>OY728140.1:62937111-72937111 GCA_963277665.1 Viscum album | reverse complement strand
TAAAAATAATTAGTCATAATAACCACGGACTTCGCGTAGTCCAGTGGTATGCGATAAATACCAGTCGCACTTTGGTTGTAGGTTCGATTCCCGCAGCTTCATCCGACGCGACTGGTTGTCACACGGTTTGCGTGTTGTCCCTTTTAAAATACTATATAATTTTATATCATTCCTAAAAGGAGATAAATTCATAAAAAATAACCATAACATATTTTAATCACAAAGGTTATCTAATAACTTTCGTTTTGCATCCCAAAATGTATTAACCGGCAATTGCCTGAAATTCAAGGATCATATAAACCAAAATGGATCTTTAACACTATATCCACAAAAGAAAAGATATTTATTCCTTGACTAAAATTTTCATATATCAAACATCAGGGTTACACATACTATAAAAACTCTTCTTATGTAATCTTATCATCAAAATAGCCTTAATAATTTTAAGAATTTCACTATCCTATCTACCATAACTCTTGAATCTCTTATATATTGACTTCTTACTCATTCAAAATTCTTCATGATCTATTAACCATTACTTTCCAAATTATTTTGAAATACTTATTTTCTACAAACAAAATCATGAATCATATCCTAATATTTCAATAATAGGAAAACATATGTTAAGAAATAATCCATACCTTTCATTGATCATTTTCAGTTTCTCCATCCTCAATTGGAATGGAATTAGGTATTTGTAAATGAATATTTGTAAGACCCTGGTGACCCCATTCCTAAAACTTCTCCGTAGGACATGTTGTTGCATAATGACCATGCACACCACATTTAAAACATTCAATTGATCCCTCAGAAAGAACTTCTTTCCCTTTCCTAGAGTCAACTGGATGCATCCTTTTTCTATGGACGGTTCTGGATTTATGACCTTTATTTCCACATATATAGATTCTTTTTTTTCCTTTGAAACATTTTACTAGGGGTTTCTTTCCACATCTTTGACACATAGGTTTTTGAACATACTTACCTTTATGATTATTACCTGAGCTTCTGTAGGGATTTCATTCTCGCATAAATGATTCCTTATGAAAATCAATAAGGTTCAAGTGGTCAATCATGACTCCAGATAGTTGGTTGAGAATAACCTAAAGAGTTCCTATTGCAGCTCCCATATCATTCAGTTGCTCGTTCAGAAAACCGTCACAGTTTTCTTCATATCCACTGTTACTTTGAGGCCTGCTAGATCCAGCCATTTACTAAAACCAAAAATGTAACTGTGATTATATCAAAAAAATCATCATATAATATCTTATGAGGAGGGTAAATACTAAGATATAATTATTCATGTTATCTTAAACTCATTCACTTTATCTAAAAAACTATGAATCTTTTTGAAATCCTAACCATTATGGTAATGTCACTTATGCTTAAAGAATACCGTAAACTCTAAATATATCTAAACTAGACTCTGATACCAACTATAAGGACCTAGCCTTAAAACATTACATAATAATGAATTAAATGAATAATTCACATTGAAGATCTTTTCAGGTTTAGAGTTTTAGAGAATTAGATCATAAATCATGCATTACATTCCAAATTTAAACAAGGTGGTTACATCAAAGACAGTATTCATTTTTTTCATCAAATAAAACATATTTAAAATAAAACATGGATTCTTTCTTGACACTTCCTCGACAGTATCATAAAATCATGTACCTTTCCCTTGACCCGTGAAAAACATTTCAAAAACTTGGTATGAGCATAAAAATCCCAGCAAGGGATATAAAAATACGGATGGAAAATATTAGTCCATGTATACATAAGAATAAATGAAATCATACTTTACTCATAAACCATAAGAACTTTAACATACATCATGAAATCATAAGATTTATAAATAACTCATAGAAATCATAAGACAAAAAGGTAACTTGAGGAATTCATAAAGTTCTTACGTAGGGAGTAACCCTCATGGTTACGTTTGGAATACCCATCATAGTATATTCCCTATATCTATCCAAAGAAACCTTAGAGCTTAACTCCTTCATGTTACCCAATTCATTGGAGAGCTATCTCGGGCTCACCCACACTTAGTTTATCATGGAACCACCTGACTTCATAAACAATTCCCAAGAACCATAACATAATCATATCACATAAAACATGCGTAAAGGAAACATAACATTTCTACATTTCAATCACAAGATATCAATACAACACATTGATATAATCAAAGCATTATCAAAACCATTTTCAATACCAAAATAAAATTAAAGTAAAACATGGTATTTAGTTTTCATTTAAAATGTTATGTCTTGTAGAGGAAGCCGAAACTCAAATAATGGTCACGGCAGCAGAGAAGTCGTTGTCACTGCATACGAAAGACAAAAAACATTCCTTTTGTCTTTTAGTAAAATGATTCATGTAAAAAAGCTTCCTTTTTAATGAAATTAAAAGTCAAAAGGGTTTATTATACAACTAATAAAATAAAGTCGTATATAAATTGAAGTATTCCTCAATGAAAGGAGATTGAGACGAAGTCCCTTACCTCAAGTCTGACTTGTCTTGTTCGTTTCGTTATATTCCTGAATAATAAACTTTGGTCAATTTATAATTTCTTAAAGACTTCCTTTAATGTTTATTATTCAATTCATATCATATATTATCATGTTATAATAATTAGTTAATTATGTGAGTTCATATCATACGTTTTGTCGATGTTCAGTACATGAGTCAAAAATAAACTTGTTTGAAGAGAATTGTCCATGTAGTTATAAGTACATCATCTCCAGAATGGTGTTCATGATTTAAATATCATATATATCCATTATATATGTATTTAATTATATTCCATAATGTTTGGAGATAAGAAATGAAATGTACCGTTCATGGAGACGGTAGGTCGTACGTACGCATGAACGCTACTTTCATTTTCTGTCATATTAATGGTCTTTAAAACTAAATGAGACATATATATATTATAATTACAGTATAATATATATTTTATATAGGTCACATTATTTCATTTATTCCATTCTTTATACATTCCATGTATGGAATGAATGAGTCACATCACTTGAGGGGGCGGTTGTCCACACTTCCTCATATGAAATTATCGCATTTGCATAACATACAAAGCATAAATGTATGTTTTAAATATAAAATAAAGAAGAATAGAGAGGACATAAATATAATATATATAAATATATAAATATAGTTCCTTCATAATGGCCACCATGAGCTGTGTTAAAATAATATTGAATAATCATCGTTTCGTGAGGCAGAAATTTGCCACCCACAGAAACAGTATGCTCATTAACCATTAGACGGAGGTGTGTGTAAGTGTTGGTAGAATACATTTCATAACAAAATCCTAGTATATTAAGGATACTGGTGTTTTTATGGGATCAAATAATAGGAATATAGTTGTGAGTGGAGAAGGAATATAAAAGAATGAAACTCGAGAGAAGACATTACCTCTAAATCGGGTAACTCTTTTTTGATATGAGCCAAATGCTTCCTTGGAAAAACTTCTACCCAAAGTGAGGCTTCTATGAGTAATAGAAGGATGTGGAGAGATAATATGAGAATATTTTGGATTATCCAAGGGCTTAAGATGTCTGGGTAAGTGGGTAGAGGTGGGGGCCTTTTATAAGAGGGAGGATGGTCACTTTTGGAAAGTCTTGAAATATTACATTATTATAAAATGGTTTTCTGATTTTAAAGGCCCCAAAATTATATATTTTTATGATAAGGTGATAAGGATTCGAATTCCACCCATCCAATAGGTTTTCGACAAGTTTAAGTCATAGATTTTACCTTATCGTTTCATTTTATTTAAATCTTTCATTAATGAGGTAATCACTACATCATCATAGTGTCATAAATAAATTTATTTATTTAATGTCTAAATTTTATAAGAAAAATAAAATGATGTAGGAAATAGTTTTTGGTTTCCAATGAATATTTATAGTATAAGAGATCATTTATTCAAAAAAATTAAAATTGGTTTACTTAGAATATACAAACCTTTGTTATATTTCTATTCTTTTTTAAAAATAATGTAATAAATGTCACTATCACACCCATGTGACCCCATGGGCCCTAAAGTTTTCTAAAGTGCTTCCAATTGTCGTTCATGACTCAAAAAAGCGGATTTAAACACATGTTGGGGTCATTTTATATTATTATGATATTATTTTATTACCCTCAACTAACCGATTACTAATTTGTCACGATAATTAAAGATAATTATCTTCATTACTATTCATAATGTCCAAAAACAAAAGAGTATTAATTACATAATTTGGACCTTCTAATTCCAAATATGGAATCCATTTAACCAAATTCCAAACACAGAAATTTCAGTAATTAATTTAAAAATAATTCTCGTTGTCACAACCAAAGACGAGTTTTTAAGAAGTAAAATTTATCAAAATATTTACTTATTTTTACATCCAATTGAAAAGTGAAATTACTTCCCATGAAAAAAATTGTATTAAGTGATAAAAAAAATATTCAATTACATTTTAAAACCAATTAAAAGGACAATATAACTATATAATTAAATTAGATGAAAAAGCAGTTTTGAAGTAAAATGCAGTATTTTTCACTATTCATTAAAAATGAACATTTTTCAGAAAAATACCAAACATTTATCCAAAGTAAATTTGATATTACAAATATAAAAATGATTTCCATTTTTCCAAATTCAAAACATATAATTTTCAGTAATTAATTTTATAATTATTTCCCGTTGTCAAAACAAATAGCGTGGTTTTAAGAAACAATATCTATCAAAAGAATGACATTTGTTTATGTCCAATTTCAAAGTGAAATAAATTCCAATGACCACCATTGTATTAAATGGTAAAAAAATATTTCAACTAAACATTAATCCCAATTAAAAATATAATCTAACCATATCAATAAATTATATTAAAAGGTGTCTTTGAATTAAAATACATCATCTTTCACTATTCATTAAAAAATGAATTTTATCCGAAAAATAACAAAAATTTACACAAACTACATTTTGATGTCCTGATTATAAAGAAGTATTTAATTTTATCAAATATAATATATATAACTGACAAAAAGTAGTTTTTAAAAAAAGGGTTCGCCATCAAAAGGCGGCTGATCGACCTTTTAAAGAATATTAGAATATTTATGCTTAAAATTGGATTCATTCGCATTTTAAGCCTCTATCATTTGTCAGGTAATTGTTAAAATATTTAACAAACATATATAATCATTTTTTAGTTAGTTCTGTTCATTCCCGCCATTACAATGGCTAGATGTTAACTACCATTTAAAAAAATATTATTATATTATTAGTGTGAAACGTAAGATTTCAAAGAAACTCGTTGTTGCATATTGTGTACGCCATCAAACATAGAATTACCTTTAAAGTAATATTAACATTTTATTCACAAATATTAATATATATGAACATTTCATATTCATTATTTACCTAGGATGTTACAGTCCTCATCACTTGATTATATTTTAATGATGTTGGCCTACTCGGCTCCAGTTTCTTCCCACCAATAATGTCGCCCATGATTATAGTTGGTTGCTTATCAAGAATCTTGGACTTGAAATCCTTGATAATTGGTTCTATATAGACAAAAATTTCACTTATAAGATGGTTATTATTTACTCCATCCTTCCACATCAGCATGATGCCTTCCTTTCTGAGAACTATTCAGATATTAGTCGTGTTAGTCACATTGATTAAGAAAATAGAAGGTATGGCTCCACGAGGCAGAAAGCATACGACTGTCGAGTTATGGCTACCCATGATATTGCCTCAGGATTTTTGTCATAATTATTTCAGTGTGTGGCCTCCAATTTATAATGGTAGCTTCCTAGGGTTTTGAGGATACCACCCTTTCCTCCCCAGCTCTGCTAGACGTTTCAACTATTACTTCTTGGACACGGGTCCTGATGCTTTATTCTCCATGCTTGTCGCCACACCTTCGTCCCCATCTGTTGGCATGCTCTGCACACGATCCTCCCACAAAGGTAAATGTTAGTAGAGAATCCTAGTTAATGTAATGGAGATAATGTCATATGAGTGGTGATTCAAAACATACTTCCAGAGGTGCATAAAATCCACCCCTAGAAGCTCCCTCTGAGGCCACGATTCCGCTTTCTTCTAGAGAGCCTCCCATTGAAGTTATTTCATCATCACCATTCTGAGGGTCCTCCTCACCAAACTCTTCCCCCCATGATCCATATGAGTTTTCAAACAAGGGATAAGGATCTACAAGCTGAGATGCCAAAAACATTGGAGGAGGGGGGGGGGGAATTCATGTTCATCAGAACCCATACTCAGTTTGTCGTGGGTCATGTGGTGCCTTGCGAGTGCAGCAGTTCCTCCAGTTCGGTTACAAACATTATCCCCACAATAGGGGCTATATTAAAACCACCAATTGAAAAACTAATTTCTCTCAACTCTATCCTATATCTGTTCTGGATCTCCTATAAGTTTTTGATGTTAAGGAACTATTTTTAGAATTACCAGTCTTTCTAGGCCTCCAGTTACATGAAATTTAGAGGAATCACAACCTAGCACACCTACTTCATTGAAGCCTAAGGAAGCCTCTTGAAGAATCCCCTCGATTATTACCCTCTCTCCTGGGTCCTCCTGGTTAAATCTGTGAGGTCTGGAACTGCTTCCTCTCTTCCATCACCTTTAGTCAGTGATGGTTCATCATATTCTTCCCTTACTTCTATAGCATCATCTCCATAATAAGAATCAACATCGCCCTCACAATGTATCCTTGTTTCTGCTTGACCCTGAATTCAAGGGACAAGGACCGCTGTTTTTTTTTATCCGGATTGTTGTTTTCTTTACCATCTCACCTAGATAGGCAAAATCCCAGCTCTATGCATATTCATGAATAAACCTAAATTCAATGGTGGGTGGTGGAGTCTCATTCCACATCTTCATGTCTTCCCACTTGAACAATATCCAATGTTGTCTCATAAAACTTAGATGGTATTCATGATGCACCCTCAGATTCACCTTTAGAGCCAGCCTCCAAATGCATTTAAATTGTCTTGTGAATCATTGTGGAGTGTGTGATTAAAATATTTGTTTGTTGTCCACCTGCGCCACTAGTACCCCACCAAGGAAAGACAACATATATGATCACTTTTCTATGGTATCCATGCTGTCAACAATGAATGATTCAGTTTGTAGAGGGAATGGAATGGGTGAAAAATGAATCTGCCTGCTCATCCCATCTTACTCAGCACGTCCAATAGACCTATCTTGAATGGTAATCTCCATAAAATATTTAGTATTGATGGTTGAAAGTGTATCCTAGGTGGAGAAATGGGACTGAGGTATTCGTATCCGCCCTTGTGTGTTGCGACCCAAATATATAAAAAGTTGAATGGACCGCACACGCGTAAAAGTATTTTCCCCTTAATGATGTGTCTAATCAAGTGATAAAGGTTTTATTTTACTAGTATACCCAAATTGATGAGTTTACTAGAGGCCAACATCGCTTCCATGATGAATTTTCTCAGTCATGCACCCATATCGGAATCCATCACCAGCATCATCCATCCGTAGATCACTATCGAGATTATCCCATCCAGCCTAACTATTGGATGCTGCATGTACCTAATTATAATTCCCCTAGTTTCCACTAGATATCCTCTGGGATTCACCAGTAAGAACCATCCCTACCTTATTGATATTTTTTTGGATATGTGAGGAGCCTCACCAGTAGTTTCATAGGTACTACCTCTCCTTCATAAGGCTTCTCTGGTGGAAAATTCAGAAATTAACTGAACCACCTCTTGAAGTAGTCATACCTAGTACTCTTCTTATCATTATTCATGCCCAACACTATGTTCAAAAATGTATTCTACAAAGGTGACATCTTTTCTGCAACCTATGAAGCTCTCTTGGCAGGGAGGAACTCGTCATACATTCCCCCTAGAATCAAGATGCTCGAGATATTATGGAGGTCCCAGAGGCTGATGTCAATCTCTTTGGGATTTAAGTGGAACATGTCAATGTCCATTGACTACTAGATTAGAATCTCCAGTGTGATTTCATTTGGTTGGGAGACAAGGAATTGGGAATCCCATGCTACTTCATACAGGAAAACTCGTCTGATCATTGTGTTGAACTTGACACTAGATTCACACACCGAGTATGCCCATGCTCACTCGTCCGTGAAGGTTCCACCCTTGCACAAATCCTAGTATTTTATCCACCACACTATAGTGACCGAAACCCTCCATTAATAATTTTCTTATACTGAGTTGGGGTCATCTATTTCTCCAATTCCCTTCCATAGACATTGTTGAGATAACTGTAGAGGTAGTGTGCAGTGATAGGAATGTGGTTCATTTGAATATGACCGTTTGTAGCCTTTTACTAGTCATGTTGTCTTCATGTGTCTCTAAAAAAATATTTTGACTCATCTCTAATAGCCTCATGAATGATGAATTCATCCCACAAGACAAATCCATACCACAGAACTATATTGTAAAGAGGATAGTCATTTTGAGTATCTAACAACATCTTCATTAGCGATTCGTGATCGGAGTGGATCCGAAAAAACTCCCCTATTATGATATTTTACACCATTTCTTCCCTCTAATCAGAATTAATGGGAACCTCTTGAGAAGCGTCTTGAACTTCCCAAGTAGCCTGTGGAGTAGCCATCAGTCTAGGACATAGGATTTTTTTGGAGCCTGTTCACAAATCTCGGTCATGAAGATCATCCACATAGGTCATTTTTAAAGATGTATCCCATAGAGAGGCCTTATTATTGGCCTACGTCGCAAAGGGGAAACACATAAAAATGAAATGTTTATCTAGAAAGTGTTAGAAGGTCACTAGAATATAGAACTCAGTTCAGATGTCATGATCAAGGGGAGGATCACTTTGCGAAAAGATAGTGTCAGCACAATCATTCACAAAGATCCAGTACAGATGTTGGGACCCTCTAGCTTTATTTATAGGCATGGACTACTCAAGCTTTGTAGGTACCTTTTCTTTATCTTCATGCAAACCTTCATCCACTTATTCTTTGAGGTGCACCCTGCGTACATGCTTCACGAGCCACCCTCACAGTGTGATATGTTGTATTCTCTTTTTCAGGGACCTACGCTCAGAATTCCACCCTATTTTCTATAAAATTCTATTTTGAGGGGGGACATTTTTTGGTGCCGAATTTCATGATAATTGAAGTAATAAACAAATACATGGTATGTTTAAACCTAATATGGACCCGAAAATGGCTTCATAATCTATCCAAATCATCAAAGGGGTCTATTTTGTGAAGATCCTCTATGGATTTCCCTCTCCAACACGACATAGAAAAATCATTCATGGCATGTTTTCAGGTTTGGAAGTTTACCCCAAATAATAGCTGCTTCCCGAGAACCCTTTTCTATGCAGAAAACACCATGAGTGTTTGGCCTTTGCGATCACGAGCATCGGTGATGATTCTTTCACAAGTCCGAAAAAGCATGGATGCTCTAATGCATCACTCTTTCACTACATCAATTCCCAAAATCACCACTTTCACAGCCCCTTGGTAAATCCAAATGAGTCTGAAACCACCCTGTCACTCCGCAGCATCATTGTTTCTTCATGGAACCTTTTTTGTGCGTCGCGCTGAGCCCCGTGAGCATCAAGAACCCCCATTTCCTATAAATATATGGATCACCCCCTCAAAACTATTGTTATTCGTAAATTTCACCTTCTGAAATCCCATTTCAGAAATCTTCCAAGCATTGCGATGATGAGAAAAAAATGGATCTTCCAAGATACTATAACATCATTAATTTTCCTTTGCTATGTTCTTCATGGCCCATACTTGTAGGGTTTACCTTCATGGAGGAGTTCATCCTTCGTGAAAGAGGGATCCCCTATGGGGTGCACAAGGCTATATGAATAATTATCCTTTTCCGGATAACTCTACAAATAATGAGATCTTTGCTAAGGTGAAGCACTGCTCCACAAAACACTTCTTTTCGCGAAGAACCCTTCCTTCATGAAACTTCTTTCCATCATGAATCCCCTCCTAGAGGTCCCTTTGGATTCATAAACCTCTCTACCGTATGAACCTCCATGCTCTTATGATATGATTTTATGGTCCCTTAAGTGGTGTTTTGTATCGTGTTTCTATACCTTATGCTTCATCACAAAGGTACGCTAATAGATATTTCTTATTTGCATAGATATGCTAAAGTGAACCACTCAATTGACCCCTCCTCCACCTCACTCCAATCAAAAAAAATCTTGTGCCTTCCCTTACACAAGTGTGGATAGGTACAAGTTATGTACGTCCAAGGGATGAGTAGTGAGTCCTCATCGTCTGAGCTGGAAGACATTAAACTACCAAGAACCCATGCCCTCAACACATGATGTTAAATGATATGTTACTGCATGTGTGGAAAGTATTATAAGACCAAAGAGGGGATGTGATTGAGAACCTTTTTTCTTCCCCTTTCTTGATCTACTCTCTCTCCCCATTTGGGCCTTTTATCCATGTGTGCCTCATGCAGTCTCTACATAATCCCTAACACACCTTGATAGGGTGTTCCATATACATGGAAAAATATCCTCTTTATATGTAAAGACATCCTTATCAGTCTTCCCCTATGGAGTATGTCCCAATTTTCATCTCCCTAGGCCTCTAGTTAGACAAAATATCCACACCATCACTCATGGATTCACCCTTCACGGCACGATTGTCAGGTCTTCTGTTACCTCTTATTTCCCACACAGATCATGACTCGCGTGGGATTAGAGTAAGCGGGGACCATGCCATCTTTTATGGGATGATAGTCATGCATAATCCCTATAACAAATTTGGGCCACAAGACATGTTCAATACCCATTCCAAAAACCTTCTTCCTTCATGATGCTAAACTGACCCTTCTAAACTACATGGAATTTGATCCATGTATTTCAAACAGGGTACGTTGGTGGACTCTATGATGTTCAAGACCATAAATACCTACAACCCATCTATCCCAAATACATCATGTCAGTTCTCCTTCATCTTGAATGACAATAAACAACACCTTCAAACTTAGTGGGTTTTGAACTTTTTCGGGTACATAGGAAGCCTCTTTGATGTTCAATCCCCACCAATGGTAAAACCTAGTTCTCTCTTATGGGATATATCCTCCTGATGTGACATATTCTCTTTTGTGGACATATCTCATGGGTCCACCCTTTGAGGTGTTTTGATTCATCTTCCTGGGCGGCTAACCATGCATAATCCCCACATTCACTATTCTCCTCCAACTAAGAGTGCACTCTTTCAAAGGGCCTATAACCACTCATAATCCATGGGTGTGTCTATGGGTTTCTATATTTTTTGTACACCCCAATTCTATGACCACATCCTGAACTCTGTGGACTTTTATCACTATCTTTCAACATGTTACATATGCATCTTTCTTGAGGTTCAAGCCCATCACCCATTCCCCATATCGGTCTTTCCTTCTACACTTTGTGTCTCGATAAGATCTTCCCCCAACTCGGATGTTCTACTTACTTTGGATCCTTACCCATGCACTCAATTTTTCAGAGGCTTCCTCCCTAGGTGTCCCATCACACCACCAAACTATGTGGAAATTGATTCCTAGCCACCAAGATATAGAGGAATCCAGCCTGAGGTTCAAGCCCAAAACCAGCATCTTCATGTTTTCTCCATCTCATCCATTCCATCAACATCACCCAATCCTCTATCATCCATCTACATTAATACATAGGACACTACATCCCAGTGAGATCATGTCATCCACTTACTTGATTCTCCAAGTAGCACACGAGTAGTGAACCATACATATGTCTCAAGCATCATATCTAACCAACCAAGAGTTCCCCTCCTGTGATGTGTAACTAACAATGTGTAATCCCCAAACCATCACTTTGAAAAAGGTGTATTTTTATCCATATATTCTAAATAGGGTATGTAGTAATCCTCCAAGTGGTTTAGTCTCAGCTAATGGTAAACCTTGGCATCCCCAATTTGGCGTGATCTTCCCTGATCTATCCTTTGTGATGTCTAGATAAGCCTTTACATTGTGAAACCTTCTCTTTTTAGGACACACCATCTCAGTTCCATCCTTATTGGGTGTCCTGATCTATTCATTTGGGAAACCATTCAGGTGCTCCCTCATAGGGATGTACCTATCTGATCTACTCTCATCAGTGTTCTCATCAGTATGATCCATCCCCGCTAGATGTTAAACTCATGGTATACCCCATGTTAAACATGTGAAGCTGAGGAAAACCTCAAAAATTCCTTCAGCATAAGTACCCCATGATCAATATAGTATTCCACGTGCTTCTTCACCCCTATAATCCATTTATTAAGAAACAATTTAGGTGTACCAATGTTCCAGCGTAAATAAATTCCATCGATTCCCAACAAGACTACTCTCCTAAACTAAGGTTTCAACCTAACTTGACCATTTGGAATATCCTAAAAGAAGTATCATAATTAACCAGCATCCACAAATATATAGAATCAGAGATATTTTCATGAAAAAACATCATAATCTCTCAAGGAGACCCAGACTTGGTGATAAATTCCAAAGAGGAATCCATGGAAGGAGAGACCAACATCCCATCATCCCATTTTGATCAATGATAAAAAATCGACGAAGAAGTGATGAATTTTGCCTGCATTTTGAAATTAGGAATGTGGGGTACAATGCAACTACTAGTGTCATCAACACGTGTGCACACACGTTCATGGCGCACCCCGATGAAAAGAATCGGAAACAAATCTCCAATAATAAGTTATCCCATAACCCAAAAAATTATTTTGGAATAACATTGTTACATATAGTAGAATATGTATAATGTAAATTGATAGGAAATTATGGATGGTAAAAAATACTAATACATCCACCATATATAAGGAGGATAAGAAAAGAGGTAGGAAGATTTTTTCGTCGAGATGTTTAAAAAATATTGGTGGTCCCACCTAAGAACAACAAAGTTTGAAACTTATGGTATTTGAACAAACTATACCCAAACGGTACAAGAAGATTCATATGATATTTTTTTGTTATTTTTGGAAGGTCTATAATAACAAATTTTATTGTGGGAATAGGTTTTCAATTCATAAAATGTAAAGACCCAAAATTTCCCATGTAATTTTTTTTTTAATTATATGGATATATTATGACTCTGTGAAAATTAATGGCATGTGATTCCGAGACCCGGTGTGCCCGGAATGAAATTATGAACTTTCTCTTAGGTACGTTTAGTAAACGCATGAGAGGAATTTTCTAACTTTTAAACCATTGCTCAGATTAAAAAACTGAGGGAACTGTTGAATCTGCTACACTGAGATTCGCTTAAGGGAGGCTTCACTTCCACCGTAGTAGGTTCGGTGGAAAAGTTAGTTTTTTGAAAATTTTAATAGAATAAATAAAATAAAATTATTATTTTATTTTTATTCTATTCCTCCAACGGAAAATAGGTAAGGTTGGACCGGCGATGTGTCAATCCAATAAATGCCTTGACCCTCTAATCTCTATAACATCAACATTTGGGGAAATTAGAAAGAATTCTATTAATGAGCCCCATTAACTCCCTGTGTCATTACTTACTCTCCCCTCTCCTATAAATATGGAGCATGGGGGAGGGGTATCGGACAAGATTCACTAAGAAACGAAGTTCTGTTGGAACACCATGACACCATACCCTATGAAAACAAAGCCGACCCAGCGAGAGGTGACAGACGATGCCAACCCAAAGGGGGATGGGCAAGTGGTGTCTTTGGGAGCCGGTTGCAGGGTCAAAGAGCACGATCCACCGACCAGTGCAGACGATTCTCTGACATTTCAAGGTAGGGCTTACTCTTGATTATTATTCATTAAATTTTACGTTGATTCAATCTTCTTTAGCCACGTGTTATCAAACTAACACGGAGGGTGCAAGCCAAATGAGCACGGCCCGATCCCTCTGCTTCCTTGTGGATTGATGTGTTCTTCACGGGTGGATCATAGGGTTGAGCGGAACCCGACCACGTCGAGATAGATGCAAAGGTGACATCCCAGGACACACAATGACTCCATTATATTGAAGAATGGGCCATCGGAGTTCACCCAGTGACCCAAGGAAGTTCACTGACAACAGGCGCTGACAGGGTACAAGGTGGTGGCCGGCACACCAGCCGACCGCGATGGAGGCAGCAGCGCAACCGCACCGCCGAGGAGGCCACAGCCTGTCATCCATGGTAGAGGGGGCAGGAGACCGGCACGCCGGCTGGCCGTGTGGGATAAGGGACGGCACGCGTTCGCTACGCCAGAGATAGAGGTCGTGACTGCAGAGCCGCGGCAGCACACCCGAAGGGCGACTGGCACCCGACTAGCCGTGGTTGGAGCAGCGACGCCGTCACGCCGCTATAAGGGGAGAAAGATGAATTCCTGGTTGGCTGCGTCATGCCGAGCAGGAACCACTCTGGCGGGTCTCGCATGCTAGCAAGAGGTTCCACAAGGCGCCTCCGGGTTGTCCAAAGCTGAACGGTAAAACTGGACAGTTCAGAATTCTGGGGGCACCTTCTCCCCCGAGTAGAGGATAGGGCAGGCCCCGCCATGATGGATCGCACCAAGACGCGGGCTAATTTCCACAAGTCTCACCCAGATAGCCATGCCGCCACCTTTGCGGGCCAGACTGGGACTCGGTCGGGTGGACCCAGGCCGGGTCGGATCAGACTCGGGCCCATCTGGACCCAGATATGCCTTTTTGGCCATTTTTTGAGAACTGGGCTTCTGTTTGACAAACCGTTTATTGCACCTGAATCCTTGGATTTAGATGCAACTTTTGGTATACTACACATTAGTTTTAGATAAAGTTTGGGTACGAACATGTTGGATTGATCCTGAATCCAACCGGGGCCTCGAGACTAAAAGGCTAATAACTTATAGACCAGGCGTCTGATTGACACGCCATCTGTCACGTTGGGTACCTTATGAAATGAAGGGACTTTGTATTACTTCTTCATAGGACATCATGGCAGTTAGAGTATCGATCGGTGGCTTGAGGTGCGGATCCTTTTGGATCAAGCGTTCTTAGTGCGGGAACCCTGTGGATGGTTGTACATGAAGAATCTTCAGATCTTGTGTGGGTTATCTTCGGATCTTGTTTGGGTCAGCATCTACAGATCCTATGTAGTTCATCTAGTGATCCTGTGTGGGTTATCTAAATATCATGTGTGGGTCATCTTAAGATCCCATGTGGGTTATCTTTAGATCCTGTGTGGATCATCTTCCATCCTGTGTGGGTCAACAGTAGAGATTCTCAATGAAGTAAGATGATCTAGCAATACAAATAATCATCTATACTTCCGTACATAAGTTATACCTGGTGTGAGCTAAGTCTTTACCTTTGTGGTAAAATTTTGTGTAGTGATTCCTTTGTGGTATTAATCTGTGTGGTGTTACCTTTGTGGCACTTACCTTTGTGGTGTTACCTTCATGGTATCCTTTCCTTCGTGGAACAATTGTGTGTTTTGTTAAAGAGTTGGTCCTTGGGTTTCCTCATGAACGAGATGGGTATACTTTGTAACTTAGGTATATGTATGGGCATATACCTAAGTAGAGTTTATTGTTGCTTCATGCTTGTAATTGTAGTATTGCTTGGTGGATTATCCTCTATGGATTCTGAGAGGCCTTAGGGGGGTCTCATGGTCCCTACAGAGTATCGTTATACTCACCCATGCATGGGCTATGTCCACACCTTGTTGTGTCTTGTGCTGACGATGAACAACGCTGATCGAGGTCGAGGGACCAGTACTGGAGGATGCTCAGAGGTGAAACTCAGACGAGCCATACCGCAGTGATGATCATTCTTCAAGTAGGATCCTTGGTGGGTGTTCACAGAAGCTGTTTTTCAGTTTTACTTATACTTTCTAGTTGGGCTTGTATTTTGGACCCTTTACTTGTTGTACTCAATTTATTTACTATATATTTAGTTTCTTCTTGTATCATGTTGTGTGCTTTCGTTGTGTAAGTTTACAGGTTAAAAGGTAATTTCTTCCCAGTTTTAGGGATATTCCATTCCCGTGCTAGTCACCATCCCCTGGCATATGGAAGGTGGTCGTGGGGTAGTCACGGCATGGGTTGTGGGGGATGGGTCGGGAAAAATTGTTATTAGAGGAGTTGGTTATACCAAATAACATGGAATCTAGTATTTTTACTTGGTAAAATTGTTAAGTGTAATGAGTAGAGTTTTCATTTTGGGAAGTCCAGTTTTGGTGCGGCGGCTGAAGTATCCACACACCAAGACCCTGACTTCTGATTTCCAACTCAGTGCACAAAAAAACTGATTGCGTGTGTGTTTTTGAAAAGTTTTCTTTGAGATCTATTGATTCATTTCACCAGTTATAACCTTTTGACCGTTGCACACCTATTTTTTTCACGATGCCACCATCCGGACAGCCATCCAGGGTTCCACGTAGAGTATGCGATGACAGCCCTGTTAAAGCCAACAAAGATAAAGGGGGGGGGGTCCCCTTTATCAGCGCTCAAAAAAGCACTGATAAAGGGGTCCTATATCAGCACTTCCTTTATCAGCGCTTTCATTTTAGCACTGATAAAGGACCCTTTTATCAGAGCTTTTAAAAAAGAGCTGATAAAAGACAAAAAAATAAAAAAAAACATAAAAAAATTACAAAAAATTACAAAAAATTAAAAAAAAATCATACCAATCTGGGGGGGATTTTATATCCCTTGAGCCCCAATTTTAATAGTGCTTTCCACCCCCTCCAGCACCCCGCACGCACTCCCTACACCCTTTATCAGTGCTAGCCCCCACATCCACCCACATGTGCGCGCCTCTGCCTCTAGCAGGTTTTGAACTCGAGACCTCCCCCCATGTGTGCCTAAGCCCTTACCACTACTCAATTTTGATTTATTTACTATTTCATGATATCTCTATTTATATATATATAGTTATATTTATTCGTATAGTAATATATATTTATATTAATATATATAGTTATGTTAATATATATATAGTTATATTAATATATATATAGTTATATTAATATATATAGTTATATTAATATATATATAGTTATATTAATATATATAGTTATATTAATATATATATTTATATTAATATATATAGTTATATTAATATATATATATAGTTATATTAATATATATCTCTATTTATATATATATAGTTATATTTATTCGTATATATAGTAATATATATTTATATTAATATATATATAGTCATATTAATATATATATAGTTATATTAATATATATATATAGTTATATCAATATATATATATTTATAGTGATGTTAATAAATATATTTATAGTGATATTAATATATATATAGTAATATTAATATATATGTAGTTATATTAATATATATATATATAGCTAGATTAATATATATATAGTTAGATTAATATATTGGTATATAAATATTCATATATTTGTATTTTAAATAAAATGGATATTAGTTATTATTTAGATAAATATAATATATTTTATATGTAAATATATTTTGTTATTTATATTTATAATTAATTTTTATGTGTGAATATATAAAAAATAAGTATATATTGTTATATTTTTGATTATAAATAGCCGTGAATTATAAAAAATGATAAAATTTCAAAGAAATAATATCAATATGAATGTAATACCTTGGAATAAATTCAGTCCCCACAAAAAAAGTCAATAATACCCCCTTAAACTTTGCTGAAAATCCACAAAATGTTAAAAAATCGGGGTACCCCACCTAAAAACTCAGCTTTGGAGGCCTTCTGGGCCTGTTTTGGCCTCAAAAAACCCTTGACTGCAGCTTTTCCCAGTCACAGAAACGTAGAGCTCGTCGCAGGCTTTGATTTAATATGTGGTAGAGCTCAAACAGACCCTCTGATCAAAAGTTATGGTCGTTTGAAGTTTGAGTTGCGTTTTCACCATATTTTGGTTCTTTTTTTAATTTATTTAATTTTTTTAGTTTTCACATTATTATTAAATGACTATTACTCCATAATAATTATAAAATTATTAATTAAAAATATTTTTTTAATTTTTTAAGAAGCCATTTTCACTAAATATCTTATATATTAAGTATATTAAGTGTAAATGTACATTTACACTTATCTAAAATATATTTAAAAATTATTTATTATATTTATATCAATATAACTATATTTATATATTTATATATTATTTTAATTTTTTTTTTGAATTCGACCCTTTATCAGTGCTTTTAAAAAAAGTGATGATAAAGCCCCCCCCCTTATCAGTGCTACTAAACAAGTGCTGATAAAGGGGGGGGGGGTTTATCAGCGCTCAAAAAAAGTGCTGATAAAGGGGGGGCACTGGGAAAAACTGTTTTTGTGGTAGTGGCCCCCTTTCGGCAGTTGTACAATCGGGTGGTGTGCCAGTAACACCACTACCCATTGGGAAGCCGATTCCACTAGCCCTCGTAGCATAGGATGCACTCCGCTTGAGTGTGTTGCATGAGTTTCAGTTTCAATGGTTACCAATGTTTCAGGGAGAGACAGATCCACAGGGGGGATGAGGTCTGGCTGGAGGCCGTGGTTAGAGTTTTTTGACTGGTAGGGACACCAGATGATCTCATGGTGATCATTGATGCCATTATTTTTCAGGCAGTAACGGACAGATGGTAGGGCTTGATGCACCAGGTTCATGACGAGGTGACTCTCCTCTGGGCGGACATTGCGAGCCTATTCAGGGCAGAGTTCCTACCGGTGACTTTACGCACACTGAGTATATGGGAGCTTCTCCACTTGCAGCAGGGCAACGTGACTGTGGCTCAGTATTCAGTGAGGTTCACTGACCTCCCGCGCTACTCCACTAACATGGTGCAAGACCCTTTCTTCAAGGCCCGGACCTTCAAGCAGGGGATCAAACGGGAGATTACAGCTTTGATGATTTCTCTCACCATTCCAACACAAGATGGGGTGTTAGACTGAGCACTCTTAGTAGATACATTCCTTGTTGAGCAGTCATGGGCAGTGATACCCACCACCAAACGTCACGTTGATGAGTCATCTGCAGCTGGTAGGTGACAGATGATGCATAGGTCGAAGAGGACCAGAGCTACAGGTGGATGACCGTGGGATACAGGGTCGGTTGTGTGGGGCTCTCAAGATAGAACAGGATAGTCAAAGAGCAGGCATTGTTACTCGTGTTGTGGGCAAGGTCACATGGCTCGCAACTGCTTGACTAGACGTATAGACGACCAACAGACGGTCGAAGGACTGCCTAGGTAGAGGCGAAGGTTCAATCAAGGAGGTCTGTAGGCACTAGGAAGACGTGGAAGAGGTGCTGACCATGCAACAGGCGATTTGCATGGATTCGAGGTTCTAGAGCCACCACCTCCAGGTGGTCCACCATGATCATATGAATCAGGTGGATAATGATGTTCTCCACTCCAAGAAGCTGAGGCCTACGACCATGGCGCTCCAGAGATGATTCGAGGTACGATCTGTGTCTACTCCACCTTAACTACAGTACATATATACACAGATGTCAGTCACTATTTTATTTCCAAGAACCTCATTCGGAGCTCGGAGCTTGGAGATTCCGGTGGAGGTATTGGCTCGATCCTTACAGCTATAGACTCTTACAAGAGAGGATTTGAAGATTACACACTAGTTATGGCAGTGTGATATTACTCTTGGAGGCAAGAGTTTCAGCTGGGATCTTCTTGTAGTGGCGTCAAGGCCTTATGATGTCATTTTGGGTATGGATTGATTATCTAGAGTCCATGCTCAGATCGACTATATTAGGTACAAAATGTTGTGTGTCAGCAAGGATGGGACTGGGTTTTCCTTCACCGACCAAAAGGGAACCTTTGCAGCACAAGATGGACTTACTCTAAGGAGGGTGCAGCCAATCATACACCAGTTGGTTAGCCTTACCCTTGGAGTAGATGATGTTAAGAGTATGAGATATCCTATAGTGGTGGACCATTACACTGATGTTTTTCCTTGATGATATTCTAGGTCTACCTCCTCGCAAAGAGGTGGAATTTTATATCAACTTGTATCCCGAGATGACACCTATATCTACACCAATATATTGGAGGCTCTCATGGAGCTTCAAGAGATGCGAGTACAGATGGAAGAATTGTAGAGGAAGAGGTTAATTAGGCCCAGTGTTTCTCCTTGGGGAGCCCCAATTTTGTTCGCCACGAAGGTGGATGGAGTTTGAGACTCCGTGTGGAATATCAGTGCCTAAACTAGGTTACCATGAAGAAAAAGTACCCACTACCGAGGATTGATGATCTTTTTGATCATTTGAAATGAGAAAAGTGGTTTTCGAGGATAGACCTCAGATCTGGCTATCACCAACTCAGGGTACGAGACGAGGATGTGCAAAAGACGGCCTTCAGATGCTGGTATGGCCACTATGACTTCTTGGTTATGCCATTCTGTGTGACCAACACCCCACCAGTGTTCATGGGTCTCATGAACAGGATCTTCCATTCATACCTCGATCGCTTTGTGGCAGTCTTCATTGACGACATCCTGGTATACTCAACTACATAGGGGGAGCATGTCTATCATCTACAGATAGTTCTGGATGTACTCTAAGAGAACTATCTTTATGGTAAGCTCTCGAAGTTCCAGTTCTGGGTCCAAGAGTTCCACTTCCTAGAACACATCATCTCAGAGGCTGGAGTTGTGGTGGATCCAGCAAACATTGAGGCTATGCTTTCTTGGGAGCCACCTAGGAGTGTGACAGAGGTGTAGAGTTTCTTGGGTATGGATGATTTATACCGGATATTTGTGGCTGAGGTTTCCAGAGCTGCGGGACCCTTATCAGTGTGTACGAATAAGGGGAAACCCTTTGTGTGGCCAGAGAGATGCCAGTAGAGTTTCCAGGAGATGAGGCAAAGACTGATGAGTGCCCCCATTTTGAGGCTACTGGAGGAGGGCTTTGGGTATGTAGTCTACTATGACGCATTAGGGATAGAACTTGGATGTGTCCTGAAGCATGAGGGACCAGTGATCACATATGGTTCTCGATAGCTGAGACAAAATGAGCATAACTATGCTACCCATGACCTAGAGTTAGCAGAAGTGGTCTTCACCCTGAAGATGTGGCAACATTACTTGATGGGTGAAAATTTTACAGTCTACTCTGATCAAAAGAGTCTCGGGTAAATCTTCTGACCTAGAGTTAGCAGAAGTGGCCTTCGCCCTGAAGATGTGGCGACATTACCTGATGGGTGAAAATTTTACAGTCTACTCTAATCAAAAGAGTCCCGGGTATATCTTCTCTAAAAATTACCAAATCCTGGGGCATCGGTGTTGTCAATCATTCCTCCATGACTATGACTTTGAGATAGTCTATACTACCAGGAAGGAGAATGTAGTAGTAGATGAAATCGGTAATAGATATGGTATACAGTTTTTGAGTGAGTCGACAGAGCAGCTAGAATCGCTGTGAATATCCTACATGGATTCAGATGGAGAAGCTTATCTTCATTCTCTAACAGTCACTCCCCACTGCTTCAGTGAGTCAGGGAGGCGCAACTTGGAGACACTGATTGCGAGAATCAACATGCTTGGATATCCCTAAGACATGCAGCTGATGGATTTTCTGAAGGTGTGGTGCACATTATCCTCTTCAGAGGATGTACAATGGTATCGGTGACTCTACGAGAGGAAGTGTTGAGTTTGTTCTATATGCCCCCTCTAGTAGTACATCCAAGAGCGATGAAGATGTACCAGGACCTTCGGTGTCAGCACTGGTGGACGATAATAAAGAAAGCAGTGGCATATTTTGTCTAACGGTGCCTCACTTGTTAGCAGGTTAAGGTAGAGCATCAGGTTCCAGTAGGCTTAGTTCATCCACTAGAGGGGACAGAGTGGAAGTGGAATATAACTTCCATGGACTTCGTGACAGGACTACCATGCACGTCCATGGGTCATGATTCTATCTGGGTGATCATTGACTGACTCACTAAGTCGGCCCAATTCCTACCTATCAGAGAGTAGGGATCAGTAGAGGGCTTGGAAAGCCTCTATTTACATTAGATTGTGTGGATTAATGGGGTTCCATCTACGATTGTCTCTGATCGTGATGCATGTTTTACTTCCTGACTATGGAAGGGGTTGCATGAGGCTTTCGGGACATAACTTTGGTTGAGAACCACCTTCCATTCTAAGATGGATGGTCAGATAAAGCAAACCATTCAAACCCTGGAGGACATGTTACATTCTTGCATCCTTTATTTTGCCCTCAGCAGGGAGGATCACTTGTCCATGGTGGAGTTCCAATACAACAACAGTTATCATCCTACTATCGTTATGGCACCATTCGATGAATTGTATGATCGACCTTGCAGATCACATCTATGCTAGACTAACCCAGGGGAGTCAGCACTCATGGGACCGGAGATGGCATGGCCTACCACGAAGAAGGTTCAGATCATCCAGGAGCAGATTAAGACTTCACAGAGTAGGATGAAGTCTTATTCTGATAGGAGATGGAGACCTCTGGAGTTTAAGGATGGTGACCATGTCTTTCTATGGGTCTCACCTTGAAGTGGTTTGCGGAGATTTGGTCGGGGTAACAAGTTATCCCCAAGGTTCATTAGACCCTTCCATGTCCTTAGTAGAGTTGGTGAGGTGGTGTACCATCTAGCTCTTCCCCCTTAGTTTCACCAAGTTCATGAAGTTTTCCCCATATCCCAACTGGGGAGGTACGTGCAAGATCCTTCACACATCATTGACTAGGGCGAGCTGGGCATCGAGGATGGGGCGACGTTTACAGAGGTTCCAGTAGAGATTGAGGATAAATAGGAGAGAGTCCTCTGTGGGCGATCGATACCTCTAGTGCACGTACGTTGGAAGCATGAAAATCTCCAGGAGTGCACATGGGAGCGGGAGGCTCAGATTCTTGCTCAATACCCCCACTTGTTTCCCTCATTTGTGTTATGTCTTTTGGGGACGAAAATCCTTGTGGTGGGGAGAATCTAAAGTCCCATAATTTCCCATTTATTTTTTTTATTATACTTGAATATTACGAGTCTACAAAAATTAACAGCGTGTTATTCTGAGGCTTGGTGTACCCGGAATGAAATTATGAACATTTTTTCGAGTAAGTTCAGTAAAGGCATGGGCATCATTTTCTATCTTTTAAACCATTTCTCGGATTAAATATCTGGGTAAGCCGTTGAATCCAAAGGACCAAAATTTGCTTAAGGTAGGCTTGACTTAGACCGCAGTAGGTTCAAAGGAAATGTTAGTTTTTGGAAATTTTTTATAGAATAAATAAAATAACATTATTATTTTATTTTTGTTCTATTCCTCCAACGGAAAAACGGTAATGTGGGACCGGTGACTTGTCAACCCAATAAATGGATTGACCCTTCAATATATGTAACATCAACATTGACAGATATTAGGAAGCTTCCTATTAATGATCCCCATTAACTCACCACGTCGTTACATACTCTCCCCCTCTCCTATAAATATAGAGCATGGGGGAGGGGTATCAAACAAGGTTCTCCAAGAAACGAAGTTATGTTAAAACACCGTGATTCCAAACCCTTAGAAGACAAAGCCGACCCAGCTAGAGGTGGACGATGATGCTGAATCAAATGGGGATGTGTGAGTAGCATCTTTGGGAGACGGTCACGGGAATGAATAGCATGATCCACTTACTAGTGTGAAAGATTCTCTGATGTTTCAAGGTAGGGTTTACTCTTGATTTTTCTTCGTTAAATTTTACATTGATTCAATCTTCTTGAGCCACAGGTTATCAAACTAGTGTTGAGGGAACGAGCCAAAGGAACACAGCCTGATGCCTCTGCTTCCTTGTGGATTGATGTTTTCTTCGCAGGTGGATCATCGGGTTGAGCGGAACGTGACCACATCGGGATAGATGCAAAGGCGACGTCCCGAGAAACACAACGAATCATTCAGATTGATGAACTGGCCACCGAACCTCACCCGGTGACCCAAGGATGTCCACCGGCGACCGTTTCCAGCAACCGATTCCAGTAGGGTAAAAGGCGGCGACCAGCACACCGCCCGACCGTGATGGTGGTGGTGGCGCAACCGCGCTGCCGGAGGAGGTCACGCCCTGTCGGCCGCGGTAGAAGAGTTTGGTGGACAACCGCATGGGAGCCGGGGTGCCGCACATCCGTGCCGCCATAGATGGAGGTTACGGCTGATGAGTCGTAGCGGCGCACCTGAAGGGCATCCAACACCTGACTGACAGTAGTTGGAGCAACGACATCGTTGTGCCGTTGGAAGGGGAGTCAGCTGGATTCCCGATCAGTGCTTTCACACCGAGCAGGACCAGCTCTGATGGGTCCCATGTGTCAGGAGGTGGTGCCACATGGCACCACTGGGTTGGACAGAGCCAAATGGTCCATCAAGACCGTTTGGAATTCTGGGTGCGCCTTATCCCCCGGGTAGCGGCTTGGGCAGGCCCTGCCACAGCGGACTGCAACCAGCTGTGGGCTGAGCTCCGTAGGCCGCTCCGAGGGGGTCGTGCCCAGCGGTGCGGGCCTGCCATGGTCCAGCCCATCTGGGCTGGACCTGGATAGGGTTGTCGACCTGAACCGGGTCGGGTCGACCTAGGCTGGTTCGGACTGTACCCAGGCCAATCTGGACCCAAATACGCCTTTTTGGCCATATCTTGAGAATTGGGAGTCCGTTTGACAAATAGTCTACGGAGCCAAAATCCTTGGATCAAGAAAGACCTTTTGGAATAATCTAATTGAGTTTTGAATAATGTTTGGGGTACAACCAGGTTGGATCGAACCTGAATCCAATCGGGCTCTCAGGACTAAAAGGCTAATAGCTTATAGGCCGAGCGTCCGATTGACATGGCGTCTGTCGCGTTGCGTCTCTTATGACACGAAAAACCTTAATATTACTTTTTCGTGGGACTTAGTGGTATTTGAAGTATCTAATGATGTCTTGATGAGTGTATCCTCCCAGAATCAAGCGTGCTTAGTTCGAGAACCCTGTGACAGGCTGTATATGAAGAATCTTCAGATCTTGTGTGGGTCATCTTTGGATCCTGTGTGGGTCAGGATCAACAAATCATGTGGGGGTCATCTACAGATCCTTTGTGGGTCATCTATAGATCTTGTTTGTGTCATCTACAGATCCTTTATGGGTCATCTTCAGATCCTATGTGGTTCATCTTCAATCCTGTGTGGGTCAAAAACAAATCTTCTAGACAAAGTAATATGATCAAACAATACAAAAAATCATCTATAATTAAGTACTTAAGTTATACATATTGTGATCTATGTCTCTACCTTTATGGTACACTTCTATGTGCTAATACCTTAGTGGTATTCTTTTGTGTGGCGGTACCTTTGTGGTACTTACCTTTGTAGTGTTACCTTCATGGTATCCTTTCCTTTGTGGAATATTTGTGCTTTTGCTAAACAGTTGGGCCTTGTGTTTCCTCATGAACGAGATGGGTATACTTCGTAAATTAAGTATATCTATGGGCATATACCTAAGTATATTTTATTGTTGCTTCATGCTTGTAATTGTAGTCTTACTTTGTGGATTATCCTCTGTGGATTCTGAGAGACCATAGGGGGGTCTCGAGGTCCCTACTGAGTATCGTTATACTTACCCCTGCGCATGCTATGCCCACACCTTGTTGTGTCTTGTGTAGAAGACAGATAGCATTGATCGAGGTAGAGGGTACCAGGACTGGAGGCTCCCCAAAGTTGTTCCTACTCTTCAGGTAGGATCCTTGGCTAGTGTTCACAGGAGCTGTTTTCTATTTTACTTGTACTTTCCAGTTGGTCTTGTATTCCGGCCCCATTACTTATTATTCTCACTTGATTTAATTTATAGTTACTTTGTTCTTGTATCTTTTTGTGTGATTGGATGGTGTTAGTTTTCAGTTTAATGGAAATACCTTCCCGATTTTAGGGATATGCCTTTCCAATGCTAGTCACCAGCCCCTGGCCTATGTAAGGTGGGCTTGGGGTAGTCACAGCATGGGCCCTGGGGGATGGGTCATGACATAAAAATCATAGAAAGCCAAAAAAAAATGGACAGAAAATTTAGAGAGAGATGAAAGTGTGTTGTAAAATAGAATAATAGAAAAAAAATATGAGAATTCAATGATGTTTAAAAATAAGAAATTTTTTTTATATACTCCAATGATGTGAAATATTGGAGAAAATATTCTTATTAGTGGAAAAGGAAATGAAGAGATGATATGGAAAGAGTTCCACATGGTGAGAGGGATCTATTAGCATGAGTTTTATTTCTAAGGAACCAAGAGGTCCATTATTATTCCCTATTCTTTTATGTGTTATGAGATAACATTAAGGGAATTTAATGATAAATGTTTTTTATCGTGGAGTTCCAAAATTTCCATGATGATGAATGATGGAATCCATTAAGAGAGACATTACATGAGAAATGGGTAATACCAATAACACACTCATTCCAACTTCATAATTGAATTTATCAGGGGAGACTATTGGTTAATGAAAATAAATGAAAAATGGGATATATTAATTTACCATTCACGTAATCTTTTAGATGTGATTGTTGAAGTGTGTGTCGGATCAGGCTTTTTTTGTCTTAACCGTCCCCATCTTGAGATTAAAGGATTTCTGAGCATGGTATCACATGTGATTATTTTTATAGATAATATAGATAAACATGGTTAAATGTATCTTTTTTATACACTAATTTATCCCATATAGACTTGGATTCGATTAACTAAATGATAATTTCCAAGTATCATGTGATATAATACCTCTTTTTGAAATAAGGAAAAATATATTTTCTTGAGAAGGAAAAAATGAGATTAGAATAACCCACTAACTTTTTTAATTTTATTTTCAATTAAGAGGTTAAAAGTTAGAACACACATATTAAAATTTTATTGTGAGAGGGAATATTTAAAGAAAATACATTGGGGATATTATTGATCCCGATTGTTATATTTATTACCAATGGATCAATATGTGAAGTGGAGATGATTGGGGAATTGTTATTGATTCACTTTATTGAATTGGATTTCATTCTTGGTAAGGTCACCTAATAAAATGTGATGAATATTTCTATTAGATGCCATTCTTTGATCCTGGTGTATCGAAGCACCTTGCAGTTTTAATGTTTTGCTTGTTTTAAATGGTGATGAATTTGGTGCATTTTTTGGTGTGTTTGCGTCGCATCATTGGTATGATTTCTTTCTTCGGTGGAGGTGCTGCTGCTCGTAAAGGCTTCATAGTGAATGGTCTGTGAAATGCTTGTTGGTTTTGATTGAATTGTGGAAGTTGTATTCTTGGATGGTTTTGAAGGTGGGAAGCCTATGGAACCGGACTTGACATCATGAAACATGCTTCATAGGATGATCCAGAGTTGTCGATCTATCATTGTATAGATTTTTGGATTTAGTTGTTTGAGAGGGTATGACATCAACCATCGGATCGGGAATGTTCTTTGACACAAGACAGTTACTTGTAAAGTAACCTTGCAACGATGGTGAGCTTAATCACGATCAAATGCTGGGGGGGAGAAGTCTTGTGTTGTCAATATAGTTTTACTATTTCTACCATTTGAGTGTAAGTTTTCTTATTTCTATGAAGTTTGCTTGGGTTTCACCCCCTTCATCCCTTAAAAGGGGGTTCTATCTTATAATAAAAAAAATAGAAGGCCTTCGGTCTGTTGGATGAATGAAATTGTTTAATTACAAATGAATGAAATTTTGAAGAATATATTTATGTTGGCTTTGAATTATATGAAAAAACATTCTTAAATTTTTATTGGAATTTACTAAAAAACAAGGCCAACGACATGATCCCAATAGACCATATCAATAACAAAAAAATGGGACGATTACTTTACCATGTAGAATATCCATCCAAAAGGTTCCCTACTAGTGGAATATGATTTTAGATGGATTAATAGTGCCCATGGGAGCATGGATACATGGTGTACATAGAGGTGCCTGGGTGGACAATGCAACTGTATGACACAGATCAATGAGGGCTGAGTGTGTAGTGTTGTGGTTTTTGAGCCTCACTTCTTACTCATGATTCAAGTGGAATGAATGAGTATATATTAAAGAGCTTTACCAAGGGAATAATATACATGGAATTTGTGTAGAGATGGTACCATTTAGATACAATAAAATATGTGGTCATTTCAGGAGTCATTTGATCACTCATATCTAAGACATCTAATTAAGGTGAGTTGCATCATCTTTAACCCTGATTTGAATGTTTTATAGAACATGGTTGATCCAAATGTTATGAGATGAAAAGAACAAAAATAATCCTCATTCAAATTTTATAATTACCTAATAAAGACCTAATATTTATGAAAGTTGGAAGCACTCGTCACATATAATTTTCTTGCATCAATTATTCATGAACACGAGATCCTGATCCTTGTTGTCTCTTGATGATTCTGAATTAAAGGATGAAGTTAAATGTATATAAATTAATGAGATACATCTAAGATAAATGTAAATGTATTCATTTACAATTTAATACTTCTTAATAGAATAGAAAATGAATAATGAAATCCATCGATTCACTTATGTCCTACATGTATGTGCGACATTCATGTACACATGAATAAATGAAGTGATTCATTTGGGATTCATAAAATAAGTAAACCATGTAATGATGTTGGTATTTAAATAATGAAACTAATGAAATTAGGCCACATATTATAAAAATATATTTTAAATGAATATCTTGAGTTTTTAGGTATTTGAGTTGAGTGCAGTATTTATCTTTGTGAATAGATGAGATGTTTGATAAAGAGGGGCCAAGTCATTGAGTGTTTTTATAGTGTGAATGATGAAATTTATGTATTATGAATGAGATTAATTCATAAAGATAAATGGTGATCCTTGTTCATGAAAAAATACAGTGTTCCCAATCCTTTGGTTATTCAAAATAATGAAGAAATATGAATTATGAGTTTCATGATGAAGAAAAATACCCACATCATATATCCTAGAGGAAATATAAATTCCCATAGGCGTTGGGGTATATAATAATCAACATAATTCAAGAATTTATATTTAAAGAAGGAAGAAATAATTTTTTTTAAACATGATACATTTAATTGAGAAAATAATTGTGTGTTATGGAAATGTAATAATGATATATTTACAAATGAACAATATTTTTTTTCTATTAAGGATATATTGTGTTTGTAGGTTATGAAAAATGTTTATTTTAGTTTCAGAATATTTTTAGATCTTGGGACATATTTTTAGTGAATATAAAATGAGAAACTTTTGTGTAATTATTCAATAAGTTGACAACATGTACCATATAATTTTATGAGGTGAATTTAGATCCCTGATGATCAAAATGATTTTCAAGGACAATAATATAGTTTAATAAACAATTTGAATACCTCAAAGAATAATACAAAGGGAAAGGAAATCCATAATTATTTTGGAGAAAGAGTTGAAGAATAATGTATTTTTTATTTTTTTTCATTAAATAGAAGAATTTTTTATTGAATTTTAGAGAAAGAGAGGTAACATTGGATTCTGTGTGATTGTAGAGAGGGAACGATTGATTCATTGTTGTTATATTCACTTGTGTAGATATTAAATAATCTATATTAGGGATTATATATAACATGTAAAGGATTAATACTTGAATCCTAACATTTTAAATATTATTTTATACTCTCTATATCATTACTACTTTACTCGAGATAATTTGGAGAGTTTATATTTAGTTGATAAAGATCCTTAATAAACTTCAATAGGTTGAATAAAAATAGAAATTTGAAAACATGAGTACCACTGATTCAACCCCCTATCAGAGGAAAAAAATTTACTTAAATTATAAAATAATAGATATCAACCAATGATCCTAAATGAGAACAATATAATCATAATAGTATAAGAACATGATATTAACATTAGAAAAAATCATATGCATCAATTCATATATCAGAATATTGAAACATAACATAGTGTTTTATCAATAAAAAGAAATAATTTTAAGAGTGTGAAACAGTAAATAATATTGTATGAACTATGAGAACATAAAATATGTATAATACATAATTTTATTGCATACATATAAGTATAGAAAATCATTTCCTTTAACAAGGGTCACTACCAATACAATCATAGTGTATTGGGTTCACTATAAATTCCATCGTTTCCTTAGTCATGGATCACTCCATAGACTATATTATTGGAAAAATTCCTTACTAAACTATGTTCACTCCGTATTCCAATACTTATTATATAAAGAGATATTCATTGTTACATAATGCATTAGAGGGATATATAATTCAGGTCCCACATGTCATACAATTAAAACCATAAAATTGTGTCCCACTTGACGATAAATCAATAATCATATCATCATATCATTACCCATGGAAAGGATAAGGGGTTTCATGAATATTTCATCATCATAATAATTAAAAATCTAGATATATAATAAGGATCTTAATATTGGATCATATCCCCATAAAATTACAAGAAACATCAAATAATGTTGTTGTATATGAAAAATACCGTTAAAAGATTTTAGAACAATTATTGATGAATATACCATTTTAATTCTAAATAAAAATATTTAATATAAAAAAATATAAAAAATATTAAGGAAAAAATACTTTAAATGAACCAAGTAAACTTATAAATTAATATTCATAGAAAATAGTATTTATAATGTGAGGAAATCCATTTAGGTGGTGTTTGTTAAAATAAAAATTCTTCCACATTTTCTATAAAAAGTAAGTATTACCACATTTAGAAAACCACAATAAGATTCATTTAAAACATTTTGATTAAAATTAAAACATGGTGAAAATGAATTTAATGAATCTTTTCATAATATTAAAATCAAAATTTAAAATATTTTAAATAAAATACGGTAGAAATTATTCAAGAGAAAAGGGTGAAATGAAGTTTTTTTTCTATAAAAAAAATTCTTTTAGACTCTTGGGTACATAAAGAGAAAAAATTAATGGAAAAACTAAAATTTCAATAACTAGATATTTTATAATAAAATATTTAATATTGGGATTTATAGATCATTCAATTTCATCATCGTAGAATTTAGTAAAAAAAATACCAAAAAATGAGATTCTAACAAAAAACACTTACTTTAAGTCTTTCTTGCTTCATAAGTTCTCTAAGATTCATTATAAAAATTAAAAATATTATAAATCTATTATAGAAACATATCAATACTTAAATTACCATACATGGTTTACATATATAATTTTTTTAATAGTTCCATAAAATCATTCATTATCATTATCATTTTATGTATTAACTTCTTTATTTTTTCATGGATGTTTTGGTTCGATGGCTATGGGACTTTAGATTTTATCATTTATCATTTATCTAAAATATATTTATAATTATATAAATATCATACAAATCTATTATATAAAAATTTATAGCCATTCAAATAAAACAATGATGAAATAGGAATTACATCACTAAGTGGAGACGATATTTTGTACGTATGCACAAGTGATGTTTCCATTTTTTGATGGATGGAATGAAATGAAGGTATATATTAATTCCCTATTCTTGGATAATTATATATTGTTTTAATTTAATACATATAAATTAATTATAACATAATAACAAACCAAGAAATATGGGGATGGGAAATGGATCACATCACTATATGGAGGTAGTAGTCCATATATACACATACGTGATACTTGGATCTACCATTTTATGGATAAGTGGTATTGAAAGTTTCTCCCATATTCATATTAACATCTTAAAATATTTATTTTATTATATTTATAATATTTTTATGGATACCACAAATTTATTGGAATTATAAGAAGAAATAAAATTTAAATTTCTTGGTTAAGATCTATATCTTTTATTTAATATACCTCCTTTTAATTTCCAATTAACACGTGATGGATTGGTATTAAGAGAATAAAATGAGGTATAATATGAATGGAATTAATCTATGAAGATTTTGGAGTAGGTATCATCCAAGCTATAAGGATTATTATTTTTGTATAATATAGAAGAAGAAGTGCTCATTTTGTATGTGAGGGGATGGATAAACATGAAATTTCTTAACTGATTTCTATGATATAAAGTCACATTCAAGTTAATGTGGATTAAATTTGTCAATTTTTAAATTTTGGATAACATAATGTTGAACTATATTAAAAAAATAATAATTTGATAGGTTTGAGTGGCAATCCTACCCTTATCTGTAGGTTTAATAAATTTGGTAAACATGTTTTAATCTTTACCATGGTAATATTTTAACTACATTGTACTATTCACTATGACCAAAATTTATGTTGACCCTATTAGATTATATTAATTTTAGTAATTAAAAATATTTAATCCATTTTAACTGATCCAATTTTTATAAGTGGTGGAATTTAATTTAAAATAAGTACACCACTCACAATGAAAACTTGTTTTAGAAGAATTAATCTTTTTGCATAAAACATAATTGAAATACATTTATTTCCTTATAAAAAACATTAAAAATAAATTTAAATATATTATTGAATATATAATCACAAATTTCATTTCAAAAATTAAAAATAGTGATTAATTTAATTTATTATGAGAATATTGAAATTCTGATTTCAGATATTTTATTCATTTTCTAAAATAAAATATATTAAAAAATTATATAAATAAATAATAATTTTCACAAGAAAACATTGTTATAAAAACCATTTTTGATTAAAAATAATTATGGGATAATAAAATTACTTTTACAACAATTGAGTACTTAATTATTATGCAATCATTAGTACATATTCACTATTTAATACATTTTTTACATATTTTTTAATGTGATTATTAATATTCATAACCACCAATTTTATAGCTAGGTTATTCCAATTTAATATATCATGATTTTGTTACACATTGGGTTGCAAGTAAATAAATCTATTAAAAAAATCATGATTATTTCAAAGGAAATATATATATTATTGAGTTGTTACAAAGTGGATTACAAATAGACAATAATGGATTGGGGGGTTATATAAGGTCTTGAATATCTGAACCAATCAATTAAAAATATTATCTTTTTACTGTTTTGATACCCTTTAACATAGATTTACTACATCTAATATTTGTTATTTAACCATGATAACTAGTTTTTTCCAACATAAATTATTTTTTGTGCATAAAAATAATTTTTTGTTATTAAATAATATGGTCCATCTGATTATAATTTTAGAGTAGTTTTTATTACATTTACATTATAAAAGTGTAAAAATTAATTTCAAAATAATAAATGTATAGTGTGTTAAAATAATTTATAAAAAATGTAACGTAATTTATAAAATATAAAATATAGATTTGCAAATAAAAAAATAAAATTATAATTTCAAAAATAAAATAAATATTTGGTCTATAATTTTTTTTATAAATATCCAAATAATTCATATATATTAATAATGTCATAGAGTTCATATTATATATAAAAAATATGTTTTTCACTATTCATATAAGGGTCATGTGTTTTATAAAAATCCCAAAATTTCACCCCATGCAAATATTGAAAAAAAATCTATAATGATGTTTAATTTTTCTAATTAAAATTCTAAAATTTAAATTTTTATCCTTATAGTGAGAATAAAAAATATAAGGATAAAATTATTTTAAAGAGAATTATAATTTTTAAAAGTTTTGTGTTCTTAAATTTTCTACATATCAATTTTAAATTTAAATAATGATAATAAAATATTATTAATATTTAAAAAATCAATTCGATTTATTAACATAAAATGGAAAATAAGTAAAAAACATTTCTGTAGTAGAATACTTTAATATGAAATATGATTTAACATATAACATCAAAATTAAATATTTTCATTAGAAAATTTATTCTTCATTTCCAATTGATATTGAATTATTTGTTTTAATTTTATATTTTCATCATATAATATTTTGATAATAATAATGTTAACACTTAGAAATAGCACATAAATATATATATATATATATATATATATATAATATTTTAATAAAATAACATTATTTAATTGTGAGTTATATTTTTTTACATTTACTAATAGGAAATTCACAACAGTATTTTACTAATTGGTTGTATATCCATTAAAAATATTGTCAAAGAACATATTTCTAATAACCATATTTCTAATGACTATATTTATATTTTTTATATTTAATTATATATATATATTTAATAAAACATTCGTTCATTCCACTCTCACTTCTCAAGGAATAGTTTTTACTATATGTTATATAGAATTAAATCTCCTTTCATGGTTAGCTTCCTCATTGTATGTTTTTTGTCTTTTGGACATCCTCACGGTTTGACATAATCAAAACTATTTCCTAGTTTTGAAGATTTTATTCTTTTTATATATTGTCCCTTATTGAATTATAAACTATTACTAGATTTATTAATTCATTGTGAGTGATAATACCCATTAAAAATTATTATTTTTATGTTGTTTTTTGTAAATGATCCTCTTATGAATGAATAAACTTTTTTTATATTCATTTATGTCTTGTATGTCTTATTTCAAAATCAATTGAGAATCCCATGGACTAAATAAATAGATAATTATAAATATACAGTTTATAAGAAGAATATAAATTCTGAAAACATGGGGAATTACATTGATCCTTTGTTTTATATCTCTTCTGGTCACAAAAATTTCATTCATTAAACTAGGAATTTCATTCCACATAAATGAAGCCAATACAACACAAAAAATAACCTAAAATAAAATTTATTCATGGAGAACATTCTCATTTTCTATTTGGAAGTACTTTTTTATTTTAAACATTATAAAAATATATATAATTTTATTCTTAAGAAAAAAAGTTTGAGATATTATGCACTTTTAACCTACTAATGAAATAAATTTTTGATAATTTACACTTCTCTACATATAGATAAATTTTAATTGATATGAACCATTGAAAAGGGTAAAAATTTAAAAATATGGATTTTTGATGACACACAACTCATATCATTAAAGAATTGTTGATATTTTTTATTCTATTTGTTAAAAATAAGACCTTTTCACCTTTAAAATAAGGTATTTTATCAAAAAAAATACCATCCAAAAATTATTAGATGTTTCACACGTCATTTATCTAGACATTTATCATTACTAACTTCTTACTTGGGGTTTTCAGAATCAAACATGAGAATATTAAAATTGATTTATGATTCTAACACATATTTATGAGTTATTTCATCTTCATTATATTTTTTGTTGATCTTCTTCTCTAATTAATCAATTAATATATTCTTAATTATATGAAAAAACCTCCAAACATTAATGTAAAATTAATATCATCAACCCCTTTACACCTTGGTATTTTTATGCTCATTTATTATTTTATGTACCATTATCAACTTCTTATTCTCATTAAATATTTTAGATATCATCATTATAAGTACAATAAAATATTGTTTTATATTAAATTTTATGTTCATATATATTTAAACTTATTTTACACTCTCATTACAATAATTTTATAGATATTATTATTTAATATAAGTAATTAATAACTTCTATTTATGAAAACTCAGCGTCAAATGATAATCATATTTACAATAATCAATATCTTCATCATATATATATGATAAAAATATCATTTTTTAGCTTTAATGAATTTATAAAATTCTATTTTATGGAACTTTTATAGTTAATAATTTTAATGAAATCTTCATTGGAAACCATTTTTATGAATCAACGTCATCATTAATACAATATTATTTTTTTCATAGAAACATTCGATGAAAAGTGACCAACTGATCAATAATTAAAACATTTTAATCAAAAAATTACATGAAAATTTACATTTCCTTATTGAAAAAATATATGAAATAATTAATATGAGTTTTTCAAAATTAATAAAAATTTAGTCATCCAAAACTAAATCCTCTTTATCTCCCTTTCACTTCTTTAGAGTATTATCATTTTTCATAGATTTGAATTAATTTCTTTTCTTATAGTAACTTCTATATTTGATAGTCTCCTTTTACCATCCCTAATTTTATTAATAAACTATTTTTGTTATTTATTGTGATTTAATTTAAATTTCAATTATGAAGTGATAAATATTTTGAATCAAAATATTCTAGTATGTTAATTGGTATCCATTTAACAACCATGTAATCCTTAAGAGTTTCTCAAAAATATATTTTATAACTCAAAAATTACCTTACTATATTGATTAATTCATCCAATATTTATCCATTAATCTTATTAATAGCTAAAAATTAGGATTTCTAGATTTTAAAACATGATTCATTAATTTAACATTATATTTTTTAAATATTAAATTTTTTATTCTAACTTCTATTCATTATCTTGATCCTTATATCTTTAATTTTTTTTGAAAGTGAACTAAGACAATGTTTCTTTTATGATATTTGATCTCAATATTCATTCAATAAGGCACAATCATTGCATCAACTTCTATAAAAATATTATACCTATTAGTTAAAATATATAAAATAACTCTAATTAATTATGAAAACAGTGACATTATTTTCTCTTTCTAAATTTTTTTATTTTTTAATGTAAAATGAGGGAGTTCCATTACAATTCAATAAATCATTATAATCTAGCTATGATATAAATTGAGAATAAAACTCATCCTAAAAAATTAAATTCCTAAAAAAATTAATATCACCACTAACCTTAATAGAAATATAGGTCACTCCTATCACAATTAAAGATACCTCATTTTAGAAGACTCATATAAAGATTCTCTTAGAAGTGGGTGTAAACCTGTAAATAATGTTTTCTTGTCCATTCATTTATAAAGCATTTTCAACCTTCAACAATAAATTATATTTACTTAATAGTTATATTAAATATATTTAATGATTTAAAAAATACTAAAAATAAGTATAATAATTTATTATAATAATCAATAAAACATGAATGTCTACGTCCTTTGCATAACTTGGAAACACCCACACACATACGATTTAGAAGTCAAACATGGTTAATACGAATGAATAATGTATATTTTTATAATGATTATATATATTTTCCACCATAATATAAATGTTTCACACCTATATAAATAAATATAATGATGTAAATTAGTAATGATTATCATCAACCAACAACATTTTTTCTCACTGAAAGAGTTTTATTTCATTATATTTAGACATTTTGAAACAAAAAAAATGTGTAATCCTATTATAGTCTTCAAAAATAATAAATATTCATCCATTATTTCTACAAAAAAAAACTTATATCTCATTTAATGTAAAAACATAATCATCAATATAAATTTATCATCCTTCATAAATATATATAATTATGTTCTATATTTATGGACATTCTTATATCCTCTCTCTTCCTCTTATTAAGTTTAATCACTCATATCAATGTTTGAATTAACCTATGTGGAACTTCTTGATTCATTTATCGTATCTCCCGCTCACTGTAATATATTGAAATTGAAAATTTATATTTAAAATAAATAACTATAATGGATTTTATTAAAAAATATGTCTTTTTATTGGGTTTTAATTCCTAATATGAAACATAATTGTAAAATTATTTCACATGAAAATAATAAAAATTTATTTTTCAATAAGTGTTGTTTTTTCTTTAACTCTTAAACCATTCCCATAAAACATATAAATGTTAGATTTAACACGTAAAATATTGAAACATTATTCCTGAACAATTAATAGAACATGACTTTATCTTAAAAATGTTTTGAATAACTAAATTTATTTCCATGTTATTATTTGAATTGAAAAAATTTTATCTATGAGGAATTAAATAGAAAAACTCCCTCAAATACCATAACATGTATACATGATATATTTTCTATATTATATCAACCAATAAAAACAATATAATCAATAAACACCCTAAAAATGACATATAGATTGAAATAATTAAATTATGATAACATGTACAATTTCAAAAAATAATTAAATAAAACCAGGGGATATATAAATTCATAATAAACTGGAACCCACACATTTCTTTTCTCAACCATTTTCGTATTAAATATTCCTCAATAATTTTTATGAAATCTAAAAAATTTGAAAAACCCTTTTGGAATGAACATCTATTCATTTTTTGATCCCACTCATTGGTTGATAACAAAAGGAATACTATGCTGGGTATCAACTAAATATATTTTTTCTTACCTAAATAAAGATATATACATTATGGAGATGTTGAAACATAATTACTTAAATCATATAACCTCTTTAATTTGATGTGGCATAGTCTCAACACCCCCACCATTTGATCATACTTGAGTTACATGATTCAAGTTTCAATACAACACTTAAATTTATTCATGGTGTTATACAAATACTCAACATGAACCTCATGAATTTGATAACATAATCATACTTGAGAACATATAATATTTCCATGGGATACATTGCCCACAAAAATGGTATTTCCATATACCATCCCTGGGTTGTCTAAGAACCCTCTACTTTGTATAGAGTTGTGTAATGAATAATCCCAAATATCCTAAAATATATTAGATAAGTTATACTAACATATGTACTGTAACATGTTCCATAACTAAAAACGCATATAAACTTATTATGAGTGATAACACACACTCAATGGAGAATGATTTACTCTAAATTATATATTTTTATATAAAATAAATCTAAATGGGAATCAAATTTTATTTTAAAACAAAAACCAATATTTAAGAACTAATTTTAAAGAAACTGATTACCAATGATGCAGAAGAGCAAGATTCAAAAAGAATAACACATCATAACCTAATTATACAATTGATGGCTATCCGATTTAGACCTTGTTTAATAAATTTTGAAATGAATAAGAAATTAAGTGGATACTTTTAGTGGGTTGTTTTTTTAAAATACTTAAATGATATGTGAGGTGATGGAAGATATAGAGAGGTTTAAACAATAGTAAAGATGTTTAAAGAATATTATAAGTTAAATAAATATGTCTGAAAAAATTCTGAATGTATTTTAATGATTATTGAAATTTTGGTATTGGAAGATAATATTTTCCTATGACCTAAAACGTTCATAAGACTAATTATGTCATTAAAGATACCTAATAATGTTAAATTGTTGGATTATGGATGAGTGAAATAGTTACTTTCGAAGAGTTAATCCATACATTATAAAAGTAAAAATATTTTTTGAAAGAGTTATTGACTAACTTTATAAAATTAATCGAGAGTCTAGAAGAGTAATGTTTCACTTCATAAGATTCTTCATAGAGTTTGAAAGAGTAAATTATAGTTTCTAATATTAAAAACCATCATCATTAAATTTAATTTTATATCATAAGAGTCAATACCTAACTTTATAAGAGTTTAGTACCTAATTAAATTTTGAATGATGAAGTTTGAAAATATAATATATTTCCAGATATAATGTTTTAAAGAAAGAAATAAAAATACTTTGATTGATGAACTATTTTTAGTGAATATAATTCTAATTAAAAGTACTTTGATTCATTATTTTATTCAAGTGTTTCATAATTTAAATGGTGTGTCATGATAATTTCTAAAAGCATACATGCATATATATAGGATGAAATTAATGAAATAGCTACAATAGTTATAATGGATTATTTTAAACATAATATTCTATAGATATATATGGAATATTTAGTACATCAAATCATAGTGAAATAATATAGAAAATTTCAAGTATTTTTTTTAATTCAAACATTTTGATAAAGATAGAGGAGAATTCAGGGGAGGTAGTCATGAGTTCTAAAGATAGCTTAAATTCGTGGGAGTTTTGATAAATCATTTTTTTAAATAATATTAATGAAATTAAAAGAAAATAAAAGTATAAAACAAAAAATAATGAAGGTTTTATGAAAATTTTAAAATATTTAATACACTAATTAATTAAACGCCTAATGTCTCAAATATATAGAGAATAAGTAAAAAAGAAGAAGTAGTTCTTTCTCACCATTGTGAATGAAATGGAAAAGAAAGAAGAATAGAATTGAAAATGTGATAGTTATAAAGATATAATAATCCTTATAATGACATGATTGAAGTATACATTAACTAATAACATTATTAAAGATACTAAACCATTCTATATCCTTATAATTATGTCTAATTCACACAAACAGCCAAGACACTGTAGTGTAACACAAGTTCAGGGAAATTCCCTTTTTGTTGAAATCCATTGATTTCTAAATATCTAATTGTGTGATGTTGATTTTTTCATGATCATTATAATTATTATATACATTTCTTTATGTAGTGAAATGTGTTAATATTACTTATCTTATGTTCTATGTGTTCATGTGTGTGTCCTACAATAAATTTAAATTATAGTAATAGGAAATAGAGGTTGTTAAATTTAAAAATCACAACCAAAAAATCTAAATAACTAATAAATTCCGCATCATATTGATTTAACTAATGCTACTGGTTCTTTTTCAATTGGTATCAAAACATAGGATCAATTCCCTGACCCAATGTTGTTGGAATGTTATAGAAAACTTGTTTCATTAAGGATGAAGGTTCAATCAATATTTTTTTTAATTTTTGGATCATTTATATTCAGTAAATAGAAATTAGATACCAAAATTATATGGGAATAATTTTCCCATATGGATCGATAAAATGAGAATTTGTCTTTAACAAAAAACGTTTAGATGTTTTGGAGGCTGCAACTGATAGATTCACTGCTGGTGATTATGTTGCATTTATATCAAAACATTATTGAATGAATATTCAGAATATTGAATGTGCTTACAATTATTTTACATAGTCTTATAAGTAAAGGTTTTTCTGAACCTAAATAGTGAAAATTTTAAAAAAAGGAATATAGAATATACTGGAAAAAATTTATCAATGTATTACTGAAGTAAAGTGAGAAAGAAAAATCATATTTAAAGACTAAAAAATAATGCTTTTAAGTAAAAAGATGTTTCACTTATGAATAACTATTTTACTAGGGTTTATGGATATTTTAGCATAGTTATAAATTTTGGGGAATAGTTTGAGACTCAACAGTGGTTGGGAATATTCTATGTATTTTTCAAATTGGTTTTTACTAAAGTCTCAACTCATAAAGATATTGATCTAATTACATTTACTCTATGTGATATAAATAGTATTTTCATAGCATATTAGTTAAGGATATAAATTCTAACAAATAGAATGGTAAGGATGAGAATGAAATTACATTTTATTCCCTAAAATAAGGATAGATATAAAGAGAAAGTTAAAGAGTATGAATCTAGATACATTAATTCAAAAGAAAAATGGGATCAAAAGTTTAATGAACATATTTCCATTTTCTTTAGAGAAGATAGAATATCCACCAAAAAATATAAAGGGAATATTCCATTAAACAACATTGGATCTATTGGTCACATTATAGAAAATTTTTCATCATTTAATGAAGAAACATCTAGTGATAAAGAATGTGAAAGACCAAGAATATCCATGAAAAAGAGGGATAGAAAGAGAAATTATTTTTTATATAGGAAAGTATATGAGGTGTTTGTAATTTAAAAATAAACAATTCTTATCGAAGTATGAAGGAATTGATGTTAGTGAATATGAATAGGAACCACTAATTTTGTGAGATTAAGGTAATGTAAATCTACTAATTTCTATGGTGAATTATAGAAATTTCATTATTAATGAAGGTAACAACTCTATAAATTAAGAAGAAGAATCATAGATAGATTTTATGATTAATAGACAACAGAGAGAAAGTCTCAAAATGATTTTCAATCTTTAAAAATAGAATAAAAAGGTAATAAAGGATAATAAATCTACAAATAAGAAGGTATCAAATCATACAAAACAAAATTAATATTACTAAAATTAGTTATGGATATAAAAATTATTCTTAATGATAAGAATACATTCAACATAATTGTTGAAGAAAAATTGATAGAGAATTGGAAAGATCACGATCATGTAATATTGAAATGAGTCAAGGATAAAGAATAATTGAATAGATCTAGATCATATTTAAAAAATTATATAAAATACATTGAGGAATGCTAAAAAATAATGAGATATTTGGTGACTAGTAAATACAATCCTCAAATGGGTAAAAATATCTAAAAAATAATGAAAATTTTAAGGTGAATAATAAATTATTTGTGGTTAAATTTGGTGACTCTCAAAAGGATATAAATTATTATAATTAAAAAATAAGATAAACATTATCAAAACTAATAACTATATAATTTATGTAGATAATTATATATTATGGAATAATTTTCTAGTACTTCACAACAATTTTCTTTTATAAGAATCCAAATTTTTTTAATGAATGGAGGGAATACACAAATCATGTAAATTTGTATTCAAAAGAGAAAGAAACATGGGGAAAGGTCGAAACAGAGGTTACAAGGGTCTGAAGTAATGGAGGTTTAGGGAGTACCCTATAATAATGTTCACCCCCTCTGGTTTCAAGATATCCAAATTATTTAAAAGAATATAATCAGGGTTAGGGGGATAATCGAGGCCAAGTAGTCCGCGAGTTTGTTTCCCTCCCGCCAAATATGGTTCACCTTAATGTCTTCACCAAGGATGCCACATCAATTTTTTATGGTATTGGAAACTGAATAAGGAATAATCCCAAGGCCATGAAGTGCATTGTGTATAATCATTTATTTTATTTCTACCTATGATGTGAAGTCCCCTCTTCTAACTGATGTTAAGACCAGTTTTAATAGCAAAAGCTTCGGATAGGAGGGTTGTACCTTTACCCAGTCGTATGGAGAAGGCCAAGTGAAGCAACCCTATGTTGTCTCGAATAACCCTTCCCCATTAATCACACTTGAAATGCCAAATCCATTGGATTTATGTTTCAAATCCCTCAAAGGAGGGTGCCAACATACCCATCTGGTCGACAGAAGATCACCAACCGAAAGAAAATAAAGGGGATCTGTGATTAAACGTCATAGTGACAAGCCTCTCTCCAATTTCCAAGCACCATGATCTAGTAAATAAGAATGTTTTTTTCCTGTTAATGATCACATGAACCGATGAGGATACCCCCTCTTGAATCCACTTGTACCTCGCCTACCACAAGCACCAAAAACTAGCATGAAAAACCACAGTGCGATCCATCCTCGCTGAGCCGTCACTTCCGGAGTTGTGATACCATCGCCCCTATAAAGGCATTTTAGACATGGAGGAGATGGGGATAGTCATAAAATCACCAAATAACCACCACACCTCACATTACCAATCAATTTTAAAGAACCATTGGTATGATATCTCCTCTACATGTCTCCTATAACAAACGCATTGGGAAAACGGTGTGACACCGCACCACTTGATGCTCTCATCCGTTGGGAGGGACCGGTTCCTAATCCTCTAGATGAGGAACTTGTATTAGGTGGGTATGATTTTGATCCATATGACCTCATTCCATGTTTAAAACGGGCCATGAAAACAAAAGGTTCGGCAGTAATCCTTCATTGTGAAAGCTTCACAGGGAGATGGCGTGAAAACACATCGATCTGTATTAGTAGACATCGTGATGAGGTTAAATTGGTGCTTATGGTCCCACTTCTGAATAGTCATAGTGAAATTAGGATATTTCCTGGCTTCCTAAAAAGAAATATTAGTGACAAGGAATCTCGGGTATCCAATAACTGTCCCACTCCAAATGTTGTGCCAAAACAGTACGTCACCTCTTCTGACAATCCAGTGGGAATGAAGCCGAAGATCATTCCCCATTAGACCAATCTCTATCCACAGGGGAGCGTTATTCCCACCCATTGAAACCAGTTACCCAATAGAGGCATTGTGCATGGTGATCCCCCAAAGGGTGTGGTGTTCCAGGACCTCCCAATTTAATTTTCCATGCATGCCCTGAAAGGTGTCTTTGAGGCTACAACTGTTGATTCCCACATACGTAGAGGGCCTCACCATCCTACCCCATGAAACCTAGTTCCTTTTCTCCTAGGTCTTGGGGGTCCTAAATTATGTTTTACAAGATCCTTTCGATGTTTTTGATAACTCCCTTTGGGACCCTTATTTCAGAGAGTGTGTGGACCGGGGTGGTATATAAAACACTATTCACCATAGTAATTCTCCCTCCAAAGGATAAGAAGTTATTATTACAATTGAGAACCCGATATGTGATTATATTTATTAGGTGGTCAAAGTCACAGATATAGACTCTCCCTAATGATAGGGTAGCTGTCACATAATATATTGGAAAGGTCCCTCTTTGATGCCCAATAGATGACTTGCTGTAGAAACTCGGCAGGGGGACAATTGGAGGATATGAAAATACTTCTCTTGCTTATATTAATACTCTAACTATTCTAATGTAATTACTCCTCCAAAAACCTTTTCAAACCCCTCAATGATTAACTCAATATATTCATGAATAAAATGGTGTCATCCACAAGCATTACATGGGACACTAATGGGGAGTTCTATCTTTGAGGAAAACGGTGGATATCTCCATTACAATGGCATCGATGAATATTTCAGCTGACCACATCCTAGGAAATAACAAAAATTCATGGGGATATGGGGTCTCCTTGCAGAAGGCTCTTAGTATCCTTGAAAAAACCATAGTTATTCCCCATAAACAACATTGCCTACCACACGACACTGAAATAGTGAAAACGATGTTAACATTCCATACATAAAATCCCATACCTTTCAAAACTGTGTTGATGAAGCCCCATTCCTCCCAATCATATGACTTTCACATATCACATTTGACAGTTGTATTGGACCCTTGTGACTCGTGGTTCATATCCCTGATCATTTCTTGGACCAGAGCGATCACCCTATGTATGGATCTCCCCTTCACAAACCCATACTATTCCATGGAGACCGACCGAGGAAGATGAGATGCAAGATGAGAATTGATGATGTTGGTGGAGATTTTATATAGTACGTTGCACAAAATTACTGGACAGAATTGTTGTATTGAGGAAGTATTCTTAGACATGGGAATAAACACTATAGTGGTAGCATAAGAAACACAAGGAAACTTCCCTCCACTGAAGAAGATGTGAATAGCGGTAATCATATCATCCATTACCACCTCCCATGATGCTCTGTAGATGGAGGTAGCAAAGCTGTCTGAGCCAACCACACTATCAGGGTTAAGGTTCATCATTGTGTCTCAGATCTCCTTCTTGAGAGAAAGGGACCCCATAACTTCATTGTCTTGGTAAGATACAAGATACGTGATGCGGAGGATCTTCCCAGGTATCTCAAACCGGGTCAAGGTAGGATGGTTTGGTGACCCATTGGAGGTAGAATCTAAAACGCTCTATGTGAACACATGTGGAATATAACGTGATAATAAAGGGGGGTGATTCGAAATGCCACATAGCAGGTGGACTAATTTTATGTATCCATACATGGAAATGGAATGCATGTTATCCAAAAACCTATCCAGGTGGATCCAAGTCCGGTGAGACCCCCACTGGTCATTGCACCACATAAACCTAACCCTAAAAAATCTGAGGTCTATGAGACCCTTTCCAGCCATAAACTCTGAAAAATACATGTTTTACCTCGTGGTTAAAGGACCTCTACCCGCCCTCTCACCTGGATCCTCAATCACAATAAAGTCACCCCCAACTATCCACAGGAGATCCCCAGGATCGAAGGCATTGAGATTGTTCCACAAATTTTCCTTATGAAGAGGGTCACATATCCCATAAACAGTGGAAACAAAAAAGCAATTGGTGTCCTGGGATGCCTTATCATTGATGCACTAGTCCCCCACCTACACCTAATCCACTCTAAAACTCGTATGCCAGAAGATCCATATGTGCTGGTTGGTGGGGGCCACAAGCAAGAAACCATGAATTCTGATTTTCTTAGAGATGGCACAAATCCTAGACAAGTCCTGTTTGTTCTAAATAATTCAAACCAAATCAATCTTGTGAGTGGGAACCTTCGAAACCATGATGTTCATTTTGATCCAAGCGCCCAATCTGTGGGCATTTCATATAAGCAATAGAATCATTGGTAGAAAAGTGTTCTCAGGATGGCTCCCGAACTCATAGCCTTCTAAAAATGGGAGAGCACCCACACATTTAGTTCCATAGACCGGGACCTAGTACAAAATCCATATGCCTTGGATAAAAGTGCACTGGTGGATGCAGTGGTCTCTAGATACTGAGAGTTTAGCCAACCCCACATGCTAGGGGAGGATTTAGATACCTTCCATGATCCATCTGACAACCTAGAAGGGTGGGTAATGTCCACAAAACCATGAGCTAATGGGGAAAGATAGATATGGTTCTCTCCCAAAGGATACCTAATGTAATTCCCTGACCCAAGTTACCCAAATTCGGTAAATTATTGTATAACATTGGCATGATCATAAAGGATCAAATCCGGGAAGACCAATCAATTTAGTAGCCTTGTAAGTACTAGATACAAACATAAGTTTTACATTACATTATCAATTAAAAAACAACAACAATGTGTCTCCTTTTAACAAATTCATCTCCCTTATACAATATCTATAGGTCAGTCATAATATACTTTTTCGCATCCTGGGAGAAATAAAACATAGAAAGGGATGAGCTCAGATGCTCAGTAAGGATAACAATATAGCGGGGACTTTCATAAATAAGCATAAACATTTAATGTAATGTATAAGACTAAAACATAAGCCTTTTAAAATTAAACTTCAGCATAATATGAAAAATATAAATCAAATAGTTTCATCTACTTATTCACTTGGATATTCTACTAGTTGAATAATGACACGCTATATGGATAACCAATTTCATAATGATGGAATGAATAATGCCAAACTTCATAACCACGTAGTCAAGGCCTCATTCCATGAATACAAATAAGATTTTTTAAAGGCCTTGTGCAATACTCTAGTTTGTCTCATGATACCCACCGATGCATCGAGGAGCTATAGCGGGCTCCACCCGTCACTTACTAAGTCCAATGCATTCCTCATATGAAAAGGTTGAAACATAACATAAACATTTGTATTAAAACTACAATACAAAATGTTAATACTTTAACCATAAACCATGAATTCTATAAAAATAACACATCCATAATTAAACATATCACAAAACCTTCAATAAAATATGGAATATTGTGTCATAATAAATCAACTTCAAACAAGTGTAAAATCCATCAAAGGATGTTGACATAAATGAAATCAAAACTGTTTGAGATAAATACCTCTTTCTATTTTGAAATAATTTAAAAGTCATGTAATTTTAAAAGAAAAAATTTATTTTGAAACTATTATTATAATCTTGTAAGGGAATCTTTGAAGGTTTTATAATGGCGGAAAATATCTGCACCCACCATCTATGTTAAAAACATTTTTTCCTTAATTTTTTTGAAAAGGTCGTAAAGGACCTTGTTTGGAAAATGATGGAAAGATTCCTTTATAATTTTTTTCTAAAAACTAAAAAAATTGTATAAATGAATTTAACCCATAGTCTAGGAAATAGTACAAATGTTTTTAAATGTATTTTTAAGAAACATAGATGTGGGTGATAAAGAGGTCCTAGTAGATACTCACATATAAACAAACTCAGATAATGAAGAGATTGTAGTATTAACCTTTACCTTTTACTTTTCCTTGATCGATGGTACGTTAACCTTCTGTATAATAGTTAAATCATTATTATTATATTATTAAATAACCACATATATAATATTATATCATATATGATCTTATAATATTGTTTTGTTAATAATATTATAGTAGTATCATCGTTCCGGGCGTTAACTGATTCATTTTCCTTTATTTGTTTTGTTATGTAAGTCATGTTTGTTATTGATAAGATGTATTTGATTCATATACATAATGATATTAAGTTCTTGAACATTATTGTTTAATAATAAATTGATATTTATTCTTGATTGGTTACATTGGGGAATGAATCTCATCACGTTCGTGGAGACAGTAATCCGTACGTACGCACGAGCAATAATATGATTCTATTAATAGTGAACTAATATGTAATTGGATGGTATATAATATATACAGAATTATTAACATATTATATTTATTATTTACATTAGTTATACTCGTTATTATACCCATCCAAATAATGATGTGTCTGAATAACAAACTACACCACGACGTGGAGACAGTAAGCCTTACATACGCATGTGTGGTGACTTGTCATTCATATGATGGATAGAATAATGAATATGGTTGTACCATATTTATAATAACATCATAGTATGTATATGGTACTATAGTTATTATTTTGGTATGGAAACAAAAAAGAAAGAGGAAGTGGAAGAAGAAAAGAACTTTGAAAGAGGTGGTGAAATTATTACCTCTTATTCTGGAGTTTCTTTTTGAGTTGATCAAAATGGATCTTTAAAATGGATTTCTGATCAAATTAAGGCCTCTAGGTAGAAGTGAGGGTAGTTTGGAGGATATTTGGAGTAGGTTTTGGCCAATACAAATGGATTTGGATGTGTTATTTGGGGAGAAGGGGAAGTACCCTTTTATAAGAGAGGTGAGGGTAACTTTAAGAAAATCTTGATATATTAATTTATTATACAATCATATTCGGTTTATAATGGCTCCAAAAAAAATATTTTGAGTATAAGGTGGGTATGGGTCTAAAAAATCTCAACCAATTGGTTTTAGATAGATTTAGGTCACCATATTAACCTTGCATTTTAGATTTAACTCATAGTTAAATAGTTTAACTTTTACCATGTCTCCTTGTATCTTTATATTATATGGTTAATAAAATTACAATAAAATGCCAAGAGAACCTTAAGTGGTTAATTAATAGAATATAAATTATTATATAAGTACTTTTTCCTATCCTTTTATTTTTTAGGACTATTATATCATTTAATAATATAGTATTTGTTTTAAAAATTCATTTTTGTCAATTTTAAAACTATTCAGTATCTGATTTTTGATAAAGTCCTACCAACTTGATAAATTCGAAAAAAAATTCATTTAATAAACCCAAACATGTCATATTAACCTATAAAATTCATGGAATTAATCAAAAGTCACAATTTACATTTATTTGGATATTTATAATATCAATTATTTTAATCTTTCATTAATAAGGTAATCATTTCATCATCATTGTGTCATAAATAAATTTAGTTAATTAATGTATAAAAATTATCAATAAAATACCATTATGTATGAAATATTTTTAACTTTATCATGAATATTTATTGTCCAATTTATCTTATATGTAACCCTATATTAAAAATTTGTTATCTATTAAAATTAGAATTTAACACTTTTAACTCTTCATTAAATAGAATAATAATAAATTTCCTAATATAATCCAAGTGTACCAAAAGGATCATATTTTATTACTGAGTTTATTTTGGACGAAATAAACTTGTCCAATAGAATTAAGTCATGTGTTAGGATAATTATAATATCATTTTAACCTTTAATTTCCCCATTTACTTATAAGTGTGGTACATAAAAGTAAAAAATTACTATTCACCAAAAAATATTTTCATCTTATTGAACCAAATTCTACTTACTAGTGTCAACTGTGTCTCTTGGATTTTTGGAATTCAATTCACAGAAGTGGTAAAATTACTTTTTATGCAAATTTGCAAATGCGCCTAGAAGGTGGGTAAAAGACGGTAAAAAGTTTAATAAAATTATATATATATATAATATTATTATAAAATGACTCCAATGAATTACATTGAAAATATATATGTATTATGTATCTATTTTAACCAAATATAAATTTGAATAAAATAAATAATTATTTAAATAAAAAGTCGGTTTTAAACAATAAAGTAGTGTTTTTCACTATTCATCAAAAATTGAATGTTTTCAAAAAAATACCAAAACATCACCCTGGGCTAATTTTGATATGCCGAATCCAAAAATGAAGTTAATTTTTAAAAATAAAATTTATAAAATTTCAAAAAGTGGGTATTACTATTCATAATGACTAGATTGGTTGGTCGTGGTGTGTTTGAACTCCAAGTTGCGTACAACGCAATCTATTGCATTATTCAAAGAGAAACGTACCGTGGAAGCTTGGGGTGTTAAATTCTCGCCTCATTCAAATAATTTCATCCTCTAAATTTCTATAATATTACTGTATATAAATATTCGGGTGGTTCTTCATCATAAGTTCCTTAGGTTTCCAGGTTTCCTCTTCCATCTTATGATTTCTCCATAGAACTTTCACCAGACGAGTCATCTGGTTTCTCAACAATTGTTCTCTGGAATTAAGAATTATGATAGGCTCTTCGCAATAAGACAGGTTGGGTTCCAATTCTATTTCTTCATAGGTGAGTTCATACATTGGGTTTGGCATGTATTTTCTCAACAGTAACACATGGAACACATCATGAACTTTGGAGAGACATGGAGGCATTGACAAACGATAAGCTACAACTCCAATTCATTCTAGAATTTTGAAAGGTCCGATGTACCTAGGACTTAATTCACCCTTCATTATAATTCTTATAACACCCTTCTATGGAGATACCTTAAAAAAACAAGATCACCTACTTGAATTTCCAAATCCTTCCTTCGATTATCGACATATCTCTTTGTTCTACTTTGAGATGTTTTGATTTAGGTTTGGATAACCTTAAACTTTTTAGTTGTTTCCTCAACAAGCTCTGGGGATATGAGTTTTCTTTCCCCAACATCATCCCATCAAGTTGTTGTGCGACATCTCTTTGCATATAACGCTCCATATAGTGCCATCTGCATACTTGAATGGGAGATATTATTATAGGAAACTTTTTCCAGATGTAAATATTGATCCCACATACCATGAAAGTCAAGTGAGAAAGATCACAACATGTATTCTAAGGTTTTAATAGTTCGTTTTGATTGTCCATAAGTTTGAGGGTGGTAGGTAGTGCTCAAACAAAGTTCAGTATTAAGGTCTTTCTGAATACTTTTCCAAAATCATGATGTAAAATAGGGATCACGATAAGTAACAACCGATATGGTACTCCATGAAGTCTTACAACTTCATTAATATATAGTCTTTCTAAAATTTCAAATGGTAAATCTTCTCTTATAGAAAGAAAATGTGCTGACTTAGTAAGATGATCAACAATGACCCATATTGCATGATTCCTTTTAGGAGTCTTTGGTAGCTCCATAACAATGTCCATTGTAATATCATCCCATTTCCACTAAGGTATTGGAATAGGTTTCAGGTATCCTCTTGGATGTGGTCTTCCAAACATAACCTATTGAAAAACCATACATCTTGACACATAATCAGCAATATCCCATTTCATGTTGTCCTACCAAAAATGTTCCTTCAAATCTCTATACATCTTAGTGCTACCAGGGTGTATAGAAAAATTAGAGCTATGAGCATCATCCAACAATTCCCTTTTCAGATCAGGTATTTCAGGAACACAAAGTCTCTTCCCAAATTTCAAAATTCTATCTTCATATATGAAGTTGATAAATCTCCCATCATTCACAGCTTTAAGTTTCTTTTAAAACTCCTCACCATCAGTCTGAGAACTTTTTATCCTTTCTAGTAAATATTGTTTGGAAACCATTTGAAAAAGTATTTATGTTTCACCTTCTATGATTATTCCCATATCCATCTTTACTAGATCCATGAACATATGATCCCTTTCATCTCTCATCTTGTTCAAAACTCCATGATCGTTTCTGATCAATGCATCTTACACATTATTTGTCTCCTCCATGTGGTAGTGTATAGTGAAATCATAATCCTTGAGTTGTTCAAACCATACCCTTTGCCTCATTTTGATTTCTTTTTGTGAGAAAATATACTTTAAACTCTTGTGATCAGTATAAATCTCACATTTTTTACAATATAGATTTTTTCTCTATATCTTTAAAGAAAAGATTACAACTTCTAACTCAAGATCATTAGTGGGATAGTTTTGTTCATTAATATTTAGCTATCGTTATTCATAGGAAATAACTATATCATTCTGCATAAGGACACAACCAAGTCCTTTATTTGAAGCATCACTATAAATAACAAACCCATCATTCCCTGATGGTAGAGTCAGTATAAGATCATTGACTGATCTTCTCTTCAATTCATCAAAACATTCTTCACCCTATTTTACCCAAAAAAAATTAACCCCTTTTTGTGTGATCTGGGTTAATGGGTTATCCAATCGGTAAGAATTATGGAAGAAGCACCGATAATAACCTGCTAAACCAATAAAACTATATACCTCAGTTATACTTGTCGGTGCTGGCCATTATTGGATTGCTTCTTTCTTTGAAGGATCAACAGAGATTCCATCCTTAGAGACAATATGGTCAAGAAAAGAAATCTCCAAAATCTAGAATTCACACTTTCTAAACTTCGCATATTATTAATTTCTTTTGAGGGTTTTCAAAATAGTTTGCAAGTGACTTTTAGGATCTTCATATCTTTTTGAGTAAATGAATATATCATAAACAAATACCACTACAAATTCATCAAGATATTCCTTGAAAACTATATTCCTTAGATCCATGAAAACAGAGGTTTCATTTGTAACATCCCAAGTAAGTAAAATAATAATAGATTTTCATATCTATATCTATTTATGAATTAGATAGTTCATTATAGGCTTAAAATGAGAATGAATCCAATTTTAAGCATAAATATTCTAATATTTTTAAAAGATTGGTTTACCGCCTTTTGATGACAAACAATTTTTAAATCAAAATTATAACAATTTTATAAGCTCTGTTTGTCAAAATAAAAAATTCCTTTAGAATTGGGACATTGAAATTTACTTTGGATAAATTTTTGGTATTTTTCTGACAATGTTCATTTTTAATGAATAGTAAAAAATACTGCATTTTACTTCAAAACTGCTTTTTAATATAATTTAGTTATATTGTTAGATTGTCCTTTTAATTGTTTTTAAAGTTTAATTAGAATATTTATTTACCATTTAATTCAATGGTGGTCATTAGAATTAATTTCACTTTGAAATTGGACATAAACAAGTGTCAATATTTTGATATATATTGTTTCTTAAAAATACGCTATTTGTTTTGACAACGGAAATTATTTTTAAATTAATTAATGCAATTTCTGTGATTGGAATTTGGTAAAAATGATTCCATATTTGGAATCAGAAGGTCCAAATTATGTAATTACGACTCTTTTTTTTACATTATGAATAGTAATGACGATAATTATCTTTAATTATAATGGTTAATTAGTAATCGGGTAGTTAAAGGTAATAAAATAATATCATAATAAAATACAATGACCCCAAAATGTGTCCAAATCCTTTTTTTTTTGAGTCATGGACGACCATGGGAAGATTGTTACTGAACTTGGGGGGCCATGGAGTCACATGGGTGTAATAGTGACATTTATGACATTATTTTTAAAAAAGAAGAGAAATATAACAATGGTTTGTATATCCTAAGTAAAACAATTTTAATTTTTTTACATAATTTATATCTTAGACTATAAATAGTCATTTTAAAGCTAAAAATATTTCCTACATCATGGTATTTGTTTTTATAATTTTTAGATATTAAATAAATTTATTTATTTATGACACCATGATGATGCAGTGGTTACCTAATTAGTGAACGAATTACATAAAATGATAAGACAAGGTAAAATATAAGACTTACACTTGTCAAAAACCTATTTTAATTGTGAATTTATAACCCTTATTATCTTATCCACAAAAAATATCATTTTGGGACCTTTAAAATCCTAAAATCATTTTATAATAAAGTAACATTTCAAGACTTTCAAAAAATGACCCTCCTCCCTCTTATAAATGGCCCCCACCTCTACCTCCTTACCCACACCTCTCAAGCCCTTGGCTTGTATATCCTCTTATAATATTATCTCTCCAAATCCCTCTATTACTCCTAGAAGTCTCTCTTTGGGAATAAGTCTTTCAAAGGAAGCCTTTGGCTCAAAACAAAAAGAGTTACCCGATTTAGAGGTAATGTCTTCTCTTGAGTTTCTTTCTTTTATTTTCCTTCTTCACTCAACACTATATTCTTATTATTTGACCCCATAATAAAAAAAGTATCCTAAATATACTAGGATTTTGTTATGATAAGGATTCTATCTACACTCACACACACCTCCGTCTAATGGTTAAAGAACATACTATTTCTGTGGATGGCGAATTATTGCCTCACGAAATGATAATTGTTCAATATTCTTTTAACACCTTTAATGGTGTAAATTATAATGGAACTATATTTATATATGATATATATTATTTCCTCTTTATGATTCTGTATTTTATATTTAAAACATACTTTATGCTTTGCATGTTGTGAAAATGTGATAATTGCATATGAGGATGTGTGGACTACCGCCCCCTCAAGTAAAATGACTCATTCATTCCAAACATGGAATTTATAAAGAATGTAATTAATGAACTTATGTAACCTATATAACATATATATTATACTGTAATTATAACATATCTATGTCTCATTTAGTTTTAAATTCCATTAATATGATAAAAAAATGAAAGTAGCGTTCATGCGTACGCATGGCCTACCGTCTCTATGAACGGTACATTTCATTTATTATCTCCAACCATTATGGAATTTTATTAAATACATATATAATGGATACATATGATATTTAAATCATTAACACAATTCCATATATGGTGTACTTATAACTACATGGACAATTCTCTTCAAACAAGTTTATTTTTGATTCATGTACCAAACATCGACAAAACATATGATATGAACTCACATAATTAACTAATTATTATAACATGATAATATGTGATATGAATTTAATAATAAACATTAAAGGAAGTACATAAGCAATTATAAATTGACCAAAGTTTATTATTCAGGTATATAAAGAAACAAACAAGACAAGTCGGACTTGAGATAAGTGACTTCGTCTCAATCTCCTTTTATTGAGGCATAATTCAATTTATATACGACGTTCTATTATTATGTGTATAGTAAAACCTTTTGACTTTTAATTTCATTCAAAATGAATCATTTTAAATGAAGCTTTTTATTAAATTAAAAAAGGAATGTTTTTGTCTTACGTATGCGGTGACAACGACTTCTCTGCCGCCGTGACCGTTATTTGAGTTTCGGATTCCTCTACAAGCCATACCTTTTTAAATGAAAAATAAATACCATGTTTTATTGAAAATGGTTTTGATAATGTTTTGATTATATCAATGTGTTGTATTGATTTCTTGTGATTGAAATGTGGAAATGTTATGTTTCAATTATGCATGTTTTATGTGATACGATTGTGTTATGGTTCTTGGGCATTGTTTATGAAATCGGGTGGTTCTGTGATAAACTAAGGGAGGGTGAGCCCGAGATAGCTCTCCAATTCATTGGGTAACGCGAAGAAGTTAAACATTAAGTTTTCTTCAAAGAGATATAGGGAATGTACGATGATGGTTATTCCAAACGTAACCATCAGGGTTGCTCCCTACGTAAAAATGTTATGAATTCCTCAAGTTACCTTTATGTCTTATGATTTCTGTGAGTTATTCATAAATCTTATGATTTCATGAGGTATGTTAAAGTACTTATGGTTTATGAGTAAATTATGATTTTAATGATTCTTATGTATACATGTACTAATGTTTTCTTTCCGTATTTTTATATCCCGTACTGAGCTTTTTATGCTTATCCCAGGTTTTTTAAATGTTTTTCACAGGTCAAGGGAAAGGTACATGATGTGATGATAGTGTCGAGGAAGTGTCAAGAAAGAATCCATGTTTTATTTTAAATCTATTTCCTTTGATGAAAAAAATGAATACTATCTTTGATTTAACCACCTTATTTAAATGTGGAATGTAATGCATGATTTATGATCTAATTCTCTAAAACTCTAAACCTGAAAATGTCCTCAATGTGTATTCTTGAAATAACTCAAGATTAAGTAATGTTTAAGGCTGGGGTTTTATTATTGGTATCAAAGGTCAGTTTAGATATCTTTAGGAGTTAGAATTCTTTTAAATGATTATCCAAAAATATTTTTTTTACATTATGGTCAAATTGAAATGATGTAGTATTTTAAGATTACAATGTTGCTTCATCTAATACATGTTTTTTCAGAATGGTTTTCCATAGAGGAAACAGGGAAGTAGTGTAAGGAAGGCATACAGAAGGAAATGACCTTCCAAATCAGCATCATGAGATGGTCGTAATTAGAACTGAATAGTTTTTTGCAGTAATGGAACAATTGACTCAAGCGATAAATGGTGGTGTTATCCATGCACGAGATCATCCAGAGCAACCTCAGAGGAACATTTCAGTGGTGGAACATTTCATGGGGAAACATCCCCCATCATTTAGAGGATCATCTGACCCCGTGCTAGCTGAAGGGTGGATTAAAGCACTGGAGAAGATTTTCGATGTCATGGGGTGTTCAGAAAATCAAAAGGTTAGTCTTTCTGTTTACCATTTTGAGGGTGAATCAGATCAGTGGTGGTCGATGGTTAAAAATATCAAGGATGTTGATGAGATTTATTCTCTTGACTGGGATGAATTCAAAGGTTTGTTTCTTGAGAAATATTTTCCTAAGGCTGTTTGACTTAGGATGGAAAAACAATTCTTGGAATTGAGGCAAGGGGAAGACTCAGTGGATGGTTATGAAGAAAAGTTAACTTGATTGGAAATGTATGCTCCAAATTTTATCTGAGACCTTGATAGTAAAATCAATCATTTTTTACTAAGGATTAAAGCCAAAATATCGAATGTCATTAGCTTCTCATGAGTTAAAAAGTTATGAAAAGCATGTTCAATGTGCTGAGAAGGTGGAAATGGAGTTTTCCGATGATCAAGTGTTCTATGAAAACCAACAGAAGAAGAGACCGAGGTGGCAGGAGAAAGGGAAGAATCCTTTAAAAATGTTTTATGGTAAGAAAACTAAGTTTTTAGTTTGTGATAAATGTGGTAAAAAGCTTGCTGGGGAATGTATTTTGACTTCTGGAAAGTGCTTATGATGTGGTAAGATGGGACATAAGGCTTGTGATTGCACTGGAAAAGATCAGGGTAATGGTCAGACCAAATTTGATTTACAGTTAGTGAAATGTTTGAAGTGTAATGAGATGGGTCATTATGAAAATGAGAGTTTGACAAATAGATTGAATGATGGGTAGCAGTCAGACTACAAGCATAATGGTGTGGTGAAATCCTTTTTAACTACTTTAGTAGATGTTGGGCCATCAAATGAAGTTGTACCAGGTACTTTGTTTTTTAATATTATTCCAATGTGTTGTTTGATTTAGGGTCAACACATCCTTTCATCTCTCAAAAATTTTCTAGTAAATTGGGAATTCCATCTCAAGAAATGACACCAGAACTTGTGGTAAAAACACCTAGGGGAAACGTTGAAGGAAAAATAATATATAAGAATCTTCCTATACTTATCCGTGGGAAGAATCTACTTGAAAACCTTATTGTTTTACCTCTATTAGAGTTTTATATTATCCTGGGTATGGATTGGATCTCTGTTTACCATGCTAAGACTGACTGTAGAGCTAAATGAAGTTTCTTTTCAAAAATACTTTCAGTTTGGGTACAAGAATGAACAGTTACTATTGATAACATATCAAGAGGATGAGAAACTTGTAAAAAATGTAAATGAATTTCACCTTACACATATTGTTGCAAATAAAGGAACCATTCAGATTAATGATGTGCTAGTGGTAAATGAGTATCTTGATGTTTTTCCTGATGAGTTTCCTGGAATAATACCATATCGGGAAGTTGAATTTACTTTTGACTTAGTTCATGATGCTAAGACAATTTCAAAACCCCCTTATCGAATGGCTCAAATTGAACTTTTAGAGTTGAAAGAGCAATTGCATGATTTATTAGAGAAAGGTTTCATTCGACCTAGCACATCACCATGGGGTTCTCTTGTCTTATTTTTTCAAAAGAAAGATGGTTCAATGAGACATTGCATTGATTATAGAGCCTTGAATAACATCACTGTTAAAAATATCCTTTTCCTCATATCGATGATTTGTTTGATCAGCTCTAGGGAGCTCAGTATTTTGTAAAGATTGACTTGAGATCAGGGTACCATTAGTTGAAGGTAAAGGAAGCAAATATTCCGAAGACTACATTTTGTACAAGATATGACCATTATGAATTTGTAGTTATGCCTTTTGGGTTAACCAATGCACCATCTGTATTCATGGACCTTATGAATAGAATTATCCATGTGTTCTTGGATAAGTTTGTGGTTATTTTCATTAATGATATTTTGGTGTTTTCTAAAAGTAAATAGGAGCATGAAATTCATTTAAGGGTTATTTTTCAAACCATAAAAGAAAATAAATTGTATGGGAATTTTAGCAAATGTGATTTTTGGTTGCAAAAAAATTTCTTTCCTTGGTCACATTATTTCTAAAGATGGAATAACTCTTGATCCTGCAAAAACAATGGTTGTTGAAGAATGTCCAAGACCCACAAATGTAACCAAGATTCATAGTTTTATTGGTTTGGAAGGCTATTACAGAAGGATTGTTATAAAATTTTCACGGTTGTACATCCCATTGAATAAGCTAACTCGAAAAGTTTTTAAGTTCATTTGGGCAAAAGAATGTGATGATTGTTTTCAATAATTGAAAAGAAGATTGGTGAATGATTCAGTATTGGAACTACCTTCCAGGAATTGTGATTTTTTTATCTACATTGATGCTTCATTGAAAGGGCATGGTTGTGTCCTAATGAAGAATTATCGGGCAATTGCTTATTCTTCACGTCAGTTGAAAACACATGAGACAAATTACCCTACACATGATTTGGAATTAGCTGCTGTTGTTTTCTCTTTAAAAATTTGGAGGAATCATTTGTATGGTGTAAAGTGTGAAATATATACTGATCACAAAAGTTTAAAGTATATATTTACCTTGAAATAATTGAACATGAGATAGAGGAAGTGGCTAGAATTAATCAAGGATTATGATTGCACGATTCACTACCATCGAGGAAAAGAAAATAAAGTGCTAGATGCTTTGAGTCGAAAACGTAATGCTTTATTAACCATGTTACATTTGGAACGTGATCCTTTGGTTAAGGATTTGACGAATTTTGGATTGGAAGTTGTTGGTGTAGGAAATTATTCTGTTTTGTTTCAGGTATCAGTGAAATCTTCTCTATCAAACAGAATTAAGCAAGCACAAAAGCAAGACAGTGAGTTGATGAAAAAGGTAGAGCTGGTTCAGAAGGGTATGTTACCTGAATTCAACATTGATAATGATTGTGTTTTGAGATTTGGGAAGAGATTGTGTGTGCCTTGTGATTCACAGTTGAAGAGAGAGTTGTTATTTAAATCTCATAGTTCTCCATCTTTAGTTCATCCAGGAATTACTAAGATGTACAGAGATCTTCAGGAGTATTACTGGTGGGATGGAATGAAAAGAGATATTTCTGATTTTACTATGAAGTGTTTGACTTGTCAACAGGTTAAAGCAGAGAGGTAGTTGCCAAAAGGGATGCTTCAGCCTTTACAAGTTCCAGAGTAGAAATGGGATAATATATCCATGGACTTTGTTGTGGGATTAACGAAGACACCAAGAGGTAATAATTCAATCTGAGTTATTGTTGATTGTTTGACTAAATCTGCTCATTTCCTTTCTATACGAGTTACTTTTTCCCTAGATCAACTTTCTCGATTGTATTGTAAATAGATATTCAGGTTACATGGAGTTCCACTCTCCATTGTATCTGATCGTGATCCCAAGTTCACTTCTAAATTTTGGAAAGGAATTTAGAAGTCGTTGGGTACTGAATTAAATTTTAGTACAACTTTTCATCCTCAATCAGATGGGAAGTCAAAACGAAAAATTCAGAATTTGGAGGATATGCTATGTTCTTGTTCAATGGATTATCAGGGAATTTGGTACCCACATATTTCATTGGTTTTGTTTTCTTATAATAACTATTTTCATTCCGGTATACAGATGGCAGCATTTGAGGCATTACATGGGAAGCAGAGTCGAACTCCAGCTTTTTGGGATGAAGTTGGTGAAAGGAAGTTGATGGGACCAGGATTGGTAAAAGAGTTGGCAGAAAAGGTTTAGCTGATACAGAAACACATGGTAACAGCTAAGAGCAGGTAGAAAAGTTATGCGGTCAACAGGAGGAAGGATCTCTCTTTTGAGGTAGGTGATAATGTCTTGCTCAAGGTTTCACCACAGAAAAGTGTGATGCTGTTTGGTAATAAAGGAAAGTTGAGTCCAAGGTTCATTGGACCATAATAAACTCTATAGAATGTTGGATAAGTTGCGTACTGAGTGTCTTTACCTCCAAGTTTGTCCTAGGTACACAATATTTTTCATGTTTCGATGTTGAGAAAGTATATACCAGATCCATCTCATGTTTTGAGTCCAGAGGTAGTTCAGCTGGAAGAGAATCTATCTTATGAGGAACAACCGGTCCAAATTCTTGACCATAGGAAGAAAGTTTTGTGGAATAATGTGATTCATCATGTAAAGGTTTTATTGAAAAACCACATGATTGAAGAGGCAACATGAGAATCTGAAAATCCAATGAGGGATAAATACCCCCACTTATTCGAGAAGTAAATAAATTGTGGGGACACAATTTCCTAAAGGGGGAAGGATTTAACCATAAAAGTAAGTAAAAGAATAATTTATTTTCATATATATATCTATTTATGAATTATATAGTGCATTAGAGGCTTAAAATGAGAATGAATCCAATTTTAAGCATAAATATTCTAATATTTTTAAAAGATTGTTTTATCGCCTTTTGATGACAAACCATTTTTAAATATTACTTTTGAAAATTTTATAATATGTATTTTTCAAAATAAAAAATTTATTTAGAATTGGGACATTGAAATATAATTTGGATAATTTTTTGGTATTTTTCAGATAGTGTTCATTTTTAATGAATATTGAAAAATACTACATTTTACTTCAAAAATGTTTTTTCATCTAATTTAATTATATAGATACATTATCCATTTTATTGATTTTAAAGTTTAATTATAATATATTTTTACCATTTAATTCAATGGTGGTCATTGTAATTAATTTCACTTTGAAATTGGACATAAACAAGTGTCAATATTTTGATAGATATTGTTTCTTAAAAACACGCTATTTGTTTTGACAATGGTATTATTTTTAAATTAATTACTTCAATTTCTGTGTTTGTAATTTGGTAAAATGGATTCCATATTTGGAATCAGAATTTCCAAATTATGTAATTAAGACTCTTTTGTTTTTGGACATTATGAGTAGTAACGACGGTAATTATCTTTAATTATTGTGATTAATTTGTAATCGGGTAGTTAAGGGTAATAAAACAATATCATAATAAAATAAAATAACCCCAAAATGTGTCCAAATACTCTGTTTTGAGTCATTTCCTACCATGGAGATATTTTTACCAAACATTGGGGCCCATGGAGTAACATGGGTATAATAGTGAAATTTATGACATTATTTTTAAAAAAGAAGAGAAATATAACAATGGTTTGTATATCCTAAGTAAAACAATTTTAATTTTGTTTAAATAAATTTTATCTTAGAATATAAATAGTCATTGGAAATCTAAAAATATTTCATACATCATGGTATTTTTTTTATATTTTTTAGACATTAAATAAATAAATTTACGTATGACACCATGATGATGCAGTGATTAACTCATTAATGAACAATTTAAATAAAATGAAAATATAAGGTAAAATATAAGACATACACTTGTCTAAAACCTATTGGATGGGTTTATTTCGAACCATTATCACCTTTTACTCAAAATATATCATTTTGGGAGCTTTAAAATCCGAAAATCATTTTATAATAAAGTAACATTTGAAGACTTTCCAAAAGTGACCCTCCTCCCTCTTATAAAAGGCCCCCACCTCTACCCCTTACCCACACCTCTCAAGCCCTTGTATCATCCCAAATATACTCATATTATTTATACAAATTCCTCTCTTAATCTTAGAAGCCTCTCTTTTGGCAGATGTCTTTCCAATGAATCCTTTGGCTCAAATCAAAAAGAGTTACCCGATTTAGAGGTAATGTCTTCTCTCGAGTTTCTTTCTTTTATTTTCCTTCTTCACTCACCAATATCTTATTATTATTTGACACCATAATATAAACAGTATCCTCAATATACTAGGATGTTTTTTATGATAACTATTCTACCTACACTCACACACACCTCCGTCTAATGGTTAAAGAACATATTGTTTCTGTGGATGGTGAATTACTGCCTCACGAAACGATGATTATTCAATCTTCTTTTAACACATTTCAAGGTGGCCATTATGATGGAAATATATTTATATATTATATATACTATTTATTCTCTATGATCTTTTATTTTATATTAAATACATATCTTTATGCTTTACGTGTTGTGAAAATGCGATAATTTCATATGAGAAAGTGTGGACTACCGCCCCCTCAAGTGATGTGACTCGTTCATGAAAAACATGGAATTTATAAATAATGTAATTAATGAACTTAATTTACTTATATAACATATATATTATACTAGAATTATAATATATCTATGTCTCATTTAGTTTTAAAGTCCATTAATATGATAAAAAATGAATGTAGTGTTCATGCGTATGCACGGCCTATCGTCTCCATGAATGGTACATTTCATTTATTATCTCCAAACATTATGGAATATTATTAAATAAATATATAATAGATATATATGATATTTAAATCATGAACACCATTCAAGAGATGATTTACTTATAAATACATGGACAATTCTCTTCAAAGAGGTTTATTTCTGACTCATGTACCAAACATCGACAAAACATATAATATGAACTCACATAATTAACTAATTATTATAAAATGATAATATGTGATATTAATTGAATAAAAAACTTTAAATGAAGTTCTTAAGCAAATATAAATTGACCAAAGTTTATTATTCATGAATATAAAGAAACGAACAAGACAAGTTAGACTTGAGGTAAGGGACTTCGTCTCAATCTCCTTTCGTTGAGGCACACTTCAATTTATAGAAGACCTTCTTTTATTAGTTGTATAATAAACCCTTTTGACTTTCAATTTCATTAAAAATAAATCTTTATACACAAAGCGTTTTACTAAATGACAAATGAAATGTTTTTGTCTTACGTATGCGGCGACAACGACTTCTCCACCGCTGTAACCATTATTTGAGTTTCGGATTCCTCTACAAGCCATAACCTTTTAAATGAAAAATAAATACCATGTTTTACTTTTCTTTTATTTTGGTATTGAAAATGGTTTTGATAATGTTTCGATTATATCAATGTGTTGTATTCATATCTTGTGATTGAAATGTGGAAATGTTATGTTTCCTTTATGCATGTTTTATGTGATATGATTGTGTTATGGTTCTTGGGCATTGTTTATGAAGTCAGTGGTTCCATGATAAACTAAGGTCGGGTGAGCCCAAGATAGCTCTCCAATGAATTGGTTAACTCAATGGAGTTAAACGCTAAGGTTTCTATGAAGAGATATAGGGAATAAACTGTTATGGGTATTCCAAACGTAACCATGAGGGTTACTCCCTATGTAAGAATTTTATGAATTCCTCAAGTTACCTTTATGTCTTATGATTTCTATGAGTTATTCATAAATCATATGATTTCATGAGGTATGTTAATGTGTTTATGGTTTATGAGTAAAGTGTGATTTCATTGATTCTTATGTATACATGGACTAATGTTTTCTTTCCGTATTTTTATATCCCTTACTGATCTTTTTATGCTCAACCCAAGTTTTTGAAATTTTTTCACAGGTCAAGGGAAAGGTACATGATGTGAAGATAGTTTCGAGGAAGTTTCAAGAAAGAATCCATGTTTTATTTTAAATATTTTTCCTTTGATGAAAAAATGAATATTGTATTTGATGTAACCACCTTGTTTAAATGTTGAATGTAATGCTTGATTTATGATCTAATTATATAAAACTATAAACCTGAAAAGATCCTCAATGTGTAATCTTGAAATAATTCAAGATTAATTATTGTTTAAGGCTGGGGCCTTATATCATTAGTCTATACAAAAGGCATTACTGTAAACTCTTAATTCCCATACATGGTTCGAAATGTTGTTTTCGGAATGTCTTCCTTATTCACACACAACTGAGGATATCCAGATCGAATGTCAATATTTGAAAAATATTGAGCTCCATGAAGTTTATCGAATAAATCATCAATTCATGTTAGGGGATACTTGTTCTTTATTGTTAAAGAATTTATCTCCCTGTAGTCAATGCACAACCTCATAGATCTATCTTTCTTCTTAACAAAAATAACAGGGGATCCCCATGGAGAAACAGTAGGAAGAATTAATCCTTTATTACTCAATTTCTCTAGTAGTTTATTTAGTTACACTAATTCCATAGTGGCCATTCTATAAGGGGTCTTTAGTATGGGCCTCGAACCAGTAATTAAATCAATGGAAAACTCCATTTCCCATTCTAAAGGATGTCTTGGTAAATCCTTTGGAAACACATCAACATATTCTTTCACAATAGGTACATCCTCTATTTGAACATTATTTTCCTCACCATAGTTATTTCATTCTCTTCCTCCCCAATAATTGGGTTTATTAGAGCTACTAGGGGTGGATACAGATAATAATCTAGTTGTGACATTTCTTATTTAAATATAAGGTACTTCTTATCATCATTTAAAATTGTAACCTCCTTCTTCTTACAATAAATTTTTGCATCATGGTCCAAAAGACAATCCATTCCAAGTATTATATCGAATTTAATCATGGGTATGATGATGAGATCAGCAGATAAAGAACATTTATATGACCTAATGGGAACTAATTCACTAAACCTTATTGGAATGATACTTCCCTTAGGTGTTTTGACTGACACCTCCCTTTTTAATTCAAATAGTAAATATCTAATTTTCATAGAAAACTAGGAAGATATTAAACAATGTGATGATCCAGAATCAAATAAAGCATTGTCTAAACTTGAGGAAACAATTAAATTACATACCACCATGTCTTTTAGAGCTTCAACCTCAGCAGTAATGATCTCATAAGCTTGGCCTTTCTCCCTTGTCCTTTTCTAAGGTATTTTTCTCTGGAGCTTAGGACATTCATTTTCATAATGTCCCATTTCTTTATAATTTTTGAATTCAACATTGACAGCCTCTTTCTTTACCTTGCAATAAAAAACTTGGTGTCCCTTTTCATCACACTTGTAATAGATTCCCATTCGCTTCAGGAATGTATCGGGGTGTTTCTTCCCACATTTACCACAGAATGGGTATTCAACTTTTCCCTTATTCCCATTATTTCCATTTCCAGAGTGTTCATTAGATCTCTTCTTCTATTGGTTTTCTTTAATGTCGTAAGACTTAGAGAATTCCTTTTCTATCTTGATAGCACATGAGACAATATCTTCCTACGATGAGAAGGATTGTGAGACTAATGCTCAATGGTTAAATGGTTTTAACCCATCAAATAATCGATTAATCCTACACTTTGGGTTACGTATATGATTTTTTTCATTCCTTTCTAACCATTTAATGTTATCCTCATACTTCGCGACATTCTCATCCTCATTTTTCCTCAGACTCAGAAATTGACTTTCCATATCCTCTCAATGGTCACAATGATAGTATTTTTCTAATAAAAGATCTTTAAACTCACTCTATTTCATATTTGATACTTCTTCATCCACCTTTGTGTTTTGAATTAATTCCAACCATTGATCTAGATCTCCTATGAGGTGATAAACTACCATGACATCTTTTTTCCTTTTGCTACTCCCCAAAGCATGAAATATTTTTTCTAAGGAAAGTATCCATTGATCAGCTACAAATGGATTTGTAGTCCCGTTGAATTTTGGTGGTTGTTTCCTTATGAAGCGGTCTAACATTGATCCTCCACGTTGTGGATCAGGGTGCACCATACGAGTAAGGTTATTATTCATAACCTAAGTGAGTTGTCCTAGTATGGTGATAAGACGATGACCACCAGTTCAATCACTATCTTCACTATAATTATCTTGAGTATGAGAGAAATCCCTACATTGATTGCGTGCATTGATACAGTTTCCATTCCTTCCACTAGGCACCATTTCTAAAAAATGGAATACAATAGATCAGTTTATAAATAAAAATACATAATTACAAACATGTAAAACACTAAACATGACTTGAATAGTTTATGGATATAATCTATAATCATAAAAAAAATTCTTTGAGGAGGTATATACTCATAAATCCTTCATAATGGTTTTTAAATAAAATATGAATTATCCTAAGAATATCTCCCATGAGTGTCATAACAAAAAGTGCAGCATGGCCCATTGTTGTGTACCAGGATACCCCGGGTCAAGCCCGAAACTCCTTGTTGGAGATTTCACTACTAGGTACATCTATGCTAGAGACACCTCTACCTGCTCATATCCAGATAGTGATGTATTTCTTGGAAAATACACAAAATCTCTACATTACCAAAATTCTAAAAATTTATTCTATATTAATCCTCAAAGTCTATCTTAGGGAAATTTTCTCTAATCATAGTTTTTCTAAATCTAGCTTCCAAGGTTTGTACTAAAATTCCTATTATACCAACTATAATGCCCCGACCCTAGTTACCAAAAGTCAGTGCATTATTATATAACATTGGTATGATCATAGGGGATCAAATCCTTAAAGACCAATCAGTTTAGTATCCTTGGAAGTAATAGATACAAACATAAGTTTTACATGACATTATGAAATGAAAAACAACAAAATTGTGTCTCCTATTAACCAATTTATCTCCATTAGACTATCCATCCATTTTAGTCATAATATACTTCTTTGTAACCTAGGAAAAATAAAAAATAGAAAGGTGAGAGCTCAGATGCTCTGTAAGGATAATAATATAGTGGAAACTTTCGCAAATAAGCATACAAATTTAAGGCAATGTATAAGACTATAACATAATCCATTTAAACTTGAACTTAACCATAATATGGAAAATATAAATCAAATAATTATATTTACTTATTCAAATGGATATTATACTAGTTTAATAAACACATGAAATATCAATAGCCAATTTCATAATGATGGAATGCATAATTCCAAACATCATAACCACATAGTCAAGGCCCCATTCCAAGACTAAAAACAATATTTTTTCAAGGCCTTGTTCCAAGACACTAGTTTGTCTCATTAGACCTACTGATGTATCTAGGAGATATAGCGGGCTCCACCCGTCACTTACTAATTCCAATTCATTCCTCATATGAAAAGTTTGAAACATAACATAAAAATTTGTTTTAAAACTGGCATACGAAATGTTAATACTTTAACCATAAACCCTGATTGGTATAAAAAGAACACATCCACAATCATACATATCACAAAAACTTCAATAAAATATGGAATATTATATCATAATAAATCAACTTCAAACAAGTGTAAAATTGATCAAAGGATGTTGACATAGATGAAATCAAAAATGTTTGAGAGAAATATCTATTTCTATTTTTAAATCATTTAAAAGTAATTTAATTAGAAAAGAAAATATTAATTTTTAAAATATTCTTATAAGATTATAAGTGATTCTTTGAAGGTGTTATAATGGTGAAAAATAGCCGCACCTATTGTATAAGTTTAAAATAAATTCTTTCTTTAATTTTGTCGAAAAGGTCATAAAGGGACTTGTTAGGAAAACGACAGAGAGATTCCATTATAAAATTTTTATAAAAATTCAAAAAATATTATAAATGACGTTAACCCATAGTCTAGGAAATTGTACAAATTTTTTGAAATAAATGTTTATGAAACACAGATGTGGATGTTAAAGAGGTCACATTAGATAATCACATATAAACAACCTCAAATAATGAAGAGATTGTATAATTAACCATTACCTTGTACTTTTACTTGATTGAGAGTAAGTTAAAATAAATTATAATAGTTAAATAATTGTTATTAAATTATAAAATAACCACATAGATAAATATGATATAATATGTGATCTTCTAATATTTCTTGTAAATAATATTTCAGTAGTATCATCGTTTCAGGTGTTAACTGATTCATTTTCCTTTAGATGTTTTGTTATTTAAGTCATGTTTTTTATGGATAAGATGCATTTGATTCCTATAAATAATGATATTAAGTTCTTAAACACTATTTTTTAATCATAAAATGATATTTATTCTTGAATGGTTACGATGGGGAATGAATCTCATCGCATCCTTGGAGACGGTAATCCGTACGTATGCACGAGCGACAATATCATTCTATTGATGGTGAAATAATATGTAATTGGATGGTATATCATATATAGATAATAATTAACAAGTTATATTTATTAGTCACATCATTTATACTCATTATTATAGACATCCAAATAATAAAGTGTTTGAATAACAAACTACACCACAGCGTGGAGACGGTAAGCCATACGTTCGCACGTATGGTGACTTCTCATTCATAGGATGGATAGAATAATGAATATGGTTGCACAATATTTATAATAACATAATATTATGTATATGGTACTATAGTTATTATTTTGGTATGGAAACAACAATGGAAGAGTAAGTGGAAGAAGAAAAGAACTTTGAAAGAGGTGGTGAAATTATTACCTCTTATTCGGGTGTTTCTTTTTGAGTTGATCAAAAAGGCTCCATAGGTTGGATTTATGATAAATGTAAGGCCTCTAGGTCAAAGTGAGGGTAGTGGGGAGGTTATTTGAGTAGGTTTTGGATGATATAAATGGATTTGGAGGTGTGATTTTGAGATAAGGGGAAGTAACCTTTTATAAGAGATGTGAGGGTCACTTTAGGAAAATCTTGATATATCAACTTATTATAAAATAATATTCAGTTTATAATGGCTCTAAAAGGATTTATTTTGAGGATATGGTGGGAATGGGTCTAAAACCTCTGAACCAATAGGTTTTAGATAGGTTACGTGTAACACCCCGACCCCAGTTACCCAGTGTCGGTGCATTATTTTAATACATTTGTATGATTACAGGGAATCAAGTCCCAAATGACCGATTGATTTAGTAGTCTTGGAAAATAGATTACATACATGATTGTTAGATTAAACATCATAAAATACTAAACAACATAAATAATCCTTCACGAATGCCCTTATTTCCTTGGTTTAACCCTGCATATCAATCACAATACACTTCTTGGAATCCTGGGAAAAATAAAACATAGAAAGGGGTGAGCTCAGATGCTCAGTAAGGATAACTATACAGCAGAAACTTTCATAAATAAGCGTAAACATTTAAGGTAATGTATAACTAAAACAAAATCCTTTTAAAATTGAACATCAGCATAATATGGAAAAAATAAAATTAAGTAATGTCATTTACTTATACACATGGATATTCTACTAGTCGAATAATCACATACAATATCACTAACCACTATCATAATGATGGAATGCATAATTACATACTATCAGAACTACATAGTCAAGGCGTTGTGCCAAGACTACAAATAAGATTTTGTCAAGGCCTTGTGCCAAGACACTTGATTGTCTCATGAGACCTACCGATGCATCGAGGAGCAATAGCGGGCTTCACCAATCACTTATTAAGTCCAATTCATTCCTCATATGAATAGGTTTAAACATAACATAAACATTCATATTAAAACTAACATATGAAATGTTAATAATTTCTCCATAAACCATGAATGGTATATAAATAACACATCCATAGTCCAACATATCACAAAACTTTCAATACAACATGGAAGTTTTATATCATAATAAATCAACTTCAAATAAGCTTAAAATCCATCAAAGGATGTTGACATAGATGAAATCAAATCTATTTGAGAGAAATATCTCATTTTTTTGAATTCATTTAAAATCCACATAATTAAAAAATTTACTTTGAAAATATTATTATAAGATTTTAAGGGAATATTTGACAATTTTATAATGGAGAAAAATAGCCGCACCCTCCGTATAAGTTAAAAAAAGACATTCTTACCTTAATTCTGTTGAAAAGGTTAAAAATGACCTTGTTTGGAAAACAAAAGAAAGATTTTTTTATAAGAATCTTATAAGAAGTCAACAAGGGTATAAATGACTTTAACCCATAGTCTATAAAATATTAAGAATGATTTGAAATACATTTTTAAGAAACATGTATGTGGATGATAAAGACGTCCCAGTAGATAATTACATATAAACAACCTCGGATAATGTAGAGATCGTAAAATAAACCCTTACCAATTTGGTAACTTACAAAACATACACCCCATGAAAGAGGTATCATACAATTAATATGTAAATACACATAAATTAATTTTTATTACACAACTAATAAAATTATGGGTAGTACATACACCACACAAAAGGTAATAGTGGAAATACAACATGAATCTCACGGGAAAAAGGAGTGAGATGAAATCCCCTTACCTTTCACTTTCCTTTAGTCAATAGTATGTTTAACCTCATGTAAGAAGACTATAGTATGTTATTAAATTGTACCAGAACCATATTAATATTTACGATATCATACATTATTCATTTATGACTTTATACTACCCATTTAATAATTATTTCCATGTTATATTAATATTTCGGGTAATAATCGCTTTCTTTATCGTACATGTATTAACTTGTTAATATTGATTATATCACTTAGATATTGATTTAAATACTCCCAGAATATAATAAATTATTTATATATCATATATATTTAGAATATAAATATGTATAATAGAGGTATATATGAAATGGAAAACACCGTTTATGGAGACGGTAGTCCGCACGTACGCATAAACGCAGTTTCCGTTTTCATATAGTATTGAACGGAAGTAAGTGAATAAGATATATGTAAGTAAATAAATAATTATATATATAGATAAATATATCTCCAGTAGCATTATTATGTCATATATTACATACTTATTAATAATATATATTTTTATAATCGTCGATGAATGGTGAACTTGGAAATGAATCTCATCGCGTCGTGGAGACGGTAATCCGTACGTACACACGAGGGAAAATATCATTCTTTTGATATTAAAATAGTATATAATTGGATGTTATATCATATATACATAATCCTTATCATTTTATATTTATTATTTACATCAAATACACATCATTATTAAACCCATCCAAATAATAATGTATTGAATAACAATTACACCACGACGTGGAGACGGTAGGTCGTACGTACGCATGTATGGTGACATGTCATTCAAAGGATGGATAGAATACTGAATATGGTTGTACCATATTTATAATAACATCATAGTATATAGAATATACTAGATTTATTATTTTATTATGGAAATAACAATGAAAGAAGAAGTTTAAGAAGAAAGGAACTTGAAAGAGGGTGGTGAAAACATTACCTCTTCTTCGGGTTCTTCCTTTTGATTTCATCAAAAGGGATCATTAGGTAATATTTATGACTAAAGGAAAGCCTCTAGGATTAAGGGAGGATATTTGAGAGGGTAGTTGTGTAGATGTTGGCCGAAACAAAAGGCTTTGAAGGTATGAAGAATTGGTTAGAAGTGGTGTCCTTTTATAAGGGGGGGAGGGGCTCTTTAGGAAAAACTTAAAGTATTAATTTATAATAAATTCATATTCGGGTTCTAATGGCTCAAAAAAGGATTAGTCAAAGTATAAGGTGGGTATAGGTCGAAAACAACTTAACCAATAGGTTTTAGACAGGATTGGGTCACTTTATTAACCTTATCTTTTAGTTTTAACACTTAGTTAATTTGTTTGACATTTACGATGTCTCTTTGTATTTTTATATTATATGGTTAAAAAACTTACTATAAACTTACAATATACCCCCAAGTGCTCCATTAATGATACAAATATCATGATATAAGTCCTTTGGCTGAACCTTAGATTTTTAGGAATAGAATATCAATTAATAATATAATATTTGTTTTAAAAACTCCTTTATGTCAATTTTGGCACTATTGGGTATTTTGTTTTTGATAAATTCATCACAACATTATTACTTAGAAAAATATTCATATAACCAATACTAATATGTCATATTAACCTGTAAAATTATTGTAATTCATAAAAAGTCTCAAATTACATTTATTTTGGTATTTATAATATCCATTATCTTAATCTTTCATTAATACGGTTATTACTCCATCATCATTGGGTCATAAATAAATTAAATTATTTAATGTCTAAAAATTATAACTAAATACAATTAATTATATAATCTTTTTATATTTATAATTAATCTTTATAGTAAAAAATATTACTTATATAACACCATATAAAAATTAATTACTAAAAGGTTCCTGATTTTGTCAATTTTGCCTTTACATTAAATTAATTAATATAAAATGTCATTATCATTCATAAGTGGCTCCATGGGGTCCCAAAATAGAACCAAATATGACCATGGTCGGTCATTACTCATCCAATAAGGTTAGGGCATGTGTTAAGGTAATTTTGAGTTATTACAAAAATTTTTTACCTTGAATTACCCTATTTACCTTTAGTCGCGGTAAATAAAAGTAAAAAGTTACTATACACCAAAAAATATTTTTATCTTATTGAACCAAATTTTACTCCTTGATATTAACCATGTCTCTCAGATTTTCTAAATTCAACTCACAGAAGCGGTAAAATTATGTTTTATGGGAATTTTCAAATTCTCCTAGGAGGTGGGTAAAAGACGGTGAAAAGTTCAATACAATTTTTATATATCTAAAATTATTATAAACTAACTCCAATGAATTAAAATGAACTTATATAAGTATTATGTATCTATTTTGATATAAATTAATTTAAATAAAATAAATAATTATTTAAATAAAAAAATTGGTTTTAACTAATAACTCAGTGTTTTCACTATTCATCAAAAATTGATGTTTCTCAGAAAAATACCAAAAATTTGGCCTAAGATATATTTGATATTATGAATTAAAAAATGATGTCTATTTTACCAAATTCAAAACATATAAGTTTCATTAATTAATTTAAATTAGTTTCCGTTGTCAAAACAAATAGCATGTTTTTATGAAATAATAACTATCAAAAGATTGACACTTGCTTATGTCCAGTTTAAATGTGAAATTATGTCCAATGATGTGCATTGGATTAAATTTTAGAAATATAATATAATTATACATTAAAATAACTCAAATTCATAATTTATCCCAATTAATTATTTTGATTTAAAAAGTTGTTTTTAATTAAAATTTAGTAATTTTCACTATTCATCAAAATATGAAAGTTATCAGAAAAGTACCAAAAATTCACCCAAAGCTAATTTCGATATTCCAAATCCAAAAATGATGTTCATTTTGAAAGATAAAATGTATAAAATTTCAAAACGTAGGTATTACTATTCTTAACAGCTGGTATGATTGGTTGTGCTGTGTTAGAACTCGAAGTTGCGTATAACACACGCTATTGTATTATTCAAAGAGAAGCGTACCGTGAATGCTTGGGGTGTTACATTATGTCACCATGTTAACCTTATCTTTTAGATTCGACTCTTCATTAAATAGTTTAACTTTTACCATGTCTCCTTGTATCTTTATATTATATGGTTAATAAACTTACTATAAAATTCCAAGAGAACTAAAAGTGGTTCATTAATGACATATATATCATTATATAAGTCGTTTGGAAGAACCTTAGATTTCTAGGACTATTATTTCATTTAATGATATAGTATTTGTTTTACAAACTCCTTTTTGTCAATTTTGACACTATTTAGTATCTAATATTTTTTAAAGTCTTAAAAACTTGATTAATTTGAATAGAATTAATTTTATAAACCCTAACATGTTATATTGAGCTATAAAATTCGTTGAATTCATGAAAAGTATTAATTTAAAATTATTTGGATATTTATAATATCAATTATTTTAATATTTCATTAATTAGGGAATTACTGCATCAACATTGTGTCATAAATAAATTTAATTATTTAATATTTAAAAATTATAAATAAAATACCATTATGTATTAAAAATTTTTACCTTTATAATGAATATTTATAGCTAAATTTATATTATGTGTAACCCTATATTAAATTTTTTTAGTTATTAAAATTCGAATCTAACACTTTTAACTATTCTTTAAATATAATAATAATAAATGTCCTAATCTAATCGAAATGGATCAAAAGGATCATATTTTATTCTTAAGGCTTATTTTGGTAGAAATAAACTTATCCAATAGAATTAGGACATGTGTTACGGTAATTATAATATCATTTTTACCTTTAATTATCCTATTTACTTGTAACCGTGGTAAATAAAAGTCAAATGATACTATTCACCAAAATTTATTTTCATATTATTGAACCACATTACACTTTATGAAGTCAACCATGTCTCTCAGATTTTTAAAATTCAATTCACAAAAGTGGTAAAATTATATTTTATGCAAATTTGTTAATGCGCCTAGAAGTTGGGTAAAAGACGGTAAAAAGTTCAATAAAATTTTATATATCTTATATTATTATAAATTAACTCCAATGAATTACAGTGAACATATATAGGTATTGTGTATCTATTTTTACCTAATATAAATTTAAATAAAATATATAATTATTTAAATAAAAAGTTGGTTTTAAACAATAACGCAGTGTTTTTCACTATTCATCAAAAATTGAAAGTTTTTAGAAAAATACTAAAAATTCACCCTATGCTAATTTTGATATTCCAAATCCAAAAATGAAGTCCATTTTGAAAAATAAAATTTATAAAATTTCAAAAGTAGTTATTACTATTCATAACGGCTAGTTTGGTTGGTCGTGGTTTGTTCGAACTCCAAGTTGCATACAACGCAAGCTATTGCATTATTCAAAGGGGAGCGTACTATAGAAGCTTGTGGTGTTACCCCACATAGGAGACAATATCCCCAAAAGATGACCTTATTCACCCCTGGATTCACCACGAGGAGAAATGGGGATGATAGGTGGAAGCACAAAACACCCAGAGATCCGTGGAGGGGAGCAATGAAGAAGGTCCATACGACGAATCCTGGTATAATTGAGGAAGTTAAGAATAGAAAGAAGAAAATCCCCAACCTGATCCTTGGGCAATAAACATGGCACATAGTGTACCATCTCCTAACCTCATACCACAGTACCTTCCAGCCCCGAGCCAGTGTACGTCGTTGGATCAGGGATAAAAGCAGGGGTTAAGGGAGCGACAACCATTGCCTATGCCTTCCCCAGATCTGTATTGGGACGAGACCCATTACTAGACGTCGGTCGAGGAGTACCAGCCTCGACAAGATGGGAACTATTGTGTCTATCATCCTGATGAGAATGGAGGAACACCTACAAGGTATGACCCTATAGGAAACAATGAGAGATGTGCCTTGGGGACATGGGGTAAGCGATATCCTGGTTCTAGAAAAAAAGACTCATACTGTAACACCCGAGACATTTATGAGAAATATTTTGTTTTTATGTTATATAAATCATCAAAGGAATCTTTCACTACACACAACACTAGCTTGGCTTGCTTTACACGCAACAACGACCTTCCTCGATAGCTTGCGTCGTACGCAATACCGAGTTTCACTAAACAATGATATATTATAATATTATAAACTAGCTGTTATGAATAGTATTAATTGAATTTTGAATTTTATAACATTCTAATTCATCTTATACATTTTCTAGAATGAGGTATGGAAGCAAAATCAGTTTTTTGGATAAAAAAGTATTTTCAAAAAATGCAGTTTTACCCCCTTTTGATGGCGCACCCACATTAAATATAGTTTTTGAAAATTTTATAAGTTCAATTTGACAAAATAAAATTCTTCTTTATAATCAGGATATAAAAATTTACTTCGGATAAATTTTTCATATTATTCTGATAACTTTCATATTTTAATGAATAGTAAAAACACGCTATATTTTAATTAAAAAAAACTTTTTTCATCGCAATACTTTATATGGTTAAATTATAATATTGAATGTCTTTAAAGTATAAATAAAATATATTTTTACCATTTAATATAATTTATGTAATTTTCATTTATTTTACATTGAATTCATAGGTAAAAGCATTTCAATCTTTGGCAATGTTTTAACTTTTAAAACTGGTTTGCTTAACAACGGGATTAATTTTAAATTAATTACTGCAACTTCTGTGTTTTGAATTTTGAAAAATGGATTCCATATTTGGAATAAGTGGGTCCAAATTATGTTAATAGGTTAATTTTATTTTTTTTTGATATTATGAATAGTAACTACGGTAATTTTTATTTACTACGGTTAAAGGTAAATAAGGCAATTCAAGGTTAAAAGAATATTATAATAATTCAAAATTACCTTGAAAATTGTCCTAACCTTATTGGATGAGTAGTGTCCGACCTTGGGTATCCTTGGGTCGATTTTGGGACCCCATTGAACCACTTGGTAGTGACAATGACAATTTGGATTAATTAATTTAATGCAAAGACAAAATTGACATTATCAAAAATATTTTAGTAATTAATTTTTATAAGGGGTTATATAAATTATATTTTCGACTATAAATATTCATTAGAAATATAAAAGGATTTCCTACATAATGATATTTTTTTATAATTTTTAGACACCAAATAAATTAAATTATTTATGACACAATAATGATGAAGTATTTACCTCGTTAATAAATGATTTATATAAATAAGATTATAATGATTACAATATTTTCCAAAACATGTCCAATTCTGATTGGATGATTTTATTTCTACCATGAGTCATCTTATCTTCATCTTTAATGATTTTTTAACCTTTTTAAACCAAAGATAAGTTTACAATAAAATAATATTTCCACACTTTCCAAAGGTGACCCTCTCCTCCCTTATAAAAGGGCACCTCCTCCCTCTCTTCTTCATACCAATTTGAGCATTCAATATCGGCCAACCCCAGCCCATTTCACTTTCACACTTCTTTAGAAACGTACTAGAGGTACTGGTCTTCTCAAAAGACCAACTCTAGTGCCTTAAGAGAAAGTTTAAAGGAGGCACTTCGAGAAAGAGGTAATATCTTCTACCATTTTCTTCAAGTTCCATTCTTCTTCTAATCCCTCTTATTTAGTTGTTTCATTATGAGGTAATAACATCACTATCCCTCATATACTGATATGTTATTATAAATATGAAACAACTCTATTTCACCTCTTATCCATCCTACGGAAAACAAAATCACCGCGCGTGCGTACGTACGGAATACCGTCTCCACGCTGTGGTGTAATCTGTTTTCCACCACCACCTTACTTGGATGGATATAATGGTGTAAAGAATAACTATATATGATTATTATAAAGTGATATTGATTCTGAAATAGTATACATACACTTCAATACAATTCAATGATCATGGGAACGATATCATCGCTCTTGCGTACGTACGGCCTACCGTCTCCACGATGTGATGCGACTCGTTCTATATGATATTCATTGAATAATGATTATATAAATGAATTGAATGAATTAATATGATATATATTACACTAATACCATTCTTTAAATGATGTATCTATATCTTATAAATAGGAATAAGAATTTATTCGACAAAACACGCATAAGAACAAAAAGTAATAAACACCCGAATAACAAGTAGTAATGAAATATTACTAATAAGAAGCTAATAATATGACCATATATGATATCATAACAATGAATATGATTCTTTAATAAGTCAGTGACATTATTTAAATCATTATACATATGGTTTGGACACATACAAAGCATATCAGACCTAAGGTAAGGGAAATTATCACAATCTCATTTTTATCCGAGATTGTTTATACTTTGGTATTTACTGGGGTGTATTTTATCATCCACATCCATGTTTCCACAATATGTAATATTATTTCCATCCACCTAAAATTGTTTAAATCCAATTTTACCCTTCAGTGAGTTTTTAGTAAAAGATATGAAAGGAATCTTTTTTCGTTTTTCGTACGAGGTACTTTTTGACTTTTCCAAAAAAAGTACGAGAAGAATGTTTTTTTAACTTATACGGCATGAATGGATTTTTAAAACATTATTTCCAAGAAGATTCATTTACAAGTTTTTATGTTTATTTTTAATCAACTTCTTTTAGTTTAAAATTGTATGACATGTTAAGAAAGGAAAAATGTTTTTGAAGTAGAAAGGATATTTTCCTCAAGAATGGAGTTCAAGTGTTTTATCAAAAAAAATTTCCATATAAGATAATATAGGGTTATATTTATATCCATATTATTACATTTATTAGATTATATTGTGATGGAATTATTTTTTTGAATTCATTTATCTTATATGAATTGTTTTATGATGTCACGATGTTTAAGAATCCCATTTTTATTACATGGGTTATGCAATGATGTATGATTTATGATTTGGTGGCACACATAAGAATGGTATCATTATGAGATGGGTGGGACCTATATCTCCCACCAATGCATTGGGTAAAGATTTTATATCTCATGAGATAGACCTGGCTGGAATGGCAGTTTAAACCGGTTCAGTGAAACAGTACTGAAACAAGGAGTGAACTCGGTTCAGAAATGGACTTTGTCCACTAAGATAGTCTTGGAAATGAGTCTTGACTAATAATAAATGATTCTCTATGATTATGTTTGTATGACACAATGTTTCATGTTTTACGTTATGATTATTGGGATTACATTTCACTACCATGATTTATCCCATGTTATGAAATTATGATCTCTTTTGCAGGTTAATATTTCGAAAATGTTATGTTCTTATGAATATGATGTGATTGATATTTCTTTTATTTACCCTTAAAGAGAATTTGAGCTCACCCTTTTGTATGTTTTCTTTCCCCATGTCAGGAAGAAGGTTATTGAGTAAGATATGCCAAAAAGGGACTATAGATATGATGAAATAAATGGGAGACAATGTAGATGCTTTATGAACCAGTTGTTTATGTTTCCCAGTTTCTAAAGACACTATACATATACGTTCCTTTCATGGTTTTTTTATATGTTGTAATAAGTATGCTTCAATTTTTATGTATTAACCATGTTTGTAAAGTATGGGTCGTTATAGTTTGTATCATAGGAAAGGTATAGTCAACCTTTGGAAACTAGGATGTGAAAGCCTTAGTAAGAACCCTAAGGATAAGTCTAAGCATAGAACACAATCTTAGTGTTTTAGAAATGTCCATGAACAACCTATGATAAGACCTTAAGTGTGAAATTTTATTCTTGATTATGTGGTTTTCCTATTATAATTAGTGTTTCTCACACTAATATTCTTGGTTTTGGTCAATGGCTGGAACCCGAAGGAACCGTGTTAATGCGGAATGTGACGGGCAATGCAATGATTGTCCCCCTGAGAAACCAAATGATATGGGATCTAGAATACAAAATCTTGTATCCATGCTCGCACAACTTTCTCAAGATATGAATCATACAAGAATTCCAAATGAGCAAAGTAAGGAGCAACATTCTGTTTAATCCTTAATGAGGCAGCGTCCACCTTCATTCAGCAGGTTTTCTGATCCATTAGTGGCAGAACAATGGATCAGTACCACTGAAAAGATATTTTCAGTTCTTCAATGTTCTGAACATGATAAATTCATCTTAGCGGTGTATCGTTGGGAAGGTGATGCTGATCAATGGTGCAATCTTATCAAGAATACGAGGACCAGAGATGAAATTGAGTCCATGGAATGGGATGAGTTCAAGAACTTATTTTTCAATAATTAATTCCCTCGTATTCTCCAAACAATTATGGAGAAAGAGTTTCTTGAACTAATGGAAAAGGATGATGCATCTATTGGTACCTATAAAGCAAATTTTACAAGACCTTCAAGGTACGCTTTTGGTATTATTATCCAACCTGAGAGTAAGATCGATCGATTCTTTAGTGGCTTAAAACCAAGTCTTCGAAGGGCGTTAGCCATAAGGGACTTCAATAACTACGATGAAATTGTTCGATGTGCTCTCAAGGTTGAGATGGAGATTGGTGTAACCCATCAGTCACAAAGGTTTGATAAGAAGAGGAAAATGGAATTCAAAGGAAAATCTAAAGACCACACTGAAAAGAAGATGTGTTTTCCCTTATGCTCAAAGTGTGGAAAGAAACATGGAAGAAATTGTCTTAAGGGGACAAGCAAATGTTATAAGTGTGGAAAAGAAGGTCATCAGGCAATTGAATGTCGAAATAATGGGAAGAAGATGTCTAATGATGCAAACAAAGGAAGGGATACAAAGAATGAACCTACTACACTTAAATGTTTCAAGTGCAAGGAGATGGGGCATTATTCCAATCAATGCCCAAATCTAAGGGTTAATGATGATGATTGACGTCAAAAAACTCTTAAGGCCAAAGACAAAGGAAAGTAACATGCAATTACTATCGGTGATGTGGAGTACGACAACAAAGTGGTGAGAGGTACACTTACCATACACTCTAAAGTAGCAAATGTTTTATTTGATTCTGGATCCACCCACTCTTTTATTTATGAAGAATTTTCTAAGGGTATCACCGTATTACCTCAACAATTAGATGTTGAGTTGACTGTGACAACTCCTAATGGAACAACAATCTCATCAAAAGTTTACAATTCTTCTCCAATTTATGTTTTTGGGAAAGTGCTTCCTCCAAATCTTGTGATCCTTCCTATAGTGGAATTTGATGTGATTCTTGGCATGGATTGGCTTTCTTTATATGGAGCTCATATCCATTGCCAAATAACGGAAGTCACATTTCATATTCCAGATCAATCTATGATTGTCTATCAATGCAAGGATGAACATAACCTTCCAGTGGATATTTCTTCTATCTTATGGGTCTTGGTTCCACTAAATGAAGGTTATTTATCTCCAATGTTTTGAGAGAAACTCATGATTAATAATATTCCCATTGTACAGGAATTTGATGGTGTCTTTTCAGAGGAATTTCCAGGTCTTCCACCTAACCGTGAAGTTGAGTTTTAAATAGAATCATACCGGGTGCTTTGCCTATTTCAAAGACTCCTTATATAATGACCCCAATTGAGTTGCAGGAATTGAAGAAGCAACTCCAAGATAATCTTGATAAAGGATTCATACGACCAAGTGCGTCACCTTGGGGATCACCTGTTCTGTTTGTTAAGAAGAAATATGGATCAATGGGACTCTTCATTGATTACCGAGAACTTAACAAGATCATTGTCAAGAACAAATATCCTCTCCCACGCATTGATGACCTATTTGACCAACTACGTGGAGCTCAATACTTTTCCAAAATTGATCTTCATTCTGAGTATCATCAATTAAGGTTTAAAAGGGAGGATATACCAAAGACGGATTTCCATACAAGGTATAGACACTATGAATTTATAGTGATTCCATTTGGTCTTACGAATTCCCCTTCTATCTTGATGGGTCTGATGAATAGAGTCTTTAGAGACTATCTTTATCAGTGTGTGGTAGTCTTTATAGATGATATTCTTGTCTTTTCAAAGAGCAAGGAAGAACATGAAGATCACTTGAGAATTGTATTAAAGACCCTGAGAAATGAGAATCTTTATGCCAAATTTACCAAGTGTGAATTTTAGCTTCAAACAGTTGCATTATTTGGGTCACATAATCTCAAAAAAAGGGATATATGTGGATCCAGCAAAAACAGAGGTTATCGAAAGATGGTCGAGACCAACAACAGTAACCGAGATCCGAAGTTTTCATGGTTTGGCTGGATATTATCGACGTTTTGTGAACGATTTTTCATGATTATCTAATCCACTCACCAAGTTGACTCGGAAAGGAGTTTAGTTTGTTTGGATACAGGAATGTGAAGAGAATTTCAAGGAGTTGAAAATAAGGTTATCATGTGCACCTGTGCTCACACTTCCTTGTAGTGGAGAAAGGTTTTTGATCTACAGTGATGCATCCAAGAAGGGTTTGGGGTGTGTTCTTATGCAAAACGATATGGTGATCGCTTATTCCTTATGATAGTTGAAAATCCATGAGAAAAAATACCCAACTCATGATTTGGAGGTAGTTGCGATAATCTTTTCATTAAAGATTTGGAGGAATTATCTTTATAGAGAAAGGTGAGACATTTATACTGATTATAAAAGTTTAAAGTTTATTTTCACACAAAAGTAGACGAATATGCACCAAAGAAGATGGTTGGAGATGATTAAGGATTACGACTGCTCAATTCATTACCACCCTGGGAAAGAAAACAAGGTGGCAGATGCATTAATTCGACAAGACCATGCTAGCTTATCCATAATGAGGATCACAAAAGATCCAATATTTATGGATTTACAAAGGATGGATCTTGGAATTATAATGAAATGGGAAAAATTGTATCTTTCTCAAATGAATGTTCAACCATTTATACATGTGAAGATTAAAGAGGCACAGAAAGAAGATGTCGAGTTACAAAAGAAGGTGAGAAATGTTCCTGAATTCAACCTTGATTGTGATGGGATAATAAAGTTCAGGAATCGGATTTGTGTTCCTCCTATCCCCGAATTAAAGAAGGATCTTCTGGATGAGGATCATAGTTCTTCATTCTCTATTCATCCTGGAAGCACGAAGATGTATAGGGACCTGAAAGAGTACTTCTGGTGGGATGGCATGAAAAGATATGTTGCTGAATATGTCTCTTGATGCTTGGTTTTTCAGCAAGTTCAAGCTGAGATACAAAAGTCTAAGGGGATGTTACAACCATTACCCATACCAGAATGGAAATGGGAAAACATCACTATACACTTTGTCACTGGACTTCCTAAAACATCCAAAGGCAATAATGCTATCTCAGTCATAGTTGATCACCTTACAAAGTCTGCACACTTTATTCTATTAGAGAGGATTTCTCTCTAGATCAGCTTGCCAGGATATATGTAAAGGAAGTGGTAATATTTCATGGAGTACCACTTTCTATTATATCTGATCGGGATCCGAGGTTTACCTCAAAGTTCTGGCGAAGTATTCAACATACTCTAGATACAGAGTTGAGTTTCAGCACTCCTTATCATCCTCAGATAGACGGTCAGTCTGAGAGGACAATTCAAACTCTAGAAGATATGTTGAGATCTTGCTCTATGGATTTAAAATGTGGTTGGGATCAACACCTACCTTTGGTGGAATTTTCATATAATAATTTCTTTCACTCCAGTATACAGATGGCTCCTTATGAAGCTCTCTATGGAAAGAAATGCAGGACTCCAACTTGTTGGGATGAAGTTGGGGAATGAAAGCTATTAGGACCTGATCTTGTTGATGAAATATCAGAAAATGTCAGATCTATTCAACAACACATAAGAGTAGCCCAGAGTTGACAAAAAAGTTAAGCCGACAACCGAAGAAAAGACCTAGAGTTTGAATTGGGTGATAATGTGTTCTTACGAATATCTCCTTGGAAGAGAGTGATGAGATTTGGAAAGAAGGGAAAGTTGAGCCCTAGATATATCGGTCCTTTTGAAATTCTGGATCCTGTTGGGAAGGTAGCTTACCGATTGGCGCTTCCACCAAATCTCTCTCAAGTTCACAATGTGTTCCATGTATCTCTCCTGAGAAAGTACATACCTGATCCTTCACATGTACTGAGCTCAGAAGTTGTACTTCTAGAACAAGATCTTTCTTATAAAGAACAGCCGATAGAGATTCTGGATCGTAACGAAAAAGTCCTACAGAACAAGACCACTCGCTTGGTGAAAGTTTTATAGAGGAACCACCAATTAGAAGAAGCTACATGGGAACTTGAGGATATGATGAGGGAGAGGTATCCTCATCTGTTTGTGACGAAGTGATGAATTTAGAGGGCGATATTCATTTTAAGGGGGGTAGAATGTAACACATGAGACTTTTATGAGAAATAATTTGTTTTTATGTTATATAAAACATCAAATGAATCTTTCACTACACACAACACTATCTTGGCTTGCTTTACACGCAACTGCGTCCTTCCTCGATAGCTTGCGTCATACGCAATACCGAGTTTCACTAAAAAATGATATATTATAATATTATAAACTAGCCGTTATGAATAGTATTAACTGAATTTTGAATTTTATAACATTTTAATTCATCTTATACATTTTCTAGAATGAGGTATGAAAACAAAATCAGTTTTTGGATAAAAGAAGTATTTTTCAAAAAATGCAGTTTTACCGCCTTTTGATGGTGCACCCACATTAAATCTAGTTTTTGACAAGTTTATAAGTTCATTTTGACAAAATAAAATTATTCTTTAGAATCAGGATATAAAAATTTACTTTGGATAAATTTGTCATATTATTCTGATAACTTTCATATTTTAATGAACAGTAAAAACACGCTATATTTTAATTAAAAACAACTTTCTTCATCGCAATACTTTATATGGTTAAATTATAATATTGAATGTTTTTAAAGTATAAATAGAATATATTTTTACCATTTAATGTAATTTATGTCATTAGCATTAATTTTACATTGAATTCATAGGTAAAAACATTTCAATCTTTGGCAATGTTTTAACTTTTAAAACCTGTTTACTTAACAACGAGATTAATTTTAAATTAATTACTGCAACTTCTGTGTTTTGAATTTTGAAAAATGGATTCCATATTTGGAATCAGTGGGTCCAAATTATTTTAATAGGTTACTTTTATTTTTTTGATATTATGAATAGTAACTACGGTAATTTTTATTTACTACGGTTAAAGGTAAATAAGGTAATTCAAGGTTAAAAGAATATTATAATAATTCAAAATTACCTTAAAACATGTCATATCCTTATTTTATGAGTAGTGGACGACCATGGGTATCCTTGGGTCGATTTTGGGACCCCATTGAGCCACTTCATAGTGACAATGACAATTTGGATTAATTAATTTAATGTAAAGACAAAATTGACATTTACAAAAATATTTTAGTAATTAATTTTTATAAGGGGTTATATAAATTATATTTTAGACTATAAATATTTATCGGAAATATGAAACTAATTCCTACATAATTTGTTTTTTATAATTTTTAGACACCAAATAAATTAAATTATTTATGACATAATAATTATGAAGTATTTACCTAATTAATAAATGATTTAAATAAATAAGATTATAATGATTAAAATATTTTCCAAAACATGTCCAATTCGGATTGGATGATTTTATTTCGACCATGAGTCATCTTATATTCATCTTTAATGATTTTTGGACCTTTTGAAACCGAAGATAAGGTTATAATAAAATAATATTTCCACACTTTCCAAAGATGCCCCTCTCATCTCTTATAAAATGGCACCTCCTCTCTCTCTTCCTCACACCAATTTGAGCCTTCAAGCTCGGCCAACCCCTTCCCATTTCACATCCCCACTTCCTTAGAAACCTATGATAGGTACTGGTCTTCTCAAAAGACCAACTGTAGTGCCTGAAGAGAAAGTTTAAAGGAGGCACTTCGAGAAAGAGGTAATATCTTCTACCATTTGTTTCAAGTTCCATTCTTCTTCTACTCCCTATTATTTAGTTGTTTCATTATGAGGTAATAACATAAGTATCCCACATATATTGATATGTTATTATAAATATTAAACAACTCTATTTCACCTCTTATCCATCCTACGGAAAACGAAATTACCGCGCGTGCGTACGTACGGAATACCGTCTCCACGTTGTGGCGTAATCTGTTTTCCACCACCACCTTACTTGGATGGGTATAATGGTGTAAAGAATAACTATATATGATTATTGTAAAGTTATATTGATTCTGAAATATTATACACACACTTCAATACAATTCCATGATCATGGGAACGATATCATCGCTCGTGCGTACGTACGGTCTACCGTCTCCACGATGTGATGCGACTCGTTCTATATGATCTTCATTGAATAAAGATTATATAAATGAATTTAATGAATTAATAGGATATATATTCCACTAATACAATTATGTAAATTATTTATCTATATCCTATAAAGAGTAAGAAGAATATATTCGACAAAACACGCATAAGAACAAAAAGTAATAAACACCCGAATAACAAGTAGTAATGAAATATTACTAATAAGAAGCTAATAATATGACCATATATGATATCATAACAATGAATATGATTCTGTAATAAGTCAATGACATTATTTAAATCATTATACATGAGGTTCAGACACGTACAAAGCAAATCAGACCTAAGGTAAGGGAAAATATCATAATCTCATTTTTATCTGAGATTGTTTATACTTTGGTATTTACTGCGGTATATTTTATCATCCACATCCATGTTACCTCAATATATAATATTATTTCCATCCACCTACAATTTTTTAAATCCAATTTTACCCTTCGGTGAGTTTTTAGTAAAAGATATGAAAGGAATCTTTTGTCGTTTTTCGTACGAGGTACTTTTTGACTTTTCCGAAAAAAGTACGAGAAGAATGTTTTTTTTAATTATATGGCATGAATGGATTTTTAAAACGTTATTTCCAAGAATCTTCATTTACAAGTTTTCATGTTTATTTTTAATCAACTTCTTTTAGTTTAAAATTGTATGACATATTAAAAAAGGAAAAATGTTTTTGAAGTAGAAAGGATATTTTCCTCAAAAATGGAGTTCAAGTGTTTTATCAAAATTATTTTCCATATAAGATAATATAGGGTTCTGTTTCTATCCCTATTATTACATTGATTTTATTATATTGTGATGGAATTATTTTTATGAATTCATTTATCTTATATGAATTGTTTTATGATGTCACGATGTTTAAGAATCCCATTTTTATTACATGGGTTATGCAATGATGTATGATTTATGATTTTGTGGCACACATAATAATGGTATCGTTATGAGATGGTTGGGACCAATATCTCCCTCCAATGCATTGGGTAAAGATTTTATATCTCATGAGATAGACATGGCTAGAACGGCAGGCTAAACTGGTTCAGTGAAACAGGACTGAAACGAGGAGTGAACTCGGTTCAGAAATGGACTTTGTCCACTAAGATAGTCTTGGAAATTAGTCTTGACTAATAATAAATGATTCTCTATGATTATGTGTGTATGCCACAAAGTTTCATGTTTTAAGTTATGATTATTGGGATTACATTTCACTACCATGATTTATCCCATGTTATGAAATTATGATCTCTTTTACAGGTTAAGATTTCGAAAATGTTATGTTCTTATGAATATGATTTGATTGATATTTATTTTGTTTACCCTTACTGAGAATTTGACCTCACCATTTTGTATGTTTTCTTTCCCCAGGTCAGGAAGAAGGTTATTATGTAAGATATTCCAAAAAGGGACTATAGATATGATGAAATAAATGGGAGACAATGTAGATTCTTTATGAACCAGTTGTTTATGTTTCCTAGTTTCTAAAGACACTATACCTATACGGTCCTTTCATGGTTTTGTTATATGTCGTAATAAGTATGCTTAAATTTTTAATTATTAACCATGTATGTAAATTATGGGTCGTTATACATACACCCTAAGAGAAAGATTTTACGGTATAAGACGTGAGAGGATCAGATCCACGCACATGCGGGCCACCGAAATATCCATATAGCTCATGGTCCTAGAATCTGAGCAGAGAAAGCCTCTAAGGGAATCACCAATCATCTTGAGAAAAACTTCTTTTTGGAAGGTAAGTAGAAGGCCTGGGAGGTCAATCTTGACCGAAGAAGCCAAGCTTTCTTTCCCCTTGTGGATATCCATGGACCACCTAGATAAACTGAAACACCATCGACCCATGGACCAAGGAGCCATGAACCATGCCTGGATGATGTATTCCTTCTATGAAAAGGCGAGGCAGAAGGAGAGATTGCTAATCGGGGAAATATGCACCAGATGATGGAGACCCCAGAAGCCCACGTAACACTGAAAGGAAGAGATAGGTGGATTAGAGGACCCAAAATGCGCCACCAGCGTCCATTTGAAACACTCCAAGGCAACCATAAAAAGCCCCTATAGGCACATCCAGGTAGATCCAGTTTCCCCCATGCGAAGAATGATACTGATACGAATGGATTGATGGGAATAAAGGAAGACTTGTGGAGGGTTTGATATAGAGAACATCCTCTAAGGAGAGATGTGGGAGAAAAGGAGGGGACGAAGAAGGGGGGGGGAGAAGGTCATCCAATGAAGCAGGCGACTCCAGCTAGGGGGTGGAGAGGGAGGTGAGGACCCTGAAGCTCAGGGGCCAGGGCCGAAAGAGTAAGGATCTGATGAGGAGGGGAGGGAGGAAGAGCTGGGGGCGGAGGAAGGTAGAGCCGAGGGAGGTGGCAGGGCCTATCCGGTGGAGGCAGCAATGGTCGAAAAGGTTTCAAAACCACATGGTGCGTGCAACTTGTTCTCCACATTGGTTCCCATTTTGGAATCTCATTCAAGATAGTTTTATAATACTAGGAACAAAATCATCTATATAGGAAAGTATGTTGTTTATGTATACTTTTAGTTTTTTATAGGATTTGGGAATATAATATGTAATATTTTTAATCGTTAACCATGTTATGAATCCTGAAGTCTTAGGAGATTGAATTTTAATGGGAGATATCCCACTCTAAGAATAGCTATCCATAAATATCATAAAAATTATGGATTGAGGATGGATAATATATTTTGACCTCTAGAAGATATTTTTGAAATATGTGATCATACTAGTCACCTTGGTAAATTTTATCTCACCATGATACCATCCCAATGGTTTATTAATAATAGTACTCATAAGCCTCAATATAAGAAACACTAAGTCAAATACAGGGATATTGGTGTATATTTTTGACTTAAAACTTCAAGAGGGTAATTCCCATTGATATCTGATGGTGAGTGTTCTTCACATATGATTGAATATTTAATGTTTTGATAGACATTAAATATTGTAAAGAATGACCACTAACCTTTTGGAATGATGTGACACTAATTTTTATAAATATTTAATTCATCTATGATTACAATGGAAAAAATAAAGTCATAGAATACCATATATATTGATGGGTTGAAACACAACCTATTATGTTTTTGTCATATTTATGATGAACGGAACACAGTAATAATTAAAAAGGTTGTGTTTGTGGTAAATTTACTATAAGATGATAATGTTTTGGTAATATGAGAGTGAATCAATAATAATTTATTTTATGTTCGAGATACTAAGAATTAATTCAATTTAATAAAATAAGAATAAATAATATATGGAATAGGAGGAATTTCTTCATTTTCCAAAGGAAAATAAATAGATACTCTAATAGAATGCATTCAAGATGTTCATAAGATAAATAGAGAAAGGTACTATATATAATATAGATTATATAAGGGGAAGATGAAAATTTATTTATAGGAGAAAGTTGTGATACATATATCTCATCTATTATGTATTATTCATTATATTATATATGGTTCAATGAGAAAGAAATCAATATGTAGAGACAAGTATTTATTTCATTTATTTATGACTTCACATAAATTATGTGGAATATTTTTATGAAAAAAATAAATATCTCTTAATTTGTTCAATAGAATAAGAATATGTATTGAAAGGGGCATGATTAATTGATTAATAAGGTCTAAACAAACAATGATGTTATATATACTAATTAAATTTCTAAATCCTATCCTAAAACGAATCAAATTATTTATGAGCTCAATATAACATAAAAACAAAAAAATAGTGTGGCTAAATGAAAATAATATTATTTTTGGTAAAGATGGTTTGAACCATATTTATATTGAAGGATACATCTCGAACATTTAGAGATATACTATTTGAACACCCATTCACTTTGAAAATAAAATATTGTATAGATTGTGCTCTAAAATGTCACCATATGATATGTATTACAATAGAACCTCGTGTTTTATGTAATTAAGGGTGTTTCCCCCCCCCCCTTCATTATCAAATTCAAATGTGTAAATCGAGGTAAATTTTATAAAAGTGGTTTTGATGGTATGTTTTTTAGTTATCCTCTTAATTAAATAATTTATTGATTCTATGATGACAAGACATTAAATATCATGAAAAATTATGATTTAAAAGTGATGGATTTTATATAAAATCTGGCACACATGAAGTATCATAGTTTAGAATCAATGAAGATAAATATGATTTAGTTAAAGAGTAGAATGAATTTCTAAAAGAAAGGAGAGGATTTATAAGGGGTGAAAGTTAAAGATGAAGATTAAACTAACTCAATAATAAATAGAACCTTTTCTCATCTCATATAAGGCAATAAAGTCATGTATAGGTCAAAAAATTATTAGATATCATGGAAAACAAGTTTTCTCATAGAAATTATTTTTAATAGAAATCCACACCTCTATAATGTTTCATGTTTAGCATAGATGTATTAATGAAGATTTGGAGAATCAAGAGTCAATTTATGTTATTAATGAAGAATTGGATCAGATAGAAAATAATGGCACTTGGGATATTATACCCATGAATGAAGATAAGAATATTATTGGAATAAAAATATTATTAGAAAATAAATTTAATGGAAATCGAGAAGTTGTGAAGAATAAAGAAATAATTATGCCTAAAGGCTATTCTCAATTAGAAGGAATCAATTTTCATTAGAACTTTTTAACATTGTAAATAATATAATCCATTTTAATCATAATAACTATTTCTATAAAAATTAAATACATGTTATTATAAATGTATTTCATGTCCTCCTTTATTAATGTATTCTTATAAGAAGAGTTTTATATTTAACAACCTTATGGACACTTTCAAGTTAAAATATAGAATTATATTTGTAGGATAAAGAATGATTTAAATGGATCTCCAATTATTATTGAATATAAAGATGATATTATTTTTTTCTATAAATAAAGAATGATTTGGTGAAGTGTTTTATTTAAAAATTAATAATTTATTTGAAATGTGCATGTTGATGAGATGTGATTTTTCTAGGTTTAAAATTTTATCAAGAGAAAGATTGTATCAATATTTCTCAATAGAAGTATACTCTGGAACTTTTAAAGAAGTTTTAGATGTTAGATTAAAAGTATTTTTATACTCTGATTTTAGTAGTAAATGTTTTATTTAAATATTTATAAGGATTGTAAGTGGATCAAATAGAATTCATAAAGTTGATTGGCATCCTATTTTTCTTAACAACTTCCATGAAATATATTGTTTATACTATTACACCTTGGTCCATATTTCAAAGAGTGACAAACTTTTCACATTTTATATCAAGTTAAAATATCTTCATATAAATAATGGGAAACAAAATAAATGGATTTAATTATGAAAAAATTGATATATAAATATGTTTAGTTATATAGAAGCTTATTCGGCACATAATTTTGATTATAGAAGATCCAAATCTAAGGAAATGTTTTTAAAATAAAAATAAGAAGATATCTATCACTTTGAGTAAGAATAGAGATTATCATGTGTTTATAACTCAATACACTACACAAATTATTTGGTGGAGAACATAGCTTGAAGATCTATAGATGGAAGTGAAGATACTATTACGCTTAGGTTGTGATAATGAAATAGTTATCAATATTTTTAAGAATTTTACTCAGCACACAAGGTCCAAGAACATCCAAATCCAATATAACCTCATAAAAGATATTGTGGAGAATCATTAATTAAATCTATAATATATTCCTTTCATAGAAAAAATAGATGATATGCTCAAAAAAATATTACTGAAAGAGGAATTTCAAAGACTATGGTCAAAATGGGAGTCCAACCACACAATTTTAATGTATAAGGTATGATATATCCATAAAATATATCATTATGTTCTTTATATATATTTTTTAAATGAGTAAAAAAAATAGAATATCAATCTCTTAATATTTAATCCCTTAATTTTTTAATAAATGGGTTAGATAACTATTGGTGGAGTATCCAAAGTTATAAGTTTATCCTATTTCAAAGGAGAATATATTTGGTGAGATTTTATAAAATTGGAAAGTTGTTATTGTAGATTATGGTGTGTCTGTGAGCTAGTCATGACCTATTTTAATAGTTTTTTTATTAAAAATTCATGGATTTTTTTAATAGGATCGATGAAAAAATTTATAGAGTGGAAGAAGACCTTTTCCCATTTGTAATCTCATGTCTTATCAGAAATAGATAAAATTTAGTATTTTTAAATTGTTTTTATGAGTTTGAATGGTTGGGTAGGTATGAATTCAAGTCTCTAATTATATTTCCTACATGATATTATTATTTAATGTTCTTGTTTCCAATACTGAGTTCACTCAAGTAGCCTTATAATTATTGAATTATGATTCATTGTTTTGTTGGTTAAGTATGAGAATGATTTATATTCTTTGTTTTCCAAAAAAATACAATGGAGAGATTGTTGATCCAATATTGAAGAATGTGAGAAATTAATATTGATGGAAATGAATATCTGTAGTGTGTCAGATTTTGTTTCCAATACTTAAATTATATTGAAAATCATAAAAAACATTGTAATTACCTAATGAGAAGGAAACTAAGATATTTATAGATGGTAATAGGTGATATGGAGAGATCCAAACCAATTATAGAGGTATATTAATGAATAAAAAATTTTGGTATTAGAATCTGTAATTTTATTATTTCCATACAGTTTTTAAGAGTAATAAAAACAAAAGAGATCCTAAAAAATGGAAAATCAATAACTTCTAAAGAGTATAAAATTAAATTTTGAGGATTCAAATAATACATCAGAAAAGTAATAAAGAACTTCATTATAGTATTTAGTCAATTTTTAATAGTATGTGAGAGTTTGTAATTGTAAATTATTACTTTTAAAGAGTCTAAATGAAGGTTTAAAGGGTAACATTCACTTTATAAATATAAATATCCACTTTGGAAATGTAATTGTGACTTGCATAAATTCGATGAATAACTACATAAAAATAAGGTAGTCAATAATATTTTCAATGTTAGAGTATAGAAATATGTTTAATTCAAGATTAAATATTTCTATTAAAGAAATAAAACTAGAAAATGATTTTTGAATTGGTCCTAATGTATTGAATCAAAATTTTAAAATACTTGGATTTATGCTGTTATTTGGGAATTACATGATACAAAGGTAGGTCTATGTTGATTTCCAAATGTTTCCATGCATACATGGGTCCCAAGATAAAGTAAATAAATGAAACATTTTTTATGGATGATTTTAAAGGGAAGACCATACTGATGTTTTTGGAAGAATTAGAAGAGATGGCCATGGTTTAATAATAGAGGGAATTTCAAATTAATTATTTTAAATTCAATAATTCTAAGGAATATTGAAATTAATTGAGGGTGTTTAACATGAGTTATAAAGATGAAAATATTTTTTAAAATTTTATATAAATAAAAAATGGTGAAATTAAAGAATAAGGAAGGTGTTGAGAAATTTTCAGATGATCCAATACACTAATGAATTGAACACCTACAATATTGAATAGACCTTAGAAGAATATATAATATTTTGTAGTTATTACTCTTTTTTGTGTAGGAAAAGTCAATGGAAGATTAATAAACATGAAATTGTGAAAGTTGAGAAGAATGAACCAACACAAAAATGATGTGATTGAAGTAGACATTCGAAAATGAATTTATTTTTGTTACAAAAACATTTTATATCATTGAAACTATATGGTATGTGCATACAATATTAGTGTAATTTTTTAATTAATTTTAATGTATATACCTTGATTTTAGTAATCCATTGGTTTGTTACAAGTGGACTATGTGATCTTGTGGTTTTTAATATTTTTTTAAATATTAGCAACACTTATTGAGTAGTGAACCTCGTAAAAATGTTTTAACTGGGATTTATGTGTTTATGTGTTTCTTCAAAAGAAATTAGACTACTCTAATTAGTAATAATGTATTATATATTTTGAAAATCTAAAAGGTTATCTCTGTCCAAGATACCCCCATTTCCATGATTTTAGTGATCTTGGTGGTATTTTTTCACATCCATCCAGAATATCCCATCTCCCCTAACAAATCATAAAGAACACTCTCACATCCCTATATAATGACAGATCATATGAAAAGTCACTGATGAACAAGGTATTATTTCATTTTCCTTTATCATGAATGTTTTTACATAATATTGTATATGTGTGGGTAGGTAAAGTATTAGTTTTCTTAACAGGATCCCTTGGAATCCACCCCATGCCTTCCCATATATGATCCATTATAAATAATATAATAATTTTAATTTTTAAAACATAAAATTTTTGTAGTTTATATTTTTAAAAAACTTTTTTACTCAACAAAAAAAAATTACACATGCTTTATAGGGTATCCATTCATTATAAAATACCAAATCAATTTATTTTTTTACCATAAAATCCATAAAGAAATAATTTAATGCATTATAAAAATATAAAATTAGGTAATCTTGAATCCAAGTGTAAAAAACCCATCTATATTCATAATGAACTAACTGTGAATCACCGAACACCCAAATGAATCCATACATACCATTCCACTCTCACCATTGTAATTTCTAGGATTTAAACATGCCCATTAAGAACCATGAAGTTTTTAACATTTATTCCATTAAAATATATTCCAAAATTAAACAATTTTCATTTTTAAATGATTTTTAATTTTGAAATTACCATAATAAACATATTTTAAATTTAAAATGAATTTATGAAAAAATATTTTTTGAAAATAAAATACCATAATTTTTAAAACATAATATTATTGGTTTCAATTAAATATACCCACTCTCCTTTTATCAATAATCCATATAAATTAAAATTTAATCATATTAATTTGTAAAATATATTGGTTAAAATGTAAATTTAGATCAATAAATTCATAAGAAAATTAATAATAATAAATAAAATCAAAATGAACAATTGAACCATAATCCCTTAACATAGATGATTTATATTAAATTTTCCAAATGTTTCTAAGCTGGTGAAGATAATGAAATAATAATTGATCTCTATAATCCAAATTTAAATAAACCGTTGCTTTTAATCCCAAATATCTAAAAAATACACAAAAAAAGAGTTTTTCATTTCTAATTTAGATTTTACACGACACCTTAACAAATTTAAATGTATCATTATCAAATGGAATGACCCTTATATTTTACTTTGGATTAGAGTTTATGGATACAAGTGATTAGAAAAACTATTATTCCAATAAACATGGCCCTATGAAACTAACTACCTTTGAGGTTTTGGAGAGGAAGGTTTAGTGGTAAGATCTAGATAGTCTCAAAACCATTATAATTTTTGGAACATAAAAATTTCATAAAGTCCCCACTCTTTCACTTATTAGAAAGATAATAGATTTTATTCAATAAAGATATATTTTTAAAAAATTAACTATGTTCTTAAAAATAAAATAATTTTTAAGATCATACCTTAAAAGTAAATTGATAATCATTATAATATTCTATTAATTGAATAATTTATGCTAAAATTTTAAAGAAAATAATGGATAATTGGAGATAGAAATCTATGATAATAATATATCAAGTTACTCTAATAATTATATAAATAACTTCTTTCTTATTTGGAAAACTATTTATGGTTAATTTCCTATATTATTTATTTTGGATAAAAATTTTATGACTGCCTTTTCCCTCATTATACTATAATCCTGTAGTTTAAATCATTCCAGTTTCTCTACACCCCCTATTTATAGAAAACACTCTTTTAATCTACATATTAATAAAATACATTGATTTATTGAAATTGAGAAGCATAAATTCTATGTCAATAATCCCCATATTTAAAACTAATTCAACATACTAATTTCACATTATCTAATTAACCATCATTATAACCTAATTTAACAGTGTCAAATGAAAAAACTTTAATGAGCACTATTTTTCATATGAATGGAAACAATTTTAGGTAGAAAAATCAATGCTTCTAATATCTCTCTTATCAAATTCACATTTTACAAAACATTAAATTATATAAAAATTAATTAATTAAACATTATAACATAATGAATTTTATAATTTTTTACATCAAATGACTTTTTCCAAAAAAAAATTCAACATGATATCATTAAATATAAAATATCTAGTCAATGCTATTTCTTATGATATTATATCTCATGTGTTTCTTTTTAATTTTTCTCATATTGCCACACCATGAAAAGATGATGAATATCTTTTCCTCTAAATATTTTATCTATCATAAAATGTCATAGTAATTTTGGAAAAGTTTCGGTTTGGTTCTATATAAATAGATTATAACTTATAGGCATGATATAGGTCCAGTTATTACCTCTTCAGTTAAGAAAAAAGAAATATATCATTCCAGATATTCTACATTTAAAGAAACTCTATCCTACACACTATATCAAGAAATTTGTCAATATCATAAAATGGACTTACTACTAGAAAAGCGTAGTCCTAGGAAAAACCTATGACCATTTATTAAAATAAACAAGAAAGTACATCAAGAAAATACCACAATCTAGAAAAGACAACTACAGATCATAGAAATCACACCTGTCACCACATCCATGATATATTTCTTCCTCTATGTCAGAAGACTCCCACTCTGAGCTTTCATAGTGCTTCAAAATCTTGTCATATTTCCTTCTAAGATTCAATTTCTATAAAGATATGAATTCTTTAGAATATTGGCCAATTGAATAATAACTACACAAATTAAGGTATAAATAAAATTTACCAATATTATAAATTGACAATATGAAATAATTATATTATAGTACAAGTGAATAAATATTTTAAAATTATAAATTAAGTATTGGTATTCATATAGGTCATAAATAGTTAATTATATTTTTTGATTAATTTATTTATTTAAAAGAAATTTTATTTCAATAAAATGTAAACATAAATTTTTATTTTGATGTATTTAGATTATAAAATAATTTTATTAGAGATTAATTAATATTTCAAAGTTTTAGAAAAGAAGTTTTAATTTTAAAAATTTAAAATTTTCAAGTAAATGATCATTTTATATAAAAATTATATTTCTCATTTTCAGAAAATTGTTTTTATAAAATTGAGTTCATTATTTAATTATACATGTTGAAAAATTGTTAGGATAAATTTTGGGATTTTTCTAAAATACTTGAAATTTTTTGTGAATAGTGAAATATAGTAATTTACAGTATATGTAAATAAATGAATTTTTGAGTAATTATTGAGTAATGGAAGATATAAGTGAACATTAGTTCGAATTAAAATAATCAAATTACTGTGTTTAGTCTCAATAATCATCACTACATCTTTTCTTGAGAAAAATAGTAAAATATTCAGTAAAATAATGAGAAACTACCCCTCTCCTCCACTATAAATACCACCGCTCACCACCTCTTCTATCCACACCACTAAAGCCTTGATCATTGTCCAAATTATACTCAAATATCCTACCAAGCCCCCTACCCCCACTTCAAGGATCTTTCAGTCTTAATAAAATACCAAAACCAATATCCTATGGTGGCTCTCAATAAGAAGGAATCAAGAGGTAGATTCCTCTTCTATTTTCATTTAATTTCTTTTCAAGTCCCATTCTTTTAATTTTATCTCCTCACCCCCAATCATAAAAATGGAATAAAAAATCCATTATAATAAATATAATTGAATGTTATCGTGTTTATGGAATAATTATTCATCATGTCCAATATAAACTCTCTTTAACTTTAATAATGTTTACATCGTATGTGAGTTGCTGATTTACCACCTTCATGGATGATGTGATTTCAACTTTCAATTACATCTTCAACAATAGTCATGAAACAATTTTTATGGTTAAAACATATTATTGTATAATTATTATATCTTATTTAATATTCTGGAATAATTTTATCAACATGATTTTAATTCATAAAACCAAATGAGTTTGCTGTGATAAAAAATGATAAATTAGTCTAAATGATTATCATCAATGATTTTTCTAATGAATCATCCCCAATTCAGAAAAATGGTAATATAATATTCTATAACATCATTAATAACATATGATTTCATTTATATACAACTAACCTCATTCTACATGATTTTCCATACACGTATATAATAAAACCGATCATGAAAACCAAGGAAACTGATGCCCCCAAATGTTTAAATTGAATCTATTAACCCATCAAAAAGGCCATAAATGAACATAATGAAGTTATACAAAATTTATTACATATATATATAATCTTATTTAATTTTAAATTAATTAATCTAATTTTATTATACAGGACATTAAGATCAATTCAAGAACACCTTCGGACTTAAGGTAAGAGATTCTTCCCAAACCCCAATTATTCATTTAGGATACTCATTCTCTATTTTTTTAAAATGAAATTATCTTATATATTTATTTACATATTATAAATTCTGTTTATATGTTCCAAAATCATGTTTCAAGATCCATTCATCATTTTTTGGGGATATATATGTTTTAAAAAGGTTCCCTACTCAATTCTTCTCGATAAGCAAGCCCAATTTAAGGGAACTTCCCAAATTCTTACCGATTTTCAACTATGCTCCATAATATTTTTTAAGAAATACTTATTCTCCAATAATCACTCATTTTACCATGAAAAAATAACTTTTTTAAATTATGGTTTTATACAAATAATTATGTGTTTTCATTTTTAATGAATCTTGAAACATTTCCCTTAAACCGTACTAAAATGTTTAATTTATAAAGTTTCTTAAACACTCTTTTCACTTCAATTAGACATCACTTGTTGTGATATATGACTATATTCCTCTATGAAAGTTCATATGTGATTTGATTTTTTTTCATGGACACTTTTAAAATACACACATTTATTATGCTTTAGACATGATCATAATACCCAGTTCTTTCCGTTAGTAACCCTTATATTTATGTTTGATTAATTATATATGAATTTTTATGTGGAAAGAATATTCATGTACATGTTATGATGGGTTTCACCACATAGATCTCTAATTTATTGTATAATTTTTAGTCTCATGTGATGTTATGTGCAATGAACTGGGGGGTTATCCTTGACTCTTCCTCTATGTGCAACAGTCTGATGGTTATCCTGGAATCGTGATCCTCTATATTCAACAAGAATTGACTCATGATTCTCTATTTGCAATGAGGATTCAAAAGTGATAAATTAATGTTTTATATTTCTTCCAAATTACTATTAATCCATGATTATATGATCCCATGTTATAATTCCTTATGTTTAGTCTTGTTCGATGCCGTTTTGTATTTTTATGGTATGCCTTATAACCCATGTGCTAAGCTTTATTAGTATGTTTATTACATTATTAGGCTTTCAGCTCATCATGTTTTTCATGTTATCCCTATGTTATTCTATTCATATGTTAGGGATCAAAGAAATTTAGTATCTCATAATGGAGGATAAATAATGAAATATTTATTTAGTCCCATGTTTTTAGTTTTATGTACCTAGTATTAAAAAAACAACAATCCTTGGATTATAATTTAAAATTTAATTACTTTTAAAATTATGTAATGAAATGTGTAAAATACTAGTTTTTCTATTGTTTGTATTAGATGGAAAGTTTAGTTTTTTTAGACTATGAATATAGAAGTGTAGTAAGAACCATAGGGATAAGACTATGTATGAGAAAACATACCTAAATTTTTGTAATTATATAATAAGTGGATTATCAAGAAAATAAATCCATGTTTGGATACTACATCTGTAATTGGATCTGAAACAGATGTACCTAGGAGTAAAAATCCTGACAATGTGTTTCAGGCCTGAGTCGGGGTAACATGGTACATGACAACGAGATTTACTGCGCACCTGGTTTGACACTCCCGAGGGATATGTTTTGGTAAATACATAATCTCATTAAACAATTTTATTAAGGGAAAAAATAAAATGCCCATAACAATATATTTTAATAAATATATCATGTATATCCTAGATTGAAGCCTAGGGAATCAAAATTTAGGATATAATTTTCCATTACATGTTTATCCTTTTATGTTTAAAGTCTCCTTTTTATGGTAATTATTCAAGACCTATAATTTCACTTTATTTTTCTTAGTTAATGAAGATAAATATAATAGCACATTACAACAATAAATGTGACAATTTCCCTAATGATAGAAATAGGTTCTCCATAATTCACGACAATATTTTCTCAATAAGTACAAGTTATGAATAAGAACATTAATCATGTGGAACACCCTCTTTCTACAACGAAAGATAATAATGGGATTGAAAACTTCATGTGGAAAATTCCTCCCATGTTTAGTAAATCTTATGATCCCCTCCTCGCGGAATAGTTTATTAACTTCATTAAATTGATATTCTCTGTCCTCCAGTGCTCAAAAAAGTGAAATTTGTGCTGGTGGTCTGTCATTTTAATAGGGAAGAAGATCAGTGGTGGAAACTGATTAAAAATACTTATTCCAAGAAGGGAATGGATTCTATGGATTGGGAGGAATTCAAGAAAATGTATTTCAATAAATATTTTCTCTGAATCCTCCATATCAAAATGAATATAGAGTTCCTCGGACTTAAGAAAAAATAAGATGCTTCTATCGGGATGTGTGATGAAAACCTAATTAGGCTTGCAAGATGTGCCTCCGGATATTTCACGAACACTGAAATAAATATGCATCACTTCTTTAGTGGACTAAATCCATGTCTAGGAAAAGCATTGGTGATTCAAGACTTTTGAATTTGTGAGGATATTATCTATTGTTCCCTCATGGTTGGAATGAAGATTAGAGACTCTCAAGAATCTCATGAAACCAATGATAAAAAGTGTAAAATTGATACTAATATAGATGGATTAATAAATAACTCCCATGATGGAATGAAGACCGAATATCCCATGTGTCAAAATTATTGGATGAAGCATCTTGAGAACTATCATAATGGAACCATGAAATGATTTAAATGTGGAAGAATGGGGCATCTATATATGAACTTACAAAGGGACTTGATGAATTCCCCTAATGTGGAAGAAGAAAGGAAGGTTCAGATCAATGGTCATCTAGTAGTGCAGTGTTTCAACTACAAGGAATATGGGAAATTTTCAAACCAATTCCCTAAGCCTAGGGTTTTTGGGGAAATGAACAATAACCCCCATGAAAATAAGTAAGGCCTTATGTTGTCACTACTACTGATGTGGATTCATATAATGATGTGGTGACAGGTAAGATGGTTATTCATTCAAGAATATCAAAATTACTATTTGGATCTAGTTCTAAGGATTATTTTATGTCTTGCAAGTTTAATAGAACTTTTAAATCACCACCTCAAAATTTGGAAGTTGAGTAATCTATGAGAACATAAAATGGAAAAATTATTGCATCCAAAGTACATAAATCCTCCCCAATCAAAGTTTGTGGACCCAACCTCCAATAAAATATAATTGTACGTAGGTATAGTTTGATGCTATATTGGGAATGTATTATATATCTTTCAATAAATCCAACATCAATAGTCGGAAAAAGGAGATACCCATTAACATCTTGAAGAATCCTCCAATTATTTATAATTGTAAAGAGGAAGATGAATCTCTTTCAAAATTTTCATCTCAAGTGTGGATAATACTGCTTTATAAGAGAGCATATCTTTCTAAAATTATTGAGACAAAAGAGATTATCATTCTTGAATACATGACCATCATGAGGGATTACATTAATATATTTACCGAACAATTTTATGGTATTCCTTCTGATAATGAAGTTGAGTTCTCAATTGATATCATTCATGGATCCTTACCTATATCTCAGACACATTAAAAATGACCACTATTGAGCTATAAGAACTAATAAAGCAGTTACAAGAAAATATGGAAAAGGGTTTCATACACCCAAGTTATTCACTATAGGGTGCGCCAGTCCTATTTTTCAAGAATAAGGTTAGATAAATGTACCCATAAATCGATTATTGTGAAGTCAATTAAATCAAGATAAAGGACAAGTATCCCCTTCCACAGATGGCTGACTTGTTAGATCAACTACATAAGGCCAGTTATTTCTCTAAAGTGGAGCTTTGGTCAGCATATAACCTATTAAAGGTGATGAATAAAGATATTACAAAACCATCCTTTTTAATGAAAAATGGACACTATGGTTTCCTAGTGATTCCATTTAGAACCACTAATTCTACAGAAATTGCAATTGATTTAATGAATTGATCCTCTATAGATTACCTCAACACATATTTGGTAGTATTTATTGTTGATATTCTGGTATACTCCAAGAGGAAGGAGGAACTTGAGGAGCGTTTGCATACTATATTGAATACTTTTATAAGGGATAAAATATATGAAAGGTATAGTAAATGTAATTTTTTGATAGAGGATGTATCATTATTGGGGCATGTTATCACTGGAAAAGGAATATGTGTGGACCCTTCCAATAAAAAGGAAACTGGAGAGTGGCACGTGCCAACTATTGTAACAAAGATCCGTAGTTTAATTAGTCTAGTTGGGTATTACTGAAAATTTATGGAAGAAATTATCATGATTTTCAAACCCAATAACCAAGATATCATGGAAGGGAGTGGAAATTTTATAGATTAAAGAATACGAGGAAAGATTTAATGAGCTTAAAAGAGAATTATCACTGCTCCTGTACTCACACTCCCAAAAAGTGGAGAACTAGTTTTGGTGTATAAAAATGATTCAAATAAAGGATTATGATATGTAAGGAAGAAAAATGATAAGTGATAGCCTAAACCATAAGGCTGTTTAAAGTTCATGAGAAAAAATATCCAACCCATGATCTGGAGTTGGTGGTTGTGATCTTTACATTGAAAATCTGGAAGCATTATCTCTATAGGTAGAAGTATTAGATATATATTGATCACATGAGTATAAAATATATATTCACATAGAATAATCTTAATATGTTCCTAAGAAGGTAGTTAAATATCATCAAGAATTATGACTTCTCAACCCACTACCATCCTGGTAAAGAAAATAAGGTGGTAGATGCTCTAAATAGAAAGGATCCCGCATCATTATCATTATTGATAATTGAGAAGTGTCCCATCTTATTCGACTTATAAAGGATAGACATATGAATCATAAGGTTGGAAAATTATCAATCCATTCTCAAATTATTTCTCAACCATACCTTTTGGAGAAAATAAAATATGCTCAAAGAAATGATGCAGGAATTTACAAAAAGGGTGGAAGCTATCAAGTATAAGAAATCCTTTGTGTTCAAGATTAATGAGGTTGGTGTAATAAGAAATGGGTCACGATTTTTTATATCATCCAAAAAATAGATAGAGTAATAGATTCTGAATGAAACACAAAGCTCAACCTTATCTGTTCACATAGGGAGAACAAAGATGTATCGAGATCTCTAAGAGAACTTTTGGTGGGACAATATAAAAAAAGAGGTCGCTGAAAATACATCAAAGTGAATGGTATGTTAGAAAGTTAAGGCTGAATGGAAAACATATAAAGGGATGATGAAACCATTACCCATACCAACATGGAAATGGGAAAATATCACCATGGAATTTGTCACTATACTTCCAAATACATCCATAGGAAATAATGTTATATGGGTTAGTATGGATCATCTTATAAGGACATCTCAATTTATCACAATTTTAGAGAAATTATCATAGGATAAAATTTCATGGATATACATAAATGAAGTTACAAGGAAGCATGGATTAAAACTCTGTATTGTATCGGACTAAGGTCTGAGGTTCACCTCTATGTTTCTGGACAAGTCTAAAACATTCTCTAAGCACTCAACTGAACTTCAGTGTGGCTGTCATCCTCAAACTAATAGCCAATCAGAGTGAACTATTCAGAAACTGGAAGAAATGTTGAGAGAATGTTCTATGGAATTAAAAGGATAATGTTCCCAATATCCTCCTATGTTCTAATTCTCCTAAAATAATAGTTTCTAGTCGAGCATCCAAATGGATCAATATGAATCCCTTTTTGGGAAATGGAGGAGAAGGTGAATATAATTCAGCAACACATCATGGTATCCCAATGTTGACAAAATATCTGTAAATATAATTAATGATGGGACCTATATTTTATTGTTGGAGATATTGTATTCCTCCAATTATCTCCATCAAACAGGATTATGAGATTCAATAAGAAAGGGAAGCTAAGTACCAGGTACATCGGCCCCTTCGAGATTATTGATCGTGTTGGAGCTGTGGCATATCAACTTGCACTTCCACAAACCATTTATCATGTAAACGATGTATTACACATATCCATCATAAAAAAGTATATTCCAAATCCTTCACATGTACTGACTTCCTAGGTGGGATAGCTAGAGAATGATATTTCTTATGAGGAGCAGCCAATGAAGATCATAGATTATAGAGATTAAGATATATTCAATAATACCTCTCACATGTTCAAAGTACTATGGTGGAATCATAAGTACAAAGATGCAACATGGGAACCCGAGGAAGTGATAAAGGAAAAGTACCAACACCTATCTTCACCTTAGTATGTAAAACAAAATTTTGAGGGAGAAATTTCATAAGGGGAGAAATGTAATGAACCAAATATTCATTAATGGAAATTACCATATTATAATTATTTTATATGGTATAAATAGATAATAGAAAAAAATATTTTCTTTATAAATGAATAATGAATTAAATATGAATCGTTTCTAGAAGCTAATGAACCTATACTGATGAAATAGTAACTTAAACTGTTGAATAGTAATGTTACCCTTATAAATAGTAAACCAACTAATTTAATTGTAGCCTTACCAATGAAATGATACATAAAATTTATCCATCTTATAAAGCTATAATATGATAAAATTATATCAAGGTATAAATAAATAATTATTTTAAATATTATTAATTAAGTATTGGTATTTTTATAAGTCATAAATATTTAATTACAATTTTTTGATTAATTTAATAATATAAAAGAGATTTTATTTTCATAAAATGTAGTCAAAAAATTAATATTTTGATGTCTTAATATTATAATATAAATTTATGATACCAGAAAATTTTTTAATGTGTTAGAAAATTAGTTTTATTTTTAAAATTTGTATTTTACAAGTAAATGATGATTTTAATTAAAAATTATATTTATAATATTTAGAAAAATAATTTATAAAATGGAGTTCATTATTTAATTATAAATGTTAAAAAATTCTTAGGTTGCATTTTTGAGTTTTTTCTGAAATACATGAATTATTTGTGAATAGTGAAATGTGGTAATTTACAGTATATGTAAATAATTGAATTTTTTAGTCATGATTGATTCATATATTATATAAGAGACCATTAGATTGAATTCACATGAACACGTTACTATATTTATTATCAAGAATATGAATTTCTTCTTGTGTTGTGCAAAATAATAAAATATTGAGTAAAATAATGAAAAAACACCCCTCTCCTCCAGATGACCAAAATAAATCCCCTATGTGGGATCTCAAGTAGAAGGAATCAAGAGGTAAAACCCTCTTTAGTTTTATTTCAAATTCATTTCATGTTACTATTTTTATTTTTATATTCTAACCTCCACTCATCCAAATGTCATTAAAACTTCTCTATATTACACATAATGGAATTTTATTATGTTTATGTAATAATTCGTCATCATATATCATCTCCTCTATCTTTTACTTTAAGAATAAAAACATTGTTTCTGAGCTGCTGGTTTACCACCTTCGAGGATGGTGTGATTTCAACATTGAATTTCATCTTCAAGGATGGTCATGAAACCATTTTTATGGTTGAAATTTTTTATAATTTATTTATTATATCTTATTTAGTATTCTAGAATCATTTTGTATAAATGATAGTAATTTATAAAACAAAATGAGTTTGATGTGATAAAAAATGATAAATTATTCTAAATGGTTATCATTAATGATTTATCTCATGAATTATCACCACTTCTAGAAAAAATGGAATTATAATATTATATAAGTTAATTAATAACATACCAGTTCAGTTCTTGACAAATAACCTCATTCTACATGATTTTCCATACACATATACATGTAAACCTATCAAGAAAACCAAGGAATCCATCACTTCCAAATGATGAAATTAAATGTCTTAACCCATTAAAAAGGCCATAAATTAACTCAATAAAGATATAATAAATCCATTAATTGTAGATAAGATTTTGGAATTATTAATTAATTAATATAATTTAATTATAGAGTCCATTAATAACAAGTAAAAAACAAATTTAGACTTAAGGTAAGGGATTCTACCCGAACCTCCATTATTCCTTCATGTTATAATTTCTATCTTATTACCTACATGAAATTATCTTTTATTTTTATGTAAATATTATAAATTAATTTTTAAAATTCCCAAAACATTTATCAGGATCAATTCATCCTACCATTTTAGGTATATATATATATATATATATATATGTTTTTAAAAGGTTCCCTGCTAAATTCTTCCTAATAAGCAAGCCCGATTTAAGGGAACATCCCATACTCTAACCCATTTTCAAGTGTGCAACATAATATTTTTTAAGACAGTATTATTTTTATAAAATCATTCATTTTATCAGGAAAAACTACATTGGTTATATTATGTTTTTATAAAACAATTATTTATTTTCCATTTTAATTAATATTTACATGTTTTCATTAAACCATACTAAAAGTGTTTATTAATAAAGCTTATTAAACACTCTTTTCACATAAGTTTTAAATCACTAATCATGATATATTTATATATTACTTTATTAAATTCCATGTATTATTTAATTCATTTATTTAATGTATAATTTTACAATATTCCCATTTGTTATTATTTTGACATGATTATAATACCCAATTCTTTCCCTCGGAAACCCTTATGTTTATGTTTGTTTACTTATATATGATTCTTTATATGGAAATAATATTCATGAAAATTTCCTAATGGGTGCACTCAAGGAGTGATCTAATGCATTGGGTAATGTTTATTCTCATGAGATGTTATGTGCAATGGTATGGGTGGTTATCCTTGACTTGTGCTCCTTGTGTAATAGTCTTGATGGTTAGCCTTGAATCATGCTCCTCTATCTACAAAAAACCTTGATTCATGCTACTCTATGTTAAATGATCCTTGAATCATGCTAAATTAATATTTTATGTTGCCTATCACATTACTATGAATCCATTATTATATGATCACATGTTATGATTACTTATGTTTAATCTTGTTCTATGCATTTTTATAACTTTGTGTTATGACTTCTAACCCATGTTCTAAGCTTTATTCTTATAATTATTTCATTACTGGGCTTTTATATCATCTTTTTTTTCACATTATCCCCTGGTTATCATATGCTGATGTAAGGGATTGAAGGAAGTTAGAATATCATAATGGATGATAAATAAAAGAATGTATTATTTAATCCCATTTTTCTTTTTTATGTTCCTAGTATTAGAAGACACTAGACTTTACAGTCCTTGGAATATAAATTGATGCGTAATTATACTTGAAATAATGTAATGATATGTGTAAAAACTAGGTTTTCTATAACTAGTAATAATATATACCTATATCCATTATCAACCTAACATAGAGTTGAATAAAAAACATTCAATACAAAAATTACAATGTAGTAAACTAAATACACTCTTGATGGATATATTGATTTGAGAATGACACTATGTCATCCTCCCATGATCACCAAAAAAAAATTCACACAACTGGAATATTTTTTCCAAAATTCTTTATAGTGTATTGTGATTATTCTTCCAACTAAGGGTGATGTGATTAACCTATAGTTAACTAAGTACCTAACAACCTTTCAAATAAAATCCAATACCTTAAAAAAAGTGAGTATAACTGTCCTAAAAAATTAATGATGGAACACTATTAAAGATTATTTTATTCATTCATTAAAACATTATGATTTATTCTATTAAAAATATTTTTCAAATTGGATAGAAGTGATTTATTTTGTATGTCATGTAATAGTCACTAATATAGTGTTATTTTTTCATCAATCATTTGGATAATCAACTAAAAAACCCCTCAAAATTTTATCCCATTTATTATCAAGAATATGAGAAGTTTTTAAAAGTTATTCAAGTCATAGTTTCTCATTTTTTACCTGTCGAAAAACAAAAAATTGTGAAAAAATGTGCAATATTTTTTTTATTCATTCCAAAAAATATTATGGTTTGATACCTTGATAGATCGATGATAATGAACCACCCATTTAAGGTTATGAAATATGTTACCTATATAAAACATAATGTATTAACATTCATATCCTTGAAATAAAGTAACCACTCCACTTATACTAACCACTAATAAATGGACACTCCACAATTTAGAGTGTAAAACATTCTCTTTCACTTGGTATCAAATGTTTTCCCTCTATTACATGACCCATGATAACATAAGTGGTTTTAATTTAATGGATATTATATTTAGGTTTGTAGAGAAACTTGGTACAAGTTACACTGATTGAAAGACATCGCAATTATAGAAATTTAAATTCATAGGCATTGATATTTCTAATTAGTTCACATGTACCTAAATATATTTATGGATCCTGTAACTAGAATTATTTTCTGGTACCCAAATTTAATATAAACTCACTGTTTGTGTGGATAAATGATTTAGGTGATTTCACACCTGACCAAGGTTCACTACATATAAAATTTTTACATAATAGCCCACTATATCCCATTGAACACTCCTTTACCCACATTTACACACATATATAGAATATATTATTCTATGTAATTATGTGTATTTTCTTAGTTTATATCCATAAAGGATAATCTGTGATCAATATATAGAAATTCTATTTTCTAAATCTTGTTTTATTAATTGATTCTTTAGTGTATATTATATGCGTATCATTATTCGATTACAAAATATAAATAAATATTTATGAGAAGTGTTGAATCTTTTCTCTTAAAACAAGATTTACATAACATTAAAAATATTGACAAATATAATTCCAAAATTTTAATTTTTTTATTAGAATATGTCCACTTTATCTATTCAACCAGATGTGATCCATATAAATTATAAAATTCTCTTCAATTACTCATCTCTTTTACTCATGAATCTATATTCCTTACAAGATTTATTTTTTATTTCTTTTTCTTCCCCTTATTCAAAATTGAAAAAATTACAATACATTGCTTACTTTTTTCCAATATAGAAAACTCAGTATTTATATAAATGAGATAATTATTAAATTACATTGTTTTTTTCATTATTATTTTTTTTCTCTCTAGTTTGAAGTCATAGTTCTCTTCATCTATTATTTGTATATTTTTTATTTACAAAACTATATCTAGATATATCCTAGGAATTTTTCATTTCAAAATTACAATAAAAACATCAAAACCAACTTCCAAAAACATCTACATTAAATACATTTTGTACATATTCTTCAAGTATATCTCCATAATTGAACCCCATATATCTAATGAGGTTCATACCATAATTAAAAAAAGTTAACAATTCTCTAACACATTAATTCTAGTAAAAAAATAATTTGTTTCATACTCAACAATGTGACTTATACTCAAAATAACCATTTTAGTATACACATCACAATAACCACAATCTAGTATAGTAATTTCCATATAAAAATGCATCTATGGTAAAAACACCCTTTGCAATGGCTTTATCCTTGCTAAAAAACATGTTTTCTCTTCAAATCCAGAAACCTGATACTCAAAAAAATAAACAATTATTTTATGTTTCACCAATTGATTCTTTCAATCATTCGTACATAATATTTTAACTAATTTCTTAAATATAACACGATTCTTCCAGGATTTTTTATTAATCTCACTTAAGTCTCAAGTTTCCTTTAAATTTTTTTTTGTCGCTTCATTTTGTACAGGGACTTTTCCATTATAATAAATTATGTTCCATGATATGGATAAAATTAAATCCCAATTTTTATTAATCCTTCAGCAACCACAACCTCTAAAAAACATTTCATAATGATAACTAAGACTTTTTCACATCTCTTGGCCTCTACAACTCTTCCGTATTCCATAAAACCTTTTGATAAGGAAACAAATTATATTATTACAATTTCACCCCTATGAAGTTCCTTCAACCCTCTCATAGAATACATGGTAATTTAACGAAATACCACATATTGAAATGATTTATAAAATGTAAAAACTTCTCAAATATCTTAATTTCGTAATGTATCATGACAAAGCTTGTCTTAAATATAATGAAGTGTAAATCCTTAACTAAATAGATCAATATATTTACATAATGGTGACTACATACATCACTAAATATATCACTAAATTTAGATCACCCAATATTTAAAAATTTAATTTAATTTAATTGACTACAATTTAAAATAAATTCAATGTTATAACCTTTATTTACAATATCCACTCCCATTTGATTTTTTTAAATTCATACATTCTTAATCCATGACATATTATCCATGGTCTTTTTTAATAAAAACATTATCCCTATACTATATGGCTCTCCCATACAGTCATTTACCCCCATAGATAATAAAATTCATAGGAAATTCCCACTAAATTTGATCACATCTAAGAATTAAGGTAATTCTTCCACTTCACCATCACTAAGAAAAAATCCTTTAAAAGATCTTTAATCCTATGTGTGTAAATTATCATTTCATTCATTTATAAAATATGTCAATTTACATAATGTTATGCATTCAATTCATAGAAATCCTTAATTCTTCTTATAATTCCCTGTGGATTGTCTCACGCCATAACTTCTTATAGTCAATAAAATATGAAAACCCTATAAAGCAAAAAATATTAAATGAATAATTAAAAATTAGAATATTGGATGTTAGAAACCTATTTAGTTTAGGTAAATTAGATAAAATTTATCATTCAACTGATTCTTATTGAACCCAATTGTAACTAATAGTTTTTTAAATACATCCTCCACTTGATGTTGTGTTCCAAAATTCTCTAATTTTATAATGTTTTATAATGTACTAGGATTTTTTGTCATTTAAAATACATACTATGTTATATGACTTGTGTCACAGGATACAGATAATGTAAACCCACCACAAGATATTAATAAGACATTATTATTAAATCTCAAATAAACACTAAGATGCTAGACCATTAATAGCTATTACTTTTAATAGATAAATAATTACTATTAATGAATATTGATAATGTTTACAATAAAATACATTTTCTTTATATTTTAAATTCCTTCAAAAATATATATGTCAAAATATAAAAATGTAAATGTAATAAAATAAGATTTATTTTTAACTCCTCTCATGAAAATTTACTTATTATAAATTTTTAGATTTTTCTAAAGAGGTTAAATTTTAGTATTCAATATGTTTTTTGTGATTTGGTAACTATATAATATTTATTTAAGTAACAAAATTATTTATTTTAATATATTCCTTGAGCATATAAATACCATGTTTAACATTTTTATATTTAAATAAAAATGTTAGTATAATAAAAATTGTTTTCAATCTTATCTTTGACTAATGCATATTAAAGATAAAAATCATTTGTTTATTTAATTTAATACTCATAATTTTAATTTTTAATTTTATAAATCAATTAATCACATTAAAATTAGTAATAATGGTTATTTTAACTTATATATAAATTTATTGTTGAAAATATAATTTTTTAAAACGATTTTAGGCGATTAAGTGTGATTATTTTGAAATTAAATAGTCAAAAATTTAGAAATTTTATATTTTATAATTATTTTAAAATATAAAACAAAAATTTTAAAAATAGTATATTAAGAAAATTTATATTTTACTTATCAAAATTAATTACAAAGGTATGGAAATTGTTTCCCCAGTGAAAAGTGAAATTGGAAAATTACTTTTACTAAGGGTAATAGACAAAAAACTCAAAATTCATTTCTTCAAATTAGTCGTAGAGATTATTTTTTACATTATCGTTTCCCAAAATCCACTTATATGAACTTTTAATCCATTGACCTATGAATAGTTTCAGGACATTATAAAAAATGATGAGTTTTTCTGAAAATGTTCCTTTTTCTCTTCTTATAAAACGATACCACTTACACCATATTGATGTAACAGTTAACCATGGAATTAATCTATTAATTTATTCCATAATAATTTCCCTATATCCATATCCCACAATAATAGTCCTCTAGTCACTCTTAGGTAGCCTATGACCTTCGATTTTAAGGGAACATCCAAGCAAAAATCAAGTCTCTGATATATGTTTTATCTATTTCTTAATATTTTATTCTTAAGATAACTATTCAAAATATCATATTACCATAATAATATTATTAATTAATTATTACTTATAAAAATATATTTTTTAATATTAATGTAATAATACTTAGTTATTCATTTCCATCAACTTAAAAACTGACATCGTTAGTGCGTCATGTGAACTACCACCTTCATGAAGCGACATTGTTTTTTTGATATCACAATTAATGGATTGAATTAATGTTTTAAATGATGAAAAAAAATTATATTTATCATATAATTATTTCTATAAAATTTCAATTTAATATCCACTTTCAACTCTTCTCACATGTTCAGAAAGAGGAATGCTAATTGTGGGTAAATGTGAATTACCTCCTCCATGATGAAATGTTTTTCGTTTTTCATATAGATTTTCATAAAAGATCTAAAAATATTAAACAATAATTCTACATAAAAAATATCATTATTTTTATTTTATAATGATATTATGTAAAAAAAACCCCTCCATAACAATACTTGTGAACCGGGTTAAACTGTGTTCGTGATTTGGTCGGTTTAACCGCTTATGTGAACAATGACTTAACATCTTATTATGGTTGAATATGGGAACAAAAAAATCATCATTATTAGTTTTATTAAATTAATTATTAGTATATATTTTAGTAAATATTATATTAAGTATTTAACTTATTATCACACTAACACTTTTGACTACTAAAATTACTAATATAAGATTTATCAAATCAGTTTTCACTTAAAATTATAAAACACATATGGAATGAAATAAGAATATTTTCAAACAATATGTGTTATATATTATATAATAATAAAATATATATCAATAAGTTACTTTGTATAATATTATAGTTAATTATATCAATTTCATGAAACATGTGAAATATAGTTAAGGTTATTAACACCTAATGGTCATAATACCCTATAACTAATTAATGTAATCAAGATAAATAAGTATAATAAAGATAATAAAGGGGTAATATTTATGATTAAGGATATGAATTAGGTCATTAAGTTGTATTTTTTTTAAAGGAGGTTATACTAAGATCAACTAAGAAGGGAAATATGGTATGGGATTTCATTTGAATTTCCCTTCATTGGGACATAGTTCATATTTATGCACAAATTTTTATTTAAGTTGTGTGTATACCACCTAATTGATATAAAAAATATGTAATTATATTTAATTCACCATTTTTTTATTTTAATTCAATGATAGATAATTTTTGTTGTTTTTGAATGAATTTTCAACTAGGTTATAAGGGTTTCGGCCTCAATTTTCATTCTTTGAGACATGTTTTTTTCATACACCATGTAAACATTTGTATAGTGTACATGCCATGCCATTGTAATTTTTATATCATTATTATCTTATATTTCTTTATATTCAATGTTTTAATTAATTTTATCTTTCTCATGGGGTCTTGATTCAAAAGTTATAATGGATGAGGGTTTTTTATTGTAATATTTTCATTAACATTAAAATTCAAGATTGATTTATTATTACCTATAATAATGTTATGTTTTATTTTCACCTAATTTACAGGGAAAATAAGTCTTCACAAAAATGTATTATACCTTTATGATTTTTTTTATAAACTATTATCATTTATTTTAGTGTATTTTTATTACCTATCCATGTTTTTACTTCCCACTAAATTGTTAAGTGACATAGTTGGAACTCAATAATTTTTGTCCTCATTTATTCATTTCTAAACAATAGTTTCACTATATTTTTAATGATAGGATTTAAAAAAAATTATTTCAAAAGGTTCTGAAGGTTTTTTCATCTTTTCAAAATATTTTTTATCATTCAGGACACAATTTATTGTGATAACCATTGTGTATGTTTTCATGAATTCATTATTAATTATTCTTTTTAAGTGTAAAGGTATTAAAATTATTTTAAGATTCCTTTTCAAAAAAATTATATCTTTTTCAATTTTCCATTAATTAAGATTATTTTTAAAAGTAAAAGTTTTCAAATTATTTTATCATCCATTTATTGAACATTTATATCATTTCTAGGTCCTCGATATTATATATTATTTTAAAAGTAAATGTTTTCAAATTAATTTTACATCATTTATTCGAATTTTTTTGTCTTATTCAATTCCCTTTGATTAAATATTCTTTATGAAGTAAAATTTCTCAATGTATTTTCATATATACTTTTTGAAACCATATGGATTTTCAAGGATATTTTATTTGGGAAAATTTTTTCAAAAGTATTATCTTTCCCTTCAAGAATTTTTTTATTGAATGAAATTTTTTACTTTGAAGTTATTAATGGTTTTTTGAAATAATTTTTATTTTCACTTATATTTAACCACAATGGTTTATCTTTCCTGAAGTGAATTTTTTAACACCCATTATATGTTATTTTGATATGATTTCTATTGAAAAATGAGATTTTTAATATTAAATGTTCTATTAAGTTCATGTTACGTGATTCTTTTTAATAGTATAAGAACCCCATTCTCTTTACATAGGATTATTAAGATATATTTATGATTTATTTGTTTCATATAGCACACATTTGTATAGATGGTGAAAGTTGGGGCCCTATATTTCCCCCCAATAAATTTTCTACAGATTTATACCCCATATGAAATTGATTTTATGTATTGACATTTTTTAATCACATTCGAAGCATGGGAATTTATTTTTCTCAATGTTAAGCATGGAAATGTATTTATTCAAAATATAAATGGTGGGGTTATTTTCATAATATAACATGTGGGAATTGTTTTTCATCATATGAAGTGTGGGAAATTTTTAATTGAAAACAAAAAGTGTGGGAATTGTTTTCAACAACATGAAGTGTGATCAATTTTTTTATAGCATGAAGTGGGAACATTTTTTTTATTCACAACATGATGTGGGAACATGTTTTAGTCACAATGAGATAATTTCTCTATGTTTGTGATTATATCACGTATTCAATTTGGTTATTAAGTTCTTCATAGTTTTAATGATTATGAATTATTTTTAAATTTTAACATCTTTTATGGCATGCGCACTTGTTTTTGGTAAATGATATGTATTTTTAGCCAGATTATACCTTTTCTGATTATTTAATGATATTTTTATGATATTATGTTTCTCCATAATATATTATGATTTTAATTAATGTATTATGATCTTTTATTAAGATATTTATGTCATCCATATATACTCCCTCATGTTTAAGATCTAATACATTTTGATATATGTTTCTCTTACCATGAATTTGAGCTCCACTTTTATTTTGTCTCCAATCGCTAGGTTATGAATATGATCATATCATAAGATATTTATAGATAAGGTATAATGGATAATTATTATGTATAAACTTTCCCAAGTGTATTAAAATAATATGTTAATGTAGCTAATCTCTAAGACATGGAACCTTTTAGTCTTTGGATTTTGATATTGTTGTGATACATATGATCTAAATAAGGTTATTAATATACTATATAATTTATATTTATCATGGGTAACTATATATGGTATCATAGTATGGTCAAAATATTTTGTGTATTAGATTAGGTTTTTTGGAGATTAGTTTAGATAACAATAGAAATAACCCTTGGGAAAAGTTAAAAGGATGTGTCTATGTATCATATGACATCTCAATGTTTTGGTAAAATAAAGATTGTATGGTTCTCTAAAAAATTAAATCCATGTAGGGATATTGTAATTGGATGTTGGATCTAGCAAAAATTTAAATAGGGTTGATTACCCCAAATAGAGAATATTATGTATTAACTCAATCTCCATCGTGTTCATCCAAAAGAGGCCGAACAGAACGCTCAGTTTGACATGCTTTGGGGATACAATTTGAATGATAATATTATATTTGAAAACCACTATGAGTCATTTATTTACTAGCTATATTGATGAATTAAATTGATAAATATGATAGAACAAGACTAATTATAACACTTTTAGAACCAATAGATTTATAAGATTAACCAAGTATGGCAGAGTTGAATTGAAAGTATCATAGTTTGAAATGAATGTTTCTTTAGAGAAGAATTGTTAGGATTGATATTTCATATTCATATACACTAGTTATTTTTAATATCATTATAATTTTTTTGAATTTATTATTTGGTACTCTTAATAAGTATATTTGGAAATATTGTTTTATAGGAATACCATGGGTAATGAGGTGGATATCTCATAAAAAGATATATATTGAGTTTATTAAAGATATATTATCTTCTACCCATTGTAAATGATAATTAAAATTATTAGGATTCAATTTATTTAATAAGGGAGAATTTAATGAAATGAGATTTTGGATCCATTAAAATAAGTACTATGTTCTATAACATATTTCACATTCTACACCCAATGTAAAATAACCAAAACATATTAATAATTCATTATTAATAGATAAATAATAAACAATATGATGGTATACCATTAATATTTATTACCCTTAGTGTATAAATCGTTAATTTGAGTTAATATTGAAGAAGTTTAAAAAAAGTAATTTTCTTTATGTTCTACCTTCTTTGAAAAACCAAATATAAAGATTTTAAAATGATATGTTTATTAAATAAACTTTATTTTTTCCTCCTCTCATGAAAATTTACGTAGTATAAATTTTGTAATTTTTTATTGAAAATATTGATTAATTAGTTGAAAATATGTTTCTTTGTGATTTTATAACTATGTAATCATACAATAGAAGATTAAAAAAACATTTTACATAAAAAATCTATTAATGGAATAAAATTAAGAATTTTAATATATTATTTGTTTATATAAATACCATTTCCTACTTTTTTAAAACTAAATAAAAATGTTTGATTAATTAAAACTATTTTTTCCTCACATTGAATTTAGTATTTTGAAGGTGAAATTGAGTTTAGGATTCCCTTTTTAAAATCATTCATTTTATTTAATTTTTAATAATTGAATTTATGTCATTGAAATCTGTAATAATGAAAATATTTTCTCATAAATAAATTTAAATATAAAAAACATCAATTTTCTAAATAATGTTTTTACAGAAATAGGCTTGTTTATCTAAAAAATTAAATTTTCACACATTTACATATTTTATATGATAAAATGAATTTAAAATTTAAAAATAAAGGTTTAGTTTTGGAAATGATATGAATTTTAATTTTAGTTATCAACATAAATTACTAAGGTTGAAAAGCATTAATCCATGTAAAATTAAAATTTGTAAAAAATAATTTACTAGAGGTAAATGGGAAAAAATGTTCTAAAATAAGTGTTTGATATGAAATTAAACTTTTTCTTATAACTAAATCCATGTTTATCCTCTTTTGTTCCATTTAATGTTGACTTGGGTCATGGTATTGTTGATAAATGATGATTGTTTCTAAAAGTTCCCTTTTCTCCTTGTATAAAATGATATCACTTCCACCAAATAAAATATACTCTAAACCTTAGAATTGATCCTTTAATGTATCAAATATTATTGTCCCTAGAAACCTCACCAACAAAAAAAATTTCATGGTCACTAATTTTTAACCTAAGACCTTCAATTTCAAGGGAACAACAATGGATAAATTAAGTCTCTAACAAATATATTATCTAATTATTAAGAATTTGTTCTTAATATTAATCCCAAAAATATGATATAACCATAATAATATGATAAATTAAGTATATTTTTATAGATATATTTTTTTTAATATCAATGCTATAATTTTTTTTTCATTGCCAGCTAATTAGAAAAAAATAAAAGAACAACATTAGTGTGTTGGGTGGCTTATCACCTCCATGAAGTGACTTTGTTTGTTTTTTTGTTACTGCATTCGATGTATTGTAAAAATGGTGTAAATTATTAATAAATAACATATATAATAAAAAATTATTATTCTCAAATTTAAATATAAAATACACCTTCACCCCCTCTCAAGCGTTCAGAAGTAGGAGTTCTAATTATGTATATGTGTGGATTATGGAGAGTTTGATAAAAAGTTTTTCATTTTTCATTTATATTTTCATAAATTTTATTAAAATATTAAAATATAGTCCAAAATCATTATAATATAAAAATAAAATAATTTTTATTCAGTTATGATGACATTAAATGAAAACAAACACCCCCTTAACCATACTCGCCAATATCGTTAAAGCGTGTTCAACTTTGGTTCGGTTTAACCTCTTTTGTGAACAATACTTTAAAATATGGTTATTGATGACTAGGGAACATGAATAATAATAATAATAATAATAATAATATATTATGAAAATAATTATTACTATATTGTTTTATAAATATTATATAATGAATTTATCTTTTTATTAATTTAACATCTTTGTTCCCTAAAATTTTCGAGATAAGTTGTTATCAATTTAGTTTTCACATAACTCAACCAAAAAACATATGGAATTAAATAAGAAAATTTAGAATCAATATAATTTATATATTATATTACCATAATTTAAATATCAATAATTTATTTTCTATAAAAGTATGGGTAATTATATAAAAATTATAAAACATCCACAAAATGTTAAAGTTATTGATACCCAATAGTCACAATACACTATAAATAGTAATGTACTCAGGATAAGTAATTATAATAAGTATTATGAAAAATGATAATATATATGAGTATGTTTATGAAATATGTTATTAATTTATCTATGTTTTTTATAGGATATTAGAGTGTTATCAACTAAGCAAGGAAACATGGTAAGGGAATTCATCTTAATTCCCTTAATTAAGAAGCAGTCCATATTTAAAAAAAGTAATATTTAACTACTGAATATACTACATATTTTATATAATATATCATTAATTATCTTTTAATAATTATATTTTATGTCTAATTCCATTATCTCCCTTTTATGAAGTATTTGGTTTATTATTCACTCTGATCATAAGGGTTTCTCTCACAATTTCCTTTTATTCGGAGATGATCATGTTATACACCAAGTTTAAATCTGTATAGTGTACTTACCATACCATTTTATTTTTTATATCATAATTCACTTATATTTAATGTTATTAATTTTTTGATTTCATATTATCTTTCTCGTGGGTTTTTATTCAAATGTAACGAAGGTTTTAAGGGTTTTTTTGTGACACACAAATTATCCTTAGGTCATAATCACATTTAATTAACTACGATCATTCTTGATTGATCTATTATACTTTATATTGATGTTATGTTGTATTTTCACATACTTTTCTATGAAAATCAAGTTTCACACAAGATTATTAAACCTTTATGTATCTATTGTTTCATAAAATTGCATTTTTGTTAAGAATAATTATCATTTCTTGTAATAGTTTTACCATCCCAATCCATCTTTTTACTTACAAACAATGTTTTCCATTCCCTTTTGGAAGCTCAAAATACTGTTTATACAATTATCTTTTTTATCACCTTTATTCATATTAAAATAAAGGTTTCATCATAGTTTTTTAATATGTGCTTTTTTTAACAAGGTTATTTCAAAATGTTCAAAAGATTCTTCAATATTTCTAAAAAAAAGTTTTTTCACCCACTCTGTATTTTATTTTGGCAACATATATGGATTTTTTTCAAGATTCCATTTTTTTAAATTTATTTTAAAAGTAAATTTTTTTGATGTATTTTCACTTACTATTTGGAAAACTTTATGTATTTTTCTTATTTCTATTCATAAATATTCTTTTTTAAAGTAACATTTTTCATAATATTTTAAAATCTATTTTGAAAACCATATGTATTTTAATGTCCTCACTATTAATTATTCATTAAAAATAAATGGTTTTTAAAGTATTTTAATTTTATATTTGTGAAAACATTATGTATTCTTCACATCTCTATTTTTAATGATTATATTAAAATTAAAATTTGTCAATGTAATTTGACTTCTATTTTTTAAAGGTTAATTATTTTCAAGGATATTTTATTTGTAAAAAATGATTTCCAAAGTACATTATTTCTCTTCATAAAAAGTTTTTTTGAATGTAATTTGTTTATGAATATTTTAAATTGTTTTTTAAACACATCATTATTCGTAATTATATTTACCCTAAAAGAATTATCTTTAAGGAAGTGATATTTTGATCACTATATATATATATATATTGATATAGATTATTTAATAAAATATGTTTTTTTATATTTTTTTAATTTCTTATGTTTATATTATGTGATTTTTTAAGGGTTTAATAATCCCATTCTTTTTCCAACCATTCGTTAATATATTTTTATTATTGATCTTTTTTAAATGGAAAATATTTTTTTGGATGATGATGGGTGGGGTCTTATATCACCCTAAAATTCATTGGTTTAGGATTTTAACCTCTTGAAAAATAAATGTTATGAATTTAAATTTAGTTTATTCACAAAATGAATCATGTCATTTTTTTATTGACAATGTCAAGTGTGGGTATTTTTTTGTTCACAATATGAAGTGTGGGAATTTTTATTATTCCCAACATGAATTGTGGGAATTTTTTTCACAACATGAAGTCTGGGCATTTAATGTTTTCACAACGTAATGTGGGGAAACTTTGTTTTGTGACAATGTGAAGTGGGGGATTTTTTTTATTCTCAATTCTATAATTCCACTTTTTCTATGATTGTGACATATTCTAAAGTGCTTTCTCATGTTATTCAATGTTTTTATGATTAAACCATAGTTTTATTGTATTCAACACTATGATTTCACACTCATAGGTTTTTGGTTGTTGATATGTATTTTGAGGTAGATCATAACTTTTATGATTATTTAATGGTATTTTTATGATATTATGTTTCTCAAACATGTTTTATGATTATCATACATGGTTTTTGGATATTTTATTGAGATATTTATGACTAAATCATATTCTCTTTAGTTTTTATGATCTAATAATTTATGATATATATTTCTCTTAATGAGTGTTTGATCTATCCATTTTCTTATGTTTCCAATACCTAGGTTTCAAAGATGATTATATCAGATGAGTTGTATAGAAAAGGTCTAATTGGGATTTAGTATTAAAAAATATCAAAATTTTAGTAAAATAAGATGATTATGTAGATAATATTTAAGACAATATACCTTTGGGCCCTTTTATTATGTAACTATTGTGATATGTATAATCTAAATGATGAGATTGATGTATTATTTATATCAATTTTAATATGGATTACTATAGTTTTCTCCCGATAAAACAATATAGTATTGTTTCTTATTAATATTATTTTTTTATTTTGTATTTATATCAGCCCATAATTTTCTTACATAAATATTACATCTTAATATATTAATATTAAAAAAATAACGTTTGGGTCTTTTATATAATGATGTTGGTTTAGGGACTTTAAAGACAATGATACATAAAATACTCGTTCATAAGATATCTAAATTATCTCTCAATTAGTTAATCATGTCTAGAACCCTTGTTAGATATATCATAAATAAAATTTTCTTTATATATCTGGGAAGGGAAACATTAGAATGGGTTATCTAAGATTCTCAAAATGGGTAAACATGGGATATATATAAATGATCACTAAGGAATAATATGAACATAAGGTAATGAGATAATGATCATTATATTTGTAAAAAATACCAAATATGTCATAGATCATAATCTTGAATCATGGAATAAGGTTTGGTAGTTCCTAAGACATGAATTATAGAGGAATCTAATAATACGATCCATGAGAAAAAAGTCAATGGAAAATACAACAGTTTGTGGAATAAAAATATGTATATAAAAAAATTTATTTAGTCAAATATCACTTAAAATACTATCATAGTGGATCTGGTTCACTCCTAATTACATCAAATGTTTAGTATTGGTTTACTCCTAAGACTATTATAGAGGAAAACATTCCTTATTAAATCGGGTTCACTCCCCATTCTAGTACATATTATCTCATAAAATATAAATATTTACCTAACACATTGGAGAGATGTGTAATTAAAATTCCACTATTAACCTAATTAAAATTATACATATGTTTTCCAAAAGATAATAAATCCTTCATCAAAGTATAATTAGTTTATGGGAAATCGGTTTCAGAAATATATCAACATTCATAATAGTTTGAACCATAGAAAATAAATGGTTTTCATAAAAATATTTTTGTCATAATAATGAACCATATAAAGATATATTAAGGATAGTATCATTTGATCATACCCCTATTACACCATTAGTAACATCAAAAGGTTTCATCTTAGATAAAAATTCTTTTAAAATATCTCTGGAATATTTCATAAAGAAAATTTACATTTCATTTTAAAATAAACTATTCAAAATAAAACATTTAAAAAATATTATATAAAACATATTGTTTGAAAGTAGTCAAGGAAATATATATTGTAATTTGAAAAAAAAAATTGAGTGTTCATGATGGGTGGAAATTAAATTCTTGATGTCTACATTAAAAAAATCCTTTCGCATTGTTTTTTTGAAATGTCAAAGGATATGTTTCATAAAACGACAAGAAAATTCTATTTAAATAATTTTATAGAAAATAAATAATTGGTAAACATGTATTAAAATAATCATTTAATTATAGAAATAAAAAGCTATAATCTTTCTTTAGAAAACATGGATACATAAGAAATTTAATTTTTATCATAGAAGAGAAATAAAGTTGGATTCCTTTAAAATAATTATTTCAATATTTTGAGTACATAAAGAGTGAAAAATGTAATTAAAACATGAAATATTCATGAAAAACTAAATTATGATAAAACAAATAGAATTATTTAGAGATATATCAAAAATATTATCATTAAAAACATAGTCAAAAACAATTTTCTTAAACAATGAGATTATTACATAAATCCCCTATAACTGCCGAAACATTCGAATTTAAACATCATGAAAGAGTGAACCTTATATAGATAGGTAAATACAAATAATTTTCATTAGAAACATTATAAAATACATTCATGGATAGTATATACACCATATAAAAGAAAAAAGTGGTGAATATGACATGTGTCTCATAGAAATAAAAGAGAGACGAAAATCTTTCCTCAAGTTACATTTGTTTCAATGTTTATCTAACCTCATGTATAATGAACATAATGTCTTTATAATTCCATACCAAAATAATATAAAAATTATAAATTTAGATATTATCCACATAAAACATTTCAAACCCCATTTATTAATAATTTAGTATTTAAATCGTCATTTTATAGTCTTAACTGTTCCATTTTTCATGGATGTTTGATTTTCTCATTTCGGATCCTTGTATAATGATCTTGGTAATGTAATATCCATAATTTTAACCATGATATAATTTTAATATATATTCATTATACATATGTTCAGATTCATCCATAATAGGTAGAGATAGAATAATGAATTAGACTATTTATGGAGATGGTACGTAGTACGTTTATATGAACATTATTTCCATTTTTCTAATTATGGAATGAAATAATGGTAAATAGTATATGTAAAACCTGAAAATTGTAATTATACAACTAGTGATAAAAATATAAATATTTTATTTTATTTATTTGATACCAATAAATGGGACCTAAATTTTCATATAATAAACATACAACATGAAAATGAAATATTGGATCACTAACATACCAAAGGACCTTTTTGGTTTAGAGTTTTAGATAACTAGGAAAAGCTCTTCAAAAATGGGTTCATAAAAAACTAGTTCATAAAAATTAACATCATCTCACATTATTCCCAGATTTATATTTTCCATGATAAGACTTTAATATCTCCCATAAAATTTCTCACATATGAAATATTCAAAAACACGAATTTTTTATCATTATTATTCATAACTAGAGAAAAAGAAACATAAGAAATGGTGAGATCAGATTCATAGTATGTGTAATAATGGTAGATATCAATTGATAATAATATAAAATCCTAATATAATCATAAGGGTATAATTTCATGACCATAACATATAAATTTCATTCCCAATCTGATGACGATAATAAATAATACTTATAGTATAAAACATTATCATTTCAAAAGACATGAATGATGGGAATGATAATTCATCATAACTCAATAATGAACCATATTTTTATGTCATAAATATGTGTAGAATCATCAAAAGTATAGAAAATAATTTTATATGTCAAGGTTAAGTACTATGACAATTGTATCTGCCATCAACACAAGTTTCACATAATTATTCAAGAACATTGACTTGTTTCCCATAATGGATCAAGAACTTCAACTTGTTTCCCATAAATACCTCATGCGATATGATATTTACGTAATGCATTTAAGGGTCTTATTGGTCCCACCCATCACTTAATCATAACAATACCTATAGGATCAATTTTTTTTAAAGTAGAACCCTAAAAAATAAATGGGTTTTATAAATATTTCATCATAGAATAATCCATGGTCAACAAATGGTTTTCATAAACATTTATACTTTTTGTCATAATAATAAACCCAGAAAATAAATAATAAGGTTTTTATCCGTGAATAATATATCTATTGGTGTATAATTAACATCAAAGGATGTTATCTTATATGGAAAATCACTATGAAATATCACTTGGAAAAATTCATTAGGAAAATAACTCTTATATTTTAAAATTGCTTATATTTAATAAAATGAACACTTTTATAAGACAAAATATTATTTGGAAAAAAATTTAATAAACATGTAAAGTTTGATTCAATTCATTTAGGATTCATAAAATCAGGGAAATCCACTCATGTGGTATATGTTAAAAGGCACACCTTTCGTATGTTTATTGGAAAATTCCCAAATAACCTCATTTAGAAAATGAAAAAAAAGATTCATTTGAAGCCATTTTGTAAATATTAAATCATGGTTAAAAATAATTTCAATAAATATTAGGATAATATTAGAACCTGTTTTGAAAACATTTATATACAACATGGACATGGCAGAGAAATATTCTTTAATGGAGACATAAATATAAATAATCCTGAATAATGATTATATTGTAAAATAAACCCATACCACTTTGGTAACTATTGAATTATAATCCCCATTAAATAAATAAATTCAAATGGATAATATATCCCATAAATTTTAAGATAATAATCATAAAATACATTCATGGGTATTATATACACTACTCAAAAAGAAACAAGTAATGTATAAGGCATGCGACCTACATAATTAAAAGTGAGATGAGAATCCATTACCTTGATTCTGACGCGTCATGTATGTTATTTATATTCATAAATAATAAAATAAGGTTAATTATTTAATTCCATAAGAATAATTTTATGTTTATCATTTCTTTTATCTAACTTATTATCATTTTATAACAATTACGTAATCATTTATATTCACGTTGGATTCTTTAACGTTGTTTGGTATAGAAGTCAAAATTGACTTTTTTACGTTGAATATGGTTAAAGTGGTCATTACTCCATCATATCCAAAATAATATTTACAAAATAATTATAATTTTATATATCAATTTTAATTTTAAATCCAACCATTAAATATGATTATGAAAAATGAACTATATTACAATCATAGAGATGTTAGGTTGTACGTATGCATACGTAATGCCTCCATTCTTCAATGGTAATTATGGAAATAAGGTAAGTATCATCATATATTTAAATAATGATAATAATATAATATATATAGTATTAATTATTTAAATATACTTATATATATCATCCATGTTATATGGTGATGAAAAATAAACCACATCCTTACATGGAGGTTGTAGTCCACGCATATGCACAAATGACATTATCATTTTTCAGTAATTAGAATTGTAAGAAGGTAAATGATATATTATATTTTTATACTGATTAATATACCATGAATAATTTATATAAATACTAATTCCATCATTAAAACTATTCATGATAGATGGTGATGGAAAAAAATTACAAGGGTTTGTGAGGCGGTATTATACTGTACTCAAGGATTACTGTTTCATTTCCCATTTTATGAAAGTGGATATGTATATAGGTTTTTATATTAACATAATAACATCTCATTATATATATTATATTGGTTTTATTATTCTACCATGGTTGAAGATGATTTTAAGGATGTGGGAAAAGAAACAAAACTAAATCAAGCGGATAAAATTTATACCAGTTCTTTAGAAAACCTCATTTGATAAACACTTTATCCATCTAAGGTTGGTGGTATGTCTAACGTAAGGCCTCTAGATGGAGGTTAGGGACTCTAGGATGGTATTTGGGAATATACGAGACAAAAAAATTGATTTTATGTGTGAATTATTGTTAAGATGATGTTCCCTTCTTTAAGAGAGGGTATGGGCACTCTTGTAATTAATCAAAACATTAAATTAATATAAATTAATTTTATATTCCAAATGGATAAAAAATAATTTTTAGGATTTAGAATTTAAATTTTTTTAAATCCTTTTTGATAATTTTTTTGGAAAATTTTATTTCAGAATATTATCCTTGTTATTTGGTTTTAACCCCTCTTTAACGCTTTTAAAAAATACCAAGAATAAAGTATATTTAGTCTTGGAGGTTAAATATTATTACGATAAATAGTAAAAATGTAAATAAATGAACCATGGTGGATATTATAAATCATATTCTAATCACTTGGATGAATGGAATATTTTTAAGAAATTTATATAATTAAATAGAATATTATTTACCATAAAGTAACCATAATGTTACTTTTTAAAACTAATCATTAATTTGAAATTAATAATGTCAAAAAAACATATAAAAGAAGAAAAAAATATTTTATTATATCCATCATATTTCATGAGAATATATAAATTTTTATAGAACTATTTATCTTAAATAATAATTATTTCAATATTTTTCATATCATTAATTATATTTTTGAATTAAATAAATAATTCCTACATCAGTGTTATGAAATATTTTATGGAAATTATTTCATCAATAACAATTAAAAATAAATTTCCATTATTGTGATAAATCATTGATATTTCAAAATACTATTTATATTCAAGCATAACTATATGGAACCAATATTGATCATTATATAATATTTAATTTTAGTTATCAATTTACATTCTTTCTGTTTGAGGATCTTTTTTGGTTTTTAGTTTTAGAGAATTTTTTTATAACTAATAAACTTAAAAACACATAACTAAAATTGAAAACTTCTTATTAGTATAAATTGTTTCCCATAACATAAATATTTTAAAATAAATAATGATTAATTTTCGTGGAATGTCTTCAATAATTTCAACTTGACTTTTTCTTTTCCTTTAACCATCATTAAATACAATGTGAAAAAATTAAAACATGTGATGAAAACAAAAAAACAGAAATTTACATAAATATAAGAAATTCATTAGTCCTATGAAAAATATAAAAAAACATAAAAACCATTGTCATAGAAAATATCTTTTTACCCAAAAATGGAATTATCATTCCTTTAAAAAGATCATTTATATTATCTTTTGAAAACAAATTATTTCCATTAAAACTCATTAACAAGGATATAAAATTATTTGGGTACATTGGGAAATCATCTCAAATAACCCTTAAAGAACCCTTAAACCCCCTTATAAATTGGAATAATCATATAACCATCTTCTAATAAAATTCTTCTAAGAACAAAATCATTACTGAATGCATTACATAACTATCATGGTTTACCCATTATATAAGATATAATTAGATTACTCAATACTATCTGGTCACACCCATCATATTTAATGTCCATCAACCACAACATGAATAAATCAATTAATTATTTCACTTTTTATCAAAAAAATATGGAAAACTCTCTTAAACTCACACGAAAATAAATTTTGAATATCAAAATACTATTTTCTTTTATACACCATTTTTCAATACGAAAATAAAAAACATATAAATATGGTTTTTTTTAAGAAAACATGAAATATCTTAATGGAATCTTAAAATAAAATCATAACCATGATGATAGAAAAATTAATTATCTCCCTGTGCGTTAAAAATGTACATTCCTTTTGTAATTTTTCAAAATGTTCCATATAAAATACATAAAAACATTCCTTTGAGAAACATTGATAGTTGATTTTTTAGGGAAAAGTCCCTTACCACCTAAAAAATATTTTAATCATAAACCCCATGATAGTATAAAATTAATAAAAACATTAAATACCATTATAATAGAAAAATTAGTGATATAAAATTACAATTTGGCTTTATATACACCTCATAAAAGAATATTTGTAAAAAAAAATAAAAATATGCCCTAATTAATGGAAATTGAGATGAAGTTCCCTACCATGAGTCTGACATGTCTCATAAATTATTTATGTTCATAAATAATAAACTCATGTTAATTCACTAATTTATCAATAACCCTTTTGATATTTATTATTCCTTTTACTGAAATAATTTCCATGTTATATATGATTACCAAATCAATTACAGTTACCTTGGGTGTTTCTATGATATTTGTCATATGTGTCCAGAATGACTTTGGTAGGTTGACTACGGTCAAATATTTCATTTTTTAAACCTCTATATAATAATAATCATTAAATATTTATCATATTTATTCATTAATTATTCTTTTTAAACTACTCATTATTTTTTTATAAAAAATGAACAACGTTACGATCATGGAGATAGTAGGACGTATGTACCCATAAGTAACGATTCCTTTTTTCAATGATCATTATGGAAAAAAGATATGATTGATGTTATCATTTAATTATTATAATAATATCATAAATAGTATATTATTTAATTAAATATACTTATATATATTATCCATGTGGTGTGGTGATGAAAATACAGTCATATCGCTTCGCGAAGGCAGTAGTTCACACATTCATGAATGACGTTATCATTTTTTTGGTGAGTAAAAAATTAAGAAATAGAATGATATATTATATTTTAAGATTGATAAATATGTAATTAATAACATAATTATAAAATTTATATGACATATATATTTACCCTTATTACATTCCATGTAAATCATTATAGAAAAATGAATCACATCGCTTCTCGTGGCAGTAGTACATCGTATAAACGAGTGACGTTATCGTATCCCATACGAAATTGATAATAAATGGATATATATGATATAATATTTTCATAGGTACAAGTATTATCAAAATAACACATAAAAAATTTATATCTATCATGATACCCAAATGTGAGAGGTGGTAATAAAAGAATAAATGACATTAGTTCACAGGGCTGCAGTCTGTTGTACACATGAATGATGATTTAACAACCCATTTGTAGTAATAATGAAAGGATTTAGGTTATAAAAAAATATACTCAAATAAATGTAATATAATTAGGATATTATATAATCATTTTCTATGAATAATTTAATTGTGTAGAGGAGGAAATAAAATATATATTCTCATTGAAGAACGTTACCTCTTCTTCAGGTAACACCATTTGGTTTGCACCAAAGCTCCACCTTGTGCGGATTTATTAACAAAATAAGGCATCTAGGATCAGAGGTGGTAAGGGTAGAATTTATTTGGGAATTTATTTTCTAAACTAATGAATTTTGAAGGTATGCATATTAGAGGATGGGTGGCCTTTTATAATTGAGGTGAGTGGCACACTTGGATTTTTTGAAAAGAATGAATTCCACCCATATTTATTTCATGTAAAAAGTCTCCAATTATGATCCACTATCTATAATAAATGATATAACATCAGAATTGTTCTATAGAATAGATTTTATAGAACTTTTAGGTCATTTTAACCCTTATCATTTTAGTTCAATCCCACAAAAAATCATTTTTTTACCTTAACTGTGGTAATTAATTTTAAATTTTTTCACTATTAATTTTAGTAAAAAATTAAGTTAAACTTATTTTAAAATATAAGTTATGTTGAATCCAATCATGAAATCCATTTTACAAAAATTGATTTCACAAAAGGTTAAATAATTATATTAATACAAAACCTATAGACATGAATAAAATGGATTTTCAAGATGAGTATTATTGAAGAAAAATATGATTTTCTATCAAGTCTGACTAATAATAATAATTGTATGAAACTAAATTAATATTTAATGACATAAAAAAATAAAATTTATTTAAAAAATTCCTCATTATATATTATTTTGGTAAAACACCATTTCTATAAAATATTCTCATTTTAGAATAAACTTTCTTTTGTTTCTATATTTCTAATTACGCAACACCATGTTAAGCTTACACTACACACAACACTAAGTTAGCTTCCATTACACGCAAGACAGAGTTCCACCACCTTTTAATGGTGAACCTATTTTGAAAATATATTTTGGAAATATTATAATTTTTTGTCAAAATAAACATCATTTTTGAATTCATAATTTTAAAATTATCTTACGATAAATTGTTGGTATTTTTTTGAGAGGTTTAATGTTTTGACAAATAGTTAAAAATGATGAATTTTAGTTAAAAATATCTTTTTAATTTAAATAATTATTAATTTTAAATTATATTTTAAATATATTTTTAAAGTAAAAAATAGATCATTCATACATATATTGACCCAATTTTGGTCATTATAATCTTTTTTGTATTTAAAATTTATGTAAAAACTTTTTGAACATTTGAATGTTTTTACTTTAAAAGCCTGATTCCTCACTATGTTTGTGAGATTAGCATTAATATTAATTTTATCACTTCTATGATATGAATTTTGAAAAAAATATACACTATTATAATAAATATAATATTTGGGTTATAATAATATCAACATACCTTTTTACAAAAAATATTAGTGGAAGTGATTAAAATTAATTACAGTGATTAAGGAAAAATTATTCTTAACAAGGGACAAAACCTTAATCGTAAATGACCTTTACACTATTAGAAAAATCATTGTGTACTAATATTTTGACCAAGTTCTGTATTGTTTCTAATTTTATGGATTATTGGGACATTATTAAATATAATTTCCATATATAAAAGGTTAAGGAAAGATAAAAATAGGGAACTTTATTTACCTTTAATATTAAAAATCATTGAGATATATTAAATAATAATATTTTTTATTACACATATCGTATTTAAAGATGCATGGGTTAATTTTATCAGAATAAATTATCTTTAATTTTTAAATATGATTTACAAACTTAATATTATTAGTAAAATCCAATGTAGTAATTATTTAGTTAATAATTAATGAAAATAAATGCTACTATATTTATTAAAAGTGATGTAGATTTATTAAATTGCTATCATTAAAAATTATTTTATATTAATATATCATTTTAGACAGTTTTAAATGAAATATATTTGAATTCGACTATTTTTTTATATTTGAAAATTTAAATTAAACAGTTATGTCAAAATTGACATTATTATTATTTTATAATAAATGATTTTTAAATAAATTATTTAAAATTGATATAAACCTTTTATTTTTCAAATTGATTTTTAATTTTTAATAAATATTAAATATGGTCTATTAATAGATCAATTTAACTTTTATATTTAACATATTGACCCATATACTGTAGAAACATTGTTAACATAGCTCGGGTTTAAGTATTGTTTTAATGTATCACAAGTGCTTGTTTTAAAATTAATTTAAAAAAAACATTTGATTATTATTTTATAAATTATATATAATATTAATAATTATTTTTATCTATATTTTTTAATAAATCTAACTTTATTCTAGTCTTAATGGTTATATTACATTTGTTAGAAAACTTGATGCTATAATAAAAACCCAAATGATACAATTGGGGAGTCATATAAGTTGAATAACCAAATTATTAAAATGCACATATTTTTGTTTGTTGGAGGTTTTTTTCAACCATTATTACCATTTACTCCGTTATTTTTCCATTTTAAAGAACATTAAGTATGTTATACCTCCCATTATTGAATTCATTTCGTTATTTACAAGAGTGCCACTCCCCCTCCAATATAAAAAGCCAAGCACTCTATCCATTCATCACACATATATATACACATTGGATCATCAAATATCTACCCAAATAGATTATAAAAATACCTACCCTAATCCTAGAAGCCTCCCACTGTTTATAAATCAATTCAATGAATCCCTTTGGTGCACACCAAAAGGAGTTACCCAAGTAATAGGTAACATTCTTCCTCAAGTTCCTTTATTTTATTTCCATTATACACCCTATAAAATATTAATATAAAATTATCATTCAACAACTCCAGTATCCTAAATATATTAGAATTCTTTTATGCTATTTTTTACATACCCTCATAGACACTTCCATCTAATGGGTAATGAATATACTGTTTACATGTAAGGTGAACTACCGCCACAAAAAAACGATGATTCTTCATTTTTCCTTTACCACCTCCCATGTTGGACACTATGATATAAATTATATTTATATATGATATTTATTATGTATTTAATATTTTTTATATATTTTACCTAATATATTGTGTACAAACGATAACATAGTTCGTGGAAGTGTCGACTACCACCCCTCAAAGTGATTTGATTTGTTCACACTATACCTAGAACATATAAAGGATTATTTTAATAAACCTAGGTAACTTATATGAAATAGATATTATAATTGAATTATAATATACATATGTATTTATTAATTTTTATTCATTTAATATGTCAATGAAATGAAAGCAGTGTTCATACGTACATACGACCTACAATCTCCATGAATGGTGCACTTCATTTCTTATCTCCAAACATCTTCGATTATTCTAAACATGAATTTATTGAATATATAATTCAGTTAAGTAATTTTTTTACATTATTTACATGAATAAATCATGATCTATGTAATATGATTAATAAGTAACATGTAAAAACATACTTGAGTAAACAAGGAAATTAGCACCCAAAATAGTAAAAATAATGAAAGATTGTTAATAAATGGGTAATATGATATTATAAGAAGATGACATAAAATATTATAAACATGAGTATGGTTATGTTATAAGTTAATAAAATATTATAAACCACTAAAAATGAGTATAAATACTACACAACAAATAGAAGGTTAAGGTAAGAGATTTTATCTCAATTTACATTCCATTGACACTTATTTGTTGTTATGCACCAACTCACTTTTATATGGTGCATATACTGCACTTTGACAAATAAATTCAAAAATATACATATTATCATTATATTATATATTTCATTTAATTTCATACCTTAATGGGTATTTTTATTTAAATGTATCAAAGTGGTATGGGAAACTTTGAAATGTTTAAAGATTATTCTCCTCGAGAATGTTCTTAATGATTATCTTTGAAATATCACTTACTTTTGTAATTTTTATCTTTCCCATTAAATAATAACTTTATTATAACCATTTTCATTGAAAATATAGAAGAATATCTATATTCTCATATAATATATATTAATATTTCCTAAACTATATATCATTTTTACATATAATGTTCACATTGACAGTTATTTAATTAACTGTGGAATTACTGATAAATCTGTATTCTTTATTCAATATTGATATTTGATAAGGAATATTATTTATTTTTAATTATTTGATATAAGGAATTGAATGGAATAGTACTGAAAGGTGGTTCCCAGAAATTATATAGCCATTCGATGCATCAATAGGTTCTCATTAGATGATTAACTGGGCCAAATTAAATGGGTTTCTATCGGTAGTTTTAACTGTCTTGTGAAAGGTGTTGATGGTATAGGTTTTCATGTGCCTTATACATGGCGTCCAATAATTATGAATTCCTTCATGGATATTTCAATTATTATTTATCCATGAGATTTTTCTATGAAATATCAATGTATGAATTCTATTCTCATTTTATTGATTAAGTGACATGTGTTTCATTTTCACACCCTTCCATATTGATTTTCCATTATCTATTTATTTGAATGGAATGTGTTGTCATTTATTTTCCTTGCCATGATAATTTATTCCTATAGATTGATTATTGCTTCAACATTACATACCCATGGTTAGCATTTGATTTCACCCTTATTATGTTTCATTTCCCTATATTATGAATAGAAATATTTGAATAAGTGTTCAAGGATATAATTTATTTCATTTTATAATGTATCATGTTTGTAAATTATATTTCCCAATTTATTTTGGTTATCATATATGTAATATGCCTTTCCAAGACTACTAAAATAATTGGTACTTCGGGATTTTCTTCCTTTTAATAACACCAATTTAATAATATAATGCACCAACTCTTGGATTTTGGGTTCAAGGCACTATAATTTTAATTAATTAAAAAATATATTCATAATTTATTTTAAAATATTTTTTTAGAGAAACAAGTTTTTTAAAAAATCATTTACTAAAAACCAATATAAATTTGATTAAAAAGTAATTTTGTGGATTAAATATAACTAAATAATAATTATGTTACTTGAAATCACACTCGAAACATTTGGGAACTTTTAAAATACTTAAATTATTTAAAAGAAAAGTATTTTTTATAGAAAAAAATATTTTTCATTAATCAATGAAAAATAAATAGTTTTCAAAGAATCCCAAAATTTAAACATATTTGAATTTTGATACCATTATTTCAAAATTAAAATTAAAATTTTAAAATTAATACTCTAAAATTTATAAATTTAAATTTTAAATAAAACCTTTTGTGGAAATAGTTTAGTTAAAACTATATACTTTCTGGTTTTGAAACTACTTAATTTTTTATAACTAATACAACCACCAAATTAATATTAAAAAATATGAAAATGTTTTATTATATAATTACCTAGGTTATTAAAATATCCTCTAGATATCCCAATGTTAAAAATATTTTTGTTATTAAAAACAAGTGGGTAATAAGTTTAAATTTTCTTTAAATAAAATATTATAAAGGACAAAATATCATCCATGTGGCCCCAAAAGGTCATAAATTAGACCCTTGGATGATCATAGTAGATATTTAATTATTAAAATAGATTTATTAAATTATTTGAGTCATATAATGTCACTATTCATAATGTCCAAAATTAAAAGGGATCTATTTAATAAACATCGACCTTATGATTCCAAATAAGGAATCCTTTTTTCAAATTAAAATTATATAATTGGAAGAATTTAATTTAGAACTAATACATAAAAACACATCTAAAAACGGATTTCTAGAAAAAATCCATTTTAAATAGAAAACTTATTTATGATAAATTACTGTATAATAAATTTGTTAAATCATAATTTAAATGAAAAAGAACTAAATAAATATTAAAAAAAATCATAATCATAATTTTTTTTAAAATTCTTTAAAATAAAATATAATTTTCATTAATAATTTATATTTTTCAGTATTCATTGAAAAATAAATATTTTTAGAAATTATCATTAATTCATCCAAAGATAATTCCGAAATGGTGATTGAAAAAATTATGTTCATATTATCAATTACATTTTATATAATTTACAAAAATTAAATATAGAGTTACCTATCAAAATTTAATGTTAAACATTTTTTGAGAAAAGGTGATTTTTACTTTATTGAAAAATTATTACTTTTTTTCAAAGAATTAATTAAGACATTAGCAATGATTCAGACCATTATATATTTTATAAATAGTTTAATCTTATTCATACCAACCAATTTAATGGCTAGGACATAACAGTCACATAATAATATTTCATTGTTTTTTTAGGTTCAATGTGGCATATCCTATTTGCTACAGACTTATCTCTTAAAGTCTTCAAAAATTACGTTATCCTCCAATTAATAAATTACGTCATTACAATTTTAACATGGTTTTGCTAACTTGGGTCTGAATTTTCAAAATAACTTTTTTGAAATCTGAAATCATAAAAAATTATTAATAAAGTTATTTCTTGAAATGATAGAAGAGAAAGTACGAGGCTCATAATAGATAACACATACTAGGTTTCTGAATATGAGAACATTGGTGGTAAGTGGAAATATAGATATGGAAGAAAAACCTAACCCCTACTCTCTGATAGAGTGTGGATATAAACATAGTATGGTGAATGTTGGCCATCACTAAACATTAAATCTATGATTAGGTAAAAGAAAATTTATTTCGTGGAAATAAAAGCAAACATATATTTTTTTCTTTCAAAATAACATTCCTAATGTTGTGGATTTATTTTACTATCTATACAAATAACACAAGGAAGTATACTTACTTGAAAGGTAGAGATTCATCCTTTGATCAATATCTATAAAAATCAGATATTTCCCTCCAAATTTTATGTATTTAAGAATAACTTTTCATTCTTAAAGCACTAAAATCAATATCTTATGAATCTTATAATCCAAAAATGATAGAAATATATTCCTCCTTTATTTCCCCATTAACAAAAATTTGGTACTGAAAGTTCTACAAAGATCATTCCATAAATTTCTATCCTCAAAATTCCTTAAAATATTCTAGACTATGATTGAAAGATAAAAATACAAAGTATTTAATCACATTGTCTTCCAAGATAAATTTTTTATTTATCTCCCAAAATGTACATTCCCTAAATATATAATATTCAAGATACACTATCTATTTCCATAAAAAAACTAAAATCAATATAAATCCAAAATAAAGCCATATATTCCATCAAAAGACTATTCAAACTTTATTACTCAAAAATAAATTTATAATTTTATGTCTACCTTTATAATATAGGTTTCCCAAAATAGTGAACATCTTCTGATATAACGTTAGTTACTTAACAACAAATCATTTCCCAATCCCATGGTTTTAAATATGAAAAAATATATTACCAATATAAAAGTATAGTTGATATGCAATATAGTTTAGATAAATAAATAAAATTTCTTAATAACCAATTCATCACATAGGCTAGTGGTAGGTGATACATTATTGTTTCACTTCAGTTGTGGGATAAAGCCTCATGGCCTTTCCGGATGAGATGGGTTGTCTCCCATCATGCAATATTCCTTTTTACCGAAAATAATATTAATATAATCCTTATAAAATTCCAAGGAATTTGATAAACATCCTTAGAAATTATATATAACCCATTAGTTCCTTGTAATACTTCGAATTATTTCTACATGTATTTTAAGAGCCATGTGTTGAGACGACGTGTGATTACGAGGCCCAGTGTGCCTGGAATAAATTTTATGAAAATGTTAAAGAATTTTTTATTTTTCACATATTAATTTTTTAATGAAATGATATAAATCATGACTAGATTCTCATTTTGAAAATCTAAAACCATGTTTGCATCCATAATGTGATTTTTACCCTAAGCACGGCCTAAAATAGGTCAGTGCGGGATGTTTGGATATCTTTTCTATTGGAGGTACGTTTGGTGAATTAATTAAATGTTTAATTTAATTAATTTAATAGAATAATATAATTTTTATTTCTTTTAAATATATCATTGTAAATATTTTCCCAGGGTTAGCCTCAAAATCATGGGACCATCGAGAGATTACCCTTCCTCCTTCAGTTGGCATATAATATCAGATGATGAAGAATCTTTGGATCAAAGAAAATTAGAGCACAATGAATGCAGTTGCTTTCAAAAATCATTGTATATCATGTTATTAAATGATTAATAGACCAATCTCTAGGTAATAATCATAAAAATACGTATTACTCGCTTTTTGATTAAATGGATTGAGCATAATCATCCCTTTTATGATGTGCACCATTTATGTTAGCATCTTTATGTGCCAGTGTATTAGTTTATTTTATTACATTTGGTATTCTAACCCTGAATATACCCATTCATGATCAACTTTGAATAAATATTAGAAAATATTCATATGTTTTTTGTTCAATTCCACCTCAATAACATCGCATTCATCACATGTTTGACCTAGCAGTCTTGGTTCGACATTTCCGGGTGGTACCAAGCTCGAACAGACCCCCAGAACCGAGATGAAACAACATATGAGGGATGTGTCAATGAATCATGGATATATAAATGAATGATGTGTGTTTCTAATGATCATTTTATGTCTAGAAATCAAATCATCCATGATGGAGGGGCCTGAGTGTGGGTTGTGTGAGATGGTGCATATGAAGCTTCAAAAATTGGTGTTTCTGACATCGTTTGGCATGACTCCCTAATATGAATATAGATACACTAACCTCAGGTAGATACAATAATGAAATAAAATGTGGAAGATCAAATATGGTGCACATAGGACGCATCTGAGTTTTTAGGAAAATCCGGACTACACGCTTTTTAGTTTGAATAACTCATGGCATGATGGGACATGTCTGGGGTGCCTAGGGTTTGATCAATTTATAAGTATCTTACATAATGTGTGACCCCCACACATCATTTTGTCTTATTCTAATAGACTCGATGTGTGATCTGAGAAAACATAATCATGATCACGTCTAAGAAAACCATGATATAAATTACATGGAGATAGGGTAAATTACACGGACGCATGATGTATACACGAACCCAACCTAGCTCATCGGAGGGCCCTCGAGTGTCATGGGAATGCCATGTATATCCCCTAAACTCTATTCATCCATACATGTTTAGGAATTTGTGTACCTACAAGTAGATGTCCAAGTGATGAATTAGGACCACACATCGTGTGGGTCCCCTCACACACTGTGTACCCCTTGGTTCCTTTTGAGGAAATATCAATCCTTTATATCCTTATCATTTGGAATCAGATTTAGGGTTATAAGTAGCATATCCTGATTATTTTTGTTCATAAAGAATGATGGTTCACTTAGTTTTTTCTTTTAGGATATGATGTGTGATGTTTCCAAAAATATCTCTTAATGAGACATTGCTCGATGATTGCAGTGATCACGCAGGATTACCATAGGCATTCCGAGTGGAACCCTAAAAATGGGATGGGTATGGATCCTCAATGTCTAGAGTATTTCCCTCCAACTGGACGAGGAATGGGTCCTCTAAATCTCCTATAGTGGAACCCTCTATGTGGGTTGGTCATTCTTTCTCTACCATTAGAGTGGAACCCTTGTCTTGGAACATGGAATGGTTCCTCTATCTACTTCTAGAGTGGAACCCTCCAGATGTGTTAGGCATGTTTCCCCAACCATCAGAGTGGATTCATCCAACTAGGTAGGGAATGGCTCCTTTATAGACCATCATATTGGAACCCTCTTTCTGTGTAGGATATCGGTCCTCTATAGACTATTAAAGAGGAACCGTCAAGATAGGAATAGTAATGTTCCTATATCAACTATTATAGTGGAGACCTCCTATTGGAATAGTGAATGATCATTCTAACTACCCACTTAGGGGAACCCTCTTGTTGTTCCGTTGAATGGGTCCTCTTCCAAAATATTGTGGCCCCTCTACTGTGTGGTATAGTGAAGAAGTGTGTCTTGACATGGATGATTTCTTCTAAGAAGATATGAAAGATGTTAGGCATCATTTTTGGACTTCTGTAACTCTTGAAGAATTGTTACCTGGATATATATGTGAGATGGAGAACCTATATCTATCTTGTTTTGGATAATTTTTCTGAGAATATATGTATATACATCTGTATCCATACATTTAAATTTGGTAACTCTCCAGCAATGTGTTTTAAATTTCTGTGGGGTATGTAATGTGATTTATATGTTTAGATTATCATGTTTAGATGAGGTTACCCTCCTTTTGTGGGTGAAAAAAATATGTGTATTTCTTCTACAAACTATTTTAAAACCCTTGTTCTTATATGAGTAAACTCATTATCTTGCTTTAGGTTGAACTAAATCTTGTTTGATATGTATAGTATTTCATTTCTAACTGTGTCTCGTACTCCTCCCCACATTCCACATTCATGTTTTTTATATGGTATTTATATACTAACCATTGCATGGGATTTTCCCACATGTGTCATGTTTTATGAAAATGGATGATAGGTCTATGGTTACTTCAGAGGAGCTTAAAGATACTAGGAGATTTGGACCTCGTATAATGTTCATATATTGAAGAACATGATATAGAGTCTCTCGGCTATTTACATTCTAGTTTCTATCAGGTTCGGACATATTTTTGGTTGGGCATGTATTTCTTACCCATTGCTTTTGACTTTTCACTTTTGTACTCTTCTACACCTTAGAGGTTTTCTAATATTTTTTTACATTCTAGTAGTTGCAGGCTTATATCATTATTCCTCTACAATTCGTTATTGATATGGTAGGGTGTGTGGAAATAGGAAAATTAGGATATGACCTCCAATTTAGGATATTACATTTAGATATTATCACCACCCATGGACTATAGAGGAAGGATTTGGTTTGTTGTGGATTAATCCCTATTTAGGTTTGGGTCATGAAATATTGGAATAATAAAAGTTCATTATTTGGGACATTGTTTGGGGTATTCACCTAACAAGGATTTGGTTGGTATTATTCCAATACTGTCAAAATGTCTTGAGTGCAGCTCTAAAGTCAAGGAATCCAATAATGGTACAAGCAGCCGACGTATCCATTCATAGGGGCCTTGCCGCATTCTTGTTGACTCGACATATATAGAAATTTTTTGTAGGGATAAATGGTATATTCATTATTTATGATTGAGTTTTTTATTGTACTTATTTTTTCATCTCACCATTATAAGTATATATATATGCCCATCTGACTATGGTGTGCCTTGATTAAATATCATGATGCATTTACGATGACATCTAGCCATAATACTAGTTTCATATCATGATGATGAAATTATGAGTGATGAGTCTCTAGTTAAATTTCTATCCCATTAAATTTTTCCTCTAGATAGTATTGTAAAAAAAATACCACCTGTCAATCAATAGATTATACTAACCTAGAAGGATGAGAATGCATGAATTCATAGGTCACTCTGCGAGTTTGAGTGCCAGAGGCTGCTGTTGTTCTATGGAAACCAAGATCCCTAGGAATTATAGGATTATCTAGATTTGGTGCTCCATATCATCGGGCATATTTATAACTTGAAAAATCTGGTAGTTTCACTAGCAGATTGATTTCTTCCGTGGAGTAGTTGGGCATTGGTAGAGTTTTGTTACCAATATTCATGATGATTTCACTCTCATGGACCAACTTCTAAATTTTTTTCCATTGGGTGCATTAGCCCTCCTATTTTCTTACTGTAAGAATTCAAGAGATTCTAGAGCATCAATAGGGAGGGATGACGTTGGATGAGTACACAGTGAAGTTCATAGACCATACTAGATACACCATTGAAATAATCCAAGATGGATACTTTTGATAATGAATGTTTGATCGGGGACACCATAGATATATTTAGGCGAGTGTGGATCCCTTGTTTATTCCCTCCTATGTTGGGGTATCGGAGCAGGCGCTAGTGATAGAGATAATTTTTTAAGAGTGATTCCTAGGAGCAAGAGAAGGTAGTGGATATCACAAAGCTGAGTTTTCTACATCAACTAGCAAGTTCCAGTGAAGGACATCAACATAGAAAATACTATCATTATTAGGCTCAAATGTGTTTTCATGTGAAACATGGACATCATAGATCACCATAGAAACCTAAATAGATGTGGATGATTTCTTATGATGGTAGAGACCACATAGTGCATGACTATTTGACTAGACGCGCTGAGGATAACATATAGATAGCTGACAGGCCACCAATACGTAGACACAGTCATGATTAGGGATCCCCTATGAAGGTTGTGTTAACGGAGGAGGAGCAGGAGCTATGGGAGGTGGACTATGCTATTTGATCCATCCAGCACAATAACCAGGTGAGCCACATCAGGATTATAGATTTAGATGTTAGGGACATGGAAAACTATAGGATCTTGAGGATTATGACCTCACATCACATGATATTATAAGAGTTACAATATTTGTGTTTTATACTCTTTCTTCAGTATTATTATACACTAGTTCCAATAATTCCATCATTTCTATAATTCTAGTAGAAGATATAAAGAACTTAGTTGAGGTGAAAGACTATAAAATTCATCTTGAGGTTCCTAACGAGATCGCTTCTTATGTATCCATTATTTTCTAGTAGTGTGAGTTATCACATGGTGAAGGATGCTTCAAAGTATTTGTCTTTCTTAGAGAATACAATGGTGAAGAATGAAGTAACAAATTTTCTTCATTCTAGGGTATTGACTCCTCCACTAATCGACCATGTGAGAGCATCCCAGTAGGGATACATCTACTATGAGGTCTTTCATGACCATATATCTATAATTGACTCACTAAATGGATACAATGAAGGAGGTAATCACAACAACTTTTTATCCATATGGATGGTGGTTTTATTCATGATGTGGGAGGAGGTGATGTGAGAGTTCCATACTTATACCCAATATATACATTCTAGTTAGGGGAAGATGCAAAAATATATTCAGTGGAAGTTTTGGATGTCCGACATGAGATGGATCTTTGCTGAGATTGTCTCTCAGTTCCTCACTTGTCAGTAGGTTAAGGTTAAGAAACATGTTCTGGCATGTTTTTCATAGCCCATTGAAGTCTCATTCTAGAAGTTGGATGACATATCCATGGACTTTATGATAGATATTCCATGAATAGTGAAGATCCATGATTCCATATGGGTGATATTTGACTGACTCAGTAATTCAGAACACTTAGTCACTATTAAGGATTATAGTTTGGTTGAGTGTTTAGAGAATCTGTATATATGATATATTTCTCAACTCTATGGGGTTCCCTTGACGACTGCCTCATATCGTGATGCACGGTTTGCTTCATAGTCATGGGGAATATTGTAGGAGGCATTCGGGGCCCAAATAAAGATGAGTAAAAACTTTCACCCCCAGATTGATGGGTAGACCAAGTGTACTATTTATGTGTTGGAGGATATGTTGAGGGGTTACCTATTAGACTTTATCCATAGTAGGTTGGATCAAATTAACTTGTTAGAGGTTGTATACAACAATAGATATCACTCTACCATTATCATGGAACATTTTGAGGCCCTATACGGGAGAACCTATAGGTCACCCTTGTGCTGGACAGTGATTGGTGAGACATATCTTATTGGTCCATAGTTGTTGCTGGTGATGATGAAGAAGGTCTAGTTCATATGTGTGAAGATGAGGACAACCTGTAGTAGACATAAATATTATTAAAATCTCCATTGTAGGCCCTTGGAGTTCGATTTGGGAGAACACTTTTTCATGAGAGTCTCACATGATGAGGATTAAAGTGGTTTGGAAAAGAAGAAAAGCTATACCTAAGGTTTATCGATCCATTAAAGATCATGCAGAGGGTTGGTGAGGATTATTAACATTTATCCATACCCCTACAGCTGGATTGGGTGCATGTAATATTCAATATTTTGTGACCATTGAAATACGTTCATGACCCAATACACATTATGGACTTGGGAAATATGTATATCAACGATGGAGCCACATCTATAGAGCACCCAATGGTGATCAAGTATGGATAAGAGATGACCCTGTATATATGGATGATCCCCTTGGTTTTCATGTTGTTAAAGCACAAAAATATGTATGAGATCTCCTTGGAGTGGGAGAGCCATGTTCAGGCACTGTTTCCTAAGTTGTTTCATTGTTTTGTCTTTTTTGGGGTGAAAATATTGATAGAGGAAATGATGTAGAGACACAGTTATTTCCTCATAAGACAATGAATTATTTGTACTTATATTTTTAGTGTCATGTGCCTAGGTGATGTGTGATTATAAGGCTCGGTGTGCCCAAAATTAATTTCCTAAAAATATTAATTATATAGAGAACATCATTTCTTAAACAAAACGAGATTAAATCTTAAAAACCTATGATTTAAAATATGATACCTGGTTTGAGTCCATAATGTTATATTTACACTTGTAGTGAATTAAAATATGACAGCATAGGGCATTTAGATATCTCACTCATTGGTGGTAAATTCAATGAAATAATTAAATATTTAATTTTATTAATTTAATTAAATAACCTATTTCTCATTTTCATTAAATATATCATTATAGTGATTTACCCACGGATAGCCTCATAAAACTGAAATCCTCAAGATCTTCTCCTTCCTCATTCTATTGGTGGATCATATCAGATGACAAAAGATCTATGGATTAGAGTCGATCAGAGCACAATGAATGAAATTAATTCCATAATTATTTGGTGAATGTGTTCTTCGATGAATAATGATCTAATCTCTACTAAGGACTCTTAAAACTATATATTATGCCCTTTTTATTAAATTTATTGAGTATAATATTCCCATTTACGATATGTGCTAATTGTGATAACCTTTTTATCCATACCTTTGGATTAGGTTACTCTCCTTTCATGGGTTGAAAGGACGCATGGGGTATGCCACATGCTTTCTGTGTTTATCATCCCATGGTAGGATGTGGTTACTATCCTAATATGGCTGGAAAAGACTTGTCCTATAGTTCATCTACACAACATCTTGAGCCTCTTGTGCTTAGACAATGTTAATCTTTCGCATTCTATGGTTTGAGTTTCTTCATTTTTTCTATCTACAATCTTCCCTTTCCAATTGTGCCTCATACTGCTCCCCATTTCTGATTTTAGGACATCTTATTAGATATTTATATACTCACCCCTGTATTGGATTCTCCCATACCTATCAGGTCTTATACATATAGAATAATGGTCAAAGTTAACATCACATGATATAGTGGATACTAGGTTCTTTGGATGGTGTACAATTGTCATATCCTAAATATTGGGAGTTTGGCTCTCTCATCAATTTACATTCCAGTTTTTGTCAGGTTGGGAAATTTTTTTTGGTTGGTCGTGTATTTTTTACCTTTAATTTTCAGTATTATCTATCATTCTCTTATACACCCTAGTGGGTTTTCATTCTTGGTTTACTTTCTAGCTATTTTATCTTTTATTTATTCCTATATAATTCTGCATTGAGATGGTCTCATCTGTGCATCTTAGTACATTAAAAAAGGCCTTCCACTTAATATATTCCTTTCAATGCTTACCCCCCCTAGCATATGGGGAGGGCATGGGGTAGTTTCAACTCAAGCCCTTGTTAGCGTCAAGTTCTGATAAAAATAAACTTATTATATTCAACATTAAAGTAAATTTTTAACCTCGAAGGTTATCTCATAGATTTCATTTTGTATCTAAAAATATAATAACCCATAGTTACCTCGAAATAAAAGATTATATAAACACTAATGATTATAAATGACTTTAAAATTATTGCCCAATAAATTTAAACTCATTCATTCTAAAATAATTCGTATTGTTCAACCTATGGGTTGCATATACTTTTACAAAAATATCATTATCCTCCTTAAAATTCAATCACTTGAAACCTCTAATGGGGTATCTAAAACTATGATCATATGGTCAGCCTCAAACATATATACACATGATGGTATCCATAACTCTTAAAATATATTTTCATGAAAATATCATAATCTACAAAGTTTTCATGAACTGAATCTGAAACCAATTGTAACAACCTAAAACCTGTACTTCCGGATTCGATGCAAAAAATATAAACTTTACATTTCAATTTACAATATAGATAAATATGACCCAATTTATTCCATAAAAAATATAAAACTCTGAAATGAAATATGAGATCAATAATAAACCCAAGATCCTTTTAGTTTTAGAGTTTTAGATAATTAAGTCAAATTCATAACGAATTGGGTTTATAAAAAACAGGTTTATAAAGATAAACAACATATCCCAATCTACCCATACTTTCATATTCAATGTTAATTATTCAACATACTGCTTAAAATTACCCAGATGTGAGGCATTTTAAAACAAAAAATATTTATAAACAATCTTTATAATGTGGGAAAAATATACATAAGAAATGGGTTGCTCAAATTCTTTGTAAGGGTTAGCTTAGAAGATATTAATCGATAGCCATACAAATGAATAATACAACAGTAAGGGTAATAAATCATGAAAATAACTTAAAATTTTCATAAAAAATATGAAAAGATCATAAGAATGAATTATGGAATAAAAAATTATCATTTCCAAATACAATAATCATAAGAAATAGAATTCATAACAACCCAATATTGAACCATATGTTCATGTCATAGAAGTGGGTGGCATAATCATAAGTATAGAAAATCATTTAATATGTAAATTTTAACTACCAAGACTACAATATCATCCATAAACACTTGTTTCCCATAATATATCATGCACATCAACTTGTTTCCCATATTGGATCAATCACATCCCCTAGTTTCCCATAACAGATCAAGAACATCAAATTGTTTCTCTAAAATATCTCATAAGATAAAACACCTTAGCTAATTAATCTAAGGGATATATCTGTCCCAGCCCTAAAAGAGTGAAAACAACATGTTTTTGTTCTATATGATCATCAAACATTCATAATATCATAACCCATGAAATGAAAACGGTTTCATAAACATTTCATCATAGCAAAACTGATGGAAAATAATTTTTTTCTATAAACATATCATCTTTACATCATAAACATAAACCATCCATAGAAATAATAAGTATTATATCCCTGAATCATATCCACATTAATTATAATTAAAATTAAATTATTTCATTTTACAGAGAAAGATATTTTTATTTAACACATTGAAAAATTATTCGGTAAAATAACTCTTACATTTTAAAATCACTTCTATTTAAAAACAATTGCACCCTTTTAAATGGAAAAAAATATTTGAAAATAATCTTATAAACATTTAATTTAAGATTAGAATCGCTGAGACATCATGATATTGGGAGAAACTGATCATTCTGTATAAGTTAAAAAATCATTTCATCTTTATTTTTTTTCAGAAAATTCATAAAGAACTACATTTAGAAAACGACAAAATGATCTATTTCAAATAATTTTGTAAAAATTTAAAAATCGGTAAAAATGATTTTATAATTTTTTATGAGATACTAAACATATTTCTGAAATCATTTTTATAATACATTGAATTTTAAGAAAAATATTACCCAGCCAAGGTTCAAAAATAATCAATCTTGAATAATGAAGATATTGTGAAAAAACCTTTACCACTATGGTAACTTGTAAATTAAAATCCAAATGAAATAATTAAATTCATATGGATATTTATATTAAATAATTCTTATGAGGTTAATCATAAAATAATTTCATGGTAATTATATATACGAAACAAAATAAATAAGTAGCCTATAAGGCATGTGTCCAAGAGAAATTACAATGAGATAAAAGTCCCTTAACATGAGTCCAAATTATCATGTACATTATTTATCTTCCAAAATAATAAACTTAGGTTAATTAATTAATTTATTAAGAAACATTTTTTTTATTTTCTATTTCATCTTACTTATTACCATGTTAAAACAATTACATAATAATTTATGTTCACATTGAACATTTTGGAGATATTTGATATATATGTCATAAAAGACATTTTTAGGTTGAATATGGTCAAGGAAATAATTATTAAATAATCAAAAAATTAATATTCATGAAATAATAATTATTTTTATAGATAAATTATACTTTTGAATCCATTCATTAAATATATATATATAATGAACTATGTTACAATCATGGAGAGGGTAGGTCGTACATATGCATGAGTAAAGTTTACATTTTTCAATGATAATTGTTGAAAGAAGGTAAGTATTATATTATCCTTTTAGATTTATAATCATATATTATATATCATATTAATTATTTCATTACAATTATATATATATACATATATATATATATATCATCCATGTGATGTGGTGTTGAAAAATGAATTACATCACTTTATAGAGGTTGTAATCGATACGTAAGCACGACCACCATTATAATTTTTCACTAAATGAAAGGGTTAGAAGGTAAAGGATATATTATATTATTATAATTATAAATATTTTATGTAAATAATATATGAAAATTTATTCTATCATTACATACAATCTTCATAGATGGTGATGTAAATCTAATTAAATCGGTTTTTGAAGCAGTAGTCTTCCGTACATACAAATAACGGTTTCATTTCCCATTTGATAGAGGAAGATATGGATATAGGTTATCATATTAACATAATAAATCTCAGTATTAGATTTATATTATTTTTATTAATCTATCCTGTTTAATGAAGATTTGAAGGTGATGGATGAAGAAACAAAACTAAATCAAGCAGTTGAAATTTATACATTTATTTTGGAAAACCTTCATTGATCAACACATTAAGCAATCTATGGTTGGTCTTTTACCAAAAACAAGGACTATATAATTAAGATATTTAATATAGTAAGGGATTTTAATATGTATTTGAATGATCAAAATTGGTTTTTATTTGTGAAGCAGTGATAAGAAAAGGTCCCCCTTTATAAGAGATTAGAGGGCCACTCTTATAATTTATAAAAATATTAAATTAATATAAATTAAAATCCATTTACAAATGGATAAAAATAATTTACTTATAATATAGGATTATTTTAGGTCAAAAATATTCATCCAATAATATTTGAAAATTTCTAGGATACATTTCTACCCACATCCATTGGTTTTATCCCTTAATTAACACATTTACATCTTACCCTGAAAACAAACATTTCAAATAATTGAGTGTCAATATTGTTACTATAAATGGTAAAAAATCACAAAAATGGACAATAGTTGATACTATCAATCATATAATAATGACATGAACGAATTTAGGATCCATAGGAATTTCTTATCATTTAAAAATATATTATTTACCATAAAATACCCATAATGTCAATTTTGTAAAATATTCATTACATTGACATTAATAATATCAATAAAACATATAAAACATGAAAAAATTATTTTATTACATTCCTCAAATTTCATGATAATCTATAAAATTACTTGATAAAATATGTTATCCAAAATTATATTTATTTTAAATTTAGAAATATCTTATATTTTATTTTTCAATTAATTAAATAATTATCGCGTCTGCATTGTGGAATAATTTGGGGAAATTATTTCATAAAAATAATTATAATAAATTTCCATGAATAATAAAAATCGTTAATATTTAAATATATTTTTTATTACTGATACTATCTTCAAGATAACCCCATGTTAAACATATTTTTGTTATTAAAAACTAGAGGGTGACATGTTTTATAAGGAATCGGCCTTATTACATACATAATCTCAAATTTAGTCAAGAAAACACTTACTTTTACATTGAGGAGCTTTTCAAGTTTAGAGCTTTAGAGAATTAGGACATTAGATTTATAACATTACACATTGTTATGGAGTGGATACCATAAAAACAATTTCCATTTTCTTCCAAAATATAAAACACTAAAACTTAAACAAGACTCCTTGACAATTATTCAACATTTAACATGACTTCCTTCTTTGTATTAATCATCCATTAACCTGTAAAAATAATTTAAAAACATGGGATGAGCCCAAAATATCAGTAAGGTATGAAAAAGAAGGAAAGAACACATTAGTCCATGAAATCTTTTGACGTACGAAATCATTTTCAAAAGACTTACTTATAACCTGTATATATATATATATATATAAATACTTACATTGTGATACATGAGATTTAAAAAAATACATAAGAACATAATTAGAACAATAAAGGTATCTTGTGAAATTACTTACATAATCTTAGAACCATCATAGCTACCTTATAATTTGTAACCCTCACAGCTACCTTATATTTTGTGTAACCATCGAAGTTACACTTGGAGTAACCATACGGCCGACCTCCAACATACACATACCCAATGAATTTGAGGGAAATATAGGTCCCACCATTCATCATAAAAAATTACCAATAATCAAAACATAATCATACAACATAAATAATATCATTAAAACATTGCTTTTGAATCTTGTAAAACAGAATTTTAAAAGGGGATTTTCGAAGAAAAGCCCCTTATAAACATCATATACTTGAAGTTAGACATAATAGAGTGGATGTAATATGTATATACTCTACAAATACACATTATTAAACATATTATAATCATTATTCACCACACAAACAATTTAAATACCACATAAAAAACGAAGTAGAATGGTAACCCAAAGAATGGAAATCATGTTAAGAATTCGCTTACCTTAAACTTATCTTACATCAAACTTGTTTAAACCTCCTTTATAATGGTTAAAATATGGTTATTAGTATTTTAAAAAAACATGTTCATGTTTATAAAATATTATATGGTCATTTCATTACAAAATTTCCACCATTATTTGTTAGTATTTTGTTCCTGGCACCGCTTTTGGGTGAGTTCTTCAAATGATTTCCATGATTGGTTTGTGATGGTTGTTCTTGTCGATTGGAAGTGAAACACCAGAATTTTAATGGAGTAGTATTTACATATTTACAGTACCATAAATTATACCATTTATCACTTTGATTCTTTATATGATTATTATTCATAAGTTAAAACTTTAATGATGTTCGTTTAGATCATTTAAGTGGTTCTTTGATAATAACAACCTTATTTAGTCTTATAAATTAGAACCATGAGTAAAAAAGAATTACAGAACCTTGGATGAGTCATAAAACATATATTATAACATGGTTCAACCATATAAATGGTTTCATGACCAAACTTATAAGAATTAATGGAAATTGAAATTACAACGTCCACGATGTCGGTAATTCAACACATCACGGACAATGCTTTTATTCCTTAAATAAGTGGGAGAGGAGAAGAATAATGATGATGAATTTTCTATAAACATGAGAACATCCATAATATACATGATTCTGGAGATTTCATGCCTCTTTGATAAGAGGGGGTGAGGAATGAAGAAAAAAGAATCCTGAAATAAAAGAAAAACTTGAGAAATTTATTACGAAAATTCGGCAGCCTAACAGTGTCTCTTAAAATTTCATAAAAATAAGATTGATGAGTGGAATGGAATATCTCATAATTCATAAATAATATGGATAGTAAGGGCAAATATTTAATGAAATATACCAACAAAAGTAAAAGGGAATGGAAGAGAATAACATAAAATGGAATAAAAGAAAGAAAATAAAAGAGGTTGTCTACCTCTTGATCCCTTCTCCTTGAAATCCTTCTTAAGGGATTTGATTTTGGTCATTGGTGAGACCAGAAGATCTCGGATGTGGGGAAGAATATTGGGGAGGGAATTTGGCAGAAATTAGACAATTCTCAATGCTTGAGAGGTGTGGGAGGAAGAGGGGAGTGAGGGTGGTATTTATATTGGAGGAGGGGAGGTATTTTATATTATTTTAATCATTATTATAATATTTTTATCAAGACTATGAATTATCTCAATGAAAGTGACCCTAAATAGTAATAATGTAATGTGAGTTAGATCCAAGTGGGCTTAAATAATCCTTTTATCATCTATGATGCAGTAAATCAAGTATTTATCATTTATCATATTTTATCATATTTTACAATTCATCGAAAATTCTTGAATTTCAGAAAATTCCCAAAAATTAACCCTTCCCATTTTCTGACATGTAGAATTCAAAAATGAAGTCCATTTTTGAAAAATAATTTTCTAAATATTAGTAATTTAAATTTTAAATAAAATCATACTTAATTCAAAAATTAACAGTTCTAATTCTACAACTACTTCTTTATCACAAAGAAAAATTAACCAAGATGTTATTATCTTCTAGCCTTAAGAAAATAAAATAATAATAAAATTTACTATTCATTAGGGTCATATTACTATTCATAATGATATGTTACTATTCACAAAAAAAAACAAGTTGGGTTCATCAGACTCTAAATAACATACTGAACACTATTGTAGATGACAATTTCTTCAAATTAAAAACATAGAAGAAATAAAATTATGTTTAAAGGATACTTATAAATATCTACAGTAAACAAAAGTTCAATAATTTCAATTTATTTTTAGAAAACCATGGGGTGTTACATTATCCCCACCTTCTAGAAATTGCATTCTCGCAATTTTATTTACATATTACACAAGTGAGGGTACCTTTCCCTCATAGAATTTTTGGACTCCCATGTTGCTTCTTCAACCATGTGGTTTCTCCAAAAAACCTTTACCTGGTGGATTAACTTATTCCACAATACTTGTTCCCTTCGATCAAGAATCTGAACCGGTTTCTCTTCATAAGAAAGGTTCTCTTCCAACTGAACTACTTCTGGGCTCAAGACATGTGATGAATCTGGCACATACTTTCTCAACATAGAACCATGAAAAACATTGTGTACCTAAAACAAACTCGGAGGCAAAGCTACTCAGTATGCAATTGTTCAAACTATCTCCAATATTTCAAAAGGACCGATGAACCGTGGAATTAACTTCCCTTTATTACCAAAACGCATCACACTTTTCCAAGGAGAGATTTTAAGGAAAACATGGTCACCTACCTCAAAAGAGACGTCTTTCCTTCTGTTATCTGCATACCTTTTCTTCCAGCTCTGAGCTATCCTCATGTGTTGTTGGATCATCCTCACTTTCTTAGCCACTTTTTCAACTAATTCTGGCCCCATCAACTTTCTTTCACTGACTTCCTCCCAAAACGCTGGAGTCTGACACCGCTTCCCATACAAGGCCTCAAAAGGTGACATCTAAATACTTGAATTAAAACTGTTATTATAAGAAAACTCAACTAAATAAAGATGTTGATCCCAGCTTCTTAGGTAGTCCACTGAACAAGCTTGAAACATATCCTCCAAAGTCTGAATCGTTCGTTCTGACTGCCCATCTGATTGATGATGAAAAGTTGTACTGGAATTTAACTCTATACCCAACGACTTCTGATGTCCCTTCCAAAAGTTATAAGTGAACCTTGGATGTCAGTCAGATAAAATGGAAAGAGGAACTCCATGTAACCTGAAAATCTTCTTAAGGTACAATCGAGAAAGTTGATCCAAAGTCATTGTATCTTGAATAGAAATAAAATGTGAAGATGTTGTTAGCTGATCAACAATAACCCAAATCGCATTATTACCTCGAGAAGTCTTTGGTAGTCCCACCACAAAGTCCATGGATACATTCTCCCATTTCCACTCTAGAACTAGTAAAGGCTGAAGCATCCCCTTCAGTAACTATCTCTATGCTTTAACCTGCTGACATGTCAAACATTTCGTGGTAAAATCAGTAATATCTCTTTTCATTCCATCCCACCAATAATACTCCTGAAGGTCTCTGTACATCTTAGTATTGCGAGTATGAACAGAAAATGGAGAACTATAGGCTTCACACAACAATTATTTCTTTAACTGGGAAACACAAGGCACACACAACCTTTTACCAAATCATAAAACACAATATTTATCAAGGTTAAATTTTGGAAACTTACCCACTTTAACCAATTCTACCTTTTTCTATAGCTCACAGTCTTCCTTCTGTGCTCTCTTAATTCTGTTTGACAATGAACACTACACTGAAACCTGAAACAAAATAGATGTATTCTCTACACTAATAACTTCTAAGCCAAAATTCATCAAATCATTAATCAAGGGGTCATGTTCCAAACATAACATAGTTAATGATGCATGATGTTTTTGACTTAAGGCATCCGCCACTTTTGTTGCTTTTCTGAGATGGTAATTGATCGTGCAGTCATAATCCTTTCTCAATTCAATCCATCTTCTCAGCCTCATGTTTAATTTCTTCTGAGTGAATATATACTTCAGACATTTATGGTCAGTATATATTTGGCATTTGGCTCCATATAAATTATGCCTCCAAATTTTCAAAGAAAAAACTACAACTTTTAATTCCAAAGCATGTGTGGGATAATTTATCTCATGGGGTTTAAGTTTCCTCGACGAATAGGAAATTACCTGATCATTCTGCATCAAAACACGACCAAGTCCCTTAAAAGAAGCATCAGTGTAGATGAAAAACTCACCATTTCGGGAAGGTAAGGCCAAAACTGGAGCATTCCCCAATCTCTTCTTCTATTCCTGAAAAAACATCACATTCTTATGTCCAAACAAATTTAACCCCTTTCTGTGTTAACTTACTAATCGGGCTTGATAACCGTGCAAAGTTCTTAACAAACCATCGGTAATAACTTGCTAAGCCTAGAAAACTACGAATCTATGTAACATTTGTGGGTCTTGGTCATTCATCAACTACTTTGGTTTTCGTAGGATCAATTGTTATTCCATCCTTATTTACAATGTTCCCAAGAAATGAAATATATTGCAACCAAAAATCACACTTGCTGAATTTTCCATATAGTTTCATTTATTTTAAAGCTTGTAAAAGAACCCTTAGATGTTTTTCATGCTCCTCTTTATTCTCAGAAAAAACTAGAATGTCATCAATAAATACAACCAAAAACTTATCCAAGAACTCATGAAATACTCTATTCATAAGATTCATAAATATAGTAGGTGCATTAGTTAATCCAAATGGCATAACAACAAATTCATAATTCCCATATCTAGTACGAAAGGATGTTTTCAGGATGACATCCTCCTTCACCTTTAGCTGATGGTATCCAGATCTCAATTCAATCTTGGAAAAGTACTGAGCTCCCTGGAGCTAATCAAACAAGTCATCGATATGAGGAAAAGGATACTTGTTTTTAATAGTGATGCTATTCAAAGCTCTATAATCAATGCAAAGTCCATGGAACCATATTTCTTTTTAACAAACAAAACATGAGCTCCCCAAGGTGAAGTTCTAGGACGAATGAATCCTTTGTCAAGAAAATCCTGAAACTGATTTTTCAATTCAAGAAGTTCAATTGGAGACATAAGATAAGGAGGTTTTTAAATTGGCTTAGCATCAAGAACTAAGTCAATTTTTAATTCTACTTCTCGATCAGGTATGACACCAGGTAACTCATCAGGAAAAACAACAAGGTATTCATTTACTAATGGCACGTCATTAATTTGAATAGTTCCCTTTTTTTCAACAATATAAGCAAGATAACTTTCATTTCCATCTTTCAATAATTTCTCAGCTTCCTGATATGTTATCAATTTTATGGGTTCATTCTTGTATACAAACTGAAAATCTTTTTGAAACACAACTTCTTTAGCTCTACAGTCAATCTTAGCATGATAATAAGAAAGCCAGTCCATCCCCGGAATAACATCAAACTTGGCTAAGGGTAAAACAACAAGGTTTGTAGGTAAATACTTTCCACAAACCACAATAGAAATATTCTTATAATTCCTCTTTGCTATAACATTCCCCCATGGACTTTTAATAATAAGTTCAGGTCTCATTTATTGATATGATAATTCCAAATTACCAGAAACTTTCTCAGAGATGAAGGAATGTGTAGAACCCATATCAAACAAAACTTTAGAAAAATATGTGTGTTCAAAAAAAGTACCTAATACAACTTCATTAGATGGCCCGACATCTACTGACGTAGTCACAAAGGATCTCACAACACCTTTCTGCTTGTAGTCTGGATTCTTTGCATCATTTGAATCTCTCTTTGGGTAGGAGTTTACATAATGACCCATCTCACCACATTTAAAACACTTTATAGTTTGCTTATCAGGATTAGCCTTTAAATCATTTTCATTGCAATCTCGGGCCATATGTCCAAACTTACCACATTTAAAACACTTCCCAGTTTTGCTAAGAAATTCCCCAGGGTGCTTTTTTCCACACTTTTCACAAACTGGAAACTGGATTTTCTTACCATCTTATTTCTTTGGTTGATTCTTACCCATTGATTTCCAATAGGACCTCTTATTCTCTTTGTTTCCAAAATGCACGTGATCATCAGCAAACTCCATCTCTACACTCTCAGTACATTGAACAAGTTTCTCATATATTTTGAATTCACGAGAGGCAAATTCCATTCGATACCTTGGCTTCAATCCTGAGTAAAAACCATTGATTTTGCTATCAAGTTCCAGAATAAGATTTAGAGCATACCTCGCCAATCGGGTGAAGTTTGATTCATACACAGCCACCAAATCTTCCTCTTTTTGTTTCAATTCAAGTAATTTCTTTTCTATTCTAAGTCACACCACCATAGGAAAATATTTTTCAGGGAAAAGACATTTAAATTCATCCCATTATAAGGCATAAAAATCCTCTCTATCCCAGATATTCCTTACCATTGACCACCACTGATCAGCTTACCCTTCAAAACGATAAATGGAAAGACTTAAATTTTGATTGTCTGAACATCCTATAACATCAAATATCTTTTCAAGTGCTTTGATCCATCCTTCAGCAGCTACTGGGTCAGAATATCCGTTGAATATAGGAGGATGTTGTCTCATAAAATGTTCCACTACTGTCATGTTTTGTTGTGGTACCTCTATTGGTTATCTTTCATATATGCCACCACCATTTATTTCCTATGTTATCTGGGCCATTACTGTCACAAACTGCTCGTTGCCAATCCCTACCATTTCGGGCTGTAGATCAGGAAGGATGTCGTTCTGTTGGTGCCTCTCCTCTTCAGCATCCATGTTCCTTCTACGGAAAACCATTCTGAAAAAACATTTCTTAGATGAAGAAACATATTAATCTTTAAATTCTATAACATTTAAAATTAAACATAGAGTGAAAATAAATTATGGTATTCTATTAACATCACCCTAACTTATAAAGTTATCTAAACCATCCTCTGATACCAACTATAAGGATGCAGACTTATTACATACATAATCTCGAATTTAGTAAAGATAACACTTACTTTTACATTGATGATCTTTTAAATTTTAGAGCTTTAGAGAACTAGGACATTACATTCATAACATTACACATTGTTACAGAGTGGATACCATAAAAACAGTTCCCATTTTTTCCAAAATATAAAACATTAAAACTTAAACAAGACTCCTTGAAAATTCTTCAACATTTAACATGGATTACATATTTGTATTAATCATCCATTAACCTGTGAAAATAATTTAAAAACATTGGATGAGCACAAAAGCTCAGTAATGTATGAAAAAGAAGGAAAGAACACATTAGTCCATGAAAACTTGTAACGTATGAAATCATTTTCAAAAGACTTACTTATCACCTGTATATATATATATATATATATATATATATATATATATATATATATATATATATATAAATACTTACCTTGTGATACATGAGATTTCCACAAATAAATAAGAGCATAAGTAGAACAATAAAGGTATCTTGGGGCATTACTTACATAATCTTGTAACCATCACAGATACCTTATAATTTGTAACCCTCACGGCTACCTTATATTTTGTGTAACCATCGCTGTTACACTTGGAGTAACCATATGGCCGACCTCCAACACACACATACCCAATGAATTGGAGGGAAATATAGGTCCCACCCTTCAACAGAAACAATTAAAAATAACCAAAACATAATCATACAACATAAATAATAGCATAAAAACACTGCTTTTGAATCTTGTAAAACAGAATTTTAAAAGAGGATTTTAGAAGAAAAGTCCCTTATAAACATTATATACTTGAAGTGAGACTTAATAGAGTGGATGGAATATGTATATAATATGTAAATAAAAATTATTAAACATATTATAATCATAATTAATCACACAATCAATTTAAATACCACATAAATAATGAAGTAGAATGTTAACCCAAAGAATGGAAATCGGGTTAAGAATTCCCTTACCTTAATCTTGTCTTACTTCAAACTTGTTTAATCCTCCTATATAATGGTTAAAAGATTGTTATTAGTATTTTAAAGAAACTTTTTAATGTTTATAACATCTTAGATGGTCATTTCATTATATCATTTCACCCATTAATTGTTAGTATTTTGTTCCTTGCACCGCTTTTGGGTGAGTTCTTCACATGATTTCCATGATTGGTTTATGATGGTTGTTCTTGTCGATTAGAAGTGAAACTCCAAAATTGGAATGGAGTAATATTTAAATATTTATAGTACCATAAATTATACCATTTATCACTTTGATTCTTTATATGAGGATGATTCATAAGTTAAAACATTAATGATGTTCGTTTTGATCATTTAAGTGGTTATCTGATAATAACAACCTAATTTAGTCTTATAAATTAGAACCATGAGTACAATAGAATTCCAGAAACATGGATGAGTCATAAAACATATATTATAACATGTTAGAACCATAAAAATGGTTTCATGACCAGAATTATTAGAATTAATGGAAATTGAAATCACATCGTCCACGATGTCCGTAATTCGACACATCATGGACAATGTTTTTATTCATTAAATAAGTGGGATAGGAGAAGAATAATGATTATGAATTTTTCATAAACATGAGAACATCCAGAATATACATGATTCTGGATATTTCATTCCTCTTGGATAATAGGGGTGAGTAATGAAGAAAAAGGAATCATGAAATAAAAGAAAAACTTGAGAAATTTCTTATGAAAATTCGGCAGCCTAACTGTGTCTCTTAAAATTTCATAAAAACAAGATTGATGAGAGGAATGGAATATCTCATAATTCATACATAATATGGAAAGTAATGGGAAATATTTAATGAATTATCCCAACACAATCCAAAGGGAATGGAAGAGAATAACATAAAATGAAAGAAAAGAATGAAAATAAAAGAGGTTGTTTACCTCTTGATCCCTTCTCCTCGAAATCCTTCTTAATGGATTTTATTTTGGTCTTTTGGTGAGACCAGAGGCTCTAGGAAATGGGGAAGAAGATTGGGGAGGAAAGTTGGAAGAAATTAGACAATTCTCAAGGCTTGAGAGGTGTTGGAGGAAGAGGGAGTGAGGGTGGTATTTATATTGGAGGAGGGGAGGTATTTTAGATTATTTTACTCATTATTATAATATTTTTATCAAGAATATGAATAATCTCAATGAAAGTTACCCTAAATAGTAATAATGTAATGTGAGTTCGATCCAATTGGGATTACATCATCCTTGCATCATCAATGATGTAGTAAATCAAGTATTTAGCATTTATCGTAGTTTATCGTATTTTACTATTCATAAAAAATTCTTGAATTTTAGAAAATTCCCAAAAAATTTCCCTTACCATTTTTTGATGTGTAGAATTCAAAAATGAATTCCATATTTGAAAAATAATATTCTAAATATTAGTAATTTAATATTTAAATAAAAGCATAAAAATTAATATTTCTAATTCTACGACTACTTCTTTATCACAATGAAAAATTAACCAAGATGTTATTATCTTCAAGCCTTAATAAAATAAATTAATAATAAAATTTACTATTCATTAGGGTTATATTACTATTCATAAGGGTATGTTACTATTCAAAAAAAACAATTTGGTTTCATCAGACTCCAAATAACAAACTGAACACAATTGTAGATGACAGTTTCTTCAAATCAAAAACATAGAAGAAACGAAATTATGTTTAAAGGATACTTATAAATATCTACCATAAACAAAATTTCAATCATTTCAATATATTTTTAGAATAAAATGGGGTGTAACATGTTTGACATTTGTTTTTTTAAATATAATGTTCATAATATAATCCAAGTCACCCCAAAAGGTAATAAATTAGACTCTAGGATGTTTAGGGTTGAAATATACTTATCCAATAAGATTCATTAATTTTTATTCATTTAATGGTTTTTATCATTTAATTTATAATCTAAATTACACGAGTTACTCTTTAGAGTGATAATAAAAATTAATAATATTACTATTCAAATTGTTCAAAAATAAAAGGAACATAATTAATCAATTTAGACCTGACATTATAAAATATGGAATCCATTTTTAAAAATTAAAATCCAATAATTGTTATAATGTAATATAATATTTATCCCAAAAAATTTAACGAAATACAATTTTTTCAAAAAAAACCATTTTAAATATAAAATGTATTTATGATAAATTAAAGAAAAAATAATTTCCAAAAAAATAATTTAAATAAAAGAGAACTAATGAAATTTTAAAACAAATACAAAACATAGTTTTTATTTTTAAATATTTAAAAATTAATTAAAGGTTTCAATGAAAATTAGTATTTTACAGTATTATTTGAAAAAACAATATTTTCATAAAATTATCAAAAAATAATCTTAAGATAACTTGGAGATGTTGATTTAAAAAAAAATTATTTTATAAAATAAAATTTCTATATGTTACATAAATTAATTATGTTTTATCCCATAAAAATAAATAAAAAAACATTTTAAAAGAAAATGTATTTTGATTTTAATAAAAATTGAGTGCTTATTTAAAAAACATTAATTAATACATTAGCAATACGTATGACGATTATATATTTCATAAATAATTTATTCCAATTAATATCCACCAATTTAATGGCTATGATATAACAATCACATAATAATATTTTTTTTGTTTGTTTAAACACAGTGTTGTGTATCTTGTATAATATATACCTTCTTTTTAAAATCTAAAATATTACAATAATTCACCTTTAAAAAATCATAATATTATCTCAAATAAAATTTATATTTATTAAATACATCATTCAACCATCCATGTAAATTTGTAACGAAAAATTATTAACACCGCTACATGGAGATGGTAACTCATATGTACGCATGAGTGATATTTTCTCTTTTAATAGGATGAAAAGAAGGTAGATAATGGTTGTTACATCATCATAATTAAAATTAATTATTATAAATATATTAAATTAATTGTTTTTTAATAGATCCCATGGATATTTATGAGATATAACAATAAATAAAATTGAAAATGGTTGGTTAATTGGTATACAACTTCATTGAGATACCTATTTGGCATACACCCTATTCCTTGAAGGGATTTTCATTTGGAAAGAAAAGATGTCTAGGATATGGAAAATGAATATATTATGACATTAGGGTATATATTTTCCAAGATAAAAGGATAAAAAATTGTTAATTATGAAATATTTGAGGTTTTGTTTTATTAGTGAGGGGAGGGGAAACCATGGAATAAATTAATGAATTAAATTAATATAATTTAAAATTTATTATAAAGTAGATCTAAATTAATATATTTCTAATTTTAGATGATTAAATTAATAAAAAATCTTATATAATAATTTTTACATAAGATTAAGTGACATTTTAACCATTATCTCTTTATTTTAACCCTTATTTCCCCTTATGAAAATTACCACAACATAATAGTTTACTATTTTATAAGGGTCAAGAATGTTACCAAAAATGGATAAGTGAATAATAAATGCAATATGGTTTATATGTTAAACCATATTCCATTCACATGGAAATAGATAGGATTTTAATTAATTTTAATTAATTTAATAAAATATTACTTATTATTATATATCATTAATATTATTTTTGGAACTATTCATTTACTTTGGCCTTAATGTCAACATGATAATTATGAAATTAGAAAATAAATATTTAACAATTAAATAATATTTTATATTTACCTAAAAAAATTATGTAAATCAATAATTATTCCAAATTTTAATACTTTTAATATTAATAAAATAATTTATTTTATTTTTCTATTAATTGAATAGATAATATGTCGGTGTTGTGTGACAATTTAAGGGAATTATTCGGTCACTTAAAATTAAAAATAAATTATTATTACTACAAAAATTAATTTATTTTTTATGTAAATATTTAGAACCCAATATAACCTATTTTTATCTTAATGTAAAATTTTTATAGATCATAAACTCAAGAGAGTGAAATTTTGTATTTATCATTTTCCTAAAAAAATAAAAGAGATAATTAATGGAAAATGGTACCAAGTTACCATGTTTTTTATTCTTTTATGGAAATAGGAATCGTAAACTCATAAAATAAGATAAAATGAAGTTTAAGTGAAATTTAAAGCTGTATCCCTATGTTTTAACCATATTTTAAATGTTTTAATCTTACCAAGGTGACAAATATTTAACAATATTACTATTCATAAGGGAAAAAAATAAAACAGACCTATTTACTATATTTTATATTATTTGTTAAAAATTCTGGATTTATTTGTCCTGATTTAAGTAACACTGGTGGTAGAATATAATTTAAAATTAAAATAAAAAAACATAATGGAAATAAGTATTCCAGAAACACAATTTTTTTAAGGTATAAAAGTTTTGATAATAAAATGAAATATAAAATTTATTATAATGAACTTAGTTAGATTTTTTATAACAGAAATTAACTAATTTTAATTTTAAACCCAATTTAAAATAAATGGAATTTTTTAAATGATTTAAATGAAACGGTTTTTTCAACAAAAATCAATATTTCCACTATTCAAAGAAAAATCAAATTTTCATAAAATTATGAAAAATTTACACTAAGGTATTTTTTACATAATGATTTAAAAAATCAAGTTATTTTTTAAATAAAGTTTCTAAAATTATAAAAAATAAATTATATTATTTTCTCTAAAAAACATTAAAATCCATTTTTGAGGAAAAATATATTTTCGAATCATGTAAAGGCTTTCAAAAATTGAATATATATTTACTTATGTATTTGATTTATTTAAAAAATTCCTACATAATTTTCAAATAAAAATATTCATATTAACTCTACCAATTTTATGGATTTGAAATAATGGTATATTATATTACGGTTCATTTAGACTCAGGGTTGTGTGTACCACAATCTATTAATGAAAATAAATTGATTTAAAAAGAAATATATCATTAAATCATGGTTTATTTCTTTATACCCATCTTAAAAATATTTTTTCCCTATATATGTTTTTTTACTATTATAAAAAACAATTATTATATATTTATTTCATAACATCCTTGGGTTCCCATGTAGCTTCCTCAAATTTATAATTCCTACAAATAAATTTAACATGTTGATTTGTCTTATTATGTAGCATTTTATCTCTATGATCTAAGATTTCTACTGATTTTTTTAATATAAAATTTCTTGATATAGTGGTACAAAATCTGATTTTATTACATATCAATGATCAGGTATTTACTTCCTCAGGAGAGATACATGGAGCACATTCTGAACTTGAGATAGGTTCAGTAGAGGTTCTATGTGATAAGTTACCTTTGCTACTCGATCAAAAATCCAGAAGGGGCCAATATAACTTGGGCTAAAATTTACCTTACTTTAGAATGCCATAAATTTTTTCCATAGGGATATTCAGAGTAATACATTCTCACTAATATCAAATTCCAAATATTACTGATGATTATCAGTATAAATTTTAAATTGAATCTATTTGTCTCTTATATAGTACATAATGGATCTTAAATTCTCATTCATTTATTCATCAAGATGAAGTCCCTATAAATTTATTTCTCATGATTTATTTCATCATATATGAGTTCTACACTTCCAACCATAGAAGGATTCATAAGATCCATTTGAATTCTCATGTGAAATATATTTTTGTCATAAAACATGACTATAGGAAAGAGTTTACCCCAACAACCCTAGAAATCCACTGAAAAAAATATAAGAATAACCTCTCAATATTTAATGGTTATCTCAGACTCACCAATGATATGAGGATCATAAGATGTACTAAATAAAAACTCTAAATCTACACCTTTCTGAACAACTCACATGAACATAAAGGCAAACCTTGGATATCAGCCAGATACAATATAATTTAATACTCCATGAAACCATAAGACTTTATTAAAGTATATCCTATCAAGATTATTAGGAGATAAATCTTTCATGATACTAAAAAGTGTGCTAACACCATATGGAAATTGACTAAAACCTAAACAACATTATATACATTAGATTGTTTGCGGTGTCCATTGATAAAATCTATGGTGATGTTTTCCCATTTCCATAATAGTATAGGTAATGATTGTAAAATCTTTTAGATTTATATTTATTATAATTTAATTTATGACATACCAAGAATAGAGATAGGTACTCTAAAATATCTCTTTTCATGTTATCCCAAAAGAAATACTATTTCACATCTTTTTGTATCTTCATAATTCTATGATGAATAGAGAATAATGATAAATTAACTTCATGAAATAACTCCTTCTTAAAATCAGGTATGGATGGAACATATACATGGTTATTAAACCTTTTCAATCCATCATAATCATGGTTGATCTTAGGAATATTTATTACCTTATTCTGCAGTTCTACATCTTACTTTTGTGACCATTTAACCATCACATAGATAGATTGTTAGAAACTTATTTATGAATGATAATATTTCTTTCCTTCCCACTATATTTCTTGATCCATCCTTTACAAATCTTCAAATATTTTATTTTTTATTATCCTCGTCATAGATATGATAAATTTATCCTTTCAAGTCAAATCATCTTCCATCTTTTCTGCTTTCCAAAGGTGGTGATGAATGGAGTAGTCAAATTCTTTATCAACTACTACCATATTCTCTTGTATATATTCCACTCATTTTGATTGAATATATACTTCAATTTGTTTATGATTTTTATATATATCACACCTTTCTCCATAAAGATAATTCATCTACATCATTAATGAATAAATTACCACATCTTACTAAAAACCATGAGTTGTGTAATTTTTCTTAGGAACTATCAATCATCATGGGGTTTAAGATATCACCATGTCATTTTACATTAGGACACATCTTAGTCCATTATCAAATTAATCACTTCAAATCACAATCCTAATTCCATTTTAGGGTGGCGTAAAAAATTATTGATGACTAACCTTCTCTTTAGTTCCTTGAAATTTTCCCCACATTCATTTTTCTAATAAAATTTTTCTCCCTTATGAGTTAACATAGAGAGTTGATTAGCTAGTCACACGAAATAATCCACAATACATCAATAAGATATAACCAATATAAGAAATATATAGATCTCTATCTTGGTGTTTGGTATGGGATAACATTCAATAACATCCATGATTGATGGATCGACTGATATACCATAGCTTGAAATTATATAACCCAAAAATAAAACATTCTATATCCAAAATCATGACTTGATATGTTTTTCATACAACTTATAATTTCATATGGTCTTTAGTGAAATGCTCAAGTGATCTTTGTGCTATTTCTTTATCATGGAATATATAAAAATTTCATCTTAAATGAATATAAAAAAGATATCAAGGTAATATATAATTACTCTATCAATTAAATACATCAGGATAGTGGGGGAACTAATTGGACCAAATGGTATTAATATGAATTTATAGACTCTGTACCTCATATTGAAGGTTGTATTGGGTTTTCATTCACCTTTTACCATCAACTAATAGGATCCATATCTAATACCAAAAATGGAAAAAATATATACCTCCCCACAATTAATCGAAAAACAATTAAGATGAGGAATATAATACTATTTCTTGATTGTGATCATGTTTTTCCCCAATAATCAATTTAGATTCACATTAATCAGTATTTATTCTTAAAAAATTAATAGGTTCACCCAATGGTGTTACATGTGGAAAAATAAATCCCTTACCAAGACTCTCCTGGAATTCCTTATTCAATTCCTATATGTAAATCAGGGCTATTAAATATGGAGTATTTCAAATAATTATCACACTAGGTATGAGTTCTATTTAAAAGTCAACTACATTATTCAGAGGAACACCAGAAAAATCATCCATAAATACATAAAAGCAGTATTTTATAATAGTTATATTTTTTATGTTGAGTTTCTACCCAATCATATGAAATAAATTCCTATTTTGAATATGAAGAAAAATATGGAAGTAATTTCAATCAGAAGTTTATATTTATCATCACACTGATAGATGATCATATATTGGTTCAAAATATCTAATGTGACTTCCCTTCCTCATTAATTGAGGTTGGATTTATACAAAGGACAATCAATTCCCAAGGTAACATATAATTCAACTAGAGGGAGAATATATAAATTTAATGGAAGTAAATGTTTACAAACATGAATCATAGAATAATCATAGTCTAGAGATGTGACCATCACACTATTACGAGTTTTTATTGGTAATACAACATCTAACAATTGAGGAAAATGTGGAAAATTACAAGAGACTTTTCATGACATAATTGAGTTACTATGATGAATCTCAAATAAGTTACATCAATATTTGGTTTTACATATCTTCTCTAAAACTTCATCATTCAATCATTAATCACTGTCTAAAAGTAAAATGGTTTTTAAGACCATTAATCATCGTTAATCAAAGTGGTCAATCATTTAATTATGAATATTATTTCAAACAATGTATAAATTATGAAACCATATTTCCAATCTATGACATATTTTATTTTTCCTATGTAATTAATTTCCACAATATATTCATATGCTTTCTAGTTTTTCAAAAATAAAATTTTGATTAACCTAATAATAATTCTTGGGAGTGTCTAAATAGGAGGATAGTAAGGGCGCAATGACCATGAACCAGAATGATGGTTGAGATAAACTTGAAAAACTTTTTTTTGGGTTATTACCCATAGTTGTATCTATAAGAAAACCATGACCACTTATAGTATCCATAAATATAAATTTTTATAGGAAAACCAAACTCCTTCCTTTACTATAACATAGTAATTTCTACTATTCATAGGATAATCATAAGGGTTCTCTCTAATGTTTTCAAATAAATGATTTCAAAGGTAACTAAATATTTCTTTGATAAAAAATGCATACACCCATACTTTTGATACATAAATATTACATCTTAATTGATGTATATTTAATATATAACAGTACAATACATTCTATAATCACGTAGGATTGGTGTCCTTAAAAAATTAGATACATAAATATCTTTTTCTTAAGTGATCAACAGCTTCTACCATTTAGTTCATCGCAACTATATTTATTTTAAGAAATATCATACAAAAAATATTCTTTTATATCCCAGTGAAGGGAAAAGAAAGAAAGGGTGTACTCAGATTCTCAGTAAGTGTAAAGAAGGGAGATATCAATGTTCAATTAAGAATAATATGATCATAATGATATTATAACATGATATTTTCATTTTAAAACCATAATTTGTATATCTTATTTGATAATATTGAATCGTGGAAAAAATCATGGTAGTTGATAGGACATGAATCATAATGTAATCACATAACATGATCCATCAAAGAATAAAATTGGCATAATATATAGGGTTTTTCATGCGCATAAAAATAAAATAACATTTATTCAGTCGAGTATCATTGAAAATATTTTTATAGTTATATGGTTTCACTCTTCATTCTAATATATCCTTAGTAATGTCTTACTCTGAACACTATCAAAGTGGAAGAAATACTTTACTAAACTGGGTTCACTCTCAATTCTAGTCTTTATCTCATGATATATCATTATTTACCCAATTCATTGGATATATATATATAATTTTAGCTCTACCCATCACAAAATTAGAACCATACATATGTTTTAATAAGACCGTAAATCAATCATCATTGTATAAACCCTAGAAAAGAAATCAGTTTCCAAAATTTTTCAACATTTCATCATAGCATAACCATTGGAAATAAGTGGGTTTTAGAAACATATTTTTATGATAATCATAATCCATCTAAATAAAGAATAAGTTTGTATCATTAGATCATATCCCCAGTAATTATTACACAACATCGAATGATGTTATATTAGTTGAAAAATGGATTTAAAATGTATCTCGAATATTTCATGATGAAAATAAAATTTTTATTTTTAAATAACATGTTTAAAATATAATTTTTTTTGAAATAGTATGGAAAACATTTTATTTGAAAATAAACATTGAAAATAATACATGAATCTTCAACTCTTTTAGTGGGCATGAAATATAGATATTATATTCATGTCGTATACATTAAAATAAACATTTCTTTATCATTTTCAATAGAAATTCAAAAGTATGCCATTCATGAAATGAGAAGAAATTTAATTTTATTTATTTTAAATTAAATAATGTGTAGAAATGACTTCAAAAGAAATATAAGGATAGTCATAATATTCTTTAAAATATTTTTTTAAAACATTGATATAGATGGAAAATTATTTTTGATCGAAAAGATAAATAAAGACAGTATTCATTTAAAACATTATTTGAGTATCATGATTAGTTAAAGAGTTGAATATGAAAATAAGAGATTAAATATATAGAAAAAACTAAATTATATTAATTTTCATGGGATTATGGATACATATATAATAAAATTTCATGATTGGAAAATTAATCATAAACAATCCCGATAAACAATGATATTATAACATAAATCTCTTGTAATTTTTGTAACTTCTAAATCTTGAACTAATAAAAGAGATGATTTTAGATGGAAATGTAAACCCCCTAATTTTAATTATAGGAATAATAAAAACCATTATTGATTAGTATAGATACCACGTAAGAGAAACAAGTAGTGAATAAGGAATTTGTCTCATAGAAATAAATGTTTGACAAATATCCCTTACCAAAATTTCCACTTTCTAGGAAAGTGCTCTAACCTCCATTATACTAAATTTAATATTTTTATAATTATATTATATAATAATTTTAAAAATTTTAATATAATATTATATCCCGTTATAATTTTTTTAACAACCATTTATTAATAATCTTTTATTAAAATCATTTCTTATAGGTGTCAAATGATTCGTTTTTCAAGGATGTTTTAGTTATGCAATAATATTCATTATACTTTGATTATAGTTCCATCATATCCATAATTTTAACCATTATATAAATACAGTATATTTTATTTTTACATATAAATATATATTAATCCATAAATTTTTGATATATAAAAGTGAATTAAACCATTCATAGAGATGGTAGGTTGTACGTACACACAAATTCTATTTCAATTTTTTGACAGATGGAATGAAAGAGAGGTAAAAAATATAACACTATTAAAAAATTAAAACATTATAATAAATATAATATATATATTTATTAAATCTATTATTACAACTATCTATGTAAAGTGGTGATGAAAAATGAATAATAGCACTACGTGGAGAGAGAAATTTGTACATACATACGAGAGATCTTTTTTACTTACTGTAGGATTGAAATAAGGTTGATAATGGTTGTTGAATCAACATATTGAAAATTAAATACATTTAAGATAAATAATTCATCATTTTATAATGGATAACATGTATTAATAAGAGGAATAATAAGATATAAAATTTAAAATGCTTCGTTACGAGTTACACCACTTTGTTGAGAAACCTCTTTTGGAATACACCTTATTCCTTGAAGGGATGTTCTTTTTGAAACAAAATATCATGGATGTAGTTAAGGAACCTAGAATAATATTAGGTTCGGTAGTGTCTAATATCTAAGGCACAAAAAGTTTGAATAATGAAGGATTGTGGGTTCTATTTTATAAGTTATGGGAGGGGCACCCTTGGAATCACTTAATGTATTAAATGTTTATAAATTTAATATTATAATAAAGTGGATAAAATTGATATATTTAGAATATAGTATGGATATGTTCCAAAATTATACCATAAAATAAAATTTGGATATGTTTAGGTGATTCTTCCTACCACATCTCATTATTTTAACCCCCATTAACCCATTTGGTAATTACCATAATATTAAGGATTTTTAGTCTTTAAGGGTAATGAATTGTTCAATAAATGGAAATGTTCACTATAAATAGACCATGGTTGATGTTTTAAACCCTAAACCATTAACTTATCCAAATATAGTATTTCTATGAATTTTAAATCACTTAATAAAATATATTTTATTATAAAAAATCATTAATGTCATTTTGGATCTATTCATTTAGTTTGACTTTAAAGTAATAATGATAGTTTTGGAAGTTGAATCTTAAAAAGTAAAAAATTCCTAATATGTTATATTTATCTAAAAAATCATCGAACATGGTAATTCAGCAAAATTTTACTTCTAATTTTTTTAAAATTATTTATTTTACTGTCTTATAAATTGAATAAATATTGTGTCTGTGTTGCATAAGAATTTAAGGTAATCAATCAATCAATAAGAGTTCAAAATATATTAAAAATATGAAAAATAATAATTTATCTTTCATGTAAAAATTTATAATTTACATAACTTATTTTTACCCTCATGTAAAAGTTTTGGAGATATTAAAGTCAAGATATTGGCTTTTTGTATTTATCATTTTCATAAAATAATATAACGATCATAATAAAAGTAAAATGGAACTGAGTTTATATATTTTAGAATAATAGATGAAAAATTCCAAACTATACTATTATAATATGATAAATTATAATGTTAGAAAGATTTTAACGCCTCATTCCAATATTTTACCCATTTTACCCTTACCGAACAGAAAAATATTTACCAAGGTTACTATTCATTATGAAAAAAGGATACTATATATAAAATATAATCATAAAGAATACAAATATGGAATCTATTTTTCAAGATTCATTCCACATAAGTGGTTGAATATAATTTCAAAATAAACATGAAAAACAAGATTAAAATATGTTTTGCAGAAAAAAAATGTATTTTGAACTATAAATGTATTTTTACCGAAATACAACATAAAACTAATTAAAATAAAATAAATGAAATTATTTATAATATAAATTATGTAATATTATTTTTAATACCATATAAAATAAAATTGAAATTCGTAAATTCTCTAAAAAAGACACTTTTCAATAAAAATAAGTATTGTTCTATATTCAATGAAAAATAATTTTTTTTAAATTATCAAAAAATCTCCCTATGATAATTTTGAAATAGTGATTTTAAAAAATAATTATATTTTCTTATAATTTTTTTAATTTTTTAAAAAATTGGTTATATTATTTAATTAAAAAAATAAAAAAAACCCATTTTGAGGGAAAATGTATTTTTGAAGCTAATAAATCCCTTGCTAAAAATTTAGTATTAATCTATAAATATATTATATTTATCAGAAACCTTGATAAATAATCATCTATTTTTTTCCCAATTCAGTACTCCAATTTAATTTTTATATTATAATGATATACCAAATTACAATTTATTTAGACTCATTATTGTCTACGTAGAAAGCTATTGGGGAAATTATTTTTGTTTGAAGATAAATATATAACCAAATATCAGGTTGTTAATGTATAGTAGTATATTTGTATCCAATAAAAAAATTAGTTATACATAAAATCTTATTCTTTTTTTAACCCATAAATTAACTTCAATAAGTACCAAACTCATTCTCTAATTCAACATTAACATCATTATTATTTGTAGTATTTTCAGATTCCATTGAATAAACATTTATCTCTTCTTATTCTATAGTCACATAAACTATAATAATATATCATAATTATCACATTGATTTATTTTAAACTAATATTACATAAATTTTAATGATCTTTTGACCCTTCTTTAAATATTTTTTAAGATTTGACCTTTAATGAGTTTCCAAAAAATAATCCTTCACCCATGTAATCTCCGTAGTTTCCAAGATTTTACACTTCATTATGAATGAATAATTTACATTACAATTCTATGATATATTTCAAATAGAATTTATTTCCATGACCCATTTTAGATGGTGTTTCCTCTTCTCCAGGACCGAGTAATGCCTAATTTAGGGCATATAGAACCACATATATAGCTACTTTGTGTCGATGGTGAGAGGTTCCACTCTCAATGAATAAGGACTTGACAATTGTAATCACCATGTGATTATGAATTTCTAAAAATCAATAATTTTGAGTTCTAATTATAGAAAATTTATAGATTTTTCTATGTATTTGTAAATTTTTTTCTAATTCTATTGATTCATATCTTGTTTTATTATATAATTATAATATCTTCATTGTTATTCTAGTTTTATTATCTAATTTTCATCATAATATATTTATGTATTCTAACACATCTCCATTATACTATAAAAAACACATAGAATTACACTATTATCATTAAAAAATATGGATAACTATTTCTCATGTAAATTCAAGGATTGATTGATTAGAAAACACACATAAATATAGAACAAATAATGCATATTTTATTATTTCAAATTATTTTTAAGGAGGATTATTTCACCATTTTACCCATCAAGTATACATCAAGTTTTTTTATTTATTCCCTATTTCAAAAATAATATTTAAAAACCATAAATTTTGATTGATTATCCATACTGATCTAAATAATTTGAGAAATCCTATAATTTTGTGAGTTATCATGATATTTTATTGGAAGGATTCAAGTATTCTATTTACTAACTATTTGATATATCTTTCCACACATTCTTAATCCAAGAAAAATAGAGTTTCTTGATTTTCCATTAATATAATAACCTCTTTGGTTGAATCTAACATTAAATCATAATTCAGATGACTAGAACATAATCAAAAAATTATTTCGGAGACCATTAACAAATAAAAATTTAGTATTTTATAGTTCATATATGTCTAAGAGAGTTTAACCATATCCTTTGATCATTATAGATCCATAATTTTCAAGATGAACTATTTTATGAAAGCTTATTTTATATTATTGTGAATAATTTTGTTACCTATCATATGGGATGATCACTCACTATTAAGAATAAACATACTATCACTTTTCATCTCTTTCAAATATATCTCAAAATTATAGCTTTCTCATTCTTCTATATAGATTTAGTTTTCAATAAACTCTAAAATGAGTTAATACATATGCCTAAATCATCAATTTTTCTTCATCATAATAAATAAATTGATGTAATTCCTATCTAAATGGATAAAATTTATTTTTTAAAATAACTGTATTAGGTTGACTCTCATCCATCCTTATTTATCTTCCATAGAAATAGTATCCAATAATTTTCTAATAATCTATATCATTAGAACCAAATTTAAAGGATTTTAAACAATGTCTATATAATAAAACTCTATTTTCAGATAATGGGTATATGTGGATTCTACTTTATCAACATGAAACAAAATCAACATTCAAGTAACACTCATCTTAGAAGAAGAAATTATCTATCTATGGTAACTACCAAAATATCATTTCATCATAAGAAATATTTTATTTTTACAATTTATACACATATCCCATTTCATATAATAACTCACTGATTATTAGAACTTTCTTAATGACTAATATCATTTTCCTATAATCTTCTCTCATTTTCCCTTTAGATCATTGTTTTTTATGATTCTACATCAAATCAAAGAACAATTTTATATACGCATTTGGATTTTTGGGTGCTAAATCTTCTTCAAAATCTCTTATGTATCATTGAATAATTTAATTCATCTGATTACATTCCAAAACTTATATTCTTCCTTGAGCTATAAGATTTTATTTCAATATTATAATTCATTATCAAATATATAATTTCTCCTTTGAGTGGTTTTATCTTCTTTCATTCTCATTGATTGGAATATCTAGAACATAAATGATCATAGCCTCCTCCTAAATCATTAATCTATTTTTTATATATTCTTTGAGTTTCACTTGATCATTTGTAAGTTAAAATATAAATTTATACATGAGAATAATTAATATTTTATATTGTCAACATAAAAAGATAATTTGTTCAAAAATATTAAAATATTCAAACTATTCGTTCTTTATAGGAAAAAATCCTTAATAGTACCTTTTAATTTCACTTAGTGATGCAATAATCCATCATATTTATTATATTATTATATATCAAATTTTTATTTCCCTACTATAAATATCATAACATCATATATGTCTAAGATGAACTCATTTTCAATAACTTCTATAAGTTCTTCCTCAAAATATTATTCCCAAATAATTTCCATGAAATGTCTCAGAAACTTCTTTTCAATTATATTTTTTGTATTGGAGATCCATATAGTTGAGAAAATATATCTAGGATTATTATATAATTAAATATCATTATTATCTATGTCGTATATTTTTGGAAAGTAATCAACATTTATTCCAACCTTTCAACAACAAAATAATGCAAATTCTTTCCTAGCCCTGAATCTTTATTTTCCTCTCTTAAAAATTCATTCCAAAAAAGATAATAATTCATCACATGCATTTCATTCCATATTTTTAATATATAAAATCTAATGATTCTTTAAAACTTTGAATTTCATCTATTTTGATAAATAATTTGAACAACTTTTTATCTTCACTCATATTTCATATGTGGCTTGCTTATTATATATACCATCAAGAGATATTTTTCTACGACTTACTTCTTCACATAAAAAAATATTTTCTTATAAATTGGTGATAACATATTTATGATATTCCTCATTATATCAAAATATTTCATGTAATGACCTTATATCTAAATGGATCTAAAAATTATGATGAGATGGTTAAGGAACCTATTTTTTTGACATAAACGCATATAAAAATCATTATATTTATTTGAAAAACCAACACATTTTCCTATTTTACTTTTATTACACCACCATAAATAATATTATTATTATCCCAAAAATCCTTATCTAGAGTGAAACTCATTAATTTCATGTACATTTGATTATCAAAACTCCACAAAAGTCATTTTAAGCCTTTACATCACCATCCAACAATTTCTTGTCCACTTCAATCATTAAAATTTTAGTAGAATGACCTACAAAAATTCTATCAACTATTTCTGTGTAAACATACATCCAATGTGATGAAAAATAAGAACTTATTATATTCTTCAACAATAGATAATTTCATCTTTCAAATATATGTACTCCCTTTACATTCACGACATTCACTATTCTAAGGAATTTTTCTTACAGAATACCTCATATTCATCTTTTGGAATTTATAATCCTTTTTGTTACTAAGGTCCCACAAAAAACCTAAGAGATAGGGGGATAAATTTGGGTTTTATGAAAGTCATTAATTATTTTTGCTTCAAAAGATCATGTCTCCATGTTTTTAAACACACATTATACTTATTACACTAAATAGAAAACAACACAAAATCATAAAAAATCAAATACATAGGTTGGGATATTTTTATGTAGTTCACCCAAATTACACTTTATAAAATGAGAACATGATTAAAATTAAACCAGTGTTAAAATATACACAATATGTTCACTATTTTCATGGATACATGATTTATTTAAATCCACTATTTACAAAGGCTCAATGCATGTACAATGTTTTTTGGAATATCACATTATCGCCCAAGGGTAACTCCATTATATTTGTTTATGAAATACTCCTTAAATTATGGATTTATAAAATTATAGTTCTCTTTTTAGTTATCAACATAATGGTCGACAAAATATTTTCTTTTAGAAATTAATATTATAATATTTATTATAGATATGGTTCTCTTGTGTGTACCATACTATATTATAAATTCCATGGACAAATAAAAAAAATTCAGGAGTGAAGAGTTGTATTTTCAATTTTCAAAAATGATTTAAAAATTACAAAGACTCTTGATAAATATAATTCCATATTTGGAATTCTATAATTTAGCTTTATCCACATCAACTCTTCAACTGAATGTGATCAATATAAATGATAAAATTCTCTTCACTTTGTTATCATGTTTTTTGTTTAAAATAATATCTCTAAAAACATCTTCTTCCAGCCTCATTCATCTCCTATTTTAGAATTATGAATCATTCAATGTAGATACCATTTTTCTACAGTAAAAACTTAATATTATAAAATAAATAATATTATAAAAAAATCTACCATTGTTATTCCCTCTCTCCTTCTTCCTTATCCTAACTCTCAACTCATAGTTACCTTCCTCTATTTTTTATATATTCTCTGTATGAATGAAATGATATAACTATATATAGGAAATTTATAAATTCAAATTCCAAATTAAATCATTAAAACCCAATTAAAACTTCCACAACTTCAAATTCCTCCATTTGATCATCTTCCAGTAGATCTGTTCCATAAAAATCCACCTGATGAAATTTGTATCCTAATTAAAAATTAGTTAAAATTATGTAAAATCATTAAATCAGATTATAACATCTAGTATTTATACTCTATTTTTTGGTCATTACTCTAAATTCCCATTTCCAACTATACATTAGACCAAATTAGGAATAGCTCGACAACGACAATAACATATCTATATTTTTTTTTAAAAAACTGGTCTTCGTATAAATTTTCCTTCATGCTCATCTTCTTGGTTCCCCTTAAGATCTTGAAATTAGATACTCAAAATGAATTTCACCACAATATGGTTCTCCTAAAGTTGTATTTTTTTATCAGTATTACATAAAACCTCTTTCATTTCTTTAAGAATATGTGAGACTTATACCATTTTTAATTACTATTATGTGAGCCTAACACAACCTTTGAATGTAAAATTTTTGGTATGCTTAATTTTCATATTTATTTTCCATTATAAAATGATATATCCCATATGATGAGATGAGTCATATCTAAAATTCAGTTATGCATTCAATTAGTAAAACCAAAAAAATATGTATAATGACCAATAATTTGTTTTTCCATATCTATATGTCCCAAATTTTCACATCTACAAAATTACTTCATCTAATTAAATTACTTATATCTTGTAAATTTCAACCCTATAAAACACTTTCAACCCTATAATAGAACGACCTGACCATTTGAAAATGAATCACTTAGATAGAAATGATTTTTTATCTAGTTATATCTCTTTCTGACTAACCATTTCTTGGAGAAACATCATGTAACCAGTCCTACAATGGTGTGGTTAGCACATCCCTCACTAAACTACACACCAACTTTCTATAATGGTGAGTGTATCCATTACCAAACTGCTCACCATATTTCCAAAATAATAAATACCAAAATGAAATTGAATTTAATGTATAACATTGAAATAAATAGAAAATAATATCATTTAGATTACAAAATATAGATCTTCATAAGACACTAAATTAATATATTCCAAAAAGAAAACCACCTACCACTATTCATTGGATTCTTTTTTCACTTGAGTTTTCTTACTCAATTAATCTACTAAAACATTACCCTCATATAGTTTATATGATATCTAAATGTCAATATTTTATTAATACTGAACTGATATTTATTTCTATAAGTTTAAATCTTGGTGAGATAAAATATAATTTAGACAGTTTGGATTAAAATTCACCAAGAACCTCTTCCCAAATTGGAAATCTCTCCATCTATTAAAATCATGAAAAATTATCACCAGTTATAATTCATGTTCTTGATAATTAAAATCATTCCAATGTAATTTTGATGAGATGGATGACACTATATTACCTTATCTCATGATAACACATCCAAAACCCTCTCCAACTATATGTCAACATGATAAGGACACCTTTCCTGTTTATGTAAAATCGATAATAGATAAGAATTTCACTTTATTTTCATTTCTTTTAATAACCTCTCAATCTTCTTTCTTTATCTGAACATTACATCCTTTAGAGTAAACATCATAATCTATGATGCTAGTTACATGAATTATTTAATGAGGTATATTTTATATTCACCAATAGATGAAAAAATACATCTCAAAAAAATTATTAGCCTTCTCCCAAAAAATTACTGATTCCACATTCTCTAAATAAATAGAATTTCCCTTCTCATAGAAAACATGTCTTATGAATTTTATATCATAAATCATAAATTATAATTTTTAAAACATTTTATATAGCTATATTTTTAAACAAATTTTGAAAATCCCTAAAATAAATTCCATGTTTTCCTTTTAAGTCAGTTAATAAAGATATCATCTATAAACGCCACTATGTATGTGTCAAGGTATTAGTAATACATAAAAATGATTTTAGATTTGAAAATAGTATGATAATTGATGAATCTTCAGAACATTTCTTGAAACTCAAAATGAATATATTTGATAAGTTAACTTCATAATTTAATCACTCTTCATCCTCAACTGGTGACACGTTGACAATGATTTGATAAAAAAATATTAATCCATTGAATTCTCCAAAAATATCATTAATTGATAATAAATAATATTTATTTTTTACTATCATTTTGATAATATTTATGAGTCAATAAAAAAATATAATATACCATTATCCTTATATGAAATTAGAACAAGTGTTTCCCATATTAACACACATTTTCAGATTAATTTTTTCCCTCATAAAATTTTAATTGTGTTATAAATTCTAATATCTCTACTGGACTATGTTATATGAAGGAAACAATATCATACATGTTCTGGGAAACACATAAATCATAAACTCAATTTCTTTCATTAGTGATTAATTGAAGAAAAAAAATGTTAAACACATCTAAAAAATATTGAACCACCTATAGGAACCAAATATTATCCTTTTATTTGACTAATAAAAGAATAAACACAGCTATCAGAAATTTAAAACATATAAGGTTCATTAAAAAGGTATTTAGATCACTCAAATAAATGTTTGACTCTATTTGAAAAGATTTGACACTCCCACAATGTATGTTAAAATAATCTCTATTATTGTTTTATCAATATGATCAATAAACCTTGACATATAATTCACAGTAATTATAAAAATATATGTTCATATCTCCATAATAAAAAAAAATTCATGATATTTTTTCATCCAAAATTATAGTCGAATAATATATAAATTTAAATACATTCTATATCATCACTCCAAGAGTAGTCTTAGTCTTCATCGAAAAAGGAATTATTTCCACCTGACATTTTAACTGCTATACTACCTAGGTAGATTTCAATGAATCATATTCACTCCTATAAAACATTGAAAATATCTTAATACAAGAACTAATAAGGGTTCTCTATACTATTAGTGTTTTTTCATTTGATTTTTTTTAGAATATGTACTTCTATAAACATTTATCCAGGAGTATTCTTCATATTAACTTTTAGAGGGATACCACCTATCATCATTTGATACTCAAATGTCTCTCTCTTGAGTACCATGATAATTAACAACAATACTACTATAATATTTGAAGATCCACTATGAAAACCTGAACCCACACTTCTATATTTGGTACTAAAAACATGCTGTTTATTTTTTTATAAAAAGTAATCAAAAAATTAACAATATATTATAAAACTGAGTCTCTTTTGAAATATAAGTTGTTTAGGATTAGGAAAATACCTTACATAAAATCAAATTTGACAGAAAAAATATAAAAATAACTAATTATATTCACGTGAACTAACTCCTTTAATGGAGACATCCATCTAAGAACTTCTAAAATACATTTGAGTTTTTTAAATAACATGGTATGAACATAAAATTTCGTAATAATGGGTTTTAAAACCCATAAAAACATTAAAATAAATTTTAAAACATTTTATATGAAATAAAAAATATTTTATATTATATATAACTATCCAAAATAATAGTTGGTGTTTAAATGAAAAATAACTTTCCAAACCTTTTAAAAAATACATTTTATTTTGAAACCCAATAAAAATAATATTCAAAAAACAATTGGATTTATAATTGGAAATAATTTGAAAATAAAAATAATTTGATGGACTAAAATTATAATTATAAGTTCTTATGAAAACCATTCGGCCACTATAAGTATATATTTTAAGAAAATTTATTGTTAAGTTCTTGGGTTCACTCCTCATTCCTCATTATCTAATTTGATAACCAAGTGGCATGTTTGATGAATTTTTTTAGAAGATATACCTTTTTAATCCATAATCCATTAAAATGTTATTAAAATAAAACATATCAAAATTTTCATAGTTTAAAATAATTTTATAAATTCTATGCATGGAAAAAATATCATTTCTTGGAAAATAGTTAAGAGAAATCCATTTTCAAGAAGATATGAATATAATGTCACTAAAATTAAAACAGATTCTTGTTTTAAAATGTATTGAATGTCATTTAAGATTATATAATATAGAAATAGCTACTAATATGAAAGAAAATAATATATGTTCCTTGAGAAATAAATTTCTTTTATAATAATATCACTTTAAAAGAACCCACTTACCCTGATTCCAAATTGTTATGTATGTTCTTCATCAACATCTTTTTCGGAAAATTCATTTTCTTAAAACCTTAAGACCACTAAGGGTAATGTTCTTCCTAAAATAACTCCTCTATAATGTGCGTAGGTATTCTAAGAAAGTATTTGGGAAGGTACCTTTTGGGCGAAATAGGATTTTATGTGTGAAGAAATGAGAATAAGAGTTTCTCTTTTAAAAGATATAAGAGGGTCACTTTTATAATTACTAAAAATATTAATTTAATATAATTTAATAATCAATTAAAAATGGATCCAAACTTATTAATTTTGAATATAATTTTATTATGGGTTATAATAATTATCAATAACTATCCTAGGCACCCTAGTAAGCTGATAATTGAACCAATCCTGACTTAGCCTGAAGGGAACTCTTGATCTCCAAGGGTCGATGATTAGCACGTGGCATCATGTAAAATGTGAGTGGGAATTATTTTTCCAAAAACACTGTGGAAGTAAAAGAGACAAAAAGGAATTAATGAAAAAGAAAATCCATAGGGAGATATGTAAAAATAGTCAAACTGTTAGGAATACCCAAACTACTACAGATAAGTACCAATAAAATAGTAAGATAAAAAGCCCAAGTCCCAATAAACACAACTCTCCAAATCCAAAAATAAACTAGTAGAACCAACTCTAAGTGGCTCTCTACCCCTTCTCTAACTTGGAAGGATAAAATCTATAAACACCTGAAGGCATGGGTTGGGTGTGTGATAAAGATCCCAATAGGGTCTCACCAAGAATTCCATAATAGATGCCAAAATTAAAATGACCAGAGAGAGCTTTCAATTAAAAAATAGGTTTTGAATTTTGAGGAGCATAAATGAAACAATTCATTATTTACATTTCAAATGATGGGAATACTTCTAAAAATATGAATTTTCAAAAATTGATTATAAACAAATATTTATATAAAACAGTTTATATAAATTAGAAGGCATGTAAAAATGTTTTGAAATAATGGAATATATTAATTTTAAATAATAAAAAGATTTCAATATGGACATATTCCAAACAAGTTATGATATTTCTATGCTATAGGGACTCCACACTCAAGGTGACATGGAAATATGCACTTGAATCCCTCTGAACTCAAGCAAAAGGGGACTCATTACCATTGCATAACGGATGTGATGTGTTGCATTAATGTTTTAGAACATTGTAAATCATAATGTGTCATCCAAATAACTCATTGACTACCTTAGGTTGTCATGTTATCAAGTAAAAATCAATTATAGAAGCTTTACATAAAGACTTCTTAAAATAAAATTAATCCCATTCTCCATTTCCTATATTTCAATTTCCATTTTAACCCCATAATTGGGTTTTAATAAAAAAATATTGCTTTTACTATGGTAAAACCCTATATTTTTTTTATCAAAATCATTTTAATCCAGTTTAATAAATAGGGATTTGATACCAATTAACAACTCAATTCCACAATGCTATTTCACAAATTAATCTAAAAAATTTAATTTTTTTCAAACAAATTCTATCAATTTCATAACAAACCCCCATTTCAATGGAATAAGGGTTTTAAAAATTATACATCTAATCGTTTTTTTAGAATTAAATTCAAAATTTTAATTGAAACAATTTCCATCAATCCACAGTTTAAATTAAACAATTCAAATCTCAAAAATTTTCAAAAACACACCCTAATTCAATGGAATTTGGGGTTTTCCAATTTCATGCAAAAAAATCTATTTTTTAAAACCCTAAATCCAATGGGATTGGTGTTTTCCAATAAGACAAATGAAATAAATTTATTAAAAATTAAACAATTTAATTTAATTCAATTTATTGAAATTAAACAAATAAATTTATGGTTAACATAAATTGGGCATCGTAATGGAACCACGTACCTCAAGGTGAATGGATTTAGAATCTCAAAGATGTAAACCCAACATTACAACCGAGAGTAGTGAAAATAAGGATATACAAATCAAACATAGATTTAGATCCAAAACAATGTGTATTAGATCCAAAATTCAATCTGAATATCCATGAAAACCTAGGGAGGAGGAGGGAGATCACTAGAGATAGAGATTGGTGTGAGGAAACTAACTGAGAGAAGATCAATGGGAATTCCTCAAGCTTCAAATCACTTCTGTAAGGGATCCAAGGGGCCAAAAACTATTCATGGGTGCTATAAGGACAGAAGAAACCAATATTGGGTCATACCAGTCCATTGAGGGATTAAAATATGCGTTCATGATTTGTTAATAAAAAAATCAAATCAATTAAAAACCTCTACGCATAGTTTAATGGGAAGAGCCACACTGTTTGATAAACAGTGTGGACTAAACATGTTCCCATTTTAAAAGGGACACACATTTTCTCCTATGATATTTCATGGATTGAATAACTTTTCTCCAACTATAGAAAAATCCCACAACCTTAGGTTGCATGATTTTTTCTAAGAGGGTACACGGTTAGGTAAAATCGTGTGCTAACCATGCACTAGCCCAAAATTTTTAAAACATACAAAAAATTAAACCTAAAAACCCCCCAATAAACCCAACCAAATATTGGTAATAAGTTGGGTTTAGAAATACCAAAAAATTGTAAAAGGATGTTATAACCTCCTCACCATAGAACCATCTTTTCCATATAAAGCCTACGATGTTGCTTCCATGTCAAAAAGATGAGGCCACTAGTCTCTCATTAGTGCCACCCATTTCCACATATCATGATTATTAGAACTATAATACCATTGCACATGAAACAATGGTATCTCCCTCTAATTAAGTACCTTGGTTTTCAAATCAATAGTCATGATAGTATATTCAGTCACAGATAAATTAGGTTCAACCTCAACATCATGCAAACATAAAACATGAGATGGATTGCATAGACACTTTAAAAGAAAATCTAAATAGAATATTTTATTTATTTTTTTTATCTTATGTGGAAGTGAAAAATGATAAGAAACTTTCCCCACCTTCTCAAAAACATCAAAAGTTCCCACAAAAAATAAGGATAATGTTTTCCGTGCCTCCCAAGTTATCGATGACCCAACCGAGATGAAACCTTCAAGAACACCTAGTCACAAACGGAAAATTACAATTATCTATGATTTTGATCAATATAATACTTATACCATATCTACCATCTACATTTTTATGTGAATAAAAGAAATATTAGTTGTTTTCTCTTGGACCAAACATTTTTCATCCAAGGAAATTTCACCCACCACTATCCAATACAATAGAGATCTTCAAGGCCGACCATAAAAGGCTTCAAAAGGATCCATTCTGATCACGGACTAGTAACTATTCTTATAAGAAAACTAATCCATCACCAAATGATAATCCCAAGCTTCCCAAAAGTCAATAACACAAGATCGATGTATATCATCAAGAATTGGTATAGTTCATTCTATATGGTTATCTAACTACAGAGTGTATTCCATACTAAAATGGATATAAGATCCAAGTGACTCTTAACGGACTCTCCAAAAATGAGAAGTGAACCAAGGATCCCTATTAGAGACTATAGTATATTATACTCCATGAAAATGAAAAATCTCTTTCCCATAGATATTTCCAAATTCCTCGACTTTGGTGGAATAAAAAATGACTATAAAGTGAGCTGACTTAGTCTTCCTTTTGATCACAACCCATATCACATTATTCATTCTATGGGTATGAATAAACCCAAACAAAAACGTTTATAGAGATCTCATCCCACTTCCATGCAGGTACTAGAAGTAGAAGGAGAAAAACCAAAGGCTTATAGTGATCTACCTTGACCAGATGGTACGTATAATAATGAGAAACAAAATCAGAAATTCTCTTTCTTATACCTCACCACCAGAATATAATCTTCATGAAATAGTACATCGTCATGGTACCAGGGTGAAAAAACCATTGGGGGTTAAGTAAATTCACCATCACGTATCTCTTTACTGCTAATGTCCTGACAAAACATTCATGATAGTATATAATTCACTATTTGGAGAACGACCACTCATCCATGGTCTCCCCACCATAAAGAGAGTCTATAATTCTATGTGACTCATCACCAATCATATATTCCTTAAGAATTAATTTTATAAGAGAATATTTCAATTGAAAATTGGACAAGGAAACCTCAGAACTTGTTTCTCGAACTCCAATATGAAACAATGCAAAGAGATCCATCTTGTTCCACACTTCTGATAATTCTTTCACTGCCTTGGTCGGATGTTTACTACTCAAATAATATGGGGTGACATTATGTTTCCTCAAGTAATAGGTGATGTAAAAGTTGATATACATTTGGTACTTCACCCAATTCCTCTAGAGAAGATTCAAATATTTTTTAGAGAAGATATAACTCAAGATCTTATGGTCTAAAAACATAGTAATACTTTATCCATAAAGGTAATTCCACAAATAATTAAGTGTGTGTGTCATAGATTAAAGTTAAAGTTCATGTGTTGTATAATTATTCTTGTGTGGAATAAGCTAACGAGATCTGCAAGAAAAGACATGATCACCCTACATAAGAACACAACCCAAGCCTAAACCTGATGGAACACAGAAGACCACATATCCCTTCCCGGCCTCTGGAAGAGTTAAAACTGATGCCGTAGTAAAAAGAAATTTTAGATCAACAAAAGAAATATATAATTTTTCATTCGAATAAATATTTAACCCCTTCTGAGTTAGAGAAGAAATCTAAGAAGGCATCTTTGAGAATTCGTTCAAGAATTGAGGATAATAACCAACTAAAACAAAGAATATATGAATCATGAAAACATTATGTCATTGTTCCCAAGTCATAATAGCCTTCCCTTTCTCAACATCAACTGATATTAACAATTTTTATGCCCCATGTCCCAATAACATCAGTTCTTGAATCCAGAAATCACATTTTGGAAGTTTGGCATAATGCTGATGATTTCGTAGAAAAATCAGAATAGTTCTCAGATGAAAGAGATTCGTCCAAGATAATAACCAATCCCTGAATTATTAGGGATTATCCAATCCATCCTAAATATAATGTCAATATCTTCTATATAAATAACTAGAAAACTAGAAAAAAGATAAACATCTTATAGAGATAAAACAAAAGAGGTACTGCAGGTACCCTACTCTCTCTTAGTACCAAATGGTTTAGTAATGTCCATTGCACATGACAAAGGCTCCAAATGAATATTAAACAGATTAAAAAAATAGGTTAAAATAAATGAATGAGATTCACCCATATCAAATAATGTGGTAATTAATGATGAAGCTGTAGTGATGATACCTCTCATGGTTATTGGACTTGTATCATATTCCATTGGAGGCTCTTCTACTGCGTGAAGAAGATTCTTTCCAGGTAGTTATGAATGGAACATTTTTTAGTTGAAGCAACTGATTAAAAGGTAGTTTTAGAAGGATTTTATGATCTCGTGACACTACACGGAGTGAAACAAACATGGAATAATCCTTAAAAGTGACCCGATCATCCACAAAAGCCAAAATATTTGAGTGCCTTAGTGAAAACCCTAATTTATTGTAATGATTTTCCACACTAGTATCACATCAAAGGACCTCATCCAGAAAATGAATGATGTCTAGAATGACCCTTCTATCAACATTCACTATGAGAATCATCACGTTTTTTGTTTCCTTTAGAGGAATATCTACTACCACTTGGACAGAAAGAAAGTCTCAATAAGCCTAACATGCCAGTCTGGTCCATCTCAACCATAAGTGCTCTATCTTGTACAACATAATTTAAAATAAAATTCAGTAAGATATGTTTTTAGTGAATAGCTAGGTGAATATCCAACTCGATCTGGTGAGCTTTCATCCTCTCATTTGACATAATCTCAGGTGCGATGTGCACAAGCTCAGCAAAATGGTTTTATATTCTGTAACTATAACATTCCAGGTAACTATGGAATATGAATTTCTCATATTTATTAATATTTATGAATTATATAATAATTTTACCTTAATAGTCATTCTATGTATGATAATTTACTTGACATGCAATAATGGGTTTCTCCGAAATCATATTTTTCACGCAACCCAGAGTTATACAGAAAAATAATATATTTTTAATATCATTATTTTAAATGGAAGTTATCGCCTAGTAATTGTATCAAATAGAATTAAGAGAACATACTACATTATGTTTACATGTGTTTATTAAATGTTTTTACATTCATCTAATAAATTTTATAGGATTAAAATGAGAATAAATCCAATTTTTCGCATAAAATTCGCTAATATTATATAAAAGGCATTTTTTACATATTTTGATGGAAAAAATATTTTAAATATAGTTTTTTAAACTTTTATAAGTCCTATTTGAAAATATAAACTTATTCATTGGAATCCTGGCATCATATTTTACTTTGGTTGATGTTTTTTTATTTTTCTGATAATATTCATATTTTGTTGTATAGTGAAAAATACCACATTTTAGTTCAAAACTACTTTTTCTTATAATTTATTAATATAATTATATTACACTTTTAATTTTTTTTATTGTGGAATTATATTATGTTTTTGAAATTTTATCCAATTTTGGTCTTTGTAATCAATTTCATATTAAAATTGGATATAAAAACACTGTGATCATTTGGACATTTCACTTTAAAAACACATTTTGTCATTCCAACAACGATATTATTTTTAAATGAAATTTATCCTCTTCTATGAATTTAATTTTGAAAAAAGAACATATACGTTTATAGTAAGTATGAAAAATTTTATCTAGTAGGCTCAACATAATTTTAGGTAAATAGAAACTTTTGTATTTTATTTACCACTGTTAAAAGTCAATCATTTAGTTAAAGGTAAAAATAATATTATAATATTATGGAAATACCTTAACACATAACCTAATATTGTCGGTGGAGTTATTATTGACCAATAAAATCCTTGACCCAAAATATTGGCCTTTGGAATCCACTTTTGTGTGATAATAAAATTTTGAACATTTTATATAATGTAACGGTAAATATGTCAACAATATGTCTCTTATTACTAAAAAAATTATCCTATGGGGTTATATAAGTGATATATTCAACTATAAGTATTAAATAAAAATATAAAATGATTACTTACACCATGGTAATTTATTTATAATTTTTATGAAATAAATAATTACATAAAATTATGACACATTGGTGATGTGTTAATTGATTTATTAAAGAGATAATAAAATAAATGATATTAATAATAATAAAATAAATATAATTTCAAATATTTGATCCCATACAAGAATTTATTCGAATAAGTTTACATTTTAGGGATGATTTAATGTTGTTTTTTAGAAGTAATCAAGTTGTTTTGATATTTCTAAAAAGGCAATCAGTGAATAGTTTCAAAATTGACACTTTTGAGATTTTAAAATAATTTTTATTTTATTAAATGATATATTTTTTTTAAATACATTCTTCATAAAACTCGTTGGAATAATGAATAAAATATCCTAAATGGCTCATTTATGGGTCTTTTGGAATCTTACGTTAATTATTTTAACCCTGAATGTTGATATTACTTGGTAAAGTGGTATAAATTTAAATGGTTAATTAATGGTTAAAACAAAAATATAATATTTAAAATAAAATCATTGCATGTATAAAAAATATTGTTTGAATTAATTTCAAACCACCTTCATATTATATTATAAATAATATAATTTTAAGTTATTTTGAGTTAAAAATTATTTTATATCAATTTAATATTTTAAGGGTTTCCAAGGTTGCCCCTCCCCTATTCTATAGAAAGGCACACATTTATCTCTATTACTCAGACTTACAAAACATTTTGTTTTATCCAATATCTACCCATACCCCTTTCTATAATCCCTCCCCCACATTATTGAAACCTTGTTTTAGGAATAACACTCTTCATATAGGAGTTAAGGTGTTAAGAACGATGATCATATGAATGAAAGGAAGATTAAGATTGTACGTGATAATTCAGAGTCGAGGAAAAAGGTTTTGTCTTAATGTCCTTTCATTGAGAAATTTCATGATAATATGCACCATTATTCTTTTATAAGGTGTATATAAAGCCACTATGACATTTCTTATCCATATTTTATCTAAAATAATGTTATTTAATCTTTTATTAACTGTATTAATTCATGTAGATTATGATTTAAATGCTCAAAGTGGTATAGAACACCTTGAACGTTTAGAGATTTAATTATCAAACCTTTTTATTCAAGATATTAATTTACATATTTATTTGTAATTATATAAAAGGATTATAATGGGATTTTTATGTCTATCTTTAATTTCATTCATCGTTTTCAAAAGGAATATTTTTTACATGAAGCGTTTTACTTTCATTACAAAATAATAGAAGGAATGTTTTTTCATATACCACAAAAACAAATTCATTACCACCATAACCATTTTTTATATTTGGATTCCACTATAAGACTTAATTTACTTTAAAAGGAAAAGATTCCCTAATTCTATTTTTTGGGTATAGTGGAATTGAAAATGGGTTATTAAATGAAAATGGTCTTTTTATATGAATATGTTTCTCTTATGGGATTAAAAGAGATTTTTTCAATAGGGTTTTGTGATGAATATGTTTTATTCATGAAATATTACTTGAGGATTATATGGAATGGGTGAGCCCAATATATCTTTTATGAAGGGTTGAGCCCCATTATAGTTCACGGGTGAGCCCAACATAGCTTATATGAATGGTAAAGCCCCATTATAGCTCACAGGTGAGCCCATTATAGCTTATATAAAGGGATGGTCCCCATTATAGCTCACAGGTGAGCCCAATATAGCTTATATGAAGGATGTTCCCTATTATATATCTCTAATTCATTAGGTAATAATAATATAGGATGTTGTCCATGTGGTTATTCCAATTTAATAGTTTTTGAACGGTGTTTTATGTATATAATGCTCTAATTCACCCAAAGGAGTTTTAATTGCTTGAAATTCGTTTTAATGTTTCTGTTTGAGAAATATTTGTGTGTGTTATTCATGTGAACATGTTTCAATTAATTATCTCAATGAACATCAAATGGGTTACCAAATTTTTCACCCGACAAATGGGTTTATTTCTTTTTTATGTCCCTTACTGAGATTGTTTTTCTCATCCAATGTTTTTAAATGTATTTCAGAAGATTCAATGGAGAATAGTGTCAATGATAGAATCATGGAAAAGATATGATGATTAAAAAGAATTTTTTTTTCATATTTTTAATTTTTTTTGTTTTATGAAATAAATTAATACTATTAGATGTGTTCACATTGTATTTATATGGTTTTTTACGTAATAGTTATTGACTAAGTTTCCAAATCCATAAAGATGAAAATATTATCTATATGAAATAAAGTAATTTTTTGTCTGAACTCAAGATTATGTAATGTTGGATGGGGCCATATAGTTGGTATCAAAGGATGGTTTATAAAGCATTAGATGTTAGGATGCTATTAATTTCTTTTCCATAGAGGATTTTAGTTTATATTTAAGTAGAAATGATATAAAATTTTAAGATTACCTTTTTGATTCATTTAAAAAAAGACTGCCCAAATTGGTTTTCCACATAAGAAATAGGAAAGCAGTAATGGGATGTAATGAGAGGAAAACAGCCTTTAAAATCAACATTATGAGGTGGTTGGATTTTGAAATGAATAATTTTTTGCTGTGATAGTTCAGTTGACACAATATATAAATGGATGTTGAATCCATGCATGAGATCATCCATATTAACCACAGAGGAATATGTTAGTAGTGGAACATTTTAAGAGGAAAAATCTCCCATCATTAAATGGATCATCTGACCCAAGGGTAGTAGAAGGATGGATCGATACCCTGGAGAATATATTTAAAGTCATGGGATGTTCAAATCATCAAATTCTAACTCTTTCCATCTATTGTATCAAAGGTGAAACTGATTAATGGTTATCATAAATTAATAATACTAGAGAGAGAAAATTATCTTGATACCATGGAATATGAAGAATTTAAGGATATTTTCATTGAAAAATATTTCTCTATGGTTACCCGACTCAGGATGGACAAACAATTAATGGAATTAAATAAAAATGATAATGATTTAGTTATTGCATATGAAGTGAAAATCACAATATTTTCAATGTATGATCAAGATTTTATTCGAGACATTGAAAGTAAAATTAATATATTTTACACAGTATTGAAACTATTCTACAAATAGCACTATCCTCTAGAGAATTTAAATGTTATGGAAAAGTGGTTTTTGGTGCTAAGAAAGTTGAAACAGATGATGTTGATACATACGTTCCACAAGATGATAAGAGTAAGAAATTATCAAGGTGGAAGGAAATGGAGAAGAAAAAAGCTAATAATTTTGGTGGTAAGCCTAAAACTTGTTCCAAGTGTAGTAAAATACATTTTCGGAATGAATGTCAAGATCAAGAAAGTGTTACTGGTGTGGAAAAGTTAATCACAAGGCTCATGACTACAAGAAAAAGGGTCCTAAATTGACCAATAATTAGATAACAGAGATCCAGTATATAGTAATATGCTTTATCTACAATGAGTTGGGACATAATGCAAATAAGTGTCTGAAGTTAGTTATACATGGAGAAAAATAGTATGATCCGAAACAAAAGGTTTTGGGAAATTTTTTTATTACTACTACAGTTAATGTGGAGACATCTAATGAAGTGATGGAAGCTCATGAGAGACTAGTTTTCATGAAGTATAAACATATGTTCAAGGTTTTAGACACACCTTCTAGGGTTTTATGTTATGTTATAATGGGTTATTAAGGGCATTTTTGGAAGATGTTTTGCAGGGTTATGTTTATGTAAATACTTTGTTTAATGTGGAGTATTACTTTACTTTTGGACCTCAGTTTTAAGATATTGATAGCCTTTATGGTTTGTGTGATCTTTTTTGATTAAGGATATTCATAGGGATGTACATCATAATTCTAGTAATACTATGAGGATGAAATTGTGCTTATAAAATAGAAATATATTAAGTATGTATGATTATTTTTGTTCTTATTCAATGATGTAAATGAATTATAAAACTATAGAGAAATTGTATTGAAACCAAAAATAATACCCTTGTAATTTCTTTTCTTATAAATCAAATGGTACTATAGATCATATCATATTTATATCTTTTTTATTATTAACTTTTCCCATACCATGTTATCTATCACTCTCCCAAACAACATGATATTTATTTTTCCTTCAATATATATGTCTTCCTATATGGAACCCGAGTATATGATATATTTGGAAACATTTGTACTTACATTTAATTATTTTAATGAGGAAGTTTTATTAAACATTTTTCTGATGTGGGATATCAATGAAGTAATTTTTAAATTGAAATCCTAGTTGTTAAGCCCAAATTTAAAATTATGAGGACCCAATTTCCAAAAGGGGGGAAGAATATAAGATCCCAAGTAACTATAGAATAATAATTTTTCATATTTATTATTATTTATGAATTAGATAGTAATGTTACCTTAATTATGATTATCTATCTGATAGCGTACACTACACACAATAATGGGTTTCTCCGAAATCTTATGTTTCACGCAAGACAAAGTTATACCGATAAATAATATATTTTTAATATTATTATTTAAATTGTAGTTATTTATTAACCATTGAATAGAAGGTAATGAATAGGACTAACTGTATTATGTTTAAAAATTTTTATGATATGTTTTTATTATCTTTTAATAATGTTCATTGGCGAAAAATGAGAATAAATATAATTTTAAGCATAAAATATTCTAATATTTTTTTAAAGGTTGGTTTACCATATTTTAATAGAGAACCCATTTTATATCTAGTTTCTGAAAATTTTATAAGGTATACTTGAAAAAAATAATCTTCTCATTTGTAATCATGATATCGATATTTTCTTTGGTTAAATTTTTTGTATTTTTCTGATAATATTCATATTTTAATGAATAGTAAAAATACTGCATTTTAATTCATAGCTACTTTTTGTCTATTTTTTTATATAGATTGATTATAATATTAATTGGTTTTGAAGTGTAATTATATTATGTTTTTTTATTTAATAAAATGTAGTTAATTACAATTAACTTTATGTTGACATTGGATATAGAAACCAAGTGAACTTTTGGATGTTTTCCTTTAAAAACCTATTTTCTCATTCTGAGAACAAGGTTAATTTTAAATTAAATTTTCCATATTATATGAATTGAATTTAAAAAAACATACATGGTTTTATATAGCGTGAAAAATGTGATCTAATAGGATCCACTTAATTTTTTAGGAATAGTAAATTTTTTATTTTATTTACCACAATTAAAGGTAAATCAGGTAATTAAAGATACAAATAATATTATAATATTATTAAACATCCCTAACACTTATCATAATCTTCGTGGATGAGTTATGTTCAACCAATAAAAAAAATTTCGCAAAATTGTGGCATTTTTATGCTATTTTTGCGTGAGTATGATGATTATTGAATTTTATTTAAAGTAAAAGAAAATATGTCATAAACATGTCTATTATTACAAAACATTTATAATATGGGATCATATAAGTTATATATTTAACTATAAATAGTCATTATAAATATAAAATTATTACCTAAATCATGGAAATTTATTTCTAATTTCTAATAAATAAGTAGTTAAAGTAATGCGTGACACAATGGTGATGCGGTAGTTGATTTGTTAAAGAAAGAATAAAATAAATTATAATAATTATATTAAAATAAATATAATTTAAAATATTTGATACTATACACGAATTTTATAGATTAATTTTACATGTTAGGGATGATATAATGTTGTTTTTTCAAAGGAATCAAGTTGTTGTGATATTTCTAAAAATTCAATTATTGAAAAGTGTCAAAATTGATAGTTATGGGATTTTAAAATAATTTATATTTTATTAAATGATAGATATTTTTTAAAAAATAAAAATTTGTCTACATAGTTGGAATAAATAATTTCATATCATCAATGACTCATTTATGGGTCTTTTGGCATATTATGCCTATTATTTTAAACCTCAAAGTGTAAATTACATGATAAAATAGTAAGAATTAAAAATGTCAATTAAGGGTTAAAACAAAAAAGATAAAGTTTAAAATAAAATAAATACATGTCTAAAAATTATTACCCAACATCATCTTATCATTGAACTAACAAAATTTTGAGACATTTTTAGTTAAAAATTAATTTATATTAATTTAATATTTTAAGGGTTTCCAAGGGCTCTCCTCCCTTGCCCTATAAAAAAGGCTACAATTCCCCGCTATTAGTCACACTTCAAAAACCTTTTCGTATGGTCAAGCTCAGCCCAAACCCTTTTTTAGAATACCTCCCCACATTCTTGAAGCCTTATCTTGGGAATAATACTCTCCTTAAATTTTATATGTTGTTAAAAAAGTTATCATCTGAAGGAAAGGAAGATAAATAATGTATGTGACGAGTCAAACTTAAGGTAAGGGATTTCATCTCAATTTTCTTTCATTGGGTCATTTTTTGATAATATGCACCATTATTATTTTATAAGGTTTAAAAACACAAACAATGAGATTTTATTACCATATTTTATCAATAATATTGTTATTAAATGTTTTGGTAAATGAATTGATTCATGAAGATTAAGATTTCAATATTCAAAGGGGAATGTGACACCTTGAAAGTTTGAAGATTTAATTATCAAATATTTTTCTTCATGATATTAATTTACATATTTATTTTTATGAATATAAATATATCACATAGGTAATTTTATGTCTATCATGAATTGATATAAATCCTTTCCAAAGGAAACTTTTCTTATGAAGCGTTTTACTTTCATTACAAAATAGAAAAAGGAATTTTTTTTGTGTACAACAACAACAAATTCCCAGTTTCCATAACCTTTACTTGATATTTGGTTTTCTCTATAAGACTTAATGTATTTTAAAAGTAAAATAATCCCTTATTTCCTTTTTTTATCTTGGTATTGAAAATGGGTTCTTAAATGAAAGTTGTATTTTTATTCGAATTTTTTTCACATGGGATTAAAAGAGGTTTTTTCAGAATGGCATTTTCATGATTGTGTTTTATTCATGAAATGTTACTTGAGAATTATATGATATGGGTGATCCTGATATATCTTATATGAATGGTTGAGACACATTATAGCTCATGGGTGATCTTTACATAGCTTATACAAAGGGTTGATCCCCATTATAGCTCAAAAGTGATCCTGTTATAGCTAATATGAAGGGATGATCTCCATTAGAGCTCATGGGTGAGCCTGATATTACATATATAAAGGGTGATCCCAATTATAGACATCTTATTAACTGGGTAATATTAATATTGGAAGTTTTCCCTGTTATTTTTTCAATTTAAAGGTATTTGAAAGGTGTTTTATGTATATGATGCTCTAAGTTTCCTAAAGGATTTTTAATTTCTTGGTATAGGTTTTAATGATTTTCTTTGAGAGAACTGTAAGTGTGTTATTCAGGTGATTTTATTTATTTCATTCCCTCAAATAACATTAAATGGGTTACCATGTTTTTCACTAGATTGATGGTTTTGTTTCTTTTTATATCACTTACTGAGATTTTTTTTATCATCCCATGTTTTTCAATGTTTTTAATAGGATTTAAGGGAGAATAGTGTCACGTATGGAATCAATTAAATGTTATGATTATTAAAAAGTAAACATGTTTCATTTTTTAAATATTTTGTGTTATGAAAGAAATGGATACCATTGGAAGTGTCCACTTTGTATTTATATTGTTCTTATTTAATAGTTATGGCCTGATTCTCTAAAGATATAAACTTTAAAATACCTTAAATATGAAAAAAGTAATATTCTAGAATTAACCCAATATTATATAATGATTAATATAGGTTATTTATATTCACTGTCTTTTTATCCTACTCAATTTTGAAAAATTTAGTACCCTTGCCCAACAACATCGATTCTAGATAGAACTCTTGGTTGAAAAGAACCTCTACGTCCTTCCACTATAACCCATCACAATTATTCGATGATACCATTATGTTCCACTATGCCTTGATTAGTACTTATTGTATGAAGGTGTCAGACTTCACCTTGATTTTATAAGATGTGTCCAAGAACCCAAATAAACAATCTATTATCCTAAACTGCTCCTCACCCTCTTAAGGATCATTTGAGCATTTTAATAGTTTGGTCTTCTAGAAAATGGACTCTTGAGAACAAATTTTTAGGGCCTCCCTCTGAGGTTTCATAGTTGGATCCTGAGTAAGAATTGGAAGTGGTTCATTTCCTGAATCTTGGATAGTGCACACAATCAAATCAACCATACTTGGGTCTATGAGAGGATATTCTCACTTAGGATCAGTGGTAGGTTCATCTTGGATCCAATTCGCTTGTCTTCTTAGAGGCATGATTCTACACAACATCTTCAGAAAAAAATACATTATATTTCACTCAAACAAAGCATCAAGGAAAACTTAATTCCAATAGATGGAGAACAAGATTTTTATTTCAACCTATCAAAATAAAAATAGGGAAATTGATAAAACTAGTCCTCAATATTTCATTCCATATCCACCCCTGGCGACTTGACATTCATTATGGTGCGAGATATTCCAAAACTCAATCACAACCACCTCCTAAGCCATGGTAAATTTTTAAAAATTCATACTGACATCAAAAACATATCAACCTAGAGATTTGATATAAAATTACCATGAACTATCCTAAGGACACCGGTAACCCAATAACTATGCCGACACTAACATAGCTCTAAGTGTGTTCTCGATCCCCATAGGTAGGAAACTAGTACCACCCATCTTGAAAAATGTTAGTGGTAATTATTTTTCCTCAAACATTACATGAGTAAATAATACAAGATAGTATGCATACAAAAGAAATAACACATGGAGATATGTACCAAAAATAAAATTGTTATGAAAAACCAAAGTACTATATAAAATTACCAATAAAATAGGAAGATAAAAAGCCCAAGTCCAAACATATACAACTCTCTAAGTCCACATAACAACATCTAGAACCACCTTCTAGTGGCACTCTACCCCTACTCTAACCTGGAAGGAGGAAATCTACAAACAGCCAAAGACACATGTAGGGTTTGAGCTAAAGATACATATAGGGTCTGACCAAGGATTCCATAATAGATTTTAATGTTTAATCAATCAGAAATATCATTCAATTTAAATTTTATAGGTTTTTAATTTCAATGAGTATAAATGAAAAAATTCATGCTTTACATTTCAAATGATGTAAATACTTAAAAAAAATAAAACTTTTTACAAATGGATTATGTAAACAGATTCATATAAAAAAATTAGATAAATCATAAGGAATATAAAATAGTTTTGCAATAATAACATATATTCATTAAAAATACAAAAAAAAAATGATAAACATGATCATATTCATATGAAGGTATCGTAGTTCTAGGATATAAAGACTCCATTATCATGGTGACATAGCAATATATACATATACCCCTCTGAACATAGGCCAAAGTGGACTCATCGCCATCACCTATGGGATGTGATGTGCTGCATTTATGTTTTAGAATGTTGTAAATCCAAAAGTGTTATCGAAATTACTCACTAACTACCTAATTATTATATCAGATATCATACAAAACAATGATGGGAAGTTCACTTTAATAATGATTAAAATAAATTTTACCCTATTCAACATTTCAAATATGAATATTTCCATTTACAACCCATATCGGGGTTTTAATGAAAAAGCATTCACTTTTATCAGGATAAAACCCTAAAGTTTCTATGAAATCTATTTAAATAAATTTTCACAAATAGGGATTTGAAATCAATTTGCATTATAATTCCCCAATATACATTAACAAATTATATTCAATAATTTAATTTTTTTCAACAAAAATCCATCAATTTCAAAATAAATTCACAATTCAATGGAATTGGGTTTTCACAATTTTCCATCAAATCCATTTTACACAATAAAATTCAAGAATATAATTGAAACAATTTCTATAAATAATAAATTTAAATTAAACAATTTAAATATCCTAAATTTCCAATAACACATCCCAATTCAATAAAATTGTGGGTTTTCCAATTTCATACCAAAAACCTATTTTGTAAAACCCCAAACACAATGGGATTGGGTTTTTCCAAAAAAAACAAGTTGAAATCTATTTATTCAAAACCAAAAAATTAAATTTAATTCAAACTACTTAAATTAAACAAATTAATTTAGGGTTAAAATAAATTGGGCATCGTAATTGAACCTCCTACCTCAAGATCAATAGATCTTAAATCAAAAAGCAATAAATGGAAAACTTTAATGGATAATGATGAAAATAAGGATATATGAATGAAACATAGGATTAGATAAAAAAATATGGGGTATTAGATATAAAAAGAAACATGGGGATCTATGGGACACTAGAGAAGGAAATAGAGAATGTGGGAGATGGAGATCGGAGTGATGAAACTAACTAAAAGAAGATAAAACTGCATTCCTCGAGCATCTAATCGTTGTCGAGAGGGATCTGAGGTGAAAAAATATTCTTGGGAGCTCCAATGATGGGAGAAACTATCATTGGGTAGTACCGATTATTCAAGGGCCTAAAAGAGGTGTTGGTCAGAGTAGAGTACTCAATAGGGGTGAATTGATTATCTATAAAAATTTCTATTTAAAATTTATTGTTTGAAGTTCCCCAAATATTTAAAATTTGATTGCGCAGTTAGCCAGTATTGAATTTATAAGAGCTTGATTGCTCTATTAATTTCTCAAAAGATTGATTAGTTCTCAGTTGTATCAATTTTATAATTAACACCTCTTTTGAAACAAATCTAATAAGTCAATATTGTTATAAACACTTGATAAGACTAACTATAAGAGTTAAATTTAGTTTTATGAAATATTTGATAAAATAGTGTAAAACTAAAAGTTAAAAACTCGTAGAATATAAAATAAGAGGTTCAGTCCCAAGTAGATACTTAATCCTCTCCACTTGGCGATCACCTTCCACCAAGAAGGTTAAATTAATAAACAGTTTTATCCACACCATAGATCAAGGTTTAAAACAGCACATTGGGCTGTCTGGGTCAGCCTTCACCACAACCACAATTCTTCCTAGGAAAAAAAACAAAAATATCACACATGACCTCTTCCCCAGTTCTACATGGGATAAAAATGGATAAAAAGAGTGTGAGATTGAGGATATCGAGTATCCTCTAGTTATGAACAATAGTCAGTGTGTGTGTAACAGACATATACACACGCAGCTTGGAAATGTACCTAAATGAACACAACAAAGATAACGATTCGAACTTAGGTTTAGAAGTCTCTATGTGTTATGAGGTGAAGCTCTAGAATCATTTTATGAATTGGATTTGAAGTTTGATACCTCTTTTATAAGATGACACAAAATAGAGTGTTGTATTCTAGCTTCCAGCTATATGTATGGTTGTGCAGGCATATTCTTCTCTTTCCTTCATATTCTGAAATAGTTTTTCAATTCAATGTTAATATCAATTCAGATCACCTCATGTGTTATTCTATTCTAGAGTTCATAGTGGTTGAATGAGAGTTTCATATGTTCTTCATTATATCTCTCATAGGCATGCACCACACGACTCTCTCTATTCTATCTATCTTATTTCTTTTAAAATAATTCTTATTTTCAGGGGCCGAAAAAGAGCATGTACAGTGCATGTGAATCGCTCATCATACCTTTTATTGTCTTCTAAAATTACTAAAAATAATTATTAAATACGTCAGTATCATTAAATGACAAAAATGTGACCCTTATAAATAATATTAGTAAATGTAGATTTAAACAGTTTATCAGTGACTTGTCTATTGTTGTCTCTTTCGGTTGGTGTCTTAACCCATCAGTAACTTGTTTCAATGGTGTGTCCTTCCTTCTATCGGTGAGACCCTATTTCAATGGTCAGTCCTTCCTTCTATCGGTGAGATATTTGATCTATCAGTGACTCGTATCAATAGTGAATCCTTCCTTCTGTCAGTGACACAGTTGAACCAATGGTGACTCATTTCAACTGATGGTGAGTCCTTTCATAGATAACACCATGCAATAGTAGGTCACTTGGACTGATGGTAGGTTATCTGCATCGGTGATTCATATGCAACGGTGAGTCGTCTGCTTCGGTGTCATGTGCAACGCTGAGTCTGATGAGTCTTTCTAATAGTATCATCTTCACATACTTACAACATATGCCTGTTTGAACTATCTGTCAGTGAGTCATATGTCTGTCAATGAGTCATCTATCTGTCGTTGTCTGTGACTCATACTTAGATAACTTTAGAAGTTCTATCTATCTTACAATTCAACAAATTCATAGAATGTAAATTTACATAATCACATGGATAATCAATTATAATCTTGTTTAGAAATCAACACTGATAAATAGTTATATGATTATAATGATATGATATTCAAGATAATGCTTTGAAATAATTTATTATCTGACATGATTTAAGATATATGTTAATATATGACATGATTTGTGATAATTAAATCTATTATAGTTAGACATACTTTCCAACAGTATCTATGGGCCAACAATCTCCCCATTTTTGATGATCACGAATCATGGAATTATTATGTACCATCAGAGAAATCTAAAATTAAACACATAGTAATGTATTAGAGAGAAGATTAAAATAATGTATCAGAGATAGTAATGATGATAATAATGTATAAACATAATAAAGTTATCCCCATTTTATTATTTCGTAATAAAACTCACCCATTTTAATAAAGCTTAATAAAATTATGCCCCTTTTGGATTTGAAAAATGTGGAATGTAGAAACCTCAAAATAGGGAAATAACATTCATAAGAAAATTACATTGAATGAGCGAAAGTACAATGAATCAGCCCTATAAAAAAAGATCAATCCACACCACATCATAGGGACTAAGGGATTCCTTCCCCTTATCAGAAGGATCAATGGATGGTTTATCAGGAGGGTTATAGTGAGAAGAAGGGAGTTATGAATGAATTTTTAGAGGAGGTAGTGGCACTCCTTTACGAACAGTAGAAGCTAGGGAAGGTCTGTGTCGACAAAGAAGTTGAGGCTGAGCAGTTTCTATTGTGACAGGTGTGATCTGAGATAAATCCTAAAAAACTCACATATGAGGTTGTGCAAAAACTGAACCAGCATGACCAAGTGGTGTAGCAGGAAGTATCAAAATTGATTTACTTTGAACATGGATATATGGTTTTAACATCTTGATGAAATCTTTAATTATATCTCCACCATATTACATAGCCTTTTCAAACCCATCTTTAGTTTCTATAAACATGTCCAACAGGGGAGTGAATTCTCTCAACTTTTGAATCAGATACTTAAAAGAATTTGTATCTAGAGGAAGAGTAATATTGGTGGCCAAATACATAAATAGAATGTTCAGTTGCTGATTTGTGATGAGTTTGGATAGAAACTCGTTAATCCTTTTTGTCATATCTTCCTGATTCTGTGAAGCACTCATTGTATAATACTTTACATGGTCATGCACCTTATCTGAAGTGTCCTCAACCTTGGCCATAATTGCAATTAAATCTTGTAAATATTCATTCAAAAGGGAACTAATAGTAGTAATATCTATAGATTGTGATGTATGAACTGTTTGATAAGAGGTTGAAGTTAGAATATACGAGGAAGGTTCCTTAACATATTTTATTAGCTTGGAAAAATCATGATATTTAAATTGAGGATCACGATTCTCAAGTCATTTCATAACACATTACATTGTATTCCAATACTCTGTGATCAAGACATTGATGACAGTGGTTAACTTCTTCATATAATTCCTAAGCTTGGTAATGCTAGTCATAATTGATAATGTAGTTTTAATCAAATTTGGATGAATTTCTTTTGACACCATATTGGAAACAGAATAATCATCAACATGGGATACATAGGTTGAGGAAGGAGTAGAAATAGAAGCTTTAGCATTCCTTACACCATCATCCATAGATCAGATATCTTTTAAAATTTCAGTTAGCTCAGTATTCTATCTTCTGGATTCATCAATCTCATATCTTATTTGATATTATACTAAGTGTCTTATGAAGACAAATATTTCTTGCTTGAATTGTTCAAAATTGGCCTTAGTGACATAGTCACAAGAATATGTCTCAGCCTCTGGTTCCCTTGTAGCAAGTGAAAATACTTCATCATCAGAATCATCATGATCCAATCCCAAAGTCACATAACAAGGATGCCTCACCCATTTAGACAAAATATCAAAATCTAGAGGAGTAATATTATCAATTCATACCCTTCCAATTTTATGATCTTCATCATATTGAGCTACATTTTCTTGAGGCTCCCCCTTAGTGTCTGCATTCTTGGAAGATTTATCCTCCTTAGTCAATGCTTCCTTAATAGGTTGCTTCTCCTTATATAGAGTTCTTTTTCTAGTATATAAAACATGAGAAACAGATTCATATGGAGCAACATTTTCATCCTGAACAACACCCTCAATAGATACGCTAGTATTCGCTTCAGTAACTCCCATACTAACAACATATAGATTTTGATCAGGATGATCAGATTCACTATCACTCCCACTTTCACTACTTTCTTCATTATATTAATCATAATTATTTTTCATTTCCACTATTATCATAAAATTCATCATATTATTAATCCTTACCTAATTATATGTCACATTCACCACTACCTAATTCTTCTTCATCATCTTCTTCTTCACTAGATTCACTGACATATTCTACACTTCCTTTAAATTTTGTTTCTTCACTTACAGTTGATTTGTGAACAGGTTCATGAGTAGTTAAGTCCAAAGGTGGACTTGCATGTCCAATTGAGATTTTTTTTTCTCTAGTAGTTTCTAGGTAACATCTATCATCAACTGGTGATATCACGTCTCTGATAGGAGTAGTAGGCTCATGCTCCTCATCTGAGGAATAAATTACTTGTTTGTCTAGACCAAGGCCAGGATCCACTAGATCCCTTAGTCTATCTGGATGATCTTTAGGATTGAACTTATTATAAAATCTATCTTCATCGCCAAATCATTACTTCATCCATGTGTTCCAATTAATTTTCATTCTCTTATAGATGTCAGAGCTTAAGAAGAAACCACTACATTCACTAACAACAACATCATCAACATCAATTACACAACATTTCTTCTTTAGCATTACTAAAATCATTATGGAAAAGAAAATAGAATTTGACTTACAACTAGGTTTTATCATCTCATTAATTTTCACCATCAGTTATCCACACCAATTCCATTTAAATAATTTCTGAAACAAATACATTAATTATACATCCTGATACTTGAGAGAAGCAATATCCTCTTTCTTGGGGAAAATGTTGTGTTGAATAAACTTATATAAAATTCTTCTCTCACCATTAAATTTTGATTCAGTGGGTATCATATGTTCCTCATTTATATTTAGTTGTTTCAGAGCTGTCTCATATCAAAATAATTCACTTTTAGGAGGAGAAGTACCCTAACAATCATCAAACCTTCCTTCGTGAGGCAACTTAAGACATGCATACCAATGTCTTGATGAGAAAGAAATTTTATTACCTTTTACTATCGAATTTACCCAAGCTACAACACTTCCAAAAAAATGTTACATATTCATGTAAGATTTATATACCAACTTCGAGTAGATGAATTTTTCATTGTTTGTAAACTAGTCATGTCATCCTTGATCTTGCGTCACCTTCAATAACAAAGACTTTCTCTCTAAGATCCATTCCACAAATACTAATTTATATATGGTTAAAATATAGTTTTATAAACTAGGATTTATAGGACCTAAAGGTTTTCTCAATTCCCTATTCTATTTCTTGGACACATGAGACTCACCCTCTCCAAGAGCTCTCTTTACTAGCACCATTCTGATTAGTTGAGTCTGGAGGTCAGAAGGTGAATGGTCGAGGGTAAAGAAAGAGATTTGTGTTTGAGAGGGAGTAGAAGTAAAGGTGTAGAGTGGGTGGATTCAAATTTATAAAATTTAAGGATTTTGAAATTACACAATTGCAAAATCCTGAACTAGGTTCACTAGAATTAATGAAATAGTTTTGTTTTGAAAAAAAACTAAAAACATATAAAAACAATGATTCATTGGTGTCGGCATGACAGAATTTGTATAACACTATTGGTGTTAGCATGAAAAACTCTGTATAACACTATTGGTGTCAGCATGACAGTGGTGTCAGACTGAAAATAGTGTCGGCATGACAATGGTGTTGGTATGATAATGATGTTAGTATGACAACGGTGTCGAAGTGACAACAGTGTCAGTGTGACAACGGTGTCGGTGTGACAACGGTGTCGGTATAACAACTTCACCAAAAATTATCAAAGGAAAGGGAAACATAGAGTATTTCAGATTAATAATTTCTAACTCCTATCTGATGTAATTCATTCATTCAGAGTTCAATCGTTTAGTGAATATTTCAGCAAGCTGATATTCAGTGTCAATAAATTCTAAAGTGATATCACTCTTTTGATAAGGATCTCTCAAAATGTGATTTCTTACATCAATATGATTAGTTCTAGAGTGAGGAACTGGGTTCTTATAAATATTAATGACACTTTTATTATCACAGTTGATAGGTGCATGTCAAATTTGATATCCATATTCTTGAAGAGTGTGTCCCCCCCCCAATTTGTGCAAAACAGCTACTAGCAGCTATGCATTCATCTTCAGTAGTAGATAATGCAAAAAACTTTTCTTTTTTACTACACCATGAAACCTAAGACTTTCCCAATAAGTGATATGTCCTGGAGGTTCTCGTTCTATATAACTTTCATCCACCAAATTCAGCATCAGAATAACTCACTATACCAAATGATTATCCATTGGGGTAAAAAAACCAAAATTGATAGTATATTTGAGGTATTTAAAAATTATGTTAACAACATTCATGTGAGACTCTTTAGGATTAGCTTGAAAATGGGCATAAATACACACACTAAACATTATATCTGACCTACTAACAGTCAAGTGGAGAAAACTTCCAATCATTCCTCTATAAGTTGTTTGATCAACATATTTACCCTCTTCATCATGATCTAACAGACAAGTAGTACTCATAGGAGTGTCAATACTTATAATTCTATCAAAGACAAATATTTTTAAGAGATATTTTGTTTTTTTACTTTGATTAAAAATGATACCTTCTTTATTTTTAAAAATCTGAAATCCAAGAAAGAATTCACCCATCAAACTCATTTCAAATTCATTTTGCATCATCCTAGAAAACTCAATACATAAATAATTTCTTGAAGATCCAAAAATAATATAATCAACATAAATTTGAACTTCTAAAACATCTTTAGAAATTCATTTTATAAAAAAAATTAGGATCATTAATTCTTTTTATAAAACCTTTTGAAATAATAAATCTACTTAATCTATCATAACAAGATATTGGAACTTATTTTAAACCGTATAAATATTTTGATAAAATGAACACATGATTTTGAAAATTATGGTTTTTAAAATCCTAGGTTGTTGAAAAAAAACATCCTCAACTATATACCCATTTAGGAATGCAATTTTAACATCCATTTGATAAAGTTTCAAATTAATATGGGCAGCATAAGCAATCAAAATTATGATGGCCTCAATTCTAGCAACATGTGCGAAAGTTTCTTCATAGTCAATGACTTCTTCTTAACTATAACCTTATGTAACCAATCTATCTTTATTTATAACAATATTTCCATATTCATCTACCTTGTACATAAACACCCCCTTGGTGTCTATACTTAAGGTGTCTTTGGTTCTATCCATAAGTTTCCAAAATTTATTTCTTTCAAATTGGTTAAGTTCCTCTTGCATAAACATCACCCCAAATTCATCTTTAATTACATCAAGGTAGTTTTTTTTCTCAAGATATGATAAGAAGGCTAGATTTTCAACTTGATTTCTAAGAGAAGCTTTATTTTGTGTCCCTTTATCTAAGTCTCCAACAACAACATCTAATGGATGGTTCATGAGAGTTATAGTTGGTCTAAAAAAGGAGGGGTTAGTAACTTATGGTTCATCTATATGTTCGAGTTCAACATTTTCATATTCTAAAGAATTTATAGAACTTTTTGATTTAAGATATTTCATGATAAGAGGATTAGAGGAATTTTCATTTATGTCTAGGTTTGAAAAATTATTTTTAAGGTTTTCTATAGAGGTCTTAGGTTAATGTGGATTTTTCTTATCAAATTTGATATGAATAGTTTCTTCTATAGAATTTGTTCTTTGATTACAGACTCTATTGACATTACTAGAGGTTGAGTAACCTGAGAAGATGCATTCATCACTCTTGGAGGTGAATTTTTCAAGATTTTCCTTTTGGTTACGGATATAGGCTTTGCAACCAAAAACATTAAAATAAATAACTTTGGGTTTTATATTGTTCTACAAATCATAAAGTGTCTTCTTGAAGATGGGTCTAATTATGACTCTATTAATTATGTAATAAGCTGTATTCATAGCCTCATCCCCAAAGTAAATAGGTAAATCATATTAAATAAGAATTTTTCAGGCTATGTCTTGTAAAGTTCTATTCCTTCTATCTACGACTCCATTTTGTTGAGGTTTCTTAGGGGCAGAGAAGTTATGACTATAGCCATTGTGTGAGAAGAGTGATTAAGAGTATTGATTTTCAAACTCACAACCATTATCACTTCTTAAGGATTTAATTCTAAGTCCACTTAGATTTTACACTATTTTAGCATACCTTGTGAACTAAGTACAACCTTCAATTTTTTGAGATGAGAAATAAGTCCAAGTATACCTAGAATAGTCATATATAAGAACTTATACATAGTGATTCCCATTTTGACTAGAAACTTGAGATGGTCTAAACAAATCCATGTGAACTGTCACGACCCATCCCTCGGGGCCCATGCTGTGACTTCCCCAAGCCCACCTTCTAAATGCCAGGGGTTGGCGACTAGCATTGGAAAGGAATAGCCCTATAATGGGAAGGAATTTCCTTTAAACCTGTATAAACACACAAACTAGAACACAACAAGAAGAAAACACTAAGTAACTTCTATAGTAAAAGAGTGGTGAAACCAAGGGGTCGAAATACAAGCCCAACTAGAAAAGTACAAGTACAACTTGAAAAAGGGAAATAGCTCATGGGTCTTCCTCTGAGGATCCTACCTGAAGGGTAGGTACAGATCACCTCCTCAACAATCCATGTATCCCCGTCTCCTTTCTGTATTTCCTGGTCATGGCTCCCTCAAACCTCATCCCAATTTCTTGTCCTCTGCACAAGACACAACCTATTGTCGATGATGCCCAGTTAAAGGTGGGTATAACAATACCTAGTATGGACCTCGAGACCCCCAATGGTCTCTCATAATTCAATGAAGGAAAACCACAAAGCAAAATATCAATCACAATGCACGAAACAATAGACATAACTCAAGAAGAGTCTCATCTCAAACTAGGTTTCCAGGGAAGTATATAAGTACAAATGATTAGTCACAAAGAAAGATCATCTTATTCTATCAAGAGGCACTTCTTATGATCATACGGAGTCTAAACCACATAGGATCATTTGGTACTAACCCCCACAATGATCCATATAGAATCTGACCTTCCAAGAGTCGATAGATAACTAATCCCCTGTTGACCAACAAAGGATCTGACCCACACAGGATCGGTATGCGCTGACCCACATAAGATCACTAAGCACTGACCCGCACAAGATATGAACCACATATGATCGGTATGCGCTGACTCACACAGGATCGCTGAGGGCTGACCCACACAGGATTTGACCCAAACAGGATAGGTATGTGCTCACCCGCATATGATCCCTGAGCGCTGACCTTCGTATGATATGTCTCCAACCTTCACCTCACTACCAGCCACTGGATTCCTCGCACCTGGTGTGCTCGAGTTCTTTAGAATCTTCCCTTGAGATATCATTTGTACCTCGACCACCACTAATCTCCAAAAATGAGTAACCCAAAAAATGTGATGTCATAAGGATTCCAATGCGATAGATGGTGCGTTAATCAGACGCTCGGTCTGTGAGTTATAAGCATTTTAGTTCTGGGGGCCCGATTATATTTGGGTTCGATTCAATCTTGTTGTACACCAACTGTATCCAAAAATCAATAGGAGTATACCAAAAGGACCGTCACGATCCATAGATCCCAATGCCACAGAATGTTCTTCAAACACATGTCTGGTTCTTAAGATATGCCCCTTTAAGTGATTCTGGACCCGGTTGGCCCGTTTCTGGTCTGACCCAGTCAGATCGACCCGGACCAACCCCGTCTGTGCTGGGACATGGTGGGGTCTACCCACTGGGCCGAGGATCACCCTAGCCCGCAAGGGGGCGTCCCGCAAAGGGAGCCCGCAAGGGCGGCCCGACCTGCAATGGGGCGGCTCAGCCTGCAATGGGGCGGCCCGTGAAGGGCGGCCCACATGGGGACAACCCCGCTGTGGTGGAGTGTGGTCTGGCCCGAGGTGGGGCACAGTTCAGCCCGAGCTAGGGTGTGGTTCAGCCTAATGTGGGGCGTGGTTTGATCTAAGGTGGAGCGCGGCCCAGCCCGAAGGCGGTGTAGTCTGGTCAAATGGGGAGCACGACCCGCTGAGGGGTCCACCCTAGTTGGTGTGGGGGGTGTGACCCCTAGTCACCCGAACACCTGAACAGACTAGAGGCCATTCAGTTTACGAAGCAGTGGCACCACGTGGGTGCCGCCCAGTTTCCGTGAAACCCGCCGAAGGCGTGAGTTCAGCCTCCATCACGGCTTCAGTCGTGATTTCTTATCTATCGGCGGCGTGCTGGTAGCGCTACCTCCCATTCACCGACAATGCGTTAGTCATGCCACCTCTCCTTCCACAACCGACAGAAGTGTTGGACGCCTCCTCTGATCATCGTGGCTGACAAGTCACGAGCCTTTGATTACCGGTGGCAAGTGATGGCATGCCGCACCTCCTCCAGAGTCGGCCGTTTCTGGCCATTCTAGTGACCACCATGGCTTTTCTCCATAGCCTCCTCTTGCAGTAGGTGCCATCGAATGCCTTCTTCATGGCCAGTTGGTGTCACTGCTCTGGCGATATTCCATAGAGAACACGAGGGTGTAGTAATGATTTTGGGGGGTCTGTATCATGTTTTTTAGGCATGCCCCTTCACATTAGCTCATAAACAAGAGGGAGGATATAAGGGTTTAATAAATTCACTTGAAATAAACAAGAATCAAATCCCCTACCTCAAGAACGATGGAGAAACTCTCATGGTTGATGAAGTGGGTTGATGCTCGTTGTCCCCCGTAACTAGCCTACAACGACGTTGCTCAATCATCGATCTCTGGTTTTGGGATTCACTGTCGTTCATCACCGCTCGTCGGAACTGACTCTGTATTCCAAGGGTTTGGCATCTCGGCACTTTTTCAGCACTTCAATGCTTAGTGAAGTCATCTGTCACCTCCCACCAAGCTCCATATAAATATGAGAGGGTGGGTGGTAAGTAGCGATGCTGGGAATTAATGGGGCTCATTAATTAGGATGCTTCCTAATTTCCCCAGCTTTTTCGTTACTTAGATTGAAGGGTCAAGCCATTTAATGGCTTGGCACATTGCTGATCCCACACTCCTCTTGTCTATTGGAGGATAAGAAAGAAAATAAAATATTAAAGTTATTTTATTTTATTTCTTTTGAAAAGTCCCAAAACATAAATTTTTCTCTCGACCTACTGTGGTCAAAGTAAAGTCTCCCTTAAGAGAATTTCATCCCTAAGGATTCAACGGTGCCCTAATATTTTTAATTCGAGCACTCCTTCAAAAGTTAGAAAATGCTGCTCACGTGTTTACTAAACGTATCTTAAAAAAGGTTTAATAAATTAATAACATTCATCCTCGACCCATGCCAGTCGAGTTTAGGATTCAACTAAGGAGAACATGCCCCAAATATATCAATGGTACTCTCGGATTTTCAATCCGAGTTACCATTTAGAAGTTATGTATTTTACAATAAAATAATTTCCTCTTAATAATTTTATTTATGGCCAAAAACTAACATTCACTGGTGGCCTACGTCAGGAAATTTTAGTATCTTCCTAAAGAGATCATACCCTCACCAATTCAGCGGCGGTCTCAGATTTTTAATCTGAGTCACCGTTCGTGAGTTATAAGCATTTGAAAAATAAAATAACTTTATATAATTATTTTATTTAGGGTTATTCAATTTTCAGGTTTTCTCACACATGGCCTACGTTGACTAAAATTAAGTCACCTCTAGGTAAACCTGCTATCCTGAACGCAATGATTCCCTCAGATTTCTGATCTTGGAAACCGTTTAAGATTTATTTTACTTTTTTAGGAAAACAGATTTCGCGGGCTAATTAAACCTTAAAAAAACATCGATGGATCATTCTAGGCACTCTATGTCTCGAAATCACGTGCCGTCAGATTTCACGGTCTCAAAAAAATTCCATATAATTAAAAAATATTATACAGAAATTACAGAAAATTAAATTCTCCACACCTTTGGTATTTACATCCCCGAAATTCAAACAAAGAAAAATCAAACAAATGAGGGTACTGAGCATGAATTGGAGCCTCCCACTCCCATGTGCTCTCCTGGAGGTCCCCATAATGCCACTAAACTCACACCAGAGGCATCGACCATCCACGAAGGACTCTCTCCTGTCGATCCTCTATCTCCACCGAGAACTCCATAAAAGTCACTCCATCGTCAGAATCCAATTCTCTCTAGTCGAGGACGTGTGATGGATCATGCACACATCTCCTCAGCTAGGACACATGGAAAACATTATGCACCCGTTTCATTTAAGAAAAAATAGATAGATGGTACACCCCCTTTCACACTCTACTGAGAATCTAGAATGGTCCAATGAACCTTAGAGATAGCTTGTCACCCATCCAAACCTATGCAATCATTGTCGGGGTGACACTTGTTGGAAGACATGGTCTCCCTCCTTGAACTCCAAATATCTTCGTCTCCTATCAGCATAAGACTTCTGCCTCTGCTTTCTTCATACCTAGCCACCAGTACAAACGCCAGATGTCCTGGTACACCTTCACCACTCTCGGATGTACCGCTAAAGGGGGTGTATGGGTCTCCCTCAAAATCTCCTCCCAAAACATCAATGGTACCCTGGTGCGTCCTATGAAGAGGATTACATGCTCCCCACTTTAGAAAATCATTCAGGATATCGTGTTGAGGATATATGGGAACGTCGGGCCTCATAGTCAATTTCCCATGTTGTGCCTCCCAAATCCGCTGAAGAATTGGGGGAGTGGCAGTCATAAACTGAAGGTAATATGCTCCATCTTTATCTTCAAAGGATATCTGCAGGGCGACTAGTTGCTTAGATGCCTCACTCATCAGTTGTAGACCAGACCTCCTGCTGAGTGAGTCTCCTACCACAATCCCCTTCCTATGAGTATAGACTATCTCAAGTTCATAGTCATGTATGAACTCTAGAAATCTTCATGGTCTCAAGTTCAGGTCCTTCTGTGAGAAGATACACCTGATACTCTTAAGATCATATTAAATAGTAAACCATTCACCCATCCAGTAGTGCTGCCACATCCTCATTGCAAAGACCACAACTGAAAACTCCATTTCATGGGTAGAGAAGTTATGCTCGTGTTGTCACAGTTGTCGTGAGCCGTAGGCAATCACTGCCTTCTCCTACACTAGGAAAAAACCTAGTCTGGTCTGTGATGCGTCGTTGTAGAATACATACCCAACGTCCTCTTATGGTATCCTAAAGATGGGGGAAATCATCAGTCTCTGTATCAGCTACTAAAATCTATGCTGATACTTCTTTTTCCACAAGAAAGGATCCCCGTTCTTCGTCAATACTGACAAGGGTACCGCTACCCTGGAGAAGTCAGGTACAAATCTCTGGTAGTACCCAGACAAAGCAGATGTCCCTCTCCCTTCGGGGAGGTAATTTTTGAAATATCTTTTGAAATGATATCCCAACACCCTACCAATCCTATTAAGAATTGAAAACTCAAAACTCCTACTACAATGAGGGTAAGGCTGGCCGACCCATGAGTGATCGGTTTCAACCTCCATTGCATGAGTTTACCCTGTTCTGCCTGTGTTTCTTTTTTTTTCTGACCAAGGGAAACCCCAATCCAAAATTCTAGATAAAGCACAACCTTTTTTCCTAATACAGTCAATCTGAGTATGAGCTCTGGATGTCTAGTTCATACCCAAACTAACATCATAAGGCCTTGACACTACCACTAAGAGGTTCCAACTAAAACTCTCACCTCAAGGGTAAGATCACACCATCGGCATAAGTGTGATTATCGAGTCTCCTCCTAAAGGTATCCCCAAACATAAGGGTCAAGTAAACGCTTTAACTGGAAAATCTATGTCTTAAACAAGATTCGTGGAAATAAGGAATGATTAGTTCATATGTCTATTAATACGGAAACTAATAGTAGACACAGACCATACCTCTAATCATTCCTGGATCCCTTGGGTTACACTCCATGACCACATGCAGCTACTCCCTTACCCTGTCCTCTAGATACCTAAGCCTGGTGCGGACCACGTTGAGGTGGTGGGTGTAACATGTTGAAATGTATAACACCTAATCCTACTCTCCTAGCTCCACTCCCACATCTACTTCCCTGCAGATTCATTTGTCCCTATCATATCCTCTTCCCAAAACATTTTACACGCCCAAGTCTCTAAGACTAGCATCATTTTCCTGCATTCCCACTGTTAACATTCACTGGCAGCATCTGCTCAGCCAAAGAACATTCAACCACAAAGGTACACTCTAGCACCCTAAAATTTGTAGGAATGTATAGAGGGAAAATATCACTGGCTCGGATGTCCCTAAACACACCTCACTCGGAGGTCCGAGCCCTAAAGCACTAACCATATTGTATTCATTGAGTACCTGGGTGGTCAGTGTGCCTCGATGAATACTCATCTACTGACATGTCATCCTACAAAATATGTAGAATCTCTAGGGAACACTCATCCCTTAGCTCTTTATGGAAAGTGACCCCCTTCTATGAGGAAGTTTCTCAAGCTTTTCCATAGAAAAAGTCACCACTTTGTAAGATCAGGGTAATCTAAACCCTATCATCATCCTGATGATCTATATAAAAGGATCTCTACTTGGACCGCCATTTGATTGAATGGTGCCCTGGAAAGATGGAAACTCGACCACCACCTCAAGCCATTCCTTAGCTGACTGTGAGTTAGGATCGCCTTGGAACCTGAAGGGGTATCTGATACTGAAACATGGGTAAGGCATTAAGCTTATATTTTTCCTCTACCAGTACTTCCAATTGTAACTATTGGCCAACGAGCTGTGATATAGCTAGAACACTATCCAAAGGTACCATATCGGGCAACAATACATGTATTGAAGCCTCATAACCATGAAGACCATCCTCATGGTCACACACTAATAAATACTAGTAGCTATGACCCCCATCTAATCTACTAGTGTCCCAACTAGGTGGAAAACTCTAGCCATAGACTCCAGCCAGTCCTTAGTTTCCTGGGGATCGATCTCACCTCGAAACCTCAGAGGCCTCTACTGCTAGACCTCATGAAATGTGCTCAGTCAGCGTGCATTGTCCGCCAGTGTGGCTGGTGGTAACTGCTACCCAACAGGTGGGGGTGCTACTGGTACACCACCTGAAGGTTCCAACATAGTAAAAGGGACCTACACCGAAGCCTTGTCTCTTGGTGGGCCGTCATCATGCACTCTCTCAGGAATCCTAGCTGACTGTCTATGTGGTAGCATCCTGAAAGAAACAAGTGTTCCATAGTTAATAAGTTACACCTGATGAGTTGACTCAAAGAAATTAAATGGAAAAACATTCCAAAAAACACACACAATCATTTTTCTGTCCACTAAGTCGGAAATCGGAATTCAGGGTCCTGGTGTATGGATACGTCAACCATCGCACCAGCACTGGACTCCCTAAACTGCAGAACACACTCATAACACTTAACACTATTGATAAATTGAAAATATTATAGTCTTAGTTCTTTGGTATAACTGACTCATCTGATACCACTTGGTCACGACCTGTCCCCCGGGGCCCGTGCCGTGACTACCCCAAGCCCGACATCCAATGGCAAGGGGCTGGTGACTAGCACCGGAAAGGCGTATCCCTATAACAAGAAGGAATTACCTTTAAACCTATACAGACACACAAAATAGAATGAAAAAATAAGAAACTACTAAGTAACTGTTGTAGAAAAAGTGTTATTAAAGTAAGGGGCCAGAATACAAGCCCAACTGGAAAAGTACAAGTACAACTAAAAAGTACAATACAACTGGAAGAGGGAAACAACTCATGGGTCGTATTCAGAGGATCCTACCTGAAGGGTAGGTATAGATCGCCTCCTCAGCACTCCACATTATCCTGTCTCCTCTGCATACCTCCTGGTCCAAGCTCCCTCAAACCTTAGCCCAGCTGCTCATCGTCTGCACAAGACACTACAAGGTGCCGACAAAGCCCGTGCAGGGGTGAGTATAACAATACCCTATAGAGACCTCAAGCCCGCCAAAAGTCTCTCATAATTCTATAAAGTAAAATCACAAAGCATAATTTCAATCACAAAGCACAGAGCAATAGACACATCTCAAAAAGTGTCTCAGCTCAAACCAGGTTTCCAGTGAAGTATAGAAGTACAAAGGATTAGTCATGAAGCTAGAGCATCTTATTTTGTCAAGAGGCACTGCTTCTGGACATATAAAGTCTGAACGACACAATATCGATAGGTACTGACCCCAAAAATGATTTACACAGGATTTAACCATCCCAGAGTTGATAGGTAACTAACCCCCCCACTAACCCACACAGGAACGGTATGTGCTGACCCTCACAGGATCGCTGACCGCTGACCCACACAGGATCTGACCCACACAGGATTGGTTTGCGCTGACCCACAGAGAATCTATGAGCACTGACCCACATAGAATTCGACCCACAAAGGATCGGTATGTGCTGACCCACACAGGATCTCAGAGCATTGACCTCTATATGATCTATCTCCAACCTCCGCCTCACTTCCAGCCACTGGATTCCTCCAACTCGGTGCGGTTGAGTTCTGTTGAATATGCCCTCGAGATATTGATTATACCTTGAATTCCACTAAGCTCTTCAAATAAGTAACCCAAAGAACTCCCATGTCGTAAAGGTTCCAATTCGATAGACAGTGTGTCAATCGGACACTCGGTCTGTGAGTTATAAGTGTTTTAGTTCTGGGGGCCCGGTTGGATTCGGGTTTGTTCTAACCCAGTCGTACACCACCTGTATCCAAAAATCATGAGGAGTATACCAAAATGACCTTCTCGATCCAATTATCCCAATACCATATATAGTTCATCAAATGGACGTCTGGTTCTCAAGATATGGCCCTTTAAGTGATTCTGGGCCCGGTTGGCCCGGGTCCGGTCTGACCCAGTCGGCCCGCAAAGGTGGCCCACAAGGACGGCCTGGAACACAAGAGGGAAGCCCAACAAGGCGGCCCGACCTGCAATAGGGCATCCCGCGAAGGGCGGCCCGACTGTGGTGGAGTGTGGTCCGGCCCGAGGTGGGGCGCGGTCCGGATAGAGGTGGGGTGTGGTCCGGTTCGAGGTGGCGTGCGGCCCAGCCTGAGGGGAGGGGGGGTGCGGTCTTGTCTAAGGGGGAGAGTGTCCAGCTATGGGGTCTGCCCTAGCTGGCCTGGGGGCTATGATCCCATGTCTCCCGAACTCCCAAAAAGCTTAGAGGCCATTCGGTTTGTGAAGTGGCAGTGTCGCGGTACCCGTCGAAGGCATGGGTTCGACCTCCACCCCAACTTCGGTCGCAACATCTTGTCCACCTACGGCGCACTAGTCGTGCCACCTCTTGCTCACCAGCGGCCTGTTGGTTGTGATGCATCTCCTTCCGTACCCGACCAAAGTTCCAGCAGCCACCTCATTTTTCGCAGATGACAGTTGCGGATCTCTACTCGCCGGAGGTGCGCGATGGCGCACCACACCTCCTCCATTCACCGCAGATGAAAAGTCATGGCCCCTTTTTTCTCAACAGCGGCGCAGGATGGTGTGCCACACATTCTTCACTTTCAGTTGGTGCTGGCCGTTCTGGTGACCACCGTGTCTTTGTGCAGCGACCTCCTCTTGCGGCGTGCATCGGTGAATACCTTCTTCGTAGTCGGTCGGTGTCGTCGCGCTGGCAGTATTCCATGGAGAATGTAAGGGTGTAGAAACAATTGTGGAGGGTTCAGTCCATGTTCGTTAGGACCACCCCTCCACATTAGCTCATAAAAAAGAGGGAGGATAGAGGGGCTCAATAAATTCACTTGAAATAAACGATAATCAAAACCCCTAAATCAAGAACGATGGAGAAACGCATGCGGTTGGGGAAGTGGGTCGATGCTCGCCTTATTATAAAAATATCCTCCAATGACGTCGCTCGATCATCGATCTTCGGTTCGCGGTTTTGGTGTTATTCATGACCACTCACCGGAACTGACTCCGTCTTCCAATGTTTTGGCGTCTCATCACTTTTTCAGCACTTCGCTGCTTGGTGAAGTTGTCTTCCACCTCCCCCCAAGCTCCATATAAATAGGAGATGGGGTGGGTAAGTAAAGATGATGAGAATTAATAGGGCTCATTTATTAGGATGCTACCTACATAGATTGAAGGGTCAAGCCATTTAATGGCTTGACATATTGCTGGTCGCACGCTCCGCTTGTCCGTTGGAGGATAAAAAATAATATAAAATAATAAAGTTATTTTATTTTATTTCGTTTAAAAAGTCCCAAAACTTATGTTTTTCTCCATACCTACTTCGGTCAATGTAAAGTATCACTTAAGTGAATCTCGGCGCTGTGGATTCAACGGTTACCTTGGATTTTTAATCTGAGCACTGGTTCAAAAGTTAAAAAACTCTACTCACGCATTTACTGAATGTATGTTAAAAAATAACAATAAATTAATAATGTTCACACTCGACCCGCTCCAGTTGAGGTTTGGCTCTTGATAAGGAGAACACGCCCCAACGAACTCAACGGTACTCTCATATTTTAAATTAGAGTTACCGTTTAGAAGTTATACATTTTACAATAAAGTAATTGTCACTTAATTATTTTATTTATGGCCAAAAACTAACTTTCACTGGTGGCCCACACCGACCAATGTTAGTATCTTCTTAAGGAGAGTATACCCTCGTGAGTTCTACAGTGGTCTTGGATTTTTAATCTGTGTCATTGTTCATGATTTATAAGCATTTGAAAAATAAAATAACTTTATTTAATTATTTTATTTATGGTTATGCCATTTTCAGGTTTTCTTATAGGAGGCATGCACTGACTAAACTTAAGTCGCACCTAGGGTAAACCCACCATCCTGAACGCAACAGTTCCCTCAGATTTCTGATCTAGAAACTGTTTACGATTTATTCCTCTTTTTCAGGAAAACTGCTTACGCATTCTAATTAAATATTAACAAAACCTCAATGGATCATTCCGGGCACTCCAGGCATCAGAATCACGCATCATCAGATTTATCTGTCTTGAAAAAATTCTATATAATTAAAATATATATATATAAATTACAAGACATTACATGAACCAACTCTAAATTTTAAGAAATTGAACCGTCTTTCATTAATTGGATAGATTTCTTGTATTGTTTACCCTTTTGACAAGGATTACATACTTTTTCATTTGGAAACTCATGTTTGGGTAGATGATAGACTAGTAATTTTATAGTAAACTTTTAAAGAGAGTGTATATTATAGTGTCATAATCTCTTATTCCAAAGCCAAGACTCTTTGAAAAAGGCACTTAAACAGGACACATTTTGAGAAACTATGGAATCTATGTTAATAGAATATACATTTTAATTTCTAAAAGAAGAAAATACTAATTCATTTTTAGAGTTAAAAACATTTCAACCATCAGTTTAAAATTTAACATGAAATCCATCATCACATAATTGTAAAATACTAAGAAAACTATATTTCAAAACATCCAAAAAAGTACTTTAGAAATAAAAACTGAGTTAGAGTTACCAATATGTCCTAAGACAATTATTTTTCCTTTAACATTGTAACCAAAGGTGAAATATCCAACATCAATATTGATTATATTCTTGAAGCTTGAATAATAACCTGTCATATATCTAGAACATCCACTGTCCAAGTAACATTGAATCTTTAAGGAGCTCTTCAAATAAAATTCCTACATGATAATCAAACAAAAACTAATTTTGGTACCCAGACTTGTTTGGGTCTAGTGATAGTAGTAATCAATTCATTAGGTACTAATATTTGCCTCAAGGGTTTCCTATAAGCATTATGTAACATATTTGAAACATAAACTCTATTTGGTCCAAAAAAATAGAGGTAGCAAAGGATATTTTTGAACTGGTACGAGCTGTTGAGTTTGGATTTTTAGGTAGAAGAACAGATTTTCCAAATTTAGTTAAAAAATGCATCTTAGATAAGTTTCTCTATCCAGACTGATATCCAATACCAAAAGTGTACTTAGGAGTTAACTATTTACCATGTATTTGAGTAAGAGTATCTTTTCCATTATTAAAATTTTCTAAAGAATTATTCAATTTATCATTAAACATTTTTTATTTCATTATTTTTTATGATCAGTTGAGGATTATTTTCTTTTTCAGTAGTTTGTTCAGATTTAATAGTTACAGGAAGAGCATGATATTTATTTATTGATTTATATTTGTCTTTTAGATTATTACATGTCTTTTCAAACATGTTACAATATTAAAATAGTTCATCACTTGTTATATTTTCAGACTCGCATTAATTTTCAGAATAATAAGAATTCTGTGCATGTGAAACTTAGGTTACCTCAAATGTGTTTGTCATAAAACGCATATTTTCCATGTCATCTTTCTCATCATGAGATGAGGATGATTCACTGGAGCTATCCTCATAGGCAGTCCAGCTGGACTTCAATGCCTTATTATACTTCTTGTCTTTTTTTCACACTTCTTTTTTTCTTTTAATTTTTGAAAGTCAGCTTTGACATACCCTCTCCTATTACCTTCATAGCATACAATCTCATCTAATTTCTAATTTCTTTTCTAGTCCATTTTGTATCTTCCCTTGTTATCATATATTCCTTTTATAATTAGTATTCCTAAAAGGCTTCATCATTATATAGAATTTCTTGAATCTTCTATCCATATGATCCATCTCTTCATCATTATCTTATGTTGAATCATCATTAATGGAGCTTTAAACAGAGGCTAGCACCTTCTATTTTTCCTTATTCGCAGAGGTTGTAGTCTTGAAGGATATAGATTTTCTCTTAGGTTCAACCTATTCTTCTTTGTTGACATTCATATCTTCCTCATACATCATCAGTTTTCTAATGAGTTATTTGATAGGTACTTTGCTAATGTCACATGATTCTCTAATTGAGACATAAGTTCCTCTCCATCTATCCAGCAAGAAAATGAGAATCCAAATGATTTGTTCTTTGGTTGTAACATCTCTTCCTAAGGAGATCATATTGTTCCAAATTTCATTGAACCTGAGATACATTTCATAAATGGGCTCGTTAGGCTTCATATTAAAATTTTGGTGTTTAATAGTATGTGTGTTAAGTCTCAATTTCTTAACTCTAGAAGTTCCTTAATATGAAACAAACAATGTATCCCAACTTTTATGTGTTTTTTACATGCCCAAATTCTGTTAAATTACACATCTATTAAAGAGAAGTATAAGGCATCAATGGATTTACAATTATTATTATAATCAGTCTTAGTTCGTTCATCCCAAATATTTCTAGTAGTAGTAAAAATATTATACTCATTTACAATTGTAGTGAAAATTTCAAAACCCATACTTTCTAAGTGAATTTTCATTTTAATTTTACATTGTGCATAATTTTTTCCATTAAAGAATGGATTTTTATTTGTATAAGTGCATTCTAGCCTATTATCCATAATAAAAAATTTAGAACAGTATTTTAAAGAGGTAAAAAATTAGTATTAATAGAAATTTTATGATCTTTGCAATACAACTAAAATCATAGTTGAAAACGTTTGAAAATATTTGAAAACTGAAAATTCCAAAAAAACTTTAACACTAAATGTTAGTTGGAGTATAGTACCCAAGAAGGGGGTGAATTGACTATCTATAAAAAAATTATTTAAAAAGTTTTTTTTGAAGTTCCCCAAATATTTAAAATTTGATTCCCCGGTTAGCCAGTAGTAAATTTATCAGATCTTGGCTATTAAATTAATTTCTAAAAAGACTGACTAGTCCTCAGTTGTATCAATTAGATAATTAATAAAGCTTTTGAAACTAATATAATAACTCAATCATATTATAAAAACTTGTTAAGACTAACTATCATTGTAACGCCTCAACCCCAGATACCCAGAGTCAGTGCATTATTACATAACATTGGCATGATCACAAGAAAGATCATGTCTCGAAAGACCGATTAGTTTAGTAGCCTTGGAAGCACTAGATATATTCACAGACATTACATTACATCATAAAATGAAAACTACAACAATATAGTCTCTATAGTCCACACTCTTATCCCCTCATACTATCCCTGTAGGTCATTCATAAATTACTTCTTCACATCCTAGGAAAAATAAAACATAGAAAAGGGGTGAGATCAAATTCCTAGTAAGTATAACAATATAGCAGAAACTTTCATAAATAAGAATAAAAATTTAAGGCAATGTATAACAAAAACAAAAGCCTTTTAAACTTGAACTTAAACATAGTATTGAAAAAATAAAATGAAATAATCCCATTTACTTATTCACATGGATATTCTACTAATAGAATAATCACATACAATATCAATAACCACTTTCATAATGATGGAATGCATAATGCCAGACTATCATAACCACATCGCCAAGGCCTCGTGCCAAGACTACAAATAAGATTTTGTCAAGGCCTCGTGCCAAGACACTAGTTTGTCTCATGAGACCTGCCGATGCATTGAGGAGCTATAGCGGGCTCCACCCATCACTTACTAAGTCCAATGCATTCCCATATGAAAAGGTTTAAACATAACATAAACATTCATATTAAAACTAGCATACTAAATGTCAATATTTTCTCCATAAACCATGAGTGGTATAAAAATAACACATCCACAGTCAAACATATCAAAAAACCTTCAATACAATATGAAGGTTTTGTATCATAATAAATCAACTTCAAATAAGCTTAAAATACATCAAAGTATGTCGACATAGATGAAATCAAAACTATTTGAGATAAATATCTTTTTTTTGAAATCATTGAAAAGTCACACATTTATAAAGGAAGTAATTTAAAAGAGAATTTCGAATCAAAGTGTCCCATACCACTTTGAAACTTTTGAAAAGAAATATCATTTCAAAACATTCATGTCCATATAAATAAATCCTTAAAATCATTTTGAAAACATGGAAATTAATTAAAAATATTTAGAAAGATAAATCTTTAAAACATTTAAAATTATGATCCTGATAAAGAGTACCTTTCACAAATTCTTAAAATATTAATTTTGAAATCATTTAAAAGTCACATAATTATAAAATAAAACATTTCCTTTGAAAATATTCTTATAATCTTGTAAAGGAAGCTTTGAAGATTTTATAACGGCAGATAATAGCCGCACCCACCGTATAAGTTAAAAAAACATTCTTACATTAATTTTGACAAAAAGGTTAAAAAGCACCTTGTTTGGAAAACGACGGAAATATTCCTTTATAAAAATCTTATAAAAAGTAAAACAAGGGTATAAATGACTTTAACCCATATTCTGTAAAATAGTAAGAATGTTTTGAAATACATTTTTATGAAACATGGATGTGGATGATAAAGAGATCCCAGTAGATTATTATGTATAAACAACCTTGGATAATGAAGAGATTGAGAAATAAACTGTTACCTTGTACTTTTCCTTGGTTGAGGGTAGTTTAACCTCCTGTATAATGGTGAAATAATTGTTATTAAATTATAAAAGAATCATATACATTAATATGATATCATATATGATCTTTTAACATTGATTTGTTAATAATATCTTAGTATTATCATTGTTTCGGGTGTTAACTTACTCGTTTTCTTTTATATGTTTTGTTATGTAAGCCATGTTTGTCATGGATAGGTAATATCTTATTCATATCCAGAATGATATCAAGTCCTTAAACATTATTTTTAAATCATCAAATGATAATTATACTTGAATGGATACGATGGAGAATGAATCTCATCGCGTTCGTGGAGACGGTAGTCCGTCCGTACGTACGAGCGACAATATCATTATTTTGATATTAAAATAATATATAATTGGATGTTATATCATATATAAAGAATCATTATCATGTTATATTTATTATTTACATGAATTACACATCATTATTATACCCATCCAAATAATCATTTATTGAATAACAATTACACCACGACGTGGAGATGGTTAGCCGTACGTACGCACCTATCATGACATGTTATTCAATGGATGGATAGAATAATGAATATGGTTGTAAACTGTTTATAATAACATCCAAATATATATAATATACTGTATTTATTATTTTAGAATGGTAATAACCAAGAAATAAGAAGTGGAAGAAGAAAGGAACTTGAAAAAGGGTGGTGAAATCATTACCTCTTCTTCGGCTTTTTCCTTTTGATTTGATCAAAACGGATCCTTAAGTTGGATTTCTGACTAAAGGAAGGCCTCTAGGATGAAGTGAGGGAAGTTGAGAGAGAATTGGGGCATAGTTTGTCTGAGTCAAATGGATTTGAAGGTGTGAATTAATGGGAAGGGGGAGTGCCCTTTTATAAGAGGGGTGAGGGGTACCTTTAGAAAAGCTAGAAATAATATTTTATAATAAATTCATATTCGGTTTCTAATGGCTCCAAAGTGTATTATTTAAAATTTAAGGTGGGGATAGGTCGAAAACCACTCAACCAATATATTTTAGATAGGTTTGGGTCATTATATTAACCTTATCTTTAAGTATTAACTCTTAGTTAATTAGTTTCACTTTTACAATGTCTCTTTGTATATTTATATTATATGGTTAATAAACATACTATATACATACAAGAGACCCCCAAGTGGTCGATTAATGATACAACTATCATGATATAAGTCTCTTGGCCGAACCATATATTTTTAAGAATGGAATATCAATTAATAATATAATATTTGTTTTAAAAACTCTTTTATGTCAATTTTGACACTATTTGGAAAATTGATTTTTTTGAAAATCATAACAGAATTATTAAATCAAAAAACGTTAATTAAATAAATCCTAAAATGTTATATTAACCTATAAAATTAGTTTAATTCATAAAAAGTCTCAAATTATATTTATTTGGGTATTTATAATATCAATTATTTTAATTTTTCACTATTATGGTAATTACTGCATCATCATTGGGTCATAAATAAATTAAATTATTTAATGTCTAAAAATTATAAATAAAATACCATTATGTATGAAATATTTTTATCTTATTAATTAATATTTAAAATCTAATGTATCTTATGTATAACCCTATATAAAAAATGTTTTAGTAAATAAACTTTGATTTTAACTCTTTTAACTCTTCTTTGAATTAAATAATAATAAATGTCCCAATCTAATCCAAGTAGACCTAAATGATAATATTTTATTCATAAGGTTGTTTTTGGTCGAATTAAGCTTATACAATAGAATTAGGACACGTGTTAGGGTAATAATAATATCATTTCTACCCTTAATTACCCTATTTACTTTTAACCGTGGTAAATAAAAGTAAAAAGTTACTATTCACAAAAAAAATTATTTTCATCTCAATGAACCACATTTTAGTCCTTGATATTAATCGTTTCTCTCATATTTTTGAAATTACACTCACAGAAGTGGTAAAATTAAGTTTTATGAAAAATTCAGTTTTTTAACTACCACTTAGCAGTTTCACTATTCATCAAAAAATGATGTTTTTCAGAAAAATACCAAAAATTCACCCTAGGCTAATTTCGATATTCCGAATCCAAAAATGAAGTTCATTTTGAGAGATAAAATTTCTAAAATTTTAAAAATTAGGTATTACTATTCATAACGGCTAGTTTGATCAGTTGTGGTGTGTGTTAGAACTCGATGTTGCGTACAACACACGCTATTGCATTATTCAAATAGAAGCGTACCGTAGAATCTTGGGGTGTTACAATCATAGTACAAGTTCATTTTATAAAATATGTGATAAAAAAATTAAAACTAAACGGAAAAAACTCAATAGAAATAAAATAAAAGGTTTAGTCTCAAGGAGAGATTTAATCCTCTCCACATGTTGATCATCTGCAACCAATAAGTTTAAATTAATAAATAGTTTGATCCACACCATGGATCAGGGTTCACAATAGCACACATGGATGTCTTGGACACCCTAGACCTATCCACAGTTCGACATGGGAAAAAAATCATACAGGTTATACACGCCCTCTTCCAAATTTCTATGTGGGATATAAATGGATAAAAAGAGGGTGAGATTGAGGATATCAAGTATCCTCTAGTAATGAATAGAAGTCAATGTGTGTGTATGTATATTATTCTCCTTCATTGATATGCTGAAATAGTTTTTCAATTCGATGTTTAGCTCGATTGAGATCACCTCATGTGTTATCTTTTTTTTGAGTTCACAGTGGTTTCATGAGAGTTTTATACATTCTTCATTATATCTCTCATGGGTATACACCACATGACTCTCTCTGTTCTATATATCTTCTTTCTTTTAAAATACTTCTTATTTTAATGTGCTGATAAAGAGCATGTTCATTCCACATGCATCAACTCCTTGTACCTTGTACTGTCTTCTAAAAGTCCTATAAAAATTTATTAAATACGTTTGTATCATTAAATGTTACAAATATGACCATTATAAATAATATTAATAAATGTAGATTTAAACAATATATTAGTGACTTGTCTATCAGTGTCTCCTTCTCTCGGTGTCTCGACCTATTGGTAACTTTTTTTCAATGGTGATTTCTTCCATTTGTTGGTGGGAACTTATTTCAATGGTGAGTCCTGACTTCTATCTATGAGACAGTTTATCTTTCAGTGAGACTGTTGATATATCAGTGACTAATATCAATTGTTAATCCTTGTTTGTGTCGGTGAGAGAGTTGAACCAATGGGGAATCATTTCAACAGATAGTGATTAATTACGTCAGTAGCACCATGTAACGGTAGGTCATATGGACTGATGGTAGGTCATCTTTATCTGTGAGTCATAAGCAACAGTGATCCATATGCGTTGGGGTCATGTGAAACAGTGAGTCTGATGAGTCTTTCCAATGGTTTTATCTTCACCTACATAGAACATATACCTGTTTTAACTATCTGTTAGTTAGTCATATGTCTGTTAGTCAGTCTTCTTTATGTCGGTGTTAGTGACTCATTCTTAGGTAATTTTAGATGTTCGGTCTGTTTTACCATTCAAAAAAGTAAGAGAGTTTTAATGTACAAAAACACATAGATAATCAATTATAATCTTGTTTGGACTGAAACACACAAAAATAGTTATTTGATTGAAATGATCTAATATTCAAGACAAATCTTTGACATAATTTAAAAACATACATGAAGTAATATATATGTTAATATATGACATGATTTGTGATAATTAAAACCATTATAGTTATATATAGTGGCCAACAGTATTTATGGGCCAGCAAGAGGGGTTCAAGAATTTTTAATTAAAATTCAGATCAATTAAAATGCCCATACACTTTGTTTTTAGGGTAGAGCCAAACTGCTTGATAAAACATGAAGACTAACCATGTGTTTTTTTTTGAAATACGATGATTGGTTTCTCCTAAAAGGATTCATGACATTACTAACCATGTACCAACCATGAAAAATCCCACTGCTTTGGGTTGCATGGTTTACTCTGAGAGGGAACACGATTTGGGAAAACCATGTTCCAACTGTGTATTGTCCCGGAAATTCCAATATTTGTAAAATTCCAACCTGAGACAACACCAAATGAAACCCAACAAAATATTTATAAGAAGAGTCATTTATGAACACCTGAAAATAGTAAAATAATATTATAATAATCTCATTCAGAAAAATGTAGATATGTTTTTTACTAAATTTCTACGCTTATCTTTTATTTTGAAACCTTATTTAACCCCTTTAACTCTTACCATGACACCATGGATTTCTATTAACTAACGGTTAAAATAATTAGTATATAACACTAAAACATACAAAAATTGATCATGAATGAAATTATGAACGTCATCTCAATCATTTGAAAAAATTTAATATTTTTTGTAATTTTATATCATTTAATAAAATATTAATTACTATATAATATTCATAATGTCAATTTTAAGAAAAATTCATTACATTCACTTAAGTAATATAAAGAGAACTTTTATAACTTGAAGAAAATATTTTATTATATCCATAAAATTAAATTGTAATTTTGAAAATTTTTTGGTTACATTAATTATATAAAATTATATTTATTTTAATATTTTTAAAAACATTTATTTGATATTTCCATTAATAAAATAATTACTACATCACCATTGTGTAATAATTTAAGGTATTTATTATTTAATTAAATATTAAAAATAAATTAAGATAATGTAGATAAATATTTTATATTTTTAAAAAATATTTATTATTAAATATATCTTATGTATTACATCATATTAAAAATGAAATAGTTATTAAAAACAAGAATGTGACATCCCTAATTTGTTTTCAAATAAAATATTATAAATGTCACAATCTCTTGAAAATGGAATTAGAATGCCATATATTCAAATATTTAATTCTTATAGATTAAAAATAATCATCAAATAAATTTTTTTCATGGGTTTGGGTCATTTTATATTCCTTATCATTTTATTTTTAACCTTAATTACCCAATTTACTCTTTATCGTGGTAACAAAATCACTATGGTTACTGTTCGTATTTGTCAAAAATAAAAGGAACATATTTAATAAAATTTTATATTATGAATAAAAATATCTTATCCATTTTTATAAATTCAAACAAATTTTTTTAGATTTATTTTAAATTTAATCCCATGAAATGCAACGAAAAACAATTTTCTTGAAAAATGCATTTTTAAGACTAAAAACATTCTTTTAACAAAATAATTTATAATGTTGGTTAAAATATAATTAATTTGATTATATATTAACAAATAGTAATTAATTTATATTGGGATCAAATCCAAATCATAATGGGAAATTTAATGAAAAGAAATTTACAGTTTTCTAAAAATTGGTATTCTTCTATATTCATTAGAAAATAAATATTTTTAAAAAATTACCAAATATTTACCATAATATAATTTTAATATGATGAATTAAAAAAATAAATTATTTTTATAAAATAATATTTATAGATTTTATAAAAAAAAATTATAATATTTAATGATAAAAAGAATGAAAACCATTTTTGAAGTAAACATATTTTTGGAAGATTAAATAGACTTTTCTTAAAATATTGTTATTATTTTCTAAAAACATACCAATATATTAATATTCATTAAGATCGTTATATTTATTTTTTAAATGATTTGTTCTTATTTATACCCACCAATTTAACATCTAGGTTATAACATTGACCTTAAAGTAACAATATTTAGTTGTTCTTTTAATCTTAATGTGTGGTATCTTGTACACTATCAAATATAATGTTTCTTTTAAAATCACAGGATAGTAAATTATCCCCAAATAAAATTAATTGAGACCCCTAAATTCTTTCATAACACCTATGAAAATTCTGAATTTCCATCTTCAGAGTTAAGAAAAACATGAACAGATGAACCTTTGTATTCTTAAGGGTACTAATCTACCTAAGAGGTCCAATGAAAATTATATTACTCTGATTTTTCCTGTAAAATGATAATGTCTAATATCCAATGTTTAATAGACAATTTCTTTAATTCCATTATGCCAGCATGAACCCTCACTTCCATATTAGATACAAAAAACATGTTGTGTAGATTTTTTCTTTATAAAAAGTAATTGAAAAAACAGTACACTATACAAACAACAATCTTTTCCGATCGAGGTTTTGGAGGAATAAGAAAATAAATTACATAAGAATATATTTTATAAAAAAAATATAAGTAATAATTTTATTCACATGATGTAACTTCTTAATTGATTCAATCCATATTAGAATGTATAAAATACCTCTAAACAATATTTTTAAAAGCATGTGATGTGCATAAAATTGTATAGTAAGGGGTTTTAAAACCAATGAAAAATACATTGAAATACAAGTGAAAATATTTTATATGATATACCATATATTTTATGTTATATATAAATTTCCAAAATATTATCTTGGGTTTTTATGAAAAATAATTTTCAAAACCATAAAAAAATACTAATTATTTTAAAATCCACTAAAAATACTCTTTGAAAAAAAATAGATTTCTCCCCCAAAATCATTTGAAAATAATAATTATAATTTGGTATTAAAATTAGAATTTGATTTATTTATGAATACCCAATGGTCACTAATAGTATTTATTTTTTGAAATCACTTAGTTTAGGTCATTGGTATAGTCTTTATTCCTCATCATGTCAATTGATACCCAAGTTCTCAATTTTAGGGAAACATATTTAGAAGATCTGCCATTTTCAATCATAACTAATTTAAAACTGATAAAAATATTACATATTTTATATTTTTAGAAGAAAAAAAATTATAACTTTTATACTAGGATAAAATATCATTTTTCAGAAATGATTAATGAGAAATCCATTTTCCAGAAGTGATAAACATAACAGCATTAAAATTTAATCAAATTCTTGTATTAAAATGAATGAAATGTCATGAGAAATTATAGAATACGCACATATATACTAATATTAATGATAATAAAATATTTTACTTGAAAAATAAAATTAATTTATATAAATAACACTTTCAAAATAATTTTCTTACCTTGAGTCTGAATCATCACATACATTTTTTATTTTCCTTTTCTTCCGGATATCTGTTTTCTTAACACCTTAAGACCACTATGGGTGGTGTTTTTTCTAAAATAATACCTCTTTAATTTGGTTATTTATTCTATAAAGGTATTTGATAAGGGATTTTCTAAACCAATTGGGTTTTCAATTGAAAATAAATGAGAATAAAAAGTGCCCTTTTAAAAGAGAGGGGGGGTGTCTTCGAATTACTCACAATATCAAAATTAATATAAATTAATTTTAAACTCTGAATTGCTCCCAAAAAAATTAAATTATAAGAAATGATAACTAAGGGTCGATAAACCGTAATCAAATAAAATTAAAAAAAGTTTTGACTATATTTATACACTTTTCTTTTGGTTTAAACCCTTATTTAACCCCTTCAACTCTTACGATGACAACATGGATTTTTAATAGTTGAGAGTTTATATAATTACTATAAAATATCAAATGACCCATAAATAGATCATGAATGATATATTAAACCTTATAAAAATAAATTGAACAAATTTATGATTTTTAAGAATTTTATATAATTTATATAATTATTATTTATTATAAAGTATTCATGAAGTCAATTATAAAGACTATTCATTACGCTGAATTTATTAATATAAATATAGAACATATAATTCGAGCCAAATATTTTATTATATCCATTTCATGTAAATGTAATGTATAAAATTAACTTTTTATAATAATTATCTCAATATTTATATATTTCAATATTTTTAATAACATTTATTCGATATTTCCATTCATGAAATTATTACTCCATCAATGTTGTGTAAGAATTTAGGGTAATGATATCTTCACTAAAAAAATTACCATTATATAGATAAATATTTTATCTTTCAATTAAATAAATATTATAGAATATATATTTTGGATTCCCCCATAATAAAAATTATATAGTTATTAAAACCATGAATGTGACAGCTTTGACGTTTCTTTAACTAAGATATTATAAATTTCACAATTACTTTAAAATGAAAAATTAATTCATATATTTTAAATATGAATGAATATGGATTAAAATTAATTGTAAAATAAAATTTTATCAAGTGTTATAGTCATTTTCTAGTCCTTATTATTAAATTTTTTAACCTAAATTTCCAAATTTACCCTTTACCTTGGTAATAAGATTACTAAGGTTACTATTCATATTGGCTAAAAATAAAAGGGGCTTATTTACCAAATTTTTTACTTATGGATCCAAATATTGAATAAATTTCTCAAAATAAAAAAAATAAGTTTCATTTATTAAGTTAATATTAATCCCACACAATGAAACAAAAAATATTTTTCTTTAAAAATTAATTTTTAAGCACAAAAATGTACTTATACTAAAATAAAGTATAGGGATGAATTAAATTAAATTGATTATATTATCTATAATTAATTATTACTTAAGTTTTATTAAGATCAAATTATAATCAAAAATGTATTATTAATATAATGAATTTGACAATTTTATAAAAATTTGTATTTTTCACAATCCACTAGATACTCAATCTTCTCATCCAATTTCCAAGAATTCCCCTTAAGTTAATTTTAATATGATTATTTCAAAATCGATATCATTTTAGTAATCTAAAATTTATAGAAGTACTATAAATTGATTATATTATTTTTAACACGCCAAGACTATACAATATATTTCTTTTAGAATAAATTTAATTTTTTGTTAATGTCTAAGACACAAAACAATGATTTTAACATTCGTTATAAGAAATATTTATTTTCTCTAATATATTTCATTACATGAAATATTGGCTTTTACCGAACAACAATATACTGTTAAAATTATTATTTAATAAAACAATTTTTACCTATCCATTAAAACGGAGGGTATGAATAGGATTAACTAACATATGAAAATATATACTTTACCCATATAAATTATATATCTATTATTTAGTAATTAAATTAGAATCATTTAAATTAAAAATAAATGTTTTCTAAAAAATTATTATTTTTATAAATTGAGGATTAGTCCCTCTTTGTGCACATAAATTAAAATTTATTTTTATTAATTTTAAAAAATTATATGGATTAATTAAAATAAATTTTGAAATTGTAAGATATAAATTATGTTAGGTTGATTTTTTGTAATTTTTCTAAAAAACGTTATTTTCTGATGAATAGTCAAAATGATGAATTTTAGTTTAAAATATCCTTTTCTTTTATGTAATTTATAATGTTAAATTATATTTTTTATTAGTTTTAATAATAATTAGATCAATTATATATTAATTAATCTAATTTATGACATTGGAATCATTTTCCTATTAAATTTAGATGTAAAATCAATTTAAACTTTTCGACATTTTCACACTAAAAAATCAGGTCCTCGTCTCATCTATGGGATTAATATTAAATTAAATTTTCCACTTCTATGAATTTATTTTGGATAAGTGGACTCTATATTAGTAATCATAATAATTTATAATTTCAAAAAGTTAAATTTAATTTTGAACAAAATGAATACTGAAAACATTTAAAATTATTTACTATGGTTAGGGTAAAATTATTTTACAAGAAGGTTAAAAATATATTATAAGGGTTAAAATGACCTACACATTTGTCCACCCACACATTGGATGACAATATTTTTACCTTTATGACCATTATAAAATGTTATGCGTTTTTTGATACTTATCCTTGAAAGTGTCCCATATAATATGGTATGTAAAGAAAAATAAAAAATGATATTTTTCTTCCATTTAATATCAATAATGATTTGGGAAAGGGGGAAAACTAAATAGTTTTGGTTATAAATATAATTTTTAAAAATAAATAAGTTTTCTATATCATAATCATTTATCATTAGTTTTTAGAGATACTTTAGTTACTTAAAATACTTATAAAACACCAACACAGTAATTATTTAGTTAAAAATAAAATAAAATAAATAATACTAAAAATATTGAAATTTAAGTAAATAGAACGAATTGTGGTGTTATATTTTTTTAGATGAATATTTCATTTTTCAATGATATTAATTTAATATATTTTAATTCCAACATTTTCTTGATATTTTTAATTTCAAATTAAAATAATAATGTCTAAATTGACATTAATGTTATTTTTTAATAAAGGATATTTTAGTTATTGATTTAAAATCATTAAAAATATATCTTATATAAAGTTATTTTTTATATGTTAAGAAATATAATATATGTTCCTTTCATGGACCAATTTTTCTATTATAATGAATATATTGACCATTAAATATTAAAAATACATGGTTTGTTCTGTTACCTTTTATGTGGGGGTTTTGCACGTTTCTTTCACTTGTGTTAAAATTAATTTCCAACACACATAAGATATTTATTTTATACATTAAATATCATATATATAATCATAGGGTAAAAATTATATACTTATTTTGTTTTGAATTTTGTCTTAATGGATGTAATACTTATGTTAAAAATCAATTTACCACAACAAAAAACCAAAATGATAAAATATGGGAACATAGGAGTTAAAGAAAGAAATGTTTAAAGAATGTGTAAAACTATTATTTGGAGGTGTTTATTGACCCAATAACCCATAAACACATTAAATAACAATTTTGGAGTACCTTTAGGTATGATTCACCTCCTAGTAGTGAATATTTTTTGAGTATTTTCAAGATTTCCACTCCTCCTCAACTATAAAAAAGAACTCACTCCCCCACTTCTTTACACCTATCAAGCCATTTGGATTGACCAAAATATTCTCAAATAACACCCCAAGATCACTACCCTAATATTATATACCGTATTTTTTTCAAAAATAAAACCATTCATAGTTTTAGTGTTAACCTAAGAAAGAATCTTGAAGAATAAGTATAGTTATTCTAAAATCAATTTTATTTTATTTCCTTCTCCACAATCTCCTATTAATGTTATTACATACCCATATAATAACCTCAGTATCTTACATAAACTTATATGTTGTTATGTGATGGGTATGACTTAAAAATACTCACAAATCCATCAAATGGGTTATGAAATCATCATTCATGTGTACTGAAGACTACCGCCTCGCGAACCGATGTCATTCATTCTTCCATTACCACCTCTCTAGGTTGGTAATAATGATGGAAATACTATATATATATATATATATATATTCCATTTATGATATTTATGATATTATTCTTATTCTATAATCTTCATATCTCACATACCATTATGCTTTCCATGTTTTGGGAATACAAAAACATTGATCTTGTGTATGGAAGACTACCACCTCATGAAGTGATGAGATTCATTCAGATATTACATGGAATGTATCGAGGATGATTTTAATAAATATATGTGATATATATTAAACTAAAATAATAATGAAATGATAATATATATATATATATATATCTTGAAATTTTATTTTTTAAATATAATAATAAAATGGAAACAATGTTCATGCGTACATACGACCTAGTGTCTCCATAAACAATGCATTTCATTACCAAAAAATAATTATTATGGATTACACTAATACATATATATGGAATACATAAGATATATATGTCATGATTGTTTTTCTTTATATCATATAACTAAATAATATGTTCAAGAACCATATCATTCATGACGTACTACGCAAGATAAAATAAGGAAATTAACACCAAAAATAATAAAAAGAATGAATGATTATTACAAAATGGGTACTAAGATATTACAAGAAGATCATACATGATATTATAAATTTTATAATGGTTATGGTATAAATAAATTACATGATTAAAACTATTATTCAAGAGTTTAAATCATGTTTAAATAAAGTAAGCATAAGGTAATATATTTCATCTCAACTTACATTCCATTGAGACTTATTTTTTGTTATGCACCAAATCAATTTTATGTGGTGTATATAAATCCCATTTGGAATTAAATATATTGATTCACTGATAAATCATGGTATTATATGTTTCAATTTCAATTATCTCTTCCAATGGGATTTGACTTGAAATTTACCAAGTGGTAAAATTTATTAAACAATATCGCTTTATTTTGTGATTATTAACTTTATGTTGAAATAATCACATTATTTAAATAAATTTTAATTTTACATAATATTTATATTAAATATTAATATTATTTCATGTTGGATATTATCATTTCAATAACTTTATTTGTAACATCTCAAGTAAATAAAGAAATAATACATTTTAATTTTAATTAATATTTTGTGAATTTAATATTATTTTTACTTTAAAGTGGTTTCAATGTTCGATGGAGAACCGGATACGCAAAAACGAGTTTCTTTGAAATCATACGTTGCACAATAATAATATAATATTTTTTTAAATGGTAGTTAACACCTTGAAATTGTATTGGCATGAATGAACATAACTAACTACAATATGATTATACATGTTTTTTAAATGTTTTTACATTTATCCAATAAATTTTAGAGGCTTAAAATGTGAATGAATCTAATTTGAGGCAAAATTTACATTAAAAGGTTTATTTACTCCCTTTTTATGGAGAACACTCTTTAAATATAGTTTGGTTAGTTTTATATGTTCTATTTGACCAAATAAAATTCTTCTATATAATCAGGACATCAAAATTCACTTTCTGTAAATTTTTTGTATTTTTCTGATAAAATTCAATTTTTGATGAATAGTGAAAAATACTGTATTTTAATTCCAAACTACCTTTCAATATAATTTATTTATATGGTTATATTATTTTTTTTGTTAGTTTTTAAGTGTGATTATATTATATTTTTACCATTTAATCCAATTTTGGTCATTGGAATTAATTTTACTTTCAAATTGGATATAAACAAGTGACAATCTTTTGATAGTTAATATTTCTTAAAAACACATTTTTTGTCTCGACAATGAAAATTAATTTTAAATTAATTTATCAAAATTATAGGTTATGAATCTGTTAAAATAGACTTCATTTTTGAATCAGAATATCAAATATATATTCTGCTAAATTTTTGGTATTTTTCTGAAAAACATCAATTCTTGATGAATAGTGGAACCATAAAGTAATAGTTAAAAACTCACTTTTTCATTTAAATAAATTTTTACCGCTTCTTTGAATTGAATTTATAAAATCTAACATACATGGTGGTTATTAGTAATTAAAATTTGGTTTAATACGATGAAAATATTTTTTGGTGAATAGTAACATTTGACTTTTATTTACCATGGTTAAAGATAAATAGGGTAATTTAAGGTAAAAAGGATATCATAATAATACACAATTACCTTAACACATGTCCTAACCTTATTGGATGATTCTGGGCTGACCATGGAAATCCTTGGGTCTATTTGGGGACCCCATGGAGCCACATGGGAGTGATAATGACACTTTATTTTAATTAACTTAAAGTAAAGACAAAAATGACATAAACAAATATCTTTTATTAAATTAATTTTTACATTGGATTATATAAGTTATCTCTTCACCAATAAATATCAATTTTAAAGATAAAAACATTATCTACATCATGGTATTTTTTATAATTTTTAGACATCAAATAAATTACATAATTTATGACACAATAATGATGAAGTGTTTACCTCATTAATAAATGATTTAAATAAATAAGATTATAAAAACTAAAATAATATCCAAAACCTATCCAATTCTTATTGGATGATTTTATTTAGACCATCAGTCATCTTATATTCTACTTTAATAAGTTTAAAACATTTAAAAACCAAAAATCATTATATAATAAAATAATATTTTCACACATTCCTAAAGAGCCCCTCCTCCCCCTTATAAAAAGACCTCACCTCTAACACATTACTCACACTTCTCAAGCCCCTTGGATCGTTCAACCTCTACCCAATTAATCTCCCTACATCTTTATATTCATCCTAGAATCCTTCCTCAAGGCAGAAGGTAATTCAAGTAAACCTTTTGGTTCAAACCAAAAGGGGATACCCGATTTAAAGGTAATGTCTTATCCTAGGTTATTTTGTTTTATTTTCCTTCTCCAACCCCATAAACTATTTTTATTAAATTATTTTATAATAACACCAGTATCCTCAATATAATAGTTTATTTTTATGATAATTATTTGAACGACACTTACACACACCTCCATCTAATTGGTAAAGAACATACTGTTTCTGTGGACAATGAACAAACGCCTCACGAAACGATGTGTGTTCAATTATCTCCTACCACCTCTTATAGTGGCCATTAAGATGAAACTATATATATTTATGATATATATTATATTTATATTTTTTTATATGCTTCTTCATTTTTCATTTATAGAAAACCTTTATAGTTTCCATAGTGGGTAAATATGATAATCTCATTTGAGGAAGTGCGGACTACCACCCCCATAAAGTGATATGACTCGTTCATGCCTTACGTGGAATGTATAAAGGATAGAGTTAATGAAATTATATATGATATTATAATAGAATTATAATATATCTATGTGTCATTATGGTTTCATTCCATTAAATAAAAAATAGAAATGAAAGTAGCGTTCATGCGTACGTACGACTTATCGTATCCATGAATGGTGCATTTCATTTCTTACCTCCAAATGTTATATACTATTATAAATACATATATATATATATATATGTATATATTGTATATAAATGATATATATGATATCTAAATCATGAATATCATTCTGGAGATAATTGAATTTTGACCACATGAACAACTTGTAATTATAAGAAGTTCAGTTTTGACTCAAGTACCAAATATTGACAAAACGACCGTTATTAACTTAAATTATTTCATAATATTTATAACATGGTAATACGTGATATAAAAGGAATAATAAACTTGAAAAAGGTTCTTAAGAAAGTAGAAATTAACATTAGTTTATTATTTAGGAGATTAATGAACAAACGATTCAAGTCAGACACATCATAAGGGACTTTGTCTCAATATCCTTTCATTAAGTATATATTGTTTTAAAACAAAACTTATTTTATAATCTTTATAAACACCTTTTAATTTTCATTTCATTCAAAGGGAATATTTTTGTACAAAGCGTTTTACTAAAGGACAATAAATAATGTTTCTTTTTAACGTAAGTGGTGACAATGACATTTCCGCCACCGCGAGTATTATTTGATCATTGCTTTCCTTAACAAGATGTAGTTTTTTTAATGAAAACAAATACCATATAATCTTTTATGTATTTTGGTATTGAAAATTGTTTGGATAATTGATTTGTTATGTTAATATATTTAAATGATGTATTGTGATTGAAATATGGAAATGTTATCTTTCCTTTATGTTTTTTATATGTTATAAATATGTTACGGTTCTAGGGAATTGTTTAAGTATACGGGTGGTTCCATGATAAACCTAGGGTGGGTGATCCCGAGATTTCTCTCTAATGTATTGGGTAATGTGACAGACGTAAATGTGAATGTTTCTTCTAAGATATTTAGGGAATATACTATGATGTGTATTCCAACTTAACTCTCTATGTAGCTGTGATAGCTACAATGTAAGTATGATGAGTAGGCCACAAGTTACCTTTATGATTTATGATTTCAATGTGTTATTCATAAATCTTATGATTTCATGAGGTATGTTAAAGAGCTTATGTTATGTATTTATTGAAGAACTAATGTTTTCTTTTCTTGTTTTATAACGCTTACGGAGCTTTTTATGCTCATCCCAAGTGTTGAAATGTTTTTCACAGGACTTATAGATGAATAGGGTCAAGGATTGGACCAAGGAAAGGTCATGCTTTCTAAAACATGGGACTAGACATAAATCCTTTTTTAACAGTTTTTATTTTATGAAAAAATGGAAACTGAGTAGAAGTGTCTACCATTTAATTTTAGAGATGTAATGTAATAGTTATGGAATAATTCTCTAAAACTCTAAACCTGAAAAGATCCTATATGTGAATTATTCATTTAATTCAAGATTATATAATGTTTTATGGTCGGGTCTTTATATTTGGTATCAGAGGTCAGTTTACATAACTTTAGGAGTTAGGGTATTGTTAAATTAATATCCATAAATTAATTTATGTTAATATTGAAATGATAGCATTTACAGATTACCATGTTTCTTCGCCTAAGATATCTCGGTGTTCAGAATGGTTTTCTATAGAGGAAAAAGGGCAGCTATGTTGGGACGACATCAGGAGGAAGGAAACCTTTCAAATCAGTGACCTAAGATCGTTAGAATCGAAACTGAATAGTTTGTTGTAGTGATGGTGTAGTTGAATCAGCCTATAAATGGTGGTGGTATCCATGCATGAGATCAACTATATCAACCATAGAGAAACATGTCATTAGTGGAGCATTTCATAAGGCAACGTCCCCCATCATTTAGAAGATCATATGACCCTGTGCTAGAAAAAGGGTGGATTAAAGAACTGGAGAATATTTTTGATGTCATGGAGTGTTCAGAACATCGAAAGGTTAGTCTCGTTTCTTACAGTTTTGAAGGTGAAGATGATTCGTGGTGGTCGATGATGAAAAATATCAGGGATAATGTGGAGATTGATGCTCTTGATTGAGATAAATTCAAAGGTATATTTCTTGAGAAATATTTTCCTAAGGTGGATCATCTTAGGATGGAAAAACAATTCCTGGAATTGAGATAGGAGGATGACTCAGTGGATCCTTATGAAGAAAAATTCACTCGACAGGAAAAGTATGCTCCAAATTTCATACAAGATCTTGATAGTAAAATCAACTGTTTTTACTCAGGATTAAATCCAAAGTATCTAAGGTATTTAGCTTCTCATGAGTTCAAAAGTTATGAAAAACTATTTCGATGTTCGGAGAAGGTTGAAATGGAGTTTGTCGATGATCAGGTGTTCTTTGACAAACAACAGAATAAGAGGTCAAGGTGGAAGGAAAAAGTGAAGAACTCTTCAAAATAGTCGGATGGTAATAAACTTAAGTTTATAGTTTTTGAAAATTGTGGTAAAAACCTTGATGGGGAATGTCTTTTGAATTCTAGTAAGTTCTATCATTATGGTAAAATGGGACATAAAGCTCTTAATTTCACTGAAAAAGATCAGGTTAAAGGTAAAACAAAATCTTATTTATAGTCAGTAAAATGTTTTCTGTGTAATGATATGGGTCATTATGCAATTGAGTATCCAACGAAGAACTTAACTGAGGGAAAGCAGCCAAACTACAAGCAGAAAGGGGTGGTAAAATCCTTTGTAACTACTTCAGTAGATGTTGGTCCATCGAATGAAGTAGTATCAGGTACAATGTTTGTTTGTTAAAATTATGCTAAAGTTTTTTTTTTGATTTGGGGTCTACACATTCATTCATTTCTGTGAAGTTTTCTAGTAAATTGGGAATTCCAAATCAAGATATGAATCCTAAACTTATGGTAAAAACATCGGGGGAAATATTGAGACAAACAGAAATCATAAGAACCTTCCTGTCATTGTGTGTGGAAATAATCTGCCTACAAACCTTATTATTTTTTCTCTAGTAGAGTTTGATGTTATCTTGGGTATGGATTGGAATTCTATTTATCATTATAAGATTGATTGTATAGCTAAAGTGGTTTCTTTCCAGAAAGATTTTTAGTTTGTGTACAAGAATGAACCCTTACTTTTGATAACATATCAGGAAGTTGACAAATTAGTAAAAGATGGAAATCAATAATACCTTTCACAGATTGTTCAAAACAAATGAACTGTTCAAATTAATGATATGCCAGTGGTAAATGAGTACCTTGATGTTTTCCCTGATGAGTTTCATGGTATTATACCTGATCGGGAAGTTGAATTTACTCTTTCCTTAGTTCCTGATGCTAAGACAATTTAAAAACCCCCTTATCAAATGAATCTAATTGACCTTTTAGAGTTAAAGAAGCAATTACATGAGTTATTAGAGAAAGGTTTCATTTGACCTAGCACATCACCATGGGGTGCTTCTATCATGTTTATTAAAAAGAAATATGGTTCAATGAGACTTTTCATTGATTATAGAGAATTGAATAACATCACTGTTAAGAATAAATATCCTTTTCCTCATATTAATGATTTTTTATCAGCTCCAGGGAGCTTAGTATTTTTCGAAGACTGACTTGAGGTCGGGGTACCATTAGTTGAAAGTAAAGAAAGCATACATTCCGAGGACCACATTTCGTACTAGATATAGCCATTATGAATTTGTTTTTATGTCTTTTGGGTTAACCAATGCACCTGCTATATTTATGGATCTTATGAATATAATTTTCCATGAGTTTTTTGGATTAGTTTTTGGTTGTGTTCATTGATGATATTTTGGTTTATTCTAAAAGTAAAGAGGAGCATGAAATCCATTTAAGAGTTGTCTTGAAAAAATTAAAAGAAAAGAAACTATTTGGGAAATTCAACAAGTGTGAGTTTTGGTTACATCAATTTTTTCCCTTGGTCACATTGTTTCAAAAAATTGAATAACTGTTAATCCTGCTAAAATAGAAGTTGTTGAAGAATGGAAAATACCCACAAATATAACCAAGATCCATAGTTTTCTTGGTTTTTCATATTATTACTAGAGGTTTGTTGAATTTTTTTTACGTTTATCTAGCCCACTGACTAAGTTAACTCAAAAATGTGTTATGTTTTTTTGGATAAAAGAATGTGATGATTGTTTTCAGGAATTGAAATTATGATTGGTTAATGCTCCAATTTTGGCACTACCTTCCAGAAATGGTGAGTTTGTTATCTACAATGATGCTTCATTGAAAGGAATTGGTTGTGTCCTTATAAAGAATGATCAGGTAATTTATTATACTTTACGTCAGTCGAAACCTCATGAGTTAAATTACCCTACACATGATTTGGAATTAGCTTCTGTTATTTTTTATTTAAAAAATTGGAGGCATAATATGTATGGATTAAAATGTGAAATATATACTGACTACTAAAGTTTGAAATATATATTCACTTAGAAATAACTGAACGTGAGAGAGAGGATATAGTTAGAATTAAACAAGGATTATGATTGCACAATCTTTTACCATCCGGGAAAAGAAAATAAAGTGGATGATGCTTTGTTTAGAAATAGTGATGCTTCATTAACAAGGCTATCTTTGGAACGAGATCCTTTGGTTTTTTATTTGATGAAATTTGGCATAGAAGTTTTTGGTGTGGAAAATTCTTCTATTTTGTTTCAGGTGTCTGTGAAATCAGCTCTATTAGATAGAATAAAGCAAGCACAAAAGGAAGACAGTGAGTTGTAGAAAAGGGTAGAGTTGGTTCAAAAGGGTAAGTTTCCTGAATTTAACATTGATAATGATTTTGTTTTGAGATTTATAATGAGATTATATGTGCCTTGTGATTCACAGTTGAAGAATGAGTTGTTATGTGAAGCTCATAGTTCCCCATTTTCAGTTCAACCTAGCAGTACTAAGATGTACAAATATCTTCGAGAGTATTACTGGTGGGAGGGAATGAAAAGAGATATTGATTATTTTACTATGAAGTGTTTAAATTGTCAGTAGGTTAAAGCAGAGTGGCGGTTACTGAATGGGATGCTTCAGTCTTTACCAGTACCAAAGTGGAAATGCGAAAATATATCCATGGACTTCGTTGTGGGATTACCAAAGGCATCTCTAGGTAATAATATGATCTGGGTTATTGTTGGTCGATTGACTAAATCTTATAATTTTCATCATATTCAAGATACATTGTCTCTAGATTAACTTTATTGGTTGTATGTTAAAGAGATAGTTAGGTTGCATGGAGTTCCCCTCTCCATTGTATCTGATCGTTATCCTAGGATTACTTCTAACTTTTGGAAAGGACTTAATAAGTCATTGGGTACTGAATTAAATTTTAGTACATCTTTTCATCCACAATCATATGGGTATTCTGAAAAAAAAAACATCAGACCTTAGAATATATGATACGTGCTTGTTCACTGGATTACCAAGGATGTTTGGACCAACATATTTCTTTGGTTTAATTTTCATATAATAAATATTTTCATTCTAGTATAGAGATGACTCTATTTGATGCATTATATGGAAAGCAGTGTCGAACTCTGGTGTTTTGGGATTAAGTAGGTGAAAGGAAACTGATGGGACCAGAATTCGTAGAAGAGATGGCAGAAAACGTTCAGTTGATTCAGAAGCACATGAGAACAGCTCAGAGCAGGCAGAAAATTAATACAGATAATTGGAGGTAGGATCTTTTCTTTGAGGTTGGTGATCATGTCTTTCTCAAAGTTTCTCCACAGAAAAGTGTGATGCATTTTGGTAAGAAGAAAAAGATGATTCTGAGGTTCATTGGACCTTATGAAATCCTAGATAAAGTTGGATTAGTTACGTACAGAGTGGATTTACCTCCATGTTTATCCCAGGTACACAATTTTTTTATGTTTCAATGTTGAGAAAGTATATGTCGGATCCATCTCATGTTATAAGTCCAGAGGTAGTTCTGTTGGAAGAGAATCTTCTTTATGAAGAACAACCAGTCCACATTCTTGACCATAGAGGAAAGTGTAGTGGAATAATGTAATTCACCATGTAAAGGTTTTTTGAAAAAACCATATGGTTGAAGAGGTGATGTGGGAATCTGAAAATGTTATGAGGGATAAATACCCCCATTTATTTGATAAGTGAATAAAATTGTGTGGATACAATTTCAAAAATGGGGGAAGGATGTAACATTCTAGGTAAATAAAAAAATAATGAATTTTCATTTTAATTAATATTTTGTGAATTGAATATTAATATTACTTTAAAGGGGCTGCTATGTTCGATGGAGAACCCAATATGCAACAGTGGGTTTCAATGAAATCTTATGTTGCACTATAATAATATAATATTATTATTTTAAATTGTAGTTAACGCCTTGTCATTGTATTGGAGGGAATTAACATAACTATCTATAATATTATTATACATGTTTGTTAGATGTTTTTACATTTATCCAATAAAAGTTAAAGGCTTCAAATGTGAATGAATCTAATTTTAAGCATAATTTATTTCAAAAGATTGATTTACTAACTTTTGACGGAAAACCCTCTTTAAATCATGTTTTGGTCACATTTATATGTTCTATTTTACCAAATAAAATCATTCTTTAAACTCGGGAAATTAAAAATAATTTTGGGTAAAATTTTGGTATTTTTCTGAAAAAATTCAGTTTTTGATGAATAATAGAAAATACTGTATTTTAATTAAAAACATCCTTTTAATATAATTTTTTTATATGGTTAGATTATATTTTTAATTTTTTTAATGTTTAATTAAAATATATTTTTACCATTTAATCCAATGTTGGTCATTTGAATTAATTTCACTTTGAAATTGGAAATAAACAAGTGTTTGTCTTTTGATAGTTAATATTTCTTAAAAACAAGCTTTTTGTTTTGACACCAGGAATTAATTTTAAATTAATTAATCCAAATTCTATGTATTTAATTTGGTAAAATAGACAACACTTTTGAATTTGGAGTATCAAATATATCTTATGCTGAATTTTTTGTATTTTTCTGAAAAACATTAATTTTTGATGAATAGCGAAACCACTAAGTAGTAGTTAAAAACTAACTTTTTTCATTTAAATGAAATTTTACCACTTCTATGGATTTAATTTCTAAAATTTTCCATACATGGTTTTTATTAAAAGTAAAATGTGGTTCAATAAGATGAAAATAATTTTTGGTGAATAGTAACTTTTGACTTTTATTTATCGCGGTTAAAGTTAAATAGGGTAATTCAAGGTAAACAAAATATCATAATGATACACAATTACCTTAACACTTATCCTAAACTTTTTTTATAAGTCATGGCCGACCATAGGCATCCTTGGGTCTATTTTGGGACCCCATGGAGCCACATGGGAGTGATAATGACACTTTATATTAATTAACATAAAGTAAAGACAAGAATGACATAAACCAATATATTTTGGTAAATTAATTTTTACACAGTGTTATATAAGTTATCTCTTAGATTATAAATATTAATTTAATATCTAAAAATATTTCTTACATTATTGTATTTTTTTTTTAATTTTTAGACATCAAATAAAATAAATTATTTATGACACCATATTGATGCAATGTTTACCTCATTAATAAATGATTTAAATAAATAAGATTATAAAGATTAAAATAATATCCAAAACCTGTCCAATTCTTACTGGATGATTTAATTTCAACCATGAGTCATCTTATCTTCGATGTCAATAAGTTTTGGACATTTAGAAACTGAAAATCCTTATATAATAAAATAATATTTTCACACTTTCCTAAAGGGCCTCTCCTCCCCCTTATAAAAAGCCCTCACCTATAACCCATTACTCAAACCTCTCAAGCCACTTGTCTCATCCAATATCAACTCAATTAATCTCCCTACATCCCTCTCTTCATCCTAGAATCCTTCCCCTAGGCATACATTAATTTAAGTAAACCTTTTGGTTCAAACCAAAAGGAGATACCTGATTTAAAGGTAATGTCTTCTCCAAGGTTCCTTTTTTTTATTTTCCATTTCCAACCCACTAAAATATTTTTATTCATTTCTTTTATTGTCACGACCCGTCCTCGGGGCCCGTGCCGTGACTACCCCAAGCCCGCCTTCCATAGGCCAGGGGCTGGCGACTAGCACCAAAGGCGTAAAATCCCGATAACTGGGAAGGCATTGCCTTTATAAAAGAAAACAAGCACCACAGAGTACAAGCGGAAGTAAACACTGAGTACAAAAAGAAGAGCTGAAAAGCAAAAAGGGGCCGGAAATACAAGCTCAACTGTAAAGTACAACTCGAAAGGGAAAACAGCGACTGAAAAGTAAAGCTGCTACGCTGAGATGTCCACTGGAAATCCCACCTGAAGGGTGGGTACAGATAGCTCCTCTGCTCCTCGGGTCCCGTCGTCTGCTCCGAGTATGTCCCGCCCCGTGGTCTGCCTCTGGGTACTGCCTCGTCGTATAGTCCACCTCCAGGTACCGTCCAGTCCTCGAACACTCGGCCTCTGCCAGTACTGGCCGTCGTCTGCAACCAACACAACGAGGTGCGGGCATAACCCGTGCAGGGGTGAGTATAACGATACTCAGTAGGGACCCCGAGACCCTCAAGGTCTCACTAAAACCAACAAGGATAACCACAAGAAGATCACAACAGATAAACTCTACTTAGGTATATGCCCATACATATACCTAAGTTATCAAGTAACCCATCTCAATCATGAGGAAACACAAGAATTGTGAAATCGACGGATAACCACTACCCGGGTATATGCCCATACATATACCAAAGTTAGCAAGTAACCCATCTCAATCATGAGGAAACACAAAGGTCAAAAGTCTCAGCTCAAACCGGGATTTTCATTATCGAAACCGTAACTGCTGAAGAGCTCCGTCTCTAGAGTGTACAGTGGTCCTGTCACGACTCCGAGGCTGCCGCTCACTAACCTAGGACTGCTGAGGTACTCCTCCTGTCGAGTACTACGGGTTTGCGGCCAACTACCTGGCGCTCCGTCCGCTGAGGGTCTGTCGCCAAATACCGGGCGCTACCCAGATAGCCTACTAAGGTACTCCTCCTGTCGAGTACCGCGGGTCTACTGCCAACTACCAGGCGCTCCGTCCGCCATGGGTCTGCCGCCAAGTACCGGGCGCTCCGTCCACTGGGCTAGTCGACTCACTCCAAGTCGAGTCGGTCAAGCAGTCGTCAGGTCTCAGCCGGCTACACGGTCTCCGTACTCTGCACGCTCGTCTCCGGGAGGGTCCGCTCCACGAGCTACTGGTCGATACTCCAAGTATCTCAAAGTCCCGCAAAGAAGTGTCTCAAAGGTCCGTCTCGTCACAGGGGTCTCAACGCAACAGACGGCGCGTCGATCGGACGCCCGGTCTGTGAGTTATTAGCCTTTTCGTCCCAGGGGCCCGGTTGGTTTCGAGTGCGAACCAACCCGGCCGAACTCAAAGTAAACTGAAACCTTGAGTGCGATATACCGAAACGACCGTCTCGATCCAAGGATCGCGTTACCGCAGACGGTTCGTCATTCGGAGGTCCGAGGCTCAAGTTATGAGCCAAAAACCGAATCTGGTCCGAAACGGGGGGGTTCGGGTCCGGGCCGACCCGGCCCGACCCCCCCCCCCCCCCCGGGGGCGGCGCGGCGGCGGCGCGGCGGCCGACGGCGGCGGCGACGGCGGCGCGGCGGTGGCGGCGCGGCGGCAGGCCGCGTGGCGGCGGCGGCGGCGTGCCGCGTGGCGGCGGCGGCGGCGTGCCGCGTGGCGGCGGCGGCGGGCCGCGAGGCGGCGGCGGCGGGCCGCGTGGTGGCGGCGGCGGCGGCGGGCCGCGTGGCGGTGGCGGGCCGCGGCGCTCGCGGGAGGCACGCGGGGCTAAGCCCCGCGTTTCATCAGGGCGGCACGGCTATAAGCCGTGCCTTTGCAAAATAAACGGCCCCCGCAAGTGGGGGCCGGCTGGATTAAAACCGGGGGGGCTTTGCCCCCCCCCCCCTCCTTTAAATGAACCGCCCCCCCTCATTAAGAGGGGGGTTTGGAGAACCGGCCGGGGGTTTAATCCCCCGGTTTTATGACATCCGGCCGGCCCGCTGGCCGGCCGGTCTTTACCTACGGGACCGGAAATTCCGGTCCCGCCCTCGACATTCGACGCCGGCGGCCCGGCCGCCGGTCTCCTCTTCCGCCGCGGCCCGGAACCGGCCGCGGTCTTCTCGTCCCGCCGCGGCCCGGAACCGGCCGCGGTGTTCGTCGTCCGGCGCGGTGCGACGGCACCGCGCCCCTTTCGCCGTGCCATGAATCCTTCCAACGCGGCGCGACGGCGTCGCGTTCTTGAAGACTCTCCTCGGCGAAGCGCGACGGTGTTTAGCAAAATAAATGAACGTACATCCGCGTGGTGCGACGGCACCACGCTACTTGTTTCCACCAGCATAAACAAACATGAACGATGGAGGGGGGATTCGGCCGTGTTCGTGCGGTCCGGCCCCCCTCACGTTAAAGAAAAATTAACGAAACTTAAATAAAATCCAAAAGCCTCACGTTTAGTCATGCTAAAATCCATGATTCAAGAATGGAATAAAATAATCAATAAATAACATCCCCTACCTCGGGTTTAAGATTCGAAGATTCGTCTACGTTCCGCGGAAGACGGCGTCGCGGAAGTCGGGCGTCGCGGTCGTCGTTCGTCAAATCCGTTGACGAAGAGATATGCCCGAAGAGATACGTCGTTGGCGAAGCCTTGTACGCCGACGAAGGTTGTCTGAGGAAGGTGCGGTGTTCTTCGTCGGAAAAAGAGCGTTCCTCGTCAAGTCTTGAGGAAAGTCAAATAATAAAGTAAACAACGAACTCAAGAACCCTTACCTCGATAGTCGCACGTTGACGGAGTCGTGGAATATCGGTGTCGATTCCTTGACGTCGGAGGAAGAGTCGTTGTCGATGGCGTTCGTCGCGGAAAACCGTCGCGGAAAAGATGATGCGGAAAAAGAACGTCACGTCGTGGATGGATCGTGTTCTTCGGCGGAGAAGTTCTTCGTTGAAGAACGACGTTCTTCGCGTTCTTCGTTCTTCGAAGGTTCTTCGTCAAGGTTGAAGAAGAAGAATGAAATCTCCCAAAAGCTCTCAAGCGCATAATAACCAGAGGTTAAGCGTTGGTCTTATTTTATTAATACGCCAACGAATTTGAAAAAAAAAAGATTAAGAAACGATCCATCAATTCGTTGAATTAATTCAACGAAAGAAACGACCCATTTAATTCACGAAAGAAACAGCCCATTTAATTCACGAAATAAACCGCCCAATTAAATGGTCTGTTAAGAATTTAGAAAACGCGTCGGTTGACTTTCATTAAGACGGGTTTTCACGGATGCGTTTCTTAACGGAAAGAAACGGCGGGGCTCGTGCGGGCCCCACCTCACAAATATCCTACCAAGGGGTAGGATATTTCTGGATAGCATCCTATCCAGTTCAACTCAGTTCAAACCGCCTTTAAGTGGCTTCCAAGTGGCTTAAGCGAAATAAAATAAAGTTGTCGCAAAATCATTTTATTTCTTAACCGTAAGCCCGAAAATTAAAAACCACACCCGAGCAAACGCAACTCCGGAAGAGGCGTTTCTAAGCGAATACTGGCGCTGCGATTTCATCGGTGCCCTCAGAATTCGATTCCGAGCACCGGTTCAAAAGTTAGAAAAACCCGCTTGTCCGTTCACTGAACGTACCCGAGCCAAAACTTCGGAAAATGATTCCGGGCACACCGGGCCTCGGAATCAGGTGCCGTCAGAAACTGCGTTCTTGTAAAATTCCAAAGAAAATTAAGAAAAAAAATTCCTTGAAATTTACGGGTCTTTACATTTATAATAACACCAATATCGTCAATATACTAGGTTTTTGTTATGAGAAATATTTGAACTACACTTACACAAACCTCCGTCTAATTGGTAAAGAACATACTGGTTCTGTGGATGGTGAATTAACGCCTCGCGAAATGATGATTATTCAATTATCTCCTACAAACTCTTATGGTGGCCATTAAGATAGTGTTGTATTTATATGTGATATATATTATATTTATATTTTTTCTATTCTTCTACATTTCTCATTTATAGTATACCTTTTTGGTTTCCAGAGTGTGTAAATACGATAATCTAATTTGAGGAGGTGCGAAATACCGCCCCCTCAAAGTGATATGACTCATTCATTCCTTACATGGAATGTATAATGGATAGAGTTAATGAAATTATATATGATATTATAATGGAATTATAATATACCTATGTATCATTATATTTTCATTCCATTAAATACAAAATTGAAATGAAAGGAGGGTAAATTCCCCAGGAGCCTCGGAGCGGCCTCTCCCTCTCCTTTCTGCGGAAGCTAGGGTTTCATCCGGCATTTTATTCCTTCCCCCTTCAGGCCGAGATCTGCTCGGGGCAGCGGTGGATTCGTCTTGCGGCGGGGGGTTAGTCTCAGCATGTGGCTTCGTGGTTTCTCTCGTGGCGGTGGCGGGTTTGTCTCGGCATCTTCGATCGGGACGATATTACTCACGACGGCGGGGGGCTTGTCTCGGTAAGGGGCTTCACGATTTCTCTCGCAGCAGTGGCGAGTTGACTCGGAATCTTCGTTCGAGCTGAGATCTCTCGCATTGGCGGTGAATCTTAGCTTGGGCAGTGATCTCACGAGGCGATGGGTTGACTCAGCGTCTTCATTAGGTCTGAGATCTCTCGTGACGGTGGTGGGTCTTCGCTTAGGCAGAGATCTCACGTGGCAGCTATGGGCGTGTGCCACTGCTCCTTGATGGTGCATCCGAGGTTTCCAGTGCAGCTCTAGCCAGTTATGTAGTGCTTCATAGGGATAGGCTTCTCTGTTTCAGTTTTTTTAAGGTTTGATATGCTTTTAATTTGGTGATGTTGTGTTTACTCTCTGGATGGATCTGGTTTTTGGAATGTCTTGTTTCAACTTCAACGGTTCTTCTCGGTGCACTCGTTGTCACTGTGAGGTTGTTCCAGAACCTTTTGAGGAGCATCACAGTTCTTATTGGAGTAGATCCATTCCCAGAGTGGCGTTTCTATTTTAGGAATACCTTGATACCCTCACCGGGGGTATTTCTCTTTGCACGGGGTTGGGTTAGCCAGTCTAGGTGACGCTGAATTGCTCTCCTGTTTTTTGAATTTCCTTTTGGACTTCTGTGGATGCGGTGGCGAGAGTGTCTTGAGCGAGATGGTTGATTTGGTCTGGATGGTCTTTATTGGAGGTTTTGTTTTGTTGATGGTGGAATGTGGAGTTGGTCTGGTTGGTCTTTGTTAGAGGTTCTATGGTTTTTTTGATAGTGGAATGTTTGTGAGCTCGATTGTTATGGTGATCCACCCGGACTCGACCACACGGATCTTACTACAGAGGAGGTTCCAGAGCTACTGTTCATCGTTTCAGTGCTTTACGAATTTGGACGTTTGAGAGGGTATAGCGTAATCCATCAAATCGGGCCTGTGCTTTGACATAAGACACTTGCTTACCGTTCAGCCTTGCATCGGTGAAGAGATTTCCACGACCATTTGCTGGGGAGGGGTTGCTTCGTGTTGTTAGTTTTGTTTGTTTTGTTTGACCTTCGAGTTGTGATATGTTTTATGGCAATGACGTATTTGGGTTCCCCCCTTATTCCTTTAAAAGGGGTGATGTTTTCAATAAAATAAAAAAATTGAAGGCCTTCGGGCCGTTGGAGGAAATTGAAATGAAAGTAGCTTTCATGCGTACGGACGACTTACCGTCTCCATGAACGGTGGATTTCATTTATTACCTCCAAATGTTATGTATTGTTATAAATACATATATATACTGGATATAAATGAGATATATGATATCTAAATCATGAATATCATTCTGTAGATAATAGAATTTTGACCACATGAACAACTTGTAATTATATGAAGTTAATGTTGGACTCAAGTACCAAATATCTACAAAATGACCGTTATTAACTTAAATTATTTAATAATGTTTATAACATGGTAATATGTGATATAAAATAAATAATAAACTTGAAAAAGGTTCATAAGTAGGTATAAATTAACTTTAGTTTATTATTCAGGAGATTAAAGAATGAACGAGTCAAGTCAGACACAGGGTAACGGACTTCGTCTCAATCTCCTTTCATAGAGGAATATTTTGTTTTAATACATGACTTTCTTTTATACGCTTTATAAACACCTTTGAATTTTCAATTCATTCAAAAGGAATCTTTTTCTATGAAGAATTTTACTAAATTACAAACCACATGAAAGAAACATCATAAATGTGAAATTTAAATCCTCATAATTTTATATAGAATAATCATAAAATAAATTGATGGGTATTATATAGATCACACAACAAAAATAAGTTGTGAATATGGAATGTATCTCACAGAAATAAAAGTGGGATGAGAAAAATCCTTACCTCAAGTCTGATTTGTCACATGTGTGTTTATCATTTGGAATAATAAATTTATGTTAATCATTTAGTTTATTTAGAAACATTTATAAATTTTTTATTACTTTTATTTCAGTTATAAATAATTTATAACTAATTACTTAATTAATTATGTTTTATTCAAATTTTTTGACCATATTTGGTGTATGTATCAAAACATATATTATTAGGGAAACTAAGGTCAAAGGGGCCACTATTTAAACATATAAAGAATAATAATAATGATATAATTATCATATTAATTATTTAATAATAATTTTTATATTATACTTATGATGTGGTGATAAAAATGAATAATCACATCGCTTTGGGGAGGCATTAGTCCAAACATCCAAAAATGATGATGCAGTTGTCTACACATCCAAAAATGATGTAATTATATTCCCAAAAAATGGAAAGCATGAATGTATGTGACATATAATAATTCTATAAGAATAAATAAATCATAAATATGATATATATATATATATATAATATTATAATAGTATTTCCATCATAATTAACTACCATGAGAAGTTGTAATGGAAGAACGAACGACATTAGTTCGCTAAGTGGTAGTTCTCTATACACACAAACGATGACTGCATACCCATTTGATGGAAGTGTGTAAAGTGTTATGTTTTACAATTAACTAAATAAATGTTATTATTTTTAATATATTGGGTTTATAATATAATAATGATATAAAAATAAATGAAGGGTTTTTACAATGGAAGAAAACAAAAGTGCTCGTTAATGAACATGACCTTTTCTTCAGTTAACTTATTTTCGTTTATACCACAATAATTCCATGGGTATTTTTGTTCTAAAAATATATATTCTAGGATCAGGGGAGGGATTTTTTTTGTTGATTTGGGTATAATTTAGACGATATGAAATTCTTCATGGGTGTGAGGAGGGGGGGAGAGGTGGTGGCCTTTTATAAGTGGGGAAAGTACACAATTGGAATTTTAGAAAACATGTTAGGTGATATCATTTTTTTACCAAAAAATAGGCATAACTAACATAAAAAACTAGAACCTAGATTTTTAAGGGTCTAAATATATCCATCTAATGGGTTTTTTATAAGTTTATTGTTCATTTTTTCAGTTAATAATAAATATTAGTCACTTGGTAATCTGGTTTTTAACTTAGTCTCTCTAATTAATTTTATTTTATTTCACTATTATTTTTAATCAAATACTATGTTGACATAATTAGAAATTATAAAATGTTCTGATTACAAATATGAATCAATTTTTCCAAATTCAAATCATATAAGTAATGAAATTAATTTAATGTTAATCCCGTAGTCGCGGTGACACAACAAGTTTTTAAAAAGAGTATTTTTTACAAAAAGATGATTCTATATTAACTATATGACTAATAATAATAATTGTATAAAAATAAATTAATATTTATTGATATATATTATATTATTTTCATTTAAATCATTACCCATTAGGTATTATTTTAATTAATTTTAAATGTGGAACATTATGCATGTTAAAACATTTTTTAGAAAAACTCATATTTAAACCACAAAACAAACTTATATTAAACACCAATATATAGTTGATTTAAGTGTTATTAACTGTATTAAATATGACTAAAAAACAATTCATTTATGTTAAAACATATTCCAAATATATTAGGACTCTTAAATTCTTTAATTTAATAAAAGAAAATACATTTACAAAAATATGCATTTTCACTATTCATCAAAAAATTAAAATTCATGAAAAATACCAAAAATTCACTATAAGATGGTTTTGAGACTCCTATATAAAAAGTGAAGTTTATTTTTTTAAAATAAAATTTATAAAACTATGAATATTTTTTAAAAAAAATCCATTAGAAGTTGGAAAAACTATCATCATAAAAACACAACATTATATACATAAAATTAAATTTTTTATTATATTATGCCTATGAAATATATTTTATGAATGTAAAATTATATTATTTATGATAATATATATATAGAGATTATTAATATCATTCAATAATAGTAACAAATTTAATTTATTAAAATTTATCAACTTTGGGCACATAAAAATAGTTTTGAAAAACATTTCCTTTATATTCAATTAGTTTTTTTATTTATAATTAATTTGTAAACAATGAATTTATTTTATAAATATGTATAAACCATAGTATCCTAATTTAGTTAATTTTATTCATTCCCACCATTTCAATTTCTAGGTGATAACTATCATGTAAAATAATAATATTAAGAGTATATTGTTGTCTAGGAAGATTCGACATTGCATGTAACAAAAGTTATCAAATAAACTAAATGTTGAGTGTGACATAAGATAAACCAGGTGTGGTATGTAATAAAATATATTAAAGAAATTAAATTAATTTTAAAGATTATATTTCATCAAATCTTGAGATGTTACTTCCTACCCCACTTAAAATTAATTTCTCCCTTGAAATTAATCTTGGTTATCGAATGATTAACATTTTTTAAATGAAATTATTAAAGACCACATAATACAAATGAAGTAATAAAAAATCCTTTGAAAATGAAAATTTAGAAACATAAATGATTATGTGACTCATAAAAAGGATTTCATATAAGGGTAATATAGGAGAAAATGGTGGGAAATCCCAAATAGTGCATATAGTGTGGTAGAGGACATTTATCAAAAGAAAGTGAATGAAGGGAATGTTAAGGGAATAAAAACCCTAAATCTATGTGATCAAAAAATACTATTTGTTCATCATAAAATATGTTACATGAATAATTATTTTTCAAGATCATTTTCCTAGAGTTGAGGAAATCTCTTACCATTTTGACTAATAGAATATGGAAATATGTGGACTTGATGAGTATACTTTTATAATTTAGTTAATTTCCACAAAAGTAACATATTTCCCGCCAAAATATTAGTATTAAAGATTAAATTTTCATGCATAAAGTACTAAAATAATATTTTAATGACCAGATAAGCATAAAAGGGATAATAAGAAATTCCTCCTGTCTTTAGAAATGAACCAAAAATAAAATGGTTAGCATATGAAAAGATAATTCAAAAAATGAATAAACCAACATATGATAAATTAATACTAAATATTAAATAGCAATAACTAAAGTTCAAAAATAATCATTCAAATTATTACATTCCATAAAATGTTATTCAATCATTTTGTGACTAATTTCAAAACCCAATGATTAGAAAGATTTAATCATATATTATTTCAAGATAAATCAACCATTATTCCTCAAATAAAATCCAAACTTTTTTTGAAATAAAAATAATATATACCATTAAAAATGTCATACTAATAAGTTCATCACATAGGCCAGTGGTAGGCATGAAACCCTTATCATCCTTCAGTCATAAGTTTAAAACAAACCACATTGTCGGATCTGATGGGGTTTCACCTAGTATACAGGTTGTCCTTTTTTTCTTTAAAAATGAAAATAGTTATTCCTCCCTAAATGAAACTTTATTTTGAAAAAAAAGGTTCATAAATACCTTAAACAATTCAAAAATATCCAAAAAAATCATTAATAAATTTAAAACATTTTACTACTTAAAACCCTTAAATGAGGTTTCTAATACATTGAACTCATGATCAAACATATTATTATATACCTATGATGGTATCCGTAACACTTAAAATAACACCACATGATGATTTTATAATATCCAAATTTATCTAAACCAACCATTCATATCATTTATAACATCCTAGGACTTGAACACTTGGATACTATACTGAATTTATAAATTTTACATTTATGGATTCGATGCCGATAATTGTGACCAAATTTTTTTCTATTTAAATATTTCAACATAAATAGGTAAACCTTGATCAATTACATTCTCATGGACATTTTAGGTTTATATTTTTTGATAATTAGTACAAACTCTAATATAAAAAATTCATAAGGATTTAAAAGATAATTTATCCATTTTAACATAGCTTTTCCTTTTAATATTAAGGCATAATTATCCATATGAAATCCTTTATAGAATAAACTCGTTCATCTCGTTCTTTATCACCTAGAGAAAAGAAAACATAATAAGGGTGATATAATATTACTAATAAGTTAAAATCATAAGAATTAACAAATAACCATCATTAGTGAGAATGAGAAAATCATAAGTGTGTGATGAAATATTCCAAGTGAGTGAGTATAACATAAGAATATTTATACTCATCAACACCTAGATAATCAAACATGAAAATATGCAATAAGGCTTTAACAAATAAAATAATAATAAAATTAAATCCATGTGATATCAATATTGATCAAATGAAACATCATAAACCAATAGATAAAACATATTGGTATCTTGGAATGTTATCTCATATAACCGTTAAACAACCCATATAAGACCCTTACAAAATAGAATAACCATAAAAATGGATTGCAATAAAATTATCTAGGTAACATAATCATTACCCAATGAATTAGAGTGATATATGGGTGTAACCTTTATATATTCTATATCGGTCTCACCGGATGATATCAGGGAATAACCAAAATTAATAATGTCTAGGAACAAATAAATGAGTAAACATAGATAATTCTTTATAACTCAATAAAAGGGCCTTTATTAATTTCAAAACATTAATACCCTATGGAAATGAAATAGGTTCTATAGAAATATCAATGAAACATTATTAACACATTAAAAATAAATTGGTTTCATAACAATTTCTTCAAAACATGGTTAAACTATGGAAAATAAATGGTTTCCATAATAATTCCTTTGAATCGTGATTGAATCGTGAAAAAGAATCGAGTTCAATAACAATATCATTGAAACATATATAACAATTTGAAAATAAACCAGTTCCATAAAAATATCTTTGAAACATGATTAATCCCTATAAATGAAAGTAGTTCCATAACAATCTCTATGGAATATGATTATTAAATAACCCATATGTCAGACCAAAGAGATATATGAATTTAGATTTTATAAAAAATGATTTCTCAAATGTTTTAAATAAAAAAGAATGTAAAATTGTACTATTACTAAAAAACATCATGAATAAAAAAATTAGAATAAATATCACGAATTTATTGAGGGATATATCATAACATATAATCATTGAAAGCATAATCATAAAAAATATCGATAAACGATGATATTGTAAAAAAGACTCTTAATAATTTGGAAACATTGAATTATAATATACATGAAGGAATATAATTAAATGAAACATAAAATATCATTTAAATAATGGTATTAATGAATTTACATTTCAAAAGATAAATTTGTACACCTCATAAAAAATATAGTTCTGCAATATAACAAACTTCTCAAGGAAGAAAAATTGTCAAAAATAATTCATTAACAATTTGGTAAATTTGAATTTGTAAAAGATGAGAAATAAATATCCTAAAAAGTATATGAAGTTCAACATAATGATATGTATAAAATTCACCTAATTAAATAATGTGTATTATATATATCACCCAACAAAAATAAGTGGTGAATATGGCATGTAACTCACAAAAATAAGAGTGAGACAAGGAAAATTATTACCTCGAGTCTGAAATGGAACATATATATTTATACTCCTAAATAATAAAAATATGTTAATAATTTACTTTATTCAGAAATATTTCTATTTTTATTGTTAATTTTATTCACTTTTAATCATGTTATATATAATTACATAACCAATTAAGTTTATGTCAGATGTTTTGACTATATTTGCCTTTTTTTACACATACATTGTTAGGTCAACGAAGGTAAAAGGGTTAATTATTTAAACATATAAAAAATTATATTCAAGAAATATTTATAATATATATTATTTAATTGTAATTATATATACCATTCATTTGTTGTGGTGATGATAAAAGGATGAAACACATCTCTTTGAGGAGGTGGTAGTCCAAACATCCAGAAACAATGTTGTCACATTTTCAGGGTTTAAAAATGTAAGAAAGATGGTAATATATTATATTTATATAAAAATAATTATTTCATGAATTCCATTTATATCACATATATTTATTAAACCCATACATAATACAATCCATGTAATTATTGAAGGAATCACATTTATTTGAGGAGGCAGTAGTCAACACATCCACAAATGATGTTATTATAATCCCACAAAATGTAGGTAATAACCCAAGAATAATAACATCTCAGAATATTTTAGTTACTATGGTTATAATATAATCATAATATAAAATTAAATCAAGTGTTTTGAGAATATAGTAAAACAAAAGTGCTCATTGATGAACGTTGCCTCTTTTATCGGGTAACTCCTTTTTTGTACCAAAATACTTCCTTTGTTTTTTTTATTTCCAAATGAATGATTCTATGAATTGGGGAGGGATGTTGGGTTTATATTTGGGGAAGGTTTCGATGAAAAAAAAACTCTTGATATGGGGGAAGAGATGGGGATAGGTTGTGTCTTTTTATAAGTGGGGAAAAATACACACTTGGTATTTTTGAAAATAATTTAGGTGAACCAATGTCTTTAGGTAAAAAATGGGATTCCATAACACAAAACATTAGATACTATAGTATTAATGGTATAATTATGGATGTAATATGGTTTTTGGAAAAGTTTCTAGTTCATTTGTCTCATTTCTATTAATGTTTTGTAACATCGTAATCTCATTTTACCATAATTGATGTGAAAGATTTTAATTTCTTTCAGTAATATTTTTTGTTAAAAACTAACGTGTACATATTAAAAAGTATAAATAATTATTATTAAAAATATTTAATCAGTTTATCCAAATTAAAATCAAATAATTAGAAATTTTTAATTTAATATCAATCCTGAAGTCTCAATGACACAACGGGTTTTTAAGAAGACTATTTTTTTAGAAAAATATGATTCTATATTAAATATATAACTAATAATAATATTTTAATGAGAAAATATTATATTTAATGATATATTTTATATAATTTTCATTTAAAACATTAATTAATATGCATTTTATTAATTATTGAAAAATGTGAAACATTATGCTTGTTAAAATAGTTTTTAGAAAAAACCGTATTTAAACCCAAAAATTAATGTATATTAAGAAAGAATATAATGTTGATAATTACTAATTAAGGGGATTAAATATTAATATATAATAATTATGTTACTTTAAATCATATTAAAAACATATTGGTAATCTTAAATTATATAATTTATTAAAATAAATGATTTCCTTTCAAAAATCGGTATTTTTCACTATTAATCAAAAAAATAAATATCTCAGAAAAATACCGAAAATTCACCATAATATAATTTTGAAAATAATCCTTAAAAATTAAGTTTAATTTTTCAAATAAAATATTTAAAAGTCCCAAATTTTATTTTTAAAATCAGTATTCCATTTGATGGCAGCAAAACAGCCTTTAGAAAAATATTCTTTTTATGCAGAAAATTGGATTTATTATTATCTTATGACTATAAAATATATTGGATGAATTTTGGAAGATTTTATTTGTTATATAATATATATATTCTATTCATGTCATTCAATAATAGTAATTAATTTAATTTATTAAGATAGAACACCTTTAGGTGCATAAAAATTGTTTTTATAAAAACATTTCATGTATATTCAAACACATTTTATTTTCATTTATAATTAATTAGTAATAAATGAATTGACTTTATAAATATGTGTAAAAAATATTTTAATAATTTAGTTAATATTATTAATTCCCTCCTTTCCAATGGATATGTGATAATTGTCATGTTAAATAATATTATTAAGAGTATATTGTTCTCTGATAAGACTCGGTCTTGCATGTAACACAAGTTATCGAATAAAATATATATTGCATATAATAAAAGATAAAGGTTGTTATTCATGTGATTGAATCTATTAAATAATTTAAATTAATTTTAAAGGGTATATTTAATTAAATATTGTGTTGTTTCATTTTCCCAAAAGTGATAATTTATTAAAGAATCACCATGAGAAGTGCTTGATGGGATTATGAGTTTGTTATAAGTGCAGAGATAAGGGACACAAATAAAAAGAATGAAAAGGGAACAATAAAAATACTTATATTTAATGATTCAACATTATGGAAATGGGGAACTATGAGAATTAATTTCCCATTCATCAAGATAATAAACCTCAAAGGATGCTAAGGTATAAAGGTTAGGCTTATTCTATTGATACAACTGATGTTGAATTATAAATTTGTTTTTATTTTTAGATCCCAGAATTATGTTGTAATAATATTTTATTGATGATATACTAATTATAATAATTATAAAGTTTATGATAATTTTACTGAATTAATTTTTCATTAATAATTTCAAACCATAAGATAAATAGTAGTGATGAACAAGAAAAATGATTCAGTAGAAAATTGAACTTCTCGAAAATACATGACTAAAGGAAAGATAACTGTTAATATGTTCATGATGTTGAGAAAATTATGTTGGGATGAATATATTATTGATATGGATAATGTAATTTTGATAGTAATGACTATCTTGAAACTAATTAATGGTTATTTAAAAAATAATTTTATGCTACCACTGATGGAGTTTACAAAAAATTTGGATTTAAGGAATACATCTGATAATATATTTATTACTTCCAGAATAAGGAAGAATGAATTTTTTAAATAAAGTTTTATGATAATTTAGTTTATTAAAATGTTTCAAGAGAATACATAATAATGGTGATCACATGGTTAGTATGTAATGATTAAGAACTACTTTATGTTGTTTGTGGTATTAATGATAAGTAGATTTTTGAAAATTAATTAACCTACTTTATAAAGTTTTGAATGTAAATATTTTGTAAGGGTTAAATGGTTTACCTTTTTTTTGTTTGTTTATGTTGAACATTGGATTCTTTTTTAAAGGTTAATGTATTACTTCACCATATTAAGATTGGATAACTTGTGCAAACCGTATTGGTTTTGGAAAATAGTTTAAGACAGATAGAACTAATTTTCATTTTTTTAATGTATTGTACGATCTGTTAAAGGAACATTTTAATGATTAATGCTTTAAAAATGTATTTTTTGAAATTAAATTCATAAAATAAATGATGAAAGTGTTCTTATGAAATAAAAACATATGATGTATGTATATTTTCTTATATTATTTGATGGTAAAAAAAATCCCAATTTTTCGAAAATGAAATTAAAATATTTTTTTCTATTATCATCATATTTGATTATGTAAATAACCTGTTTCGTTCTTTTTTTATGTATTTGTGGTCTTTAAACTTCTCTCAATCACCCAATTTAATTTGATCAATGTACTCTATCACTCTCTATCAATATTTTGGTTATATATTTCTCTTCTATGTCCATGTATTCACTTTCCAGGAATGTTCTCCAACTTAGAAACCCAGTTATGTGTTCTTTCTACTTCCTACTCCCTATTATTAATGGAATATTTTATAAATTATTTTATGATGTGGGTTTTTCAACAATGGTACTTTAAATTATCAAACCCTTAACTGCCAAGATCATGTTTGAATTGTGAGGACACAACATATTGAATGTGAAGAGAATGTAACACCCTGAGATTAAAATATATTTATTGTAGAATATATTTAATTTTTTGATATCATTTCTGACATGAAACAACTATTTTATATTTTTTTACATAAAAAATGAGTTTCTATAATTTCTTGTGTTACACACAATACTGGGTTTTACTAAGAAACAATATACCATTAATATTATAATTTAATATAATATTTTTTACCAAGCCATTAGATTGGATGGTATGAATAGAAATAAAAAACTAATGAAAAGATATTTTTTACACAATTTTATTTGCTATATATTCAATAGTAATGAGATAAGAATCATTGAAAAGAAAAATAATTTTTTTAAAACACTATTTTTTTAAATAGATTATTAGAACTACTTTGCAAAAAAAAATTAAAATTGAATTTTTACAATTTTTTAAATTTTATTAGTGAAAATAATCTTAATTTTTGAAATAATAATATAAAAAATATATTATTAGGATTTGTTTGGAATTTTTCTAGGAAATTTAATTTTCTGATAAATAGTTAAAAATAATAAATATTAATTAAAAACTTCCTTTTGGTTTAAATAATTAATAAGGATAATTTATATTTCATGTTAGTATTAATGTAAAATTAGATAAATTATATATAAATTAATACATTACGTTCCTTTGAATCAGTTTAATTTTAAATTTAGATTTAAAAATTGTGTAAACATTTGGACATTTTATCTTTAAAAACCCTTTTTCTCATCACACTTTTAAGATTAATTTTTAATTAATATTTTTCCCAATTCTATTAATCGAATTCAAAAAAGGGGATTAAATATTTGGAATAATATTAATTTATAATTTCTAATAGGTTCAACATAATTTATTAACAAAACTAATAGTGAAAATAGTAAAAATTATTTTCCACAATTAGGGTAAAACTGGTTTTACCAGAAGGTTAAACTAATAATATAAGGGTTAAAATAACCTACCAGTTTGTACAAAACACTTTTTATCCCCGTATTTCTTCCCTTATGACCATAGTATCTAATATTGTGATTTTTGGGAAACTTTTACATGAATGTGATCCACATAATAAGTTAAGTAAAGAAAACGACAAATAGATTCTTTTCTTCCTTTTAATATATATACTTATTTGGGGAAGGGAGAAGAAATACATAGGTTTAGTTATAAAAATTATTTTGAATGGTAAAATAATTTTTTAACCATCATAATAATTTATTTTTAATTTTTTATAGAAACAACAGTTGATAAAAATCTATTAGAAATTCCAACAAAGTTTTTATTTAGTTTACAATTAATGAAAATAAATTATACTAAAAATATTAAAAGTGAAGTAAATGGAATGAATTATTATGTGATATTAATTTATTAGATAATGATATAATTTTTATCATATGTGAAATCAATATATTTTAATTCCATCGTTGTATTTTTGTTTTAAAATTCAAATTTAATTAATAATGTCAAAATTGACATTAATTATTTTTAATAATAAATGATATTTTATTAATATATTTAAAATTAATAAAAAAAACCTATAATATGTAAAGTGATGTTAAAAATTATAATAAATATGAAATATATTAATTTCACGGACAATTATTTTTTTATAATTACTATATTGGGCGTTAAATAGACAAAAACCTGGTTAGCACGTTTAAAGTTTAAGTAGTGTTTTTGAACATTATGGGTGCTTTGGTTAAAATTAATTTACAACACACATAGAATTTTTATTTTATGAAGTAGATATAATATTTATCTAGGTGGGTCAAAATTATATATCATGGATAATTTTATTTTATTCTTAAAGGATAAAATACTTATTATAGAAAACTAGTTACCATAACGAAAAACCAAAATGATAACACAAGGAAACCTTTGAGTTAAGGAACCAAATGACTATAAAATGTGTTAAATTGTGTGGTTGATATGTGGGTCGATAAAATAATAACTCCAACCCATTAATTATCAATTTGAAATTCTCTTTATATAATATTTACCACTCAATATTGATTTATTTTGAGTATTTATAAGATTTCCACTCCTCCACAGCTATAAAAATGTACCAACTCCCCCCGCCACACTTCATCACAATATAAATCCATTTGGATAGAAATATATGTTTCAAAATAACTCCAAATATTCCCTCCCCTAATCCTAGATGTCTTATTTATGTCAAAAATAAATCCTTTCATGGTTTTACTGAAAACCTAAGGAGGAAACCTGAAGAAGAGGCAATGTTCTTCAAAAATATTTTTTATATTATGTCCTTCCCTACCTCCTCCAATTAATATTATTACATGATCATATAATTACATAAGTATAATAAATATACTGATATGTTGTTATGTTACGTTTACAACCTAAAACCACACACACATCCATAAACTGGATTAAAGAATCATCATTCGTGTGTAAAGCGGACTACCGCCTAACGAATTGAGGTCATTCGTTCTTCCATTACCTCATATAAAGGTTGATAATAGTGAGTTAAATACAATGTATGTATGAAATTATGATATTTATCATATTATTATTATTTCAGAATAATTATATCACACATAACTTCATTCATCCCATTTTTTGGGAATACCATAATGTCGTTCATGTGCATGACAGACTACAACCTCACGAATAGATGTTATTCATTAAAGATTTACATAGAATGTATTAAGGATGATTTTAATTAATATATGTTATATTTTAAATTAATAGTATATATTAATTATAATATTCATATATATCATTTTATTTCATTTCGTTCATTATGAAAAGGCAATGGAAATAACATTTATCCATGTACAACCTAACGTCTTTATGAGTAGTGTATTTCATTTCCTATCACTAAATATTATAGATTACTCTAAATAAATAAATAATTAATATATATGATATTTATATAATTATTATTATTCTATATATAATAGATCTAAATAATAATAACATGAATAAGATTATTCATGATGAATCATGGCTGAGAAAACAAGGTAATTAACACCCGAAACGACAAACATAATGAATTATTATAATCAAACCAGTGATAAATAATATAATAAAATTATATATGATATTATAAATATAATTATTTTTATTTTATAAATCAATAACATGCTTAAAGCCATTATACAGGAGGTTAAAACACATTTGATTAAAGAAAACGTATGGTATGAGATTTCATTTCAATTTACATTCCATTGAAACTTATTTGTTTTTGTAGACAAATTTAATTTCATGTGGTGCATATACTACCCATTTAACATGAAATATCATGATTTACCAAAACTTCATGATATTTTAAGTTTCATTTTGCATTATCTCATCCCAGGTTATTTTACTTGAAAATTATTAAGTGGTAAAATTTATTGAACAATCTTACTTTGTCTTGTGATTGTTAACTTTATCTTAAAACCAACACTTTTATTGTAATAATTTTTTTTGAAAAATTTAATTTATATTAAATATCTATTTATTTAATAATGTATGTGATTATTTCATAAACTGTATACCATTTTAACATAAGATATTTACTTTTAAAGTTATTTGATTAGTTGGGGAAATATTGTTAAATCTATATCCTTTACTCAATACAGATATTTGATAAGGCATATTTATTCATGAATTAAATAGATTATTATATCTATAATGAATTATTTATACCAATATTGATGGGTTTTGCCTAAAATTATATATCTTATCGATGCATCAATAAGAATCATGAGACAGAAATTTTTCAAATTAAATGGTGTTTTACCTGCAAATTAAGTTTTCCTGTGAAAGTTCTTAGTTGTAGTTGTATCATGCGTTGGATATATTATGTCCAATAATTAAGAATTTACTTCATTCAGTATTAATGGAATATTATCAATGATATTTTCATAATGAAAAAATCATTGGATGCATTTATTTTTTTATATTTTATTAAATGGCATGTCTTTTTAGTTATTTAAAATGCAATAATTCCTTATCAAGTTATTTAATTTGAATGTGTTCTCAATTATTTACATTTAAATATTTATTATTATCCATGATATCTTCACATTGATATTATTTCTAGATATATCTCATTTTTAGTTTATTGATTACATGGAATGCGTGTTTAGTTACTTAACCTTCCATTTTTATTATGTTTATCCTTTTATAATAACTTATGTTGTGCATAACACTTACTGAGAATTTGAAATCAGTATTATTTTGTTTCATTTACATAGGATATTAATATTAATTCATGAAATGAGTTTTAATGCTGATGATCACTATTTTTTATTCAATATTATTTATGTTCTATTCCCAATGTAAAATAGGTATCATTTATGTTTTTTGTTTCTACAACTGCTAAACTATTTAGTCCTTCACAATTCAATCCTTTATATATAAGAAACCAAAACAAAATAAGGTATTGTATCCATGATACTGGGGTTAGGTAAATACAATATTAATCATAAAAAAAAGGATTTTTTTTGAAGAAAACAGATTTTTTGAATATTAAATTAACTTTACTTAAAAAACATATGATTATTATTTATGAACATTACAATAAATTCATATTGAGTCAGAACGTTAAATTTATTTCATAACTCCGTTATCTATATTCAAACCTACAAATTTAAAATATATATTAAAATAGTAACATTTAAATAATAATATTTAATTGTTCCTTTATGTTCAATGTGGCATATCTTGTACATTATTAAACATATAGTTTCCTATTAAATTATTAAGAAGTTACATCTGCCACAATATTCCCTTGAAAAACTCTTCATATTTCCCAATATACTACATTGAGGAATTTTTTTTTGGATTATTAGGATAATATTATTTAAATTCTTTATGTCTCTGCGTTGATGAGATAAAATATGACTCCTTCTATAAGTTGAATTTCACATTTATTTTTTTCATACTGAAACAATGTGAAAATTTTTATTTATTCCTCAAATATCAACTAAATAATTGATTTAATCATTTAGGTATATAAATATATGCATTTAATCCATGAACATCAATGATATTCAATTCCACTATCACCATTTTAGTGACCACCACTGCATTGATGGGTAAGTCCAAAATTAAAATATTAGATTCAATAATAGATTAAAGAAACTCATTAAATCATCTATCCATATGATTATAATTTTTAATCAAATATATATTAATTAAAACCATTTTAGAAATAAAACAGTGCATACTATCATGATTATGTTCCATTTTTCCAACATGGGATACTCTAAATATTTCCTTAGATTCACGGTATCTAGGTAAAATATATAAACAAACATATTATAAAACATAATCCTTGTAATTTCCTTGTCTATAATTGTTCTTATATTAGTCTCTAAACACCACTAAGATGCTCTATCTTACATGTGGGTAGTAAATTGTTTCATTGATGTATCTAAATATAGAAGGAATGAAAATATTTTATTGATCCTCTACAGCCAATATATAACTTATTTAACTATATTATTTCAATTAATTATTGGTGGGTTACACTTCCTAAAAATTTTATACCTGAATGAAATCCTATAAAAACTCTACATTATCTCCTCTTCCAGTCACATAAATTACTAAGACCAATGAATAAAATTATTTTTGGAATTCATTGCCTATTCCTAGAGATTTACTCAGGAATGTGATCTCAATAATGAGGCATTTTTATAATTCCATAATAACCAAAATTAACCAATGTACAAGGATGAAATTATATATTAACTTAGTATAAATTATTTGTTAACTATATTTATAAATTTCAATTGAAATCTATGTAGATCTATTAGCCTTCCTATGTTTCATTCCATTTATGTATCCATAAGAAAACATAAATAATAATAATAAAATTATTTTATAAATTTGAAAAAAATAAAAACCATTTGAAACCATTTTTTAAGACCATTTTTTATTATTAAAGTTCCATTTTTTTCTGTGGAACCTAAATTTATAGGGAAACCAACTATTTCTTTAAAATGGGCATGCCATATTCATCATTATAAATAGAAATTACTAATATTCCTTAGAATAATGACTTAAAATACATGATAATTATTGAAACCAAAGATATTTAAAGTTATTAAAAATGATATTGAAAATAAATAACCAAAAACCCAAATAATTGAGAGGCCTACTATAATTGGAAGACAAAGTACATAAAACATGAACATGAAACTAAAACATAAAATCATTGTTTTATTATCTATAATGAGATTATAAATCCATTTGATCCCATAAATATTTATAGGATAACATGGGGAATACATAAAATATTGTGTGATCTATAAATTCAAGTAATGGAATAAGTATAACATCTGAGCCAAACAACAATACCTGATATCATAAATTCAAGGATATTTTATAAGAATATGGAGGCATAACATAATCATTGGTTTATAAGATCTTGTTAATATTGGAATGTGGTATTAGCTTATAAGCTTACATAATCATAATTAAATTCTAACATACACAACAAAATCACATGTTAGATAGTGTCCCATCCTAGATTAGGTTTACTTCATAGACCCACACATATCATCTATTAAAATAAAAGCATCTCCAAATAAATTAGAGTGCTATCTAGGTGCACCCATCATAACATTTACATGATTATGTGTCCCACAAAATTAAATCATTAATAAGAAATAGACATCATAATTACCCATGGAGATAAATGGGTTTCATAATATTTCTTCATATCATAATAAAAGGATATTTTAATGAAGGCATGTGAAAAATAAATATATGGTATGTATTACCCCATCAAAAGAAGGGAGAATAAGCTTGGTATATAATATATATATATATATAGAGATTTTTTAATCATTACATAAAATCAAATTGGGAGAAAGTGAACACCCTTTAACAAAAATATGGTTGGGTATTCAAAACATGGAAATATATCATGGGAAATCAAGGGTTGATTTTGACAGTGTAATTGGTACAGAAAAGGGAGGTTGGAATGAGTTTAATAAGAGGGAAATGAAATATATCATCAAAATGATATTAAATATAAATTAATTTGGTTTTTAAAAACACTTTAAGACATAATAAATTGGGAATCAAAGTCCTTATAAAAAATAAGTACTTGAATTGAAAAAAATAGAGGAAAATATCCCTTACCTAGGGAGGATGCTTTTAAAATCTATAGATATTATCCCTTGAACATTTTTTCAACCTTGGAAAGACTTCTAATAGGTATTTTGAGAGTGTATACAATCCCAATGGCTTTAGTGTGGATATTTAATAGGGAATAATGGGTATTTATACTTGTGTAGGATAGGTTCTAAGGGAATAAATATTGGTTATTTTAATATATTAGCCAACCACTTGTTGGTGCAACAAATTATAACCAATTTTATGGATTTTTAATTATTTAGTGAGGGTGGGTGTATTTTCAAATCATACCTAATAATAAACCACCTTCAAACTAACCCATTTAACGAACAAAATTAAAAAATAAATTTTATAACAAAAAACCATTTTTTGGTCCCAAAATTTTATTTATAAATTTATAAATTGAAATTAATATTTATAAATTTTTTTTTACTTATTAAAATATATTATAATTTAATAAAATGTTTCATAATTGTTTTTCATGATTACAAATAATGGATTCATTAAATTGAAGTACTCATAAAACGTTAATTTTCACTTTAACGTCAAAAATTCAACTTTGCCATCAGATTCCTACATATTCACCTGAAGATAATTTTAATCTGATGAGTCTAAAAATGAAATTTATTTTATCAAAATATTTATATAATAATATATTTTTAAAATTTAAAGAAAAGTCTTAATTTATTGAAATTTAAAAACTTTTTTATCATATTAAACATCATGGTCTTTATAAAATTTACTTAGGACTAAATTTAAATATATTATCATTTAAAAAGTTGTTCATAAAGCCATTTCATGAAAATAAATTTTGTTTAAAAGTTATAAATTTATCATAAAATATATTATTAGCGGAATATATTTATAGCCTCTAATAACATATTTTTAGTTATATCATAAAATAATCCCAATGTAAACTTAATTGAATCAACATAATAAAAAATAATAACAAAAAAATTAGTTTATTTACTAATGGTCAAAATATATAGTCTATATTGGAATATTTTGATAATGGAAAACTACCATATTTACCGATAAATACAATATATTTCTCACATCATCATTTATTACATCTCTTAAAAATGTTATTACAAATTTTTTGATAATGTGTATCATTTTTATTAATGATTATCATTAGTTTTAAGACCTTTGTATCATGGGAAATATTTATGGGAGACATGAAACCTATGGATTTTCCTTCTATGAATGCACCTTTCCTCCATGTGTATATCCCTTTATTACTCCTAGGTATACTTTTCCATATTAACACAATATTTGTAACGTTCTAGTTAAATGTAAAAAAATTTCTATGTGCTTCAATTATAAGAAATAATAAAAAATAATTGACCGCAAATATTTATTTAATTAAAATAATAATATTTTTTAATTCATTATAATAAGTTTAATATATTACTAAATAGACCCCTCAATACATGGAAATTTAGATGATTCGCCAACCAATCCTTAAAACCATTTACAAATCAATAATACCATAATTGTATCCTTTAAGAATGATTTTTCCCAATTAATAGCACCAATAAATCCACTTACCTATGAAAAAATAATTTAGTAATATAATTCAATAAGTGCTAAATTATTTCACATAGATACCGTGATACATAAATATTATTCCCATACCAACCCATTGGAGTTTTAGATACTTATAAAAGAGACATCCTATAAAAGATCCTTCGACCACTTATCCAACCAAAACTCTTTAGAAACTAATAAACCACCATAATTAGGTCAATTAGGAATCTAACTTATGGGTATAAACATAAAAATAACCATGAATACTTTAATTTAAAATAATAAACTACAAAAAATAATTTAATATCATTTTATAATAACCTTTTCAAATATCGTATAACTTAGGACATTAATTTTATTTCTATATAATGTCAGGTGTGTTACCCAAGAAGTAAAGGATAACACTAAATTGAAAGAAAATATATATATATATATGTATATATGTATATTAATAATTATATTTTCAATCCCTCTTTATTAAACATTAAATAAGATTCCCCTTCTGAGAACCGGGTAGAGAGGGAATCCATAAAAGACACAGAGGAACAAATTCATTTAATAAACACGAACCAAAGGTCCAAAAATGGTCTCAAATGATTGATTGGAAGAAAATTTCAAGGAAATAATCAGAAAAAGAATTGTAACCCCTACTAGAAAATGAAATTTTGGAATTATTCGATGATGATGTGTTACTCCCTTGATAGGAAGTCAGGGTATGATGGTCCACACAACATGGAAGAGAACCCCTCCAACCCAAAATGATATGTGAGTGGATAATAAGATGATAAGTGACAACAAACCTATCTCTATTTTTATTTTCCCAGGCGATAAATAAGAAAATAACTCACTGAACTGTCAATCTGATACAACACAAAACTAAAATGAAAACTCTATGAAAGAATTCAATGATAGGGTACTCATATGCCCATCATGATAAGTCGAAATATAGCTGACGATGGGTGTCAGCACACCCATACCACCTTCAAGGTCTCCCACCTAGTGGAAACTGAAAAAATTTGTACTTCCAACTAGATATAATAAGATAAGAACAAATGATATCAATGAAATCAATAACCCAAAAAACAAATAGTCACAAAATCTATGTGGATTCCAACTGAAACATGCATGATAAAACCGAACAACTCCAAAGTAAAATCTTCCAGAACTGTTCATCATTACCACCAACACTAGAAAAACCCACTAACTCCAATTTCTAAACCATGAAAAAAAATCATTAAACTATCACTACACCACCACACTTTGATATGGTCATGTGATAATTCCTCAACCAATATCATGCATAGAAAGGATCCACTGTTTTAGAGCCACCATAAATACTTTTTCATTGGATTCGAAACCATAAACAAGAATCCTCACATAAACACCATTCAACTACTAGCCATATCCTACCACTCCACACCAATTCAGGGATAACACAACCTAACTCAATAATGATATCGCGTAAATAAAGACCCATCAGTGCACCTCTCCATAAATCTCGTGATGATAAAGACTGGTAATAGTACCCGAGACAAGAATAATGACAGATCTGGAGAGAAATAATCCACACACACATTGTCGACTAGTGTCTTAGGTGGAATCACCACCATGAACCACTTGAGAACAGAGAACATGAACTCAGGGAGAATGCATTGTGATTTTAGAAGTATTTTCCAGCGATAACGTGTATTCAAAAGATCCATTGAGGGAAATTGGTTGAGGCAACATTGAATTACTATAAATGAATCTGGTTACAAACATCCATCAATGAAGACTAACTAGGTATGATTTATTAGAGAAATAGATTGTATATATAAGGCTTACTTTTTTCCACATGTATCCTAGAATAAACCCTATAGGGATACCACTCTAAGTTAATACAAATCCATCATTCCCCTCGAATGAAATTCTAGTTGAAAATAAAAACAATATATAAATAAATGAGAAAGGAAACTATTTTTTAAATAGAACCATACATTTAAAAATAGACTTTGAAAAATCCAAGTATCAATGATGGAACATAAATAATTTTATGTAAAAAACACATAAAAACCAATTAAAGGACTGATTCTTATACATAGTGGATAACCTTTATCCTCTAATGATTAACAAATGGAATCATTATGTACATTTAAAAAAATTACTCTAATAAACCATCAGTTATAGAAAATGTATCCTTTCATTTTATGGCATTATAATGGAAACCATATACACTCACTCCAAGATGTGTGGGTATTATTAAGTAACACTTTACTCAATAAAAATTCCATGAATCACCCCATTCATTCTAATGAATGTTCTATTCAAAAACATGTAATGATTTCTTTATTGAAAAAAATTTTATAGTTTACATTTTAACTATTATTTAATTCCTTTTGAAAAAACATAGTTCATTACATCATGCTTACTATATAATTCATATTTCGTAACATACCATATCCAAAATATTTCACTAATGATACAATAATTCTATAAGTTAAATCATTGGGATAAATATAAAATATAATAATGAATATATAAATAAAATAAAATGTCTATAATCATAATGAACCTACTATGAATCATCACCCAATGAAATGAATCAATACAAGTCTTTCCTCTAGAGACATGGATATTTCCACCTATTCCATGATGTTATTGACAACCATATACTTATAAATTCTCATAAATTTATACCAATTCATAATGAAATGAATTTTCTTTCCAAAAATGATTTTCCATTAAATTATTTCCATAATTAACATCTCACGACAGCAAATCAAAATTCAGATAAAAATATAATTTTTAACAATCAAATCCCATGATATTTAAAACCTAATATTAATGAATTTCATCAAAAATATTTATTTTCAAATTATCACTAATATTGGTAAACCACCATTTTATCAAATCAATTTATGTAATTATCTGAAAAAATATAACATTTCATCATGAATTGAATATTACATTGATAACTATATATGGAATTATAATGAATAGTGGAAGGAATAAGATCCACCATTCTTATAGGATTTTGGTTATGTAAAAAACCAAAATGGGTTAACCATCCATACCACTTCATTTATCCCACCATTAGAACCAAATAATATTCCTTATAACCATGAGCTAGACACAAGTGGAAATAAAATCTAATAAACATTTTGGGAACTATTACACCATATAATAATAGATAAATAAAAATTATGATCTTACTATGTATCTGGTATTATGTTTCCATACATTGGATATTTATACTACGAAATAAATAGTTCAAAAATAATGAAAAAAAAACAAAATTCCTAGGAATGAAAAAAATCGCATTAACAAAATAACAATAAATTGAAATAAATAAATAAATAATATATAAAGATATAAAGATATAAAAATGAAATAAAATAATGATATAGTTGGTAAAAGATATGACCCAAGATCCAAAATTCCTTAAATTTCATTAAGAGCATCTCCATATGACTCGATGTTACTTCTCAATATTTTTATCATCACGTGGTTAAAAGAATATCCATGAAAAACTATTATAATTGGAATAAAAACCTTTTTGTATTAAGATAAAAAAGTAATATACACACCAATATGTGTATGAAAGTTGTGAGATAATTTTTAATAGGATACAAGTAATAATCCATATAAATAATATTATAAGATAATTGTAAAATTATATTTTGAAATTAAATATTAAAAATTATCTTTCATTCACTACCCATATCTAATTTGTAAACTAATCTATGGGATGCTTGTAATTTTTAATATCAACTAGAATAACAATCATATCCTAATTTCCTGCATATGCAATAATGTTTTCTAATGAATTTTGTAATGGGGGTGAGTAGGGAATCATGCTATCACAATATAAAATCAATATAATATGCCAAATAAGACCACATCTCGCCACCAAACACCTTTCAAAAAAATAAACCATTCCAAATTAGTATAACGTAATAAAAAATTTACATAAAATAATTCTCATAACCAAATATACCATACCACTTGGGAAAACAAGTTCAATATTGTGAATGGTAAAAATAAAAATATATAAATTCTTTCTAAATATTTCTTTAGATTTTATAAAATTAATAAAACCATGAAATATTACTTATACAATCAATTAGAAATAAAATTATTAGTGAACATGTCAATTGATTCAAAATGAAATCCAATAAACACATCAATATTATAGAGTCATGAGCAAATAAGGTAATTAAAATCATTAATATAATATTTCTATTAACCATAAAATAGATTTAAAAAATTTATTAACAAACCATATCATAGAATAAATGGGAAGGTATTGAATCAAATTTATAAATTTGGTTCAATTTTTTATAGATTAGATGAATTATGGATTATTTTGTAAATATAGAGGCTTTATTATCGTTAAATATAAATAATACCATATTTTAGATAATCCATGGACATTTGTTTCGGAAACATTTTCCCTTAGAGTATTGGAGAAAAAGAAATTATAAAAATGAGGTGAATAAAATTATAAATATAGGAGTTACCATAGAGAAACCACTTGAAAACTGAATAAAAATATCATGGGTACTGTGATGAATATGAGGTATGGTATGGGATTTGGCGTCGGGGATCCCTGTAAGGATCCTGATTGAGTGGATAAAAAGAAATGGGCTTCTTAGATAACATAATTGTAAGAAAATAAAATATTGAAAAGGTACATATACAACATAGTTAAGATTCATGGTTACCCTAAATATGAATATAGCTATATAGAGAAAATAGAATCAAATATATATTGTACACATTTTGGGTATACATGAAACCTAACTTCAAAACTTATATAATTTGGAAAGAATTAAAATTTCCTCTCTAATTCCATAAATAAAGAATAAAATAAATTAATATTAAATTAAAACATAAAATTGACAATGTGGTCATCAGAATTATCCCCACCAGGGCGTTTTCTATCTCCAAAATGTCATTTTTTATTTTGAAAATAAATTAAGAAAACAGAAAATAACTCCATATTCGATTCATATTATTAAACAAAAAAATCAAATTTTATTTATACACATTAGTTCAAAAATCTAAAAAAACTACCTCAAATGAGAGAATATTATTCTAATACCAAATTATATATCCCACTATATGTAAGTAATCTATGAAATACATTATCAACTAGATTCATAATAAAAAATACATAAAAACCCCACTTGAAAAGGGAAATATGAAATACTACCTTCCTATCCAACATTGGAATGTGAAATACCTATATATTAACATCACAATTATTTAAATTCTAAATTCCAAAGATTATATAATTTAATTTCGATTGACATGAATATCTCCCAAGTATATTGTTTCCTACCTTTTAAATCCATGACACTTTTCCAATTATTATGAAATTATCATATTAACCATGGAGTGAACATCATATCCAATTCTCTTTAATGGTCGATAACTATTGTTACTAGAGAATTTATTTAAGTAAACAGGAATTTAAATTAATTCCAAAAATAATAAGACACATAAATGGATTATATAAATTGAGAGAGTTTGAACTGATATATTTCATCTACTATAATCAGATTTTAAAAATCCAGATGACTTATTAAATCACATAATATAAAGTCCAAGATCAACAAAAGAAACTAATAGTGATTATAGGTAGTACTTCTCATATAAAATCCATCATGATTTATTATTTACTAGTGTTTTTCAAACACTTGGTAGCATCCCATTAGGATAAAAAAACTATATATAGGACTACCCCATCATTAAAATTTTAAATTATGTGAAAAATATTGATGAAATGATATCCAAAGGATTATATTACACCTCTAAAAAAATATAATTCCCATAACCCAGAAATAAAAATAAACATTTAATTTTCATTGAAACTATATAACCCAATTCTATAGATATATTTACATTTTCTCATCACAACACAAGTTATAAAAAACACCCAAAAGATAAATTTCTTATTCAATAGATTTGTGGCCCTTTAAAAACAATGAGGTAAGTGTTAGTTATAAAAAATAAAAAAAAATTACCAAAAATACAATAATATGATATGTGAATCTTATTTCTATTTAATTTCTTATTCATAAGATCAAGAATCAGTGATGAATACATGTCATATTCAACTATATTTGTGTTTTCATCATTCATCCATAATTCAACTTATAAAATTTCTTATGATAACCCAAGTGGCTATATCTATGATAGGATTATATTGATTTTGAAAAAGTTGGATTAGAATTCCCTAATATGTGAAATTAAAATCACATGAAGTATCACTTATTCATTAGATTAAAAGGAGAAGGATTATATTATTATCAATTCCAATCATCACACTCTCTATGGGACATATTTTTACTCCACTCCTAATTATGACAATGGAACTCACTTCCTTACAGTGGTAAGGTGATGATACATATCACAATATATACAAAGAAACTAGGTCCATAATTATATCCATGTTAAAAAATCCCACATAAAAATTTATGGAAAATAAATACACCACCAAAATGAGATTTAAATGAATAACCCTTTAAATAGTAAATCCTTTTATGAGTTATTAATGACTTGTTTTGGAGTGAAAGGTATTTATTTGGTAAAATGGTTTTCATACTCCTTATCTACTTTTTCACTCTATTAGAGATCCACGAATTCCATAACATTCTCCACCTTTATATCCTCTAAATAAAACCCAAGAAGTAATATAGCCTTGAAAATTTTCCAAGACATATGTTCAAGTGGTAGGTCTTAAAAGACGATATCCAACTATTCTTGACTCGATCCCTTAAATGTGATAACATTTGTTTCTATTTTAGAGGGTTTCATGAGTTACTAGATAACTAAATATTTTATAAATATTTTCCATCCAATCCATTTATTTTCTAAAATTATTACCACTATGAAAAATTATGGGTTTTTTTATAGAAAGTCAGGAAATTGGTCATTAGATACGGATGGATTTCACTCTACTAATCCATTGAGAGTGAGGGAATGATTAAAATTATAAAGAAACTATTTATATATAGTGATAATTAATAATCAAAAAAATATTCATTAAAAAAGGCTATATAACGAAGAAGGGAATGTTGTATTATCGTTTTAAAAAAGTGTATCCATGATTTAGTATAAAATATCCTAGAAAAGTACTCTTTATTTTATCTTACCATTCAAAAAATTTAAAATATTAATAAAAATATAATTAAATTATGTAAAAAGAATTAAATTATATGTGATCATATAAGTAATAACTATGATGAATGACTATAAATAAAAAAACAAATAAACAAATTTATAATTCAAATATAGAAACTAGTTATATATGAAACAAAATCATATCAATATAAAAGAAATTACATATAAAAGTACCATGGTTTATTAAAAATCATATAATATGTATCATATGACAACACATTATGAATCCGTTAAATAATCAAATATGTTATTGAGTGGAACTATTTATCATCCTCAGATGAGATCGTATCAAAATAACCCCTGACTTACTCTAAAAAGCATCTCAGTGTGTCATTACCTATAGAAAAGGTAAAAACTAAATTGGGATATTTTGATACATGTATAAACCAAAATAAAATAATAAACATATCTTGATTTCTCCCTTAGCTACCAATTTTTTTATGACATTTATAATGGAGATAAAAAATCAATCAGGTGTCATAATTTAACATCAATATAATCTCATAAAAAAGATCTCAAACCATTTAACAATAATACAAAAAACACCGTTTCCACTATAATATTCAATCATAAAAAATTTATGTAATATATTCCAATAACCAATCAATCTATATCCATGGTGGAAGCATGTTTAAGGTTTTATTATTTATAATTAAAACTATTTATCCTTACGAGAAATAGTCCTTTTGATTTTATAATGAAAATATAAACCATAAACATTCTTTGGAAGATAAATTATAAACAAAATAATAAATTAATAAATAACTTGATTTAATATGAAATCAAAAAAAATATAGATGAATTATCTGATAGGGAAGTGAAAATCACTATAGTCATTTTACATGAAAAATCCACCATTATATAGTAGAATCAAATCCAAACAATCAAATACCCAATCATAAAAACCAAAAGTACAATTAAACATCATTTATATCTGATATATCATGAAAAAACATTTTTTACATTTTATCAAATGTTTGATGTGTATAATAACAAACATATAATGAAAAAGTATTATCATTATGAAATTCACCCTTCACATACCATGAAAATTATTTAAAAACAAGAAGATTCTTTAGGAAATAAATCGTAAACAACATATTAAATATTTATATAGAGTTGAAAATGAATATATATTATTAAGAAAAAAATTATTAAATAAATATAAATTTATGGAAACCCCACCCTCATACATATTGAGTTGATGCACTATGAATGAATAATATAAGATTAGATCTAGTGAGATGTTTCAATGTTTGTATTCTGTATTAATAATTTGTTTTAGATAAAACCTATACGTTACTTTTAAAACCATCGATATACAGAGTGATGTATAAATTATAATAAGATAGGGAACGAGGAATAAACTAATAAAAAAAGGAGTTAAATTTCAGAAACTACTTAAAACAGAAAAAATACTATTATAGGTATAGCTTCTCGCCTTTTGTCACATAAACTTTCATTACATTATACAAAACTGAGGATCTTTAAGGTTTAGTGTCTTGGAAACCAGGAACTTAATACATGAAATAAAAAAAATATTAATCACTTGAAAGGCTTCTCCTTATGTTCATCCTTGGATCATTACTGCATCTCATAACCTGTGGACATACATCAAAAGAAAGGGTGAGCAGAAGGCCCAGTAAGGGAAACAAGGGGAAACATTTAACATGTGAACTTGAGATACATCAATAATGTCATGAAAAAGAACTTTAAGGCATGAGAAAGAAATCATGAGGCATATCATAATAAAAATAACGTTTCTCATAACTTGAATATGTGGATAGAACATTTAACAAAGACAATCATTTCTGTTTCACCAAGGTCCATCCCTAAGGTGTCAATAAAAAATACCAAGGTTATTCACCAAGGTATAAGTCTAAAAGGTCATCTCTAGAGATTAAGTCTTTACCCTATGCATTGGAGCACTATCAGGGCACACCCTTAAATTTTCCTTTATTATCATGTGATCCACATATATCATCATCAATAATTTCATAAAAAACCCATATAGCATAAAATAAATGGGTTTCATTTCATAATCATAACGTTTGAAAAACGGCTTTAAAGACATGATCTTTATGTCACTTAAAACCCACAGAAAAGGAAAGCGGGTCTTATGTATGTAAATCCTAGAATATAAAACTGAACATTTTGGTATATATGTTAATACCCCTTTAGAAGGAATAGCTTTTAGTATTCACTTAATGAAATAAAATAACTTTAGAAAAAGAGAGAGACATTTGAGATGGAAATTCTGCAGCATAACGGCTATGCTTCGGGGTTTTAGAAAACATTGAAAAGAGAGGGGACATAGGTCACCCACTCATAAATGATTTATAAAATAGTAGGGGAACAGAATATAAAGTATTTAAGAAAGTGGTAATGAAATTTGAAAGATATACCATATGAAATGAAGAACATGAAAGGAAGACAAAAATAAGATTTCTCTTATGAAAATTCGGTAGCCTAACGGCGTCACTTAAACTTCAACAAAAATGAATTGACGAGATCAAATAGGGTCTCTCATCATGTGAACATAAAATATCAGTATGATAGATTTAGAGATCATACCCCAAAATAATAAAAAGGAACATGAAAGACTTTACATGAAAGTAGAACTTTGAAAAATTAGAAAGGTGACTGAATCCCTTAAAAATTCGACAGCCTAACGGCGCCACTTAAAACTTAAAAATACTGAATTGAAGAGATAAAATAGGGTCTATCATCATATGAAAATAAAAGATCAGTATGATAGATTTATATATCATACCCAAACATAATAAAAATGAACTTGAAAGACTTGACATGAATGTAGAACTTTCAAAAATGAGAAAGGTGAACGAATCCCTTAAAAATTCGACAGCCTAACGGTGCCACTTAAAACTTCAAAATACTGAATTGAAATGATAAAAGAGGGCCTCTCATCATATTAACATAAAATATCAGTATGATAGATTTATAGATCAAACCCCAACATAATAAAAAGGAACTTGAAACACTTGACATGAAAATAGAACATGAAAACGAGAGGGTCAAAGAATCCCTTAAAAATTCGGCAGCCTAACGGTGCCACATTAACATTCTTAAAATGAAATGATGAGAGAAAGAGGCGGTGTCTAATAATATGAACATGAAAAGGGAAGTAAGAGGAATATAAAAGAACATTCTCCAACATAAGATCATGAAGCATAAAAAAATGACATAAAAGAGATTACTTGAATAGAAAGAGAGAGGTAGGATCCCTTACCTTAAAACGTAACTCTTAAAACTCAAAGGTTTGGACCTTGAGGGCTTGGGGGCACCTTGGGAGGACTCCGTGGAAGGTAATGAGACCAGAGCTTCGTTGGGGAAGAGTTGGGAGTCGAATGGATGAGAGGATGACTTGGTATTTATAGGGAAAGTGAGGGGACAAGGCATTAATTGCCAAGGGACACCTCATTAGTGGTTTTGGAAAAACCATGGGATTTCCCTTGGTATTTGCCCATGGTATTGGCCACTTGGGACACCTCATACCTTATCTTACTATTAATTAGTCGACCATATTGATTACATACTTAATACATCATTTAATGATGTCATTAAACACTCGTAACTTAAAAACTGTATTTTCACTATTCATCGAAAATTCAACTTTCTCAGAAAAATCCCAAAATTTCACCTTAACCAAATATCGATGCTCTGATTTCAAAAATGGGCTTCATTTTATAAAAATAATTTTTTAAATATTTTTAATTTAATTTTTAAATAAATACACTATTCACCGAAAATTCATTTTTTTTCAGAAAAATCCCCAAATATTACCTTAACATAATATCAATGCTCTGAGTTCAAAAATGAAATCCATTTTATAAAAATAATTTTCTAAATATTTTTAATTACATTTTTAATTAAAAACACTATTCACCTGAAAAAACTAATACTTGACTAATAATTTATGAAACCGTTATTTAACCATTTTATTTAATCACATTACTTAATCAAGGTGCCTAGATTATATTAATTCTTTATTTAAGTGAGATTACTAATCCATTTGGTCACATTACTAATCTAAGCATAAAATCACTATTCATAATTTACTATTCAACAAAAATTAAGTTGATCATATTAGATTCTAAATTTCGTACTGAAAATAATTGTAGAAGACTATTTTTTGAAAATCATTACACATTTTTAATTATTTAAGGTTTACATAAACATTTTTTTAAAATATCCTTTCTCTAAAATTCACCAAAAATATGCATACTATATTTATCTGGACATTTAGAAATTCATAAACTTCATCATAAGAAGAAATAAATTTTTTTATTTAAAACAGAGGATTAAACAAGGTAGTTACGGTCTCTTTACATAGCCCCTTATCACACCAGCATAAGACCAAAGAGTAAGGTGTGCTAAGGTGAGAGAATCCGAGGGAGGCTTGGCCAACATCGCACGAGTAGTAATTTATATCAGTTTGAACTTCTCGCGAAGGCGATTCCTTTCTAGCTTCACACGATGAAGTTCGGCTTGGGTTTGGTCCAGATCAAAGCCCAGTGGTGCTACCTCCTTACCAAGTTCTGTTAGATGGGCTTCGATCGGTCCAAGACTACTGGGTGAGGCCATCAAATATTCATTCTGTATTAATTAACCAATATCACTTGTATTTAGAAACAAAAGTCGCAACATTCAGTTTTCAACGGTCATATAATAGTCAAAACCCAACAGTCTCATTTTAATTATACTCATGTTATCAAATGAAATAGTTTTGTTGAGTATGAAAAATAAAATAATACACAAAATTAGGAAACAAGATTTATTCAAAATTTCGGGTCGTTACAATCTCCCCCCCTTAAGAAATTGCGTCCCTGCAATTTTTAAAATTGGGTTTTGAAAATTCATTGAAAGTCCCACATCAGAAAAAGAGTCAGTAACACTATTACTTTAAAAGGAAGAAAAGGAAGTACAAAGGCCACCCGAGTTAACCCATACTAGGATTCCATGTAGGAAAACATGGATATGGAAGAAAAAACAAATGGTCAAGTTCTGAGGGAGAGTGATAGAAAACATGATTAGGAGAAAGTTAACAATAAGAAAATCACAAACTTATGATGTGTATAAACGGTCTTTGATTACCCAGTAGGAAACTTTAACAGACAACGTTTTTGTTTTACGTTCCTTTTCATATTTTGGAGGAATTCATTTACTACATAGAATAAAAACATAAGGAAATATACCTACCTTCAAATAGAGTTTCATCCATTAATAAGTTTCTACCAAAACTAATCTTTTCTCCAAACGATGAGCATTCAAAACTACATGGTCTCATCAAAGAACAAGGATCATCTTATAGAGAATCACATAATCCACCAAAGATTAACTATCTATTTCTTCTGTCTTTAAACATTAACCCAAAAATAGAAAGGGTAAGATAAAACAACTCTTCCAAAATAAAGAACCCCAGAGGAAGGGAAACTACTTTAAATCTTCAAATTTCCAAGGTACTACCCAAAGTTTATCATAGACCATTCCATAAATAACTGTCCTTAAAAATCCTCAAAATAAACCAAACTAAGATTGAAACCCAAATACAAGAAGGAATTGACAACATAGTCTTCCAAGGTAAACTTTATCATTCATCTCCAAACAACATCAACCACTCCTAACATCTTATAACAAAAGTAACTAACCTAAACATATTTACCCCAAGATAGGTTAATCATTTCCATAAGTAACCAAAATTACTATAAGTCAGCCTTAAATTCATCGATTCTTCAAAATATAAGTCAACCTTTACTCCACAATGAAAATACCATAGTAATCTATTTACCTCGATCAAATAGGGTTCCCAAAATAGTGAACGTCTTCCAAAATAATAATCACCTTTTAATCCCCTAATCATCTCTGTCGTATTAATATGGCAATTGTCACATTTCCTATCACATTGGTTGTTGGGACATGTTCTTCCATTTCCCTCCATTAACTAAGAAAAGAAACTACAATTATGGGCTTAAATACTTAGCCAATAATCATTAAAAGGAACTTAAAGCATATAAGGATAACTTGTAGAAGAAAATTATACCCTAACTTGTGATCACCTAGGTTCAAACAAGGTTATCCATGATCATATATTCTTATGTGAATCTTTATTTTATTTTATCTTTGTTCCTTTAATAATGCTTCATACTAAGCTTATGAATTTACCAAAGAATATCCCCCAGGAGTGTCGTAACCAAGAGTGCAGCAAGGCCCGTTGTCGTGTACCAGTTCCCATTCGGGTCTAGCTCAAAGCGGTGTTTTCGGGTTTTACCTCTATGTATATCTGTGTCAGAGCCACATCTACCAGCTCATATCCAGACAGGGATGTATTTTCTTGGCAACCCCTTACTCAATACTCACCAAAATACCAGGAAGATTTCCTATATTTAAACTTTACTATAGGGTTCTTCCTAAAGTTTTCATATCCTAATTTCCACAAATAACTAAACCATCCTTTGATACCAACTATAGCATCCTGCCTTTTTGTCACATAAACTTTCATTACATTATACAAAACTGAGGATCTTTAAGGTTTAGTGTCTTGGAAACCAAGAACTTAATACATGAAACAAAAAAACATTCTTCTTAAACACTTGAAATGATTCTCCTTATGTTCATCCTGGGGTCATTACTGCATCTCATAACCTGGTGACATACATCAAAAGGAAGGGTGAGCAGAAGACCCAGTAAGGGAAACAAGGGGAAACATTTAACATGTGAACTTTAGATACATCAACAATGTCATGAAAAAGAACTTTAAGGCATGAGAAAAAAATCATGAGGCATATCATAATAAAAACAACGTTTCTCATAACTTGAAGATATGGCTACAACATTTAACAAAGATAATAATTTCTTTTTCACCAAGGTCCATCCCCAAGGTGTCAATAAAAATTACCAAGGTTATTCACCAAGGTATCAGTCTAGAAGGTCGTCTCTAGAGATTAAGTCTTTACCCAATGCATTGGAGCGATATCCGGGGGCACCCTTAAATTTGCCTTTATTATCATGTGATACACATATATCATCATAAATCATTTCATAAACAACCCATATAGCATAAAATAAATGGGTTTCATTTCATAATCATAACATTTTAAAAACTGCTTTAAAGACATGATCTTTATGTCAATTAAAACCCACGAAAAAGGAAAGCGGGTCTTATGTATGTAAATACCAGAATATAAAACTGAACATTTTGGTATATATGTTAATACCACTTTATAAGGAATAAATTTTAGTATTCACTTAATGAAATAAAATAACTTTAGTAAAAGAGAGAGACATTTGAGACGGAAATTCTGCAGCATAACGGCTATGCTTCGGGGTTTTAGAAAACATTGAAAAGATAGGGGACATAGGTCACCCACTCATAAATGATCCATAAAACAGTAGGGGAAAAGAATATAAAGGATTTAAGAACATGGTAATGAAATTTAAAAGACATACCATATGAAATGAAGAACATGAAAGGAAGGCAAAAATAAGATTTCTCTTATGAAAATTCCGCAGCCTAACGGCGTCACTTAATATTCAACAAAAATGAATTGATGAGATAAAATAGGGTCTCTCATCATATGAACATAAAAGATCAGTATGATAGATTTAGAGATCATACCCCCAAATAATAAAAATGAACATGAAAGACTTGACATGAAAGTAGAACTTTGAAAAATGAGAAAGGTGATTGAATCCCTTAAAAATTTGGGAGCCTAACGGCGCCACTTAAAACTTCAAAATACTGAATTGAAGAGATAAAATAGGTTATCTCATCATATGAACATAAAATATCAGTATGATATATTTATAGATCATACCCAAACATAATAAAAAGGAACATGAAAGACTTCACATGAAAGTAGAACTTTGAAAATTGAGAAAGGTGAACGAATCCCTTAAAAATTCGGCAGCCTAACGACGCCACTTAAAATTTCAAAATACTGAATTGGAGAGATCAAATAGGTTCTATAATCATATGAAAATAAAATATCAGTATGATATATTTATATATAATAACCCAATATAATAAAAAGGAACTTGAAACACTTGACATGAAAATAGAACATGAAAACGAGAAGGGTGAAAGAATCCCTTAAACATTTGGCAGCCTAACGGTGCCACATTAACATTCTTAAAATGAAACGATGAGAGAAAGAGGGGGTCTCTCATAATATGAACATGAAAAGGGAAGTAAGAGGAATATAAAAGAACATCCTCCAACATAAGATCAAGAATCATAAAAGAAATGAAATAAAATAGATTACTTGAAAAGAAAGAGAGAGGTCGGATCCTTTACCTTAAAACGTAACTCTTAAAACTCAAAGGTTGGGACCTTGAGGTCTTGGGGAAACCTTGGGAGGACTACTTGGGAGATAATGAGACCAGAGCTTCGTTGGGGAAGATTTGGGAGTTGAATGGATCAGAGGATGGCTTTGTATTTATAGGGAAAGTGAGGGGACAAGGCATTAATGGCCAAGGGACACCTCATTAGTGGTTTTGGGAAAACCATGGCCTTGCCCTTGGTATTTTCCCATGGTATTGGACACCTAGGACACCTCATACCTTATATTACTATTCATAAGTCGACCATATTGATTACAAACTTAATACATCATTTAATGATGTCATTAAACACTCGTAACTTAAAAACTGTATTTTCACTATTCATCGAAAATTCATCTTTCTCAGAAAAATCCCAAAAATTTCACCTTAATCAAATATTGATGCTCTGATTTCAAAAATGAACTTCATTTTATAAAAATAATTTTCTAAATATTTTTAACTTAATTTTTAAATAAAAACACTATTCACTGAAAATTCATTTTTTTCAGAAAAATCCCCAAAAATTACCTTAACATAATATCGGTGCTCTGAGTTCAAACATGAAATCCATTTTATAAAAATAATTTTCTAAATATTTTTAATTAAATTTTTAATTAAAAAACACTATTCACCTGAAAAAACTAATACTTGAATAATAATTTATGAAACCGTTATTTAACCATTTTATTGAATCACATTACTTAATCAAGGTGCCTATATTATATTAATGCTTTATTTAAGTGATATTACTAATCCATTTGGTCACATTAATAATCCTAAGCATAAAATCACTATTCATAATTTACTATTCATCAAAAATTAAATTGATCTTATTTGATTCTAAATTTCGTACTGAACATAATTGTAGAAGACCATTTTTGAAAATCATTACACATTTTTAATTATTTAAGGTTTACGTAAACATTTTTTTAAAATATCCATTCTCTAAAATTCACCCAAAATATGCATACTATATTTATCCGGACATTTGAAAATTCATAAACTTCATCATAAGAAGAAATCAAAATTTTTATTTAAAACAGAGGATTACACAAGGCAGTTACGGTCTCCTTACATAGCCCCTTATCACACCAGCATAGGACCTAAGTGTAAGGTTTGCTAAGGTGAGAGAATACGAGGGAGGCTTGGCCAACATCGCACGAGTAGTAATTTTTATCAGTTTGAACTTCTCGCGAAGGCTATTCCGTTCTAACTTCACACGATGATGTTCGTCTTGGGATTGGTCCAGAGCAAAGCCCAGTGGTGCTACCTCCTTCCCAAGTTCTGTTAGATGGGCTTCGATTGGTCCAAGACTACTGGGTGAGGCCATCAAATCTTCTTTCTATATTAATTAACCAAGATCACTTGAATTTAGAGACAAAAGTAGCAACATTCAGTTTTCAAGAGTCATATAATAGTCAAAACCCAACAGTCTCATTTTAATTATACTCAAGTTACGAAATGAAATAGTTTTGTTGAGTATGAAAAATAAAATAACATACAAAATTAGGAAACAAGATTTATTCAAAATTTCGGCTTGTTACAATCTTCCCCCCTTAAAAATTGCATCCTCGCAATTTTTAAAATTGGCTTTTGAAATTTCATTGAATGTCCCACATCGGAAAAAGAGTCAGTAAAACTATTACTTTAAAAGGAAGAAAAGAAAGTACAAAGGCCACCCGAGTTAACCCATACTAGGATTCCATGTAGGAAAACATGGATATGGAAGAAAAAAATGGTCATGTTCTGAGGGAGAGTGATAAAAAACATGATTAGGAGAAAGTTAACAATAAGAAAATCACAAACTTATGATGTGTATAAATGGTCTTTGATTACCCAGTAGGAAACCTTAACAGACAACGTTTTTGTTTTACGTTCCTTTTCATAGTTTTGAGTAATTCATTTACTACATAGAATAAAATCATAAGGAAATATACCTACCTTCGAGTAGAGTTTCATCCTTTAATAAGTTTCTACCAAAACTAATATTTTCTCCAAACGATAAGCATTCAAAACTACTTGGTCTCATCAAAGCACAATAATCATCTTATAAAGAATCACATAATCCACCTAAGATTAACTATCTATTTCTTCTATCTTTAAACATTAACCCAAAAACAGAAAGGGTAAGATAAAACAAGTCTTCCAAAATAAAGAACCCCAAAGGAAGGGAAACTACGTTAAATATTCAAAGTTCCACGATCCTACCCAAAGTTCATCATAGACCATTCCATAAATAACTGTCCTTAAAAATCATCAAAATAAACCAAACTAAGATTAAAACCCAAATACAAGAAGGAATTGACAACATAGTATTCCAAGGTAAACTTTATCATTCATCTCCAAACAACATCAACCACTCCTAACATATTATAACAAAAGTAACTAACCTAAACATATTTACCCCAAGATAGGTTAATCATTTCCATAAGTAACCTAAATTACTATAAGTCCGCCTTAAATTCATCGATTCTTCAAAATATAAGTCAACCTTTACTCCTCAAAGAAAATATCGTAGTAATCTATTTACCTCGATCAAATAGGGTTCCCAAAATAGTGAACATCTTCCAAAATAATAATCAACATTTAATCCCCTAATCATCTCTGACATATTAATACAGCAATCGTCACATTTCCTATTACATTGTTTGTTGGGACATGTTCTTCCATTTCCCGCCATTAACTAAGAAAAGAAACTACAATTAGGGTCTTAAATACATAGACAATAATCATTAAAAGGAACTTAAAGCATATAAGGATAACTTGTAGAAGAAAATTATACCCTAACTTGTGATCCCCTAGGTTCAAACTAGGTTATCCAGGATCATATATTCTTATTTGAATCTTTATTTTATTTCATCTTTGCTCGTTTAATAATCGTTCATACTAAGCTTATGAATTTACCGAAGCATATCCCCCGGGAGTGTCGTAACCAAGAGTGCAGCAAGGCCCGTTATCGTGTACCAGTTCCTATTCAAGTCTAGCTCAAAGCGGTGTTTTCGGGTTTTACCCCTATGTACATATGTGCCAGAGCCACCTCTACCTGCTCGTATCCAGACAAGGATGTATTTTCTTGGAAATCTCTTACTCAATACTCACCAAAATACCAGGAATATTTCCTATATTTAAACTTTACTATAGGGTTCTTCTTAAAGTTTTCATATCCTAATTTCCACAAATAAATAAACTTTCCATTGATACTAACTATATCATCCCACCTTTTTGTCACATAAACTTTCATTACATTATACAAAACTGAGGATCTTTAAGGTTTAGTGTCTTGGAAACCAGGAACTTAATACATGAAACAAAAAAACATTCTTCATAAACACTTGAAAGGATTATCCTTATGTTCATCCTAGGATCATTACTACATCTCATAACCTGGGGACATACATCAAAAGAAATGGTGAGTAGAAGACATAGTAAGGGAAACAAGGGGAAACATTTAACATTTGAACTTGAGATACATCAACAATGTCATGAAAAAGAACTTTATGGCATGAGAAAGAAATCATGAGGCATATCATAATAAAAATAATGTTTTTCATAACTTGAAGATGTGGCTAAAACATTTAACAAAGACAATCATTTTCTTTTCACCATGGTCCATCCCCAAGGTGTCAATAAAATTTACCAAGGTTATTCACCAAGGTATCAGTCTAAAAGGTCATCTCTAGAGATTAAGTCTTTACCCAATGCATTGGAGCACTATCAGGGTGCACCCTTAAATTTTCCTTTATTATCATGTGAGACACATATATCATCATCAATAATTTCATAAACAACCCATATAGAATAAAATAAATGGGTTTCATTTCATAATCATAATGTTTTAAAAACTACTTTAAAGACATGATCTTTATGTCACTTAAAACCCACGGAAAAGGAAAGAGGGTCTTATGTATGTAAATCCCAGAATATAAAACTGAACATTTTGGTATATATGTTAATACCCCTTTAGAAGGAATATCTTTGAGTATTCACTTAATTAAATAAAAGAACTTTAGAAAAAGAGAGAGACATTTGAGACAGAAATTATGCAGCATAACGGCTATGCTTCGGGGTTTTAGAAAACATTGAAAAGAGAGGGGACATAGGTCACCCACTCATAAATGATCCATAAAACAGTAGGGGAACAGAATATAAAGGATTTAAGAACATGGTAATGAAATTTTAAATACATACCATATGAAATGAAGAACATTAAAGGAAGACAAAAAATAAGATTCCTCTTATGAAAATTCGGCAGCCTAACGGCGTCACTTAAACTTCAAAAAAAATGAATTGACGAGATCAAATATGGTCTCTCATAATTTGAACATAAAAGATAAGTGAGATATATTTAGATATCATACCCCAAAATAATAAAAAGGAACATGAAAGACTTTAAATGAAAATAGAACTTTGAAAAATGAGAAAGGTGACAGAATCCCTTAAAAATTCGGCAGCCTAACAGCACCACTTAAAACTTCAAAATACTAAATTGAAGAGATCAAAGAGGGTATCTCATCATATGAACATAAAATATCAGTATTATATATTTAGAGATAATACCCAAACATAATAAAAAGGAACTTGAAATACTTTACATGAAAGTATAACTTTGAAAAATGAGAAAGGTGAACGAATCCCTTAAAAATTCGGCAGCCTAACGGCTCCACTTAAAACTTCAAAATACTGAATTGAAGAGATAAAATAGGATCTCTAAACATATGAACATAAAAGATCAGTATTATAGATTTATATATCATACCCCAACATAAAAAAAGGAACTTCAAACACTTGACATGAAAATAGAACTTAAAAACAAGAAGGGTGAAAGAATCCCTTAAACATTTGGCAACCTAACGGCGCCACTTTAACATTCTTAAAATGAAATAATGAGAGAAAGAGTGGGTCTCTCATAATATGAACATGAAAAGGGAATTAAGAGGAATATAAAAGAACATCATCCAACATAAGAGCATGAAGCATAAAAAAATGACATAAAAGAGATTACTTGAAAAGAAAGAGAGAGGTAGGATCTCTTACCTTAAAACGTAACTCTTAAAACCCAAAGGTTGGGAGCTTGAGGGCATGGGTGCACCATGGGAGGACTCCTTGGGAGGTAATTAGACCCGAGCTTCATTGGGGAAGAGTTCGGAGTCGAATGGATGAGAGGATGTCTTGGTAATTATAGGGAAAGTGAGGGCACAAGGCATTAATGGCCAAGGGACACCTCATTAGTGGTTTTGGAAAAACCATGGGCTTGCCCATGGTATTTGCCCATGGTATTGGACACTTGGGACACCTCATAGATTATCTTACTATTCATAAGTCGACCATATTGATTACATACTTAATACATCATTTAATGATGTCATTAAACACCCGTAACTTAAAAACTGTATTTTCACTATTCATCGAAACTTCATATTTCTCAGAAAAATCCCAAAATTTCACCTTAACCAAATATCGATGCTATGATTTCAAAAATGAACTCCATTTTATAAAAATAATTTTCTAAATATTTTTAATTTAATTTTTAAATAAATACACTATTCACCGAAAATTCATTTTTTCAGAACAATCCCCAAAAATTACCTTAACATAATATTGATGCTCTAAGTTCAAAAATGAAATCCATTTTATAAAAATAATTTTCTAAATAATTTTAATTAAATTATTAATTAAATAACACTATTCACCTGAAAAAACTAATACTTGACTAATAATTTATGAAACCGTTATTTAACCATTTTATTGAATCATATTACTTAATCAAGGTGCCTAGATTATATTACTGCTTTATTTAAGTGAGATTACTAATCCATTTGGTCACATTACTAATCCTAATCATAAAATCACTATTCATACTTTACTTTTCATCAAAAATTAGGTTGATCTTATTAGATTCTAAATTTCGTACTGAACATAATTGTAGAAGACCATTTTTTGAAAAACATTACACATTTTTAATTATTTAAGGTTTACATAAACATTTTTTTAAAATATCCTTTCTCCAAAATTCACCAAAAATATGCATACTATATTTATTCGGACATTTGAAAATTCATAAACCTCATCATAAGAAGAAATCAAAATTTTTATTTAAAACAAAGGATTACACAAGGCAGTTACGGTCTCCTTACATTGCCCCTTATCACACCAGCATAGGACCTAAGTGTAAGGTGTGCTAAGGTGAGAGAATCCAAGGGAGGCTTGGCCAACATCACACGAGTAGTAATTTCTATCATTTTGAACTTATCGTGAAGTCGATTCTGTTCTAGCTTCACACGATGAAGTTTGGCTTGGGTTTGGTCCAGAGCAAAGCCCAGTGGTGCTACCTCCTTCCCAATTTCTGTTAGATGGGATTCGATCGGTTCAGGACTACTGGGTAAGGCCATCAAATCTTCTTTCTATATTAATTAACCAATATCACTTGTATTTAGAGAAAAAAGTCGCAACATTCAGTTTTCAACGGTCATATAATAGTCAAAACCCAACATTCTCATTTTAATTATACTCATGTTATCAAATGAAACAATTTGTTAAGTATGAAAAATAAAATAACACACAAAATTAGGAAACAAGATTTATTCAAAATTTCGGGTCGTTACAATAGGGATATAGAAAGGAAATAGTAGAGTGAAGGGTCACATTCTTTAGGATCCATAGAACACCCATGGAAAATGGTAGAAAAGATATTATGTTCCTAAATAAAATGTGTAAGAGAAAAATCAATGAGCAAAAATCATGTTATATCATAGATTTTGACCTTAGTTTTAAGCTAATGGTTAATCTAATCATAAATAGGTACTATATTTGAAAATCTAGTGCAAAATATCACTATGCATTATTTCGGTAATTTTGAACCATAACTGTGAGTCATAGAAAATATAAAAAATATAAAAAATTCCACTATAATTATGAAAATAAAAGATATAAGAAATAAATAAAATAAAGTATAAAATAAATAGTGACATCATGGGTGTGACATGTTTAATTCCCTCTAAGTTCCCAACATACTCGCCTTAATGAGACATAACACTAATCCTTATCATCCGAATTTATAAAAACCAAAGTTTATAAACACATTGAACCAAGCATTCGATTTTAAATATTATTGTACGGTTCATTAAATTTTTATATGAACCTATGCATAATTGAAATGACCCATGCCATAATAGTACATCCCTATATGAATTTCTGGTTCAGCATACAAAACCTTTAGAAAGTTAAAAAACCCCATTTTATATTTAATACACACCCTGAGAATCACTAAATTTTAGGTATTGAAGAGTAAGGGTTTTAAAAAAATCCAGATATTGGAATTCTTTTTTATTCCATTTGGAATATCTCCATGCAAAATATAAAAAAACCTAAACTCTCACCATGTAGAGAGGGAAAATTTAAAATGAGTGTTTTATAAACTAAGTATAGGTTATATAATAAATATCCAATTTTATAAATAATTTTATATTATTAAAGAACAAACCTTGATAATCCATTGATAATATATCTAACCCATCATTCATAGACAACATCATATTAATATTCCACAACTACTAGTGTATAAGTTGTGACATAGATTGAAGATGATAATTTTTAAAGTTACCCATAAATTTAAAAAATTTATTTCTCTTTTCACTTATATAAATCCATCATGTATCCTCCTCCGTAATTGAATCCACATATAAGAACATTATTTCCATTTTGATCCCTTCACTAAAATCCCTTGGTGAATTCTTTCAATTGATATAAATACCAGAGTTCCAAAAAAGACATTGTGTTAAAAAAATTATTATATATAATAATTTAAAAAAATTGACAACCATAAGTTTCATTTAAAAAACCCAAATGTTTAATGACTCTCTATTTTACCCATTTAATGTCTTCTAAATAAAAACCATTAAAGTGCAATTAAACCCTGATAAATTATAAACTCATAATTAAATGTCAATGTCTCATGAATGACACTGATTCCTTATTATCAAGTAATGTTTTTCTAATGTCACCCATTTAATTGTAATATATTTCTATTTAATCATATAAAAATAACTAAACCTTAATTAAAAAATGAAATAATTATAATGATAAATTCTATTTTCCATTTAAATTAACTCAATAAAAAATGAAAAAAGTTATCCACATCAATTAATTAAAATCTAAAAATAATGCATTTTATAGGTGTGTGGTAGGACTGTTGGTCCCCATAAATCCTTTATTTTATTATTTTTAATTATTGAGACATTTAATAAATCTTAATAATCAATATGAATATAAAAAATTATGATTTATCTATAAATTTTTTTTTATATATTATCAAAATTATAATTAGACATTAAATATTTTATGATTTATTAAAATAGTGAAAATAATCTTTCTTAATATTTTATCTACTAGGGAATGATCATTGAATGTTCTAAAGTTCTACGAACATGAATTACATGGTTGAATGAATAAATAATTAAAAAATAACATCTATAATTTTGGATAGTATTCATGAAGAATGAGGAATTACATATATGTAACTTCCCCTGACTCTCTTTCATGATCGAGATAACATCCATAACTATTGTTTTATACCTAAATTTTAATTTTTCCAATAAGAAATATTTTTATATTAGATGTTTTTTCTATCTATTTTGGATCAGTATTGGATTTCATATGTATTCATGTCATTTTTATGAGATTTGTATCTTTAATAATACCTTGTGATTTAATACAATGTTTCACTGACACCATGAAGCCATGTCTCAAAGGTCATGTGTCAAGATGGTTGGAATACTCCTTAGACTATAGTACTGGTGTTAAATAATAAAGATCATTATTGATGGATAGAATATGTGAAAAATATACAATCTTGTATTGGTATATATTTCACTATGTTTTTATAAATCTAGTGGCCTATGATTGGATGAAAATAATATTATATAAGTAGGTACTCTTATTAGAAAATAATCATATACTTTGTTATAAGTAAACTCCTCATTAATAAGGGTTTGGATCATGGGGCGTTTTATTTATTATAAATTATAAACAATAATGAACATGTTATTTAGAGAGCAATAATATGGTCAGATTATAGAAATATTTGGTTGAATTTTACCAAAGAGGTTGAATTTGAAAATTTTATTTTTCATGAAAATATTATTATACATCCATCAGTTCTAAATTTGTGTTATTTTTTACATGGGAAGTCCTACTTGGTATTTTTGTAATCACCACATGAAAATTAATATTTTGGTGGTGTAGTCCTATTCTGAAAAATTATTCATTATTTATAAGAGTCCATGGTATATATTATGATAGTGAATTTGATCCACTGATATATTCGTTGTTATTTTTTTACCTAGAAGGATACATTTTATCCCAAAATATTGTTTTTTTAAATTCATCCATATATTTTTATATTTATATTATTTCACAAACATTTAGAATAATTGTGATTAAAAATAAGAAAAGTATTTCAAGTAGTTATTCATGTTACATTGTATATCATAGAATTTTAGTAGTTGGTTTTTCTTTTATTATTAATTTTTTTGAGAAATTTCCTTTCATAAAACTCTGTACAACTTATCAATTATAGGTATTTTAAATTTGATAATTTATGGATGAATTGGATATTTCTCCCAATGATATAGATAATTTAATAAGGGTCTTGGTTCATTTATAAAACATTAATGTATTATTTGAGTAAATTTAGTGCCATATAATGAGATTTGGGTTTTTGATTTATGATAGTACTGATCAATTGATTGTTGTGTAGTTTTTAATTTAATGGAACATAAATATAGATAAAGTAGTCAAAAAATTCATTTATAAGATCATTAATATTCCACTTACTAACTTTTTGATTTAGGGTATCAAATAGTATGAATAATTTTTTAACTTATTTCATCATGTAAATACTTTTCAGTGGTGATTTTTGTATACAATTTTCTATTTTAGTGTGTTATTATAGAATGGATAGATTAAAAAAATATATGTTATAATTATATTAATTATTATTTTATAAATACTTTTTCATTTTTTTATTCTCTTAATATATGAAATTCAATAAGTTTATGCCCTTTTTTGATATAGATATTAAAATACATATATTCCACACCTATCATTTTCCACCCAACATGATTTAAATGTAAGTGGAGGATTTCAGTTAGATAGTTTCACTTATAACCAAAGTGAGGATATAACATACTTTATATTTTTTTATCATCTAATTTTCTAGTGGAATTGTATGAATTATGGTACTAAATCACAATAATGTTATAGAAGATCATGATACTATAAAAATAAATGACTTGGGGGAGCATATTACCAGAGTGTTTGGATTGGAGGAGAAAATGATAGAGTATAGGGTAATAATAAAGGAAATATTTTTACAATACATAACTACCTTATAGTGTATGTTGTGAATATAATCGATAAATGATATAACATTAACATCATAATATTTCAAGGATATATTTGAACGTATATATTATGAACATGTCATGGGGATCCAAAATATACAACACCTATTAGATATATATTACTATATGGTGAATTTCTTATATTACTCATCATTAATAACTAAAGTAGTTAAGTTTATCAATTAAAATTATAGAATTATAATTTAATGGAATTTTTTTAGAAAGTGGATTTCATATGGTTATTCTGGTAGGGATTATTTCTCTTCAAATTAATATTTTCTCATGTGTATTGGATAGAGTGATTGTTATAGTGAAATTAATGTAGGGATATCAATCAACGATGAAGTTAAGAATAATTTTATTGGTTTTAGTAATTGGTATCAACTTGTTTTCATTATATTCATCTAAATTTTGTTTTATGTTTCATTCGAGGAATGATTTTAGTTAGACATCAATTGTTGGATAAATTTATATATCATCATACTGACAGAGGTCAATCCTTTATTTCTTCGGCCGAATGATTCAATATAAAAATATATATTTCCCTTTGGGAGATGATTAGGATGAATATTTAGAGTATAGAGACCTAATCTTTAACCTCTATGAGTTTTTAAATGTTTATAGTTATTTCAGTAAGAGTAAAACTATTATTTATGCATGCATATAATAGTGGAAAACTTTTACGATGTTTTGTTTATAGTTGAACGCGGTGTTTACCTTAGGGTAAACGTTTTGAGTAAATCTAAGAACTTTCTAAAATATTTCAATTAATTAAATAAATAATTAAAATTTTCCATATGTCCTTTATTACCCATATACATAGTAATAAATTTAACTAAATTATGAATTTTTTTATTTTTTTCAAAAAATGGAGATATATTGTGAACCATATAATGAATTGAGAATAAATTAGTATAGTACTATTCGAGATGTTGTGATTCAGTTAACATTGGTTTAATTTTATGAAACAATCTTGTCCTACCCAAAAATACTCTGGGGGCCCATTTAAATCATTAAATAATTAATTAAATATTAAATCTAAAAATTTTCATGATTCTTAAGGCATACTAATATAAAACAATTATCTCGATGAATGGATAGAAGTTGATACCCCCTCTGGTTTTAAGATTTTATTTTGATTTCATCATCTTAATCATGTATCTAATAATCAATTTTGGTTTGACCACTCTAAAATTTTTAAGTTGAACTTTTTTGAATTGAATTAGATTATTATGAGGTTTTAATACATTATATATACCATATGAACAATATTAACAGCATCCTTAGTGTCCAATGATACCCATCCCCTATTATGGAGTTGTTTTTTGGTTGATCAACCTATACATTGGTATATAGTATTGTTAATTAAACTAACTTCTAGGAACTCTCTTGGATAGAAAATAAATAAAGTAGTTCTAAAAATTAAATCAGTTAGTTTCATTCTAAGGATGCTAAACAAGGTTATTTTTATCCATTAGATATCTTTATTAGATTCAAGTTTGGGGATTTGTTTTCTAGGGACTTAAGATATTAACTCCCCATGGTTACAAATTGATGTGATTTGGAAAATGAGACCAATCGTAAGATGTGTGAATTGTTCAAATAAGAGGAATATGATTTCTAGTGAGTCTAAGGTTGGATAAGGAATATTTATTAAAGGAGGAAGATGAACAATTGTTATTTGATTAATAGGGTCACTCATATTGGAGGGTTATTTCTAATGAGATAATTGGTCTTTTGTATAATTTTGTGTGGAGGATATTTGTGAAATCAATAGGTGATTTGAAATTGTTGGAAATGGGTAGATCATTCTAATAGCCCATGTGATGACTAACAAGTTGACACATTTAGGTAGGAAGTATTAATAATGTAGAGACCCGAAGCTTAACGTACATAGACATTACATTACTTTTGCGGAATAATTAGTACATAACAAAAACACACACACAAGGACCGTAATAGTTTAGTGTCTTTGAAAACTCGGAATATAATATTCTAATCGTGGTGAAAGATCTTCAACATCTCCCATAAAGATCTTTTTTTTAAACCTAAATCCTTTCTTTATGTCCTGGGGAAAATAAAACATAAACGGGTGAGCTCAAATGCTCAGTAAGGGTAAAAAAAAGAAATATCAATCACGTCATATTCATAAGAACACATCTTTTGGAAATCTTAACCTGCAAAAGAGATCATAATTTAATAACATGGGATAAATCATAGTAGTGAAATGTAATCCCAATAATCATAACTTAAAACATGAAACATTGTGGCATACACACATAATCATAGAGAATCATACTTTATTATTCAAGACTCATTTACAAGATTATCTTAGTAGACAAAGTCCATTTCTGAACCGAGTCACCCTCGTTTCAGTCCTGTTTCACTGAACCGGTATAACCTACCGTTCCAGCCATGTCTATCTCATGAGATATAAAATCTTTACCCAATGCATTGGAGGAAGATATAGGTCCCACCCATCTCATAATGATACCATTCTTATGTGTTCCACAAAATCAGAAACCATACATCATAGCATAACCCATGTAATAAAAATGGGAATCTTAAACATCGTGACATCATAAAACAATTCATATAAGATAAAGGAATTTATAAAAATATACATCCATCACAAAATAATCAAATCAATGTAATAATAGGGATATAAACAGAACCCTTTATTATCTTAGATGGAAAATAATTTTGATAAAACACTTGAACTTCATTCTTGAGGAAAATATCCTTTCTACTTAAAAAACACTTTTCCTTTCTTAACATGTCATACAATTATAAACTAAAAGAAGTTGATTAAAAATAAACTTGAAGACTTGTAATGTAAGCTTCTTGTAAATAATGTTTTAAAAATCCATTCATGCCGTATAAGTTAAAAAAACATTCTTCTCGTACTTTTGTCGGAAAGTCAAAAAATACCTCGTACGAAAAATGACAAAAGCTTCCTTTCATATCGTTTAATAAAAACTCGCGGAAGGGTAAAATTGGATTTAAAAAATTGTAGGTGGATGGAAATAATATTACATATTTAGGAAACATAGATGTGGATGATAAAATACACCCCAGTAAATACTAAAGTATAAACAATCTCAGATAAAAATGATATTGTGATATTTCCCTTACCTTAGGTCCGATTTGCCTCGTAAGTGTCCGAACCTCCTCTTTTTGACGCTCCTTTTCTTAACCTCCACTTAAAGAACTAACGATGGTATTTGAAGAAGACCAAGACCTCTAAGATGATACTAGGGAAGTGTAGAATATATTTTTGCAGGGTTTGGCCGAGCTTGAAGGCTCAATGTGGTGTGAGGAAGAGGGGGAGGAGGTGCCCTTTTATAAGGGAGGAGAGGGGCACCTTTGGAAAAACTATAAATATTATTTTATTATAAAGTCAAGTTCGGTTTTAAATAGCTCCAAATTGATATATTTCTAAGCTAAGGTGGGGATAGGTCGAAATCCTCCCATCCAATAGAATTTAGACAGTTTTAGGTATCAATTTTAACCTTATCATTTAGATTTAACTTTAAGTTAGATAATTTAACTTTTACCGTGTCTTCTTGTTTTCTTACACTATAAGGTTAATAAACTTACTATATCAAGCCAAAAGAACCCCAAGTTTTTTATTATTAATATATATAGCCTTATCTAAGTCATTTGACCGAACCTTAGATTTTTAGGAATAAAATAACAATAATATAATATTTGTTTTAAAAACTATTTTATGTCAATTTTGACACTATTTAGTAATTGATTTTTGTGAAAATAATAACAGAATGATTAGTTCAAACCAAGTTAATTAAATCAGTACTAACTTTTCATATTAACCTAGAAAATTAGTTTAATTCATAAAAATTCTTGAATTAAATTTATTTGGGTATTTATAACATCAATTATGTCAGTATTTGATTAATAAGATAATTACTGCATCATCGTTGTGTCATAAATAAATTATATTATTTAATGTTTAAAAATTAAAAATAAAATACCATTATGTAGGAAATCGTTTTAGCTTTCTGATGAGTATTTATAGTTGAATTTATCTTATGTATAACACCATATTAAAAAATGATTTACTTATTAAACATTGATTTTTAACTATTTAACCCTTCTTTAAATAAATTAATAATAAATGTCCTAATCTATTACAAGTGGGCCTAAATGGTCATATTTTATTCCTAAGTTTGTTTTTGGTCAAATTACACTTGTCCAATAGAATTAGTACATGTGTTAGGGTAATAATAATATCATTTTTACCCTTAATTACCCTATTTACTTTTAACCGTGGTAAATAAAAGTAAAAAGTTACTATTCACCAAAACTTATTTTCATCTCATTGAACCAAATTTTAGTCCTTGATATTAACCGTGTCTCTTGGATTTTCAAAATTCCACTCACAGAAGTGGTAAAATTATGTTTTATGAAAAATTCAGTTTTTTAACTATCACTTAGTGGTTTCACTATTCATCAAAAATTGAAAGTTTTCAGAAAAATACCAAAAATTAGGACTAAGCTATATTTGATATTTTGATTTCAAAAATGATGTTTAATTTACCAAATTCAAAACATATCAGTTACATTTACTAATTAAAAAATTAATTCTCGTCGTCAAAACAAATAGCGTGTTTTTAAGAGAAAATAACTATCAAAAGATTGACACTTGTTTATGTGTGGTTTAAATGTGAAATTACATCCAATGACAAACATTGTAATAAATTGTAAAAATATATTATAAATATACTTTAAAAACACTCAAATTAATAATTTATCACTATTAATTATTTCTATTAAAAAATTTGTTTTTAATTAAAATTTAGTAATTTTCACTATTCATCAGAATATGAAAGTTATCCGAAAAATACCAAAATTTCACCCTAAGCTAATTTCGATATTCCGAATCCAAAAATGAAGTCCATTTTGAAAAATAAAATTTACAAAATTTCAAAAAGTGGTTATTACTATTCATAACGGCTAGTTTTAATAATATTTTAATAGCATATCATTGTTTAGTGAAACTCAGTATTGCGTACTACACACGTTATTGAAGAGGGTCGTGATTGCGTGTAATGCAAGGCAAGTCAAGGATGTGTGTTGTGAAAGATCCTTTTGGTGTAGTGTACAACACAATACATTAATGAAATTAAGAATATTTTTCATAAAATCTCGGGGTGTTACATTCTACCCCCCTTAAAATGAATTTTGCCCTCGAAATTAATCGGGGTTATAAATGGTTTACTACTCAAAAGTTTCTTTAATAGAAACCCAAATCTTAAAAAGGAATACCAAAACCAATCTTTAAAAACAAAAGTATGAAACGTAATGTTTACCCAAATAAACTAATCACTGGGTTTCCACATAGGTGAAAATATAGATATGAAAGAGAAATCTAACCATCATGTTCTGATGGAGAGTGGTAGAGAACATGGCTATGGAAAAGCCAGCAATCAAAAATCCATAAATTTGTGACGATTTAAGGTACCATTTGATTCATCAGATATAAGAGCACTAGGACAACATTTTTTGTTTTCAAGATCATTTCTCTAAAGTTGATGAAATTGGAATTAGAAGAAATACTTTCATGATTTTGGTATTGTATCACCGTTGGTCGTTCTTTGGACAATTTCCACTTCATCTCTTAAATAAATGAAGTTGAATTTGTCATTCGTGATGTGTTAGCAGATCATGTGATAGAATGATGGGTCATTCCATCTATCTCAAACAAAAGGTTAGAAAAGTTATCAAAAAATACATAAGTCCATCTATAGTGAGATTAATCGTATATGGTTTCTAAAATGGACATATACTTCTTATATCATAATGCTTAATATAATAAAACTATTTTCTACTAAACATGGACTTCCTGTAGGCCAGTGGTAGGCGATAAAGGCCAGTCGCACTTCGGTTGTGGGTTCGATTCCCACGGCCTTGTCCGACGTGATGGGTTGTCGCCCGTCCTGCAGGTTGTCCTTTTTCTAAAACTACATTACTATAACATCACATAAATAATATCAAAAAAAATTCTATCCTTAAACAATACTAACTTATGTATAACATAATCCATTCCAATCTTTAGGCTTATCCATAATACTGCAGTCCACTTTCATAATATAGTGAAAACGATTACCAGAGATTTAATACCATCGTTGATCCCCATATATCATAAGATATGTCTTGTTGGTCACATTCCAAACATTCAAAGGCCTTAATCATGTATTCTCTTGAATACCCATTGAACCTTAGTGAAAACATGAATGCAGTTAAAGGTTAACACTTTCCACATACCAAAATCCTCAAAATTCTATATACTCAAACCATGATATCACTTAGTCCTTATATCAATCATGAGCTCATGAAAACTGTTAAACATTTCATTTTTTCCTTATCCCTTCATTATGCGCATATCATCTTTTTTCTAAAAATATCTCAATCACTTTCCATGTTTACCGGTACCATAAAATTATTAAAGACCACAATAGACCAATACATAAATATTCCAATACTCAACATTATTTTGGAATCCCATTACATAAACACTTAATCATTCCACCACATCGTTGTCATATTCAACATCACCAATGGTGATCACATGTGACTTCCCTTTGTCCTTTTCCTTAAGTGGTTGCTCATTTCGATCATCACTAATCCTTGGATTAGGGAATTTATTGGCATAATGTCCCATCTCCTTGCACTTCAAACATTGAAGTGTAGTAGGTTCATTCTGTGTATCCCTTCCTTTGTTTGCATCATTAGACATCTTCTTCCCATCATTGCGGCATTCAAATGCCCGATGACCTTCACTTCCACATTTGAAACCTTTACTTGTCCCTTTAAGAAAATCTCCACCATGCTTCTTTCCACACTTTGAGCATAAGGAAACATTCATATTCTTTTCACCATTATTCTAAGATTTCTCCTTGAACTCCATCTTTATTTTCTTGTCAAAACTATGAGATGGATAAGTAACACCAACTTCCATTTCTACCTTGATAGAACAACGCACAATTTCTTCATAGCTACTGAAGTCTCTTATAGCTAATGCCCTTCGAAGACTTGGTTTTAAGCCACTGAAGAATCGATCAACTTTACTCTCAGGTTGGATGATAAATCCAGATGCATACCTTGCAAGCCTTGTAAAATTCACTTCGTATATACCAACAGATTCATCATCCTTTTGCATTAGTTCAAGAAACTCCTTATCCATCTTTGTTCGAAGAATACGAGGGAAGTACTTATTGAAAAATAAGTTCTTGAACTCGTCCCATTCCATGGACTCAATTTCATCTCTTTGCCTCGTATTCTTGATAAGATTCCACCGTTGATCAGCTTCACCATCCAAACGATATACTACTAAGATGACTTTATCATGTTCAGAACATTGAAGAACTGAAAATATCTTTTCAGTGGTACTGATTTATTGTTCAGCAACAAGTGGATCAGAAGACCCACTGAAAGAAGGTGGACGTTGCCTCATGAAGGACTCAATAGAATATTGTTCCCTTCTCTGCTCATTTGGAAGTCCAGAATGATTCATTGCTTGTGTAAGTATAGCAATATGATTTTTCACTCCATCTCCCATAACATTTGTTTGTTCAGGAGGACAATCATTGCATTGTCCATTACATTGATCAACACGGTTCCTTCGGGTTCCATCAATCATCTAAAACCCAAAAAGAATAGTGTGAGAGGAAAAAATCATGCTAGGGAAAACAACATAATAAAGGGGGAGTACCTTCAATATCTAACATCTTAGGTTTAATTCTAATATCGTTAGCGCAATTCTAGGACTATAACTTATACTTATACTTAACCTTAGGGACATCCCTAGACATACCTTAGAAATATCTCTAGGGATCTCACTAAAGTTCTCGCATCCTAGTTTCCAAAGGTTGACTAAACCTTTCCTCTGATACCAACTGTAGAGACACGAAGCTTAACGTACATAGAAATTACATTAATTTTGTGGAATACTTAGTACATAACAAAAACACACACACAAGGACCGTAACAGTTTAGTGTCTTTGGAAACTCGGAATATAATCTTCTAATCGTGGTGAAAGATCTTCAACATCTCCCATAAAGATCTTTTTTTTAAACCTAAATCCTTTCTTTATGTCCTGGGGAAAAGAAAACATAAAAGGGTGAGCTCAAATTCTCAGTACGGGTAAACAAAAGAAATATCAATCACGTCATATTCATAAGAATATATCTTTTGGAAATATTAACCTGTAAAAGAGATCATAATTTCATAACATGGGATAAATCATAGTAGTGAAATGTAATCCCAATAATCATAACTTAAAACATGAAACTTTGTGGCATACACACATAATCATAGATAATCATATCTTATTAGTCAAGACTCATTGCCAAGACTATCTTAGTGGACAAAGTCCATTTCTTAACCGAGTCACCCTCGTTTCAGTCCTGTTTCACTGAACCGATATAACCTACTGTTCCAGCCATGTCTATCTCATGAGATATAAAATAATTACCCAATGCATTGGAGGGAGATATAGGTCCCATCCATCTCATAATGATACCATTCTTATGTGTGCCACAAAATCAGAAACCATACATCATAGCATAACCCATGTAATAAAAATGGGAATCTTAATCATCGTGACATCATAAAACAATTCATATAAGATAAAGGAATTCATAAAAACATAATTCCATCACAACATAATAAAATCAATGTAATAATAGGGATAGAAATAGAACCCTTTATTATCTTAGATGTAAAATAATTTTGATAAAACACCTGAACTCCATTCTTGAGGAAAATATCCTTTCTACTTCAAAAACACTTTTCCTTTCTTAACATGTCATACAATTATAAACTAAAAGAAGTTGATTAAAAATAAACTTGAATAATTGTAAAGGAAGATTCTTGGAAATAATGTTTTAAAAATCCATTCATGCCGTATAAGTTAAAAAAACATTCTTCTCGTACTTTTGTCAGAAAGTCAAAAAGTACCTCGTACGAAAAACGACAAAAGATTACTTTCATATCCTTTAATAAAAACTCACCGAAGGGTAAAATTGGATTTAAAAAATTGTAGGTGGATGGAAATAATATTACATATTGAGAAAACATGGATGTGAATGATAAAATACACCCCAGTAAATACTAAAGTATAAACAATCTCAGATAAAAATGAGATTGTGATATTTCCCTTACCTTAGGTCTGATTTGCCTCGTAAGTGTCCAAACCTCCTCTTTTTGACGCTCCTTTTCTTAACCTCCACTTAAAGAACTAAGGATGGTCTTTGAAGAAGACCAGGACCTCTAGGATTATACTAGGGAAGTGGAGAAGAGATTTTGGCAGGGTTTGGCCGAGCTTGAAGGCTCAATGTGGTGTGAGGAAGAGGGGGAGGAGGTGCCCTTTTATAAGGGAGGAGAGGGGCACCTTTGGGAAAACTAAAAATATTATTTTATTATAAAGTCAAGTTCGGTTTTAAATATCTCCAAATTGATATATTTTGAAGCTAAGGTAGGGATGGGTCGAAATCCTCTCATCCAATAGAATTTAGACAAGTTTGGGTATCAATTTTAACCTTATCATTTAGATTTAACTTTAAGTTAGATAATTTAACTTTTACCGTGTCTTCTTGTTTTCTTACACTATAAGGTTAATAAACTTACTATATCAAGCCAAAAGAACCCCAAGTTGTTTATTATTAATATTTATAGCCTTATCTAAGTCATTTGGCTGAACCTTATATTTTTAGAAATAAAATAACAATAATATAATATTTGTTTTAAAAACTATTTTTTGTCAATTTTGACACTATTTAGTAATTGATTTTTGTGAAAATCATAACAGAATGATTAGTTCGAAACAAGTTAATTAAATCAATACTAACATGTCATATTAACCTATAAAATTAGTTTCATTCATAAAAATTCTCGAATTACATTTATTTGGGTATTTATAACATCAATTATGTCAGTATTTCATTAATAAGATAATTACTGCATCATCGTTGTGTCATAAATAAATTATATTTTCTAATTTCTAAAAATTACAAATAAAATACCATTATGTAGAAAATCGTTTTAGCTTTCTGATGAGTATTTATAGTCGAATTTATCTAATTTATAACACCATATTAAAAAATGATTTACTTATTAAACTTTGATTTTTCACTATTTAACCCTTCTATAAATAAATTAATAATAAATGTCCTAATCTAATCCAAGTGGGCCTAAATGGTCATATTTTATTCCTAAGGTTGTTTTTGGTCGAATTACACTTCTCCAATAGAATTAGGACATGTGTTAGGGTAATAATAATATCATTTTTACCCTTAATTACCTTATTTACTTTTAACCATGGTAAATAAAAGTAAAAAAGTTACTATTCACCAAAAAAAATTCATCTCACTGAACCACATTTTAGTCCTTGATATTAACCGTGTCTCTCAGATTTTCGAAATTCCACTCACAGAAGCGGTAAAATTATGTTTTATGAAGAATTCAGTTTTTTAACTACCACTTAGTGGTTTCACTATTCATCAAAAATTGAAAGTTTTCAAAAAAATACCAAAAATTAGGCCTAATCTATATTTGATATTATGATTTCAAAAATGATGTTTAATTTACCAAATTCAAAACATATCAGTTACATTAACTAATTAAAAAATTAATTCCCGTCGTCAAAACAAATAGCGTGTTTTTAAAAGATAATAACTATCAAAAGATTGACACTTGTTTATGTGTGGTTTAAATGTGAAATTACATCCAATGACCAACATTGTATTAAATTGTAAAAATATATTATAAATATACTTTAAAACCAATCAAATTAATAATTTATCACTATTAATTATTTCTATTAAAAAAAGTTTTTTTTAATTAAAATTTAGTAATTTTCACTATTCATCAGAATATGAAAGTTATCTGAAAAATACCAAAATTTCACCCTAAGCTAATTTAAATATTCCAAATCCAAAAATGAAGTCCATTTTGAAAAATAAAATTTACAAAATTTCAAAAAGTGGTTATTACTATTCATAACGGCTAGTTTTAATAATATTTTAATAGCATATCGTTCTTTAGTGAAACTCAGTATTGCGTACTACACACGCTATCGAGGAGGGTCGCGATTGCGTGTAATGCAAGGCAATTCAAGGATGCGTGTTGTGAACGCTCCTTTTGGTGTAGCGTACAACAAAAGACATTAATGAAATTAAGAATATTTTTCATAAAATCTCGGGGTGTTACATTCTACCCCCCTTAAAATGAATTTCGCCCTCGAAATTCGTCGGGCTTATAAATGGTTTACTACTCGAAAGTTTCTTTAATAGAAACCCACATCGTAAAAAGGAATACCAAAACCAATCTTTAAAAACAAATGTATGAAACGTAACGGTTACCCAAATAAACTAATCACTGGGTTTCCACATAGATGAAGATAAGGATATGGAAGAGAAATCTAACCATCATGTTCTGATGGAGAGTGGTAGAGAACATGGCTATGGAAAAGCCAGAAATCACAAAGCCATAAATTTGTGATGATCTAAGGTACCATCTGATTGATCAGATATAAGAGCACTAGGACAAGATTTTTGGTTTTCAAGATCATTTCTCTAAAGTTGATGAAATTGGAATTAGAAGAAATACTTTCGTGATTTTGGTATAGTCTCACCGTTGGTCGTTCTTTGGACAATTTCCACTTCATCTCTTAAATAAATGAAGTTGAATTTGTCATTTGTGATGTGTTATCATATCATGTGATAGAATGATGGGTCATTCCATTTGTCTCAAACAAAAGGTTAGAAAAGTTATCAAAAAATACATAAGTCCATCTATAGTGAGATTAATCGTATATGGTTTCTAAAATGGACTTATACTTCTTATATCATACTGCTTAATATAATAAAACTAGTTTCTACTAAACGGGGACTTCCTGTAGGCCAGTGGTAGGCGATAAAGGCCAGTCGCACTTCGGTTGTGGGTTCGATTCCCACGGCCTTGTCCGACGTGATGGGCTGTCGCCCGTCCTGCAGGTTGTCCTTTTTTTAAAACTACATTACTATAACATCACATAAATAATATCAAAAAAACTTCTATCCTTAAACAATACTAACTTATGTCCAACATAATCCATTCCAATCTTTAGGCTTATCCATAATACTGTAGTCCACTCTCATAATATAGTGAAAACGATTACCAGAGATTTAATACCATCGTTGATCCCCATATATCATAAGATATGTCTTGTTTCTCACATTCCAAACATTCAAAGGCCTTAATCATGTATTCTCTTGAATACCCATTGAGCCTTAGTGAAAACATGAATGCAGTTAAAGGTTAACACTTTCCACATACCAAAATCCTCAAAATTCTATATACTCAAACCATGATATCACTTAGTCCTTATATCAATCATGAGCTCATCAAAACTGTCAAACACTTCATTTTTTCCTTATCCCTTCATTATGCGGATATCAGATTTTTTCTAAAAATATCTCAATCACTTTCCATGGTTACCGGTACCATAAAATTATTAAAGACCACAATAGACCAATACATAAATATTCCAATACTCATCATTATTTTGGAATCCCATTACATAAACACTTAATCATTCCACCACATCGTTGTCATATTAAACATCACCAATGGTGATCGCATGTGACTTCCCATTGACCTTTGCCTTAAAGTGGTTGCTCATGTCGATCATCACTAACCCTTGGATTAGGGCATTTATTGGCATAATGTCCCATCTCCTTGCACTTGAAACATTGAAGTGTAGTAGGTTCATTCTGTGTATCCCTTCATTTGTTTGCATCATTATACATCTTCTTCCCATCATTTTGGCATTCTAATGCCCGATGACCTTCCTTTCCACATTTGAAACCTTTACTTGTCCCTTTAAGACAATCTACAACATGCTTCTTTCCACACTTTGAGCATAAGGAAACATTCATCTTATTTTCACCATTATTCTGAGATTTCTCCTTGAACTCCATCTTTCGTTTCTTGTCAAAACTATGATATGGATAAGTAACACCAACTTCCATTTCTACCTTCATAGCTCAACGCACAATTTCTTCATAGCTACTGAAGTCTCTTATAGCCAATGCCCTTCAATGACTTGGTTTTAAGCCACTTAAGAATTGATCAACTTTAATTTGAGGTTGGATGATAAATCCATATGCATACCTTTCAAGCCTTGCAAAATTCGCTTCGTATATACCAACAGATTCATCATCCTTTTGCTTTAGTTCAAGAAACTCTTCTCCATCTTTGTTCGAAGAATACGAGGGAAGTACTTATTGAAAAATAAGTTCTTGAACTCTTCCCATTCCATGGACTCAATTTCATCTCTTTGCCTCGTATTCTTGATATGATTCCACCATTGATCAGCTTCACCTTCCAAACAATATATTGCTACGATGACTTTATCATGTTCAGAACATTGAAGAACTGAAAATGTCTTTTTAGTGGTACTGATCCATTTTTCAGCAAGAAGTGGATCAGAAGACCCACTGAAAGAAGGTGGACGTTGCCTCATGAAGGACTCAATAGAATATTGTTCCCTTATCTGCTCATTTGGAAGTCCAGAATGATTCATAGATTGTGTAAGTATAACAATATGATTTTTCACTCCATCTCCCATAACATTTGTTTGTTCAGGAGGGCAATCACTGCATTGTCCATTACATTGATCAACATGGTTCCTTCGGGTTCCAGCCATCGTCTAAAACCCAAAAAGAATAGTGTGAGAGGAAAAAATCATGCTAGGGAGAACAACATAATAAATGGGGAGTACCTTCAATATCTAACATCTTAGGTTTAATTCTAAGATCGTTAGCGCAATTCTAGGACTATAAACTATACTTATACTTAACCTTAGGGACATCCCTAGACATACCTTAGAAATATCTCTAGGGATCTCACTAAATTTCTCGCATCCTAGTTTCCAAAGGTTGACTAAACCTTTCCTCTGATACCAACTGTAGAGACCCAAAGCTTAACGTACATAGACATTAAATTACTTTTTCGGAATACTTAGTACATAACAAAAACACACACACAAGGACCGTAATAGTTTAGTGTCTTTGGAAACTAGGAATATAATCTTCTAATCGTGGTGAAAGATCTTCAACATCTCCCATAAAGATCTTCTTTTTTTTAAAACCTAAATCCTTTCTTTATGTCCTAGGGAAAAGAAAACATAAAAGGGTGAGCTCAAATGCTCAGTAAGGGTAAAAAAAAGAAATATCAATCACGTCATATTCATAAGAACATATCTTTTGGAAATCTTAACCTGCAAAAGAGATCATAATTTCATAACATGGGATAAATCATACTAGTGAAATGTAATCCCAATAATCATAACTTAAAACATGAAACTTTGTGGAATACACACATAATCATAGAGAATGATATATTATTAGTCAAGACTCATTTCCAAGACTATCTTAGTGGAAAAAGTCCATTTCTGAACTGAGTCACCCTTGTTTCAGTCTTTTTTCACTAAACCGGTATAACCTACCGTTCCAGCCATGTCTATCTCATGAGATATAAAATCTTTACCCAATGCATTGGAGGGAGATATAGGTCCCACCCATCTCATAGTGATACCATTCTTATGTGTGCCACAAAATCAGAAACCATACATCATTGCATAACCCATGTAATAAAAATGGGAATCTTAAACATCGTGACATCATAAAAAAATTCATATAAGATAAAGTAATTCATAAAAATATAATTCCATCACAACATAATAAAATCAATGTAATAATAGGGATTGAAACAGAACCCTTTATTATCTTATATGGAAAATAATTTTGATAAAACACTTGAACTCCATTCTTGTGGAAAATATCCTTTCTACTTCAAAAAACACTTTTCCTTTCTTAACATGTCATACAATTATAAATTAAAAGAAGTTGATTAAAAATAAACTTGAAGTCTTGTAAAGGAAGCTTCTTGGAAATAATTTTTTAAAAATCCATTCATGTCGTATAGGTTAAAAAACATTTTTCTCGTACTTTTTTCGGAAAGTCAAAAAGTACCTCGTACGAAAAACGACAAAAGATTCCTTTCATATCCTTTAATAAAAAATCACTGAAGGGTAAAATTGGATTTAAACAATTGTAGGTGGATGGAAATAATATTACATATTTAGGAAACATGGATGTGGATGATAAAATACACCCCAGTAAATACTAAAGTATAAACAATCTCAGATAAAAATGAGATTGTGATATTTCCCTTACCTTAGGTCCGATTTGCCTTGTAAGTGTCCGAACCTCCTCTTTTTGACGCACCTTTTCTTAACCTCCACTTAAAGAACTAAGGATGGTCTTTGAAGAAGACCAAGACCTATAAGATGATACTAGGGAAGTGGAGAAGAGATTTTGGCAGGGGTTGGCCGAGCTTGAAGGCTCAATGTGGTGTGATGAAGAGGGGGAGGAGGTGTCCTTTTAAAAGGGAGGAGAGGGGAACCTTTGGGAAAACTAAAAATATTATTTTATTATAAAGTCAAGTGCAGTTTTAAATAGCTCCAAATTGATATATTTCGAAGCTAAGGTGGGGATGGGTCGAAATCCTCTCATCCAATATAATTTAGACAAGTTTAGGTATCAATTTTAACCTTATCATTTAGATTTAACTTTAAGTTAGATAATTTAACTTGTATCGTGTCTTCTTGTTTTCTTACACTATAAGGTTAATAAACTTACTATATCAAGCCAAAAGGACCCCAAGTTGTTTATTATTAATATATATAGCCTTATCTATGTCATTTGGCCAAACCTTAGATTTTTAGGAATAAAATAACAATAATATAATATTTGTTTTAAAAACTATTTTATGTCAATTTTGACACTATTTAGTAATTGATTTTTGTGAAAATCATAACAGAATGATTAGTTCGAACCAAGTTAATTAAATAAATACTAACATGTCATATTAACCTAGAAAATTAGTGTAATTCATATAAAGTCTCGAATTACATTTATTTGGGTATTTATAACATCAATTATGTCAGTATTTTATTAATAAGATAATTACTGCATCATCGTTGTGTCATAAATAAATTATATTATTTAATGTCTAAAAATTACAAATAAAATACCATTATGTAGGAAATCATTTTATCTTTCTGATGAGTATTTATAGTCGAATTTATCTTATGTATAACACCATATTAAAAAATTATTTACTTGTTAAACTTTGATTTTTAACTATTTAACCCTTCTTTAAATAAATTAATAATAAATGTCCTAATCTAATCCAAGTGGGCCTAAATGGTCATATTTTATTCCTAAGGTTGTTTTTGGTCGAATTACACTTGTTCAATAGAATTAGGACATGTGTTAGGGTAATAATAATATCATTTTTACCCTTAATTACCCTATTTACTTTTAACCGTGGTAAATAAATGTAAAAAGTTACTATTCACCAAAAATTATTTTCATCTCATTGAACCACATTTTAGTCCTTGATATTAACCGTGTCTCTCGGATTTTCGAAATTCCACTCACAGAAGCGGTAAAATTAAGTTTTATGAAAAATTCAGTTTTTTAACTACCACTTAGTGGTTTCACTATTCATCAAAAATTGAAAGTTTTCAGAAAAATACCAAGAATTAGGCCTAAGCTATATTTGATATTCTGATTTAAAAAATGATTTTTAATTTACTAAATTCATAACATATCAGTAACATTAACTAATTAAAAAATTAATTCTCGTCGTCAAAACAAATAGCGTGTTTTTAAGAGATAATAACTATCAAAAGATTGACACTTGTTTATGTGTGGTTTAAATGTGAAATTACATCCAATGACCAATATTGTATTAAATTGTAAAAATATATTCTAAATATACTTTAAAACCACTCAAATTAATAATTTATCACTATTAATTATTTCTATTAAAAAAGTTGTTTTTAATTAAAATTTAGTAATTTTAACTATTCATCAGAATATGAAATTTATCCGAAAAATACCAAAATTTCACCCTAAGCTAATTTCGATATTCCGAATCTAAAAATGAAGTCCATTTTGAAAAATAAAATTTACAAAATTTCAAAAAGTGGTTATTACTATTCATAACAGATAGTTTTAATAATATTTTAATAGTATATCGTTGTTTACTGAAACTCAGTATTGCGTACTACACATGCTATCAAGGAGGGTTGTGATTGCGTGTAATGCAAGGCAATTCAAGGATGCGTGTTGTGAAAGCTCCTTTTGGTATAGCGTAAAACACAAGACATTAATGAAATTAAGAATATTTTTCATAAAATCTCGGGGTGTTACATTCTACCCCCCTTAAAATGAATTTCGCCCTGAAAATTCGTCAGGGTTATAAATGGTTTACTACTCGAAAGTTTCTTTAATAGAAACCCACATCATAAAAAGGAATACCAAAACCAATATTTAAAAACAAAAGTATGAAACGTAATGGTTACCCAAATAAACTAATCACTGGGTTTCCACATAGGTGAAAATATGGATATGGAAGAGAAATCTAACCATCATGTTCTGATGGAGAGTGGTAGAGAACATGGCTTTGGAAAATCCAGCAATCACAAAGCCATAAATTTGTGACGATCTAAGGTATCATCTGATTCATCAGATATAAGAGCACTAGGAAAACATTTTTGGTTTTCAAGATCATTTCTCTAAGGTTCATGAAATTGGAATTAGAAGAAATACTTTCGTGATTCTGGTATAGTCTCACTGTTGGTCATTCTTTGGACAATTTCTACTTCATATCTTAAATAAATGAAGTTGAATTTGTCATTCTTGATGTGTTAGCAGATCATGTGATAGAATGATGGGTCATTCCATCTGTCTCAAACAAAAGGTTAGAAAAGTTATCAAAAAAATACATAAGTCCATCTATAGTGAGATTAATCGTATATGGTTTCTAAAATGGACTTATACTTCTTATATCATACTTCTTAATATAATAAAACCAGTTTCTACTAATCAGGGACTTCTTGTAGGCCAGTGGTAGGCGATAAAGGCCAGTCGCACTCCGGTTGTGGGTTCGATTCCCACGGCCTTATCCGAAGTGATGGGTTGTCGCCCGTCCTGCAGGTTGTCCTTTTTCTAAAACTAAATTACTATAACATCACATAAATAATATCGAAAAAACTTCTATCCTTAAACAATAATAACTTATGTCTAACATAATCCATTCCAATCTTTAGGCTTATCCATAATACTGCAGTCCACTCTCATAATATAGTGAAAACGATTACCAGAGATTTAATACCATCGTTGATCCCCATATATCATAAGATATTCCTTGTTGGTCACATTCCAAACATTCAAAGGCCTTAATCATGTATTCTCTTGAATACCCACTGAACCTTAGTGAAAACATGAATGCAGTTAAAGGTTAACACTTTCCACATACCAAAATCCTCAAAATTCTATATACTCAAACCATGATATCACTTAGTCCTTATATCAATCATGAGCTCATGAAAACTGTCAAACATTTCATTTTTTCCTTATCCCTTCATTATGCGCATATCATCTTTTTTCTAAAAATATCTCAATCACTTTCCATGGTTACCAGTACCATAAAATTATTAAAGACCACAATAGACCAATACATAAATATTCCAATACTCAACATTATTTTGGAATCCCATTACATAAACACTTAATCATTCCACCACATCGTTGTCATATTCAACATCACCAATGGTGATCGCATGTGACTTCCCTTTGTCCTTTTCCATAAGTGGTTGCTCATGTCGATCATCACTAACCCTTGGATTAGGGAATTTATTGGCATAATGTCTAATCTCCTTGCACTTGAAACATTGAAGTGTAGTAGGTTCATTCTGTGTATCCCTTCCTTTTTTGCATCATTTGACATCTTCTTCCCATCATTGCGGCATTCAAATGCCCGATGACCTTTCTTTCCACATTTGAAACCTTTACTTGTCCCTTTAATACAATCTCCACCATGCTTCTTTCCACACTTTGAGCATAAGGAAACATTCATCTTATTTTCACCATTATTCTGAGATTTGTCCTTGAACTCTATCTTTCGTTTCTTGTCAAAACTATGAGATGGATAAGTAACACCAACTTCCATTTCTACCTTGATAGCACAACGCACAATTTCTTCATAGCTACTGAAGTCTCTTATAGCTAATGCCCTTCGAAGACTTGGTTTTAATCCACTGAAGAATCAATCAACTTTACTTTCAGGTTGGATGATAAATCCAGATTCATACCTTGAAAGCCTTGTAAAATTCGCTTCGTATATACCAACAGATTCATCATCCTTTTGCTTTAGTTCAAGAAAATCCTTCTCCATATTTGTTCGAAGAATACGAGGGAAGTACTTATTGAAAAATAAGTTCTTGAGCTCGTCCCATTCCATAGACTCAATTTCATCTCTTTGCCTCGTATTCTTGATAATATTCCACCATTGATCAGCTTCACCTTCCAAACGATATACTGCTAAGATGACTTTATCATGTTCAGAACATTGAAGAACTGAAAATATGTTTTCAGTGATACTGATCCATTGTTCAGTAACAAGTGGATCAGAAGACCCACTGAAAGAAGGTGGACGTTGCCTCATGAAGAACTCAATAGAATATTGTTCCCTTCTCTGCTCATTTGGAAGTACAGAATGATTCATAGCTTGTGTAAGTATAGCAATAACATTTTGCACTCCATCTCCCATAACATTTGTTTGTTCAGGAGGACAATCATTTCATTTTCCATTACATTGATTAACACGGTTCCTTCGGGTTCCAGCCATCGTCTAAAACCCAAAAAGAATAGTATGATAGGAAAAAATCATGCTAGGGAAAACAACATAATAAAGGGGGAGTACCTTCAATATCTAACATCTTAGGTTTAATTCTAATATCGTTAGCGCAATTCTAGGACTATAACCTATACTTATACTTAACCTTAGGGACATCCCTAGACATACCTTAGAAATATCTCTAGGGATCTCACTAAAGTTCTCGCATCCTAGTTTCCAAAGGTTGACTAAACCTTTCCTCTGATACCAACTGTAGAGACCCGAAGCTTAACGTACATAGACATTACATTACTTTTTCCGAATACTTAGTACATAACAAAAACACACACACAAGGACCGTAATAGTTTAGTATCTTTGGAAAATCGGAATATAATCTTCTAATCGTGGTGAAAGATCTTCAACATCTCCCATAAAGATCTTTTTTTTAAAACCTAAATCATTTATTTATGTCCTAGGGAAAAGAAAACATAAAAGGGTGAGCTCAAATGCTCAGTAAGGGTAAACAAAAGAAATATCAATCACGTCATATTCCTAAGAACATATATTTTGGAAATCTTAACCTGAAAAAGAGATCATAATTTCATAACATGGGATAAATCATAGTAGTGAAATGTAATCCCAATAGTCATAACATAAAAGATGAAACTTTGTGGCATACACACATAATCATATAGAATCATATCTTATTAGTCAAGACTCATTTCCAAGACTATCTTAGTGGACAAATTCCATTTCTGAACCGAGTCACCCTCGTTTCAGTCCTGTTTCATTGAACCTGTATAACCTAACGTTCCAGCCATGTCTATCTCATGAGATATAAAATCTTTACCCAATGCATTGGAGGGAGATATAGGTCTCACGCATCTCATAATGATATCATTATAATGTGTGCCACAAAATCAGAAACCATAAATCATAGCATATTCCATGTAATAAAAATGGGAATCTTAAACATCGTGACATCATAAAACAATTCATATAAGATAAAGGAATTCATAAAAATATAATTCCATCACAACATAATCAAATCAATGTAATAATAGGGATAGAAACATAACCCTTTATTATCTTAGATGGAGAATAATTTTGATAAAACACTTTAACTCCATTCTTGAGGAAAATATCATTTCTACTTCAAAAACACTTTTCCTTTCATAACATGTCAAACAATTATAAACTAAAAGAAGTTGATTAAAAATAAACTTGAAGACTTGTAAAGGAAGCTTCTTGGAAATAATGTTTTAAAAATACATTCATTCCATATAAGTTAAAAAAACATTCTTCTCGTACTTTTTTCGGAAAGTCAAAAAGTACCGCATACGAAAAACGACAAAAGATTCCTTTCATATCCTTTAATAAAAACTCACCGAAGGGTAAAATGGGATTTAAACAATTGTAGGTGGATGGAAATAATATTACGTATTGAGGAAACATGTATGTGGATGATAAAATACACCCCAGTAAATACTAAAGTATAAACAATCTCGGATAAAAATGAGATTGTGATATTTCCCTTACCTTAGGTCTGATTTGCCTCGTAAGTGTTTGAACCTCCTCTTTTTGACGCGCCTTTTCTTAACCTCCACTTAAAGAACTAAGGATGGTCTTTGAAGAAGACCAGGACCTCTAGGATGATACTAGGGAAGTGGAGAAGAGATTTTGGCAGGGGTTGGCCGAGCTTGAAGGCTCAATGTGGTGTGAGGAAGAGGGGGAGGAGGTGTCCTTTTATAAGGGAGGAGAGGGGCACCTTTGGGAAAACTAAAAATATTATTTTATTATAAAGTCAAGTTCGGTTTTAAATAGCTCAAAATTGATATATTTAGAAGCTAAGGTGGGGATGGGTCTAAATCCTCTCATCCAATAGAATTTAGACAAATTTATGTATCAATTTTAACCTTATCATTTAGATTTAAGTTTAAGTTAGATAATTTAACTTTTACCGTGTCTTCTTGTTTTCTTACACTATAAAGTTAATAAACTTACTATATTAAGACAATAGAACCCCAAGTTGTTTATTATTAATATATATAGCCTTATCTAAGTCATTTGGCCGAACCTTAGATTTTTAGGAATAAAATAACAATAATATAATATTTGTTTTAAAAACTATTTTATGTCAATTGTGACACTATTTAGTAATTGATTTTTGTGAAAATCATAACCGAATTATTAGTTCGAACAAAGTTAATTAAATCAATACTAACATGTCATATTAACCTATAAAATTAGTGTAATTCATAAAAATTCTTGAATTACATTTATTTGGGTATTTATAACATCAATTATGTCAGTATTTCATTAATAAGATAATTACTGTATCATCGTTGTGTCATAAATAAATTATATTATTTAATGTCTAAAAATTACAATTAAAATACAATTATGTAGGAAATCGTTTTATCTTTCTGATTAGTATTTATAGTCCAATTTATCTTATGTATAACACCATATTAAAAAATGGTTTACTTATTAAACTTTGATTTTTAACTATTTAACCCTTCTTTAAATAAATTAATAATAAATGTCCTAATCTAATCCAAGTGGGCCTAAATGGTCATATTTTATTCCTAAGGTTGTTTTTGGTCAAATTACAGTTGTCTAATAGAATTAGGACATGTGTTAGGGTAATAATAATATCATTTTTACCCTTAATTACCCTATTTACTTTTAACCGTGGTAAATAAAAGTAAAAAGTTACTATTCACCAAAAATTATTTTCATCTCATTGAACCACATTTTAGTCCTTGGTATTAACCGTGTCTCTCGTATTTTCGAAATTCCACTCACAGAAGCGGTAAAATTAAGTTTTATGAAAAATTCAGTTTTTTAACGACCACTTAGTTGTTTCACTATTCATCAAAAATTGAAAGTTTTCAGAAAAATACCAAAATCTAGGCCTAAGATATATTTGATATTATGATTTCAAAAATGATGTTTAATTTAATAGATTCAAAACATATCAGTTACATTAACTAATTAAAAAATTAATTCCCGTCGTCAAAACAAATAGCGTGTTTTTAAGAGATAATAACTATCAAAAGATTGACACTTGTTTATGTGTGGTTTAAATGTAAAACTACATCCAATGACCAACATTGTATTAAATTGTAAAAATATATTCTAAATATACTTTAAAACCACTCAAATTAATAATTTATCACTATTAATTATTTTTATTAAAAAAGTTGTTTTTAATTAAAATTTAGTAATTTTCACTATTCATCAGAATATGAAAGTTATCCGAAAAATACCAAAATTTCACCCTAAGCTAATTTCGATATTATGAATACAAAAATGAAGTCCATTTTGAAAAATAAAATTTACAAAATTTCAAAAAGTGGTTATTACTATTCATAACGGCTAGTTTTAATAATATTTTAATAGCATATCGTTGTTTAGTGAAACTCAGTATTGCGTACTACACACGTTATCGAGGAGGGTCACGATTGCGTGTAATGCAAGGAAATTCAAGGATGTGTGTTGTGAAATCTCCTTTTGTGTAGCGTATAACACAATACATTAATGAAATTAAGAATATTTTTCATAAAATCTCGGGGTGTTACAAATAAGCCCTCACACCCCTCAATTTTGTTGGATTATATTAACATTATATATATAAATGTATGTGTGTGCATGTGTGAATATTTATTTATATATATATAAACCTAAATGTATTAATATTAAAAAATATATTCAGTAAAAAAATTATTGAAATAAATTAGTAATATATTATTTTAAAATATGATATATTAACATTTTTTTAAATTAACATAAGTAATAATAATGTTAATGTATAAATACATAAATGGAGGAAAGTATATATTTTTACTATGATGCTCAAATTTAATTAATTAGTAGCCAATATTATTTATTCTTCTATATAGAACACATTTTGTGTTTTTTAGTCTAAAAAATATAAATTAAAGGAAAATTATAGAGTTTACATAATATTGGATACAATTATTGATGGTAAACCATTATAAAAGAAATTATGGCCCTTATTTCATATATTTTTATGACTAGATTGAAATCTTTCCATCCATTCATTTATTTAGATATCAAATCATTACATAATTTGTAATGGAATGAATTTACATGAGTGTACATGTGGGGTTTTCAGTGAACTTTCATGTTGTAAACACTATAAGGGTAATAATTTAAGACAATAGAACAAAGTCAATGATGTATTTTGTCACGAACCGAATTGGGTCGCCATCAACTCAATGCCCGACCTGACCCGTGGCAAGGCTCGAAGGGTGTTCCCGATCCCCATGGGTTGGCACAACTGCCCAGGTATAAATTTAGAATTTTCGGGAACGATTTACCCGTACACAACCAGAAACAACCCATAAGAAAACTGAAATCTGAAATCAACATTTCAACACATGTTTTAAAACAGCATGACCGAGTCTCAACAAAAAGAGCAACTACAACTCAACCACAACTAACTCCCAAAAGAAGGTGACCAAAAAACAAACTAGCAACAGTCACCTAGTGGAAGAATATCCCTGTCAGGCCTCCGCCACCAACGCCAAATCAGATGAGTCAACAAACAACTCGGGACACCATGCTCAAAACCTTTGCATTTCCCTACATCAAACATAATCAGATCTACTTACACCCAAGGGTGTAAGTAGGGTGTGAGCAATGCTCAATAGGTTGGCACTAGAGAAATTATTCTGCATAAAAAGGGTTAGATGACCAAAGTAGTTTGCAGGTTCAAATTCTAGAGAAAATAAATAAATGCACTAACATTTTGATGGAAGTAGTTTTAAAGAAAGGAAGTCAGTTTAAAAAAAAGGAAAAAGGGGTTTTTTGTACTGAAAGAAAAAGAAACATTTTTTCCTTTTGAAACCACAGAAGTCACCAAAACCAACCAGTGATGAGTATATAATCGCACAGAAGCAACAAAAAGTGGGAGAGGCCCTAAAGTACTAAAGTCGTGTGGGAACCTAGAACCACACGTCTCGGTGAACCATATCATACATTTCCCAAGCACGAGACACCGGCAGGGAAACACCTCCTACCGTAGTGGTCTCCAATCATCATCAAATGTTTAGTTAGTGTTGTAAGCGTCAATACCGTTAAGTGAAACTTGGCCGAGGCCACTCCCATATCACTAACATGCTATTCTAGTCCTCCCACCTAGTACCCAGGCTTCCCCTTTTTTGCTCAATATTCAATGTTCACCCTACTCATCAAGTTCAAGGCACAACACCTAACATAGAACCTCACAACATGGAAGAACCACATAATTTCTAGAACCAAACTAAAGTTTATAAAACATTTGGAGAATTGGTTTATAAGTTTTAAGAAAATAAAACAACACAATCAATCATGCAAAACCCACTCGGACGCACACTAAAAATTGTAGCAAGGATCAAATTTCATCTGCTGTATTTGTTCAAAACCAAGGCGCAACACGGTATAGACCCAGCAATCTAAATAAGCCACTAATAAAGGTAAAACACCACGCTCTACCAGTCCACCGACAACTCACATCAGCATCTAAATAAAAGAAATATTAAATTAATAAAACCAACAGACTAAATGATCAAATACCCTAAGCATGTGAAACTACCTACCTCAAACAGGTGCGATAAGCAACACGACGCAAAACTCTCGTTGTGCAACGGTCACGCCATATGAAGCCGTCAAAAGGGTTCTAAAACAGTGGACCAAATACCCGCAATGCCAACCCAGTGAAACATCAGCGGTCCATAAAAAAAATAAACATCAGCAATTAAATAATTCAGTTCACGGTTAAATAGCTTCAATAATAATTAAATAATTTAATTAAAAATTAAACTAAAATAATTAAATAATATGATTACAAATTTAATAATAACTAAATAAATTAATTAACAACTTAAGAATTTCAATTAAATAAGATGATTAACAAACTTAATAATAACTAAATAAATTAATTAACTATTTAACAATTTCAATTAAATAAGATGATTAAAAAATTAATAAAAATAAATTAAATTAATTAACAATTTATCAAATTAAATAAATTAATTATCAACTAAACCAATTCAAATAAACAAACTAATTAAAAAATTTAATAACAATAAATTAATTAATTAACACTTAAACAATTGCATTAATAATTAAATAACTCGATATCAATTAAACCAATTAAAACAATAAATAAAATTAAAACAAACCCTTGAGAAAAGTCGGGAAGGTGAAGAGGGGGTTGCACGACCGTCCGGTAGCACGAGCGAGGTGCGGGAGATAGTCCGGCAGTGCGAGCAGGGCGCGGGAGGTCACTATCCGGTGAGAGGAGGGAGGAGTGCTGGTCTGCAGAGTTGTTGTCCGGTAAGAGGAAGGAGGGGCACCGGCTACTGGTCGGTCCGGGCAGGGAGGAGAGGAGGTGTGGCCAGCGGCCTGTTGAAGGAAGGGCGGCTGAATAAGAGGAGCAGCAGGTTGAGGGGGCTGCAGCGGCTGTCCGGCAATAAGAAGAAGCGGCGCCGGCCTACGGAGCTGCTGTCTGGAACAGGGTCGTGACTCCGACTGAAGGGGGGTAGAAGGGGGTAAGGCACAGCTGGGGTATGCGGGTGGCAGCAGGCGCAACCAGGGTATGCGGGTGGCAGCAGGCGCGAGGCAGGTCAGTGATGAGGGGAAGGGTAGAGCGCAGCGCGGCGGAAGAGAAATGAGGAAGGGAGGGAAGAAAAGGAGGAGAAGAAAAATGAGAGAAGGAGAAGGGGTGGCGCGCGGGGAAGAGAGGGGGAGAAAGGGAGAAGGAGAAGAAAGGGGAGAGGAAGAGAGAAGGAAGGCAGCGGGAGAGAGGAGATGCGTGGGGAGGAAGAAAGAGGAGGGAAGAAGATAAATAAAAAAGAAAAAAAACAAAAAAAAGGAAAATGGTGTGGCGGCTAGGGTTAGCAGGGGGAAAGAAATAATAAAAATAACAAATAATAAAGAAAATAAATAAAAAGAAAGAGAAAATCCAAATTCCATAAATAAAAGAACTATATGAAATAAAATAAAGTAAAGAAAAAATGTTTTAATAATAATAAAAACAATAAAAATAATAATTATAAAAACAATAATAATAATAATAATAATAATAATAATAAAGCTGAAGTTAACCATCCGGTGTTTGAGACGTCCGCGCAACTGACACCGCACGTCAAAATGGCAAGGTCGCACGGCTTCGCCCGTGCCCTGCCCGTGCGTTGAGCAGCGTGAGGCTCGCGCGCACACATCGTTCCCACAATGGGCAACCCACATCGGGTTCAGCCTATGCTACAACCAAAAAATTTAAAAAAACAGACAATTAAATCCCGAAATAAAAATTAAAAATTAAATTTGTACCTCAACGAAGTCCGGGCGTGACAATTCTCCCCACCATGAAAACTTTCCTCCCTCAGAAAGTCAGCTCGATGCCTGATCAGATAATAGAAATGGGTACTCCTGCTCAATCCACAACTTTTGCTCCCAAGTATCATGCTCATCATTCCTATGCTGCCAAAGAATACGGACCAGAGGAATGGAATTTCCATGCATCACCTTCTCTTGAGAATCCACTATCTGCACTGGTCACTCAAACACAGATAAGTCAGAAGCTATCTCCAGCTCCTTCTAATTCAGCACATGCGACGGATCAGGGTAGTGATTCTTTAGTTGGAAGACATGAAATACATCGTGAATCGACGTCAACTACGAGGGAAAAGCTAACCTGTATACCACCTTTCCAATCTGCTCAAGAATCTCGAAAGGTCGAACATTCCTCGGTGTCAGCTTCCCCTGCTTCCCCAAACGACGGTGACCCAAGTGAGGGGACACTTTCAGGAACTCTCTGTCCCCCACTAAAAACTCAAGATCCCACCACCTCTAATCTACATAAGACTTATGGTGACTCTGAGCTGTCAACAACCGCTGCCTAATCAGCTTAACCTTCTCAGACATCTCCTGAACAAGGCTCGGTCCCAAGAGTGAGGTCTCGCCTACCTCATCCCAACATAGAGAAGACCGAAAAGGCCGACCATAGAGCGCCTCAAAGGGTGTCATTCTGCTGGAGGACTGGTAACTGTTATTATAAGAAAACTCGACCAGTCCCAAATGGTTATCCCATGAGCCTCCAAAATATAACACACAGGCTCGAAGCATGTCTTCCAGAATCTGATTCGCCCGCTCCATCTGGCCATCAGTCTGAGGATGGTATGTCGTGCTCATCTTAATCTGCGACCCCAAAGCCTTCTGGAGGCCTACCCAAGACCGGGATGTAAAGCGGGGTTCCCTGTCAGAAACAACTGCCGATGGCACACCATGAAGTCTGACCACCTCCTGAACATACAAGTGGCCCAGCTCATCTACCTTCGTTGTATCTCTGATCGGGATAAAGTGGGATGACTTGGTCAAATAATCAATCACCACCCAGATAGCATTCTTCCCCCGAGGTGTATGAGTAAATCCAATAATGAAGTTCATGGAGACCTCGTCCCACTTCCAGGTAGGAATGGGTAGTGGTTGGAGTATGTCAGATGGTCTCTGATGCTCTTCTTTTACCTACTGGAAAGTGTAGCACCTCGACACAAAGTCGACTATGTCCCGTCTCATACCTGGCCACCAGAACTGACGGTGAACATCGTAATACATCTCGGTGGTACCAGGATGTACGACCCACTGAGATTGGTGGCTATCCTCCATCACCACCTTCCGTAGAGACAACGGCACCACAACATGCCCCTTGAATCACAAGACCCTCTGGGAAGACAAAGAACGATCTGAAAGAGTCTCCCCGCAATGAAGAAACTGCATAGATCGCTGACACAGCTCATCACCGGGCTGCACCTACTGAATCAACTCCAGAAGAACAGGATCCAACTGAATGCTAGCCAAGAAAGTACCTCCACGGTGCTCCCTGCTCTCCAAGTGCATCTGGATGAAGAGCCCTATCAAAGTCCACTCATCGCTGGACTTCCTCAATGCCTACACTGGTACTTTTCTGCTCAAGGCGTCAACTACCACATTACCCTTTCTAGGGCTATAGACAATATCAAAATCAAAACCCTGCAGGTACTTGACCCAGCAGCGCTGCCTCAAATTGAGATCCTTCTGAGAGAAAATGTAGGCCAGGATCTTATGGTCAGAATAGACCACAAACTTCTCCCCAAAGAGATAGTGGCACCACGTCTTCAAAGCATGCATCAGTGCTGCCAACTCTAAGTCGTGAGTCGGATAATTCTTCTCATGCGGCCAGAGCTGGAGAGAACCATAAGCCACAACATGGTCATCCTGCATGAGCACACACCCAAGGCCCATACCTGGAGCGTCACAATAAACCACATAGCCCTTTCCCGACTCTGGTAAGGTCAGCACAGGTGTGGTGGTCAACCGCCGCTTCAACTCCTCGAAGGATGCCTGACACTGAGGGCTCCACTCAAACTTCACCCCCTTCCAGGTGAGTGCTGTCATGGGGGAGGAAAGTCATGAGAAGTCCCGGAAAAAGCGCCTGTAATAACCCGCCAAGCCCAGAAAACTCCTGATCTCAAACACATTTCTCCGCTGCTCCCATGACATAACTGCCCTGATCTTCTCGGGATCTACTGCAACCCCTTGTTCTGAGACGACATTCCCTAGAAACTTCACTTCCCCGATCCAGAATGTGCACTTCGAGAGTTTGGCATACAGGCGGTGATCCCGCAAAGTGTCCAAAACAATGTGCAGGTGATGCTCATGGTCCTCCTCAGATCCAGAATAAACCAGGATGTCATCCATGAATACCACGACAAATGATTCAAGATATTGGTGGAACACCCTATTCCAGAGCGACATGAAAACTGCAGGAGCATTCGTCAATCCTAAAGTCATGACCAAGTACTTGAAGTTACCATACCTGCTTCGGAAAGCCGTCTTCGGGATATCTGCTTCTCTCACCCTGAGCTGGTGGTATCCCGAATGCAAATCAATCTTGGATAACCACTTTTCCCCTATAATCTGGTCGAACAAATCATCAATCCGGGGAAAAGGGTATCTATTTTTATGGTTACGTTGATCAATTTCCGGTAATCAATGCACAACCAGAGGGTTCCATTGGCCTTCTTTGCGAATAAAACCGGGGCGGCCTAAGGAGAGATGCTCGGGCGAATGAATCCTTTGGATTCCAAATCATCTAGCTGTATCTTTAATTCCCTCAATTCGGTGGGGGCCATGCGGTATGAGGGAAGAGATATAGGTTGTGTTCCCGGTGCCAACTCAATCGAGAACTCCACGTCCCGCTCTGAGGGTAAGCCAGAAAAATAATCTTGGAAGACCTCTGGGAACTCATCCACTACACGAGGTAACCCACCTTGTAAAACACCACCATCGTCCTCCAGTGAGAGTGAAGACAACTGTTAAGAAAGATTTCCCAACTCAGGGAGTGGAGGTCTCGCGCGTCCTGACTGAGGATCCCATTCTCCATGAAATATCTGAGGAGCCCCATCTGGTACCGTAAAACTGACTCGGTGCCAATTGCAATCAATGTACGCATGAAAGCGCACCAGCTAGTCCATACCAAGGATCACATCAAATAGGACCATATCAAGGACCAAGAAATCCCATTCTATCTCGACTCCCAACACAGAGAGTGCGCACGATGGGCACCTAAGGCCTTGCACCCTCTTTTTCCCCAATGGTGTTGCCAACTCCATAGCAAAAGATAACATCTCGTTTGGTAGGTTCAGAAGATTCACAAGGCGAGCAGATATAAAAGAAACTAAAGCACCAGTATCAAATAAAACTACATCTATAGAAGATGCAACCAGAATGGTACCTCGAATAGTCAAAGGCCCTGCATCAGATCCCGCTGGTGCCTGATCCACAACATGCAAAAGTCTGGTCCCTGCCTGTGAACGACCGCTCGCCTGTGGCTCCACCCTAATCTGGCTCTGCCTAGAATATGATCTAGTCCTGCCACCATGACCATCAAACTGAGATCCCGGCATCCTGGTCGGCTCTGACTGCACTGATACACCCCTGGAAGCTACAGATCTAGTCCCACTCTGGTAAGGGCGTATAGTCCCACAGAAACGATGTAGGTGCCCTATGACTCCACACCCATAACCAGGTCTGGGAGGATGTGGACATGCAGGTCGGATGTGCCATGCCTTTCCGCACTGATGGCACACAATGTGCCTCACATCAGAAGCCTTAGATGATGTCTGCCTGGTGGGATGACCTGATCCACCACCACTCTTCTTCCATTGCTGAACACACTTCCTCTTATTTTCTGAGGAACTATCACTGCCAAAGCCTGAAACTGATCCAGAAAACCCTGACTTTCCTCTCTAGTCAATCTCAGCCATGCAAGCATGATCGACCACCTCAGCATAAGTCTTCATCTTGAATAAGAAAACCTGAGAGTGGATCTCTGGTTGAAGGACCTTCTCAAACTTCCGAGCTTTCAAGAATTCACTCGAAACTATCTCAGGTGCGTACCGCATCAGCTCAGCAAAGAGGTTCGCATATTCCATCACTATATGACTCCCTTGCGAGAGATCAATGAACTCTTGAGATCTCGCATAGGCTACAAACTCTGGACAATACTGCTCGTTGAAGATACCCTTGAAATCTTTCCAGCTCATGTGGTCATGTTTTCCAGCCTGGACCACTAATTCCCACCATTTGCGACTGGAACCCTCTAGCTGGAATGAGGCACACTTCACCCTAACTTCCTCGGGCGTGTTAAGGAAATCGAACATGCATTATATCTTTTCAATCCATTCCTCTGCCTCCTGAGGTTCCGAACTGCCTCAGAAAGAAGGAGGTTTGTTCTTTAGAAACTCCAGATCTCTATCCTTCCTGGAGCCAGATTCTTCCCCTCTAGTTGGAATAGGGGCAGGGGATGGAGTCGCCCCTTTTCCCAAATCCTGAATGGCTCGGACCATAGCCTCTACCAATCTCTGATCAAGCGGCGTGGGAGAACTCTCTCCGGCTTCCTCCTGTGGGTGCATGGGAGCTCTCCGGGGAGGCATCTTGCTGCACAGGGCAACAGTCACAAAGAAATATCATCAGTATTACATATCTCAAGATGAACCAAATTTTTCAACAGGATAAATAATCATCAATAAACCAAACATGCAAAAACAAATTCACATCAAAACTCTACTTTCCTGTCTGGCGTCCATGTACAGTCTACAGCCTGTACGTCCCACCTAGAAAAGAAGTCAAACATGTACCCTGACATCCCATGGTGACTCAGTATCTGTCACGAGGCGTGCTGGATAGGCACCCTACTCGTAACATGAATTCCGAGCCCTGACAGTCCCAACTTCTGTATAACCCAACTCATCCCAAACAAAACATAAACCAAGAGATCAACCTTCTCTGATACCATTTTGTCACGAACCGAATCGGGTCTCCATCAACTCAACGCCTGACCCGGCCCGCGGCAAGGCCTGAAGGGCGTTCCCGATCCCCACGGGCTGGCATAAGTGCCCGGGAATAAATTTATAATTTTTGGGAATGATTTACCCCTACACAACCAGAAAAAACCCAAAAGCAAACTGAAATCTGAAATCAACATTTCAACACAAGTTTTAAAACAGCATGACCGAGTCTCAACAAAAAGAGCAACTACAACTCAACCACAACTAACTCCCAAAAGAAGGTGACCAAAAACCAAACCAGCAACAGTCACCTAGTGGAAGAATATCCCTGTCAGGCCTCTGCCACCAATGCCAAATCAGATGAGTCAACTAACAACTCAGGCCACCGTGCTCAAAACCTTGGCATTTCCCTACATTAGACATAATCATATCTACTTACACCCAAGGGTGTAAGTAGGGTGTGAGCAACGCTCAATAGGTTGGCACCAGAGAAAATATCCCGCAAAAAAAGCGTTAGATGACCAAAGCAGTTTGCATGTTCAAATTCTAGAGAAAATAAATAAATGCACTCACATTTTGATGGAAGCAGTTTTAAAGAAAGGAAGTCAGTTTTAGATAGAAGGAAAAAAGGGGTTTTTGGTACTGAAAAAAAAAAGAAACATTTTTACCTTTTGAAACCACAGAAGTCACCAAAACCAACCAGTGATGAGTATATAATCACACAGGAGCAACAAAAAGTGGGAGATTCCCTAAAGTACTAAAGCTGTGTGGGACCCTAGAACCTCACGCCTCAGTGAACCATATCATACATTTCCCGTGCACGAGCCACCGGTAGGGAAACACCTCCTACCATAGTGGAATCCATTAATCATCAAATGTTTAGTTAGTTTTGTAAACGTCAATCCCACTAAGTGAAACTGGGTCGAGGCCACTCCCATATCACTAGCACGCTAGTCTAGTCCGCCCACCTAGTACCTAGTCTTCCCCTTTTGTGCTCAATATTCAAAGTTCACCCTACTCATCATGGTCAAGGCAAACACACAACATAAAACCTCACAACATGGAAGAACCACGGAATTTCAGGAACCAAAGTAAAGTTTATCAAACATTTAGAGAATTGGTTTATAAGTTTTATGAAAATAAAACAACACAATCAACAATGAAAAACCCCCTCGGACGCACACTAAAAATTGTAGCAAGGATCAAATTCCATCTACTGCATTTGTTTAAAACCAAGGAACAACATGGTATAGACCTGATAATCTAAATAAGCCACTAATAAAGATAAAACACCACGCTCTACCAGTCAACCGACAACTCACATAAGCAGTTAAATAAAAGACATATTAAATTAATCAAACCAGCAGACTAAATGATCAAATACCCTAAGCATGTGAAACCACCTACCTCAAACAGGTGCGAGAAGCGACACAGCGCAAAACTCTCGTTGTGCAACGGTCGCGCCGTATGAAGCCATCAAAAGGGTCCTAAAACAGTGGACCAAATACCCTCAATTCCAACACAGTGAAACAACATCGGTCCATAAAAAAAATAAACATCAGCAATTAAATAATTCAGTTCACCGTTAAACAGCTTCAATAATAATTAAATAAATTAATTAACAATTAAACAAAAACAATTAAATAAGATGATTACAAAGTTAATAATAACTAAATAAATTAATTAACAACATAACAATTTCAATTAAATAAGATGATTAACAAACTTAATAATAACTAAATAAATTAATTAACTATTTTAGAATTTCAATTAAATAAGATGATTAACAAATTAATAAAAATCAATTAAATTAATTACAAATTTATGAAATTAAATAAATTAATTATCAACTTAACCGATTCAAATAAATAAACTAATTAACAAATTTAATAACAATAAATTAATTAATTAATAGTTAAACAATTGCATTAATAATTAAATAACTCAATATCAATTAAACCAATTAAAACAATTAAATAAAATTAAAACAAACCCTTGTGGAAAGTAGGGAAGGTGAATAGGGGGTTGCACGGTCATCTGGTAGCACGAGCGGGGTGCGGGAGATGGTCTGGCAGTGCAAGTAGGGAACGGGAGGTCGCTGTCCGGTGAGAGGAGGGAGGAGCGCCGGTCTGCGGAGTTGTTGTCTAGCGAGAGGAAGGAGGGGCGCCGACTGCTGGTCGGTCCAAGTAGGGAGGAGAGTAGGTGTGGCCGGCGACCTGTTGAATGGATGGCGGCTGAATATGTTAGGACCAATAGGGGCCTATATACCCTGAGAGGGGGGGTGAATCAGGGTATGGATATTCTTTTTCAAAGTTCTTCCTACCCCACTATATCTTGACCTCTTTATTACAAGGGTCACTTTGTTTTCTCTTGTGTGTAAACTATGATCACTTATTTACTTCTTTATCTAATGATGATGCTTTGAATGCAATGCAGGGAAGAAAACAAGCAGACATAGAGATTTTTACTTGGTTCACCTTCACTGGGCTACGTCCAAGGAGCATACGCCGACAAGTTTCCGGTTGTACCAAATTCCACTATTCTTCACTAGATGTGGATAAAAAGTTCGGGCTAGATCACTTCTATGCCCAGGCTCACTGCCTTTAAAAAATTTAGTGTCAACTCACTGCTTTCCAAGGGTCACTCCCTGTTTCTCTCTCTCTGGCTCACTGCCGGTGGAGAGGATCACCTTCTTCCTCTTCCTAAGCTCACTGCTCTGGAAGGGAATCCACTCATAGTTTATAGACCTGTAGGTCTCTTCATTATCACTAATGAATGCATCCTCAACTGTTGATAGATGGTCTGTTGAAGTCCAACTTTCATCCACTGATGAATACCTCTTTGCCTCTTAACCACTAGACAATTCACTTTGGAATCACCTTCGCAAATCACCCTACTTCGCGAGGCTCCCAATTTCGTGAAGCTCAAACAAGCCTTCACGAAGCTCCTGCCTTTTCACGAAGCACACTCGCGAAGCACTACCACGAAGCTCAAGTTGTTGCAGAGAAACTTCCCTCGCGAAGCTCATTGAGCCAACGCGGAGTTCTCAACTTTCGCGGAGCTACAATAGCCGCCGCGAAGCTCCTCTTTCGCGAATCACATAGGCTACATGAACTACCTTCGCGAACCGAGAGCAAATGATTTTCTCCGAAAATTCTATCTCTTTCTCTTGAGGGGGTCAACCTGTATTTATAGGCGATTCCACCGACCCTCGACCCTTCCGCGCGAAGTCAACGCCACGCCATCTCAAATCGCGAAGCTCCGATGTTTCCACCACAATTCTGTCCAAATCGCGAAGCACCACGGAAATTTTCTATTCGCGGAGCTCGTCGTAATCACGGAGCATTACCGTCAACATTCCTTCGCACCTTCGCCGCGAAGCTCCCTCGCAAAGCCCTTCACCGCCGCGATGCGCTTCAACTCTGTCGTTCGCGAAGCTTTGGCATAATCGCGAAGTGTCACCACCTCCATTTTTCTGGTCTTCGCGAAATCCAATCCATGCAACCTCTCTTCGCGAAATTCATGCCTTTGCCATATAAAAATATGATCTTCATGGATATCTACTTTTCGCGATGCTGACCAAACTTCCAAATTTTGGACCCCAAAAATTTTGCAAACACTGGGAAATGGTGCCACCTTGTACTGCTCTTTTGTACCGCCTCCAGATCATCCATTCATTTGTTATCGTTCTTTGTCAACATGGATTGTCAACAAATTCTCGGGAACTCGACAATTCTCTATGGAAACCTGCTTTTTCAACAAACACAATCAACCCAAATATAATGCAATGTTGCCTTGAGAGATTTTTGTCCAACAGAATAAGAGGAGCAGCAGGCGGAGGGGGCTGTAGTGGCTTTCCGGCAAGAAGAAGAAGGGGTGCCGGCCTGCGGAGATGCTGTCCGAAACAGGGTCGCGACTCCGGCTGAAGGGGAGGTAGCAGGGGGGGTAAGGTACGACTGGTGTATGCGGGTGGCAGCAGGCGCGGCCGGGGTATGTGGGTGGCAGCAGGCACAAGGCAGGTCGGTGATGAGGGGAAGGGTGGAGCGCAGCGCGGCGGAAGAGAAAGGAGGAAGGTAGGGAAGAAAAGAAGGAGGAGAAGAAAAATGAGAGAAGGTGAAGGGGTGGCGCGCGGGGAATAGAGGAGGAGAAAGGGAGAAGGAGAAGAAAGTGGAGACGAAGGGAGAAGGAAGGCAGCGGGAGAGAGGAGATGCATGGGGAGGAAGAAAGAGGAGGGAAGAAGAGAAAAAAAAGAAAAAAAGAAAAAAAAGAAAAGGGAAAATGGGGTGGCGGCTAGGGTTAGTAGGGGGGAAATAAATAATAAAAATAACAAATAATAAAGAAAATAAATAAAAAGAAAGAGAAAATCCAAATTCCACAAATAAAAGAACTATATGAAATAAAATAAAGTAAAGACAAAAGGTTCTAATAATTATAAAATTAATAATAATAAAAACAATAAAAATAATAATAATAAATACAAAAAAAGTAATAATAATAAAAAGAATAATAATAAAAATAATAATAATAATAATAATAATAATAATAATAATAAATCTTAAGTTAACCATCCGGTGTTTGAGACGTCCGTGAAATGGACACCGCACATCAAAATGGCAAGGCCACACGGCTTCGCTCGTTCCCTGCCCGTGCGCCGAGCGGCGTGAGGCTCGCAAGCACACATTGTTGCCACAACGGGCAACCCGCATCGGGTTCAGCCCATGCTACAACCAAACAATTTAAAAAAACAGACCATTAAATCACAAAATAAAAATTAATAATTAAATTTGTACCTCAACGAAGTTCAGGCGTGACATATTATGACAGGGTGAATTGAGAAAATCATTCAATATAATTATTTTTAAAATTTTGTGATTATATTTATTGGATGTTTGGTTTGTTATTATCCAAATCCCCTACCAAAATTTACATAATGGGGATATATTATGCTTATGGTTTCCACCAAAAAATGTCAACCATAGTATAATTTATGTTTTTGGTGGGATGATTGATTTTTCATGTAAATAATTTGACCTAGTATATATCTTTGTGCCTTTATTTACATGAGTTTCATTACGTGATGTGCATAATGACTTTATTATTGACTAGTTCACAGTTGATGTTATTTATTAGTATGTGGACAAGCAATGATTTGTATCAGCATGGGTATAATATTTTGAAGAATAACCTTACTATATTTATAATTTTATATTAGTGATGGTAATAAAATTCTCTTCACAACAACTATCAGAGGAATATTTTCTTAGAAGAGACTAAATTTTTAGTCAGTGAGAAAATTAATTTTATGGTGAAACATAATATAAACTCTTCCTCCTAGTAGATTCCAATTATTTCTGTATAATAGTATCTCTTGTAATATTTTAGAATCTATTAATATCTACACAAGATTTTGGAAGTTTTATCAGTGACCCAACATTATTTGGTGTCATGTGTTATATTATATATTACTAAGTTATTTAGGAATTATTTTGTGGAGATATTAGATATAGGTTCTTAGACATATTAGCCATAGGTTAGATCATAGATTATTTGAAGATAAAAAATTTTGTATTACTGAGAGCATACATAGTTCCTTAATAAGAGAGAATGAGTTGGTATCCATAGAAATTATACTAAAATTTCTTTACATTGTATACTATAGATTCATGATTTTATTATTAGATATCCCTTATGAGGTTAGCTCACTGAGTATTTGGATATTATAAAAACAACATTTATACATGATTTTCCATGAATGAGGGGATAGTAGAGTAACATATAATTAGTATTCTCTAGGGGTTTATATTAGAGTATATATTTTATATGTGTTTTAATATACCATTGAGGTATATAGAATTTAGGTTTTCTATTATTGCAGATATAAGATTTTTTATATTGTGGGTAGAAGTGTTAATGTACTTCCTTTATATATGTTTAAATATATATTTTTATATATGCTTATAATAATAAATGAATATTTATTTTCATTACTTTTTATAAACAGGTTTTCTGAATATTTGTTTAAATAATTATGATGTATTATATTGAGGGTAATATAAACCATTTATGATATCTATTCCATTGGAACTAGTTACCAACTTGTGTCCTATTAGTGGAAAGCTTCATGGGCCACTTCTATTTTCATAATTTATTTAGGGAGGATATCAATTGTGTGGGACCATGAAAGAGTGGTATCAGATAGTTTTATTGAGATCTACATGGGAGTTTGATTAGGCACATGTGATATTTGAGTTATTTTTTTGTGGTAGAAATAATACTAAACAGATGATGAAATTTTACCAAGGAACCCAACTATGGATATAGACATTTTACACACTCCTATTAAAGGATCTTAATCATATTTTCTAAGTTGATGTGATGACTATACTATCAGTTAGGTATATTATACATATAAAATATATCAATCAAAATACATGTCCACTATACCTAAAAAACATGACAAATAGCTAAGGTGTGTTCTTAACCACTATATAATAACATATGTTCCAATGGTATCAAATGAAAATATTTGGAATGATTTTCCCTTTATAAATAATAATGATTAAATATTAAAAATCCTCTTAAAAATCATTTTAAACATAAAAGATTCATATAAAAATATACACAGATACCAACAAGGTATAAGATGAAAATAACATAAGTAATCAACCATAAGGAATGATATGTTAATCCAGACATGAAAATGAATCAAATTACAAACTCTTAATGACCCATGGAAACCTTTGTCATTCACTAACATGTAACATTGACTCTAGACCATGAAAAATATCAATGGATGAAGAACCTGGCATGTTGCCTGCACTAACTAATCTAAATCTCTGGACACACCAACATGTGTATGTTTGGTTTAAGAAAAATCCTGAATGGATAATACCAAGATTTTATGTCAAACATTTTATTAGAAATAACAAAAATACCTGTATAAAAATAAGACATGAATTATATTATGACATCTAATTAAATAGTGAAATATAATAAACATGTCTATAACATTACTTTTTTTATATGTGATTTTTTTTTTGAGAAATATTCATGAATACCCTAAGGAACATTATGATACAAATTACTGAAAAAAATTTATTTCATAGTGATAATTATTGAAAATTATCACAAATTATCATCAATTTTTTTAAATTTATTAAATTTTTGGAAACCAAAAACATGTTAATGAATCATAAAAATACCATAAGAAATTTATAATCAATATCCTTAAGTTTAAAAAGGTACAAATAAAACGTTAAAAATAAAAAGAAACATTATAACTCAAAAACAATGATGGTTCTAATTCATATAGAATCATGAATCGTAATAATAAACAATGTTAAAAAGTTAAAACATCATATAAATGAAGAACAATTACATTATAATCATGATTATAAAATATTTTCACATAATATGAATCATTGTAAACTCCCTTTGTCTTAAATAGAAAATCTTAAATGGTATTTTGTGGAACCATGTGTCAAGATCTAACAAAATCTTATGATATATTGCCTGAATTATGCTCATACCTTCACTAGTTGATAGGCCCTAGATTGGAAATGAACTAAAATAGAATTTACTAAAAAGTTTGTAATCTGAAATAGTATATAAAATGTATCTTTAATTCCTACTTAGCTACCTAAGGCTCCAATGAAATTTTATAAATGGAGGAGAGTAAAAACATTAGTACATAGTAGTTTAGTATAAACTAAATACATTACATCAGATATAGTCACATCACACCTTTTAACACCTTTTAAAGAGACAACCCCACACATATTGATATATACTAATTAAAAATTTACATCATAAAACAACTATACTCATACATACCATAACATAAAGGGGTAATAAAATCAAGGGGTTAATAAAATACAAAATAATTTTTTTTATTCTTTCTCTGAATAGGATTTCAGTTTTCACAAAAAAGAAATTAAAATAAAGAAATCATTCTTTAAAAAACAAGAGTTGTTCAAGTTATAAAAATTCATACTTATATCATAATAAAACCAAATAATCCTTTGTTAAACAATTATTATGCATTGAATGACATATAAACATAAATTATGTAAAAGAAACTAAATACCACTTTCTTTATGAAATTAGAAATGTTTTTATAAACTAAATTATAATTTAGACCGAACTCTTTCAAAAATAAACCCCAAACTTATTCATCACTTATAATTCCAATTTTTTTTATAAAATACTACATATACATTTCACAAATAACTTAGAGTTAATAAAATTAGGTTTTAATGAGGAAGAATCTAAATACATTAGAAATGCAATTATGTATAACAAAAATAAACCACAAGGGAGTTGAAAAATATTATCCATTCACCTTAAAAAAATAGATAAGGTATTTATCTGAAAATGGTTTAAAAAACTCAATCATAGAGGGTTATGTAAAATAAATTGACTGTTATGGAAACACATACAATTGATCAAGGTGAACATGAAATATTCTTTAAAAAGATAGAGATTAGGGATCATAGAAGAATACACATACCATAATAAACCAAGTCCTGAAATTGAATAAATCCAAAGAAACTAAATTGGAACCATGTAACATTATCCATGATATAAGATAATGGAAAAATATGTAAGGGAAGAGAGTCTCTAATCGTTGACCTGGAAGATAAATTGTTAAAGAAAAATCATGAAAGGAAAGGAGGAGGGAGGACATGTATAGAGAATGATATGGGATTATCCCCTAATTTTTTTTAAAAAAAATCTAAATAATATAAAAAATAAATTAAAAATAAATAAATAGAAATTTCTAGGAAATAAAAATGATTTAGATACCTAGTTTCCCAGTCCTTTTCCAAAATACTGATTAACTTCTATAAATGTTATTCACTATTACAAATTTAGGTTATATGGATTCACAAAAACAATTAACTATGAATTCTCCTTTGAAAAAATCATTCTCAGCATGAAAGAATGAGTTTTATAGTTTCTCAAGTCATGATTTCTCGAAAAATATAGCACTTTTGGTAATTTGTACCAAAATTCATCCAAATTCATGGAGTCAAATAATTAGTAAAACAAGTACACAACAAGGACATTAGTGTGTCATAATTTTATACACAATTCTAGTTTTATCTTATGGAAATTCCCTAAATATTTAATTATAAAAAGAATACATTATGTAACATGAGACAAAATAATATGCATGAAATTTTAAAATAGTAAATAAATGTTTTTAACACCAAATAATTTATTCACATATAGAGATATCACAACCATATTATCTAAACAATATTATTTCAAAATCATGAATCATAAAACCAGATACTACTTAAATATGAAAATAAATAAATCAAATGCATTAACAATGTCAAATTAAAAAACTAACACGAAAAAATTAAATTACCAATAAGATTTTTCAAATAATATGACACCTCAAAACACCAAATTCCAATTCAAATAGTCAATATAATGAACTATAAATACACTTATAAATAAAATTTTATTATAAAACACCCATAATTTATTTCAAAACAAATAAATCATTCCATTGAGACCCATTATTTTAGAAAACTAGAGAAATGAGATTTAAATCAAACATTATTTAAATAAATTTATATTTGGTAATATAAAAAATAAACTAAATCCATTTGGTTCATCAATTTTTTAAAAATATCAACATAACATTAATATTACTTTTAAACATAAAAAATAAGGTATAATGTTTTGGAAGGCATTATTTCCTTTACATGGGTCATTATAAATAATTCAATATTTATGACTATCAATAGTATAAAAATTTCTAGACACTTATAATAAGAAAACATGAGCATATGAGTCCTAAAAACTCACTTAAAAAAACAACAATAGAAACATATTAGAATAATAAAATTCAATTTGAAACCATAATAAAGAAATATTATACAAATACACCACCTCAAAAATAATTCCAAAACCCTTCGATCAATAAAATAAATATTTGTAAAGTATTATTTACCCAAACAATGACTCATACCCGAAGAGGTCAAGAATGAGAAAATTCTCATTACAAAACCTATTTTTTGAAAACCAAGAAATAATAAAACATATCGTTATTCAAAAATATTGAAAAAATTATTTAAAACAAAACCATTCAAAAATATCAAACAATCCAAAAAATATTAGTATATATTCATCAAAATTTTATTTATTATTGAAATAGAATATTAAATAAAATTAATATCTATATAATATCAATGAATCCTTTTAACACACCCAAACAAAACTTTTCTTCCTTAAGACTATATTACCTATCCATTAAATAATTAAAAAATATTCAAATATTTTACAGAAAATAATAAAAAATCAAAAACCAATTATAATCATTGAATATAGAACAATATACTTTTACACAAATTTATCTAAAGTTGAAACCGAACTTGTTATGAAAATAATAAAAAAAAAACATATCACATAAAAAAATTTAATATTCATGTCAATCAAAAATTTATCACCCATTTTACTCGATGTTAAGACATGTATTATGGAAAACTATAAATCAATAATTTTTAAAATATATAAAAATTATATAACATGATTTATTTAAAAATAATCAATTATTTTAAAATAATATATTATTAAAGTAGTTTTAAAAGTAATTTTGATTTTGAAAAACTCAGTGACTAAAAAGGGAAATAAAATGAAAATTTACATTATTTAGAATAAACTATAAATCCATGGTTGACTTAAAATAATCAATAAAGATAACAAAATCTGGAAGGAAAAATATCATTCAAAATAATTATTTTACATGAAAACCACACATGATTTAGTCTAATGATAGATATTCCAAAAAAATGAAATCTACAATGGAAGTTGAAAAACTGTAATATTTAAATTTATTCATAAAAAGTTTTCAAATTTAGTCACAACTGAAACAATTAATTTTTCATTGGATGTGTAATTTATTTAATAATTTTTAAAATACTATTAGTTCCATAAAATCTTATTGAATCATAACACAATACAACATTCTTACTAAAATAATAACAAAATCTTAAAAAAAACTATGAACCAAATTAAACCCCATGTAATACCTACCAATCATGGAGTGAAACCCTTTTAATAATGCCAAAATATATATTAAATTTAAAAAATTATCAAAAATTATCAATAATAATTTAAAATTATTTCAATTATAAAATAGTATCATAATTCTCAAATTCAAAATGATTATATTATCTAATTTGAATAGGTTGTGAAATGAAAATATCATTTAAAATATTTTTTAAAAAATATTATATTTATTGAATGATATTTATATGAATATAAAAAATATATATTTTTACCCAAAATGTTTCAATTAAAATAATTACAAGCCTCATTTCACTTAGAAATACTTATAATCTCATTAATTTCAGTTGTTCAACAAGGATTTTTCTATAAAATTTTAGATTTAGAATTTATGAATAATGAATTGGAATATTATTTATTATAGGCCTATACTGTTGAATCAATATAAATGTCAAAAAATAACATACAAAACATATCAAAATACATCAAAACATTTCACAATCAATTTTTATTTTTATGGATAACTATTTGAAAAATAAAGAATAAATTTTTTAAGAATATAATCAATTCAAAAAATAATAATATATGGATTTCAAAATAAAATCACTTATATTTAGAAATAGTGTTCAAAAAATGTATAATGGTGTAAATAAAATAAAATACAACCCATTGGTGGTTTTCCAAGGAGAACTCAATCCCAAGAATCCCTATTAACCTAATATCCATCATAAATGTAATTATAATGAACAGTAATGGATTACATATAATATTATATTAATCATGATTCAACTTACTATTTTTACAACCACTAACTCAAAATTGGATACCATTTTCAGACATATCAGTATGAATATCTTGCCACCACCCTAGAACTACCATGAAGCACACTTGAGTCATGTTCATTCTCATAAAGGACTGATACATGTTCCATTTTTATCACACTTAAATATTGGATTTAATTTAAGGATTATAAATAATAAGTAGTAAATAACTAAAAACATTTATAAATATATTAAAAAAGAAAACATCCATGATCCGTACAAAAACAATTACCCACAAACAATAGGAATATGTAATATGAAAATTAAAAAAGAAAAAAAATATAATGGATTGGTATAAGGGGACCAAAATAAAAAAATCAATCAAACTATTACCCCCTTTCACCAATGGTCATATCTATAACCCAAAACTGCCTAACATAAACAAGAGACCTCAAAATGTCACAAAGTAAAAGGATCATGAATTTTTACCTATACCAAGTAGTCTAAATATATACACAAAATAACATGTAAATATAGGGTGTGGGGAAATTAAAAATTTTATGACACCAAAAATCTATATCTATCATTTTTTTAGAAACACAAAATATTTCAAGTTTGAAAGTAAGTTATATGATTATTTTTTTACTATGTAACAAGTTTGTGATATTAAATAAAAATTATTATTCATTTTATAATTGGCTCTAGTATATGAAAAACTATAAAAAATATTTTGGAAGCACTAATAAACATTTTGAGGTAAATGATAAAATAATTTTTATTTCAGATTGATAATTATTTAAAATTAAAATCCTTTATTATTTTACTTCTAAAAACTACATAAATTTATGATAACTGAGAACATGATAATGAAAAAATACAATGATAAATATGTAATTAAAAACCATTAAATAAAAAAAATATGAGGAAAATATTATATATATGAATAAACATCATAAGTCATACAGTATGTAGGTATGATACAATAGTTCAATTAGAATCATGAGAATATAAATTTTAAAAAAATACATCATTATAGAAATGAATAAATATCACATTACAATCCTCATTATATAAAAACATAAAAAAATATTCATCATGGTATACTCCATATATCCTAATAATAGAATATTTATTGGGATTCATAGGAACCACTTGTAGGCCTATGATGAGATCCTATAATAAAAACACTAACTCACCCTTATTGTCTCACCAGGAGAAAAAACCTAACTAGGGCTATAAATAAATAATGGGATACTGGATGGGGAATAATTTTACCTATATAATCACTCATCACTATAATTTCTACTTAGACACATCATGTGCCCATTTTTTTAAATAATGGAGGTTAAATAATTGAAGGCATATGACTTGAATATAAATTTTATATAATACATAAAATAAACTCAGATCGTACCTAATAATTCCTTTTAATGGATTATCACTTTTAACATTGTATATACTAATGAATAATTGACATTGAAAAATAACTAAAAACATATAAATAGAAATAATAATGTTAAAATAAATAAAGGGTTTAAGGAAATAAAAAGTAGAAACTCATTATCCCATCACAAAATGTGGTTTTCGTTTCCTAAAAAGAAATGAAAACCATAAATCCCTTTATTTAACAAGAGTAATTAAAATTTCTAAAATTCGTCCCAATTATGTAATATAAAAACTAAATGGCCTTTTAGAAATCACACAGTCAGCATTAAATCCAATATAAATAGTAATTACATAGAAACATAAAAATCACGTTTCTTTACAAAAATAAAAAATTTATTTTTAAATGAAATTATCATTTAACATTATTATTTTCTACCATTTATATTTAACCTCGAATCAACTAATAACTTTGATCTTATATAATATTATTAAAAACATCTTTACAATTTTACCAAGAACATTGATTATGTAACAATAGGGTTTGAGTTAATAAGTATTCAAATACCATAGATATACACTTGTGTAAAACACAAATAAATTATAATTATATTAAAAATTATTACCCATTCACTAAAGATAATTTATATAGATTTTATATTGATAATAATAATTTTTAGTAAACTCAAGCGATAAGAGTAATGTAAAATTAATAGAGGTTTATAGATACACTAAACATTTATCATGGTAAATATGATGTCTTATTCAAAAAAAATTATATTAGGTATCAATAAATAATACACCCAAAATTACAAAACAAATTCCAAAATTTTAGACACCCCAACTCAAGAAATTACCACCCATAATTTTAGGGACATAAGAATTGAATGGAAGAAGAATAAAAGTGGGATATTTGGAGGAGGATAATAGAGGATACTATATCCTTTAAATTGTAAGAGAGTTCTTTAATGAGACACCACATATCCACCATGTAAGGAAAAGAGGATCAAAAAAATGGTTGGATAAGGATATAAGAAAACTCTCTAAACACCCGTGAAAAAAGTGATCTTCTAGAAAATAATTAAAAATAAAAAATTAAATACTTTTGGATAAAATGCTTAGTTATGATACAAATTTTCTAAAACCCAATAAAAAATATTTATAATACTGAATATATTTTTACTACATCGTGTAAGGTAATATAGGAATGTTTTCCAAACTATTATCTAACAAAAAATTAAATTTGTATAAAACATACAACTATTCATGGTTGGGATGCATCACTATACAAACCATGGAAAACTATACATTCTGGAAACATTTCTGTAATATTAAAATCTTGTACTGCAAATCCTCAAAATTTAACGAGATAAATAATTAGTGAAACAAACAAACAAAAGTGATATTGTAATTTCACAATCTATGATATCATTCATTATATAGTTTAATTCATTCATGATGATTTCCCATGAGATATATGTAATATTGGATCATGTTAGGTGATCCAAGAGAATATAAATTCCATTTTCCTCTACATTTACATCCAATGGATTATGTCGATAAAAAGACCAATTTACATATAGATATGATATTGGGACATTTTACTAGATGTGAGATTTATGTGTAGAAAGCACCATTTGACCATGTTTTTTAACATAAGGGTTATAATTTATAATAGGAAAAGAATTACAACATTCTATGTTTCAAAACCATATTTTTATTTTTGTCTTTTTTTTGGCTTATCTTTTGGTTCCTCATTTTTCACTCATGTTTTGGGTGTTCTAGATTTAAATTTTGAGTGTCGGTTTGTTTTTATTTAGTTTCATGGTTTATGTTTATGATTAAGTGGAATCTATTCGACCGCTTGTGACTAGGTCTCTTTTCAGTTCATTTTGAAATTACATATTTTCAGTTGAATGGGTTTCATATAGATTTTTTTCAAACCATGTGGATCCTAGGAAAAACCATGAAAGTTCTTGAGTGATTCTGGTTGAGGGAGAACGGTCTAAGAACAATTTGACAAAATGTATGGAAGGCATGCTCATGGTTCTGAAATTTTAAATAGAACCATATCGCAAGGTTGGAACACAGTTTCCCTGACTATATAGCCAAGCTTTGTGGGTTCTCGGTGTGTCAAGAAATGTGTTTTGGGTGTGCACATGATTTAAGAAACTATATGGACTATTCGTGTGTAGTGTCTAGGTGGATTAAAAATGTTACTTGACAATTCTACCCTCATTGAATGTTTACCCGCAAAATTCCCCCTCTCCCCTATCCTAGTTTTTGAAACTTACACTACTGGAAATATGACTTACACCAACATTTTTGGCCAAACCGTTGGTATAGTTCATTAATTTGGATCTATACCAATGGTTTGGCCAAAACCGTTTGTATAGGTCACTTATATGGACCTATACCAACGGTTTTGGCCAAACCATTGGTATAAGTCCATTATAGAGGAACCCTATACCAACGGTTTGGACAAAACATTGTTATAGGACCCCCCCTATACCAACAGTTAGTCCGAAATTGTTGGTATAGGTCCCAAAATCAAAGGACCTATACCAACAATTATCAAAACCGTTGGTATAGGTACATGTATTTTTAATGGAATCTTCTTACTGAGAACATTAAATAAACCAAAATTTAAAATATTTATGATAATACATATATATATTTATGAATTTATGTTCACAAAAATAATGTTAGGTTAGTGGTTAGGTTGTTCAATCATAAACTAGAGGTCTTGGGATCAAATCCCACCAAATGTTTTTTTTGAAATACATATATCAACGGTTTTATGGAACCGTTGGTATAGATTTTCGTATTACTTATACGAACGATTTTAAAAAAACGTTGGTTTAGGTCTATACCAACAATTTTGGGAAAACCATTGGTATAGATATATCCTCACGGCTTACTTGGCCACGGTCCTCCAAACCATTGGTATAGGCTATACCAATGGTTTGGAGGCCTATACCAACGGTTCCAAACCTTTGGTATATGCTATTTTTCCAATAGTGTTGAAGGGAGGCCCTATAATCTTCTCAAATCATCCTATCTTATCCCAATGGTAGGATCTACGGTTTTTTTCAATTTTTGTGGGTGATTATTCAACTTATTTTCCTCCAGTCTTATTCTCCCCCTCCGTATTCCATTTTATCTTGAGTTCGTCATCATCATTAGTGTTGTGGATCTAGGTTTCTTGTTTCCTTGGGATTAAATTTGGGTTTTTCCTATTTTTAGGGTACCTATTGGATATTCTTTCTTCTTCAGAACATTGTGAGGATGTTTCAGGTGGGAATTATTGAAGCTCCATAAGTTTGGGGGTAGTATCCCTTTGTATTTTCCCATTCAATTTAAGAATGTAGTGATTTATTTCTTTTCTCACCTTTTGTATATATAAAAAAATGATGTATGATTTTTAGAATATTTTCTTGATGTGAAAATATGTGATTTATTTCTTATCTCAAATTTTATGAAATTGTTTTGTTAAATTCTACACACTAAGTGTTTGATAAAATGCTCGGTTGTCTTGTTTATGTGATTTTTGGTTTTTAAAGTAGGGTTAGGATTTGTAAATGTATTTTTGGCATCCAAATTGGTGGTTTATATCTCTCAAATAGATTTATAAATGGTCTTGGACTTGAAATAGGTGTCTGTTTAGTTTAATGAAAATGGATTGACATGTGAAGAAAATGTGTTGGTTTCCTTTTGGAAACCGGTGATTTTCTCAAAGGATGTTTGAGGCACATTTGGAAATTTTGGGAAAATGGTTGTTCTGAAAACCCTCTTGGGATGAATGTCTTTCCTTTGTTATGTTTAATGTTGTGGGAGGCCCACACTAAAAGATTCCCTTGTTATTAAATGGTTAAAAGGTAAGAGATTATTCTTTAGGTTGACTCAATGGGTGACTTGTTGTGTGATTTGCTTATGTATAATGTATGCACATGCGATTGGATGATTTTTGGAATTTTTGGATCACCCACACTTTTTTATTGAAATGGTAACCTGACATAACTAGTGTATTTTTTGTGAATGGTTTTTGCACTATCTTAGGATTTTTCTCTGGATAGTGGCCCTTAGCATGGACTTTTCTTCACTTTGGGATATTTCCCCTTTATTTGACCAGGTTGGATGTGATTGAGAATGTGGAAGAGCTTATCCCATTGTGTGAGGAATTCCTTTAGGATGAGCCAGATGTAAGTGTGTTCTAATTTATTCTCCTGATCTCTTAGGTTCTCCCATGTCCTTTGGAACTTATTTATCTTCCTTTTTATGTGATTATTGATTATTTTCAATTAGATGGTTTCATTTTTTAAAAAGTAATGTTATCGTTTTAAAATATTTTTTAAAAGTGTTGAGAAAACGTTTTATACTCTCTTTCCCTCTTTTTAAATAAAAACATCATCTTGCATCTGAAAAATGCTACTGTCTTCTTCTTGGTAATGAACATGGATTTGAATGAAAAAGAGAAAGAGATTGTGATATTTTAATGTGGATATTTGTGGTAAACCAATTTTTATATATTATTTTTAAAACATGGTATTTATTAAACTTCTGTGTAAAGAACATGAATTGCGAATAGATCATTTGGGCATGCCTATTGAGTTTTAATAATTAAACCTATATTATTTCTTGTTTTTATATATTAGTTTTTGTTATATTTTGGTTTTAATCACCATGTGATATGTATGGTTTTGGTATTGGAGAGTGACCCTCAGGGTAAAATGGGAACATTCTGGTTATCAGGTTTAGTTTGGGTTTTGTTGTTCTGTTTTTGGTATTTTTAGTTTTTGTATAAAGGATGTTTACTTCGGTAATTGTATTTATTTTGGGATGATATACTTATTTTAATATATCAAAATTATTTTATTGATATAAATAACTCCCTTTGTCTCCATATTTATTCCTTGATACCAGTTTCCAGTCTGGGAGGATTGGGAACGCCTCTCAGGCCTTGTATGGGGCCAACTTCAGTGACTAATTCTGGGTCGAATTGGGTTGGTTCGCGAAAAAATGGTATCAGAGCCTTGGTTCTTTAGAAGACCTAGATTTCAATGTTCCCTTGTTATTTTGGATGAAAATTTCGATGCAGTAAGACTATTAGAGCTTTGGTTTCTTGTATGAGGGAGTGTATGGACGACACATTCTATACTGATCCTTAGTTTACCAAGGGATGTCATGTTTTCTCGGTTTATTTGGTCATTTTGGGTTGTTTGATGTTTGGGAAAATGAAATGTGATTTGGGATAATGTTTTTAGTGATATCATAGGTCTTATAAATCCATGTGGATCTTGGGACATGGTCTTAAAAGACACTTCTTGATGGTGGTGCGATTGGAATAAGGCCGCCAACCATGTGGCCAAGTCACCCATCGACACTAGTTTCACTTTGATATTTGTTTTGGGTCATCCTTAAATCTGAAAATTATTTTGAAAACCCTTGTTTTTTAATTTTAAAAAATTAGATTTAAGTAGAAATGGGTTGGTATTGGGAAGATAGAAAATGAGTTTTCAGATTTATTTTGAATAAATACATAGAAAATGGATTTTTATAAAAACAAATTGGGTAAAATAGGGAGTGGTTTACCAAGATTGAATTTCAGTAATCGAAAACTAGGGTTTCTCGAATTTAGTTGTTTGGAAGCAAATGTTTATATTAAGAGGGCTTAGATTTTTTTTAAATAACAAGTTATTTTTGATAAAAATAGTTTTAGTGAAATGATTTTTGATGGAAATGATTTTTGATGGAAATGATTTGAATGGGATGATTTGAGTGTTTAGATGAAACTCATCGGGTTTTCATTTCATAATGTAATAAAATGGATTGAGACATGGAGTTAGAAATGGATCTTTTAATTAGTGGTTGGTGGCCTTTTGAAAAGGTTTTATGAAATTTCAAATGGGAATTGGGTTAAGATTTGCAAAGTTTCGTTGAACAGTTTGTTTCAAAATGGAAAAGGGCTTGTTTTGACCTTTGGTATTCATATGAGCGATCACATGTGAGGATGTTCATGGAAGGGTGTATGGTTGGTATCATTAGTTTATGGGTTCCCTGATTAGAATTGGGATGTATGTGTGTGAGGCTCCATAGAATACCATTACTGAGGGTGGAACTTCCAAAGTTTGTGTTGCTTTTAAAAGTGTTCTTAAGAGGAAAGGAGTGATGTTTTAATAACCAGTGATTGTGTGGTGTATTCTCTTCTGATTTTAGAATATTTTTTATGTAGATTTTTGAGTTTGGGAATTATTTTTAAATAATTGATTTCGATTCAATTCATGGTTATCTTATTTCTTAATGTATTCCCCCACTAAAGATTCGATGAAAATTCAAGGTGAAACTTTGAGTGGTTCATCATTAGTGGACCCTCCAATTGATCAACCCATAAAATTACTTCTTGAATTTCTGAAGTTGAAACATCCACACTTTTATGGTCAATTAGATCGTCTCTAAGTGGAAGAGGGGATGTGTAAAATTGATAAAAACTTCAGTTTCATTGAGTTTGATGATCCATTAATGGTTAACACTATAGGAAAACCCGTTAATTGTGACGGGATACTTGCGACAGGAATAAATCTCGTCGCAAATAGTCCGTCAAAGAGGTTATTTGCGATTGGTTGACCAACCCGTCACAAATAACCAATTATTTGCGATGGGAATAGGTGTCTCGTCGCAAAAAGTTATGTGAGGATTAGCGCGGTTTGTGCGCCAAACCGCACGAAAAGGTATTTGCGACTTGTTGGCACCTCCCGTCGCAAATGTCGGGAGGCGGTAAGACTTGTGGCGACGGGGGGTTCCCCCGGAGTGTATTTGTGACGGGTCACGTCGCAGATAACTGGTGGCAATAAAAAAACTAGTTGCAACGGGATGTTGTCTCCTCGAAAAAAGTGTGTCGACATGTCACTTTTTGCGACGAGCCCCATCGCAAATAACCTTTTAACCGCAAACGGTAATTAATGCGGCCGAAGGTATTTGCAATGGGTCCTGCTACAAAAAGTACTATTACCAACGAGATTCTCGTCGCTAATAGTCTCGTCACAACTAATCTAACCTATATATACCACCCTCTGCTTTTTATTTTCTCCGCTGGAATTCCTTCTTCCTATGCTTTTGTAAACATTAATTTTAGAGTGAAAATATTTTAGAGTTAGCTTTTTTTTACGAAGAAGTTGTGAAGCCACCTACAATTATATAGACCATGCTTAAAAGTATTTATGTTTTATTTAATTTAGTATTTTATTTCATTTCATTATATTAATTTTAATTATTGTTGATTAGTTGTAATTAAGTTGGATTTAAATTGTTTTGTCATCAGTATTTATTTGTAATAATAAAATTAAATTATTAGTACTAATTCTTAGTAATTGGTAATAATTAATAATTATTAACGATAATTAGTAATGTATATAAATAATTAGCGGCAATTAATAATTAGTAGTTGTATTTTGCACTAATTAATAGTAATTAACACTAATTAGTAATAATTAGAAATAAATAGTAGTAATTAGAAAAAATAGTAATAAATATTAACAATTGTTAATAAATAGTATTAATTAGTAATAATTATTAATAAATACAAATAAATACTACTAAATACTACTAAATACTAATAAATACTAATAAATAATAAGAAATAGTAATAAATACTATTAATTAGTAATAAATACTAATATTTAGTAATAAATACAAATTAATAGTAATAAATACAAATAAATAGTAATAAATACTAATAAATAATAATAAATACTAATAAATACTAATCTATAGTAATAATTAGTAATAAATAGTAATTATTTGTAATAATTACTAATAAATATTAATAAATACTAATAAATAGTAATATATAATAATAAATAAAAATAAATAGTAATAAATAGAAATAAATAGTAATAAATAGAAATACATACTAAAAATAGAAATAAATACTAATAAATAGTTATAAATAGTAATAAATAGAAATAAATACTAATAAATAGTAATAAATACTAATAAATAGTAATAAACAGTTATAAATACTAATAAAAAGAAATAAATAGTAATAAATAGTAATAATTTGTAATAAATAGAAATAAATACTAATAAATTGAAATAAATCATAATAAATAGTAATAAATAATAATAAATACTAATAAAGAGTAATTAATACAAATAAATAGTAATAAATTCTAATAAATAGTAATAAATACTAATAAATACAAATAAATACTAATAAATTGTAATAAATAACAATAAACAGAAATAAAGAGTAATACTTACTAATTAATACTAATAAATAGAAATAAATAGTAATAATTAGTAATAAACAAAAATAAATACTAATAAATAGAAATAAATATTAATAAATAGAAATAAATACTAATTAATAGAAATAAATACTAATAAATGGTAACAAATACTAATAAATACTAATAAATAGTAATAAATATTAATAAATAGTAATAAATACTAATAAATAGTAATAAATAGTAATAAATAATAATAAATACTAATAAATAGTAATAAATAGTAATAAATAGAAATAAATAATAATAAATACTAATAACTACTAATAAATAGTAATAATTAGTAATAATTAGTAATAATTAGTAATAAATAGTAATAAATAGTAATAAATGGTAATAAAAAGTAATAAATAGTAATAATTGGTAATAATTAGTAATAATTAGTAATAATTTGTAATAATTAGTAATAATTAGTAATAATTTGTAATAATTAGTAATAATTAGTATTAAACAGTAATAAATAGTAATAAATAGAAGTAAATAGTATTAAATCGTAATAAATAGTAATAAATACTAATAAGTACTAATAAATACTAATAATTACTAATAAATGCTAATAAATACTAATAAATACTAAAAATACTAAAAAATACAAATAAATAATAATAATTAGTAATAATTAGTTATAATTAGTAATAATTAGTAATAATTAGTAATAAACAATAATAAACTGTAATAAACAGCAATAAACAATATAAAATAGTAATAAACAGTAATAAATAGTAATAAATAGTATAAAATAGAAATAAAAAGTAATAAATAGTAATAAATAAGAATAAATTGGAATAAATAAAAATAAATTGCAATAAATTAAATAAATTTCAATAAATTGAAACAATTAACAATAATTAGCAATAATTAGCAATAATTAGAAATAATTAACAATAATTAGCAATAATTTGCAATAGAGAGAAATAATTATCAATAATTAGAAATAATTAGAAATAATTAGAAATAATTAGATATAATTAACAATAATTATGAATAAATTCTAATAAATAGAAATAATTAGCAATAATTAGCAATAATTAGCAATAATTGTGACTAATTATCAATAATTTTTAATAATTAGCAATAATTAGCAATAACTAGAAATAATTATCAATAATAAACAATAAAATAAATTGTAATAAATTGTAATAACTTGGCACATTCTTCAGTGGATTGACGACACTCCTTTTTCTCGATGACTCTTTTCCTTTCAACTCTAACCGACTCAAAACCTTTTGAAAAGTATGCTTCTACAATTGCATATCCAATCTCATATGCACGAGTTTGAATATGCATTCGTAGGACCACATTTTTTTATAATGTTTACAGGCGGTGACAGTTGCAAGAAAAAGATTCATCGATGAAAAGGGGGCTCTTTTGTCTGATGGCTCATTTACTTCCATATTTTTTACAGTGAAATCACAAAGTAGAATCTGCTGGGAGGTATGCTTATGAATTCTTGTTTTCACAAGAATGAATAAGCGTACCTCCAAGAAGTTTCTTTATTGTGATTTCATTGTGAGAAAGTTGCATGTAAATGAGTCGTTGGAAAAAAGAGTAGTTGTCAATCCACTAGAAATTGTTTCGCCCGTAATTAATGGAAATTATTAAGAAGTATTTGTAATTTTTTATCCTCTTTTTTTGGATAGTGTTTTTCTAATTTAAAATTATTCAAAAAAATTATTCATTTTATATTTTGTAGAAAAATATGGAACAAGGAAGTCGACAAATATCAATATTAGATGATCGCGCTTGGACAAATCAGTGTAGAAATCTAAAAACTTCTTGTTTAAATCTCGTATATATTAAGGTTGTTGAAGTTTTCTAATCATTTGAATCATCAAAACCAGAATTTGTTTCAGAAGTCATAATTAATTGTCGTGGTAAAAAATGTTCTCTAAGAATGTTTGACACATTTGACAAGGCTGAGGACATCTCTTGCGCTTTGGTTTTCAACAACATTGTGTTTTTTGATATCAACACGGTTAACGTAGTTCTAGAGAAGTTACTAATAACTTGATTATAGATCCATCACAGTTTCAAAATTTAGTACATGATGTTTCAGGTCCATCTGTTCAAAAAATTGAATCTTAGAATGCTATTGATTTAACTCCCGAGTTAGCACCATCTGAATTTTATGAGTTGTTGATATCTACTGAGGATGCTTTAAATCCTGGTTGCAAGATAACAAAATTATAAGCGGTTGAAAAATTTATGGCTATTAAATCATATAATACAATGTCAAACAACTATTTTGATCAGATATTTTCTTTGGTTAAAACACTGTTACCTGAAGGAAATGTGTCGTTTGTAAATAACTATGAGAGAAAAAGGCTGGTTTGTAATCTGGGCCTTATTTATCAAGAGATTCATTCCTGTGAAAATGATTGCATCTTATATTCTGGTGAAAATGAGTCATTGAATAGTTTTCCCACATGAAAAAATTTGGGGTATAAAGAAGCTCAACCGAGGAAGTGTGGATTGATTCTTATGAAGAAGTTGATATATTTCCCCCTTACACCCAGGTTGCAGCATTTGTTTATGTCTCAGAACACAACGTCAATGATGTCATGCCACAAAACCAAGATTTCAACCGATAAAATCTTGAATCATCCATCTGATGGTGATTCATGGAGACATTTTGACTGAAAACATCCGTCTTTTTATTTAGAAGCCTGAAACGTGCAATTGGGTTTTTTTACTGACGGTTTCTATCCGTTTGGTTCTTATGGTAGTCAGTATTCATATTGGCCTATCTTTATAACTCCATACAATTTACCTCCATGGATGTTGATGAAGGAGATATATATCTTTTTGACCTTATTAATCCCAGGAAATCCGAAAAAAAGCTACATTGATGTGGACAATTATTGACTTCCCGGTATATGGCATGTTATCTGGCTGGAGTACACATGGTCTGAAATCATGTCCTTACTGTATGAAAGACAAAAAGCCCTCATGCTCTTCAATGGAAAAAACCTTTCTATTTTGACTGTCATCGCAGATTTCTTCCAATCGACCATCCTTTTTGGAGGAACAAATCTCATTTCAGAAAAGACACAATTGAATGGGATGAACCTCCAAAAATGATATCAGGTACAGAGAGTATGTAGAAGCCACATGAAGAGATGAGTTAGCAGGAACAACAACAACACAAGGACATGTGTTGATGGCAGCAACAATAGCAGCGACATGAGGAGGACATGTGTCAATGGCAGCATCAATAGTAGCAGTACGAGGAGGACATGCGTCGATGGGAGTAGCAACAACATGATCAAATGGAGTACATGTGTCGTCTAACTTGTAGTTTAGGGATGGAGTTTCCTCCACCATCTCCTCTAGCTCCTCCAACTCCCCCAAAAGTCTATCCCCCTAGTTTTTTTGTTCTATTAAAAACATTTGAATTGAACATTTATTGTAATATGAACTATTTACAGTTTTTGTCTTTTACATTAGTGCGAATATTGCATAATTTTTTTTTAATATTTTATTATTTTATTATTAATTATTAGTATTATATTTTTTTAATTTTTTTTAATTTTACAAATAATAATAATAATAATATTTTTATTTTTTTATATTTTTTTTCAGAATATTGAGAATTTTAATATTTTTTTTTTATTTTATTATTTTAATGATATTAATATTATTTATTTCATTAATCATAATTTTATAATTTTATTATTTTATTAAATATTTGGAAATATTGAGAATTTTAATATTTTTTATTTTTTTTTATTATAATAATATTGATATTATTTTTTTTATTAAGTATTTACGACATGGATTTTTACGATGGGGGGCCCATCGCAAATAGATTATATATATGTGTGTGTGAAATGTTTTTGCGATGGGTTGCTTAACCGTCGCAAAAAAAATTTTGGGACGGGCCCGTCGCAAAAAGTTTATAACATATAAGCTATTTACGATGGGCTGATGTCCCATCGCAAATAATTTTTGCAACGGGCTCATCGCTAAAGGTTCTTGTATATATAATATATTTAATCGAACATCTATTATAGATGGGCCCAATTCCCTTCGCAAGTAATATTTTTTTTGACGGGCCTATCGTAAAAAATACTAGTTACGACACCATTTTCTACAATGATCTATTTGGGACGGGTCCCCTTCGAAAAACAGTTTTTGTGACGGGATCTTGTTACAAATAGCCCATTGCAAATAGTCGAATTTCTAGTAGTGTGTGTTCACTAACATCATAATTGAAGGTTTGACATGGAAGTGCTGGAATTTGGTCTCTCGAACTAGGAATCAGAAAGATCCTACATGGGTGTTCTTCAAGGATTCATTCCTCTACACTACAAAATAAATAGTGTTTAGCGGCGGTTCACAAAACCGCCGCTAAACGTTTTCCGAAATACGTTTCGCGGCGGTTTTTAATAAACCGCTGCAAAACCTTTGTTTTTTTTTAAAAACCCTGACCCTTCCCTACCCCGACCCCCGTTTCCCCCGACCCCGCGTGCTGCAACCCTCGCCCGCAGCCCCCCGTGACCCCCCGGCGATCCTGCGACCTCCTCCGGCGACCCCGCGACCTCCTCCGGCGACCCCGTGACCTCCTCCGGCGGTTCCTGCGACCGGCAACCCGCGACCCCCTTCTCCCGACGACCTTTCTCACTTCGACCTCGGCCCCAAAGTGAGTTTTCTCTATTATCACATCCATCTTGATGATTTGTTTCTAATTGAATCTGAGATTCATTATATGGGTCTCTTGGTTAATGGATTTATTTTAGTTTTTGATCCTATTGGTATTTATTTCATTCATTTTTAAAAAAATTATGTGTTTTAGGTAGTAGGCTTTAAAGATATCTTTTATTTTATAATCCATACTTGATATATCATTTTTTTGGATTATATAAGTTGATTAATAGATTGATTTATGATTCTTATAATGGTTTGTTTTTTGAATTATTTGATTAAATGATTTATTAATTTGGAATGGATTTTGAATCATGTTTTATTTGAAATTAAGTAGTTTGATTTTTGATGTGTGATATTCCCTCCAAATAGTTTGAATTTTTAATTTAAATCCTACATGTATGGGTCATTTGTGAAATTGAAATCCTTTATGTGTGGGAAAATTAATAAATGAAATCCTTCCAATATGGGCTACGATAGATGGGATCATGTGGTACTTAGTAAGGGATATAATAAGAAAATAATTCTAAGATGAATTGTGGCTACCTATCAATGATTTACACTAAAAATATAACTAAATATTGTTTCTATAGTGGATTCACTTATCAGGGTGATTACCTCATTTAAGGGAACATATTTTAGGGATATATATGTAAATAGTCATTTGACCATAGATTTAAAAGGATCTTAGATAACTTATACCTAATATACCATAGGAGTATTTTCTATTGTTTTCCTTTTCGAAGAGGTTATTTATAAATACATTATGAAATGGTTTAATCACATTTATTTTAAATGGAATATGATGTATCAATTTGATTATTCTTTTTAATATATTCTAAAAGGGTGAATTACCATTTTTTTAATATATATATATATATATATATATATTTTATTATTTTATTTTCCCTTAATAAGAATAATTGTGTTATTTTTCTAATGTCTCCTTATGAAAAACATGGTGTCATATTTCTAATATTCATTTTCTCACACCATACACTGACCATTGGGTGTTTTCAGGTCCTTTTTTATATAATGTATGTAACGGAAAGGTTCCTCATAGAAGTCATGGGTATCCATGTTAGTAGGGTGTGTGATATTTATGGTTACATGGTGTAATTTTTTTCATCATATCACATGGATAAGGGTTGGGATCTTAAAACCTCCCCACCTTATAACATATCATCACATATCCAAACTTCCCAAGCATCACAGCACCCCTAAGGCCAATTTTAGTTCCACGGACCCACCTATAAACTTTCATCTTCTAATATACTCCTTGAACTCAACCATGTTATAACAACACTCGGAGTAAGGAAAAGGTCCTACCTGAAAACATTTTCCCCAACCATGAACCACAATTAAAACCCAATTATCTTTGAGGACGCATCCACCTCAACTATTTATTATCAACATCAAATGAAAATTAAAGGTTTAGGTAATGTTACTATACCACCGCACAAGAGGATATCGATAAGGCACTACACTACCCTGTGGAGAGCCAATCAGAACACCTTTGTTCCAATCCTCTCCACAACTCATGGCCCAAAATTCTTAGCACCACCTCACCTAGTTACCAAAATTATAATGGTGACACAAACTCATTGTCGCTGAAGGGATACATAGATTCCAACCACATTCTCTGACCTACATCAATCCAGAACTCAAGGCCCAACAGCCTCACTCCATTTCAAACATCCAAAGCACAACCCAAGCATAACCATCATCTCAAGGTATTCAACCATCCAAAACCTGATCCAACAGCCATCACCAAAACTAATACACTAATATGGTTCCTACCTGAGACCATCCAACTTGAAACTCTAGCAACACCATTAATCGATTACTTTCCTTCCATGGTTCTCAACACCATATTACTTACTTCGTCACCACAATTTTCTAGTTTTGAGAACTTCACTCATCATAAAAGAGGTCAACAGAACCTCAACTCAACCTTCAAAACTTCCCTAACATGTTTTCCAACTCACAACATCCATGAAAACTCCACCCAATTCTAGCATTCATTATTTCTTCCAAAACTACCCAGATTTTTCACACTTTCACCATCCATATCTCAACCAAGGACTACTTGGTTATTCTTCAAAACTCATTCACATTACTAGGATAAACTTATCATTTAAACATTAACTTGAGGTGCCTCGCAGCCCACCACATCCATTCCCTTTCTATCCAACTATGTCTTTCCATTCCTGCTAACTCACTCCATTGGTTCCCAACTTCCCCTATTGGCATGTCGCCCCTCTACCCAAACACGAAGCCTTCTCACTTAAGGTATACCTCCATCACCTACACACACCATATCCAAGTTCCACCCGGCCTCCCCTAAGAACCCCCAAACATGTCCCTTATAGGTTTCTATTTGGAACCTTGATTCCTCCACATCCACTCTACAGTTTTCTCCACATTTCCATGACTAACATAATTCTCTCCACCTTAGGAGGGTCATTATCACTAATTTATTCAAGAAATTCAAACACCATGTCTCATGCTTCCATCACAAGATGAACCCCAAAACTTAAATGTGGCCATTTAGATTTTCCTAGAACAATAAAACAAACATTACCCATTGTGAAAATGGTTTCAGTGAATGTAGTTAACTTGATTTAAAATGCATTATGATCAGTTTCGATCACACATCAATGGGGTGTTGTTTGAGGCAACATAAATGTGTGATCGATGGTGTTATGATAAGTGTGTATCCCGATATTCTTATTGCTCCTCAATGAGGTGTTGACACTGTCTCCTATGGACCAGACTTGTTCAGTTGGTCTGAAATGGTAAATGTGGTCAATGAATCATCTTTATTATATTATGCATACTTTATGGTCAATGGTTCATCTTTATTATATTATGTTTCTGTAATCTTACACTATCGTATATTTTGTGTAGGCACATTGTGATATACATGGATAAAAGTTGGATCACATTACCGAGGAACACACCTCAATATGTTAAGGGTTTGAATGGGTTTTTAGATTTTGCAATTTCTAATCGATCCGTTGAAGGGAGAATAAGATGTCCATGTCCTAAATGTAAATTTAGAACATGGTTGAAGGGAGATGAAGTTTATGAACATTTAATACTAAAGAAATTCCCTGAGAAATATTTGTGTTGGATTTGGCATGGAGAATCAAACAATACAGAAAGATTGAGGACTGATGTTAATCCACAGAATGAGGTCCCATGTTCTTCGACAATGGAAAATGAAATGCAAAACCTCATAAATGATGCATTAGGCACTGCAAGACACCACTATGAGCATCAAAACATATCAGAACAACCAGAAGAGGGTGCTACAAATTGCAACGTGACAAGTGATGTTTCTGAGACTGTAACACAAGCAGATCAAGATTGTAACATATCATTGGATCCTCTTGATTCTGTGGAGCCAAATGTAAGGGAAAACTTCATTGAGGAAAATGCATTTCATGATTTAGTTGACGATGGAAATCAAGAGTTGTATAGTGGGTGTTTGAAATATTCAAAGCTTTTATTTCTACTGAAGTTGTACCATATCAAATGTCTATGTGGAATTACAAATAAGGCAATGTCCATGTTATTGGAATTGATTCGTGATGCATTTACTAAAGCAAAAATACCAGAATCGTTTTATGATATGAAAAAAGTTGTTAACAAGCTTGGTCTGAATTATACAAAAATACATGCGTGTCCCAATGATTGTATGCTTTACTGGGGAGAGGATTCAAGTAGACAGAATTGTAAGAAATGTTCTTCTTCTAGATGGCAGTCAAAGGGTGATGTTGGAAGTATGACTGAACATAATTTCACGGAGAAGAAGAAAAGGAACACACCTGCAAAAGTTTTGCGTTACTTTCCTTTGAAGCCTCGATTGAAAAGATTATTCATGTCATCAAAAACTGTTGAACACATGAAGTGGCATGCGGTAGATAATAACAATGATGGGTTAATGAGACATCCACGAGATTCCCAACCGTGGAAGACATTTGATTCATTACATCCAGATTTCTCAGCTGATCCTAGGAATGTTCGATTGGGATTGGCTGCCGATGGATTTAACCCATTTGGGACTTTGAGTACGAGTTATAGCATTTGGCCAGTTGTTTTGATCCCTTATAATCTGCCTCCGTGGATGTGTATGCAACAAACATCTTTTATCATTTCGATGATTATTCCTGGAAAACAAATGCTTGGAAATGATATTGATGTATACCTACAGCCTTTGATTGAAGAATTGCAGGAGTTATGGAGCAACGGTGTTGAGACATTTGATGTTTCTTCTAAAACAATGTTTAAAATGCATGCTGCTTTAATGTGGACCATTAGTGACTTCCCTGGGATTGGGAATTTATCTGGTTGGAACACTTATACGGGTTTGGCTTGTCCCGTTTGTAAATTTGATTTCGAGCCCAAATGGCTACCTCACAGTAGAAAATGGTGCTTCTTGTGACATCGAATATTTCTTGATGCATCTCATAGATTTCGGCTGAACAAATCAAAATTTAATGGTTGCATTGATCGTAGACCACCTCCAAAGTTGTTAACCGGTTCTGAAATATTGACACAGCTTGAAAATGTTAAAACAGAATTTGGGAAGGTTCATCATTTGAATGATAGCGGAAAACGAGTGCGAAGTGCATCGTCAAGTGAAATCAGAACGCAACAATGGAAGAAAAAAAGTATATTCTTCAAACTTCCGTATTGGGAATTTAATTCTTTGCGCCACAATCTTGATGTGATGCATATTGAGAAGAATGTATGTGATAATTTGATTTTCACATTACTTAATGAGCATGGAAAGTCGAAGGATCATCTCAATGCTCGCAAAGACTTACAAGTAATGAACATAAAACGTGATCTCCGGCCAGATGAGAATGAAAAGTATGCTCCGGCCATTTTTTCATTGAAAAATAGGGATAAAGATACGTTCCTTCAAATTTTAAAGAATGTGAAGGTATCTGATGGGTATTCGAGTAACATCTCGAGGTGTGTTGACTTGAAGAATCGTAAGTTATATGGATTGAAAAGTCATGATTCACATGTTTTGTTACAATAGTTACTACCATTGGCATTGCGTACATTATTACCTAAAAAAGTTACTATTGTTGTACTCCATTTCTGCACATTTTTCAGATAGTTATGTGAGAAAGCTCTACATCCATTTCAGCTTGACAACCTACAAGAGAGGTTTGTATTGAACCTTTGTGCAATGGAGATGATCTTCCCTCCATCGTTTTTTACTGGCATGATGCATTTAACTGTGCATTTGATTGACGAAGCTAAATTAGGAGGCCCCGTTCATTATCGATGGATGTATCCAATTGAGAGGTATTTTATTTATATGTTTCCAGTTAAGTAAACATTTTTTGGCATTTAAATAAATGCATAATATTATTTTTTTCACAGATATCTTGGGCATTTGAAAGCATACGTGAGAAATAAAGCTCAACCAGAAGGCTCTATTGCTGAAGGCTATTTGGCCAAGGAGTGTCTGACCTTTTGTTCCAGATATTTGGATGATATTGAGACAAGATTTACTCGAGTTGGATGTGTTGACGACACATCAACTCAATCTCAAATGCATCAGAAATCAAAAATATTTCCTGCTATTGGCCGATCAGTTGGGAGGACCTCATACGCGACACTAACAGAATTGGAATTATTACAGGAACATAGATATGTGCTGCTGAATAGTGAAATTGCAGATCCATTTATTGAAGAGTTGAGGATACAAACAAAGAGACGAATGAGAAGCCGAACACGAAATGAAAAAGATATAACGAAAGCTGTGAATAAAGAGCTGGTAGAATGGTTTGCACGACGTGTAAGTTTATAAATATTGCAATAAATACGAATATTACTTTGACACATACAATTTGCAAATCTATTAATTTTTTTTTTCAGATCATGAATACTGATACTCGAGCTGACTTTTTAGAAGATTTGAAGTTTCTTTCTAGAGGTCCTATAAAACAAGTTAGAAAGTTCAATGCTTATAATGTGAATGGTTTTAGATTTCGTACAGTCGATCGAGAAGTGGGTTTGAAAACACAGAATAGTGGTATTTTTACATTTGCTGAAGTGGAATAATATGGAAAGCTGCATGATATTATTGAATTAAACTACCACGGGCATTTTTCTGTTGTTTTATTCAAATGCAAATGGGTCGATTTTATCAGAGGTGTTAAAAGAGATTCCTTGCAATTTACTTCTGTAAACTTCTCTCGCTTGATGGATGTTGGTGATCGTGAACTGCATGATCCATATATCTTAGCATCGCAGGCAAAAATGGTATATTATGTGAATGATGTTGTGGATGAAGGTTAGAGTGTAGTTACTCACGTAATACAAAGAGATTTGTATGATATGTGTGATGAAGTGGAAGATTTGACCTCTGCAATTGAATTTCATCAACAACAGGAAGCAGAATTATTTGTCCATCATGATATTGAAAATATTGGTCTAGCAAGGATGAATGAAGTTGATGAAGCAATGGAGCAGGAAACCGACATGATTGAAGGGGAAAATGATTGTATGTACAATTATTTATTCATTCAGCAACTACTTGTTTCATTTCTGTAGTCATTCATTATCATTGTTATATATATTTTGTTTGTTAATACTGGGCATCTATTATAATTTTTAATTTTTTTCTGCATAAATTTTTTGAAATATATATTCTGAACTTAATTTTATTTGATTAAATGACAGGAATGCCAAGGAAGAAGCGGTACACTATTCCTTCTTCTTCTGCGACAGATGACGATCCGTCTGTCCCCACGGCATCATATCCCCCTGCACCATCTCTGACACCATCAGTGGATGCCTCATTAGAGGATGATTCATCGCCTCCCCCTACAGGAGCTTCAGCAGTGGGGCAGCGACACGCCCCCTCCAGTTCATCACGGACATTATGGAGGGTCGCAGTCATAGGTACAAATTTTAATTAAATAAATTTATTGCATTTTGTTTATAGTAATTGTTTTCTCATTGCAGATGAAGACAATGAAACCGTGGAAAAAGACATAAAAAGTTGTGATGTTTGGAACATTCATGGCAAGAAGATAGTGGTGCCATTTGATTCTTATGGGGTCCCGACGGATGACGCTGCAGGTTTACTTGGTCAGATTATAGGTCAGCTGGCAGCGGTGCCTGTTTCCCTCCCTATTTCATATGAGGATTGGAGGCATATGCCTCCAAACTGGAAAAATGAAGTTTATGATTCTCAGATAAAGGTAATTTTATTACTTTATGGTTTAATTGAATTTCATTTTACTAATATATTCAAAATGAATTTCTGTATACAGATGTTCTTCCACTTTACCGTTGCTGATGTGATAGCACGGAAGTGGACATTGAAAAATCTTGGAAAAAATGGAAAGATTTCAAATGGAGGTTGTGGTGTGATGTCAACGATTCTTCGTTGACCGTGTAGCAGATGTATGAGAAGATACCCAGTGGGGTACCGAAAGAACAGTGGAAGGTTTTTGTCGATAGACATCGTGATGAGAAGCAGATGGTATTGAAATATATATTATTATATTATCCTCATTTTACATTTATACATGTACATGAAGAGGAGATAGACATTGAATACAATACTGTTAAATTGATTTTTATTTATTTCAGGATCTCTCAAGAAAGAATGCTTCAAACCGGGCGAAGCAGGTAATCCCACACACTGCGGGTTCAAAAAGCTTTTCAAGAATCCAAATGTCATTGGTAATCTTTTAATTAGTTTAAATATTTATAAGATAATATTATCTATTTAACATATTTGATTGATGATTTATCTTTGTTTAATGCAGTCACAGAGTTTAGGGCATGAAGCATCCCGAACAGAACTGTGGCTAGATGTTCATAAAAAAACAGATGGAAGTTTTGTTAATGAACCTGCTAGAGAAGTTGGGGTATGAAGTCAATTATTTATTATAATAACTTAATATCAGTTTTTACTATGTTAATATATATTGATATTTGATTTATTGGTAAAAATTAAAGAAATATGGGATGCCAATCCTGGGCAATCCTACTCAGTCTCCCAGGATGACCCGGTTGGTCAAGTCCTTGGGAAGGAGCATCCTGGTAGAGTGCGCGGGATGGGTTTGGGACCCGTACCATCTGAGGTCTTTCGCATGCCATCAGGGATTTCGGCCTCATCTACTCCTGGTTATAGTCATTTCATACCTGAAGATGCTCAGAGAGAGATGTCTTCTCTACAAAACACAGTTCACCAGCAGGGGGATCAGATATCTGCTTTGCAGAAAGAGTTGCTTGAAATACGTCAGCATATGAGCAGATATGCCCCCGGTGGTAGTGCATCGGGTAGTGGTGAGAAGGTAAATCACAAAAAAATCAAAATCATTTAGTTTGAAAACTTTTATTGGTTTTAATTTTTATTATAAATATGCAACAATATTTAATTTTCAATATAATGTTCTTACAGGTGGCAGCAGGTGGTGGAGATGAAGGTGGAGAGGGTGACGATGCAGCATCAGATGATGAGTAGTAGTATTGTTGATGTGTTGAACAAGTATGATAACATTTGGTTTGTATATGTAACCTTTATGGCACATAGTTGCCAACAAACATTTCCATGTCCTAACATTTTCTTGATTTCTCATGTTTCCTTCTATGCATTTTATTTATTGTGTTCTGGATTCCTCATGTGTTGACAAAAAGATTCTTAATGCAATATGCATGTGATGATACCACATCCAATGAGAATAACATATATGTAACCCATATTCATACCCCTATTGGATCCATATCCAATATGTATCACACTAAAAGACCAATCCCATGACCATAAATGGCTAAGGCATGAAAGGTTAATGATAACAGGCTCTATCATGGCCTTAAAATTTTTACACCACTCCAATGGGTCCAGGAATACCAATTTGTTTTTAGTTTAGGCATGGTGGATGTCATTGGATTCGGTGGATGTTGGTTGGAAATTGGTGGTAATACCTTCCTTCTTCTTGGTTAGTTTCCTCTTATTATTCTCTTGGGGATTCAATACAATGATTCCTTTTTGGTCTAGGGTCTGAGTTGGTTTACATTTTGATGATCTTTTGGCATAGTGTAGGTTTATTTGTGGGTTTTTCATGCATTTGTGGTTTATGGTCATTTCTTCTTCACCCTATGGTGTGCTGCGAGTCGAAAAATATTCTTTAAGGTAGGGAATCAGTTATTTCTCTTTATTGTGTATCATGCATGGGGGGTTACTCTTGTTCATCTATGGGTTCTAGTTGTGCTGGCTTAATCAAAGATAAATAATTGGCTAATTGAAACTGAAGGGGGAAAATAGGAATGATTCACATGTTTTTACAGATTTGATATTATTATGATATGATGGATTGTATGGTATTGATACCTTGGTTAAAATTATGGTCATTGGGGGATTTTCTTTCACTGGATGATATGTGTTGTGACTATTGTGTCTATTGTTATTGTTGTGATATCACCCTAAAAGGGAAATTAACCAACCACTTATATTTTTCTAATGAAATGGATACTCTATGATTATGGATTGTGTTACAACACTCCTAAAATAAAGTATCATGTGATAAAATACCCGTTGATAAATCTATAAAATGATCCTTGATGTGTTGTGATGCATGTACATGATTATGGGATGATGATGTGTGGATGTGATATTATGTGGGGCTGATGGGTGAGATGTGGCTGTGGTTTTGGAAAATTTAGGGCAGTGGTGGAGCAGATCCAACATATTTTTTTTCCAGTTCAACATTTAGCAGTGGTTTTAACCGCCGCTAAATATATTATGTTGATATTTAGCGGCGGTTTTCACCGCCGCAGAATAGGCGCATCAAACGCCTGAATTTAGCGGCGGTTAAAACCACCGCGAATAAAAAATGTCAGATACCCATATAATCGCCGCTAAATGAAGAGAAACCGCCGCTAAATGACGGATCTACGACACATTTCTAAAACCGCCGTGGAATCGAAAAAACCACCGCTAATAGATTGCCGACGCCAAACTTAGTGGCGGTCTTTGTAAACCACCGCCACACAATATAGCGGCGGTTTAAACCGCCGCTAGGACCGGCTTTTGTTGTAGTGCTAGAAGTATTTCTCTAAAGTAGTGAAGGCTATGAAGTATAATGACCTAATTTTCTTACATTAAAATTATATCATTTCAAAGATAAAAAATATAAAATTGTTACAATACCAGGATCCAAAGTACTAGTGTCTTGGTAAAAGTTTCACAATAAATAACATTTACAAAATAAAACAGAAAACTTATTTAATTCATTATTTTCTATCATCTTAGTGGTCCTCAATTACTCCTTTGTATAAGTAATCACATGAGGATATACATGAAAGAAAGGCGTGAGATAAAATTCCAATAAGAGGATAGATAAGAACAATAATCAATACAACATGGTTGAGCATAATCATAACCATCATAACCTAATCATGAGATCATTATCATAATCAAGATATGAAACATTAGATTAATGCATGGATTGTGGAAATTCATAAAAATGAAACATCACATCTTATTGGTCAACTACCAGACATATTTCACTTTAACCCATGAGATATATCACATTAACCAAATCATTAGATCACTATATAATTCTAGGAATACCCATCACATCATATCATTTTTTTGCTCTATATAATTCCAGGTGCACCCATAACATCATAACATTAACATAATCATTAATCCGCATAGAGCATATGTCAATATTGAACATAAAATAACCCATGAAAAGGAATGGGTTTAATTTAATGAAAATTAAATACATTAATAAACATTGGGGTTCCCAAAATAAATAAATAAAAACATACTTGGTATATGAATCATCAATCTTGAGTGAATATGAAATAATCTCAAGACAAATAAAAGATGTGTTTTTAGATAGAAGAGTTATTTAGAAAAAACATTTGAATTTTTCATAACAACAGATTAGAAAAATGTATATGCCAAAAAATAAAAGGGAAGGAAAAAATAAATATTATTTATGGAAAAATAAATGTACATACATACATTAAATGAAGTGAATGACGGAAAACCCAAAGAAAGAGAGTTGGGTATGAGAATCCCCTTACCTTGTGTATGAATGATTTTATCAAATTAATATCCTAGAAAATATAATTAAATTCATTAATTAACAATTATAGAACCTCTTATACATATATTTGATTTATTATAGTTTTATTAAGTTCATTTATGGCCATTTTTATGAGTAATATAGTTAAATTTCATCGTTCAGGAACGTTTTTTTTTCTAGGTTTTTATGACTAGTTCTTTTGTTTATAAGTATGGAAGTTCATGTACAATTAGAATGATTCTCTAGAACTGATTTTATATTATATTAATGAACAAAAAAAAGTTTAATTGGTCTTATGATCCATTTTTTATATGGTATGAGGATGATTTATTAGATATAACTTTAATGAAAACAATTTTATTTATTTGGGCGGTTTTTATGACCATTATGAGCTTATATCATTTTATTTAACATAATGTTTATATACTAGTTCCAGAACAATATATAATTTATAATATGTATAATAAAATATTATTTAACCATAATAATTGTTTTATAACCACCACTAAATATGGTAGGGGAAAATGAAAATGCATCATCCTTAGTGATGATAAATTGAAACATCATGTATGATATTTTCATTTTTAAAATAAAAGAAAAAAGTGAAGAGATTTGAAGTTGAATTATTCCACTATAATAATAAAATTATAGTATATAAAATATATAGGAGTGATCATTAATCATGTATAGGTGGAGGTGATAAGATTACAAGGAAAGAAATTAAATTGAAAAGAAATTAGAAGACAAATAATGAGGATTTTACCTTTCAAATTTCTCCTCATTAAGAACGTGCATTGGGAAAATGGTTTGGAATTTTAATGATACCATGGGATCTAAAATTTGGGGTAGGGTCTTGGGAAGAGTATTAAGTAGATAATGGGAAATATTAGAGGCTTGTATTATGTGAGGAGAAGAGGTGGTGATTGTGGTATTTATATGGGAGGAGGGGGTATTTTATCTTTATTTTATACATTATATTTTTATTTTACTTCCAGGCTAGGAATATTTTTTATTCCCATGAATAAATACAATAAATGGATAAGGATAGTTTGATATTATTAGCTTATGTTAGCCTTACATCAATAATGACTAAAAAATCATATATTTTTCTTTTACCGTAAATTAGCAGATTTTACTACTCACCAAAGAATTAAGTAATTTAGAAAAATCCCAAAAACTCACCTTAATCATTTTTTGATGTGTATAATAAAAAACGGAATCATATTTATTAAATAATTTTCTAAATATTATAAATTTAACTTTTAATTTAAATCATAATTTGTTAAAAAAAAGAACGATTTTAAAATTATAACTGATTTTATGAAACTTTGAAGAATTAATTAAGGGATCATAACATTATATTATAATCATAAGAAAAAGAATTTAATTTATAAGTTTATTTTATGAAAATAAATTCTCTTTTAACATAATTATATTAATTATAAAAGTATAATTAACCATTTATGTCTTATAAAAATAGAAACACTTAATTAATTATATTTTTAAAAATATTAATTTACATATACTATGATATAATTATATCTTATTTTTATTTATAATATACTTAAATTTAATTTATACTTTCATATATTAGGTTATTATTCAATTAGATAAATTACTATTCATAGTGGTCACTTTACAATTCTAATGGTCATGATATTATTCCATTGGTTAAGGTTACTTAATTTCTTGGAATAACTCTTATTTCATGAATTATTAATTTTTTAAGTTTTTATTGTGCAATCTATTTGATTTTATGTTATTTTTACTATGTGACATAATTATTAGAAGGGAAATTCTGTCGATAGAATTCTAAGTTGTTACAGGAAGGGGATGGAGATGTGATGTCTACAACAAGGTGATGAATCAGTGTTGGATTTCTTTTTTCGTTTTGTGGATCTATTTCATTAAATTATAAAGTGGGTTGTATATTATTCCTTGAAGTCTCACCATTTTGAGAATGGTCTTCATCCATATATGCAGTTGAAGGTGTCAGAGTTTGGTCTACCTTCTTTTACTAATATGGTGAGGAAAGTTGTTTGGGTTAAAGTGATGTTAGTAGGATTGATTGAGGAATCCATCCTTTTTCTAGTCTCTCGAATAGGTGAAGGGAATTCTAGTAAGGATATGAAGAAACATCCTAATGTTTTTTGTGCTAGTTATGGAATTAAAAGTCCTCTAGACCTTTCATTTACTTCTTTTATGTGGGGGATCTTGATGTGTCATTAGTGTGTAAAATTGGATTATAAGAAGTCATCGTGTACAAGTTCTTCACATAACTTTCATTCTTGTGTCGGTCTAGCTCAATTGAAACATTTTTTTGGGGTGTTTCTAGAAAGTTAAAAGAAGCTAGCTCAACCCCTTTGAAAAACACCCCATCTCATTTGTATGGGTACGGTACTATTTCAAGCATAGTTTAAAGTTAGTTTCTATATAATGATTATTTTTTATTGGATTTATTCAATGGTGTTTTGTGGTGTTTTATTTTCTTAAAACATTGAATGTGGATATTGTGGATATTATGAGAAGTTTTGTTTCATTGGAAGAGAGTTTTCTTTGGAATATTATGAATTTTTTCTTTCTACGTGGAGGTGTGTTCTGTGTGGTACTTATTCCTATTGCTTCTCATTAGGGTGAAATAGGATGATGTGTGTGAATATTTTAAATCCCTATATTGGTGGAGGTTCCTTTTTTTGAGGGAAGCTAGCCCTATTGTGTGTCATGTTCTTTTGGTTTTACCTGGGGTGTTTTTTGGCTACACGTTATATGAAAAGAAGAAGTTATGATATAGGATTTTCAGCTCCTAACTACGAGGAAGAAGACGCTTCAACACATCAGGTCTCTGTCCATTGGTCTCAGAATAAATCTCTTCTTGCGGTCAAGAATTTCTAGGGTTGTGGGGAACCTTAACTCAACTCTTGTCTCCACTATTGGGGTGTACGTAGTTTAAATGTTCTTGTTTTTGTTTTCCTTCTCGTTGATAGTTTATACATGTGGTAAAAAGCTTTGTGGTCTTATAATCAGTAAGTTCTAGTGGTTGTGAATTTTCTTATGTGAATTTCTGATAGGTTTTCCATTTTTGGTTGGCACTTTTGAGTCATTTATGGTTTTGGTTTGTGTTCATCTTGGGACGGTTGTGTCTTATGAAGATGATGAATCATGGGTTAGTCTCTACATGGAGATTTCCTAGTTGGTATGTGTGGGGAGTTCCCAGGTTTTTCTATGTTGGGTTTCTCGAGTCAGTCATTTCTAATTAGTTTTTAATAATGCGGAGTCTATTATGGCCTTGCGTATTGGTAACCCTTTTTTGGTTTCTAGTGTTGGCTCAATAAGAGGTGTCCTCATTCGGAATTTTTTGATATTGGATCTCTTCCATCTATGTAAATGATGGGATTTTTGATTGAACCTAATTATTTTATTGTGGTAGGTTTAGGGATTTGTGGTTTTGGGTTTCTATCACTTGTTAGGAAATGGTTTAGTATTTTTCGATCATTCCAGAAAAGAGGTATAAGTTATGTTTGGTGGTGGTTGTTATGTTCTTAAATTTGAGGAGTGGAATCATGTGAGAATGTTAACCTTTTACTTTGAAACAAAAATAACTAATGATTTTGTGGATTCATGGGGGTAGGAAGAATAATAGTGGGAAAAAGTTTCATACCCAGTTTTTTATTTTCATCCTCTATTTTCTATTATCTTTTGGTTCTTGGTTTTTCACTCGATTTATAGTTCATTCCGATTTAAATTAGGATTTTTGAGTTATTTTTCTTCTATTTAATGGTTTAGGTGCAAGGTTAAGGGGAAACCATGTGACCATGTAACTGGGTCTCTTTTCAATTCTTTTAGAAATTTCATAGCATAGGATAAACAATCGATACAGGGTTTGGTCCAAACTGTGTAGCTCCCATAAAAAATTGTGAGGATCTATGAGTGTTTCTAGTTGAGGTAGAACACCTATTCTCAATTAGTAAAACTATGTAGAATTTATATGCATGGTTCTACAATCTTGGATAAAACCATGTCACATGGTTGGTGCATGGTTTCCCAGACCATGTATCCAAAATATGCGGGTACCCAGTGTGTCCAGTAAGGGGTGCATAGTAGGTGAAAATTTTAAGAAACTATGCAAACTAACCACATTCATTGCCCAGGTGGATTAAATAGGTGATTTTACCATTCCATCCTATCTAATTTTATGCTCCAAAACACCCCCTAATCCTCTCTCTTAGTTCTTGTGACCAAAAGAGAGCCCCTCCCTTCTTATCTAAGATTATCTCTTCTCCCAAGGGTATTATTTAGGGGTTTACTCATGTTTTGGGGGTGATTAATTATGGTAGTCTTCTCCTCTCTTCTCCCTCTTCATGCTTCTTACATTTTCTCTTGAGTTCTTCTAATCTCATGATTGTGTGGATCTAGGGTTCTTGTTTATTTGGAATTAAATTAATGGGTTTACATTGTTAGGGTACCTCTTAAATGTTCTTTCTCCTTTGAACCTTTTAAAGTTTGTTTCGGTTAGGTACTGTTTAAGCATCATGGGTTTGAGGTAGGATCCCTTTACATTTACACTTTAAATTGAATAAAACATTGATTGTTGTCTTTTAGAATCTTCAATGGACATATACTAGTTATGTATGATTTTTAAAATAATGTTTTGATTTTAAAAGATCTTATTTCTTTCTTATCTCATAGTATATAAAATATTTTTTTTGAGTTTTTCCCACCTAGTGTATGATAAAAATCCCTGTTGGATTTTGTATGAGATTTTAGGGTTTTAAAGAATGGTTAGGATTTATAAATTTGTTTTTGGAATCTAAAATGGTGGCTTGGATTTATCGGATGGATTTATAAATGTTTTTTCACATGGAAGAGGTATGTGTTTGGTTCTTTTAAAATGTATTGATAGGTGATAAAAATGTGTTATTTTACTTTTCGAAATGGGTGATTTTCTAAAAGGGTGTTTGAGGTCTATTTGGCACATTTGGGAAATTGGTTGTCCTGAAAATATACATGGATGACTCTCTTTATTGGGTTATGTATATTATTGTTGGAGGTCCACACTGAGAGACACCCTTGTGATTAAATGGTTGAAAGGAAAGATATTGTTCCTTGGGGTGATTGTGGGGTAACGTTTTGTGTGTGTTTCTTATGTATAATGTATTCTCATCCGATTAGATGCTTATTGTCCTCAATAGATCACCCCCACTTTATTCTTGACATGGTAACTAGACATAGTTAGTGGATTTTCGGTGAACATTCACTCCAAAATATTAGGAATTAACTATGGCTACCATCCCTTAACATCGACTTTTCTTCACTTCGGGATAGTGCCCCTTGGCCAGACCAGGTAGGGTGTGATAGAGTTTATAGGAGATTTAATGTGATCAGGTGACTCATGAATTTGGAATGAGTTATATGTCAGTATGTTCAATATTATTCCCTTGATTTCCTAGTTTCTACCATTTCATTTAGCACTTAGTTATCCGCAGTGGACTATTGAGATACATTATTGGTTGGTTTATCATTCATGTTATTAGGCTATTTTCCTTGTAATTTAATTATTTTTGTTTCTCTATTTCATGGTGTACTTTTTTTAAATTTGATGTGATGGTTTTCAAAGTTTTATAAAAAATGTTGAGAAAATGTTTTATACTCTCTTTCCCTATTATTAAATTAAAACATCATCCTTCTCCTCAAAATTTATAGTGTCTTCATCTTGGTAAAGAAATTATATTTTAATGAAAATGTTAAATGTATTGAGTTTTGTATTAATGTGTAAATGTTTGAAAAAAATATTTTTATATAATTTATTTCAAACCTAGGATTGGTTATTATTATTTTTTAAATAAAATGCATTGATAATATACTATGCAGGCTTGCCTACTGAGTTTTAATACTCACATCTATATTCTTTCTTGTTTTTATTTTTTGGTTTAGGTAATAGCTTGGTTTTGATTGTCGTGGGTGATGTTTGGTTTTGGTATTAGATTGTTGCCCTCTGGGTCACATGGAGATGTTGTGTTCTTCATGTTCAGGTTGGGTTTTGTTGTTCATTTTGATGTATTTTTAGTTTTTTATATAAATGAAGTTCAGTTTGGTAATTGTATTTATTTTAGGTCACTTTGTTTTTTTCAATTGTTTTGTTCATTTTATTAAGTAAATTGTTTCATTTTTTTATCTATTGATGACCTGGCACTATTTTCCTAATTGTGAGGATTGAGAGTGCCTCTTTGGCCTTATCTCGGGCTGACATGGGTCACCAGTTTGGGGTCGACCTAGGATTCTTCATGAAAATAAACTTCTGGGTGATAGATATTCCCAAGTGAGTGAACTAATTTTTAGGAAAATATGTTATTTAATACCATATTAAAAATTATTAATGTAGTGAATAAGGTTAGATCCATAAAAAAGGACTCCCAAATGTGTGAGTGTGACCAAGTAGTTAGTAAAAATAACTCATATAAATATTAAAAATAAAAATTAGTATAGTGGAAGTGATTTGAGAATATATATATAAGCATGAGGGTTATCAAGCAACAATATAAGAAATAAACCAGAAATAAAAATAAAAAAGGAACAATCCAGAAGTCAATCAAGGGAACGTGATTGGATGTTTTTTATATTTATTTTTATTTCATTAAAAATTCACATTTATTGTCACATATAGTATAAAGAATCTTATCCATTCACTTTAATAACCACCTATTTGTTAAATAAATCATATAGTCTCTCAACTATAATATACACTATGATACCAGTTTTCTACCAATACCAACTTATTAGTTAATCCTGATGTTCTACCCTCATTGAGCTATCCACTTATTAGATTGAATCTAAAATGATCAAGTAGTAAAAATGATTCATCCATGACTAATTTTCCTAGGTTCTAACATATTAAATGTTTTTACCACTTTGAATAATGGAAACGAATGTAGCTTCCAAAAATACGTTTCATATAAATGAATATATATTGTTGACTATCACAATCAAATTACACTATTTTAGTTTTAGAATTTGATCATTTTTGGATAGTAAACATATGTCATTTAGTTCAAAAAAACAATTGAAAAAAAGAAAAATTAGGAAATTGGAAGATAAAACAAGTTCCAAATCCGAGGGATCCAACTCCACAAAAGATTCACTGGTGTTGCAGCCTACTCCTCCGATGGATATCAGATATATATATATATATCTGTGTGTATGTATATATGTATATGTATATATATTGTGTTTCCATCTTTATCCTCCATCTCTTATAGCTCTGGGTAACTCTTAGTATTATTTTTGGTTTCATATGTACTATAAATAACAATATTTATGCCAATACATCACTATGTTAGAACTATAACATCCCCTGGAATAGTTCACAGGCTCTACATAGTATATTCACTATAGAAAACACTCCCTTCAGGTGAATCTAGAAAAGTTTCCTTTAAAAAATGTATTTATCCTAGTAATTCAGTTCCAAAAGACACCATGATCTTCATTGTAGATGATCGTGACATGGAAAGTTCAATTTTTGGGATTAACAGTAAGATGTGCCTGAAAATTTTCATCCCTACTTCATTTTACATGATTTTATTTTATTGCTCAAATTTTCCTAATACAATTATGAAATAAGATAAGGGGTGAAGCCAACCTATAGGGGAGAATCTCCATTATGGAAAAGAATACTTTCTCCCTACAATGTCCTTTGTGTTTCAATTTACTAATTTTTTAAATTTTCATTGGACAATGAGCTTCTCCATCAGTGGTTTTGGGATGGGTGAGCATTAAAATACCAGGAAATTAGGCGATGTAACAAATTTTTATCTATGAAGATTTTATTTAAAGAGTGATTCAGAGACACAATGATTTAGCTTTATAGTTTCTGCTATTTAATGATTTCAACTATATAAAGATTCATCAATGTAGTGTTCCTATAGAATTATTTATGTGGGGTTCTTATGACATTATGACTAGTTTAATCAGATTTAGGCTTCAAAACTATGATTTAATTCCTAAAAAAACTTTCCTTGTTCCTACATCTTTGAATGTTATTTTTTTATAGTGATATACATATTCATGATTGGACCCAAACATGAATATCCCCATTTTGAAACATGAGGAAAAAAGTCTATCACCTTCTATGAATGCTCAAACATCAATACAAAAACATTGTTTAGGAGATCATGTCCCCGTATTCTTTAATTAATAAATTATGTATTCTCTAGAAAACTCAGTTTCATAATCCTTCATCATAAAGTTTCCCCAGTCTTCATCATGATGTCTGAGTTTGTTCTGCCTTTATTATATCAAACTGTAGTTTGATATCAATAGGATTAGGAATCTCATTGCCCAAATTTATTATATCTCATAAATATTTATTAAGAATTGTGGTTTGTGTACTTAAATAGTGTTCCTTCATCCAAATTTATCATACCAATCATCAACCATCAGTGAGAAGTTAATTTAAAATCGATAAGTTTCATCTCAATTAATGTTTGATACTACCTTTGGATGAATCATTAGTTCATAGTCACAGATCTCTATATTCGTTCTGGAACTCAAATTCCCCATTCTATATTTTTTTGATATCAATATAGTATTGATATACTCTTTTGGATCCTTATTTTCCTAGATTGGGACTTCTTCTTCCATAAATTGGTTCCCCTAAATTGATTTAGGAATCTTTCTATTATTTTCATCTTTATCTTTTCTCAGATAAGGTAAAAACACGTCATTTTTTCATGGTTAATGGTTTCTACCTTCTTCATTAAATTGAATTTCTTATGTGGTATATCAACGTTCCTATGTGTGTAGCCATGGAATTAAAATTAGTGATAGGTTAATTATATTTTTGTGGATAGTTCAATTTTTATCTTATGGTTGGTTATTTAGGCATGTGAGAACTTTCACTACCATGCATGGTTTGTTAGATTTCTCTTGTAGTCACTTAAGTGACCATGGTATACCATGCAGTTAGATTCAATTTGTGGGTGTGATAAATTTAATTCCCCTCATGGTTGGTTATTTAGGAATTCGGTCACATAAAACACGAGGCATGATAACTTCTAGATTTTACGGTTGCAAAAAAAGTGATCTTCCGGTTGGTTACAGTAAAAAATCCATAGTCACATTAAATATTATCCATTCAATCACCCAAAATTTTTGTCTTACAGTCACTTCAGGATTTTCCTTTTTTGAGAAAAATAACAAAGAAACAATATGCATGGTCACATGAAATACCTCATAAAAATTACATGTAGAATGATGAATGGGTCAGACCAGTTGGTTCTCATTTTTTTAGGAAATAATTTTAGAATTGACAGAAATAGTAAAACCCTTTTCCAACCACAACGACGCCATTATAAATGATAGATTCGTGAATGTATTTGGTTATTTCTCTGTAAATTTGTAAATTCTCATAATATTCTATTCTAATTTTCTCTAGATCACTATTATTTAGTAACATCCTCCCTCTAGATGACATTAAACCATAATTCAAATCCTTCACTACCCAGAAACATCATTTAAAGATCTGTTATAAAATGATTACATCTCTTTCCAATGAGTATCTTAAATAGAGACATCCATAGGGGTTCTTTCTATGTATTCCTCTAAGAGAAAAAATCATTATAAAATTTGATTAATTAGCATTTCTAGGAACTAGAAATTATCTTCACTATAATTTTTTTGATCTCCCTATTTAAAATGTCAGCCTATACACTAGAATATGGGTGGTATATTATACCATCATTGTGAGCACACCATTATTTTTAAATTAAATCTATGAAATTATAATTCTTGAAATGAGTTTCATTTTTTATAATTAATTCCTTCGAAACACCAAATATTAAAAATAATTTTTTATGAAATTTATAATACTAGAAGAATTGTTGTTTTGGAAAGAAACGACCTCACCTAACTTGGACACATATTCCACATCTATAAGTATGTACTCATTACCATAAGAGGATGTAGATAATCCCATAAATTCCAACCCCCATACATAACAAATTTCTACCACTAAAATTTCTTTTTTTGGAAACTCATACCATCAATAAATGTGTCATACCTTATAACATTTATCACATTTATAAATATTATCCTAGAATCATTAAATGGAGTGGGATATTATAAAATAGTTTAGAGGGTCTTTGGGGTAGTTCTATAACCCCCATGATGTCCACCCCATGTTCATGAATGATAGCTCTCATGAATGGGAAGCATTTCATCCTCTAGAATGCATCTCCAAATAATTCCATTAAAAAATATTCTAAACTATAAAGTATCACCTATAAATAATATTTCAGATCATAAAATAATTTATATCATTGATACAATGAACGATCCCAGGGAATGACACCTATAATTAGAATTGTGAAATGGACTTCCAACTAATAGTATTACCTCACTAAAGAAACATAACGTTACTCATCTATTAATGAAGAGTTTATTTTCTTGGGTTCTTCGTCAAAGGAATTAGGTAACCTTGATAGTTGGTCAGAAACCAAAATCTTAGATCCTTTAATATCATTTCTTATCCTTTATTGAAATTAATATTGGTTCAGTAACTGTTGTCAATATTATTTTTTGATAAAAAAATCAAGGTGACATTAATTGAATGTTGGTGTTATGCCTTTGAATTATTGTTGAGAATCACTTAAAATTGGAAAGTTTTTTTTCATTTGAAGAAGTTGGTTTAAATGAATAAAAATTTATTATGATGATTAAATAGATATTTTTTGTTCAAAAAGACACATGTAATTGTTTGAATTGATTTGACACAATGTATACAACATTGAAATAAATAGGTAGTTGACTTCTATATTTGAATTTTAATGAGAAGTAGAATATGGATTGGTTTTTCATTTATAATTTGGTTGAATGTTTTTGTTATATATGGACAAGTTTTATTGATGGTAACTGATTAAATATATATATATATATATATGTCATTGTATGTCCTACTCAAAAATTAAGCTTCAACCAAGATGGCTAGAAAAAGGGAAGCCACATCCACTGCTTATGTTGGAATCCAATACCTTATGTCTGCCAGAAGGACTGGGAAAATAGAGTTTTGTAAGAGCTCCTACTCATAAGAACATACACAGGGTGGTGAACACCCATGTAGGTGGGATGATAGTAGAGAAGGTGGTGGCGTGGGAGAGTCCCAAGGTGTCATGTGTGTGGGACCAATATTCGATTTTTGGATCGCTTTCACCATGTCATGTATTATAAGGGAGCAGAAGATTTCATCCTATTTTGATGTGGGATAAAATGGTATACGTTAAAAAAATCAATACCATATGATCAATGGATCTAATTTTTCTAAGTCATGTGATCGAATTTTCTACACCATTCGATCCTTATCCAATCTTGTCTTCAACCTCTGCCCAAGACCAAGTGTTCTATTAATGTAAGCTCCACACAACATTGAAAAATGGTCCTTCCACGTTATAGTTCATATTTTGAGGATACTGATGGTTTCTATTAATCTTTGGTTTCGTGTGTTAATGAAGATAAAATTGAATAAATATATCATATAATAAAATATTTTTTCTGGTGATGTTTATGGTTCACGATATGTAACTTGATCACAACAATATCTTAAGAAATAAACTGGATGGGTCTCCATGAGTCTATAATGTTATGTGATGATATATGATTCCTATAAATACCTCATCCAAGCTCATTTGTTGTGTGTGCTTGTCTCTAATCTTGAGTGTATTTTTTAGAACCAAATATAGAAACAAATAATCATTATAAATTTGCAAAGAAGGTTCCATGCACTATTTCCCGGCTTATTTGATTCCACTAGATTGTGTGATGTTTTTACAATCAAATTTATTTGATTGAATACGTTATGTTATTGTGATATAAAAACCAATGAATACAATTACACAAAAAAGGTAACAGTCTTGTATGTATGTTTTTAAGAATATCAGTATCACATGAATGTGTATTGCAAAAAGAAATATTATGACATACTATCACATGATCTTCGTTCATTATCAGAGGAAATGTGTATCCATGTTATATGAGGAAGAAGAGGAAAAATGTTTTTGTATGTCATATCATGAAGATTTGAGTTATCGTGAACTGTTCTTCTCATATTTTAAGGGGTCATCGTGCACACTCTTGTTACATAAATAATTCAGAACCACTACATTGGGTAAAAAGAGAATATTCAAAACATTTTATCTAATAAGACTGAAAATCGAGAGACAATGTAATATATACTATATATTGACACAGAGCCTATAAGAAGGATACATTTTTAATTGAAGGAGAAATATATCCACATATTATTTTTCAAAGGATAATGAGACACCACATACTGATTTGAAAAGAACTTTTAACCATGTATATATTTGTTGTGTGAAGAAGACAGAGGTTGCATACATGTTAATATTTGAAGAGTTTGAGAATTATGCATGAAGGTAGTAACACTTAAGCTAAGAATAGTCAGGTACTTGCATGAGGTATAATGTTCTTATAACCTAGTTGCTTAAAGTTTTAGTTAGTTTGAGTTTGATAAGGTCGTACATATTCTTACATGATGTATTAACTATTTCCTCGAGTTTGCATAAGACGTACGGTTTTCCGAACAACTGCGAATCATTCACATTAGTGAACAAGAAAGAGAACATCCACACATAAATGTACAATTTCATTGGAATTATTAAGTGGTTAGTTTTTTCATAGAGGAAATTATTTGAGTACACTATACATGAAATAAGTTATATCATATTTAGATACATTTGTATGAGGTGTTGAACTGCGTATTTTCGTAAATAAGATCAAAAGAGTACACTGAATTGTGGATTTTTTATTGCACCAATAATTCAATAAATAATATGTAGAACTATATGAATTAAATATTTTTATATGAAAATGAGAACTACATTCTTGAAGAAAACATGATGTTGATATGTGTAACAATTGAGTTTACATGACGAAATATTTTTCAAAAAATCATAGAATAAGACAACTTGTTGTTAATTTATAAATCTTTAGTTTCTCATTCTATTACTATAGTGTGTTGGATTATAAGTGTTATCATCTATAATTCAGTAGATTATACTGAGTTGAATTTCATACATTTTTTATTATATTAATTGGTAATCGTAGATTTTTTTTCTAAGTGAAAAAGTTCATAATAATTTTCTTCTCAATGGATTATAGTAGAAGATCAGTTTTGTGTTGCAGTGGAATCTTGATGTTATTTTTATCTTTATCATTGTGTTATGTTTTTTATTTATAAATAATTTTTTGATTATAGTATAAAAAACATAGGTGGGATTTCAATAAAATTGGGTAAAAGGTTCCTACCTACCAATAATGGATTCAGGGTGATACCTAACCAACCCACATGTAATTGTTGATTAGTTCTTGTTGATGAATCTACTACTCAGATCATCCAAAACACAGAAATGATGTAGTCATGCACATCAGGGACAATCCATGTAAAAATACTATGTGTTGTGATTTATTTACTTTATGTCCTACAAATGGTATAATTGTTCTTGTAAATAGGAAATATTCCTTCACTCTAACAAGTATAAAGGTATAAATTTAAAGTGGTAAGAGAATAGGATTGAAAAATTGGTAAATCATGCATATACTATTTCATCCCCCTCTCAGTATACCTACATGATCCACGTAAAACAATAATTAGTATCAGAGAATATGTTAATACTCTAATTGGATTTATCTTATTGTCCAATTTTTTTGTATCAGGCTTATATGATTTTCAGATTTGAATTTGAAGAAGCAATATAATTTTATTAGATGAACTGTACAGTTCCAATCTTTATCAGTGTATATAAATATGTTCTAAATAAAACCATGAAGAACAGAAAAAAGGATGAGGAAAGAAATATCATAATAAATTCAAAGAAGAAATACGATTCATCAAAAAATGAATGTATTTAGAATGATAGTTTATTGAAAATATATGTTAAATAGGTTTATAAGGATCATTTTGAGGAATATGGTTCAAAAAGTGATGAAGAAGTTTTTTTTGAATCACTTAGTCACTTTTATTCATAAATAAAATTGTATATAGAGAATATTATTATTATTTAAGTTTTAACTTTCATATTTTCTTTTATCAAGGGAAAACATGATAAAACGTCACAATGTGAAAAGGAAGATAAGTATATGGAGAAAACCTTGGAAAAGATGGTTCAAAGATGTAAACCTCTCTTTAAAAAATTATTGATCCCAATAATGAAACATTATCACTTTGTAGTGAAATTTTATCCTATGCATAAGAATAATTTCAATGAAATGTGTGTGAGATAGAATTAACTGTTAGGCCCACTAGGTCAAATACCCTGAGAAGGGGGGATGAATTATGGTATGATAGATTAAAACTACGACCCCTTCATATCTTGTTCCATTGTTAAAAAAGCACTCTTCTCTCCTTCTCTTATATCAATGTATTAATAGAAATGAAATCATACATGGGACATAATTATTTTAGTTGGTTCGCATTCACTAGGTTACATCAAAGGATTATATAATAATGATGTTCCAATTCTCAAATTCCACTAAGGATCACTGCCAAAATACATTATTCTGGATAGATGAATTTTATGCCTAGGTCTATTGCCTTTACGATGTTTAGGGTTAGCTCACTTATTTCCTAAGGGTCACTCCATGATTCTGTTTCTATAGATCATTTTATAGTGGAAAGAATCACCATATTCTTCTCCCTTTACTTACTACTCTATAAAGGATCCACTAAAAGTTTATGGAATTGTAGGTCCCTTAATTTTCATGAATGAACACATGCTCAGTTGTACATAGATTTTATATTTATGTACCAATTTTATTCATATTATTAATTTTTAGAAAATAATTTTGAGAATTTTTTTCAATCCATTCATGAACTACATTGAATCTTCAACAAACTCTGTTACACCATGTAGTGTGTGTTATTTGTAGACCACCACTTCTTCTGTGGACTACCGCTACTTCTGTGGACCTATTCTTCTTTAGTGGACCATCTCCTCTTCCATGGACTGTCTCCACTTCTGCAAACATCCCATGCTTCATTGAATACTTTTCCTTTGCGGGATACATAGCCTCTCAAAACTCCTTTCGGGGAATTATTCCCATGAACAACTTCACCATTCATGGAATCCATCTTCAAAAACTCTTCCAGACTCCAATGAATTCTTCTCAGAGAAATGATTGTTTTGAATGAAAATCACTCTAGCTAATGATCTAATTAGCAGTCCTTATATGGGAATATATATCTGAAAAACAAGCTACTCTAAATCACCCAAATCTTTGATGGGGAATAGTGTTTACCACAAACTATCCTGTACAGTCTGCATAGTGTCATTATCCTCTACGGTAACCGGTGTATTCGAAAAATGAGTCACTACATCTCAACTGAAAACGACGACCTTCCCGCAAACAAAAATCCTCCAATAAACCGCGAGTCACCAGTGAACATTTTTTGAAATGTGGTTTTCATAGTCCATTTTGAGGTTTTTATATCACTTATATGTGAAAATATATCTTTTCCAAATTTCTTTATTCATTTTTCATGCTTCATTTTTCTGTCTGTGAACTATGCTTCATGGTCCGCAAACCGTGATCCCCTTTGTAGAAAGCCTTCCTTTCCAAAAAAACTCTCGATTTCAAGGCCCAAAAATTTCACAAATATTGGAAACTGTACTGCCTTAAAAACTAATTTGGAATCACCACCCATACTGATTCATAATTATCTAGATTTTTCAAAATACATAATAACCTCAAAAACAATGAGACCAGACCTTGGGAGATTTTTCCCCATAATCTCCCCCTCTAGGTCTGTTGACAACTCTTCACAATTTGATACATCGTTATTAATTCTTCAATATTATACCAACATTGACTTCTTATGATTAATTTTTTGATCATGGATTAACTCAACACACACTTTAAGCCCACATGATTCATGATTGGTGTGATTAACAAGAGAAAAATAAAATGTTCATCATTGAATAACTTAATTTAAAAACCTCTCAACATATTTTATCAAGAACTCAATCTATCGTGAAATAATTGGTTTGATTGATCACTATTATCATAATCATATTTAAAACTCCCCCTACATCACTACTTCCCCTATCAGCTTCTCCCCATATCTTGAACAATAAACTTGTCCCAATTTAGAGCTACAATTTCTCCCACATTTCCATCAAAACTAAAGACCACACTCTTGAGGTCTGCAGCTGGGTAAAGAAAAGAGATCAAAACATTATGTTAAAATACACCCTACCTAATGGAGAGGGGATCCTACACCAATAAGTTTTCAACTAGGGGGTGTAACGACCCAAAATTTCATTAATGAAAATTCCTCTTGATCTGATTAACTGTCTCATTATCTAAATTGTTTATATAAATGTAAACTTCATTGGTTTTATGTTTTTGGATTTTAAAATACCGTTATGAATTGTGACAATTGATAATATATCCATTTAATAGTGGTCACATGATTAGTATAAATATACGGCTTTAACAAATCCAATTTACATAGAAAAAGGAAGCGATGACCTCATCCAGTAGACTTGATCCGTATGAAGCCCATTAGTCGGAGCTCAGAAAGGAGGTGGCATCATTGGGATTTGCTCTTGACCAAGCCCAAGCTAAGATTGAACACGTTAAGATTGAGTGGAACTGACTATGAGAGAAGTGGAAGTTAATAGAGATTACCACTCGAGCGATGTTATCTCATCCACCCCAAGAGTCCATCACCATCACACACCTTACCCTTCGGTCTTATGAGGGTGTTATAAGGGGTTATGTAACAAGACCTTACCACTATGATTATGTGAATTATTTTTGTATATGATAATCAATATACATTTATTTTGTCATTGTTACTTCGTAAATAGTTTTTAAAGCACATATAGTATTTTTAGTTAATATTTAACTCAGAAATCTATTTTGATGAATTAATGGATGTTTAAATTAAATAATATTTTAATAAAATATTATTAAATTAATTTTTATTAAATATAAATTGTCGTATAATTTTTATGAATGAAATTATAATTTTTATTAAGGTTTGAAAGCTATTTTTATCAAAACCCATGATTTTTCGATAAATGTCGGTTTTTTATTTTACAAAAAAAATTCACAGATTTAGAAAATTATTTAGATAAAATAAAAAATATTTTTGGAATACGGATCTCAAAATTATACAATGGTTAGTTTTTCATAATTTTCTGAGACAATTGAATTTTTGGGTAAAAATTAAATATCGTTTAAATATATAATGTGTTTTATGACATCATAATGAAACAATAGTGATGTAATAAAATACCATAAACATTATGTTAGGCCAATATAAGTTTTACTATTAATATAATGTGATTTTGGGTTTGTTTTATTTATTTTGACAAAGCTTTAGTGGACCTTTCAAGGTTTATAAAACATTTTGTCTTTTTAAATTATTTTCCTTGATAGTGTGACTCACCTCCACATAAGAAACCCTAATATCTTAAGAAGTTTGGACATTGGACTTATAAAACACTTTTTTCCGCTCCCCTTTGGAAAACACCATGGGAAAAAACCATGGGCTGGTTTTTGGTTTTGATTAGTTTAATGTGATATGTCCCAAACCTAAATAATAAAGAATCCCCTCTCCTTTCCTATATAAACACACACAATATCCCACTTCCTCTTCACTCAAAGCCTTGGAGTTCTTCCAACTTCAACCCTCCTCTCTATAGAATCCTCCCAAGGTGCCCGAAGCTCCTATAAAGCCTCTCTCAAGCCTCTCTCAAGCCTTTGCGATCACACTTTCAAGTAAGGGATTCCAACGTTTCTCTTTTTATCCATGTTTCTTAATATTTTTATGCCCTTTTATTTTCAATTATAAATGTTGGTGTATGATTTTTCGCCTCCCCCATGATGTCGTCTTAATTTTTGAATAATGAGAGATTCCCTTTCTCTCTACTTAATGCCTTCCATGTATACACATTACCATGCCGAAATTCTGTAAGGAATTTCTCTCTTCTCATTTACATTCAAGTAATCTTTTTGTATCACGAGTCTAAATTCCATTACAATTGTTGGAAAGTGTATCTATATGACTCTATTACTTTATATTTCATATATATGTGATGAGACACCCCTTTATCTCTAATCAACTATTTTTATGAATTCTTATGTCATGCTGTTACGCTGCTGAAATTGCTCCACGATTTTCCAAACCAAAGTCACTGTATAGTGAATACCATGCCCATTTCTCTATAAAGGGTATTTACCTTTATGCACATTTAGTTACCAAGAATATTCGAGATCCGAGCGTACTCGGTCCCAAAAAATTTATTAAAAAACACAAAGTAAATACAACAAAACATAAATGTGACACAAATGTCACCAAACACAAGTAGACAGACCAAAATCCCAACAAAAAACACGCAATATCCAACAACCAAAACTAGATCCGTGATTTATTGTTCAACACCGTTGTGCTTGACTCCGGATCACCTGCCACCAAAGTCACATAGCCAGCTATCAAGTCAATCGCCAAAGTCAGAGTTCACATTCCAAGGAAATAACTTCTCAAAATCAGGAAATCCATCACCACCAGCCTACTCTAGCAACCAGCCTGTCACCCATCACACATCCCCTAAAGTCCCGACTCCAAAGGTCTTTGTTATTCCTCCTTTTGCATGTCAATACCTTAACACCTATTAAGGTATCCACAAGTCATGGCGCTCGGAATCCCTATGAAGACCGCAATAGCCCATAAATCATACCGAATCCCGAGGTCTTCACCATGGTCATCGCATCGCATCACTGTTACCGACCAACATCACTGGAAGACCACTTCAATCAGGTAGACCACGTACAGAAACAAATCCCATCCCCCACAACGTGGTTACTGAGATCCATCCCGTCATGGAGAGATATCCTTCAAGGACCTCCTTCCACTCTGAAACCATGAGCACCATCACCGGAGATTCCCACCGTCGACTCCCGTTGTTTAAATAGTATCATGTATGAATTCCAAATTCCATTATCATGGAATAAATGATTATGTTTAATGAATCCATGTTTTATGATCCATGTGAACACTTATGCATGAAATGAAATTGTTAAGAAATGGTGCACCCTGATAGCACTTCAATTAATTTGGTAAAGTATAGTATCATGATGCATCATGTGAAATGAGTGTTGACTCATGATAATTTAAGTGAAATAAGGGTCTACTCATTCTTCATGTTCCATGAGGGTTTACTCATGATCCAAGTGCAATGATCCATGGCTCAGTTTAATTGCACATTAAGTGTGGTTTTCACATTTCCATGTTATGATTATCATGAATTATCATGCCTTTATGTTCATGTTTCTTTTTTTCTACATTGATATTCCTATTTTTAAAAATGTATTGTATTCCTCATGTTATTCCATGTTTCTTCCCTTACTGGGATTTATAGCTCACCCTTTTCTTATGTGTGTCCTCTGGTTATCCCATGAAATGCTAAGTATGAGGGAATGTAGAGGTCAAGTAAAGAAAGTTTTCAATAAAGATGTTGTATTTGATGTTTTAAGTTGTTATGTATTGATTCTAAGCCCCAAAGATGCTAGACCTCTCGATATTCTATATTGTATCAAGTGAATTTTATGTAATAAATCATATTTATGTGTGAAATAAAGATCAGGGTAGTCATAGTTGTATCAAGGGATAGTTTTAGTTATTTTTGGGATTAGGATTAGAAACCCATAGAAAATACTTGGAGACAATACTAAGTATAAAAACATCCCTAAGTTTTGTTGAGTATTGAGTAAGTAGTTTATCAAGAAAATACATCCATGTCTGGATACGAGTAGGTAGAGGCTTATCTGGCACAGATGTACCTAGGTATGAAAACCCTGACATGGAGTTTTGGGATTGACCTGGGGTATCCTGGTACACGAAAATAGGTCTTACTGCACTCTTGGTTACAAAAATTTCGGGGGATAGGATTTGGTAAATTCACAAGCTTAGTACGAACCCTTATTAAGGGAATTAAAAAAATTCCCCTAAAATGTATATTAGAATGTTGACCATGAATAGAATAGATTGAAGCATATGGATTCATAAGTTAAGGAAATAAATGTTATTTATAAGTCATCAGTTTTGTCCTTGGATTACCCTTTATGTTTTACCCATAACTTTCCTTTAATTCCAGTCAGTGGTTGGTAATAGGAGGAATCGGGCTAACAACCGATGTGAATATCAATGTAATGATTGTGTTAATGAGATTCCCAATCTGATGGGAGTGGGAATCGTGAAATTTGTCACACTTCTCTATTAGTTAAATCATGATCTGAAAAGAAACATGGGTAAAGAGGCACGTTCAACCCCCCTAAGAAAGAACAATTTGCTATCAAGAGCTTCATGAGATAAATGCCTCCTACTTTTATTGGGTCATCTGATCCCTAAATCGCCGAACAATGGATCAACTCCATTAAAAATATCTTCTCCGTAATTTAATGTTCTGAACAAGAGAAGGTTCTTCTGGATGCTTATTTTATGGAGGGTGAAGATGATCAATGGTGGACGTTGATCAAAACTATGATGCCTGAGGATGAGATCGTGACGTTAGAATGGAAGGATTTCTAGAAGATTTTTTTCGATAAATATTTTTTATGTACCCTCTGACTTAAGATGGAAAGGGACTTCCTTTACCTCATGAAAATAGACGAAGAATCTATCGGAGCGAATGAGGAAAACATCACAAGGCTTGCACGATATGCCTTCGGCCTTGTCATTACTCCTGAATGCAAGGTTGACCACTTCTTTGGTGGGCTAAAACCTAGCGTGCAGAAAGCCCTGGAAATCTGAAACTTTGACATCTATGAGGAAATTGTCCGATGTTACCTCGAGGTTGAAATGGATATTGGAGAATCTCAGGGGTATCATGAGGATAATAAGAATAAGGTGTAATTCAATGTTGGAAGTCCGATGGATAAATCTAACAGTGTTGAGAATATCCCACACCCCACTTCCCAAAGTTGTAGAATGAAGTACCCTAGAAATTCCCTAAATGGGAGAAGGAAATGCTTTATGTGTTGAAGAGAAGGGAACCTGGCTATTAACTGTCATCAGGAAAAATCCATGGCTATGATAGATGAGAGGAATGTTCTGCTCGACCCTCAACGTGTTGTTCATTGCTTCAACTAAAAAGAACTGGGGCACTTTGCAAACCAGTTCCCCAAGAAAGGGGTTTTCGGAGGTAACCAACAACCTTCAAGGCAGAAAGGGAGAGCTTTTTCCATCATTACTGCTGAAGTGAACCCCGAAAACAAATTGGTGATAGGTATTCTAGTTATTCATTCAATAATAGAGACATAATTTTTGATTTTGGTTCTATGCATTCTTTTATTTCCCAAAAGTTGAATAGATCAATCTCAGCACCACCACAAATCATGGAAGTGAAGATGTTGATGAGTATGAAAAATGGGGCAATCATTACACCCCATGAATATAACTCTTCCCCTGTCATAATCTGTGGATTGAATTTTCCAGAAAACCTCATCATACTCCCTCTGGTGGAATTTGATGTAATTTTTGGCATGTATTGGATTTCCTTATATAGAGCCAACATAAATTATCGTGAGAGGGAAATCACTCTCTATGTGGAGAATCGACCCCTGATTCAATACAAGTACAAGAATAAATATGAATCATCTTTAGCTCCATCATCTGAAGTGTGGATATTACTGCCCTATGAGAACCTGTATCTGGATCAGATGATTGAGTCTAAGGAGGAAACCCTCCTTGAAGACATGCTTATTTTGAGGAAATTCACTAAAGTGTTTCCCGAGGAATTTACTGGTATTTCTCCTAGAAGAGATGTGGAATTATCAATTGATCTTATACCTGGGGCATTTCCAATATCCAAGAATCCTTATAGAATGGATGTTGTGGAGCTTAAGGATCTGAAGAAACAATTACAGGAGAATCTGGATAAAGGGTTTATATGCCCAAGTGCTTCACCATGGGGTGCACCAGTCCTCTTCGTCAAGAAGAAAGATGGGTCAATGTGACTTTACATCTATTATCATGAGCTTAATAAAATTATGATAAAGAACATGTATCCTCTCCCACTAACAGATGACTTGTTTGATCAGTTGTGTGGAGCACAATACTTCTCCAAGGTGGATTTTCGGTCAGTATATTATCAATTAATGGTGAAAAAGTAAGATATCCCCAAGACTATTTTTCGTACAAGATACAGGCACTATGAAATCATATTAATTCATTTTGGACTCACTAATGCTCCATCAATCTTCATGGAACAGATGAATAGATTCTTTTGGGATTACCTCAACAAATTTGTGGTATCCTTTATAAATGATATTATGATATACACAAAACCAAGGCGGACCATGAGGAGCATGTATGAACTATACTAGAGACCTTGCGGAAGAAGAATCTCTATGAAATATACACCAAGTGTGAGTTCTGGTTGAAGGAGGTATCATTCTTGGTCCATATCATCACAAGCAATGGGATATCTATGGATCCCTTCAAAACAGATGAAATTGAGGGATAGCTGAGGCCAACGTCGGTAACAGATATCCGTAGTTTCTTGGGGTTAGATGGATATTATCAATGATTTGTGAGAAATTTCTCACGATTGTCCAACCCTCTTACTAAGCTAACTCAGAGGGGAGTAATGTTTTCTTGTAGTGATGAATGCAAATAAAGTTTCAAAGAGTTAAAAAGAAGTCTTATCACTGCACCCGTTCTCACTTTACCCATAAGTGGAGAACTTTTTTTGGTATTCAGTGATGCTTTGAAGAAGGACTTGGGATGTGTGTTGATGAAAAATGACAAAGTCATTGCCTATGCTTCATGACAATTGAAAGTTCTTGTGCAGAATTATCTGACACATGATCTAGAGTTGGATGTGGTGATCTTTGCTTTAAAAATATGGCGGCATTATCTCTTTGGGGAGGATTGTGAAATATATACGGACCACAAAATCCTCAAGTATATATTCACACAGAAAGAGTTGAACATGCGCCAACGAAGATGGTTATAGTTGATCAATGAATATGACTGCTCAATCCATTACCACCCTGGGAAAGCGAACAAGGTGGTAGATTCTCTAAGTATAAAGGACCAGCGATTCTATCAATGATGAGAATTGATAAGGATCCAATATTCTGAGATTTGATGAAGATGTACATGGGAATCATAAAGAAGAAAACATCATCAATCCTTTCATAAATGATTGCTCAACCATATCTTTTGGAAAGTTTAAAGGAATCTCAAAAGGATGATGTGGTAATTTAGAATAAAGTGGAAGCTAACATAAAAGGGAAATCCTTAGAGTTTAATGTTAATTAAGAAGTAATTGTGAGATTTGGGAAAATACTATGTGTTCCATCATGTCTGGACCTGAAGAAGGAACTTTGGATGATGCACAAAGTTTGAATTTCTATATTCACCCAGGAAACCCAAAGATTTATTGAGATATCCGAGATAATTATTGGTGGGATAATATGAAGAAGGAGATTACTGAATTTACATCAAATGTATGGTGTGTCAGCAAGTGAGGGCTGAGAGATAGAAGTCTTAGAGGATGTTGCAACCATTACCCATACCAGTATGGAAATGGGAAAACATCACCATGGACTTTGTCATCGGACTCCTGAAGACTTCCAAAGGCAACAATGAAATCTGGGTTTTTTTGGATCATCTTACAAAGTCTTCACACATTATTGCAATTTGGGAGGATTTCTCATTTGATCAACTGGCACGAATATATATAAAGGAAGTGGTAAGGCTGCATGGAGTACCACTATCTATTGTATCTGATTGAGATCCAAGATTCAACTCTAAGTTTTTGAAGAGTCATCAACATGATCTAGATACTGAGCTGATATTTAGTACAACTTATCATCCTCAAACTGATAGCCAATCTGAGCGAACTATTCAGACACTGGAAGGTATGTTAAGATCATATTCAATGGAATTTAATGGAGGTTGTGATCAACATGTTCCTCTAGTTCAATTCTCCTATAATAACAGTTTCTATGAAAATATATAAATGGAACCATATAAATCCCTTTATGGGAAAAGGTGCAAAACATCGACGTGTTGGGATGAAGTTGGTGAGCGTAAGCTGCTAGGACCAGAAATGGTCAAAGAAATGGTGGAGAAGGTGAAAACCATTCAACAACATATCAAGGCATCCCAGAGTCAACAGAAGAGTTATACAGATAACCATTGACACGACCTTGAGTTTAAACTTAGAGACATGGTATTTCTACGCATATCCCCATGGAAGAAAGTCATTATGTTTTGAAATAAAGGGAAGTTAAGTCCTAGGTACATCGTCCCCTTCGAGATTCTTGATCATGTCGGGGTTGTGGCCTATCAACTGGCACTTCCACCTACCACGGCTAAAGTACATGATGTCTTTAATATATCCCTATTAAGAAACTACATACTATACCCTTCACATGTACTCTCTTTAGAGGTAATACAGTTATAGGATGATGTTTCTTATGAGGAGAAACCAGTGAAGATCTTAAATCTAGAGAAAACGTTCTCCGAAATAAGACAATTCCCCTCATCAAGGTGTTATGGTAAAACCACAAGCTTGAAGAAGCGATGTGGGAATCAGATGAAATGATGAAGAATAGTTACCCTCATCTGTTTTAGTGTGGGAAAAGAAAATTTTGAGGCCGAAATTTATTAAGGGGGGATGATTGTAACAACCCAAACATTCATAAATGAAAATTATTCTTGATCTGATTAAATATCCCATTGTGTAAATTGTTTATATAAATGTAAACTTCATTAGTTTTATGTTTTTTGGATTTTAAAATACCGTTAAGAATTGTGACCGTTTTTAATATAGTCTTTGAATAGTGATCACATGATTAGTATAAATATAAAGCTTTAAAAAAATCCAATTTACTCATACAAAGGAAGCAATGGACTCATCTTGTAGACTTGCTCCGTACGAATCCCATGTTTCAGATCTTGGAAAGGAGTTAGCGTCATTGAGATTCTCTCTTGACCAAGCCCAAGACGAGCTTGAGCACGTTAATCTTGAGTGGAACCGACTACGGGAGAAATGGAAGTTAATAGAGATTACCACCCGAGCAATGTTTTCTGAGACACCCCAAGAGTCTGTCATAATCGCACACATTACCCTTCAGCCATATGTAGGTGTTATAAGGGGTTATGTAACATGACATTATCACTATGATTATATGCATTATTTTTTTATATGATAATGAATATACATTCATTTTATTTTTGTTAGTTTGTAAATTGTTTTTAAAGTGAAAATAGTATTTTTATTTAATATTCTACCAAGAAATATTTTTTGGTGAATTAATGGATTTTTGAATTAAATAATATTTTAATAAAATATTATTAAATTACTTTTTATTAAATAAAAATGGTAATATAATTTTTATGAATGCAATTATAATTTTTATTAAGGGTTGAAAGTTATTTTTATCAAAACCCATGCTTTTTTTGATAAATGTCTGTTTTTTTATTTAAAAAGTAAAAATTCCCAAATTTAGAAAATTATTTATATAAAATGAATATTATTTTTGGAATCAGGACATTGAAATTATCTAACTGTGAAGTTTTCATAATTTTCTTAAACAGCCGAATTTTTTGGTAAAAATTTAATACCGTTTAAATATATAATGTGTTTTATGACATCATAATGACCCAATAGTGATGTAATAAAATACTATAAACATTATGTTCAGACAATATATGTTTTACCATTAAAATAATTTTATTTAGGGTTTGTTTAATTTATTTTAGGAAGCTTTAGTGGACCCTTCAAGGTTTATAAAACAATTTGTCTTTTTAAATTGTTTTCCTTGAGAGTGTGACTCACCTCCACATAAGCAACCCTATTATTTTAAGAAGTACCACCATTGGCCTTATAAAATATTTTTTTCCAATAACCTTTTTCAAAAACCATGGGTAAAAACCATGGGATGGTTTGTGGTTTTGATTAGTTTAATGTGAGGTGTCTCAAACCTAAATAATAAATAATTCTCTCTCCTTTCCTATATAAACCCACCCAAGCTCCCACATCCTCTTCACAAAAGCCTTTAGAGTTATTCCAACCTATTACATCCTCTCTCTAGAGTCCTCCCAATGTTCCCTAAGATCCCAAGAATCCTATCTCAAACCTCTCCCAAGCCTTTGGGATCACACTTCCATGTAAGGGATTCTTACGTTTCTCTTTTTATCTTAGTTGCTTAATATTGTTATGCCCTTTTATTTGTAATTATAAATGTTGGGGTATAATTTTTCACCTCCCCATACTTCCCTCTTCATGTTTTAATAACGAGAGATCCCCTTTCTATCTCATTAATTCCTTCCATGTAATCCCGTTACAATGCCGAAATTCCATAAGGAGTTTCTCTCTCCTCATTTACATTCAAGTAATTCTTTTGTATCATAAGTCTAAATTACATTACAATTGTTGCAACATGTATCTGTATGAATCCCTTACTTTCCATTTCATGTATATGTTATGAGACACCCCTTTCTCTCTCATCAACCATTTTTATGAATTCTTATGTCACACCGTTACGCTGCCGAAATTGTACCGTGATTTTCCAAGCCAAAGTCATTGTGTAGTGAATACCATGCCCATTTATCTATCATGACTATTAACCTTTATTCATATTTACTTATTGTTTAAATAGTATCATGTATGAATTCCACATTCCATTATCCTAGAATAAATTATGATGTTTAATGGATCTATGTTTTATGATCCATGTGGCACACTTATGCATGAAATGAAATGTTTAATAAAGGGTGTGCCCTAATAGCGCTTCAATGCATTGGGTAAAGAATTGTATCACGATATGTCATGTGCAATGAGTGTTGAATCGGGCTAATTCAAGTGCAATGAGGGTTTACTCATGATTTATGTACAATGAGGGTTTACTCATGCTCTATGTGCAATGATCCTTGACTCATTCTAATTCCATGTTAAGTGTTGTTGACACATTTCATGTTATGAATATCATGCTTTTATCATCCCTTTATGTTCATGTTTCTATTGTGCTCTATTGATATGCCTATTTTCTAACATGTATTTTATTCTTCATGTTATTCAATGTTTATTACCTTACTGGGATTTATATATCACCCTTTTCTTTAGCATGTCCTCAGGTTATCCCATGCAATACTAAGTACAAGGGAATGTAGTGGTCATGTAAAGGAAGTTTTTAATAAAGATATTGTATTTCATGTTTTAAGTTGTTATGTAATGATCCTAAGCCCCAAAGACTCTATAACTCTTGATCTTTTATGTTTTATCAAGTGAAGTTTATGTAATAAATAATGTTTATGTGTGTAATAAAGAGCATTGTTGTCATATGGGCACTGAATTAAACTCCAAAAGCCAGTTGATTCCATTCAAATGCTTCTTTGGATAAGGTCTTTGTCATAATGTCTACAATCTGTTGTTCTATAGGAACATAATCTAACTTTAGAAGCCCTTTATCAACATTCTCCTTGATAAAATGACACTTAATTTCAATGTTATTTTTCCTTGAGCGATGGAATGGATTTTTTCTCATATTTATAGAACTTGAATTATAGAAATGGATCTTGATTAGAGACTTCACTTCAACTCCCATTTCTTCAAGCTGTTGTTTCCTCCACAATAACTACATGTACGCTTGAGTAGCCTCAATATATTCAGATTATTTGGTTCTAAATTAAATAAAATCTTGTTTCTTTTATAGTTAACAAATACAAAATATACTAAGATATAATGAACCACATGGTGTTATGTTTTTTCATCTACTAATCCAACCCAATATGCATCTGTATATCCCAATAACTCTTTCTGAGATTTTTTTGTAAAACAAACTGAAATCTATTATTTTCTTGATATATCATTGTATTATTTTTACTGAAATATAGTTGGTCACATTGTGATTACTTTGATTACATGCTACTTGAATTTTGGAAGAAACAACATCTGGCCGTATCGATGTTAAGTACAAAAGGATTCAAATGATCTACCTATATTTTGTAACATTAATTGTCTTTCCTTCATCACCCCATGATAGATTCATCTTAGTAGACACCATACTTGTCATATCCTTGGAATTTTCCATTAAAAACATCTAAAAACTTCCTTGGCATGTTTGGAATGATAAATTAATGCACCGTTATTTACTTCTATTACCTATTAACCAAAAAAATGGCATTTTAACAATCATTGACATTTCAAACTCCTATATCATGAATTAATTAAACTATCTATACTATGATTCATCTGATCCACAAAAAATTATGCCATCGACATACACTAGAATCATCATACTTTGATTACTATCCTTATTGGCATAGATATTGTAATCAACACCACTACAATGAAAACCGAGCTACTTTAATAATGGATTAAGCCTTGAATACCATCCTCTTGGTGATTACTTCAATCCATACAAAACCTTCTTTAGCCGAAAAACTCTATTCTCATCTTCATGAATTAAGAAACTATCTGGATTCTTAATATAAACATTTTATTCCAGTGAACCATTTATAAATACTAACTATAAATCCATCTACAAATCTTTGAACTTTTACTTTACTATTATAACCAACAATAATATGATTCTCTCTATCCTTACAATAGGTGAAAATGTCTTATCAACTTCGGTGACCTCTAACTAAGAGTACCCTTTTTACAATAGTCGTTCTTTTTTCAAATCCAAACTCCATCATCATTAATCTTCTTGTGAAAGACCAATTTAGTCCTGATGAAATTATTGTAATTGGTCTCAAAAAAATCTCCCATGTCTGATTATTCTCAATTTGGTCATGATATTCATTCATATCATGAACCCAATTCTCATCTCCAGCTAATTCATCTTAATATTTAGGATCTACCTATGATAACTATGATTCTTTTTGTAATGTATTCACCCTCATTGTATGTACCAGATCTATCTTAACACCAATTATAATTTGTCTATCAATTTTGGATATTATCTTTGATTATTGTTTAGATCCTATTTCATAATCATCCTTTTCATTATATTAATCTTCTTCTAAATTAGCCTCTAGAACTGGAACATCCCCAAATATACTTATCTCATCATCACTATGCTGCTAAGACAGATCATGTATTTGGTGATGAATCCTCTCATTTTCTACTATAGTTATTTCATCGATTTTAAAAACCATTCCAAACCACTTATTTTTCAATTATATGATTTTATTTTCTTTTAGTAGAAAAGAAATATACCTTCATCTCAAATATATTGAAGCTTCCTATGTTTCTCCTTATTGAGAATTAAACACTTAATTATGATGACTTGAAAGTAGTTCAACATTGTATTCTTTCCATACCATAGCTTATGTGGAATAATCCCTTCTATTAGACATAATAATGCTCAATTTTATGTGTATACTATTCACGACTTCATTCCAAAACTTCTCTAGAAGGTCTTTCTCAATACACATTTTTCTTGTCCATGTTATTGATAATACCATTTCTTCTATAAATTAGCCCATTTCTTATTAAGTCCTTAATACTAGAACTTGGTGCCTTATCCCATTTTAATCGAAATAATCTTCCATTTCTATATTTTTTAACTTTTTTCCATTATCACTTCAGATCTTCTAGATTCTTTGACCCATAATCTTTTTAACTTCCATTTGATATGTTTTTATGCAACTGAACACTTCAAATTTGTGGGTGATGACTGACACCCATGCCATTATGGTTTAATAATAATTTAAGAGAACATAACATCTCCCCCCATCAATAGATATTGGTGAAATAGGTCTACACACATCAATATGTACCAACTCAAGCAATTTTGTTGTTTTTTTTTGCTTTTCATTATATATCATTCGAATGTTCTTCCCTTTTTGAAGTCATCACATGTATGATTACAATCACGTGAGAACCTAGGGATGTCTTGAGCCACATCATATTTAACTAGATATTCCAAGTATTTTTGGATCAATTGACCAAGATTTTTATTCCATAACTTATTTTCTTCTTTCCAGGATAGAAATAAAAAATATTTTTATCCTCTCACAAGGAAGATATTCCCTTTCATGTGTTTTTCATAAAAATACATAGCACCATCTTTTAACATAATGACAGATAATCTCCTTGAAAAACTAATGGAACATATTGAGTCACATAGTTGACTTACACTTAATAGGTTGTGACTAATACCTTCAACAACTAGGACATATATGCATCCCTAGTCTTTCCTACAAACATGGATTTTACCAATCCAATAATATGTTTCACTTTATCATCACCAAATCTTATGATAAACTCCTTATCATACCTCATTCCAGTCACTATATCCCTATTCCATATCATATGAGAGGTGAATCCACTATCAATGATCCATATTCTAGTGTGATCTGATTCTTTAAAAGAAATATATACAACCATTGTCTGTTCAACTTTCATCTTTTTTATTCATGTTTTTTACTACATACTTGATACATGTTGATAATATGGGTTTTCCTTGAACTATGATGGACCAACATTATCTTTCAATACTCCAAATAGATTTTCCATCTTTATATCGTTAGATGATATATTGATATACTTATGAACACATTTTATTCTATTTTGGCATATTTGTCAACATTGTTGACGAGAAATATCATTACATTTTACCAAATCCTCCCTACCTAAAACGATGACCATAAAATAACCATCAAGAAAATTGAGTTCCTTATGGATTCATCTATTGATCCTATTCCCTTTGACACCTCTTGGATGTGTAATAGAAATTTTGTGAGTGTCCCATTTTTACAAGATAATAACATCTAATATAAGGTGCATTTCTATGTGGAAATATTGTACTAATAGTTCTTCCTTAGGTCTTATGAATATTTTAATTCCAATTCATACCAAAATCAATCTTCAACCTTAGAGTGGTATCTTGTGGTATAAATTCAACTATTACTTATTTCTATTTGCAATCAATCCCCATACTAATTATATCATTCTGATCAATTAGATTAATTTCAAAAAATTATTTTGTTTACTTCATTGGAACTATGAATTCTAATTTTCCATTTCCTATTTCCTATGTATCCTAATTTTTATGGAATCAAGAGTTTATATTGATCTTTCAAATTAATCTTCATACTAAAAACTTCCTCTTTAAGATCCTCAATATGATTGATTTCATCTTTTCTAGTATTAGTCAAACTATTGATCTCTCTATTATATTCTTAAATTTTTATTATGTATTCAAAAAAAAGTTCTGATCTCTCTGGTATTGAAGACTTTAGTTTTTCAAATTTTTCATTTATCTTATAATTCTCTTCATCCTGTTACTAAATATAAATTTTTTCATCATGGACTACTTTTTTGTATTTTGTTTTTTCTCTTCAAACATCTACCTCTTCAAGTGAATGTTATAATTCAACCTACAGTTCAACTCTTCCTCAAATTCTCCTTCTTCATTCTCGTATTATTCTCTGGTTATGGAATTTATAAAAATTCCATCATAACATATACTTCATGATCCTTGTTATACTCTTATTTTCCTTCCTTTTATTCCTCTGAAATTCCATATTCTCTTGAATGAAGAATGTTTTTGAAGAAATTTCTTTTAAAAATTTTATTTCCTTTCACATAGGAATTAGACTTATCATGGTAATTTCAACTTCATCCTCTTTATCTTCTCAAAACCTTTTTTGGAACATTTCTATGAGATTTCCAACCTTTTCACATTGAAAACATCCAAGAAAAAGTTTCCCTTTGAACATTCCTTTTGTTGGAACCACTTTGTGTATAAGTTTGTATTTGTTGTCAATAGTTGTCATGTAAGATCAAAATGAAGGAGATCATGAAGTAATCCGATGAAGTAGAGGAATGGTGATTCAGATGATTGTTGTACTGATCGTATGTTCAAAGAACATGTGTCAAAGGTGATACATTTTTTACAACAATGAAGAATGTGAGGTGTAATCCGTCTGAGGATTATTTAAGAAGAATGGGGTTTTTGGATGAAGTCCATTCAATTTCTCCTTATTGCATGAGAACCATGTGTTTTGATGAAAACCATGCAATTCTTTATTATTGCATGAGAACCATGGGTTTTGATGAAGACCATGCAATTACTCATGATTTCATGAGAACCATGTAAGATACTTCTTGATGAATAGAATCACATGGTTTGCATGAATTTGATCATGATGGTTCATGAAGAAGACAATGTTCCAATGATTGGAATTCTAAGAAGGTCGTGCAATGATTGGAATTCTGCGATAGCCATGCACATCACATTGTCATAGAAGATGATGATTCTGAAGATATGCCTTCAAAGAATACATATCACAATAGTGGAGTTTGTGATAAAAGCAGAAGAGTTGTTGAAGGATACATATCACCAAGAAGAAGTGTTGTTGAGGTGATCGTGCTTGTTGACAAAGCAAACAGACGACATAAAAATTTGTTGACAAAGGATATTCCATGGTGGCATGAAGATTTATAGGACTATGGATAATGATACATGTTTTATTCAAGGAACATGGACAAAGGAATATACGATCTGGAGGCGGACAAAAAGAGCAGATACAAGGTGGCCCCGTTTGCCAGTGTTTACCAAATTTTTGGGGTCCAAAATTTGGAAGTTGGTGAGAATCGCGAAAAGTAGAGTTCCATGAAGATAATAATTAAATATGGAAAAGGCATTAATTTCGCGAAAAAAGGATGCATGATTTGGATTTCGTGAAGACCAGAAGAATGGAGGTGGTGATTCTTCGCGATTATGTCAAGCTTCGCGAACGGTAGAGGCAGGAGAGCTTCGTGACAATGAAGGGATTTTCAAGAGAGCTTCGCGACAATGAAGGGCTTTGTGAGGGAGCTTCTTGGCGAAGGTGAAAAGGAATTGATGGGATGCTCCATGATTATGACGAGCTCCGCGAAAGGAAAATTTCCGTAGTGCTTCATGATTTTGAGAGAATTCCGGCGGGAACATTGGAGCTTCGCGATTTGAGCTGACGTGGTGTTGACTTCGCGCAAAAAGTTCAAGGGTCGGTGGAATTGCCTATAAATAGAGTTCGACCCCCTCAAGAGAAGTAGAGAGACCTCTCAACGAAAACCTTTTCTCTCGGTTCGCAAAGGTCACTCGCGAAGGTAGTATGCTTCAAGAAAGAGGAGCTTCGCAGTGGCTATTCTAGCTCCGCGAAAGTCTTGCACCCCGCGTTGGCTCAGTGAGCTTTGCAAAGAGGCTGGAGCTCCGCGATAGCCCAGCATTGCGAAGGCTGGAGCATCGCGAGAGTGCTTCGCGATTGAGCTTCGCGAAAAGGCAGGGGCTCTGTGAAGACTTGTTTGAGCTTTCATAAATTTGGAGCCTTGCAAAGTAGGGTACATTGTGAAGGCCCTTTCAAAGGTTGTTCACCCAGTGGACAGTGGAAAAATGGGTATTCATAAGTGGATGAAATTTGGGCTTCAACATAGAATCATTTAATGAGCAATCAGACAAGTGATTGTGATTCAGGCAAACGAAGACAAGGGGATCGAGTGCATTCAGTCATTGCACTAAAGAAGAAGGATTGAACTAAAAAGAGAATCAACTCTGAACCCTGATGCAAGTAAAGTCTCATGTTGAATAGGAGACAAAGAACTTCATGTCTATCTATTGAAGAGACATTCACGTCTATAAACTGAGTGTGACATCACCAACGGAAGTGATCCAGGGGGAGTCAACGGGAGTGACCCGAGGGAAGCAGTGAGCTATCCCTAAACTTTTGTGAAGGTAGTGAGCCTGGGACAGAGTGACTGTACCCGAACCTGTGTATTCTACAGCTAGTGAAGCATAGTGGATTTAGGTACGACCGACAACCTGTCGGCGTATGCTCCTTGGACGTAGCCCTTAGTGGTGAACCAAGTAAAAATAGCTGAGTCATCTCTCTGCATGTGAATGTTTCATTGCTGATCATATCCATCATATAGGTTTAAGTAGTTCCTACCAACGTGTTAATAAGATCCACAACTTTAAGAAGAAAAATTTGACACCCTGATTCACCCCTCCCCTCTCAGGGTGTCCCGGGGTCCTACAAGTGGTATCAGAGGGAAGTTAACCTATATTGGATATTCTCCAGTAATTCTATAGAGAAGAGGATTTGAGTTTATTTCCTAAAGTAAACAATGAAGAGCAGTCTTGATAATGACGTAGTCATTTCTGAGCAGAAGTCTACATCTTTCAAAACCATGAAAAATAGGAAAAAGAAAGAGAATAATTAGCTGAAGAAGTCCCTCATATCCAAAGAAGATGCAATGTCTTGTTCTCCATGCCATTCTAATAATGAAGAAACATCAGTCTTGGAAAGTATCAAGCAGGTGGCTCAGGATTCTTCCAGAGGAAAGGATGACACCCCTAATTCAAGATTTCAAGAAAAACTCAAAACATATCTGCATGATATTCCTGAAGAAAGGGTTGTGATTATTTGTAGCCTATTCCAATCTATACAGGTTGAGATCACTCGATTAGAAAGGGAAGCTGACAATATGGAAAAGGGGTTGGAAAGAAAAGTTCTGGAAGGTATGAAGCTCACCAAACATGTGAATGTCTTTGAAGGAAAAGAGGAAGTCAATAAGACTCTAAAAGAAAAGATCCATGCACTTGAAGCTGAGCTGAAGAAGAGAAATGAAGTCAAGAGTTTTTTTTGGAAGAAACGTCCATGAAATTCAAGGAACTTGACTCTTTGTTACAAAACAAAGTTAAGATGCAGAGGATGAGGTTGAAAGACTGAAGAAGACTTGTGAAGAGAAGATGATCATGATTGAAGATCAGAAGATCATCCTCAATAATGAAAGTCAAAAATTGGAAGCCCAATTGACAAATCTTGAGAAGACACATATTGAGACTCCACAAAAGAATGAAACAGGAGATGCTGGTACTCAATGTTCATTGGAGGCTACTAAATCTGAAGTACCTCCAACATGTGACAAGAAGATTATGACAAATCTTGAGTGTCCACCTCAAGAATCATTCATTGCTGGTACTCAATGCTCACTGGAGGATTCTATTGTCCAAAGACCTCCAATATGTGATAAGAAGATCATGACAGTCGCTACTGGTACTGAATGCTCACTGGAGGATTCTATTGTCAAAATACATCCAACATGTGATAAGAAGATCATGACTTTACTCATTGATCTATCACAAGCAACTGAGAAAGTGAAGGTACCATCCAAACCATCTTGTTCTCATGTTTCTAAATACGTTCCTACAATCAGTGCAGGTTGGAAGAAAAGTTCAAAGCAAGCATGGATGAGGAAATTTGAGAAGAATAAACCTACCACCATGGATAGGATAGATGAGAAGCAAAAGGAGGAAGTTGGTTCCTCAAATAGAGCACAAAAGATTAAGAAGATGGCCCAACAACCTCATACAGAAGAAACAAAGAAGAAAAGATTTGTGGGCCAATGTTGGTGCTGTAACAGATTTAGGCACTGTGCACTGGATTGTTTTTACAATACCTTACATGGAAAAGCACAGGGAAAGCCTATATCAAAGGGAAGGAATACAGAGAAGAAGAAGCAACATCGGCAGTTCCAGAAGCATCTGTTCACCAAAAACAGATTTTGAATACTTGATAACATCTGTGATGTATGCAACGGTAGAGGTCACGTGGAAAGTACATGCCCACATCAATATGCTTTCACTTTTGATAAGAAAATAATACCTATGATGCTGGAAAATAATGAAGTGTCTACCTTGGGATGAAATCAGAAGAATGTTGTGAACACACAATTTCCCAGGAAGATCTCAAGCAGGGAAGCTGAGAAGACCCAGGATTTTAGATCCATTAAATTGAAGGGTCACTCATCCAAAAGAAGAACTAAGTGGGATGAAACACAGATGAACCCATGTGGAAGATCCAAACTAGCTTCAATAGTTCCAAATGACATATTGGTCATCTGGCCAGAAGATTTTAAAAGAATGAGGAAACTTGAAGATGAAAAGGCCAAGGCTGGTGACAAAGGAAAAGGAAATATTTCACATGAAGAAGACAGAGTTCATGAGATACTGAAAACCAAGAGAATCACACATGTCAAAGAATTTATGTGTGAGAGATGCAAGAAATCTGGTCACATTGCAAAAGGTTGTCTAACCTTAATACCAGAACAAGAAGCATTCCTTAATAGGATTAAGAATGTATCATTCCTGATGGCTGTTAAGCAGAACAATTCTCCACACAAAGCAGAAGAGAATGTGAAAAGAGCCATTCCACATCAACACATATCAGAACATATGTTGAAATGTTCAGGCATGAAGACTGGAGTGAACAGAGTAACTTGGTTGAGAAAAACACCTCAACCCTGCAGCTCATATTGATGAAGCAACGAGGAACCACCTTATTCCCTTTATTCATTTGTGTATTGTATTTGTGATAATAATGCAGGGAATTGAAGGTGAAGCATGCTCTCAGGGGGAGAACCTGAGAAGTAGTGAATGTTGTCAACTCTTGATAGCCAATCTAAAGAAGTTTCCATCCTTAGTATATTATTCAATTGATATTCAAGGATTATGATGATGAAGGATCACTCTTGATGAAAATAATAAGGAGTGTTTCCTTTGAGGGGGAGAAAAATGAAGAAGCTTCCATAATCACTGTGTCAATCAATATCAACTCCAGCTGGACTCAAAAGCAGTTACTCTGTGAATTTCATGAAGAACATGTCAATGGAGAAGGTATTCCATTTCTCAATCTCTATCCCTTGGTTACTCAGATCAAAGATCATTCTATAAAGGGGGAGTAGCTGAATTGATCGGTGACATAAGAAGAATGGATGTGCCCCAAGGTCATGTATCCTGCAAATAGAACTTGAATGTTTTTTATCAGTTTGTTGATGTAAGTGCAGGAATTTCAGGCTGATCTTTCCCTACCACATTTTATTTCATATGCCTTAAATTAAAGTGGTAAACCCTTGAAGACAAAATTCATGAGTTCTCATCTCATGTTGGTATCATGATCTGTGAATAATGGAAAACCTTGTTGAATTAATCAAATCCTCTTGTTTTCTACATCGATCATTACTCAAGTATACTTAGAGTGAAATGATTAATGAAACGTTGCTTAAGTATGGATTGATAACCTCCCTACCATGCACTTTGTATTTCTTGTCAATAAGGGGGAGAGAAACTGAAATGATAGTTTGAAAAGAAAAGTTGATTGAAGAGAAGATTCTCATTTTGACATTGACGAATTCATTTCAGAAGATTTATAAGGTATTGACAACAAAATAAAAAGGGGGAGATTGTTGGAACCACTTTGTGTATAAGTTTGTATTTGTTGTCAATAGTTGTCATGGAAGATCAAAATGAAGGAGATCATGAAGTACTCCGCTGAAGTAGAGGAATGGTGATCCAGATGATTGTTGTACTGATCGTATGTTCAAAGAACATGTGTCAAAGGTGATACATTGTTTACAACAATAAAGAATGTGAGGTGTAATCCATCTGAGGATGATTTAAGAAGAATGGGGTTTTTGGATGAAGTCCATGCAATTTCTCCTTATTGCATGAGAACCATGGGTTTTGATGAAGACCATGCAATTCCTCATTATTGCATGAGAACCATGGGTTTTGATGAAGACCATGCAATTACTCATGATTGCATGAGAACCATGCAAGAGACTTCTTCATGAATAGAATCACATGGTTTGCATGAAGTTGATCATGACGGTTGATGAAGAACACAATGTGCCAATGATTGGAATTCTACGAAGGTCGTGCAATGATTGGAATTCTACGATAGCAATGCACATCACATTGTCATAGAAGATGATGATGCTGAATCTATGCCTTAAAAGAATACATATCACAATAGTGGAGTTTGTGATAAAAGTAGAAGAGTTGTTGAAGGATACATATCACCAAGAAGAAGTGTTGTTGAGGTGATCGTGCTTGTTGACAAAGCAAACAGGCGACATAAAAATTTGTTGACAAAAGAGATTCCATGGTGGCATGAAGAGTTAGAGGACTGTGGATAATGATCCATGTTTTATTCAAGGAACATGGACAAAGGAATAGATGATCTGGAGGCGGACAAAAAGAGCAGATACAAGGTGGTGCCATTTTCCAGTGTTTGCCAAATTTTTGGGGTCCAAAATTTAGAAGTTGGTGAGAATCGCGAAAAGTGGAGTTCCATGAAGATAATAATTAAATATGGAAAAGGCATGAATTTTACGAAGAAAGGATGCATGGTTTGGATTTCACGAAGACCAGAAGAATGGAGGCAGTGATTCTTCGCGATTACGTCAAGCTTCATGAACGGCAGAGGCCAGAGAGCTTCGCGGCGATGAAGGGCTTTGCAAGAGAGCTTCACAGTGATGAAGGGCTTTGCGAGGGAGCTTCGCGGCGAAGGTGAAAAGTAATTGACGGGATTCTCCGCGATTAAGACGAGCTCCGCGAACGGAAAATTTCAGTAGTGCTTCGTGATTTTGAGAGAATTCCGGCGGGAACTTCAGAGCTTCGCGATTTGAGCTGACGTGGCATTGACTTCGCGCAGAAAGTTCGAGGGTCGGTGGAATTGCCTCTAAATAGAGGCTGACCCCCTCAAGAGAAGCAGAGAGAGATCTCAACGAAAATCCTTTGCTCTCGGTTCGCAAAGGTCACTCGCGAAGGTAGTTTGCTTCACGAAAGAGGAGCTTCACAGCGGCTATTCTAGCTCCGTGAAAGTCTTGCGCCCCGCGTTGGCTCAGTGAGCTTCGCGAAGAGGATGGAGCTCCGCGATAGCCCAGCATTGCGAAGGCTGGAGCATCGCGAGAGTGTTTCGCGATTGAGCTTCGTGAAAAGGCAGGGGCTCTACGAAGACTTGTTTGAGCTTTCCAAAATTGGGAGCCTTGAAAAGTAGGGTACGTTGCGAAGGCCCTTTCAAAGGTTGTTCACCCAGTGGATTGGGGAAAATGGGGTATTCATAAGTGGATGAAATTTGGACTTCAACAGAGCATCATTTATTGAGAAATCACACAAGTGATTGTGATTCAGGCAAATGAAGACAAGGGGATCTAGTGCATTCAGTCATTGCACTAAAGAAGAAGTATTGAACGTAAAAGAGCATCAACTCTGAACCCTGATGCAAGCAAAGTCTCATGCTAAACAGGAGACAAAGAACTTCATGTCTATCTATTGAAGAGACCTTCACGTCTATAAACTGAGTGTGACATCACCAATGGTAGTGAGCCAGGGGGAGTCAACGGGAGTAACCCGAGGGAAGCAGTGAGCTATCCCTGAACTTTTGTGAAGGCAGTGAGCCTGGGACATAGTGACTGTACCCGAACCTGTGTAATCTACAGCTAGTGAAGCATAGTGGATTTAGGTACGACCAAAAACCTGTCGGCGTATGCTCCTTGGATGTAGCCCTTAGTGGTGAACCAAGTAAAAATAGCTGAGTCATCTGTCTGCATGTGAATGTTTCATTGCTGATCATATCCATCATACAAGTTTAAGTAGTTCCTACCAACGTGGGAATAAGATCCAAAACTTTAAGAAGAAAAAGTTGACACCCTGATTCACCCCTCCCCTCTCAAGGTGTCCTGGGGTCCTACACCTTTTACACTTTAAGGATTTGGGGAATGTAATGACATCACCTCATCTATATTTTCATCTTTCTATCCATCTTAAATAGTGATCTTTTTCATGGACTTGAATGCCACATACTTGGAATTCCCTTTTTCCATAGCATTTGTATCATCATTTCTCATTTCATATTCAACAAGTGTACTTTGCAAGTTATCCATTGTCAGCTCCTTTGAATATTTATCTTCCAATATAGAAACATTCATATTGATTCGAGGTAGAAGTTTTCTCAAGATATTCTTAATGATATTTATATCTTCAATAGTTCCTCCAAGATAATGCATGTGTACAAAAACAACATTTACATGATCAAAGAATATATCAGAAGGCCCATTAGGGTGTATTATGATATTCTCATACTTGTTCCACAAAACCTACATCTTTGCTTCTCTCACTTTTGAGTCACACTAAAAAATATTCAACAACATTTCCCACATTTCATGTAATGAATTACATAACATCACCTTCGTATATATTAAATTGGATAGGGATCCCTCTAAATAATTGATTTATTTGGCATAAGTATCCAATTCCCTTTGTTCAGATTCTGATAATGCCTAACTATCAATATTGGCCAAAATTCCATGCATCGCTGATGTAAAGATATCCATTTCTAATTATAAAAAGTATTGATGGATCTGATTCTTCTATAATTCAAATTTTCATATAGAAGATCATAATCCCTTTTTGATTGACCACCACTATTTCATCTACTGAATGATAACTACTGAATTTAAACCATTAGATCTGATAGCTCCGATAACAATTGTTAGGACCACTAGGTCAAATACCCTAAGAGGGGGTGAATCACGGTGTGATTGATGGATTACTACTCTTAATATCTTTTTCTATCATTAAAAAATACATTTTTGTTATTCTCTCATATCCAAATATGAAAATAAATGAAATCATGCATGATACATAATGATTTTACTTGGTTTACCCTCATTGGGATACGTCCAAGGTGGATAAAACGATGATGTGTTGATGTAACAAATCCACTATGTCTCACTTTGAAAATAAAATGTTTGGGATTGATCAATTTTATTCCTAGAATCAATGTATTTACAATGTTTAGGGTCAGCTCGCTGCTTTATGAGGGGTCGCTCCTTGACCTCTTTCTCTGGATCACTATCGGTGGAAAGGATCACCGTTTTCATCTTACTCTTCTCACCACTCAAGAATGGATACAATCATAGATTATGAAATTGTATTTTCCTAAATTTTCATGAATGAATGCATCCTCAATCATAGTTACATGCTATGTTGAAGTACCACATTTCTGCATACTATTAGCTTTCCTAAATTGATTTAACAAACTGTTTTTCTCCCTTTATAAACTACCATGAATCTCCATAAAATTGTGTTTCACTACATGGTGAGATTGGTTCTAACACATCCTCTTCTTCCATAGTCCACCCCTATTTCCATGAACCATATCCTCTTTTGCTGACCATCTCTAGTTCTTTGGACCGCCCCTTCTTCGTGGATGCCTTTTACCTTTCGGGATAAAGAGCCTTAGAAAAACTCCATTCAAAAAATTATTCATATGAACTACTTCAACCTTCGTGTAATCCTTCCTTACGAACTCTTTTAGATTTCACAGAATTCTTCTCGGAGAAATGATGTTTTCTAATGAAAATTGCTTGAGGCAATGATTTGATTAGCAGACCTTATATAGGAAAATAGATTTGAAAACCCCGCTAATACAAATCTCCCAAATATTGGATGTGGTACAGCATTCACCACGTACTATATTATACGGTCCACATAGTGCTTTGATCCTATGTGGTGGCTGATGCCTTCCATAAACTATTCACTACCTCTCAACCAAAAACAATAGCCTTACTATGAACAAAAATCCTCTCATGAATTTCAAGTCACCAATGAACTCTTTTTTCTAAATGGTCTTCATAGCTTGCTTCGTAGTCTGCATAGCATTGCTCTGCTGAAATCTACCTTAGCCTAATTTCCGTCACCATTATGCATACTTCCTTTTTTGGTCTGTGAACTATGATTCTTGGTCCACAAATTGTGAACACATTTTCATAAAAACCTCCTATTCCAAAAACAAAACACAAATTTTGAGGCCCACAAATTTGGAAAACACAGTGAAACTATACCTCCTTAAAAACCTGATTCAAAGACAATAACCATATTGATTCATGGTCATATAGATTTTTTGAACAAGCACAATCACCTCAAAACACCAAGAAGACACCTTCAAGGATTGTTTACCAATAGTAACTGAGATGGTTATTATTGAGATGATTCATTCACTTGTGGAATCTTATAAATCTACCATGAATATTTATAACTCTCAGTTGTAATTCAAATACTAGAATGATACATTAATATGAGATGAAAAAATAGAATAGTATATGTTTAATTACAATGAAATACATACATTGATTGCAGAAGAACAAAAAGGAAAATTTGTAACTAAGATAGTTCATAAAGAAGTGATCAATGCAATAGAGAAACTACAAAGAACATCTATGAATATTAATAAATCCCTTATAGATTTTAATACAAAGGTAATTAAAGAGTTGAATATTTCTCTCCTAATGTAAAATGAAATGCATGATGATCAAGTTTGGAAAATTAAGAGTCAATGGGAAGATAAACTGAAAGATGATGAATATGAGAAATATTTCCTCAATATAAAGTGTCTTTAAATGGAAGTTAAATTAAAAATTTTAAGGGAAAAACAATTAATGACTTCCTATAAATATTGTGAAGATGTAGTGAAACCACATGAAGACCAAAAAAACTCTCTAAATCGTAAATTTCTTGAGTTGGAGTTCAAGTTTGAAAATCTATAGAATTTCCTAGATGAATATTTACAGAATAATGATATCAGAAAACCTACCAAGTGTAATTTTGAAAATATTCTTACTTCATACAAGACTTATTTCAGTGGAAAGAATAGCTTCATATTATCTAATGATAAATATGTTGAAATCTAACTAAAAAATTTAACCCTTGATCTAGATGTTTTTGTTTTTAATAATATTGTATAATCTAAAAGTATGGGTTCCAAAAAGAATCCACATAAATCATGGATGAATAATAATGATGAAAAATACACCATTTCATCAAATTTGGACATAAATAAGAGAAGGAGTTCTTGTTCCCTACAAATATATTAGATGAATATTCATATAATTTAGAAGCAACATGATTTCAAAACTATCCAATTAGTAAAAAAGAAGAATAAATCAGAATTTGTTGGATATTTTTGGTGTTGTTTGATATTTGGGCATGAGGCTATTGACATTTGGATTAATATTTCCATTCATAATAATTATATAATGTCATCGTTATGGGGGTGCAGATCTAATATGAAGATAAATCCTATAAACATGAATAATAGTTCACATATAAATAAGAATCTATCTATAAATAATATATTTGATTGTCTTGAAAAATTATGTTATTATTCTAGTATAAGTCGTCAAAATTATAATAACTATTTGTATGTACCAATTATGCACTATGAAAATACTGATATAAAAACAACACTATAACAAATGCATAAATAAAGAAAAAAAGAGGAAAAATATTCCTTGGGGTATAAACATGAGAATAATGTTATGAAATCCATGAAGCAAGATAAATCTAAGAAGGATAATGTGATAATTATCATACCAACTATAGGGTTCTTCTACATTGGAAGAAAAAATCATAAAAATGATCATTTCAATCAGTTCATAATACCAATTATAGTGGAAACAAGATAAATAAGAAAAGGAAATGAATTTCAGAAACAAATACTAGGATTGATTTGATGAATGAAAATCGAGATAAACAATTAGAATTTCTTGAGAGGTTGTCCAAAAAGGGTAACTATATGATAGCTATAGATTTGGGTGGAAAGTGAAAAATGTCAGGTCACATTTCTAAAAATTTGAAGACATGGTTTCCTACACAAATAAAACTATTTATGAATAATGAAATGGCACCATTGTATTCTTATGTTATAAATGATACTATGATAAAGGATTATATACACAATAATAATTATGAGCATTTACCAAAATAATGTTAATAGTTTTTCCAGAGATGCTAGAATAGGATAAGATGTTGAAGTAGGAAGAGAAGGTTGAAAGTGCATTATTTCCCAATGTTGTGAATCCCATTCCATCTAATACATAATCTAAAGAAATCATGAATTCCATGCAGTCCATAAATGATCAAATTTGGATAGTCAAATAATGAGAATTCATGATATATTTTCTTAAATCTGGAGAATAATTGAAAGGAGTATTTGAATTTAGAAATGAATCTCATCCATGTTTCCTAAACTAAAAAATTCATTGAAGAACCAATATTTTACCACAATTTTTTTCTTGTTTCTTTTATGAATGGAATTGAAGGTGATGCATATATTTTGGGGGATTTCCGAAGATATTATTGATGTGAAAATATTTTACAATATTCAAGATGTTATCCGTCAAAGAGTTATTTATTTAAATTGGTCTATAAATTGTTCTTTAATTTTATTCTTGAAGTAAACAAATCATGATGATGAGAAATAATAATGCTCATCCCTCCAAGAGGAGTAAAGATAAAAAATTACCAGAGGTGAATATATCAATTCTTATTACATTAATATTTTAATTTTTGGAAAGAAACATATTTGATGATTTCAAACTATGGGAATTGAATCTTTTCATTAAAAGAAATGTTCTCTTATCTCTATATGAATTAAAATTATGAATCAGAAGTGTAGAAACATATAATTTGAGGAAAAAATTAAAATTAATTGAAAAATGGGAAGTATATTTTTGTAGTTTATTTTTTCTAATTTTTTTTTCAAAATAAATATAGGATGTTAATTGATAACCATTTCAAAATTCTTTGAACGAAGGATTTAGTGTTGGCATCATATTCAAAAAAACATTATTTACGATTTTTTTATCTAAATTGATCACTCTTGTTTTCTACACTGTCTTAGACCACATAGACTTAGATATGATTAATTAATGACTCATTTATATAAGAAAATTGATTCATTTATTCTCTCAATTATATCAATTTAGATTTCACTTAAATTGAATCTCTTTTGGAATGAGAAGATTTAATGATAGAATAACAAAATTTCAATTGTTATATAATGAGATGAGATAAATTCATTCCCCTAATTATATATTTGGTTTTATTTTCAATTATGAGAGAGGAAGAAACATTATCTTTGAAAGTGAAATGGGTATTGAGAAAAAATACAAAATGGAAGGCTGAAGAACCAAAATTTATTGAACACAATATTTTTTTGTAATTTTGTTCAATATAGTTTTCTGATAAAAAAACAATGTGACATTAAAAATTCTAAATGACATTAATTGAAGGTTGGTGTTCTGTATTAGAATTATTGTTGAGAATAACTCAAAATTGGAAAGGTTTTTTATTTGAAGAAGTTTCCTTAATTAAAAAAATAATTTAATGTGAATATTTTAGAGCACATAATTTGTTCAAAAAAACTTGTAATTGTTTGAATTGGGTTGACACAATGTTTACAACATTGAAAGAAATATAGAGTTGATTTCAATATTTTAATTTTAAGGAGAATAAGAATATGTCTTTGTTTTTCATATGGAATTTGAATGTCTATTTTTTTATATGGAACGTTTTTTGTTGATAAATGAATGAAAAGATGTGGAAACATATCATTGTATGTCCTAATCAAACATTAAACTTCCACCAAGACAAAAAGTTAAAGGGAAGCTGCTTCCACTACTTAGGTGGGCAGAAAAGCCCTCAATTCATCTGACAGTATTGGAAAATTGTGTTTTCCCAACACTTGTATACCAACGGTTTGAATGAACTGTTGGTATAAATAAATTTTCCCAATGGTTTCTTCAAATTGTTGGGATAATGGGATGAGAATTAGCTTTTCCCAACAGTTTACTCAAACCATTAGTAAAATCTTGGAAAAGCTATATATAAACCAACAGTTTTTAAAAACCATTGGAAAATACAATTTTTCCCTACATTTTTAACAAACCCTTGGCAACGTTTCTCCCCAAATAGCAGCACATCAAGAATACCTCCGCCTGATTTAAAACATAAACCTAATCATTGTCGATGCTCTCTCTTCACAGTAAGGTATCTCTCGAAGCTCTCTATGCAATCAAGTAATTATTTATGTCTGCATTTCTAATCTTGAAGTGGAATTTCGTGCATCTATTTTTGTTTGTTACCTATTTTGGTTTCGCCTAAATGAGATGCACGTGGTCTGCTTCTTCCTGTATTTCTATTTCTCTTATCATGTTCCCTTACCACAAGACCCTTCTTCCAGAGCTGATCATGAGAGTGAGGTTTTATATTATTTAATGTGATGGGGGCCTTGGGTAGAAATTCCTTCTAGTATAATCCTTTCTATTTTTAATGTAAGGAATTCTATTGTGCCATGTGGATAGTGAAAACCCATTTGAGGTATTGAGTAATTGTAATTCTGTTTTTTGTGGGTTATATTATCTCAATTACGAGAGGTATTGGTTGTATAATGAATCTATTTTTAATGGGGATTTCTTTTACAGTGTATTAGAAATATGATTCATCGATTTTGTGTATAATGTGATAACCTATTTTGTTGATTTGTATTATTTATCTTGCTGTCTCTATTGATAAATGTAAGATGTTTTCATAGTGTGGTTTTGTATTGGTAGAATTTTTGTAGTGAAACCTCTTCCTAAGAAGATATATGGTGACATCCTTAGTTTTTTTATTCATGTAGTACATGGAATGTGTTTGAAAGGGATAATGGGCTGAGTGACTCTTTGGGGTTATATTATTGAGTGAGTTGGGTAAGTTGGAAATTGTTATGTGAGTTCCTTGTGGCCTATGGGGTATGGTTAAAACCTATAGGGGTGTTATGTAGGGATGTGGATGAGGGTGGTTGATGAGATTGGCCATATATCAATTATGTCCTACGGGATTGTTTATAACATTAAGATATTTTTGAGTTATAGGGTATTCCTTGGGTGGTATGGTATATGGTCGGATGGGATAAGAAAATTGATGATGATTTACTTATAGAAATTTCACTTAGAAGGGGGTGTGGGCTCTCCAAGGAGGGAGGGGAGTTGTCCATCCCCCACCGCCCCTTGGACAACCCCCTTGGACACCACCCCACCCCCTGGACACCCCCACCCCCTGGACACCCCCAACACCTTGGACAACCCCCACACCAACCCCCCATGATAGCCCCCCTGTACACCACACCACCCCACCCCTGGATAGCCCCCACCTCCCGGACAAACCTCCCGGACACCACCCCACACCCCTGGACAGCCCCCCTAGACACCCCCACCCCCGGACACCCCCTGAATAACCCCTCCCCCTTGGACAACCCCCTTAGACACCACCCCACCACATGGACACCCCCACCCCTTGGACAACCCCCCCTGGACACCACCCCACCCCTAGACAACCCTCCTACACCCTTGGACACCCCCCCTGGACTCCTCACCACCCCCTGGACAGCCCTCCCACCCCCTTGGACAGCCCCCCTGGACACCACCCCACCCCCTGGACACCCCTTTTACCCCCTTGGATAGCCCCCTGGACACCACCCCACCCCCTTGACAACCCTACCACCCCCTTGGACAGCCCTGCTGGACACCACCCCACCCTCTTGGACAACCCCCACCCCCTATATCTTGTTATAAAGATATCCTTCTATTCTCAACCTTTCTCCTATTATTTAACTATCTAGAAATATCACTATAATTATTCCTTATTTCTATGGATTTTGTAAAATTGTATGATTCACACTATTTGATATTGAATCAACAACTAATACTTGATTGGTAGATGTATCTGAGTATATAGAAGATGGTTTATAAAATATCCCTTAAAAGTATCCCTATTTTTTGTTCTTTATGATGTTAAGTATCATTGACATACTTTATTATTAATCTCAAATATAAGAATAAATGTTTTTTCTATACTTTATGAAATTAAACCTCTTTATGATCCATGAACAACCTATTAGTGTAGAATCCTTAACTTTATCCACCCATGGGGTGCTCTTCACTTGGGGAACTAATTGGCTAATGAAAGGTATGACCATAGGGGTACCAAGAATGAGTTATTGAACTTGAGTGAATGATTTGGGATACCTATAACATATAATGGGACCCGAGGCATGTTCCTCTTATATGAGACCTATTGAAAATGAATATAAATAAATTTTAATTTAATTTTTGAGTACTTGTTCATTGATTAATGATTTGGAATTCCTTGAAGAATCCAACCAAGGATTTATGTTAAAAACATAGCTTTTAATTCCATTTGGAAACCCCCATGGATTCATGATGATTTGGTTTAGAATACCTTGGGGAAATCTAACTTGGATTCATAGTGATTATGATTTAGGAATCCTTGGGGAAGTCCCCCTTGAATTCTAAACTAGGGGCCTCTCTCTTTACATAGGTTGGGAACTACTTCCTACCTATAAAGCCATCTGAAGTCAATCATTTTTTAGTTATACACTCCAAATCTATAAGGATTAACATATTTTTAATGTTTTTCATCTATTATTCTTTGTTTATATTTTTATTTGACCTAAACCAGGTGGTGACGTGTGTGGCATGACATACCCAATAAGTTTATTTTGATTTGTTTTCTATTTTTGTTTTACAATTCAAGTGTCATGATTATATGAATCAACTTGATTTGAAGTCTTCATAGCCACTCCATTTAGGTGGATTTCTTTTTTTAGTGGGGTGATAAGGTACTTTCTGTGGACTTTAGTTTTGGTGTTATAAAATGTACTAACTTTTCAAAATATTTCCATTTTTAGCATCAATAACTTATTTAAAAAACTCTCTTTACACATTCTGAATCTTTCATGAAAAGCCTTCACTTTATAATATCTTGAACAATGTTTTATTAGGTTAACGGTTCATTCTTGGTATGTGATAAATGGAAAAATTACAAAACACATATCACCTCAAATTTAGGCACACATAACTGAATTAATTAGTATATATTTACATTATTTTAACAGTTCACTACATCAACTAGAAACTCCTTCATTTATTGTTTACTTAAATATATTTTCGATTAAACTTCAATCTTATTGAATTTATTATGAAAAAATGACTTATAACAATTCTCTTTACAGAATGGATAGAAGTTGGATGTATGAAACTGATTGGATCTCAAGATATTTTCAAAATAATTTGAAGAGATTTTAGATTTGGAATTTCACAATGTTTCAGATAGTGGTCACATAAACTACCCAGGATCCAATTATGTTGGTAGACCTTGGTTGAGCTGTGAAGAAGTCAGCTACCACATAACCAAATATAGTTGTCATGAAAACTACTTTGTGTGGTATCACAATGGGGAGAAAATGAAAGCTCAAATTCTTGATGATCGAAATGAAAGGAATGGACTGAAGAATTTGTTAGATGACAGGTTTCCGTTTATTCGTCATCATGAAAAAGAAAGGATTTTGACTCAATAAGACTTCGATATGAGGACAGATGATGTATCTAATGCAAATGATGATATTTTTATGGTGAAAAAAGTGATTGATGCTGCCAGGACTCCTGTATATCGACAGTGTGATAAAATGAAAAATCTGTAATTTTTAATCTAATTATTTCATGGGAAAAATATGTATGGGATTTCTAATAGAGCAATCGATTACATTATTACCTTCTTGAAGGATTTAATTCCATATGATGCAGATATTCCCTCAAACCACTATATGGCATGGAAGTTAGTTATGGAACATGGATTTTCAAGAAACAAAATTCATTCTTGCCTGAAAGATTGCAGTTTATTCTAGGAAGAAACTGTTGAACGAAGTGATTGTATAAAATTTGGAAAATCCCGTTGGAAGTCAAAATCTGATGGAACACCATCCTGCATTCCACAGAAAGTAATGTGGAACTTTCTATTGATCCCCAGACTCCAAAACATTTTTATGTCTGATGAAATATCAAGAGAGTTGAGATGACATGATACTGAGATAAATAAGACTGTTGATGAGTTGGTTCACCCTGCAGGTGGATTTTCATGGTATATATTTGATACTCGATGTCCTGATTTTGCTACTGACGTGCATAATGTGAGGCTGGGCCATTCATGAGATGACTTTAATCTGTTTGGGAAGATGCTTACTTTGTACTGCACATGGATAGTTTTTATACACATTTATAATATTTCCCCACAATTGTGTATGAAAAAACCTTTCACTTTCATGAGTATACTCATATCAGGCCCTTCTCATCCCAACATTGATATTGATGTATACATGCAACCTTTAATAAAATAGTTGAATCTTCTTTGGGATGTGGGTGTGCGCACATACGATGCATATTTTAAATACATATTTCATATACATGTTGCACTTATGTGGACGATCAATGATTTAATGGCTTATGCAATGATGTCTGGATGGAGCATGAAGGGAAAACTGTCATGTCCTGTTTATATAAAGAATACATGATCTATAAGACTGAAACATGACTGTAGTTTTAGTTTTATGGGACATCGACGATTATTTCCAATGGACCATCCATATAGAAATAATTGTTGAAGATTTGATAATACCATAGAGACGGATGATCCACCTCAGCATATATCTGGAACTGATGTGCTTAATGAATTGAAAGATTTCAGTTTTTCATTCGGGAAGGGTCAAATAAAATCTGGAAAGAGAAAGAATATTTCCACTGAAACCTATTACAATTAGAGGAAGAGGGGTATCTTTTTTTATTTTCCTTATTGGTCAACCAAATTGTTACTTCATTGCTTAGACGTAATGCACATTGAAAATACTATATGTAAAATGTTTCTTTTGATACTTCTAAATGTTAAGGGAAAGAAAAAAGATGATTTACAGTCTCGGCGTGACTTGGTGGATTGGGGCATCATACTAGAATTGCATCTTGTTCATATCAGTGAAAATAAATGGAAAGTTCCATGTGCTTCTTATGTGACGAAACCTATGAAAAAAAAATTTCTGGAAGTATTAGAGACTATTAGAGTTCCTAATGGCTATTCAATCAACATATCTAAACGGGAAAATAGAAGAGAGTTGAAGCTAAAATATTTAAAGACTCATGATTATCACATTCTTATGCGTGAGTTGATTCCAATAGTAATCCTTCATCTTTTGTCCAATAATGTAAGGGTGACTATTATACGGTTGTTCCATCTTTTTAGAGATCTTTGTGCTAAGAATTTTTCCAAGTCTTTCTTGCAAAAAATGTTAACAAATGCCTCGTTAATTTTGTGTGAGTTGGAGAAAATATTTCCTCCATCATTTTTCACATTCATGCTGCATCTGACTGTCCATATTCCCACTGAAGTACTTCTTGGAGGACCTGTTTATTTTCATTAGATGTATCTAACTTAATGAAATATGTACACATTAATGTATTATGTACAAAAAAGGAATCATCTATAGGGTTCTATTGTGAACGGTTACTTGGATCAAGAATGTATGGATTTCTGCTCAATGTATTTGTCTGATCTTACTACAAGAATGGACAGAACAATGAGAAATGATGAAGAATAGTATGAGAAAATTGAACCCATTTTTCCATCACTTCCTCAAATAGGAGGAATTCTTGGATCATATACATTTAAGACATTAAGCCTTGAAGAGCGGGAGATGGCACATCGCACAGTTTTGTTCAACTTTGATTTGTTCGATGAGTACATCAGGTAACTAAATTAAATATGTATATCTTATATATATATATCTATTAAACTATTCATATTTTTTATCTATCGGGAACATAAAACAATGATAAATATAAAGCATCGTTCTTTATCTTTGAGAAGGAGGGAGGCTTTGCATAGCAAATAGTTTTCTACTTTGTTAAAATTAAAGGTAAAAATATTACTATTTAACATAATTAAATCAATATTTAATTACGTTTAATATTCATTTATATTGAAGGTATTGAATTTTCCAGCTGACTCTATCTCTGAGGAAATAAGAGATTTGGATTTTTGTCTGAATATCGTGGTTCATGACTGTAAATCAATTGTTATCAATGGGTATAAATTTATTGTCAATGAATGAGAAAAGAACATGATAACACAATAAGATGGTGTTATGGTTACTTCCACAATAGATTGTTATGCCAATTCATTAGATAGTAGACCACGATTTGAAAATGTGGGTTATTATGGAGTCATTGAAAAAATAATAATGTTGGATTATTACTCTCATGGATGAGTCACGATGATGAAATGCCATTGGTTTGATTCGATGATGAGACATGGCATATTTATTGATGATTATGGATTTTGATTAATTAATATGACTCACACTCTTGCTACCGAAGAACATATGTATTGGCATCAATGGCTAAACATGTTTTTTATGTCAAAGACCAACTTTGACCTGAATTTGGTGTCATAGTTGAAGAAATTCCAAAACATATTTTTTATGATGGTGATGATGTAATTGACACCATCCCTACTACGATTGGAAGAAATCCATTTATTTCTTTTCATGACTCCAATAGCTCAATTTTCAGAGTTGACTGTGAACCTGAAGTTGTGGTGGGAAATATATAAAATAATCCATTCATGTTCTCAATTCTTTTGGTTTACCTCATGTTGGGTTGTTAAGGTTGGTTCTATTCAAATTGATTTAATATTGAAACCTGCATCATCTACCCGAGTTAAAGAAATTAAATTTTTCCTTAATTTTGACAATTACTTTTCCACTTATGAATCTGGTAGAATCAATGTTCTAAGATTTTAATAGACTGATGACACTTAGTAAATAATCATCGTACTAAAAATTAAATTTATTTATTACATATTGTACGATTTATTGACTTCATTATATATTTTTTCAAGCTCACCTAAAATAATGTTTAGTTAAATTATCCATGAATCCCCCTATTCCCTCCTATTTATTTTGTTTTTTGGGTTACACATTAGTTATCCTTTTCTATTTACATCCATATTTGTTTTCAAATGTAGGAAATGAAATCAATGGAAGAGAGGCGATGAAAAAAGATTATAGACAACAATCGTCGCATGACCGAGCTAGGCATTCCACCACTAGTGCCTGTAGTGAGTATTTTATTTCAAATATATTTATTTAAATTATATATAATGTCATGTGCTTATTTTTTTTAAAACAATATTTCAGGATTCATCTATTAGGCAATAGTTATTTGATGATCAGTCGAGTAGTGGTCCCAGTACGGGGGGTGTTTGTACGAGGGGGTGGTATGAGAGCTAGATGATCTGGTCGGCATACCCCATTAGACCCTGCCCCTCCCACTGACATACCATACATCCCACATTCTTATCCCGGTGTGCCGTTAGAGGACAACACTTCTTGTAAGGAATATATGTCATCGATGCATTCTATATATGGTGCACCAGGTGGCAGTTCTAGTGGTGGTCGAGACGATGGCGAGGAGGAGGAGGCCGAGGAGGAGGCCGAGGTGATGGAGGAGGGCGAGGAGGTGGATGATGAGGAGGCCGAGGCTGAGTACAAGGGCGATGAAGAGGGTGGGGACAATGATGGGGACAACAATGAGGATGAGGGTGAGGGTGAAGATGATGGTAATGATAGTGATAGTGATGAGGAACAGATTGATCCGTTACATTTTTGAATAATATTACTGACCTTTGATGCTTATTTATTTTTTGTGCCTGAATATATGTGTCATTAGGTAGGTCATATTATCTTTATTTTTTTTATCTATAAATAATTAAACTTGATTTGATGTAAAATCCCCCTATTTTAATGAAATTGTAATTTTTTTGTGGAATTTAGAAAATTGGTGGTCTCATTAGAAGTTGATATAATGAAATTATTTTTATAACCTTGAAAACATTTTCTTAGAGAATATGTAAATTCCATCCCACAAACTCGGGATAGCCCCCCGGATAGCCCCCCACCCTCCTCCCTGGACCCCGGATCGCCCCCACCCTCCTCCCTCGACCCCGCAAAGTCCCCCCACCCTCCTTCCTAGACCCCGGACAGCCCCCCCCCCCCCCCCCCACCGTCCTCTCTAGACCCCGGATATCCCCTGGACAACCCCCCCCCCCAAACCTCCTCCCTTTACCCCGGACAGCCCCCACCCTCCTCCATAGACCCCGGACATCCCCCCACCCTATTTCCTGGACCTTGAACAACTCCCCTCCTTCCTGGTCCCTGGAAAGCCCCCCCCCCACCCTCCTCCTACCATGCATAACCCCCGCCACATATATCCTCAACCTTCACTAGGTACCACACAAAACTATGTATCACCGACATCATCACACCAGTCACTACATCATAAGCACACTGAGCCCAATCTAAGATCTCTTCGAGATTCACCCTAAATCCCAATCTAATTAACATTCCATTACTATTACTTTAGTACCAAGCACCTACCACCTACCTTGATTCCTGAGATAATCGCACTCTTAATTCTGCATCTCCGATCCCAATCTGAGCTCTCTTCAAGATTCACCCTAAATCCCAACGTAAAAGAGGGGTTTAGAGCATCGGAAGAAGATGAGAGAAGAGTGAAAACACTAATCGAAAAGAGGAAGCAAGGAGAGGATTTTAAGTAAAAACAACAGACATTTGTAAAACTTTCCAAATGCTTTATGATTGTACTAATACATTAGCACAAGGATCCATGGGTCATTTTTGATGTGTACAAGTCAACCCCATCTCAATCTGAGGCATAGTGTAGCTGGTACCACTCAAAGTGTCTCACTTTTATTTGAATTGGACAACATTTTAAGTGAAAACAAGAACTAGAATGTGGAAAACCGAGTAAATGCATTAATATTCTATTGATATTTTAGGACAACAATCCATGGGTCATTTTTGACATGTAAGAGTCAACATTGCCTCAATATGAGGCACAGTGTGGCTGGTACCACTCAAACTGTCTAACATTTATTTGAAATGGACAAGATTTTAAGTGAAAACAACAACTTGCATATGGAAAACTGACCAAACACATTCATATTCTATTGATACTTTAGGAAAAAGATCCATGGGTTATTTTTGACATGTACAAGTCAACCCTGCCTAAATTTGAGGCACGGTGTGGCCGGTAGCACTGAAACTGTCTCACTTTTATTTGAAATGGACAAGATTTTAAGTGAAAACAACAAATTTCATATGGAAAACTGAAAAAACACTTTATGATTCTATTGATACTTCAGTAAAATGATCCATGGGTCATTTTTGATGTTTATAAGTCAACCTACCTCAATCTGAGGCACGGTGTGGCTGGTATCACTGAAAGTGTCTCTCTTTGTTTAAAATGGGCACTGTTTCAAGTAAAAACAATAGGCATTCGGAAAACCAACCAAATGTATTTTGATTGTGTTGATACATTATCACAAAGATCCATGGGTCATTTTTGACATGTATAATTGAAACCTATCTTAATCCAGGGGATGGTGTGGCCGTTACCACTCAAAGTGTCACACTTTTATTTGAAAAGGACAACAGTTCAAGTGAAAACAACAACTTTCAGAGGAAAAACTGACCAAACACATTCATATTCTGTTGATACATTATGAAAACGATCCATGAGTAATTTTTGATGTGTACGATTCAACTCCTTTTCAATTCGAGGCACAGTGTGGCCGGTACCACTCAAACTGTGTCACTTTTATTTGTAATGGAAAGGATTTTAAGTGAAAACAAACATAAAAATGACCAAATGCTTTATGATTGTATTGATAATTCAGGAAAACTATCCATGGGTAATTTGAGACATGTATGAGTCAACCCCGCCACAATTCGAGACATGTTGTGGCTGATATCACTCAAAGTTCCTCACTTTTATTTGTATTGGAAAACATTTTAAGTGAAAACAACAACTGGCATACGGAAAACCAACCAAATGCATTCATATTCTTTTGATACTTTAGGAAAACGATCCATGGGTCATTTATGATGTGTATGAGTCAACCCCACCTCACTCTGAGGCACGTTGTGGCCAGTACCACTCAAACTGTTTCACATTTATTTGAAATGGACATGATTTTAAGTGAAAACAAAAACTTCCATACGGAAAACTGACCAAACGCATTCAGATTTTGTTGATATGTTAGGAAAACGATTCATGGGTCATTTGTGACGTGTACGAGTAAACCCCGCCTCAATTCGAGGCACATTGTGTCTTGTACCACTCAAACTGTCTAACTTTTATTTGAAATAGACAGGATTTTAAGTGAAAACAACAACTTTCATACGGACAACCGACCAAATGCTTTTTGATTGTATTTATACTTTAGGAAAACAATCCATGGGTCATTTTAGATGTGTATGAGTCAACCCTGCCTCAATCCAAGGCACGGTATGGTTGGTATCACTCAAAGTGTTACTCTTTTGTTTAAAATCCACATTGTTTTAAGTAAAAACAACAGAAATTCATAAAACAAACCAAATGTTTTCTGATTGTGTTGGTACTTTAGAACAAGGATCCATGGGTCATTTTTGAGGTGTAATAGTCAACCATGTCTCAATCTGAGGGATGGTGTGGCTGTTACCACTCAAAGTGTCTCACTTTTATTTGAAATGGACAACATTTTAAGTGAAACCAACAACTTGCATACGGAGAACCGACCAAACGCTTTAGGACTCTATTTATACATTATTCCAACGATCCATGGGTCATTTTTGATGTGTAAAAGTTAACACCGCCTCAATCTGAGGCATGGTGTGGCTGGTACCACTCAAATTGTCTCACTTTTATTTGAAATGGACAAGATTTTAAGTGAAAACAACAACTTGCAAATGGAAAACAAACCAAATGATTTCTAATTATATTGATACTTCAGGAAAAAGATACATGGGTCATTTGCGGCATGTATGAGTCAACCCTTCTTCAAATAGAGTCACGGTGTGACCGATATCACTCAAAGTGTATCACTTTTATTTGAATTGGACAACATTTTAAGTGAAAACAATAACTGGCATAAGGAAAAAAAAAATAAACGCATTCAGATTATATTGATACTTTAGGAAAATTATCCATGAGTCATTTTTGATGTGAACGAGTCAACCCCGTCTCAATATGAGGCACGGTGTGGTCGGTACCACTCAAAATATCTCACATTTATTTGAAATGGACAAGATTTTAAGTGAAAACAACAACATGCATATGGAAAACCAACCAAACGCATTCAGATTCTATTGATACTTTATGAAAGTGATCCATGGATCATTTTTAACATGTAAGAGTCAACCCTGCATCAATACGAGGCACATTGTGGCTGGTACCACTCAAACAGTCTCACTTTTATTTGAAATGGACAAGATTTTAAATGAAAACAACAACTTGCATACGGAAAACTGAACAAACACTTTCTGATTGTATTTATACTTCAGGATAACGATCCATGGATCATTTGTGACATGTAAAAGTCAACCACTCTTCAATTTGAGGCACGGTCTGGCCGGTATCACTCAAAGTGTCTCTCTTTTGTTTAAAATGGACACTGTTTTAAGTAAAAACAATAGACATTAGGAAAACCAACCAAATGTATTTTGATTGTGTTGATACATTAGCACAAGGATCCATGGGTCATTTGTGACATGTAAAAGTCAACCCAGTCTCAATCCGAGGGATGGTGTGGTGGTTACCACTCAAATAGTCTCACTTTTATTTGAAAATGATAACATTTTAATAGAAAACAACAACTTTCATACGAAAAACTGACCAAACAGATTCAGATTCTATTGAAACTTTATGAAAATGATCCATGGGTTGTTTTGGACATGTACGAGTAAATTCCGCCTCAATATGAGGCATGGTGTAGCCATTATCACTCAAATTGTCTGAATTTTATTTGAAATGGATATGATTTTAAGTGAAAACAACAACTTGCATATGTAAAACCGACCAAACTCTTTTTGACTGTATTGATACTTCAGAAAAATGATACATGGGTCATTTGTGACATGTACGAGTCAACCCCGCCTAAATCGGAGTCATGGTGAGGCCAGTATCACTCAAAGTGTCTCTCTTTTGTTTAAAATGGACACTGTTTTAAGTAAAAACAACAGACATTCAAAAAACTGACCAAACTTTTTCTAATTATGTTGATACTTTAGCACAAGGATCCATGGTTCATTTGTGATGTGTACGAGTCAACCCCGTTTCAATCTGAGGGATGGTGTGTCTGGTACCACTCAAATTGTCTCACTTTTATTTGAAATGGACAACATTTTAAGTGAAGACAATAACTGGAATACAGAAAACCGACCAAACACTTTCATATTATGTTGATACTTTAGGACAATGATCCATGGGTCATTTGTGATGTGTATGAGTCAACCCTACCTCAATCTGAGGCATGGTGTGACCAGTACCACTCAAACTGTCTCACTGTTATTTGAGGATTTTAAGTGAAAACAACAAAATGCATGTGGAAAACCGACCAAACATATTCAGATTGTGTTGATACTTTAGCACACGGATCCATGGTCCATCCTCACACAATCCATTTCTCATGTGAGGAACTCCTACCCTGATTCTAAAACACAAAACATTTAATATTCCAATCCCATCCTCAAACAGTGGGTTCTAGGTCCAAACCAAAATCCATTTGGGAACCCAATAACAAAGACATAATTGAATATTCATACCCACTACCCAAAATGGGGATTCATCTCAAATAACACCCAAGATACCCTATTAAATTAGAAACATACCCCCTTATTCCAATTGAAAAGTCTATGAAAAACATGTAGACTATTCTGGTAACCCATCTCATATGTTGAGATTGGCCAATGTTTCCCACTAACCCATCAAGAACCATTTATACATGGATAAATAGTCATTAGAGTAATATGAACATCCCATGTGATTTCCATAACTCATCTTAGGTCTAAGCACATGACCACTACCATTGTCTATCATATGGGTATCATGATACTTGCCCACTCTACCCAAGTGTTTATGTTGGTTTTAAGATAGTAAACCCAAGACCATGAGAAAACATCCCATGTGCTTCCTATAACATATAGGATTTTTCTCTAGTGTGTATTGGTGTTGTGGTTTGAGTGAGGATTTAATTATAAATTTAGAATACTTTTATGGGTATTATTTCTTTTCAATTCTAAATTTATGAATTCTGGATATATTGAATTCTAGCTATATTAGAAATGAATTCTAAATTTTGAATATTTTTATGTGTATTAAATTCTGGATGTATTGTATTTTAATTTTGTATTGGTGTTATGGGTGTTATTGCATTTCAATTCTGGATGTATTGGATTGTGGATGTATTGGATTCTGGATTTATCTCTTTTGTTATGGTTTGAGTGAGGAATGAAGTTTAAATTTCTAAATTTCTAAATTCTGTGTGTATTTTAAACATCCCATGTAGGCTTTTGGATTCTAGATGTGTATGTGTTCTTGCAGGTCATGGAGGGTTTCAGGTTGGAGGGGGCTTCTGGCTGTTGTGGAGCTGCAACATATGTATACCAACGGTTTTGAAAACTGCTGGTATAGCCTTTTGATGTATATTATAACAATGGTTTTATTATAACTATTGGTAAAAACTTGTACCAATGGTTTTAAAAACTATTGTTATATGATTTGGTTGTATATTGTATACTATATACCAATAGATTAAAACCGTTGGTATAAGGGTAACATATACCAACGGTTTGTGAAACCCTTGGTATATCTCTTACTTTAACACATATAACTACATTTTACACAGAACCGTCAGTATAATCCTTTACCCATGGCTTACATGGCCACGGTTTGGGAAACTGTTGGCATATAATATACCAATGGTTTCTAGGCCATTACCAATAGTTCTGAACTGTTGGTAAAGGGTAGAATTCTAGTAGTGACGGAACATCCATAAAATGTTTAATTGAGTTTTGGATCATCTTTTGACCATTCTGATGATTCTTATAATATTGAAATCACATGAAACATTTTTTTCACTTGTTAATAAATATCAAATGATTGTAATAAATCATATTTTAAAATATATTTTCTAGTGAAGGTGATGGTTCACTGTATTTAATTTGACCAGAATAAGCTCTTAAGAAAAAAACTGAATGGGTCTTCGTGGTTCTCCATGGTTCTGAGATGATATATATTTCCCATAAATACCTCCGCCAATATCATTTTTTTCATTATTATCTCTAATATGAGATTATTTCTCAGATCCAAATATAGAAACAGAACATCATTTTAAATTTTTTAAGAAGGATCTATTCACTTTTTTCCTACTTATTGGATTCTATGCGATCACATGATGTTTTCATAGAACATTAATATAGATTAAATGTGTTATGTGACTGTGTTATATAAACCCATGAATACATTTACATGGAGAAGGTATAATTCTCATATATATTTTTTAAAGAAGATAAAATTCATGTGAAGGTGTATTTGATTAAGAGAGAATGTGACACACTATCATGTGATCTTCTTTCACTAACATAGGCAATGTGTATCATGTTATGTGAAGCAGAAGTGGACCACTATTGCTATAAGTGATAACATAAATATTTGAGTTATTACAAACTATGTTTTAAAATTTTTAAATGAACACCATGAAAACTGTTGTTATGTGATACATTTAGATCCACCACATAAGAGAAGAATAGTGCCCAGGAAGCATTCTCTTTGCGAAGATTGAAAATCAACAGACAACGTAATCTATATGGTATTTCTCAAAGAATAAAATAACAATGCAACATTTGATATGAAAAGAAGAAGGCTATTTTCATTTTTTTCAAAAGATAATGATACACAACATATTCTAGGAGAAGAATTGTGAACCACGTATATATGTGTTTTGTGAAGAAGATAAAGGTAGCAGATATATTAATATGAAAATATTTTGAGAATAACAATGAAGGGATTAATGCGTATGTTTATAATAGTCTAGTACATACCTGTAGTGTGATGTGTTCATAACATACTTTTTAAAAGGATTAGTTAGTTTGAGTTTGAGAAGGCCATACATATTATTTCGTGAATTATTCACTATTTACTCGTGTTTTTAAAAGACACACTATTTTTAGACGAACTGTGCATCATTAAAATTAGAGAACAAGAAAAATACCATGTAAACATAAATATATCTGTGAATTGAAAATATGAAGTGGGTAGTGTGTGCATATAATAAGTGATTAGAGTATACTATACATGAAGTAAGAAGAGTAATCATTTTATGATACATTTTCATGAAGTTGTTTCACAGTTTATTTTCATAAAGAATATCAAAAGATACAAATAATTAGGGATTGGTTATTTCAAAAAGTAGAAAAACAATAATATGGAGGATTAAAAACATTAAATATTTTCATATAAGGTTGAGAACTATATTCTTGATGAACATATGATATTGATGCGTGTAACAATTTAGTTGAGCTAAGGAAATATATTTCACTAAAGAAATGATGAATCTTACTTGCATTTAATTGATAAATCTTTATTTACACACTCTATTGTTACATTGAGTTGAATTGGAAGTCTTATCTTATAAAATTCAGGAGATTATACTAAGATGACTTTCATATAGTGTTCTTGATTATATTTAGTGGAATTTGTATAGTTTCAGTTTATGTGAGCAGGTTCGGAATCAATTTATTCTCAATATCTCATAGAGGAAGATCAATTTTGTGTTGCAATGGTAGCCTAATGTTCTTGTGATCTTTCTCAATGTGTTGAGTTTTTTATTTGTGAAACACTAGTGGGATTATAGTATAAATAAAACCAATGGGATTCTAGTATATTTTTTGAAAATGTTCATACCAACCCACAATGGTTTTAGGTTGATACCTTACCAACCCACTTGTAATTAGTGACACATTATTAGTGTAGAATCTGTGTCTCAGATCATCCTGAACAAAATAAGTACATAGTCATCCACATCAGTAGAGAATATTGTGAAAATATTGTGTGTCTTGATTCATTAACTTTCTATCCTGCATATGGTATAATTGTGTTTATAAGAAATGAAAGATTCATTCACTCTATAAAGTGTATGGATTCTAATTAATAGAATTAAGAGAAAATAAATGAAAAAATAGTAAATAATGTGTACCTTGATTAACCCCCCTAGGGTACTTTCATGATCTACTAGCCACTTAAATAATCCTTGTAATAGAATCCTTTTTATCTAGTCAAAATTTTACAGCTGTGTTTCCTATTAAAATAATGAACACGGAAAAAAATATGTACCTACTAAACATGTCCAATGAAAATATTTTAGTGGCTAGTTTATTTTTATTTTAAGAGAAAATATTTTGGGTATCATTAAAATAGTGACCCAAATATTTACACATATTATTACATTATTTTAGACATAAATATCCAATAAATAAAAACCCAAGATTAGGAGACCCGCTATCTTGAGAATACTAGGATCATAATACATAAAAAAATTAAAGCATGATATATTTATTAATTCTCTATAATGAGCTCATAAATCATATTTAGATACTAAAACATCATCGCATAACCTGGGTAATACATAAAAGGAGGGGTTAAGTTAAAAAGTCTTGTAAGGGAATAAACATGATAAAGAAGCATAACATGTGAGTAAAATGAAATAACATGATATCTTAAAAGAGAAGGATAATGAAAAATGAAATGGTAGGATAACATAAAGAACATGGTATTATAAGATCATGACAACATATAGATGTGTCAGCAATATAAAACATGACATAAGCATAATTCTATACTAACCGCCAAGACAATATCACATGGTGGATATAGTGGCATTATGGATTATGTTTAATCCCTAATACCATATATAAAGTCTCATGAAATGAAACAATAACTAATTCATTAGACCACTATCTAGGCACACCTATCATAACATTTACATTCGTTTGTGTTCTACAAGAGGGAATCAATCATAAGACATAATCATAAATAATTTGAGAAAATAATTTAAGGCATGTATTACCCCATCAAAGGAACTGATAATAATATAGGTATATTTGTGATATATATATATATATAATTTAGAATAATTTCAAAGAATAAAATTGAGGAAAAAATAGTTTTATATAGAGAAAAGAAATAACCCAAATAAAAAGGGTGGTTTAGGGAGATCCTTTACCTTAAGTTAGGATCCATTTTTTTAAATTCAAATGACTTATTGGATAATAAAATTAGATTCACAATATTATTTAATTTTTTAAAAATTTAAAATATATTTTATTTATTATTATTTAATTATGTTAATTTAAAATAATTTTAATTATATATATTGTTTATATTTTTTGGGAGTGTTCGTTTCGGGGTTCTGAGGTAAGATCAATTGGGATAATTATTGATGTTCATGTAAAATAGAACTACAACAACTGAAGTAAAATTAAATGGTATTCATGTAATTATATAAATTTATATGTTCCCAAATACCCATATGTGTTATGATATAGGGATGATTCTTTTAGAAAAAAATGTATGCGCTATATAATTAGTTCTTTTAGGTGGTTTTACCGGACATCATGAACTAGTTTTTTATTAAATAATATTATGAACATATATTCATTTTAGAATGTGAAAAAATATATAATATAAATAATTTGTTCCATTTACACCATTATATTTGAATTTAAAACTACAATTAATGTGGTAGGGGAAAATTATAACTCATCATCCACCAATGTGGTAAGACAACATAATATGAAAAATGGTTTGTTTTTTAGAATAAGAGGAGATGATAAAGTGGTGTATAGTAGGTAATCCATTAAAAATATTACACTCTAATATATATATGATACTAGATTTATTATTCCATGTTATATGATGGAGGTGAAGAGTGGGTAGAAAAAAATCATTTAGATGACGTAAATTTAAAATATTACCACTTAAATTTTGCCTCCCTGAAATACTCTTTAAGGCACATGGAATTGGATTTTTTGTGATACCAACATCACTAGGAAACATGGTAGAGGATTTGGAAGATATTTGGGGAGAAATGTGGTATTCCCCATGGCTTAGATGTTTGGAGGAGAAGTGTTTATGAGGAGTGGTATTTATAAGGGAAGGAGTTGGTTTTTTTAATATTGTAATAATTAGATTATTATTTTAGATCATGAAAATAAATAGTATAGATTATTATTAATCTATATTGTAAATTATGAATTTAAATTCAAAACAGCGGGTTCTAACATCATATATGACTCAATGATTCACTTATTCAGCTAATAATGATAAATATTTTTTTTTTGTATTTCACAGTTCACCAATACTTCAACCATTTTATAAATATACTAAAACTTCACCTTAAATTTTTTTTTGATTCATAAATTTCAAAGAGTAAATATATTATATGAAAATAATTTACTAAATATAAGTGTTTTAATTTTAAATAAAATCTTCATTTATTTGAAAAATATAGATTTTAATATTATGATCTTTTTTGTGACCCTTTGAAAGATCAATTATGGTCTCAAATTTTTTTTATCCTCATTATAAAATAGACTATTAATTCATATACCCATTTAATTAAAATAATATTCATTTTAAATTATTATATTTGTTATTAAAATTAATATAAAAAATATATATTTTACAAAATTATGGGTATTTATTTTATCATTTTCAGAACGTATATTTATTGTTTCAATATATAAATATATAAAATTTTAATTTTATATGATACCTAAATATTATTTTACACATCCATAAGTGATAATATTATTCTACCAACTATGTTACTCCTTTTAATTGTTATATTACTATTCTAACAGTTGGGTTACTATTCCTACAATCATATTATTAGTCCAAATCCAGATTTGTAATGGTCATATGGGTTCCCAATATTATATAAATACCTAATATTTCATTCATGATTAATTCTATTTTATTTCAATCAAGTTTCCATATTTTCATTTTCAAAATTCATATTTGACTACAAACATTATACTATATTTCTATGGTGTTATTTATGAGTGTTATTATTCTGGGGGATTGAGGCGATCCATATTTTCTATTAGTATTATTTTTATTATTATTATTATATTTCTATCTTATTTTAATAATTTCATTTCATATATAGATTTTTATTCTTTAATATAACATTAAAAATACTATAACATTTTTTTTTAGTTTCTTCATGTTGTGAATGTTTTTATGAAACATTAATAAATATGATATAATTATAAGAAATGAAATTATATTGTTTAAATTATTGGCTATTACATTCTCCCCCCCCCCCATAAAAAAATTTTCCCTTGAAATTTTACATTACATACAAAGGTGAAAATATGTGAGGGTACTTATGATTCCTATGATTCCAAGGTCACACCCTCGTCCTTATGGTTTCACCATAGAATTTTTACTAGGTGAGTTCCCTTGTTGCTTAGAACATTATACCTATGGTCTAATAACTTAACCAAATACTACTCATAAGATAGCTAATTTTACTACTACACCACCTATGGATTCTGTTCATGTGAGAGATCTGGTATATACTTTCTTAAGTGGTTTATGTGGCATATGTCTTGTAATCTGTCTTCATGGAAATCAAAGCCTTCACGAAACTACATTTATGAAAAACATGACCACCAGTCCTAAATTTACAATTATTTTCATGATGCATGTGTTCTTAAAGATTTCCTAATTCGCAAAGCTCCCAGATTTGTGAATTTAAACCTATTAAATATCTTCTCAAATTCACTCATTGTATTAAATGAGGGGATGACACCTATTTATAGACATTCCCTTTGCAAAGATCCAAATATCCTAGTGGATATTTCAAGAAAACTCTTTTATATTGTTTGTGTTGCTTCTTCATTTATGAAGCTTAAGTTAAATTCCCTATTAGAGAAGCTTCCCATAGTTATAAGAACACTATATTTACATTATGTCATACTCGTGAGGACCACTATATTTCTATCACATGTTCCCGATGCTCCAAACCTTTTCAAAACTATAGATTCCATTCACACAGATCCATATCTTCACAAAACTCTTATCTTTGTGAAAACCATACCTTCACCAAATACTTGGAATTATCAATCATTAAAAATCACAATTCTTAATGATTACTCCTTCCTACTAATTTTCAAACCTAAATTTTTGAAAATAGTTGGAAATGACACCACCTTCTACACTTAATACATATTTAATTTAAGATCTATTATCTTCAAAACTCCCAAATCAACCCTAGTGAGGACTCACAGCAAACATAAAATACAATCCATTTCTATCTTTGAGAATCCTTGGATCAAAAAATCACCCCCTTTTGGTTTGTAAAAAGCCATAGATAAATTCAATAAATCACTACCCTCAAAAAAATATTTTTTGGAATAAAATAACACATATATCACACTAATTCTATATGAGAAGATATTAGTTTTTAAAAAAGAGTGGTAAAAATAATTTTGTGCATAAAAAGAACACTATAAAATCTTTCACTTTCTAACATTATAAACCTATAGTTTTTTGAATTGCACTTATCTCCCCCTTTGTCAATAAACTCCAAGAACCAATAGGTGAACTTTTAGTGCTCAAAACTAACTCCACCTAGATCGTATCTTCCTCGTAGAACATCATCACATCCACAAAGAGACAAAAAAGATGACACAAATGGGGAGAGGGGAAATGTAACTTCCGCATGCAATGGGAGGTGGATGAACATCGATGTTCAACTGAGGTTTCTCAAACATTTTATTTGATGAAATGATTTCAAATATCAATATGTATGGTAAAACAGTCCTAAACTAGATTCATCATAAGATTGATCGTGTTATTATTATCATAATGAATCATTATCGGCTATTTCACATCATCACCAATATCACTCAGTTTTTTCCTCATTGAAAATATCTAAGTGCATACCATTTTAGTAGATATATACACTTCTCCAAATATAATAAGATAATTTATTTCTTATTTCGTTCTCAACAATCAAACAATTTTTTTCATATGAAGAATGTTCCACCACATGTGGAATTTCTATCCACGACACCTCTAGACCTGTCAGTGTAAAAAAATGATGATAATTTAGTATATCTTCATTCTATGATGTATATCCTAAAAATTAGATTACCTTTTATATACCCCATGATTCTTTTAAGGGATAAAACATTCCCTTCATTTTGATTACATTGAAAGAGAGCATCTAAGCATGTTAAAAATATGATATTTAACTATGTTGAAGTCAAGCATAAAAAGCATCCAATGATTATCATATAAAGGATAGGATCTACTGATCTCCCATCCTCATGAATTCCACATTTAGTCCTAACTGTAATCAGATTCGATATTATTTTGGAGTTATGCATCTTGAATTTCTTAAGTAGATAACTTGGATATTATTTTTGAGAAATGTTGGTGTAATCATTCTTCTAAACAATATACATCCTCAAAAAGTATCGCAGTTCACCAATCATAGACATTTAAAATTCAGATTTCATGTTATTAGAAAATTATTCCACTGATCTATGTCTGCTTCTCCCAAAATAATATTATCCACTTACAAAAACAGCATAAATTTATTTTTTAGAACTCTTCAAATAGAGATTATATGTGACCCCCCCATCTTTTAGATTATTTCTTTTTCAGATAAGCATCTAATCAAGAATACCATGATCTTGGGGCCTTCTTTAGACCAAAGAAATCCTTCATTAATCTATAATATTTAATCTCATTGTTTCCAATCATAAATCCTTCTTTTTGTTCAATATAGACTTCTTTTTCATGAAAACCATTTAAGAAATACTTTTGGACATCCATTTGAAAAACTTTGTACCTGATTTGAGTTCTATAGAACGGATGATCATAGTTAACTCTAGTAGAGAAACTAGTGAAAATGTTTCATCAACATCAATGCCTTCAATATTTTCATATCCTTTATACACTATGTGTTCCTTATTTCTGAACAAATTTCTATACGGATCAAAATTATTTTGGAAGATCCACGTTTTTCCAATCACATTGTTATTTTATGGTCTCTAAATAATATCCCATGTCTGGTTCTTGTCAATTTGATCTTGTTCTTCATTCATAGTCTTAACCTGTGATTCATCCTTTGTGGCTTCTCCTAATTATGTTGGTTCCGAAATTTATAGAAGTGTAAAATTTTATTCATTCCCCATTATCCTTATCTATGTAAGAACAGTCAAATACCCAATGATGTTAGATTGATCAAATTCTTTTCTTATATTAAACTTGTGAAGTATTGGTAATATATCTTTATTAATTGTTTAGTATTCTAAAACTATTTTAGAATCATAATTATTTTAAAAGCCTTGAATTTCTGGAAATCCTTACATAATTTATGTATTTTAATCTTCCCATTTTCTTCATCTTCAATCATTTCAATATAGGATCCCCTATACTTATTCATTATTTTATCCTCAATAGTCTTGTCATAATTTCACTCCACAATCATTCTAAGATTATTATTGTAGAATTTGTAGGATTCACACTTCATTGAATATCCAAGTAATAATCCTTCATCTATATAATACCCATAATTTCCTTGATTTTTTGTCTTTTTTAGATGAAACATTTACATAAAAAACAAGAAAATAATTCATAGAGTTCTTATTTCCTTGATATATCTTATATAGTGTCATGTAATCTCCAATAAATAGCTCATTTTTATTTTTTGTGTATACAAAAACCTGAACTTCCTCTTTCTAGTAATGAGTAGAAGCACAACTCTCAATCATTAAATATTTAGACACATTATTAACCTTTAGATTTCTAAATCCATTAAACCCATTTGTTGAGGTGTTCTCACAAATGCAACCTCATGGTTTATCCCATTTTTTAGGGTAATATTAAAATTAATTAGATGTGTATTCTGTTACATTATTGGGTCATAATAAATTTATTATGCAGCCAGTTTCATTCTCAATTCATTAAAGACATTTCTTCATGCAGTTAAGAACCTATCGTTTAAGCTATATAATCATTTTATAATCCATTATACTCTAATAATAAATGAATATAATTGAGTTCCACTCTCCATATATTCTAGACACATTCACCGGACCACACACATCTATGTGGATGAGGTATAGAAGATTCAATTCCATTTTTTCTTCAGTTGATATAAATTAATGAACATCATTTGTGGTATGCACACATCACATGTCCTTTATTGATCACGCTTATAATTGGGAATGTTGAAAACATCCTTTATATTATATATGTTTCCATGTGGTATTCATTAATGTTAACCAAACTTCAGTGACACAATGATTTTTTACTTTTCAATTTTTAATAAGATAGTTTTTTCTTTACTATATACTAGACAGAAATTTCCATTTTTTCAATATCCTTTCATGATATCATTTATTTTCCTCAGATTGAAAGTGTACCTATTCTGATTAATTTTCACTAAAAGTATTCAATCACATTGTTGACTCACACTCAAGAGACTGTGACACAAAATGTTCATGTAGAGAACATCTATTTTCATTATCTCATCATTTGGTAGTTCTATATTTCAATTGAATTTGACCTTTAAGGCATCGTTGTCACCAAATATCACTATTCCTTCAACCCTTTTATTATTATTTTTTAACAAATATGCATTTCCTATCATCTCGGATGAGTATCCTCTATCAAGAATCTAATTACTACTATTATTTACAGCTTTGAAATCTATTTAAGCAAAATAGGCTTTCTTAATCTTCTACTTTTCCTTCTATGAGATACCTGATTCAGTGGAGGTAATGATGAAATTTCCAATATCAGTCCAATATGCATGGGTTCCACATAATTATATTATTATTCAACATTATAATACTTATTTTCAAGAGTAATTCAACTTGGTTGAAGGGTATTGACATGTCTCTGAGTTCAGTAGGTATTGTTCTAGACATTCCTATGGATTCAATGAATAAATTTATTTCCATAGTTAAAACAGTGAAAACAATATCCATCAAAACTATTTCATCTTTATGATGAAGGATATAGTCTCATTAGCATTTATTGAATTTGAGGTTCTCCCCATTCAGAAACTAAAAATCCACCGAATTGACATTTCACAATGGAAAATACATTTTCACTTCCATTACTCTACATGTCACCATATTTTGTAATGGTATTTTCTTTGTGATCCTCTCTAGATGCATGAGGATTATTTTCATATCTTTTTTTATTTATTTTAAACCCTTATTTTTTAGTACATCATGAGCCTTTTTGATATGTCCCACTTCATGCTTCAATTTATTTTGGATCTTCCCATTTCCATCCTTTGGTATTTTTGCATTACACTCGATTCAAAATTTTCCCATAGATATGGATATCTCTTTAATCAAAAATTTATTTAGTCCTTTTGAACAACATTTAGCTCCTTCCAATAGTTATGATTCTGTAAATAATTTATACTATAATTTATTATTTTTTCACTTGATTTTGATGCAGTATCCATTTAAAATATTAGAGTAAAAAATCTTCCACACATCCCACAACTATGTTATCCTTTTTCTTTCAGTCTTGATGTATGGTCATTGAATAATTTTTCCTTCTCTTTAATTCTAATTTTATGATCCATAACCTCTTCTTATCTTTTATGAGTTGTTAAATATTATTCGGCCTCTCATTCAAGTCGATCAATTTATACATCAAGCTGATCAACATACGTTGATTACTTTTTCAGCATAATTCCCATCTTTCTATTTTTCCTTCTTTGAATATCAATTTCATCAATAGAACACTCAAGTTCCACTATGAGATATAAAACCCCGTTCAAATTATTATTTTCATCTTTTATAGGTTCTTCATTTTCAATAGTAGCCATAATTTACTCCTCAATATCATATTTAAACACTAGTTATGCATCTTCAAAAAGTAATTATTATCATTTTCATCTTTATAAGAGAAGATCTTTCTCTTTATTTTTTTCTTATTTAAAGTTTCCATTTTGAGGGAACCTCCTCTAAGGATTTTTCATGATTTATGCTTCACTTTCTATATCATAAAATCTTATTGGGAACCAACCGACAATGTGCCAAACTTTACCATAGTAAAAACAAGCCAACATAATCTTTCCTTCAAATATCTCTTTTTCTCTCTTGATTTTTTTTTAAAAAAATATAATGAATTTCCATATCCACATCATCTCCATCATCAATAACTTTTTAGATGTTAATTTTTCCATGGATTTGAATTTTATTTCATTTCTTAATCAATTTTTTTTAATATTTTGGTCTAAATCCCATTTCATAAACCACAAGGCTTCCTAAAAAATCATTAAGTGAAAGTTTATACATATACCATTCCTCTAGATCTAACACTTTTGGATTGTTTACTGGTGCAATCCTTCTCGAGATTTTCTTCAAAATGTTAATATCCATGATTTATTCCCTGATTCCTCAAATAGCTCTATCAAATTTTGTAATGTGGTTAAATAATCTATCTACATTTTAATGAAGAATAATTTTCAGATCATTAAAATGATTTTATGAAACTTTATTTTTTTACTCCTTAACATTTTTATCACCTTTGTATATATTTTACAGTTTCTCCCACATGGAATTGGATGTAGTGAATATAATCACCTTTAAATATATTGGATTATATAGTGCTGCAATAAAATCATTTTGATATTTATAATCTAAATTAATAATTTTATTATATGTTTTAGAAAAATAATGACATGTCGCATGACTATCCTAAATCAAATGAATTTTGGAATAGATATAATCCATCTAAAGAGATCACATATGATATATCATTATATTCTTCCATATGTAAAATATTCTTCTATAATAGAGGGGAAATCTTCTAAAAATCACTAAATTGTTCATAAAGACAACATAGGGAAGATTTAATAGCAACAACCTATTATCTATGATACCACTTGTAGAACCTTAGAACACCCTAAGAGTGGAGGGGTGAATCAGGGTGTCAAATATTTATTTCAATGACATGGATATTGCCCCTAAAATGGTAGGAACCTATTTCACATATAATATGGAATCATACAATTTATCAAAAAACTGATATACAAAAATAGAACCATAACACAACAATTTTTCATGGTTCACTGCTTAATGCTAGTCCAATGAACATACTGTGGCATTTTATCATTTATACTGAAATCTATTAAGAATCACTAGTTATTAAGGTGTATAAAAGATCTCAAATGGTCACTCTATGGAAGTCACACTATCTTTACATGAATTTTAAGGATAACACATGTACTCCCTCAAATAACTTCTATAGACTCCCCCTTTTGCATTTCCTTGGGTGAAGTTTTACATAGTTTAATGACTTGAAGGTCTCTTTAGTAGGATGATAATTTAAGACTTTGTCCCAAATTGTCACGTGACTCTTCTAGCATTGTAGTCCTAAGTTGATCCACTTTCAAATAACTATTAACATAAAATAAATTCTCAACGCTACTATTCTTGAAGCTCCTAGTATATACAAAACCCCCTTTATGTTTAAATGATATTCCTGAATTTTCAAACGCACACACCCTCACGAAGCTCCCAACCTTCACGAATCTGACATCCTTCTCAAAGATCAAATCCATATAGGAACTCTAATTCTTCACAAAACACCCAATATTTGTGAAACTACCTTTTCTAAAAAACATGAGAATCAATCAATAATTTACCACTATTTTCACAATTCTTACATTCATGCAGAGTTCCTGATGCTTGAAGCTCCCAAAAATCACAAATTTAGAGTGATTAATCCTTTTATCAAATTCACTAGGTGCCTCAAATGAAGGGTGACATCCTATATATAGACTAATCCCTTCACAAAGATATAAAGTTCCCAACCTAAATTTCCAAAACCTCTACAATAATATTCACTAAGATCTTTCATTTTATATACTCTTCTGAATTTACCCTTTCTGGAAGCTTCTTATAGTATCAAAAACACTATCTTTTGACCACATATTCATGATGATTCTAATACTTTTGATGAGAATGAACTTTCCATTGCATGTTTGTGATGCTCCAAACCTTTTAAAAACATTAGATTCCTTTCATACAACTCCTAGTCTTTGTGAAATCCCTATCTCTTAGAAAACCATGTCTTCCTCATATAATGGAAGAGTGAGTCCAGAAAAACCACTTTTCATGAAGCCTACTCTATACTCATAATTTTATGACCAAGATTTGGTAAAATAATGGGAAATGACACAACCATCAACACTGAATCAATTTTCTCCATATGATATCTTGTTTCAAAAAGTTAGGAAGTACTAGCTTTAGGTGATTTCAATCTCACCCCCAACTATAAACACTTATTATTGAGGGATATCATTTGATCCTAAAATAATATTATATTGTCTTACCTATCATTATTATACTTCATTATTTATTATTTATTCATTTTTCCAGATTCGTGTAAATAACATTAAATCTCTCATACCATGTTAGTTTTATCCTCCAGTTAAGCATCTATGAAAATCATAAAAACTTCATGCTATTTTTCAAATTCATAGAATTATTCTACAAATAAAGTCTCAATGAAATATTTCTCACAAACATTTATTTTTAATTATAAAAATTCTTCTGCATATTTTTCATTGCAAAAAGAAATTATTTAATCCTTTTCATTCATGAGCTTTGTTAGAGTTTTGGATATGCCATCCTTTTTAACCAACGCATATTCCATGGAATTTTTTTCTACTTCCAACTGTAATTTTTCATTCTAAAGAGACATGAAACACCAAAAAATAAAATTTAAACTTCTTTTGGAATTTTCTATAGGTGTTATTTTAATTAAAAATAAATATCACTAAGTGATATATCATCATCATATCTTGAGTAGCCTTCAACATAAGAATAATATTTATGAGAATTATACCAAGATATAGCACTCTGATTACCTTTGGTATTTTATTTTTTTAGGTTTCTTCTTCAGGTTTCTTTCCTATCTTTTCTTTATGCACTTTTGAGTCTTGGATGAAATATATCTATTAGTATCATCAGGAGTAATACCATTTTTATATATCTCAAGTATCTCACTAGAATAATTACTTAATAAATACTTTCTTGGTTCTTTTGAGGGAACCTACCCTCTGATACCACATAGTGTTCCCCAGTATGGATTGAATATTGAGATGGGAGGGGTTAATAAGTGGATTATTTTTTATGAATTTATTTTCATTTTATTTCAACATCATAAACCTGTTAAGGTTCATGATCCACTCAATAATATCTCCCAATATCAAATAGTGTGTTTTAGTAATAATAGAGAGATAAACACATAGGATTCTAGAAGCTTCAGTAGAAATCCCAATGCTAACTAAAACAGATTATTCCCCTCATCTAATGATTCTTCCATATCAATCCAGTGATTATAATACACAAGGTCAAACTGAGATATTCTATTTTCTTTTGGATATAACATAAATACCTCAAATAATTTCAGTTATAATAAATAGACTACACTCCTTCTCAAACTGAGGGACTCCATCTACTAATTAAACTAAATAGAAGACTTAACCTGAAAATAGATACAACTTGAAGACTTAACCATTGTTTAAGTATTTATACCCTATAAGATTATATGTATATCTTACTCCAAGAGATTTAAATATATAAATTTCTCATGTACTTTTCATTTACCCTCAATAAACACTGTATGAGTCTATTAGTCTTTCTCAAATACCCGATCACAAGTTATGACTAGTTGCCTCAGTGAAACAACGATTATATTGATTCTTTTATCTAATAAGGTCTCAAACTCACTTAAATGAGTTCAAGAATTTCACAAAAATTCTTATCTATTATTATATGAAAGAATAATTCTTTCAAAATAAAACTCAATTCCACTTCATGCATGAGTTGCATCGATTTCTCAACTGAGAACACAAACACATATATGGTTTATGTATTTATTAATTTGTGTGATATGTTGAAATATTTTAGGTATCTAAAATGTTATAATGTAATTATTAAGTCACATATGAATTATCATACTCATATTCATGCTTGTAAGGATTTTCACATATTGAATCCATTATCCAATATCTTCTGGACAAACCAAAATGTGTGTGAACTCTTCTTATTATTCACATAAGTCTCACAAAAAATGTTTTCATCTAGTCAAATAAAAAACCTTCATACAAAATAGAATGGGTATGTGACCTTATCCTTTCTTCTTCACATAATACCTTCACCAAAATAGCAAGGAAGATTCATATAACAGTCTATATATGTGGGGCCTTCTACTTCTTTATCCTTCATAAAACATAGTGATATTATATCCATTGGTTATTGGAGTCTGAAATTGTTCATTTATATCAGTGAATTTACACGTAAGGATATCATGAACTTCAAAATGGATTTATATAACCATTATCATCATGAATATATTCCATTGTGTTAAACACAAGTCAAATGCTTGCAGGACTCACCTTCTCTTTGTGAAAGAAAATTCTTCATGAATACTCTGTTTTCTTTGAAAAATTATTGATATATCATAATCACATCAAATAAAAAAGTAATGGGTCCCTATCCTTTTATAGGATAGTTTCCCTACTATGGATCTATGAAAAATTCTTCATCCCGTCTTCATTTTTTATAACATGAAACTGACTTTTAATACACCAAAGGATTCAGTATTTGCAAATAAACTTACTCTGATAAATATAGTGTTATTCCTGATCTAAATTGGTGTATTCTCCTCATGCCAGATTCCTCATGTTCATGGAATGAGAATTCCATTATTCCTAATTTTCATTTTGTTACACATCCATGAATGGGGGATCCACCAACAACCGACTTCAACTTCATTTTCATTCACCACCTAATATTCCTCTATCACCTAATTTTATGCAGAGCATAACATTTGGGAAATATAATTCTTCTTTTCATAATTAAATCTAAAAAACTCAGTGAAATATTATAATTTATTGATGGAGGTTCGACAATATTCTCTAGAAAATAGAAACACAATCGAGGTCTGAGAGGATGAAGATGAATACCTAATTCAATCAGATGGCTGTGATCATATCCACAAGATGGTTATTCAAATATTAATATCATTTAAAGACATGGTTATAGTAGCTCAACAACCCATGTAATACATTGATCTCATGGAAGGTATTAAAATTCTTAAAAATTAAATTCTAGTCGTTGCTGGTTCAAGAAAATAATGGGGGATTGAAACATCCAACATGTAGCACCACACAACCCATGGGTCATGTTGCACCTATGTAATGCCACCAGAACCCATGGAACAAGTACTACCCAATCCCACACTACAGGACTATACACTATCACACATGATCAACTACCATATGGATTAGCTCAAGCTAGCTCCCTTGGGTGTGGTAAACCTATGGTCCCAAAAATGCCTTGTTTGAGCCTTTTCCTAGGATAGGATGTAATGGTTGGCACATTTTTTGGGTAACACATAGAATTATATAAGTTTCAATGTCACCTATAATAAAAATAAAATAAATTATGAAAATTTTATTTATAATATCTTATTCTTCCTTAAATTATTCATGATAAATAAATATTATTTTTTATGTAAACCTTTGAATATTCTTCCACAATCAATTCGACATGAAAATTAATATTTTCATGGTATTTTCCAATTCATAATTATCCATGTAAGGAATGGGAACATGTAACCATATTTTTCACTACTTAGATTATATGTTTAATCCTTGATGTTCAATTCATCAATCATTACATTTCACATAGATAATTTATCAAGCATGACATGTAACGTTGTGAATTGAATCCATAAAAATTCCCCAAGAACCACCACATCATCTAAAAATTTAAAAACACACACATTGACACATAATTGAAAATAAATAAAATAATCATCCCAAAAAAAATATCCCACCATGATTATTTTTCAATAGATGAAATATTTTTGTATAAAGTCTCTTCTAAAATTGCATATGTCCACACTATCACTATTTCAAAACTTTTCAATTAATTCCTCAAATACTTTAACTAATAAATAAATTATTACTATAAATTATCTCATAAGACTATTCAATATAGTAATAATAATAATAAATTAGCATTATTAAGGGAGAGAGAGAGATAAACAGATTGTTGATGCTTCTATCAACTTGAAATTCAAAAGCATTTAAACAATTCAAGCTTATCTGAAATCACTATATTGTAGGGTTCAAATAAATTATAAACAAATAGGTCAATGATATCCAACAATCTAACAATTATTTGAACTATAATATTAAAAATTATAAATTCATAAATCTTTTGATATTAAACATACGATAATATCAATTCATCTTGATACTTCTCTTGAATTTCATCTAAAATTATATTATTATAAATATAAGATTCAAAAATAAAAAAATCATTAAATTGAACCATATTACAAATATTACCAGAATTTTTTATTATGTCATAAGAATTTGTCTCACTCCCTCGATTGAAATTATTCTTCATGATATTTTTCTTTTTAAATCTAGATATCATTGCAATAGATCTTTACCTTAGTATTTTTATAGACTATGATACTATTTAGATCAAAAAATTAAACAATATAGAACATATTAAAAAGTGATAGAATTTAATACCAACTGTGTGGGAATCAGGATACATAAATAAAAATAGTTAGAACTAAATACCCAACATAGCCACACTCTAATAGAAGTAATGTGGTCCAAAATATTTATGGGAATTAAAAATTTTGGTTTGATAGGGTGAATAGTCTTTTGAAAAATAATTAGAGTTAAAAAAAGATAAATTTTATGGAAAAAAATATTAGAAAATTATTTCTTAAAAAATAAATAATAGTGGATTATTTGAGGGATATATATAGAAAATTAAATAGGTTAACATATGTAATTTTATAGTAACTTGGAACTAAAATATGATAATCCAATCTTCATATCCAAACCAAAAGAGTATGTAACCCACTAATATATTATAGATACTTTTACATGGGAGGAATCTAAACCTAAACTTTTACAATGGGATAAATCCCAAACCAGGGCTTTTATATGGGAGAATCTCAAAACCTTACTAGCCTTTTTTAGCTGAATAAACCCATGATTTTCTATAGTTCTCTTCCCCAACCTATGTGCTCTGATGTGGGTCAAGTAAGCATAAAAAATGACTAATATTTATTGGTTTTATGATCTATAGTGTAAAATATTTAATTGTAGACAACTCTATCATTCCATGAAGAATTAAATATAACAATTAAAGAAATTTTGTAGAGTTGAAGAATGAATGATGAAGATGAAACAATTATTACAGAACCCTTGAACAAATTTGAATGATGAAGTCTGGGAATATCTTTTAATGGTAGAATATGTCTCTTTATGGTGAATAAAGTCAAATGTGAATTATCCTACATTAAAGAATTCATCATAAAATATATATTCTTGTACATAGTCACTTTAAAATTTATATATGGCCACACAATCACTATCATGACCCTTTTCTTTATAGGACTTGATTCCTTTAAATAATAAATAACATAATTCTTCCAGGTATCTCATTATGAAATTCAAGGTAATATTAATAATAAAATATAATTATCATGGAAAGAGAGAGAGATAGAGAAAAAAAATATTGATACATCTATCATTTTGAAATTCAAAATATTTGAACAATTAAAACTTATTTAAAATCACATGATTAAAGTGTTCCAAAGCACTTCTAAAATAAATGGTTAAAGATATTAAATATTCTTACACAGATTTGAACTTAAATTCTAAATTTAAAATTAAGAAATCTTTATATATTAAACACATAATAATATCAAACTAAAAATATATTTCATTGAAAATAATATAGGTTTGAATATTTATGATAATATATAATGTGAATTTATAATCCTTAAAAACCATAAAAATAACCTTAATTTATAAATTTGAAATATTTGATGTTTCAAACTATATATACATAAATGAAAGAATAATATCTTTGATCTTTGTGAAAAATTTATTAAAATAATCTATAAATATTTCATATAGATTTTTTATCCTTAATAATAATTTATAGAATCATTATTCAAATAATTATTATGAACATGGAGAAAATAAAAATACATAAAAAGTTGTTAAATATATAATATCAAGAATATATAAATTTTAATACCTATGTAAGGGTATGTTTCATGCATTCATAATGGTAACATTCAATTCCCAATTAATATGTAAAGGTAATAAGAATATTTCATTTTTTGCGTAAGTGTAAAACATAATTTTTATAACATATGTAACATTAGTGTTTAAGTTACATAAGTGTATACGTATACAAAATTAATCACATAAGTGTAATATAGAAATCATCTATGGGTAATATGAATCATGTGTAAAGGTAAAAACGTTAGTATATTACCTATATAAGAGTAACCATGAAAGCTATGTAAGGGAAAAATATTATAAACATCTCTCTTAAGGGTAATAGAATAGATTTGTAAAGGTAACTAGAAAATTTCATGCTCTACATAGAGGTAACAAAGCATCCATGTAAAAGGTAATCAATAATTTCCAAAAAATGTGTAAGGGAAACTAAACATTGATAATGTTAAAATAAAAGTTTTGTAAAGATAAACCACTTGTTAAACAACCTATTTATGGGTAAACAATATACTACATAAGGGTATATAGGAAAAGGAAGGACTCACGTAAGGGTAGAATATAACCCACATAAAGTTAAGACTAAATTTATATTACTTTTATAAGGGTAAAACTACATCACATAAAGGTAAAAAATAGGATTAAAATCATTATTAAAGTTAAGGGATATTTTATTAATGTTCTATAAAGTTAAATAATAAACATTGAAAATAAATTTTCCATGGAATATAAACAAAAATATTTATATAAAATTATATTAATAATGAAACTAAATAATGAAATAATTAATAAACAAATAAATTAATCAAAATTATTATTTTAAATAAAAACAGTAATATTTGAACTTATAAAAATAATAAACAAAAATGTGTTCTGAATGAGATGATCTAACACCTATATGAAATAATGTAAAAAAATGTATTAGGAATAATCCATAATCATTACAACATCATATAAAAGTACATATGTGGTAAGAAACTTCCTACAATAAGTTTTATTTATGATTAACTCCAACATCATTCAAAGATCGAAGAATGAACTACACCGCATGCTGATAAAGGTATAGTGCTCATATCAAAAATGTATGACATGGATTATAGTTTATGATGAAATACATTTAATATATTATTCGAAGAAAACCATTTCATTAATATTATTCTAGAATCACTTACCTTATAGTGTCCACCAATGAATCCAAAATCATGATATACCAAAGGATGGGACACTAAATCTCTAGATCTATTGTCAATCAAAGAACAAATCAGGAATTCATTATTGATTCAAGGATAGACCCTTAGGTATAGAAAATGAAAATCAATCCATAAAAATTCCATCAATGGAAGATATATTCAAGAAGAATAAGTTCTCATGATGATCGTTCTATAAAAATATGCCTAAAAGCATCACAATGCTTGATAGTTCTATCACTAGTAAAAGGGTATTTTTAGTTGACATGTTGAGTTCACCACCAATATACCTAGGAATATTCAATGGATTATTATTTCATCATCAATACACAATCAATAATTGGTTTAGGATAATAATTATTAAACACTTAACCACTAAGAATCCTTTATAAATGTAAGATGTCAATTTAATCAAGAGTCATTATCAACATGGTAGATCCATCACAAATATATGAATAATGTGATTTTTCATCATTGGATTTTCATAGAAAACATATATCTGATAATGATCTATGTTTATATCTCAATGAAAAATAAGGATTTTGAGTATATCTTAGAATAACTCACTGTTCTAGTGTCACCAGATCAATAAATTCTTACAGTGGAAAGTTGAGAATAACGGGAATACAATATTCAAAAGAGTGAGTCAAAAATTTGGAATAGTTTTATGGGTTTTAGTATGTCGTTTTAAAGAGGATAAAAAACTAGTTCCATTAAACACCACCCGGGTGCATCAATTTCACTATTGGACTGGGTAAAAAAACTACCCAATGTGTTTGAATAGCTAACTAGTGGCACCACCTACTACCCAATGATATGCCAATGACTGACCAGTGGAACACCAATGACTTACCAGTGGTTTCTAGATTTCATTGCAGGCCTACAACAATTCCAAACAAAAAGTGGTGGATATTTTCATCAACAAATAAACCATATTCCATCTAAGAAATCCAGCCTTATATTTCTGGGCCCTTTTTCACTAAAAATTGATGTATTTAACTCCCATATCAGAGATGAACTAAAATAGAAGGGAGAATTTTATAAACATAAACTCTCATAAATTTAAAGTAGAGATGATTTTACACTCAACATATAACAAATATTCTCAAGAGGCATCACTATTTGGGTTTTTTCATTATCTAAATGAGGATTCCTCAATTACCAAAATGATGATGAACACAAATATTAATCACCCAAAGAGACATTAAAGTCATTATTCTTGAGAAAACATATACATAATTTGGGAGAGAATTTCATGAAATGGTTTCCATCATAAATAAAACAACCAAAATAGACCAAGTAAGAGAATAATTTGAGAAAAATTGTAATACTCCAATGGAACCATGCCTCAACTATACTTATATAGACGAGGATACGGTTAAGTGAGAGAAAAATCAAACCATAATTATGGGATATGGGTTCCCAATGAATCAAACAAAACATTATAAAAACCAACACTGGCTCTGAGTTGTTCCAACACATACCCCCAAGCATTCTTATATACAAACATTCAAAATCAATGCCCTATCACAAAGCCACACCAGCCCAAATGTGAAGAATGAATAGTAACTCACGCATGATCATAGTAAGAAAGCACCAATTTCCAAATATTAACCTAAGGAATTTAGATAATGATTTCACCCAACATCACATTAAATCCATAACTCTCTAAAATCTATGAACATCAATCCAAATTTATTTTTACACTAATAATCACTACACTCAACATAAAAAAATAAATCATCCAAGGGATACCTCAAATTATGTCCACATTAAAATATAAACATCTCTAATATTGAATGATAATGAAACATAAAATAACAAATATTATATATTATAGTAGGTTCAAGAGAAAAAACAAAACATGAATCACCTAAAAGAGTTAGACTACTCTAAATTTTACAAATCCAAATCCCAAGGACTACCTTAACCAATTAGTATAACTCATTGAAGAATCATGGTCTAACTATGGAAATACTCACACTATGGCTAAATTATAAGGATTATATTCCATCCTTCCGTTAAGTCTTTTCCAGGGAATAATAAACAAATCATAACATGAAATACTAAAAAGTAATTCATTATACACATATGAAAAAAACTCTAATATAAACCATAGGAATAATAAATACACATAATCCCCTCAAAATTAAATAATTACAAAAAACAACCTTTTCTTTAAGAAAATAATGGAAAATTATATGTTTTGAAACAACCTTCATGATAGAAGGTACACATTGAAAAACTCTTCACCTGCATAGAGAAAACATCATCACATTTAAGAAACCATTTACACTTTGGTAGTTATCTGTTAAATTAATTTTCATTTATAGAAAAACAACCCCAATTTATTTTTAAATAAAAAAGATTTTTAAACTCCATAATGGAATGAACGAGTTTTGGAAACATTTTATATGGACCCGGCCTTAAAACATTTCATAATCTTCAATTAAATGAATAATTATGATTGAGGATCTTTTTTAGGTTTAGAGTTTTAGATAATTAGGTCATAAATATTACATTACATCTCAAGAATTATAAAGTAGACACTTCTACTTAGTTTCCATTTTTTCACAAAAAAAATCTTTAAAAAAAGAGTCATGTCTAGTCCCATGTTTTTGATTGCATGGCTTTTCCTTGATCCCATTCTTGACTCTATTCATCATTAAGTCCTGTGAAAAAACATTTCAAAACATGGGATAAGAATTTAAATATCAATAAGGGTTATAAAACAAAGAAATAAAATATTAGTTCAAAATTACATACATAAAATAAGCTCTTTAAAATACCTCATGAAATCATAAGATTTACATAGTAAAAAAAATCATAAAGGTAAATTGTGGCATCCATAACATACTTATATTATAGCTTTCACAGCTACGTAGGGAGTTACATTTGGAATACACATCATAGTATATTCCAAAAATCTCTTAGGAGAAACATTCACATTACCTCTATCACCATACCCAATGCATTGGAGAGCTATCATGGGCTCACCCGCCCTAGGTTTATCATGGAACCACTAATATATATAAACAATTCCCAAGAACCATAACACATAAAACATGCATAATGGAAAGATAGAATTTCCACATATCAATAACAATATATCATTTCAAGATATAGAAATAATCAATTCTTTCTCAAAACTATTTTAAATAAAAAATATTATGTAAAAAGAGTATAAAGTATTTATTTTCCTTTAAAAACACTAAAGCTTGTTAAGGATACCAAAGATCAAATAATACATGCGGCGGCGGAATGGTTGTTGTCACCGCTTACGTAAAAAAGAAACATTATTTTTTATTGTTCAGTAAAATGCCTCATATAAAAAGATACCTTTTGAATGAAATGAAATTTAAAATTTTTTTATACACCATATAAAAGAAACTCATGTATTAAAACAAAATATGCCTCAATGAAAGGGGATTGAGACGAAGTCCTTTACCTCATGTCCGATTTGACCCGTTCATTCTTTAATCTCCTAAATAATAAACTAAAGTAAATTTATACTTGGTTAATAAACTTTTTCATGTTTATTATTCATTTTATATCCTTATTAAAATGTTATAACCATTATATAATCAATTATGTTAATAATGGGTTTTTTGTTGATATTTGGTACTTGATTCAAAAATGAACTTCTTATAATCACAAGTTGATCATGTGGTCAAATATCCATTATCTCCATAATGATATTCATGATGTATATATCATATATCATATATATCCAGTATATGTATGTATTTATAATAGTATATAACATTTAGAGACAATAAATGAAATGCACCGTTCATGGAGATGGTAAGTCGTACGTACGTATGAACGCTATTTTCATTTCTATTTATTATTTTAATAGAATTAAAACATAATGATACATAGGTATATTAGAATTCCAGTATAATATAATATATAATATCATTAACTCCATCCTTTATATTTCCCTCATTTGTCATTAACAAGTCATATCACTTTGAGGGGTGGTAGTCGGCACTTCCTCAAATGAAATTATCGTGTTTACCTATAATGGAAACCATAAAGGTATGCTATAAATGGAAAAAATAGAAGCATAAAGAAAACATAAACATAATATATATCATATATAAATATAGTTCCATCATAATGGACACCATGACAGGAGGTAGGAGATAATTGAATAATCATCGTTTCGTGAGGCGTTAGTTTGCCATCCAAAGAAACAGTATGTTCTTTACCCATTAGATGGAGGTGTGTGCAAGTGTAGTTTGAATACATTTATTAAATACATAATATTATATTGAGGATACTGGTTTTGTTATAAAATAAAGGAATAAAAAGAGTTTAGGGGTTGGATAAGTAAAATAAAACAAACGAACATAAGAGAAGACATTACCTTTAAAGCAGGTAACTCCCTTTGGTTTGAACCAAAAGGGTTTGTGGAAGTGACTTCTGCCCATGTTAAGGCTTCTAGGAGGAGGATAGGGATGTAGGGAGCTTAATTGGGAAGAGTTTGGATGATCCATGGGGCTTGAGACTTGTGAGTAATGGGTAAGAGGTGAGAGATTTTTATAAGGGGGAGGAGGGGTTCTTTAGGATAGTGTGAAAATATTATTTTATTATGTAATGATTTTTGATTTCTAAATTTCCAAAACTTATTAAAGTCAATGATAAGTTGACTCATGGTCGAAATAAAATCATCCAATAATAATTGGACTGGTTGTGGATATTATTTTAATCATTATAATCTTATTTATTTAAATCATTTACTAATGAGGTAAAAACTACATCATTATTGTGTCATAAATAATTTAATATATTTAATGTATAAAAATTATAAACAAAACATCATGATATTATAAATCATTTTATATTTCCAAATAATATTTATATTCGAAAATAATACTTATATAACCCTATGTAAAAATTAATTTACTAAAAGATATTTGTTTATATCATTTTTGTCTTTACTTTAAGTTAATTAAAATATCATTATCACTCCCAAGTTGCCCCATGGGGTCCTAAAATCGACCCAAGGATGCTCATTGTCAGAAGTGTATCAACCAATAGGATTAGGACACATTTTAGGGTAATTTTATATTATTATAGTAATATTTTTTTACCCTTCAACCATGGTAAATAAAATATTTACTGAAATAAATATTCATAATGACTAAAAATAAAAGTTACTAATTTAAAAAATTTAGACCTCATGATTCCAAATATTTAATAAATTTTTACAAATTCAAAACACATACGTGGAAAAAATTAATTTAAAATTAATTCCCACTGTCAAAACAAAAGGCGTGTTTTTAAGAAATAATAACTATCAAAAGATTGACACTTGTTTATGTCCAACTTCAAGTGAAATTAATTCCAATAACCAAAATTGGATTTAATGGTAAAAAGATAATCTAATTACACTTTAAAAACAATTAAAAATATAATCTAAACATATAAATAAATTAGATTAAAAATCATTTTTGAATTAAAATACAACATTTTTCACTTTTCATTAAAAATTGAATTTTATCAAAAAAATACCAAAAAATTTCTGAAAGTAAATTTTGATGTCACGATTTAAAAGAAGAATTTTATTTTTTCCAATTAAACATATAAAAGTGACCAAAACTAAATTTAAAAGAGGGTTCTCCATCAAAAGGTGGTAAATCAACCTTCTAAAGTTAATTATGCCTAAAATTAGATTCATTCACATTTTAAGCCTCTAAATTTTATTGGATAAATGTAAAAACATTTAACAAACATGTATAATCATATTGTTGTTATTTATATTAATTCCCACCAATACAATGGCTAGGCGTTAACTACCATTTAAAATAATAATATTATATTATTATTGTGAAATTTAATATTTCAAAGAAACTCATTGTTGGGTATTAGGTACGCCATCAAACATAGAAACCCATTTAAGGTAAAATTAATATTTAATTCAGAAAATATAAATTAAAAAGAAATTTTATTATTTCATTATTTACCTAGGATATTACAGCCTTCCCCCCTTTTGGAAATTACATCCTCACAATTTTATTCACTTATTAAATAAATGGGGGTATTTATCCCTCGTATAATTTTTAGATTACCACATTCCCTCTTCCACCATATGGTTTTTTCACAAACCTTTAACTAGTGAATTACCTTATTCTGCAAAGCTTGCTCTCTACATTCAAGAATCAAGACTGGTTGTTCCTCAAGAGAGAGATTCTCTTCCAACTGAATTACCTCTGGACTTAAAACATGAGATGGATCTGGCATATACTTTCTCAACATTGAAACAAGAAAAACATTGTGTATCTAGGAAAAACATTGAGGTAAAGCCACTTTGTATGCAACTGATCAAACTTCTCCAGAATTTCGTAAGGTCCAATGAACCTCGGACTCAAATTTCCCTTATTACTAAAACACATCACACTTTCCCATGGAGAAACTTTGAGAAAGACATGATAACCTACCTCAAAAGAAAGATCCTTCCTCCGATTACCCGCATAAATTTTCTACCTGCTCTGAGCTATTCTCAAGTGCTTCTGAATCAACTGAACTTTTTCTGCCATATCTTATTCCAATTATTGTCCCATCAGCTTAATTTCACCTACATCATCCCAAAAAGCTGGAGTTCGACACCACTTCCCATATAATGCCCCAAATGGAGCCATCTGTATACTGGAATGAAAACTGTTATTATATGAAAATTCAACCAAAGAAAGATGTTGGTCCCAACTTCCCTGGTAATCCAGTGAACAAGCACGTAGCATATCCTCCAATGTATGAATTGTTCGTTCTGACTTCCCATCTAATTGCTGATGAAACGCTATACCAAAATTTAATTCAGTACCGAAAGACTTCTGAAGACCTTTCCAAAAGTTAGAAGTAAACCTGGGATAATGATCAGATACAATGAAGAGGAGAACTCCATTCAACCTAACTATGTCTTTAACATAAAACCAAGAAATTTGATCTAGAGACAAAGTATCTCGAATAGGAAGCAAATGATCCGATTTAGTCAATCGATCAATAATAACCTAGATTGAATTATGACCTCAAGATGTCTTCGGTAATTACACAAGGATGTCCATGGATATATTTTCCCATTTCCACTCGGACACCGATAGAAACTGAAGCATCCCTTTCAATAACTACCAGTCTACATTAACCTACTGACAACTCAAACAATTTACAGTAAAATCAGAAATATCTCTTTTCATTCCATCCCACCAGTAATACTACCAAAGATCTATGTACATATTAGTACTGCCAGGATGAACTGAAAATGGGGAACTATGAGATTCACATAACAACGAATTATTTAATTGTGAATGACAAGGAACACATAATATTTTCCAAAACCTCAAAAAACAATCATTATTAACGTTAAATTCAGGAAACTTACCCTTCTGATCCAACTATACATTTTTCTACAACTCACTCTCTTCCATCTGTTCTTGATTTATTCTGTCTGATATAGATGATTTCACTGACACCTGAAACAAAACAGAATAATTTCCTATACCAAAAACTTCTATTCAAAATTTCATCAAATCAAAAACCAAAGGATCTTGTTCCAAACGTAGCATGGTTAATGAAGCATTACTTTTTCAACTCAAACATCATCCACATTATGTGCTTTTCCTAGATGGAAAAGGATCGTGCAATCATAATCCTTGATTAATTCCAAACATCTCCCCAGTCTCATGTTTAATTATCTCTGAGAGAATATATACTTTAAACTTTTGCGCTCAATAAATATTTCACATATTACTCCAAAAAAATTATGCCTCCAAATTTTTAAAGAAAAAAACTACAGCAGCTAATTACAAATCATGTGTAGGGTAATTTAACTCATGAGGTTTCAAAAAATGTGATGCATAAGCAATTACTTGATCATTCTGCATAAGGAAACAACCAATTACTTTCAACAAAGAATCACTATAAATAACAAACTCACCATTTCTAGAAGGTAGTGACAAAACTGGAGCATTCACCAATCTTCGTTTCAATTCCAAAAAACAATCATCACATTATTTTGTCCAAAAAAACTTAACACCTTTTCGAGTTAACTTAGTCATTGGAGTATATAACCATGCACAATTTTCAACAAACCTATGGTAATAACCTACCAAACCATGAAAACTACAGATCTCAGTTATATTTGTGGGTCTTGGCCATTCTTCAACTACTTTTTTTTAGCAGGATCAACAGTTATTCCTTTTTTTGAATCAATGTGACCAAGGAATGAAATTTTTTGTAACCAAAACTCACACTTGCTGAATTTCCCAAGTCTTTTATTTTCTTTTAAGGTTTGAAAGACAACCCTTAAATGAATTTCATCCTCCTATTTATTTTTAGAATAAACCAAAATATAATCAATGAACACAACCACAAACTTATCCAGGAACTCATGGAAAATTCTATTATTAAGATCCATGAATACGGCAGGTGCATTGTTTAAAACAAAAGGCATAACTACAAATTCATAATGGGAATATCTAGTACGAAACACAGTCTTTGGAATGTCTTCTTCCTTTACTTTCAACTAATGGTACCCCGACCTCAAGTCAATCTTTGAAAAATACATTTCTCCCTAGAGCTGATCAAACAAATCATCAATATGATGCAAAGGATACTTGTTCTTAACAGTGATGTTATTCAATGATCTATAATCAATGAAACGTCTCATTGAACCATTATTATTTTTAATAAATAAGATAGGGGCACCCCATGGTGATGTACTAGGTCAAATGAAGCCCTTATCTAATAAGTCCAGCAATTGCTTCTTTAACTCTAAATGTTCAATTTTATCTTTTCGATAAAGGGGTTTTGAAATTTTCTTTGCATCAAAAACTAAGTCATTAGTAAATTCAACTTCTCGATTAGGTATAATACCGAGAAATTCATTAAGAAAAACATCAAGGTACTCATTTACCACTGGAACATCATTAATCTTAATATTTTATTTATTTTCATCAAAATGTGTAAGGTAGCATTCATTTACATCTTTTAGTAGTTTCTTAGCTTCCTGATATATTATCAAAAGTAAGGGTTCATTCTTGTACACAAACTATAAATCTTTCTGAATAGAAACCTATTTATCTCTACATTCAATCGTAGCATGATAAACAGAAATCCAATCCATACCTAGAATAACATCAAACACTACTAGAGGCAAAATAATAAGGTTTGCAGGTAGATTCTTTCCACACACAAGGACAAGAAAGTTTTTATAATTTCTTTTTATCTCAACATTTTCTCCAGGTGTTTTTACCATATGTTCAGGATTAATATCTTGATATGGAATTCCTAATTTACTGGAAAACTTCTCAGAAATGAATGAATGTGTATACCCTGAATCAAACAAGGAATTAGCATAATCTGAACAAAAAAATAGTACACCTGATACTACACCATTTGATGGCCCAACATCTGCAGAAGTAGTCTCAAAGGACTTCACCACCCCCTTTTTCTTGTAGTCCAATTTGTTTCCCTCGTCTGAGTTCTTCATTGGACACTCATTTGCTTAATGACCAATTTTATTGAACTTAAAACATTTTACTGATTGTATATCATATTTTTTTCTTACCATTACCCTAGTCTTTTTTAGTGCAATTACAATCCTTATGTCCCATTTTACCACATCGGTATCACTTAACAAAATTCAAAAGACATTCCCCATCTTGCTTTTTACCAGAATTTTCACAAACGGTAAACTTAAGTTTCTTACCATCCGACTTTTTTGAAGAGTTTTTCCCTTTCACCTGCCTCCTTGACCTCTTATACTGTTGTTTGTCAAAGAATAGCTGATCATTGAAAAAAATCCATTTTCACCTTCTCCGCACATCGAAAAAGTTTTCTCATAACTTTTGAACTCACGAGAAGCTAAAACCCTTTGATAATTTGGCTTTAATCTAGAGTAAAAAATGGTTGATTTTACTATCAAGATCTCGTATGAAATTTGGAGCATTCCTTGCCAGTCGAGTCAATTTTGCTTCATAAGCAGCCACTGGGTCATCCTCCTTCGTCAATTCTAGTAAATTTTTTTCCATCCTAAGACGAACCACCTTAGGAAAATATTTCCCAAGAAACATACCTTTGAATTCTTCCCAATCAAGAGCATCAATCTTCTCACTATCCCTGATATTTTTCACCATCGCTCACCACTGATCAGCTTCACCTTCAAAACGGTAAATAGAAAGACTAACCTTTTGATGTTCTGAACACCCCATATCATTGAAAATCTTCTCCAATGCTTTAATATACCCTTGATCTAGCACATGGTCACATGATCCTTTGAATGATGGGGGATGTTACCTCATGAAATGCTCCACTACTGACATGTTACTCTGTGGTTGATATGGATGATCTCATGCATGGATACCCCCGCCATTTATAGCCTCAGTCAACTGTTCCATCATTGCAACAAACTATTCAGTTCAGATTCCAACAATCTCAGGTTGCTGATTTAGAAGGTTGTCTTCCTCCTGATGTCGTCCCAACATAGCTACAATGTTTCCTCTACAGAAAATCATTCTGAACATAGAAATATCTTTGGCGTAGAAACATGGTAATCTGTAAATGCTATATCACTTCAATAATACCATAAATTAATTTATAGACATTAATTTAACAATACCACAACTCCTAAAGTTATCTAAACCGACCTTTGATACCAACTATAAGGACACGAACTTAAAACATTACATAATCTTGAATTAAATGAATAATTCACATTAAGCATATTTTCAGGTTTAGTGTTTTAGAGAATTATGCCATAACTATTACATTACATCTCAATAATTTCAAAGTAGACTCTTTTACTCAGTTTCCATTTTTTCACACAAAAAAACTCTTGAAAAAAAGAGTCATTTCTTGTCCCATGTATTAGACAGCATGGATTTTCCTTGATCGCATCCTTGACCCTATTCATCTTTAAATCCTATGAAAAACATTTCAAAACATGGGATTAGCATAAAAAGACCACTAAGGGTTATAAAACAAAGAAAGAAAACATTAGTTAGTTATTACATACATAAAATAATCTCTTTAACATAACTCACAAAATCATATGATTTACATAGTAAACACAAATCATAAAGGTAAATTGTGGCATCTGTAACATACTTACATTGTAGCTTTCACAGCTATGTAGGGAGTTACATTTAGAATACCCATCACAGTATATTCCCTAAATATCATAGGAGAAACATTCGCGTTTACCTCTGTCACGTTACCTAATACATTGGAGAGCACTCTCGGGCTCACCCGCCCTAGGTTTATCACAGAACCACACATATACATAAACAATGCCCAAGAACCATAACATATAAAACAAACATAATGGAAATATAAAATTTCCACATTTCAATCACAATATATCATTTGAAGATATTGAAATAATAAGTTCTTTCTTAGAACCATTTTTAATACCAAAATACATAAAAGGGTATATATTATTTATTTTCCTTTAAGAAAAACACCGTGACTTGTTAAGGAAGCCAAAGATTAAATAATACTCGCGGCGGCAGAAAGGTCATTGTCACCGCTTACGTTAATAAGAAACATTATTTTTTTCATTTAGTAAAATGACTCAAAGAAAAATATTCCCTTTGAATGAAATTAAATATAAAATGTGTTTATATTGTGTATAAAATAAATTCGTGTATTAAAAAAATATGCCTCAATGAATGGATATTGAGAGGAAGTCCCTTACCTCACGTCCGATTTGACCCGTTCGTTCTTTAATCTCCTGAATAATAAACTAAAATTAATTTTTTACTTTATTAAGATCCTTTTTAAACTTTAATATTCCTTTTATATCCCTTATTACAATGTTATAGACATTATGTAATCTTTTATGTTAATAACGGTCATTTTGTCGATATTTGGTACTTGAGTCCAAAATGAACTTCTTATATTACAAGTTTTTCATGTGATCAAATATCCATTATATCCAGAATGATATTCATGATGTATATTTCATATATCATATATATCCAATATATTTATATATTTCTAATAGTACATAACATTTGGAGATAAGAAATGAAATGCACTGTTCATGAAGACGGTAAGCCGTACGTACGCATGAATGCTACTTTAATTTCAATTTATTATTTTAATGGAATTAAAACATTATGATACATAGTTATATTATAATTCCAGTATTATATAATATATTATATCATTAACGCCATCCTTTATACATCCTATATATGGCATTAACGAGTCATATCACTTCGAGGGGGTGGTAGTTCGCACTTCCTCAAATTAAATTATCGCGTTTAACCATAATGGAAAACATAAAGGTATGATATAAATGGAAAATACATAAGAATAAATAAAACATAAATATAATATATATCATATATAAATATATTTCCATCATAATGTCCACCATGAGAGGCGGTAGGAGATAATTCAACAATCGTCATTTCGTGAGGTGTTAGTTTTCCATCCACAGAAACCGTATGTTCTTTACCCATTAGATGGAGGTGTGTGTAAGTGTAGTTCAAATAAATCTCATAAGAAAACCTAGTATATTGAGGATATTGGTGTTGTTATAAAATAAATAAATAAAAATATTTTATGGGGTTTGAGAAGTAAAATAATACAAATTAACATAAGAGAAGACGTTGCCTTTAAATCGGGTAACTCCCATTGGTTTGAACCAAAAGGTTTTGTTGAAGTGTCTTCTACCTAAGTTAAGGAATCTAAGAGTAGTATATGGGTGTAAGGAGATTAATTTGGTAGTGTTTGGATGATCCAAGGGGCTTCAGAGGTGTGAGGAATGGGTTAGAGGTGACATCTTTTTATATGGGGGGGATGAGCTCTTTTTGAAAGTGTGAAAATATTATTTTATTACATAATGATTTTTGGTTTAAAAATGTAAAAAACTTATTAAATTCAAAGATAAGATGACTAACGGTCGAAATAAAATCATCCAACTATACTTGGACAGGTTTTGGATATTATTTTAATCTTTATAATCTTATTTTTTAAATCATTTATTAATGAGGTAAACACTACATCATTATTATGTCATAAATAATTTAATTTATTTAATGTATAAAAATTATAAACAAGATACCATGATGTATTAAATATTTTCAGATTTTAAAATAATATTTATAGTCTAAAAGATAACTTACATAACCCTATGTAAAAATTAATTTAGTAAAAGATATTTGTTTTTGTCATTTTTGTCTTTACTTTAAGTTAATTAATATAAAGTCTCATTATCACTCTCAAGTAGCCCCATGGGGTACCAAAATCGACCCAAGGATGATCATTATTGTATGTGTATCAAAAAATAGAATTAAGACACCTGTTTGAGCAATTTAATATTATTATAGTAATATTTGTTTACCTTTATTTACCAGATTTACCCTTTTACCATGGTAAATAAAATATTTACTAAAGAAAATATTTATAATGACTAAAAATATAAGTTGCCTATTTACAAAATTTTGACCTCCTGATTCCAAATATGGAATCCATTTTTCCAAATTCAAAACACATAAGTGGAAGAAATTAATTTAAAATTAATTCCCATAGTCAAAACAAAAGGTATGTTTTTAAAAATAATAACTATCAAAATATTGACACTTGTTTATGTCCAATTTCAAAGTGAAATTAATTCCAATAACCAACATTGGATTTAATGGTAAAAATATAATATAACTAAACTTTAAAACAAACTTAAAATATAATGTAACAATATAAATAAATTAGATTAAAAGGCATTTTTGAATTAAAATACAACATTTTTCACTTTTCATTAAAAATTGATTTTTATCAAAACAAATACCAAAAATTTACCCAAAGAATATTTTGATGTCCCTATTTTAAAGAAGAATATTATTTGGTCAAAAAGAACATATAATAGTGACCAAAACTAGATTTAAAGAGGGTTCTCCACCAAAACGTGGTAAATCAACCTTATAAAGTAAATTGTGCTGAAAATTAGATTCATTCACATTTTAAGCCTCTAACTTTTATTGGATAAATATAAAAACATTTAACAAACATATATAATCATATTGTAGTTAGTTATATTTATTCCCACCAATAAAACAGCTAGGCGTTAAATACCATTTAAAATAATAATATTATATTATTACTGTTCAACAAAAGAATTCAAAGAAACTCATTGTTTCGTATCCGGTACGCCATCGAACATAGCAACCCATTTAAGGTAAAATTAATATTTAATTAGAAAAATATTAACTAAAAATAAAATTTATTATTTCATTATTTACCTGGGATATTTCACATTTTTTGAAATATCATTTGTATTTTTCAAGAAATAAATATGTTCTGGATTCAATCTAAATCCATTTTCCCTAAAAACCCATTTCTCTCCTTTATTAAGACAATTTTTCAAAATAACCACATAATCAAACATACATCCACATGATAGAACACCATCAAAAAATAATCAAATGATGAAACGTCACAAATTTATAGAAAAATAATATCCAACCATATCAACACATTACAAGAAACATCTATTATTTGATGGTATTGTCCATATTCCTTAAATCACCATCACATGTTTTTCCACAAAACACAATTGAAATAACACTTCCAAAGTTCCAAATTTAAACCGAGCAATTTAAAAAAAATTAAAAGTTACCAACCATTTTTAAAAATATAAAACAAATATTTTAATCCAATTTAAAATTCCATATTAATATCAACCATTTTTTGGAAAAAACATAAAGGGACAAATGTCCCATTTTCTCCAAAAGATGTTAGAATCAAGAAAAAAGTTCATAATCATTTCTAAAAATCATATACATTAAATTAATAGTTTAAAACTATTTCTAATAAAAACATCCACTTTAAAATTGATTAAAATTTTAAAAAACACTTAATTCCCTTTTCAAAACTCCATATTTCCATTAAAATCAACTCAAAAATCATGAAACCCAAATCATATTCCTTTTTGAAACCGAAAATTTATTATCATGAACCATAAGACAACTCAAATCCATAACATAACATAACACAAATGTCCAATGGAGGGATAAGGTCTATGAATGTATTGGAAACATGGTTTAGAATGTTATATGGAAATAAAGCAGCAACAACTGATGGCCATAACAAATCATGCATTCAATCTCTTTATGGTTTTATAGGTTGTGGGATAAAATAGTAGAACATCAATCCAACTCCTATTATCATCCCATAAAACACCTAATAAAACACCAATGTAAATCAACACACTATTAATTCAAATTAAAATCACATAAAATAATTCAATAAAAATATCAAATCCAAAATTCACAATAAAAAATATCATGGTAACTCAAGATTCATCATTTTTAATGGTGATTATACTAAAACCAATGACCAAACACTAGATTCTTGATGACCCTAACACAAATCTACTAAAATCCCCAATTAAAATGGGAAAAGATACTCTAACACTAATAGAAATTAACTAGATCGTGCCTTCTATCAAACATATACCTGAACCAGACCACCACTAGCCCGATCAGAATTCATGATCCCCACACGATAGAAAATATTTTCTAGGAATAACATCAAGACTATTGGGAACAGCTTCCCTAAATAACCTGAGTAAAAAATAATAGAGAACTAAAAAAACCAGATTGATCCATCCATATAATCCATCCACTCACCCCTAATCTCTCTCCCAAGCAATATATAGAGACAAAAAAACCCATATACAGGTGCCTATGGTTTAGGAACTAGAAAATATCACTACCCTCTATCTGTATAAATTAGTTAAATCCTAACCATACAAGTTAAATTATTTAGAGGAACACACACTATACATTCTATAAAGAAAACAGGAATTTCCAAAAAAAATTAAAATTGAACCACATGCTGAATGTGGTAAAAGAAACTAACCTCATTATTTAGACTAATAAATACTCATATTGTGTTCATAAACTGAATCCCAAGCCTAAAACTAAAATAATATATGCATGAGAATCAACATACCTATTATTCCAACACCCACATTTCATCATCAAACACATTCAATCAAATATCTGTTTTTAAGCTAGTATGAAATGTTGTACATCAAAATAAAGTTCTGAATATTTTGAGGAAAAAATAAAAAACCATTCATAATCCTTATTTATAAAAATAAACAAACTATACTCATTTCCTAAACCACATGGCATCAAATTCATTTTACAAGTTTTTAAGGTATATCCTGAAAATCATTCTTTGCATATGTATTTTATAAATTAGTCATGTATATACCAATTGTTCTCATTTCATAAAATATGGAGCATAAAATCTATTTTCATAATTTATAAAAAATCATTAATTTCATATCATTTTAATGGAAAGTATAAAATAAGAAATGATTATAATTTCAATATAAAACATACAGGAATAAACTATTTCATCAGTATGACATGTATAAATCATTTCTTAATTATTAATTTTCTATCCTTGTACCATGTTTATGATAACTTGGGTTAGTTAAATCAAGGATTAAGGATCCTAAAATCTGGGTGAGATATAGCTCCATGTGTGTGCACTACCGGTGATCTAAGGCCAAGGGGGAATATCAGTCCATCACAATGAATAAAATCCCATCCATTAGTTGTTTAACTAGTGTTGTCCTTATCAATACATTATTATGTATAGAAAATAAATTCAAAGATAGTATATCATGGACTACCATCCTAACTACCATGGATCCCATGTTCTTCAAAGAAATCAAACAGGTTTAAAATCATGCATCTCAAATTAGATTCATCTTTCATTGTTCAAGATGCTCCAAATTGGATTTTCAACATTTCAGTTCATATCAAAAGTCATTTTCAAGTGGTTTCCACCAAAACTATTGGGTTTAAAAACAAATCACACTAGGTTAGCTATATAAAACATTACATGTATTCATTTAAAAAGAATCATTATCAAAGACATTCATAAAATAATTTATTTCAATTAAAATTCATTTTAAAAAATCAATACTTTATTTAAAAATCCATTTCCATAGAGGGTTCCATCATAACATGTCACTTGAAAAACAATAATCAAGAATCAAAAAACAAAACTATAAATTTAATTATAAATCCATTTTAGATCAATGAGGAAAAATGTTTCAATTGATTGTAATGTCTTATAAAACCACTAACTTGAAATCTATTTAGGGATTTATCCCCATTTTATAAAATGAATTAAAGACGTGAAACATGCCTTATTAGCTTATCTCATGAAATCAATGGATAAACCCATTTATAAAAAACTAATTTTAAATAAAACAATCATTTATGAAATTTATTGATACTCAGAATTTTAAATTTCACATTTAATTCCAAGTAAATAATTTGTAAATTAAACATGGAAACCCAAAACATCATTAAAAATCAAAATACCATTTTAAAGGTCCAATCATGAAATTTTATAAGATACAAATTTGAAACCAGATTCCATACATTATTTTAAAATAGGGGATAAATGTTCCTATTCCTAAAAACCAAGTCAAAATCCAATTTATTTTTAGTGAAGTAATAAAAACATTAATATGACTTTTAAAAAACAATAAATTAAAACCAAATATATCAAAGTATTCAGATATAAAAATCAATACATGGGAAAAACTTACATTTAATTGATGGTATAAGGTCATTAATGTGTTTCCTTCAATGGATGACACCCAAATTAAAATGAATGTACCTGCATAAGCCTTAAAATCAAAATTTGAAACCAAAATCCCACTAAAACCCTTTATAGGGTTTCTTTGGGTAGTGTGTTGTAAGAGTGGTGGATATAAAATCAAGAGATGATGGAGAAGGATGTAAACTTGATACTCTAACTCATGGTTATGATCGCAATCTGGTAATATCATGAGTGAAGTCATAAAATAAAGGAGGATCTAGGTGGGAGGCATGTGATAAAGGGAAAACTCGACCAAGGGGACTGTGTGACCCAAGGGAGATGAATCCTAGGGTATTAATCATGGCTAGTGAGAGTGAAGGGTTTATCAAATGATATCCAATGGTTATTGTGGTGGGTCACGTGGTCAAGGGGAGTGAAGAAGGTTGTGTTTAATGGGTTCCTCCTTAGGCTAGTGTATATATATAGGATAAGTGTGGAGGGGGTATACCTGATTTGGGTATAACATATGATTATAAAAATAATAAAAGTAATTATAAAATTATTATAAATAATACAATTAATCTTATAAGACTCGTTATTATCATAACTATATCATTATTAATTCTAAAATCATTAATATTGAGTATAAAAAATTAAAAACTAAAAAAACATATAAATCCAAAAAATAAATTATGTAAAAGGGGAAAGTCGGGATGTGAAAACATATAATCATAAAAACGTTTTCATATATTGAGTTGAGGGAAAACTTCTTCATGAAGTTGTTCCGATGAAGGATTCAGTAACAAATTATGTTGTTATTACTAAGTTCATTTTCCATGGTATTAGAAAAAACATAGATAGGAGAGAATTGATCTATAGGGCTAGGTTAAATTAAGATAGAGACCTTTAGGGACTGGGAAGATCTAAATATCTTTGTCACGACCTGTCCTCGGGGCCCGTGCCGTGACTACCCCAAGCCCGCCTTCCATAGGTCAGGGGATGGCGACTAGCACCAAGGCGTAAATCCCGATAAACAGGGAAGGCGTTGCCTTTATAAAGTAAACAAACACCATAGAGTAAGCAAGTGGAAAGAGTAAACACTAAGTAAAAACTGTAACAAGCTGTGCTGAAAGTAAAAGGGGCCAGAAATACAAGCCCAACTGTAAAGTACAACTGAAAGGGGAAAACAACAACTGAAAAGAAAATCCGCAGCGTCGAGTCGTCCTCTGGAAGTCCCACCTGAAGGGTGAGCATAAATAGCCTCAACAGCTCCTCGGTCCAGCCGTCCGCTCCGAGTACGTCCCGCCCAGTGGTCCACCTCCAGGTATCGTCCTGCTCCGCAAGCCTCCACCACGATCAGCGATGTCCGTCGTCTGCAACCAACACAACGAAGTGCGGGCATAGCCCGTGCAGGGGTGAGTATAAGCTACTCAGTAGGGATCCCGAGACCCCCGAAGGCCTCCCGAAATCCAAAAAGGATAAACCACAAAGGAAAGATACAATTACGAACTAACAACCGACACTGCTTAGGTATATGCCCATACATATACCTAAGTCATCAAATCTCATTCGGCTCCAACATCCGAGACCAAGCACAACCCAATCCACACAGGAAAGCAAAAAAGTATACTCACACAGGATAGCACAACACAATCCACGAAGGAGAGAAAAAGTAATCCACATAGGATAGCTCAACACAATCCACAAAGGAAAGTAAACAGTAAATCCACACAGGATAGTTCAACACAATCCACAAAGGAGAGTAACACAGGATTCAGCTCACACAGGTACACATCATTTTCAAAGCAAGAGAGATGATCAGATGTAGTCACTGATTCATCTTATTGGGACCCACGTAGGATACAATCACTGTTGACATCGTCGTCGAATCCACAGAGGATTCCGATACAATTTTCTTCATCGTCGAACCCACATAGGATTCCAGTACGACTGTATTCATCATCGAACCCACATAGGATTCCAGTACGATTTTCTTAATCGTCGAACCCACATAGGATTCCAGTACGATTGTCTTCATCGTCGAACCCACATAGGATTCCAGTACGATAGTCTTCATCGTCGAACCCACATAGGATTCCAGTACGATTGTCTTCATCGTCGAACCCACATAGGATTCCAGTATGATTGTCTTCATCGTCGAACCCACATAGGATTCCAGTACGATTATCTTCATCGTCGAACCCACATAGGATTCCAGTACGATTGTATTCATCGTCGAACCCACATAGGATTCCAGTACGATAGTCTTCATCGTCGAACCCACATAAGATTCCAGTACGATAGTCTTCATCGTCGAACCCACATAGGATTCCAGAACGATTGTCTTCATCGTCGAACCCACATAGGATTCTAGTACGATTGTCTTCATCATCGAACCCACATAGGATTCCAGTACGATTGTCTTCATCGTCGAACCCACATAGGATTCTAGTACGATAGTCTTCATCATCGAACCCACATAGGATTCCAGTACGATAGTCTTCATCGTCGTCGATGTAGCAGTCGCAACAAGCTCTAGGGTTCCCGCACACAGCAAGCTCCTTCGGGAGGGTCCGCTCCACGAGCCGAGAGGCTGATACATCAACTGACACATAGTCCAGATTTTATGTATCCAAAAGTTCTATATCGCCAACAGGAACTCAACGTCGGCGCGTCAATCGGACGCCCGGTCTGAGAGTTATTGGTTTTCCCGTCCCAGGGGCCCGGTTGGTTTCTAAGGAAAAATCAACCCGACCGTACTCCACCTGCGTCCAAACCTCATGTGGAGTATTCCAAAAGATCCGTCTCACTTAGAGGAAAACAACAAAGTCGACGGCACATCAATCAGACGTCTGAAGCTCAAGATATGAGCGTTTCCGCTCCGAGGGCCCGGTTGGTTTCGTGTATGAACCAACCCGACCGAACACAAAGTATTCCGAAACCTTGAGTGTGATATACCGAAACGACCGCCTCGATACAAGGATCGCATCGCTGCTAACGGCGCGTCTTTCGGAGGCACTCAGCTCATGTTATGAGCAAAAGACCGGAAAGTTCCGGAAACGGGGGTCTGGGCCCGGTCCAACCCAACCCAACTCCCCCCCCCCCGGGTCGGCCCGAACCGGGTCGACCCGAACCTGGTCTGGGTCCAACCCGGTTTGATGCAACCCGGCCCGGCCAGGGCGGCCCGGCCCGGCCTGGGCGCGACCCGGTCGGTCGGCTCGGCTCGGCCCGGCTCGGCTCGGCCGAGCGGGCGAAGCCCGGGGCGGGGGGCGCGCTGCCCCCGCGTGTCATCACCGCGGCCCCCGCGGGGTGCCGCCCTGCGGTCAGCGGACGCGGAAATGCCGTGTCCCGTGTGTGCCAGACCCGTGCGGCCGCGGGTCCGCTGGCGACGCCAGCGGCCCATGCCGCCGGTGGCTTCCGCAGGCCACCGGAGTTGCTCCGGTGGTCCGATTTCCTTCCCGTCTGCGCTGAAGCTCCTCCTGGGTCCCGTTATTCACTGCGGAAACAACGGATCGTCCCTGCGGCATGTTTTGTCGTCGCCCGCCAATCCGCGCATCAACGAAGAACAGTGGAGGGTTTTCGGGCCGTGTTTGTTTGGCCTGCACCCTCCGCGTTAGATGATAACAGTCGGGAGAAATAATCAATACATATAAAACATAAGAAATTTTTTTTTAATAAATTAAAATTGTTCTTATGAAACCGGGTTCTTTGTTTTGAACGGAAAAATCCACGGAGTAAAAATCATTCCCAATAAAACCCCTACCTCGTCAAGTCGTCGCACGCGCGTTCTTCGCGGAATTGATTGCCACGGAAGGAGGCGATCGTCGCATCGTGGAAGGGCGTCACGTCGACAAACTCCGAGGTTCAAGAACTTGTAGATTTAATTATATTAATTAAATCCATGATGTTGTTATAACCCACAAAGAGATTTAAAAGAATAAACCCGAAATCTCCTACCTCAAGCAGTTGGTGATCGGAGATCGTTGCGGGGAAGAACGTCTAGGAAGAAGCGTCGTCGATCTCCGAGGGTGACGGCGTTCTTCGCGTTCTTCGCGAAGGAGGATGAAGATCTTGAGGTTTCTGTCAAATACTCTCAACGAACAACACTTAAGAAGAATAGCATTGGTCTTAATTTATTATTATGCCAACGGATTGTAAACAGGTTAAGAAATGATTAAATTAATTCATAAAATTAATTTAACGAAGTTAACCGCCCGATTAAATGGTGCGTTAAGAATTTAAGAAAACGCGTCAGTTGGCTTTCATAATGACGGGTTTTCGCGGGTGCGTTACTTAACGGAAAAGAAACGGTGGGGCTCGTGCGAGCCCCACCTCCCAAATATCCTACCAAGAGGGTAGGATATTTTTGGATAGCACCCTATCTGCATCAACTCAGCTTAAGCAGCTTTAAGTGGCATTCAAGTGGCTTTAAGTGAAATAAAATAAAGTTTGTCGCACCAATTATTTTATTTCTTAACTTTAAGCCCAAAAATTAAAAACCACACCTGAGCAAACACAAATCCAGAAGAGGCGTTTCTAAGAAAATATCGGCGCTGCCATTTCATCGGTGCCCTCAGAATTCGATTCCGAGCACCGGTTTAAAAGTTAGAAAAACCCGCTCGTCCGTTCACTGAACGTACCCGAGCCAAACTTCGGAAAATGATTCCGGTCACACTGGGCCTCGGAATCAGGTGCCGTCAGAAAATGCATTCTTGTAAAATTCCAAAAAAAATTAAGAAAAAAAAAATTCCTTGAAATTTACGGGTCTTTACATTACTCCCACCACAGGGCTTTACGTCCCCGTAAAGCTTCACTACAAACTTAGGGATACAAAGGCAGTACTGAGCACGCATCTGATCCTCCTGCTCCCAAGTGCTCTCCTTCATGTTCCCCGCACAACCGAATCATCACCCTGAGATTGCCCATCTGAAGGTCTGGCCCGCTTGGACCTCTGCGTCACCTGTCGACTGCCAGCTGCAGAAGACTCCGCTATGGGTCGTCCTGCGGAGGGTCCTACCGCTGGTGCTTGCTTGGTGAGGAAACTCTCTACTAAAAGGGCTCTCTCCAATACCTCTTCCTATGTCGGAATGTTGAGGGAGATCATTGAGGCCCTAATCTCATGCCTCATTCCCTGGTCGAAGGTCCAGGCCCGGAAGAACGGATCATGTACCATATCGGTGGAGTAGCGTGAGAGATCAGTAAATCTCGCCGAGTACTGGGCAACCGTCATGCTGCCCTGCCACAGCTGTAGTAGCTCCTGGATGCGCACCGCACTGAGGGTGGCCGGGACGAACTCCGAGAGGAAGATGCTCTCAAAGTCCGTCCAGAGGAGAGATGCCTCATCGTGCACCTGAAGCATCAAGCTCCACCATCTGCCTGCCGCTGCGTGCAGGAGGCTCGCTGCGAGGATCACCATGAGGTCTGCTGGTCTCTTCACTAATCTGAAAACCCCGTACAACTGCCTCCAGCCAGTCCTCGGCAGCCTGAGGGTCCATCTCCCCACGGAACCTGGGCGGTCGCTGGTGCTGGAACTCATGCAGTGCACTAAGGCGACGTGCATCGTCAGCGGGTGGGGCTGGTAGCATCGGTGGCGCGGCGGGTATAGGTACCGCTGGTGCCTCAGCTGTCAAAGGGCCCTGTACCGAGTCCTCGTCACTCGGTGGGCTCCCGCCACACACAACGCTCGGAACCCTAGCTGGCTGCCGTCGTGGGGCCATCCTGAAAAAGGAAACAGGTGCGCCACGGTCAGAACAGTATACCTGGTGAGCTGACATAAAGTAATCACAAAGAAAACTTTAAACACACATGCAATCAACGTTTTCGTGCATTAAGTCGGAAATCAGAATTCAAGGTCCTAGTGTACGGATACGTCAGCCGCCGCACCAACACTGGACTCCCTGGACTGATAACCACACCCAATATGCTAAACACTATTGCTTCACATAGAAAAGATCAGAGTCCGCGGTAGAACCGAACTCCTCTGATACCAATTTGTCACGACCTATCCTCGGGGCCCGTGCCATGACTACCCCAAACCCGCCTTCCATAGGCCAGGGGCTGGCGACTAGCACCAAGGCGTAAATCCCGATAAACAGGGAAGGCATTGACTTTGTAAAGTAAACAACCACCAAAGAGTAAGAAAGAGGAAAGAGTAAACACTAAGTAAAAACTGTAACAAGCTGTGATGAAAGTAAAAGGGGCCGGAAATACAAGCCCAACTGTAAAGTACAACTGAAAGGGGAAAACAGCAACTGAAAAGAAAATCCACAGCGTCGAGCCATCCTCTGGAAGTCCCACCTGATGGGTGAGCATAAATAGCCTCCACAGCTCCTCGATCCAGCCGTCCTCTCCAAGTACGTCCCGCCCAGTGGTCCACCTCCAGGTACCGTCCTGCTCCGCAAGCCTCCACCACGATCAGCGTTGTCCGTCGTCTGCAACCAACACAATGAAGTGCGGGCATAGCCCGTGCAAGGGTGAGTATAAGCTACTCAGTAGGGACCCCAAGACCCCCGAAGGCCTCCCAAAATCCACAAAGGATAAACCACAAAGGAAAGATACAATTACGAAGTAACAACCGACACTGCTTAGGTATATTCCCATACATATACCTAAGTCATCAAATCCCATTCGGCTCCAACATCCGAGCCCAAGAACAACTCAATCCACACAAGAAAGCAAAAAAGTATACTCACACAGGATAGCACAACACAATCCAAGAAGGAGAGAAAAAGTAATCCACATAGGATATCTCAATACAATCCATAAAGGAAAGTAAACAGTAAATCCACACAGGATAGTTCAACACAATCCACAAAGGAGAGTAACACAGGATTCAGCTCGCACAGGTACACATCATTTGCAAAGCAAGAGAGATGATCAGATGTAGTCACTGATTCATCTTACTGGGACCCACGTAGGATACAAGCACTATTGACATCATCGTCGAACCCACAGAGGATTCCGATACGATTTTCTTCATCGTCGAACCCACATATGATTCCATTACGATAGTCTTCATCGTCGAACCCACATAAGATTCCAGTACGATTGTCTTCATCGTCGGACCCACATAGGATTCCAGTAGGATTGTCTTCATCGTCGAACCCACATAGGATTCCAGTACGATAGTCTTCATCGTCGAACCCACATAGGATTCCAGTACGATTGTCTTCATCGTCGAACCCACATAGGATTCCACTACGATTGTCTTCATCGTCGAACCCACATAGGATTCTAGTAAGATTGTCTTCATCGTCGAACCCACATAGGATTCCAGTACGATTGTCTTCATCATCGAACCCACATAGGATTCCAGTACGATTGTCTTCATCGTCGAACCCACATAGGATTCCAGTACGATAGTCTTCATAGTCGAACCCACATAGGATTCCAGTACGATTCTCTTCATCATCGAACCCACATAGGATTCCAATACAATTGTCTTCATCGTCGAACCCACATAGGATTCCAGTACGATTGTCTTCATCGTCAAACCCACATAGGATTCCAGTACGATAATCTTCATCGTCGAACCCACAGAGGATTCCAGTACGATAGTCTTCAACGTCGTCGATGTAGCAGTCGCAGCCAGCTCTAGGGTTCTCGCACACAGTAAGCTCGTTCGGGAGGGTCTGCTCCATGAGTCGAGGGCTAATACATCAACTGACACATAGTCCAGAGTTGATGTATCCAAAAGTTTTGTATCGCCAACAGGAACTCAACGTCGGCGCGTCAATCGGACGCCCGGTCTGAGAGTTATTGGCTTTTCCGTCCCAGGGGCCCGGTTGGTTTCTAAGGAAAAACCAACCCGACCGTACTCCACCTGCGTCCAAACCTCGGGCGTAGTATTCCAAAAGATCCGTTTCACTTAGAGGAAAACAACAAAGTCGACGGCACGTCAATCGGACGTCCAAAACTCAAGATATGAGCATTTCCGCTCCGAGGGCCCGGTTGGTTTCGTGTACGAACCAACCCGTACGAACATAAAGTATTCCGAAACATTGAGTGTGATATACCAAAACTACCGTCTCGATCCAAGGATCGTATCGCCACTGATGGCGCGTCATTTGGAGGCACGTAGCTCAAGTTATGAGCAAAAGACCGGAAAGGTCCGGAAATAGGGGTCTGGGCCTGGTCCGACCCGGCCCAACTCCCCCCCCCCGGTTGGCCCGAACCGGGTCGACCCGACCCAGTTTGGCGCGACCCAACCCGGCCCGGCCTGGGCGCGACCCGGCCGGTCGGGTCGGCTCAGCCCGACTCGGCTCGGCCGAGCAGGTGGATCCGGGGGCGGGGGGCGCGCTGCCCCCGCGTGTCATCACCACGGCCCCCGCGGGGGGCCGCCCTGCGGTCAGCAGACGCGGCAATGCCACGTCCCGTGTGCACTGGACCCGCGCGGCCGCGGGTCAGCTGGCGTCGCCGCCTCCGGCCACCGGAGTTGCTCTGGTGGTCCGATTTCCTTCCCGTCTGCGCCGAAGCTCCTCCCGGGTCCCGCTCTTCACTGCGGAAACAACGGATCGTCCCTGCGGCATGTTTTGTCATCACCCGTCAATCCGCGCATCAACAAAAAAACTGTGGAGAGTTGTCGGGCCGTGTTTGTTTGGCCCGCACCCTCCGCGTTAGATGATAACAGTCGGGAGAAATAATCAATACATAGAAAACATAACAAAAACAATTTTAATAAATTAAAATTGTTCTTCTGAAACCTGGTTCATTGTTTTGAACGAAAACATCCATGGAGTAAAAATCATTCCCAATAAAACCCCTACCTCATCAAGTCGTCGCACGCGCGTTCTTCACGGAATTGATCGCCGCGGAAGGAGGCGATCGTCGCATCGCGGAAGGGCGTCGCGTCGTCACGGAATACGGTGTCGCGTCGACGAACTCTGAGGTTCAATAACATGTAGATTTAATTATATTAATTAAATCCATGATGTTGTTATAACCCACAAAGAGATTTAAAAGAAGAAATCCGAAATCTCCTACCTCAAGCAGTTGGTGATCGGAGATCGTTGCGGGGAAGAACGTCTCAGAAGAAGCGTCGTCGATCTCTGAGGGTGACGGCATTCTTCGCGTTCTTCGCGTTCTTCGTGAAGGAGGATGAAGATCTTGAGGTTTCTGTCAAATCCTCTCAACGAACAACACTTAAGAAGAATAGCGTTGGTCTTATTTTATTATTACGCCAACGGATTGTAAACAGGTTAAGAAACGATTAAATTAATTCATAGAATTAATTTAACGAAGTTAACCGCCCGATTAAATGGTGCGTTAAGAATTTAAGAAAACCCGTCAGTTGACTTTCATAATGATGGGTTTTCGCGGGTGCGTTACTTAGCGGAAATGAAATAGTGGGGCTCGTGCGGGCCCCACCTCACAAATATCCTACCAAGAGGGTAGGATATTTTTGGATAGCACCCTATCTGCATCAACTCAGCTTAAGCAGCTTTAAGTGGCTTTCAAGTGGCTTTAAGTGAAATAAAATAAAGTTTGTCGCACCAATTATTTTATTTTTTAACTTTAAGCCCAAAAATTAAAAACCACACCTGAGCAAACGCAACTCCGGAAGAGGCGTTTATAAGCAAATACCGACGCTGCGATTCCATCGGTGCCCTCAGAATTCGATTCCGAGCACCGATTTAAAAGTTAGAAAAACCTGCTCGTCCGTTCACTGAACGTACCCGAGACAAACTTCAGAAAATTATTCCGGTCACACCGGGCCTCGGAATCAGGTGCCGTCAGAAACTGCGTTCTTGTAAAATTCCAAAGAAAATTAAGAAAAAAAATTCTTTGAAATTTACGGGTCTTTACAAACTTAGTTTCAGTTTTATCTCCATAAGGTCGATGAGTTCCCAATGTGACATTTTAAGAATATTATGACCATAATCTCAAAGTTATGGTGAATGTAGTTCTCGAATATCTAGTAAACACCAAGGATGTTTATTTTTTTACCATGATGGAAGGGAATATTTATAGAGGATATATCAATCACATTCAAGAGAGTAGAGGATATTTGAGAAGTGTATTTTTTTGGATGGTAAAGGTAATTTAATTCTTATGAATGAAATTTTGTTTTTGAAATAGCAACCCTTATTATATACATATGTTTTTTATTGACACTTTTATTTTGAAAAAATATTTAAATATGAGTAATATATTATGAATTAAATTATATATTTATTTTATGATAGATATATGACACGTGCCTGTCGTGGGGTGTGACAAAAAAAATATTACCTAAGTTAAAATGCAGTAGAGTGGATTACCTAGGTTGTCTCCAGAGAGGAGTGCACAACAATTAAGCTGTCACCTTAAAATAGAAATAAGTGAGGTTATTTTTAGAAATTGTTTGATTTAGAAAATACAACAAAGAAACTAAATAAAGTAAAGTAATTAGTGAAAGTTTTGAAACAAATTGACAAATGATGTGATCTAAATCAGTGATATGAAATGGTGATCAGGTTAGGGTCAGTTTTCAAATTGTAATTCTATCATTGTTCATTTTACCCAATTCTCCTCTACTAAATCGTTAAGAGTAAGAATCCACAATCGTTTCTTCTCACTCCCTTGGTCAATTAAAAATGTGAGAATAAAACTTAATAAAATCTTAGGTTGGTCTAATCTCCTTCCAATGTGTAATAGAGTTGTAGAAAATACACCCAATTATCTTAGGCAATTCCCAATCGGGTCTTGTTTATCCTAAGTAATCAAGAACATTCACTACTCCTCACACACGTACCGGTGATCACCGAGTACTACACCACTAAATACTGGTATATTCCATTTTTTATAAACCAGAACCTAGTGGAGGGAGAAATTGATCATTGACCAAATATAAATGAACAACAGAATCTAAAATCAGATACAATCGTACATGATAATAAAAAGTGTTATAAGAAATTGAAACAAATCCACAGAAGAGAAAAGAGGATTTTAAAACATTAATAGAAGGAACTCATGAAATACAATATGGAAAACCTCTCCTTCACCAATCACACAGAAGTTTACCCCACCATGGTAAGGGTAATTGTGACTAAGGGGAAAGAAGAATTCATTACAAAACTAAGAAGAACAAAATAGAGAAAACAAAGAATATAAATTTGATCCTCCAGAATCTTTCCTCCAGAAGTTTGCCTCTGTTTTGCCTCCCAGAAGGCTGAAACTCACTGAGGTCCCTTATTATAGAATGTTGGGAATGAAGTTTTATATCGACCCTCAAAATGTGAGAGTCATTGGACAGGTGTAAAGAAAGATATGGCCGAATCAATGACCATTACTTTTCTAGCCACCAAACACTGTTTCACCCACTCCACTTGGACGCGCCAAAAGGATGCATTAATGAGCTCAATAATTTATGAAATTTAATTTGGGCCGTCCTTTTGAAGCCCTATATCGACACCAGCTGGAATCACCTCATTCTAAGGTCTTCTGAAGGAGATATTTCATATTTAATGAAGTGGGGTTCATTCTGCCTTCTAAACTAATTTCTCCACTTGATTGAATTTTCTTCACCATTGGGTTTCGAATTGGGTCTTGGTCCAGAAGGAACATTTTAAGCCCACAAGTATAGGAATCCTAAAAGAACGATTCGCTTCAATTGGACACATATTATAAAAGTTATTCCCAAAAAACAGAAGCTATATAAAACTGACAATTTTACAGAATTACCCCATTTTCACATTTAAGCCCAAAATACACCAAAAACACATAAATGATGCAAATACACACACATTAAATAATTGGGAGGTATTAAATCATTGAAAAACATATAAATAATAATGAAAATATTAACTCTATCAATTCCCCCACACTTATCACTTGGAATCCTGGACAAGTCAGAATCAAAATAAAATCAAAGTAAATTCAAAACACATATCCATGAGATCCACAAATTTGAAAACAAGAAAAAAAAATATCATGCCTCCTAAAACTCTATTATTTCATATTCTTAATTTAGTATCATTAAATAAATTTACTCTTCATTTCTCCTCCCATGCACACAAAACACTTACCTAACTTTCATTATCTCTCATTACACAAATCTCAATTTTTTAGCAATGTCTTTCTCATCCAAACTCATACAAGGGTCACCATAGGCTTGATAAATTCCTACATCTCCACCCGATGCGAGTTAAAGACATATGTTTATCATGAGGACTTGTCAAGGTTGTTATGTGGCTTTAGGTTGGTAGTATTTATATGTGAAAATTCTGAGGCTGAATGAAGAGGGCTTGGCTCTTTTTGAAGCAAAATTGCATTACTCTAATTTTCACAAAAGTATGGTCTTATCTTCACTCCCCTTAGTAGAAAATAAACTCCTTCTCCATGGAATATCAAGGAATGTTCCTATAGTTCATCATTTCAGCAGAAAACATTTCAATCTTCTCAAATATAATATTTCTTGAAAGCTCCAGAAAAGGCACATCTTCCTTTTTACATTAGAAGCTCTAGAAAAGCACAGCTTCTCTCGTCATGAAAGCTCCAGAAAAGGCACAGCTTTCAGCTAGATGTTTTTTTTCAGCAGCAATAACATCTCTTCAACATTTGTTTTTACCCAAAGTATCCCCAAATAAGGTAGTACAATACAAGACCTCTTCTCCCCACACTTATGTTCAAATAGATCATGCAATTTCACTTCAAGAGGAGGTTGGATAGGGAATATTGGCTTGTAATGTGGCTAACCTAATATGATTTTCATGGCTTCTATGGGATAAAAGGATTAAATGTTCAAGGTAGGCCATTATGAAAGGGATTATCTTGAAAAGGGGGCTTTCAAACCAAATAAATACCTCAATCATTTAAAACACAAGTACCTCAAACCCTCAAGTTTTGAGAGGAATAAATCAAATTCTGGTTCAATCAAGCATGATTTGGTTCTCTCAAGAAGTGAGGTGAATGTAAAGAATATAAAAATAATAGGTTTAGAAGCCTCACGGGAATGTGATTTCAAATATAAAGATAGTGATATGTGGCATGGGATTCACAAAATAGAGTATTTTTCATGAAATTCCCAAATAATTGAACTTGAAACAATATCATTTTCAGCATTCATTTAAGCTCAGTTTCAAGGAATAAATTATTTCACTCATGGAGATGGGTTGCAAAAATATCAATGATAATAATTTCAGCTCAAAAGTTTCAAAAACACACAAAAATTGAAAAATAAACACACAAAAAATTTAAACACTCACATGTTTTAAAAAAAAAACAAATAGGAAAACAAACAACACATAAAAATCCTACACTACAAAGGTTCCCTCCCCCACACTTAAATGATGCAGTGTCCACAATGCATTAAAATGTATTTAACATGTAAGAATATTGGAAATTGAATCACAACAATCATGAAAATATAAAGGAGAGGTACGACCTGATGGAGTTTATTGATAAACAGGTTGGAGGAGTGTTATCTCCTCCATTGGATCTGATGGCATGGTCCCAAGGAATTTCTTCAATCTGTGCCCATTAATAGTGAATGGATCCTTCACTCCATCCTTCACAATCTGTACAGCACCAAAAGGATATACATGAGTAACTATAAATGGACCTTCCCACCTGGAACGAAGTTTACCTGGCATCAGCTTGAGTCTTGAATTGAATAACAACACTTTGTCTCCTGGATGGAAGTCCTTTGGTTGGATCAGTTTGTCATGAGCCACTCTTGTTCTCTCTTTGTAAATCCTGGAATTTTAAAATGCTTCCCTTCTAATTTCTTCCAACTCTTGTAACTATAATCTTCTCTCTTTACCAGCACTTTGAAGATCCATATTCATCTTCCTCACAGCCTAGTATGCCTTATGTTCCAATTCCACAGGTAGGTGACAACTTTTCCCATAAATCAGCCTATATGGACTCATTCCAATTGAAGTTTTGTAGGCTGTCCTGTAATCCCATAATGTGTCTTCTAACCTTTGGCTCCAATCCTTCCTATTTGTATTAATAGTCTTTTCCAAAATTCCTTTTATTTCCCTATTGGACACTTCAGCTTGCCCATTAGTCTGTGGATGATAGGGAGTTGATGTTTTATAATGCACCCCATACCTTTTCAACAAAGCCGCCATTCTCCAATAACAAAAGAGAGTCCCTTGATCACTAATGATGGCTCTAGGAACTCCAATCCTACAAAATATGTTACCCCTGACAAAATCACAAACAACTTTATCATCGTCAGTCCTGGTGGTTTTTGCTTCCACCCATTTGGAAACATAATCAACAGCAAGAAGAATATAAGAATTTCCAAATGACATTGGGAAAGGTACCATAAAATCTATCCCCCAAACATCAAATATTTCACAAAAATTAAGTGGCTTTTGGGTCATTTCTTATCTCTTTGAAATATTTCCTGAAAATTGACATTTTTCACACCGTTTACAAAATTCATGAGAATCTTTGAAAAGTGTTGGCCAATAAATTCCAGATTCTAAAACCTTTCTTGTAGTCCTTTGAGGTCCAAAGTGGCCTCCACAAGCTAATGTGTGACAAAACCTAATGACTAATTCAATTTCATTTTTAGGAAAACATCTTCTGATCATTTGGTCATTGCAAATCTTCCAAAGAAATGGATCATCCCAGATGTAATATTTAGATTCAGATTTCAATTTGTGAATTTGGTGAGAATTTAAATGATATGGGACCTGAGATGTTACCAGATAATTGACCATGTCAGCGTACCAAGGTACTTCTCCTTCAATCAAGTACAAATGCTCTCCTGGAAGGCGATCATTTAGTGGTTCAGTGTCTGGAATCTCAACTTCAGCGGTGTTGGGTAGTCTACTTAACTGATCAGCCACTTGGTTCGCAGATCCATTATTATCTTTGATTTCGATGTTGAACTCCTGTAGTATTAGTATCCATATCACTAGCCTTGGTTTTGATTCAGCCTTCTTCATCAAGTACCTAAGAGCGGCATGATCAGAAAACACAATGACTTTAGTTCCAAGCAGATACGATCTAAATCTTTCTAAAGAAAAAACAACTTCTAAAAACTCTTTTTCTGTTGTTGTGTAGTTTAATTGGGCCGCATCTAAGGTTTTCGAGGCATATGCAATGACTTGTGGCCTGCCCTCAATTCGTTGAGAAAGGAAAGCTCCAACTGCTTGGTTTGAAGCATCACAAAGTAGCTCAAATGGTTCTTCCCAATTTGGTGGCTGCATCACTGGTGGTGTAATCAATTTCTTCTTCAACTCATCAAATGCTTCCCTACATGAACCGTTGAAATCAAAATCAGAATCTTTCAAAAGTAATCTAGAGAGAGGGAGAGAGATCTTACTGAAATCTTTTATAAACCTCCTGTAGAATCCTGCATGTCCTAAAAATGATCTAACATGTTTCACACAAGTTGGGTAAGGCAAAGAATTTATCACTTCAATTTTTGATTTATCAACCTCAATGACTTTCTGTGAAATGACATGCCCAAGGAAAATTCCTCTCTCAACCATAAAATGACACTTTTCAAAATTCAAAACAAGGTTCTTTTCAATGCAAGTTTTAAAAAAAAATTCTAGATTTTTCAAACAATGGTCAGACGAATTTCCAAAAACTGTGAATTCATCAAAGAAAACCTCCAAGAAATCTTCAATGTGATCAGAAAATATACTTACCATAAACCTCTGAAATGTACCTGGAGCATTACACAATCCAAATGGAATTCTTTTGTATGCAAAAGTACCGAAAGGACAAGTAAAGGTAGTCTTCTCTTGATCCTCGGGGGCAATGGGTACCTGAAAATAACCTGAAAATCCATCCAAAAAGAAATAATGGGTTCTCCCTGCCAATCTCTCTAACATCTGGTCAATAAACGGGATAGGGAAATGATCTTTTCGAGTGACCTGATTCAGCTTCCTAAAATCAATGCATACTCTCCAGCTATTCTGAATTCTCACAGGGACTAATTCATTCTTTTCATTCCTCACAATGGTTAGGCCAGTTTTCTTTGGGACTACAAGGATGGGGCTAACCCATTGTTAATCTGATATGGGATAGATGATCACGGCATCTAATAACTTCTCAATCTCTTTTTTCACAACCTCAATCAGGGTAGGGTTCAACCTCCTTTGGGGTTGTCTGACAGGTTTGGAATCTCCCTCAAGAAAAATTCTATGTGAGCAAATGTTTGGGTTTATTCCTGGGATATCACCTAAGATCCACCCTATTGCTTGGACATTCTCTCTCAAAATCTCAATCAATGATTTTTCTTGAGTTTTAGATAGATTATTTTCAATTATTACTGGTAATTTCTCTCCCTCCATAAGGTAAACATATTTTAAATCTGTGGGGAGTGGTTTTAATTCTAGATCAGGAGGATGCTCAAGAGATGAAACTAAATTGAGGTTATCCACTTCCAATGGTTTGACATCCTGCACACAAGAAATCATATCATCTTCATCATCATTTAACAAATTATCAAAGAAATCAGATTTTACCTCTTCTTCCAACAGGAAATCAGAACCTCCAAGAGTTTGGGAATCCATATGTTTAGTGACATCTTTAATAGAAAAATTCTCTCCTAATGATAAAAATTCATGAAACATGCCTGATTCTTCAATTGGTTCTATGTCATCTTCATGGGAGAGTGCGAAGAGTGAATGATCATCTGATGGGTGCCTCATGGATTCAAAAATATTGAAGTGGACAGTGCTATCTCCAAACTCCATGGTAAGTGTCCCTTCATGGACATTGATGATGGTTTTGGACATCTTTAAGAATGGTATCCCCAAAATGATGGGTGAGTTTGATGGGATCCTATCATCTTCCATATTCAACACATAAAAGTCAGCAGGGAATAAAAGATCTTTGACTTTTACCAGGACATCCTCCAGAACTCCTGCTGGGAAAACTGTAGATCTATTTGCAAGCTGGACCACCACTCTTGTGGGCTTCAAGTCTCCCATCTGCAAAGAGGTATATACTGAGTGAGGCAATACATTAATTGATGCACCTAAATCGCACAAATCATTAGAGAAATTAAATGAACCAATAGTGCATGGAATAGAAAACGTCCCTGGATCTTGACATTTGGTTGGCAATTGTGGTGTGATAAGGGCTGCGACGCTTCTTCCCAAATTGATCCTCTCATTCCCTTGAAGTCTCCTTTTATTGGTACAATGATCCTTCAAAAACTTAGCATACTTTGGAATTTGTTTGAGTGCTTCAAGCAAAGGTATGTTGATTTTCACTTTCTGAAAGGTGTCCAGAATTTCTTTTTGCAGTGATTCTTCTTGTAACCTCTTTGATTCAATCATCCTTGATGGAAATGGTGGTGGTATATCTTTCTTCTCCCTTTGTTGCCTTTGAAATGGTGTTTCTTGTTTCTTCCTTCTTGGCCTATCATTATCATCCTCCTCTTTCTTATCTTCTTCTCGATGCATTTTCATAGAATTTTCATCATTTCTAACTTCATTCTCACCCATATTAGTTTTTCTTGTTTCAGGTTCAATGGTGGATGGTGGTTGGAGTTCTTTTCCACTTCTTGTAGTTACAATACTAACATTCTCTTTTGGGTTTGGGACTGTTTGGGAAGGGAGTTTACCTGTATTTTTGGTCAGAAAGTCCATGAGACTCTCAAACTTATTGGACAAATCTTTAACAGTGTCTTTCAATCCTTCAAACTCAGATTTTTGTTGGTTTTGAATTGGAGGTTGGGAACTAGTGGATGGTTTCTCATAGGGTCTTTGGATATTGTTTGGTTTTTGGTATGAAGGATGATTATAAGACTACTTTTGTTGAAATGGTGGAGGGTTCTGGAATTGATTTTGGAATGGGGGTTGGTTTTGAAACTGATTTTGGTACGGGGGCCTAGCTTGATTCTGTTGATTTCCAAATCCATATTGGACTTGGTTAGGCTCTCTCCATCCTTGATTTTGCTGGAACTGCCTTGTTTGAAAGGCTGCTGCACAACTTTCCATTCCCTGTATTTCAGCACACTGGTCAGTGAAATGATCAGGAGATGAGCATAAACCACATACGTTAGCTGGCGCTTGTTGGTCACTAACTTGCTTCAAGGCCATCTGCCTCACCAAACTAGTAATCTCTTCAATCTTAGTTTCTAATAAGGGTGATGGATGAGAAGTGCATACCTCATGAATACCTCTTGTTCCAATACCTCTTGTTCCGAATTGCTGTGAGTTTTGGGAAATCTTCTCAATCAAGCCCTTGGCTTCTTCTGGTGACGTGTCAATCACTGCACCTCCAGATGATGCATCAAGAAGGTTTCTGTCATTGTCCAGTAGTCCTTGATAAAAGAAGACAAGAAAGTGGTGTTCCTCAATGGCTTGATGTGGACAGCTGGCACAAAGCTTCTTAAATCTCTCCCAGTACTCGTAAAGAGTTTCTCCAGATGATTGTCGTATGGCGTAGATTTCTTTTCGAATGGCTGTGCTTCTAGAGGGTGGAAAAAATCATTGCATAAAACATCTTACCAGGTCATTCCAGTCATGTCCATCTCCTGGTTGTAGGCCGTACAACCATTCTTTAGCAGCTCCATCCAATGAAAACGGAAATGCCTTCCACTTAACATGCTTTTTAGTAATTCCACGGGGTCTGAAAGTTTATCACACATGTGTGAACTCTTTAATGTGTTTGTTTGGATCTTCACATGCCAAACCATGAAACTTTGGAAGCAAAGGAATCATGTTAGGTTTAATTTAAAAATCATTTTGTAACACTGGCATGGCAAGTTGATTGTTTTGATTAAGGAATTGTGGTGCACAGAGGTCTCTAAGTGTTTGGTTTTGATTTTCAGCCATGATGACAGGCTCAGAGTGAACACTTGAAGTTTCACTTGAGTCTGCAAGGGAAACGTCCTCAAATTCAGATTCTAAATTAATGTTTCTAATTCTATTCAACAAGGTTCTTTCAATTTCAGGATCTATGGGTAAAGGTTCAGTTCTTGAGGTTCTAGTCATGCAATTTTGAAGAGAAAGATGAAAAGAGAGAAAAAAAGAAAAGAAATGTTGGCACTACCTCCCCGGCAACGGCGCCATGTTTTGACACGTGCCTATTGTGGGGTGTGACAAAAACAAATATTACCTAAGTTAAAATGCATTAGAGTATATTACCTAGGTTGTCTCCAGAGAGGAGTGCACAACAATTAAGCTGTCACCTTAAAATAGAAAGAAGTGAGGTTGTTTTTAGAAATTGTTTGATTTAGAAAATACAAGAAAGAAACTAAATAAAGTAAAGTAATTAGTGAAAGTTTTGAAAAAAATTGACAAATGATGTGATCTAAATCAGTGATATGAAATGGTTATCAGGTTAGGGTCAGTTTTCCAATTGTAATTCTATCATTGTTCATTTTACCCAATTCTCCTCTGCTAAATCGTTAAGAGTGAGAATCCACAATCGTTTCTTCTCACTCCCTTGGTCAATTAAAAATGTGAGAATAAACCTTAATAAAATCTTAGGTTAGTCTACTCTCCTTCTAATGTGTAATAGAGTTGTAGAAAATACCCCCAATTATCTTAGGCAATTACCAATCGGGTCTTGTTTATCCCAAGTAATCAAGAACATTCACTACTCCTCACACACGTACCGGTGATCACCGAGTACTACACCACTAAATACCAGTCTATTCCATTGTTTATAAACCATAACCTAGTGGAGGGAGATATTGATCATTGAAAAAATATAAATGAACAACAGAATCTAAAATCGGATACAATCATACATGATAATAAAAACTGTTATAAGAAATTGAAACAGATCCGCAGAAGAGAAAAGAGGATTTTAAAACATTAATAGAAGGAACTCATGAAATACAATATGGAAAAACTCTCCTTCCCCAATCACATAGAATTTTACCCCACCATGGTAAGGGTAATTGTGACTAAGGGGAAAGAATAATTCATTACAAAACTAAGAAGAACAAAAGAGAGAAAACAAAGAACAGAAATTTGATCCTCCAGAATCTATCCTCCAGAAGTTTGCCTCTGTTCTGCCTCCCAGAAGGCCGAACCTCACTGAGGTCCCTTATTATAGAATGTTGGGAATGAAGTTTTATATCGACCCTCAAAATTGGAGAGTCGTTGGACAAGTGTAAAGAACGATATTTCCGAATCAATGACCATTACGTTTTTGGCCGCCAAACACTGTCTCACCCACTCTACTTGGATGCGCCAAAAGGATGCATTAATGAGCTCAATAATTTATGAACTTTAATGTGAGCCATCCTTTTGAAGTAATATGTCGACACCAGCTAGAATCAGCTCATTCTAAGGTTGGATGAAGGAGATATTGCATATTTAATGAAGTGGGGTCCATTCTTCCTTCTAAATTGATTTCTCCACTTGATTGAATTTTCTGCCCATTGGGTTTCGAATTGGGTCTTGGTCCAGAAGGAACATTTTAATCCCACAAGTATAGGAATCCTAAAAAAACGATTCACTTCAATTGGACCCATATTATAAAAGTTATTCCCGAAACACAGAAGCTATATAAAACTGACAATTTTACAGAATTACCCCATTTTCACATTTAAGCCCAAAATACACCAAAAACACATAAATGATGAAAATACACTCACATTGAATAATTGGGAGGGATTAAATCATTGAAAAAAATATAAATAATAATTAAAATATTAACTCTATCAATATAGTCATGGTTAGCTATAGTTTTTTGGAGCAATAGCCTCTCAAAATAGTCATGTCTGAGAAGAAGGTTCGCAATGGGGATATATAGGAGGTGGAATTATTTAAGGAAAAATCAATTCTATATAGGGATCCAAGGTTGAAAGATAAGGGAAATTGAATGTATAATTTTTTTTCACACTTCTCTTATTTTCTTTTTAGTAGACGTAACATCATTATAAATTTTATTTACACCATATATTGTTTCGGTTTCAATTATTCTCATAAAGAGGTTTCATAAAACATAAGAGTTTTTAATGATGAATGAATGATATTTAAGGTTTCTATAGTTATAAAATACTTTTGATTTATTGGAAATTATGATTAAAAGGAACCCAAATTTATCTCTTTTATAATATGGTTATATGATCTAAATTCTGGTTTAAATTAGATATTTTAGTGAAACTATATATCGGTAGTACTGATAAAGTGTGATATAATAGGGTTTGGGTGATCATAACCCTATTTACATTGGAAATTATTATCAATTTTTGAACTCTTATTGGATCTAGATTATACATTTAATCGTTAATGGGAAATTATGATGTATATGTTATGAAGGCATATTGTGAATCTCTTCTCCATTATATTTGATAGTTTACAATTTTTTCTTCTAATGTGGTGTTGACTATAACATTAGAGTATTGGGAAGGTTTTAACATCAACTTATATCTTAAAAAAATTGGAATCACGCCAAATAGTCACTAAAAATATATATGTTTTGAGGATCTAGATTTATTATTTGTTGAATAGGATGTTTTTTTTGATCTAGTGAAACACCATTAGGTATTATTAAATTAAATAGTAAACTTAATACAAAATTTTATTCACAAATGATATTATTGTTATGTATTTAGAAAAAAAATTATGTCATTATGACTAATTAAAATGGTTAAAAATGTGTAGCTAATTTTCATTGTTGGATTCAGATAAATGTTTTTCCTGATGAAATTTCTTATATTTTAAAAATTATTGTTGTTAACATTATAATTTATTTATTTTGGGCTTAGTTAGAGTTAAATTCTGCATAAGGTGGTTTATTTCATCTTATAATATAAATGTTAAGGTAATCTAGGATTCTATAACCTTTTTATCTTTCAATTAAGATGTTATATATTGCTAATAAGAAATATTGTTAATGAGTCTTGGGTAGTGTTAGAAAACATGATCCAATCATGTGTATATTTTGCATCATTTCCATAATTTAAGCATTATATATCACAAATAAATACAAAATCCATGAAGAAAATTATTTAGTGGTATGGAGATTAGCTACATAAATGTATTATGATATATTATTTCTTTAAAATCTCCCACAAATATCTTAACACATGAATCCACCATAAAAATATTCATATATGTAATTTCTTGGGGAAATAGAAAACATAATAAGGTGTGATATCAAATAATCATAAAGGGAAAAACATATAAATATTTCATTAGTGGTTATATCATAATCACAAGAGGAAATGTGAACATGGGAGAAATGTATGATTAAAAATATCATTGAAGCATAATTTTTTTTCCAAAAGGAATGATAAAAGTACATATGACCACAAAAGTATTATCATGAAATAATAACATATACCATGGAAAACAAATGTGGAAACATTGAACAATAATCAAGATCTAAAGAGAATAGCATAGTATTATTATATAAATATAAGGATAGGAAATCATAACATTGTAAGAAAAGCTAAAAAAATCATGTCCATAGATAATGTTGTCAAAATAGATAGTCGTAATCATGTATACTCAAAAGGTTGTGGACATAGACTACAATGATCATGTCAGCACAAAAATTTGAGAACATAGATATTGAAAATCATTCCCTTTAACTATGTCTTAAACATAACCAACTACAATCATGTGGTCATATAAGGCTGTGAACATAGAAAATATCAATGATGTCCATTCACATGTGTATGAACATAGGTAATAACAATAATGTCTCCACACATAGTTATATATATATTTACAAAATCATGTATATGAACATGGTTATGAATAAATCTAACCATATTAATGTCTACAAATAATGATATAAATATGGTTAACAACATTCATTTCAATGAAAAACATCATTATTTCATGAGATATAATGTTTTATACACTACATTAGTGGGATATATCAGACCCAATAATCACATAATGATATATCATACATATGTGAGTCACATAAACATTAAAACATATATAATTCAATCATATATTAATAAGAAAATTATAATGAAACATTATTTATGAAAATATCCATGTGAAAGGATCATAATTCATCTAGATAAATAATGTGGATGGTATCATTATAGAATATCACAAGAGAATCGTAAGAAAAAATAAATTAATTTGACACATGTGAAATTTACTTTTAAAGAACAACATAAAACTATTTGAAAAAAAGAATAAATTTCCGTTAAAGAGGTAATAATATTTATTTTAAAAATTAATAATTTATCAATCAATGGATTTAAAAAAATAATTGAAAATTGAAAATTACATTGACGAACAATGATAAAAAAGAATATGAATCATTGTAATGAAATCCAAATAATATGTGTGAGATAATGACAATGAATAAAACATTAATAAAATATTCATTTAATTTTTTTTCAAGATATTGAAAGTTAATAGTATAATTACCTTATGAAATTGATGAAGTATGGATATTGATATGTATAAAATTGCATAAAAAACATGGATACAAAGTAGAATAATTCCAGAATATAATGAGGAGATATGTTTGGCTCCACTAATTGTTATCCTTTTGGTTTAATTCTGAACGAAAGGGAGTGAAAACAATACTAAGAAATTAATTCCCCTGATATAACCAAATGAGAAGAAAATAAATGTGTTTTTATATATAAAGAATCATAAAATTTCCCATAACGAAATTTTATACATAGACAATCGTGATTTTAAAGTGAGATTGGAAAGAAACACGTATGGATTTGGTAACTTTTGAATAAAAACCCCTTGAAAGAGAAAACTTAAGATTTTTTTAAAATTCATTGGATTTGATAAAATTTATTACTAAATAAATCCATGTGGGTGTTATATAAAAAAACAAAGAAACAGCTGGTGAATTTGGTGTATATCTTATTAAAGGAAAATTGTGATGATAAACTCTTACCATGTATTCATATAAAGTTGGACATGTTCTACCCACACATATAATATTTTTTATATTATTAATCTATATTAGAAAAATATTTATATTTATTTAACTTCCTACCATTCATATTTTATTTCTTTTTTATCAGTTATTATCATTCTTCAATGACATAAATTTTTAAGTATTAATTATCTCGTTCGTTCCATGCAAGCTTCAATATGGCGATTCTAGTCCTTGATCCTTTCTCAAGTTTTACCACTTATAAAATATCCATATAAATTATATAGGTTTTTTTTGATATTTTTATAATTTAATATTTAAATTTAATTTAAGTTGCGATGATTTTTCTTAAAGATCAGATACAATATTGTTTTTGATTTTTGATTGAATAAAAAGAATTTATTTTACCAATGAATATACTTATATAAATTTATATTCCATAATTATTAAATCATCTTAAATTAATAATTACTAAATAATATTACTAGTATATAATATTTTCTAATTATTTTTTATGGTAAGTCTATAACATCATTCATGTAGGTGGTAAAACCAACACAAACAAGAACACATTATAATTAACGAATGAGTAAGAAAATAGAGTTATATTATGATAATATTTTTTTTACATAATTATAATGTTCTCAATACCTTATTATTATAGTTTATAATTAATTTACCTAATAGTTTATATGAGAAATTAGATTAAATGACTGAATAATAACTTGTTACTTTAACAAAATCTCTTCTTGTAACAATATTTTTATTCATAATGAATGAGTTCATTATTATAAACGAATGATAGAAAAATGTAAGACAAATTTAAGAGAGGTAATTTGGTATGGAATTAAAGATAAAAATGATTTATATAAGTGGATCCTATTTGGTGGAAGATTTTCCATTTATAGGTGGAAATGAATTACATTTCTTTGGGAAAATGAGTTATGTGAAGGGTAAAGATGGAATTGTAAGTGACTTCGTTGATTCTGGTACAAAAATATTAGTTATAATTGTATTATTTACTCCAAAATAGAATAAAACTCGTATTTAATTGGTTTATTTCATTTAAAAATAATAAAAGTCTCAAACCATGTTATTTTTTATATTTTTTTATTTTTAAATTTATTTAATTATTTACAACAGTAATTATTATTTTTTAAAATATAAGATGACCCATATTACCTAGTTTGGATGTTATGATTATAGATTTGGGCACCATTTAACTGAATTAAATTTATAAAAATTTATATATTTATTTTTTAAATGAAAACATAAAATATATATATAAAACCATTTTCATATAAGAAAAAAAATTTAAACATTATGTGTTTGTAATGTTATTTTATTTTAATTACTAATTAAATGAGTGTTAATATATTATTTTATGGATGGAAACATTATGTTTTTATTAATCATATTTTATATGGGATTTATTTAATTTATTAAGATAAAAAAATATATTACACTAAGAAGAAACTAATTCTTTTAAATACTATTCCATTTTAGAATTAAATGCATTTAATAAAATCCTATTAAAATTATTTATTTATCTTATAATCATTATATTTTATAAATAAATTGGTATTATAATGCTTATATGAATTAAAAAAACACACCCAATCATTCATTTATTTTATAACAATAATAATATCAATAATTACAAGAATAATGATATAAATAAAAAAATACATATTTTCAAAAAAAAAAGAATTATTATTATTTTCATTATTTTTATTTCAGTCTAGAATTATTTATTATGTGTGAATGAATTAATTATAATTTGTTTTTAACAATTTCACAACATTAATTTACCTATTAGATACAGGTATATTAAACAACCATATAACTAAAAACTATATATCTAATGACCATATATATAACATTCATATTAAATACCTATATATTTCCTTTTCATATATTTATAAAATTATTCATCATATTATCTAATTACTTTTTCAATATGTTTACAACATTTCTAACATGTTTCATTCATTTTTAAATTATTATTCATTGTATAATCTCCATGGTAGATCAGGAAGATGATAATTTCAATCTTGTACTATTTTTCTTCAATTGATACTTCATTGCTTTAGAAATTTTAATAATTTTTTCTTTTAGTTTTATCATAATACATTTTATTTTTTAATATAATATTCTATAAGAACAGAATAATTGTTTTCTATTTTTTTAGTATTTCATGTACCACAATAAATTAAATGTAATATTTATTTAATTAGAAATATATTGTAAAATCACTAGATGATACATTCTACCCCCTTAAAATTAATTTTCCTTTGAACATTCTCCACTATGATGAAATAATATATGTTTTCTTTTTGGATTATTAAATATGCATGTTCTCAGGTAGCTTACTCAAACATATGATTTCACTGAACGACATTAACAATGAGGGTGGTCATATTTCATAACACTTTATCTATATGATATATGATCTCTATTAGTTATTAATTATAAGGGAGATCTTATTCATTATAAAAAAATTATATTCATCACCTATTATTGAAATAGTATGTACTTCCCAAAAAGTGATATATAGAACACAACATGTAAATTTCTATAGATTGGTGGAATCACTAAGTTCAAGACCCTATCATTACAAGATTAAGAATCTTTAAGGAACTGATGTATCTTGGGATTAATTTTCCCTTCATCACAAATATTATAACCCAATTACATAGAGATATTAAAAGTAATAGTTTATCACAAAATTCAAAAGCTAAATATCATCGAGAATTTACCTTATAAAATTTCTTTCAGTTTTATACTGTTTTCATATTCATATAAATGGGTATAAACTTTTACATAATTTCATGAACTAGATTACATACAAATAATATTATGTCTCTAACATTATTCCAACCAGTTAGAGTCATACATATCTTCCCATATATGGATTCATTTGGTTCCATTTGAATTCTAGTGTCAAATATTTCGTTATTTATAAATTCAACCAAAGTAATATGTTTATCACAACATAATTTGAAATCCATTGAGCATGATTTTAGCATCTATTCCGATTTCTAATTTGTCCATTTAGTTTGATCAATGGTTTAAGGATTACTATCCACTCTATATTTCATCTCTATGTTAAATTTTTGTGGATTTATTTTCTAAAAAATTTATTTGATCATTAAATATTGATTAGATATAATTGAAATTGTTACTATATGCCACCATATATCTTCTTTTATGTATAGAATAACTAGTATATTGGGTAATATAGGAAATAAAATAGAAATGAATTGTTCTTCCATAACAAATTATTTAACCCTAACCCAAATATAATTATATCTTTTAGAGTACTTGGTAAGACCTGTGAAACAATCCATAGTGATTTTCTCTCACTTTCACACTGGTATAGGTTAGAGTTTCATCATACACATGAATATATGACCCGACTTTACATAATGTTATTTTGAGTATAAAGATATAATATTTTTAATAACTCCGTTATTATTATTCCAAAATAATTTATTATTATATATATATACACATAAATTAATTCTTCATGGAATAATAGAGTAGGATATACTATGTTCCAAAATTCAAAATCACCTTTTTATGATTTGATATGGATGAGACACATATTAAGGTTCAAAATCACATACCTATATCTCTTTCATGGATGAACTCCAAAATATTTTGATCCTTCTTATATATATCTATATAATCTTTATTGTCCTCTTTAGTCTTTATATAGATGTGTGGTTGATGAATTATTTATGAATGGTAGGATTTTTCATTTTTGTAAAACACTATTGAAGAAAATTTGAATAGTTTTCTGGAAAAAGATAAAATACCCACTAAAAAATAAGTAAAAATTATTTATAAATGAAATCAATTTTAAATAAATGGATTTTAAAAAGTGTCAGAGTTTAATAATTATTTTAAGAACAATGAATGAATAAAATGGAATCCTCGTAATAAAAATTGAAGAAAATTGAGGGACAGAGTGATAGTATGGAAAAATTAAATTTTATTCACATCAAAAAATTATAAATAATTCCAAAGTAAATATAAAATAATATTAATAAATTAAAAATATATGGATAAGTAAATTTATAAAATAATAAAAAAAAATGGAATAAAAAGATTTCAGATTGAAAAGAAGAGACAATGTTGCCTCTAGACACAAGTATTATTTTGATTTAATTTTGAACCAAAAATGGTGAAATTGTATGAAGAAATTTAAAACCAATAAATAACCAGAATATAATAAAATTTATAGGCCTTTATAGAGAATATAACAAACAAATTATCTTAATTTAAATTTATTCATATATAATCTTGTTTTTAATGTGAAATTGGAAAGAAACCCTTTTATCTTTGGAATCGCCTAAATAAAAATTTATTCAAAGTGAAAAAATGAGATAGATTTATAAATCTATTTAATTTAATGAATATTATGATAAAAAATTATTGGGGATGTATATACAAAACAAAAAACAAAACAAATTTTTAATATGGGGCATGTCTCAACGAATGAAAATTGTGATGAGAAACCCTTACATTTTATTCCCACTAGATTATATGTGAAATTATCTATCGTATAATAATTTTTAATTTATTATTAATATATATACGATACAAATGTATATTTATTTTTGTTGAAATGATTCATTTATAATTTTTCAATACCAATTTATAAATCATTATTTTTTAAAATTAATATTTGGGTGTTAATTATCTTTTCTTTTTCCATATTGTCTTTAATATAGGGTTCATGGTCCTTTCTCCATGATAATGTGTTAATATGATCAAAAAAATTATTGAGGTCTCATAGGCTCATTTAATTTAGTTTTAAATATTAATTCTCATTTTCTGTTAGTTATTGCGATGATTTGTAAAGAGCGGTTGAAATCTCACCTTTTGCGAATTTAAATTCAATAAAAAATCATTGAATTTCTTAATGAATATACTTATATATATATATTATAATTAAAAAATAATTTAAAAAGTGTAAAAATAATTATTATTTCTTCATATTATATGTATTTATGTTTTCCTAACCATTCATTATGATAATGCTACCACATCATTCATGTTAGTGGTAAAATTTACCAAAACATGGACAACTTATAACTAATGAATGATAAATATCATAGAGTTATATTGTGATAAAATATTTTCTTATAATAATAATGATATAAATATTAAATCACTGCTATAAAGGATATTATTTATGATGAGTCGATATGAGAATGTAACTAAAATTACTAAATAGGAACTTGTTACTTATTATGATGAAATAACTCCTCATAATGCCTTCTATATTATTGAAGGGCATAGGCGCCCTTATTTTGAACAAAGGATAACAAAAGTTTTAGATTGATTTATGAGAGGGAATTTGGGAAGGGTTTAAAGAGAAAAATAATGTATATAAACAGTTTGGGGTAGGTGGAAGATAACACCTTTTATAGGTGAAAATGAGTAATGCTACTTTGGAATATTGAGTTAGGTGAAGGGTTAAGATAGAATCACGTGGCAGTTATGTGATTTTGGGAATAAAATATTAGTTATAATTATAGGATAAAATCCAAAACCTAATGTAGTTATTTTTTAATTTTTTTATATCTTTTTTACTTATCAAAAATTTATTATAGCCCATTTTTTAGATTTTTCTCTTTTTTACATTGTTTAATTATTTAACATTGTAATTAATTTATTACTAAAAACCTAATATTACCCCTATTACCAAATTTCAATGTGATCATTCCAAATATATAATATATTTAATATAATTTAATTTATGTATATTAGAAATTCATTTTTTAAATGATAACAAAAATATAAATAAAAATATTATAATTATAGAAAAAAACTTTTAAATGTTAAGTTTCATTAATCGTATTCCATATAAATTACTTATTAAATGATTGTTAATTTTTTGTATTAATATAGATATTAAATTTTATAATAATCAACAATTAAAATACATCAATTTATTTTATTAAAATAAAAATAATACATCACACCTAAAAAAATAAATCAATGTAAAAATATACATATTTAGTATTAAATGGTTTTAATCACATGCCTTGACATATTTCATTTATCTTCTAAATTTTAAATTTTATCAATCCATTAGTATCATGATATTTCATGGAATTTAATAAAAAGATAAAATAATTCTTTATAATAATAAAAATAATAATATTATTAGTTAAATAAAATATAATCATTTTATAAAAATTATTTTTATTTAATTATTATAATTTTATTTCATTCAAGAATTATTTATTATGTGAAAATTACATTATTTTATTTTTCTACTAACAATTACAAAATAAATTAATATATATATTTGATATATTCTTATCCAATGACCATATATCCATCGATCATATCTTAAATGACCACATATATAATGGTTATATTACATTAATATACATAGCCTTACATACATCTATAAAATCATTCATATTATTCTATTTTTTCTATTAATTTTCAAGTCAAATTTCATAAATTTTCTATTCTTTCTATAATTATCATTGGTGGTACGATTTTTATAGAAGATCGTAATGATGTGAATTTCAATCACGTATTATTTTTATTTACTTATGGTAACATTCCTTTTATTGATTTTAATAATTATCTTGCATTTAGTTTTCTTCTAATGTATTCAGTTTGGAATTATAAAATTTTACCATTATAGAATTAAACATTTTCCATTTTAATTTGGTGTTTCATATATCATAAGCTTTTGAACAAAATATTTTTATAATGGGAAATAAATATTAAATTCATTTGGTGTTACTGTAAATCCCCAGACCCTAGTTGCCCAAAGTCATTTCCTTAGTTCAATACATTATTTTGATTAAAGAAATTATGTATCGCATAAGACCAAATATTTTAGTAGCTTTGGAAAACAAGATACGTACATAAACTCAACATTACCACTTGAAATGAAATAAAATATGTAATTTCCATTGTAAACATCAATAATTCCTAGATTATCCTTGAAAGTCATTCATAACATACTTATTCACATCCTATGGAAAAATAAAACATAAGAAAGGGGTGTTCTCAGATTCTCATTAAGGTTATGTAATGCAGCAAAAGAATAAATAATAAGGCATGGTGAATAAATAAAAGTACACATGTCATTAAAACATAACCTTAAGCATAATATGGTCGGGATAAAAGGTGAATAAATAATTCCATAATAAAACATAACCATGGATATTCTAATAGTAAAATAATCACATGGACTATCAATTACTAGATTCATAATTATGAAATACATAATGTGGGATATCATAACCATGTTGTCAAGGCCTTGTTCCAAGACCATACATAAACAGGTAAAAACCCAAACTAATTTGCCTCATGAGATATTCCAATGTACCTAGGGGCTATATCGGGCCCCACCAGACACTTACTAAGTCTAATGAATCCCTCAAATGAAATGGTTGAAACATAATCAATATATACATTCATATGTAAACTAACATTTGAAATGTAAATAACTTTCTCCAATCAGTAAACATAAATACTAACCATTCGGAGTAATATATTGAATGTTATTAAGATAGAACACCTATAGTCAAACTAATAATAAACCATTCAACAAAATATGATAGATTATAACATGAAATATTAATCCCAATTGAACATAATAATTAAAAAGAGTGTTGAAATATATTAAAATACTCTTATAAAATTATTTTGCAATTTGTGATAGAAAGACTATTTCAATTTGAAAAGATGAGTTATTTTGGAAATTAATTTTATATAACCCAAAGTGAAATAAGGTATATTTTTTCATAAAAAATGTGTTACTTTAGAAAATAATGGTTTCTTAAAACATATTATAGTGTTCCCTTGAAAATAGGTAAGAATTCGAGATGTTCCCTTGAATCGCCTTTTTTATCGAGAATAATTTGAGAAATATAATTTTATAAAATGTAACTCCCCATAAAATAATGAAGGATTTTAATTGTTAAACTTATATTAAACATTAAAAATGAATTTAATAGTAGTACATATGAATAATTGATAATTTCATTGGTGTAAAGAGAGATAAAGAGTAACCTGAAAGAAAATGGAGGTTCGGGTAGAAACCCTTACCTTATATACGAATGTATTCTGCGCTTGACATTAATGTACTAGATAATAAAATTACGTCTATTAATCAATTAATTCATAAACTTTTATATATTTATTTTATTTATTATAATTTTTCTAAGTTCATTTATGGCCTTTTTGAGGAGTTATAAGATGCAAATTTATCGCTCGGAAGCGTTCGTTTCCTTGGTTTTCACGATCGGTATACTTGTATATGAGTATGAAAGTTCATATGGAATGGATATGATTATCTAGAATTGAATTTATATTATAATAATTTATGTACATAATTTTAAGTGGTTATATAAATCTTTTGGTTATTTGGTATGAATATGAGTTATTAGATAAAACAATAGTGATAATCGTTTAGATTATTAATGCGGTATTTTAATCATATCAAAATATTTTTTTCATATGAATTAGTATTTTTTATATATACTAGTTAAGGAAAATAAAATAATATATAATATATATTTTATAATCTGGTTCATCCATAAAAATAGTTTCATGACCTGTGTTGAAGGAGAAATTCACGAATAAAGGATCTTCATCCATGAAGGTTGTAAATCGGCACCTCCCGGATGACGATTTCGTTTTAAAAAATAAAAGAGATAAAGATAGTAGTTTTAGGAGTGATATTACATTAACATGGTATAATTAAAATACATAGATTATACTTTATCTATCATGATAATTGGTATAGAGGAGGTTAAGAGAATATAAGAAAAGAAAGTAAATAGAAAATGAAATTAAAAGAAACGGAAGATGGTTTACCTCTTGAATTAACCTCCTTGAGAACCTCCATATAGAAAGGGTTTTTGGTATTTTTGACACAAAAATATCTCTTGGATATGGGTAGAGTCTATGTAATATGATTTGGGAAGAACATTGACAAGATTCAAGGTATAGAGTGAAGAGAAGAGGGGGTGAAGGGTAGTTTTTATAGTAGAAGTGAGGGGTGATTTCCCATTACTCTATTTATTGTTTTATTATTTTTCTCAATAAAATAAATAGTATTAATTCTTCAAACCAAATATAGTAATATGTTCATGTTAGTTTCAAATAGGGTTTCTTTCATTTTCCATGAATCAACAAATAGTGTATTTAGCTTATAATGCATTTATACTGTAAATAGCCAAATTTTAATATTCACTAAAAATTCAAGTATTTTATAAAATACCAAAAATACATCATAACCATTTTTTATTTTTCAAATTAAAAAATGGGATCATTTTATAAAAATAATTTTCTAAATATGTGAAATTTATTTAAAAAACACTATTTACATGAAAAATACAGATTCTAAATTTAAAAGTGATTTTATAGCACTTTAGAAATTCAAATATGTTATCAAAAAATTATAATAAAATCATAATACAACAAAATATTGATTTATGAATCCATTTTATGAAAATTAATTTTATTTTAAATAATTTTATTAATTATAATATTGTAATTAAATATTTATGCCTTATAAAATACCAACACTTAAATATTAATTTATTAATTTATTCACATTATTTTATTGTGATATAATTATATCATACTTTAACTTATGAGATTCTTAAATTTTATTTATAATTTCATGGGTGATGTTATTATTCACTATGAAGGTTTAGTTTCATAAGGGTCATATTACTATTCCTAAAGGTAAGTTATTATTTCATAGTTATAGGTCCATTAATGTCTAGAAATAACTCTTATTTATTTTATTATTCATTTATAATTATTTTATTATGTTCTCTATGTGGTTTTGTATGATTCATACTATATAAAATATACATAAAAAGGGGAAATTGTTTGATATAATTTTGGGTCATTACATTCTCCCCTCCAACAAAAAATTCTTCCTTGAAATTTCCAAAATGTCACCTCACAAAAAGATTTGGGTAGTTCCTCGTCATAAGATCCCCAATATCCCATCTTGCCTATTCAATTTTATGATTTTTCTGAAGTGTCTTTACTAGCCGAGTCGTTCTATTCCTCGACACCAATTCATTAGTGTATAGAATCCAGTTAGTCTCTTCACAGTAAGATAAGTCTAGTTCAAATTCGATACCTTCAGAAGTGAGTACATTTGTTGGGTCTGGAATATAGTTTCTCAACAATGAGATGTGGAAAACAATGTGTAATTTAAAAAAGATAAGTGTAATTTCAAAATGATAACCCACATCTCCAACTCACTTCAGAGTTTCAAAGGGAATAATTTACCTAGGTCTCAGTTTCCCTTTCTTTCCAAATCATACAACACCTTTCAATAGAGATACTTTCAAAACAAATGTGATCTCCTACTTGAAATTCCAAATCCTTTCTTTGATGATCAATATAGCTCTTTTTCCTACTTTGATATTATTGGATATGGGTTTGAATATTCTTTTCCTTCATTGTTGTTTCCTCCACACGCATTTGTCCTAAAATATTTGTTTCACTAACTTCATCCCAATATGTTAGCGTACAATATCACTTTCCGTAGAATGCTTCATATGGTGTCATTTGAATACTGGAATGGAAACTATTGTTATTGGAAAACTCTATTAAAGTTAAATAATAATTCCAAATACCTAGAAAATCAAGTGATCATGATATCAACGTATCTTCTAATGCCTAGACCATCCTTCTAGATTGGCCATCAGTTTGAGAGTGATAAGTATTACTCAGATGAAGCTCAGTGTCCAAAGAATTTTGGAGACTTTTCCAGACTTTTTATGAAAAATGCGGATCATGATCAGACACAATTGAGAGATGTGATCCATGAAGTCTTATAACTTCATTAATATAGATCTCGGTAAGGCTCTCTAGTGGAAAATCTCCCTTATTGTGAGGAATTGTGCAGATTTCATAAGTTGATCAAAAATCAAAAACATTGCATCATTCCTTGTTGGATTTTTTGGTAATCCAACGACAAAATCCATAGTGATTTCACCCCATTTTCATGTTGGAATAGTAATAGGTTGCAATACTCCTCTCAGATGTGTTATTAGAGACTTCACCTGTTGAAAAAATAAACATCTTAATACATAATTAGCAATTTCCCTCTTCATGTTATCCCACCAGAAATGTTCCTTTAAATATTTATACGTCTTAGTGCTACTAGGGTTTATAGATAAATTCAATTTATAAGCATCATCCAATAAATCCCTTTTTATCTCGAGAATAGAGGGAACACGAAGCCTCTTTCAAAATTTCATAATTTCATCCTCACAGATGAAGTCATCCAACTTCCCATCATTCACACCTTTAATTTTATTTTAAAGATTATCATTACCAAACTAAGAAATTTTAATCCTTTCCAATAAGTATGGTTAGGAAACCAATTGAACAGGTAATTATGTTTCACCATCCTTGATAATTTCGATATACATATTTACTAGATTGAAGTACACTTGATCTCTTTCAATCCCCCTTTTGTTTAGAACTCCATGATCCTTCCTGTATAACGCATCAACTATATTATTTTCATTTCATGGGTGATAGTTTATTTAACAATCATAATCCTTGATTAGTTTGAGCCATATCCTTTGCTTCATATTGAGTTATTTTTCTAAGAAGATATATTTCAATATCTTGTGATATGTATATATATATCACATATTTCACCATAGAGATAATGTTACATATCATCATAGAAAGGATTATAGCTGCTAACTCAATATCATGAGTTTGATAGTTTTGTTTATGAGTTTTTCACTACCTTGATTTGTATACAATAACTATATCATTATTTATAAGTAAAAAAGCAAGCCTTTTCTTTGATGCATCACTATAAATCACAAATCCATCATTTCTTTATGGTATATTTAATATTAGGGCATTCACAAAAATTTTCTTCAATTATTAGAACCATTATTCACATTATTGTTTACATACAAACATAACCCCTATAAGTGAAAGCATGGTTAACAGGTCTGCTAAACAGGTGATGTTTTGAATGAAATGCTTATAATAACATTCTAAACTAGTAAAACTACACACCTAAGTTATGTTCGTTGGTGTGGGTAATTCTAGAACTGACTTTTTCTTCACTATATCAACAATGATACCATCTTTAGAGAGAATATGTCCAAGAAAATAAATAGTTTGAAGCCAAAATTTAAACTTTCTAAACTTCCCATTAACTCGATTATTCTAATATTTTTTAGAATAATTTATATGTGATTATCATGATCTTTATAGATTTTAGATTATACCAAGATATCGTCAATAAATACCGAAAACAATTAGTCAAGATATTCCTTGAAAACTCTATTCATTAGATCCATGAAAACAAAGGGTGCATTATTTAGTCCAAAAGGCATTACTATAAACTCGTAATGTCCATACCTAGTTCAAAATACTATCTTTGGAATATCTACCTTACTCACACACAAATTATGATTACCAAATAGAATTTCAATATTCATAAATTATTGTGCTCCATGATGTTGGTTAAATAAATCATAAATTTGTGGAAGAGGATACTTGTTCTTTATTGTAGTAGCATTTATCTCTCTATAGTGAACATACAATCTCATAGATCCATCATTCATCTTAACAAAAATAATAGGATATTCCCATGGAGAAACACTAGGCCTTTCACCAGGAATTAAATCAATGGAAAAATCAATTTCCTTCTCCAAAGGATGTCCTAGTAAGTCCTAATGGATATCCATAAATGTATTTCTCAACAACAGTTACATCCTCAATTTTAACATTTATTCCATCGCCTATAGATATTGCGTCTTTTTACTCCCTGTGAATTGAATTCAGTAGAGCTACTTGGGGTTGATCTAGATAAGAATTAGATGGTGATGTTTTTTCTCTAAAGACAAGGTACTCTACATCATACTCAAAAATGGTAACTCTCTTATTCTTGAAATATAACTTCACATCATTATTTGAATTCTAATTTATATCGAGAATTATGTAAAATTCAATCATGGGTATGATGATATGGTCAATAAATAAAGCATGTTTATGTATTTTAAAGGGTAATGATCGACACATATTTGTTGCAATGATACTTCCATTAAGTGTTTTGACTGAAAAATCATTTATTAATCCAAATTTGAAATGTCTAATTTTCTTGGAAAAAGGGAATATATGAATGAAATAAGTGATCCAGAATCAAATAAAGCATTTTCTAAGTTTGGGGATATGATTAAAGTACCTACCACCACATCCTTAGGAACTTCAAACTCATAAGTTGTGACCATATAAGCATTAACTTTCTCTCTTATCCTTCTTTGGGGAATGATTCCTTGATGCTTAGTAAATTCATGTGTACAATGTCCCATCTCTTTAAAATTATAGAATTGAACATTAGAAACTTATTTCTTTCCCTTGAAATCATAGTATTTCTCGCCTTTTTCTTCACACTTGTAACAAACACCCATTCCTTTATGGAAACTACTAGGGTGTTTCTTACCATAATTACTATAGGGTGGAAAGTCAAATCTTCCCTTATTAATTATTCCCTTAATTTCTTTTCCATAGTTTTTAGTATCCCTTTTCTTCTCCTCCTTTCCATTAAAGTCATATGTCTTAGAGAATTATTTATCTATCTTGATAGAACATGAGACTATAGCTACATATGATGATAAATTTTGAGATACTAATGACCTTTGGAGGAATAGTTTTAAACAATAAAATAATTGATCAATATTTCTCCTTGGATTATGTATATAGTCCACAAAATTCATTATTAATCTTGTAATGTTGGCTTCATACTTCACAAAATTTTCAACCTCTTTCTATCTTAGACTCAAGAATTTCCTCTCTGTATCTGCACTTTGTTCATGAGGAAAATATTTTTTAAGGAAATTTTCCTTAAAATAAATCCATTCTATATTTTCAATCAGTTACTCCTCATTTGTGATTTGAATCAATAACCCTGGTTGATCAGCATCTCACAATAGATGATAAACTTCCATAACATCCTTCTCCCATTCGTTACATCCCATGGAGAGAAATATCTTCTATAATGAACTTATCCACTACTCTACTATGAATGGGTTTATATTCACATTAAATGATGGGGGGTTTTGTCCCATAAAAAACCTAACATTTCTCCTCCACACTACAGTTCAAGATACTCTATATGGGTAAGGTTATTGTTCATAACCTGAGTCAGCTATCCCATTATAATTATAAGTTGCTAATCACCAGTCCCTACTTCAAAACTAACATCATTATCTTACATAGGAGGGAAATATCTATATGGGATACATGTGTTCTCCCGGGTTCAATTTTTTCCACTAGGTTCCATTTATAAATAATGGCATACACTAAATTAGGTTATGAATCATAATGTATAATGTTGAACTAGTAAAATATTTAACATAAATTGAAATCTTATGCATGTTTAATCTCATAATCATATGAATGTTTTCATTGAGAACATATTCAAAATTAAATCATTCATAATGGTTTATAAATAAAATTTGAATTATCCTCAGAATATCCCCATGAGTGTCAAACCAAGTGCACAGTAAGGCATGTTTTCATGTACCTGGCTACCCTGAGTAAGGCCTATAACACCTTTTTAGAGTTGTTACTCTTATGTACATCTATGAAAAAACCACAATAACTTGTAGTATCCAAAAGGGATGTATTTCTAGGAACATGCACATAATATCTACCTTAAAAAAATTATAGGATGTTCTTGTGTTCTTATCCTCAATGTCTATCTTATGGATTTGTTCACTAATCTACATTCTGTAAATCTTGTTTCTAAATATTCTAGTAAAATTACTCTGATAAAAATTGTAAAGACCCTGACCCCAGTTGATCGGAGTTGGTTCCTTACATAAATAAATTGGTATGATTACAAGGAAGTCATATTTTGAATGAATGAATAGTTAAGTGTCTTTGGAAAACAAGATACATACATAAGTTCAGCATTTCAACTTTAATTGAATTAAAATATGTAAACCAAATTTTTAAAATACATAATTACATGATTATCCCTACAATTCATTAATAATATACTTCTTCGCATCCTCGAGAAAAATAAAACGCAAAAACGGGTGAGTATAGATGCTCAGTAAGGGTAATTACTATAGTGGAAGCATAAATAATAAAGCATGGTGAAAAAATAAAAGTACACATTCCATTAAAACAAAATCTTGAGCATAATATGGTAGGAATAAAAGTTGAACAAATAATTCCATAATAAAACCTCACCATGGATATTATACTAGTTGAATAATCACATGGACTATAAATTATTATTTCATAATGAGGGAATTCATTATGTGTGACATCATAGTCATACTGTCAAGGCCTTGTGCCAAGACCATACATAAAAGGGTAAAAACCCAAACTAGTTTGTCTCATGAGACCTACCAATCCACCAAGGGGATATACCATGCCCCACCCGACACTTACTAAGTACAATGCATTACTCAAATGAAAGTGGTGAAACATAGTCAATATATACATTCATATTGAAACTAACATATGAAATGTAAATAACTTTCCCCAATCAGTTAACATAAATACTAACCACTGAAAGTAATATGCGGAATGATTTCAAGATTTAACATCCACAGTCCGACTAATAATAAACCATTCAATAAAATATTTTATATGATATAATAAAATATTAATACCAATTGAACATAAAAATCAACAATAGTGTTGAAATATATGAAAATACTCTTATAAAATCATCATGTAATTCTTGAAAGAAATACACTTTTATTTTAAAAAGAAGAGTTCTTTGGAAAAATATTTTTATAAAACTAGAAGTGAAATAAGATAGATATTTAATAATAAAATGAATGATTTTATAAAAATAATGGTTTCTTAAAATAGATTATATAGTAGCCTTTAAAATAGGTAAGAATTCAAGTAGTTCACTTGAATCGTCTTGTTTATCAGGAAGAATTTGAGAAATATCCTTTTAAAATGTGTTACTACCCATAAAATAAAGAAAGATTATGATTGGTATATATATATATAACATTTAAACAAAATTTAATAGGAGTACATAATAATAATTTATAATTTCCTTGTTGTAAATATAGAAAAATAGTAACATGAAATAAAATTGAGATTCGGGTAGAATCCCTTACCTTATGTCTGAATGTATTCTAGTCTTGAGCTTAATGTCCTAGAAAATAAAATTAAACCCATTAATTAATTAATTTAGAACATTTTATATATGTATATGATTTATTGTAATTTTAATAAGTTCATTAATGTAATTTTGGATGAGTTATAAGATTCAAATTTATCGCTCGGGAGTGTTCGTTTCCTTGGTTTTCACGATCGGTATACTTGTATATGAGTATGGAAGTCCATTTGGAATGGATATAATTACCTAGAATTCAATTTATATGAAAATAATGAAAATATATTATATTAAATGGACATATAATTCATTTTTTATATGGCCTGAAGATGAGTTATTAGATAAAACAATAGTGATAATCATTTAGATTATTATGGCAGAATTTCGATCTTCTCGAAATAGTTTTGTCGTATGAATTAGTATTACATATATAAACTGGTTTCATAAAAGTATATAATACATAATAAATATTTTATAATCTGGTTGAACTATAAAAATAGTTTAATTACCATCCTTAAAGATAAATTAAAGAACAAACATTCATCATCTACGAAGGTTGTAAATCGACACCTCTTGAATGATGATTTCATTTTCCAAAATAAGAGAGAAATAGATAGTAGTTTGAGGAATGAAATTATATTAACATGATATCATTACCACATATATATAATACCAGATTTATCATGATCATTCAGACATAGTAGGTAAGGATAAGATAATAAAATAATGTAAATTGAAAATGAAATTTAAAGGGAATGGAAGATGGTTTACCTCTTTCATTAACCTCCTTGAGAACCTCCTTAGGGAAAGGGGTTTTGGTCTTTGGGAAATACCATGATCTCATGGATGTAGGTAGAGACTAGGAAAGAGTATTTGGGTTGAACTTTTCCATGATTCAAGTCTTATAGGAGCAATGAGAAGAGGGGGTGAGGGGTGGTTTTTATTGTGGATTAGAGGGGTGATTTCTCATTATTCTATTCATTATTCTATTTTTTTAAGACAAACAATAGTATTGATTCTTATCAATAAATATATTAATAAGTTCATGTGATTTTGAAATAATGGTTCTTACATCATCCATGACTTAAGGAATAGTTTATTCATATTATAATGTATTTATACTATAAATTATCGTATTTCACTATTCACTAAAAATTCATGTACTTTAGAAAAATACAAAAAAATTACCATAACTATTTTTAGACATGAATAATTCAAAAATGGAATCCTATTTATCAAAATAATTTTCTAAATATGTGAAATTTTATTTTTAATTAAATTAATTATTTTTTTGAAAAACACACATATTAAATTTAAAACTGGTTTTATATCACTTTAGAAATTAACTAAGGTCTCATAAAAATATACTAAAATAATAAGAAAACAAAATATAGATTTATTAATCTATTTTATGAAAATGAATTTTATTTTATATTATTTTATTAAATGTAAAATTGTAATAAATTATTTCTGACTTATAAAAATTCTAACACATAAATATTAATTTTTTAAAATATTCACTTAATTTTACTATTATATAATTATATCATACTTTCACTTATAAGATGCCTAAATTTTATTAATACTTTCATGGGTGGGGTCACTATTAATTATGCTGATTTACTATTCATAAAAGTTATATTACTATTCATAAGGGAAAGTTTCTATTTCACCGGTATAGGTTCCTTAGCGTCTAGAAATACTTATTATTTCTTTTATTTTTCATTTATAAATACTATAGTGCATTATCAATGTGTTTTTGTATGATTCACACTATATAAAATAAACATAAGAAGGGAAATTTATTTGATAGAATTTTTAGTCATTACACTTACAATATGTGTACATTGTGATGGTAAATATCTATCTAGTTGTTTTAGTGGATTTTATTAGAATTACTTCCTTTAGAGAAACAAATATTATTTAATTAATGTTGTTTTAATATATATGATATATAATGAGATAATGAAATTCATTACTATGATGTTTTTTTATTTTTGATGAAAATAATATTATAGTAGATAGAATCGTAATTGATAGTGCTGTTGTTATAGAAAAACAATTAGTGTGGGAATTAAATTGTTGGTTATATATCCAATGTGGTGAGATAAACATTTCAGGGATTAAAAATGATATTAAAAATAGTGTGGAATTCATATAAAATTTTGAGTAGATTCATCTTAGGAATCAATGAGATTAACAAATGATGATGTCCCATGGATGTGAAATACGTACCTGGGATGATTTTCCTTGAGTTCTAGTGATGTTATTTATAATTGGGAAATACTAAATAAATTGTTATTACTATATTGGGTTATAATACATTCAATGATATTTTTTACATGAAAAAGTAATAAATCAGGGATAAAACAACATAAAATATTGTTTATGATTATTTTATGAATCAAAATAATATATAATTTGTAAAATTTGAAGCATTTCCTTCCATAATTATAGATAAGATAAAGTATAAATCATATATTATTAAAATTCTATCTTTAAAATAGTTTTCATAATGAAATAAGAAATTTTACTACAACACCTTAATGGGATTCACTTTGATTCTAATGTAATTATAACGAATAATGGTGTTATGTGATTCTTTAAAGATAAATTCAAATAATCTCGACCCATTGTTATAATCTATAGTCTCTTGAGACATCCTGATAGGTGATGGGGGAATGAGGTTGTGTAATTTTACTATTTGAATAGATGGATTTTGTTTCCATATTGGTAGGAACCCATTGAACCAATATCAATTAAACGCACAACCACCATTACCAAAAATTAAGAAATTAAAAACAAAGTCACAATAATTCTACATTGTTTTCAACTAAGGTTTGGCCTAATGAGAATACACACAATATTTTTATGGTGTACTATAATCCACTAAGATTAAATTTTTTTTTATTATAATTTGTTGTCCATCTTCACTAGACATTACAGTCTCACTTCCTCTATAATATAATTTATGGAAAATTTCACCACCTCACTAAGATCAATTTAATCAATTCATATTTTCACTGTATTCAAGATAAATTCATCAACAATTTATTGATATTTAGTTTGATACTATTTTATTATTAAACTAATTAATTATTAATTTCCATTATAAAATCTAAAATATTATTCCATGATTATCTTCTCAATCCATATATTACCCTGTAAAAGTTTTTATGTGACAAATAAATTTTTTAATATTAATTTCACGTACACCCTATGCAAAACACTATTCACTATTTTCTAAACATAAGAACCTATATTGGAATCAAATCCTCAACATAATTCACTCACATGACTTATAAATGTACAAAAGTTATGTAAAATACCTTAATTATATAACAACTTCACATACTACATTCATAGATCTCTCTTCATGAAATAAATCATTAAACTTCTCCTCTGATGCTACTTTGGGCCTAGTGAATGAAATTGTTTCATCCAATCTATTTCTACATAAACAGATTCACTATGTGAATAAACCATGATACATGAAATTCCTTACTTATACATTTTTATGATCAATCTCATTATCTTACTTAACTTATCTTCGATTATAATGAGTTGATTAATGGGGGTTTTATATAGGAATTCACCTAAAAACATGGTAATCATGAAATTATATTTTATCTATTTGTGAAATTTTATTCACATATGATTATCCTATGTGGAAAAATTCTAATTAGCATCTGAACATCAAAAATGATTCTCATCCATTCAAAGTGGCTTTAAACTCCTCCATTAAAAACCTATCATGAACAGCCATTATAATCTCTATACATAGGTTGTCTCCCACATTCCATATTTGAATATAGACTGAAAAATTATTACATTGAAATCCGCCTTCAAAAGAATCCAGAAGCGTACATTATATGTGATCACGTTAGTGATACACAAAAATCGGTACATTTCCCTCTAAACTTCATTAAATTTAATAGATTACTCTAAATTTATAAGGATGTGTAGTTGAAAACTCTTCCAAATTTTTATTCCAATTTGGAAATCATTGTAAAATAGATCCATTTTAATGAATTCTTCAATTGATCTTTTGGGAATAATATTCTAGATCCCTATATCGTATTATTCAATCTACTTGATCTATCATGAAGCTATTGGATAAAAAAATTATCTCTAAAATAAATCCCATTCGTTCCAATAATTAGGTAACCTTAGTTCCAACATTCTCCCCCATCTGTATTTTTTAAAAATATAATGTAAAAATAAATTATAGACTCACAAACACAAATAGTTATACTACTTCAAAAGACAACATAATATCTCATATATCCCTCTTTGTCAACATGAGCATTTAATTATGTTAAAAAATGTGTTTAGAAGAAAATTACAAGCCTTGTGATAATCTTTATTCTAGAAACTCTCCCTAAATTGTATATCATAAACTTCCCATAGAAAACTAGATTTTATAACTATGACCAATTTCTGAAATCAAAAGTCATTATACCCATGTGGTATTTAAGGTCACCATTATATTCCAATGAATTTCACTATTCCTTATCCTCTGGTTATAAAACCCATGAGAAGAAACTATATTTTCATCACATTACACCACATGGATAGTTCCTCCCACCTTAATCTAGTACCACTTCAAAAATATTTAGAAATAGTTATATTCTTATAAAGGTGTGTAATATCTGATCCTCCCCAATAAGAGGGCAGTGGTTGAACACCAAGTCTCAACCAGTATTTCTCTAATATTGGAGTGTCCAATGTCTTAGTCGTGATATCTACCACATTCTCACATATTCAAATGTTGTCCACTTTGATAACACCTTTACCTACCATTCATTTTATGAAGTGATACTTCATCTTAATATTTTTATAACTAGAGTTCTATAATATAGTTTTATGTGATCAATCACACTATTTTTTCAAAAAGATCACCATTAGTTTCTTTAATTATATCCCAATATTATCTACTTATGGATTTATCCATAAAGACAAAGCACATGGATTTGTTAATATAATATATTTGTTTATTGTTTTTACCATTGATGTTTTCTACTAATTTTTACTAATATGTACATTACATTTAAAACTAATACATAACGATAAACCACTTTATGAATTTCGGTGAAAAACATCTGTGACCTAGAAATAATCCAAAAATAATGAAAAAATTTAATCGTCTCCATCATTAAGGAAAAAGAAAAAAATATGATTTCCCTAGATGTTTCTCATTATTTTCTTAACTACTGTGGTATGATCTTCCTTTCGATTACTCTAGAAATAAGATATTGGACATGCTGTGAAGATAATATTCATCTATGTTATAGCGAAATATAGAAATCTAACAAATAACCTTCTATAAAAGGTGGCGTACATAGACTTCTCATCATCAAGATTCCAATATTTTCTTATATCCATAATTAGGTTTTACATTAATTTGGAATTGTGAATGTAAAATTTCATTAGCAGCTCTCCCACATGTATAGATTAATCAATAAAGTTTTAACTCTTTTTAAGAACAAACTTAGGCCCTAAAAAATAAGTATGTTCACTAATCCTGAAAATTTTAAATTCTAAACTCACCATATTAGATAATTCCTCTATATATTTCTTTTTTATTTTTTCCAATATGATTTCAACCCATAGATAAACACCATGGAAAATTATTCTACGAATAGTTTCACATAATTATTTTGATCAACACCATAAATTTTTAATTCAAGCTTATTTAGATAGAAATGATGTTGAGAATACCAAACTCACCATGCCTGCATTTGATTTTTAAGGTCTTATTAAACATGAATAACATTTATTCTTTATTTCTAATCAAAAATCCAAATGGATACTAAATATAAACCTCAACCTAGAGTTCACTAACAAAGTATACAATTTTATTCTCTATATAAATATTCTAGAAACCTCATCAAATTTATATTTCAATTAATAGTAATATTGACTCAAGAAGATCCACTATTGAAAAAATTTTACACTATTGACTCCTTTAATTAGTGAGTTTACATTAAAATTTTAGAATTCCTTATTTTAGATCATTTTTTCCTACTCTTATAATTCTTGTTAGATGTTCAACACAATTCTAAACACATTATGTTATTTTAGTTTCATTATGATGTCCCCATTTTAATTTTTATAATTTGATCATGTTTTTAATTCATGGATGTAAACCATAATTCATCATGTTATTCTTCTTTATAATACTTCCATTTTAATTTTTAAACATATAAATATGCTAAATATTATTCATTCTTCACATATGTGTATGAGAATTTTTATCTCCTTTAATGTTTGATAAATAAATATCTAATAATCTATTTCTTAACTAAGGTGTAGCATGGATTTCTCCCCCAATGATCACCAATTATGATTCAGGATCAAAATATTCAATATTTTAAGAGCCTTATGTAACAAATTGATTAATTTCAATTTGGATTCCCACTAAATGAGTATCAAAAATTGAAAAATTGATGAAATACCTGAATCATGTGTATTATTTTCTCTGAAAATGAAGGGAGGAGTGTCATTATGTCTAGGGGATGAATCACATGGATCATGTAACCTCAAGGATGAAACATGATCCCATGAACTTTGGAAGGTCATGCATGTCGATCATGCATTGTTCATGATCTTCCTATAATCAGGCGGATCCCCTCTAAAAAACCCTCATGTTCTCATGATGGCGTCCATACGGGCAATGATGATCATATGAGGGATGTCAGAAAAGTTCCTCAGATTATTGGTATTTGTTAATTGATATATTCTTGATAAAACGAAAATCCCTTTATAAAATAAAAACTAAAAAATTGATGAATCCTTATGAAATAGAAATCTACATTTTTCTTCATGTGATTTTCATATTCAATTCGCAATACCTTTTAGTGTCCTTGTGGAGATATCAACCTTTTCACAAAAAACCATTTTACCTTATCACCTTCATCACATGTTGAACCTTGAACTTTCTAATTCAATCATGCAATGCTCTTTCATATTGACAAAAATATGAATAAGTTGTATGTGAAAATTCTCTTACATCATCCCAAGATCCATCATTGATCAATTGATGCATTAATGGAAAGTTTAGAAACCATCCATGAATATGATCACATGTCATCTCGATATCCTCTATTTGTCACGTGACAACTTGATTGACAATCAATGTCAAAGGACTTGAAAAATAGAACATATAAATTGAAAAAGTATGATGCCTTTCATGAATAGAATATGAGATAATTTTAATGTAAAATGTATTATGTGGTTCATGTGATCACCATTGATCCCATGAATGACCCATGAAAATCCATATTGATCTTGTAAAAGGCCACCAACTTTCTGATTTTATCTCATGGAAAACCCCAGAAAAGTCATCCCAAATCACGAAAAATACTCTACATAGACATGTTGATTTTGGGAAGACTCTCATATATGTCAATATGATCTTATAAACTCTCTTTGACATGGAAAAATTGCATTGAAAAATCCATTTGATAAGACACATGTCTCATTAATATGGAAATTAAGGAGTTTTCTCATGGTCATTGAATATTATGTGATGTTGTGGACGACCCATGATAAGGTCATGCAAAGAAAATGATGTAATACTTCATCAAAATACTCAATATCATATTTGGGAGATATATTCCAAATTATGTGGCTTATAAACAATGATTAATGGCCTATAAATCCATCCCACTCGACACACATGAGAGAGAGATGAACGCTACTACACCTAGGGGAGAGCAGAAGAGTTCTATTCTCAGAATGACAAGTCACACTATCTCAAGAGCCATCCACCATGTAAAATATGGGTAATGACCTATGGGAACACAAGGTATGAATATTTTATTCATGTGATCACTCCATAGATCACAATAATGAATTCTGGAAGGCCAACCAGATTATGAGAATGAGTTTCCACATGTTGACTTATTCAAATGAAACATAAACAAGCTAATGACTTACAAACATTCAGGGAAATATGAAATAATAAATGGAAAAATATGGATGTATTACATGAATACAGACATAGTGACTTTCATGGGATGGAATCACACACATCGCATGACCCTTCTAGATCACACAGAATCATCAGGACATGTCACCTATGTCATGCGCCAGTGCCAAGACTTGTGGCACAAGTCATGCAATAGTGTCAAGACATGTTAGTTGGATAATTAAAATTCCTTTGGACCTATCAAAAAATTATTGGTATGAACTAAAAAAATGTCATCCAAGTCTTTTGAAGTTATCCGTACATCCCATCCATGTCATGTGAAGACCTATGAACATGTCAACAATGTCTTGTGAAGTCCATCGGACATGCCATCCAAGTTATGTGATGTCCTCATAACATGTCAACCTGTCTTTTGAATCAATTAATAAATTTCACCTAGGTCATGTGATGTCCTCATGTGATGACAACCGAGTCTGATGAGGTCCTCTAGACCTATTAGTTGAGTCATGCGAATACCTCAAAGTTTTTCTTCTATTTCATGCGACCACACCTAGAAATTTCATCCATGTCATGTGACATACTCCAGAAATGTATTCCAAATCATGATAAGTTCTTTAGATAGGTCAATTAGATCACGTGATTTCCTTTTTACATGTCTATTAGGCAACCTATACATGTCCATATGTCCTCATACTTTCCATGTAGACACCTCAGGATATGATAGCCTTGTATTTTAGGCATATTCAGATATAACCTGAAGTGAACTATGAGAATTTTGATTACTATTCAAAGAGTATACATAGAACACCTTCCTAAGTCCCAAGCTCTAATGGGTATCCACCTCAGCGAAATTCCCTCTATATCACAGCCATTCCAACCAATGGGCTTAAAACTCTATAATGGGATTATAATTCTTCCACATCCAACAGCAGATTGAGAGGATCATCGACATATAAGTACAATTATTCCTATTATATGTAGGATATAAAGGATTACTTACTAAAACATGATCCCCATATTAAACACTCCTCTAAGGACTTCCCTAGTGAATATGTCCCAAAACCATATATAGTGAGACAAGTCACTTTTTTCCCTTTTTCCTCACAATGAACATAGATCACATGGGATTAGGGATTTGTAATAACCATATCATTCACATCATGAATTCCCCCAAATAGCATAGAATCATTGCGTGATCCATGCTATGTTTCGTGATACAGCATCCCTCAAAAAAGGGAATCTACCGTAGGGTAGATCCTGAAGGCATTACTGTACTGATAAATCCCGAGGAAATAACCCTCATGAGTATTATTCTTCTTCAACTACCCATTAGTGGGTTGAGGGAAGATCAAAGTATGATGAATCTAATTCCTACTATAATCAGGATACATGTGACTCCTTCTTAAGGCACAAGCTCAATACCTGGCACAAAATATCCCTCATATATACTCTTTTTGTATGATGTTAAACTGCATGGATTAAATGAATTATGTAGGTTTTGATTCTTGTTATAAATGTGATACGTAGGATGCCTAATAAAGTTCAATCCCATACACAAAATATCAATTGCATCATTAGATGAAAAGAAAATACAGAGAGCTTGGTAGTAAATTTTCAATATATAAATAGCTACCCATTTCTAAGTAATAATAGATGAAGAAATTTGGAAAGATACTGATGGTATCATTAAATGAACCCCCAATTACACATAGTAGGATTAGACACCCAATAATTTTGTTAAGAAAACTAGTTATGTATCTAAATTATGAAGAGATTCATGATCAAATCTTAAATCTATAATACATTTGTGGGGTATGAAATATTTCCCTCGAACCATGTGTGATGATCTTGACCTCCCATCCACTCAAACAATGTGAGTTCCTAATAACTATTGGATATGAAACCCCAAAGGACCTCTTTCCTTTTGAAAATATGTTTGTACCCAATTATGGATGTGGGAACTATTTAGTGTTTCAATGAATAATGTAAATGGTAAACATAATGTGAGTGATTGACAAACTATACTTGAAACACCACAATAAATCCATAAATAAGAAATAATGATGTTTAACCCAATGTGGAAGCATGTAATGACCGAATAACTAAATCATTATAGTCATTGAGCATCATGTCTTCTGAACCCCGACATTATCGTACAATGTTTACCTTTCGAATGAAATAAAAATATTGAAATTGATGTGAATCTATAAAATAATAAAAATTATTTGTTGGTCATTTGAAATCCTATTTTGATATGTCTGAAATAAAATACAACTTAACAGGGATTCCCATAAAATAATTCCATTATCACCGTGATAATTCCATGAAAGGAAAATGGAAAAACTTGGAATAATAATGTTCAATTGTTTTACTTATTCATATTTGATTAATAATGTTTATTAGTTGTAGTGTTACACTGATCAATGACCCTGTTCCTTGTTCTCTTCATAACCAAAGATACTCCTCTTACTAATAACAACCCGAATCGAGATTCTACATTTATCTAGAAACTATTCTGGTACATCGTCTATGGATAAAACCCCCATGGGTCAATGAAAAACCACACCCACCTGGAAACTTCATCTTCAGGTGGGGAATAGAATGGATCAAGAGTACCATGGATATGATAAGATCATGAACCATGAGTCTATACATAAGGGCCTTCATATTCTTAAGCCTGTGATTATTTCTCTTCCAAAAAAAGATCTTGTGAAACCAGGTATGCTCATTTCCATCGCTAATCACATCATAATCTTATCAAAGGAGTGAGATAATAAATACCCTACCTATCTCATGAGGGCTGACCTTGGATTCTACTTTGGATCCATTCCAATTCAGTAGATTCCATAAGGGTATCCTTTCAACTATCACCACAAACATCATACCACTGGCGCCACTCAATCACCTACTATGGACACCACCCCTAAATCATCTCCCTAGAGACTCAGGCATTTGTTCCAAGGAAGTATCACCAGATCAAGAAATATAATGAACATACTCTTTATTTTAAATATAAACTTGATTTAGTACATAAAATTTCACTTAATACAACCCATATGTTCGAGATGTCTAATGTATTTGTGAAATTAGGAACTGTACATAAAAACTTAAAACATGAAAAGAAACAAATTTATTGAAAATTTATTTAACATGACCAAAATGTTCCTTCATACTTAACACTGAATAGTATAACCTAATGACATACATAATAAGGAGTGATCTATAAAGCCTAATAAGGGATAAACAATTCATAACATGAAGAAGCCAATACATGTTAGATAATAGGGATATCAATGAACCATAAAAGGAACAAGGATAATAAATCATGATATAGCATAATAATCATTACATGGGAAATGTGGAAACAACTTAAAAAACAACATCATAAACATAGGTCAAGGATAAACCCACCAAGACACCACAATGGAAAAATTATCATAATGGAATCAGGTAAACCCCCTATCCCAACGTGGTGTATCATAATACTATCCATTACCTAATGCATAATAGTGCTATTAGGGTGCTCCCTTTATCATCATTTCATTCTCATGATTAAGTATGCCACAAAGATCATAAAACGTGGATTTATTCATATTCATAATTTATTCCATGATAAAGGAATAAGTAATAAATACATGTAAGTACCCATTAAAAAAGTATATTTGTACAAAGGTGAACACCTTCGATAGGAAATGGGTACGGTATTCACTACACAATTGGTTTGGCATGGAAAATCATGGTGATATTTTGGTATCATAACGATGTCACTTAGAGATTCATAAAAATGGGTTAAAGAGAGAGAAAGGTGTATCACATAACATAGAAATAAAACGGGATGTAATAGGAATATGTATAAACATATACCAACATTAGAAATTCAAAATTGAAGGAATAAGGTCATGAATAAACATGAATAATGAAAAGAATCCTAACTATTATTCGGTATTTTAAAAGTTGTACATAAAGGATCATTGAGGGAGTAATGGGAGTTAGAAGGGGAATATCATCATTTATAAATCAATTTTACAGTAAGGGGGATATGTAAGAATATATCCCAACATGATCAAACTAAAATTAAGAAGCATAACATAAAAAAGGTTCTTGAATAAAATAGTGTAGATAAATTTCATAAAAAAATTCGGCATAGTAACGACTTGGGTAAGGGTAAAATTGATAGAGTAAAAATGATCTATCATTCTAAAAAATAAATTTTATAGTAATTCAATGATCATAAATGAAATAAAATAAAATAAAAATTAAATTTTAAATACTAATTTCAAATAAGGTTCTTGAATTGAAAGAAGTAGAAAAGGGTGAGGATCCCTTCCAGGAATGTGATACTTCAAAGGATTGGGAGGGGCTTTAGGAGAGCTTGGGGCACCTTGGGAGGACAAAAGAGATTGGTGGGAAGAGTTTTTTTCATTCCTCAAAGATTTTTAGTTAAGATTAATGGAGAGGTTGGGTGGGTTTACAAAGGAAAGTAGGGTGATCTCTTTATTATTTAGGTTTATGATTCTTCATAATAAAATATACAAATCCTAAAACCATCTCGTGGATTTTTCCAATATTTATTCCAAATGGGAGTTTTATAAAATATTTTATAAGTCTAGGGGAAGAACATAATAAAATATTACCCTTGGTGATGTGGAGTTGAGTCACAGTCTTAGAGAAATGATTTTAAAGTCAAAAAAATATATTACAAGTCTTTGAGGATTCATAATGGATTGAAAAATAATAATAAAAAATTACAACCATATTATTAAATTTAAAACAAATATTTGGTATTTTATCCTATTTATGTTACTTATTACATCACTTTTGGGTCATTGTGATGTCATAAAATATGAAGTATATTTATACGGTATTTAATTTTTACACGAAAATTCGATTGTATAATAAAATTATGAAAAATTCACCATTGGATAATTTTGAACTCATGATTCCAAAAATAATGTTATATATATTTATATATATAAATAAATTTTAATTTTCACTTTATAATAAAAACTGACATTTATTAAAAATGACTGGTTTTTTACACTAACATTTTTGAACCCCTATAAAAATTAAATTTGGATCCACAAAAATTATATAATAATTTATATTTAATAAAATATATTTAAAAATAAAATTTTATTAAAATATAATTTCCTTCAAAAATTCATTATTTCATAAATTCATTAATTGAAATTGAATATTAACCATCAATACAATCTGTTCTTCTGTAATCATTTACAAAGTAAAAATTATAGTATGAAAATATATTCATTATTTTATACAAAATAATGTAAATATTATTATTTCTAGGGTCACAATACATATCCATTTAATACACCATCATATTACCTAAGTGTAGGGGTGCGATGGTGGAATTTTTAGGGGGTTATTCGATGAACATGGTTTGGGTCATCATCTCGATGATCTTGAACTTCTCCCGTTAACGGTTGCACTTATGCTTAAATTGATGGATTTTGGCTTGGTATTGGTCTAGAAAAAATCCCATAAATGATATCTCCCTCTAAATATCTGATAAATGATCCTCATAGAGTATGATCCTACTGGTTGAGGAAAACACTTCCTTTGTCTGTGTGAGAAGGATTTATTAAAACCCAATATTTATACTGGTCATGTGATCATTGTTCAATGGATATATTATCAATGGTAAAGATAATTATAAATAATTAAAATTCAATTGGACGTAATAAAACAAAATAATTTCATTTGTTTTATAAAACCATATTATATAATAAGACACTTATTTGAATTAAAAGGGGGATTTTATTTATAATAATTTGGGTCATTGCAATCAACCCCCTTAAGAAATGTTTCCCTCAAAATTTTCTTTTCCCACACTCAAATAGATGAGGGTAACTTTTCTTCACCACCTCCTATAGTTCCCACATTTCTTATTCAAAATTTTGGTTTCTCCACAACACGTTAATGAGGGGAATTTTCTTATTTTTTAGAAACAAATTCTATGGTCGAAGTTATTCATTGGATACTCTTCCTAAAAAAGATCATTCTCAAATAGTACCACCTATGGATCTAGTACATGTGAGGGTCCATTGTGTATTTTATTAAGAGAGATACATGTAAATCATCATGTAGTTGAGATAGGTTTGGTGGGTGTGTTAGTCAATAGACCACTACTCCAATGCGATTGAGCATCTCAAAAGTGATGATGTACCATAGACTAAGCCTTCCCTTATTCCCAAATCTCATCACCCTATTTCATGGAGATATGCAGAGAAATAACATGTCTCCAACATCAAACAATAGGTCAGTTTAATGATTGTTATCATAACACTTTTGTCGATACTAGGAAGCTTTGATGTGATTCTTAATGTTCTTAACATTGTCCACCATTTCTTTGACCATTTTAAGACCTATATGTTTTTTGTTCCCTAAATTCACCCCAATATGATGGTTCTCTACACCACATCCCATAGAGGAATTCATGGGGATCCATTTGGATGCTCGAGTGGAAACCATTTTTTTTTGTAAGAGAACTCGACCAGAGGAAGATGTTGGCCCCATCCTCATTTTAAGTCAATTGATCATGCTCTCAACTTTTTCTCAAGTGCTTTGATATTCTGATCAGATTGATCATCATTTTTAGGTTGATAAGTCCTACTGAAGTTCAGTTCATTGTTTAGATTACGCTGGAGAATTTTCCAAATCATAGAGGTCAATCTGGGATCTCGATCATACATAATCAATACTTGTATCTTGAATAACTTTACCGCTTCTCTGATGTATATCTGTGAAAGTTAATCCAATGATAAATCCACTCAAATTATAATGACTCATACAGTCTTTGTAAGATGATCCACAATAACCCATATAGCATTATTTCCTTTGGATTTCTTTTGATTCCTGGTGGAAATATCCATGGCGATGTTTTCCTATTTATATGTTTGCATTGGTAATGGTTTCATCATCCCCTTATACATATACTGTTCATCCATCACTTGATAACATGCCAGGAACTTTTATGTATATTCAATGATCTACTTATTCATGTTATTCCAAAAATTATTCTCTTGGAGATCTCGATACATCATTTTGATTCTTGGGATAATGGAGAAAGTAGAACTATGTGCATCATCTAATAGTTACTTATTTAACACAAGACTTGATGGAATACATAGGGTTGACTCAAATCTCATAATTCCTTTTTTATTAGCATTGAACTCTGGGTATTTACATTTTCTTATAGTTTCTTCACTTTTCAGAATTCCCACATCATCTTTTTGAGTATCCTTTAACCTTCCAAGAAGATGCGGTTAGAAAATAATTTTTTACAGGACTGATGATGTTCCTTAAATTATGATTCCCATGTATATCCTCCTCAAATATAAAAAGATTGTATCCTTATCAATTATCACTTATGATAGATTTGTAGGATTCTTTATACTTAGAGAATCATCCACATTGTTCACTTTCCTGTGATGGTAGTGGATTGAGTAGTCATAATCCTTAATTATCTATATCTATTTTCAATGGCTCATATTTAGAACATTCTATGTGAATATATATTTTAGAATTTTGTGATGCTTATATATTTCGAACTTCTCACCAAAGAGATAATGCTACAAATTTTTAAAGAGAATATCACCTCTACAAACTCCAGATCATGTGTGGGATAGTTTTTCACAGAATTTTCAACTTCCTTGAAGAATAGTCTATGAATTTTTCATTTTTCGTCAACACATAACCAAATCCCTTCTTCGAAGAATCGCTTAAAATTATGAAGAGCTCCCCACTTGTGGGTAGTGTAAGTGAAGGGGAAGTGATAAGCCTCATTATCAAATCCATGAATATTTCTTCACATTCATTATTTTAAGAAAATTTTACTCCCTTATCAGTTATCTTGGGAAGAGGGTTTAAAAATCATGAGAAATTTCTCATAAATCAGCAATAATATTCAGATAACCCAAGGAAAGTATAAATATCTATCATGAATGTTAGCCTCGTCCAAACTTTAATTGTTTTTTTCTTTGAGGGATCTATATATATTCCATTTCTTGTGATGATATTCCCAAATAATGAGACTTTCTTCAACTAGAATGCACACATGATGTAATTTTAATAGAGATTCCCCATTCGCAAGGTCTTTAGAACAGTGCTCAAATGTTCCTTATGCTCCTCCTCAGTTTTGGAGTATATTTTAATATTATCTATAAGGACTACCACAAACATGTAGAGGTAATCTATAAAGACTCTATTAATTAAATCCATGAATATTGTAGGATCACTAGTTCGTACAAATAGAATCACTATGAACTCATAGTTCCCAAGCGTTATATGAAAATAATTGTAGAGAATATCCTCCTTCTTCACCATAACATGGTAGTATCCTAAACTATGATAAACATTATAGAAGTATGGTTCTCTACGTAGTTGATTGAAAAATTCACCAATTCAGGGAAAAGGATACTTGTTCTTTATCATGATCTTCCTGAGCTCACGATAATCTATGTAAAGGCACATTGACCCATCCTTCTTCATGATGAAGAGGACTGGTGCACCCCATGGTGAAGTATTAGGGAATATGAATCCTTTATCCAAATTCTCCTATAGTTGTTTCTTTAGTTCCTAAAGTTCTATGACATAGATCATATAAAAAGTTTTTCATATTGGAAACACCTCAGGTATATGTTCGATTAAAAATTTGAACTCTCAGCTAGGTGGAAGACCAGAAAATTACTTAGTTAATTCATTAGTGTATTCCCTCCCAATAATCCTATCTTTGAGGATGATACCTTCCTTAGACTTAATCATTTGAGTGATATATGCTTTCTCATATGGATATATTATACATGTTTGAGATAATGGTACTAATGAAGATTCATCCTCCTTGCACTTGTATAGTATTAGGGGGTTGATTTTCCATACGTAGAGTGATTTCATTCTCATAGAAATTTATGTTATCTCTATATAGTTAATGTCAATCCATACCCATAATTGTGTCAAATTCCACCAAAGGGAGTATGACAAGGTTTTCTGGGATGTCCATCCAACAAACATTGATAGGGGAGGAGTTATATACTTGGGATGAAATAATTTCCCTATTTTTAATTTTCATCGACATCTCTACTTCCATGATTTGTGGTGGTGTTTGGATAGTTCTACAAAACTTTCATGATATAAAGAAATGTATAGAACTAGAATCAAAAAGTACATTCACTTTTATTGATTGAATAACTAGCGTACTTGTGACCACTTTGTTATTGGGATTCACTTGGGCAGTAGTGACGGAAAAGGGTCACCCTTGCAGACTTACAGGTTATTTGTTTCCTTCGAAAACCAGTGGCTTATTTCACTAGTATGAAAAGTGGCTCAACTCCCTATAGTTGAATAAGTGATCAGCGTGTTGAGGGTTGAACAATGCATTACTTTCCCCTATCAAATTTATGGGTTTCTCTTATCAGCATTCATTGTCCAGGTTCCCTTTTCTTCTTCCCCAAAATCATTTCCTTGTTCACATTAGGAAATTTATGGGGTGCCTATTTCCACACATTTGACAAGTTGTATGAAGCAATTTGTAGCCACCATTGGATTTATATATCATAATTCCATAATTGAACTTCCCTTTTCATTTATTATCCCCATGGTGACCTTGGGATTATACAATCTCTATTTTGACTTCAACAGAACATTAGACAATTTCCTCGTAGCTATCAATGTCATGGACTGCTAAGGATTTTCATAGACTAGGCTTTATCCTAACAAATATGCGTTCAACCATGCATTTGGGGGTAACAAAAAATCAAAAGTCGTATCGTGAAAGTCTTGTGACTTTTTCATCACATGCCCCATTATATTCATCATCTTTTTTATTGAGGGAAAAAATCACATTCAATTTTAATATGGATATTACAAGGAAAATATTTATCGAAAAATATTTTCCATAATTCCTTCCACTCCATAATTTCGATATCTTCATTATGATTTTTATTTTTGATCAATTTCCACAACTAATCAGATTCTCCCTCCATATTATAAACATATTGAATAACCTTCTCTTGTTTGCAACATTGAAGGATGGAGAAGATATTCTCAATGAATTTGATCCATTTTTCTGTGATTAAGGGATCAGATAATCCATCAAAAGTAGGATGCATTTTTTCATGAATCTATCAACTATGGATTATTCTCACTTATAAGGTTTGGTCACTCCCCTTGATCCATGTTTCTATTCCGACCATTTGTTAGCTGAGAAAGTATCATGATTTTTTTTACTCCCACACTCATTAGATTGAGAATATTGTTGGGGAATTCATCACAATTCACTTCGCATCGATTGTTAACACAATTCCTCATATTTATAGACATTGGCTGGAATGAAAAAGAAATATTAGGAATTATTAATTAAATTAAACACATTAAGGGTAATTTAATGAAAAATAAATAGATTTATAACAAACTACATTTATCTCCTTAACTTATGAGTTTCAATGATTCAATCAATGTTATCCATGATCTATTTCCTAAAATATATTTTTTATGGGAATTTTTTGTATTCCCTTAACAATGATACATAATGATATGTTTAATTTACCAAAGCATATCCCCTAAGAGTGTCATACCATGTGATAGTAAGTCTTTTTTGTATACTAGATTACCCCGATTTAGGCCCAGAATATCTTTTCAGAGTTGTTACCCCTAGGTACATCTATACTAGAACCACATCAACTTGTAATATCTATTAAGGTATACATCTTATTAATAAACCACATAATATATACTTGAAATTTTTTTCTGATGTTTTGTTATGCATAATCTTATCCCTATGTAATTTTCTATAGTTATACAGTCATAATGCATTCGCTACAGTTTTCTAATCCTAATCCAAAAAATAACTAAACCTATCCTCTGATACCAACAATAACGATCCTACTATTTATTTTAACATTAAAAATAGTTTTATTATATAAAATCACACATAATACAACCCAATAGATCGATTGGGCTAGTGTATTTGGGAAATTAGGTACATTACATAACAACCGAAAACTTAAAAAGAAACATGATTATTGAAAACATCTTTAACATGACCAAAACATTACTTTGTACTTAACACGGCATGGGATAACCTAAAGAAATAAATAAAAGGGTTGAGATATAAAGCCAAATAAGGGATAGAAATGTAATAACATGAAGAAGAAAATATATGTTAGATAATTGGCATATCAATGTAGTATAAAAGGAACATGGATAATAAGGAATGATATAGCATGATAATTATAACATGGGAAATGTAGAAAAACATAAAACACTACATCATAAACAAAGGTCTGGGCTATTACCACCAAGACATCATGGTGGACAAAGTCCCATAAAAGAATCAGGTAAACCCTTATCCTAATGTGATGTATCATGATACCAACCATTACCCAATGCATTGAAGTGCTGGAAGGGTGCACCCTCATAATCATTTTGTTCTCATGATTAAGTGTTCCCCATAGATCATACAAATTAGATTCATTTATCATCATAATTTACTCCAAAATCATGGAATATTGAATACATACATATAATCCCCCAATAAAAATTTATATGTTTATAAAGGTAAACACCCTTGATAGAAAATGTGTATGGTATTTACAACAAAATTGGGTTTTCAAGGAAAATCACGGTGATGTTTTGAAAGCATAACAATGTCACTTAGAGATTCATACAAATGGGTTTATGAGATAGAAAGGGTCTTTAATAACATAGAAATAAAATGGGAAGTAATAGGTACATGGAGAAACATATCCCAATTTTAAAATTTTTAAATAGAATGCATAAGGTAATAAAGAAACATGAATAATGAAAAGAATCCTAACTATTTTTTGGCATGGTAACAGGTTTTTATAAAAGATCATGGGAGGTGTAATGAGAGTTACAAGGAGAATATAATCATTTATAAATTAAATATATATTAAAGGGGTTATGGAAGAATATATACCAGAACGATCAAACTAAAAGTAGGAAGCATATTAAAAAAAGGTGCTTCAAAAAAAGAGAGTAGATAAATCCCTTACAAAAGTTTGGCATAGTAATGACTTAGGTAAGGTTAAAAATGAGAGAGTATAAATGGTCTACAATTCAAGTAAAATTAGATGTATAGAAATTTAATGATAATAAATGAATTAAAATATAACCAACTGTAATTAGAAAGACTAATTTTAAATAATTTATTTGAATTGAGAGAATTAGAGGAAGGTGAGGACCACTAACTTAAATGCATGACTCCAAAGGCTCTGGAGGGGCTTCTTGAGAGATTGGGGGTGTAACAATTGGGTCCCGGTGAAAGCATAGACACCCCTCCTTAATATAGCTATTGGGTCCTGGCCTTCTAGGTACCACCAGTTGTCCCGCAGACACGTGGTCCCCACCCAAGGTTCATCTGACTAATGACTATCCCCACGGGCGAAGACATGTCCTTTCTAGTGTGTTTTGTCCTCACTCACACAAACCCTGCCAACACATATTCTTTCCAGTGTGTTTTTTCCTCACTCACACACACTCTTCCAACACATGTCCTTTACAGTGTGTTTTGTCCTCACTCACACACACCCTGCCAACACATGCCCTTTCCAGTGTGTTTTGTCCTCACTCACACACACCCTGGGAAACATCTCAGAAGGTCACCCATCCTGATCACTACTTCAGGACAAGCACACTTAACTATAGATTTCTAACCAGGCATGATCCCAAAAATAAAGGTGCACCTTATTAACATGATTCATATCATTTATACATTTAACCCTTTATCATTTGGGGGTGTTACAATAACCCGCCCCCCTTTAGAGCACAACATCCTCGTTGTGGGCCTTATATGTCAACACAGGCAGTGCACCGCACTTAAGGTTGGGTACCACCTCTGATATCAAATGTAACAACTGGGTCCCAGGGACAGCACATACATCCCGCCTTAACATGGTCATCAGGTCCTGGCCTACCAGGTACCACCAGTTGCCCCATAGACACATGGTCCCCACCAAAGGTTCCTCCCACATGCCCGAATGGGTCATCTGACTAATGATTATCCCCACATGCCAACACATGTCCTCTCTAGTGTGTTTTGTCCTCACTCACACAGACCCTAAGAAACTTCCCAAAAGTTCACCCATCCTGATCACTACTCCAGGCCATGCACACTTAACTGTGGAGTTCTAACCAGGCAGGCTCCCGAAAAGGAAGCTGCACCTTGTTGACATGAGTCATATCATTTAGTCATTTAACCCTTTATCATTCGGGGGTGTTACAAGGGGAGATTTGGGAGGACTGTAGGAATTATAGGGAAGAGTGTGTTGTAACACCCCAAGATTTCATGGTACGCTTCTCTTTGAATAATACAGTAGCGTGTGTTGTATTCAACTTTGAGATTCTAACACGCCGCGACCAATCAAAGTAGTCATTATAAATAGTAATACCCACTTTTTGAAATTTTATACATTTTATCTTTCAAAATGGACTTCATTTTTGGATTCAGAATATTAAAATTATCCTAGTAAGAAATTTTGGTACTTTTCAAATAACATTTATATTTTGATGAATAGTGAAAATTACTAAATTTTTATTAAAAACAAATTTTTTAATCAAAATAATTAATAGTGATAAATTAAAAATTTGAGTGGTTTTAATGTATATTTAGAATATATTTTTAATATTTAATACAATTTTGGTTATTGGACATAATTTCACATTTAAACCGGACATAAACAAGTGTCAATCTTTTGATAGTTATTATCTCTTAAAAACACGCTTTTTTGTTTTGACTGCGGGAATTAATTTTAAATTAATTTCTGACACTTCTGTGTTTTGAATTTGGAAAAATAAACTCCATATTTGGAATCAGTATTTCCAAATTATGTAAATAGGTAACTTTTATTTTTATACATTTTGAATAATTACTTCGGTAAAAATTTTATTTACCATGGTAAAAGGGTAAATCCGGTAAATAAGGGTAAAAAAATAATATTATAATAATAATAAATTACCCTAAACCGTATATTAACCCTATTGGTTGATACATGTCAGACCATGGGAATATTTTGGTCGATTTTGGGACTCCATGTATCCACTTGTAAGGGATAATGACACTTTATATTAATTAAGTTAAAGTAAATACAAAAATGACATAAGCCTATATCTTTTAGAAAAATAATATTTACATAGGGTTATATATGTTATATTTTAAACTATAAATATTCATTAGAAAGATAAAAGTATTTCCCATATAATGGTATTTTATTTATAATTTTTATACATTAAATAGTTTAATTTATTTATGACACAATGATGATGCAGTAATTACCTTATTAGTGAAATATTAAAATAATTACTATTATAAATACCCAAATAAATATAATTTGAGCCTTTTAATGAATTCCAAGAATTTTATAGGTTAATATGACATGTTAGTATTTCTTTAATTAAATTGTTTTGAAGTAATCATGCTGTTATGAGTTTCTCAAAAATCAAATACCAAATAGTGTCAAAATTGACATAAAAGGGTTTTTAAAACAAATATTATATTATTAATTGATATTAAATTTCTAAAAATCTAAGGTTCGGCCAAAGGACATGTATCATGATATTTTTATCATTAATAGACCACTTGGGGGTCTCTTGGAGGTATATAGTAAGTTTAGTAACTATATAATATAAAAATACAAAGTGACATGGTAAGTGTCAAACTAATTAACCAAGAGTTAAAACTAAAAGATAAGGTTAATATAATGACCCAAACCTATCTAAAATCTATTGGTTGAAAGGATTTAGACCCATACCCACCTTAGGATTTTAATAATATACTTTGGAGCCATTATAAACCTAATATAAATTTATTATAAAATAATACTTTAAGTTTTTTCTAAAGAGCCTCTTTTCCCCCTTATAAAAGGAGACCACTTCAAACCAATTATTCACACCTTCAAAGCCATTTGGCTCGGCCAAACCCTGCCCAAATATTCTCTCAACTTACCTCCCTTCAACCTAGATGCCTCAGTTTGATCATAAAGCCAACCTAAGGAGCCCTTTTATTCAAATCAAAAGGAAGAACCCGAAGAAGAGGTAATGTTTTCACCACCCCTTTTTCAAGTTCCTTTCTTCTTCAACTTCTTCTTTATTTGTTATTTTCTTTATAAAATAATAACTCCTGTATATTATATATACTTTTATGTTATTATAAATATGGTACAACCATATTCAATATTCTATCCATCCTTTGAATGACATGTCACCATACGTGCATACGTACGGCTTACCGTCTCCACGTCGTGGTGTAATTGTTATTCAAAGAATTATTATTTGGATGGGTATAATAATGATGTGTAATTCATGTAAATAATAAATATAACATGATAATGATTCTGTATATATGATATAATTTCCAATTATATATTATTTTAATATCAAAATGGTGATATCGTCGCTCGTGCAAACGTGCGGACTACCGTCTCCACGAACACGATGAGATTCATTCCCCATCGTATCCATGAAATTATAATTCTCATTTGATGATTAAAAATAATGTTTAAAGACTTCATATAATTCTGGATATGAATAAGATACAACCTATCCATAATAAACATGGCTTATGTAACAAAATATATAAAAGAAAATGAGTAAGTTAACACCCGAAACGATGATAATACTAAGATATTATTAACAAATCCTTGTTAAAAGATCATATATGATATCATATTAATATATATGATTTTTTTATAATTTAATGAAAATTATTTCACCATTATAAAGGAGGTTAAAATACCCTTAACCAAGGAAAATTACAAGTTAAGGGGTTTTCATCTCACTCCTTACTCCTGTGAGATTCATACCATATTGCCACTATTAACTTTTGTGTGGTGTATGTACTGAAAATAATTGTATTATTTATGTAATACACTTTAATTAATATGTATTTACATATTAATTGTATGATACCTCTTTCATGGGGTGTATGTTTCATAAGTTACCAAATTGGTAAGGGTTTATTTCACAATCTCTTCATTATCCGAGGTTTTTTATATGTAATTATCTACTAGGACCTCTTTATCATCCACATCCATGTTTCTTAAAAATGTATTTCAAAACATTCTTACTATTTTATAGAATATGGGTTAAAGTAATTTATACCCTTGTTTGACTTTTTATAAGATGGTTATAAATAAATCTTTCTGTCGTTTTCCAAACAAGGTCCTTTTTAACCTTTTCGACAGAATTAAGGTAAGAATGTTTTTTTAACTTATACGGTGGGTGCGGCTATTTTCCACCGTTATAAAATCTTTGAAGCTTCCCTTACAAGCTTATAATAATATTTTCAAAGTAAATGTTTTCTTTTACAATTATGTGACTTTTAAATTATTTCAAAAAAATAGATATTTCTCTCAAATAGTTTTGATTTCATCTATGTCAACATCCTTTGATAAATTTTACACTTGTTTGAAGTTGATTTATTTTGATACAAATCTTCCTTATTGTATTTAAGGTTTTTTGATATTTTTGATTATGGATGAGTTATTTTTATGCCATTAATGGTTTATGATTAATGTTTTGTAATTTCTTATACTAGTTTTAATATTGATTTTTATGTTATATTTCATCCTCTTCTTAAGATGAATGTGTTGGACTAGTATGTTCTGGGTTGGGGACCGGTAAAAGTAAGCCCTCCGGGTTGGGGTCCGGTTATAGCAGACCCTTCGGGTTGGTGTCTGGTTATTAGAGGCACTCTGGGTAGGATTCCGGTTACAGAGTCTCTCCGGGATGGAGTCTGGTTATAGGGGCTCTCCGGGTTGGGTTCCGGTTACAGTTATCCCTTATTTCTTGGCATGAGTCCTTGACACAGAAATTAAAGTTCGGCATTATGCATTCCCTTATTATGAAAGTGGTTATTGATATTGTATGTGATTATTCGATTAGTATAATATCCATGCGAATAATTAAATGGAATTATTTAATTTTATCTTTTCCATATTATGATGAAGCTCAAGTTTAAAAGGATTTTGTTTTAGTTATATATTTCCTTAAATGTTTTGGTTTATTTATGCAAGTTTCTGCTATATTTTTATCCTTATTGAGCATTTGAGCTCACCCCTTTCAATGTTTTATTTTTCCCAGGATGTGAAGAATTATTTTATGAATGACCTGCACAGATAGTATAAGGGGATATGAAGAAAAGATGTTGTTGTAGTTTTTCTTTAATTTATGATGTAATGTATGACTTATGAATATATCTAGTGTTTCCAAGGCTACTAAACTGGTCGGTCTTTCGGGATTTGATCCCTTGTGATCATTCCAATGTTATGTAATAACGCACCAACTTTGGGTAACTGGGGTCGAGGCATTACAGTTGGTATCAGAGGAAGTTTAGTACAAACATTGGAAGCTAGATTTAGATAAACTCTGATTAGAGCACATAGACTTAAGATGGAATTTGAGTATTAGTATAGAAGAACTTCCTAGAATTTTTGTATTGTAGAGATTTTGTGAGTTTTTAGAAAAATACATCCCTGTCTGGATACGAGCAGGTAGAGGCGGCTCTGGCACAGATGTACCTAGGGGTAAAACCCAAAAAACACCACTTTGAGCTAGACTCAAACGGGAACTGGTGCATGACAACAGGCCTTGTTTCCCTCTTGGTTACGACACTCCCGAGGGATATACTTATGATAATTCTCATTTTATTAACAAACCATTATGAAGGGTTTATGAGTATATATTTCCTCAAAAAACATTTTTATGATTATGGATTATATCCATAAATAGTTCAATTTATGTTAAGTGTTTTAAAAGTATGGAATTATGTATTTTGATTCATAAAATGATCTAGTTTATGCCACTATTTAGAAATGGTTCCTAGTGGAAGAAATGAAAACCATATCAATGCACGCGCTCCATGTAGAGATATCCCGCCTGATCAAGATAATTATAGTGGAGCTGGTGATGGAACTGGTGCTAATAAGTTTATCATCATACTGGGACAACTCACTCAGGTTATGAATAATAACCTTACTCGTATGGAGCACCCTGATCCACAGCATGGAGGATCAATGTTAGATCGTTTGATGAGGAAACAACCACCAACATTCAATGGGAGTACAAATCCATTGGTATCTGAGCAATGGATAAGTTCCCTAGAGAAAATATTTCAGGATTTGGGGAGTTGTGAAAGGGAAAAAGTTATCATGGCAGTTTACCGCATCACTTAAGATGCTGATCAATGGTGGTCATTGATTCAAAACACGAAGGAAGATGATGAAGTATAAAATATGTAATGGAGGGAGTTAAAAGATCTTTTTTTAGAAAAATAATTTCCTCGTGACCATCAAGAAGATATAGAAAGGAAATTTCTGAGTCTGATACCAAAAAAGGATGAGAATCTCACAAAGTATGAGGCTAACTTTACAAGGTTAGCAAGGTATGCTGGAGATTATATACATAACCCAAGAAGTAAGATTGATCGTTTATTTGATGGGTTAAAACCATTTCTTCATCGAGCATTAGTCTCAAAATATTTCTCAACGTATGAAGATATAGTCTCATGTGCTATCAAGACAGAAAAAGAATTCTCTAAATCTTTTGACAATAAAGTAAAGCAAGAGAAGAAGATAACAATGGAGCAAGAGACAGATAAAGGGAAAAAGGGAAAGAAGTATTTTCCATTATGTGAAAATTGTGGGAAGAAATACTCTGGTACTTGCCTAAAAGGAATGGGAGTTTGTTACAAATGTGGAGAAAAAGGTCACCAGACTCGTGATTGCAAGGGAAAGAAGGAGGATGTCAATATTGAATGCTACAATTGTAGAGAAATGAGGAATTATGCAAATGAATTTCGTAAGAGTCAGGGAAACTTACCTCAGATTATGTTAAGGGATCAAGGCCAGGCTTATGCTGTTACTACAGTTGAAGAGGAATAATTAATGTATTTGTGTTTTTTGACTCGAGGATTATATTCTGGTTATGAGAATAATGTGATGTATATAAGGATTGTACTTCAGTACTTGTTGTTTTCATTAAGGGTTTAATATGACTAAGGTAATCATATTTTCTGTATGTGACAATAAGAGAAACTTTACTCTATTTGTATAATCTGACGTTGCAATTGATTTTGGAATTTAGATACCTTTTACAGAGAGTCTGGACAGAGGTACTTTGGATAACTATAATGTTTTGGAATGGATTAAGTTGAACTTTTGATAGTATTATTCAAGGTTAAAACATTTCTTATGATTATTTTTGGAATGTTATGATACTATAGTTTTAGGAAAAGGACAAACTGTAGGTCGGATGATAACTCGTCGCGTCGGACAAAGCTGTAGGAATCGAACCGACAACCATAGTGCGACAGGCCTTTATTATCTACCACTAGCCTATAGAAAGTCCCTGGTTATTAAAAAATATTTTTTCATTATAATGGTATGTGATAATGATTGGAACCTTATACTATTAGGATAAATATAATATTTTTGAGTTCTATTATCTTTTGGAGTGAAAGATGAGTTTGTGGTAGAAATTAGTTGAAGGATGAAAACTCTACTTGTTAAGATGTATATATAAATATTTATCTTATTCTATGAAGAAATTAATTCTTGAACTTTAGGGAAGGGATATTAAGACCAAAAATGTGTTATCCTAATACCTTATGTTTTGTTGAACTGATGATATTTTAAATCATCATATATTGATGGCTTTGAGGCCCTCAATTCTACACTTGTTTGTGATTGATGACCTCAATCACTCCCTATAAATATTTACATTTCTCCTCTAATTACGTGTCTATAATTTCCACCAATTTTCTCCTTTTCGAAACCCTAATTTTGTGGTGACATTCTCATTTCCCTTTACCTCTTCTTAAAACTAAATTTTATTAACCCTATTTTCGATATGGGTTTTCCACAAAGGTATTCTCTATTTTCAACCATTTATTTTCAAAGAACAATTTCCAATTGAGAGGACGCAATTATTTGAAGTAGGGGAGAATGTAACACCCCAAGCATCCACGGTACACTTCTCTTTGAATAATACAGTAGCGTGTGTTGTACACAACTTCGAGATTCTAACACACCGCGACCAATCAAAGTAGTCGTTATGAATAGTAATACCCACTTTTTCAAATTTCATATATTTTATATTTCTAAATGGACTTCAATTTTGGATTCAGAATATCGAAATTATCATAGGATGAAATTTTGGTACTTTTTAGATAACTTTTATATATTGATGAATAGTGAAAATTACTAGATTTTTTTTAAAAACAACTTTTTTAATAAAAATAATTAATAGTGATAAATTATAAATTTGAGTGTTTTTAAAGTATATTTAGAATATATTTTTACCATTTAATACAATTTTGGTCATTGGACATAATTTCACATTTAAACTGGACATAAACAAGTGTCAATCTTTTGATAGTTATTATCTCTTAAAAACACGCTTTTTGTTTTGACAGTGGAAATTAATTTTAAATTAATTTCTGCCACTTTTGTGTTTTGAATTTGAAAAAATAGAATCCATATTTGGAATTAGGATTTCCAAATTGTATAAATAGGTAACTTTTATTTTTTGACATTTTGAATAATTACTTCGGTAAATATTTTATTTACCATGGATGAAGGGTAAATCCGGTAAATAAGGGTAAAAAAATAATATTATAATAATAATAAATTACCCTAAAACATGTCTTAATCCTATTGGTTGACACATGTCCGACCATGAGAATATTTGGGTATATTTTGGGACCTCATGGATCCACTTGTAAGTGATAATGACACTTTATATTAATTAAGTTGAAGTAAATACAAAAATGAAATAAGCCTATATCTTTTAGAAAAACAATTTTTACATAGGGTTATATATGTTATATTTTAGACTATAAATATTTATTAGAAATATAATATTATTTCCTACATAATGGTATTTTATTTATACTTTTTAGATATTAAATAATTTAATTTATTTATGACACAATGATGATGCAGTAATTACCTTATTAGTGAAATATTAAAATAATTGATATTATAAATACCCAAATAAAGGTAATTTGAGACTTTTAATGAATTACACGAATTTTATAGGTTAATATGACATGTTAGTATTGATTTAATTAAATGTTTTTTAAGTAATCATGCTTATTAGGATTTTCACAAAAATAACATGCCAAATAGTGTCAAAATTGACATAAAAGAGTTTTTAAAACAAATATTATATTATTAATTGATATTAAATTCCTAAAAATATAAGGTTTGGCCAAATGACTTTTATCATGATAGGTGTATTATTAATGGACCATTTGGGGGTATCTTGGAGGTATATAGTATGTTTATTAACTATATAATATAAAAATACAAAGTGACATGGTAAATGGCAAACTAATTAACCAAGAGTTAAAACTAAAAGATAAAGTTAATATAATGACCCAAACCTGTCTAAAATATATTGGTTGAAAGGATTTAGACCAATACCCTCCTTATTACTTTAATAATCCACTTTTTATCCATTAGAAACTGAATATGAATTTATTATAAAATAATACATTAAGTTTTTCCTAAAGAGCCCCTCCTCCCCCTTATAAAAGGACACCACTTCTAACCTATTTTTCACACCTTCAAAGCCATTTGGATCGGCCAACCCCTGCCCAAATATTCTCTCAAATTTCCTCCCTTCAACCTAGAGGCCTTAGTTTGATCAGAAAGATAATTTAAGGAGCCCTTTTGATCAAATCAAAATGAAGAACCCGAAGAAGATGTAATGTTTTCACCACCCATTTTACAAGTTCCTTTGTTCTTCAACTTCATCTTTCATTGTGATTTCCTTTATAAAATAATAACTCCAATATCTTCTATTTACTTTGATGTTTTTATAAATATGGCACAACCATATTAAGTATTATATCCATCCTTTTAATGACATGTCACCATACGTGCGTACGTACGACTTACCGTCTCCACGTCGTGGTATAATTGTTATTCAAAAAATTATTATTTGGAAGGGTATAATAATGATGTTTAATTCATGTAAATAATAAATATAACATGATAATGATTCTTTATATATGATATACTTTCCAATTATAGATTATGTTAATATCAAAAAAGTGATATTGTCGCTCGTGCGTACATACGGACTACCGTCTCCACGAACGCGATGAGATTCATTCCCCATCGTATCCATGGAATTATAATTCTCATTTTATGATTAAAAATAATGTTTAAGGACTTGATATAATTCTAGATATGAATAAGATACAGCCCATACAAAACAAACACGGCTTATGTAACAAAATATATAAAAGAAAACGAGTATGTTTACACCCGAAACGATGATAATACTAAGATATTATTAACAAATCAATATTAAAAGATCATATATGATATCATATTAATGTATATGATTATTTTATAATTTAATAACAATTATTTCACCATTATATAAGAGGTTAACCTACCCTCAACCAAGGAAAAGTAAAAGGTAAGGGGTTTTCATCTCACTCTATATTCCCGTGAGATTCAAACCATATTGCCACTCTTACCTTTTGTGTCGTGTATGTACTTCCCATAATTGTATTATTTGTGTAATACACTTTAATTTATGTTTATTTACATATTAATTGTATGATACCTCTTTCATGGGGTGTATGTATCGTAAGTTACCAAATTAGTAAGGGTTTATTTCACAATATCTTCATTATCTGAGGTTGTTTATACGTAATTATCTATTGGGACCTCTTTATAATCCACATCCATGTTTCTTAAAAATGTATTTCAAAACATTCTTAATGTTTTACAGAATATGGGTTAAATTCACTTATACCATTTTTTGACTTTTTGTAAGAAGTTTATAAAGGAATATTTCCTTAATTTTCCAAACAAGGTCCTTTTTAACCTTTTCAACAGAATTAAGGTAAGAATATATTTTTTTAACTTATACGACGGGTGCGGCTATTTTACGCCGTTATAAAATCTTTGAAGCTTATATTACAATCTTATAAGAATAATTTCAAAGTAAATTTTTTCTTTTATAATTATGTGACTTTTAAATGATTTCAAAAAAAGATATATTTCTCTCAAATAGTTTTGATTTCATCTATGTCAACATCCGTTGATAAATTTTACACTTGTTTGAAGTTGATTTATTATGATACAAATATTCCATATTGTATTTAAGGTTTTGTGACATGTTTGACTATGGATGAGTTATTTTTATGCCATTAATGGTTTATGATTAATGTTTTGGCATTTCGTATGCTAGTTTTAATACGAATGTTTATGTTATATTTCATCCCCTTGTTAAGATGAATGTGTTGGACTAGTATGTTCTGGGTTGGGGACTGGTAAAAGTAAGCCCTCCGGGTTGTGGTTCGGTTACAGCAGACCCTCCGGGTTGGTTTTCAGTTATTAGAGACACTCCGGGTTGGTGTCCGTTTATTAGAGGCACTCTGGGTTGGTGTCCAGTTATTAGAGGCACTCCGGGTTGGTGTCTGGTTATTTGAGGCACTCCGGGTTGGTGTCCAATTATTAGAGGCACTCTGGGTTGGAGTCTGGTTACAGAGGCTCTCCGGGATGGATTCCGGTTACAGAGGCTCTCTGGGTTGGGTTCCGGTTACAGTTATCCCTTAGGTCTTGGCACGAGGCCTTGACACCGAAATTAAAGTTCGGCATTATGCATTCCCTTGTTATGAAAGTTGTTATTGATATTGCATGTGATTATTTGATTATTAGAATATCCATGTGAATAATTAAATGGAATTATTTCATTTTATATTTTCCATATTATGATGAAGTTCAAGTTTAAAAGGCTTTTGTTTTAGTTATACATTGCCTTAGATGTTTATGTTTATTTATGCAAGTTTCTGCTATATTGTTATCCTTACTGAGCATCTGAGCTCACCCTTTTCAATGTTTTTTTTTCAGGATGTAAATAAGTATTTTATGAATGACCTGAAAGGATAGTATGAGGGTATATGACGAAAATATGTTGTTGTAGTTTTTCATTAATTTATGATGTAAGGTCTGACTTATTAATATATCTAGTGTTTCAAAGGCCACTAAACTGATCGGTCTTTTGGGATTTGATCCCTTGTGATCATGCCAATGTTATGTAATAATGAACCGACTCATGGTAAATGTGGTCAGGGTGTTACATGTGTTCATGCTTAAAAGAGTTTTGTTGATGTGGAATGGGAGCTTGGGTGGGTTTATATAAGAAAGGATACGGGATTTATTTATTATTTAGGTTTTGGACTCTATGTAATAAAATTTCCAAAACCCAAACCATCTCATGGTATATTCCCCTGGATTCTGAAAAATTAGAGTGATATAAATTATTTCATAAATATAAGGGTTTATCTTTTTAAAATATTACCATTGGTGATGTGGAGGTGAGTCACACTAATAAAAAATGGCTTTAAAATCATAAAATATACTATAAGTCTCGGAGGATTTATAATGGATTTAAAAAATAAATTAAATAAACTTAAAACCACATTATTTTATGTTAAAACATATAATTGGTTGTGTATCCCATTTATGTTACTTATTACATCACTTTGGGGTCATTGTGATGTCAGAAAACACAAAGTATATTTATATGGTATTTTATTTTTACCCGAAAATTGAACGGTCTCAGAACAATATGAAAAATTCACCATTTGATTATTTTTACAACCTAATTAGAAAAATAATATTCATTTTATGTAACTAATTTTCTAAATATTTAAAATTTAACTTTTAAAATAAAAACTAACATTTATTGAAAATGACACATTTTTTACAATAAATTTTTTAAACCCTTATAAAAATTACATTTAACTTCATAAATATTATATGATCATTTATATTTAATAAAATATATATTATAATAATAATTTATGAAAATATTATTAATTTCAAGAATCCATTAATTCATAAATTTGTTAATTTAATTTGAATATTAACAAAAAAATACAATTCAAGAGTTAAAAATCATTTACTAATTAACAATAATAGGAGGAAAATATATTCATTAATTTATAAAAAATAATGTACATATTCCTATTGTAAGGGTTTTGATATATATCAATTTAATATTATAGTATAAATCCTAAGATTAAGGTTCATGATGGTAAGGATTTCATGGGGCCATTCGACGAACTTGGTTTGGGTTGTGATCTTGATGAGCTTTACCTTATCCTGTAAATAGTTTCATTCATGCTTTAATTATTGGATCTCTGCTTGATCTTGGTCTAGTGAAAAAACCAAAAATTATATCTCCCTTGGAGGCATAGATAAACAGGATTCCTATGGTTTGATCGTACCTGTTGATGTATTCACTTTGTCTGTTTCAAAAGAATTTGTTAAAATCCTATATTTATACTGGTCATGTGATCACTATTCAACGACTATATTATAAACTGTAAAGATAATTAACAGTCATTAAAATCCAATTGGAAATAATAAAACAAATTATGTGAATGTGTTTACTATAATCGTATTATATAATAACACATCTAATTGAATAAAAGGGTAATTTTATTAATAATAGTTTGGGTCATTACAGGAAAGCTGAGAATAAATAAGAGTGGGATTATATCCCCACTTCTGATGATGAATCCTATCAGTATATTCAGATGGTATCTTGTGAGCTGAATCATATCACCACTCACATGGATCAATCCTACAAACATATTCCAATAGCAATAATGGGGTAGGAATAAATCCATACTCCCAAGCATGAATTCCATCAACATGCTTTGATGGCACAAGGATGAATGCAGTGAGTTCAAATTACTTCTTTAATCAAAGATATCTCCTAGTAAGTATTAAATAATGAAAATGTAAAGGCCTACATCCCTATAAACACATTTCAAAACTAACACTACATTCTAGAAATAGTTGAAGAACTCCTTGGTGTATCCAGATACGGGTACCGATATAGGTACATGCACATAATTATATTCTAACAGTCATGGAAGCACATCACCACGCCCAGTATGAACAGGTGGCTATGCCAGATAAAGATTTTTTTTTCGACCATCTAATATTATTATCATAATATTCCATTAAAGGAAGAGGCATCAGACTGGGATAATATTCTCATTCCAATAGGGGCTCACCAAGTGACAAAAACACATTCCTCAGTATACGAAAATATTCCTATTGAAAAAGTCTGATGACATACACCAAGGTTATTAGAATATGATCATATTCTGGTTTTTATCGGGGCTCTCCAATTGAGAGCAGCGCATGCTTAAGTACATGCTCACATCACTTTCAAAAAAATACTAGCATTGTACTCCAAAGGAAAAGGAAAAGGCTTGTATCCCCGTTCTAACTAGGGATCACCAAGTGAGATCGGCACATGTAACACCCATAGTTTTTAATGACGTTTTTTCTAGAATAAATTAAATTTTCACTGATATATTACATTTAACTAAGTAAAACATTATTTTCAAATGCCACCAACTTGGAATACGTTACACACAACACCAAATTGGCGTACGGTACACGCAATACAGAGTTTCTACGAAACATCATCTTTTGTAATAATTATTTAAATAAGATATTTATAACATATCCATTAAACATTGTAATATGAATATTAATAACTAATTTTAAATTATTTTTTATAATGGTTTAATATAAATAAAACATATTGATAATGAAAGATGTAATTTTTGTTAAAGTCCTTATATATTTAAAAATACTATTTTCTCAAATGAACTGCTTTTCATGTCATTTTGTGAAAAATAATAAAACTAATTTTATATACATTAAGTAAATTAATTTTATAAAATAAAATTTATTTTTTAATTTAGAATACTGAATTTATATAAGGGTGAATTTTTTGTATTTTTTTGAGAAACATCAAATTTAGATTATAGTGAATAATAATAAATTTAAATTTAAAACTTTTTCATATAATTTATTTATAAGGATAAATTTTATTTAAAATTGATTTTAAAAAATTATTATGTATTATTTTATTAATTAATATAATATAGGACATTATAATCAGTTTCACTTTGAAATTGGGTATAAAAACATTTTAATCTTTTGGATATTTTTACTTTCAAAATGAATAGTGTCATCCTGTCAGCGAGATTTAGTTTAAATTACTTTCTGACAATTATGTGATTGTACTTTCGAATAATTTATTTCACATTTGGAATCAGAATAATTTATAATTTTTAATAATTTAAAATTATTTTTTGACAAAATGTGTTAGTAAATATAGTTGAAATTAATTAAAGTTATTAAGGTAAAATTAAGCTTAACCTGGGAATAAACCATAAATTTAAGGGGCCAAATGTTCTTTCCACTTGTACAATAAGAATTTTTTAGCCATATTTCTTCCCTAAACATTTTATTATTTAGTATGTTTGTTTTTAATGATGTTATTTAGGTAAAAATGTGGGTACAGATAACTTGTTTTCAAAAATTATATATATGACCTTTCCCTTCCCAATAAAAGGCCACCACCTCTCAAACCACTTAGGTTCAGACAATATCTTCTTAATACATTTCCCAAAAACCCCCCCTTCCTCATTAAATACTCCCTTTGTTCATAAATCCGTCCATGGAATCCATTTGGTTCAAACCAAACAGATTTACCCGATTAAAAGGTAACACCCTCCCTTAAGTTCCTTTATTTTATTTTCTTTATCCACCCCCTAAAATTCCGTTACTAAATTATTATAATAAAAAAATAGTATCCTAAATATATTTATATTTTTTTATTATAATTTTTCTACATAAACTTACACACACATCCAACTAATGTGTAGTGAGCTTACCCCTTATGCGTACAACGAACTATCAACTCGCAAAAAGATGATTGTTCATTTTTCCTTTATCACCTCCCATGGTGGACATTATGATGAATGATATATTAAAATATTTTATATATGGTATTTATTATGTCATTAATCTTTAGTTATCCTTTTACAAAAATTATCATTATACTTTCCATTTGGTGTAAATATGATAATTTCGTTTGAGGAGGTGTGGACAACCACACCCTCAAAGCGACGTGAATCATTCACATTCCACATGGAATGAATTAAGCATGGTTTAAATGATATTATATGATATAATAATGCTAATGTAATAATTAAATATTTAAATATATATACATATATATCATTTTTTTGTTTATTTCAATAGGAAAATAAAACGGAAATGATGTTCACGCGTACATAAAACCTTCCATCTCCATGAACGATGTATTTCATTTTATACTTATATATTCTATAGATTATTATAATAAAAAAATAATAAATATTCATGATATTTATATCAGATTTTAAATTATTGAAATATTGATATAAGTATTTGGACCAAAGATATAACAAATTAAGACACATGCGAAGAAAAAAGAAGATATTACCTGTGAAATATTAACATTGAATTGTTAACAAGATGGTAATATAAAGTCATAATAGAAACATATATATAATTAGAGATAAGAATATTGTTCTATATAATAAATTTTATTTATTATACAGGAGTTTTGAACGAGTACAGAAGGATTCAACACACAATGTAAGGGGATTTCTAGTCTCACTTTTATTTCTGTGAGATTTACCCCTTATTCACTACTCATCTATTTTGTGTGGTGATTATAGTTCCCATTAATGTATTATTTGATTTTTGTACTTAATTTTATGTTTATTTACATATCCATTTTATTATCTCTATTTCATGGGGTTTATTTTTCAAGAATTACCAAATCAAAAAAAAAATTGTATGAATTTTCTTTCTTTGAGACATATGCCATAAATTTCAAGAACCATTTTTTCAAAATAAAAATCAAAGATGATATTTTAAACTCATATTAAAGGAAATTTGTTTTTAAAAATTTTTATGTTTTTCAATATTCCTTTAAATGTTTTCAAATTATTTTCAAGGAAAATCATTACTAATTTTTTTTGTTTTCTTTATATGTTTTTAAAGAAAAATATTTCAAAAAAAATTCAAAGATTTATTTATAATTATCATGTTTATTTTCTTGAAAATGGTTTTCAATTGATTTTATGTGTTAAAGAAAATTTTTTAAATAAGAAAATAAATTTTACTCATGATATGATTTTAAAAGTAATTTCAAAATTCTTTTCCATCTAAGATGAAATCTTTTAATGTTACTCATTCCCTTCTGGAAAATGATTCAAAGGTTCTATTCATGTTCTTTTTCATAATGGGTGATGTTTTTATGGCATGAGTTTTACGAAACTCAATCCTATTCAAAAAGATTTATGCATTTGATACCTTATTCTTTTCATATTTTAGGCTTTGAAGAAATTATTATGAAACCCATCTTTTCCATAGGTTAAGATATAATTAAATTTTTAGGACACCCATTTCATTTCATGGGATTCTGATAAGATGTTTATAAAACCCATCTATTTTTAGGGGTCATGATATGATGAATTTTTAATTATATTGTGGTATGAATGATTTTATTATTAGATTAGTGTGACCTATATCTCCCCCAAATTCATTGGGTAATGATTTATATATCATGAGATAATTGCGTGAATCATGTTAACGGGATTGATCCACTATGGGAAGATGGGGATACCCAATATCATTCAAGGAAATGAATTATACTTGGAATGGTTGTGTGTCCTACCCAGTATGTGTAGTCACCAAGAATATGGAATATGGGGAAACATGGACCACTAAGGGAAGATGGGGAAACCTAATGAACTATATGAATATGGGGAAACCCGATCCCTTACAAGGAATGGACTGCAACTAGGGATGATCGTCTACCCTTCCCAATAGGTGTGGTTCCCATGAAGTTCCTTCATAAGTTCTAGAAATGATTCTTAAAATTATAGGAAATGATATCACATGTTTTTTTATTCCACAATTCCAATTCTTATTTTCATTACATGCATTCAATGATTATATTCATCATTTTCTTATGATTCGTGTCTTATGAACTTTATGCCATTATTCATGTTTATGATCTTTGATATGCAGGGTATGATTTTTTAATGTTATGATCATATTCCCATACCCATATTCTATTGTGTGTTATTATAGGTCACTCCTTATATCATTAAGTATTGATCCAAATTGAAAATAAGAGTCAAAAAGAGTGTTGAAATATATGAAAATACTCTTATAAAATCATCATGCAATTCTTGATAGAAATACTATTTTACTTATAAAAGAAGAGTTATTTTGAAAATTAATTATATAAAACCAAAAGTGAAGTAAGATATATTTTTTATAAAAAAATTAGAAATATTAGAAAAAAAATTGTTGCTGAAAATATATTATAGATTTCCCTTGAAAGTATGTAATTACTTGAGAAGTTCCCTTGAATTGTCTTGTTTATCAAGTAGAATTTTAGAAATATCATTTTATAAAATGTAAATCCCCATCAAATAAATAAGGATTATGATTTATACACATATATAAATTTTGAAATTGAGTTTAATAGTATTACATAAGAATAATTGAGAATTTAATTGGTGAAAAGAGAGAGAAAGAGTAACCCGAAAGAAAATTGAGGTTCGGGTAGAAACCTATACCTTTGGTATGAATGTATTCTGTCCTTGACCTTAATGTCCTAGATAGTCAAAATAAATCCATTAATTATTTAATTAATAACCTTTTATATATAAATATGATTTAGTATAATTTTATTAAGTTCATTTATGGCCTTTTTGATGAGTTATAAGATACAAATTTATCACTTGGCAGTGTTTGTTTCCTTGGTTTTCAAGATCTATATACTTGTATATAAGTATGGAAGTTCGAGTGGAATAGATATGATTCTCCTTAATTAAAGTTATATGATAATAATTAATATACATAATATTTAATGGTTATATAATTCATTTTTTTATATGGTATGAATATGAGTTATTAGATAAAACATTAGTGATAATTTTTTAGATTATTACGACGGTATTTCGATCATCTCAAACTATTTGTGTCGTATGAATTAGTATTATGTACATTTAATGGTTCCAAAACATTAAATAATAAATAATATATATTTTATAATCTTTTTCAACCATAAAAATTGGTTCTTGACCTACATTAAAGGAGAAATCAAAGAACGAAGGATCGTCGTCCATGAAGGTTGTAAATTGGCATCACCCAGATGATGTTTTCATTTTTAGAAATAAAATAGAGAAAGATGGTAGTTTTAGGAATGATATTACATTAACTTAATATAATTAAAATATATAGATGATACTAGAGATACCATGATAATTTTTACAGATGAGGTTTAGAGAATATAAACAAATAAAGTAAATTGGAAATGAAATTAAAAGAAAATAGAAGATGGATTTCCTCTTGAATTAACCTCCTTGAGAACCTCCTTATGGAAAGTGTTTTTGGTATTTTTGGAAAGAACAAAATCTCTCGAACATGGGGATAGACTAGGTAAGATTATTTATTAATAACATTTAAAAGCTTTAAGGCATAGAGGGGTGAATATATGAGGGGGTGAAGGGTGGTTTTTATAGGGGAGGAGAGTGGGGATTTCTGATTACTCTATTCATTATTTTATTAGTTTTCTCAATAAAAAATCTAGGATTGATTCTTGTGAATAAATACAGTAATATGTGAATTTTAGTATTAACCAAGGGTTCTTAAATTATCCATGAATCAATAAATATTTTATTTAGCTTATAATGTATTTATATTGTAAAATATCGTATTTTAATTTTCACTATAATTTTAAGTATTTTAAAAAAATACCAAAAATCCACTATAACCATTTTTTGATTTGTATAATTAAAAAATTTAATCAATTTTATCAAAACAATTATTTAAATATGAGAAATTTAATTCGTTTTTTAAAATAACTATTTACATGAAAAATACAGATTTTAAATTTAAAATTGATTTTATAACACTTTCAGAAATCAACTACGGTATCATAAAATTATCCTCAAATCATAATAATACAAAATATTGATTTAAGAATCCATTTTTTTAAAATTAATATTCTTTTAAATAATTTTATTAATTATAATATTATAATTAAATATTTATAACATTTAAAAATACCAACACTTAAATATTAATTTTTTAAATTATTCACTTACTTTTACTGTGATATAATTTTATCACACATTAACTTATGAGATGCTTATATTTTATTTATACTTTCATGGCTGAGGTCACTATTCATTAAGATTATTTCATATTCATTAGGGTCATATTACTATTCCTAAGAGAAAGTTACTATTTCTTCATTATAGGTTTCTTAATGTCTACAAATACCTCTTATTTATTTTATTGTTCATCTATAAATATTATATTGAGTTCTATATGCACTTTTTTATTCATTTTATATAAAATTAACATAATAAGAGAAATTTCTTTGATATAATTTTTTTCATTACATTCTTCCCTCTGAAAAAAATTATTCCTAGAAATTTCCAAAATGTAACCTCAAAAACAGATTTGGGTAGTTCTTCATCATAAGTTCCTCAAGCTCCCACGTTGGCTCTTCAATTTTATGATTATTCAAAAGTACCTTTACCAGATGAGTCATTTTATTCCTCTATGTCATGACCCCCTCCCCACAAGGTGCACCCCTCTTGGGCCGACAATGTGAGAAGAGAGATAATGACCCCCCGAGTCATGCCTTCAGTAGGCCTCGGCTTGTTGACTAACACCGAGGTTATAGTAAACAAAAAAATGGGAGGCATTACCCTCTTGAGAGTACACATGTGAAAGAGAGAGATAAGACAAACACCAACCCACTCCAACTTAGATATAAATATTAAATAAAAACCCAAGTACACATATGTAATGTCATACAAAACAACTACAACTGAATGGAAAAAATGAAAGTACCAAAACATATTTAAAAACAGCAACAACCAAAAATCCCGAACAGCACCTGCAACCCCAAGCTAGTTGAAACTAGCCTGATCAGCAAACTGATCCAAGTGACTTGTAAACAATTTATATAGATAGGGAGAGTATAACAGTATACTCAGTATGATCCTCCCTAGAGCCTCTCGTGCAAAAGTAAAGAGAACATGCTAAAGCACAGTGAACAACAAGTGAACCTAACATGTCACCTAAATGGGTATACTAAGTTCCCAGCCTCACCATGGATACTCTCACCAAGTATCTCATACGAGAGTATATAATATAAAAAAGAATACCAAGGGTTCCCGACTACCACTTCCCCACTGGTTTGCTGCTTTGCCCGAACATCGCACGTCCTAAGCATCTCTCTCCAAAAAGGATTTCCCATAGACACCTGGGTGAAGCACCACAACATGCAACCCAGGAAAAAAATCCACTGAATTCACATAAGCAAAGTAACCAGGTAATTTCTAGGATCCACCACATCTTGCATAACGTGTATCATACATTGGGAATTATACCTCAAGCCATTACAGCCCACAAATCGAGTAAGGATCCTTAAGCCATCACGACATATACACATTACACCTATAGTATTCCATAAGAAACTATATCCAGAATATATTTTTGTGAATAACCACGAGCCATTACATCCTTCTACACACATATATGGGCAAAACTATCTATTGTTCCTACCAGCAAATGTAACTACCTAGATAAGAGGGGGTCCAAAAAGGGTAGTCAATCATCCATCTTCCCACCAAGAATGTTGGGGAAAACACCCCCCAGGGCTTGGAATCCTTGGGCTGTCTATTTCCCTATCTGACAAGCTATAGTAGCGTATAAAAAAAACAGTATAGACTATACTATAGCTCACAACCACACTATGGGAATAACTTAGTATTAGACTCAAGTGCAGCTAACGTCTCGCAAACACCCAGATTCCACTTTTAAGACTAGGAATCATATAAGCACATTACCATTTAAAGAGCTTGATTACATTCCTTTATTCGCTTTTTATTAGTTTCACTATATGTTCATTAATTCTTTTAACATTAGTTAACTATTAAAAATTTCAACATTATATTTCATTATCATCACATCCAATGTCCACTATTCCTTTAAAATGAAACCTCATCATTACGTCCCAACAATATCCAACCCCATGGGTTCACTTCATTTATTCAATCATTTATTAACAAAATTATTACTTTCTCATACTCCTAGGAATTATAGAAAATATTATAAGCTACTAAACACAAGGGGTTCAACACGGTGAGCTGATAAACTACTCGTAGATTCTTTTTCACCTATAGCAAGAGCGCAGACCCATCCTCCCTTAGGAAGATAAACATATAAATCACATGGCATACCCCACGTGTCTTCACCCCTTTTTGATGGAGGGTAAGAAACCCAACTGAATTTAGTAGTGGAGAAATTAAGGAAGATAAAAAACAATAAGAAACAGCAAGCATCCAAACATTCACATCCAACCCATTTCATAATCTTTGGTGTCCTCCCCAAAACCCACATGCATAAACCGATATATCTCACCACTCTAGGTGTCAACTGTTTCCACAACTAATAATCCTCCCTACCCACCACATATCACAATTGCCTTCCAGGAATACATCACAACACAAGAAGGAGGAAATAAACATCATATCAATTGGGGTCTTGGCCCTTAAACAAGGCATCCAACTTTCCAACACAATGAGCTCTCACAGCTCCAAGAATAAGGCAATTGGACATTACAAGTAACAGGGTAACTCAAAACCCTATGAGGTATTATATTTTAATCAAACATCCAGTTCTTTTATCCATCTAGAATAAACCGATTTATTATTTGTAGGTTCCAAGTATGGGTAACCAAAACAACAAGATATCATAGCTATCACAAATTGATTAAAGATTCTTATTGAATTAATTTGATTAACATCAAATTAAAACAACAAGAAGAAAAATATTCATTTACATTCCACTTTATCTTTATCCAAACAATTACAAATTAATTTTTGGATTTACGTTCTTTACCAATGTAACGACCCAATATTTTTCAATGAAAATTCCATTCTTATAAATATGTCATAATCGCTTGAAATTAAAACATAATTAACTAATAAGTGCTATGTGACCATTAAAACATAAGTTTTTATCTTCTGTGAAGTTAATTTCGAAAATCTAACATACACAGTTGCGATCAGTAAGTTATTTGGAGTTCAATAAGGAAAACTTAATTTTTGTTAATAGTATCCTACCCTTATAAATAGTAACATACCCTATAAATATTGATATACCCTAATTAATATTAACCATACCTATGATATTATATAAATAATATTCAAGTGAATGTACGATATACCTATGCTTTGGAATAAGTAAAAGAATATTTTAAAAATGTTGTTTTCAGAATAAATTAGGATTTTAATTAAATATTAAATTAATAATATTTAGAATATTATTTTTGAAAAATGGACTTTTTTTTGGATTCTAAACATCAAAAAATGGTTAGGGGTGAATTTTGGGGATTTTTCTAAAATACTTGAATTTTTAATGAATAGTGAAATACCATAATTTACAAAATAAGCTAAATAATATAATTATAGACTCATGCATGATATTCTGCTGATGTAACCTAATTGGTTCGGTATCACATGATAAAATTACTATTATTGGTCATGGAAGACTCACTATTCCTTTTCTTTTAGGGAAATAATTAATTAATGATTTTATATTAAGAAATCCCCTCTCTCCTCCGCTATAAAAACCCCCTCTCACTCCCTTTTCTCTTCACTCCTCTAAAGACTTATTCCCTCTCTAAATTATGTCCAAATACCCTCCCAACCTCCTCTCCCATGTCTATAAAGCCTTGGTCTCAAAAAAATACCAAACCACTTCCTTAATGAGGCTCTCAAGGAAGTTTGGTTCAAGAATTAAATTCCTCTTTTCAATTCTTTGTCTTTCTTTTCAAGTTCATTTGTTTTCTTTTTTCTATTACCTCTCCATATCCAAATTTTGTGATGACTCCAGTACCATATATGTACTGTAATTTTTTCATGATAGTGGAATAATTTTTCATCATCTCTTCTTTTTACCTTCTTTTATACTTGTAGCAAGAACACCATCCGAGATGTGTCAATTTACCCCATTCAAGGATGATGGGATTTTGATTTATATTATCATTCTCAATTATGGTCATGAAACTATTATTGTTATGGTTTAACCAGATTATTATATATGTTATATACCCTATTTAATTTTATGTAATCCCTTTGTACAAATCGTATTAAGTTATAATGAAAAAAGAGTTCGTTGTAATCAAAACCAACTAATTAACTGAAACAGTTATCATTAAAGTTCTATATAATAATTCATCCTCATTCAATGTAACCAAGTTATATAAATGAAAAATAACACCTATTTATTTTCATAAATAATATACAATTTCAATTTTGGATATTTATATCCATTCCACATACTTAAAAACAATTTAACCGAATATGAAAATAAAGAAAACGAACACTCTCAAACGACGGAATTCAATACAGTAACTTATCAATAAGGACATAAATGAAATAACCAGAATTATGGTAAACTAAATACATGTATAATAAGTTCTTAAATATGTTGTTAGTTAGTATAATTTCATATTACATGAGCTTAAGTTCGAGAGAGGAACACGTTCGGAGTTAAGTTAAGGGTTTTTTCACCCGAACTTCCATTTTCATTCGGGTTACATTAATTATCTAATTGCCTCAATCAAGTTCTTATTTATTGTTATGTACTCCTCATAAATTCTTTTTGAGTATTATATATATGTTTACCAACCATAACCCTTCCTTATTTTATGGATATTTACTTGTTTTAAAAGGAACTTTCAAAATTGTCTCTAAAATACAAGCCTGATTCAAGTGAATTTCTAAAATTCTTACCTATTTTCAACGGCACTCTATAATCTATTTGTGTAAACCATTATCTTTATAAAATCACTCATTTTATTATTAAAATACTATCTTACTTCACCTCTGGTTTTATACAAATTTTTTCCAAAAAGAACTCTTCTTTTCAAAATAAAAGAGTATTTATCTCAAGATTGCTTAATGATTTTATAAGAGTATTTTTGTTTGATTCATAACTCTTGTTGATTCTTATGTATTATTGGGTTTAATAATTTTTGAATTCATATATCATATTTTATTTAATGGTTTATGACTAACTCTATTGTGGATGATCTATCCTAAAACCATTCACCATATTACTCGGAATGGTTAGTGTTTTATGTTTAATGATTGGGGATGTTAGTTACATTTCATATGATAGTTTCAATATAAAAGTTTATATTGTTTATGTTGATCCCCAATCATATAAGGATTGAATTGGACTTATTATGTGACAGTTGGAGCCCGCTATAGCCCCTCGATGCATCGATAAGTCTCACGAGACAAACTACGGTCTTGGCACATGACCTTGACAAAAAAGATTATTTATGGTCCTAGCACGAGGCCAGGACGGTATGGTTATGATGTTCGGAATATTCACTTCCCTCATTATGAAGCTAGTAATCCAAAGTTTATGTGGTTATTCGACTAGTAGAATAACCATGATTATGTTTATTTATGACATTACTTACTCACATCTTTTTCTTTCCATAATCTGTTCATGTTTTTGTTAAAGGCACATATTTTTATGTATTCAACATGCCTAATGTTTATGTTATGTCATCTTTCTCTGTATTTATTTATCTTACTGAGTGTTTGAACTCAACACTTTATTATGTTTCATTTTTTAGGACATGAATATGGTTATTATGAATTACATACTAAAATAACTTAGGAGTTATGGATGTTGTCTAAGGAGTTTCTATGTTGTATTTGTTTTCTAGTTTTAATTTTAACTTATGTATGAATCTTATTTCCAATAATACTAAACTACTCAGTACTTTGGGATTCTTATTCCTTGTTTATATGACAATGTAATAAAATAAGGCACTGGCTCAGGGCAACTGGGGTCGATTCCTTACAGTTGGTATCAGAGGAAGTTTTGTAGAAAACTTGGAAACTAGATTTAGAAAATGTAGAATAGGAAAGAGTTACTAAGATAATATTTGAGGATAAACAAACAAGAACATCCTGGTATTTTGGTATGGAATAGATTTTGTGTATCTTTAAATAAATATATCCCTGTCTGGATATGATCAGGTAGAGGCAGCTCTAGCACAGATGTACCTAAGAGTGAAAGCTCCGACAAGGAGTTTTGGGCTTGACCTAGGGTTTCCTGGTACATGAAAATGGTCCTTGCTACACTATTTGTTATGAAACTACTAGGGTATATACTTATGATAATTCACATTTTCATTACAAGTCATTATGAAGGATTTAAATATAAAATTTACCTCAAAGAAACCATTTTGTGATTACTGGATTAGCTATGCGTAGAATTTCAATTTATGATAAGTATTTTGTTAAGTTGATATTATGCATTATGATTCATAACCTATTCTAGTGTATTAAATTTTCTAGAAATGGTGCCTAGTTGAAGGAATGGAAACCACATGAATGCACGTGTCCCTTGTAGGTATTTTCCTCTGATACAAGATAATGATGTCAGTTGAAAGGTTGTGACTGGTGCTGATCAACTCATAAGTATACTAGGATAACTTACTTATATAATGAATAATACCATTACCTGTATGAAGCATTCAGATCCACCATGTGGAGGAGCTATGTTAGATCAATTTATGTGACAATAACCTCCATCATTTAATGGGACTACAAACCCGTTTGTAACAGAGCAGTGGTTATATTCCCTAAAGAAGATATTTCTTTCCTTGGGATGTAATGGAAGAGAGAAGGTCATTATGGTAGTTTATCATCTATCAAGAGATGTAGATTAGTGGTGGTACTTAATCCACAACACAAAGGATGAGGAAGAGATAGAAGATATAGAATGGAAGGAATTTAAAGAAGTATTCTTAGTGAAATACTTTCCTCATGAACAACGAGTTAATATGGAAATGCAGTTTTTGAATTTGAAGCAAAATGAATATGATAATGTTGAAAAGTATGAATCTAACTTCACAAGGATAGAAAGGCATGCTGTAGACTACATACGAAATACAAGGAGAAAAATTGATCGATTTTTTGACGGTTTGAAACCATTCCTCCGAAGGGCGCTAGTATCCTAAAATTTCTCATCATATGAAGATATAGTTTCATGTGCTATCAAGACAGAAAAGGAATTTTCTAAGCCTTATGACTTTAAAGGATAACAGGAGAGGAAAAGGGCTGTCAAAAATTATGGAAAGGGAAATAAGGAAACAATGGAAAAGGGAAGAGTTGGATTTCCACCCTGTGAAAAGTTTTGGAAGAAACACCCTGACACTTGCCTGGAGGGAATGGGATTCCATTACAAATAAGGAGAAAAAGGACACCTAACTTGAGGTTTTATGGGGAAGAAATAAGCTACCAATGTTCAATTCTATAATTTTTGGGAGATGGGACACTATTCTAATGATTTTCTAAAGCATCAAGGAAACATGCAATAGAAAAGGCCAAGGGAGCAAGGAAAATCTTATGTGATCACAACTGCTAATATTGAAGTTCCTAATGATGTGGTGACAGGTAATTTAATTGTTTCCTAAAATATATCCAATACTTTATTTGATTCTAGATCATCTCTTTCATTTATACCTTCCCAATTTTCCATGAAAATTAGATATGTCCAATTTTATTTAATAAAGGAGTTATCAGTCAAAACTCCAATTGGATGTATCATTGCAACAATGGAGAGTCGATTAGTCCCCCTCCTGACACATAAATGTGCTTTAGTTTCTAACCATATCATTATAAAAATGGTTGTCTATGATATAATACTCGATATGGATTGGCTATCAAATTATAATGCGAAGATCTATTTCAAGAAGAAGGAAGTATCAATTTTCAGGAATGGTGTAGAATCCCTTGTTTTTAGAGATGAAACCTCATCACGTGATTCTCATCTTGATATTCCCCCAGTAGATCTACTAAATTCAATTTTTGGGGAGGAAGGGAATAAAATAAATATGGGTGAGGAGAAGAATCTACAGATATAAGATATACCTATTGTGAAAGTATTTGTTGACGTCTTTCCAAAAGATTTACCTGGACATCCTCTGAAGCGGGAGATTGAGTTTTCCATTGACTTAATTCATGGTTCAAGGCCCATATCAAAGACACCTTATATAATTTCCATTGTAGAGTTAGTGGAACTAACGAAACAACTAGAGGAATTGAGTGATAATGGATTTATTCGCCCTAGTGTTTCTCTAAGGGGAGTCCCTTTTCTTTTTGTTAAGAAGAAAGATGGGTCTATGTGGTTGTGCATTGACTACAGGGAGATCAATACTATTACAACAAAGAATAAGTATCCTCTTCCACTAATTGATGATTTATTTGATCAACTTAATAGATACCAATATTTTTCTAAGATTGATCTTCGATCTAAATATCATCAGTTGCTTATGAGGAAGGAATATATTCCAAAAACAGCATTTCAAACCAGGTATGGGCATTAGGAGTTTACAGTGATGCCATTTGGACTAACCAATGCACCATATTTCTTCATGGATCTAATGAACAAATTTTTCAAGGATTATCTTGATGAATTTGTAGTGGTATTTATTGATGATATCCCGGTATACTCTAAAAGCTATAAAGATCATGAAAATCACTTGCTCACTATTCTAAAGACACTTAGAATAAATAAATTATATGGGAAGTTTATCATGTGTGCTTCTTTGGGTCCAATCAATTTCCTTTCTAGGCCACATTATCTCTAAGGATGGAGTATAGGTAGATCCTATGAAGACAAAGGCTGTGAAAGAATGGCCTACTCCAATGAACATAACTCAGGTACGTAGTTTTATTGGTTTATTAGGTTATTATCAGTGTTTCGTTCAGAACTTCACCCGTTTAGCCAACCAAATGACCAAGATCACACGAAATTGGGTTAAGTTTACATGTAAAAAGGAATGTGAAGAATTGTTTGAAGAATTGAAGAGGGGGTTAGTGAACACTCCAATCCTAACCCTACCATCAGGGAATGATGGTTTTTTTACCTATAGTGATGCATTAAAGAAAGGACTTGGTTATGTCCTTATTCAAAATGACAGAGTGATTTCCTATGCATCTAGAAAGCTATAAATTCATGAACAAAACTATCTAACTCATGATCATGAGTTATCAGTAGTAATCTTTTCCTTGAATATTTGGAGGCATTGCCTTTATAGAGAAAAATGTGATATATATACAGACCATAAGAGTTTGAAATATATCTTATCATAGAAATAACTAAACATGAGACAAAGGAGATGGATTGAGATACTCAAGTATTATGATTTCACAATAAACTACCACATGAGGATGGAAAATAAGGTGGAAAATGCTTTTAGTAGAAAGGACCAAGGATTTTTGAACAAGATGAGAGTTGAAAGGGATATTTTGTTCATGGATCCAGTAAAGATGGATATGGGAATTATCTAGGAAGGTAACACATCACTAATTTTTCAAATGGTTTCCAAAGCTACTTTATTGGAGAGGATAAAAATTTCTCAGGCTAATATTGAGGAGTTTTAAAAGAAAATTAAAACTATAAATGTTGGGAAGTTGACTGACTTCACATATGAAGGTGGCATTTTTAAATTTGGGAAGAGGCTTTGTGTTCCCGCTATTCCTGAGCTAAATAAGGAACTATTGTATGATGCTCATAGGTCAAATTTCTCTATACACCCTGGTGGCACAAAGATGTATCAAGATCTTCGAGAAAACATTTGGTGGGAAAATATGAAAAGGGAGATTTCTGAATATACATCAAAGTGTCTGGTATGTCAACAAGTGAAGGTTGAGAGGCAAAAGTCTAAGAGGATGATGCAACCACTGCCCATACCATCATGGAAGTGGGAGAACACTACCATGGACTTTGTCACTGGACTTCCAATAACATCAAGAGGAAAAAATGCTATATGGGTCATTGTGGATCATCTTACAAAAGACAACTCACATTATCACGATTCGAGAGGACTTCTCTTTGGATCAACTTTCATGGATTTACATCAAAGAAGTGGTAAGGATGCATGGGGTACCACTATCTATTGTATCCAACCGTGATCCTAGATTCACCTCGAAGTTCTGGAAAAGTCTCCAACATGCTCTAAGCACTGAAATTAACTTTAGTACGGCCTATAATCCTCAAACTGATGGCCAATCTGAGCGGACTATTCAAACACTGGAAGACAAGTTGAGAGCATGATATATGGAATTTAAAAGAGGATGGTACCAACATCTTACACTAGTTGAATTCTTCTACAACAAAAGTTTCCACTCAAGCATCAGAATGTCACCATATGAATCCCTTTATGGGAGAAATTTCAGAACACTGTTCAGTTGGGATGAAGTCGATGAGAGAAAACTGTTAGGACCTAAAATGGTTGAAAAAATGGTGGAGAAGGTGAAAACCAATCTGTAGAATATAAAGGAATCCCAAAGTAGACAGAAGAGTTATTCAGATAATCTTCGATGAGACCTTGAATTCAAAGATGGATATCTATTATTTCTACACATATCTCCATGGAAGAAGGTCATGAGGTTTGGGAAGAAAGGAAAGAAAAGTCCCAGGTATATCGGCCCCTTCGAGATCCTTGATCGAGTTGGAGCTGTGGCCTATCGACTGACACTTCCACCTACCATGTAGAATGTTCATGATTTCTTTCATGTATTTCTTTTAAGGAAGTGCATACCAGACCCTTCACATGTACTCTCTTCAGAGGTAGTATAGTTGGAGGATGATCTTTCCTATGAGGAGAAGCTGGTGAAGATCATGGATCATAGAGACCAAGTTCTACACAACAGGACTACTCATCTGGTCATGGTACTGTGGAGAAACCATAAGTATGAAGAGGAAACATGGTAACCAGAGGAATCAATGAAGGAAAAGTACACCCACCTGTTTTTTGCATAGTTTGTAAAATGAAATTTTGAGGGTAAAATTTTTGAAGGGGGAAAGAATGTAACGACCCAATATTTTTCAATGAAAATTTCATTCTTATAAATATGTCATAATCACATGAAATCTCAAAATAATTAACTAATATGTGCTATTTGACCCTTAATACATAAGTTTTTCTCTTTTGTGATGTGAATTTTGAAAATATGACATACACGGTTGCGATCAGTAAGTTATTTGGAGTCCAATAAGGAAAACTTAATTTTTGGTGAATAGTAACCTACCCTTATGAATAGTAACATACACTAATGAATAGTGATATACCCTAATGAATAGTAGCCTTACCTATGATATTATATAAATAATATTCAAGTGAATGTATGATATACCTATGGTTTGGAATAAGTAAAAGAATGTTTTAAAACTGTTGTTTTTAGAATAAATTAGGATTTCAATTAAATATTAAATTAATCATATATAGAAAATTATATTTCTAAAATATACTTAATTTTTGGATTCTACACATCAAAAAATGGTTTGGGTGAATTTTTGGGATTATTCTGAAATACTCGAATTTTTGATGAATAGTGAAATACCATAATTTACAAAATAAGATAAATAAGCTAATTATAGAGTCATGCATGATGTTCTACTGATTTAAACCCAATTAGCTCAGGATCACATGATAAAATTACTATTCTTGGTCAAGTAAGACTCATTATTTATTTTCTTGTGGGGAAATAATAAATTAATGAATTTTATATTAAGAAATCCCCTCTCTCCTCCGCTATAAAATCTCCCTCTCGCTCCCTCTTTTCTCCACTCCTATCAAGCCTTTTTCCTTCTACAAATTCTCCCCAAATACCCTCCCATCCTCCTCTCCCACTTCCAACAAGTCTTTGTCTCATAAAAAGACCAAACCTCTCCCTTTAAAAGGCTCTCAAGGAAGTTTGTTCAAGAGGTAAATTCCTCTTTTCAATTCATTGTCTTTCTTTTCAAGTTCATTTGTTTTATTTTTCTGTTACCTCTACTTATCCAAATTTTATGCGGTATATATTATCTTATATATAATGTAACATTGTCATGATAGTGGAATATGTTTTCATAATCACTTCTTTTTACCTTCTTTTATACTAGTAGCAAGAACACCATCTGAGATTTGTCAATTTACCACATTCAAGGACCACGGGATTTCGATTTCAATTATCTTTCTCAATTATGTTCATGAAACCATTATTATTATGGTTGAAAAAGATTATTTTATATTTAATATACCATATTTAAGTTTATGTAATCCCTTTTTACAAATGGTATTAAGTTATAAGGAAAAAGGAGTTCATTGTAATCAAACCCCATTAATTAATCGAAACAATTATCATTAAAGTTATATATAATTATTCATCCCCATTCCATGTAACCAAGTCATATAAGTTACCAATAACACCTATTAATGTTCATAAATAATATATAATATCAATTCTGGATATTTACATCCATTTCACATACTTAAAAACAAGTGAACCGAATTTGAAAACAAAGAAAATGAACACTCTGGAATGACAGAATTCAATACAATAACTTATCAATAAGGACATAAATGAACTAACCATAATTATGATAAAATAAATAAATGTCTAATAGGTTATTAAATAAGTTATTTATAGTTATAATTTCATATTCTAGTAGCTTAGTTTCATGAGAGGAACACGTTTGGAGTTAAGGTTAGGGTTTTATCACCCAAACATCCATTTTCATTCGGGTTACTTTCATTATCTAATTGCCTCAATTAATGTCTTATTTATTGTTATTTATGCCTCATAAATTATTTTTGAGTATTATATATATGTTTACCAACCATAAACCTTCCTTATTTTATGTAGAGTTACACATTTTAAAAGGAACATTCAAAATTGTCTCCAAAATACAACCCCGATTCAAGGGAATTTCTCAAATTCTTACCTATTTTCAAGGGCACTCTATAATCTGTTTTTGTAAACCATTATCTTTATAAAACCAATAATTTTATTAAGAAAATATTATCTTAATTCTCATCTAGTTTTATACAATGTTTTTTCCAAAATAACTATTCTTTTCAAAATAAAAGACTATTTATCTTAAGATTGCTTTCTGATTTTATAATTGTATTTTCATTTGATTCAACACTCTTGTTGATTATTATGTATTATTGGGTTTAATAATTTATGAATTCATTTACCATATTTTATTTAATGGTTTATGACTAACTCTATTGTGTATGATATATCCTAAAACTATTCACCATATTACTCATAATGGTTAGTGTTTTATGTTTAATGATTGGGGAAGTTAGTTACATTTCATATGATAGTTTCAATATAAATGTGTATGTTATCTATGTTGATCCCCACCCATATGAGGAATTCATTGTACTTATTATGTGATGGGTGGGGCCCTCTATAGTCTCTCGATGCATCGGTAGGTCCCATGAGACAACCTACAGTCTTGGCACAAGTCCTTGAAAAAATGATTATTTATAGTCCTAGAACAAGGCCTGGACGGTATAGTTATGATGTCCAACATATGCACTTCCCTCATTATAAATCTAGTAATTTAAATTTCATGTGGTTATTCAACTAGTAGAATACCCATGATTATGTTTATTTATTAAATTACTTACTCAGATCTAATTCCTACCTTAATGTGTTCAATTTTTTGTTAAAGGCACATGTTTTTATGTATTCAACATGCCTAATGTTTATGTTATGTCATCTTTTTCTGAATTTCTTACTCTTACTGATCATTTGAGATCACACCTTTATTATGTTTCATTTTTTCATGACATGAAGAATTTTATTATGAATGACATGCTGAAATAACCATGGAGTTATGGATGTTGTATAAGTAGTTTATATGTTGTATTTCTTTTCAAGTTGTAATTTTAAATTACGTATGAATCGTTTTTCCAATAATACTAAACTACTCGGTCCATCGGGATTCTTATTCCTTGTTTATATGCCAATGTAATTAAAGAAGGAACTGGATCTGGTTAACTAGTGTCAGGTCCTTAATCCAATTTCCATCAAGAACGAAAAGCTAAACAAATCAAGCATAGATATCACTCTATCTTGAAAAACAACAGGCAATAACAAATGATCGATATCAATTTATTTATACAATTCAAATGTTTATTATGTCAATTCCATTATGATCTATTGGTCTAAAACATGATAACTCAAAATTTTCATGTAAAAGAATATATAAGTAGTGAATCCCCCACCTCAAACGGTTCTTGACATTCTTTATATGAGGGATATACGCACAATGGATTACGATCTCCTCCCTTGTGACAACTGCATCCTCCCGAGGACACTACGACACAACCGAACCATTTGAAATCCAAGAAAACTCTATTAGAAACATAGAGATCACATTCTATATCATGTAAAGGAGAAACATGAGGATAAGGGTCAAATAAAACACAAGAATAGAAGTATATCATACCTTATATTGATGAAGGATCGACATTTGCAGCTTACACAAAAACAGGGGCTGCACATGCAGCAGGAAGAAACTTCAAGGTGAAATGATCTGAGGATTAAGGTTCAATCACATAGCCCCTAAGGTAAGAAATAAAAGGTTCATGCATCTCACACCAGGGAACAATAAGGTAGAATAAGGAAGGAATATATCATGTCCCTTTAGAACATTTAACAGAGTAGCGGTTTAAAACACGTTGGATTTTACATTAAAATCATATCACATTAAACCACATGGTTTGACCAAGTAAAAGCATCCCGAGCCTTAGGAAAATTAATATTGGAGTTATGGGATTTGATTCGGCCTTAGATCCCTTAAAATGATTCCTTAAATAAATTTTACATCAAAGGAAATGTCAAAGGCTCAGAACTATAGGATGCTGGAAACATTATAGACCAAACATGAAATTTGACAGTGTTGGATGACTCACGATTCTGGAAACCTCACTGGTCTAGAAACACTGTTCATGAACTATAAATTTGTCAAAGAAAAAAAGCCTGATTTTGGAAATAACCTATTGTTCTAGAAACACAGTTCATGAACCAGAAATTTGGAAAAGGAAAAAAGCATGCTGTTTGAAATAGCCTACTATTCATGAAACATTGTTCATGAACTAGAAATTTGGAAAAGGAAAAAGTTCTATTAGAAATAACCTACTGTTCTGGAAACACTTTTCATGAACTATAAATTTGGAAAAGGAAAAAAGCTTGCTATTGGAAATAGACTACTATTCTGGAAACAGAGTTCATGAACTAGAAATTTGGAAAAGAAAAAAAGACTACTATTAGAAATACCCTACTATTCTAGAAAAACTATTCATGAAGTAGAAATTTGGAAAATGAAAAAACCTGCTATTGGAAATAGCCTAATATTCTATAAACACTATTCATAAACTAGAAATTTGGAAAAGGAAAAAAGCATGTCATTGGAAATAGACTACTATTTTAAAAACACTGTACATGAACTAGAAATTTGGAAAAGGAAAAATCATGTTGTTGGAAATAGCCTACTGTTCTAGAAATACTGTTCATGAAATAGAAATTTCGAAAGTGTTGGGAATAGGTCACCTTTACCTCTTAGAACACCTCAAACACAAAATTTTAGCAAAGTAATAGACTAGAGAGTTCTGGGCCATTACATTAGATACCTCTCAAACATTCTCTTCCCAAAGAATTCAATACCAACCAAGAAGAAAAGAGGGGTTTGAACAACCACCCCGTAAGATACCTCTCAGGGGAAAACCACCCCTAAGTTTTTCTAAAGCTAGAACAAAACCTAAAAATCTGAGAACAAGGGAACAATTATTACATATCAAAACAATTCAAACATAACATCACATAAAAGGTAATAGAAATAAAGCGACAAAGAAAAATGCATCACAACAACTTAAAACAGATCTGGGTATGGGACACACATCTAGGACTCCCACTCCCAAGTACACTCCTCAACACCATTGTGTTTCCACAAGACATGAACCATGGGAATAGAGCTCCCATAAAACACCATATCCTTGCATTCATGTATCTCTATAGGCTGCTCCTAGAAGGTCGCATCAACATCAACATTGATATCGCTCCAATCGATAACGTGTGATTAATCATGAAGATAACAACAGAGATGTGATACATGGAAAACATCATGTATCTAGATAATCTCTGAGGGAAGTTCAACTCAATAGACCACAACTCCAACACGAGCCAACACCTTGAAAGTCCCAACAAACCAGGGAGAAAGATTACTCCCATGACCAAACCTTCACTGTCCATGACTGGGAGTCACCTTCAAAAACATGTGATCCCCAAAATAAAACTCCAAAGGTATCCTCCTTTGATTGTAATATGTTTATTGATGATCATGAGATGTCTTCATCTTCTCACGAATCACCTAAAGCATCTCTATTGTATTCTGCACTAGTTCTGGTCTAAGAATTGCTGACTCTCTGACCCCAGTGCAGCACAGTGGAGAATGAAATAGTTGGCCATACAAGGCTTCAAATAGTGACATACCGATGGTATAGAGAAAACTATTTTTGTAAGAAAACTCCACCCAGGGTAAGTGCCTAATCCATGAACCTTCAAAATCCAGGACACAATAGCTTAACATGTCTTCAAGAGTCTAGACAGTCCACTCTGTCTGACCATCTGTCTGCAGATAAAAAGAAGTGTTAAGGCATAGTTGAGAACCAAAAGCATGTTGGAGACCTCTCTACACCCTAGAGGTAAAATGAGGATCTCGATCAGAAATTATCGTTCTCAGTACTCCGTGGGGTTTCACCACCTCCTCCAGATACTACCTTGACAAAACTTCCATTGAGATCGACTCTTTGATTGCTATAAAGTGGGATGATTTCATTAAATGGTCCACTACCACCCAAATAGAATCATATCCTCCCGAAGCTCATGGTAAACCAAATAAAATTTTTATTTAGATGTCCTCCCACTTCCACTTAGGAATAACTAATGGCTGGAGAAAACCACCGGGGACATGGTGCTCATACTTGACCTTCTGGCAGACTAAACATCAAGACAAAAAATCTACCACTTCATATTTCAACATTGGCCACCAAAACTGACTCCCCAAGACTTGATACATCTTTGTCATGCCAGGATGCACCGCTAAAGTATAACTATGGAAATCTCTACGAATAGTCCCACATGTCTCCAAAGGAACTAATATCCTTACGAGATACAACACTTTGTGTTATTCATACTCAAACCAACCATCAGGGGCCTCATCAAAAACAACTCAGTCTCTCTAGACCTACACGTCTAGATCCTCTAACAGGGACTCTTCCACCTGCTACACCATAGATGACTACACCGTAATCTAAAAAAGACAACCTCTACCCCCATCATCTCCCATATCAAGATGTAAGGCTGACAGTTCTACCATTACTCTCCATGAATCACCAAATTCATGCACTACATCACTATGTGACTTCTGAATAAATGCATCAATTACAAAATTCCCCTTTCAAGGGGTATATTATTTTTTTAAGTCGTATTCCTATAAGAACTCCATCTACCGACTTTATCGCAATTTTAATTCATGTTGGGACAAAACATACCTCTGGATTTTATGATCAGTGAAAACCACAAAGAGATCACCAATGAGGTAATATCTCAATAACTTCAGATAAAACACCACAAATTCCAAATCAAAATCATGGGTGGCATAGTTACGTTCCTTGGGGCGCAACTGTCGAGACCCGTAAGAAACAATTGATCTCTGCTGCATCATAACACAAACTAAACCCAGATGCGAAGCATTATAGAAAACATCAAACTGAACTCCCTCTTCTAGAAGATAAATAGCTGGAGCACTTCCTAACTTCTATTTCAGATACTTGAAATATACCTATCACCGATCAGTCCACATGAACACGTGATCCTTCCTGGTCAATGCTGTTAGAGGACTCACAACCTAATAGAATCAACTATGAACCTCCTGTAGTATCCTGTAAGACCAAGGAAACTTATCACCTCTACCACTGTCATGGGGGCTGCCCAAGACACAACTGCTTCTATCTTTTATGGATCCATATCTACTCCCTATTGGGACACAACATTCCCCAAGAAACGGACTTATCGATCCAAAAATGCACACTTAGACAACTTCCCAAACAGTTGATGTTGACAAAGAACTCCCAAAAAGGTGTGTAAATGCACTTCATGTTCCTCCTCGGATGTGGAGTACACAAGGATGTAGTTGATGAAAACCATCAAAAACTTATCTAAAAATTCATAGAACATAGCTTCCATCAATCCCATGAACACAGTTAGATCATTCGTCACACCGAATAGCATTACAACAAACTCGTAATTCCCATGATGACAACTGAATGTTTTATTTGGGATATCCTCATCCTTCACAAGCATCTGATGATATCCCGACCACATGTCAATATTTGAGACACAACTTTTACCCTTTAGTTGATCGAATAAATTATCAATTTGTGGAAGAGGATAACAATTTTTCCCTGTTACTTTGTTTAAGCGACGATAATCAATACACAACCACAAACTACCATAAGCCTTTTTCACGAACAAAACTGGTGCACCCCACAGTGACACACTCGGCCAAACAAAACCATAATGTAACAGACCATCATTCTGTATACATAGCTCTCATTACTCAGAAGGGTCCAGCCCATATAGAGACATAGAGATAGGATATTCTTCTGGTTGTAGCTTGATCCCAAACTCGATCCCTCGTCGAGGGGGTAATGTTACAACCACTTATGGAAAAACATTAGGGTACTCTTCTATGACCCTAGAAAATGTCAACCATTGAACCTTTGAAGAACTTAGTATCATCTCAACCATCATGGATGATAAGTATGGAACCCACCTATGACCCATCTGAGTGTCTCGCTCACCAACAAACATTGTTGGCTCTTCATCTACATCAAAGAACACCACCTGCCTCCTGAAGAAATCCATGATAACATACACTAAATACAACCAATACATTCCAAGTATGAAATCATATGATTGTATTCGAAAACTTAGGAAATGTCCCTAAGAGAGGTGTTGCCCCAGAAAAATATCACAGTTTATACATACTTCAAACAAGTTAGCTCGACCTCCAACTGGCGTAGTCAATACCAATGGCACTGGAAGCCTTTTTACCTAAAGTTCCAAATCATAGAGAAGGGAAGGTGATATGAAAGAGTTTGTTTCTCCATAATCAAACAACGTATACACCCAAGTATAAAACATACAAAGGGTACCTCAAATGATGTCTGTCTCACCTGGCGTTGGCAATGCTGAAGCATGAAGTTGATCGCGACCTCCTCCACAACCTCTTTAACCCTGATGAAGACCACCACCATGACTGCGATGTGCTTTCTGAGTATAGGGAGCATCATGGGTCTATCCTCTGCCTACCCTATCTGCTCTCTGTTGACCCAAGGCTAGTGCAACCTACTGCTGCCTCAGCGGGAACTTCCTCAATGGAGAAACCTAGAGCAGAACACCTGGTTCACGGTGAATGCTCTGAAAGTTTGGGCACTCTCACTACTGATGATCTCTCCCTCCATAATAAAAACAATCACCTGATCTCTTGGTATAGGCCTGAGAGCCACCACCCCTAGAGAAACGAGATACTGAGGGCTGGGACCTACCCCCGGCTAAACGGAAAATCTTATTCCTTGAAAACTGGGAACCCCAGACCATAGCTCTTCTTCCGGAGGAATCAGGATGACTCCCCTCTTGTGATGATCTAGTTCTGGTCAATGTCCTCTCAACGACCTCTTCCCTCACAAGAACCTCAAGATATGTCTTCATCCTAAATAGGATGACCTGGTGCTAGATCTCTAGATGCAAAGCCTCCTCGAAATGACTTGCTCTGTCCTCCATGTCTGGAAATTGGTCGGAAGCATATTGTAAAATATTCCTTAAATGGACACACTCTCGAACACTCGAGATCCCTTTTCGAAGGGTAAAAAGCTCCTAGAAATTTTATGCCTACACAGTTGAAGAATGAAACTTGACTCTAAACTTGTCTCGGAACACCTCCCATGAGATCTCCAACTCCTCTTGATCCCAGAGGAACAAGAACCACCAATTCCTTGTTGCTCCACGCAGCATCGTCACAACAAAAGACACTCAGTGCTCCTTCCAAGAACGGATCGAACTGAAGCCTATCTTGACCTCATCAAACTAGTGTTCCATAACTACATATGAAATGAAGCCCTTGTAATTCTGCAGACTCTGGAATTTAATCTCCCTGAGTGTCCTCCTCCATGTGTCGTCATCGTCAACCTCTACCCTGCGGCGATCTGCTAGCACAGTCTATTGGACATCTTCTGAGCGAACTGACGAGGACGTCGACCTGGAGCCCTACCTGAAAAATAACCAATAGTTATAGCTCCTAAAATTTTAATATGGAAGTCTCAACATTAATTAATTTATTTATTTATTTAATTCATTTTGGGTTATCCTATCCCAAGGTCTACCCATTCAAACACAGGCACAAAGAAGAATGATGCATGATCTTTTCCTAGATATCTACCCAGAAACTAGTATAACCTCATTTAGTAGCCATTATAAACATAAAGGTCCATGCATTAGATAATAGGGGGGCCTAAATACCTCTGTCTCAGCCGGTCTCCAGTGTTTACATCACTTGTTAAACATGTCTAACACGATTTCCCTACCTACCAATGCAACCTCACATGTTCCTAACACCAAACTCTATCTTTTCCCTCAACCAGAACTCTGATACCACTCTGTCACAACCCCCTACCCACAAGGTGTACCCCTCCTGGGCCGGAAATGTGAGAATATAGATAATGAACTCTGAGTCCTACCTCCAGTAGGCCCTGAGTTGGCGACTAGCACCAAGGGTATAGTAAACAAACAAATGGGAGGCATTACGCTCTTAAGAAAACACATGTGAAAGAGAGATAAGACATACACCTACCAAATCCAAATCATATAGAAATATAAAATAAAAACTCATGTACACATATGTAATACCATACAAAACTACTACAACTAAACTAAAAAATATCAAGTACCAAAACAAAGTAAAAATGACAGTATCCAAAAAGCCCGAACAGCTCCTGCAACCCCAAGCTAGTAGTAACCATTCTGATCACCAACCTTATCCAATTGACTTGTAAAATAGATTATATAGATAGGGTGAGTATAATAGTATACTTAGTTGGATCCTCCCCAAAGCCTCTCATGCAAAATTAAAGAGAACATGCTGAAGCACAGTGAACAAGTGAAACTAACTCGTCAGCTAAACAGGTATACTATGCTCCTAGCCTCACCATGGATAATCTCACCAAGTATCACATACAATAGTATATAATAAAATAAATAATATCATGGGTACCCCACTACCACTTCTCCGCTGGTTTTCTACTTTTCCACAACACCGCACGACCTAAGCACATCTCTCCAAAAAGGATTGCCTACAGACACCTAGGAAAAACACCATAACATGCACCTCATGCAACAAAACCACCACATCCATGTATGAAATGTAACCATGTAGTTTACAGGATCAACCACATCTCACATAAAATGTATCATACATTGGGCATTATACCTCAAGCCATTACATCCCACACACTGAGTAAAGATACTCAAGCCATCACAACCTATACATGTTACACCTATAGTAGTCCATAGGAAACTATATCCAGAATATATGTGTGTGAATAACCACAAGCCATTACAGCCCTCTAGACACATATATGGGGAAAACTAACCATTGTGCCTATCAGTAAAAGTAACTATCAAGAGAAGAGAGCGGGGCCAAAGGGGGTAGCCGACCATCCATCCTCCCACCGAAATGTTGGGGAAAACACCCCCCAAGGCTCGAAATCCCGGGGGTTTTAGTTTTCTTAACTGAAGGGGTGGATTAGCATATAGAAACACAAAAATTATATAATATACTATAGCTCACAACCACACTATAGAAAAAACCTAGTCTTATAATCAACTAAAGCTAACAACGTCCCTCAAACTCCCGACTTCTACTTCTAAGACTAGGTATCCTATATGTACACAACCATTTAAAGAGATTGATTACATTCCTTCATTTCCTTTTTATAAGTTGCACTTTAAGTTCAATAATTATTTAAACAATAACTAACAATTAACAATTTCCACATTATATTTCATTAGCATCACACCCAAAGTCCAATGTTCCTTTATATTTCAACCTCAACATTGTGTCCTATCAAGCTCCGACCCCATTGGTTAACATCATTTATTCAATCATTTATTAACAACATTATTACTTTACCATATTCCTAGGAATTATAAAAAACATTCTAAGCTAATAAACACAAGGGGGGTCAACACGGTGAGTAGATGAACTACCCGTCGAGTCCTTGCCGCCTATAGTAGGAGCATAGACCCATTCTCCCTCAAGAAGCTAAACACAGAAATCACATGGCATACCTCATGCATCTTTGACCCTTTTGAAAGGAGGGTAAGAAAACTAGATTCCTTGAGCAGTGGGGAAAGTAAGGAAGATAAACAACCAACAAGAAATAGCAAGCATCCAAACAGGCACATCCAACCTGTTCCATCATCTCTTCTCCACTCTAGGTGTCAACTGATACCACAACCAATAGGCCTATTTTCCCCCACATATCACAATATCCTTCCAAGCTCACATCACAACACAAGAAGCAGGAAAACACAAATCATATCAATTGGGATCTTATCCCTTAAATAAGGCATCAAACCTTCAAACACAATGAGCTCTCACAGCTCTAAGCTTAAGGCTCTTGACCTTTACAAGCAAGAGGGTAACTCAATACCCTACGAGGCATTATCTTTTTATCAAACAACCAGATATTTAATCCATCTAGAATTAAATGATTTATTGTTTTTAGGTTCTAACTATGGGTAACCTAAACAACAATCTATCATAGCTATCAAAAAATGATTAATTATGCTTTCTGCATCAATTTGATTGACATCCAATTACAACAAAAACAACAACCAGATTCATTTACATGCCTCTTCATCTTTATCCAACCAAATATCAATTAATTTTCAGCTTTACATTCTTTACCGATTTCCATCAATAATGAAAAGCTAAAACAATAAAGAATAGATATCACACTATCTTGAAAAACAAGAGTCAATAACATACGATTGATATCAATTTATTTATCTGATTCAAATGTTTATTATGTTAATTCCATTGTGATCCAGTGGTCTAAAACATGATAACTCTACATTTTCATGTAAATGAATAGATAAGTAATGAATCCACTACCTCAAACTGTTCTTGACATTTTTTATACGAGGATAATCCACACAAAAAATTATGATATCATCTCCGGTGACAACTGCATCCACCTGAGGATGTCGCGGCACAACCACACCATCTGACAACCTAAAAAACTACATTAGAAGCATGGATATCACATGCCATGGCAGGGAAAGGAGAAAAAAGAGGATAAGAATCAATGAAAACACAATAACATAGGTATATCATACCTTATATCGATAAAGGATCCACACTTTCCGCTTACACCAAAAATGGGGGTGCACGTGATGTAGGAAGAAACTTCAAGGGGCAATGATCTGAGGATTACGGTTCAATCACATAGACCCTAAGGGAAGAAGAAAAGGTTCTAGTGACTCAAACCAGGGAATAAAAAGGATAAATAAGAAAGGAATATATCACTTCCATTTAAAATATTTAATAGAGTAGCGGTTCAAAATACGTTGGATTTTACATTAAAAGAATATTGAATTAAACAACATGGTTTGACTAATTAAAATAATTCTGAGCCTTAGAAAAAATAATATAAGAGTTATTGGATTTGATTCATCCTTAAATAGATTAAAATAAAGAATTAAATGCATTTTACATTAAATGAAACTTAAAAGCGGAGAAAGTGTGGGAAGATAGAAACATTGTAAACCAAACATGAAATTTGACAAAGTGTTGGATGACTTACCATTCTAGAAACCTCACTAGTCCGGAAACACTATAAAACATCACTGGTCTGGAAGCACTATAGAACTTCACTGGTCTAGAAACACTATTCATGAACAAGAAATTTGGAAAAGGAAATAGCCTTCTATTGGAAATAGCCTACTGGTCTGGAATCACTATTCATGAACTAGAAACTTGGAAAAGGAAAAGGCATGTTGTTAGAAATAGCCTATTTTTCTATAAACATTGTTCATGAACTAGAAATTTGGAAAATGAAAAATCCAATTATTGGAAATAACCTACTGTTCTAGAAACACTGTTCATGAACTATAAATTTTGAAAAGGAGAAAATCATATTGTTCAAAATAGCCTACTGTTATGAAAACACTATTCATGAATAAGAAATTTGGAAAAGGAAAAATCATATTGTTGGAAACAGCCTACTGTTATGGAAACATTATTCATGAACTAGAAATTTGTAAAAGGAAAAAAGCCTACTGTTGTAAATAGATTACTTTTCTAGAAACATTGTTCATGAACTATAAATTTGGAAAAGGAAAAAAGCATGTTGTTGGAAATATCCTACTATTCTGGAAACACTGTTCATGAACAACAAATTTGGAAATGTAAAAATACTACTGTTGGAAATAGCCTACTATTCTAGGAACACTGTTCATGAACTAGAAATTTGGAAAAGTGTTGGGAATAAGTCACCTTAACCTACCAGAACTCCTCAAATAGCATATTTTAGCAATGTAATGGACCTGAGAGATCCAGACCATTACATCAACACCTATTATTTAGTGGTTAGAATTCGGATCGTCTCTTCACTATAAGATAAGTTAGATTCTAATTTGATACCTTTATAAGTGAGTAAATTTGTTTTTTCTGGCATATACTTTCTCAATAATGAGATATGGAACACATTGTGGACTTTAGAAAGTCTAAATTTAATTTTCAAATGATAATCCACAACGCCAAATCTCTCTAGAGATTCAAGAGGACCAATGTACCTGGTCCTTAGTTTCCCTTTACTTCCAAATCTAATAACACCATTCCAAAGAGGCACTTTAAAAAATGTGATCTCATACATGAAATTACAAATCCATCCTTATATTATCAGCATAACAATTTTTCCTACTTTGAGCTTCTTTGATATGGGTTTGAATAGTCATTACCTTCACTTTTGTTTCCTCCACAAGCTTTGGTCCTACAATCTTTCTTTCACTAACTTCAACATAACATGTCAGTGTACGAAATCTCTTTTCATAAAATGCTTCATATGGTTCCATTTGCATACTATAATGGAAACAATTATTGTAAGAAAACACTGCCAAATGTAAATAATAATCCCACATACCTTGAAAATCAAGTGATCACGATCTCAACCTATCTTTTATTTCTTGGATCATTCTTTCTGGATTCCCATCAGTTTGAGGGTGATTAGAAGTACTCAAATGAAGCTCAGTATCCAATGATTTCTGGAGATTTTTACATAATTTTGATGTAAATCATGGATCATGATCAAAAAAAATTGAGATATGTTCTCCATGATGTCTTACAACTTCAATAAAATAGATATTTTTAAGGTTTTCTAGAGGAAAAGCTTTTCTTATAGTGAGGAAATCTGTAGAGTTCATAAATCAATCCACAATCACCCATATTGCATCATTCCTTCTAGGATTTTTTGGTAATCCAATAAAAAAATACATAGTGATTTCTGTAACACACCGAGTTTTAATGGAACATTTTTTTAATAAATTAAAAAAATTCATTTATATCTTTCAATGAACTAATTCAAACATTCCTTTCACACTAAACTGACTTATCATAGGTTACACGCAACACCGAGTTTGCGTACGATACACGCAATACAAAGTATATATTTTGTTCAATGTGTAAATGAACTATTTTTTCTTATGTTATACTCAACACCAATGGAAGCCTTCAATACATGCAACACTGACTTGGCTTGTGTTACAAGCAAGAGTGACCTTCCTCGATAGCTTGTGTTGTACGCAATATAGAGTTTAACAAAACAACGATATATTATTAAAATATTGTTATTTAATGGTATATAAACAAGAAATTATGAATTTTATTAACCATATTTTGAATTTTATATAACATTAATATTAATCTTATGTATTTTCTATACATGATATAAGAACAAATTCCATTTTTCGGATAGAATAAATATTTTTCACAAATTAATTTTTGTCGTCTTTTAATGGCGCAACCATTTTAAATCTATTTTTGAACACTTTTGTATATTCTATTTGAAAATATAAACTTCTTATTTTGATGTGGGACATAAAAATTTACTTTGGTTTAATTTTTTCTATTTTCTGATAAAATTTATCTTTTAATGAATAGTGAAAAATATTGCTTTTTAATTCAAAAAATAATTTTCATCTAATTTATTTATATAGTTAAAATATCTTATTAATTGTTTTTAAAGTGTAATTATATTATTTTTTATCATTTAATACAATTTTGGTCATTTGAAGTAATTTTACATTTAAATTGGACATAAACACATGTCAATCTTTTCATAGTTTTTATTTCTTAAAAACATGCTTTGTGGTTTTGACAACAGGAATTAATTTTAAATTTATTTCTTCCAACTCTGTATTTTCAATTTAGAAAAATGGATTCCATATTTGGAATTATAGGGTCCAAATTATGTAAATAGTTCCCTTTTATTTTTGGATATTTGAATAGTAACTTCAGTAATTATTTTTATTTACTACGGTTAAAGGTTAATTAGGTAAATAAGGGTAAACATAATGTTATAACAATATAAAACTACCCTAAAATGTGTTATGATATTATTTATTTAGTAATAGGTGACCAAAAAAACCCTTAGGCATAATTTGTGGAATTTCAGAACCACTTGGGTGTGAAAATGACATGTTATAATAATTAATTTAAAATAAAGTGAAATATAACATAAAAATGTATCTTTTACGAAATCATTTTTAATATAGGGTAGTATAACTCATTTCTATGACTATAAATATTAATTATAAATATAAAAAAATTTACTAAATCTTTATATTTTATTTATAATTTTTATACATCAAATAAAAAAATTTATTTGTGACTCAATGTTGATGTAGTGATTGCTTCATTAATAAAGGATTCAAATAAATGATATTATAAATATTAAAATAAATATTATTTAATATAATTAATGTCATCGATTAATTTTCATGGTTAATATGATATATTATGATTGATTAAATTTTTTCAAAGGAATCTATTTGTTATGAATTTGTAAAAAAGTCATGTATGAATATTGACCAAAATTGAAATAATTCATAACTTAAAATATAAAATAGTTTATTAAATGATATTAAATTCCTAAAAATATAATATTCATTGAAATTGTTAAAATAAGTCCAAATATTTCATAAATGTATTTTTTTTTTGGGTTTTTGACATGATATGGTAATTACATTAACCCACAATGTGTAAATAACATGATATCACTATAAGATTATAAAGGGTAAAATGAGGGTTAAACAAAAAACATAAGTATAAAAAAATAATAAAAACATGTCTAAAAATTATTTTATGATGGGTATTCAAACCAACATCATCTTATCTTAAAATTAAATTAGGTTGGGAAAATTATAAACCGAAAATAAAATTATACAAAATTAATATTTAATGACTTTCTTAAAGTGCCCCTCACCTCTCCTATAAAATATCACTCCTCCTTCTATTTTATTCACCCATCCAAAGACCTTGAATTAGGAAAAACCTGCCCAAATATCTTTCAAATATCCATCAATTCATCCTAGAGTCCACCTTTTGGGTAGAAAACTGACTAATGGAGACCTTTTGTTCAAATAAAAAGGAGATTTCTGAAAAAGAGGTAATTGTTTTATCACCTCTTTCAAAATTATTTTCTTATTATACATATTATTTTTATAATGTTTCAAGACTAAAGTAATAAATCTAGTATATTATATATACGGATATTTTATTATAGTTATGGGAAAAACTTATACCTCATTTATCCATCCTACGAATAACAATATCACCATTCATGTGTACGTACAACTTACCATCTACACGCTGTGGTGTAAAATGTTTTCACCTATACTTTATTTCTATAGGTATAATGATGAATATAAATGACTTAAATAATAAATATAATATGATATTATTTCTTTAAAATTTATATAACATAAAATTCTACACCATTTAACCATCAATCGAACGATATCTTAGATTGTGCGTATGTACGACTTACCATCTCCACGACGCGAAGAGATTCATTCTCCACATTAACCATTCAAAAATGATTATAATGTATATATAATAAATAAGAATTAAATATATGAATTAATAATTATATTGGATATATGTGTGTGTGTGTGTGTGTGTTTCTGTGTGTGTGTGTTTGTATCATTTACTTTCTTCAATTCAATTCATTAAGGAAACTGAAATAGTGTTCATGCATATGTACATCCTACCATCTCCATGAATAGTGTATTCCATTTCATTTATCTATCTATTATATTTATTAAAATACTAAATATATATGATATATAAATCATTTTTTACATTATGGAATTAATTAAATCATGATTTAATTAATAAGATCTAGAATAACATGTCAAAACACGTACAATAACTAAAACGATTATTACGCAAAATGTGGATTTAACATATAATTGATAAATAAACGGGTAATATAATGTATTAAGTGAATAATATATGATATAATAGACATTATTATGGTTCTATTACAAGTTAATATAATATCTAAACCCACTATTCATGATTTTTGGACACATACGGATGAAATCAGACCTAAGGTAACAGATAATTTTGCAATCTCATTTTTATCTGAGATTGTTTATACATAAGTATTTACTGGGGATATATTTATCATCCATGTCTATGTTTTATTAAAAAAAATCATAACATTTTTACTATTATTCTATGTATTTTTAAATTCATTTTTTCCAATTTTTTACTTTTACAACATGGTATGGAAGGAATCTTTCTTTTGTTCACCATACGAGGTACTTTTTGACTTTCCCAGTAAAAGTATAAGGAGAATGTTTTTTAACTTATATGGCATGAATGTATTTTTACATATTCATAATGAATAATTTCCATTAATCTTATTCTACATGATTTCAATTTTATTTTTAACTAATTTATTTTATTTTAAAATTACATGACATTTTGAGAAAGGAAAACATTTGTGAAGAAGAAAGGATATTTTCTTCAAGAATTAAGTTCAAGTGTTTTATCAAAATTATTTTCCATCTAGGATAATGATATTTAAATAGGGTTATTTTTATATCCCTATTATTACTATGATTTTATTGTGTTAAATATGGAATTATATTTTATATGGATTATGTAACGATGAAATAATGTTTAAGAAGCCCATTTTATTTCTTTGGTTATGCTATGATTAATGATTTATGTTTTTGTGGAACATGTAAGAATAATTTAATTATGAGATGGGTGGAACCTATATCTCCATAAAATTCAATGGGTAATGATTTATATCTCATGAGATAAACATGACTGCAATGAAAATTAAATATGGTTCAATAATACAGGGATGGAATGACATGTAAATTAGGTTGAGTAATACATGGCTAGAACAGCAAGTAAACCTAGTTTAGTATTGGTCTTTTTCCACTATAATAGTCTCGAAATAAATTCCTTGGATAATATGAAAATCATATTATGTGATCATTTGTTTTCCACAATTCCATGTTTTATGCCAATGCTATTTTATCATTGTTAATTTTTCTTTTATGATCTTTGCCTTATGTACTACAAAGATTTATTTAATGACGCATGATATTAATATTTAAACTTCATGTTCATATTTTTTTACATTATTATGTTTATAGTTTGTTTTATGTTCTCCATTTTTTCCCTTACTGAGCATTTGAGCTCACCCTTTTTATGTTTTCTTTTCCCCAGGATATAAAGAAAGGTTTTAGGTAGGAAAACAAAAGGGGGTGATCTTTATGAGAGATGGTAATGATCCTTCACCAAGGTAGAATATTATTTTCCTATTTTCCAATGAAACTATACGTATATGGTCTTTGGGCGTATATTTTTGTAATTTATTAAGTATTCCATAAAAATAAATGTAATGTCCATATACATTAATCTTGGGATGTTACTGTTGGTATCAGAGTGAAGGTTTAGTTTAACTTTGGAGGATAGGTTACACAACCTTTAGTGAGATCCCTATATATATTTATAAGTTATGTATAGTGATTTCCTAAGGATAAGTCATGTGTAGGTTACAATCCTAGTTTTTTTGTGTTAATAAAGAATAATGTAGGATTAAACCTAATATATCATAGATTGAAATATTATAATTAATTTACCTTACTTTTGAGTTTTTAATCTCTGATATGTATTTCTCACACATTTAATTCTGGTCTTAGTCAATATCCAGAACTATATAGAACATGGTTAAGCATTAAATGTTTAGATGTGGAAATTATGGTAATAATGAAGATCGATTTCCTATGTGGAAGTATCATGAAGAGAATCATGAAGATAGTACGAATATTGTTCATTCTGTTGAGGATAAAGATATTGTATATGACATGTGTAAGGTATGTTATGTTCTTCCAATATTGCCTACATTAAACTTAAGAAGATTCAATTTGAGAAACCATAATCAATTATTCATATTTTATAAAAGACAAATATGACGGGTCCTGATTAATGGTTTCATAATAAAGTTTTATGATTGAGGAGTATATATTTAGGATTTCAAAGATTATGTTATATGAATCATGTAATATATAACCGCTTGATAGTATAATTATTTAGTTAAGGATTGGAAAAGATATATTGAATAGTTCTATGGAGACAGAAAATTTATTTAAGTTTAAGGTGATATATTTGGAGAACACATAATTAAGGGGAATATAACCCTTAATATGTCTCTTATGTTCAGATAATGATGTTTGGATAAAGATATGTTGGATTTGAATAAGTAAATTAGATGATGCATGTTTATTGGGAACTAATTATGGAGTTATTGACAAGTGGGTTATGCTATCATGGATGAAGTATACAACTTTTTGGGACTTAAAGAATATATCCATTAAATTTTGGAATAAATAAACATGCATGTTTTAAATAAGGATATGCAGTAATTTAGGTTATTACCATGACTCAAGAGAATGTATGATGAAGTCATTAAAATGTTTGGAATATGACCAACAACATATATCTTATGACATATGTGGGATAAATGAAGGTATTCACATGCTTGTTATATGACCTTTCTTGTAATTTATTTTTTACTCCGATTTTGGACATAAGTATTTTGGATAACCCTAAAGGTTTGAATAGATTAAGTTGGATATCATATAATATTGTTTAAGGCCAAAACATTTTTTTAAAAATTATTTCTGGAATGTTATAGTAGTATAGTTTTAGAAAAAGTACAACCTGCTGGATGAGTGACAACTTGTCGCACCAAATAAGGCTATGGAAATCGAACCCGCAACTGAAGTGTGACAGGACATTATCGCCTACCGCTGGACTATAAGAAGTCCCTGGTTAGTATAAATTTGTTTTATTTTTTAATCAGTCTAATAAATTAAGTATATGTCCTTTTTTGGAACCATATACAATTAATCTCAACTTATATTGAAATTTTTATATTTGATAACTTGTGCTAACCTTTTAGTAATAAAGATAGATGGAATGAAGTATCATTCTATTAATGGATTACATGATCTACTATTACTTTAGGAAAGACAAATTCAACTTCATTTCTTTGAATAAGGGATGAAGTGGAAATTTTTCAAGTCACAACCAACGATGATATTATACTAAAATCAAGTAAGTATTTCTTCTCATGATCTTAAACTTTAGTAAAAGGATAATAAAAAACAAAAATGTTATCCTAGTACCTTTTATCCAATGAATTAGATTTCCCCTTAAATCATCGCATATTTGTGGCATTCTGGTTGTTAACTTTCTCCAAACCCTATTCTCTATCACTATCCATCAAAACGTGATGGTTAAATTTTTCTTCCATATCTATGTTTTCACTTCCCACCTATTTCCTCAATGTAGAAACTCAGTGATGAGTTAATTTGGGTAACCTTTATGTTTCTTAATATCCTTTTTAAATGAAGTTTTAGTATTCCTTTTTTACGATGTGGGTTTCCATGAAAGAAACTTTCAAGTAGTAAAACTTTTATAACCTCGAATAATTTCAAGGGGAAAATTCATTTTAAGAGCGGTATAATTTAGCACCTTGAGTTTTTAGGGACTATGTTTTCAAATAAATTAAAAAAATTAATTTATATCTTGAAATTCACTAAGTCAAACATTGTTTTCACACTAAACTGACTTATCGTATATTACACACAACCCCGAGTTGGTGTACGATACACGCAACACTGAGTATAAATTTTGTTCAATGTATAAAATAACTAAGCTTAGATTATGTTATACCCAGCATCAAAGGAATCTTGAACTACACATAAAACATACTTGGCTTGTGTTACATGAAAGAATGGCCTTCCTTGATAGCTTGCGTAGTACGGAATACTAAGTTTCACTAAACAATGATATATTATTAACATATTATTATTTAATGGGATATAAACTATCTTTTATGAATAGAATTATCCAAATTTTTAATTTTATAAAACATTAATAGTCATATTATTTATTTTATAGACATGATATAAGAAAAAATTTAATTTTCCGGAAAAAAAAGATGTATTCTTCAAAAATGCAGTTTTACTACATTTTGATGATGCACCAATTTTAAATATAGTTATTAACACTTTAGTATATTTTATTTGAAAAAATAAAGTTCATATTTTTAATAGGGATATAAATATTTACTTTAGTTGAATTTTTGGTATTTTTCTGATAAAATTCATATTTTAGTGAATAGTGAAAATACTGCATTTGAATTTAAAACTGCATTTTCATCTAATTTATTTATATAGTAATATTATCTTATTAATTGGTTTTAAAGTATAATTGTATTAATTTTTTATCATTTAATAAAATTTTGGTCATTATAAGTAATTTCACATTTAAATTGGACTTAAACACGTGTCAATATTTTGATAGTTATTACTTCTTAAAAACTCGCTTTATGCTTTTGACAAGAGGAATTAATTTCTGAAAATTATATGTTTTGAATTCATAAAAATGGATTCCATATTTGGAATAATAAGGTTAAAATTATGTAAATAGGTACCTTTTATTTTTTGACATTATGAATAGTAAATTTAGTAATTATTTTTATTTACCACAGTTAGAGGGTAAATTAGGTAAATAAGGGTAAAAATAATATTATAATAATAACATAAAGCTACCATAACACATGTAATAATATTATTTTATGTGTAATAAGCAACCAAAAAAACCCTTAGGCTGAATTTTTGGCATTTGAGAACCACTTGGATTTGAAAATGACATGTTATAATAATTAATTTAAAGTAAAGAGAAATATAACATAAACATGTATATTTTAATAAAACATTTTTAATATAGGTTTATATAACTTATTTACTTGACTATAAATATTCATTAGAAATATAAAAATACTTCTTACATCATGTTATTTTATTTATAAATTTTAGATATTAAATATATTTATTTATTTATGACATAATAATGATTCAATGATTGCTTCATTAGCAAAGGATCCAATAAATGATATTATAAATGATAAAATAAATTTTATATAAGATAATTTATTTCATCCAAGAATTTTATAGGTTAATATGACATTTTATGATTTATTCAATGTTTTTTTCAAAGGAATCAGATTGTTATGAATTTTAAAAAAAAGTCAAGTAAAAATATTAACCAAAATTGACATAATTCATAACTTAAAATATAAAATAGTTTATTAATTCATATTAAATTCCTATTAACATAATATTCATCCAAATGGTTAAAATAAGTCCAAATATGTCATAAATGGATATTTTGTGGGTCTTTTGACATGATATGGTAATTACATTAAACCACATTGTGTAAATAACTTGATATCACTATATGATTATAAAGGGTAAAATAAGGGTTAAACCAAAAAGATAAGGATAAATAAATAATCAAAAAATTTCTAAAAAATATTGGATGATGGTTATTCAAACCAAAAGCATATTATATTTGAATTAAATCAGTTTGGGACCATTAGAAACCAAAACTCAGTTAATAATAAATTAATATTTATAGACTTTCCTAAAGTTCCCCTCACCTCTCCTATAAAAGGGCACTCCTCCTTCTCTTTTATTCACACCTCAAATACCCATTTTCTCAGCCAACACCTTCCTAGATCTCCTACTAACTTCCATAAATTCATCACAGAGGCCACATTTTGGGAAGAAAACCAATTTAAGGAGTCCTTTTGTGCAAATAAAAAAGGAGACACCAGAAGAAGAGGTAATTTTTTTATCCCCTCTTTCAAAATTCTTTCCTTCTTCTACTTTACCTTTTTAAGTTTTCTCCATATTAAAATGATAAATAAAGTATATTATACATTATTATATTTTATTATAATTATGGGATAATTTTATACCTCCTTTTATCCATCCTAAGAATAACAATATCACTATGTGTGCATACAAACGACTTATCATCTCCACACCGTGGAGTAAACTGCTTTTCACCTATACTTTATTTCGACGAGTATAATAATGAATATAAATGACTTAAATAATAAATGTAACATGATTTTATTTATTTATTATTCATATAACATCCAATTTCTTATCATTTAACCATCAAGTGAATGACATCGTCGCTTGTTCGTACGTACGGCTTACCACCTCTACGACGTGATAAGATTCATTCTCCACATTGACCATTCAGTAATGATTATAAATTATTTATAATAAATAATAATTAAATATATGACATAGTAATTATACTGGATATATGTGTGTGTGTGTGTGTTTCAATTTATTTCATTCATTCAATTCAATAAGGAAACAGAAACAACATTCAAGTGTACGTACGACCTACTGTCTCCATGAATGGTGTAATCCATTTCATTTATCTATATATTATATATATTTATATAATGAATATTTATGATATATAAATCATGTTTTAAATTATGGAAGTAATTAAATCATATCTAAGTAATAATATAAATAATAATAAGTCAAAACATGTACGATAAATAAAATGATTATTACCCAAAACATTGCTTTGACATCGAATTGATAAATAAACGGGTCATATAAAGTCATAAGTGAATAATATATGATATAATAGATATTCTTATGGTTCTTTTAAAAGTTAATAATATGTTTAAACCCACTATATAGGAGTTTCAGATACATATGGAAGAAAGAGGACCTAAGGTAAGGGATAATTTTTCAATCACATTTTTATCTGAGATTATTTATACGTTTGTATTTACTGGGGATATATTTATCATCCATGTCCATGTTTTATAAAAACTTTTTTTAAAAATTTTTAATATTATTATATTTATGTTTAAATTCTTTTTTACCCATTTTTTACTTTTACTACATGGTATGGATTTAATCTTTTTTTACCATATGAGGTACTTTTGGACTTTCCCAGCAAAAGTACGAGGAGAATGTTTTTTTAACTTACACGGAATGGATGGATTTTTATATCTTCATAATTCCCTATTTACATGAAGCTTCTTCTACATTATTTCAATATTATTTTCAACTAAATTATTTACTTTTAAAATTGTACATTTTTTTGAGAAAATAAAACATTTTTTAAGAATAAATGATATTTTCTTCAAGAATCAAGTTCATGTGTTTTATCAAAACTATTCTCCATCTAGGATGATTCCCGTTAAATTGGATTATGTTTATATCCCTATTATTATTATGGTTTTATTTTTTTAATGATTTAATGATATTTTATATGGATTATGTTATGATGGAGTGATGTTTAAGAAGCCATTTTATTTCTTGGGTTATGCTATGATGAATGATTTATGTTTTGTGGCACATGTAAGAATGATTTCATTATGAGATGGATGGGACCTATATCTCCCTCCAATTCATTGGGTAAATATTTATATCTCGTGAGATAGACTTGACTGGAATGGAATGTAAATATAGTATAGTAATGTTGGGATGGAACGATAAGTAAATCCAGTTTGGTAATACATAGATGGAACAACAAGTAAACATGGTTCAATAATGGACTTTGTACACTATGATGTTCTTGGTAGTAATACCTTTGATAATTTGGAAATAACATTATGTGCTCATTTTTTCCCACAAATCCATGTTTTATGTCAATGTTATTTTATCATGGTTAATGTTCCTTTATGACCTATTACTTATATACTTCCAATATTTATTTAATGATTCGAGATTTTGATATTTAAAATTTATGTTTAGGAATTTTTACATTATTATGTTTCTTATGTTTATGGTTTATTTTATGTTCTCCACGTTTACCCTTAATAAGCATTTGAGATCACACTTTTTATGTTTTCTTTTCCCCAAGATATAAATAAAGGTTTTAGGTAGTAAACCAAAAAGGGAATATCTTTATGGGATATTTTAAAGATCTTTCACCAAGTTAGAAGATTATGTTCCATGTTTAAAATGATACTAAACTAATATGGTCTTTGTCCATATATTTTTGTAATGTATTAAGTATTCTGCAAAAATAAATGTAATTTCCATGTACTTCAAGCATGGGTCGTTACAATTTCACCCCATTTCCATGTAGGAATAGGAAGCGGTTGCAAGACTCCTTTAGGATGTTTTCTTTAAGACTTCACTTATTGACAGACTAAACATCTTGATACATAATCAATAATTTACCTCATAATGTTATCCTACCAGAAATATTCCTTCAAATCTCTATACATCTTAGTTCTACCATGGTTAATAGAGAAATTAAATCTATGATCATCATCTAATAACTCTCTTTTTATATCTGGTATAGGGGGAACACAAAGCATCTTCCCAGATTTAAGAATTCCATTCTCACACATGAAGTCATCCAACTTCTCATCATTCTCACCATTAATTTTCTTTTAAATATTCTCATCATAAAACTAAGAAATTTTAATCCTTTCCAATAACGATGGTTGGAAAACCAATTTAAAATGTAATAGTGTTTCACCGTGCCTGATAAATTTTATATCCATCTTTACTAGATCCATGTACACTAGATTCCTTTCAAGTATTATTTTTTTGTAGAACCACAATCCTTCATTCATAATTCATAAACTACATTATTTTCCTTTCATGGGTGATAGTTTATTGAAAAATCATAATCCTTGAGTAGTTCCATCCGTCTCCTTTCTCTCATGTTGATTTATTTTTTTTGAGAATATATATTTCAATTCTTTATGATAAATATATATCCCACATATTTCACCAGAGAGATAATGTCTCCATATCTTAAGAGAAAATATTATATATGCTAAGTCAATATAATGAGTTGTATTATTCTGTTCATGAGTTTTTAAATCCCTTGATTCATATGAAATAACTCTATCATTTTTCATAAGGACATAGCCAAGTATTTTCTTTGATGCATCACTATGAATCATAAATCCATAATTTCCTAATGGTAGATTTAGGATTGGATCATTCACTAACCTTTTCCTCAATTATTCAAAACATTATTCACATTATCTTTTTAAAACAAATGTAACCCATTTATGTGAAATCTTGGGTAACAGGTTAGCTAATCATGTGAAGTAATGAACGAAACACCTATAATAACCTTCTAGACCAATAAAACTATGTACATCAATTATGTTTGTTGGTGAAGCTCATTCCTGAACTTCCTTTTTCATCACTAGATCAACTAAGATTCCATCCTTAGAGACAATATGGAAATGAAAATAAACTTTTTCAATCCAGAATTCACTCTTTCTAAACTTTCCATATAACTCGTTTCTTCTATGAATTTTTAGAAAAATGCACAAGTTATTATCATCATCTTCATATCTTATGGATTATACCATGATATCATCAATAAATACAACAAAAATTTCATCAAGATATTCCCTGAAATCTCTATTCGTTAGATTCATGAAAATATATGGTGCATTAGTCAGTCCAAAAAGGCATTACTGTAAACTTGTAATGCCTATACCTGGTTCGATATGCCTTTGGAATATCTTCCTTCCTCACATGCAAATGATGATATCCATACCAAAGGAAAATCTTCAAAAAAATTTGGGCTCCATGTATTTTATCAAATAAATCATCAATTTGAGGAAGATGATACTTGTTTATTATCGTAATAGCATTTATCTCACTATATTCAATGTACAACCTCATAGATCCATGATTATTCTTAAGTAAAAGAATATGAGCTTCTAACGGGGAAACACTTGTAGAAATAAACCCCTTACTACTCAACTACTATAGTTTTTTATTCAGGTCTACTAATTATATTGTGTCCATTCAATAAGGAGTCTTTGATATAATCCTTTCACCATGAATTAAATCAATAGAAAACTTAATTTCCCACTCTGGAGTATGTACAGGTATGTAATAATGGATATACATCAATTTATTCTTGAACAATAATTACATACTCAATGTTAACATCTCTTCCCTCACGCATAGATATTGCATCCTTTTCCTCCCCATAAATTGAATTTAGTAGAGGTACTGGGGGTGGATCTTGATAAGAATCAGATGGTGATGTTTCTTCTCAAAATACAAGGGACTCTACATCATTCTCAAAAATTGTAACTTCATTTTTTTTGAAATATATCTTCACATATTAATTTGAAATTCAATTAATATCAAGAATTATTTCATATTCAATCATGGGTATGATAATAAGGTCATCAAGTAAAGAATATTTATGTGTCATAAGGGGGAATGATCGACACATCTTCATTGCAATGATATTTCCCTTATAAGTTTTGACTAAAAAATACTTTATTCAATTAAATATTAAATGTTTGATTTTCTTGGGAAAAATGAATATATGAATGAATGTGATGATCCAGAATCAAATAAATAATTATCTAAGTTTGTGGATATGAGTAAAGTTCCTTCCAACACATTGTTTGGAACTTTAACTTCAGAATTTGTGATCGGAGAATCCTTCCCTTGCTCCCTTGGCCTTATTAGGGTAATTGTTCCTTGAATATTAGTAAATTAATGTGTACAATGTCCCATATCTTTACAATTATACCATCGAACATTGAAAACTTCTTTCTTTCCCTTGTAATCATGATATTGGTGGACTTTTTCTCCAAACATGTAACAAACACCAATTTTATTAATGCAAGTACCTGGGTGTTTCTTCCAACAATTACTATTGGGTGGAAATTCAAATCTTCCCTTCGTACCCATTTCCTTATTTTGTTTTCCATAGTTTTTAGTATCTCTATTATTCTCTTGATTTCCATTAAATTCATAATACTTAGATAATTCTTCTTCTATCTTTATAGAACATGAGACTATAGCTTCATATGATGATAAATTTTGAGAGATCAGTTCCATTTAGGGGAATGGTTTTAAACCATAAAAGAATCAATCAATCTTACTCTTTGTATTATGTATACAGTCCATAATATTTTTTAATAACGTTGTAAAGTTGGCTTCATACATCACACCATTTTCATCCTCTTTCTATCTTAGACTCAAGAATTTCCTCTCTATATCCACTCGTTGTTCATGAGGAAAATATGTTTCAAAGAAAATTTCATTAAAATCCATACATTCCATATTTTAAATCACTTAATCCTCTTTTGTGTTTTGATTCAACAACCACCATTTATTATCATATCCTGATAGATGATACACTGCCATAATAAACTTCTCCCTTTGGTTACATCCCATGGTGAGTAATCTCTTCTCTAAATATCCTTCCACTGCTCTGTGGAAAATGGGTTTGTAGTCTCATTAAATGATTGAGGATGTTGTCCCATAAATAATATTAATATTTCTTCTCCATATTTTAGTTTAATATACTCCATACAGATATGTTTATTGTTCATAACTTGAGTTAGCTGTCTTAGTATAGTTATAAGTTTCCCAGCACTCGTCACCACTTTAGAACTAACATCATTATCTTGCATAGGAGATAAATCCCTATATGGGATACACATGTTCATGAAGGGTTCATTCCTTACTCTAAGAACCAATTATAAATAATGGAATAAACTGAATTAGGTTATGAATCATAATTTATAATGTTAAACTAGTAAAATACCTAACATAAATTGAAATCCTATGGATTTTTAGTCTCATAATCATAAGCATGGTTTTTTGGGGACATAATTAAAATTAAATCCTTTTAATGGTTTGTAAATAAAATTTCAATTATCCTAAGAATATCCCCAATGATTTTAAAACCATGTGTGCAATAAGGTTTATTTTTTGTGTACCAGGCTGCCCCGAGTAAGGCATGAAACACCTTGTCAGAGCTATTACTCCTATGTACATCTGTGCTAGAACCATGTTGACTTGTAGTATTCAGACATGGATGTATTTATAGGAATATACACATAATATATACCTTACAAAAACTATAGGATGTTCTTAAATTCATATAATCAAAGTCTATCTTAGGGTTTTGTTCCCTAATCTATGTTTTCTAAATCTAGCTTCCAAGGTTTCTACTAAACTTCCTCTGATACCAACTGTAAAGACCCCAACCCCAGTAGCCTGAATTCAGTTTCTCACATTAATAAATTGGTATGATTATAAATAAGTATTATCCCAAAGGAATGAATAATTTAGTATCTTTGGAAAACAATATACATATATTAGTTCAACATTTCAATAGGAAAGGAAATAAAATACGTAAAATCCATTGTAAACATCCATAATTACTTGATTATCCCTGCAAGTTATTCATAATATAATTCTTTACATCCTAGGTAAAAATTAAACTTAATAAAGGTGTGAGATCAGATTCTCAGTAAGGGTAAGAAATACAATGGGAGCATAAGTAATAAGGCATGGTGAAAAAATACAAATACACATGGCATTTAAACTAACATTGATAATAATATGGTATGAATAAAAGTTGAATAAATAATGCAATAATAAAACATAACCATGGATATTCTACTAGTTAAATAATCACATGGACTATCAATTATTGTTTCATAATGATGGAATTCAAAATTCATGACATCATAACCATACTGTCAAGGCATCATGCCAAGACCATACATAAACGGGTAAAAACCCAAACTAGTATGTCTAATGAGACCTACCGATGTACCGTGGGGATATATTTTCCCCACCCAACACATACTAAGTCCAATGAATTACTAAAATAAAAGTGGTGGAACATAATCCATCTATACATTCATATTAAAACTAATATATGAAATGTAAATAACTTACCTCAATCAGTAAACATAAATATCGTCCATTCAGAGTAATATGGTGAATTGTATCAAGATAGAAAATCCACAGTTAAACGAATAATAAAAAATTAAATAAAATATGTTAGATGATATCATAAAATATTAATTCCAATTTAACATAATAATCAACAATAGTGTTGAAATGTATGAAAATACTCTTATAAAATCATTGTGTAATTGTTGATAGAAATGCTCTTTTACATTGAAAAGAAGAGTTATTTTGAAAAATAATTGTATAAAACCAGAAATGAAATTAGAAAGATTTTCTATAATAAAATGATTGATTTTAGAAATATAATGGTTTCTTAAAATAGATTATAGAGTACCATTAAAAATAGGTAAGAATTTAAGAAGTTCTCTTGAATTGTCTTGTTCATCGGGAAGAATTTGGGAAATATCCTTTTGAAACATGTTACTCCCCATAAAATAAAGAAGTATTATGATTGGTAAACATATATAGAAAATTTAAACCGAATTTAAGAGGAGTACATAAGAATAATTTAGAATTTAATTGGTGTAAAGGGAGAAAAAGAGTAACACGAAAGAAAATAGATATTTGGGTAGAAACCCTTATCGTATGTACGAATGTATTCTTCTCTTGACCATAATGTCCTGGATAATAAAATTAAACTAATTAATTAATTAATTAATTAACTTTTATATATTTATATTATTTATTATAATTTTCTTAAGTTCATTAATGGAATTTTTAATGAGTTATATGATACAAATTTATCGCTTCGAAGTGTTTGTTTCCTTGATTTTCACAATCACAATACTTGTATATGATTCTTGAAGTCCATGTGGAAGGGATATGATTCCACGTAATTCAAATTATATGATAATAATGAAAAAATATTATATTAAATTTTTATATAATTCATTTTTTTATATGGTATAAATATGAGTTATTAAAATAAACATTAGTGATAATCATTTAGATTATTACAGTGGTATTTTGATCATCTCGAAATAGTTTTAATGTATGAATTATTATTATGTTTATATACTATTTTCATAAAATTACACAGACATAATAAATATTTTATAATCTATTTGAACCATAAAAATGGTTTTATGACTAGCCTTGATAGAGAAATTAAAGAATGAAGGTTCTTCATCCTTGAAGGTTGAAAATCGGTACCTCTCGAATGATGACTAATTTTTTAAAAATAAATGAGAAATAGATAGTACATTGAGGAATTACATTCCATTAAAATTGTATAATTAATTTATACATATGATACTAGAGTTATCAGGATCACTTGGACATAGTAGTTGAGGAGATGATAATAAAAGTAAGTAAATTGAAAATGAAATTAAAAGAGAAAGGAAGATGGTATACCTCTTGAATTAAACTCCTTGAGAACCTCATTAGGAAAATGGGTTTTGGTGTTTTGGAAACAAAAAGATCTTATGGGTGTGGGGAGGTTCTAGGAAAGAGGATTTGGGTATAAATGTTTCAATATTGAAGTCTTATAGGTGTGAAGATAATAGGGGGTGAGGGGCGGTTTTTATAGTGGATGAGAGGGGTGATTTCTCATTATTTTATTATCTTTCTTATGAAAACAAATGGTATTGATTCTTATGAATAAATAAAATAATTAATACATGTTATTTTGAGACAATGGTTCTTATATCATCCATTACTCAGGTAATAGTGTATCCATCTTATAATTTATTTTACTGTAAATTATCGTATTTAACTATTCACTAACAATTCATGTATTTTAGAAAAATCCAAAAAAAACAACATAACCATTTTTAGACATGTATAATTAAAAAATGGACCCAATTTTATCAAAATAGTTTTCTAAATATGTAAAATTTAATATTTAAATAAAATCATTATTTACATGCAAATATAGATTTTAAATTTAAAATTGGTTTTATAACATTATAAATAATTAACTAAGGTCTCCTAAAATTATCCTAAAATAATAAGACATAAAAATATTGATTTATTAATATATTTTTTGAAAACTAATTTTATTTTATATAATTTTATTAATTATAAAATTGTAATTAAGTATTTATGACTTATAAAATTACCAACACATAAATATTAATTTTATAAAATATACACTTAATTTTACTATGATATAATTATATCATAATTTCACTTATGATATGCATAATTTTTATTTATAAATTAATGGGTGAGGTTACTATTAATTAGGCTGAGTTACTATTCATAAGGGTAATATTACTATTCCTAAGGTAAAGTTACTATTTTATCGATATAGGTTTCTTAACGACTAGAAATACCTCTTATTTATTTTATTCTTTATTTATAAAGACTTTATTTGTTCTATATGTGGTTTTTTATGATGAATAATATATAAAATAAACATAATAAAGGAAGTTTATTTGATGGAATTTTTTGTCATTACAGTTACAATATGTGTGCATTGTGATGGTAAATATCTATCTAGTTGTTTTTGAGCATTTAATTAGAATTACATTCTTTAGATAAAGAAATATCATTGAATCAAAGTAGTTTTAATATATATGATATATAATGAGATAATGAAATTTGGAACTATGATGATTTTTTATTTTTGAGGGAAATAATATTATATTCTATAGAATGGTAATTGATAGTGCTGTTGAGAAAGAAAAGTGATTTGTGTGGGAATTAAATTTTGGATTATATATCCAATGTAGTGAGATAAAAAATTAATGGATTCAAAATTATTTAAAAACATAGTGTGTAATACGGATAAGATTTTGATTTGATTCATCTTAGGAGTCATTGAGATTAACTATTGATGTTATCCCATGGAGGTGAAATTCAAACTTAGGATGCTTTTCCTTGAGTTCAAGTGATCTTTTTTGTAATTGGAAAATACTAAATATATTTTTATTACTGTATTGGTTTATAATAAATTCAATGATATTAGTGACATGGTGAAGTAATAAAGTAGTGATAAAAAAATAAAGATCTTTTTTATGATTATTTTATTAATAGAAATAATATATAATATGTGAACTTTGAAACATTTCCTTCCCTAATTATAGATAATATAAAGTATAAATCATATCTTATTAACATTATATGTTTAAAATAATTATCATAATGAAATTATATATTTGACTACATAACATTAATGGGATTTAAATTCATAAATACGTAATTATAATGGATAATGGTTCTATGTGATTCATTAAAGATAAATTCATATAATCCTGACCCATTGTTATAATCTATTGCCTCATGAGACATCCTAAGAGGGGAGGGGTGAATGAGGGTGTCGAATTTTTCTATTTGAATAAATGGATTTTGTTACCAAATTGGTAGGAACTAATTGAACATGTATTAATTATATTCTCACCCACCACTACCAAAAATTAAGAAATGAAAAACAAAGGCAGAAAAATTTTACATTGTTTTCCACTAAGGGTTAGTCTAAAGAGAATACACACAATATTTTTATGGTGCACTAGAATCCACTAAGATAAAATTGTTATTGTTGATTATAATTTGTTTCCCATTTTCACTATATAACAGTCTCAGTTCCTCTATAATATAATTTATGGAAGTGTTTACCACCTCCCTAAGATCAATTTAATCAATTCCTATTTTCCCAGTATTCAAGATAAATCCATCAACAATTTATTGATATGTAGTTTGATCCTATTTTATTATTAAATTATTTATTTATTTTCATTAATAGATCTTAAAAATTATTCATTAATTTACTTATCAAGCTATATATTACCCATTATAAAATTCTATGTGATAAATAAATGTTTTAATATTTCTTACATGTACTCCCTATGTGAAACACCATTCACTTTTTTCTAAACATGAGAACATATCTTCGGAACAAATCCTCTGCATACTTCACTCACATGAATTATATATCTACAACAATTATGTGAACAACCTTCAAGATATAACCCCTTCACATACTACCTTCTAACTCTCTCTTCATGAACTAAATCATGAAACTCCTCCTCTAATGCTACTCTAGGCCTAGTGAATGAAATTTTTTCATCCAATTTGTTTCTTCTTAAACTAATTCACTATGTGAATGAACCATGCTACATGAAATTTCCAACTTATCCATTTTTATGATTAATCTCATTATCTTATTTAACTTATATTTGATTATTAATGTGTTGATTAATGGGGTTTTATTTAAAAATTCACAAAAAAATCATGTTAATCATGAAATTACCTTTAATATATTTGTGAACTATTATTAACATATGATTTTCCTATGTGGACCACTTATAATTACTTTCTAAAAATCAAAAATGATTCTCTTCCATTCATAGAGGCTTTAAACTCCACCATGAAAACCCTATCTGGAATGACCATTATGATATCTATACATAGTTTTTCTCCCACATACTATATTTGTATATAGATTGAAAAATTATGACATTAAAATATTCCTTCACAAGAATCCAGAAGTGTACATTATATGTGATCACATCAGTGATACAAAAGAATTATTACATTTCACTAGAAACTTATATAAATTTCCTAGATTACTCAAAATTTATAAGTATGAGTAGTTTAAAACTCCTCTAATTTTTTATTCCAATTTGGAAATCATTGTAAAATAGATAAATTTTAATTAATTCATCAATTCATCTTTTGGGAATAATATTCTAGATCTATATGTCCTATTATTAAATCTACTTGATCTATCCTTAAACTATTGGATAAAACAAAAAATAATATTTATATCTAAAATTAATCCCATTAGTTCCAATAATTAGGTAACCTTAGTTCTAACATTCTCTCACATTTATGTTTTTTTGAAATATAAAGTAAAAATAAATTACAGACTCACAAACACACAAAATTTTACTTCTTCTATAAGAAAACATAATATCTCATACATCACTCTATGTAAACATGAGCATTGAATTATGTTGAAAAATGTGTTTAAAAGAAAATTTCAAGCCTTATGATAATCCTTATACTAGAAACTCTCCCTAAATTATATATTATAAACTCCCAATGGATATTTTGATTTGAAAACTATGACCACTTTATGAAATCAAAAGTCATTATACCCATGTGGTATTTAAGGTCACCATTATATTCCATTGAATTTCAATTGTCCTTCTACTAATTCAATTATAAAATTCATGAGAAGAAACTCTATTTTCATCACATTACACCACATGGATAGTATCTCCCACCTTAATCTTGTACTAGTTTAAAAATATTTAGAAATAGTTAAATTCGTATGGAGTGGGGTAATATATAATCCTCATCAATAAGAGGGTAGTGGTAAAACACTGAGGTTCAACCAATGTTTCTCAAATATGGGAGTGTCTAGTGTCTTAGTCATGATATCTACCACTTTATCACTTGTTCAATCTTTTTTCACTTTGATAACACCTTTCCCTACCATTTATTTGATGAAGTGATACTTGACCTTAGTATTTTTAGAACTAGGGTTCTGTAATATAGTAGCATGTGTTCAATCACACTATTGTTATCACAAAGTTTTCCATTACTTTCTTTAACTATATCCCAATATTATCTACCTTTAGATTTATCCACAAAGGAAAATCATAGGTATTTTTTAGTATATAATACATTTTTCACTTTTTTTTATCAGTTATTTTTTCTACTACTTTTTACTAATCCATCCATTACATTTAAAACTAATACATGATGATAAAACACTTTTGAATTTCAGTGCAAAACATCACTGACCCAGAAATAATCATAAAATAATGAAAATTTATAATCATTTCTATCATTAAGGTTAAAGAAAAAAATTAAACATTCCCCGAATGTATCTCATTATTCTTTTAACAATTATGGAATGATATTAATTTAGATTGCTATGGAAATAGGATATTGGATATGTTGCAAAGACAATATTCTTCTATATTATAGTGAAATATAGAAATCTTACAAATAAACTTCAATAAAAGGTGGGATACATAGACTTTTAATCATCAATTTTCCCATATTTTCTTCTATCCATAATTGAAGTTTACATTAGTTTGGAATCTTGAATGTAAAATTTCATCAATATCTCTCCCATATGAATAGATTGATAGATAAAGGCTTAACTCTTTTTCAGAACAAACTTTGGCACTAAAAAATAAGTATGTTCACTAATTCTGAAAATTTTGACTTATAAACTCATAAAATTAGATAATTCCTCCATATATTTCTTCATTATTTTTCTCAATATTATTCTAACCCCATAGATCAACACCATAGACTATTATTCCTTGAATTATTTCACATAATGATTATGATAAACAACACAAATTTTTAATTACAGCTTCTTTAGATAGGAATCGAGTTGAGAATTCCATGCTAATAGAACCTATATTAGATTGTTAAGGTCTTATTTAATATTAATACCATTGATTCATCATTTCTAATCCAGAAACCCAATAGATACTAAATATAAACCTCAACCTAGAGTGCAATGACAAAGAATAAAATTTTCTTCTCCATGATAATATTCTAGAAACCTCATCAAATTTATGTTTAGAAGAATAGTACGATTGAATCAATAAGATCCATTATTGAAAATGTTTCTACTCTATTGACTCCTTTAATAAGATAATTTACATTAGAATTTAGGAAATCCTTATTTCAGATCACATTTTCCTACTCTTATAATTCTTTCAAGATGTTCAACATAATTCTGATCACATTATGTTGTTTGAGATTCATTATGATGAGCCGATTTTTATTTTTATAATTTTTTCATGTTTTTAATTCATGGATGTAAACCATAATTCATCCTTATATTCTTATTTATAATACTTTCATTACACTTTTTTAAAGCATATAAACATTCTAAATATTCTTCATTCTTCACATACGTGTAGGGGAATTTTATCTCCATTAATGTTTGATGAATAAATAACTAGTCATCAATTTATTTTATACAGTTTTTCATGGATTTAACCCCCAATAATCTCCTATTCTGATTAAGGATCAAAATAGTCATTATTTTGAGAGCCATATGTAACCAATAGATTAATTTCAATTTTGATGTCCACTAAATGAGTATCACAAATTCCAAAATTGATGAAATAGATGAATCATGGGTATTATTTTCTCCAAAAAATGAAGGTATGGTTATAATGAAGTCTAGTAGGATGAATCATATAGATCCTATAACCTCAAGGAAGAAACACGATCCCATGAACTTTGGAAGGTCATGCGAGAAGATCATGCTTTTCACATTATATGTTTATAATCATGTAGATCCCCACTGAAAACCCCTCATGTTCTTGTTAAGGAGTCCATACAAGCAATTCCAGTCATCTGAGGGCTCTCAGACAAGTTCTTCAATTTATTGGGACTTTTCAATTGATATATGCCTAAAAAACCGAAATCTCTTTATAAAATAAAAATAGAAAAAGGGGGAATCCTTATGTAATAAAAATCTACATTGGTCTTCATGCGATGTTCATATTAAATTCACAAGACCCTTTAGTGTCACTATTGAGATGTAAAACATTTCACAAAAATGACTTTTGGCTTATCACCTTCATCACATTCAGAACCTCAAACATGCTCATTCAATCATGCGATGCTCCTTCATATCCATAAAAATATATAACAATTTTCTATGATAATTATATTACATCATCCCAGGATCCATCATTGATCAATTGATGCATTGTAGGAAAGTGGAGAATCCATCCATTAATATGATCACATGTTATATCTTGATCTTCTATTTGTCACGTGACAACTTGATTAACAATCAATGTTAAATGATATAGAAAATAGAAGATAAAATTTAAAAAGGATGATGCCTCTCATAGATAGAATATACAATTTTTTTCATGAAATATGGATTATGTTTTTCATGTGATCACCATTGATCCCTAAAATTAACCACAACAAGCCATCTTGATCTCTCAAAAGACCTCCAACATGCTTATTTTATCTCATGAAAAAACCCATACAAGTCTTCCCAGATCATAAAAAAGCCTCTACATAGAGATATTAATCTTGGGAATACTATCATACATGTCAAACTAATATTATAAATTATATTTTACATATCCAAATGGCATTGAAAAATCCTCTTGATAAGCCACATGTCTCATTAATAAGGAAATGAAGGAGTTTTATCATAGTCATTGAATATTATGTGATGCAATAGATAACCCATGACAAGATCTTGCAACGATCATGATGGAATACTTCCTCCACAGACTCAATCCCATATTTTTGAGATATATTCCACAAAATTTGGCTTATAATCAAGGATTAATGGCCTATAAATCCATCCCACTTGACACACAAGAGAGAGAGATGAAGGCTACTACACCTTGGGGAGATCAGAAGAGCTATATTCTCAGAATGACAGGTCACACGATCTCTAGAGTCAAACACCAAGTAAATATGGGGAATGACCTAAGGTAACACAAAGTATGAATACTTTCTTCACATGATCCCTACATAGATCACATGAATGAATTATGGTAGGCTAACTAGATTATGATAAGGATTTTCTGCATGTTGATTTGTTCACATGAAATATAAAATAGCTAATGATTTACAAACATTGAGGGACATATGGAATAATGAATGTAAAAATATGGAATTATTATTTGAATGTAGATACACTAAATTTCATGTGATTGAATCACACACTTTGCATGACCATTCTAGATCACATAGAAACATCAAGACATGTCACCTAAGTCATGAGGCAGGCCGAGACATGTTGCAAAAGTCACGCAACAGTGTCATTACAAGTCATTTTGTTCATGAAAAGTTTTTTGGACCTATCAAATATGTATTGGGAAGAACTCCGAACATTTCAACCAAGTATTTTGAAGTTCTTCATACATTTCATCCCTGTCATGTGAAGACCACTGAACATGTCTACAATGTCTTGCGAAGTCCTCCAGACATTCCATCTAGGTCATGATATGTCCTCAGAACATGTCAATATTTCTAATTAAACCCTCTAGACATTTCACCTCAGTCATGTGATGTTCTCAAGGCATGTCAACCGAGTCTCATGAAGCCTTCTCGACATATCAGCTGAGTCATGTGTATCCTTATATGTTTTTTCATCAAGTTCATCCGACTGCACCTAGAAATTTCATCCATGTCAGGTGAAATCCTCCAGAAATGTCTTCTAGATCATGGTACATCCTCCAGATAGGTCAACTAGATCATGTTCTTGCATTTTGACATGTCTATTATGCAACCATGACATGTCCAGATGTCCTCATAGTTGTCATGTAGACACCTCAGGATATGATATCCATATCTTTTAGGCATATTCAAATATACCCTAAAGTGAAATATGAGAAATATGATTCATATTTAAATAGTATATATAGTAAACCTTCATAATTCCTAAGATCCAATGGGTACCCACCTTAGTGAAAGTCCCAATATATCATAGCCACTCCAACCTATGGGATTAAAACTCTCTAATGGGATTATCATTCTTTCCCATCCAACCGCGGATTGATAGGCTCATCGACCTACAAGAACAATGATTCCTACTATAAGTAGGATATAAAGTATTACTTATTAAGGCATGATCAACATGTTAAACACACATATAAGGACTTCCCTAGTGAATAAGTCCCAAATCCATATACAGTGAGACTAGTCACTTTATGTCCCTTTTTTCTCACAATGAACATAGACCACGTGGGATTAGGGATTTGCAACAACTATATCATCCACATTATGAATTCCCCCATGAAGTGTATCATCATTGTGTGAGCCCTGATATGTGTCATGATATGGCTTCCCCAAATATAGGAAATCTACCTTAGGGTAGATCTAGAAGGCATTGCCATATTTATAAACACTAAGGAAATAACCCTCCTGAGAATTATTCTTCTTCCACTACCCATCAACAAGTTGAGGGAATATCGGAGTATGATGACAGTATTTCCTACTATAATTTGGATACATATGAAACCTTCATGAGGCTTAAGATCAATCCCCGACACAAAATATCCCTCATATATGCCCTTTATATATGATGTTAAACTTAATGGATAGAAAAACTATGTGGGTTGTGATTACTGTAATAAATTTGATCTGTAGGATGCCTCATAATGGTTCAATCCCATCCACAAAATATCAATTTCCTCATTGGATGGTAATAAAATACAGAGTTCCTGGTGGTATATTTTCAAGATATAAACATATACCCATTTCTAAGTAATAATAGATAAATAAATTTGGAAACATACTGATGGTATCATTAATAGAAACAATAATTACACATAGAAGGACTCGACACCCAATAATTTTGTTAGGGAAACTAGTTCTGTATCAAAATTATGATGTGGTTCATAAAGATATCTTAATCCAATAAGAGATTCAGTGGGTATGAAATATTTCCCTTAAAACACGTGTGATGAGCTTAACCTATCATCCTATCGACCAATGTGAGTTCTAAAGAATCGTTGGTTATGAAACCCCAATGGACCTATTTACTTTGGAAAGCATGTATGGACCCATTTATGGATGTGGTAATTGTTTGGTGTTTCTATGAATAATGAAAATGGTAAACCTGATGTGAATTATTTTGAAACTATACTTTTACCCCCAAAATAAATCCACAAATAGTAAATAATGATTGTTAACCCAATGTGGAAGAAGTAATGATAGAATAATGAAATCATTATAGAAATCAAGAATCATGTCTCTTGAACCCTGATGATATCATACAAATGTTATCTTTCGAATGAAATTGAAATGGTGAACCTGATGTGAATCTCTCAAATAATAAAAATGATATGTTGATCCTTTGACATGCTATTTCGATATGCCCAACATAAAATCCAACTTAACAGGGATTACCATGAAATAATTCCATTATCCCTATTATAATTCCATGATTGAAAAATGGTTGAACTTGGAATAAGAATGGAAAAATTTTTTACCTGTTCAAAGTTAATTAATAATGTTTTTTAATTGTAGGGATACACTGATCAGTGACCATGTTCCATGTTCTCTTCACGACTGAAGATACTCCTCTTACCAATAACAACATAATCAATATTATATCTTTGTATAGAAATTATTCTGGTACATTTTATGTGGCTGAAACCTCTGTGGGTTATAGAAAAACCACATCCACCTGACAACTTCAGCTTCGGGTGGGGAACTTAATTGGTCAAGATTACCATGGACATGAAAAAATCTTGTACCTTGAGAATTCACATAAGGGTATTTAAATATTTAATCCTATGATCCTGTCTCTTCCAAGAAAATATGTTTTGAAACTCATCATTCTCATTTCCACCTCTAATGACATCATAACCTTATCAATGGTGTGAGATAATCAGCACCCTACCTATCTGATGAGGGATGATCATGGATTCTACTATGGATCCAGTCTAGTTAAATATATTCATTAGAGGGATCCTTTCAACTATAATCACCAGTGTTATCCCACTCATGCCTCTCAGTCACCTTCTATGGGCACCCCCCCCCCCCCAAACATCTTCCTATATACTCATTCATAGGTTCCAAATAAGTATCACCAGGTGCAGAAATATAATGATCCTATTCGTTATTTCAAATTTAAACTTGATTTATTACATAATATTTCACTTAATACAACCCCTAATATTAGTATGTGTAGTGTCTTTGGGAAATTAGGCACATTACACAAAAACTTAAAACATGAAAAGAAACATGTTTATCAAAAACTTCTTTAACATGACCAAAATGTTCCTTCACATGTAACATTACATATGATAACCTAAGGACATACATAATAAGGGGTTCTCTATAAATCCTAGTAAGGGATAAAAAAGTCATAAAAATAAGAATAAAATACATGTTAGAAAATATTAATATCAATGGGGGATAAAAGGGATCATCGATAATAAGGCATGATATAACATAATAATCATAACATGGGAAATGTGGTAGTAACTGAAAACAATACATCATAAACATTGGTCAAGGATAAACCCACAAAGAAATAATGGTTGAAAAATTCCCATAATGGAATCAGGTAAACCCCCTATCCGAATATGAATTATCAGGATACAAACCATTACCCAATGCATTATAGCGCTATCAGGGCGTACCCTTCACAATCATTTCATTCTCATGCTTAAGTGTGCTACATACATCATAAAAAATGGATTTATTAATCTTTATAATTTATTCCATGATAAAGTAATAATGAATACATACATGTAATTTCCCATTCAAAAATTATATGTGTATAATAGTGAACACCCTTGATAGGAAACGGGTACGATATTCACTACATAATTAGTTTGGCATGAAAAATCATGGTGATATTTTGGTAGCATGAGGACATCACATAGATATTTATAAAAATGGGTTTATGAGAGATAAAGGGGTCTCTCATAACAATGACATAAAATAAGATGTAATAGGGACATGGATAAACATATGCCAACATTATAAATTCAATATATAAGGTATAAGGTAATGAATAAACATGAATACTGAAAATAATCCTAACTATTTTTCGGCATGGTAATAGTTGTACATAAAGTATCATTTGGGGGTTAATGAGAGTTATAGGGGTAATATCATCATTTATAAATCAATTTTACAATTATTTGGATATGTAAGAATATATTCCAACATGAGAAAACAAAAATTAATAAGCATAACATAAAAAAGGTTCTTGAATAATAGAAAGCAGATAAATCCCTTACAAAATTTCGGTATAATAACGGTTTAGGTAAGGGTCAAATTGAGAGAGTATAAATGATCTATAATCAAATAAAATAAATTCTATAGTAAATTAATGGTCATAAATGAATTAAAATATAACCAATTGAAATTATAAAGTCTAATTTCAAATAAGTTTCTTGAATTGAAAGAAGTAGAAAAAGGTAAGGATACCTTCCTTGAATGTGAGACTCCAAAGGCTTGGGAGGGGATTTAACAGAGCTTGTGGGAACCTTGGGAGGACTATAGGGACTAGTGGGAAGATATTTTTCATGTTTCAATTTGTTTAAGTTAAGATTAATGGAGATATCAAGGTGGGTTTACAAATGAATGCAGGGGGATTTCTTTATTATTTAGGTTTTGGATTCTTCATAATTAAATATCCAAAACCTGAAACAGTGTCATGTATTTTTTCCAATATTTATTCCAAATGATAGTTATATACATTATTTTATAATTACATGGGAATAAATTATTAAAATATTACCCTTGGTGATGTGAAGTTGAGTCACACTCTTAAATAAATGATTTTAAAATCAAAAACAAAATATTACAAGTCTTGGAGGATTCATAATGGATTTAAAAAATAAATCAAATAAAACTAAAACAAAATTATTTGAAGTTAAAAATATATATTGTTGTTTATCCCAATTATGTTACCTATTATGTCTTTTTTGTATCATCATGATGTCATAAAATATAATGTTTATTTATACGGTATTTAATTTTTACCCGAAAAAATGATTGTCTAAGAAATTTATAAAAAATTCACTATTAGATAATTTTGAAATCATGATTCCAAAAATAATACTTATTTTTTATATATAATTTTCTAAATATTTGAATTTTCACTTTTAAAATAAAAACGGACATTTATTGAAAATTACTGATTTTTTATAATAACATTTTTTGAACCCCTATAAAAATTAAATTTGGCTCCATAAAAATTATATGATCATTTATATTTAATAAAATTTATTTGAAAATAATATTTTATTAAAATACTATTTATTTAAAAAATCAATTAATTCATAAATTCATTAATTTAATTTTAATATTAATCAAAAATAAAATTCGTTCTTTAAAAATCATTTACAAAGTAGAAATAATATAATGAAAATATATTCATTGTTTTATACAAAATAATATAAATATTTCTATTTCTAGGGTATCTATACATATCCCTTTAATACACCAGCATATTCCCTAAGTGTAATGTGTGCAATGGTGGGGATTTTATGGTGTTGTTCAATGAACATGGTTTAGCTCGTGATCTCGATGAGATTGAACTTCTCCCATTAATGGTTTCACTAATACTTAAGTTATTGGATATTGGTTTGCAATTGGTCTAGGGAAAATCCTATAAATTCTATATCCCCTAAACTATCAGATAAATGGGCCTCATGTGGTATGATTCTTCTGGTTGAGGCCATCACATCATTTGTTTTTGTTAGAAGGAATTGTTAAAACCATATATTTATACTGGTCATGTGATCACTATTCAATGGATATATTATCAATGGTAAAGATGCATATAAATAATTAAAATCTAATTAGATATAATAAAAATAATAATTTCATGTGTTTTCTAAAACCATATTACATAATAAGACATTTAATTAAATTAAAAGGAGAATTTTATTTATAATAGTTTGGGTTGTTACAATATTCCCCCCCTAAAGAAAAGTTTCCCTTTAAATTATATTTTCCCACACTAAAATAGATGAGGGTAACTTTTCTTCATAACCACCAATGGTTTCCATGTTTCTTCTTCAAAATTTTGGTTTCTACAAAACACATTAATGAGGTTAATTTTCTCATTTTGTAGAAACAAAAAATTTACGGTCTAAGATCTTCATTGGATTCTCTTCACAGAAAATATCATTCTCCAATGGTACCACCTCCGGATTTAGTACAAGTGAGGGGTCCAGTATGTACTTTATTAAGAGGGATACATGGAAAACATCATGTAGTTGAGATAGGTTCAGTGGTTGTGCTAGTTGATAGGTCCCTTCGCTAATGCGATTGTGGATCAAAAAAGTAATGATGTGCCATGGACTAAGGCTTCCCTTATTCCAAAATCTCATCACTCTCTTCCATGGAGATATGAAGAGAAATAACATGTCTCCAACATCAAACTCTAGGTCATGTCGATGATTATCATCATAGATCTTTTTTCATCTCTAAGATGCTTTGATGTGATTTTGAATGGTCTTAACCTTGTCCACTATATATTTGACCATTTCTGGTCCTATAAGTTTCATGTTCCCCAGCTTAATCCCAATATGTTGGTGTTCTACACCACTTCCCACAGAGGACTTCAAATAGATCTGTTTAGATGATCAAGTGGAAAATATTATTGTAAGAGAACACAACTAGAGGTATATGTTGGACCCATCCTCATTTTAAGTCAATTGATCATGCTTTAAACTTTTCCTAAAGTTATTGGATAGTCCAATCCTATTGGTCATAATTTTTAGGGTGATAAGTTGTACTGAAGTTCAACTTAGTGTTTAGAGCATGCTAGAGAGTTTTCCAAAACATAGAGGTCAGTCTTGGATCTCGATCATATATAATCAATAATGGTGCCCCATGTAGCCTTACCACTTCTATGGTGTATATCTGTGAAAGTTGATCCAATGATAAATACTCTCAAATTATAATAAGGAATGTAGTATTTGTAAGACGATTTAAAATAACTCGAATCGCATTGTTTCATTTGGATGTCATTGGATGACTGGTGACAAAATCTATGGTGATGTTTTCCAATTTAAATGTTTTTATGGGTAATGGTTACATCATCCCCTTATACTTTTACCTTGAAATCGTCACTTGATGAAATACTATCCAATTTATTGTATATTCAACAATATTTTTCTTAATTTTATCCCACAAATTATGCTCTTGGAGATCTCGATACATCTTTGTGATTCTTCAGTGAATGGAGAAAGTTGAACTATTTTCACCATCCAATAGTTACTTCTTTAACTCGAGATTTGATGGAACTCATTTTCTTAACCCAAATCTCATAATTGCATCTACATTAAATTTGAACTCTGGGGATTCCAATTTCCTTATAGTTTCCACTTTCGTATGAATTCCCACATCATCTTCTTGAGCGTCCTTTAACCATTCAATAAGATGTGGTTGGGAAATCATTTTTTAAGGTATTTATGATGTTCCTTCCTTTATGATTCTCCTGGTTATCCTATTCCAATCTAAGAAGATTGGATCCCTCACAATTATCATTCATGATAAATTTTTACAATCCTTTCTACTTAGAGGATCTTCTATTTTTTCACTTTCCTATGATGGTAGTTGAATGAGAAGTCATAGTCCTTAATGACCACTATCCATTTTTGATGGCGCATATTCAGCACTTTATGTGTGAATATATATTTAAGAATTTTGTGATATGTATATATTTCACACTTATCACCAAAGAGATAATGTGTAAAAATTTTCAAAGAGAATATCACTGCTACAAACTCTAGATCATGTGTGGGATATTTTGGTCAAAAACTATCAACTTCCTTGAACCATAGTCTATGACTTTTTCATTTTTAATCAACACACATCCCAATCCCTTCTTTGAATCATCACTGAAAATTATATATAGTTCCCCGTTTGTAGGTAGTGTGATTAAAGGGGCTGTGATAATCCTTTTTATCAAATCCATGAAGATTTATTAACATTAATTATTCCAAGAAAATTTAACACCCTTCTGACTTATCATGGTAAGAGGGTTTGACAATGTTGAGAAATTTCTTAGAAATCAGCGATAATATATAGGTAACCCAAGGAAACTACAGATATTTATCATGGATGTTATCCTCATCCAGCCATTAATTGTTTTTTCTTTGAAGGATCCATAGATATCCTATTGCTTGTGATGATATTCCCCAAGAATGAGACTTCCTTCAACGAGAACTCACACATGAAGTACTTTTCATAGAGCTTATCCACTCGCAAGGACTTTAGAATAGTGTTCATATGTTCCTCATGCTCCTCCTTGGTTTTTGAGTATATTATAATATCATCTATAAGGACTAACAAAAACTTGTATAGGTAATCTATAAATAATTTATTCATTAAATCCATAAATATTGTAGGATCATTAGTGAGTACAAATGGAATCACAATGAACTCATAGTGCCCAAACCTTGTACGAAAATAAGTATTGAGAATATCAACCTTCTTCAACCTAACTTGGTAATATCCCAAATGAAAATAAACCTTGTAAAAGTATTCAACTTAACATAGTTGATCAAATAATTCATAAATTCAAGGAAATGGATAATTGTTCTTTATCATGATCTTGTTGATCTCACAATAATCAGTGCAGAGGCACATTGACCCATCCTTCTTCTAGATGAAGAGGACCAGTGAACCCCATGGTGAAGCACTTGGGCATATGAATCCTTTATCCAGATTCTCTTGGGGTTTGTTCCTTAAGTTCCTCCAGTTCCATGATAGAGATTCTATATAGAGTCTTTGATATTGGAAAAACCTCAGGTATAAGTTTGATTGAAAATTAGACCTCTCAGCTATGTGGAAGACTAAAAAATTCCTCGGTAAACACATTAGTATATTCCCTCAAAAATGGATTATCTTTGAGGATTATCTCTTCCATAGACTCAATAATTTTAGTGATATATTCTTACTCATATGTAAATATTATCCATGATTTATATGATGGTTCTAATGATGATTCATCCTCTTCCTTGAACTTGTATAGTATTAAGGGGTCAATTTTCTAAATAGAGAGTGATTTTATTCTCATAGAAATTTATGTTGGATCTATATATAAAATGCCAATCTATAGCCATAATCGTATAAAATTCTACCAAAGGGAGTGTGACAAGGTTTTCGGAAAATTTCATCCCATAAACATTGAAAGGCGAGGAGTTATATACTTGGGATTAAATAATTTACCTATTATCCATTTTCATCGACATCTCTAATTCCATTATTTTTTGTGGTGTTTGGATAGTTCTACTAAACATTCATTATATAAATGAATGTTTAGAACCAAAATCAAAAAGTACATTCACTATTATAGAGTGAATAACTAGAATACATATCACCACTTTGTTTTGGGATTCACTTGTATGGTAGTGATAGAGAAGGCTTTCCCTTTCAGACTTATAGGTTGTTGATTGCCACAAAAAACCCATGTATTAGTGCAATAGTTTGCAAAGTGCCTTAGTTCCCTATAGTTGAAGAAGTTTTCGACGCATTGAGGGTTGAACAAAACATTCCATTACTCCATCAAATTGGTGGGTTTCTCTTATTAGCATTCATTGGCCATGTTCCCTTCTCTTATGCACCAAAATCATTTCCTTGTCCTCATTAGGAAATTTTTGGGGTGCTTCTTTCTGCACATTTGACAAGTGGGATGATGAAATTTATTAGCACCATTAAATTTATTCATCATAATTCCAAGATTAAATTCCAATTTTCTCTTTTTATCACCATGATACCATTGGGATTCTATGTTCTCCATTTTGATTTTGAGGTCACATCATACAATTTCCTCATAGCTATCAAATTCATAGACTGCCAAGTATTTTCATAGACTAGGTTTTATCCCACCAAATAATTTTTCACCCTTTCATTCGAGGGTAACAACAAATCTAGAGTTGTATCGTGAATGTCTTGTGATGTTTTCCTCACATTTACCAATAGATTAATCAACTTTTTTCTTGAGGGCATGGAAATACCTTTCCAATTTAGGATGGATATTATAAGGAAAATATTTATCAAAATATATTTCTCAGAATTCATTCCACTCCATTGTTTCGATCACTTCCTTGGGATTTTTATTCTTGATCAATGTCCACCACTCATCAGATTCTCCCTTAATATGATAAACATTCAGGAGAACCTTCTATTATTCAGAAAATTAAAGGATGTAGAATATATTATCAATGTATTTTATCTATTTTTATGTGATTGAGGGATCATATGTTCCATTGAAAGTATAAGTCCTTTTTTAATGAATCTCCCAATTGCAACTTATTCTCTCATAGGTGTGTTTAGTCTCCCCTCTTGTTCCAAGTTTCTATTCATAAAATGAGTTAGTTGAGAGAGTATCATGAATTTTTTTTATTCCCGCTCCCATTGGATTGAGAATATCATTGGGGCAGTCATCACACCGCCCTTCGCATCGGTTGTTAACACAATTCCTCTTTTTTTCAAACCTTAACTAGAATAAAAAAGAAAAATTAGGGATGAGTATATTAATTAAACACATGATGGGTAATCCATTTACATTAAAGGGATATATTATAAGCTACATTTATCTCCTTAATATAGGAGTTTCTAGGCATCAATCTATGTTATCCATGATCCATTTACTAACATGTATTCTTATGGGAATTTTTTATTCCCTTAACAGTGGTTCATAATGAGATTTTATTTTACCAAAGAATATACCCTGAGAGTTTCATACTAGGTCCATAGTAAGTCTCATTTTTATATACTAGATTACCCCGTGTCAGGCCTGAAATATCTTGTCAGAGTTGTTACCCCTAGGTACATCTGTTCTAGAACCACGTCAACTAGTAATATCTATATAGGGATGTATCTACTTATTAAACCACATAATATATAATTTAAAAAATATTGATGTTTTCTTATAAAAATAGTATCCCTATGGTATTCTATATAGTTATATAATCATAACACTTATGCTAGAGTTTTATAATCCTAATCCCAAAAATAACTAAATCTATCCTCTAATACCAACTATTACAATCCTACTAATTATTTTCACATTAAAACATGATTTATTAGATAAAATAACACATAATAAAACCTGGAAGATCAAGTGGTATAGTTTCTTTAAGAAATTAGGTATGTTATATAACAACTTAAAACATAAATAACAAGATCATTATTTAAAACTTCTTTAACATGACCAAAATGTTCCTTTGTACTAAACACTGCATGGGATACCCTAAGGACATACATAAAAGGGTATGAGATATAAAGACCAGTGTTTTAGTTAATATGCATATCAATTTAGCATAAAAGGAACATGTAAAATAAGGAATGATATAGCATGATAATTATAACATGGGAAATGTGGAAAAAACATAAAACATTGCATCATAAAAATAGGTTGGAGGTAAACCAACCAAGACATCATAGTAGACAAAGTACCATAAAGGAATCCGGTAAACCCCATATCCTAATGTGACATATCATGATACTAACCATTACCCAATGCAATGGAGTGTTGTTAGGGTTCACCCTTCATAATCATTTCATTATCATGCTTAAGTGTGCCACATATATCATAAAAAATGGATTCATTTATCATCACAATTTACTCCAAAAGCATGGAATGTTGAATACATACATGTAATCCCCCAATAAAAATGTATATGTCTATAAATGTGAACACCCTTGATAGAAAATGTGTATTGTATTCACTACAGAATTGGTTTTGCATGGAAAATCATAACAACGTCACTTAGGGATTCATAAAAATGGGTTGATGAGATAGAAAAGGGTCTCTCATAACATAGAAAAAATGGGAATTAATAAGGAAATGGAGAAACATATCCCAATATTATAAATTTAAAATAGATGGCATAAGTTTGTGAAGAAACATGAATAATTAAAAGAATCCTAACTATTGTTTGGTATATTAAAGGGTTTACATAAAGGATCATGGGAGGCGTAATGATAGTTAAATAGAGAATATCATCATTTATAAACTAAATTTATAGTAAGGGGATATGGAATAATATATCCCAACATGATCAAACTAAAATTAAGAAGCATAATAAAAATGGTGCTCAAATAAAAGAGAGTAGATAAATCCCTTACAAAATTTTTGTATAGTAATGACTTAAGTAGGGGTCAAAATGATAGAGTATAAATGTTATATAATTCAACTAAACTCAGGTTTATAGTAATGGAATGATAATTAATGAATTAAAATATAACCAATTGAAATTATAAATACTAATTTTAAATAAGTTTCATGAATTGAAAGAAGTATAGGAAGGTGAGGACCCACTACTGGAAAATAGGTCTATACCCACGGTTTTTCAAAAAACTCTGGGTATAGGGTACTCCTATGCCCACAGTTTTCCAAAACCGTGGGTATAGGGATAGTATGTGAACTTATACCCACAGTTTTGGCGGGAAATAATTTTTTCACGGATCATATTAATATATATAAGCAGATAAATGTATATATAAAAAATAACAATGTTAGCTCGGTTGGTAGCTTACTGAAAAGCGGTGTTGTGGCTCATTGTAAGACCACTGTTCGAATCTCCGCAGCTGGGTTTTTTCAATTTAAATACCTTTTATATTAATATATATACGAAGATGTAGTAATATATAACAGATTAAATTAGTATCTCATTTGGTTCTTCATGAGGGGTTAGAGCGTCGCGTTGCTGGAAGCGCAGGTTCAAAACCGTGAGGCAGCGCTTTTTTAATACGCGACGTGGAAATATATTAATATAAATACACTTATATATGTGTTAATGAAATATAAAATCGCAGCTCGGTTGGTGCATTCGCTCGCTGTTAGGCGTAGAGTTCAGGGTTCAAACCTTGCTGTACCCGATTTTTTAAAAATGGATTGGATATATTCCCCACGGTTTGAAACCGTGGGGTAAGTGCCCTGCCAGGCTGTACATTGTGGTATTGGTGTGTGACACACTTATACCCACGGTTCTACCAAACCGTGGGCATAGGTCAACACCCCTATACCAATTTCGTTCCAGCCCATGGTTCCCAAGACCATGGGTATAGCCTATACCCACGGTTTTGGGGGTTATACCCACAGTTTTGAACCGTGGGTATAGACCCTTTTTCCAGTAGTTACCCCTTACTTGAATGTGTGACTCCAAAGGCTTTGGAGGGGATTCTTGAGAGATTAGGGCACCTTGGGAGGACTCTAGGTAGAATAGGGAAGAGTTTTTTCATGCTTAAAAGAGTTTCATTGATGTTAAATGGGAGAATGGCTAGGTTTATATAAAAAATAATGGGTATTTGTTTATTACTTAGGTTTTGGGATTTATATAAAAAAAATCCACAAACCAAACCATCTCATGGTATATTCCATTGGTTTCTTCTAAATGGGAGTGGTACAAATTATTTCATAAATACAAGGGCTAAACGTGTTAAAATACTACCATTGATGTAGTGCGGGTGAGTCACACTCTTAAAAAAATGATTTTAAAATCATAAAATATATTATAAGTCTTAGAGGATTCATAATGGATTTAAAAAATAAATAAAATATACTCAAAAACTCATTATATTGAAGGTAAAAAATATAATTGGTATTTTAACCTATTTATTTTACTTATTAGACCACTTTTGGGTCATTGTGATGTTAGAAAACACAAAGTATATTTATATGGTATTTAATTTTCACCGAACAATTATTTTGTCTTAGAAACATATGAAAAATTCATCATTGGATAATTTTATATCCCGATTCCAAAAAAAATATTAATTTCATATAAACAATTTTTAAATATGTTAATTTTAAATTTTAAAATAAAAACTGAAATTTATTGAAAATGACAGGTTTTTTACTATTACATTTTTTGGACCCTTATAAAAATTACCTTTGACTTCATAAAAAATATATGATAATTTATATTTAATAAAATATATTTAATAATAATATTTTATAAAAATATTATTTATTTCAAAAATACATTATTTCATAAATTTGTTAATTGAATATGAATATTAACTGAAAAATACAATTCATGCTTTAATAATCATTTACAAAGTAACAATAACAGGATAAAAATATATTCATTATTTTATAAAAAATAATGTAAATATATTCTTATTTCTAGGTTCTTGATACATATCCTTTTAATACACTAGTATATTCCCTAAGAGTAAGGTTTATGATGGTGGGGATTTCATGGGGTTTGTCAGTGAACTTGGTTTGGGATGTGATCTTGATGGGCTTGAACTTCTCCCATAAACGGTTTCTCTCATGCTTTAGTTATTGGCTCTCGTCTTGGAATTTGTCTAAGGAAAAACCTCAAAATTCTATCTCTCGTGGAAACATAGATAAATGGGATTTATAGGGCATAATCCTTCTGGTTGAGGCAATCACTTCCTTTATCTATGTCAAAAGGATTTGTAAAAATCCTATATTTATACTAGTAATGTGATCCCTATTCAATGACTATATTATCAACTGTAAAGATACATAAAGGTAATTAAAATCTAATTAGATATAATAAAATAAATTATGTGCATTTTTTTACTATAACCATATTAAATAAAAATAAATTTAATTGAATAAAAAAGGGAATTTTATTTATAATTGTTCGGGTTGTTATAGAAAAGATCAGAATAAATAGGAGTGGACTCATATCCCCACTTCTGATGATGAATCCCGCCAGTGTATTCATATGGTGTCAAGCGAATTGACTCATATCACCACTCACTCAGATCAAGACTATAAACATATTCAAGTAGGAATAATGCAGTTGGAATAAATACCTCCCCCATGAATCAAGCTCATCAGCATATTCTAATGGAACAAGGAGGAATATAGTGTTTTCATATTCCATATTTAATCAAAGATATCTCCCAGTAAGTATTAGAGAATGAAAATGTGAAGGCCTAATTCCTTGATTTTTTTTCAAAAGTGTCACTATACTATAGAAACATTTGAAGAACACCTATGGCGTATCATGATAGTGGTACAAATATAGGTACATGCACATATTCTTATTCTGATAGCCATTGAAGCACATCACCATGCTCAATATGAACAGGTGGTTGTGCCAGAGAAAGAACACATTCTTTCTCCCATCCAGGAATATTATCAAAATATTCCATTAAAGTAAGATGCATTATACCATGATCATATTCTCATTATAATATGGGCTCACTAGGTGATAGTTGCACATGCCTTGGTACAGGCGAACATTCTTATCAAAAGATTCCAATGACATACTACAAGGTTATTGGAACGGGCTCATATCCTTGTTTTGATTAGGGATATCCAAGTGAGAGTAGCACATGCTTAAGTACATGCTCATAATCCTTTCATAGAAGATAGGAGGGGTACTCAAAAGTCAAAGGGAGATGCTCGTATCCCTGTTCTAATCAGGGCTTACCATGTGAGTGCATCACATGTAACACCTAGATTTTTAAAGACCTTTTTTCTAGAATAAATTAAATTTTCATTGATATCTTATATTTAACTAAGTAAAAAAATTCCTTTCACATTACACCAACATGGAATACATTACACACAATACTAAATTGGCATACGTTACATGCAACACTGTGTTTCTACAAAACGTCTTTTTTGTAATAATTATTTAAATTAGATAATTATAATGTATGCATTAAACACAGTAATATGAATACTAATAACTAATTTACAAATATTTTTTTATAATTGTTTAATATAAATTAAAAATATTGATAATTAGAGATGTAATTTTTGGTAAAGTCCTCATATATTTAAAAATACTATTTTCTTAAATGAATTGTTTTTCATGTCATTTTGTGAAAAATAATAAAATTAATTTTATATACATTTAAAAAATTAATTTTATAAAATTAAATTTATTTTTTGAATTTATATTAGGGTGAATTTTTGGGAATTTTTTGAGAAACATCATTTTTAGATTATAGTAAATAATTCTTAATTTTAATTCAAATATGTTTTTATATAAATTATTTATTAGGATAAATTATATTTTAAATTTATTTAAAAGTTTAATTATGTCATATTTTATCAATTAATCTAATTTAGGTCATTATAATCAGTTTCACTTTGAAATTGGGTATGAAAGTATAGTAATATTTTGGATGTTTTTACTTTAAAAACTCGTAGTTTCTTCCTGTCAATGAGATTAAATTTAAATTAATTTTTTCTACTTATATAATTTTAATTTAGAAAACTATATTCCATATTTGGAATCAGAATTAATTATAAATTTTTAATAATGTCAAATTATTTTTTGACCAAAAATTTTAGTGAATGCTGTTAAAATTAATTACACTGATTAAGGTAATATTAAGCTTAACTGTAACGACCTGAGTCTGGAGCCCCTCCACTGGTGCCCCGTACCCGGTTCTACACATGACCTCAAGCGCGTTTCTCTGAATGCGAGAGGCCATCGACTAGAAGTGAGGGCCTTGGTGAGTCGGTGGGGAAACTATGACCTCATTCGGTAAGGTATACATGGTAAGAAAACAACAATAAACTACGAAAGCAGTAAACAACATGCATAACAACAGAAACCAAACAGCGGAAGCAATATAGATATATAACTATGATGACAATGATGCAGTACGTACAAGTATCTAATGAAAATAGCAAACACAAAAACGTGTTGAAATACAACTGAAACCAAATGCAAAAGAAAACAAAGTAAGCTCCTCGGCATCGTGAGCCACGGCTCGGTCCCATGCTCCCCACCTCTTGGTGCAATCAAGATCCTGAAGTAGAAGGGCGCTTTCCCTTGTCTATACTTGCAGCAACATAGTCTGCTTGGTCCCAAAATCATGGCCCAAACAGGGTGTGAGATACAATCCCAGAAGGCAATCACCCAAAGATTTGTGTCTTACAGTCAAATGAATACATGGAAGTAAATAAACAAGAAGCAGTAAACAGGAAAGCACAAGCAGCTATAATCCACAGTTCTAACAAGTAAAGCACACAAGTAAGCAGTCAGCAACAAGAAGAAAACAGGTAACCCTCTGGGTAGCTCTCACAGCCTAACCCCTATGGTTCAACCTATAGTACTAGAAACCCTATGGGAGGCACACACAGTCCCACCCCTCTGGTTCAGCTATGTAATTAAGCAGACTCTCTGGGGAATCACTCACCGTCAATTCCCCCTATAGTCTCGAGTCGTGCTAAAGGCTCTATGGGGAAGCACTCAACGTCAATTCCCCCTGTGGGCCATGACAAGGATCTACAAACTCTCTGGGGAAGCACTCAATGTCAATTCCCCCCATAGTCTCGTATCGTAATTAATAGACACTCTGGAGAATCCCTTCCGTCAATTCTCCCTTTAGTCTACTACTCTAGGTTCTCATAGTCCTAAGTATAACTAAACATGCTCAGCTCATGTATATCGTCCAAGTAAACCTCAAGAACCACTTGGCTATCATTCTACGGCTCAACAGCAATAACAAAACAACAGTTCCTCTATCCTACAACTAGGCATGGAAACTGGAAAAATGCACAATAGGAAAAAAAATCATGACAAAGCAATATGAGCACAAAATAAATTACTCTACTCACAAGCAATAACCTCTACTAAAGAAAACAAGAAAAGCAGGCAAACACCAGGGGAAAACCAGGAAACACGGAATACCCCGTTCACAGGTATTGGTGGAAATTGCACAAAATATCCATCAACTTTCTACGGAAAGGCACAAACCACCTACCTCGATCCTAGGAGATCGATCTAAGTGAACCTTGATGACAGATTCCCCTTAGAACGACGTAGATCTGAGAAAATGCACAAAACTTTCATCCCACGATAACTTGAAAACAAGGAGTAATCAAGAAACATGGCTCAAGGAAACGAAATAACTCACCGCTACGATTCCAACGCAATTGACCGTGCTCAAATTGGAGAATGGACGGCGAGGAAGGACTCCGTCGAAGATTCGGCCGTACGGTCGCTCTCGGACGGACGAAAGCTTAAGAAGAAGATGGTTTTGGGGGTTAGGTGCTACCCTGGTCCGTTTAATGAAAAAAAAGAAATTACACGGCGTGTACTTTTAGAGTACAGGGCGTGTACTGGGTCCTTTCCGTACTCCGCCAAAAACGGCCTCCACGTCACCCCTACACACCGTGTGTGTGGCCCGGGCACGGCCAGCACATGGCTTCGAGCCGGATCAGAGTACATGGCATGTACTCAAAAAGTACAGGGCGTGTACTTTGAAAATTTACAGAAAAACCATTTTTCTTAAAATCTCCAGAAAAAGGAAAAAATGTACCTGAAAAGAAGACCCGGGTTCTTACATTAACAACGGAATAAACATTAGATTTAAGGGGCCAAATAACCTAGAAACTTGTGAAAAACAAATTTTCTGGCCATATTCCTTCCCTAAACCTTCTAGTATTATATATTTTGGTTTTTAATGATTTTTTTGGGTACAAATATGGGTACACCAAACTTGTTTTCAAAAATTAAAAATGTGACCTCTCCCTTACCAATAAAAGTCCACCACCTCTCCCACTTCTCCACAACTCTAAAACCACTTAGGTTCAGCCATGATCTTCCGAATAAACTTCCCAGAAACCCTCCCTTTTTAATTTAATCCTACCTTTTATCATAAATCATTCCATGAAATCCCTTTTGTGCAAACCAAAAGGATTTACCCGATTAAAAGGTAACACCCTCCCTCAAGCTCCATTCTTTTATTTTCTTTCTCCACCACCTCAAATATCCTTATTACATTATTATACTGAAAAAATAGTATACTAAATATATTAATATGTTTTTATTCTAATTTTTCTACCTACACTTACACACACATTGATCTAATGGGTAATGGATTTACTGTTTACGCGTACGACAAACTATCAACTCACAAAAAGATGATTGTTTATTTTTCCTTTATCTCCTCTCGTGGGGGACATAATTATAGAAATTATATTTAAATATGTTATATATGATATTTATTATATATTTAATATTCTGTTATCCTTATATAAAAATTATTATTATACTTTCAATTTGGTGTAAATATGATAATTTTTTTTTTGAGGAAGTGTGGACAACCACCCCTTCAAAGCGATGTGATTCATTGACAAGCTACATGGAATGTATTAATCATTGGATTAATATAATTATATGATATAATCATAAAACTAGAATAATTATATATTTAAATGTATACATATAGGTCATTTTCATTATTACTTTCAATATGATAATAAAATGGAAATGACATTCATGCGTACGTATCACCTACCATCTTCATAAACGGTGTATTTCATTTTATACTTATATATTCTATAGATTATTATACTACACATAAAATAAATATTATTTATATTTTCATCATTATTTACATTATTTAAATAATGATATAAGTATTTGGAACAAAGATATAACAAATTAAGACACATGTGAAGAAAAAAGAAGATATTACCCAAAGTGAAACCTTAACATAGAATTGTTAAGAAGAGGGTAATATAAAGTCATAATAGAACCATATATATAATTATATATAAGAATATGGTTCTATATAATAAAATTTTAATTATTATACTAAAGTTTTGAATGATTACTATGAGATTTAAGACACAAGGTAATGGGATTTCTAGTATCACTTTTATTTTTGTGAGATTCACACCTTATTCACCACTCATCTATTTTGTGTGGTGATTACACATCCCCTGAATATATTATATGATATTCATACTTAATTTTATGTGTATTTAAATATCCATTTGATGATATCTATTTCATGGGGATTATGTTTCAAGAGTTACCAAATCAAAAAAAATAGTTTTGTCTGAATTTTCCTACTTTGAGACACATGCCAGGAATTTAAAGAACCATGTTTTCAAAAAAATCAAAGATGATATTTTAAACTCATTTTCATAGAAAATTTATTTTAATTTTTTATGTATTTCAATCTTCCTTTAAATTTTTTTCAAATTATTTTCAAGGAAAATCATTTTCAAAATGTTTTTGAGTTGTTTTTAAATATTATCAAATAAAAATGTTTCCAAACTGTTTTAAGCGATTTATTTATAATTATCAAGTTTATATTAAAGAAATGGTTTTCAAAGGGTTTTATGTATTAAAGAATTTTTTTTCTAGAAGAAATGAAATATTTCTCAAGAAATTTTTTTAAAATACATTTTAAAATTCATTTCCATCTAAAATGGAATCTTTTGATGTTACTCATACCCTTCTGGGAAATGATTACAAGGTTCCATTCATATTCTTTCTATTAATGGTTTATTTTTTTATGGCATGATTTTTATGAAATTCATTCCTCTTCCATGTTAACCCTTATTCTTTTCATGGTTTAGGCTTTGATGAAATTATTAGGAAACCTTTCTTTTCTATGGGTTAATATATAATTACATGTTTATGAAACCCATTTAATTTAATTGGATTATGATAAAAATTTTATAAAACCCATCTATTTTTATGGGACATGATATGATGAATTTTTTATTATCTTGTGGTATGAATGATTTTATAATGAGATCAGTGGGACCTATATATCCCTCAAATGCATTGGTTAACGATTTATATCTCATGAGATAATTATGTGAATCAAGTCAAAGGGCTTGATCCATTATAGGAAGATGGGGGAACATGATATCTTGCCTGGAAAATAATGCTACTTGGTATGGTTTTGTGTCCCACCCAGTATGTATAGTCACCATGAATATAGATGATGGGGAAACTCGGTCCACTAAGGAAAGATTATAGTGACCTTGCTTTTCTAACATTAGTTGTACATCAATTAATGATACTCAAAAGGCCCAGGAGCAAGTTAGACTCACTACTACCATCATTTTGATGATAAAAACATAAAAACATTACAAAAATAGGATATAAAGGTTTAGTGTATTGTGAAAACTAGGACCATACATAACATTTACAACATAAATAATAAGCGTTTATTTAATTTCATCTTCTCTAGGTTCTTATTGGCTCTAGACTTATCCTTAGTACAAGTAGTCCCCAGATGATATACATCAAAAAATGGGTGATCTAAAAGCCTAGTAAGAGGATAGATAAGAACATGAAACAATATAACATGGGGTGAGAATAACATCATCATCAAAAAAATCATGAGAGGGATCATTAGGTAAAGGCATAGATTGTGGCAACGCATAAAAATAAAACATCATGTCTTAGTGGTCAACTACCACATATAGTTATGAACAAATATAGCATCATGTTCACACATAATTTCACTTTATCTCATGAGATTTATCACCTAACTCAATGCATTGGATCATTGTATAATTTCAAGAACACCCTTCACATTCAAACATTTATATAATTCTATATAATTCCAGGTGCACCTGTCATATCCTAACATTTTCATTAACATTCATGACACATAGAACATATAAAAATCATGAAGATAAATAAAAATGTAAACTAATGGGTTTCATATAATAATAACACATTCATAAACGTTGGGTTCCCAAAAGAAAGAGGGAATAACATACTTGATACATGAACCATCAACCTTGAGTGAGAAGTAAAAGAAGTGTTTTTGAAAGAAAAGTTATTTTGGAAAACATTTTATTTGACATAAAATCTAATGGAAAACATTTATATACCATAAAAGGTAATAAAATTATGAACAAATTATTTTTAAGGAGTAACCATATCGAAAATGGAGTGAAAGAGAGAGAACTTGAAGAAATAAAGTTAGGTTCAAGAATTCCCCCTTACCTTGAATTTGAACGGTTTATTCACTTTAATGTCATGTATATTAAAATTATATTCATTAATTAGAAATTAAATAAACTTTTATACATTAATATGGTTATTTATTATTTCATTAAGTTATTTTATGGTTCTTTGGATGAGTTATAGAGTCTAAAGCCATTATTCGAAAGTATTCTTTTACTTAGTGTTCATGAATTATTCACTTATACACATGAATGGAAGTTCATGTAAAACATGGATAAACATCCAAAACTGATATTAAATTGTATTAATGATATTCTAGGAGTTTAAATTATCTTTTAGTTAATTATTTTATATACAATGTGGATGAATTATTTGTTAAAATTTAATGATTATCGTTTTAGGTTAATTTGGGTGCTTTTTGTATCACAATGAACATGTTCTATTTTATCAATTAGTATTTTGAATAAAATTTGTTTCTAGAACATAAAATGGGTTAAAAAATAAATATTAAAATCTTTTTTACAAAAATTTAAGGGTTTCAATGACATCCTTGAATGATTTGAAGGAAAATGGAAGTGCATCGCTCATGATGTAGGTAAATTAAAACATCACGTGCAACAATTTCATTTTTATAAACTTGGAGAGATGTGGAGAATTATAATGAATAATATTATATTAACATGATATAATACCATAATATCAATAATAATGTAGTTATCATGACATTTGGATAAGATAATTTGAGGATAATAGAATAAATGAAAAGAAAATTGAAAGGAAATTGAAAGAAAAGAGAGAGAAATTGCATCTTGAATATATCTCTTTGAGAGCCTCTTTAAGGAAGATTTTTTTTATTTTTATCATACCAAGGTCTTATGGACGTGGGGTAGGGGCTAGGGAAGAACTATGAGTAGAATTTTGGTAGGTCTTGTAGCTTGAGAGGTGTGAATAAATGAGTGTGAGGGGTGGTATTTATAGTAGAGGGGTGAGGGGTTTTCACAATACTATATTCATTAATTTATTTTTTCTCTAAAAGACAAGAAATAATGATGATTACATGACTAAATAAAGTACGTTGAACATGTGATTTGGAACCAATTGCACTTAAAACATCATAATATCATCCATGACTCTATAATTAATGTATTTAGCTTATTTTGTAAATTATAGTATTTCATTATTCATCGAAAATTAAAGTATTTTAAAAAAAATCCCAAAAGTTACCACTAACCATTTTCTGATGTGTATAATACAAAAATGAACTCCATTTTTCAAAAATAATTTTATAAATACTATAAATTTAATATTTAATTAAAATAATAATTTACTTGATAAATACAAATTTTAAAATGTAGTTGGGGTTTGGCTTAGTGGTAAGCACCCTGTAATACTACATGGAAAATGGGGGTTCAAAACCCATGGGGTGCAGGTACTGTAGCAGTACTGTAGCGGTACTGTAGCAGCGGCGGCACTGTTCATCAGCGGGTACTGTAGCGGCGGCAGGGCACTGTAGCGGCGGCGATACTGTGCGGTACTGTAGGAGCAGGTTACTATTCACAGAATGTGAATTAGCCTTAGAATGTGGGCCTACGGGCTATGTAATGGGATACAAGCCCACTGGGCCTTCGGGCTATGTAATGGGTTTCCCTCTACCTAGTTAAAAGAGGACTTTGCTTTGATTTAATAATAAAAATGAGGCTTCGGCCCCAAACTTTAAAAAAAATACAAATTTTAAAATTAAAACTATTTTTATAACACTTTGACAAATTAATCAAATCTCATAAAATTATATTATAATCATAAGAGATAAAAATATTAATTTTTGAACGCATTTTATAAAAAACCATTTTCTTTTAAAATTTTAAATTAATAAAAAATTCTAATTAAATATTTATGACTTATAAAAATACCAACACCTTTTCTATGGTCATATTGTCACTTATAATATGGATAAATTTTATTTATAAATTCATGTGTCAGGTTACTACTATTTTGTAAGATTTACCATTCATAAGGGTCATATTAATATTCATATGGGTTGGTTACTATTCATAAGAGTAGGTTAATATTAACCAAAAATTAAGTTTTCCCTATCGCACTCCAAACATCTTACTGATCGCAACTGTGTATGTCAGATTTTCAAAATTCCAAAAACAAAAGTATAAAATTTATATTTAAAGGTCACATAGTATTTTATTTAATCATGATGTTGAATAGTGTATCCTGATGTGATTTTATAAGATTATAAAATTACTACAAGAAGGGATAAATTTCATTGATAAAAATTTGGGTTGCTACAAAGATGGGGAAACTCGATCAACTATATGAAGATGGGGAAACCCGATCCATTATAAGGAATGGACTACGACTGAGGATGTTGGTATATCCTGCCTAGTAGGTTTGGTCCCCATGAAGTGCCTTCATAAGTTCTAGAAATGATTCTTGAATTATAGGAAAAGATATCATATGTCTTTATATTCCACAATACCAAGTATTATTATTATTATATGAATTCATGGATTATGTTCATCATTTTCATATGATTCATGTCTTATGAACTACTATGTTTTAGGCCATTATTAATGTTTATGGTTTTTGATATACATGGTATGATTTTATAATCTTATGATCATGTTCTCATACCCATATGCTCACATTTATTCTTACATGTCTCTCTTGTTTATCCTTACTGAGCATCTAAGCTCACCCATTTTTATGTTTCATTCCCCAGGTTATGAAGATATGTATTAAGTCGATGTGTCTAATAAGTGCTATATTCATGAACAACCGAGTGGGAGATAATGTATCTCACTTATGAACCAATATTTATGTTTCCATGTTTCTAAAGACACTAGACTAATATAGTCTTTGGGCATATTTTTTGTTTAATGTTTTAAGAATTATTAAAAAGTTATTTAATGTTAATGTATGAAAAAAGATGGTATTTATTGTTGGTATCAGAGAAAGGTTTTAGTTAAATTTTGTAAACTAGGTTGAGAAAACCTTAGTTATAACCCTAAGGACATGTCTAGGTTAAGTCTAAGGATAAGTAAAAGTATAGGAAAATGACCTGGAATTTTGGTAAAGGATAGAGTAAGTGGTTTCCTAGAAATATATCCATGTATAGATACTACAATTGGATGTGGATCTAGAACATATGTACCTAGGATTGAAATTTTTGACAAGATGTTCTGGGCCTAAATCGGGGTAATTTGGTACATGACAATGGGCCTTCCTGCACACCTGGTTTGACACTCCTTGGGTATATGCTTTCAGAATTTGTGAACTCTTCATGAACCATCATAAAGGGTTTAAATAGAATTTGGATAGTAATAAACTAGGATAAACCTATGGTGTCATAGACTAAGGAATGTTTCATAGTTTAAACATCTTATATGTAGTTTTTCATGATTATGTGGTTCCCCATTATGATAACTATTTCTTACTCTATTTTTTTGGGTTTTAGTCAACAGCTAGAACCCAAAGGAACCATGTAAATGTTGATTTTGATGGATAATGAAACAATTTTTCTCCTAAGCATCCAAATGATGCGGGAGCTAGAATGAAAAACCCAGTATCTATGCTCATGTTTCTTTCTCAATATATGAATCAAGATGAGATTCGAAACAAGGAAATGAGGGAACACAGTTCTATTGATTCCTTTAGGAGGAAATACTTCCCTTCTTTCAGAGTGTATTCTGATCCACTTGTTTCTAAACACTAGATCAGTTCCACTGAAATGATATTCTCTATTATCTAGTGTTTAGATCTTGAAAAACTCATTCTAGTTATTTTTCAGTTAGAAGGTGAAGTAGACCAGTGGTGGACTTTAATCAATAATACGAGGAATCAAGATGAAATAGAATCCATGGATTGGGATGATTTCAATAACTTATTCTTGAATAAGTACTTTACTCTTGTTTATCTTATGAATATGGAAAATGAGTTACTTGAGTTGGAGAAAAAGGATAATGAACATTTTTAAATCTATGAGGCTAATTTCACAAGACTTTCAAGGTATACTTCTGGAATTATCATCTAAACTGAATGTAAAATTTATAGGTTCTTTGGTAAATTAAAACCAAAAACCACAAGGGAATTTTCCATAATAGACTTTAGTATCTACAAAGAGATTTTGTGTTTTGCAATAAAAATTTAAATGGGGTTTGGAGTTACATATCAATCTCATGGTTTCAATAATAAAAGGAATATGGATTTCAAAGGAAAATCTAAAAAACATGTAGCGAAAAATATGAGCCTTCCATTATTCTCTATTTGTGTAAACAATCATGGATGGAATTGTCTTATGGGTTATAATGAGTGTTTTAAGTGTGTAAGTGAAGGCCATCGGGCAACTTATTGCATCAATGATGGGAATAAAATGGAATATGATGTAATTAGAAGAATATCTACACAAAATTCACCACTCACACTATAGTGTTTCAAGTGTAAGGATAATGTGAATTTCTATAACTAGGGCCCAAACCCAAGGGCTAATGATAATTATCGATGTCAAAAACCACTTAAACAAAGAGGCAATGGAAATATCATGTGATAATTATTTTTGATGAGGGGTGTGATAACGAAGTGATGAAAGGTACACTTACCATCAAATCTAGAAATTATAATGTCTTATTTGATTGTATACCTACCCATTCTTTCATATCTAAATAATTTAATAAGGTATTATGATTCCACAAAAACTATTAGATGTGGAATTATTAGTACAAACCCCTAATGGTATGATGACTTCATCTCATGTCTCTGATTACTATCTAGTTGATGCTTGTGGAAATGTGCTTCCTGAAAATTATTTCATTCATTCTTTGGTTGAATTTGATGTCATATTAGGCATGGATTAACTTTATATGAATAAATCCCACATCAATTTCCAAGGAATATAAGTAATTTTTATCATTTCAAAACCTCATATAATCTTCCATCAGCGTGAAGATACATAAGAATATTTTATGGTGATTATATCCAACCTATGGGTCTTAATTTCATTTCATAAGGGTTTTTTATCTCAAGCAGTTGGGGATAAAATCGGCACCGATGATATGCATGTTTTCCAAGAATTTTTTGATGTCTTTTAAGAATGTTTCCAATCCTTTGACCAAAATGTGAAGTTGATTTCTCAATAGAACTGATACCTAGTTCCACACCAATTTCAAATACTCCCTATAAAATGTCCCCAATTGAGTTTCATGAATTAAAGAAGAAACTCTAAGAAAACCATGATAAGAGATTAATTTGGCCCAGTGTGTCACCTTATGGTGCACCTATTATTTTTGTGAAAAATAAAGATGGATCAAGGTGACTTTTCATTGATTATCGAGAGTCGAAAAATTCCACAATCAAGAACAAGTATCCTCTTGCCCGTATTGATAACTTGTTTGATCAACTATGTGGATCTAAATAATTTTACATGATTTACCTTCATTATGTATATCACTGATTGAGGTTAAATATTGAGGATATATCCAAGACTACATTCCATTCAAGGCATGGATAGTATGAATATATAATGACTATAGTGACCCTCTCTTTACAAACATTAATATTACAATAACTTTTGTAGAATACTTAAACATTATACAAACAGATGCCCAAATACCTTAGTAGGTATATTGCCTTTGGAAACATTTAAACATAAACACTAGTACATAAGTGAGCTACATCATATCCCAATAAGTTCTTCTTGACTATCACCCTTATAAGACATATCAAACATATTGCATATCATCATAACTTGGGGGAAATGAAACATAAAAGGGGTAAGGTGAAATGCTCAGTAAGGGTAAAAATGGATACATGTAAGCATATACATGAGTAAAAGTGTATGAGAACTTGATCATGAAAATAGAATCTCATAACCTACATATCAAATATCATGGCCTGAATATTGGCATTTCATAAGACATGAATCATAATGAAATAAAGAGCACAATGCTTAAAATCATGAAATATGAATAAGACATGGAATTATGGAAACACATAAGTATATATTGATTTCTATAGTACCCATGGAATCCCTACCAAGACTATCTTAGTGGATAAAGTCATTTACGGAACCTGGTGAACCCCTATTCCAACCCTGTATTACTGAACCGAGTGAACCCTCGTTCCATCCCAAAATTAATGAACTGATTAAACCCTCATTCTATCCTTGTATTACTGAACTGAGTAATCCCTCATTCCATCCATGTATTACTGAACTGAGTAAACCCTCATTCCATCCCTGTATTAATAAACCGAGTAAACCATTATTCTATCCTTATCTTACTGAACCAAGTAAACCCTTATTCCAGCACATTTTATCTCATGAGATATAAATATTTACCCCATGCATTGGAGGGAGATATAAGTCCTACACATCACATAATGAAATCATACATACATGTGCCACAAGATCAAAAATAAACATATCATAACCCATGAAATAAAATGGGTATCATAAACATGTAAAATATCATAACCTGTGGAAATATATGGGTTTTCTAATCATTTCATCATAAACATAACCCATAAAAAAGTGGGTTTCAAAATAATATAACTCATGAAAGAGAAAAAAGTTTCGTAACAACATACCATCCAAACATAATCCATCTAGAGAAAGAATATGAATTGATAAATTGAATAATTCCACATAAGGTCATGATTAAAACCAATGGATGTTATCTTATATGGTAATTAATTTTAAAATATCTATTAAAAACACTTCTTGAGGAAAATATCCTTTCTTATTTAACAAATACATTTTATTTAATAAAACTTTTTGAACACATTTTTCTAGAAAAATACTTTAAAAAATATATAGAAATCATTGAAAACAATAAAACATTTAAAAAATCCTTTTTCCTAAAAAATTATCTTTAAGTATATTCTGAAATCATTTTTGAAAACATTTTTGAAAACATGGTTTCTTAATACAATAGATTTCCATCTGAAGAAAGAGACATTCATATTTTACATGAAAACATTATTTTAAGTACCAAGAGTGTAAAAATGGTACTAACACATTACTATATATTTAATAAACTTAGTATAAGGAAAATCATGAATATTCTTGAGATGTGGATTATAATATTTCATTAAAGGAGGTGTAAACATAAACAATCTTGGAAAGTGATGAGATTGTCTCAATAAACCCTTATAATTAGGTGACTTGGGATCATACTATCCATGTAAGAAAATATAATTACAATAATATTAATATATCATGAATAGAATTAGATTCTTGATAAAAATTTAAAATGGATGCATATAGACATTAAGAAATAGATTAGGTGGATAACAAAACATGAGTCTCAAAGAAGAAAAATTGAGACAAAAACTGTTTTATCGATTTGGTAACTTTTGAAACTTAGACCCCATAAAAGAATGATCATAAAATGGATATTTGAATACCCATATTTTTAAGTATAGTATACATAGAATAAAATCATGGGAATTATATAAACCACACAAAAGGAAAAAGTGTTGAACATAACATGTATCTCACATGAATTAAAAGTGAGGTGAAATCCTCTTACCTTGTGTCTTGACTCTCTCTGTACTCGTACAAGCTTCATGTATAATTAATATAAGTTTATTATAAATATTTTACCTAATAATATTCTTATACATAATAACATATATTTTTTAATATAACCTTATATTAACTACTTTTTAATGATCTTATGTTAATGTTTCACTTCGTGTAAAATTCACTTTGTTCTTTGCATTTGCCTTAATTTGTTACATCTTTGGTCATTATACTTATATCATGATGACAGACTGTAAACCATGATATAAATATCAGTTATATATATTATATTTTTATTGTAATAATCTATATAATATAGATGTATGAAATGGAATACACCATTCATTGAGATGGTCAGTCATACGTACTCATGAACGTTGTTTCTGTTTTTATTATCGTATTAAAAGAAAGTATGTAAATGATATATGTATATATATTTATGTATATATATATAATTATTAAATTATAATTAATATATCATATATATCATATAAGTTCATTAAAATCATCCTTAATAAATTCCATGTGGTGGGATAATGAATCACATCGCTTTGAGGGGGCGGTAGTCCACACTTCCTCAAATGAGATTATCATATTAACATGAAAAGGAAAGTAATGAGATATGTGTTATAAAAGGTATAAATGAAATTAAATACATATTAAATATAATATATGAAAAATATAAATATATTTTCTATCATAATGACCATCATGATTGGTGTTTAAGGAGAAATGAACAATCATCATTTCGTGAGGCAGTAGTTCACCGTACACAGAAACAGTATGTTCAACATCTATTAGATGGAGGTGTGTGTAAGTGTAGGTCAGAAACATTTCATAAGAAAATACTAGTATATCTATGAAAATTTTTCTATCACAAAATAAGGGAATAATGATATTTAAGGGTGTAGATAATGAAAATAAATGGAAGGATCTTGAGAAAATATATTACCTATAAATCGGGTAACTCCTTTTGGTTTGTGCCAAAAAGCTTCATTGAGAAGATTTCTTCCCAAAGGGAAGATTCAAGGTAGAATTTAGGATTTTTGGGAGCCTAATTGGGTAGTTATAGGGAGAAATTAAAGTGGTTTTAGATGTGTGAGAAATTGGTATAGGTGGTGGCCTTTTATTTGGAAGGAAAAGGACTCACTTGGAATTTTCATAAACAAGTTATGTGTGCACATATTCTTGCCTAAAAAAAGTCATACAAAACCAATATAACTCAATAATTTAAGTATTATGGAAGAAATATTGATAGTAAATGGGTTTTGGATAACATTTTAGGTCATTTGGGCCCTTAAGTTTAAGGTTTAGTCCCTAATTAAGCTTAATTTGGCCTTAACTGTTGTGATTAATTTTATTCAGTTTTACTAATCATTTTGGTGATAAATTAATATGGTCTTATTATAATTTAAATATTATAATGAATATGATTTTTTATGTACGATTTTTGAAATTCAAATCATAAAAAATGGAAAAAATAATATTACTGTTAATCTTGTAGAAGGGACGAAATAGCAGGGTTAAAAGTGGGAAAAAGTTTAAAAGTTTGTTATGGATTTATATTCAGTTGAAAATTGAAATTGATTCTATTGAATTAAATTTTATTAATATATGTAATATTTATCTAATGTGACCTTAAAAATATTTATAATATCATTTATTATTAAGAATCAATTAGACAAAAAGTTGTTTTTAACTAAAAAGTAGTATTTTTCACTATTAATAAAAATGAAGTTTCTCAGAAAAATCACAAATATTCACCCTAGGATAATTTCAATGTTATGAAATAAAAATTAATTTTATTTTAGAAAATTAAATTTCTACATGTTTCTAAAATTAGTTTTATTATTATAATCGGTCCATTCTAGAAAACTATATTTTTAACATAAAACGGCATTACCACCAAATATCATTTTTCATTATCAATTTGTTTTATTTATATAAAAAATTATAAAAAATACTTGTATATTAGTTATTACTAGTCCTATAACTATGTTTAATGTTTATATTATAATTATCTCATTTAATTAATTAATTATATATATATATATATTCATAGAAACTAAGTGTTGTGTGCATCGTATGCCAAGTCGGTGTTAGTTGTAGGGAAAGCCAAGTTGGCATTATATGTTAAAAGAATTTTTGAATTAGTGATTTAATATATATATATATATATAGAACTATTTTCTATGTCATGTTAAATGAAACATATTGAAAAGATACATTAATTCAAATAAAAAATAATTCTCAAATTCTTATGGTGTTACATTCTACCCCCCTTAAAATGAATTTCACCCTGAAAATTTTTTTGGGTTATAAAATGTTTAATACTTTAAAGTTTCATTAATAGAAACCCACATTATAAAAATGGATACTAAAACTTCCATTAAAATGGATTTTTGTAACCATAATGGTTACCAAAAGTAACATATAACTGGGTTTCTACATAGGAGAACATATGTTGGGAGTGAAGATTAGACATGGAGGAAAATCATAAATATTTATAAGGACTGATTGAGATCATCAATAAAAACAATTAATCGATCAAAGGAAAGTTTAGGGCCTCAATGTCATAAATATTAGATGATTTAAAAGGCCATCACTTCATCCAAAATTAAGGTATTAGGAAAACAAATGTTTTTTTTTATCAATTTCATAATGTTGAGTAATTCTAGAAAATTTCTCTAAACAAAATATAATTATTGGGTCGTGCTTTGAAAAAATTATAATACATACATTACCTCATGGAATGAATGTATAAAAATTATCTTTCATGAATAAATCACTAAAATATTCTTTTAACAGATCATAAGGCTCGTAAAAGAATAAAAAGTCTAGCTATTTGTCTCTTAAAAAACAACATGCATTAATCTATCAAAATAAAAAGTAACACTAATAGTTCATCATAAATATTTATTCATTATAAAAATATATACATTTACCATGAAATTATGTATGCCATTGGTAGGTGTGAAACCCTTATTGTACTTTAGTCATTGGTTTAAGACCGACGCCATTTCCGGACATGATTTGTTGTCACCTAACAAACCTGATGCCCTTTTTTAAAACCAAACTTATATAATATATGATATAGAGATCCTTGAAATATGGTTAACCACTTTTTAGCCTTTTATGTAACGTTTTGAACACAAACTCAATGCACAAATACTTCCTTCAATGTTTAACTTAAACTTTTAATGAACGGTTAACCATATAACCCTTCTCAAAGGTGAAAATACAAAACATTAGAAATAAAGTCACGAAATTAGCTTAACATTGATTCCATTATATATAAAAAAGTATCTATTGGTTGTCATATTCCAAACAAGTGAATACCATAATCATATATTCTCTTGAAACATGGTAAAAACCTTAATTGCCATAAATCCTTTTGGAAAACATGGATGCTTACTCATTCCAAAGTATATTGGATTTACTACTTAAATTAAAAAAAAATTGAACATCATCAGTGATAGCATACACCACTTATAAAATTGTACTTACTTAGTTTCAAGGTAATAAATAATTTCTAATTTACTTATTGATATCCCATGTATCTTTATCCATAAAAAATTATCTTATCATAATGAATATGTTAAGGGTTACCTTTCTTAATTCAAAATATTATATTGTCATTAAATTACTTCACTAGTCCAAAATAAACTTGTGAATACTGAGTGAAAAAAATATTTTAAGAAAAATCCTTGTATATTTCCTCATTCATAACTTTTGAATCAAAATACATAAATACTTTTATTACTTCATTCTTAATCCATTAATAGTAATACATCTTTCATTTCACATTTCATATGTAGTCTCGTCATCATCTACAATGTAACCATTACTCACACCACCCTACTTATTCTCTTCGTGAATATTTTTCTTGGGACATTGGGTTGAATAATGACCATTTTATCTGCACTTAAAACACTAAACAATTTATGTTGAATTATGGAGGCCAAAATTCCCATCCATTTCATTATCCAAACCTTTCATTTTTTTCCTTACAGTCAATTACTTTTTGTTATTTATCTCTATAGTCAAAACACCATTTTTTCCTCTAAGACATTCACTTAGGAGATTCTTTCCACATTATTGACAAAAAGGAAACCTAATATTCTTTCCTCCATGGTCTCTATTACTAGAACTCTCAGTAAACCCCTTATTTCTCTTCCTTGGCGAGTCCTTGAGTAGGTTAATCGTGTTTCGTGAAAACTGATTAGGAATGATCACAACATCTTTCACTCCAGTGATCATCCCACTTGATTTCTATTCAGAGAATATTCCATCATATTAAACATTAATTTACATCCTTCCATTTCACGCCATTAACTAAAACCAGAAGCATAGTGTGAGCATTATTTATCATAGTAGAAAACTATATAACCATGAAAATAATTACATATTGAATGTTTAAATCATTACACCTTCTATAATATATAACAACTTAAGTTTATCCAAGGTTATTCATATATAACTTATATCAAAATACTTCATAATGGTTTGTGAAGAGTTTGTGAATTCACAAATCATATCCCCAAGGAGTGTCAAACCAGGCGAGCTGCAAGGCCCATTTTTGTATACAAGATTACCCTGACTCAAGCCTGAAACATTGTGTCAGAGTTGTTACCCCTAGGTAAATCTATTTCATATCCAAATCCACTTATAGTATCTAGACAGGGATGTATTTCTTGTAAACCACTCACTCTATCTTGTACCAAAATTCCATGACATTTTCCAAAATTTTAACTCATCCTTGTACATATCCTTAGAGACATCCCTATACATATACATAGAAATATAACTAGGGATATCACTAAGGTTTTTTCATCCTAGTTTCCAAAGGTTTACTATACCTTTTATACGATACCAAATATAGTGACCCTCGCTTTAAAAACATTGATATTGCATAACTTTTCTGGAATACATAAACATTATACAAACAGACGCCCAAAGACCGTAATTGTTATAGTGCCTTTGGAAACATGGAAACATAAAAACTGGTACATAAGTGAGATAAATCATCTCCCATTAGGTTCTTCTTGACTATAACCATTCTAAGACATATCAAAAATATTACATATCTTCAAAACCTGGGGGAAAGGAAATATAAAAAGGGTGAGTTCAAATGCTCAGTAAGGGTAAAAAATGGAGACATGTAAGAACAAACATGAGTATAAGGGTATGATAATGTGATCATGAAAATAAAACATCATACACTATATATCAAAGATCATGGAGAAAATATTCGCAGTTCATAAGACATTAATTATAATTAAATAAAGAGAATAATCCATGAAAGCATAACATTGGAATAAGACATGGAATTGTGGAAACACATAAGCTTATAATGATTTCCATAGTATCCAAGGCATCACTATCAAGACCATCTTAGTGGAAAAAAGTCCTTTAATAAACTGGTTGAACCCCCATTCCAGCCGTGTATTACTAAACTGAGTGAACCCCCATTCCAGCCCTATATTACTAAACTGAGTAAACCCTCATTCTAGCGCTATATTACTAATTTGAGTAAACCCTCATTCCATCCTTATATTACTGAACCGAGTAAACCCTCATTCCACCCCTATATTACTTAACCGAGTAAACCCTCATTCCATCCCTGTCTTACTAAACCAAGTAAACCCTCATTCCATACTTGTCTATAACATGGGGTATAAATATTTACCCAATGCATTGGAGGGAGATATAGGTCCCACCTGTCACATAATGAAATCATACATACATGTTCACTAGATCATAAATGAAAATATCATAACCCATGAAATGAAATGGGTATCATAAACATGTAATCATTTCATAACTTTTGTAAATATACAGGTTTTACAATCAGGTAATCATAAACATAACCCATGAAAAGAAGTGGGTTTCAAAATCATTTAACTTGTGAAACAGAAACAGGTTTCATAACATCATGCCATAAAAACATAATCCAATTAGAGAATGAATATGAATGGAGGAATTTAATAATTCCCCATAAAGGAATTATTTACACCAATTGATTTTATATTATATGGTAAATAATTTTTAAAGTCCTTTTAAAAACACTTCTTGAGAAAAATATCCTTTCTTCTTTAAAAAAATATTTTTATCACATAAGACCTTTTGAAAAAAAATTCTTTGAAAATACGTTGAAATTTTATAAAATAATATTTGAAAAAAATAAAACTTTTTAAAATCCTTTTACCTCAAAAATGAACTTCATGGATCTTTTGAAATCATTTTTGAAAGCATTTTTGAAAACATTGTTTTTGAAAACAATAGATTTCCGACCAAAGAAAGAGACGATTATATTTTACATAAAAACATTTTCTTTAAGTACCAAAGAGTGTAAAAAAGGAACTAACATATGAGGATATCTCTAATAAACATATGAGAGGGAACTCATTAATATTATTGATATATGGATCATAATATTTCATCAAAGGAATCATAAAAATAAACAATCTCTAAATGATATGAGATTGTCTCAAGAAACTCTTATAACTTGGAGAGTTGGGATTATAATATCCATGTAAGAAATGAAAATTAAATAAATCTTAATATATCATGAATATTAGTATGTTCATGATAAAAAATTTAAAATGGATGTATATACACCTTGAAAAAGATTTTAGGTGGATAACAAAACATTAGTCTCAATGAAGGAAAATTGAGACAAAACCGTTTTATCAACTTCATAACTTTTGGAACTTAAACCCCATGAAAGAAGTATAATAAAATGGATATGTGAATACCAATAAATTTAATTACAGGATACATAGAATATAATCATGGTCAGTAAATACACCACACAAAAGGAAAACGTGGCAAACATAACATGTATCACACAGAAATAAAAAGTGAGATAAAATCCCCTTACCTTATGTCTTGACTCTCTCTATACTCGTACAAGATTCCTATATAATACTTTTAAGTTTATTATAAATATTTTAAAAAATAATATTCTTATACATAATACCATATATGGTTTTATTATGACTTTATATTAACCACTTTTTAATGATCCCATGTTAAAGTTTCACTTCGGGTAAAATTCACTTTGTTCTTCGCATGTGTCTTTATTTATTACATATTTGGTCCTTAGACTTATATCATTATTATAGAATATAAAAAATTATATATATATATATATATTAGGTATATATAGTATATTTTTATTATAATAATATAAAAAATATAGTATTACAAAATAGAATACATCGTTCATGGTGACAATATGTCATACGTACGCATGAACGTTGTTTCTTTTTTTATTATCATATTGAAAGAAAGTATGTAAATGACATATGTATATATATGTATGAATATATATATATAATTATTAAATTATAATTAATATATCATATATATCATTTAATTTCATTAAACCCATCCTTAATACATTCCACGTGATGTGTGACCGAATCACATCGCTTGGATGGGGCGGAAGTCCACACTTACTCAAATGAGATTATCATAATTTCTCCAAATGGAAAGTAAGGAGATGTTTGTTGTAAAAGTTATATAGAAAAATATATACATATTAAATATAATAAATGAAATAAATAAATATATTTTCCATCATAATGGCCACCATGATTGGTGGTAAAGTATAAATGAACAATTATTGTTTCCTGATATAGTAGTTCTCCGTACACAAAAAAAGTATGTTAAACATCCATTAGATGGAGGTGTATGTTATTTTAGGTTAGACCATTTTCATAAAAAAATCCTAGTGTATGTAGGATAATATTTCTGTCACAAAATTATGGAATAATGGAATTTAATGGTGTGGATAAATAAAATAAATGGAAGGAGCTTGAGAGAAGACATTACCTCTAAATCGGGTAACTCCTTTTGGTTTGTGCCAAAAGGCTTCCTTGAAAAGATTTCGTCCCAAAGGGATTATTCAAAGTAAAATGTAGGATTTTTGGGAGGATACATGGTCATATATTGGATTAAATAAAAAGGGTTTGAGAGTTGTGTGAAATGGGTAGAGGTGGTGGCCTTTTAGGGAAGGAAAAGGACTCAGTTGGAATTTCAACAAACAAGTTAGGTGTGCACATGTTATTACATAAAAAAGTCATAAAATCCAAAAAAAAATGAATAATGGAAGTTTTATGTATGATAAAGGGACATAAAATGGGTTTTTTACAATTTTCTAGGTCATTTGGGCCCTTAATTTTAAGGTTTCGTCCCTAATTAAGCTTAATTTGTCCTTAACTGATGTGATTAATTTTAATCACTTTTACTAATCATTTTGGTCAAACATTAACGATGCCTTATTAGAAAATAAATATTAGATTGAATACAATGGTGTAATTTCAATTTTGTAAATTCAAATCATAGAAGTGGAAAAATTAATATTATTGCTAATCCTGCAAAAGGGACGAAATAATGGGGTTTTAAAGTATGAAAAAGTTCAAAAATTTGTTCAGGTTTTATATTCATTTTCAAAGTGAAATTGATTCTAATGAATTAAATTATATTAATAGATTTAGTTTTTATCTAATTTTCCATTAAAAATATTTATAATATCATTTATCATTAATAATTAATTAGACAAAAAGGTAGTTTTTAACTAAAAAGTAGTATTTATCACTATTCATAAAAAATGAAGTTTCTTGGAATAATCCCAAAAAATAACCATAAGATAATTTCGATGCTATAAAATAAAAAATTGATGATTATTTCAAAAAATTAAATTTTTAATTGTTTATAAAATTAATTTTATTATTAAGATCGGTCCATTCAAGAAAACAATATTTTTAATATAAAAGGACTTTACCAAAAAAATCTCATCATTCATTATCAATATGTTTTATTTATATGAAACAATTCTAAAAATATTTGTAAAGTAGTTATTACTATTCCTATAACTATGTTTAATGGTTAGGTTATAATTATCTTATTTAATTTTATATATATATATATATATATATATATATATATATATCGATGTGTGTGTGTTTCATAGAAACTCAGTGTTGCGTGCATAGTACGTGAAGTCGGTGTTTCTTATAGTGAAAGACAAGTTGGTATTGTGGGTGAAAGGATTGTTTGAAATTTTTTTAATATATATATATAAAAACTATTTCTAGTGTCATGTGAAATGAAAAATATTTAAATGATTAATTAATTCAATGAAAACAAATAATTCTCAAAATCTTGGGGTGTTACCGTGATACCTTTTGGTCTTACTAATGACAATTCTATCTTCATGGATTTGATGAATATAGTCTTTAGAGATCACCACGACAAGCTATTGGTTGTCTTTATAGATTACATTCTTATCTATTCAATTGGAATGGAATATCATGAAGATCACTTGAGAATTGTACTTAAGGACCTAAGGAAGGAGAATCTATTTAAACAATTTACAATGTGCGGATTTTTGCTACAAAAGGTTTCATTTTTGGGTCACATAATCTTAGGAGATTGTATAACAGTAGATCCATTAAATAAATGGGCTATTGAATTCTATCCTAGGAAAGTAATAGTGAATTAGATCAATATATTTCTTAGCTTAGCTGGATATTATTGATGGTTTGTGGATAATTTTTCATGACTATCTAATCCTATGACCAAGATAACTCGGAAGTGTGTGAATTTACTCTTGATATATGAATGTGTGGAAAATTTCAAGGAACTAAATACAAGGTTAGTTAAATCACTTGTTATTACATTAACCTATATTGGAGAAGGATTTGTACTCTATGGTGATGAATCCAAGAACGGATTGAGATGTTTTCTTATGCATAATAACATGTTTATTGCTTATGCCTCACGATAGTTGAATATTCATGAGAAAAATTATCCAACTTATTATTTGGATTTAGTAGCGGTAATTTTTACATTAACGATATGGATGAATTATCTATTTAGATAAAAGTTTGATATATATACCGATCATAAAAGTATGACATATATATTTATATAGAAGTAGTTGAACATGTTCCAGAGAAGGTGGTTATAGTCTATAAAGAATGAATACTTCTCAATACATTTCCACCCATGGAAAGAGAAAAAATTGGTTGATGCTTTGGGTTTAAAGGATCATGCTAGGTTATCCATGATGATGATCAAAAAAGATTCAATATTTATGAATGTTCAATGAGTTGAAAATACTGAAGGAAGGGGAAAATATTATCTTACTCAAATGCATGTTCAACACTCTATCTAAGTGAAGATTAATGAGGTACATAAGGAATATGTAGAGCTAAAAAATAATGTTAGAAATGTTCCTCAGTTTAACCTTGATTAGGATAAAATAATAAGGTTCCAGAACCCTATATGTGTTCCTTACATACTATATTTGAAGGAGTTATTATAGGAAGATTATATTTCTTCATTATCAATTCATCCTGCAGGTACGGAGATTTATAAGGACTTGAAAGAATGCATCTGGTGGGATGGAATGAACATAGATATTTCATAGCTTGTATCTCAGTGGTTGGTATGCCAACAAGTTAACGGTGAAAGAATAATTTAAAATGGGATGTTTCATCCATTACCAATAAAAGAATAGAAATATGAGAAAATTACTATGGATTTCGATTTTGGAATACCCAAAACCTCTAAAGGGTTTAATTATATATGGGAGGTAGTCGATCACCTTAAAAATTCATCACTTTTCATCACTATCATATAAGACTTCTCTTTAGATCAGCTTTCCAGGACAAACATTAAAGAAGTATTAAGGTTTCATAGAGTAAAACATTATATTGTATCATATTGGGATCTGAGGTTTACCTCTATTTTCTTGAAAATTCTTCATTAAGAAAGTGATAAATAATTAAGTTTCAGAAAAACTTATCATCCTCAGACAGATAGTCAGTCTAAAAGAAAAATTCAACACCTAGAAGATATGTTGAGATCATATTATTTGGATTTCAAAGGTGGTTGGGGTCAACACCATCCTATTGTTGAGTTTTAATACAACAATAACCATCACTCAAGAATTCATAGAGAACCTTATGAATTCCTCTATGGGAAGAAATGTAAAGATCCAACGTGTTGGGATGAGGATGGAGAAAGATAACTATTGGGATATGATATCACTGAAGAAATGGAAGATAAGGTTAGAACCATTCTACAGTATATCAAGGTAGTTCAAATTTGGAAAAAACGTTATGTAGATAACCAATGGTGAGATCTAGAATTTTAATTTTTGGAAAATGTGTTTCTATGAATCTCCCCCTGGAAAAAGGTTATGATGTTCAAAAATAAAGGGAGACTCATTCCTACGTATATTAGTCCCATTGATATTCTTGATCGTATTAAGATGGTATCCTATTGTTTTTAACTTCCTCCAAATATGTATTAATCCCATGATTTGTTCAATATATCTCTCCTGAGGAAGTACATACCATACCCTTCACATGTATTTAATTTAGAGGGCATACTGATGGAGCATGATATTTCTTATGAAGTACAACCGGTTGAAATTCTAGACCGATTAAAGATATTTCATTGAAACTAGACCACTCACATGGTAAACATTTTTTGTAGAAATAAATAGTTAGAGGAAGCTATGTGGAAACATGAGTATATTATGAAGAATAAGTATCCTAATTTTTTTCTGAATGAAGAATTTCGAGGGGAAAACTCATTTTAACAGGGGTAGAATGTAACACCTTGAGGTTTTATGGTTATTTTTTTAATAAATTAAATTTTAATTGATATATTTCATTTCGCTAATTTGGATATTCCTTTTACAGGGCACCGACATGGAATATGTTACACGTAACACCAACTTAGCGAATATTACATGCAATATTGAGTTTCTACGAAACATTTTTTTGTTATAATTATTTAAATGAGATAATTATAACCTAGTAGTTAAACATAGTAATATGAACCAAAATAAGTAATTTTTAAATATTTTTTATAATGTTTTAATATAAATAAAATATATTGATTATTAAAGATATAATTTTTCATAATGTCCTCATATATTTAAAAATATTATTTTCTCAAATAAACTACTTTTCATGTCATTCTATGAAAAATAATAAAATTAATTTTATAAACATTTAGAAATTTCATTTTATAAAATAAAAAACTTTTTTATTTATAGTTTTGACTTAATATTAGGGTTAATTTTTTCAATATTTCAGAAAAATATCATTTTTGGGATTAATAGTGAAAATACTGAATTTTAATTCAAAACTGTTTTTTCATATAATTTATTTATAAGAATAAATTATATTTAAAATTAATTTAAAAGTTTAATTATATCATATTATTATAAATTAATCCAATTTAAACCATTATAATCAATTTAAATTTTAAATTGCATATAAAAACTTAGGAAACATTTTGGATATTTTACTTTATAAACTCACAGTGTCGTCCCATCAACAGGATTAAATTTAAATTAATTTCTACCACTTATGTGATAGGAATTTGAAAAATTATAGTCTATATTTTTAATCATCATAATTTATAATTTTAAAAAATTTCAACATAGTTTTTGACCAAAAATATTAGTGAATGAAATTAAAATTAATTACAGTGATTAAGGTAATATTAAGCTTAATAAGGGAATAAAACATACATTTAAGGGCCCAAATGACCCATCCACTTTTCCAACACCCTGTTTACGGACATATGTTGACCATAAACCATACATTATTTAGTTGTTTTGGTTTTCCATTAATTTTTATGTAAAAATGTGGGTACACCTATCTTATTTACAAAAATGCCAAGTGTGTCATTTCCCTTCTCTATAAAAGGCCACCGACTCTCCCTATTATCCACACCACTCAAACCAAATATATCCAGAAAATATATCGCGAATCCACTTCAAAAAACCCTCCCTTAACCCTTAAATTGTAACTTTAGTCTGAAATCCTTAAAAGTAATCCCTTTGTTGAAAACTAAAAGGATTTACCCAACAAATAGGTAACACCGTCCCTCTAGGTCGTTTTTTTTATTTTATTTCTTCAACCCCTAAACTCTCCTTATTCATTTATTATACAAAAAATAATATCATAAATATACTTATATATTTTTACATTAATGGTTCTACCTAAACATACACACACTTTCATCTAATGGCTAACGAACATAGGGTTTACATGTATGGAAAACTACCACCTCACGAAACCATGATTGTTCATTTTTCCTTTACCACCTATCATGGTGGAAATTATGATGGGAAATATATTTATTTATTTTATACATTATATTCATTATGTCTTTATGCTTCTATAATCCATTTACAACAAATATATTCATAATTCCCATTTGGTGTAAATATGATAATTTTGATCGAGGAAGTGTGGACTATCGCCCCCTCAAAGCGATTTGATTCGTTCACACATTACATAAAATGTATTAATGATGAGTTTATTAAACTTATATGATATAATCATTCTAATGGAATAATTATATGTATACATATATACATTTTTTCCATTTTATTTTTTTCTTTCAATACAACAATAGAATAGAAATGGCGTTCATGCGTACGTACAGTGCATTGTCTCCGTGAATGGTGTATTTCGTTTTATACTTCAATATTCTCTAGATTATTATACTACACATATAATGAATATGATTGATATTTATATAATTTTTTATAATATATAAATCATGATATATGTATAAGGACCAAAGATATAACAAATTAAGACACCTGCGAAGAACAAGCAGATATTACCCGATGTGAAACCATAACATAGAATTGTTAACAAGAGGGTAATATAAAGTCATAATCTAACCATATATAGTATTAGATATAAGAATGTAATTCTATTTAATATTCTTTTATTTATTATACAAGAGGTTTTAATGAGTATGATTTGAGTTAAGACACAAGTTATGGGGATTTTTAGTATCACATTTATTTCTATGAGATTTACGCCTTATTCTCCACTCATCTATTTTGTGTAGTTTTTTAAAGGTTGGGGCCAAATCCTCAATTTATTATTAAATAAAATACCACTTTAATACTATGTAGAGGGAGACCCATTACATAGCTCAAATTTCCAAGGCACATTTTCTTGAATACAAGGCTTCAAATCCCATATTTTGGCCCAAAGGACCCCTCGGTGAACAGTACTACTACAGTACCTCTGCTGCTACAGTACCATTGCCGCTATAGTACCTGCTAAATTTACTCCACCACTACAGTGTTGTAGCTGTTATAGTTCCACCTCTACTACATCACTGTTGTAGTACCTTCTACATTACTGCTATAGTACCCTGAAATGTTTCCTTGGCTGAATTTGATCCTGGGACTTCTGGGTGCCAAGAAGGAGCCTATACCACTTGGGTACATGCTCATTGGCAAAATGTGTATAAGGGTAACACTTGCATCTCAATGGGGGGACATTCCATTCCTAGATCGAACCACACGTTCCCCAACTAAAAAAATGTCTTGGAATATACATGTACATAATATTCACAGTGTCTGAGTCTACTAAGACTCGAGCCTAGCCTAGTTTCCACAGAGAGCGAGGGGTACAACCAGTAGGTACCACTCAGCTAACTCCCCATGGGATATTTTCTGTAGTGATTATACTTCCCATGAATATATTATATGATTTTTATCCACAATGTTATGGTATTTACAAATCTAGTTTATGATCATTTCATGAGGTTTACTTTTCAAGAGTTACCAAATAATAAAAGTAGTTTTGTCTAAATTTTCCTTCTTTGAGACACATTCCACAAACATCAAGACCCATGTTTTAAAAAATGTTTTAAAAGATGATATTTTAAGCTCATTTTAACCTAAAAGTATTTTAAATTTTGTGTATTGTTTTCATGCTTTCGTTAATAATTTTAAAAGTATTTTCAAGGAAAATGGTTTTCAAAATGTATTAAAGTTCCCTATATATTCTTTAAAATAAAAATGTTTTCAAATATTTATTTATAAATTTTCATCAATATTTTCAATAAAATGGTTTTCAATGTTTTATATGTGTTATAGAATATTTTTCAAAGAAGAAAGGATATTTTCCTCAAGAAATTTTTTTAAAATATATTTCAAAATTATTTTCCATCTAAGATTGTATCTGTTAGTTTTACTCATGCCCTTCTGGGAAATGATTCAAAGGTTCCATTCATATTCTTTCTATGAAGGGTTTATGTTTTCAAGGCATGATTTTTATGAAACCCATTCCTTTTCCATGAGTTTTATTCTTGTGAAAGCCACATCTTTTCACGAGTTAAGATTTGATGGAATTATTATCAAAACCGTCTTTTCCATAGTTTAAGATATAATTACATGTTTATGAAACTAATTTAATTTAACGGGATTATGATACAATATTTATGAAAAAACATTTATTTTTATCATTCATGATCTAATGAAAGTTTTATTATATTGTGGCACATGTATGAATGATTTTATTATAATATCAGTGGGACCTATATCTCCCTCAAATGAAATGGGTTAAAATTTATATCCTATGAGATAATGATATGTATCAAGTTGATGAGATTGACTCAGTATGGGAAGATAGGGAAACATGATCCCTTACAAAGAAAATACTATGACATGGAATAGTGGCGTGACATGCCTAGTAGGTGTAGTCATCATAATGATGGAGGATGGGGAAACCTGGTCCACTATGGGAAGATGGGGAAACATGATCCCTTAAAAGGAAAGGACTATGACTAGGGTGGTGGTGTGTCCTTCCCAATAGGTGTGATTCCAATTAATTGAATTGATATGTTCTAGAAATGAGACTTGACTTATAGGTAATGATATCACATGTCTATGTATGCGAAAATTCCAAGTCTTATTCCTATTATATGATTTCATGGATCATGTCCTTCATTTCCTTATGATTCACATCTTATGAATAGCCATGATATATTCCATTATTCATGTTTAAGATATTGGATATGCAGGGTATGATCTTATAATGTTATGATCAAGTTCTCATACCCCTATTCTCATGTTCAGTCTTACATGTATCCCTTGTTTAACCTTAATGAGCATTTGATCTCACCCCTTTTTATGTTTCCTTCCCCAGGTTATGAAGATATGTATTATGTTTGATGTGTATAAGAAGGGTTCTAGTCATAAAGAACCTAGTGAGGGATAATGTAGCTCACTTATGTACCAATTCTTATGTTTCCATGTTTCCAAAGGCACTAGACTAATACGTTCTTTGGGTTTTTGTTTGTTTAATATTTTATTTATTATGAAAAAGTGATGTAATGTTCACGTATAAAAAGTGAGGGGTGTTATAGAACATGCCTCCGGATAGGTTTATATTTCAATCAGTGATTCTACTTGGTGTATTACAATATCTCACGGAATCCAGGCTCATATCCTTACTTCCGCTGAGGGACGACTGCATCAGCATCCTTCAAAGGATATACATGAGGAATATCATGTCCCTTCTCCCATTCGAGAAGTCTATTGGAATATTCCAGTGGGGAATACATATTTGTGCTGGGATCATATCCCCATTTCACCTAAGATTGACCGATATATTCTGACAACCAACCACCCACATGTTTGCTAATATTCCTTCCAATAATACAGAATATCACTCACATACTTAATCATCTTCTCAATAGTGGGATCATATTCCGGCCCCACAATAATATTTTCAACATAATCCTTTAGTTACCATAAATTTGGCTCATATTGTTTCCCCACTATAAAAATCCATGTCGTTACATTCGAGCCCCAATGCTGAATGATTCTCAAATCTCTAGTCTTTTAAATGCCATTGTACTTGAGGATGTTTGAGTCATATCCACAACTTGTAAAGGGCCATTTGATTCTCCAACTAAAGTATAATTTGATCATTACCTCAATATTCCTACTCATGGTGGTGTGGAGATTGATCATAGAGACTCTACTCCTGAAATCTTTCATTTTCACAAAACTATGACACATTATTATAGAGTGGTGATAAAAAAACCAAAGTTTAACATATATAGTTTACCTATAACTATCAACAACACTTCATTATGGTTAGCAGGAGACCTAGAGAAGCAACCTTTGTGGTCTGACTAGGTGGAGGAAAAATAATCTAATGAAGAAAAGTTTTACATGGACATATAGAGAGAGTTAGAAGGAATCAAACTCACTACCATGTTATATCCCACTGCCACTTCATACTATGAGATCAAATATGAGATAAAGAAGGATATCATGCCTTAAATACTCCAAAATATATGGGAAACATGAACACCAAACACCTCACATATCTAAGATATAAGGGTCACATTCGGACCATAAATAAACTCTGATGTCAAATGGAACTGGCTGCTATCTCCATGGACCAGGACCCAAATATTAAAAAGAAATGAGTAAATCAGTAACATTCTTGGATCCATTACACTAAAAATATTCCCTAAGTGATCTCTAAATCCTCAAAAAATATTTGTATTTGAGGGTGGGGAAAATATGGAGTGTTGCATTTCCCTACATCCCTGGAACAATGTAACTCCCCTAATATGAAATCCTATAATGTCATAACCTCTTGTGATATTAGAGATCTAGTTAAATTTTAATCTAGTTGGTCAGAAAATCAGAATAACCCTATTTTATATTTAAAAATACATCGTAAATGTAGAGAGATAACTTCCAACAGACCTTTATGTTGGGTCCCTCAAAACAATGGGAACACATTTCAAACCAAGAAGTAGAAGCTGTAGAAAACCTGAAAACTTCCCATAGAAAATGATTCCCGTTATGGGATTCCATTGAACCCAACTCATACATGAGAAACAATGCACAAAATCAAATGACTCCCAATAGTACTTTCCATAGTATCCCACAAGCAGAGAACCCTTTCCACAAGGATGGGAGAATATTTACCACCATGACCACCCCTCTAATCATTAATCCCTGAGTGGATTAAGAACATGTTTTCGGTAGCTGTAGATAAACACCAACCCATAAGGATGTGGGATTTTTTATCTCAATTTTCATCACCAAGTTCATCAGACCCTGAGAGGGTCCTATAGAAATCGGTGATGGTTCCAGATCAACCCCATCCCACATGGCTGGGGCATTTATATCTCAATTCCCATCCCAAGAGTCATCAAATCCTCAATAATATGATTAATAAGATCCAATTATATCAATAAATAGTCCCCATACTATAGGGATGGGGTCATTTTCATCATTATCATCACCTTCATGGGAACCTGTCTTTTATAGGTTGGGAAACAAATATCAAGGGTCAGCATCACATCCATTCCTACCACTATATGAAAACTATTTTCTATTCAGGTACCATTCAGAAAATATGATTGGAAACTTCCTTATGTTCATTATCCATATACCAATATGGGAGGAACATACGGTAATTTAAATAAATCCTCAAAGGGATCATAAGGCGAAAATGCCCAATATGGAAAAGGATTAGAGAAATGACTCAAATTAAACACTCCAAGGAGGATTAAATGGTGCAAAATAACCCAGCTATGATGATAGAAATTTAATAACTAGTATTTCCCAACACACCTTGGTGAATTCTGTCACTATCAACACAATAGATGATGTGGATCAAGATGAATATGTAGAGTGACATAATGTGGAAAACAAAACTCGAGAAGAGGTTGATCTTTAAGCACCAACCAAGGCTAAAAACACATGGAATCAGTGAAGGGTCTAGAATTTGGAACCCCAAAACAATGAGTGGCCACCTCTATAGTCGAACACCACCAAGGATAAAGGGAATGGTGTGGCTAAATCCCACTCACCACCCAGAAGATCTGAATTCCTTCCATAGATGAATGGTTGGCACTGTTTGAGAATGGGATACAAATTCATAGAAAACTCGATAAGGATATAATCATGGGAAATATTCTTATTGGGTTTCATATTCAGATAGAGATGAATATCCTTACTCATACACATAAAGAAATATTTGATCCATTTGTAAGACCAGAATTAGTTCGTTATGATGGATCTAGATCAAAAGAGCCAGTCTATATAAGTGAGGTAGTAGAAGATGATCATGAATTCCATCCTTTACGGTGATAACCTCTCCCTCATCAGGAAGAAAATTCAGTAATTTCATGGATCAATAATCAATTTTATTTGATAACTAAGGCACATCATCAATACTCTCCCGCTTCCTATAGATGGGAGGTGGCCAAGACAACAATACCTTTAGAAATTTTTAATTCCATTGTATCCCTAGCTTCCTGAATGGAACAATGAAAGGGAAGCACACAAATGTACAACCTGATAAGAATACCTATCAAGAATGGTTGGATAAAACATTGTATCTACCCAATTTCAAAAATCCAGTCTTCTCATCCTTTGATATTTCAAGAGACCCAGGATAGCATCTCGCACACTTTGTATCCCGATGTTCCCCCCATGATGGGCCCTTGAGATTAGTAGGAGATGACATAGTGAACCGGCTTTATAAAAAATCAGGTGGGCATAGCCTTTATTTAGTACTACAGCCATACAAAAATATCTATTGTATGATTGAAAGATCTTTGACATCAATTCCTTTTTTATTTTATCTCTACATTAAGGATTATGAAAATCACAAACCTTACGAACTACATGCCACATGAAAATGATAGGTTTTATTATTTCATTTACTTATGGAAGGGTTCAACATATTCACATAACATCCCTCTATCACAAGAGAAACTACTAGAACATTGGGATAAAATTATTCATGATGAAATACATACTCCTTTGATCATGATGAAATATCCAAGGGGTTCTATGAGTTTTTTTGAAATTTTGCAACACCTAAAATATTCCATACAGTGGACCCAATCTAAATCTTTTCTCATGCCCTTGCCATAGGGAAAAGGGATCAGTAAGGATGAGACTGTCTTCCTTACCCTCAAACCATTAGAAGTTCCCATTCTAGAACCAAGGTGATCCTAGAATAATTCAGCACCTCCCATCGAGTGGTAGAAGCAGTAAAATATCCCTCGGCTAGAAGAAATATGGGATCATGGTCACCCACTATTTGAGTAATGGATTTATAGAAATTATTCCTTATAAAATTAAAATTTTACTAATTATTTCATTAAATACTTAGAAAATAACCAACTTAATCTGTCACAACCTAGGAAACCTAATGAGGACAACCTCATTGATCGTCCTGACTACTGCCATTTCCAGAATAGGTTGGGACACACCATCCCAGACTACATCATCTTCAAAAATGTTTTTCAAATCATGGTTTATTCTAGGAATATGACGTTATAAAACTACCTAACATGGGTAACTTTTGTATTTGTCACCTAACTAGGAGAAGTGGTTGATTGGAAAGTGGTTCTAGCTTGGCATGGAAAGATGTTCATTTACTGGATGACTCGAAATACAGTGGACTAAGCTCATTCCTCCCTAAGGGTACAACTTAAAAACCACATAAAAATCCCATTACATAGGTATGTGACATAGAATAGACCTCCAATATATGGAATTAATCATCATACATAGGAAGATATAGAAGAGGAAGAGTCATACTCATGTCTTACACAAGATATAACTCTCACAAATTTCGTTCCTACCACATTTGGAGAATGGGAACCACTCCACCAAAAGGAATACTCATTATATGAAGACCTAAATTTAGGTTTTATTAATGTAGTGTACTTATAAGATCCCTTATCCTATGGTGAATACAACTTCGAGCATGAGTTTCACATACCTGATCGAGGAGTTGGAGGCAAAAGGTGCATGATCTAAGGATTCAAGGGGGCATTACAGGTATGGTCATGCCCAATATTTTGTTCACATACCTACAGAATCCATATGTGAAGTTGAGACACATGGGATATCACTCCAAATATCCCAACCGAAACATGAAGATTCCATAGAGCTCTCTAGTAGTCATCCAATCCCAGTCATCTAATATGATCATTTGGATGAGATGTGACTATCTGATCATCCCAGACCTAGGGGAAGCATGATGCGATCTACACAACATAAAAAAGATACAACTTTACCCTATTCTCAATAAATATGTATTTCCAACTCAAACACCTCATCTCATGAGACACATAGTAAAGAGAAACCTCATATCAGGAAGTGAAAACATCTAGCGTAAAAGAATGATATTATGAAATAGTTGGGGATTATCCCTTGAGAAATATAAATCCCAGATACACTTTATCTTTCAATATGACTCATAGAGGTAGTAATAAAGGCCCTTCAAAGACCAATGGAGTTCACAACATATGTCACTGTAGCCGAGATTTATCGAGTGAATACTATACTATTAGAATTCCAGGTTACCACCTCATTGACTGAATTTGATCAGGAAGAAGTTATCTAGGGACATATTATACCAATATATGTTTCCAATAGACTCAAAAATGTTGGAATATGAAGGGATCTGATTTAATATGGTTCTAGGTTCAACCTAATCCTGATTTGGTCCCTCCAAAATTTTGGATATAGTGAAGGTTAATTGTCTACAACAAAGATAACCATTCAAGGGTAAGATAAGAGAGATCAATGGACTCTTGGAATGATAAAACTCAATGTATAGATCGGGAATCTAACATCAAATGTTGAGTTCATAGTTATCTAGTAAGAGATATCATATAATGTCCAACATGGAAGACCTTTCCATCACAACCATGTGGTAGTACCTTAAATATTGTATCAATGTTTGAAATACTGCATAAATGGGAAGGTTGGAAATCTATTTGGTGATAGTATCCGCTTCACATCCTGTGAAGCCACACATTCCATTGAAGCATTATATAAAATTTATGTATAAAAACCAATGGTTGATCAAAATATATAGGTTTCATCAACCAATGGCTTGGGGACCAACCTTGAGAATCCCTTGAGTATGATCAAAAATGATTATGTGCTACCCATAAACCATATTGAGGTAGTAGACTTAATCCTAAATGTTTAAGCTCCTTCTATCCCCAATAATAGAATAAAAGAAAATAACCAACTCTAGAATCTCTATATGATGACCCCGTTAGTCCACATTGAAATTATACTTTCCCATGGAATCTCTTACATCAACACCGATAGAGATTTGACCAAATTACCTACCATGTCTAAAAATGACTCTACAGACTCAGAGGTGGATGAAGAAGAGGATTACCTTAGGAATACCTATTATTCATTTGAGGAAGGTTTCTTTTCCACCATTGATGAGATCATGTATGTGAATATAGGAAAGTATGAAGACACACTACTTACATTTATTAGTGACACCATAAGAAGGAGAGGTATATTGAATTTATAAAAAAAACACTGATTCATGTCATCTTGGAATTATATGAAATGATTAGGATAAACCATGATGTGGTTATGAACCGTATAGTATATATTCCTTAGGGTTTCAGGAAGGAAACCAGAAGAATAAACCCCTCTCATGAAACTTGTGTGTAGATTGATAATATTATAAATTGATCAAATCCATTTTTTTCTGGGAAGTGAAATGCCTAAATTGTCTCTCCAATATCATTTCTATTAAGAAAAAAATGATCATATCATAGTCTTATTATATTTCAGAGACCTTAATCAACAATTCCTGAAGGATGATTTCCTATTTACAATCATAGAACTCGTGATCTATGTGACTTTAGGCTTCTTATTCCTTTCATTGTTTTATGGGTATTCATGGAATAATTAGATAAATATGGCCCCAAAATATGGGGAATCCACCACCTTCTTAGAACATCATGTATCTTTTTATAGTAGGTAATGGGATTCAGATTAAAGAATGCGGGGGATACTTATCAACATGTGTTTCATCATATCATTAAGACCTTATTGGGATGAATAGATGAATTTATATTGATGGCATAGTTATCAAATCTTAATAGCAATGTGATAACCATATTAATCATCAAGAAATATTCAGTGAGTTACAGTAGCATAGTCTAAATATGAAGCTGTAGTAGTGAGATTTTTGTGTAATGTCCTAGAAATTAAATGGATTTTTTGTGTGTCTCCATGCCATTGAGGTCAACCCAGAAAATAAAAGTCTAATCTTATAAAATTCACCATCAAAATCTCAAGGAACTGAGGGGGTTTTAATGGAATCCTGATTAAAACCCATGTTTCATTGATAACCTAGAATAAAAATATCTCTCTTTAGCCATGATAATTAATTAAAGAGTTTTATACTAGTAGGATAAATAATACTAAGAATCCTTGGATAATCTCAAGAAGTAATTTCTGTAACCACTGATCTTGATGTTTCTAATAGACGAAAAGCCTCTTATCTTATATGTGTTTAGTATGGAGCAATCACCCGGTGCTCCCCTCGCATAGAAAAATGATATAGGGCAGGAACATAGTCTCTACTACCTCATTCGAACAATGCTAGGTACTGAGTCCCGATACTCTGATGTCGAGAAGAACTACCTCATGATCATCTTTATAGTACAAAAGATGATACATTACATGAATCATCATGAAGTCCATGTGGCCACTCATATTGACCTGCTCAAGTACATCCTTTGTATTCATATGCAGACTAGGAAATTGGAATAATGGGAAGTTATTATATAGAAGTATGACATTGGGTTTTTGTCACAGAATATGGTAAAAGGGTAGGGCCTGGATGATTTCTTTGCATCACATCCCGCCCTAGAAATCACACCAGTGGATACTAAACTACCAAAAATCTTTTTTATACCCTTATGAAAATCCCTAAAAATGGGATATGTATTTTGATGGTGCCTACCAAAGTACTATTGGAAAGAGGATGGAAAACCCGAAGATCAACTGGTTTAGTCCAATAATTGTATTTGTTTCTATTAATAAAAAAAATTCATTACTCTTTATCATTATCTGATGGTTGCACTTATAATGAGGAAAAATACCAATCCCTCATCATTGGCTTGGAATTATACCTATAGATGTAGATAGACTACCTAAACATAAAAGGGTATTCAAATCTAGTTATAAAATAGATCAATGAGGAACATTCCATCAAGAAGGAAGAATATTTCCCTCTCATTGGTTATTTTAGGGGACTAATGGAAGTGTTCCCTTTTTAACCCACATTTCATCATATACCTCGATTGAAAAATTATCATGATGATGCACTGGATAATGCAGCCACATTCATAGATAATCTCAACTAGGATGAGGTGAACTTTAACATCACACACTGAATAATGGTCTCATCAGTCATCATCTATGATATGGATGAAATAAATCTAATCAACACTTCCCTAGAGTGTGATAAACTTATATCCTCCCCTATATGGATGTATCCTAAATTGATTATCTCAAAATGGGACCCTCAAAATGGACCAAGTCAGATGAGAACAGACTCAACACCCCGGAGTGAACATCATCATTCGAGATGGGACAAACAACAAATAAAATTCTTTAAAAATTAGGATTTTATATAATCCTACTTAGATGAATAAAAGAAATTGATATTCCTATTGTAATGGAAGAAGTCCAAGAAGGATCCTATGGCACTCATCAATCTAGGACCTAGATCTCCCACCGTATTATGATGATTTTCTACTACCAGAAAACAATGATACTGGACAGTGTGTAATTCACTAGGAAATCTCATTCATTCTAGATTCATGAAAACTTCTTCAATAAAATTCCCAAATTACTACATATATCTATATATTTATGGCTATTTTACATATATGGAATGGATGTTGTTTGGACATATCCCCTAGCCATAGCAAAGTATTTTAAGTACATCCATTCTACTACTGATTTTTTAAAAAAATTGGATGAGGAAATTCACCTTTAGTAATAAAGGAAAAGGAATATAATTAACTTCATAAACACCAATATCATTACTAGTTTCGGAGTCCTACACATGACATTGATGGGAAATGACACAGTATTCTGTTCTACTTTGTTGAATAAATTATACTAGGAGTACAACATCATGACCAACCATTCATCATTCTATTATGTAGTTAAGAATTTACAAATAGAGTCCACCAAAAAGATTCTATCAAATATACTCCATAATATGATGGGAAAAGATAATAATTCATGGAAGGTCAATATTCTTCATGCATTATGGTCCTACTATATGACCATGTGCAAAGCTAGACAATTGACTCCATATTCATTAATGTATAGAAATAATGTAGTGTTATGAATAGAAGTCCAATTTCCCCTTCCTTAAATATCAATCTATGAACAACTCTCATATGGTGAGAAATTTCTAAAGTTGTTGGATGAGTTGGAACAACTCGATGACAAAAGGTTGTGTACACTGCACAACCTTGAAATCCATCAAAATTAGATCCCACGAGCCTTCAATAAAAATATTCACATCCATTTTTTCCTTTATAGATAACTAGTATTGGCTCTCATAACCCCTATGATACCAATAAATAACCCTCCAAAGCTAGAACCAATATTGTAAGGTCCTTACATCATACATAAATTTTATTCCAATTGATCCAAATTGTTGGCCTCAATGGATGGGGAATGCTTCACGCACCACAAAAATGTAAGGTTTATCAAAAAGTATTTTTCATGGAAAAAGTTAATTATCTAACGTCCTAAACACATGACATTAAACTGAAATGGGCTCATCCTGGTCGTGTGATGTTAAACATCTTTATTCCTCTTTATCACATGATGTGAAACTGCATGGTTGATGTCCCCCTCATTGGAAATTAAAATAATTCATTCTCCCGTACCACATGATATTAATCTGAATGGTAGATGTTTCTTCACAAATGATTCCCTACACCTGAACTGCATTTATGTGAAAGTAGAATGAACTAACCCATCCCTATATGTGATCCAGATCCACGTAGGAAATTTATACATTCAAAAATTATGTGTGTCTTGATTATTTTCATCACAAGATATACAGTGATGCTTGGATCTCTATTAGTGGGTCCATCCACCATAATCAATAAGAAAAATCCCCCCTCTTTGTATGGGTCAGACCTGCGTGGAGTGTTTCCTATGCAAGAACTACATGTGGCTTGATTTCCACCATCATGGTATATGAAGTGACTCCCATATCTAAAATACTAGATTCAAACGCAATGTATTTTTCCTGATCACATGAATGTTCGACAATGTCCTCAGTACATGATGTTAAAATGTAGTCTTAGTATTTGTACTAAGTGTGGGATACCTTGGAAATCCTTCTTAGAAGCCACAAAAATATAAATATGGGATTCCTCTAAGTAGATGTTCTCCTGAATGCTTGCATAATTATTCTAGGGCATCATGTATTTAATTTCACGTTGGGTAACCTTCATCATTGTTTCATGATGTTAAACTTCATGGTTCCCTATAATTACATAAGTCTTGATTATCATTCCACTAAGACACATAGAGATTCATGTATCATCTATCTTAACCAAACTACTACATGTTTAAATTTACCCTTTCGATTATTGAAATCACCTCTGTTTCATGAAAGAATCCTCTTTCATTACATGTTTCCCACACGGAGTAGAACTCACATGGGATTAGGAATCGTTGTAAGAGATCCCCCACATGGTTGATACATATCCCTTCAAGATAGGGTTAACATTTTCCTAGATGCATGAATTTAAAAAGAATTCCATAAGTCCATTCTTCATGATTTTGAACTACATAATTGATGTCTCATGCATGATGTGAAACATAGAATTATTATGGACCTCACCTGTGAGGACCACTATACTTGTTGTTGGTCTCCCACCAAATATCCATTAAATAATTTGGTCTAGCTTTATTCTTGTTGTCTTAGTATACGTAGTGATTCCCATATCAAAAATCTTGGGTCTAGCCACAATATATTCATCTTGGTTACAAGACTGTGTGACAACGTCCTCAACACATTATGTTAAAATGTTGTCTTACCCCATGTACAAAGAATTTGATGCCTTGGGAAACTAGATAAAACAAATTTATCACAAACTTGGGATTCCTTTCAAGAGATTATTTCTCAAACATCTATATAACGTATATAGGGACTTGTACCTTCCTTTTTCAGATCAGGGAACCTTTATCCAGGCCACATGTTGTTATAATGTATGGATTTCCATGAACTATGTGTGGTTTGGTTATTTTTATCATAGGATATGTAGTGAAACAGGGATCTCCAATCATGGGCCTAACTGCAAAAATCCACTAGAACAATTCCCCCATCTATGTGTGGGATAGACATACATGGAGAGTATCTTGTTCAAGAACTATGTGCGGCTTGATTCATGTCATAACCTGATATGTAGTGACACTCGAATCTCCAATCAAGGGTTCAGACACACCAATTGGCTGCACAGTCACAGAGTATGCGCAAATTTAAAATTTATAAACCCTACAAACTACTAGTACTGTTGTAAGAAGGTTGTCGAACCACAGTGAAGGACTTACGTTGTGCTATACCAAATTAAAACTAAAACAACAAAAAGATAAAATCGAACACTAACAAAAACTGTACACAAACAGTGAAAAAAAATTGATAGTGGCTGTGAAAATGAAGGTGAAATGGTGAAATATATGGCTTGAACAGAGAACAAGTAGTAATGATGATTTTAGGGTCCTCAGGCTGCTTTGAATTGATTAAAAAGATATTCTATGATTATGCTTCGTTAAATTCAATTACTCAGTGCATAGAAAAATGGTGTTAATCCACTGATTTGTCACTTTAGTGGATCAACACAGCTCGATTAACATCCTTGAGTCTCGATCTTTCGATCTTGACCATTGGATAAAGCTGTTTAAATTGGAGAATATATGCATTGACCTTTTCCAATTCTTGGTACTTCGGTCAATGATCCATGGTGAAATGATTCACTACCACACTCATCGGTCATTAGGCAATGTAAAATGATACTCAAAATGAATAGAAGAAAAAACCGAGAAATGGAATCACACTGAGCAATCAAACTAACAAAACATGATGGATAGATGGATGATCAGTTCTCTACAGCCCGATTCCCCTAATCTATTTAACTACACATTAAAACATTAAAACAGATAGAAACAGATAATGAATTAAGAAACATATCCCGTGAGATTTCTCCTCTCTCCAGCAACTTCTTCGATGTTGATCTTATGCTCAATGTCTGTCTGCCTCTGTTTCGATGATGATATGGATCGAGGGTTGATCGTGATGAAGAAATAGATGCTTACCCCCCTGGAATGAAGTTTTGCAATCCCCCTACCTCCGCTCTCTCTGGATCTCGTCCACAAAAGTCTCTCGCGATGAATGCTGATGACCTAGTCGATGTCTCTGGAATCTTGATCTTCACCTTAGGTGTTCCCTAGCCCTCTTTTAAGCAGTAAATCTATGTGGCGCATCTTCATCATGCTTGTCACTAGATCCGAGTGAACTCAATGTGAGTGTAAACAATTCCCCTGCAACTACCTCGTGAACCTTCTCACACCTTTCCCACAAACAATTTACTTTATCCCCGCTTCTACATGTACCTCCCCTGCACAAAGAAACTCGCCTAGTCAAATAAATATAGAAAGAAGCTACCATATATTATATCACGACTTAAAATTATTGAAAAACACTTATATATATAATTTATAATATCTAATATTATTATTACTAATATATGTAAATATATATAATATGACATAACTATTTAAATTGTATTTACTTTAATATTATTATTTTATATTATATTATTTAGATTAATTATCATATACATTATATGTTATTATATATGATATATGGGTATCTAATATTATTAATTATTATATATCTAAAACATTATACAGGGGGTGTTCGTGCGGAGGAGCCGAGGGACGCGGCAGAGATAGAGGGGTGCGGCGGCTTCGGGCTATGCGGTGGGACTCGCTCTGGTGGTGGTGCGGTCTGCTAGCAGGGAGAAGGCAAGGCGGATCGGGCATGGGGGTTCAAGCCACGACGAGGGGTGGAACTGGGCTTGCAGATGGGAGCGACGGGGGCGGGGTGGCTCGCCGGTGAGCAGTGGATGCGGCTCGGCCTGGGAATCGGGGCGGCGTGATGTGGCTTAGGCCGGAAGGGAAGTAGAGGTCGGGGGTTTGAGCAGAGGCAGACGGAGGAGACGAGGTGCGGTTTCTTCACACTTATGAGGGTAGCGGCACGGGGTAGATGTAGTGTGGTGGGGGGTTTGAACACGAAGCAGGCAGGCGGTGACGACTGGGTCCGGCTCTTATGGGAGGAGGCACGAAGCAGGAAGGGGGCACGATGGTCGTGCGGACATACGGCGGCAGTATGGTCATGGTGGGTCTCAGCATGGAGGACTCCGGCTTAGGGTTTCAGCGGTGGATCTCAACGGAGATTGATGGAGAAACTCAGGCAGCAAGACTCGGTTCGGCGAGCGAGGCAGGTGGAAGGCCGGTGCGGCGAGGGCCGACGCTTCAGCGGTGGTGCAGACAAAAAGGAGAAGGGGTGGTTCATCGTCAATGCTCTTTAGATCTGGGAGATTAGAAATTTTTTAATCTTTAGTGTTTGATTTACTGGTTCTCCACCAATTTCAATTTTGTTGTTGCTGCTGTGAGGGGGAAGTGGAATAGTGGGTTCAGCGAGCAGACAGGTGAAGAGATGAAACGGTGGCACCGTGAATTTGGTGTGGCGCCATGAATAATGATCACGGTCTCACTGTGAAGGATACGGTGCCACCGTGAGTACGTGAAAAATAAATAAAAAAACATATTAAATAAATTAATAATTTAATAAAACTAAAAATATATATTAATCAATTAATCAATTAATCAATTAAATTTAATAGATTGGAATTAAAAACTAAATAAAACAAAGTTAAATAATAAAATTAATTATGCTTTATTTAAAAGAATGAATTTATTTGTGTTAAAATTTATAAACAAATTAATTTAAAACATAAAAGTGTTTAAATTCACTTGATTAAATTAATTAACCAATTAGTTAATCAAAGAATTTAGTACATAATTAATTAAAGAATAAAGATGTTAATTGAATAAAATTGGTAAGTTAAAATTAGTTAAATTATTAAAAGAATTAAAAACTAAATTTTGTTATTTGTTTGCAATTTAAAGAGTAATGAATTAATTAATTTAATAAATGAATTAATAAACTAACTAGAATGAAAATTTTGTAAAAATAAAAGAATAAATAAATAAAAGTCAAATTCACAGGACTCATTTAATTTAAGAATTATTTAAAAAAATAATAATGAATAATAAAAACACATGATTTAAACTACAATTGGTTATTTTACACAGCATAGTAAAAAAGCACATCAATTATCAATTATTTAATAAAAAACAACATTTTGGTATAAAAAAAGTCATTAAAAATACAAAAAGGATGTGACAAAGAGTGTAAAAAATGAGCCACATCAAAATCCCCCACACTTAAAACTTTGTTTGTCCTCATAAAAATGTATTCCCTTGACTTTAAAATAGAAAAATGATTTGTGGAGTTCACTTCAAAAAGTGCATGATTATACTTTAATAGCCAGAGGAACACTACCAAACAGTGGGTCAGGCTTTTCAAAGGTGTTCAAAGATGATGTCCTGTCAAGCTTCAAAAACTCACTGGAAGTCAAAAGACTCACAAATTCACACTGTCAAGTATGTCATGCCTCCTATGTGTATTCATCAACTATCCTACTTCACCTTCCAATTAAAGTTCTAATTCAAGGAGTTTTGACAAGTTAGATGAAGTGGAATTTAATACTTAACTAAGGGCACCTTCCATTATCACCTTCTCCCAAGTTCCAAAAAAATAAATTCCATTAATTTGATCACTTTATTGACTCAACTCAAATGAAAATTAACCAAGTCGATTTCTCCCTTCTTCATCTGGGTTCAAAATTCCCCTCACCTTAATGAGTTCTTTTTTGACAAGGGCACTTTATTTCCATTTTTTCCAGCCATATTCCATGTGCAAAGTACTGTGCATAACACTTATTAAAATTGAAATTGGCTTTTTTTATTCACAGAAACACACCTAATTCACCATGTCTCAGATACACACTGTGGGATCTCATTTTCCCATTTTACTCCAGTTACAAAGGACTTAACTATTAAACAATCGAGTTGACTTCCTAAAGTGATTGACTATTTTTATTTTTCAAAAAAGTGTGAGTCCCCTAGGTTATAGTGAGAACTTATAGTTACACTAAGTCATGATCATCATCCCAAAAAACCTATCATGTCACACTCCCATCCTCAGTTCCTAAACAGAAAGGTTCATAGAGACAGTAAACAATTCCACTCAGCAATCATTCAAACTTAACAGTTTCTGACTAAGTGACACTCTCAACATCCAGCAAGTTGTTATCCACTAAATAGGATAGTAATGAAGTACCAATGAACCTCTAATGACCATAAAGTGATGAAAGAATTTGAAATTTTATGAAGGAATTCAGATAATTTTGAAAAAAATGACCATATTTTTATAAACAAACCCATGTTCGAGAAAGGGGAATTCGACATGACACTAAAATGACCCCTCTCCCCCACAATTAAAACCCAACATTGTCCCCAATGTTGACTCTCAAGGTGAGAGATAGTTTAAGTTCTAAACAGATAGACATTTCAGCAGAAAAAGGATATGGACAGGTAGCAATGAGGTTCAAAAAATTTCTTTGCCACAAAAAAGTGAAAGAAACTAAAAACACAAACAACCAAAAAAAGAAGAACCCAACCCCACCAACCATATTCAGCAACAACTGTATGTCCTAAAGTGTTCATTATTTGAAATTTGTAAAGATAAGACAAAATATTGTATCAATTTACTTCAAATAGTAGCATGATTAGCAGTGATGTGCAACAGCAACATAATGAAATAGAAATCAGTGGGTGCAAGCATGTTTAACAAATCATCTCAAAAGAATTTTTCAACTGAGTAGATATTAGCAAGATAACAACCTTGAATAAAACACAGTCCAAGAGTTTCAAAAATTAGTGGGAAGACCCCCACACTTAATTCACAACATCATGCAATAAAAATGTGGAGATTAAAATAGATTGCAGTATAAAAACACTACTCCCCTGATCGTGCAGCTTCTTAAATTGAAAAATGTCTCCCATTGATTTCTTAGTGCGTGAACTCTAGCTGCTCTGGTTTGTCACCTACATGATGAAACAATTTAACATTAGTGTTAAAGATTTAAATCTCAAATAAGAAGCAGCTACAAAGTGTGAGTTTGGGAGTATTATCCATTAATCCAGTGTTCTCTAATGACAACCCCCTTCCACTATGAATGTTCCAACTGAGACTACCACTGAAACATGATTCTCTTAGAAAACCAGTACCACCAGACCACTTTCATCATATGATATGGAAATGTTGTAATTATTGTTCACCAAACAGAGAGACAATTAATTGAGTAAGGAGAATTTATTCAAACTAAAAAATTAAAGCAGAAAACAAAGTAAACCATGGGTTGCCTCCCATGCAGCGCTAGGTTTAAAGTACCTAGCCAGACCTTATTCCCCTAAATATTTCTAACCATGATCATTTAATGTGAAAGAGTTGTCAATGGTGTGGACATCACAATTGTCTATGGAATCAAGAGAAGGGCTAATCGAGACATTTTCATCTTCAGAACCAATCATAGTTCTCTAAAATTAATCCAAATCACTAAGAGGATTAATGTTGCCTAACTCAATTGGGTCTCTAAAAATAAGTTCATTAACACATAAAAAGTTCAAAAATTTCCCATGAAAATCACCTATCTATTCAAGAATACTTCCAGAGCTTCTACCACACTTAGAGTTTTTCTCAAACCCAAAATTATAAGATGACACATCGATAAAACCCTCAGCAAGTCCGAGAATAGCTCGCAAATCTGACAACTCAGAAATCTCCCAGAAGAAGTTATCAAATTAATCTGTCAACAAATTGTTCTCAATGTCCATAGAGGACTCCAATGATGTGAATATTTTGATTTCAGGTTTGAAATCATCACTCACAACATTAAACTAGGCATGTAAGATGATATCAAGGAAATGCACTTGTTCACAATGTAAATCATTAAGTTTTTTAGCAGGTCTCATCCCAGATCTTTCTCCAGCTTCAGGAACTCTTAGACAATCAACTTCACAAGGGAAAATTTCATAAACAGGTTGAGACAGTGCATGACAAAGTTTTGATTCACTCTCCAGAATGGGTTTCAATGAAAGAATTTTCTCATCAACAGGAGGGTGTGGGGAAGATCAGTAGCCAAGGAAACATTTTCAGTGGGTTAGGGAATTATTATCTCTGTGACCTCAAGTGGGAAAGACCCATACTCAGCTCTAACCTCAGCTTTGTAACATTGATTCACGTCCACATCTATCACATCACAAGTAGCATCATGTTGGGGCCTTTCAAACACCAATATTTCCTCCCCATCATCTACAGCTTAGAGGGTGAGTTTACCTTTGGAGACGTCAATGATGGCCCCACCAGTAGTAAGGAAGGGTCTGTCTGAGATGATTGGAAGCTTTTCATCACATTCCATATCAAGGATCAAGAAATCAGTGGGTAGTGTGAGTTTTCTTACACTTACCAATAGGACATCCACTCTCCCATAAGGGTGTGTGATTGATCTATCAGCAAGCTGAAGACTAAAAAATTTTTGTTGGATATCCCAAAGACCCAGCTTTTTAAACAAGGAGAAAGGCATAAGATTGATTCTAGCTCCTAAGTCACACAGACAATTCAGTTTCCCACTTCCTCCTTTTCGGAACTGAATGATAAAGGCACCAGGGTCCTTTACTTTGGGAGGAATATTTTTTTGGAAAATTACACTACACTCCGCATTAAGATCAATTTTATCTAACTTCTTCCAATCGTTCATGTTCTTCAAAAACCTTTTTCTGAATGAAAAACATGGAGGGATTTTATCCAAGGCTTCTAATAAAGGCATGTTTATGGTGAAGCTTCGAATCAGTTTCAAAAATCTCAGGTAATCGGGGTCATCAATTTGCTTTACTCTTTTAGGGAAGGGAATTGGAGGGGCATAATGTTTTAGAATAGGTAGGTTATTCACCTTCTACTCAGACCCCACTTTCTTCTTCACTTACTTAATCAACTCCCACTTCATTTTCTTTGGCTCCTTAGCTTTCTCATGTGTGGTTTGCACAATCTGTTCAGTTTGTAACTCGCTTTCTAGATTTCCAGATTTGGGATTTTCTAGATTTCCATTTTCAATTGTAGCTTAAACATTATTTTCCTCTTGCCTAGGTGGTTCCCTAACTGTTTTCTTAAGTTTAAGCTCTGACCTGGTTGTTACTTCCATCACATTTTCTCTTAGATTGGGAGTTGAAGTGCTGGGCAGCTTTCTCTTTTCCTTACCAGTATTATTGTTATCCATTTGACTCATTTGAAGTTCTAAATTATGAATCTTCGAATTTGTGTCCCTCTTAAATGAGCTGATCTCACTCAAAACTTTTTGCAGCATCCCCTTTAACTCCCCTTGAGAATTAAAAGATTCAGCATCATATTGATTCTGGAAAATTTGTTTCGGTTGTGAGTGGAATGTTGGGGTAGTGGGATGCTTTTTTGGTGAAGAGGTCTTCTTTGTGACACCTTTTTCACTCCATGATTGATTGGGAAGACATTGATATCCCAGGTGGTATGGATTTTAGATTTGAGCATGGACACCTTGATTCCTAGCCCTGTAATCGACAAACTGGGCACTCTGATCACATGAAACAGGGAGATCAAAGTTTAGAAAATAACTCTGAGTGGGACCAAACATCCCACAGTGATAACACTTCTCCCTAAGGATCATATCATTAACAACAACAGCTTGAGGATTTGTATCAGCCCTATGGATTACTCTCTTCCTAGTGCACTTGTGTTGATATTTTTGAGCCAACTTAACAATCAATTGTTTCAGCTCTTCAGTAGTGGAATCATAGAAATAACCTCCACAAAATTGATCAACTAAGTTATGATTGTAGGGGGTGAGGGAATTATAAAAGGTCTCCATGAGAATATGGGGAGCTAATTGATGGTTGGGGAACTTTCTAAGAAGACATCTGAACCTATCCCGTGCTTTGTGAAAGATTTCTTCCTCATCCTGGACAAAGCCAGTGATCTTATGCCTAACCTCAATGGTGGTGTTCTTGGGATAGAATTTAGATACAAAGGCACTGCACACCTCTTAACAAGATTCAAAGATTTCCTCATCTAAATTTTGAAACTAAGTCCTAGCCATCCCCTTTAGACATAATTGAAACAACCTCAACCTCAACTCATCCTCACTATGATATCGCAGAGGCAACTGCTGGACAGAACCATAAAAATCTTTGATAAACTATAAGGAGTCATATGCTGGAAGACCATTAAATGATGGAAATTGAGAAAGATGAGACCGTTTAATCTCAAAGATCCTAGACCTAGGGGACAATTTAATGCAGGAAGGATTGTTTGACATAGTAGGAATTTGACACTCCCTAAGCTTAGGTCTCTCAGGGGCAGGAACTAAGGGTTGTGGCCCATTGAAATTTTGATTTCCAGCAATGTTGTCCAAATTCTCCATTTGAAGTTTCTTTTATTTTCTAAGTGCAGAACAGTGCTTGTTGATTTCTTGTATAGGCGTTTCAAGTTCTGACATAGAAGCTCTAGTGTGTATAATGTTTTAATGACATCCTTTTCTTGAGATTTTTTTGTACAGTTTTTAAGTTTTGTATTTTTTTGTTCTATTTAGTTTTTTTTTGTTTTTTAACTTGGTCGCATGGGCCTTCCCCGACAACGGCGCCAAAATTTGGCCACACAGTCATTGAGTACGCACAAATTTAAAATTTATAAACCCTAAAAACTACTAGTACTGTGGTAAGAAGGGTGTCGAAACACAGAGAAGGACTTACGTTGTGCTAGACGAAATTAAAACTAAAACAACAAAAAGATAAAATAGAACACTAAAAAAATTGTACAAAAACAATGAAAAAAACATTGATAGTGGGTGTAAAAATGAAGGTGAAATGGTGAAATATATGGATTGAATAGAGAACAAACAGTAATGATGATTTTAGGGTCCTTAGATTTCTTTGAATTGATTAAAAAGATATTCTCCACTTATGATTGGTTAAATTCAATTACTCAGTGGATAGAAAAATGGTGATAATCCACTGGGTGGTCACTTCAGTGGAATAACACAGCTCGATTAACTTCCTTGAGTTTCGATCTTTCAATCTTGACCCTTGGATAAATCTGCTTAAATTGGAGAAGAGATACATTAACCTTTTCCAATTCTTGGTACTTCGGTCAATGATCCACGATGAAATGATTCACTACCACACCTGTCGGTCATTAGGTAATGTAAAATGATACTCAGAATAAATAGAAGAGAAAACCAAGAAATGAAATCACACTGAGCAATCAAACTAAAAAAAAGATGGATAGATGGATAATCAATTCTCTATAGCATGATTCCTCTAATCTATTTAACTAGAAATTAAAACAATAAAACCGATAGAAATAGATAATAAATTAAGAAACATCTCCCATGAGATTTATCCTCTCTCCAACAACTTCTTAGATGCTGATCTCCTTCTCAATGTCTGTCTGCCTCTGGTTTGGTGATGATATGGATTGAGGTTTGATCACGATGAAGAAATGGATGCTTCCCCCTAGAATGAAGTTCTGCAATCCCCCTACCTCCTCTCTCTCTGGATCTCATCCAAAAAATTCTCCCGAGATGAATATTGATGACCCAGTCGAAGTCTCTGGAATCTCAATCTTTGCCCGAGGTGTTCCCTGGTTCTCTTTTAAGAAATAAATCCACGTGGCGCATCATCAGCATGCTTGTCACCAAATCCAAGAGAACTCCTTGTGAGTGCAAACAATTCCCCTACAACAAACTCGTGAACCTTCTCGCACCATTCCCACGAATAATTCCCTTTATCCCCACTTCTACCAGTACCTCCACCTGCACAAAGAAACTCACCTAGTCAAATAAATATAGAAATAAACTACCATATATTATATCATGACTTAGAATTAATGAAACCACTTATATATATAATTTATACTATCTAATATTATTATTAATAATATATAAAAATATATAAAATATAACATAACTATTAAAATTTTATATACTTTAATATTATTAGTTTATATTATATTATTTAGATTAATTGTCATATACATTATATGTTATTATATATGATATATGGGTATCTAATATTATTAGTTATTATATATCTAAAACATTATATATGTATGAAATATTATATATATATATATGTGTGTGCGTTATTATATTTTATAATATAATAATAAAAAATCAAATAATAAAAAGGTAAAAGTGGGAGGGGGTCGTGCAGATGGAGAAGAGGGAAGAGGGTAGGGGGTGTTCATGCAGCGGAGTAGAGGGACGCAGTGGAGATGGAGGGGTGTGGCAGCTTCGGGCTATTCGGCGAGACTCGCTCCGGTGATGGTGTGTTCGACTAGTGGGGAGAAGGCAAGGCGGTTCGGGCATGGGGGTTCAGGTCGTGGCAAGGGGTGGAACTGGGCTTGCAGATGGGAGCAGCGGGAGCCAGGTGGCTTGCTGGAAAGAAGGGGATACAGCTCGGCCTAGGAATCGGGGCGGCGTGATGTGGCTTAGGCTGAAAGGGAAGGTGAGGCTGTGGGTTTGAGTAGAGACAGACGGAGGATACGAGGTGCGGTTTCTTCACACATATGAGGGTAGAGGCATGGGGTAGATGTAGTGCGGTGGGGGGTTCGAACTTGGAGCAGGAAGGCATCGACAACTCAGTCCGACTCTTGTGGGAGGAGCCACGAAGTAGGAAGGGGGTGTGATGGTCGTTCGGACATACGACACAAATATGGTCATGGTGGGTCTCGGCTTGGAGGACTCCGACTTAGGGTTTCAGCGGCGGATCTCAACCGAGATTGAGGGAGAAACTCAGGTGGCGAGACTCGTTCCGGTGAGCTAGGAAGGTGGAAGGACGGTGCACTGAGGTCTGACGCTTTAGTGGTGGTGCAGACAGAAAGGAGAAGGGCTGCGGTTCATCGTGAATGCTCTTCAGATCTGCGAGATTAGAAATTTTTAATATTGTGTGTTTGATTTACTAGTTTTCCATCAATTTCAATTTTGTTGTTGCTGCTGTGAGGGGGAAGCATAACGGTGGTGAGACAGGTGAAGAGATGAAATGGTGGAACTCTGAATTTTGTGGAGTTTTTTTTAAAATATTTTTTTTAAAAAAATATTTTTTAAAAACAGGCTAGGTTAAAAAAAAATCGAAAATACACCACAAAGGCGGCATCCATGATGTCGCCTTTGGGCTCGGGTGAAAGGCGACATCCTAGATACCTCCTTTCCCCTAAAACAGAAAAAAATTATTTTTTCTAGATTATTTTTTTGTTTTTTTGTTTTGTTTTGTTTATATATATATATATAAACAAAACAAAACAAATAAATAAAAATAAAACTTTCAGCAGAATTTATCAGCTATTTAAAATCCAGCAGTACTGCTATTACAGCAATCTGGATTCTGACAGAAGCTCTCACCCAGGTCTCCTTTTTATAAGAGATCTTACTCTGGAAATCATTCTGCATTTCCGATGTGGGATTCTGGTTCTCCATTTCCTGCACAGAACATTCTGCATTTCTGATGTGAGATTTTGTTTCAAGTACGTGACTTTGAAAGACTATAAAATATAAACTATAAAGCCAATATAAATGAAACTTAAAACATGGATTAAACATATAAAAAATAGTTGAAAACAAAAAAAAAATCATAAAAAATGATGATAAAAAATAATTTATAAGCTTTCAAAACCACTTACTTGAAACATAAGAAGTTTCAAGTACGTGATTTTGAAAGCTTATAAAATATAAATTATATGACCAATATAAATGAAACTTAATACATGAATTAAACATAAAACAAATATTTGAAAATAAAAATAATTTCGTAAAAAATATTGATGAAATATAATTTATAAGCTTTCAAAACGACCAACATGAAACTTAAAAATGTTTCAAGCACGTGACTTTGAAATCCTATAAAATATAAACTATAAGACCGATATAAATGAAACATTAAACATGGATTAAACATATAAAAAATAGTCAAAAATAAAAAGAATTTCATAAAAAATGTTCATGAAAAATAATTTATAAGCTTTCAAAACCACCTACTTGAAACTTAAAATGATTAAAGTATGCGGTTTTGAAAGACTAAAATATAAACTATAAGACCGATAAAATTTAAAGTTAAAACATGGATTAAACATATAATAATTTATTTAACTATTAAATTAATATTATTAATAATTAATTATATAATAGTTAATTCGTAATATAATTATTCATTATAATTATTCATTAGTAATTATTAAAAATTATTATATAATAAATAAGTAGTTAATTAGTAAAATATTTATTCATTATAATTATTCATTATAACTATTAATTATTATTTATTATTTATATAATTCTTAATTAGTAATATAATGATTAGTTATATAATTATTAACTATATAAAAAATAATTATTTAATTAGTAATATCATTATTAATTATTTAATAATTAATTAGTTAATTATAAAGAAGATAATTAATTATAATAAGTAATTATAATTTTTAATTAGTAATTATTAATAGATAATTATGTAAAAATTAATTAGTTAATTAGTAATATTATTATTAATTATATAATAATTAATTAGTAAATTTGTAATATGTTTTTTAATTACAATTATTCATTATAATAATTAATTAGTAAATTTGTAATATGATTTTTAATTATAATTATTCATTATAATTATTAATTAGTAATTAATAATAATTAATTATATAAAAATTAGTTAGTTAATTTGTAATGTTATTATTAATTATATAATAATAAATTACTAAAATAGTAATATAATTTTTAATTACATTTATTCATTATAATTATTAATTAGTAATTAGTAATTAGTAATTAGTAATTAGTAATTATTAATTATTAATTAGTTAATTAGTAATATAAATATTAATTATAATTTTTCATTATAATTATTAATTATTAATTATTAATAATTAATTATATAATAGTTAGTTAGTTCATTAGTTATATAATTATTAATTATATAACAATTAATTAGTAAATTAGTAATATAATTTTTAATTACAGTTATTCATTATAATTTTTAATTATTAATTAGTAATTATTAATAATTAAATATGTCATAATTAATTAGTTAATTAGTAATATTATCATTAATTATATAATAATTAATTAGTAATATAATTATTACATATATAATAAATATTTAGTTAATTAGAAATACAATTAATAATTATAACTAATTAATTAGTAATTAGTAATTATTAATTAGTTAATTAGTTAATTAGTAATATAAATATTCATTATAATTATTCATTATAATTAGTAATTAGTAATTAATAATTATTAATATGTAATTAGTAATTATTAATTAGTTAATTAGTAATATAAATATTAATTATAAATATTCATTAAATTATTAATTATTAATTATTACTCATTAGTTATTACTTATATAATAATTAATTAGTTAATTATTAATATAACTATTAATTATGTAACACCCCAAGCTTCCTCGGTACTCTTCTCTTTGATTAATACAGTAGCGTGTGTTGTACGCAACTTCGAGTTCTAACACACACCACAACCAATCAAAGTAGTCGTTATGAATAGTAATACCTAATTTTTGAAATTTTATAAATTTCCAAATGGACTTCGTTTTTGTATTAGTAATATCAAAATTATCCTAAGTTGAATTTTTTGTAACTTTCTGAGAACTTCCAATTTTTTATGAATAGTGAAAAATACTTAAAACAACTTTTTTAATAAAAAAAATTTATTGTGATAAATTATACTATTTAGTGGTTTTAAAGTATAATTAGAATATATTTTTACCATTTTATCCAATGGTGGTCATTAGAATTAATTTAACATTGAAAATGGGCATGAACAATTGTCAATCTTTTGATATAAATTGTTTCTTAAAAAACACGCTATTTGTTGTGACAACGGGAATTAATTATAAAATTAATTAATACAACTTACATGTTTGGAATTTTGTAAAATAGACATCATTTTTGAAATCGGAATATCAAATATAGCTTAGGGTGAATTTTTGGGATTTTTCTGAACAACTTCAATTTTTGATGAATAGTGAAACCACTAAGTGGAAGTTAAATAACTGATTTTTCGTTTAAATGAAATTTTACCACTTCTGTGTTTTGAATTTCAAAAATCCGACATACATGGTTGTCATTAAGAAGTAAAATGTGGTTCAATGAGATTAAAATAATTTTTTGGTGAATAGTAACTTTTAAGTTCTTAATCACGATTAGAGGTAATTAGTGTAGTTTAAGGTAAAAATAATGTTTTAATAATATGAGATGAGCTTGACACATGTCCTACCCTCATTGGATGTGCCATGGCCGACCAAGAAAATCTATGGGTCAACTTGGGGACTCCATGGAGCCACTTTAGTTGGAAAATGACATAAATACCTTTTATTTAATGTTAAAGTAAAAAATGACACAAACATGAAATGTTTTACTAAAACAATTTTTACGTGGGGTTATACAAGTCATATTTTTGACTATAAATATTCATTGGAAAGCTAAGAGGATTTCCTACATCATAGTATTTTTTTTATAATTTTTAGACATTAAATAAATTAAATTATTTATGACATCATGATGATGCAACGATGACCTCATTATTTAACGGTTTAAATAAAATGGAAAGATAATGCAATATCCAAGGCATAAACTTGTCAAAAACCTATTGGATGAGTCTATTTCGAACCCTTATCACCATAGCCTCTAATTATATAAGTGTGGGACCTTTATAATCCTAAAATCATTGTATAATAAAGTAACATTTTATTACTTTCCAAAAGTGCCCCTCCTCTCCAATTATAAAAGGCCCCCACCTCTACCACCTTACTCACACTTTCAAAGCCTTTTGGCTTGGCCAACCTCTGCCAAAATACTCTCCCATCTTCCCTAACTTACTCTTAGAAGCCTCACTTTGGGCAGAAGTCTTCCCAAGGAAGCCTTTGGCTCAAATCGAAAAGAGTTACCCGTTTTAAAGGTAGTGTTTTCTCTTATGTTCTTTTGTTTTATTTTGCTTCTCCAACCCCTTAAACTCCTTTTATTCCTTTCTTTTGTAACAACACCAGTATCTAAAATATACTAGGATGTTTTTATGATAAGTATTTGGTTTACAATTACACACACCTTTGTCTAATGGTTAAAGAACATACTGTTTCTGTGGGCGGCGAAATACTGCCTCACGAAACGATGATTGTTCAAATTCTTTTAACACCTATAATGGTGGCCATTTTGATGACACTATTTTCATATATGATATATATATTATGTTTATGTTTTCCTTATCCTTCTGTATTTCTCATTTATGGCATACTTTATGATTTTTATTATGGGTAAACGCTATAATTTCATTTTAGGAAGTGCGGACTACCGCCCCCTCAAAGTGATTGAATCGTTAATGCCATATGTGGGATGTATAAAGGATGGATTAAATGATATTGTATATGATATTATACTTGAATTATAATACACCTTTATACTATTATGATTTCATTCCATTAAATACGAAATAGAAATGAAAGTAGCGTTCATGCGTACGTACGGCTTACCGTCTCCATGAACGGTGCATTTCATTTCTTACCTCTAAATGTTACGTAATATTATGAATGAATGTATATACTAGATATATATGATATATATGACATCTAAATCATTAATATAATTCTGGAGATAATGGATATTCTACCACATAAACAACTTGTAATTATAAGAAGTTTATTGTTGACTCAAGTACCAAAGATCGACAAAACGACCGTTATTAACTTAAATAATTACATAATGTTCATAACATTGTAATAAGTGATATAAAAGGGATAATTAAATTGAAAATGGTTCATAATAATGTATATATTAACTCTAGTTTATTATTCAGGAGGTTAAAGAACAGTCGAAATAAGTCAGACACAAGGTAAGGGAATTTCTTAACCCAACTTCCATTCTTTGGGTTAATCTCCTACTTTCAAATTATGTCATGATATTATTATGTCCTATTTTGTATTTTTACTTTCTTTATGTTTACCTATAGTGAATACACATAATAGATCTATTTTATTTTAAAAATGATCTTTTTAAGGACTTCGTCTCAATCTCCTTTCGTTGAGGCATATTTGGTTTTATATACAACATTATTTTATACGGTGTATAAACCCCTTTGACTTTTATGTTTATTCAAAAGGAATCTTTTTATACGAAGCGTTTTACTAAACTACAAAAGGGAATGTTTTTCTTTCCGTACATATGCGGCGACAATGACTTCTCCGCCGCCGTGACCATTATTTGAGTTTCGGCTTCCTCTACAAGCCATCACTTTTTTTTAATGAAAAATAAATACAAAGTTTTAACTTTCTTTTATTTTGGTATTGAAAATGGTTTTGAAAGCGTTTTTATTATATCAATGTGTTGTATTGATATATTGTGATTGAAATGTGGAAATGTTATGTTTCCTTTATGCATGTTTTATGTGATACGATTATGTTATGGTTTATGATATGTTTAAACCTATTCATATGAGGAATGCATTGGACTTAATAAGTGACGGGTGGATCCCGCTATAGCTCCTCGATGCGTCGGTAGGTCTCATGAGACAAATTAGTGTCTTGGAACGAGGCCTTGACAAAATATTATTTGTGGTCTTGGCACGAGGCCTTGGCTACGTGGTTATGATAGTCTGGCATTATGCATTCCATCATTATGAAAGTGGTTATTGATATTTCTTGTGATTATTCGACTAGTAGAATATCCATGTGAGTAAGTAAATGGAATTATTTCAGTTTACTTTTTCCATATTATGCTAAAGTTCAAGTTTAAAAGGCTTTTTTTTAGTTATACATTGCCTTAAATGTTAATGTTTATTTATGAAAGCTTCCGCTATATTGTTATCCTTACTGAGCATCTGAGCTCACCCCTTTCAATGTTTTAATTTTTCCAGGATGTGAAGAAGTATATTATGAATGACCTGCAGGCATAATATAAGGGGATATGAAGAGAAGATGTTGTAGTTTTGTTTTACTTTATGATGTAATGTAAGACTTATGAATGTATCTAGTGTTTCCAAGGCTACTAAACTAATCGGTCTTTCGAGACTTGATCTTTTGTGATCATACCAATGTTACGAAGTAATGCACCGACTCTGGGTAGCTGGGGTCGGGGCGTTAAAGTTTGTATCAGAGGCAGTTTAGTACTAACCTTGGAAGCTAGATTTAGATAAACTCTGATTAGAGCACATAGCCCGAAGATAGACTTTGAGGATTAGTATAGAAGAACTTCCTAGAATTTTGGTATTATAGAGATTTTGTGAGTTTTCCGAGAAATACATCCCTGTCTGGATACGAGCAGGTAGAGACGGCTCTAGCACAGATGTACCTAGGGGTAAAACCCGAAAACACCGCTTTGAGCCAGACTCGAACGGGAACTGGTGCACGACAACGGGCCTTGCTGCACTCTTGGTTACGACACTCCCGGGGGATATGCTTAGGATAATTCTCGTTTTCTTTACAAACCACTATGAAGGGTTATGAGTATATACTTCCTCAAATAAAACATTTCTTTTTATGATTATGGATTATATCCATAAATAGTTCAATTTATGTAAAGTGTTTTAAAAATATGGAATTATGTATTTTAATTCATAAAATAATCTAGTTTATGCCATTGTTTAGAAATGGCGCCTAGTGGAAGGAATGGAAACCGTATCAATGCACGCACTCCATGTAGGGATTTCCCTCCTGCTGAAGATAATTATTGTTGATCTGTAGATACAACTGGTGCTGATCAACTTATTACCATACTGGGACAACTCACTCAAGTTATGAATAATAACCTTACTCATATGGATCACCCTGATCCACAACGTGGAGGATCAATGTTAGACCGCTTCATGAGGCAACAAACACCAACATTTAATGGGGGTACAAATCCATTGGTAGCTGAGCAATGGATAAACTCCTTAGAGAAAATATTACATGCCTTGGGGAGTAGTGAAAGGGAGAAGGTTGTCATGGCAGTTTACCGCCTCACTGGAGATGTCGATCAGTGGTGGTCGTTGATTCAAAACAAAAAGGAAGATGATGACGTATCGAATATGGAATGGAGGGAGTTCAAAGAGCTTTTCTTAGAAAAATACTTTCCTCGTGACCATCGAGCAGATATGGAAAGGAAATTTCTGAGTCTGAGGCCTTAGGAGGATGAGAATGTCACAAAGTATGAGGCTAACTTTACAAGGTTAGCGAGGCATGCTGCAGATTATATACGTAACCCAAGAAGTAAGATTGATCTTTTCTTTGATGGGTTAAAACCATTTCTCTGTTGAGATTTAGTATCACAATCTTTCTCAACATACGAAGATACTGTCTCGTGTGCTATCAAGACAGAAAAGGAATTCTCTAAGTCTTATGACTTTAAAGAAAAGCAAGAGAAGAAGAGATCTTCTGATCAATCTGGAAATGGAAATAAGGGGAAGAAGGGAAGAGTTGAATATCAGTCATACAGTAAGTGTGGGAAGAAACACCCTAGTACTTGCTTGAAGGGAATGGGAGTCTGTTACAAGTGTGGTGAAAAAGGCCACCAAGCTCATGATTGCAAGGGAAAGAAAGTTGTTGTGAATGTGGAATGCTATAATTGTAGAGAGATGAGACATTATGCAAATGAATGTCCTAAGCGTCAGGGGAACTTACCTCAGAAGAGGCCAAGGGATCAAGGCCAAGCTTATGCTATCACTACTGCTGAGGTTGAAGCTTCAAAAGACGTGGTGGCAGGTAATTTAATGGTTTCCTCAAGTTTAGCAAATGCATTATTTGATTGTGGGTCATCGCATTGTTTCATATCTTCCCAGTTTGCTAAGAAAATTAGATATTTCCAGTTTGATTTAACAAGAGAATTGTAAGTCAAAACTCCTAAGGGAAGTATTATTGCAACAAAGTTTTGTGAATCAGTCCCCATTAGAGCACATAACTGTTCTTTATCTACTGATCTCATTGTCATACCTATGATTGAGTTTGATATAATCCTTGGTATGGATTGGCTTTCGGACTATGATGCAAAGATTTATTGTATGAAGAAGGAGGTTACGATTTTTGATGATGATGATAAGGAACACCTTATTTTTAGAGCAGAATCGTCACCACCTAATTCTTATTTAGATCCACCCCCAGTGGCTCAACTAAGTTCAATTATTGGGGAGGAAGAGAATGAAATGACTAATAGCGAGGAAAGGAATGTTCAAATAGAGTATGTACCTATTGTGAAAGAATATGTAGATGTGTTTCCGAAAGATTTACCTGGACATCCTCCAGAACGAGAAGTTGAGTTTTCCATTGATTTAATTCCTGGATCGAGGCCCATATCGAAGACCCCTTATAGGATGGCCACTGTGGAATTAGTTGAACTAAAGAAACAACTAGAGGAATTGAGTAATAAGGGATTTATTCTCCCTAGTGTTTCTCCATGGGGATCCCCTGTCCTTTTTGTTAAGAATAAATATGGATCTATGAGGTTGTGTGTTGACTACAGGGAGATCAATGATATAACAATAAAGAACAAGTATCCCCTACCTCGCATTGATGATTTATTTGACCAATTGCATGGATCTCAATACTTTTCAAAGATTGACCTTCGATCAGGATACCATCAGTTGTGCGTGAAGAAGGAAGATATTCCGAAGACAGCATTTCGAACAAGGTACGGGCATTACGAGTTTACAGTAATGCCTTTTGGATTGACTAATGCACCCTCTGTATTCATGGATCTAATGAATAGAGTTTTCAAGGAATATCTAGATGATTTTTTTGGTGGTATTTATTGATGACATCTTGGTGTACTCCAAAAGCTACGAAGATCATGAAAATCATTTGCGTATTATTTTGAAGACTCTTAGGAGGCATGAATTATATGGGAAGTTTAGCAAGTGTGAATTCTGGCTTCAGGAGATTTCTTTTCTTGGCCACATTATCTCTAAGGATGGAATTTCCGTTGATCCTTCTAAGACCAAGGCAATCCAAGAATGTCCAGCACCGACGAGTATAACTGAGCTACGCAGCTTTATTGGTTTGGCAGGTTATTATCGACGTTTTGTCCAGAATTTTGCCCGATTGGCTAACCCATTGACGAAGCTCACACATAAAGGGGTTAAATTTTTCTGGACAAAAGAGTGTGAATAATGTTTTGAAGAATTGAAGAGAAGATTAGTCAATGCTCCTATATTGACCCTACCATCAGGGAATGATGAGTTCGTTATTTATAGTGATGCATCAATGAAAGGACTTGGTTGTGTCCTTATGCAGAACGATAGGGTTATTGCCTATGCATCACGATAGCTAAAAATTCATGAGCAGAACTACCCTACTCATGATCTCGAGTTAGCTGCTGTAATCTTTGCCTTGAAGATATGGAGACATTATCTCTATGGTGAAAAATGTGAGATATATACCGATCACAAGAGTTTGAAATATATTTTCTCACAAAAAGAACTCAACATGAGGCAAAGGCGATGGCTTGAACTACTCAAGGATTATGATTGCATGATACACTACCACCCAGGGAAGGCAAATAAGGCTGCGGATGCTTTGAGTAGAAAAGATCATGGAGTTTTGAACATGATGAGAGTGGAAAGGGATCCTATTTTCATGGATCTAGTAAAGATGGATATGGGAATCACCATGGTGGGTGAAACATCAAAACTTTATCAAATGGTTACCAAACCATATTTACTAGAAAGGATAAAGAGTTATCTGTCCGATGATGAAGTGTTGAAAAAGAAGATTAAAGCTGTGAATGATGGGCGGTTGAGGGACTTTGTGTATGAAGATGGAATTTTGAAATTTGGGAGGAGAATCTGTGTTCCCGATATACCTGATTTAAAGAGGGAATTGTTAGATGATTCTCATAGTTCCAATTTCTCTATACACCCTGGGAGCACCAAAATGTATAGAGATTTAAAGGTACATTTTTGGTGGGACAACATGAAGAGGGAGATTGCTGATTTTGTGTCAAGATGTATGGTTTGTCAACAAGTGAAAGCTGGAAGGCAACTGCCTGGTGGAGTATTGCAACCTCTTCTCATACCTGAGTGGTAATGGGATAATATTACGATGGATTTTGTCATGGGACTACTAAAGACTCCTAGAAGAAATGACGCAATATGGGTCATTGTTGATCGTCTCACGAAGTCAGCACATTTTCTTGATATAAGGGAAGATCTACCACTTGAATGTCTAGCAAGACTGTATATTAATGAAGTTGTGAGACTTCATGGAGTACCCCTGTCGATTGTCTCGGATCATGATCCCCGTTTTACATCAAGATTCTGGAAAAGTCTTCAGAAGGCCTTGGATACTGAACTTCGTTTGAGCATTGCTTACCACCCTCAAACAGATGGACAATCAGAAAGAACTATTCAATCCTTAGAAGACATGTTGAGATCATGCTCACTTGACTTTCAAGGAATGTGGGATCAATATTTACCTATGGTAGAATTTTCTTATAACAATAGCTTCCATTCAAGTATTCAGATGGCACCATATGAAGCGTTATATAGAAAGAGATGTCGCACACCAACCTGTTGGGATGACGTTGGTGAAAGAAAACTTGTAGGCCCAGAACTGGTGGAGGAAACGATGGAAAAGGTAAAAGTAATCCAAAACCACATCAAAGCAGCTCAAAGTAGGCAGAAGAGCTATGACGACAACCGAAGGAAGGATTTGGAATTTCTGGTAGGAGATCATGTTTTCTTGAAGGTATCTCCATGGAAGGGAGTTATACGTTTCGGTAAGAAGGGTAAATTGAGTCCCAGGTACATCGGACCCTTCGAAATTCTAGAACGAATTGGGGCTGTAGCTTACCGTTTGGCAATGCCGCCAAGTCTCTCCAAAGTTCATGATGTATTCCACGTATCACTGTTGAGAAAATACATGCCTGACCCAACACATGTACTCACCTATGAGGAATTAGAACTGGAACCCGATCTGTCTTATTGCGAAGAGCCCGTCAGGATTCTTGATACAAGAGAACAAGTGCTGAGAAACCGGACGACTCGTCTGGTAAAGGTTCTATGGAGAAACCATAAGATAGAGGAGGCAACGTGGGAACCCGAGGAACTTATGATGAATAATCACCCGAGTCTTTTTATACAGTGATATTATATGAAATTTCGAGGAAGAAATTATTTGAAGGAGGGGAGAATGTAACACCCCAAGCTTCCTCGGTACTCTTCTCTTTGATTAATACAGTAGCGTGTGTTGTACGCAACTTCGAGTTCTAACACACACCACAACCAATCAAAGTAGCCATTATGAATAGTAATACCTAATTTTTGAAATTTCATAAATTTCCAAATGGACTTCGTTTTTGTATTCGTAATATCAAAATTATCCTAAGTTGAATTTTTTGTAACTTTCTGAGAACTTCCAATTTTTATGAATAGTGAAAAATACTTAAAACAAATTTTTTAATAAAAATAATTTATTGTGATAAATTATACTATTTAGTGGTTTTAAATTATAATTATAATATATTTTTACCATTTTATCCAATGGTAGTCATTAGAATTAATTTAACATTGAAAATGGGCATGAACAATTGTCAATCTTTTGATATAAATTTTTTCTTAAAAAACACGCTATTTGTTGTGACAGCGGGAATTAATTATAAAATTAATTAATACAAATTACATGTTTGGAATTTTGTAAAATAGACATCATTTTTGAAATCGGAATATCAAATATAGCTTAGGGTGAATTTTTGGGATTTTTCTGAAAAACATCAATTTTTGATGAATAGTGAAACCACTAAGTGGAAGTTAAATAACTGATTTTTCGTTTAAATGAAATTTTATCACTTCTATGTTTTGAATTTCAAAAATCCGACATACATGGTTGTCATTAAGAAGTAAAATGTGGTTCAATGAGTTTAAAATAATTTTTTGGTGAATAGTAACTTTTAAGTTCTTAATCGCGATTAGAGGTAATTAGTGTAGTTTAAGGTAAAAATAATATTTTAATAATATGAGATGAGCTTGAAACATGTCCTACCCTCATTGGATGTGCCATGTCCGACCAAGAAAATCCATGGGTCAACTTGGGGACCCCATGGAGCCACTTTAGTTGGAAAATGACATAAATACATTTTATTTAATGTTAAAGTAAAAAATGACACAAACATGAAATGTTTTACTAAAACAATTTTTACATGGAGTTATACAAGTCATATATTTTACTATAAATATTCATTTGAAATATAAAAATATTTCCTACATCATAGAATTTTTTTATAATTTTTAGACATTAAATAAATTAAATTATTTATGACATCATGATGATGCAGCGATGACCTCATTATTTAACGGTTTAAATTAAATGGAAAGATAATGTAATATCTAAGGCTTACACTTGTCAAAAACCTATTGGATGAGTAGATTTTGAACCCTTATCACCATATCCTCGAATTATATAAGTGTGGGACCTTTAGAATCCTAAAATCATTGTATAATAAAGTAACATTTTATTACTTTCCAAAAGTGCCCCTCCTCTCCACTTATAAAAGGCCCCCACCTCTACCACCTTACTCACACTTTCAAAGCCTTTTGGCTCAACCAAAATCTGCCCAAATACTCTCCCAACTTCCCTCCCTTACTCATAGAAGCCTTAATTTGGGCAGAATTCTTCCCAAGGAAGCATTTGGCTCAAATCAAAAAGAGTTACCCGTTTTAAAGGTAGTGTTTTCTCTTATGTTCTTTTGTTTTATTTTGCTTCTCCAACCCCTTAAACTCCTTTTATTCCTTTATTTTGTAACAACACCAGTATCTAAAATATACTAGGATGTTGTTATGATAAGTATTTGGTTTACACTTACACACACCTTTGTCTAATGGTTAAAGAACATACTGTTTCTGTGGGCGGCGAAATACTGCCTCACGAAACGATGATTGTTCAAATTCTTTTAACACCTATAATGGTGGCCATTTTGATGGAAATATTTTCATATATGATATATATATTATGTTTATGTTTTCCTTATCCTTCTTTATTTCTCATTTATGGAATACTTTATGATTTCCATTATGGGTAAACGCGATAATTTCATTTTAGGAAGTGCGGACTACCGCCCCCTCAAAGTGATTGAATCATTAATGCCATATGTGGGATGTATAAAGGATGGAGTAAATGATATTGTATATGATATTATACTTGAATTATAATACACCTTTATACTATTATGATTTCATTCCATTAAATACGAAATAGAAATGACAGTAGTGTTCATGCGTACGTACGGCTTACCGTCTCCATGAACGGTGCATTTCATTTCTTACCTCTAAATGTTACGTAATATTATGAATGAATGTATATACTGGATATATATGATATATATGACATCTAAATCATGAATATAATTCTGGAGATAATGGATATTCTACCACATAAACAACTTGTAATTATAAGAAGTTTATTGTTGACTCAAGTACCAAAGATCGACAAAACGACCGTTATTAACTTAAATAATTACATAATGTTCATAACATTGTAATAAGTGATATAAAAGGGATAATTAAATTCAAAATGGTTCTTAATAATGTAGATATTAACTCTAGTTTATTATTCAGGAGGTTAAAGAACATTCGAATCAAGTCGGACACAAGGTAAGGGAATTTCTTAACCCAACTTCCATTCTTTGGGTTAATCTCCTACTTTCAAATTATGTCATGATATTATTATGTCCTGTTTTGTATTTTTAATTTCTTTATGTGTACCTATAGTTAATACACATAATAGATCTATTTTATTTTAAAAATGATCTTTTTAAGGACTTCGTCTCAATCTCCTTTCATTGAGGCATATTTGGTTTTATACACAACTTTCTTTTATACGGTGTATAAACCCCTTTGACTTTTATGTTTATTCAAAAGGAATCTTTTTTATACGAAGCGTTTTACTAAACAACAAAAAGGGAATGTTTTTCTTTCCGTACATATGCGGCGACAATGACTTCTCCGCCGCCGTGACCATTATTTTAGTTTCGGCTTCCTCTACAAGCCATCACTTTTTTTAATGAAAAATGAATACAAAGTTTTAAATTTCTTTTATTTTGGTATTGAAAATGGTTTTGAAAGCGTTTTTATTATATAAATGTGTTGTATTGATATCTTGTGATTGAAATGTGGAAATGTTATGTTTCCTTTATGCATGTTTTATGTGATACGATTATGTTATGGTTTATGATATGTTTAAACCTATTCATATGAGGAATGCATTGGACTTAATAAGTGACGGGTGGAGCCCGCTATAGCTCCTCGATGCATCGGTAGGTCTCATGAGACAAACTAGTGTCTTGGCACGGGGCCTTGACAAAATCTTATTTGTGGTCTTGGCACGAGGCCTTGGCTATGTGGTTATGATAGTCTGACATTATGAATTCCATCATTATGAAAGTGGTTATTGATATTTCATGTGATTATTCAACTAGTAGAATATCCATGTGAGTAAGTAAATGGAATTATTTCAGTTTAATTTTTCCATATTATGCTAAAGTTCAAGTTTAAAAGGCTTTTGTTTTAGTTATACATTGCCTTAAATGTTAATGTTTATTTATGAAAGCCTCTGCTATATTGTTATCCTTACTGAGCATCTGAGCTCACCCCTTTCAATGTTTTAATTTTTCCAGGATGTGAAGAAGTATATTATGAATGACTTGCAGGGATAATATAAGGGGATATGAAGAGAAGATATTGTAGTTTTGTTTTACTTTATGATGTAATGTAAGACTTATGAATGTATCTAGTGTTTCCAAGGCTACTAAACTAATCGGTCTTTCGAGACTTGATCTTTTGTGATCATGCCAATGTTACGAAGTAATGCACCGACTCTGGGTAGCTAGGGTCGGGGCGTTACAAATTATATAATAATTAATTAGTTAATTAGTAATATAATTATAATCTTTCAAATTCGCGTACTTGAAACATTTTTAACTTTCAAGTAGGCGGTTTTGAAAGCTTATAAATTATTTTTCATTAACATTTTTTTGGAAATTTATTTTTTTTCAACTATTTCTTATATGTTTAATCAATGTTTAACGTTTCATTTATATTGGTCTTCTATTTTATGTTTTATGGTCTTTCCAATTCACACACTTGAAAAATTTTAAGTTTCAAGTATGCGGTTTTAAATGATTATAAATTACTTTTCATCAACATTTTTTTTAGAAATTTCTATTTTTTTCAACTATTTAGTATATGTTTAATCAATGTTTAAAGTTTCAATTATATTCGTTTTATAGTTTATATTTTACAGTCTTTCAAATTCACGTATTTGAAACATTTTTAAGTTTCAAGTAGGTGGTTTTGAAAGGTTATAGATTATTTTTCATCAACATTTTTTAGGAAATTCTTTTTGTTTTCAACTATTTATTATATTTTTAATCAATGTTTAAAATTTCATTTATATTGGCCTTATAGTTTATATTTTATTGTATTTCAAAGTCACATACTTGAAACAGAATCTCACATCGGAAATGCAGAATGTACTGCGTAGTAAAGGTAGAACCTGAACCCCACATCGAAAATGAAGAATGATTTTTAGGGCAAGCCCTCTTATAAAAGGGAGGCCTGGGTAAGAGTTTCTGTCAGAATCCAGACTGCTGTAATGGCTGTAGTGTTGGATCTTTAATAGTAGAGAAATTCTGCTGATTTTTTTGTTTTGTTTATATATATATATATATATAAACAAAACAAAACAAAAAATAAAAATAAAAATAAAAATTTTCAAAAAAAAGATTTTTTAGGAGAAAGGAGGCATCGCGAATGCCGCCTTGCCCCCGAAATGCAATGGCGACATCCGGAATGCCGCCTTTGAGGTGCATTTTTAAATTTTTTTTTGCCCTAAGTGTTTTCTGGATTTTTTTTTAAAACGTAAAAAAAAACAAAATCCCAATTTGGTGTGGCACTCTGAATGATGCTCATGATCACACCATGAACGATACGGTGGTATCGAGGGGTGAAAACGGTGGGATGTTCCACCGTGAGTACCTAAAAATTAAAAATAACATATTAAATAAATTAATAATTTAATACAAATTAAATAATAGATTAATCAATTTATCAATTAAATTAAATAGATTGGAATTAAAAACTAAATAAAACAAAGTTAAATAATAAAATTAATTATTCTTTATTTAAATTAATGAATTTATTTGTAGTAAAAATTATAAACAAATTAATTTAAAACAACCTAAATGTGTTTAAAGTCACTTTCTTAAATTAATTAACCAATTAGTTAATCAAAGAATTAAGTAAATAATTAATTAAAGAATAAAGATGTTAATTGAATAAAATTGGTATGTTAAAATTAGTTAAATTATTAAAAGAATTAAAAACTAGCTTGTTTTATGTATTTACAGTTTAAAGAATAATTAATTAATTAATTTAATTAATGAATTAATAAACTAACTAGAATGAACATTTTGTAAAAATAAAAGAATAAATAAATAAAAGTCAAATTCACAGGACTCATTTAATTTTAGAATTATTTAAAAAGACAATAATGAATACTAAAAACACATGATTTAAACAACAATTGATTATTTTACACATAAAATAAAAAATCACATCGATTACCAATTATTTAATAAAAAACAACATTTTGGTATAAAAAAAGTCACTAAAAATACAAAAAGGATGTGGAAAAGATTGTGAAAAATGAGCCACATAACCAATAAATGGGAACAATGGCCCCTCTATATATGGGTCAGAACTATATGGTGGTTTCTTATTCAAGAACTACAATTTTCTTGAAACCTTCCATAAGATGATAAGTATTAACACCCATATCTCAAATGTTGGGTCCAGCCACAATAATAAATTAGAACAATACACCCTGTATTTATGGGATAGACTTGAGTAGAGATTTTCCCACTGAAAAACTACATGTTGATTGATTCTTTTCATCACATGATATATATTGACACCCATATATTTAATCCTTGGTCTGACCATACCAATAAATGGGAATAATTCTCCCTCTATGTATGAGTCAGACATGGGGGGATATTTTACCATTCATGAACAATATGTGGCCTGATTCCTATCATTATATGATATGTAGTGATGGCCAAGTCATCAATACGGGGTCTAGTCACCATATCAATGATAAAAAATGCACCCCTAATTACATATGGGATGGACCTATTCAGTGATTCATATGAGACTCAATATCTCATGGCTAAATCGACAACCAATTTTTCCCTATTTATCATGGTGGGAAAGTCTTATGTGAGCTTAAGGAATCTGAAAAAATACCATAGCTGACGAAACCAAGATGTCTCATAGATCAGGAACCATCTCCTAATCACATGACATTGACTACATGATAAAAGTTCTTCACATTGAATAAATCATCCTTTATAAATGTTGTGTTCCCATGAATCATATTTTTTATTCTTTTGCCTCGAAATGTGTTCAATAAACGTTGTTGTAGCCTTTACGGTGTTTGAACCATTCTTTAATATTACATTTTCGATGAACCAACTTCATATCATCAATATATGAGTTGAAACCCTGAATTTATTCAAGTTTATACCCTTATATTAGAACCCCATTGATCTTGGTATTCTTTTCTTTTGGATCTTCCGTATAGATAATTGGTAACCAGGATTTGTTTTCCCAAATAGACCATTCGGTCCTAGGACGACCCCCTTAAAACTAAGAGTTGTTTTCCTGGATATGTGAAATATTATAGGATTCTACTATAATAAATGTGTCATCTATAACCACTAGTTTCCACATCCACTTCACTCGTATATTCTTTGGTTATGAGTAATAGCTTCCATAAACCAATTATTCAAGTGGATTCAGATACTATTCATATTACACATCTGTACATCATGAAGATTTTAAATGAAATATTATGAAATCGCGTTCTTTTTCTCTTCCATTAAAGGTTATTCATCTTCTATAAATACCCAATTGATATGATTTAGTCACCCATCTCCCTTGCATACGATTCAGATCTACACAGGATGATCTCCTTAAAGGATATGATTATGGCATGATTAAATCCCTTATAATATGAATAGGGGAACCCCATAAAACCTAGATTTTAAAATATAACATACCTTTTTTAAATAGGGTCAAGTCATACAAGATCATTCTACCTACGCAAGAGTTAGATCTACATACAACTTTCTTGTGCATGAGATAAATCTATAAAAGAATTGATTTAGTATTGGATACACACCAATAATCATGTTCCTAGATAAAATCTAATTTACACAAATAAATTCCACCATCCAGTGAATTGTTGTCCAATGATATCATTCACAGTTTCAATTTGGTTCCCACATCCTTACTGCATGACATTAAATTTCAAGAAAAACTTCATTACCACATGATGTTAAACTACTAAGAAAAATCCTTATTAAATGACATTAAACTACATGGAAAACATAATTATCACATGAATTTCATACTACAAGATACATACATCCCCACTGAAGGATGTTAAAATGTGTAGACCATCACCCATTATCATTCCTTATCAAATAATAACAAGATAATGACCCCAGTTTACTAGATTATAGGGTTATTTCATCATCTTTTTGGAACCTCAACCCATAAATCATAGTTAATGTATTAAGAACCCCTAGTTTCCACAAACTTATCATGGACCTTGGTGTGTAAAATATATATCTCTATCTAACCAAGATAGTGATTTGTAATGGATTTAACCTACCAAATAGAGAAATCTTGGCCCCAAAGGAATGGATTTCTGATCCTTGTGAGAAATGGCATCACCACGGTAGAATTCAAAACCGTAGGATGTTTTGGTCCATCCCTAACAAGATTGTCCCATATCATTAATCAGGACCTATGAACCTTGAGGCATGCCATACAAAATTTTAATCCCCCACTCAGAATAATGTTGGATCGATCATAACCTAGGGTATTATAATTAGGTTATTGTGTAATATTCGCATCATGCCAAGTCCACATATATCATGAACTTAAACTGCATGGATATTTTTTAAACCTATATGACCCAAAACTTTAACATTTGTTGTTCAAAATAACAAGACCCAAAAATACTGGTGAAAGAGATGTAAAACATGTCAGGATGAAAACCTTCAAAGAGATGCCTGAAAAAAAATTCAACTCTCTCCCTACTAAACTATTCATATACAGAGTTTAGGAAAAATATAGGGTGTAAAAGAAAAATGAATAAAGATCATAGGGCCCATATTTTTACCATATTAAAATACAATCCATGTTATCCACACCCCATGGTCTAGGAAAATTTTTCTTAATGGTTTTTCACATATCCTTGTTATGATAACGTGTTCACTAGGTGGTGATACGATTTTCAGGGTTCTCAAAACCTTATCCATATTATATTTTTCATAAATATCAAATCATTTAATGGGTGCCTTGGGTTTCTTAAACATTACATGTACCCTAGAAAAGGAAATATGACTTCATGGAAGAATTTTTATGACTACGAATGTATTACCCTACTTCCTGCATATATGATCTCAACCATCAACCAAAAGAATAATATCTTGAAAAAATTAATTTCTGAACCTTATTATCCCAGACATCACCAGAGAAGAATGCATCACATTAGGGTGTTTTGGGTCATCCTCAGATTGATTTCCCCATACCATCTTTAGGAAATGAGAACATTGGACCATGATTTATAGTCCCCATTACAAAACTATTCAAGTGGGTTCAACATCCTCGACATCATGTATCTATATATTGTACCCTTTATCCAGGAAGGGATGTGACATACCATTCCTGAACCTTTTTATGGCCCACACCACATGACTCAAAACCACATTCTATAGGGCTATAGTAATTTAACCAAATTCTAAACATCCATTGAGTATATGAAACTTTCCTAGATAGTTCTTTTATCCATACCCACTTCACCATCCAGAAATATGAGTCTTCAAAAATATTCCATGGCCTTTGACAAAGTGCGGGGAAAATCTCTACTCATCCATTCATGTAAGACCCTTAGTCTTATGCATAAGGTCCTCTCACATATCAACAAGAGTAATCCCCTCCTTTCAAGTAAGTAACTTTGATCCTCATGATCCTCGATAACACCATGATGGAGCTTAGCAACTTAGGGTGTTATGGTTCATCCCTAGTATGTATTCCCCATTCCACATTCATCGATTAAAACTTTTGGGTTGTTATTTATGATACCCATATTTGAACTATCTAGGTAGACTCAACTTCCCTAATATTTTTCCATCAACCAATAATTTCCACATAAATCAATCATAACCCTTGGAAATGAGTAGGGATGCTCTTTGTGTGGCCATGCATGTAAGTCATATGGGATCATGCATAAGGTGTTTTGAAATACCAACTAGAGGTGTGTCCTTCTTTAATGAAAGTAAATTAGACCCTCATGATCCCTGACAAAACTATGGTGGAACATAATACCTTAGTGTGTTTTGGATCATCCTTGTTTTGTCTGCCCCATTCCATATTCATCTGATCAAGTCCTTGAAAAATGAATTTAAACTACACTACATTTCATATCCAAGAAGAATGAATTTAAAATACATGGAATTTAATGTCCTAATATAAATTGCATTTTATGTGGTAACCATATGATGTTAAACTACACAGAATATTCCCTTACCACATGACATTAAATTACACAAAAGGCATCCTTACATAATGAAATTAAACTATATAGATAACATCAATCCATGAATGGTATATCACCGAAGGTGGATGGTTTGAGCTACAATACATTAAAATATATCCCAATAATGTTCTAGTTTTAAAGTTCATAAATTGAACAATTGAAAGTGACACAATTCTCATTATGTTTAAATCATAAAAGGGGGACCATGAGAAAAAGTCGAGTATATGCTTATTTTACATTTAATTTGTGTGATTTGGGAAATACTGATTTCATAGAAAGTGAAAAAAGAATAAAACATTATCAGGATGAAAACCCAAAAGGAGGAAGCCTGATAAAAATGTGAGTCCCTTACCATTAAGATTTCCCTATATGGTGGTTAGGAAAAAGTTAGAGACATATAAAAATAAAATGATACATATTCTATAAGGATCATTATTGGTCCCTATGAAAAATCAATTTATACTCACTAAGTCAATTGATTTCAGAAGATATTTGAACAATATCTCTCTAAGACATATATTATACCCAAATTATACTTTTAAATCGGGTAATATCTATAAAACTAGATACGAAACATCAATGATGAACCTCATATTGGTGAGAATTCATGAGTAGTTCTCAATAGAAATATATTGTGATTTATGAACTGAAAACTAGGTGTTTAGGGCATACTCAGTATTATAAAAAGGATTTGTATCTTTGAAGAACTATATAACATCAAATAAATGAAATTCTATTCACATCATGAATAAAATAAATATATACCACAACATGTAATGTTCAAAAAAATTATTCATATATAAAGTGAAAAAGAAAAAGGAATATCCACCTTCTAGATCCTATTGAAGTATTCCACCATATATAAATGAAGAAACTTTTTATCAGACTAAAATAAATTTGATTAGATATGTTTTTAAATTTATATAGGGTTTGGTGAGAAGTATCGATCAAGCATTGATGTGATGCACGCCCCGATTATTCTGCTACTAACCAAAGATGAAGGGTCTCAAAAAAATAAGAAACATCCTCAAATCCATTCTAAATATTTTTTAATAAGGATAATGACACCAAAATATCATAATTTTAGAAAGCTATAATATCCTCCTGTTTTTCTATCTGTGTTGTTAAGGAATCCATATAGACAAGAAGTTAGAGACTATCTAATGTCTTTATTCCAGTATCTATGGATTTTACATTGTTAATTATACTAGATTAGTCTTGTCATAAAAACTACACAATTCCTCTTCTTTAGTAGCCAATTGCTACTGATTTAGGAAACTTTATCGCAAGATATCATACAGTGGATGATAGTTGAAACCACCTTCCATAGAATCGTGAAAGACCTTTAAAAAGTGTTCCTCTTAGCAATAAAGATATTACATGGGATTCTCGGAAATCAATGGATATATTTCCTTCCAGACCAGCCTTCATAGTGATAAGTTCTCTACAACCATTGGGGTACGTGTGTCAGAAGGGGAGATATTTGGTTGAGCTAATGAAGAAATAAGGGAAGGAGCCCCATGAATTTATTCCCCAATTGATTACTCTTTTTTCACTAATTTAGTGGGATTATACTCCAAAAAAAATTCCCACTAATGGAATATTCATCGTTATGATGAGAATGATTTCATGGAAGCTAAATTCAGTCGTGGGTAAACTCCATTACTGATACAGATAATGTATTTAGAGAAGAACAAGGTCTATACACCTAATGGAAAAATCTATTTAGTACCCTACCTAGGTAATCATCAATCCAATCATATAAATATTCATCAGATATAATGATAAGGGTGACAATAGGCTGAAGGATAATCTTAGTGTTTGTGTCATCATATACCAACATAATCTAAAAATTTATGATAATATCCTGATGTTGTTCACCCTTCACACCATCTTAAGGGAGAGGAGAAACCATATGAGTATAAAAAAAATGGTTACCAAACTGATATGGGGGTATAATGATCATAGATTATTAGTTCATCTATATGATATGTAAGAAACTCATCACAAAGAGAGATTTTTTATGATCTGTCATCAAAATATCCACTATTATTATCAAAAACCTATCTGATCGGTGCATGATACGAAATAAAGTTGAAGAAACATGTCATATCAACATACCAATAACTACATCAGGACCTAGTGGCATTACCTCTACCATGGAAACATTCAACATCTGGGGATATAATGATGTATGAGGGATTCCAGTAGTGTTATGATATTTTTAGCACTAGAAATTCCATCATATCCATCTAAATAATAATTGGATGTGGCCAAAAATCTGATATGGGAAGATTCCATAATAGATATGATTGCAGAGTTAATAAATGTACAGATGTTTTTTCACCACCAGATTAATAAAACCTCTCTCTTCCAATTGGGATATCATTACCATCTTGCTCCTCAAATTTTCAAGCATGCATCACCGGCTAAGAAAATACATCTATTAAAAAACATGTCTAAAAAATACATCATCCAAATTTATGGTGATGACCTCAGTCTCACTCGACAGAACCATGGGTAACAATTCCCAGCCTCAAGATTTTCCCAATAAAAGCATGTTCAATCATATACCTATTGGAAAGGGCACCAATAGTGCATATAATGGTTGTTCGAGTCCCGCTATGACGGAAGAAGGTGTTGATCAAATCCTTCAAATAAATAAGTGATAATAGTTTATGATTCTTCTTTAACTTATTCCTCAAAATGATAATCATTTCCCTTTCCAAGTTTAGAGTTTGCGGGGGTTCATCCCAAATGTACATAGTAGGAAGAAACTCAACATACATCTTCCTAATACAATATATTTCACTAAGTCGATAAATATCCCAAAGGATGATCCAAATATTTCAATGGGATAGATGAAAAGAATTAGTTCATTGAAACAAATAGCTGATCGTATCTTTGAGATGTTCCGAATGATGGTAAAAAATGAACTTAGACACCCAGTTTTCCTCATAAATATTAATAACATGTAACTGGTTGGAGAATTTTGAGAAGCTCTACCTGACCTAGAATGACCACTCCCATTCATCATAAAATATAGCACCATGTCATTATTCCCACATGTAGATCCAACTTCTTCTCATATTATTCATGTAGGACATAAATTTGATTGAATAAGTCTGATAAATGGATTTATGGTCAAGATCATAACCATCTAGAACTTGAGGGGAGTTCTCCATCATGTAGGATAATCCCTAGGATCATTCTAGGACCAATTGATTATATTTGGAAAAAAAAATTGAATACATTCAAGGGAATATTACACCCAATAATATGTAATATTGTAATTATGTGAGGGAATAAAATACCACTAAGTAGACCAAATCCATACAATGGAAGCTGGTGTTATAGGGGATATCTCTAAGGTTTAGAAGGAAAAGGCCCCTTAAAGGCCTCATTGTTAGAGAGCACATGATATTGAGGGTCAGAATTGGTATTCCCGCCAATAATGGACCACATGATGACCATGTTGGAATATTAATGAGAACTAGAAACCATCTATACAAAAACAAGAATAATAATTCATAAGAGAAACCCAGTCAAAAGAGGTTCACATCCCAGGAAGTATCATGTGAATCGCCTAAACCACCTAAGGAACTATGATCACATGACTAGGTCTCGTGAGTCACATGATCCATGAAACATCTTTAGATATCATGACCCACTGAATGTATTGTTATTGTGTGACCATAGTAAGGTCATTCGGATTTTATAACAATAAAATGATCAGGGGGAGGAACCAGGGGATCATGAAAAGCCTACAGAACAACTATGTGGACAAGCCATGTGTCAAAGATCATGAAAATTACTAAGATTTGGTTTTTTGTTCATTTTAATAAGTACTGGGACAAAGTATTCACACAATGTTCTCACTTGACTTAATTTCATGAAACAATGTCACAAGATGGTCTTGTGATCAATTCTTTCAAAGTGGTCTTATGAGATGAGTCTTATTGAAAGGTCTTATGAATAAATCAAAAAACATAAGTTATCATGAAAACTCTAGAGTTTGAAGTCATTAGTGAAATGAGTCCCTCCTTTTATCCCCTATTTATATGGTGCTTTGTAGAATACCAAAGGTCACTCAGAAGAACAATATTTCTTGAGACACTGATAGGTGAAATCCTTAAGGACTCATGCGAGCGATTACATTCCTCTTAACCAATTCCTTCTCACTATTGACCTATCTTTTAAGGGGGGGGGGGGGGGGGGGTTGTTGACACCACCAAAATGAACATAGAAAATAATATAATGTGAGAAATATATGAAGCATGGTTATTATTTTCTCTAAAAAACAAATGGAGGAGTATCCTGAAGTCTTGGTGGCTGAATCACACAGATCACATAACCACCTAGAGGAGACACAATCTCGTGACCTTTTTAAGTTCATGTAAGTAGATTATGTTCTATAGATCATATATTTATAATCACATGTATAACCTTTAAAAATCATCATATTATTAAAAAGGTGTATGTATTATCACTGACGATCATGCAAGGACTTCTAAACAAGTTCATATGATCATGAGACTTTTCAATCTATAGATGCCTAACAAACACCCAAATCCCATTATAAAATAAAGTCTGAAAATGTGGAAGCCCTGTGTGATATAAAGTTATCTCATTCTTCATGTGATGTTCCTATGTTATTCGAAATAACCCATGGAGTCCTTGTTGACATATCGAACTTGTCAAGTTAAATAATTTTGGTTTGTCACCTTCATCACATTAAGGACATTAGGAACATCTATAAAAGCATGAGATACTTATTCGTATCAACATATAGGTAGAATAATTGTATATGAAAATGTTCACAAATTGTCACAAGATCCATCATTGATCACATAACAAATTACAGGACTATAGAGAAACTATTGTGATGATGCTCACATGCCATCACGAGATACATTATTGGTCATATGATTACTTGATGGACAATCAATGTCAAAGAACTTAGAAAAAAGAAAATATAAATTGGAAAAGGTGTAAGTCTCTTGTGAAGATAATTTATACTTATCTTCATGTGAAAGGGATTATGTGTGTCATGTGATCATTAATAATCACACGAAGACCCCCTAACAAGACATCTTGATCTTTTGAAAGACCTACAATTAGCCTTTTTGATCACATGAAATACCCCCAAACAAGTATTCTTTGATCACATGGAAGCCTATATATAGAATTCTTGATCTCATGAAGACTCTCAGACATTTAAACTTGATCTTATAAAGGCACTTGGATATTTAATCGCTATTATGTGAAATCGTATTAAAAAGACAGAAGTCTTATAAATATAGAGATAAAGAATTGTTCTCATGGTCACTAAATATTATGTGATTCCATGGATAACCCGCAGAAAGATCCTATGAAGCACATAATGAAATACTCCATCTAGTGAGTCATGCATGTATATTATAGATCCCCTCCAAATAAGGAGGTGTATTACTGGGTAAGAAAGGCCTATTAATACTCCCCCCAACACACATGAGAGAGATATGAAAACCACTACACCCATGGGAGCATATAAGAGAATACTCCTCAAAGTGTAAAGTCACATGAAAACAATATAATTCCACTATCTAAAATCAGGGGAATGACTTAAGGGGTTATGTTGAATGAATATGTTCTCAGCGTGATCACTAAATAGATCATATGAAGGAATTCTGAAGGACCAATAAGATTATGTAATGGAGTTCCTCCATGTTAATATTATCATCAAAACATAAACAATATAATTCTTGATAAACCATGAAGAACATATATAATGATGACTTAAAAAAGATAAAATACTTATGAATAGATTGATACACTAAATATCAAGAGAATGCATTATGCATGTCGCATAAGCCTTCCAAATCCCACGATAGTGCCAGGAAATATTGCCTCAGTCATGTCGTAGTGACAAGTCATCTCACTCAAGTAATGTGGAAGCCTCCGGACATGTCAACTAGATCATCAAATGACCTCCAAACCTATCAACCAAGTCCCATGAATTCCTCCATACATATCAACTAGGTCTTAAAAAGGTCCTCAGAACACGACATCCAGGTCATGTGAAGACCAATAGTCAAATAAACCATGTCCTACAAGGTCTTATAGACATTCCATCAAGGTAATGTGATGTACTTCGAACATGCCAACCAATCTTGTGAAGTCCTCGGTTCATTCCATACTGGTCATGTGACGTCCTCCAGACATTTCATCTCAGTATCATGAACTCCTCTAGAAATATGATTCAAGTCATGTGAAGCCCTATGGGTTTTTTATCCATGTCATCTGACAGTAATAGGGCATGTTATTTAGGTCATGATACATCCTCAAGAAATTTCATAGATATCATGATACATAAGGGTCTTCTACCCGTTTCGCCTCATAGCTGCCTCTTCCCCTTCCACTACGGATCTAGGGTTTTCTCCTTTTTTCCCTTCCTCCCGCTCCATGCTGGGATCCTCTTGTGGCGGCTATGGTCCTTCTCATCGTGGGCATCTTCGTTGGTGTGCCAGCGCTGTCTTTTGGTGGTGCTTCTGCTAACGGCTCAGCGTGGGTCCGACGACGTGCTGCGGTCAGTGTCATCTTTTGGCGGGGCTTCGTTTCTTCTACGGAGGCGGTGGTTCTCGGTGGTTCTTCGGAGGACAGCTCAACGCGGGACCGATGGTGTGTTGACATCCCTGATTCTCGGTGGGGCTTTGGTGTTGGGTGACTTGTTTCTAGGCGGTGGCTTGAAGGCTAGGCCGGAATCTCCCCCTGCGGTGTTCGATGTTCTGGGTGGTGATTCGGCGGTCTTTCCAAGCGGCGGCTCTTCCAGATCTATCTTTCTACAGAGGGGGGAGGTTTTCCATTTCAGATCCTTTGAGTTTTGACATATTGTTTATTCGATGCTTTGGTGATCTTATTTTCTAGATGGTTCTGGTTCTCTAGTTGTATCTGGTTTGTGGCGGTCCTAGTTCAACAACATTAGCACTTCTCTTCACTCCTTGTCACCATGAGGCTTATGCCGGAACCTGGTAAGGGTTCATCGTGGTTCTGATCGTCGCAGATCCATGCCCAGAGCAACATTTCTGTTTCAGTAAGACCTTGATTCTCTTATCGGTGGCGTTCTCTTAGTGCGGGGTTGGGTCATCCAGTCCTAGGTGACGATGGATTGATCTTGTGTTGTTCGAACTGTCTTCGAGTCTTATGTGGCTACGGTAGTGTGAGTGTCCTGATTAGGATAGCGGGGTTTGCCCATGATGGTCGATGTTCAATTGTTTTTTCTTTTCAGAATGGCGGAAGGGTATGCGAGACTTGTTGGTTTGGTGTTGCCCCAGGACTCGACCATGTGGAGCAGGCCCCGGAGGAGGTTGTAGAGTTTTTTGTTCATCATTGCAGTGCTTTATGTATTTGGATGTTTGAGAGGGTATGGCGCAAGACATCGGATCGGGACTATGCTTTGACACATGACACTTGCTTTCCATTCAGCCTTGCACCGATGGAGAGTTTTTCATGATCATTTGCAAGGGATGGGTTGCTTCATGTAGTTAGTTTGGTTTATTTCACCTGGCCTTCAGGTTGTGAATGTTTTATGTCGATGATGTATGTTCGGGTTCCCCCCCCCCCCTTCTTCCCTTAAATGGGGGCTGCTTTGCTTTAAAAATAAAAATTTTAAGGCTTTTAGGCCGTTGGAGATATCATGATACATCTTCCAAATAAGTCAATTTGATCATGCGATTGCCTTTTGACATGTCCACTAGGCAACCAAGACATGTCTTGACATACTCAGACTTTTCAGGAAGACACCCTGAGATATGATAGCCTTGTCTTTTCAAAATATTCTAATATACCCCCAAAGTGAACAACAAGAAATCTGATTCATGTTCAAACATGATACATATAAAGCCTTCTTAATGCCTAATCTCTATTGGGAATCCCCCTCAGTGCATGTCCCTCCAAATATCAGTTACTTCAACCTATGGGATGGAATCTATCTTGTAGGATTATGGGTCTTCTTCATCCACCAACGAACTGAGAGGCTCCTCAAATTATGAGGACTCAAATTCATGTTATAAGTAGAATATGTATGACACCTTCATATAGCCCGAGCTCCATGTTAAACACTCTTCTAAGGAATAACCTAGTGTGTAAATCCTAAATCCATATATAGTGAGACTAGTCACATACTACTCCTTGTATCCCACAATTAGCGTGACTCACATGGGCTTAGGGATTTTGAAAAACTATATCATTTTCATCATGAATTACCCTAACTAGGACAACCCTAGTGTGTGAGCCCTGCTACTTGGCATGTTATGGATTCCCCCATACAAGGTCATCCACATCAGGGTAAGTCCAAAAGGAATTACCATATTGGTAAACCCTGAGGTAATAAACCTCTTGGAAATTATTCATCTCCAACCTCCCATCAATGGATTGATAAAATATAACACTAGAATTAATCTGATTCCAGCTATAAATAGGATATATAGGATTCCTTCCAAATGATTGAGCTCAATACCTTGTTCCTAAGTGTCGTCACATATATCATTTTCACATGATATTAAAATATAAAAATAAAAGAAACTACTTGTTTTTTCTTGCATGTTATACACGATATGTGTATGATTCCTCAAAATTATTCAATCCCATCCTAGAATTATGAATCTCCTAACTGGATGGAAATAAACTCCATAGTTCTTGGTGGTATAGATTCAAGATATAGACCGCTACCCATTTATATGAAATAACCGATCAATAAACTAAGGTACATACAAATGGTTGGATTAATAGAACCCCCTTGAAACATAGAATGATTCGACACTTGATTATTTTGTTAGGGTAACTGGTTCCATATAGGTATTAAGAATATATTCATGAACATATATTATGGCTATAATGGTGTCCCATAGTAGGAAATATTTCCTCCCAAACGGTGTGATGAGCCCGAACTCATATTCTCTCGACCAACACTACCAGAATTTCAACTGTTTAGGATGGGGAAGTTCCCATACCAAATAGTCATCATACATTACCTATTTGTGACAGATGTGTTATTCCATCCCAAATATTGTTTATTTGCGATGACATATTTCATCAGCCGCAACTAGTTTTGGTGGTATTTCCTACCACATAGGGGAAACATATTTGTGATAGGCTTATACTTCCATCAAAATTTTACGTCCATTCGAGAGAATTTAGGTTGATCATTAATTCCTATCGCAAATTCTTTTGACATAATAACTATTTGTGAAGGCATTAATTTTGTTCCAAAAATCCCATCGCAATTAATAAGCAAATTTAACAGCACACACCCCTTTGTTTCTTCTTTATCTCTTCCACTCCTCTCCTCCTACTTCTACCGAACTTCCGCAACATGTATGATCTAGATGCCATGCTCCATACCACTATGAAACACTACTTTTTTATAGATCCTACTTTTATTTTCATTGTTAAGGAATCCTCTTGTCTTTGTCTTCAAAGTTTTGGGTTTTATTCATTTTATTACATGATTTATTTTTGGGTCTATTTCACTCCAACACAATTCATTACAAGTGATTTTTTACAGATCCAGCTTCTATTTTCTTTGGTACAGATTTATCATGTGTATTTTTATTATTATTTTAGGGTTTTATTAATTTTATTAAATGATTTATTTTTTCCAAACTATAGGTTTCATATTTTATCGGATTTTCCTACTTTATTTAGTATTTAGGATTGATAAAAAAATTTTATTCCCTATTTGATATTTATATTTGGGTGTGTATATATATATCTATTAATACATTCCTTTATTTGTCATATGTATTTGTGTGCAAAACCCTAGGTTTACCAATTTATTTGATTCCAGATTTAATTCACCATATTTTTTATTCTCTATTTAAATTTTATATTTGTACGTGTGTATATATATTAATTATTATAAATTACTAGAAATGTGAAAATAAAATAGGGTGTCAACTTTTAGGTCATCAGTAATAAAAAATTTGATCATATTTTAGACATGGTTGACATAAATTCAATATTATTATGACCTAAAAATTGAAAATTCTATGATTTACACCTTTTTGGTAATTCATAATATATTTTATTAACTAATATTAAATTATTGCAATTTTATTTTATTAATTTTTAATTTTTTAATTTTTTTAATTAATTTCAATTTATTTTAATATGATGAATGATGTGTAATTTATTTAAATTCCTTAATTATTTGTAAGTTTTGTTATTTTATATAAGTTTTTTAATATTTTTATTTTTTTTCCAATTTTATTAAATATTTTTATGTTTTTTATTATTTTCTAAAAAATTTAAAAATTCATATATATTTTAATTTTATTTGAAATTTTTTAATTTAATTGAAATTATATGAAACTATTTGTAATTTTTTGTAAGTTTTTAATATTAAAAAAATTATTATTTTTTCAATCATTTATAATTTTTTTTAAAAATTAAATTATTTGTACTTTTTTTTAAAATAAAATTATTTATTTTCATAATTTGTATTTATTTTCAAAATTTTTAATTTTTTTAATTTTTTTTATTAAATTTTTAAATTTTATTTACTTTTTAGTATTTTTAAGTATTTATGAATATTTGAATTTTTTTTTATTTTTTTAATCTATTTTAATTATTTCTAGTTATTTTTAATTTTTGTAAATATTTTTTAATATTTTTTACTTTTTGGAAATTTTTTTGTAAGTATGTAATTATTTGTAATTTTATTAGTTTTTTTATTATTTATTTTAATATTTTATTATTATTCTAATATTTTCAAGTATATATAAATATTTTTAATTATTTTAATTTTTCTAATTATTTTCAATTAGTTTTATTTATTTGTAATTTTATAAATTTTTTAATGATTTTTTGTTTTTTTAATTTAAATTATTTTGAAAATTCTATAATTATTTGTAATATGTTTTCTATTATTAATTATTTCATTTTATTATTTTTTTTATTTTTTTATTATTTTCTGATATTTTTTCAAATGTATAAATATTTTAAATTACATGTAAATATTTTTTACTTATTTGTAATTTCTTTAATATTATAATGGATTTTATTTTAAAAAAATTAACTATTTTTTAATTTTAATGTTTTAAATTATTTTTAATATTATTAAGTTTGTTTAATTTTTTTTTATTTTCAAATATTTTTAAATATGTATAAGTATTATTAATTATATGTAATTTTTTTTTTACTATTTTAAGTTATTTTTAATTATTTTTAATTATTATTAATTATTTTAGTTTTTTTGTAATTTTTTAAATATAAGAATTTGTGACAGAGGAACTATCAATCGCAAATACTATTAATTGCAAAAGACCATCACAATTTCCAATTTTTGGAAAAATAAAAAACATTCGTGATGGGCTTCTTACCCATCGCAATTGTTTTTTTAGTTACAAAGGTGCGTCACAAATACCTTCATTTGTGACACCATTTTTTGCAAGGGCGGATTTGCAACGGACTCAGGTCACAAATGTTCCATCATAAATTCCAAAATATCTAGTAATGCAATGTGAGTTCCAAAGCGTCGTTGGTTCTGAAACCCCAACGGACCTCCTACCTCTGTTAAGAAGGTATGTACCCAATAATGGATATGGGAATCGTTTGGAGTTTCTATAAAACATGGAAATGGTAAACACCATGTGAATGATTGTGAAACTATACTTTAAACCCTACAATCAATCATCTAACAGGAAACAAAGTGGTGAACCTAATGAGAAATCATATATGAAAGAATAACTGAATTGTTGTAGGTGTGAAGCATCATTTCTCTAGAACCCTGATGATATCATAATCCCATCATCTTTCCAAGAGAAATAATCAACTTCAACATCTTCTTCATACATTTAATTAATACCATGTTGTTCCACAATTATTTAAACATTATTACATTCAAAAATATTATTTAGCCACTTATTTAGGAATTTTTCAACCTTACTCATTTTTTAGTATTCTAAAAATAAATCTCCATCGGTCACATTATAATACAACCCATAATTGCCTTTTTTTTAATTTAGTGTCATGTGATGTCCAGTAAATGTTTTAGTCAGCAATTTTTTCCATGTAGCATTTCATACAATTTTCTCTCTTCCCTTGGGCTAATAATATTTTTATTTTCCATGTACATCTGCACTGTTCGGTGATTTCTTGCAATAGTGGTGGGAGAGACCTCTTTCAATGAGATTTTTTAAAAAATATTTTTCACTGAGCAATTTATGTTTTGAATAACTCCATTCAATTTTGGAGTTCATACTAATGATGCTTCGTGTTTGAATCCATGGTTTTGGTAAAACCCCTTGATTTTAAATTTGTTTCCTTTGATATAAAATTGAATTATCTGATAGCTTCCTCTACATGAAGCCACAAGTCTATATGAAATGTGATATAATGTAACTTTATAATATAGCCAATGGATTGGTGGGTATGAATAGTAATCATAATAGTATGGAATATATTTATAATGCTTTATGATTGTAAAAATTTATTTGTATAAACCCCAAAAAATAAAATTATTTAATGATTAAAAAACCAATTTTTTGAAGAAATGTATTTTTCTAAATGTTCTGGTTTTTATTCTAAACACAGTATATTCATTACTAATATAAAATTATTTCAATGAAATATATTTATAATTTATATGAATAAATTAATATTCATCCATAAATTTGTTTTCAAATTGATAAGAATGAAGATCAAATCATTTAAAGGAAAAAAGTGTTATTTATCGTAAATTTGTATTTATTTGTGCAATGTTTTCTGATCATATGGAATTAAATAAATGACTATTTAATAATATTCGTAAATAAATTCATTTATTTTTTATTTAATAAATTATTTTAACATTCATTTTTCAGTTTCTAAAAGGAAATAAATGAATTAAAATTTACTTTTATACATAGAAATCCATTTTTTCTAAAAACATGTTTGATGAATTTTTACCATTTATATCAAAATGAATTTATTCCAATTGTAGAAATTGAATCCTATAAAATTAATCCCATATTTTTTATCATTATAATTAATATTATTTAGTAATTATAATATTATAATTTTTATTGGGAATAGTTTCTTTGGTAAACAATAATTTACAATGATAAGAGTGAAAACATGTTAAAAGGGTTAAAAATAAAATTATAGTGGTCAAAATGACCTAAAAACATCTCTAAATAGTATTAATTTTATTATTTCTTCCATGTCACATCTCATATTATGATATGAGTAATTGTGGGGTTATTTTTCTGGAGAAATAGATTAATATATTTTAATCTTTTGAAAAATTCCATGTCTGTTATCTGTTTCCCTTATGAAAGGTATACAAAATACTCTATTTCTCACACATTAAGATAATATTATATTGACCAATACCTACCAAAATCCTTTTTAATATCTCCCAAAATTTCATATAGGCCTTGGTTTTATCATAATACCATACATTCAAGGCTTATGGTGTAAAATAAAGTATTATTCTCAATGAAGAGGTATAACTCTTTATCGATGAATTTCAATTTTACTTCTTCTTATAAATACTATAAATTTATGGTATTCAATATAAAATAATAAATTAATTACAAAAAATATAAATAATTTTTATTATGGTGGGGGAGAAACCATTTTCTGTATTCTTTCCATCAAATGGGAAAGGAAATTTTCATTATTGCTTATGTGTGGACTACCACCTCTATGAAACGATGTGATTCATTTTATATTTCCATTTAAGGGATAGTAATGTGGATATATTTAAAGAATATATAGGATATTTATGACCTTATAATTCTTTATATATGAATGATTATTCTCCTTTCTTTTGTTTAAACAATTTAGAAGTGTAAATATCACTCGTACTTATGTTCAAACTACTGTCTCTGTGAAGTGATGTAATCTATTTATCATCACTGGTTTATATGAATGGTTTTAAAAGTTTATATAATGCATAAATATTTATACCTCCTCTTCCTTAATAATTAAAACTTCTTTAGTTTTAGTCAAGAAATTACATACTTTCAAATTTGGGATCATTTCTAATTTATTGTTTTAGAGAATTAAGCTATAACTCATATATAACAAAACCATAAAATACAACTTGGAAACTTTATAACAGTATCCATTTTTCCAATAATATAATATTTATAAAATAAATAATTAATTCTTTTCATTTAAAATCTTCAAGAATTCCAAATTGATGTTTTACATTCCCTTACCCATCCTTAAACCCTGTGAAATCATTTTAAAAACATGGGATGAACACAAAACCTCAGTAAGGGATATAAAAAAAATCAATCCTTGAGTTTGATAAAAAGATTAAAAATCATATAATTATTCTTTTATTTTCATTAATAATTGAGAATATGAACTAAAACACTTTTACAAGAATAATAAACAAAACAATTTCTCAAGGAAAATCATTAAAACCCACAGAAAGCAATTAAACCTATTTTGGTGACTTAGAGTATCATATACATTAAACCCTTTCAAAACCCTTTTATTGGAATATCCATAATGGTGATTTCCAATATTATAATTTCCCAATGCATTAGAGATCTACAATGGGGATCACCCTTCACATAAGATATATCAGGCTCACCCATTTCTCATGAGTGATAATGAGGCTCAAACCTTTGTATAAGTTCTATCAGTCTCACCTGTGAGCAATAATGGTGATAAAAAATTCTTATAATTATTATTGGGATCACCCATTTTAAATAATTCTAAAGTAACATATCAATAGTTAAAAAATATTTTCATTTTAAAATCCATTGAAAAGTTCTTTTTAAACGTATATGAAAACCACTTTTGGATAAAAATACCATTTTCTTATAAGAAACCATTTTCAATCACAAAAATGAACTTTCCATTGAAAAAACATTTTCAATAAAATAATACCAAAATTATAATGCTATATTTTCATTTAAGTAATCATGAATTATTATAAACTAATATAAAAATATAATAATGGCCATGGTGGTGGAAAAGTTACTATCATCAGGTACGTTAAGAGTGGAACATTCCTTTTGTCTTTCATAAAATCTTTTTTATAAAACATGTAAGAATATTTCTTTTTGGAACCTTTTAATTATATTAAAAATGAAAAAAAATTTCATTTATAATACTTTTATAAAAATAATCATATAAAACAATATCAATAATATTGAAAGGTAAGTATTAAGTCTTTAAACATTCTAAGCATCCCATACCATTTTGAACATTTAATCATTAGCGCCATGAAAGAATAAAATTAAAAAAAAACCTTAAATAACAATAAAATAGAGATAATATGGATATATAATGTCAAATGGGATGTATATACACCATATAAAATAATAAAGGTGCATATCATCCAGAAATTTCTTAAAGACAGGGGATTGAGACAAAATCCATTACCTTGAGTCTGACTTGTCACATGTGTCTTTATATTCTTTAATAATGAGATAATGTTAATTATTAACATTCTTCAGAACCTTTTGAAAATTTATCATACTTTATTTTCAATTATTACAATTTTCTAAATAACTATTTAAATAATTAAATTTATGTCTGGTGTTTTTCCCATATTCAGTTTATGTGTCAAAAACGACTTTGGTAGCTCAACAATGGTCAAATGGGCCCTTCTATAAACATATCTAGTATAATAATAATTAAATAACTATCTTATTTATACATCAATTATACTTTTAAAATAAATCATGAAGGAGTTTTATGAAAAATGAATCAATGTTACAATCATGGAGATGGTAGCCCGAATGTACTCATTAATAGTGTTCCCATTTTTTTACGATCATTATGGAATCAAATTAAGTAACACATATTTTTCCATAACTATAATTATATAATAAATACCATGTTATTTAATAATATATATATATATATATATATAATTATTTCGATTTAAAAAGAATAAAATCACGTCAAGGAGGTGGTAGTCCATATGTCCATGAACGACATTATCAATTTCTCAGTGTGTGAAACAGTAATAAAGAAAATCGTATATTATATTTCCAGAAATTTAATTATTTCATGAATATCATATATATGTTATGTATGCCTAGTATTTTTTATTAAACTCATCTTTAATACATTCCATGTTATGTCTGAATGTATCACATTGCTTTGAAGAGGCGGTAGTCCACACGTTCATAAATGATGTTACTGTATTAACACAAAATGGAAAGCATGAAGGTATGTGTATATAACAATTATAGGTGTATTAATTCATAATTTATATCAAATATATTTTAAATATAAATATTTTTTTTCCATAATAATACCCAATCATGAGAGGAGGTAAAGGAAAAAATGGACAATATCATTATGTGAGGTTGTAGTTTTCCATACACGAACGATAATTTCATTAACTTTTTGACGGAAGTGTTTGTAGTTATAGGTTGAAACCTTAACATAAAATCATATCAAAAAATTTAGGATTCACATTTTATTATCTAATTATGTAATAATAATAAATTAAGTGGCATAGAAATGAATATAAAATAAATTCATATTGAATAATGTTACCTCTTTTTTCGAGTAACTCTTTTTGGTTTACACGAAAGGACTTCTTGATTGGATTTATTCCAAAAGTGAGGAATCTAGAGTGAAGGTATAGATTTTTGTAGATTAATTGGGTATGTTTTGGATGAACCAAATGGGAATATTGAGTGCATTTTTATAGTGGAGGAGTGTCATTCTTGAAAATTTTTTAAAAGGGAATTCCAGTGATATTTTTCCCATGTAATGTGGCTCTGATAATGGTCCAAATTATATGACATGGTGTATAGGGTTGAAATAATAATAGAAAATTTATTTTTTATAACTTTATAGGTCATGTTGGATCTTATGTTTAAGGTTTAGTCCCATATTAAGCTAATTTTCCTCTTAGTTGTTATAATTAATTTTAATTACATTCATTAATATTTTTGGTCACAAGATAAGTTGACCTTATTATACAATAAAAATTATATTAATTACAAATATGGAGCCCATTTTTTCCAAATTAAAATCATATAAGTGGAGGAAATTAAATTAAATTTAATCCCACACATGGAATGACGAGTCAGGTTTTTAAAGTAAAAATGTTCAAAAGTTTGCTAGGATTAAATATCTAAAGTAACTGTGAAATTTTTACAATGAACTAAATTGGTGTAAATTATATAAAATTTATCTAATTATTATTAAATAACAAATTATAAAATTACTTAACTATATAAATAAATTATATAGAAACCCTATTTTGAACTAAAATTCAATATTATTCACTATTCATCCAAATGTGTATATACTCAAAAAATAGAAGAAATTAATCCAAAGTAAATTTTTATATTTAAATTCCATAAATGAAGTTTATTTTATCATATAAATATTATAAAGTGTCAAAAATTATATTTTAAATGGGTTATCCATTAGAAGGTGGTAAAAATACCTTTTAAAAATATATAACTTCTTTTGCTTAAAATTGGATTTATTAGTATCATAAGCCTATAATATTTATTGGACAAATGTAACAACAATTAATAAACATGTATAAAATAATATATTTACTCGTATTAATTATCTTTGATAAAAAATATAGGCGATAACTATAACTTAAAATAATAATAATAATAATATATTATTTTTTGATATAACTTAGTCTTATGTGCAATGCAATATTTAAAATAAACTTGTTGTTGTAGGTTGGGTAAGCTATCGAACATTGAATCCCATTTATGGTAAAATTAATATTGAATTAATAAATATAAATAAATATGAAAATGACTTATTCTATCATTACATGGGATGTTACATCCTTTACATTAAATTGGATGTTATTTTCATTTATAATTAATTGGTGACTAATGAATTCATCTTAAAGGATTGTGTGAAATAAATTTAAAATTTTAGTTAATATATTTTATTCCCCCCATTACAATAGATAGGTGATAACTATCATAATAATATTAATAGTATATTTTTTCTGGTAAGTCTCCGGATTGTGTATAATATAAGTCATCAAATACAGTTGAGGTTGCGTAAAACACAAGATAAAAAATGGTATTGTGTGGGATTAAAGATAAAATATGTATATCATGTAACACAATACATAAAAAAAATAAAATTAATTTGAAATAATATATTTCATAAAATATTAGGATGATACATCCTACCCTTTTAAAATTAATTTCTCCAACAAAATTCATCTTGGTCATCAAATGATTAACATTTATAGAGTTTATTTATTAAAACCCACATCAGGAAAAGGGTTAAAAATACTATTAAAAAGAGAAAGTGGGTAACATAACAGTCACTGTATGTGATGTATAACTAGGATTCCACATTAGAGAAAATTTTTGGTAAATTAGAATATGGATTGTAAGTGAAAACTAATTCTTGTGGACTAAAAGGGGGTGATAGAGAACATGGTCAAGTGAAATTCAATGAAAAAAAAACCACAAACCAAGTAAGTGTAGAAGAAGTTCATGATATCATTAGAAAATTTAGTAATATGATCAAATTTTATTTCTTCATGTTCATTTTCTGAAAGTTGAAGGATTAATTCGCCATCTATACTAAGATCATAAGGAAATATACTTACAAGATGAATATATATTCTTCATTTAATCATTTCCACCATAGAATCATATCTTGATCTATACAATGAGTATTTAAAATGTCCTATCATTCCTGATGAACTATAATAAACTTCTTATGGTTCAAATACTCCTCAAAAGGACAACATAATATTTCCTCAATCTTTATATATTGACCAAAACCAAAACGGTTCGTACATAGTAAGATAATTCAAAAAAATTTGTGATGAGATAATTCATTAATCTCTAAAGTTAAATATAAATTCCAAAAGTTAAAACTAAATCATTCCAATGATATATAACCCCAAAGGTTAGCAATAACATTAAACTTACATCCACATAAGTAGAGGTATCCTTCCTCAACTAAATTTTCTACAAATACATTAGATATCTATAGAAACTCAATAAATGTCTCCCAATGTATTTACATTATTTAAAACATTAACATAGGTTTGAATAAGAAATTGGTCTTATGATCAAACTTTAAAAAAATATAGAACTCACAAGATATTTCTCCACCTCACTGGATGGACCAAGGTTAATATAGAAAATGATTTCTTCATCCCTTTTTTCTTATGATCATGACTATTTACACCATGAGTAAGTTTTTTTAGACACACATTAGCATAATGTAACAACTCATTATAGATAAAGAATCATATTGTTGACTGGATATATTTAATCTCATTGTTGGATTGTTCAGGACACTTTTCCTTATAGTCACGAATATTATGACCAAATATACCACACTAGTAATACTTTCTAGATCATGACATAAATTACCCAAAATGTATTTCACCACACTTGTAACATGTTTTGGTCTTACCTCAAAAATTATTAGTTAGTTGATTCTCTATTTCATTCCACCTTGATCATTTCTTACTCTTGTCATCTCTTGGCACATAAGTCTTGGAATACTTCATTTTAACTTTCTCGTCACAATAGACCACTTTTTCCTAAATGTTATATTATTGAGAGGCTAAATATATTCATAGAAGTGGATTGAATCCAGAGTAATATCTATCAGTTTTATTATCAATGTACCAAATAATGTTTGGAACATAACTGACTAATCTTGTGATGTTTACTTTATATGAATCCACATAATCTTTATCTTTTTTCATCAACTCCAGGAATTGTTTCTCCATCATAATATAAAAACCCTTAGGGATGTATTTTTCCAGGAAAGGATCCATGAATTTTTCCAGTTCAACGTCCCCAATTTTATCTTTATCTCTAGTATTCTTAACCAAACACCACCATTAATCAGCTCCACCTTCAAAATTATAGAAGTAAAGAGTTACCTTTTGATATTCTTAATATAAAATGACTTGAAATATCTTCTTTAGTGTATTAATCCATCTTTTGGATTACACTGGGTAAGATGATATATTGAATGATGAGGGATGTTTCTTCATGAAATGATCCACTATTGTCAAGTTCCTTTGGGGTATGTCTAGTTCCTCTTTATAATTGATAACACCATTATTTACAAATTGATTCAATCAATCCATCACTACAGAAAACTACTCAGTTTCGGTTCCAACCATCTTGGGTTTCTAATTTTGAAGGATATTTTCATGTTGATTCTTTCCTACTATAGCTTTATTATTTCCTTTGCAGAAAACCATTTTGAACAAACATACTAAAGATTAAGAAATATGAAAATCTTAAATGATACACTATTTTAACAAAACCATAAAATAAAATCTTCTAAGTGGATTTCATTAACTATTAACCTATAAATTTGTACAACCCTTTCCATCTATAAAAACATTAAGGCCCCATCGTTAAACAATACGTAATCATGAGTTTTCATCAAGAAATTACTTCCTTTAACATTGAGGATCTTTTCAGGTTTAGAGTTTCAGATAATTAAGACATAAATCATACACAACATAACTATAAAATACAAAGTTGACACTTTCAAACAATATCTATTTTTACTATAATCTAAAACTTTTAAAATAAAGCATCATTTAGTTTCCTATAAAATTTCCAAGACTCCCAACATGATGTTTTTTCTTTCCATTACCCATAATTAAACATAATTAAAACATTTTAGTATGAGCATAAAATCTCAATAAAGGATATAAAAAGAATAGAATTCATTAGACTAGAAAAAACATAGAAATTAATATAATGTTTACCTATACCTTCAATGTTCTTTTAGAATATTAAATAAAATAGTTTCACATGAATCCAAAAACACATTTTTCTTAATTAAAATAATTAAAACCCATAGCAAGTAATTAAGCCTCTTTTGGTAACATTGATAATTATATACATGAAACCCTTTCAAAACCCTTTTAATAGGAATAACCATGCGGCTAACTTCAAACATTATCATTACCCAATGAATTGGTGATCTATAATAGGGATCATCTTTCTTATAATCTATATCAGGCTCACCCATGATCTATAATGGTGAAAAATCCTTCGTTTAAGCTATATCAGGATCACCCATTTCTCATGAGCTATAATGGGGATCAACCCTTCATATAAGCAGTATCAGGATCACCCTTGATCTATAAGGGTGATCAACCCTTCATATATGAAATATCAGGACAACTTGTTTCATATAATTCTCAAGTACCATATAAATAGTATAAAAACTCTCATCATAAAACCCTTTTTAAACCCATCTAAAAAACTCTTTCGGATAAAAAACCCTTTTATTTTAAGAACACATTTTCAATAACAAAACACACTTTTCATCGAAAAACCATTTTCAATACCAAAATAACTAAATGATAAGTATGGTTCTTCATTTAAGGAAACATGAAATATTTCAATGTAATCCAAAAATATAAAAATGGTCATGGATACAGAAACATCATTTTTGTCATCTACATTAAGAATGGAACATTCCTTTTCTCAATTGTCAAAACATTACGTATAAAACAAGTAAAAATAATCCTTTTGAAAAACTTTTAATGAATATAAAAATAGAAATAAAAATTCCATTATAATCCCTTTATACAAATAAACTTATAAAATAATATCATTAATATTGAATGGAATAGACTAAATATTTAAACATTCAAAGCATCTCATACCAATTTAAATATTTAAATCATAATCACTATGAAATAATAACATTTAAAAACCCTTAAATAACTTCTGAATATATAAAATATGGATATAGAATGTCAAAGGGGATGTATATATACCATATAAATGAATAAAGGTGCATATAATCAAGAAATTCCTCAATGAAAATGGATTGAGGTGAATCCCTCACTATGAGTCTGACTTGTCACGTATGCCTTTACCATCCTAAATAATGAACTAAAGTTAATTATTTACTAACTTCAGAACCATTTTCCAATTTACCATTACTTTTTTTTCACTTATTACAATTTTTTTTCATCATCATCATTTTTATTTATTTTTTGGATGATGTACACCAAGAAAATAGAGACAAAAAAATTATAAATAAAAACATGCCCATACCCTTAATGAGGTCATAAGTGATGAGGCATGAGGGACTCACCTTAGTCTAGATTCAACCCCTCATGTGGAAGATAACTATCATTATGATAAAAGGTGATTTTTTTCCTCTTGTACATTAGTGTAGGAGAGGTATTTTTCTACCTTATTTCCTTGATACCAAATATGAAGAACCTCTATTTGGTTTTATATTAGACTCATGCGTCTTCTAACTAAGTAGGAAATGGACCACAGAATCCCACGAGTATTTTCTAGGGACCTGCAGAGGATTAATGAATCTAATTCCATAACCATTGAATCCAATTTTGTTTCATTAAAATAAGGATAACCTTAATAATATCCATTGCATTACCTTTGAGGGAGGGTATATAACCAAAATATGCAGAGTTTGAAAGAATAACATTACACTTGGTGTCACGGACAACGTTGTATCCTAACATATATCCCATGATGCACAATCCATCAAAGTTGTGTTTTTTTCAAGTGATGGGGATTCCGTCAGACCTTGTGTCATTGAGAGGAATCATCAATTGAAATAGAAGTAGTCATCCCTGACTATAATGGTTTGAGGATGGGATATTCTCTCTAGTTCATTAAATGTAGTATTTTTTTGATTAAGAGGTTTTTTATATTATCACTAGATTTTCTCCAAATCATATTCACCTATTAAATGGATCATTTTCACTTCTTTCTAGATACACCAATTCACTTCATTTAATCTTATTAAAAAATTAAAACAACTATTTAAACAATTAATTTTATGTTGTATGTTTCGACCATATTTGGTTATTTGTCAAAAACATCTTTGGTAGGCCAGATATGGTCAAAGAGGTAATTATATAAATATATCCTAAATAATAATCATGAAATAATTATCATGTTTTTTGATAAATTATAATTTTAAATCCAATAATGGATGGTCATTATAAAAATGAACGAACATTACAAACATGGAGATGGTGGGTTGTACGTACGCATGTCCATTTTTGAATGATCATTATAGAAATAAGTTAAGTAAAATATTACTTTTTTTAATGAAAATTATATAATAAATACCATGCTATATATATATATATAATTCTCATGATGTAACAGAAATCACATCTCATAGATGGGGCGGTAGTCCATAGGTCCACGAATGACATTATCACTTTTCCAGTGTGTGAAAGGGTAATAATGAAAGTGATATATTGTATTTAAAGAAATTTAATTTTTTAATTAATATAATATAGAAGTTATATATCTCACATTTTTTTATTAAAATCATTCTTAATGTATTTCATGTAAGGTGTGAACGTATCACATCACTTTGGGGAGGCGATAGTCCACATGTCCATAAATGATGTTATCGTATTTACACAAAATGGATAACATAAAGATATGTGTATATAACAACTATAAAAGTATGAATACTTCAAAAATATAACATATATATCATATAAATATATATTTTTATAATAATTCCCAATAAGGATAGGTTTTAATGGAAAAAATGAATTACATCATTATGTGATATGGTAGTTTGTCGTATACGAACGGTAATATCGTTAACCATTTGATGGAATTTTGTATATGTATAGACAGAAGCACTAACATAAAAATATATAATTATATTTAGGGTAATTATTTAATTATATAAGAAAGTAATAATAATAAATTAAGGTGTGGAGAAAGAAATAAAACATAAATGAATATTGAAGAGTGTTACCTCTTTTTTTGGGTAACTCCTTTTAGTTTGCACCAAAGGACTTAATTTTTGGAATTATTCCTAATTTTAGGACTTGAGGAAGAATATAGATATATTATAAGATAATATTGGAAGGTGTTTTGTTATCCAAAGGGTCTTTAGAGGTCTAAATAAATGAGAATGGTGAGTGCCTTTTTATAGTGGAGGAGTGCTGGCATTCTTGAAAATTTCAAAAATAGAATTCCACCCCCATTTTCCCATGTCAAGTGGAAAATATAATAGTCTAAATTAGATAAAATGGAGGATAAGGTGTAAATATGAAAATAAAATTTATTTTTTCACAAGTTTATAAGTCATTTTTTCTCTTATGTTTATGGTTTATTCCCTTTTTAAGCTCATTTTCCACTTAATTGTTGTAATTAATTTTAATTACTTTTACTGATATTTTTAGTAAAAAACTAAGTTTACCTTATTATACCTTATAATTTTTTATTATTAGAAATATTTAACTTAATTTTCCAAATTTAATTCATAGAATATGCATAAATTAATTCAAATTTAATCCCGTTGATGGGACGATGATGTCGTTTTTAATGTAAAAATGTTCAAGCGTTGGCTATGTTTTTATATCTAAATTAAAATTGAAATGGTTTCCGATGACCTATATTGGTTTAAATGATATAAAATTGATCTATTTATTTTTTAAAACCAAATAAAAACATTATTTAACTATATAAATAAATTATAAAAAAATTAGTTTGAACTAAAAGTCGGTATTATTTAGTATTAATAAAAATTTTAATGTTCTTAGAAAAATATAAAAAATTCACCCAAAAATAAATTCTGATATTTATATTTAAAAATGAAGTTTACCTTTTCACATAAATATAATAAAAGTGTAAACAAATATTTAAAATGGGCTCTTCATTAAAAGGCGGTAAAACTACCTTGTAAAAATATAGGGCCTTTTATGCTTAAAATTGGATTTATTCTTATTTTAAGAAAATAAAATTTATTGGATGAATGTAAAAAAATTTAATAAACATGTTTAAAAATAATATATTCAGTACTATTTATTACCTCTATTAAAATGGATAGATGATAACCACCACATAAAATAATAATAATAATATTATATTATTTCTTTAGTATAACTTAGTCTTCCATGAAATGTATGATTTCAGAGAAACTCATTATTACATGTTAGGTATGATATAAAAAATAGAGTACCTTTAAAGTTAAAATTACTATATAATTCACAAATATTAATAAATATGGAAAAGACTTATTCTATCTTTACATGTAATGTAACAACATTTATATTTAATTGGTCATTATTTTTATTTATAATTAATTGGTAACCAATGAATTCATCTTATAAACATGTGTAAACTATAATTTCATAATTTAGATAACCTATTTCATTCAATCCATTCCAATGGGTAGATGATAACTATAATGATAAAATTAATAGTATATTTTCGTTTAGTGGTTCTATATATGACAAACCTATGAACAATGTATAGGTACCAGAACCATCAAACGAAAACATGATTGGAAATCATACATTCTTTCAACTAAGTGTTCATTGTAATGAATAAATTTTTAATAAATGGATAGTTGTAAATTATAAATGAATGATAAATATTAATCTATGGATAAATATGGTTATATAATATTTTTATAATATATATATATATATATATTATATAGGAGTTTTGAATGTGTATGAATTAAGAAGAGACAACACGTAAGAGATTTATGTTGCAATCTAATTTCTTTTTTTGATTCTCTATACTAAGTTTTTATTAAGGGAAATTATATGGGTATTATCTTTTATGTCCCATTTATTATCATATAATTTGTTTATTTATATAATTTATATGTATCGAAACAATTTTCATCTCTTTGGAAATAGAATGACCAAGAAAATGTTTCGAAATAAAAGTCGATTATATTTCATATTTGTTCGTTAAATTTTTTATCTATATCCATGTTCTTCAAATAAAAAAATTGATGTTATTACTTATTATTGAAATTTATTAATAATTTATTTACATTATATTTTATAATATTTACAGTGTTTTAAATGGTACGTTTTTAATCTATTTTTTCTAAACAATCATTTTTTACATCTCATTAAAGTATGAAAAAATGTTGTCTTTGAACATATATAATATGAATTCATTTTCCTTCCATCATGAATATTATTTGATTAAAGTATTCCCTTATATATATTTACATGTTTATTTTTAAGGAAAATAATTTAATCAAAATGATGGGAATTTTTAGTTAAAACTTTATCAAAAGAAAAATATATTTTTCTCATATTTTCAAAGAATATTTAAATGCTATTTTAAAGTAACATTCATGTATATAAATATAATTTAAGGATTATTATACTACACTATGGATATGATCTTATGATATGATACACTTTCTTTCTCTAGATGGATTATGATGATGATTATTTGGGGATGATTCTATGTAATTTGTCTCTTTCCCATAGGTTAATTAAGTTATGATGAAACATTTATGAAACCTATTTATTTTACATGGGGGTAATCTATAATGAAATTATAAAATGTTTATAAAACTCATTTTCATTCCACCAGTTATGATATGAAGGTATATTGAGTGTTTTATGATCTTGTGTCACACAAATGTATGATTTTTATTATATTACATGTGGGCCCATAATTATATAGCCCTCTAATAAATAGGGTAAAAAGGATATACCATTGGATAATAAGAATTGGAATAGGGTTAAACCTAGTAAATTAATGGACTCTTGCCTCTATGATAGTATTGGAAGTAAATATTGACTAATTAAATGATGTAATGACATATGAAAATAATACTCTATGATATACTTGGTTGTGAGACTTAACAATGGAAATGATTTTCTATGCTTATGTGTATGCCAAAAACTTATGTCTTACACTTATGATATGTTCTCATGTCTCAATATTGATTATTAACTATTTAAAGCACTTTTTACTTATGTATTTTTTATGACAATGAATTATGAAATTATCTATGATTAATGATCTTTGACTGATTGGTTATGATTTTATTAAGTTATGACCATATTATTATACCCTTATGTTTATCTTGTTTATCTTGTACTCACTTATGATAATTGATTGATATATATTTTATTTAACCTTATCGAACATCTGAGATTTCACTTTCTTATGTTCCCTTTCCTATGGTTATGAAAAATGATTAGAAGTAGGATATTTCAAAGGTTTATATCTTGTAAGAATATCTATAATGGGATAATGAATGTATTTAATGAAATAATATTATTGTATATATTTTATCCATATAAAAATATTTTCTGTTAATTAGATGTGTATTATTATGATATGTATTAAATATTCATCTAAAATAATGTAATATATTTTCATGAAATTGTTTTATCACATAAGTTGGTATCAGGGTAGAGTTGAGTTATTTTTGGAGATTAATATAAGATAACATTGTTAAAACCCACAACGATAATTCTAAACATAAGATAATATCTTGAAGATTTGGTAAAGAAGATATTTGGGGCGTCTTCCTAGAAAACTCATCATTATCGAGATACTGGTAGGTGGTTGCGGTTGTAGTATAAATGCATCTAGGGATAATAAATCTAAAAGGGTATGATTGGTTAATAACCTAATCTTCATTAGTTCATGATGAGTGGTCCTAATACTAAACACCTAGTTATACACCCCTTGGGTATATTCTTGGGTTAATTCAAATTATCATTATGAACCATTATGAATTATTTGAATAGATGATGACCCTGGAAGACATAGGATAAAACTAATATGTCATGGTTTGAAATAAAGAGATATAATTTTTTATATTATAAGAATGAATTATAATACTATGATATTTTTTATTCTGACTATTAATTTTTAATGATCAAACTAAAAATTTTGTTTTTTGTAAGGGGATAATGATAGAATGATAAATTGGTGGTGGTGATAGGTATGAACAAATGTTTTATGTACCCTATTTGATATTAGTTAAATAAATATCATGAAATGTCTCAAGGAATGATTATTTTGGTCCTAAATGATTGTATGTTCATTTACTAATAAAAACTCATAGTGGTATGATACATGCATCTCAATTCTATGATTCTTCTTTTAATGATGTTTGTGGGAATGTGCATCCTAAAAACCTATCATTTTTTTGCTATTAAATTTTATGTTATTTTGGGCCTAGATTAGCACTCCATATATAGATACCATAACAATTTTTTAGTAATGAAAGTAATGTTTGATATTTTAAATCAAAATATAATTTTCATTAAGTTTGAGGATGAATATGAACTCCCAATGGAGGGTACTTCTGTTATACAGGTGTTACAACCTATTCATGAGAGATATAAATCTCAAATGGTTATGGAGAATCTCATTATTAAAGATAATGTGATTGTTTAGGATTATTATAATGTATTTCATGAAAACTATCCATGTATTGCTGTAAATCATGAAGTTTTGTTTTATATAGAAATCATGCCTAGTGATACACCTATTTTATAGAACACAAATAGAATGGATATGATCAAGTTACGGGTGTTTATGATTAAACACGAGTACAATCTTGATAAGGGATTTAAATTCCATAGTGTGTTACAATGGGGTCCACCTATTCTTTTTGTTAAGAAGAATTATAAGTTAAGGTGTATTCACTTTGATTGGGGAAAACCAAAATAAATCAGTATCAAGATCAAGTATTTTCTACAATTTATGAATTACTTATTTGATTAACTTCATGGAGATCAATAGTTTTCAAGGATTTTAATTTATTGTGGTTATCATAAACCGAGGGTCAAAAAGTTTGATATACTAAATAAAACCTATCTTATGATGTATGGTAATTTTTAATTTAGTTTAATTTTATTTGGTCATACCAATTCCCCCACTATATTTAGGTGTCTAACGAGTATACTCTTTAAATATTACCTTGATTAATTTGTTGTAATAATAATATATGATATTATTATATATTCCATGATAAAGTAAGAGTATAAAGATCATTTGAAGACTATGTCAAAGACCCTATGTAAAGAGAATTTGAGTTCCAAATTCCGCATGTGTGGATTCTGGTTACTAAATGTTTCATTCTAGTGTCATATAATCTCAAGAAAGGGTATACTGGTGGATCCATAAATAATGGATATAATTGAGTAATGTCCCAGACTAACCATGGTAATTGAGATCCATATCTTTCTTTGATTGACTGGTTACTAATGGTGCTTTGTGATAAATTTCTTCATGATATTTAATCCAATAACCATTTTGACTTAGAAGGGAGCCAAAATCCATTGGTCAAATGAATGTGATTTAAATTTCAAGTAGTTAAAAATAAGGTTGGTCAGCACACCTATGTTTAAATTACCAAATAATGGAGAAGGGTTTGTAATCTATTGTGATGAATCAATGAATGTACTGTGATATTCTCTCATAAAAAATGACATGGTGATAACTTATGCGTCACAATAATTAAAAGTTAATGGGAAAATTTACCCGACACATGATTTGAAGTTGGATGTGGAAATGTTTTTATTTATAATATTGATGCATTATATTTGTAGTGAGAGGTGTTAAATATATGCTGATCATAAATTTTGAAGGGTATATTCACACAAAAAGAGTTCAATATAAACAAAAATTCCATAGTTTTAATTAATTAAATATTATGACTACTCAATACATTTCCACCTTAGGAAGGCGAACATGGTGGATGATGAATAATGATGTACATAAGAAGGATGTGGAACTATAAAAAAATGTGAGAAATTTTATTGAGTTAAACTATGATTGTTATGAAATAATAAAGTTTAAGAAACAAGTATGTGTCCCATATATACTAGTCTTTAGAAAATAGCTAATATAATAAGCTGGTAGTTTATCATTATATATTCATCAAGAAACTATGAAGATTTATTAAGATTTTAAAGTGTATTTCTAGTGGGATAACATGAAAATAAATATTTTAGAGTATTTATCGTGATTTATGGTATATCATAAATTTATGGATGATAGAAATAATTGTATAATGATGTTACAACCATTACCCATTCTATAGTGAAAAGGGAAAAAACATCATGAATTATTTCATCAAACTCGATAAGATATCTAAAGGTAAAAATATTACTTGTTTTATAGTCGATTTCCATATGAAATGAGATCATTTAATTTACATAATATTATATTTTTATATACATAATTATTCCAATATATATATTAATAAATTTGTAATATTTCATGGACTACCATATTTTATTGAATTTGATCAGGATATGAGGTTTATAATGATGTTTTAGAGAAGAATTTAATAAGATTTTGTAATTAAACATTAGTAATGAATTTCATCCTCATATCAATTTTATTATCATAGGACCATTAAAATCATTGACAATATGTTGAGAACATGTTATATGTATTTCCATGGTGGTTGTGATCAACACCTTCACTTGGTATAATTTTCTTATAACAATAACTTCCAACCAAGTATTCGGAAGGATCCTTTTGATGCCCTATATGGATGATATTGAAAAAAAAATATTGGGATGGAGTAGGAGAATGAAATCTATTGGCACTTGATCCATTTAGGGAGTAATAGAGAAGGTTAGATCTATTTAGCGACATAGCAAGGAGACTTAGAGTCAACAAAAGTGTTATGATGAGAATAGATGAGATATAGGATTAAAAGTTTTTGAGAATTCATTTCAATGAATTTATCTATTGAATAAGGATATTGTATTCAAAATAAAGGGAATTATGGGCTATATATATATTATTACTTTCAAAATTTCTGATGGGATTATGACGGTGTCATATCTCTTGGCCTTACACCAAACCTCTCTCAAGTTTACTATGTGTTACATGTTTCTATCCTGAATATGTGCATACATGATCCTTTAAATTTACCCTTCTCAGAGTATATTCCACTAGAGAATGGTATTTTTTATGAAGAAAAACTAGTATAAATCTTGGACTGTGAATATAAAGTGCAATTGAACTAGATTACTAGCCTAGTTAAAGTCCTCTAGAGAAATAAGAAATTTGAAAAAGCTATGTAGGAACTTGAGGATGTGATGAAATAGATATATCATGGTTTTTTTATTATAGTTATTGAATTTTAAGAGAGAAATTAATTTTAATGGAGGTATAATGTAAGACACTAAAATTTTAAATGTATTTATTTTGAAATAAACATGAATTATTTTATAGATTACTTTAAATGTAAACTTGAGTATTAAAAAATCATGATATTATTTATAATTTATAACCTATCCATTATATTGGAGGGTATGAATATTGTAATGACCTAAACATTCATAAATGAAATTCTCTTTTTGATTGAATAAATTCATTATCAAGCAATCTAGCTATAGAAAACATGTGCACTAAATTGGTTGTTTTGGATAGTCATACTCTATTGTATTTAAAAGAAAATTATAAATATTAACCATTAATAGTATAGAAATTGTTCAATGATCATTAATATTAGTATAGTAAGGGTTATGATAAATTATTATTGACACTGACAAAGGAAATGGTGGACTATACTAGTTGGATGGTACCCTATGAAGCTAATTTATCAAACATTTCAGGGAAGATAGCATCACTAGGGTTTACCTTGATCAAGACCAAGCCTATATTCAACAATTGATTCTTGAGAAAACCTTTTTATGTGAGAACATCAATCTCATCGAGATCACATTCCAAACCATGTACGTTGAATCACCCCAAGAAAATATCACCATCACAAACCTTACCCTTAGATAATTCCCTTGTGTAATAAAGGGAAATGTATTTAGACCCTAACAATATAAACTTTTATATTTTCTTTTAAATAAAAAATTATTATATTTATCATTTTTAATATTACATTTTAATTAATTAAATAATGATTTTGATAAAATTAGTTTTTGATATGATGAAACAAAAAATGTATTTTTTTGGGATATATATTGTTTCAATCAAGACACACTTTCTGTTGAATTAATTAATTTTTGAAATAAATTATATTTTTATAAAATAATATTATTAAATAATATTAATTAAATAAAAATGAAAATATAATTTCAAAAATACAAATGTAAATGTTCAAGGGTCAGAACAGTATTATTGTCAATTAACCAGTATTTTTTAATAATGGGTATATTTATTTGAATGTATTAATTATCATATATAGAGAATTATTTTGATAGAGTAAATATTATTTTTGGACTCAGGATAATGAAATTATCTAATGGTTTTTTATTCATAATCTTTTGAGACATTTTAATTTTTTGTGTATAAATTAAAAATAGTATAAATATATGGTATGTATTATGACATCATAATGACCCAAACCTAGTATAATATATTCTATAAAAGGTATCTAAAACCAAATAAATATTTTCTCTTTATTATAAAGTGTTTAGTGTTATTTTATTAATTTTACAAACCATTAATGAATCCTCCAAATCCTATATTATATTTTGTGGTTTAAAATCAATTCATTGTAAACATGACCTACTTCCACATCATTATGGATATTATTTTTATGAGATCAATTCTTTGACATGAAAAATATTTAACACCACTCCGCATTTTTATAAAACATGGGAAACCCTTGGGATGGTTTGTAGTTTCCATTGCATTTTCATATTGAGCCCAAAACATAATTTTGTAAATTAATAAATAATTTTCCACTCTTTTAGTATATAAACTAACCTAAATCCCATTTCAATTCACTAAAAACCATTGTATAAATACATTATTAAACCCCTTACTCTCGAGATCCCTCCAAAGTTTTCCTAATTTTCTTATTAATGTCCTATCTATTGGGACCAAGTTGGGTGGAGAAGTTTTTTAGAAGCTGGATGATGTTTGTGAAGAAAGTGATACATTTTTTGTCAAGGAAAAAAATAAAAAAAATTATCTTTATAAAATCTAGAAATTTGGATGACCATTGTTTTCATAAAATAAGACTCAAAATTATTTAGAAAGTCCATCATATTGGAAAGATGTTTTATAGAATAAGAGAATCATCAGACTCGCCTAAGGTCCAGAATGAAAGAAATATCATAATAAGAAGTAGAATTAGACTCTGCATAGATCCAATGAAAAACCATATGATTCATTATGATTCTTTTAGTCCTCATAAATCATAAGTAATCTATGAATGTTTTTATTCAATCCTTCTAAAAGAAAGTGGTAGAGCTAGTGCTTCCAATTATATTGATGCTTGGTTAGAAAGAAATCATCTATTAGAAGGATCAAAAGTAACAATACCTTCCACTAAAATATAGATGATGCTATAATAATCTTTAATGTATTTATACTCATGAAGAATTCATGAAGCAAGAAGAATTTTATGGAATAAATAATATGTTAAGATGGTGATTTTCGATCTCAGTCTATCTTTGTAAGATCATTGAATACAGATTTGTTTAAAGGATGGGAAGGTTGATTGAAATGTGAAGAAGTCAAAGATGTTGGTTTCTAGTTAGACCAATAAGTCATAATAATCAAATATTTATATAAATAATTTATGTTCTAGAATATCATTAATAACTTAATCTGTAAAAGAAAGATGTTGCTGATGTTAAAGCTACTGGAACTGGTCCATTGGACGCGGTGTTCCACCAATCATCAGAGGTAGAATTGTTTTCATTGGGGAGTTCTTAGGACCAATGAAAAGGAAAAAATAAAGTTCAATATTGTTGTTACCCAATTCAAGAAAGTTAGAGACCAATAATCTAGTTGAACATCAACAATTTAGTCAACCAATTTCCATCAAGATGAATTGTTGGTTGTTCTTTAATTGGGTCAAGATAGAAATAAAATATGATTAAGTCACTCGGTATCAATTGGGCCAATAATTTTGGAATTTATGTAATGGAGATCATCATACTGGGAGTGACCCCAATCCAATTGAGTGAATAAGATCTATCCATCAGACGAATGCTGACGCTGATAACTTTATTGAATGAAGGGTCATTATACTAAGAGGAATAAGAAAAGATATTTTCTTAAAGTTGAACAATGTGTTGTCAATAGAAATCATAGAAGTGGTCGAAGATGATTGAAGAAAGTTTTTCATATGTTTCAGTTATTAGGGAGCAATTTTTTGGGAATAAATGTGTTTTTATTATCATTTGGTACAAAGAAACGTAGTTAATAATCTTTTATCTTTATATCAATGAAGAAATCATAAAGGAATGATTTTTCATTCATGTGGTGAAGAGCAACGTGATGAAAAATATATTATATTTTTGTTCATTATAATGAGGTATATCTTACTAAAAATAAGAATCAGATAGGAGAATATTAATAATTATGAAGTGGGAAAATGTCATGAGAAGACTCAAGAATATTATAGTAGAGTTGAGAAGTATTGAATTATTCAATGATTCATATGAAATTTAAGGAGAATTAATGTTTTAGGAAATTTTATTGAGCAAGAAATATTTTCATAATCCTGTGAAAATCGATTTTTGAGTCACATATAAATAAAGGATGTACTTTTTTACTTTATTGACACAAGTACTGTGTTCAAAAGAAGAGAGGGAATCTATGAATTTATAGGGAGAATAATTTTCTTAATTGAGCATTCTTGATGAATTTTTTTAGAAATAATAAGAAAAGAGAATATATAATATTTTAATCATTGTTTTCAAAATTGGAAATAGATATCGTATTGGGTTTTCCAGACTAATAAATATGTGGTGAATAATTTTTTCATCTATATTCAGATAGTATTATAAACTTAGACTGATAAATTGGACTCTAAAATCAGACTAAGTATCATTAAAAAGTCTAGAAAATTATTTCCTAATTATAGGTAATAAAGGGAGTAATTTCTTTGAATAATATATTTGTGAAATTTGGTAAGGTAGTATAGTAACATGTTTCTTAACTTGTCACTAAAGCTTTACATCACATCATTTTGTGGTAATTGAAGCACATGCATTGTTGTATTGAACATAGTGCTACTTGAGTTAAGGACATATACTACTCATTTTATTCCAAAAAAAAGGATTATTTTGTAGTGGATTTTTTGGTATTATAATATTTCCAAACCATATCAAGGATTTTGCTACTCTTGTTGGGAAGAAAACCTTTTAAGTTCATGTGTTCATGTGGATGTTTTTTTGTTTTATTTTAAGTAAGGTAAAAACTATTTAACAAGAGTGAAAGGTTTTTTCATAAGGAAGTAAACTTAATAGAAAATAATATCATGGATTCACCCCCTCTGCTTACTAGTGATACTTAGATCTTGTTTGGGTAATTAAAATTTATATCAGAGCTGAAGGTTCCCTTTATTTACTCTTTGATGACATTTTGAAGAAGTTTTAATGGAGAATTTCAATTGTGAAAATAGTAAGGGGATTCTATTTTTTGGTGGTAAGAATTATCATATCTTAAAATATATAATGTTTCCATTTCTTTTGTCTCTTTTTATGATTTTCCTGAAGGCACAATAGATAGATTTCATCCTATTGATGAAAATTTTCCTTTATATCTTTTTCAAAAGAAGAATTTTGATAATTTTATAAGGGAAAATAATTTTTCACTCTCATTACATTATGAAAGTGAATTTTTAATAGTAAAAGGTTTTTACACTTAGAGTGGTATCTGAGATAAGCTAGAAAACATTTATGAAGGCAATACAAAAGTAAATAAAGAAAATTTGCAAATATGGAGGCTGAAGTTTGAAGATATCAAGATTGGTGAATATGATTATATTTGTGACTTACTTACTCGGGTCAATGACATTGTTATCAATATTATATGTCTTGGTGAAAATTTTGTAGATTCTATAGTTGTTGAAAATATCTTGATAACTCTTCCTGAAAAGTTTTATGTTAGAGTTTATTCTTTGGAATATAGAGACCTTGAAACATTATCTCTGGATGGCTTTCATAGCACTCTAATCGCTTATGGAATGAAAAGGGAGAATTCTATAAAAAGAAAAACAATAGTTGATAGAGAAATATCTTCCAAGGCGGACAAGAATGACAATTCAAATAATATTCTTAATGATGAAAAAGCCAATGATTCTAATTCTTAAAATGAGGTATGTAAAAATTTTGATGAATTTTTATCATTATTTTAAAAAAAATGTGAGAATACGTAAAGGTAAAAATAAAGTGGAAATTATCTTGGTATGTTTTAAATGAAGAGTTATTGTGCACTTTATATATAATTGTCCTCAAATAAGCAATTAAGATGATAGTGAGGAAAATGATAATAGATAGAGAATATCATGGAAGAACCAGGGTGATGAGGATAAAAATTATCCCAAAGGTAATTATAAAAAGTTATTCAGATCCAAAAGATGATGTTTCATATATAAAGATAACAGAGAAGAAAATAGTGAGGCTTAATCTAGAAATAATTTTGAGAAAGTTAGAGAGAATACTTCTATTGTAACTGTGAACACTAAAGATTTTTGAAGAATAATTTCAGAAGAAGAAGAAACTTGATTAAAATTTCATTTGAAACAATAATTGAAATAATGTTTAAAGAATATTTGGAGAACTAATAAAATAAGGAAGTTGAAAAATTAAAATTCTTTCTCAAGAAATCAATAATTTTTTCATGGTGATAATTTCAAGATGCTGGAATAGATTTATGAATTGAAGAAGTCTCTTGAGAATTAATAGAATCATAAAGAGCATATAGAAATTAAGATGAAGGAAAAATAAGAATTTTTGAATTTTTTTTTAATAAAAACATTCAATATATGAACTTAGGGATACATGTTCCATTAATTATACTTTAAAATATGGAGAGTGTCCTTAAAATGGAAAAACTAATAAGGATCAAAATTTACATTCAATGGTTGATGAGAAATATGAAACTGTTCATAAGAAAAACAATGCTATCAATGTTATATATGTGGTCAAAACCAAAAAAGTGGAGAAGTATGAAATTTCTAAAAATTATGAGTCTGAAAATTTACAATTACTTCTGGTTCTAATAAGTCATAAAATAAAAAAAAGATGAAAAATATGATTACAACTTATAATGGAATGGTTGGTGGTCAAAAATGTTATAATAATAAATATAAGAAGCTTTCTGAGAAACATGGTCACAAATCTAGTCATTATGAAAGTTTCAGAGGAAAAATATTCTTTCTATGGGTAATGATGGTTTTTTTGGTGGATTTAGACATACATAAATATTTGTATGTTTTAACAACAATATTAATACTATTATATTAATTACAGAAAGAAAATGTTTAAGAGTATTTAATCTCATCAAAAGAAGAATTATGAGAAGTTTTTTTTGAAAAAATATGATAAGGTTAGAGTAAAAGTTGGAAATAGATTAATTTTTTATGAAAAACTTGTTGAGAGATGTAAACAACCTGGATATCTTGAAAAAGTTTCCTTGTTTTCTTATCAGTATAATAAAATATTTTTAACAATTCTCAGAAGCTGGATGTGAAAAAAGTAAAAGGGGATGAATAATATCTTATTATAGAAACCACACTTAATGAAATAAAAGGATGAACATCATGGTTTTTGGATAGTGGGTGTTATTCTAATATGATAGGAGACCTTTAATTTTTGAAAAATGTGAAAGACTTCAACGAAGGAACAATGAAATTTGGAAATGATGAATAACGTAGAATTAAAGGTCTTGGATCAGCCATTATTGGGGAATAATAGATAAAATCTAAGAAAGATTTTTATATTTATGGGATGAAATAAAACAATTTATGTGTTTCAAAACTTTTTTATAAATGAAACAAGGATGATTTTATAAAATATTGGTTTTTGTGAAAGTAGAGGAAAATGAAATGATTGTTACAAGAGGCCAATGTACAAAAGAAAACTTATTCTCAATTGGTGAGGTTCAAAACAATTGTTACTTAGGCATGATGGAAGAGAATGAGTTGTGGAGTAAGAGGTTGGATCACATGTTTCAATGCAACATTGGAAAGTTATCAAAGAGAGATAGCATCTTTGTTATTCCTAATATTTTATGAAGAAGAGATTAGTGTTGCACTATTTTTCAAAAAGGAAATATTAAAATTTGTGTGCATAAGAAAGTTGACATTTGTTCAAAAATACCCCTATAAATTATCCATTCTAATATATATGGGATAATGAGAAAAAAATAAAATCATGGAGATAAGTACTTCATTACTTCCATTAATGACTTTACTCACATTACTTTTATAATTTATATGAAACATAAGTCATATGATCTGAAAATATTTAAAAGTTATAGGAGTTCAGATGAGAAGGAATGTGAGTATTCAGTGAATAATTAGAGAATAGACAATGGTGGTGATTAAAAAAATGAACAATATTAAATTTATCTTGAGAATCATGGAATTCAGCATCAGTTCAGTACATCATACACTCCTTGACAAAATGGTGTTACTGAAAGGAAAAAATAAAAGTCTGTTGAAAATGGGGAAAACTATGTTACTTGAACATGGTCTATATCATTACTTTTGGAGGAAATCCATGGGCATTGTTCTATATATTCAAAACTTATGTTTCTATAAGAAAAGTTTAGATATTACACTAATGAAATTTTCTATGAGAAAACTCTATGTTTGAATTACATAAGGGTTTTCAGGATCACGTTCATCAAAAAGAAGAAACGTGGAAAAATTGGGATGTTTGAGCGATGTTTGAAGATGAAATTTTTCTTGGATTTTCTCTAGATAGAATAGGATACATATGTTTCGACAAATATTCACGAATATTGGATGACTCTATTGATGTGAATGTTATTGAAAATGATGAGGATGATAAACAGACTTACTCAGATAAAGAATATGAATGTGGTGAAATAACTTCTGATAAGGATTTTGAGAAGTATGAAAAAATAGTAATTCTGCTTAGGAAGAAGAATCAGACTCGGATATGTCCAGTGATCAGGAAGAAACTAAAAAAAACTCATCTCAGATGTGGAAGCAAGAGGATTCTCAGAACTTTATTTGTGATCAACATCAAAATGTTCAAACAAGAATAAATTAAAAACATTTTTACACATTCTTCTTTGTATTCAAAACTTGAGCCGAAAATGTGAATAAATCATTTGAGTATCCAGAATGGGTTTAAGAAATAAATGAAGAGATATATTAGATAGAAAATAATGATATGTGGGAACTCATACCAAAACCAAATGAAAAAAAGTTATTTGTACAAAATATTTTCCCAAAACAATATGAGTGGGGATTAATATGTTATAAGGAACTAAGAAAAATTAGTGTGAAAAAGTTACTCAAAAATTGAAGGTATTGTTTTTATGAGACTTTTTGTCCGGTGTAAATATGAGAAACAACCAGAATTTTTCTTGATATTTCTTAAAAATGAAGTTTCAAAATCTTTTAATTAAATGTTAAATAAGTATTTTTAATGATAAGGATGTATATATTGAACAACCATGTGTCTTTGTTGCTTGGAAGGATGAAATATATGTGTGAAAGATAAAGAAATAATTGTACAAGATAAAACAAGATCTGGGAAAATGGTATAACAAATTGTATACTTGTATGAGGAATATGAATTTTAAGAATTAAAGAGTTGATAATAGTATTTATATCAAATAAAGTTAGAGGTTTTCCCTCATCTTAATTATTTATATTGATGAAATTATATTTTCTAGGAATGATTAAATAACTTTGGAAAGATTTTCTGAAGATATGAAAAATATGTTTGAGATGTTCATGATGGGAGAAATTAAATACTTTCTTGGGTTACAAATCATACAAAAGAAGAAACAATATTTTATTTCTCAATAATTTTTTTTGAAGGATCTTATTAAGATGCTTGACATGGAAAATTCAAAACCAGTTCTCACACAAATTTTAGTGGGAACCAAGTTGTATAAATGTAGTGAAGGCAGAGAAGTTTATCAAAAAGATTTTTGAAAGCTGATTGAAAGTTTGTTTTATTTGACTACCTCAATACTCGACATTGTTTATGTTGTCCTTTATGTTAAAGATTTCATAGTTCTCTAAATGAATAACACATATTTCTTGAAAAAGTAATGATCGAATATGTCAATGGAATAAAAAATTTCAGAATTAGGTATTATATCTCTGAAAGTATATAATTGTTTGGGTATTCAGATACTGATTAAGCATCCATGTCTTATGGTGTTTTCTTTCAAGGAGAAAATTGGGTTATTTTTCTTAAAAAGAAACAAAATTAAGTAACTCTTAGTATGTCTTAAGCTGATTTTGTTGCTACACTTTATATGTATTTTAACTTATATGGATGCCAACACATTTTGAAGATTTACTTATTGAAGTTAAGTAACCATTTACCTTGGGTTGTGATAATCAGAGTACCAATAACCATACAAGAAATCATGTACCATATTATCATTCAAAAAATATTTATATTAAATAACATTTCATAAAAAATAATGTGGAGAAGAATGAATTAAATCTAGAGTATATTCCTATATCATAAAAAGTTACTAACATTTTCACAAAACCTATACCGATGGAACCTTTTCATAAATTGAGGTTTAACATAAACATCCAACCTCTTTCCCATCTAGGTTGAGGAATGTTTTCATGTCCCTTATCTCATCAAGTATTTGGATAATGTCATTAAGGGGGAATGTTTTCGTAAATCTATCTATTAATATTTGATAAACCTTTGTATGAAGAATATATAGAGGGGTTTGTGGGTAATCTGTGATCTCAGCATGTAAATGTCTGTGCTATTCTAACTGTTTGTTGCAGTGGGTGTAGGAAACGTTTTTATAAGAAAGTGGAAGAATAAAGGAAATATTTGTATAAATTTAAAGAGGTTTCATGAGTCACGTTTTGGACATCATGGTTTTTCTATCAAAAAATATTGTTTCCTTTAATGAGTTAACTCACATAGGATAAGAAGTTTTGAAATATAATCCATATCTGGAGGTTACAATTTTCCGTAATTTATGATCCTGGTTGAAAAAAATACAAATAGAGAGATTTTTTGGAACACATTGGCTGGAGAAGGTTTTTAGAAGCTATAAGAAGTTTGTGTAGAAAGTGTTCTCATTTTTTTAAAGGAAGAAAATAAATCAATTCAATTTTTAAAATATATAATACATGCTGACCATCATATTCATAAAATCGAGCTCAATATTCTTAAGAATTCCTATTAGATTGGGATGATGTTTTCAAGAAGAAGAGGATCATTAGACTCTCCTCGGGTCTGTAATGAAAGATAGATCATAATGGAAAGATGAATCAGAGTGTACATCGATATGATGGAAAACCTGACTATGATTATCTAATAATGGAGTTCTCATAAATCAAAATTAATCTTTGAAACTTGTGATGCAATCCTTATGAAAGAAAGGGGAGATATGGTGCTGGTAGTCATAGTGATACTTAGTTGGAAAGGAAGAATCTTCCAGAAGAAAAGGAAATTACAGTAATTTTTATTGTAAGTATGAAGATTCCATACTAATCCTCAAAGTATTCAAAATCATGAGGAATTCATGAAAAATGAAGAAGTTTGTGGAAGAATAAATATTTGAGGCCGAATATTTCTTATCTCAGCCCATCTATGGGAGATCACTAGATGAAAATTTGTTTTATAAATGGGAAGATTGATTGGAATGTGAAGAAGTTATAGATGATGGTTTTCAGTTAGACCAATAAGTTATAATAATCAACTATTCAGATTGGTAAGTTAAATGATGGATGTTTATTGATAACATAATCAAAAAAATAAAGTAGTTATTGAAGTCAAATCTGTTAGAACAGGTCCATCATACATAGTGTGCCACCAATCATCAGATGTTGAACTGTTTTCATTGGGTAGTTTTTGGGATCATTGAAAATAAAAAAAGTTGATTTTTATTGGGATAGAATGCATGAAATTCAGAGAATAATCATCTGGATGAACATAAACAATGCAATCGTACATTTTCCATCAATATTAATTGTTGGTTGTTTTTCCAATTTGTTTAAGAGAGAAATAAAATCTGATTTATTCACTTGGTATCAATTTGTTCAATACATTCATATTTTATATAATACTAACCATCTTACTGGGAGTGGAACCAATCCAATAGAGTAAAGTAGAGACTAATCCATTAGACCCAGGTAGACACTGATAACTTCATTAGATGTAGGGTCACCGAACTATAATGAAAAAAATGATATTTTCTTTAAGTTTGTTGATGTGTTTTCAAGAGGGATCATAGAAGTTATTAAATAAGTTTGAAGAATGGTTTTCATATGTTTTAGTTGTTATAGAGTATCGTAATGAGAAGACATGTGTTTTACAATGTTTATTTTTATTATATTTTGGTGTAGATAAATGTAATGAATAATCATCTATCTTCATCGTAATGAGGAAATCAGAATAAGAAGACCCGTCCTTAAAGTGTTTCATAGAAACATGATAAATAATCTATTTTTTTACATTTTTCTTCATCATAATGAGGCATATAGTAATGAAAATTCGAATTAGTTTGAATAATTTTAGGAAGTATGAAGAGATAGGATGTCTTGAGAAGATTAAATATTCTTAAAGAAGAGCTGAGAAGAATTTGTGGAGTCAATAATTCATTCAAATTTCATAGAGAAATTATATATTAGGAAATTTTGTCGAGTGGGGTTGATTTTCTAAATACCACCTAAAAAATTTTCCGAGTCACATATAAATAGATGAGGTACTTTGTATTTTACTCACACAAGTACTCTACACATAATAAGAGAGAGAATCTTCCATGTTCTAGGGAGAATAAATTTCAAGATTGAGAATTCATGGGGTAGTTTTTTGGATAGAAAAATAAAGGAGGAGAGGCAAGATCATTATCAATGTTATTGAAATCAGACTGACATATCATACTTGGTTTTTTGGAATGAGCAAGAAGTGGTTCATAATTATTTCAACCAAATTCATATAGTATTATATAATCAAACTAAACAATCATATTAGGAAATCAGACTGAGTATCATTAAGAAGTCCAGGAAGTTATTTCTTTTTGGTGGGTAAGAAAGTGAAGAATTTTTTTGAATATCATATTTGTAAAATTTACATGGAAGCACAGTCACATTTTTCTTTACTTGTTACAAAAACTTTATATTAAATAATTTAATGCTACTTGAATCACATACACTATTGTATTGCATATAACTGTACACAAGTGTAAGTGAACATACTACTCATTTTATTCCACTCAAAAGGATTTTTTTAAAGTGTATTGTATTGTATTGGATTATTTCTACACCATACCAAGGAAGTAGATACTCTTGTTGAGTAGTGAACCAAGTAATTTGTTGTGTTCCTGTGGATGTGTGATTGATTTGTTTTCAATAGGGTAAGAACTCTTAAACAAGAGGTAAAGGTTATTTTATAAGGATGGAAACCTAACAGAAAAATATTTCACTGATTCACCCCCTCCCCATATCAATGATACTTATATTGTGTATTAAAAATTACATCCCCAAGCTTTAATAATCACCCTCTCAAGGTAAGTTATACTCTCATTATCCTCTTTATTCAAAACCCACCTTTATATTATACCTTTAATTTCAAATTTTTAATGTTGTTTTGTGTTCTTATATACCTCTATTACTATCATTATGATTTCCAAGTGATGATATCCCCTTTTGACCCTCATTTAACCCTTCTAAAAATATTTTAAACCCCCTTTATTCTCCTAAAATCATCATTTTTTTCCATGCCAATGATTTTTGTGGTGAATACCCATTCTCATTTCCACTAAAATTTATAGACATAGATTTACTTATCCTTCATTGATTTTGTAATTCCATGTATTTATATCACACTCCTTAATAATGGGATTAAAGTTAGTTTAGTAAATCCTTATGTTTGTTTGATCTATGTGGAAAACATATGCATGTACATAATATGAAAGTGATGTGTGGGCCCAAAATTATATAGCACTCTAAAGAATTAGTTAATTTTTTATCTCATAATATTCCATTTATGGTGCATAATTTTTTATCTAAATCACATTATGTTATGTTGTCTTGGTGGTTAGCCTTCACATGTGGTTTTGATGTAATGTTTTAAGTTGTTTCAACATTTTCATGTTTCCTTGATACTATCATTTTATATCATGCCTAATTTTTCTTGATTATGGTTCTAACCTATTTTATGTTACCCAGATATTGTAACACCCCTAGATTTTGTGAAATATATTTTTCTCAAATGAATTTAATCTTTTCGATATTTTTCATTTCACCAAACACTAAATTTATCTTGTGTTATATGAAATATTGAATTTTAGATTGTGTTACATGAAACAATGAGTTTATCTTTCATTAAATGTAATAATAAGTTTGGATTGTTTTTCGCACAATACCTCATTTAGCTTTTATTTCACGCAACACCGAGTTTAAAAGAAATATGACATATTATTAAAATATTATTATTTAATATGATAGTTATCACCTATCTATTATAATAGAGGGTATAGATAAGATTAAATAAATTATGAAAATATATTGTTTACAAATGTATATATAATGAATTATTTCATGATCAATTAATAAGAAATTAAAATGAAACTCTTATGAAAATAATGGAAATCATTTTCTAGAAAAGTATTTATATAAAAATAAAAGAATTTTACCAAAATAAGTTAAAAAAACACTTTTTTGAGAAATATTTTAATGAAAAATAAATATTATATATTCATTAAAATTTTTAACATTCATCTTATGTTTTCTCTAGATAAGAGATAAGAATAAATCTAATTTGGCACTTTAAACTATATTTTTATAAAAACTTGTTTTGTAACCTTTGGAACAATTAATTTAAAACTAATTTTTACCAATTTTAAAAAAAATTAATATGATTAAAAAAATATTATTTTTGAAATAAAAATGTTATAATTACCTTAGGGATAATATTTTCAATTGTTTTGCAATGTATCGTGTTTTTATGAATAGTGATAAATACTGAATTTCAATTGTAAATTTCATTTTAATTAAATTTATTTATAAAGATATTTTTTTTAAATTGGTTTTAAATTTAATTTAGTTAAATTATAAATCCATTAATATAACTTTTTCCATTGGAATAGATTTCATTTTTATTTGTGATATGAATTTTTTTTAAACTTTTTAACATATTTATTTTAAAATACAGTTTCTTATCACGTCTCTAAGATTAATTTTAAATTAAATTTTCTACTTCATTAAATTGAAATTGTAAAAATAGATTCTATATTTTAATTCAGATTAATTTATATTTTCTAATAAGTTCAATGTAATTTTTTACAAAAATTAATTGTAAAATTAGTAAACATTATTTATCTTAATTAAGGTAAAAATTGTATTATTGGGGGTTAAACTAAAATGAAAATGGTAAATAATGCCCCAAAAATATGCTAAAAAACCATTTATTGGAAATATTTAGACAATATATCTTATATTTTATATAAATTACCCTTTTGAAGCTTTTTTTCATGATAAAAATGTTAGTATGATTGAATATTTTCATAAATTTACAAGTTTGACACTCACCTCACTTATAAATTGCCACAAACTATCCTCTCTTCCTAACACATTAAAAACCTTTTGGTTATTATAATACCTAAAAATTAAATTTAAAACACCCCACTTATCTTCATATAAGACTTATTATTTTCAATAATCTAACATTATAACGCCTTTGGTGAAAACCTAAGCAGGATACCCAAAGGAGAGGGAGCATTCATCAATGTGCATTTTTGATTTATTTCTTCCTCCACCTACTTAAATTATTATTATTCCATTATAATATAATACCATCACAATATTACATATAATTATATGTTTTCATTTAAATTTAATGTTCTAAAATCATCTACACTTTCATCAAATGGGTTACGAAATCATTATTCATGTGTACAGCGAAAAACTACATCACGAACCGATGTAATTTCTTTTTCTGTTACCACTTCTCATGGTTGGGTGTTATTATGGATCTAGTATATATATATATATATATTATATTTATAAAATAATTATACCTCAATACTCATTATATAATATATTATGTTTTTATTTACATTCCATATGGGATATTATAATGTTGCTCTTGTGTATGGAGGACTACTACCTCGTGAAGCGATGCGATTAGTTTTTCACTAATGTTTTACATGGAAGAAAATAAGGATAAATATATGTGATATAAATGAAATAATTATGAAATTAATGAAATATTTTTTCATTATAAAAATTTAATATATCATTTTATTTATTACCTTTTCACTCACTAAAAGATGATAACATTGTTCATGTATGTGTGGACTACCACACTCACAAAGCAGTGTGACCCCCTCTTTTAAACACCAAAATACAATGACGATATGTATATATATATTTGAATAAATAAAATGGTATTTATGATTTTGTTATCATTATTTGAATATAAGATATTACTTAACACCTTTCTATAATGATCATTGAAAAATTGAAATGTTACACATGTGTATGTATGGTCTACCATCTCCAAGATCATAACATACTTCATTTCAAAAAAAAATTAATTATTAGTATAAAATGTATAAATTATGTATAAATTGTATAATTATTTCATGATTCTTATTTTTTATGTGATGGAAAATTTTTCAAAGTAATAGTATCTAAAATAAAAAATCTAGACATGTATAAAAAACAAAGCAGTTATTACCTGAAATGTGACCTTAACAGGGAATTATTAGTAAAGAGGTAATTAAAGGACACAAGTAAATAACACATGGCATGATATACATATGTTGTTTCTATAATATATGCTTACTATACTTATATTTATTATACATAAGGTTCAAATAAGTATGAAGGAAGTCAATACTTCTGGTAATGGATTTCTAGTATCACTTTTATTTTTGAGGGACATATGCCATATTTACTACTCATTAATTTTTTTGTGGTGTATACACTTACTTATGACATTATATATCATTATTGTAACTCTTTTAATTATAATTAATATTTATATTTAAGTTTCACTTTCATGGGGTTTATGATTCATATTTTACTCAAGCAATAAGTTATTTTTGTCTCAATTTTCTTCTTGGAGACATTTGTTATGTTATACACCAATATTCTTGTATTAGGTGTATATAAATATCCTTTGAAAAGTAATACCATGAATTTATCTACCCTTATGATATTTTATGTTTGATTTAATGTTATTCCTTCATGGGGATTACAATTCAAAGATATCAAAGTGGTAATTTTTTATGTTACTATATCAGTGTTTATCTTTATTGTTTAAGACTATGTATAAAATGATTAAATATTAAGATCTACCTCTCTGTAAACACTTGAATTTCACTATAATATAGTTATGGATAGAGAATACATGTTTTCCATTTTTTTCTCTTATTGTGTATTGAAGTGTTCAAACTAATATTTTTATCAAAATATTTCTCATTGCTCAAAGCCCATTTTCATCCAAAATAATGGATTCTTATAATGATTTCAAAAATGTTTTTAACATTATTAAAATGATTTATTAAAAAAAATTACCTATTTTTTAATTTTTAAAAAATAATTTTAAAGGAATATTAATTTTGTTTTCCAAGAAATTTCTTTTTGGATTTTGATGAAAATATAAAAGGGGTTTGTGTTTTAACATGTAAGACCTGAAATAAATTTCCCTCCATTATTCCCATTATTTTAATAGAAGATTACATTGTAAATTTTCAAGTTTATTTCAAAATAAATTGATTTTCAAAATGTTCTCTATTTTAAACAGTTTTTTATTATATTTTCCTCATGAAATGATTTAAATTATTTTTAAATATTCCTTTATAATTTTTCAAGTTTATTGTCAATGAAAAGGATTTCCAAAAATATTTATGTTTTAAAAATTATTTTTCAGGGAAAAATCATATTCCTAAAATACATTTCAAGGGATATTTCTAAATAATTTTCAATCTTGGATGACATCCTTTAATGTTAATTATGGTTTAATAGGTTTATGATCTAGGGATAGCATTCTTTTACATTCACTTAATAGTTTATGTTTATGATTGAATGATTTTTATGAAACACATTTCTCCTTCATAGGTTATACCATGAAAGAATTATTATGAGACCCAATTCTATTTCCATGGGTTATACTAGGATGAAATCATTATGTGACCCACTTATTTTTCCAGAGGTTATGGTATTGTTAAATGATTAAGTGATTATAAAACCCATTCATTTTCCATAGTATATGATATAAAAAATTATTTATGAAACCATTTATTTTCATGGGTTATGATATGATGAACGTTATATAGTCATGAGGCACATAAATCTATGGATTATGTGATGGGTGGAACCTATATACCCCTACAATGCATTTGGTAATGATAAATGTTCTATGAGCTCCGAGGGTACATGGGTGGTTAGCCCAAGACCGAAATAGAGGGTACATGGGTGGTTAGCCCAACCCCAAAAAATAGTATACACAGGTGGTTATCCTAAGTCCAAAGTAAGTATACTGGTGGTATACCCAAACCTAACATGTTATGAATTTATTAGTGGGTTTCCTTGACATAATATTTTCTATGATTATGTGTCTATCATAGTTCTATGTCTTATTCCAATATTATGATCTCATGGAGCATGTTGTTTGATTATCATCTGATTCATGTCTTATTAACTGTGAATCTTTATCAAATAACTTAAGATTATGATATTTGATATAAATGGTATGGTTTTTAAATGTTACCCTAATATTCTCACACCCTTATGTTCATTTTATTCTTACATATCTCTTTTATTTACCCTTACTAAGCATCTGAGCTCAACCTTTCTTGTGTTTTTATTCCCCACGTTATGAAGAAAGGTTTTTAAGTAGGAGTACTAAAGGGGAAGATCTTTATGTGAGACATTGAAGATATTTCATGAATTAATAATATTGTGTTCCAGGTTTCCAAAGGCACTAAACTATTATGGGCCCCAAACATATGTTTATATAATTTAATGAATATTCATCTAAAAAGATATAATATCCATGTATGAGAATACGGAGTCTCCATATATGGTATCAGAGAAAAGTTTTAGTTAGCCTTTGTAAACAAGGATGATAAAAAATTAGTGAGATCCCTTGGGATATTTCTAAACATTTTTCTAGGGATGTATCTAAGGAGAAGTATACTGGTGAGTTAAAGTATAGGAAAATGTTCTAGATTTTTTGTAAAGTTTAAAATTAGTGTATTCCAAGAAATTACATCATTTTCAGGATATTACAAGTATATGAGGCTCTATAACATTGGTTTCTAGGGGTAATAACTCTGAAAAGGGAACATTGTGATATACTTGATCATTGCCTTGTACACTTAAATGGGACATGATACACACATGGGTTGAAAATCATAGGGGAAATTCATTTTAAATTTACAAAAACTTTATGAACCATCCTAAAGGATTTAACTGTATTAAAACTAATAATTTACTAGGATAAAACTAAGGTTTCATATATTAAAAATAATTTGTATTGGTTTAGTCCTCTTAAATGATTTTTTAGACTATGTGATTTTCCATTATGATTATCATTTCTTACACTATGACTTCTAGTTTTAGTCAATGGAAGGAACCAAAAGGAACTGGGTTAACATTGAACGTGAATGATGATTTCCTGATGATAATCTAAATGGGATGATGATTGGAGTAATGGATGTTGTGATTATTCATAATTGGTTTTCATGGATTATAATTAACAACATATACCATAAATATCTCTCAGACTAACAAAATAAGAGAAACATTGATTTCAATAAGAGTTTGGGTAATGGTAACCATGGAGGAAATAAGATTTTGTTTCATATATATTGAGAATGTGGAATGAAGAACCCAAGTGAATGTTTCATAAGAACAAAAAGATGTTTTGAGTGTAGAAATGAAAAAAAAATCATGTAATTATTAAGGAAAAATGAAAAGTTTAGTTAATTTAGTGGATAGGAATATTGGTCTCCCTAAGATATCATTGATACACTAATGGAAACAAATCTTATACAAACAGCTTGGAACCATTGGTCTAGGCCCCCAAATTGTTGGTGCAAACTATACCAATGATTTGGAGGGTCGTTGGATAATATTCAGTTAGTATAGACATGTACCCACTATTTTTAGAAACCATTGTTATATATGGTCAATATTAATGTTTCCCAATCCATTCGTATAGGTAATGAAAAAACATTATTCAGTTTTGATCCCATCACCATCAACTTATATTTCAATGACCAAACCACTTAACTAAAATGAATTTTCTGATCATAATATGACAAATATGTATATGTATATTTAAAATTAATTTAAATATTTATTTATTAAATTTTATTTGATAAAATAATATGTAAAAAATATTCATACCTATAAAAATGGTTTTCCAAACCATTGGTTTATACATTCTTATTTTTGGGACCTATACCAACGGTTTTGAAAAAAACAGTTGGTATATGATTTTTTATGGAAGATATACCAATGGTATTTGAAGTGCACTGTGTTGCATTTGTTGTCAATGAGGCATGAAGTTGTCTTGGAATGAATGGATGTCAAGGAGTCAAGATGTGAATGTCAAAGGATGTGATGGTGTTGGTGGTGATGGAGAATGGCCATGGAACATAGAGGCATGTCACTTAGGAGATTCACTAAGTGACATAGGAGATGATGGTTGAAACATTCTCTAAGAACATCTGACGATTGTAGAGCTGTTCTTTAAATTCATAGAACTTGTATCAAGATGATACAAAGTCACAACATGATTAGAAGACCATGCATTGTAGTGACAATGCATGAGGAGTTGAAAGTGATCCATCCATAAGTTGTAAGTGGATGAAGTGGTTTAATGAAGTCCATGCACTATCACTTAGTGCATGTGAATCAGAAGATGTTCCAATTGATCTCTGATTAGATCAATGAAGTTTATTGAAGAAATATTTGATTCAGGAGCTCGGTTGAAGATGAAGAAACCTTTTGAATTCCATATCCTAAGTGAAGATTATATGTTGAGGAGGATTAAGGAATTCTCAAGAAGTAGAGAAGGGAAGAAATTGAGAAGAAGAATGAAAGGGCTTGATATGGCATTTTACATGGAGGACTTTGTTTTTTACAAAGTCTTATTCCAAAAAATATACCAACCCCAAGGGCCAGCCTTAAGGGTTCAACCCAAGGCACATGTGGGACCAGGTCACCACGCCCAAGGGGATCCCATGGGGCCAGCCCAAGAGAGGCCGGGGGCCGTGTGTAAGCCCCCGAGGACACGCGGTGGTGAAACCCGCGCGCCGGAGGAGCATAGTGGGCGCTAGGAGCGCGCCCGCAGGAGCAGAGATTGGGCGCAGAGCGTGCCCGCAGGGAGAACACGGTGCGGGGCGGCACCATGGAGGGAGGAGATTCAATTGCTGAGTAGCGGAGAGCGCTAGGGTAATAAGCCGCGGATAAACCGGGCTTCGTTTCGATGTGGGACGCGGGATTTTCCCGCGGAAGAGATCCTGGACGCTCATCCAATCGCGCAGACGATCTAAGCCGCACATCTGATCCCGCGCGAGATCTTCTGATCCAGGCCGTCCGAGGATATTCAAACGCCTGATCCGACGGCCGTGGCTCGTCTTCCACCTCGAGCTCGAGCCGAAGCCTCCCCGCGAGCCGCCGCTGAACCAGAGCCTCCCCGAAGACAAAATTCGAGTTCTCGGCCACCATTTTTGAAGCCGAAGGCTCCCTCGTACTCGTCTAGCCACACTGAACTCATGCATGCATTAAAATGTTGCATGCATGCATCGAGAAAGAATTCGGACTTCAGCCGAGGCAAACGGAGTTGCCGAGGCCATGTGGTGTTCGTGCTATGCATGGACCGATTTTTAATGAAGGCCATGCACACGTTCGAAGCATGCATATGGAGGAGGAAAATAAAGAAGAAGGAAGCCGCGTGAAACAGAGAGTAAAATCAAGATTCGTAAAGATTTTTAAGATCCGAAGATCTCGGGATTTTGAAGTTAAAACACGCGGAGGATTTGAAGCCTTCCTCGCCTATATAAAGAAGACCCGAGGCATGAATATGCTTGCTGAAAAACTTGGAAGACCCGCGAGAGCTCCTCTGCCTCGCGAAGTATTGTTCCGCGCATCACTTGTGCGAAGAAGCCCCGCGCAAAGAACTTGCGCGGCTGAAGGTTCCGGAGCCACCCGAGGCTTCGAAGGTCCCCTGCGCGCATTATTTGCGCGACAGGAAGAGCTCTCCCTGCCCGCATACTTGCGCGGCAGGAGTAGCTTGCGCGCCCAAGGTGTTCTCATCCTTGTGGCTTGCGCGCCTCGTGGTGTTGCATGCTGCACACCCGAGTGCTGGTGCACCTCGCGGCTGTTGAAGAAGAGAAGGCCACACCCTGCTCAGGCCCTTGTGCCCTTGCACTTGCGCGCCTTGAAGAAGAAGTGAAGTCCCGAGGCCATATCCAGTGTGTGTCCAAATGGAGTAAGAGGACCCGAGGCAGTCTCTCTTGTGTGAACATTGAGAAGGCCGAGCCCTTGCACCCTTTGAGTGCCAAGTGAAGAAGAAGACACTCTACGGGCAGTAGCTTGTGCAAAGTGGGAGAACACCCTATGGGATGATTGAATTTGGGCAGTGTGTGTGCAAAGTGGATAACCCAAGCCGTAGCCTTGTGTGGGTGAAGTGAAGACCACACCATTGTGTGTGTGTGTGAGATAGTGAAGAAGTAAGCCGAGGCCAAGTGTATGCAAGTGGGTGAAGTGAAGACCACACATTTGTGTGTGTGTGCAAACTTGAAGAACCACCTACGGCCCAAGTGTGTGCAAGAATAGAGGAGTAGGCCAAGATCAAGTGTGTGCAAAATGAAGAATTTGTGTGTGCTTAACAAGTGACAAGTGAAGGCCGAACCTAGTGTGTGCACTAAGAAGTGTGTATACACATAGAAGAAGAAAAGGGAGGACTCACACTAGAGTACAACACACTTCTAAGTGTGTAACCAAATTGAATAAAGTGTGTGAAGTTCAAGGAGTTGGTGTGTGCTTAAAGTGTTACACCCTTTAAGGGATTATTGCACCAAGAGGAGAAAGAGGACAGTGCATGCATGCATGCATGCACGTGCACACGTGAACATAGCCAAATCAGTGGTGTGCATTTGAGTTTTCCAAGACCAGGAGTGAGACTGAGCCAGACTGAAGTGAAAGATATTGTTTGTCTGAGTTTGCAGTAGATGAGAAGACCTGATCATCACAAGTGATCAGAGGTACAGAGCAAGGCCAGCAGTCTTTATCCCAGACTGCTGAGGATACTTGAATAAGCTTAAAGAGAAGAAGAGCTACTCGTGTGACTCGAGGAGCCAGGAGAAGACCCTGTGGGACTCAGGGAGAAGAATTCTTCAGTGGGATTCTGGAGCAGGCCAGTGGGACTCTGGTAACACTGTGGGACGCAGTATAAAGACCCTCCTGTGGGACTCAGGAAAGATACGGTGGGAAGCTGTATCGAACATTGTAATACTAACAGATTATAATGGGAGAATCCATGCTGGGAGAGCATGGAAAGGATGTAGGCCTTTGGTGCCGAACCTTGTAAATCCTTGTGTCCTGTGCCTTTTCATTACTGCATTATCCGGGAAAGGTTGAGAGATACAAGAAGAGTGGATCGAGGCTTTAACCAGCCATAAAGGTTTAATTGATAAAGAATCAATTAGTAAAAAGTTTTAAGGGATCACTGATTCACCCCCTCCCCCTCTCAGTGATTCACACTGATCTGGGCACTTCAATTGGTATCAGAGGGAGGTTCCCTCTAAAAGATCCAAGGGAGTCTTTATGAAGTGCAGATTTGAGGAAATGAGCGACCAGCCTCAAATGGAGATATCTGCCAAGACTCAGAAAAATAGAAAGAAGAAACAGGCCAAGAAGATGAAGAAAGCATGTCCTAGCTGTGATGAAGTTGAAACAATGAATGATCTTCAGAGTGCACTCAAATATCTTCAGAAGACAGTTCCCATGGAAGTGGCAAAGTGTATAGCTACAGGCATCCATGATCTTCATGAAGAAAAATCACAGTTATAATAAGAATCCAATACAATGGAAGATCAATTGGCAAAAAGGGTTGGCATAACCAACACTCTCAGAAAGCTGGTAAAGGCTAAAGATGAGACAGTATCTCTTTGCAATGAAAGATATGAAGACACTGCTGAAGAATTGCAAAGAAGCCTTTCTGAGAAAGAATTCTTTAAAGTAGTAATCAAAGAAGTTTTCCATGCACTGGAAAAGAGGCACAAAGTTTCAATGAATGTCAGAGATGCTCAACTTGAAAACAAAGTCAAAATGGTGAAGGAGCTTGACAATTCATTACAAGAATTGAAGAAGGTGCATGAAGACCAGATGAAACAACTGGTGGAGAATTGGGAAGAAAAGCTAAGAATAGTTGAGGATGAGAAGAACTCCCTCAACATGAAATACTTAGAACTGGAGGTGATATTGAAACATCTGCAATCACCTAAAGATGAATCCTCCCAGTCAGCTGGAAGAAGACATGTTGCTACTCAAGTATGCTTTGATCAGGATGATTCTAGGAGAAAGACATCCTCTAATAAAAGTGCAACATCTTCTAGAAAGAAGGTACCATCCATACCATCTTGTACTGATGCTTCTAATTGTGTTTCCACAAAAAGTGCAGGATGGAAAAATAATTCCAAACAAGTATGGATGAAGAAAATGAAGAAGCAGAGCTCTCCTGAAACAGCACAACAGGTCAAGAAAAGTACCCTACAATCAGAAGGACTGAAGAGGTCAAGATTCGTGGGACAATGCTGGTGTTGTAACAGGTATGGGCATTGTGCAAAGGATTGTTGGTACAATCCACTGAATGCCAAAGCACAGAGGAAGCCCATGCCAAGGGGGAGCAAGCCAGAAGAAAAGAAGCAACATCCACAGGTCCAGAGACATCTGTTTACTGCAAATAGATTTGGATTACTTGACAACATCTGGGATGATTGCAAAAGTGGTCAAAAAGATACATGTCAATCTCCAACTGTATCCAGAGCTCAAAAGAAGAAAAGATCACTGAACCTGGCTCAAAAAGATTCCTTGGGAAGCAAGCAGAAGAAAGTGGAAGATGCTCCCAAGAAGAGTTTGAAGAATGAAGAGAAGTCCTTGGAATTGAAATCCAAGAAGGGTGATGCATCCAGAAGGACCACCAAGAAAACATGCTTCTACTGTGGAAAGAAAGGACACATCATGGACCTTTGTAAAGAAGCCATGAAACTAAATAGAAGCATACTGAACTCCAAAAGACAATCAATCCAGAAGAAGAAGGGATTGATTGAAAACAAGTTTCCTAAGAGAGGTAGCTTGACAGCATCAAAGGAACCATGTGGAACTTCCAGAACTGGGGCCACTCTTCCAAGTGATTTACTTGTCATATGGCCAAATCAGTTGCAACTTGCCAGAGAACTACAAAGAGTTGAAGATGAAGCTCTGGCAATTGATAAAGCAAAAGGGAAGAAGAAGGTTTCACATGAAGATGTTTTGAGAACCACACCAACACAATCATTAATGAAGATCAAATGTGCAAGTGTGAAGAATGGTGAAAATGGGACATCTCGGTTGAGAGAATCTTCTCAACCTTGTTGTTCACATTGATGAACCAAGGAGGTTCCATCTTATTCCCTTATACATTGGTATTTACATGTGCTAACATTGCAGGGAATTGAAGATGATGATCATTCTCAACTGGAGGATGGTTTGGACAGAATGGAGTGCACCCCTTGAGGGGGAGCCAATCTGGAGAAGATGATGTTCTAAAATTAATATCATCTTGAGAAAGTGAAGGTATTCCAATCATGCTTTCATCCCTTGTTTCTTAATTGAGTTTATCTTGTCAATTAAGGGGGAGTATGGATTGAAGACAAATGGATGAAAGGGGGAGCTTTATCATTGCATTGAACTTTCTAATGAGTTTTGTGAAGTATGTGCAGGATTTAGCAATTCATTGTTATATCTGAAAAATTTTCAAACCCCTAAGCATGATCTCACATGTGTAGAGAATTATGGACAACATTGAGTACCTTGGTTACATCACTCTTGTTTTCTACACCGGGTTAGCCCAAGTATACTTAGAGCTGATTTACTAAAGGTTCATTGCTCAAGTGAACATGTGACATCATCCCTCTCTTAGTGATTTTGAAGAAAATGCTTTTATAAGGGAGTAAGAGATTTGTGAAAGTGAACCACACCACACCTTTTCATTTGATTGCCAATAAGGGGGAGAAAAGATTGGGCACACATATTGACCCATTCATATGTGCTGAAGGAGTGTATTGACAACAAATACAAAGGGGGAGATTGAAGTGCACTGTGTTGCATTTGTTGTCAATGAGGCATGAAGTTGTCTTGGAATGAATGGATGTCAAGGAGTCAAGATGTGAATGTCAAAGGATGTGATGGTGTTGGTGGTGAAGGAGAATGGCCATGGAACATAGAGGCATGTCACTTAGGAGATTCAATAAGTGACATAGGAGATGATGGTTGAAACATTCTCTAAGAACATCTGACGATTGTAGAGCTGTTCTTTAAGTTCATAGAACTTGTATCAAGATGATACAAAGTCACAACATGATTAGAAGACCATGCATTGTAGTGACAATGCATGAGGAGTTGAAAGTGATCCATCCATAAGTTGTAAGTGGATGAAGTGGTTTAATGAAGTCCATGCACTATCACTTAGTGCATGTGAATCAGAAGATGTTCCAATTGATCTCTGATTAGATCAATGAAGTTTATTGAAGAAATATTTGATTCAGGAGCTCGGTTGAAGATGAAGAAACCTTTTGAATTCCATATCCTAAGTGAAGATTATATGTTGAGGAGGATTAAGGAATTCTCAAGAAGTAGAGAAGGGAAGAAGTTGAGAAGAAGAATGAAAGGGCTTGATATGGCATTTTACATGGAGGACTTTGTTTTTTACAAAGTCTTATTCCAAAAAATATACCAACCCCAAGGGCCAGCCTTAAGGGTTCAACCCAAGGCACATGTGGGACCAGGTCACCACGCCCAAGGGGATCCCATGGGGCCAGCCCAAGAGAGGCCGGGGGCCGTGTGTAAGCCCCCGAGGACACGCGGTGGTGAAACCCGCGCGCCGGAGGAGCATAGTGGGCGCTAGGAGCGCGCCCGCAGGAGCAGAGATTGGGCGCAGAGCGCGCCCGCAGGGAGAACACGGTGCGGGGCGGCACCGTGGAGGGAAGAGATTCAATTGCTGAGTAGCGGAGAGAGCTGGGGTAATAAGCCGCGGATAAACCGGGCTTCGTTTCGATGTGGGACGCGGGATTTTCCCGCGGAAGAGATCCTGGCCGCTCATCCAATCGCGCGGAAGATCTAAGCCGCACATCTGATCCCGCGCGAGATCTTCTGATCCAGGCCGTCCGAGGATATTCAAACGCCTGATCCGACGGCCGTGGCTCGTCTTCCACCTCGAGCTCGAGCCGAAGCCTCCCCGCGAGCCGCCGCTGAACCAGAGCCTCCCCGAAGACAAAATTCGAGTTCCCGGCCACCATTTTCGAAGCCGAAGGCTCCCTCGTACTCGTCTGGCCACACTGAACTCATGCATGCATTAAAATGTTGCATGCATGCATCGAGAAAGAATTCGGACTTCAGCCGAGGCAAACGGAGTTTCCGAGGCCATGTGGTGTTCGTGTTATGCATGGACCGATTTTTAATGAAGGCCATGCACACGTTCGAAGCATGCATATGGAGGAGGAAAATAAAGAAGAAGGAAGCCGCGTGAAACAGAGAGTAAAATCAAGATTCGTAAAGATTTTTAAGATCCGAAGATCTCGGGATTTTGAAGTTAAAACACGCGGAGGATTTGAAGCCTTCCTCGCCTATATAAAGAAGACCCGAGGCATGAATATGCTTGCTGAAAAACTTGGAAGACCCGCGAGAGCTCCTCTGCCTCGCGAAGTATTGTTCCGCGCATCACTTGTGCGAAGAAGCCCCGCGCAAAGAACTTGCGCGGCTGAAGGTTCCGGAGCCACCCGAGGCTTCGAAGGTCCCCTGCGCGCATTATTTGCGCGACAGGAAGAGCTCTCCCTGCCCGCATACTTGCGCGGCAGGAGTAGCTTGCGCGCCCAAGGTGTTCTCATCCTTGTGGCTTGCGCGCCTCGTGGTGTTGCATGCTGCACACCCGAGTGCTGGTGCACCTCGCGGCTGTTGAAGAAGAGAAGGCCACACCCTGCTCAGGCCCTTGTGCCCTTGCACTTGCACGCCTTGAAGAAGAAGTGAAGTCCCGAGGCCATATCCAGTGTGTGTCCAAATGGAGTAAGAGGACCCGAGGCAGTCTCTCTTGTGTGAACATTGAGAAGGCCGAGCCCTTGCACCCTTTGAGTGCCAAGTGAAGAAGAAGACACTCTACGAGCAGTAGCTTGTGCAAAGTGGGAGAACACCCTATGGGATGATTGAATTTGGGCAGTGTGTGTGCAAAGTGGATAACCCAAGCCGTAGCCTTGTGTGGGTGAAGTGAAGACCACACCATTGTGTGTGTGTGAGAGATAGTGAAGAAGTAATCCGAGGCCAAGTGTATGCAAGTGGGTGAAGTGAAGACCACACATTTGTGTGTGTGTGCAAACTTGAAGAACCACCTACGGCCCAAGTGTGTGCAAGAATAGAGGAGTAGGCCAAGATCAAGTGTGTGAAAAATGAAGAATTTGTGTGTTCTTAACAAGTGACAAGTGAAGGCCGAACCTAGTGTGTGAACTAAGAAGTGTGTATACACATAGAAGAAGAAAAGGGAGGACTCACACTAGAGTACAACACACTTCTAAGTGTGTAACCAAATTGAATAAAGTGTGTGAAGTTCAAGGAGTTGGTGTGTGCTTAAAGTGTTACACCCTTTAAGGGATTATTGCACCAAGAGGAGAAAGAGGACAGTGCATGCATGCATGCATGCACGTGCACACGTGAACATAGCCAAATCAGTGGTGTGCATTTGAGTTGTCCAAGACTAGGAGTGAGACTGAGCCAGACTGAAGTGAAAGATATTGTTTGTCTGAGTTTGCATAGACGAGAAGACCTGATCATCACAAGTGATCAGAGGTACAGAGCAAGGCCAGCAGTCTTTATCCCAGACTGCTGAGGATACTTGAAGAAGCTTAAAGAGAAGAAGAGCTACTCGTGTGACTCGAGGATCCAGGAGAAGACCCTGTAGGACTCAGGGAGAAGAAGTCTTCAGTGGGATTCTGGAGCAGGCCAGTGGGACTCTGGTAACACTGTGGGACGCAGTATAAAGACCCTCCTGTGGGACTCAGGAAAGATACGGTGGGAAGCTGTATCGAACATTGTAATACTAACAGATTATAATGGGAGAATCCATGCTGGGAGAGCATGGCAAGGATGTAGGCCTTTGGTGCCGAACCTTGTAAATCCTTGTGTCCTGTGCCTTTTCATTACTGCATTATCCGGGAAAGGTTGAGAGATACAAGAAGAGTGGATCGAGGCTTTAACCAGCCATAGAGGTTTAATTGATAAAGAATCAATTAGTAAAAAGTTTTAAGGGATCACTGATTCACCCCCTCCCCCTCTCAGTGATTCACACTGATCTGGGCACTTCAGTATTGGACAAACCATATAGGATATTTTTATTGAATCTATACCAATGTTTTTTTCGGAAAACTATTTTTATAGTGTTTCTCTATGGTACATATACCAATGGCGTTTTCCGAACCTTTGGTATAGGTACCCTATACCAATGGATTTTCAAACAATTAATATAGGTCTGTTGGTATATATATAATTTATAGTAGTGATAGTTGAATGTTTTAAATGTTTAATTCATAGGAATTATTAAAATAGATGTCCAAATGGGAAATATCATAATGAGAATCAACAAGGTTGTATGAATATTGGTTTTTTGTTGATGATGAAGAGACTTTGAATGATATGTGAAATGATGGATGTATTAATAAATAAAATAAAGAATCCTAGTTAGCGGTTTAAGAGGGAAGTCAAATAATTGAAGTATTAATATATTGGAATTTAAGTATTATATTTTATGACTCATGCATTCTAAAAAACATGTTATATAACTCATGAAAAATATAAGGATTTTTCATTATAAGTTTTTTTGTTAAGGATATAGATGAATATGGTGAATATTTATAATGAACATGAAACGAGTTTTAATGGGAAGGTAATGTTTTATATAAAACACATGATTAAAGGAATATAACCCTTAATATGTTTATAATGTTGAAAAATAGTGTTTAGGTTGGATAAAGTGATGAATAATATGGATAAAGTAAATTAGATTGTATTGATGACCTTAGAACTGATTAAAGGATTTATTGAAAAAGTTTTTTATGTACTCTTGGATGGAGTTTACCTGATTATTTTATTTTAGGAATATATCCAATAATATATTTTTTATATAAGTAATGAGGAATTATGTATTTTTTTAATAATGATTTATGGTAATTCAGGTTATTATCGTGTTTCAAGAGAATACATGATAATGTTATTCACATGTTTTTATGTGAAAATCAAGAGCTTCTTTATAGTATATAGAGGTTTAATGTCATATTGATTTTGATCAATATAGTGAAATTCCATATAAATGTTTAATTTTGGATGGTTTATAAGTCTAATAATTTATGAAATGTTTTTTGTTGAACTTATGATGAAAATTTAGGGATTAATGTATTAATTCACCATCAGAATATTTATGCATATTTTATAACAAGTTCTCACACTTTTTATATAATAGCATGAGATAAAAGGAATAACATACCATTCTATTATATATATTATGATATATTAAAAGTGAATTTTATTGCTTAAAACATAAAAAAATTACATTTGGTTATTCAATTATTAGATTAAGATATGAATGGGAAATTGATCGACGAATATGATGGAATTGTACGTATGAAATATAATCATATCATGTAATTATATTTACTTGAATTTTTTTATAGTAAAATAATTCCTCAACTCTAGGAAAAGTATATTGAAACAAAATATTACCCTAATACCTTTATTTTTTTTAAACTAATGGTCTTTTAAATCATCACATATTTATGGATTTCAAGCCCTTACCATTCCATAGATCATTCACTTCCTTGGGATCAATAATATATTTCACTCTATATAATTATTTGTGCTTTTCATCCATGCCCAAATCATTACTTCCAACTTATGTTTTCCTAGGTGGAAAGCTAGTTATGAGTTACTTTGGTAACCATTATGTTTCAAACAATACATTTTTAAAGGAACTTTTATTATTAATTTTTACTATGTTGGATTATATAAAAGAATTATTTAAATGTTAATACTTTGATGTTTGAGATGAATTTCAAAAGAAACATTCATTTTAAGTGGGTAAAATGTAACACAATGATATTTTTTTGAAATATATTTTTTCAAATGAATTTAATCTTTTCGATATTTTTATTTTCATGAAACGCTGAATTTGGTTTTCCTTACATGAAATAATAGAGTACTAATTTCAATAAATGTAACATGGAGATTATCTTGAATTATGTGAAACATTAAGTTTGTAATGTGTTACACACTATATTTAGTTTATCCTATGTTACATGCAACAATGAGTTTAAACAAAACGTGACATACTATTAAAATATTTTTATTTAATATGATAATTACCATCTAGCCATCATAATTGATGGTATGAATAGGATTAACTAAATTATGAAAATATATGGTTTGAAAATGTATATATAATGATTTATTTTGTGACCAATTGATAACAAAATAAAATAAAAACAATTTAAAAAATAAAGGATAATATTTTCCTAAAAATTATTTTTTTGCAAAATATTTGCATTTTACCTCAATAAATTAAATGATTATATTTTGGTGGATTATTTTATTTAAATTTACATTTTATATATTCAATCATATTTTTATCATTAATATTATTTTTTCTGTATTATATATAAGAATAAATACAATCTTATGCTTAAAAAATATTTTTCTAAAACATACTTTTCTCCCCTTTATGGATCATATTTTAAAATTAATTTTTACCACTATTATAAAATATATTTGATAAAATAAATAAAATACTCATGCCAAAATTATATTAGGGTTAATTTTTGGGATTTTTTTAGAAAAGTATCTTTTTTTACGAATAGTAGAAAATACATAATTTTAATTGAAAAAGGAATTTTCATTTAATGTATTTATACATTTTAATTATATTTTCATTTTTTAATGTATACTAATTTAAATTATACATACATAAATAAAATTTAGGTCATTTTAAAAAAAAGTAAATATTTGCACATTTTCTCTTTAAAACCTCATTTTCTTATTGTGTCTAGTGATTAATTTTTAATTAAATGATTCCACTTATATGAATTGAATATGGAAAAATTATTATATATTATAAATCATAATAATTTACACTATCTAATATTTTCAGAATAAAATTTTACAAAAACTAATAGTATAATGAGTAAAAATTATTTACCGTGGTAAAGCATAAAATGGGTTTACCCGGGGTTAAACTAAAAAGATAATGGTAAAAAAATGACACAAAACTTATCCAACACTACTTTAATTTAAATATTTAGACCTTAAATCTTCTAGGTTATAGAATTTTATATTTAGTAATGTTTTTACATGATAAAAATGTGGGTATTATTGAATCGTTTCAAAACATTACAAGTTTTCCACTCACCTCACCTATAAAAGACCACCACCTCTACTCTCTTCCTCAAACCATAAAACCATTATGGTTCAGCTAATACCTGCCCAAATTAATTATAAAATTATATCCTTTAATCCTAAATAATATTTTTGATCATAAAACCAACCTATTAAGTAATTTTGCGAACACATAATGAGGACACCTAAAGTAGAGGTAACATTCATCAATGAGTGTTTTTGTTTTATTTAATCCTCCAAATCCTTCAATTTTTATTATACCATTATGATATATCATACTCATTAAAATACATATAAAAATATTTTTTTATGTTCTGTTCATTACCTATAACTATCTACGCTTCTATCAAATGGGTTATGATATCGTCGTTCATGTGTATAGAAGACTACCGCCTCTCGAACAGATGTCATTCATTTTTTCATTACCACCTCTCACAGTTGATTATGATGATAGATAAAAAGTATATATATATATATATAATTTATAAAATAATTGTACATATGGATTCATTATATTATATTTTCCTTTTTTCTATTCTATAAGGGATACAATAACATCACCCATGTGTTTGGTAGACTACCACCTCACGAAGCGATGTGATTTTCTTTTCACTTACTATTTACATGAAACATAATAAGGATAAATATATGTGACATAAATGAAATAATTATGTTATTAATGACATATTTATCATTATTAAAGTTCAATATATCATTTTTTATTACCATTTTACTCACTGAAGGATGATAACATCGTCGTGGTACGTGTGGGTTGTCGCCTTCATGAAGCGATTGATTCTCTCTTTTCATCACAACACCACATGGATTTTATAAATACATATATTTAATGAAATAATATGGTATTTATGATTTTAATATCCTTATTTAAAGTTATTATATTAATTACCTCAATTCCATAATGATCATTGAAAATTGAAACAACACTCATGCGTATGTACGACCTACCATCTCCAAGATCGTAATATACTTCATTTCTCAAAACTATATTTCTTGAATGGTAATAAAAGAAAAATTTATGTATACATATTATTGTTATTTTATGATTATTATTGTAGTACTTATAAAACCATTATCAATATAATAGTAAGGAAAATAAACAATTTATACAAATATAAAAACAAAGCGGTTATTACAAAAAACGCGACCTTACCATGTAAATATTATGAAATGGTAATAAAAATAAATAAGTAAATAATAAATGGTATGATATATTTATGTATGGTTATAAAATATATTAATAATAAACTTTTATTTATTATATAGGAGGTTCAAATTAGTGTGATAGAATTCGTGACTTACAATAAGGAATTTCTAGTCTTACTTTTATTTCGGAGAGTCTTCTTACATTTTCCCCACTCATTAATCATGCATGGTGTATATACTACTATATGAAATTATAAATAATTATTACAATTATTTTCATGAAAATTAATATTTTAATTTATATTATTCCTTTACATGGATTTATATTAAAATTTAACTCAAGCAGTGAGTGCTTTTTGTCTCAATTAGACTTCTTTGAGACATATGTTATGTTATGCACTTATATTATTTTACAAGGTGTATGTATAGACTAATTGAATTTTAATATAATGAATGTATTTATCCAAATGATATATTACGTTTCACATAATTTTATTCATTTATTGGTCTTACAATTAAATGTTCCAAAGTGGTAAATCTTTTATGTAACAATCTCAACATTTATCAATATTGTTTATGAATATTTGTTTATGATAAAATATTATTATATATCTATCAAGATAATCATAAATTTTAGTCTACTATGGTTATTTCATGGGAGTACATGTCTTCCCTTTTTTTACGCTCTTTAGGTACTCAACATTTAAAAATAATTTCTTCATTAAAAATTGTCTTTTCGGTTGAAAATCTGATTATTCCAAAACCATGTTTTCTAAAAATGTTTTAATTTTTTTTTAACATTTGTTAAATTATTTATTATAGACATTTTTACCCAAAGTATACTTTTTAATTTTTTTGTAAATTATTCTTCATGTTATTTTTCAAACAATGTATATTTGGATTTTAATCAAAATGTGAAAGGAATCATTGTTTTACCCTGTACGTAACGAAAAACATTTCCTACCATTATGACCACTATTTTATTTAAATATTACATTATAATTTTAGTTTTTATTTTAATAGAAAATTATTTAAAAAAAAATATTTTTAAAAAATATTTTTAAAAAATATTTTTCAAACATATTTTTCTCATGAAATCTCTTAAATTATTTTTAATGCTTCCTTTAAAAATTTTTAGGTTCATTTTCAAAGAAAAGGATTTCCAAAATATTTTAAAAAAGTGATTTTAAATTAAAAATTATCTTCCTCGTAAAATGTTACAAATGGCATTTCAAGATAAATTTCTATCTATGATAACATCCATTGATGTTACTTATGCTTTACTAGGGTTATGATTCAAGGATACCATTCTTTCACTTTCTCTTAATGGTTAATGTTAATGATGGAATGAGGTTTATTGAACCCATTTATCTTCTAGGGGTTATACCATCATATAATTCTTACGAAACCAACTTCTATATTCATGAGTTATACTAGTAAGTAATTCTTATGAAACCCACTTATTTCTTCATGAGTTATGCTATGATGAAATGATGAAATGATTATAAAACCCAATTCCATTACATAGTTTATGATATAATTAAATGATTTAGGAACCCCATTTATTTTAATAGTTTATGATATGATGAATGTTTTATCATCTTTTAGAACATAAAATTATAGATTATGTGATAGGAGAGACCTATATATCCCTCCAATTCATTGGGTAGTGATAAATGGTCTACGAGATCAATGGGTACATGGGTGGTTATCCAAATATTTAAAAGGATGGAAAACTAATTGTCAACCCAAGCCATAAAATTAGGGTCAAATGGTGGTAATCCTAATCCCAAAGAAGGTACATGGGTGGTTATCCCATGCCTAACATGTTATGAATATATGGTGTGTAACCATGACATAATATTTTCTATGATTATGTGTTTCCCACAATTCTATGTATTATTCTAATGTTATGCTCTCACGGCTCATTTTCAATGATTATTTTATGATTCATTTCTTATGAAATTACAATCTTTATTCCATAACTTAGGATTATGATATTTCATATGAAGGGCGTGCTTTTCAAGTGTTATGATCACATTCTCATACCCTTATATTCATGTTATTCTTATGTAGCTCCTTTTTTTACCCTTATTAAGAATCTGACCTCACCCATTCTTATGTTCTAATTCCATAGGTTATGAATAAAGGCTTTTAATTAGGAGTACTATAGGGGAATATCATTACCAGAGACATTGAATATCTTTGATGAATTAAGAAGATTTTGTTTCAGGTTTCTAAAGGCACTAAACTATTATGGTCCATGGGTATGTGTTTCTGTAATGTAATGAATATTCATCAAACAAGATGTAATATCTATGTATGAGAATAATGGGACACTAATGATATTCTTCTTGTATCACATGTATTGCTTTAGCTTATTCTATTCTTTATTTATTCCCTTACATAGATTTACAACTCACCCCTTTATTATGTATGTCCCTAGGTTATCCCAAGCATTTTTTGAAGAACAATGGAATTTTGTAAACATTTTATGGATGTTTTAAATAATATTATTTTATTCCAATGGAATGTTGTTAGGTTATACACCTAATTTCCAAATTACACTAGGATTCATGATCTTCTGGGATTGTATTATGTGTAACTTTATATAATCAATCATGAAGTAATGTTTATTAATGATATGGGCTATCCTTGTTGGTATTAGAACAACGCCTAGTGATTTATATGATTAATATTATAAAACTCTAGTAAAGACCATTGGTATAATAAAAAATATAGGAAAATATACCTAAATTTTCATAATCAATAGAATAAGTGGTTTCCCAAAAATAAATTTCTTTCTAGTTACTATAAGTGGATGTGGCGGTAGAATTTATGTACATAGGGGTAATAACCTCAAAAAATGGAGCATTTAACTAGGTTTGATCATTACCCGGTGCATGAAAATAATCATTATTCCACACATCATTTGAAACTCTTGGGAGATATTCTTTGTTAGAATTTCAATCTCTTTACGAACCATTACTTAGTTGGAAAAATACCCATAACATTTTATATTAGGAAATAGATCATTTAATATCTCTATTTTAACCTAGAAATTAATATGTTAAATCATTTGTATCATTTTTGAGTTATCCCTTTAATTTTCATGGTTTCCCATTTATGTGTTTAATTGTTTAAAAATACTCATAAATAATTTTGTCATTTTTTTCTAATCAAATAGATGGAATTAGTAGAAACCTAGTCAACGACTAACATGATAAGAAATCTAATGAATACCCAAAATATATTCCTTACATGGTGGGAGCTAAAGTAAGATGTCTTGTAATTATGCAAAACCATCTTTCACAAATCACAATTAACAACTAGCATATAGTTTAATTTTCAAACATGAAAAATAAGAGGAGGAATACATATAAAATAAGTTCATCTAATAAATGTGATAATGTAAAGAATATTAAATTTTCTACATATGAAAAATACAGAAAGAGGCACCAAGGTAAATTAAAAAAAAGAAAAATATGTTTTATATGTGAAAAATAGGGAATAAAGTTTAGAATTACCATAAAATAATAATAATAAAGTTAATATAATATATAAAAATAATGTTTAATCTAATTTTACATTAACAGTTTTATTCGATAAATGTGGATAAGTGGGGAATTTTCCAAATCATTGCTATATTCCAAGGGATAAAAAGCATGATGAGAACTAACAATCTCCAAGACCAAGTGAACAAATAATGTCATATTTTGATATGGATCATAATGAAAGAAGTATACGTAACCTCTACTCCAGATTTTTGTATGTCATGTTGTATTTCAATTCATTCCATATTAACATATCTTTTACGTTTTATATGAACATCGATTCACAAACCCCAATGATTTAATACCATCTGGGACATCATTAATGATTATTGTATCACATGTTTAAATTTGTGGAAATGTACTTATTGAAAGTATTATAAATATCTATTTAATATAATTTAGTGTAATCATAGGTATGGATTGGTTTTCCATTTATAGAGCTAGCATAAATTGTTTAGAGAAGGAATTCACACTTCATATCAGGAATCAACCTTCTATTCTATACATGTGAGAGGGGGATGATAAATCTCTTTTTGTATAATCCTCTCAAGAATGGATATTATTGAATTATGGGAAAGATTATGTAGCTAAAATAATCAATACTAAATAAAATATCTTCCTAGATGATATTCCCCTTATAAGTGAATTCATTGATGTGTTTCTTTACGAATTTTATGGACTTCCACCTAGCTGTGAGGTTTAGTTATTAATCGATCTCATACCTAGAGCTTTTCCAGCCTTTTTTGAACTTGAGGAGAAGAAGAAAAAATTATAAGAGAATCTAGATAAATATTTTATACACCCAAGTGACTCACTATGGGGTAAACCATTCATCATTATTAAGAATAATGATGAGTCAATGTACCTCTACATTAATTATTGTGAGCTCAAAAATATCAAGATAAAGAACAAGTATCCTCTATTATAGATTGATGATTTATTCAATCAACTACGTGAAGCATAATAATTACTCATAGTGTATCATTGATCGATATATTATTAATTAATGTCGATAAAGTAGGATATCCCCATGGATGATTTTTATACATGGTATGAGAACAATTAGTTCATAGTGATTCCATTTAGAATCACTATACCTCTAGAAACTTTCAAATACACGATGAATAGAGTCTTTAGGGATTAACTGAGAAATAAATTTTGGTAGTCTTTATACATGATATTCTCATATACTCTAAAATCTATGAGGAACATGAGGAGTATTTTAATTTTTGTACTAAATAATATGAAAAATAATAATCTATTTTTGAATTATATGATATGTGATTTTCGGTTTGAGAAAGTAACATTCTTAGGGCACGTTATCACCATAAAATGGGTATCTGTGGATCCTTAAAAAACCGAGCTAATTAAAGGATGTAAAAACCAACATATATGATTGATATCCTAAGTTTCCATGGATTCCTCAGGTTCTATCGTTGATTTTCGATAAACTTCTCATTATTTTCAAATCCACTAACCAATATTACTTAGAAGGGAGTCATGTTTTTTTGGAATGATTAATACAAGGAATTCTATAAATAACTAAATAAGAGGCTAATCACTGCAATTTTGCTCACATTACCCACAGATGAGGAAGGTTTTGAGTTCTATAATGATAAATAAAAAAATGTATTGGGTTCTGTAATTATACAAAATGAAAAAGTTATAGCCTATGCATCTCACCATTTAAATATTCATGAGTAAACTACCTAACCCTTGATCTATAATTGGATATAGTGATCTTCACATTGATGATATGGAGATATTTTCTCTACAAATAAAACTGTGACATATATACGGATCATAAAATCCTAAAATATATATCAACAAAAAAGGAGATTGATATACACCAACAAAGGTGATTATAGATGATCAGAGGTTATGATTGTTCAATCCATTACCATCCTGGTATAGAAAACAATGTAGCAGATGCTATGTGTAGAAAGGATCCTGCAACTCTATATGTGATGTGGATTGAAAGGGATCTAATCTTATTGTACAAGAAATGTATGAACGTGAGAATAATGAGAGGATATTCATCCTACCTTGATGAAATATATTTCCAAACATCCATTATTTATACGATCAAGGAGGCCCAAAAGGATGATGGTTTTATAAATAACAAGGTAGTTAATATCTCAGAGTTCAACATTGAAGATATATTTATAAGTTTTAGAACAAAGATATGTATCCCATAAAAATACATAATTGAAAATGGAACATCTGAATTACATTCATAGCTTATCCTTCTCTTTTCAACCAGGAATTACTAATATGTGTAGATATCTAAAGTAAACTATAGAGTGGGATAATATGAAGAGGGAGATTGTTTAGTTTGTATCTCATTTATTTTTAAGCAAATAATTAATGTGTAATGAAAGAAATGTAAGGTTATGATGAAACAAATTCACATACCATAATTCCAATAGGAAAATATAACCATGGATTTCAGCATAGGACTCTTGATAAAAATTAAAAGAAATAGGTGGTGGTCGATCTCCTTGAAAAATCGAAACATTTCATTAGTATCAATAAGGATTTCTCTTTTAACTAAATAAATATGATATACATAATAAATGTGTTAAGAAAGTACAGAGTTCCAATATATATTGTATCTAATTGATATGTTAGGTTTACGTCAAGGTTTTATCAAAGCCTTCAATAATGGTTGGTGAAAAAATGGGATTTAGAACTTCTTATCACCCTTAGAAGAATGTTCAGTATAAAGTACCATTCAAACTCTAGAGTATTTTTTGAGATCTTGTCCAATGAATTTACAAGGATATTGTTATAAATAACTTCCTCTACTGCGGTTCTAATATGAAAACTATTACCATTAGGGCATTCAAATTAAACTTTATGAGGCTCTATATGGGAAGAGTTTTTTGACTCCAACATTCTCAAATGATGTTTTAGAGAAGAATATGATGTGACAATATATTATCCAAGAAATGAAAACGAAGTTTCAAACTATTCAACATCATATGAAATATTTACCAAGTTGGCAGAAAATATATGGAGATAATCAATATTGTCTTATAGATTTTGAGATTATTGATAAATTATTCATTTTTATATCACTATGGAATAATGTAATGATCATTGTTACGATGGTAAATCTCATTCATAGATACATCATACCCTTTGATATCCCTGATCGCATCGGAGTAGTGTCTTATTGACTAGCACTCGCCCCTATCCTATTTCATGTACATGATGCGTTCCATATATCCCTCTTCATGAAATACATACAAGACCCCTCACATGTACTGAATCCAAAGGTTATACCATTATACAATGATATTTAATATGAGTAGTAGTTAGTGAAGATCATAGATCATGGAGATATTGTTCTACAAAACAAGACAACACACCAAGTCAAACTGTTGTGGGGAACCAAATGTTTGAAGAAGTTACATGAAATCTATAAGATTCAAAGAAACGCATGTTCCCTCATCTATTTTAGGGTATCAAAAAATATTTTAGGTAAAAAATAATGAAGGGGTATAATGAAATGACCCAAACATTTATAAATAGAGTTTCCTTTGTAAATGAATAAATTTCTTATCATGTATTGTAGTTATAGAAAACATGTGAACAAATTTGGTTTTTTTGGACAGTTATAGTATATTAGATTTAAAATAACATTAATTATCATAAAATTTTATAATATAGTCATTGTGGCCATTATGATTAGTATATTATGGGTTATGATGGTGCCCTTTTGACATAAAATGGAATTGATGGCCTCGACAAGTCGGTCCATTCCCTATGATGTCCATTTATCATAGCATTCAAGGGAGATATAATAAAAAGGTTCTTCCATTGGATAATCTCAAACTGAGATTAAATAATTCATGAATTATTGAAACCATTTATGTTAGAGGCTCAAGTTTATCAATATCATGGCCCAAACTGTGTATGTTGAACCACTCTAAGAAAATCTCACCATCTCACACCTTACCACTAAGGAATTAGCTAGAGTAATAAAGGGATCTGTATCTAGACCCTAATATTATGAATTTTTAAATTTTATACTCATTAAATAATTATTACCTTTATCCCTTTTTAATAATACTTTTTAATTAATTAAATAACAAGTTTTGTAAAAATAAGCTTCTCATACAAGGAAAGAAACAAAATTTATTTTCTATGAAATGTATAGTCTCTATTAAGATAATATTTATTAATGAATTTAATAATATTTTAAATAAAATATATTTTTAAAAAATAATATTATTAAATAATATTTATTTAATATAAATGATAATATAATTTTATGAATCCACATGTAATTGTAAAAAGGGTTTGAAAACATTTATTTTCAAAATACCATTATTTCCCAATAAATAAATATTTTAATTTAAATGTATAAATTCTCCTAACTAGAAATTTATTTTGAAAAAATATATATCATTTTTATAATCATTATTTTTAAATTGTCCAATGATGATTGTTTCATAATTTTTTGTGACATTCAAAATTTATTATAAAAAATAAATATATTAAAAATATACGGTTTGTATAATTATATCATAATGATTGAAAATTGTGTTAATATATGGAATAAAATGTAAACATGCCAAAAATATATATTTCCACTTTAAAATAATGTTTTTACTTATTTTATGAATTTTATAAACCCTATAATGACTCTTCCAAACCTATATTATATTTTAATGTTTTAAAATGAATTCGTTGTTATCATGAACCACTTCCACCTAACAAAGGGTATTATTTTAATGCACTAAATTTCCTAAAGTTTCAAATAATTAAATAACATCACACTTTTTGGAACCATGGTAATGTTTACAGTTTTTGTTTCTTTATCATATGGAGTCCACAACAAATGTTTTGAAATTAATAATGATTTCTCCTCTCTTTTACTATATAAACCAGCACAAATGCTCATTACTCTTCACTCAAAACCATTGTACCATTAAATTACTCTTACAATCCATTTCTAGATCCCATTAAAGTTTCCCCTAGACTCTTAATAATCTACTACCATTTTTTAAGAATCACCCTCTCAAGGTAAGGGACCCTCTCATTCTCCGATTTATTCAAGAACCTTCTTTTTACTATGCCTTGAATTTCCAATTGTTCATGTTGGGTTATGTTTTTAAATTAACCAATTACTATAATTATTATGTAAATTGATTAGATTCCCCTTTCAATCTCATTTATGTATTCCATGAATCTCTACATACCCCTATTATACTACCAAAATAATTCTTTGATTTTTCATGCCAAACATTTTTACAGTGAATTAAAATTCCCATTTCAACTAAAAGGTATTCACCTATATGTAATGATACTTCGTTTATTGGAGAATTCCATGGATTTTTATCACACTACTTAATCATGGTATTAGAAGTTAATATAGTTATCCTTGTGTTGTATGTTCTATGAGGCACACTTATGAATGTGTTTGATATGAAAACGATGGGTGGGATAATAATTATATAGCCTTCAAATGCATTGGATAATGTTTCTATTTCATTAGATTCCATTTACGTTTCATGGGATGTTATCCTAATAACACTATGTTATGTTGTCTTTGATTTTAGCCATGAAATATGTTTATGATGTCATTTTTTTTCATTTCAAAATTCATGTGTTTCATTTATTAATTCATGCTATAAAATTTTTCATTTCTCAATATTGTGATTATAACCCCTCTTATGTTACGTTAATATTCCTATTTTATAACTTTAATACTTTACCATATGGTATGCTTTGTTTATTCCCATACTCAGATTTATAGGTCATCCTTTTCTTATATACATCCCCAGGTTATCTCATACAGTTTTAGAATAACGATGGAAATTAATGAGCATGTTAATGAATATTTCAATAATTTCATTGTATTCATTTGTAAATTTGTTGTTATATGTATGTAATTCTCAATGAAACTAGGCTTTGTGATCTTTTGTGATTGTATAATGTGTACCTTTAGGTAATAAATCCTAGAATAAAGTGTATTAAGGATATGGGTTTTCATTAATAGGATGAAACACATTATGAAATATATTTATAATGATTTATTATGACAAAACATATTGGTTAGAACTAAATTTCAATAAAATCATTTAGTGATAAAAGATCTATTTTTCGAAGATATGAAATTTTCTACATGTTTTATATTTTAATAAAAAAATCTCAATATTTATAAATGATTTCAATTAAATATATTGATAACACATTATAATAAATTAATGATTATCAGTAAATTATAAATTTAAAGGATATTAATGAATATAATATCATTTAAAAGGAAACTTTATTATTTTTCATAAATCTATTTTTATGTAGGAAATGTATATTTGTCACAAAAAAATAAATAAATAAATATTAATTATTAATTTTAATTTAATATCAATATATTATATTCAATAAAATAATTTATCATTTATTTTATTGATTTTACTCTATATGGATGGAAAGTAAATTGAATTTTATACTTATAAATGAATTTGGATATAAATAGTTTTATTTTATTTTTCACATTTTTTTAAAATTAATTTATACCGCTTATATATATTGATTTTTTTTAAATTTGATCGATTAATTGGAACCATGAAAATTAATTTTACATAGTAGGATAAACTTAATATTCCATCCTTATGAATAATAACATTGGTAAAAAGGTCTATTACTGTAGTAAGAGTTAACATGGGTTAAAAGGGAGAAAATTAAAATTAGAAGTGTTAAAATGTTCTTAAGAATTTATAAATACTATTTTATGTTAATATTTATTACTTATCACATTCATCCTATAATATGAGTCATTCTTGGATCCATTTTCTTTGTTTAAAATTTTAATATATTTTAATCTTTTTAAAACAACAACTTGTGTCTTCTCCCTCCCTTATAAAAGGACACCACTTATCCTCTCGTCATCACACTTCAAAATCCAACTATATTAGCCAATACCTACCCAAATAATTTCCTAAAATCTCTAATAATATCTTATAGGTTCTATTTTAGTTATAATTCCATCCTTTCAAGGGATAAGATTTAAGACAAAGGAGGGTTTTCATTGAAGATCTATAAGTCATAACTGAATACATAAAATTTGTGTTCTTCTAATAACTCATATAAATCTATGGTATTGATTCTAAATAAATTACTCTAGTATTTTAAATATAAACTATTTTTATTATGATGATGGAGAAACCATTTTCCTTCTCCTTTACATCACATGGGAAATAAAATTGTCACCCATGCGTATTTTTGGACTACCACCTCCACGATGCTATGTGATTTTTTTTTTCATTTCCATTATACATGGCAGGTAATGAGAATAGAGTTCATGAATATATATTATATTTATGAATTAATAATCATTTTTTAAAGTTTATTTGTTTTTTAAAATTGTTTCATTCCAAGAATCAAAAAGTTGGAACATCACTCATGCATACGTACAGACTAACACATCTATTATTTGATGTAATTTATTTTTCATCGTAGATATATATGAATAGATATAAAAGTGTATATAAAGAATAAATATGATACATATATTAGAATAAATATTTCATATATGAGGAAACCATGACCAATATTCTTGTACTGGAACCATCGAACTGATAGATGCTTCAAAAATAGACTAGTTTTCACCTGAATGTTTATTTTAATGATGAAATTATTTATAAAAAGATTATTGGAAAAAATTAAAGGATACATATTATGTTTTAAAAAATGTGATTTGGGATATATTTATAATAGATATATATTTATTATATGGAAAATTTTAATGTTTATGAAGACAAACATGACCTAAGTTAAGGGATTTATGTTATAATTTATTTCATACCAGGATTATCTGTGCTAAACTTTATTTGAGAAAAATTGTATGGATATTATCACTTAAATCCCATGTATTAACTCAAACATCGGTTATTCCTATAAATTTTATGTATTAATACCATTTCCTTCCCTTTGGTAGTTAAAATTATCAAGAAAATGTTTTTAAATAAAATTCGACCTTATTTCTGTCTTGGTTATAGAATTTTTTTCCATATCCTTGATCTTAAAAACTATTTTGTCAAAGTTTTTTCCAATATTTTAATTTTTTTTAAATTTCATTTTCATTTACTTTTACATAACATACAATGGTTTAAAAAGGAATATTTTTAAATAAATTGTTTCTGAACAAACCATTTATGAAATTTTAAAAAGTTACGAAAAAAATATTTTTCTAAATTTATATGGTATGGAAATATTTTTTAAATGGAATGAACATTATTTTATTTGATTTTTTACTTTAAAATTTTACATATTTATTTTCAAAGAAAATAATTTTGAAAATATTAGGGTTATTTTTGTTTAATTTTTTATCAAAATAAAACCATACTTTTCATATTTTTTCGAAGAAAGGTTCGAATAATCATTTAAATGTATATTAATATTTGTCATAATCCTTTAAGGATTGCTATGATTCACTAGGGATATGATATTATCATACCATCTACTTTCATTTAATATATGTCTTATGATGACGATGATTAAAGGTTAATTATATGAAACTCATTTTTTTCAACTAGATAATTATGTTATGATCAATTATTTATGAAACTCATTTCTTTTCTACGAGTTATGTTATAATAAAATTATGAAATTTTAATGAAATGCATTTCCCTTCCACGTGTTAAGATATTATGATATGATGAATGTTTTATGATATTGTGTCCCAATATGTATGGTTTTAATTATTTGATGGGTGTGATTTAAATTATATTTCCTTATACTGAATTGGATAAATATGGATATCTCATGAGAAAATAAAGACCAAAATTGGGAGTGAACCCAATTCATTAAGATACTTTATCAACTATGATAGTCTTTGTAGTGAACCATGATTAAGGAAATGATGGAATATAGGCTAAACTTAATCATATGTGATAGTCTTGGATGTGAGCCTTAATTAAGGAAATTATTTTCTCTAAGTATGTGTGTTAAAGAAACTTATGTCTTAAAGTTATGATATTCTCTCATGGATCAAAATTAATTATTGATGATTTGACATGCATATGACTTGTGAATTTTGTTATGAAAATCCTTATGCAATGATTTATGATTAATGATATTTTAATCTTTTTTAATGATTTTCAAATGTTATTATCATTTTATTATCCCCTTATAATTATCTGATTCTTTCTTATAATGATTTATTGATATCTCTTATGATTACCCTTACTGATCATATGAGCTCATGCTTTATTACTTATCTTTTCTGTAGGTTATGAAGAACTTTTTTAGGTATTGTATGTCTAAGAATTTATTACATGAGAAGATATAAGTGGGATGATTTAAAGATATTTAATTAAATTAGATTATTATGTAGCTATTCTTCAAAGGACCTAAACATTAATATACCTTAGGCATGTATTTTAATGAGATTTATTGAATATTTATTTAAAATTTTAAAAAAATTATGTATGCAATTATATAGCCACCACATTTTCCAAGGAAAATTTTGATCTCAATGGACACACACTCCATTCAATTATCAGATCATAGTATCTTGATGGTGAAATGACATTCATTTTATACTCTCTATTTTTACCTCTAAATAAAGTCCAACACTTACCTATTTCATTCCTTGAATAAAATTCCCACCATTGTACTGTAATTATATACAAACATAATGAAATAAATTCCCCCGTACATGTATAGAACTAATTTTTTCTTTTCAAGACTTTATAATATTTCTACATATATTTTGGGAGCCAGGCATTGAGACGACATGTTATTCGGAGGCCCGGAATGCCCGAAATAAATTATACAAAAATATTAAGTTTTTATATACTTTTCACAAAATGTAAATGAGATATATATTTAAAACGGTAGTTCAAATCTGAAATAGGAGTCCATAGTTGAGTATGGATCACGTTTTTTACCCTAGGAGGGGTATAAATTTTTTCAGTGCAGGCCTTCTATAGAAAAAGTCTCATAGGAAATAACCATAAATAAATTAATTAAAAAAATAAACACTAAATCAAATAACTTCTAAATATGGACTCATATTAGAAATCTTATAAAGCTGTTGAGTTTGTACCGCGATGTTTTCCCATGGGGAAAACTCAGTTTAGAGGCTTCGGGAGATTCAGATTTCTCAACCTCTGGAAGTTTCATATAAATAAGAGTTCTGAGAAATGAGCCAAAGTTAGCTTATTTCTCTCTCAAATAGTAGAGCTTTGGCTGACAGTGATTTGGCGTCTGAACTTCATCAAATTGCAAGGAAAATTTATGCACTAGTATATTAGAGCACATCGAACACAACAACATATCCAAAATCAAGGAAGTATTTATCTTTTAGATATTTCTTCTTTTCTATTGAATTTTGGGTTGTTGTCTTGATTTATGATCATTTATGATGCTCTTTTTATCTTTTTCGGTGGCCAAACTATCAATGACTATCGAATGATTGACATATCGATTGAACGTTATTCTCCATTATTTGTCGTTCTTCATCTTTCTTCGCATTCTTTACCGATAAACTTTTTGACATACCGAATCGACATCCAAACATTGATCAGTGAGTAAATATGTGAAGTTCATGATCCAAGGATTCTAGATCAACAACAGTTTTGTGTTTCGGGCATCGAAGGAAGATCAGCGGAGAGTGGAAGTAGTGGTTACTTTTCACCGCATCGAAACATAGATGAATCATCAAGAAGTTGTCGGCTGCCAGCTAGTGGAGCCAGCGAGAAGGCGAACCGTGTCGAGATGGCCAGCGCAGGCTGGCCCAGGAGGTGCGAGCCGAGCCAAGCGGTGCAAACCGGCCAGACTGAGTCGGTCCCGCTGGTATGAGACTTCGGGATGGTGAATCTTTAAATGCATGTATCATTAAAATCAGGCATCTAAATGATGCACCATCTAAGGGCATGCGTCCCTCTCATTGAGATGGACCTTTTGAGGCGTGTTCGAGAACTTTTAATTTTTGGTTTCGTGGATCGGTTCCAAAAATCAATTGAGTTTAATAATAATACTATAATTATTATTATTTGGGGAACTTGTATCGGACCATACATATGTATACGACGTCCAATTGATATTTCATTATAAGAATTGTGACCCTAGAGTAGAGGAGGACATTTCAAGACTGATTTTGGGTTCTCAAATTTAAATGGTGGCATGTTCCCCATGAGTTTTGATTTGGGAATTTGCAGTGAAATGTAGCTTTTTCACTAGGTGTACATTTGGGATGAATAAATGGCCAATCCCATGTTATTTTATGAGATGATCATAATGGTGCAATCCATCTATTGTGTTTTGGTATCGTGGTGTGGGTACCATGAAGCATTGTTCATGCACAATGTTGCGAAATGTAGTTTCTTCACAAGGAGTCCAATTTTGGTGAATTAATAGTTTCTCCTAAGAATTATTTCTCAATGATCATGACTATGTGATCCATTTGATTATCTAAGGGTGTTTTATGAGGCATATCGATTGAAAATATGTTATATCCCTTCAAATCAAACAAGGAGCATCGTGCGATCGTCAGCCTTTTGAGACAGAAGTTCCCTGTACTCCGGGAGTACATAGTCATGCCTAGAGGGTACTTGTTCATAGTATAGTACCTGGTTATTTATGGGTACATTGATAGGTGATGATGTGGGACCACATGTCGTGTGGGACCCAAACGCTCCATGTACCAAACAACGAATCTTCTACCTCTTGTATCTCCTTCTTTTGGACTCATATTTTGCCATAGGAGTAGCATATCCTGAGTGTTATTCTATGTAGACTGTGATATTTCCCTCCATAGTTTTTTAGAGATATGATACGATATGTTTTTTGTGTGATGCTTATCTAGGGTGATACCTGATGACTGTAGTGTAGTTCCTCGATGCTTTTTGAGAGGTACCATCCAGCCGGGATAGATAAATCACTTTCAGGATCACCCTCCAGCTGGGTTGGGCAGTGTCGTTTGCTAATAACACTTTCTCACTTACCCTCCAGTGTATTACCCTTCAGCGGGGCTGAGAAGTGGCGTCCGCCAAGAGAAGTACAGAGCATACCCTCTATTGGGGTTGGGAAGTGGGTTCTTGACCTTGAGACATGATCTCTCGGCTATACAGATTAGTGAAAAGACATTTTTGGATATACCTTTGAACTCATTATAAAAAGGAAAAAATTCACCACTAAGACGTGTCCTTGTGACGTGACCTAAAACTGTGAGGTTTAGGTGGTTCCACCCAAATCACATAGTATCATGGTGTGGTGATTGATCCCATTTGACTTGTAGTTCAGAGCAGACATGAAAGATGTTGAGCATCATAGGTGGATAATTTTAGAATTGATGGATACTCTTATCTTCAGCTGATCTATGAGATGGAGATCCCCTTACTCTCTCATTTGGGTTACCTATTTGAGCATATATTTATCGTATTGCAGTACCCACTCCTTGGGTTTTGGTTACAATCCTTCCAGGAGAGGCGAAGATTCATGCGGTATGCCATGTTCTTTCTGTGTCTATCTTCTTGTGGTTAGACGAGTATACTCTCATTCAAAAGGTAGAAAATACTTGAAGAGAAGTTCATATTCCCACCATTTCTAGCTACTTGTGTTTAGATGATCATACTTCACTCTCTTGTTGGGTTGAGTTGTACTATCTTTTGTTATACCTTGGTCTATCCATGGTGTCCCTCTTTAGTACATCTATTGCAGCTCCTTTGATCCCTCGGGGAATCCTACTGAGTATTTTTATACTCACCCCTACTTTGGATTTTCTTTCACTTGGTGTGACCTTGCAGAAGACAGACAAGTTGATTGTGACTTGAGAGGATCATAGGGATACAGGGTGCTTGGGCCACTTTAGTTGGTCGTATCTTCGGATCCAGGAGTGGGTCTCTGTCATCTATTTTACTTTTCCACCTATTGCTGGGTTGTGGAACTTTTCTAGTTGGTAATGTATTTTTTCCCTTTCCCTCTTAGTTTACTTTTTTGTACTTTTACGGTTTAGAGGTCGATTCATGTTTTTAGTTTATCAGAAGTAGTATTGTATATTGTTTTCTTCTCACTCTACAATTTTTCATTGAGTTGGTTATGTGTGTGTATACAAGTTCTTAGGAAAATTACTCCCTGAGTTTGTTATGCCTTCAGCGCTAGTTTCCTACCTCTGGTCTATAGAGGTGGGCTTGTGGTAGTTGTGGCTCGAGGCCCAACATGGGCCAGGTCATGAAAAAGTGGTATCATAGGTGGTTCGTTCCTTGGAACAATGTTCAGATGTTCCCTAAAAAAGGAATTGGATGGTTTTTAGGGAAAAAATTACAACGTGTCTCGAAAGAGGCTCTCATGATAGGGAGTCTAGTGATGGTGTGTAGGCTGACGTAGCCATTCACCAAGACCCTTATTACCCGATTTTCGACTTGGCATGCTGAGACATTTGTTGCATGGAACTTTGATACATGAATAATATTGGATTGAGTCTTGGACTATCCTTCTTGAGTCAGCTCCACATATTTGTTGATATATATAAATATATATATTATCTTTACTATAGTACTCCTTGATCGGATTCAGGATGCCTCCACAATAACATCCAATCAGGATATCGTCTTTGGTTCATGACGAAAACCCTATGAGCAATGAGGCCTCAGTTCAAGATCCATCATTCGATCCTCCTTCCTCTATGTTGGAAGGAATCAGCACCTCTACCTATTGAGCATCAGTTAGTCCCAGCAGAGCAGGTTAGGGATGTGCATAGGTTTAGTATGCTTCGTGAGTTTCCACATCAAAGACCATTGAGGTTTCATGATGAGCCATACCCTTAGGCAGTAGAGGTTTGGCTAGAGTAAGTAGTTTGCCTCTTTGGACTTGTTCAGACACTGACAAATCAGATGGTGGATTTATTTTGGTGGAGTCGAGTTATTCATATGTATGATAAGTTGGTACTCTTGTGGGGTGTTTTCCAATAGTTTTCCATTAGGATTACTACCCCTCCTGCTTATGCTCCCTCTGTATTTGATATCTTTTGTAGGTCTAATAGAGAGGGATGATAGTGGAAGAGTATGAGACTCGGTTCGTAGACCTAACTCAGTACTCTCTTGACATGATTCATGATGGCTACTTATGTGCACATAATATTGATTAGGAACTCCACAGAGAGATCCATGTTGATGAAGTGCCCTTGTGAAAGCCCACCTACCTCGGGTTGCTGGAGTAGGAACTGGTGACAGATAAATTTTTTCAGTGGAATGACACTTAGCTTGTTTTTACAGAGGACACGCAAAACTAAGACGTCAAATTTATCTAGAAGATTTCCATTTGTAGGTCCTTAATATAGTATTCCTCTCTATAATAAGACTCAAAAATATGTTCAGGGATAATATAGATCACTGAGACTGCCCGGGGAGGTCTAGTCCTATGCTTCTGATGGTTGAGGTTACATAGAACGAGACTACCTGACTAGATGTGCTGATCTTTCTCAGCATCTGGTAGGTGCACCACCACGGGAGTGGCAATTTCGTGATAAGTTATCTCCCATGTGAGGATAGGGTGGTCCCTAGAGAGGTGGTTCTAGTAGAAGAGCAGGAAGGACTATGGTTGATGGAGAATGGTGAGAGGTCCTTCCACCACCACTAGTCAACTTTCATCTGGCCCAGGGAGCTGGAGATCAGGGCCATAGAAAGTTGTATTCTTTATATGTATACAATAATTCAACCCAAAATATGGTAAGAGGTATTCTATGTGTCTATTCTACCTTTTTTCGATAGAACTTTTTAGACACTGTTTGAGGTAATATTTCCTCCCTGCTTCTTGCTTGTATTTTTACCAAGGTGACTTGGAGTGTCATAGTAAACTTATGTCAGTTTTTTTCAATGTAGCTTTGAATTCATGAGGAAGAGGGGTTCTTCTCCCATTGAGACATGTTTTTGAGATGTGAGAAAAACCATGGGGGAGAGTTAGTGCTATTCAAAGTGGATAGTCTTGAGGTATAGTGGATGAGTCCCTCTCACTTGTGCGTTTATGGGCGGGGTTGTGCAGTGGAGTTTCAGAGCAGGTCTTGGCTTTTCCAGTGGAGTTTTTCTACTTGAACTCCCTTTTCATGAGGTTCCACAAGTGGTTTTGGATGAGTGACATTTTTGGGGATTACTCTCCATCCACGAGGGGAAAATACGTGCGGGGTATGCCACATGCTTTCCATGTATAACCTCTTGTAGTTGGATGAGTTTACTCACCCACCCTGTTCGTGGGTACCTTGCATGCTCAACGTTAATCTTGATACTACAGTTATCAAGTATAGGTCAAGGTGATGGAAACCCCATAAACATAACCAAATGACTCACTATGTGGTGCTAGAAGTGGTAGTCCTCTCTATTAGGATGTGGATACACTACCTCTTGGGAGAGCACTTTTCAGTTTGTACAAACCACCTGAGTCTCAAGTATGTATTCACTCAGAGAGAATTGAACCTAAGGTGACGATGTTGGTTAAAAATCCTTAAGAACTATGAATTCCAGATAGTCTATACTCTAGAAAGAGGCAATGTTGTATAAGATTCCTTTAACAGGAAGTCACAGCCTCACCAAATGTTGGAGGTTTTAGAGCAGTTAGATTTCTTACAGTTGACCTTGATGGAGCATGGGGTGCAGTTTTCTTCAAACGATGGTGTTAAATCCTACACTTCTCGAGCATGTAAGAGAGTCTCATTTGTGGGACGTTGACTAAGAAATCATGTGTGACCAGATATCCTCGGGTGTTTCACCAGATGGGTATTGTAAAGTAGGGAATCCTGAGACCCTATTCTAGGAAAAAGTGGTTATTCCAATTACAATGTGGGATGTAGATGTTTGACTGGGGAGGAAAATTATCCCCCAAATTTTATTAGGACATTCATTACTATAAAAAAAGATGGATATTTTTTCTACCAACTTTCCATATCCTAATGGCTGAAGCGGGTGCACGATGTCCCCCATGTGGCACAACTGAGGAGATACGTGCATATTCTGACACACATCTTCAACAAGATAATACCTTATGAGGATGGAACATCCCTTTGGTTTGTATATTGCGGCAGCATGGAAAACATGCAGGGTTCTTAGAAGCAGGATATCTAGGTGTGAGCTTAGTATCCCATGTTTTCCCTATTTTTTCATTTTAGGGATGAAAATATTCAAGTAGGGAATGATGTAGAGACTCAGTGTTTTCCTTATAATACTTTTGAATATTTCTACATATATTTCCAGAGCCTAGTTCTAAGACAGCGTGCGATTCCGAGTTCCGAATTTCCCATAATAAATTATACAGAAATATTATATTTTGTTATACTATTCACATGATGGAAATAGGATATCTCTTAAATGGTAGCTCAAATTGCAAATTTGGGGCCATGGTTGAGTCCGAAACAATTTTTTTACCCTAGGTGGGGTATATCTTTTTTCAGAACAAACCTTCTGTAGAAAAGGTCACGGTGGAAAAAACTATAAATAAAATAATTAAAAAATTATTATATTTGAAATGCTACTTAGAATACATTATAAACGAGGACTCAGATTAGAAATCTAATACCACCATTGAGTTCATAGCATGTTGTTTTCCCTAGGGGATAAATCAATTGGGAGGGTGTTGGAGATTCAGATTTCACAACTGCAGACAGTTTCATATAAATTGGGGTTTTGAAAAATGAGCCAAAGTTATCTCATTTCTCCCTATGGAAGTAGAGCTCTAGCTGATAGTGATTCGACATCCAAAATTCGTCGGATCACAATGAAAATGTAGGTGCTATTAGATTAGAGAAAAACGAACACAACAACATATCAAAAATCGAGGTAGGATTTCTATTTAATATTATCCTTCTTCTCGATTGATGTTTTGTGTGTCGTTTTGATTTTTGGTTTTTTCTACTTCTTTGTTTATCTTTTTTGATGTCCAAACTAACAACGACCATCGACTGATTAATATATTGATTCACTTTCTTCACCGTCGTTCTTCATTGTTCTTCGTGTTCTTCATCACTCAACTTTTTTACATTATGAATCAACATCCAAACATCATGTGAAGCATATATCTATGAAGGCCATGATCCAAGGATTATAGATATACGACAGTCTTACATTTTGGGAACTGGAGGAAGCACAATGGTGAGTGGAAGCGGTGATTACTTTTCTATGTGTCGAAACGTCGATGGATTGTCGAGCAGAGGATAACACTATGAAGATCACATCCTAATGAGTCTGTATCTGGTCCCGAATCATTTTTATGACCACCAAGGTGTTCCCAGTGGTCCGTAGAAGGACCACCAACATGGAGGCAGCGGTCACGGGAGGCTGGAATGGTGTTGGTGTGCCGCGTCCTACGAGCCACGACCGTTCTGTGCTGGCATGCATGGGTCACACCAGGCATGGTGAATGGATGCCATCTGATAGATCTAGAAGGACGAGTTGGGATAGCTTCAATCTGGTAGAGCCTTTGGGCCATGTTGAGCCAGCCCAGGCAGTGCAAACCGGCCGGACCGGGCCAGTCTAGCTAGAACGGGCCTTTGGGGTGAGGAATTTTCAAAATTTTGTATCTTTAAAAATGGAAATCCAATTGGCACGCTGTCTAAGGACACATGACCCTATCATCAAGAAAAACCTTTCGATGATAGTTAATGAACATTTATGTTGTGGTTTTGTGGCTTAGTTCCAAGAAACACCCAAGTTTAATAATAATAATATAATAATTCTTATTTGGTGAAATTATATCGGACTGTACATCTTCATACGATGTCCAATTAATGCGCTATCAGAGAAATTTAACCCTACATTATTGATGGAATTTTGAAGACAAATTTAAGGTTCTTAAATGAAAATGGTGGTGTGATACCTAGGAGGCCCTATTTTTTGCATTTGCGATGAAATCCATCATTTTCACTGGGTGTCTATTTGGGATGAATGAATAGCCAATCTCATCTGATTTTCATAGAGGATTGCAATTGAACAATCCATTTTATGTGCATTAGGATCGTGACATGGGTACCATGAAGCATCATTCATGCGCAATGACGCGAAATGCAGTTTATTCACCAAGACTCTGATTCTAGAGAATGAATTGTTGATCCTGAGCATTTTTCTACAAGGATCATGACTGTGTGATCCATTTGATTATCATGGTCCATTTTTGGTGGATTGAAATTTTTAATTTCATTTTTTCCCTTTAGATCAAATAATGATCATCGTGTTCTCGTCATCCTTTTGGGCCAGAGGTTCAATGTACTCTGGGAGTACGATGGCATGCCTAGTGGTTACTTATTCATAGTTTAGTACCCAAGTATCGCCATGTAAATAAATAGATGATGAGGTGGGACCACACACTGTGTGGTCCCCACATGCTCCATGTACCATACTACGAATCTTTTATCTCTCGTATCTCCTTCTTTTGGACTCTTATTTTGGCAAGCGAGTAGCCTATCCTAAGTTATCTTTCATACAAAACGTGATCATTCCCTCCATAGTGGTTTTAGAGATATGATGAGAGATTTTTCAGGTGTGATGCCTATCTATAGTGATAATCGATGACTACAATGTTTTTCCCAAATTCTTTATGAGAAGCACCTTCCAGAAGGGATGCTGAAGCACATTCGGGCTTACCCACTAGCTGGGTTGGGTAGTGGCGTTCTTTTATGAAACTTTTGTCTTATCCTCTATTGGGGATGTGTAGTGTCATTCTCCATTCTCTTTCTTCTGAGCTTATCCTCCATCGGGGATGGTTATTGGCATTCACTATTCTCCCTCCTCTGGTATTACCCTCTAGCGGGGTGGGTAGTGGCATTTTTTGTCAACTTTTCTAGACTGACCCTCCATCGGGGCTGGGCAGTGAGGTTCGTAGTTTACTCTTCCGAGCATATCCTTCATTGGGGTTGGGAATTTGTGTTTATCAATGAAACTTTAAGGCTTACCCTCCATCATATTACCCATCATTGGGGATGGGTAGTGGTGTTCATAAACATCAGTACAGAGCATACTCTCTAGTGGGGTTGGGCGGTTGGTTCATGACCTTGAGACATGATCTATTAGCTATACATATTGGTGACAAGACATGTGTTTACGTACCATTGAACTCATGAGAAATAAAGACGTTTTCCCCACTAATATACGTCTTTGTTATGCGACCTAAAACCATGAGGGAGAGACAGTTCTACCAAAAGCAGATAGAATCAAGGGGCGGTGATTAAGCCCCTTTCACTTTCAGTTCAAAGTAAATGCGAAGGATGTTGAGAATCGTAGGTGGTTACTTTTGGAACTGATGACAACTTTTTTCCTGGGATGATTTTTGATATAGAGATCCCCTTACTCTCTTGTTTGGGTTTCTTGTTTGAGAATATATATATCGTATTGAAGTACCCACTCTATGTGTTTTGGTTACTCTCCTTCCACGAGAGGAGAAGATGCGTGGGGTATGCCACTTTCTTTTCATGTCTAGCTTATCGTGGTTGGATGAGTCTACTCTCTTACTAAAGGTAGTGAAGACTCGATGAGAATTTCATATTTTCACCGTTTCAATATCCTTATGTTTGGATGCGCTTACTTCACTCTCTTATTGGGTTGAACTGCACTCTCTTTTACTATACCTTGTTATATTCACTTCTCCCCACTTTAGTACATCAATTTATGCTTCATTGAGCCTTTAGAGAATCCTAATGAGTATTTTTATACTCACCCCTACTTGGGATTTATTGGAACTTAGTGTTCCCTTGCAGACAAAAAACAGGTTTATCATGACTTCAGAGGAGCATAGGAATACACGGTACTTGGACCACATGTGGTAGTCGTAGATTGGGATCTAAGAGTATGGATCTCTCAACTATTTTACTTTTCCACATTTTTTGTGAGTTTTGGAAGTTTTATGGTTGGGAGTGTATTTTTTCGATTTCCCTTTTCATTTAATTTTTTGTACTTGTATTGTTTAGAGGTCGATGCATGTTTTTTGGTTTATTTATAGTAGTGTTGTACCTTATTTTCTTTTCACTCCACACTTTTTCATTGAGTTGGTTGCATGTCTGTGTACAGGTTTATAGTTAAAGGCCTACCTGAGTTTATTGTGCCTTCGGTGCTAGTCACTAGACACTAACCTATAGAGTCAGTCTTGGGTTAGTTACATCTCAAGTCCCGACATGGGTTGACTCATGACAATACATGAATGATATAGTCATTAGGTAACAGACATATATAAGAACTCTATTTATAATATTATATTCACTATTTTTCATTTTTCAATATGGATTTAGACCATCATTTTATGAATACGTACATCAAAAGTATTTTGAGGAACTCAATTCATATTTGGAATAACCACCATTTTTTTAGTTGAGATAGTTTTTCTATTATTTTCTGATGAATTTGGGATATCCCTTAACTTGAAAAGTTGATCTCCACTTCAAGTTTTAGAAGACATGGGTTTTCTTTATTATCTACTTGTTATAGATTACCACTCATCCTCCATCCATTCATTGATGAGTTCTTGGACATTCTATTAATTAAACACCAATTTTAATTAAATATAACATCAATTATAGTTATAGAGTCGACTCATGCTCGAGACGTTTTTTTCAAAATACGTCCATAAAAGATAATTTTTTATTCTCTAGCTCATCTCCTCCTAATATTTTTTTTACCAAATACTTAAATTTTAAAATATATGATATTTTCAAAACATTATATTATATCAACTCTTCCCTTAATATTCTTCAAAATTTTCAAATTTCCTGTCATGTTTGATTAAAAACCAATGTTTATAATATTTGTGTTATTAATCTTTATATGCTTGTGAGTAATTTCTATGAGATTGGGTTTCTCTCTTTTATACATTTCTTTTTATGAAATACCTGGTTGAGTTAAGGAATGAGATGGCCTCAAATATTTATTTTATAAACATGTAGTGTCATTAAACTCAAATTCCTCTTCTAGATGACAGTATACATTTCCCAATGGAATAATTTTAGGATTCCCTATATTTATCTACCTTTTAAATCTCTTGTGGAAACCAACATTACTTATCCTTTCACCAAAATAAATGCCTATGTGTCCAAAATAAATGTAATGTAAAAAATATCATTAGAAATAATTTCTTTTTTACAATATAAGATATGTTATCATTCTTATTTATACAATTTGATGTGATTCCCACCAATTATGATTAGATAACATGATATAGAAACATAAAATATTAACAATATCTTTAATGAAGCATAAAAGATATGTCTTGGTTCAAAATACATATTCATAAAATATATAAGAATGATATAAAAGTGTTGAACCCATTAAAACACAAGGCATAATCATGAAAATGTAGATTTTCATATAAATGAATTAATTCTTGAAAATGTGGCATAACTTGATAAATAACATGGAAATTTGGAACAACTATAATCATATAAAAACCTTTTTGATAAAAATTTCACCTTATATCTTGAACAAATCATAATTATATGATTTATAATTGGGTTTTTACATTTTTTACATTTATAAGAGCTTTATGGTTTATAGTTTTATGGGATTTAGGTCAAAACTATTACATAAAAACCCATATATTAAAAAGTTGAGACTTCCACTCAATATTCATTTATCTCAAAATATTAAAATTTTAAAAAGAACCATGTTTTAATTTTATGAAAAATATTAACGACTTTCTACTTAACTTATTAGGTACTTTTTATCATCCAGAAACCTTATGAAAAAAGTTTATAAATATTATATAACCTTAAAAATAATAGAAATATAAATAAAATAAAATAAACTCGACAGTCTATATATAATCCACAAAAAAGTATGAGAACATTTTCCCTTTTAAAAATAAGAATTTGATCTCAAATATCTATTGACTTTTCTATTAATAAAACTTAATTTCTTAATAGATTTCTTGAAACATACCATATGTAATGATAACAAAAAAAATAATAATAATGAGGTTTTTTAGAAAACATGAAAACTCAGGAATACATATCCCTGAAAAAAATCCTTTAACCTATATTTTAAAAAATATTTAAAACATTCCATAAAAATATTAGCTTATTTTATTACATTTTTAAATGAAAATATTTACTTTAGAAAATATTGAGAGTATATCATTTAGGTACCTTGGGACATTATCCTAACATTCCCCCTTTAATGGACCCTTATAAGGGAATAATCTAACCATATAATTACCATGTCTTTTAGGTAAAACTCATAACCAGTAAACTCTCACTTTACCAAATATGTTAGAGTGTTATATCGGGATCACCCATCAATAGAGATATTTTTGGATCACCCTTTGTTATTATAAAATTAAAAATAACCATATAATGAATAAAAAATTCATATATTTCACTTTAATATTAAAACCCATTTCCTTTTTCATTGAAACCCCTAGTAAATAACAATTTCTCTTATCTCATAGAGTTGAAAAAAATTATTCATTTCCAATTCTTTTTTAAAAACAAAATATTCCAAAAATATTGAGAAAAATATTTTCATTGAAAATAACCATGATAAATTATTAATGAATAATGATAATTAATAATTTATATGACAATGTGAATTTGTATTCAAGACAGTCCATTAGAAAAAACATTTATTTTTCACTTTATAGAAAAAATAAATAAAAAACAACCATAAGGTAAATGTCTCAGAGATTCCCTATTAGACCATTAAAAAAATGTAAAAAATACTTAAACATTACCTTTAAAAATAATTAATGTATAAATAATAACTTAAATATAAATTTTTAACAACAAGGATATGGTGGAAAAATGTTTTAATGGATTAATTTGAAATAATATTTTAATGAAAAATCCTTTACCTGAATTACTATCAAGAATTGTACATTATCTAACTCATGAATAATAAAATTTTATTAGTTTTATACTTTATTAATAACCATATTCATGTTCATTTAATAATTATTATTAATTTTATTTTATCTATTACCATGTTTTATTTAATTACTAAAATGGTTTTGTTTACTTAGGATAATTTGGGGTCGTTCATTTAAACCCTCAAGGCAACTTCAGTGTGTTGATCATGGTCAAAGGTGTTATGGATTCATTATCACCAAAATAATAAAATTTTTATATTTATAATACTTATATATTATATAAACTTTTAAAAATATCCATTCAAAGAAATTATGGAAAACGAAGTGTGTCGTTTTATTGAGATTGTAGTCTTTACGTACACAAGAAAAATATTTTCATTTTTTTCTAACAGTTGGAAAAGAAATAAATTATATAATATTTTAATTTTACAACATAATAAATAAGATATAATTTTAATAATATTTTATTTTTTATATCTCTATATTCATCCTAATAAGGTGATAATGATAAATGGATCACATCACTTATTGGAGACAGTGTTCCACTTCTATGCCCAAGTGATGTAATCAATTTCCAACAGATGGAAGGAGTAAGAAGGTAAGTAATATGTTATCATTAAAAAATATTATTATGTCATAAATATCATATATATATATATATATATATATTTATATATTCATTTCTTCTAATCATTATTACAATCTATTTGATCGGAGGATGCAAAACAAAACACATCGCTTTGTGGTGGTCATATTCACCACATATGTATTAGTGACATTTTCATTTTTAATATGATAGAAAAGGAGAGGAAAATGGGTTTTACGATAATAATAATTACATTTATATATATTTACGATACTTATGATACTATTTTATCATGTATAAGAAGATATGGAGGAGGTAGAAGAAGAAATAAACATCATATAGGATGGTTGGGACATATACCATCTCCTCAGATAACCTCTTTGGATTACACCTTAAGACATATTGGTTTAGTATGTTGGGGTGACAAGTTTCTCTAGGATGTGGGGAGAAATTTTAGGGACCTACATTTGTAGGGATACATCAAACTATACTGCTCAAAATGTGTGATTAATATAATAGAGGTGTTTCCCTTTTAAAAGTGAGGGGATGGGAACTAATGGAATTACTTTAAGTACTAAATTATGATAAATTAATTTTCATTTACAAGTGGATCCAAATTGACATATTTAAAATATTTGAGGATTATGAGTCGAATAATTTAAAAAAAATTATCCTAATTAAGAATTTGTTCCTTTTTAAAATAAGTATTTATAACCAGAAATATACTCTTTTTATTCCTATGAAAATACATTAGAGATTTTAAAATAAAAAAGGATAAAAAAAATTTATTCACTACATAAAATAATATAAATTTTATTAAAAAATAAAAGTTGAAATAAATTACCAAATGTTTGAATTGTGAATGGTAATTGTAAAAACACACTTATCTATTAAAATTAATATAGGTTTTATGGATTTTCTAACACCATATCTAATAGTTCTAACCTGGTTTTACCTGTTTCATCATTACCCACGTGCAAAATATTAAAATTGGTTACAGTTTATATTGACCAAAAGAAAAATGTTCATATTCAGCATTTTTAAATCTCTTTATTACAAATACAAAAGTCATTTTTTGAGATTTATTTTATATATGTGGGATAAATCAATTTAATATAAATGAGTGAAATACAATGAAATATAGTTATTATAAAAATTCATTTTAAACCAAAAAATTAACATATAAAAAATAAAATACTATGTTGATTTTTATAACATCCTATAACTCACTTTTAAAAAATTCAAGAATATGAATTTGTTTAGTTATTGTTCTGGGTCTTTTTAGGGGACTTTTGATACATTTTGGATGTTTTGGCATGTAACGAATTGGGACCCGCACTTCTAGAATAGATACTAAAATAGGATTCGTATTTGTTTTCATAAATGATAAATTAAAATTACACATATATTTATACATTCATGGACCTGTTCTGGTCTTAGATATAGATGACTAGGAAACTACCTTACCTAATATCAGAGCTTACAAAATATTATTATAAAATCTCTAATTTTCATCACCTGAAAAAACTCCTAAAGCAAAGCTATCCATTTTAGAAAATATAATATACCTTTGAAAAAAAAATTAAAACTTGGTGTGACCACAAAAATCTTAATAAGGGACATAAATAAAATAAGGATATCATTATTCAATAAATACTTATAAAAATTATTATTTTCAAAATAAAAATTGGGCTCAAAAGAAATATTTTATTACCAAAGAAATAACCTTTTATTCCTAAATAATACCATAAAACATATCATAAGAAATATTAAAGGTAAAATGATACCCATGAAAGTTTCATTGAAAGTATTCTTATCTATTTATATTATTTTCACAATGTTATACTAATAAGTAACATTTACATTTCCTTGAAAATAAACTCTATAACATTACTTATGAAAACATGATATTGTAGAGAGGACAAATAAATTATATAGGTATCTTGGGGAATCATTAGACTAACCACCATATATACTCATGATTAACGATAAAATTTAATCTTGGAATAAACATCATAGTATTTTCCCATTATCTTTTAGGAGAAACCTGATCAGTTAACTTCATCTAATACATGAAATAACTATACAGTCAATTTCTATCTCTGGATTACCAAATGCATTGGAGGTTATAATGTAACCACCGATTCATTTTAGGGTTTTTATGTAAATGAATTTCTTTCAAAACACCTCTTTTAATGTTCTTCTTTCAACTCTTTTTACAAAAGTCAAAAGGATTTTGTAAAATGAGGGTGTTTTGTTAAAGATTCCCTTATATTGAGTCTCATATGTCGCATACATTCTTTATCTTCAATAATAATAAATTTATATTAATTATTTATATTTTTTACAAAAAATTTCAATTTTATTATTCTGTTTATTTAACTTATTAACATTTTATAAATAAATATGTAATTATTTATGTTCACGTAGGATTCCTTCGTGAAATTCAATACTTGAGTCCAAAATAATTTTAATTATAATTGAAATAACCAAAATAGAAGTAATCATTTAATTAAAAATTACTTTATTTAATTTCCCATTAATTAAATAATTATTGCATCTTTATTATTCAAGCCTTTAATGTAATTATTTATTAACTAAAAATTAAAAATTTATTACCATGATTAAAATAAATATTTTATATTTTAAAATACTATTTATGGTAAAATATAGGTTCTAGACAACCATATTTTTAAAAATGATAAACTTGTTAAAATCATTAGTGTGTAAAGTTTTAATTTTCATAAAATAAAATTCTATAAGGGTCTTAATTTTAACCTAGTGGCTCCAAAGGGCCATTGATTAAAACTGTGGATGATTTGGGTATATAATAAGTCATAAAATAAAATATGGACATGTTTTATGGTAATTGGATGATATTTATAATATTATATTTACCTATAATAACCCAATGTATCCTTAATAGTAGCAATAAAAATTACAATGTTCACTATTCAAATTGTCCAAAAATAAAATGGGTCTATTTTATAAATTTTAAACTTATGATTAAAAATATGGAATCCATTTTTAAAAATTTAAAACATAAAATTGGAATAATTTAATTTAAAAATTAATTCGAAAAAATGCAAGGAAAAACAGTTTTTCGAAAAATTACATTTTTAAATATATAATGTTTTTGTACTTAATTTAAGTATAAAATACCTTTAAAACCATAATTGGATTATTATAAATTAAAATGAACGGATTAAATTTTAAAAGTAATCTAAAACAAAATTTTACCATTTAATAAAATACAGTTCCCAAAAATAAAACCAGTATATTTTACTATTCATTGAACAATTAATATTTTTTGAAAATACTCAAACATTCATCCTATGATAATTTGAAAAGTATTAATTCTAAAATGAAATTAATTTTTTCAAATAAATTTTATATAACATCTAAAAATTAATTATAATATTCATTCATGATAAACAAGAAAACCCATTTTTGATGAAAACTTATTTCTAAAGATTAAAATTACATTTTTTTTAAATGTTAGGTCTGAAGCCTCATTTTTATTTTTAAAGAAAATAAAATACCTATTTTTATTGAGTGTAGGAAGACCCATTAAAAATTCAAATGGTTGAGGGGCATGAAAGCCCATTTTTTGGCCCAAAGGGCCCCACGGTGAATAGGTTTGCTACAGTACCCGAGCTGCTATAGTATAGGCTAAAGTACTACCACCACTACAGTTGTTCATTTAAGCTCATTATAGTGTACATTTTATGATATATAACATATCCTTTTCAATTAAAAATATTAGTATGTTACTTTCTCCCCCCTCCACCTTAAATTATTTGCACAAAAAATAATTTGTTCATAATAATTAAAAAGAGTCTGAATTTCTATCATCATAATTAAGAAAAACATGAGAATTTAATGAAAATTAATGGCCTTGAAATTCTATTGACATTTATATATCTTCATTTTATAATGAAAAAACCTAATCTCTAAATTATTCAAGACTTTTCATCTAATACCAAATGTAACGACCCGAGATCTGCACTATTGTAACTGGTACAAAAAACATGTTGTGTATATTTTTTCATAAAATATAGCTTAAAAATACACAACGATTTATAAATTTGAGGAACTTTTCTAGTCTAGGTTATAGAGGATTAGCAAAATACCTTACTTAATATCATAGTTTTAAAAAATAATTATAAAATAAGCAATTGGCTTTATGTGCGTCAAATCCTTAATAAAATCCATCTATTTTAGAACTTCTAAGATACCAAGTAAAATCATTTTAAAACATAGGATGATCCTAGAAAACATCGTAAGGGACATAAAATAATGAAGGAAAACATTAGTATATACATAGAGATAAAAAGTATCCTTTTTCAAAATAAACATTGGGCTTAAAATAATTATTTTATTAAAAAATAAATCTCATTTTCTTCTTAGATAAATCCATAAAATATTTTATAAGAAATCATAAAGTAAAAAAATAAACCCATTAAGGTTTCCTTGAAAACATGTTAAACACTTTAAAACATATTCAAAAAGGTATAATTAAAAGTAACATATACTTTTTCTTAAACATAAACTGAATAACATACCTTGTGAAAAGATGAGATTATATCTAGAATAAATTAAACATATAAGTAATTTAGTAAATCATTTTTGTAACCACAATAGATACTCATGATTAAATTTCACAATTAATCTTGAAATAACCATCAAATTAAATCTCCATTATCTATTAGGGAAAACCTAAATGGTTAAATCCATCTCATACATGGAATAACCATATGGTCGACTTCCATCTTCACAGGACCCAATACGTTTGAGGTTATAACATAACTACCCTCCATTATAATCAATTCCAATGAACCTTGTCACAATCATAAATCATGAAAATATTCAACATAAAAATATTTTTAAGGAAATTAAACTTTTAATTTTAAAATCACATATTGCAAAAAAGTTTCACACTTGCAATGGATAGAAAATTACTTTGAAAAAAACCTTGTAAAATTATAAAAGATGGTTCAAAATTTTAAGGCATCGAGAAATGTGGAAATTATTCTCATGTTGTGAAAGTTAAAAAACATTCCTTTTAACTTTTTTTAAAAGAGTTGAAAGAGGAACTCAAAAGAGGGGTTCTAAAATAATATCCTTTACAAAAAAAACCTTAAAAAGATTCAATTTTGAAAAAAATTGAGAGAAATTATAAAATTACTCATTTAAAACATTCATATACCTAAAAATATATTCACCAAAATCATTTTATTATCATGGAAATGAAATAGAATGATTTAAAAAATAAATCATTAAAACATTTAAAATGAGGATATTTAGTTAAAGAGTTTCTTACCTTGAGTCTGTATTGTCCCATATGTTATTTATCATTTTGAATAACAAAGGTAGAATAAATATTTAATTTATATATAACCGTTTTCAATTTTATTATTCCTTCTATTTCACTAAATAAAATGTTATAAAAATTTCACACTTATTTTTGTTCATGTCAGATTCTTTGATGATATTCATTAAATGAGTCCAAAATCACTATAGTGTGACTGACTGAAAATTGTATTTTTATTTAATAAAAAAGATAAAAAGATAAATAGTTATGGAGGATGAAAAGGGTGAAGACCATGTGTTCCAACCTTAACAATTAAATTAAAATTAAATGGGATGGATAATGTACTAAAATATAAAATGTGCATTTATTCTAGAGCTTATTTAATTGTTAGATAATTAGGATAAATGTTCCCCTCTCACCATGTGTGGAAAAATACCATCACTTCTTCCAAAATATTCCTCTCTTTACAAATCGAATAAGACACCTCCCATGGTGGACCGGTCCTTCCTTAAATCATGCCAACTAGCTCCTTATAATCTGATTCCACTTATTGGAGAGTGATTTTGTATAATCTATAAAACAAAATACCACTGACAAATGACCTTACCTTAGCTATAAAAGATTTGAATGTTCCATAAAAGTTACTAAAACCCAAAAAAGACCCATCCTATACCATCAAAAACAATCCCTGCAACTTTCACAGTTCCATATACACATGATCCATCGACATTTAACTTCATCCCATTCAATGAAGGATTCAAACACACCCATGCCCCCATTTCTTCTATAATTATCCCTTGATTTTAGAACCACCAATGGAATATACATCCTTAGAGAGTTTGATCTATACCCACAAGACTGAAGACCACCCAGATCCACCACTATAGACATTACGCACACTAGGAAGAAAATTTTGAGAGTAAAACCTTTCATCCCTTGCATTGTTACTTTATTCCAAAAAAACCCAACATGAAGTAGATAAAAACATTCTATTTATCTTTTCCTCTTCACTACTATGGTTCACCTCAAGTAACCAAGAAGACAAAAAATTGACAATGGTGTCCCCTCCCCCTTTCATTCCCTTATAACATCCAATAGTAGTCCATATTGCTTATTCCCGATATCTATTAAAGAAAAAATTGCATGGAGATTCATGGCATGGTGAGGTGTAACACCATCACGTTGAGGACATCTAAATGCCTTTAATCTGAATTTTGTCCTCCATTAGTAGAGTATAGTTCCTTATCCTCCATATAATAAAATTAATCTTCACAGGGAACCAATTTCACTAGAGATTCAATATAATATCATTATTACCATTCCTAACATGAATTAATTCTTGATAGTATTTCCCAGAAAAGAACCCTGACGTTGAAGCAGTGAGGGCACACCTGTCAAGTTTTTCATTCAGCATGATGACTTTGGAATGATGTATTTAGTAAAAGTGGTAATTTTTCAGTCATATAAAGAATAAGATTTATTAAATAAAAATACTTATTATATATAAATTTTACTTTTAAATCCTTATATTAAATATGGTTATGAAAAATGAACTATGTTATCATCATTGAGCTAGTAGGTCATACGTACGCACGAGTAACATTTCCATTTTTAAACAGAAATTATCGAAAGAATGTAAGTATTATTTTATATTTCCAGAATTATTATAATATCATTAATATAATATTAATCATTTATATATACTTATATATATCATCCATGTAATGAGTATATGAATAAAGAATCACATTATATTGTGGAGGTGATAATTCACACGTACGCACGTATGATGTTATAATTTTTTTGTTTATGGAATGTTAAGAAGGTAAATGATATATTATCTTTTAATAGTAATGAATATGTAATTAATATAATAAATAAACACTAATTCAATAATTACAACCATTCTTGATAGATAGTTATGTAAAATGAATTACATTGATTCGTGAGGTGGTTGTTCATCACACACAAGAACAATTAATGTTTTCCACATTTGATGGATGTGGATATGGATATATTTCATGAAATTGACATAATAACATCTAATTATGTGGAGGATACTATATTTATTATATTATAATGGTTTAATAATGTTTTAGGGATTTTTAAGAATAAAAAAATAGAAATACTTGATTAAAAACTATACATATTCCTCAAACAAACTCTTTTTCTTAACACATTAAGACTACTAAAGATGGTGTGATGTCTAAACTAAGGCCTATAGAATATGGTGGGGGAATTGTAGAATCTAATTTTGAAGTGTATGGTCGTTATATTATGCTCAAGGTGGTGAAATGAAGTGATTTAAGGTTTTCTATTTTATAATTGAGGTGAGGATCATTTTAGGAGTTTCCTAAAATATTAAAATAGAATAAGGCTATTCTAGTTCCAGAGACTTCCAAATGGCATAAAATTAATATGGGGTGACATTTTAGACCATATATTATCCCAATTTCCATTATGTATGATTTTTAATATTTTTTAATAATGTAATAAAATATTAATTCCATAAAATATCATTGTTTTTTCAAATTTGATATTATTCACTACTTTTACATTAAAAACATCAACAAAACAAGTATAATTCGAATATAATGAATTAAAACATCTATAATATTTTATATAGAACAATATTTGTTTTTGGACACATTGATTCTTTCAATGCATATAAAATATAATATTTTTAAAAACACTTAATTTATTTTTCTGTTAATTAAATCAACACTATATTTGTATTGTGTAAGAATTTAAGGTAATTATACCTTCGATAAAAATTTGAAATAAATTGCCATGATTTCAATAATTAATTTTATTTCCAAATAAAATTTTTATTCAAGAAATATTCTTTACGACACCATTTTAGGAATATCACCCTTATTGAAAACATGAGTATGAATTGTTTGACTTTTAATTAAATAAAATAAAATAAGGCTCATAACAACTTAATAATGGAAAAATGGTTATAAATATTAACCCCAAATGATTATGAAAAGTAATTAATCATCCCAAAAAAATTATTCAAGTATTTTTTTAATTTAATGGTTCTTATCACTTTATTTATAATCATTTAATTTAATTTTCCATTAATTAAATAATTATATCCTAATTATTTCGCAAGCCTTTAAGGTAATTATTTATTCCATAAAAATACAAATAAATTAAAATGATAAAGATAAAAATTTTATCTTTCAAAATACTACTTCTTTTCATTCATATATTCTAGATGATAATATATTAAAAAGGTTAAAATCATTAAAAACATTTGTGTCTCATGTTTTACATTTCTTAAAATAAAATAATATAAGGGTCTTAATGTAAATACAGTGAATCTAAAGGGTATATATTTGAACCAAGGATGACAATGGTCAAAATTATCTCATGCAATGAAATTGGGACAAGTGTTAAGGTAATTAGATAATATTTATAATATTATTTTTACCCTAAATTACTGAGTATACCCTTAACTGTGAGAATTAAATTTAATACATTTACTATTCACAATGTTGAAAAGTAAAAGGGTAATATTTTCTAAATTTTGACTTTCTCATTCCAAATATGGTATCTATTTTTCAGAATTCAAAATATATAAGTGGAATAATTTAACATAAAATTAATTTATAAAAATGAAATGAAAACCAATTTTTTTTTGGAAAAATGACATTTTTGAATATAATTTTTTTTTATAATTAATTTAAATATAAAATCCATTTAAAAAATAATAATTTTTTTATTTTAAATTAAAATTTTAATTTTAATTTTTAAAACTAATTCAAAATATAATTCTGCCATTTAAATAAAATACAGTTTTCAAAATAAAACCACTATTTTTAACTATTAATTGAAAAATTAGTATTTTTAGAAAATACTAAAAAAATCATTCAAATATTATTTGTATATGATAAATTAAAAAATGATATTAATTTTGTAAAAAAATTCGAAAACATACAGAAATTAATTATAATATTCATTCATTAACAGAAAGAAAACCCATTTTTCAAGAAAACATGTTTATGAAGATTAAAATTCCATTATTATTTTATTATTTTTTAATCATTTACCAATACATTAATATTAATTTGGACCTATATTTTTGTTTTATAAATTGGTTATTCCTATTTATACCTACTAGTTTAAAATTTTGGTTATAACAACCACATTTAAATAATAATATTTAGTTGTTAGTTTATGCTCAGTGTGTCATATCTTGTACACAACCAAACATAGTATTCTATTTTAAAAGTATTGAGATGTTACATTCTACAACCCTTAAATGATTTTTTTCATCAAAATTTGTTCATTGTACTTAATAAAAATTAGAATTTCTAATATAATAATTAATAAAAACCAAAATATCTCAGGGAACTTGATTACCTAGAAATTCAAATGAAAATTATATCACTTTAATTTTATAAACGAAAACACATAATATCCAAAGTTATCTATACAATTCATTTAATACCAAATGTAATGACCTAAGGCCCTTAATTATGGATCTGGTACTAAAAATATGATGTGTATTTTTTTCATAAAAGATAACTAAAAATACACAGTTATTTATAAATCCAAGGACCTTTTCCTTTCTAGGTTTTGGGGGACTAAGATAATAACTTACACAATATCAGAGTTTAAAAAAATTATAAAATAACCAATTGGATTAATTTTTGTCAACTAATTAAGAAAATCCATTCATTTTAGAAAATCTATGATTCCTATGAAAAGAACATTAAAACTTGGGTTGAGCACAAAAATCTTAGTAAGGGACATAAAATAAAGATGAAAAATATTAGTCCATAAATAAATGTAAAAGCTTTCCTTTTTAAAAATACACATTGGGCTGAAAATAAAAATTCTCTTACATAAGAAATCACATTTTCCTACCAGTTAATTCCATAAAAAAATTCATAATAAATCAAATTTTAAAACATATAACCCATTAATGCTTCATTAAAAACATGATAAACTATTAAAAAAAATCATAAAGTTATTTTTAAATGTAACATATACTTTCTCTTAAACATAAAATCAATAACATACCTTGTGTAAACATGAGATTATATCAAGAATAAATAAATCATATAGGTGCCTAGGGGAATCATTAGAGTAACCACCACAACTACTCATGATTAACCATAAAATTTAATTTTGGAATAACCATTTCTATATATTCCCATTATCTCTTCGGAGAAACCTAATCCTTTAGCTCTGTCTCATATATGGAGTTACCATACGGCCAACATCCATCTTCAAGGTACCCAATGAATTGAAGGTTAAAACTTAACCAATAATTATTATAAATAAAATACCATGAACCATATCAGAATCATAAATCATAAAAACATCCATCATAAAAATATTCTTAAGGAAAATAACATTTTTGTTTTAAAATCTCATATTTTGGAAAACCTACACACTTACAATGAAAACATTTTACTTTGAAAATAACCATGTAAAATTATAAATTAATATTCAAATAATTATGGCATAATGAAATAAGTAAAATATTCTCATAATATTTATGATAAATAACATTCCTTTTGACTTTTTTTAAAAGATCTTAAAGAGGAACATTAAAATAGGGGTTTTAAAATCAATGTTTTTATATAAAACATTAAAAAGATGCCATTTTTAAAACTTTTGAGAGAAATTAAAAAACTACCATTTCGAAAAATTTATATCCATATAAATAAATTCATAAAAATCATTTTATAAACTTGGAAATTAAATATAAATATTCGAACAATAAAGCTTTAAAACATTAAAAAAACGTTTTTTAGTTAAAGAGTCTCCTACCTTAAGTATGGGTCGTCATGTACATTATTTACATTCATGAATAATAAACTTAGGTTAATTATTTAAATACTTCAAATCCTTTTTCTATTTTATTATTCATTTTACTTATCTTATTAATATATTAAAAATTTTAATATTATATATGTTCACACTGAATGCTTTGATGATATTCAGAAGTTAAGTTCAAAATGGATTTAGTATGATGCATTTAGTCTAAGTGGTCATTATTCCATCATCTATAGAATAATATTAATGACATAATAATTATTAGTATACATCAATTATGCATTTAAATCCATCCACTAATTATGGTTATGAAAAATATACTATGTTACAATCATGGAGATGGTAGGTCGTATGTACTCTTGAGTATCGTTTTTTCATTTTTCTATAGTCATTATAGAAGGAAGGTAAGTATTATATTATATTTCCATAATTATTATAATATAATTAATATCATATTAATATTTTATATATATTTATATATATCATCCATGTGATTTAGTGATGAAAATCTAATCACATTGCTTCATGGAGGTGATAATTCACAGGTACGTACGGAAGATGTTATCATTTTTTTCATGGAATCTTAATATGGTAAATGATATATTATATTTTAAGATTTATTAATATTTTATGAATATAATATATACATATTAATTCCATCATTATAACCAGTCTTAATAGATGTTGATTAAAATGAATTACATCAGTTCGTGAGGTGGTAGTATAACATACACATGATCAATTACTTCTTTTCCTATTTTATGGATGTTCATATGGATATAGTTCATGAAACTAATATAATAATGTTTTCAAAATTAATCCATTATTGTTAAATATTCATTATAAAATTAATTGTTTTATAAAATAATTTAAAATTCATTCTAAAATAATTTTGAAATGCTTGATTGAAAAATGAAATAAATTTGGACAAAGAAATTTTATTTAACATCTAAAAATTATTTATAATATTAATTCATGAAAAGTAAGAAAACCCACTTTTGATGAAAACATATTTCTTAAGAATAAAATTACTTTATTATATTTTTATTTTATAATCATTTTCTAATACATAAATATTGAGTTGGAACTTTATATTTATTTTCTAAATTAGTTATTTTTATTGATACATTCCAATTTAAAGGCTAGGTTATAACAAACACAATTAAATAATTATATTTAGTTTTTCTTTTATGCCAGATTTGGAATATCTTGTATTCTATAAAATATTGTATTTTCATTTAAAAATATCTAGATATTAAATGGAAACGGTGGTCATTTAGTGCAAAGGTTAGGGATAACAGTGTGGTTTGTGCTGAAGAATCGTGCACCCTATATTGGTCTTCTGGAGAGGGGGCACATAGTTTTCCAAAAATATGAATCATCACCCTTCAAAACATTCACCCTTTTATAAAGGGAGTATACACAATTGAATCATTGTCAGATTAATCGTGTGAAAAAACCATGCACCCTTTCTAGAAGCCTAGTAATGGAGCACGGTTACTACTAATGATGTGTCCCGACCAGGAAATCCTGAGATCATATTTTAATTCCTCTGAAATTTTTAATTAAAAGATAAAGACACATGTTTTTTATTCCTAAATCCTGCCATTAGAAACTAATAAAATTGCATAGATTATAGAGGCTCCCTAGAGGCATTCATGTCTCCTCTAACCTCCTCTCTTATAAGCGATGTTCTAGAGGAAGTGATTGATCCCTCTATGGTATGGGTTTTCCCTCTTGATTTGGAAATTTTTCTCAATTTATTCTATCCATTTTTAGATAACTGAATCCTCATGTTGATGATGGATTAGATTTTTTTATATATCTTGATTCTAGGGTGGATTCCTTAATCTACTTCAAATTCATTATTTGTTGGTAGTTTCTATTGTAGGTGTTATTTTGATCATATACTTCAAGGTAGATGGTTCAGTAAAAATTTACCAAAAAATTAAAACCCTAATTTTCGTGATTTATTTGAAATTATTTTTGAATTGGTTTATAAATTCTGATTTGAAATAATTTTATGATTTATTTGAAAAGGGATTGGATATTTTTAAAATCCATCAATTTAATTCCCATTAAAATTGTTCTGTAGATTTTGAGAAACAATATGACATGAATTGAAAGTTTATTGGATGAAATTATTTTATGAAGATTACTAATAAAATTGGCATTAAATAAAATTATTTTAAATTCATGTAATTAATGAAATCCTTTGATTTCATTTTGAAATTGAAACAGAATTTTGAAACATGGAATTGGGAAATTGAATTGTAAATGATGAATTTATTTGAAATTTATGATTTTCCCATGAATGAATGAAGTATTGATTGAAGAACATTTGATCTTGAGTAGTAAGTGAGTGATTAGGAAAAGCACACTAGGATTCTAAATCCCTAAAATGGATTGATGATGAAAACTCTTACTAATTCTTATCCATCATGTTTGTTCCTCATGGTATGTTGATTTATTTGAACCAATGGATTTATCCTTAGGGACATGATCACAAATAGTTGAGCCATGATAGATGATTGACTAGTGGGAGCATCTAAGAGCGCATAACTAATGTAACTCATGGAATATGACCATAGTGAATTATTTTTTTTGACTTGATATTACAAGCCACTTTTTATTGAACTATTTTTATTCCATTTTTTATATAAATTTTCTATTTAAAATGTTTATTTAATCCTATTTTTGACTAAGGTTCTATATTTTGATTATAAAAAATTTTGATTTAAAATATAAAAATAATTTTCATGCCATGTTTTATTTAAATTGAATTTATAAATTATATAATTATTATGGAATTGATTATGTAATTGATTGTGGAATACTTTTTGATACCCTAATGTGTTTTTACCTCCCACCCTACCTTTTCTTTATGGTGTTTTTAGATTATGCTCTGACATGTCCATGAAAAGGTAAAATTACTATTAGAGGTGGTGGGTGTGCTTTACTCATGGGATCCAGAAGCAATTGTGGTAACATGTGGAATTAGGATCCATTTATTTTTTAGTGTTTTTAATATCTTGTCATGATATCCATTATGTCAATTTTTTCATGATGTTTTACTTTGGGATGTATAAATCTATATTTTTGGTAATTTTCTCCTTCATGGGTATTTGTTTTACAGACTGTGTTATATTCACTCTTATATTATATTTTTATATATTGTAGGTTTTTTCTTATGAAAAACATATTCCCTTTATCTCTTAGTTTATGTGAGGTTTTATTCGCAAGCCTATGGGGATCGAGAATTCCCTTCGAGCTATGTTAGGATTAGATTGAGTATCAGTTTACCATGGTATCTAGGGAGGTCCATGATAAAATTGTATCAAAGGGGAGGTTGAGTATAATTCCTTGACTTAGGTATGTTTTTTGGGATTTCTTGGAAGATATGAGGTATAAATATTTAGAAATTTTGGAATTTATGAGTGAGATTGTGGCCATCTCTCATCACAATGAGTCTTAAGTTACCATGGGTGTTTCAGAAAAGTATCATTGAGGAACAATTTTTCCGGAGAATATTGAAACCAAAAATTTGGAACTCTATGTTATGGAACATATATTCTGATATCTCTTTATTTAGTGGTGATCATTGTATCGATGTTGATGATTTTATGTTTCTTGTTGATTTCGTGTAGAATTACACCCACGAGAAGAAGTTCTAATAGTTCACAAGAGGAATCTGTTGGTGAACCAATGAAATTGAGTCCTCTAGTTGACATAAATCTTGTTGAGATAGTGGTTCGTGATGTCCATGGTTTGGGATAGGTTTCCAAACCCATTCTCGTTTAGGATCTAATTATGGAACCTAAAAGGTATGAAACTAATTACCATGTTTAGGAGTTTATTTGGTCCAAACCACCAGCATAACAAGAATCAAATGATCCTAAAGAGGAATTGGATTAGTTAAAAAAATATTGAGATTATTTTTGAGTTCTTGGAAACATTTGATTTGATAAATGTGTAGTGTGATAAATTCACATTGGATGGACCAGGAAGGAGATTGTGGGATTTAATGGTAACAGTGAAGAAACATGAGTTCATGGAGTGGAAATACTTTAGAGTTATTTTCACAAAACAATTCTGTCTAGAATCCATGGGGTTGGAAAATTCCATGGAGTTTCTCAACCTCTTGTATTATAATAGGACCATGATTCATTATAAAATCTTATTTTTTTTATTTTATTCAATTTTCTATAGAGGTGGTGATAAATGAGAAACTGAAGGCATGAATATTTGATAGTGGTCTTCCACCTGACATTCAATCTCAGTTGTCCATGCTCAAACTCACCTCTTATGAAGATGTATTGGATAGAGAATTGTTGGCTGAGCTTGAAATGAATGGTATGTCAGGGTTGAAAAGAGTACCTCATACTCATAGCAGTAGTTATATTGGTTACTTTGAATAAAAGGGAAAACATCATTATCCTCATAGTGGTTTTCAGATGTATACATCAGCCAGACATCTTATAGTTTCGGGAAGTGGCCAAATTACTTTTCTCTATTGTGTCAGGTTTGGGAATTATTAGCGAGTTTCCATATAGGCACCCATGAAATGTGGTAAATTCAATCTTTTAAGACACTTTTATATGTTCTATCATGAATTTTCTCTATTATGTTTCATGAGATCATCCACACCAAAAGGTACTATGTTTTTTTTTCATATTCTTTAACAACTAAGGGGTTCTATCCATAGAAATATTCAATGATGCAACTTCATTTAGTGAAAAGGTCTGCAAAAAATTCTAATACTAGTTTGGTGAAGTTAATTGGTACTATCACTATTGATTTATCTTTAGTGATTGATTTATTTGATACTACTGCAACTCATTTTTTATATCAATTTGTGTTTTTAATATGAATAATCTTAGTATGAATAATATGTATAATGTGATGAATACTACTACACCCCTCAAAACGATGAGTGAGATGGGTATCTGGTGTCCCAATTGTGTTTTCTCTTTATCAATGATTGATCTCACCTAGAATTTTCTAATTTGTGATATGAAATATTTTCACATCATTACTAGGACGGATTGGATGATTCCTTATAAGTCCTAATTGAATGTTATCTTTATAGTGAATCATTTACTACACTTGATGGGTCATGTCGTGGTTTCCAAGGAGAATTGGACATGAGGTCATGTAGAGTTAGACCTTATTTTATGTAGTTGGGAATGGAAATATCAGATTTTTATTTTGACATAGAGTTGGAATCTTTAATTGGTTCTTGAAGATCGATATTCATTTTGGTTATCACCAACTAAGAATTGAATAATGTGACCTTCAGAATACCACCTTTGATAGTAGTTACAACCATTATGATTACCTTATTATACCAAATTTTTTAACCAATTCTCCTAAGTGTTTTATTCGATTAATGAATTAAACATTACATGAGTAACTAGACTCATTCATGGTGTTGTTTTTTGATGATATATTGGTTTAATCTAAGACCAAGGAGGACCATGTACATTATTTGATAGCATTTATTGAAATCATGAGAGACCAGTGACTTTATTCCAATATATAAAAATGCTATTTATATATTTGGGATGTGATATAATTGGGACATGTGTTATGATAACATTATATTTCATTTTATCTTCAGAAGGTGAAGGCTATTATGAAATGGGGGAAACCACATATTGTTTTTGAAATTCAGATATTATTGGGATTTGTAAGTTATTACAACATGTTTGTTATGTATTTATCAAAATTGTCTTCTCCAATGATCACCCTTACTCAGAATGGAGTGAAGATAAAGTGTTATGTGAAATTTTAGAGTTTTTTTGATGAGTTGAAGTGTCTTTTTACATATATTCTAGTGTTGACTCCTCCAAAGTATGGGAAAGGGTATGTGATCTTTTATAACATATCCAGTTTGGGTTTCAGTTGCATTCTTACATAAATAAGTCATGGGATATCTTATTTATGTATAAATATTGTGGCCTAAGAAAAGAAATATCTAAACCTTGATAATGAGATCATTTCCATGATTCACACTCTTAAGATTTGGTGGAATTAACTTTTTTTAGTATGTTTTCCCAACTACTCCAAACACAAAAACTTGAGTTATATATTCTCACAAAAATATTTTATCCTTCAGAAAATATGATGAGATTAGTACCAAAAATATATTTATTTCAATATTTCCTACTTCCCCAGTGTGGGAATGTCATTGTTGATGCTTTTATTTAGAAACATCTTACCCTATCCATGAACAAATCACCAGAAGAGTGGAATCTGATGGATCTTTTCTCAGTTTCATTTGGGAGTCTGGGAGGTTGTGATCAATATTGTCTTAGAAAGTGTTAATTTCACCTATGATATTAGTGATATGATTATTCTATAAGAGTACATTTATGATCAATTTTGTGAAATTATGGAGTCTCTTTATGGTGGGTATACCATTAATGAGTGTTCATTCTCCTAAGAGGGTGTTTTATATTCCAGAAACTAGTACATTGTACCATTTATAGGGAGAAACATTGTGATGGGGGAATTCCATAATTCTCAATGGAAATTTCCCTCTAGAACCAGGAAGATGATATATGATATATATTGATGATTCTATTATCCATGTATGATGTAATACATAAATGAATTTGTTTCTTGTTTCTATACCTATAATCATGTCACAGATGAGAACCAGAAACCATTAGATTTATTGCATCCCATTCACGTTCCTACTTGGAATTAATGTGATATTTCAATGTATATCGTAGTTGGATTACCATTATCTACATCATGGGAATAATCATCCATGGGAAGTGATTGATATATTGAAAAAATCATCTCACTTTACCCTATTAGTGATATGACCAAAGATAAGGATATGGAAAGTATCTATGTGAATGATATTGTTAAATTTCAATCATATTCTATAGTCAATTATGGTGATCCCATTTTACATCTCAATTTTTGGGAGGCCTCTAAGTGGTGATGGTAACCTAGGTTAGTCTATGAATTACATATCATTTAAATATGGATGTCTAGAAAGAACGATCTATACAGATTCTTGAGAACATGGTATGTTGTTGTGTTCTTAACTTAAGTGGAGCTCAGAATGACCATTTGGGACTAGTTGAGTTTTCCTAAAACAATAGAATTATGAAATTAAAATTACTCTTCTAGAGGCCTTGTATTGATATCACTATAGATCTCCACTTTTATAGTTAGATATAGGTGATTTATCTTAAGATGGAATGAGTTTGGTCAAAGAGATGTTGGTGAAGATTTAGATAATTCATTAAAGATTGGTGATGACATAAAGATGGTATAAATTATGAGTTGATATTTCGATATGAAATTGGAGTTTTTAATTGGTTACTAGGGGTTTCCGATAGTTTTACCTTGGTTAGGTCATTGACAGCTTTGAAAAATAGGGAAATCTTGCACCATGATTTGTGGGTCCTTTTGAGATTGTTAAGTGGGTTGGAAATGTGGCTTACTGGTTAGAAATTTCACCACAATTAATGTAAATACACAATTTATTCCATGTATCATAGCTTATGAATTATCTTTCTAAACCTTCTCATGTCTTGAGTTGGGAATACCTTGATGTTGAACTATATTTACCATTTACTGAGGAGCTAGCTAGGAATGTTGATTCTAAGATAAAGGTTATTGTGGTTAGAATATAATTTTTGTATGTGTGCAATGAAAGCATGGTTTTTATTCTCATGAGATATGGGAGCATGAAGAATTTATGAGATAGTAGATGAATCATCTTTTTGATATGGAGTCTTCTTAAAAAGATTTATGGGGACATAAAGTTTTAGTGATTGGGATGTTGTAACATCATGTTACCTATATTCAGGTACTTATTTACACTTATTTTGATCATCTTTTGTCTGGATCCTCCTCTAGGCGATTTTTTGGAACTTTGTAGATGCTCTAAAATTTTTGGGGACTGTTCACGGATGGAACACGGTTAGGGATAATCAGGTGTTTTTCCTAGAAAATTGTGTGCCCCAGATTAGTTCTCTAGAGGAGGAAATACAGTTTTTCCAAATCATATGTCCACACCCTAAAAACATGCACTATTTTATTGGGAGGGTTTTAATTATTATAACATTTTAGATTAACCATTTGGCCAAAACATACACCCTTTCCATAAGACCAGTAAGGGCACACCATTAGGAAAAATAGTTACTACTAACCTTTCAACCTCATAAGGAAACTATGTGAATGAGATTTATTTCCACACTAATATTTAATTTAAAACATGAGACCAATGTTTACAATGAATAAATCATCCCATTAATACCTAATATAATTCTAAAACTTTTGGAAGATCCCTAGAGGCATTATTATTTGTTCTAACCTCCTCTATTTTGAATTGAAGTTTCGTTGGAATAAATAAATACCTTTTCTTTAAGTTTGTTCTCTATGTATTTGTAAATTATCTCTCATTTCCTTATCTTCCTTTTGAGTTTATTGAATCCTCAAGTTATTGATGAATAAGATCATTTTTTATGGATCTCAATTCTAGGTTAGATTCCATGATCTCATTCTCTTTCATTCTTCATTGATGGTTCACTTTATGGGTGTTTATTTGATCATGTGATTCAAGGTAGGTGGTTCTATAAAACATTATAATACAATTGAAACACTAAATTAAATGATTAAATTGAAACTATTTTTCATTTGGTTTTCAAAACATGATTCGAAATGAATTTATGTTTGATTTGTAAGGGGCATGGAAGTTGTGAAAAATCCACAATTTTAATCATATAGAAATTGGTGGGTAGATTGTGAGAAAAATTATTGCTGGAGTTGATATTTGATTTGATGATGATTTCAGTGAAGTTTTTTTTAAATGAAAAATGACATTAGATCCATAAAATTAATGAAAACATATGATTTTTTTAAAATTAAAATTTTATGTTTAAAAATGAGATTGGAAAACTAAATTGTGAATAATAAATTGATTTGAATTGAATGATTTCCCATGAATGAATGAATGATTCTGAATAGTTCCTACTTCCATGCATGTATCAAGGTGATAAATAAGATTTCTTATCCTAATATTAATTTGAAGGAGGGAATCTTCATAATTGAAATCAAGGTTGTTGGAGGAGTGGCAGAAAATCTTTATAAATATGTCCTTATGTATCCTAACCCTTTCATGTAGAAAGGATATATAATGAGAAGTGAAGACCTCTTCAAGGTCATACACCATGTTCTTACTGATCATGATAAATCAGTTATTGAATCCATGATTGAGAAGGATGTGATCATGGAGGTAGTCGAAACTCTTAATCAATGTAGTTCTCCTAGTCCCGATAGATTGATGGTATCCTTCTATATGGATTCATGGGATGTAGTTAATGAAAAACAAATTGAAGTTATGCAAGACTTATACCACTATGTAAGTATCCCTCATTTTTCTAGTGGAACCAACATTTCAATAATTACAAAAGTGAATAATCCTACCTCATTTATTTATTTTAGGTCGATAAGCATGTGTAACTTCTCCTACAAGGTGTATGTGAGTTTCATTAACAAAATATTGGGTTATCATATTAATTCATGGATTTCAAAAGGGAAACATGGTTTTGTTAATAAAATTACCATTAAAGGCATCATAACCATTGAATAATAAATTATATTGGAATTAAATAAATAAATATTATGTTACAATATGGTAATTAAACTAGAAATTTAAAAATAATTTGATTGGTTATAATGGAGCATTATTTTGAGGGTTATACAATTCATGGGTTTCTCCACCTAGATGTTAGAATTATTATTTAGATTCATTTGTTATCCCTGGATTTCCATTTCATTTATGGGTTGAATGTGTGGTTTTTATTTATTTATAGGGTCATCCCAGAGATATCCATTTTCTCTAAACTTGTTTATAATGGGTCTAGATACTCTTAGTAGGGTTATTAATAGATACTGGGAGGATGGAAGTATTATCCCATTCCGTTCCTAGTCTCAATTCCTCTGTACTTCCCATATAATTCATTTGTGATATGAGATCTTATTTGTAAATATAAAGTGGAGATCATTTAGAGGAATCAATAATTCCTTGGAAGAGTACAAAAAATGGAGTGTGAAAGTAATTAATCATGATAAGTACAATTTATTTATTTTGAATAAGTGCATGAATTGGAGGACTAATGCTATTGGATACATCCTATGAATTTGAAGGATGAATTTACCTATGGATTATATGGGTTTTTCCATTTACCTATGTAGAATACATATCAATCGTTTTGATAAGATAATATACAAAATTCTAAGCCACATCAATAATTGGAAGAACTATTTTCTCTTATTCTAGGGTAAAATTACCTTAAAGAAAGGTTTCCTCTCCCCCATTTTAATGTACATTAACCTTATCCTCAGGGTTATAAATGTTTTTATTAAGAACATTTAATCTCTTATGTGATCATTATTTTGGTATTCACACTCATATGGTAAGACAATTTGGAAATCCTAATAGAGGTTGGATATTCCATTTAATGATGATAGAATCAAAGATAAGGACACTAATGATGTCATGAACTATCTACATATGAAGATGGTATGGGAGGATTTAGAAGGATGCACTCTCTATGCCCATTTCAATGTATATAGACATGGGTGGAACTTTAGTTTAGTGAATGGGAAATCTTCTCACCTATGGAGAGATATATAGAATAACATCATGATGCTTCAGAATCATGTGTGCTACATTATTGGTTTGGGAAATATCAAGTTCTCAAATGCTAATTGGATCAGTATTAAACTCTTCTTTCCATGTTGTCCAGTGCCAGATATTATGTTCAAGAAAGTATGAAATCATTTTTATTTCCTTAATTTGATCCTTAGTAATATTAAATAATATTTTTTTACATTATTCAAAGATCCTCTAATCTAGATCTTCTCATCTTCACGGGAACCTCTTCTAGGATTTTTTCTACAAAGGAACAGTGATGGTTGATGCATGTCATAGGTTCCATTAATATCAATAGTAATCATCTCTAGAGAAAGTATATTCCAGTGAGATTAAAATAATTTTTTGGATAGTTCATAATCACACCTATAACAAAGACAATGATGTTCAATAAAGGGAATTCATTTAATATCTATGTGTTTTTGTTAAAGAAATCCTACAATTGAAATGGTAACCCATTTTTCTTCTAAAGATAGCGGGACATATCAGTGTGGTATTAAGTCGGTTCTTTTTCTAGAATAGCATATCAGGAAATGGTTAGAGGTAATTTCTTCCAACTTCTATTCTGAGGTGCTGATAACAATTCCATAAATCCTAATATGAGGGCTATCATACTTGATGGAGGGTGCTATTTTATTTGGATTTCTAGGAATAATGAACATAATGATGGTCAAAAATAATCTCATAAGACCTAGGTGACTTGGATGGGAAGCCATGAGACTAACTTAGTAAATTTTTTGAGAAATTTATATCAGGAACCATCCCTTAGAACCATACTTATGAATAGGTCCCCCTCCTTACACACACTCAGAGATCCTTCACAAGTTAGGTGAATTTACTAGCAGCCACCAACCAATTTATTCAAACATAATATGGATGGATCCATTAGTTTTGTTGATATGTGGGGGTGGTATTTTTATTGACCATAGATTCATGTTCAAAATCACCTTCAATTATTTTTTGGGATAAGTGATTTTTTCATGGAAGAGGAAGATCAGATGATTGAGGGTCTGGAAATATCCAGATCAATTAATGTTGAGTTTGAGACTATTAAAACTTACTCCAATGTTATCTATGATTTCATTCTCGATAAGATATCTACTACATGGTATATTATCTATAATTTCAAGCATTTCATATCTTACATATTTTACCTTTTGGAAATCATTCACACATTTCATGAGGGTAATTGACCTATAGATTTTCTCACCTCCATGAACACTCAAGATACTTTTTTATGTTTTTATACCAGTGTGGGTTACCTTCTCCATGATTGTGTGAATATTGTTAGAGGAGATTCTCCCAGGATTCATTTCTTTAGACACCCATGAATTTTCTTATTCCTTTTTGGTACTCTGATCGGCATTAAATAAATTTATTATTTAGGAATGAATGATTGAATGGTTGAAGAACATGTGAGTCTAAGTAGTAAGTGGGTTATTAAGAAAAGGACACTATGAATCTGACTCCCAAGTAATGGATTAATGAATAAAACTCTAACTAAACCATGTTTGACATGAATTTACCTGATGGGATGATTTTTGATTTGTCCTGGTGACCTAAACCTTAGGTAAATGTGCACACATACTTGAGTCATGATTGATGATTGAGTATTATAAAGATATGAGAGCCTAAATCCAATTTAACTCAATGAATATGACCATGGTGATTTATTTTTTGGACATGATATTACATTCCATTTTTTATAGAACTGTTTTCCATGCCAAATTTTTTATATAATCATTTTATATAAAAAGTGTATCTATTCCTTTTTTTGACTTCTCATCCATAATTTTATTTTAAGTTATGACATGATTCAAAATATGAAAATGACTTCCCATGTTATGTTTTAGTTAAATTGAATTCATAATGGATTTAATTGTTATAGAATTGATTATGGAATACTAGGTGGGACCCTACTGGGATGTTACCTCACACCCTACATTTTTCTTCCAGTGTTTGTCGGTTATGTTATGGAAGGCCCAAGAAAAGGGAAATCCCCTCTTGGAGGTGCCTTGGGTGCTTGATTCATGAGATCTGGGTATAATGGTGGTAACATTTGGGCCTGGTATCCACTCATTTAATAGAGTATATAATATAATTCTTGATTTATATTATTTAACCTTTTGGATGGTGTTTTACTTTTGGATGTTTATTTTTTAATTGCACTACTTTTTCCCTTGAGGAGTTTTTGGCATCCTAATTATGTTTTTTTTCTATTATCTTATGCTATCATATATTTTTAGTTTTATCATATGGATTTTTTTTACTTTTACTATTATTTTATTACATGTGATATTCTCTAACCCATGGGGATCGGGAATGACCTCTAGTCTATATTAGGACTGGCTCAAGTATCAGTGTATCAGGGTATCTGAGATGGTTCATTAAAATTAATATAGAATTATTTAAATTATAATAAATCTAAGGAAATTGTGTTACATTAAAAAAAATATTGAGACTATTACATTACATCATTTAAAAAAAGTAAAATACAATTTTTCATAAAGTAGTATTTTCATTATTCACTCAAAATATAATATTTTCAGAAAAATAAAAAAAATTAACCTTAAATTTTGTTTGATATTTTGATTCATAAAATTTATTTATTTTTCTCAAATTAAATTTATAAATTCAATAAACTTTCCATTCACATAAAACTATGAAATTCATGGAAAATAAATTTAGTAAAATAAATATATTTTTTTTCATTGAAAAATAATATAAAATTATTTATAAAAAATGATAAATCTAAATCTATAAAAAGAATACTTAAAAATCATAAGATTAATTTATTTATAATACATCCTTGGTTGTCAAAGGTAAACCCATTATTCTGACTCCAATATGAACAAACTCACCATGTCCACACCTAAAAAATTTAGCAATGCCATTATACCCACACATATGTCAAAAAACTCATTATTTCCATTCATGATTATCTAATGAGATAAAAAGATGAAATAATTAATTTTAGGGTGATGCAGGACCCCACTCATGATCATCCATGCATTTCTATACCATTAAAATCTACCAGAATCATATCTTAGAGAACTGATGGAAACGAATGGTGCCTTTAATCATTTTAAAAACATCATATTACAAAAAATATAAGAAAACATAATATATCTAAAATATAATCTTAAAAATGGAATCATATCATAATAGAATATATTGGACGATCAATATATCACTTCTTGAGAGATAACCCCGGTAGGATAAATCTAAGTAAAAAAATCAAAAAAAAAAAAACTTTTAACATTATTAAAAATGATAAAGTGAAAATTGAGTTCAAACCAATTTGAATAAGGATAATAGAATAATTGAAAAAATATTAGAAACATTTCCAAATTAAGGATTCTTGAAAAAAATAAAAAAAATCAATCTAATAAATTTGGTGTTGAAAATAATGTAAATAAATACTTTTAGTAATCTTTTTAGGAAATTTTAAATAAAACCCCACATTGGATAAAATTGAATTAATTTTGTCACATAAAATTTTTAAATGAAATTATTTGAAATATAAATATATAATAAATTTCTATTTTATTAAAGATAATTCTTTTGATAAGATAAAATCATGGTAAAAAATATTCTTTTGTAAGAGTGGGAGATATTATTACCATCACTATACTATTGACTTGGAATTTATTTAATAAATAATTGGTTATTAATAATGTTAATTAATTTATCGAGAGATTTATAATAAAATGAATATAAAATATGGGAATTTTTAGATCAGATAAAATGAAATGATTATATTCCTCTAAGAAAAACTAATCTCCGATGAATAAAAAATTAGATCGATAAAAATCTAACCTTTACTCTTCATTCCAAAGGACGTTTGTCAACATCCAATATCATAATGATAAAATCATAATTTTTTATTTAATAACCTTATTCATATACATTTCCAACAATTCCTTTAATTTATAATAAATCTCTTCAGGTATTATATTTTCATACATGAGTGTTGATATTTAATAAAAAATTAGGTTATAGTAGTGTGAGACACTAATATTTTCCCAAAGATCATTATTAATGAAAATTTTATGCTAATGTAATTGATTTTTTATAATGACTTATTAGGTTATAATCCCCTTACATGAGATTATTATTATTTTTTGAATGAGAGTTCAGTAAATAAATACTTTCATGTATTGTATCTATATAAATCAATTACATTATAAAGGTTGTTAATTATTTTTTTAGTAAAAAGTCACAATGATGATATATAAATACCATATATATTATATATATTCATTAATTATAAACTAAAACCATCCATTAAGGTGGTAGATAAAAACAGAATACATCATTCCATGGAATTGGTTGTCCATACGTACATGCATATTAATAAATCCTTGACCATGCCTTTAAATGATTAAAAATAAATTTTAGAAATCAATAAGAATGAATAAATAATAAGAAAAATAAATTTAGATGAAACCACTAACTATCAAGGTCCATAAAAACTTGATTACTTTAATATCAAATGAAGAGTACCAAGCATGAATTTTAGGAATGAACATGAAATGAAAATTAATTCCTTGAATAGTTTGAAACACAATTTTAATAAATTATTCTCCAAAATAATATCAAAATTTATTCTTCAATTGATTCTAATACACATTCCAAGTAAACACAAATTTAATCTTTTGAAATCAACATTGAAGTATCAACTAATTTCATTAAAATAATACTCTTAATTTGAAAATAAAAAACCCACCTAGAGGAACATAAACTGATATCATTTAAAAAAAAAGATCAAATACCATTGTAAAAATATTTATGTTAAAAAAAATTGATCAAAAGTTTCTATTAATTCTTTAAAATTAATAAAAAAATTCTTCATAAATTTTAAATAAATATGTAAAAAAACAAACCCATTAATCACAAGTTGAAAAATTGAAATTTGGAAACCTACCTCAAAATATCTGGGATCAACTCACAATTAATCATAAACATGTCTCCTTTTACTGTGAGCACTAAATAAAGTGAGAAGAGATATAAAAAGTCATTTAAATCCATGATTCTCAACTAGATCATGATATAACCCATAGATCCATTACTAGATACTCTATTTTGGGTTTTCTTCCAAATAAAGATATAAGTTCTATAATAAAGATGAAGAATGATGAAGAACATTCTCATATCTTGAAGTCTCTATATTTTATTCCGCATGGTCCATTATAATTTCTCACTAGAAGGAAATAATTTATCAAACCATCCAATGGATAGGCTCTAGTTCTAGACCCCAACTCATTCGATGGGTAATGGGGTCAATGAGATTTGTTTCGGGTCATTAAATGAATTATCATAATAATGGATTTCAATCTTGGTTTTGGTCACATGGTTTAGGATATCATGCTAAAAAGGTAAAACATGTTCTGGACCACTAGATAGGTCACATAGTTTTGTTTCATGGTTTGACTAAAAGTTAAGTAATGCTATTAAATACCTTTATCCCAAGTTTCATGGTTTAAAGATATGTTTTATGGTTTTTCATAACCATGTGCTGATTGTGTACCCTCCTCCGGTACACCATGATGAGAAACATAGTTTCCTGGGAACATACACATAGTGTGACGGAACGTTCACCAACTTTTCACATGCCTAAGAACCTCTAAAATCCTTAAAAAATATTCATGATATCTTGATAAAATCTAAAATCAAAATATCATAAAAACTAATGAAAAAAATAACATGAAATTTATTGTAGGAGTGAATAATCTCTCCACAATATCACTTTATTTCAACAACATGTCTTCATTCTAAGTATATAAAATAATGAGAGAAAATGAATTTCCACACCCAAATCATAATATGGAAAGTTTAGGAAACCAGATATGACTCACCTAAGAAGAGGCTATCTATTATGAATCCCTAAAATAATGATCGATCAACATATCCATGAAACTGTATTGTTGAAACCGAAATATTACGGAATTACTACAAACATAACACTCAAAAATATGAGAACAAAGAATCCATAAGTTAACTAGATAGATAACATTGGTCTCCCTAAAAATTAAAAACTCACCAAAATGTTTCAAAAATGATAAGAAATACTTTAATAAAAATCCTCTACAAATCCTAATGAAGTTACCTTGACACAATTTCCATGTAGAACCATATAAAAGAAGAAACATAACACTAATAGGATAACACAACCAAAACATCTGAATGATTCAAAATTTGAAAATTCCATCAATATACATCAATTATATAATCACACACATGAAAAAACAAAACTAAAATAAATTATACCCTAGGAAAGAACTCAATGGAGACATATGACTGTCAAAATCAGAGGATTGCCCATAGTTGAGGGTATGAAATATAAAATTCGTACTTATGAGTTCCTAATCTAAAAAGAATGCAGAAAGTTATAATTACTAAAATATAAACTCAAGTAGTATCTAAGTCTAACCAGAAAAAGATTAAAAACACTTCTAGTGAACCAAAAAAGTACCACTAACATCCAAAAATTATATCAGCTTCAACATCTAGTTAGATATCTAACCAATAAGAATAAACAAGATGATTCCAAAGGATAAAAACCAATAAAAAATTATCAATAACCATTCAAAAAAATAAACCCATAATCCAAATAGTATGACCTATAATGAATTAGTTATCAAATCTAGAAAAAAAAAATATACATATTCTTATTCTAGGAATATAATCCCCAGTCAACCATATTCAATAATTCACTAAACATGACATCATTACCTAATCCTACCATGAATGAGGCATTGCCAACTTCTTATTGTTCAACAATCTCCAACTCAATTAATAATACCTTTTCAAAAACCTCATAAAAATAATCCTGTAAATACTAATTATAAGATGAGATATCATTTAAAAAAAATCCCTTTTGGGAGTCCTCATAGGAAATATATGGTATGAAATATAACAAACTCGAAAAATCATTACCATACTTGAAAACTAGCCTCTTGACCTGCTGGAGATCCATGAGTTCAGAAATATTTTCTTACATAACATCTTCAAGGTATTTACACCAAAAAAAGAACATATTAAGGGTCTGACATCATAATATTTCACTTTTTTAGAATAAATAACGTCTTTCCACCACACTAGTATAGATCCTTTGAATAATGATATGATAACTTTCACCCTTTAATCCTTAGGTATCTTGAGAAAATCCCTGATTCCTTCAATACTATAAATCCACTAAATCACCTTGGAAGAACCTATATAATAAAAGAAAAAACGAGGAGGTTGATCCAAGATGTCTTGGATAAAATCCAATGACATATAATATTCCATCTTCACCACTTTTTCCTAATTTTGGGTTGAGTCATGAACTTGAAATGTCATTCCTAGAAGATGTAAAGGGTTACTTTGAATATTGAAACAAAAAATAGACATTCTTCTATTATTTTATAATATTCTTGGAAATGTTTCTAAAAATAATGAAACATATAATCATCAACACAAAAATCCTTGATCAAGCTGAATAATTCATTATAAAACAAAACCCAATAAAGCAAACACTAAACCATCATCTTTTAAATTTAACCCCAAATCAGATTAATTAAAAACCACTACATTATAATATATCAATTGTCCCATTTTTTAAAACACTATAATTCCATATTAAAACATAAATTCTCAATCAAAAAATATTAAAATTTAAAATATTTTACAAGCTCATGGAAACTCTTCCATGGTTTTAATGAAGCCTTACCAAACTACCATTTTTAAATAATTATCATTTTAAAATCACTAAAAAATAGAACATTTTTCTTCAAATGTTTCTTAAAATATCTTATATTAATCTTGGAAAAATTAGTTTTACAAAAACATTGTTAAACTCACCATTTGGACATTCGTAAATATTTATCAAGAATTAAGATAAAACATATTTTAAGTCTCAAATCATATTTCCCAAAATAATTTTCAAAACATAAACTCCAAAAATTAAACTATCAAAAAAAATTGAGCATGAAACAAAATAACACCCACTATCACAATTCAAAAATAAAAAAACGTCCAAACTAGACCCACATAAGTGAATTATATTAAAATAATGAAAAAGGAATCATTTTCTGAGATAAAATGGAAACATGTATAGGTCAGATTCATGGGATAGTAAACCACACACCAATCATACCATAATTCTTGGATTGGTTTCTAGATCGACCAATGTGATTCCTCATTGTTTACTAGACCATAAAAGGCATTGTGCAGCTCTGGTCACCTCACAGATCTAATAAAAATTGCTTAAGAGATTCAAAAATTCAAATATAGACTCATTGGGGACCTAAATATGATGAAAATTATGAAAAACATAACTCCATTGAGAGACCCAACTCTTGAGATTCCCTGGTAACTCGAGTCTCATCGTGAAGGGTAGTGGTCAAAAACCTATTAAGGAGAAACCTCTTATGTCCCAACACATTTCTAATTTCATTTATACTATGAATCACCCTAAATAACACCAGGTATGTCAAAGAAAGACTAAAAATATATGTTACTTGTAAGAAAAAAAAATTTTATGATACAAAATATAATGAACCACCCTAATCTTACATTATAACAATCACCCAATCAAACTGTTTACTAGCTATAAGGGTGTTCCCAATCCCCATAGACTGAATATTGGGAATCAATAAACAACCAGAGGGAATGATTTCCCCCAAAAAAATGACATAAATAAAAGACACAAAGAAAAATTAATCAATTTAATAAACTAATACACACATATCCTGATATAAAATTAAATAAAAACGTCACATAAGACAAAGACATCCAAATACAAATAAGACTAAACCAATAATTAAAATATGAATCATCTCAAAGATATAAAAGGTAAAATTACAACAATTGAAACCCATATCCTAATGGTTTAAGTCCACCCATCGTATCTTATATCCCCAATTATTAGACAACCAAGCTCAAACCCACAATATGGAGATAAAGAAAATATGATAACCACTTATGGAAATATGAATATTTCATAAACTATGTGATATATATATAGTGTGGGGAAATATATCCCAGTTGGATCCCACCAAACAGTTTATAGAATTACTCTTTAAATAAATTTAGATATTCTAGTTTGAAATAAGATTATGAGTAAAAATAATTTTCATATAATCGATTGATGATAAAGCATGCCATATTTTTTAAAAGAGTAACAAATTAATGAAATCCATTTTTTGTGGGGAAAATGATTTAATTCATTCCCATTCATTTTAAAATCCATTCATAAAACCTATAAAGAAAATGTTACAAATACTTATTTCAAAAGAGATAAACTAATTTTTCTCCCTCAGTTAAAACAAAGTATGATATAATTTTTCATCATTATTACCAATAAATTGCAGTCCACCAATTTAAACATAGTTTATAGTGACATTCAAAATAAATCACTTCTCAAAGAATAACTAACGAAACAATATTCTTTTCAATCATAAAAACAATTATAAATAATTTCTAACAATTCAATTATCCGTTCATATATAAAAAATTAATTTCACAAGGAGAAGAAACGTGGAAAATTATTCCTTGGATGCAATTGGTTTGGGTTATCTTGTATTTTCATGCCTTATAATCAATAATGACTAGTTTGTATGAAAATTTCCCCCAACACAATGACCAAAGGAGAAGAGGAATACCACAATGTGTTATTACCCCCATAAATGACATTTAAACCAGTCCTCAACATGATGACCAAAGTATCATAGGGATATTCCAATGTATAGTACCTTCTATGATGTCTTGTAAACTCTTCCATGACATGATGGCCAAAAGAGTAGAGGAATACCCTGATGTGTAATTACTGCCTGTGATGTCATGGAAATAAGTATGTGCTTGTACCCCATCCTACATACCCTAGGATCCCATGTGATGAATATTTGAAACCATTTCCAATGGTCATATCACCATTTCAATAATCAAACTAAAATCAATTTTTAATTATAAATCCATTCTTTGAAATCCAATTTTCTTAAGAAAATCAATAGTGATTTGAAACTAACCATTCATTATCATATAAAAAATTGAAAACCATTTTATATCAGATACAACTATACAAACAATTAAATGATTTAGTTATCATGTTTTTAGTAGTTTTTAAATCATATTTAGAAATGAGTGAGCATGATTAGATCATAAGAAAAATAATTTAGATGAATCAAAAAACTAAAAAGGGCCATACATGCCCACTTACTTAAGAAAACATTGAATATTTCTCAACATGAATTTATGGAATGAAAATGAAAAACTGATCAATTATATCAAATGGTTTGAAATATAATTTTAATAAATCTTTTTGAAACATGACCATACAAGTTATTAATTAAATCATTCCAAGACACATTCAAAATAAACCCGCATTTAACCATTTAGAATCTGTTTTAATAAGTCATAAAATTTCATTAAAACAAGGATTTACATTTCAAAAATTAAAAAACACTAAGAGAAACATAAACTAATATCAGTTTCAAATAAATAATAAAATCCCAAAGTAAATCAATTCATACTAAATATCAAATTCATAAAAAGGGTTTATTTAAGCATTAAAAAGAAGAAACCATACTTCATAAATTTTAAATGATATGTATAGAGAAAAGAAAAAAGGCATCATAATAAGAAAAAATGACATAGAAACAACTACCTTGGAATATATGTGATCAACTCTCAATGAATATTAAATTTGATTCCTTTTATCACAAACACCAAATCAAGGGAGAAGGGATTTGATCAGGCACTAGAAACCATGATTCTCGGTAGATCAGGATATTACCCATTAATAATTTCATATAAACTTATATAAAGGGTTAATTCAAAGTAATGATATATTATATAGATAGAAGATGAAAGAATACAAATAATTTGCTCATATCTTGATGTCTTTAGATTTGATGCCTTAAGATCCATCTGAATATCTATATGGATGGAAAATTGTAATGAAATAGGTAAGGGGTGGGATTTGGTTTAAGAACCCATGTTATTAGGGGAATAATGGGGTGATATGGATGTGTTTTAGGTTATTAAAATAATTCTCATAATAATGAATTTCCATTGGAGGTTTTGGATGAATAGTTTAAGAAATCATATTCCAAAAGTTCACCATGTTCTTAGCCACTAGAGAGGTCGTGTAGTTTTCTTTCATGGTTTGACTAACCATTCACTAATTAGAAAAAAATACTCTATCCCATGGTGAACAATGTCTAGACAAGCTTTTATGGATTTTACAAATCATGCACTAACCATGGACCCTTCTATAGGATACTAAGTTGAGATGCATAGTTTTTTGGTAAACTTTTCATGGTTTGGATAGATATGCATGAACCATTTACATTCCTAAGATCCTATAAAAACATAAAAAACTCACCAATGATAGATTGATAAAATATATAACCAAAATATCATCAAAACTAATGATAAAAGGAAAATAAATTTTATATATATATGTGAAAATGATCCCCAATATATCACTTTCTATCCCTAGAAAGTATCCATTCTAAAGATAGAAAACAATGATAAAAAAATAATTACCAAAGATAACTCGAGAGATTTAAAGCCTAAGAAATAAGGTAATACTTATCTAAGAAGAGTCTATAGGTAATAAATAACCACAAGAATGATCAATCAATATACTAATGAATCCATAATGTGGAAACTGAAATATTACCCCATGCATTCAAATAGAACACTGGAAAAACAGAGAAGAATGAATCCATAATATAAATGGAGACCTAGAATAAGCCTCCCCAACATTTAAAAACTCCCCAAGATGGTGGAAATAAGACAATCCATCCTCTAAGAAAAATCTTAAAAATTCAAAATAAAGTTATGTCGAATAACTTTACATGTAAACCCATCTAAAAGAAGAACCAGAACTCCAAAAGGATAACACAACAAAGAAATCATCATGATTCAAAAATAGAGACTTACATTAATATATAAAAATTATCCAATCATACATAATAAAGGATAAAAACTATAAATTATTTATACCTTAGGAAAATATTGGATTGATTAATAATACTATAAAACTTAGAGCCTCACCCCTAGGTGAGTGTATCAAAACAAATACTGACACTTGAGTCTGAATGGTCCTAAAAGAATCCAAACAGTCCCCATTGCATGAATATCTACTCATTTAGTATCAATGTACAACCAGAAGGATATTAAAATGTAACTTCCGGTAAAAAATTAATGTACCACCATCATCTAAAAAGGATATCACCCACAACATCAAGATATAGTTCTAATCAAAAATTATAAACAATAGGATTCCAAAGGACAACAACCACTAAAACATTACCCAACACTCTTCAAAAATTGGCACCCATAAAAGGAGAAAAAATATATTTCAAATTGAAATAACTAACTTAATAATTATATGAAAATATCTATAATGGAAACCCACATAAGAAACAAATCAAAAGAACATTGAGAAAACACAACCCTAAAAAAGATAGTGACCCACAAATGATATCAAAATCATCTCATAAAAGATAAAGACTATAGGGAATAAATATTTCCAACCAAAATATTTAAATTTTCCCAAATAAATGTGTCAAATAATCATAATATAATAAATACTTCCCTATAAGATACCATAGATAAGAAAACTTTGGATGGTGACTTAAACGGCCACACTCATGAAAACTCTTACAACCTTCAAATAAGATAACATAGATTAACATAGCTCCCTATACTAGAAACACCCAATATGACTATTATTCTAAGAATACAATACCCACTAAACCAATATCCATTCTTTGGTATAATATAAATATATACCTAATCCAACTATGAATGAGGTATTACCGGTTTTATATTTTTCTGTTAGGTCCACTTTAAATAATAATTTCATCTCAAACACCACTTAACAACAAGCTGGGATAGAGTTGGTGATGAAATATTACATTATGAGATAATACATCATTTAAAAAATAGGTCCATTAAAGATTCGTCACAAGAATTTTCTGAAATAAATGTTTTTTATTGAATAGTTAAAAATTATGATTTTACTAATACCATCACTTTTATGAGATTATCATAATATAATAATGGCTTAAAAGTTTTTGAAACCTTTTTACCATAAAAATATATTTCTATAAATTAAAATAAATAATTTAAAAATTCTATGTTGAATTTTCAAAAGCCATGTATAAACTTTTGGAAACTTATATAATAATTTATCCTAAAAACTATATTTATTTTTCTTATATCAAAAATTGGACTTCTTCACTTGAAGAAATTAAATATAAAAAATGTTTTCAAATTTTAGATAAAAATTTTCATATGATGTAATAATACAAATTTCATTTGTAGGAATAAAAATATTATTACATGAATTATTTTTAATAAACATGATAATGGTGAAAGGGTTATTTTCATATAATTAATCTATAAATTTTGTGTAAATTTTTATCTACTAAATTGAATGATTTAATTTATATAAAGACTATGATATTATTTTTACACATATTTTAAAATATATTATAAATCATTTAAATTTTTATTAATATGGTCAAGAACACTTAATGATTAAGGCAACATTTTTTCTAATAAATTGGTTTTTTAAATATTATTTTATTTAAATTTAAAAAAATATAACAATTTTAGAATTTTTTTTCGATAAATGGATTGAAAATTTAAATTCAAAACCTCTAATTTTGGTAATATGTGTAAGAAAATATTTTTTAAAATTAATTACTTAGGTAAAAAATAGTTACTAAAGAAAAAACAAAAAAAGGTAAATGTGAAAACCTACTGGAAAAGATTGAAGACATGTTTAAAACAACGAATAAAATAAAATTAAGAGGTATTATCAACCTTAACTATTTTCCCACAAAATTATTTTTTATTTTTGAGCCATTGAACCTTGAATATTGTTATGAAATTATTGAAAAAGTAATGGGTATTTACAAAAAATCCATTTTCTTCACATATTAAAGGATATCACTTCCATAACATTTATATACCCATTCTAAAAAACTTTATAGACCAATAATCAGCTATAGTATCTCATAAAATTTCTCCAAACATCCTATAATCCTTGTACCTTCAAAAAGACCATGTTACGAAACCTTTAGGTGTTACACGATGGGGAATAACAAAAGGGATAGGCAATACTATCAATAGATCTCTATTGATTCATTCCTTCTTTTACAACCTCAAATATTTTCTATCTATGAAATTATGAAAGAATTTTTATTTCTAATATTCTAAACTCTTGTTATACTAATATAATATAATTTATTATCTCCCTCTAAAACCATTCAAAAAATGATTACGTCATTATGCGTATGCGTAGACTACCAGCTTCATTAACTATGTTTCTTATTTTTCACAACCTATTTACATAGATGTTTCAAAAGAGTAATTTAATGATAAAATATAATATTTATAAGCTTATTAATATTTTTAAATTATAATTCATTTATTTTTACCCCTCCTATACTATAAAAATGACATTATCATCCATGTATGGGGGAATGCTACCATCTCCATGGAATGATATATTTCATTTTACATTACCATATAACATGGATAACATGTATTTGATGTTTAAATATGATATGAATGAAACTATTAATATGTTTGAAATATAATATTGGACATTCTATAGGTTATAATTACAATAAATGATCGTATTAAACTTAACAAGTTTAAATGAACATATTGAGAACCCTTTCTAAATTTGAGTACATTTTTTCAAAATCTTTATACATTTACAAATTTTGTGACAATGGAAAAATAATTTATATAAACCTCTATAAGTTTGGATATTATAAATATATTTTACAACACATTTGACTGTGCTCAATATGCTGAGGAATATTTAGAGAAAACGAATGAACCACCTGAAGTAAGAACCAAAAGAAAAAAACTATTTAATAAAATATTATCATATGATAAAAAATAAACCATAGAAAATAATATATTGAAGGAAAATGATCATATTTTTTTTAATCTTAATTTGAGTATTTAGTATGTTATGCACACACACAAAACAGATTACGATCTAAGGTAATGGTTTCTGAAACTAAATTTTGATTCATTAAGATATGGTTTTTATTCATCCCCTAATATCTTTTTATGATGAAAATATTTCCCTTGGATTTATTTTTTCATAAATTTCTTGAAATATAATGGATACTAAAATCCATACCATGTTCTACATTTATGCGTTTTTGATTCAAAATATACCAAATTTAAAAATTATTTCTTCAGATAATATTTCATTCATGTTGGGTCTTGCGATATCTTTCTTGACTATTATTTTCTATATTATCTTATTAGTCCACTTAACTAATATATATGGTCTCTTATATTTTTCTATTGGTGTAATTAATTCATTAAGACAAAAACTTCATAATATGTTGATTTATTCCAACAAATTATGATATTGTTAAGATTAATTCATGTCCTTTATAATGGATTTTTTCCATAGTGTAAATATTTTCCCTTACCACAAATTTTATTCATTAATATTTGTGAAATAAATTATTTCGCTTCTCTCTAATAATCATATTATTCGGAAATAATTTTCCAAATAAATTTTTATTATTCCTTAATTATTTGTGTTTTAACAAAGGTATTTTGAAACATAAAAAGTTATCTTCTGAACACCCCTAATTAATTTTTGGTTATGTATTCCCATATTTTTTACCCCTTTTCACTATATTACTTTCATTTATTTCATCCATATTATATATATATATATATGTATATGTATATTCCCCACATGTATACCTAGTTTAATTTACATTTTTTGATGGGGATAATTATTTTGTAATGGTCCCTATTTTATTTTCTCTTTTATGTAAACATTATTCAAGGTAAATTCCCTATAAATTATTTCACTTAAAGTACCACCCCTAAAAAATGTTTTGAATAATTAATAGTATATGAAAAAACTCTTTATTTTATGAAAAAACTATCCTGTTAAAATTATGGTTTAACATGAATAAAATATTTCCTTCTTTAAAAATCCTTTACCATTTTTAAAAAGATTTACCTACATGGGTTGTTTTTATTTTTTCTAATCCGCTTCAAGAGTTTTCTCTATGTTAAAAATCCATGATCAAGGCATTATCTTCTTTATTAAAATATGTACATTTGAAATGATTTAATTCATTCTTACCATGGAAATTTTATAAAATAGCCATCAGTTATTATATGAAAAAAAATTATGAAAACCACTTCTTTATCATGGGATTTATCATTATTATGGATTATATTGGATTTATTTTCCTCCTTTTGATCACATATACAAGTATATGTTATTAAAATGATGTTGTAACCCTAATATCTCTTTATGAAAATGGGTAATGATTTCCTCTCAAGAACTTATTGTGTGGTGTACACATGTTTAGACTAAGAACACACTGTTATATTGTATTGGTGGCGAGCCTTGAAATATTATTATGATTCCATGAGATACCATTTATGTTGCATGGGTTGTTACCCAAAGAACTCTATGTTATCTTAACTTTGTAGTCAGACTTGTCTTACTAGTGTGATCTCAGAAGAACCATGTATGGTGCATAGGTGTTTAGCCTAAGTAAACATTATTATTTTGTCTTGGTAGTGATCTGTAACTATAATTCAAGAGAGGTTAGCCTAATCCCTCTTTTTTTTCTTGGTAGTGAGTCGTGACTACGGTGCATGGGGGATTAGCTTAAGCATACTATAGTCTATATTAATGTTAGTGAGAATTAACTTATTCTAATGATTTTATCTAGTATGTTGTTTCTACATTTTTATGATTACATGATCATATGGTATCATTACATTATTCAAGGTTTTGATACATATCTTGTAATGATTCAAGGTTTTATTATATTTTTTCTTCAAATAAATTTAATTTCTTAAATAGCATGTAATACATGAACCCTTGAGTCTAAATAAACTATAATATAGTATAACGTTATAACTTAATTGTTAAATTGGTGAAGTGAATAGGAATAACAAAATTTTTAAAATAATATGTATAAAGGTTTTATATAAAAAATATATATTGATAAATTAGTATTCAATTTTTAGTAAAGTCATTATATGTTTTAAAAATATATTTCTTTCTAAAAATTTGTATTTTATTACCTTTTGATCGATTTAGTATATATATTATTTAAAAAATATATTTTCTAAAATTGAACGTAATTCTTAAAATATTCATTTCATAATTACCTTAGAGGTAAATTTTTATAAGAATTTTAAACGATTGATTTATCAATGAATAAGGGAAAATATTGATTTTTACTGAACATAGTATATTTGTTTAAAGAATTTATAAAGTTTCATTTTTTATGGTTTAAAAATTAAAAAAAAAGTTCATTTACTTTATTAATAATCCAATTAAAGTCATGTAAATTAATTTTATGTTTGATTTTGGTATAAAAACCTGTATACTTCAAAAAATATTATTTTATGTAAAAATGTTATTTATCAAGTTTTTCAAGTTTAATTTTAAAATAAATTATACCACTTATATTAATTTAAACATAGAAAAATGGATTCTATATTTTGATTCAGGAGTAATTTTGTTGAATTAGTTCTATTTTATTTTTGGGAATTATGAATAATAATATTCATAAATATTTTTCACATTGCTATGGGTGAAATGGGTAAAACATGGTTAAAACATTTGGATAAGGATTTTAAGTTTATATAACACCTTCCATCATCCTATTAGATGGGTGAAGTTTTCAAATACTCATACTAGTTTCAAAATCATGACCATTTGCTGCCATTTTTCATTGATTATAACCATTAATTATTTATGAAATGAATAGCTACAAAATTGTATTCTTGACTATAATATCTATAATATTTTTACATAAGGATAAAAAGAGATTACGTTCATTTTTAAATTTTTAAATGAAATTTAAATTAATTTTTATATCATAATAATTTGTTTTTAATTTTTATTTTTTTAATATTTACATTAAATGCTTATGTAATTCCCATAAAGTATTTTCTCAATTAATAGAAAAATTAAATAAATGATTTCCAAAATATTAAATGTAACACAATTTGGATGAATTATTATGTTACATGAATTTAGAAGATAAATATAACCTATTTTTAGTGTTTTAATGGTTTATACTCAAATTCAATTACTATCTTGATGACATTAATGTTAAAGTAAATGAATAGTTCCAAAAATGAAATTAATAATATTTTTTAATAATCAAAATTTTATAAAATGATTTTAAATTCATAAAAATCATATATTTAACTAGGGTAATTAAATATGGTTGAAAATTTCATCCATTTTCCAATTTTGGGTTAATTCCCTCGTTTTATTTAAATATTAGTGACCCTTAAATAGTAGAAAATATTGACATTGTATTAATTATCACAATGATTGATGGGTGGTGGTTAAAACAAATGTATAAGTGTTAAAACAAGACATAAACATGTCTAAACATTGTATAATGATATTATTGAAACATAAACTCATCCTATATTCTAAATATATAAAATTTCATTCACTTTATTATAAAAACTAATTTATATTAATTTAATACTTTCTGTAATTCTATGAGTTTCGGTCCCCTCACTTATAAAAGGAAACATTTTATCCTCTCTTAATAATAATTTTTTTCCTTCTATGTCAACCAAACACTTCATAATTATCTTCTAAAATTTCATATAGACAATTTATAGGTACTGTTATTTCTATATACCCTTCCAAGTATCTTTTAAGAAAGGAATTAAAGGAGGCCAATTTAAAGAGATTTAAATATCCTACCCAACCTCTTTTAAAATAAATATTTTTTTACCTCTTAAAAATCTATAATATTCATCATAAAAAAATTTAATCAGTATCCTAAATTTAATTAAATTTTATTATTATGTAACCATAATTATTTACCCTATTTTCTATCAAATGGAAAGTGAAAGTATTGCTTGTTCGTACGTGTGGACTACGACCTCCACAAGGAGATACGATTCATTTAACATAAACATATTTCTTGGATGGGTATTATGATGTGGTAAAATTTTATACAATATATTTATGATGTATTATTTATTTTTAAGTTATAATTTCAAATATATACCTTTTAACCTTCCAATCCATTGGAAAATGATAATGTCGCTTATGCATATATGTGGACTACCACATCCATGAAGGGATACTATTTGTTTTTCATTTCCACATTAAAAGGACAGTGATAAGGATATATTTAATGAATATATATATATATATATTATAATAAAAATTCTTTATTGGTGAATTATTATTTTCCCTTCTTTTGTTCCATCCGTTGAAAAGTGAAAACAATGATCATGAAAACGTACGGTCTACCGTCTCCAGAAATGATGTAATTCATATTTATATTTTTAACATTTATTTATGAAACTAAATATATTTATATATATTTAATATATAGGAAATTTATATCATTATTAATATTATTTACATGATTGAAATATGTTCATGGTATAAGGACCAGAACTACCGAACCAAAATTCTCATGAAAATAAAACAACAGACACATGAAAATGATGATTTGAATAATTAATTTTTAATAAATGGGGTTTTAAAAAATATAAGTTTTTCATGTATGATATTATAAGTGTATATATTAATATGGTATATAATTATAATAAATTTAAATTAATCCCTCATGAGGCTATAGAACATTTGAGGAATATTGAACTTGAGGTAATGGATTATTGTCTCACTCTTATTTATAAGAGACAAATTGCATATTTAACACTTACTTATTTTATGTGGTGTATATATTAACCATGAATATATTTTATGATTATTCTCATGAAAATTATTGGTATTTATATATCCATCTAAGGTTCTCAATTTTAGGAGCTTTTGATTTGAATTTTACAAAAGTTGTATGGGTTTTATGTTTTAATCTAATTGTTTAATGTGATAATTTATGATTAGATAATGAAATTATTGATATACCTATCAAGAATATCATGAAAATTATTATCCTATAATTATTTATAGATATTAAATATTTTCCATTCATTTTACTCTTTATAAATACTCAAGTGACCAAAAGAATATTTTTAAGGAAACCTAAATTTATTTGTTTTTTTAGTCAAAAATCCTCATTATTTCATGTATATGTTTTAAAAAATGTTTTAAAAAATGTTTTCTACTATCCTATGATGATTGGAAGTCATTTTTCCCATTATTGTATTTAAAAATGGTTTAAAAGGAATCTTCTAGTCCTTTTACCAATGAGGTACTTTTGACTTTTACCAATAATGTTTATGGAATATTTTTTTAACTTATAAAAAATGAATATAGCTTCCCATTGTTATTACCACTAAATGATTCAGATATTCATTTATATGTTTCAAGGATATTTTTAAAACATGTATTCATTAATATTTGTATAAATTTTAGATTATAAATAAGTTATTTCAAAGTGAAATTAGTATTTTCCACATGAAATGTTCAAGTAATATTTGAAAAGAATGTTTTGTCTATTAAAATATCTTTGATTTTACTTATTCTTTAATAGGGATATGATTCAATGATATAATCCATGTTATTTGTATGGATATATTCTAATGATGGTTATTGGTGGATAATTATTTCAAATCGTTATCTTTTTTATGGGTTAATTAAGTTAGGGTGAAACTTGTATATAACCAATTTATTTACAATGGGTTTAAAATGGTGAAATGATGAAATGATAAAATGTTTATGGAACATTTTTCCTTTAAAAGGATTATGATATGATGATTTTATGAAATATTTATGATCTTTTGACATACTGATGTATGGATTTCATTATGTGACGTGTGGGATCGGAATCATATACCCCTCTAATGCATTGGGTAATGATGGATATCCCCTGAGATAATAAAGACCAGAATGGGGAATTAACCCAATTCAGTATGTGAAACTATCCACTATGATATTCTTGGGATTTAAACATGACTAAGGATATAATGGAATGGTAAGTGAACCGAATTCTCTATAATAAACTTGTATGTAAGACTTCACTAAGGAAATGATTTTCAATACTTATGTGCATGCCAAAAACATTTTTTATGGTAATGTTATGCTCTCATGGGTCATTTTAAATGATTTATTTATGATTAATTTCATATTAACCTTCTATATTTATGACAAAAATCATGATTATGATTTGTAAAATGTTCAGAATAATTTTTGAAATCCAAGATAAGGCTTCATACCATTTTCTCATGTTATTATTAAGTGATCATTTATATCTCCCATGTTTACCAATATGGAGAATCTGAGATCACTCATTATTTTGTTTCCCTTAGGTCATAAAAAAAGTTCGATCTAGGATATATTCATAAAGGATTTTATTTATGAAGAACCTAGTAGAGATTCTGTTGAACTCTTTTGAACAAGTTCTTATTGTATCCATGTTTAAAATGTCACTAAAATAACACAATTATGTAATGGATCATAATTTTATTTATTAAATACTCTTAAATAAGATGTAAAATTTATGTGTGAAATTTATGGATCATTATAGTTTTTATCATATAAAGGTTTAGTTACTATTGGAAATAAGAATGATAAAAATTTATTAATAACCCCTAAAATAATACTATGTATTGGAGAACTTATTAATTTATTCTAAAGAAAGTAGTATGGTTTTCCTAGTAAAATATCCATATCTTGATACTAAATGTGGACACAATTTTGGAATGGATTCATCTAGGGTTAATTACCATAAAATTATTTGGTTGAGTCTATCTCCTTGATCAATATACTGTACGGTGAGTCTACCCTTACTACACACATGGTTTGACTCTTCTAGGGGATATTCTTAGGTTAATTCACATTTTCATTGTGAACCATTATGATGGAGTTAAATAGATAATGACCAGGGATGACCTAGAATAAAATTAAGGTGAAATATATTTAAACCATAGTGTGAGGATTTAGACATCCTATGAATTATTTTTAATAATTATTTGATTTTTCCATCTTACTTATGATTTATGATGATGACAATAACCATTGTTTTTAGTAAGGGATTGATGGTAAAATGAATAAGTTAAGGTGGAAATGGGTATGATCAAATATTGAATTAATATATTTGAGATTAATTATATGAATTACTATATACAGAGATATGTTCCAATTATTTTTAATTCATATACTCAATGATTATATATTATTATTAATAAAAACCTTTAATGGAATGATGATGGAATATCACGCATATAATTTTTTTGATTGATGTTAAGGGAAATTTTCAACATATAGTTGTATTTATTTTTATAATGGGAATAGATTGGATTTCATTACAAAAATACCAAATCAATTTCTAAGGAAGGGAATTCACATTTGATATTCTGAACCGACTTATTATCATCTATCCATAAAATGATAAATATGAAATTCCACTGAAAATTACGTCCATTATATGGGTCTTGATTCTAATTAAAAATGATTTTTTATCTTATATGGTTGCTGAGAAAATAAAAATCAAAGATACTCCTAATGTACATGTGTTTGTTGATGTCTTTATTGAATAGTTTCCTAGTCTACCTTTGACTCATGAAATTGAGTTTTCAATATAAGTCATACCTGGTTCTAAAAATATTTCAATACTCCAAATAGAATTACCACTATTGAGTTATAGGAATTAAAGAAGACACTCCAAGAGAATATTGATAAGGGATTCATTCATCCAAGTGTACCACCATGTGGTGCACCTTTTCTTTTTATTAATAGAAAAGATGGATCAATGAGGATCTGAATTGATTATCAAGAACATAATAATATCATAATTCAGATTAAGTATCCTCTTTACTGTATTGATGATTTGATCAATCAATTATGTGGAGTGGAATATTTTTATATTGTTTATATTCAATCTACATACTATTAGTTGATGGTAAAATATGTTGACGTACCCAATAATTCCTTTTGTACATGGTATAGACACATTGAATTTAAAGTGATACCATTTGGTCTTAATAATTACCCCACTTTCATCATAGATTTGATGAATAGAGGCATTAGATATTACATCGATAAATTTGTAGTAGTATTTATAGATGAAATTTTTATATATTCCTAGAAGAAATAAGATCATTAAGATCACTTAAATATTGTTCTATAGACCATAAGGAATGAAAAACCGTATGTAAAATTAATAAATTATTTATTTTGTCTAGTAATGTTTTAGTTTTGGGCCATATAATATAAATAGTGGTTATATCGGTGGATACATTGATGATGGATGTTATTGAACATTGGACCATACTAACAACACTGAATGATATATGTTTTTTATTAGTTTGTATAGTTATTATCAATGCTTTGTGGAGAATTTATCACTGTTTTCTAATCCAATCACCATGTTAATTAGTAAGGGATAGAAATTACTTTTGATATATGAATGTTATAAAAAATTAAATGAAATAAAGAAAAGGTTAGTTTGTATATCTACACTAACACTAACCTATAGAGGAGAAGGGTTTGTGATATATAGTGATTCATCGAAGAATGGACTGGGATGCATCCATATACAAAATTATATAGCGATAGATTATGTCTCGTGACAATAAAATATTGATTAGAAAAATTACCCAACACATGATTTAGAGTCAGCTATGGTAATTATTTATTGATGATATAGAGGATTTATATCTATAAAGAAGGGTGTGAAATATATACCAATAATAAAATTTAAATATATATATTCACTCAAAAATATGAAAATATTTCCCCAAGAATATGGTTGGTGTTAATTAAAGATTATTAGTGGTCAATACACAACTGAACTAGGATAAAAAATAGGTGGTATATGCTTTGATTTGAAAAGATGTTGCAAGATTACCAATGATAAGGATAAAAAAAGATCCAATATTTATGTATTTGTGAAGGATGGATATGGAAATCTTTAATAAAGGGGGAAATATTTTCTCTCTTAAATGTGTGTTCAACCATCTATCCAAGAAATTATAAAAGGGGTATAAAAGGAAGATAAAGAATTGAAAAAGTATGCGAGGAATGTTCTGTAGTTCATCCTTGATTGTGATGGAATGATAATGTTTAAGAACCTCATATTTGATTAATCCATACTAGATTTGAGGAAGGATATGTTGGATAGACATCATATTCCATCATTATCTCTTTTCCTTGTAAGTGTGACGATATATAGAGTCCAAAAATATTATTTATGGTGGGATTACATGGAAGTAGATATTAATTATTATGTATATCAGTGCTTGGTATGTCAAAAAAATAAGGATGATAGATATAATTCTAAGGGGATCTTACACCATTACCCATAAAAATAATGTAAATAGGAACACAATCACACTTGATTTTATTTCAAGACTCCTTAAATTTTCTAAAGTCCTTAATGTTATTTGGGTTATTTTACATATCATTAGGAAGTTTAAATATTTTATTTTTATCAGAAAGGATTTCCCTCATAGTCAACTTTACAAAAAAAACATTAATGATGTGGTAAGGTTACATAGAGTAGCACATTCTACTATATCTAATTGGGATGTGAGGATTACCTAAATGTTCTAGAGAAGTCTTCTGTAATCTATGGTTTTAGTTTTTTGTTTCCATAAATATTATCATCCTTAGAAAAATAACTATTTTAAGAGAACCATTCTAACTTGGAAGGATATTCTAAGATATTGTTCTACATTTTTCAAATTTGGCTGTAATAAACACCATACTTTAGTCGAGTATTCTTAAAATAATACTTTTAACTAGATATTTCAGATAGATTCTTTTGAATCTATCTATAGAAATAAGTTTATAAAATCAAAATCCTAGGATGTAGTGGTATAATGAAAAATCTCTGGAACTTGTCTAGCTAAGGAATTAGAAGAGAATGTTAGAGCCACTTTATAACACATCATGGAAAATTATAGTCATTTGAAATTTTATATTGTCGATAATCAATGAAATATGAAATTTATATGTGGTGAAGAATGATTCCTAAAATAATATATATGTAAAAGGTTTATGTGATTAAAAAATAAGTGAATGTTGAGTCCTAGGTTTATTAGTCTCTTTATGATTCTGTATTGAGTAGAGACATAAGCTTGTCACATTTCTATTCCACCAAACCTCTATCAAGTTCATGATGTGTTTCATGTTTCTCCCAAAAGTAATTAAATAATTGATCCATAACATATAATAAAAATATAGGAAATACCACTAGACTTGATCTTTCCTATAAAGAACAGCCCAAAAAAATCTTGGATTGTACAGGTAAAGTTATGTGGAGGATGATTACCCACCCGGTTAAAGTTCTATGGAGGAATCTGAAATTCAATGAAGCTATATGGAAAACAGAGTATGTGATGAAAAAAAAGTATCCTCATTCAATTATTTCATAGTGATGTAATTTTAATATATAAAAAATAATTTTATGGGGGGTATAATGTGACACACAGAAATTTTATGATATATTTCTCATAAAAAAATTTAACTTATTTGATAGCTTATGATACATGTAACCCCAAGTATAAATGAACCATAATATAGTATACCATTTTAAAATAGCTATTAAAATGGTGAATTGAATATGAATAATAGCATCCAATAAAATATTTATAATGGTTTTAGATAAAAAATATATACTGATAAATAAGTACTAAATGTTTACTAAAGTCATTATATTATTTAAAAATACATTTTCCCTCAAAAATTGGTTTTCTTAGTTCTTGTGATAATAATATATCATTAATATCATCCAATTCTATAAATTTTAATTTAAAAAATTTACGTAATTTTATAAATTATTATTTCATAATTAGCATATAGTAATTTTTTTAATTTTTCTAAAAACAATGATTTTTTGATGAATAGTAAAAATATTTATCTTATTGAAAAAAAATATTTTTGTTTAAATAATTTACAATGTGCCATTTTTTAAAATGTTTTTTACAGTAAAATGGTTCATTTATATTATTAATAATCAAATTAATGTTATTTAAAATAATTTTATGTTGTATTTTCGTATAAAAGACGTTATACTTCAGGAAAAAAATTATTTTCTAGAAAACTATTTTTTCCCTGTTTTGTGGATTAAATTTTAAATTAAATTCCACCACTTCTATTAATTGAATCATAGATAAATTGATTCCATATTCTAAATCAGGAAGATCATATTGGTAAATAAGTCCTTTTTATTGTTTTGTTATTATGAATAGAAACAATAGTAAATATTGATCACCTTGGTAACGGTAAAATGTTTAAAAAATGTTAAAACTTTGGGATAATTTTTTAAAGTTTCTATAAAACTTTTCTTAACCTATTGGATGGGAGGATTTTATTCATAATGATCCAATATTTGATAATATGTCAACATGATTCCATTTTTCTTTGATTATAACCTTTATAATATTTTATGTAAATAATAAATAAAAAATGTCACTCTCTTCAATTTAAAATCTATTAAAGTTTCACATAAGCATAAAAAAGATTTTATTTTTTATTATAAATGTGTATTTTAAATATAATTTACTTTTTTATCATATTAATTATTTTTTAATTTCTAGGGATGGAATAATTATCATAAATGCGTACACAATGCTGACATGGTATTTATTCAATTAATTTAAAAATTAAATAAATGGTTTAAAAAATAATATATGTAATACAATTTGGATAAATTATTGTATTCCAATTTTTTAGATAAATTTAATATATTTGGGATGTTTTACAGGTTTATAATTTCATTTCATTACTAACTTTATGCCATTAAGGCCATAGAAAATTAATAATTTCAAAACTAATGATAATGATATTTTATAGTAGAAAATATTTTCTTAAATGATTTTAAACGAAAAATAATAATATCATTGGTCAATTTATTTGGATTAAGTTGGGAATATTATCCATGATACATTTATTTATCGCATACCGTTTTATGGTAACACTCTCGACCCTTAATCAATAGAAAATATTGATATTAAAGTAATTGTAAAAGGATTAAAAGGGGTTAGATCAATGAGTTATGGATAAAATCAACACATAAACATGTATAAATGTTATTGGATGAGATTATTTCATCTTAATATCATTTAATAATTTTAATACATTACTTTGGTTTCAATTTAACATAAAAATTGATTTATTTTTATTTAATATTTTTATTAATTCCATGGGTACCCCTCCCATTACTTATAAAAGTGTATATCGTATCCTCTCTTCCTCACACCTTTTAAGCATTATATATTGACCAAAACATATCTAATTATCTTATGAAATTTCTTATTGATTATTTAAATTTAATTTTCTTCATAAAATACCATTCTATGGAACTTTAATAAAGGATCTAAAGGAGACCAAATAAAGGAGAGGTCAGAATCCTACCTGAAATCTTTCAAATTATTTATTATTTTACCTCCTATAAATATATGGTATTCATCATAAAATAATAAATTAAATATCATTAAAATTATTAAATATTGTATTTATATAACCACCATTATTCAACATCTTTTCCATCAAATGGGAGGTGAAAATATTGCTCGTGCGTAAGTGTGGACTACAGCCTCCACGTAGTGATACAATTCATTTTCCATAACCAACATTCATATATGTGTATTTTTATGGGTTAAATATTTTTAGATTATATTTATGATATAATTATTATTTTTTAATTATAATATCACATATACCTTCTTAACTTCAAACCATATGGAAAATGAAAACGACTCTCATGTGTACGTGTAGAGTACCACCTCTTAGAAGCTATATGATTCATTTTTTATTTTTTATTTAAATTTACCTTAATAAGGATAGATTAAATGAATATATATGATATATATGAAATTATAATTATTCTATACAAGATAATTATTTTTTACCTTTTCGTTTCTTCTATCTTTCAAAAAGTTATAACATCATTCATGTGTATGTACACCCTACAGTCTCCATTAATGGTGTAATTCATTTTTATATAACTGTATTCATATAATGACAATATATATATATAATAAATATATTTGATAATTACAACATTATTAGCACTCTGGATATGTTATAACCATGATCAAAGTACAAGGACCAGACCTATTGAACCAAACTTTTCATGAAAAATGAAACATTTAGCTCCCAAAAAAGGATGATTTCGATAAGGAATTATTAATAAATGGGATTTGAGATATCCTAAGTGTATAATATATGACACAATATTTTTTAGAATACTCTCATATATATGTATAATAAATTTAAATTTATTATACAGGATTCTAGAGTGATTTTATAAGAAGTCGGTCAGGAGTTAAGGAATTTTTGTCTAATCTTATTTATATGAAACACATGCCATATTCACCACATGCTTCTATTTTGTGACATATATAAAAATGAAGAATTTATTTTATAATTATTCTCCTTAAAATTATATGGATTTATATATCCATCACAAGTTCTCTATTTTATGAGGAATTTATTTAAATTTTAACAAAATGGTAAAGGTTTTATGTCAAAATATCATTGATTACTGGGATAGATTGTGATTAATTTTTTAATGATTAAATTTCTTGATTTAACTCTAAATAATCTCATGAATTTTATTCTCCTTTAGTTATTTATTGATATTACATGTTTTACTTTCCATTTCCTCTCATTATGTACTCGGGAGAGTGAAATAATTTTTTTAACCGACTTTATTTCTCTCGTTAGTAGAAAATCCTTTATTCCTTGTCAATGTTTTCTAAATCATATTTCATGAATGTTTTAATATTATTCTATAATTTTTTTTTAAATAATTTTGACCAATTATCGACATTTTACAAAATTGTGTTAAATGAATATTCTTTTCATTATATCAATGAGTTTATTTTTAACTTTTACCAAAAATATGAAAGGAATCATTGTTTTATAATATAATACATGAATAGAATTTCCTACCATCATTACCACTCAAATATTCAAATTTTACATTAAACGTTTTCAATATTATTTTCTAATGAAATATTTTCCTTAAAATTTGGGATATTTTTAGATTATAAATAAGTTATTTCAAAGTAGAAAGTGTATTTTTTTTCAAGAAATGTTCCAGTAATCATTTAATAGAATTTCTTATCAATGAAAATATCCTTGAGGTTATATTTGATTTATTGGAGATATGATCCAATGATACCATCCACTTTACTTCTCTAGATGACTTGTGATATAAATGATTTTAGTATAATTATATGAATCCTCTTTCCTTCTCATGGGTTAATTATGTTATGATGAAACCTTTTTGAAACCCATTTTTTCCATGGGATGTGATATGATGAAATGAGGAAATATTTATAAATCCCATTTAATTTTCATTGATAATAATATAATTATATGGTGAATTTTTTATAAACTTCAACACTCATATGAATTAATTTTATTATTTTATTGGTGTATTTAGAATTATATATCCCTTTAATGAATTTGGTAAATATGGATATCTCATGAGATAATATTGATTGGAATGGGTAGTGAACCTGGTTTAGAAACAGACTTTTCTAAATATGATAGACTTGGGAGTGAACCTTGACTAAGGATATGATGGAATGAGGAGTGACCCCAATCCATTGTGATATTCTTGGAAGTTATCCTTGATTAAGTAAATGATTTTCTATAATTATTTTCATGCTAAAGATATTATATTTTAATAATGTTATACTATCATGGCTCATGTTCTTTGATTAATTTATGATTCATGTCTTATAAAATTCTATGCATTATTTCATGAATCATTATTATGATCTATGAAATACTGGGTGTGTTTTTCAAATATTATAAAAATGTTCTCCTGCCCTTATTGTCATTTTATTCTTATGTGATCATTGATATCTCACTTTTTTATGCGTATTGAGTATTTGAGATCACTATTTTTTATATTTCTATTCCATATATTATGAAGAATTTTTTAAAGTATTATTTCTCTAATAAGTATTCTAGTTATGAATAAATTTGTGAGATATCGTGTAGATATCTTATGAAACAGTTTTTATGTATAAAATATTCCAAATAAATTTATCCTATATGATTATATCATGGATTATAATGTTATGTATTTAATATTCATATCATAAGATGTAATATTTATGTATGAAAAGTATAGGTCTCTATATATCGCAAACTCTGATACTATGATACCTATTTCTCATTTGATATTATTTATTCCAATATCAAGATTTATAAACAACTGTTATTGTTCTATGTCATTTTTCATAATATTTTTCCCTCTTAATCTAGTTTTATCATATGTATATTATATATCTGTTGCTGAACTTTTGATTATTATTTCCCTAATAGTGTTTCAAATATCACACATTCTTATGTTTCCATTACCTATCTTAAGATGCTATGAATTACTTATGACTGTTCTAGAAGGGAGTATTGTGTGGCTCAATTAGGAATTAGTGTTCCCAATTATTTTAGAATATATTAAAAATGTAGTTTGTCCAAAAATACACTAAACCTTACATTATTAGAATTTTGAGATTATTTTTTGAGGTGTAATATTTAAATTATGGAGATGATGAAAAATAATTATATGTTTATCACGGTTCACAATATGTATGACATTCTAATCTAGATAATTTTTCCAAATAATATATTACATGAATAGGAATGTGGGTTGAAATTAATATAAGAATAAAATGAAACTGTATTATCAAAATATATATTTTTTTTAAATGGAAAAAATATACATGATCTAGGGAAAACATCTAGAAGGAGTTTTATAATTTAATAAACCATTATTTTGAACACTTTATACTAATTGAGATACTATTTTTAATGGTTATATTAATCAATTATAAGAAATATTATAAATTTTTATCATAATAAAATAATATCATGGAAACATTAAATAGATTCTTCATAGAGTATTTAAAAAACGTTCAAAAAAGATTGCAAGTTTAAATTTTTCATTTTCTCAATTTTTGGAATAAAGGCATAAGTGTTGGTCAAAAAAATTAGAAAGGTGGTTTAAAATATGGTTTATCTAAAAATATTAATACTAGATGTAGTAGATATTTCTATACACTCTATATGATTGTAGAGTTTCCCAATCTAGTTACAGAAAAAGGAAAATAGAGTAATGAGACATTTAAAATGTCATATTATAGATTTTAGTATGCATTTTCATTACATAATTTATAACCTTCGATATAATTTTCCTTCCATATGGTTGAACTATACTCATGTATAAAATAAATGATACATAATAAAAATCAAAAATCAAAATTTTGTTCTTTTATTAATGTAAAATTTTAATAAATAAAAGGAAATGAAAATGAACATCATAATAAAGTTATATATATATATAATATAATTATGAATGATTCATTTCACGACCCACCATAACTTTTACCCCTGTTGGGCCACTGGTAAAGGACAAACTAACCCCTGAATCCCAAATCTAATAGGCCATAGTTTGGTAACTAGAACAAAGTGACTATGAAACAAAAATATGTAATGAATTTATTTCGATACGCATAATAAAATATAAAAAAACCATTAATCAACTAGATAAAAATAAAAAAACGGATCCCAATACAAGAAATGTCATATGAGAAATTCAAAAATAGGCATAAACAACAAAAAAACGAGTGATAGTGACCACCTAAGCAAACAAATAACAAACCATGAGATAATAAAACCTTTCCTTATCACTAATTCCATCCTAAAAACCTAAAAAATAATTTTATATATTGGGGTTATCATACAAGTATAATCATTAAGATCCTCCTTGAAACCACTTGTTAAAATATAGAAGAAACATACTAAATCCCTAATGAATAAATTGAGGAAATAAACTCATAACAAAAAACAAGTAGTTATATACCTATCCTTATGAATCATAACTCATAGAGTAATGAAAATAAATAATTATCATAATATGAAAGAAAATTTATAGATAAAAGTTACCCATCTTCTACTTTATAACTAAACAAGTTTCACCAAACCCAACATCATACAACATAGTTCTCAATTCCCCTCTATAAGTTATACTAAACTTATGTAAAATCATATCATAACCACATCATCATCATAATTCATAATGCACATCCATGAAAATATATCACTCCCACAACATCATCACATTCCTATAATCAAATTGTAAAAACAAGATCTATTTAATCCCATGAATGGATACAGTATATTATAAGTCATTAATTCACATGCATAAATAAACCTATAATAACCATAATCAATTATAATATACGTATAAGAAAACATTAAAAATTTAATCCTCCAAAACTCATATATAAATGTATTTCATAACAGTGATCCTTTACAGTCTATATGGTTTGACATCCTATAATAGAAATCCATCATATCCTGTATTTATCCACATACCAAATATATATTTAAAATATAGTGAAAGTTACAAGATCAATCATCTATCTGAATCATTGATGGTATTGATTATAGGAAGACACCTAGAACTCAGGGTTAAATATGTGTATCAGTGTCCCCAACTAACATAGGTGGTAGAGTGTAAGATATATAAGAAAATAAAAAATATAGATCACACCTTCATTCAAGGGGAAACTATCCTACCCACACTACTGGAAATTAGATCTTTCCCAACGCTTCTATACCAACGGTTTGAAAAAACCGTTGGTATAGGTCCCCTTTCCCAACGGTTTGTCCAAACCGTTGGGAAAGGCCCCCAAATTGGCCACTTTTCCCAACGGTTTGGCCAAACCGTTGGGAAAGGTAGACCTATCCCAACGTTTTGGCCAAACCGTTGGGAAAGGCCCCCAAATTGGCCACCTTTCCCAACGGTTTGGCCAAACCATTGGGAAAGGTCCCCAAATATGCCACCTTTCCCAACGGTTTGGCCAAACCGTTGGGAAAAGTGGCCCCAAAATTCAACATACTACACAGAATCAAAATCTCAACCAAAGACCTATACCAACGGTTGTTAAAACCGTTGGTATAGGTACTTTCATTTTTTATCAGACCTTCGTACCGAGAACATTATATAAATCAAAATTTAAAATATTTATGTGAATACATAAATATATTTATGTAATTATGATCAAAAAAGTCATGTTAGGTTAGTGGTTGAGTCGTTCAATGATAAACGAGGGGCCCTGGGATCAAATCCCAGCGGATATTTTATTTTTTGAATTTATATACCAACGGTTCCATTACCGTTGGTATAGATTTCATATTACCTATACCAACGGTTTCCAAAACCGTTGGCATAGGTCTATACCAACGGTTTTTGGAAAACTGTTGGTATAGACCTATCCCAATGGCTTACTTGGCTACAGTTCTCCAAACCATTGGTATAGGTTATACCAACGGTTTGGAGGCCTATACCAACGGTTCCAAACCGTTGGTAAAGGTTAGTTTTCCAGTAGTGCCAACACACAAATTATAGCTAATGTCCAATAAGGAAACCCTACATCCATTACTAAGTACTAAGAATCAAAAAATTATCTATGTATACAAGAATCAATAATCAATACCAAAATTATTAATTAAATATTGATCCATTCACATACTTTTTAGTAGTGCATCATCAATTATAGTTTAAAATTTTCATAACTATCAAAATAGTAAGTTGATTTATATTCAACATTATAATTATAAATTAGATATCAAATAAAATTTAATAATTGAGCCTAACCAATCCATGGATTCTAATTATGTAAACATTACTACTAAAAAAACGTTCTTTTTATATATTTATGATTCATTAACATTCCATAATTCCTTGTATTTTGTGACTCAACTAGACATATCTCAAGTAAGGGATAAAATCTACAGAAAGTAAGAAATATTAATTGGAAATATGAAATAGGAAAATAAAAACCATTTTTTACTCCCTACTTGACCTAAACATTACAATGTCATACCAAATAACTTTACATAGCATATTTAAAATCTCACCATCAACCTCATCAATCCTCTAGAATAACGATGTAAAAACTTCACATCCCTTGATTTTATAAACCAATCATAATATGTTATAAAATTAATTTGATAATATATAATTGATAATTGTAATATATGTAAAAAACATATTTCCAATAATAATAATTTTCTATTGTATGAAATAATTCTTTAATAAATGCACATAAGATTTATAAAGCAGGGTCTGAACACATTTGTCTAGTGGTTAGTGATTCCAAAAATAAAAATATTTCATTCCAAATCAATTTACCAACTCATTATGAGTAGTTTTTAGAAAATAATATATCTCATAATCAGTATATAAAAATATAATTTGGATGATGAAGAAAATTAGAAGATAATGGAATCTATGTGAATCTAATAAACATACCTAAAGAAACTCATTTTTATGATAAACGATTCTAAGGAAGAATGATAAAGTTAAATTATTTCCTCATATTTATCTTCCTTATCATACTATATTTATGTTCTTTATCCATTTTCAAGAATTAAAAATATGTTAAGGAATAATAATAATCTTATTATTAAACCATTAATGTGGCTAGAAAATATTTTGAGGCAATCATAAGTAATAAAAGTATATGTTCATGAAAATCAATACACCGTATAATTTTCCCGACTTTATAAATTTCACATTATTATACTATGTAGGTAAATTTCAATTATTATACAATACATGAATAATCATTGTTATCTTACAATATGAAATAAAATAAATGATACATTAATGAATCCCCTACCTTGATATAAATCTTCTACATTCCCTGAACATTAATTTGATGAGGGATAAGGAGCACCAACATGAAATCTCACAACAAACCCATGAATACTAAACACATCATCTCGTCATGAATTTTGAAATAAAATCACTAATAAACCCACAAAAATAAAATATAAAAACATAATTATCATTAAATGATGTGATGAGAGAATAATAAGAAGAAACAAGGAGGAAAAGTGTGATAAAATTCATCCAAGATCATCATCACACAATAAAAAGTATATGAATCAATATAAAAAGTCATATGATCATATAAAATGATCTTAAAACAACATCTATTTCAACATAATATAGAGAAAATAGGAAGAATTCGTGTAGCTCTTGAAATTTATAGATAGTCCTGGAAAACATTTCATCATGGAATGAAAACTGTTAGCCATGCCCTGAGAATAAATATCCAAAGATGGTGATGTGATTGACCAGCATGACTACCTCCTTTGTTGGCATTAACAAAAATTTATTCAATTAAAATAAATGGTTCTGTGGAGTGGTTAAGGGTTTCCAAACATGAAATTAAAATTCTTAAGATTCAAGATATGTTTCCATTGAACCTCCCACTCAATAATTTCAACATCCAAAAACATAATTATGTGGTTCATACACTATGATGTGGATTAAGTATAATGGTGAAAAAACACCTAATGCATCAGAACCAAGGAACTAGACCTCCACGACATTATGGCATGGAAAATCACTTCACCCAGTGAAAATATAAATATAGAACACAACATATAAAAAATTAATCCCATACTTAATATGTTTTATACAAATAACTTTCCAAAAATTCTTTTAACTCAACATGTTAAGACTATGGCCATTCAAGACATTTTGAGACTCTTAAAGTGAAAGTACTTGGTTTTTAACTCCCATGGTATTAACCCTTAAGCCTAAATATATCCTCATTTTTTGTATGTCATCCCAATAAAAACTCATGAAATAACAAACGCCATCATGTTTTGACACAACTCTATTGTGGAGTTTTCAACTCTAAAAGTGCATTCCTTCCCTCAACCTCAGGACTACCACCAAAAACCCATTAAACTCCCTCAACCCTCAATAAATTTCAAAGGAATCATTTAGGAAAAATCCAGAACCTAATATCAGATACGTCTCAAATTATTCTCAACCTTGAGAATAAAAATAAACCATATAAGGAAAACTAGAGTATGGACATTTACAACCACGCATTGAGATAACTCTCGTAGATCTCACTATAATAATAGCACAACAAATTAATCATACTAGATGGGCATAAATAAAAAACCATCCACAATAATCACATAAATAATAAGTAGGTTATATACATCATATTAATAAAAACAACTTAAGATATTGATCACTAATTTTTAACCCACAATCCCATGTACAATATTTTTAGCCTCCAGGCCACCACATGACATGAAATAAAACAATATAACACCCACTCACCACCTTCTCTTAACATTCCTAATTATCAAATGGCCATTATTCAAACTTCATATCATTATAAAATCATAAATCAACCCATCAAATAACAAGAGAATTTCCATAAAAAACTAATGAGGATACGATACATAGAATATGTCAAGGATCTGATCCATACATAGAGGGGTTTCAAATTGATATGAAATAGTTCCAATGTACTTTAATACCTCCAATGGACTACTAAATTATATAGAAATAACACAAAAATGACCAACCCTCCACTATCTATAATGATGAGATACCCTTAAGAACATATGATCTCTAACATCAAGATATAGTTTCCTCATTCTACGATCATCATAGGACTTCTGATTATATTAAGATGACATCATCTATCCAAAAGTCACCTAGAAATTATTTTTTATTATCTACACCAATTCTAGTTTGAGAATCACTAACTATATAACCTCATTCCAACCCAAAAGAGATCTTCAAGGTATTCCATATAGTTATTCAAAAAAATACCTATAAATAATTGATAAAAAAACTATAATTATAAGAAAACTCAACTAAAGGAAGTTGATTCACATATATGCCTCTAAAATCTTTAACAAATAAATGTAAACTTTCTTCAAGAGTCTTGATAGTCTTCTTTATCTGATATCTTGTTTATTAATGAAATGTTATTATAGAGAATATCTGAGATCCAAAATCATGGTAGAGACATATTTAAACTCAAGAGATGAAACGAGTGTTATGATAAGTGATGTCCATATTTATAACCCAGATAGCCCCACAACCTCCTCTAACTATTTTCTTATTAAATCATCTACTAATATCGACTTTATAGTATCTAAAAAGAGATCTGAATTTATGAAATGAAAACCAATAACCCAAATATAATCATATAATCTAATATCACAAGGAAAACATGTCATAACATACAATAATATGCCTTCCACACATCCACTAAGGTATTTCAACCAACTGATGCAACCAACCAGAAATATGATGGTCATATTTCACCTTTTAGAAAACCAAAAAACCAATATATAGAAATTTTAATAATCCCCTTCATCTATGACTACCAAAACGTAATCCTTAAGTAATAATAAATTATAGCCACCCTATTATTTACTACTAAAGGTAGAATATAGAATTCATAAAGTACCACCTCATGCCTCACTGAAGGATTGAAGAGCCTCCCCAGTAATAATACCTGATGACAATAATCCTTAAATAATCCCTTTAGAGTATCACTAGAAAAAAAATGATCTCTTCAAACTTCCATATAAGAGTCCCTAAATAGGAAACCTTTACATTTTGGACAAAGTAAGAGTACATGGTCATCCTTTTTAGGATACCTCAACTATAAACTTCTCCCATATCACGTTGCATCCCTACAATCCCCTACATCACTATTTTGGAATATATAGAATCTTGAGAAACATCATAAAAGAAATCATTTCTCAACATTTTAAAAATAACATTCACTTTACATCTTGTTTAGAAAATATATAATTCATAATCATTTAAGAGTTCAATATATCACCACTTTCCTAAGTTCAAATCATGTTAACAGAAGATATATCTAATTATTTTGTGATCTATGAGTGACATAACAAGATCAACAATAAGAGAGTGTCACTAAAAATTAAATGACGATACAATTGTATAAATATTTAGATCATGGGTAGAATGGTTATTTTAATGATATTATAACTACCAAATAACCAAAGGACATAACTACTCTCCTCAAAATCAAAATGAAACTCAATCCAATGTGAGAAGAATTATAATAAACTCAAACATATAACTTTCCTATGAAATTTAGAGAACATGAGGACTAAAAATCTCCTCCTTAAAATTATGAAAAGAATCTCAATACTTTCCAACCCATACAAAAACCTAATCAACCCTTATCAAGGAACTTAAAGGATATAAAATCTGAGAGAAATTGGTCAAAAACCACCTATAATAGCCTACATGTCATTGGAAGCTATAAAATTATTTGAAATTATTGTGGGATACCCAATAAAAAAAGACATTAAATTTTAATGGACCATATATACTACCTATTAATACATTACATACCCTATGAGATGCACCTCATGGACTAAGAACCTATACTCTGAATTTCACCCAAATAGATGAAGACACTGAATAAATCCTAAAATAGCTCAAATATTCTTCACATGTTCTTACACGTACTTATAATAACTTTTTATGTCATTAATTTACACTACCATGAGATATTCATAAAACCCATTAAACTCATGAAACAAATAGTTAACTAGTACCTTGAACATGTATAGTTCATTCTTAACTATAAAGGGATTTATCAAAAATTCATAGTCCAATAATGAAGTCTAATGTAATTATTTAGTATAACGTCCTCCAAAACCCTCATAAAATGATACCCTATCAAGGAATTTATCTTACCAAACTAACTATCTCTCTTCATTAGACTGAATAAATCAGGGATATAATAGTGGTTCATTACCATAACCTAATTCAAATAATGATAAAGTATGAACAATAAAAGGTTTTCACCTTCTTTCTTAATGAAAAAGATTGGGGCACCCCCAAGGTGACACATATTAATAAATAAAACTAAATTAAAAAGTCTATATAACTGAATTAATAGAACTACATCTTATATGATTCCATATTATATAAATATATTGAAATTAAAGATATAAGATATTTAAACTCTATCATAAACATGATCTTAAATTGACGGGGTAGTGTCGCAGCCTATTCAGGAAATATACCAGGGTGGTTCTCTATATCCTTGGTAAAAATAATCACCTTAACCTCTACTAAACGCAACTTCCAATACACCATCATGCTTGATAAGGTCTCAATACACCTTAGACCCATCCAATGGTCTCGATAGCCAATAAACACAAAATGTCACCATAAACATCATTGATTATAACTTGAATCATGGAAAAATAAATTAGAACCTACACTAAATATAATTTATACCTTCCAAGGATTATATTGTACATAAATATCTGAAAATATAGGAAATTCACAAAATTATGATTTTTCACCAACAAAAGCTAATAATCTATACACACATCACACAATAAAACATAACCTCCAATTATCATTATCAACTCCAAGATAACATGAAGCATATATAACTTAATTCCTATAAAATACGCTATTATAAGTGTAATAAAAGAATATATAGCTCCCAAATCAATCATCATATACACATATGTGGAATATAGACAAATTGTACCTCGCACGATGTTTGGACCGCATAGTGACAGAAATTATAAGGCATACATCTAAATTCATCCTTCTCTATAACATATATATCCCTAATATAGAACACCTTCTTGGATTAGATATAAAATATATATTTAATGATGAGTGGTATCATAAGGCTATCCTCTGATATCCTTATTTCCTCTCTACTGATCACATTATAGAGCACTTTGGTGTTACTATTACCCCAAAAGATACCTTTACTTTGGCTAAAACAAATGTGGTGAAACAACATTACACTCACTGCAAAGGAAGTTCATATAGTAAATTTTATTATGTTTATAGACTCTATAAAAAAGGAAAAAAACTTATGATATTTTGATATGGGTTCAAGAAATATAATATACACTGAAACATGAGGACAAAGGCTTACACTCTAATGACCTGAGATTCTAGATCTCGTAAAAAAGTAAAGTAATGTTTGATAACATTATTTTCATAGAAAACCCAATGTAAACGAGAAAAAACATATAATAATTCCAATATTAAATAACCTAATATGGTAATCAGTTAAAAAATTACCTTTTGAAGATAAATATTTAATATGAGTTAACATTGAAAAATGTGATTTTTAATAAGAGTTGTTATTTATATATTTTTAATTTCCATAAAAATTTAAAATTAAATATTGTGAACTTTTAATTAGATAAATATCACATTATTTTTTAATTCATAATATCAAAATTTAATTTTTAATAACTTTTGAGTGTTTTCTACACGGGTTGATTTCTAGTTGAAAAATACAGAATTTATGAAATTATAATTTCTATGATATTGTCACTACGTAAGAATAACCTAGAATATTTCAAAAACATTAAAGTTTTAAAATATTTAATTAAGGAATAAGATTAATCGTTTTAAAATATTCTATGTATATAGAAAAAATATAAAAAAACATTTTTTTGAACTATAGTAAAATGTTACATTAATATAAAAACAATTTTTCGGTCTCTTCTTTAAATGTAGTATCTTCAAGGAGAGGTTAAATTATAGATTTTCCATAGAAGCCTCATACCTTTTGTTCAATTCAAAATAAATCACTTTTTAGCTTTAAAAACAGTAACCATGATAATTTTATCATATAAATAAATTTAAAACCTAATAAGACTATTTAAAAAAAATATCCTTTTAGGTGTTTTTATTTTAAAATTAAGTTTTCATACAATTATAAATTTTTTTGATAAACTAGTACTAAAAATTGAATTTATAATACTAAAATTATTTAATAAGTTCAATTTTAATTTTTTCCCAGTAAAATTTATTACCATGCTTAAAAAGTAACTATCACAATGAAAGTAAAAGAGGTAAATTGAGTTTAACCTAGTGCAGAAATCATAATACATTTACAGAAACATGAATTGAATTGGGTGGTTGAGATTTTGATCTACGAATATATTTATCCAATAAAAATTCATCCATTTTTTATCCTTGAAACCTTAAATAGGACATTCCATTATTGGAAAATGAAATGTTTTCTTTGAAACTTCCATTACTTTCACTTATAAAAACAAACCACATACACTCTTAAAATATAGACTTAACCTTCAAATTACTCTATGAAACTCTTCCATTTTAATCCCCATATAACCCTATACCATTTCGCAGTGGGTTTTTTTTGGCATATAACGACGGTTTGAACCACCGCCATATGCTTCTATGTAAGTTTTAAAAAACCACCACTAAATCATGTGTCAGCATTCAATACATGGAGGTTTACTTGATTTAGTGGCGGTTTATAGCAACCATCGTAGTGGACACATTTCGTGGCATTTATCTTGGTTTTAGCGGTGGGTTTCCCGACAGAAATGTATTTTGTTTTTAGCAGCAGTTTTAACCGCCGCTAAAAAATTCATTTTGAAACAGAAAAACTGCCCCAAAAACCAAGATAAATGTCGTGAAATAATAAATTAATATAAAAATTGTTGAGTTGTGGTTAAAACATCTACTAAAAAACATCATTTTCACTATGAAAACTACCCCTAAAACAAAGGTAACCACCGTGAAATAATAAAGGAATATGAAAACTATTCAGAAGAGGTTAAACCCACTACTAAGTTATTGTCCATAGCGGCAGATTTTACCACCATAGATAGAAAAATACCTAAATATTAATGGTTTTTTAACCACCGCTAAATCTATACTTACAAAAAAAGGAGCTGATTTTGCAGCCCCAGTACCAGTGCCCTGAAAAGAAAAACCATTCCAATTTCACATGCACATACATACCACATCGAAAATAATACCATAACACCAAAATTTTCATAAGAGTCACATGATAGATACTATAATAATAGTTTTAGTATGATTTGGGTACATAAAATATATTCTAAGTACATTAAGTGTCACTTTTGGATATAGTGGTTTCCTAATATGGGATAACAGTTGATTTAGAGTATATTGATGTATTTGTGTATTTTTCATAACTGAGGAATGTAATCAATAGTTGATGTTTTATTGGATTTTATGGGAATTAAAGGAGAATAACTCTGGAGATCTCTCACTTAGCATTTCCAATGACCACAGTTACCAAGAATGGATTCACGTTTGACTGTACATACTAGTGTGAGGAAGTTTCGACGGTGTTGAAGAAGTAGTCATTGTCAAGTATGATCCTAAGCATTATTGAGCCTAATGTTGGACATGTAGTGAAATGTGATGCATCTGGTTCTGGCTTAGGATATGTTATGATATAGAGTGATAAATTAGTCACTTTGGGTTTTATCACCTTTAAACACACAAGATGAAATACTCTAATCCTTTATGTTAGTTTGTAGTTGGGGTCTATGTATTGAAGTGATCATGATAGAACCTCTTGTGAGATAGATTTGTTGGGTACTTTGGAACCTAGAGTGCATATAAATTTTGGTAGTTTCAGAGTTGATAGTTGAAGTGGGATGTTCACCTAGGCCTGACCTATTTTACCTCATAGTTTTGGTAATTATAATAGAAGTCTATGAGTTGATAGTTGAAGTTGTGTATAACCTTTTATCCTCAGATCGATGAGAAGTTAGGAAGGATGATCCAAACCATATAGGACATGCTTCATGATTTTATTATAGATTTTAGCCACCCGATGCATCTTTTGGGGAGATAAAAATTCTGGTAGTGTAATACAATCAAGTTTTCAACAAATATTTGTAAATTCTACTATTAATAAAGTGGATAGTCCATCTACCTTAATAGGATCAAGAAATTAAAGTTTTCAATAGATATTTGGTGCATAACACACTCAATAAATCAAGACATATATGGTGCATACCACACTCAATAAATCAAGACATAAAAGGAAACATCATAAATCAATAAAATATATAAAAGGAAACATGAGAAATCAGAAAAATATTAGGTCATGAAAATGTTTGGTGGCAACTATGTGCCACACATGATACATATACAAACCGAATGTTAGCATATTTTTACAACATATCAACAATACAACTAATCACGACCCGATGATGAAAATAGATTATCACCCTCTCCACCTCCATCTCTACTTACTGATACCACCTGTAAGAACATTATATTGAAAATTAAATACTATTGTATATTTATATTTAAAATTAAAACCAATAAAAATTTGAAAACTAAATGATTTTGAATTTTTGTGATTTACCTGCTCACCACCAGTCGATGCAATACCACCAGGCTTCGTGGCTAGCTGGCCTAGAATCTGGCCAACTAATCCTACAGCGTCATCCGTAGGGACCCCATATAAATCAAATGGGACAACAATATTATCTTCGGTCAGATTCCATACATTTAAACTTTTTATATTTTTCTCCACACTTGCATTGTTTCCATATTTAATGAACAAACAATTAGTATAAAAAATTGAAATAAATTTATTTATATTAAAATTTTTACCTATAACATTCACCCACCAGTATCCCCGTGAAGAACTAGAAGTGGTGCGCCGCTCCCCCACTATTGAGGCTCCTGAAGTGGGAGGCGATGACTGAGCTGCTGAAGGGACACTCATAGAGGGTGTGAGAGATGGTGCAGGGGGAGATGGTGTAGGGGATAAAGTGGATGGTGGCTCAGATGTTGTAGGGAGGGAGACAGATGTTTCTTCAATTGTCGCAGTGGTCGATGAAACAATATATTTCTTCCTCCATGCAATTTCTATTGTTTAATCAAATAAAATTAAGTTCAGAACATATATTTCAAAAACATTATGCAAAAAATAAAATAAAAATGATAACATATGCACAGTACTAACAAAAAATATATGTATAACAATGATAATGAATGATTGCACAAATTAAATAAGTGGTCGCAAAATGAATGCATAACTATACATACAATCATTTTCTCCTTCAATCATGTTGGTATCCTGCTCCATTACTTCATCCAATTCATTCATACTTTCTAGACTAATATTTTCAATATCACGATGGACAAATAAATAGTATTCTTTTTGTTGATGAGATTTAATGTCAGAGGTCAAATCTTCCACTTTATCACCCATATCATACAAATCTCATTGTTTTACGTGAGAAACTAAACTCCACCCTTCATCCACAACATCATTCACATAATGTACCATTTTTTCTTATGATGATAAGATATATAGATCATGTAGTTCATGATCACCAACATCCATGAAGTGAGGAAAGTTCAAAAAAGTAAATTGCAAGGAATCTCTTTTAACACCTCTGATAATATCGACCCTATTGCATTTGAATAAAGCAACTGAAAATGCACCTAGTAGTTTAATTAAATAATATCGGTCAGCTTTCCATAGTATCCCACTTCAAAAAATGTAAATATACCACTATTCTATGTTTTCAAACCCTTTTATTGATCGACTATACGAAATCAAAATCCATTCACATTGTAAGCGTTGTACTTTCTAACTTGTTTTAGAGGAACTCGAGCAAGAAACTTCAAATCTTCTGACAACTCTGCTTGAGTATCAATATTCATGATCTAAAAAAAGAAATATACTTTATTATAATTACAAAATATATGTGTCAACCTAATATTCATATTTATTGCAATATTTATGAACTTACACATCGTGCAAACCATTTTACAAGCTCTTTATTAACAGCTTTCGTTATATCTTTCTCATTTCACGTTCGGCCTCTCATTAGTATCTTTGTTGGTATCATCAAATCTTCAATAAATGGATTTGTAATTCCACTATTTAGTAGCACATATCTGTGTGCCTATAATATTTCCATTTTTTCATTGTAACATTTGAGGTCCTCTCAACTGATCGGCCAATAATAGGAAATATTTTTGATTTCCCATGTATTTTAGATTGATTTGATGTGTCTTCAACATGTCTAACTTGATTAAATATTTTCTAAATATCATCCAAGTATCTTGAACAAAAGGTAAGACACTCATATTCCAAATAGTCTTCAGCAATAGAGCCTTCTGGTTGAGCTTTATTTCTCAAGAATGATTTCAATTGCCCAAGATATATGTAAAATAAAATAAAAAAACATAATTATTCATTTAATTAAGTGCCAATTTTTTTTTACTTAACTGAAAAACATATAAATAAAGTACCTCTCAATGGGATATATCCATCAATAATGAATGAGACCTCCTAATTTAGCTTCTTCAACCAAATGCACAGTTAAATGAATCATTACATTAAAAAACAATGGAGGAAAGATCATCTCCATTACACAAAGTGTCAACATAAACCTCTCCTGAAGGTTTTCAAGCTCAAATGGATGTATAGATTTCTCACATAGTTTTCTGAAAAATGTGTAGAATTGGAGTACAACAACAGTAACTTTTTCAGGTAATAATGTACGTAATGCCAATGGTAGTAACTTCTATAACAAAATATGTGAATCATGAATCTTCAATCCATGCGACTTATGATTATTTAAGTCAACACACCTCGAGATGTTACTTGAATACCCATAAGATACTTTCACATGCTTTAAAATTCGAAGGAATGTATCTTTATCCTTATTTTTCATTGAAAAAAATTCCAAATCATACTTTTCATTCTCATTTGGCCAAAGATCACGTTTTATGTTCATTGCTTATATGTATTTCTGACCATTGAGACGATCCTTCAACTTTCCATGCTCATTAAGCAATGTGAAGATCAAATTGTCATATAAATTCTTCTCAATATGAATCACATCAAGATTATGTCGCAAAAAATTAAATTCCCAATACAGAATGTTGAAGAATATAATTTTTCTCTTCCATTGTTGCATTCCGATTTCACTTGACGATGCACTTTGAACCCATTTCCCGTTATCATTCAAATGATGAACCTTTAAATTTTTTTTTCAACATTTCTAAGCTGTTTCAATATTTCAAAACTAGTTAAGAACTTTAGAGGTTGTCTATGGTCAATGAAACTATTAAATTTTGATCTGTTCAGCTGCAATCTATGAGACGCATCGATAAATCTTTGATGGTGAAAGAAGCACCATTTTCTACAGTGAGGTAGCCATTTGGGCTCAAAATCAAAGTTACAAATAGGATAAAAAAAACCCATGTAATATTTCTAACTAGATAAATTTCCAAGTCCAGGGAAGTCACTAGTGGTCCACATTAAAGCAGCACACATTTTGAACATTGTTTTAGAAAACCATCAAATGTCTCAACACCGTTGCTCCATAACTCCTATAATTATTCAATTAAAGACTGCAAGTATACATCAGTATCAATTCTAGGTATTTTATTTCTATGAATAATCATCAAAATAATAAAATATGTTTTTTGCATACATATCCACAGTGGCAAATTTTAAGGGATCAAAACAACTAGCCAAATGCTATAACTGGTACTCAATGTCCCAAATGGGTTGAATCCATTGGCAAAAAATCCCAATTGAACATTCTTAGGATCAGCTAAGAAATCTAGATGTAATAAATCAAATGTCTTCCATGATTGTGAATCTTGTGGATGTCGCATTAACCCATCATTGTTATAATCTACATAATTCTACTTCATGTGTTTGACGGTTTTTGATGACAAGAATAATCTTTAAAATCAAGGCTTTAAAGGAAAGTAATGCAAAAACTTTGAATGTGTGTTCCTTTTCTTATTATTTATGGTATTATGTTGATTCAGACTTCCAATATCACCCATTGAATGCCATCTAGAAGAAGAACATTTTTTTCAATCTTGTCTACTTGAATCATCTTTCCAATAAAGCATACAATCCTTGGGACACGCATGTATTTTTTTATAATTCAAACCAAGCTTTTTAACATCTTTTTTCATATCATAAAAATACTCAGGGATGTTTGCTTCAGGAAATGAATCATGCAATAATTTCAATATCATAGACATTGCCTTATTTGTAATTCTATGTAGACATTTGATATGGTAAAACTTTAGAAGAAAATAATGTTTTGAATATTTCAAACATCCACTATATAACTCTTGATTTCCATCGTCAAAAAAATCATGAAACATATTTTCCTCAGTGAAGTTTTATCTTACATTAGTCTCCACCTAATGAAGAGGGGGATCCACTGATATGTTACAATCTTGATCTGGTTGTCATACAGTCTCAAAAACATCACTTGTAATGTTTCTATTTTTAGCACCCTCATCTGGTTGTTATGATATGTTTTGATGTTGATGGTGGTGTCTTTCAAAGCCGAATGCATCATTTATAACGTTTTTCATTTATTTTTCCATTGTCGATGAAGTTGGGATCTCATTCTATAGATTGACATCGGTGTTCAACCTTTCTGTAACGTTCGATTCTCTGGGACAAATCCAACACAAATATTGACCCAGGAATTGATTCAATATTAAATGTTCATATACTTCATTTCTCTTCAACCATCTTCTAAATTTACATTTAGGACATGGACATCTTATTCTCCCTTCAACGGATCGATTGGAAATTGAAAATTCTAAAAAATCCTCAAAACCCTTAACATGTTGAGGTGTTTTCCTCGGTAATGTGATCCGGCTTTTATCCATGTATATCACAATGTGCCTACACAATATTAAAAAAAATTAAAACACATAATTATTAATAAATAGGGAAAGAGATTCATATATACTAGTTGAAAAATATATAAATATGTTAAATAAGGTTTTCCTATATAAATACATATGGTAAATAATGAACCCACCCACTAGAAAACTAATTCATGAAAATTAAAAAGATCCATAAAAGAATATAAAGATATCCTAAGTGATTGGACCAATTTTTAAATTGGAATTAAACATGTAAGTGATTTCCTCTTTCCCCAATGACATTTCTTAAGTGAATCATAGAGCCAATCACTATCCAATTATATCATGACTTCAAGCCAATTATAGATGACCTAAAAGACTATTGGTGTAAACCATGAACATCGTACATATATATCACAACACACCGAATTGTAAACACACCTCCAAATTTTGAGCTAGGTATGTGGATTATTGATGCCTTGGGAGACTAGATGGGAGCTAATTCCCGGACACACCACTTGGATAGCCCCCCCCCCTCTTCCCTGGATATCCCACACCCCTCCCCCACCTGGGCAGCCCACCCCCACCCCCTTAGACATCCCACCCTCTAGAAATCCCACACCCCCTCCCTCACCTGGATAGCCCACCCCCACCCCTGGACAACCCAACCCCTCCCTGGATAGCCCACACCCTCTTCCCACACACCCCTTTAGCCCTCCTATGCCCCTAGACAACCCCCCCCCCCCCACCTGGATAGCCCCTCCCCCCCCCTCACCCCACTTGGACAGCCCACCCTCCCTCCCTAGATAGCCCACACCCCCCCCACTGGGATAACCCAACCCCACCACTGGACAGCCAACCCCCCCTAGACAGCCAACCCCCCCTCCCCCACCTGGACAACCCACCCCCACCCCCACCCCCTAGAAAACCCACCCCCCTCCCTAAATAGACCACCCCCCTCCTCCTCCAAACCACTACATCCCCACTACGCCCCTGGACACCCCCCCACCTGGACAGCCCACCACCACCACCACCACACCCCACCTGGACACCCCCCCACCCCACCTAGATAGCCCACCCCCACCTGAACTGCCCCCCCCCCCCACACACACCACCCCCACCTGGGAAGCCACCCCACCCCCACATGGACAGCCGCCCCACCCCCACCTAGACAGCCCACTCCCCCACCTGGACATCCCCCCCACCCCCACCTGGACAGCCCAACCCCCACCTGGACAGCTGCCCCACCCCCACCTGGACAGCCCACCCCCTCCCTAGACAGCCCACACCCCCTCCCCCACCTGGACAACCCACCCTCACCCCCTACCCCACCTAGAAAACCCACCCCACCCCCTCCCCCACCTAGACATCCCACCCCCACCCCCTGGATAGCCAATCCCCCTGGATAGCCCACACCCCTCCCCCACCTGGACAGCCCACCGTGACCCCCTGGACAGCCCACACCCCTCCTTGGAAATCCCACACACCCTCCCCCACATCCCTGTAGCCCCCTACCCCCCTATAGACCTCTCTCTCAGTGCCTAGTGTGCCCATTCTATAAATAATAGGAGACGAGTAATCAAACATGTTACATGATTAATGCAACAACATAATATAAATCTAACCTCACCTCCATCACCCTTGCAATAAACAACACCAAAATTATCATCCATATAATAAAAAATATCTAAAGATAATGGGAGATCATTGAGGGTATTACATACATTATAAGTAGTTCATTATGAAAGTTACAAATGAGATTTATTAAAATAATCAAAATTCTAGGTCACTTTAATCCTATTTGAAATCCCATTTCAAATAATTCATTAAAACTAACCATTTATATACTTTACTGACATATGAAACAGTTGAATGTATCTTAATTATACTAATACTATAGAATATCTAGTGATCAAAATATTTTGGGGTTTAAAAAGAAATATGAAACCTAAATATATAATAGTCCAAGAGAAAAATGAAATAAAAAACATGTCATTTGAGGATCTATATGGATCTATCATGACTTATAAGATCACAATGAAGTTACATGATAATAAAAAAATACATATAATTAAATAAGAAAATAATGTTTTCTTTTAAAGAAATTAATGATGAAAACTATAATGATGATGAAATGCCTTATCAATCAAAGAATATGAACATATTATTCAAAATAAAGAAATCATAAAATTGTTAAAATAATGTGGATAATGATAGATAATAACAAGTGATGTTATTATAATAAAAAAAAGGAACACATAAGGTCATAATTCTATATGACTAACAAAAGGAACAAGGGGAAGAATAAAAAAATCAAAGAAACCATCAATGTTTCAACTTAGTGTGTGAGAAATGAAACCCCCATATAAAGGGAATCAATGGAAAAATGTTCCTAGTATCTCATTACTAAAATATAGGTTAGTCATGATGTAAAATCTAAGTCTTATTAATCTTCAACTAAAACATCCTCCTCTCCCACTTATTCTTTATCCAATCACCTATGATATAAAGATCTAAAATATACTTGTTGAAAACATGATGAAAGTTTTTCCGAACTGAATTTAATGTAGAAATATCATAAAAAAGTATAATCAATCCCTCAATGGTAAGTAAAAACTCACAATAAAAAAGAACTGAATTATCAAAAATAGTTTTCAATATAATGTGATGAAGTTACAATGGTATATTGATTATATCAAAAAATATATTTTGAAATTCACCAAAATCTAAAAACATATATAAAAAATTGGGTTTACAATTTTGTGAAAATAATAATATTCTTTGGGCTTTTCAAAAAATGAATGTTCTTTAAAAAAAACTATTTATTAATTTATCTAAAAAAATGTTCTATAATTATGATCATAAAATAGAGAATATAATTCAATAACATAATTAAAATAATGGTATCCAATTAACTAGATTTTTGGGGTGAACTACTATGGTGAAAGGATATTTTCTCAAAGTTCAATTTGATGGTGTGGAGGGTTTATAATCATATACTTACAACTAATGAAAATATCATGTGCATGTGTGTGAATATGGCCTCTAGGTGATACTGTTATAACTAGAGGATAGAATGAGAAGAAGAAGGATGATACTGAGGGGTTGTGAGAAGTGTCAAGCAATGCCATAGTTCAAGACTTGCAGCGAGGAGGTGAGCTAGGGCTTCGGGGGGGGGGGGGGTTGGTGGCGATGGATGGTGATCCACACTGAGGGGCGACGAGGTGGTGAGGCATGCTGAGGGGAGGCGTAGGGATTCAGGGGTCGCTAGGGGGAGTCTCACGGGTTTTAGGGGGAGAAGGCGGGTCACGCGGGGGTCAGGGGAGAGAATTGTTGGCATTGAAAAAATGTTTAGCGGTGGTTTACTAAACAACCGCAAAAGACTCTATATGTTGTAGTGTTCTAAGGAATGATCAAGTCTCCAATATAAGTATTATCTTCTTATTAAGTTTCCTTATTAATATTACTCTTTTAAATATCTTATAAACATAATAAGATGATTAGTTCATTTTAATTAGTATAATTTTATGTTATTATATTTATATTACCAATGTAATTTATTCATTTCCAGCCACATAGAAAATCAAAAGAACATCAATCGTGGGTATGCACTGACTACAACCTCCACAAAATGAAATATTTAACATTTCATCATCTCCTATCATGGTTGGTCTTATTGTTTTTATTGATGAAAAAATATGATATACATTTAATTTAATAATTATTAAGAAATGATAATTTATCATCCACCTTTACCATGTCTTTATTTGAGAAACTGAAACACTAATCGTGTGTACGTACATATTACCGCCTCCACGATGAAACAATTTTAATTTTCATCTAGACATTCATAAATTATATAAAAAAATCAGAATATTTTTAAACATTGTAATAAATCAACATAATAAAAAATTATACTGATTTTATTTCAATTGAATCACTTATTTGACCATACTCTCCTATTGAGATAAACAGTGTTCTTATTTTGAGCTTTTTAACAACCTACATGAACGATGAATTAAAATATGATAATGGAAGGTTATGAGAAAAAACTAATGATGAAATTATATATTAATAAGAAAATAATTATCATTTTATGGTTTTAAAATTTTCGTAAAAAATTTATAATTTATTATTAACAAATCATCTTTGAAAAAATATTTTCTAAAATAAGTCGTTATTAATCATGTTATCACATAGCATAACCAAGACACTGATAGAATGAAATAATAAAATTTGATATAAATATAAGTTATATATAGTAGAATCATATATGATATCTCAATAATTTACTTGGTATTAAATTATGGTTAATAATATTAAAAAAATTAAACATGCGGAAAATTAATAAAGTTATTAACACAAGTTGGTCATAATACACAATTACTAATTAATGAAATCATAATAAAAAATTCAATTAAGGATTAAAAATGGTAATATTTATGAATTATTTTTGAAAATAAGATATTAAGTTAGTGATTTTTGATTGACAGGAGGTTAGTGCGTGATGAACTAAGAAAGGAAACAATGTATGGTTTTGTTGTCTCGAGTTCACTTTTATTGAGGCATGATTTCTTATTTTTCACCTATTTTTATTTGTCATGATATATCAAATATAAAAATTAATTATTTATAATAAATCATCCTTTATCATGAGATATAAATGTTTATTTAAAATTCCATCTGAAAACTTATTTCATTCCATTCACCTCTCGAATTGTAAGGGTTATTTTTCTCTATTTTAAATACCTTCAAACATAATAGATGTTGCAGATCATATTTTCTTTTAAATAGTGTAATTACTATTGTAACTATTTAATTTATAATAAATATAATTACCTGAATTTTCATTTATATTCTATTTTATGGCATCCCCCTATTTTTTATTTGATTCTTGTGATACCATTACTGTAAGGGTGTCTTGGTCTCAAATATTAATTCCTTTGAAAATGATTATGTTACACACCATGATTCCTTTTCAATGGTGTAAATACATAACTATTGAAATTTTTATCATGTATAACTTATATTTCGTTATATTAAATGTCTTATTTAATGTTTTATCTATCATGGGGGTTTCATTAAAAAAATATGATGGCTCTAAGGTGTTTTATTGACCCAATTACCTTCCTTGGGTTATAATAATTATTCATTGATTATTATATTTCAAGGATAGTACATTCTATCCTATAAAGATTTTATGTTTTACATCATATTTATTTTCAAGGGAAATATTGTTTCAAAATAATTTATTCTTACTTGATGATTCTATTTCTTCCTTAACATGCATATTTTATAAATAATTCCATTTACTTTAAAGGATTTTTCATCAATTTACAAGTTATTACAACACACCAGTATTCTCCTTTATTTTATAAAGATTAATTTTTTTCCCTAGTAATCTATTTATTCTACTTAATTAATTTTATATAAAATTATTCGCATCCTTTATATGGTTTTTTTCCAACAAAATCATTTCATGAGATGAAAAATTGTTTACCATCCATTTTTTAAAAAATCAAATGTTTATTCTTATACTCCATATTTTTTGGATATCCATTATTCGTTTTCAAGTATATTTATTTAGAACTGTGCATTCTAACATTTAAAAAAAAATATTTCCCATATCAAAAAATAATTTTGTGAAATTAATTTAAACTTAATATTTTATAACAATGTTCACATGGTTTTGTGAATAAATTTGTATTTTAACTTATATTTTTTCACCAATGATTAAATATAATGTAGTGATTTTTTAGTCATCTTGTATATGTTATTATGTTATGATTCCTTCTCAAAACTATTTTTTTATACCCATGATTTCTTAATTTTATGTTATGTGAAATGTAATCCTTTTTATATTGGTTATTTATAGAATATCAATGATATCTATTTTGGTTTTTAAGAAACTAATTCTCTTCACATAGGTTCATTAAGATGTGTTTATGATCATTTTGTGCCACACAGATATATATGTATGATTTTTTTGGGGTACTGTCTCTATCCAATTCATTATTTTAATCTTATATATCTTGTAATAGTCATACATGTATATAATGATTTTTTTCACATCAGCATGTAAATGATGCATTTTCTCACATTTCTGGCTTGGAAATTATGAGCATGTTCATATAGATTTGGGAATAAAGAGTTTAATCGCATTGGTATTCTCATGATTATGGATATTACAAATTATCAATTTGAATATCATGTTATTCCAAAGTATTATGATTCATTTCACTTCCATGAAATTCCATGTTTTAGGATTATGAATTATTTTTAAAGTATTTTATATTTTAATGTAATGGTTATATATTTGATAATTGAGATGTTTTTTTGCTAAGACATAACCTTCATTCTTACTTAACTATCTTTTTAGTATCATATGTTTCTTAAACATGTTTTATACCTATCATAAAAGATATTTTGATCTTTTATTATAATTATTATGTCCCCTCATATTCTCCTTTAAGTCATGATATGTTTTTCCATTACTAAGTGTTGGAGCCAACCCTTTTCTTATGTTTCCATTCTCCATGTTAGGAAGATGATTATGTCATTTGGGATATCTATAAAAGGGTCTAGAGGAGAATAATTATGGATAAATGTTTTCAATTATTATAAAGAATATTTGTATGCATATAATCTATTGAAATCTAACCATTTAATTCCTTATATTAGTTGACTCTTTGTGAGATGTATTATTTAAATAATGAGATTATAGTATTATTTATGATATATTTAGATTGCTAATTTATAGTTGTTAATATAGTAGGTTTTTTTTATTTTTTTAGATAACTTTAATTAGTTTGGGTTTGGGTAAAAATAAACTCCATTGAAAACCTTAGGGATAATCCTATGTTAAGGATATTATCCAGCAGTTTTGGTAAAGTATAGAATATATGGGTTTTACTAGAAATTAAATCTCTATCATGATATTGTAATGTGGGAATGTTTTTTGTATAGATGAATCTAGTGGAAATAACTTTGAAAAGGGTTGTTCGAGTGTATCTCAGTAATCATTATAAAGCATGGTGAATGGTCCCTTATTGCATGCCTGGATAGACACTCCTAAGTTAAATAACTTTGTTAATTCATGGATTATTTAGGATAAATTATGAAGGATTTGAGTGTGATTATAACTAGTATATTTTTAAAACTTAGTAATAAAATTACCTTGGATAACCTCGATAGTGTTATAAGTTGAACAAATTATGTCACAGTTTGAAATGAAAATGTCATTGGAGGAGACATAATTTTATAGAAGTTTTCAAATTATTATTTTGGATGTTATTATAATTTTTTTGGTTTTTATTTTTTTTGAAAAACTATAAGGATAAATAATATTATAAAGGTGCATATATAGAATCCCATAAGTCTCATTACCAAATGGAAGAGAATATATAATTTTTTTAATCTTATTATAATCTGGATATGATATAAAAGATAGTTTTGTAGTTATACCTAAGGTGGTGAGGTACATATCATATAAAAAGGTAAAACATTACACACATAGATAATTCCATTGGCGAAGTAATATTTATGGATGATATTTTTTATATTTAAAAAGTTTTTGAGGATAATACCAAAAAAATAATAATTGTTATTTAGTAGTATTACATTAAAGGGTTGGGATCATGTATTAAATAGTATCAATAACCTTAAAGGTGATTTTATGATAAGTTCATATTTTTCTAGATAAATATTGAATAATAAATGATTAAGGTATGGATATACTAATAAAATCTAGGATCCGATCAAAGTCGGACCTAAAAATTTAGGAAATAAAATAAATAAGAACAGTCAATCATTACAAGGGCTCTTACATATACAAGAGTAGGTGAATCAATTAATGTATACATCCACCAAATATGCAGAATAATATAAGATCCTAAAATCCCACGTTGTTCTAGTTTCCATAATATTCCTTTATGATAAAGTATCTTTTTATTTATTAGATTCTCTATAAAAACATGAAACATTCAAATTAAAATGGTTCACATGAGAGGTAAAATCAGTCCAATAAGGTATGAGTTTCCAAGGAACATTCCTGGTCTCATCTTCAAATCTATAATAGTAATTTCAGAGTCTGACTCCATCTAGTGGGAGGTCTAATTATATTAGACAACATGTTTGATTTCATATATCATATCCCGTAAATCAACTTCCTAAGACGTTCGAATTAAGATATAATGATTAAAAAAACCATAAACAAATACATTGTGGGATTTGAATATACCTTAAAAACCTGAGGGCACTGTCATGATCGAGGCTGCTGCATCGACATTAACCTTTATCCATGAGGTGATCAGAGGAATCAAACACAAATTCATTAGAAACGTAGGCTTTTTAGGCCTTCATGAGACCCCCCTTCTTTCTAAGGATGTGAAGATCACCTGTACAGTTATGAATGCTTGTTGTATTCACCTTGTAAGTTTTATATACCTTCGTATTTAAAGCAAGAACACCTTACAAAATAGTAGGTTTTTTATTTCTAAATACCCTTTAATTTCTCACATTCCAGATGAAAGCAATGAAAGATTGCACTGTTATCAAGAGAATCTACTATAGATGATCACTTATCCCGGATTGAGTAATGGAAGCCATGATATACTCCAGTCACATGTGATTATTAAATTTGATATAAAAAATGTTACCTGCATTAGTCTAGAGGTCCTGGGAAAACACACATGTCAAGATTTTGTTATTAACATCATCCTCATCCCACAAGAAAAAATAACATTCTGAAGTAATTTATTGTCCATTTATTTTTAACTAATAATTTTTATGTAGCCTCTTTCCCCATATTTTTCATAGCAGTAGAAATATTGAGGGTTGAATGTAATGTAACTTAAATTTATTCATCCATGATGGTGGAGAAATAGAACCTTTACATTTAAATCTTTAGTATTCCTTAACATTGAAATGCCCAATGATGTTAGTGCCTTATAAAAGGGTGTCATTTTCCATGAAGGAATAATTTTGGATCTCTAGTGTATCCATTGAGGTAATGTAATAAATGTTGTTATAATTTGACAAAAATTCTGAAATGTTAATTTTTTACATGTTTTAGGGGACATTCACACTATTTTTAGAGGTTTCTCTAATAAGAAATTACTCCATCAATTATAAATATATTGCCTCCTGACCAACCACTTTGAATTATGGATTATGTCTTTAAAATAATTCTTAATTGAGGGGCAAAATTATGATGCAAGGTAGTATGAGTACCCCACCATAAACTTCACTATGAACCTTCTGGATAAAAATTCAGAGGAAGAGCCATTGGAAGTCAAAATATTCCAGGTGAATTTCTCAATGAGGCTATCATTAAAAATCATGACATATATAACAGCAAGACCCTCATCTCAATAGGTTTGATATATTCCCTACATGTAATAGTGACCAATTTTCTTAGGCATATACCTAGTCTATGTGAAATTACTAATCATGCATTTAATCTCATTTATGATGTTTCTTGGTAACCAGAAAAGATATAAGGAGAAAATGAATTTTGAAGTGATCATAGAGTTAACAAGACACACCCTTCTTGCTTGGGACATGGATTTTTCTTTACACATTTCTATTTAGTTTGGGATTATTGATCATATCCCTTGAATGTAATGTCTTCTCACTTTTCCCCAAAATAAGTAATATCGTGACTATTGAAGGGGAAGGAACCTCCTTTCACTCCATGTTTTCTAGTGATTCTATTGTTTTTTACAACTAATTTACCATAACAAAAAATAATTGATGATTTAATATATCTTATAGCTTGTCTGCACACCTACTCATATATGAAAATGATCTCATGGATAGAAAATATATTTTTCACATGTGATGGGGTGAAAATACCTCTCCCAGTGTTAATTTTATTAAAAATACCAATTTGGGAAAGGGCATTCATACATCTTCTCATATAACCTTCAGTAATGGAAAAAATAATCCTTAAGAGTGGGTCGCCCTATATGACACCCCTGGTACATTAAAAAGACCCTATGGTGGAAACATTAATTAGATCAGACAGTATTGTAGAATTAAGAATGGTGGTCACAGTACTGTTAAATTCATTAGAGAATCCATACAATCTTAGGACAATAAAAATAAATCTCTATTTTAAAGTATCAAATGCCTTGGAAGATGAATGTATAAATATATTTTAGTATTAATATATGATTATTAAATTATTTTAAAATAAATTAAGTAATATTTTATTTGTAACCTTTGGATTGATAGTTTGATAATTATATTTTTTTTATGTTAAATGACTTTCGGAATTGTTGTATATATATAAGATAATAAGTGATTTTATGTCCCAGTAATTAATACCATTTGAGAATTGAATATTATTTTTAATTTTTATAAGAATATATGGTTTTATTTTATTTCGTGGAGAGTGATGTGGTTTTGGGAAAGGTATATTCTTGATAATATATAATTATGATATATATATATATAGTTGGGAATATTATTGTCTAATTTTATTTTAAAAAAATTATCTTTATTAATCTATTTTAGGATAGTAATATAGATATCTCATTATATTATAAATCTTAATTGATAATTTACCAATCTATCTTCATTCGTAATCAATAATTAAAATTTCAAGGGTGTAATTTTTTAAGGGGGTAGAATATAACAACGCAAGAATTTAGATCTCATAAAAAACGAAATGTTCAATAACTTTAAATTCCCACAAAAAATGATGCAAAAGAGCCAAAAAAATAATAGAATAACCATATAAATTAAGGTAATTTGGTAATCAATTAAATGAAATACCTTTAAAAGATAAATAACTATTATGAGTTAATGTTGTAAAGGGTATTTTCAATAAAATCATTTTCTTATATTTTTCATTTACCATTAAAAGATAAAATTTCAAAATTTTAAATTCTAATTAGATAGTGTGAAACTTATTTGTTTTAATTAATTATATCAAAATTTATATATTATGCATTTTTGAGCATTTTTTTAAAGTGGTTGATTTTTTTCGAGAAATAAATTATTTATAAATATTATAATTTTCAGGCTTTTATCACTATTAAATCATAACCTAAAAGTTATAAAAACAATTAAAGTAAAAAAATATTAAATTAAGGAATAAAATTATGAATTTTATATATTTAATTTTCATAGAAAACCTCTTCGAATAATTTTTGGAACTAATATAAAATGTTACATTAAAATAAAAACAGTTCTGGGTCCTCTCTTTAAATCACATATTTTCATAGTAAAGTTAAGTTTTGAATGGAATTTGAAGACTCATACATTTTTTAAAGTTCATAATAAATAAATTTATTACTATAAATTCAGTAACAATGAAAATGTTATCATATATATAAATTTTAAATCTTAATAATCTTATTTTTCAAAAAAATAATTTTATATACTTAAGCGTTTTTATTTTAATATTAACTACTAATACATATAGAAGTTTTAGTAGATAAAATCATTTTAAAAATATAAATAATAATATTATAATTAGGAATTATGTTAAATTTTATATTTTACTTTAAAATTAATTACTAAGAATAAAAAATAATTAATACCCTAAAAGTAAAATTGAGCATTTGAGTTTAACCTAGTATAAAAGTAAAAAAAAGTTTAAAAATATTATTTGAATTGAATGGTTGTAATTTTACCTAAACAAGATATTTTCCACCTAAAATTATATCTCTTTTGGATCCTGATTACTATTAGTGGAATTTTTTTTATTTTTAAAATATAAATTTTTTTTCAAAAGTGGCCATGATTTTACTTAAAAAACATACCACTTCCATCATTCATAGATACAATTCACCTACCAATTTCTCCTTGAAACTCATTCATTTTAATCTCTTGAACACTTTACATTGGAAATAATACCCTGGTTAATAATATTTCTTCTATGCCCTTTTATTTTAAGGATACTTTCAAGGAAATATCAAGTATCCAATATAAGTATTAATCATTATTAAGTTTTCTTATTAATAATACTCTTACAAATATGAAATAAAAATTGTAATATGATTTCCTTAGTATAATTATTATTCTTATATTTTTTTTAAATTAATGATAAACCCATTATTTATTCATTTTAATTAATATAGAAAATAAATATATTTTCCATTAGGCGTTTTATGGACTACAAACTCCAAGAAACAACACCTTTCATTTTCCATCACCACTAATAATGTGTGGTATTAACGTAGGAATTAATGAATAAATATAATAAAAATTATTTACTATTTATTCCTAAAAGATAATTTTTTTATACACCTTCACCCCTTTTATTATTTGAGAAGAAATTGTAATCATGTGCACGTACATATTACATTCTTCATGATGAAGTTTTTTTATGTTTTCATATTGATTTTAATACTTTATCAAAACTTAATATATTATAGTTAACTATAATAAATACATAAAAAAAACACTATAATTTTTTTTATAATGATACTATATCATTGGAAATACATACTTGACCATACTAACCCATCAAGCTAAAGTGTGTTCATGTTTTGGACGGTTTGACAACCTATATGAATAATGATTTAAAATATTATCATGTATGACTTTGAGAAAATAGATACTGAAATAATTGTAGTTCAATAATTAAATATAGGTCAATTAATATGTTTTTATAAGGTATATATGTGGTATCATTTAATATTAATAAATCATATTCCACAACCTAAATTACTAAAATATGTCATCATCAATTCAATTTTCACATAACATAACCAAAACACATATGGAATGAAATAAGAAAATTATAAAAAGATAAAATTTAAATATTATATAATCTAAAATTATATATCAAATAATCATATTTTTATCAAATGATGTCTAATGATATCAAAATTATTAAAAAAGTGCAAAATAGTTATTGTTATTAACCGCCAATAGTCCTAATACACTATAAATAACTAATGTAGTCATTATAAAAAAACTTTAATAATTTTTATAATAGTGAAATATTTATGAGTAAGTTTATGAAATAAGATATTATGTTTATTATGTTTTTTATATGTTGTTAGAGTGTGATCAACAAAGAAAGTAAATAATGTAAGTGTTTTTTTTCTAATGTTCACTTTTATTAAGGTATGATTTTATGTTTTTAAACTATTTATCTTTGATTTAATATATATATATACCACTCAAATGATTTATTTATAAATATATCACCATTTTTCATGAGGTATAATTTTTTATTTCACAATATCTCTATCATGTTCATTCAATCCACTCAATTCTCAAATTATAAGTGTTATTTGTCTCCCTTTTCAATTATTTGAGATATTTTTGCCATCATGCTCAATATGTTTTCATATATTGTGAAATAACTTCCTTATTTATTTCATGTATGATAAATATAATTCCATAAATTATAATTTATTTTCTATTTTAGGGTATCCCTCCCTGTCTATTTTATTCTTACGATACCATTACCAGAAGCATTTCTTTATCTCAAATTTGAATCCCATTAGAATTTTTTAAGAGGTAGCCCATATTTCTTTTTAAATAGTGTTAATACTACCATATTTTAATTTTTTTTATCATTATCATATTAAATTTCATGATATTCAATGTTCTATTTAATTTTTTACCTCTCATGAGATTTTGATTTGAAAGATAAAAAATCATAAAAGGAGTTTTCATGACTCAAATACTCTCCATGGGTTCTAATCACTCTTCTTTGACTTTTATCTTTCTTGATTGATGTATTATACCCTGTTATTATGTTATTTTGTATCCCTTTTTTATTTTTTAGGTAAATCATGTTTCACAACAAATTTTTCATCCATTATGATTCTATTTTTTCCATAACATATATTCTTTCATCAATAATTCCCTTCACTATTAAAGGGTTTTTCTTCAATATCCATGTTTTTACTTCCCACCAATATTCTACATTATATAATGGAAACTTCATTTGTTTCTACAATGATACATTTATATCCATTAATTAATTTCATTTCGAAGGGTTTGTTATCTATTTAACGATGTGGTTTTCCAACATTGGCATTTCAAAATAAAAAAATGTGTTTCCATCCAAATAAATCAAATTTTTTATCTTCTACTCATATATTTTTGAATATCCTTTATATATTTTAAATTATTATTTATTTATAACTCTATAATAATGTTTTAAAAAATTAACCTCTTTAACATATTAAAATTTTGTTTTTTGAAACTAATTTACACTTCATTGTTTATAATAATGTTTAAAATATTTTGTGGAAACTTTTGTATTATCACTTCTAATTTTCCACCAAGGTTTATATCTCATAAGGGGATTATTTAAACATGACATATATATATATATATATATATATATATATTATTTTATGATTATTTTTTTTAAATTTTATATTTTGAAATATATGATTTAATAAGTTCATGTTATGTGAAAATCCATCTTTTTTCATAGGTTATTTATGAAAATTGAATTATTTCCATTTGTATGTTTAAGAAACCAATAATCTTTCCCTAGGCTCATTGAGGTAATTTTATGAATGATTTTAAGTATCAACCATATGTAAGGTTCATTATGAGTCATCTCTTATATCACCCTTCAATTTATTAGATTAAGATTATATCTTATCAGTTAGTAAGGTGTCGACTTAATGATTTTATTCACACAAACATGTTCATGATAAGTTTTCTCATGTTTTAAGAATATAAAGTGTTTTTTTTCATATAGGCATAGCCATATTAGGTTTTCTCACATATGATATATTATTCTTATGGATATTTCAAATTTTCCATTAATTTATCATGTCATTCCAAATATTTATAATGAATTTAATTTCCATGGAATTATATATTTTAATGATTATGCCTTATTTTTAATATATTCTACACTTTTTTTGTAATGATCACGTGGTATATTCCTATTGAGTTTTGTTTTGAGAGATTTCATATCATTTACTCTTTCGTAACAATCTTTTTATGATCATGTATTTCTATAACATATTTTATGATTATTGAAAAAGATCTTTTGATAATTTATTATGATATTTATGTCTCCCAAATGTTCTCAATAATATCATTTTAATATCACCAATTTCATATGTTTTAATACACTAGGTTATGAATATGACTAAATCATGTGAGATATCTGAAAAAGATTCTATAAGAGAAAAATTGTGGATAAAGTTTTGAAATTGTTATAAAATAAGATGGTTAGATAGATATTTTCCAAGAAACTAAAACTTTTATTATTTGGGTTATGAAACTATTAGTGAGATATATTATTTAAATAATTATATTAATGTATTGTTTAATATATTATTATATTGAGTTGTTATACTAACCAACTTCCTATTGTCTAAAATTTCTACATGTTAGGAAATCGAGAACCTCTAACCATTTTTCCACACCCTAAGGAGTCCTAAAGATTCCCCTACCATCTTGATCTTCTCTATTCCATCATCCACTAAATAACTCTTACTTTCTCCAGTAGCCAATAAAATTTAATCAATTTTAATGGGGTGATATTTCACATGATCTATAGATACATTACCCCCCAAAAATACCTCCCTTTACCCTCCCCATCAGGGGTAAAATCTAAATCCCAATGTGTATGATACTTGAACAAAATACCAAACAACCTCACACTAAAATTCGTATAGATTAGAGTCAAGATACTATAAATAAGATTCCTTTATAGTCAAAGAAAGGAACTTGGTCTAAAACTTACCATGAATCTTACCCCATGAAATTAATGAATCCTCATGACCCCCAAGAAAAAAACCAATCATGAGAAGTTCCAAAAAAAATACTCACAACCAATGAAATCAAATTCTCCCTAAAATATTTGATTAAACTAAAATAAATTATCAACCCATTCAACCAAGACCCAGTCTTCTAATTTAAAAATAATACCTTATACTTCTATAGTCCCTGATAATGAGAATCTCGAGGTATTTTTCTCTAGGTATTATTATCATCAACATCAACTTTTTGATGATATATTGATGTGTCCTACCAAACATTATTGGCACGAGCTCAACGAGTTCATCGAATTAGAGCTATACCTACAAAATTAAAAATGTTGGGTAATTCATGAACTCGGAATATGGAATACATATGAATAATTACTTTATTTTTATCGTAATTCCAATTATCAATTTAGATTAATTTTCTGAAAAAATCATGATACATAATTCATACCTAGGTCTCTACCTTTTAAGGAGAATTGATTTTCTTTATACATTTAATAGACTTGATGTCCCATTATCAGATCATTGGATGGACTAAAATCCAGTTTCCTAGCTAGAATATCTTTATTAAAATACATACTAAGTATAAATAATACTATTTCCTTAATTCTTATAAAATAAAAACCAGTACTTATCCACATGCACTTTTTTGTCTCTCTTAGAATTTAATTGATACCACATTATCACAAACCATTTCCCTTCCAGTACCACTATAGGTCCGACAATAAATTCATAAGTGACCCCCAATTCTTATTTTCAATTAGGTATAAGTTTTGGACAAGAACTAGGGGTATATAGTATACATATATGAGGAGAATTACCTAAATAATCCTATGAAATGATAATAAACAACCAATAAATTCCATAAAAATAAGTAAAATGATCCCAATAGAAGAAATATATTATAAGAAATAAAAAAATAAATATTAGAAATCATTTACTTTGAGAGTGACCTTGAATTCTAATAACTCATTAATTAATAACATAATTTAGTAATACTTAGCTTGATCACCAACACATGTGGACTAGGAAAATAGATTTATATATAGGTATGATCATTTAGGTACACTCTGTAACTTCCCATAACCTCTTTTGTAAATATGGAAGTAGCATACTAAAGCTATAGTGAAAAAATAGAGGAAATAAATTCATCACTAAAATCAGGATACTATTCATAACCGTACAAAGTCTCACTCACAAAATAACACATAGGAAGAGGTAATATATTTTAAAAACAAGTATATAGAATAAAGGTACCCTGCTTCCACTTCCCCATTTGACTAGACACCCAAAACCCTAACATGTTATATTCTAGTTCTCACATCCCATCCATAATTTAATCTACACATCTGGGAAAACTTATCATGGACACATCACAGTTAGAAGTGTATTTCACAACCATGCAAACTTATCTCAAACAAATAATTGTAACATTACCCAAACCACATAATAAAAACTGAGGGCTATTATAACCAATTAAATATTTCACTATAAAATAATCTATTAGAGATCATGTATAAATACACATATAATAACCAGAATCAAATACATGATGAATAAAATTATATTTTATTACATTTAGCTACTACAACTACCATATACATGTATTTAATAATAGTAATCTATTATAACTCATATGGGTAAACATACTATAATTGTAATCCACCATGGTAAGAGAGAACACACATACGAAATCTATATATAAAAGAGAGACTAGGGTAGTGGAGTACTCAACCATCCATATCCTTAATATCCTTGATATTTGGATCATAACTAGATCCCATGGCCAAATATTGTCATCAGTCTCCCCCATCGATATGGGTGGTGGAAGATAATAAATATTATAAAATTAAAATTATATAACACACATGAATTCATGGGGAAACTACCATACCCTAAACTCTATTTACAATTAACATCCTAAATGACAACCCAAATTCAATTTATATAGATTTAAAGCTAATAAAAATATAATTTTGAAATCATTAAGGATAAATAAAATAATTACAACTTCATTATTAATCAATTACCAATAATTATAATAACCCATTATTAATTCGGATTTAATAATTTAATAAATTTAAAAAGATAATGTTCATTTAAATTAGAAATTACAATTTCATATTTCATGTACAGTCAAATTTAATCATTTTCCTAAACAAATCCATGGTTTTTATATAATATATAATTTCTATTAATAATCTTCATTATTTTTAGTTCATTTATAATTAATTATCATTTGAAAATTATAGGTATTATGTGACTCAATTATACTTATCTCAATAAAGAGATACAATATGTATCATGTCCGAATTAAACAAAATAGCTATGAAATAGTAAAATAAAAAACCAATAAAGGCTCCCAAGTCATGCCAACCATTCCAACATAATCCCAAATTCATTTCAATACCATCCATACCATCCCATAATCAACTTAATCAATTCACTTCTCTAATAACCTCAAACCTATCCAAAACTTTACTTTACAACCAATCATAATATATTTTCATATTATTTCATAGAATGGGACCCATGATTCTATTATATGGTAGAAAAGTATATTTAAAACAATATTAAATATCAATAAAGAGTAATAATTGTTCATTCAACCCACATATATTTTCATAGACAATGTCTGAATGTGTTCAAAAACTAGGTATTGATTCTAGATAACAACATATTTATTAGAATCTTGATATATCAATTAATTATGATAATTTTTTAAAAACAATAAATATTAATAATCAGAATCTAATAATAGTTATATCTATCCAATAAACCTACTCAAAGAATCACTTTATCATGATAAATTTATTTTAGGAAGAATAAGAAAATTCATTGAATGATTCATCTTTACATTGTATATCTTACTATATTTATGTTGTTTAACCATTTTGAAGAATAGAAAATATTATAAGAAACAATAATAATCACAATAATAAACCCTCAAACTACCAAGAAAATAACCTAAGTAAATCATTGTAAATAAAAGTAGAAATGCCCTAAAATCACAAAAACCATTCAATATCTTCCACTATATAAATTATATATTATTATATTCTTTTGGTCAATTGAAAATATTTAATAATAATAATATTGAGCTTGATTATCACAAAAGAACACATAAAATAAAGGAGAAGTTTTCATATTCCTTACCTTGATATAAATATTCAATGTTATCCTAAAAAGAAAAGGATGATGGATAAATAAAACATTCATGAACCCCCAAAACTAACCCCTAAATATTGAAGAACTCATTCGATCATGAATTATCCATCATAATTGTTAATAAATTAATATAACCAAATGATTTAAACTATAATAGAATAAAATTAAGGAATAAAAGAATATAGATAAGTAAAAAAACAAGGAATCAAGTGATACCTTGGTGTAAGGATCATCTTTAAAGAAGAAATGGCCTCAAAATCGATCATTAAAGCCTATAATCATCCAAAATAATCCTACAGCCACTAAGGGTTCATTTAATGATGGATAAAATTGGGGGAATTTGAGTGGGTCCTTGAATTTATAGACAAATATATAAAGCACAATGTCCCAATGTGACTGTTATTTTTTACACGATGAGGACCAAGACCCGGTGATCATGCCACAATTTTCCCATGCGAATCTCCACTTTTTTTGGTCAATAACTATTTATTTGATGAACTATTATGGTTTGATTTCATAAAAATTTTGTTATACCATTATATCCAAACAAACTATAATTATAATGTTCTTCCCTTATCCTTCCCCATCAATCTTCTTAACCCCTGAAAACACAACAGTATGGATCCAGCACAATGACCCAGAAACACCCAATATGGAATAAACAAGGAATTATACCTCACTCATGTCATAATGTGGAATCACCCTTCATGTCTTTGAAATAGAAATGATAAAATAAGTATTTATTGATCCTAGAATGTTTTAGATAATATTTTAAGAGCTCAATGATTTCATATCATTATAAACGGGATATATAACTGAGGGAATCATCTATTTTTCTTAATGTATTATTCAAATGATGTCCATGAAAAACATTATGTAGATTTATAGGTAGTGAACCCTTAGGAAACCTTTACCTAACATTTTCTCAGTTCGATATTCTATGAAGTTTCTCATGTCTAATGAATTTACCATTTTTTAAGCCACCCAAAATCAAATACCATAAAATATTTTTATAAAAAATTGGTTCATAGTGGTGTTTTTAAATATTATAATTGAATTTAAAAAAATTGAACAATTGTATATGTGAACTAATGAAACATTTCTTCAAATAAATCTAATTATCTAAACTATATTTGGGTCAAATAAGTAATATAATATTATAACATCCACAAATATATTTTTTCATCATGTGCCTGATCAGTTGGAGGAATGTACAAACACTATAATTAAAATGAAAATATCCCTTAATGATTTTCTATTTCATTATAACAGTTATGAAAATTATAAGGAAACAATTTTAAAGTGAGTAAACTATAAAATACATAGTTTTAGAATTAATTTTATTTCCCTAATTATTATTTTTTACTTATCATTTTCCTTTTTGTAGGATTAAAATAATGAAAAAAATAAAGCAGACATAATAAAAATTTAAAGTGAATATAGATTTATTTGATTAAGGTATAATATTAAAGCTTAAAAATAAATGATTTTTTATTGGTTAGAGAAATGGTTAATAATTATGAATATTACTAGATTAATATAAAAAATATAATAAAAACACCACAAGAAATAAGTATTATTCTTTATAGTTTCAATGAAGATCATAAAAAAAGGTATATTTATAAAAAATCAAAATGATTAGATATATTGTAGACATTTTTATGAAGGGAATTAAGATTAATGAGTTTATAGATATATATAAGGTTAAATATATAATTGAAAATGGTAATGTGGTCATTAGATGTAATGTTGTTTTATATATAGTTGTTATATATTACACTATCTAATATGTATATTAGTGTTATTAAAATTGACTAATAACTTTATAATAGATGTCATTAATGTATTAAAAAAAATTAGTTGTAATCAATATATTATAAATAACTATGGAATAAAATAAAAATGTATTGTAAATAATTAGTGAAAATATACTTTATTTTAAGAAAATATTTTTCTTTATATGTTTTTTTAAAACTAATTCAATAATTTGAATATAATATTTTTTATAATGTCTATTGTTTATATTTATAAAAAAAATAAAATCATATTAATGAAATTTATGGTAATAAATATGAAATAAAAATAATATAGTTAAATGTTTAAAAAGTTTTTTCCCAAGATATATATTTTTTGGTTTTATTTAAAAGTGAAATTTCTTATAATTTGATTTTGGAGTTAATAAAATGGAATTCATATTTTTAATCATGAAACTGAAATTAAGTAAAAGGTTGAGTTTTATTTTTTAAAAAGAATAGAATATTTCAATGTGAATAATTAAATGCATTGGTAAATTATAAAAATGGTAAAAATGGTTTATAATTTTTTTAAATCATAATTATTAACTTAAATTTGTTTATATAATGATTTCATGACCCAAAACCATTCTACCATCGGTTGGGTTATTTCCCTTAAAATTTACATTTCTTAACCTTTAATGATTTTTATTTTCAAATATAAGACTCAGATAAACCTATAAAAGGATCCCTCATGTACTCATTCTAAACCATGCATATTATTCAGTTTAAACTCCAATGTCAATGAAAATTCCCTTAATAATAAGCCTTTTTTATGATTTTGTTGGATTTTTCCCCCTAAACGAAATTAATTTTGTACTTTCAATTACCAGAATATATATATTCTAATCAATTAGTGATTATTTTTCTAAATAAATTTAATATTATTATGTATATAGAATATTTTTTCCATAAAAGTTATATTTTAGTTTCCTATATAAATTAGAACCAAAATCTGTCGTGAAAATATTCTAAAAGTAATATTTTATATGGTTAAGATACATCAATATTATGGTAAATAGATTATGTATAACTATCAAATATTGGAGACTCATAAGCATAGGGACCTATTCTCATTAATTTTTCTCTTGGTGATCTACAACAAGGGTGATATAAGGAAAAACCCATCAACATTAATTCTATATGTTATTCAACATTATTGGATGTTTATAAATATGAATGAATTTATGTGTTAGTAAATTGACTTTAAATAATTATTAATGTGTATCATTAATCACATAAATTGAAAAATTTATGGAAAACATGAAGAAATATACTTGTGTTCAGGTAGTTTGTGTAAGAAATGTCACAAGTGATATGGCATTAACTAGATAGTTAAGAAATGATTTGTTAGTTTTGAGTAAATGATAAATGACATGTCTTAAACATTATGTGAAATGTATGTTTCTAAAAAATCTGTGGCCATTGTTGTTTATAGAAAAGTTTATTTGGGAAATAATTAATGAATAATAAATTATGATTTTAAAGTGATGACAAAAGTATGTATCATATTTAATGATATATCGATTGATAAATAAATTATGTTATAAACTAGTGTTTATAGGAATGTTGTGGTAGTTGATATACTAAATTATTTCACTAAAGGTGTATGGATATATTTCTTTATTCCAATACTATACTTCCGAAATTTTTTACCTATTTCCATTGGAAAAAGAGGCTAGAGGTTCACACACTAAGTGAATATAGAAACTCATTAAATTATATTGAATTTTAATTGAAGAATAAACTTATTCATTACTAGTGGAAAAATATTTATTCTAGTTTACATGGTCATAAAATTTCATCATATGATATTCATGTTTAGAATATGTGAGTTGGATTTACTCTTTTTATTATATAATCACATGTTAATGAATAAGAATATTTATTTATTCATAGTATTAGGGAATAATTAAAAATAAATATTTTATTTATGTAATGTGAATATATATTGAATTAAATATTTTTTGAATGTTTAGTGAATATAATATTTATTTTACTTTTTCAAATTATTATATATTATATTTATGTTTTTATAAATTTTATAAGGGGATTATAATCTAGTTTAATGATACAATGATAATAATTTATCTTATTTAATATCATTTAAATAGAAAATTATTTATTTATTTATGAAATGATATTAGATAAGTCATGTGTAATGTAAAACCATAAGGATATATTGCTATTATTTTTAATTTAATTATGATTTGGGGTTTGACTTAGATATAAAAAAGGATAAGTTTCATCATGAAATTACATTATTTTAGCATAATTATATATTCTCAAAATTTACATTTCCATAATAGAAGTTAATGACGGTCTTACATGTTATCTATTATTCTCTAAATTCTTAGAGAGATTCCTATAATTATCTATCACTGAAGTATAGAGAGAATTGAAAACATATTCTAGTTTTTATCAATAAATTATTATGTAAAAAAATGTTCATCTCACACTAGTATAGAGCAGAAAAAAATCAAAATTAAATATTTTGTAGAGAATATGTGTATTCATCTAGAGACTTCCTCAATATCATTCTTCAAAATAGTAGTAACACAATTGATTGATGACATATATGAATTTATTAAGAATATTTTTATAGTCTATACAATTAATTATCAATTAATTATAAATTAAATTTGAAAGATTCTTTCAGTGATATTATGTGGAGCGTTTATCATGTTTTATGAATTAAATCTATTTAATTTAATATTTTTTAATGAAATGGGAATCCTCTCTATGATACGTCTACACCACTAAAACCATTATGTGGATTTAGAGAAATCATATTTTAACTCCTAATTCTCTAAAATTATTTGAAATTTTTTTATGCATTGGTTTTCTAGTGCGCATATTCATTTTTTTATTACAATTAAATAGTTGAGATCATGGATTGATATTATATGTAATGGACATGAAAAATATATAAACATGAATATAATTATAATATAACTCTTATGGAGGTGTTAGGGTGACTTGGAACATGGAACAATAACATGGCGTGTAGCATAAGAGTAGATGATGGATAACATATGCCATCCCATATAAGGTAGATGCCTATTAGAGGTTATGTCATGTGGGTCAATTCACAATGTCAATAACAGACCATTTAATGAATACTTGTGTTTCACATAGTGTGTAATTTTTGGTAATAAAATACATGTATCACATGGCACTCCATCTATATTGAAGTATTCTTGGATTTATTTATGAAATTGTTAATTTTTTACAATTTTTTGTAAACATGGTTGATGAGTTTGAAATATGTTTTTATGGATATTGAGATATTATTTACTCATTTTTATGTGGGTAAAATATTCTTGAATTATTTATGTTCTTAAATTGTTAATTATGGAATTTTGGTGGAGTGTTTCATGCGATTGATCAATATGTTCATGTGGTTGATCATGTTTGTCATGTAGTGGATCATGTAGTCATGTGGGTAATCAGATGCTCATGTTTTTGAATAGTGGGTCATGTGGTTGATCCAATTCATGGTTAATCCTCAAAATAGTCTACTTGTTCATAAATTGATCCAATGCCTCATGGGTAGTCCCCACAATAAATGAGATGTTCATGTGGAAAATCCACTATCTTACCATAAATCCATATAGATAATGAATTATTTATGTGGTAGATCTGAATAATCGATCTAGGCTGTATGGATTCATCACATGGTTGATCTTACTCGTGATCAGTCATAAGAGTTTTTTTCAAGTGAGTTTTCTATGTGGAAATTTAAGATTCTAAATGTTTTATTTTCTGAAGAAATAAAATCAAAATATTTTCATGATATAATTCAAATTATAAAATTTAACATATGAAATGTGAATCAAGTTTCTTCAATTAATATTAAAAAAATGGTGATTAATTGTCACATCTGTTTATTTTTAGGATCATGTTAATATGAAATAGTGTAGTGTGGATCGAATATAATTATTTTATTATTGAATCTTCATATAATAAGTGTGGAACTATTTTTTTATGATTATTAATTTTTATGGAGTTTAAATAATCACATGCATCTAGATATGATTTGATTCTTTCTAAGTATCAAATATATGAGTATTTGATCTATTGAGTTATCTATTTAATATTTTCTATTAAATAGGGTGGGGCTTGAATGATATCCACTAAGTAAGGAGACATTGCTATTTTTATGAATTCTTATGTTTAATTTTTGGTAATTAATCTCAATAAATGATTGATAATGGAGAAGGTTATAAACTATGTTTCTATTTATACATTGAGAAACAATATCTATATAATTGTTTTATATAGACAAGAAGTTAATTAAAGTGAGAATATTATGAGCTCATTAGAAATTAACCATATTCTAAAATTATAGGGAAAATTGTAGAACATCATGTATTATGTATATATTGAATAACATTTTTTAGATGATGATCTATAAATTATATTCCCTAAATTATTTTTAGTTGAATGAAATTCAAATTTTATGAATAAAAGGAGATAATGAAGAGAGAGAAAGTGTGCATTAAAAACACAAGAATCAATGAATATCAAAAGAATAAGAGAATAAATTATATAGGATAAAGTTATAAATAAATTATAATAATTTAGAGTACAAGAATCCATGAAAATGATATCTTTGTCTAAATATCATAGAGTAGATCTTAATATAATTCTATATCGACTGAGAATATTTTTATATCAAAGTTGAAGGATCAAGAGGAATATATTGAATAGTTTCTAAAGAAATCAGATATCTAAGAATTATTTCTCTTCTTTTTCAAATCAATGTATAACCAGTGGGATGTTGTTTAAATCAAAATGAGATGCTGATGAACAAGGCTATAGGGTGAAACCTAGGATATCCCCAAGTATTTGACTATAGTATTTATTGTAGAATGCATATATTGGTGGTATTCAAATATGATAAGGAGTAAAACCCCACCAAAGTTATGAAACTTGTAAAAAATGATTTTAATTTTACTTATTATTTTATTTATTATGAGGAAGGATGTTTGGTCAATATGGGGGTCATTACTTAATCAACAACATTGGTTTATTTATAATTAAAAAAATTAAAAATCCAACCACCTCTAAGTCTACCCTCAATTTAAGTATTGAATTAGTTCATGGAGACAATTATGTATAGTGACCATAACCTTTTATACCTGAATCATGCATAATTTTTAAGATAAATAATTTAAATTTAATAAATTCGTGAAAAGAATGGTTTACTGTATATGTAAATTTATATTTATACAACAAGAATACATAAGAAATTTTATTTGTTATTTAATTCAATTATCAGGGACTGACTAAAATATTTAATTTTTTCAATACATGTAATCAATTCAGGAAATATATTAAATAATAGATGAGACAAAATCCAAACAAGGGGAGGGATAAATATATTAAATAATAGATGAGACAAAATCCTAACAAGGGGAGGGATAATAGGGATAAAATATTATACATTAATTAATATAGTACTTGTGTAATGATAATCATTAACATAATTTTATATGATTAGGATAAAACATTTAAGAATAAAGAAATAATTTTTTGGAGCCATAAATTGTGGTAATTGTATAATAATTAAATGTAATAATGTTATGGAAAAATTACATGTATAGACTTTCAATATATCTAGCATCATTTTCACACCTAACATTTGGGTACAAAGATCATTACACGGATTCTGAACAAAGGTCTCATCATTTTCATTTTTGAAATACATAATCTCACAAGATATATCACTTTAACTAATGCATATGAGGTATATATAATTAATTTCCCTCACATAACATCATAAAATGTGCATAATAAAGAATGGAAAAAATAATGGAAACATATATCAATTATAAAATTTGAAATTATCCCATGAGAAAATTATGAGTTTCATAATGGTCACATAAGACATATATCAATGCGTAAAACATGGAGTTCCCCCAAAAGAATAACCAGAGAAATAATTTTGGGAGATTATGGGTAGGATTAATAATAAAAATCATATTTTTCTTTATAGAATAATAATAAACATAAGATGATTCAAAGAGTGTTTTTAGAAAGAAGACTTGATAAAAATCATGAATGTGAATTTTCATTTATACCAAGATGGTAAGAAATTTTCACGACCCCCTCCCACCAAAGATGCCCCTCCTGAGGTGGCAATGGTGAAAGGGAGATAATGACCCCCGGGTCCCACCTCTAGTAGGCCCCAGGGTGGTGACTAGCGCCAAGGGTATGAGTTTTCACAAATATGGGAGGCATTACCCTTTTTATTTATTTAGGATCGGGAAATAGGACAAGTCAACCACCAAAAAGGAAAAAGAACAATTTTATAGAAATAAACCCAAACCAAGCCCACATGCATGTTTAAACAATTTTTATAACAAGGTGAAAGTACAAGAAAGCTAAAAGTACAACACCAAAAGAAAACAAGAGTACAACAATAGCAAAAACTCCAATTGTCCGACTAGTAGGGTCCCGCACGACCCTGGTAGTCCTCCTGGAAACCTAAAAGTAAATGTAGGGTGAGCATACAAGTATACTCAGTAGGGAAACCTAAAGCTCTCATGCACAAGTGGGGATACATCCTAATGTCCCGTGAGAACAACAGAAGAAACCTAGAAAGGAATTCTATCAACCCAACCTCACCAGCCACACTCACCAAAAACACAAGCACAACAGGTTGTAGTATATAAGAAACAAGAGTATTGGGTAACCCGCACCATTTCCCTTTAGTTAGCTTCTCTTCCTAACGGCGAACATCCGGACACTGCCACACTCTCCCCGCCCGCACACACCTGGGCCTCACAACCACAGATCCTGCCCGCACACACCTGGGCCTCACAACCAGGTATCCCACCCGCACACACCTGGGCCTCACAACCATGGATCCCGCCCGCACACACCTGGGCCTCACAACCACATATCCCACCCTCACACACCTGGGCCTCACAACCACGTATCCCGCCCGCACACATCTGGGCCTCATCCCAAACATTCTTGGGAAACATAAGAACCTGCCCGAAGAGTCTTGGGCTAAAACCACCCCAATCGAAACCTACCTGAAGAGTCTTAGGTGTAAGGTCGCCTCAAGCCATCACAGCCTAGGGGAGAAGGAGCAGGAAGGAGCTAGTAACAAAGGAAAAAACACCCTCTCCCATGAAATGAGAGTGTTCGGCACTAAGTTCTCAACATGGGTGGGGTGTGATAAAACACAAAAGTTACAGATATATATATGTATACCAAACACACAGCCCAACCTATGGCTTCTAAATAGAGAAACTGAGCACGTGCCTCGGCACTGCTACTACGAAGCATGCATACAACAAACAACCCCAACCCCATTTAGGTTTTCATATTTCAGCAGAATTAGTTTATTTAGTTCCTTAACTACTGGGGAACTATCCAAAACCAACCACATCGATCATTCGTAAAACATATCCCTGCCATCCACAAATCAAGTTAGGAAAACACAAGCAACACAACCAAGTCCTTCTTGTCAACCAACCAACCCATTGATTATTAAACTCGATCCATTACCAAGCCCCACCATTCATTAACTCTTATACTTTTATTTATTATCCACAACCCATTGTTTGTTCACATTCCAACCCATCCCTGTAGCCTCGCTGCCAACCGCCATAACCACAACTGCACCGAAACCCGTACATCATTATCCCTTTAATACCTCTTATCGCAGCCCCGCTTCCCGTCACCAACATAGCATTAACACAAACCCACAACCAATCCAACCGCAACCCCACTGCTCACCCGAACCACAACAACCCACAAAACACCCCCAAGACATGCCACGTAACCAATCCAACTCCCACATGTTCATTATTCTGTTTTTGTTTAACCGGGGTGATCCCACAAGGGTTCCAGATTTTAAACAGCCAACTTTATGTGATTAACCAAATTCCACATTCCACAAAGTTTCCATCCATAAGAAAATCCAAAATGATAGGGCAACATATAATTTTGTAAGCAAAGGCCTCCAACCACCGTGATTTTCATTAGATAGAATCTCATTCAATTCACAACATAATATCACAGGATATAAAGTAACAACAATCACAAACTTCCCAACCTCATTATATAAGCCAGTTATTGTCTTTATTAAACCGGTTCAAAAGTGTTTCACGTAAGCAATAGGACACCCACCCCGCATGTTGCAAAAATTAGAGAGACAAAGGTAAGATCCCTACCTCAACAGGTTCTGATCACAGCGCTCCCCCGGATCAACTTTGGAAGAAGTCCGTCGGCGTCCGTCACTTCTGTCGGGTCCCTGAAAAACCTCCTCGGGTGAAAGTCGGAAAGGAAAGGCCGAAGGAAAGACAATAGACCCAGTCTCGGAAGTTCTTCCTCGTCGTTACGATCCCGTGGCCGCTGACGGATCGTAAATCGGAGCTCGAACGAAGAAGTTATGGAAGAAAATGAGCCTTGGAGTCTCTTGGGAGAGTTCTGCTCAGAGGAAAGGGCATGAGAGGAGTGAATTGAAAGGAGGAGGGGACCCCTCCTTTTATAGGCGAGAAAATGAAAAGTACACGGTGTGTACTTTATGGTACATGGTGTGTAATCAGTTATTTTACATAGTCTCCACGCGGCTTCTAACACGGCTCCGCGACCGTTGACTGGTCAACACATGGTTTGAGGGTAACGCATACGCGAGGAAAGACTACATGGCATGTAGTTTGGACACACGACGTGTACTCATTTATTGCACACAGCAAGGACACGGTTCCAACACGGTACACGGCCGTTGACTGGTAACACGTACGCGGGGAAGGACTACACGGTGTGTAGAACTGGGCACACGGTGTGCACCCATTATTCCACACAGCAAGGACACAATCTGCAACACGGGGTATACCCGGGAAGGAAGTACACGACGTGTACTCAAACTACACGGCGTGTAGTTTCAAAATTCTGGAAAGTGTGGGAAAAGTCCATTTTAACCTCCAGAACACTTTGTGACCTTCTTTTTGACAAAGGAATGGGCCAGAGATGTCCGGACCATTACATTAGATACCTATTAAAACATTCTCTTCCCCGAGAATTCAAAAACCAACCCAGAGGAACCCAAAAATATACCTCTTAGGGTTCTTGTTATAACAGTAACCCAACCAACAACCCTAATCATATGTGTTAGGAATTACTTCTCCTATGTCGAGATATTATCCGCTTTAGGCGGCACTGACTCGCCAGCACAGGTTCAATCGAATCCTCATTAATGCGTCTCGATTAAGAATTGGGTCTTCCCACTTTCATACATTAGGATTTTTTTTCAACTCGCACTACCCCCAACACCACATAACCAACACACTGCCCGAACGCGTGGTTTTGGGAAATTCCTTCTCCCATTCCGAGATATTATCCTCTTTAGGCGGCACTGACTCGCCCTCATGGGTTCAATCACATCTGCATTAATGCGTCTTGATTAAGGGTCAGGTTTTCCCCTTCCCCATACATCCGGACATGCTACACACTACCAGGGAACAAGGAAACAGAAGGTCTCACAACTGACAAGCCAAGCATTCCATAAATCAAAGGTACAAAGTACAACATCAATCACAAAGATCAGAAGAACAAGGGAAAAACACAAGTCAAAACAACTCTGGGTACTGAGCATGCATCTGGGTCTCCCGCTCCCAAGTGCTCTCCTCGAGGCCGACATGCCTCCAAAACACACGAACCAAGGGAATGGTTCGTCCACGGAGCACCTTCTCTTTACGATCCTCGATCCTAACTGGTCTTTCCTCGAAGGTCGCGTCGTCTCCCATATCTAAATATCCCCATTCGATAACATGGGAGTCATCATGTAAGTACGGACGAAGCTGGGAGATGTGGAAGACGTCATGAACCTTCTCCAAATGAGGTGGAAGGGCTAGCTGATATTCCACCTCTCCGACTCACCTCAGCACCTCAAAAGGTCTGATGAACCTAGGTGAGAGCTTACTCCCTTTCCAAAACCTCTACTGCCCCCGTCAAGGGGAATCCTTCAAGAACACATGATCTCCCACCTCAAACTCCAAGGGCCTCCTCCGACGATCAACATAAGACTTCTGTTGGCCCTGAGCTGCTTTCATCCTATCACGTACAAGTTAGACTTTCTCTGTGGTGTTCTGCACTACCTCTGGCCCAAGAGCACCTATCTCACCAACCTCTGCCCAGCAAATGGGTGAACAACATGGACTTCTATACAAAGCCTCATACAGTGCCATGCCAATAGTAGAGTGGAAGCTGTTGTTGTAGGAAAACTCTACTAAAGGCAGGTTTCATACCCATGATCGTCCGAAATTCAGAACGCATGATCGCATCATGTCCTCCAACGTCTGGATAGTCCGCTCCGTCTTCCCATCGGTTTGGGGGTGGAAATATGTGCTAAGGCATAGGTGGGTGCCAAAAGCATGTTGTAACCCCCTCCACACTCATTAGGTAAACCATGTATCCCGATCTGAGACGATAGTCTTTGGGACTCCATGAAACCGCACAACCTCGTCTACGTACCTCTGTGCTAAGGTACTCATCGGGTCTGACTCCTTAATTGCTAAGAAGTGAGCTGATTTTGTCAGTCGATCCACCACTTCCCAGATACCATCATAACCACCCTGAACCCTTGGTAGTCCTGTGACTAAGTCCGTTGAGATGTCATCCAACTTCCACTCAGGGACATTTAAAGGGTGAAACAAACCACTGGGAATATGGTGTTCAGCCTTCACTTGCTGACACACTAGGCATTTAGCCACAAACTCCTCCACTTCCCGTTTCACCCCGGGCCACCAAAACAGTTCCCTCAGGCCTTGGTACATTTTCAAAACTCATGGACGTACTGCCACGGTTGAGCTATGGAACTCACGGAGAACTTCCTCACGCATTGCCTCCGGGACAAACAACCTTCCATGGAAAAGCATCCAATGCCGGCTGTCCTCTGACCATCCTTCTAGAGCGTTCCCCTGATCAACACGATCCCGCATCACTTCCGCCTCGGAGTCCCCCCATTGAGACTCTTCCACCTACTGCAACAAGGAGGACTGCACCATCATCTGAAACAAACAGTCTCTAACACCTTCTACCCTGGCATCCAAGTGCAAGGCAACCAACTCTCCCATCACCTTCCAAGAATTAGTGGATTCCCGAACTACTTCCTGATGTGACTTCCTTCTTAGGGAATAAGCCACAACGTTTCCCTTACCTTCAGTGTAAGAGATCTCAAAGTCATAGTCTTGGAGAAACTCGACCCATCTTCATTGCCGTAAGTTCAGGTCACGCTGGGAGAAGATATAACGTAGGCTCTTGTGATCTGAGAAGACCACAAAGCGCTCCCCAAAGAGGTAATGTCACCACAAATTCAGTGCGAACACTACTGCTACAAGCTCTAGGTCATGGGTGGAATAGTTACGCTCGTGAGGGCGTGACTTCCTAGACCCATAATAGATTACTCCCTTCTTCTTCATCAGCACACACCCCAGACCAAGGCCAGAAGAATTACAAAACACCTCATACAACAACCCTTCCTCTGGAAACCTGAGTACGGGATCACTGAACAACTTCTCCTTCAGGTAGTCAAAATCTCCCTGTCACTGCTCGCTCCATAGGAAGACCTGGTTCTTCCTCATCAAAGCTGTCAATGGAGCAGCAACTCGAGAGAAGTCTGAAACGAACCTGCGATAGTAACCTTCCAACCCCAGGAAACTACGAACTTCCGCCATGCTCTTGGGTGCCACCCAAGAAACAACTGCCTCCACCTTCGACGGGTCCACTGACACTCCATGCTGAGACACCACGTGGCCAAGGAAGTGTACTTCTTGTGTAAAGAACTTACACTTCGACAATTTCCCGTAAAGCTGGTGGTGTCGAAGGACTTCCAAGACATCCCTGAGATGCTCAACGTGATCATCCTCTGATTTTGAGTAGATCAGGATGTCATCGATAAACACAATGACGAACCGGTCCAAAAACTCCCGGAAGACAAAGTTAATAAGTCCCATGAACACAACCGGTGCATTCATAACTCCAAACGACATTACCACAAACTCAAAGTTCCCATACCTGCACCTGAAAGTCGTCTTCGAGATGTCACTGTCCTTTACCCTCAGCTGATGATATCCTGGTCGTAGATCAATCTTGGAAAACCAACCTGCTCCCCTTATTTGGTCGAAGAGATCATCTATCCTTGTGAGGGGATAGAGGTTCTTGACCATTACCTGGTTCAACCTTCGGTAGTCTATGCATAGCCTGAGACCACCATCTGCCTTTTCCACGAACAAAACTGGAGCACCCCATGGCAATACGTTGGGTCGAACAAAACCCTTCTCCATTAGATTGTCAGTATGAATCTGCAACTCCCAAAACTCCGAAGGTTCCATCGGATAAGGGGCCATCGAAATCGGACGGGCACCAGGATGTAAGTCTATCCCGAACTCAACGTCACGTCGGGGGGGTAGAGTCACAACCTCCTCAGGAAAAACATCGAGGAACTCCCCAACAACCTTCGGGACATCCATCATCTCTGTATCAGCTGGAACCACTGATAGAACACCTAACAAGGAAAGGAGAGGCTCTACACGCCGGCTTCCCACCTGATAGCTCCTCTCGCCAAAAAAAGCTACATGCTGCCCGTCCATGTCGGAGAACACAACTCTTCTCTGGAAGCAGTCGATAATAGCACTAATAGAAAACAACCAGTCGATGCCTAAGATGACATTGTATGGCTGCATCTGTAACAGAAGAAGGTCCCCGCTAGATCGATGTGGTCCCAATGTCAGCCCACATCCCCGGAAAACACAAGATACGCTGGTCTGGCCTCCAACTGGTGTACTCAGCACCAGTGGTACAGAAAGTCTCTCTACGTCTAGTCCCAAAGCATGGGCTAGACCAGGTGAAACAAAGGAGTGTGAGGCTCCTGAATCGAACAAAGAAGAAACAAGAGTGCTGAACAAACAAATCGTACCTCGCACCACCTCTGGTCCTGCCGGAGCTGTTAACTCTACTACGTGCAACTTTCCACGCCCAGCTCTTCTGCCTCTCTTATGTCGTCCACCTCCCCGACCATGCCCTGGTCGATGTCCCTAAGGAGCACCCTGAGGTCGGCCTCCTCCCGCAAAGTCTGCCCTTGGAGGAGCATGGTCCTACTGCTGCTGGAAGGGCCTCGCTGGAAACTGGTGCTGCTGAGGTGGGCGCTGAACCTGCCCACCTCCACCGTACTGAGCTCGAGTCAGGCACCGACTCTCAACGTGCCCGAAACCTCCACAAGAAAAATACCTCAGTCCTGGGATCGTGAAAAAGGGATGAGGACCTGAAGATCTGAACTGGAACTTCTGGGGTCTGCTCCCCACTGTCCTGAACCTGGAGGGTCCCGTTGCAGGAGACCTGCTATTGACTTCCTTCCCCTTCGACGAGCCTAGATAGTTCCCCTCTCGGGGTGCACCTCCTAGCGAGTGCATCCTCTCTACAACCTCTGCCTTCTTCTGCACTGCCAAGTATGTCGGAAGGGTGAAGGGGGTGACAGCATACTGGAGCGAAGGACAAAGCGCCTCCTCCAAATGTCTCGCCCGAGACTCCTCATTCAGAAAGAGATCCGGAGAAAAGCTCAAGAGATACTTGAACTTGATCCGCAGCTCTTGTACCGACATACTCCCCTACTTAAGGGAGAGTAACTCCTTCCGCTTGTCCACCTTGATCATGGAAGAAAGAAATTCCTCTCGGAATTCCTTCTCAAAGTTAGCCCATGGAACCTCTGGATCTATCATCTCTCCGAGGTAGATCGTCCACCACTGTCGCGCCACATCTCTCAGCTAACTGACTGCTAGGGGAACCCAGTACTCCCATAGAGCACAGATCAAGGTAAAAGCGATCCCTAGCTCCTCAAGCCACCCATCTATCTCCGTATCCGAAGTACTAACCTCGTACTTCTTGAGGGTCTGCCGCTGGAAAGAACAGAGAGTCTTCTGCCACTGGCTATCTTCCTCCTCTCGGTCGATCCTTAGCTGATTGACCGCCTGAATCTGCTGGGCCTCGGCCGTCTGAGCCACCCGGGGATGACATCCAGGTTCCATAGCTGTATGGTAAACGAGGATCGCCTAAGCCCAAGTAGTAAAGAAAAGCTCAAGGTTTTATTTTATCATTTTATTTCAATTTATTTACCAGAACAACCAAATCAAATAAAACACAATCATGATAATGCATGTACCTTCCCTAGGGTCTCTGTAAAGACTCGAAGCTTGTCGTACATTGACATTACATTACATTTTCGGAATACTTAGTACATAACAAAAACACACACACAAGGATCGTAATAGTTTAGTGTGTTTGGAAACTCGAAATATAATATTCTAATCCTGGTGAAAGATCTTCAACATCTCCCATAAAGATCTTCCTTTTTTTTATACCTAAAACCTTTATTTATATCCTGGGGAAAAGAAAACATAAAAGGGTGAGCTCAAATGCTCAGTAATGGTAAACAAAAGAAATAATAATCACATCATATACATAAGCACATAACTTTTGGAAATCTTAACCTGTGAAAGAGATAATAATTTCATAACTTGGGATAACTCATGGCAGTGAAATGTAATCACAATAATCATAACTTAAAACATTAAACTTTGTGACATACACACATAATCATAGAGAATCATTTCTTGTTAGTTAAGACTCATTGCCAAGACTATCTTAGTGGACAAAGTCCCTTTCTGAACCGAGTCACCCTCGTTTCAGTCCTGTTTCACTGAACCGGTATAACCTACCATTCCAGCCATGTCTATCTCATGAGATATAAAATCTTTACCCAATGCATTGGAGGGAGATATAGGTCCCACCCGTCTCATAATGATACCATTCTTATGTGTGCCACAAAATCATAAATGATACATCATTTCATAACCCATGTAATACAAATGGGAGTCTTAAACATCATGACATCATAAAACAATTCATATAAGATAAAGGAATTCATAAAAATAATTCTATCACAACATAATCAAATCAATGTAATAATAGGTATAAAAACAGAACCCTTTATTATCTTAGATGGAAAATAATTTTGATAAAACACTTGAACTCCATTCTTGAGGAAAATATCCTTTCTTCTTCAAAAACATTTTTCCTTTCTTAACATGTCATAAAACATTAAACTGAAAGAAGTTGATTAAAAATAAACTTGAAAACTTGTAAAGGAAGCTTCTTGAAAATAATGTTTTAAAAATCCATTCATGCCGTATAAGTTAAAAAAACATTCTTCGTACTTTTGTCGGAAAACTCAAAAAGTACCTCGTACGAAAAACGACAAAAGATTCATTTCATATTTTTTACTAAAAACTCACCGAAGGGTAAAATTGGATTTAAACAATTGTAGTTGGATGGAAATAATATTACATATTGAGGAAACATGGATGTGGATGATAAAATACACCCTAGTAAATGCCAAAGTATAAATAATCTCGGATAAAAATGAGATTGTGATATTTCCCTTACCTTATGTCCGATATGCTTTGTACGTATCCGAACCTCCTGTATAATGATTTAAATAATGTCATTAACTTATTAAAGAATCATATTCATTGTTATTATATCATATATGGTTCACTTATGACTTTATATTACCCATTATTTTGTAAATTCCATGTTAAAGAAGCGTTTTGGGTAAAATCGTTAAATTTATCGTAGGTGTTTGGACTTGTTGTTCTTGAAATTATTATTACTTATATCATGATTTAATTACTTCCAGAATATAAAACAAGATTTATATATCATATATATTCAGTATATATATATAATAGATAGATAAATTATATGAAACACACCGTTCATGGAGACGGTAGTCCGTACGTACGCATGCACGCTGTTTTCCTTTCCTTATTATCTTGAATGGAAGTAAGTAGATGACATACATATATACATAAATCTAGTATCTTTATAATGTCATATATTTCATTATTATTTCTTATATATACTTTATAATCATTCTTAAATGGTTAACATGGAGAATGAATCTCATCGCGTCGTGGAGACGGTAGTCCGTACGTACGCACGAGCGATGATATCGTTCTCATGTTCGTGAACTTGTGTTGAAGTGTATGTATACTATTTCAGTATCAATATCAATTTATAATAATCATATATAGTTATTATTTACACCATTTTACCCATCCAAGTAAGGTGGTGGTGGAAAATAGATTTCACCACGGCGTGGAGACGGTATTCCGTACGTACGCACGCGCGGTGATTTTGTTTTCCGTAGGATGGATAGATGGTGAAATAGTATTGTTTCATACTTATAATAACATATAAGTATATGAGTGATACTGATGTTATTACTTCATAATGAAACAACCTAAGAAGAAGAAGTGGAATAATAAATAAAGGTGAAAGAATCGGTAACGGAAATTACCTCTTCTTTGAAGCGCCTCTTTGAGACCTCCTCTTAGGGCACTAAAATTGGACTTTGAGGAAGACCAGAACCTCTAGGATGTTTCTAGGGAAGTGGAGAAGATAATTAGGCAGGGTTTGGACGATCTTGAAGGCTCAAAGTTGTGTGAGGAAGAGAGGGAGGAGGTGCCCTTTTATAAGGGAGGAGAGGGGCACCTTTGGAATAACTAAAAATATTATTTTATTATAAAGTCAAGTTCGGTTTTAAATAGATCTAAATTGATTTATTTAGAGGATAAGGTGGGTATGGGTCGGAAGCCTCTCATCCAATAGGATTTAGACAAGCTTAGGTCATTATTTTACCCTTATCAATTAGATTTAACTCTAATTTAAATAATTTAACTTTTACCGTGTTATTTTGTTTTCTTACACTATATGGTTAATAAACTTACTATATCAAGACAAAAGAACCCCAAGTTGTTTATTATTAATATATATAATCGTATCTAAGTCATTTGGCCGAACCTTAGATTTTTAGGAATAAAATAACAATTAATAATATAATATTTGTTTTAAAAACTATTTTATGTCAATTTTGACACTATTTGGTATATGATTTTTATGAAATTCATAACAAAATGATAAGTTCGAACCAAGTTACTTAAATCAACAATAACATGTCATATTAACCTAGAAAATTAGTGTATGTCATAAAAAGTCTCAAATTACATTTATTTGGGCATTTATAACATCAATTATGTCAATATTTCATTAATAATGACAATTACTGCATCATCTATGTGTCATAATAAATGATAATTATTTAATCCCTAAAAATTCTAAATAAATTCCTATGATGTAGATAATTGTATTATATTTCTTGAGACTATTCATTTTAGAAGTTTCATGAAGTTTATCACTAGATTAAAATTATTATACTTATAAGATTTAAGAAAGTGACATGTTGTCACATTCTTTGGTTTTAATAATAATTAAATTATTTTCATTGACAAAATTTAATTAAATTAATCTAATCCGACCCTTAGGTGATATGGGTCTACTTTTAGTCATCCAATTTGATTTTGACTTCTTTTAGGGTAATTTTAAAATATTATATTTACCCTTAATTACCCGATTTACCTTTAACTATGGTAAATAAAATTTACCGTAGTTACTATTCATAATTCCCAAAAATAAAAAGTAGCCTATTAACATAATTTGGGCCCACGGATTCCAAATATGGAATCCATTTTTTAAAATTCAATACACAGAAGTTGCAGAAATTAAATTAAAATTAATCCCGTTGTCGAATAAAAACAGGTTTTTGTTTAAAACATTGCAAAAGATTGAATTGATTTAACCTACGAATTCAAGGTAAAATCAATGCTAGTGACATACATTATATTAAATGGTAAAAATATATTCTATTTATACTTTAAAACCATTCAATATTATAATTTAACCACATAATATATTACGATGAAAAAAGTTGTTTTTAATTAAAATATAGCGTGTTTTTACTATTCATTAAAATGTGAAAGTTACCAGAATAATATGAAACATTTATCCAAAGTAAATTTTTATTTCTTGATTCCAAAGAAGAATTTTATTTTGTCAAATTGAACTTATAAAGATGTCAAAAACTATATTTAAAGTGGGTGCGCCATCAAAAGGCGGCAAAACTGCATTTTTTGAAAAATACTTATTTTACCCAAAAAAAATTATTTTGTTCTTATACCATGTTCTAGAAATGTGTAAGATGAATAATAATGTTATAAAATTCAAAATTTAGTTAATACTATTCATAACGGCTAGTTCATGACAATATTATAATAATATAACATTGTTTATTAAAATCCGGTATTGCGTACAACACACGCTATCGAGGAAGGTCGCGATTGCGTGTAATGCAAGCCAAGTCAGGGTTGCGTGTTGTGAAAGAATCCTTCGTTGTTTTGTATAACAGAATACAACCATATTTCATTTATACATTGAATATATATATATATATATATACTCAATGTTGCGTAGAATAACTATTCTCAAAATTGTGTGTAACACGATCCAAGAATAGTGTTGCGTATACTGCAAGCTAATACGGTGTTGCGTATAGCACAAGGTAATCTTGGTGTAGAATACAACACAAGACATTAATGAAATTAAAAGAATATTTTTCATAAAATCTTGGGGTGTTACATTCTACCCCCCTTAAAATGAATTTCGCCCTCGAAATTCATCGGGGTTATACATGGTTTACTATTAAAAAGATTCTTTAATAGAAACCCACATCGTAAAAAGGAATACCAAAACCAATCTTTAAAAACAAAAGTATGAAACGTAACGGTTACCCAAATAAACTAATCACCGGGTTTCCACATAGGTGAAAATATGGATATGGAAGAGAAATTTAACCATCACGTTCTGATGGAGAGTGGTAGAGAACATGGCTATGAAAAATCCAACAATCACAAAGCTATTGATTTGTGATGATCTAAGGTACAATATGATTAATCGGATATAAGGGAACTAGGACAACATTTTTGGTTTTCAAGATCATTTCCCTAAAGTTGATGAATTAAAATAAATACTTGCATGATTTTGGTACAATCTCACTGTTGTTCGTGAATTGAACAATTTCCACTTCATCCCTTAAAGAAATGAAGTTGAATTTGTTATTCGTGATGTGTTAGCAGATCACGTGATAGAATGATGGGTCATTACATCTCTTTCAAACAAAAGGTTAGCAAAAGTTATAAGTCCATCTTATGGTTATATTAATCGTATATGGTTTCAAAAAAAGTAACTTATACTTCATATATCATACTGCTTTATAAAATAAAACTAGTTTCTACTAACCAGGGACTTCCTGTAGGCCAGTGGTAGGCGATAAAGGCCAGTCACACTTCGGTTGTGGGTTCGATTCCCACAACCTTGTCCGAAGTGATGGGTTGTCGCCCGTCCTGCAGGTTGTCCTTTTTCTAAAGCTATATTACTATAACATCCCATCAACAATATCAAAAAAGTTTTATCCTTAAACAATAATAACTTATGTCCAACATAATCCATTCCAATCTTTAGGCATATCTAAAATACTTCGGTCTAAGATCATAGTATAAAGAAAATGATTACTTGAAATGTCATCAACCAAGCATGTGAATACCATCATTTATCCCCCATATATCTTATTGGTCACATTCCAATCATTCAAAGGCCTAAATCATGTATTCTCTTGAATACCCATTGACCCTTAGTGAAAACATGAATGCTGTTAAAAGTTAACTCTTTCCACATACCAAAATCATAAAAATTCTATATACTCTAACCATGATATCACTTAGTCCTTATATCAATCATGAGCTCATGAATACAATCAAACATCTCATTATCGTCTTATCCCTTCATTATGCACATATCATCTACATTCCAAAAATATCTGAATAACCTTTCATGGATACTGGTACCATTAATCATACACTTTCAAAACTCAAGGAAAGACAACAGTGTAACAATCCTTAGATGTCTCTTTATTCCATAGTACCATGAGATTACTTATACAATATTACACATGATAAACATGTCATCATTCCACTACATTCTTAAACCATTGACCGGGCTTCAACAATTATTTCATCTCACAAATCATTTGTAGTCTCTTCATCATCATCAACATAAATACTACCCATACGACCATACTGATTCTCTTAATGAGACTTTCCCTTAGGGAATTGGTTTGCATAATGCCTGTACATTCCACATTTAAAAAATTTAACCATTGTTGATGTCGTAGAAATACCATTATCCTCATACCTGGTGTTAACTGAACCTTTTCCTTTGCACTTATTGGCTTTGTGTCCTTCTCTTCCACACCCAAAGCATCTTCCAGTTCCTTTGAAACATTCTCCTTGATGCCTCTTCCCACATGATTTACATAGGGGAAATTGAACTTTCTTTCCTCTATGATCATCATGAAACTCCATCTTTCTCTTATTAGCCGAGTCAGGAAACTTACCAAATTTTAATTTATTGATCATATTATGAGATTGCTGATTCGGCATAATAATGATGTTTGGACCTCCAAATCCCATTTCATTTGGTTTCTCATGAAGAATATCATTCCATTGTCCATCATATCTTCCATTTTCGTGAATCATCTTGTTTCCAGCCATTTTCTAAAACCCAAAAACAATAGTGTGAGAGGCAAAAATCATGCTAGGGAAAACAACATAATAAAGGGGGAGTACCCTCAATATCTAACATCATAGCTTAAATTCTAAGATCGTTAGCGCAATTCTAGGACTATAACCTATACGTATACTTAACCTTAGAGACATCCCTAGACATACCTTAGAAATATCTGTAGGGATCTCACTAAAGTTCTCGCATCCTAGTTTCCAAAGGTTGAATAAACCTTTCCTCTGATACCAACTGTAAAGACCCGAAGCTTGTCGTACATTGACATTACATTACATTTTCGGAATACTTAGTACATAACAAAAACACACACATAAGGATCGTAACAGTTTAGTGTCTTTGGAAACTCGGAATATAATCTTCTAATCCTGGTGAAAGATCTTCAACATCTCCCATAAAGATCTTCCTTTTTTTATACCTAAAACCTTTCTTTATATCCTGGGGAAAAGAAAACATAAAACGGTGAGCTCAAATGCTCAGTAAGGGTAATCAAAAGAAATAACAATCACATCATATACATAAGCACATAACTTTTGGAAATCTTAACCTGTGAAAGAGATCATAATTTCATAACCTGGGATAACTCATGGCAGTGCAATGTAATCACAATAATCATAACTTAAAACATTAAACTTTGTGTCATACACACATAATCATAGAGAATCATTTCTTGTTAGTCAATACTCATGGCCAAGACTATCTTAGTGGACAAAGTCCCTTTCTGAACCGAGTCACCCTCGTTTCAGTCCTGTTTCACTGAACCGGTATAACCTACCATTCCAGCCATGTCTATCTCATGAGATACAAAATCTTTACCCAATGAATTGGAGGGAGATATAGGTACCACCCTTCTCATAATGATACCATTCTTATGTGTGCCGCAAAATCATAAATCATACATCATTTCATAACCCATGTAATACAAATGGGAGTCTTAAACATCATGACATCATAAAACAATTCATATAAGAAAAAGGAATTCATAAAAATAATTCCATCACAACATAATCAAATCAATGTAATAATAGGGATAAAAACAGAACCCTTTATTATCTTAGATGGAAAATAATTTTGATAAAACACTTGAACTCCATTCTTGAGGAAAATATCCTTTCTTCTTCAAAAACATTTTTCCTTTCTTAACATGTCAGAAAACATTAAACTAAAAGAAGTTGATTAAAAATAAACTTGAAAACTTGTAAAGGAAGATTCTTGGAAATAATGTTTTAAAAATCCATTCATGGCGTATAAGTTAAAAAAACATTCTTCGTACTTTTGTCGGAAAATTCAAAAAGTACCTCGTACAAAAAACGACCAAAGATTCCTTTCATATTTTTTACTAAAAACTAACCGAAGGGTAAAATTAGATTTAAAAAATTGTATTTGGATGGAAATAATATTACATATTGAGGAAACATGGATTTGGATGATAAAATAAACCCCAGTAAATGCCAAAGTATAAACAATCTCGGATAAAAATGAGATTGTGATATTTCCCTTACCTTATGTCCGATATGCTTTGTACGTATTTGAACCTCCTGTATAATGATTTAAATAATGTCATCAACTTATTACAGAATCATATTCATTGTTATGATATCATATATGGTTCACTTTTGACTTTATATTACCTGTTCTTTTGTAAATTCCATGTTAAAGAAGCGTTTTGGGTAAAATTATTTCATTTATCGTAGGTGTTTGGACTTGTTTTTCTTGACATTATTATTACTTATATCATGATTTACTTACTTCCAGAATATAAAACATGATTTATATATCATATATATTCAGTATATATATATAATATATAGATAAATGAAATGAAACACATCGTTCATGGAGACGGTAGTCCGTACGTACGCATGAATGCTGTTTTCTTTTCCTTATTATCTTGAATGGAAGTAAGTAGATGACATACATATATACATAAATCCAGTAGCTTTATAATGTCATATATTTCATTATTATTTCTTATATATACTTTATAATCATTCTTAAATGGTTAACATGGAGAATGAATCTCATCGTGTCGTGGAGACGGTAGTCCGTACGTACGCACGAGCGATGATATCGTTCTCATGTTCGTGAACTTGTGTTGAAGTGTATGTATACTATTTCAGTATCAATATCACTTTATAATAATCATATATAGTTATTATTTATACCATTTTACCCATCCAAGTAAGGTGGTGGTGGAAAATAGATTTCACCACGGCGTGGAGACGGTATTCCGTACGTACGCACACGCGGTGATTTCGTTTTCCGTAGGATGGATAGATGGTGAAATAGGATTGTTTCATAATTATAATAACATATCAGTATATGAGTGATACTGATGTTATTACTTCATAATGAAACAACCTAAGAAGAATAAGTGGAATAAGAAATAAAGGTGAAAGAATCGGTAACGGAAATTACCTCTTCTTTGAAGCGCCTCTTTGAGAACTCCTCTTAGGGCACTAAAATTGGTCTTTGAGGAAGAGCAGAACATCTAGGATGTTTGTAGGGAAGTGGAGAAGAGAATTTGGCAGGGGTTGGCCGAGCTTGAAGGCTCAAAGATGTGTGAGGAAGAGAGGGAGGAGGTGCCCTTTTATAAGGGAGGAGAGGGGCACCTTTGGAATAACTAAAAATATTATTTTATTATAAAGTCAAGTTCGGTTTTAAATAGATCCAAATTGATTTATTTCAAGGCTAATGTGGGGATGGGTCTAAATCCTCTAATCCAATGGGATTTAGACAAGTTTAGGTTATTATTTTACCCTTATCAATTATATTTAACTCTAAGTTAAATAATTTAACTTTTACCGTGTCATTTTGTTTTCTTACACTATATGGTTAATAAACTTACTATATCAAGCCAAAAGAACCCCAAGTTGTTTATTATTAATATATATAATCTTATATAAGTCATTTTGCCGAACCTTAGATTTTTAGGAATAAGATAACAATTAATAATATAATATTTGTTTTAAAAACTATTTTATGTCAATTTTGACACTATTTGGTATATGATTTTTATGAAATTCATACAGAATGATACGTTCGAACAAAGTTACTTAAATCAATAATAACATGTCATATTAACCTATAAAATTAGTGTAAGTCATAAAAAGTCTCAAATTACATTTATTTGGGCATTTATAACATCAATTATGTCAATATTTCATTAATAAGACAATTACTGCATCATCTAAGTGTCATAATAAATGATAATTATTTAATCCCTAAAAATTCTAAATAAATTCCTATGATGTAGATAATTGTATTAGCTTTCTGGATACTATTCATTTTCGAAGTTGCGTGAAGTTTATCACTAGATTAAAATTATTATACTTATGAGATTTAAGAAAGTGACATGTGGTCACATTCTTTGGTTTTAATAATAATTAAATTATTTTCATTGAAAAAATTTAATTAAATGAATCTAATCCGACCCTTAGGTGATATGGGTCGACTTTTAGTCATCCAATAGGATTTTGACATTTGTTAGGGTAATTTTAAAATTTTATATTTACCCTTAATTACCCGATTTACCTTTAACTATGGTAAATAAAATTTACCGTAGTTACTATTCATAACTCCCAAAAATAAAAAGTAGCCTATTAACATAATTTGGACCCACTTATTCCAAATATGGAATCCATTTTTAAAATTCAATACACAGAAGTTGCAGAAATTAAATTAAAATTAATCCCGTTGTCGAATAAAAACGGGTTTTTGTTTAAAACATTGCAAAAGATTGAATTGATTTAACCAACGAATTCAAGGTAAACTCAATGATAATGACATAAATTATATTAAATGGTAAAAATATATTCTATTTGTACTTTAAAACCATTCAATATTATAATTTAACCACATAATATATTACGATGAAAAAAGTTGTTTTTAATTAAAATATAGCGTGTTTTTACTATTCATTAAAATGTAAAAGTTACCAGAATAATATGAAAATTTTATCCAAAGTAAATTTTTATTTCTTGATTCCAAAGAAGAATTTTATTTTGTCAAATTGAACTTATAAACATGTCAAAAACTATATTTAAAGTGGGTGCGCCATCAAAAGGCGACAAAACTGCATTTTTTGAAAAATACTTATTTTACCCAAAAAAATTTATTTGGTTCTTATACCATGTTCTAGAAATGTGTAAGATGAATAATAATGTTATAAAATTAAAAATTTAGTTAATACTATTCATAACGTCTATTTCATGACAATATTATAATAATATAACATTGTTTATTAAAACCCGGTATTGCGTACAACACACGCTATCGAGGAAGGTTCTGATTGCATGTAATGCAAGCCAAGTCAAGGTTGCGTGTTGTAAAAGAATCCTTCGTTGTTTCGTATAACAGAATCCAACCATATTTCATTTATACATTGAATATATATATATATATATATATATATATATATATATACTCAATGTTGCGTAGAATAACTATTCTCAAAATTGTGTGTAACACGATCCAAGAATATTGTTGCGTATACTGCAAGCTAATACGGTGTTGCGTATAGCGCAAGGTAATCTTGGTGTAGAATACAACACAAGACATTAATGAAATTAAAATAATATTTTTCATAAAATCTAGGGGTGTTACAGTCTCTACCCTGTAATCAATGTAGTCTCACTTGGTCGTTCGATAGGCTAAGAGTCCTTGCATCGGATCACGGGGGGCCCTAAAATCCAGTGTCCTAGCTGGTCTTCCCTGGCCTATGTCACGCACCAAGATTAACTAACACTCTTTCCCTACCATTCCCATTAAATCCTCACTGTGCCTAACTCCAGACTTCATCCTATCTCTCAACCATCACCTCTGATACCACTATGTCATGACCCCCTCCCACCAAAGATGCCCCTCCTGAGCTGGAAATGGTGAAAGGGAGATAATGACCCCCGAGTCCCGCCTCCAGTAGGCCCCGGGGTGGCGACTAGCGCCAAGGGTATGAGTTTTCACAAATACGGGAGGCATTACTCTTTTTATTTATTTAGGATCGGTAAATAGGACAAGTCAACCACCAAAAAGTAAAAAAGAACAAGTGTATATAAATAAACCCAAACTAAGCCCACATGCATGTTTAAAAAATTTTTATAACAAGGTGCAACTACAAGAAAGCACAAAAGTACAATACCAAAAGAAAACAAGAGTACAGCAACAGAAACAACTCCAACTATCCGACTAGTAGGGTCCCGCATGACCCTGGTAGTCCTCCTGGAAACCTGAAAGTAATCGTAGGGTGAGCATACAACTATACTCAGTAGGGAAACCTAAAGATCTCGTGCACAAGTTGGGAGACAACCTAATGTCCCGTGAGAACAACAGAAGAAACCTAGCAAGGAATTATATCCACCCAACCACACCAGCCACACTCACCAAAAACACAAGCACAACAGGTAGTAGTATATAAGAAACAAGAGTATTGGGTACCCCGCACGATTTCCCTTTAGTTAGCTGCTCTTCCAAACGGCCAATGTCCGGACGCTGCCAGACTCTCCCCGCCCGCACACCCCTGGGCCTCACAACCACGGATCCCGCCCGCACACACCTGGGCCTCACAACCACGTATCCCGCCTGCACACACCTGGGCCTCACAACCACAGATCCCGCCCGCACATACCTCGGCCTCACAACCACGTGTCCCGTTTGCACACACCTGGGACTCACAACCATGTATCCCACCCGCACACACCTGGGCCTCATCCTAAAGATTCTTGGGAAATAGAAGAACCTGCCCGAAGAGTCTTGGGCTAAAACCACCCCAATCGAAACTTACCCGAAGAGTCTTAGGTGTAAGGTCACCTCAAGCCATCACATCCTAGGGGAGAAGGAGCAGGAAGGAGATAGTAACTAAGGGAAAACACCCTCTCCCATGAAATTGGAGTGTTCGACACTAAGTTCTCAACATGGGTGGGGTGCGATAAAAACAAAAGTTACAGATATATATATGTATACCAAACACACAGCCCAACCTACGGCTTCTAAACAGGGAAACTGAGCACGTGCCTCGGCACTACTACTACGAAGCATACATACAACAAACAACCCCAACCCCATTTAGGTTTTCATGTTTCAGCAGAATTAGTTTATTTAGTTCCTTAACTACTGGGAAACTATCCACAACCAACCACATCGATCGTTCGTAAAACATATCACTTCCATCCACAAATCAAGTTAGGAAAACACAAGCAACACAACCAAGTCCTTTTTATCAACCAACCAACCCATTGATTATTAAAATCGTTCCATTACCAAGCCCCGACATTCATTAACTCTTCCACTTTTATTTATTATCCACAACCCACTATTCGTTCACATTCCAACCCATCCCTGCAGCCCCGCTGCCAACTGCCATAACCACAACCGCACCAAAACTCCTACATCATTATCCCTTTAATACCTCCTATCGCAGCCCCGCTACTCATCACCAACATTGCATTCACACCGACCCAAAACCAAGCCAACCGCAGCCCCGCTGCTCACCCGAACCAGAACAACCCACAAAACACCTCCAACACATGCCACGTAACCAAGCCAACACCCACATGTTCATTATTCCGTTTTTGTTTAATCGGGGTGATCACACAAGGGTTCCAGATTTTAAATAGCCAACTTTACGTGATTAACCAAATTCCACATTCCGCAAAGTTTCCATCCATAAGAAAATTTAGAAGGAGAGGGCAACATTTAATTGCGTAAGTAAAGGCCCCCAATGACCGTGATTTTCAGTAGGTAGATTCTCATTCAATTCACAACATAATATCATAGGATATAAAGTAACAACAATCACAAACTTCCCAACCTCGTTATATAAGCTAGTTATTATCTTTATTAAACCGGTTAAAAAGTGTTTCACGTAAGCAAGAGGACAACCACCCCGCATGTTGCACAGATTAGAGAGATGAAGGTACAATCCCTACCTCAACAGGTTCTGATCATAGCGCTCCCCCAGATCAACTTTGGAAGAAGTCTGTTGGCGTCCGTCACTTCCATCGGGTCCCGGAAAAACATCCTCGGGTGGAAGTCGGAAAGGAAAGGCCAAAGGAAAGACAACAGACCCAGTCTCTGAAGTTCTGCCTCGTCGTTACGATCCCGTGGCCGCTCACAGATCGTAAATCGGAGCTCGGACGAAGAAGTTATGGAAGAAAAGGAGCCTTCGAGTCTCTTGGGAGAGCTCTGCTCATAGGAAAGGGGAGGAGAGGAGTGAATTGAATGGATGAGGGGACCCCTCCTTTGATAGGCGAGAAATGTAAAAGTACACGGCGTGTACTTTATGGTACACGGCGTGTACTCGGTTATTTTACACGGTCTCCACGCGGCTTCTAACATGGCTCCGCGGCCGTTGACTGGTCAACACACGGTTTGAGGGTAACGCATATGCGGGGAAAGACTACACAGTGTGTAGTTTGGACACACGTCGTGTACTCATTTATTGCACACGGCAAGGAAACGGTTCCAACACGGCACACGGCCGTTAACTGGTAATGCGTACACGGGGAAGGACTACACGGCGTGTAGAACTGGGCACACGGCGTGCACCCATTATTCCACACAGTAAGGATACGGTCTGCAACACGGGGTATACCCGGGAAGGGGGTACATGGCGTGTACTCAAACTACACGGTGTGTAGTTTCAAAATTCTGTAAAGTGTGGGAAAAGTCCATTTTACCCTCCAGAACACTTCGTGACCTTCTTTTTGACAATGGAATGAGCCGGAGAGGTCTGGGCCATTACAGAAATTTTATATACCCATAAAAATGGAAATAAATGTAAAATTATTTTGGATGTATTTTAACATATTCACATTGAAAATAGAGATAAATAGGTGAAAATCCAAAATTAAAGTGTTGAGTTTGAGAATCCCCTTACCTTAGTTCTGGTTTTATTTCATCATATTTATAAATAATATATAATAAACATTTATTTTCTAAAAAAATGATCAATAAGAATATTATTTTCATTTTTTTCATTATTGATTAATTATGATCCTTATAATTTATTGATTAACATTTTTTGAAGATATAATGGATCAATGAGATGTTTATTTATTTTTTCCTATTTATATTTCACTTTCATGATTTAAATTCATTGTTATTTATCCATTTATAAAATTAACTTTAGAATAAAAAAATACAATTTAGTGCCTGACTATTTTATTTAGAATATACTAATCATCCATGAAGGTGTTGAAAATTAAAAAATTAATATTTTCATCATAGGCAGTAAACCGACAATTAACGAATTTGTGTTAAAGAGATGAATAAAAATAAAATAATTATTATAAATAATTTATTATATATTTTATTTAACATAATAACATTAATATAATGTTTGTGTGCATGTTAATTAAGTTATTAAGAATTATTTTAGTGTAGACAGTGGAATAATTGAATAATGGAAAAACATATAGAGAAATAAAGTGGGAAGGGTTACCTTATCTTTGATGATAATCCTTAGCTTTGGCCTTAATGTTAGGGACTCATGGAGTTTTATGGAACTATAAATTATATAGGGGTCTAATAAGATTTTTTAAGAGGTGATTTGGAAGATTTTGAGATAATATAAGTGATTTGTAAGTGATTTTCGAAGGGAAGGGGTTTTTTGAGTTGTAATATTGAATTGTTATTATTTACCAAGAAGAAAATTCAATAGTGATATTTTTTACATTATGAATTATATTTAATTTAAATATCATGTTTTTATGAAATTTTAACCCTTTAACCAATAATTTACTATTTTATAAAAAATAAAGTAAGATTAAAAGTAAAAACAATTTATGATATAGTCTATCTTTAGATATTGCGAGTTAATTGTTTTTGTTTGGATATTGATTTTAATTTTTTTAAATGAACTATATATCTTTTTGTGTGTATATTGGGTATATATAACTATTATTCATTAATATTGCATCATTAAAAATTAGTATTTTAAAATATATATATTTTTACTATTAACCTAAAAAATAAATGTTTTTAGAATGTTACAAAAGAATAACTATAGGATAATTTCAATATTCTCATTTGAAAAATTTAATTTAATTATTTAAAGTAATTTTCTAAAATATCTATTATAATAATTAATTAAAAAATCAAGGTTTTGTAAAAGATGATAAAATACCATTAATTAAAAATTCACTAATACATTAATTTTAGTTTTTTAGTTTGAATAATAATTTTTATCATTCTAACATTTATATTTACATATTATATTGATAGTAAATATTATTTAAAACTTATTTTACTATTAAAAATCTCAAGGTTCATTTCTAATGGTCTTGTTACTATTACTGATGGTCGAATTAATATTCCTAATATTAAGGTTACTATTAAAATAGCTTATACATCCTATTAATACACCATATTTTATTTTTCAATCATTCACATCAATTCATCTAATGTTTTTATATTCTTTATTTTAAAAAATAAAATTATATTAACAATGTTTTTCTTCTTTTTTATAGTGTTTCTTATGATGATAATAAATATATGGCATCATGATGTTCTAGAATAAAAAAATATTTTTTTATTTTGTGTTTATTAATTCATTGTAAAACATTTAATTTTATGGATTATATTTATTCTTTATATGTAATATTTGAAATTAATGAAAAAAATACCTATTTATTATTATTTATAATATGTCTTTTATAATCTGCCATATTCTTAATTTTAACTAATATATTATTGAAAGGAAAATTCCATATATAAAATTCATGGTGATTACACTCTTCCCTATTTGTAAATTGGATCCTCCAAATTTCAAATCACATCCTCAGTTGAGATTAGATATGGGTACACATCTTTTATCCCATACATAGGTTTCCATCTTTACACTTTATACTTATATTTTCTCTAAATTACATTGAAAAAATTATTTTTATTATTCCATATGTATTTTTTCTATTTTCCCAGATCTTTACATGTTTCTCCACATAAGAGAGGTCATTCTCATTATTGTACAACCTCAAAATTCAGTATATTCAAGAGATCAGTTATATAATTAATTAATTGATATACATTCAAAAAATAATGCTCTTGAGCTAGGTAAAAGTGGATTTTCTAGTTGATAGGATAAATCTCATAACCAATCAAGGATCTCAAAGGATCCATTGTACCTAGGGATGATATTTTCATTATATCCAAAAATTATGAATATTTTATAAGGTGATATTTGATGGAACACTTTTTCTCTAACTTCATAATTCCAGTCTATTCTATTATTATCATCATGGATCATCTATATACTCTTAATATATTTATTTTATTCTAAATACTCTATCAATCACTATCATTTATCATATATTTTCAGGTCCAGGAAGCTAAAGTTCACCAACATCATCAAGTAATGCTAGAGTTTCTTATCTATTATCATATAGATATTTGAATATACCTATCAGATTAATTTTTCTAGATTCTGTTATATGATAACATTACTATAGGAATATTTTGATCCCATCCACCATTTATTTTCATTGGGAAATAACACAGAATTGCTGTGAATTTTTTAATATTCTTTTTAGATTGACCATCTGTTTTTTGGTGATATGATTAACTAATTTCAATTATGTATTAAGGGGTAGTTTATGGATCAAATAAAATATAAAATCATTCTTAATATCTCTATCAGATGGAAAAAAAAATTCATCATAAAACCTAAATACTTATTTTAAATATGAAATAATAATTTGGTTAAGAAATAAATATTACTAAATGGGAATGAAGTGAGATTTCATGGGGAATAAATCCAACACAACTCATTTATGATTGTTTCCTTTGGACTTATTTATAATAATCATTAACATTTATATGGTAATGTTCTAAAATTTCATTATTTGTGTGGGTAATGATTTCATGACCCACTTATACATTTTACACCTTTCATTCACATGATAACTGACCATGAAATTTGTAGCCTACTAAGAAATCATATTCATCATGTTTTACCACTATAAATGTTTGTGAATGTTTCAATATATCTTAGTACAATTAGGGTGGATAAAGATTGATGAGATATTTGAACCATACAATAACTACTTATTTATATCTAAGTATGATGGAAAACAATTCTAGTTACAAAATGAATTTGTCCATCTATATCAATGTTGAACTCATGAAGACTCAATTCCTTTATTTCCTTCACATTAATTCAAATATCTGAAACATAACTTTATGGATCCTTGATTTTATATTACATTGATGGTTGGTAAATATTCTAGGAAATTTAATATTTTTTCCCTACCTTTAGGATTTATAGATCTATCCTTTACATAGATATGCACAAGAGCTTCAGTCCAGGTGGTGAGGACACGAAAAGTGCATCCAAGATACCCGAGTTAAAATATGGGAGGAGACATATTTTCGGGTACTATAGAAGTTCTATATCAGGCACTATTTTAGGAACTATAGAAAGTATTGTTTGTTAATATAGTAGTTGGAACTATTTATCTGTTTGGAATTTCGGGAAATTGTTTTGGTCCTCGGGTCCTTTAAGGCCTTTAGGCTACCCAAGTCCTTCGGGCCAGTAAGGAATTCAGGCCACCTCAAGGCCTTTGGGCCACCTCAAGGCCTTCAGGTCACCTCAAGGATTTCAAGACACCTAAAATTGTGCTTATTTCACAAATAATATTCTACAAGGAGTAGACTCCAAATGAAGATTCATAGAAGAATTATTCACCAGAGAAGAAGCTAACAGGTGTAGAAGAAAGAGAGGGTATGGCGTTGCTATCGAGACTTGCATGTTCATGCATGGGAATCCCAGTTTAATAGCCATACAAAGTTGGATAGTTGACATCACAATTTTGAAGCTGGGGAGGAGCAGTTCCATGTAGTTATAGTCTGGATATTTCCTCTAAGACTTATGGGTCATGTAATCTCTAAGACTACAGGCCTTATAAGGGTTCCACCTCATCCCTTGAAAGAGGGGTTATCAAACATCAATAAAAATAAGTCCTTCATTCCATTCAGGCTCGGGCACATAGCCATAAAAATAGGTTCTTTATCAATAATCAACATGGAAAGTTTAATAGGTTATTTTCTACTAAGAGCATCAACATCCTTATTAACTATTATAGGATTTGAATTAATCTTAATACAATTTTTTAATTCATTTCCAACTCCTCTTATTTGAATATATATATATACATACATATATATATATATATTCTAAATAGAATATATTTCACACTTCTCTCAATAAATATAATTCATCTAAATATTCAGTAAAAATATCAAAACTACTAACTCTATATCATGTGTTAGGTAGTTGAACTAATGGATAATAAATTTTCATGAGGTATATAATATGAGTTTATCATTTATCATGATTACACAGCCCAATATTTTCTTCAAAGAATCCATATATATCCCAAAAACTTATCCAAAAAAATGATTGTGTGTGTACATATTTGATAATTAAAATTTTCTTGGGTTGTTTAAATATTTATTCATATTATTTATTATAAACATAATTTAACAATTTCCATGTTAATATAGTTATAATGATGTAAAATAATGATAATATTCTCACAAATATTCAATAGAACCCATCTAGTCTTAGAAACATTTAGTTCTTGGTAACAGTTATGAGTCTGTTAAATTCCTCAACATCTATTTTCATTAATGGGTCCATAAGAATTACTTTTCTCCAGAACATATACCCTAATAATGTGACTTCCTACATCTAAATACCACACTCTTTGATCCTATAATAGTGCTTATCATTAAACCCATTAGCATAATCCTTGGATTATCTTTATACTCATCCTTTATTTTCGAATATATGAGATTGTAATCAATAAATTTCACAACATATAAGTCTAAATAGTCACTAAATACAATTATCATTTAGTGAATTATTTTTCATGTTGTTTTTTAAGAATAAATGGAATCACTATAAACCCATAAGGTTTTTATCATATATGAAATTTTTTATTTTGAATGTATTATCTCTTCACCTTCACCTGATAATATCTATATTGAAGATATTATTTTCAGAAGTAATAATCACCACAATGATATTCAAACAATTCCCAAACCAATTGGATGTCGGTATTATTTCTTTATGGTGATCTTGTTAAGCTCCCAATAATCACTTTTAGAAAATATCATATATCCAAGGAATATGATCATGGATATAGGACTTTTGATTATCTCTATAGGTTATTATCATGGAACAACTTGCCTATAGAGGTTATTGGAATTGAAATATCCTCCAGTGATTTAGTCATGCTAACATACTATGGAAATACTCCATGCCTATAGACATAATGAATTGGGGCTTGTACACATCTCACCAATAACTATAGTCACCTGACCATGTCTAAAAGGTTATCAGGATAAAAATATATATAACATTTTGATCTATGATCTATTACCTAATACACATGTACCTTTACCACTCTGATGTAACATTAATTATTTATATGTGTGTGAGTGTGTGTAAGAATTTAAAAATATGTTGAATTATTAATTACTTATTTATATAATTATTTATATATATCCTTGGAGAGAGGCCAACAGTTGCTATGGGTCTTGATCAGATAGTCTATATATATATTCAACCTTTGACTATGGTGATAGCCTCCCTAGACATAACCAATATCCATGGTCGGTCATTAGTATGCCTATAGGTTATAGGGTTGGGATCTATTTCCTTATTTATAGGTTGGTTGTGGCTATAGTGTTCATAGGTGAGGATTATACCCATGTTCTGCCTCTGATTGTGGCTATTTGAAACCGCTCATGCCATTATCATGTGTAAAGAAAATTCCCGTGCTAGCATAGGAAATACTATAGCCATGGTTGGTCTGACCATGGAATAGTCTACATAGATAAATAGTGATTAAAAAGAATATGGATAAAGAATACTTATAGCATCATCCATTACCAAATATGGCTATAGATCTATACATATAATCCAATTTTACACTATTAAATCTATTCACATTTCCATTGATCCATCATTATCTATAAAATGAGCATTGGTTCACTCGAAAGTTATTCCCTCAGGAATATGAACCTTTTTTCCAAATTCTCTTGTATTTTCATCTGTAACTCATCCAGTTATAATCGGGAATCTTATATGGGAACTTGAATGTATGTGTGGGTCTACGTATAATTTATATCAATATATCTACCTCAGGACCTGGTGGAATACTAGGAAATTCTTTAGAGGAATACATCAGAATATTCACTAATAATTAGAATATCCTTATTGTTGATTGTTTCCTTTGAATTAACTATTGGAGAATGATATTGTACTTCATTTGGTGTTAAATCCCACACCTTTGGGAGAATTTTTAATGGACATTCATAATATTTATTAAATTTATATAGAATCATGATATGGATCAGTATAATTAATGTGAATTCCTTTTCTATAAATTTAATGTTATATCAAAATAATGAGATCTAATCCATCCATATTTAGTATAAAATTCATCAAAATAGTGATTTATGAGATTCCATATATGAGTTTTTCTACATACACTAACTAGGTAATCTCCCAACTATGTGGTTTCAATTATTCCACCACTATGGTTTATCATACATATCTCATCAAAAGGTATCAGGGAGGTGATTTAATTGTTTATACAATCACATGGGATATAATTAAATGTTAATAACACTAACTATATAAAACTCTCACTAGTGTAATATGAATTTTAAATATAATATTCACTATTTCCTTTTATTGATTTAGGTTTAGATAATTTGATAATGAATACATGTTAAGAACAAAATATTTGTTAATAACTAAATGTTAATAAAATATTCACATGCATAAATTAATCCAAAAGTATTACCTTATGGGATCCCCAAGTTTAACCAATGTTATAATTTACTATCCTAATTGTAAAATTAACCAATCCTTGATCAGATACTAAGTATTGTGGTATATAATCTACAATCTTATTCTTCATGTGATCTACCAAAACTGTTTCTTAAGATCAACATACAACATTGTGCTTCTTGGGTGAATTATGAGGGAAGAGTTATGTGAAAAATCAAAAAGTTCATTTTCCTTATCTAGTATGAATGAGATATATATTAGATTTCAAAATCATTGAACTTTATAACTATCTTGGTTGATCTTTAGAAAATTTTCTAATAAAATTGTTTTCCGTATAATTTTCTTGGACCCCTTTGTCATCTCATAGATGGATGGTTTAGAAATCATTTTGGAAAAGTAATATTACATTACTTCCTTTATTATTTCCATATCCATCTATTAGATATCAATAATGATTTTCCCCATTCCATCATAATCAATGATATGGTAGAATTATTCTTTCTACATGGAGAATTGAATACATTTTTCATTCAATAGATGATAATGTACTATGAAATATTATTATTTAATCAGCTATAACCATCTCCTTAGACACATGTTCAGCACCTTCTATATGGATATATACTCTGATCTCTTGTGATATGCACATATATCACACATTTCAATATAAATAAAATCCCTCTATATTATAAATAAAAAATTACTACCTCCAGTTCCAGATTAGGCATCAGGTAATTTTTCTCATAGGTAGTTAATTTGAATGAGTCATATACCATCACCTTGTTGTTTTTTATGAGGAAAATTCCCAAGACCTTATTTAAAGAATTGTTTTATATCACAAACCCTTCCCTATTCTATGGTATTATAAGTATTGGTGTAGTAAAAAACCTCTTAATAATATCCTTGAATATATGTTAATATTCATCTATCAATAGGAACTTTACTTCTATTCATGTTAACATGGTCATTGGATTTCAAAATTATGATACATTTCATATAAAACCTAAATATTATATAAAGAATATATAAAAATAATACATATTTGTCATTATAGTTAGTTTGGGATATTCTTAAATTTTGTAGGTCTATGAAAGATCCAAAAATATATCTTCTCTCATGATTAAATAACCCAAGTAGGAAATATTTTTTAGAAAAAAACTCATACTTTCTAAATTTTTCATATAACATATCTTTTCCCAATGTATTCAAGACAATCCTCAAATGGTCTTCATGAACTTCCTTAGTTTTTTGAATATATGAGAATATCATCAATAAAGACTAAAAAATAGCCAATATAATCTCTATAGAATCTATTCATCAAATACATGGGTAGAGAAGAGGAATTTTTAAGTCCATATTCAATCCCAAGGAATTCACTATGTCAATAACTTGTATGAAAGGTTTTATTATGTATATCGTATATTTTTACCCTTAATTGATGATGTCCTTATCGAAGATACAACTTTGAAAACTATTAATCCCCTATATTTTATTAAAAAAATAATCAATTTATGGTAGAGTATACCTATTATTGTTCGTGATTTTATAAAGTTCATAATAACCATTACAATGTTTCATTTGACCATCCTTCTTATTAACAGAGTGAATTGGTGCACCACATCCTTCATGTAGGATCTTATTTAATAATTCTAATTCAATATGGTCCCTTGTGTATGGATGCGTTGATGTTATTATAGAACCATGTATGATTTTATATAAAAAATCAACCCCACATTATGGTGTATGATTAGGAAATTCATCAGAAAATTCATCATCATATTCTCCTGAAATTAGAATATATTCATTATTGAGTTCTTTCCCTACTATTTTAACAAATTAAACCTAATTATTGGGTATTAATACTGATATTAAGGAATTATTTTCCAATGGGATTTAATCATTTATTTTCTTCGATAGTTTATCTTATGATGATTTGGGATATGAAATGTGATTTCCCAACTTGAAAATTTTATATGAGATCCACATAGGGAGATCAAATCTATTCCAGATTTCACATCGAATAATACTTAGGGAAGAAGAATTAAATATAAAAGAAGTATCTTCTCATAAAAAATGACTATAGAAGAGATAAATTCATGGATAAATCATTATAAAACTAGGTTTTTCAAAAAATAATTAAATACCCAATGTATGAAGTGGTGAATCACTATTCATATCCAACATTCATGATATTAAATAATATAATGAACCAGAAACAATCATTACATTCATAGGTTTAGAGAGTAAAAATAAATATACATCGACTTCATTATCATGATAAATTTCAATAATAGTTATTTTATATTCTCTTCCATGTTTTATTGGTCATAGAGATTTCGTGATGTCTATTATACCCATTATCCTTTTGATTGGGGCATTGATTTATATAATTTATAATCCCCATTCATTTTATGTCTTAACGGGTGGGTGGATCATTAGTTCAGACTATATTAAAATCTTTTTATTGAAAAAAACTATTCATGTTTCTTCAATAATTTAATATTGATGGCCAACCCTTCCACACATTAGTAATTTTCATGTTCCTTTCTGCAAATCATATGGGATCTTCCTCCAACTTTTTTTTCTAGTAGGCGGTTTCATTTTATTTCTTCCATGTGATTTTTCATTTGAATTTATGTACAAAAATATTTTCAATTTCATGTTTCAAAATCCATAATATGAAGTTTTATTTTCTAATTCTTCCTTAAGTGCACATCAAGAAATGTCTTTGTACCAACTAATGTCCCTTATGAAAAATTCATTTTGAGGAAATAGTTTTATAAAACCATAGGAACAGTCAATCATTTTTTTTAGGTTTGATAATATAACAAGAGAAGTACCATTCATGTGATGAAAATTTTACTTCATGTGAACCTATCAACTCATCCACATTTTTATTTACTCAATGAATTATAATACCTATTTAAGTTGAAATAATTGGGGAAAATATTTTGTGAAGAATATTTTCATGAACACAATACATTCCAAAGAGTTATATTCTTCATTTTTCTTCTAGTAATTTATCTAATTTAACAACTTGACTTCTTCAATATCTAACCAATATAAATCCAAGACCATTTTTTATGTTTTTATTATTTTAGAATATAAAACACCTATTTTATAATGTTAATCCATTTCTCATCAATTAGTGTACCATAAAATCCACTAAATATCAATGGTCATTGATGATTAAATGACTCAATAGTGTTTTTACCCTCATATGTGAGTTCTAAAGATCAAAATGTTTCATGTTATTTCACATAGCCTAAGATGTCATTGTAACTAAGGTTTTTAATCTATCTCTCATCCTATTTGGATACTCTGGATAACTTAAAAATAACTTTTTATTTATTTAAAAATAAAAGAGGAGAAAAACAGACATAGAAGGTCTAATGTGATGAAACCTAGGGCCATCACCACTTATAATCCATTTACAGTTAGTGGGAAGGTATCCAATATAATTGAAAATTAAAAAGAATATAACTCTCCATTGCTTGAAAATCCATAATATTTTTCGCATTATTTCCTCCATTCCATGGGTATTGAATCATGGTATTGGAATTGTACATCCTTTTAAATATTTTACATGGTAGATAATATTCATATTTACATGGAAAATATCATTATTTTAGTTTCTAATAAGATAGTATTCCATCTTCACCACTGATAGAGGAATACTTTTAGCCTTGTCGATGGAGAGGCCATAATGGTAAGCATGGGTTTCCGCATTGAGTGGGGTTCACTAACTATTGAATGTTGAAAATCCCAACAAAATCAAACCATAATCATTACCAAATATTCCCCAAACACTAATAATGTTTTTCAAACAAAAACCATTAGTCATAATCATTATTTTTCTAGAGGGAAGATGCCACTAAATCCACCATAGGATATTTCCAACATTTTGATGAGATACCATGTTAGACTGAAATTCATTGGTTCTAGAAAAAAGTGAGGTAAAGAACACCTCTACCATCTGGTATATATTCCCAATATTTAATAATTTCAATTTATTGGTCATGTCTTTATGGTGGTATTTATTATAGAGCTCCTTGATTTCCCAGAGACCAGCCACAAATGCAGCAATCTGCCATTTAGCTATTCCGGATAAAGGATCAACTCCGAGAATCCAACTTTCTAGCAGCTTATCAATATTTCCATGATAAATATCAAGATCCACACATTTTACAAGAATTTTACACACCATTAAATCACATTTATTTATTCATTAGGATAATCATTATATTCTCAAATAGACCCATTGTTAACTTTGTTTCTCCTGGTTCTAGCCATTTATTAAAATTGAAAGGGATAATAATAAAAATAAACAATAATATCTTAATATAATCTATGTAAATAACCATATTTATTTTTAAAATCATCAAGTCTTATTGTATTAATCCTTAAATTTATCCTATTAAATATTATTTCAACATAGATTTCATTATGTTTTGTTCTCTTATTCTTCTTACCCTAATACCAAAAAATAAATAAAACATATACTGATACTAACTAAGATAACCCAAGTAAAACATACATTTATTTTACAAGATTTTTATAATATAAACAAAATATTTCACAAATAAACATACAATTATAAACTCAAAAGGTTTAGTGTATTTGGAGATGGGCTACATAAATTTCTTATTTCACATTATTTCTTAAAGATCCATAATAATATTATCCTAACATTAAATCATCCTAAACATATTAATATCTATCATTACCTAAGGAAATTAAAATCATAAGAATGGGTGATATAAAATTTTTAGTAAGGGAAAACATATAAACAATACATAATGGGTTAGATCATAAACTTGTGAGAAAGAATACATAATAGAAATATATGATTAAAAATAATATTAAATCATAATTGTTCTCTATAATCCGGGATTGATATACATAAAACATCATAAGGATCATCATAGAATAATAATATATAAAATCACATAATAAATCATAAGAATGAGACAATAATTTGGATCCATAGAGCATAACATAACAATGTGGAATTAACACAAGCATATGAAAACCATAATTTTTTAAACATTAATAAATGAAATCAAGTATATGAATATTTTTATGAACATAGATAAACACAATCATGTCCATTAAAAATTTTGTGAGCATATATTAATGTGATCGTTTCTATGGAATATTTTTTAAACATATATAAAACAATATCATTTCCATGAATAGAGCTTTGAACATATCTAAACACAACTATGTCCCCAAAACATTATAATATTATGATATATAATACATTACCAAATTATTTAAAAATCCATATCAAACCCAAAAATTATATAATAATGCATGAAACACTCATATTTCATTCATATTTTTAAGTAATTATCAATTATTTTAAATGGATTGTTATTGAAAATACCAATGAAATCAAATGATTTATTAAATTATGATAATTTTTTAATGTGGAATTGAAATGAATGAAGATAATTAATTTTTTAAGGTTTTAAAGTTTGGTATTTCATATATTACTCTTTCAATATATACATTTATATTTCAATGATTTTTAATTTTAATTACCAAAAAATAATCCCCATTGGCTAGCCCTCAACCATGGTCTCGACAAGATGCCAATTCAGGCCCAAGAGGGCCCATCCGACCATGAAGAGACTTGGGAATGCATTCCAGGATGTGTAATAGGTTTCACCAAGGGATTAGGTCCATGTGGTGCATAGATGGGATATATCTCGTAGGAGAACACCGGCCCACAGGGCATATCCGGGAGGTGATGGGAAGAGCCTTTTATTCAGACGGTGTGGTCCACGACGACAGTGGGGGTCCTCTAACCCCCGACTTACTTCGCTAATATTAGTCCTCATTTATTAGTTAATAAAACACTATGATTCCATCCTTGTCCTTGAATGTGGGATGAGTGATCTTAGTGTATTTTTCAGATTTTTACAATTCAAAGTCACTCGCTTGTTTCTTGTGTGACTACCACCTTAGACACCCCCACACTGCCCCCATCGCTACCTTCCACTGCTTGAGATAACCAGCTTCCACTACTTCACCCTGGAAATACCATGACCATCCATCAAGGAGCATGACTTGAGCTTCATCACCATTTTCGACCACCTTCACTACCCGAGATCACCTATAAATCCTAATATGACTCCCATGAAGAGTATTTCAAGCTCCCTCTCGCCATTGTGAAGGAAAAAGGTGTTGAAGATAAAGGAGTTACCACTTCTCACCATTACCATGCCACCAAGATCCTTCTTTCATGATTAAATGTCCCCAATCCCATGAAAACCCATCCACAAAGCCCCTTTAGGCTTCCAAGACACCATACAGCTCATGCAAGGGGCTACCCCACGTGACCTCTCTACTGTATACTTTAGGAACCCGATTTTATCATGTGTTTCCATATCTTTTACCAGTCTCTTGAGGGGAGGGATTTTTCCTATTTTAAAACCTAGATGAATTTTTATTTATTGGAGGAATATGAGACCAAGGATTCATTTTTTGTGATTATAAAAGGAAGGGCTCTCTACTCCCTAAAGGAGTCAACATGCTGGGAGGAGGAGAAGCCATTGAAGATTGAATATGATACCTTGAATTTTGATCTTTATTTTATTTTATAATATTAATTCATTAATTTTTTCCAAAGTGTCACCACCCACCATTATATGTCTTCTTCTTATTCTCCTTTATAAAATTTTCACATTCATATTTTTATTTTCCATTCATTGTTATTATACTTTATTTTATTTTATTTTCTATCTTTCACTCTCTCTACTTATTCCTTTTTTATTTTTTTTTATTTTTCTTCTACATCCTTTATTATTTTATTATTATATTCTATAATTTCTTAACTTGATATTTTTTCAATCCAACAAAGTGATCATGCACTCCAAATAATCAGAGGTTATCCCTAGTATTGGCCTAAGGGAGGTTAGGTGTTCTTGAATTGTTTCCTATAGTTCATTTTTTGTTTTTGATATATATGAATGACCTACATAGGTGTAGATATTTTCCCATGGGCCATGAAACTCAATTATATTTATATTGTTTTATTTTAATTCTTTTCCCTCTCTCAAATTTATTATCTATTCACTTGATTAAAATGAGCCAATAAATGGATGAAATGACATACATTGGAGCAGGGTCCTAGAAGATTCCACTACCTTGACCAAAGTGTTCCATCAACCTTGACTACAGGAGGTGGTGGAATATAGATTTATTAGTCCATAATGATTTAAAAAAATGTATAAATTAAAAGATATTAATTCATGTATGATATTTTATAGCTGAATTTTGAAACTAAACTTGAACAAATTAAGGGGATAATGATAAAACTAAAAACCAAACATAGGACTATGTTTTTAATTTATAATCACAATCTTTTTAGCATTGCAAGATTATTTTTGTTTTAATTTTCAATTTACATATCTTTTAATTATTTTATAAAATAAAATAACACAAAATTTTATATTTTTTCATAAAATAAAAAAAAATAGATCATTGGTGAATTATATTATGTAAGTGAATAAAATTAGAATCTCCTTAAGTGATATGACCTCAGTCAGCCATTGTGCTTCCTTGGGTAAATATATTATTTTTTCCACATCCTAAGATATATGTGTATAAAAACATGCATCATTTATGGGGATTTAATATTTACTTTTCTTTATTTTTTTATTCACACATAGTATATAGTCTTTATTTCATAAAAAACCCCTAGTTTTTTAAAAATAATGCATTAAAATTAATTTTATTCTGCATGGACTGGAAACTCATAGGTTTATGAACTAGTAACTGAATAACCTTGGTCTATAAAATATGGAGTTTCACATTTTTATAGATGGAGTTGCATGTTTTTCTAGATAGATCAGGTGATCCATAATACAAATCATCATTGAGGATAAATTCCAGGAAATCGTCCAGGATCTTAAAGAGACCCTCAGGTAACAAATAGTTAAAGGATTGTCCAAGGAGTTAACTAAATTCTTTGAGTACTAACGAAAATTTTATCTAGAAATGGCAAAAAAAAGTAGATTCATCCTTTCTTCCTCCTAACAATTATGATGAAATTCCATAAGAGAAATTTAAAGAGACAATGGCCAAAAAATATCAAAAATGAAATTCAATGTTTAGAATAGAATGTAAGTGATCTTCAAGATAAATGGATTAGATAATTGAGTACTTCAATGTATCACTTGAGCAACATGAACTTGAACTAGAAAATGCGTGAATTTTAATTCCATATTTTTATGAGGACATAAAAGAAGATGAGGAGAAACTAGAGGAGTATCCAAAACCCATCTATTTGAAGAACTAGATCTAGGATGACCATGATGAGCTAGATTTGATTCATAATGGGTAATAATTACCATCCAAACTATTTATGGGAGATAAATTTGATTTAGATGACCTTGGGAATGACTATGAGGTATGACTTGATCTCCCAATTCCCTAAAAAATAGAAGATACAACACCATTACAAGTTTTTCTATCCATGGAGGAAGACACCACTCATGTGATGGAATTTTAAGAAAATATGGATGGTCCAAACGAATTGCATCTATCACCTAAGAACCAAGATAAAGATACATTAACCATTAAAGAATATATTGAAGTTAAACCAATTCAGGGAGTTTTTATTTTCTTAAACTCTATTTAATTTGATTTTATTCAATCTAAATTGAGTATTAATTTCCATTTATATGAATTTTTTGATTTATTCAATACTTTATTTTCATTTAGAGGAAGATAAATATACTAGACATGCTCCTGCTGAGGACCAAATAGAGCTCCCTGATTTTATCAAACATTCATTTTAGGAGGCTCATGAAGAATTCCACTAAGTTGAGACTAAGGAAATCATGACACAATCATCTCATTATGAAAGGTATAATATTTATAATAATTAAAATTTAAATTTTATTCTCGTAAAAATACCACCTTACTTTCCCTTTGATCATTCAATTAATGTATCCACTATTGACCAAGTACTGGATAAGAAGGAGGAAGTTTTACAAGTAGATACCAACAATGAGAATGATCAACACTTAAACCTACCCTCACTATACAAGATGTACATAATTTTGAAGGGGTAGAATATGGTATACTCTATCCATGTGTCATTCCTCCCAAAGAGGGAATAATTGAAAGCTAGGAAATTCCACATGTTCTGGTTCATGCCCAAGAAGATCCAACCATCATTAGATTATAGATAACATCTTGTAATTCCATATAGATGAAATAAAATTTAGGAACCACATGGGGGATCATACTAATATTTATCATTAAACTTTCCTTTAAGGAAATTATATTTCAATTTCATTCTTAAGCCTATTCCACCATGCAACCCACTCTCCTTATTCTTTTTATGATCAAGTGACATGATCCTTGTTCTTAATTGAGTAATTCTCTTTTATATGTTTGTGATAGCATATGGAAACCCCCAAAAACCCATGTAGTAAATAGGAATATGCTTCATGGTAATGGGAGATTATATTTATTATCTATATTTTAAACTATCTACATTTGTTTTTGAAAATTTGAATTGATATTTAAATTTGAAATTTCATACCCATACATGAAATTATGCTTTACATGAATTATCTAGGGCACATGAGGTCTTTATGAATCCTATTATTTAATCTTTAATACTTTAATGATAGTGATATTGGATGAGTAAAATGAATAATTGAGTGATTAAAGTAAAGAATGGTATTGAAATGATGACTCAAGATCTGAGGAAATTTATTGATTCATGTAAATGCAATTTCCCTATTATTTATGAGGATATAAATTACTTAAATTTATTTGAATTTATTTGTTATTACTATTCATTCCTTGAATGATTTTCCAATATCAAATGTCCAATTCCCAAGAGGACATATAGATCATGTACTTTCTATTTTATCTCAGGCATATATCTTTAGTGATCTTGGGGAATTTCCCATACAGAAACATGCATTGGAACTTTTTAAAGCTAATGAATGTGAAAAAACACATTTAAAATTATTGATGCATCTTATTAATATCCCATATCCTTGATACCACCTTTATATCAATCTTTTTTTACCCCATAGATGTCATTAATGACCTTGTTAGCTATGAACTATATTTCAATCTATTTTTTATCCATTCCCACTCTCCTCTTATTATTTGCATGATATTTTTAAGTTTATCTGTGGGTGAAGGGATTAAAGGTTTAAGTCATGAAATGTATTAATTGTAACATCCCAATATATTATAAAATAAACACAATGATTGATATCCTACATGATGCACCAAATTGAGCTTAAACGGACAACTAAATATTATTATTTAAATGTTGTCATTATAAACTAGCTATAAAATGGAGGGTATGAATATGATTAAATTAATTATGAAAATATAGTTTACACTGGTATGTATAATTAATTTTTTGGTGACCAATTAATTATAAATGAAAACAAAACCCCCTTTGAAAAAAAGGAAATATTTTTCTTGAATATTATTTAAATGAACACAAGTGTGTGTTATACCATTAAAATAACAAAATTCACACTTATTTGATTAAATTAATTATATATATATTAAATATAATTTTTAATAGTAATCTTATGTGTTTTTGTGTCATGATATAATAATAAATCTGGTTTTACACTTTAAAAACTATACCTGTCTAAAAACAGTTTTACCACCTTTTGATGGATCACTTATTTTAAATATGGTTTTTGAAAATTTTATAAATTATATTTGAAAAATAAAACTTCTTACTTGAAATAATAAAATCAAAATTTACTTTGGTTTAATGTTTTGTATGTTTTTGATAAGATTCATGTTTTGAGTAATAGTGAAAAAAAATGAATTTTAATTCAAAAAATGATCTAAATAATTCATAGTTTTAAATTATATTTTTATTATCTTAAAATTATAATTAGGTCAATTTTATTTCATTTAATCAAATTTATTTCATTAAAATCAATTTAACATTGGATTTGGATATAAAAACATATCAATCTTTTTTATGTTTTCACTTTAAAAACATGTTTTCTCGTTCCCTCAGCATGATTAATTTTAAATTAATTTTATCAAATTATGTGTTTTGAATTTTTAAAATTGGATTCCGTATTTTTAATAATAGGGTATAAATTTTTTAAGTGAGTACCTATTATTTTTTGACAATATGAATGTTAACTTTTGTAATTTTTTATTACCACAGTTAAATGTAAAGCAGGTAATTAATCGTAATAATAATATTATAAATGTTATAAAATTACCTTAAAAATTTTCCTGATTTTATTGGATGAGTGAATTTAAGAAAAAATCATCCTTTTTATAATTTTATGACCTCTTGGATCCACTTTTATTAATTTAATCCCCTTATAGTATTTTATGTTAAATAAAACTCAAAGATACCATACTTATGTTGTAATAAATATAAAATTATTAATATAAAGTTACTTAGAAGATATATTTCACTATAAATAGTATTTTTAAATATAAAATATTTATATTCATCATGGGAATTTATTTTTTATTTTTTATTGAAGAAATAATTACCTTAAATAATTACACAATGATGATGCATTAATTATTTAATTAATGGAAATATCAAATAAATGATATCAAAAATAATAAATAAATTTAATTTGAGATAATTAATGTCATAAATGAATTATATATATGACTTTTACATGTTAGGTATATTTTTTAAGAGTTGGTTCTAAGATATCATATTTTTATGATATTTTTAAAAAGTCAGGTAATAAATAGTGTCAAAATTTTCAGAAATGATATTTTAATATAAATACGATTTTGGTAAATGATATAAAATTCATAAAAATAAAACATTTAGTAAGATTATTTTTATAAGGTTTAAATTTTCATAAATGATCCATTTTTTGTTCGTTTGGAATTTTATAGTAACAATGTTAACCCTTAAAAAGTAATAACACATGTTGTCATGGTAAGAATTAAAAAGGTTAAATAAAGGTTAAATCCAAATGTTAAGGATTAAAAAATGGTTAAAACTTATCAAATCTTAATTGGATGAAGTAATTTATACCCCTAATCATCATATATTCTAAATAAATCAGTTTGGAGATATTTTTAATATGAAAATAATTAGCATTAATTTAATATTTTGAAGAATTCCATGAGTGCCCCTCCCCTCTCTTATAAAAGGGAACCCCTTCTTCAATTTTATTTACACTTGAAAACCTTTTTGTTTAATCCAATATCAAACCAAACCCATTACTATAATCTCTTACCACATTCTAGAGCCCATATTTTATGCATAAAACCACCCTTAGTGCTCTTAACGTGTTAAGGAAAGGAGATTATCTGAATAAATGATATTGTTTTTAATTAACGGTTTCTTTGTTATTTCTTCTTAAAATTCCTTAAAATATTATTAAACCAGGATTAAATAGTAAAAAAATTATCCTAAATATATTTATATGTTATTATGTTAATATAATCAGCTAAATTTGTCTCCACTTCCACCACATGGGAAACGACTAATCATTCGTGTGTGTGGCGAACTATTGTCTTGTGAACCGATATAATTCATTTTCCATTACCATCTCTTGATACTAGTTATGATGATTGAATTAAAGTTTATATATGATATTAATGAAATATTTATCATTATTATAATATAATATATCATTTATGTTATTACCATTTCAAACATATAAAAATGATAATGACGTTCGTGTGTACATGTGAATTATTACCTCCAAGAAGCGATGTGATTATTTTTTCGTCACAAAATAACATGGATGATATATATAAGTATATTTTAATGATTAATATGATATTAATGATATTATTATCATTATAAAAAATATAATTTTATACTTACCTTCTTTCCAAAATGATCATTGAAAAATGAAAATTTTATTTATGCCTACGTAAAGCCTACCGTCTCCATGATTATAACGTAGTCCATTTTTCATAACCATACATAATGGTTTTATTTAAAATTTTAATTTATGTTATAAAATGATACTATTTTCATTAATATAATTCTATATATTAATGACTTATGACCACTTTGAGTTTTTACATCATACCAAATTCAATTGTGACTCACGTATTGAATATTGTCAAAACATCTGACATGAACTTGAATGATTAAGTAATTGTTATAAAATAATAATAAATGATATAAAAGGAATATTAAATTTTAATAAGTTTATAAGGAAAGTAAATAATTAACCTATTTTTATTATTATGTAATTTAAATATTGTACATGGTGATTCATACTTAAGGTAATTGACTTCATCTCAATCTCCTTTCATTGAGGCATATTTTGATGTTATACACCCACCTTCTTATATGAGGTGTATATATAGCCTCATTTGACATATCATATCATTAATTTATTTATTATCAAGTAATTTAATGCTTTTTAAAATTTTATTCTTTCATGGGCCTTATGATTGAAATTTTTAAAGTGGTATTGGACGCTTTCAATTTTTAAAGATTTAATTTTAAAATCATTTTCTCCATGTCAATATTCATGGAAACTTTTATAAAGGACCCTTTATTTCTATTTTTAATTTCATTAAAATTATTTCCAAATGAATCTTTTTATGTTTTCATATGGAACATTTTGACAAACAACTAAAGGAATGTTTTATTCTTAATGTACACAACAATAATGACTTTCTTCCATTGTGAATATTATTTAATTTCTAAATTCCTTTTAAATATGACATGTTTTGTTAAATGAAATTACTTATTTTCCTTTTTTGGGTATCTTGGAACTAAAAATTGGTTTAAAATAAAATTTTATTTCTATATCAAAGAGTTTTTTATATGGGATTAAATTTTTTTTCCAAAGTGTTTTATAATGAATGTGTTTTATTTGTGAAATGCTACTTGAGAATTTTATAAAACGTGTGAGAATGATATGGCTTAAATGAAGGGTTTATCCTCATTAAATCTCATGTTTGAGCCTCATAAAACATATAAAAATGGTTTAGACCCATTATAGAGTATGAGAAATGGGTGAACTCGATATAGCTTATACAAAGGGTTAGGACCCATTGTATCTAATTGGTAGTACAACATAGCTTATATTAAGGGTTATCCAAATTATGGATATCCAATTCAATTCATAATAATAATATTGTAAGTCTCCTATATGGTTATTCTAATTAAAAGGGTTTTGAAAGGGTTTTATGAATATGATTCTTGAAGTCACCTAAAAGAATTTCAATTGCTTTCTATTGGTTTTCATGAATTTCTTTGAGAAAAAATATTGATTTTTTTCATGTTTAAATGTTTTGTTTCATTCACTCAAAAACATTAAATGGGTTTCCATGTTTCCACTGGACTAATTGTGTTCTTTCTTTTTATGTCCCTTACTCAGACTTTTTATTCTCATCCTATGTTTTAATTAGTTTTTTCAAAGGTTTGATGGAAGAGTATGGAAAATTATGAGGAAAAGATGAAATTTGTGTTGTTATATCATGGAAATAAACCATGTTTTATTAGAATGTTTTGTTTGGTGAAAAAATGGATACTGAGTATAAGTGTCCGCTTTTAATGTATGGGTTTACATTGTAGGATATTTAGAGGTTGTCTACTATGATTACAACCTTGATATACAATGATGATGTTCTTAAACTATATTTCTTATAGTCATATGGCATCATATGATGAGACACAAATGATGCAAACTATTAGTTTTCGGTACTCATAATCATATGATAATTCATCTCATGAAGTTCATACTTGGAAATCTCCAAGAATGGAGATTTTTATGATGGAACCATCTATAATAATTCCATATCTTTTATGTGCCATTATATATTTATATTTTTAGGTGGGTGTAATTATCCTTATACTTTATGATTATTATTAATAAATATCATGTTTAATAAAATTAGATGTATTATCATAAATAGTGATGACATATGTTCACAGAAAAGCTGGTTGTGTTGGATGCAGTATGAGTGATTTTATTAATGAATAATTTGAGGAAGTATTTATCCCTTATATCTTTATAGGAGTTTATATATAGTCCCTTTGATTTAAATGAAACTACTGAACTAAATTCCATGTCCACGATGATGGATGTGTTTATTTCCAGAATTCAAAGAAATATTTATCAGACCTATAAGTTGATGACACATGTATGAAACCTTCTTGATGAGATATAGAGACAAAGAGATTATATTACATAGTAAAAAATTGTATGTGGTTTTCATTATTGTGACATTAACTTCTTCCTCTTGTGCATATTTATGTGTTTCAAGATACTGATATTATATTTTAGGTGAACCCACCTAATTCAAATAAGGAATAATTTAGGAGGAACACACACTTATTATTTTTATTGATCTCAATTAAATTAATTTTGATTTAATTATTGTAATAAGTATTATTATTTAGACCAAGGAATCATATTTATTCATTATTTATTAATCACTTATATCCAACCAACCCTTTATCTGAATTGAATATTAAAATAAATATTTATTTAAAAGATAGTGAATATTATATACTTATAAAATGACTCTATTTGAGTTGGTGTCCTAGAACCTACTATTTGTACTTTATATTGAATGTATATTTGAAGATGTTAATATAAATAAAACAACTATTAAATATTTTTCTTTTTTTTATGTGACATTAATGTAATAATATCCTAAAGTATATATCACATTGAAAACTTCATATTAGTTCTTTGCTATGATGAGAACAATGAAATAATATGAAAATATTCTAAATATTATTCTACGGTCATATAACATTCTATAATGGGATACATGGTATGTTTAATGTTAGGTGTGAGTACTCACAAGCATATGAGACTTCGCCTCATGAAGTTTTCACTTGGTAATCTCCAAGATGGAAGATTATGAGAACATATTTGCCTGTAAGAAATAAACATATTTATGTGTTATTGAATATTCCTATCTAAGAGCATGTATGATACTCATTATAATTAAACATTGTTATTAATATATTTAATGACACACATACTTTAATTTACTGACCAAAACCATGAAACTATATATTCAAAATAATTAGAGTATGTTGGGTGCATCACAAATGATATAACATTAATGAATAAATTGTGGAAGGATTTTTCCTTCCATCTTTATAGAAGATGACATCTCAGACCATTGATTTAAATATAACCACCATATTATATTCCATGGACATATTTTATGGAATAATTTATTTCAAATAGTCAAAGAAATAAGCATTAGTCGCATAGGTTGATGACATGGGTGTGTAACCTACTTGATGAGAAATCATGAGAAATGGATTATATTACATAGTGAGAATTTATATGTGGTTATTTTTTGTTACACCATATCTTCTTCCTATATGGGTTCCTTAACTCATTACTATGTAGTAATCTTGGATTTTAGGTTAGCCCTCCTAATACCACTAAGGAAGAGGCCTAGAGGGTCACACACAAATTGTTTCCATTGATCTCAATTAAATATTATTTATATTTAACCGTTGGAATAAATATTTTTCTCTAGAACAAGAAGTAATATTTAGTCAAGATTTAATAATCAATCACAAATATTAAATAAATATTCCATAAGGTAATTGTTTAATTATATAAACATATAATATTTATTTATCTCTTTCTATTCACATGGTTATGATTAATTATTTATTCATTAAATAATTTATTTATTTATTTATGTGAATATTAAATAAATATATATTCTCTATAATGTGAGTGGAATATTTATTTATTTAATGAATGAGTAATATTTATTTATTTGAAAATTCACTAAATGTTGAGTAGGACAAGAAAATATGATTTTGTCGAGTAATAAATATTTATTTTCTAGATTGTAAAATAATATTTATCATTTTGTGTGTTATAATATACCATGAAATAAAATAATATTATTATTATATTACATGACATGGGGTTCATTTTGGATTAAATATATTATTAAAGGCTTTTACGCAATTAATTAGATATTAAACTCTAACCCTAGGTCTATGTATAAACTGTGGTGTCTTTTTGGAAGAGTTTAATCATTGTGCACAACATTCCTCTCAATATATTCTTCCTTCTCGCTTCCTCTCAAGATTTTAAAGAATATGACAGATTTCTTTAATCCTAAAGTAACATGAAGCAATCAAAGGTAAGTAATTCATGATTATCAATCATCCATGCTATCACCCAACTTTCATTGGAATTGTTGGGATATTGAAAGAGCACATGTGGATCACCAATAGAGGGGCTCTAATTTTTTTCCTCATGATGCAACGATAATACACCAATTAGGTTCAAATGATCAACACCATCAATGAAGATTGACCTCAATACCAAGGTAATATTTCTACTTGTTTTATAAAGTAATTATAAAACAACATGAAAATATCCTCTCTTAGTTTCTGCAAAAACATTTTTAAAAATTATTTAGAAAAAATTTCATTGGTCATGATATTCATGTCATGTACATCATGGATAATCAATTAAATACAATAAAATATAAGTTTTTCATATGTCAAATAGGCATTTCTTCTACATATAGAACCATCAATTGATATCATAGAGATCATGTTAAATTTATAATAATTTATTGATTTTTGATCGATTTACATATTTAAAAGTTAGTTTTAATTTCAAGGGTTATGTTCTTATAATATGATTGTCGAGCTATATTCTTCTCCTATTAATTTCTCACTCATATAACCAAGATACAGTTAATATTTAATGAAGAAAAACTAAAGAATCCCTCAAGAGGTTCCAAGGGTTTTGGATGGATAACACAAAATTACACAGTGTGTAGCCTAAAGGTACACATCATGTTACCACGTTCAATACACCAGTAAAAATATTAAATTAACTTATATCATCATGCATTAAATATATACAACTTATATTAAATTCACATTTTATGTTGACTTGTCTTGGCTGGCATATGGTTGGCTGGACTACATGCTATGTAACTTGCTTACACGCCATGTAGTCCACATGCTTTCATGATGGAAAAAAGGCCCAATCCATGTCATGGATTTATTACATTATATAAGGAAAAACCATGTAACAAGGAGTTTTCATGGTATATACTATCTATGCACACCATTTACCTCAGAAATGTCCATGAATAAATACATAATTGGTCCCTAGAAGTGTATCATATATATACGGTAAGTAAGATACATGACATATAGTTAGACGTACACACCGTGTACCCAATATATTTTCACATAAAATTAAAATTAATTTATTGCTACATAAACCTCATCATTATGTTTTCCTTGTTTCATTTATTGACACCTACACATTATATGATAGGTTTTATATGATATTAAATGCTTAATTAATTTTTAGGTAAAATTGTGAACTATATACTATGTCTAGTCGCAATATGTCTTCTAATCCATGGGAATTAAAAGCAGTACATTCTACGTTAATTAACATGTATTTCTTGTGTCATTTAATAACTTGTACACACCATGTAATGACGTGACAAAATTTTTATTCTATATGCTGCACGAGTAGACTGTATAGAATATTAATACATGTCGATTAGTTTGAATAGGTACTCATCGAGCCACTTCAAAGTACAAGTTGTGCACATATTTCATAAATTTTAAATAATATTAATTTATTAAATTTATTAAATTTATTAAATTTATTTAAACTCACAGTGCATGGATATCTACAGAACACATTGAATGAACATTAAGATAAATTTAATTAATTAATCGATCAGATAATTAATTAGATTATTTTTTCACATGATTGATATTAATAAAAGAGGGAATCATAATGAATTCTATCTAGTTATTTTAAATTTTTATTCATTATACAAGTATATGATCATGTGCTATAACTGATCTATGAATGTGTGTGGTTTATTTTAATTTAATTATTGTATGACATTATTCAATTGTTATTATTAAAATTTGTTGTTATCCTACGAGTCCTCTCTCCCTCATTATTTGTGAGTCTACGTTCCCTATATTTCTTTTATATAAACCACCATTTTAGATCCCTTCACTTACATATGAAGTAAAAGCATTGTAAGGATGGAGATCCCAGATGTATGGAATTGGTTCAAGATATAGACAAGGAAAAACCAAACCAATGAGTTTCACAAGGTAGAGATGGAATAGTGTAAATCGATTTGATACTCAATCAATGAGTTTTTACTCTAGGTTCAATAGTTTTTTATTATCCACTCAATAAAAAAACTACTAATTAAATCTTATGATCATTCCATGTTTTTTTAAATTTATTTATGTCTTTTGTGCTACTTATTTTATAGATTCAAGACCATGATCACATAAATAAATGGATTTATATGCAAAGATAGAATTTAAATTAAAGTATTATGTGTAAGTATGTTATCGACTCATGGTTAACCACTTAAATAAAATCCACTAAATATTAATATTTCATGTAAAAGATAAAAAAAGAAAGTTTGTTCATAATAAATAAAAAACCCTCAAATCAATATTAAGTCAAAAAATTCCTTTTATTATTAGATTTAGAATGGAAACATAGATCTAAGTGTTTAACTGGTCTTTATTATGACAATTAATTTTTATCAAGAAGTTATAATGATGATTATATGATTGGGTTAACAAAGTTTACATCAATAGGATTATCCTATACTAGACTTGATATATCTTGGAGAAAATTGTTGGGGAAATTAAATTTAGGATTTTAGTATTGGGGAGTCTGCTCAACATATCAAGGAACTACAAGCCTAAAGTTGGAATGACCGCTTACCAAAAAAAATTGAGTAATTTACCAGGACCTGTATTGGGTTATGAGAAGGTAAATATGGATCCTAATCACTATAATATCTACTTGAAAATAAATTTTGAGTTCAATGGTGAGGTTTTTTTAGACTTTATAAAGTAGTGGAAGAGTTAATGAAATTAAAATTATTATGTCTCACATAATTTTCAATCAAGTAAAGTACTATTAATATAATTTTATATTATTATAAAATAATGAAACATTATATAGTCACAGTATCCTTAAAATTAATTATAGAGAAAGACCATCTTTTAAATTTTAGTGACTCGAGTTTGACCAGTAATCCTTTGGAATATTCTTGAGAATATTTCTGAATCCAGACATTGAGTCGGTGCAGGTTTCCAAGGTCCAGAGAGCCTTGGCACGGTGATTTTAAAAATATTATATATTTGTTATCATGAGTGTGAAGTCTCTTTGGAAACATGGAATAAATCCTGAGTAGAGTCTTGGATAATATTTCTGAGACCACAGTTGAGTTCATAATTTTGTTTTTACCCTAAGAGTGGCATAAACCTTTTCAGCATCAGGTGTTGGGTCATAGATGAGTTATTAGTGGGGTGTTAAGTAGAGGATATTTTTTAATAAAATTAAAAAAAAATATCCCTTCTCCCCCTCCCCCTTTGGTGTGCATGTAGGAGGATCCAAAGACCATATCCTTCCCCTTTGGTGATGGATGACCTGAGTACTAAATCGAGGAAATGAGGCGCCTTCGATCTTTAATATTGGTAGTGATCGCTCTTGAATCATGCTGTAGTAGGTCCCGAGTGTCAATTCAACCCTGATGCTTCGGTGTTTTTACCATGAGGTAAGAATTTTGAGTTGTAAGTCTTGATATCCTTGTTTATGCATTGTTTTAAGGTTGTATAGACATTGGATTCTTTCTAGGTACCCCTTAAGGGTCGTTCTGTGTGCTTCGGGGTGAAAAGGGTGATTTAAGCTACTCTTAGTGAATTTCTGATGGAATTTCTCATCTACATGGGGTGTAGATTAGAGTAACACACCGTGTGTTATTCACATTCAGAGAAGATGAGATTTGGTAACTACACACTGTGTACTGAGGGTTACATGTTGTTTAGTGACCCCATGTCGTGTGGCCTGAGGACATGGCTAGGGACACCATGTAGATGACACGAGAAAGAGAAACGACCAAGGGGTCATGTAGTCAGACATGCCATGTATGAGGGGGTTCATGTCCTGTGGTGAACATGGATGGATGATTCATGTGAAGGGAATACACGGTCAGGGATCAGGTGAGGTGAAACATGTTGTGTATCATAGGTACACACTGTGTGGTCACACATGCCTAGCCATGCTATGTGGTTACAGGAGACGAATGGGTGATCAAGAAAATTCACACACCGTGTAAACCCCCTTACACGCCATGTAGTCTCCTCTAGGAAGAGTTTCTTCCCTATGTATCTCCCCCTTTGAGGCTCAGATTTAGGCCTTTGAGTAGTCTATCCAATGAATTTTTCTACATAAAATGCTAGGGTGTCCAAATTTTGGACCTAAAAGATGCGAGGTGAGGCTATGTATTAGATCGATTGGGTTAGCGATTTTTGGACCAACAACATTTGAGTGATCTCCCTTGGATTTTACCTATGATATTTTCTGTGTAATTATATCCTCATTACATGAATGTGATCCCCTTGATGGGATGATCTTGGATAGAGTGATTTCATCCCTCTAGAGTGTTCGGGGATAGATCCTCTATCGTTTCATTTGATTTGATGTATCCCTCTAGAAAGGCTAGGGTGGGATCCTCTATCACAATTGTTTACCTAGATCGGATCCTCATAATCGTCATTACCAACATTACATGGGAGGAGATCCCCTATCTAGCATAATACCCTTGTAGTGTTTTTATTATTGACAGAAGTACAATCCCTACACAGTGGAAAGTTTTAGTTGGGTTGCCACATCATCGGATATATGATCTCCTAATTAACAGTTGGTTTCATTAGGTTTGTAGAATCATTGGGTATACAATCCCCTAATTCTCAAGTTATACCAGGTGGGGTTTATATAATTTTCATGACTAAAACTACATAGTAAATGATCCTCTATCTGAGTGATGTGATCTCCAATACATCATTTTTGTTTGTGGTGTCCCCCAATGAATCTAGGGAGTGATCCCCTTTCTGTGTGAGATAATTTTGTTATCGGATTGGGTTTTTGTATCCCCTAGTCAATCCTAGGAGTGATCTCCTATTTAAGAAGGTTTTATTTATGGTTTTTCATAATGGGTTAATTTTTCCCCGAGTGGATCTGGGGAGGGATCCCCTCTCTGAGGAATGATACGTTTCATGGTTCCAATAGGGTTTGTAGTATCCCCCATCAGGGATGGGTGAGATCCTCTATCTGAGTGTCAAGATCCATTGATTTTTAGCATGATGCGTTTTGTGATGGGATCTGAAAATTGTGTTCTCTCAGATATGTACCCTTGGGATGGTGGTGTTTCCATCGGCCCTGTGATACCCGCTGGATTGGTATCTCTTGGGTTTTCTATCGGTGATGGATAGGTTGTACCTGATGGAGTTTATCTGTCAAAATATAGTCATCTGGGATGACTAGGCTCGTGGAATGTGTGATCTTGGTCAAGTTTCTATTTAGATCCTTGAGTGGGAACCTATCGTTGGTTATGAGGTCATAACCTCATGAGGATTGTTGTCTGGGCCAAGTATATCTGAGTGTAATTTCTAGGTTTTCCTTGTAGTGTTGTCACTTTTTAGATTACACACTTAGGGTTATGAGCTGACAAGTCATGTTTAGCCGATGATGGTTTCGATATGGAGTTTCTCCCTCATTTGGGTTCCCTCTAGTTATGTCGATCGGAATGTTGCCTTTTTTTCTCCCTTTTCTTTTGGGTTTTTTGGGTTCCTACTGAGTATCATTGTACTCAAACCTATATAGAATTTTACTGAATGGGTTGTATCTTCTGCAGATCATAGGCATTTTGACGGAGTCCTAGGAGGACCCAGAGCAGGCAGAGCTTAATGATCTATACTGACTGGGGTGTTTATTGGAGCTTTTCCAAGGAGATTTTTGGTGGATGATTTTGATAGTGATCCCATCCTACTGATCTAGTTGGATGATTTGACATCTTTCTTTTGGTGGGTGTGTATTCTTACCTTTTTCTACTTCTATTTTACTCTAGATTCGAATAGATTTAGGCATGATTTTATTTTTAGTTTTATATATATATTCACTATTGCATAAAGGTGTATGTGGGAGTGTGCATACATGTACCTTAGGATATTGCCTCCCATGTGTGTGATAACCTACTCAGCGTTAGATGCTAGCTCTTATCCTATGGAGGTGGGTTTGGGGAATCATGACTTGATCCATGTGGGGTCGGTTCATGAAAGAGTGGTATAAAAGAAGGTTCCACTTTGGTACTATAGTGTTGTAATCTTGGTTTGGGTTACATAATGATAGTGTTAGGGTGTTTCAATTTTAGATCTCGGACCAAAGGTTCTAGTGTTGATGTGATGGCTGATGTATCCATTCACTAGGACTCTGATAACCTGATTTTTGACACAGTACATTGGGACATTGTTCACAGGGAAAAAAATGGTACATGCATCATATATGAATGGTTTTTGGGTTCTTCTTGTCTTGATTAAGTCAGATCCCCAGATATACTCTTTGACCATGGTGCATCTTGATTTTATTTTAGGATGTCTCTATGATGACATCTAGGAAGGGTTTCGTGGAAGGATTGTGTTGACAATCCACCTCGAGACTAGGCTTCTATATAGAGCACCTGTTTTGAGGCTAGACATTCAGGTGGTCTTCCTATTGAGCCAGCACTCATCGAGAACCAGGTTGTGCCGACAGTGTAGTTCTAGGATGCTCTAAGTATGAGTGCACTGTACGAGTTCCATAGGTAGTGACCTCTGAGGTTTTAGGGTGATCCAGACACCTAGGTAGCTAATGACTAGCTCAAGTTAGTCATGTGTGTTTTCCTCCTATTGAGGACACCTCCAAATCAGATGGTGGTCCTAGAGGTGAGACTTTTTCATTTTTTTGACCATAAAATAGTGGACTATTGTGACACAAACTCACAACGAGGTGATTCTAACTTTGGATAATTTTTATCTGCTCTTCAGGGAGGATTTCTATCCATCCATGCTGAGGTCAGTGAAGATCTAGGAACTTTTATAATATCGGAAGGATAGCATGATTGTGGTGGAGTACTCAGATAAATTCAGAAAACTATGATGTTTCTCCCTGGATATGGTTCAGAATTCATTATTCAGAGCATAGACCTTTGGTTGGGATTGTTCTAAGAGATCAGTGAGTTAGTGGTGTTGTTATGCATTCCAACCTATGCTGAAGTACTAGAGAAGGCCCGGGTGGTGGAGATAATTATGGATGAGTCGACGCTGACTATTAGTGCGGGGCACGTAGAATCTTAGACTTCAGTATCTATTTCAATAGATGATATCTTATGGTAGGCTCCAGTATCTAGGCATTCATGATGCTTCAGGAGGCAATCCTAGTATTGAGGGTTTGAGAATCATGGCTTCTAGGATGGTTTGGTTTAACCACAGAAGATATGGTGTTACCCTTGTGATGGTCGAGGAAATATTTCTATATATTTTCCAACCCTCCATATTAATAAGATGGATTCATTTGACGGACCACCTTTGAAGAGGAAATTTTTCAAGCATGGAGGTCGACAAGGCGGGAGACATGGCAGAAGAGCAGGTGGGGCAGCAGGAGATGGCAGACGGTATGGGTTTCCACCACCATCCCTGGGTGGTCCATTCTAGGCTTAGGGAGCAGGATGATGGTACAAAGGAAATTTTTAGTCCATAGAGGACTTTTACCCATAGGCTTTAAGAGATAGAGTTACACTTTGTTTCCTTTCTACTTTTTGTAGTAGTATTGATAGAAATTATTGAGATATGCTCTTTTCTTTTCATTTTTTTACTTGAGTTTTATTCAGGGTGATATGGGGTGTTGGTAAGACCTTTTTTGGTGTTTTTCAGTGCAGCTTTAAATGTAAAAGGAATTGTGATACTTCCCTAACCAATATTAGGTTTTTTGATGCAGTCTAAAACTATGTGGGTGAGTCAGTGCCGCCCAAAGTGGAAAGTGTTGAGGTGTGGTGGACGAGTCCCTCTAACTCGTGTGTCCAATGAGGGGTTTTACATTTAATTTTTTTGCATAGAGGTCCTAGTAAGACCCATTTTATGTGCTTGGTCAGCCTTGTTTTTTCATTGGTACCCTCACATGTTCAGCGTCATCTTGTATGCGAAATGCTTGAGGAGTGTGTGGTTTGGTTTGATGTGACTTTGGACTCATTAGGATAAGAGACTCTTTCCCCAAAAAGATGCATTCTTGAGACATGATGAAAAACCATGTGGATGAGATAATACCATCCAAAAAGAATAGTATCATGGTGAAGTGAATGAGTTATTTTGATTTGTGTGTTCGGAGTAGGTTTTCATTGGTCTCTGTAATAGGTTAGTGAGGGGGTATATCACAAGACATAGTGACTACAGATGGACTAGGTTCTTGGTGTTTTCCATCTATTGTGGATGAGGAAAAATGTGCATGCTTTGTTTCACAATGTAAACCTGGTTGATCTGGACTTGCGTGTGGTAGGCCTTATGTTTCCCTTGAGTGTGTGGTCATAGGTATCACGAGAACCCTTGGTGGCCATTTTGGTGGTCTTGGTAAGCTCGCTGACCTAGGACTCCCAGTTGAGAGCTCTATTTCTTTTTCCTTGACCTAGTATTTCCATTTTCAGAGATGAAAATACTTAAGGTTAGGAGGATGTAGTTACTCAAGTTTGACATATAAGGCTTTGGAATATTCCTAAGAATATTTTTGAAGCCAAGCATTGACTTATCATGGGTTTCCGAGGTCCATAGATCCTCGGCATGATGATTTCAAAAATATTATGTATATTTTATCACGCACACACAGTTTCTTTAGAAACATGGAATAACTCCCAAGAAGTGTCTTGGATAAGATTTTTTCAATCGTAGTTGAGTTCATAACATCGTTTTTACTCTAGGAATGATGTAAACTTTGTTAACGCTGAGTGTTAGGTAGGAGGTGAGTTTGCAGCAGGGTGTTAAGTGGAGGATATTGTTTTAATAAAATTTAAACAATATCCCCTTTCTCCCTCCACCTCTAGTATAAATGTAGGAGGTTCTGAATCTCATCTCCTACCCCTTGGGTGACAGATGACCTGAATACCAAATCAACGAAATGAGGCATCGTTGATCTCTGGTCTTGATGGTGATAACTCTTGGATCATGATGTAGCAGCTTCTGAGCATTAATTCAAACCTGAAGCTTCAGTGTTTTTCCATGATGTAGGCATTTTGAGTTTGAATTCTTGATCCCCTTGTTTAATCATTTTTAAGGTTTTAGATCCGATATATTTTTAACAGGGACCACTTGATGGTCGATCTGTATGTTTCGGGGTGAACGGGGGTGATCTAGGCTGTTTACGGGGAATTTATGATTGATTTTCATATCTACATGGCATATAGACCAGAGGAACACGTCATGTGTTCTTCCTATTCAGGGAAGATGATATTTGGGGACTAGATGATGCGTATCGAGGGTTATATGTCATGTAGTGACCCAATGTCATGTGGCTTGAGGAAATGTCTAGGGATGTTGTGTGGATGAAAAAAGTAAGATACAAAGCCAAGGGGTCATGTATTCATACATGCAGTGTTTGAGGGGGGTACACGCTGCATGGTGAACTTGGTGGTCAGATCTGTGTGAAAGGAATACACGATTGGGGATCGAGTGAGTAAAAACATGCTATGTAACATAGGTACACATTGTGTGGTTACACATGCCTAGAAAATTCACGTGGTTAGATTACACAACCATGTTTTTAGGTGGGGTCACACGCCATGTATACCCCCTTACATTCCATGTATTCTCCTCTAGGAGGAGTTTCTACCATGTGTTTCTCCTCCATCTGGGATTGGATTTAGGCCTACAAGTAGCTGATCCTTAGTGGTTTTATGCATAGAACATAAGGGTGTATACGGTTTGGGCCTAAGATATGCAAGGTGAGGCCATGTTGTGGATATTTTGGGTTAGCAATGTTTGGACCAGCAGCGGTTGAGTGAGATCCCTTAGTTCATCCCTATGAGGGTTTGTGTGGTATTACATCCTCAATATAGTAATTTTTTCCCTCAATAGGATGATCTTGGATAGATTTCTTTCATCCCTCTAGAGAGGAAATGGATAGATCATCTATCATTTCATTATAGTTGTTGTATCCCTCTATAAAGGTCGAGGTGGGATCCTCTCGCATAATTTTTTCCCTATATTAGGTTCTTAGAATCTCCATGATTAACATTATATGGTTGGTGATCCCATGTCTAGTAGAATAGCCCTGTAGGGTTTTTGGTATTGTCAGGATTATAATCCCCTATGCAAAGATAAATTTTAGTGGGGTTGTGGAATCATCATATATATGATCCCCTAATTAATGGTTGGTTTTAGTAGGGTTTTGGTATCATTGGGTATACCATCACCTACTTCGTGAGTTATAATAGATGGGGTTTTTGGAATCATCATGACCAACACTACACAGGAGACAATCCTCTATCTGATTTATATGATCTCCAAGATATCAGTTTGGGTTACGGTGTCCCACAGTGAATCCAGAGAGATATCCTCTTTATAAGTGAGATCCCTGGGTTACCAGATTGGGTTTTGGTATCCCCTAGTGGATCCTAGGAGTGATCCCATGTCTGAGGAGGTGTGGTTTATGGTTTCCAAGAATAGGTTTGTTGTGCCCCTAGTGGATCTAGGGAGGGACCCCCTTTCGGAAGAATGAGGCATTTTGTGGTTACATTAGGGTTTGTAGTGTCACCTATTAGAGATGGTTGAGATCCCCTATTTGAGTGTCGAGATCTGATAAGTCTCAACATTACGTTCTTAGTGGATGGATCTAATGAGTGTGTTCTCTCAGATACTTTCCCATGGGATGGAGGGGTTTTCATCGGCATTTTAATACCTGTTAGAGTGGTATCTCTCGGATGTTCCATCAGGGATGGCTAGGTTGTACCTGATAGAGTGTATCACCCGAACGAGATTCATCTAGGATGACTATGCTCGTGGAGTGTGTGTGTGTAACGACCCAAACATTTATGAATAAAAATCCCTTTCTTTTAATGTATTATGGATATAGACAACACATTAACTCGTTTTTTATTTTGGGCTTCAATTACCATTAAGTATCATTACCATTGATAATATAGCCATTGAACGGTGATCACACAACTGATATAAATATAGGGTTAAAAAAATACTTTCAACATAGAAAAAAGATAGGATGGCCTCATCTAGTAGTCTTGAGTCGTACAAAGCTTATTTCTTAGAGATTGGGAAGGAGGTGGAATTATTGGGATATTCTCTTGACCAAGCCCAAGCCGATCTTCAATATGTTAAACTTGAACAGAATCACTTATGGGAGAAGTTCAATTTAATATTGATTACCACCCGGGCGATGTTATCCGAACTACCCCAAGAGTCTATCACCATCACAAACCTTACCCTTAGGTCTTATGCGAGTGTTATAAGGGGTTATGTAATAAGGTATTAGTTACTTATTATGTAATCCCTTTTTATAAATAAAAGTATTATTCCATGAATTCCTTTATGAGAATAGTCTTTCTTAAAGGAATGATAAATTTGATAAATTGAGTTTTCTGGTAAAAATAGTAATTTTGAGAAATATATACATTATTATATTAAAATATGGTTTTTTATTAATAATATTATAAAAAAATTCTTATAAATGATGATTATATCAGTTCATTACCTGTAAATTATTAGCTAATCAGTTTGATAATAGTTATATTTTTTATATGATAAAACAGAAAGTGTATTTTTTAAAGAATTTATTTTAAGGAATTAATGAATTTTAAAAAATAATTAATATTTTAATAATATATTATAATAAAATTACTTTTTGGAATAATAAATGAGTATATAATTTTTATGAATTCAAATGTAATTTTTATTAAGGTTTGAAAAATGTTTTTGTCAAAACTAGTGAATTTTCAATAAATGTTGGTTTTCATTTTAAAAGGGAAAATTCACATATTTAGAAAATTATTTAGATAAATTGAATATTATTTTTATAATAAAGATATAAAAATTATCCAATGATGAATTTTTCATAATTTTATCAGACAGTCAAATTTTTTGGGTGAAAATTTAAAAATATATAAATATATAGTATGTTTTATGACATCATAATGACCCCAAAATGATATAATAAATACTATAATTGGTATACCTGGACAAATATATGTTTTCCCATTAAAATAATGTGATTTATATTTTGTTACTCATTTTATAAATCTATAGTGAATCCTCCAAAATGTATAATATATCTTATGATTTTAAATTCATTTTATTAATAATGTGACTCACCTGCACATAAGAAAGGATAATATTTTAATATGGTAGAAAATTTTCCTTATAAAATAAGTTTTTCCACTCTTCTTTGGAAAAAAACCATGTGCAAAAACCATTGGAAGGTTTGTGTTTTTGATTATTTATTTATATAAGTTCTAAACCTATGTTTGTGAAATATTAAGGAAATCCCCTCTCATTTCCTATATAAACCCACCCAATATCCCACTTCTCTTCACTAAAAATCCTTTTAAAACGTCACAACTCTATCCTACCCTATATATAATCCCACCAAGGTGCCCCAAGCTATCAAGAATCCCCTCTCCAATCTTGTGAAGTCACACATCTAAGAAAGGGATTCCTTCCTTTCTCATTTTTATCCAAGTTTCTTTATGTTGTTATACCCTTTTATTTTCAATTAAAAAAGTTGGGGTATGATTTTTCAGCTCCCCCACACTTACCTCTATATGCTTGAATAATCAGATACCTCTTTCTCTCTCATTAATCCCTGCCATGTAAACTTGTTACCATGCTGAAATTTCGTAAGAGTTATTCCATTTCTCCTCTTTATTCAAGTTTCTCTATTATGTTACACCTTCTATTTACAAATTCATTTTTTTGGTACATGTATATATATGACCCCCCTTATATTAAATTTCATGTAAATATGTTGAGAGACCCCTTTCTCTCTCATCAACCATTTTTATGAATTTTTATGTCACGTTGTTAGGCTACCGAAATTGCACCATCATTTTCTATGCCAAAATCATTGCGTAGTGAATACTATGCCCATTTATATATCAAGGGTATTAAAATTTATGAACATGTACTTATTGATTATAGAATTTAATGTGTTCCACATTCCTTTATCATATAATAAATGATGATGTTGAATGAATCCATATTATATGATCTATGTCGAACACTTAAGAATGAGATTGAAATGATTATAAAGGGTGTGCCCTCATAGTGCTTGAATGCATTGGATAGTGTTTAGTATCATGATAAGTCATGTTGGGATAGAGGTTAGCCTGATTCCTTTTAGGAAATTTTTCCACCATGTTTGGAAAGGGTTTTAATTAATTCCTTTATGTTAATTATGAAATGTTTTAAGTTGTTGTCACATTTCCATGTTATGATAATCATTTCATATCATTCCTTTATGTTCATTTTTCTCTTGCGCTCCATTTTTATCCCTATTAGATAACATGTATTATATTCTTCATTTTATTCTTTGTTTACACCCTTATTAGGATTTATATCTCACCATTTTCTTGTGTATGTCTTCAGGTTATCCCATGAAATGCTAAGTATGAAGGAATGTCGGGGCCATGTAAAATAAGTTTTCAATAAATATGTTGTATTTTATTTCTTAAGTTTTCATGTAATTTTACTAAGACAAAATGACACAAGACCTCTCTAAATTTTAGGTTTGTTTAAGTGAAATTTTATGTAATGAAGATTGTTTAAATGTATAATAAAGGGGAGGGTTGTTATAGTTGGTATCATAGGATAGGTTTGGTTATTTTTGGGATTAGGTTTATAAAACTATAGTGAAAGAATTAGGGATAATACTGAGTATAAGAAAATAATCCCTAAATTTTGGTGAGTATAGATTAAGTGTTTTATCAAGGAAATACATCCATGTCTGGATACAAACAAGTAGAGGTTCCTCTGGAATAGATATATCAAGGGGTAAACCTGAAAACAACATTTTGAGATAGAATAGAATGGGAACTTATGCACGACAAAAGGACTTGTTTCACTCATGGTTCGACACTCCCAAGGAATATGATTTTGTAAATTCATAAGCTCGGTATGAACCATTATTAAGGGAGAAGAAATCCCTTAAGAATATATGTTAGGAAATAGATCATGTATAACATAGATTTAGGCCTATAAATTCATAAGTTAAAGATATAAATGTTATTTATAAGTAATCCATTTTTATTGGATTGCCCTTTATGTGTTTAATAGTTTAAAATACATACCCCTAATTTTACTTTTATTATATCCAATGGAAAGTAATAGGAGGACTTGAGATAACAACCGATGCAAAGATCAATGTGGTGAATGTTCTAGTGAGATGCCCAATATGATGGGAGCAGGAATCACAAACTTTCTCATAATACTCTCTTCGTTAACTCAAGTTTCGAATGAAACCATGCGTCAAGAGGAATGTCCAGCCCCCCCCCCCCCAAGAAAAAATAATTTGAAATTTAGAGATTCATGAGACAAAGGACTCCTATTTTCAATGGATCATATGATCCCTCAATCCTCAAACAATAGATCAACTCCATTGAGAAGATATTATCTATCATTCAATGTTCCAAACAAGAGAATGTTCTTCTGGATAGTTATTGAATGGAGGGAGAAGCTGATCAATGGTGGACATTGATCAAAAATTTGAAGTCTGAGGAAGATATCGAGGTGTTGGAATGGAAGTGTTTTCGGAAAATGTTTTTTAGTAAATATTTCCCCCGTGCCCTCTGTCTTAATATAGAAAGATATTTCCTTGCACTCAAGTAAAAGGATAAAAAATATATTGGGTTGTATAAGGAAAACTTTACTAGAATTTCATGATATGACTCTGGTTTTGTCATTACCCCTAAATACAAGGTTAACCACTTCTTTGATGGGATAAAACCTAGCCTATGGAAATCCCTGGAGATCCGTGACTTTGAAAGATTTGAGCAGATTTTATGATGTGTCCTCAAAGTCAAGATGGAGATCAGAGAATCTCAGGGGTATCATGGGGATAAGAACCAGAAAGTGGACTTTAATTCTGGAGGTCTGGTGGAAAAAATCAATGGTGCTAAGAAATTATAGCACCCCAATTACCAAAGTTGTGGGAAGAATCACCCTAGAAATTTCCTGAAGGGGGCAAGGAAATGCTTTAGGTGTGGAAGAGAATGGAACCTAGCTAATGATTTCCGATAGGAGAAACCCACTAGTGTAGAAGAGGAAAGGAATGCTCTAATCGAACCTAAGTGTATTGTTCATTTCTACAACTACAAGGATCTAGGGAACTTTTCAAACCAGTGCCCTAAGCCAGGGTTATTTGGAGGCAACCAACAACTTCCATGGTAGAAAGGGAGAGATTTTTCCATTACTACTACCAAAACAAATCCCAAAAAAGAAGTGGGGACAGGTATGCTAGTTATTCGTTCAAGAATAGAGAATGTACTTTTTGATTCTAGATCTAAGAATTATATTATATCCCAAAATTTTAGTAGAAAAATCCAAACATCAACATAAATCATGGAAGTAGAGATGTCGGTGAGAATAAAAAATGGGGCAATTATTGCATCCCATGAATATAACTCCTCCCATGTCACAATTTGTGGATTGAACTTCTCGGTGAACCTCATCATACTTCCTCTAGTGTAATTTGATGCACTTATTGGCATGGATTGGCTTTCTATATATAGATCCAACATAAATTTTTGTGAGAGGGAAATCACTCTCTATATGGTGAATCGACCCCCCAATTCTTTACAAGTGAAAGGATGAGGATGAATCTTATTTAACACCATCATCTCAACCATAGATATTACTTCCCTATGAGAATGTGTATCTTTCTTAGGTGATTGAGTATAAGGAAGGAACCATCCTTGAAGGCATTCCTATTGTAAGGGAATTCACTGATGTGTTTCCTGATGAATTGTCCGGACTTCCTCTTAGAGGAGATGTTTAATTATTGATTGATCTTATACCTGGGGCATTGCCAATATCCAAGACTCTATATAGAATGGCTTCTGTAGAGCTTGAGGAGATAAAGAAACAACTATAAGAGAATATGGATAAAGGTTTTATACTCCCAAGTGCTTCACCATGGGGTGCACCTATCCTCTTCATCAAGAATAAGGATGGGTCAATTCCCCTTTGCATTGATTATCATGAGCTCAACAAAATCATGATAAAGAACAAGTATCCTTTTCCATGAATTGATGACTTTTTTGATCAGCTACGTGGAGTACAATACTTCTCCAAGGTGGATCTATGGTCGGGGTATTACCAAGTAAGGGTGAAGATGGAGGATATCCCCATGACTACTTTTTGTACAGGGTAAGGGCACTATGAATTCATCGTGATGCCTTTCAGACTCACTAATGCTCTAGAAATATTCATGGAATTGATGAATATAGTCTTTAGAGATTACCTATACAATTTTTTTTTTCTTTATTGACAATATTATAATATACTCTAAAATGAAGGAGGAGCATCAGGAGTATCTAAGCACTATACTGGAGACCTTGAGAAAGGAGAATCTCTATACAAAGTACAAAAAGTGTGATATATGGTTGAATAAAGTCTCATTCTTGGAGAATATCATCACAAGAAAAGGGATATATGTGGATCATTCCTAAAAAAGATAAATTGAGCGATGGACACAGCTGAAATATGTGATGGATATCCATAGCTTTCTAGGGTTAGCTGGATAATATCACCGATTTGTGAAACAAATTCCTGATTTTAAAACCCTATTACCAAGATAACATAGAAGGGAGTCAGGTTTTATTGTAATGATAAATGTAAAGAAAGATTCATGAAGTTTAAGAAGAGTCTTATCACTTCCCATGTGCTCACACTACCCACAAGTGGGGAAATTTTCATAATCGTCGTTGATTCTTCAAAGAAGTGAATGGGTTGTGTGTTGGTGCAAAATGACAAAGTTATCTCTTATGCCTCACAACAGTCAAAACATCATGAGAAAAACTATCCCACACATGATCTGGAGTTGGAAGTTGTTATCTTTACGTTGAAAATATAGCGGCATTATCTCTTTGTAGAAAAGTGTGAAATATATACGGATCACAAAAGTCTCCAATATATATTCACAAAGAAAGATCTTAACATGTGCCAATAAAGATGGTTAGATATCATCTAGGATTACGACTTCTCAATCCATTACCACTATGGGAAATAGAAAAAGGTGGTGGATTCTCTACGTATAAAGAAGCAATAAATTCTATCATTAATGAGAATTGACAAGGATCCAATATTTTTAGATTTGATGAAGATGGACATGGGAATGATAAATTATGGAACATCATCAATACTTTCAAAAATGATTTCTCAACCATCTCTTTTGGAAAAGTTAAAGGATGATAAAAAAGATGATGTGTGAATTCATAAGAAAGTGGAAACTATTAGAAAAGTTAAATCCTCAGAGTAAAATGTTGATGAAAAAGGAATTGTGATATTTGGGGAAAGACTATGTGTCCGTCAAATCTGGAGTTAAAGAAAGAACTTTTGAATGATTCACATAGTTAAAATTTATCCATCAAACCAGGAAACACGAAGATGTATCAGGATATCTGAGAGCATTATTGGTGGGATAACATGAATAAGGAGATCGATGAGTATAAATCAAATTTCCCGGTGTGTCAGAAATTAAAGGCTGGGAGGTAGAAGTATAATGGGATGATGCAACCATTACCCATACCAACATGGAAATGGGAGAACATCACCATGGACATTGTCACTAGACATCTGAAGACATCCAAAGGAAACAATGATATATGGTTTTTTGTGGATCATCTTACAAAGACTACACACTTTATTGCTATTTGAGAGGATTTCTCATTGGATCAATTGGCATGTATATACATCATAGAATTGGTAAGGTTACATGGTGTACCACTATCGATTGTATCTGATTGAGATCCATGATTCACCTATATGTTCTGGAAGAGTCTCTGACATGCTATGAATACTGAGCTGAACTTCAGTACGTCTTATCATCCCCAAACTGATGGCCAATCTAAGAGAACTATCCAAACACTTGGGGATATTTTGACACCATTATCAATGGACTTAAAAAGAGGATGGGATCAATAAATTCATCTGTTTGAGTTCTCTTACAAAAATAGTTTTCACTCAAGCATCCAAATGGATCCTTATGAAGCCCTTTATCGGAATAGGTTCAGAACACCGGCATGTTGAGATAAAGCTGGGGGTGAAAACTTCTAGTTCTAGAAATGGTCAAAGAAATGGTGGATAAGGTTAGACCATCCAGCATCACGTCATAAATTATCATAGTCGGCAAAATAGCTATGTTGACAACCTTCTATGGGACCTATAGTTTGATGTTAGAGAAATGGTTTTCCTCTTAATATCTCCATGGAATATAGTGATAATATTTGGGAATAATTAAAAGCTTAGTCAAAGGTAAATCGTCCCTTTTGATATCCTTGATCACATCGGAGCAGTGGAATATCGAATAGCACTCTTACCGAACCTATCTCAAGTACATGATGTATTCCATGTATCACTTTTGAGGAAGTACATACCTGACCCATTGCATGTACTAAATCCAGAGGTGTTACCATTAGAAAATGACCTTTCCTATGAAGAGAAGCCGATAAATATCTGATATCATAGGAAAAAATTTCTAAAAAATAAGATAATTCCCCTTGTAAAAAGTGTTGTGGAGAAACAAAAAGTTTGAATAAGAAATGTGGGAATCGGAGGAAGTGATGAGGTAGAGTTTCCCTCATCTGTTTTAGTGAGGGAAAAGGAAATTTCGAGGGAGAAATTTCTTAAGGGGGTAATTTTGTAATGACCTAAACATTTATGAATAATATTCCCTTTCATTTAATGTCTTATGGATATAACAAACACATGAAATATTTCTAGCCCTGTATGCAGGTCACGTGGTCTTGGGCCTTCGGGCTATGTAATGGGTCACCCTATACCCAGTCTAAAGAGGTCTTTGTTTTAATAATAAATTGAGGCTTCGGCCCCAACCTTTTGAAAAAAAAACATGAAATATTTTTTATTATTATTTTTGGGTTTAAATTACCCTTAAGTATCATTACCATTGATAATATAGTTGTTGAATAGTGATCACACAACTGATATAAATATATGATTTTAAAAAAATATACTTTCAACATAGAAAAAGGATAGGATGGACTCATCTAGTAGACTAGGTTCATACGAAGCTCATTGTTTAGAGATTGGGAAGGAGGTAGTGTCACTAGGATTTTCTCTTGACCAATCCCAAGATGATCTTCAACATGTTAAGCTTGAATGGAATCTTCTATAGTAGAAGTTCAAGTTAATTGAGATTACCACCCGGGCGATGTTATCCAAGCTACCCCAAGAGTCTATCACCATCACATACCTTATAGTTAGGTCTTATGTGGGAGTTATAAGAGGTTATGTAATAAGGTATTAGTTACTTATTATGTAATCCCTTTTTATAAAGAAAAGTCGTATTCCATCAATTCCTTTATGAGAATATTCTTTCTTAAAAGAATGATAAATTTGATCAATTGAGTTTTAAGGTAAAAATGGTAATTTTGATAAATATATACATTATTATATTAAATTAATGTTTTTTATTAATAATTTTATAAAAACAATTATTATAAATGATGATTATATCAATTCTTTATCTACAAAATGATTGGGTAATCAGTTTGATAAGAGTTATATTATTTATAAGATAAAACATAAAGTTTATTTTTTAATGAATTTATTTTAAAGAATTAATGAATTTTTGAAATAAAAAATATTGTAATAAAATATAATTTTAAAATTAATTTTATGAAAAATAAATTATTATATATTTTTTATGAAGTCAAATATAATTTTTATTATGGTTTGAAAACTGTTTTTGTCAAAACATGTGAATTTTCAATAAATGTCGGTTTGCAATTTAAAAGTGAAAATTCACATATTTAGAAAATTATTTAGATAAAATGAATATTATTTTTTGAATCAAGAAGTCAAAATTATCGAATGATGAAGTTTTCATAAATTTCTGAGACGATCGATTTTTTGAGTAAAAATTAAATTATATATAAATATATAGTATGTTTTGTGACATCATAATGACCCCAAAATGATGTAATAAATACTATAATGGGTATTCTCGGACCAATATATGTTTCTCCATTAAAATAATGTGATTTTATATTTTTTTATTTATTTTATAAAGCCTTGGTTAATCATCCAAAATGTATAATATATCTTATGATTTTAAATTCATTTCTTTAATAATGTGACTCACCTCCACGTAAGAAAAACTATTATTTTAATATTTTCATCCATTGGACTTATAAAATAATTTTTTCCACTCCTCATTTTCAAAAACCTTGGGAAAAAACATGGTACGTTTTTTTTGTGTATTTAATTATATAGGTTTGAAAACCTATGTTTGTGAAATATTAAAGAATTCGCCTCTCATTTCCTATATAAACCCACCCAAAATCCCACTTCTCTTCACTAAAAACATTATAACACATCCCAACTCTTTCCTACAATCTATAGAATCCCCCCAAGGTGACACAAGCTCTCAATAAGCCCATCTTCAATCTTTTGAAGTCACACATCCAAGTAAGGGATTCCTTCCTTCCTCATTTTTGTCCAAGTTTCTTTATGTTTGACTGAAAAGTGATTTTTTATTTGATTTTTAGAAGCCGCTTTTTGGATGAGCAGTAACCTACACAATAAGCAGGAACCAAATTACCCAAATACAAACTTCAAAGTTCAAAATTCAAAAAACACCCACAGGTCACCACCAGCGTCGTCGCCACTGTCATTGACGCCATCCAGCACCATCGTCGAGTCAAGAAGATCACAGAACCACACAAAAATCCCAAAATCCGAAAACAAAATTAAAAATTCAAGAAACAGACAAGGAACACATCGAGCCCTGCACCAACATCAACGAAGCCATGAACCATCACCGGATCCACAGAAGGGTTGTCAGATGCCGCAATCAACAAAGGAATGAAACATCTCCCCGAACCAGTAAACAGAAAATCTGAAGACCAACACCAAAAATAGCAGACCCAAGCACCACACATCATCCCGAACCAATATCGCGAATGCCGATTAAACCAAAACACGAACAACAGATCCATCCAAACCAAATATAGAGAGCAGAAATCAAGGGGCAAGAGACCATCACCTCATCAACGACCATCCGAACACAAATCTCGCCGGATTTCTTTAAGTTAATGATGCAATGTTTTAAGTTGTTTCCACATTTCTATGTTATGATAATAATGTTATATCATGCCTTTATGTTTGTGTTTCTCTTCCTCTCCATTGTTATTCCTATTTCCTAACATGTATTTTATTCTTCATGTTATGCCTTTTTTACTCCCTTATTGGGATTTATATCTCACCCTTTTCTTGTATATGTCCTCAAGTTATTTTATGAAATGCTAAGTACGAAGGAATGTTGTGGTCATATAAAAGAAGTTCTCAAAAAAGATGTTTGATTTTATTTCTTAATTTTTCATGTAATGTTTATAATACCAAAATACGCTAGACCAATATATCTTTTGGGATGTTTTAAGTACAATTTTATTTAATTAATATTATTTAATTGTGTAATAAAGAGCAGGGTTGTTATAGTGTTCTCCTAGTTGAGTGTCTCTTTAGAGCCTCGAGTATGAACCTTTCGCTAGCTATAAGGTCAGAACCTCATGAGGCTTGGTGTCTAAGATAATTATTTATGGGTTTAATTTATAGTTTTTCCTTTCTTTGTTTCCACTTTTTAGATGACACACCAAATGGTATGATATGACTAGTCATGTTTAGCTAAGGATGGTCTCAAGATGGAGTTTCTCTCTCGTTTGGGTTCCCTCTGGCTGGGCTGAATAGACTATTGCCTTTTAGTTACTCCATTTACTTTTGGGTTTTGGGGGAACCTATTGAGTATCTTTATACTCACCCCTGTGTAGTATTTTCTTTCATGTGTTGTTTCTTTTGCAGACCACAGACCTTTCGATGGAGTCTAAGGAGGACCCGTAGCAGGCATAGATTAGTGAGCTAGATTGATCGGGGTGTTTACAAGATCTTGGTCAAGGAGATTTTTGGAATGTGATTTTAACATTGATCTCCTACTAATGATAAGGTTGGATTATTTTACATATTTCTTTTGGTGGTCATGTATTTTTTCCTTTTTTTATTTTTTTGTTGTACTCTAATTTGTGATAAATGTATTCATGCATTTCTTTTTAGTTATATATATCTCTACACTATTTAAGGGAGGTGTTTGTGGGAGTGTATGTACATGTAACTTAGTTTAAGTCCTCCCATGTTTTTGGTATCCTACTCAGTTTTAGATGCTAGCCCTTGGCCTATAGAGGTGGAATTTGGGAGTTGCGTCTCAAGCCCTGTTTGGTCGGTTCTTGGTATAACTGGTAGTAACTTCCAGGAATTCTTTAGATGCTTACAAGTTGTATTTTTACAAGAAAATAAGTCTTATGTGCTAGAACCTTCAATCCTTGATCCACCTACTAAGGTATAAAGTTACTATGAGTTCACTGTATTTGAAAAACATCTGAACGATTCTCTAGATGTTCAGTGTTTAATATTATCATCCATGTTTATAGAACTCATGAGGTTGCATGAGAAAATTGGTGCTTATATCATAATCTAGACTCTCCATGATATTTATTAGTAGAGATCCAGATATTAATTTTATGAGATATATAAGGGACTATTTATAATAAAACTTGTAGAAGGTGTGCAAGCTAGGCCTCATGTAGTCAAACTTATTGGCTACATTGTACACTTAGAGGCTCTAGGGTATAATACTTCTGATGAATTTTTCATAAATCTCATAATTTAATTAATTCCTTGAAAATAATTTATTTTTTTTATAAATTCCAATATAAATAACATAGAAAATTATCCCATAAATCTCCTCACTCTACTCTTCCAAAGTTTAAAATCATAGGAAGTGCGAAAAGCCTTCTATTTTTATGGTGAATAAAAGAAAAGTCCATGCAAATATCTCCAAGTCTGACTCCAAGTCTAAATATTATTCACAACACCTATACAAGAAGAGGAGGATAAATGGGAAATTAATGGAATATAATACTATCTATTTTTCATGTGTTAATAAGGGCCACTGAAAGAAAAACTTCACCCAAAAAAATAAACAGGGGGAATCTTCAAGTGTGTTTGTTATCAAGTGAAATTTATCTATTTATAAAAATTTGGTATTTTATATAGTATTTGGTTCCCATATATGTATTCCAATACAAAAACAATTATATTTTAGAATATTTCACATGATGAGGTAGATCTACGAGAAACTAATAAATCCATACTTGTTTTTCGGGCTATTGGAGACTTCTATCTTACTTTATCAACTGAAATGATCTCAGTTTTGAAAGGTTTTTATTATGTGTATTTGGTTACCAAAAAAATTATTTATGTGCCCAAACGTGATATAAATGGATTTATTTTTCAAATTTGGGAATAATTTTATCATATTTTATAAATAAACCATTTATAATGGTAAGACATATTTGAATAATAGTCTTTATGTATTAGATTACACAAACCAAGTAATGGTAATAAATATATAAAATAGTCTATATGACTCATACCACAACCAAATATGGAATCACTGGCTAGGTCATGTAAATTAAATTAATTTGACCAGATTACACAAAGATGGATACTTAGACTCATTTGAACTAAAAACACTTGGTGTATGTCATGCATGTTTGTAAAGAAAAATGACCAAAATCCCCATTTAGTGGAAATGATGAAAGGGCCTCAGATTTTTTTGAGTTAGTTGATACTGATGTGTGTAAACTATTTCTAATTGAAGAAAGGGTGGGTACTCATACTTCATAAGTTTTACAAATGGATTTAGTACACATGGATATGTCTACTTAATGAGTTTTAATTTAGATTCTTTTGATAAATTCATATAATACAAGAATGAAGTTGAGAACTAGCTTAGTAAGAAGATTAAGAAAATCCACTCAGACAATAGTGTAGAATATCTTAATCAAGACTTTATTGATATTTATAGTAGTCTGGTATTTATCTCAACTCACTCCTTATAATGCCCTATAATGGAATGGTTTAACTAAAATGAGGAACTGTATCTTGTTAGGAATGGTGAGATTAATGATGAGTCATGTGAGTCTTTCATTATCCTTTTGGGGATACAAATTGGAGACAGTAGTTTATATACTAAATAAAGTGTCAACTAAAATAACAAATGTTATTCCATAAAAAATTTGGTGTGGAAGTAAAAATATGTTTTTGAATTTGTATGTGTAGGGTTATGAAGTGTTTTTCAATGTCTCTTCAAGTAACAAACTTTCACCTTGAGGAAAAAAGTGTATATTTATTCGATACCTCATGGAAAAAGGTGATATTACCTATAAAACCCTTTAGATTAAAGGGTAATGGTGAAAAGACACTCCATAGTCCTTGAGAGGGATCAAATATCTAAAAGAGCTAGTGGGGAAAAGATATACTATGATGAATTCTTGGATCAAGACATACAATAGTTAGAAATGGAACAAATTCCACAAAGCCCCATGTAAGAATATGTTCTAGAGACAAAATTACTATGTATTGGTACAAGATTGGTTAGAGAACTAGAATTGTAATGTCTTGGAAATTATTTATAATTTTTTAATTATATAGAATTATTTCGAGACCTCAAAATCTGACGGCGCGCGATTCCGAGGCCCGGAGTGCCCGGAATGATCTGTCATTGTTTTGTTAAGCTTTAATTAGTGCGCGTAAGCAATTTTCCTGGAAAAGTGAAATAACTCTTAAATGGTTACTCGGATCAGAAATATGAGGGTACTATTTTGCTCAGGATGGTGGGTTTACCCTAGGCATAACTTAAGTTCAATCAGTGCAGGCCTCTTGTGAGAAAACTCGAAAATGGCATAACCGTAAATAAAATAGTTAAATAATGTTATTTTATTTTTCAAATGATTATAACTCACAAACGGTAATTCGTATTAAAAATCAGAGACCATCGCTGAACTCATGAGAGTATGATTTCTTTAGACAGATACTAACATTGGCCGGCATGGGCCACCAGTGAAAGTTAGGTTTTTGCCGTAAATAAAATAATAAAGTGACAATTATTTTATTGTAAAATCCATAACTTTTAAATGGTAACACATATTGGAAATCTGAGAGAACTGTTGGGTTCATTGGGGTGTGATTCACTTAGGCATATCCTAACCTAGACTGGCGTGGGTCAAGGGTGACTTTTAATGATTTTCCGAACCGTTTTTTTCAGGTATGTTAAGTAAACGCGCAAGCGGCGTTTTGTAACTTTTGAATCAGTGCTCGGAAATGAAATATGAGGACACCGTTGAACTCACAACGTCGTTATTCGATTAAGGATACCTTCACCTGAACTACAGTAGGTCGAGTATAGGAGTTAGTTTTTCAGAATTTTGTAGGAGGGTTGGACAAATAATAAAATAAAATAACTAACTTTTATTTTATTTTTAAAACCACCCATTTAAATCATAAAGGTGGGGACCACACAATGTTGGTTGGGAATTTAATGATGGGCATTAAATTCCTGGTTACACAAAACGTGTAACCACTTTTCTCTTTATTTAATAGGATACATTAATCTTGAATTAATAACCAAACTTGTTAATGAAGAGTTATTTTATTAACTTTTCTTGTGGTCTATATTCTTGTTGGAAAAAGAGAGAGGATGCCTGGGCTAGAGAATCCTCCAACGAAGAACCACCCCCGACAAAGAATGAGGACGACGCACCAGCCCGGATCGGAAACGTGTTGTGGGAGCGATGAAGGCCAGTGTCCCCTTCAACGACCTCATCTTCCTTCTCACAGCATCTCCAAAGGACGACTGAGGTAGGGGATTTATTTTGAATTATGATTGAATATATTTGATAATTCTTCACATTCTGGATTTAGAACGACAATGGCTAAACTAACATAGCTATCATCCCGCACATATACATTGCCCTTTTATCTTTTGTTCGTTGCGAGTTCTTAATGCATTCATCAATGCCAAATAATTAATGATGTTGAAACACAAATTTGAGTTGAGCGCGACATATGGACGCAGAGCCCTCGACCTGAGGATTGAGAATATGTGGTCGTCATATTTTTCAGGCTTGGAACAAATCTGTGAACGCTCGTGGAAGAAGGCGGCGACCGAAACCCAGTCGGACACAAGGAAGGGGGGCGGTGCGCATCAGCGCTGCCGGTTGATCAGGAGGCCATGACCAATCGGCCGTGGAGGAGCAGGGTGGCGGCCGACATCCGGCCAGCCGCGTAGCGGAGTGGCAGCACACGTCCGTACCGCCGGTGGAGCAAGAGGCCATGGCCGCTTGGCCGTGGCGGAGAACGAAGGGCGTTCGGTACCTTTTCGGCAATGGCGCACCGAGCAGGATCTACCTCAATGGGTCCCGCTTCCAAAAATCAAACGGCCCTTTGGTCATTCGGGTGACCTGGGAGGCGCCTCCCCCCCAGGTTGCGCCTAGGGTGGACCCCGCCATGGTGGGCCACCCGACCACAGGCTGCACCATGGGTCGGGCCCGCTTCAGCCCAAGCCAACTAGGCTGGACTCAAATCGGGCCAGGTTGACCAAAACCATGTCATGTCGTCCCAGGCCGGGTCGGTCCGACCGGGTCAGACCAGACCTAGGCCCATTCGGACCCAGTTTCTCCTTTGTGGCCATATCTTGAGAACCAGGCGTCCATTTGATGAAACATCTACGGCATCAGAATCATTGGATCGAGAGGGTCCTTTTGGTATACTCCACTTGAGTTTTGGATAAAGTTAGAGTATGGCCGGGTTGGATCGAACCTGAATCCAACCAGGCCCTCTGAGAGGAAACGCTAATAACATACAGACCAAGCATCTGTTTGACGCGTCGTCTGTTGTGTTGAGTCCCTTATGACAAGATGGACCTTTGGGATACTTCTTCTTGGAACTTTGGGAAGTCAAGGTATGACCGATATCTCGAGGGTCAGATTCTATCGAACTCGAGCGCACCGTGTGAGATGAATCCAGTGACTTGCAGTGAGGTAGAGGTTGGTGACAATCATACGGAGGTTAGTTACATATCGACTCTAGGCGGGTCAGATCTTGTGTGGATCATTTAGGGGGTTAGTACCTATTGATCTTGTATGGTTCAGCGCTCAGCGATCCTATGTGGGTCAGTGCATATCGATCCTGTGTGGGTCAGATCCTGTGTGGGTCAGCACTTAGCGATCATGTGTGGGTCAGTGCATACCGATCATGTGTGGGTTAGATACTCTTTGGGTCAGTGCTCAGTGATCCTGTGTGGGTCAGCGCATACTGATTCTGTGTGGTTCAGATCTTGTGTGGGTCAGCAGAGGTCAGTACCAATCGATCCTATGTGGGTAAGACTCTGTATGGTCAGCAATAATTCCTCTTAACAGAATAATATGATCTAGCTTTGTGACTAATCATCTATACTTATATAATTCACTAATACCTCGTTTGAGCTATGTCCAAAACTTTTTTGTACTTATATCTTCATGGTGATACCTATGTGATACTTTTACCTTTGTGGTACTATCTTCGTGGTGATACCTATTTGGTACTTTTACCTTCGTGTTACTATCTTTGTGGTGATACCTCTGTGGTACTTTTACCTTCATGGTATTATATTCATGGTGATACCTATGTGGTACTTTTTACCTTCGTGGTACTATCTACGTGGTGATACCTTTGTGGTATTTTTATCTTTGTGGTAATATCTTCGTGGTGATACCAGTATGGTACATTTACCTTCGTTGTACAATCTTCGTTGTGTCACATGTGTGGTACTTCTACCTTTGTGGTGTTACCTATGTGGTGTCCTTCCCTCATGTATGAGATGAGTATATATTGATAACTTAGGTGTATTTATGGACATATACCTAAGTATATTTGATGTCTTTCTTTGTGGGTTTTTCTTTGTGGAACTCTAGGAGACCTACGGGGATCTTGGGGTCCATACTGAGTATTGTTATACTCACCCTTTCACGGGCTTCACTCATACCTTGTTGTGTCTGGTGCAGATGATGTACAATGATGATCGAGGCTGAGGGAGCTAGGACTAGACGGTGCGCGAAGGTGGATCATTTGGTGTGACGTGATGTAGAGGATACGGATAGACGTGGAGTGTTGAGGAGGTGATCTATACCTACCCCAATAGTTGTTTTCATTTTTCTTTCAATTTTATTTTATTTTCAGTTGTACTTGTTCCTTTACAGTTGGGCTTGTATTCTGACCCCCTTTTACTTTTAACACTATTTTACTACAGCAGTTTACTTCATAGTTGCTTCTTGTTGTGTTCTTAGATCATGTGTTTGTTCAGGATTAAAGGTAATGACTTCCCGTTTTAGGGAGTACGCCTTTCGGTGCTAGTATCCAGCCCCTGGTCTATGAAAGGCAGGCTTGGGGTAGTCATGGCATGGGCCCCGGGGGATGGGTCGTGGTAAGTGGTATCAGAGGAGTTTGGTTCTACCGAAGAACTAGGACTCTGATATTTTTTTTGAAGAAATTGTGTTAAATGTTATGAGTGTGGTTTTCAGTTCAGGGAATCTAGTGTTGGTGTGGCGGTCGACGTATCCATACACCAGGACCCTGAATTCTGATTTCCAACTCAGCGTAAGAAAACACTTATTGCATGTGTTTTTGAAAAGTTTGTTTTTATTTCTTTGGAGTTAAATCACCAGGTATAACTTAATGATCGTGGCACACCGATTCCTTATCAGAATTATGCCTCATAGATAGCCATCTAGGATTCCTAAGAGAGTACACTATGATGTCCCATTGAGCGACGAGGCCTCAGTGCAGGGCCCTGTTACGGCATTAGCACCTTCGGGTGGTGTACCAACAGCACCACTACCCATTGGACGAGTGTTTCCACCAGCTCCACCAGTAGAGGATGGACGTCGACTGATCATGTTGCACGAGTTTTAGTGGAAGAGGCCTCTAAGGTTTCTAGGTGAGACAGATTCCTAGGAATATGAGGACTGGATAGAGGCTGTGGCTAGAGTTTTCCACCTAGTTGAGACACCGGTCGAGCAGATGGTAATCTTAGCTTCTAATATTTTCTCCTGAGTGACCATGATGATGGTCCACATAGTGATGAGGCTTCAGTACATGAACTTTTTCCTGAGATAGTACCTTAGGGTAGTGTGTTAGCTATATCACTACTCGTTGGGTATGAGTTATAACCAGCGGTACCAGTAGAGAACATATTTAGGCTTTGTACCTTACATGAGTTTCAGCATCAGATAACCCTCAGGTTCTGAGGAGAGCCCAACTCACAGACGTCTGAGGACTGGCTTGAGGAGGTGGCTGGGAGTTCTCTAGAGCTTCTACAGCTTCGGTAGTATGACATGTCGGTAACTGGGTATTCATCGAAGCGTACAGACCATTCCTGGTGCTCGATGAATATAATATGATCAGTGCTTCAGGGCTCAGACTTTTGAGCGCGGTGTGTTTAAGGACATATGATCCATCACTATTCCTTTATGAATCCCTACCTATGTTTGGGTGCTAGAGATAACCTTTGTGGTTGAATGTTCTTTGGATGAGTGGATAAAACCAATGAATGTTATTATCGGGAATGTTGGAAACTGGCACCAGTCTCAGAGACTTGGGCATGTACTAATGTTTCAAGAAGAAGAAGTGTTAGGGACAGATGAATCTGTAGGGCTACAGACGTGGAAGCAGAGCTAGGAGAGAAACATGAGGTGGTGTACATTTCGACATGTTACAACCACCCCACTTTGTGGTCCCCACCAGGATCAGGGAGCTGGAGGACAGGGAAAGGGAGTAGCTACATACAGTCAAGGATTGCGACCCAAGGGCTCTAGGAATGATTTGATGAACTGTCTGTGTCTACAACTAGCTTTTGTATTAATAGACATAGGTACTAATCACTCCTTCCTTCCACTAATCTTGTCCAAGACCTAAAGTTTCTGGTTAATCTGTTGAATTGACCCTCACTTCTAGAGACACCTTTGTGAGGAGATTCGATAATCACACTTACGCTGATGGTGTGATCTAACCCTTGAGGCGAGAGTTTTGGTTGGAACCACATGGTGGTAGTGTCGAGGCCTTACGATGTTAGTTTGGGTATGGACTGGACATCCACAGTTCATACTCATATTGACTATGTAATGTAAAAAAAATTTGGTTTACCTACAATGTTGGAATGGGATTTTCCTTGGTTTGTGAAAAAGGAAACCCAGGAAGCACAGGACAAACTCATGAAAAGGAGGGTGCAACTGATCATGCTTGAGTTGGTTATCCCTACCCTCATGGAAACAAGAGTTTTGAGTTTTCAGTTCCCAATAGAAGCAGCAAAGTGTGGGGGACATCCTTTCAAAAGATGTTTCCAGGTTTACCTCCTTGAAGGGGGAGGTACTTCTGCTTTGGCCGAGTACTACTGGAGTTTTGGACCAGAATTATCCATGGTAGCAGCTCCCTTTTCAGTTTTGACGAAAAAGGGAAATCCTTTCCTATGGATGGAGAAGTTTCAGGAATGCTTTCAAAAGCTGAGGCAGAGACTGATGAGTAGAACTATGCTACCCATGATCTGGAGTTACCAGTAGTGGTCTTTGAGCTAAAGATATGGTGGCACTACTTGATGGGAGAACGTTTTACAAACTACTTTGTTCACAAGAGTCTAATGTATAACTTCTCTCAAAAGGACCAAAACCTAAGACAGTAGCGATGGCTAGAGTTCCTCCAAGACTATGACTTTGAGATAGTCTATACTCCTGAGAAGGGGAATGTGGTAGCAGATGCACTCAGCAAGAGGTCTGGTCTGCATTTGCTGAGTAAGGTGATAGAGAAGCTATCCACATTTCAGATATCCTTCATGGATAGAGATGGAGCAGTATACCTCTAGTCTATGACAGTCACACCCCCACTCCTTCAACGAGTCATGGAAGCACAGCTTGGGACGTTGACTGTGAGGCCCGATGTGCTCAGATATCCTCAGTACAGTCTCCTAAAGGATTTTCTGAAGGTGGGGAGCACATCATCCTCTTTAGAGGTCACACCATGGTACCAATTATGCTTCGGGAGGAGATGTTGAGGTAGAAAATGTCTTCCTACGGGTCTCACCTCGATGGGGACTACGGAGTTTTGTCCAAGGTAGCAAGTTTTCACCGAGGTTTATCAGACCATTTCTAATACTTCAGAGGATTGCTGAGGTGGCATACCACTTGGAACTACCACCATGGTTGGAGTGGGTGCACGAAGTCTTCCATGTATCACAGCTAAAGAGATACGTTCATGACCCTTCTCAATTCATCGACCATGGAAAACTAGACTTTGATGATGGGGTGACGTTTACAGAAGTTCCATAAGAGATTGAGGATCGATAGGAGCGAGTCCTTCATGGGAAGGCAATATCTCTTTTGTACATTCACTGGCAGAATGGAAACCTCCCAGAGAGCACATGGGATCAGGAGGCTCAGATCCATACTCAGTACCCCCATTTGTTTCCTTAGTCTATGTTGTGGCTTTCGGGGATGTAGATCCCTAAGGTTTGTACAATGTAATGTCCCAAAAATTCCGTATAATTTTTTTAATTATATGGAATTATTTCAAGACCAAAAAATATAATGGCGTGCGATTCTGAGGCCCGGAGTGCCCGGAATGATCCGTCAAAGTTTTGTTAAGCTTTAATTAGCGTACGTAAACAGTTTTCCTGAAAAAGTGGAATAACTCTTAAATGGTTACTCGGATCAGAAATATAAGGGCATTGTTGCGCTCAGGATGGCGGGTTTACCCTAGGCGCAACTTAAGTTTAGTCAGCACGGGCCTCCTATGAACAAATAAAAAATGGCATAACCGTAAATAAAATAATTAAGTAAAATTATTTTATGTTTCCAAAGCTTATAACAAAAAAACAGTAACTCAGATTAAAAATATGATACCACCGCTAAACTCATGTGGGTATGCTTTCTTTAGGAAAATACTAACATTGGCTAGTGCGGGATACCAGTGAATGTTAGTTTTTTTCCGTAAATGAAATAATAAAGTGACAATTATTTTATTTTAAAACCCATAACTTTTAAACGGTAACTCAGATTGAGAATCCGAGAGTACCGTTGGGTTCGTTGAGGCGTTTTTCACTTAGGTAGAGCCTAACCTTTACCGAAGCAAATCGAGGGTGACTGTTAATAATTTCCCAAACTTTTTTTTGATACGTTTTGTAAACGCGAGAGCGGTGTTTTGTAACTTTTGAACCGGTGCTCGGAATTGAAATCTGAGGACACCGTTGAACTCGCAATGCTGTTATTCACATAAGGAGACCTTCACCTCAACTGCAGTAGGTCAAGGGTAGGATTCAGTTTTTTGGATTTTTGTGGGAGGGTTGGACAAATAATAAAATAAAATATTTAACTTTTATTTTATTTTTAAAACCTCCTATTTAAATCATAATGGTGGGTACCACACAAGGGTGTTCGGGCATTTAATGATGGTCATTAAATGCCCGGTTACACAAACTGTGTAACCACTTTTCTCTTTATTTAATAGGATACATTAATCTTGAATTAATAACCCAACTTGTTAATAAGGAGCTATTTTATTAACTCTTCTTGTGGGTTGTATTCCCATTGGTGAAAGGAAGAGGAGGCCTGGGCAAGAGAATCCTCCAACGAAGAACCACCCCCTAACGAAGAACAAGGATGATGCATGATCCCAGATCGGAAACGTGTTGCGGGAGCGAAGAACACCATCATCCCCTTCAACGACCTCATATTCCTTCTCACGACATCTCTAATGAACGATTGAGGTAGGGGATTTATTTTGAATTATGATTGAATTTATTTGATAATTCTCCACATTCTTTATTCACAACGATGATGGCAGAACTAACATGGCCATCACCCCGCACATATACCTTTCCCCTTTATCTTTTGTTCGTCGCATGTTCTTCATGCGTTCATCAACTCCAAATAATTAATGATACTAGAAACACAAAGTTTTGTTGATTGAGACACATGGACGCAGAGCCCTCGACCCGAGGATTGCGAATATGTGGTCATCAGATTTTTTGGGCTTGGAAAGAAGTCGTGAAGGCTCGCTGAAGAAGACAGTGGCTGGCACCCAGCCGACCGCAAGGGAGGGGGTGGCACGCGTCCACGCTGCCAGTTGAGCAAGAGGTCGTGGCCCGTCGGCCGCAGCAGAGCACGGTGGCGACTAGAATCCAGACGGCCATGTGGCAGAGTGGCGGTGCGCGTCCGCATCACTGGTGGAGTAAGAGGCCGCAACCTCTTGGTCGTGGTAGAGGCTGAAGGGCAGCCAATACCCAGGCAACCGCGGAGGACAGTGGCGCTGTCACGCTACTGGGAGGAGGAGGACCGCCAGCAAACCGGCCGGTTGTGGTGCACCGAGCAGGACCCGCTCCGGTGGGTCCTGCTTCCAAAAACTAAACGGCCCTTTGGTGATTAGGGTGACCTAGGACCCCCCCTGGGTTGCATCTATGGTGGACCCCACCAAGACGGGCCACCCAACCACGGGATGTGCCAGTGGGCTGGGTCGGGCCGCCCCCTTCGCGGGTCGGGCCGGACCATGGCCCAGCGGGTCGGGCCTGCCTTGGCCCAGGCCAACCTGGCTAGACCTGAATCAGGTGAGGTCAACCCGAACCAGGTCGTGTCAGCCCAGGTCGGGTCAGGCCGGGTCGGTCTGACTGGGTCGGACCGGACTCGGGCCCATCCGGACCCAGTTTTTCTTTTATGTCCATATATTAAGAACCGAGCATCTGTTTGAAGAACTATTTTCAGAACTGGAATCCTTGGATCTATACGGTCCTTTTGGTATACTCCACTTGAGTTTTTCATACAGTTGGTGTACGTTCGGGTTGGATTGAACCCAAATCCCACCGGGTTCTCGGAGCGGAAACGCTAATAACTTACAGACCGGGCATCCGTTTGAAGCACTGTATGTTGCGTTGAGTCCCTTATGACATGAAATGCATTTGGGATACTTATTTGTGGAACTTAATGGTGGTCAAGGTGTGACTGATATCTCTAGGTAAAGATTCTACGGAACTCTAGCGCACCAGGTGTGAGGAATCTAGTGACTGGAAGTGAGGCGGAGGTTGGAGACGGATCATACGAAGGTTAGTTACCTATCAAATCTCGGTGGGTCAGATCCTATGTGGTTAATTTTGGGGGTTAGTACCTATCGATCATGTGTGGGTCTGTGCTCAGCGATCCTCTGTGGGTCAACGCATACCGATCATTTGTGGTTCAGATCCTGTGTGGGTCAGTGCTCAGCGATCCTGTGTGGGTTAGCGCAAACTGATACTATGTAGGTTAGATCATATGTGGGTCAGTGCTTGGTGATCTTGTGTGGGTCAGCGCATACCGATCCTGTGTGGGTTAGATCATGTGTGAGTCAGTAGAGTTTAGTACCTATCGATCCTGTGTGGGTCAGACTCTGTATGGTCAGCAGCAGTGCCTCTTTGACAGAATAAGATGATCTAGCTTTGCGACTAATCATATGTACTTCTATACTTCACTAATAATTGGTTTGAGCTGAGTCCTTAACTTTGTGGTGCTTATATCTTCGTGGTGATACCTTTGTCGTACTTTTACCTTCGCGGTACTATCTTCGTGGTGATACTCGTGTGGTACTTTTACCTTCATGGTACTATCTTCAGGGTGATACCTGTGTGGTACTTTTACCTTCGTGGTACTATCTTCGTGGTGATACCTATGTGGTACTTTTTACCTTCGTGGAAATATATTCATGTTGATAACTATGTGGCACTTTTACCTTCGTGATACTATCTTTGTGGTGATACCAGTGTGGTACTTTTACCTTTATGGTACTATATTCGTGGTGTTACCTGTGTGGTACTTCTACCATCATGGTGTTAGCTATGTGGTGTCCTTCTCTCATGTATGAGATGAGTATATCTTGATAACTTAGGTGTATATATGGGAATATACCTATGTAGAGTTGATGTCTTGCTTTGTGGGTTTTCCTTTGTTGAACTCTAGGAGACCTATGGGGGTCTTGGGGTCCCTATTCAGTATTGTTATACTCACCCATGCATGGGCTTCACCTGCACCATGTTGTGTCTTGTGTAGACAACATACAACGTTGATCAAGACTGAGGGAGCTGGGACTGGATGGTTCATGGAGGTGGACCATTCGGCCTGACGTGATTCGGAGGAGACGAATGGACGTGGAGTGTTGAGGAGGCGATCTTTACCTACCCTTCAGGTAGGAACCTCGGAGGACGACCTAGTAGCTATTTTCCTTTTTCTTTCAGTTGTATTGTATTTTCAGTTGTACTTGTACCTTTACATTTGGTCTTGTATTCCGGCCCACTTTTACTTTCAGCACTCTTTTACTACACAGTTTACTTCACAGTTGCTTCTCGTTGTGTTCTTAAACCATGTGTCTGTTCAAGATTAAAGGCAATGCCTTCTCATTTTAGGGAGTACGCCTTTCGGTGCTAGTCGCCAGCCCCTGGCCTATGGAAGGCAGGCTTTGTGTCATCACAGCATGGGCCCTGGGGGACAGGTCGTGACACGGATGATATGGTTTTATAGTTAAAAAGGATTTTGACTCATTATTAGTTGATAATAATGATCCTGTAACCTACAAAGAAGCAGTGAGTGGTATAGAAGATTCCAAATAGAAAGAAGATAGAAAATATGAAATGGATTCCATACACCAAAATTATGTTTAGATTTTAATAGGTCTTTAAGTGGATTTAAATCCCACTAGTTTCAAATTAGTATTCAATAATTAACTGGATATGGATGAAAATTCATCACCTATAAGGCATGACAGGTTGTAAACAGGTTTTAATAGTGTCAAGGAATATAATATAATGAATCTATTTTACCAGTTACTATACTAAAATCCATTAAAATTTTCTTTCCATAGAGGAATTCCATGACTATGATATTTTGAATATGGATTTCAATATAACCATCCTTAATAGGTGCCCTCAGGTTGATGTATATATGACTCTACCGAAAGGCTTTGTGTCTCCAAAGGATGCTAATGAAGTATTTAAGTTTAAGTGAGAATTTATGGATTAAAACAAGCATCCAGGTTATAGAAAATTTAGTTTGATGAAGACATAACAAAATATGGTTTCATAAAGAATGAATGTAAGCCTTGTGTCTATTAGTTTTTTATTGGGATTGTGGTTGTTTTGATAATAGTCTATGTTGATGACATACTACTTATTATAAATAAAATATCAGTTTTATAGTATGCCAAAACCTGGTTAGACACTTTTTTACCCATGAAGTACTTAGGTGAAACAACATATATTCTTGGGATCAAGATCCGTCATGATATACCCAAGAGTCTACTTGGAATAAGTCAAATTATATAAATTGACTATATAATGAATATATTCAGTATAGAACAATCCAAGAAGGGATTATTTCCAATGTCACGTGACATTCATCTTTTTATAAAATGTGTCATCAGACACAAGAGGATAGATAGAGGTTGAAAAGGATTCCATACACATCAATGATTGGTTCAATCATGTGTGTTATGTTATGTATTGGGCTAAATGTTGCTTACATCTTACTTTCGATAGGAATATATCAATACAACATAGTTGACTACCATTGTATAGTAGTCAATAATATCCTTATGTATCTAAGGAATGCAAAATATATGTTCCTGACCTATAGAGGATATGTGGAGCTAATCATTAGGCCATATTTATATGAAACTTTCCAAATAGATAAAGACGATATTAAATCATATTCAGGATACATATTAACAATTAATTGAGTTTTTTTGATCTGAAAGAGCTCAAAGAAATTCATGGTCACTGGTTCTATAGTGGAGACTGGGTACATTCTATCTTTTGAAGCAGAAAAATAATTATTTTAGATATGAAACTTTATCCAAGATATTTATGTTATGTCGATCAGTAAAGACCTTATCACACTATATTGTGATAATACTTCTATGGTGTATCTTTCACATGATCTAATGTCACATCAACAGGTGAGGCACATACTCAAGAAATATCATATCTTATGGGATTTTTCTTAGAGAGGTGATGTCATATTGAGAATATTTTCCTTGGAAGAAAATGTGGAGTACCCATTAACTAAATACTTAACTTAGTATAAACATGATCATCATGTGAGATCTCACTGAATGAAAATTGTTAGAAATTAGATCTAATCAAAGTGGTATTCTACTAGAGTTTGTGTTCTTTAACCAATTATTTGTACTTTATATTGTATATATACTTGAAGAAGTGAATATAAAAAATTTTCTTATTATATATTTATCATTTTTCTATGTGATATCAATGTAATAATGTCCTAAAGTATCTGTCACATTAAAATGTTCATATAAGTTCATCACAATGATAAGAACCTTGAAATTCAAGGAATATGTTATAAATATTATTCTATGGTAAGATAAAATTCTATGATGGTACAAATGGTTTTTAACTATTAAGTGCGATTACTCATAAGCGGATGAGAATTCATCCCATGAATCTCACACTTAGTAATCTCCAAGATGGTAGATTATGAGAATAAGAGCCCACGTAGGATATCATCATGTTTATGTGTTATTGGGTATTCTTTTCTCTGAGCATGTGTGATGATCCTTATACTTTAATATTATTATTAATTCATTTCATGTCTCACATAGTTTTATATACTGACCAAAACTATGATGTCATATATCTATGGGAAGTATGATATGATGGGTGTGTCATGAATAATATGTCATTAATGAATAAGTTGAGGAAGGATTTTTTTTCTTATATCCTTATAAAATATGGCCTCTCGTTTCTTTTATTAAAATGAAACCATCACATGAAATTCTATGGTTATGGTGAGTATATGAGTTTATTTCAAATAGTCAAAGAAAGATGCATCAAACACATAGGTTGATGAAAAGAGTGTGTAACATAATTGGTGGGATATCATAAAAAAGGTAATATATTACATAGAAAGAATTCATATGTGGTTATTTTCATTGTTAAATATATTCTTCCTCTATTGGTGTCTTGGCCTCTAGTCAGATAATATTCTTGGAATCTAGGAAATCTCACCTAATGCCACTGAGGAAGACACCTAGAGGGGCACAAAAAAAGTGTTTCTACTGAACTTAGTTAAATATTATTTATATTTAATTTTTATAATTAATATTATTCTCCAAACCATGAGGTAATATTTATTAAGGATTTATTAATTGATCACATATATTAAATAAATATTTCCTGAGGTAATGGTTTAAATACATGAACATATAATATTTATTTATTTGTTGTTATTTTTATAGTAATAAATAATTATTTATTAATTAAATAAATAATTTATTTAATTGTGTAAATATTAAATAAATATTTATTCATTAGACTATGAATATAATATTTATTTATTTATTTAATGATCAATATTTATTTATTCAATAATTTAATAAATGTCAGGGAGGATGAGGAGACCAGATTTTGCCTAGTGATAACTATTATTTACTAGATTATAAAATAATATTTATCATTGCATGTGTTAGTGCACACTATCAAATAAAATATTATTATTATTATATTACATGGCATGCGGTTCTTTTGGGGTTTAATATATTATTAAGGGTTATTTTAAAATTAATTAAATATTAAAACCTAACACCGGGCCTATAAATAGACTACTATATATTTTGGAATATGTTAATTGTTGTGCCAAACATTCCTCTCAACCCCTTATTTATTTTCTCTTCCTCTTAGTTATGATAAGAATGATAGATATTCTTTCAAGCCTGAAGGAACATGAAGTGATTAAAGTTGATTAACACAAGATTATCAATCCACTACGCTAACACCTAAAATTTCATCAAGGTTCTTCAAAGATAAAAGGATCATGTGTGGATCACTGCTAGAGGGGATCTGCCTTAGGTCCTCATGAAACAACGATGATATAACAATCGAGTTCAAATGATCAACACCATCAATGAAGAAAGACCTCAAGACTAAGGTAATCATTCTATGTGTTTTTTAAATTAATTATAAAATAATGTGAAAAAATTATCTCTTGGTTTCAGTGAAACATTAATTAATATTATTTAGAAATATTTGATTGTTCATGACGTTCATGATATTTATATTATGAATAATCCATTGAATCCAAAAAAAATTGAGTTGTCCATAGGCCCAATTGGAGCAACTAATATGTTTGGAACCATTAGACCTGACTCACCAGGGCCCTTCATGGGTTGGTGATAAGTCTAGTGTGATACCTCTATCCCACCTTAAATAGGTAAGGGGCTGGTGACTATCACCAAGTTGGCATATCACACAACATGGGAGGCCTTAACCTATAACCACTTGCAACAAACACATATCTCCAATACACAAGGTAATAAGCAACACCAATATAATATATCAATGCACCCAACAGAACTAGATGATGCATACTCATGAGACAACTACTAATATCCAAATAGATAATTTTCATGAATAACATAATTTATAAAGGGAAAAAATACACACACAATAACCTAAGGTAAAACTAACAACCATCCAAGATGAAGAGACCCTTTCTATGAACTGACTTTATACACAAACATCACCTGCTTCCATTATCTCATGGTACCACCAAGCTCTTCCCTCACTACATCTACCAAGGTCTCTAGGAATCATCTCCAAACAAGACACATTAACTCTACATCCACAAGACCATCACATACTTGTTCATTGTCTGGATGGATATAACATGTGTGGGACCGAGTCCCATGCAGGGGTGAGTATAAACATATTTATTACGATGCCTTGAAAATCATAAATAAACATGACATCTCAAAGCTCCTGACCCTATGGAGTATTTGAAAGGAAGTTAAGAAGAATAATCTATATATGCTCAATCACTAGAAGTATCAGGGATTCTGAGAAGTTTTGGGCATATAGATGTTTATCCAACAATTTATAATGAATTTCTCATTTATTTTAATACTAAAAAACCCCTCATTTATTTTCCTGATAAAGTTACTTTAAGTGGATTTCAGTTTTATATTTAATTGAAAAATTATTTTAATTTTCATGGAATTATGGAAGTCTTTTATTTAATCTTTTATTTTTGGAGAAATCTTATTTAGCAATGTATTCTAGAAATATTAAAGAAGTATAAAATCCCTATTATTAAAGTGATGTTGTGTCTGGATGTTGATATCCAACCTCATGTTTAGAATCCCATGTTTGAGCTTAACGTTATGACTGGGAACCTAAATTTTGATAAAGGACCTCACGTTCGAGTACCTAACGTTTGGTATGTACCTAATGTAAGAAACTACACATTAGTATCATACTATATGTTCTGAGCTCTATGGTTTTTATCAATCATATGATTTCTATCATACTTTTGGAGTCATCCTCACACAAAGCGACCCCACATTGAATCAGTCAACTATGGGATGTAAATTTTGAATTCTTTTTGAGATTTTTTCTTTGAATTTGATAGAGTAAATATCTAGATAAAGAAATTTAAATTCCATTTCAAAATTTCTTCATAAACATATTAATTCATGCATATTTAATTGGGAAGTTATTATTTTTAGTGATTGATTAAATTAAAATTTCAAACACACGGTGAGTTTGCTAATAATAATTTATCTTGAGAAATTTTTGAATATGTTTTCCCATAATTAAATTAGGATTCTTATTTAATTCTAAAAATAATTTATCTATAGTGTAGTTGATCTTTCTTACTATCAATATATTTTATCTAAAGATCAAGAAAAATATGAATATCTTCATCAAAAACTACATTGGATATTTCTTGTTATAGAATATATTATCCATTTTTCTATACCTACTGATTATTATATGTGAAATATATTCCCCAGTTTTTTAAATCTTTTCAAGACTACAGTTTGGAGAAATAAATATTATAGCTATTTTTGTGTGTTCATCCTACTACTATAAATTTTTTTCTTTCTTCTACTGTGTTATCTGAATATATTATCTACTTTCAGTTTGGAGATTCTTCGTAAGGATATTTCTTTGAAGTTTTTCATCTATTCCTCTAATGATCACTTCATCTTTCAGTTGAAATGTTTTCATTTAAATTCTTTCAAAGATAATTTCTCTAGCCAAAAAAAATCTATTTCAGTTTTGAATACTATGGTGTTGATTGTTTTGAGGGAATATATTTATCTTATTTTAAAACATTGTAAAGGTAGTTGTAATGAGTTTAATTTTCTTGCACTTGACTATTGAGATCCCTTAGAAAATGATATGCTAGTGAAAATCACTAAGATCGCAAAGCGAGTGTCGGTGGAGTGGAAAAGGCGAATTTGTACCCCCAAACCACTATAAAATTGTTTTCTATTCTTATTTTAATTTATGTTATATATTCCATTAAATGAAATATAACAACATTACTTTCCAAGTTTCAAAGGGGAATCAGTTCTAAAATTTTCAAGTGTTTTTTAAAGGACATAATTCACCCCCCTTATGTCTTCATCATCACTCGCCTAATAATTGCTATTAAAGGAGTGATTTATTAAAGATTTATTTTACCCCTATAAATCTTGAGTTAAATATCTCGATAAAGAAAGATATCAATGGATGACCTCAAATAAGGTATGTCTATGATCAAGGCTTCATATTTAAATGAGCAAATTATATATTTTGGAAAGATAAAATGGTTATATATTTGAATAATCTTAGTTTGATAGTTTGTTTGAAGGCTTTCAAAACATTTGAAATTCCTAAGGATGAACTAGAAAAATGGGATACTTCCAAAGAAGGTGAATATGACCTAAATTCAAGAGCTATGAATACTATTATTTGTGTACTTGGACAATATTAATTCAATTGTGTCTCTCAATGTGCTAATTCTTATAAAATGTGCTAAATAATAATTGTTGCTTATAAAGGAACTAATAATATTAAGAAATTGATATAAAATACTCCTAAACTAAAGTTTGATACTTTTGGAATATATAAAGATGAAATTATCAGCCATATTAATAGAATATTGATAGAAATAGTATGTGGTGCTTCTTCTCCTAGAACACCTATGCTTGAACCATGTCAGGATTTGAATGTTCTTAGAGTTTTTCCTGTCAAGTGGAATGAAATCTCTACTGTTATTTGTAAGTCAAATCCTATGAAATAATTAAATATGAGGGAATTTATTGATACTCTCATGATGTATGAAGATGATATGTATTCAGAGGATAAGAATCATAAAATAATCAATAAATAAAATACATCTCTTAAAGTTTTTATTCCCAAAGGTGAAAAGAAGGTAAACAATGATGTTATATTATCTGATGATTCAAGTTGTTCAAATTCAGGAGAATAGGTTGCGTAGTTGGAAAGAAGATTCAAAAAGTTTTATAAATAGAATAAAGGTTTTAGGAAACCATTTAATGAAAACATGGAAATTGGTCATTGTCTGAAAGAAATTAAATATTATGAATTCAAGAAACTGAGACATATCAAACCTGATTGACCATAGTTGAAGGAAAGGATAAAAATGAAAAATAAGGAAAATAAGCTTCAAATGAAAGATAATTATGAATAAAAAGGAAATAAAATAATTAATTATTATTATATTGTATCTTAATATTCTATAATTTCTTCAAGTTCTTAATCCATGTAAGAAAAATCAAATCATAAAGAAAATATGTGCTTTATGGATAAACTATATGAGGTAAGACCTTATTATTCTTCTATTTCTGATTTTGATTCTAAAAACTACTTTAATGATAAATTATTTGAATATTGTTCTATACGACATAAAAATATAAATCTATAAATAAAAGTAATAAATATATTAAGAATATTAATAATGATGTACTAAGTGAGAAAGACAATTTGCTAAAACGACACTTAGAATTGAATGAAAAATAAAACAAATCTGGTTCAAGTCATACTGAACATGAAAGTAAAATTAATGATTTACTTAAATAAGTATAATATTTAAAAATTGATGATCGATTTTTTAATATAGGATAAGATACTTTAAATAAATACTTGTAACTAATTTTCATATAAAATAAAAATATGTAATTGGTTTTAATGGTGAAAAAGCTAAACTATATAAAAATTATTTTGTTCCTAGATCAAAAAAACATAGCATATATAATGTTGATTGTTTTTATTATGTAATTAATGGTAACTATAATAATAATTGTTACTTGAATAATACTTGAATTTATAATGTAAAAAATCCTAATTTTCAAGTGACTTTCCTTGAGTTAATTCTAGAGTTTCTTGTAAAAATAAATAGATCTGGTTGGCCATATCATTTCTTATTGACACTACATGACCCAAATCATTTGGGTACTAGACAAATTATTTTTTGATATATTTTTATGTAAAAATACACAAGAAAAAAATGTTATATGTTATATGGATAGTGTATATTCAATACATAAGAGTGGATAATTTTACAACTTTCATTCACTATCTAAAGTAGATGGAGGCATGGTTATGGTTGGTGACAATGCTAAATGGAACATTATTTGAGTTGGGTCAGTTGGAGATCCAAAATCTATCGAGATAAACAAGTTTATCAATGTTAAAAGTTTGATTCATAATATTATAAGTATTTATAAATTTTTTAATTATTGTTTTACTATTGATTTCTCTAATAATGCTTGTTTTGTGTTTATAGATAAACTACTTAAGTTTAGAGAACCTGAACAGAAAATGTTTATAATTTGAACCTCAGTTCCTTGTGTGATGCATGATAAATATTAAAACAGCATAAGTCATATTTTAAATAAATCCATAAATTTTATACATATAAACCTTTAGAACTTGTCCATATGGATGTGTTTAGACCTTCTAGATTAGCAGGCTTGGAGTTTAGATTATTTTTTTATGTTTTAGTTGATGATTTTTTCAGATTTATTTTTGGTTTAATTTTTAAAGTTTAAAAGTGAATATGTTTTAGTCTCTATGAGTTTTTTTAAGTTGTTAAAAATGAAAAAGATTTTAAAATAATTTTTTTGAGAAGTTATCATGGAATATAATTTTAGAATAAAGAAATTAATTCTTTTTTATCAAATCTGGGTTTTAGACATTTTTTCTCCAAGAAGACCTTAAAAAATAACATTGTTGAAATAAGAAATATAAAAATTAAATAAATGTATAGAACTATGATAATGAGTATAGTTTATCTACTTATTTGTTGGCAGAAGTTGTTAGTACATTATTTCATATTATTAATAAATTTTTAATAATACCTCTTCTTAAAAAGACCCCTTATGATTTATGGAGTAATAGAAAACCTAAAGTTTGATACTTTAATTTTTTTGGATGAAAATTTTATATCTTTAATACTAATTAAAATATTTTTGTTTTATCTAAAATCCAATGAATGAATCTTTCTTGGGTATTTTTCTACTTCTAAAGCATTAAAGTGTTTAATAAAAAATCAAGGATAGTTGCAGAATTTTTCAATGAAAAGTTTTATGAGAGTGATCCATTTGACCATAATAGAATAAAAATATATAAAGTAATTGGTTCTTTAAATAAATTAAGTCTTGATTTTTTTAATGTTAAGTTTTAGAGTAAACTAGATCTTGATCATGATCAATCCAATTCTGAAGAAAATAAAACTAAGAAACCTAAAAGTGTCTTACTTATACAAACTAGGAATTTTAAGGACCATCCATTAGACACTATTATAGGAAATCTAAATAAAGGATTTAGGACTAGAAGGAATGCTGGAAACCTAGTTAAATTCTCTACCTTTTTATCATAGTTTGAATCGATGTCTATAGAAGATTCCTTATATGGTGATTGTTGGATGTTGGTTATGCAAGAAGAGGTAAATTAGTTTTAGAGAAACAAAATTTGGAAATTGGTTAATAGAACCCTAGATCATCCTATAATAGGAACTAAATATTTTTTTCGGAATAAGAATAGTGATCAAATTATAATTACTAGTAATAAGGCTAGGTTGGTTACTAAGGGTTATCATTAAGAGGAAGGTATGGATTATGAGGAGACCCCTTCCCTTTTTTCTAGTCTTGAATCCATTAGAATAATTTTTTTGCCTATGTATCTCATATGAATTTTAAATTATACCATATGGATTATAATTATATGTTTTTAAATGGATATGTAATGGAGTAATTTTATGTTGTACAACCCACATGTTTTGAAAATCCTCATCTACCATATTTGGACTTAAACTTACTAAATCTCTTTATGGTCTTAAACAAGCACCAAGGGATTACTATGAGCGGTTGATCTCTTTCCTTCTAAAAAATAGTTTTCTATAGGACTGGTTGATCCTAACCTCTTTAATAAAATAAATTCTTCTGATATTTTATTATTTCATATTTATATTGATGATTCTATTTTTTGTTCTAATAGTCAAAATTTTTGTGATGATTTTTCAACTTATGAAAAAAGAGTTTGAATGAGCATAATGAGATAATTGAATTTATTTATTTTATTTAAAATCTATCAAAAGGATTTTGAAAATGTTATAAATAAAAGTAAATACATTTTTGATTTTTTGAAAAAGTTTATACTTGAAAATGGTATGTTATATACAACTCTTATGTGTACCAATATAAAAATTGACTTTGATAAAGCTAGTAAACCATTTGAAAGCAAGTTGTATGAGGTATGATTGGTAGTTTATTATAACTTACTTCTAGAAGACCATATATAATATTTTATATTTTTCATTATGAAATATTTCAGAAAAATCCAAAAGGGACTCATTTAATTACTGTTAAAATGATTTTGAGATATTTAAAAGGAAATGTTTCCCTATCTTTTCTTTATCTAAAAACCACTAGTTTTGATTTATTTTCATATTTTGATGCTTCTTTTAGATGATTTAGGTTAGATATATATAGTAATTTATGAACCTATCACTTTTTAGTAATGTCCCTAGTTTCATGGTCTAGTAATAAGTAACATTTAGTTGCATTTTCAATTATTCAAGTTAAATACATATCTGTTGGTAGTTGTTATACACAATTGTTGAGAATGAAACACGCGCTTTTGGACTTTGGACTTAATTTTGATCATGTTTATATTTTATGTGATAATTATAGTGATATAAATATTTCAAAAAATCCTATAATTCATTCTAAAACTAATCATATTGATATTCGACATCACTTTCTAAGTGATCATGTCTAGAAAGGGGATATTTCTTTGGAATTTTTCAACACTAAATACCATCTTGCAAATATTTTTGCTAAACCACTTCCCACTACTAGTTTTGATTTTATTAAGAGGGATTTAGATTTATGTAATTTTAATTAAATATTATTTATCAATTTTTAAGATCTATTTATTTTATTAATTTGTATTCTTATAAATATTTATTTATTCTATAGTTTATTCATTTTTAAATTATTTTATTTATTTTAGTTTTGTTTTTGAATCCGTATTTTCACTTTTAAAAATAATAAATAAGTATAATTAATAATAATCTCATGAAACCAAACCATCACTGAAAACCATCATAGTAAATTTCCTTATCTTTCTCCCACCTTTGAACTCTTGACCTTTCGATATCCCAAATTTTCAATATTTTTAACCCTAGATATTTTGAACCCTAATAATTCCACTTCTTCTCGTGATGCTGAAAAATAATAGAACTGATGTGGTTAGTACCAGTGGTTTGAAAAGTAAAAGAGTTTACAATAAATATTATTTGGTGTTTTATGGTAATTTTGTTGACTTTGAGTGGTTGTTAGAGACGAATCATATGTTGAAGTAGGTGTTAATCTTTCAAGGACTAGAGTTCATGTTTGATGGAGGAAATTATGAATATTTTTTCAAAATGGATTTAAAGGAATTTTATGAGAACACTCATTTCATATTTGGTGATAGTGATGATGTAATTTATTTAAAGGTGGATGAAAAGGATTTTTTAGTTTCAATAGTTTCTATGATTCATATTTTTTATGTCCTTATGAAGGAAATTTCAATTTTAGCTTAAGATATATTGGATATGGATCTTAAAATTATAAGGAAATAATTTCTTTTCTTTTTGGAATAAACCAGGTTATAAAAATACTGGTAAAGGATTTATAATATTACCAAAAGGTTTTGGTTATGTTCATTCATAAATTTATTGTTCTAAGGATTGGATATCCTGAGAAGATTCATTTTCTTGATATGTATATCATGTTTCTTATGATGAGTGGAATCAAGTTCAAATAATTCAGTACATTTTAATATATATGAACCACAACTTCCAAAATGATGAAAATATTTAATTTTATCCCCATGGTAGGTTGAAGTAACTTATTCATTATAAGAGGTGGATCATTGGTGACATTCAGACTAGTTTAAGATGTTATAACAACAATGTTTTGTCTCATAGAACCCTAATAAAATTCAAATTATTTTAAGGTTTAACCAAGGTAAATCTAGTACATAATAGTTAAAGAAGAATATGATACATTAAGTGATGATAATGATGGGGAGTGTAGAATTATGAAGTTAGCTGGATCTGTAAGGCTTGGTTAAGAGGAAATTGGAGAATATTGAGTGGAAGGACCTACTGTTAGGATGTGAGTAGTTGCAGGTTTATAATATAATTCTATTAATGCTTTGAATGTTCCTACAAGAACCATAAGGAGGAAAGTCATATATGAGAACATTCCTTCTATAATTAGGGTAGTTCTTCAGTTTCATAAAGTTTATCAAAAAAAATTATTTGGAAAAATATTGTGGTGTTATGCTTATTCAGAGGCCTCATAGAAGAGTGGAACCTACACATTTGGAGTAGGTTATTGATTATTTTATTGGTGAATTTAATCATACATTTCTAGTTTTTGAATAAAGAGATGATCAAGCTATTGATTTTTTTATAGAATAACTAGTTCAATTGGCTCTAGTTGGGGAAGGTCAAGTTTTGCCAATAGCTCAAGTTAAGGAACAACTAGTTGAGAATGCTGATCAATCTATTAAATTGGAAAGAATAGAGGAATCTCACCCTATTGAGAAATTTAGTTATCATGTTTCTTCTATAACTGAATTGATCAAGGATCAATAATTTTCTTTGATTGATATTTCCCTATAAAGGATTTTTGAAGAGGATGTAAAAGTTATAGGAGTTCTTGGAGATTTTCCATCTTCATCTAGTGAATGTGTAGAAGTTCAATAACTTTAGTTGGTTGAAGTTGGAGAACTGCCTATAAGGCTTCAATAGGAGTCCTCAAATTTTGGAATATAATCATGTTTTAGGTCTTATACTCAATTTTTTGTTGATATGGTTTCTAAGTTTAATCAATTGAAGGATAAATACGTAAATCTTCAAGGAGAGATTAAAATATCAAGGAATTATTTTGAGTACTTAATAAATGCATCTATTACCAAAACAGAATATGAGTCTCTATAGGTTCAATATCAAAATTTAAAATAAGGTTGAATTTGTAATAAAAAATTTGAATATTTGAGAAGAGATGTACCTAAAAAATTGGAAATTTATAATGGGATATGGTTTCTAAATATGATTTTAGGGATCTAAAGAATCTTTTGGATAGCTAGTTTTAATATGTGAAGGGAGTTAGTTCAATTCAGGGAAGAAATTTTTCATAAATTTGAGAAAGTTTTAGAGATTTATTGAGAAGACTAGATGTATTATCTGCTAATATTTTTGTGATGCAAGAAAAGATGCAGAGTATGTAGTATGATAGTGTTCCACTACACACTCTTTTAGAAAATCAAAAATAGTTTTTTGAAAGGATAGCTTCTACAGAGCTAGGTGTCAGAGTTTTTCTCCACCAATTGGGAAGTATGATTGAATTTTTTTTCAATATTATAAGACTATTTGGAATTTTCTAAAGGTTGATTTGGTTGAAGTGATTAAGGTGGGTTAGGATTCAAGGAATCTAATGAGAGACTGGGATACACTATTGAATCATAATTTCAAATACCTAATGGTGGAGTGGATGGTTATGCATAAAACCCTTAGAGACTCCCTAACTATAAATCATCTTTTTAATAATCTCAAATAGTTTTCAATACTTTATATTATCATACCTCTTAACCTTTGTTTCTCCTAAGATGAAATTCATTGTAATCTAGAATCATTTATCAATGTAATTATTTTTCTATTTTTTTATTGTTAGTTTTTCTAATCCTATCATTTTTTATATTTTTGTACTTCTATATTGTCTAACATTCACATATAGTTCTATGAAAAAATAAATGTGTAACATTCTATTTTTAAACATTCCTTTTTATCTCACAAAAGGGTGAGAAAACTAGACAAACATAAAATTTTCAATCTTACTTAACCAATATCTCGTGTCAATTTTTTTCTTTGATTGATAATTATAAACCTGTTAGTTTTTTATTTCTTTAAAATATATGGGTTGTATGATCATAAAAAAGGGGGATATTTTTTGGTATATAGATACTAATCTAACAATTTCTCATTAATTTATCATTGACTCTAATTCTCACAAACATTTTCATTTATTTTAATGATAAAGTTTCTTTAAGTGTATTTCAAGTTTATTTTTAATTGATAATAATTATATTTTTCCTTAATTCTAAAATACTTTTATTTAATATTATTTTGAGTGAAATATTATTCTAAAAATTATTCTGGATATTTTGAAGAAGTCTAGAATCACTATTCAGAAGTTGATATTGTATCCTAATATTGATATTTAACCCCCACTTTTGAGTTAAATTTAATGATCGGGAGCCTATATTTTAATAAGGGACCTCGTGTTTTTGTACCTAACATTTGGTATGTACCTAATTTAAGAAAACTCAAGTTGGTATCATACTCTATGTTCTTGAACTATATGTTTAGTATCAACCGTACACTGCCAATTGTGCTTTTGGAGTCATCCTCACACAGAGAAACCCCACATTGAATCAGTTGTTAGTAGGATTTAAATTTTAAATTACTTATGAGATTTTTTGTATGATTTATCTGAAATAAATATCTCTATAAATTAACTCAAAAAAAATAATAAGGTCTTCATCAATGGATTAATTCATTCCTATTTCTAAATAAAGTTATAATTTTCAATGAACGATTAAATTAGAATTTTGAAAGCATTGCACATTTTGAAATCACAATTTATCTCATGAAATTTTCAAATATGTTTGACCTGAATTAAATCAAGGTTCTTATGTAATTCTAAAATATTTATATATAGTGAAATTAATTTTTTCTATGTCGATCTGTTTTCTCTGAAGCTCAAAAAAAATTAGAATAACTTTCTCAAAAACTATATCGAATATTTATTATTATATAAGAGATTATACTTTCTGATAAAAATGATACTTATAATATATGATATATCTAATAAAATTTTTTAAAGATTTTTTGGACTAAAATTTATAGGAATACATGTTATAGCTACTACTTTATGTTCATCCTACTACTACGAAAGTGTTTCTTATTGTTGCTATGTTATATGAATATATTCTCAACAACAATTTTGGAGATTCTTTGTATGGATAGTTCTTTGAATTTAGTGATACATTACTTTGAAGATATATTCATATTTCAATTTCATCATTTTTATATAAATACTTTCAAATAGAATTTCTCCAACGAAAGACCATCCTTTTAGTTCTGAACACTCGGGTGTTAAGTGTTTTGACATTTATTGTTAATCCTATTTTAAAACCATGTAAAACCTGTTACAAAAAGTTGTTGTTACTTTCACACAAATTTTTATATCTCTTGGAGAAGGATATAATAGTTAAAATCACTAATATCACAAATAGAGTGTTGGTGGAGTGGATAGGGGGATCTTTGTGCCCCGAACCACTATAAAATTTCCTGACTTATTCTTTTAATTTTTGCCACTTATTTTGTTAAATAAAAGCAAAAAAATCAATTTTCGAGTTGAAAATGGGGATCAATTCTAAAATTTTCAAGTGTTTTTAAAAGGACACAATTCACCCCCCCCCCTCTAGTTTCTTCATCATTGTCATAACCTAACAAGAATTCATGCTCATCACATCTCTAATCTTTGAATCTACCTCGAATGAGTACCCAAAAGTACTCAGAATGTCAAAAAATACAAGAATCCTGAATTTGATAGCTAGAAACTATTTCTAATGCTTTTATCGGGGCACACATCCATCTGTGAGGATGTGATAGTTGTTTCCCCACATTATCACTTTCTAAATGTGGGTGGCATCTATTACTTATTTAGGGACATTTACTCCTTCATCAAAATGGGATGATGGGATTTCAGTCACTCCTTTTGTGGATTTCACCTCAGAATTCTTCATCTAGTATGGGTGTCCCTTAAAGATTAAGATGTTGTTTGTGAAACTCTTTCTAGTAGCATATATTTGTGGACACCTCTTAATTACAATACTTCTACCAGAACATTCCATGGGTTCAAGTTAGGGAAGCAACCTTTGTTCAAGGGAGTAGTCATGTTGGGAATCACTGGTGTGTCTGGGCATTGAAAAATTGGTACACCTGGATTTCTTCCCCTTATGATAGGGTTCTAGAGGGTGCAAAATCCCAAGGAATATGAAAGTGCGGTTGATTGTCGTCTATCAACCGTTCAAAGTTCTGATGATCTGCTAATGTGTATAACAACACTCGGGTCGAATCCTCGATGATGATACTCTTTTAATAGTAGAATGTTTTTAGTTTATTGTATTTTGATTGGGGGGTTTGTTTTTAGAGATTAAAATAAGTGATTAATGATTGGTGTTTAATTTAACAATTTGATAAATATTGGTGTAAATTCATTTTTAGGGAGTTAATCTTGTGATATCCTTGAGCTTTACTTTATATTGCATTTAAATTAACACCCACTTCACAAGATAACGTTGATTGGAATTCCTCATTGTTAAGGATTTAATATAAGACTTAACTTATATTAGGGTTCTAATCTCAATTATATATTGCTTATGGTAGTGTATTTATGGTTCCAATAATCTATGGAAACCACATGTTAAACAAATCATCTCATTAATTCACGACATTCTAAGTTTAACATACACAATGTTAATTTAAATAATATCCATTGAGAAAATTCTCTCAATCACTTAACATCCCCAAATTATAACCCACCCCAATGGTAGATTTACTCATCCATTTTTTGGTTAATAATATGGTTGTAATTTTTATTATTGTGAATTATAAATAGAAGAAAAAAAGGATAATAAAAGAGTTGTACATTGAACACACTCACACAAATTGTGAAGGGAATTAAATACTAACTTTAGATTGAATGAGAAAGCATAATAAGGGAAGGGTATTCAACTGTATTTAAACTATTTTCATACCATTAATATTATTTAATATAATTTGGATGATAATAATATATTAATAAGAAGAAACATTCATTAAAATATAATTACAAAAAACCAAGACTTACAAGATTACAAAAGAAGAACAACACAAAAGTAAAAGAAAACAAAGAGAGGAGGAAGGGTATATCAAGTGAAAACATGAGTATGGAAGGTCCTCACAAGCCCTTGTAAAGGATTTTTTCATGACAATATGTGATCCTCTTTTTTTAAATTCCAACCCCTTTGAAGGAGAGGAGGGGATGATTTTATAGCCCAAGGAAGTGGACTGTTTGCATTCCTAATCTGTCTCTGCACTTGGCTCAATGATTTGGATATCCAGACAGCCTAATCTCGAGATATCTTCTTCTTCCAAGTTTTATATAATAATGTTTTTCGACGACTCTAAAATTTTGGAGGCATTTGGACTTATGGAGCCAAAGTTATGACGGTTTTATTAAACAAAGTTAAACTGTCCATTCCAATCCATTATTTTTAGAAGGCCGAATTGAGAATGGGTTTATCAATAGTAATATGCCTTCAAATTTGAACACTTTATTAAACAAAGTCGTCCTCCTATATCTCCTATTTTACACTGAAAAATCTCAGCTTTATTGGATTTTTACATCATGAGATATGTAATTAATACTGTACTGATTTTATTTCCCGTCCAGAATAGTGGGCTGAGTTTAATGAATCATGTGGGCCCCTTGTATTTGGATTTGGGGTTTGAAATTTTTTTTCCAAGAATCCTTACATTTTCCCCTGATCTTTGGAGTAGAATAAAGTAATTTGTACTTCCTGATAAATCTCATCAATTAAATCTTCATGGATGAGCCATTTTCTTCACAGATTCTGTGGGTCTTCTTGTGTGGTCCATATAACCATTTAAATGACAGAATGGGCTAATTATTCCTTATAATTATATGTGGGAAATTGAATACTAAATCCTAAAAAACATAAACCACACAATTTGGATCAGTAGGCTGAGAGTTATTAATAAAATATTAAAAAGACTCAATTGGACTTCTTATAAAAATGCTCTAAACTTATACTTAGTATTAACACATTAATATTTCACACAAATTATGCATATTTCATATAAAATCAGTAAAGGGAGTATATAATAATTCATGAAACTATTAATAAAATCAAATCCCCCACACTTAGTATTGTGTATATCCTCATGTGCAAAAAATATAAAAACATGACATCATCATCATCATTTCAATTTTTATTCATGACTGCTTGCAACACAAAAGACAACACTATGGGGGCTGAAAATAATGAAGTCCAAGGGCATCACCCCAAATCAAATTCACCCCCTCTAGCTTAAACATAGATACATGAGGAAAAAATTGACCGAGACATAATATCTCGCACGCGAAGCCAAGTGATCCGCCACTTTGTCCCCCTCCCTCCAAGTGTGGATCACGCTAGTGTTTCTGGCCAGTAAGGATTTGCATTCTCTAATCATATAAATTATAGACCAAGGACTAGTACCAATACCTTGGAGTGAATCATGAATAACCCGAGAGGTTTAGACAATATCACTCATCCATGTTGAATTCCTTCACAAGTTGTTACAGAAACAATGTTCCAAAAATAATTCAATTTTTTCATGCTCAAATTTAGAAATGGAAAATGGTGGCACACAAAACTTACTCCTCTCAAGATGATAAAATTTATTTATGGATCTTCACTCATTCACAAACCAAAAGTGAAAATCTTAGAGTTTGAAATAGCTCTGAGCTTCCACTCCCTATCCAATGTGCACAAGAATCAATAGGTATTTTGAAGGGTTTTTTTGTGCCTATGGGACGGTAGAAATATAATGTCCAAGAAAGAGAAGAAGAGGGGTAAAACACCAACATGGAAAAAGAAATGCACATTTTTTTTTGAAATGAGACATCAAAGGAAATGGAAACACATATTTACGAGGGAATAAAAATGTGAAATAAGACACAAAAGTGGGAGGAAATATGAAGGGAATGAGAAGATATAATATTTACAAATCACAAAACTTCTCCCAATGATATATGAAAATAATGCAAGTGTTCTTTTTTTTCTTTTTTTTTCTCTTTTTTTGAAAGTTGAACTTGAAAGAGATCTCTAACTCATATCCCAACCCATGATTGATCTCCTCATGAAATTAATTGTAATAGTTATAATAAGATCAAAGGTTGAGAAATAGTGATTTTTGACCTACCCAAGACACAATCCAATTTGTTTTTTTGATTTTTTGATTTTTTTCATTTGGTTTAATTAATTTTTTTTGAACACTTGTCATTAAAATTTGAACAATATGTCATAAGAATATATACAATCCCAAACCCCACTGAAGGACAACCTCTCCCCCCCCCCCACTAAGATGGATTCTTGCCCTCAACCATATGATAACTCATTGAAAATCAATAAAAGGGAACCCAAACAATGAAATCCATTCCCCCCACACGTAAATTTCAAAAAATTATGCAATTAAAATCCATGTTGATATTGGGTAGGATAAGGTATTGCGATTGTAATGTGAATATCAAATAAAAGGTGTTCATAGGCTCTAAGGGGATTTCAAAAGAAGGATTAATGTATGGTTAATGGGAGGTTATTGGGTTATTATAATTCTCATGTGGTTCAGAAAATCCCCCTATCATTTTAATGCACACTAAAGTAAAAAAATTCGATTGAAGGTCCAAAAACTCAAGATTCAAAAATGGGTGTGGAAAAAACTCATTTTGAAAAGATGTCCATAGGTGTCCTTTGCATTAATGCTAAATTTGTTTCTCATTATTAGGGAAAATCAGTTTCCAAATCAAAAAGTGATCATTCAAAATTTGTTGGTTTTGAAACAATATTCTTTATCCAAATTTATGAAGAAACCACAAAATTTTTGAGATTAAACCATGTCTTTTGACTCCAAAAAATGGTTGGACAAAATTTGAAACTTGGAAGGTGAGTAAGTATGACTCTTATTTGTTCATTTTTTAATTTTTTTTTAGGTTTTTTTGTGTTTTTAAATTACACACCCACACAAAAGAGATATAGTAAATAAAAATGTGATGAGTAAAGTGGTAAAAAACAAAATTAGAATGAGGGTGGAAGAAGAGATATGGAGAGAGAGAGAGATAGGAGTAGGAGTTAAAGAGAAATAGGTTCCCCCGAGTTTGGATTTGGTGGGTTGCCATCTCCATCTAGTGGTGGGTCAACTGTAGAAGTTGAGGATTCGATGGAATTCGATGTTGTTCCAGGATTATGTGTCCTCTCATGGTGATGCTTTAATCTATGTCTATTAACCGTGAATTTCCTTTTGGAAGAGGGTTCTTGGACTTGCACTACAATAAATGGGTAAACATGAGAAACAATAAAAGGACCTTACCAATGAGAATTAAGATTACCTGGGTGAATCTGAAATCAACATTTGAAAAGAAATACCTTTTCACCTTCATGGAATACCTTTCTCATGTTGTGTTTATCATGGAGTACCTTAGCCTTTTTTTGTATAGATTGGAATTCTCATAGGATTCAAGTCGAAGATTGTACAGTTCATCCAATTGCAACAATATTTCTTCACTGGATTTTTCACAATCAAAATTACAGGTTTTCACAGCCCAAAAAGACTTGTGTTGGATTTTAGCTGGTAAATTACATGCTTTACCAAAAACTAGCCTATAAGGAGACATCCCAATGGGTGGTTTATAGGAAGCTCGATAATCCCAAAGTGCTTCATCAAGTCTTTCAGGCCAGTCTTTTCTAGTGGGTTTTACAATTCTCTCAAGAACTCTTTTCACTTCTCTATTAGAAAGTTCAGCCATTCCATTTTTTTGGGTTGATATGAAGTAAAAGTTTTATGTACAACACCATTATTTTTCAAAAGAGATTCCATGGTTCTATTACAAAAAATGGGTTCCTAAGTCACTTATCAAGGCACGTGGTGTGCCAAATTGGTGAAAGATGTGTGTCTTTAGGAACTCATTGATAGTATGTGAATTATTATTTCTAGTGAGTTTAGCCTCGAAAAACCTAGAAACATAATCAACCGTAAGAAGAATGTATGAGAATCCATTGGAAGGGGGGAATGGTCCCATGAAATCGATGCCCCAAAGATTGAATATCTCATAGAAGATTAAAGGCTTTTAGGAAATTTCATTTCTTTTAGAAATTGTTCCCAACTTTTGGCAAGTGGGACATGATTGAAAGAACACATGTGAGTCCTTGAAGAGTGAAGGACAGAAGAATCCATAGTCTAAGACCTTTCAGGAGCTCCTTTGTGGTCAAAAATGGCCACCACCAGGCATTGAGTGACAAAATTATAAGATGGAAGAATGTTCATTTTCATCAACACATCTCCTAATTACCATGTTTATCCCAGTTTTCCAATGTTTATTTTCTTCCCAAAAATAGTATTTTAAATCACTTTTCAACTTCATTTTTTGTTCTTTTGGAAAAATTTCAGGAAAAACACCAGAAACCAAGTAATTTACAATTGGGGCATACCATTGTATTTTTGGAGTGAGAGATGAAAGGCGCTTAGTTAGAAATTATGGATCAATTATTTAGGAATGATAAGAATTAAAAATTCCACTAAATTGATCAGCCATAGTGTTTTCTTTTCCTAGTCTATCTTTGATTTCAAGGTCAAACTCTTAGAGCATTAGGATCCATCTTATTAGCCTTGGTTTGGAATCACTTTTCTTGAGTAAGAACTTTATAGCAGAATGGTCTGTAAAGATGATGATTTTGGAACCTAAGAGATAGGGACAAAATTTATCTAAGGCAAAAACCACTGCTAAAAGTTCCTTTTCAGTCACAGTGTAGTGAGATTGAGTTTCATCCATTGTTTTTGTGGCATAATAGATGACATGACTAATTTTTTCTCTTCTTTGACTAAGAACAGCCCCAAAAGCTCTATCAGAAGCATCACACATCAACTCAAAGGGTGAGGACCAATCTAGGGGTTGGATTATTGGGGAAGACGTAAGAAAAGTTTTAAGTTCAATAAAGTCTCTCTTGCAAACCACATCAAAAATGGAAAGTGAAATCATTTTGGAGCAACCAAGTGAGTGGGAGGGAAATTCTACTGAAGTTGTGGATGAATCGCCGACAGAAACTAGCATGACCAAGAAATGAATGGATGTCTCGAACAGATGTGGGTTCTGGAAGTGATTGGATCACTTCAATTTTGGCAGGATCAACTTCAATACCCTATTTTGAAACTATGTTCCCTAGAAAAATCCCATTTACAACCATGAAGTGGAATTTTTTAAAATTTAACACAAGGATACACTTGACACACTTTTGAAGGACGAGAGAGAGAGAATGAAATCACAATTCAAATGAATCACCATAAATGGTAAAGTCATCCATGAAGACTTCCACGCATTGTTCAATGAATTCAGAAAATACACTCATCATACACAAATGGAATGTTGCAGGAGCATTGAAAAGGCCAAAAGGAATTCTCTTATATGCATATTTTCCAAAGGGGGATGTGAAAGTAGTCTTTTCTTAGTCCTTAGGTGCGATTGGGAATTGGAAGTAGTCATTGTATCTATTAAGAAATCAATAGTGTGACTTTCCGGCTAATCATTCTAGAATTTGACCAAGGAATGGAAGATGGTAGTGATATTTTTGTGTTTCAACATTCAATTTTTGGTAGACGATGCACACACGCCATTTGTTCTTCACTAGAGTTGTGATTACCTCCCCATGTTCATTTGTGACAATAGTTATCCCACCCTTTTTAGGTACAACTTGAATTGGACTAACCCATTCACTATCAGAAATTTGGTAGATAATACCAACTTGAAGAAGCTTGGTGATCTCTTTCCTAACTACCTCAAGTATGAGTGGATTGAGTCTTCTTTTTGGTTGTCTAATTGGTTTGGATGATTCCTCAAGATGGATGTGATTCATGCAAAGAGTAGGGTTAATTCTTGGTATGTCATCTAGGGTCCATCTAAGGACTTTTTGTTTTCCTCTAACACTTGAACTAGTTTGGACTCCTCATTTTCAGTAAGTGGAGAAGAGATAATGAAAGGATAAGAGTGATCATGGAAAAGGAATGCATATTTCAGGTTTTTAGGAAGAGGTTTCTGATCAGTCTCATCTTTCATTTGTGGGTTATACAACTCAAGAATGGAGGAAGGGACTTCAGTTGCTTCGGATTCATTTGCCTTAATACTGTCCAAGGTGGAGTAGAAGAGATCAGATTTGATGTGGGATTCAAGAGAGTTTTCATATTCCACTTGATTTATAGAGTCTATGAATGAGAAGTCCACATCAACATCACCATTTATGACTTGGTTAATCATGGTGAAGATTTGACAAGATCCTTTATCATTTGAACATGAATAACATGATGTATTGGGGTTTAATTGACTCTTTGAAGTGTACTCAGAAGTATGGATTGAGAATGAAGAGTGATCCTCAGATGGGTATCGCATGGCTTGGAAAATGTTGAACTTGACCAGTCGGTCACCAAATTCTATGGATAAGATGCTTGAATGGACATAAATATTATTTCTAGCAGTCATGAGGAATGGTCTTCATATAATTACGGGAGATTGATAGGAGTTCATCTCACCTTCAATGTCAAGGAAATAGAAATCAGCAGGGAAGATAAGATCATTCACACAAACAAGGGCATCCTCAATTATAACCTTAGGACTAGCAGTGCTTTCATTGTCCAATTGAATGACAACACCCGTTGGATGTATGGGACCTAGACCAAGTTTGGAGAAGATAGATTTGAGCATGACATTAATTGAGGCTCCTAGGTCTATGAGTGCATCATATAAGTTGGAACTTCCAATTTGGCATGGAACTGTAAAGGTCCCTGGATATTTGCACTTTATGGGAATAGACTGTTGGGTGGAAACATTTTCAAAGGTCCTAAGTTGCCTCTTGTGGGTGCAAAATTTCTTATGAAACTTGGCATACTTAGGGATTTTTTTAATGGAATCTAAGAGGGGAATGTTCACTTCAACATGTCTAAACATGTCGAGCATTTCTGGATCAAGTTTAAAGGACTTATTTGGCTTAGAAATGGATTTAAAAAAAGGAATTGGTTTCCTAAGTGGAATGGAAGGAGGTGAGGGAATGACTTCATATTCCTTTTCAAGTTTCTTTTTCTTTTCATTTTCTATGTAAAAATTTAAATGGGGGTTGGAGGACTTATCTTGAGGAATAGAAATTTTCTTTCCCGATCTAAGTGAAATTGAACTTACATTACCCTTGGGGATGGGTAATGGTTGAGCTCGGAGTTGGGAAGAATTTGATTGTTGTTGCTGGATTAGGTGAGATGCAAATTGACCAATTTGGGTTTCAATGTTTTTGAGGCTAGAACTGGTGAAGGAGGCAAGATATTCAACTGCACTTTCCCATGGTTGCTTGAAAGAAGAGGCATGTCCCGAATTTGGATTGCCTTGATTTTGGTTCCTGGGAAAGCAATTGTATTGGTTTGAGAATTGGGAAGGCTCATTAGGATAATGGAATCCAGGAGGAGGATTGTTCCTTTATTGTTGAGGAACAAAAGGATAAGGTTATTAGAAGTTACCAACACCTTGACCATATTGAAACTGGTTTGGGTTTTGGGGAGTTAATTTAGGGGGATGAGAGATGGGATTACCATACCTCAGGCCTTGGTTATAGGAAGAAGAGAATGGATCAGAGTGAGGTTGGTTGAAGTTCCTAATGAACTGACCTGATTGTTGAGGGTTGGGGTTCCACTGAGCATATGCTGCATTGAGCTCCATTGGTACAGATGAATCAATTGATCCTCTTGAAGTTATGGACATGAGTCTGTTGGATGAGGTGGTCAGTTGAAGATTCCATAGTTTTTGACAAGTCTGGGAAACATAGATTGTGGAGAAGATGAGGTTGGGGATTTGGATTCCACAGCTAGTTGTCGCACAAGACCTATAAGTTCACTCATCCACTCGGTCATCTTGTTCAGATCTATGGATTTATTGTCTTGGACTTCTTTTACTTTATCATGTTCTCGAGTATGGAATTATTGTGTGTTTTCATCCATGTTGCTTATAAAATCTCTTTTAGCTGCATGAGTTTTATCAACAAGAGAACCACCACTTACGGTATCAATGAGAGTTCTCTCCATCACCAATAAACCCTCATATAATTATTGTATCAAGATTTGATCAAGGATTTGGTGGTTTGGGCATGTTGCAACAAACTTTTTGAACCTCTCCTAGTACTCATGGAGTGATTCACAGGGGAATTGATGAATACCACTTATTTCCTTTCGGATATAAGCAATACGAGAAGCAGGAAATAATTTCTCTAGGAAGATTCACATCATGTCATTCCATGTGGATATAAAACCAGGAGGAAGGTGTTATATCCATCACTTGGTGGAGTTAACTAGGGAGGAAGTTAATGCTCGAAGATTTATTTGTTCCTCATAAACCCCTTAAGGCTTCATGGTAGAGCACACCACTTGGAACTCTTTAAGGTGGAGATGCGGATCCTCACCGGCTCACCGATGGAAATGAGAAAGAAGATGAATCAAACCCAATTTGAGTTTGATGTCATCCTTTATGTTTGGATATTGAATACCAAGAGGTTGTTAATTCAAATTAGGGTAAGCGAGTTCTTTAAGTGTTTGTTCCATAGGACTGGCCATATCTAATTCAATTAGTTGGAGAAGGATGGGTTCTTGAATTATTTGATTATCCCTAATGTTCCTCCTAAGTTGGCGAAGTGGTCGCTCAATTTTAGGGTCAAAAAAATATTAGGGATTGTTTGGGAGGCTACTAGGGAATTTAGAGAGATGTTGTAAGAAAGAGGAAGACAGGTTTTTCTTTTTTTGTTTTTCGTTTATAATTTTTATGAGGAAGGCAAGTTTTTCTTTATGTTTTTTTAATAATAACTAAAAACTAACGACTACTTAATTGCACCATCCCCAAAACTGGTTCCATTTGAAGGTGTGGCTAATTGTTGCCTATCGACCGTTCAAAGTTTGGATGTTCTGCTAATGTGTATAGTAGCACTCGGGTCTAATCCTCAACGATGATACTCTTTTAATAGTCGAATGTTTTTAGTTGATTGTATTTTGATTGGGGGTTTGTTTGAAAAGATTAAAATAAGTGATTAATTATTGGTGTTTAATTTAACAATTTGATAAATATTCGTATGAGTTCATTTTTAGGGAGTTAATATTGTGATATCCTTGAGCTTTTCTTTATATTGCATTTAATTTAACACCCACTTCACAAGATAACGTTGATTGGAATTCCTAAGTGTTAAGGATTTAATCCAAGACTTAACTTATCTTAGGGTTCTAAAATAAATTAGATATTATTGATGGAACTGTATTTATGGTTCCAATAATCCATGTAAACCACATGTTAAACAAATCATGTCATTAATCTACAACATTCTAAGTTTAAAATACACAATGTTAATTTAAAGAATGTTCATCGAGCAAATGCTCTCAATCACTTAACATCCCCAAATTATAACTCACTTCAATGGTAGATTTACTCAGACATTGTTTTGGTTAATAATGTGGTTGTAATGTTTATTATTATGAATTATAAATAGAATAAAAAAGAAAGGGATAAGAAAAGATTTGTGTGTCGAACACACGCACATAAACAATGAACGGAATTAAATACTAACTTTAGATTGAATGAGAAATCATAATAAGGGAAGGCTATTTGACTATATTTAAACTATTTTAAGACCACTGATATTATTTAAAAGAAGGTTTATGAGAATAATAGATGAAGAAGAAGAAAAATTCGTTAAAATAGAATTACAAAAACCAATATTTATGATATTACAAACGAAGAACAACAAAAAAGTAAAAGAAAACAAAGAGAGGATGAAGGGTATCTCAAATGGAAACTTGAGTATGGAAGGTCCTCCCAATACCTTGGAAAGATTTTGGTCGTGCTAATATGTTCTCCTATCTTCTTAAATTTCAACCCCTTTTAAAGAGAGTAGGGGGTGTATTTTAGCCCAAGGAAGTGGACTGTTTGCATTCCCAATCTACCCCTCCACTTGGATTGACGATTTGGCCATCCAGATAGCTGAATATCGAGATATATCATTTTTCCAAGTTGTAGATAATAATTTTTTCCGACTGATCTCAAAATTTTGAGGCATTTTAACTTTTGGAGACAACGTTATGGTGGTTTTATTAAACAAAGTTAAATTTTCCATTCCAATCCATTCTTTTTAGAAGGCCAAAATGTGAATGGGTTTATCAATAGGAATATTCCTTCAAATCCAAACACTTTCTTCAACAAATTCGGATTATATAGCTCCTATTTCACTCTGCAAAATCTCATCTTTATGGGATTATTACATAATGAGATATGTCATTAATATTGTACTAATTTTATTTCCCAGCCAGAATAGTGGTCTGAGTTTAAATGAATCATTTGGGACCCTTTTCTTTGGATTTGGGACTTTAAATTTTTATCCAAGACTCCTTACATTGTCCCCCGAACTTTGGATGAGAATCAAATAATTTTTACTTCCTAATGGAGCCTATAAATTAAATATTCATGGATGGTCCGGTTTCTTCATAGATTTTGTGGGTCTTCTTGTGTGGTCCATATGACCATTCAAATTGTAGAATGGGCCAATTATTTCTTATAATTATGTGTGGGAAATTGAATAAGGAATACGAAAAAAGAATAACCACACAATTTTGATCAGTAGGGTGTGATTTATTAATAAAATATTAAACTCACTCAATTGGACTACTTCTAAAAATGATCAAAAAAATTACTTAGTATTAAAACATTAATATTTCACACAAATTATGAATATTTAATATAAAATAAGTAAAGGGAGTATATAATAAGTCATGAAACTATTAATAACATCATTATACCATGTTGAATATAGGTAATCTTATGCCAGAGGCATGTCTCCAAGTTTTTCTTTGGCTTCCCATGCTTAACACGGGGTATGTCATGACTTTGACATCTAGTGGAGATAGATCGGATAGATCATAACACATATGAGAGTGGATCAAATGGTTACATATCTATAAGGGAGCACCCAGAAGGTTTACTGGATGGGTGGATCAAAAATCCTAATGAGGATGGATCCAAGGATGGTTGGTCCCAACAAAGGGGATACCAAGGTTTACCATTGGCTGGGATTGAACCTTGTGAAGGCCTCCTACGTACCCTGTATAGGAGACTGGGATTAAAACCTACATAGTTCAAGAGGTTGAATCATGGGATTGGGGTGTACATGATGGACAACAACCCAATGACATGTTGGGGCTTATTCATGGATATAGCCCCATTGCAAGATGGACACTCTTTGTTGGATGGTTATGGATTGTGTGAGGCTTATTTATACTTAACTACCTGAACGGATGACATGATTTCACCAGGATGTGGTAGCCTAGCTAAGAATCAGGATTTATAATGGATGGTTGAGTGAAGTGGATGGGAGGAATAGGATGGAACTGACATGAAAATGATGGTGATTTTGGGATTGAACCTTAGAGAGGATTCCTACATATCCATGTGGCAGGTAATCAAAGTCTATGTAGTTATGTGGGGTGATGGGACACCTAAAGAGGTGGTCTGTGAGAATGGACTCATGGGTGTGACCTGAAAGAAGTAGAACTTCCAGGTTGGGGCATGAACTTCTTAAAAAAATTATCAAGGGAGAGAGGAGTATGGGACATGAGTGATGGACTTCATACTTAGGGAGGCTCCCTACGTACCTTTCTCAAAAAATGGAAAAGATCAAAGTCCACATAGTTTGGATATGGGGGCATAGTATTAGGGTGTACACAAAGGATAGAAACCTAACGACATGATGGGGATTACGCGTGGTTAATATCCCAACACAAGAGGGAAAATCTTGGTTGGAGGAGTATGAATTGAGTGTGGGGCTTAGGCATGGTTAGCTGCCAAGGAACTAGTCTGACACCATTAAGTAGTGGACCAAGGATATGGGTCCCAACAAAGTGGATTCCAAAGTTTACTAGTGTTTGGGGTTGAACTTTAGGGAGGCTTCCTATGTACCATGTCTAGGAGACATGGATCAAAACCCACATAGTTCATAATCATACAATTTAGTGTCATGCAGGATGAGAAGATCATACGGTTTATTTTCATGATGGATGAGGGTGAACTAACATGAAGACAGTTGAGATACATGAGTGATGGGCTTGAACCTCGAAGAGGCTTCCTACGTACCTTTCCTGTAAAGGGAAAAGATCAAAGTCCATGTTGTTCAGTATGGGGGATGGGGCTTGCACACTGAGGTATCCCAGAGAAGATGTCATGGTCGATGCTACTCTAAGACCATGTGAGTCATGCTCAGTTTGAGAAACCAGAGACAACAAAGAACTGACGATCGCATCATGAAAGGTGTGTCTTAGAGGAATGGAGTGAGGTTTACATGTGTTTAGCGGCCTAGGGAGATGGAGATTGGGACTTACTCTAGGATATAGGCCCGATGGTAAAGGAGGGTGTCCATATATATGAGGAGGATATGTCCATCATACCTAAAACATCCCATCATAGGGTGTTGAAGCTTATGTAGAGACTGGCCGAGGTGTGCATAGAGACAAAGATTATAGGGAGAGAAGAGTGAGAAGGTGTCGGTTCCCACCCCTTTTATAATCCTCTCTATTCTTATCTCTTATGCGGTGATCACAGTTTAACGTCATGTGTCGGGGATGCGGGTGCTTGGCAGTTTAATGTCCTTCAGCTTGGATGGTGAGGATTTAATATTCACCCCCATGACTTATATAAATGGTGCACTTTAACCCTTGGTGAAGGGAAGGCACCATAAATGTTGTTAAGGTATGGGGTTGTGGAGTGATCCATTGAAGGGCTCATGTTAGCATGGCTATGTGAAGAAGCAACATCCATTAGTATGTCTATGCAAAGAAGCATGAGGCAAAGCAACACGACATTAAGCACTTCCCAAGGGAATTTGAAATCACTTTGTACAAGGCTGGAAGGTCACATGAGAAAAGGGTTCATGAAGCACGAGTCCTTGCAGATAAGGGCTTCGCAAAGCTCAAGGGGTCACAGATCATAATGCTTCGTAGATATCATGGGCTTGCAAAGAATAAGGGATTGCAGGGCACATGGATTCATAGATCTCATGGGATCACAGAGCATAAGGGCTTGCATAGCACCTAGATTCATAGATCTCATGGGCTCACAAAGCTCATGGGCTCAAAAAGCACAAGGTATCGTAAATATCACAGGCTTGTAGAGCATAAGGGCTCAAAAAGGATATGACTTTTCAAAGAGGAGAACTTTGCAAAGCATAGTGTATCAGCCTAAGCATGGAGTACTCATTTTTTTGGAGAGTGATTCATGAATATTGGGTGCTTTGAGAAGTCTCAAGCACCCAAAGGGGGATCCTTCCTTCGTGGTCTCCAATAGGCTTAGCGAAGGGTATTCCTTCTTGAAACTAGGGTAGATCTCAGAAAAGGAAAAGGATTTTCACAATGCCTAAGTACCTTAGATGATTCATTTTTCTAGTTCTTTCACAAAGAAAAGAATGCTTCACAATTTGGGAATTTGAAAGACAAAAGGTCTAGGTTCATCTCCCTTGTAATGGGGGGAGCAATGTATTTATAGGTGTCATGGGGCGCAATTCTCTGAGGTAATTCCACGAAATAAATTTTGTTTTTCCATCAAAGGAAAACTTCGTCAATTTTCTCAGATTTGTGAAGTCGACCTTCATCCCCTCCATGGTGTAAAGTCTTCCTTAGTTCCTTCTGCGGTGGTCGTAGGGGATTCCTTCCATTTCCATGGAATCACTGAGGCGACTGTATTCCCTCTACAGCACAAATACTTACATTAAGTTCATCGTAACCACAGAGTCAACCATCACTTTCCTCTGCGGCAGGCACATAGAGAGCATTGTCTTTGCATCGGCCGCAGTACTGAAGGGCATCACAAAGGTGTTTCCTTTGAAAGGGTGATTCCTGAAGCATCCCCTTTCGTCACCATTTAGATTCCTTTACTTATTTTTCCCACACATATATTTTGACACCAAAAAATTCTCCCCCTCGGAATTATAGTCATGGAGAAAAAAAAGGGTCGAATTCTAAGGGTATATCTCAAAACGTTTAGGCATATTGTGAAGTGGGATTGCAGAGATGGATCGTAATGCGGATAGGCAGTGTGCGGGTGGAGAACTCTACAAAGCTCGCCGCAAATCTCACCATGGACATTCATTCCTTGAATCTCGGGGTTCATTGCCTATAAATAGGGGAGGATAACTTCTATTGTTTCCTCAGTTGTCTATGTATCTTCACACTTGAGCTCTTTATTTGCGAAGTTCTGTGTTCTCTACGATCGATCTTTTTTAACCGAGTTTTCTTTTTCTCTGTGTCTCACAGTGAGTCCCTAGACTCTGCGATTGTGTGCTCCACGATTTGTTTCCATGAGCTATGTGGTAGAAATTTGTGATCGGTCTCTACGATTGATCTCTATGATCAAGCTCTTCGATTGATCTTTGTGAACCATAATATAAATATTCTAATGTTTTGGCACATAATGGCCAACCAAGAATCTTCTCAGGGGTCCTTGCGAATGCTTCCCTAAGGGAAGATATGGAGAATAATCTAAGAATTAGGGAATATGTGTAAATCCATTCAGACCATAAATCCCTAGTGGAGCTCCTATTAGAAATCCAAAATAACTATCCTATTTTCAAAATATTTCCTCTATACAGATTTGGTTGGAAGGAGGATGTTCTCATACTTTAATAAAGTAGCGACGAACTAGCTTATGGGTTTAGGAGTACTTCATTCCAGCATTAGTGGTTTAGGGCTGTTTTCGGTCATACATAGGGAGATCACACACCTGTCAATGTTGACTACCTATATAATCATGTCAACAATGCTGATGGGAAGATGTTGGATCTAGAGGTATCTCCCCTGCAGTACCACACCATCCTCAATATAGCTTTGGGAAACCTGGATAAGGGGTGGACTAATTATTGGGATGTGTGCCAAGGTGATAATTTTACAGAGGATTGGGCCTGGGCTTACTAGGTTTTTGAATCCTATGAGTAATTCGAGGTAGAGCTAAAGTGAGTAGGACTATATGAAGCTATGTGGGCCTCCTAATTCCACATTTATCATCTGAAACACTTGATTCCAGAGTTGCTGAGCAGGTGGTCGATGAGGACCAACACTTTTCATCTTCACCACGAGGAGGTCTGCATCAGCCTCTGGGTCCTTCACAAGATCTCAGGGATTCATATCTTAGGGGTGATGTATGATGACTTCCTCCCTGCTGAGAACACATGGGAGGATCCGGAGGGGATGTAGTGGCTGGAAAAGGCACTGATGGATTTGGTGTTGGGTGAGGAAAAATAGTCAGTGAGGGACGTCCACTTCAAGTTTTGGTTTAAGTGTTCCATAAATTTCCCATCAAGAACTTCCATTGAAGGGGAGGAAGCACCAAGGAATCAATCGGTCTGGCATCTTACCTGTCCAATGGGATCCCAGTGTAGTAAAAAGAACTCATATTGGTAAAAAGTGGAGGATAGCCAATGGAAGCTATGGGGGTATAGTGTCAACACCGAGAAAAAGTCGGTGGTTAGGAAGGATGGGTTCATTTAGGCACTTAATTGTGGATGGATGTTGCCATTTCAATTTTGGGACCACTTTGTGTTTGAATATTGTATTTGTTGTCAACAGTTGTCAATGCTGGTCAAAATGAAGAAGGATATAAAGAAGAACTCCAAAGTTAATGGAGATCGGCTGAAGTGAGGTTGCCTAGAGAATTGTTATGGAATCATATCATTAGATTTCATACTTGAGAAATTCTATTAGACGATAAATTCAAACGATTTTTGAACTGATCGTAAGTTCAAAGAACTTGTGTCAAAGGTGACACATTTTTTACAAAAATGAAGAATGGAGAAGTATCATCCATTTGAGGATGATTGGAGCAGAATGGTGAAGTATCATCTATCTAAGGATGGTTGAATAAGAATGAGTATTTGAAGAAGACAATGCAATGATTCATGATTGCATGTGAACCATGCAAGATCTTACATGAAGAATAGAATCACATGATTTGCAGAATGATGGTTATAAAGATGAGATAATGTGGAAGGACTTGACATTCTGAGGTAGCCATGCATTTCAAATTATATTCTAAATCAGATGATGCATTGCTGGTATGTATTTCACACATATCATGAGTTAGGAGAACTTGTTATGAAAGCCTTATGAAGGAAAGGGGGAGAAATGATGATGCCAGTCATATAAAGTTTTTATTGGAAGGAATGATGCTGCTGGGGGATAGGGAAGTTTCAGTTCCCATTGTAACTCTGACGATGCTAAAGCTGATCTATCAAAGGATAAATATCACGATAGTGGGATTCGTGATAAGAGCAGAAGAATGGTTATGGGAAGACGTGAAGAGAGAAAATGACAAAGCAATGTACAATCTGGGGACGGCAGAAAAGAACAGTTTAAGGTAGCGTTGTTTTCCAGTGTTTGCCAAATTTTAGGGCCTGAAAATTGGGAGATGAAGAAATGTGCTTGGCAATGGATGTTGCGCGCAAGATTGAAGATGGTTTAGATTTCTACATGCAAGGCATTATTCAAAGCCAGAACATTGAAAAATGACAAAGGCATGGAGTGCGCGGAAACCTTGGCGAGTTTCGCGAAAAAATAAAGCGGTGCGCGAAATAGTAGAGGGATGCGTGAAATATTAGCGGGATGTGCGAAATATCAGCAGGATGCGCGAAAAAGAATGTTGTGCGCGTAATATCAGTGGGCTGCGCGAAAAATGAAGGTTGCGCGAAATATTGGCGTGGTGCGCGAAATAGAGGAATGATGTTTTCGCGCAAAAGGTGTTTCGAGATCAGAAGCTCGAAAATTGGCAAAGGCATGAAATGCGTGAAAAATTGGATCATTGCGCGAAATATCTGCGGGATGCGCGAAATAGAGGAATTATGTTTTTCGCGCAAAAGGTGTTTCAAGATCAGAAGCTCAAAAAATTTCAAAGGCATGAGATGCGCGAAAAATTGGATCATTGTGCGAAATACGATGTCACGTAAAAGGATGAATTTGCGCGCAATATTGAATGCGGTGTGGAATTTTGCACGCAATTGGTGATTCATGATTAGAAGAATGAAAAATGGAAAAGGCATGAGGTGCGCGCAATATTGAAGCATGGTGCGAAATATGAAGTTGCCTGAAAGAGTTTTTCCGCGCATAAAGGAGGTTTTACGCGCGGATTAGTGTTTTTCGTGCGGGGTCAAAATTGCATATAAATATGAGGCTGACCCTCTCCATTTGTTGAGACTCGACACATAGAAAAATCACGAGCTCTGATGCATAGAAAAAGTGAAGTATAAAGTATTGCGCGAAAAGAAGAATTGTTGCGCAAAAAATAAAGTGTTGCATGAAAAAGGGAAGTTCTGCGCGAAATAGAAGGGTTGTGCGAAAAGGGTTTTTTCGCGCCAAAAGTTTTTTTTACGCGCAAGGCTATAATTTTACGCGCAAGCCACCTAGAAGGTTGCGCGAAAATTTTGAGGTTCTCGTATGCCTTTGATAGGTGCATTGCACTCTCGAAGCAGCTTTGTGAAGAAGAAAGAACTGTGAACCATTCGGTTTCACAAAGAGAAGATGAACCACACTCACACGATTGGTGTTTAACACTATTATTGTGCATTGTGAAGTGAGGAAGAACAAGATGTGCAAATGAATTCATATCCGCACCAAGGAAGAAGGTAGTATACCAATACACTCTGGTGCTGGTATTGATAATTGAAGAAAGATATTAGAACACTGTAATTATACTGTGTCAAATAGAAATAAGAGAAGAAGAAGAACAGAGTATGCCCAACTGAAGGCTGACAATTATTCAGCGCAGTTTAATTCTGATGATGCTAAGATGAGCTGGTCTTCATTGTTCTGATAATCACAAAGGGAGTTTTTGATTCCATCAGATTGAAGCAGAAGTGATCTCAGTGTAGCTGGTTTTGCACTGAAGAAGAAGGGGGAGAAGATTGTGCAGCTTTCAGGTTTTCTGCAGAGAAAGAAGTGGTTGTTTTCCTGCATGCTTCTAGGTAGGTAATAATTTAATAGAGGAAGAACAAAGTAGCACTGTGACATCCAATAGGTCTCAACAGGTGAAAGATTCTTTTGTTGTTTCAAAATCTTTTAACAAAGAGAAGACTGTATTTAGAGGCAGTATAAAGAACCAGCTAGAGGCTGCAAGTTGGACTAGGTCATCACTAGTCCAGGGAAGAGGATTGTTTCCCACTCCCCTCCAAAGTGTAGGGACTCACACTGGCTAGAGGATTATTTTCCTAGCCACTCCATTGTAACATCATTTTACATTATAATGGAGAATCCATGCACTGGTCATCCCCATGCATGGTAAGGACGTAGCTACTCTTATTGAGTGGTGAACCTTGTAAATATATTGTGTGCATATCTTTACCGCTTTCTATTATTGCAGGTGACAGGAAAAGAGAATAAGAGAATCAAGATCCTAACAGGTCTAGAGGTACAGGGATAAAAGTTGGAATTTGTTTAAAAAGTCCTCAACACTGATTCACCCCCCCCCCCTCTCAGTGTTAGGTATATCCTAATCTGGTCTTCTCATTCGAGACACAAATATGGGTGTGTGGTCCAGCACATTCATTATGGAATTTTTACTGGCGATGGGGGAGCGTGTCAACTTGGGGATGCTAGTGCTGGCCAAGATGTACAAGGTTTTGTGGAACATTAGTGAGGGGAAGAAACCACATAGGGTGTGTGGACCGCTCCATATTTTGTATGGACAGATAGTGGCACACATGGGAACCTATGAAAATTTTAACCCTATTTCCCCTCCTGGATCAGACTTCTGACCAGCTATTTTGTATTCTATGGGGAGATTTTCGGATAATCTAACTTCACCGTTGGTGTTGAACAGAGTCTAGAGGGTGGATTAATTCAACTTATATCCATTTCTATTGGCCAAATGTGTATTCACTGATGACAGCCATGGAAATGAGGAGCAACGGTCCTATCTCCTAGACTTTCAGGGTGGAGTTCTGGTAGCACATATTTATCATGATCTTATCTATGAGTTGTACACTCTACACCTCTTTGTGAGGTAGTTCCAGTGCATGTAGAGGTTTACCCTTCAAGTCTACTTGGGGGTACACCATTAGGACCATCCATGTGTGATGAGGCAGTTGTGTATCATGTTGACACGGGAGGATGTGAAGATACAGAATGAGCTTCCTCTGCCCATAGTTGTTTATGGGATAGTAAATGTGTATTCCAAGAGTTGGGAGGAAGCCTATTCAGGGGAAATGTTGACGTGACCAACTTCCCGTGCTAGTGACGGGGTGCCTCATCAACCGCGAGGTTGGGGTTAGAAAGTGTCAAGAACATGCCATGGTGGCGGGGTTGCAGTAGTGATGAGTCTAATAATTCCAAGACCTTCACCGAGCGGGAGGCAAGTGGCAGCGATAGACCCGGTGGTCCTAGATGGGCAGAGCCGATAGGAAGGGAGGCCACCCAGGGGGTTCCACAGGATACCCACTTAGGCTCTGGGGAAGTGGCTATGCCGTATAGACATGCCTAAGGAAGTTGTTTTCCTGAAGACTTGGGAAACCTAGAAGGTTAAAAGAAAATTCCACAGTCTTTCCCTGACGTGGAACCATCATAACCATATCAGGATGGATCTTTTGAAGATCTTCAATGCCATGGTCAGATTTCTTGTGTCTCGAGTGGAAGGTGAGTAGTACATCACCGAGATAGAGGAATTTGTGCACTCTTAGGGTACTCCGCATCCAATGACGAACCAGGTGAAAGTACTACTTAACCAAACAGTCGCACCACAGTTTTCTACTTCCAAGTTAATGGAGGGATTCTCTTTAACCAAAGAATTAGAAGAGTCCTCTTAGGGGGAATAATTTGGAAGAGGGAGCCCTTTATAGTAAGGAAAAGTTGCAACCTTGGAGTTATAAGAGTTTGATTAGGCTCTTGAGGTAAACCCTAAACCATTTTTCTATGGTCCTTATTCAGGTCCTCTAGGATAACTTTCTCAACTGACATTTTTCCTGTGCAGGAGAACCTCATACGTAAAACACGTTCCTACACAATAATATATGAAACTTAGAGGTCTACACCTGTGACAATGGTGATTACAGAATCTATTAAGGCTACAACACTCTGGATGGTTCTCTCAAAATCTTTATATTTCCCAACCATATATGGGGGGACACACATTGAGGTTCTAGATGTATCAGTTCAAGGGCGAGACCAACTATTTGATCTCTATAATTCCACTCCTTTGTAGAATCCCTAACTATTGTCCATTGAACTTGGCCAACTGAAATCTGTGAATTTCTATATGAAAAGTTCTTCAAATGGCATGGACTGCATTGGCAAGGATGGTTGGAGCTATTGGTGATCCCTTTCCTAGGGGAACGTCGATTTTTATGGAAGTGGATGCCCATGCTGACCAAACCACAGTGATCAGAATTACAAATAGGACCACTAGAAGGATGGAACCTCAGATCATCAAGGTGGAATCTGGAGACGAGGATCAATCCGATGACATGGGACCCATCCCACCCGACCAAACACCAGTGGAAGATCTTGTTAATGAATTTCTATAGGTGTTCCCCGCATATGAACCTGTCATCCTAGATGATTGGGATGAGACTACTTCTGATGAAGATGATAGAAAGACCATCCATCACCGGTCATGAAAACTGACCAAGAGTTTCATCAAGTAGACCCCACAAACATAGTGGATAAGACATATTACGAGGACTTATTCCCAATTGTGTGAACTATGTGTTGGAGGAATGGATTCATGATGTCCTCATATGCTCATTCAAGATTACATGCCAGAGAAAATACAGGAACATGACCGTGGAATCGGTGTGAGATAGTAGTAGAGGAAGTTCGTCAACATTAGGAAACTTCAGGAGGCTGAGCAAGAGGTCCAACACTTGAGGGCATGGGAAAATGAATATTCTACTTTCCTCAATGCACAATCAGGACTCATATCACGATTGAAGGCACAGTTGACGGAGGCTGAGGAATAAATGAGGCGAGAATTATAATTCCCTAACCCCAATAGCTCAGAGCCAGTGCATTATTTTAATACATTTGAATGATTACAAGGAATCAAGTCCCAAAGGACCATGCAGTTTAGTAGTCTTGGAAAATATATTACATACATGAACTTTACATTTCAATTTCTAACATAAAACCCAGCATATATAATCCTTTGAGAATGCCATTTTTCCCTATCTTAACCCTACATATCAATCATAAAACAATTATAGGCATCCTAGGAAAATAAAACTTAATAAAGGGGTGAGTTTAGATGCTTAGTAAAGATAAACAATATAGCAGAAGCTATCATAAATAAGTATAAACATTTAAGGTAAGGTATAAAACTAAAACACAAGACTTTTAAACATAATCTTCAGCATAATATGGAAATAATAAATAAAATAGTTCCATTTAAAATTTCACATGTATATTCTAATGGTAAAATAATCATATGAAATATCAATAACTAATCTCGTAATGACCGAATACACAATGCTAGACATCTGAAACATATCGTTGAGGCCTCGGCCAAGACATCTAGAAATAAATGGTTAAGGCCTTATCCAAATCCATATCTGAAAATAAATGGGCAAGGCCTCATCCAAGTCCATATCTATTTTGTCTCATGATATCTAATGATTCATCGAGGGGCTATAGTAGGCCTCACCCGTCACTTTCTAAGTCCAATACATTCCTCATATGAAAAGGGGGAAACATAACATAAACATTCATATTACAACTAGCATACGAAATATTAATACTTTAACCATAAATAATGAATGGTATTAAAATATCACTTCCACAGTCAAAAATATCATATAAAATTCAATACAATATGGAATATTGTATCATGATAAATCAATATCAATTAAGCATAAAATCCAACAAAGGATGTTGACATAGATGGAAATAATCTAATAAAATAATTAAAACTCTGATAGAAATATCCCTTTCTATTTTGAAAACATTACAAGTTGCACAATTTATAAAAGAACACATTTAAAATATATTTTTGAATCAAAGTATCTCAAACCAATTTGAAACTTTTTAAATGAATTGCCATTTTAAGACATTCATTTCCATATAAATAAACTCTTAAAAATATTTTTAAAACATGGACATTCATGAGAATGTTTTATAATAATAAATCTTTAAAACATTTAAAAACAATGTTTTATTTAATAATTAACATAAATAAAAGCAGAAAATGAATCCTTTTGAATTTTTTTAAAGAAACATGGACATGGATGATAAATATGTTCTAGTAAATACTTACACATAAACAATCTTGGATAATAATGATATTGTGAAATTAACCCTTTCCTTAAGTCTAATACTCTATGTATGTGCCTGAAACTCCTATATAATGATTTTGAACATAATATTAACTTTTACCAGAATCATAATAATATTTATTATATAATATATTATTGTTTTATAACTTTATATTACTACTTTATTAACAATTTCAAGTTAATTTATCATTTCAGGTAATAATTTCTTTGTTTATCGTATGTGTTTTGACTTATTATTCTTGATCATATTACATAGATCATGATTTAATTACTTACAGAATTTATAATATGATTTATAAATCATGTATATTCATAATATAAATATATAATATATATATATATATATATATATATGAAATTTAATACACCGTTCATGGAGACAGTAGGTCATACGTACGCATGAACGTTGTTTCTGTTTTCTTATCATATAGAATGAAAGTAAGTGAATGACATATATGTACATATATATATATATTATTAAATTATACTTATTATTTCATATATTTCATAATTATTCATAATATATATATATATAATCATTCTTTGATGGTGAACGTGGAAGATGAGTCTTATAGGGTTGTGGAGACGGTAAGTCGTACGCACGCACGAGCGGTGATGTTATTTCCTTAATGGTTAAATGGTATGAAATTGGATGGAATAATAATTTTACAGAAATAATATCATGTTATATTTATTATTTAATTCATTTATATTCATCATTATACCCATCAAATTAAAGTATATATGAAAAACAGTTTACACCACACCCTGGAGACGGTAAGTCGTACGTACGCACACATGGAGATATTGTTTTCATAGGATGGGTGAAAGGAGGAATGTGGTTGTCCCATAATCATAAAAAAATCTCAGAATATAGAATATTCTAGAGTTATTATTTTATTATAGTTACAACTTATGAAGAGGATGTAGAAGAAGAAAATAACTTTGAAAGAAGGGATAAAACGATTACCTCTTTTTCAGGTGTCTTCTTTTTATTTTCACAAAATAACTCATTAAGTTGGTTTTATACCCAATGTGTGGCCTTTATGATGAATTTAGTAAATGTTTTAGGATATATGGTCAGGTTTTGGACGAGCCAAAAGGCTTTGGAGGTGTGAATAAAAGAGGATAAGTTTCCTTTTATAAGAGAGGTGAGGGGCACTTTTGGAAAAGCTTAAAATATTAATTTATTATAGATTGATTTTCAGTTTATAATAGCTCCAAAGTAATTTATTTCAAGTATAACATGAGTATGGGTCTAAATAATCTCATCCAATTATTTTTAGACAATTTTAGTTCAAGAAATTAACCTTATCTTTTCAAACTAACCCTTAGTTAAACAGTTTAACTCTTATCGTGTCTTCTTTTATATTTATACTATAGGGTTAATATAGTTACTATAAAATGCCAGGAGAACATAAATTGGATTATTAATGAACTTTTTAACATTATATAAGTAATTTGGACGAATATTATATTTTTAGGATTTTTATATCATTTAATAAAATAGTATTTTTTTTAAAAACTCATTTATGTCAATTTGGACACTATTTAGTAATTGATTTTTGTTAAAGTCATAAAAACTTGATTACTTAGAAAAAAATTCAGTAAATAAAATATAACATGTTATAGTTATCCATAAAAAAAATTTATGACATAAAACTTTCAAATTTCATTTATTTGTTTCTTTCATTAATAAGGAAAATACTGCATAATTATTGTGTCATAAATAAATTTAATTATTTAATGTCTAAAATTTAAAAATAAAATACCACGATTTAGTAAATATTTTTATATTTATAATTACTATTTTTAGTTTAATATATCACTTATATAACTCTAATTAAAAAATTTTTAGTAATAAGATACATGTTTATTATATATTTCTTTTTTACTTTAAATTAATTATTATAACATGTCATTTTCACACCCAAGTGGCTCCAAGGGGTCCTAAAATCGACCTAATGATGATAATGGTCGGCCATATATCATCAAATAGGATTATAACGCATTTTATGATAGTTTATATTTTTATAATATTATTTTTTTACTCTTATTTACCTTATTTAACCTTTAACTATGGTAAATAAATAAATTTACTGAAATTACTATTCATAATGTCAAAAAATAAAAGGTAAATATTTAAACAATTTGAACCCTATGATTACAAATATGGAATCTATTTTTCCAAATTCAAAACACAGAATTGGCATAAATTAATTTAAAATTAATTCTCGTTGTTAAAACCAAAAAGCAGGTTTTAAAAAATAAAAACTATCAAAATATTTACACATGTTTATGTCCAATTTAAATGTGATATTACTTAAAATGAAAAAATTAGATTAAATTATAAAAATATAATTCAATAACATTTTTAAAAAATAAAAATATACTCTAACTATATAAATAATTTATATGAAAAGGCATTTTTGAATTAAAATGCAGTATTTTCACTATTCATTAAAATATGAAAGTTATCAGAAACACACCAAAAATTTATCCAAACTAACATTTTATGTCTTTATTATAAATAATAATTTAATTTTGTCTAATTTAATATATAAAAGTTTCAAATATTGGATTTTAAAAAGAGTTCTCCATTTAAAGGTGGAAGAACTACATTTTTTGAAAAATACTTCTTTTATCTGAAAAAATGAATTTTTCATTATATTATGTATAAGAAACAAATAATATGAATATTAAAATTATATTGGATATATAAATTTCAAAATTGGGTTAATATTATTCATAACCTCTTTTTTAATGGCTAGTTTGATAGGTTGTGGTGTGCTCGAACTCGGTGTTGCGTGTAGCGCAAGCTATTGAATTATTAAGAAGAAGCGTATCGTAGAAGCTTGGAGTATTAAATTATCCCCTCCTTCAATAAATTTCATCTTCACAATTTAAACTTAGGATTGAAAACTAGGTGTTTGACATTTCAAAATATCTTAGTTAAAATCCCGTATCGAAAAATGGATTTATGAGACCTCTATTTTAATATAAAGAAAGGTAAATATGAAAGTTACCAAAAATAACACATACTAGGGTTCCATGTAGGAAAACCTGGACATGAAATAAAAATTTAACTATAAAGTTCTGATGTTGAGTGATAGATAATATTATTAGGAGAAAGTTAAGAATTTGAAATCCATAAATCGGCGATGATCCAAGGGACCATTTGATTCATTGCAAAATAAAGTATTAGGAAAAAAAAATTTGGTTTTCAAGATCCTTTCCCTAAATTTGAAGAACGTTAGAAGAAATACTTACTTGATTTCGGTACAATCTCACCATTTTTCATGCCTTGAAAAATTTCAACTTCATCTCTTATTCAAGGAAGTGAAGTTGGATTTTTCAATCCTGAAGTGTTGGAAGATCGTGAAATCCATAAATAGAGTGATAGGTCAAACCATTTGTCTCAAAAAAATTGTTATCATAGGATATCACATATGCATAAGTCCACCTATAGTGAGATAATACATTAATATAAAAAACTTCAACTGGATTATAACTTATACTATCAATAAATGGATAACCTTACAATCCTTCCAAAAACTAAAAATATATAACTTTAGAAAGAGCTGAACCAAATTGGATTCGCATTTATCTCCCATATATTATAGGTTAGTTCTTGGTTGTCACATTCCAAACATGTTAACATCTTTATCATGTATTCTATTGAGTCATACAAACAACCTAAATTATCATATTTCCTTATTAAAAACATGCATTTTTCATTGTTCTAAAACATAGTGGATTATTCCTTAAGTCCTAAAAAGTTGTACACTTCATCCATGATATCATAACCCTCTTGTATAAAAATATATAATTAGTTCTCAAGAAACTATCATCATCCAATTTAATTATTCAAATCTAAGATATCTTTATCTTAACATAAAGAACATATTAAGGGTTATCTTTACCTTAATTATATGTTCTCCAAATATAATCTTACCCTTAAATCAATTTTCTTGTCCATTATAACTATTCAAAGTATTCTTGAAAACCCTTAGCGATACTCCTTATATAATTCACTATTCATAATTCTTGGATCCAAATACATAAATACTTCAATCCTTCCAATTTAATGGTTGGCATGGAAAAGGACCTTCCTTGGTTTAAGGGTAGATTCTTATGTCTGGGCATTGAGTTGGGTAATTCCCATGATTTCCATAGATGAGACATTGAACTCTATAACAATTGGTCACTCTATAACCCTTTTTACCACAGATATAACATATTACCCTCAATTTGAGGTATTCCTCAAGGTTCATCTTCCCTTCCTCTTAACCTGTAGAAATCTGAATCTTCTTTCCTCTATACTTCTTAAAATTTGAACATTTATAAACGTTGATCTTCCTCTTACACAATGTGTTAGGACAGTCATCAAATATAAAATTTTTAATCATATATCGTGATAACTAATTAGATATAATCACAATATCTTTCTCTCCAGTCATTATCCAATTTTGTTGCTCAAAATCACTAGATTTTCCATCAAACTCAGTGTTAATCCAATTTCTTTTGGTTTCCTCCATTAACTAAGACCAGAAATCATAATATGATAAACACATGTCATTGAAGAAAACTACATAATCAAGGGAAGGTACATTCAATCTATAACATATTTGGTTTAATCTTGGGTTATCTGTGATCGCTGCCAAAATTCTAGGGGGTTCTTCTATACTTATCCTCAAACTCTATCTTAGGGTTATGATCCATAATATAAGTTTTCTAAATCTATTTCCAAGGTTGTTGTTAAACTTCCTCTGATACCAACTTTAATGCCCCGACCCCAAAATCTTAGATTCAGTGCATTATTTTAATACATTGGCATGATTATAAGGAATCAAGTCTCAAAGGACCAATCAGTTTAGCAGTCTTTGAAAATATATTACATACATAAACTTCACATTAAAATTTATAACATAAAACATAGTATAGATAATCCTTTTATAATTCCATTGTTCCCCTAGAATAACCATATATATCAATCATAAAACATAAGAAAGGGGTTATCTCAGATGCTCAGTAAGGGGTTACACTTCTTGGAATCCTGGGAAAATAAAATATAAGAAATGGGTTAGATCAGATTCTCAGTAAGGATAAAAAAATATAGATGAAGATATCATAAATAAGTATAAACTTTTAAGGCAAGGTATAAAACTGAAACACAAGCCTTTTAAACATAATATTCAACATAATATGGAAAGAATAAATCAAATAGTTCTATTTAAAATTTTACATGGATATTCTACTAGTTGAATAATCGCATGCAATATCAATAACTAATCTCATAATGAGGTAATGCATAATGTCGGACATCTGGAACATACAATTGAGGCCTCGACCAAGACATTTAAAAATAAATGTTTAATGCCTCATCCAAATCCACATCTAAAAATAAATGGGCAAGGCCTCACCCAAATCCATATCTAGTTTTTCTCTTGAGACCTACCGATGCATCGAGGGGCCATAGCGGGCTCTGCCTGTCACTTACTAAGTCCAACACATTCCTCATATGAAAAGGGTGAAACATAACATAAATATTCGTATTAAAACTAGCCTATGAAATGTTAATACTTTAATCATAAATCCTGAATGGTATTAGAATATCAAATTCAAATTCAAACATATCATATAACATTCAATACAATATGGACTATTTTATTATAATAAATAAATATCAATTAAGCATAAAATCCAACAAAGGATGTTAACATAGATGAAAATAATCTAATAAAAACATTAAAGCTCTTTCAGAGAAATAACCCTTTTTACTTTGAAAACATTAAAAGTCACATAATGAATAAAAAAATACACTTAAAATATATTTTTTTAATCCAAGTTTCCCATACCACATTGAAATTTTTTAAAGGAATTTCCATTTTAAAACATTCATGTCCATATAAATAAATTCTTAAAAACATTTTGAAAACATGGACATTAATAAGAAAGGTTTAGAAGAATAAATCTTTAAGACATTTAAAATTATTTTTTATTTAATTATTCCCTTAAATAAAACCATAAAAAATCCTTTTGAAAACATTTTTATGAAACATGGACATTGATGATAAATATGTCCCAGTAAATACTTATGCATAAACAATCTTGGATAATAATGAGATTGAAAAATTAACCCTTACCTTAAGTTTCATACTCTCTGTATGTGTATAAAACTCCTATATAATGGTTTTAAACATATTATTAACTTGTACCTGAATTATAATTATAATTATGATATAATATATTATTGGTTTATGACTTTATATTACATTTTTATTAACAATTCCAAGTTAATTCAACATTTCAGGTAATAATCACTTTGTTTATTGTATGTGTTTTGACTTGTTATTCTTGATCATATTACTTGGATCATGATTTAATTACTTAAAAATTTATAATATGATTTATAAATCATTTATATTTATAATATAAATATATATAATAGATAGATATATGAAATGAAATACACCATTAATGGAGATGGTAGGTCGTACGTATGCATGAATGTTGTTTTCATTTTCTTATCATATCAAATGGAAGTAAGTAAATTAAATATATATAGATACATATATATATATATATATATTATTCAAGTAGCCTTAATATGTCATATACTTCATAATTATTCATAATATATATATATATAATCATTCTTGGATGGTGAACGTGGAAGATGAGTCTCATCGCATTGTGGAGACGGTAAGTCGTACGTACACACGAGTGATGATATAATTTACTTAATGAATAAATGGTATGAAATTTTTTGGAATATGAATTCTACAGAAATAATATCATGTTATATTTATTATTTAAGTCATTTATATTCATCATTATACCCTTCTAAATAGAGTATATATGAAAAACAGTTTACACTGTGGCATGGAGACGGTAAGTCGTACGTACGCACGCATAGTGATATTGTTTTTCATAGGATGAGTAAAATGAGTAGTATGGTTGTACCATAATAATAAAAAATCTCATAATATATTATATACTGGAGTTATTATTTTAGTATGGTAACAACTTACGAAGATAAAGTTTAAGAAGAAAAGAACTTTGACATAAGGGATAAAATGATTACCTCTTCTTCGAGTGTCTCCTTTTGATTTGCACAAAAAGAATCCTTAAGTTGGTTTTATGACTAAAGGGTGGACTCTAGGATAAATTTAGCTAAGTTGGAAGGATATTTGGGTAGTTTTGGGATGATACAAATGGATTTGGAGGTGTGAACCAAAGATAATGAGAAGTACCCTTTTATAAGAGAGGTGAGGGGCACTTTAGGAAAATCTTGAAATATTAATTTATTATATATTTATTTTCAGTTTCTAATAGCTAAAAAGTAATTTATTTATAGTATAATATGATTATGGGTATAAATACACTAATAAAATAATTTTTATACAAGTTTAGGTCATAAAATTAACCTTATCTTTTGGAATTAACCCTTAGTTAAACAGTTTAACTCTTACTGTGTCTTGTTGTATTTTTATACTATATGGTTAATATAGTTACTATAAAATGTCAAGAGAAACTAAAGTAGATAATTAATGAAAATTTTAACATTATTTAATTAATTTTAATGAATCTTAGATTTTTATGACTTTTATATCATTTAATAATATAGTATTTGTTTTAAAAACTCATTCATGTCAATTTTGACACTATTTAGTAATTGATTTTTATTAAAGTCATAAAAACATGATTTATTTGAAACAAAATGCATTGCATGAAATATAAAATTCCATAGTTATCTGTAGAATTAGTGGATGATATAAAAAATTCAATTTACATTTATTATAATATTTATAATATTATTTATTTGATTCTTTCATTAATAAGGAAAATATTGCATCATTATTGTGTTGTGAATAAATTTAATTAGTTAATGTCTACAAATTAAAAGTAAAATAACATGATGTATGAAATCTTTTTATATTTATAATTACTATTTATAGTTGAATATATCACTTATATAACTTGAATTAAATTTTTTTTAGTGATAAGATACATGTTTATGTTATATTTCTCTTTACATTAAATTAATTATTATATCATGTCATTTTCACACCCAAGTGGCTCCATGGGGTCCTAAAATCGATCTAAGTATAATAATGGTCAGAAATATTTCATCCAATTGTATTAGGACATGTGTTGGGGTATTTTATAATATTATAATATTATTTTCTTACTTTTATTTACCTGATTTACCCTTTAACCATGGTAAATAAAAATAATTATTGAAGTTACTATTCATAATGTTCAAAAATAAAAGGTTCCTATTTACAAAATTTTGAAATTATGATTCCAAATATGGAATTAATTTTTTCAAATTCAAAAAACAAAATTTGAATAAATTAATTTAAAATTAATTCTCGTTGTCAAAACCAGAAAGTGGGTTTTTAAGAAGGAAAAACTATTAAAAGATTGACATGTGTTTATGTCGAATTTTAATGTGAAATTACTTCCAATAAAAAAATTGAATTAAATGATAAAATATTAATCCAATTACACTTTAAAACAAATTAAAAACATATTGTAGCTATATAAATAATTTATATGAAAAAACGGTTTTGAATTAAAATGCAGTATTTTTCATTATTTATTAAAATATGAAAGTTATTAGAAAAACACCAAAAATTTATACCAACTGAATTTTTATGTCTCGATTCTAAATAAAAATTTCATTTCATCAAATTTAATATATAATAGTTTCAAATATTATATTTAAAAAGGGTTTTCCATTAAAAGGTTGAAAAACTACATTTTTTGAAAAAATACATCTTTTATCTAAAAAAACAAATTTTTCATTATATTATGTATAAGAAACACATAATATGAATGTTAAAATTATATGGGATATATAAAATTCAAAATTTGGTTAATACTATTCATAACCGTTTTTTAAACGGTTAGTTTAATAGGTTGTGGTGCACTCAAACTCAGGGTTGCATGTAGCGCAAGCTATTGAATTATTAAGAAGAAGCGCATCGTGGAAGTTTGAGGAGTTACAAGAATCCCTAGATATGGTTATTATCTAAGATTATGAGGATCGGGCCCAGATTAGGTTCGATGAGCTGCACCATATTTTTATCGAAGAGGAGTGGGAGCTCAACAGGCAACAGCAGATCCTAGATGTCTCAAGCCAGAGAGTGGTGGAGCTGGGACACTCCATTGAAGAGGTAAATCCATCTACTGGAGGGACAATCCATGGGTGTTGTAATTTTTATGAACTCACAAATGTACTTTCATGCTTTATTGTTTATTTTTGTTGTGTGCATGAGTTTCGTTATCTACTTTGATTACTGCAACTCAGTCGTACCTGAAATATATCCAACAATCAATCCCTAAGATCACGTGAGTCGTTCCTGATGTGAGAAATAGGGGATGACTGCATCATTATTCCCCTTGAATATGATATTTCCAACCGATCATTATAAATCTAGGGTTTTAATGAACACTTTGAGTTTCCAGGAAGAAAAAGGGGTCATGGTTAGAGAATGGGTTCTCAAAATAGCCCAACTGCTCTCCCCCAACATGCTCTAGCGCAAAAACGAGATAATGCCAGGGGTATTGGAGTAAATCCGAACAAAGGGGAATGAAGGATGAGAATTATGAAACCCAAAATTTGGAACGTAGTGAATATGGAATGATGAAAAAATGATAGTTGTTGACCAAATTCGAAACACATCATCCGCATCGCATTAGCCTGAAATGGGGAAAAACAAACTAGGGCTAACCGCTGACCTTATTTGAAGACACAGGTCCAAACTCGAAGTGTCGTCTGATGTCCTCTGGTATGTTGGCCTAGGATGGTAGGTGAGCCTTTAGTCTAAGCATCCTAACCATTAGAGGTTTCCTTCACTCGTGAGAGGGAATGAGGATCCGAAATAGAGGGAACACAAAGCATGGTGATGGAATGATGAACTACTCGAATAAATCCCAACACTCTTGAAACTAAAACACCATGATGAGATCACATTGGATGGGTTTATAGGTCTGAAAAAAAATTAAACCTACTCCAGATAGGACCTCTCTGGTTAGGGTGCTCTGAATGGCTTGCATTTTTATGTCATGAAAATGAAGATGAAGGTGTCACGGTTTAAGGTCACGTAATAGGACCAATGGGTCACACTGTCTCATATATGGATATTACCCTATCACAATAACTAAGCCTACATGATCCATGCTCAGTATAAGAAACAAGGAGAAATATCAGGACTTCCCCATATAATGATAACATGAAATGGTAGAGAGGAAATGTCGGGTGGGGGAAAGTCCCATACGAAACAACATTCCTACTCGACACGTGCGAATGCATGGAGTTATAACACCAGAGGTGTCGAGGATCTGTGAAACGGAATGGGACATCGAACATGTGATTCAAAACATTCGATATTTGGGTCACAATGGGAGAAGAATGATGATGGTGGATTATTGTTGATTGTGTTTGAAACACAACATCCATTTTGCGTTAGCCTAGAATATGAACAAATAAATGGGAGTCAACCGCTGAATATATTCAAGATGTGGGATTTGTTTCAAATTGTTGTCTGAAATTCTTTGGGGCATTGGTCCAAGGTGGTAGGAGAGCATTTTGAACTATCATCCATACCGTTATGGGGTCCCTTTGAAAGATAATGGCAAACTCAAATGAAATAATGTGTGAGGCACGAACATTACCCACATAGTTTAAGCATCATGGTGGATGATCGCAAGGAGTGTTAATCCCGAAGTAAGTACATGGTGTGGTTATTATAAACCCAACATGAATTAGAACTGAATAAGTCCACACCATTCCATGTACATTTGGGAGAACCCAGGCCAGAAGGGTTCAGGGAAAAAAAAGTGGTTGCGAGTGGACCAAAAATAGGAAGTTTGGGAGTTACTATGTATCCCATAAGGATAGGAATCAATCCATATGAAGTTCTTGGAGGTGGTATGGCAGGTGTCCAATAACAAAAGGGAGCAATGTCCTCCTTTAAAAAAGAATATTATAATTGTTATGCAGTTTAATGTCGTGAAAAAGAAGATGGTAAGACTCTTAGTTTAAGGTTGTAGATCTCGAACCATAAGGTTCCCAGTTTAATGTCATGTTTATAGGACATGCTTGTGCAGTTTATTATCATGAAACAATGATAGAAAAATAGAAAAATCCTGAGAGAGGTATGTTTCATGGTTACTTCAAACACTACATGAATTAGGACATAAGTCCACACCACACCCCATACTTTCAAGGAAATTTAGGAAACAAATGGCATAAGATGGTTCATTGTGATGCAGTTGGACTATAGGAAAAAGTTTGGGTGTCACTATGTATCCCATAAGAATGGGAATCAAGCCACATGTAGTTCTTGAAGGTGGTATGGAAGGCATAAAATATAAAAAGGGTTGACGTATTCTCAAGTGAAGACATCGTATGGATGGGTAATTTATCATTACATAGCCTAGGTGAATAAGGTGTAGTTTAGTGTCATATGATAAGGATGTAAGGGATCTTAGTTTATGCTCATAGAGCACGAACCATAAGGTGATACTTCCAAGGAGGAAATATGTAATGCGGTGTTAAATAAATCCCAAATTGAAAGAGGACATAGAAGTCCACACTGAATCACAATTTTCCAAGAGAACACACACACAGTTTAGATTCATTATGCCTAGACATGGGTTTCTAGTTCAAGATGTGAACTCCTAGTTTAAGGTCATAGGGTTCATACCAAAAGAAGTGTGGTTCTTCAATAAAGGCACAAATTTTACCCATATTTTTAAGCCCACGTGATCTATGCTCGGTGTAGGAAACGAGGCTGGATAATATGTTTACAACACATGGAATACTTAGTAGGGGAGATGTTGTGGAGTTGTTGATGACCTCATGACACTGATTCGTCCTATTAATGCGCAAAGGATCATGGAGGGATAACACTAATAGTGTCGAAATTCTTCTTGAACATGATGGAGTGGAATGGGATGTGAATCATGAGACAAATATTTAGGGTTCAATGGGGGTGGCACAATGATAGAGGATAAATGTTGACCATGTTCGAAACACAACATCTATATTGTGTGACTTGAAATGGGAACTAACATCTGATGGTCGGCCACTTACCATATTTTAAATGTAGAAATTGTCTCATAATGTCATTTAAAATCCTCTAGGATATCGTCCCAAATAGGTAGGATATTCATAAGGACAAGAATCCATACCATCTAGGGGTCATTTTGAATGCGAAATATGATGGAAACCCAAATACACGGAGACATGAAGCATAGAAATGGATGAAAGCATGTCCATATAAAATCAAACTCTCTAGGTCATAAACCACAGTGCATCTGAGCACATTGATGAGGAATAATAGAGGTTGAGAAGTCCAAGCAAGAAGGGGGGAAATGGTTTGATGGACTTGGGGTTGTATCTGAAGACAAAATGTATGGTGTTCCTACGTATCCCCTGAGGATGGGAATTAAGCTACATGTAGTTCTTGAAATCCATGTAGTTTAACATCATGTAGTATGGACGAAGATAAGAGGGAGATCCCTGAATAGAAGTACATGGAATGTTTGTAATGCCCCGACCCTAGTTACCCAGAGTCGGTGCATTATTTTAATACATTTGCATGATTACAAGGAATCAAGTCCCAAAGGACCGATCAGTTTAGCAGTCTTGGAAAATAGATTAAATACATGAATGTTACATTGCACTTTAAGACATACAAAACAACATAAAAAATCTTTATGGATGCCATTATTCCCTTGGTTTAACCCTGCATATCAATCACAACACACTTCTTGGAATCCTTGGAAAAAATAAAACATAGAAAGGGGTGAGCTCAAACTCTCAGTAAGGGTAAGCAATACAGCAGAAACTTTCATAAATAAGCATAAACATTTAAGGAAATGTATAACTAAAAAAAGCCTTTTAAACTTTAACTTTAGCATAATATGGTCGAAATAAAATGAAATAATTTCATTTACTCGTTCACATGGATATTCTACTAGTAGAATAATCACATGTAATATCAATAACCACTTTCATAATGATGGAATGCATAATGCCGAACTTTAATTTCTGTGTCAAGGCCTCGTGCCAAGACCTAAGGGATAACTATAACTGGAACCCAACCAAGAGAGCCTCTGTAACTGGACTCCATCCCATAGATCCTCTGTAACCAGACTCCAACCTGGAGTGCCTCTAATAACCGGACACCAACCCGGAGTGCCTCTAATAACCTAACACCAACCCGGAGTGCCTCTAATAATCGGACACCAACTCGGAGTGCCTCTAATAACCAGACACCAACCCGGAGTTCCTCTAATAAATAGACACCAACCTGGAGGGTCTTCTGTAACCAGACCCCAACCCGGAGGGCTTACTTTTACCGGTCCCCAACCTAGAACATACTAGTCCAACACATTCATCTTAAGAAGAGGATGGAATATCACATAAACATTCGTATTAAAACTAGCATACGGAATGCCAAAATATTAATCACAAACCATTAATGGCATAAAAATAACTCATCCATAGTAAAACATATCACAAAACCTTAAATACAATATGGATTATTTTTATCATAGTAACTCAACTTAAAATAAGCTTAAAATCCATCAAAGGATGTTGACATAGATGAAATCAAAACTATTTGAGAGAAATATCTCTTTTTTTTAAATCATTTAAAATTCACATAATTATAAAAGAAAACATTTACTTTAAAAATATTCTTATAATCTTGTAAGGGAATCTTTGAAGATTTTATAACGGTGAAAAATAGTTGCACCCTCCATATAAGTTAAAAAAAGACATTCTTACCTTAATTCTTTTGAAAAGGTTAAAAAGGACCTTGTTTGTAAAACGACGGAAAGATTCCTTTATAAACTTCTTATAAAAAGTAAAAAAGGGTAAAAATGTCTTTAACCCATATTCTGTAAAATATTAAGAATGTTTTGAAATACATTTTTAAGAAACATGGATGTTGATGATAAAGAGGTCCCAATAGATAATTATGTATAAACAACCTCGGATAATGAAGAGATTGTGAAATAAACCCTTACCTTGTACTTTTCCTTGGTCAAGGGTAGGTTAACATCATTTATAATAGTTAAATAATTGTTATTAAATTATACAAGAATCATAAATATGATATCATATATGATCTTTTAATATTGTCTTGTTAATAATATTTTAGTATTATCGTTGTTTCGAGTGTTAACTTACTCGTTTTCTTTTATATGTTTTGTTACATAAGACGTGTTTATTATTGATAGGTTTTATATTATTCATATACATAATTATATCAAGTCCTTAAACATTATTTGTAATCATAAAATGAGAACTAGACTTGAATGGATACGATGGGGAATGAATCTCATCGCGTTCGTGGAGACGGTAGTCCGTACGTACGCACGAACGCTACTTCCATTTCATTTTTCATTTAAAAGGAATAAAAACCAAATGATACATAGGTATATTATTATTCCAGTATAATATAATATCTTATATGTGTTACTTAAGTTCATTAACACCTTCCTTTATACGTTCCATGTATGGTATGAACGATTCATTTCACTTTGAGGGGGCAGTAGTCCGCACTTCCTCAAATGAAATTATCGTATATATATACAACATGAAACGAATAATGGTATGCTATGAAATGGAATTACAGAAGATTATATATAAAATAAATATTATTAATAACATATTTAATTATATTTCCATCATAATGGCCACCATGAGAGGCGGTAGGAGATAATTGAACAATCATCGTTTCGTGAGGCGTTTGGTTTCCATCCATAGAAACATTATGTTCTTCACCCATTAGATGGAGGTGTGTGTAAGTTTAGTTCGAATACTTCTCATAAAAATATCCTAGTATATTTAGGATACTTGTTTTGTTACAAAAGAAAAGAATAAGAAGAGTTTAGGGGTTCGAGAAGTAAAATAAAATAAAAGAATCTAAGAGAAATTGTTACCTTTAATTTGGGTAACTCCCTTTGGTTTGAACCAAAAAGGACTCTTGAAGTGCCTTCTGCCTAAGGTAAGGGTTCTAGGAGGAGTATAGGGATATAGGGAGCTTAATTGGGTAGAGGTTGGACGATACAAAAGGCTTGAGAGGTGTGAGGAATTGGTTATAAGTGGTGTCCTTTTATAAGGAGGAGGAGGGGCTCTCTAGGAAAAACATAAAGTATTATTTTATAATAAATTCATATTTGGTTTATAATGGCTTTAAACTGGATTATTTGAAGTCTAAGGTGGGTATGGGTCTCAATCCTTTCAAACAATATATTTTAGACAGGTTGGGTCATTATATTAACCTTATCTTTTAGCATTAACTCTTAGTTAATTAGTTTGACATTTACCAAGTCACTTTGTATTTTTATATTATATAGTAAATAAACTTACTATAAACTTCCAATAGACCCCCAAGTGGTCCATTAATGATACACCTATCATGATATATGTCCTTTGTCCAAACCCTATATTTTTAGGAATATAATACCAATTAATAATATAATATTTGTTTTAAAAACTCTTTTATGTAAATTTTGGCACTATTGGGTATTTTGTTTTTGATAAATTCATAACAGCATTATTACTTCAAAAAAAATTCATATAACCAATACTAATATGTCATATTAACCTATAAAATTATTTTAATTCATAAAAAGTCTCAAATCACATTTATTTGGGTATTTATAATCTCAATTATCTTAATCTTTTATTAATATGGTAATTACTGCATCATCATTGTGTCATAAATAAATTAAATTATTTAATGTATAAAAATTATAAATAAAATACCATTATGTAGGAAATATTTTTAGATTTCTAATTAATATTTATAGTCAAAAATATTACTTATATAACACCATATAAAAATTCATTACTAAAAGGTTTTTTTTGTGTCAATTTTGCCTTTACATTAAATTAATTAATCTAAAATATCATTATCGTTAATAAGAGGTTCCATGGGGTCCCAAAATTGACCCAAAGATTCCCATGGTCGTCCATTACTCATAAAATAAGGTTAGGACATGTGTTAAGATAATGTTTAATTATTACAATATTCTTTTTACCTTGAATTACCCTATTTACCTTTAACTGCGGTAAATAAAAGTAAAAAGTTACTAATCACCAAAAATTATTTTTATCTTATTGAACCACATTTTACTCCTTGATATTTACTGTGTCTCTCGGATTTTCAAAATTCAACTCACAGAAGCGGTAAAATTAAGTTTTATGTGAATTTTCAAATTCTCCTATGAGGTGGGTAAAAGACGGTGAAAAGTTCAATAAAATTTTTATATATCTAAAATTATTATAAAATGACTCCAATAAATTACAATGAACTTATATAAGTATTATGTATATATTTTGACATAAATTAATTTAAATAAAATAAATAATTATTTAAATAAAAAATCAGTTTTAACCAATAACTCCGTGTTTTTCACTATTCATCAAAAATTTATGTTTCTCAGAAAAATACCAAAAATTCAGCTTAATCTATATTTGATATTATGAATTCAAAAATGATGTTTATTTCACCAAATTTCAAAACATATAAGTTGCATTAATTAATTTAAAAATTAATTCTCATTATCAAAAAAAATAGCGTGTTCTTAAGAAATAATAACTACCAAAAGATAGCAATGATTGTCTTATGTTGGAACTGTCGTGGGCTTGGAAACCCCCAAAAGGTTCGCATACTTCAGCGCAATTGCGCTCAAAGTCGCCCTGATATGGTTTTCTTATCTGAAACCATATTGGAATGCAAGGACACCAATGGTATTGCTCTGAAGTGCAGCTTCCAAGGCTATTTCCCGGTGCCTAGACAAGGCCATTCCGGGGGACTCTGTCTCCATTGGAAGGACAATGTCGATGTCAAAAAAATTTCCTTCTCCCCGCACTATGTGGCAGCGACTATTCATACGGACCTTCACCCACCCTGGACTTTTGTGGGTTTCTACAGCTGGCCATCCCATAATGATAAGGTGAAGTCATGGGATCTTCTATGCAAGCTGCGAGTTGACTTACCGAGCCCTATTCTGTTCGGCGGAGACTTCAATGGGATTATGTTCCATAAGGAAAAGAGGGGTGGAACCATCCGACCTTCAGTTTCGATGTCATACTTCAAGGATGTAGTTTCCAGGGTGGACCTGGTCGATCTGGGGTACTCAGGAAATCCGTTTACTTGGTTCTGTGGTAACTCAGAAGGCACCCGTATTGCTGAGTGTCTTGATCGATTTCTGGGCTCTTCTGATTGGATTAATATGTTCATCATGTTTCATATCGAACACATGGACCTCAACTGCTCGGACCACTGTCCAATCCTCATTGACAGTACACGTGATGAACGTACTAGACATTTTATCAGACCCTTCATATTTGAGAGCTTCTGGTCAAAATATTAGGAATGCGAAGAGGTGATCCGATGAAGATGGAAATGTACTCACGAGGATGTTTGCCTCAACCTCCAATAGGTCGCATCTGATCTGAGGTCATGGAGTAATACGAAATTCCGACACCCTGACCGGCACTGTGGAGACCTTGAAAAGAGACTTAAATTTCTCCTCAAACAACCCACATCCAATGGAAATCTATCTAAGATTGGCTCTATACAAAGAGAGATGGACACAGCCCTACGTATCAAGTAAAGTTTCTGGGCTATGCGTGTGCAGGAAAACCATATCAAAGAAGGGGACGCTAATACCTGGTATTTTCATCAGAAAGCTTCAGCCAGGCGTCGAAAAAACTCTATTACCTACATATCACAACCCGATGGAAGCAAAGTTTCTTACACCAATGGTATCCACGAGGCCTTGATTGGATTTTATCAGAACATATTCTCTGTAGGAACCCCTTTCATGTCTACTGATGTGGAAGAATATATCAAACCTGTGATCACTGAAGAGATCAATAGAAGCTCTCCAAAGATGTGACAGATGACGAGATATGCCTGGCTCTGAAACATCTTCATCCCACCAAGGCTCCGGGACCAGATGGGTTCCGCGCCCTTTTTTTTAAGCAATAATGGCACATAATTGGTCCTGACATCTGCAATATGATTAAAAAAATCTGGGCTGGAAACACCAGCATTGTGTCCATCAATGAAAATGTCCTCGTTCTCATCCCCAAAATCAAGAAACCTATGGCGATCCCTGACTTTCGACCTATCAGCCTCTGTAATGTCTCTTACAAGATCTTCTCAAAGATCCTTTTAAATCAGCTGCGACCTTGGATAAGAGATATTATCTCCAAAAATCAGAGCGCCTTCATGGCCAAGAGACTGATCACTGATAATGAGATTGTGGCCCATGAAGTGTTCCACTCTATGAAATCATGCTCCATGGTGAAAAGAGGAACCATGGCCTGGAAATTGGATATGTCCAAGGCCTACGATAGAGTTGAATGGCACTTCCTTAGAGTCGTTATGTAGAAAATGGGTTTTTGTGCTAAATGGACAGATATGACCATGAAATGCGTCTTGACTATATCGTTTAAAATCAAGGTCAATGGGGAGTTTACCAGAGAATTCACCCCATCTCGAGGCCTTCTCCAGGGAGACCATCTCTCCCCTTTTCTCTTCATCCTGGTGGATGACGTGTTTTCTAATCTTATTTCCAGGGTTGTTTCCTCTAAGTCTATTCATGGGGAAGAAGTTTGTCGAGTTAGCCCTCCAATGTCGCATCTCTTCTTCGCTGACAACTGCCTCCTTTTTTCCAGATCAACAATTAATGAATGCTGGGTGATCTGCCAGGTGATCCGCCAGTATGAGAGGGTGTCTGGACAAACAATCAATCATGGTAAATCTAAAATTTCGTTCAGTTCAGGGGTGCCTCTTTAAAAGAGGTATGAACTTTGCGCATCAGCTAGCATCCATATGGTTATTAAACATTAGAATTATCTCGAGCTCCCCACAGTGATTAGCCGGTCTAAAAAATAACTCTTTACATCCATCGTGGACAGGATTGAGGCTAAAATCCAAGGCTGGACCCCTAAAAGAATTTCGAAAGCTGGAAAAGAGACTCTCATCAAAGCTGTCATCCAATCTGTCCCCAGCTATTTTATGTCCCTTTTTAAGCTCCTGGTGGCCATCACCGATCATATCCACACACGTACTGCCAATTTCTGGTGGGGAAAGCACGATAGAAGGAATCGACCGCATTGGACGGCCTGGGAGAAACTCTACAAACCCAAATTAGAGGGTGGGATGGGGTTCTGGAATCATATTCTCTTTAACGACGCACTTTTGGCCAAGCAAGGATGGCGCCTTATTAACCGTACATCATCTCTATGGGCATGAGTTCTACGAGCTAAGTACTTTCCCCACACGGAATTCCATGCTTCCTCTCTTGGCCCTCATCCCAGCTTCCTCTGGAGAAGCATCTGGGGGATAAAAAGCTTCTGGATAAAGGATTGGGCTGGAGGATTGGGACGGGCTCATCTGTCAAAATTTGGTCTGATCCCTGGCTTGTTGATAAGGATGGTTTACGGGCTACATCCCCCGCCCAACCAGGTCTAGAAGATGCCACTGTCAGCTGCCTCCTTTCCGACCAGGGACAAGGGTGGTGTTTGGATAAGATCCTTGAATGGTTTAATGAAAGAGACCAAAGAATTATCCTCAGCATCCCATGGGTACCAGACGCAGGCCCTGACCGTCGCTTCTGGATCAATGAAATTTCGGGCGATTACACGGTGAGATCCAGCTACAGACTTGCTCTTGGAATCCACCCAGTAGGCAGGGATGAGGGTCATTGGAAATCGATCTGTTTGCTCAAATTCCCCCGAAATATTCGTCATTTTTGGTGGCAGGTTTGTACGGCCACTAGCCCAACAATGAGCCTTCTCGTTTTTCGACATATGGCCAGCATCGCCTTTTTCCCTTTCTGTGCGAACACTCCTGAAACCCCTCTGCATGCTATCATTTTCTGCCCGGGAGCTAAGGAAATCTGGAATCAATGGGGCCCAGCTTCTACTGCTTCGTTGGCATTGGCCTCTGACCTTCCCGATCTTCTGACGCGTTGGTGCTCCTCTCTCTCCCCAGCTGATGTTGGGTCAATCTGCACTCTGGCCTGGATTATTTGGGTCCGGCGCAACAATGTTGTTTTTCATCATGCCCACAGACCCCCCAAATTCTGTATTGATTGAGCTACTTCTTGGATCGAAGGTTGGGAAGGCCACAATAGATGTTCTATGCCGAGTGTCTCCCCCTCCCCTCTTGTTCCCTGGAATCCCCCAATGGAAGGGATTATCAAGATTAATTTGGACGTGTCGCTTCCAAAAGTTGGGCTTATTTCCCTCGGCCTCATTGCCCGAAATCATCTGGGGAAAATCCTTGCTGCTAAGTATGAACCACATCAGACATTCTGGGAACCGGCAGTAGCTGAAGCCAAGGCCATTCTTGCTAGTATGATGCTTGCTATTGAAGGTGGATGGGGTGACATCATCATTGATTCTAACTGTCTTTCCGTTATCAACGCTATCAATCATAACGATGGAGGACTCCAGTCATTTGGCACCATTTTCAGGATAGTTCTCTCACTCCACCAACGCTTATCATTGTGCACCTTCTCATTCACCAAAAGGGAAGGAAACAACGCGGACCATCAGCTAGCGTCCTCTGGCCCATTCGGTACTAACCAGATCTGGCTGGACAATTTCCCTTCATGGCTTCATGAATTTACTTCTTCTGATCTTTGTCATTAATGTTATATGCTTTTTCAAAAAAAAATAACTACCAAAAGATTGACACTTGCTTATGTCCAGTTTAAATGTGAAATTATGTCCAATGACCAAAATTGGATTAAATGGTAAAAATATAATCTAATTATACTTTAAAATCACTCAAATGCATAATTTATCACTATTAATTATTTCGATTAAAAAAAGTTGTTTTTAATTAAAATTTAGTAATTTTCACTATTTATCAAAATATGAAGGTTATCAGAAAAGTACCAAAAATTCACCCTAAGCTAATTTCGATATTCTGAATCGAAAAATGAAGTTAATTTTGAAAGATAAAATATGTAAAATTTCAAAAAGTGGGTATTACTATTCTTAACGGCTAGTTTGATTGGTTGTGGTGTGTTAGAACTTAATGTTGCGTATAACACACGCTATTGTATTATTCAAAGAGAAACGTACCGTGAAAGCTTGGGGTGTTACATTCTCCCCTCCTTAAATAAATTGTGTCCTTGAAATTTATGCTCGGTATTGGAAACTTGGTGTTGACATTTCAAAATATCATAGTTGAAATCCCACATCGAAAAATGGATGCGGCCTCTATTTAAAATAAAGAGTGGTAAGTATGAAGGTTACCAAAAATAACACATACTAGGGTTCCATGTAGGAAAACGTGGATATTGAAGAGAAATATAACCATCAATATATGATGGAGAGTGGTAGAAAACATGGCTATGAAAAGGACAACAATCACAAAGCCATAAATTTGTGATGATCTAAGGTACCATCTAGGACAATGTTTTTGTTCTAAGTTCCTTTTCTTAATGTTGAGGAATTTATTTATGAGATTGGATAAAATAATAAGGAGATATACTTACTTCATAATTAGAGTTTTATCCACTAATAAATTTCTACCACAAACTCATCTTTCACTCCATAATATAATACAACTCAAAAATACTCTATTTATCCTAATTTTATAGGGTTCCAAATATAATGAATTTATAATTCACATATCAGAACCTTTAAAAAAAGAAACCACATTATACAATCTAGGGACTTCCCGTAGTCCAGTGTTAGGCGATAAATCTCAATTGCTCTATGGTTGTGGGTTCGATTCCCGTAGCTTTGACCGACGCGATGGGTTATCACACGGTCTACGTGTTTTCCTTTTATAAAAATCCAAAAATAACCTTTCAAACTTAATCTATTCCAACCTTTAGACTTATCCAAGATACTAATATCCAAACTCACAGTCCAAAATTTATAAGTAAGTTAAACACAATAAAGATCATTTTTTCATGTAATAACATGTGAATACCTTCATCACGTATTATTTTAAAACATGGTAACATCCTGAATTACCATAAAACCTTATTGACTACATTCATACTCCCTTATTCTTTATAGAATACTGGATATACTCCTTCTATCCAAAAATTTTGCAAACTCCAACAATGAAAAATCATTAATCAGTTTCAAGGTAGTCAAGAATATCCAATATAATTTATTCAAATCAACCATCTCTTATTCCAAAATCACTACCTCATTATCAGGACCATATTAAGTATTACATTTCCTTCAACCATGTATTTTCAAAAAAGTGTATCTTATTATTAATTCACTTTTCTTAGAACTATATAATCTCAAATACTCAATAAAATAATACTGCTATACAATCCTTATTTATCTCCATAATTCATGTAACCAGAATATTGTTGATACAACACTCAAATAAAATAATTCTATAATAACAACATAAGAACACTAGTCATTCCTCTTCATATGAGGTAGTATCATAACTTGATTATTATCCAATAGCATCATTTGGTGCATACTCTGATGATTTGGACATTGTTTTGCATAGTGTCCCAACTCCTTGCAGATGAATCATTGTACATTTGAAAACTTTTTCTTACCCATGCAATCACATACTTGGTGTCCTTTTTCTCCACACTTATAACAAACTCTCATTCCCTTTAAGAATTTACCAAGGTGATTCATTCCACATTTATCACATATTGGAAAATCCTTCTTTCCCTTATTCCCTTTATCCATATTTCTTTCTATCATACTTTTCTTCTCAGGCTTCCCTTCAAAGCCATAGGACTCAAATAATTCTTTGCATATCTTATTAACACATGATACTATTTCTTTATATGATGATAATACATGGGAGAATATTTCCCTTCTAAATTATTGCTTAATACCATAAAAGATATGATCCTACTTACTCTTTGGATCATGCATATTGTTGGAGTTCTCATTCCTTCTACTGGGCGCCATTCCTAAACAATGGCATACACTAGATAAGTTTATGAATAACAATACCTAATCCCAAACTTGTAAAACACTTAACATACATTAAACAGTTTATGGATATAATCCATAATCATAAAAATTTCTTCTTTGAGGAAGTATATACTTATAAACCATTCATAATGGTTTGTAAATAAAATGAGAATTATCCTAAGCATATCCCTCGGGAGTGTCGTAACCAAGAGTGCAGAAAGGCCCATTGTCGTGCACCAGTTCCTGTTCGAGTCTAACTCAAAGAGGTGTTTCAGGTTTTACCCCTAGGTAAATATGTGCCAGAGCCACCTCTACCTGCTCGTATCCATACAGGGATGTATTGCTCAGAAAACTCATAAAATATCTACAATACCAAAATTATAGGAAGTTCTTCTATAATAATCCTCAAAGTCTATCTTAGAGTAAAGTTCTCTAATTAGAGTTTATCTAAATCTAGTTTCCAAGGTTATTGATAAACTTCCTCTGATACCAACTGTAATGCCCCGACCCTAGTTACCCAGAGTCGGTGCATTATTTTAATACATTGGAATGATTACAAGGAATCAAGTCCCAAAGGACCGATCAGTTTAGCAGTCTTGGAAAATAGATTACATACATGAATGTTACATTGCACTTTAAGACATAAAAAACAACATAAATAATCTTTATGGACGCCATTATTCCCTTGGCTTAACCCTACATATCAATCACAACACACTTCTTGGAATCCTGGGAAAAAAATAAAACATAGAAAGGGGGAGCTCAAACGCTCTGTAAGGGTAAGCAATACAGCAGAAACTTTCATAAATAATCATAAACATTTAAGGTAATGTATAACTAAAACAAAATCCTTTTAAACTGGAACTTCAGCATAATATGGTAGAAATAAAATGAAATAATTCCATTTACTCATTCACATGGATATTCTACTAGTCGAATAATCACATGTAATATCAATAACCACTTTCATAATGATGGAATGCATAATGCCGAACTTTAATTTCTATGTCAAGGCCTCATGCCAAGACCTAAGGGATAACTGTAACTGGAACCCAACCTAGAGATCCTCTATAACCGGAATCCATACCAAAGAGCCTCTGTAACCGGACTCCAACCCGGAGTGCCTCTAATAACCGGACACCGACCTGGAGTGCATCTAATAACCAGGCACCAACCTGGAGTGCCTCTAATAACTGGACACCAACCTGGAGTGGCTCTAATAACTGGACACCAACCCGGAGTGCCTCTAATAACCGGACACCAACTCGGAGGGTCTACTATAACCGGACCGCAACCCAAAGGGCTTACTTTTACCGGTCCCCAACCCGGAACATACTAGTCCAACACATTCATCTTAAGAAGAGGATGAAATATAACATAAAAATTCATATTAAAACTAGCATATGGAATGCCAAAACATTAATCATAAACCATTAATGGAATAAAAATAAATCATCCATATTCAAGCATATCACAAAACCTTAAATACACTATGGATGACTTGTATCTTAATAACGCAACTTCAAATAAGCTTAAAATCCATCAAAGGATGTTGACATAGATGAAATCAAAACTATTTGAGAGAAATATATCTTTTTTTGAAATCATTTAAAAGTCACTTAATTATAAAAGAAAACATTTACTTTAAAAATATTCTTATAGTCTTGTAAGGGAATCTTTGAAGATTTTATAATGGCAGAAAATAGCTGCACCCGCCGTATAAGTTAAAAAAAGACATTCTTACCTTAATTCTATTGAAAATTTTAAAAAGGACCTTGTTTGGAAAACGACAGAAAAATTACTTTATAAACATCTTATAAAAAGTAAAAAAGGGTAAAAATTTCTTTAACCCATATTCTGTAAAATAGTAAGAATTTTTTGAATTACATTTTTAAGAAACATGGATGTGGATGATAAAGAGGTCCCAGTAGATAATTACGTATAAACAACCTCAGATAATGAAGAGATTGTGAACTAAACCCTTACCTTGTACTTTTCCATGGTCGAGGGTAGGTTAAAATCCTGTATAATAGTTAAATCATTATTATTAAATTATACAAGAATCATAAATATGATATCATATATGATCTTTTAATATTGCCTTGTTAATAATATTTTAGTATTATCGTTGTTTCGAGTGTTAACTTACTCGTTTTATTTTATATGTTTTGTTACATAAGACATGTTTATTATGGATAGGTTGTATATTATTCATATACAGAATTATATCAAGTCCTTAAACATTATTTTTAATCATAAAATGAGAATTATACTTGAATGGATACGATGGGGAATGAATCTCTTCGTGTTCGTGGAGACGGTAGTCCGTACGTACGCACGAACGCTACTTCCAATTCATTTCTCATTTAAAAGGAATCAAAACCAAATGATACATAGGTATATTATTATTCTAGTATAATATAATATCTTATATTTGTTACTTATGTTCATTAAAACCTTCCTTTATACGTTCCATGTATGGTATGAATGAGCCTTTTCACTTTGAGGGGGCAGTAGTCCACACTTCCTCAAATGAAATTATCGTATATATATACAACATGAAACAAATAATGGTATGCTATGAAATGGAATTACAGAAGCTTATATATAAAATAAATATCATTAATAACATATTTAGTTATAGTTCCATCAAAATTTCCACCATGAGAGGCGGTAGGAGATAATTGAACAATCATCGTTTCGTGAGGCGTTTGGTTACCATCCATAGAAACAGTATGTTATTCACCCATTAGATGGAGGTGTGTGTAAGTATAGTTCGAATACTTATCATAAAAATATCCTAGTATATTTAGGATACTGGTTTTGTTACAAAATAAAATAATAAGAATAGTTTAGGGGTTGGAGAAGTAAAATAAAAGAAAAGAAGCTAAGAGAAATTGTTACCTTTAATTTGGGTAACTCCCTTTGGTTTGCACCAAAAAGGACTCTTGAAGTGCCTTATGCCTAAGGTAAGGCTTCTAGGAGGAGTATAGGGATATAGGGAGATTATTTGGGCAGATTTTGGACGAGCCAAAAGGCTTTAGAGGTGTGGGTAATTGGTTAGAAGTGGTGTCCTTTTATAAGGAGGAGGAGGGGCTCTTTAGTAAAAACTTAAAGTATTATTTTATAATAAATTCATATTCGGTTTATAATGGCTCCAAAATAGATTATTTAAAGTATAAGCTGGGTATGGTTCTAAATCCTTTCACCCAATATATTTTAGACAGGTTGGGTCATTATATTAACCATATCTTTTAGTTTTAACTCTTAGTTAATTAGTTTGACATTTACCATGTCACTTTGTATTTTTATATTATATAGTTAATAAACTTACTATAAACTTCCAATAAACCCCAAAGTGGTCCATTAATGATAAAACTATCATGATATAAGTGCTTTGGCCAAACCTTAGATTTTTAGGAATATAATACCAATTAATAATATAATATTCGTTTTAAAAAACTCTTTTACGTAAATTTTGGCACTATTGGGTATTTTTGTTTTTGATAAATTCATAACAGCATTATTACTTCGAAAACAATTCTTATAACCAATAATAATATGTCATATTAACCTATAAAACTATTTTAATTCATAAATGGTCTCAAATAACATTTATTTGGGTATTTATAATCTCAATTATCTTAATATTTTATTAATACGGTAATTACTACATCCTCATTGTGTCATAAATAAATTAAATTATTTAAGGTATAAAAATTATAAATAAAATACCATTATGTATAAACTCTTTTTAGATTTCTAATAAATATTTATAGTCAAAAATATTACTTATATAACACCATATAAAAATTAAATACTAAAACGTTTTTTTGTGTCAATTTTTCCTATACATTAAATTAATTAATCTAAAATGTCATTATCATTCATAAGTGGCTCCATGGGGTCCCAAAATCTACGCAAAGATGCCCATGGTCGGCCATTACTCATCCAATAAGGTTAGGACATGTGTTAAGGTAATTTTGAATTATTAAAATATTCTTTTTACCATAAATTACCCTATTTACCTTTAACTGCGGTAAATAAAAGTAAAAAGTTACTATTCACCAAAAAATATTTTTATCTTATTGAACCACATTTTACTCTTTGATATTAACCGTCTCTTTCATATTTTCAAAATTAACTCATAGAAGCGGTAAAATTAAGTTTTATGTGAATTTTCAAAATCTCCTAAGAGGTGGGTAAAAGACGGTGAAAAGTTCAATAAAATTTTTATATATCTAAATTATTATAAACTGACTCCAATGAATTAAAATGAACTTATATAAGTATTATATATCTATTTTTACCTAAATTAATTTAAATAAAATAAATATTTATTTAAATAAAAAATCGGTTTTAACCAATAACTCAGTGCTTTTCACTATTCATCAAAAATTTATATTTCTCAGAAAAATACCAAAATTTAAGCCTAAGATATATTTGAAATTATGAATTCAAAAATGATGTCTATTTCACCAAATTTCAAAACATATAAGTTGCAATAATTAATTTAAAAATTAATTCCCTTTGTCAAAAAAACAGCGTGTTTTTAAGAAATAATAACTACCAAAAGATTGACACTTGCTTATGTCTAGTTTAAATGTGAAATTATGTCCAATGACCAACATTGGATTAAATGGTAAAAATATAATCTAATTATACTTTAAAATCACTCAAATGAATAATTTCTCACTATTAATTATTTAGATTTAAAAAAAGTTGTTTTTAATTAAAATTTAGTAATTTTCACTATTCATCAAAATATGAAAGTTATTAGAAAAGTACCAAAAATTCACCCTAAGCTAATTTCGATATTCCAAATCAAAAAATGAAGTTCATTTTGAAAGATAAAATTTCAAAAAGTGGGTATTACTATTCTTAACGGCTAGTTTGATTGGTTGTGGTGTGTTAGAACTCGAAGTTGCGTATAACACGCGCTATTGTATTATTCAAAGAGAAGCATACCGTGAAATCTTGGGGTGTTACAATGTTTATTATAAAATCAAGGTGAATAAGTACATAGAGTTCGTACCACACCACATGCTTCCAATAGAGTTCAGACCAAGGGGTTGGAAAGAAGGTAGGATTTGAGGTACCTGGGGTTGGACCCAAAGGAGAAATGTCTGGTTATTCCTATGTGTCCCCTGAGTATGGGAATCAATCAAAATGTAGTTCTTGAAAACATATGGTAGGATACCAATGCAAGGGAAAATATTGTCGGGCAGTTCTATCCCATGCACCAAAAGAAGCAGCATTTGATGGATCTTGTTTTTTCTTCAATGTGGGTATTTTTTTGGGCAACAATCCCATAACAAAGAATTCAGGAATCACTACATAAATCAATCCATATGTAGGCCTTGAAAAATGGAATGGTGGATAACTGATGCTAAACAGGATGTCCCCTTAAGAAAGGACACCATAATGTGGTGTCGTTTTTCATCATGCTGCTAGGATGATAGTGTCACAGTTTAAGGAAGAATGATAGGACCAACCCATGCACTTTAATATTGTGCATCAAAGATGCAATAGTTTAAAGTCATGTGGGATGAGGTAGCATAGTTTAACGTCATATGGTTTGGACACATACGAAAAAAAATGAGGTTCTAAAGGGAATGTTCATTGTGTGATAAAGAATACCCGACATGAATGAGGAAAAATGTCCACACCACACCATGTGAAATCCCAAGGGGGAACATCAAGCCAAGGGGGTGGAAAATATAAAATGTAACACCCCAAGCTCCCACGATACATTTCCCTTTGAATAATATAGTAGCTTGTGTTGTACGCAGCTTAGAGTTTTAACACACCACAACCAATCAAACTAGCCATTATAAATAGTAACTCCCACTTTTTAAAATTTTATAAATTTTATTTTTCAAAACGGACTTCATTTTTGGATTTGGAATATCAAAAATTAGCTTAGGGTGAATTTTTGGTATTTTTTTGAAAACTCTCAATTTTTGATGAATAGTGAAAACACCGCGTTATTATTTAAAACTAACTTTTTATTTAAGTAATTAGTTATTGTATTTTAATTTATTTTAGGTCAAAATAGATACATAATACCTATATATGTTCAGTGTAATTAATTTGAGTCATTTTAAGTTTAAATATATGAAATTTTATTGAACTTTTTATTGTCTTTTACCCACCTTCTAGGAGCATTTACAAATTTGCATAAAACATACTTTTACCACTTTTGTGAGTTGAATTTAAAAAATCTTAAAGATATGGTTGAAATCAGTAACTAAAATGTGGTTCAATAAAATGAAAATAATTTTTGGTGAATAGTAACTTTTGGCTTTTATTTACCACAGTTAAAAGTAAATAGGGTAATTAAGGGTAAAAATGATATTATAATTACCCTAACACATGTCCAAATTCTATTGGATAAGAGTAATTCGAACAAAAACAACCTTAGGAATAAAATATGATCCTTTTGGTCTACTTTTATTATATTAGGACATTTATTATTATTTTATTTAAAGAAGAGATAAAAGTGTTAAATTCAAAGTTTAATAACTAAAACTTTTTTAATATAGGGTTATACATAAGATAAATTCGACTATAACTATTCATTAGAAAGATATAAAATATTTCCTACATAATGGTATTTTATTTATAATTTTTAGACATTAAATAATTTAATTTATTTATGACACAATTATGATACAGTAATTTTCTTTATTAATGAAATATTAAAATATTTGATATTGTAATTATCCAAATAATTGTAATTTGAGTCTTTGGGTAAATTAAACAAATTTTATAGGTTAACATGACATGTTAGGGTTGATTAAATAATTTTTTTTCAAATTAATCATGTTTTTATGATTTTCACAAAAACCAAATACTAAATAGTGTCAAAATTGACATAATTGAGTTTTTAAAACAAATACTATATTATTAATTGATATAATATTCCTAAAAATCTTCAGTTTGGAAAAAGAACTTACATAAGGTTATATATATTAATAATGAACCACTTGGGGTTCACTTGGTGTGTTATAGTAAGTTTATTAACCATATAATAAGAAATACAAAGACACGTGGTAAATGTAAAACTATTTAACTAAGAGTTAAATCTAAAAGATAAGGTTAATATGGTGACCTAAACCTGTATAAAACATATTTCTTAAGAGTTATTAGACCCATACCTGCCTTATCCTAGAAATAAATCATTTTTGAGCCATTATAAAACGAAAATTATTTTATTATAAAATAATATTTCAATCTTTTCCTAAAGTGACCCCCACCTCTCTTATAAAAGGGTACTTTCCTTTCTCTTAAATTCACACCTCCAAAGACATTTGGCTCAACCAAACCCTACCCAAATATCCTCTCAAATATCCTTCCTTATACCTAGAGGCCATAATTTGATCATAAATCCAACCTAAGTATCCCTTTTGAGCAAATCAAAAGGAAGAACCTGAAGAAGAGGTAAATATTTCATCACCTCTTTCAAGGGATTTTCTTCTTCCACTTCCTCTTTATTTATTGTTTCCATTATAAAATAATAACTCCAATATATTCTATATAATATTATGTTATTATAAAAATGTTACAAGCATATTCATTATTCTACCCATCATATGAATGAAAAATTCACCATATGTGCGTACGCACGGCTTACCGTCTCCACATCGTCGTGTAGTTTGTTATTCAAAAACTTCATTATTTGGATGGGTATAATAATGAGTATAACTAATGTAAATAATAAATATAACATGTTAATGATTCTATATATATGATATACCATCCAATTACATACGATTTCACCATCAATATAATAATATTGTCGCTCGTGCGTACGTATGGATTACCGTCTCCACGAACGCGATGAGATTCATTCCACATCGTAATCATTCAAGAATAATTTTCATTTTATGATTAAAAATAATTTTTATGAACATAATATCATTCTGTAAATGAATAAAATACATCCTATCTATAACAAACATGGCTTAAGTAACCAAGCATATAAAGGAAAACAAATCAATTAACACCCGAAATGATGATACTACTGAAATATTATTAACAAAGAAATATTAGAGGATCATATATGATATAATATTTATGTATATAGTTATTGTATAATTTAATAACAATTTTTTAAATATTATATAGGATTTTAACATACCATCTACTAAGGAAACGTACAAGGTAAGGGTTAATTCTACAATCTCTTTACTTATCTGAGGTAGTTAATACGTAAGTATCTACTAGGACCTCTTTATCATCCACATCTGTGTTTTCTTAAAAATTTAATTCGAAACATTTTTTCTATTTAATAGACTATGGTTTAAAGTCATTTATACCATTATTTGACCATATATGTTTTGAAAGGAACCTTTCCATCGTTTTTCAATCAAGGTACTTTATGACCTTTTTGAAAAATTTATGGTAAGAATGTCTTTTTTTAACTTATATGGTGGGTGCAGCTATTTTCCGCCATTATAACAACGTCAAAGCTTCCCATACAAGCTTATAATAATATTTTCAAGATAAATGTTTTCTTTTATAATTATATGAATTTTAAATGATTTCAAAATAAAAAGAGATATTTCTCCAAAAAAATTGATTTCATCTATGTCAACATCCTTTGATGGATTTTAAGCTTGTTTGAAGTTTATTTATTATGATATAAAACTTACATATTGTATTGAAGGTTTTGTTATATGTTTTTCTGTGGATTTATTATTTTTACACCATTCATGGTTTATGGATAAGGTATTGACATTTTGTATGCTAGTTTTAATATGAATGTTGATGTTATGTTTAAACCTTTTCATATGAGGAATGCATTGGACTTAGTAAGTGACGGGTGGAGCCCGCTATATCTCCTCGATGCATTAGTAGGTCTCATGATAAAAACTAGTGTCATGTCATAAGGCCTTGAAAAAATCTTATTTGTAGTCTTGGCACAAGGCCTTGACTATGTGGTTATGAAGTCTGGCATTATGTATTCCATCATTGTGAAAGTGGCTATTGATATTCCATGTGATTATTTGACTAGTATAATATCCATGTGAATAAGTAAATGAAATTATTTAATTTTATCTTTTCCATATTATTCTGAATTTTAAGTTTAAAAGGATTTTGTTTTGGTCTTATACTTTTCCTTAAATGTTTATGCTTATTTATGAAAGTTTCCGCTATATTGTTATCCTTACTGAGCATCTGAGATCACCCCTTTATATGTTTTATTTTTCTCAGGATACGAAGAAGTATTTTAGGGTTGACCGATAGAGATAGAATAAGGATATAAGCTTGTTCAAAAGGGGAAAAAATGTTGTTGATGTTTTTATTTCATGATGTAATGTAAAAATTATGAATGTATCTTGTACATCCAAGGCTACTAAACTGGTCATTCTTTCGGGACAATATTCCTTGTATCATGCCAATGTTATGTAATAATGCACTGAATCTGGGTAACTGGGGTCGGGGCATTACACTTGGTATTATAGGAAGTTTAGTACAAACCTTGGAAACTAGATTTAGAAAAACTCTGATTAGAGAACACTACCCTAAGATAGACTTTGAGTACTATTATATAATAACTTCCTAGAATTTTGGTATTGTAGAGATTTTGTGAGTTTTACAAACAATACATCCATGTCTAGATACGAATAGGTAGAGGCGGCTCTGGTACAGATGTACCTAGGGGTAAAACCCAAAAACACTACTTTGAGCTAGACTCGAAGGGGAACTCGTGCACGACAACGAGCCTTGCTGCACTCTTGGTTATGACACTCCCAGAGGATATACTTAGGATAATTCTCATTTTCTTTAAAAACAATTATGAAGGGTTTATGGGTATATAATTCTTAAAAGAAATTTTTTTATGATTATGGATTATATTTATAAATTGTTCAATTTATGTTAACTATTTTACAAGTTTGGAATTATGTATTACAATTCATAAACTAATCCAGTGTATGCCATTGTTTAGAAATGGTTCTTAGTGTAAGTAATGAAAACCATATCAACCCACGTAATCCATGTAGGGATTTTCCTCCTGCTCAAGATAATTATAGTGGAGCTAGTGATGCAATTGGGGATGATCAGCTTATCACCATACTAGGACAACTCACTCATGTTATGAATAATAACCTTACCCGTATGGAGCACCCTGATCCACAACGCATAGGATCAATGTTAGACCACTTCATAAAGAAACAAACACCAACATTCAATGGGAGTATAAATCCAATAGTTGCTGAGAAATGGATAAATTCCTTAGAGAAAATATTTTATGCTTTGGGGAGTAACAAAAGGGAAAAAATTGTCATGGCAGTTTATCACCTCACAGGAGATTTAGATCAATGGGGGTCATTAATCCAAAACACAAAGGAAGATGAAGAAGTATCAAACATGGAATGGAGTGAGTTTAAAGATATTTTCTTAGAAAAATACTTTCCTTATGATCATCAAGCAGATATGGAAAGACAATTTCTGAGTTTGAGGCAAAAGGAGGATGAGAATGTATCAAAGTATAAGGATAAATTTACAAGGTTAGAAATTCATGCAATAGATTATATAAGTAACCCAAGGAGTAATATTGATTGATTATTTTATGGGTTAAAACCATTTCTTCATTGAGCATTAGTCTCACAATCCTTCTCATCGTATGAAGATATTGTCTCGTGTGCTATCAAGACAGAAAAGTAATTCTCTAGGTCTTACAACTTTAAAATCAAAGAAAGAGAAGAAGAGATATGTTGAACACTCTGGAAATGGAAATAAGGGGAATAAAGGAAAAGTTGAATATCCATCCTACAGTAAATGTGGGAAGAAACACCCCGGTACTTTCCTGAAGGGAATGGGAGTCTATTACAAGTGTGGTGAAAAAGGCCACCAATCTCGTGATTGCAAGGGGAAGAAAGAGGATATCAATGTTGAATGTTACAATTGTACAGAAAAGGGGAATTATGAAAATTAATGTCCTAAGTGCCAAGGAAACTTACCCCAGAAAAGGCCACGGGAGAAAGGTCAAGCTTATGCAATCACTACTAGTGAGGTTGAAGCTCCGAAAGACGTGGTGGCAGGTAATTTAATGGTTTCCTCAAGTTTAGACAATGATTTATTTGATTCTGGATCATCACATTGTTTCATATCTTCCCAGTTTTCTAATAAAATTAGATATTTTCAATTTGACTTAACAAGGGAGTTTTTAGTAAAAACACCTGAGGGAAGTATCATCGCAAGAAAGTTTTGTGAATCAGTTCCCACTAGGGAATATAAATGTTCTTTATCTGCTGATCTCATCATCATACCCATGATTGAATTTCATATAATCCTCAGAATGGATTGGCTTTTGGACCATGATGTGAAAATTTATTATAAGAAGAAGGAGGTTACAATTTTCGATGATGATAAGGATTACCTTACCTTTGGAGTAGAAACGTCACCACCTGATTCTTATCTAGATCTGCCCCCAATAGCTCTACTAAATTCAATTATTGGGGAAGAAGATAATGAAATAAATATAGGTCAGGAAAATAATGCTAGAACCTAGGACGTTCCTATTTTGCAAGAATATGTTGATGTGTTTCCATAGGATTTACCTGGACATCCTCCAGAATGACAAATTGAGTTTTCTATTGATTTAATTCCTAGTTCAAGGCCCATATCGAAGACCCCTTATAAAATGTCTGCTATGGAATTAGTGGAACAAACGAAACAACTTTAGGAATTGAGTAATAAGGGATTTATTCTACCTAGTTTTTCTCCATGGGGAGCCCATGTTCTTTTTGTTAAGAAGAAAGATAGATCTATGAGGTTGTGCATTGACTATAGGGAGATAAACGCTACAATAATAAAGAACAAGTATCCCCTACCTTGCATTGATGATTTATTCAACCAACTTCATGGAGTTCAATATTTTTCAAAGATTGACCTTTGATCTAGATATCATCAGTTGTGTGTGAAGAAGGAATACATTCCGAAAACAGCATTTCGAACTAGGTACAGGCATTAAGAGTTTACAGTAATGCCTTTTGGACTGACTAATGCACCCTCTGTCTTTATGGATATAATGAATAGAGTTTTCAAGGAATATATTGATGAATTTGTAGTGGTATGTATAGATGATATTTTTGTATACTAAAAAAACTATGAAGATCATGAAAATAACTTGTGCATTATCCTAAGGACTCTTAGAAGAAATGAATTATATGGAAAGTTTAGCAAGTGTGAATTCTGGCTTCAAGAGATTTCTTTTCTTGTCCATATTGTCTCTAAAGATGGAATCTCTATTGATCCTTCAAAGACCAAGGTAATACAAGAATGGCCATCATCGATGAGTATAACTGAGGTACGTAGTTTTATTGGTTTAGTAGGTTATTATCGGCATTTTGTCTAGAAGTTTGCTCGATTGGGTAACCCATTTACCAAGCTCACACGTAAAGGGGTTAAATTTGTTTGGACAAAAGAGTGTGAAAAATGTTTTGAAGAACTGAAGAAAATATTAGTTACCAATCTTATCTTGACTCTACCATCAGGGAATAATGGGTTTTTTATTTATAGTGATGCTTAAAAGAAAGCATTTTGTTGTGTCCTTATGCAGAGTGATAAAGTTATTGCCTATATATCACGATAGCTAAAAATTCATGAACAAAACTATCCCACTCATGATCTTGAGTTAGCAGTTGTAATATTTGCTCTGAAAATATAGAGACACTATCTCTATGGGGAAAATGTGAGATTTATACTGATCACAAGAGTTTGAAGTGTATTTTCTTACAAAAAAACTCAACACGAGGAAAGGTGATGTCTTGAACTACTCAAGGATTATGATTTCACTATACACTACCACCCAGAGAAGGAAAATAAGGTGTTAGATGCTTTGAGCAGAAAGGATCATGGGGTTTTGAACAAGATGAGAGTTGAAAAGGATCATATATACATGGATCTAGTAAAGATGGATATGGGAATAACCATGGAAAGTGAAACATCAATGCTTTTTTAAATGGTTTCCAAACCGTCTTTACAATAAAGGATAAAAAGTTCTCAGACTGATGATGAGTAATTTCAAAAAAAATTAAAGCTGTTAACGATAGTAGATTGATCAACTTCGTATATAAAGATTGAATTTTGAAATTTGGGAATAGACTTTGTATTATCGATATACCTGGTCTAAAAAGAGAATTGTTGGATGATTCTCATAGATCCAATTTCCATATACACCCTAGTATCACTAAGATGTATAGAGATTTGAAAGAACATTTTTTGAGGGACAACATGAAGAGGGAGATTGCTGATTTTGTGTCAAGATGTATGGTTTGTCAACAAGTGAATTCTAAAAGGAAATATCCTAGAGGAGTCATGCAATCTCTTCCCTTACCTGAGTGGAAATGGGATAATATTACGATGGACTTTGTCATGGGGCTACCAAAGACTCCTAAAAGGAATGATTCAATATGGATCATTATTGATCATCTTACCAAGTCAGCACATTTTCTTGTTATAAGAGAAGATTTACCACTTGAATGTATAGAAACACTGTATATTAATGAATTTTTAAGACTTCATGGAGTACCCCTATCGATTGTTTCTGATTGTGATCCCCATTTTACATCAATATTTTGGAAAAGTCTTTAGAAGGCCCTAGATACTAAACTTCATTTGAGCACTGCCTACCACCCTCAAACTGATGGACAATAATAACGGACTATTCAAACCTTAGAAGACATGTTGAGATCTTGCTCACTTGACTTTCAAGGTATGTGGGATCTATATTTACCTCTGGTAGAATTTTCCTATAACAATAGCTTCCATTCACATATTCAGATGGCACCATATGAAGCATTATATGGAAAGAGATGTCATAAACCAACTTTTTGGGATGATGTTGGTGAAAGAAAACTTTTAGGCCCAAAACCTGTTGAGGAAACAATGTAAAAGGTGAAGATTATCCAAACCCACATCATAGAATCCCAAAGTTGGAAAAAGAGCTAAGCCGATAATCAAAGGAAGGATTTGGAATTTCAAGTAGGAGATCATGTTTTCTTGAAGGTATCTCCATGGAAGAGTGTTATACAATTTGGTAAGAAGGGTAAATTGAGTCCCAGGTACATCGGACCTTTCGAAATTCTAGAACGAATTGGAGTTGTATCTTATCGTTTTGAAATGCCTCCAAGTCTCTCCAAAGTTCATGATGTGTTCCACGTATCACTGTTGAGAAAAATATGCTTGACCCAATGCATGTACTCACCTATGAGGAAATTGAACTACAACCATATCTGTCTTATTGTGAAGAGCCTTTCAAAATTATTGATACCAGAGAACAAGTGCTGAGAAACCAGACAAATCATCTGGTAAAAGTTCTATGGAGAAACCATAAGATGGAAGAGGCAACGTGGGAACCTGAGGAACTTATGATGAAGAACCACCTGAATCTTTTTATGCAATAATGTTCTAGAAATTTCGAGGATGAAATTATTTTAATGAGGGTAGAATGTAACACCCCAAGCTCCCATGGTACGTTTCCCTTTGAATAATGCAGTAGCTTGCATTGTACGCAACTTGGAGTTTTAACACATCATGACCAATCAAACTAGTCGTTATGAATAGTAATACCCACTTTTTAAAATTTTGAAAATTTTATTTTTCAAAATGGACTTCATTTTTGGATTCAGAATATCAAAATTAGCTTAGGGTAAATTTTGGGTATTTTTCTGAAAACTCACATTTTTTTATGAATAGTGAAAAGCACTGTGTTATTGTTTAAAACCAACTTTTTATTTAAGTAATTAGTTATTTTATTTTATTTTATTTTAGGTCAAAATAGATACATGATACCTATATATGTTCAATGTAATTCATTGGAGTCATTTTATAATAAGTTTAAAAATATAAAATTTTATTGAACTTTTTACCGTCTTTTACCCACCTTCTATGAGCATTTACAAATTTGCATAAAACTTAATTTTACCACTTATGTGAGTTGAATTTCAAAAATCTGAGAGATACAGTTGAAATCAGTAAGTAAAATGTGGTTCAATAAAATGAAAATAATTTTCGATGAATAGTAACTTTTGGCTTTTATTTACCACGGTTAAAAGTAAATAGGGTAATTATGGGTAAAAATGGTATTATAAATGCCCTAAAACATGTCCTAATTCTATTGGATAAGGGTAATTCATCCAAAAACAACCTTATGAATAAAATATGATCTTTTTTTTCACTTTTATTAGATTAGGACATTTATTATTATTTTATTTAAAGAAGAGATAAAAGTTTTAAATTCAAAGTTTAATAACTAAACCATTTTTAATATAGGGTTATACATAAGATAAATTTAACTATAATTTTAATTATAAATATAAAAATATTTCCAACATAATGGTATTTTATTTATAATTTTTATACATTAAATAATTTAATTTATTTCTGACACAATGATGATGCAATAATTACCCTATTAATGAAATATTAAAATATTTGATATTATAAATATCCAAATAAATGTAATTTGAGAATTTCTACGAATTCAACTAATTTTATAGTTTAATATGATATGTTAGTGTTGATTAAATAATTTGTTTTCTAAGTAATCATGTTTTTATGATTTACACAAAAACCAAATACTAAATAGTATCAAAATTGACATAATTGAGTTTTTAAAACAAATATTATATTATTAATTGATATAATATTCCTAAAAATCTAAGGTTCATCAAAATGACTTACATAAGGTTATATATATTAATAATGAACCACTTGGGGTTCTCTTGTCTTGTTATAGTTGTTTATTAACCATATAATATAAAAATACAAAGAGACATGGTAAATGTCAAACTATTTAACTAAGAGTTAAATCTAAAAGATAAGGTTAATATGATGACCTAAACATGTCTAAAACCTATTGTTTGAGATTATTACGACCCATCCCCACCTTATCCTAGAAATAAATCATTTTGGAGCCATTAGAAACCGAAAACTATTTTATTATAAAATAATATTTCAAGCTTTTCTTAAAGTGACCCTCACCTCTCTTATAAAAGGGTACTTCCCTTTCTCTTAAATTCACACCTCCAAAGCCTTTTTTATTGTCCAAACCCTGCCTAAATATCCTCCCAACTATCCTAACTTCAACCTATAGGACTTAATTTTATTCGAAAGCTAATCTAAGGAGCCCTTTTGATCAAATAAAAAGTAAGAACCCGAAGAAGAGGTAAATATTTCATCACCTCTTTCAAGTTATTTTCTTCTTCCACTTCATATTTCCTTGATGTTTCCATTATAAAATAATAACTCCAGTATATTCTATATACTTTGATGTTATTATATAAATGGTACAACCATATTCATTATTCTATCCATCATATGAATGATAAAGTCACCATATGTGCGTACGTACGGCTTACCGTCTTCACGTCGTGGTGTAGTTTGTTATTCAAACACTTCATTATTTAGATGGGTATAATAATGAGTATAACTGTTGTAAATAATAAATATAACATGTTAATTATTCTGTATATATGATATACCATCCAATTACATATTATTTTAACATCAATATAATGATATTGTCGCTCGTGCGTACGTACGGATTACCGTCTCAACGAACGCGACGAGATTCATTCCCCATCATAATCATTCAAGAATAATTTTCATTTTATGATTAAAAATAATGTTTATGAACATAATATCATTATGTATATTAATCAAATACATCAAATCCATAACAAACATGGCTTACGTAACCAATAATATAAAGGAAAACGAATCAATTAACACCCAAAATGATGATATTGCTGAAATATTATTAACAAAGCAATATTAGAGGATCATATATGATATCATATTTATGAATATAGTTCTTGTATAATTTCATAAAAAATTAACTATTATACAAGATTTTAACATACCATCGACTAAGGAAAAGTACAAGGTAATGGTTAATTCTACAATCTCTTTACTTATCTGAGGTTGTTAAAACGTAAGTATCTACTGAGACCTCTTTATCATCCACATTCGTGTTTTCTTAAAAATGTAATTCAAAACATTTTTACTATTTACTAGACTATGGGTTAAAGTCATTTATACCCTTATTTGACCATATATTTTTTTAAAGGAACCTTTCCATCATTTTTCAAACAAGGTACTTTATGACCTTTTCAACAAAATTAAGGTAAGAATGTCTTTTTTTAACTTATATAGCGGGTGCATCTATTTTCCTCCATTATAAAATCGTCAAAGCTTCCCATAAAATCTTATAAGAATATTTTCAGAATAATTATTTTCTTTTATAATTATATGACTATTAAATGATTTCAAAATAGAAAGATATATTTCTATAAAAAAGTTTTGGTTTCATCTATGTCAACATCCTTTGATGGATTTTAAGCTTGTTTGAAGTTTATTTATTATGATACAAAAATTACATTTTGTATTGAAGGTTTTGTGATATCTTTGACTATGGATGTGTTATTTTTACACCATTCATGGTTTATGGATAAATTATTGACATTTTTTATGATATTTTTAATATGAATGTTTATGTTATGTTTAAACCTTTTCATTTGAGGAATGCATTAGACTTAGTAAGTGATGGGTGGAGCTTGCTATAGCTCCTCGATGCATCAGTAGGTCTCATGAGACAAACTAGTGTCTTGGAACAAGGCCTTGAAAAAATCTTATTTGTAGTCTTGGCACAAGGCCTTGACTATGTGGTTATGAAGTCTGGCATTATGCATTCCATCGTTATTAAAGTGGCTATTGATATTGCATGTGATTATTCGACTAGTAGAATATCCATGTGAATAAGTAAATGGAATTATTTAATTCTATATTTTCAATATTATGCTGAAGTTTAATTTTAAAAGTATTTTTGTTTTATTCTTATACATTTACTTAAATATTTATGCTTATTTATGAAAGTTTCTGCTATATTGTTATCCTTACTGAGCATTTGATCTCACCCCTTTTATGTTTTATTTTTCCCATGATGTGACGAAGCTTTTTATGGTTGACCTGTAGGGATAGGATAAAGATATAAGTGTGTTCAAAAGGGGCCAAAACTTTGTTAATGTTTTTATTTCATGATGTAATGTAAAATTTATGAATGTATCTAGTACTTCCAAGGCTACTAAACCGATCGGTATTTCAGAACATAATTCCTTGTATCATCCCAATGTTATGTAATAATGCACCGACTCTAGGTAACTGGGGTTGGGGTTTTACATCAAAGGACCTTGGGCTGGACCCGAAGACAAAATGTTTGGGTGTTCCTACGTATACTATAAGGATGGGAATCAAGATACACGTAGTTCTTGGAATGTCGTGCAGTTTAACATCATGTGGTAAGGATAGAGATGGGAGGGACTAGCCCATAAGGGTAAGTACATGTTGTGTCTATTATAAACCTAAAGTGAATGAGGACCAAAGAAGTCTGTATATCATACCACTTAATCCAATAATAATTATATCCAAAAGGAAGAACAGAAGAGATAATTAGTGGAGTCTGAGTTTGACCTGAAGACAAAATGTATGGTCATTATTATGCATCCCATAAGGATGGGAATCAATATGTACGTAGTTATTAATATTCCATGTATTTTTATATCATGCATTAAATACGGTGAGATCTTACTTTATGGTTGTAAATCTCAAAACGAAAGAAGTGAGACTCTTCCAAGTGGGCATAAACCTTGACCAAATCCCTAAGCCCATGTGAGATATGCTCGATGTGGGAAACAAGGGTAGATAAGATCTTTGCAACACATGGAATACTTAGTAAGGGGAAATGGTTTTGATTCAAGGATGACACCATGAACTTGATTCATCCTATTAATGCGCAAATGTGCATGGAGGGATAACACCAAGGGTGTCTAAGTTCCACTTAGATGTTATGGAGTGAAAGGGGATGTAAATCACAAGGCCAATATTTGGGGCATGATGGGGATGGAATAGTGATGGAAGATAATTTTTTACCATGATCGAAACAGAGCATCCACATTGTATGACCTGAAATAGGAACTAACATTCGAGGGTCAACCGCTGACCGAATTTGAAATGTACAACCTATCTCATAATTTCATTCAAAATCCTCTATGATGTTGGCCCAAAGCCGTATGAGATCTATAAGTCCTAGTATCAATGTTTTTCGGGGGTCCTTTTGGATGTGAAAGATGATGTAAACCCAAATAAAGGGGGTCATGATGCATGGAAATGGATGAAAGCATGTCCATGTAAAATCCCACACTCTAGGTCCTAAACCACAGTGAATCTGAGCATGTAGGTGAGGCATAATAGAGGTCGAGAGGTCCAATTGAGAGATATTAATTGAGGATATGAGTGGAGGAAAGGGGAATGGAAAGCTCTCAAGAGAGAGATATGTGTAGTGGTTATTGCAAACTTGTCATGAATGAGGACACAAGTCCACACCACACCATGAACATTTAGGAGAACTTAGGCCAAGGGGCTAGAAGGAAGAGAAGATTTCTAAAAAAACATCTGGCCCTAAAGACGAAATTTATAGGAGTTCCTATGTATCTAATGAGGATGGTAACCAATCCATACATAGTTCTAGAAATACGATGAAATTTAACATCATGTGGTAAGGAGAAAGGATGAAGAACATTCTTGGAGAAGGGGCACATGGTGTGGTCATTGTAAATCTGACCTGAATAGGGATAAATAAGTCCACATCATACCAATTTCTTCCCTAAAAGAGAACTAAACCTAGGAAGGGGTGAAGAAATTTATTGGGATGGACCCAAAGACAAAACGTCTGGGCATTCCTACGTATCCCACGAGGATGGGAATCAAGCAATATGTAGTTTTGAAAATGTCATGCAGTTAAACATCATGTGGTAAGGACATATAAATGAGTAATGTCTCAAGGGGATGTGTGTGGTGTGGAAAAATTAACCCAACATAAATGAGGACATAGAGTCCATACCACACCACATAATCCTAAGTGAGAACTTGGTCCAATAGGCCGGAAAGGTCAAGGGACCTGAGGCTGGCCCACATATGAAAGGTATGGGCATTCCTACGTATCCCACAAGGATAGGAATCAAGAAATATGTAGTTCTTAAAATGTCGTGTTATTTAATGTCATGTAACAAGTATGTTGAAAGATCTTAGTTTAAGGTCATAGATCTCGGATCGTAGATGCCCATTTTAATTTCGTGTGCATGGGATAGAAGGGAAGAAAAAAGGTGAATCATTATGCCTACAAAATGGGAACAAACAATTGAGCATTGACCGGTGGCCATATTCATAATGTGGGACTAGTGTCAAAATTTCACTCAACATCCTCTGAGACGTTGGCCTAAAAAATAGTAGGTGATACAAAGTGGCATGAGACCAGGCCGTTAAAGGGTTCCTTTTGGATGTGAAAGATGATGAAGATCCAAATGACGGGACACATGAAGGGTGGTGTTACCCATACAGCTTAACATTTTGTGGTATGGACAAGGGTGTTCTTAGTTTATGGTCATAAAGCTCGGGCCATGAGTTGTGTTCATCATTCATAGTTTATCATCATATGGGATAAAAGGGATCTTAGTTTAGGGTCGTAGATATTAGGCCACTTACATTTTAGCATCTTTCAAGATGAGGATGATTAGTTTAACATCTTCCAGGATGGGGATAGGTATTTTAACATCTTGAAAGATGGTAATACAATTTAACATCATGCGGGACAATGATTCCCTCACGTGAAGTATTTCTTGAGAAATTTGGAATTGGTGGGAGGAGTAATACACTCACCATCCATAGTGACCAGGGAGTATGCACCATTAGGGTAAAACTTGTGAACAGCGTATGGTCCCTCCAATTTGGTATTCATCATTGGTGGATTCCTTCCTGGTATCATTGGCATTATTAGGGCCAATACCGTGTCACCTTGTAATAAAGAGAGAAGGGAAACTTTCTTTTTGAAATCCCTAGTTATCTGGTTCTAATGCCTCTCCAGATTATGCAAGGCACAAAACCTATTTTTGTCAAGAACTTAAAATTCAGCCAAACAGCTTTTAGTAACTTTTTTTGGTGGATGGGGATCATAGACAGATGTGCGCAGTGGGATTAATTAAATCTCGATGGGCAGAACTGCCTATGTTCCGTACACAAGGGAATACAAATTCATCTAGGTGGAATTACGAGTCGCCATCCGGTAATCCCAAAGAGTATTGAGGATTATTTTCGGCCAACTCTTCTTGTTCTAACCAACCATATTCTATAAGATGTTAGAAATGGTTTTATTAGACTCTTCAATCTTCCCATTTTCTTGCACATGATATAGAGATATGTGATTAGAATAGATTTTTTACTTGGCATACAATTTCTTCAGCTCGACTGCTCGAAAATTGGTGTCGTTATCGATGAGGATGGCATGAGGGAATCCAAATAGGTGGATGATATTAGATCTCAAGAAATCAATGATAGAATAGTTCTTGAATTCCTTGAGAAAAATCGCCTCTACCCACTTGGAAAAGAAATCTGTAGTGGTCAGGATGAACCTGCACTAGTGATCCGTTGTCGGTGGATATGGTCCCATTACATCAAGTCCCCAGAATGAAAAGGGTTAAGAGTACTTGGTGGTATGGAGAGTCTCTGGATGTAGATGTAAAAAATTAGCTTGGATCTATCATGCATGACACCTCTTGGTAAACTCGATGCAGTCCCAGATCATGGTGGGCCAAAAGTATCCCAATCTTCAGATCTAACGAGAATGTTTTGATCCTGCTTGATGATCCCCATAGAAACTGGCATGAAATTTCTATATGGACTGAAAAATCTCACCTCCTAGAATGTAATGGAGTATAATTTCATTAAACCCATATCTGTAGAGAATCTTCTCAAGACTACGACCACTCTGGGGGGGTGAACTACACTACACACCATAGGATTCACTCATGTTCAGCTCGGTCTTTCGGAAGATTACCATGATGAAGATACTCGATAAAGGGAATCATCCAGTCAAGGGTCTCATCCAACACCATGGAAGGGGGACCCAGAGGTCCTGATGTGGAGGCATAATGGTAAAGTGGCTTAACTATGGGCTATCAGAATCTTCTGAAGTAATGGGAGTCATGACTCTTCGATGCGTCACATGGATAATCAAATCATCCTGGTTAGGTTGTGCAAGAGATACAGCAAGGCTGGTTATGGAATTAGCTCGGCCATTCTATAATCGAGGTACATGAGTAACTTCTGGATCAAAAGGGAATTGGGACATCAGCTAGCGAGTATGATCTAACAAAGGTACAATCTTAGCCTTTCTAACAACATAGTCATCATTGATCTTCTTGATGACCTGTTCGGAGTACCCCTTCACATGTAGGTGGGGAATGTCAATCTCGAGGACCATCTTGAGACTAGTGATGAGAGCCTAATACTCCACCTCTTTATTGTTACATCCTTCTGACAACAGGAATGAATATTGTAGGACGGCTTGTGCAAGAGTGATGGAGATGGTACTTAGGCCTACTCTGTTGAGTCTCGGATCATTGAGTCTCCTGCCAATAGAGATTTAGGAATCTCCATAGAAGTGAATTTTCCAACACAAAATGACTTGATCCACTAAGAGGATCACCTCATCTGGAAAGTCAATAATCAAAGACTACTCTATGGGTGGTTGATTGGCAGTAATAAAGTGTGCCAATTATTTTCCCTTGATATCCTTCTGGAGGGAAACTTAATGTAAAACTATTGAAGGATCACTGCCCACCGATCTAGATATCCTGTCAACATGGGGTGGTTTATAATGTACTTTGGAGAATCTATTTGGGACACCAGCCATATCTCATGGTGCTGCAAGTAATGTCACATTTTCTTCACTATGAATTTCAGTGAAAGGTAGCACTTCTCGATAGAGGAATATCTAGTCTCTGTATCAAGGATCATGCGCCTAAGATAGTATAAACTATTCTTTGTTCCTTCGTTGTTCTTTTGGGAGAGAAGGGTGCCAAGGGACCATTCTAGAGTGGTCACATAGAGGACCAGTGGCTTTCTGAAAATGGGTGGAATCAGAACTAGAGGTTGTAGTAGTTACTTATTTATTTTCTCAAAATTAGTCTAACACTTCTCATTCCACTGATAATTTCCACCTTTCTTAATGAGATTGGTAAAGGGATTACACTTTCCATCCTGATTTGTGATGAATCGGCATATGTAGGCTATGTGTCCTTGAAATCCTTAGATATCACAAATATTTCTCAGAGGAGACATCTTGATGATGGACTTGATCTTTTCCAGATTGATCTCAATGCCTCTATATCTGACAATGAAGCCGAGAAACTTTCTGGAGGTGACACCAAAGGTACAGTTTAAGGGGTTCATCTTCAGATGTCAGGAATGGAGGAAGCCAAACACTTTCTCAATATCCCTGATATGGTCCTGATTTTTGAGATATTTAACCACTAGGTCATCCACATATCATTCCATCAATGTCCCGAGGATCGGCCTGAATATGCGGTGCATGGCATGCTAATAGGTGGCACCTGGATTCTTTACACCGAAAGGAATTACCTGGTAAAAAAAGTACCTTGTGGGCCCTAAAGGCGATATAATATTCATCCTTAGGGGACATTTGGATTTTATTATATCTGAAATACCCATCCATGAATGAGAGATCTTGGAACCCAACAGTGGTATAAATCGACAATTTTTTTGCAGGAATGGAAAATTCATCCTTTAACCAGTGATGGTTGAGATCCTAGAAGTCGATGCAGACTCTGATTTGTTTGTTCTTCTTCCTGATGGGTACAATGTTAGCTAACCATTTGGGGGTACTAGACCTCCTTGATGAATTTTTCATTGATGAACTTATCAACCTCATCCTCGACCATGGAATTGTGAGAAGGGTGCACCTTTTTGGAAGGTTTTTTGAACCCGCGATGATATGTTAGGAGACCGAGACAGTGGATGGAGACCTGAGGATCTAGCCTTGGAATCTCATCATAACTCTAGGAAAATAAATAACAATGCCACCTTAGGAAATACATGTATCTTTGTTTCTCTTTTACAGACATAACAGCACTGATTAGTGTTGGTTATGGATATGTCTTAGTACCGAGTTTCACCTGTACCAATTCATCGACCGTTGTGGAGACACCCACATTGAATGAAATAGTGGTGTCTTCCAAATCCTCTTCCTCATCCATGAGGAGAGGATCATTGGTAGGAGGAAAATCTTCTGAATTGGTTGATCCTGACGGGACATTGGTGCTAGCCTGAGAGACAATGGAAACCTCATCAAGGGACTCTTACACTTCTAAAACCATGGCAATGAAAGTTGTCAACCCGATCCCATCTGGCCTTTGACCCAAGGGGACATGTTTGATAATATCAAAGTAATATTGGCACGTCACCTTGATCTGTTTTTCCCATCCTAGAGAAATAATAAAGTTTGAAGTATTTTTGCTGCCATGGGGAGAACATCTCGATACCTTATAGGAGTATTGGGCTCTGGGATCACCCAAGCCTGATTTGTGTAGGAATACGAGGTGATATTCCATCGTTCCTTGGACTTGGGAATGTGATTACCCCTCATCCTCGAGAAAACAAAAAATTACCCCAAGTATGAGGTTGTGGCCTCCAATTAGTGAATCAGGAAAACATATGTGTCATCCATGTTTGTCCATGGGTCAGTCACAGTCATAGCATGTTCAAACTCATTATTTTGAATCTTCTTGTCCTTTCCCTTGTAGTAGTCAGCATCCATGTAGCTGGATTCACAAGAGGAAAAGGGGGACGCATCACCTTGGAGCATGCCTACTCGGCCATTAAGGGAGTACTTAAAGCATTGGTGATATGAGGAAAGGACTTTCGCAAGCAGGTGGAGCCATGGTCTATCTATTAACGTGTTGTAAGTGGTTTCTTGTGAGACAACCATGAAATCAGTGCTGGCAAATAGGCCACCAAAATGGGTCTTCAGGCTGATCTTGACAACTGGTTTCTACTCCATCCTATCATAACCTTGAATCTTCAAGTCAGAGGGACTCAAATCTATTTCAACATCCCCATTTTGCGGAGTGTCCAAGTCGGGATAAGATTGATCCCAGAACCAATGTCAATAAGACAGCGACAGACCTCCACACCAATGAACTGGCTAGTGATGTACAACGGATGGATGTTCCCCTATATAGTATAACCTTCATACTCTCTAAATAAAGAGATGATGGAATTAAATTCCATATGATCGATTGAATTAGCATGGAAGGCTTCTACAACTTCTACCTCTGTCTCAAACTGAAGAGGGATTCTTAAAGCCTCTACGAGGGCTTAACACATATCTTCTAATAGGAAGAGAGCCTCGATGATAGAGATATTCATAGGAATGCTAGAAAGATGATTTAGGAAATCATATTTCTATGAAAATTGTAAACTTCTTTTGATAGGAGTTCACTCTGTGGCAGGAGGTATGACAGGTGTTGTTGGTTGAACTAGAAGATTCTAGCTGGAATTAGGAATGTCCCATTGCTCACCAGTTGAACCATGTAGATTGACTACCGACTGACATCCAAATGACTGAGGTCCATCCATATTGAAACATGGATGATCAAATCATGGTTGTAGTGGCTCTATCTGATCAGTGATTACAAATGGTGGTGGAGGCAGATCTGATGAAATGAGATGAGAAGGTTGTACGTCCTGAGCTCTATGATGGGACTATTGTTTGGTCTTTATGGAATGAATGGGTCGGCTGGAAGAACGTGCCAATTCATTATAGATATTCACATACCCACATCTCTATTTATGCTGGTGTCGACTAGGGGCATTGGGAGGGTCCTTCTGGCGCTCTTCGTCACTAGGAACCATGTAAGGGTTTACCAGCTCCACGGTATTGACCGAAGCGTACCCCTGGTCATCACTCAAAGAATATTCCATTTATGGGTGGATTTTGAGGGAGATCCCCATTTTTTGGGGCATGAAATTTTCAAGAGTATGGGATGAATATTGAATCAGGGGGGAATTTTCTTTCCCTTGTGTCATCAATGTTGGCCCTTTCGGGAAGAGGAGGTCTGAGATATTGATGCAGAAGTAGTGTCTGTAGGTAAATTAGTGAATTATTGAGGCTTGAGTTTATTTAAACATTCATGGATAATACCATGGTCATGGGAAACTTCCTTGCAAGCCATCTGATCGTCTTATTTTGGAGACCCGTGGTTAGAAACCCGCTGTCATTCACCCTCGTTGTCACTGTCAGGATTTATCAACACACATGTCAAGTGTGCTGGGACTGGACCCAACCTAACTATGTTGTTATCAACCTGGTCTTAGATCCAGTTAGTAAACACATAGCACTGATTGGGGGTGTTCCCTCAGGAACTAGTGATCGGGAGGTAATTAGGGCGATCAGTGAGATCTGCCTCTATGGGTCTTATTCTTTCTAGAAACTGTAGGATTCCCTGGTCTAAGGCACTTCAAAAATAACTGAGGACTTGGTGCTTATTAAATTAGTAGGTCTGATTCCTCTGATTTAGTAAATGAGATTTGGGTGGCTGTCCCCAAAGAGGGGCTAGAGGATCCTGATGAGAATGCGGAACTTGATTATCTCGCCTAGGTGGTGGTGGCGTCTTACATGGGGGTGTTTACCGATTATGAGGCGATCACTGCTGAGTTAGAGGCTATGCCTGAGGTAGTAATCCTCTACAAAGATATGGATTTGACTCTTCAAATAACAATTCCAGCTACTTGGGGGGCTCTATTTGCACTACCTTGGCGATCTTGGCCTTAGCGTCCCTTCTTGCATGAGCTATAGGAGGAAAAAGACATTTCTTCTTGGCTTGCTCCAAGGCTTCCTCTAAGTGTTGATCTTTTTTAGAGAAATCCTGGAACCCATCTGGGAAGTTTTGAGTGATGAGATAAGGGACCATTTCGATCTTCACATTCCATGTGCACATAGTTAGTAGCTTCTCCTGGGTTAGTGGAATATTAAGGGAGTATGTGAGGTCTTTCCACCTAGTGACGAAGTCTGCGACGTGCTCATCATTCCTCTTCTTGTACTTGAAGAGGTTAGCAATACTTTTCTTCTAGATCGTGGAACTGAACTGGTATAGAAACTACCTGCGAAGATCCTCCCAACCAGCTATTAACCCAATGGGTAACTGGTTGTACAAAACAAACGTGGGGCCTTCCAGTGTCTGTACAAAACACCGGAACTTTTCGGCCTCCTACCATGATAGAGTTCTCATCATGGGTCCACACCTTGAAATGAATTGTTCTAGATGTTGCAGCGGATTTCCCATCCCATTAAAAGGGGAGAAGGTAGGATTTCCGAAACACGAGGGTGTTGGCATATCGTCCACCCATGCCAGATACATCTTGTTGTCAGGTGGGATTTCCACCTATCAAGTTTCTAGGTCCTCAAGGTATGAAATAATTATTGTTATTATGTCATCTAGATGAGTATTCTGATCTTGAGGAGGGTCCCTGAACACCAGCGCATTGGCAGGTTCTTCAACGTGGTAAGCGGTCCTAGAAGCTCATGGGGTGACTGGTGGGATTACCTGAGGATCTGGGGGAATAACCTACAGAGCACCATGTAAGAACTATGGAGCAGCTGGCAGAACCTGAGATGGGTCCTAAGGAATAATTTCATGCAATTCAGGTGGATTGGGTGATGCATATCGTGATCACTTTTCATAAACACCGGCCTTTACCCTGTCTAGATGGCAGGGTGGTTGAGGTCACCATGAGACAAGTCACTAGGAGGAGATTAAAGCTACCCCTTCCCTTGTTTCCCCAGTCAAGGATTTCCATAATCTGTTCGTCGTTCCGTGATGCTCTCAGTGAGGATCTCATCAACCATATTTTTCTGTTCAGTAATACATTGATGCAACTCTTCCATTTCAGGGTCATATTATGTCTTTTTCACTGAACCAGATGGGTCAGAGGGTTTGTCAGTCCTAATTTTCTCTTTACCTTTATAGGGTATTGACTGAGAGGCAATGACTTAGAAGGTGCATGAAGGCCAAGAAAGGTTATTTTTTGGTTATTATGGACACCTACAAGATCTACCAGGTGTTTTACTACCCTAGTGGGTTGTTCCTATTCTCCAAGACTTGTTCCAGGGCCCCCGTAACAACCATGTTCACTATGACGACACCTGATGGAATATCCTTGATATCACTGAGTGAACCAGGCTGGCACAGGATAGGAATAAAATACAGGGCAGCATACTGCCCCCAGCCATGGATCTATACAAGGGAGGAATCCTATTCGATAACTTTTTGAGCATAGTGAATCTTTGTACGCATTTTTTGTGGAGGTTCTGTTGATAAATAGGCATCGTAGGGTGCTGACCAATAAGAATTTCGACCAACTCAACTAGGCGGCATTATTGTCCAATGTCGCTGTAGTGTTTCTGATTCTTGGGGTAAGATAACTGTTGACAACGAAGATGGAAATACATCATCCCTAAGGTTTATAAGAAGCATATAACCTCATTCTGGGGGAAGGGACTCTAGAATGTTGAAGTTTTCAGTTGTAATTGGGTAGAACATCTCTGGGAAATGGTCCGCTATGAGAATGTCCCACAGACTTCCCGAAACAGACTCAGGATCCACCCTTTAATTTTCCAATCCTCAATTGGAGGTGATTATGAGACCGGTAACAGCACTGATTCAGACGGTTGTGATAGTAGACAGGTCGGTGGAGAGTACGGCGTGCGAGCTAACAAGTCGTTGTATCTTGGGTTATCTTCTGAAGAATATGCTAATTACACAACCACATCCTTATAAGATGGATTGATGAACAATTCTTCCCACACAGGGGCTATAGTCATTGTTGGTATGTCGCACTATTTCTCATCCACTATTGGTCCCCAGAAAAATTCTCCATGATCTCTTGTTGAGTTATATAATGATCATGTTGATGATAAGGAGGATTTCATGGTTAGGCCCATGAAAGGTGTCAAATCTTCCTCCTCCTGTATGTATCTTTGGAGGGATGTAGATATCTATTGGACCACACTTTTTGTAAGGATGAGGATGATGCGCCTTATTCCTACCCCAACCCCCGACATAGAAGATCGGGATAAGGGTTCCATCACTGAACTGCACTCCTCCTCATAATCTGAAAATTGGACGATTTTGATTATGGTTTGAGGCTTCTCAAGATTATTCCTCTAGTAGTGACAACCCTCCCTCCTACCTTGGGGTGGTTCATCGGGGTATAGAAAGTCTTTTACCTGGGTAGGAACTCTTCTTAGGTTGGTTTTGGATTGGGGAGGACCTCTGCTTGGACATACCGTGGTGTGAGGAGCACCTAGGAAAATATCAAATGGAACACGGGAAGTACCTCTCTGATTAGGGGTGTTATAGTGGGGAGGGCCTCTGGTGAAGCTGGAAAGCACATGGGGATGACCTCCATGGTGATTTTCCATAGCATAGGGAGGACCTTCATGCCGACTGGCTCTGGTAGCTGTGGTAAGAGGAGGGCCTTTGTTCTGACCATACTAGGTATGGAAAAGACCTTCGTGACAACTATCGATGAAGCAGGGAGGGCCTCTTATGAAGTCGGTGAGAACATGAGGAGGACCCCCATGATTTTATGTGATAGGTTAAGGAGGATGAATACATTGATAACTTGGTAGGTAAGGGAAATTCTCATACCTGAAACCAGGAGCATGGTGAGGACCTTCGTGCTGAGTGTCAATGAAGCAGGGAGGACCTCTACTGGAGTTGATGATGGTGGCATGGGGAGCACCTGCATACTGATTTCAGGAGTAAGGAGGACCTCCACTCTATCTATTGATGGTACAAGGATGGTCTTTGTGCTGGATGTCATCACCACGGGTTGGCCCGCGACGGCTGCTTCTCGCATCGGTGACCAGGGAGGTCAACTCAACCTGGTTGTGAGGTGGCTGGTGCCTGACTCCGAACTAGCCATGGAAGAATTCCTACTCTTAGATAAGAAAGAACCCCTACTCTGGGACAACAAAATGGGGCCAATATCATCCATCGGTGGTGGCTTGGGCCATAAGATCCACGGAAGATGATGCCCCATGGAAGGCATCTTCTTGAGCATACACATGACGTTGAAGATGGGTCAGCTAAACTAGAGCTAGCTGTTCAAGGGTACAGACCAACATATCCTCTATCTGTGGGACCAGATGGTGATACTAACATAGCTAGGTGGGATCCCTCCTCAATGACTCCCTGCCTAAATTCCTAGCTGGACGGACTCGGACATCCCTTAATTCATCCTCATAAGGGAATGAATCATAAGAGTGCTCTAGGTATAATATCCTGAAGTTGTTGAAGGTTAGAGTGGAAAGAATCGACTCCCTACACGTCCCTTGGGGGCGGCAGTTCCGATAGGGCACATAAGCCTCTAGGTCCTAACATTTCATATCCCTTGTCGGGGTAACCCCCTCTTATTCGTATTGACAGACAAGATTATTAATCACCCTCCTATGAATAAATTTAGAGGTTGAGAGGGGGTGGGTTCCCAGTAGTTGTGGTTCTATAAGTTTCGTTAGAAGATATGGATCCATGCGGGACTACCGTGTTGGCATTACCCCTTCCTTTGCATCCACAGGTGGGAGGTGATCAGATTCCTGTAGTTGTATCTTGGGTCCTATAAAGTAGGAAAGTTCAACCATCAATATATAAAATAGGAAAGTGATGCTCAGTTCCCCAATTTCATTCAATCTTATAAGGATAGATAGAAAGATCCATGCTAACAACGTTGCCAACCAGGATGCCTAATGGTTTACTACCCAACTCCTATTGAGTTTCTCACCAGGCCCACTATTTTTTTGGAAGGACCTAGTGTCGGATAGATGGATCTGGTAACACATTTATATACTGATGTCTCAAATTATACTGATATTCATATTGAGGAGAATATTCACATTGGGTTCACCTTTTTTGTTTCTAATGCTTTCCCTGGGGCGCGCATCCGTTTGTGGGGACGCACTGGTTGTTGCTCCACATTCCCACTTTCTAAAGGCGGGCAGAATACGTCGCTTATTCAAGGACATTTTCTCCTTGATCAAAATGGGATGATGGGATTATAGTCTATCCTTCCATGGATTTATCCATAGAATTTTTCACCTAGTCTGGGTCTCCCTTAAACATTAAGATGTTGTTTTTAAAACTCTTTCTAGTACCATATCTTTGTGGATGTCAGTTAATTACATTGCTTATGTCAGTACATTCCATGGGGTCAAGTCAGGGCAACAACCTTCAGTTAAGAGAGTAGTCACATCGGGTATCACTAGTGTTTCTGGGCACTAAAACATTGGTACACCTGGATTTTATACCCTTATGATGGAGCTTCTCAAGGGCGTAGAAGCTTGAGGCATCCCACGTCGAATGTGGTGAATCTTATGCTAGAGGCATGTCTCTAAGGTTTTTCTTGGCTTCCCATGTTTAACATGGGGTATGACGTGAGTTTAACATCTCGTGTAGATGGATCATACTGATCAAAACACTGATGGGAGTGGATCAAATGGGTACATCCCTAGGATGGAGCACCCAGGAGGTTTACTAGATGGTTGGATCAAGACTCCTTATGAGGACGGATCCAAGGATGGTTGGGTCCCGACAAAGGGGACACTAAGGTTTACCATTGGCTAGGATTGAACCTCATGGAGGTGTATTACATACCCTATATAGAAGATAGGGATTAGAACCCATGTATTTTTAAATGGTGAATCATGGGATCAGGGTGTACATGGTGGACAACAACCCAAATACATGTTGGGGATTACGCATGGATAGAGTCCCATAGCAAGAGGGACACTCTTGGTTGGATAGTTATGGATTGTATGGGGATTATGCATGGTTAGTGGCCCAAATGGATGGCATGATTTCATCGGGATGTGGCAGACCGGGTAAGAATAAAGATGTATGATGGATGGTTGAGTGAATTGGATGGGAGGAATGGGATGGAACCGATGTGAAGATGATGACGATGTTGGGCTTGATCCTTAGAGAGTCTTCTTACACATCCCTGTTTTAGGGAATCAAATTTCATGTAGTTCGGTGGGGTGATAGGAAACCAAAGAAGGTGGCCCATGAGAATGGATGCATGGATGAGACCCGAAAAAATTAGAACCTCTGGGTTGGGGAATGACCTTCCCAAAACGCAAAGGCTCAAGGGAGAGACCGGGATGGGATATGAGTGATGGTCTTGAACCTCAGGAGGGGTTCCTATATACCTTTCTCAAAAAAGGGAAAAGATCAAAGTTCACATAGTTCAGATATGGGGGTATAGTATCAGGGTGTACAAAAAGGACAACAACCCGACAACATGTTGGAAATTATGTGCAGTTATCAGCCCATCGCAAGAGGGAAACTCTTTGTTAGAGGAGTATAAATTGAGTGTGGGGATTGCGCATGGTTATCTTCCCAAGAACTATTCTGACACCACTAATTGTTGGACCAAGGATATGGGTCCCAACAAAGAGGATTCCAAAGTTTACTAGTGATTGGGTTTGAACCTCATGGAGGCTTCCTATGTATCATGTTTAGGAAACAGAGATCAAAACCCATGTAGTTTGTAAGTATACAATTTAGTGTCATGTGGGACAAGAGGGGAATACAATTTATTGTCATGCGGGATGAGGGTGAACAAACGTGAAGACGTCCAGGACAGATGATTGATGGGCTTGAACCTAGGGTAGGCTTCCTACGTACCTTGCTTGGAAAGGTCAAAGATCAAATTCCATGTATTTCAGAGATGGGGGATGGGTTTTGCACACTAAGGCAGGCCAAAGAGGACATCATGGTGGATGCTTAGTCTAATCCCACATGAGTCATGCTCGGTGTGAGAAACAATAGGCAACCAAGACCTGACGATTGCATTATGAAAGGTGCATCATCAAGGAATAGAGGGGGGATTATGTGTGGTTATCATCCCATCCCCTTTATGGTCCTCTCTGAACTTATTGCTTATGCAATGATCACAGTTTAAAAACATGTGTCGGGGAAACAGGTTTTTGGTAGTTTAACATCCTACAGCTCGGTCGGTGAGGATGTACTCTTCACCCCTAGGACTTACATAAATAGTGAAATTTAACCCTTGGTGAAGGTAAGTCACTAGAAATTACGTTAAAGGATGAGGTTGCGGAGTGATCCATTAAAGGGGTCACATTAGTGTGGTTATACGAAGAATCAACATCTATTAACGTGCCTATGAAAAGAAGCATGAGGCAAAGAAATGTGACATGAAGCACTGCCCAAGGTACTTTGAAATCACTTCGTACAAGCATGGAGGGATGCATGGGAAAATGGTTCATCAAGCAAGAGGCCACATAGATAGGGAATTCACAAGATCAATGGGTCACAGAGCATAGGGGATCGCAGATCATAGGGATTCATAGAGCTCATGGGATCGCAAATCATAGGGGATCGCAAAGCACCTGGCTTCTCAGAGATCATAGTCTCGTAGAGCATATGGGCTCATAGAGAACCTATCCTTACAGATCTCATGGCCTTATACATCATAAGGGCTCATAGAGTACCTAGCTTCGTAGAGCTCACGGGCTTGTAGATCACAAGGGCTTGCATAGGATATGAATTAACAAAGAGGAGAAATTTGTGAAGCATAGTGTCTCGGCCTAAGCATGGAGTACTCATGTTTTTTAGGGTGATTCATGAATCTTTGGTTCTTTGCGAAGTCTCAAGTACCCAAAGGGGGATCCTTCCTTCACGGTGGAAAATAGGCTTCATAAAGGGCATCCCTTCTTGATACTGGGGTAGATCTGAGCAAAGGAAAAGGGTTTTATCAATGCTCAAGTACCTTGGATAGTTAATTTTCCCAATTGGTTAACATAGAAAATAACTCTTCATTATTTGAAAATTCATAAGATGAAAGTTCGGGGTCTGGATCCATTAGAATGGGGGGAGATGTGTATTTATAGGTGTCAGGGGGCGTGATGATTTGAGGGTGCGCCATGAAGTAATTTGTGCTTTACCATTAGAGGAAAATTTCATCAAGTTTCTCGGTGTCACGAAGTCGACCGCCATCCCCTCCACGGTGCAGAGGACTTCTTAGTTCCCTCTGCGGTAGTCGTAGAGGCTTCCATCAATTTCCTTGGAATTGTGGAGGTGACCCTCTTCCATCTTCATCATGAAGACTTCCAACAAGTTTTTTTAAATTTCAGAGTTGACCATTACTTTCCTCTATGGGGGGCATAGAGAGGGCCTTCGCTTTGCGCTATCCACAGTGTTGAAGGGCTTCGTTAAGGTTCTTCCTTTACGATTGTGTATCGTGAAGTATCCCCTTTGGGAGCTATTTTGTGTCCTTTGATTATTTTTCCCACGCACATATTTTGGTGCCAATAGCTACAAAATCACATCTTGAAGGAAACCTCTAGGGTGATGAGATATATCAAGTATCACAAAATCCAATACTATTCATAATTTAGATAGTAACATCATTTTTAGATTCATGTAAGGGGAGGACACTCATCACTAAAATATGTTCATCAGATAAGGGAGATCTGTATCTCCTGGACCATCAATGGTTATTCATTAATAAAAAAAATTATAAAAAAATAAATCCACAAATCCTCTAGGATAAAAATCAAAGGAAAAAATGGGTTTCATTGGAAGACACCTCATATGAGTGAATTTGACTCACAAATAGAATATCATGCTCAAGGCTACAAGGGAATACCTAGGACAATTTATAGTAGCCCATGGGTAGGGGATCCATTACCAAGTGAAGGATACTAGATACCTAACCATACCCAGGGAATGGGATAGAGTAATACAACCCTAGTCCCATTGGGAGATACCTAACCCTATCCATGACTATCCCATTGATATGGGATCATGTATCCTAAGTAACAGGGTAGAATACCTGAACCTATTTATGGGGAGGTAAGAAAAATATCATCGTTATGCCCAATTTAATATACTATAAATTGTAAATTTCAATCTGATCAAAGATTTATGAAGATCCACTAAGTCTGAAAAGGTTCATGATGTGCACCTTAGTGGATGAGGGAGAGGTAGTAAACCCCCAAATGCTACATTTTCCATGCCTAGACCGCATCACAGGTCCCATAAATCAAAATTTTAATTCTATCTATCTCATCTAAAAAACCTAGAATAGTTGAATGGATTTCCCCATTGTGATAAATGCATAAAAATACTTAGAATAATCTATTTACTTTCCTAAAACAGGTTTCGGATGAAAAATATGCATTTGGTGAAAATACACATTTTATTAATATCATGGATGATAAGTGTAATTTTATAGGACTCAGGGATCATGGCACAAGTTGGAATTAGGTATTGTGTATTGGTTTTGAAACTTATATCTCAATGTAAAGATTTCAATGTTATATACATTCATTCAATTTGATGCTTTGGTGCAAAGTTATAACTGAAACAAAGTTTATTTACAAAAAAATGATGATAATAATAATATTATTATAATAATAAAAAATATTCAAATTATAAAAAGGACCACTCCATTTTGATCCCATTCATAACCCATGAGAGGTAGAAAACCAATAAACATCAAGATGAGAATCCATGTTGGTCGTCACAAATAATCCATCAGTCGAGGGGTTAAAACCATTGAGTAATCATAGGAAAAAAACAAAATGATTTTATTCAAAATGGTTTTTGGTAAATTGATGCATCATACAATGATAAATAGGGAATAAAAATAAAAACATCAATCTATACCCAAAAATCAAATGAGACAAAGAAAATCCAACAATAACATGACTTACCTCAAACTTGGATCGATCGCTAGGGAAGAAAGCACTCATAGGCCATGTCGTTGATTTTGTTGGGTTCGTCATCAATTCTAAATCCCTAGACCATTCGAAAAGATCTCCACCAAGGGTATCTTCTATCAAGAATCTATCTAGGTTATGTGGGTAACCCTATAGGATTCATCGATGAGAGATATAATATAAAAGAAATTAGGATAAGAGGAAATTAAATAATTTTATTTTATTATTTGATTAATTCCCTTTAATCTTCTCATTATTGTTTTCTATCATGTGGTATGATAAAAAAAACCCTAAGTCACACCTAAGGTAAAACACATATTCCAGATTTAATGATGGTATCGATTTCCCTATATGAATTTTTGTTCAAGATATATATGGATTTCATCATAAACACTCGCATGCTAAATAAAAAATATATAATATATTTATTATATTATTTTTAGGCTACATAATACTTTGTTTTTCCACTTTGGATCAATTTGAGTGTAAAAAACATATTCTAGAACCAACAAAACCCTAAAAAATTATGAGGTGATTTTCTAGGGTAAAATTACAATTTTACACCTGTAAAGAACTTGAGACTGCAAAAAAAACACAATTGAGTTGACTCTCACTCAAGTAAACCTTGAGTCACTACAGCTTATTTATTTATTTAACAAATGAATTATATTTATCATTAGAGGTTTAGTAAATACCACGAAAGGTGGGTGGACTGAGTAAGGTGCCCAGTAATGGAAATGATATAATAAATATCATTTAAATAAATATTAATTTATTTATTAATATTTATATTATCCATGTCATATATGCACATAAAATAAATAATTATAATTATATTATTATTATATGTGAGGTTTATTAAGGATTAAGGGATTTTATTAGGGCCTTTTTTCAATTACCAACTCTCTAAACCTAGCTCTATAAATACCCAATTATATCATTTCTATAGATGTGAAAAAATAATTTTATTGTGCACAATAATTTCCTCTCTAGATAATTCTCCCCATGAAGAACTTTTCTAGGGTTTTATTTCATGCTTGAGAGAATCAATACTACCTCCCCCCTCTCAATAATGCGAGATAAAGAATCAATTATTTCACCATGAAAGATTGTGTGATGGTCAAAGTGAGTGACATAAGACAATGAGTACCATCGTGCTAGCTCCCAGAGTGTCGTCAATGATGATTCAATATCAAAGGAGAACATGTGAATCTCTTATATAGGGATTCTAATTTAGATTATGTTGATTCAAAGATGGTACAACCAAATGGAGGTTTGTATAATCAACACCATCATCGAAGAAAGAACCAAACTGATTTAATTTCTTGTTATTAAATTAATTATAAAGATAGGATGACGGTACGGGCTGTGCGGACGTCCTTCCTCGGCGATGGAGTATAGGGTTTGGTCATGGCCATCCCGCACTTCCTCGGCTTCAAGCTTCTCCTCCCCAGCGGGTCTGTGTCGGTGTATCCTTCTTCTCGTGACCCATGGAATCCTACTGCTTCTTGCAACCCTAAGGATGCGCTAGTGACTTGCAAATTGGATTTCTCCCAGCTCGTTTCTGATCTACCTGTTGGATCTGCTGATGTTCCACAATCACAACTTTCTGATAATTTCTGCAACACTACAGATGTACTGAAGAACTGCACCTCAGATGGTCCTCATTTGGTGACAGATCTTCCCAATAGATCTAACAAAATGTTGCAAGCCTGCCCTTATACGGTTTCAGATCTCTTTGATAGACCTAAAGGTACATGATCTATTGATGGTTTCATGTTAAATGGTAGTGATGCGCGGATGTCATCTGGTCTGAAGGAGAAGCGGGATGCTAGGATGGATTCAACTCTGCCAGGTGGTAATAATTTTTCCACTAAATCTTATGCTAATGCTTTAAATAATATAACTTTAGGATCTAAGTTGAACAGAATTAGGTATTTGGGTATGTTTAAAGATTCATTCCATGGTAGGATTATCCGTAAAGGCGCATCAGCTCATGTTGAAGTTGATCCTGCAGTGCTTGCTGAGCGATTGAAAATTGGAAAAAACTATTTGACTACACGCATTGTTCTACATAAAGGTGAAAAAACTTGGAAGCTTGATGACTTGACTTATCAAATCTCAATTTTATGGGGTTTCTCTAATTGGAAATGTTTTTCTCTTGGTCGAGGTTTTTTTCATTGCTTGTTTCCTTCAGATGATTTGAAACTTCGTGCTCGGAGTATTGGGACCTTTCTTTTAAAACAAGGTTGGATTTACTTACATGAATGGTCTTTGTACTTTAATGTATCGCATGCAAGAAATTACTTTTCTCAGGTCTTGGTTCGTCTTCATGTGTTGAATTTGGTCCTTTGGAATCCGAAGATTTTTCATGACCTTGCCACAGCAATTGGGACCCCTATTCGTCTCGACAAGGAGACTAATGATGTTCAGTTTAGTCATTTTTCCAAGATGCTGGTGGAGGTTGACTATAGTTCCACATTGGTTGACAAGGTGACACTTTCTACTCCTTCTGATAACATTCAAATTAATGTTGAATATGACAAAAAACCTATCTTCTGCAATGACTATTTGGCTGTTGGAAACTCTTTGGAGTCATATCGGAAGCATGTCTCATGTGAGGAGTGTGGAATGAGGGGTTATCCAACAAAATTTTGCCGAAGGAAATCAAAGCCTATTGTTCATGGTGGTGATGCAATCAAGGAACTGATTTCCACTGTAGTTGATGTGATGATTTCTAGGAAGTCCGATTTGTCTAATATGAAGGGAAAAGGTCTGTTGGTGGATGTATCTCCGGAGAGATCTCATAGTGTCGCCTCAGTTCCTCAAGTTTATGTTGCTAAAGAGGTTAATTTAGCTACGTAACTCCCTACACAGACTCTGGTATTGATGATCCCTGATCACTTGCAGGTTAATGTCACTGACCAGGCTGATGCACACCAAGGTGTTGACTATCATCAATAAATTTAGAAGCTCTTTCAATCTTCTGAATTGTCTAAGAAATGGGAGAATGTTTCTGATGATGAAAGGGAGAATAGTACCCATATTCAGGCTTTGAGCAGTGGTGGGTGTGCATATTTCAAGGATGTGGTCTTGAGTGGAAAGTAAAAGATGATTGATGGTGAGGGTCTCACCTCTGTTCCCTCAAAGTGAATACCACGCGAGGATTACTCTAACCATCCTAGGAACGTTACTACCATATCGTCTTCGAGGATGCCCAGGAAGGTGTACAAAGAGATTCTTAAGAATTTTAATCAGGAGAAATCTCCATCTGAGTGGGAGGTTTCTAGTGACTCTGATTATGGAAATGATATGTCGTATTATGATATTTAGGCCTGCTATTAAGTGGATGAGAACATTTCTTCTTGTTTGATCTCATCCACCTTTTATTTGTACTTTTTATTTCTTTTTAATAAAAGGTCAGAAGAATTGCTTCTGACTAAGACTTTGGGTTAATTAATTATAAATTTAACCTATAAGGATCGTCTATTTGGTTCAAAGATTCTTTATTATGGTTCTTATTATCTTGAGACATGTTGTTATCCATCAAGTTCTTATGATTCACCAGATGGATTCAATGAAGAACTATTTTTTGGCATGGTCTGGATCGGCTTCCACTACACTTGTAACCTTCAATCATTGTAAAGTGTCTTGAATTATATTTTTTATATTATATTATTATGTGTGTTCTAAATTTTTTGTGAAATGTTTCATGCTTATGCTTTATATTACATATTTCTCATATCTTCGTTTATTTATAATATACTACATGATCTCACATATATTCCCTTTTGTTATCTATTATGTTTTCCCATTTACTAAGTCATTACTAAGTTATTAGTTCACCCTTTCGTTGGAAATTATGATGAATTCATAAATACTTTTTTATTTAATTTTGTGTAAAAAATTGTAACACTTCTATATAAAGGGCCATTGTCAACTCTAAAAATGGTCATTTTCAGCGCTAAAAAACTGACATGCATCGTGTTGATAAATCCAATAGCCTTTATAAATGTTAAAAAAGTACTAACAAAATTTTCATTTATTAGTGATAAAAAATCATTAATAAAATCTGTATTTATTACTACTACAAAGAACCGCTAAAGGTTAACTTTTATTGGTGTATTTTTATGATTGATAGATGTTGACTTTATCGATGATTTTTTTAGTACTGATATACCCCTAAGCCTTGATGCAGAGATTCTATTCTACATATAGAATCTCTACAACATCCCTAAAACATAAAAAAATTAAAGAATAAATATTATAGAAAACTATTTTTTTAAGAATTTTACATCGTAAAAATAAAAAACACAATTCAAATATTACAAATAAATACAATTAATGTAGTATAAATATTACACTACACCATATATTAAACATAGAAATACAAAACATAAAAAAATAATTACATTCACCATCATTAAATTTACATTGTACCATTATTTTAGTTTAAATATTATATTAAATAATTTTATCACAACATAATTACATTGATGTAAAATTTAATTAAAATTTAAAATAATTACAACCCATAAAAATACTCCCATAATAGACTTTCTCCTATAATCAACCAAACCTCATACAAAAGTGTGTGTCAATAATAAAAAAAAATTTCTTTAGAAACAATATATTAAAAAATAAAAAATAAAATATAATTATATTTCTATATAATCCATGATAAAATCCAAATTCCACTTTTAATTAAATGACACTTTCAATCATATTGGGTAATTTGGGTATTAAATTAATCCTCAATTGATTCCTATAGATCAATATAAATTGAAGTTTTTTGTCCTAGTTTTTCATGTCAATCTGAGTTTTTTTGCTCGGTTATGACCCCCCCATAAGTGATTTGTCATTTATTAATATGTTTCAACAATATGAAATCATATATTCCATTATATGAAGAAATATGGGCATAAAAACGATGCACAATTGATTATTATTAATCAAAAATGTTTTGGGGATCATTGTCTTATAGTTTCACATCAATCTAAACTCATTTACTCGGTTCTAACCCATTGATGGGTGATATGTCATTTTAATAAAAATAGAAAGGTAAAATGGTAATTTAGATCATATTGAGAAATCTAGGCATCAAATCGACATGTAGTTAATTCTTATAGATCAAAAATGATTTTAGGATTGACCTAATCTATTTTTATAGTAATTAAAACTCATTTTATCAGTTTTGGTTCCTTTTATATGAGTTGAAACTTTCATAACAATAAGAAGGTCAAATGATACTTTTGGTCATATCAAGTAATTCAATTATTGGATTGATGTGAGTTTGATTCCTTTAAAATTGAAATGAATTTAATATCACTGTCCTAATTGTTCATCAATCTAAACTTATTTTCTCAGTTTTTACCTCGGCACTAGTGATTTTACTTTTATTATTAAGTGATAGAAATTTGAAATAATATTTTCCATCATACAGAGGAATCCAAGCATTAGATTAATGTTCACTTGTTTCTTATAGATCAAAAATGATTTTAGGATCGTTGTATTAAGTTTTTAAACCAATCCAAACTCACCTATTTGGTTTTGACCCATTGATGGGTGATAATTCATTTTAATAAAAATTCACGAGTGATATTTTTCTTTGGATCATACTGAGCTATCTGAGCATTATATTAATTCTTGATTAGTTACTATAAATAAAAAATGACCTGAGGATAATTTCCATAATTTTTCATGTTAATGTGAGGCTATTTTCTTGGTTTTGACATCTTGATTGGCGATATTTCATTTTAATAAAAATATAAATACAAAATTTTACTTTGGGTTATAACAAAAAATAAAATCATCATATTGATTCTCGGATGGTTTTTATAGATTTAAAATGGAATGAGGATAATTCTCCAAAGATTTCATTTCAATATGAGGTTGTTTGCTCAATTTTGACCCCTTCGTATGTTATTTGTCATTTCAATAAAAATATAAAGGTGAAATGGTTATTTGGATCATACTGTGAAATCTAAGAATCATATTGACACATGGTAGATTCCAACAAATTCAAAAATCCCCAAAGATCATTATCCTAAGTTTTCATGTAAATAAAAACTTATTTTCTTATTTTGACCCATTTTAGGTGATCAGTTACTTTAATAACAATGAAAAGGTCAAACAAATCTTTTAATCATATCAAGAGATTTAGTTTTATTGATGTATGGTTGATTCCTATAGATCAAAAATGACTCTAATATCATTTTCCTAATTTTTTGTGTCAATAAGATTTTTTTTTTATTTTTTTATGATCCCAACACAGGTGATTTTCCTTTTATTAATAAGTGTTAGAAATATGAAATCATATATTTCATTATACCAAGAAATTTGGGAATCATATTGAGGCATAGTTAATTCCTATAGATTAAAAAATGATTCAAGGAATTTTTTTCCCCTAAGCTTTTACATCAATACAAACTCTTCGGTTTGGTTTTGACCCCTTGACAAGTGAAATTTCATTTTAATAAAAATTGGAAGGTGAAATGTGACTTTGGATCATATCAGGTAATCCACGTATCAGATTGACGTGAATTTAATTTATATAGATCAAAATTGGGGTGAGTATTTTTTACAATATGTTTTGATGATAACCCAAAATATTTTCTCAGTTTTGACCTCTTTAGGTGACTTTTCATAGTAAAAATATGAAATTCAATTGACACTTTTGATCATACTGAGTAATTCATGCATTGGATTGACATGTGTTTGATTCCTACATATAAAAAATGACTTTATGATCATTGTATAAGTGTTTTTTGTCAATTTGAAACATTTTTCTCAGTTTTGACTCCTACAGTAGTGATTTTTCATTTATTAATAAGTATTAACAATTTGAAATAATATTTTTCATCATACTGAGAAATTCATGCATTATATCAATGATAAGTCGATTCCTATAAATCAAAAATTATTCAAGGATCATTGTAATAAGTTTTTACACTAATATGAACTCACTAATTTGGTTTTGACCCCATGATGGGTGATATGTCATTTTAATAAAAATACAAAGGTGATATTGTAATTTGTATCATATTGATAAAGATGAGTATTATATTGATTCTAGATTGATTAATATAAATCAAAAATGACACAAGGATCATTTTCCTATGTTTTCATGTCAATATTAGGTCGTTTTCTCAATTTTAAACTCTTGATGGGTGATATGTCATTTTAATAAAAAAATAAAAGGCTGAAATAATATTTTTGATCAAATCAAACAATCCAAGAATTATATTGATACTCAATTTATTCCTATAGATCAAAAATAATGAGAGTATCATTATTATAAGTTTTCATGTCAATTTAGGGTCCTTTGCTTGGTATTGACTCCTTGATGGGTGATATGTCATTTTAATAAAAATACAAAGTTGAAATGGTACTTTAGATCGTACCGATAAATCAGAGAATTAGATTGACACGTGTTCAATAAATACAAATAAAAAATGTCATAAATATTATTCTACTCAGTTTCCATGATAATAAAAAATTCATTTTCTCGGTTTTGACCAATTTTTGGTGATTAGTCATTTTAATAACAAAGATCATACCAAGAAATTCAGGTATCATATTGATATAAAATTGATTCCTACATATCAAAAAAGTCTCTAAAGTCATTTCCATATGTTTTCACACTAATTCAAGATTTTTTTTTCTGGGTTATAACCCCGACATAGGTTATTTATCATTTATTAATAATTGTTGACAATATGAAATCAAACTTTACATCATAGCAATTTGATAAACATATAGATACACAGTTGATTCCTACGGATCATAAATGATTCAAGGATAATTGTACTACATTTTCACATCAACATGAACTCATATTATTAGTTTTGACCAATTGATGGGTGATATGACATTTTAATAAAAATCGAAAGATGAAATGGTACTTGGGATCATATCGGATAATTCAGGCATCAGACTGATGCATATTTAATTATTAAGGATAAAAAATGATTTTAGGATCATACTAATATGTTCTCATGGTAATCTAATGTTTTTTCTCAGTTTTGAATCCTTTTAGGTGACCTGACACTTAAATAACAATATGAAGGTTAAATGAAACTTTTGATCATAGTGAGAATGTTAGTTATTGGATTGACATGAGTTTGATTCCTATATATCGAAAATGACTTTAATATCACTATCCTATTTTTTACACTAATATGAACTTTTTTTCTCAGTTTTGACCCCTATACTAGTGAATTTACATTTATTAATAACTATTAACAATTTGAAATAACATTTTCAATCATATCAGGAAATTCATTCATTATATTGATGCACGATCGATTCCTAGATCAAAAATGATTCAAGGTTCATTGTACTAAGTTTCTACACCAATCAAAACTTGACTATTTTGTTTTGACCTCGAAAAGTGATGTGTTATTTTAATAAAATTGCAGAGTTAAAATGGTAATTTGGATCATACCGATAAATCCAAGTATTAAATTGAAATTTGGTCAATTACTGCAAATAAGAAATGTCATAAGGATTATTCTACTAAGTTTCCATGATAATAAAAACTCATTTTATTAGTTTTTACCCAATTTAAGTGATTATTCACTTTAATGAAAATGATAAGGTCAACCAAAACTTTCAATCATACCAAGAAATTCATGTACCATATTGATATACAGTTGATTCCTACAGATCAAAAAAGTATCTAAAATCATTTCCATATGTTTTCCAACCAATTCAAGCTTTTTTTCCTTGGTTATAACCCCTACATGGGTTATTTATCATTTATTAATAAGTGTTAACAATATGAAATCATACTTTTCATTATATTAGGAAATACGAGCATAATATTGATACATAGTTGATTCATATGGATCATAAATAATTCAAAAATAATTATACTACATTTTCTCATCAATATGTTCTCATCTGATTAGTTTTGACCAATTGATGGGTGATATTTCATTTTAATAAAAATAAAAAGATGAAATGGTATTTTGGATAATATTGGGTAATTCAGGCATCATATTGAAGAATTATTAATTCTTATATATAAAAAATGATTTTAGGATCATATTGATATGTTTTCATGGTAATCTGAATTATTTTCATAGTTTTGACTTCTTTTAGGTGACCTGATTCTTTAATAACAATATTAAGGTTAAATGAAGTTTTTTATCACACCATGAAAGTTAGGTATTGGATTGAAATGAGTTTTATTTCTACATATCTGAAATGACTTTAATATCATTGTACTAGTTTTTTACACTAATTTGAACCCTTTTTCTTAGTTTTAAACCATGCACTAATTAATTTTCATTTATTAATAACTGTTAACAATTTTAAATCATATTTTCCAGCATACTAAGAAATCCATGCAATATATTGCATCATGATTGATTCCTAGATCAAAAATTATTCAAGGGTCATTGTACTAAGTTTCTACACCAATCAAAACTCGCATTTTTGGTTTTGACCATGATAAGTGATGTGTTATTTTAATAAAAATGCTGAGGTGAAATTTTATTTTAGGTCATACCCGGAAATATGAGCATCATATTGATTCCTAATTGATTTATATAGATAAAAAATGACTCAAGAATCATTTTCTTAAGTTTTAATGTTAATCTAAGGTTGTTTTATTATTTTTTAACACTCGATAAATGATATTTTGTATTAATAAAAATGAAAATATGAAATGGTACTTTGGATCATATTGAAAAAATTGAACTACATTTTTATGATTCATTGATTCCTAAAGATCAAAAATGATTCTAGGATCATTATCCTAAGTTTTTATGTCAATAGAATGTTTTTTTATTAGTTTTTATCCTTTGATGGGTGATATTCTATTTAAATAAAAGTACAAAGTTAAAATGGTAATTTGGATCATACTGAGAAATTCAAGCATCATATTGATGTGTGATCGATTTCTACAGGTAAAAACTGTTCCAAATACCATTCTACAATGATAATAAAAAACTAATTTTATTGGTTTTGACCCATTTTGGTTATTAGATTCTTTAATAGAAATGTAAATTTCAAATAGAAATTTCAATCATACTAGGCAATTTGGGTATCATATTGATGTGCAGTTGATTCCAAATAATCCAAAATGACTAGAAAATTTATTTTCTATGTTTTTATTTCAATTTGATCTTTATTTATTGGTTATAACCCCTATATAGATTATTTTTTATTTATTAATAAGTTTTAAAAATATAAATCACACCTTCACTACACCAAAATCTCTATTTAGTGGCGGTTTTTTTGTGAATATTTTTAAAACCGTGACAAAAGGTTCCTGTTTAATTTATTTAGTGTTGATATTTTAAAAACATCACTAATAGATGAAACTTTTTTATAAAAATGATCATTATTTAGTATCAGTTTTTTAGTTTCTATTTAAATCACCACTAAATAATAAATTTTGTTTTTTTATTGAATTTTAACAGTGGTTTTTATAAAAACCACTTCTAAACTCCTAGGAATTTTTTTTTTAAATTAATATAGTTTTAGAAGTAGTTTTTATAAAAACCAACACTAAATATGTTAAAATTAAATAAATTTATCAGTGATGATTGATGATTGATGATTGATATGTGACGAGTGGTAAGGGATGGTGTTAAGTGGGGGGTGGTAAGCGGTATGCAGTAAGTGGTAAGTGGTAAGTGGTAAGTGGTAAGATGTAGGTGGTAAGTGGTAAGTGATAAGTGGTAAGTAGTAAGTGGTAAGTGGTTACTAAAAGTGGTAATAGGTAAGTGGTTACAGGTAAGTGTTATGTGGTAAGACTGATTGGAATTTAGATTTTTATTATTGAAAAGTGAGAGGAGTTACAATTCAAGGAGATCAAAAACAGTGAATACCAAGGACATCATCCTTAACAATGAGATTACAATCCTTTTAAATAATGACCATACTAAAAATGGTCTGAAGAAAAAGTGCTAAGTGTTAAGTGTTAAGTGGTAAGTGTTAAGTGGTAAGCGGTAAGTGGTAAGTGGTAAGTGGTACGTGGTCAGTGGAAAGTGGTGATAAGTGATAAGTGGTAAGTGGTAAGTGGTAAGTGGTAAGTGGTAAGTGGTAAGTGGTAAGTGGTAAGTGGTAAGTGGTAAGTGGTAAGTGGTAAGTGGTAAGTGGTAAGTGGTAAGTGTTAAGTGGTAAGTGGTAAGTGGTAAGTGGTAAGTGGTAAGTGGTAAGTGGTAAGTGGTAAGTGGTAAGTGGTAAGTGGTAAGTGTTAAGTGGTAAGTGGTAAGTGGTAAGTGTTAAGTGGTAAGTGGAAAGTTGTGAGTGGTAAGTGGTAAGTGTTAAGTGGTAAGTGGTAAGTGGTAAGTGGCAAGTGGTAAATGGTAAGTGATAAGTCGTAAGTAGTAAGTGATGGTGGTAAGTGGATAGTGTTCAGTGGTCAGTGGTAAGTGGTAAGTGGTAAGTGGTAAGTGGCAAGTGGAAAGTGGTAAGTAGTAAGTGGTAAGTGGTAAGTAGTAAGTGGTAAGTGGTAAGTGATAAGTGGTAAATGATAAGCGATAAGTGGTAATTGGTGAGTGGTAAGTGTTAATTGGTAAGTGATAAGTGGCAAGTGATAAGTGATAAGTGGTAAGTGATAAGGGATAATTTTTAAGTGGTAAGTGGTAACTAGTATGTGATAGGTGATAAGTGATAAGTGGTAGGTTTTAGTGATAATTGTTGAGTGGTAAGAATTAAGTGATAACTCATAAGTGCTAAGTGATAAGTGATAAGTGGTAAGTGGGAAGTGGGAAGCGGTAAGTGGTAAGTGGTAAATGGTAAGTGATAAGTGGTAAGTAGTAAGTGATAAGTTATAGGTTGTAAGTGGTAAGTGTTAAGTGGTAAGTGGTAAGTGTTAAGTGGTAAGTGGTAAGGGATAAGTGATAAGTGATAAGTGATAAGTGATAAGTGGTAAGTGATAAGAGATAAGTGATAAGTGTTAAAATTTTGAAATCATATTTTCCATCATATAGAGTAATCCAAGAATCATATTGATGCACAATTATCTTCTACATATTAAAAATAAAAATACAAAGGTTAAATTGAAAATACCAAGAAATAATTTTCATATGATTCTATGCTAATCTAAACTTTCCTATTTAGTTTTGACCCCTTGATGAGTGATATGTCATTTTAATAAAAATAGAAAGGTGAAATTGTACTTTGGATCATACTGAGTAATCTGATCATCATATTGATGCTTGATTGATTCCTATATATTAAAAATAACTTAGGGATCATTTTAATAATTTTTCATGTCAATCTAATGTTGTTTTCTTGTTTTTTACCTCTTTATGGGTGATCTGTGATTATAGTAAAAATAAAAAGTTGAAATGGTACTTTGGATCATATCAAATAATCCAAGCATTATATTAATTAATGATTAATTCCTATAGATAAAAAATGATGTGAAAACCATTTTCCTAATTTTTTATGTCAATATGATGTCATTTTCTTAGTTTTTTCCCCTTTATGGGTGATATATCATTTCAATAAAAATATAAGGTTGAAATGGAACTTTAGATTATATCGAGAAATTTAAGCATCAGTTTAACATGAAATTAATTCCTATAATTCAAAAAGTTACCAAGTATCATTCCACTAATAATATATGGTAATACCAACTCATTTTCTTGGTATTAACCCCTTTTATGTGACTAGTTTCTTTAACAACAATATGAAGTTCAAATAATAATTTCGATCATAATAAAGAAATATGCATATTAGGTTGATGTGTAGTTGATTCCTAATGATAAAAAATGACTCAAAAGTCATTATTTTAAGTTTTAGTACCAATTAAATCTTGATTACTTAGTTATTAACTCTAAACAAGTGATTTTTAATTTATTAATAAGTGTTAACAATATGAAATCATTATTTCCATCATATCGGATAATCTGAGAATCAGATTGATGTGCGGTTGATTTCTATGGATCAAAAATGATACAAGAATCATTTTATTAAGTTTCAACACCACTATGAAATATCCTCTTTTGTTTTTACCCCTTTATGGGTGATATGTCATTTTAATAAAATACGAAGGTGAAATTTTACTTTACATCATACTGAGAAATCTGAGCATTGAGTTGATGATTGACTGATTCCTATAGATCAAAAATGACCTATAGATAATTTTTATAAGGTTTCATGTTAATATGAGGTATTTTTATCAGTTTTTACGACTTTATAGGTGATATATACTTTTAATAAAAATAAAAGGCTACAATAGTACTTTGGATGAAACTAAAAAATTTGATTATAGGATTGATGCACAATTGATTCCTATAATTAAAAAAGGTTGTGAGGATCGTTCTCATAATTTTTCATATTAATCTTAGTCTGTTTTATAGTTTTGACCCCTTGATGGGTGATATGTCATTTTAATAAAAATACAAATGTGGAATGGTACTTTAGATCATACTGGGAAATTTGATAATTATATCGACGTGTGGTTGATTCCTACAAATACAAAATGTTCCAAAGATTATTATCCAAAGTTTTTTTGGATATAAAAACTCATTTTCAAAGTTTTGGATCCTTTTAGGTGATTAGTTACTTTAATAACAATGTTAAGGTCAAAAAACATTCAATTAGACAAATAAATTAGGGTATTAGATGGAAGTGTTGTTGATTCCTACAGATCAAAAATGACTCGAAGTTCATTTTTTTAAGTTTTCACACCAATTTAATATTTTATTATGGGTTATTGCCCCTACACATGTGATATTTTATTTATTAATATGTGTTAACAATATGAAATCATACTTTCAATCATACCAAGAAATCTAGGCATCAGATTAATGCACAGTTGATTCCAATGGATCATAAACAATTTGAAGATCATTGTCTTAAGTGTTAACATCATTATAAAATCTTCTACTCAGTTTTATCCCTTTATGGGTGATGACATTTTAATAAAAATAAAATGGTGAAATGGAACTTCGGATCATATCAAGTAATATGGTTATTAGATTTATGTGTGGTTAATTCTTATAGTTCAAAAATGATTTGAGGATTATCCTTCTATGTTTTCATGGTAATATGAACTCATTTGCTTGGTTTTGACCTATTTTCGGTGAACTAATACTTTAATAACAATATTAAGTTCAAATGAAACTTTTGTTCACACCTAAATATTTGGGTTTTTGATTAATGTGTGTTTGATTCCTAAAATTCCAAAATGACTTTAGGATCATTTTCTTAACTTTTTGTCCCAATTTAAACCTATTACCTGAGTTTTTATCCCTACATCAATGATTTTCTATTTACAAATAAGTGTTAACAATCTGAAATTATATTTTCCATCATACCAAGAAATCTAGGAATTATATTTATGAACAATTTATTCATACAGATCAAAAATGATTCTAAAGTCATTTTCCCAGGTTTTTAGGCTAATCTAAACTCGCATGTTTGGTTTTGATCCCCTGACATATGATATTTCGTTTTAATAAAAATACAATGTTGAAATTTTACTTTGGATTATACCAAGAAATATGAGCATTAGATTGATGATTGATTGATTTATATAGATCAAAAATGACCTGATGATCATTTTAATATGTTTTCATAGCTATAAAAACTCATTTTCTTGGTTTTGAACACTTTTATGTGTTTTTTTACATTAAAAACAATTTAAAGTTGAGATAAAAATTTTCATCATGTTGATAAAATCATCATGATCACTATGAAATAAAAACATAACTATACACATAATAGGAAATAACATATTCATGATTATTAAAAATTGTCTAATATCATTTACTATGCCCACTCATTTCTAAACGAATCCATATCTTATTTTGAATACATTGAATGTTATAACCTTGATAGTACTAGAAAAATGTAAAAAAACAATCTATTAATAAATATTTTAAATTAAAGTGTAATTACCTTGGGAAATGCCTATGTGGGGATGATAGTTTTTCAATAGTATATGATATCTTTAATAAATTTACAAAAATAATATTCAAAATTGTTGTCATTATTTTGTTTTTTGCACTGCATAAACATTATGAAAACTAAGTAATTTATTTTGATATGTGTTTTGATAGTGAAATATTATCATATATACTGTAATTCGTATCAATGTGTAGAAATTGTTAGGCTCTTTATGCCCAGTAACTATCCTCATATGATGATTTTTTCAATATTTAAAGATCTCCATATCATAAAAAAAATCCCATTAAAACATAATAAAAACATAAAATTTCAAGTTTATCTCTAAAATGTTGGTTGCAGTGCATTAAAAATTCATAATTTATATCATTTGTGATCTATTTGTTGGAAATCCATGCCTTGGATCCAAAAAAAATAAACCTTTGGAGTATCCAAATTGACATTATTGATCATCCAATTCTCCCTAAAAACATAAATGAGTAAGTAAATAAAAAATAAGAATATATTTTATATGATTATATTATAGAGTTTTACCCATACATTTCAGGAATCAAGAAGAGCCTACCGTCTGTTTTTTTACGTTGTGGCTAGTTCATTTTATTTTTTATTCTTATTTAAATAATGATATTTTTTATTGAAATGGTATTAGGATTAATGATCCTATATTTTTCTTCATAGGTATTTCCCTTTATATAGTACTGGTATATTCCCCTATAGAAAATATAAATAGTTATTAAATATGATTAAAATAATAGATCAATTATTAGACAAATAGATTATGGAAATATACCCCATGTAAGCATTGGAAATTGAGATTCCTAGTCATTCATGCTTGATAATTTCATTTATACTCTCTATATCAATCATGTATGTAATGACCACTCCATACATTTATTATTCAAATTCAATATAGGTTATATTTTTATCTTTGGATGTTGTATCCTTAAGAAAATGTAATGTTAATAAATGTGGTAGTGGAATTGGTAAGGTAAAGGTTATCTTTGAAGTGCCTTTTAATTTCTTGGATGATCCACTATATATTTTTTGATATGACCTTTTTTTATTGTATATTTCTCTATTTTTTATAGCATACCTCATTTCAGACCATTTTCAACAATTATTAATGCTTTTTCATCTGAAACAAAATTAATGGAATACCAAATTGTTGTCATGTACCTTTATAAGATTAAAAAACCATGATATAAAAGTTCCAATAGCATGCTTGATCTTGTTAACATCCAAATCATTAAGGGGAACAAATAATTCTACACTCAGCTTATGAGCCACTTGAATACATATTATCATGTGATCTTTTAGATGTTTTTTTATATACCATATCTTCTTGTATTTTTTACATTGTTCCCCTCATAATACGATGGTGGGTGGGTGTTGATAGATATAAATTATAGTTAATTTTACCATGTTTAATTTTATTATAATAAATTTATCATTGGTTTGATTTTAATTTAGTGAATAAATTATGAAAAAATTAATTAAATCGGGTAATTCAGGTACTTGAGAAGAATGGATAGCCTCAAAACTAGTGGGTTATTTCTCCTATATAGTAGTTATTGATCTATTACAAGTTCTCTTTGACCCTATTCCATATAATGGTCCATCTTTTAGAGAATTTATTTGTACCTGTATGTATTTAATTTTATCATTTTTATCCACATCTAACTTTGATTTCTAAAAATATTCTTGAGGTGACACTCAAAAACCCATACCTCTAACATGGATATATTGTTTTGGATGCTTCAAATCTATTGTAAGTAGTCATTCTTCTGGCACTGTCAATGATGGTTATTATGTATAAAATTTATAAAAAACATATGAACATAAGTATATATGAAAATGTGATACTGTTATACAGAATAAAAATTACTATTATGTCATACATATACATGATTCTTATAGTTTTTTGTGTTTTCATCTATTGTTTTCCATTTTTTATTTATATGATCCTTATTCCATAGTACATGACGTGGGATGGAAGTGGATTAAGATTATGATTCATCAATCCAAATATAAATAAATGAACATGATTATAAGGACCCGACCTTAAAACATTAAATAATATTGAGTTTTTAGATAATAATTCACATTCTAACATTTTTAGGATCTTTATGGTTTAGAATTATAGAGAATTTGGTCATAACTCATACATAACAAACCCATATATTAAAAAGTGTACACTTCCACTCAGTATCCATTTTTTCCACAATATAAAACTTGTGAAATGAAACACATTTTATTTTCATGAAAAATGATCATGAATTTCAACTTGACTTATTCTTTGTTCCTACTTATCCTTAAACCTTGTGAAAAAACATTAAAACATAGGATGGGCACAAAAATATTAGTAATAGATATAAAAGAAATAAATATGTTAGTACAATGATAAGCATGAAAATAAAATATATATTTACTTTTTCCAAATTATTCTTTGATCAAATTAAGTAAATAATGTCCATATGAAAAACACACTTTTTACTCAAAGAAAACCTTTAAAACTCATAAAAATAAAATAAAAACCCTTATAGGAATCTTACAGAATTATATTCATAACCTATGTTCACTTATGTCTAAAATCACTAGATCCTGGTAAAATTCATAGGTGAATACTCCTCAGTTAACACCCTCATTCTTTCCTTTGAAGACAATGAACATTACCTAATGCATTAGAGAGCTATATCAGGCTCACCTATCATATAATCTATATCAGGTTCACTCATCGTATAAGTTGTATCACGATCACTCGTTATTATATATAATGATAAAGTACTATATCATAAATAAAAAAATTCAATCTTGAAATTTTTCATCATAAAACCCTTGACAATTTCTTATAAACCCATTAACAAAGCACTTTCTATTTTCACATTAAAATATAGAAAAATTCCCATTAATTTTGAAAAATATTTAAAATAAAAAATTATAAATATATTATGTAAATAATTTAATTTTAAAATATCCATGTAAAATTTTAGATTAAGACAAAAATAAAAGAAAATTCATGATGGTGGGAAATTCCATTCATGTCGTATATGTTAAAGAAAACCATTTTTTTATTCTTTGGTAAAAACAGTCAAAAGTGGCCCATATAAAAAAGATTAAAATGATTTCTTTTTAAACCATTTTAAATAAAGTAAAATTTTCTTTAAAATGAACTTTATTAACCATTCAATATAAAATAATAATTTTATGGAGATATTTAAAATAACATGTACATGGAAGATACATATTTGGAAGAGAAACTTTAAAAGAGAATTTTTAAAAGAAATTGTCTTACCTTAAATATCATCTAGTGTAGTACATTATTTAAATATTGAATAAAAAAATTATATTAGTTATTTACTTATTTTATAACCTTTTTCATGTTCATTTTAATTATCATTATCCCTTTTATTTCATTTATGATCATGTTTTATTTAGTTACTTAATCTTTTGAGTTTACATCAAATGTTTTTAGGACATTCTATTAATAATCCAAAAACAGCTTTGGTGGGATGATTGTGGTCAAATAGGACATTATTATGTAATCTTTTTAATCTTAATTATGAAATTATTATCATTTTTATACATAAAATACAATTTTAGAACCATCTATGAAATGTGTATATGTAAAAAAGAATCACATCGCTTCGTGGAGGTGGTAGTCCACACATACGTACGAACAACATTATAATTTTTAAATGGATGTAAAGGTAAGAAATTATATGATATATTATCTTTAAATAATTATAATTTTGTAATTAATATCATATATATTAATTAAATTCATCATAATTACTATTCTTATTAGTTGCTGATGAAAAATGAAAGACATCTCTTAGTGGAGGATGTACACATGAGTGATGTTTTCATTTCTCATATGATGGCAAAGAATATTAAAAATGGTTATACCATAACATTTTATAATATTTAGGATAATAATTTTATTATTTCATCATGGTTGAAGAATATTTTAATAAGGTTGTATAATAAATAAACTTGAAATAGATCGATTAGGACTTATACCTTCTCCTCAGATAACCTCATTGTATCACACCCTAATACTTATAAGTTTAGTCTTTTGTTGATACCAATACATCTAGGACATGGATAGAGTGTTTTGGGAGATATTTGGGTAGGTATGGGCCAAAATATAGTGCTCAAAAGGTGTGAGGAAAGGGTGTTCCCTTTTAAATGTGAAGGGAGGGGCACCCTTGGAATTAATTAAAGTATTAAATTAATATAAATTAATTTTTATGTTAAATTGGAACCAAATTGAAATATTTGAAAGATATTAATATTTTTAGTTATAATCCTCTAATATAATAAAATCTTGACCATTTAAGGTGATGTTTTCACCCTTATCTCTTAATTTTAACACCCCCCCCCCCCCCCCCGTTAACCCTTTTGACGATTTACATGATATCAAAGTTTTTTAGTCTATAGAAGTCAAGAAAATTTATATAAAAGTAAAAGTGACCCATAAGTGTAAAATGGGTGATATTATTAACCAAATACCACTCACTTTTCAAAATATCATATTTTTATGGATTTATATCCTTAAATAAAATATTATTTAACATAATATACTATCAATATAATTTTTAAGACTATTAATGTAATATTACAACCCTTATAGAGGTAATTTTTTATTTTAATTTTGGTTGATATATTTTTAAAATAGTTATGGAATGGTTTTCCTATGGGTATTAAAGGACTCAGGAGAATTTTAGGGGTTCGGGACTTGTAAATTTAGAAAACGGGGATTACAACACATGGCACGCAGTTAGTGCTAACCGTGTCCCATAATTGTGTGACTTAATTGTGTGGGAAGAATGGTTTTTAAAACCATTCATGTATCCTAGTAAACCATTAAATAAAAGGTTTTTCTTAGATAGTGGGTCTCATAAGGTTGGCACACAGTTTGGAAAACTGTGTGCCTCATTAAATGTGTCAAATTTACCATTTTCCCCTCCTAATATTTTTATGAACTCACTCTATTTTCTCCCTCATTTCAATCCCAAAATACCTTAGTGTATCCTAATATTCTTCTCCTCTTCCATGGGTAAATATCATTCAATTATTTTCTATTTATAGTGTTGTTTCTTGTGATTTGAATCACCAATTAAGTCTAAGAGTCTATTTCCTTCCACTCTTAGGATGTTTTACTACATGGTTGTTCATCATCATTTATATCCCATATGAAGTATTTCTAAGTCTTTTGTATGATTTTTTGTTTGTGTATATTTTATCTCAAATCAAATTTTGGAGTTGGATTATTGGTTATCTTTAAACATAAGGTAGTTGGTATAAGATCTATTTCCTTTAGTCTTTATATTTTTATTCAAGTGTATGTGATATGTGTGATAGTGATAATGCATTTTGAATTGATATCTTGATTAAATAAATAATTTGGGACTTAAATTGGTGTCTTGGACACTTCACATATCTCATCAAGTTTTTTTATGATTATGGTACCGAACCAACAACCACCCATGGGGTGTACCGATTCTTGAAAATGGTAATGTGGAATTTAAATGGTGTAATAGGTGGTTTACAAGCTTAACTAGATTTGGATTATTATTTTTATTGATAGCATGGGAAAAGGTGCTACTTGGTATAACATGGGAATTAAATTTTTTATGAAACTTTAAGAGGATGGTTTGGAAAATGGTTGAAGTGGTAAGTTTAATTTGTTAAATGGTTTAAAAGAACATTTAACAGTTGTGTTATATGAACAAGGTATGAAATTGATTTTTTATTAATTATGTTTAAAATAATTGAACATTATGGACCTTGGTAAATAATTAAGTTTGTAATAGTTCATTTATTATTTTTAAATGTTTTGAAAGGTCAAATATGTTGAACCTTGGAAATTGGTGAATTATAAAATGGTTTGGTTTTTAGACTAATGTATTAGGAAGCAATGGTATTTTATATGGATTGGGATGTTGGATTGATACTCAACATCCATGGTTTAGGTGTTGGACTGATGATCTAGGAACCAATGATTTTATGCATGGTTTAGGTATCAGATTGACTCTATAGGCACCAATGATGTTTGTACATGGTTTAGGTGTTGGACTAATGCTCAAGGAACTATTAATACTTAAACATGGTGTGGGTACCATGGAACAATGCTTCTTGGTTCCAAAAATTAAATGGTTTATGAAAACCATATTTCTTACATAAAGTATGTATCACCCTTTGATTTATAATTCAAACAACCATCCTTGGCCAAAGTATGTTTGGGTTGGATTGGGTTCCACTTCCGGACCCAAGGGCCAAGTGGTTAATAAATAAATATTTATTTTTAAAATGTAATTTAATTTATTTCCTTGTCTATTATTAAATTTTACATATACATACATTTTTTCTAAGATTGTATTTTGTTTTAGACACCATTTTTGGTGGCCTAGTAAGTTTTACTCACACTCTACTCGGGTCGTAGTTGATGCCAAAGAAGACTTCATAGTTGCATTTCGTGAAAAAGGAAGAGTTCTAGTGATAGATGGATGATTTGGGGACATTAATGGGTGTAGATTAGATTAGGGGACTAGGCTATGTTTCATAAACCATTTTTGGGATTTCTAGTTGTTTCTTTATTTTAGGTTCCTTTTGACACATGATACCATCATGAAATAACATGATTATTTTGTTTGTTTGTTATAAATTACCTAGATTTGGGAATTTTGTATGAGATGTGTGGTTATATTATGGTTATTACTTTATATTATTTTCATGGTTTTATTCTTATAATGAGGGTATAGTCTCCCTACATTCCTTAATAGACCCTCACTGCTAGTCAGGAGACTCTGGTGTATGAGGAGGCATGCTCGAGGTCATGTGGTGAACTGGTTCGGCTACTATTTAAAGTGATGTGGTCTATGATTTTAAAAAATGGTATCATAGTATTAGGTATTTTATTGTTCTTTACTATTTAGGAAACATATATAGGAGAATATGATATTTCTAGAATTGTTAATGAGATATTTCATGGTAGTAGCTAACCCATGAGCTAGGGGAAACTATGTTTTCAGGAATGGGATTGTTGTTATAAAGTTTTCTTATTATAATTGAAATGTTATTTCAAATAATTTGATACACATATTGTGTGATGTTATTTATATATGATATTTTGTTCATGGGGCGGTATGATACAAGATTGTGTATGCATGAATCATTTTAGGCACTCAGGGATTATGTGACATGAATCATATTTTTCACACAAGTAAAAGCATGTTATGATCTGTTTGATTTAAAAAAATGATTTAGGGGAAGTAAGATTATTTTATAATTCTTTTATTATTTCTATTAAATATTTCCTAATAAAGAGGTTGGAATTTTTTTAATTTGAAATTTACTAAATCTAATTGTTAAACAAAAAATTTAGCTTGGAAAAATACTTACACCCTGATTTATCCAGTGGCCCTAGATAAGGATGTTTTCACATAGATATATGGTTTCATTCATATTATTTGAGATAATTTATATATATTATCTTGATTATGGCTGGTTATGACCACTATTATGTGTAACTATGTAAGTTATTTGTTTTTTTACCTAAAATTTGTTTTGGGAATTATAGTGGGATGCCTCCATGATGACATTTTCTAGTAGGCCGATGAGAGTAAATTGATAAGAATTCACCTCTGATAGCAGAACTAGAACCCATTTTGGATATGAGTAATATGGAGGAAGAGTAGTTCCATGATAATCTCATGATCTTTATATAGTTTATGGATGGGGACCCAGTGCGGGATGCATTAACCATGTTTGATCTGACTAGGGAGTTCCAACTGTATAAACCCCTGATGTTCTCCAAAGAGGGTGGTCTTAAGGAAGTTGAGTCCTAGATTGAGTCTATCTAGATGATCCTTGACCACTTGATAATCCTTCATAGAAAATGGTTAATTTGGTAGCTTACAAGTGGTGGGGACCAATAATGTACTGGTGGGATATTTGGTTCTAGGATGGGTAGTATGAGGGTATGTTTGGACGGAATCCCAGAAGAAGCTTTTAGAACATTTATAACCAGATACCATGATATAGGTAATAGTCATAGATTTTATGCATTTAACCTAGGAAAATATGTTACTAATAGATTATATTTTCTGCTTCACAGACCTAATGTGTTTTGTTTTGATGTTGGAAGGAGATGATCCAGCTAGGGAGAAATATTTTTAGAATGGACTCAAGTGTGAGATCAAGTCATAATTAAATATTTTATAATTGTATAAATTCACTAAGGTGGTAAATTGATCTCCCATTTATGATGAGAACATAAATTATTCCTCTAGTGTAAAATAGTTATTTTCATCTATGGTATCTGATAGTACACCCTCAAGTAATAGAAAAAACACTATGAGAACTGTTGTTAAGTAGGTAGTGAGAATATGAGCTAAGAGAGTGGATCAGCCTCTTAGGGTAGTGATCTAGTATTTTTCTACTAATTTGAAAGGTCTGGTCACATGTGAGGTTAGTGTCCTTGACCACTAGTGGAGTTCCGATCTTGTGGTAAGATGAGTCACATAAAGTGGTTCTTCAGGAACCCTTTGTATATGGCTAGTGATGGAGGACCTAGGTTGACGTAGAGAATCATGAGTGGATGTTAAACTCTATAACATTGTGATAGTTTTAGATCTACTAATCATTCCATTAAAGGAGGAGGAAATGATACTCTAAGAAAATATTTATGATATCAGTAGGGTAGTTCAGTGCATGGAACTTGAGAAGGATCTCAGGGTAGAGGTACAAGTTAGCTTCATCCAGTTCATCATGATCCTACCAATAATAAGGTTGGGTCTTTGACTATCTGATGTATGATTGGTTTCTATGATTTATAGTGATTTATTTGATACTATAGATTCGCATTCATTTATATCGGCATGGTTTTTGAATGGTTTGGTCCTGGAAGTGGAACTCTTGTATGGGGTTATGTCGATCGACAAGCAACCATGGGTATGTTTGGAAGGTATATGTCATTGTAATGAGTGATCGCTCAATATTGGTGGGTACCATTTCCCATGGGATTCATTTGTGCTTGATATTTATGGTATTGACTTGATTCTGGGAATGTACGTTTTAGTTTCATACCAGGATGACATTGATCATTATCAAGGGAGGGTGGATTTCACATCACCTGAGGGTAAAAACTATGTTCATCAAGGTGAATGGGATATCCAAGTAGTCTATGTAGGGCCTATTCATTAGAAGCTGGGTGAACTCACAACCCATGTTGTGAGTCTTGTGATATATTATGGGGGAGTGGAGTAGGATTTTTTCCATCCTATAGTGGATTAGTTTTAGGATGTGTTCCTAATAAGTTTTCAAGGTTTCAACCTAAGAGATAGATTGATTTTACCATTGATCTAAGGCATATAGATCATCTAATTTCTATTCTTCTTTAAAGAATGAAACTAGCAGAGCTTCAAGAGATTAAGAATCAGTTAGAGTATTTGGAAGATAAAGGTTTTATTAAGTCTAGAATGTTACCTTGGGGTACTACAGTTCTATTTTCCAAGAATACAGATGAAACATTAAACTTATGTTTTTATTACCAGAAGCTAAACTATATGATAATTAAGAAGCAATATCATCTTCCATGTATTGATGATCACTTCGACCAGCTGAGGGGTACCTATGTATTCTCCAAGATTGATTTAAGATATTTTTACCATCAATTGTGTGTGAGACCATCTGATATACTAAGGAATAATTTTAGAAGTAGGTATAGATTTTATGAGTATATGATGATGTTATTTGGGATGAATATTCCCCTACTCTATTCATATTCTTAATGAAACAAATCATCCACCCATATTTGGATCCATTTGTGGTTGTCTTTTTCAACAACATCTTGGTGTAATCCTTGTCTATATACAATAATTCGCAATATCTTGACATCATCTAGAGTACAATGAGAGATAATTGGATATATGAAAATCTATCTAAATGTAATTTTTGGATTGATAAGGTGCATTTATTGGGTCACATCATCTCATAAGGTGTATTAGTGGACCCCAAGAAGTTACAAGTAGTTTTTTATTGGGAGCATCCAAAAAATGGTTTTGACATCTAAAGATTTTTGGGTTTTCCGAGATACTAATAAAATATTAATAAGTAATTTTATCTCTTGGATGTTCCTCTCACAATCCTATCTAAAAGGGAATAATGTGTGAGTGGTCTGGATTATGCAACATGCTTTCCAGGAGTTGAAGAGGTGTTTGACCATAGCATTGATTCTGATCTTACTCGAACTGGGTAAGGAATATATTGTATATTTTTATGAATTCAAGATCAGACTTGGGGTAGTATTGATACAATAAAATCAATTCATGGAATATGGTCCACAATAATTGAGGCCACATAAATGGATCTAAACTATGGATGATCTTGAGTTGGCCAAAGTGGTTAGTGGATTAAAATTTTGGTGGAATTGTCTCATGGGTGAAAGGTTTGTTGTTTATACTAAATATAAGATCCTTAAATATATCATCTCTCAATATGATCTAAATCTGTTGAAGAATAGATAGATTGAATATAAGAAATATTTTGATTTTAGGCTAGCATATATAGCTAGGAAAGGAAAGAATATTGTGGATGCTCTGAGTCAGAAGACACAAACCCAAGCAATTTGGGAGTCTAGTTATGAATGGAAGACGATGGAATTATTTTCTTCAATGCATATAAGTGTCAAAGAGGAGTGGTAAAAGATGTAATTCATGTATTTATCCATCATAATGTCTCTTTTAAACTGGATTAAGAGGAGGCAGTACACTGATCCATAGTTTCTGATATTGAGGGATAACTTTGATGACAAGGATCTAACTCATGACTAGACCATATATAGTGATGAGGTTACCCACATTCATGGACATATTTATGTTCCTACAAGTATATAGGAGGAGTTGGTGCATTATTTTCACACTTCAAAATGGGTGTTACACCCTGGTTTGACTAAATGTATCATGATCTTTGTAGACAGTATTGGTGGTCACAAATGAAGAAGGAGGTCACTAGTTTTGTGATGTGATGCTACACTTTTCAATAGGTCAAGGTCGAGCTTCAATGATGTGCTAGTCTATCATAACCCTTGAATATTCCATAATGGATGTGTGAAAATGATACCATGGATTTCATGGTGGTTTTACCTTTTAATACTCAAAAGAGTTTTAAGATGTGGGTTATTATGGACCAATTAACAAAGGTATCCCATTTCTTATAGATTCGGGAGACCTTCACCATTAATGAGTTGGGTAACCTATATGTTTGGAAGATAGTATGATGGAACAAGGTACCTCGTAGTATTTTTAGATAAATATTCCCATTTTACTTTTCAATTATATTAAGTCTTATAATAGGCGCTCTGTAATCAACTGTTTTTGAGCACTGCCTACCACCCACAATGATATGGACAATCTGATCATACTATCCAAGTGTGAGAGGGAATGTTGAGAAAATGTGTCCTAGATTTTTTTGGAACCCGGTAGAATCACCTAGCACTTTTAGAGTTCACCTATATCAATATTTATCATGATAATATTCAAATGGAACCATATAAGGCATTGTATGGTAGGCCATATAGAACACATTTGTGCTAGTTGTAAATGGGATAATCAAAATTTTTAGGGACGAGTCTTGTACAAGAGATATCAGAGCATGTCTTATTGATCCAAAAATGTATGGCTACAACCTAGATTATATATAATTACTACATTTATTGATGTAATCATCATCTCTAATTTTTAGTGGTTAACCTTATATTCCTTCACGTTTCATTGGGATTGGGTCACTGTTGGGTTCAGAAATAGGTTATGTTGGCACCCTGGTATGTCAGGTAATTAGATATTGTTGATAAGATTGATCTAGGAATGTAACAATTGGATATTCCATAGTATTATAGTGTTATTAATAATTTTTTTCATGTTTCATGGCTTCTGCAGTATCACCCTAACCCTTCTCATGTGATTTATGTTAATGATTTTGAGCTTAAAACTGATGTGTCCTTTGATTAGAACCTACATCATATTGTGTATCACATTAAAAAAATCTTCGGGGTAATAATTTTCATTCAATTAAATGGATGTAATATAAAGGAAATATTTAGAAGGAAATTTGGGCGAGGGAAGATAATATATGGGACCAGTTTCCCAACCTTTTTTCCTTAGAGGCTTAGTAATATTGGGGAGTGAAACTTGATCATGATCTGTTATATGGTTGGGAGGTTATAAAATCTAGACCATTGTGGAGGTATATTTTAATTTTAATTTTGGTTAAAATATTTTTAAAATATTTATGGAATGATTTTTTTTGGGATTAGGTAAGGCCTGGGGACTGTTCTGGGGGTTCAGGACATGGAAATTTGGAAAATGGGTCTTACAACACATGATGCATGATTTTCACACGGTTAGTGGTAATCATACACCATAAATATGTGTATTGATGGAGGTGGAAGCATGGTTTTCCAAACCACATGGGTACCCTAGTAAATTATGAAAACAAGGTTGTCCTTGGATTGTGGGTCTCACAAGGTTTGTGCACAGTTTTGAAAACTATGCAGTCAAACCATGTGCCTCATTAAATGTTCCTAATTTACCATTTTTTTCCTCCTGATATTTTAATTAACTTGCCTGATTTTCCCCCATTTCATTCCCAACATCCCTTAGTGTGTCCCAATATTTTCTTGATATTCCTTATACCATCACTTTAAGATCTAGTGCTAAACATGCACAATTTTTAATACATCTCTTATATTAAAAAACTCCAAGGATAAAAAATTCAACTTCTTTGAAAACTAGGTACATTTAAAACTAAACACATGGTAAAATACACAATTATTCCACAAATATTTTCCCCACATGTAATATTTTTATATAAATCTCATTCATTGTAATTCCTAGAGAAAAGGGGAAACATATGAAAAGGGTGAGCTATAAATCCCAATAAGGGATAAACAATGAAAACTGTGCATAAATTAGCATCATGGATAAAACATGAGTCATGATATAAGAAAATTAACATGAGGAAAAAAGGTATAACATGATCATAAGTACATGAGGAATAACATGTGTAGTGCCTCGACCTAGTTTTCCACACGAACAGTGCTCCAGGCCGGTTGGCCACTAGGACTTAAGCGTGCCTCCTAATATACCAAAGGCTTCTGACTAGAAATGACGGTCTGATGAGGTGATAGTGGGGATATTATACCCTTAGTTTGTGATAATATTAATGGTACATATTTATATAACATAGTGTAATAAATGGACATAAAGAAAAAGAAACAAAAAACTTAGTGGAAGCATAATCCTCAGTAGTAGTTAATAAACATGCCCAAAGGTACAATACCTTTTATAGAAAAAACATTCCATAAAAAATATAAAAAATAGATAATCAGGGTCTCCTATGGTTGAACATATCAATACATACATATATAAATCATTCTAAAAACTCAAAAGGAAACTACAGCTCGATGCAAGAATCACCATGGTCTATTACCATCCATCCCATGAAAAAGTTCCAACTCAATCACTAAGTTTCATCTCTTGAGACTAATCCCTTACCTGATTGTAGAAGCATAAAGTCTACCTATGTCTCGAAAGTCCCATGTAGGGTATGAGAATGAACTCAATATTCCACCACTAATGTGTGCATGTCTTACATCCATAATTATGAGTGTTTATGAATAATATAAATAAAAAGGCAATGTACATCTATTTATTAATTAAACTTCTACCCTTGTGCTCAACGGACACTTGGATGTATTACCTGATTAGTTAATTTCTAGTATAAGTTTGAATAAATTCCCCTATATATATATATATATATTATACAAAACATGTCTACATATATATATATTTTTAGTGGTGAGAATCTATGTCTTAACACCCAAGGTATCCACTAACGAGTATCATATTTGGTGAACCCTCAGGTTCCACTAATAATCATGTCACTGGCACCTCATGCCATCAATCATGTATCGGCATCCTACAATGCACCCAATAATAATTCTTTGGTCCCTCAGACCTCTGCTCAAAATATCCTCATTGGATTGAATATCGACATCCCAAGGCACGTCGATATCCATCCTCCAATAAAAATTATCACCATCGACTCAAAAGTCGACATCCTAAGGCATGATGATATCTATCCTCCCATAATCCTGGCCCATCAGCCTCAAATTTATTGGTGATCCTCATCCCCCAACCTATTTTATCAACACCATCAACTAATATTCCATCACTATCCACATGGATTCCTATAGTGATCAGCCCTAACATATCTGATGGTCCTCACCATCCCCTAAGCCACATAATCTATGGGGGGGCTCCTCCTATAATGGGTGGTTAGAACCACATTGACTAAGTCCTATCTATGTTCACATGGATCCAATGATGTGTCGTCCAATAGAAGTGAGTGGAAATCACCAAACAACCTAATATATATCATCTGACACATCATTCCCCTACAACAATGTTACTAAATCCTAGTGGTCAACACCATCCCAAATCACACGATCCATGCCCTCATCCTGATGACCTTATCACCTCAATGTGATGACCATGTCTCCTCAACCTGGTGATCAACATAAACTCGCATAACTCAGTCCACACCCTTAGCCTAACTACAGTGTCACCTCAATCCAGGTGATCAACATCACATCAATCCTCAAGCCTATCTCATCATGTTCCCATGGAAATAATCAATCAATATAAATAATTTAATTAATTAAAAACACGCACCCGACCTAACCTTCCCAAGATGTCCCAATCCCCTTACCCATCTTAACCATTTATAGTGAATAAATATCATGCCCTTATTCATCTCATATCATCTATTGAAAAATTTAAAAAAAATTATTAAGTTCTCACTCGAACAAACCACATAAGTGTATTTAAAATGCACCCACAAAACACCTATAAAATTAAGGAGAAATATAGGAACCACCAACCTTAGGTTATTAGGAACACTATCATATAGTATCATCCTTTAACTTGAGATAAAGTGAAATAAAATTTCATTTTTTAAAAAAATATTTGAAAAATAGGGAAAAAGAGATCACACATATTTAGCACTCCATATGGTGAGATAAAAGAAGAGGCGAAGTAGGAGAATTAAAGCCCCTATTAACATGCTTATAATGAGACTAATAGATCTATAATTGGAATCCGAGTGTGAGGGGAGTCTCAAAGCCTAGGTGGGAGAGAGAAGGATATCCCCCCACTACCTGGAGGTTCTACATGGGTGAAATGGAGGAGAGAGAGGAGAAATACTCTTAAAGGAGGAAGGGGGAAAAGGAAATTTCACACTTTTCAAAGTGGTGCATAGCTAAGTCACACAGTTTGGCTAACTATGAACCAACTGTGTTCACCCTCAAACCAAAGGGTCACCCCTTTAAATAGGTCACACGATTTGGCCAAATAGTTTTTCTAGACTATGCACTAATCATGTGAACCTACTACCTAAGTGGAACTAAGTGTGTGGGATGAGATGTACGGTTTAAAAAACCATGTGCATACCATACACACCCTCTTTGAAGACATGAAACACCCTAAACTCTAGAAAGAATAAGACTACAGAATTAAAACAAACCATGTTCCTTATAAAATAGGCCACATGGTTGAGGATTCATGGTTAGAAAAACCATGCACCAATAGTGTGCTTTGGCCAGCCTTTCCAAAAATTGGGTTTTTAAATACCAACACTCCCAAAACATATGTAAACCATCAATGAACTTGATAAGCCTTAAAACCATCTAAAAAAGTACTTTAGTCAAGAAAACCATCAGAATTAGGTTATAATGATAAAGAGAAGAGTTAGTCCGATCACCGAACTCAAAAATTCAAAAAGGATAAGGAATTAGATCTGCTCAAAAACCTGGGATATTGCAATCTCCCCAAATTAAGATAGTAAATCCTCAAGACATAAGGAATTACCCAAATATGGTACTAAACATACCCATATCATATAAATCAACCCAATATGCCTCGGTTATTAAATCACAAACTAACTCCCCTCAAGGAGCTCCCCACCTTAGAAGTTACCTACCTGATCACTTCCCAACCCAAAAAAAATTCTAATGGTCCACTGATCATCCCTATACTCAAAATTCCTCCCATGATGCATCTTCATTACTGCACCTCATCGGGTTCAAAAATAATTCATGTTTTAAGCCTAAGACATATCATCTAATACCTTATTCCCCTACAACCATGTTTCTAAATCCTGACAGTCAACACCATCTCAAGTCACATAGTCTATGCCCTCATCTTGATGACCTTATCACCTCAATATGAAAAACATGTCACCTCAACCTGGTGATCAACATCAACCCACATAACCCAGGACATTCCCTCAACCTGATTATCGTGTCACCTCAATCCGGGTGATCAACATCAAGTGAATCCTAAGGCCTAGCCTATTATATTCCCATGGAACAAATCAATCAATATAAATAATTTAATTAATTAAAAACACACACCCAACATAACCTTCCCATGTTGGCCCAAGCCCCTTACCCAACTTCACCATTTATAGTGAAGAAAGAGCATGAACTTATGCATCTCATATTATCAATTAAATAATTTAAAATCAAACAAAAATTTATTAGGGTCTCACTCGAACAACCCACATGGGAGTATTTAAAACGCACCCCCCAAAACACCTATAAAATTAAAGATAAATCAAGGAACCACTGAACTTAGGTTATTAGGCACACACTCATCTAAAATTGGCCTCTAAATAAATCTAAAGTGAGATAAAATTTCATTTTAAACAAACTACTTAAAAATAGGTAAAAGGGGATCACGTGGATTTAGCACTTCATATGGTGAGATGACATAACAAGGGAAGTAAGAGAATTAAATCCCTTATAAACATGCTTCCAATGAGACTGATGGATTAAGAATTGGATTCTAAATGAAAGAGGAGGCCCCAATCCTAGGAGGGAAAGAAAAGGAGAGCTCCCCACTGCTTGGAGGTGTTGAATGGGTGAAATGGAGGAAAAATAGGAGAAATATTCTTAAAGTATGAAGGGGAGAAAAGTTAATTTTACAATTTTTAAAGAGGCACACAGTTAAGTCACATGAACCAACCATGAACTCCCTCAGACAAAAAGGTCACCCATTTAAAATAGTTCACATTATTTGGCTACAAAGTTTGGCCAAACAATGTGCCAACCATGTGCACCTACTTCCTAAGTGGCACTAAGTGTGAGGGTTAAGTTGTGAAGATTGAAAAACCATGTGCAGACCATGAACATCCTCTAAGAAGACATAACATACCATGCACTCTTGAAAGAAGGAATCTACATGGTTAAAAAACCATGTGCCTTAGAAAACAGGCCACACGGTTGAGGATTCATGGTTAGACAAATTGTTCACCAATAGTGTTCCTTGGTCATCCTTTCTAAAAACTGGTTTTTTATATCCCAACACTCCCAAAACCCATTAAAACCCTTAAGGAAATTTATAATAATTAAAATAGTATAAAAACAAGTCCTTGGGTCATGAAAATCCTCAGAATTAGGTTCTTAAGATCAAGAAAAGAGTTAGTCTGACCACCAAACTCAAAAATTCAAGAAGGAAGAGGAATTAGATCCACTAAAAAACCCATGACATTAAAATATCCCCAAATTAAGATAGATCATCCCAAATCCATAATTAATTACCCAAAGAAGGTACTAAACATACCCATCTCATATAAATAAACCCAGTATACCTCAGTTATTAAGTCACAGGATAACTCCCCTCAAGGTACTCCCCACCTTAGGATTTACCTACCTGGCCGCTTCCTAACCCAAAAACAAGCATTATAATGGTCCACCAACCATACCTATACTCAAAATTCATACTGTGATGAATTTTTATTCCTACACCACATTAGATTCTTAAATCATTCCTATGTTAAACCTAACACCCATCATGATCTACATATCATTAGATTCCCATAAGTACTAGTTCCATACATGACACTCATCAAAACCCACATCTCATCAGATTCCTATAGATATTTCATCTCAACAGATGCTCATAATAAACCTGCATCATATATATATTAGAAATCCCATTATATTATCAATGACTAAACACCTCTTATATATATATATATATCAAGTATCATAACCAATTCCAATACACTAACCAGTGCTTGGTTAGTCCAAAAACCCCATACAAATTGTGTGCCAAAAGTTTCCAAATCCCAACACAAAAAGAAATCCAATCATTCCCATAGCGTACCTATAACTGTCATAGATCACCATATTACTATGACCTATAAGTTAAATGGAATGCACCTAGCCTGAAGCTTTACTACCAATGGCATGGCCTCCCTGTGGAGTTGCACCAACTACAGGCCACTGACCCCACTACTAGGTCTCTCTATCTCTTCCAAGACCTCTGCATGCAACTAAATCTAAGTTGCCATCTCCTAATGCCTCTCCTAGTACTAACATAGATTCCTGAGTCTGAATTGGTCCCTAACTCCTACTTATCTAAGAAGTCTTCCTACAAAACCTCTCTAGATGTCCCACCTGGCGTATGCTAGGCACTCCTTCAGAACCTGATCCTACTAGGTCTAAACATTTCCTGGATTCCCACACTGAAGGCACACTGATGAAGACCCACTCCTTGGTGGTCTTCCTGAATTCTTATCCTATCTTCCCAGTTGAGATTCCTCACGACCATGCTTCCTACTACCTGGATCATCACTGCACAACTTAGCTGATGTTGTCACCCAACTCAAAAATGACTAGTTCATTAAGTTTTCCTCAGCTATAAATGCTTTATTGACTTACTTAGAGAAGGATTCTAGCCTAAATATATTTACCCGCACCCTGATGGGGTGCCTCAATCCATCCTGAAAATGCCACACCCTGGCGATATTATTTCCCACCATAGCAAGTAAAAAATGAGACAAATCTGTGAAATTTTCAGCATAGTTCAGGAAAGATATATCCCCATGTTGGAGATTCATGAACTCGTAGTCCCTATCCTCCCTTATCAACTCTATAAGTAATTGCTCGAAGAAATTATCTTTCAAATCCTTCTAATCTAGTTCATCGTGTATGACTTTTTGAACCTATACATCCCACCAATTCTTTGTTGATCCTCTGATCATGTACATTTCTAACTTCACTCTCTAGCATGGTGGTGTCTCGAGCTAATCAAAAATATTATTCATTGACTAGATCTAGTTTTTAGCTCCCTTTGGTCCACCCTCACCTTGAAATAGTGGTGGGTGATGATACTAGAACTCCCGAGTCAAGTATGCCATAGATGGATCAACTCCCTAAGCTCCCCTATCGATACCATGTATGACCTAAACCTAGTTTAACTTGAGATTCTCATCAATAAATGTCCCAAATTCTACAATCTTCTACGACTATCCCACATGTACCAGAGCCTGTACATGTGGTTCTTGATCATCCTGACCCTATAGGGCCTCATCACTTCCCTTAAGGGACTAATCCTATGAATGCTCATGCAGCACCATATCATCACCCTCATAACACTCCACTAGATCCCATATAGGTGGCATCCCACTGAATACCAATTATAATGGTCATATAGCCATAACATCATACATATATATCATAGATAGGGAAAGATGTAACATTCAGCACATCTCACCACCCTTATAATCCCCTATTTCACCCTTCCACATGACATCTGGCCTCAAGGACCCTTACCTACCCATATCAAGGTCAGGTACCAAGTATCATCTAGCTTCATGGCCCCTACCTACCCCCATCGGAGTCGGGAATCAAATATAATATGTCTTCATGGCCCCTTTTCTTCTCATAATAGGTTCAGACATCACATATCATATATCAATCTGGGGTAGCTGATTATAATTCCACCAAAGATTCTATATAGGAAAACACTTTTAGCTTCCTTGTTGGAACTTTAAACAACTCACCCCATGTCATCATCCTTGCCTACCATTATCAGGTTTGGGCACATACATCACATGTAAATAGGGTCACATACATATCTCATTATAACCACATTTCTCGGATGGTTGAGTAGAATTCCACCAAAATAGGATAATAAGTAAAATATTTTATATCTTCTTTGTTGAGACTTTAAACAGCCTCAACCCCTCTTAGTGGATTCTAGGTTTCCAATGACAATCACAAGAAAAAAGAATTGTATTAGCCTAAGTGCCTATAATGTTGCGTAATCAAACCTCTCATTCCATACTAGACTGAGGTTCAAAAGTCACATAATAGATAAAAATCACACCAAAGTGCACCACATGAGCTGGGAATCAAATAAACTATAGAAGCACACAGTGTAACATAAATTTACCACCCCTAGAAACATGGTATGTCCCCCATGCACGGGGATGTGGGTACCCAAACATGAGCTCTTAACATAGTTATTATTATATAATAGTCTCTGATATACTAAAACCCAAATAGTAAGACCAAAAAGAAAAAGAAAACCTCCCCTGATACCATTTTTATCACATTGACCCGGTTTTCCACCCGAATAGTGCTCTGGGCTGGTTGTACACTAGGCCTTAGGCACACAACCCCATACACCAAAGGCCACCAACTAACAGCAAGGGTCTGATGAGATGATAATGGGGAGACTATAAGGATAATATTAATGGTCCATATGTATATGACATAGTAGAATAAAGGACTATACAAAAAATATACAATAAACTCAACGGAATAATAATCAACAAAAGCAATGAATAAACAATCTCAAAGGCACAATACCATTTGTAGACAAACCATTTTTTAATATGTCATTAAAAATAGATAATTAGGGTAACCCATGTCTGACCATATTAATACATACATATATAAAAAATTCTGAAAACTCAAAAGGAAACTCAAACTCGATGAAAGAACCACCATGGTCCATTGCCATCCATCCCATGCAAAATGTCCAACTCGATCACTAAGGTCTAGCTCCTAAGAATGATCCCTTACCCAATCATAGAGACATAAAGTCTATATTCATCCCGAAGGGCCTATCTAGGGTGTGATAATGAACTCAGTTGGCCACCACCAATGTGTCCCTTTCTTATGTCCATAATTATGCAGGTGTATGCAGAATATAAATAAAAAGTCAACGCACACCTGTTTATTAATTAAACTACTTCCCTTGCGATCAAAATCCATAAGGAAGAATTACTTGCTTCATTAATTTCCAGTATATGTCTGAATATCTACCCATAAATATATATATATGGAATACATCACATGTATGCACATGTATATTTACAATGGTGAGGATCCATGGCTTAGCACCCAAGGAATCCCCTGATGAGTTTCATATTTGGTGAACCCTCAGGTTCCACCCATAATCATGTCACTAGAAACCCATACCATCAATAAAGTATCAGAATCCCACAGCATGCCTAATAATAAGTACCTGGTCCCTCATAACTTTACTCATAAGATAATTGTTGGCTCGAAGCCCAAGGTTCTAAGGCACAAAAATATCCTTCCTCCAGTAATAATAATCATCGTCGGCTCAACAATTGACGTCCCAAGGCACGATAATATCTATCCTCCCATAGTCCTGGCCCATTATCCTCAAGTGTAATGTTGAGCCTCATCCCCCAACTGATGGTCTCAACACCATCAACAGATGTTCCATTTCCATCCATGTGTATTTTTATAGTGATAAACTCCAACATATTTTATGATCATCCCCATCACACAATCGACATAATCTATGGTGGCCTCCACCCACAATGAGTGGTCAGAACCACCAAGACTAAGTCATATCTATGTGAACATGACTACAATGGTGAGTTATCCAACAACGGTGAGTAGCAATCACCAAAAAATCCAATCCATGTCATTCGGCACCTCATGCCTCTACAAAAATGTCACTAAATCTTGATGTTTGATACCATCCCAATTCACATGGTCCATGCCCTCATCCTACTAACCTTTTTGCCTCAATTCAGCGACCATGTTTCCTCAAAATGGTGATCAACATAACCCCAAGTAACTTAGGCCATGACCTCAGACTGGTGACTATGTCTCCTCAATCTTGGTGATCAAAATCACCTCAATCCTTGGGCCTAGCCCATCATGTTCCCATAGAACCAATCAATCAATATAAATAATTAAATTAATTCAAAACACACACCCGACCTAACCTACTCAGGATGGTATAATCCCCTTGCGAGGCTTAACCATTTGTAGTGAAGCAATATCATGCCCTTAGGAATCTCATATCATCAATTGAACAATTTAAAATAAATCATCATTTTATTAGGGTCTCACTCGGATAACCCACATGTGTGTATATATAATTCCCCCAAAAATACCCATAAAATTAAGAAGAAATATAGGAACCACCTACCTTATGTTAGTAGGTGCATGATTGTATTATATCGTCCTCTAAATCAATTTAAATCAATATAAAATATCATTTTAGATGAATTCCTTGAAAATATCGTAAAAGGTATCATATGGATTTATCACTCCATATGGAAAAATAATAGAAGAAGGGAAGCAAGGGGATTAAATCCCTTACTGATACGCTTCCAAAGAGACCAAAGGATCAAGAATCGGAGTCTGAACATGAGAGGAGACTCAAAGCCTGGGTGGAAGAGAAAATGATATCTCCCAACTACCTGTAGGTGCTGCACATGTGAAATAGAGGAGAAAGAGGAGAAATCCTCTTAAAGGAGTAAGGGGATAAAAGGAAATTTCACACTTTTTAAAGAGTTTCATAGTTAAGTCATACATTTTGGATAAACATACACCAATCATGCACACCCTCTATCCAAATAGTCTCCCCTTTAAAATATTTTGCATGGTTTGGTTACACGATTTCACCACATGGTTTGGATAGATTGTGCGTCAACCTTGCACACCTACTACCTAAGTGTAACTAAGTATGCAGGATAGGACACACGTTTTGAAAAACCATGCGCAACCCATGTGCACCCTATGAAAAGACCTGAAACACCCCCACATGCTTGAATTAATTAGGTCTCATAGTTAAAACAAATTGTGTGCCTTAGAAAATAGGTCGCACGGTTGAGGCTGCACTGTTAAACAAACCATGCGCCTTGATCTGCCTTTCCAAAAACTAGGTTTTCAGAGCTTGATTCTCCCAAAACCCATTAAAAACCTCAAGGAACTTGGTGATCATTAAAACATATCTAAGAATAATTTATTTGGTCAATCAAACTCTCATAATTAGGTTATGAAGATCAAGAGAATATTTGGTCCGACCACTAAACTCAAAAAATCAAAAAGGTTGAGGAACTCAACTAGCACAAAAAACTAGACATTAAAACATGATCATAATTATAGGAGACATAAAATAATTATAAAATAATATAGTCATAAGTATATGAGTCATAACTTAGAAATGTGGCTATAATATAATCATGGAACATTTATAAAAATATCACTACAGATCATCACTAGGGTGTTATAAATCATATTACCAAGGATTTTGGGCATGGTATCTTTACCCAATTCATTGGAGTGCTATCAAGGTTTACCCTTAATATTACCAAGGTTTTTCACCATGGAATCATAAAACATTACCAATGTATGATTCCAAGGTATAATGAACATATCATCTCTAGATATTGATTATTTACCCAATGAATTGGAGTGCTATCATAGTTCACCCTTTATATGTCCTAATTCATGTGATCCACATTGATCATAATAAATCATTTTTTCAATAACCTGAGTAGGATAAATAATAGGTTTCATATAAAATCATTGAGTGCATAAATTCTTAAAAACATGAATATTACTTCATTTTTAACCCATGAAAAGGGAATATGGGTTTAGTACATGTAAATCCCCAATAAATAATTTATGTTTTCATATACATGAATACCCATGGAAAAGAAATTAGTTTGGGTATTCAAAATATTATAATTTATCATGTAAAAAATATAATTTCAATAAATTAATTTGATGTAATGATAGTACACAACATGGAAATTAGGGAGCGCATAATGATATGGAAAAAAGGTATCCCATTGGTAAACACTATTTTGGTAGTAAATGAATAATAAAAAATTGTTGGGAATTAATGAAATTCAAAATTTATAATACATACCATAAACAAGGTTCTTGAATTAAAAATAAGAAGAGAAGAATTGATGAATCCCTTAGTTAACACCCTCTTTTTCACATGAGGATAAAAGGGTATCAAAGAAAATCACCTTAAGAATACAAGGAATGGAAAGATGAAGCAAGGACTAAATTCTCCCAAGTAGACCTACGTGGTCTAGATTCTTGCATAAGTATAATTTGTGTGAGACATATGGGTATCCGAAAGAATCACGCAAGACCACCCTGCATGGCATACCAATGCAACATACCTGCATATCTCGCCAATATAAGTCCCACCAGCATGATAGACCTATGAAAATAACTTGTGTGGGGTACTTTTGCGGATGACCTCCTTCACCCAGATCTCTGAAATTCCATATAAATAGGACCCCTGGGCTCTCCATTTGAAAAAACTAGAAGATGAAGAGTAGCCCAAATCTCTACTCACCCAACTCCTTCACTCAAGTCATTCAAAACCCTCTGTTATCTTCTTAAGCCTAAAAAATGATGGGTAATTATTAGGATTGAGGATATTATTGTCCTCTGATGTTTTAAAGTTCCAAGGAAATACGCAAGGGTCCATTCCCTTCCCTATACTAGGCATAATTGGGTGAAGGGGACTTATTTAGCTCAAAACTTGAGTGCCACCTATCCAAGAGAAACTGATGATACCCTTGAGGATCATAGAAAGATATTTTCCAAGTGTAGTTTCCTAGATTATTCTTTTACCAGCTTATTTACCAAACTCTACCAAGAATAACCTTGGTGAATCACCTCCCAACTCGCACAAGTATCTCTTGGGTAAGATTCAGTCAGCATACCTAGGCATCACCTGGAAAAAAATCCAACCCTCCCAATCCTTTCCTGGTTGAGGTCAAATCCAGCCCGACCAAGCCTTACCGATGAAAAATATATCCCACCCAAGCCTTACCTAGGTGAGGTGAAATCCATATTACCCATGAACTACATTGTAGATGTAAAATATATCCCACCAAAGCCTTACCTGGGCAAGGTAAAATCTAGATTTCCCAGCTATCACCTAGGAGAGGTCTAAAACAGCTCTCTCAAGCATCACCTAGGTGACACCTATGATAGCCTACCTAGGTAAAACTTGGGTGAGGCCCTCCTAATCCACCCAGGAATTACCTAGGTGAAGAACCTTCTATCTCACCCAAGTATCACCTCGGTGAAGTACCCTCCAAGAACTCTCTCAAATCATCAATGATAGGGCATCAATTTACACAGGGATCCAATTTGAGGGGGACCAAATCAAGACCTCCAAAAAGGCCCCCAGACTTTTATGGTCAATGTATAGGATTCACTATCATTCCCTATAGATCATGAATTTCCATGGTAAAAGAGGTATCCCCACATTTAACATCCCTAATAGCTAGGTTCCTTATCCTCTAAATCAATCATTCTCCTGGTAATGAGGATCCTAGCCCTAGGGATGGTAGAAAAAAAATTTGGCTCAGTATTCATCTCTACATTATGCCTAAAATGTGAAGATAATTGGCTAGTATCCCCATGAAAGTATAAGACCCAATCTTGAGGTTTGAAAGAAAGAGAGTATATAGGAATAGATAAGCCTCTTCTTTATTCCTAAATACCCCGCCACGACCTCACCCTCATCCACAAGTGGAAAAGGAACAAGTTTCTTCTTAGGGTGTCCCTTTTGGAATAAGATCTCATTCCTTTATCCACCCGCGAACGAGAAAGATTGTGCATATTTCCATATCTTCCACTACCTCTTGTTTATTACACAAAGAATGATTCATGTGGGCTGAGAGGTCTATGGTGATCTTGTCAATACACAGTCAAATACCATTTGGTCCTCCCTATAGGTGTAATCCCCAAAATCTTCGAATTATATGGTCTTTGATTCCTTTCCAAATGGGATACATAGGAAGCCTCACTAAAGTTCAAACCCAGCACCCCAAACTCAACCTAATCTTATATGGGTCAAATTCCCAATAGGGTTATTCCCCCTCGAAAGATATAACTCTTCTAAGTCCCTCGACTATTTCAGTATAAGTACTACACCAGCCTTGACTAGACCCCCACCCCTTCCTAGAAGTCCTTACTATATGATGTTAAACTACATGGCCTCATCATTATCACAAGACCCTCAAAGGTATGGTGTGTCTCATTAAGTGGGACTAAACTATATGTGTTCTGATTCATCTTATGAGGATACATTGGAATCACTTATCACGGGCTCGATCTCAATATAAAAACAACTAATGTCTCTTTGGATGATGATAAATTTCAGAGCACCTAACTATATGGTTTGAAATTAGAATCACAAATAAATGAACATAACCAAGATAAAGAACCTCATATACATATAAATGGTTCCATCAATGGAAAACATTGAATAAATATATATTTATTCCCATAAATTTATGCCAATAATTGATTGATAATACATAGGGGTGATTGGTTCAATGTTTTAAATTTAAAAGAGATTCACAAATATCTCTTAAATTTATAATAAAGTCCTAGAGTAGGAAATAATTTCCTCCAAAAGGGTTTGATGAGCCTAAAATCTCATCCTCTAAACCAATGTGAGTTCTTAAGAATCATCGGTTAAGTCCCCCAATGACATCCATCCTTTGGAATATAGCTCCATGATCCATCATAAATACAAGAATCATTGGGTGTTTTCAGTTTCATGAATAAACCCTGTTGGAGACCAAACCATCACGAACAGGTGAAAAACAAAAATAGTGAACCTAACGTTAATATTTTCAATAAACTAGATAACTGTGTCACCCACATGTTAGGTCCTTTCATGCTCTTATAAGGTGAATGTGGCCAAATATAGATATTTTAATAAAATCAATTACGCATGTGTTCATTTATTGTAATGTTTCCTTGATGGGTTCCTTGTTTGTGTTTCCTTTATAAACCTTTATAAATTTTCAACATAACTCTATTCAATCCAAATAGAATCCTACCATACAAAACAAACCCATGCTCAAATCAATTATGATAAATACCTCATATTCTAAGGTTCTTGGGAAAATAAGGCCAGTCATGCTCGATGCCCAATCATTGACAAGAGATTTCCTTTATCAACCAAAGGAAATTCCAAGGAAATGATCATTCTCCAAACCACAAATGTATTAATTGAATCCCAACAAGGTAAATGAGATCCCTACTAGCCCCATTTTTTACAATAAAGCAGTTTAGAAACAACCATTTTGGTAAGATTAAGTAGAGTAATATCTAGTATAATATGAAAATAATATATTAATTATGATAAGAAAACTAGATAAAGATAATATACCCATCATGTTTTGGTCCTCATCCACTTCTCATTTTAATATTCTAGAGTTAGTGTGAGAATAATGCATGCACAACATACATTTGAACCTCTAGAAAACTATTCACCACTTGAAAGAGAAGTTCTTAGCTTATGAAGGGTATGAAAACCACATTAAGGTGAAAGAAGAACTTCATAATCAACTTAAATTGGTATCCCTTATAGCTAAACCTGAAATTGGGGAAACAACAGAAAGATCTTTAACTTGAATTCTTTAATGAATTTCAAAAATTACATCAACTGATCATCAACATCCTTCCCGATGTTGATATCACGGGATGGGGAAAATATACATATTTTCATTTAGACTCACTCTCTGATCGAAAAATCCACCATAAGTGGCATCATGTAATTTCATAACTCCAAGTCGACTCTCAGATTTGATCCCCACTCAAGGAATATGGTACACTCAGAAATAATCAACCCTAAAAAAGTCTTTGAAGCATTGATATCACGCTATCAAAAGACTCTTGTATCGAGAATATGAGAATATTGAAAATATTATCACTTAAGGGAATCCAATTGTCTGATACAACTGATTCCCTATAAACAAATTGGATTGGGAGCAGACCATACATTACACCCAACACACGCTTGAACAAGGATGTGTAAGATCAATATATCAGCTCAGAAGTAGCATCTACAGTGATATAGAAGTATCCCCAGCCCGCTGGGCTGGGGGAATTTTTATCACAACCTATCCCTTAAAGGGAAAATTTTTTGGCTCAAATCATGACAACTATGCAATATAAACAACCCCATCCTATAGGTTTGGGGGAATTTTTACCTTAGCATCCTCTCCAATGTAAATCAATTTTTTCTTGTTTAGAAGGAGCACCACAAAATGAATTCTCCTAGTTATTCCTATCTCGTGACACATCTCCCTCATTAGGGATGTATACTATTAAGTTTTTCGGTAGTTACCTTCGATTCAACCTTTTCCAAGAAGCTCCAAGGGAACCCTAGAAAGTATGGAAAAGGCCATATAATGATCGTAAACAAAATAAATTTATTATGGGTAAAACTACTAATGAATATCATAGTCAATTTAGTGGAAATCTTAGGGCCAATTATCCCTCTTATAATTATAGTTCCAATAAGACACATACAATGCATTATGAATCAGTGAACATCATGGGAACTAATCCTATAGACACCATAGAAGATGACTCCAATCCAAAGGTTCAAGAGGGGTATGATTATATTTGGAATAGATACCACACAAAAATTAATGAATAAGGTGCATACCAAAAATCAAAATCTCATAAAAAAACATGGGGATTCCCACAAATGTATAATCACCACCCCCTCGACGATATTTAGCCCAGGTAAAGGGTAAAGTCATGATTACATCCCATAATCTACTAGAAAGAGTTTAATCACTTACATTATAGGAGAGGTTTTCTTAATATGAGGTAGAAATATTGGATCTAATGATGTTAAATGTAGAACTACTCAGAGATAATATTTCCCCTGGATATGTTCTTCTAGAGGAACCTCATCTCAGCCTCCCTACTGATATTCCTCAACAAGAAAGGATCATCATACCAAAAAGCGTAGATGCAGAATACCCACTTCACCCTAGATCTATAAAAATGGCTTATTTAGACCCCATAGTAGTAGGATATCAGAAATTCCCTCTATTAGGAAAAGAACCACAACTGTACTGGGTGAATCATCAAAGGTTAACCCATACTAGGTGTCAACTGAAGGTACTAGCAGAGAAGGCCCATCGAGCCCTACCTATTGATTCCCCTATTCAATATCATTCTCATCCAAACATTACCTAGGGTTTTATCAAAAATATTGAGTAATTATAATCTTGATTTGAATTTATGTAATAACGGAGAGAACTAGTATAGCTAGAAAGTAAGCCTTACACCAAATTGGTGGATGAAAACCTTCCCCTACCAAATTTTAAGAATTATACATTTCCAATATTTAATGTATTAGGGGATCCAGAGAAATATCTGACGCATTTTGTGTCCTACTATGATCCCATGATGGGATCCCTTACATAACAAGTAGTTAAACTTAGGTGCTTCATAAAAAAATTGCAAGGGATAGCCTTCATATGGTATACCAGTTTACTAGATCAGTCAATCATGGGATGGGAAGATCTCCATCGACAGTTTCTCTTTCAATTCATATCAACACTGAAGAAGACAACTATCCTCAACCTCTCAAACTAAAAATTGTGAGAGACTTATACGGTCTCAAATTTCATTTTTATGTGGAATGGTTTCAGTTACTCCTTAAACATATAGCTACCCTAAGAATATTTTTTCACTTATGTATAGATAACATTATTTATGAGTTTTGAATACCACTCATCCCTGTGAAATAAATAGGTGGGTTTGGGATCTTTTTTTTGTTTCTCAAATATTCGAAGATTCTATATTAATAACCAAGTTAAATTCTTGAATAATTCCAACTTCTCAAGGGAATATAATAGGAAAATATAATTTTTTGGTCATCAAACTTAATCCTTCCCCTAAACTAGCCCCATATCCAAAACCCTCAACATATCATGCAGCACCACCTCCTATGAAATAGAAACAACTCCCTCCTCACCAAGATGAGAGAAATAGATAGAGGTTAAACCAAACTATTTACCCTTTTAATGAACACTAGGGAACACCATCAAGGACTATTTTATCTTTAAAGGCACCCTGTAAAATATAGTGGACTTTGGGAAAGTGAAGTTGGGAAAAAAAACTAACACAAGTAGCATGTGTTTCTGCTATCTCTCCAAAAGAAGAAGATAAATGGAAATAAGTTACTAGAAAGGGTGCATATAAGTTCAATTATTGGATGATAAGGAAAAATATATCGAACTCATTCTATCCTCAGGTAATAATTCAATTAACCAACCATGCCCCTAGTTTCTTCCTCTATAGAACAACCAACCTCATTGGTACCACAGTCATACAAGAGTCATCCCTCTAAGAAGTGTAAAAATTGAAGAATAAAAAATCAAGTACATGAAGATAAGCTTGTATGTATCCTTAATCTAGTTCTGGCTCTCTCGGATTGTATGCCTCTAGTCCAGAGAGATGGGAACTATCTCATGAAACAATACCACAAGAGTTGACCTACCATACAAAATCCTCATAAAATGAAGAATTAATCTTTGGTTACATTAACTTTATTCACTTAACGGATCCCTTATATGGTGATAAGTATATATTTTAACCCGAGTTACCTACACCCAATTGGGAAACTGAGGAAAGTGGCCACATGATCAAAGGGTACAAGGAAATACGAAGTAGTGAAAAACTCAATATTTTGGCCACGTCCTAGGTAGAACTGTCTATGCTACCGAAACTTGTGGTAGATCCCTCCAACAGTCCCAAAAGGAGAAAGGAAGTTCCCCCCATATTCCAAGAGTTTTCCTGATCCGAGTGTTCTATAAGACTGACTAGAGAAGGTGTAATTTTATGATCAACCTCATAAGGTAGAAAACCTTATTTGGCCAAATCCACTAAGGGTGGGATCACCTTTAACTTTTGTTATGGGGGCCGATCTACCTATATAGATTACTTAAACCCTAAAAGTACTAGTGAAAGAGTAGACACATGCTGGGAAGTATAGACCTTTGTCCCAGAAGTATGAAATTTTAATGAAATTGGCCCTCATTCCAGCTAGTCTGTCAATCCTAGATGCTCTAAGTTTCTCAAAATACCTAAGAGAAGTACTCATAAAGGTTTTGTTGAGCCCTAGAGAGTTTTAATCTAAGATTCCCACTTTTGAAGTATATCGTTCATAGATAGATCCTGCATAATGCCATGTGATTATATCGTTCACAAAGTAAGATAAGGATTTTGTTATATAGGGGCACATCGAACCCTTGTATGTTTCTAGAAGGATAAATGATATTGATATACAAGGGGATTTCATTAATAATGGCTCAAGATTAAACCTCATTCCAGACCAAACACTTCATCAATTGGGATACAACAAGGTCAATTTTTCCCTTCTGATCAAACACTCTAGTGTTATGACAAAAGTGATAAAAATACCCTTTTAATAATTAAGATCAAACCTCAATTTTGGGACCTCGTATCTGACTCATATTTACCAGTTGTTCAATAAAATATGGCCTTTAATGTTCTTCTAGGAAGTCCTTGGTTTCATCAATATGAAAAAATATCCTCATCATGCCATCAATGCCTCAAGTACTTAATTAATGGGAAAATGTGATGTTTAATGGTGATAAATCCCCATTTGAATCCTATTAATTGAAATATATTGATGTAGGATTCTACTATAGGGAAGGGAAACAACATCTCACTAACATTTTTTCTCAGGTCACTATCCTAAATGGTCTAGAATTAACCCTTAACAACCCCTTAAAACAAATTAGTGAAGAATAAAGGTTTCCTATCAATAAAATTGAATATATGAGTCTATATTTGGGTATATATTAAATGAAATTCATGATATTAGTCATGAAAACTGATTCTGGAAATGCTGAAAAGGTCTTATATCCTCCCAATAGTGGTAAAAGCTTGAGTGAAAATGCCCTTGTTCCATCCCCTGAGATTCAATATATTCTTTACTCGTCATCTAAATTGTAAAAAATCATTTCACTAGGAGAGAGTGGATATAATTCTTCTCCATACCTTTTCTCCCCTCCTAAACTTCAAAGAAACCCCACATCATTATTCAGGTCGAATGAAGTGAATTCATCTTCCAAATGTCAAAATTTTGACTCTTCTTCCAACTCTAAAAAAATTCCTTCATCACCTACTCTCTCTAATAGTGAGGTGAAAGAGGAAGATAAAGAGGAAGAGAAATAAGAAGTGGAATATAACCTCAAGGATTCCCCTTCAGCATTCAAGTAAGGAATCTCTAGAACTATTTATGAACTCAAACAAATAAATCTAGGTGAATAGGAATACCTATGGCCCACATTGATTAGCTCATCCATGAATTCAAAATAAAAATATGTGTACACCTATTTTCTAAATTTAAATAAATACATGTTAACCAGGAATTACATAAAAAATTTAGGCCTTGACCTTGAGGTATCCACCCACCACCTAGGCTTTCCAAGAAACCATCGAGGTTACAAATAGGCATCCAGAAGGATGCATCAGACTCGTGCTACCAAAACTGAAGATGAAGTTGATAAGACCATGAAGGTCAATTTCATTAGGGAATTACAATATCCAAAATGTATAGCCAATATATCTCCATAAAATAATGAGAATGGGAATATCATAGTTTGTATCGACTTCAAAAATCTCTACCAGCATTGCCTAAATGATGAATTCCTGGTTCCGATCACACAACTACTCATTGATTAAACAACCGGATATCATGTAATTTACTTCATGGATGGATATTAATGGTACAACCAAATTCTTATTTATCCTATAGATAAGGAATCCATTGATTTTAGATCACCCCAATGGGTATATTACTATCAAATAATTCCCTTTGGTTTGAATAATGTTGTAACTATATACTAATGTTCCATGCACCGCATATTCAAACCCTTTCTAGGGAGGCATATCTATGATATGGTGGTTAAATATTTGAAACATTATGACCATTTTTCTGATATTGAGACCATATTCAATAAACTATGATATAATATCTTGAAAATGAACCCCTTGAAATGTGATTTCAATGTTAACTCAGTTATGTTTCTAGACTTCGTAGTATGCCATCATGTCATTGAAGTCAATCCTAAGAAAACAATGGCTATCCTTGATATTTTTCTTCCTTGAAACATAAAACATTTGGGAGGATTACAAGGATTCCTTGATTACATTTGATGCTTTATATCAAACCTCATAGGAAATTTTTTCCCTTCACCAAGTTTATGAAGAAAGGGGTCACATATCAATGGACTGATGAATATCTGGAATCACTCGATAGTATTAAGAAATATATCTTGATTACTCTAGTTCCGATGTCACCTGTTGAAGGTAAGTCACTCATTCTTTATATGGTATCCTTATAATGATCATTGAGTGATTTTCTCACAAAAAATAATGACACCATGAATGAAAACATGCTCTATTATTTTAGTTGAAAAATACCTAATATCAAGACCCTTTATTTAGATATCGAGAAGAGATATCTTGTGCTAATATTCATAGTTTAGAAATTAAGGAAATGCCTACAACAGCATGAGGTTTATTTGGTCTCTCATAATAACTCGCTCAAATACATCCTCATCAATCCAATGTTAACCAGACATTTGTCATGGTGGGTGTTATCTTATAGTACTTTCACATTCAGTTCATGCCTTGCAAAATGATAAAAGGCTAAGCATTAGTAGAATTCCATGTAGAACATCCATCTACTGAAAAAACATCATTGGGTACTAAATTTCCTGAACAAATATATTTTCTCTATTTTAGATGGCCTACATACATGGTATATTTATCTTAATGACGCATCCAAAACCACAATAGGAAAGAGAATGGAAGACTTTAGCTTAATAAATTCAGGTTGGGAGTCATGTTCATCTCTCCAGCAAAGTCATTCCTACCATACTCTTTCCAATTTTTAGAAGGTTTCACAAAAAATGAATATAATATCAATCCATCATCATAGGGATAGAACTGGAACTTCAAATGCTAGTGTATCACTTGAAAGTAAAAGTCAATTCGGAATTGGTAATCAAAAATATCAATGGTAATTATTTCATCAAAAAGGAAGAGTTTTCCCCCTACTTGACTATGTTCGAGGAATAATTGGAGAATTCCCCTTAGAGCCCAAATTAACTCACATCCCATGATTATTGAATGACTAGGAAGATACATTGGAAAATGCGGCTACAAATTTGGAAGATTCATACTAAGATGAAACTGTTATTAGCATTACACTTTGTCGAATGGTGTTCCCTTTTTTTTATGGAGACAAGGAATAAATCATTGGGGTTAAGTCCATCCTCAAACCAGATGGTCCTAAAAGTGGTTGGATGATGACCATTTTGGAATACCTTTAAAATGGTGTTCTCCTATTGGACAAATCTAGAAAAGATAAAACCTAATGATTATCAATAAACGTTACTCTTTATGATAGCCCAAATCATTTGAAATCCATCTATAAATGGGGATTCAATGGATTCCTTCTCATGTGCATTGATTGAGAAGATATTGTTGTTGTCATGAAATAAGTTCATATAGGGGTATGTGGTTCCCAGCAGTCAGGGTTCAAGATTTCTCATCAAATCTGATGGATTAGATACTTTTAGCCTCTGATGATAATATATTTCACAAAATTCACCAAAAAGTGTCTTTCATGAAAAGTGGATGCCAAATTTATCCACCAGTCCCTAAATTTTCTACACACTACCCAATAATACAGGCCATTTTATGTGTGGGGAATGGATGTTTTAGGGATATATACTCCCACTACGACCAAGTAGTTCAAGTATATTCTCACTAATACTGACTTTTTCTCCAAGTGGGTTGAGGCTTTTCTCCTCAAAGAAATTAGGGAAAGAAATATTTTTAAACTTTATAAAAGCCAATATCATTACCATATTTGGTGTCCCTCATATAATATTGATGGAAAATGGAACTAATTTCTATTCTTATGAGTTGGAAATGCTGAATTGGAAGTATAATAATAAATCCATCCATTCATCTCTCTATGATACAACAACTAATGGAAATATAGTGGCCTCCAATAAGAGATTATCAAATATACTCCAGAAGATGGTGGATAAAGATAAAAAGTCTTAGACCAGCAAGATTTTTCATGCCTTGTGGGTTAACCAGACTACAACCTTCAAAGTCATTTAGGTGACCCTATATCCACTAGTACATGGGACGGATTAAGTCCTACCCATTAAGTTCCAATTTCCCTCTCTTCACGTTTCCATTTGTGATCAGCTATCCACTATTGAGAAATCCCAAAAGTCGTTGGATGAATTTGAGTGACTATAAAACACTATATACCTTACATCACTTAGAATTCTACCAAAATTATATATCATGTGATTTTAACTAGAAATTTCATATCTACTCATTCCTTCGAGGGGGACCGGTACTTTTCCTCAAAACCCTAATGATGTCGGGGAATAAACCACCTGAGATTAAGATAAAGTGGGAGGTACCTTATGGCATACACAAGGTCTACTCCAATGGATCCTATTCATTAATCTCAATGGATGGAGGGCTCATTACAAACCCTACCAATGAATGGTTCCTCAAGAAATATTTCTTATAATCATGACATGAGGTCTTTGTCAAACAACCTTAAAAGGAATGACTCACAGTCATCATCAAACAAATTTAAACTATATGACAACTTATTCATCACATGATGTCAAACTGTAGCCTTACCTTTTGCGATGAGCATAGGATTCCCCATGAATGGCCTGCATTGGATGATACCCAATAACCAAGGTAGGCTTCAAACATAAGTCCCAACCTCACCATTTCTACTTTCTAGTAGTGTCTGGGATGTCCACATATGTAAGCCACGCTTTATTTTTTTTCACCTATTTCATGAAAATAAAACTATGTGTGACTTGATTTTCATATTAATGATATGTGTAGTGATTCCATGGATTCTTTATTCAGGGCCTAGGAATGAATTCCTTTAAATAATCAATGGTTTTATGTATTAAGGGATCTAACCCATCTAAGTTCTCTCCTTCATATTGGGTTTATAATACCTTGGAATTTGACCCCCAACCTTATATAGTCAAAGCTATATGACCTTCAACCAAAGTAATATTACATACTAGTCTCATGAAACTAAACTATAAGATTATGCCTATTCCATAAGAAAAAAAATCATGATGTATGCATCAAACATCATCCCAATTTGAAATAATCATGAAGTTTGGGTATTGCTTCAGTTTTCTCTTATTTCTCACATAGATCATGAATCATGTGAGCTTAGAAAATATAGATTACTATTACATATTACATGATTATAGATAGTTATAACAATATGTTCAATAATTATAATGGAAAACTAAGTGTACATACTCACAAGACTCTCTATACCAGCATTGATCTCTATATTCACATCAAGTTTTTCTGCCCCATGTTTTGTGTAGATTGTCTCTCCAAATAGATTGGTCTAGGCTATATTACCTTAAATTGTAGAAACCCCATGTCCTTACCACATGAAATTAAATTTCATGACATGGGATCCCAATTGAGTCTAGTAATAAAACCATATTCATGCTAGATATCCTTATTTTCCAATCCATGACATCACTCCATTGGAAATTCAAGTCCCTGCATCCCTATGTGAGTGCCACATGCACATAATATATCGCATGTTAGAACTACATGTTTCTTGATTCTTGTTTCATTGAGATATGTAGTGACACCTGGATCCTTTGTCCAGACCTGGCCATAATTCAAAAAAAGATCCATTCCTTTCATATGAGCTAGATCAATTCAGGGGAACCTTTCTCAGAACTACATGTTCCTTGATTCTCATTTCATTGAGATACATAGTGATGACTAGATCCTATGTCTGGGACCAGCCACAATTCAAAATTTCCCATTCTCTATATTTAATTTAGATTAATATAGGGAAAAATTTCTTAAAACTATGTGTGTATTGATCCTCACTTTGATGATATATGTAGTGACACCTGGATCCTACGTCTTGGCCTAGTAACAATTCCAAAAAAATTCCCCTCCATGTGTATGAGTCTGACCTATGTGACGAACATTTCCCCAATTCCTGGTTGATTCTGATTTAAATGCTCCTTTCATACCGAGGAACTTTCCTTATGCAAATAAAACTCCATGTCTGGGTAAATTCATATCTCAATAATCTTTCCCCAACCATCGATAATGGAAAAATATTTATCCAAAGGACACCTTTTTTTGAATAGGAAGAATATGCCTCAAACCCATCTTTTTATAATTCTCCCCCAAAAGGGCCTGAAACCAAAGGCACATTCATCCTTAGGATAAAATTATTTTATCATTGTATGCCCAAAAAAATCATGATATAATTCATGTATCAAACATTTGTTTCAGTCATTCCATGCATGATTTTCTTAGATCACTCTTCTGATCTAGAAACCCTTATATCACAGCTTACAACTTTCCATCTTCATGCCTGAAGAATAATGGAAAATTCTTGGTCAGATCACCATGAAATGGAAAGTCATTGATCCTAGATGTAGGACTTTAAAAGGCCTATAGTTTGTCAAAGCTGCATCTACCCATGTTTTGTGACATCAAACTAAATGCATTCACTAGATCTCATATAATGGCATCAAGTTCTCTATTCATGTTGGGTATCTCCTTTCACTTTTTTCTATATATAATGAATCATTATTCTTTCATTTAAAGATAAAATACCTTAAATTATATCCCTTAATGTCCTTTACATAAGATGTTAAACTTTACAGTCCACATTCTAGTCTCACAACATTAAACTACATGATGCTTTATTCCTTACTAAGGATACTTTTCTTCTGGTGTTGGTCATCTACTGCATCACCCCAAAAAACTATGTAGGACTTGATTCTCATTTCTTAAAGGTATGTAGTTATTATTGGATCCCCTATCATATTCCTATAAATATAACAAAATAAACTTCTCTATATTTGATTCAAATCAATATAGATTCTTAGTTACTAAGAACTATGTGTGGATTGATTCACATTTTAATGAAATCTATATTGATTCCTAAATCCTCCATTTTAGGCTCAACTACCGTAGAAAAAAATGTGTTTGTTTCATCATTCATGGACATAACCATAATAATGATGGGAATTTTTTAATTTCTTCTAAGTCCTCTCCTTTTTGATCTCATGACCAAAATAGGATTCACCCTTCCTTACATACAAGTCAAATTTTTGAAAGGAGTTTCCCATTTATAGTCAATGCCAATTCATTATAAGAAATATTCATTTTACAAACCACACTTCACATTATTTATTAATTTGGATCCTCATACCGCCCATCCTCCCCTTTTCCATCAGTGATAGATATTTCTAACTCCGAATGACACATTTGTTTTGACTATGCATAATACTCCTTAAAATAAACATTTCACAATTCCCCTTCAATAGGGTCTATCAACCAGAGGCACCTTCATCCTTAGGATACGACCCTTTTATCTTCGTACAGCCTGAAAACATCATGATGAAAGACTATTTTCAAATATGGTAAATGGTAATTCCTTTCATACTTATCCCATATCATTTATTAATATCTAAAAATCACAATATCGTGAATTAAAACGTCTATCTGCATACTTGAAGAACGTCATAACATTATTAGCCAGAAACCCATGCATGGGTCATCATTCCCATAACCCATGGTTAATTATGTTTGACCTAAAAACTAGTTGCATTAGTCTTTATTACAAGACCCTAAACTTCCCACGAAAATAGATGTAGTACTCACCAAGATGAAAACCTAGAAAAGAGAACCCTGCGTAAAAGCTGAGTCTCAAATTTCTAGATGTGAACCTTTCATGATCTAGTAAAAATTGATTAATTTTAATTAAAAAGGAATAAAACTCATTAGGTCGAAAACCTGCAAAGGTCTTCCTATAAAAAACAAGTATCGCTTGCTATGTCTTCTTTATGAAGAAATTAGGAAAAAATTAGTGTAATTACACAAAAGACACAAAGTTTATAGGGCTCTTCATGTGACTCTATCAGCAGTCAAACTACACTCATAGGGTCCCAAGACCTTTTCATAACTTAGAGAATCTTATTGTCTGTATTATTATAATTACAACACATTAACATAGTGGTATTTAGTTAAATGATCTAGCATCGGTGTTATGTTATAATTGTAGGGAAAATAAAGATAGATAAATGGACAATTGAGACAAAAATACTTCTCATTTATAGATCAAAATTTATAAGATCATCCACAAGTCGAAGTCTCTCTATTAAATGTCACAATATTCCATCAACATAATATTTGATCTGTCAAAGCGTCTCTTGAGCCTTTTCCTCCACTTGTTCAAGACCATTCAACTATGTGGTGATGGAATCATCATCGCAATGAAGGTTATCTTTTTCCACAACAATGGAATCACTTCCATGGACCCAAACCCTCTTTATGTATTGGTTGAGTTAGAAAATCTCTCCCTTGATAATATCTAACTCTTCCTTATGGTGTATCATCTGAAGAGACTTATCCTCGATTTGGAGCTAGATCTCTTCTACCTCCATCACATGGTTAAGTTCCTCCTAGGATATGACATCTCTACGGTTGTAAAATTGGACAAGAATTTTTGACTCAATATTTCACAACCTTTTCTCTTGATCCTAGTTTCTGATAACCTTCTTCATAGCATGATGGATTTCATTGTAATCAAATCCACCATATCCCAAAGTGGCGAACATGGTTTGAAGTTGATCAATTTATGAGGGAAAGTCTCTAAGAGGCATCTCTGAAACTAGCTTAAAATTTTCTCTCCAGAAAAAGCGATGTGAAATGATAAATACATCTTGAGCCTCTAGGTCTATCTCAAAGCCACAATCATAAGGGAATACATACCCTAGAATCAAATCACTTATAGAATAAACTTGAGTTATCCTTTCTAGATTAATGTCACCCTCACCTTGCAATTTCGTTTGAGTTGGGGAGGAGTCTTCCCATTTATGTTTGATCATTGGAGATAATGTAACTGAAAGATAAATTAAATTAGTATTCTAAATTGGTAGATAGTAAAGAGAGTGGAAAAGGTTGATTGAAGTAGTTGATGACACCCATGCATTGATGGATCAGTCACTTGGAGTGAATCCTCCCTAGACTCTCTAACCTCGATATTGTGGATAAGGATCTCTTAATAAGGAGAATCCTCTAGATTTTTCCTGGGACCAACTATTGAAGGCTCATGAGAACCTCCCCCTTAAGGACCTTGAACTAATGATCCTTCAAAAACAATATTATAAGGGACCTTGGTGACCTGTTCAGGCATTTTATTGGAAAATTTTTCTACAAATAATGTTTCATAAGTCAAGGTCTTTGATTTAATGCATTATACATAATGAGTTCAACTTTTTGTGAGAAAACACTAAATGGGAAACTCACATCCATCCAATTCCTTATTAAATTCATCAAACACCTCCAAGGAGCCAGTGATATTTATATCTCAAAAATATTCTTCCGTTGTCACTATTAGATTATATAGTGCCTCATGTCTCGCAGAATACTCACCATTAGGGGTATATAAGAGCTAGGATCAAGACACAAATGGTCATCATCATCAGTTTCACCCACTATCTTTTTAGCAAGCATATCCTTTTTAGGACCTTCCATTCTAGAATCAACACCAACACCTTAATCAAAAGGCCCATGATACCTACCATCCTCTTTTAGGATGATGGACGAGTCATCAATGGTTGTCTCATGATCCTCCAGTATATGTGGTGGATCTAAAATTTCATAATAATAAATATTCAGTAATTTCTACATAACGACTTATGATGTACATTGGACATTACTAGGATTCTTATCTCCCACCACAATGGTACTATAAAATATAGTCTCATCCCTTGACACTTCTGCCACTGGGGGAACTAACTCATAGGCAAGGAACTATGCCTAATTGGGATTACCTCTTTAGTTCTCAAAGGGTCATCTCTAAGCCCCTTGAAAGAAGATAGGGAATCAGATTATGTAATCCACAAGCCAGATTAGATTCATATTCTAGACTAATTAAGAACAAATGATGTTGTGAAAACACACCATGACTAGTGATGAGCTTGGAAAAAATTTTCACTCTGTGTTGTTCCTTAACTTTTTATAGAGGGAGGATAACACTTGTTTCTTTAAATACAGGTAATGGGGAAGGAAGGTGAGAAAATCCTCCTATCATTTCCTCTTTCATGATCCTTTTTTACAAGGATAATTCCCCCGATTTGGGAGTGGCCCCCCTTAACCCTGATAGGGGTACCGGTTAAACCGTGTTACGGTGACTCCAATACTGGTTCCTCTCCTTCCTCCCTCTAAAAATTAGAGTTATAAACTTATTCAGAAACAAACCCTTAAAAAATTTGGAATAGAATCAAGGAAAACAAAGGGAAGGAGTAAAATATACATCACTGATACTAATGAATTCATCCCATTCATTAGTGGATTAATCTTCCAACCCCTCAACAGCACCCTGATCGATTATATCATTCACTCACTTTGTAGCTAGGATCTGGTCCATAGTAGTATATATGAGCATCTACAACTCCTATATATACTTCCTTACCTTAGTAGTGTTGGTGTCGAAATGAAGGTTAGAGGGTGCCTAAATATCTCCAAGTGGCGGGATGTGCATGAAATCTTGAAGAAATAACCACAAATATTTAGCATTGGAAGGTTTACCCTTCTAGGATAGAGTTTCCTTAGGCCCCATATAGTCTGAGGTCACCCTGAATACCTATGAAAACAAACCTACATCCCTTGATTTTACAAGTTTTCAAGCCTCTTAGATTCAGAGGAAGGTTGGGAAACTAGATCTCGAGTTCCCTCTCAATGGTGGTGACTTGACCACCTAGGCTCGACAAGTGTAGTCTCTTTAACTTTATACTACTACTTGGACAACATTTTATATCATTTGGAGGATCCCAAAGCTCCACCACCATTATCCTTTGGTTGACCCTTCCTAGAACACTTTCCTCATTCATCATTTTTCGTAGTTTCAACTTGGGGAATGCTTGTTGTCATCACCCCTTGATGGTATGAGGAAATATAGGATTCAAAATACCCTAAAATCAATCCAATAGATATACCTAATAGAGGAAACTTGGTTAATTCTTTAGATACCTCTAGAACCATGAGGATTTAGAGCTTTTAGGCTATCATCAGATGCTTTTTGAATCAGATGTGAACAGGGGGGATACAGTTGGTTATTACAGACACTTAAATTAGTGTGAAAACATGTATGGAGCATAGGTTTAGTAAATAACTTCTACATTAATTCAAGTTTCCAGAACTCTATCCCTAAAGGCCATCATGTACAACCTCATATCTTTATTGGATTTTCCTTTTTTGGATAATGTTCTAGTGGAAATATCCCCATATGGAAAAATATTTAATTCTCTAAGTAGATTAAGATTATTTAAGGCTTAACCATACATAAAAGACAAGAGTTTGATTCTAGAGATAGCCTAAAATAGTGTTCAGAATCAGACTTTAGGAACTTTGAATTCATTGAGAAATACATAAGACCTAAATTGTACTGAAATCCATCCTAGAAACACTAAAAATGACCCTGAAATCTGGTATGGGGCCTTCCCTATGTACACATGAAGCAAACATAAAATATCTTTTCCAAGATAGGAGCTTTCAGCACTATGTGCTTCCCCTATGCTAACTTGGCCACCAAAATGAATGTACCCAGCCTCACACCATCATTAGACTCATGGACAGGTATCATGTTAATACTCAGTCACGTTTTGAGAAACTTAGTGAGGCGGGTTTTGGTGACAATGTTGGATTTCACTTAATACCCACACCACTCATATTTTCCCTGCTCCAGCGTAGGATACAACTTACCAAAGATTCTCCACTTTTCCATTTAGTTACATCCCATTAGGCGATGGTAGCTAGGACCTTCTCCCATTGGCTCTAGGAAAGCCTTAATCTATGCCTTAGAATGGACATTACCCCTTGGGTGAGGGTCTTTATTCTTGATATATCGGGGTACCTATAATAGCTCGCGATCCAAAACAAAAAATCGTTCAGTATTATCCCATTTAACTTCTTGCGGGATGAACTCATTATACATCTCTCTGAGAATGGGTGCCCCTGAGATCTTGGATACATCCCATAAATTGATTTCAAATTCTCTTTGAGTCAAATTAAAAGTATTATTCTATATAATCCATCATTTTAGTAGCTTAGGAATGATATTTGGATTCTTGTACACATACATATGGTCCACCTAGATATCCTCATAGACACTAACTATTATCAGTTCGACTTTGAATTCATCATAGGTTTGGCACACCTAGTATTCCCACATACACTCAGGTTTGACACATCCTCCGAAGCAGAGGTCTCAATCTTCCTTATAACCTTTTTATTGGTCTATCTTGGAATCACAAAAATAGATGAATATAATTACATCTTTGACTAAAGAGTGCGAGGCTTCAAATTTAGAGAACAACTAATATGATTCATAACATAGGAAGAGGGTACCATCCAATCATCAATATATAAAACCTTGTCTGATATGTTGGTTGTGGTCAAATTCATGTACACCTGGAACTAGGAAAGTATCAAATAATTCTTCAGCTTCAGGATGAGTACGTCTCTCGGGAGATTATGGCCATAAAGGAAGATTTGATCACTCTCAAGGTATTCATGATAGTAATTCTTCATATGCTTTTCCTAATCTAGAATATTGGTATTTATAACTTCATAATAATATAGTCCGAAGATATCTAGCATCCCCTTGGTGCATGCATCATCTTTTTTAGGAGATACTCGAACTATTTGAATATCCATTGGAAATTTATAAGAAATGATGTGATGTTTTAGTGAAGATTATCAATATTGAAATGTTTAATTTTATGACAAAGAAGTACTTTATTGGGAGGAGATCCACCAAAGGAGGTAGATCACCTTGCATTGGTTCCTTACTAAGGTCACCTCACGTAGGTGACTCACTAAGGTCACCTCACATAGGTGCCTTGCTGAGGCCACCTCATGCAACCTCTATGCCAAGGTCTCTCTTCTTAATCAACTCACTTAAGGCACTTATCGAGTATAAATGAGAAGGAAGTGCATGAATGATTAGAATAACAAGAGTGGTTGGATGGAAGAAATAGTGTGAGAAAGAGTAAGTAATTCTGGGCACATAATGTTATTTATAGATGCACTAATACCTGCATGACCACCCACTATGGTCAATCAATTCACGCCTCTCTTATGTAATACACAAGACATAATACTCACCAAGTATGAGAATAAATGAACATGTACACTTTGTGACCAATGAGTGAATACTACTAAAAAACTAGTTTTATCCAATTATATGGCTTTAATAGTTCTTGTTAAAAAGCAGTCAAAGACCCTCTTTATCAGCGCTAAAAAAATGTTGTTAAAGGGGGGTCTTTAACAGTGCTTTTTAGCACTGTAATAGTGGATCTTTAACAACGTTAAAAAAGAAATATTAAAGGGGGGATTTATCAGTGCTTTTTTACAAGAATTGATAAAATTATACCTCAAAAAAATATTTCATTAAAAATAATATATAAATATATAAATATATTTATATTGATATAAATATAATATATATATATATATATTAAAATATGTTTTAGATAAGGTAAATTGGAATTTAAACTTAATATATAATATATTTAGTGAAAATAACTTATAAAATAATTAAAAAAAATTAATTAATAATTTTCTAATTATTATTGAGTAAAAATAATTTAATAATAATTTGAAGACACAAAAAATCAAAAAATTAATAAAAGATCTAAAATAATTTGAAAATGTAACTCAAAATTCAAAAGACCATAACTTTTTATTCGGGTATTTGTTTGAGATCTACCACATATAAAATTGAATCATGCGAAGAACTTTGTTCCCTTAGTGACATAAGTAAACCTCTATCACATTTTTCAAGGCCAAAAAAGTCCCATAAAGCCTCCAAAACTAAGTTTTTAGTCAGGTTACCCTGATGTTTTAACATTCGATGGATTTTCAAGCTTGTTTATGAGGGACGTATTTTTCCTTTTTGGTGAGGACTAAATTTATTCCCATGTATTACATTCATATTGATATTATGGTTTTAAAATTTTATCATTTTTCATAATTTACTGTCATTTATAATCAAATATATAAATATATATAAATATTTTTTATATATTCACACATAAAAATTTAATTTTATAAATAAATAATTAAACATATTTAGATATAAAATATATTTATTAATTTATAAACATATATATAAATATGTGGATAAAAAATGTAATGAAATATATATAAATGTATATATATCATAAAATGTTAAAAAATGGTATAAGGGAGTGGAAAAGGATTTGATGTATATACTGGAGGTATAGGGATCAAAAATCGCTAGAGGCAGGGGTGCATGCGGGAGGGTGGGATTATCTAAAGTGCTGATAAAGTGGTGAGGGAAGATCTTATAAAGGGTTGGGGTGCGAACCACTGATGAAGGGGGTGGGTGGGGCATGGGAAAAAATTATATACCCTTTATCAGCAAGGCCTTTATTAGTGCTTTCTTAGCACTATTAAAGTCCCCCTTCAACAGTGAAAAAAATGCTGATAAAAAGGTCCTTTAATAGCACTAAAAAGTGATGTTAAAGAACACTTTTAACAGTGCTTTTTTAGCACTGATAAAAGCTTCAGGCCTTTAACCACACTCAAATTATCAGTGCTTTTTTATCACTAATAAAGGCCTATTCTAGTACTATTAAATGATGTTTTTGTAGTAGTGGAAGGATCAATTAGTGCACATATTTTCTCTACCATAGGATCAGACCCTCCTCTTATGATTAGATCCAATACTGAGGGGGGGTTGAAACTCTCTTTTTCACATGAGGATAAAAGGTTCTTAAATAAAATCACCTTAAGAATACAAGATAAAGGTGAATAAAGGCCTAAATTTTTTCAAGTGGAACTATGTAGTCTCCATTCTCATACAGGTCTAAGTTGTGTGAACCATATGGGTATCTGGTGGAATCGAACAAGACCACCCTACATGGAACACCAGTGCAAGTTCCACCAGTATGGAATACCTATACAGCTCACTAGCACACATCCCACCAGTGAAATTGACCAACACGAATGAACTATGTGAGGGACTTGAGTGGAAGACCTCCTTCACCCAAGGTCCTAATATTTCCTATAAATTAGACCTTTGGGCTCCCCATTTGACATAACTAGAATATGAAGAGTCAGATTGAAGCAATGCTTGCCCAAGTCCTTCACTCAAGTCATTTAAACCCCTTAGGTAGCTTCCTAATCATACAAAATGAGGGTTAATTAGAAGTATTTAGGATATTATAGTCCATTGATGATATAAAGTGTTGAGGGAATACACAAGGGATCATTCCCTCCCCTATCCTATGAATACTAGGGTGAATGGGACTTCCTTGGATAAAAACATGAGTTCCACACATCCAAGATCACCTAAGGAGACCCTTGATAATTAGAGAAATGTATCTCACAAGTGTAGTAGCCCAGATATTTTTCATCCATCTCTTTCACCCAGCTCACCTAAGCAGCACCTGGGCGAAGCACCTCCCAGTTCACCCCTGTATCACCTAGGTGAGATCTTTTCATCCTACCCAGGCATCATCTAGGTGAAAGATAATCCTCATAAGCCTTACTTGGATGAGGTAAAATCTAACCCATCGAAGCCTTACCTAGTTGAAATTCAACCCACCAAAGACTTACTTGTTTGAGGTAAAATCCATCTCACCTAGGCATCACCCGGGTGAGGTCAATTCCATCCCACCCAAGCCTTACCTGGGAAATCTCAAATCCATCTCTCCCATGAATCACCTAGGTGAGTTATAATCCATCTCACCCGGTCATCACATGGATTTGGCCTATGAAATCTCACCTAGGTACCACCTAGAGGAGTTACTCCTAATCCACCCAATTATTACCTGGGTAAAGAACCCTCAAGCTCTCCCAAGTATCACCTGGGTTAAGTACCCTCCAATACCTCTCTCATATCATCAATGGTAGTGAATACCTTTCCATGGGGGGCCTATCTGATGGGGAATAAATCAAGACCTCCACCAAGGCCCCAAAATATGTATGTTCAAAGCATAGAATGCACCATTATACCCCCTCAGTCATGTATTACTATGATAAAAGAGTTAACCCCACATTTAACATCCCTGGTTGTTAGGGTCCTTATCCTCTCAATCATGAAATCTCATGGTATTGAGGACACTAGACCTAGGGATGGAAGAAGTGGATCTAATAGCGGTTTTTATCTCTGAATGCTACCTAAAATGTGAAGAGAATCTGGTTGTATCCCCATGGATGTGTAAGCCTCGATCCTGGGGTTTGAAAACAAGATAAAAGATAAGCACACCTAGGACCCATATTCTTCTTGAGTGCCCCACCATGACCTTACCCTCATCTAACAATGGAAAAGGAACAATTTTCTTCTCAAGGAATCCCTCTTAGAGTAATCCCCTTATACTTTATTGTAGGACACCCTCATTCACCAATGAATGAGGGAGATTGTGTGGATTGCTATATCTTTCACTTCCTATTATTTATCACACCAAACATAACTCCTATGGGTTTAGAGGTTAGTGGTGATCATGTCATTAACAGACTTGGATATCATTTGATCCTCCCCTGTAGGTGTAATAACCAAACTCTTAAAACTATATGGGATTTTATTCCTATCCAAATGGGATATGTAGGAAGCCTCTTGGAGGTTCAAACCTCGCACCCCAAACTCACTGAAATCTTCTCTGGGCCATATTCCTAGTAGGTTCATCCCCCCTGGGAGTTTATATTCCTTACAAGTATATCAAGATATTATATCATAATTCCCACACCAGCCTTAACTAAACACCCCATTTTCCAAGATTTCCTTACTATATGATATTAAACGGCATGGTCTGGTCCTTATCACATGACCCTAAAAGGTATGATGTGTCCTATTAAGTGGTACCGAACTATATGGGTTATGATTTATATAATGAGGATATGTAGGAATCCCTTATCATGGGCCTGATTCCAACATTGAAAAAAATCCTCCCTTGATAATGATAAATTCCATAGCACAAAACTGAATGGATTGAGATTAGCATCACAAAGCAATGAACGTAACCAATATGGAGAACCTACGATATATACAGATAGTTACATCAATGAATAACCTCATATACATACAAATGTATTACCATATATAATTGATTTTTAATACATATGGTTGATGGTATTCATGTTTTTAATTTAAAATATATTCAAGAATATGTCTTAAATCTATAAAAGAGTCTCGGAGTAAGAAATAATTTCCCCCAAAAGGGTGTGATGATACTGACATCCCATTATCTTGGACAATGTGATTTGTTAAGCATAATTGGTTAAGTACCCCAATGATTTTATTCCTTTGGAAAGCATGGGTTTTTGGTTCCATGAATAAACCCTGTTGGAGACTGACCCATCATGAACGGGCGTGGAACACCCTTACATTAGGAGGATGATTCTTAAAGTTAGAGGGGGAATACTTAGAACATTGGAACCACCATAGATATACTCTTTAGAGGTATATTGAGGGGTAAATAATTCTCAAAGGATTTAGTGTGGAAATTGAGGAGGGAATGGGGGTATTTATACTTGAGGAGTGGTGATTTTAAGTGCTAATATATAGGTTATTTTATTATATAAGCCAACCACTTACAAGTGAAATGAATTAAAAACAATTTTATGACTTTTAAATGAGTGAGATAGGGTGGAAGTATATTCAAATCATTCCCAAAATTAAACTTACCTTCCAACCAACCCAATTAATGCACACAATCCAAAAAACAAATTATCTCAAAAATACAATATTTGGTTCCAACCTGTAAAGTATAAATATATAAATTCGAATTAATGTTTTTAAATTAATTATTATACCTATTAAATGAAATTTTTGTTGATTATAATGATTCATAATTATTGAATTTTATTCACATAATAATCATGTCATAAATATACAGTTCTCGTAAAAAGGTAAATTTCACTTTTTCACCCAAAAATGAATTTTGTCAGAAAATTCCCAAAACTTAACCCTAGGATAATTTTGATGTTATGAGTCAAAAAATAAAAAAAACTAAAATAATTCTATAAATATGAAAATTTTAAAATTTTAAATTAAATCCTTATTTATTTAAAATTAACAATTTTTATAGCATAACAAACATTCTGACCATTATAAAAATACTTAGGGATTTGTTAAAATATATAATCATTTAAAAGGTATTTTATAAGATTATTTCATGAAATAATTTTATTTAAAACTCATAAATTTATCATAAAATAGTTTTTAATGGAATATATTTATTTTCTCTAATAATACAGTTTTAGTCATATTATAAAATAACCTAAACAGACACTTAAAACCATCTACGTAACCAATAATAATAATGACCAACTATTTTATTGAATAATTTTATTAATGTAGAATGGAAATATAATATTATAAATAAACCATAATTCTTACACTTCACCATTCACTTCGATTCTATCAAGGTTCAATATCATTTCTAAAATGAATATTATATTACTAACTCTATGTTTCTCTGTTATAGTGCTCTTTGTGGATGCAATTATTCTAAGGGATCAAGGTGGCCCAAATTTTTAATATTTTACTTTATTTATCATATATTTTTCTTCCCATTGTAATATTTTTATTATATTAGGTATTTTTTTAGTCTTAATGTAATGTTATTAAATAGTGAAATAATGTGTTGTTGGTTTCTAGTATTATACTACATTACTCACTAGTTCACTTACAAAGGTTCTTACACATCTTATGATAATGTTTATCATTTAATTAACAATTCCCTTTATTTTTACATTCATTGTGGAATTTAAAATTATTTTTATGTTATTTTATTTTAAAAAATAATAAAATTTATTCAGAGGCAAGAGTTCCTTTATTTAAAGAAGAATATTTTTCGGTTCGTTACATTATTCCCCCTTAAAAAATTGAAACCTAGAAATTTTAGCTTATTGAATATCACTTACTAAACCCAAATGTTCGCTTAAATTTTATATATAGAAACTACACATTATGAAAACCTAGAAGATGTTAATACTATGTGGTCATACTGGTTATACTTAATTTAGTATTCTAAAGACAATTATTGTCTATCTGAGGCTCTATACCCAAATATTCTGAATCGTAATTCCCAAAAATAACTAAAAACTCCTCTTATACCGAATGAGACACCAAAAACCCACACATTTGTATCTGGTGCTAAACATGTATAGTTTTTAATACATCTCATGAATTAAAACAAACTCTGAGGATCAGAAGTTCAGTGTTTTTGGGAACTAGGTACATTTAAAACTAAAAATATGGTACAATATAAATTTATTCCAAAAATATTCTCCACACATTTAATTTTATTATACGTATCCATTTCATTGAAATTCTTGGGGGAAAGAGGAAACACAAGAAAAGGGTGGGCTATAAATCCCATTAAGGAATAAACAATGAAAACAGAGCATAAATGAAAATCATTGGTAAAACATGAGGAATGATATAAGAAAATAAACATGAAGATAAAAGGAATAATATGATCATGAGTACATGAGTAATAACTTGATCATATGTACAGAAGGAATAATATGATCATAAGTACATGAGGCATAACATGGTCATAATTACATGAGGAATAACTTAGAAATGTGGCTATAACATAATCATGATACATTCATAAACATATCACCATAACTCATCACTAGAGTGTCAAAAAACATATTACTGAGGATTTTGAACAATTAATCTTTAATCAATGCATTTGATCACTATCAGGGTGCATCCTTCATATTACCAAGGTTATTCACCATAGTATCATAAAATATTTCTAAGGTATAATGCTAATGTATCATGAACATATCATCTCTAGAGATTTATTCTTAACCCAATGAATTGGAGTTTTATAATTGAACACCATTTATATGTATTAATTAATGTGAGCCACATAGTTCATAATAAAACATTTTTTCAATAACCCTTAGAGGATAAAGAATGGGTTTTTTATAAAACCATTTAGTGCATAAGTGCTAATAAACATGAACATTACTTAATTTTTAACCCATGAGAAGGTAATATGGGTTTAATACATGTAAATACTCATTAAATAATTTTTTTTTACATATATGTGAATAAAGATAGAAAATTAAGTAGTTTGGGTATTCAAAATATTATAATTTCTCATGTAATGAGAGAATTTCAAGAAATGAATTCACCAGCATGACAGTACAAAACATGGAGTTTATGGAGGTAATAATTAGAGGGAAAGAAGTTATCCCATTGTTAAAAACTATTTTTCAGTAAAGTAATAATAAAAATTATTGGTAAAGAATGAAATTAAATATTTAGAATAGACACCGCAAATTAGGTTCTTTAATAGAAAAGAAGAATGTGATAATTGAGGAAACTCTTGCATTGGGAGGATGCTTCTTAAAGATATATAAGGAATAATTTAAAACTTGGAACCACCTTGAAAAGACTCTTGAGATGGATATTGAGAGACAAATATTTCTCAAATGATTTGGTGTGTAAATTGAGGAGGGAATGGGGGTATTTATACATGAGGAGGGGTTATTTTAAGGGTTAAAATATATGTTATTTTATTATATAATCCAACCACTTGTGGGTGAAATTAATTAAATCAAATTTTATGAAATATTAATTATTTTTAGAGTGTTGGAGTATGTTAAAATAATTCCAAAAAATAAACTTTCCTTCCAACCAACATAATTAATGCACAAAAACCCAAAATAATTTGTATCTCAAAAATACAATTTTTGGTTCCAAAATATAAAGTATAAATTTATAAATTAAAATTAATATTATTATATTAATTTTTATACTTATTAAATGAAATTTTATTTAAGAAAAATTTTTATAGATTTTTTAATCATGTTCACATAAAAATGATGTCATATATTCATAGTGCTCATAAAATGGTAATTTTCATCTTTTCACCAAAATATTAATTTTGACGGAAAATTATAAAAACTTCACCCTAGGATAATTTTTATGTGATGAGTCAAAAAATGAAATCTATTTTATGAAAAAAAATTCTCTATATATTATAATTTTTACTTTTAAATAAAAATCCATATTTATTGAAAATTAACAATATTTATAGTGTTGTAAACATTCTGACAATTATAAAAATTACCTAGTGCTTTATTAAAATATAAAATTATTAAAAAGGTGTTTTATAAGATGATTTCATGAAATAAATTTTATTTAAAACTTATATGTTTATCATAAAACATATTTTTAATGGAATATATTTATTGCCTCTAATAATACAATTTTAGTTATATTATAAAATAATCTCGATGGTCACTTAAAATCATTTACAAAACTAATAATAATAATAACCAAAATTAAATAATTTTATTAATGTTGAATAAACATATAATAATATTAATAAATCATCATTATTAAACTTAATCATTTAATTTATATTGTATTACTAACTCTTTTTTTTATAGTTTTGTTCATGGGTGCGATGATGCTTGGGGATCGAGGTGACCCAAATTTTTAAATTTTACTTTATTTATCCTCTATTTATCATCACATTTTAATATTTGGTATTATTTTGGGTATTTTTTAGACTTTATTTAACATTCTTAAATAATGAATTAAAGTGTTGTTGGTTTCTAGTATTATACTACATCACGCACTACTTCGCCTACAAAGGTTCTTACACGTATTATTATAATGTATGTCATTTCCTTAATGATTAGATTTTTTTTAATAGTCATTGTAGAATGTAAAATTATTTTTATTTGATTTTATGTTAGAACATAATAAAAAAATTGAGAGTAAATATTTCTTTTATTTAAAGAAAAATATTTTTCAGTTCATTACATCTCCTCCTCTTCCAAGGTTTAATCTCCTTCAATTATTAGCCATTTGGGGCATCATTTCTTATGATTCAAATCCCTAAGTATAGAAGTCCATTTCCTTACATTATTTATATGTTTCACTACTTGGTTATCCCTCATCATTTATGTCTCATATTTCATATTTTCATGGATTTTTTCTACTTTTGTGTTTGTGGTTGTTTTATCTCAAATCAAAGGTCAGGGTTAGATGATGGATATATATAAACATAAGGTATGAGTTCTAAGAGTTATTTACCATAGTATTGATACTTTCTTTCATGTGTAAGTGATATATGTGATATCACCAATGCATTTTTCATTTGTATATTGATTAAATAAATAGTTCGGGCCTTAAATTGGCGCATTATACCCTTCATGGACCTCGTTGGGTCTATTGATGATTATGGGACCAAACCTATGACTACCCATGGGGTTTAATGATCTTGAAAATGGTAAAGTGTGAATTTAAATTGGGGAATATGTTGTTTAAAAGTTTAACCCAGTTAGGATTGTTGTTTTTCTTGACCTCATGGTAAAAGGGTATAATTTTCATAACTTGTGAATTAAATGTTTTATGAGGTGTTAGAATGATGGTTTGTAAAATGGCTGAAGCGGTAATTTTAAGTTATTGAATGGTTTTAGACAACATTTAATGGTTGTGTTAAATGAATAAATGATGAAATAACTTATTTTTGAATTTTATTTAAAAATTTTCATCATTATTGATCTTGTAACACCATAAAATTTTAAAGAAACACTAAGTTTGATAGTATATACAACACGCAACATCGATATTAAACAAACCGCAAAATAATATTATTGATATATGACCCATGTAACCTAACCATTGAATTGTCAGGTATAAATAGGATTGATCAAAATATGAAATATATATATAGGTCTTTATTAATACAAATTTATTTATTAAATATTATAAAATAATCACTAAATTTTTAGTAAAGCTATTTTATTCTTCAAAAATATGTTTTCTTCAAAAATGTTTTTATTGATTTTTTGTGAATAAATATTATAATTAATTTCTGGAATTTTTTGAAATTGTATTTGATAAAAAGGATATAGTTTTTTAAATCATAATATCAAAATTAAATTAGGTTTAGTTTTTAGATTTTTTTGAAAATATAGATTTTTCATTGAAAAATGAAAATACCATTTTTTGTAAATTTTTGTAAAAATTGTCATTTCTTTTCATTACTAAAGTCTAATCGTGAAATTAATTTTATAATAATGTAACATAAGTATTATTTAATTATAAATAATCTAATTAATTACATTTTAATCATATTTATACCTTATTTTGGTGCAAGTACATTTTTGGGCTTAAAAATGCATTTATCAAAAAAAATGTTTTATGTTGCGTTTTATGGGTTTAACTTTAAGATAAATTATGACACTTATGTGAATTGAATCTTGAAAAATGAATTTAATATTTGTAATTATATGGTTGAAATTTCTTAAATATTACCCATTTATTTTAGATCATTATGAATAGTTACTATAGTAAAAAAAGATCACTTTGGTAAGGGTAAATCGAGTAATTAAAGTTAAAAATAATATGATAAGGATTAAAAATTAACCCTAAATATTTACTTTATTATATTTTATTATTGTATTTAAACCATATACATCCATGTTTCAAATATTTGGAAACTTGATTCTATATTTACTTGATTTTTATCATTATAAAATTTTAGTGAATATAAAGCCAAAAATGTCATTCTCTTGCTTTTAATAATTGTAGTATTTTTAACATAGAGTTAAATAGAGTATATTTTTGGATATAAATAGTAATTATAAAGAAAAATAATTTTTTTATCTTGTTAATTTATTTATAATTTTTATTAATTAAATAATTACCTGAAATGTTTGTGCAACACCAATACAACATTTATTTAATTAATAGAAAAATAAAATAATTGATTTTAAAAATATTAAAAGTAATATAATTTTAATTAATTAATGTTTTCCATGAATTTTATAGATCTATATGACATTTTTATGAAATTTTATAGGATTATATTCTAATTCACCCTTTTCCTTGATGTATTTATATTTAAATTAAAGGAATAACATAAAAATGACATTAATAATACTTTATAATAAATAATATTTTATGAAATGATTTAAAATTCATAAAAAACATATATTTAGAAAAATTAATGGGATTTTGTTTTAAACATAAATCATGGTCCATTTATTATTCATTTTTCATTTTATATTAATATTATTAACCCTTAAATGGTAGAAAATATTAATATTATGGTAATTGTTGAAAGGGTTAAAAAAGGGCTAAAACTATAGGATAAGGGTGAAAGCATACCCAAAACTTGTCAAAAATTTATTGGATGATATTATTTAGAATTATAATCACATTATGATCTAAATATATCTATTTTCATCCATTTAGGCATGAAAAATAATTTATATTTATTTAATACTTTAAGAAATCCCAAGAATGTCCCTCCCCTCAATTGTAAAAGGACACCTCTCCTTTATCTTCTTTACAAAACATTGATCCATATAGATCAATAAAAACCAATAAATTACTATTATAAAAATCATTATCCATGTTCTATAGGTTCTAAACCTTCCAAAATACCAATCCTAGGTCCATTAAGAAGAGATCTAAAGGAACTCTACAGAAGAAAGGGTAATCGTCTTTGTTGACTCTTTCAAGTTTATTTCTTCTTATAATTACTCTTAATTTGTTGTAAAAATCCAAAAATTATAAATCCAATATCATAAATATACTAATATATTTTCATTATTATGTTATAACCATATTCCATCTCTTTTTTATCCTATGAAAAGCAAAAACATCGCCCGTGCATACATACATCTTACCATCTCCACGTAGCAGTGTAATTTTTTCATCACCATTTTACTTGGATGGATATAAATGTAAAAATAAAGAATATATATGCTATTTATTTAATTTTTAACATTTTGGATATTATTTAACCATAATAAAATTATGATTATCAAAATAATCAAACCAAAAAATACATGAAAAACAAAGTAGTTATCACTTAAATTAGTGATTTTAATAAATAATTATTAATAAACTGGTGGTAAACGATTATAAATAAATAATATATGATATTATATATATGATATGGTTATGGTATAAAATTTTAATAAACATATATTTATTATACATGAGGTTCAAACATGTACCAGGAAAGTAAGACCTGAGGTAAGGGGTTTCAAAACTCAATTAATTTTCATTGGGTTATATTACTTCTTTGTTGTCTTTGATATTCTATGATTATGTGTGAAATTTAATTTTATAATATTATGTTATATTTACAATTTTTGTGTGGATTTAAATTTTTTACATATAATAACTTCATTTATTAATTCTCACTTCAACATTATGATCATTGTAATGGTTTCTCGTCTCACTTTTATTTCCATGAGACATATGTCATATTCACCACTTATTTCTTTTGTATGGTGTATATACTACCCATTTGATATGTAATATCATGAAACTCTTTATCACCATTGTATTTAAAGTTTCATATGAAGTTATTTATTTCATAGGAGTTATGATTCAAAACTTATTAAACAGGTAAGGGTTAATTTCACAATCTCACCATTATTCAAGATTATTTATTTTTATGAATCCACTAGAGAAATTATCTTATATTTCTATTTTAAACCCAATATATTTTCTTCACTTATGGTTATTGATTAAATTTTCAAGTAATAGAACCTCTTTCCTCTCTTTTTCACTTAAAATTAGTGAGAATATTTTTTAATAAAATTTTGTATTATTTCTCTTTTCGGGCGAAAATGATTTTTTTCCATATCCATATTTTCCTTAAAATGTTTTAAAGAATGTGTTAATTATTCACCAATGTTTTATTAAAGATGTTTTACCCTTATTTTACTTTTTAAAAATTGTTTAAAAATTAATATTCTTATCATTTTTTTAACAATGTACTTTTTGAATTTTTACAAAAGTGTAAAAGGAATGTTTTTAACTTATATGGCATGAATATAATTTCCCGCTGCCATGGACACTCAATGAATTAAAGATTCCTTTAAAAGTTTAAAAGGTTCTTTTAAAAGAAAATTATTTTCCTAATATTCTGTAAATTTTTATTTTTTATAGAGATTTTCAAATTGAAAATGATATTTTCTTCAAAAATATTCTTAATGATATTTTTATAACATTTCTATTCATCACTGACAATAAATATTTATTTTAATCCCTTGGGAATATGTTGTCGTAATATCATCCTTATTTTTTATTTGTATGGTTATATTCATTTTCACTATGGATTTATGATTTTGATACCATTCACCATATTATACTAGATAGATTATGATTATGTTTATTGATTGGGGAAATTATTAACATTCATATTATAGTTTTTCAATACTAATGATTATGTTGATTATGTATTGAATTGTTATTCACCCCTTTCATATAATGAATTAATTAGACATATTAGTTATGGGAAGGTCCTTATATATCCCTTTGATGTATCGATAGGTATCATGAGACAAACTAGATTGGGATTTGGTCGAGGACTTACCCATTTAAGTAGATGTCTTGGAATATGTACTTGTGGGTATTTTCATATTTCTTGGAACAAGGCATTGATGGTATGTTTTGGATGTATGGAATTAATCATTCCATAATTATGAATTCAATTATTGATTTTTTTGTGATTAATTTATTTTTTATGATATTCATGGATGATTTTATAGCTCATGTGATAATTTATATAGCATTATTTGATCATAATTTATTATTGACATGTTATTCATGTGTTATTAACTTCTATTATATGCATAACCTTATTGAGAATATGATATCACCCCTTTCTTATGTTTTCTTTTCCCAGGAGTCTAATATATGTTTTATGATTGACATATAGGGATATGATAAAGTGAATAATTGTGTTCTCAAATAAAATACTATGTGCTATTTTAAGTTTTTAAATATATGTGAAATTTAATTATGTATCTGGTTTACCAAGACTGCTAAACTATTCGGTCTTTTAGGATTCAATTCCTTGTATCTTATGCCAATTTAATAAATTAACCATGAGATATAGGCTATAGGATTCATGGTATTTACAGTTGGTATCAGAGGAAGTTTAGTAGAAGTCATGGTAATTATATTTAGAAAGATATAAATTAGGGAACATAACCCTATGAATTACTTTGTGGATAATTATAAGTATAGGATAACATCCTAAAGTTTTTGTAATGATCATGGATAACCTAGGTTAAACCTAATGTGTTATAGATTGAAAACAAGGTGTCATGATTTAAACATCCTATAAATTATTTTTCATTATTATGCGGTTTCCCACTATGATTATTGTTTCTAATATCATGATTTTTGGGTTTTAGTCAATGAATTGAACCGGAAGGAACTGTGTTAACATTGATTTTGATTGAAAATGTGGTGATTATGAGAAACTAAATGTGATTATGACTGGATTGAGATATATCATGATTAGGTATAATCATTTATCATGATATGTGATTAAAAACTTTCACCTTAACCAACTCTCAGACTCTCCAAAGAAAAGAAGGATAGATTTTACTGAGAGCTCAGGTAGTGGAGACCAAGAAGAAAAGAAGGATTGATTTCCTTAATGTCAGAAATTTGGAAATAGACACCCTGTGGAATGTATCAAAGAAAGGGGAAGATGTTTTCTGTGTATAAATAAAGGCTATATAGCAACAAATTGTTGATGAGTTCAATATAATATGATTGAATGACATGGAAATTATCCAAGTTAATGCCTTAATCCATGAGTTAACTCCTAGACCAAGTAATGTCATATTCCATGTCAATCATTGAAGTGGAAATATTGAATTGTTTATGTATTAGGATTTGATAATTATATTTTAGAAGTGTCATATCAATGATATTCTAGTTAAAATAATCGTGAAACATATAAGTATTGTACTCTAGTAGTTTTTATTTATAGATATGAAGGTGTATGTCGAATGGTACCAATAACCAAGAAAATTGATTTAGTAGCAAGGTGATTTATTCCTGATGTTGAGTTAATAATTTTTAGTTAGGATAAATAGAGGGTTGAAATTGAAGTAAATGGGATATTATGGGTGAGCTTAAAAATGTTTAATGATTTTATATATGATGAAGCTTATTACATTTTTGGATTTATGTAATATATTCAATAATTTGTTATTTTTATGAGGAAAGAGTTAATTTTTGGAAGAGGGCTTATTTTCATTAAGGATTTATGGTTATAACCATGTTTTATGAGAATATATGAAAAAGTTTTTTTAATATTTTTTATGTGAAATTAAAATATAATTTATGTTATTTTGGGAACAAATGTTAATTTGATCTTAGAAATTTATTGACCATGTTTTTGGACTTTGAATTTGATCAGACATATTTTGAAGGATCCTTAAGGTTAACTATTTATATAATGTATTAATTTAATATTTGGGTTTTATTGGATAAATTTTACTAACAAAATTGGTTTTCTTAAATATTTACAAGTATATGGAATGACTTATGGTTATTATAATTTGTTAAAAGTTAATTTTAGTGCTTTAGGCATGAAAAATTCATCTCCATTTCTTTGAGTAAGAGATTAAGGGGAAATTCATCGAAACATGACCAAGGGGTTAGATTGTTCTTATGAAATAGAAATAAATCCAGTAAGTATATTTTCAAAATCAATTTATCTGGATAGTAAAATAATCCCTCAACTTTAGAAAAAGGACCAAGAAATAAAAATGTTATCCTATTACCTTCAATTTTGATGAATTATTGGTCTTTTTAATCATCATAGATTTAGGGTTTTTTGGTGGTTAACATTATCCTAACCAAGTTCTATATCACTCTATACTAATCCATGGGTGTTATTTTTCTCTTCCATGTCAATTTTTTCAATTCCAGCTAATTTTATCCTATTCAGAAACCAAATTTTGTGTTATTTTAGATGAAATTCATATTTTTCTTTCCCTCTTTTTAATAAGAAGTTTTATTAACCCTTTTTATGATGTAGGTTTTCCAGAAAAGTTTAACATTTTATAACAGAGATAAAATTGAAAGGGAATAATTTATTTATGTGGGTAGAATGTAACTCCCTGATATTTTAAAAGAACACTATGTTCGATAGCATATACAACACGCAACACTGAGCTTAAATGAAACATTAAATATTATTATTTAATTATGACCATTATAACCTAGCCTTTGAATTTGTGGGTATTAATAGGATTAATAGAAATATAAAATATTTTTTTAGGTCTTAAAAAATACAAATTTATTGATTAATTATTATAAAATAATCACTTAATTTTTAATAAATCCATTTTATACTTGAAAAATGTATTTAATTTATTTTATTGAGTAAATATTATAATTAATTTCTATAATATTTGAAATTTTATTTTATAATAATTATATTATTTTTAAAATAATCACATAAAAATATTCTTAGGGTGAATTTTGGAATTTTTCAAAAAAGATTGATTTTTTAGTGAATAGTGAAAATGTCATTTTTTTGTACGTTTTTGTAAAATTGTCATTTCTTTTCATTAATAAAGTATCATTATGAAATTAATTTTATATAAAATTAACATAAGTATTATTAAATTATATATAATCTAATTAATTATATTTGAATCATCTTTATACCTTATTTTGTTATTATCTACTTTTTTGGGCTTAAAAATGCATTTTTCAAAAAACTGTTTTTCATTGCATTTTACGAGTTTAATTTTAAATAAAATTCTATCACTTATGTTATTTTAATCTTGAAAAATGTATTTCATTTTTATATTCAGGGGTTCTAGATTTAGTAAATAGGTCCCTTTTATTTTTTTCATTATGAATAGTAACTGTAATAAAAAATTATCACCTCGGTTAGGGTAAATTGGGTAATTAAAGTAAAAAATAATATGATAATGATTAAATTTTAAACATAAAACCTTATTTTATTATACTTAGTGAGTTTATTTCATCCATATACATAAAATTTTCAAATATAAGACAACTTGATTCCATATTTCCTTGATTATTACCTTTATAATATTTAAGTGAATATAAATCCAAAAATGTCACACTCTTACTTTTAATAATCATAATTTTTTACACATAGTGATAAATAGAGGATATGTTATATTATAAATATAAATTTTAAATCTAAATTATTTTTTAACACACTAATTTATTTCTAATTTTTATTGATTAAATAATTACCATAAATGCTTGAACATTGCTGACACAACATTTATTTAATAGAAAAATAAAATAAATGAGTTTAAAAATATTAAAAGTGATATAACTTGAATTATGTAAGGTATAAAACTAATTTTATAGATATATATATGATATTTTGGGAATTTTTAAATTATTTTATTATAATTCCCCTTTGTGTTGATGTATTTAAAGTTAAATTAAACGAATAATGTTAAAAATAGAATTAATAATATTTTATAATAAATAATATTTTATTAAATTATTTATAATTAATAAAAATCTTATAATTATTAAAATTAATGGTATATGGTTTTAAAAATCAACCATGATCCATTTATGGGTCATTTTACATTTTATAGTAACATTATTAACCCTTAAATGGTAGAAAACTTTAATATTATGGTAATTGTCGAAAGGGTTAACGGTGGTTAAAACTAAAGTATAAGGGTGAAAACATACCCAAAACTTGTCCAAATTTTACTATATTATATTATTTAGAATTATCCTCATCTTATATTCTAATTATATCAATTTGGATCCATTTGGTCATGAAAAATAATTTATATTAATTTAATAATTTATGAAATTCCAAGAATTCCCCTCCCCTCAATTATTAAATCACACCTCTACTTTATCTTATTTAAACAACATTTATCCATATATATCTACCATACCATACCCATTTCTCTTATCAATATCTGTATCCATGTTCTAGAGGTTTTTTACCTTCCAAAAATACCAACCATGGGTCCCTTAAGAAGAGATCAAAAGTCTACCGAATAAGTGGTAATCATCTTTACCAACTCTTTCAAGTTTATTTCTTCTTCTACTTCCTCTTAATGTGTTGTACCCATCCAAAAATAATAACTCCAGTATCATAAATATACTTATATTTTATTATGATTATGATAAAACCATATTCCATTTCTTTTCCATCCTATAAAGATCGAGAACATTTCTTTGGTGTACATACAAATAATTGTCTCCACATAATTATATAATTATTAATATTCTATATATTATTTAATAATGATAAAATTATAAGGAACAAAACTAATAAACCAAAACATATATCAAAAAAGAAGAAATTATCACCTAAAATGATGATTTTAATAAATAATTGTTAATAAACGGGTGGTAAAAGGTTATAAGTAAATAATATATGGTATTATATATATGATATGGTTCTATGATAAAATTATAATAAACCTATATTTATTATACATGTGGTTTGAACATGTATGATGGAAATCATACCTGAGGTAAGGGGTTTCATAACTCAATTTCTTTTCATTGGGTTATATTACTTCTTCATTGTCTTTGATATGTTATGATTATGTGTGAAATGAAAAATGATTATATTATTTTTTATTTCCATTTTTTAAATTTTTTTAAAAATAATCACCTCATTGAATAATTCTCACTTCAACATTATGATACTTGTAAGGGTTTCTCATCTCACTTTTACTTTTGTGATACATATTCCATATTCCCCATTATTTATGTAGTGTAGTGTATATACCACACCTTTGATATTTTATATCATGAATATCCTTATATGAATTTTATTTAAAGTCACAATTAAAGTTATTTATTTCTTGGGGTTTATGATTCAAAAGTTAGGAAAGTGTTAAGTGTTTATTTTATATTCTCACTATTATTTAGGATTGTTTATGTTTATGTCTCTACTATGGAAATTATATTATATTTCCATTTTAAACCCAATATATTTTCTTATCCTATGATTAATCATGAAATTTTCAAGTAATAATTCCACTTTCCTCTCTTTTGTACTTAAACTGACGGAGAAAATGTTTTTAAGAAAATGTAACTTTATTTCTCTTTTAATTCGAAAATGATTTTTCTTACATATTCATATTTTCATTAAAATTTTTTGAAGAACATTTTTACTATTATATAATTTTTTATTAAATAAATTATTACCCTTGTTTGAATTTTTAAAAATGGTTTAAAAATGAATCTTCTTGTCATTTTCTAAACAAGGTACTTTTTTACTTTTTATAAAAGTATGAAATGAATGTATTTTTAACTTATATGACATGAAAAAAATTTCCTACTATCGTGAACCCTCAATGATTTGAATTTTCCTTTACAATTTTACAATTTTCTTTTCGAAATTTTTTTTTATAATATTCTATAAATTTTTAGTTTTTAAAGTGATTTTTAAATTGAAAATGATATTTTTTTCAAGAATGTTCTTAGCGACCTTTTTATGATATTTCTGTTCAACAAGGACAATAAACCATTATTTTATTCCACTGGGAATATATTTTATTGATACCATCCTTATTATTTCTTTCGATGGTTATGATCAGTTTGGCTGGGACTGTACTCTTTTGATACCATTCACCATATTACACTAGATGGCATATGATTATCTTTATTGATTGGGGAAATTATTAACATTCATATGCTAGTTTTCTAATATGAATTTTTATGTTTATTATGTATTGAATTTTTATTCACCCCTTTCATATAATGAATTAATTAAACTTATTAAGTGATGGGCGGGACCCAATATATCCCCTTGATTCATATTCAGGTCTCATGAGACAAACTAGATTGGTCTTTGGTTAAGGACTTACTTATTTGTATAAATGTCTTAACACATGGCCTTGATGGTATTTTTATATGTCTTGGAATAAGGCCTCAATGGTAATTTTCATATGACCAACATTATTCATTCCATATTTATGAATTTAGTTATTAATTTCTATGTGATTATTTAATTTGTTATGATATCCATGGATGAGTTTTCGGGTCATATGATTATTTATATGGCATTATTTTATTATCATATACTCTTACCATATTATTCATGCCTTATTAGCTTTCTATGTATGCATACCCTTACCAAGCATATGATCTCACCAATTTCTTATGTTTTCTTTTCCTAAGAGGCTGGGAATTTTTTATGATTGATATTCAAAGATATACTAAATGAAATAATGGTTTTCTCAAATAAAAAACTAGTTTTATTTAAAGTTTTCAAAAATTTATATGAAATACAAGTATGTATCTATTTTATCAAAACTACTAAAATATTTGGTCCTTTGAGATTCAATTCCTTGTAACTTATGAAAATTTGATAAAGTAAACACTTTTTAGGTGATAAAATGAAGTTATAGACGCTTTTAGTACTTAAAAGATGTATTGGTACCTTGGAATGATGCTTATTAGTACCAAGAATTAAATTATTTATGAAACACCCCTTTATTACGTAAAGTATGCATCACCCTATGATTTATAGTTCAGATGAATGGCCTTGGCCGAATCAGGTTTGGGTTGGTTTGGGTATCACTTCAGGACTCGAGGGACAAGAGGTTAATAATAATTATTTATTTTTAAAATGTGATTTAATTTATTTCCTTGTATATTATTCCACTATACATCTATATACATCATTTCTTAGAATAGATATTTCTTTAGACACCATTGGTGGTGGTCTACTGAGTTGTGCTCACAACCTTCTCAGGCTGTTATTGGTACTTGATCCAACTTCAAGGTTACAGGTCAAGACAAGGGAAACTTTCTAGTGATAAATGAATAATTTTGGGACCTTAAGGTAAGAATATTAGATTAGGGTATTGGGCTTAGTGTTGGGACCCATTTTGGGTATTTTCAGTTGTTTTTATTTTGGGTTCCTTTTGGAACATTTGACCATCATGACATGACACATTTATTTTGTTGGTTTATTGGCACTTACCTTGTTTGGGGAATTTGGTATGAGATGTGTGGTAACCTACTGGTTATTACTTTCTATTATTTCCATTTTTATTATGATAAATAGGTTATAGTCTCACCACCTTTTTCATTGGACCCCCACTGCTAGTTGGTAGTGTATATCATATGAGGAGGTCATGTGGTGAATGAGTTCATCTATTATTTAGAGTGATCCAGGTTGGGATGTTACAATTCACACAGTTTGACTCTAATTTCATCAATATAGTAATGGAATTCAAATTCAAAATTTTAACACGTCGGTAATATGTTATATGTATCTTAAAAATTCTTGAAATACAATAATTCATCCAAATTTTATTATTTATATTATTTTTAAAAATCATTTACTTGAATTTTATATTACCTGAACAAGTATTGCATTGAAGTTGAGTAAGCATTTAAGGTAATTATTCTGTCACTAAAAAATAAAAATAAATTACCATAATAAAAAATCATTCATCTTTCAAATAACCATTTAGAACCAAATATAACCTTTTTTAATCCCTATGCCAAAATATTAAAGATTTTAAAATCATGAGAGTGACATTTTGTTTTTGTTCTTTACTTAAAATCACATTAAGGTCATTATCAAAGGCAAGTGGAAATAAATTGACAAATTTTCAAACCTTGGGTGGTTATGGTCGAAACATACCTCTCCAATCAAAAAAATTCAAATGTTTAGATGATTTTAAGGTCTTATCCCATAGTTTTAACCATTTTTTACCAATTTTACCCTTACTGGGAAGAAAAATATTTACTACTATTTCATTGGGATTTAAAGGCGTGCAATGAGTTTCCCTTGATTTTTTGGTCGAGAGGGGAGTTTTAATACCTCACTCAATTATACACATGGGGTTTTCCATTTTTTAATATTCCCTAGAAACCTCGAATGGTTACCTCATCCATAGTTGGGTATAGAACTACTTTTCAAAGGTCAGTGGTTATCTAGGTTTTCAGGCCCACTAACTCTTGGGGACTCACATTGGTCGAGAGTATGGGAGATCGAACTCATCACACCCTTTTAGATGGAATTATTTCCCACTCTAAGACTCTCTTATAGATTTACGATATGTTCATGAAATTCATCCTAGACCCAGATATGGTACTGGTTACCCCTCTTTCAATGACTTGATTATGAACATGTACCTATAGGGACAATTGCGTGTATCTCATGCGTTCTTTATCGCTCTCTTATTTAATTATGATGCTTCGGACCATAGACATGTTCAAAAACTTTGGAGTTTATCGATTTCCAAGGTTATGGATGGTGTTCTGAGGATGGGATTGAACCTTTATGAGGTATCCTATATATCCTGTGAAACCAATAATCAAAACCCATGTAGTTAGTTTGGCATATTTTAAGGTCGTATGACTGGACCCATCCATGCAATTTAGCGTCATATGGTAAGGATGCAATTATTGAGCTTAGGCCTCGATGAGGCATCCTACATTTCATGTTTAATATAGGAATTAGAGTCTATATAGTTATTAAGATGGGTGACTATGTCATGAGATATATGAAAATATAGGCCCTTGGTGGGACTTATGCGTATGAGACTTCCCTAGATTGCTTCATCATGAATAGAGACCTTTGAGTAGGAATGAGATGTAATCAGACTTATATCCCATTAGTGGGGATCCTATATTGGGTGAATTCTCATCATTCTATTGATACAATCATCATTGGTATCTGAGCCCATGTGATCCGTGATCGGTGTGAGTAACAAAAGATAGTGACAAATTGGACATATTTCATGAGATAATATTCATATGGGGATAACACTTTAAAGTTTCCCTTTGAGGGGAATGATCACCCATATCATGGAGGATATGGTATAGAACTCGGGCATTAGTAAGGTGTCATATTTATCTTTCAAATGGCGGGAATCAAAATCATCATAGATCAGTTATCCCTTAACCCATTGATAGGATAAGGTGGATGATCATGATCGGAGACATTATGGACATCCTTGGGGATTTCAAGAATAGTAGAAGATTATTCTATGATTGATTCCCTATTGATCGTGGACATCTTATATGATGTCGGTGGTTGGGGCTTACATATTGATGCTTCCCAATTGGTTGGGTCTTGCACTCTAAGGTTTCCCATTGATATACTCATATCATGTTGTTGGTCAGGGGTTAAACTCTAAGGTTTCCCAATCGGTTTACTCATTCATTATACTCGAATTGGTTAAAGAGATGTTGGTATGACCATAATGGTATGTATAAGATCATGATATCGGTCAGGTCACATTAGTGCATAACCCTAGATCATCAAGGACACCTCCCTTGTCAAAGGGGAATGCAGTTGAAGATTCTTATTCGTGGTTCACATAGCATGAGTTTGAGTAGGTATACATATCCTAGAGGATCTGTATGACATGTCTTGTCTATTTACTAGGAATGAATTTATTTTCTTCCTGATATGTTGGGGCACTAATCTAACATGGAAGACACATCCAAGGGTGTATGCCTAAATAATAGGCATGCCTTGTATGCCTTCGAATGGGAGAAGCATCATGTCCAAGATGTTTCGCGTGACCAAAGAGGGCTTGTCTTGGGTCTCGTGCATGATCACCTGGGTTATCTAATATGTCTTCTCCTGAATGAAGCATACATGTCTAGATTCTTACACATTATCAAAGTAGACATGATCATGCGATGTCACAAGATCGACCTGACTTTTCTTCAGATTGTCGCATATCAATATGGACATGTTTATGGATAATCTCATGATCATTATAACATGCCAATGACTCCTTCGCATGATCAAAGTGTGTTTTATAGAATTCATTTTTATGATAGAGGTGATCAGCTCTGAGGTACTTCACATGATCGAAAAGACTTTTAATAGACATGTTAAAGGGTTCGTCGCCTGAACAACTTGGATTTTTCCTAGGTTGTCACATGAAAATGGTGACATGTCAATGGGTTGTCGCGAGGTCAGTCCAACTTGTCTAAGGCATGTCTTGCGATCAACATGGCATGTCCAAGGTTACCCAAGGTCATCACAAGACCATCTAAGGGTCTCACAATCATGTGTCCTTATACCATTCAAATGGTGGGTTCTCACGAATATGCTTAGGGTATTACACTCATCTAAATTCCACATGTGCATGTCCAAAGGGATCTCCACTCAAGTTGAATGGGTGATTATTAGTCCATGTAGAGGGATGCATGGTTGTAGGAGTTTCTGCTCATGAACTCTTCACTTGATCAAGGCCATACACTGGTTAGGTGATGTCTACATGAGGGATTCATATGGAATGCTATCCTTCAAGAAAATTGCATGAACTTAAAGGGGTCTTGTGAAGGGTGTTTTGGTCATGCATGGGGGTTGTATATCAAAGCCTCTAAATGCATGGGTAATGGAAGTCATTGCACCATGAGGGGTGTATGGAATGTGGGTTTCACATTCTTAAGCATGCACTGTAATACTGAAGAAGGGTTCATCACGAGACTCAGGGTGTAGCTTCTTATCTTCTTGTGGCGAGGAGGAACTTTCCCAACCTTCACCTCTACACGATATGATCACATGATAGATCATTCAAGCATATTATCTCTAAATTATTATGCAAGGGACTCTAAAAAACATGTAAGGGTTGCGTCATGGTCTACAAGGAAGGAGGCATGGCTGAGGGTTATCTTCATACTCCACATACTGGGGTATCATGTGATTACTTTCCATGAAAGCCCAGTGGCTCTCATGACCTCAAAGGGGTATTGTGATGGATCTTCCGACCATGAACATGCCTATTTTTTGAGGTTTTATACATTGTAAAAGTTGTACACTCTAATGAATAGGGTTAATGACCATGTGTCTTGCTTTTCGTCAACACGATGTCTCATGATGGTCCTAACCGTCACACCAAGGACTTGCGAGAGGTGTTTTCTGGACAAGACAGTCATGAAAAAGGTTGTATGTGAGTGAGCTGAGACAAAGAGTTCTTGTTATATGAGACTAAAGGCAGGGATGAAAACATGGCTAAACACCCTTCTTTGGTGAGGTCGTGAACCTTGAGAGTATCACATGATCATCAGAACACTGTGTAAGAACCAGGCATTGCATGACATTCGATTCATCATATGACTACCTGATCTTCAAAATATCAGGTGGCTGGCCCTCGTTATTACCTGTGAAGTTCTTTTTTGGTTGGTTACCAACTTCCATTCTTTTTCATATCTCTTCCTTATTCCCTTCTTGCATTAATTTTTATGGATGGAGCAAGGTTTATATAGGTGAGGGTGGCTGAAGGTGGCACCGCTTTACTCAGGATGAAGGGCGCATGCACTAGCTGATGCAGTGAAGAACACATCGCATGAACATTTCATTTTATCATGTGATGCCTCATTTTTTCACCTATGGTGTTTTATGATCATAAAAATATGAATTAAATCGGATGGAAAATATGTCAGAGGAAAAAGGGGTTCGCGGTCACTAGAGTTATTGTGGTTCCTTCAATGCTTGTATTATCCATAGTTTCATGATCAATGGATGATCATGCAATTTCCTTATATCCCTTATTTGGTGTCGAGTGAACTAGAAAAATCCAAGTTAAGTTAGATGAAAGAATCATCAGAGGTGTGAGGGGTTTGTAGTCGTAAAACTAATTGTGAACCCTCTTCTATCTTTGTTTTGGTTTCCTAGTCAAAGGATGATCATGACAAAACCTCGATAACTATCAAGGGATCTTGTGGTAGGCCACTAGAAACTATGATGAGAATTCAGGGTGACTTTTGTTGGATTCCTTGGACTCCCCTATTGGAAAAGGACTGGTGATGGTGATGATGAAGAGCATCGAGTAATCATGTGATCATCTTCGAGTTGCCATGTCGGACTAGTAGCATCGGTGCGGGAGGTTGAAGATGGATTATCATGGTTTGCACGGTCACTTGATTCAAATTTGTGAGGCATGGGATGCTTTAAGTTTGAAATGAACTCTCTAGGTGTTGTTTTCAAGCGAATGGTTGGGATTATCCGGAGGCATGATCGGATGGCACAAATCATCGGGCGACTTGATCGGATGGCCTAGGTTCGATCACTATGAAAATTACACATCCCACATCAAATTATCTCACCACTTCTCCTCTGTTATATAAGATATAATCCATTTCATGGTAGTCGTTGGTTTGATCTGGCAACGAGATCAGCAGTCAGAGCATCTACATCACTTCCACCCAGGGCTTCGGTCCACCAAATCTTTGTCTCAGACCATGAATGTGTGCATGCGGTCTTGTGCACTATGGGACCTATAAATAGTCCCTCGTGTCACGTAATGGATCTATGTTACCTTGCTAGTCCACTGGATGGCCCAGGATAACTCCCACTAGGTGTGGTCGACCTCCGATTGCACATCAGCCTATGGTCAAATTGGCCTAGTTGGCTAGTGTAGGCCTTATCTTTATAATATGGTTCGTAATAAAAACCATTGTAGGAGTCTAAGGTATCACCATAAACCAAACCCGAGCCTTCATATATAGAACCTCCAAAGTTATTTCATGAAAACTATATCAATTATTTGCATGGTATTCACATCCCTTAGGTCTTCAATGGTAAAGTGAAAAAATGCACAAATATTAGTGCCAAAAAAATTTCCCCTAATAATTTGATTCATCAGAACAAAAAGAATCTGATTCTAAGGTTGGCGTATATCACTTTTCTGTATATCTGAATGTTCAATTTTCCATGGTACTAAAATTACTAATAGGATTTATCCCAAGTATGTTTGGGAAACTCTAAAGTGTTTTGGATATCATATGGACACAACTGCTCAACTGAATCCAATATTGGAAGTAGCTTCGGTTTGGGGCATGAATGCCTTGAAATTAGAATGTATATGCATTCCACAATGAAACAGGGATTGGTTTGAAGGTAACTTGTGGCTTGATCTGAAGTAAGATACTTAGATATCACTACATATCCCATGAGGATGGGAATAAATCCACACATAGTTCTAAAATATATCACTATACAGATCAAACTCATACATAGGAGACATAGATTCATGAATAAAGAAATCTAGGATTAATGTCCTTACATAGATCTAGCTCATATGAAGGAGGGGAAATATGACTATTTTGTGATGAAATCCTGGGTAATGATCCATGTCTTAGTGTAGATGTTGATGAGATAATCCATGATGCCCATCCTTTGTGTGTAACACCAAATAGATCTGATTTTCTGGATTTGAGTTCTTGACTTCCAATAGGTTTATCTTAAAGAAAAGTTCATGAATACCCACTGAAATGAAATCCTCATTGATGCACTTTATCTAGTAGTCTTGAGATAATCTAGTTTACAAGGATAGTTTGGACATGGTATCCTTCCTAAATGATCTAACTCTTTTCTAAGTCAGGGGACTTAGAGAGCATAGCTTGATTTTTTCTAAGGCTGTATGATGGCCCCACAAGATTTTTATCTTTTTATTTGTTTTTTCCTAACTTTTTCCTAAGATTATTGTGGAGGAAGACTTAGCGATCATGTATTTGGATTTTGCTCAGGTTTCCTTCTTACAGGTTTTTTGACTTGATAAATTTTTATGCCTCTTCCATTTTATAAATTCTCAATATTGCTTGGATCATACAAAGTGTATGTCCAGTGAGAAATTACTCAAATTTTTTCCAGGATTCCCTTATTGGGTTTTCATCATGGAAAGCATTATGTATCTTTCAGTTGGATTATTTCAAGTTCTTGAAAAATAAACCATCATTGTGCTATATTTCAGGGTCTTGTATATAGGACATTCTTATCACTGTAGTTTAGGGTCTTCTATCTCAGACCTTCTCACAGCTACAGTTTAGGGTCCTTTAGCTCAGACCTTTTGGGGTACTATATTTTAAGGTCTTATAGCTTGTAACTTTATGGAATATAGGGATAGCATACTAGGGATGACTCAAAACACTATGGGGTTATGATTTATTACATGTTATTACTAGGGCTCATGAGGATTGGAGTTCCTTTCTTGTAAAGAGGATATGCCTTTAGTTGGCGGGTTAAATCCCTTATGTATTGATACCATGGCTAAGAAAAGATGATATTAACTCTTTTCCAAGGTATATGGAAGGTTTATGGAAGGAAATATAGTTGAGGAAGAAATACTAGGGGTACTAGGCCTTCCTATATAGTTTTTTTATGGGTGATATAAATCATAACCCAAATGTTTGAGTGTATAAAAATGGGATGGAGCAGACATTTTGGGTATGTCCCGTGACATTTCTAAGATATTCAGTTCCACCTCGATGTTGATGGGGCTCATAAGGATTATAATATCCTCTTATATAAGGAAGAGGACCCTTTATTTTGTAGGGACGATCCCTTATGCATTGATAGTAAGGCCAACAAAAGCTGATCTCCACTTCTTTCCAAGGGTTAGGAAAGATTTTTGAAGACTCAAATGTATAGATGATGGAGTTGGGTATGGAAGAAAATCTATCCAAGAAGGGATATAGAACCTTGTGGAAATCCAAATCTTATGTAATGAAGCCTGATCCCTATTCCCTATGGTTTTTAATCATGAGGTGTTGCCATCAAAGGTTCGGGAACAAATTATCACATTCTGAATTTGAGAAAAGGTAAAAAAACATGGTGATTTAATGTCAAGGATGTCAAATACACTTGAATAGTGTGTTATGGAGACTGTAAATCATAGTAAAAAGTGATTAGGAGATGAGGGAGGTATGGGGAAGTCATGCTGGGGAAAGCTTAAAACACTATTGGGTGCTCAGTTCTGTCGTAATGATGCCAGGCTTACAAGAATCAAAAATCCCTTTATGTCGGACCAATATGATACCGCTTGGTGGGTATAAAGCCCTTCTGCATCAGTAGCATGGCCAACTGAGATATCTCATTTCTTCTTCAGGTTAAATGAAAGGTTTTCGATGACCCATGATTCTTTAAATCATGAAGTGTGATTTATTGAAAATATAATATTCAATAAGGGTTTGAGAACCCTAAAAGTTTCCCACCACCTAGTGAATATATTCTCATGGTGAGGAAATGTGACAAATCATTGATCTAGCTTTTTCCCAGAACAGGGGGTCTGGTGATCATATCTTTACTTTTACTAGGGCCATAGAGCAGACCCTATGAGCTTTATGCCTTTTATTTGTGCCCATATTTTTTCCAAAACTCTAGATGTGAAGAGTTTAATGGATGGAGACTCAACTTTTTCTCAGGCCACCATTTTTTGTTTTCAACCTGACAAGTTTTGTGTATCTTCTATTAGTAGTTTAAGGTCTTCTTACTTGTACCATTATGGTATAAAGTTTACGTTTTTATAGTTTTGAAAAAAGTATGGGCAGTTTAGGGTCTTGACTCGCATGGAACTAATATGGGAGATGTCACAAAAGAGCCAAATTCAGATACCTAGGGTCAAAAGTACTCCAACATCCTCCTAAGAAGGAGGTGGAATTTTTGTAATTCATGTCTCGAGTTCCCCGAGTCATGATAAATGATATGGGACAACCATATCAGGTATGTCCCGTAACACCCTAAGATGTTTGGTTCTGCCACAGAGATGTCAAGCTCATGAGAATCAGGATACCCTTTATATGGGACCAATATATCACTGTTTGGTGGGTCTAAATCCCTTTTGCATCAACAGAATGGCCATCTGAGAGATCTCTTTTTCCCTTTTCAAAGGAAATGAAAGTTTTGTGGAAACCTGAGGCATTCAAGACACAAAGTTTGGTATATGGATTAAGGTGATTATAAAATTTTATGAGATCACCCCGTATTCTAGTTGACCGAGATAATTCTCTTATGGTCCTTTGATAAGTAATGAAAAAAGGGAGATGGTATGAACAATTTATCATCATGTAGTGGGGATTTTTTTACTGCAATTTTAATGTCATGCGGCCATGATTTTTTCTTTACATTTTGACGTCATGTGGTAAAGACATATTTGTTGTGCAGTTTTAATGTCATGCGACCAAGATGTTTTTCTTATAGTTTAACAGCATGTGGTAAGCACATACTTCTGTGTAGTTTAATGTCATGTAGTAAGGATTCATTTCCCATGATGTGAAATGGTGGAATCATGTCATGGCCCATGAATGGAACTATGGGTGTCACTATGTATCCCATATTGATGGGAATCGATCCATATGTAGTTTTTAAATGAGAAACTCTCTCTTCACTACTCTATCCCATTAGAAGATATGGGAATTGTTTCTCTTGATATTCATAGATAGGACAAGGATCATAGGTTTAGGTGTAACTACATATCCAGTAATAACAGGAAACAAGACACACATAGTTCTATAAAACCTGTGCAGTTTAACATCATGTGGTCAAGATGTACTTTTATGCAGTTTAACATCATGCGGTAAGGATGTGGGAACCGACATGAATAAATGAAAATGTTGCATCTGGGCCCAAGGATGGATGTTCAGGCTCCACTATGTATCTCATAAAAGTGAGAATCAAGACATATGTAGTTATAGAAATTCCATGTAGTTTAACATCATGCGGTGAAGAAAAATAAAAATTGATTTGAATTGATGGGAACATTACAGTTGATCCAAGAGTGGAAGTTTGGGAATCACTACGTATCTCATGAGAATGATAATAAAATCACATGTAGCTCTTCGAGAACCATGAAGTTTAACATCTTGTGGCAAGTACATTGGTCTTGCGATTTAACATTATGTGGTTAGGACTCATGGTATTCCTTTTATGGTCTTACATTCAGTACCATAATGGACCCGTTGTGTGCCTTTATTCCTTTCTTGTGAGGGTAAGTCCCTACCATAATTCATAATCTCACTTGAGCTATTCTTGGTGTGAGAAACAAGGAACGACATAGGTTTTCATACAATGCAAAGACAGTAGGGGAAAAACAAGGTCATTTTGTATCATGTAGTGGTTGGACCAAGATATAGGATCAAGGCGTCCATACTTATCTCATTGGAAATGAGAATCAATACGTATGTAGTTCTAGGAGAACCATGAAATTTAACATCATGCGGTTTGGACGTAGGTGGATCGATGTGAATAGATATGGATATCACGAATCCGTGTAGTTTTATATTATGTGGTAAGAACATTGGATCACCCGACGTAAAAGGAGAGTAATACTATAATTGGTACCAAGAGAAGAGGTTTGATCATCACAACATATCTTGTGATGATAGGAATCAATCCACACATAGTTATTAAGAAATAATGTTGTTTAACATCTTGTGGAAAGGATGATCTCCATACAGTTTAACGTCATGTGGTCAGGATGAGTTCCATATAGTTTAACGTCTTGTGGTTAAGATGATGGCCATGCAGTTTAATGTCTTGTGGTAAGGAAGAAAGGTGTCGTGCATTTTAACGTCTTTCTTCTAGGAAGAACTTGTATAGTTTAACATCATGTATATAGTATGAAATATGGGACTTACACCAATGTATATGCCCTTACCATTCCCTGATGAAAGATATAGAAGATTTCCTCCTCCTGAACAGGACAGTAGCTACATTAACCAATGAATTGGTGCGAACATGATGCCACATGAGACTAAAAGGTAACTTTATCATCAATCTTCTGACATATCCAGTGATGGAGTCTAATTATCTCTTTTTTATGGCATATTCACCATTGATCTTCTTTATCACCAATCGCTATCGAGCATACTCTAGGGATTTACAGGGGCGGCCCCCAAGACATAGGGAGTTACAACCTATATATCATTATCCTCCATTGGTTGCTTACCTCCCTTATTTTAAAATTCTACTTCAACATATGTGGCTATGAAATTATCTAAGGGGTCACTATCATGATGTAGTATGCCGAACTTCCCATCGCATATTGACAATGTCTCCCAAAGATTGAGATGTCACACAGTCTATCATCTTATGACTATGACGTGTTATGTGTAATTTGTCATCTTGCAGTAAGGACGTAAATGTAGGTGGATGGTCTAGGATATAGAATCTATTAATCCCTACGTATCTAATTGTAAATGATAATCAAGACATATTTAGTTCTAGAAATTCAGTGCAGTAGAAGACCAACACAAGCAATGGTGGTCTTCTCGGACAAGATCCATAGAAATATACAGGTTTATGTCATGTAAGGGACATCAACCATGTAGTTTCATGTTATATAGTGAGGACTCGTGGTATGCCTTTTATTATTTTTAATTAAGGACTATCATGAGCTCATCTAAATTCTTCATGCCTTATTTTGTGTGTGGAAACCCTTATCTAAATCCCTAATCTCATGTGAGCCATGCTCGGTGCAAGAAACGAGGAATGACAAGGGTTCCTTCCACCATTCACATGTAATAAAGGATATTATAACAGTATTTTCCATCATTTGGTGGCTAGATCAAGATATAGGATCAAGTCATCCCTACGTATCTCATTGAAAATGCGAATAAAGAAGTACGTAGTTATAGAAGAACCGTGTAGTTTAACTTCATGTGGTAAGGGTGTGAGCTATGTAGTTTAACATCTTGTGGCAAGGACATGATCCATGCAGTTTAACGTCTTGTGGTAAGGATGATATCCATGAAGTTTAACGCCTTTCGGTAAGGACATGATCTATGAAGTTTAAAGTCTTGTAGTAAGGCTGGTATCCATGAAGTTTAACATCTTACAATAAGAACATGATCCATGCAGTTTATAATTTTGTGGTAAGGACATGATCCATATAGTTTAACATCCCGTAATAAGAAAAATATCCATTCAGTTTAATATCTTGTGGTAAGGACATAATCCATGCAGTTTAATGTCTTGCAGTAAGGATAAATCCATGAAGTTTAACATCTTTTAGTAAGGACATCAACCATGCAGTTTAATATCTTGTGGTAAGGATAAGATCCATGTATTTTAACATATGTTGGTAAGTATAGCATCTATGCAGTTTAATTTCTACAGTAATGACAAGATCCATGCAGTTTAACATCTTGCGGTAAGGACATCAGATGTATAGTTTAATGTCTTACGGTAAGGAAAAGATCCATGCAGTTTAACATCTTGCGGTAAGGACATCAGTCGTGCAGTTTAATGACTTACAGTAAGAAAAATGGTGAATATCCTATCTGGATAGTAGCTCATATAAAGGGTCTTGGACAACTATTATGCATATTTCATGAGTTTTAGGAACTTTCAACTCTATCAAGTTAACTCCTCAACCCTAGTTACCCAGAGTTGGTGCATTATTACATAACATTGGTATGATCACAAAGGATCAAGTCTCAAAAGACTGATTATTTTAGTAGTCTTGGAAACACTAGATATATTCATAAGCCTTACATTACATCATAAGGTAAAAAAACTACAACAACATCTTGTCTTCATATCCCCTCATACTATCCCTGCAGGTCATTCATAAATTACATCTTCACATCCTGGGAAAAATAAAACATTGAAAAGGGGTGAGATCAAATGCTCATTAAGGATAACAATATAGAAGAAGCTTTCATAGATAAACACAAACACTTAAGGTAATGTATGACTAAAACAAAATCCTTCTAAACTTGAACTTCATCATAATATAGCAAAGATAAAATGAAATAATGTCATTTACTTATTCACATGGATATTCTACTAGGATAATAATCACATGAAATATCAATAACCAATTTCATAATGATGTAATTCATAATGTCAGACTATCATAACCACGTATCCAAGGCCTCGTGCCAAGACTACAAATAAGATTCTATCAAGGCCTCGTGCCAAGACACTAGTTTGTCTCATGAGACCTACCGATGCATCAAGGAGATATAGCGGGATCCACCCATCACTTACTAAGTCCAATGAATTCCTCATATAAAAATTTTGAAATATAACATAAACATTCATATTAAAACTAGCATACGAAATGTCAATACTTGATCCACAAACCATGAATGGTATAAAAATATCACATCCACATTCAAACATAACTCATTCGATACAATATGGAAGATTGTATTGTATTAGATTAACCTCAATTGAGAATAATGAAGGATATTGACATAGATGAAAATAATCATCAAAACTATTAGAGAGAAATATCCCCCTTTTTCTTGAAATCATTTAAAAGTCACACTATTTGTCAAGAATCCATTCAAAAATAGATTTTTGAATCAAAGTGTCTCATACCACTTTGAAACTTTTAAAATGAGTTTTAATTTTAAAACTTTAATGTCCATATAAATAAATCCTTAAAACCATTTTTAAAACATGGACATTAATGATAAAGATTTAGAAGAATAAGTCTTTAAAACATTTAAAAATGATATTTTAGTTAGAGTTTCTAACCAAAAGAGAGAAACTTGAATACAAATAATTGAGGTAATAAAAACTTTGTAATATCATTATAATAAAGGGATTCATGATATACTATGTCAAAGTACATTATATACACCACATAAAATTGATTTGGGGTATAACAACAAATAAATCTCAATGGGATGTAAATTGAGATTAAGTATCTTATAAAGACCGTATACTTCGGTTAAGGATAAATCAACGACATAATTATGTGTGAAAAATATAAATACACTCAATATGGTTGGATATTCAGTGTAAATAAATCAGATGATATTCACACATATTCTTGTAAAAACAACACTAATGAATTTGATGTTTAACTCAATAAATGGAGATTGAGTTAAAATTACTCTTATCAAGTTCATATCGACGACTTGAGAATTTATAAATGGAGTGATTATGTGTATCAAAATTATATCCATAGAAAGGGGAGTGTAAATTATGACATAAGAAAATTAATAGTGATTCCACACATAATCTTGGTGTAAAATAATCAATAAAGTATGCGTAAAGCCGAATGAGTGGAAATTTAAATTTCAAATTCCCTTATCAATTTGATAACATACGAAACATAAACCCATGAAAGAAAGATCATACAATTATAATTTATATATCCACAAATTAAATTATATTACATAATGAATACAATCATGGTCAGTACACACACTATATGCAATAAATAAGTGGTGAAAAATGGAAATCTCGTGGAATTAAAAGTGAGATAAGAAACCCTTTACCTTGTACTTTTCCTTGGTCGAGGGTTGGTTAACTTCCGGTATAATGGTGAAATAATTATTATTAAATTATACAAGAATCATATACATTAATATTATATCATATATTATCTTTTAACATTGCTTTGTTAATAATATTTTAGTATTATAGTCATTTCGGGTGTTAACTTACTCGTTTTCCTTTATACTATTTGTTACATAAGCCGTGTTTGTTATGGATAGGTTGTATATTATTCATATAAATAATTATATCAAGTCCTTAAAATTTATTTTTAATAATTAAATGATAATTAGACTCAAATGGATATGATGGGGAATGAATTTCATCGCGTTCGTGGAGACGGTAGTCCGTACGTACGCACGAGCGACAATATCATTATTTTGATATTAAAATAATATATAATTGGATGGTATATCATGTAGAAAGAATCATTATCATGTTATATTTATTATTTACATAAATTATACATCATTATTATACCCATATGAATAATAATATATTGAATAACAATTACACCACAACGTGGAGACGGTAGGTTGTACGTACGCACGTATGGTGACATGTCATTCAAGGGATGGATAGAATAATCAATTTTTTAGTTCCATATTTATAATAATATCACAGTATATATAATATACTGGAGTTATTATTTTATAATATAAATAACAAAGAAAGAATAAGTGGAAGAAGAAAGGAACTTGAAAGAGGGTGGTGAAATCATTACCTCTTCTTTGGGTTCTTCCTTTTGATTTGATCAAAAGGGCTCCTTAGTTTGGATTTCTGATAAAACTAAGGTCTCTAGGTTGAAGTGAGGGAATTTGAGAGAATATTTTGGGTAGGTTTTGGCCGATCCAAAAGGCTTTTAAGGTGTGAATAATTGGTTAGAAGTGGTGTCCTTTTATAAGGGGGGGAAGGGGCTCTTTAGGAAAAACTTAAAGTATTATTTTATAATAAATTCATATTCGGTTTATAATGGCTCCAAAGTGGATTATTAAAAGTATAAGGTGGTTATGGGTCGAAATAATTTAAAATAATAGATTTTAGACAGGTTTGGATCATTATATTAACCTTATCTTTTAGTTTTAACTCTTGGTTAATTAGTTTGACACTTACCATGTCACTTTGTATTTTTATATTATATAGTTAATAAACTTAATTTATACCTCCAAGAGACCCTCAAGTGGTCCATTAATTATACACCTATCATGATACAAGTCCTTTTGCTAAGCCTTCGATTTTTAGAAATTTAATATCAATTAATAATATAATATTTGTTTTAAAAACTCTTTTATGTCAATTTTGACACTATTTGGTATTTGATTTTTGTGAAAATCATAACAGCATGATTACTTCAAAAAAAAAGTTAATTAAATCAATCCAAACATGTCATATTAACCTATAAAATTCTTTTAATTTATGAAAAGTCTCAAATTATATTTATTTGGGTATTTATAATATCAATTATTTTAATATTTCACTAATAAGGTAATTACTGCATCATCATTGTGTTATAAATAAATTAAATTATTTAATGTCTAAAAATTATAAATAAAATACCATTATGTAGGTAATTGTTTTATCTTTCTAATGAATATTTATAGTCGAAAATATAACATATATAACCCTATGTAGAAATTGTTTTTCTAAAAGTTATAGGCTTATGTCATTTTTGTATTTATTTTAACTTAATTAATATAAAGAGTCATTATCACTTACAATTGGATCCATGGGGTCCCGAAATCGACCCACATATGCCCATGGTCGGACATGTATCAACCAATAGGGTTAAGACACATTTTAGGTTAATTTATTATTATTATAATATTATTTTTTTACCCTTATTTACCGGATTTACCCTTTAACCATGGTAAATAAAATATTTACCAAAGTAATTATTCAAAAATGACTAAAAATGAAAGTTACCTATTTAAAAAATTTGGAAATCCTGATCCCAAATATGGAGTCCATTTTTCAAAATTCAAAACATAGAATTGGCAGAAATTAATTTAAAATTAATTCCTGCTATCAAAACAAAAAGCGTGTTTTTAAGAGATAATAATTATCAAAAGATTGACACTTGTTTATGTCTGGTTTAAATGTGAAATTATTTCCAATTAACAAAATTGTATTAAATGGTAAAAATATATTCTAAATATACTTTAAAACCACTCAAATTAATAATTTATCGCTATTAATTATTTCGATTAAAAAATTTGTTTTTAATTAAAATTTAGTAACTTTCACTATTCATCAAAATATGAAAGTTATCCAAAAAGTACCAAAATTTCACCCTAGGATAATTTAGATATTCCAAATCCAAAAATTAAGTCCATTTTGAAAGATAAAATGTATAAAATTTCAAAAATTGGGTATTACTATTCATAACGGCTAGTTTTATTAGTAGTGGTGTGTGTTAGAACTTGAAGTTGCATACAACACACGCTACTGTATTATTCAGCGAGAAGCATACCATGGAAGCTTAGGGTGTTACATTCTCCCCTCCTTCAATAAATTTCTTCCTCATAATATTTAAAATTGGTCTTGGGAATGTAATGTAAATCCCCACATCGGAAAAGGAGTCAATAAAACTATCACTTTAAAAGAAAGAAAGAGAAGTACAAAGGTCACCCGAGATAACCTATACTAGGATTCCATGTAGAAAAACATGGATATGGATGATAAAATAAGTGTCAAGTTCTGATGGAGAGGGATAGAAAACATGATCAGGAGAAAGTTAACAACAAGAAAACAACAAACTTGTGATTGGACAAATGGTCATTAGTTTCCCAACCGGAAAAGTAAACGGACAAAAAATTTATTATTATTTTTAAGTTATATTACATAAATATAAGGAATTCATTTCTGAGATCGACTAAGAAAATAAATAGATATACTTAATTTTTAAGTTAAGTTTCATTCTTTAATAAATTTCTATTACTCACTCATTTTTAAACAATGAGTATTCCAGAAGACTTGGTCACACTAGAAGAGCTACAATAAAATTCTTATAGAATCACATGATCCATGAAGAATAAACTATATATTTACCTTGTCTATAGAGATTAATCAAAACCAAAATGGTTAGTATAAGATCTAATGATCCCCTAAAAGGTTATTTCATTAGAGATAGAAACACTAATCTTAATTTCTAAAATTAAACCAACAATACCCCAAAGTTAAATAAATATCATTAAATAAATAATTGTCCTTAAAATACTTTAATAAAATCCAAAATAATATTGAAACTCAAATCTTAGAAGAATTTGGTTATGTAGTCTTCCACGTTAAATGGTATCTACAAATGACATCAATTACTCTTAAAGTCACATACTTAAAAGTAATTAACCTAATCACATATTCTCTATTATAGGTTAATCATTTCTATAAATAACCCAAATCACTATAAATCCACAATAAAAACATGGATAAAAATCCACCATTACTCCTCAAATGAAATCCCATACTATTCTATTTTCCTTGGGCATATAGTGTTCCCAAAAAAGTGAACATCTTCCAAAATAACATTTATCACTTAATCACCAAATCATTTTCCTATACTAAGGGTATTCATTTGATAAGACATAAGATCCCAAATCAAATTATTATTGATTAATAAAATCATTTAACTAAAAATAATAGTCACACTAACCAGGGACTTCACGTAGTCCAGTGGTATGTGATAAATCTCAATCGCACTTTGGTTGTGGGTTCGATTCCCACAGCTTTGTCCGATGCGACGGGTTGTCACACGGTCTGCGTGTTGTCCTTTTTCAAAAACTATATTTTATAACAATACCAAAATGAGATAAATTCCTCAAAATAACCATAACATAATTTAACCACAAATTTTATCTTATACCTTTCATTTTCATCCCAAATTATAATAACTTTTAATTGCCTCAAACCTAATGATCATATAAAACCAAATGGTTATTTATAACTATATCCACAAGAGAAAAGATAATTCTTCCTAAAATATCATTCTCACATGGCAAACTGCAGGGTTACAAATACAAGAGAAAATTATTCCAAAGTAAACCCATCAATAAGGGGCACTAATACTTTTTAAACATTTATCCAACCATTTATTTCCACATAGCTTCTTCTTTGACCAAGAAAATATCCTATAGAATAGGTCATTCACTCGGGTAAAGGCCAGGTCCTCTAAATTTATGACAAATGACTGTAAATGGATTCTTGGGACCATTTTTATCTTCTTCTATAGTACTCTTCATTTTTCTTCGACAATTATTCACTTTATGTCCTTCCTTACCACACGTAAAGCATTTATTTGTCCCATTAAGACATTTTCATGGGTGTCTCCTTCCACATTTCCTGCATAATGGAAATTGAGGATTCTTTTCTCCATGGTCTCCACTGCTGGAGCTCTTATCATTCATCACCTTTATCTTCTTTTTTGAGTCCGGGAATTGGTTAATATATATATATTGTTGATCATATTTTTGGAAAATTAATTTAGCATGAAGACGATATATTTTATGCCTATCAACATTCCATTTTGTTTCTCATTTCCACCATTGTTCCCACCTTGTACATCATTCTCAAAGTCACTATGACTTTCTTGGAATCCATCCATTGACTAAAACCAGAAATCATTGTGTGAGTAACAGTAGTCATAAAATCATTTAGAGAATATCATGTCACCATATTCTCAATATTAAAAACATTAGGATTAACCAAGGTCATTTACTCGAATCTTATATATAATACTTCAAATCGGTTTGTAAAGAAAATGTAAATTATCCTAAGCATATCCTCCGGGATTGTCGTAACCAAGAGTGCAGCAAGGCCCGTTGTTGTGCACTAGTTCCCGTTCGAGTCTAGATCAAAGCGGTGTTTTTGGGTTTTACCCCTAGGTACATCTGTGCCAGAGCCGCCTCTACCTGCTCGTATCCATACATGGATGTATTGCTCAGAAAACTCACAAAATCTATACAATATCAAAATTCTAGGAAGTTCTTCTATACTAATCCTCAAAGTCTATCTTTGGGCTATGTGCTATAATCAGAGTTTATTTAAATCTAGCTCCCAATTTTTTTACTAAACTTCCTCTGATACCAACTGTAACGCCCCGACCCTAGTTACCCAGAGTCGGTGCATTATTACATAACATTAGTATGATCACAAAGGATCAAGTCTCGAAAGACTGATTATTTTAGTAGTCTTGGAAACACTAGATATATTCATAAGTCTTACATTACATCATAAGGTAAAAAACTACAACAACATATTGTCTTCATATCCCCTCATACTATCCCTGCAGGTCATTCATAAATTACTTCTTCACATCTTGGAAAAAATAAAACATTTGAAGGGGTGAGCTCAGATGCTCAGTAAGGATAACAATATAGCAAAAGCTTTCATAGATAATCATAAACACTTAAGTAAATGTATAACTAAAACAAAAGCCTTTTAAACTTGAACTTCAACATAATATGGCAAAGATAAAATTAAATAATTCCATTTACTTATTCACATTGATATTCTACTAGTTGAATAATCACATGCAATATCAATAACCACTTTCATAATGATGGAATTCATAATTCCAGACTATCATAACCACGTAGCCAAGGCCTCGTGCCAAGACTACAAATAAGATTTTGTCAAGGCCTCGTGCTAAGACACTAGTTTGTCTCATGAGACCTACCGATGCATCGAGGAGCTATAATGGGCTCCACCTGTCACTTACTAAGTCCAATGCATTCCTCATAAGAAAATTTTGAAATATAACATAAACATTCATATTAGAACTAGCATACGAAATGTCAATACTTGATCCACAAACCGTGAATGGTATAAAAATATCACATCCACATTCAAACATAACTCATTTGATACAATATGGAAGATTGTATTATATCAGATTAACCTCAATCGAGAATAATGGAGGATATTGAAATAGATGAAAATAATCATCAAAACTATCAGAGATAAATATCCCCAGTTTTCTTGAAATCATTTAAAAGTCACATTATTTGTCAAGAAGCCATTTAAAAATAGATTTTTGAATCAAAGTGTCCCATACCACTTTGAAACTTTTAAAAGGAGTTTTAATTTTAAAACTTTAATGTCTATATAAATAAATCCTTAAAACCATTTTTAAAACATGGACATTTATGAGAAAGATTTATAAGAATAAGTCTTTAAAACATTTAAAAATGATAGTTTAGTTAGAGTTTCTAACCAAAATAGAGACACTTGAATAAAAATAATTTAGGTAATCATAAATTTTTAATATCATTAGAATAAATGTATTCATGATATACTATGTCAAAGTACATTATATACACCACATAAAAGTGATTTGGTGTATAACAACAAATAAGTCTCAATGGGATTTAAATTGAGATTATGTCTCTTATAAAGACCATATCCTTAGGTTAAGGATAAATCAAAAAAATAATTATGTGTGGAAAAAATAAATACACTCAATATTATTGGATATTCAGTGTAAATAAATCAGAGGACATTCACACATATTCTTGTAAAAACAACACCAATGAATTGGATGTTTAACTCAATAAATGGAGATTGAGTTAAAATTACTCTTATCAAGTTCATATCGGTGACTTGAGAATTTGTCAATGGAGTGATTATGTGTATCAAAATTATATCCACATAAAGGCAATTTGAAATTATGACATAATCAAATGAATAGTGATTCCACACATAATATTGGTGTAAAATAATCAATGAAGTATGCGTAAAGCCAAATGAGTGGAAATTGAAATTTCAAATTCCCTTATCGATTTGATAACATACGAAACATACACCCATGAAAGAAGGATCATACAATTATAATGTAGATATCCATAAATTAATGTATATTACATAATGAATACAATCATGGGCAGTACACACACCACATACAATAAATAAGTGGTGAATAATGGAAATCTCACGAAATTAAAAGTGAGATAAGAAACCCCTTACCTTGTACTTTTCCTTGGTCGAGGGTTGGTTAACTTCCTGTATAATGGTGAAATAATTGTTATTAAATTATACAATAATCATATACATTGATATGATATCATATATGATCTTTTAACATTGCTTTGTTAATAATATTTTAGTATTATCGTCATTTTGGGTGTTAACTTACTCATTTTCTTTTATATTATTTGTTACATAAGCCATTTTTGTTATGGATAGGTTGTATCTTATTCATATACAGAATGATATCAAGTCCTTAAACATTATTTTTAATCATTAAATGAGAAATATACTCAAATGGATATGATGGGGAATGAATCTCATCGCGTTCGTGGAGACGGTAGTCCGTACGTACGCACGAGAAAAAATATCATTATTTTGATATTAAAATAATATATAATTGGATGGTATATCATATATATATAATAATTATCATGTTATATTTATTATTTACCTGAATTATACATCATTATTATACCCATATAAATAATAATATATTGAATAACAATTACACCACAACGTGGAGACGATAGGTCGTACGTACGCAGGTATGGTGACATGTCATTCAAGGGATGGCTAAAATAATGAATTTGTTTGTTCCATATTTATAATAACATCACAGTATATATAATATACTTGAGTTATTATTTTAGAATATAAATAACAAAGAAAGAATAAGTGGAAGAAGAAAGGAACTTGAAAGAGGGTGGTGAAATCATTACCTCTTCTTCGGGTTCTTCCTTTTGATTTGATCAAAAGGGCTCCTTAGGTTGGCTTTCTGATCAAACTAATTCCTCTAGGTTTATGTTAGGGAAGTTGAGAGAATATTTTTTCAGGGTTTGGACAAGCCAAAAGGCTTTGAAGGTGTGAATAATTGGTTAGAAGTTGTGTCCTTTTATAAGGGGGGGAAGGGGCTCTTTAGGAAAAAATTAAATTATTATTTTATAATAACTTCACATTCGGTTTATAATGGATAAAAAGTGGATTATTCAAAGTCTAAGGTGTGTATGGGTAGAAATACTTTCAACCAATAGATTTTAGACAGGTTTGGGTCATTATATTAACCTTATCTTTTAGTTTTAACTCTTGGTTAATTAGTTTGACACTTTCCATGTCAGTTTGTATTTTTATATTATATAGTTAATAAACTTACTATATACCTCAAAGAGACCCTCAAGTGGTCCATTAATGGTACACCTTTCATGATAAAAGTCCTTTGGTTGAAACTTAGATTTTTAGGAATTTAATATCAATTAATAATATAATATTTGTTTTAAAAACTCTTTTATGTCAATTTTGATACTATTTGGTATTTGATTTTTGTGAAAATTATAACAGCATGATTACTTCTAAATAAGTTAATTAAATCAATCATAACATGTCATATTAACATATAAAATTCGTTCAATTCATTAAAAGTCTCAAATTATATTTATTTGGGTATTTATAATATCAATTATTTTAATATTTCACTAATAAGGTAATTACTGCATCATCATTGTGTCATAAATAAATTAAATTATTTAATGTCTAAAAATTATAAATAAAATACCATTATGTAGGAAATATTTTTTAATTTATAATAAATATTTATAGTCAAAAATATAACATAAATAACCCTATGTAAAAAATTGTTTGCTAAAAGATATAGGCTTATGTCATTTTTGTATTTACTTTAACTTAATTAATATAATGTCATTATCACTTACAATTGGATCCATGGGGTCCCAAAATCGACACAAAGATGACCATGGTCGGACATGTATCAACAAATAGGGTTAAGGCATGTTTTAGGGTAATTTATTATTATTATAATATTATTTTTTTACCCTTATTTTCCGGATTTACCCTTTAACCATGGTAAATAAAATATTTACCGAAGTAATTATTCAAAAATGACTAAAAATAAAAGTTTCCAATTTACACAATTTGGACATCCTGATTCCAAATTTGGAGTCTATTTTTTCAAATTCAAAGCACATAAGTGGAAGAAATTAATTTAAAATTAATTCCTGCTGTCAAAACAAAAAGTGTGTTTTTAATAGATAATAACTATCAAAAGATTGACACTTGTTTATGTCGGGTTTAAATGTGAAATTATGTCCAATGACCAAAATTGTACTAAATGGTAAAAATATATTCTAAATATACTTTAAAACCACTCAAATTCATAATTTATCACTATTAATTATTTTGATTAAAAAAGTTGTTTTTAATTAAAATTTAGTAATTTTCACTATTCATCAAAATATGAAAGTTATCCGAAAAGTACCAAAATTTCATCCTAGGATAATTTTGATGTTATGAATCCAAAAATGAAGTCCATTTTGAAAGATAAAATGTATAAAATTTTAAAAAGTTGGTATTACTATTCATAACAGCTAGTTTTATTAGTTGTGGTGTGTGTTAGAACTTGATGTTACGTACAATACATGCTACTGTATTATTCAGCAAGAAGCGTACCGTGGAAGCTTGGGGTGTTACATAAAGCCTACTAATACCTATTCTTCCAACCGATCTTTGAAGTCAAAGCAGTTTTCTATTGTGTTCCTGAGACATCGATGGTGGGAGAAATAGTTGTCATGGACTATCATCCCTTCCTCATGTGGCTTCCTCATTGTTGTCAATTCCATAAAAAAGTTTCCCATGGAATAGTAAAAATATTTAGTGACATAATTTGTTTGGAAAAAATAGACTTTATTAAATCTTGCATTGAAAAATATTCTTTTCTCCTGGGAGGTCGGAGGCTCATTCTCTTCTGCACAATATGTGTGCCCTATTCAGAGTGATTAGATGACTAGAGTAGGGATTCCGGTGTTAGAGGTTCCAATATCCTTGTATTCATCTACACTTGAAGCCAATATTTAAAGAAAAAGCAACCTTCTTTGGTGTATTCGATACGTCGATGGTAGGGGAAATGATTTCCACAGCCTACCAACCCTACCTTACATGAAATTATTGTTATCAGGAGCTCTATAAAACCATTATCCAAGCAATAATTGAAATACACTAGAACATGTTTTTATTAGAAGAAATATACTTTCTGTACCTTGTCTTCAAGGGATGGGCAACCAAACTGCTTCTCCTGCATGCTATCTGTTCCACCATTGGTGTGGGTGTATGGATGAGTCCAGAGTTTGGGGTATAGATTCTTGATCTCTATTGGTCTGGGGGAAGGTGCTGAAGTGTTAAGAGTCTTGGATTATGTAGATGTTTTCCATTTATTAATATTTCATGACTCTCCTAAAGGTTTTATGGCAACATTTGAGGTCTGATGGCTCTTAGAATATCCACTATGTGAAGGTGTAAAATATGGAAATGTCCCTAGTCGTATGGGATGGGTTGAGGTGGAATAATGTTTGGATTTTTCCTGATGATGGGATGAAAATATGAAAATGACCCTATCCCTATGGGCCAAGTAACTTCACTACAAGGTGGTATTTTATAGGCAGATACTAGATCATTATCCTGATATAGATACCTCAAGAGTATTCCCACAATTATCTCTTAGATATTTCAATTCTATTGTTGGAGTTGAGAGATCTGTTCTTCTATGAAAATTAACCTATCATCCTTAAGGGGTTGTCTAGAAGGATCTATGAGAATTCCCTTTTCTCTATCGGTGTCATGGTGAGTGGAAGATGATGGGGGTTCCAGCATTAACCCTAGAGAATGAATACACTGCTGGCACTATCCATGTGATCCATTGTTGTTATCATATAAAATTCCAACACAGTTGGAAATGTCTTATGTAGATTATTGGTGGATACTAGTGATCCTTTCTTATTTCATTCTTGTGGCAGAAGGTAGGAAAGATGGTTGTGACTCATATGAATGTGAGAGGGTATGATTTACCCTTCATTAGCATGCTCATCTGGATCTGATGAGGAGTATTTGGATCTGACTGATATCATATTGACTGAGACACAAGTAGGATGGTGCTCCTCATTGATGGAGTATCTCATTTGATAGGTCGGTTCCTGATGTGCCATTTGAGGGTTCGGTGCCTATGATACTATTTGAGGGGTATTTTCCCATGATATTGTTTGAGGGGTCAGTTCCCATGATACTGTTTGAGGGGTTGGTGCCCATGATACCATTTGAGGGGTCGATGCCCATGATACCATATTAGGGGTCGGTTCCCATGGTATTGTTTGATGGGTCAATTCCCATGGTACCATTTGAGGGTTTGATGCCCATGTTACCATTTGAGGGGTCAATTTCCATTGTAACATTTTAGGGGTCAGTGCCCATGGTACCGTTTGAGGGGTTTCTTCCCATGATGAAGATGATCCCATGGTAGAATATAGAAAAAATTCCCCCAACCCTACGGGGTGGGGTGTTCCCTGGTAATTCACAGTCACTACGACTAGCTAAGATGAAGTCAGAGTCTCCTGATGAGTAGTGATCTGGGATTGATTCTGAGCCACCATTAGGATACACTGGTGGACCTCAGATAGATTAAAAGTAGTAGGTATATGAGCCTACTCTAGATCTGAATTGTTTGGATACCTTGGGTGGGCTCTCATATTGGGTGCCTTGTCCTAGATAGTTGGTGTAGGTACAACATCCTCTAAAGCTCCTTGTGGAATCATGGTTACATATCGGTGAGGATGATCAGAATAGATGGGATCTATCCTAGGAATCTCCTGGGTGGTTGAGTTTATAGGTTGACTATCCCCATCCCCCACCCCCCAACATAAGCAAGGTGTATGTTCTTGTATTCCAGTGATGGGTTCCCAAAATAGTTGAATATAGAAATAAGTGTCACTTTATTTCCAACGGCTTGTCATGGGTAATATAGATGGCATGAAATAATCCTCAAAATTATTTCTTAAGCCAATTACATAGTCATGATGAATCTTTTTATGTGATATTCTTGTCCCAGGATGTTCACCAATCGATCACGGAAGTGATGTGTTGGTGAAAATGTATGTCGGGGCCTTAGGATCAGAGTAGATTATCCAGCGATCTCAAGATTCTTTGGAACATTTGATGACACAGTTTCAATTTCAAGGAATCTTGATAAGTCTTTAGGATTGAAATTGGAAACCTTATCAGTGCAACATCATAAAAAAGATTACATGTTCAATCAATAACTTTCACAGTTAAAAGGTAAAGAGGTAGTCCCTTATTTTCACACAAAGTTCAGTGTAGTTAAAAGAAACATGTTGGGTTCATCGTTTTTTTGTGAAATGAGCACAATATAAATTAAACTGAAGGGGACTGGAAAATATATCATTTTTGACCTATGAAAGGGATGAAATTGTTAAAGGAGTTCACGTCAGGTTCTCCATTTTGTTTTGTCAGGATTTAAAGTCATGGAATGGGTTTCCCTTGATGGTTTGGTCAATAGGGTAGTTTTAAGGTTTCACTCAATAGTACGCATGGGGTTTTCCATTTTTCATCTTTCCTAAAAACTCCCAATGGTTCCCTCATCCATATTTGGGTACAGACCTTCTTTCCAAAGGCTGAAATTCATCTGGGTTTTTAGGCCCAGTGACTCTTGGGGACTCGTGTTGGTCGAGAGGATGGGAGGTCGGGCTCATCACACCCTTTTTGGGGGAATTATTACCTACTCTAGGACTCTATTATAGATTTAAGATATGTTCATGAAATCCTTCTCAGACCCAAATATGGGACTAGTTACCCCTGTCTCAGTGACTTGATTACAAACATGCTTTGATAGGGACAATTATGTGTATATCACAGGTTCTATATCGCTCTCTTATTTAATTATAATGATTGAGACCATGGCCATGTTCAAACACTATGGATTTTATTGATGTTTAGGGTTATGGATGGTGTCCCAAAAATTGGATTAAACCTCTACAAGGCATCCTATGTATCCTTTAAAACTAGAAATCAAAACCTACATAGTTTATTTGGTATAGTTTAAGGTCATATGACTGGACCCATCCATGCAATTTAATGTCATATGGTAAGGACATGAGTATCAGGATCGGGCCTCGATGAGGCTTCTTAAGTATCCTATTTAATATAGGAATCAATTTACACTTAGTTATTGAGATGGGTGTCTATGTTCTGAGAGAAAAAATAATAGAGGCCTTAGGTAAGACTTATGCATATGAGATTTCCCTGGATAGCTTCATCAGAAATATGGACCTTTGAGTGAGAATGAGATGTAATCATACTTACATCCCATTGGTGAAGATCCTATATTGGAGGAATTCTTATCATTCTATTGATACAATCATCACTGGTCTCTGAGCTCATGTGATCCATGCTCAGTGTGAGAAATAAGAGATAGTGACAAATTAGACACATTTCATGAGAGCATGTCCATATAGGGATTACACTTTAAATTTTCCCTTTGAGGGGAATGATAAACTATCTCATGGAGGATAGGGTATGGAACTTAGGCCTTAGGAAGGAATCCTGTATATCTCGGATATGGTAGGAATCAGAGACATTATGGACATCCTTAAGGTTTTTAGGGATGCTAGGATGTTATTCCAAGATATATGACCTATTGATCGGGGACAACTTATATGATGTCGGTGGTTGGGGCTTACATGCTGAGGCTACCCAATTGGCCAAGGCTTACACTCAAAGGCTACATATTGATATACTTATATCATGTTGCTAGTCTGGGCTTACAATTTGAGCCTTTCCAATTGATCAGGGACTACACTCTAAGGCTTTCTGTTGACATACTCATGTCATGTTGTTGGTCGGGGCTTACACTCTAAGGCTGCTCGATTGGTGTACTCATTCTTTATCCTCTAATGGATTAAAGAGATGTGTTGATATCCATGATGGTATGTCTGATATCATGATATTGGTCAAGTTGCATTAGTGAATGACCCTAGCTCATTAGGCCACCTCCCTTGTCAAAGGGGAATACAGCTGAAGATTATTATTCGGGGTCCACATGGCATGAGTCTGAGTAGGTATGTTGGAAAAGGTTTCAATGTCCAAGAGGATTTTTCTGTCATGTCTTGTCCATTTACTAGGAAAGTATTTATTGTCTTCTCAATATGTTGGGGCACCAATATTACATGACAGACACATCCAAGGGTGACTGCATAAACAATTGACATGCCTTGGATGCCTTCGAATGGGCAAAGAATCATGTCCATGATGCTTTGCATAACCAAATCAGTCATGTATAGGGTCTCTCACATGATCAATTGGGTTGTCTCAGATGTATTCACTTGAATGAAGTGGAAATGTCTGGGGTCTTGCACATGATCAAAGTAGACATGATCATGTGTTGTCACATGATTGACCTGACTTGTCTTCAGACTGTCTCATGTTAATATGGACATGTCTATAGACAATTTCATGATCATTCTTACATGTCAATGACTCATTCACATGATCAAAGTGCATTGTCTATGATTTCTTCACATGATCAATTCGGATATCTCTGAGTTACTTCGCATGATTGACAAGACTTGTCGAAGACATGTCAAAGGGGTTATATCCGGATCATATTGGCTTGTTCCTAGGTTGTCTCATGATAATGGTGACATGTCAATGGGTTTTCATGTGATCAGACCAACTTTTCCAAGCCTTGTCTTATGATAAACATGGAATTTACAAGGTTACCCGAGGTCATCATGAGATCGTTGAAGGGTATCATAATCGTTTTTCCTTAAACCATTCACATGGCGGGGTCTCATGGATATGCTTAGTATCTTATGCTCATCCAAATGCCACAAGTTCATGTCCAAAGGGATCATGCCTTAAGTTTAATGGATGATTATTAGTCATTGTAGAGGGATTCATGGTTTTAGTAGGGTCTTATCATGAACTCTTTACTCAATTGAGGCCATACATAGTCTAGGGGATGTGTGCATGAGGGATCCATATGGAACTCCAACCTTCATGCAAATCGCATGACCGTAATAGGGTCTCATGAAGGGTGTTGTGTTCATGCATGGGGGTTGTATATAAAAGCCTTCACATGCATGGATAATGTAAGGTATTGCATCACAAGGGGTTCATGGAATGTGGGCTGCACATTTTGAATCATGCACCGCAAGACCGAGCAGGGGTTCATCACAAGACTCAGGGTGTAGCTTCTTATCTTCTTGTGGAAAGGAGGAACTTACCCAACCTTATTCTTTGTATTGTATGATTGTATGATCTATCATGCGATGACATGATCTCCAAAAGATTATATGAGGTACTTTGCAAACACATATAAGGGTTATGTCTTGGTCCGCAAGGAAAGAGGCATGGTCTAGGGTTTTCTTCATACTGTACCTCTTGGGGTCTCATATGATTTCTCCCCATGAATCCCTCATGGCTTAAATAACCTCGAAGGGGTCTTGTGATGGATCTTCCAATAATGAATGGGTATGTTTGTTGATGTGGTATTTACCGGTAAATTCATACACTTGCATGAAGAGGGTGCATGACCATATGTCTAGCTTATCTTGAACATAGGGTCTTACGAAGGTCTCAATCATCATGACAATGACTTTTGGGAGGTGTTTTTTGGCCAAGACGGCCATGACCAAGGTTGTACATGAGTTATGTGGGCCAAGTAGGTCTTGGTACTATGAGACTGAAGATGGTGTAGTAAGCATGGTTGAACACCCTGCTTTGGTGAGGTCACGAACCCCATGGATATCAAGTGATCATGTGAACACTACACAAGAACCAAGCGATGTATGACATTCGGTTCAACTTACGACCACCTGATATTCAAAATATCATGTGGATAGCCCTAGACATTACCTGAGGAGTTATTTGGAAGGCGGTGTCCAGCTTCCCTTCTTTTTTGTAGGTCTTCCCTCCTCTCTTATTATGTATGTTTTTCTGGATGTATTTGGGTTTATATAGACAAAGGATGCCGAAGGAGGTTCCACTTTACTCAGGATGAAGGGAATGTGCACTGGATAACATTGTGAAGATCACATTGCATGATCATTTCATTTGATCATGAGATGCATCTATTTTTTCCTATGGCATCATGTGATCATAAAAATCAGAATTAAATTGGATGGAAAATATGTCGGAGGTGGAAGGGGTTCACAGTCACTAAAGTTCTTGAGATGCCTTCAACGCTTGTCTTCACACTTATTGCATGATCAAAGGATGATCATGTGATGTCCTCATCTCTCTTATTTGGCACCACGAGAACCAAAAAATCCGACTTAAATTGGACGAAAAAATCATCAAAAGTGGAAGGGGTTCGTGGTTGTAAAATTACTTACGACACTACATCTATCTTAAATTTGGTTTTATGATCAAAGGATGATCATGTGATGACCTCGATCATTGTCGGGGGAACTTGTGGAAGTACACTTCCATATCCACTTTGATATTGCAGTGACTTATTCTGGTTGCCTTGGAATCTCTCTATCGACAAAGGACTGGTGATGGTGATGATGAAGAGAGTTGAGTGATCATTCGACCATCTTTGATTTTCCATGTCGAACCAGTAGCATCAGTGTGGGAGTTTGAATATAGTGTCTCATTATACATGGGATCGCTTGATTTGAATTCGTGAGGCACATGATTCTTTTGAGTTTGAAACGAACTCACAAGGTTCTAGTTTAAAGTGGATGGCTAGGATCACCAGGAGGCATGATCAGATGGTGTGGATCACCAGACAGCTTGATCGGACAGCCCAAGTTTGATCGCCAAGAAAATTTCGCAACCCACATCGAATTCCTGCACAAATTCTCCTTTGATATATAATCCATTTCATAGTAGCCATTATTTTGAGTCAGAAACAGGGTTGGCACCCATACTATCTACATCACTTCCATAGTGGGTTTTGGACCACAGAGTCTTTGTATCGGATTATGCGCTAGGCCAACACCCACTGGGTGTGACACTGGTATGTTGGTTGGCCTAGGATGACTCCCACTAGGTGTGAAGACCATAAAAACCCTTGTATGAGTCCAAGTTATCTCCATAAACCAAACCCAATCCTTCATATATGGCACCTCAAAAGTTCTTTCATGAAAACTATATCAATTTTTTTCATGGTCTTCACATCCCTTGGGTCTTCGGCAGCAAAGTGAAAAAATGCACAAATATCGGTGCCAACAACTACAATTACAATTCATAATGAGAAAAAATAAAAGGAACCAATTTACTAAATTTGAACCTATAGATACAAAATATGTAATCCATTTTTTAATATTTAATATTTAGAATTGGTAGAAATTAATTTAAGATAAAAACACAAAATGCAACAAAAGATAGTTTTGAGTACAATGTTTTTTAAGCACAAAAATGAACTTATACCAAAATAAACTACATGTTGATTCATATGTAATTAATTATATTATTTATAATTAAAGTATAATTACTTTAATTTAAAATATAATTATACTTTTCAATTACTTTATTTCATGAAAATAAATGATAGTTTTACAAAAATCATCATTTTTTTACTATTCATTTAAAAAATAAATATTTTTAGAAAAATAAAAATTCACCCCAAGATAATATTGAAATTCTGATTTAAAAAATGATATAATTTTTATCAAATATTATTTATAAAATTTGAATAAATTAATTATAATATTCTCTAATAAAAATCAATAAAAACCAATTTTTAAGAAAACGTATTTTTGAAGTATAAAATGACATTAATAAAAATTAAGTACTTATGAATTACCCAATATATTTGTATTATATAAAACTTTTATACATATTTTTCATAATATTTTTATCCCTATTCATATTTATAATTTAATTTCTATGTCATAATAGTAGCATTTAAATATTAATATTTTTAAACTATTTTGCAATTCATTTAATGCTCAATATTGCGTGTTAGGAAAGCTATCAAGCATAGTATTCATTTAAAATAAATTTTCGAGGTGTTACATACGAACCCCTTTAAATAAATTATTTCCTCACAATTTTATCTTTTCCCTAATAAAAATGGTTTAAAACATTTTTTTAAAACAATTCTAGAGAGTGGAAGATAAAACATACGATCATGAAAGGAAAAACCTTTTTAATATTTAAAAATGTATTTTTTTGAAAACCCTCATCATAAAAAAGGGATAACAAAAAATCCTTTTGAAAATATCATGTAATAACACATAATCAGGTTCCCAGATAAGAAGATCATTGGCGGGGAGTCAAAATATGGACATGGAGGAGAAAAATAATGTTCAAGGGATAATAGTGAGTGATATGAAACACTATCATGAGTAAATTAATGGCCAAAAAACATAAATCAGTAGGGGATAAAAAATGAAATCAATTCATTAGAAATGAAGGTAATAGGATAACATTTTTCTTTCAAGATCCTTTTCCTGGGTTTGAGGGATTATTTTACTATCAAGATGGAGAACACAATAAAATATAATTACTTGATTTATTCCCATTCTAGAAGCAAAATTTCATCCTTTTTTTGTGATTTTGTACATTTAAAATTCTTTATTATCTATAACATTATGAAATTAATATTCAAAATGAATTTTTCATACCTAAAGAACTAAAATAAACTTTCAAATAATCAAAAGAACTATAGGAGTATGATAAGTTATTCATCGTATTTTTAGACATTAATAAAAAAATGGTTAGCACAAGATTAAATAATATCCAATATATATAAACCATCACATGAAGAAATATTACATTAATCTCTAATTCCTCAATAATAACACCCAAATTTCAACTTAAATCATTCCATTAAAATCTATAGAATATGTATGACCAATATTGAAACCCAAAGATTAGAATGATTTGATCTCATATTCTTTTATGATCAACTTAACAATTATCTCCAAATAATAAAAATCACTTATAAATACATATATCAAAAAAAGTATATTCCTAAATCATATAATCTCCAAAATATGTTAATATTTTCCATAAATAACTTGAATAGCCATAAAGACACAATAAAATCATATATGATTACAAAATATAATTCAGTCTTTATTATTTAAATAAACTCCCATATTAAAAAAAATATTTACCTTAATCATACAATGTTCCCAATATAATGATTTTATTTTAAAAAATAACTTTAATCACATAGCCATTGAATCACATTTCAATACCATGGTTATCTATAGGATAAAGCATATTCACCTAAAATATAATAATCATTTTATCCCAATTAACCATAATTTCCTCAAAATCAATGATCATATTAACACTAATGGTTATCAATACCTCTCAACTTATTTCCACAAAATATAAAATCATTTTTACTCAAATAACCTTTTCATTACAACACAAGTTAAATATAAGGGTTAAATATACCTCAAAAGTTTATGAAAACTCAATAAATGTATCCCAAATTACTCTCATCATATAAAACCTCAAAATATACTAATGAATTTAATTAAATACCACTACATCATAACTCTTGAAACCCTATATTTTTACACTTTTAATCATTCAAAATTCTTAATAACCCATTGTCCAATATTTTCCATCTTATAAACTTATAATTCCTTCCTATAATCAAGGAAATTATTCATGTCCTAAGATTCATCAATCATTATCTGTTTATGTTTCTTAATTTAAGCATAAAATTCATTCCTTTTAAATAAAGATCACCAATCATTCCAATCCAAATTTTGAAGAAAAATTTCCCATGATCTACCCAGTCAAATCTGTAAATTTTTAGATTGCATCAAAACCTTTTCAAGTTCTTCTACTTCATTTATCCATGTATAATCATTGCATCTTAATTTAAATGTATGCTGACTAAGCTTGATATTTTTAAACTATCCCATGTTTTGAATATATAGCTTTGAGACTGTTCTGTAATCTTTTTCAAACCAGAATTCTCAAGTTGATTAATCTAGGAGTGGCGAACTCCAAGATTTTTCGGCTTGAGTGATTTATCTTCTGGCAAGGGAAATAAATTACTATTTTTCAATGGTATGTGTTGTAATCACTTTTGTGAGAATAAATGTTTCCAAAACCAGTAGAGTTGATATTTTCCCCAAATGTATTTCTCTAGATTTTTCACTTTTCAGCATATTATTTCTCTATTACTCACTATTTTTAGCCCGTTTCTTGCTTCGATATAGTTTAGAACAAAAACTTAAAAAGATTGTGATGTTTTATTTGTTCCATATAATAAACAAAATAAAAAAATAGAAAAATAGAAACTCAATTCCACTGCTGACAATAGTGGGATCTTTTTGTTAGTTTTTTTTAGAAGAACAGTGGTCAAAATTGCCTTCTCTGTGGGTTCGACCCTGCTTTCCACATATACTGTAGTTAGTAGGATTGTAAATTTTAAACTTTCACCAGCTTCAAAGATGGTTTAGGTCAAGTTTTTGGCGCCGTTTCTAGGGATGGCCCATGAACCTATAAAATAAACTGAGTAAATAAAATAAATTAAAACTTAAATAAAATATGAACAAAATAATTAAAAAAAACTAAAACTTAATTAAAACAATTGAAAACTTAATTTCAACATAAACTTTAATAAATTTATAAAACCAATTAAACTTAAGTTAAATTATTAATAACTTCAATTTGTATAACTTAAATTGTTACTATACTAAACTAAAATTAAAAAAGAAATTAAATTATTAAAAGTAAATATATAATTTAAATATTTAAATTAAAAAGTTAAAATGTTTATAATAGTTACTTTAAAAAATTAAGGTAAAAAGTTAGTTAATTTGTAATTACATACTTAAGTTAATTAATGAAGTTGAATTAAAGAGATTAAAACAAGGGTAGCAACTTTTAAAACTTAAATTTATATTTAATTGATTATTATAAGACAACTAATAATTAAGTTATGCTACTTTAATCAAAAGATATTTAATACATGAGATGTTAAACAAAAACTTCATTATTAAAGTGAAAAAGAAAAATTAATTAAATAACTAATAAATGTTAAATTATTAGATATTCAAACAAAAATCATTAAACTAATAAATAATCATTAGACCATAAAATTAAAGTAAGATACAAATTAACTAATTTAAAACATAAGACACATGATTAATTATAAAAATTCATTAATTGATAAGTTTATTTATAAAAATACAAAAGTGTAAATATTTAGCATAAACCACAAGAATAACCAATTGAATCATTAAAAATTAACAAAAAGATGTGGAAAAACAAGTGTTTTTAAGGCCACATCAAATTCCCCCACACTTAAGCATTTTTTATCCTCAAACAATATCATGTTTTATTAAACATGAAAACAAAATTATGTTTATAATTCAGATCAAAATGTAACATGTCTAAAACTTTAAGCAGAGGACTTAAAAAACAAGTCAATAGGCTTTTAGAAACTAAATTTCTCATATGAATCTTTCCAAGAACAAATACTCACTGGTAGTCTTGAAAACTATGAATCATAAAGCAATAAAGATGTCATGCCTCATATGTGGTACTGATTTGTGACTAACTTCAATCCAGTATCAATTCCAGAGCCCAAGAGTAAAAAAAGGTAAAATTTATGTGGAATTAAGAACTTAACAGTAGGAACTTTATACTTTAAATTTTTCACCTAGGTTCCAAAAATAAATATATTTTTTTTGTGAACCACCTCAATGATAAAACCTAGATGACTCCCATAAAAACCAATTGACCCCTTCTTCATTTGGTGTTCATCATTCCCCTCACCTTAGTGAACTCATTTTTGACCCTAGACACTTTATTTATTTATTCCAAGCCATGTATCATGTGTTAAGAACTGTGCAATGCACTTATTCAAAGTGTACAGAGGGCCTAAAGTAAACAGAAATGCACCCAGCATCTAGGGTCTCAGAGACTCACTGTAAGATCTCAGATGCCCAAACTACACCAGTTTCGAAAGATTTATATATAAATCATTTCTACTGGATCATTAAAATGATTAATTTTTATAATTAAAATAAAAATGAGTCACCTATGATCAAAATCAAAATTCCAATTCCAAAAGTTATGATCATAATTCCATTAAAAGATCACCCATTTCACTCTCAGAAATCATTCCTAAACCAAAATTTTCATTAGATCACTAAGATAGACCACTCAACACTAATCCATTATCACTAATTTTATATTCAAATAAATTATTAACTACCAATCAAATCATTTTTCAAGGAAAGATCCATTTGAATAACAATGAGCATCCTAAAATCAAGTAAGAATTTTCAAAAATTGAAAAAATTTACCCATTTTTTAACAAAAAGTTAGAAGTTGCAGTGGGAATTGATGGGATCAAAATTAAGCACAGTTAAGTACAATCGATAATTGACCCCCTCCACCACACTTAAAACCCAACTTTTTCCCCAAAGTTGACTTCAAAGGTGGAGAAGAACAATTAAACAGTTCAAAACAGGTTTTCAATTTGGTAGATTTATGACATGTTTTAAGGGTCTCTTTCAAATTTGAAAATATTGTTCGCCATAATGAATAACTAATCAGCAGGTTCATTAGTAAGTATATACATTAACATTTATGTTCAGTGAAAAAGATTTTCAAGATAGCTCAAAATAAGCATATAAGGTGTGGGTACACAATTAATTGGGTGTAAGAATTTTAACAAAGTATGATTCAAATGAATGTTCAATATAGCAGAAAGAAGAATTCTAAACACTTTATTGACTAATCGGTTCCAATGACAAACGCAACTACCAGCAAGCATGTACCCCCCCACACTTAATTTCATGCAGTGAATGGGTTTTAAACAATGAATTTCAGTTCACAACAACAGGAAAATGCATATTGTTTAAATAAAAACAGACTTTTGTAGTGGAAACAAAGATGCAACCGAATTTTTAGTACACATATAGTAGAATTTTCTAATACAAGTAGAATTTTTCAGTGAGAAAAATTTTATTAGCAAACACAGGAGCAGAAATACATGAAAAATATTTAAGTACTTCCCTGACTAAGTTCTTGTCCAAAGATTATCATGGGAATTACACTCCTTTGTTACATAGTAGCAGCATCCTAAAAACACAGAGCATAAAAACCATAGAAAAATAACCAACATAGACAGTGCATACAAGAGGCAGAACAACATGACTTTATTCAAAGTAAAATAAGAAACAAACAAAAGTAAACACAAAAATAAGCATGGGTTGAATCCCATGAAGCATTGAATTTAAAGTCTTCAGTTAGACTTTATTTAATTATAATTTTTTTATTTATTAACACAAAAAAAACCATGGGTTTCCTCCCATGCAAATCTAGATTTATAGTCCCTTGCTAGATCTCATTAAAGAACAATTTTCAAGCACAGTGAAGGAAGCCAATCCCTTTGGTTGTCCCTCAAAATAAAGTTTCACTCTCTGCCCATTAACTAACATGGGTTTATTCTCTTCACCTAAAATTTCAATAGATCCATTTTTTAAGAACTCTTACTATAGTAAAAGGCCTAGACCACTTTGACTTCATCTTTTGATGAAATAGTTTGAGTCTATAATTAAAGAGGAGGACCTTCTATCCAGGTTTGAATTCTTTGTTTTGAATGATAGAATCATGAAATATTTTAGTCCTCTCTTTATAAATTCTTAAATTATCATAACTATCTCTCCTAATCTCATCAAGTTCACTCAGCTAAAGTAATCTCCTCTCACTAGCACTCTTAAAATCAAAGTTCAGAGCCTTAACTACCCAATAAGACGTATGTTGCAACTCCATAGGTAAATGGAAAAATTTCCCAAATAATAGCCTGTAAGGAGACATACCTATTGGGGTCTTGAAAGCAGTTCTATAAGCCTATAAAGCTTCATCTAATTTAAGAGACCATCCTTTCCTAGAGTTTGACATAGTTTTCTCAAAAATTTGTTTCAGTTCCCTATTTAAAATCTCCACCTATCCACTAGACTGTGGATGATAAGGAGTATCAGTTTTATGAACACAGCCATATTTCTCCATCAAAGCTTTAAATTTGTAATTCTTAAAATGTGTTTAATTATCAGTGATAAAAGCTCTTGGAACTCCAAATCTTGTAAATATGTTCTTCTTAACAAATTTAATTATAGAATTAGCTTGATTATTGGGCAGTGCCACTACCTCAACCCATATCAAAACATAGTCAACAGCAACAAGTATATACTCATTCCCATGAGATGATGGAAATGGACCCATGAAATCTAAAACCCAAACATCAAAAATTTCAACTTCCATAATTCCTTTTTGGGGTAACTCTTGCTTCCTACCCACATTTCCTAGCCTCTGACATCTATCACAACCAACTACAAAACTCCTAGAATCCTTAAAAAGAGTAGGCTAATAGAAACCATATTATAGACCTTTATGAGCAGTTCTCTCACCACCATGGTAACGTCCCCAAGGTGAGGAATGACAATTCTCTAAGACAGGAAGTATCTCTTCCTCAGGTACCCATCTTCTAATAATACCATCAACACACCTCCTAAACAGCAGGGGATCATCCCAAAGGTAGTATTTAAGTTTAGAAATGAATTTCTTTCTTTGATTATTGGACTAATTTTTGGGAAAAAACACATACTGCCATGAAGTTGGCCAAATCTAAAAACCAAGAAGATTGCCTAATTGACACAGTAAGCAGCTTCTCATCAAGAAGAGAAGAGTTTATTTCCCTAAGATATTTATATTGAGATTGAGTAAGAGGAATCCTCAATAAGTGGTCCACAACTAAATTTTCATCTCCCGGCTTATCCCTAATCTCCAGATCAAACTCTTGTAGCAACAAAATCCATCTAATCATCCCGGGTTTAGTTTATTTATTAGACAGAAAGTACTTTAAAGTAGAATGATCAGTGAAAATGATAACTCTTGAACCTAATAGATATTTTCTAAACTTCTCTAGAGCAAACACAACAGCTAAGAATTATTTTTCAGTGGTGGTATAATTCTTTTTGGAATCATATAGCAGTCTACTAGAATAGTACACCACATACAACTTTCTATCTTTCCTCTGTCTAAGGACAGCACCTACAACCATGTCACTAGCAGCACACATAAGTTCAAAAGGTAGTTTCCAATCAGGTGCAGTGATGATAGGTGATGTAGTGAGTTTCTCTTTAAGCAGATTAAATGATTTCAAACAGTTTTCATCAAAATTGAAAGGTGCATCCTTGACCAGAAAAGAACATAAGGGCTTAGTTATTTTGGAAAAATCTTTTATAAATCTCTGGTAGAAACCGGCATGCCCTAGGAAACTTCTAACAACTTTTACATTTACATGAGGTGGTAGTTTTTGAATAACATCAATCTTAGTAGTATAAACTTCTAGACCTCTCTTTGACACTTTATGACCAAGCATTATTCCTTATGTAACCATGAATTGACACTTCTCCCAATTAAGAACAAGGTTGGTTTCAATGCATCTCTCTAAGACTAACTCAAGATTTCCAAGATAAGTATAAAAATTACTACCCACAATGGAAAATTAATCCATGAAAACCTCAATAATTCTCTCAATCATATCTGAAAAAATAACCATCATACACTTTTTAAATGTGGCTGGAGCTCCACACAGCCCAAAGGGCATCCTCCTATAGGCAAATGTTCCAAAGGGGCATGTGAAAGTGGTCTTTTCCTGATCCTATGGAGCAACAGCAATCTGGTTATAACCAGAATACCCATCCAGAAAGCAGAAAAATTCATTTCCATTAAGCCTCTCAAGCATTTGATCCAAAAAGGGCATTGGAAAATGGTCGTTCCTAGTGGCTGCATTAAGCTTACAATAATCTATACAGACTCTCCATTTTTTGGTTTTCCTAACTTGGACTTCTTCAATGTTTTCATTTTTAACAATAGTGAAACCTCCCTTATTGGGGACAACCAGGACAAGGCTGACCCAAGGACTATCAAAAATGGGATATATCATTCCAGTGTCCATCAGTTTAATCACTTCCTCTCTCACAACTTCATTCATGATAGGATTTAATCTTATTTCACATTCCACCCTAGGCTTATGGTATGGTTCCATAGGTATTTTATGCATACAAAATGAGGGAATAATACCCTTGATATCAGTTATTGTCCAGCCTATGGCATATTTAAACTTCTTAAAAACATTCAATAGTCTTTCCTCTTGGTTTCCATCAAGTTCAGCAGAAATTATTACAGGAAAAGTGGAATTCTCACCCAAAAATGAATATTTAAGATGAGAAGGAATTGTTTTTAGCTCAATAGTGGGTGGTTATACACACGAAGGAAGACTATTAGGCCTGAGAGTTCCAATATCTTCAACATATTTCTTGTAAGGAGTATTAAATGATGAAATATTTTCAATTTCATGCTCATATTCAAAAGCAATAGTGCCACTGTCCAAAGTGGGTAGTACACTGTCCAGACTTTCCAGATTAGAATTTAACAAGTTAATCATAGCAGAATCATCTAATTGTCTTATAAGTTCTCCCTCAATATCATCAAAGTGATCATAAAGGTTGGTGTTAACATAAAAACCATAAAATTCACTCAAAAAGCTCCTAAGTTCAGAAACATAGGACCCTTCTACAGTAGAAACTGGACAGTTGTCCAATTCTGAAAATTTTTCCAGATTTGGTGTTTGAGCAGAATTTTCAATTTCTAAAACAGATTGAACGGGATTTTCAGCTTCACAATTATTTTCTTCAACAAAGGATTGATTTTCAGATTTTTCAAAGCTTTCAGTTGAGTTCTTATCTTCTAAGGACTCTAGCATTGAACAGTTTTCAGAAAAAGTTGGTCCTTTAACATTTTTAAACACATTGAACTCTTCTTGTTGTTCTCTAATTTTAAAAATAAGTTGACACTTAGAGACATCAATAACAGAACCACCTGTGGCCAAGAAATGCCTACCCAAGATGATGGGAACCTCTTGATCACATTCCATATCTAATACTAAAAAGCCTACAGGAAAAAATAGTTTCCCAACCCCAACTAGCAAGTCATCTACCCTGCCCACCGGATGAGTGAAATATCTATCAGCTAACTATAGTATGGCTGTGGTGTGTTGAAGGTCACCCAACCTCAACTATTAAAATAGTGCGTATGGGAGTAGATTAATGCTAGCACCTGAATCACACAAACAGTTCAGCTGGTTAGAGTTTCCTAGTGTGAAAGGTATGACAAAACTACCTGGATATTTCAGTTTAGGTGGAATTTTCTTTTGGAGTACAGCACTACACTCTTCAGTGAGGCTGTAAGTACCAAATTCTTCCAGAGTTTTTTTGTTTGAGACAATTTTATTAAAATATTTCAAGTAATATTGGATTTGAATTAAATATTGAATGAAAGGAATGTTCACTTGAAGTTTTTAAAGAAGTCTAAGGAACTGAAGAAGTTTAGCCCTGGTGTTACTTTTAGGTTTGAGCTTCTCAAGAAAAGGGATGGGTGGGGAAAAGTTTTTTAAGGACGGTAGAAATATCCCTCACCTCTTCCTCAACTTTTTCTTTTCCTTTGTTCTTTTGATTTTTAAATGAAGTTTCAGCTTGAGTTTCAGGTGACAAATTCAGATTTAGATCGTTTTCAATACTTTTCTATGATTTTACAGCATGTGTGCAAAGAAGATTTTTATTACCATATTGAAGCAGATTTTCATTTTGGGCATTTTCATGGCCTTTTTCAGAAACAACTTGAGTATTAATTCCACTTTTAGTGACAACAGCCATGGAATTCTCCCTAGGGTTTAGCTCAGTGGTACTTGGAAGTCTACCTTTTCCCCTAGATGAAAAATATCTAGCAAGTTGACCTAACTGTGTTTCCATGTTTTTCATTCTAACATCAGTTTGCATTTTATCAAACTCATATTGACTTTGATGTTTGGACAGTTGAGTCATGTATCTTTCCTCTTGAGAGTTTATTTTTTTTAAGATTAGATCAAGCTTAGAAGACATGTGATTATCATTGTTTCCTTGTACATTTGAAGACTCACCCCTTTTTTGATTTTGAAATTTTGGTCTTGATTGATTAGAGTAGTTAGGGGAAATGGATTGTTTGATTAAGACTTGGTCTTTCCAGGATAGATTTGGATGGTTCCTATAACCTTGGTTGTAATTATTTAAAAATGGATCTTCTTTAGGAAGCATTCTAGGACCATAGTTAACAAAGTTTGAATTCTCTTGTTGTTGGGATGGCATATCAAAATTAGGACAAAAGTTCTCAGTATGCCCAAACATAACACACTAGACACATTGTTCCCTTAAAGATTGGTTGGTATTTTGACATCCTAGTTGGTTAACAGTTTGTTTTGACTTCTGGTTTATTAAGGATTGAAGTTAATTGGTGATTTCAGCCAGTTTAACTTGAGTTTCATTCATTGAACCAGTGTTTGGGTTAACATTTCTATTGACTCTTTTTCTTCTTGAATTTTTATGTTGTGAATTCAGTGAAATATTATTAAAAAAATTGTCTAAGTTCTTCATCTGTTTTATCATTGTAATTACCCCCAGCAGCTTGGCCAACTAGATTCTATCCAGAGGAGGAAAACCCTTCATAGAATGTATCCATAAGAAGGTGTGATGGGAGTTGATGATGGGGACACTGCCTAAGAAGATCCCTAAATATTTCCTAGGCTTCATGAAAATATTATACATACTCTTGATAAAAACTAGTTATCTTAGTTTTAAGTTCTCCTTTTAATCTTTGAGGATAAAATTTCATAATGAATGAGTTATACACTTGATCCTAGTTTTTGAAAATGTTCTCATCTAGATTCAGAAACCAATTTATAGCATTCCATTTAAGGAAAAGGGGAAAGACTCTCATTCTAATTTCATTTTAGGTGATTCCTAGAAGATTTAATTGTTGCACAGTGTTATAGAAGTATCTAATGAAGGCAAGGGAGTCCTCATTAGAGATTCTATTAAAAGCAGGCAACAATGAAATATGTGATTGTTTAAGTTCATAATTTTTGTCCCTAGGACTTAATTTGATGGATGATGGATTGCTTGAAACATGAGGAACTTGGAACTCCCTCACCCTAGGCCTTTCATTTTCTTCTAAGAGTTCTAGTTTATTTTGATAGTTTTTAGGTGCTGGAACTCTATTATCTAAGTTCTCCATTTTAGTTTTGTTCTTCTTTCTTAGAGCAGTGAGATGTTTGTCTATTTCTAAGTTCAATGGCTCTAGACTAACAGTAGAGTGTCTTGTGCTCATACAAACAATAGTATACAGTAATAAAAATTAAAGAAAACAGCAACAAGTTAAACATATTTTTTACAATTTTCAAATTTTTCAAATTTTTTTTAGATTTTATATATTTGATTTTTTTTAGTTTTTTTAGAGTAATGGCTTGTGCCTTCCCCAGAAATGGCACCAAAAACTTGACCTAAACAATCATTGAATCCGGTCAAAGTTTAAAATTTATAATCCTACTAATTAAATAATATGTGGAAAGCAGGGTCGAACCCACAGAGAAGGCAATTTTGACCACTGTTCTTCTAAAAAAACTAACAAAAAGATCCCACTATTGTCAGCAGTGGAATTGAGTTTCTATTTTTCTATTTTTTTATATTTTTTATTATAAAGAACAAATGAAACATCACAATATTTTTAAGTTTCTATTCTAAACTATATCAAAGAAAGAAATAGGCTAAAAACAGTGAGTAATAGAGAAATAATATGCTGAAAAGCGAACAATCTAGAGAAATACATTCGGGGAAAATATCAACTCTACTGGTTTTGGAAACATTTATTCTCACAAAAGTGATTACAACAAATACCACTAAAAAATAGTGATTTATTTACCTCACCAGAACATAAATCAATCAAGCCGAAAAGTCTTGGAGTTCTCCACTCCTAGATTAATCAACTTGAGAATTCAGGTTTGAAAAAGATTACAGAACAAACTCATCATATGTTCTCTAGTATTTTATTTCAATTTAAATGTTCTATAAAATTAATCCACATTCAACTCACCATATGAATGTGGAATTCTGAAATTAAGATCAAGTGATACGTTACAATTGAATGTAATCAGAATTGATCTCACCAATCAACTCCAATCACAAACAAAATGATAATGAGAATAGATTAAGAAGATAACCAGAAGATTCAATTTAAACCCCGAACTAGAAGTATTTAGCCTAAAATTTTCTCTTTTTCGTATTCTAAAATCATTTAATTACAGAGGAAGAGAATTGGAAGAGAATAGAGGAAGAAAAATCCCTCTTCTAGCAACAATTGTTGCTGCTCCTGGCCCTCGGAACTCCGAAGAATGGTTCTCCTCTACTCTGAGTGAATGATCGAATGAATTCTCCCTCCACATGTCTGGCGTGTTTGTGGAATGAATGAGCGTCTCTGCTCTTGTATGATGTGATCGTGGAATGACGAATGAGAGAGTCCCCCTAAATTCTGTTGCAACTCTATTTTTATATCCTCCGTTATCTCACCGCTCAATTTTCACTGACTTGGACTCGTCTTTTTCTATTTCACCACACACGTGCGTTTTTTCGCGACAGGCATGTCGCATTAATTTTTCTCACGTAACTAACTCTTGCTGATTCAGTTAAGCTAATTTGGATGTGTTCTTGTCTCTCGAATGAACCTGAAAAGTTTGAACATAAAAAAAGCGGTAATAAATACAAAGAAAATAAATAACAAATTATAATTATTTTTTAAAGTTAAATTAAAAGGTTAATTCAAGTTAATTTAAAGATACTTAAATTGATAATTATTATTACTAGAACAAATATTAATATTATAGTTATTAAATATTTAATTAGATAAAATTTATTACATTTTTAAATTATTATTATTAATTATGCAATTTAATTAGTGTAAGTATTATTAATAATTATCTGTAATAACATTATTTAATTATTAAATTAGACTCATATCAATTACTTTATTTTATTCTATTAAAATTAAAGTGTTAAAATATCTATTTTAATTAACAATTTTATAAATTATGATTTTTTATATTTAAATTTTATAAAATTTTATTAGTTTGACTTGTATTCTATTTAATAACTTATCTATTTATTAATGTTATAAATGTTAAATATATAAGATTATTATGTGGTATATTATATTTATTTATTTAATTTATTAATTATTATTATTATCTTTTTCTTTATCTTTTTTTTTATTTTTAATTTACTTCCCCCCATATTCTTCTCCAGTGCGCCGAAAGAGAAGGGGTTTTCATTTCCAGGAAGGAGAAACGGGGTTCCTCCTCCTCAAACTCCCACGGCCGCAACAGTTCCTCCTCTCATCAGCAAAGTTCCACGCTTCGGATCTTCCTCCTCATAGAATAGTAGCTCGAGGGGCATCTGGTTCTTCCGAGCTCGGCTCCTGTACACAACAGCTTCACTCCAGAACTGGTAATCTTCTTCAAAAAAACGGTATCTCGGACGGACTCCTCTGCAATGTGACGTCAGCCTCAGCTCGGTTCCAATTCCTCTACACAGCGACAATAGGAATGGCTCGGGATTGGCCTAGACTTAATGGAGCAGCGCCAAAAGGTCCCCACGGCGAAGGGGAGGGGGTCTTTTGTCTTGTTTTCTATAGGGAAGATTAGTGGTGGATAAAACTCCTTTTCCATGCTATGGGTGACTTCACCTCATGCGGTAGGTTCCAAAATCAACTCGTGTTGGATGAGTCTCTTCTACATCAGCCTTTCTTTGATGGCATGCCAGCTCGTGGTGAAAGAACGATGAAGAATGACGTGAAAGGGTCAGATAACAGTTGCATGGAGAAGGAGGCGGTAAGGTAAGTACAATGAAGTCAAATCAAAGGTGCAAAAAATGAAAAATGAAATCATGGTAAGCGGTGGAAGAATAATTTTGTTCAAGGCATGAAACGGTGACAGGGGATTATGGTACCAAGAGGATTACGGTGAGACCGGTGGCAGGATTGAGACATCAAAACCAAACGGTGAGACCATGAAAGATAAATAAGTGCGTAGTGTTGCGGTGCAAAGGGAAGCGGTGACTGTGAGTCTGTGAGCAAGGAACATTGATGCCAAAACTGGTGGCAGGAGACACCGTAAGAGGAATATTGTGAGACAGTAAGATAGGTTATGGTGAGACCATATGGAAATGGTGCGTGGTGGTACCGTGACCGGGACGGCCTGTGAACCTGCAAAATAAACAGAGTAAATAAAGTAAATTAAAACTTAAATAAAATATGAACAAAATAATAAAAAAACTAAAACTTAATTAAAACAATTGAAAACTTAATTACAACATAAAATTTAATAAATTTATAAAACCAATTAAACTAAAGTTAAATTATTAATAACTTCAATTAATATAACTTAAATTGTTACTATACTAAAACTAAAATTAAAAAACAATTAAATTATTAAAAGTAAATATAGAATTTAAATATTTAAATTAAAAAGTTACATTATTTATAATAGTTACTTTAACAAATACAGGTAAAAAGTTAGTTAATTTGTAATTAAATACTTAAGTTAATTAATGAAGTTTAATTAAAGAGATTAAAACAAGAGTAGTAATTTTTAAAACTTAAATTCATATTTAATAGATTATTATAAGACAGCTAATAATTAAGTTATTCTACTTTAATCAAAATATATTTAATACATGAGATGTTAAACAAAAACTTCATTGTTAAAGTGCAACAGAAAAAATAATTAAATAACTAATAAATGTTAAATTATTAGATATACATACAAAAATCATTAAACTAATAAATAATCATTAGACCATAAAACTAAAGTAAGATACAAATTAACTAATTTATAACATAAGACACATGATTAATTATAAAAATTTATTAATTGATAAGTTTATTTATAAAAATAAAAAAGTGTAAATATTTAGTATAAATCACAAGAATAACCAATTAAATCATTAAAAATTAACAAAAAGATGTGGAAAAACAAGTGTTTTTAAGGCCACATCAGAGACATCATCTAGAATTTGTTTTCCATAATAATTTAGGATATGGTTTGACTTGAATTTTTCAAATAAGGGTTGGTGTAAATAAAAATTAAAAAATCTAGATAATAAGATAAACACATAATATTATCGATGGTCACCCTCCATTGTAGCCGAGTTGAGGGTTGGAAATCCCTTTTCTAAGTTATCCATTGTAAAAACTTGATAAAGTCCATTATGGTATATTCTGAAAAGGTAATGATAAGATTGTTTTATTTAGAAAATATGGTCAAATTTATCACAATTTCTTTCAAGATATAAATGTATAAAAGAGAATTTGGATACATTGTAAAGTTTTCTGCTGGTGAGTTGAATACTATAGAAGGTATATAAATCAAAATATTTTTCAATTATTATTGCAAGTGATTCCTATGGAAAATAAATTAGGTTTTTTTTATTTATATCTTTTCATCTTGAAGAAGATCTATTACCCTAATGAAAGAAATTTTTGAGTCAATAACCAATAATTTCATTAATGAAATAAAATTGAACAACTAATTAAATTTTGAATGTCTTAATCTATGACACCCTTCCTTTAAATCTATAATTCCTTAGGTTTAACCTAAGTTATCCATTGACATCATTCAATTTTGTAGAATTTTTTAAAATCAATCATAATGGTTTATAGAAAACATTCGAATTAACCCAAGCATATCCCCTGGGAGTGTCTATCCAGGTGTTCAGTATTAGACTCACTCATTATGCACCGAGTGATGGTCGAGTTAATACCCAATCTACCCATATTAGAATTATCACCCCCAAGTACATCTATTCCACAGCCGTACCCACTTTCTAATATCCAAATAGGTATGAAATTTCTTGAAAAACAACATAATCTTTTCTTTTCCAAAACTTTAGGATATTTTCCTATAATTAGACTTATTAACCTATAATGTTATCAAAAGTATTAGCCAATCTTCATATAAATCATACTAATCTTAAAAGTTATTTAAAATTTTCCTTCAATTCGAATTATAAGGACCCAACCTTAAAACATTATAAATCTTTATTTTTTAGATAATAATTATATTTCTTACATTTTTAAGGTCTTTACAGTTTATATTTTTAGAGAATTGTTTCATAACTTGTACATAACAAAACCATATATTACAAAGTGGACACTTCCACTAAGTGTCCATTTTTTCCAGAATATAAAAAAATTTAAATGAAGAACATTTTCTTTACCTGGAAAATGTTGATGAATTTCAACTTGAATTCTTATTTCTTCTTAATCATCCTTAAACCCTATGAAAAACATTTAGAACATGGGATGAGCAGAAAAAGATTATTAAGGGATATAAATTAAATAAATTCCTTAATCTAGTGAATACATGAAAACCAATAAAATTTTTACCTTTTTAAAATTATTCATTTAGCATATTAAATAAATCATATTCATATGGAAAATATATTTTTTTTCTCAAATAAAACATTTAAACCCCATAATAAGAAAATAGAAACCCATTTAGGCATCTTATATCATTATATTCATCACTCAAGTTCACTTCTGTAAAAAATAACAAGATACTATTTAACTCCATAGGATAAACCTCACCAGTTAACTCCCCTTGTTACCTTTTTTGATAAGTAACATTACCCAATTCATTAAAGAACTATATAGGGCTCATCCTTCATATAATCTATATCAGGATCACTCATTTTATAAGTTGTATTTGGTTCACCAATCATCATATATAATGATAAAGTACCAGATAATAAACAAAAAATAATAATCTTTCACCTTACCATCATAAAACCCATGAAAAAACTCTTTTTATCCCATAAGAAAATAACTTTCTATTTTCACATAAAAAATATAGAAATACCTATTTCTTTTAGAAACTGTTTAAATGAAAAATTCAAAAAATATTATAAAAATAATTTAATTTGAAAATAACCATAGAAAATGTAGATTAATCTTAAAATCAATGAAAATTAATTATGGTGTGAAATTTTATTCATTTCATATATGTTGAAGAAAAACATTCTTTTATACTTTGGTAAAAAGAGTCAAAAGTGACCCATGCGGGAAACATTAAAAAATCCTTTTAAAACCATTGTAAAGAAATTAAAATATGGTCTAAAATGAACTTTAGAAAACATTGAAGAATTAATAATATTTTTCTTGAAATTTTTAAAAGAACATGGATATGGGATAAAAAGAGTTGGTAGGGAAATTTTAAAATCATATTTTTAAAAGAAATTCCCTTACCTTAAATATCATATAGCATCGTATATTATTTAACTCTTGAATAATAAAATTATATTTTTTATTTAATTTATTAATAAAATTTTCAATTTTAATTCCATTATTGTTATACCTTTCATTTCATTTATGACCATGTTTTATTTAGTTACTTAATCAATTAAGTTTACCCCAGATGTTTTGAGGACGTTCGGTAAATAATCTTAAAACTACTTTGGTGGGATGACTATGGTCAAAGGGTAAATTGTTCCATCATATAAATAACATTAATATTTAAGTTATTATCATTTATATATATAATAGAATTTTATAACCATTCATGAAATGTGTACAAGAAAAATGAATCACATCGCTTCATGGTGATGATGGTCCACATGTATGCATGATTGAAATTATCATTTTTCAATGGATGGAAAGGTAAGAAAATAAAAGATATATTATATTTAAAAAATTATATTTATTACATTATTATCATATATATTAATTAATTCATCATAATAACCATACTTATTAGGTGGTTATGAAAAACAAAACTCATCGCTTCGTGAAGGTGGTAATCCACACAGGCGCACGAGTGATGTTTTCATTTCCCATATGATGGAAAATGAGATGAAAAATGGTTGTAAAATAATCATAATAAGATTTTAGTATATCTAAGATAAATATTTTATTATTTAAACATGGTTAAAGAATATTTAAAAAAATTAGAATATGAAATAAACTTGAAATAAGTTATTTAGGACTTATACCTTCTCCTCAGATAACCTCATTAGATTACACCTTAAGCCTGCTAGGTTTGTTATTTTAGTGATACCATGACCTCTAGAAAGAGGGGAGTGATATTTTTGAGATATTTTTTTACATATTTTCATAACTATAGTGATCAAAAGTTGCGAGGAAGAGAGGAAAGTAAGTTCCCTTTATAAGTGAAGGAGGTGCACCCTTGGAATTACTTAAAGCATTAAATTAATATAAATTAATTTTCATGTTAAAGTGGTAAAAATGAAATATTTAGAATATAAGATTATTATGAGTCTAAATACTCTCATACAATAAAATTTGGATATGTTTAGGTTATTTTTTCACCCTTATCTATTAGTTTTAACCCTCTGTTAACCCTTTTGACGATTACCACAATATCGAAGTTTTTTACTCTATATGATTCAAGAAAGTTAATATAAAAGGAAAAGTGACCCATAAGTGTAAAATGGATGATATTATAGCCCATATATCACTAAATTATACAAATATAATATTTTTAGGAATTTTAAATCATTAGATAAAATATTATTTAATATGATATACCATTAAAGCATTTTCGGCACTATTCACATAGTTTAACTTTAAGTTCATCAATATAGTAATGGAATTTGAATATAAACTTTTAATAAATCACTAATATGTTATATTCATATAAAACCATCATGTAACATAATAATTCATCCAAATTGTATTACTTTTATTGTTTTTAAAAATCATTTACAAGAATTTTATATTATTTAAACAAGCACTATTTTGGCATTGTGTAAGAATTTAAGGTAATTATTCCATCATTAAAAATAAAAATAAATTTCCTTGATAAAAAAATCATTCATCTTTAAAATAACTAATTAGATCCAAAAACATATTTTTCAATCCCAATGTTAAAATATTATTGATATTAAAACCGAGAGAGTGACATTTGGTTTTTAATCCTAACTAAAATCATATCAAGGTCATTATCAAAGTGGAAAGAAATTTCCAAATTTTCAAAACATGGATGTTTATGTTAAAAAAACATATTAAATGAAACAAAGTCACTTTTTTGGATGATTTTAAGGTCTTATCCCATAGTTTGTACACATTTTACCCATTTTAATCTTACTGGGATGGAAAATATTTACTATGATTACTATTCATAATGACTAAAAATAAAAGAGACCTTTTTAAAAAAAATTAACCTTGTGATTCAAAATATATAATCTTTTTTTCAATATTCAATCTCTAAAAGTGTAAGATGTAAATTTAATATAAAAATGAAAAACATAATGAAAACAGTTTTTAGTAAAATGATTTTTTAAGCCCAAAAATGAACTTAAACCAAAATCATGTATATATTGATTACTATATAATTAATTAGATTATTTATAATTAAATTATACTTATGTTACTTTAAAACATAATTGTTCTTTTAAATTAATTTATTTAATGAAAATAAATTATAGTTTTACAAAAATCAATATTTTTCAATATTCACTAAAAAATAAATATTTTTAGAAAAATATAAAAAATCACCCTAAGATAATATCGAAATGATGATTTAAAAAAGTGGAAGAAATTAATTATAATACTCTATCACAAAAATAAATAAAATTTATTTTTTAAGAAAATGTATTTTTGAAGCATAAAATGACTTTACTGAAAATTATGTACTTATGAAATAATAAATACATTTGAATTATATAAAACTTTTATACATATTTTTTATAGTTTTTTTATTACTATTAATATCAATAATTTAATGGATATGATAAAATTATCACATTTAAATATTAATATTTTTATAGTATATCGTAATTTTCTTAAAACCAAGTGTTCCAAGTTAAGAAAGTTATCAAGCATAGTATTATTTTAAACTGAATTTTGAGTGTGTTATAATAATTTTATTTTTTTTAATATAACATAATATCTTCATTTCATATTTAAAATAAATACCATTTTTTCAAGTTAATTTTACCACATCCTTGCATTATGGTAGGGGTATATTGGATTTGAGGCACACTATTTATTTTCAGTACTCCTTTGTTGTTTCACAAATTAATAATTTTGAATAAAAGTGAAAAATACAAATAATGTCAAATAAAATATTAATGACTAAAATTCACGTGAAATTATTCATCCTCATTCTAAACAATGAAATAATTCCATGTTTCTTGTTTTATCATGTTTTTTATATATATCTGGTGGGTGGGATAATATTTTCCCCTCAGTATCCCTAAGATGTCGCTTTGACTGAAGTGTTTTAAAGGATAGTTGAGCCTTTATAATAACCTTTAATATGAATTTATTATGGAAATAATCTAAAATAAATGTAATATATATGAGATAATGAAAATTAAATCAACATTTCATTATTTTATTTTTCATCAAAATGTAGAAATCATATCATAATGTTACCCTAATGTCTTTCCAAATGTTTGTCTTCAATACAGACAGAAATTTATGCAATGTATATGTATCAATAAACACGTGAATTAGATTTGTGATCCCAATGTAACTAATGAAAATTGACTTACTAGGTTCAACATATGATTTCCCGGACCCGCACTCTTGAGTTCGGTGCTCATAGACACATACTTGACATACTTTCTTTGATACCAGCTATTAAAGACTAGATATAACCATCCATAATTAAAAAATCAATAATGATTATTAAATCTCTTACATATAAATGATATTTTCATATTTAGATCTTTAGAGAATTAGGTCACATCATAAACTAATAAATCTAATGTCTTTCTCAACTAATGGACATTTTTCCATTATATAAGAAACTACTTGATTCATGATAAGAGTTCAACATCTCCCATAAATTCTTCCTCACATACTATCCTTTTAAACATGTCACGTGTACTAATTTTATTCATAACCTATAGAATATAAACATAAGAAATGGGTGAGATAAAATTCTTAGTAATGGAAACATATAAAAAAATAAACCATGATATAAATATTATGGCAGGAATAGGTAAACAACATGAATCCATCATCAACTTCAAACTAGTAGCATGCTATATCCATGAAAATAAATGAAAACATGGATATAAATAATACTAATCACATAATGATGGAATTAATAGTGTCAAACATAAAAAAACGACTATCAATGGCTTGTTCCAAGATTCTTTACTTGTCATCAAGACCACAGTCAAGACATCTTGCTGAATTAGGTAGACATACACTAAATACCCAAACCTATGTTTTCATGAGACTTATAGGTGCATAGATGGGATATATAATGTTGTACCCTACCTATCACTTATTTATGTACAATTAATTCACCATAAGAGTCAAAAATATATTTAATACCATTCCCTTAAGAACCTCTTACTAAATAAAAACATGGCGATCCGTATAATGAAAATTTTGGAATGTTAATACTTTTCCCAATATCAACAAAAGGGATAACATGATCATAAACCATCTATAAAAATAAGGTGTATGGTTAAACAATCCATATTCAAATTTCCAATAATCATACATATTGGAATCACAATACATTTTACCATGTAAATAAAAGGGATAACATGGTCATAACACATCCAGAGGAAAAATATAGATGGTTAAACAATACATAGTCAACTTTCCAATAATCATCCATATTGGAACAAAAAAATATACAAAATTATTAATTTTCCCCATTTAAATAGAATAATATAATTTCTAGGTGAAAATAATCCAAAATAAATTATTTAAAATGATATTTTCACACAATATATATTAGTGGGTATGCGACTAATTCAATACTGGAATAACACGATCATAAGTCATCCAGATAAAGAAAGTGGATGGTTTTAAAATATCCCAATAAGTGAGAAATATTTTTCAAAGGGTTTATGTGGTATTGAATTATATCCCTATAAAATAATGATATGATACAACATAATAAAATAAAAGGGCATAATATACCCAACTTATATGAAATAAGTTTAAAGAACAATCATAACTCAATGAATAAAAATTGAGTTACCAAAAATCCTCACTACTAGGGAAACAACTAATCAATGGACACTTAAATAAGGGAAAATGGTTTTAATAATAAATCCCATAAAATACAATAATTTTTATAAAAATACATCCATGTGCAGTGAATACTCTGTACAAAATAATCATGGTTCTCAAAATGTATTATGTATCAAGGAATGATAATTGAGACCAAGGAAACCCTTGCGACTTTAGAAACATTCAAATAAAAACCCCTTTAGATATGTCTTGAAATTTAACTTAAAATAAAATTATAAAAATATAATTCATGATATGATATCTCAAATTGGTATTATATACACCACATAAATGAAATTTGGTGTATAATACCAAATATGTCTCAAAGTGAGGAATTTGAGATGAAAAACCCTTACTTCATATCCTAACTTCCATGAATGTACTTTAATCTCCTATATCAAAAAATATTAATCTTAATAACTTAATTTATAACCTTAATCATATCTATTTTCATTTAAATGCTTCATAAATAGTCATTCTCAACATCAATTCTTCTCATTTTACACATAGGGTGTTTATAGTCTTGACAGTTTGTACTAGTTACATAATAGCGGTGTCTGGATTATTTCTTATTCCAAATTTAATCATTATTAGATCATTAAATTTAATATTATGTATTATTTATAATTATTTATAGTGTTCTAAACTCCATTCATGAGTCTTTTAGTCTTTATCCTTGAATATGACATCGATAAATACCATGTTTTGGTGATTCTAGACAATCGAATAGTTTTTTCTTAATTAATGAATTAAATATTTATATAATATATCCCAAACCAAAAAAATAATTATTTAAAAATTTATATCTTATTATACTAGTAATTATGTTCCCATATTCATTATGTTATATAAATTCATTGTATTGGTCAATTAAATGGTTAACCCCCCCCCCCCCCCCACAAACAAGAACATGCGGTTATTTAATGAATGATTGTGAGGTGGTTTTGTTTTAATATAATTATAAAAGAATCATAATGATATTATTTAGTTTTTATTAGTGTGATATATAATAATTGTTATGAATTATAATAATAAATAATGGATATGAAGATATTACACATTTTGAATAAAGGGTTGTCTTCTAAGTACGCTTATTTTAAATGATTAAATTAATGATGATCATTTGCTGATCATATCATTAATAGTTTATTTAATTTTTCATAAAAAACAATAAGGATATCAAGAAAATAATATTTATACTTTAATACCATCCTTATATCCATCCTTGTAAGGAAGTGACAAAAAGTGAAACATGTTGTGTCGTGGAGGTGGTAGTTCGCACAACGCAAGAACAACGATTTTGTTTTTCTTAATGGATGGGGTATATAAATAAAAAATGACAATACTTCAAATTAATTAACATAAATTATATAAATGATACTAACATAATTATATTATTGTGTGTACAATAAATTTAAAATAATATAGTTGAGTATAAAAATCTAAGTAGTTGATAATACTCATATTGGGGACTTAAATTTTCCTTGGAAGTATCCTTGGAAATGAAGGCCTTATGCTAAATAATAGTGACCAGATGATTCTGAAAGTGGAATTGGGTTTAAGGAGGATAAAATTTTAATATTTTAAAGGATAAATTCGAAATAAAATTAAGTTAAAGTGGTAAAGATGTTACCCTTTTATAAGTGAAGGGAATTATAGTTTTTGGAGTAACCCTTACATTTTAAATAATGTAAGGTTACTATTCTAGTATCAAAGGACAAAAATGGAAAAAAAAATAGGAGATTAAAATGAGTTTTTATTGAAATTAAACTCAACCAATCCTTTTTTTAAAATTTTTGAGTGTTTTAAGGATTTTTTGTTTTAACTTTTTGTCTTTTACCCTAATTTACTTTTACCATTGTAATTAATTTATAAACTTAGTAATTAATTTTAATGAAAAGGATTAATATTTAACTTTTTCCTAATTTTATACTTATATTTTCAAATTTTTAAATAATTTTATCAATTAAAATTTTTAAAGGAGTGAAAAGTTAATTTTAAAATAAATACACTTAATCATGTAATAACAGTTTTTAGAGAAATGACATTTTTTAAGATTTAAATTTATATATAAGATAAAATTATCTTGGATACTGATTTTAATGAAATAAATTGATTTATCATAAAATAAATAAAGGTTATGAGTCTTTTAAGGTAATACAAAATGGAATCTCCCTTGAAAATACTTTATTCAAAGAAAATAACAAAAATAGTTTTTTATATTAAAGTAACATTTTAATTAGTTATAAAAATGTTTTACATAGGTTTTATAAGTTCAAATAATATTTTTAAAATGAATAATTTTATTTCTAAAATTCATATTTGATTACTTAAAAGTTTTTATAAATTTCTAGGTCATTCTTATATAATGGAAAAGTTATACAAATTACAAGTTTCATTAAAACTGTATTTTTCGACTGAAAACTGACCTTTTTAGAAAAAAGATTAAAAAGTCATACTAAGTAAATTATGATATAATGAATTAAAAAAATTAATATCACTTTTATTAATTTATAATTCCAAAATTTATAATTTCATTTTTGGAATAAAATCATAAAATATAATTGAAAAATAAATTTAATTAGAAAATGAAATTTTAAAATATTAAATGTTATTATACTTATTTCATATAATTTAAAAATTAAATTGGAGTTAAAAAATTATTAATATCAAGAATAATTTATAATAAATAATATGTTTCTTGAAATATAAATTTGTATCACTTAAATCGAAATTTTTTAGAAAAAATCTTTTATAAACAATAAATAGTCTTATTGGTCATTTTAGGTAAACTAATTGAAATTAATTTATATTAAAAGTAGTATTTATTTTATTTATACATATATTTCATAAAGTGGTTAACCATTTTATTCCCACTAATTCAATGGATATGTTTTAATATTCATACTTAAACATTTATATTTTATCTAAATGTATCACGGTTCCATTTAAGTTTGGTGTTGCGTGCGGAGAAAACTATTGAACAAATTGAATTATTTAAAGGTAATCATATATAAGAACTTTGGGGTGATATATTATACCCCCTTAACTAAATTTAATCCTAATAATTTTAATCATGATACTAGAGTAATTTCTATACGTAACTCATAATTAACCATACACTTCAAGATGATTATGGGTTTATTTAAGATGTGGAATGAGATTTTTCGAAATGAAAATTTATTATGAGTTATTTGAAAAGAGAGATAACTTATTCCTAATTTCAAATAGAATTATACTAAGTGATATATGTCTATATCCATAAGTAATAACTTACCAAAAACCCTAAAAATGATTTATATGATAATCATACCACTAGGGGTTTATATTTATAACTCAATAACTAGTAGTTGGTGAAAACTTACATGACATAAGAGACTAGAAAATCTATAGTGAAAACTCACTACCTGATCCATTATTAAGAGTTGTATATGATTTTCCTTTTTCTCATGGTTTTGGTGACTATCTCCCTCATTGGATATTGGATTGGTACATTGAGTCACATAATACCCAACTCTCTTATAATTGAAGCAATTGATTTTTTTAGCTTCTCTCTTTCCTTTACACTTGCGAGTTTGATAACCTTTATCACTTAATCTATCATGACACTCCATATTTCACTTCTTTGGTGTCTTTAGTACTTTTACTATTTTCACATTATTAATCATATTTTATAATAGCTGGTTTGGAATAATCACAAGGTTCTTCAATCCAGATCTCATTCTGTTGGGTTGTTCACTTAGGTAATAATTGCATTGTCCATCACACCAATGGTTAATTCTATTTCTAGCCATTACTAAAACTAGAAGGTTTTACATTAGTATCTGAGAATTATCAATATGGGTTAATTATCATAATTATTAACATAAAAGTTATTCAACCTTAAAAACTTTAACCCTTGTCATCATGTTATGTTTTAATTCCTTTAGTTCAACCTACATCAATAATACTTTAAACTATATCATTCTTGGTTCAACTTAGCTTACTTTGAGTTGGTTTCTCTCATACTTCTTATCCCAATCCTCAAAATTGAGATCCTAAATTACCATGAACTTTAAATTATTATAAACCCAATAATCATTGAAATCTATGCTCTCAAAATCCAAATTTTTCCTTACTCAAATAATATTATTCATACCTATAATCATATACTCTTAATAATATATCTTTCCAAAAATATATTTAAATATACAAGATATTAATCCACAACAATATTATATATTCTTTCAAAAGTTAACTCTATCTTTAACCATCAAATTGTATTAACCATTGGTTTATAAGGTCACACACTAGTCACTATATATCATAATCCCAAAAATAAGATTAACTTATATATGAATATCATGAATCAATAATCAATACCAAGGTTACCAATTTTCATCTCACTTAATTATTCAAAATCAAAACGTCATCTATTATCTCAACATAATGTGTATTTTAAAATTAATATTTATCTATACCTAAATCATGTATTCTCCAATAGTTATCCCTAAAAATATAACCTTATCATAAAATCACTTTTCCAGGTTATTAATACCATTTAATATATATTTCCATAACTTTAAAGTAAAACTACTTGAGAATAATCTTTATATGTTTCACAAAATCCATAATAACATTTATAATATATCAAAATTTTATCGATAATTATCACTTCACTAATTAAAATATCTAAGAGTATAAAGAATTATTTTCTATTATGATATAATCAAAAATGCCAAAGGTAAGACTATGAAATTCACCTTTCCATAATAACAGGCATATAATAAAATTCTTAACCATTTACTTATGCTCCCTTATTTGATTATAAGACATAGTGTTTTTTAGATACATACCATTCTCAGGTTCATCTTTGTGATCTTGTTTCAACAAAATAATAAAACCAAATTGGTTATAATAATATCTAAAATATGTATATGGAAACATTAATCTGAATGGTTATTACCTTATGACGCCTTTTTTATAACAAATTATACTTTCAGATAAGCCTATGACTCTTCCTTGTTCAATCCTAGGTTATCCATAGTCATTTTTATATTAGGTTCTCTAACCTAATTAGTTAATATAATTATTAAATAATTTATAATAGTTTGTAAATAGAATGTTATTAACCAAAGAATATCCCCCGGGAGTGTCAATCCAAGTGTATAGTTAGGCCTCTTTTTCATGAATCAAGTGATGATAAAGTTAATACCCAATGTGACCTTTTTTGGGTTATTATCCCTAGGTACATCTATGTCAGAGCTTTCATCCACTTATAGTATCCATATAGGGATGTATTGTTAGGAAAAATCATATAATCTCTACTTTACCAAAAAATAAGGATGTTATTCAATACTTATACTTATTATTAGGGTTTTCACTAAAGTTTTCTGATCCAAATCCCCAAATAAAATGTGTATTATCACCTTAACATTAAATAATACCTATCCCAAAGATTTTTCTATACCTTTGAAACTATAATCAACCTTAACTTATAAAAACTTAAATTATCCTCAACAAAAATCCTAATATCTAATGTTATCTAAACCTTTCCTTTGATACCAACTATGACACCTTGAACCCATAATCCTGAATCTAGTGCTCATAGACACATGATTTACATACTTTCTTTGATACCATCTATAAAAGACTCAATATAACCATATATAATTAAAAAATCAATAATGATTATTGAATCTCTTATATATAAAGAATATTTTTAGGTTTAGAGATTTATGGAATTAGGTCACGTCATAAACTAATAAAGATGAATTATTTCTAAACTAACAGACATATTTTCCATTATATATAAGAAACTATTTAATTCATGATAAGACTTCAACATATCCCATAAATTCTTCCTCACGTTTTATCCTTAAAAATAGGTGGTGTGTACTAATTTTATTCATAACTTATAGAATATAGATATAATAAAAGGGTTATCTCAAATTATTAATAAGGGAATAATATAACTGAATCAATCATGTCATAAACATGACATAAATATTATGGTAGTAATAGGTAAACAAAATGAATCCATAATCAACTTGATACTGGGAGCATGCTATATCCATAGTAATAAATGAAAACATGTATATAAATAAAAATTATCACATAAAAATGTAATTAATATTGTAGGTCATAAAAAACCCTCTATCAAGTCATTTTTTCAAGACACTTTACTTTTTTCAAGACCCAAATTAAGACATCTTACTTAATTAGGTAGGAATACACAAAATACAAAACCTTTTTTGTTTCATGATACCTATCAGTGCATCAAGGGGCTATATGATTTTTGGATCCATGCATAACTTTTATAAGTACAATGTATTCATTATAAGATTCAACAAGACCCTTCATACTATTCCCTAAGGAACCACTTATTAAATAAAATTTTGGTTATCCATATAATGAAAAATACATAATGTCAATACTTTTCCCTATCTTAATAAAAGGGATAACATGGTCATAACCCATTTAGAGAATGAAGATGGATGGTGAAACAATACATAATAAACTTTGAAATAATCATCCATATTGGAATTCCAATACTCTCCCCATGTAAATAAAAGGGATAACATGGTCATAACTCATACATAGGAAGAAGGTGGATGGCTAAATAACACAGATTCAACTTATCAATAATCATCCATATTGGAATAACAACATATAGAATGCCAATACTTTTCCCCATGTTAATAGAATAATAGAATTTATAGTTGAGAATTATCCAATATGAATTATGTAAAATGAGATGTTCACACCACATAGAGAAAGGAGTATACACCTAATTTAATATCGGAATAACATGATCATAAGCCATCTGGAGAAAGAAAGTACATGGTTTCAACATTTCCCAAGAAGTGAGAAATATTTGTCATAGGATTTATGTGGTAGGAATTTATATCCATAGAAAAAATGTTATAATTATACATAATACAATAAAAGGGTTAAATTTAACCAACTTATATAAAATAATTTCAAAGAACGATTATAACTCAATGAAAAAAAATGAGTTACCAAAAATAATCACTATAGGGGAAACAACTGAATCAATATTCACTTGAATAAGGGGACATGATTTCAAAATTAAATCCCATTAAATATAAGTATTATGATAAAAATACATCCATGGTTAGAAAATACACCATAAAAAGGAATCATAGAACACAAAATGTATCATGTCTCAAACAATGAGAATTGAGACCATAGAAACCCTTACGAATTTCGAAAATGTTGAATCAAAACACCATGAAAGAGAGGTATTTCAATTAAACATAAAATTACATGATAAAAATATAATTCATGATATGATATTCTAAATGGTTATTATATACACAACACAAGTTGAATTAGGTGCATAATACCAAACATGTCTCAAAAGGAGAAAATTGAGATGAAAACCCTTACCTCTTATCATGAATTCCATGAACTAAATTTAACCTCTAGTATTAGAAACATAGATATATTAATAATGTAATTAAAAACCTTAATCATATTCATTTTCGTTCATACTCTTAATTAATATTCATTCTCAACAAGAATTCTTCTGATTTTCCGCATCAGGTGTTTATAGTATTTATTGTTTTTACTAGTTTCATAATAGTGGTGTCCATATTATTTCCTATTTAAAATTTCAAAATTAATAAATCATTAAATTTATTATTATGGATTATTTATAATTATTTATGATGTTTCAAACTCCATTCATGAGCATTTTATTCTTTATCCTTGAATAAGAAATCGATAAATAGAATGTTTTGATGATTCTTGACAATCAAAGGGTGTTTTATTAATTAATGAATTAAATATTGATTTAAAATATCTAAAAACAAAAAAAACACTATTTAAACGTTTATATAATATTATACTAGTAATTATGTTACTTTATTCATACTGATATAAATTCATAGTATCGTTCAATTGTGTGGTTAAACTGACCCAAACATGAACATACCTTGATTTAATGAATGATTATGAGGTTGTTTTGTTGTAATATCATTATAATAGCAGATTAATGATCTTATTTAGTGTTTAATGGTGTGATATATCATAATATTAATAAATTATAATAATAAATAATGTATATGAAGATATATCACATTTTGAATAAAAGGTTATCCTCTTAATACACTTATTTTAAATGATTAAATTAATGATGATCATTTGTTGATCATATCATTAATAGGTTATATAGTTTTTTATACCAAAACCATAATGATATCATGAACATCATATTTATCCTTTAATACCATACTTATATACATCCTTGTAAGGTGGTTATGTAAAATGAAACACATTGCGTCGTGGAGGCGGTAGTCTGCACAACACAAGGACAATGATTTTGGTTTTCTTAATGGATGGGGTATATTGTAATGCCTGAATTAGTGTGAGATCACTAAGAGGGTGAGGGGTGAATTATTGATCCCTTTTTATTTTTACAAATTGTCTCTTTTCAATTAAACCTATGAGGTTGGTTAAATCCCCAATCCACTCTTCGTGTGTCTCTCAGCCTCACTTCGAATAATGTTGTAAATTCCAAGGCATGGAGCATGAGGATTTACAGGGTTTGGTAACAATACCTACTTGTTTTCATGTTTTTTAGTCCCCAAAACATGGAATATCAACTATATTATAAGTTTATTACAAATAGAAACTGGTTATACCCCTCTTCCCCAATTAGAAACTAGATATACCCCTAGTTTCAATCCACCTTCAGTAGTTTATTATACCCCCTAACTGCACATTCTTCTCTAATGATTGGTTATACCCCCAATCACAATCTTTTAGTAATTGGTTATACCCCCCAACTACAACTTTCTACTTCAGATGAATTGATACACTATAGGATGATCTCTTTATATTCCTCCATGAGCTTGTTGAATCACACTCGTTCATGTACACTTCAATAACCTTTGTAGCTTGTTAGTCTTTCTCAAATATATCTGATCACCTATGTAAGATAAATTCCTCAGTGCAATAATGCTAGTGAAATTCCTTCTTCAATTGATGAAGTCTCAACATCAATTTATGTATTCAATTTATTCACATAAAATTATTCAATGTTATTATATGAAAGATGGTACTTGTACAATGTTAGCTCAGTCTTCCTTCTTAAATTATCAACTTGTTAACTTTTGATAAACTTTATGCATGAAAGATACAATGCATGGATCTTCTCAAAATTTGATTATTCCTTATCACATTTGGAATCTCATTATTATTATTTTATGTGTTACTCAAATTTCTCAACTTTTATCCACTATTCCATATATTTTCATGTGCATGATATCAGGCATGTGTTTATCTCTGTGTATATACAGTCATGAACAGGTGTCACTATACAATTGGTTCTCTTCATGTGTACCATCTTTGTGTAAGGGATTCGGAAGATTAGTTTATTACTATGAAAAAGCTAGGTGAGGCTCACTAATTAATCTTATAAATTTGAATAAATAGATCATGCGGGTTGTCTTATCCTTTTTTAACATATACTCCTTCTGCTTTTCATGACATAGGTTGTCTATGGGATCCTCTTCTTTCCTTCATGTAAAAAATTACACAAGTTCTTCTTCGTGAAACTAAGTGGTTCATGGAACCTATATTCATGATCTCAACATAGATTTATGGATATCCTTTTCATTATTGGATCATGTGGGATCATCTTCTTCACATGATCAATATATGTGTATACTCTATTTTCACGAGAGTTATCTTGTTTTCAACAGAATCTCTTATCACCGATGGATTAGTGTTTATAGGTGTTGATACACCATCTCAACTCCAATAAAAGGTCCATGTATGAAAATATCAATGAGAAGTAGATGATATCAAACTCCTAAAGATCTCAGTGTGCCTTTGAAAGCCGAAACTATCATATTTATCATGAAACACTTAAGTGGTTATGTGTTTGGGTGATCGCTTCACTTGATCATATGACACCTCATTGCATTACATGATTAGTCTCATCTTCATGAAACACTATGTTGGGAAGTCGATGGAAAACTAGTGGAAAATCACCAATGACTTCACGTGATGAATGAATTCCATGATATAATTTTCATGCATTAGAAAGATACATTGTTTTTCATGAGATGACATCACTTGATGCCAATATGACTGTTGGTATGTCTTCACACGATCATGTGATCCATAGATCATCAGGTGATGGATTAATGTGATAGATAATACTTCATGTGACAGATTCTATTATCACTAACTCAAGTGATGTTCAGTTGTCTCAAGAATGGATAGAAATTATTCAATGGCCGAAGGTTGAGGATGATCAATAGTAGCGATTTCATGGTAGATACTAAGGAAATCGGGTGGTCCATCTTTTATATGTAACATTTTTAAAATATGAATAGTAAGTGTGTCACCTTTTTCCCACATTATAATTTCAGGATGTTGAGGTGCACTTACTAAATGATCTTGTTCCACCAAATTCTCAAGCCAGAAGCAGGGTTGGCACCCACAACACATGCACACATGTTCTTTTCATGGACTACACCTCTACGCACTGGCCCACCTACCCAAGCCCGTGCAGCCACCTTCCCAAACCCATGCTCTCTCTCACCCAGTTGTGCACTCTTACGGGCCGATACATGGGACCACTCACCTATCGCCTTACTAGTTAGAATGGTTGGTTACTAAACATGGTTGAGCAATGCTCCCACAATGATTGGTTGAGTTGGCTAGCCAAGTTTTCTTGGTTGGACATTTTTTAATATACTCCACTCCATTAAAAAACTTATCTAATATCTCATATGATGTTCCAACCCAAAACTAAAAGTCTAAAAAAATATTTCCTCATGCATAAAATATGTATATATTTATTCATGGAGTTATCTTTTTTTATGGCATCAACATCCTCAAAATTTCATGCAATAATTTCATTTTTCAGGGCATATTTCAACTAATTATTCCACAAACAATGATTCATCATGAAAATGTATATTTTTGTAGAATTGTTTAATTAAACTTATAGATAAATATTTTTAAGGTATTATTTGAATTATTCACCAAAATAAAGGATGGATTCACATGTTGTAAACAATGTATCATCATTGAAACAAACCTTTGAACTTAAGATCAGTTCAACAATAATCACAATTATAAGGATAATTTTCCAAGAATGAAATAAAATTCCATTAAATGAATACATAAAAATTATAAAATCATCACTAATTCATCTTCAATCACCAAACACATATTGAAACATCATTGAAAGTAAATTAAAAACTAATCCCAACAATCTCCCCATTTATATTTTATTTTCAATATCTCTTCAGATATTTAAAGGTCTATATGTGTGCTCAAAAATTTCTCCCCCCTTATTGGAAATAAAATGGAAAGGGTAAGTGGGGGTTTTATCATATCATATTTATTCTTAAAAACATGTTATCCTCATTTTTAAGATTATTTCTTGAACAATTCTAAGAGATGGATGATATCACATGGTTCTCTTAGAAAAGATCCTTTATTTAATAAACTCAAATTCCATGCAGGATAACCTAGTGTAGAAAAAAAAAGAGATATAACCAAGTTTTTCTATATTATATATAAACTACCATGCATGTGAAATCATGATTAGAATTTATTATCTTCTGAGATAGGGGTTGTTAAGACATGTAATATATGATCCTTTACAATTTAATAGACACGTCAAAAAGTTCAAGTGTAAAAAAATCACCCCATTTTTATCATTTTGTCACCAACCAGGAATTTCCCCTTAATTGATAATATTAATACAATTAGGAATTATGGAGGTAATTTTGATTAGCATAAATCAATTTTCAATTTTACAAAGTTGTTTAGAAGTTTTACATTCACTATGTAGTGAAGATCTAACAAATTTATCTCATCAATGCTCCCCCTCAAGGGATGCATCCATATCCTTCAATTTCATGCATGTAAGTAAAAATTAATGTAGATATAGGGGAAGAATAAGGGGGATTTTTATTTCTCATAAATAACATTTATAATGATAGCTTCCTCTCAATCTGATTGTCTTCTTCTTCTTAGTTTCAGTATAAAATGTGTCTTCTTTCTTAGTTTTTTCTAAATGTGTGATTTATTTTTTCACATTAGTTGAAACTTATGACATAATTATCTTTTATTCTTTAGTATCAGAGGAATTAATCCTTACTTGAAACATATTCAACATGTTTTATTCTTGGTTTGGTAGAATTTTCATACGGTGTTTTGTATCATGCCTATTTTGTTTACACCTTTCGTACTTTAGATTTTTCAAGTCATAATTTTTAGATGAATTATCAGAAACTTTAACTTCCTCAAATATCACCACTTTCCTTCCTTTTCCATATGCAAGCTTCTAATATTTATCTATTTTTTTATCCTTGGTGAGTTAGTCAGGACAGATAGCTGAACATTCTTTCTTAATGTTCTCAGATTGTTTGAGATTCTCATATAATTCACTAGTGATTGTAGCTTTATTCACTATTTGTAATATCTTCATATTTACATTATGAGGAATATCAATTTATGATATAACTATTCATTTATCATATTTGTGTCCTTATTTAACACATATACCATAAACTTCATTCAAGAATTCAAATTTTTTATTTTTTGATAGTTTAAATGATGTCTTCGTCACAATCTTCTCTTTCTGATAATCTGATCTCATATGTTTAGAATTTCTCCCCCTTGATTCATGCCTCATTCTTGGTAATGACATGTTATACCAGCATGAATAATATTTATGACCAAATATTCCACAACACCATTAGTATCTTATGAACCTTAGTCTTCCTAACTAATAGTAGTTATTATATTAATATTGTTACAGTTGTCTTTTTATATATTTTGTGTGTTTATCCTTGGGAGGAAGGATCACTAAAGGGGTATGAGATGGTCACGCTCCTTCCTCGATGATGGAGATTCCCTAGCTCGAAGATGTCGGAGGCTCCGGTCCCCTCCTCCTTAGCAGGGGTAGGGGGTGCGTCTTTCTTCCTCGTCGTCTCGGCCTTTCACTCCTTTCACCAATCCAGCTCATCTTCCTCCTTTACCACTAATCCTTATTTTCCCTAAGGTCCCTGACCTTCACGAAGGTTCTCCTCAGATTGAGATTTCCACAACGGAGTTCAATACGGCTTAGGATCTTCACCGATCAACGCTTGTCGCTCGATTCAGAGGCCATCATCCGTCGGTTGACGCCTTTGAAATATTTGTTTTTGAAGCATGGGGTATCCAAAATATAGTGGTTGTGGGTATTTTCGATCATCGTAAACTGATTATTTGCTTCTCATTAGAGGAGTATTTGGTCGTCGCCTGGTCCAGCGCTCCTCGGGTGTTCAATGGATGCAGTTTTTTCCTCATGCGATGGTCCTTTGATCTCAACCTAAATCATGACCCGTCTTCTGCTGTAGTGTGGGTAATATTTCCCGACCTGCCTTTACCATTTTAGAAACCTTCCATTATTTGTACGCTTGGGAATTTTGTTGGAATATATTTGTGCTCAGATAATCGAACTTCTGCGATTTTTCATTCGATTTTTCCTCGCGCTTGTGTTGAGGTCGACGCCTCCAAACTGCCATCTGAGTGGCTATGAATTTTGGTCAGAGAGGAGCTTAGATGGAAGCAGCGAGTTGTGTTCGAATCATGGCAAGTGTTCTGCTTTGGATGTAACAAACTCAGACATTTCACCTCTAGGTGTCATCGTGAAAACTGGAACTGGCCATCAGCGGTGCAAACTGATACAGTGGTTGATCACTAGTTGCGGGAGAGTGGTGATTTGGGTGTGCATGAGGATGTGCATGGTGAATATCCAATGGAGTTGGATCTAGTCAGGTACCTTGGCCCTTCAGTTGTGGTTGCTAGTACCATAGAGGCTACGAAGCAGCAAAGTCCCCTGGTGTCCACAGTGGATGCGAGGAAAGTAATACCTAAGGAGGCTGGACCGCAGGTTGAGGACATCTTCGCCCAGTTGAAGTATGACTTGGGTATCCTTGGAGTTGAAGGGGAGATTCCCTTAGCAATGGCCTTGGTGATCCCAAAAGCTACCTACAATTCCGAGGAGGGTGAGGTGAAAGCAACAGGAAGTGAGGTCCATAGTCTCGGTGGATCTCAAAATAGAGGTTGGGAGGACACTAATAAGCAGTAGCAATTTATGGGGTGAGGTTATGAGCAATTCAATGGATCAGAACTGGTTTTGGGGAATTTTTACTTGTCGGATGCAAAATTTCACAATGGTCAAAGGAAGCTTGATTATGGGAATGCATTGAGGGCCTTAGACCCAAACACCTTTGGCCATCTGAAGGATTGGTCTGGGGGGAAGATATCTATCAAGGAGAATATGGCAGGTAAAGAGGAGTCTCTAAGTTAGAAGAGATCCCTCAAATTTGACCTAAAGATAAAGCTTGGGAACTGCTTTGATGGATTATAATTCCAGGAACCTCCATTGAATGTGGAGGATGAATCATCAAGGGATGACAGTTATAACATTCCTTCAGTGGATATTCTGGACCGGTGTCAAGGAAAAGGCCCTCACATCCCTTGCAGAAAGAAGGGAAAAAAGGCATCAGAGATGCAGGAAATTGTATAGTGGTCCAGGGGAAAATCCAAATGCATGCAAGGATTACTCTTACTTTCCAAAACCTATGGAAACTTGATTGGCCAAAAAGGGAAGGAACAAAGAAAGCTCAATCTTACAGAAGGGAGAAAGTGAAGGAGTAATTAGGTACAAAAGATATGGGAAAATAAAAGGATGGGGAGTGTGTGGAACTAATTCTACACTCCAAGGATGTTATTCTTAAGCAACACATGTGACCCAATGTCTCAATAGAGTAACTCAAGAGGATTTATGAACGAAGGTTGCAAGTGGATGCAACAAAGGAGAAAGAAGTGTGGTTGGATAAGCAAGATAGAATTCTAGACCGAGGATTCAATCAGAGCAAAATTAACTAAGAGGAATTTATTCAGACAATGGAAATGATGATCTCTCATTTTGAAGAGCTTATCAGAGAAGACCCAGCTATTCAGGTTAGTTCGTTGCATTGGGATCTTTATATAATAGTTGGGTCTAGTAATTTTAGCCTTGTGTTTAATCAGTTTGTGAGCTCTTTCAGCAGTAGTGGGTGCCTTTTGTGAGCTTTGGTTTCCCATTTTCCCTAAAAAAAAATTTAATAAAAAATTAAATTTGGATGGATGGGAGGAAACCTTTTGGATGAATTAGTCCATTCTTTCTTTGTGGAAGATGGTTTATTATTTACTTCATTGGTTCTTAATTTTTTAGTCTTCCCTCTAAAACCTACATTGTTATATATAATAGATGTTCATTGAGATAGATTAGGAATAGAAACAACTTTTCTCTGTAAAGCCTTCTTTTTGGAAGCTTGTGATGATTCACCTTTTAGTTCAATTACCTTAGTAGAGACTTCTCTCATTTTATTTAACTCATTTTGAGCAGTGATACATATTGATTGTATATTGGAAAATTATTCCTCTTTCTCAGAAATATTTTTACTAATATCATTCACTATCTTCTCAAGTTTATCTATCTTTAATTTTTTTTATTCTCTTTAATAAGTGTTGATTCTTTCTTGTCAATTTATTACTTTTTCACTAGTTTTATTCAATAGTTTTTATCTTTCCTTCTAACTCGGTCATATTTATCTTATATGCTATTATTTACTTAATTCAAGTCTCCTCCATCTTGAAAAATTATTTATTATCAAAGGTGATCTTATCTATTTGTTTCTTTGGCCTTTTTTCCTTCTTGAGATGTATATTTTTAACAGGATTTTCTTATAGAATTTATTTTAATATTCATTATAGTTCAGTTCACTCATCTCCTTAATCACCGTTAAATGTGTATTTATATTTCTTAACATTTCCTATAAAATAATAGAGATTATTAGAAGATATTTCTTCTTCTTACTCACTACTTGTTGATGAAAAATCATCCATTTTTATGTTCAACATATTTCTCTTCTTGTAAGTAAACCTGTTCTTATGATTCTTCCACTTACTTTTTTGAAACTTATTCTCTTATTTATCTGAGTATCTATTAACATCTTTATTCTTAGGATAGTTATCAAAAAAAAATTACCACTTTCATGTAAATTATATAATTTTAAAAATTATTTGTCTTTTCTTTTATGTTTTACCCTTATGAACATTCTTTTGAATAAGGCCATCATTTGCTTGAATTCCTCTTCAGTTTCGCCGTCCTCAAGGTCACTTGATTCTTATTCTTCTTCAAATTTAGATTTACCTTTTAATATTTACTCAAATTAAATCTCTTATTTTTCCTTTTTCTTGAATGTTAGTGCTTTTATAATTTAATATTTAATGATAATGTTATGAATTTCATTGAGTGATAAATCTTCTCAGTCTTCTAGTGCAGAAAATTTTGAATCAAATATATCTTGAAAGTTTATCATCAACTTATTCACAATGGTTATGTCATCCATATTTTATTCAAAACCTATAATTCTACTAACAATCACATTTACTATTTTAAATTAGTCATCAATAATTTCATCATAAACCATTATGATATCTTCAAATCTACTTATCCACACTTATATTTTAGATTCCTTAACTTTTATATTTCCCTCAAAACTCCTTTTATATTTTTCCCAAATATCCTTAGAATTTGTGAGTCCCATGAATTTATTTTATAATTTATAAAAAATTAATATTAAGAGAGAATTATCAAATTTTACATCCATTTCTAGACTCCTCTTATCTACAAAATTCATAGGATCATTCTCATCATAGGGTGGAAATCCCACAGTTTCTACATCTCTCACATCTACCCCAAGTAATAGGAGATAGGGTATCATCCAATTTCTATATCCATGATAGTTCTCACCATTGAAAGTGGGGACACCCCTACTATTTATAAAATCCATTTTCTCTATTCTCAGTATTATTTTGGATCTTTAAAAGGTAACCTTCCCTCTAATACAACTTTTAGTGCCTGAATCAGTGTGAGGTCACTGAGAGGGGAGAGAGTGAATTAATGTTTCCTTTTTCTTTTTACAGATTGATTCTTTTCAATTCAAGATCATTAGCTGGTTAAAGCCTCAACACACTCTTCATGTTCCTCGCAGCCTCTCCTTGAATAATTTTTTAAATGAAAAGTCATAGAACACAAGGATTTATAAGGTTCATTACAAATAATTACTTGTTTTCATGTTGTTTAGTCCCCCTAACAGAAATTATCCACTATATTAGAAGGTGATTATAAATAGTAACTAGTTATACCCCCCACCCAATTAAAAACTAGTTATACCCCATAGTTCCAATTCACCTTCAGTAGTTGGTTATACCCCCCAACTATACCTTCTTCTCCAATGATTGGTTAGACTCTCAATCACAATCTTCCAACAACTAGTTATGCCCCCAAGATATAACCTTCTTCTTAAAATGGATTGTTCATTTATAGGATGATATCTTGAAATTCCTCCACAAGATTACTGAATCATTCTCTCTCATGTACACTTCAAGAGACTTTGAAACTTGATGGTCTTGCTTAAATATATTTAATCACCTATGTAAGATCAGTTTTCTTAGTGCAACAATACACAGGAAATTCTTCCTTCAACTGATGAAGTCCCGACCTCGATTTATGTGTGCAAGTGATGAAAAAAATATTATTCAATATTATTTTATGAAATATATTACTTTCACAATGTCATCTCAATATTCCTTCTTGAATTATCAACTTGTTAACTTTTGATATGCTTCATGCATGAAATATATAATGCATGGATCTTCTCAAACATTAATTATTCCATATAAAATTTGGAATCAAATTATTGTTATTTTATGTGATTATCACATGTTTCAAATTTTATCCATTTTTCTACATGTTTTAATGTGCATGAGATCATGAATGTGTTTGTCTTCATGTACATGCAATCATTCACAAGTGACACTGTTCATTTGGTTCTCTTCACATGAACCAGTTTTGCGTAAGGGATTTGGAAGATGGGTTTCTTCGTATATGAAATAAAAATAAGGATCATTGGTTCTTCTTCTTACTTCACATGAATAGATCACATGGTTTTTCTTCTCCTTCATTTGCATACCAAGTTAGGTTTTCAAGATACTCCTTCTACTTCATGTGACACAGGTTGTTCATGGGTTACTATTTTTTCCTTTGTGTAAATAAGTACATGAGTTCTTCTTCACAAAACCAAGTGGTTTATGGAACATGCCTTCATAAACTCTTTATATCTTCATAGATATCCTTCATATGATAAGATCATGTGGGCTCTTCTCTTTCATGTGATCAATGTACACATATACTCCATTTTCATGAGAGTCATCTTGTTTTTCAAAAGTGTCACTCATCACCTATGGATGAGTATTTATAGTTGAGTATACATTGTCTCAACAGTGATAAAAGTTATATGTCCAATAAAATATTTGATCCATGGATGATATCAAACTCCAAAATAGATCATTATTCTTTTGAAACATGAAACTCTCATTTTTATCATGTGATGATGAGGTGATCGTTTGATCTCATGATTTCTTCATTTGAACATTTAAAACCTCGGTTCTTTGTATGATCAGTATCATATTTATATAAATTGGTGTTGGGTAGTAGATAGGAAACCAGTGGAAAAGAACCAATACATTCATGTGATAAAATACATCCATTATGTAAGCTTCATGCATTTGAAAGATACGTTGTTTTTCATGAAACAAAACCATGTGATGACAAGATGATTGTATGTAAGTCTTCATGTGATCGAATGATTTATAGATCATCACACAATGGATTCATGTGGTGGATTATCCTTCACATGATAGATTATCTTCTCACTGTCTCATGTGATGACTAATTGTCTCAAGTATGCATAGACAGTCTTCGAGGGTCAAAGGTTGAGGATGATCAACAATAGTGATCAGATGGTGCAGAATGAGATCAGGCAGTCCATGTTTTATGCATAACTTTTTTAACACATGAATAGTGCATGTGTCATCTTTTTCCCATATAAAACTTTTGGGCTGTCGAGGGCCTTTTAATAAATGATCTTTTTCCACCAAAATCTCAAGCCGAGTGCAGGTTTCAACACCCACAACACATGCACACATAGAATCATCATGTGTTGTGCCTCTAAATGCTGGACCACATACCCAAGCCCATGTGGCCACCTACCCAAGACCATGTGCTCTCTCACTCAGGTGTATGCTCCTGTGGCCCTATACATGGGCTCACTTTCCTGTCACCTTTCTAGCTGAGTTGGCTGGTTCCCAAGTGTAGTTGAGAAATGCTCCCATAATGCATGGATGAGTTTGCTAGCCTATTTGGCTTGTTTTTACAGTTTTTAATATACTCCACTCCATTAAAAACACTTATCCAATATCTGATATGATTTTCCAAGACAAAACTGAAAGTCTTTACAAATAATTCCACATGCATAAATATATTTATGCATAGACTTTATTTTTTTATGGCATCAATGTCCTCAAAACTTCTTGTAATAATGGATTTTTTTTGGAATCCTTCAACTTATTCTTCCACAGAAAATAATTCAGCATGAAAATTTATATTTTCATGGAATTATTTAATTCCTCTTGCAGATAAATATTTTCACAGTCTTCTTTGAATTCATCACCCAAATAAAGGATGGTTTAACATGTTACAAAAAATGTGTCATCATTAACACAAGTCTTTGTACTTAATATCACTTCAACAATCATCACAATTACAAGGAAAATTTTCCAAGAATGGCATATAATTCCATTAAATAAATCCATAACAATTTATAAAGCATCACCTCTTTATCTTTAACTCACCAAACATATATTGTCACATCATTGACATCATATGAAACACTAGGCCCAACATATAGGAATAAAAAATGATAATTGTATTAATATAGTAACCTTAAAATATATAAATGAAACTAATATAATTCTATTATTATGTCTAGAATAAATTATAAAGAATATAATTAAGAAGAAAATGTTAAGTGGTTAATAATACTCATGTTGGGGACTTGGATTTTCCTTGGAAGTATCCTTGGAAATGAATAACTTATGCTAACTAGTGAGGACCAGAAACTTTTGAACATATAAGTTGGTTATAGGAAGATAAAAATGGAATATTTTAAAATAAAAATTGAAAGATATGTGAGTCTTAAAGTGCTGAAGATTTTACCCTTTTATAAGTGAAGGGAAGGGTAGTTTTGGGAGTAAATCTTACATTTTCAATAATGAAAGGTTACTATTAAAGTATCAAAGGCCACAAAATTGAAAAAATAGGAGAGTAAAATTCATTTTGGTCAAAACCCATCTCATCCACTCCTTTCTTATATAACTTTGAGTGTTGTACAACTTTTTTTAACTTTGGGTCTTTTACCCTAATTTACTTTTACCTTTGTAATTAATTTCTAATCATATTAATTAATTTTAATGATAGAGACTAATATTGACCTTTTAACCAAATTTGATACTTGTATTTTCAATTTTGGAAATTATTTTATTAACTAAAATTTCTAAAGGTGTGAAAAGTTAATTTTAAAATAAATACACTTAATCATGTAAAACTAGTTTTTAAAGAAATAATGTTTTAAAGTTTTAATTTTATATATAAGATAAATTTATCTTGGATATTTATTTGAATGAAAATTTTGATTGATTATAAAATAAATAAAGGTTACGAGGCTTTAAAGGAAATCCAAAACTGAATCTCTCTTGAAAATATGTTATCCAAACAAAAGACAAAAATAGTTTTTATATAAAAGTAACATTTTAATTAGTTATTAAAATGTTTTCCATAGGTTTTATAATAATAAAGAATATTTTAAAATGAATAATTTTATTCCTAAAATTTAAATTTATTAATTAAAAAAATCTATAAATTTCTAGGTCATTCTTATATAACAATAAAGTCATTAAAATTACAAGTTTCATAAAAACCATATTTTTTGACTAAAAACTGACATTTTCAGAAAAAGATTAAAAATTCATACTAAGTAAATGTTGATATGTTGAATTAAAAAAATAATTTCTTTTTTATTAATTTAAAATTCAAAAATTTATAGATTTATTTTTTGAATAAAATCATAAAATAATATTGAAAAATTGTTTTAATTAGAAAATGACATTTTCAAATATTAACTGTTATTATTATTATTTCATATAATTTAAAAATTAAATTGGTTTTAACAAATTATTAATATCAATAAAAATATATTTAATCATATGTTTCTTGAAATATAAATGTGTATCATACAAAAATAAATTTTTTAGAAAAATTATTTTTTAAGAATAAATTATCTTATTGGTCATTTTAGGTAAAATAATTAAATTTCATTCATATTAAAAGTAGTATTTATTTTAATTATACATATATTTCATAAATTAAATACCCCTATTCATTTTCTATAATTAAATGGGTAGGTTTTAATAGTTGTACATAAACATTTATATTTTATCTTAATGTATCACAATTCCATTTAAGTTTGGTGTTGCATGCAGAGCAAACTATTAAACAAATTGACTTATTTAAAGGTAGTAATATATTATAATTTTGGGGTGATACATTATCCCCCCATTAAATAAATGTTTCCCACATAATTTTACTCATAATATTAGAGTAATTTCTATAGATAACTCATAACTAACCATATACCACTAAATGATCATAGTATTATTTAGGATGTGGAATGAGATTTGTCTATATGAAAAATTATTTTGAGTTATTTATAAATAGAGATAACTCATTCTTAATTTTACATATAATCATACTAAGGTATATATATCTAGATCCATAAGTAATAACTTTCTTCAAACCATGAAAATTATTTATATGATAATCATACCACTAGGGGTTCAATTTTAACTTAATATCTAGTATTTTGTGAAAACATACATGAAATAGGAGACTAAAATATTTAGAGTGAAAATTCACTACCTGATTTATTAGTAGTAGTTTCATAGGATTTTCCTTGTCTCATTGTTGTTTTTGACTATCTTCCTTATTGTCTCGTAGATTGGGACATTGTGTAGAGACCTTGTTTTTTCCTTATAAGACTTTAAAATATATTATGAAATATTTTCAAATCCAATATCTGAGACAACGTGAAATTTTGCGGCCCGGTGAGCCTAGAATTAATTTTATAAAAATATTAAATATATTTTATATCACTCTCATACAATTTTTCAAAAATAATGAAACATCTCTTGAATGGAGTCTCAAATTGAAAATATGAGACCATAGTTGAATCCAAAGCATGGGATTTACCCTAGCCATGACCTAAAGTTGGTTGGACCTAGGAATTTAGATGAGGAATTCTTTGGTAGGTATGTTATGTGAATTAATTAATTCATTTAATACCCAAGACCTAATCTTCACTATAAATATGTTGTTATGGAGAATTTCAAGGGTTATCTGCATAACCCTGGGATCATTGAGAGGAGTATTCCACTGACCTTCTTTGATGAATCAGGATCATATGATGAATGAAAATCAGATCAAGATGAATTGAGGCATAGTGAATGCAATGGGTCATCTTCATCATTAGAAACTGTTTTCTTTACCAATGATCAATCTGAATTGAGGTAGGGAATGTATTTTGTTGGTTTTCTCCCTCTTTTTAATTAATTGAGTAAGAATCTTGATTTTTCTTTGATTTATTATAAATTTCCAACCTTCACATGATCTATGATTATGAATAAATTTCTTATTCAATTTATTATTTATTCTTATTCCGTGTTTCTCACCCTGGATTCTCTTCCTACAATCGTTGTCTGAGAACTCTTTTCAATGATGTTTATCACCCTTTTATATTTCTTTCCCCCATAATTCTTTATGTTCTTTATTTTTAGTTGATGGGGTCACGGTTCGACTATGTCATGTGGGTTTGAGCATAATAAAACTCCATGATTTGTATTAAATTTGTGTGTGATTACTGGATTAGTGATTTAAGAATAGATTGGGATAGATCATGGGATACAGATGATGAATAATATGGATCTAATATTCAAGACCAATTGGCAGCAAAAATAGGAGGTTCATGAGGTGTTGGAGGCTTTGAGAAATGGATCGGGATCCAATTTACAGCCACCAGAGGGCCGAAATCAATGGTATAAGGAATTTTCCACCGATTTCAGGTGGTCAAATAGTGGGAATTGTGGCAGTAAAACCAAATCTATAAACCGTGTGAGGATTTTTCATATTCTATGAAAAACTCTACTACACACCATAAACTGGGATGAACGCATTCTGTATAGTCCCATATCCACAGAGTCTAGGGTCTTTGGGTGATTTAAATATCACATGCCATGTGGGACCCCCACACACCATGTGAGCCGATGTTGGTGGCCCGCTGTGTACTCCGGGAGTACACAGACATGGGAACATCTAGGAACATTACATATACAGGAACATGCCCAGTGTACATGGGCATGACCAGGAGATCATGAATAGGCCCTGGGTGGTTGATACATTCCATGTAGTACCCTTACATTCCATATAGTACTATATGTTTAGAAAACTATGTGATGGTGAGGACACACCTAGGTAGAGGAGTGGGGCCACATGTCATGTGGACCCCTTACATGTTGTGTACTTATTTCGAATCTTATACCTCTCGTATATCTTTCCTTTGGACTAGTATTTTGGCCCATGGGTAGCCTATACTAAGTTTTTTTACATTTATAATGTGATGGTGTCCTTCATAGTGGATTTTGAGACACTATGTGAGATGTTCTTATAGTTATGCTTATTTAGTCGATGCTCAATGATGGAAATGATTGGGTAGGATCATTAGAGAGAGATCGGAGTGGTACCCCCTAAATGGACTAGGGTATGGGTCCTATATCTATCTACTGAGTGGTCCCCTTGATGGACTAGTGAGTGGATCCTCTATCTAACTACTAATTGGTCCCCCCCCCCTTACAGACTAGGGTGTGTGTCCTCTACCTACCGATTGGTTCCCCCAGATGAACTGTGGTGTGGGTGCTCTATCTGTCTACTGAGTGGTACCCCCTAATAGACTAGGGTTTAGGTACTCCACCTACAAAGTTTTACCCCCTAATGGACTAGGGAAAGGTTCCTCTATCTATATACTAAGTGGTACCCCCTGATGGACTAGGGTGAGGGTCATATGCCTACTGATTGGTACCCCCTTGATGGAATAGGCATGGGTCCTCTATCTATCTACTGAGTAGTAACCCCCTGAAGGAATAGGGTGTGGGTCATATACCTTCTGATTGGTGCCCCCATGACATACTAGTGCATGGTTCCTTTACTTAGAGATTATTCCCCCTCGACGATGTGGCATAGTGATGAGGTGTGGGTCCTCCACACAGTTACTTCTATGGACAGGAATGTGTGATGTTGGACATCAATGATGGACCCTTGTAACCATTAGTAGAATCTTTCCTAGATTAGACTATGAGATAGAGATTCCATTTCTCTCTCATCTTGGTTTCTTTTATGAGCATATATATCTTTGTTGTTAGGTTCCATTTACCACTTGCTTTGGGTTCAGTTGTCTAATTATATCGTGTCTCCTATTTCTCCCCCTCCAGTTTTTGGGGTGTCCTACAAAGTATGTATATAATCACCCCTACATGGGATTTTCCTGCATGCGTCAGGTCTTATATAGATGAAAAACAGGTTGGCATTGATTTTAGAGGAGCATACAGATACCCTGGTGCGTTTGACCCCATACGGTGGTCAGGGCTTGGAGATCTGGTTACAGGATCTCTAGACATTTATTTTATATATATATATTCATGTTCGTACATCTATTCTAGTTGGGTGTTCATTTTTTCCCTTTAATTTTTGATTTCACTATAACACTCTTTTGTATTCCCTATAGTTTATTGCATTCATTGTTTATTCTCTATATGTTATGGTATTTTATTATTATTCATCTACACTTTTTCATAGAGATAGTTATTGAATACATACAGGTACTTTAGGGAAAGGCCTTCGATTTTAGTTATAACTTTTGGCATTGGCCGCCAGCCCTTGGCCTATGGAAGTGGACCTGGGGTATTTGCATCTTGGTCTTCCATCAGCCAGGTGGTGCCTATTAGGTCAGGTTGTGACAGATTAGTATCAAAGGTGGTTCAAACTCGATATGGTATTTGTATTTTTTACCCTTATTAGGTTTTTTAGGAACTTAGGTAAACTATTTCAAAGTGTCTTGAGTGTGGTTTTTAGGATAGGGAACCCAATATTAGTGTGGAATCCAATGTATCAATTCACCAAGACTCTGACTACCTATTTTTCAACTTGATATACTGAGATATTGGTTGTAGGGAACTTTGGTACATGAATCATATAGGATTGAGTCCTTTGAATATCCTTCTTGAGTCATCTCCTTATATATATAGGATTATCTGACCATGGTACATCTTGATTAAATTTTTAGGATTCCTATATGGAGAAAACAAGTCAGGTTATTGCTTTAGGATCATGATGATGATCCAATGAGTGATAAGGCCTCATTTTAGGGTACATCACATGAGATATTTCTTCCAAGTGGGAAGGTAGAATCTCCCTCGCCTATTGAGTTGTAGATTATACCAACAGAGAAAGTTTTGGATGCATATGGTATTAGCACACTCCATGAGTTCTGGTTCAAGAGACAACTGAGGTTCTACAGTGAGCTAGATCCCTAGGAATTGGATGATTGTCTTGAGTCAATGATCCATGTTATCATACTTGTTCTAACCCCAAATTATTAGATGGTTGTGTTATCATCCATCCTTTTCCATGGAGTAGTTGTATACTATTAGATTCTAGTCACACAGATTCATGATGGGTTGGCACTCTCATAGTCTGATTTCTAGCAGCTATTTTGTGAGGATTACTACCCATCATGCTTGCGATCAGTTTGTATTTAGGATCTATTAAAGTTGCAGGAATGAGGTATGATATTTTCTGAGTATGTTCTGAGCTCAATGAATTTACATGGTACTCCCTCAACATGATTCGGAATGGATACTTTCGGGTGTATAATTTTGAACAGGGTCTTTGTAGAGACATCCATGCCATTATGGTACCATTTTGAATTCCCACTTATGTTGGAGTGCTAAAGCATGCGTTGGTGATAGAGATCTTCCTATATGAGGGATTCCATGTAGTTGGAGATGGCAGTGGGTGTGATAGAGTTGAGTCTTCTATAGGAGCTAGCGGGTTCCAGTCGATAGGGTCTTGGCATAGGATATCCCCTCATGGTCAGACTTAGGAACGTGGTCATGCATCTTGGGGACTATGTAGAGGGCCAAGTCATCCCATAGAGGGGTGATTCTATGCATGTGATGTGTGAGGTCACATGGAACATTATTTATCGGCCCGACATGATAAGGAGGGAAGGTAAATAGTGAATGGACCGCCATGGAATAGGAATCAAAATGATCATAGATCTCCCAGACATGGCCAGGTTGGCCCTGAGGGAGGTAGGGCTGGAAGAGGAGTAGGTAGGGATCACACAAGAGGAGCTATTTTTGGTGAATGATTTTATGATCTCCTTACACTACCACCACTAGGCATCCTATTCCAGGCTCAGGGAGCTGTTGGTTGCAGACATGGGTAGCTACAGGCTATGGAGGCTTATGACCTGGTGTCTCATGATATGATTATAGGTATGATATGTGTTTATTCTACTCTTTCTTCAGTGCTAGTGGACATAGGTTTCATTTATTCCTTCATCTCCTTACTCTCAGTGTGAGAGATAGATCTCCTAGTAGATACTTTATCTGGGTATATTTTCCTTGAGGTTCCTATAGGGAATGATTCTTCGATGTCATTTAACTACCAGTAGTGTGAGCTATCACTAGGTAGAGTGAGTATCTAATGGGAACCCTTGTTTATCACAATGAAAACATATGATTTCATCTTGGGTATGGGATGGTTTTACACTATCTGATCCTGGATTTACTATCACCATAGATAATTCAAATTCCTTTGGATTAATGGGATGAAATTATCCTTTATGGGTGATAGAGATATCATGGAACAGAAATTGGGTCTTGTGATAGGGAAGTTGCAATCCATCACCCTTTAGTTAAGGATTTTATCCCTTGGAACAGTAGGCACTTTAGGTATTTGGGTTCCTTCATTCATGGAGTATTATATGGATGTCTTCCCCAATTATATTTTGGGACTACATTTGAGGCAGGAGATGGATTTTTTTCATTGAATTTTACCTAGGAATCACTCGGATATCTTCTTTGAAATATCAGATGTCCCCTACCGATATTTGGGAGTTGAGGGTGTAGTTAGATAACCTTCAAGAGAATGTTTTTATCATACCCAGTGTGTCCCTCTGGGTAGCTTCAGTTTGTTTATTAAAAAGGTAGATGAGAGCTTGTGGATTTGAACTGATTATCATCACCTAAACTAGGCCATGATAAAGAACAAGTACCCATTGACAAGGATTGAATACCACTTTGAGTATTTGTGAAGATCAAGATGGTTCTCAAATATAAATCTCAGTTTCAGCAACCACCATTTGAGAGTTCATGAGGCTAATATTCCAAATATAGAATTCTGATGTCGCTACTGACAATATGAGTTCCTCATAATTCCTTTGGGTGTGAAGAATTCCCTTATTGTGTTTCTGGATTTGATGAACCATATATTCCATCAATAATTAGACCATTTTTTTTGTTTTTTCATTGATTACATACTCATATACTCTATGTTAGTTTAGGAGCATGCATATCACTTTAGGATGTTCCTAGACTTTCTTCAAGATCACCATCTTTATATTAAGCTCTTGAAGTGTCAGTTATAGATCTATGAGGTTTACTTTATGAGGTATATCATTTATGAGCATGGATTATATTTGGGACCATTGAATATTTATGTTGTGATTTCTTAGGATCCACCCAAGAGTGTGTCATTGGTGTAGAGTTTTCTTGGTTTGGCAGGTACTACAAGAGGTTTTTGGTGAACATCTCTAGGATTACAACCCCTTTGACCACTCGGATGTAGAAAGGGTATACATTTACCTATACTGAGTTGTTATATAGATACTTTAAAGATTTAAGGGTAAGTTTTAAGATGGATACTATTTTGATACTACCAAAGGAGGGTGTAGAGTACGTTGTGTATTTTGATACATTTGGAGCTGGACTCAACTATGTGTTTATGCAAAGGAAGGTAATGATCACATATAGATCGAGGAAGTTAAGACCCAATAATAATAACTATGTTAATTATGGCCTAAATTTGGTAGTGTTAGTATTATCTTTGAGGATGTGGAGGCACTATCATCTAGGAGATATCTTTGTTATTTACTTAGACCATCAGAGTCTCAGGTATGTCTTTATACATAGAGACATGAACCTAAGATAGATGCACTGGTTGTAATTCTTGTAAGACTGTGACTTTGAGATAGTCTACACTCTTGGGAAGGGAAACATAGTGGAAAATTATCTTAGTAGGAAGTCTCATTCTCTCCTGGTGGAGGAGGAATCTGATCATTTGTCTTCCATGCAGCTGACCCTAGTAGAGGAGGAGGGTTCATCTTTCCTTCAGTTTATGGTGTTGAATCCTTCACTTATACAGCATGTAAAGGAGTCTCAGATGGGATACATCAGCTATAAGGTCCTACATGACTAAATAACCATATGAGATTCACTATATGGATTCTCTAATGTATGGAATCAAGTCATCCTTTTTCAAGGACATGTGGTGGTTCCGGTCGCGATACGAGAGTAGGTGATGAGGGAGTTTCACACTTCTCCTTTGGTTGTATATCTTAGTATAGGGAATATGTATAGGGACCTTCAAAGGTATCTTTGGTGGGATGGTATGATGTGTATCATGATTAATTTCATCTCTTAGTGCCTCACGTGTTAGAAGGTGAAGGTTGAGCACCAGATTCCAGTAGGTTTTTTACAGTAACTTGAGATCCCATAGTGGAAATGGGATAGCATATAAATGGACTTTATGATAGGGATTTTGCATATATTGTGAATCCATGATGCTATCTGGGTGATTGTTGACCAAATTATTAAATCATCGCACTTCCTTGCTATTATTGATTAGAGTTTAGAGGAGATTTTGGGGGTAATTATACATGTGGGATATAGTCTTCTTCATAGAGTTCCTTCAATGATTGTCTTTGACCATGACGTGTAGTTCATATCATGGTTGTTGAGAGGCCTATAGGAGGCATTTGGAACCTATATAAGGATGAGTATATATGTTCACCCCCATATGGATGGGAAGACTGAGTGCATTGTCTAGGTACTGGAGGATATGTTGAGATCTTTCATTTTAGACTTCTTCCACTTCTAGTATGATCACTTACCCTTGGTAGATTTTTTTTATAATAATATATATCGCTCTATTATTGGCATGTCACCTTTTGAGTCCATGTACGGGAGACCATATAGGTCACCCTTACACTAGAATGATATTGATGAGGCGTCTCTTGTTGGGCCATAGATGGTGTAGGCGACGATACAGAAAGTCCATGTGATACATGAGTGGATGAGGATATCCCAAAGCTGAAAAAAATCTTATGTTGATCAACGTCATGGGCCCTTTGAGATCAAGAAGGGGTACCATATTTTCTTGAGAGTCTCCCTATGATGTGGATTACAGAGATTCGGCCAGAGAAGAAATCTATCTCTGAGGTTCATTAGGTTGTTCGAGATCTTTCATATGGTTGGGAATATTTTTACCACCCACCTTACCCCTACAGTTGGATTGGGTGTGTGACATCTTCCAGGTGTCGTGGGTGAGGTGATACGTGCATGATTATATGAACGTTATTAATAGGGGAGAACTAGATATTGAGGATGGATCCACCTTCATGGAGTATATGGTGGGGATTGAGAATCATTAGGATAGGATCTTTCATGAACAACTATTCCCTTGGTTCATGTTTTGTGGAAACATGGGAGCATGAAGGCGATATCCTCAGAGTGGAGATCCTGATACAGGCTCAGTATCCCCACCTTTTTTCTTAGTTTGTGATTTTAGGGGATGAAAATATTGAAGGAGGGAATAATTTAGAGACCCTATTTTTCATTATAAGATCTTTAAATATATTAAGAAATGTTTTCATATTAAGGCATTGAGACGACGCACAATTCCGAGGCCTAGTGAGTCTGAAATTAATTTTATAAAAATATTAAATATATTTATATCATGTGTACAAATTTTTTAAGAAATAATGAAATATATATTAAATTGAGTCTATAATAAAAAATATGATATCATAGTTGAATCGTTATTATGGTATTTACCCACAACTTAAATTTGGTCAGCACCGGGCATTCGGATGAGGCAGCCATTGGCGGGTACATTAAGTGAATTCATTTATTAATTCATTCATTCATTCACATAATACCCAAGACTTAATAACATCTATAAATATGTTGTTTTAAATAATTTTCAGGGTAATCCACATAACCCTAGGATCATTGAGAGGAGGATTCCACCATCCTTCTTTAGAGAATTGAGATTGGACAACGAACGATAACTAGATCAAGGTGAATTAAGGCATAGTGAATGCAATGGGTCTTATTCATCATTGGAAACTATGTTATTCCCCAATTAGAAATATAAATCAAGTTAGGGAACTTTTTTATTGCTTTACACCCTCTTTTTAATTAATTGATCATGAATCCTGAATCTGCTTTGATTTCTTGGAAATTTCCAACCTTCGCATGAGCCCCATTGATCAATAAATTTATTATTTAGTTTATTATTTATTCTTATTCCATGTTTCTCACCCTGGATTACCTATAACACCTGTAGTTTTTGTGGACTTTTTTTAATGAATTAATTTTCATTTATGTTTTGAAATGCACTATGTCAAACATTTCTATCACACAGCACCGACTTGGCATACATTACATGCAACACCGAGTTTTACTAAACAATAATATATTATTAAAATATCATATTAAGACTTAACCTAGAAATTAAGTTAGTGGTTATGAATAGTAATAACTAATTTATGAAAACCTATGGTTTTAAAAAATATAAAATGAATTCATTAGTTACAATGAACCAATTGAATATAAAGGGAATATTTTTATAGAAAATTGTTTTTATGATCACAAATCTATTTTATCCTATAAAATTAAATTAATTAAAAATAATGAGTGATATTAATCTAATATATACAATATATATTCAATAAAATATTTTTTATATTCATCCAATAGATTTGATAGGCATAAGAGAAGAACAACCCCAATTTTATGCTTAAAAACCTATATTTTTATAAAGGTAGTTTTACCACCTTTTAATAGAGAACCCATTTTAAATACAAATTTTGGAACTTTTATAGATTTAATATGTAAAAATAAACTTCATATTTGTAATAGAAACACAAAAAATAGTTTAGGATAAATTGTTTCTATTTTTCTGTAAAGTTTCATTTTTTAATAAATAGCTAAAAATACAAGATTTTATTTCAAAATTATTTTTTCATATAATTTATTTATATGGTTAAATTATATTTTAAATTAGTTTAAAAGCTAAATTAGATAATATTTTTATCAATCAACGCAATTTATGTCATTAGAATTAGTTTCATTTTTAAATTGACTATAAAAACATAGAAAACTTTTGAATGTTTTTACTTTAAAAACTTGCATCGTCGACCTGACTGTAGGATTAAATTTAAATTAATTTCTACCACTTTTGTATTTGAAATTTGGAAAACAGGATTCCATATTTATATTAAGAAGAATTTATAATTTTTAATAAGTTCAAATTAGTTTTTTACCAAAAATATTAGTGATTTAATTAAAATTAATTACAATGATTAAGGATAAATTAAGCTTAATAAGGGACTAAACCATAACCTTAAGGCCCAAAACGACCTATAAACTTGTCCAAAAGTCATTTTAAGGTCATATTTATACCCTATACTCTCTTTTATATACTTTTTACCATTATTTTATCCACTTTCAATAAAAACATGTGGGTGGGGTTTCCCTTTTCCAATATATTACAAGATTACCGCTCCTCCTCCATTATAAAAGGTCTCCTATCCTCCCACTTCCTAACACATATAAATAAATTTAAGTTTATAAAAAATATACCAAAATATCTCCCAAACATACCTCACTTCCTCCTTGAATCCTACCTTGTGTAGAGATCCTTCTAAGGAAGCCTTTTGGTGCAAACCAAAAGGAGTTACCCAATTAAGAGGTAACACCCTCTCTCAAACTCCTTCCTTTTATTTTCTTTATCCACTCCCTAAAATATTCTTATTCTATTATTGTATAAAAACATCATTATCCTAAATATACTAGTATTTTTTTATGATAAGGATTATACCTACACCTAAACACACTTCCATCTAATGGGTAACGAACATACTATTTACGTGTATGGCGGACTACTGCCTCACTAAATGATGATTGTTCATTTTTTCCTTTACCACCTCTCATGGTGGAAATTATGATAGAAAATTTGTTTATATATTTTATATTTTATATTTATTATGTCTTTAAGCTTCTGTAATTATTTTACAACAGTTATCTTTATACTCTCCATTTTGTGTTAATATGATAATTTTGTTTGAGGAAGTGTGGACTATCACCCCCTCAAAGCGATGTGATTCATTCATACACTACATGGAATGTATTAAGGATTAATTTAGTGAATATATATGATATATATTATACAATAAATCCAATTTAATAATTATATATATACATATATTTATTTTACTTTCTTTCTTTCAACACAACAATTAAACGGAAATAGCGTTCATGAATACGTATGACTTACCGTCTCCATGAATGGTGAAGTCTATTTGATACATATATATTATATGGATTATTATAATACAAATATACTGAATATAAATTATATTTAAATAATTTTTTACATTATGGAAATTATGATATAAATACAAGGACCAAATTTATGACAAATTAAGATGCATGCGAAGAACAAAGTGGATATTACCTGAAGTGAAACCTTAACATAAAATTGTTAACGAGTGGGTAATATAAAGTCATAATCAAAACATATATGGTATTGTATATAATAATATGGATCTGTGATATATTTATTATATATGATTTTTGTATAAGTATGAAGAGAGTCAAGATATAAGGTAAGGAAATTTCATCAAACTTTTTATTTCTGTGAGATACATTCCTTATTCATCGCTCGCTTATTTTGTGTGGTGTATATACTACCCATGAATGTATTTTATACATTTTATAATTGTAACACCCCAAGATTTGGAAAATATATTTAATATTTAATGCATAAAACATTGAGTCTCTACAAAACATCACATTTTTATAACCTAGTCGGTAAACAAAATTTTTCCACCTCTGTGATTTTGAATTTTGAAAAACTGACATACACAGTTGTGTTCAGTAAGATATTTGGAGTCTGATAAGACAAACTTAATTTTTGGTGAATAGAAACATACCCTTATAAATAGTAATATTAATAGTAATATGATCCTTATGGATGGAAAATTGCATTATTATTTTATTATCTTATGGTTATAAGATAATGAGATCTAGATTAATTTTCAAGGTGATATAAAACGAATTGTAGTTTTAAAATTGTTATTTTTCGAATAAATTATGGTTTTATTTAAAAATTAAATTAATAATATTAATAAAATTGTTTTCTAAAAATGGATTTTATTTTTGAATTCTACACCTTGAAAAATGGTTAGGGTGAAGTTTTGGGATTTTTCTGAAATATTAAAAAAAATTATGAATAGTAAAATATGGTAATTTACTGTATATATACATTATCAATTAAATTAACTATTCCTAGAACCATAGATGATTTAATAACACTTAGTTCAAACTCACATGAACATATTACTATTCTTGTTCACAAGAATCAATACTATTGGTTGTCTTTGGAAAAATAATAAAATAATGAGTAAACTAATGGGAAAACTCTCCTCTCCTCCACTATAAAACCCCCCCTCACTCCCTCTTATCTTCACTCCTATCAAGACTTGTGACTTGTATAAATTATGCTCAAATATCCTCCCAAAATCCTCCCCTACGTCTATAATCACTTGGTATCATAAAAATTGTAGCACTCCAAACATTTTATGGTATGTTTCTATTAAATACATTCTATTCATCACTATGTTCCTTCGAAACAACACTAGGTTATTTAGGATATAGTCAAAACCTAACCATTAAATATAAATTTTCCACTTCTATGTTTTGAATTTCGAAAAATGGTCATCTAGAGTTATGATCAGTAAGTCATTTGGAGTCTGATAGAACAAACTTAATTTTTAGTTAATAGTAACATACCCTTATGAATAGTAATATGAATAGTAATATTACCCTTATGAATAGTAAATAATAATATTATTTCATTTTCTTAAGGCAACAAGATAATGAGATCTTAATTAGTTTTTCAATGAGAAATAAAACTAATTGCACTTTAAGATTGTTATTTTTCGAATTAACTATGACTTTATTTAAAAATTAAATTAATGACATTTAGAAAATTATTTTTGAAAAATGGATTTCAATTTTTAATTCTACAAGTCAAAAAATGGTTATGGTGAATTTTGGAAATTTTTCTGAAACAGTTGATTTTTCGGTGAATAGTAAAAAATAAAGTTTTTAGTTTCGGTGTGTTTATGACATCATTAATGATGAAATAATGATTTCATAAATCTGGTCGACTTGTGTATAGTTAAATAAGATGTGAGGTGTCCCAAGTGGCTTATACCATGGGAAAATACCATGGGCAAGCCCATGGTTTTGTAAAAACCACTCATGAGGTGTCCCTTGAAAATTATTAAAATAATCTCTCACTTTTCCTATAAATACCAACTCTTCCCTTCATTGAATTAATTCCAAATTCTCACTCAACTAAGTTATGGCCTCCTTACCTTTATATTAGTCCTCCCAAGGTTTCCTCAAGCCCCCAAGGTCCCAACCTTCAAGTTCTAAGGGTTATTCTACAAGGTAAGAAAATTCTCAATTTCTTTCTTTTTCCTTTCAAGTTCTCTTTTATGTGGTATATCTTGCAAGTTTCCATACCATGTTCTTATTTTTCTTCTTATTATTGATCTAATATATATTATTATTAATTTATGGATAGATTAACCTTGTCCCATCTCTTTTAAATATTTTCTAAAACCAAGTTGTGTAGCTGTTAGGCTGCAGAATTTTTGTAAGCGCTTTCAAAATTATTCTTTTATTTTGAGTTCTTTATTTATTATTTCTTCATCTATTCATACCCAAGAGGAATGAAATATATAGAATCTTGTATATTCTGTATGTTCTCATGTTCATGAGAAATTAATAATCAATATTCTTCTTTTACCCCACTTTTTCAAGGAATTAAAAACATTGTTCGTGATGTATCGAATTACCGACATCGTAGATGATGTAATCTCAATTTCCATTAATTCTTTCAAGTCTGGTAATGAAACCATTTATATGGTTGAAAAATGTTATAATATATGTTTTATGACTCACCTATGGTTCTGGAATTCTTTTGTACTCTTGGTTCTAATTTATAAGACAAAATGAGGATGTTATTATCAAAGAACCATTAAAACGATCTAAACAAACAGCATTAATGTTTTAACTAATGAATCATCATCATGGTATATAACCCAAAATCATTATAAGGTAATTTATATCTCCATAATTTCATTAATAAGATGTATTAACAATTCTGTATGTTTAACCATTTTTCAAATGAACTTCCATTCATAGAAACAAGTAAACAAACCATGAAAACTAAGGAAGAAAATGCTTCCAAAACATGAAAATTGAACCAATTGAACCCATAGAAAGGGCCAAGAATGAACATAATAAGGTTATACTAAATCAATTAAATGTATAGGAGGTTCTGGAAATATTAATTAATGAAGCTAAATTTTATTATTCCAGTCATTAAAACAAACGAAAAAGACACTCGAGCATAAGGTAACGGGATTCTCATCTCAATTTCACTTCTATGAGATTTTCATTATTTGCCACTTATTTCTTATATGTGTTATATGTGTAATTACATTTGATATATAATAAAATGATTCTCTTTATATTCATTTTATTCAATTATTCACTTGATGTTCATTAAGTTCTGGTCATATGATTCGACTGATTACATTGTGGTAAGGGACTTTGTCTCAACTACCTTTTCATCGTGACCATCTTTGTATTGTGCACCTAATAACCCTTATGTGGTGTACCTACTACCCATTTGAGATCACTTTTAATTTTAAATTATATTTATATTAAATATCCATAATCTCATCTCATGGATATGTTTGTTTTCTAAACCTTGTACCATCTTACATACAGTGTTTATTTGGAAAGTTATTTTAATTATGGAAATATTGATGAATATGTATACTCTATTCTATACAGATATTGAAAAGGAATATTTCTCTTGTATTGAATCAATGTATAAATAATTATTTGGACATGTAGTGGTAGGTGGTACCCACTATAGCCCCTCGATGCATCATTAGGTCTCATGAGACAAAACAGTTTGGCGACAAACCCTTCGAGTTTGTTTCCAAAAATCAGACGGGTTTCTACCCACAGAACTAAACCGTTTTTACAGTATTATTTTTTCATGTTTCATATACATGAAGTCCAATTAATAATAATTATCTTTATTCATTATCAGTTATTATTATTTTCCATGATATTTTCACTAAGACAAAATCTATGGATGCAGTTTCATTTTTAGTTTATTAATGGAATTAGTTATTCATTTATTCACTATTCCATTTTGATTATGTCAGATTGTTTGTGAATCACTTATTATTGTACTCATGCTTCCGCTATTTTTAACCCTTACTGAGCATTTGAGCTCACCCCTTTCATTGTCTACCTTTAACATGTTATGAAGAGAAAATCTTTTATTGAGTTCATGAGGATGTCGTTTTTAGTTTTTGTTATGTATTGTATTTTGTAAACTTATCCAATGTAATTTGAGTAACATCTATGTATCTAGTTTCTTCAAGACTACTAAACTGATCGTTCCTTCAGGATTTCCATTCCTTCTAACCATGCCAATATCACAAGTAATGTACCGGTTCCAGCCTAGAGGGGTCGGGGTGTTACATTTGGTATCAGAGGAAGTTTAATATAACACTTGGAAACTAAACTAGGAAATTTATAGTAGAAAACAAATCCCTAAGGTATTATTTGAGGATTAACATACAAGAATGCCCTGGTATTTTGGTAAGGAATAGATTATGTGGATATTTTAAGCAATATGTTCCTGTCTAGATACGAGCAGGTAGAGGCAGCTCTGGCACAGATATATCTAGGGGTAAAACCCGAAACCACCGCTTTGAGCTAGACTCGAATAGGAACTGGTGCACAACAATGGGCCATGTTTCACTCTTGGTTACAACACTCTTGGGGGATATGCTTAGGATAATTCATGTTTTCTTTACAATCCATTATGAAGGAGTTAATTTAAATTTTTTCTTATAGGAACCATGTTTATAAGATTAGCTATGCATAGAATTTCAATCTATGTTGAGTGATTTTATATTTGAGATTCATAAACTAATCTGGTGTATCCCATTATTTAGAAATGGCATCTAATGGAAGAAGTGGAATCAATACTCGTGGGTAAGGTAGGGATCTCCCTACTGAGCAAGTCAACACAGTCAATGTTGGAGCAGATCAGATCATGACCATATTGGGACAACTTACTCAAGTTGTAACGAATAACCATTCAACACCAGTGTTGGATCGTTTCATGCAGCAGAAGCCCCCATATTTCAGTGGGACTACTAATCCAGTGGTTGTTGAGCAATGGATAAAGTCCCTTGAAAAGATATTCATGGCGTTAAGATGCAATGAAAATGAAAAGGTATTACTGGCAGTATATTGTCTCAAGGGCGATGATGATCAATGGTGGTCCTTGATTCAAAATACCATGGAGGAAGAAGAGATATAGGATATGGAATGGAGTACTTTTAAGGAAATATTCTACAAAAAATATTTCCCCCGTGAGCAATGAACTGAAATGAAGAGGAAATTCCTTGTCTTGAAACAAAGGGAAGAAGACAGTGTTGCAGAGTATGAGGCTACCTTCACAAGGCTAGCCAGGTATACTGTGGATTACGTATGTGACTCGGTAGACAAGATTGATCATTTCTTTGAAGGTCTTAAGACAATTATTCTAAGGGCACTGGCTTCTCAATCATTTTCATCATATGATGAAATTGTATCAAGTTCCATAAAAACAGAGAAGGAATTTGCTAGATCAAATTTTTTCAAAGGAAACCAAGATAAGAAGCGGCATTCTGATAATAAAGGAAAAGGAGAATCACCAAAGAAGATCAAGGGAATGAATAGTTTCCCATTATGCGATAACTATGGAAAGAATCATCCCGGGAAATGCTTGAAAGGCAAGGGAGTCTGCTATAACTGTAGAGAAAAGGGTCATTGATCTGATGAATGCAAGGAGAAGAAACAATTCAATGATGTTCAATGCTACAACTCCAGAGAGATGGGACACTATGCAAATGAGTGTCCTAAGCACCAAGGAAACATGCCTCAGAAAAAGCCAAGAGAGCAAGGGAGAGCCTATGCGATTACAACCGCGGAGGTTGATGTTCCTAGTGACGTGGTGGCAGGTACTTTAATTGTTTCCTCAAAATTATCCAACACTTTATTTGATTCTGGATCATCGCATTAATTTATATCCTCTCAGTTTGCCAAGAAAATTAGATATTTCCAATTTGATTTAAGAAATGATTTATCAGTAAAAACTCCCATGGGATGTATCATTGCAACAAAGGCATGTCGACTAGTCCCCCTCCAAACACCAAAACATGCTTTAGTTACTAGCCTTATCATCATACCCATGACTGAATTTGATATAATTCTCAGTATGGATTGGCTATCAAATTATGATGTGAGGATTATTGCAAGAAAAAGGAAGTTACAATTTTTGGAAATGGTGTAGAATCCCTTGTCTTTAGGGCAGAAACTTTTCCACCTAATTCTTATCTAGAATCACCCCCAGTAGCTCTATTGAATGAAATACTTGGAGAGGAAGATAAACCAATATCTATGGGAGAGAAAAGAAATATTCAAATTGAATATGTGCACATAGTGAAAGAGTACATTGATTTATTTCCATAGGATTTACCTGGACATCCTCCAGAGTGGGAAATTGAGTTTTCCATTGACTTAATTACTGGTGAAAGACCTATATCAAAGACCCCATATAGAATGTCCACTGTGGAGCTAGTGGAGCTGAAGAAACAACTAGAAGAGTTGAGTTACTTCGTATATGAAGATGGAATTTTGAAATTTGGGAAGAGACTTTGTGTTCCCAATATACTTGATCTAAAAAGGGAAATGTTGGATGATGGTCATAGTTCCAATTTCTTTATACACCCTGGTAGAACTAAGATGTATAGAGATTTGAAGGAATATTTTTTGGTGGGACAACACGAAGAGGTAGATTTCTGATTTTGTGTCAAGATATATGGTTTGTCAACAAGTGAAAGCTGGAAGGAAACATCCTGGATGAGTATTGCAACCTCTTCCCATACCTGAGTGGAAATGGAATAATATCACGATGGACTTTGTTATGGGACTACCAAAGACTTCTAGAAGGAACGATGCAATATGGGTCATTATTGATCATCTTACCAAGTCAGCACATTTTCTTGCTATAAGAGAAGATCTACCACTTGAACATCTAGAAAAACTATATATTAATGAAGTTGTGAGACTTCATGGAGTTCCCCTATTGATTTTTTCTCATCGTGATCCACTTTTTACATCAAGGTTTTGGAAAAGTCTCCAGAAGGCATTGAATACTAAGCTTCATATGAGTATTGCATAGCACCCTCATATTGATGGATAGTCTGAAAGGAATATTCAAACTTTGGAAGACATGCTGAGATCATGATCTCTTGACTTCCAAGGTATGTGGGATCAATACTTTCCTTTGGTGGAATTTCCCTACAACAATAGTTTCTATTCTAGTATTCAAATGGCTCCATATGAAGCATTATATGGAAAGATATGTCGAACTCCAACTTGTTGGGATGAAGTTGGTGAAAGGAAACTTATAGGCCCAGAACTTATTAAAGAGACCACGATAAAGGTGAAGAAAATACAAGCCCATATTAAAGTATCCCAAAGTAGGAAGAAGATTTATGCTGACAAACAGAGAAAGGACTTGGAATTTCAAGTGGGAGATCATGTATTTCTGAAAGTATCTCCATGGAAGGGCATCTTAAGGTTCGATAAGAAAGGGAAACTGAGCCCCAGGTACATCGGACCATTTGAAATCTTGGGAAGAATTGGAGTTTTAGCTTACTGTTTAGCGATGCCTCCAAATCTCTCCAGAGTTCATGATGTGTTCCACGTATCATTTTTAAAGAAATACATGCCAGACCCAACACATGTACTCACATATGAAGGAATAGAACTGGAACCAGATTTTTTATACTGTGAAAATCCCATCAGGATTCTTGACACAAGGGAGAAGGTATTGAGAAATCGAACAACTCGTCTATTAAAGGTTCTTTGGAGAAACTAGAATATGGAGGAAGCAACATGGGACCCAGAGGATTTCATGAAGAAGAACCACCCACATCTTTTTGGTGGGCTATGTACATAAAATTTTGAGGACGAAATTTACAAAGGAGGTAATAATTTAGAACCCGAAACATTTTATGGTATGTTTCTGTTAAATACATTTTATTAAAAACTGTTTTCCTTCGAAACAACACTAGGTTATTTAGGATATGGTCAAAATCTAGACATTAAATATAAATTTTCCACTTCTATGTTTTGAATTTCGAAAAATGTTCATCTAGAGTTGTGATCAGTAAGTCATTTGTAGTATGATAGAACAAACTTAATTTTTGGTGAATAGTAACATACCCTTATGAATAGTGTTAGGGCCAATAGGGGCCTATATACCCTGAGAGGGGGGGTGAATCAGGGTATGGATATTCTTTTTCAAAGTTCTTTCTGCCCCACTGGATCTTGACCTCTTTGTTACAAGGGTCACTTTGTTTGCACTTGTGTGGTTACTGTGATCACTTGTCTCCTTTACCTGATGATGATGCTTTGAATGCAATGCAAGAGAGTAAGCAGGCAGACACAGAGATTTTTACTTGGTTCACCACTAAGGGCTACATCCAAGGATCATACGCCGACAAGTTGCCGGTTCGTACCAAATTCCACTAGTCTTCACTAGCTGTGGATTACAATGTTCGGGCTAGATCACTTCTATGCCCAGGATCACTGCCTATACAAGGTTTAGGGTTAGCTCACTGCTTTCCCAAGGGTCACTCCCTGTTTCTCTCTCTCTGGCTCACTGCCGGTGGAGAGGATCACCTTCTTCCTCTTCCTAAGCTCACTGCTCTGTGAAGGGAAACAACTCACAGTTTATAGACCTGTAGGTCTCTTCATTTCCATTAATGAATGAATCTTTCTCTGTATGTAGATGCTCTATTGAAGTTCAACTTTCATCCTTAGATGAATACCTCTTTTCCTCTGAACACTAGGCAATTCACTTTGGAAAGACCTTCGCGAATCACCCTACTTCGCTAGGCTCCCAATTTCGCGAAGCTCCAAAGTTTCTGCTGGAATTCTGTCCAAATCGCGAAGCTCCACGGTAATCTTCCGTTCGCGGAGCTTGACGTAGTCGCGATGAATCACCGTCAACTTACCTTCGCGGATCGCGCCTTCGCCGCGAAGCTCCCTCGCGAAGCCCAACATTCCTTCGCACCTTCGTCGCGAAGCTCTCTCGCAAAGCCCTTCTCCGCCGCGATGTGCTTCAGCATCTGTCGTTCGCGAAGCTTGACGTAATCGCGAAACATCACCGCCTCCATTTTTCTGGTCTTCGCAATTTCCAAACCATGCATCCTATCTTCACGAAATTCATGCCTTTTCCATATGAAATTATCCTCTTCATGGAAATCCTCTTTTCGCGATGCTCACCAAACTCCAAATTTTGGACCCCAAAAATTTGGCAAACACTGGGAAACGGCGCCACCTTGTACTGCTCTTTTGTACCGCCTCCAGATCGTTCTTTCCTTTGTCATCGTTCTTTGTCAACATTGATTGTCAACAACTTCTCGGGAACTTGAAAAATATCCATGAAAACCTGCTTTGTCAACAAACACAACCAACCCAAAAATACTTCAATGTTACCTTGAGGGATTTTTGCCCAACAATCTCCCCCTTTGGGTTTGTTGACAACTCTTCACAACTCTGCTCAGAATGATTTTCTGCACTTTGATACCTCACTAAGTCTTCTTCCAGCCACTACCACCATTCGCCTCTTGAGATTTTGATAGCGTTCAAGGATTCACTTAACACGTACTCTAAGCCCATATGAGCAATGCTCGGCGTGAGAAACAAGAGTAGTATGAAAAGTTCATCAATGAATCACTTCATGTCAGACCCCAGTTGTCGATTCCACCCTGATACCAATTCTTAAAATGATACCAATTGTTGAACCACACTGATACCAATTGGTTAATTCTTAAGTTGATACCAATTGTGGATAGCTGGACACCATCTCACACCATTCCAACACCACTGTTATGCTTTTATCACGATCCTTAGCTGTCGTGATTTATATGCTTTAATTGATCACTTCTAGCATCGTCAGATTTGAAACGCTCTCCCCCTTGCTTATTGCTCCCCCTTTCTGGCTGCTCCACCTGCCAGCTTCTCCCCGTATCAAATATGATTTATCAAATCTCCACACTATCTCCTAGTCACTATTTTCTCCCCTTTTAACAAACACTATTTTCTCCCCCTTTGTCAACGAACCCAAAGGCCACGTCTTTGTATTCTGTAACATAGTAGAGAACACATATCATCACATTAGGGAAAAAACACACCATACCTCGGGGAGAGGGGGGGTGGGGTTCCACATCCACACTATTTTAAGTGAGGGGAATCGACTGAACTCCCAGAGCCAGTCGATGCCTTTCAAAAGCTTCCTTGGGTAAGGCCTTTGTCAGGATGTCTACAACCTGTAGTTCTGTAGGAACATACTCCAACTTCACGATCCCATGCTCAACTTTCTCCTTGATAAAATGATACTTTATCTCAATGTGCTTTGTCCTTGAGTGATGGATGGGATTTTTTCTGAGATTTATAGCACTTGAGTTGTCGCACTGGATTCCGATCGGAGACTTCACTTCAACTCCCAAATCATCAAGCTACTGCTTCATCCACAATAACTGTGTGCAGGCTTGAGTGGCCGCAATATAATCATCTTCTATGGTGCTCAATGAAATGCAATCGTGATTCTTTCTTATCCAAGAAATACACAATCCACCATGATAGAATGCACCACCTAACGTTGATTTTCTATCATCTGCGGAACCAGCCCAGTCTGCATCAGTATATCCCAATAACTCTGTCTAAGATTTGTCAGTATATGTCAAGCCGAAATCCACTGTGCCCTGGATATACCAAAGTATTCTTTTCACTGCAATCATGTGGCTTTCCTTGGGATTTCTCTGATATCTCGCTGCTTGGAATGTGGAAAAAACAATATCAGGCCTTGTTGCGGTCAAGTACAACATACTTCCAATTATTTGCCTGTATTCTATGATATTAACTGCCTTGCCATCGTTATCTTTTGATGATTTCATCCGGGTAGAAACCAGAGTCTTTATATCCTTGGAATTTTCTATTCCAAATCATTCCAAATCATCCTTGGCATATTTGGATTGAGAAATGAGTGTGTCATTCCTGCCTTGTGTAACGCTGAAAACCAAGCTTCTTCAAAAACTCATATAGCCTTCAATACCATGCTCTTGGAGCTTGTTTCATCCCATATAACACCTTCTTCAGCCTGGAAACTTTGTTCTCATCCTCATGAATGAGAAAACCATCTGGTTGCTCAATATAAACCTCTTCTTCCATAATCCCATTCAAGAATTCTGATTTGATGTCCATCTGGAATACTTTGAACTTTCTTTGCACTGTGATGGCTAGGAATAATCTTATTGTCTCCAGCCTTGCAACCAGTGCAAATGTCTCATCATCGGTGTCTTCTTCTGAATCATTATTAGCCACTTCTTCTCTCCCTGTGTTACTTACTTCCTCATCACTTTCGTCAGGAATTTGTTCACTGACTCATTTTTCAGTGGAATCATTCTTTTCAACTACTTCTCGCAACTTCTTGGTATCCTGAAAACAGTCAGCTGATACCATATTGTTAGAGCAAATAGATAATCATGAAAACCTGTGTGTTGCTGCTTTTCCACCAATCATTCTTCATGAGCATAAACATTCATCCTTCATATCATATTGAGATCATGCATCTGATTAGGATATAGAATGCTCCCCCTGTGTTATGCAACTCTTCCAGTTGTTAGGCCCAACAGTTTTGACCCATAACACGTCTTTTCCTTCAGCATCATTTGTTCTCATCTTCCACTCAGATTTGAGCCATTAACAAAATCTCTAAGCCTACTGAGTTGAAACTCGGTGTAGGAAACAAGAGACAAAGTCAATAACATAAACACTTCCTGTTGTTCTTTGTTGCTTCCTTTTATCATCAACTTTGACACCTGATTTGAATCAATTGAATCTCTGGAGCACATCACTTCTCCACTTTGCATCCTTAGATGCCACTTCCCCTTGGATTGTATCTCCCTAAAACCCGAAACACACGGATTATCAGTTAATAGCATTTACATACATAGGGAGAGGGGATTTGGTGTTCGAATCCTCAAAACGTGGATAGTGGTTGATCCTGACGGGTCAACCCTTTGATTTTTTCATGGAGGGCATCACACTCCTTTCTTGCTTCCTCTAGCTGCCTAGCCAACTTCAACTATTCTGGCCATATGACTAGGCATTCATTGCCTATATTCTGAGCCTTTTTCTGATATGTATATTTGGTAGGCTCATCCTTTCTCACCGCTTGGGGTATAAACCCGCTAGTACACATTTCCTTCTTTGAGGTTCTACCAAAATTCCATTTTCCTTGATTATTTCTCTGAGTAGGAACCTCTCTGTTTGGAATCTTCCCTTTCTTCTTCTCCCACCTTAGGGGTCTTCCTCTTTCCTTCACTTCTCACTGAGAAACATGACATGTGGATTTTTCGATGCATTCTTTGTTCATCTTTCTTTTATCAGATGTCTGAGTCACCACACTCTTTTTCACTGGTGGTAATTCCTCCATTGAATGTGCACTCTTCTTATTCATAGCTGTAGTGTTTCCTCCCTTTTTCTTCCATATTTTTTCATGTTCATTCTTAGAGAGCGGTTGTGAGTGTGACTGGTACACTTTTTGTTCATCTCCTTGCAATTATCCAGGAACCCTGACCTTATTCTTCAACATACCACTTTCTCTCCCAGTGTACGCTTTCTCATTATACACCACTGGAGTTGAGAATCTCCTTTGGAGTTCCTTTTGATTTCTTTCCTTCTTCTTGCTGCAGTGTCTTGCCAAATGCCCATGATTAGAACATATGAAGCAACTTCCATTAAAGGCATACCTCATTTCATCACTTCTATGCTCAGATGTTGATGCAACTTGTTTTCTTATTCTGGCATCGATCTCCTGAGCTTCCTGACACATACGCATTGTGTGTCCCATCCTTCCACAGTAATAGCATCTGATGAATGTTCTTCTATGAGAAACTCTTCTCTCTGATTTATCATGATGCTTCTTCTTATTCTCATATTTAGTAAAGTCTCTGTTTTCATAGCCTGAAATGTATTCCAGAGCCTCTGAACAGAAGCTTGTTGTGTGGCCATGAATCCCACAGAAATAGCACATGTCATCACTACATTTTGTAACTGTCCTTTTAGGCCTATCTCCAGCACCTATAGGATTTCTTTCACATCTGGAACTGTTCACAGCTCTCTTTCTATCTTTCACGGGAGGGGATTCATCAAATCCGATACCAGCTTTTCCGAAACTTGCTGGTCTTTGAGCTGAGAAAATATTCTGTTGTTTCCCTTCAGAAATAGCATATCTATTCTTCATTTTATCATCACTTGTTGAAGGATGATCAAATAGCAAGTGCAGTGCATCCTTCAACTTGGGATTATCTTCATATTTAGATTTCTCTATTTCCTTCTTCACTGATTCTAGATCTTCTTTCAACTTCTGAATCTTTACTTTACTTGATTCAAGTTGAGCATCAAGTTCTCTCTTGAGAAGCTTCCTGCTACTCACCTCATATTCTAGTTCCTGTGTGAGTTTTTCCACCATTGCACTTTGCTTCACTACTGTTAATTTTTCCTCAGAAACAGATTTAGAGACAGATTCATTCTCTTATTGTAGGCTTCGATTCTTCTGAACTTCTTCAGACAACTGTGTTGCTAGATCACCATTTCTAGCTTTCAGATTCTGAACTTCATCTGACTTTTGATTCTCTTAAAAATCTCCAGCCTTCTGTTTTCCTTTCATTTTAGCCATCTTTTGTAGTTCTTCGGCATGAGAATCATTCTTCTCTGTTAGGTCAGTAACTATGTCAATAAGCCTTTGATTTAAGCCTCTTAGCTTGTTGACCTCAATCTCCAATACTTTGATCCGGATTTCTTTAGATTTGACTTCTTCATCCAATTTCCGGTCCATTTCCTTTGTCATGTTACCGACATCAACTGGTGTCCTCCTTGAAACTTCTTCATCATCAGAGGTTTCAGCATCACTTTGAATTTTGAGTACTTCACTCGTTCCAACAGCATTATTGAGTAAATCTATCTTTTCCCTATCTGATTCATCCAAGCCTTACTTCAGCAAGTGGTTTGATTCTTTTAACTGAATCACACATTTTCCATACACACTTCCACACTGAGGAATACCACCTGACTTCTGATTCTTCTTTGATGTTTTTCCCTTTTCCATGGCTCGCCAAGATAAGAGCAGACTGATTCTTTAAACACACAGATCGACTATACCAAGTCGGAGCAAACAAATCTGATAAAAGCAACCTTCCCTCTGATACCAATTGTTAGGGCCAATAGGGGCCTATATACCCTGAGAGGGGGGGTGAATCAGGGTATGGATATTCTTTTTCAAAGTTCTTTCTGCCCCACTGGATCTTGACCTCTTTGTTACAAGGGTCACTTTGTTTGCACTTGTGTGGTTACTGTGATCACTTGTCTCCTTTACCTGATGATGATGCTTTGAATGCAATGCAGGGGAGTAAGCAGGCAGACACATAGATTTTTACTTGGTTCACCGCTAAGGGCTACGTCCAAGGAGCATACGCCAACAAGTTGCCGGTTCGTACCAAATTCCACTAGTCTTCACTAGCTGTGGATTACAATGTTCGGGCTAGATCACTTCTATGCCCAGGCTCACTGCCTATACAAGGTTTAGGGTTAGCTCACTGCTTTCCCAAGGGTCACTCCCTGTTTCTCTCTCTCTGGCTCACTGCCTGTGGAGAGGATCACCTTCTTCCTCTTCCTAAGCTCACTGCTCTGTGAAGGGAAACAACTCACAGTTTATAGACCTGTAGGTCTCTTCATTTCCATTAATGAATGCATCTTTCTCTGTATGTAGATTCTCTATTGAAGTTCAAATTTCATCCTTATATGAATACCTCTTTGCCTCTGAACACTGGGCAATTCACTTTGGAAAGACCTTCGCGAAGCACCCTACTTCGCTAGGCTCCCAATTTCGCGAAGCTCCAAAGTTTCTGCCGGAATTCTGTCCAAATCGCGAAGCTCCACGGCAATCTTCCGTTCGCGGAGCTTGACGTAGTCGCGATGAATCACCGTCAACTTACCTTCGTGGATCGCGCCTTCGCCGCGAATCTCCCTCGCGAAGCCCAACATTCCTTCGTGCCTTCGCCGCGAAGCTCTCTCGCAAATCCCTTCTTCGCCGCGATGCGCTTCAGCATCTGCCGTTCGCGAAGCTTGACGTAATCGCGAAGCATCACCGCCTCCATTCTTCTGGTCTTTGCGATTGCCAAACCATGCATCCTATCTTCGCGAAATTCATTCCTTTGTCATATGAAATTATGCTCTTCATGGAAATCCTCTTTTGGCGATGCTCACCAAACTCCAAATTTTGGACCCCAAAAATTTGGCAAACACTGGGAAACGGTGCCACCTTGTACTGCTCTTTTCTACCGCCTCCAGATCGTTCTTTCCTTTGTCATCGTTCTTTGTCAACATTGATTGTCAACAACTTCTCGGGAACTTGACAAATATCCATGAAACCCTGCTTTGTCAACAAACACAACCAACCCAAAAATACTTCAATGTTACCTTGAGGGATTTTTGCCCAAAAAATAGTAATATGAATAGTAATATTACCCTTATTAATAGTAAATAATATTATTATTTCATTTTCTTAAGGCAACAAGATAATGAGATCTTAATTAGTTTTTCAATGAGAAATAAAACTAATTTCACTTTAAGATTGTTATTTTTCGAATTAACTATGACTTTATTTAAAAATTAAATTAATGATATTTAGAAAATTATTTTTGAAAAATGGATTTCAATTTTAAATTCTACACATCGAAAAATGGTTATGGTGAATTTTGGGAATTTTTCTGAAATAGTTGATTTTTCAGTAAATAGTAAAAAAATAAAGTTTTTAGTTTCGGTGTGTTTATGAAATCATTAATGATGAAATAATGATTTCATAAATTTGGTTGACTTTTATATAGTTAAATAAGATGTGATGTGTCCTAAGTGGCTTATACCATGGCAAAATACCATGGGCAAGCCCATGGTTTTTCAAAAACCACTCATGAGGTGTCCCTTGAAAATTATTAAAATAATCCCTAACTTTTCCTATAAATACCAACTCGTCCCTTCATTGAATTCATTCCCAATTCTCCCTCAACGATGTTCTGGCCTCCTTACCTTCTTATTAGTCCTCCCAAGGTTTCCTCAATCCCCCAAGGTCCCATCCTTCTAAGTATTATTCTACATGGTAAGAAAATTTTCAATTTCTTTCTTTTTCCTTTCAAGTTTTCTTTTATGTGGTATATCTTGCAAGTTTCCATACCATGTTCTTATTTTTCTTCTTATTCTTGATATAGTATATATTATTATTCACTTCTATATAGGTGACCCTTGTCCCCTCTCTTTTTAATATTTTCTAAAACCATGTTGTGTAGCCGTTAGGCTGCCGTATATTTGTAAGCGATTTCAAAATTATTCTATTATTTTGAGTTCTTTATTTATTGTTTCTTCATATCTTCATACCCAAGAGGAATGAAATCTCCAGAATCTTGTATATTCTGTATGTTCTCATGTTCATGAGAAATTCATCATCAATATTCTTCTTTTCCCCCACTTGTTCAAGGAATTAAAAACATTGTCCGTGATGTATCAAATTACCGACATCGTAGATGATGTAATCTCAATTTCCATTAATTCTTTCAAGTCTGGTCATGAAACCATTTATATGGTTTAACCAGGTTATAATATATGTGTTATGACTCACCCATTGTTCTGGAATTCTTTTTTACTCATGGTTCTAATTTATAAGACAAAATGAGGTTGTTATTATCAAAGAACCATTAAAACGATCTAAACAAACATCATTAATATTTTAACTAATGAATCATCATCATGGTATATAACACAAAAACATTATAAGGTAATTTATATCTCCATACTTTAATTAATAAGATGTATTAACAATTCTGGACATTTAACCATGTTTCAAATGAACTTCCATTCATAGAAACAAGTAAAGGAACCATGAAAACCAAGGAAGAAAATGCTTCCAAAACATGAAAATTGAACCAATTGAACCCATATAAAGGGACATGAATGAACCTAATAAGGTTATAATAAATCAATTACATGTATATGAGGTTCTGTACATATTAATTAATGAATCTAAATTTGATTATTATGGTCATTAAAACAAATGAAGAACACACTCGAGCATAAGGTAAGGGGTTTCTCATCTCACTTTCACTTCTGTGAGATTTTCATTATTCGTCACTTATTTCTTATATGTGGTATATGTGTACTGATATTTGATATATAATAACATGATTCTCTTTATATTCATGTTATTCAATTATTCACTTGAAGTTCATTAAGTTCTGGTCATATGATTCGACTGATTACATTGTGGTAAGGGAGTTCGTCTCAACTACCTTTTCGTTGTGACCATCTTTGTATTGTGCACCTAATAATCCTTATGTGGTGTACCTACTGCCCATTTGAGTTCAATTTTCATTTTAAATTATATTTATATTAAATATCCATAATCTCATTTCATGGATATGTTTTTTGTCTAAATTGTATACCATCTTACATACAGTGTTTATTTGGAAAGTTATTTTAATTATGGAAATATTGATGAAACTGTATACTCTACTCTATACGGATATTGAAAAGGCATATTTATCTTGTATTGAATCAATGTATAAAGAATTATTTGGACATGAAGTGGTGGGTGGGGACCTCTATAGCCTCTCGATGAATCGTTAGGTCTCATGAGACAAAACAGTTTGGCGACAAACCCTTCGAGTTTATTTCCAAAAAACAAACGGGGTTCTACCCACAGAACTAAACTGTTTTTACGGTATTATGGTTTCATGTGCCAGATAAATGATGTCCAATTAATAAGAATTATCTTTATTAATTATCATTTATTATTATTTTCCATTATATTTTCACTATGACAAAATCTATGGATGTTGTTTCATTTTTAGTTTATTAATGGCATTAGTTATTCATTTATTCACTATTACATTTTGATTATGTCAAATTGTTTGTGAATCACTTATTATTATACTCATGCTTCCGCTATTTTTAACCCATACTGATCATTTGAGCTCACCCCTTTCATTTTATACCTTAAACAGGTGATGAAGAGAAGATCTTTTATTGAGTTCATGGGGATTTCGTTTTTAGTTTTTGTTATGTATTGTATTTTGTAAACTTATCCAATGTAATTTGAGTAACATCTATTTATATAGTTTCTTTAATACTACTAAACTGATATTTCCTTCATGATTTTCATTCCTTCTAACTATGAAAATATCACAATTAATGTACCGGCTCCATCCTATAGGGGTCGGGGTGTTACAAAAATACCAAAACCTCTTCCTTAAAAAGGCTCTTAAGGAAGATTACTTCAAGAGGTAAATTCCTCTTTTCATTTCTTTTATTTCAAGTTCCTTTATTTTCTTTTTCTTTCATCACCACCTTTAATCCAAATTTTGTGATGACTATAATACCTTAAATTTAATGTAATTATTCTATGATAAAGTAATAATTCTTCATCATCCCTCCTTTCCTCTTCTTTTATACTAGAAATGAAAACACCATCTGAGATGTGTTAATTTATCACATTCAAGGAAGACGGGTTTTCAATTTCTATTACCATATTAAATTCTGGTCATGAAAACATTTTTATGGTTTAAAAATACTATAATATATTTATTATAACTTATTTAATGTTATGTAATCCTTTTGTACGCGTAATATTAATTTATAAATTAAAATTAGTTCGTTGTGATCAAGAACCGCCAATTAACCCAAACAATTGTCATTAAAGCTTTATATAATGATTCATCTTCAATCTCAATAACCAAAAAATATTATAACCATGTAATATTATTTATGTTCACTAATAACATAATAATTATATTTTGGAAAACCATTCTCATTCTACATGTTTATCTATACATGAATATAAGTAAACTGATCCTGAAAACCAAGGATGAAAATGCTACCAAACAACGAAATTGAATCTCTTAACCCATCAAAAGGCCATGAATGAACCTAAAAAGGTATAATAAATAAATTAAATATATATGAGGTTATTTTATTATTAATTTATGAACCTAAATTTTATTATTCATGTTTTTACGATCAAGTGGGGAATATCTTCAGACTAAAGGTAAGGGTTTTCCACCCGAACCTCCATTTTCATTCAGGTTACTTTTATTGTCTACTTACCTCAATTAAATTATAATGTATTATTATTTACTCCTCATAAATTATGTTTGAGTTCACTATATGTGCTTACCAACTATAATCCTTCTTTATTTTATGGGTAGTTACATGTTTTAAAAGGAACTTTAAAAATTCTTTCCAATATACAAGCCCGATTCAAGGGAATTTCTCAAATTCTTACCTATTTTTAAGGGAACTCTATAATATATTTTTAGAAACAATTATCTTTATAAATTAAATAATTTTATTATGAAAATAATATCTACTTCAATTCTAGCTTTATACAAATACTTTTCCAAAAGAACTCTTCTTTTCAAAGTAAAAGAGTATTTATCTCAAGAATTACTCAATGATTTTATAAGAGTATCTTCACCTTTTTCAACACTCTTTTTGATTATTAGGTATTATTGGAGTTAATATTTTATGATATAATCTATCATATTTAATTTAATGGTTTATTATTAGTTTGATTGTGGATATGCTATCTTAAAACCATTCACTAATTTACTCTAAATGGTTAGTGTGTATGCTTAATGTTCAGGGAACATTATTGACATTTCATATGTTAGTTTCAATATGAATATATATGTTGTTTATGTTTATCCCCATTTATATGAGTAATTCATTATAGTTATTAAGTGATGGTTGGGGCCTGCTATATTCCCTAGATGCATCGGTAGGTCTCATGAGACAGAATATGGTCCTGGCACAAGGTATTGACAAAAAGGTTATTTATTGTCTTGGAATGAAGCCTTGATGGTATGGTTATGTTGTCCAGAATTAAGCATTCCCTCATTATGAAACTAGTAATTAAAAGTTTGTGAGGTTATTATACTAGTATAATACCCATGATTATGTTTTATTATGGCATTATTTATTTTGATCTTATTCCTACCATAACGTGTTTAAGTTCATTTTTAAAGGAATTTATTTTTAGTTATTCATTATGCCTAATGTTTATGTTTATGATATCTTCTATTGTATTACTTAACCTTAATGAGAATTTGATCTCACACCTTTCTTATGTCTAATTTTTTCAAGACATGAAGAGGTATATTATGAATGTCATGTAGAAATAACCTAGGATTTATAGATATTGTCAAATGAATGTCTTTGTTGTATTTTTCTTCAAGTTTTAATGTTGAAATTATATTTTTATCTTGTTTCTAAAGCTACTAAACTACCCAGTCCTTTGGGAATCATATTCCTTGTTTATATTCCAATGTAATAAAATAAGGCACTGGCTTTGGGAAACTGGGGTCGGGTCCTTACAGTTGGTATCATAGGAAGTTTAGTAGAAAACTTGGAAACTAGATTTAGAAAATTTAGATTATGGAAAAAAACCATAAGATAGTATTTGAGGATAAACATAAAATAACATCCTAGAAATTTTGGTAAGGAATAGATTATTTGGATCTCTCTATAAAATGCATCCTTGTCTATATACTACAAGTGGACGTGGTTCTGGAACAGATATACCTAGGAGTAAAAACTTTGATAAGGAGTTTTGGGCTTAACCCAGGGTATCCTGGTACATAACAATGGGCCTTATTGCGCACCTAGTTTGACACTCCTAGGGTATATTCTTAGGATAGTTCGCATTTTCTTTACAAGACATTATGAAGGATTTAAATGTAAATTTTTCCTAAAAGAAACCATGTTTCTAATTATGATATTATCTATGTATAGAATTTTAATTTATGATAAGTATTTTTTCTACATTGAGATTATACATTATGATTCATAACCAAATATAGTGTATTATATTATTTATAAATGGATCCTAGTTGAAGGAATGGAAATCGCATGAATGCGCGTGTCCCATGTAGGGATTTACCTTCGATGCAAGATAATTATATTGACTATAGTGTTCTGACTGGTTCTGAGAAACTTATAACTATACTAAGACAGCTAACTCAGGTTATGGATAATAACCTTACCCATATAGAGCATCCAGATCCACAACATGGGGGAGATATGTTAGATCTCTTTATGCGACAACATCCTCCATCATTTAATGGGACTACAAACCCATTCGTAGCAGAACAGTGGATAAGTTCATTAGAGAAGCTATCTCTCACTTTAGATTGTAACGAAAGAGATAAGGTTGTGATGGTAGTTTATCAAATATTGGGATATGTGGATCAGTGGTGGTCTTTAATCCAAAACACAAAGGAGGAGGAAGAAATAGAAGAAATAGAATGAAGGTATTTTAAGGAGATATTCTTAGAAAAATACTTCCCTCCTGAAAAGTGAGAAGATATGGAAAGGTAGTTTTTGAATCTGAGGAAAAAAGAGTATAAGAATGTTTCAAAGTATGAAGCTAAATTTACAAGGTTAGCAAGACATGCAGTGGACTACATACATTATCCAAGGAGTAAGATTGATCAGTTCTTTGATAGTTTAAACCCATTCCTTATAAGGGATATAGTCTCCCAAATTTTCTTATCATATGAAGATATAGTCTCAAGTTATATCAAGATGGAAAAGTAATTATCTAAGTCTTATAATTTTAATGGAAATAAATAGAAGAAGAGGGTAGATGAAAACTTCGTAAAAGGAAATAGGTAAATAGAGAAGAAGGGAATATTTGACCTTCCACCCAGTGATAATTGTGGGAATAGACACCATGGTACTTTCCTAAAGGGTATGGGTATTTGTTATAAGTGTGGATAAAAAGGCCATCTATCTTGGGATTTTAAGGGGAAGAAAGAAGTTACCAATGTTCAATGATACAATTACAGGGAGAGGGAACATTATGAAAATGATTTTCCTAGGTGTCAAGGAAACGTTCTCTAAAGAAGGCTAAGGGAGCAAGGACAAGATTATGTTGTCACAACTGCAGAGGTTGAAGTTTCTAATGATGTGGTGGTTGGTACTTTAATCATTTTCTATAACTTATCCAATGATTTATTTGATTCTAGATCATCTCATTCTTTCATATCTTCCTAGTTTTCCAAGAAAATTATATATTTCCAATTAGATTTAATAAGGGATTTTTTAGTAAAAACTCTTAAGGGAAGTATCATTACAACAAAGTTGTGTAAGGCAGTCCCCATTATAGATTATAAACATGCTTTATCTGCTAATTTTATTATCATACCCATGATTGAATTTGATATAATCCTCAGTATGGATTGTCTTTCGAACCATGATGTGAAGATTTATTACAAGAAGAAGGAGGTTACAATTTTTTAGGATGATGTGGAATCCCTTATATTTAGGGAAGAAACATCGACATCTGATTCTCATCTAGATCCACCCTCAGTAGCTCTATTTAATTAAATTATTAGGTAGGAAGGGAATGCAATAACTATGGGTGAGGGAAATAATGTTCAAATAGAGTACATACCTATTTTGAAAGAATATGTTGATGTCTTTCCAGAGGATTTACTTGGACATCCTCCAGATCGGGAAATTAAGTTTTCCATTAACTTAATTCCTGATTCAAGGCCCATATCAAAGACCCATTATAGAATGGACATTGTTTAATTAGTAGAATTTAAGAAACAACTAGAGTAATTGAGTGATAAAATATTTATTCACCCTAGTATTTCTCCATGGAGAGCCCATGTCCTTTTCATTAATAATAAAGATGGATCTATGAGGTTGTGCATTGACTATAGGGAGATCAATGTTATAACAATAAAGAAAAAGTATTCCCTACCTTGTATTGATGATTTATTTGATCAAATTCATAGAGCACAATATTTTTTGAATATTTACCTTCGATCTGGATATCATCAGTTTCTAGTAAGGAAGGAATACATTCCAAATACAACATTTCAAACCAAGTATAGAAATTACAAGTTTATAGTAATGCCTTTTGGACTGACTAATGCACCCTCTATCTTCATGGATCTAATAAATAGGGTTTTCAAGGAATATCTTGATGAATTTTTAGTGGTATTTATTGATGATATCTTGGTATAATCTAAAATATACAAATATCATGAAAATCACTTGCCCACTATTTTGAAGAATCTTAGAAGAAATGGATTATATGGGAAGTTTAGCAAGTGTGAATTTTGGATTCAATTAGTTTCCTTTCTAGGACACATTGTCTCTAAGGAGGGAATATTTGTTGATATTGTGAAGAAAAAGGTTGTTAAAGAATGGACTACTCCAACAAACATAATAGAGGTACGTAGTTTTATTGGTTTAGCAGGTTATTATCGACTTTTCATTCGGAACATCGTTCGTTTAGCCAAACCAATGACCAATCTTACATAAAAAGGGGTTAAGTTCTATGTACAAAAGAATGTGAGGAATCTTTTTAAGAATTGAAGAGTAGATTAGTGAATTCTATAATCCTAACTCTACAATCAAGGAATGATGGGTTTGTGGTCTATAGTGATGCACCAAAGAAAGGACTTGGTTGTGTCCTTATGCAGAATGATAGAGTTATTTCCAATGCATCAAGGTAGTTAAAAATTCATGAACAAAACTATCCTACTTGTGATATTGAGTTAGCATCGGTAATATTTTCTCTGAAGATATGGAGACATTATCTCTATGGAGAAAAATTTGAGATATATACAGATCATAAGAGTCTAAAATATATCTTCTCACGGAAATAACTCGACATGAGACAAAGGAAATGGCTTTAGATACTAAAGGATTATGATTGTTCCATACACTACCACCCAAGAAAGGAAAATAAGGTAGATGATGCATTGAGCAGGAAGGATCATGGAGTTATAAATAAAATGAGGATTGACAAGGATCCTTTGTACATGGATCTAGTGAGGATGGATATAGGAATTATCAAAGAAAGTGAAACAACACTACATTTTAAAATGGTTTCCTAACCATATTTATTGAAAATAATTAAAACTTCATAGTCTGATGATGAGAATCTTCAAAAGAAAATTAATTCTATGAAAGATGGTAAGTTGGTTGACATCATGTGTGAAGATGGAATTCTGGAATTTGGAAAGAGGCTTTGTGTTCCCTCTATACCTTAGATGAAAAGGGAGTTATTGGATGATTCGCATACCTCAAATTTCTCCATACACTCTATTATCATTAAAATGTATAGATATTTTAAGGAACATTTATGTTGGGACAACATGAAGTGGGAAATTGTTTATTATGTATCAAGATGTTTAGTCTTTTAACAAGTGAAGGTCGAATGACAACATCCTAGAGGAGTCATGCAACCTATACCTATTACTATATGGAAATGGGATGACATAACCATGGATTTTTTCACTAGATTACCCAAAACTCCAAGAAAGAATGATGCAATATGGGTAATTGTGGATCAACTTACAAAATATGCACTTGTCCTCACAATAAGGGAGGATTTTCCACTGGAGAGGCTTGCACAACTCTATATCAATAAAGCTATAATACTTCATGGAGAACCTCTTTCAATAGTTTATGATCACGATCCTAGATTTACATTGAAATTATGGAAAATACTTCAGAAAGCTTTGGATACTAAGATTTGTTTGAGTACTACTTATTATCATCAAACTGATGGACAATCAGAGAGGACGATCCAAACATTATAATACATGTTTAGATCATGATCGCTTGAATTTCAAGGTATTTGGGATCAGTATTTACCCTTGGTGGATTTTTCTTACAATAATAGTTTCCATTACTATATTCAAATGGCACCATATGAAGCATTGTATGGAAAAATATTTCGTACACAAATATGTTGAGATGAAGTTGGTTAAAGGAAGCTAGTGGGTCTAGAGCTTGTACAGAAAATAGCATTGAAGGTAAAGACTATTTAAACCCATATCAAATCAGCTCAATGCATGAAAATATCTATGCTGATAATCTAAGGAAGGATTTGGAATTTCAAATGGGAGATCACATTTTCTTAAATGTATCTCCATGGAAGGGTGTTATAAGATTTGGGAAGAAAGGGAAACTGAGCCTTAGGTACATAGGAACTTTTTGAAATTCTAGAGAGAATTGAAGTTGTTTCATATTATTTGGTTATGCCACCTAGCCTGTCTAAAGTACACAATGTGTTCCATGTCTCATTACTGAGAAATTATATGTTAAACCCAATGTGTGTCCTCACTTCTGAAGGTATAGAATTGGAACCTGGCCTATCTTACTTTGAAGAGCCTATTCAGATTTTGGACACTAAAGCACAAGTGTTGAGGAATTGGATAACTCAACTGGTAAATATACTTTGGAAAAATCATAAAATTGAAGAGGCAACATGGGGGCCTGAGGAGCTTATGATGAAGAACTACCCAAATCTTTTTGTTAGGTAACATTCTGGTAATTTTGAGGATGAAATTTTTGTAAGGAGGGGATAATGTAACACACCAAGATTTTAAAAATAAATTTAAAATTGAATTCATGAAACACTAAGTCTCTACAAAACACCACTTTGTTATAACATAGCTAGTAAATATAATTTTTCCACCTTTGTTATTTGAATTTCGAAAAATTGAAATACATGTTTGCATTCAGTAAGATATTTAGAGTTTAATAAGACAAACTAAATTTTTGGTAAATAGTAACATACCCTTATGAATAGTAATATGAATAGTAATATAACCCTTATTAATATAAAATCATATTATTATTTTATTGTCTTAAGGTTATATGATAATGAGATCTTGATTAATTTTTCAAGGTGATATAAAACGAATTATAGTTTTAAAATTGTTATTTTTTGAATAAATTGTGATTTTATTTAAAATTTAAATTAATAATATTTAGAAAATTATTTTTAAAAAAATGGAGTTCATTTTTGAATTCTACGCATCAAAAAATGGTTAGGGTGAATTTTTAGGATTTTTCTGAAATACTCGAATTTTTTTATGAATAGTATAATACAGTAATTTACCGTATATATACATTATCAGTTAAATTCACTATTCTTATAATCATGGATGATGTAATCACACTTGGTTAAAACTCAAATGCACATATTACTATTATTGGTCATAATAATAATTACTATTGGTTGACTTTGGAAAAATAATAAAATAATGAGTAAAATAAGGGGAAAACCCTTCTCTCCTCCACTATAACCCCCCCCCCTATTCTCTTCACTCCTCTCAAGCCTTGTTCCTTATCTAAATTCTACTAAAATATCCTTATAGTATAACCCCCCACCCCCCCACATCTATAATCCCTTGGTTTAATAAAAATACCAAAACCTCTACCCTAAAGAGGCTCTCAAGGAAGATTACTTCAAGAGGTAAATTCCTCTTTTCATTTCTTTTATTTCAAGTTTTTTTTTCTTTTTATTTCCTCACCTCCTTTCATCAAAATTTTGTGATGACTCTATAACTTTACATGTAAAATAATTTTTTTATGATAAAGTAATAATTATTCATCATCTCTCATTTTCCCTTCTTTTATACTAGAAATGAAAACACCATCTGATATGTGTTAATTTATCATATTCAAGGACGACAGGTTTTCAATTTATATTACCATCTTAAATTCTGGTCATGAAACCATTTTTAGGGTTTAAAAAGACTATAATATATGTGTTATAACTTATTTAATGTTATTTAATCCTTTTTTACACATGATATTAATTTATAAATCAAAATGATTTCCTTGTGATCAAGAACCGCCCATTAACCCAAACAATTGTCATTAAAGTTTTATATAATGATTCATCTTCACTATCAATAAAAAAATGAATTTTATAACCATTTAATAATATTATTTTCCACTAATAACATATAAATTATATTCTAGATAACCATTCTCATTCTACATGTTTATCCATACAAGAATATAAGTAAATCGATCATGAAAACCAAGGAAGAAAACGCTCCCAAACAATAAAATTGGATCTCTTAACCCATAAAAAGGCCATGAATGAACCTAAAAAGGTTATAATAAATCAATTAAATGTAGATTAAGTTCTGGAATCATTAATTTATGAACCTAAATTTGATTATTCAGGTCATTAATATCAAGTGAGTAACACCTTCCGACTTAAGGTAAGGGTTTTCCACCCGAACCTCTATTTTCATTTGGGTTACTTTTATTGTCTATTTACCTCAATAAAATTATTATGTATTATTATGTAATCATAATAACTTTTATTTTAGTGCACTATATATGTTTACCAACCATAATACTTCTTTATTTTATGGGTAGTTACATGTTTTAAAAGGAACTTTCAAAATTATTTCCAAAATACAAGCCCGATTCAATGGAATTTCTCAAATTCTTACATATTTTTAAGGGCACTCTATAATATATTTTTAGAAACCATTATCTTTATAAATTCACTCATTTTATTATGAAAATAATATCTAATTCACTTATAGTTTTATACAAATAATTTTCTAAAAAAACTCTTCTTTTCAAAGTAAAAGAGTATTTTATCTCAAGAACTACTCAATGATTTTATAAGAGTGTCTTCATATTTTTCAACACTCTTGTTGATTATTATGTATTATTAGAGTTAATATTTTATGATATAATCTACCATATTTAATTTAATTTTTTATGATTATTTTGAATATATATGTGCTATCTTAAAACCATTCACCAATTTACTCTGAATGGTTAGTGTTTATGCTTAATGTTCGGGGAACGTTATTGACATTTCATATGTTAGTTTAAATATGAATGTATTTTTTGTTTATTTTTATCCACATTCATATGAGGAATGAATTGGACTTAGTAAGTGTTGTTTGGGGCCCTCTATATCCCCTCGATGCATCAGTAGGTCTCATGAGACAGACTACAATCTTGGCACAAGGCCTTGACAAAATGGTTATTTATGGTCTTGGAAAAAGGCCTTGACGGTATGGTTATGATGTCTGGTGTTATTCATTCCCTCATTATGAAACTATTAATTGAAATTTAATGAGGTTATTTTACTAGTATAATACCCATGATTATGCTTTATTATGGAATTATTTACTCTGGTCTTATTCCTGCCATAACGTGTTCAAGTTAATTTTTAAAGGCATGTGTTTTTAGTTATTCACCATGCCTAATGTTTATATTTATGATATATTCTTTTGTATTTCTTACCCTTAATAAGCATTTGAGCTCACCTTTTTCTTATGTATCATTTTCCTAGGATATGAATAGGTATATTATGAATGACATGTAGAAATAACCTAAGAGTTATGGATGTTGTCGAAGGAATTTCTATGTTATATTTCATATCAAGTTGTAATGTTAAACTTATGTAAGTATCTTGTTTCCAAAGCTATTAAACTACTCGATCCTTTAGGATGCATATTCCTTGTTTATATGACAATGTAATAAAATAAGGCACCATATCTGGGCAACTGGGGTTGATTTCTTATAATACTTATATATATGGTTATTTATATACCCATTATATGATCTTTATTTAATAGGATTTATGTTCTGAATGGGTTTTTATGAGTATTTTATAAGATTTCAAGGAAAGGGGTTTTGAAATGGTTTACAAAATTCTTTATATGTTTCAAGTAAAAAGGTTTTAAAAATGTTTTATAGCTGCATTTATAATTTTTCAAGCCTGTTTATAAAGAAAATAGATTTCAAAAGGTTTTATGTTTTAAAAATCATTTTTTAAAGAAGAAGGATATTTTCCTCAAGAAATTTTTTTATAAGATCTTTCAAAATTATTTCTCATATAAGATGAAATTGGTTGGTGTTACTTGTGCCTTTGTTGATAAATTATTCAATGTTTCCATTCATATTATTTCTTTAAATGGTTTATGTTTTGATGGCATGATGTTTATGATACTTGTTTCTCTTTCATGAGTTATATGTTTTTAAAACACTCTTCTTTTCACAGGTTATGATTCTAATGAAATGATTATGAAACTTGTATAGTTTTTCATATTTTATTATATTAATACATATTTATGACACCAATTTAATTTCATGGGTTAAGATATGATTGTTTATGATTTTTTGGAATATGTACGTATGATTTAATTATGAGAAGGGTGGGACCTATATCTCCCTCCAATGTACTGGGTAAAGATTTATATCTCATGAGATATACATGGATGGAAAGAGAAGTGAACTCAGTTCAGTATTACAGGGGTGGAATGAGTAATGAACTCGGTTTAGTAATACAGTGATGGAATAGGGAGTGAATCTGATTCAGTAAAGGACCTTGTCTACTAAGATGGATTTGGTAGTGATGCCTTGACCACTATGAAAATCATATTATATGATTATGTGGTTTCTACAATTCTATGTTTTATTCCTATATTATTCTCTCATGGATTATGTTATTTATTTTCTTATGATTCATATATTATGAACTTCCAATATTTATTCCATGATTCATGCTTGTGATCCTTGATATGCATGGTATAATCTTATATTTTCATAACCATGTTCTCATACCCTTATGCTCATAATTATGCTTATGTATCTCCCTTTTTTACCCTTACAGAGCATATGAGCTCAGCCTTTTTTATATTTCCTTCCCACATGTTATGAAGATATGTATTATGTTTTATGTTCCTAATAAGGGTTATAGTAAATAAGAACCTATTGGGAGATGATTTAGCTCTTTTATGTATCAGTGATTATGTTTCCATGTTTCCAAAGGCACTAGACTAGTACAGTCTTTGGGTGTTTGTTTTTATAATGTTTTAAGTATTATAAAAGTTTTATGTAATTTATATGTATGTCAGGACTAGTTCATTATATTACCCACTTGAAATAGTTGGCCAAGAGCACTTAGAAAATGATGTTTAACATCCTTTTTATGGTTATTTTCCCCTATAATTCTTTCTGTTATTCGTCGTTGGCCTACGGGGTCGCAGTTCAACTTTTTCAGGTGGTTTTGAGCATGATTGAACCCCCAAATTTGTAGTAGATTTTCATGTAACTGATGGATTGGAGATTTGAGGATGGATCAGGATAGAACTTGGGATATAGGTGATGAATCATGTGAATTTGGGATCTAGGATTGATTGGAAGTAAAAATGGGAAGCGTACGAGGTGGTGGTGACATCAAGAGAAGGACCAGGATCCAATTTTCGGCCACCATAGGGTCAGAATCAATGGAAAGGGGTATTTTACACTGATTTGGGGTGGTAAAATGGAAATAATCATAGTGGTAAGTTTATATATACAAACCATGTGAGGTTTCCATAGATTCTGTGAAAAATCCAACTACATGGTGTGTACTAGGATGAACACATGTTATGTAGTACCCTATCCATATAAGATAGGGTTTTCATGTGAATTAAATATCACACACTATGTGGGACACCCACACCCCATGTGACCCAGTATTGGTGTCCTGACGTGTACTCCTATAGTATACGGATGTGGAAACGGCTAGGCACACGATGTATACTGGAACATAGACAATGTACAATGTACAACTAAGAGAGCATGGATGGGCCTTAGGTGTCCAAGACATGCTATGTAATACCCTTAAACATCATATAGTACTACATGGAAGACAAATATGTGTTGTTGAGGACACATCCAGGTAGAGGAGTGGGGCCACACACCATGTGGACCCCTTACACATCATGTACTTCTTGAGAATCTTCTACCTCTCACATCTCCTTCATTTGGACTTGAATTTTGGACTGTGGGTAGCATATCCTAAGTTCTATTTTATATAGAACATGATGGTGGTCTTCATAGTATATTTTTTGATATTATGTGAGATTTTTTGAGTGTGATTCTTCTTTAGGTGATGCTTGGTGATGGCACTGATCGGCCAGGATCATCTAGAGATACTGTAGTGGTATCCCTTTATGGAATAGGGTGTGGGTATTCTATCTATCTACTAAATGGTAACCCACTAATGGACTAGGGATAGGTTATTCTATCTATATACTGAGTGGAACCCCCTTTTACCAACAAGGGTGTGGTTCCTCTACCTAATAAGTGGTACCCCCTAAAAAATTAGGGTGTGAGTCCTCTATCTATCTACTTAGTGGTACCCCCACCCCTGACGAACTAGGGTGTGGGTCCTATACATACTGAGTGGTATCCCTGGGAGGAATAGGGAGTGGTTACTATATCTATCTACTAATTGGAACACCCCTGATTGACTAGGGTGTGGGTCCTATGCCTATTGGTTGGTACCCCCCTGACGTACTAGGGTGTGGGTCCTCTATCTATCTACTGAGTGGTACCCCCTTGATAGACTAGGTCATGGTTCCTCTACCTACTGAGTGGTACCCCCTGATGCACTAGGTAATGGTTCCTATACTTGAATATTTTTCTCCCACGATTGTGTGGAATGGTAGTGATGTGTAGGTCCTATACATAATTACTTCTACGGATATACACGTGAGATTATAGGCATTGATGATAGACCCTTGGAACCATTTTCATACTCTTTCTTGGACTGGTCTGTGAGATAGAGATTCCCTTTCTCTCACATTTGGGTTTTATTTATGAGAATATATATCTTTGTTGTTGGGTTTCATTTTCCACTTTCTTTGGGTTGAGTCGTCTACTTCTATCATGACACTTATTACTCCCCATCCAGTTTTTGGGGCATCCTACAAGGTATGCATATACTCACCCCTACATGGGATTTTTACACACATGTCATGTCTTATAAATATGATGGATAGGTCAGCGGTAATTTTAGAGGAGCATAGATATACCCTAGTGCATTTGACCATGTATAGTGGTCGGGTCTTGGAGATCTGGTTTCGGTCTCTCTTGGTATTTCATTTCCAGATATTTTCTAGTTTGGACATCTATTCTATTTGGGAATGTATTTTTACACTTTATTTTTTGTATTGTATTGTCACACTCTTTTTTATTCCCTATAGGTTATTAAAATCATGATTTATTCTCTAGATATTGTTTCCTTTTTATAATTACTCCACAACACTTCTGCATGGAGATGGTTGGGTGTGTGTGTACAGGTACATTAGGAAAATCCCCCTCATTTTAGTTATTCCTTTTAGCACTGGTCACCAATCCCTAGCCTATGGAGGTGGGATTGGGGTAGTTGTGGATCAGTCTTCCACTATCCATGTGGGCCCCAGTTGGTCGATTCATGAAACATTGAGTCTCATAATTCCCAACTCTATTACAATTGAAGAAATGGAATTTTGTAGCTTCTCTCTTTCCCTTACACTTGAGAGTTTGATGACTTTCATCACTTAATCTCTCATGAGACTCCATATTTATCTTATTTGGTGTTTTCCGGACTTCTACGATGTTCATATTGTTAATCATATTTCATGATATCTGGTTTGACATAATCACAAGGTTCCTCACTCCAGATCCCATTATTTTTGGTTTTTAATTGAGGTAATCACCACATTACCCCTCACTCCCATGTTTACTTCTAGTTCCATCCATTACTAAAACCAAAAGGGTTTACAAGTGTAGAGAAACATTATCAATATGTGGGAATTATCAAAATCAATAACATAAAAGGGATTCAAATTTAAAACCTTTTGCCCTTATCATCATGTTATCTTGTAATTCCTTTAGTTCAACCTAAATCAATCTTAGTTTAACCTTTATCATTATTAGTTCAACCTAGTTAACTTAGAGTGGGGTTATCTCATACTTTGTAACCTAATACTCAAAAAAGAGATCCTAAATTCCTATGAACATTAAATTATTCTAAAACCAATAATCATTGAAATCCATGCTCTCAAAATCTAGCTTTATCCTTACTCAAACAATATTAGTCGTTACTATAATCATATACTCTTAATAAAAAATATTTCCTAAAACCTATTTGAATATCCAAGAAATTAATCCATAATGAGATTATATATTCCTCCAAAAATCAACTCTATCTTTAACTCTCAAATGGTATTAACCACTATTTCATAAAGTCACACACTAGTCACTATATATCATAATCCCAAAATGTGATGAACTTATCCAAAAATATCATGAATCAACTATAAATCCCAAGTTTAAAAATTACCATCTAAGTTAATTATTCAAAATCAACCCAACCTTTATTATCTTAAAAGCATGTGTATTTTAAACTTAAGAGTTATCCACGCCTCAATCATGTGTTCTCAAATAGTTATCCCAAAAAATATAACCTTATCATAAAATCAATTTTCAAGGTTATTAATAGCATTTAATATATGTTTTTATACCTTTAAAGTAAAATTACTTAATAATAATCCTAATATGTTTCACATAATCCTTAATAACATTTAAAATATAAAAAAATCATCAAAAATCATCACTTAACTAATTAAAATATCTAAGAGTATAACGAATTATTTTCTTTTATGATATCAACCCTTCTACCATAGGTAAGACTAGGAAACTCAACTTTCCATCATAATAGGCATATACTAAAATTCTTAACCATTTATGTATACTCTCTTATTAGATTATAAGACATAGTGGTTTCTAAATATATACCTTTCTTAGATTTATCTTTGTGATCCTATTTCAAACAAATACAGAAAACAAAAATGGTTATGATAATATCCAAAATATGTATATTACAACATTAATCTAAATAGTTCTTACCTTATGACACCTTTTTTTAACATATGATAGTTTTAGATAAACTTATGACTCTTCTTTGTTCAATCCTAGGTTATCCATGGTCATTTTTTATTAGCTTCTCTAACCTAATGAGTTAACATCATTATTAAATCCTTCATAATGTTTCATAAATAGAATGTGATTAACCAAATAATATCCACTAGGAGTTTCAATATAGGTGTTAAATTAGTCCTCTTTGACATTAACTAGGTGAAGATCGATTTAATACCCAATTCTCCTTTTTAGGTTTATTACCCCTATATACATTTTTGCCAGATCTTGCATCTACTTATAATATCCAGATAGGGATGTATTTCTAGGAAAAACAAATAATATCTACTTTAACAAAATATCAGTATGTTATCCAATACTTAGAATTATTACTAAGGTTTTTACTAAAGTTCACTTATCCTAATCCCCAAATAAAATGTGAATTATTACCTTAATATTAAATCATGTACCTAATACAAATTTTTGTATACCTTTAAAACTATGATCAAACTTAACTTATTAGGCCTTAAATTATCCTCAATAAACATCATAATCTCTAAAGTTATTTAACCATTCATTTGATACTAACTATGACACCTTGAACCAATACTCTCGAGTTTGGTACTCATAGACACATACTTTACATAATTTCATTGATACCAGCTATAAATTCCTGGATATAAACATCTATAATTATAAAATCAATAACTATTATTGAATCTATTACATACAAAGGATCTTTTAAGGTTTATATATTTAGATAATTATGTCACATAATAAAATAATAAATCCAATGTCTTTCTCAACAAATTGATATTTTTTCTCATTATATATAAGAAACTACTTCCTTCATGATAAGACTACAATGTCTCCCATAAATTCTTCCTCAAGTTCTATCCTTCTAAACATATCACACGTACTAATTTTATTCATAACCTACGGAATATAAACATAAGGGGTGAGCTAAAATACTCAGTAAGGAAACATATAACTAAATCAATCATGGCATAAACATGGAAAAATATTATGTCAGAAATAGGTAAACAACATAAATCCATAATCAACTTGAAACTGTAATCAAGCTATATCCATAACAATAAATTAAAACAAGGATATCAATAATATTGATCACATATTGATGGAATTAATAATTTCAGAAATCAAAAACCTATTGTCAAAGACTTTTTATAAGACACTTTACTTATTTTCAAGATGGTAATCAAGACATATTGCTAAATTGTTAAGGAATACACCAAATACCCAAACCTATTTTTCTCATGAGAGATGTGGGTGCTTCGAGGGGATATATAATGTCAAGACCCACCCATCACTTGTTTCAGTCCAATTAATTCACTATAGGAGTCAATAAGACCAATCATAATATTTCTTAAGGAACCTCTTATTGAATAAAAACATGGTTATCCATACAATGAAAAATATGGAATATCAATACTTTTCTATATGTTAATAAAAGGGATAATATGATCATAACCAATCTAGAGAGAGAAGGTGGATAGTCAAACAATACATAGTAAAATTGAAAATAATCATCCTTATTGGAATTAAAATATTTTTCCTCATTTCAATAAAAGGGATAACATGATCATAACCCATCTGGAGGAAGATGGTGGGTGGTTAAACAATACATATTCAACTTTCCAATAATCAATCATATTGGAATAACAATATATGGAACAATAATAATTTTTCCCATTTAAATAAAATAAAATACTTTCTAGGTGAACATAATCTAATCTAAATTATATGTAAAATTATATTTTCACATTGTATAGATCAATGGGTATACGAATAAGTAAATACTGGTATAACATGATCATAATCCATTTGGAGAAAGAAAGTGCATGGTTTCAACATATCCCAAGAAGTGAGAAATATTTAAAAAATGATTTATGTGGTAGGAATTTATATCCTAATAAAAATGTGATAATACCACATAATACTATAAAATGGTATAATTTACTCAACTTATATAAAATAAGTTCAAATAACGGTCATACCTCAATAAATGAAAATTGAGTTACCAAAAATACTAACTAATAGGGAAACAAATGAATCAATAGAAACTTGAATAATAGGGCATGATTTGGATAGTAAATCACATTAAATAAAAGTATTATTATAAAAAAATAAATCCATGTTTATTAAATGCACCATACAAAGGAATCAGGGTTCACAAAATGTATTTAGTCTCAAACAATGAGAGTTGAGACCAAGGAAACCCTTACGGCTTTAAAAGATTTTGAATCAAAACAACTTGAAAGAGATGTATTTATATTGAACTTAAAATACCATGAAAAAAATATAATTCATGATATTATACCTAAAATTTTTAGTATATACACCACATAAATTAAATTAGGTGTATAATACCAAACATGTCTTAAAGAGAGGAATTTGAGATGAAAACCCCTTACCTCTTGTCTCGACTTCCAAGAATTTACTTTAACATCCTATATAAAATATATATATATATATTAATAAATTAATAAATAAAATTAATAATATATATTTTAATTCATACTCTTTATAAATATTCATTCTCATTATGAATTCTTCTGATTTTCCACATCAGGTGTTTATAGTCTTGATTGTTTGTGCTAATTTCATAATAGTGGTTTATGTATTCTATATTATTTAAAATTAAATCATTAATAGATCATTAAATTTTGTATTTGGTATTATTTATAATTATTTATTATGTTTATAACTCCATTCATTAGCATTTCAGACTATATCCTTGAAGACGATATCAATAAATAGCATGTTTTGGTGATTCTTAAGAATCAAAGGGTGTTTTCTTAATTAATGAATTAAATATTGATAAAACCTCTCATAAACCAAAAACAAATCATTATTTACACATTTATATCATATTATAACATTAATTATATACCCATAGTAATTCATGAAATAAATCCATAACATCGTTCAATTAGGTGGTTAAACTGACCCAAACATGAACATACCCTGATTTAATGAATGATTATGAGGTGGTTTTGTTGTAATATAATTATAAAAAATGATCTTATTTAGTGTTTATAAGTGTGATATATTATAATTTTAGTTAATTATAATAATAAATAATGGACATGAAGATATTACACAATTTGAATAAAAGGTTAACCTCTTAGTACGCTTATTTTAAATGATTAAATTAACGATGGTTGTTAATTGATCATATCATTAATAGGTTCTATAATTTATTATACCAAAACCATAATGATATCATAAAAATAATATTTATCCTTTAATACCATCCTTATATCCATCCTTGTAAGGTGGTGATGGAAAACAAAACAGGTTACATTGTGGAGGCTGTAATCTGCACAACGCACAAACAACGGTTTTGTTTTTCTTAATAGAAGGGTTATATGAATAAACAATGATAAAAATATTAATATAGTAGAATTAAAATATATAAATGATAATAATATCATTATATTAGTATTTTTATAATAAATTTAAAAAAATGTAATTAAGGATAAAAGTCTAAGTAGTTGATAATACCCACGTTAGTGACTTGAATTTTCCTTGGAAGTCTCATTGAAAATGAAAGCATTATGCTAGATAATAGTGTAAAAAATATTTTTAATGTGGAAGAGGGTTCTATTAATATAAAAAATGGCATATTATAAAGGTAAAATTATTGAGATAAGTGTATATTGAAGTGGTAAAGATGTTTCCCTTTTAAAAGTGAAGGGAAGGGTAGTTCTGGGAGTAACCATTACATTTTCAATAATGTAAGGTTAGTATTTAAGTTTCAAATGAAACAAATTGAAAAAATAGGAGTGGGAAACGATTTTGGCTCTAAAATCACCTCAAAAACTCTTTTTTGAGAAAAATTTTAGCTTTTTAAGGCTTTATGTTTTAACTTTTTATCTTTTACCCTAATTTAATTTTACCTTTGTAATTAATTTCTAACACTAGTAATTAATTTTAATGAAAATATAATATTGTACTTTTTACATAATTTTATACATATAATTTAAATTTTTTAAATTATTTTATCAACTAAAATTTTTAAATGTGTGAAAAAAAAATTAAAATAAATACAATTAATCACGTAAAATTAGTGTTTAGATAAATAACATTTTTAATTTTTAAATTTATATATAAAATAAAATTATCTTGGATACTAATTTCAATGAAATATATTGATTTATTATAAAAAAAATAAAGGTTATTATCCTTTCAAGGCAATCCAAAACTTAATTTCCCTTGAAAATGCTTTATTCAAAGAAAAGACCAAAAATAGTTTTTTATATTAAAGTAACATTTTAATTAGTTATAAAAAAAATTCTATAGGTTTTACAAGTTAAAAAATATATTATAATGAATAATTTTATTCCAAAAATTCATATTTTATTACTTAAAAAATTTTATAAAATTCTATGTCATTCTTATATAATGATAAAGTCATAAAAATGACAAGTTTCATTAAAAACATATTTTTAGACTAAAAATCCTTTTTAGAAAAGCTAAAAAATTCATACTAAGTCAATTTTTATATGAGAAATTCAAAAAAAATAATTTTTATTAATTTAAAATTATAAAATTTATAAATTAATTTCTTAAATAAAATCATAAAATATAATTTAAAAACCCATTATAATTAAAAAATGACATTTTCAAATATTAACTATTATTATTCTTATTTAATATCATTTACCAACTAATTGGTCATTTTTGGTAAACTAATTGAATTTCATTCATATTAAAAGTAGTATTTATTTTCTTTATACATATATTTCATAAAATGTTTACCCCTATTTATTCTTTCTAATTCAATGGATAGGTTTTAATGGTCGTACTTAAACATTTATATTTTATCTGAATATATCACAATTCTATTTAAGTTCGGTGTTGCGTGTGGAGAAAACTATCGAACAAATTTACTTTTTTTAATGTAATAATATATTATAATTTTAGGGTGTTCCACAATAGGTTTTCTACATTGATTCCACCCAAAATTGTATTTTATACCTTTTTTATTGACTTAACAAATTTTTTTAACATAGTGGTGCTACACCGCTCATCTTTTTGTTTTCATCCACATGTTTTTGACATCCTAGAAATTTCTCAATTTCAACATTGATGGTGTATTGTTCCTCAATATTTTTAACATCAGTGTTTATAGAATCCATTTTCTATAAGATTATTTAAACATTTAATTTAGATTAAGTAAATTCTGTAATGATCACATTATATTTTTAGGAAAATTATTAAGATATTAAAAAAAATTAACATGTTCATTAAACTCTCTTTTTTCCTTCAAAGGTTAAAATAATTTGGATCCTATATCATGTATCCAAATCCTCTCCTTTTAGTCCCCTATAACACATAATACACTATCTATATTGAGACCGCCAATAAATTATTGTGATGACCCAATGAAAGGTTCATCCTCAATTGAATTCTCATCAGACCCTACGGTTATTTTAGTTACCAACAAAATAATTTACCAATTTCTATTTGCAGGATTCAAGACATAAATACATTCAATGTTAGTGATTCTATTATTAAGAGTTTATCCTTGTACCCTTCCACACTAAAATTCACCTTCACAAAGCCCAATTCATTGAATTTAACTACACTCATGTTGCAAAACCATTTTCATTAGAAAATAATAACTTTAAATGTTGTATAATCCAACTTGTATATTTGTTCGATGATGCCAAATTATGACATATTCACATAAATTAGATTTATGTACTTGGTAAAATATACATACATTTCTTCTTCCACAAGATTAAATCTACTATTTTGCATCATATTGTGTTCATCATATTCCTTTGCATAGAATATATCATTGTTAATTACATAACTAGTATAGGATAATACATTTACACTTTTACCTCTATCTAGCCATCTAAGTTGTTCATAAATTAAATTCATATTTTAAAATAAATCCTTAAAAATATGATCTCAAAACCATCCTATAAACCATTGATTATGTGCATTTGATATCCTGATTTTGGCCCTTGATGGTTTCAAATGCCTAAGAATTACTTTATAGGATTCAATGTATAGATAAACCTCTATAATGTTATGTAAAATTGAAAAGCGATCATGCTAATGATCTGTAATAGTAATTGTAACAATATATCTTCTAGAAAACCCTCTTCCCACAAGGTATCTTCTGTAATGAGATTTTGGGAGACCGATGCTATCAACATCTAATAGGTAGATGATACATAATTCAATAGATTCCACAACAATTTATCACTCTACAATACAAACTTCTGGATAACATCTATTCTTGATGTACCCTACCAAAATCTTCATATACTATTCAATGGGGTATATATATTTGAATCTCTCTCACTAAGTGAACCATCGTGTGGACCATTATATCGAATAATGGTGGTGGGAATAACATCTCTTGTAACATAACAAGTAAGTAATGAATAATAGATATTTTTATCTATGTCTACTAATGAATTAGATAGTGTTTTAGAGGCTTAAAATGAGAATAAATCCAATCTTAAGCATGGAATACACTAATATTTTTATAAGATTGTTTTACTGCTTTTTGATGGCAAACCATTTTTAAATCAAACAATTGAAAATTTTATAAGCTCTATCTGTCAAAATAAACTTATTATTTATGATTGGGACATTGAAATTTACATTGGATAATTTTTTGGTTCATTTTTTAATGAATAGTGAAAAATACTGCATTTTACATCAAAACTGCTTTTTCATCTAATTTAATTATATGGATAGATTATATTTAGAATTGGTTTTAAAGTTCAATTAGAATATATTTTTACCATTTAATCCAATAGTGGTCATTGGAATTAATTTTACTTTGAAATTGGACTTAAACTAGTGTCAATCTTTTGATACTTATTATTTCTTAAAAACACGTTATTTGCTCTGACAACGGGAATTAATTATTAAATTAATTAATTTAACTTATATGTTTTGAATTTTTTAAAATAGACATCATTTTTTGAATTTGGAATATCAAATATAGCTTAGGGTGAAGTTTTGGTATTTTTCTGAAAAACTTCAATTTTTGATGAATAGTGAAACCACTAAGTGGTACTTAAAAAACTGATTTTTCATTTAAATGAAACTTTACCACTTATGTGTTTTGAATTTCAAAAATCTGACATACATGGCTGTCATTAAGAAGTAAAATTTGGTTCAATGGGATTAAAATAATTTTTTTTTGAATAGTAACTTTTAAGTTTTTAATCACGATTAGAGGTAATTAGTGTAATTTAAGGTAAGAATAATGTTTTAATAATATTAAATGAACTTGACACATGTCCTACCCTTATTGGATGTGTCATGGACGACCAAGAAAATCCATGGGTCAACTTGGGGACCCCATGGAGCCACTTTGGAAGGAAAATGACATTAATATCTTTTTATTTAATGTTAAAGTAAAAATGTCACAAACATGAGTTGTTTTACTAAAACAATTGTTAAATGGGGTTATACAAGTCATATGTTTTACTATAAATATTCATTATAAATCTAAAAATATTTCCTACATCATTATATTTTTTTAAAAAAATTTAGACATTAAATAAATTAAATTATTTATGACATCATGATGATGCAGCGATTACCTCATTATTTAACGATTTAAATAAAATGAAAAGATAATGTAACATCTAAGACCTAAACTTGTCAAAAACCTATTGGATGGGTATATTTATAACCCTTATCACCTTATCCTATAATTATATCAATGTGGGACCTTTTAAATCCGAAAATAATTTTAAAATAAAGTAACATTTCTTTACTTTCCAAGAGTGCCCCTCCTCTCCTCTTATAAAAGGCCCCCACCTCTACCACCTTACCCACACTTCCAAAGCCTTTGGCCCGGCCAACCCCTGCCCATTTTGTCTCTCCACATCCCTCTATTACTCCTTGAATCCTCGCTGTGGGAATAAGTCTTCCCAAGGAAGCCTTTGAGCTCAAATCAAAAAGAGTTACCTGATTTAAAGGTAGTGTTTTCTCTTGTGTTCTTTTGTTTTATTTTGCTTCTCCAACCCCCTAAACTCTTTTTATTCATTTATTTTGTAACTTTAGTATCTTAAATATACTAGGATATTGTTATAAGAATAATTCTAGCTACACTTACACACACCTACATCTAATGGTTAAATAACATACTCTTTCTGTGGATGGCGAATTTCTGCCTCACGAAACAATGATTGTTCGATATTCTTCCAACACCTTCAAAGGTGGACATTAAGATGTCACTATATTTATATATGATATATAATATGTGTATTTCTTCCTTAATCTTCTGTATTTTTCATTTATGGCACACCTTTATGGCTTCCATTATGGGTATACGCGATATCTTCATTTTAGGAAGTGCGGACTACCGCCCCCTCAAAGTGATTTGATTCATTAATGCCATATGTGGGACGTATAATGGATGGATTTACAGTTATTATATATGATTTATTTTACATCTAAATGATGAATATAATTCTGGAATTAAAATATACATACCTATCATTTAGTTTTAATTCCATTAATATGACATAGAAATGAAAGTAGCGTTCATGCGTACGTACGGCTTACCGTCTCCATGAACGGTGCATTTCATTTCTTACCTATAAATGATTATGCAATATTATAAATACATGTATATTCTGGATATATATGATATATATGATATCCAAATCATGAATATCATTCTAGATATAATGAACCTTTGACCACACGAACAACATGTAATTGTAAGGAGTCCACTTTAGACTTAAGAACCAAATATCAACAAAACAAACATTATTAACTTAAATTATTACATAATGTTTATAACATGGTAATAAGTGATATAAAAGTAATAATTAACTTGAAGAAGGTTCTTAAGCAAGTAGAAATTAACTCAAGTTTATTATTCAGGACGTTAAAGAACGATTGAGTCAAGTCGGACCCGAGGTAAGGGACTTCGTCTCAATCTCCTTTCATTGAGGCATATTTCGTTTTATACACAACTTTATTTTATACGGTGTATAAACCCCTTTAACTATTACTTTTATACAAAAGGAATCTTTTTCTACGAAGCGTTTTACTAAATGACAAAAAGGAATGTTTCTTTTAACGTACGCGGTGACAACAACCTTTTCCGCCGCCTCGAGTATTATTTGGTCTTTGGCTTCCTCAACAAGCCGTAATGTTTTTTTAAAAATTAAATAAATACCATATATTGTTTTATGTATTTTGGTATTGAAAAGGGTTTTTTTATAATGCATTTGTTATGTCAATATATTTAAGTGATATATTGTGATCAAAATGTGGAAATTTTTTCTTTCCATTATATTTGTTTTATGTCTTATGATTTTATAATGGTACTTGGACATTTGACGGGTGGTTACGTGATAAACCATATGACGGGTGGTGCCGTGAATACCAGGACGGGTGGTTACGTTATAACCTCCAATGCATTGGGTATGGAAGTTGTCTGTGTGGCTATTCCATTAAGTGATATGTGTGGAAGTCGACCGTATGGTTATTCCATTTAAGTATGTTTATGTCCCAAGTTACCTTTATATGTTATGTGATCTTTATATGGGTTTTATGGTAATATTTTGGTTACAAAATGGTAATCAATGATCTTTTATTCAGTGAAGAGTTTTTACTACTTCATAAAGGTGAAAAGTATTACTTTGATAAAGTATACATGGTTTACTTGTTGTTTTGATAAACTAAAAGTTTTCATTCTTTGTGTATCCCTTACTGAGCTTTTTATGCTCACCCCAAGTTTTTTGAAATGTTTTTCACAGGACTTAATGTGGAATAGGGTCAAGGATGGGGTCAAGGGAAAGTCATGCTATATAAAACATGGAACTAGACATGTTTCTTTTAAGAGTTTTTATTCTATGGAAACTTAGTAGAAGTGTCTACTTTGTAATCTTTTGAGATGTAATAGTTATGTCCTAATTCTCTAAAACTATAAACCTGAAAAGATCATCAACGTGAATTATTCATTTAATTCAATGTTAAGTAAGGTTTAAGTCCTGGGCCTTATAGTTGGTATCAAAGGTCGGTTTAGATAACTTTAGGAGTTAGAATTCTATTAAATGATTATCAAAAAATATTTTTTTTTTATGGTCAAATTGAAATGATATAGCATTTGAAGATTACCATGTTGCTTCATCTAAGACATGTTTTTTTAGAATGGTTTTCTGTAGAGGAAACAGGGAAGCAGTGCTAGGAAGGAATAAAGAAGGAAATAACCTTCCGAATCAGCATCCTGAGATGGTCGGAATTGGAACTGAACAGTTTGTTGCAGTGATGGCACAGTTGACTCAGGCTATAAATGATAGTGGTATCCATGCACGAGATCAGCCAGATCAACCGCAGAGGAACATGTCAGTGGTGGAACATTTCATGAGGCAACATCCCCCATCATTCAGAGGATCATCTGACCCTGTGCAAGCTGAAGGGTGGATTAAATCACTGGAGAAGATTTTTGATGTCATGGGGTGTTCAGAACATCAAAAGGTTAGTCTTTCTATTTACCGTTTTGAAGGTGAATCTGATCAGTGGTGGTCGATGGTGAAAAATATCAGGGATAGTGATGAGATTGATGATCTTCACTGGGATGAATTCAAAGGTATGTTTCTTGAGAAATATTTTCCTAAGGTGGTTCGTCTTAGGATGAAAAAAAAGTTCCTAGAATTGAGGCAGGAGGATGACTCAGTGGCTGCTTATGAATCAAAGTTCACTCGATTGGCAAGGTATGCTCCAAACTTCATACGAGATCTTGATAGTAAAATAAACCGTTTTTACTCAGGGTTAAAGCCAAAGTATCGAAGGGATTTAGCTTCTCGTGAGTTCAAAAGTTATGAAAAACTTGTTCGATGTGCGGAGAAGGTGGAAATGGATTTTGTCAATGATCAGGTGTTCATTGACAAACAACATAATAAGAGGTCTAGTTGGCCGGCAAAGGGGAATAATTCATCAAAGAAGCAAGGAGGTAAGAAAACCAAATATCCATCCTATGAGAAGTGTGGTAAAATGCATCCTGGATAATGTTTATCCAAGTCTAGAAAGTGCTTTCGGTGTGGTAAGTCTGGTCATATTGCTCGTAACCGTAAGGAATATGATCAAGCAGGAAATGAAAAGCCAGTGGTAAGATGTTTTAAGTGTAATGAAATGGGTCATTATGAAAATGAGTGTCTAACGAAGAACTCAACTAGGGGAAAGCATCCAGACTACAAACAAAAAGGGGTGGTGAAATCCTTTGCAACTACTTCAGTAGATGTTGGGCCATCGAATGAAGTAGTATCAGGTACACTGTTTGTTTGTTCATATTATGCCAATGTGTTGTTTGATTCAGGGTCTACACATTCTTTCATTTCTGAGAATTTTTCTAGTAAATTTGAAATTCCATCTCAAGATATGAATCTTTAACTTATGGTAAAAACACCCAGAGGGAACGTTGAGACAAAAAGGAATTATAAGAACCTTCCTATCCTTGTGTGCGGAAAGAATCTACCAAAAAATCTTATTGTTTTGCCTCTAGTAGAGTTTTATGTTATTTTGGGCATGGATTGGCTTTCTGTTTATCATTCTAAGATTGACTGCAGAGCTAAAATGGTTTATTTTCAGAAAGATTTTCAGTTTGTGTACAAGAATGAACCCTTGATTTTGATAACATATCAGGAAGTTGAGAAAATAGTAAAAGATGGAAATGAATGTTACCTTGAATATATAGTTGAAAATAACGGAACTGTTCAGATTAATGATGTGCCAGTGGTAAATGAGTATCTTGATGTTTTTCCTGATGAGTTGTCTGGTATTATTCATGATCGGGAAGTTGAATTTACTGTTGACTTAGTTCCTGATTCTAAGCCAATTTCAAAACCCCCTTATCGAATGGCTCAAGTTTAACTTTTAGAGTTAAAGAAGCAATTGCAGGAGTTATTAGATAAAGGTTTCATTCGACCTAGAACATCACCATGGGGTGCTCCTGTCTTGTTTGTTAAAAAGAAAGATGGCTCAATGAGACTTTGCATTGATTATAGAGCCTTGAATAATATTACTGTTAAGAACAAGTATCCTTTGCCTCATATCGATGATTTGTTTGATCAGCTCCAGGGAGCTCAGTATTTTTCGAAGATTGACTTGAGGTCGGGGTACCATCAGTTGAAAGTAAAAGAATCAGACATTATGAAGACTGTGTTTCGTACTAGATATGGCCATTATGAATTTGTAGTTATGCCTTTTGGGTTAACCAATGCATCTGCTGTATTCATGGACCGTATGAATAGAATTTTCCATGAGTTCTTGGATAAGTTTGTGGTTGTTTTCATTGATGATATTTTTGTGTTTTCTAAAAGTAAATAGGAGCATGAAAGTCTTTTAAGGGTTATCTTTCAAACATTAAAAGAAAAGAAACTATATGGAAAATTCAGCAAGTGTGAGTTTTGGTTACAAAAAATTTCTTTCCTTGGTCACATTGTTTCAAAAAATGGCATAACTGTTGATCCTGCTAAAACAAAAGTTGTTGAAGAATGGACAAGACCCACAAATGTAACTGAGATCCGTAGTTTCCTTGGTTTGGCAGGTTACTACTGAAGGTTTGTTGAAATTTTTTCATGATTATCTAGTCCAATGACTAAGCTAACTCAGAAGGGTGTTATGTTTATCTGGACAAAAGAATGTGATGATTGTTTTCAGGAGTTGAAAAGAAGATTGGTGAATGCTCCAGTTTTGGCACTTCCTTCCAGAAATGGTGATTTTGTGATCTACAGTGATGATTTATTGAAAGAACTTGGTTGTGTCCTTATGCAGAATGATCAGGTAATTGCTTATGCTTCACGCCAGTTGAAAATTCACGAGGTAAATTACCTTACACGTGATTTGGAATTAGCTTCTGTTGTTTTTGCTTTAAAAATTTGGAGGCATCATTTGTATGGAGTAAAGTGTGAAATATATAATGATCACAAAAGTTTAAAGTATATATTCACTCAGAAAGAATTGAACATGAGACAGAGGAGATGGCTGGAATTAATCAAGGATTATGATTGTACAATTCATTACCATCCGGGAAAAGTAAATAAAGTGGCTGATGCTTTGAGTCGAAAAAGTAATGCTTCATTAACCATGCTACGTTTGGAACGCGATCCTTTGGTTTTTGATTTGATAAACTTTGGAATAGAAGTTGTTGGTGTAGAAAGTTCTTCTATTTTGTTTCAAGTATCAGTGAGATCATCCCTATCAGAAATAATTAAGCAAGCATAGAGGGAAGACAGTGAGTTGCAGAAAAAGGTAGAGCTGGTTCAGAAGGGTAAGTTGCCTGAATTCAACATTGATAATGATTGTGTTTTGAGGTTTGGGAAGAGATTATGTGTTCTTGGTGATTCACAGTTGAAGAATGAATTGTTATGTGAGGCTCATAGTTCCCTGTTTTCAGTTCATCCTGGCAGTAATAAGATGTACAGAGATCTGTGGGAGTATTACTGGTGGGATAGAATGAAAAGAGATATTGCTGATTTTACTGTGAAGTGTTTGACTTGTCAGCAGGTTAAAGCAGAGCGGCAGTTACCGAAAGGGATGCTTCAGCCTTTACCAGTGCCAGAGTGGAAATGGGAAAACATATCCATAGACTTTGTTGTGGGATTACCGAAGACATCTCGAGGTAATAATGCAATCTGGGTTATTATTGATCACTTGACTAAATCTGCTCATTTCCTTCCTATTCGAGATACATTCTCTCTAGATAAACTTTCATGATTGTATCTTAAAGAGATAGTTAGGTTTCATGGAGTTCCCCTGTCCATTGTATCTTATCGTGATCCCAGGTTTACTTATAACTTTTGTAAAGGCCTTCAGAAGTCGTTGGGTACTGAATTAAATTTTAGTACAGCTTTTCATCCGCAATCAGATGGGCAGTCAGAACGAACAATTCAGACCTTGGAGGATATGCTACGAGCTTGCTCTATGGATTATCGGGGAAGTTGGGACCAACATCTTTCTTTGGTTGAGTTTTCATATAATAACAGTTTTCATTCTAGTATACAGATGGCACCATTTGAAGCATTATATGGGAAGCGGTGTCGAACTCCAAATTTTTGGGATGAAGTAGGTGAAAGGAAGCTGATGGGACCAGAATTGGTAGAAGAGATGGCAGAAAAAGTTCAGTTGATTCAAAAACACATGAGAACAGCTCAAAGCAGGCAGAAGAGTTATGCGGATAATCGGAGGAAGGATCTATCTTTCGAGGTAGGTGATCATGTTTTTCTCAAGGTTTCTCCATGGAAAAGTGTGATACGATTTGGTAAGAAAGGAAAGCTGAGTCCAAGGTTCATTGAACCATATGAAATTCTGGAGAGACTTGGATCAGTTGCTTACCGAGTGTCTTTACCTCCGATTTTATCTCAGGTACACAATTTTTTTCACGTTTCGATGTTGAGAAAGTATATGCCAGATCCATCTCATGTTTTGAGTCCAGAGGTAGTTCAGCTGGAAGAGAACTTATCTTATGAGGAACAACCGGTCTAGATTCTTGACCACAGGGAGCAAGTGTTACGGAATAAGGTGATTCATCAGGTAAAGGTTTTGTGGAAAACCCACATGATTGAAGAGGCAACATGGGAATCTGAAAATGCAATGAGGGCTAAATACCCCCACTTATTCGATAAGTAAATAAATTGCGGGGACGCAATTTTCTAAAAGGGGGAAGGGTGTAACATCCCAAGTAAGTAATGAATAATATATATCTTTATCTATGTCTACTAATGAATTATACTGTGTTTTAGAGGCTTAAAATGAGAATAAATCCAATCTTAAGCATGGAATATACTAATATTTTTAAAAGATTGTTTTACTACTTTTTTATGGCAAACCATTTTTAAATCAAACAATTGACAATTTTATAAGCTCTATTTGTCAAAATAAACTTATTATTTATGATTGGGACATTGAAATTTACATTGGATAATTTTTTGGTATTTTTCTGACAATGTTCATTTTTTAATGAATAGTGAAAAATACTGCATTTTACATCAAAACTGCTTTTTCATCTAATTTAATTATATGGATATATTATCTTTGGAATTGGTTTTAAAGTTCAATTATAATATATTTTTACCATTTAATCCAATAGTGGTCATTGGAATTAATTTTACTTTGAAATTGGACTTAAACTAGTGTCAATCTTTTGATACTTATTGTTTCATAAAAACACGCTATTTGCTCTGACAGCGGGAATTAATTATTAAATAAATTAATGTAACTTATATGTTTTGAATTTTGTAAAATATACATCATTTTTGAATTCGGAATATCAAATATATCTTAGGGTGAAGTTTTGGTATTTTTCTGAAAAACTTCAATTTTTGATGAATAGTGAAACCACTAAGTGGTACTTAAAAAACTGATTTTTCGTTTAAATGAAACTTTACTACTTCTGTGTTTTGAATTTCAAAAATCCAACATACATGTTTGTAATTAATAAGTAAAATGTGGTTCAATGGGATTAAAATAATTTTTTGGTGAATAGTAACTTTTAAGTTTTTAATCGTGATTAGAGAAAATTAGTGTAATTTAAGGTAAGAATAATGTTTTAATAATATGAAATGAACTTGAAACATGTCATACCCTTATTGGATGTGTCATGGCCGAACAAGAAAATCCATGGGTCAACTTGGGGACCCCATGGATCCACTTTGGAAGGAAAATGACATTAATATCTTTTTATTTAATGTTAAAGTAAAAATGTCACAAACATGAGTTGTTTTACTAAAACAATTTTTAAATGGGGTTATACAAGTCATATTTTTTACTATAAATATTCATTAGAAATATAAAAAGATTTCATACATCATGATATTTTTTTTATAATTTTTAGACATTAAATAAATTAAATTATTTATGACACCATGATGATGCAGCGATTACCTCATTATTTAACGATTTAAATAAAATGAAAAGATAATGTAAAATCTAAGACCTACACTTGTCAAAAACCTATTGGATTGGTATATTTCGAACCCTTATCACCTTATCCTCGAATTATATCAATGTGGGACCTTTTAAATCCGAAACTCATTTTAAAATAAAGTAACATTTCTTTACTTTCCAAGAGTGCCCCTCCTCTCCTCTTATAAAAGGCCCCCACCTCTACCACCTTACCCACACTTCCAAAGCCTTTGGATCGTCCAAAACCTGCCAATTTTATCTCTCCACATCCCTATCTTACTCCTTGAAGTCTCACTGCGGGCAGAAGTCTTCCCAAGGTAGCCTTTGAGCTCAAATCAAAAAGAGTTACCCGATTTAAAGGTAGTGTTTTCTCTTGTGTTCTTTTGTTTTATTTTGATTCTCCAACCCCCTAAACTCTTTTTATTGATTTCTTTTGTAACAACTCCAGTATCTTCAATATACTAGGATGTTTTTATAAGAAGAATTATAGCTAAACTTACACACACCTATATCTAATGGTTAAAGAACATATTGTTTCTGTGGATGGCGAATTTCTGTCTCACGAAATGATGATTGTTCAATATTATTTCAACACTTTCAAAGGTGGCCATTAAGATGTCACTATATTTATATATGATATATAATATTTTTATGTCTTCCTTAAGCTTCTGTATTTTTCATTTATGGCACACCTTTATGGATTCCATTATGGGTATACGCGATATCTTCATTTTAGGTAGTGCGGACTACTGCCCCCTCAAAGTGATTTGATTCGTTAATGCCATATGTGGGACGTATAAAGGATGGATTTAAAGTTATTATATATGATGTATTTTACATCTAAATGATTAATATAATTCTGGAATTAAAATATACATACCTATCATTTAGTTTTAATTCCATTAATATGACATAGAAATGAAAGTAGCGTTCATGCGTACGTACGGCTTACCGTCTCCATGAACGGTGCATTTCATTTCTTAAATATAAATGATTATGTAATATTATAAATACATGTATATTATGGATATATATGATATATATGATATCCAAATCATGAATATCATTCTCGATATAATGAACCTTTGACCACACGAACAACATGTAATTGTAAGGAGTCCACTTTCGACTTAAGAACCAAATATCAACAAAACAAACGTTATTAACTTAAATGATTACATAATGTTTATAACATGGTAATAAGTGATATAAAAGTAATAATGAACTTGAAGAAAATTCTTAAGCAAGTAGAAATTAACTCAAGTTTATTATTCTGGACGTTAAAGAACGATCGAGTCAAGTCAGACCCGAGGTAAGGGACTTCGTCTCAATCTCCTTTCATTGAGGCATATTTCATTTTATACACAACTTTCTTTTATACGGTGTATAAACCCCTTTGAATTTTACTTTTATACAAAAGGAATATTTTTCTACGAATCGTTTTACTAAACGACAAAAAGGAATGTTTCTTTTAACGTACGCGGTGACAACGAGCTTTTCCGCCGCCGCGAGTATTATTTGGTCTTTGGCTTCCTCAACAAGCCGTAATGTTTTTTTTTAAATTAAATAAATACCATATAATATTTTATGTATTTTGGTATTGAAAAGGGTTTTTTTGTAATTTATTTGTTATGTCAATATATTTAAGTGATATATTGTGATCAAAGTGTGGAAATGTTTTCTTTCCATTATATTTGTTTTATGTCTTATGATTTTATAATGGTACTTGGACATTTGATGGATGGTTACGTGATAAACCATATGACGGGTGGTGCCGTGAATACCAGGATGGGTGGTTACGTTATAACCTCCAATGCATTGGGTATGGAAGTCGTCTGTATGGCTATTCCATTAAGTGATATGTGTGGAAGTCGACCGTATGGTTATTCCATTTAAGTATGTTTATGTCCCAAGTTACCTTTATATGTTATGTGATCTTTATATGGGTTTTATGGTAATCGTTTGGTTACAAAAGGGTAAGTAATGATCTTTTATTCAGTGAATAGTTTTTACTACTTCATAAAGTTGAAAAGTATTACTTTGATAAAGTATACATGGTTTACTTGTTGTTTTGATAAACTAATAGTTTTCATTCTTTGTGTATCCATTAATGAGCTTTTTATGCTCACCCCAAGTTTTTTGAAATGTTTTTCACAGGACTTAATGTGGAATAGGGTCAAGGATGGGATCAAGGGAAATTCATGCTATATAAAACATGGAACTAGACATGTTTCTTTTAAGAGTTTTTATTCTATGGAAACTTAGTAGAAGTGTCTACTTTGTAATCTTTTGAGATGTAATAGTTATGTCCTAATTCTCTAAAACTCTATGTAGGATCGAAATAGTGATGTAGATGCTCAATATACAAGAGGGGGGTGAATTGTATACTTTAAAAAATTCCTTTGGAACCTTTAAAGTTAGTTAAGAATTACTATGTTTTCCTTAAGCAAAGGAAAAGGCTAAGTTTAACAAAGTTAAACTAAGCAAATTCACAACACCTCTTAACACTGAATGCAAACTAGGAAAGAGATTCCGAATGAGGGTTCCGGAAATATGGTTCCGGAAATTGAAACTTAAAAAAAGATTACAATATGAGATTCTACCTTAAAGCGTATAGAATCTAAATGAAACAGAGTACAAATAAGGAAGTATAAGAAAGTTATACTTTCCTTATAATACAAAATGCAGCGGAATAAACACAAGTAGTAAAACTACAAGTAACAAGATATAAGTCTTTTAACCCAAAGAGAAGGGTATCCAACAACCTTGGATAAAGGTCCCTTGATTTATACTTTCAAGCAAGTCTGTCTTACCCACACCAGGGTAAGCCCTCGATACGAAGATCGGAGTCTCTGTCTTGCTATCCCCGCAAGCCCTCAACTTCAAGGTAGTTGGCAACCTCTGTCTTCCTCAGCAAGGAAGCCCTCGAACTTCAAGGTAGTCGGCACCTCTGTCTTCCTATCCCCGGAAGCCCTCGAATGTAATCACCAACATTCGGAGTCGCACAAAGCTTTGAGAGTTAATAAGAGCCTCTCTCTCTAGAAATCACTTCAAGAAAATTAGTCAGCCTTTCAGCACTTTCATCAGCTATATGCTGCGAGCTCTTTCAAATGAGCTCCTATTTATAGGTAAGGTCGGCTCCTTCTCCAACGGTCATATTTTCCTTAAAGATCGGAGGGACCTGTACACGTGTCACTTAGACAACGATTAGTTTATAACAAAACAGATGACATCGTTTTATAACAAAACAAGTGTAACAGAATGTACGACATCGTTTTAAATTCTAACATAAAAGTTCGGAATGAAAACTTCGGAGTGAAGGTTTGGAGTGTAAGGAAAATAATAAAGAGTAGACAAATTATAGAGGTGTAAGCAATATAAAAGTTCGGAGTCAAACAAAGATATTTTTCAGAGTCTGAATTAATTCAGAGTGTATAAAACAAAGATACTCAAATTCTGTTTAATAGGTGAATTCGGAATGAGAATTCGGAATAGGAATTCGTCATCAGAAATCGTAATGAGAATTCATCATCAGGATTCATAATGAGAATTCATCATCAGAATTCGTAATGAGAATTCATCAATAGAATTCGTAATGATAATTCGTCATCAGAATTCGTAATGAGAATTCGTCAACAGAATTCGTAATGAGAACTCTTCCTCAGAATTCATAATGAGAATTCTTCATCAGAATTTGTAATGGGAATTCGGAATGGGATTTCTTCATTAGAATTCGTAATGAGAATTCTTCTTCAGAATTCGTAATGGGAATTTGGAATGGGATTTCTTCATTATAATTCGTAATGAGAATTCTTCTTCAGAATTCGTATTCTGAATCTGGAATAGAACTTAGTCAGAGTTCATATCTGGATTTCGGAATGAAACTTCCTTATAGTTCTTATCCAGAATCCGAATCCTAAAACAGAATGCTTTATATCAAAGTTTCAATGATTCCGAGAAAATAGAAATGAATCCGAATTTCATACTTAAGAAAAATATAGATGAAAATATGATAAGGATAATTTTTCTTATAAAAGCGATTTTGCTTATAAAAGCAATTTTCCTTATAAAAGCAATTTTCCTTAAGAAAGCAATTTTCCTTATAAAAGCGATTTTCCTTAAGAAAGCAACTTTTCTTATAAAAGCAATTTTTCTTAAAGATAAGGTGTTTGTGATTTTCAAAACAAGAAGGAATGGAAAAGTCATAAGGAAAACCTTATTGACTTAACAATCTCCCCCTTTTTGGAAAGCACAAACATCCTTACGAAAAATAAATTCTAAGAAGAAAGAAAAACATTAAGGCTTATCTCCCTTTGTTTTAAGGATATTGATGAATACGACTAACTCCCCCTTAGGCTTTGAAACTCTAAGGATCGTATTCAGATTTCCGGAGTGATAGATAAGAATGTCTTCTTTAATGAAAAAGCTCCCCCTTAAACAAACTCTTTTTAGAATTTTTCTTTTTCTTAAGAATCTTTTTCTTCTCCCCTTTTGATAAACTCTTATTAGAGTTCTTCTTTTTCTTAAGGATCTTTTCCTTCTCCACCTTTGTGATTTTCAAAAATAATTGGAGGGAATGGGAAAAAAACAAAGTACCTGAAAAATTAGTAATGATAACAATAGAAACAACAAGCACAACTTTCATTAGATTTGAAATCTCGACAACAAAGAAAAAATTACAACAAAAAGATAGGATTAGGTTATTTCGGATCTTTTTCCTTTGACATGAGCCCCTTTAGAATAGTCTTGATCTTCTTTAGGTCTTTATGATCTTCTTCAGCTTGCTTCTCTAAGACAACTATTCTTGCCGACTGAGTTTCAATTTTTTCTTCCTGGGCTTTCAGCTTTTATTCCTGAGCTTTTATTTTCTCTTCCTGAGCCTTCATCCTTTCTTCAAAATTGATCTGATGATCCCTTTCAAACTTCTAGTTCTGAGAAACGGAATTCAGTTTGCCATTCAGATCTCTTACTTCTTGAATCCGGAAGTTCTTTTCTTCTATCAGATTCTCTTCAAAGGATGAAGTTAACTCATTTATCTTCTTGTCCTCGGTCTCAAAAGCATCTTTAACATTGTCTTGAAACTCATCGAACAACCTCATTTCTTCCACAGTCTTCTTCGACCAGTTTGTCATCCTCTTGCAAGACTTTCTATGAGCTTCGTAACCAACGAAAAACGTTTTGAACTGAGTCTCTATTTCAACACACTTGTCCATAACCATAGATACGGAGTCAGTTTTCTGATTCAAAGCATGTTGGAGCATCTGGCATCTTGAATCAATACTTGAGAAGGTCGGAATGGTTCCTACCGACTTCTTCAAAGACTGAACAACAAAGTCATGCCCCACTAAAGATGACTCCGAATCTGAAACTTTTCTTGGCGAAATTTCTTCTTCAACAAGTTCAAGCTTTCTCTTTGAAGAGCTACCAACCTCCTTCCTCTTCCTCACTTCTGAGCTCGGAGTATCAGCAAGAATTTGCTTTCCCTTGTCTTTTTCCGGAATTGAATCCTGTTCCGGAGTTCTCTTCTCACTATCAGAAACTTGAACAATAATATCTTCTTCATCAGCGACTTCCTGAACACGAACCCCTACGATTTCTTTCTGAGCAACATCAAGTAAAAGATGTTCTTCTTATCCATGATAAGAAACTTCTTCTTCTCCTTTCTCTTCTTCTATTGCTGGAGTAACTAGCTTCGAAGATTCTGCTTCAGAAGTTCGGAGTGATAAGTGTTCCGAAGGTGTCCCCTTGTAATCATAAACTTGTTTCAGCACATCTCCGGTTTCACCAATTCCTTCAGCACCCTCTTCTACTTGTTCCACTTGCTCGACTTGCTCTACTTCCTCAGTATTCTTAGCAACAGCTTCTTCCGGAGCAACAAAATTTCTTCCTGGAGTCTCAGGTAGAGATTCCAAGGAGAAAGATCTCGGAACTGGAATAGTTGCTGAAACCATTTCATTGAATTTCAACAAAGCCTGAGCTACCTCAGCCTCATACATCTTCTTCTTGAGCTTCTTTTGCTTTGCTTGTTTTTCAAGCTCATCAGCAGTTCTCTCCTTCAAGGCCTTAGCCTCCGCGGGGTCCAATCCGAACTGCGGATCCCCTTCTTTCCTTTTCTCTTTATCAGCTCTCCACTTTGTAACAACCTCATCAGGATAGGATTTCTTCTTCTTAGGCTTAGGAGGTGCGGAATGGACTTCCTTAGACTTAGGATTCTCTGCTTGTACTTCCACTTCTTTCAGCTTTCTCTTCCTTACTGGCTTAGATGATTCCGGTTCAGCAGCTTTCGGAGCCGCTTCTTCTTGACTCGGCAAATCGAAGAACTCACCCGTTTCCTTGTTGAAAGCCACATCCATTCTCTTAAGAGTACCATCGCTGACCAGCATGATCTTGCAAACTCTTGGATTAGATTTGCAAGCCTCCTTGAAAGACTCAAGGCACCGAACAATCAACTTGGAGAGGATTTCTGGATACATAATAATATGAGCTCTCAGATTTCCTTTCTTCAAATTTTCAATAGTAAGAAGAATATGCTTCATCAAGTTGAACTTCCTTAGATTTATCAGGAAATCTAAGATATAGATCTCACTTTTATTCAAGCTATCTTTATCACATTTCCTTGGTACGATAAGTCCTTGCCCCCATAACTCCAGAATCCGGAAATTTGTAGATAGACTTGCAATCTTCGGAGCCTTGTCATCAGCCAGTCCGAGAGTTTCTAAGGCTTTTTCCTTGTTGAAGCTACCCTTAGAGTCTGGCAACACATGTGAAATAAACTCGGCTTCTCCTTTATAAGACAGCCCTACCAAGCTTGCAGCCTTGGTGTGAGAAAGCTTGTAAGTCTTGCCATAAGACTTAAAAGAGAACTTCTTCCTATTATCTTCCTTAAAAAAAGAAACTGATTCATAGAACTCGACAAGTAAGTCTGAATATACTTCATCTTGGTTCCCGGTTTTTGATACCGCAACATCTTCCCAGCCATTTAGCTTAATGTTCTTTGAAATAAGGGAATCATAGTTGTTGAAGAAATCCGTATGGACTAACCTTTCTCTGTAAACTAACCATTGCGAAATAGGCTTAGTGGATGACATTTCTTGAGAGGCTAACTCTGTAGACATTCGGATCTGTAATCCTCTGAGAAGTTCGGAACGGAGAAAACTGTAGTTCGGAACGGCCTTAAAACAGAGGGGCAGAGCTTCAGGACGCGAGAGCTTAAGATCGATGTGGGACGAGTATTTGGGTCCCCTTTATATAGGAAACGAGATGACGGTTCACCTTCCATAGTTGATCTAACGGTTAGAATGAGCTGAGATCAGATCTGACGGTTGAAAGCTTGAATCCGATATTTTTGAGGTTTTTTATTAAAACAAAGAGTTAGGAAAACTATAATCCGAAAACATAGTACAAGAAAATTCCAGCAAGTAAAATATGACTACGAAAACTTGAGTAGGGAAATCATACCTTTCGGATTGGCTTAGGAGGATTATTCGTAATGGCAGATTTCGCAAAAATTTTACTATGAAAAATAAACTTAGTACGAAAAACTCATTACGGAAAACTCAGTACGAAAAACAAACTTAAGAAGAAAAACAGTACGAAGAACTTAGTACGAAAAATACATTAAGAAAAAATTTGGTATGAAAATTCCATTATGAAACTTCCAGTATGAAATTTTCATTCCGGAAATTTTCAATACGAACACTTCCATTCCAGAAGTATTCTGTTCGAAAATTTCCAATCTAGAAAATTGTAGTTCCGGAAATTCCATTCCAGAAATATTCGTTCCGAAAAGTTTGAAAACAAATTTTGAAAAACTTTGTTAAACAAACAATCAAATGTACTCCCCCTATGAAAAGGAGTTTATTACTGTAAGGAGAGTTTTTCAACAGAAAGTTACTTAAGGAGGATTACCTTACGGTTATCATCCCTAACTTTTGTTTAATATATTCAAATCTATCAGAAGGCAAAGATTTTGTGAAAATATCAGTAAGTTGATCTTGCATTCTGATAAACTGAAGAATAATATCTCCTTTGAGTGTGTGATCCCTAAGAAAGTGATGCCTAATATCTATGTGTTTTTCACGAGAGTGATGTGCAGGGTTTTTACTTAGGGCAATGGCACTTGTGTTATCACACAAGATTTGAGTTTTAGTAAAACTCAAGCCATAGTCTGTGAGTGTGTGTTGCATCCACAACACTTGTGCACAACAACTTCCAGCTGCTACATATTCAGCTTCAGCAGTGGAGAGTGCTACAGAATTTTGCTTCTTGCAGGACCAAGAAACTAAAGAATCTCCTAATAAATGACAAGATCCGGATGTACTTTTTCTATCCATTCTACAACCACCAAAGTCAGCATCAGAAAAACTTTTTAGAACAAAATCATTTCCAGAAGTATAAAATAATCCTAGATCCATGGTTCCCTTAAGGTAGCAAAAAATTCTTTTTACTGCCTTTAAGTGAGATTCCTTAGGATTGGATTGATATCTTGCACATAAGCATACTGAAAACATTAAGTCTGGTCGACTAGCTGTTAAGTATAGTAGACTTCCTATCATACCTCTGAAAGATGTTTAATCTACTAGTTTCCCAGCTTCGTCAAGATCTAAAGAGTTTGAGGTACCAATGGGAGTTCTTATACTCTTAGTATTGTCATAACCATACTTTTTAAGAAGATCTTTAATATACTTATGTTGAGATATGTAGGTTCCTTCTGGTTTTTGAGAAATTTGAAAACCAAGGAAAAATGTTAACTCACCCATCATACTCATTTCAAACTCAGATTTCATTAGACTAGCAAAAGAGTCAGTCAAAGATTGCTGAGTTGAACCAAATATAATGTCATCAACATAAATTTGAACAATCAAAACATTTTTCTTATCTTTATTTATAAAAAGGGTTGGATCTGCATTTCCCTTAACATAGTTATTTTGAAGCAAAAATCCAGTGAGTCTATCATACCATGCTCGTGGGGCTTGTTTAAGGCCATACAAAGCTTTGGTAAGTCTAAAAACATGATCAGGATGTTTTGTATCTTCAAAGCCAGGAGGTTGTTCAACAAAAACTTCCTCTTGAACATAACCATTAAGAAAAGCACATTTCACATCCATTTGGAAAAGTTTGAAATTAAAGAATGTTGCAAAGGCAAGTAGAATACGAATAGATTCAAGTCTAGCTACTGGAGCATAGGTTTCTTCATAGTCTATTCCTTCTTGCTGATTATAGACTTTAGCAACAAGTCTATCTTTATTTCTAACAATGATTCCATTTTCATCACATTTATTTCTGAAAAACCCATTTTACTCCAATAACAGAGGTTTCCTTAGGTCTTTCAACCAAGGTCCAGACTTTATTCCTTTCGAATTCATTTAGTTCATCTTCCATGGCTTTAATCCAATCATCATCACCTAAAGCTTCATCAGTGCTTTTAGGTTCTAATTGGGAAAGAAATGCTAGATGTTCTACTTCATTTCTTAAGGAACTTCTAGTCCTTACAGGTTGGTTTACATCACCAATGATACTATCACTGGGATGATTTTTAAGAAACACCTGATTTGGGTTTTTTAAAACCTGTTCATCAACATAGGGTAGAAATTCTTCTGGTGTAAATGTTTCAGAAGTATCTTCTAGAACAATTTCCTTATCAGAAGGTTCTTCTATCAAAGGTTGACAATCAGTTTTTGAAAACACATCTGAAGATGTAAGTTGAGATGCTTTAAAAACAAAAGGATCTGATTCATCAAATTTTACATGTACTGTTTCCTCAACAGTACAAGTATTTTTATTAAAAACTCTATAAGCCTTAGAAGTTGTGGAATATCCTAAGAAAATTCCTTCATCAGAATTTGGTGTGAATTTATGTAAGTTATCTTTAGTATTCAAAATGAATACTTTGCAAGCAAAAACCTTGAAGTAGGAAAGTCTTGGTTTTCTACCATTCCATAACTCATAAAAAGTTTTATTAAGAAAAGGTCTAATCAAAACTCGATTTATAGTATAACAAGCAGTACTTACAGCTTCAGCCCAGAAATGTCTAGCAATAGAATATTCACTCAACATGGTTCTAGTTATCTCTTGAAGAATTCTATTTCTTCTTTCAACTACACCATTCTGTTGAGGAGTTCTAGGTGCTGAAAAATTGTGAGTGATGCCTTTCTTACTACAAAAAGTTTCAAAATCAGAATTTTGAAATTCTCCTCCATGATCACTATGAATAGTTTTCAATGGAAGGTTTTTCTCATTTTTAACTTGAGCTCTAAAACTTTTGAAATAAGAAAAGGCTTCTGATTTCTTTGCTAGAAAATAGACCCAAGTAAATCTAGTGTAATCGTCAACTAGAACAAACACATAGTATTTGCCTCCAATACTTCCAGTTTGTGTTGGACCAAATAGATCCATGTGCACTAACTGTAATGCATCGGTTGTTGGGACTTCACCGATTGACTTAAAACTAGATTTATGTTGCTTGCCATATTGACAAGGATCACAAACTTTAGAAGAATCAAATCTAAGCTCCGGTAGATCCTTAACTAGTTTCTTCTTAGAGAGTTTACATAGGTTTCTCATATTAAAGTGACCTAGTCTTCTATGCCATAACCAAGAATGATCTTCCATTGCACTTAGGCAAGGTAAATCTTGGCTTTTGAGGTCTTCTAAGTTTAAGGTGTAAACATTCTCTTGCCTATTGGCTGAGAGAATAAATTCTTCCTCGGAATTGTGTACTAAACACTTATCATTCCTAAAATTCACAAGGTAACCTTCATCACATAACTGACTTATGCTAATGAGGTTGTTCTTAATACCCTTAACAAAAAGAACATTGAAATCAAGGTTTTACCTAAAAGCACAATATTACCAATACCAAAAATCTCTCCCTTAGCATTGTCTCCGAAAGTTACCTTTCCTCCTTTCGTTTTGATAATCTTTTCAAAATAGCTTTTGTTACCAGTCATGTACCGGGAACATCCACTATCCATGTACCATGTATTGTTGCTGGTACTTTCTTTATTATCCTGAAATGAAGAATAAAATTAGACTTTCGGAATCCAAACTTGTTTGGATCCGAGATTTCCAGACAATAAAATTTGAGGAACCCACATTTTTTTAGAAAAGTAAGCTTTGTGAAATCCTAGAGATTGGGTTTTGTTTAAGGAACAATTCTTTGCCCAGTGACCACCACATTGACACTTGGTACCGAATGGGGCAATTTGAGGAACAAAATAATTGTTACTGAAAATAGGTTTTGCATGGGTATAACCAAATCCGGATTTATTTCTTAAAGGTCGTATTTGGGAATACAACTTATCAAAATTTTCCTTACCATGGGTAAAGTTTGATAAACACTTCTTTAAGGAAAAAATTTCGGACTTGAGTTTTACAACCAAGTTTTTATCCTCAAAATCATTAGTTTTTGAACTAGAGTTAGGCTCGAAAACATTTTTATTAGAAATTACTTTTTCTAATTATTTAGAAAGTTTATTCTTCTCAGAACTTACTTCCTCAAGATTTTTTGAAATATTTTCAAAATCAGCATTTTTCTTATCAAGATCTTTAGAAAGATCTGATATCTCTTTTGTAAGAATAGAATTCCTAGAGTTTTCCTTATCAAGTTTCTTATTGAGTTTGGAATTCTCAATTTCAAGAAGTTCAGCAAACCTAGAGACTTCTTCATAAGTAGGTAAAGTATTTTCCTCATCAGAAGATGATTCTTCATCAGAAGAGTTATAATACTTACTATCATTAGAGTTTAAAGAAACATTGGTCAAGGATTCAGCATTTCGTACCTTAGCCATAAGACAATAATTATCAATAGGTAATCTGGCTATAAGACCAAGATTCTTCTGTCCTGAAGATTCATAATCAGAAGATTCATCTGAAGAATCACCACCACTGGCACTCCAGGTGTCATTAGCTTTCAGAACTTTCTTAGCTTTAGCTTTATAATACTTCTTCCTGTTCCTGTCTGAATGTCTTTCCTTCCTTTATTTCTTTTTGAGCATAGGGAAATATGGTCTAATATGTCCAGCTCTTTTACATTCATAACAAGTCACTTCTACATCTTTCTTATCTTTCCTTTCCTTTTTCTTATACTTAGATTGAAAATTTCTCTGTCCAGCTATCTTGTTCATTCTTCGAGCAAGATTGGATAATTCATTTTCTGAAACTTCACTCTCACTTGATTCGGATTGGAAAATAACTTTCTTAGACTTGGATCTGGTTACTCTCTCAGGAGTCTTAGCTTTCATCTGATTTGAAGTTGTAGTAAAAGAAACAGTACCATTTCCATTCTTCTTCTTGATGTTGTCAGCATCTCTCTTCATTCTGGTTTCATGTTGTAGAAGAGTTCCAAATAATTCATCAAGAGTAATTTGAGTTACCTTCCTGTTCTCATTTATAGCTATTCTCTTGGATTCCCACTCATTGGGCATAATGTCAATTATCTTGTCCACAAAAGCTTCATCATCTAAACCTTTATCTCCCATAGATTGTAGACTGTTGACAATAGTCATAAATCTTTGTTGAACTTTACAGATAGGTTCTCTATAAGAAAAATTGAAGCCATGATATTCAGCTCTAAGCATAGCTCTTCTAGTTTCAATCGCCTTAGAAGTCCCAAAGTGTGTAACTTCTAACTTCTTCCATATACAGTTAGCTGCTTCACAAGAAGAAATTCGGCTATATATATTTCTGGTCATTGAACATAGTAAAGTATTGCGTACCTTATAGTTGAGTTGATATTCTTGCTTTTCCTGGTTAGTAAAGGTTCTGACTTCCTTGTCAGGAATTTTATAATCACCAGTAAGCATAACAAAGTTGTCTACTCCAGTATTGATAACAAAAGTCTTCATACGATCTCTCCAGTATTCATAGTCATTACCATCAAATATAGGTGGTCTTGTAGGATTCATATTGTTAATTGATCCAACATTAATTCCTGCCATACTAAAATAACTTTGCACACAAACATGTTAGTAGCAAATAATCGTAATAACAAAGTTCAGAATGGGAAAAGTTCGGAATGGGAAAATTCGGAATGATAAAGTGAGCAAGAAAAACTTGTATGTGAGTACAAGTATTTCAGAGACCTGCTCTGATACCAAATGTAAGATTGGTATAGAGTAAGAGGTTTCCAACCTCTGATACCAATTGTAGGATCGAAATAGTGATGTAGATGCTCAATATACAAGAGGGGGGTGAATTGTATACTTTAAAAAATTCCTTTGGAACCTTTAAAGTTAGTTAAGAATTACTATGTTTTCCTTAAGCAAAGGAAAAGGCTAAGTTTAACAAAGTTAAACTAATCAAATTCACAACACCTCTTAACACCGAATGCAAACTAGGAAAGAGATTCCGAATGAGGGTTCCGGAAATATGGTTTCGGAAATTGAAACTTAACAAAAGATTACAATATGAGATTCTACCTTAAAGCGTATAGAATCTAAATGAAACAGAGTACAAATAAGGAAGTATAAGAAAGTTATACTTTCCTTATAATACAAAATGCAGCGGAATAAACACAAGTAGTAAAAATACAAGTAACAAGATATAAGTCTTTTAACCCAAAGAGAAGGGTATCCAACAACCTTGGATAAAGGTCCCTTGATTTATACTTTCAAGCAAGTCTGTCTTACCCACACTAGGGTAAGCCCTCGATACGAAGATCGGAGTCTCTGTCTTGCTATCCCCGCAAGCCCTCAACTTCAAGGTAGTTGGCAACCTCTGTCTTCCTCAGTAAGGAAGCCATCGAACTTCAAGGTAGTCGGCACCTCTGTCTTCCTATCCCCGGAAGCCCTCGAATGTAATCACCAACATTCGGAGTCGCACAAAGCTTTGAGAGTTAATAAGAGCCTCTCTCTCTAGAAATCACTTCAAGCAAATTAGTCAGCCTTTCAGCACTTTCATCAGCTATATGCTGCGAGCTCTTTCAAATGAGCTCCTATTTATAGGTAAGGTCGGCTCCTTCTCCAACGGTCATATTTTCCTTAAAGATCGGAGGGACCTGTACACGTTTCACTTAGACAATGGTTAGTTTATAACAAAACAGACGACATCGTTTTATAACAAAACAAGTGTAACAGAATGTATGACATCGTTTTAAATTCTAACATAAAAGTTCGGAATGAAAACTTTGGAGTGAAGGTTCAGAGTGTAAGGAAAATAATAAAGAGTAGACAAATTATAGAGGTGTAATCAATATAAAAGTTCGGAGTCAAACAAAGATATTTTTCGGAGTCTGAATTAATTCAGAGTGTATAAAACAAAGATACTCAAATTCTTTTTAATAGGTGAATTCGGAATGAGAATTCAGAATAAGAATTCGTCATCAGAAATCCTAATGAGAATTCATCATCAGGATTTGTAATGAGAATTCATCATCAGAATTCGTAATGAGAATTTGTCAACAGAATTCGTAATGAGAATTCGTCAATAGAATTCGTAATGAGAATTCGTCAACAGAATTCGTAATGAGAACTCTTCATCAGAATTCGTAATGAGAATTCTTCATCAGAATTCGTAATGGGAATTCGGAATGGGATTTCTTCATTAGAATTCATAATGAGAATTCTTCTTCAGAATTCGTAATGGGAATTCGGAATGGGATTTCTTCATTAGAATTCGTAATGAGAATTCTTCTTCAGAATTCGTATTCTGAATCTGGAATAGAACTTAGTCAGAGTTAATATCTGGATTTCGGAATGAAACTTCCTTATAGTTCTTATCCAGAATCCGAATCCTAAAACAGAATGCTTTATATCAAAGTTTCAATGATTCCGAGAAAATAGAAATGAATCCGAATTTCATACTTAAGAAAAATATGGATGAAAATATGATAAGGATAATTTTTCTTATAAAAGCGATTTTGCTTATAAAAGTAATTTTCCTTATAAAAACAATTTTCCTTAAGAAAGCAATTTTCCTTATAAAAGTGATTTTCCTTAAGAAAGAAACTTTTCTTATAAAAGAAATTTTTCTTAAAGATAAGGTGTTTGTGATTTTCAAAACAAGAAGGAATGGAAAAGTCATAAGGAAAACCTTATTGACTTAACATTCTAAACCTTAAAAGATCCTCAACGTGAATTATTCATTTAATTCAATGTTAAGTAAGGTTTAAGGTCAGGGCGTTACATCTCTAATTCACATAATATGACTATAATTTCCTTTTTCATGGTTTGAAACTTCAATGGGTATATAACTTTACTATATGTGACTTTGAAAAATAAGTATATCCTCATTAATTCATGCTGAATATTTTTAGGTAGAATACAACATAAATCCACATGAATTAAATCCTATATAAAAACATGACATTCATGTGATTTTAAACCCTTTAAATTCAAATTAGTCATTAAAATGAAATTTTTTATATTTGATGAATACCCATTTATAACCTTTACACCTTAATAAAGTTAAAAAATGAAATTTTTCTTGATTAGATAGAGTGTAAGTTATTAGAGGAATGAAATTCTATCATTTATCCTTCACTAGTTCCAAGTCTTAACTTATCCCCATGTCAATCATTTCCAACCTAGCCTCAATTCCATTAATTCCTAATTCATTTAGTAGTGTGATAATAATACTAACACAAATAGTTTTTCCTATGCACATGAAATAAATAAAATTTATAGTGTAAAAAACAATTTCAGTATGGTAATTCAAAAAAAACTGATCATTTCTTCCAACCTTTTTTTGTATGTTTTTTGAAAAAGATTTATCAGAATTAGTATAAATATATTTTACTTTCTCAAACTATTGATCATATATTAATGGAGATAATGATTTACTATGTTTTGTATTTTCAATGAATGATATCATCTATGTTCATTATTTAAGTTATCAGGGTAAAAAATTGATGTCCTAAAAACATAGTCTTCATGTAATGTTTCAACCAAAATGAGTGTATACCTTCTCTACAGATGGGACACCCCAACATTCCTTTAATGTTATATCTTGAAAAACATTCATAAATTAGAAAGTCATTTATCATCTCATACAACATGGATATCAATGTAAATTCTTCACTTATATGAGCATCATAAAATGTAACACATGTATCCCACATCAATTTTAGATCTTAAATAAATGCATTCAAATAATCATAAATATTATTACCAGGTTTTTTTAGTCCAAATATAAGTAGAGACAACATAATTTATTTTCACTCCATGCATAACCATAGTGTAAATTTATAATTTTACAATATAACCATCCATGTACTATAAATGCTACTTTTTCCACCAAAAGGATTCACTTCATCTTTAGATAGCACAAAAAAATGGTTTCTTAGCTCATTTCCAAATTTAGGATACTATTGATCAATTTTCTTCCACTAAGGAGAGTCCACTGGGTAACGTAGTTTCCCATCTTAAATTATTGTATTTTCATACCACATCAATTGTCTAATGGTCACCTCACATCCATATAAACATCTAAATCTTAGAATAGTTATAAATTATAATACGACTTTTGAATGAATTGATTCATATTTATTGTATTGATCCATGCTACACTTAGGGAATTTTTAATTGATTTATGGTCCTTTCAAAACAATATACATTCATTTGGATATGCATGTATTTTTTCAGAGATCATACCCATTGAACATAGAATTCATTTAGTGTCATATGTTTGAAAAGGAAGCTTATTTTCTTCTGGTATCATATCATTAAATAGCTCAAGTAGTTTTATAAAGCTGTTGTCACTCCATTCACTAGTAGATTTCAAATTATATAGCTTCAGTATGATTTTGGATTTTGTATATTTAGTACAATCGATATACAATGGTATCTTTTAATCTCTCTTTAACTTGTCAAATAGCTTTGTAAAATCATGAAGGTCATCTTTAATTGTGATTTTTGTTTCTTTAATATGAATTCCATCATTATTTATACTTTCAATCTTATCAGATGATCCATAAATTGCAGTATCATCCCAGTTAGTATCTATATTCAGTTTTTCCTCATGTTTAGTCCAACAATTATAAATTTGATCTATTTTGTAAAAAATAAAATGTTTATTCAACTCCTATGGGGAAATTTGTCTTAAATAACAATAATATAAACATGGACAAATGATTTGATAAGGGTCATATGCATTCTTTGTTGCAAACTTGGTGAACTTTTTAACCCCATCCTCATACTACTTTTTCATGTGATTAGCATCCATCCATTTTTTTATTCATATCCATCCTATTTGGTTTAATATTATTCATATTTTACAAAATGTAAATAAATATACACAAGTTATGCATATAATGTATCATTTTTTATATCTATAAATTATACAAAGTATAAATTTAAAAAAATATTATTATAAATTCTAATAGATACATATATAAATTATATAAATGGATAGATATAAACCCTATGTTTTATAATAAAATAAGAAATATATGCATATAATAAAGCTTATGTTTTAGAAAGAATTAAGTATCCTATCTTTTTGCAGATTATTTTCCTAGTGTGAAGTAGGTAACTTTGTGCACAATGTGATGTTTATTTTTATGTAAATTTAAGGAATTAACTATAGTATAAACTAATATTAATATATAAATTTATATATGAACATGCACACAGAGAGAGATATATAAATACTCAAATACACATAAACAAAAACATATATAAAAATATACTTATACATATAAAAAACAAATAAAACACACATTTATATATGTTTATATATATATATAAGAAAACATCATATCTCATGTCATTTTTTTATAAAAAACGCAATAGCCAAACTATTCAATCATTCCCATTTTAAATATAGTTACTAGATTGGCCAAAACCATAATTCAATGGATAATATTGAATCCATTATTATTTATGAGGCCTATACTTATTTATAAGATTACTAATATTGATTTCTTATCTAAAAATTACCCAAGATATTAATTATCCACTTAATTGACCAATTAATTATTCTTTATTTGGATATCAAAATTCATTTAATAAAAAAACCATTTTCATTCAATTAAACCCCATTTAAATTTTTAATTAATATCAAATAATAAATTATTTTAATTATTTTTTAGGCAATCCCAATCTATAGTTTATATTTATATATAAAAAAAGTAATAAAAAACCAAAAATAAAAAAAACAATAAATATTGGCAAACCAAAATGGAAAGAACCCTAAAATGGTCGTGTGACAATCTGCATCATCACGGGTTGTGAAAATAATGGTAAATTTGAACCTTTTTGTTCCTAAGAGTATTTAGGGAGAAAATAATAAATTCTCCTATATTACGATCTCATGTAATTTTTCTAACCACTCTATTGGTCCCTAAATAGAGTGTTTACCCTAGGACAAGGTTTTGGTAGAAATCTAAGCTCTTCTAATTTTCAAAAAATATTTAATATTTAATTAATTAAATATTAATTTATTCGTGTGTTTTTGTTCAGTGATATATTTTAAATGGGATGTTAGATTGATATTTCATCTTTGTGGTTGATTCTGGAATGGGGTGGTTTTTCTAGGCAAGGCATAAACCCGTCATGGGAGTCGAGGCAAGGCCCAATCCCCTTTTCTTTTCTTTTTATTTTTCTTTTTTATTTCATTTTATTTTTTTCCTTCTATTTTCTCTCATTTCCCCTTTTTCTTATCACATATTCCCCCATGGGATCTCCTATGTCACATGGATAAGAGAGGGAGAGGGGGAGAAGGGAGAGGGAGAGAGAGGAGGCGCCATCATGGGTTTGTTCGAGGCCTAGATCAAAGTGTGATACCTGTGGGTGGCGGATTCAGTGTGAAGTGACAGTGGTTTCCACCCTAAGGTAGTAAATTTTTTATGTTTTCCACTATAATCCCCATAATTTAATCATTTTTAGTTTTAAATGCCTTGTTTGAGTTTTTTGGGACCCCTATGGGTCGATCTGTGGCTTTTTTAGGAGAAATGGGGGTTTTAATCCATTTTGATGGGTTTCTTTTAGGAAAGCCCATGTTCACAGGGTGTAGTTCATAGAAAAAATGCCATGTTTGTAGGTTCCGGGTGCAGCGGAAGCGCGTTGGTGGGTTTTCCCAACATTAATTTTAACGTTAAACAACGTTCAATCCGAGATCTGTCACGATATAAAACGCTGAATCTTCGGAATAGAACGAAGAACGAAAATAAAAGAAGAGTCCTGGAACCCTTGAGGAGGATCATCATATGTTGATTATAATTAATTTAATTAATTCATAAGAATTACCTCGTTGGAATTATTTCTTCGTTGATGTGTCCGGTCACGATTCGGTGATCCGTCGTTGCGTCGTAGAATCCAAGTGTAGGATTCCTCTAGAAGTGATCCACACGTGTGTCACGTATCTGCGGATGTTGCCGAAGGGATCTCCGGGTGATAGCGCGGAAGAACCTTAGCTTGTGGTGTCCTCCTTCGACCTCCTTGATCTGGTGGAGGATCTTGCTCTCGTAACTTGAGGGCGTTCTTGGTGGAAAGGGAATTATCTCTTGGCTTGAGAGTATTTCCAAATCCGTTGTGCACAACAATGGCCCTTCATAATGTTGGGGTTGCGAGGATATTTATAATCAGGTTTGAGGTTAATAGAGTTATGACAATAAATAAACGTGTTACGCATTTTATTTATTTCATTAACTCTTATTGAAAACCTCTATGTCGAATTATTAACTCATTGAAATGAACCCATGCTGATTATAATAAATATCATTTAATAAAACAATATTAAATCCTCAAAATACCAACTGGAAAAACTACACAGCGTGTAATAATTAATACATGGCGTGTACTTGTTTTCCATAAAACTACATGGCGTGTATATTTAATATACACGGCGTGTACTTTTATTTTCCATTTTTCTCCACCACATTTATTAGACCTTGAGCAATGACTATTTATTTCTTAAATAAATGTAATTGCATTACTCGCTAATAAATATATTATTTCATCCAAAATATATTCTCTCTAATAACTAGTGTCAAAATAAATGCGATCAGACATCCTTAAATAATTATTAAACCACAGTCAGAAATAATATTTATTTAACTTGTTAAATTAATATTTAACTGAGATACATGGACACACTTAGTGTGTGACCCTCTAGGCCTCTTTCTCAGTGGCATTAGGCTGAGCCTGCCTAAAGTCCAAGGTTAGCGTCTAGAAACACGCCAAGGCACCCATAGAGAAAGAAGTTAACGCCGCAATGACGTGTCACCTCCTACGAACACTTACTGTGTAATATAATCCCTTTGTCTCGATATCTTCAATCAAGCGGGTTGCATGCTAGTGCCATCAACCCATGTGCTTGATTATTCTTTCTTTGACATCATGGAATTGAACTTGCCCATACCTTACCATGGCCATGGATTTATTTAGGCTATATCAATTCCATCAAAGGGCCTGAGATATCTACTTCCGTTATGGAACGGAAGGGACAAATCCTCTCTCGCATTATCTATTAATGCGGTATTACTCGTGACGCACCCAACGTATCCTACCTCGCTGTGAACAGTGTGTCGTCGCATTTTTCGTCAATACATCTAAGTACGCAAGTTGTAATACCCATTAATAATAATCTTAAAGTCTAAGGACCAATACACACGTCCGCGGATAGGAACATCCAATGACACTATGAAATGTGGATTTCCTACTGGTGGGTCTCCTTCTCATAATATCCTCCTGGATATTACCAAGGGCGCACACCATGAGAAGGTGCCTCAAAGTTTTATGAGTCCTCACCCCTAATGACCTGTATTATTTGTGTCCCTAAAATAATATCATCCGGCCATAGAACATACATTCAAGAACGGTGTTATGGAAATTTCGGGTTCTCATCATAGTAGGGATCCGTTACGACCCTTTAATGCAACAGTTGTCCTTAGGACATTATCACATGACATGTCACGCAGAAGAACAATCAAGATGTGATAAGGCTTTTATTTAAATGAATAAAGTACAAAGTATTTGGTTCTAGACCACCAACTCCAACAGACTCCAACTTGGACTAGAGCCAACTGCTAATCGCCTTTAACCCGCTAGCTCTCACATGATATTCATGCTTCTCCTGAGATAGGCCTTTAGTCATGGGGTCCGGCACGTTCTCTTCTGTGGACACTCTGCTCACTGCAACTTCACCCCTTTGATAGAAATCCCTTAAGAGGTGATATTTCCGGAGTATGTTCTTTGTCAGTTGATGTGACCTTAGTTCTTTTGCAAGAGCCACCGCTGCAGAATTATCACAATACAATGTAATGGGATCTTTACTACTAGGCACCACATCAAGCTCCTGGACAAAGTTTCGAATCCATACGGCTTCCTTGGCTGCATCATAAGCCGCTATATACTCGGACTCCACTGTAGAATCGGCGACAACTGGCTGCTTTGAACTCTTCCAGCTCACAGCTCCTCTATTGAGATAGAAAACATATCCATATTGCGACTTCAGATCATTTTGATCTGTTTGAAAACCAGCATCATCATACCCTCTGATGACAAGCTCCTCGTCTCCTCCATACACCAGGAACATATCCTTAGTTCTTCTCAGATACTTAAGGATAGTCTTAACAGCAGTCCAATGCTGTTCTCCTTGATCTGCTTGATATCTGCCTACCATGCTCAGTGCATAGGCAACATCAAGCCTGGTACATAACATGGCATACATGATGGATCCTATAGCCGAAGCGTATGGGATCTTACTCATCCTATCTTTCTCATGTTGTGTCTAGGGACACATTTTCTTAGAAAGATGTAAGCCATGTGACACTGGAACCAATCCCCTCTTGGATTTTTCCATACTAAATCTCTTTAGTATCTGGTCAATGTATGTACCCTGACTTAGTCCAAGCAGCCTATTGGATCTGTCACGAATGATCTTGATCCCTAGAATGTAGGCTGCTTCTCCTAAGTCCATGGAGAAACACTTGTTCAACTAGTCCTTAACTGACTGTAAGGCTGGTACGTCGTTTCCAATAAGCAATATGTCATCAACATATACCACTAGGATGATGATCACATTCCCATTAAACCGCTTATAAACACATGGCTCACATTCGTTATTAATGAAACCAAATTCCTTTATGGATTCATCAAATTGAATGTTCCATGACCTGGATGCTTGCTTCAATCCATAAATGGATTTCTGCAACTTGCAAACCCGTTTGGATTCACCTGGTGTCACAAACCCTTCTGGTTGTATTATATAGACATATTCCTGAAGGTTCCCATTAAGGAATTTTGTTTTGACATCCATCTGCCAAATCTCGTAGTCATGGTAAGCTGTTATGGCAAGTATGATTCTTATGGATTTAAACATGACAACTGGCGAGAAGGTTTCATCAAATTCAATTCCTTGACGTTGTCTAAATCCTTTAGCCACTAGCCTTTCTTTATAGGTTCTAACTTGACCTTCCATGTCCATCTTTCTTTTGAATACCCATTTGCATCCAAGAGGCTTTACATCAACTGGCTCATCGACCAGAACCCAAACTTGGTTATGATACATGGAATCCATCTCAGAATTCATAGCTTCTAGCTATCTTGCAGCTTTTGAGATTTTTACTTCTTCCTTGTAGGAGATAGGTTCATCATTGTCCAACAATAATGATTCACCATCCTCGGTGACTAGGAAACCAAATCTCTCTGGTTCCCTTACCTCTCTTGAGCTCCTACGAAGTACTTGTGTTTCTGGAACCTCTTCCACGGAGACCTGTGGAACTTGTTCCTGTACCAACTCCTGTGTATCTTGAGCATCAACTTCGTCAAAGTCAATATTGCTCCCACTATCCTTCTTGAGGATGTGCTCCCTCTCAAGAAAGACGGTTTTTCTGGAAACAGTCACTTTCTTGTCTTGAGGGTTATATAGGTAATATCCTTTCGTTTCCTTCGGATATCCTATAAAGATACACTTCGTGCCCCGGGGTGCTAGTTTATTTCCTGAGAAGGCCTTAACAAATGCCTCGCATCCCCATACACGTGTGTGCGACAAAGTGGGTTTCCTTCCATTCCATAACTCGTATGGAATTCCATTTGTCGCCTTAGTTGGTACTCAGTTTAATGTGTATGCTGTAGTTTGTAATGCATATCCCCAAAAGGATAATGGAAGATCCGCATGACTCATCATCGACCTCACCATGTCCAACAAGGTGAAGTTTCTCCTTTCACTAACACCATTCCACTATGGTTTATAAGGAGGAGTGAGCTAAGATAGAATCCCAGACTCCCGTAGAAGATCGATGAACTCTTGGTTCAGATATTCTCTACCTCGATCCGATCGAAGCTTCTTTATCTTCTTACCAAGCTGATTCTCTGCTTCATTCTTGAATTCCTTAAATTTCTCTAAGGACTCTGACTTATACCTCATTAAGTAGACATATCCATATCTACTCAAATCATCAGTAAAAGTAATGAAGTAAGAATATCCACCTCTAGCTTCTACTGGAAATGGTCCACACACATCCGTGTGTACCAATCCTAGAAGTTTTGTGGCCCTTTCACCTTGTCCACCAAAAGGCGGCTTGGTCATTTTTCCATGTAAACAAGCGTGACATCTATCAAGTGGTTTTAGCTCAGTAGAGTCTAAATAGCCATCTTGGCAGAGCTTTGTCAAACACTTCTCGTTCACATGACCAAGGCGGTGATTCCATAACTGGGTGATGTATGAGTCATGTGAGTTTGTTTCGTTATCGATTTCCAACACTTGGTTTTCATAATTCAATACATACAAACCATTATTCAAATGTGCCATACCATAACATACATTGTTCTTATAAAATATACAACCCTTATTTCCAAATTTGAAAACAAATCCATCCATATCCAAACAAGATACAGAAATTATGTTCTTGGTAACACTAGGCACATAATAACAGTTATGTAAAACCAAAATCATCCCAGTCAGCAATGAGAGGTGGTAGTCGCCAATAGCCAACGCATCCAGCCTTGCGCCATTGGCATATCGAAGATCCACCTCTCCTCTGGCGATCTTTCTAAATCTACTTAGTTCCTGCATTTGAATACAGATGTGAGCCCCACAAGCTGTATCTAATACCCAATGTGTAGAAATAGAAAGATTGCACTCGATAACAAACGCACCTTTAGTGTCCCCACGCTTCTGGGTGCAGTTCCTCTTCCAGTGGCCCTGCTTTCCACATGCAAAACACACTGCCTCCTGTTCCTTGCCTTGCCTCTGGATCTTCCCCTTCTTGGAGGGACGGTGCTCCGGGGATTCAGACCGTTTATAAGTATTTGGCCCCTTTTCCTTGTCCTTCCTTTTCTTGTTCACCATAAGGACCGTGGGTTTGTCACGCCCCATGTCCTTATCTGCCTGGCGAATCAAGGTCAGAAGATCTGATAGAATCTTCTCATTTCCACTCATGTTATAGTTGACAATGAATCTAGAGAATGTCTTGGGCAGTGATGATAGGATGATATCTGTACGCAACTCATCCGGGAATTTAATCCCTAAGATGTCCAAGTGTTCAATTTAGCCAATAATCTTAACTACATGAGGCCCAGATGGCGCAGATTTTCCAAGCATCGTGGTAAACAAATCATTGGAGATCTCATACCTCTCCTGTCTCGCCTTCTCTTGGTAGAGATATTTAAGGTGATACATCATGATATACGCGTCCATGTTTTCATGTTGCTTCAAGAGCTCATTAGACATGGCCGATAGCATGAAACACTGAACATCTGTGGCATCATCAATGTGTTTCATATAGAGATATAATTCATCATCACTAGCCTCTTTCCCAGGCGCAACTGTAATAGGCTCTTCCAGCACATATAATTTCCTTTCGTGGCGAAGGACGGCGCGTAAACACCTCTGCCACTCTTGGAAATTGGTGCCGGTGAGAAGGTTTTCTTTTTCGAGTATGGTGCGCAATGATATGTTTGAATTCATTTTCTGGACGTTTCTGCAAATTAAGATGAGAAAAGGTTTAGTACTTTATTACAAAAATTGAGACAAATAAATAAATTAATACTTATTAGTCTCCCACTATTTTATCGAAATTCAATAGCCCTCACCATTGACTTCGGAATATTATGTTTCATGAATATTCTAGTGGTAAGGATCCATATTTCCCTTCGCATTACCCCAACTAGGGTTGGTCAAGCAACTTGAAGGGTTTTAGGTAGGCATTCCAAATGCCAAATGCATTAACTCGCAGCTCCTTGATCCACTGAGTGGAATCCCCAATCCTGAAATCCTTTTTGGATTTCCTCAACCTTTGCCTCTTGGTCACACCAAGTCCTGTTGTGGCAGTCAACCCTTGATGTGAACCAAGTCAAGTCAACCCGAAACCTTGAATTAGAATTCCCCGATAATTGAAAGCACCCCAAATAGGGTTGGTCAAGCACTTTGAACTATGGTTCGATTCTAACCAAGATTATGGAAGGCCATGTCGACTTAATATTTATTTTGAGGGATTTTATCCTTATACATAAATTTTCATTTTATTATCTTTGATTACATGCTTTTTAATATTAATTGGGATATACTTAAGTGATTAACCATGTCTAAGATAATATTTACATATAAGCCGGTTTTATTTTAGTTCCATCTTGTATGCTCGTTTAATTCATTAATTGTGTGATCGTGACAACAAACCCACAATAAATAAACCATGCAACTGATAGAAATAAAATAAATGGTATGATCATGAGCTTTTCTATTGGTTATTTTATCTAGAAGTTGATAAACTAACCCAAGACCTAGGGGAGAAACACCTTGAACCTTTTGGGTTCGTGTTTACAGCTTTCCACTTGTCCACCTTTGTATCTACTTGGATTGGTTTCACCTTGGATTTTGACTTGAGCCGCCTCCACTAGCTTGGGAGCTCCATCCATTACATATGCATTTATCTCACAAGCAGGTGAGGGGTAAAAGGGGTTTTTACATAAAAGAATCCTTGGACACGCAGGCCCTATATATTAATGAGGAGATGGCTCACAGGCCAACAAATTTAATTTAAATAAATTAATTAAAAGAAACCATTCACATACAAAGGTCTCGGTCTAGGTCATGATCATCCATACATGCAACGATATTTACGCATAAATAAAACTAGCATTCAATTCTTTAATCATTCTTGTTTAAGATAAATCATGCTCGAATCAATTAATTTTCTTTAATTAATCAATCCTTTTATCTTAAATCCCTTTTCTGAATTTCCTTGAGATTCTCATCCATCATAATTTTAAACAAATAAATTCATTTAAAATTATCCTTGTATGTAACTTGTACCTTGGAGTCAACCCAGTGAATTCCCATTTATTATGCAGATGTTAAATTAAACACATATATATAAAACACCTATCACGTGTTGTGCCTCAGATTTACGCCTGCACCATGGTACACGTCTCAAGGGTTTGTATAATATAATAATAAATTTTAATAAATCTGCATAATTTGGGTGAGTACATGGCATGTAGTTCCGACTACACGGCGTGTACTTTTCTTCACCATCCATCTGAAGTACACGCCCGAGGACAGGGCGTGTTAATGTACTTCGGAAATTTTCGGAGTACACGGCGTGTACAGTGGGACACACGCCATGTAGTTTCCGCGTTACACGGTTTCCAACCAGGCAGTCCGTGTACAGAGTACACGACCCAACCCTAACCCGAAGGGACTACACACCGTGTTCATTGGACCACACGGCGTGTATTCCGTAAACCATGTGCCACCTGTTTCTGGTCAACACATTGTGTCTTAAATTCTTAGAAAGAATCCAATACACGGCCTGATTTGGCGGATCATTCAATGCATTGAACCTAGACTACATGGCATGTACTTCCGAATACACGTCGTTTTTTCTGGTGTTATACGGCCAAAAACTTTTGGCTCCTCTGGATGAGTTACTCTATTTTATTTTAATCAAAATTAAAAGAAAAAATCGTTTCTGTGAGGTGAACAAGAAATGAGGGAGGAGGAATAGATCTCGATATTCAGATTTCCAGAACGATTAAACTTGAATTGAAATAACTAAATTATTAAATGCGTAAATTACCAATGAAAAACTAAATAATTATAATCAACGATATGACCAGCTCTGATACCACTTGTAGGTTCCGGGTGCAGCGGAAGCGCGTTGGTGGGTTTCCCCAACTTTAATTTTAACGTTAAACAACGTTCAATCTGAGATCCATCATGATATAAGACGCCGAATCTTCGGAGTAGAACGAAGAACGAAAATAAAATAAGAGTCCCAGAACCCTTGAGGAGGATCATCATATGTTGATTATAATTAATTTAATTAATTCATAAGAATTACCTCGTTGGAATTATTTCTTCGTTGATGTGTCTGGTCACGATTTGGTGATCTGTCATTGCGTCGTAGAATCCAAGTGTAGGATTCCTCTAGCAGTGATCCACACGTGTGTCACGTATCTCCGGATGTCGCCGAAGGGATATCCGAGTGCTAGCACGGAAGAACCTTCGCTTGCGATGTCCGCCTTCGACCACCTTGATCCGGTGGAGGATCTTGCTCTCGTAACTTGAGGGCGTTCTTGGTGGAAAGGGAATTCTCTCTTGGCTTGAGAGTATTTCCAAATCCGTTGTGCACAACAATGGCCCTTCAAAATGTTGGGGTTGCGAGGATATTTATAATTAGGTTTGAGGTTAATAGAGTTATGACAATAAATAAATGCATTACGCGTTTTATTTATTTCATTAACTCTTATTGAAAACCCCCATGTCGAATTATTAATTCCTTGACATGCGCCCACGCTGATTATAATAAATATCATTTAATAAAAAAATATTAAATCCTCAAAATACCAACTGGAAAAACTACACAGAGTGTAATAATTAATACATGGCGTGTACTTGTTTTCCATAAAACTACACGGCGTGTATATTTAATATACATGGCATGTACTTTTATTTTCCATTTTTCTCCACTACATTTATTAGACCTTGAGAAATGACTATTTATTTCTTAAATAAATGTAACTGCATTACTCGCTAATAAATATATTATTTTGTCCACAATATATTCTCTCGAATAACTAGTGTCAAAATAAATGTGATCAGACATCCTTAAATAATTATTAAACCACAGTCGGGAATAATATTTATTTAACTTGTTAAATTAATATTTAACTAAGATACATGGACACACTTAGTGTGTGACCCTCTAGGCCTCTTTCTCAGTGGCATTAGGCTGAGCCTACCTAAAGTCCAAGGTTAGCGTCTAGCAACACGCCAAGGCACCCATAGAGAAATAAGTTGACGCCGCAATGACGTGTCACCTCTTACGAACGCTTACCGTGTAATATAATCCCTTTGTCTTGATATCTCCAATCAAGCGGGTTGCATGCTAGTGCCATCAACCCATGTGCTTGATTATTCTTTCTTTGACTTCCCGGAATTGAACTTTCCCATACCTTACCATGGCCGTGGATTTATTTTGGATATATCAATTCCATCAAAGGGCCTGAGATATCTACTTCCGTTATAGAACGGAAGGGACAAATCCTTTCTCACATTATCTATTAATGTGGTATTCCTCGTGACGCACCCAACGTATCCTACCTCGCTGCGAACAGTGTGTCATCACAGTTTTCATCAATACATCTAAGTGCGCGAGTTGTAATACTCATTAATAATAATCTTAAATTCTAACGACCAATACACACGTCCGTAGATAGGAACATCCAATGACACTATGAAATGTGGATTTCCTACTGGCAGGTCTCGTTCTTATAATATCCTCCTGGATATTACCAAGGGCGCACACCATGATAAGGTGACTCAAAGTTTTATGAGTCCTTGCCCCTAATGACCTGTATTATTTGTGTCCCTCAAATAATATCATCCGGCCATATAACATACATTCAAGAACAGTGTTATGTCACTTCCGGGTTCTCATCATAGCAGGGATCCGCTACGACCCTTTAATGCAACAGCTGTCCTTAGGACATTATCACATGACATGTCACGCAGAAGAACAATCAAGATGTGATAAGGCTTTTATTTAAATGAATAAAGTACAAAGTAGTTGGTTCTAGACCACCAACTCCAACAATGTTTTCTTCCTGTTTAGAGAAGATGAGGTTTTAGGACTACACACCGTATACTGGGGGGAACAAGTCATGTTGTGGAGACTCAGTGTGTGTTGGAGGCACATGACTATGTAAGGTACATGACTAGATCACATGAAAAGTATATGTACAATGGTAATGTACTATTCTTGGAAATACCCTATGTGGGGTTACATATCTAAGTATATATTTGGGGACCCCATGTGAGGTACACACCATGTACGGGGTGGTACATGTCATGTAGTCGGGCATTGTACATTCCTCATGGGATGAGGTACACGGTTAGGTATCTCATTTAGGGTACACATCATGTAATGAGAGGCACATGTTGGGTGTACTACAACACATGTCTAGGGAGGATCTTTGAGTGTACACATCGTGTACCCAAATTACACATCGTGTACTTTTTTCTCCCTTGGTTCATTTTTCCTGTTTTCTCCATGAAATCAGAATTGGACTTGAAAGTAGTCTATTATGAGTTTTGTTCACATAGATCATGATTGTGGAATCCTTTGTACATTTATATGATGTCTAGATGTTGTTTCTAAATGAGAGAGTTTGGCAGTAGTATTTATTCAAGGTTTGGTTTCAGAATCCTCATGGGGTTTGATTCTAAGTTATGAGTCTTGGGTGTGGGTTGTGAGCACAGTGATCAGCCTGGATCGAGTGTTCCATGGAGTTGGTTTAAGATTTTTTTGGAATATATTTAAGAAGGTGAGATTTAGTAGTATTTTTAAGGATATATTTTTTACCAATATGTTGGGAATAGTCAATCAAGGTTAAAGTAGTTGAGTTTTAGCTCTTGTAGTTGAGGACCAAAGTTGTTGGATCCTTTGTTTTGGGTTGACATCATGGGATAGAGATTATGTATAGATTTCATTAAGATGTTGAGATGATTATAAGTTAATCTTTAGGATTACCTAGTGGGATATTTACTGATCAAGTGATTAGTGGTTTTCATAGTAATTAGTTGAGAATTCCCATAAGGATTGGTTTGGCTTGTGATGAGGATCTCTTTTTGGGTCCTACCTTTGAGGTGGTCATGAGGGCCATTGTGAACACTGTGGTTGTCCTTATTTTATTTTGGGCACCCCTTTGGGCATGTGTTTCTCTAGGATTAGTTAGAGGCCACTAAGGGATGTTTGGTATGTTTCTACACTGGGTGTGAACCATGCTTTTTAATAAGCTTGGGTTTCCTGATCTTTTTATGGCCTTTGGGCCATTTTAGGTTCTTTTAACCGGTATATCCTAAGATCTTTGGTATAGTATGGGATTCCTTAGTTGGTTTTCACTTTATATCATAGCTCTAAGGACCATGAGATCCTTGAGTTTTGTTTTTTTCTTAAGGTGGGTTATAGAGAGATCATTGCCCCTGTTTTTGGGATGTTGAGATCCAGGGTGTTGAGAGAGGCCATGTGCTTAAAAATATGAGAGTGGATCCAAACTACTAGTTAAACTGTTTGGATGGTGGGTTTGAGGTTGGATCATCACACTTTCAATTGGTCCTTTTTCCATGTTGTTTAAGGCAGTTTCTGCTCAGGACTTTGGTTTGAGGAGGAGACCCTTGGGATACCTTGTATTGAGAGTTGGACCTGATATTTGATCTGCTTATCTCCTCTATTTTATGAATATAGTTAGATGGGATTAGTAATATAATGTATGATATAGATAAGTGCACCCCTCTAGTGGAGTGTTACACCATGTCTAGTGGTTAGCATCATGGATGATGAGGTGTGCCTGAGATGATGGATTCTCTTTGCTCTCGGTTATAGATGTAGCCTTTGGGATATTGTTTCTCAAGGTCGATCACTGGTTCCTGATTCATTTTTACAAAGTGTTCAGAACTAACAATTTCTCTAGTTATGTCAGCCAAGATGCTCTTATAACCATTTCATATCATTCCATTAGAGTCCTAGAGCCTAGTAGATGTTATTTATCATGTTTACAACTATGGTTATTCCCTGGGTCTAGAATTATTTTCTATTTCATTTATAAATTTCATATTTTCTATACAGATTTGGTGGATGCACCGGTTTTCATGTGTCGGGGTGATCTAAGTGTTTTAAATCCTCTAGAGGGGCCCATATCGGGGGTAGATTTACCTCGGGTGTTAGGATAGAACCCATGGTAGAATTTTTCTCCTTGTTTTGTTTGCCCCATTTTCTTTATATGTAGTTGTTTATTTATGCTATTTCTTCCTAGTATTTGGCTAGGCTGGGCATATCATGTGTACATTCACTTGTTATGAAAATAGATTAAAGGATCACCATTGGGGGTGGACTACTGAGATTTATTTCTCACCCCCTGTATATGCACCTAAATGTTTGTGAAAACCTAATTTCTGATTTAAAGTTAGAGCATATTTTTTGCAGTGGATAGGGTTGAGTCCTAGTGTTACTTGATCGAGAAGATTCACTCATGTGGAGTCTTAGGATCGTCCTGGTGCAACTTGAGAATCATGGAGACCAGGTATCTGGTTAGGCTCGGTGTTATTATTAGTGCCTATTTCATTAATTTTTAGTTTATGTATTTTGTATATATGGTCGGCCCAGTGGGAGACTAATTGTTGTATTATTTTCATGATTTGGGTCTGTATGATTTATTTAATTTATTTTGGAATGTTTTTGTTTCTCTTATTTATTATTAATACATTTATTTTATACCCTATGTATGAGTTTAGTTAATTTTATATTATTGCACTCTGACTGGAGGGTATAGTCTCCCCTCTACACCTTTTAGACCCTCTCCACTAGTTAATATCCTCTGGTATTCGGGGAGGCATACTTGAGGCCTTGTGGTGATCCAGATCGGGTAATGTGTCAGGTTGACCCAGGATGGTTCATCAAAAAATGGTATCAGAGTTGTTTGGTTTTATTATTTGGGGAGTTGGTTGAAATTAGGTCTATGAATGTTTTAGAACTTGTGATGTATATTGGATCGGTGTGTTGTGAACACCTTTTTCTATAGAAATTCCAAGTTCCTAGGGCATGGTATTTTTGGATGGACGAGCGGGATATGGGATGAGGGGACAAGCAGGAGTCATGGTGAAGACCTTTGTGGAGTGAAACCCTAATGCAGAATGACCCCCATATATAACGGTCAGATATGGGGTGGGGGAAAAGTAGGAGGCCACAGTGCAGATCCCTACTGTGGAGCGAATCCCTGATGGACATCGACAGTCGGAGATAGGGTGGGGGGCGAGCGGGAGGTCATGGAGTGGATCCCTTCCACGAAGTGAGATGGACGTCGGTAGTCAGAAGCCTCGCCTGACCCCAATGACAGTGATGGTGTCATCACTTCCTATGGGGAGAAGGTCAGGTCAGCAATCCCCCTTCTCTCATTCAGCTCAGATCTATCATGGCCTCTTCCTCCTACAGTTTATTCTCTGACTTTTCCAAGCTTTTCGATTCCTATGATTTTGATCTCCCAAAAGGAACCATCTTCATTCAATGGATCCCCATATATTTTTATTTCTGCGAATGAGTTTTAGGATGATTTAGCCTTCCATTCCCAGACTCTAGTGGCTAGATTCAGCACAGATCGACCTTTGTCGGAGTTTTTTGAGGGTTTCATCAACTCGACATGGGGTCTTCATTCTGGGCGGAATTTGAGGCTCTAGATCATAATCACCTGAGAATTCACCTTTTTTATAATGATTTTTTCTTTTCCTGGTCTTTGGATTCATGCCTATGTGATAACAAATGCTTCCTTCTTTTCCATTGGAAATTTGGTTTCAGTCGTGGTCACAATTTCAAGTGTGTGGCAGTGTGGATTCATCTTCCTTTCCTTACACTCCCCTTTTAGAATCCATATGTCCTCAAAGTTATTAGTGAAAATATAGGTTGTTTTCTTCGAATTGATGATCATACTCTTTTCTTGAAGCAACCTAGTTTTTCTCACCTCTATGTTGAGATGGACCTCTCAGAGCCTCTCCTGCAACATCTTCATCTCCAGGTGGAAGGTGTGTTTGGATTTTAGAAATGAATTCATTATGAGTAAACCTTTGGTTATTTTACACTTTAATGTTGACAAGGCCATTGGATTTTGTTCTTCTCTCAATTTGGGAGGAGAGCTCGCAAGGAATCGGCACCTTAGCCTAATGACATCTCTTCTCCCATGGTCCCTAAGGATACTGTTGGATTGCCTCCATTTGGTGTCGCGATGAATCTAATATCTTCACCAAATGGTCATCACTTCCCTTTGGTCATCCTATGGGGTTCGTCCACATCATTCCCTAACAAAACCTCCACGCCTAATTTTGGTCTACCATGTTCTGCCGCTCATGCTCCTCCTTTTATACTGATGGTGATGGGTGGTGATAAGAAGGGTAAGGGCTTTGCAGTTGTGGTTTCAAGGAATGTTGGACCTTCCTATGCCAATATTATGTGTGGTGTGGTAGTTGACCCTGTAGGGAGTAAGGATGTACCATTATTGAAGAGTTACTCAATGGTTAGAGACAAAGGGGGCATCACTACTATTGTTGATAAGTGGAATCTGTAGGAACTATGACCCTCTCCATGTCAGAGGTTGGGTCGATCGTGGCATGGGGGTTTAGATTGACTTGGATTCCCCTATGGTCACCCATAATTAGGTTGAAATCCTTGGGGTGGTAAGCAGCCAAAAAGGAATCCAAAAATGTGAGGGAAAGCAAGAGAGTTGTCCAACCTTGGTGTTTCCTCAAAGGTATTTAGAAGGCAAGAGGAGGCAGGCAAGTTGGAAAGGATGTGCACTCGCTCCATCAGCCACCAATCTGATCTCATTTACGAGGATTCAGATCTTGATTCCAAGAGGGAGTAGGATGTTTCTTAAGGTATATATGAGGGTGATTTTTGGGTTTATCTTCTCATCTCCATATCAAGGCATGGGATTATTGTTCTTGGTTTCTATTTTTACGATTTTGTGATTTCACATAGTGTGATTCACTTGGGTTTGTGGATTTATGATTTATTATTATTTTTAGCTCTTGAACCATAGTCAAGGGTCCAGTTCTCATGCATCAATCTATTTACATAGAATTCGCATGACATATTCTTGTTTGTGGTTATTTTTACTGACAATTGAGGATTAGTTTGTTTAAGTTTCAGTAAATTCTCATATGATGTTTTCTTGTATAAGTACTTTGTGGAATTATAATCAACTGAACCACAAGTATATATTTTCATAAAATGATATTCCATGTTGATCTCGGGGTGATATGTTCACTGATGATGTAGATGCATTCCCTTCATCGACAGACGAATGGAGACCTGTGTGGGTCGGTAATGGGATTTGAAAGCCTTATTGGTAGCTCTATGAGGGTAAGTATGCCTGAGAGATATTTATATTGAGCTAAAGTTTCCATGAAGTGGTGGTTCCCCTAAAGTCCCATGTTTGTGTTCCTTAGGAGGGAGTTGTTTTTTCCACGTGTTATCTTCCAAGTCTTATAGTGGGGCATGTGTGATTGCTATCATCGATGACTTGGGTGGGCATGGATATTCTTCCTTGGTAGTTCTGTCAAGGTCATCTTATGATAGATTTTGGTAATACATGAGTATACCTAGTGTTTGAGTATTTTATTGTTGGGAGTTCTCCTTATCTTATGGATATCTTGAGAAGGAGGGTCTATTTGCACCACTAGACCTGCTCATTTTTAGTTGTGCCTTGGGTAGAGCAGTGGGGTCATGGTTGGATGCTAGTGTATTTAGCTCAATTCTCAATTGGATGGTGGTCATGTGGTTGATTTTGACATGAGGGAGATTACCCATTTTGAATAGGAGTATTGAGGGTGCTCTGATTTGTTGGAACTAACCTACATGAGAAGCATGGCCAGTGGTTTTAGTCATATTATCCTAATTTCATGATGACTTGGCCCACATGATCATGAGTCCTTATTCACTTTTGAGAGCATTTTGAGGAATTCCTTACGGTGGGAGTGCACCACAAGTTGTTGGAGATTGTGACCCTCATTGTAAGTGGTTTGTTGACCATGAAGGTTGTTATTCCTATTGAGTCAGTAATGAGTGTGGGTTGTTGTGGTTTTTTATGATGGTTCTTATGAGTGAGTGGTTTGGCCATGTCTATCTATTACGTTTGATTATGTATGTAGTATGGCCCATTTGGTTTACTATTTGGGAAGCAGGGTAATTATAAGTATACTCTTGTGATGGGGATAATCAGATTGGTTGATGTTAAATGTCTTTTGTATTGGGAGAGAGTTGCATCTGTTGTAACACATGTCATTGGATAGCCAAGATATCATTCACTGATCTAGTGCTTGGGTGATTTCTAGTTGACCACCAAGGCTTATTATAAGTGAGAAGAATTTATTATAGGGAGTTTTTGACAATCCAAGTCATCACGAGTTGTGAAAATCAAGGATAATTTGTACCTTTTTGTCCTTGGGAATGTTTTGAGGGGAAATGGTAAATTATCCTATAAGATTATCTTTTATAATTTTTCAACCAATTTTTTTTTCATTAAATAGTTTGTTTACCCTAGAAAATGAGTTCGGTGTAAATTTGATCCGTTCAAATTTTCATGGAATATTTAATATTTAATTAATTAAATATTAATTTAGTCGTGCATGTTCATTCGGTAATATATTTTAAATGGAGAATCGTGTTGATATTTCATCTCTATTGTTGAGTCTAAAATGGGGTTCTTTTCCTAGGAAATTCATAAACCTATCACGAGCACTAGGTATGGTCTCATTCCCCTTTTATTTTATTTTTATTTTTATTTTTTCTTCCTTTTTCTTTTTTTCGTTTTCTTTTCTCTACTTTACCTTTGTCTTCTTTCATATTCCCATGTGGTATCTCTTATGTTGTGTGACTGATATATGGAGAGGGAGTGGGAGTGAAGAGGGAGAGGCAGGAGGCACGGTCGGGGGTTCAGTCGAGGCCCAGATCAGAGTATGGCACCTGTAGATGGTGGATTCGATGTGACGCATCAATGGTTTTTGGCCATAGGTATGCCCATTTTTTATTTATTTTTTACCATAATCCCCTTAGTGTAATTTATTTTTAGTTTTAAAATCCATGTTTAGATTATTGGGGACCCCCTGAGGGTCAATCTGTGGCTTTTCAGGGAGAAATGGGGGTTTTGGGCTGTTTGAGGGGTTTCTATTTGGGAAATCCCATGTACACGATGTGTGGTTCAGATAACACAAGGCTTGTGTTCTTCCTGTTTATGTAATATGAGATTTTGGGACTATACTATGTGTACCGAGGGTTTGATCCATGTAGTAAAGACTTAGGGTGTTCCATATGCACATGGCCATTTAGGGTACATAGTCAGATCCTATGTCAGGTACATGACCAGTGGCCCTATAATGCGCTTGGACAGACCCCATGTGGGGGTACATGGCCAGGTACATAGATAGGGACCCTATGTGGGGTACACACTGTATACGGTGTGGTAAAATCCATTTAGTCTAGTGTTGTACATGTCGAGTGGGATGAGGTACATGGGAAGGTACCCCGTTTATGGTACGCACTATGCACTAATAGGCACACACTGTGTACTTTGGGAAAGTACACGCTGGGTGGCCTAAGTCACATGGCCAGGGAGGACCTGTAGAGGTACACATTATGTACCTGTAGTGCACGCCATGAACTTTTTTCCCTAGGTTTTTTTACCTATTGTTTACCCTGAAGTTATAATTGGACTTGTGAGTATACAATTATATGTATTAATTTCACATAGATCATGATGGTGGAATCCTTTTGGTGTTTAGAGGCCGTCTAGATGGTGTTTTGGACTGATATAGTTCCATAAAAGGATTTCTTCAAGGATTGGTTTTAGAATCCTTCTGAGGTTTGGGTTGTGAGTTTTGAGTCCTGGGTGAGGGTTATGAGCTTAGTTATTAACATGGATTGAGTATTTTATAGAAATCTATTTGAGGTTATTTTGGATAGATTCCAAAATGTGGGATCAATTAGTATCTTTGAGGAGATCTTGGTTTGTCCCTGCATGTTGGGACTAGTTGTTCGAGGTTAGAGAAGTAGAGGTTTGGCTAGTATGGTTGAGGACCAGATCTATTGAAGCCTTTGGGCTGGGTTGACACCATGAGATGGCAGTTACATCCTAATGTCATTGAGATGTTGAGATGAGTCTAAGGGACTCTTGAGTATACCCTAGTTGGTTGGTTACTGATCGAGTGATCAGTGGTTTATATATTCGGTAGTTGAGAATTCATGTGTTTTATGGTTTTCCCTTATTGGGTCCTTCCTTTGAGGTGGTTATAAGGATATTTGTGAATTCCCCTATTGGTATGCTTTCTTTTTGGACGCCCCTTTAGAAACATGTTGATTGAGTATCAGTTGAAGTCCAATGAGATCCATTTGATATTTTTTTTCACTCAGAGTGACTCGATATTTTTCATGAGATAGAGGAACCCCTCATAGGTTGTATTTCTCTTATTGTGTAATTTGGGCCATTTGAGGTTCTTTTAACAAGAATGTCCAGAGATCTTGGGTGCAACAAGGGAGTCCCTAGTTGGAAATCACCTTATGATGTAGCCTAAGGGATCGTGAGATCTCTGAGTTTTTGTTTGTCCCTAATGTGGGTCATGGAGAGCCTATTTTTTCTATTTATAGAATGTTGATATCTAGGGTTCTAAGAGATTTCATGTTCTTTTTTGGTTGATATTGGGTCAGTGCTTTTAGTTCAGCTGTTTGGATGGTGGATTTAAAGTTGTATTGTCTCACATTTGGTAGGATATTTAGTCATGTTGTTTGATGAAGTTTCTGCTCAGGACTTTGGTTTTAGGAAGAGACCCTTGGGATACCTTGGATCATGGGTTGGACCTGAGATTTGAAATGGTTATCTCCTCTATTAGGTAGGTATATTTAGATGGATTTAGGGAGAAAATGGATGATCTAGATGATTAAACCCCTCTAGTTTATTGTTATTCTCTATCTAGGGGTTAGCATCATGGATGTTGAGGCATGTCCGACACCATGGATGTTATGCACTCCCAGTTATAGATGGATCCTTTGGGAAATTATTGATTAGGGTCCATTTCTGGTGCCTGATTTGTTTCTATAGAGAATCCGGGATTGATAGGTTCTCTAGTTTTGTCATACTAGATGTACCTTTCACTAATTCAGATCATGTCATTGGAGTCCTAGAGCTTGGTAGATGTGATTTGTTGTATGGAAACCTATGGTTATGCACTAGGGTCCAACAGTTGTGTCTGTTGTGTTTAGATGTCTTGGAGCTCCTCTGTAGATATGGAGGATGTGTCGTTTTTTATGTGGTAGGGTAAGCCACATATTGTAAATCCTATGGCAGGGTCCAGAGTGGGATTAGATTTACCTCGAGTGTCAAACTAAAACCTGAGGTTGGATTTTTTCCTTTTTTTTCTTTACTTTTTATGTAATTTTTTCTTTATTCCAGTTGTTATAAGTCCTCAACTAGGCTGGGAATATCATGTGTGCATGTACTTGTTATGATAACATATTATAGGTTCACCGTTAGGGATGGTCTAATGAGATTTATTCCTCACCCCCTATATGTTCACCTTGGTGTGTGGGAAGACCTGGTGTCTGCTTTTAGGTTAGAGCATAGTTTTCATAGAGAATGGGGTTGAGGCCCAATGTTTTGTTGACTGAGTAGAGCCACTTATGTCGACTCTCAGGATAAATCTAGTGCAGATTGAGTGAATAGAGATTGGGTATATGGTTAGGCTCAGTGTTGGTAGTAGAACATATTGTATTTATTTTTCAGTTTATTTATTTTTTATATGTGGTCGACCTAGTGTTTGACCAGCTGTTGTATACTTCACATTCTTTCAGTATGTATATTTTATTTAATTTATTATAGAAAGCTTCTTTTTTAGCTATTTATTATGTGTACTTTTATGTTAATCCCTATTTATGATTTTGGTTATTTTCCGCTATCATTACACTCTGAATAAAGGGTATAATCATCCCAATGTACCTTTTAGACCATCACCACTATTCAACAACCTCTGGAATTTGGGGAGGCATGTTTGAGGTCTCTTGGTGAGCTAGATTAGGTGATGTGTCAATTAGACTCAGGATGGTTCATTACGGGTTGATTCATATAAAAAAATAGAGAATAACAATACAAAAAAATGGTTACAAACAAACACGTAGGTGTAAGAACCATTATAAACGAACATGGGAAGTTAAAATCTAGAAATCATAAAAAACACATGAAAGATCATCTAAGTATCCTTAAAAATAAGTTTAGAATATCATACCTTCACTATTGAGGTTTAATTTGTCCAAAAAACTTTACTTCGACTGATGTATAACTTCTGTTCCACAATTTCTTGAACACAACACAGGGAGGAAGTGATTTGTTAGGGTTATTTTTAAAATAGGATGAATAGTTTTATTAGTGCTAACTAAAAAACAAGAATAAAATCTCATTTTAACAACATTAAAAGAATAAGTGATCGTAAATATGGTTTTATCAACACTTTTTTAGTGTGGATCAATCAACATTTTTATCATTACTAAAAATCATTGATAAAAGTCATATTTCTGAGCGCTCATCTATAGCACTAATAAAATATAGTTTTATCATCATGCAATCCAATGCTGAAAAAAACTTAAGAAAAAATGAATAAAAATGAATAAATTAATAATTTTAATTATATAAATAAAAAAATATTAAAAATGAATTATAAAAAAAATTAAATTAGAAAAATATTAAAAAATTAATTTTCATTAATTCATTAAATAAATTACAAACATATTAAAATTGTTAAAACTTACTAAATAAAAAAGAATAAATATTAATCATATAAATTATAAACATATTGAAAATATTAAAAATTAATAAATAAATATGAAAAAATTAATAAATAATATTAAATGGATGAATATTAAAAATGAATAAATAAAATTGAATAAATTACAAAAATATTTAAAAACGTGAATTCATAAAATTAATTATATAAATTGAAAAAAAAATGAATAAAAATTTATAAATATGTAATGGTCCAGACCTTTTGGGTTTGTTACTTTGTGAGTTTTGGGTGTCGGAGGCATCTAAAAGGAATTTGAAGATGAAGAGGTCGATCTAGAGCTGAAATTCCAACTGTATAAGAAATTCACAGTATAAATTATGTGACATACTATGAACGTGACCTGTGAAAATATTTTGTACTTCTAGGTTATGAATATTCATGGATTGAAGTCTTTATTAACTATGTGAATTATTTTTGGGTTTCTATGATCTCGGTTCCTTGGTTTTTGATGGATTCTAGACTCGAATCATTCATGATGTGAAATCCCTTGTCATACCATGAATGATGTTTTCTAGGCCTGGCTATAAATTATAGGGAACCTCCAATTTCCCTTATTCTTATTTTATTTCTCTTGATTCATGGTAAAACCAGAGGTTAATTTGGTAGGTCTTTCATCCCCTTTTATAAGGCTTTAATCCTTAGTTTGGATAGATTGATATTTAGTGATCTAAGGTTATTTTTTATCATTTCCCTTTGGTTTCTTTCAGTCTCTCCCTTGGAAATTTTTGGCAGTAGTGTCGGTTCATGTTGAGGTAAGTTGAGATATAATTTTTTTGGGGGATATCTATGGTTAGGTTGTTTGTGGTTCTTCTCATGTGTATCAAATCTGGTGGAATCCTTATTATCCTTCTTCTCATTGATTTTAAAGTGATTGTGAAGCATCAGTTGAGGTAGGGGATCTTGAGTATATCTTGAGGTATGTGTTTGGAATGGAATACTTGGCTCTCAGCTTTGGTGACTCATCCATGACCTAGACAGCTATGGTTTTCGCCTTCGCCCCTCCCACGTTTGTGGGGTAGGGGGCCACTCTTCTCCTTCAATGGATAAACCTCCTTCTTTTTCCCCATTTTACAATCCCACTTGCATTCTTCCTTTCCCTAGAATTTCCATCTACCCAAAGGTCCCAGATCTTTATTATGGATCCCCTCAACACGATCTTTCAACCTTGGAATTTACAGATGCTTCAGATCTTCTTAACCAGACCTTGGTTGCTCGGTTCACCTAGTGGCACCCATTGGTCAATATCTTTGATAGATTTACCTTTGGATATTGGGGGATTCAAGAATAAGAGACTATTGGGATCCTCGACAAGAGGCACATCATGTTTTGATTCTCTTCTTTAGAAGATCTGATCACCGTGTAGTCTGGGGCTCCTTGATCCTGCAACGGCTACAACTTCCATCCTTTTTAATGGTCTTTTGATCTTCATATGAAGCGATAAGCCTTAACAACAGCTTTGTGGGTACGTTTTCTTGAGCTCCCTATCCCCTTTTAGAACCCTTCTATTATCCAAATTCTTGGGAACGTGTTCAGCCGCAATCTTTGTTTGGATTCGAGAACCAGTTCGGTATGTCACCCAATCTCTCTATGCACTTGTGTCTAAGTTGATGTTTCAAGACCCTCAGTCGAATGGATTTAGATATCTGTAGGGGAGGAGTTTCTTTAGAAGCATCAGGTTGTGTTTGAGTCTTAGACGCACTTTTGTTCACTGTGTTGATACCTTGGGCACATGTCCCATTCATGCTAGTGAGAAGGAAGGGCATGATAAGGGGGGTCAACTTACGAGGCTGGTTCCCCTATCATTCCCTCGGGCTCAGTTGGGATTTTGGATGGGAATAAAGCTGATGAAGGTGGACAACGGTTAGGGGATGATCACATTGCCTCTCTCATTTCTAGGTCCCCATGTGAAGAAGTAACAGTTCCTCATAATCCATCTCTGTTTTCTCAAGTTAACCCAAAATTATTTTACATTTTTAATTGGTTGAAATGCGATTTTGGTGTGTCATGCTCGTTTGAGGTTGTTTTTGCGCCTCTATGTGATAGTGGGGTTTCTCTTTGGAATGTTTCCTCCCCAATTTATAATGCTCGGTATTGGAGTGTTTGGGTCAGCAAGTATGTGAAACTGGTCTAGGAAGGGGTTGGGTAGGAAGAGAGGGAGGTCTACCTGGGTGCTACAATGGAGATGCAGATGGTTCCACCAAATACAACCAAAGAAACTGCGGTGACTGAGGTAGTATATGAGGACCAAAGAACTGGTTAGGATTCCCAGTGTCTAGTACTGGAGGACACCTCAATACAATTCCAATTTATGGGATGAGAATTTTAATGGGAAGGAGTTTTAGATAAGTCAACGCAGTTCACATAGGTTAGACTTTCTTATGCTAAGAAGGTTAAATTTGTGGGATCGAATTTGAACTCTCAAAACTGGTTTCTAGTGTTAGGATAAGTGTAATTCCATGATAATGAGGAATTAAAAGGGGTATAGGTTATCCATAGAGATGACCCCTCGGTGGATTTGGAAGATTCTCAAGAGGAAATGGATGATGCTTCAGACTCCTCTAATGAGTCCAAGGAAGTGTTAATTCTAGAGGACTATCTTAGATCCTCTTCACGGTAGGGAAACAACACTATTATGGATTCTGAATTCTTTATTATGAACAATTGTAAGGTGCAATTTAGGAATGATTACTCAAACCTACCTAGTAATCCTATTACTAGATCTACAAGAAAGGTTAAGTTTCCCCTAAAGGCTTCTAATACCATAGGCATCACCCCCATGAGTGGGTGAAAAGGTTCTAATAAGCTTGAGGTGGATGACACCTCTAATGACCTGGTGTCTGTATGATATGAGGCTGATGACCCTGACATTCCCCTAAGTGGTATGGAGATGATGGACCCTATTAAACAATGTGAGACAGGCTCCACTAAAGAACCTTAGTGATAGATTGACTGTCACGACCCGCCCTTGGGGCCCGTGCCGTGACTACCCCAAGCCCGCCTTCCATAGGCTAGGGGCTGGCGACTAGCACCAAGGGGTAAATCCCGGTAAAAAGGGAAGGCATTGCCTTTGTAAAGTAAACAAGCACCACAGAGTAAGCAAGCGGAAAAGTAAACACTAAGTAAGAACAGAGTACAACTGAAGTGCAGAAAAGTAAATGGGCTAGTATACAAACCCAAACTGAAAGTAAAGTATAACTCGAAAGGGAAAACAGCAACTGTAAAGTAAAAGCCGCAACACCGAGCTGTCCACTGGAAATCCCACCTGAAGGGTGGGTACAGATAGCTCCACTGCTCCTCGGGTCCCGCCGTCCGCTCTGAGCACGTCTCGCCCAGTGGTCCACCTCCTGGTACCGTCCTGCTCAGCAAGCCTCAACTACGATCAACGTTGTCCGTCGTCTGCAACCAACACAACGTAGTGCGGGCATAGCCCGTGCAGGGGTGAGTATAAGCTACTCAGTAGGGACCCCGAGACCCCTGAAGGTCTCCCAAAATCCACAAAGGATAAACCACAAAGGTAAGATACAATCACGAAGTAACAACCGACACTGCTTAGGTATATGCCCATACATATACCTAAGTCATCAATTCCAATACGCTCCAACCTCCGAGCCCAAGTACAACTCAGTCCACACAGGAAAGTATACGTATTCCACAAAGGAAAGCAAAACGAAATCCACAGAGGATAGCACAACACAATCCACACAGGAAAGCAACAGGATTCAGCTCACACAGGTATACTTCTTCGGATGACGATAAAGATGATCACTGATCCATCTAAGTCGTCGGACCCACGAAGGATCGATAGGTAACTAACCCCCGCAACGACCCACACAGGATAAGGCCCACACAGGACCTGTAGGCACTGGTTCACACAGGACCGCTGAGCGCAGACCCACACAGGATCGGACCCACACAGGATTGGGTCCACACAGGACCTGTAGCACTGATCCACGCAGGATCGTTGAGTGCTGTAGTCGTCGTCGTCGAATCCACCAAGGATCTCTGTACTGTCGTCGTCGCAGTCACAGTAGCAGTAGCAGTAGCAGTCGCAGCCAGCTCTAGGGTTCCCGCACACAGCAAGCTCGTTCGGGAGGGTCCGCTCCACGAGCCGAGAGGCTGATACATCAACTGTCACAAAGTCCAGAGTTGATGTATCCAAAAGTTCCGTATCGTCAACAGGAACTCAACGCAACAGACGGCGCGTCGATCGGACGCCCGGTCTGAGAGTTATTGGCTTTTTCGTCCCAGGGGCCCGGTTGGTTTTTAAGGAAAAACCAACCCGACCGTACTCCACCTGCATCCAAACCTCGGGCGGAGTATTCCAAAAGATCCGTCTCACTAAGAGGAACTCAACAAAGCTGACGGCTCGTCAATCGGACGTCCGTAGCTCAAGATATGAGCGTTTCCGCTCCGAGGGCCCGGTTGGTTTCGTGTACGAACCAACCCAGCCGAACACAAAGTATTCCGAAACCTTGAGTGCGATATACCAAAACGACCGTCTCGATCCAAGGATCGCATCTCCGCTGACGGCGCGTCGTTTGGGAGTCCGTAGCCTGAGTTATGGGCATTTGAATCCAAACCGCTCGGTAACGGGGGTTTCGGGCCCAGGCCGTCCCGGCCCGAGACCCCCCGGATGGCCCGAACCGGGTCGACCCGCCCCGTACAGGGTCGACCCGGCCCGGCACGGCCCGGCCAGGCGCTCCGGTTCGGCACAAGGGAGCGCGCTGGGCGCGCTGCCAACTCGGCCGAAGGCCGAGCTGCTGGAAAAACGTGGGGCCGCCTGCCCCCCTTTGTGAAACCGGACCCCCTCATTATAGGGGGCCAATTTGGCTGGCCGGGGGAATTAATTCCCCCGTTTTTGCCTCCCTTCCAGCCGGCCCGACCTGGTCGGCCGGTTCTTCCTCAACGGGACCGGCAAGGCCGGTCCCCCTTCCGGCTTCCGACACCGGCGGCCCGGCTGGCCGCCGGTCATCACGACCCGCCGCGGCCTTCGTCGTCCGGCGCAGTGCGACGGCACCATGCCCCTTCGCCGCGGCCCCACTCCGGCCACGGCGCCTTCGGTTTCCTTCGACGCGGCGCGACGGCGTCGCGTTCATGATAATCTTTCCACGGCGCGGCGCGACGGCGCCGCGCAATAATTGCTGTGTAATTCCCGCGTGGTGCGACAGCACCACGCCATCTCGTTTCATCCGCAAGAAACATTCAAGAACAAAGGGGGGGGGGGGTTCGGCCGTGTTTGTGTGGTCCGCCCCCCCTCTCGTTAGACGATAATACTTTTATCATATATCCTCAAAGATCGTCATGCTAGAACCAAGAACGAGAATAATTAAATAAAGCAACAACAAACCCCTACCTCGGTTTCAAGAACGATGTTCGTCAACAACCCGCGGAAGACGAGCGTCGCGGTGGTCGGCGTCGCGGGAAAAGGACGTCGACGTCGTGAAGTGAGGATTAGAAGTTCTTTGACGGCGATTTTGTCGCGGGAAACCGTCGCGGAAGAGATGACGCGGAAGAAGTACATCGCGTCGCGGATACGACGTCACGGAAGGACCGAGTTCTTTGACGGAGAGATTCTTCGTTGAAGAACGGCGTTCTTCGCGTTCTTCATTGAGTTCTAAGAAGAAGAAGAAAGCTCCAAATTCTCTCAAGGTGGCTAAGGAGACCAACCAAAATAAAATAAGCTAAGGCTTATTTTATTTACACAATTATCAACTTGAATTTCAAAGGTTTGAAATTCAAACAACTCAACTCAATTAATTAACCCAAGTTGACAAGTTAATTAAAGAGGAGTTATAGGGAGTTTAAAAAGAGAAGATGAAGTGTTAGGGTTCGTGTGGGCCCCACCACACTTAATCCTATCAAGGGAGGTTAAGTGTATGTGGGTCCCACCCCTAACTCCCTTTGGGAGGAGTTAACCAACAAGTTAAAAATAAAATGTGTTTCCACATTTTATTTATCTTCTTTTAATTTTTCCCAAAACTAACTTTCATTACGCATAAAACGCAACCTCAGAAAAGGTCTCCTTAAGAGAAAATCGGTGATGCGAGTTCATCGGTGCCCTCGGAATTCAATTCCGGGCACCGGTTCAAAAGGTATAAATTCCCGCTCGTTCGTTCACTGAACGTACCCGAGCCAAACTTCAGAAATTGATTCCGGGCACTCCGGGCCTCGGAATCAGGTGCCGTCAGAAACCGCGTTCTTGTAAAATACCAAAGAAAATTAATAAAAAATTTCCCTTGAATTTTACGGGTCTTTACATTACTCCCACCTCAGGGATTTACGTCCCCGTAAAGATACATCAAAACTAGGGAAACAAAAGAGGGTACTGAGCACGCATCTGAGCCTCCCGCTCCCATGTGCTCTCCTGGAGGTTCCCGTGCTGCCATCTGATGCGCACTAGAGGAATCGACCATCCACGTAGGATCCGCTCCTGTCGATCCTCTATCTCCACCGGGACCTCCGTAAAAGTCTCCCCATCGTCAACGTCAATCTCCCCATGGTCAATGATGTGCGTCGGGTCGTGCACGTATCTCCTCAGCTGAGACACGTGGAAGATGTCATGCACCCAGTGCAATTGAGGTGGTAGAGCTAGGCGATAAGCCACCTCGCCAATCCTGCTGAGGACCTGGAAGGGTCCGATGAAGCGCGGAGATAACTTGCCGCCTCGGCCAAATCTCCATATACCATATCGAGGTGAGACCTGCAAGAAGACGTGGTCGCCATCCTCGAACTCTAGTGGCCTCCGCCTCCTGTCAGCGTATGACTTCTTCCGGCTCTGAGTTGTCCTCATCTGCTCCTAGATGACCTGGACTTTCTCTGCCATGGCCTGGACCATCTCTGGTCCCATAAGTGCTGACTCCCCAGGGTCTGTCCACCACAAAGGAGATCTACAAGGTCAGTCGTACAACGCCTTGTACGGTGCCATACCGATGGTGGAGTGGTAGCTGTTGTTGTACACAAACTCCACCAAGGGTAGGTGGTCCTCCCAGCTGTGACCAAAGTCGAGGACACATGCGTGGAGCATGTCCTCGAGAGTCTGAATGGTCCTCTCCGTCTGACCATCCGTCTGAGGGTGAAAGGCTATTCTCAGACGTAGCTGCGTCCCGAACGCCTCCTGTAACCCCTTCCAAATCCGGGAAGTAAAGCGAGCATCTCGATCGGAGACGATAGATGATGGCACACCGTGGAGCCGCACAATCTCCTGAACGTAGAGACGTCCCAAGTTCTCCACTGAGCCCTGCTCTCGGATGGGTAAGAAGTGAGCCGACTTGGTGAGTCGGTCGACAATCACCCATATGGAGTCGTGCCCTCTGGAAGTACGTGGAAGTCCTGTCACGAATTACATAGATATCCCATCCCACTTCCACTCCGGGACCTCCAACGGCTGTACCAAGCTTGCTGGTACCTGATGCTCTGCCTTCACCTGCTGGCAGGTGAGGCATCGAGAAATGAACTCTGCTACAGCCTTCTTCATGCCCGGCCACCAGTGCTGTCGTCTGAGATCCTGGTACATCTTCTCCACTTCAGGATGTACCACCAAAGGAGAAGTGTGAAACTCTCTCAGCACCTCCTCTCGCAAAGTGACTGGTACCATGGTACGTCCTCTGAAAAGGATGTCGTTCTCCTATCCAAGGGAGAAACCATCAGGTTCCTGTCCCGAGGATATCTGTGCACGCTGTGTCTCACAGTCAGCGTCCTCACGCTGTGCCTCTCTGACCCGTTGTAGTAGTGGAGGGGTGACTGTGAGAGACTGGAGGAAGGCTGCTCCATCTCTATCCACGAAGGATATCTACAAAGAGGCTAGCTGCTCCGTATCCTCCTCAAGTAGATGAATGCCCGTCCTCCTGCTGAGGGCATCGGCTACCACGTTCCCCTTCCCAGGAGTATAGACTATCTCAAAGTTATAGTCCTGGAGGAACTCGAGCCATCACCGCTGTCTCAGGTTCAGGTCCTTCTGCGAGAAGATATACCTGAGACTCTGATGATCAAAAAAGACTGTAAAGCGCTCGCCCATCAGGTAGTGTCGCCATGTCTTCAGAGCGAAGACCACTGTTGATAACTCCAGGTCATGGGTAGCGTAGTTCTGCTCATGCGGCCTCAACTGACGTGATCCATAGGCGATCACTGCCCGCTCCTGCATTAGAACACATCTGAGTCCGGTCCCTGATGCATCGCAGTAGACTACGTACCCTACTACCTCCTCAGGAAACCTCAAGATAGGTGCGCTGGTCAATCTCTGTCTCAGCTCCTGGAAGCTCTGCTGACATCTGTCTGTCCACACGAAGGGTTTCCCCTTCTTTGTCAAAGCTGAGAGTGGTGCCGCAACTCTAGAGAAGTCTGACACGAATCTCCGATAGTATCTGGCTAGTCCCAAGAAACTCCGAACCTCCGTCACGCTCCTGGGTGGCTCCCAAGCTAGCACTGCCTCGATCTTCGCGGGATCCACTGCAACTCCCGCCTCAGAGATGACGTGTCCTAAGAAGTGGACCTCACGTATCCAGAACTGGCACTTCGAGAGCTTACCAAAAAGATGGTGCTCTCGGAGTGTGTCTAGTACAACTCGCAAGTGGTATGCGTGTTCCTCCTCAGTCGTCGAGTAAATCAGTATGTCGTCGATGAAGACTGCGACAAATTGATCGAGGTATGGCTGAAAGATCATGTTCATGAGGGCCATGAACAGTGCTGGAGCATTGGTTACGCTGAAAGGCATAACCAAGAACTCATAGTGGCCATACTGACATCTGAAGGCCGTCTTCTGCACGTCCTCGTCTCTGACTCTGAGCTGATGATAGCCTGACCTGAGGTCTATCTTCGAGAACCACCGTGCTCCCTTGAGCTGATCAAAGAGGTCATCAATCCTCGGTAGCGGATACTTGTTCCTCACTGTCACCTGGTTCAGGCGACGATAGTCAACACAAAGTCGCAAGCTCCCGTCCGCCTTCTTGGCGAACAAAATCGGGGAAGCCCAGGGTGAAACACTGGGTCGGATGAACCCCTTGCCCTTCAAGTCCTCCAGCTGTACCCGTAGCTCTCGAAGCTCGGCAGGGGCCATCTGATATGCTGGAGTGGATATCGGGGCTGTCCCGGGGTACAGGTCAATATAAAAGTCTACCTCTGCGAGGAGGTAGCCCTGGAACGTCGTCGGGAAAAACGTCTGCAAACTGATCCACCACTGCAGGAAAACCAGGACTCCGCACGTCAACTGCTACTAGGATGAGGCTAGCCAACTGATGAGTGATGGGATGTCCTCTCCTCTGCGGAAGTCCATCCTATGCTGCGAAGGCTCCCTTCTCTCCGGTGAAGGTGAACCTGCTCCCGTCGGTGCGTACACATCGCACCTTGCGCCTAAAACAGTCAATCTCTGCATGGACCATAGATAACCAATCCATGCCCAGGATGACGTCGTAAGGTCTCGATGCTGCTACAAGAAGATCTCAGCCAAAGCTCTCGCCTCCTAGAGTAAGCTCACACTGCCGGCACTAGTGTGTAATCGTCGAGTCTGCTCCCGTAGGAGTCTCTTGCCGTAAGGATCGAGCCAACGGCTCTATCGGAATCTCCGAGCTCCGAACAAGGCCAGCGGCTATGAAAGAGTGACTCGCTCCTGTGTCTATAAGTACTGCAGCAAGGGTGGAATAGACACAGATAGTACCTCGAATCATCTCTGGCGCACCGTGGTCATAGGCCTCTGCTGCCTGGAGCTGTGTCTGTCTCTGCCCGCCAGCTCCCTGTGGTCGGGGTGGACCTTCTGGTGGTGGTGGTGGTAGAGCCTCAAAGCGTCTCCCACCACCTGCTACTCGGCCAGCTCCTCTGCCTCGTCCGCCGCCTCCCTGCGGACCGCCACGGTCGACCCTCTGCCTCTGCCTCGGTGGTCCCTCAACCGTCTGCTGCTCCTCGGCACAGCGGGTCGGGCAGTCACGAGCCATGTGGCCCTGCCCGCTGCACGAGTAACACTGTCTGCCTCTCGGAAGACTGGCTCCATGCTGTGTGCCCCGCACTGCTGAGCCAGTGTCCTGAGGTCGTCTGCCTGAAGGTCTGTTCTGCCTGGACCCCTGAGTCATCCGTCGACTGCCAGCAGTAGAAGACTCCGCCACGTGCCGCCCTACGGTGGGTCTCGGCGCTGGTGTAGTCTCAGCAAGGAAGCTCTCGATCAAAAGGGCCTGCTCCAGTACTTCTGTTTGAGTCGGTATATTGAGGGAGATCAGCGATGCCCTGATCTCGTGTCTCAATCCCTGCTCGAAGGTCCGGGCCCGGAAGAATGGGTCCCGTACCATGTCAGTCGAGTAGCGCGAGAGATCGGTAAATCTCGCTGAGTACTGAGCGACCGTCATGCTGCCCTGCCGTAGCTGAAGAAGCTCCTGGATGCGCACCACATGGAGGGTGGCTGGGACGAACTCTGAGCGGAAGAGACTCTCAAAGTCCATCCATAGAAGAGATGCCTCATTGTGCACCTGGAGCATCAAGCTGCACCATCGGCCCACTGCTGCGTGCAGTAGGCTCGCAGCGAGGATCACCATGAGGTCTGCAGGTGTCCTCACTAGCCTAAAAACTCGTACCACTGCCTCCAGCCAGTCCTCTGCTGCCTGGGGGTCCGTCTCCCCATGGAACCTAGGCGGTCGCTGGCGCTGGAACTCGTGCAGAGCTCCAAGGCGACGTGCATCGTCAGCGGCTGGTGCTGGAAGCATCGGTGGCTCGGCGGGTAGAGCTACCGCCGGTGCCACAGCTGACAAAGGGCCCTGCACCGAGGCCTCGTCGCTCAGTGGGCTGTCGTCACGCTCGACTCTCGGAACCCTAGCTGGCTGCCGTCGTGGGGCTATCCTGAAAAGGAAACAGGATCTCCACGGTCAGAACAGTATACCTGGTGAGGTGATACAAAGTAATCACAAAGAAAACTTGAAACACACACGCAATCAATGTTTTCGTGCATTAAGTCGGAAATCAGAAGTCAGGGTCCTGGTGTACGGATACGTCGGCCGCCGCACCAACACTGGACTCCCTGGACTGATAACCACACTCAATACGCTAAACATTATTGCTTCACATAGAAAAGATCAGAGTTCACGGTAGAACTGAACTCCTCTGATACCAATTTGTCACGACCCACCCTCGGGGCCCGTGTCGTGACTACCCCAAGCCCGCCTTCCATAGGCTAGGGGCTGGCGACTAGCACCAAGGCGTAAATCCCGGTAAAAAGGGAAGGCATTGCCTTTGTAAAGTAAACAAGCACCACAGAGTAAGCAAGCGGAAAAGTAAACACTAAGTAAGAACAGAGTACAACTGAAGTGCAGAAAAGTAAATGGGCCAGTATACAAACCCAAACTGAAAGTAAAGTACAACTCTAAAGGGAAAACAGCAACTGTAAAGTAAAAGCCGCTACATCGAGCTGTCCACTGGAAATACCACCTGAAGGGTGGGTACAGATAGCTCCACTGCTCCTCGGGTCCCGCCGTCCGCTCTGAGCACGTCTCGCCCAGTGGTCCACCTCCTCGTACCGTCCTGCTCAGAAAGCCTCAACTACGATCAACGATGTCCGTCGTCTGCAACCAACACAACGTAGTGCGGGCATAGCCCGTGCAGGGGTGAGTATAAGCTACTCAGTAGGGACCCCGAGACCCCTGAAGGTCTCCCAAAATCCACAAAGGATAAACCACAAAGGTAAGATACAATCACGGAGTAACAACCGACACTGCTTAGGTATATGCCCATACATATACCTAAGTCATCAATTCCAATACGCTCCAACCTCCGAGCCCAAGTACAACTCAGTCCACACAGGAAAGTATACGTATTCCACACAGGAAAGCAAAACGAAATCCACACAGGATAGCACAACACAATCCACACAGGAAAGCAACAGGATTCAGCTCACACAGGTATACTTCTTCGGATGACGATAAAGATGATCACTGATCCATCTAAGTCATCGGACCCACGAAGGATCGATAGGTAACTAACCCCCGCAATGACCCACACAAGATCGGGCCCACACAGGACCTGTAGGCGCTGGTTCACACAGGACCGCTGAGCGCAGACCCACACAGGATCGGACCCACACAGGATCGGGCCCACACAGGACCTGTAGCACTGATCCACACAGGATCGCTGAGTGTTGTAGTCGTCGTCGTCGAATCCACCAAGGATCTCTGTACTGTCGTCGTCGCAGTCACAGTAGCAGTAGCAGTAGCAGTCGCAGCCAGCTCTAGGGTTCCCACACACAGCAAGCTCGTTCAGGAGGGTCTGCTCCACGAGCCGAGAGGCTGATACATCAACTGTCACAAAGTCCAGATTTGATGTATCCAAATGTTCTGTATCGTCAACAGGAACTCAACGCAACAGACGGCGCGTCGATCGGACGCCCGGTCTGAGAGTTATTGGCTTTTTCGTCCCAGGGGCCCGGTTGGTTTTTAAGGCAAAACCAACCCGACCGTACTCTACCTGCGTCCAAACCTTGGGTCGAGTATGCCAAAAAGATCCGTCTCACTAAGAGGAACTCAACAAAGCTGACGGCTCGTCAATCGGACGTCCGTAGCTCAAGATATGAGCGTTTCCGCTCCGAGGGCCCGGTTGGTTTCGTGTACGAACCAACCCGGACAAACACAAAGTATTCCGAAACCTTGAGTGTGATATACCGAAACGACCGTCTCGATCCAAGGATCGCATCGCCCTTGACGGCGCGTCGTTTGGAAGTCCGTAGCCTGAGTTATGGTCATTTGAATCCAAACCGCTCGGTAACGGGGGTTTGGGGCCCGGGCCGTCCCGGCCCGAGACCCCCCGGATGGCCCGAAACGGGTCGACCTGCCCCGGACAGGGTCGACCCGGACCGGCACAGCCCGGCCCGGCCCGGCGTGCCGGTTCGGCACAAGGCAGCGCGCTGGGCGCGCTGCCAGCTCGGCCGAAGGCCGAGCTGCTGGAAAAACGGGGGGCCGCCTGCCCCCCTTTGTGAAACCGGCCCCCCTCATTATGGGGGGCCAATTTGGCTGGCCGGGGGAATTAATTCCCCCGGTTTTTCCTCCCTTCCGGTCGGCCCGACCTGGCCGGCCGGTTCTTCCTCAACGGGACCGGCAAGGCCGGTCTCCCTTCCGGCTTCTGACACCGGCGGCCCGGCTGGTCGCCGGTCATCACGACCCGCCGCGGCCCGGAACCGACCGCGGCCTTCGTCGTCCGGCATGGTGCGACGGCACCGCGCCCCTCCGCCGCGGCCCCGCTCCGACCGCGGCGCCTTCGGTTTCCTTCGACGCAGCGCGACGGCGTCGCGTTCATGATAATCTTTCCACGGCGCCGCGCAATAATTGCCGTGTAATTCCCGCGTGGTGTGACGGCACCACGCCATCTCGTTTCATCCGCAAGAAACATTCAAGAAAAAAGGAGGGGGGGTTCGGCCGTGTTTATGCGGTCCGGCCCCCCTCTCGTTAGATGATAATACTTTTATCATATATCCTCAAAGATCGTCATGCTAGAACCAAGAACGAGAATAATTAAATAAAGCAACAACAAACCCCTACCTAGGTTTCAAGAACGATGTTCATCAACGACCCGCGGAAGACGAGCGTCGCGGTGGTCGGCGTCGCGGGAAAAGGACGTCGACGTCGTGAAGCGAGGATTCGAAGTTCTTTGACGGTGATTTCGTCGCGGGAAACCGTCGCGGAAGAGATGACGCAGAAGAAGTACGTCGCGTCGCGGATACGGCTTCACGGAAGGACCGAGTTCTTCGACGGAGAGATTCTTCGTTGAAGAACGGTGTTCTTCGCGTTCTTCATTGAGTTCGAAGAAGAAGAAGAAAGCTCCAAATTCTCTCAAGGTGGCTAAGGAGACCAACCAAAATAAAATAAGCTAAGGCTTATTTTATTTACACAATTATCAACTTGAATTTCAAAGGCTTGAAATTCAAACAACTCAACTCAATTAATTAACCCAATTTGACAAGTTAATTAAAGAGGAGTTATAGGGAGTTTAAAAAGAGAAGATGAAGTTTTAGGGTTCATGTGGGCCCCACCACACTTAATCCTCTCAAGGGAGGTTAAGTGGATGTGGGTCCCACCCCTAACTCCCTTTGGGAGGAGTTAACCAACAAGTTAAAAATAAAATGTGTTTCCACATTTTATTTATCTTCTTTTAATTTTCCCCAAAACTAACTTTCATTCCGCATAAAACGCAACCTCGGAAAAGGTCTCCTTAAGCGAAAATTGGTGCTGCGAGTTCATCGGTGCCCTCGGAATTCAATTCCGGGCACCGGTTCAAAAGTTATAAATTCCCGCTCGTTCGTTCACTGAACGTACCCGAGCCAAACTTCAGAAATTGATTCCGGGCACTCCGGGCCTCGGAATCAGGTGCCGTCAGAAACCGTGTTCTTGTAAAATACCAAAGAAAATTAAAAAAAAATTCACTTGAATTTTACGGGTCTTTACATTGACTCGGTGTTGGAACACATGGATCTACTTATGCACTCGGATGATGAAATTGTAGATGAAGTTTTGGATATTAAGGAATTAAAGAAGATGGGAAGATCACTTCGTGTGATCACTACTAAGGAGAAAGGAAATTGGATTGATAAGCAGGTCTACACTTTTCTTAGAGGCTTAAACATGGAAAAGATTAACAAGGAGGAATATAGGAAATATTGGTACAACTTGGCGCATCTTTATGAAGCCATCTTAAAGGACTACCCTGAAACTCAGGTAAATTCTATTCCCTAGATATTTTTTAGGGATATTTTTTCCAATCAGCTCCAATTGTTCTTCAAAAAATCTATAGTATCTTTTGGTTTTTAAACTGGTAAGTTGTGAGGGTTCTCACTTTTCCCTTAACAGTGTTTTAAAATAAAAAATTTATGTTAGTGAGGAAGGGGATCTTGAGACCTATCTTTTATCTTCTATATTTAATATGCTTGATTTTATTATTGTTTTTTCTCCCTATTATACTATTATGTTTTATTGGGTGTTTTGTTTTATGGGGAAAGGGGAAGCCGCATGAAAACCCACCTTTAATGGAGAATGAAAATTAAATAAATATGGTAACCAATTAAAAGAAGTGTATAAAAAAGGAATGGGATGTTTCATGTGGTGTATGATTTTCATGATATTTCCATGGGTTGATTCTTATTGATTAATGTGTCACTATTATGATCGCCTTATTTTTTCACCTACAAAATTTATCACCACCATAAATAGATAATTACTTACTAGTAAAGGATAAATGGGTTGGATGAAATCTGAACTCTGTATTGAAAATACTGATATTGATTATTTATAATTGGTGTGATGTGGTTTGATTTGTTTTTTATTGATTTTTGTTAAGACCGATTTATGATTTAATATGGGTAATGGGAAAACTGAATACATGAATTTTTAATAAGAAGAATTAATTATTTGGGAAGTGGATATTTGGTTGGAATTAAATATATGGCAAGTTGTTTAAAAATTGTTGATATTTTAATGCATGAGAATGGATGAAATAATAATGTTGGAAGATAAATAAATGGTTTGTGATTATTTTTAGGTTGAATGATTATGTTGGAATGGGTTAATTAATGGTAAAATGAATTTAATGAAGTTAGTGAAACTATAAATGATGTTGTGGGATTGATATGGATGATGAGAATTATTGATTATGTGGCCTTCTTCCTTAATCGGTGTTGGTTGTGCTTATGATGATATTATTCCATGTAAAGTGTTTCTTTCTCTATGATGTTGTTTCTATATGATGTAAGTAGTGGTGAATATGTGATATAGATAAAGGATAATTGATGTTATATAAATTCATTGGATGATGATGATATATGGTGGGGGCCATGCATGGTAGGGTAGGGCACAAGGTTTATTCCTTACATGTTCATGATACCATACCACAAAGGATGGGATGTGTTGGTGGGAGATTTTCATGAAAGTATAAGGGGATGTGGTTTATTTCCTTCATTTTTTCATTACCCTTATAAGTAATGGTCATAAGGACATGTGCATTTAGTTCTGTGAGATGATATGTGTGGTAGGTTCCATGAGATGTGATATATAGTTGGTACTATGAGAGATTATACATAGTTGGTGTTGTTATTGGTGGGAATGAAAGGTGTTGGTTTGGGGAAAATTGGTAGATGATGACATGTTATTTGTAATAAACCATATTTCCCTAAGTCATTCCTTTGTGAAAATCCAATGGTTGTGGTGTTCCTAGGGGTTATAGTGGTTTGTTTCGGGAGTTTTCCAAAAATCCAGTTTCACAAAATGGTTTCACCAAAACAGTGGCATCGTGAAGTGGAACACTGAGACTGTGGCACCGTAACAATGGCACACCGAAATGGTTTCACCATTACATAGGAACACTAAAAAGTGACACCATAATGGTGGCACAATGAAATAGTGGTACCATGATGGTGGAACACCGAAATAGTGGCACACCAAACGGTGGCTCACCCTTTTCCAAATTTCTAGTTTTTTTAGTTTTCCTGATTTTTTCATCTTTGCCCAGTTCCATGTCAAAGGCTAGTTAAATAAGGAACTTATCAATTATTATCCATTTTTAACACCCTCTCCACCATTTTCAATGGAATTATTAAATCTAAATTAATTCTTAACATGTGGAGACCCTTGAAACTGCCAAACTGCATGGTCAAACCACAATATGATTTTCAAGCACTATGAAATCATCTCCCTGGATTTTAGGATCTCTCATTTTCTTAAACCAATATCTCTTCTTATCTTCTTCCTTTTTGTTCCCCTTGGTGATCCTAAATCCTTCCTCTCTAGATGAGTCATGCACTTGTGCTAGATCCCTCTCATGCCCAGTTCTTCTTGGTGTTTCCTATTGTTTGCATGATCACCTATTTTGGCGCAAAGATGAGTTTTGGTCGCCTATTGTTTCAAGTAGGGATTCTTATGCCACTCTTTATTTTTGTATCATGCATGGTGGGTGTAGTAATATTTATTCATTAATAATGGATGAATCCTTTTCCTTCATAAGTAATAAATGAAGGGAAGGTAATATGATGATCAAAGGATAACAGGGGTCAATGAAATAATGGTAAGGAAGTGATGATGTTATGTATAATGTTTTAATTTTTATCCATGAACCTCATTTTGAATTGTATGGGCTGTAAGGCCTTCTGAAAATAATGTTCTTTGTTGGTCTTTGCTTGTGCACTGGTAGTGTTCTATATTTTGTTGTGATGCTTTGATAAATGGTTGTAACATGAAATCTTCTTAATCACGTATACTTGGTTAAATAAATGGATGACCTAGGATCAAACCTATTCTATGATCACCCCTGTTATTTAAAGTGGAATTAAATAATCCATCTTGCTAAATTTGAATATGCTTGGATTAATGCTATGGTTGTGTGTTGTGTTTGGTTGGGTTTTATACTTTGTGGGGGTTGTGTGAATTTTTTGTTGGTATCCTTGTTATGGGTACGAGGGGTGGATAGAAGGAATGACCTTGTGTTTGGGGGATGGAATGTTTGTGTAGCAGGGATACTGTTTGGTGGTGTTTTGTTGTGGTCTTTGTGTATGGGGTGGTACATGAGGTATGATGGGATATCAGGTTGAGAGATTTATTGATTTTGGAATGGATGAACTTGTAGTCAGTGGGACTACCTTGGTTTGTGTTATGGCCATCGAGAAACATTGTGTAGTGGGACTACAATGTGGTTATGTGAAATCTGTGCAGTGGGAATACGTATTGACTTTTTTTTATGTTGAGAATGGTTGGTATTTTCCCCTGTAGTGTTGGAATAACTTATAGTGAACCCCTAATAAATAATGGAAATTGGTTAAATGAAAACGGGGTTGTGTTTATGCTCTGGTAGTGGTTGTTTGTGTGGTTGTGCATATAGGGGTAGTAGCAAAGGTGGTTTCGTGTGGGTTGGTTGCTTGTTTGGAAACCCATAGGTTAGGCTGAGTGTTTGTTTACCTATATGTATAAAATTATAGTTCCTTGTGATTTTCAATATGCACCCCACCCATGTTTAGAACTACATGTCGAATACTCCCATTTCATGGGGGAGAGTGTCTTACCCAACATCCTAGTGGGATGATGGATGGATGGTTACTGACTTTCTTCCTCACACCCCCTTCCGAGTTCTTACCACTTGAGCATATATGGGTAGGCTGTAATGTATTAAGGTTTACTATAGCCCAAGATCCTTCAGGTAGCTTGTGGTGTGGGTGAGAGTTATAGGTTTTTGCAGACCAGGTTTGTTTCCTAGGTGTCTTAAGGATGAGGCATAGGTGTTTTCGGGAAAGAGGTATGGATTTTGTGACCCAGGTGTATGTGGGTGGTATATGTGAGGTTTGTGGACCAGGTGTGTGTAGGCAATTGTGGTAGTGGGACTGCATTTGGGTATGGGCGGTAGTGTCAAGATGTTAGCCGTTATAAATGAGTAGTTAACCAGTGGGAAAGTGGTGTGGGGTAACCAAATCATCGATGTGCTTATATTATTATCTTACTTGAATTGCATTATTTGGGGAGTGTGACTTGGTGAGGATAGTATGGTTAGCTTTACTTGTTAGGTGTTGTTGGTTTATACTGTTTTCATAGGGGCATTAGTATTCTTCTATCACTTGTTCACGAGTGACTTTGGTTTCCCTACTGAGTATACATATATGCTCACCCTATGATGTAAAACTATTTTCAAGTTTCCATGAGGACTTTGAGGACCATGTTGGACTTTAATATCTCAGTCATCGGGATAGTTGTTGTTTTGATACTTAGTCTTTTCTTTTTCTACCTTGCTTTGGAGTTTTTATTGTACCTTTATGGCAGTTTATGTTTAAATCATGCATGGGTTGGATTTTGGTTTCCCTTATATAAAATTTTGGTGTTGTTCAAGATTTTTACCATCTTATCTCCTGATCTTGTTTTCCTTAAAAAGGGTAATACCTTCCATTTTGTGTGAGATTCCATACCCTTGGTGTTAGTTTCCACTTTGGGACCTATTGAAGGCAGGACTTGGGGGTCATTATCTCTCCTTCATCTTGAAGAAGGAAGGGTGTGGCACTTTTCTATCCCTTCCCTCATATTGAAGAAGGTGGGTCATGAAATTGTTGATGTTGTTTCATACTCATGTCCCTGTAATTAGAGATGAGGTGATCCTACCGTATCACTATTGGTTTGAGTGGGAGAGCCCTTGAGTTGGTAGGTTGGAGCTGAGATGAAATTCTTCCAGGCTTAAGGATGTTGATAGTTCTGATAGAGTTTGTGGTGTTTATGATATTTCTAGTGTGGATGTTTGAGATAGTAGGATTGGTGGTAGTGGAGTTTGGATGATGGTGTTTCTTTTCCCATTATACTTGTTTTCTCATGTATATGTTTTTTCTATTTTACTTACTTGGATGATTTCACACTTTCCTGTTATTTCATATTTATTGCACACATATGTAGATCTTTTTAAAGGGATGAACCCACTAAGTACTCCCAAGTTCTCACCCCGCCACATTTTTCTAGTGTTTTTAGGATAGTTCAATGGGGGTTTGAGGTTTTTTCAGGTATCTTGATGAGAGTTGTAGGATGTATGGTGTTTTATTAGCTTTCCTATGAAGGTTTTGGGTATAGTAGAAGCGTCATATGAGACATTACCAACTCTTATTTTTTAAAAAATCAATGATTAATATAGGATATACATCAAAGATAAATTCCATGAGCAACAGAATTGAATCAAATATTAATTTACATGATAATGTTAGAACCAAACACAGGATCATCACATAATGATTTATAATTAATTTAAGTAATTAAAAAATTACCTTGTGGTAAATTATTTATTTGTTAATGAATCTTAAAACGTCTCTACATCGTACTATCATTGCGTTGTATGAATCAAGTGTAGATTCCCTCCAGTGGTGATCGACACATGCTCCAAAAACCAATGAAAATAATTGTAGGACTCTCTGAGTGCAGACATGGTGGATCCTAACATTTTAATCATTCGTATTTGATAGCCCCAATAATCACTTCAAGAAGGATTATCCTTGACCACTCTGGAATCAAGGTTGGTGGTGGAGGAGGATTACTCTCTGTTCTTGAGAACATTCTTAGATAAGGAGTTCTCTTGGGCTTTGAGAGAATTATTTGGATGTTGTTTTTCACAACAAAACAAATGGAATCCTCTTAGGGTTAGAAATAATATAATTTGGATTAAATAGTGATAGGGTTAGAAAATAATAATTGTACATGCATCCTTATTATTTCCTTAGTCTATATGCAACCTCAAGTCTATAATAATAATAACAATATTATTATTATTTATTTATATTCAAAAAACTCTTGAATTAATTAAATATTATTTATTCAAATAATATTCAATATATATTATTTATCACCATACCATTAAAATTGTTCCTCTATTATTCCACAATATTTATCAAGCCTTAAATAATTACTATTTATTTAATAAATAAATATCACTGCATTATCTACTAATAAATAAATAAATATTATATTCACTATATAGAAAATAAGTATTTATTAAATATTCAACTCACAAAATATTCTCTTGAATAACTCATGATGGAATATATGCGATCAAGTAAACATGAATAATTATAAAACCAAATGTTGAAATAATATTTATTAAAAATGTTAAATAATAAATAATATTATTATTTAACTAAGGTTTTGGATACAGTGTGTGACCCTATATGCCTCTTTCTCATTGGAAATAGGTGAAGTGGTCTAAAGTACAAGGTTATTATCTAGAAACATGCCAAGACACCCATAGAGAAATAATTTAATGTCATAATGACATGAAACCTTATATGGATACTTACTGTATAATATAATCCCTTTATTGTTATATCTCTAATCAAGAAGGTTTCAAGTTAGTTCCATAAAAATATGTGCTCAATGTCTATTTCTTTTACTTTTTCAAACTTTGAACTTTCTCATAGAACACCATGTCCATTTATTAATTTAGGTTATATAATTTTCAATAAAGGTCCTGAGATATCAAATTATATTAAAGAATAGAAGGGAAAAATTATTTCTCACATTATTCATTAATAAAATATTACTCAGGATGCATCTAACATATCCTACTTCACTGCAAACATATGTCATCATGATTTTCATCAATACATCAAAGAACACGACTCATAATATCTATTAATAATAATCTTAAAGTCGAAGAATCAATACACACATTTGTAGATAGGATCATCTAATGACACATATAAATATGGATTTCCTATTGGTACGTCACATTCTCATAATCTTCTACACTGGAAATTACTAAGGGTGTACTCCATGAGAAGGTGCCTCAAAGTCTTTTGAGTCTTCACACCTGATATCCTATATAATTTATGTCCCTAAAATGATCTAATCTGGCTATAGAACAGATATTTAAGAATACTATTATGGAACTTCTCTGTTCTCATCATAGTGGGGAACTGTTATGACCTTTCGGTGTAACAGCTACTCTTAGGACATTATCATATACTATGTCACACATAAGAATAGTCATAATGTGATAAGTAATTTATTAATATTAAAAACTATGAATCTAGTTAATCATAAAGTACACAAAATTTGGTTCTATGGAACTAACTCTAATAGACTCCAACTTATACTAGATCCAACTGCTAACAACCTTCATTACACTAACTCTCACATGATACTCGTGCTTTTGTTGAGATAATGCTTTAGTAAAGGGTCATTTATATTTTCTTCCATATAAACCCTAATTACTATAATTTCACCCATCTAAGAAAAATCCCTTAATAGGTGATACTTCTTTAGAATGTTCTTTGTTCGTTGGTGTGACCTTGGATATTTTTTCAAGATCTTCTACTATAGTATTATCACAATATAATGTGATAGGGTCTTTACTTATAGGTACCTTCATATCCAAATAGCCTATTTGGATGCATCATAAGAAATTATAAACTCAGAATCTATTGTAGAATCAACAACAACTAGATGCTTTGAACTCTTCCAACTCAGAGCTCCTCTATTGAGATTGAAGATATATCCTTGCTATGACTTTAGATCAATATGATATATTTGAAAACTAGAATCAGTATAACCCCTAATGACCAGATCCTTGTATTATATATATACCAGGAACATATCCTTAGTTCTTCTCAAATACTTAAGGATATCCTTAACAACTGATCAAGTTTTTTCACCTAGATCAACTTTATATCTTCCCAACATGCTCATTTCATAGGACACATCAAGTCTAGTAGATATAATAGAATAAATTATTAATCCTATCATCAAAGAATATGTGATCTTACTCATTCTCTCTTTCTCATGTTGTGTCTGAGGATACATTTTCTTGGAAAGATTTATACCATGTGACACTAGAACCAATCCAGTTTTAGATTGTTCCATACTAAATCTCTTTATAATCTGGTCAATGTATATACTCTAACATAATCCAAGAAGGATAATTGATCTATCATGAATGATATTGATCCCATGAATGTAGGCTCCATCACCTAAGTCCTTCATAGAGAGGAATTTGTTTAATTAATCCTTAATAGACTGTAATACTGGTATTTCATTTCCAATAAGTAATATGTCATCAACATATGCTATAAGGATAAATACTACATTCCCAATAAACTTCTTATAAACACATGGATCACATTCATTTTTATTGAAACCAAATTATTTTATAGATTCATAGAACTTAATGTTCCATGACCTAGATGCTTGATTCAATCCATAGATGGATCTTTGTAACTTGCATATCTTTTTAGCATCACCTGGAGTCACAAACCCTTCTAGTTGTGTCATATAGACATCTTCCTGAATTTTCTCAATAAGAAAAAAAATGACATCCATCTTCCAAATTTCATGTTCATGGTGATATGCTAGATCAATTGGAATTATAATGGATTTAAACATGAAAACTAGAAAAAAATTCATAGTAAATTACTTTACATTGTTTAAACGCTTTTAGTCACTATCCTTACTTTATAGGTACTTAATTTACCTTCCATGTCCAGTTTTATCTTGAATACCCAACTTCATCCAATGGGATTTACATCAATTGGAGGATCAACCAAAACCCAAACTTGGTTCTGATACATATAATACATTTTAGAATTCATTTCTTCTTTCCATCCTGTATTTTTTGAGCTCTCTATAATTTATTTATAGGATATAGGTTCATTATTGTCAACCAACAATTATTTACCATCTTTAATGACTATAAAACCATATCTCTCTTTTTCTCTTACCTATATAGTGCTCTCATATAGTACTTGTGTTTTGGGAATAACTTATTCTATAAATAACTATGAAATTTATTCATATACCAACTCTTATGTGTCTTGATCATCAGCTCCATCAAAGTCAAGCATGCTCCCACTATCCTTCTTAAGGATATTCTCCCTCTTAAGAAAGATGGATTTTCTAGTGATGGTCATTTTCTTGTCTAAGGGTTTGTATAGGTAGTATCCACTTTTTTCCTTAGTATTCCCTATAAAGATACACTTTGTTCCCTAAGGCTCTAGTTTTTTCTAAGATAGCATTAACTAATGTCTTGCAACCCCATACATGTGTATGTGAAAAAATGGGTTTCTTTCAACTCTATAACTTGAAGGGAATTCCATTTTCCGATTTATTTGGTACTCAATTTAGTGTGTATTCTACAGTTTGTAATTTATATCCCCAAAAAGATAATGTAAGATCTACATGACTCATCTTCTATCATACCATGTCTAGTAAGGTATGGTTCCTCCTTTCACTAACATCACTTCATGGTGGTGTGTAAAGTGGAGTGATTTGAGAAATAATCCCAAACTACCAAAAAAATTCAATAAATTATTAGTTAAGATATTTACCACCTAGATTAGATCTATGCTTATTTATTTTATTTCCAAGATGATTTTATACTTCATTATTGAATTATTTGAATTTATCAAAGGAATCAGACTTATAACTCATCAATTAAAAATAAATATATCTACTCAAGTCATCAATAAAAGTTATGAAGTAAGAATAACCACCTCTAGTATCTATTGGAAGTGGTCCACACACATCTATATGTACCAATCCTAAAAGCTCTGTTTCCCTTTCACCCTATCCATCGAATGGTGGTTTGGTAATTTTTTCTTGTAAACAAGCATTACATCTTTCAAGTGGTTTTATCTCAAAAGAGTTTAAATAACCATCTTGATAGGGATTTTTTAGATGCTTCTTGTTTATATAACCAAGATAGTGATTTCATTTATGGGTTTTATATAAGTCATGTAAACATTATTCATTATCAATTACCTATACTCAGTTTTCATAGTTTAATGCATAAAGACCATTATTTAAATGTATCATACCATAAAATATAACGACTTTATAAAAGAAATTGATTTTATTTCTAAACATGAAAACAAAATCATCTGTATCTAGGAAGAATATAGAAATTGTGTTTTTGGTAATAGTTGATACATAATAACAATAATTTAAAACCAATATCATTCATGTTGGAAACAAAAGGTGGTAGTATCCAATAGATAGAGCAGCCAACCTCACACCATTGGTAGCTTGAAAATCCACATCCCCTTTGGAAAACTTTTGTAATATACTTAGTTCTTGTATTTTTATATATATGTGAGAACCAAAATCTATATCTAATACCCAATGTGTAGATATAGAAAGATTACAATCGATAATGAATTCACCTTTGGCTTCCCCTTTATTCTGGGTGAAGTTCCTCTTCTAGTGGACTTTCTTTCCACATGAAAAACATAATTCTTCTTTTTCCTTCACCCTCCTTTGTATATTACACTTCTTTTATGGATAGTTCTTGGGAGATTTAGACTTATTATGAGTCCTGGGTCCCTTTTCATTATATTTAATTTTCTTGTTCAACATAAGGACTATGGGTTTTTCATGCCCTATGTCCTTGTAAGCTTGATGAATGAGAGTAATAATTTCTAAAAGACACTTATTTTCATTGATTATGTTATAATTAATAATAAAATTGGAGAATTACTTGAGTAGTAAAGAAAGGATTAGATCTATGTGTAAAACATCTCAGAATTCAATTCCCAAGATGTCTAAATGTTCTATGTATCCAATAATCTTAGCTACATGTGGCCTAACTAATGTCATCCCTCCAAGATTGCATGTAAAAAAAGCATTAGAGATCTTGTATCTCTCTTATCTCACCTTCTCTTTATAGAGATCGTGAAAGTGAGACATCAGGCTATATGAAACCATTTACTCATGTTTCTTTAGAATATCATTGGTCGTTGATGATATCATGAAACATTAGACATATTTGGCATCATCCAAATATTTCTGATATAGAGATATTACTTCCTCACTAACCACTTGGCCTGGTGCTTCCGGAATAGGGTTTTCTGACACATGTAATTTCCTTTAATGGCATAGGATAACACGTAAGAACCTTTTCCATTATTGAAAATTAGTTCCAATGAGAAGGTTATCCTTATCAAGTATTGATCATGGTGATATAGTTGAAGTCATATTTATTATCGTTTCTAAAAATAATAAGATAATAATTTTTTTACTTTATTTAATTAAAGTAAAAAATAAATACTATATTTATTAATATACCACTATTTTATCAAAACCAAATATCCCTCACCATTGGATTTAGAACATCCTATTTCTTGTAAATTCTAGTGGAAAATACCCATATTCCACTTCTCATAACACATACTTGGTCCTAATAAGTTATTTGAAAGGATTTAGGGAGGCATAAAATTTAAAACTGCATTAACTCACAGTTCCCTGATTTTTTGAGTGCACTCCCCAATCCAAAAATCCATATATTGGATTTCCTCAACATTTTCCTCTTAGTTAAACAAATACCAAATTTGTAGGTTAAACCTTGTTGTGAACTAAGTTAAGTCGACCTAAAACTTCAAGTTATAATTCCATGATAATTGAAATCCCCCCAACTTGGGATGGTCAAACACTTTGAACTATGTTTCAATTTTAACTTAAGTAGTGGAAGGATATACAAACTTAATATATATAACTGAGGTATTTTTATCTTTATGAAACAATTTCACATTTTATATTTATTATATTATTTTTAATATTAAGTGGATTTACTTAAGTGATTAATCATGTCTTGGATAAAGTTTATGAATGGTTCAATTTATTTTAGTTTTATCTTTCATTCTTGTTAATTAATTAATTAATTCATGTTAGCATAAAAAACGTCCATAATGAAAATAACCATGCATATTGACATAAATAAAATAATATAGTGCTATGATCATGATATTTTACTAATGGTTATCTTATCTAGTGAATGAAAAAATTAACCATTGACCAAGGGGAAAACACATTAAACCATGACTTGGTTCATGTTGAAGCTTTCCACCAGTCCACCCATGTACCTCTTGGATTGGTTCTACCTAGGCTCTAAACTTGAACTACATCCACTCACTTGGGATATTCATCCATTATGTAATTTTTTACTCACATGCATGTGTGGGGAACTAAAGGATTGGTTAAGGGGTTTGCATAAAAGGAAGCTATGGGAACACAGACCCTTATATAATGAGAGGAGTGATGAAACATAGGGAATTGATTTAATTTAATAATAAATTAAAAATAAACCAATCACGTACAAATTTATGGTATATTCTCATGATCATCCATATACATGAAATGAATTACACATTTAATAAAATTATCATTTAATTATAATCATTCTTAATTAAGATAAATCGTGCTCAAATAAATTAATTATCTTCTTTAATTAATCAATTATTTTATTTTAATTCTCATCCAAAAATTATTTAGATATAAACCATCATAATTTTTAACAAATTAAATAAATTTATTTAAAATTAACTATATACAAAACTTTTACCTTAGAGGAAACACGGTGAGTACCCATTCGAACTACCCAGTGTGTATTATATTCATATACTATTAACTCATGTGAAATGTGGCATACATGACTTATCACATAATTTCATAGTGTGTACATAGTCAAATAAATGACATGCAGAACACATGTTATTTATGTAGCGTGTTATATTTCAATGTACATAGAGTAATGACAAGATTACAACTTATACACAATATATAGTTTCGAACATTAAACATAAATTAATTCAATGTTTAATATATATAAAATGCATCACATGGAATGTACATAGAAAAATAAATTACACACAGAACACATGTTTATAAGGTTTAATCTTTATAATAAATTAATTTTTAATTCTTCATAATTTGATAATGTACACGACATGTATAGTTCTCACCATCTATCCATGACCCATTCTTATGGCCTCGGTGTGCAATCATTCTATGAAAATTAATGGAGTACGTGGAATTTAAATGGGATACATGTCATATAGTATCTGATTTAAATGGTCACTAGTCATGTAGGTCATGTAAGAAAATACATGGACCATCTTTGACTACTGGATTTTACGTCGTGTACAAAGGTTACACGCCATGTAGTCTGGATAACTATGTGCTATACTAGCTCGATCAACATGTGATGTATTTAAATACACACCATGTGTAATAAATACACACAAATTGAATTAATTCTGAATTAATTTGGTTCATTAAACATGGGTACATGGTGTGTGCTCTTGTGCTATCCAGTTAGAATCCTCGATGCCTTCAGGTGTGTTCTTCAAATGTTATTCATTCATAAAATTAATTGATTTTTATTATATTTTTGATAAAAAAGGAATAAGATCCTATATCATGATTCAAATTAAAAAACTTTCTAAAAATAAATGTATAAATAAATCAATTATCTTTAAATAATTATAAATAATTATGCAACCCCTCTAATACCACTTGATAGTTTTGGGCGTAGCAGAAGCGCTATATGGGACATGCCCAACTCAAAATTTTTTAGTAACCGATCATTAATCGGAGATGTACATCAATGATAGACATCATGAATAATGGAATTGAATGAAATATTAATTCATTGAAGAACTTTGGAACCAAAATTATGATCATCACATAATGATTTATAATTAATTTAAAAAATTAAAGAATTACCCTGTGACTAATTCTTTATTCATTGATGAATATGACAATGTAACTACATCATACCATTATTACATTATAGGAATCAAGTGTATATTCCCTCAAATAGTGATCCAAATGTGCTCTATGAACCTCTGAACATCATCCATGTAATATTTATATGCTAGAATTTTAGATCTTAATACTTCCATCATTCATATTTGATCGCCCCAAGAATCCCTTCAAGAAGGATTCTCCTTAACCTCTCTAGAATAGAGGGTGTAGGAGGAGTAGGATCACTCTCTTTTTTAAGATAGTTCTTATAAAAATATCTCTCTTGGAATTTGAGAGAATTCTTTAGATGTTGTGCACAAAAAACAAATGGAAACCTCTTAAGGTTAGAAATAATATAATTGAGTTTAAAAAGTGTCAGGGTTAGAAAATAATAATTACACATGAAACCTTATTATTTACTTAATCCCTATAGAACCCCATGTCTATAATAATAATATTATTATTATTATATGTTAACATGCACAAAACATGTAAATTAATTAAATATTATCGATTCTAATTATATTTAATATATATTATTTCTCACCACACCATTAAACTCATTCCACCATTCCTCCATGATATTTATCAATTCATTATCCACTAATAAATAAACAAATAATATATTCACTAAATATAAAATAAATATTTATTAAATATTCATCTCACAAAATATTCTCTCGAATAACTAGTGAAAGCATATATGAGATCAATAAAACATGAATAATTATTAAAAAACATGCAGGAATAATATTTATTCAACATTTTAAATAATAAATATTACTATTATTTAACTGAGATTCTGGATACACTTAGTGTGTGATCATCTAGGCCTCTTTCTTAGTAGCAATAGGCGAACCATCCCAAAGTACAAGGTTAACCTATAGCAATATTCCAAAGTTAATGTATAAATGACATAAAACCTCATAAATATGCTTACTATGTAATATAATTCCCTTACCACAACATCTCTAATCAATAAGATTTCATTCTAGTGACATCAACCTATGTGATCAATGTCTCTTTCTTTGAATATTATGGAATTTGAAATTTCTCATAGAACACCATGTCCATTAATTTATTTAGGATTTATAAATTACATTAAAGGTTCTTAGATATTATCTTCCATTAATGAACAAAAGGTACAAATCCTTACTTGCATTATTCATTAATGAAATATAACTCATGAAGCACCCAACATATCCTACTTCACCGTGAACATATTTTGTCATGGTTTTAATCAATACATAAAATAACATGACTCATAACATCCATTAATAAAAATATTAAAGTATAAGGATAAAAACACATGAACATATATAGGAACATCCAATGACACATATAAATTTGAATTTCTTATTGGTGGGTCTCATTATCATAATCTTCTATTCTAGAAATTACTAAGGGTGTATGCCATGAGAAGGTACTTTAAATTACTATGAGTCTATACCCATGATATCCTATATCATTTTTTTCCCTAGAATTAATTCATCTGTATATATAACATATATTTAGGAATATTTTTGTGTCACTTCTGTGTTATCATCGTAGTGGGGAACAGCTATGACCTTTCAATGCAATAGCTACTCATAAGAAATTGTCACATACTATATTACATATAATAACAATCATGATGTGATAATTAGTTTGTTAATATTAAAAACTATGAATATAGGTAATCATAAAGTGTATAGAATTTAGTTTTAGGGAATCAACTCCAACATCATGCATGTATTTTATTTTTATTTTATAGCATGTACATGAAATTTGGGTTATGAAAATGAAGATGATGGATTTATGATTCCTTATTTTAATTATATGGAGTTGGATTGGTGGTTTTTTATATCTTATTTCTTAGGTATTTAAAGGGTAATTAATCCCATTTGATCATTTATATATCCTCAATATTAGTCACCAACCTAGGATCTACTAGAGGCAGGACTCAGGGGTAACTCCTCTTCACTGCCAAGCCATGAGGGTTACTAGTGGGGGTCATTAAAAAGTGGTATAAAAGGTTTTAGTTGAGATATAGAGTATATATTATAGTTAAAAATAGGTGATTAATTCATGTTATTGGTAGGGATGTGGTGAAACTCAATCCTAACATGTGACATAGACCAAAAAGACTAGATGGGTCACTCATATTTCGGGGTCCTTGTGATCTAATGTAAGGACTTTGACAACCGAATAAACATTTTTAGGTAGAATTGGAACCATTGTGGGATATAATTATAGGGAGGTACATTCATCATGGTCATTAGTTGTATTAGAATTTAAATTTTTAATTTTATTTGCATTTATCTTACTATGTTTGTGTTGTAGTTGTTATTGAATTGTTATTATTTTCTGAACAGGTCATATAACCTGAAAGAAAAAAGTAAAATCATAATTAATTGGCATGAAATATTTTTCTAAAACCTTTTTGAGACTTGATTTGATATTCCCTTTCCTTTTATAACATGCCCCTTCATAAATTGGACCTTGATTTCAATGTTAAAGTGCATAGCATGATAGTAATTTTTTGGAATGTCCATACTTGTTAACAAAGCATTATTAAATTATTTTGTTGTGAATAGTTGATAAATTTTGATAACCTCAATAAAATATGTTACCATAAGTAAATTTTATATTGTTATGATAAAATGAATTGTTTTTAAACCATGCGTAGGATTATTATGGTTCTTGTGCAAGTTTATATTCCATGCATTGTTTTTCATTCGTGGTGTATCATAAGAATGTGTTATGGATTTATTATAAATTTTATTTTGGTTATTTTAATTATATAATTCCTAAAAAATGACCATAATGATTATTTATAATTCATTTAAATTTGAAAATTTTTACATGAATAATTTTTCTCTTTCTTTTTGGCATGACTGCAGTTTTGTAGTATTAATCTATTTATATGTTTTGAGAATGTGTTGTAAATTTATTGAAAAAATGGAAATTTTGTATCATTTGTTTCTTTATTTTGGAAAATTATAAACATTATTATTGATAATAATTAAAAATTTGAAATTTTTTCATATCAAAAAATATACATCGTCTTCTAAGCATGGTTAAGAGAATTGTTATATTGGATTGTTTATACATATATATCGATCATCAAAATTTGAATTTCATACCATGTGTTTCCTTTATTATCATGATATATATCTTGCATGTGTTATGAATTTTTTATAAGTCTATAATTTGTTTTTTTAATTCTTGTAAAATGATAATCATTATTTGTGGTAACTTGTTGAGACTTGAAACTATCTACATGATTTTACTTATTCTTTTCAAGACTGATAAAATTTATATTGTTGAAATAATTATGCCTTGAATGTTAATTCATGAGTAGTTTATTATGGGGAGCATTACTAAATTTGAAAATGTTTGTGTGGTTACTATGAAATTTCTAGTATGTAAATATTTAAAATCTAGCGTGTTTAGTGTTTTTTATTTAGAATATAAAAGCATATTATATAATGTTCATGTTGTATTTAAATATTGAAGTAAAATCATGTTACCTTATTGTGATGTATAAGCATGTTTTTATGAGTGATGAAGTGTTTAAATAGTATTTTGTTCAAGTATGTCAAGCATGATACATAGTGATACAACATATGTAGTTTTATTTTTTTATATGAAGGAATGTTATATTTTAAATATGAAATCATGTTTTTTGCATGATAAAATGTTTAAGAAAACTTTTATTTGGGTATGGTTAACATGATGTAATAGAACATATCATGTGAAGTTTTCTATTGGAAGCATGTTTCCTTAGAAACCAAATGTTTATTTTAAGTTTTCCAAGATCAATTTGTAGTACCAAAACATGCTCAATTTTTTTCTTCAACTTGGATGCTTGTTATAGTTATTTAAATGTAAGGTGTGATGATTCCCCTAAAATTGAATTTGAAATATACATCATTACTTGTGGTTGAATTTTTTATTAATTTTTTCATTTAACAATTTATATTCCTTATTGAAAACCTATTTTATGAATTATAAAATGGTGTTTTAAAGACTGTTTATGAAAAATATGTCAATAATGAAGCCTAAGCCATGAATTTTTATGATTCTTAACATGGAAGTTGTGTGATAATTGAAATGATGTTTCTTTATATTATGAACATGTACCCCTACTATGATTATGTGTTGTGATATGGTTTTATTTAAGGAATCACTCACCTCCCATAAAAGTATAACCACTTAAAGTAGGTAATAAAAATATTTTTTGGAAAAATCTTAAAATTAATGAATATGATGCACCTAAATTGTTAAAAAGAAGTGATGAGAAGTGATTTATTGCTATATATTATTGATTGGGTTTACTGTGATTGGGCTTATGGTGGTAATGTGTGTTATGGATTCAAGCATATGAAGAGAGTTAAACCACTTCCCCTTTAAGACATGTTATACATATGACACATTCTAAAACCATGTAAGAAATTTGGGGACCCCCAAATAAAACAATATCTTGATGCGGTGGATGAGTCCCATTGATTTTTTTACTTAAATAGGTGTTGTATAGTTTTTTTTGGTTTTTATCTTGGGATATATAGAGTTTGGTTTGGTGGTATGAATGGTTATGTGAAAGATAGGTAGCTTGTGGTTAATGTGAGATGGTGTAGTGTAGTTTCTGATGGAGGATGGAGATGTGGTTGTCTGGGGTGTGGTGCAGAAGAGTTATTTGGTGAATATGACCATAGATTAATGTTATTATTGTGATGTGTTGATGTTATTTTTATGTTGATTATAGTTCTTTTGTGGTTTATTCTAACCTTGTTATTTCCTAGTTTAAAGTTATGTCATTGAAATGCTATTGAGGTTTGGTACATGAGAATGAGAAAGAGAGATCTTGGGATGTGGACCTATTGAAATTATAGAGGTAGGAAGTAATGAAGTTATTTGGTGGATCCTCCAGCCCTGATGCCAAGGATTTTTTGGAGGGGTTTAAGGTTTCTTTTGGGTTGGTTAAGACCCCTTATGACTTCTGAGTTTCTTTGGAAGTTGGATTGTTTGAGAAGTTGGATCAAAGATGGTGGGAGATGAAGTGAGGTGATCTAGGAGAGATATCTTAGGAAACATTTCATGAATTATTCAATGAGGGTTTCCTTTATTGATTGTAGATACATGATATTTTAAAGGATATTTAAGAGCTTTGGTATGGGGATGAGAGTGTGTGTGGCTTTGGGGTTTGATTTATGGACCTAATTAGTTGGTTTCCATGTTTTCTACCTGAGAAGATAGAATGAGCGTAGATTTTTTTAATCTAATTTGAGACCATATATTCATCATTATATCATCCTTTTTCAGTTTATATCTTGTGAAGAAGTGATTGATCAGGAAGAGATCATTGATAAAGGGTTGTCTATAAAGTAGGGTTATGGTGAAGATCTATACTGAGTTGTTGGGAAGTATGAGTTGAATACTCTGGGTTGTGTGTCTCAAGATTCACTAAGGAAGAGAGTGAGGTGGGATTCTAAGGTTAGATTATGGATTGGCACTCAGGTTTGAGTGGTATAAGGTGTCTTATGTTTAGAGAGTTGATCTATTTATGATGTTATATTTTGGAGCATCATCAGTATTAATTTCCTAAGATTAATCATGTTTCCTAGTCTTTGACGAAGAGTTAGAAAAGGAGGGATGTCTTGGTTGAGTTCTACTCCTTTCACTAAAACCTTGTAGTGGATTTTTAAATTTGTTTTGAAATTGTGTTGAACATTTTATAAATTTAAGTATTTATTTTTTTATAAAAATTTTAATGAACATCCCTTCTAAAATGAAATCAAATGATTTAAACAATATGAGGAAATTTTTTACCAAGATGTGGATATCTTGAAACATGGTTAAGGTGGGAGGATTATTTGGGGAGACTTGGTTGTGAGTGAGGAGGATGGTGCCAGTTTGGCTTCATACAATGATGGAATCATATTTTAGAGGTATCTCTTTTTGTCATGAGGGTTTCCAGGTGATGTTTTTTTAGAGTCTCGTGGCTGGATCTTGTTAAGGTTTTTGGTAATGGGTTGGTTATGTTTGAGAGGTATCACCCAAGAGTGTGTTTTAGTATCAGTCATTTTCCTTATGGGGTTGATTTTGATTATTGACTATGATGATCATTTTATAGGTATCTAATTTAATGGTCCAGACCTTCTAGGTCTATTATTTTTTGAGTTTTGGGTTTCAAAGGAATCTAGAAGGAATTTTTGGAGCAAGAGGTCGAGATAAAGTTGAAATTTCAGCATTCAAGAGAAATTCATGATATGAATGATATGACACACCATGAACATGACCTAGGAAGATCCTATGTAATTATGAGTTATTAATATTCATAGAATGGAGGCTTTATTCATGGAATAAATGATTTGTAGGTTTTTAAGATCCATGCACCTTGATTTTTGGTGAATATTGGAATTGAATCATTCATGTTAATAAATCCCTTATCACACAGTGGATTATGTTTTCTAGGCCTGACTATAAATTCCAGGGTCCCTTTGATTTCACCCATTCTTCTTTTGTTTATCTCAATTATTGGGAAAATCCTAGGTAGATTTGGGAGGTCTTTCAGCCCCTTTTCCATATATTTGATCCTTGTATTGGGTAGATTGGTATTTTTAGATCTAAGGTGAGTTTTCCTCCTTTCACCTTGGTTACTTTCCTTATCTCCCTTGGAAATTCTTGGAAGTAGTTTTGATTCATATTGAGGTTGATGGTTCCAAATGTAGTGGGAGAACCTATTGGTCCAATTTATAACTTAAATTTTGGGATTATATGGATCATTTGCAATGTACAAGACAAGAGCGTCATCACCAATGAATTTTTTCCAAATAATTGACAAAAAACACTGAAACCAAGAGAAGATCTATTTAGGTTAATTTTATAATTAATTTAAGAGAAATAAGAAATATTACTTCTATCTTGAGATCTTTCTTTATTGAGGGTTTTTATCATTCTAACATGATTGGTGTAGTGTCATTTTGTAGAGAGGACCCAAACTAGAGCCCCTCTAGCAGTGATCCACATGTGCTCCTTCGATCTCTGAACAACACAGATAAAACATTAGGTGCTTGCTTAGTCGATTGATCATTTTGTGTTGTTGGTATTGATTGATTCATGCTTCTTTGGACTTGAAGTAATTTTATATTATTCTTTTCGGTCTTGAGAGGAAGATAGGAGGAGGGACATCTTGATAGGAATCTATAGTGTATAATGATTAATTCTCTCTAGAATGTAATATTGGTCTATTTATAGACCTAGGGTTAAGTTTTGATATTTAATTAAATACACAAGGGTCTTTAATAATATATTAAACCCATAAGTGATTCCATGCCATATAATAAAATAATATTATGGTTTTACTTCATGGCATGTGCTCACCCATGAAATGATAAATATTTATTTTACAATATGATCAATAAATATTTATCATTGGACTTGAAACTTGGTTTGTTCATCCTCATCATCATTTATTAAATTCTTGAATAAATATTTTTCATATAATAAAATAAAATAAAAATTCTATTCATAGTCTATAAAATAAATATTTATTAAATATTCAAATAATTAAATAAAATATTTATTAATGAATAAATAATTATTTATTACCTTTTGAATGACAAGAGATAAATAAATATTATATATATTCTCATAATTAAATAATTACCTCATGAATAAATATTTAATTAATATTTGAGATCAATTGATGAATCCTAAATAAATATTGTTTCTTGGTTTAAAGAATAATATTTATTACAATTAGTAAATAAATAATATTTAATTGATATTGACAGAAGAACTTTTTGTGTGACCCTCTAGGCCTCTTCCTTGGTGACATTATGTGGGCTTACCTAAATTCCAGGATTACTATCTATTAATGGGTCAAGAAACCCATAGATAAAGAAATTTTTTCACAACAACAACAAACACATACGAATTCTAATTGTGTAATATAATCTCCTTATCATGATATCTCATTAAGCAGGTTTCACACTCATGTCATTAACCTATATGCTTTACACGCCTTTCTTTGACTACCTGAAATAAACTTATCATTAAACCATGTACATGGTATTTAATGTGGTGGTTCTATTTTAATCAAAAGGATAATATATCAACTTCCATAAATATGGAAGGTACAAATCCTTCCTTGGATTATTCATTAATAACATGTCATTTGTAACACAGCCAATATACCCAAATTCAATATGAACTATCTCATCATGGTTTATAGAAATACATCAAATGAAAAAGTCATGATATCCATTAATAATAATTTTAAACTCTAAGGATCATTACAAATGCTCGCAAACAGGAATATCCAATGACATATAAACATATGGAATTTCTATCAATGAGTATGTTCTCATAATCTCTCATCTTAGATATTACCAAGTGTAAAATTCATGAGATGATTATCATATTCTTACAAGTACTTTCACCTGATTATCAACATATTATGTACCCCATCATAGAATGATATCCAGCTATAGAACAAGGTTAAAGAGTATCATCATGAAATTTCAAGGTTCTCATCATAGAAGGGAACTATTATTCCCTTTTCAATGAGATAGATACTCTGAGATGTTATTTCATTAAATTAATGTAGAACTATGAAAGATATGCAATAATATATTTTAATTAATATTCACTTCTTTTAATATACATGAAATATTAAGTACAGATAGTTGATTCTTGGATGTAAACTCCAAAAGAATCCCACCTGGACTAGGGAAAACTACTAATGACTTTCAGTCTACTGTCTCTCACATAATAATCATGTTTATACTGATTTAAGGATTTATTCAAGGGGTCCTCCACATTTTCTTCCATGGAAACTCAGCTCACTGTGACATCACCTCTCTGAGAAAAATCCATCAAGAGTTGATATTTCCAAAGTATGTGCTTTATCTGTTGATGTGAACATGGATCCTTTATAAGATCCAACACTATAGTATTATCACAATAGAGTGTGATGGGGTATTTACTATTAGTCATCATGTTAAGCTCTTAGATGAAGTTTTGAATATAAACCAATTCTTTAGTTGCCTAAAAACTGCAATAAACTCAGAATCTGCTATAGAATTGGTGACCACTACTTGATTTGAGCTCTTCTAGCTCACAAAACCTCCATTGGGAGTGAAGATGTATCCTAACTGTGATTTCATATTGTCTTTATCTGTTTGGAAATTAGCATATGAATCCCTTGATGACTAGTTCCCCATCTCCTCTATAAACCAGGAATATATCCTCAGTACACCTTAGATACTTAAGGATAGTATTGACTACCATCCAATGTATATAACCTGGGTCATCTTGATATATTCCTACTATTCTTAAAGAATAATATAAATCTATCCATGTATATAGCATAGTGTACATTACTGTCCTAATTAATGATGCATATGGAATCCTTATCATCCTCTATATTTCCTCATGTGTTTGAGGGAATATTTTCTTAGAATGATGAATGTCATGTGAAACTGGAAACAATCCCCTTTTGATTTATCACTAATGAATCTCTTTAGTATCATGTTAATGTACATACTTTTACTCTGTCCAAATAGCCTATTGGATATATCATGGTGGATCTTGATTCTAATAATACATGTTGCTTTGCCTAAGTCCTTCATTGATAATAATGTGTTTAACCATTATTTAATATAATATAATAATCATATTTCTTTTCTAATAAGTAGTATATCATTGACATAAACTATTAATAAAATGATCACATTCCCACTAAACTTCTTATAAATACAATGATCACAATCATTATTTATGAAACCAAATTCGGTTATGTATTTATCAAATCAAATGTTTCATGACCTGGATGATTTATTTAATCTATAAATGGATCTCTGCAACTTTCATACTTTGTGGGAATCCTTTGTAGCCATAAAATCTTCAGGTTGTGTCAAATAGACCTCTTCCTAAAGTTTCCTATTAAGGAAGTCTATTTTAAAATCCATCTCCCAAATCTCATAATCATGGTAAGTTGTTATGGAAAGAAGAATTATGATGGATTTTAGAATATAAAATGGTTAAAAGGTTTCATCATAGTTTATGCCTTGATGTTGTTTGAACCCTTTTTCAACCATATATGCCTTATAAGTACCGACGTATCCATCCATTTCTAGTTACTTCTTGAATATCCATTTGAAACTAATAGGATTTAAATCCACTGGAGGGTCTTCCAAAACCCTGAATTGGTTTTGATACATGGAATCCTTTTTATAATCCATAGATTCTTTACATTTTACAACTATTATTCCACTGACTACTTCCTTATAGTTTACATGATCATTATTATCAACTAATAATGAGTCACCATCATCAGTGACTGTAAAACCATATCATTCTAGTTTTCTAACTTCTCTCACACTCTTTGTGTCTTTGGATCCCTCTTCCATGGGGCTTAGTGGAATCTAATATTTTTACAACTCTTTCATTTATTAATCCATGACTTCATCAAATTATATCTCTGTAAAGACCCGTAAAATTCAAGGGAAATTTTTTCTTAATTTTCTTTAGAATTTTACAAGAGCGCGGTTTCAGACGGCACCTGATTCCGAGGCCCAGAGTGCCCGGAATCAATTTCCGAAGTTTGGCTCGGGTACGTTCAGTGAACGAACGAGCGGGTTTTCCTAACTTTTGATCTGGTGCTCGGAATTGAAATCCGAGGGCACCGATGAACTCACAGCGCCGAAATTCGCTAATTGAGACCTTTTCGGAAGTTGCGTTTGTTGCGGGTTGAAAGTTAGTTTTGGGGATTAAAAGTTAAGTAAAATAAAATTGTGTGTGAATTTTATTTTATTCGTGGTGGTTAGACTCTCTCATGGGAAGTTGTTGGTGGGGCCCACAACCACCCAACTTCCCATGTGTGGTTATGAGGGAGGTGGGGCCCACACGAGCCCCCACCTTTTCAAATTCCCTAACCCCTCTAAACCCCCTCTTAAATTATGTGGCTCTCCCCTACATTAATTCTTGCCAACTTATCTCTTCATTTAATTTTTTGACAACTCTAGATTTTAATTAATGTAATGAATTCAACTTTTGAATTTTGAAAGGTTGGCAAAGTGAAAATAAAATAAGGTGTAGCTTATTTTATTTTGGGAGTTGCTGTGTTGTGTGGAGATTTGAGAGAAAAAGAGTTCTACACTTTGAAGAACTTCATCTTCCTCCTTGAAGAACGCGAAGAACACCGACACGCCGTTCTATCTTCTCTCCACGTCAAAGAAAGGGAGACACCGCTTCCTCCTCGGTTTTCCTTCGTCGACTTGAGAAGTTTCGCCAACGACGTATCGCATCGGACGCATCCCTTCGTCAACGGATTTGACGAACAACGACCGCGACGCCCGACCTCCGCGACGTCGTCTTCCGCGGAACGTAGAAAAATCTTCGAACCTTATACCAAGGTAGGGGTTGTTGATTTCTTTTTGGTTTAATTATTTTATTCTTGATCGTGAATTTAGCAAGTCTAACGTGTGGCTTTGAATTATTTAAAGTTGCGTTATTATTTTAACGTGAGGGGGCCGGACCGCACGAACACGGCCGAACCCCCTCCAACGATCTTGTTGTTTATTCTTGCGGGTGGAAGCAAAGTGGCGTGGTGCCGTCGCACCACGCGGATAATCGTGCAATTATTTTTACGCGGCGTCGTCGCGCCACGCCGAGGAAGAATCTTCAATAACGCGACGTCGTCGCGCCGCGTTGAAAAGAATCAAGGCACGGCGAAGGGGAGCGGTGTCGTCGCACCGTGCCGGACGACGAACACCGCGGCCGGTTCCGGGCCGCGGCGGGACGAGGAGACCGCGGCCGGTTCCGGGCCGCGGCGGGAAGAGAAGACCGGCGGCCGGGCCGCCGGCGTCGGAAGCCGAAGGGGGGACCGGAATTTCCGGTCCCGTTGGAGAAAACCGGCCGGCCAGCTGGCCGGCCGGAAGGCATTAAACCGGGGGAATTAATCCCCCGGCCAACACATAAAAACCCCCCTCTTTATGAGGGGGCAGTTCTTTAAAGGAGGGGGGGGCAGCAGCCCCCCGGTTTTTACTTCAATCGGCCCCCACGTGGGGGCGGTTTCAATCAAGGGGCGCGGCAATTGCCGCGCCGAATTTCCAGGAAGCGGGGGCTTAGCCCCCGCGTGCCGCCACCTCGCGGCGACTGGCCGCCGCGGCCCCCGCGGCCTCCGCGCCGCCGCCGCGCCGCCGGACCGCCCCAGGGGGGGGTCGGGCCGGGTCGGCCCGGACCCGGACCCCCCTGTTTCGAACCAGTTCCGGTCTTTTGGTCATATCTTGAGCCTCGGACCTCCGAATGATGAACCGTCTACGGCAACGCGATCCTTGGATCGAGACGGTCGTTTCGGTATATTGCACTCAAGGTTTCGGTTTACTTTGAGTTCGGCCGGGTTGGTTTGTTCACGAAACCAACCGGGCCTTCGGAGCGGAAACGCTCATATCTTGAGCTACGGACGTCCGATTGACGTGCCGTCAGCTGTGTTGTGTCCCTCTTAGTGAGACGAATCTTTTGGCATACTCCGCCCGAGGTTTGGACGCAGGTGGAGTACGGTCGAGTTGGTTTTGCCTTAAAAACCAACCGGGCCCCGGAGACGAAAATGCCAATAACTCTCAGACCGGGCGTCCGATCGACGCGCCGTCTGTTGCGTTGAGTTCCTGTTGACGATACGGAACTTTTGGATACATCAACTCTGGTCTTCATGACAGTTGATGTATCAGCCTCTCGGCTCGTGGAGCGGACCCTCCGAACGAGCTTGCTATGTGCGGGAACCCTAGTGCTGGTTGCGACTGTTCTACTGCTACGACTACTACTGCTACTGTGACTGCGAAGACGACAGTACAGAGATCCTGTGTGGATTCGACGACGACGACTTCAGCACTCAACGATCCTACGTGGATCAATGCTACAGGTCCTGTGTGGGCCCGATCCTGTGTGGGTCCTTGCGCTCAGCGGTTCTGTGTGAGCCAGCGCCTACAGGTCCTGTGTCGGCCCGATCCTGTGTGGGTCATTGCGGGGGTTAGTTACCTATCGATCCTTCGTGGGTCCGACGACTTAGATGGATCAGTGATCATCTTTATCGTCCTCTGAAGAAGTATACCTGTGTGAGCTGAATCTTATTGCTTTCCTGTGTGGATTGTGTTGTGCAATCCTGTGTGGATTACGTTTTGCTTTCCTGTGTGGAATACGTTTACTTTCCTGTGTGGACTGAGTTGTACTTGGGCTCGGAGGTTAGAGCGTATTTGAATTGATGACTTAGGTATATGTATGGGCATATACCTAAGCAGTGTCGGTTATTACTTCGTGATTGTTACTTTTCTTCGTGGTTTATCCTTTGTGGATTTGAGAGACCTTCAGGGGTCTCGGGGTCCCTACTGAGTAGCTTATACTCACCCCTGCACGGGCTTTGCCCGCACTACGTTGTGTTGGTTGCAGACGACGGACAACGTTGACCTTAGCTGAGGCTTGCAGAGCGGGACGGTACCCGGAGGTGGACCACTGGGCGGGACGTGCACGGAGCGGACGGCGGGACCCGTGGAGCAGAGGAGCTATCTGTACCCACCCTTCAGGTGGGATTTCCAGTGGACAGCTCGGTGTAGCGGCTTTTACTTTTCAGTTGCTGTTTTCCCTTTCGAGTTGTACTTTACTTTTAGTTTGGGTTTGTATTCTGGCCCATTTACTTTTCCGCACTTTCAGTTGTACTCTGCTTTGTTTAGTGTTTACTTTCCGCTTGCTTACTCTGTGGTGTTTGTTACTTTTCAAAGGCAATGCCTTCCCTTTTTTACCGGGATTTACGCCTTGGTGCTAGTCGCCAGCCCCTGGCCTATGGAAGGCGGGCTTGGGGTAGTCACGGCACGGACCCCGAGGGCGGGTCGTGACAAATTCGTATCAGAGGATATCGGTTCTACCGCGAATTCTGATCTTTTCTATGTGAAGCAATAATGTTTAGCGTATTGAGTGTGGTTATCAGTCCAGGGAGTCCAGTGTTGGTGCGGCGGACGACGTATCCGTACACCAGGACCCTGACTTCTGATTTCCGACTTAATGCACGAAAACATTGTTTGCGTGTGTGTTTCAAAGTTTTCTTTGTGATTACTTATATCAGCTCACCAGGTATACTGTTCTAACCGTGGCGCACCTGTTTCCTTTTCAGGATGGCCCCACGACGACAGCCAGCTAGGGTTCCGAGAGTCGAGCGAGACGACAGCCCACCGAGCGACGAGGCCTCGGTGCAGGGCCCTTTGCCAGTAGTGGCACCGGCGGTAGCTTTACCCGCCGAGCCCCCGATGCTTCCAGCAGCAGCCGCTGACGATGCTCGCCGCCTCAGCGCACTGCATGAGTTTCAGCGCCAGCGACCGCCCAGGTTTCTCAGGGAGACGGATCCCCAGGCAGCAGAGGACTTTCTGGAGGCAGTGGTTCGAGTGTTTAGGCTAGTGAGGACACCAGAAGACCTCATGGTGATCCTCGCTGCGAGCCTACTACACGCAGCAGCAGGACGATGGTGGAGCTTGATGCTCCAGGTGCACAATGAGGCATCTCTTCTTTGGACGGACTTTGAGAGCCTTTTCCGCTCGGAGTTCGTCCCAGCCACCCTTCGTGCGGTGCGTATCCAGGAGCTTCTACAGCTGCGGCAGGGCAGCATGACGGTCGCTCAGTACTCGGCGAGATTTACCGATCTCTCGCGCTACTCGACCGACATGCTACGGGACCCATTCTTCCGGGCCCGGACCTTCGAGCAGGGTTTGAGACACGAGATCAGGGCATCACTGATCTCCCTCAGCATACCGACTCAGACAGGAGTACTGGAGCGGGCCCTTCTGATCGAGAGCTTCCTTGCTGAGTCTACACCAGCACAGAGACCCACCGCGGGGCGGCACGTGGCAGAGTCATCTGCAGCAGGCAGTCGACGGATGACTCAGGGGTCCAGACAGACCAGACCTTCAGGCAGACGATCTCAGGGCACTGGCTCAGCAGTGCGGGGCACACAGCGCGGAGCCAGTCTTACGAGAGGCAGACAGTGCTACTCGTGCGGCGGGCAGGGCCACATGGCTCGCGACTGCCCGACCCGCCGTGCCGAGGAGCAGCAGTCAGTTGATGGACCACCGAGGCAGAGGCAGAGGGTCGACCGTGGCGGTCCGCAGGGAGGAGACGGACGAGGCAGAGGAGCTGGACGAGCAGCCGGTGGAGGGCGACGCTTTGAGGCTCTGCCACCACCACCACCAGGAGGTCCACCCCGACCACAGGGAGCTGGCGGGCAGCGACAGGCACAGCTCCAGGCAGCAGAGGCCTACGACCACGGCGCACCCGAGATGATTCGAGGTACTATCTGTGTCTATTCCACCCTTGCTGCAGTTCTTATAGACACAGGAGCGAGTCACTCTTTCATAGCCGCTGCCCTTGTTCGGAGCTCGGAGATTCCGACAGAGCCGTTGGCTCGATCCTTACGGCTAGAGACTCCTACGGGAGCAGACTCGACGATTACGCACTGGTGCCGGCAGTGTGAGATTACTCTAGGAGGCGAGAGCTTCGGCTAGGATCTTCTTGTAGCAGCGTCGAGGCCTTACGACGTCATCTTGGGCATGGATTGGTTATCTACGGTCCATGCACAGATTGACTGTTTTAGGCACAAGGTGCGATGTGTACGCACCGACGGGAGCAGGTTCACCTTCACCAGCGAGAAGGGAGCCTTAGCAGCACAGGATAGACATCCGCGGAGGAGAGGACAGCCCATCACTCATCAGTTGGCTAGCCTTATCCTTGGAGCAGTTGACGTGCGGAGTCCTGGTTTTCCTGCAGTGGTGGATCAGTTTGCGGACGTTTTTCCCGACGACGTTCCAGGGCTACCTCCTCGCAGAGAGGTAGACTTTTATATTGACTTGTACCCCGGGACAGCCCCGATATCCACTCCAGCATATCGGATGGCCCCCGCCGAGCTTCGGGAGCTATGGGTACAGTTGGAGGACTTGCAGGGCAAGGGGTTCATCCGACCCAGTGTTTCACCCTGGGCTTCCCCGATATTGTTCGCCAAGAAGGCGGACGGGAGCTTGCGACTTTGTGTTGACTATCGTCGCCTGAACCAGGTGACAGTGAGGAACAAGTATCCGCTACCGAGGATTGATGACCTCTTTGATCAGCTCAAGGGAGCACGGTGGTTCTCGAAGATAGACCTCAGGTCAGGCTATCATCAGCTCAGAGTCAGAGACGAGGATGTGCAGAAGACAGCCTTCAGATGTCGGTATGGACACTATGAGTTCTTGGTTATGCCTTTCGGTGTAACCAATGCCCTAGCAGTGTTCATGGCTCTCATGAACAGGATCTTTCAGCCATACCTCGATCGGTTTGTCGTGGTCTTCATCGACGACATTCTGATTTACTCTACGACAGAGGAGGAGCACGCCTATCACTTGCGAGTTGTTCTTGACACACTCCGAGAACACCAGCTTTATGGTAAGCTCTCGAAGTGCCAGTTCTGGATACGTGAGGTCCACTTCTTGGGACACGTTATCTCTGAGGCGGGAGTTGCAGTGGATCCCGCGAAGATTGAGGCTGTGTTAGCTTGGGAGCCACCCAGGAGCGTGACTGAGGTTCGGAGTTTCTTGGGACTAGCTGGATACTATCGGAGATTCGTGCCAGACTTCTCTAGAGTTGCAGCATCACTCACATCTTTGACGAAGAATGGGAAACTCTTCGTGTGGTCAGACAGATGTCAGCATATCTTCCAGGAGCTGAGACAGAGATTGACCTGCGCACCTATCTTGAGGTTGCCTGAGGAGGGAGTAGGGTGCGTAGTCTACTGCGATGCATCAGGGACCGGACTCAGATGTGTTCTGATGCAGGAGCGGGCCGTGATCGCCTATGGATCACGTCAGTTGAGGCCGCATGAGCAGAACTACGCTACCCATGACCTGGAGTTAGCAGCAGTGGTCTTCGCTCTGAAGACATGGCGACACTATCTGATGGGCGAGCGCTTTACAGTCTTTTCCGATCATCAGAGTCTCAGGTATATCTTCTCGCAGAAGGACATGAACCTGAGACAGCGGCGATGGCTCGAGTTCCTCCAGGACTATGACTTTGAGATAGTCTATACTCCTGGGAAGGGGAACGTAGTAGCCGATGCCCTCAGCAGGAGGACGGGCATTCAGCTACTTGAGGAGGCGACGGAGCAGCTAGCCTCTTTGCAGATATCCTTCGTGGATAGAGATGGAGCAGCCTTTCTTCAGTCTCTCACAGTCACTCCTCCACTACTGCAGCGGGTCAGAGAGGCACAGCGTGAGGACGCTGACTGTGAGACACGGCGTGCACAGATATCCTCGGGACAGGCACCTGATGGTTTCTCCCTTGGAGCAGAGCACGGCATCCTTTTCAGAGGACGTACCATGGTACCAGTTGCTTTGCGAGAGGAAGTGCTGAGAGAGTTTCACACTTCTCCTTTGGTGGTATATCCTGGAGTGGCGAAGATGTACCAGGACCTCAGACGACAGCACTGGTGGCCGGGCATGAAGAAGGCTGTAGCAGAGTTCGTTTCTCGATGCCTCACCTGCCAGCAGGTGAAGGCAGAGCATCAGGTACCAGCAGGCTTGGTAGAGCCCTTGGAGGTTCCGGAGTGGAAGTGGGACGGCATATCTATGGACTTCGTGACTGGACTTCCACGCACTTCCAGAGGTCACGACTCCATCTGGGTGATTGTTGACCGACTCACCAAGTCGGCACACTTCTTACCCATCAGAGAGCAGGGCTCAGTAGAGAGCTTGGGACGTCTCTACGTTCAGGAGATTGTGCGGCTCCACGGCGTGCCATCATCTATCGTCTCCGATCGAGATGCCCGCTTTACTTCCCGGCTTTGGAAGGGGTTACAGGAGGCGTTCGGGACGCAGCTACGTCTGAGCACAGCCTTCCACCCTCAGACGGATGGTCAGACGGAGAGGACCATTCAGACTCTCGAGGACATGCTCCGCGCATGTGTCCTCGACTTTGGTCGTAGCTGGGAGGACCACCTACCCTTGGTGGAGTTTGCGTACAACAACAGCTACCACTCCACTATCGGGATGGCACCGTACGAGGCGTTGTACGGCCGCCCATGTAGATCTCCTTTGTGCTGGACAAACCCTGGGGAGTCAGCACTGGTGGGACCGGAGATGGTCCAGGCCACGACAGAGAAGGTCCAGGTCATCCAGGAGCGGATGAGGACAGCTCAGAGCCGGCAGAAGTCTTATGCTGACAGGAGGCGGAGGCCACTAGAGTTCGAGGATGGCGACCACGTCTTCTTGCGGGTCTCACCTCGACGTGGTATTCGGAGATTTGGCCGAGGCGGCAAGTTATCTCCGCGCTTCATCGGACCCTTCCAGGTCCTCAGCAGGGTTGGCGAGGTGGCTTATCGCCTGGCTCTACCACCTCAGTTGCACCGGGTGCACGACGTCTTCCACGTATCCCAGTTGAGGAGATACGTGCACGATCCAACGCACATCATTGATCATGGGGAGCTTGACGTTGACGATGGGGCAACTTTTACGGAGGTCCCGGTGGAGATAGAGGATCGACAGGAGCGGGTCCTGCGTGGGCGATCGATTCCACTTGTGCGTATCAGATGGCAGCACGGGAATCTCCAGGAGAGCACATGGGAGCGGGAGGCTCAGATGCGTGCTCAGTACCCTCATTTGTTTCCCTAGTTTTTGATGTATCTTTACGGGGACGTAAAGCCCTGAGGTGGGAGTAATGTAAAGACCCGTAAAATTCAAGGGAAATTTTTTCTTAATTTTCTTTAGAATTTTACAAGAGCGCGGTTTCAGACGGCACCTGATTTCGAGGCCCGGAGTGCCCGGAATCAATTTCCGAAGTTTGGCTCGGGTACGTTTAGTGAACGAACGAGCGGGTTTTCCTAACTTTTGATCCGGTGCTCGGAATTGAAATCTGAGGGCACCGATGAACTCGCAGCGCCGAAATTCGCTAATTGAGACCTTTTCGGAAGTTGCGTTTGTTGCGGGTTGAAAGTTAGTTTTGGGGACTAAAAGTTAAGTAAAATAAAATTGTGTGTGAATTTTATTTTATTCGTGGTGGTTAGACTCTCTCATGGGAAGTTGTTGGTGGGGCCCACAACCACCCAACTTCCCATGTGTGGTTATGAGGGAGGTGGGGCCCACACGAGCCCCCACCTTTTCAAATTCCCTAACCCCTCTAAACCCCCTCTTAAATTATGTGGCTCTCCCCTACATTAATTCTTGCCAACTTATCTCTTCATTTAATTTTTTGACAACTCTAGATTTTAATTAATGTAATGAATTCAACTTTTGAATTTTGAAAGGTTGGCAAAGTGAAAATAAAATAAGGTGTAGCTTATTTTATTTTGGGAGTTGCTGTGTTGTGTGGAGATTTGAGAGAAGAAGAGTTCTACACTTTGAAGAACTTCATCTTCCTCTTTGAAGAACGCGAAGAACACCGACACGCCGTTCTATCTTCTCTCCACGTCAAAGAAAGGGAGACACCGCTTCCTCCTCGGTTTTCCTTCGTCGACTTGAGAAGTTTCGCCAACGACGTATCGCATCGGACGCATCCCTTCGTCAACGGATTTGACGAACGACGACCGCGACGCCCGACCTCCGCGACGTCGTCTTCCGCGGAACGTAGACAAATCTTCGAACCTTAAACCAAGGTAGGGGTTGTTGATTTCTTTTTGGTTTAATTATTTTATTCTTGATCGTGAATTTAGCAAGTCTAACGTGTGGCTTTGAATTATTTAAAGTTGCGTTATTATTTTAACGTGAGGGGGCCGGACCGCACGAACACGGCCGAACCCCCTCCAACGATCTTGTTGTTTATTCTTGCGGGTGGAAGCAAAGTGGCGTGGTGCCGTCGCACCACGCGGATAATCATGCAATTATTTTTACGCGGCGCCGTCGTGCCACGCCGAGGAAGAATCTTCAATAACGCGACGCCGTCGCGCCGCGTTGAAAAGAATCAAGGCACGGCGAAGGGGCGCGGTGCCGTCGCACCGTGCCGGACGACGAACACCGCGGCCGGTTCCGGGCCGCGGCGGGAAGAGAAGACCGGCGGCCGGGCCGCCGGCATCGGAAGCCGAAGGGGGGACCGGAATTTCCGGTCCCGTTGGAGAAAACCGGCCGGCCAGCTGGCCGGCCGGAAGGCATTAAACCGGGGGAATTAATCCCCCGGCCAACACATAAAAACCCCCCTCTTTATGAGGGGGGCGGTTCTTTAAAGGAGGGGGGGGCAGCAGCCCCCCGGTTTTTACTTCAACCGGCCCCCACGTGGGGGCGGTTTCAATCAAGGGGCGCGGCAATTGCCGCGCCGAATTTCCAGGAAGCGGGGGCTTAGCCCCCGCGTGCCGCCACCTCGCGGCGACTGGCCGCCGCGCCGCCGGACCGCCCCAGGGGGGGGTCGGGCCGGGTCGGCCCGGACCCGGACCCCCCCGTTTCGAACCAGTTCCGGTCTTTTGGCCATATCTTGAGCCTCGGACCTCCGAATGACGAACCGTCTGCGGAAAAGCGATCCTTGGATCGAGACGGTCGTTTCGGTATATCGCACTCAAGGTTTCGGTTTACTTTGAGTTCGGCCGGGTTGGTTCGTTCACGAAACCAACCGGGCCTTCGGAGCGGAAACGCTCATATCTTGAGCTACGGACGTCCGATTGACGTGCCGTCAGCTGTGTTGTGTCCCTCTTAGTGAGACGAATCTTTTGGCATACTCCGCCCGAGGTTTGGACGCAGGTGGAGTACGGTCGAGTTGGTTTTGCCTTAAAAACCTACCGGGCCCCGGAGACGAAAATGCCAATAACTCTCAGACCGGGCGTCCGATCGACGCGCCGTCTGTTGCGTTGAGTTCCTGTTGACGATACGGAACTTTTGGATACATCAACTCTGGTCTTCGTGACAGTTGATGTATCAGCCTCTCGGCTCGTGGAGCGGACCCTCCGAACGAGCTTGCTATGTGCGGGAACCCTAGTGCTGGCTGCGACTGTTCTACTGCTACGACTACTACTGCTACTGTGACTGCGACGACGACAGTACAGAGATCCTGTGTGGATTCAACGACGACGACTTCAGCACTCAGCGATCCTACGTGGATCAGTGCTACAGGTCCTGTGTGGGCCCGATCCTGTGTGAGTCCTTGCGCTCAGCGGTTCTGTGTGAGCCAGCGCCTACAGGTCCTGTGTGGGCCCGATCCTGTGTGGGTCATTGCGGGGGTTAGTTACCTATCGATCCTTCGTGGGTCCGACGACTTAGAAGGATCAGTGATCATCTTTATCGTCCTCTGAAGAAGTATACCTGTGTGAGCTGAATCTTATTGCTTTCCTGTGTGGATTGTGTTGTGCAATCCTGTGTGGATTACGTTTTTCTTTCCTGTGTGGAATACGTTTACTTTCCTGTGTGGACTGAGTTGTACTTGGGCTCGGAGGTTGGAGCGTATTTGAATTGATGACTTAGGTATATGTATGGGCATATACCTAAGCAGTGTCGGTTATTACTTCGTGATTGTTACTTTTCTTCGTGGTTTATCCTTTGTGGATTTGAGAGACCTTCAGGGGTCTCGGGGTCCCTACTGAGTAGCTTATACTCACCCCTGCACGGGCTTTGCCCGCACTACGTTGTGTTGGTTGCAGACGACGGACAGTGTTGACCTTAGCTGAGGCTTGCAGAGCGGGACGGTACCCGGAGGTGGACCACTGGGCGGGACGTGCACGGAGCGGACGGCGGGACCCCTGGAGCAGAGGAGCTATCTGTACCCACCCTTCAGGTGGGATTTCCAGTGGACAGCTCGGTGTAGCGGCTTTTACTTTTCAGTTGTTGTTTTCCATTTCGAGTTGTACTTTACTTTTAGTTTGGGTTTGTATTCTGGCCCATTTACTTTTCCGCACTTTCAGTTGTACTCTGCTTTGTTTAGTGTTTACTTTCCGCTTGCTTACTCTGTGGTGTTTGTTACTTTTCAAAGGAAATGCCTTCCCTTTTTTACCGGGATTTACGCCTTAGTGCTAGTCGCCAGCCCCTGGCCTATGGAAGGCGGGCTTGGGGTAGTCACGGCACGGACCCCGAGGGCGGGTCGTGAAAATCTCACTCATGTTATCTATTTTAGAGATATGATCCCTCTCAAGGAAAGAGAGATATATGTTAACCACATCCTTCTTATTTGGGGGTTACATAGGTAATATCCCCTTATTTCCTTAGGGTATCCTATAAATATACACTAAGTTTTTTGGGGTGAAATTTTATTTCCAAAAATATACTTAACAAATGCTTCACATCCCCACACTCATACATGCGACAACACGGGTTTATTTCCATACCAAAGTTTATTGGAATATTGTTTCCTATTTTAGTTGGAACTCGTTTTATAATGTGTGATGTTGTTTGTAATGTGTATCCCAAAAAGGATAATGGAATAATAGCATGACTCATCATTAATATCAACATGTATAAAAGGGTGTGGTTACTCCTTTTACTTAAACTATTCCATTTTGGTGTATAAGGAGGAGTGAGTTTGTATGGAATCTCAAACTCTCATAAATAATCAATGAAATATTGATTAAGATACTCTCTACCAAGGTCTGAGCATAGATTTTTAATCTTCTTAGCAAGATGGTTCTCAAATTCATTCTTATATTCTTTGAATCTATCAAAATAATCTGACTTATACCTCATTAAGTAGACATATTCATATCTGCTAAATCATTTTTAAAAGTTGTGAAGTATGAGTGCCCACTCCTAACTTCAACTTAAAATGTTCTACACACATTGGTATAAACCGACTCAATAATATTTATGTCCCTTTTACCTTTTCCACTACATAGGGATTTGGTCTTTTTTATTGCAAACATTCATTACATACACCAAGTGTTTTTGGTTCAAATGATCCCAAATATCCATCTTGGAGTAATCTGGTCAAATGATTTTCATTTATATGACATAGCTAGTGATTCCATAGTTGGGTGTGGTATTAATCATGTGAAATACTTTCATTATCGATTTATATTACTTGGCTCATGTAATATAGCACATAAGGAGCTTTATTTAAATATTCTTTACCATAAAAAATGAATTCTCTATAAAATAAAAAACTATTATTTCCAAATTTTAAAAATAAATCCAGTTGTATCAAGTCTGGACACATAAAAAATGTTTTTGGTGACTAAAGGCACATAATAAAAATATTTTAAAACCAATATCATTCTAATTGACAACGTGAGGTGCTAGTCCTAAATAACCATAATAGAAAGTCAGGCTTTGTTGGCTACTCATAGATCTACCTCACCTCAGTTAATCTTCTAAAATCTACTTAGTTCCAGTATTTGAAAACATATATGGACAGTGCATGTTGTATCTAATACCCAATTTGTAGAAACAGATATATTACACTTAATAACAAATGCACCAAAATATTCATATTTCTTCTTTATCTAGGTTCAATTTTTCATCCATTGGCCCCTCTTGACACATGAAAAATATATAGAATCTTGTTTCCTTTCTTTCCCCTTGATCCTCCTCTTCATAGTGTGAAGAAGGTTTATGCTTGAAGTTAGTCTTAGATATCTTCACCTAAAATTTCCTTTTATTAACCATAATAACATAAGGGTTTTCATGCTCTATATCCTTACCAACTTAGTAAAGTAGAGTGAGAAGATTTGGGAGATACTTGTCTCTATTGTTCATAGTGAAATTTATAATAAAACTGAAGAATCACTAAGGGAGTGATAAAAGAATGAGATCAGTTCATAGTTATTTGGGAAACTTAAACCCTATAACCTATAGATTATAAATGTAACTAATAAGTTTGACTATATGTGGCCTAGATGTCACACCTTCCATCGGTTTTCCCATGAAAATCACCTTGGATATCTCAAACTATTCCTATATTTCTATTTCTAAATCAAGATCACAGAGATACTAGAGCATGATATAGGCATCCATGTTTTCATGTGACTTCATGAGTTCATTATACATGGATTATATTATTAAACACTTAACATCTATCACATCACTTAGGTTTTTATTATAGATAGTGAACTCCTCATCACTTTCCTCCGTATCGTACATGTCAGGGATTAAGGATTATAGCATGTGAGACTTCTTTTCATGAAGCAACACTACCCATGGGCATCAAAATAATTCCTGGAAGTTACTACCAGTTAGTAGATGGTATTTCTATAAAATTTATCATAAGGATAATGTGGTTGAAAAACATATCATTTTACTACAATGATAAAAGAGAAAATTATTGGTTTTTTATTTATTACAAATTATGTGAGACATAATAATTTTAATTTCATTATGTATCCCACTATTTTATAAAGTCTCAATGGCCCTCACCATTGAACATGAAATGCCCTATCATGTGAAAATTTTAGCGGAAATGATCCAAATTTACCTTCTTATAATTAATAAAAATTCCATAAAAATATATGAAAGTATTTAGGTAGTTGGTCTTTCCAACTCCAAACTAGAAACTACTTCGACCATTGAGTAGAATCCCCAATCAAGAAATCTTGACTCGTATTTTCTCAACACTTTCCTCTAAATTTGTATTGGATAGACTAAGTCCATTAAACCCAATATGGATTTGATTAAGTTGACCCAATGTCTCAATTAAGACTTCCCAATAATTAAAATTACCCCTAATAAAGTCTAAACTAGAACTTTAACTATGGTTTCAACTTAATTTGGATGATATAAGGCTTAATGATTTAATATTAACTTGAGGGATTTTTTTATTATGCATAAATTTTATTATTTTATATTTTACATATTTTTCAATATTAATTGGATTTTACTTAATAGATTAACCATGTTACGATATAATATTTACACATAATCCATTTATTTTAATTCCATATTTTTATATTAGCCCATTTATTTATGTGATCGCAGTATCTCATCCATAAAATAAATCAAGCATAAGACAGAAATAAAATAAATAAATAAATGACATGATCATGAGATTTATCTCATGGTTGATTTATTTATTAGACAATAAATCAACTTATGATCGTAGGGGAAAACTCCTTATGTTGATCTTGGCATTAATTGTAGCATTCCACCTATGTACCTATATATTGCCCGAGTTGGTTTCTCCTCTATTCCATCTTGAACCACCTCTATACACCTTAAAAGTCTCCTTTTATTACATATTTTTTATAACTCACGTGAAGGTGAGGGGAACCAATGAATTGGTTAATGGTAATTACATAAAACAACCTTGGACACAAGGAACATATCTTTTTAATGTCTTAAGTACTTTAGGATAGTTTTCATAGCTTCCCAATACATCTCTCCTTGATTATCATAATATATTCCCACCATGATCAAAGTAAATTCAACATCAAACCTAGTACATATCATGGAATACATGATATATCCCACTTCTAAGGAATAAGGGATTCTACTCATTATTTCAATCTCCTCCATAGTTTGTGGAAAAAATTTCTTGGAGATATTAATACCATGTGACATTGGAAAAGGATGACTCACGGGACATCGTATTTAATTTAATAATAAATAATTTAAAACCTATAAAATGAAATTAAATTAAATTAAACCAACACATATATAGGTCTGGTAAAATCTCATGATTGTTCATATACATGCAATGACTATGCATTTAAAATAACTAACTAGCATTCATTTCAATTCATTTTTTGATAAGATATAACGTGCATGAATTGATCTAATTAATTATATTATTAATAAATTAATTTATTTTATTTTATTTCATAAAATCAACCTATATATTCTCATATATTTTTATTTAAAATAAAATAAATAATTTCATTTTATTTAAAATTTAATAAAATAGTACATAGCTTTGTACATGGAAGCAACTCAACGAGTACCTGTATGAACTACTTAGTATGGTATTTGTTGTATAAATTTAACTCACATGACATATTACATACATATAATGTATCATAATTTCATGGTGTGTACTATCAAGTTAATGGAATACGAAACATGAGAAAATTGTGTTGCATGAGCGATTTAATGCATGCTGAGTCTTTAGTATGAAACAACCATGCATAACTTGTAGTTTTGATTATTACACATAATTAATTAAGAATTTAATATAATATAAATCCAAATGATTAGTGTGTACTATCAATTAATTATTCATGGAACAAATATCGATAAGGATCAATGGAGTAATTAATTAAATTTAATATTTTTTCATAAATATGTGAAATACACGGCATGTGCAGTTTGGACACACAGCATGTGTTTTGCTTCGCTGGATGTATGAATTACACCCCTAGGGACTTGGAGTGTAATTATCATAGACATTAATAAGGTAAATGATGTGTAGGAATGATGAACGACATGTAATTCAAGTTTCATGGCTGCTAGCCAGTATGCATCATGTATTAAATACACATGGTGTATTAATTTCTCCATGTGTCTTGACCCCATGTTTTCCACCATGGAAACATGTGTACTATACGATGTGTAAGAAATCTACATGGTGGGTAGTTTGGAAAAACTATATTCTACCCTTTTTTTTTAAAACGTAGATCATTTAATGCATTCGGTTCGTATTCATTATACAACGGCCAAAAATTCTCACAGGTTTCCTAATGTAATGAACAAGGATACATGACATGTGACAAAGGATTTCATGTCATATAACCCTGTGTTATTCAACTATAATTCTTTGAACCTATATAGAGACCCTCTCTTATCATACACTAAAATTAAATCACTTTTTTCATAATACTTAATATATTACACAAACATATACCCAAAAATTATATTAGCCTAGTGCCTTTGGAAACATGGAAACATAAACATTGGTACATGAGTGAAATAAATTATCTACCAATAGGTTCTTCATGACTATAACCCTTCTTATACACATCATACTTAATACATATCATCATAACTTAGGGATGGAAACATAAAAATGGGTGATCTCAGATGTTTAGTAAGGGTAAAAAAGGTAGATATCTAAGCATAAACATGAGCATAAGGGTATAAAAGAATGGTCATAACATTGGAAGATCATACCCTACATATCAAAGATCATAAATTTAAATCATGGCATAAATATTAGTAGTTCATAATACATTAATCGTAAGTAAATTAAAATCATGATCCATGAAATCATGACATAGGAATAAGACATAAAATTGTGGCAGTCACATAAACATGTAATATCATTCCCTATAATTCAAGGCTCATTTCCAAAAACTTATCAGGGAACTTTATGGGGACTGCACCTATTGGGTGGGACACAAGACTATCCCCAGTCATAGTCTTTTCCCTGTAAGGGATTGGGTTTCCCCATCTTCCCATAGTGGATTAGGTTTCCCCGTCTTCCCAAAGTGGATCAGGTTTCCCCATCTTTCTATAGTGAATCGGGATTCCCCAACTTCCCAAAGTAGATTGAGTTTCCTCAACTTCTACATTTAATTAATCTATTAAAGTTAAACCCCATCATTATATCATGAAATATAAATCTTTATATGATACCTTGGAGGGAGATATAGGTCTCACCCATCTCATAATCAAATCATAAATACATGTGCCACAAAATCATAAACAGTCATATCATAAACTATGAAATTAAATGGGTGTCATAAACATGTAATCATGTCTTAACCTATCGAAAATAGATGGGTTTCATAATCATTTCATCAAATCATAACCTTTGAAAATAAGCAGGTTTTATAAACATATAACCCGTGAAAGGGAAATAGGTTTCATAAACATATAACCCATGAAATAGAAATGGTCTCCATGCCATCAATACATAAACCATTAAAAGAATTAATATGAATGGAACCTTTGGATAATTTCCCCAAAAATTCATGAGTAACACCAACAGATGTCATCTTAGATGGAAAATAATTTTGAAATATCTTATAAAAACATTTCTTGAGGAACATATCCTTTCCACTTTGGAAAATTATTTTTAAATAAAAAAACCTTTTTAAATCCATTTTGTTGAATATAAACTTGAAAAATTATAAAGGATGATTTGAAAATATTTTTAAAACATTTTCCTTTTAAAACTTTTTGAAAACTTATAAATAAATATTGAAAACGTTTTGAAATCCATTTCTTTAAAAACGCTTTAAAAACTTATAAAGAAAGATTAAAAACATTTTGAAAACAATTTCTTTAAAAAATCATTGAAAACTTATAAAGAAAACTAGAAAAACGTTTTGAAAAAAAAAATTATTTGAAAACACTTTGAAAACTTATAAGTAAATCTTAAAAAAATTGAAAACCATTTCTTTGAAAACTCTTTTAAAACTTATAAATAATTCTTTGAAAACCATAAGACATTTTTAAAATCCTTTTTCCTTGAAAATAACCTTAAAGATAATATTTAAAAATAACTGAAGTTTTTTTTGAAAATATGGTTTTTAAAATTCATGGAATGTTTCTAAAAGAATGATAATTGAGACAAAACTACTTTACCGATTTGGTAACTTTTGAAACATAAACTCCATGAAAGAGAGATCATCAAATGGATATGTAAATACCCATAAATTTAAGGATAATAATAATAGAATATATTCATAGGTAGTATATACACCACACAAAAAAAATGGTGAATAATACATAAATCTCATAAAAATAAAATTGATACTATAAATCCCCTTACCTTATGTCTTGACTCTCTTCATACACATACAAACCTCCTCTTCTTTGGGTAAATCCTCTTGGTTTGCACCAAATGGATTCCTTGGATGGATTTTTTCCCAAAGGGATGCTTCTAGGATTAGGTGAGAAATTTCGGGAGCTTATTTGAGCAGACTTTGGGTGAGCCAAAGGTCTTGAGATGTGTGAATAAGGGAGAGGGGTGAGTGCTTTTTAATAGTGGAGTGGAATTCTTGTAAATTTTTGTAAATGGAATTACACCCACGTTTTTTCCATGTTAAGTGGATAAAATAATGGTCCAAATATGATCCAATAGAGGATAGGTTCTAAATATGAACATCCAATGGAGTTTTTACAAGTTTTTATGTCATTTTGGGCCTTGATTTTAAGGTTTAGTCCTCTGTTAAGCTAATATTTCTCTTAATCATTATAATTAATTTTAATCAATTTCACTAATGTTTTTAGTTAAAAACTAATTTTACCTTATTAGAAATTATAAATTATTCTTATTCCAAATATTCAATCAATTTTTTCAAATTCTAACCACATAATTGGCAGAAATTAATTTAAACTTATTCTCGTGGATGTGTTGCAAGAATGGGTTTTTTTAGCAAAAATGTTTAAAAGTTTCGGATGTTTTGATATCCAATTTCAATGTGAAATTTTTTCTAATGAACATCATTGTATTAATTAATATAAAATTAATCTCATTACACTTTAAAACAAAATTAAAATTTATTTTAACTATATAAATAAATTATATGAAAAAAGAGTTTTGAATTAAAATTCAATATTTTACTATTTATCCAAAAATGAAGTTTTTCATAAAAATATCTAAAATTCACCCTAAGATAATTTTGAAATTATAAATCCAAATTGAATTTTATTTTATAAAATTAAATTTCTAAAAGTTTCTAAAATTAATTTTGTTATTGTTCAAAGAAGGACATAAAAAGCGGTTCTTTTAAGAAAATAGTGTTTTCAAACATATAAAGATTTTACTAAAAATTGTATGTATTATTATAAATATTTTTTATTTATATAAAACCATTATAAATAATATTTAAAAAATAGTTAATGATATTCATATTACTGTGTTTAATAGCTATGTTATAATTATCCCTTTTAAATAATTATAATAATAAAATGTTGTTTTGTAGAAACTCGGTGTTATGTTTAATGCAAGACAAGATGGTATTGAATATAGTGCAAGATTAAGTTGGTATAACATATAAATAAATTTTGACTTATTGTATCATGCTATGTAAGCCATCAATGAAAATTAATTTATTTAGAAAAAAAATTCACAGAAACTCAGGGCGTTACATTCTACCCCCCTTAAAATGAACTTCATCCTTGAAATTCATCATTTTGATACAAACAAATGAGGATATTTTTGTCTCATCATATCCTCAACTTCCCATGTATATTCCTCATAGAACTTTCTATGTACGATCTATAATTTCAATTGGTTGTTCCTAATAAGAAAGGTCCTCCTCCAACAGTATGACCTATGAGTTCAGTACATGTGAAGAGTCGGATATGTACTTCCTTAGGAGAGATACATGGAACACATCATGGAATTGAGAGAGATTTGGAGGAAGTGTCAGTCAATGGGCTACCATATCGATATGATCAAGAATTTCAAAGGGACCAATATACCAATGTATTAGTTTACCTTTCTTCCAAAACCTCATAACCTTATTCTAGGGAGATATTAATAGAAACACATTCTCATAAACTTCAAATTCTAGATCACATTTATGATTATCAACATAAATTTTCTGCCAACTTTGATTTGCCTTGATATGTTGTTGAATGGTTCTAAAATTTTATGTCATTTCTTCTGTGATCTCAGGTCCCAATATATTTATTTCTCCAACCTCATCCCAAAATTTTGGAGCTCTATATTTATTCCCATAGAGGTTTTCATAAGGATTCATCTAAATGCTTGAGTGAAATCTATTGTTGTAAGAAAAATAAATTAGATAAAGGTGTTGATACCAACCAAATTTGAAATCCAATGACCAAGATCTCAACATATCCTCTAGGGTTTGAATTATTCTTTCAAACAAACAATCCATTTGATGATGATAAGAAATGATGAAACTCAAATCTATATCAAGTTCTTGCTAAATACTTTTCCAAAACTTTTAGGTAAACCTTGGATCCTGATCAGATACAAGGGAAAGTGGTACTCCATACAACCTTACCACTTTCTTAGATAATTCTTCTTTGATAGTAATGAAGTGTGTTGACTTAGTAATGTGATCTACTACCATCCATATATCATTAAACTCTTTATAGTTTTTGGGGAGTCCAATAGAAAAATACATAGTGATGTTCTCCCATTTACATTATGGTATGGGTAATGGATACAACATCCCATTATAATTTTGTCTTTCCGCCTTAACTTGTTGGAATACTAAGCACCGAGATACAAAATTTTTTACATCCCTCTTCATTTCATCCCACCAAAAGTATTCTTTCAAATATCTATACATATTCATAATTCTGGGATGAATAGAGAATTAAGAGCAATGAGAAACCTATAATAGCTCCTTCTTCAAACCCAATATGGATGAACACATACATGGTTCCTAAACCTTATCATTCCATCCTGATCAATTTCAAACTCTAGAAAATCTCTAACCTTCTTTTTCAACTCTAAATATTTCGTTTATGCCTCTTTGATCTTTACTTGGATAGAGAGTTGAACATTCAATTGATAAAGATAATATTTTTCCCTTTCCTTAAATATTTATAGATCCATCCTTTGAAAATACAGAAATATTGTATCTTTTGAGATCCTTATCATGGATAAGATGGCATGTTCCTTTCAACTCAAAGCATTAGCCACCTTGTTCTCTTTCCCAAGGTGGTAATGTATTGAGCAGTCATAATATTTTATCAGCTCTAACCATCTTATCTGGCACATGTTAAACTCCTTATGTGTGAATATATATTTTAGACCTTTATGATCATTATATATATCACAATTTTCTCCATAAAGATAATTCCTCTATATCTTTGATGTAAAAATTACCACTACTAACTCTAAATCGTGAGTTGGATAATTTTTCTTGTGGATCTTCAAATGTTGCGAGGCATAAGTGATAACCATGTTATTATAAAAAATAACACATCACAATCCCTTATTGGATGCATCACTATAGATTAAAAACTCTTCTCCACTACAAGGTAATGTAATAATAGGTGCACTAACCAACCTTCTCTTTAGTTCCTTGAAATTTTCCTCACATTCATCTATCTAAAGTAACCTGGCACCCTTCTGAGTTAACTTAGTCAAAGGATTCAATAGTTCTGAGAAATTATCCACAAATTATTGATAATATACAACTAATCCAAGAAAACTATAGATCCCAGTCACCGTGGTTAGTCTAGGACAACATTCAATAGCCTATGTCTTGGATGGATCTACTATTATACCTTCTATTGAGATTAACTGACCCAAAAATGAAACCTTTTGTAGCCAAAATTCAAACTTTGTAAATTTTTCATATGATTTCTCCTTACTCGAGGTCTTTAGTACAATTATAAAGTGGTCTTTATGATCTTCTTTACTCTTTGAATAGATAATAATATCATCTATAAAGACTACCAAAAACCGATCAAAGTAATATCTAAATACTCTATTCATCAAATCCACAAATATAGTAGGGGAATTAGTAAGACCAAATGGAATCACTATATATTCATAGTGTCCATACCTTGTATAGAATGTCGTCTTGGATATATCTTCTTTATTGACCCTCAATTGATGATATCCAGAATGAAGTTTAATCTTGGAAAAGTATTGAGATCCATGCAGTTTATCAAACAAGTCATTAATTCGAGGAAGAAGATGTGTGTTCTTAATCATGATCTTGTTTAACTCCCGATAATTAATTCAGAGTCGCATTGATCCATATTGTTTTTCATGAAGAGAACAGGTGTACCCCAAGGTGACACACTTGGCCGAATGATCCCTTATCAAGGTTTTATTAGAGTTTCTTATTCAATTCATGTAACTCAATTAGTTCTATTCTATAGAGAGTATTTGAAATTGGTGTGGAACCAGGTATGAGTTCTATCAAGAACTCAACTTCATGTTTTTTTCTGGAAGGATATAAAACTCTTCTGGGAACAAATCCATAAATTCCCAAAAAATAGGCATATCATTGATGTGAGTTTCTCCCCAACCATTTGAGACAAATACGCCTTCTGAATGGTAATTAAGACCCATACACTGGATTTAATCTCCATAGGAAGTTCATATGTATCATCACCTTAATAGATGATCATATGTTGGTTTGAAATATCAAATAAAACTTCCTTTCCTCAAAAATTGGTGTGGGATTTATGCAGAGAAATCCAATCCATGCCTAAGATGACATCAAATTAAATAAGGGGAATAATGACAAGATTTTCAAGAAGTACATTCCCACAAATTTCAACCTAAGAGGAATCATAGACTTGAGATGAAATCATCATACCATCAGGGTTTTTTATTACTAATTACACATCTAATAATTTTGGTGGAATATTAATACCCTTGTAAAATTCTTTAGAAATGAAAGAGTGGGTATATCCATAATCAAATTTGACATTATCTATTCTAGATTGGATGATAATTGTACCTTTCAACATTTCATTATCACATCCCTCATCATAAATAGTGATCACGTGATATTTTCCCTTATCCATGGGTTTAATAGGTTACTAACTCCGATCATAATCACCAACCCTTGGGTTTGTGAACTGTTTAGAATAATTCCCATTCTTCTTATACTTTAAGCACTAAAGTGTGAGAGGTTCATTCTATGTATCTTTTCCTCTATTTTCATCATTTTCCAACTTCTTTCCATCAGTACAGCAATAAATTGCCTGATGTAATTTCCTTCCGAACTTAAAATGCTTATTAGACCCCATAAGACAATTCCCTCTATGCTTCTTTCCAAACTTAGAGACTAAAGGAAGGATCATCTTCTTCTATCCATGGTTTTTAGATTTTCCTTTGAACTCTATCTTCCTTTTCATGTTAAAACCATGAGATTGATATGTAAATCCAACCTCTATTTCAACTTTGATTACACAATGCACAACCTCTTTGTAGCTACTAAAGTCTCTTATGGTCAACTCCCTTATGAGACTTGGATTCAATCCACTAAAGAAACTATCAAATTTACTTTATGGTTGTATGATAATACTAGAAGTTTACCTCACGAGTCTTATGAAATTAGCCTCATAGGTACCAATGTATTCATCATACTTTTGCTTCAACTCAAGTAACTCATTTTCCATCTTCGTATAAAGAACATGATGAAATTACTTATTGAAGAATAAGTTCTTGAAATAATACCAATCCATCGATTCAATCTCATATTACTTCCTTTTATTCTTGATTAGAGCCCACAACTGGTCTAATTCACCTTCTAACTAATAAAAAACCAGAAGGACTTTATCATGTTCTGAACACTGGAGAATGGAGAATATATTTTCAGTTGTACTGATCCAGTGTTCAGTAACAAGTGGATCATAAGACCCACTAAAAGAAGGTGTATGTTTCCTCATGAAGGGCTTAACGGAACATTTTTTCCTCCTTTTATCATTTAGAAGCTTATTATGATTCATATCTTGATAAAGTTTTGTGAGAATAGGAATGAGGTTTTTCATTTTAGCTCCCATAGAATTTGGATGCTCAGGAGAATAATCATTGCATTGTCTGTCGTAATCATAATTAACATAGTTCTTTTAGGTTCCATCCATTGACTAAAACTAAAAAGTATATAGTAATAAACAATTTTCATAGCAAGTAACCACATAATCATAAAAAACACTTACAAGATATCTAAATTATAACATATTCCTTAATCTATGACACGCTGGGTTTATCTTAGCTTATTCATAGCCAACTTATTTTTAAATCCTTCATGATGGTTTGTGAAGAGTTTTTGAATTCCCAAAGTATATCCCCTTGGAATGTCAAACCAAGTGCGTATTAAGGCCCATTGTAGTGTACCAAGTTATGCTTGAGTCAGGCCTAACACACCTTGTCATATTTTTTACTCCTAGGTACATCTATTCCAAAACCAAATCCACCTGTAGTATCCATACGGGGATGTATTTCTATAAAATCACTCTCTATATCCTTTACCAAAATTCCAAGACATTTTCCTATACTTTTCCTTGTATAGAGAACTATACTTAGACATGTCTTTAGAGTTATCACTAAGTTTTTATCATCATAGTTTCTAAAGGTTAAATAAACTTTTGATATCATACCAACTATAGATACCCTCACTTTTTATAAAATAACATTACATCACTTTTTTAGAATATTAATATATTACACAAATAGACACTCAAAGACTATATTATCCTAGTGCATTTGGAAACATGAAAACATAAACATTGGTATATAAGTGAGCTACATTATCTCCCACTAGGTTCTTCATGACTAGCACCCTTATTAGACATATCATACTTAATACATATCTTCATAACCTAGGGAGGGAAAAATAAAAAATAGTGATCTCGGATGATCAGTAAGGGAAAACAAGGGATATATGTAAGCATAAACATGAGGATAAGGGTATGAGAGCATGATCATAACATTAGAAGAACATACCCTACATATCAAATATCATAAATGTAAATCATGGAATAAATATTAGAAGTTCATAAGACATGAATCATAAGTAAATCAAAAGCATGATTCATTAAAGCTTAACATAGTAATAAGATATAGAATTGTGGAAGTTACATAAACATGTAATACCATTACCTATAAGTCAAGGATCATTTCCAAAAACTTATCAGAAAACTTTATGAGGACTATACCTACTCGGTAGGACACACCACCATCCGTAGTTTTAGTCTTTTCCCTATAAGGGATCATTTTTCACCATCTTCCCATAGTGGATCATGTTTACCCATATGTCCATAGTGGATCGGTTTTCCCCATCTTCCCATAGTGGATCCGGTTTCCCCATCTTCCCATAGTAGATTAGTTTTTCCTATCTACCCATAGTGTATTGGGTTTCCCCATCTTCCACATTATATTAATCTTATCAACTTGAATACCATCATTATCTCAGGAGATATAAATCTTTACCCAATTCATCAAAGGGAGATATATGTCCCTCCCAAATCATAATCAAATCATACATACATGTGCCACAAAATCATAAATAATCATATCATAACCCATTAAATTAAATGGGTGTCATAAACATGTAATCATATATTAACCTATGGAAAAGATATAGGTTTCATAATAATTTCATCAAATCATAACTCGTGAAAAATAAGAGGATTTCATAAGCATATAACCCATGAAATGGAAACAAGTTTCATAAACATATAACCCGTGAAAGAGAAACGGTTTTCATTCCATCAATACATAAACCATTAGAAGAAATAATATGAATGTAAACTTTGGATCATTTCCCTAAAAAGGCATGAGTAATATAAATGGATGTCGTATTATATGGAAAATAATTTTGAAATATCTTTTAAAAACATTTCTTGAGGAAAATATCCTTTTTTCTTTGGAAAATTCTTTTTAAAACATAAAAAAATTTGAAAACCATTTTCTTGAAAATAAACTTGAAAATTTATAAATAAATCTTGAAAACATTTTCAAAACTATTTCTTTGAAAACAATTTGAAAAATTATAAAAAAATATTAAATTTTTTTTGAAAACCATTTCTTTGAAAACAAATTGAAAACTTATAAATAAACCTTTAAAATGTTTTGAAAACCATTTATTTGAAAACACTTTGAAAACTTATAAATAAATCTTGAAAACATTTTGAAAACCATTTATTTGAAAACACTTTGAAAACTTATAAAGGATTATTTGAAAATCATAAAACAATTTTAAAATCATTTTTCCTTGAAAATGGGCATAAAATATAATCTTTAAAAAAATGAAAAAAAAATTGTAAACATGGTTTTTGAACTTCATGGAATGTGTCTCAAAGAAGGAAAATTGAGACAAAACTACTTTACTGATTTGGTAACTTTTGAAACATAGACCCCATAAAGATAGATCATCAAATGGATATGTAAATACCCATAAATTTAATAATGATAATCATATAATATATTCATGGGTATTATATATACCTCACAAAATAAATGAGTGGTGAATAATACATAAATATCACAGAAATAAAAGTGATACTAAAAATCCCTTTACCTTGTGTCTTGACTCTCTTCGTACTCATACAAACCTCCTCTTCTTTGGGCAACTCCTCTTGGTTTGCACTAAATGGATTCCTTAGATGGATTTATGCCCAAAGGTAGGCTTATAGGATTAGGTTAAGGATTTTGGAAGCTTATTTGAGTAGAGTTTGAGAAATCCAAAGGGCTTGAGAGGTGTGAATAAGGAGGAGGGTGAGTATCTTTTTATACTGGAGGAGTGGCATTCTTGTAAATTTTTTGAAAGGGGATTCCACCCAGGTTTTTACCATGTAAATTGGATATAATAATGGTCCAAATATTATACAATGGAATATAGGGTCTAAATATGAATATCCAATGTATTTTGGAAAATTTTCTAGGTTGTTTTGGTCTATAAGTTTAAGGTTTAGTCCTTTATTAAGTTAATTTATTTCTTAATTGTTGTAATTAATTTTAATAACTTTCACTAATATTTTTGGTAAAAAAACTAATTTGAAATTATTATACATTATAAATTATACTAATTCCAAATTTGGAATCCATTTTTCCAAATTCTAATCATATAATTTTCAGAAATTAATTTAAAATTATTCCTACACACGTGTTGCGACAACGGATTTTTTAGCAAAAATGTTTAAAAGTTTGGGATGTTTTGATATCCAATTTAAATTTAAAATTTGTTCCAATGACCATGATTGGATTAAATTATATAAAATTAATCTCATTACACTTTAAAACAAAATTAAAATATAATTTAACTATATAAATAAATTAGATGAAAAAACAGTTTTGAATTAAAATTCAATATGTTTCACTATTCATCCAAAAATGATTTTTTTTCAGAAAGATGCCTAAAATTCACCCTAATATAGTTTTTAAATTATGAAATAAAAGGTGAAGTTTATTTTATCAAATTAAATTTATAAAATTTTCTAAAATAGATTTTATTATTGTTCACAGAAGGACATAAAAAGCAGTTCTTTTAAGAAAATAGTATTTTAAAACATAAATACTTTACTAAAAAGTGTATGTCTTATTATCAATATGTTTTATTTATATAAAACTATTACAAATAATATTTAAAAAATATTTAATACTATTCATTTTACTATGTTTAATGGCTATGTTATAACTATCTTGTTTAAATAATTGTGATAATAAAATGTTGTTTCGTAGAAACTCAGTGTTACGTGTAATGAAATCCAAGATGATGTTGTGTGTAGAATAATATTAACTTGATATAGAATATAAAGAAATTTTACTTAGTGTATCATGAAATTAAAGGTATCAATGAAAATTAATTTATTCAGAAAAAAAAAGTTCACAAAAACTCAAGGTGTTACAACCTCCAAAAGGGTTATTTAGATGTATTCTTCATTAATTATTAACCAATCTAGGTTATACAAGTGAGAAATGAAGAGGAAGAGAAATATATTTCTATAAAGGATTAATAATGAATTAAAACTTGAAATTAAATCTAACTTTTAAATACATAATGATCAATAATAAAATAAATAATTATAAATCTAACGTAACCCCTTTGATACCAATTAATGGTTCCGGGTGTAGCATAAGTACCTATTGGTCTAATGGAAAACTCATTTTTTATCATATTTTATGGATTATTCACAATGTACAAGATGTGAACATCATGAATAAAAAAAATTCCAAAGAATGTTGACAAAGAAAAATTTTGGAACCAAAAGAATATATTTTCACTTTAATTTTATAATTAATTTAAGCACAAGAAGAAAGATTATATTGGTCTTGAGATCTTTTTTCATTGAGGGTTTTGATTATTCTAACCAGATTTGTGTAGCATCATTGCATAGAGAGGAACCAAAGTAGATCCCCTGTAGCTGTAATCTTAACGTGCTCCTTAGATCTCTGAACAATACTAATAAAACACCAGGTGATAGTATAATCGATTGATTATCTTGAATTGTTCATCTTGATCACTTCACACTACTTCAAACTTACAGTAATTTTCTCTTGTTCTTCTCGATCGTGAGAGGAAGATAGGAGGAGGGAGATATTAAAAGGAATTTGTTGTGCACAATGATTAATTCTCCCCAAAATTTAATAGTGGTCTATTTATAAACCTAGGGTTAGAGTTTAATATTTAATTAATTGCACAAGGGCCCTTAGTAATATATTAAACCCATAAGAGACCCCATACCATATAATAAAATAATATTATTGTTTTACTTCATGGTGTTTTCTAACTCGCACAATGATAAATATTTTTTTTATAATCAAGTAAATAAATATTTATCACTGGAACCTAAAACTCGGTCTATTCGTCCTCCTCATCGTTTATTAAATTTTGGAATATATATTTTTAATAAATATTATTCATTTAATAAAATAAGATAAGTATTCTATTCATGGTCTAGTGAATACATATTTATTAAATATTTGTATAATTAAATAAATTATTTATTAATAAATAAGTGATTATTTATTACCTTACGAATAACAAGATATAAATAAATATTTTATATATTCATGTAATTAAACAGTTAACTCATGAATAAATATTTATTTAATTTTGAGTTTAATTAATAAATCCTGAATAAATATTATTTTTCGGTCTTGAGAATAATATTTATTTCAATTTTTAAATAAGTAATATTTAATTGATATCTATAGAAACACTTTTTTGTAGGGCCCTCTAGGCCTCTTCCTCGGTGACATTAGGTGGGCTTGCCTAAAGTCCAATATTATTCTCTAGAAACGGGTCAAGGAACCCATAGAGGAAGAAGGTATTTTACAAAAACCACCACATACGAATACTCACTATATAATATAATCCATTTGTCATGATATCTCATTAAGTAGGTTGCACACTCATTTCATTAGCCTATATACTTGATATGTCTTTCTTTGACTACCTAAAATAAACTCATCGTTACACCATGGCCCTGGAATTTAATGTGATGGTTTTATTTCAATCAAAGGGTTGAGATGTCAACTTCTATAAATTTGTAAGGGAAAATCCTTCCTCAAATTATTCATTAATAATATATCATTTGTGATGCACCCAATTTACCCAAATTCACCGCTAATTGTATCGTTATGGTTTATAGTAGTACATAAAAGTTTTTAAGTCATGATAAACGTTAATAATAATATTAAATTCTAAGGATCATTATACATTCTCATAGATAGGAATATCCAATGACACATAAACGTGTGGAATTCCTATTAGCGGGTCTGTTCTTATAATCTCTCTTCTTGGAGATTACGAAGTAAGAACTTCATGAGATGAAGTCTCATCTTCTTACGAGTACTCACACCTAATAGTAAATATACTATGTTCCCCACCATAGAATGTTATCTGACCATAGAACAAGTTTTAATAATATGTTTATGGTGTTTCAAGGTTCTCATCATAGAGTATAACCACTATGACATTTTCATTATGATAAATACTATGGGGTGTTATTATATTAAAGTCATGTATAACTATAAACTATATGTAGTAAGATATTTTAATTAATATTCACTTCTTTTAATATAAATGAAATCTAAAGTATAGATAGTTGGTTCTAAGACACCAACTCCAACATAGGTAATTTGGGATGTGATTTTTATGGGGAATCACTAATGCTATGTTGTTCAGGGTTCCTCTCATATGGGTCAAATGTAGTGGAATCCTTATTCTCCTTCTTCTCATCAATTTCAAAATGATTATAAGGTTTTGTTTGAGGTAGGGGATCTTGATAGCTATCTTATATATTCTGTAATTAATATACTTTATTTTCTTATTGTGTTTTCTCCCTAGCATATTACTATGTTTTATTGGGTGTTTTGGTTTATATGGAAAGGGTGAACATATGAAAACACACCTTGAATGGAGAATGAAAATTAAATAAAGATGTAAAATGATTAAAAGAAGTGTGGGGGAAAGGGATGGGATGTTTCATGTGGTTTATGATTTTCATGATATTTCCATGGGTTTTATAACATCTTATTACCATATTTTAGGTAATTTTATCTTATTTATTTGATCATATATTGTTTGGATATCATTTAGGGTTAATTATGTAGTTTTTTGGAAAAATTTAGAAGTTTTTTGGATTGTGCGCGATTGGCACGCAGTTAGGGAAAACTATGTGGGTCATCCCAAGATATAGTGTACCTTGTTCTGAGGTTCTATAGGTGGTTCATGGTTAGTTAAAACTATACAACCTTCCCCTAAACTGTGCGACATGGAATAGTGTTTATAAAATTCTTGGAACATGGTTTATAAAACAGTGTGGCCAAACTATGCACCCTTTCCCATAATCCTGGGTGGGAGTGAACAATTGGCACATGGTTTTTAAAACCGTGTGAACAAACCATGAAAATCGCTCTAGAATCCTAGTAAGGGTGCATGGTTAGACTCATTGTTAGAGTTAACTGTGTAGCCTAACCTAAGAAACCATGTGATGGTTATTTAATTCTCCAAAATTATTAATTAAAGTCTCAAAACCCCCTATTTAAATTCTAAAATACTCCTAATAGACCCTAATTCAACCCTTTTTCTTTTAGAGTCACTCTATAGAGGATTTTGGATCCTTCAACATTTTCTCTTCTCGGATCTATGTGTTAGTGGATGTGATTGATCCCTCTCTGGTAAGTGAAATTTATTTGATTGGAAATTCTCCTTTCTTCCTCTCTCACCTTAATTGAGAGTGGTGGATCCTCTTGTTACTGATGGGTTGGAACCTTGATTTAATGAATTGTAATTCTAGGGATTATTCTTTGATCTTTCTCACCTTTGGATATCATTTTTCAGTTCCTGTTTCAGGTGATTGATTGATTATGTGACTAAAGGTAGGTGGTTCCATAAGGCTTTCCCCTATACTTGAAAAATTTATTGTTTGTTTAATTTAAAGTTAATTTTCAATTGATTTATAAACCTTTAATTGAGAAACTTTTGATGATTGATTTCAAAAAGGCATGTAATTGGGAAATAAAACCCTTTTTCAAGGGCTTTGAAAATTTTGGGTGTATTTTGAGAAAAGATGGATTCAAATAAAAAAAATTTGATGAAATGATTTGATGATTGATTCTTGAGAAAAATTGATTTAAATTAAATATTATTTTAAAATTCTTGAACTTGATAAGAAAACCTATAATTTGGTTTTAAAGTTGAAATGGCATGTGAAACATGAAATTGGGCATTTGAAATGTGAATGATGGATTGAATTGAAAAGAATTATTTTCCCGTGATTGATTGATTTATTGAAATAATTCATATGTAATCCTGAGTAGTTAGTGGGTGAATTGGACAAGTACACTAGGACTCTGACCCCTAATAATGGATTGACGATGAAAACTATAATTAAATCAACTTCAGCATGATTTTCCTTTATGGGGTGTTGATTGATTTTATCTTGATATCCTGATACTTAGGGATGTGTGCACACATTGATCCATGATTGATTGACTGAGTAGTATGAGGATCATAGATCCAATAAATAAAAAACCTTAGGGAATATATCCCTAGTGCTTTTTTTTATTTTATTATTACATGATAGTGTTTATTGAAATGATTTATTCATGTCCTTCTATTTTATGAAAATTTTCATATAAGCCTGTTTTTATATACTTTCCATCTACTTGATTTAAAATATTATTTTACTGATGACATGAAAATTATTTTACATGCATTTTTTATTTAAATTGAAGCATAAGTGGTTTTTTTATGTAATTTCTTATGAAAATTTTGGTGGTATCCTATTGGTAAATTTTTTATCACACCCTACCTTTGCCTTTGGGTGTTTTAGATTATATTATGCCAGGTTTGGGAAAAGATAAAGTGCCACTTGGAGGTGGTGAGTGTTCTTGACTAGAAGGGCCTTAGGTGATGGTGGTGACCTATGGAGTTGTGGTACACTTGTTACATAAATATTCTGTTACTTTTTATTTATGTATTTTGTGTCATTATTTTATGATGTGCTATTTTGGAAGCTTTATTTGTCTTCTAGTGGAGTTTTTCTCCTTGATGAGTGTTTGGCATACTAGCTATTCTTTATTTTATCTTCCAATAAACTATATTTATTGAATTTTCTCATAGATAAATTTTCCCTTTAGACCATTTTTTGATGCCCAAGCACTAGTCTCCAACCTGTGCAGATCAAGAACACCCTTTAAGTCATGTCATTTCCACATCGGGTACCAGTGTGCCAGAGTATCTGAGTTGGTTTGTGAAAAAAATTTATCAAAGGATGAGTTTTTGTGTCTCTCCTTGATGTCGGTATGTATTCTGATATGTCCTAATAGATAGAAGGTATGATTTTTAAAAATTGAGGAGTAATTTACACGTTAGTTCCTAGATAGATCTCATTATAGAAAGCCTTGAGTCACTATGTGTGTTTGGTGAAAGCATCTTTGAGGAATAAATTGATCTGATTATAAACTTTATACAAAATTGATATGAGTGTTTTAAATCACAAAAAAATGAATTCTATATGATTTAATTTATATTCCATTATCTCTTGATTGATTTGATGATCTTAGTATCCTTGTTGATGTTTCCATGTTGCCTATTGATGTTGTGTAATACTATTCCCCTAAGAATGTTTTTGAATAGTCTATAGGAAGAAGATATTGGGGAACCACAGCAAGTGAATCCTCCAATTGACCAAAACCTTTTTGAGATAGTGTTTTGTGTAGTCCAAGATATGGTATAGGTATCCACATCCATTCTCATTTAGGATATAGTAGTGAAACCTAAAAGGAATGAAACTAGAGATCATGTTCAAGAGTTTCTTCGATAAAAACCACCATCTTTCCAAGGCTCGAATGATCCTTATGAGTCATAGGATTGGTTGGAAAATATTGAGATGATTTTTGAGTTCTTGGAAACACCAGATCTAATATATGTGAAATGTTCTCCTTTCAAGCTTGAAGGATCTAGCATGAGGTGATGGGATTCGATGGTTATAGTGAAGAAACATGAAATCTTGGAGTATAAAGACTTCAGATCTCTTTTCATGGATTATTTTAATCCAGAATCAATGGTTTTGGTGAAGCATATAGAATTTATCATCCGCCAACAAGGTGATATGACTATGACTCAGTATGCAAACCAATTTTCTAAACCTCCCCAGTTTAAATCTGAGGTAGTGTTGAATAAGAGGGTGAAGGCCCGAAGATTTGATATGGGTATTCGATATGATATATGATCTCAGGTTTTCATGTTAAATCTCACATATTATGTGGATGTACATGATTAATCTTTGATGAATTATCATGACATGACTGGTAATTCAGGGTTAATAGAAGTTCCTCCCACTCCCAGTGTTAGTTATGTTAGTTCCTTTAAAGGAAAAAGGAAGTGGGATGGGTTTCATGGAGGATCTCCATACCAGGCATCTTATAAACCTTCTATAGTATATAAAATAATATCATTAACTTGATTTCAATGTAGAACGATCAGGAATTAAAATCAGGTTTATACAAAGGTGCTAAATATTTATGGTTCGTGCGGTCACTCAGGCTGCCTGTAGAAGTTATGTCATTTATTTTCTACCCTGCATAGTGGAATGGGCTCATCAACATTAAAAGGTATTGTAGTGTAGTCATATGCTTCAAGATCTATAGGGTTATGATCATAGGATTTGGAATTAATATTCATTATATAGTGGACAAGTATCCATATGAGGATGATGCAAGACCAGAGATAGTGAGGGGCACCATCACTATAGCTTCATCTTTGGTGATTTCTCTATTTGATACTAGTTCATATCATTCTTTCATATTGAATCACATTTTGAATCTATTAAACCCTCCTATGGAGCTTATGTCTTATGTAATGGATACTGATATGCCCCTTAGGATGAAGAGAGAGCAAGGTCTCTAATTCCCCTCTTGTGCCTTATCCTTATCAGAGATCAAGCTCATTTGAGATTTTATGGTTCTCGATATAAAACATTTGGATATCATTCTTAGGATGGATTTGTTGATTTCTCATAAATACAAGATTGAATTTTATCTTTGGATGGTCTCCTTTACTTCCCCCTATGGAGTGTGCCATGTTTTCCAGGGAGAATGGTACATGAGGTCGAGTAGAGTCGAACCACATATTCCAAAGTTGGGTAGGTTGATATCTATGTTTTCTTGTGACCTGGAGTGGGAATCTTTGAGTGGTGATATTACTCTAGTGTTCATCGAGTTTCCCAAAGTTTTTCCATTTGAATTTTTTATCTTACAATAGGTAAGGGGGGTGGATTTTTCTATTAACTTGGTACCAGGTACCCAACCTATCTCTATTTTCTCTTACCGTATGGAACCAAATAAATTGAAAGATTTAAAGACCTAGTTGGATGATTTTTTAAATAAAGGATTCATTTTTCTTAGTGTATCACATTGGACGGTGCTTATGATTTTTGTGAAGAAAGTTGATAAACCCTTCAAATTTATGTTGACTACCAAAAACTCAATCAATTCATAGTAAAGAACGAGTATTTATTTCCACAAATTAATGATTTATTTGATCATTTGAAAGGGGTTAAGTAGTTATCAAAGATTGATCTTTGGTCTGGCTATCACCAGCTTAAAATTAAAGAGTCTGATATCCTAAAGACCACCTTCTGGAGTAGGTATGGCCATTAGGAATACCTCATAATTCCTTTTTTCCTAACCAATGCTCATGTAGTATTTATGGAACTGATAAACATGATTTTCCATGTGCCTCAATTCATTCATGGTGGTATTTATGAATGAAATCTTGGTTTACTCTAAAAATAATGAGGACCATGTGTGTCATCTAAGATAAGTTTTGGAAATTTTGAGAGATTGCCAATATTACACCAAACTATCAAAATGATATTTCTAGATTCTAGGAGTGAAGTTATTGGGACACGTGGTCTCAAAACATGGAATCTCAGTTGATCCTGTGAAGGTAAAGGATGTTATGACATGGTAATATCCATGAAATTTTTTCAATATTTAGTGCTTCTTGGGATTAGTAAATTATTATCATCGGTTCGTTAAGGAGTAAAGTTATTATGGGATTAAAAATTTTAGAATTATTTTAATTAATTGAAGTTAATTTTTACATATAATCTAGTTTTTCCTCTTCCATGTGTGGGGAAGGGCTATGTGGTCTTTTGTGACAAATCTGATTTTGGTTTGGGATACATTCTCGTGCGGGGTGATCATGTGGTACCCTATGGTTCCTGGTAGTTTAGTTCATAGGATATGAATTATCTCTCTCATGATCGTGAACTCATAGTTTTAATGCATGATCTTAAGAATTTTTTAAATTACCTTTTCATAGAAATATTTACCATTTATTCCACTCAAAAAAATATAATTATATCTTCTCATAAAAATATTTGAATCACTATCAGAGGCAATGGGTGGAGTACCTTTAATTTTTGATTTTGACATTACCTACACTCTTGATAAGGAGAATTTCATTACTGTTTATTTGAGTGGTAAAATTATAAATTGGTCCATAAAATAATCATCATAATAGTGTAATTTTATGTCTCTCTTTGCTCGTATTCAATTTGGAGTTTAGGAGTATAGGACCAAGATTGTTCTGGAAAGAATTCAGTTGACCTCCTCTCTTATCAAGATGATTATTTAGGAGCAGTATCTCGATGATGAGTTCTATATAATTAGGGACTTTATTTATTGTGGTGTGACCATTGGTGAGTGTCCATTCTCTTCTGATGGTATTCTATACTTCTAGAGTTGTTACATTTCACCTTTTCTTATAAGAAAAGTTTTGATGGAGAATTTTCATAATTCTTAGTGGGTGGTATACCTTGGAACTATGAAGATGTTCTATGATATGTGGAAATGGTTATGGTGATCATTTATGAGATGATATATCTTTTTTTTTGTTATTATACTAATCAGTGGGTCAAGGACGAGCACCAAAAACCTTCAGGTTTGCTTCATCCCCTTCCAGTGAATACTTGGAAGTGGGATGATATTTTGATGGATTCCATGGTCGGGTTGTCGCATACCCCTCAAGTGAAGAATGAAACATGGGTATTGATCAATCAGCTAACCAAATTGGTTCAATATATTCACATTCATGATACTACCAAAGTTGAGGACTTAGGAAGTTTGTATGTAATAGAGATTGTCATATTACATAGAGTTTCATCTGCTATAGTTTCTGATAGGGATCCCCAATTCACTTCTTGTTTTTTGAGAGGCCACTAGAAGGTTATGGGATCCTAGGTTATATTGAGCATGACATATCATCTACAAATGAATGGAAAAAAATAACAAACTATACAGATTCTTGATGACATGATTTGTGTATGTATTCTGGACTTTGGTGGAGCTTGGGATGACCATTTGGCACTAGTTGAATTTTCCTATAATAAATATTATGATTAAGTAATTAAAATCAAACATTTTTAGGCCTTGTACAAATGACCTTATAGATCTTCACTTTATTGGTCAAAGATTGGTGAAGCTTCTATGGTTGGACCTAGTTTTGTCCAAAATATTACATAAAATATTTAGTTGATTTTTTAGAGAATAGTGATGGCTCAAAGCTGGTATAAATCCTATGATGATCATTGTCGATTCCCTTTAGAGTTTTTAGTTGGTGATCAGGTGTTTTTGAGAGTTTCACCTTGATTGGGTCACCTGTGGCTTGAAAAATAAGGAAATATAGCACCAAGATTCATGTTTCCTTTTTATATTGTTGAGTAGGTTAATAAGGTGGATTACCTTTTATCATTCCCACCTCAGATGATGATGAAACATTACTTATTTTATATGTCATAGATTATAAAGTATCTCTCTGACTTGTTTTGTGTCATGAGCTGGGAAGACCTTGATTGGGAACCTGGTTTATTTGTGACTAAGCATCCAATTTAGATTATTTATTATGAGATGAAAGTTCTTCATAGAAATTCCACACCCTTAGTTTGAGTGCTTTGGAAGCACGGTTCTGATTCAGATGAGACTTGGGAGTGTGAGGTGCTGATGAGAGAGTAGTGTCCTAATATTTTTGACATGGAGTTTTATTGACATGTTTTATGGGGGGGAATTGTTTATAGTGGGGATATTATAACATCTCATTACCATATTTTAGATACTTTTATCCCTTTTCTTTGATCATCTCTTATTTTTATCTCATTTTGGGTTAAATTTGGAGTTTTTTGAAAAAAAAATGGAATTTTTTTGGCTTATGCATGGTTGGAACACAGTTAAGGAAAACCATTCAGGTTATCCTAGGTGACTATGTTCCTTGTTATAAGGTTATGTAGGGGGTTCATAGTTAGTTAAAACCACATATCCTTCCCCCAAATCGCATGGCATGGTACAGTGTGGAGTGCATAGTTGGCATGTGATTTTTTAAACAATACGGCCAAATCATATACCCTTTCTCAGTAACCTGGGTGTGAGAATGTGGTTGGAACATAGTTTTTCAAACCATGTGTCCAAACCATAAAACTCTCTCCAAAATCCCAATAAGGGTGCATGGTTAGGCATATAGGTTAAATCTAACCATGTGGCCTAACCCAAGAAACTATGTGATGGTTATTTACTGCTCTGAAATTATTAATTAAAGTCTTAAAACCCCCTCTTTAAATTATAAACTCCTCTTAATCGAACTTAATTCAACACTTTTTCTTTTTGAGGCTCTCTAGAGAGGATTTTGGCTCCTCCAAACTTTTCTCTTCTCAGATCAAAGTTTCGATGGATGTGATTGATACCTATATGGAAAGTGTAATATATTTGATTAGTAATTCTCCTTTATTCCCATCTCATGTAATTTAAAAGTGATTAATCCTCTATTTTTTATGGGTTAGAACCTTGATTTGAAGAATTTTAATTCTATGTATTCTTCTTTTATCTAACTCACCTTCAAATATCAGTTAGCGGTTTCCATTTTGGTTGATTTCTTGATCATGTGACTAAAGGTAGGTGGTTATGTAAGGTTTTTTCCTATACTTGAAACCATGATTGATTTCTTAATTTAAAGTGAATTTTAAATTGGTTTATAAATATTTAATTGAGAATATTTTGATTATTGATTTTAAAAATTCATGGAATTGTGAAATAAAACTCTTTTAAGGGATTTGTAAATGTTAGGTTGATTTTGAGAAAATATGGCTTGAAATGAAAATTGTTTTGATGAAATTATTTGATGATTGATTCTTGAGAAAAAAGTATTTAAATGAAATATGATTTTTAAAGGCATGAACTTGATAAGAAAACCTATGATTTGGTTCTGAAGTTAAAATTGAATGTGAAACTTAAAATTGGAAATTTGAAATTTGAAGGATGAATTGAATTTAAAAGAATGATTTTCCCATGATTGATTGATTGACTGACTGAAAGAACATGTGAGCCTAAGTAGTTAGTGGGTGACTTGAACAAGTATGCTAGGACTCTGACCCCTTATAAATGGATTGATGATGACAACTCTAACTAAACTAACTTCAACATGACTTTACTTAATAGGGTGTCGATTGATTCTATCTTGATGACCAGATCCTTAGGGGTTTATGCACACATTGAGCATTGATTTATTTATTAATTAGTGTGAGGGAACTAGATCCAAGAATTAACAAACCTCAAGGTATATGACTATGGTGATTTTTTTTATTTGATTATTAAATACATGTTTTTATTGAACTGATTTATTTATATATTTCTATTTTATAAAAAAAATCATCTAAGACTATTTTTGATATACTTTCCATCTACTTGATTTGAAATATTATTTGAATGATAATGTGAAAATAATATTTCATGCCTTATTTTTATTTAAGTTGAAGTATAAATGGTTTTTTTTTATGGAATTTCTAATAGAACTTTTTGTGGTATCATACTAGGATATTTTTTCTCACACCATAACTTTTCCTTCATTCATTTATAGATTATTTTATTCTAATTCTAGTAAAAGTTAAATTTCCACTTGGAGGTGATCATGATTGGTGGAGCTATGGTCCACTTGTTACATGGAGATTATAAGACTTTGTATTGATGGAATTTTTGTATTTTATTGGATGATGTACTATTTTAAAATCTTTATTTATCTTCTAGTGATGTTTTTCTCCTTGAGGAGTGTTTGGAATACTGTTTTTTCTCTATTTTATCTTCCACCGTTCTATATTTATTGATTGTTCTTGTGAAAAAATCGTTCCTTCAGACATTTTATTGATGTCGAGCCACTAGTCTTCAGCCTATGGGGATCGGGAATGCCCTTCGAGCCATGTAAATTCCATCTCGGGTACTAGTGTACTAGAATATTCAGGTTGGTTCATGATAGGTTGATTCTTATAAATTGATGTGTGGCCGTTATGATTCATTTTTTGTTGTTGTCACCTATAAACTTTATCACCACCATAAATGGATAATTACTTAAACATTATAAAGGATAAAAAAGGTTTTATGAAATCTATATTCTAGATTGAAAATGATGACATTAATTTTTTATACTTTGTGTGTTGTGGTTTGATATTTTCCCCAATATTTTTTATGAGAAAAATTCATGGGTTAACACAGGTAGAAGGAAAATAGAATACGTGAATTGTTAACAAAAAGAATAAATTCTTAGGGAACTATAGATTAGGTTGGAATTAAATATATGGCGGGTTGTTTAAAAAAATTTGATTCTTGAATTTGTGATCATGGATGAAAAAAAATATTGGGAAGAGGAATAAATGGCTTGTGATAGTTTGTGAGTTGAATGATTTGGTTGGCATGGTTTAATGAATAGAACAATGAATTTAATGAATATGATAAAACTATAAATGATGCTATGATATTAATATGAATGATGTGAATTATTTATTATGTGTAATTCTTCCTTACCCAGTTTTGGTTGTGCTTGTGATTATATTATGTCATGGAAAGTGTTGTTTTCTCTATTTTGTGTTTCTATATGATGGATTTTTTGGTGAATATGTGATATTAAGATATGAGAATTTATGTGATGTAAATTCATGGGACAATGATGATATATGGTGAGGGTTGTTCATGGTAGGGGGTGGAATGAGGTTGATTCCCTACATGCTCACGATACCCTACAACAAAGGAGAGGGTGTGTTGGTGAGGGATGTACATGAAAAGATGAGGGAATGAGGTTGATTTTCTTCATGTTTATATTACCCTACCAATGAACGGTTAGAAGGAGACATGTGGTTAGTGTCATAAGATGATATGTTTGGTTGGTTCCACGAGATGTGATATGTGTTTGGTGCCACAAGAGATGATGCATGATTGGTGTCATTATCAGTGGATATGGAAGTTGGTGGAATGGGGAAATATTGGTAGTTAATGGCATGTTGTTGGTGTTTTTTTATACTCGTGTCCCTACCCTTATCAAGGAGGTGATCTTATCGGCTTGCTACCAGTTTGAGCGAGAGAGCCCCTGAGTTGGCAGGTCAGAGCTGAGATGAAATTCTTCTGGGCCTGAGGATGTTGACAGTACAGATAGAGGTTATAGTATTGATGATATTCTTGGTGTAGATGTTAAATATAATAGGATGGGTCATAGTGGAGTTTTGACAATGGTTCTTCTTGTTCCTTTTATGTTTGTTTTCTCATGTATACGTGTTTTCTATTTTTCTTAATTAGCTTATTTCAATCTTATCTATTCTTTTATATTTATTATACATGAATTTTGACCTTTTTATAGGGATGATCCTACTGAGTAATCCCAAGTGTGTTGGTTGGATTAGGATGTTAAGAGTGGTGGTGGGTGAATTTTCCTTTTAAAAATTAAAATGAAGAGTACGGTGGAAATTACAAAATTAAACAATGAAAAATAAATAAAGAGTAGGCATAGAGAAAATGAAATATTAAGTAAATATAAAGTGATAAAGGAAATCAATTGATAAATTCAATTAGTTATTAATTAAATATTATGAATAATTTGAGCATACGATTATCAATTAAAGTGAATACAAAAGATCGTGATAATTTCGATACGATTTATAAAAGATAATTTCAAAGTAAATTAAGTGAGAAGTGAATCAAGAGTAAGTGTATCGAAATTATGTTATGTTTAATTTGATATGAGTATTAAATGATAAAATTAAATCAAGGATACATACATACATACATATATATATATATATATATATTTGATAAAGGAGTTTGAAAATAACTCAATGTGATCCCCTACGTATCCTCCCATCAGGTTGAGAGGTTTTTATTATTACTACCTTAATATTAACAATGATCAAGAAACCAATACTCCCTTAACTTTTCACAGTTGTGATAATAAACCCCTCTCCCTCACATTTATGGTTGTGAGCACCCTCTTTAACTTCATTCATATCCAAGTAACTCATCCCTCACTTTTTTGATAGTGATCACCTATTATAGAAGAGGTAGTGAGAAAAGAAAGATTTTCTTACTTAAAATCCATTACAAATATGTTCCCTTATCACTCTAGAAGGATATTAAAATTGATAGGAAAGATAGAGAGGTAATGGAGATGAGAGCCTTTGAGATTGAGAAATGAAATTGTCTATTTGAAAGAGTGATTGGATAAGATCATGTTAATTCATTATTAGCATATTCTAATTTTATTTTCAATCCATCATTATGAGTGTTTTAGATCCAATCCAAGGTTCTCTATTTATAGACTCCAATGGTTTTGGGAACATTTTTGAATTTTTCTTGATCATTAAGAATCGTCAACAGTAATTTAAGATATTTGTGGTCCACAAAAATAAATAACATTGAATTTTTGGATCATATCCACCGGCTAGCCGATGAGACTCCTAGAGCTCACTGCTTATGTAAAACCTCCACTAGCTAGCTAAAAACTATCCAGTGGATAGACGATAGACTTTTGGGAGACCTGGGTAGTTTTGGAATGGTCACCGTCTAGGTGGTGACCTTCTAGTGGGTAGCATGTGCTACCTACAACCTTGATAACTTCACCATGGTCCTCTAGCTTCCTCCCATGCCTTCATTGAGACTTTGAATCTCCTTTCCATGAAATCATCGCATCCATTAATACTTCAATTGATACTTCAAATTCCTTTAAGAAATATCCTTCAAATTATTTTAATTTCATCACTTTTTTCATTAAAAACGTGACTTGGTATTCAATTATCATAACTGAGAAACACTTAAATGAAACCATTAGATACAAAGAGGAGTCTTTGCGATCATGAAAACATCATGAGAGAGTGAGAGGTACAATAATATTCCCCTTTTGATGATCACAAACACTTAATATAAAAATATATATCAAGATTAAATCAAGTGAATCATGCATAAAAGTAATTCAGGATATTGAAGTTCAAGATATTTCAAACAAGATATTCAATATTCTTAAGAAAATAGATATATGATAAAAATATATATCAAGATTAAATGCATATTGAACCATGCATTCAAAGTAATTAAAGATATTAAAGTTAAATATATTTAAAATAAGATATTAAATATTCTCAAGAAGAAAGATATATTATCTCTCCCCCTTAGAAACTTGAAAAACTTCTCCCCTTATATATTAGATTCTTTTCCACCTTTGTGATTATCAAAACAAAAACAAGGATAGGAAAATGAGGAATAATCCATATATCAAAGTGATACTTACACAAATGATAATATAAAAGAAATATTCAATAATATCTCCCCCTTAATTATTATCATAAGCTTAAGATCCAAGTTTAGATGATAATGCATGTAAAACATAGACAATGCATAAGGTAGATTAAAGTAAAGTGCATGTGATGGATTATAAATAACATTGAATTTTAAAATACTCATCATATCAAACTATAATTATATTCAAAGAAACTTTTCAAAAATAATTTCAAAAAGGTAAAAATATATTGATTTTAAAATCAATATAAATAAAATAAATAAGAATAAGAAATTCAAAAAACTAACTTATCCTCTTTAATAAAACATTGAAAAAGAAAACATAAATTTTTCTTCCATACAAATCAAGGAGGTAAATCCAAGAAAGCGAGAGATGATGGATATATAAATGAAGTTAAATATGGGTGAATTTGTAACCAAAAATTACTAGAACACTATGAAGAAGTAGATATTCCCAAAGTTCAATAAATAAAGCTTTACCTCAATTGGTTTATTTAATAAGTAAATGGAAACTTCACCATAAGAGAGAGTAAGAGAATAATAATAATATTAATTATTTCAAGATAAAATGATTAAAGATATATCAATGATTTATTTCAAGAGTTAAATAAACACAAAAATATATCAAGATCTATATTATAAAAGCAACTAATCTCAATTAGAAAAGAGATATTCAAAAAAATAAGAAATAATATTTTCAAAAGATTCAAGAGGGAAAATAAAAATCTTTAATGACAAATATTTTCCAATTTAAAACAATTATGTTGAATTTTTTCTTAAAAATTTTGAACTCCCCCTTAGAAAAAACATATAAATAAAGGATTCATGAAAACATTTTAAAATAAACTTCAAGAAGTGAGATTTTAAAATAATTCCATGAAGTAAGGAATTTAAGTACATGCTAAGTAATTAAATATAAAAAATTAAATTATAATCACGAACATACTCTTTACTCATGAAAAAAATATAATTACAAATACAAGAAGGAAATAATATGAGAAAGAGCTAGAATAACCATAATTTATCAACCCCTACATAAAACAACTAGTACCCATCAACCAATTGTAAAATTGAAAATAAAAAGGAATCACTTTTGAGATTGATGTATCATCACTTTAGAGTTGTATAATCCTTTTTCACTAAGAATCCACCTTATGATATGTAAATAAGTTCCAGTGGAATAGTCCTGCAAAACCTTAAATGTGGGTGCCTTTTGGTACCCGGATTTTGGGTATGGTAATGTTAGCTAGAAGAGATTTAGGTACCCAAACTTGTTCAGAAAAATATTTTCTATTAGATATATGGGAATAAAGATGAATAGATTTAGTCCTACCATATATATCATTTTTTTCAATCACACACATAAATAAGATGCCCAAATTTTTGATAATATTTTCAAAAAAAATGGGAACATCCCTTTAAAAAAAGTTGTTTTTTGAGAAAGATTATTTGAATTTTAAAAAAAAAACAATTCTTAAATTACCTTTGGTATAATGTTGAGAACCCAAAAATCATATTTAGATATTGATCACCATGGGTGAATTGAGAAAGATCAATTTTAAGCTTTTTGATTTGATATTCTAAATTCTCAATGTTTGGTTATTATTTTAATTTCAAAACCAACTCGTTTTTTTAGAAAGGAGGTCCCTCTCATTAAAAAGTTGATATTTTTCATTAAGAACTTATTTATATTATTTATTGAGATATTTGTATTTTGAAATGATTTCATCACTAAAATTATCAATTTCATGTTTATCATTATTTAGATCTTCATTATTGATATGGAAAGATGATCAAGAGAAAGAGGAATAATTAGAAGAATAACAAGAAGCAGGAGAACTAACCTTATCATCCACCTCCATATGAGTTATGAGGAATTTAGGACTTGAGTCTCTTGAGGAGTTTGAGGAATTTGAATCCATGGAGCCATCACTTTCACTTCATTTTGTGACTTTAAGATCTTTATTACCTTTATTCTTTTCTTTAAACTTCTTTTTATAGATGGGGAAATGTGGTCTAATATGACCCTTCTTATTACATTCATAACATGTCACATATGGTTCTTCAATTTGATTTTTCTTTTTGTAACTAAAGTTCGTTTTCTTCTTTGTCTTTAATTTTTTTAATATCTTAGTCAAGCATTCAATATTGGATTCATTATAGGATGAATCATCAATATTAATAGCTTTGAAATCAATTGTTCTTTTGTAAACTTTGGATTTCTTTTCCTCTTTAACTTCTTTTTCTAATTGACGCTTCATCATGGTTTTGTATGTCATAATGGATTCAATGATCACTTCAAGAGGTATATTCTTGATGTATTTATCTTCTTGTATGTCATTACTTTAGGATCCTAAGATCTAGGTAAAACCCATAGGATCTTATTTTATAAAGTTTATGTAGACAAGTGATCACTAAGAGACTTTCAACCAGTGCAAATGTCAATAAAATGTGCAAACATATCAGTATTGGATTATTTTGATGCATAGAAAAGATTTCAAAGTCTTGTATATACATTTCAATTCTCGTATCTTTAAATTTTTTTATTACTTTATGGGTAAATTCTAGAAATTTATAGATTTCATGAGACGTTTTTCATGTAGAAATACAATTAAATTCATTTAAATCTAATCCATAATGCAATGCATTCATAGCTTTACCATCTAATTTGGAAGTATAAATTTCATTGGAAGTCCATTTTTCTTCTTTTTCACTTGTAGGAGTATAACCATGCATAAAAATTTTCCAAACAAAATAACCAATACTTACATAAAAAGTAGACATGTGAGTTTTCCAATAATTATAGTTAAAACCATCAAAATAAGGTGCATGACCCATAGGTTTCCCTTTGGGCACTATGGGTGTTTGAAAAAGTTGTCATCTTAAAAAGATCAAACTTTAAAATTTATTAATATTAAAAACAAAATTTTTGAAAACAAGATCAAAACACAATTTTGAAAACAATAATATTTTGAGAAAAACACAACGATATCATTTGACACCAAATATTGTTCAGGGTAGGATGGAAAGAGGGGGGTGAATCTCCTTTTAAAAATAAAACAAAGAGTACGATGACAATTAAAAAATTAAAAAATAAAAAATTAATAAAGATTAAGTTTAGAAAAAATATAATATTAAGTAAAGATGAAGCTATAGAGTAAATCAATTGATAAATGTGCTCAATGATTAATTAGATATTATGAAGAACGTGAGTGCATGATTATCAATTAAAGTGAATCCAAAAAATCATGATAATTTTTATATGATTTATAAAAGATAATTTCAAATTAAATTAAGTGAGAATACAATCAGTATTAAGCATATCAAAATTGTGTTATATGTTATTCGATATGATTATGAAATGCAGAAAGTAAATAAAGGAGATAGAGAGAGATTTGATAAAGGAGTTTGGCAATAGCTTGGTGTGAGCCTTTGTGTCTCCTCCCATTAGGTTGATAGGTTTGTCTTATTACTCACTTGATTTTAAAAAAATCAAGAAAAAAATTCCTCCTTTTCCTTTTTGTGGTTATGAAAATAAACTCATCTCCCTTGTGTTTATAGTTGTGAGCACCCTCTTGAACTTCATCGGTATCCAAGGAACTCGTCCCTCACTTTTTCGGTAGTGAGCACTCGTTGTAGAAGAGGTGGTGAGAAAAGAAAGATTTGTTTCTCACAAATCTATTACAATGTCACTCCATTATATCTATATAAGGAAAGTACAATTGAGAGGAGATATGGAGAGTTAATGGAGATGATAGCCTTTGAGATTCAGAAATGAAATTGGCTCTTTGAAAGGGGGCTTGGAGAAGACCACTTTGATTCATCGTTGGCACATTCCAATTTTATTGTTTATAGAGAAAATATTTTCAATTATTTTATTCTGAATTTCAATGTTTTTAATCCCACCAATATGTTATTTCAAGGGAAATTGTCACATTTTATAGTTTTTGAATTATTTTGATCTAAATTGCTAAAATAGATTATTTTGGAATTTAACTGTTATTTCAATGTTTCAAACATAAAATTTTCTTCACTAATAAAAATTAAAAAATTATTCTTTTATAGGTTTCTATTTTCGATGGTATCCATTTTATCCTTCTGGATCCAAAGCTCAATCCATCATTTGGAAGCTCAAATCTTGCTCACAAGTCAAGCCTTGAAAACTGTGTACAGAACTGGATAATTTTATTGTTGGGTCCATATATCATAAATAGAGAAACAAAATTAGATGATATTTTACATGTAGAAATAAGACATCATTAATAACAAGTTTTATTAATATTTACACGCCTTATTCATTCATTATCAAGGCCATAAATACATTGGAACTAGATGCATTGGAATACGAACAGTCTGTATGGCAGAATTAAATATTCTGAGTGTATCGCCCATAACTCCTTCATTACTTGTCCAATAAATCTAAAAATTTCTTGAGTAGATATAGGATCTATATAGTAACAACTTTCAATAATACCTCTTCCCAAAATTAGATCATTTAATATACCTACCATGAGTAAACTTTCATAGAATATTTTTGGAGCTAGTTTTTCACTCACTTTGCCTATAAAAATGTACTCCCTATTCTTTATAAAGGGTTGGAAACTTAGGGGTAGCCTTTGTTGGACATTTCCTGTAGTTTAGTATTTTATTTTATTTTAATTTCATTCTATAATTTCATTTCATGTTTTAATTTAAGTGTTCTCCTTTAACTCTTATTCTTTCTCTCTTGTTTTCTTCCCCTGTTTTTTCCATCACTGTGAACTCTTATGCTCGTGATCATGAGTAGCTAACTCGAAGAAATTATAGGGAGATTAATCCAATGATAAACCCAAGTCTTTGAACATTCATTCTTAATGTTTCTTATTTCATTAAAGTTAGACCGAGGGGGATATTAGTGGGAAAGGTACCTTTGTGTCTCCATTTTCCACCTGAGGTTTAACTTTCGCTTTTGCAATATTTTCCCTCGATCAAGGAGGTGGATGTGTGGTCTATTGGAGATTTTTGAGAGTACCATATATTTAAAACCATATTCATAGTAGTATGTTCATGCATACTATGGAGAATTTTCATTAAGTAAATTCAAAACAAATTATGAGGCGATGAAAGTTCACTCGGGGTGATGCTCTCAGGAATGTCTCTTTTCTTCTTAACATCATTTTGTCTGCATTCATTCTATTTGCATTGCATTGCATGTTTAATTTTAGTTTTGAATTTTCAATTCTCAAATCTCATTTCTGTTCATTTTATTTCATTAATAAAAAAAATGGTGGATTGGAAATAGTGATTGCTTGACTGTGAAAGCTCCTCAAGAGATCAACCTAAGTCAGCCACTATGTTGCACTTAGTATAAATATTTTTGAGAGCGCGCATGACAACACTTTATCAAATTGGTTCCATTTATGGGGATCCAAGTGTTCTTCACTCACTATTTTTATTCACATTTTTTAGATGATTTTTTTCATTTAAAAAAACAAAAAAAATCATAAATTTCAAAAACACTTAAAAAAATATTTTTGTTCATGATGTCTTTAAATTCAAATTTTTATGCATAGACTTATGAATATCAGATTCCAGAAGAAGTTTAAAATGATCTTGATGATAAGTATCAAATGATTAGTGATATAGTAGAAAAATTGGAGATCCAAATAAAGTTGATAGCTGAATATGTACATGCTTTTCAAGAGAAACCTAAGCTGGAACCTGAACCTGAACAAGTGGTGGAAGAGATTTGACCGATCATTTTTTATGTCAAAGAACCTAAGGTAGGTGAGAATGAGCTAATAAAGGAGTTAATCATATCATCCCATACTCAACCATTACTTGATGAGGTACCTGAAGTACACATGTCATCTGATTCACTTATGGGAGATCAACATTTTTTGGAAGAATCCTGGAATCATTTTGTTGAAGATAACCTGAAACTTTATCTTCCCATCATTGATGTTGAAAAATCAACACATTTTGAACTATCACTTTCTTTGGAAGATGATGAAGAATATGAACCTAATGAGATGGAGTTTCCAATGTTCTTTCCAGGAAAGATCAATTTCCAAGATGACATATTTGAAAGGGAAGACTTTTTAATTGATCCATCATGTTTTAATCTTATTCAAGCATAATTGTTTTCTGACTTCCCCTTTTTTGAAATTTTTGATACAGCACAAATGGAGCAGACCTTGGATGATACGAAAAAGACCACCCAAGTGGTGGTGATCGAGGAAGAATATCTAGAGAAGATGGTGGTGGTGTGACTACCTCCTCTATAACAACTTTCATATCATATGGAGGAGGACACTACAGAAGTCAACATGGAGCACCCCTATATTCTATTCCCTCCCACTATGGACCTCAAATTCTATCTATATTATTTCTTGGGGGTTGTGAATTTTATTATCTTATTTGGGGTTCTCCAATATCAGTGTTTACTCATGGACACTGGGAAAATTCACATGTAGAGGTTCATCTCAAAGAAACCACATCCACCTTCTAATTGAAGATAACTCACTGCAACTGCCTGACTAGGGGAAGTAAAAACTTATCACCCACTTGGGGGGTCAAACCAAGAATTATATCTTTTATATCCCTTTATTATTTATTTTTATTTATTTTTATTTATTTTTATTATGTCTTGTCATTTATTTCTTGTAGTTTTAAAATAGTAGCAGTTGGGAGCTTAACTCAAGGCTTCCACTAAAAAATAAATTAGGTTGTATCTTTTCTTTTATTTATTTTGTTTGTTGCCCAATTTAAATTATGTGTGAAAATCTTTCTTGATATTATTTGAGCTAAGATGGTGGTAGTGAATGGAATAAGTTTGGGTGAGGAATTTCAACCTGTTTTTAGAATTTTGAGTGTGATTCTATTTTTTTCATGTTTTTTTCATTTTTGTTGTGTTTTTAGGAATCTTGATCTGAATTGAATACTTTGGAAAATTAAAACCATATTTTTATTTTTGGAACATTTTTTGATTTGAGTATTTTAGTATTTAAATGATTTCTGAATGGATTCTGTTTTTTATTTCCATTCTTTTCATTTGAAGAAGTTTGATTGATTGTGAAACTCATGTGCGCAAGTACTGTCTGAATTGAAAATCTTTCCCAACCCGAGAGGTTTATAAACCTTTTTGAAATATTATTTGCATTTATCTTTTTCTTTATAGTCTTTATACATGTTGTTTGATTCATAACTTTCTGTTTTTCTCTTTTTCAAAGTTGTTAGAGTTTATGGAATGTGTTAAATATGATTGAGGCACCACTTTGAAAGCCCCTTTTTCATTGAACTCTTATTTTAGACTACCTTTTCATACAACCTTATTTAATCCAATATTATCCATGAAATACCTTATTATGAATCCATATTACAATCCATTTATCCCTTTAAAACCTTATCTAGAAGTTAAATGCATGCTTATTGTTGAACTCAAGTGTGGGGGAGGGAGAAGATGGGCTTTGTTTTACTTTCCTGAAGCATCTGTTTGATCTGAATTGAAAGTGTTTCCATATTTATTGTTGCTTGGGTGGAATAAATTTCATGATGTAAAGATGTATGTTTGGCCCAAAATATCATTAAAAAGATGGTCCGGGTGTTCACCAATTTTTGAAGATCAAAAGTTTTCTCTCTTTTCTTCAAAAAAAACATGATTCTGAAGAGAAATCCAAATCTACATTCAATCTAAAACAATGCTACAATTGGGGAAAAGAGGGGGAAATCATTGATGCTGAAAATCCAAGTGTGAACTTCCCAAATAAAGAGGTTTTTGGAGGTGAATCATTTTTGAACTGATTGAGGAGCACACCATTCTTGAGAAAAACTGTTTTCATGCATTTACTTCACTTTAGATATTAACCCTCCTCATTCTGCCTCAGATGTTTTTACATTTTAAACCTGACAACCCTCAGCCTCATAACAACCACTAACACAAAACTGGGTAAGGCCAGCGCCACCCCTTTATCAGTGCTAACGAAAAAGCGCTGATAAAGGGGGGGGCTTTATCATCGCTTGTTTAGTAGCGCTGATAAAGGGTCGGCTTCAAAAAAAATTAAAAAATATATTAATATATAAATATAGTTATATAGTTATATTGATATAAATATAATATATAATTTTTAAATATATTTTAGATAAGTATAAATGTACATTTACACTTAATATACTTAATATATAAGATATTTAGTGAAAATGGATTCTTAAAAAATTAAAAAAATATTTTTAATTAATAATTTGATAATTATTATGGAGTAATAGTCATTTAATAACAATTTGAAAAATAAAAAAATTAAAAAAAGATCCAAAATATGTTGAAAACGCAACTCAAACTTCAAACGGCCATAACTTTTGATCCAGGTGTCTGTTTGATCTCTACCACATATCAAATCGAATCATACGACAAGATCTACGTCGCTGTGATCGGGGAGACTATGATCAAGCGTTTTTCGAGGCCAAAAGAGGCCCAGAAGGCCTCCAAAACTGAGTTTTTAGTCGGGGTACCCATATTTTTTAACATTTTGTGGATTTTCAGCCTCTTTTAAGGGGGTATTATTGGATTTTTTTTGTGGGGACTGAATTTATTCCAAGGTATTACATTCATATTGATATTATGTCTTTGAAATTTTATCGTTTTTTATAATGCACTGCTATTTATAATCAAATATATAACTATATGTACATATTTTTTATATATTCACACCTAAAAATTAAATTTTTTAAATAAATAATTAAACATATTTACATATAAAATATACTAGCTTTATCTAAATAACAATTAATATCCATTTTATTTAAAATACCAATATATGAATATTTATATAACTACTATATATTTATATAACTATATATATATTAATATAACTATATATATATTAATATAACTATATATATATATTAATATAAATATATATTACTGTACGAATAAATATAACAAAATATATATATAAATAAATAGATATATCATGAATAAGAGAACAAATCAATATAGGGTAGTGGCAAAGGCTTTAGGTGCGCATGGGGGAGGTCTCAAGATCAAATCCGGGTGGAGGAAAGGGCACGCGTGCAAGGGTGATTTAAAGGGATAGCGCTGATAAAGGGTGTAGGTGGTGCGGGCGGGTGCTGGATGTGTGGGAAAGCGCTGATAAAGGGGGGCTCAAGCGCTGTAAAAAGCCCCCCCCCCCCCACCACGAGATTGGTAGTATTTTTTTATTTTTTTTTATTTTTTTTATTTTTATCAGCGCTTCATTTTAGCACTGATAAAAGACCCCTTTTATCAGCGCTTTTTTTAGCACTGATAAAAGGGGTCTTTATCAACGCTTTTTGGAGCACTGATAAAGGGGACCCCCCCCCCCTTATCTTCGCCGGCATTATCAGCGCTTTTTCTAGCGCTGTTAATGGCCATTTTTAGCACTGATAAAAGTCATATTTGTAGTAGTGAACCCATGAAAAAGACCTCATGATTGACACATTTTTTACTCTTTTAAGTGGATATATTAGGAGGATATCAAGCCTATGGAGATCGCACATGTTCTTGGGAATGAGAAAAACTCCACATTGAAAATCCTTGAACGGAGAGAGAAATATTTTTCCAAGGAGGTAGGTATGACATGAATGTGGGGATTAACATGAGATTTAATGGATTTATATGAATTTTTAGGAGTTTGGAAATTTTGATCCATGTATGAGGCATGATATTTTCTTTGATACGATAATTGAATTGTGTTGTCATTTATGCTTTGAGAAGTTTGTTTTGACCATCGTATTAGATGATTGTCCAAGAGTGCAATGTTTAAGTGTGGGGGAATTGATATAGAAAATATTTTCAATTATTTTATTCTAAATTTCAATGTTTTTAATCCCACCAATATGTTATTTCAAGGTAAATTGTCACATTTTATAGTTTTTGAATTATTTTGAGCTTAATTGCTAAAATGGTTTATTTTGGAATTTAACTGTTTTAAATTATTTCAATGTTTCAAACATAACATTTTCTTCACTAATCCAAATTGAAAAATTATTCTTTTATAGGTTCCTTTTTTCAATTTTATTCATTTTATCCTTCTGGATCCAAAGTGCAATCCATCATTTGGAAGCTCAAATCTAGCTCACAAGTCAGGCCTCAAAAACTGTGCACAGAGCTGGATAATTTTATTGTTTGGCCCATATCTCATAAATGGAAAAATCAAATGAGATTATATTTTACATGGAGAAAGAATGAATTTTTAATAACAAGTTTCATTAATATGTACTCACCTGATTCCTTTATTATCAAGGCCATAAATATGTTGGAACTTGATGCATTGGAATACGAACAGTCAGTCTGGCAGAATTAAATATTCTGAGTGTATCAGACATAACTCCTTCATTACTTGTCCAATAAAGATGAAATTTCGTGAGTAGATATAGGAGTGATATATTAATAACTTTCAAGAATACCACTTCCCAAAATTAGATCATTTAAGATGCCTACCACGCGTAAACGTTTGGAGAATATTTTTGAAGCCAATTTTTCACTCTCTTTGCCTATAAAAATGTACTCCCTCTTCTTTCCAAAGGGTTGGAAACTTAGGGGTATCCTTTGTTGGTCATTTCCTATAGTTTAGTATTTTATTTTATTTTAATTTCATTCTATAATTGAATTTCATGTTTTGATTTAAGTTTTCTCTTTTCACTCTTGTTCTTTCTGTCTTTTGTTTTCTTCCCTTGTTTTCTTCATCATTGTGAACTCTTATGTTCGTGATCATGAGTGGTTAACCCGAGGAAGTTCCCGGGGGAGTAATCCAGTGATGAACTCAAGTATTTGAACATTCATTCTTAATGTTTCTTATTTTCTTAGAGTTATACCTATTGGGGTCTTAGTGGGCAAGGCACATTTGTGTCTCCACTTTCCACCCGAGGTTTAACTTTCGCTTCTGCAATATTTTCTCTCGATTGAGGAGGTGGATGTGCGGTCTCTCAATGATCATTGAGAGTACCATATATTCACAACCATATAAATAGGAGAATGTTCATGCATACAATGTAGCATGTTCATTAAGTAAGTTCGAAATAAATTATGAGATGATGAAGATTCACTCGGGGTGATGCTCTCGTGAATGTCTACTTTCTTCTTAACATCATTTTGTCTGCATTCATTTTGTTTGCATTGCATTGCATGTTTAATTTTAGTTTTGAATTTTCAATTCTCAAATCTCATTTTTGTTCATTTTATTTCATTAATAAAAAAATATAAAAAATGGTGGATTAGAAGTAATGATTGCTTGACCACGAAAGATCCTCAAGAGATCAACCTAGGTCAGCCACTGTGTTGCACTTAGTATAAATATTTTTGAGAGTGCGCATGACAACACTTCATCAAGTGTCAATCCACTATTATGAGTATTTTAGATCCAAGCCACCAAGGTTCTCTATTTATAAGCCACCAAAGCACTGGGAACATTCTGGAGTTCTTCTCGTCCATTAAGCATCATCAACGGAAATTTAAGAGATATGGGGTCCACCAAAATAAAGAAACTTGACTTGTTGGATCGACTTCACCAGCTAGTTGGGTGATCCCACTGGCTAGGCGGTGAGACACCTGGAGCTCACTGCTTCTGGAAAACCTCCATCGGTTAGGCGCTACTGGTCAGCAGCTGCCTGGTGGTCTTCTAGTAGACCTGGGTGGTTTTGGAATGATCGACGGCTAATCGGTCACTACTGGAAAATGGTCTTATACCCATGGTTCAAAATCGTGGGTATAGACCCCAAAACCGTGGGTATAGGCTATACCCACGGTTTGGGGAACCGTGGTCGTTGGTGGCGTCGGTATAGGTCCATGACCTATACCCACGGTTTGGAAAAACCGTGGGTATAGGTTTTTCCACCGTGTCATAACTCTATACCCACGGTTTGGAAACCGTGGGTATAGCATATTTTACAAAATAGCAGCCCGTGGGATTCGATCTCGCGACCACTTATCCGTTCATGAGCGGCCTTATCACTACCCCATCACCGCATATATGTATGTATATATATATATTATTAAATATATTTATTTAAACCGTGGGTATAGAGGAATAAATTGTGGGTATAGAACTCCTGCCAAATTTTTTTTTGTTCCCGCGGAAAAAATAAATTTCTCGTGCACACGCGGGAAACCTATACCCACGGTTTTGAAAAACCGTGGGTATAGGTTTTTTTATCCGACGACTATACCCACTGTTTTCGGGAAAACTGTGGGTATAGGTCACCCTATCCCCACGGTTTTGGGCAAACTGTGGGTATAGGCATTTTTTTGATACCCTATACCCACAGTTTGGAGAAAACCGTGGGTATAGGGTAGCCTATGCCAACGGTTTGGGGAAACCGTGGGAATAGGCTATCAAAAAATGCCTATACCCACGGTTTGCCCAAAACCGTGGGGATAGGGTGACCTATACCCACGGTTTGGAGAAAACCGTGGGGCACATGAGCCTCAGCCCAGTTGGTGAGGACTCCCTAGGTGCATCCAAGAGACCCGAGATCAAATCAGGGTAGAGGAATATTTATGGGTTACTGTATCAGTATTGTAGCAGGCACTGTAGAAGGTACTGTAGCAGTCACTGTTCGGTACTGTAGTAGTTGGAATTATTCATCCATCTGGGCCTTCAGGCCACCGGTTTGTTCCTCGGGTCCTGCAAGGCTTTCGGGCCACCCAAGGCCTTCGGGCCAGTCGATTCTCAAGGCCTTCGGGCCACCTTAAGGCCTTAGGGCCACCCCAAGGCCTTCGGGCCACATTAATGCAGGCCCCAGACACACTACAAAAAAGGATCAGCCCCAGAAGAGGATTCAGAGTAGGTGCACTCACCATAGCAGATCCAAATGGATTGTCAGAATGAGAGGGTGTGGCTATGCCATCGGTACCATCCTGTGCTTGCACGGGAAGTCTAGCCAGACGGTCATGCAAAGGTGGAGAGCAACTATTAGGATGCAGATGTTGGGGAGGGGCAGTTTCTTGTAGATAGTCTGGTTGAATTCCCTAAAACCTTCGGGTCATGTAATCTCCTAAGCCTACAGGCCATGTAATCTCTGAGCCTACGGGCCTTGTAAGGGTTCTCCCTCATCCCTTGAAAGGGGGGTTATCAAAAATCAATAAAAATGAAGGCCTTCGGGCCATTCAGGCTGGAGAAAACCATGGGTATAGGGTAGCCTATGCCCACGGTTTGGGGAAACTGTGGGCATAGGCTATCAAAAAATGCCCATACCCACGGTTTGCCCAAAACCGTGGGGATAGGGTGACATATACCCACAGTTTTCCCCAAAACTATGGGTATAGGTCCATTTTCTAGTAGTGGGTGCCTTTCCACTGGGTAGTTGGTGCTATCTGCGGCCTTAAGAAATTCACTATGGTCCTCTAGCTTCCTTCCATGAGTCTATTGAGTCTTTGAATCTTCCTTCCATGAAATCATCACGCCCATTAAGACTTTAATTGATACTTCAAAGTTCTTCAAGAAAGATCCTCCAAAGCCTTTGAATTCCATCACTTCGTCCATTAAAAACATGACTCAGTATTCAATTTTCATAACTAAGAAACACTTAAATGAAACCATTAGATACAAAGATGAGTGTTTGTGATCATGAAAACATCATGAGAGAGAAAGGTACAATAAAGTGTTCACCCTGCCACGGTTTACCCGTATTTTCGGGATAGTCCGGCGGGGATTGGAGTTGTTGTTCAGGTAGCTTGGTGAGCGTTGGAGGGTGTTTGGAGTTGTCTTGGTTTTCTTACATGTATTTTATGTTTATTTTATGGCATGTACATGGCATTTGGGTTATGGGAATGAAGATGATGGATTTCTGATTCCTTTTTACTTATATAGAGTTGGTTTTATGGTTGTTTATATCTTCTTTCTTGAGAATTAAGATGTCAGTGCCTCTTATTTAAGTGTTTGTACACCATTACTGCTAGTCGTCAACTCGGGGTCTACCGGTGGCGGGACTCGAGGGCCACTCCTTATCTTCATTGTCGGCTCAGAAGGGGTACTGGTGGAGGGGGCGTGGCAAAATAAATAATAGTAATTATATAAATAAAAATATTATTAAAAATGGATTATATTAAATATTTAGATTACAAAAAATATTAAAAAATGCATTTAGATAAATAAATTACATAAATTTCAAACATATTAAAAATATTAGAACTCGATAAATAAAAAAGAATAAATATTAATCATATAAATTAAAACAAATTGAAAATATTAAAACCTAATAAATAAATAGGTAAAAATAAATATTAAAAATGAATAAATTTCAAAAATATTAAAAATGAATAAATAAAATTATATGAAAGAATATTAAAAATGAATAAATAAAATTACAAAAAATTAAAAAAAATATTTTAAAAAATGATTTAATAACATTAATTATATGAATTAAAAACACATAAAAAATAAATAGAAATGAATAAACAAATAATATTAATTATATAAATAGAAAATTATTAAAAATTAATTATATTAACTGTTTAAATTACAATAATATTAAAAAATGCATTTGAATAAATAAATTATATAAATTTCGAACATATTAAAAATATTAAAACTTAATTAATAAAAATAAATAAATATTAATCATATAAATTACAAACATATTAAAAATATTAAAACTTAATAAATAAATATTAAAATATGAATAAATAAAATTGAATAAATTTCAAAAATATTTAAAAAATGAATTTATAACATTAATTACATGAATTACAAAAAAATGAATAAGAATTAAAAGTTGCATTTAAATACATAAGATTTATAAGAAATCGCTAATAAAAATGAATAAATAATAATTGTATAAGGTTTGAAATAAAAAACATTAAAATAAAATGAATGAATATTATGAATGAATAGATATTGATTATATAAATTACAAACATATTAAAAATATTACCTATAAATGTATAAATTGTAATATTTTGTATAAATGTTCTTTAAAATATATATAGTCGATTGTAAAATTAAAAAATTAAAAGTAAGAATTTTAATATATGTATATATATATATATATATATAGAGAGAGAGAGAGAGAGATTTGTAGTTGCTAATATATAGATATATTATTATTTCTAATTAATTATATAGATGTATATATTGTCTTTTAATATATTAATATATTAATTTATATAGTTTATATATATAGATATTTTATATACAAACAAATGAAAATAAATAAATTACAAAATATTAAAAATGAATAATATATAAATAAATTAAAATTTGTATTAATATTATGATAAATGTATTAATATTATAAAAATTGTTCTATTACTAAATGTATTAGTGAATGTATCAATTATAATTAAAAATATTAATGTTTATATAAACAAAATGAATGTTTTATAAATATAGTGTTAATATAAATGTATAAATAGTAATATTAATGTAAAAATGTTTTTCATGATATATCATTAATTATGAAACTATAAATTAAATATAAGAATTTTAATAATTGTATTTAAATATATTTAAAATCTATATATATATATATATATATATATTATTGAAGGTTCCGGGCGCAGCGGAAGCGCGTGGGTGGATGTGCCCACTTGGCTTTTTGTCATTAGCAATGATCAATCCGGGATCAATACGACGATAAAAGTCAGTCTCCACGGATCGAATCACAGAAAAAGACAAAGAAGATGGTTTGTCCCGGAACCACAAACAAGGATCGTTACAGGTTGATTATAGTTAATTTAATTAATTATAAAAAAATACCTTTTGGGTGTTCTTTCTTCATTGATGTTCTCGATCACGTTGTCGATGTGATCCGTCGTTGCGTCGTAGAAGTCAAGTGTAGACTCCCTCTAGCGGTGATCCACACGTATACCTTGTATCCCTGGACGTCGCCAAAGGATTCTCCGGGTGCTAGCGTGGAGAAGCCTTTGCTTGCGTTGTCAGCCTTAGATCGTCTTGATCCGATGGAAGAGAATCTCTCTCGATCTTGAGAGCGTTCTTGGAGGAAGAGGTTCTTTCGGTCTTGAAATAATTCTCCAAAGATGTTGTGCACAACGATTCTCTTGTGTGTAGGAAAAGAGTTGGGGTTGTGAGGATATTTATAATCGGGTGTGTGGGGTTATAGAGTTATGACAATAAATAAACGTGTTACGCGTTTTATTTATTTCATTGACTCTTTATTTAAAACCCCCATGTCGAATAAATAATTCCTTGACATGCGCCCACACTGATTATAATAAATATCATTTAAAACAATATTATATCCTCAAAATCCCGACTGGAAAAACTACACGGCGTGTAATAATAAATACACGACGTGTACTTGTTTTTCATTGAAAACTACACGGCGTGTACATTAAATGTACACGGCGTGTATATCTTGTTTTCATTTATTCATTTCCTTTCCAAAATAAAACTACACGGCATGTAATAATAATACACGGGCGTGTATTTGTTTTATTTTATTTTTCCTCCATCATTAAAAACAACTTAGGCTTCCTTGAATAATTATTAAACCACATACGGGAATAATCTTTATTCAACTTGAGATACTTGGATACACTTAGTGTGTGACCCTCTAGGTCTCTTTCTCGTTGGCATTAGGCAGGCTTGCCTAAAGTCCAAGATTACTGTCTAGCAACGGGTCAAGGCACCCAAGAGAAAGAAGTTGACGCCGCATTGACGTATCACCTCATACGAACGCTTACTGTGTAATTTAATCTCTTTATCTCGATATCTCATCAAGTAGGTTTCATGGCAGTGTCATAAACCTATATGCTTGATATGTCGTTCTTTGACTACCTGAAATAAACTCGTCGTTTACACCATGGCCATGGAATTTAATACGACATTTCTATTTCAATCAAAGGGCCGAGATATCAACTTCCATAAATGGAAGGGACAAATCCTTCCTCGACTTATCCATTAACAACATGTCACTCGTGACGCACCCAACGTACCCTACTTCTCGCCAACTGTCTGCGTGACGGTTTTCGTCAGTAAATCGAAGTGTGCGAGTCATGACATGAGTTAATGATAATCTTCCGGTCTAAGGACCATTACACACGCTCGCAGATAGCAATATCCGATGACACGAAGACATGCGGAATTACTACAGGTGGGTCTGTTCTCATAATCTCCCATCTCAGAGATTACCAAGTGCGAACTCCATGAGAGAGAGTCGTCTTCTTACGAGTACTCGCACATGACGGTCTATATACTATGTGTCCTATCATAGTATGTCATCCAACCACAGAACTTTATTTAAGAATCACTACTGGAAAAGGGACCTTTCCCAACAGTTGTGTACCAACGGTTCAATGAACCGTTGGCATATCTTGTTTTTCCCAACGGTTTATAGAAACCGTTGGGAAAAACCCCTCAATGCATAGTTTTCCCAACGGTTTCATACAACCGTTGGGAAAGATAGGTTTTTCCCTTGTTTTCCCAACGGTTTATATGGAACCGTTGGGAAAGATAGCTTTGTCCCAACGGTTCTAAGAACCGTTGGGAAAAGTGGTGAAGAAATCTTGTTTTCCCAACGGTTCTATGGAACCGTTGGGAAATGTTGGTCATTCCCAACGGTTTTTAATAACCGTTGGGAAAAAAAGCCCCAAATACCAAATCGAGCCAGCGGCCTCCCCACATTCCAGAAGCATTCAGTTCGTGTCCTCGTGGAGCGATTCCTTGCAGAAGGACCTCCCAATCCCCACATCTTCCATCAGATCAGCACCTACCAGGTTAGACTCCTATATTTTATCAACGATATAGTTCCAGCTCTTATAAATCATATACTTCTATTCTTGATTTCGTTATTCCCAATTATTAGGGTTTTTGTAAAAATTTATGATTGTTTCATGGTGGTCATGTGCACCACTATAGGTACATTGATTCACTAATTTATTTTGGTATTTCCATAAAATTCGAATACAATTTATTAATGAATCAATGTTGAGTGTTAACATGACATTCATGTTCTTTATTTAAAGTGTAAACAAATACTTATATAGAATTTCCTTGTAAAACCTGATGGTTTAACTCTAGTTAAATGGAATCATAATTTTGTATGTTATTAATATTTAGTAATTGGTGAGGTGAATCATATATGTATATGAAAAATGGATCAAGATCATTTAGTATTGGATAGAATTATTCCCTAGTAATGTGAGACCCTTATGTTGTGGGGTGAGTATGGAGTAGTGAGATATATTGCTTGTTACTTACCTTTTTTCAATTCTATGAGGTAATGATGGCATGCACTAATTTTTTGAGATCTGTCAATGTTTTTATGGTTTTGATAGTGATCCATGATGTGTATCCTAGTATGTAAGATCCTGTTGGGTATTAGACCCTAGATTGGGTGAATTTGTATGCGGTAGGGTGCTTTCTAGGATGGGTTGTAGTGATGTGATGGTAACTTATGAGAGGGGTGGGTCTTACTAATGTGGATTCATTCTATATCATAAGCATGTAAATATAATTTGTATTATGATAACTCAATGTGAATGATGTGTGATCAAATATTGTCTTATCCTGGAGAATTCCTTATGATATATTGATATGGTGGCATGAGTGATGATGCATGTGGTGACATGACCAACATACATGTGTTTCATGGTTAGTGATCAATTAGGCTAGTGATCCTATGATCATTGGGATGTGACTCTCAATGATTCAAGAAGAGTTATTAATATGATAACATGAGGGTGTGTTCCTATTTGGTTTTATCTAGACTCGTAGTATAGTATTGGAGTTGAGTTATTTTTATATATTATCTGTTTTTATGGATGTTGTCTTTTAGTGGTTGTGTGTTTGGGAACCCCCTTCCTTCCTAGACCCTGGAACCCCCCCCCCCCCCCCCACCCTCCTCCCTGGACCCTGGACAGCCCCGCCGAATAGCCCCCCAGACAGCCCCCCGGATAGCCCCCCCCCCCCCACCCTCCTCCCTGGACCTCGGACAGCCCCCCAGATAGCCCCCCGGACAGCCCCCCCACCCCCACCCTCTTCCTTGGACCTCGGACAACCCCCCGAATAGCCCCGGACAGCCCCCGGACAGCCCCCCGAACAGCTCCCCCACCCTCCTCCCTGGACCCCAGACAGCCCCCCCAACCCTCCTCCTTGGACCCTGGACAACGCCCCGAACACCCCCCGGACAGCCCCCCACCCTCCTCCCTGGACCCCAGACAGCCCCCCTACCCTCTTCCTTGGACCCCGAACAACCCCCCGAACATCGTTCGGCCAGTTTGGACCCCCCCCCCCCCCACACACGCATTTATCAAGCGCGCGGAACGCTTAAAGAACACATAATGAGCCCTACCGCGCAGACCGCACGTCCGATTGATGTTCCGTCTACGCGTGCACGTCGCGAATAATAATTGGATTGTTTTCCTGTGATTTCAGGTCAATCCGATGTCGTCCGCTATGAGTTTGACCGTTAGACGCCCGTTTTGGCCCTTTATGATACCATAACGGCGTTCCCGGTCACCGCGGGCACACGTCACGTCCGATTGACGTGTCTTGTGCTCGACCACATCACAATTCACTCACCCTTTGATGTCGTCCGATTTCAGGCCATTCGGACTTCGTTCGGCCAGTTTGGACCCCCCACGCGCGTTTATCAAGCACGTGCAACGCTTAAAGAACGCATAATGAGCCCTCCCGCGCAGACCGCACGTCCGATTGACGTTCCGTCTGCGTGTGCACGTCGCGAATAATAATGGGATTGTTGTCCTGTGATTTCAGGTCAATCTGATGTCGTCCGCTATGAGTTTGAACGTTAGACGTCCATTTTGGCCGTTTATGACACCAGAAGGGCGTTCCCGGTCACCGCGGGCACACGGCACGTCCGATTGACGTGCCTTCTGCTCGACCACATCACAATTCACTCAACCTTTGATGTCGTCCGATTTCACGCCATTCGGAATTCATTCGGCCAGTTTGGACCCCCCCACGCGCGTTTCTCAAGCGCGCGCAACGCTTAAAGAACGCATAATGAGCCCTCCCGCGCAGACCGCATGTCTGATTGATATGCCTTCTGAGCGTACACGTCGCGAATAATAATGGTATTGTTGTCCTGTGATTTCAGGGCAATCCGATGTCGTCCGCTATGAGTTTGACCGTTAGACGCCCGTTTTGGCCGTTTGTGACACCAGAACGGTGTTCCCGGTCACCGCGGGCACACGGCACGTCCGATTGATGTGAAGTCTGCTCGACCACATCACAATTCACTCACCCTTTGATGTCGTCTGATTTCAGGCCATTCGGACTTCGTTCGGCCAGTTTGGACCCCCCACGCGCTTTTATCAAGCGCGCGCAGCGCTAAAAGAACGCATAATGAGTCCTCCCGCACAGACCGCACGTCTGATTGACGTGCCGTCTGCGCGTGCACATCTCAAATAATAATGGGATTGTTGTCCTGTGATTTCAGGTCAATCCGATGTCGTCCGCTATGAGTTTGACCGTTAGACGCCCGTTTTGGCCGTTTTTGACACCAGAACGGCGTTCCCGGTCACCGCGGGCACACGGCACGTCCGATTGACGTGCCGTCTACTCGAACACATCACAATTAACTCACCCTTTGATGTCGTCCGATTTCAGGCCATTCGGACATCGTTCGGCCAGTTTGGACCCCCCACCCCCACGCGCGTTTATCAAGCGCGTGCAACGCTTAAAGAACGCATAATGAGCCCTTCCGCGCAGACCGCACATCCGATTGATGTGCCGTCTGCGCGTGCAGGTCGCGAATAATAATTGTATTCTTGTCCTATGATTTCAGGTCAATCCGATGTCGTCCGCTATGATTTTGACCGTTAGACGCCCGTTTTGGCCCTTTATGACACCAGAACGGCGTTCCCGGTCACCGCGGGCACACGGCATGTCCGATTGACGTTCCGTCTGCTCGACCACATCACAATTCACTCACCCTTTGATGTCGTCCGATTTCAGGCCATTCGGTCTTCGTTCGGCCAGTTTGGACCCCCCACCCCCACGCGCGTTTATCAAGCGCGCCCAACGCTTAAAGAACGCATAATGAGCCCTACCGCGCAGACCGCACATCCGATTGACGTGCCGTCTGTGCGTGCACGTCGCGAATAATAATGAGATTGTTGTCATGTGATTTCAGGTTAATCCGATGTCGTCCGCTATGAGTTTGACCGTTAGACGCCTGTTTTGGCCATTTTTGACACCAGAACGGCGTTCCCGGTCACCGCGGGCACACGGCACGTCCGATTGACATGCCGTCTGCTCGACCACATCACAATTCACTCACCCTTTGATGTCGTCCGATTTTAGGCTATTCGGACTTCGTTCGGCTAGTTTGGACCCCCCACGTGCGTTTATCAAGCGCGCGCAACGCTTAAAGAACGCATAATGAGCCCTCCCATGCAGACCGCATGTCCGATTGATGTGCTGTCTACGCGTGCACGTCGCTAATAATAATGGGATTGTTTTCCTGTGATTTCAGGTCAATCCGATGTCGTCCGCTATGAGTTTGACCGTTAGACGCCCGTTTTGGCCGTTTTTGACACCAGAACGGCGTTCCCGGTCACCGCGGGCACACGGCACGTCCGATTGACGTGCCGTCTACTCGAACACATCACAATTAACTCACCATTTGATGTCGTCCGATTTCAGGCCATTCGGACATCGTTCGGCCAGTTTGGACCCCCCACCCCCACGCGCGTTTATCAAGCGCGTGCAACGCTTAAAGAACGCATAATGAGCCCTTCCGCGCAGACCGCACATCCGATTGATGTGCCGTCTGCGCGTGCACGTTGCGAATAATAATTGTATTCTTGTCCTATGATTTCAGGTCAATCCGATGTCGTCCGCTATGATTTTGACCGTTAGACGCCCGTTTTGGCCCTTTATGACACCAGAACGGCGTTCCCGGTCACCGCGGGCACACGGCATGTCCGATTGACGTGTCGTCTGCTCGACCACATCAAAATTCACTCACCCTTTGATGTCGTCCGATTTCAGGCCACTCGGTCTTCGTTCGGCCAGTTTGGACCCCCCACGCGCGTTTATCAAGCGCGCGCAACGCTTAAAGAACGCATAATGAGTCCTCCCGCGCAGACCGCACGTCCGATTGACGTTCCGTCTGCGCGTGCACGTCGAAAATAATAATGAGATTGTTGTCATGTGATTTCAGGTCAATCCGATGTCTTCCGCTTGGAGTTTGACCGTTAGACGCCCGTTTTGGCCGTTTTTGACACCAGAACGGCGTTCCCGGTCACCGCGGGCACACGGCACGTCCGATTGACGTGCCGTCTACTCTAAAACATCACAATTAACTCACCCTTTTATGTCGTCCTATTTCAGGCCATTCGGACATCGTTCGGCCAGTTTGGACCCCCCCACCCCCACGCGTGTTTATCAAGCGCGCGCAACGCTTAAAAAACGCATAATGAGCCCTACCGCGCAGACCGCATATCCGATTGACGTGCCGTCTGCTCGTGCACGTCGCGAATAATAATTGTATTGTTTTCATGTGATTTCAGGTCAATCCGATGTCGTCCGCTATGATTTTGACCGTTAGACGCCCGTTTTGGCCCTTTATGACACCAGAACGGCGTTCCCGGTCACCGCGGGCACACGACACGTCCGATTGACGTGCCGTCTGCTCGACCAAATCACAATTCACTCACCCTTTGATTTCGTCCGATTTCAGGCTATTCGGACTTCGTTCGGCTAGTTTGGACCCCCCACGTGCGTTTATCAAGCGCGCGCAACGCTTAAAGAACGCATAATAAGCCCTCCCATGCAGACCGCATGTCCGATTGATGTGCTGTCTGCACGTGCACGTCGCTAATAATAATGGGATTGTTTTCCTGTGATTTTAGGTCAATCCGATGTCGTCTGCTATGAGTTTGACCGTTAGACGCCCGTTTTGGCCGTTTATGACACCAGAACGGCGTTCCCGGTCACCGCGGGCACACGGCACGTCCGATTGACGTGCCCTCTGCTCGACCATATCACAATTAACTCACCCTTCGATGTCGTCCGATTTCAAGCCATTCGGACATCGTTCGGCCAGTTTGGACCCCCCCACGCGCGTTTATCAAGCGCGTGCAACGCTTAAAGAACGCATAATGAGCCCTTCCGCGCAGACCGCACATCCGATTGATGTGCCGTCTATGCGTGCACGTCGCGAATAATAATTGTATTCTTGTCCTGTGATTTCAGGTCAATCCGATGTCGTCCGCTATGATTTTGACCGTTAGACGCCCGTTTTGGCCCTTTATGACACCAGAACGGCGTTCCCGGTCACCGTGGGCACACGGCATGTCCGATTGACGTGCCGTCTGCTCGACCACATCACAATTCACTCACCCTTTGATGTCGTCCGATTTCAGGCCATTCGGTCTTCGTTCGGCCAGTTTGGACCCCCCCACCCCCACGCGCGTTTATCAAGCGCGCGCAACGCTTAAAGAACGCATAATGAGCCCTACCGCGCAGACCGCACATCCGATTGACGTGCCGTCTGTGCGTGCACGTCGCGAATAATAAATGGATTGTTGTCCTATGATTTCAGGTCAATCCGATGTCGTTCGTTATGATTTTGACCGTTAGACGCCCGTTTTGGCCCTTTATGACACCAGAACGGCGTTCCCGGTCACCGCGGGCACAGGGCACGTCCGATTGACGTTCCGTCTGCTCGACCACATCACAATTCACTCACCCTTTGATTTCGTCCGATTTCAGGCTATTCGGACTTCGTTCGGCAAGTTTGGACCCCCCACGTGCGTTTATCAAGCGCGTGCAACGCTTAAAGAACGCATAATGAGCCCTCCCATGCAGACCGCACGTCCGATTGATGTGCTGTCTGCGCGTGAACGTCGCGAATAATTATGGAATTGTTGTCCTGTGAGTTTAGGTCAATCCGATGTCGTCCGCTATGAGTTTGACCGTTAGACGCCCGTTTTGGCCGTTTATGACACCAGAACGGCGTTCCCGGTCACCGCGGGCACACGGCACGTCCGATTGACGTTCCCTCTGCTCGACCATATCACAATTAACTCACCCTTTTATGTCGTCCGATTTCAAGCCATTCGGACATCGTTCGGCCAGTTTGGACCCCCCACGCGCGTTTATCAAGCGCGCGCAACGCTTAAAGAACGCATAATGAGCCCTACCGCGCAGACCGCACATCCGATTGACGTGCCGTCTGCGCGCGCACGTCGCGAATAATAATTGGATTGTCGTCCTGTGATTTCAGGTCAATCCGATGTCGTCCGCTATGATTTTGACCGTTAGACGCCCGTTTTGGCCCTTTATGACACCAGAACAGTGTTCCCGGTCACCGCGGGCACACGGCACGTTCGATTGACGTGCCGTCTTCTCGACCACATCATTATTCACTCACCCTTTGATCTCGTCCGATTTCAGGCCATTCGGACTTCGTTCGGCCAGTTTGGACCCCCCCACGCGCGTTTATCAAGCGCGCGCAACGCTTAAAGAACGCATAATGAGCCCTCCCGTGCAGACCGCACGTCCAATTGATGTGCCATCTACGCGTGCACGTCACGAATAATAATGGGATTGTTGTCCTGTGATTTCAGGTCAATACGATGTCGTCCGCTGTGAGTTTGACCGTTAGACGCCCGTTTTGGCCGTTTATGACACCAGAACGGCGTTCCCGGTCACCGCGGGAACACGGCACGTCCGATTGACGTGTCGTCTGCTCGACCACATCACAATTCATTCACCCTTTGATGTCGTCCGATTTCAGGCCATTCGGACTTCGTTCGGCCAGTTTGGACCCCCCACGCGCGTTTATCAAGCGCGCGCAACGCTTAAAGAACGCATAATGAGCCCTCCCGTGCAGACCGCACGTCCGATTGATGTGCCGTCTACGCGTGCACGTCGAGAATAATAATGGGATTGTTGTCCTGTGATTTCAGGTCAATACGATGTCGTCCGCTATGATTTTGACCGTTAGACGCCCGTTTTGGCCGTTTATGACACTAGAACGGCGTTCCCGGTCACCGCAGGAACACGGCACGTCCGATTGTCGTGCCGTCTGCTCGAACACATCACAATTCATTCACCCTTTGATGTCGTCCGATTTCAGGCCATTCGGACTTCGTTCGGCCAGTTTGGACCCCCCACGCGCGTTTATCAAGCGCGCGCAACGTTTAAGGAAGGCATAATGAGTCCTCCCGCGCAGACCGCACGTCTGATTGACGTGCCGTCTGTGCGTGCACATCGCGAATAATAATGGGATTGTTGTCCTGTGATTTTAGGTCAATCCGATGTCGTCCGCTAAGTGACTGTATTTTGTTTAAAACGGACACCATTTTAAGTACATACGGAAAATCGACCAAACGGATTCGGTTTCCGTTGAAACTTTAGGAGAATGGTCCATGGGTCATATGTGACGTGTACGAATCAACCCCGCCTCAATCGGAGACGTGGTGTGGCCGACACCACTCAAAGTGTCCGTCTTTTGTTTCAAAAGGACGTCATTTTAAGTGAAAAGCATCAACTGACATACGAAAAACCGACCAAACGCATTTCGAATCTATTGTTAATTTATCCCTATAATCCATGGGGTCATATGTGACGTATACGAGCCAACCCGGGATGAATCCGAGTCGCGGTGTGACCGGGATCAGTCTAAGTGGCTCTCTTTTGTTTAAAAGGGACATTTTAAGTACATACGAAAAAACGACCAAACGGATTCAGTTTCCATTGAAACTTTAGGAGAACGATCCATGGGTCATATGTGACGTGTACGAATCAACCCCGCCTCAATCGGAGACGCGGTGTGGCCGACACCACTCAAAGTGTCTGCCTTTTGTTTCAAAAAGACGTCATTTTAAGTGAAAAGCATCAACTGACATACGAAAAACTGACCAAAGGCATTCGGACTGTGTTGATACTTTAGCACAAGGATCCATCGGTCGTATGTGACGTGTACGAGTCAATCCCACCTCAATCCGAGGAGCGGTGTGGCCGAAACCGCTCTAACTATGTCAATTTTGTTTAAAATGGACAGGATTATAAGTGAAAAGAACAACTGGCATACGGAAAACCAACCAAACGCATTCCAAATCTGTTGATAATTTATCCCAACGATCCATGGGTCATATGTGATGTGTACGAGCCAACCCGGGATGAATCCCAGTCGCGGTGTGGCCGGGATCAGTCTAAGTGGCTCTCTTTTGTTTAAAACAGACACCATGTTAAGTACATACGGAAAATCGACCAAACGGATTCGGTTTCCATTGAAACTTTAGGAGAAAGATCCATGGGTCATATGTGACGTGTAAGAATCAACCCCGCCTCAATCTGAGACGCTGTGTGGCCGGCACCACTCAAAATGTCTGTCTTTTGTTTCAAAAGGACGTCATTTTAAGTGAAAAGCATCAACTGACATACGGAAAACCGACCAAATGCATTCGGATTGTGTCGATACATTATTAAAATGATCCATGGGTCATATGTGACGTGTACGAGTCAACCCCGCCTTAATATGAGGCACGGTGTGGCCAGAATCACTCTATGTGGCTCTCTTTTGCTTAAAATGGACAACAATTTAAGTACATACGGAAAACCGACCAAACGCATTCGGTTTCCATTGAAACTTTAAGAGAACGATCCATAGGTCATATGTGACATGTATGAGTCAACACCGCCTCAATCTGAGGCGCGGTGTGGCCGGAACCACTCAAAGTGTCTGCCTTTTGTTTCAAAAGTACGTCATTTTAATTGAAAAACATCAACTGACATACGGAAAACCGATCAAATGCATTCGGATTGTGTCGATACATTAGCACAACGATCCAGGGGTCATATGTGACGTGTATGAGTCAACCCCGCCTCAATCTGAGGCGCGTTGTGGACGGTAGCACTCCAGGTGTATGCATTATGTTTAAAATGGACATTACTTTAGGTAAAAATATATGGTATACAAAAAACAGATCAAATTATGAATTGACTTCCAGATTCCACATATAATTATCATCTAAATTTTAAATTGAATTCTAAATGAATTATGTATGTTTATAATTACGTTATCAATTCTAATTTAATTATGGATGTGTATAGTTCTACCATTATATGTTAAACGTGTTTGAATTTGTTCTCTATATGTAAGTGTTAGTTGGTTATTGCAGGTACAATAATTTTATATATGTATGTGTTAGTTTATTGCAGGTACAATAATTGGATTGAAAAATGAGAGGGAACCCACAAAACCAGACCTGGTGGTGGTCAAATTGGAGAGCTGGAGCTGCTGGCCAAATTGGGGAGCTGCTGGCTGATTTGCCCAGCAGAGGCTATGCCAACGGTTCAAAACCGTTGGCATAGAAACTCTAGGATTAGTTTTACCAACGGTTCATAAAACCGTTGGTAAAAAACCTTTCCCAACGGTTTAGAACCGTTGGGAAAGAGTAGAGTTTGGATATTTCCCAACGGTTTTCTAAACCGTTGGGAAAAACATGCTAATTTGAAGCCTATTCCAACGGTTTGTAAACCGTTGGGAAAAAGGTTTCCCAACGGTTTTTGAAGAACCGTTGGCATAGGGTAATCTTTCTCCACCCTATGCCAACGGTTCAGTGTAAACCGTTGGGAAATGTTTTTCCCAACGGCTTACTTCCCTACGGCTGGAAGAACCGTTGGTATATGTTATACCAACGGTTGTCCAGCCTTTCCCAACACTTCTCAACCGTTGGTAAATGTTTTATTTCCAGTAGTGAATATTGTTATAGCATTTCAAGGTTCTCATCATAGCGGGGATCTGCTATGACCTTATTAATGCAACAAATTTTCCAGGACATTATTATATTATAGTCATGCAGAACAATGAACAATATATAATAAGTGAACATTCAAGTAATCAAAGTACAAAACAGTTGGTTCTGAGGACACTAATCCTTACAATTATTACTAATCATAGATGTATGTATTGTATTGATTGTATATAAAAAATATAATTAATTATTAGCTTTTAGAATTTTCAATTATAATTAAAAATATTATTAATTATTTAAATGTATAAATATTTATACATGTGAAAAAGATTTAAAATATACATTACTAGTTATCCTAATGTTGCTAAAATTCTAATAAGTTCATTTTATAATTTAAATTTATTTAAATATTTGAAGTTCAATTTTTTCAGTTACTTATATATGTACACATATATTTACCTGCGTGGTGAGATGACCTGCGACACTAATATATGTTCTCAATTGACTATATATACATATTGTATTTATAAAAATATATACTTAATGTTATATAAATCACATTTAAAAATATATAAATATGTAAAAAAAATATTTAGAAAGTCTTTTATGAACGGTTTTTCAACGCTTCTAATTAGCGTCAATAAAAGCTAATATTTATCAACACTTTTAGCTAGCGTTGATAAAAATCATCGTCGTTTAAACGTTAATCTATAGTAGTATAATATGTAGTTAATCTTCAAAGACATTAACTCGGGTTCTAAGCGTGTTTTACCAATGTTATTATCTATATTTATGAGAAAATGATGCAAAAAAACATGCATGTGATCTATGGATCTTCATATCTACACAAGGCCAATGGTTTCTTGGCTAGATCTACTCAACACATCACCCATTGTTCTACCCCCTTACACCACATTGATCACATGGTGCTTGAAGAGTTCGTTTTGGATTGTTTTAATTGGTTCAGTTGAATTGTTATTGATGATGTGATTAGTTGTCAATTTATAACAATTTGAGACATTTGAATAGTTGTGTGGATTGATGAAAGATGTTGATTTGAAGATAGAAGAGATTTAGAATCTCTAAGAATTGAGACTTATGGTCACCAGTCATGCATCTTTTTTACATGATTGCCCCACTATGAAATAATAGATCGATTAACACAACGCAAGGAAAAAACCCGCACCACCACCAACAGTGTGGCTTCCACTAGGAAATAATTTCATATAATCCTAACAGTGAAAGACACCACCTTTATCCTGAGTTGCAAGGATTGCATCATTATCGGCCGCTGTACATCAATTGTAAAAGAAAAAAACATGTTGATACTGCTTCCAACGTTCCGCGCTGTACATTTTACATGACACGTCCTCAACCTTCTGGCTGACCAACAGATGGCGAGAGTTTGGTGGAGAATGCAATGATATAGCTTGCCAATCCCGAATCTCTCACGCCGTGCCACCAAGACAATCAGCCTCCTAAATCCATGTTTCCTCTCTCAAACCTTTCACCAAACACCTGGGCTGCGCTGCTCAGTAACTATTTGTCTGGCTCAATGGGTCATAATCATATGCATCGCCCGCCTTCACAAACCGTCCTTTCACCCGCTGCCTCACATCCGCCCTGGCTTTGCGAGACTCGTACCGCACCCGCTTCTCAAATCTGTTGACATTAAAAATTGCAGACCAACGAGCAGGCGCTTAATTTTCTGTTTCAATAATACTACATAAGTATGCATGAAACGGGGTAGCGGATATTCTAATGCAATGGAAATGTACAACTATAACCCACCGCCCTACACTTTTCTGCCCTAATTCTCAACAGCTGAACTCAAGAACCCACCAATCAGGTCTTAGTAGGGCCCGACCTAACACGACATGAGTTAAAAAGGGTTTTGGATCAGGCATGAATGGGTTTAAATTGTAATCAGGTTGAGTAATCCAACATGAAACATATGGAAGAACACATGATTTGCTTGCAAGACTTACTTGCGTGCTTTCTTCTTTTCCTTGTAGCGCATCACAGCACTAGTCCGGGTCGCTGATGGGCTTGGACTTTCAGAGCCTGGACGGCACCATGGAGGCTCTCCCCTCAGGAGCATGGGAGAGGCGCCGCAGTCTTGATACTCACCGGGACTGCTCTCCACAGTCCGACCAGAGAACGCGAGACCCGAATGGTTTTGCCTTGCCATTAGACAGTTGAGCGGTTCAGTTTTGGAGCTCATCATTGAGTCACTGCATGCAGGCATCATTGGATTATCAACTCCATTTGAAGGTCCCTGCCACCACCACCATCAAATTTCAATAATCATTACATTATACAAAACCCTAGCAAATTACAGCAAACAAAAAATAGAAACCGCCATACCATGCCGTGGCAAAATAAAAGAGAGAGTTGAACTGACATGTAAAAAAAGGCACCAATTTTATTCACAATCAAAGGTGCTGGATGAACGTCACAGTCAAGGATGGAAACAGGTCGGGTGCCCACAAAATTCGGGTCCCCAACCGTAACCCGTTTAATTTTCCAAAACCCGAACCTATTTATAACTTGTTTATTTTTTCAACTCATTACTCGAACCTTACCCAGTTATATTTTGAAATATTCATTTAACCAACCTAACTCATTTAAATACTCATTTATAATTTCAAAATCTCAAAATTCATTTAAAAATCTGAAATGAACGGATATCAAATTAAAATAAAAAAATATATTTTATAATTTTATTATCATTTTAAAATATATATGATTAATGTTGAACCCAATATTATTATATTGGGTATTTTCGAGTCTCACATCGGAATAATCCACCTTTCCCACCGCAGACCTCTGCTCATCTGGTGTGACAATCAGACGGCCACGATGATTGTTTCAAATCCCGTTTTCCATGAACGGACGAAGCATATCAAGGTGGACTGTCACTTTTTTCGTCATCATCTTGAGCAGAACCATATCAGTTTCGGCCACATACCGACGACAGATCAGTTGGTCGACATCTTCACAAAAGGCCTCCCGAGAGCTCGTTTGGACTCTCAGTACCAAGCTGAGGTATCTGTTGGATTGGTGTTGCCCGATCCGGTTGGGCCGAATGCTTGTGGCCCGCAACTTTCGCGGGTCGAGCTCCGCGGTGAGCTCGTTGGGGGTTGCAGGGGGCAACGCGCCCCTGCTCCGGGGACCGAAGGCCCCCGGCCCAAATTTTCAGAACTGTAGCAATGCTAACCACTGTAACGGAGCTGACCGACCGACACCGACAGACACTGTAGCGGTGCGGACTTCGGGGTCAACTTTACTGTAGCGCTTTTGACAAAGTCAGCCGCCGTTCACTGTAGCGACGCGGACCACTTTTTCGAATAGTGATCGTCTTCTCCATTTGTTTTATAGCCCATTTCGGGCTAGGGTTTGATGTTGGAAATCCTCTGTAATTTCTATGCTCCCGAATCATAGTGAAATTCTGCCTCTCTCGTGGACGTAGGGATTTTTCCCGAACCACGTAAATCGCCGTGTTCATTGTTGCTTTTCTTTCTTTTGTTTTCTCGTTTTCTGTCGTTCTGTCTCCCGGTGATTCCGCAACAGTATCAACAGCATAAACAGTCCATCTTGAGGGGGAGTTTTAAATCCAGTTTTATTATATTGGGTATTTCCGAGTCCCAGATCGGAATACTCCACCTTGTATTCCATTTCACTAAAGAATATCCCCACCTCACATTGAGGTAAGGGGAATTCGCCATCTACAGTTAATAATAATAATTAATTCAATAAATTTAGAATTTAGAATTCATGTATAAATCTAATATGAACTGAACTCAAAATAAATAAATAAATTTTATAATTATACTATTAATTAAAAATATCCAGTTAATATGGTGAACTTAATAACAAATTCACTTATTAAAAGAGGTAGAGGTAGACCTAAAACGACTCTTAAACAAATCATTCAAGATAATCTTATTCTAAATGATTTCAATGAAAATATGGTCTTCAATAGAGCTAATTGGCGACGTTTGATCAATGTAGTCAATCCTATTTAATTGAGTTTAAGGCTTGTTTGTTGTTGTATTTGAGTTTGAGGTAATCTAAAGATCTTACCCTAACCCTACCAGAATATCTATCGGGTATTGAATTCACTACCTTAACACTATAAAAACCCGATTAATCACTGCCATAACCCTACTTAGTCGAGTCATGTAGTGTCGGGTAGCCAATTAATGGGTATCATCTATCATCCCTAATCACAATGAAATTGTATAAAAGAGAAAAGGGAAAAGGAAAGGAAAAATACTGCCATCTAACATGACGTCAGACGTGGAGCATTGAATTCAAACAAAAAAATCCCAAAATAGAAAATCCTTTGGAATATGCAACTAAAAGGATGACATAAAACAGCTGTCATCAGCAGCACTACACCAATCAATGTAACTTCTTAACCATCCATTGGCACTCCAGGGTCTCTTGAACAGTCCTGGACCTACTGTCTCTAAGAATTTATGTCCAGTCTTGAGGGTCCAAATGTTTTTTCAGTGTGTGTAGGTTTTATTAACGCTTTCTGAGAAAAAACTCCTAGGAGGTTTCTTATTGATGGTTCCAAGCCAAACACAATTAACATTGAAGTTTGTATCGGATACTCCAAAAAAAAAAGTGCCTTGTTGACATGGACAATCACATCAAGTCCTTTCATTCATGAGATCCTCCCTCCTTAAAAGAATGCCCTAGCTGCAAACCTTCACTTAGACCGAGTACTACCTTTGGTAGCATTCACCAACAGTCTAACCATTCATTGCGAACCCTCACTTCCAACCCTTTAATCCTAAGAAGTGCAATAGATATTTGATGCATTGAGGTTGAGTTTGAAAATACTCACTAAGTGCTGCTTATAACACTTATTGCTTATGATAAGTAATTATTTATAAACGCAACATGAACCTATTTTTAAAACATGTATGGTTTTATTAATTCAACTGAGCTTCTTTTTTCTACTAAATTAATTAGATTTTTTAATCATAGTTTGCTTTTTTAGGAATCCATCAAGCCATCCATCTGGATGACCAAAATCCTCAGGGCAGAATCTGTTACAACTTCCACAATCAACAAGAAACACAATTAATGCATCACAAGTGCAGCAAGGAATTCAAGTGTAAGCAGCTTTTCAGAAATAAAAGAAACAGCACTTATTTTTTCAAATTGCTTATTATAAGTGTAAGTGTTGTTGGCAGTTTTGAGCGAGAGCTGTCAACCTCTGCACTCTCTCTCATAGATGCACGAACTACGCACCAAGCTTTACAATTTCTAAATTTTTTAAATTGACGCACCTAGTCCATTTGAATGATCTAAGTTCTGTAAGCCTACTTTATTCTGGCATGGAAAAATACCATAATGTTTACTGTAATAAAGGTCCAATGCATGGTACGCCTTAGGCACTGCAGCCGAAGGCCATTTGAATCATCTAAGTTCTGCATGCCTACTTTATTCCGGCATGGAAAAATACCATAATGTTTACTCTAATAAAGGTCCAATGCACAGTACATCTTAGGTGCTGCAGAAGAAGGCCATTACCTGCCAAATAACTAAAACCTCAAACTAAGCATATAACATTTTGTTTTAAAAAAAGTTTGAAAAATAAGGAAATGTTGTGAGAGAAAAAAAAGGCCAAGTGCATATATAAGAATATATTTTAAGTTTTACAAAACAACCACAAGGGATAGTGGGTTCTAATCTCTTTTTAGATAAGTAATAATAACATGGAACTTTAATAAGACCGTGTATATGATTTCACAAGTATCAATCTGGTTAGCCTTCCTACGTATCCAGTGGTAGAGTTGTGATATATTATGCTAAAATGACATTAGAGACAAATGCCCACCAGCAAACAAAAGAGCATCTCCAATCCACGCTATTTTAGTGTAAAAACTGCAAAATGCAGTAAAAAATCTTCTGCAACCTAATGCCAAATATCATGCTATTTTAGGGATTAGGAACAGTGCAATGCCTAATACGGTGTTGCACTGTTGCTACACTAATTTATTATTATTATTTTTCACTTTTTCCAATCAAAATTTATATTAATTTTTATATTAAAAAGGAATATGTAGAGACTTTTTAGCGTTAAAAATAGTATAATGGGTTGGAGATGATTTCACTGTAGATACTGCATTTTGGAGCAACCACACTCCATTTTAAAGTTTTGGGTTGGAGATGACTCAAGTTAAGGTTTCATTTCCCAGCATTTATTTGAAAAACTTTTACATTTAAATTCTTGAGGATTTTGAAAAAATCAGTGGCTCTTGCTGCACTTTCGAAAAACTTTTAAGTCTAAATTCTTGAACACAACCAAAAACATTTTTTAATAAGAAAAATCCATAAATACTTGTGCAAAATCTGTTGATATAAGTGACATGTCTCATAGCCAAGTGTCATCAAATACGGCAAAAAGATGGTTGGATAAAAATGGAACACTAAAAATGAGGTGTCACCTAAAGAAAACTGTTCAACAAATGACATTTTGATCTAAAAAAGACCCTTATGACACACACTGATAGAGACTCGCACCAACAGAAGAACCAGAATGGACGACTTTGTAAAATATATAAGGAGTAGCAGAATTACAGAGGAAAAGAAGAAGAATAAAGAAGGCAACTCGGGAAAGACTCCCGCCCAAGCCCAAGCCCGCAGACCGATCCTGTAACACCCCGCCCCATCTCATTAGCTTGAGAGGGCAGAGGAGTGCTACTCGGCTTTAAGCGACGTTCCCAAGACGCCAAAGGCTGACAATAAATGTGGAGGGCTTTGAGAATAAATTGAGGAACGATTTGCCCTTAAGACAAAACTCACCAAACCATCCACAAACTATATAATGCATGTCAACAAACAACCAAACTCATACATTACCAAAATACAACCAACTAATCCATAACGATCCCACATGCCAAAACAACCAAACACAATATCAGAGTACCATGTCGAAGACTAAACAAGAGACCCAAAATAAACCAAGACACTCCACAGCTCCACACAAGCTCCATGCTCCAAGCACCGCCACATCTCTCAAGCATCACCACGAGCCACTAGCAATGAGATGTTTTACCTTTACCTGTGTCCCGAAATACGATATCTGCAAAAGCACCAAAGTGCCAAAGCAGAGGGTGAGTACTAATACTCAGTAGGTTTTCCCCAAATGACTTCCCTACACACACCACTAGGATAAAACCGTTAGCACATTTATATAAAACAGTTCATATAAAACAATCAATAGTGCAACACTTACAACAAGCCAAATGTTCTTTTACCAAGCCAGGACAAACAAAGGAAAGCCACACTGAGCCATAAGCCGCATTACCATCACCCATTATCCCAAACATGTCCATCTTGCATAGCCACAACACAAACAAACAAACAACCACGATGGAACTTCTCGTCCAAACATGTTTACCTCATTCCCAAACTAGTGGTACTTCCCGACCACTCAATGGTGGTTCTTCCGACCACTATCCATCACCTTTTATAGTGAGACTTCTCGCCCACTTCCACACAACATTCCAACAAGTCGTAACCAATCGTAACTTACCAAGGCCACAACAATATGCAATTGCCCGTTTCCAACACATTTCAATCCACTTCAATAAATTACCCATTTATTGAAATAACTCATTTATCATTTTCCATGCCAAAACCCCAATTCAATAAAACAACATCTTTATTGAAAACCATTTTCATAAACCATTTCCTCAACCCAAGCCAAACAACAAATTTTAAAATTTAACAACAAGAACATTCAACCGTAAAACCCATTTTTCCCAAAAATCCACAAAACATCCCCAAAGGGACTTCCAACCAATTTCACACATCAAAACCACAATTAATTTCAAGAAAAACAAATTAATTGTACCAAACCACTAGTTTTAACCAAGTGGAGTCGAGAGAGAAGTCACCTACTTTAGAGTTCTGGCGAAATCAACCCACAAGCAACCGCACCCCAATCCGAGCAAACGCACCACCAAAACCGCTCTAGATCCCCTTCCCTAACATCCACAAGTCTTGAAATCAACACCCAAGGCAACCACAACCCTAGATCTACATGCAACGGATGTAGATCTAGAAAACCAAGAATGAGAGAAGAGTAGATCTATAGAGGAAACCCAAGAGAAACCAAAAGAAGAGACTTACCCGGGAGAAACCACCTTGAAACTCCTTCAAATCGCTTCCAAAACGAGTGGAAGAGCCCTTCAAAACCTTGAGAGCCGAAAACCCCGAGTGAGGCTCGGGTGGGAGGAAGCTTAGAGAGAAAAGAGGCAACCTCGAGGGAGCCCGAATTTAAAAACCCTACTTTTAAGTGGCCGCAAGATTAGTCCGCACGGTTTGGCAAACTGTGCGCTAACCGTGCGCACGCCACTGACTCGAGAGAAGGGGTCTGCACGGTTGCCTTGCACGGTTTGGCAAACCGTGCGCAGGTCGTGCGAAGCCTACTGTCTCCCCCTGCACAGTTTCCTGGAGAATCCTCACGTTTTCCTCTAACCGTGCTCAAACCATGCGTCCTTAGAAAAGTCTTCATACTTATTCAAAATCATTCCAAACTCTCCCAACCTCTTCCCAACTCATCCCAAGCACTTTAAACACATAAAAAACATAAAAAAAGGCTACATACCTCAAACCGGAGGTGCTACATTCTCCCCACCATTGGACTTTCCGTCCTCAGAAAGTAGAGAACCATTGCTTTGCCGAAAGAGCTCGGGTCATTGCTCGACCATCTTTCTCCCGCTCATGTTGCCACAAAACACGAACTAAACCGATATTTTTACCACGCAAGACTTTCTCTTGCCTATCCACAATCCGCACTGGCACGTGCACCAAGGAAGCATCCGGTTCTAGCTCAACATGATCCCAACGAATCACATGGTCACGATCCGACTGATACTTTTTCAACTGCGACACATAAAACACATTGTGCACCGCACTAAACCGTGGTGCCAAAGCTATACGATAAGCCACCCCTCCAATCCGCTCAAGTATCTCAAAAGGCCCAATATACCTCGAAGATAACTTACCCTGCTTCCCAAACCGACGATGTCCCAACCTAGGAGAGATTTTCAAAAACACATGATCACCCACCTCGAACGACAACGGTCGTCGACGATGGTCCGCATACGATTTCTGACGACTTTGAGTTGTCTCTATCCTCTTCCTGATCAACTTGATCTTTCTTGTAGTCTCTTGGACAATGCTCGATCCGATCATTGAAGTCTCACCCGTTTCCACCCAACATAGTGGAGAACGACACAGACGCCCATACAAAGGCTCAAATGGAGTCATATATACTGAAGTTTGATAACTGTTATTATAGGAGAACTCCACCAACGGTAAGTGCTCCTCCCATGAACCAGCAAAATCCATTACACAAGCCCTTAACATATCCTCCAAAGTTTGTATCGTCCTCTCGAATTGCTCATCCATCTGAGGATGATATGTTGTGCTCATAGTCAACTGTGTCCCAAGGGCTTGCTGCAATGATTTCCAAAAACGAGATATGAACCTCAAATCTCTATCTGATACAATCGAAACTGGAACATCATGCCTCTTTACCACCTCCCGGATATAAATTTTGGACAGATCATCCACCGCATGAGATTCGCGAATCGGGATGAAATGGGCCGACTTTGTAAGTCGATCCACAATCACCTATATGGCTTCGTGCTTCCGGACCGTTCTTGGGAGACCCGTCACAAAATCCATTGTTATATGCTCCCATTTCCACAATGGGATCGGTAAAGACTGCAACATACCTGCTGGTCGATGGTGCTCTGTCTTGACTTGCTGACAAGTCAAACATCTCGAAACGAACTCCGTGACTTTCCTTTTCATACCTACCCACCAAAACTGGGCCTTCAACGCCTTACACATTTTCTGAATTTCAGGGTGAACAGCCCACCTGGAATGATAATAGGCCCTGAGAATGTCCTGTTGACAAGCCACCGGAACAACTATCTGATTCCGAAAACACAAGACTGAATTTTCATTCAGTTCCCAGTTCTCAATGGTCTCCCCACCATTGAGTTTCGACCCCATCGCCATACACTCGGAATCTGATGCTTGTGCCTCTTTAACCAAACCAACCAAGTCAAGAACCAACGAAACCGGAAAGAAGACTGCTCTTCCACCCTGATCCTCACATTCCAACCGCATGTCGGCTATGACCGACATCAACTGCCACCCATCTGAAGCCTGTTTCACCACCTGAGCATATGATTTCCTACTTAATACATCAGCCACCGAATTTCCCTTACCTGGTGTGTACATTAAGTCCAAATCAAACATCTGAAGATACTTCATCCATCTCTTTTGCCTCATGTTCAAATCTCTTTCTGAGAAGATATGCTTTAAGCTCTTGTGATTGGTAAACACTGTAAATTTCTCACCGAAGAGATAATAACGCCACATCTTCAAAGCATGAACCACCGCCGCCAACTCTAAATCATGTGTTGGGTAGTTCTTCTCATGCACCCTCAATTGTCGTGAGCCCTATGCAACCACATGATCCCCTTGCATGAGAACGCACCCCAACCCTGATCCAGATGCGTCACAATACACCACGTACCCTTTCCCTGGTTCTGGCAAAACCAGGATTGGTGTTAATGTAAGGCAACCCTTTAACTCTTCAAAACATTTCTGACACTACTCATTCCATTGAAATGGAACATTCTTCCTTGTCAAAGCTGTCATCGGTGAAGCCAGTCATGAGAAATCACGAACAAAACGCCGATAATACCCAGCGAAACCCATGAAACTTCATATCTCAAAGACATTCTTTGGCGCTTTCCAGGAAATAACAACATCAATCTTTTCTGAATCAACAGAAACACCCCTCTCAGAAATAACATGGTCGAGGAAACGAACTTCTTGTATCCAAAAGTCACACTTAGACAATTTGGCATACAACCGATGATCTCTCAAGATCCCTAACACTATCGCCAAGTGTTGTTCATGCTCCACCCTTGTCTTCAAATACACCAATATATCATCCACAAAAACCACCACGAAAGAACCTAGATATCTCTGAAATATCTGATTCATCAATGCCATAAATATCGTTAGGGCATTCGTCGGGCCAAAGGGCATAACCACGTACTCGTAATGGTCATATCTACTTCTGAAAGCTGTTTTTGGAACATCCTTCTTCCGCACCCGCAGCTGATGATACCCTGATCGCAAGTCAATCTTGGAGAACCAGTGAGCTCCCCTCAACTGGTCAAACAAATCATCAATGCGTGGAAGTGGATATCGGTTCTTTATCGTAACTTGATTTAATCTACGATAGTCGACGCATAGCCGCAACGTTCCATCCGCCTTCTTAACAAACACCGGCGTTGCCCATGGAGACGTACTAGGCCAGATGAACCCTTTGTTCTCTAACTCTTCCAACTGCACTTTTAGTTCCCGTAATTCTGCTGGTGTCATCCGATAAGACGGAAGTGAGATAGGATCGGTCCCCGGAAGGAGATCAATCGTAAACTCCACTTCTCTCACAGGTGGTAACCCTGAGAATTCTTCGGGAAAAACATCCATAAACTGATCCACGACTACTGGAAGAACAGCTCAACACCTTCCACTATTGCCAAAGACAAAGCCGCTAACCAGTATGATATCGTGCCAACCACCGGTGCCAACAAGCCTATTGCACCCTGCTTCTCATTCTTCTCCCCTCTAAAGAGATGTCTAACGCCATCCTCCATCACAAAACTAATCGTTTGTGCATAACAGTCAATGTGGGCCTTAAATATTGTCAACCAATCCATTCCCAGGATTATATCGTACACATCCATCTCAAGCATTGAAAAGTCCCACGTCCACTCAACCTCATCCAGCACTACACGACATGCTCTACACAGGAAGGCTCGACACTCTTTTTCACCCAGAGGAGTTTGAAGTTTGAGAACCATCATTTCTACCGTTAAACCCAACAAATCAACGATGCGAGAAGCAATAAAAGAATGTGAAGCACCCGTATCGAACAAAGCTTGCATCAATGTTGAATTTAAAAGAACCGTACCTCGCACCGTGGATGGTCCTGACTGATCATCCATCACAACTTGTTCAGCTTCAAACGATTGCTTGCTTGCGACACTCTGCTTCTTTGCTTCCCTGTTGAGGAGTCGTGGTGTTCCCAGAATCACCATGACTGACTCGGCTCTGCTGACGAGGCGTATACTCCTGCCTTCGTCCCGTCGAGGCATACGACCCCTGCGACCCTTAAGGAGTGTCACGGACACCCGACCTCGGAGCATTCCGACAATACCGCTGAAGGTGCCCCATCTGCTTACAATTATGACATGCTCGAGGTTGTGTCGTACAATCCCGCTTGATGTGGCTCGTAGAACCGCACTGAAAACATCCAGATTTTCTCTGAGGCTTCGGAGGAAGATTCACCGATCCTGTAGTTGGATTCTGAGTCATACTCTCACCCTAGAAATAAGTGTCCCTCTTCCGCTTGAACCCAGCGTTCGAGTTCCCACTATTCCCCACGAGTACTAATACACTTCCTCCGCTCGCAGCCCCCAAGAGATCCATTTCGGTCACTGAGGCTCTATTCACCATCTCCGTATAATCATCTATACACAGCACTGCTATCTTGGACCGAATGTACTGCCTCAAACCAGCTTCGAAGATACGAGCTTTCAACGATGTACTACCTGCCACCTCGGGTGCAAACCTCACTAAGTTCATAAACTTAGTTGCATGCACCGTTACCAGGTTCTCCTGTTTCAAACGGAAGAAATCCGTTGTGCGCTGAATTCTGAATGTATGAGGGTAAAATTGTTAAACAATTCCTCAAATCCGTCTCATATCATACCTTGGTCCGCCCCAGCTTGGACCGCCAACTCCCACCACTGAAGGGCAAGATCTTCTAACATATACGTGGCTAACTTCACTTTCAACTCTACCGGTGTTCCCAAGAATTCGAAGATCTTGTTCATTCTATTCAACCATGCTTCTGCCCTTTTCGGCTCTGAATCGCTCCTAAAGATGGGTGGATTCTGCTTCTGAAACTGAACTGCATGATCCACATGCTTCGGGTTCATTCGCTTTATTGCCACTTTCCACAGCTTGGAAAGTTTGCACTATACTTTGCACTAGCTGTTGGTTCACCTGAGGCTCAGGTGAAACCACATTTTCAGCAGCCTCCTCCGGTTGATCTCTACGACGCCTACCCGGTGCCATTATTATTCATACAAAAACAACCATGAGTCTTTCTATTTTAACACAACATGACTTACAAGTTCAAGTTCAATTACATAACAACTATCACAACCAAACTTTTCACAAGTTCACATTTATCATGTTGCTTTGTATTTTTTTTCCTGCAAAATCCTCCATGTTTTGAAAATCGAACCATTTTCAAAATACCACAAGTTTCCATGTTTCAAATCCTTCCGTTTTGAAACCCAATTCAGATATTCCAAAATTCACACATTCATATCACAAAATAAATCAGTATAGCCTAATTAAATATGCATCAGGGAATTCATTTCTACCATGCATATCATGCTCATCTCATTGGCTACACTCACGACAGTGAGATTTCCAATGCCTATAAGTGTCTTTAAACACTTATATACCCCTCCCTGGTAACTTGAAGTTCAGCATAAAAGGGTCAGCTACGTCCTTTTATGTTATACATTCCAAGTTCCGACAATCCTACGCCTTGTTACCATCCCAACTCGAGGAATAACCCAAGAACGAATGTCAACACCAAGACCAACAATCAACGCCAAAGGATCGAACGACTGCTTTCACTTGAAAGCCAAGGACCGAACATACTGATACCACTTGTAACACCCCGCCCCATCTCATTGGCTTGAGAGGGCAGAGGAGTGCTACTCGATCTTAAGCGACGTTCCCAAGGCGCCAAAGGCTGGCAATAAATGCCGAGGGCTTTGAGAATAAATTGGGGAACGATTTTCCCTTAAGACAAAACCCATCAAACCATCCACAAACTATATGATGCATGTCAACAAACAACCAAACTCATACATTACCAAAAGACAACCAACTAATCCATAACAATCCCACATGGCAAAACAACCAAACACAATATCAGAGTACCATGCGGAAGACTAAACAAGAGACCCAAAATAAACCAAGACACACTCCACAGCTCCACACCAAGCTCCATGCTCCATGCTCCAAGCACCACCACATCTTTCAAGCATCACCACGAGTCACTAGCAATGAGATGATTTACCTTTACCTGTGTCCCGAAATACGACATCTGCAAAAGCACCAAAGTGCCAAAGCAGGGGGGTGAGTACTAATACTCAATAGGTTTTCCCCAAATGACTTCCCTACACACACCACTAGGATAAAACCGTTAGCACATTTATATAAAACAGTTCATATAAAACAATCAATAGTGCAACACTTGCAACAAGCCAAATTCCTTTACCAAGCCATGACAAACAAAGGAAAGCCACACTGAGCCATAAGCCACATTACCATCACCCATTATCCCAAACAAGTCCATCTTGCATAGCCACAACACAAACAAACAAACAACCACGGTGGAACTTCCCGTCCAAACCCGTTTGCCTCATTCCCAAACTAGTGGTACTTCCCGACCACTCACCATATGGTGGTTCTTCCGACCACTATCAATCACCTTTTATAGTGAGACTTCTCGCCCACTTCCACACAACATTCCAACAAGTCGTAACCAATCGTAACTTACCAAGGCCACAACAATATGCAATTGCCCGTTTCCAACACATGTCAATCCACTTCAATAAATCACCCATTTATTGAAATAATTCATTTATCATTTTCCATGCCAAAACCCCAATTCAATAAAACAACCTCTTTATTGAAAACCATTTTCATAAACCATTTCCTTAACCCAAGCCAAGCAACAAATTTTAAAATCTACATTTTAAAATTTAACAACAAGAACATTCAACCGTAAAACCCATTTTTCCCAAAAATCCACAAAACATCCCAAGGGATTTCCAACCAATTTCACGCATCAAAACCACAATTAATTTCAAGAAAAACAAATTAATTGTACCAAACCACTAGTTCTAACCAAGTGGAGGTGAGAGAAAAGCCACCTACCTTTAGGGTTCCGGCAAAATCGACCCACAAACAACCGCACCCCAATCCGGGTAAACGCACCACCGAAACCGCTCTAGATCTCCTTCCCTAACATCCACAAGTCTTGAAATCAACACCCAAGGCAACCACAACCCTAGATCTACATGCAACGGATGTAGATCTAGAAAACCAAGAATGGGAGAAGAGTAGATCTAAAGGAAACCCAAGAGAAACCAAGAAAAGAGACTTACCCGGGAGAAACCACCTTAAAACCACCTTGAAACCCCTTCGAATCGCTTTCAAAACGAGTGGGGGAGCCCTTCCAAACCTTGAGAGCCGAAAATCCCGAGGCTTGGGTGGGAGGAAGCTTGGAGAGAAAAGAGGCAACCCCGAGGGAGCCTGAATTTAAAAACCCTACTTTTTAGTGGTCGCACGGTTAGTCCACACGATTTGGCAAACCGTGCGCACACCATTGCCTCAAGAGAAGGGGTCCACACGGTTGTCTCGTACGGTTTGCAAACCGTGCGCAGGCTGTGCGAAGCCTACTGTCTCCCCCTACACGGTTTCCTGGAGAATCAGCACGGTTCTCCCTAACCGTGCTCAAACCGTGCGTCCTTAGAAAAGCCTCTATACTTATTCAAAACCATTCTGAACTCTCACAACTTCTTCCGAACTCATCTCAAGCACTTTAAACACATAAAAAGGCATTAAAAAATGCTACATACCTCAAACCGAGGATGCTACAGATCCCGAGCCAGAAGGCCGAACTAACTTCATATTCTCCTCCCCCCCCAGATAATCCACCTCCCCTGTTTATACAACCCCTCTCCTCCTAAGTGGTCGCACGGTTAGTCCACACGATTTGGCAAACCGTGCGCACACCATTGCCTCAAGAGAAGGGGTCTGCACGGTTGTCTCGCACGGTTTGCAAACCGTGCGCAGGCCGTGCGAAGCCTACTGTCTCCCCCTGCACGGTTTCCTGGAGAATCCGCACGGTTTCCCCTAACCATGCTCAAACCGTGCGTCCTTAGAAAAGCCTTTATACTTATTCAAAACCATTCTAAACTCTCACAACTTCTTCCGAACTCATCTCAAACACTTTAAACACATAAAAAGGCATAAAAAAATGTTACATACCTCAAACCGAGGGTGCTACAGATCCCGAGCCAGAAGGCCGAACTAACTTCATATTCTCCTCCCCCCAGATAATCCACCTCCCCTGTTTATACAACCCCGCTCCTCCTAACAAACTAACGGCATAAACCCTCCCATTTGCCTACACGTGGAACCCACTCCCCCCCTCCCCTCAAACAAACTCAATCACTGCAAGTCTAACAAACTAACAGCGTAGCAAGTCACTATCATTGTCACCATCCCGAAAAACCACCTTGTCCTCAAGGTGGTGGATCTCGCAGGCGTGCCAAGCGATCTTCCAAATACGCCTCACTGCTTTCGTGTGCTGGAGAGAACCAAGCAGTATCGTTGCGGTAGGACCGAGCTGTTGTGGTCCTGTATAAGGCGCCCTTGCCGCATATGCACGTCACGCTATCTCCCAAATGCGTCAGTCTCCTTTGTGGATTACGTTCGGGTAGATGAAGTTGAGAGTCTCTCATCGTAATGTCTGCCCTCCTTCCGTCGGGAAGGCCCCTAGTGTGTTGTTGTGAGCTGGGCCGCAAGTGCAGCTGGTACCACCCAGTGTCTAGTTTATAAAAACTGACCTGTGCAGCTGGTGGGAAAATAACAAGAGCCCATGGTTGAGCCGCTCAGTGTGTTGTGGCTTGTGCTCCAGCATGACGAACTTTGAAGTGATCGGCTCCTCGTTGGGTGGCAGGTCTATCACACACGTGCTGAAGGTAGTGTCGTCATGATTTTCAGCTAGCCCTATGCTCCAGTTTTGTATTCCGTGATCGGTAGGCTCCCCTGAATGTGTTACGGAAAGTTGCGTTGTTGTCGACGGGAAATCAAATGTGGGTGCAAGGGCTTCCCAGCGGAGCTGCCATAATCCTCAAGGGGCGCTTCTTTGAGTTGCTTCCAGGTGAACTCAATTTGAAGTCCCTTGACCAGAAAGTTCATACATACCCGTCATGCAGAGTCGCGTCATGGGTATTTTCATCGCTTCCAGAGTTTCTCGGCTTGAGAAATGAGCCTCTGGTTGTTGTATCCAGGTTTCAGGATCTCATCCAGAAAATTCTGGTATCAAGTGTTGGCTAGAGCGTTTGTCCAAACATTTATCCAAACTAGCAAGGGACGCCCAGAGCTCCTGTATTGGGTTCGCCATACAGAAGAAATGTGGGAGGTTATCTCTCGTTGTTTGTTTGTTTTTCCCTCTTGTGTTCCCCGTCCCAGACAGGAAAAAAGTGGTCCACCTTCGGGCAAGCCTCTAGGTGTTTTTTTTTTGTATTCCCCTCTTATTTTCCGAAAAACAAATCGGGCACCCCCTCCCGTCGAGTGCTGGCGACGTCAACCGTCGGGCATGTCCCCAGTGGAACTGTGGAACGTGAGTCATCCGAGCGGGCAGCTACTGAAAAACCGAGCCGGAGCGGTGGAAGAAGAGCCAACGATAGCTCAACAGTGTGTGTGTCGCGACCGGCCGAGCGCAACAGCAGTCGATCAGAAACCTCCGACAGTGCACAACACCAAGGGTGGAGTGGAGGAGCTCCTCAACTGCGAGCTTCCGGCAGTGTGGTGTCGTTGAGTAAAGAGGCGGCAGCGCCAGTGCGCCTCCTTCTGACGGAGTGTTGTCGTCCGCGCGAGTGAGTTTCAGCAGGGCGCTACTCCGCGCAGGGTGAGAGCAAAGGAAGAACGAGAGGTGTCGGCAGAGGTTGCCTTCGTGGAAGAGGATCCGAACGTCTGTCAAGAGTGCGCACTGATGAAAACTGATGGTGCACACCGACAGGTTGGACCAATTGATAAAGACTCACGCCAACAGCAGAACCAGAACAGACAACTTTGTAAGATATATAAGGAGTAGCAGAACTACAGAGGAAAAGAAGAAGAATAATAAAGAAGAAGGCAACTTGGGAGAGACTCCCGCCCAAGCCCGCGATCCCAAGCCAAAAGGCCAAACTAACTTCATATTCTCTTCCCCCCAGATAATCCCCCTCCCTTGTTTATATAACCCCTCTCCCCCTAACAAACTAACGACATAAGCCCTCCCATTTGCCTACACGTGTAACCCACTGGTCCCCCCTCAAACAAACTCAATCACTGCAAGCCTCTATCACACACTATCCAAGTTTGCAGTTTGACAGATGAAGAGCATTTGATGATGTATATAATTTTTCATATGAAGAGGATATCACATAATATAGCAGAATACCTCAGCCGTAATTGCACCCTGAAAATTGGAATCAGCACCATGCGTGTCTTTTATGCCAAACAAGCTATCAATCCCACCATTCTCCAAAAACTGCTCTGAATGACTAAAGGCTGCACCAAAAAGTTCTTCATAGTTTTCAAAATCCAAGTTCACTTCATCCATATTTAAGCCATCATACAATTCATCATCTTCACAAGGTCCAGATCCTTTTGTTCCAGAGGAGGGTAACTGTACATCGATTATGCAGTAAATCAGTAAGAGTAACAACAACAAAATAAGAAAGATGACATGAAATTTAAGATAAAAACATGCTAGTGTAAGCCATCACAAACATGCACGTATGCACAAAAGGGAGTTAATTTTTGTCCAATATTTGGCCATCTGAATAAATAGCTGCATGCGCCCTTTTCCTCTTATGTGAAATTTCATTAATTATTATTTGTGTTATTTTTCAAATTAATGTCAAACTTCTAAAATATACCGATGTTATGTAATGATAAAAACTCAAAAATGATATTCACAAAGAAATCACAAATAAAAATAATAGTTTCAACACATGAATTAAGAAACAGACTTGTTATTGACACGAATTGAAAGTTTCACACTGAATTGATAGAGTGTTGTGGTGTTTGAAATAACTTGCTCAAAATGAAATTTTGACATGAAATCGAAAAGTATTGGCGTTTGGTCCAAAATAATCTAATTTTGTGGGTTAAGAGCTAAGATGGCTCCATATGTGATGGAACATATAACAATAACTGTAAACTTCAAGCAAAGAGAAACCCATGCATATCCTGGTAACAATTAACCTTTCCATGGAAAACTAATTAGGATTTTCAGGTTCTTTTCAGAATCCATATTCCCTTTTGCAAGAAGATCACGCCAGAGATCACTGATTTACATAGAAAAATAAACTGGCAAATCAAAATGGAATTCATCATGGAGAATAAGAAGAGTAAGTGAAAATGTGACATTATTGCTGATGAGATAACAACAGTCATATCGGTGCAATGAAGCACTAGCAAAAAAAATCCTAGAAACATGTATGAGGGTGCTGATAAAATTTTCAAATTCAGTGCCAATGAAAAACATGGTGCTTGGGAATATCTGAGTCATAAGATGCTTGCATAATAATCTTAAGATCAGCAGTCAACGACATTTTGGAAAGAGATTAAATTTAACACAGTGGTTGCGAGTTGCTAAGTTAGTTGCATGCTTATTTTTATTCTTGTGCAGCCAGTAAACATGTTTCAAATTTTGGTATGCATCACAGTCACCTTGTGCACGTTCTCATGCGGAGATTCGGCCACGGAATCAGGCTGGGGCAGTGAAGATGAGTCCATCCAAACACATGATTTATCAGCATTTTGCATGCCATTCGCTTCAAGATCCACAGATAAGTTTTGACAATTGTTGATTTTTGCAGGAGCCAAGCCATTCTCCACTGTATCCTTGTTGATGCTCAATAAGCCCAAACCGTTTTCACAAGCAGAATCATGGACAGATGGAATATCTAAAAGGAATGGCCAGAAGGTGGAAAATTCAGCTGCTGAAGGGCAACCAGAATAGCAATTCACGTTCTGCTTGTTATGGGCTGAAGATGAAGAGGAGGCGTCATGCCTCATCCAGTCACAGTTTTGACAAAGCGAGGTAGCCTCTTCAACACATCTCAGAAATGCAGGCTGTGAACTGCACATGTCACACACAAGGGTCCGGGAATGACGCCTGGAGAGGGCATTAGCAGAGTGGACGTGTCGATCACAAGACAGACACAAACACGCAGCGTCAGATTGGCAGTAAACCATAGAACGTTGACTCCCACAGAAATCACACGTGTAGCCCATGCTTCAACGATCCTTCGGTTGGTTCGAATCAAATCCTTAAACCCAACGAGACTCGATCTTTTTACCAGTAGTCCGTCGTGCTTGAATAACTTTCTCAGTCACGGCGGGATAATATTGCCCGTGGATGAAACAGCGGCAAACGTTCAGAGATGAGAAATGGGATCACCTTGGGTGAAAACACAAAAGGAGACGAGTTGCTCGCAAATCAGGCTTCTAGATCAGATCTGGAAAAGAAAAATTCACTCAAAAAAAAATCAACTGAAAGGGCTAAAAGGCTAAAATTAGACAAGCCGCTTCCACGTCCGAGTTGCACGCGAACAAACCCTTAACATCGGTTATTATTGTTATTATTATAGCATAAAAAAGAGAAAACCGGTCTCATATTTTGCAATCAAGAGCTTCAAGGAGTTACTTTATGAATTATAAGACTGGCCCTTAAAATAATAGCTGGTAAAGTGGAGAAGAACAGAGAGGAAGGAAGAAAAAAGGTCGGGGGAAAGGGGAGGGGCAGTCGACCGCACCTGTGGTCTCTCCTTTAGGCTATGTAACCATGGAGAGGAGGGGCTGAGGAGCGGAACAGTAAGAAGGTCAAAAGGCGAGAGGATCGGGCGAGGGTAGAGCGGCCCCTGACATGGAGGATATGGAGGGCGAGGGTTGGGGGCTTTGGGTGGGTGAAGATATGTGGGTGTAGTGACAGCGCTATCCATCCAGCGCCAGCGAGGGAGGGGGGTTTGGGTGGGAGAAGGAAATCTGACACACCACAGCTGGCGATAAAAAGGTGCACTACGCCGGTGCGACGCAAAAGTTCGGCTTTTTTCTGGCCCCGCCTCCTTAAAAGTGCCCCAACTATATATACCTTTCCTTGTCCCTACACGGGCACACCAGCGTTACACTGTAATTATTTTATAACAACGTCACCTTTAAAAAACCATTTAAATAAAAAACCTATATCTGGTAAGTAATTCGTTGATTTTATGTTTTTAAATTGTTCCAAGAAAATTTAATCACTCAATCAAGGATACTTTGGATATTCTCACAGCTTAAAAATACTGTATAAAATAATAATATTTATGTATTTATTTTGAGTTTTGTTTAAAATTGGTTTTAAAATGGATAAAAAAAACAATTTATAATATACAATTTAAGCGGGTTCACATATTTAAACTGTTACATCCTGTGTTTTTATATTGTTATATTTATTAAGTTTTTTATTTAAATTAATGATCATGATGCATATGTTTTCAAGCTAACTTTCGCCGAACTTCTTATATTTTGATGGTTTATGGACATCTGAGGTGTTGGCAGGGGTTTGGGGGTACATTTCAATAAAATTGACCCGGGTCTGAGACATCTATCCCTTGACACATGTCACGGGTTACTCGTTGTCTTAGTTTAGGTGTCTGGTGGGGCAGTCAATGAGCCTACAACTCTAGGTGGATCGTCGGCTAACCTGGTTGTAACGTCCCGGGTCCGGGTGCCCCGAACCCGGTTCGCCACGTGACCTCAAGCGCATTTCTCCAAACGCCAGAGGCTGCCGACTAGCACCGAGGGCCCAGGTCTGATAGCGGGGAAACTATGCCCTCATTTGTCAAAGTGTAGCGCAGCGGAATACAAGATAAAACATACAATAATAGCGGAAGCAATAAACCATACATATTTAATATAAACAGCTACAGTAAAAGGTAACCAACCAGTTATATAGATATGATGTCACATGTCTCAAGTTCTAAGAAAACAGTCAGAACATGTTACACAACAATACAGTACAATACAGAGTACAACAAAGCAAAATAAAACAGCCGGCAGCATTGCGAGCCTAAGCTCAGTCTCATGCTCCCCTACTCCTCAACAACAATCATATGCCTGTATAAGGACCTTTGCCCTTATCCACGCCTGCAGAAACGAAATCTGTTTGGGGCTGAAGACATGACCCCAAACAGGGTGTGGGAAATGAATCCCAGTAGACACCCACCAAAGGCTCGTGTCCAACTGTGTGAAAATATGCAACTACAGTGTGAAAAGGTAATTACAACAAACCAGTAATTACTCAAAAGTAACTATCACTACCAGTTTCTTGCCATTTTCATTTTAACCATTTAATTTAATAATATTCTGTGCTCATCAGAACCAAGCCATCAGGCCAACCAAAATATTGTCCTCAAGCTAATATAGTAAAACCACACCCTCAAGTTTGCCCTCAGGCTAATATAGTAAAACCACGCCCTCAGGCTTGCCCTCGGGCTAATATAGTAAAACCACGCCCTCAGTCTTGCCCTCAGACTAATATAGTAAAACCACGCTCTCAGGCTTTACAGTACCTTACCCTCAGGCATTGCCCTCAGGTGAAATAGAATCTCGCCCTCAGGCCAAACTGAAACGAAACCCTCAGGTAATCAGAAACTTGCCCTCAGGCCTTGCCCTCAGGCGGAATAGAACTACGCCCTCAAGCTAATCAACAATGCCCTCAGGCTAATATATCACTACCATCAGGCTAAACAAGTAACCACGCCCTCAGGCTATAAAGTAACCGGGTCATGCCCAACATTTAAACATGTAATTATTTACAATTCCTCTCAAGACAAAAGTAATGTATAAAGCAAACATGGCATACCCTCGGGTATCCTGGCCAAATGGCTAAACAGAGGAACACACCCCGGGGTGGTCCTGGATCCAAGCAACGATCCCAAATAGTAGTTTATTGTCACATTTAATTACCCATACAATTCTAGGTATCTAAACAGCCAAGGCCACAGCCACACGACACCCCAACATGGGTTCGTAGCCCAAAAATACACACAAACGCACAACAGTTGGAAATTAAACACCAAGCCACCTACCTTTAACGCCCCTGAACGGTATACGCGAACGACGATCCTCGAATCGTCCAAGAACGACGTAGATCTGACGTGAAAGAAAACCTTGTTCAAACTCAAATAACTTCCCTTACAGGAAGAATTGGCGAGAACGGCTTAAGGAGAGTGGAGGACTTACCCGTGCGGTTCCAACGAGATCGTCAGAGGCGAAAACGGATTCCCGACGCTCGATCTGGAGATCCTCGAAGGTCCGACCTCCTCTCCCGACTCCTTCCTCCGGTTCTAAGCCTTCCCTGTGAACAGGGGAGGTTACTGCCCATTTTAAGCGAAAAAACAAACTACACGGCGTGTACTATTGACTACACGACGTGTACTTTTCTCATTTAATTGTTCCTCTGGCGGCACTGCCGCACTGTTCATCCATCGACATGAGTACACGACGTGTATTTCTGATTACACGACATGTACTGCCGCTCAGCTGGCGGCTGCTTCCACCGCCTTACTATTTGCCTGCCGACTGACTACACGACGTGTAAATATCCACTACACAGCGTGTAGCCGGTTTTTACATCATTCATCACCGACATGGCTACACACCCTGTGTACTCATCCCACGCGGACAAAGTACACGGCATGTGGAATAGTACACGACGTGTAGTCCCAAAATTTAGGATTTCCCTATTTTCCTTATTTTCTAAAAAACACTTAAGGAAAAGAGAAAAGAAGAAACCCATACCTAAAAAATAAGAACCAGGTTCTTACACTGGTGACTCTGGAGCGGGTACTCAGTGGGGTACTGAGTACCAAATGACATTGTTTTGTTTTTTAAATTTTTTGATTAAATTATTATTAAATGAGGAACACTCCTCATTTTGTTCACCCACATTCTCATTATTGGAGTTGGTGCTCTAGAACCAACTTTTGTTTATTTTATGATAACTCATATTCATAATTTTGATTATTAATAAATTTTTTATCACATCATGATTGTTCTTCTGCGTAACATAGTATGTGATAATATCCTAACAGTAGTTGTCACACTGAAAGGTCATAAAAACCCCCCGTTGATAAAATAGTGGAAGATTAATAAATATAATATTTATTTATTTGTCTAAATTTTATCAGATAAAGTACTAAATATCTACTCATCTTATTTGTAGAAACAACAATAAAATGATTTCAAACATATCACTGTGATCCACACTTGAGAATGATAACATTCTCACCGACATAAAATTCCAAGAGTGGCAAAGGTGCTTGCGCGTTATCCTACGTCATGAAAGGAAATTATATGTGCTCGAAGAACCTATTTCGGATACGTCTAGTAACGGGGCTAGCAAGGAAGAGTTGTCTCTCTATGAGAAACATTTGAACGATGCTATAGATGTTCAATATTTCATGCTATCATCCATGACCAATGAGATTTTGAAACAATATGAGGTCATGGATGCATATAACATGATGTCTCACCTTCAGGATCTCTATAAAAAGAATGTCAGACAAGAGAGATATGAGATCTCCAATGCTCTGTTTACAACTAAGCTTAGAGAGTTAGTGTCAGTGAAGCCTCATGTGGTCAAGATGATTGGATGTATTGAACACTTAGAAATATTAGGGATTAAATTCTCAAATGAGTTGTGCACAGATCTCATATTTTCCTCACTACCCAAGACCTTCTCCGGTTTTATTGTTAATTACAACAAGAGCAATAATTAGAAGATTCTTTCAGAATTTCTTACTTTGATTTGCTAAGTGGATAAGGACATAGGGCGTGATGATAGACAAGAAAAGGAAGAATAAAGTGAAGGGGCCCAAGACTCATAACAAGTTTAAAGCTCCTGAGCACCATCCTTCCAAGAAGAGGAAGATCCGTAGAAAGGGCAAGGAAAAGAAGGCAATATGTTTTGTATGTGGCAAACAAGGCCACTGGAAGAAGAATTGCACCCAGAAGAAAGGGGAAGTTAAATGTGTGTTTGTTATCAAGTGTAATATTTAAATATATACACATTGGGTATTAATATAGCTTGTAGTGCTCACATCTGTATCAAAATACAGGAACCATGTAGATTTCAAAAAAAATCTAGAGGATATGTGGATTTGCGAGTTTCCAATGGTGCAAGGCTGACTACTCTAGCCATTGGTGACTACCACCTTTCATTGCCAACAAGAATGATATTGGTTTTAAGAGATTGTTATTATTTACCAATTGTTACCAAGGACATAATTTTCATGTCATGCCTAGATGCATATGGTTTTATTTTCAAGTTTGGGAATAAAAGTTGTTTTTTTATAAAAACAACATATGTTATGGTATGAAGCATTTAAATAATAGTCTTTATGTATTAAATTATGAAAACCAAGTATTTAAAATAGATAACGAATCATGTTCACACGACTTATATAACACCCAGTTATGGCATCACTGTCTTGGTCATGTAAATGAGAAGTGTTTGACAAAGCTCTATCAAGATGATTATTTATACTCCTATGAGCTAAAACTACTTGAAATATGTCATGGTTGTTTACAAGGAAAAATGACCAAACCACCATTTGGTGGACAGGGTGAAAGGTCCACAGAGCTTCTAGGATTAGTACACACTAATGAGTGTGGACTATTTACAGTAGAAGCTAGAGGTGGGTATTCTTACTTCATAACTTTTACTGATGACTTGAGTAGATATGGTTATGTCTACTTGATGAGTTATAAGTCTGAGTCCTTTGAGAAATTCAAACAATTTAAGAATGAAGTAGAGAATAAACTTGGAAAGAAGATAAATAAGGTTCGATCAAATTGAGGTGGTGAATATCTTAACCAAGAGTTTATCAACTTTTTACGGGAGTTTGAGATTTTGTCTCAACTCATTCCACCTTATACACCACAGTGGAATGGTGTTAGTGAAAGGAGAAATTGTACCATGTTAGACATGGTAAGGTCAATGATGAGTTACGCAAATCTTCCATTATCTTTTTAGGGATATGCATTACAAACTGTGACATACACACTAAACCGAGTACCAACTAAAGCGACAAAAGAAATTCCCTTCGAGTTATGGAGTGGAAAGAGAATCAATATGTCGCACACACATGTATGGGATTACGAGGCATTTGTTAAGGCCTTTTTAGGCAACAAACTAGCACCCTAGGGCACAAAGTGTATCTTTATAAGATACCTTAAGGAAACAAAGAGATACTACCTATACAACCCCTCAGAAAAGAAAGTGATCGTCACCAGACAATCTGTCTTCTTGAGAGGGAGTACATGTAACGTCCCGGGCCCGGGTGCTACTCAACGGGTTCCCCGAACCCGGTTCGCCATGTAACCTCAAGCGCATTTCCCCAAACGCCAGAGGCTGCCGACTAGCAGCGAGGGCCCAAGTCTGATAGTGGGGAAACTATGCCCTCATTTGTCAAAGTGTAGCGCAACGGAATACAAGATAAAACATACAACAACAACAGAAGAAATAAACCATACATATTTAATATAAAAAACTATAGTAAAAGATAACCAACCAGTTATATAGATATGATGCCACATGTCTCAAGTTCTAAGAAAACAGCCAGAACATGTTACACAACAATACAATACAATACAGAGGACAACAAAGAAAAATAAAACAGCCGGCAGCATCGCGAGCCTAAGCTCAGTTCCATGCTCCCCTACTCCTCAGCAACAATCATGTACCTGTATAGGGACCCTTTCCCTTATCCACACCTGCAGAAATGAAATTCGTTTGGGGCCGAAGACATGACCTCAAACAGGGTGTGAGAAATGAATCCCAGTAGGCACCCACCAAAGGCTCGTGTCCAACTATGTGAAAATATGCAACTACAGTGTGAAAAATTAATTGTAGTAAACTAGTAAGTACTCAAAAGTAACTATCACTACCAGTTTCTTGCCATTTTCATTTTAACCATTTAATTCAATAATATTCCGTTCTCATCAGAACCAAGCCCTCAGGCCAACCAGAATCTTTCCCTCAGGCTAATATAGTAAAACCACGCCCTCAGGCTTGCCCTCAGGCTAATATAGTAAAACCACACCCTCAGGCTTGCCCTCAGGCTATATAGTACCTCACACTCAGGCATTGCCCTCAGGAGAATATAGTAAAACCACGCCCTCATGCTTGCCCTCAGGTGAATAGAATCTTTCCCTCAGGCCAAATTGAAACGAAACCCTCAGGTAATCAGAATCTTGCCCTCAGGCCTTTCCCTCAGGCGGAATAGAACTACGCCATCAGGCTAATCAACAATGCCCTCAGGCTAATATATCACTGCCCTCAGGCTAAAAAAGTAACCACACCCTCAGGCTATAAAGGAATCAGACCATGCCCAACATTTAAACATGCAATCATTTACAATTCCTCTCAAGGAAAAAGTAATGCATAAAGTAAACATGGCATACCCTCGGGTATCCTGGCCAAACAGCTAAACAGAGGAACGCACCTCCGGGGTGGTCCTGGATCCAAGCAGCGATCACAAACAGTAGTTTATTATCACATTTAATTACCTATACAATTCTAGGTATTTAAACAGCCAAGGCCTCAGCCACACGACACCCCAACATGGGTTCGTAGCCCAAAAATACACACAAACACACAACAGTTGGAAATTAAACACCAAGCCACCTACCTTTAACGCCCCTAAACGGTATACACGAATGAAGATCCTCGAATCGTCCAAGAACGAAGTAGATATGAGGTGAAATAAATCCGTGTTCAAACTTAAATAATTTCCCTTAGAGGAATAATTGGCGAGAACGGCTTAAGGAGAGTGGAGGGGCTTACCCGTGCGGTTCCAACGAGATCGTCAGAGGTGAAAACAGATTCCTGACGCTCGATCTGGAGATCCTCGAAGGTCTGGCCTCCTCTCCCGACTCTTTCCTCCGGTTCTAAGCCTTCCCTGTGAACAGGGGAGGCTACTTCCCATTTTAAGCGAAAAAAACAAACTACATGGCATGTACTATTGACTACACGGTGTGTACTTTTCTCATTTAACTGTTCCTCTGGTGGCACCGGCGCACTGTTCATCTGTCGACATGAGTACACGATGTGTATTTCTGATTACACAACGTGTACTGCCGCTCAGCTGGCGGCTGCTTCCACCGCCTTACTATTTGCCTGCCGACTGACTACACGACGTGTAAATATCCACTACACAGCGTGTAGTCAGTTTTTACACCCTTCATCGCCGACATGGATACACACCCTGTGTACCCATCCCACACGGCCAAAGTACACGACGTGTGGAATAGTACACGATGTGTAGTCCCAAAATTTAGGATTTTCTCTCATTTTTCTTATTTTCTCAAAAACACTTAAGGAAAAGAGAAAAGAAGAAACCCATACCTCAAAAATAAGAACCGAGTTCTTACAGTACATCCTCAAAAAGAATGGTGGGAGTAAGATTGAATTCGATAAAGTTGATTCTCAAGATACACAAAAGGTGGTACATGAATAGATTCCATAGGTCCTCATAAAATAAGTAGTTCATGAAACACAAGTACCACATAAGAGCACAAGAGAGGTAAGAGAACCAGAGAGAGATGGTTTTTTAGTCACTAAAAATGGTGACTCATTAATAGTTGACAATGATGAACCTATCTTTTATAAATATGTAGTAGAGAGATCAGAAGCTTCAATATGGAAAGAAACCATGAATTCTGAAATGGATTCTATTTATCAGAACCAAGTTTGGGTTCCGGTTGATAATCTAGTTGATGTAAAGCCTGTATGGTGAAAATGGGTATTCAAGAGAAAACTAGACATGGAAGGTAAAGTAAATACTTATAAATCAAGGCTAGTGGATAAAGGGTTTAAACAACATCAAATAATTGGATATGATGAAACCTTTTCACCAGTTGACATGTTTAAATCCATCAGAATTCTAATTTCTATAATAGCTTACCATGACTATAAAATTTAGAAGATGGATGTCAAAACTGATTTCCTTAATGGAAACCTTTAGGAAGATGTCTATATGAAACAACTAGAAGGTTTTGTGACTCCAGGTGATGCCAAAATAATTTGAAATCTATAGAGATACATTTATAGATTGAAGCAAACATCTAGGTCATGGAACATTCGATTTGATGAAGCTATAAAAGAATTTGGTTTTATTAAGAATGAATGTGGGCCATGTGTTTACAAGAGATTTAGTAGAAATGCAGTCATTATCCTAGTAGTATATGTTGATGACATATTACTTATTGGAATTGACATACCAGTCTTACAGTATATTAAGGACTAGTTAAACAAGTGTTTCCCCATGAAGGACTTAAATGAAGAAGCCTATAAACTAGGGATAAAGATCATTCATGATAGACCCAAGAGTCTTCTTGGACTAAGTCAAAGAATATACATTGAACATATACTAAATAGATTTAGTATGGAACAATATAAGAGGGAATTGGTGTCATGACCCATCCCTCAGGGCCCGTGCCGTGACTACCCCAAGCCCGCCTTCCATAGGCCAGGGGCCGGCGACAAGCACCAAAAGGCATATTCCCTAAAACGGGAAGGCATTGCCTTTATAAACTGTAAACTCACACAAACCAAGCACACAAACATATACAAGCACAAAGTAAACTATATAGTAAACAAGGTGTGTATAGAAAGTAAAGGGTCCAGAATACAAGCCCAACTGGAAAGTACAAGAAAAACTGGAAAGTACAAGTAAAACTAAGTACAACTCTTGTGAACACTCGCCAAGGATTCTATCTGAAGGGTAGGTACAGCTCTCGAACGATCGTCTCTGCATATCACCTCGTCAAAGGTCCACCTATGAGCAGTCTCCAGTCCAGGTACCCTCGTCCTCAGTCAACATTTTCCGTCGTATGTACCAAACACAACAAGGTGCGGGCATAACCCGTGCAGGGGTGAGTATAACAATACTCAGTAGGGACCCTGAGACTCCGAAGGTCTCTCAAATCCACAAAGGATAAACCAAAAAACATAGAAACAATATTCAACCCTACTTAGGTATATTCCCATACATATACCTAAGTTATCAGAATATACCCACCTCACACAGGAGGGAAGAATACCACACAGGTAATTCCACGAAGGTAGGAGTACCACATAGGTATCACCACGAAGATAAAGTACCACACGGGTACACCATGAAGATATAAGACTCAGCTCAAACCAGGTATACAACTCTGAGAAACAAGATTATGATGCTGACCCACACAGGATCGATATGAAAGCTGATAGCCAACCATATGATTCTCTAGGGATAATAACAAGTAACATCCCTAGTCACAATGTCGAACACCTCTACTACTGGAGAAATCCTCCTCTTTGGAGTACAGTGGGCCTACCGCGTCACACAGAGGCACTTCCCACTAACCTTGGACTGCTGAGGTACTTCTCCTGTTGAGTACTGTGGGTCTGCCGCATCACACAGAGGCGCTCCCCACCGTGGGTCTGCCGCGTCACACAGAGACGCTCCCCCTTGTGGCCTGCTGAGGTACTCCTCCTGTCAAGTATCATGGGTCTTACACATCACACAAAGGTGCTCCCCAATGTGGGTCTGCCACGTCACATAGAGGCGCTCCCCACTGGGCCTCTCGAGTCACTCTGAGTCGAAACGGTCAGCAGTCGTCAAGTCTCAACCAGTCGCAGGGTTCCATATGTAGCGCGCTCGGGAGAACCACTCCCCAAGCCATCATTCATACCTCAAAAACCCCAAAGTCCCATGAAGAAGTATCCCAAAGGTCTGTCACGTCATAAGGGACCCAACACAACAGACGACGAGTCAATCGGATGCCCGGTCTGTAAGTTAATACTGTTTCCTCTCTGAGGGCCCGGTTGGATTCGGGGTCTGATCCAACCCGACTGTACTCTAACCTCATCCAAAACTCAAGTTAAGTATACCAAAAGGACCGTCTCGATCCAAGGATTCTAGTTCCACAAACAGTTCATTAAACGGACGCCCGATTCTCAAGTTATGACCAAAAAGGAAAAACTGGGTCCGGATGGGCCCGGGTCTGGTCCGACCCAGTCGGACCGACCTGGCCCACTGGGTCATGGTCCGGCTCGAATCGCATAGGGGGAGGCCTGGCCTGGCCTGTGCTGGGTGCTGCCCGCTGGGCACGGCCCGGTGGCGCGGTCCGCCCGAGCTGGCGCCAAAGGGGGAGCAGACCCCCTTATGTTCGGATTACCAAAGGGCATCACCTTAGGCACATCCATGAAACCCACAGGACCCAAGAGGGTCCCACCGTCCCGCAATGGCCTACCAGTGTTCCGACCGGTCCTCCTCCCAGTGTCACGGTTGCGCGCTGCTGCTCCACCGCAGCCGGTCGGGTGCCGACCGCTCTTCGGCCTCTGCCACGGCCAAGCAGTCGCGGTCTCCTGCTCATCTGGCGGCACAGACGCACGCCGCCCTACCTTCATGCGGACGTCCGGTGTGTCGGTTCTCCTCATCATCCACAGATCACTACATCTCTTTTCTTAGCTTGAAAAATAAAGCAATCGCATATTCACAATCCTCAGGACGATGACTCCACGTCTATATGTCACACTCAAAAAAATATTGCGTTTTCAGTGTCATTAAATATTTGGCATTGAAGAACGCATGAAGAACGCACGGAGAATCAAAAGATAAGAGGCAAGGTATATGCGCGGGATGATGTCCATGTTAGTTTGGCCATCGTCATTGTGAAACCAGAATATGAAGAATCGATAAATAAATTCAATCATATATAAATCCCCTACCTCAATTTTCTGATGGAGGTGGCGCGAGGAAGAAGACGAAGTCATTGAAGATTGACGTCGGTGTTCGTTACTCCCACAAGATGTTCCAAGGTCAGTTCCTCGTTTTTCGATTCCAGAAGTCGTTCTTCCTTGGAGGATCTCCTTTGTTGGAGAAAGATCTTTCCAACTTTCCAAAGCACTCCCCTCATTTGCCAATCCCTTTTCCCGTGAGAGGTGAGGTGCCAAATTATATAATCTTAAACAATAATTTAATTAAAGTTTTTACATTAATTAAATCAAGTTGGCACATTTAATTTGGAGAAAGCCAAGAGTTTAAAGTTGATTCACTAATTCTGAATTAATGAATCCTATTAATTAAGGTGGAATGTGGTTACACATTTTGTGTAACCGGGCATTTAATGCCCAACATTAAATTCCTGACCACCCTCATGTGGTCCCCACCTTCATGTTTCAAATGGGAGGTTTAAATTTCAAAAATAAAATAAAGAATGTTTATTTTATTTTCTCCCATGAAAAGTCTGAAAACTAACTTTCACCCTCGACCTACTGTGGTCGATGTGAAGGTCTCTTTAAGCGAATATCGGCACTGCGAGTTCAACGGTGTCCTCAGATTTCAATTCCGAGCACCGGTTCAAAAGTTAAAAAAATGCCGCTCGTGCGTTTACTAAACGTACCCGAAAAAAAAAGTTTATAAATTCATTCCGAGCACACCAGGCCTCAGAATCACGAGCCGTCAATTTTCACAGACTCATAAAAATCCCATATAATTTTAAAAAAAAATTACATGAAAAAATTCGGGTCTTTACAATTGGTTCCAATGTCACGTGGTATACATCTTTTTAAGAAAATGTATCCTCAAACACAACAGGATAAAGAGAAAATGGGTAAGATCCCATATACTTCAATGATAGAATCAATCATGTATGCCATGTTATGTAATAAAATTGATGTTTACTATTCATTGAGCATGGTAGGAAGATATCAAGAAGATCCAAGAGAACAACATTGGTCTGTTGTAAGGATATCCTCAAGTATCTAAGAATAAATAAGGATATGTTACTGATGTATGGAGGAGACAAGGATCTAGTCATCATAGGTTATACTGATTCTAGTTTTCAAATAAGCCAGAAGGATCTGAAGTCACGATCATGATATGTTTTCTGTCTCAGCGAAGGAGATGTGAGCTAGAAGAGTTCAAAGAAGCTAGTTGTCGTTGATTCTATAATAAAGTCCGAGTATATAGAAACTTCTAATGCATCCAAGGAAACCATTTGGATATGGAACTTTGTCCAGGAGCTTGATGTGGTGCCTAATAGTAAATACCCTATCACATTGTATTGCGATAATTCTATTGTGGTGGCTCTTGCAAAAGAGCTAAGGTTACACCAATGGACAAAGCACACACTCCAGAAGTATCATCCCTTAAATAAAGGCCTATATCAGCATAAGAATAAGTATCATATGAGAGCTAGTATATTGAAGGTTGTTAGAAGTTGACTCTAGTGAAAGTGGGAGTCTGTTGGAGTCGGTGCCCTAGAACCAACTTCTGCGTACTTTATGATAACCCATATTCATAATTTTGAATATTAATAAAATCTTTATCATATCATGATTGTTCTTATGTGTAACGAAGTACGTGATAATGTCATAAGAGTATTTGTCGAACTGAAAGATCATAATAGTTCTCTACTATGATGAGAACCCACAAGTGTCATGAAAATATTCTAAGATATATGTTCTATGACTGGATGAAATCATTTAAAGGACACAAATGATTCAGGTTATCAGGGGTGGAGACTCATAGGACTTTGAGGAACCTTCTCATAGTGTACTACCTTGGTAATATCCAGTGTAGGATATTATGAGAACGAGACCCACTAATAAGAAATCCAAATTTATATGTGTCACTGGATGTTACTATCTTCAGATGTGTGTATTGATCCTTAGACTTCAAGATTATTATTAATGAGTATCACAAGTAATGTACTATGATGTATTGATGAAAACTATGATGATATATGTTTTTAGTGAGGTGGGATAAGTTGGGTTCATCACGAGTAATATTTCAATAATGAATAATGTGAGAAAGAATTTATCCCTTCTGTTCTTTAATGGAAGTTAATATATCAGACCCTTTTATGGAAATGACATAGCCTAAATAAATCCATGTCTATGGTATTCTATAAGAAAGTTTGATTTCCAAAAATTCAAAGAAAGATACATCAGTCACATGGGTTAATGACACTAGAATACAACCTAGATGATTATAGATATCGTGATAAAGAGATTATATTTGATAGTGAGCATCCGTATGAGGTATTTTGTCATTGAGGCATTAACTTCTTTCTCTATGAGTGCCTTAGTGTGTTTCTATACGCTAACCTTGGACTTTAGACTTCTTCGCCTAATGACACTAAGAAAGAGGCCTAGAGGGTCACACACTAAGTGTATCTAGAATATCAATTAAATAATATATTATTATTTATTATTTAACAATTTGAATAAATATTATTCCCACATGTGGTTTAATAATTATTCATGTTTTCTTGATTGAATATATTCCATTACCAGTTATTTAAGAGAATATTATGTGAGCGAAATATTTAATAAATATTTATTTTCTATTTAGTGAATATAATATTTATTTATTTATTAGTGAATAATGAAGTGATATTTATTTATTAAATAAATACTAATTATTCAATACCTGATAAATATTATGAAGTAATGGTGGACCAATTTTATAGGTCTGGTGAGAAATAATATATATTGAATATTATTTGAATAAATAATATTTAATTTTAATTCGCGAGTTTAGCACATATTGAGAAATATTATTATTATTATTATATATATGGGGTTTTAATAGGATTAAATAAATATTAAAGGTCACTTGTGCAATTATTTATTTCTAACCCTAATGATATATAAACCCAATTATATTATTTTTCAAGAGATCCAATTCACTTGTTTTGTTGAGCAAAACGAATTCGAAGAATCCTATTGAAGCCCCAGAGAGCTCCCTTCTCCAATAATTCTCCTAAGAGAGGAGATCAATCTTCCTCTATATTCCACTCTCAAGTCTAGAGAGATCAAGGAGGATCTTTGGAAGTGATTTTTGTGGCAATCAAAGGTGAATGGTGCAAGCGATAGGATCTATCATGCTAGTACCCAAAGATTCCTACAGTGATGTTCAAAAATTTGTGGAACATGTGTGGATAACCTATATAGGGAATATTATCTTGATTCATACAACACAAAAAATGGTATAACATAGATCCATTGTTATATCCATCAATGAGGAAATAATTTCTCACAAGGCAATTCTTTAAATTGATTAAATTAATTATAAATAATATGTGATAATCCCATGCTCTGGTTTCAGCATTTTATCCATTGTATGTATTCTTTGATTCAATTCTATTGATCATGACATTTATCATCATGTAAATCTTGGATTGATCATCGATCATGACAAACAGAAATTTTGGGCTCGACCCATCACACGCTTTTACTGCGCCCGAAACCTTCACCCAAGAGCTCCCTCCTCTCCATCTCCCTTTACTTATAAGCCTCCATTATCCTTTATTTCTCACCAGTTTTAGGTGTTTTTCATCATAGGAGGTTTCTTATGATAAGTCTACGAATCCTATTTCCCTTATTTCAGGGTTTCTCTCACTGTTTCAACATTATCTGTTGTTTACACCCTAATTTGAGGGTTTTATCATAGTTTAAAATATCTACCGATCAAAGTTGATTCATTCATATTTTTTTGACGAGAAGGATTCTAGTGGGTCAGGGTAGGTGGTCTCTAATATTTCCCTAAGTTTTATGTTTGATTTCCTACGTTGTGTGATTTATGGTCTCACCGCCCTTTAGCAATTGATCTAAAATTCATCTAAATTATCCTTATTTGACCCATATGAGTAGGGTAAGGTTATCTAGGTCCTTGATGGACCCTCTAATTATTATTCCTTGACATCATGGCTACCAATGGTTGCACACTTTATATAAAGAGGGTTGAGCCTTATACTCAGAGTCCAATGACGGGTCCCTTGAGTTATATATTGTTGCGATGGACCTAATTAGGTGCCACTAACCTCCATTGAGTATGGATAAGTGTATGTGTGCCCTAGTGGTAATATGGGGTTAGCCTTGTAAAGAGATTATGGGATGACATATCCTCTTGTATTTTTGACATATACGAGGGATGTTGGGTTTTAGTCATGTGTGTGAAAACCATTTTTAGGTTATGAAACATAACTGAATGGGAGAAGAAATTCTTGAAGGATAATTTTTAGAAATATAGTGGTAATGATGGAGCAGTATCTATGAAGTCCAAATGACTGGAAGTTACATTTCCCAAAAGATGGCAATTAGATGTTACCCCTCAACTTAGTCTAATGGAAATATTGTGAAAAATGAAAAAGACCTGTATAAGTTTTTCCTGATTGAAGAGTATGTAAGTTTTTCCTCTTGATATATTTTGGAAAAGGGAATATATAAGTTTATTTAAGGAGAAATAATAATGGAAATATTGTGAAAAATGAAAAATACCTGTATAAGTTTTTCCTAATTGAAGAGTATGTATGTTTTTCCTCTTGATAGATTTTGGAAAAGTGAATACATAAGTTTTTTTAAGGAGAAAACATAAGGTTTTACTCACATGAGATTTGAAATGCGCACAATGTATCAGTTGGGGGAGTTGAGGTGGTGGGAGTATTTTGACTAGACAAATAGATATTCACGAATATAGGAGCTACATGGAAGCACTCATCATGGAGATTAGAAGATACGGTGACTGGTTTCACTGGTTGGATTATACTATATTTAGTGTGATGGATCATTTGATCATGTAATACAACTATAATCATATTCTAATCCCTTGAATAAAAACAAAATATTGTTCCCCCCATAGAGTAGGTCTCACGTCTAAACCACATAAATCTGTGTTGTTCTTTTTTCCCCTTTATTTTTATCATTGTATTCAGACACCATTTTTTGTGTTCATTCGAAGTGGTTTGTTCATAATGGTGTGGTGGTTTAGGTGTTTTATCTTCTAAGTTCTAGACATCATAGTGTGGGATTGATTGTCGATAATTTGTTTTTTTCCCAAGTAAGTTCTAGTGGATATCTACTGGCGTCCTTCTATAAGATAGTCGCGATCCCAAAAAGTGTTATCAAAGCTTAGGTTGGACTATTTTTGGATGTTCAGACCCTGGTGAAGGTGTTTTATATCTTAGTCTAGTAGCACTATTATGCTCTTTGTATTATAGGATGGTTTTCAGAAAGAAGTTCTTAATACCTCTTATGTGTTTATAAATTTAGTGGGAGTTCATTAATTTTTAGATATGGTGTTGGATGAGGGAAAGGTCAGAGTGGAGAAGTTAAATTACATGGATTTTGGGTTATAGAGAATGCAGATGGAGGATTGTTAACTACACAAGGACCTTTATCTACCATTGATGGGTACCAACCTGAAAGCAATAAAGGAGGAATGTGAAAGGCTGGATAGGAAAACATTGGGGATGATATAGATGTAATTATCCTAAAAAATGGACTATAATATCCTAAAAGTGAAAACTTCTTTGGAACTTATGGAAAATCTTACTGTCATGTATGAGAAGTTGACTACAATGAATAAGGTTTTCCTTTTGTGGAGGTTGTTTGGCATGAGAATTTCGGAAGGTAAACCAGTGATATATCACATCAAAAAATTCAACATGATCCAGAGTTAATTGGAGTTAGTGAAGGTGAACTTTGGAGATCTACATTGGGTGTTGTTGTTTCTATCATCCCTCCTCGAGTCTTGAGATGCAATGGTCACCACTATAAACAACTCAGATAGAAATACCGACCTAGTGTTTTCAAACATTAGAGACTTGATATTGAATGAGGAACTTTGTTAGAAGGAGTTCTGAACATATTTTGAAAATGATTATAGTGTGGAAGGAAGTGGGAGACCCACAACACAAAATAGTTAGAGGAAAGTAAAATGAATAAGAAGACATAGCAAAATTATCATGACAGAAGGTGGTATTATATGCTGACATTGTGGGGAGAAAGGTCACCTGAATAAAGATTGCAATGAGCAGAGAGTGAATTTTGAAAGATACAATTCAGAAAGAGGATCTACAAATCTTGTATTAGAAGATAAAAGTGGTTTACTATTGAGTGGCGCAAGCTCACTTAAGCCTTTTATTATAAATTATAGAGCTTCATTTCACCCAATATCTGAGAGGTAGAGTATGGGGAACTATACTTCCAAAAGATACGACAAGCTTCATCTTGAGGATGATAAATCTCTCAAGATTGTTGTAAAGGGTGGAATCTCCATCTTGACAAGGAATGAAATTATAATGGAGTTAAAGGGTGTGCAAAACATACTTGGATTGAGGAAAAACTTATTCTCTATTAGACAGTAAGATGATGCAGGTTTTTATACAACATTCATGGATGGTGTGTGGAAGATTTTGTATAGTTCCATGGTTGTGGATAAAGAAATGAAGGACAATACATTGTACCACACAAGAGTATTGGGTGCGATGCATGCTGGAAAAGTAACTCCTGCAATGTTATGAAATGCCCGTCCGGGTCACTTATGTCACAAACCAGCTTGGGTCATCCCTGAGTCGGATACCCAATCTGGTCTATGATAAGTCCCAAAGGGATTTCCCAATCCCCACGGACTGATGATAAGTTCTTGGGAATCAAGAACTATTTTTTGGAATGATTTTTCCTATAATAAAACAAAAAATCAATAAATGACATATATAAAAGAAAAAAACATGCCAATACAAAGTCAAACAATGAAAGACAAAGAGTACAAGTTCCAAATCCCAAAAAAATGAACCAAAGTATATAAAATAATAAAAAACCCATCTTCATGTGATATGTGGATTAACATCCCACCATTTCACCACCAAACTCCCACACCCTACAAACATGGATACTCGCCACCACTATGCGATGTCTTTATTTTACCTGTGTTAAATAAAGCAAGATCTATACACACCCAAAGGTATGTCTAGGGTGTGAGAAAAAGAAGATCAATATGATCCCACCAAGTGTTTCATAAACAGTCTTTAATAAATAAACCAATTGTGCTTATTTTAAGAAAATAATGGCATAAAATATGGTTTTTCAGATTTTAAAACAAAACTTGTAAATTCACTCTTTTATAACATTTTATAGAACATTACCAATTTTTTTCTTCAAATCATGCATAAATAACCATTTCAAAATAGAAAAACATGTAAACTGAGTCCTAGGTTACATTAGGTCCGAGTTATCTAGGATCTTCACACCTCTATGAACATATGATGATGTGTGAATGAATCCCTATAACAATGGGCCTAGGGATAGGAGAACACCCCAATAAGTGAACTCCCTATAAAAACATAGTTTAGTTAGAGTTGTATTGAACATCCATGTTAGGTTTACCCAAACCATCCTATCAGTATTTTCCTATTCTATACCCCTATTAAGTACCCTAGGTTTCCATATGCCTTATTCTACACTTGGAGGCTTCACTTTCACAGTTTAAATCATTTCAAGGGCATATCACACATCAATAATCAAACTACATAAATTCACAATAAAACATGATTTTAAAATCCATATTCATTTTCAATACAAAAGTGGACAAAGAATTTATGAAATAATCCCAAACTATCACATTTTAATAATCATAAATCATGCCATTAAAAAATTTATAAAAACCAATTTAAAATGAGAAAGAAATCATGGTTTGTAAAACAAAGGCTTTTCATGAAAACACTAACCTCAAACAGTTCAGATTTACAACAACTAAATGGGATCCATAATCCATTTAAAAAGAGGGATCTTAGGTAGTAAGAGAAGACCATAAACCTTGAAACCCATATTAAGAAACTCAAATTCAAAAAACTCTATATCAATGAAGATAATAGAAACCACTTACCAAGACAATTCCTAAAGAAGCACACAAAGATCTGGGTATACCTAGTCTCTACCTTCCTTTCTAAAAATAGATATATAAGAAAAACCATTAAATCATGACACACCTAATATATTTGGACATAACATCCCATATCTATGGATCTTTCAACAAAAAGGGAGGATATTTATAAGAACGATGAAGAATAATGAAGAATGAGCTCTTACCTTGAGTTTACTAGATTCAATGTCTTAAGATCCATTAGATTCACTCTCTAAAAGGGTTGGGATCTCAAAAATTTCCAATAATAATCCCTAAGGTCTAGATTCTAATATTTATGATAAAAAATGAGGTTAACAGGAGGTGTTTCAAATTTAAAAAAGATTTTTTGTATTAATTAATTTTTATTTCATGGTTTGACCACGCAGTTTGGTAAACCATACACCAACCATACACCTAGTTCTGTACACTGGAGAGGCCACATAGTTTAGATAACCATGAACCATCCATTTGAAATACCATTGTCTCAAACTAGCATAATATTCATGGTTTCTTGGGAATACCACTTGATTTTTCCTAACCAAGAACATACCTAGAAAACTTCAAAATTTCCCAAAAATCACATAGAATGACTCAAGAACGGTTCAAAATAAAATATGGTAAAAAGGAATATAGTTACCTAGAAGTGACACTGGTATGTGAAAAAGTGAGTGAGAAAGAGATGAAAATCCTCATCGTTAAAGGTATACTAAAGATTAGAAGAATTTAGTACATGGAATATGGGGATTGCATCATTGGAAATCAGAAGAAGGTGTCCTTCCAAATGGAAGGTAGAGAACTTAAGAATCAGAAGAGTTTGTCCATATAAATATATGCGGTCCATATTTGGTTTGTTCTCATGGAGGGTCATTATTCTATGTTACATTTATCAATGATGTGACACAAAAAGTGTGTGTTATTTCTCAATCACAAGTCAAAGGTTTTTGGAATATTCGTTCAATGGAGATCCATGGTTGATAAGGAGACTGATTGCAAGCTCAAGTTCTTAAGGTCTAATAATGGTGGGGAATATGAAAGTAGAGAGTTATATAGGTTCTTCTGGTAGAAGGTAATATGATTTGAGAAGATTGTATTAGGTAATTCAGAACATAACTGAGCCATATAGAGGATGAATCAGACATTGCTTGAAAATGAAATGAGTATGAGGATTCTTGTGGGATTTTTCAAGGTGTTTTGGGTGGAAACATGAGTCCATTTTCTCTATTGGGGCATGATCTTCTAGAAGTTTTTTTTCTAGAGGGAAGGTTGATTTCACCCATCTCAAATTCTTCATATCACTCGCCCACATCCACTTTGATTCTAAAGAGAGGGATAAGCTTGAAGCTAAGTCTTAAGCATGTTACTTTGTGGGATATAGAAATTATGAGTTTGGTTTTAAACTATGGGATAATAACCTTTATAAGGTGGTAAGAAGTAAAAATGTTATCTTTAATGAAGAGATACTATGGAAGGATAAGAGATCAGATATGGTTGCTGATGAGAGAAAAGTAACATCATAGGATAAAGTTTAATTGAGTGGATTTCTAAAATCTATGAATGATCTGAATAATTCAGAAAGTATTTCAATATCAAGAACACCAGAATATAAAGAATTTATAGTGGATGAGAGTTAAGTTTTGATGGTGTTATGAAGGCTATAAGTACTAGAAATCTATAGAACTATGAAATCTTGGGGAAGAGTTTTGGAAGAAATAACTTCAAAATATGGATCTTTGTAAATTGCATATCAGAAGGATATAAACAATCTATTAAGAAAAGCCTTTATGGTTTGAAGCTAGATACATGGTAGTGGAATCATAAGTTCAATGACTTCAGGGTGAAGCATAATTCTATTTGGAGAAATGTTATCCATTTCTATTACTAGAAGGTGTTTGATGATGATATTTTCATCATATTACTTCTCTATATTAATGATATTCTTATTTCTAGTATGGTAAAGGAAAGGGTTGACAAGATAAAGAATCAATTATTTATAAGTTTTGTGATGAAGGATCATAGTCCATCTAAATGAATCTTAGGGATGATGATTGTGAGGAACTTAAGTTCTGGTACTTTGTACTTGACTTAGTTGGATTACATTTAGAATGTGGAGGAGCCATTTTGGCATGGGAGAGATGAGACCTATAACCACTCCCCTTGTTGAAAATTTCAAATTGATCAAGGAGAAGGCACCATGAGTGGAAGATAATAAAGAGTTCAAGGAAAATATTCCCTATTAATTAGTAGTGTCTCGATCCCCTCCCACTAAAGACATCACAATGAAAGGAGATATATAATGACCCCCTGAGTCCCACCTTCAGTAGGCCCTAGGTTGGAGACTAGCACTGATTGTATAAAAAAATATCTCATAAATGGGAGGCATTACCCTCTATAATAAAATAGTATCGGGACATAGGAATAATTAATAATAAGAAACTATATGACATAATATAAAAAAGAAACCAAAAACATACCACAATGCATGTATAAAATAATCAGATACAAATAAAATTCTCCAAAGAAAATGCCCAAAAGGAAACTAAGGTAGCAACATGACAACTGTCTAGAGGTCCGAGCTAGTAATATCTAGTAAGATCCACATAATCCTTATGGAAACCTAAAAACAGTTTTATATACATAGGGTAAGCATACAAGTATACTCAATAGAAAAAACCAAAGTCTCTCGTACACATGTGAAGGAAGCATACTAATGCACTAGTGAGAAAATGACAGAACCAACAACACATAAACAGGTCAACTAATCAATATCATCCTCATCACGACTCACTCACCAACTAATGCATCCAAGTATAACTGCATAATAGGAAGCATATAAAAACAGGGTACCCCACACCGCTTTCCCATTAATTTTCCACTCTCACACCCCAACATCATACATCTTGGAACTCCCATATCTTTCACATCACAACAACACAACACCGCCCCACAACATGGTCACATCAAATCTCATCTTTCCCATAGATACACAGGACATCACCACATCACAACCATATCCAATACCTGAGTAGTAGGGTATCATAAACATTAAGGACATAAACCTCATGCCCTCCTCCTACCATGAAAAATTCCCACCATAATCCATACCATAACCTCATAAAACAACCATTACAACCATGTACTTTTGAATTTTGGCCATCACAACCCGTGCATATCAACCTCGCCTAGAAGAGAGAGAGGAAAAGAGGGGGTATCCAGCCATCCATCCTCACCATCAGGATGTTGGGAAAACACCCCCCACATATAAATATATATGGGTATCAACACATAGTGATCAATGTGGGTGAGGTGTGTAAAGAAATCACAAGGAATATAAATATATATATATATATATATAATAGCTACACACAAGCCCAACCTAGGGGTTCACAACAAAGGTACCAACCAACTCACAATATTACCTACTTTTTCCACCGCCTCTAAATGCACAACACCACACAAGAATCCATAAGCCACATTCCATATTTTACTATTTAATTCATATTAATCCATTTTATAGATTTCCCACTTTCCAAACAAAACCATTCAAGACATCCAAATTCTCTTCAAGCCCATTGGTTCATTGTTTATTCCCATTATTTCACATTTAACATCAACCCCATTTAACTGCATAACCCATTATTATTCATTTATTCATTAATTAACCATTCAACTCATATTACAAACCATACCACACCATTTTGATTTAAACATTATCATTTATTTAATTACATTACTACTTAGGCAACTAGAACAACAAAACACATCACAACAATATACAACCCATCATCCTCATTCCAACAAGACCAAACAACCACCATCACAACCAAAATAACTTCCTTATCGCAACCGCCACATCACCACTATTTTCCATCACAACCACCCCATAGTAGCCACTCAACACAACACACATACAAACATCACAACACTTTCATCACATATAAATTTTCATATTGTTTGAGGGGATTTTCGTTAATTCCACTTCACTTTTAAGGTTATTCTCACACAAGAAAAATTTTACAGGGGAAACCATTTCATTAATCATATATAAGTGATTAGACAATTCCATTTAGGATGATATAAAGCAACCATAAAAAAAGGGTTCCACGTCACAACAACCACAGTGAAAACAAAGCCCCCAACAACCATAATTTTTAGTAAGGCATCAATCCCATACAATTGTAATATCAATAATAATATCAAAGCTATAAAAACATGTGATTTCATTCCCATTACCCTTAAATTCAATTAAAATAATTAATTTATCTTTTTTAAGATGGATACAACCATATTACCAAAAGATTGCAAAATCATAAACCCCTCCCACATGATATAATTGATGAGAAACAAAGGATCCCCCTACCTGGAAGAAATAATCTTCACATGATTCATTACACCAAAAACAGGGGTTGCACGCACATGATAGAACCACTTACAAGAATAACTCGAACCAACAACAACAACAACAGGGTTCCATGAATCCAAGGGAAAGGCTTAAGAACCTCTAGTCTCGAGATAAAGAATGTAGGAAAGAATGAAGGTAATATCATAATTTTATAATCAATAGATACAAAACCATGGGTATTTTAGACCGTAGATATTATTTTAATTGACCATTAATGAGAATATCATTAAATTCCATGCTAAATACCCATTTAAATTCTCCAAACTTTTAAAAATAGGAGGATATAAATAAAAACTTTTAAAAAATCTCTTAATTCCCATAATAAAGGATTTAAAACCATTTTATATTAAAAAAAACATGGAAAAGACAAAACTGTAAATTATAGAAAAAATGGAACATGCTACTGCTAGTTGCTACTAGAAGGAGCTACCATTAGGACCTACCGCTAGGAGATAACGACAAGAGATACCATTAGAAGTTACTGCCAGAAGATATCATCAAGATTTACCATCAGAAGATACCACTAGAAGATATTGTTAGAAGCTACCACCAGAAGCTATTTCCATAAACTACTACTAGAAGTTATCACTAGACTAAGTTTGCTACTACCAAGATCTACCTCCAGAAGCTACCACCAGAAGCCACCATCAGAATCTTCTGACAGACTAAGTTTACTACCACTAGGATCTACAATCATGATCTACTATCAGGATCTACCTTAATCCTCTAAAATACCCTTTTTCCTCCTAAACAGATCAAAACTCCTTGGGAGATCTCGATGCACCTCTACCGCCATATTTCCTACAAAGTAACAGGTTATAAGGTTCAGACCATAACATCATATACCTCTCAAAATATTTTCTCCCTATAGAATCAAAACCAACCTAGAAGGAATGAGGGAAAATATCCAAACAACCACCTCTCGAGATACCTCTTAAGGATCTCATTACATCTGAAACACCACCATTAACCAAACACTCTGACCAAATGAAAATACCCACAACATCCCTTATAACCACGAGCCTCCTCTCTTACACATAACCACTTGCATAATCCTTTTAGACCCATACAACCCCATGACAAAAACTACCACAACCAACACATAGAAGATCCCCAAGTACCACAAATCAAGGAATTATATCTCCCATATCAAGATACTATCTGCTTTAGGCAGCACTAACTTTCCCGTATGGTTTCAATCACATCAAGGTATAAAATGTCTCAATTAGGGATCATGTTTTTTATTCTTTATATGCATTGAGGCTTTAATCACATATCATATCAATAATGAAGAATCACCTATCATATAAAACAACAAGGTCTAAACATCACATTTTCAAACAAAACAAGGAAAAACAAGATAATCTCAAATAAAAACTCAAGATACTGGGCATGCATCTGTGTCTCAAATTCCCAAGTACTTTCTTCTAGACCACTATGCCTCTATAACACATGAACCGAAGTAATGACTTGTCTGCACGACACCTCCTATCGATGATCCTAGATCTCCACTATCCACTCTATGAACATCGCACCATCCTTGATATCCAAATCTCCCCAATAAATGGAACGAGAGTCATCGTGAAGATACTAATGGAGTTGAGTGACATGGAAGACATCGTGAATTCGATCCAGTCACGGTGGAAGTGATAACCAATAACCAACCTCACCAATGTACCCCAACACCTCAAAGGGATCAACAAACCAGAGTGAGATCTTACTCCCCCTACTGAACCTCCACTACCCATGTCAAGGAGAAACCTTCAAGAACATGTGGTCTACAATCTCGAACTATAAGGTCCTCCTCCTATGATCATCATAAGAATTATTATGATCCTGTGATACTTTCATCTTATCACAAATAACCTAAACCTTCTATGTCATTCTCTACAACACATCAGGTCTAAGAACTACTAAATCCCTAACCTCAAACCAAAAAAATGAAGAACGACATGACCGCCCGTACAAAACCTCAAATGGGGCCATGATAATGGATGAATAATGATTGTTGTTATATGAAAACTCAACCAAATGTAAGTGATTTTACTAATATACTCCGAAGTCTAAGATACATGTTTGTAATATATCCTCCAGTGTATAGATAGTCTGCTCCATCTAACCATTCGTATGAGGGTGGAAAGTAGTGATGAGGTGAAACTGAGTGCCAAAATCATGATGTAACCCCCTACAGACTTAGAGAATAAAACACGAATCCTGATCTGAGACAATGGACACTAGGAAACCATGAAACTACTCCACCCCAACTACATATCTCCTTCCAAAACTTCCACGGTGCCTGTCTCCTTGATCACTAGGAAGTGACCAGATTTCATCAACCAATTCATGATTACCCAAATAACATCACAACCTCCCTGAGTTCAGGGTAACCTCATGATGAATTACATTGATATATCATCCCATTTCCACTTGGGAATATCTGAGGGCTACAACAAAATATCAAGAACATGCCTTTACCTGCTGGAAAACCAGACACCGATCCATAAACCCCACCACCACCCATTTCATCCCAAGCCACCAAAATCACGTCCTCAAGACACAATACATATTGGAAACTCCTGAGTGTAACTCCTAAGGTGATCTATGAAAATTATGAATGAATCCATCACACATTTCTTTAGGGACAAACAAACTTCCCTAAAATAACTTATGATTCCAAATATTCTATGTTTATCCCCCCAGTACATGGACATTATGATTGCACATTACCTCCATCTCCAAGTATCCCCACTGAGACTCCTCCACCTACTACATTAGTGAAGATTACACTATCATCTGAAATAAGAAAACTCTACCATAAACCACCCTCACATCCAAGTGTAGGGTTTCCAAATCCTCAATTTATCTTCAAACATATCTATACCCCAGAACCACATCCTTCCACGACTTCATACTCAAAGTGCCAGCTATAAAATCCCCCTTTTCTGAGGTATAGGAGATATCAAAATCATAATCATAAAGAAACTCCATCCATATTTATTTCTGTAGATTCAGATCATGCCGACAAAAGATATAACTCAAACTCTTGTGATTCGTGAATACTACAAAGCACTCTCCAATGAGGTAATGTAATTATTGATTTAGTGAAAAAATAATCGCTACTAACTAAAAATCATGGGTGGTATAGTTACGCTCATGGGGGTGTAACTTCCTATACTCATAACAGATTACCATATTTTGTTACATTAAAATGAATCCTAAGACTAAATAGGAAGCATCAAAAAACACCTTAAAAATCACCCCTTCCATTGTAAACTAAAGCACTAGACAACTTACCCTTTAGGTAGTTAAATTTTTCCTGACACTGATCAGTCTAGATAAAATCCTGGTCCTTCCTAGTAAATTTTTTCAATGGGGCCAAAATCCATGAGAAATCAGATATAAATCTTTGGTAATAGCCTACAAGGATAAGGAATCTATGAACCTCTGCCACCCTATTGGGGGATACCCAAGAAATAACATCCTCAAACTTCGACGGGTCCATGGTTACTCCCTACTGATACACCACATACCTAAGGAAATAAGCCTCTCATTTCCAAAACTTATACTTAGAAAACTTTCTATAGAGTTTTTGGCATTGAAAAACCTGTATGATAGATCTATGATGATCAACATGATCCTCCTATGATTTTGAGTAGATCAATATGTCATCGATGAATAAAACTATGAACTGCTCTAGGAATTCACTGAACACAAATTTCATGAGTCCCATGAACACAACTGGTGCATTTGTGACACCGAACGACATGACCATAAACTCAATGTGCCCATACCTTCATCTGAAGGCAGTATTCATGACATCACCCTCCTTCACCCTAAATTGATGATATCCAGACTACAAATAGATCATAGTGAACCAACTAGATCCCCTAAAATGGTCTAAAAGATCATTGATCCTCGAAAGAGGATAACAATCTTGATTTTCACCTAGTTCAATCTCTAGTAGTCTATGAACAACCTCGGACTACCATCCGCATTCTTAGAGAATAAAGTTGGACCACCCTGTGGTGACACCCTAGGTCAAATGAAACCTTTCTATATTAGATAATTTATCTAAATCCTAAAATCCCACAAATCATAGGGTGACATCTAATAAGGATCCATCAAAATCGGAGAATCACCAGGTTGTAAGTCTATCCCAAACTCAATATCACATCGAGGGGGTTTCATTACAAACTCTTTGGTAAAAACATCCAGAAACTCCTCAACGACCCTTGAAACCTCCACCATCCTTAGAAACCTTCTCTATCCCAGTTTCTACTTACCCCATAGACAAATCAGTTATTAAATAAAGAAGGGACTCTATATGTTTGCTACCCACTTGACAACTCCACTCACCAACAAAAATAACACGCAGACCATCCACATATGAGAACACAAATCTCCTTTGAAAGTAGTCAATAAAAACATGCATAGAATATAACCAGTTGATGCTAAGGATGACATCGTATGGACACATATAAAACAAGAATAGGTCCCCATGGGACTGATGTGGCCCCATCATTAGTTTACACCCTTGACACACATCAAACAAGCTAGTCTAGCCTCTAACTAGTGTAGTCAACACTAGGGGAATGAGAATCCTATCCACGTCTAGTCACAAAGAATGAAATAGAGTGGGTGAAACAAAGGAGTGTGAATATTCTGAATTAAACAAGGCACAAAAAAGGGTAGAAAATAAACTCATTATACCTCTAACGATCTCTATCCCCTCTAGTGTCGCCACCACTTGTGCATGAAACTGACCACACCCAACTCCTATAACTCTATGTCGACATTCATCACCATGACCATGATTGGGTCAAGGCCCCTGAACACGAGGAACATCCTTAGCTCGTCCTATGCCTACTCCATTTCCTCTAAGGGGAGCACAATCCTACTTCCCCTACTACTGAAATGGCCTTGTTGGCAATTGCTGCCGAGGCTGAAACAAAACTTGACTACCTCCACCAAATTGAGCTTGAAGAATCACTAGGCACTGATTTTGGCTATGACCATGAACCCCATAGACAAAACACATTGGACCAAATCTCCCAAGAAGAGCACAAAAAATACTATCCCCATAAGGCTAGAAAGGAGGCTACTGATGTTGAATCTCTGTTGGTTGAAACCTCTAAGGCCTTAGTGCCTGAGACCTACTGCTAAAAACTCTACTCCTTGAGGAACCCTGATGGTTCCCCTCTTGTGGTAAACCTCCTCATGAGTGCATGCACTCAATCACATTTTCCTTATTTTGAACCTCCAGATACACTGATAATGTAAAGGGAGTAACTATATACTTGATAGAAGGATACAATGCCTCCTCAAGATGCCTTACTCGGGACTCCTCGTTAGGAAAAATATCTAGGGATAAATAAAATAGTTCCTTGAACATGATCCTGAGCTCCCATATTGATATTCTCCCTTTCTTAAAAGGGAGAAACTCCTACCTCTTCATTACCTTCATAGTCGACAACGGTGTCGCAACAACAATTATTTGCGACGGGCCCGTCGCTAACGCTTTTTTTTGCGACGGGGATTCTCCCCGTCGCAAATAGTACTCTGTATATTTGTAAAAAACTTTTCAAATAGTAATTGCGACGGGCCCCGTCGCAAATACCTGTTGCGACGGGCCCCGTCGCAAATACCTGTTGCGACGGGCCCCGTCGCAAATACCTGTTGCGACGGGCCCGCTGCAAATAGTTTTTGCGACGGGCCCGCCGCAAATAGTTTTTGCGACGGGTCCCGTCGCAAAAACTATTTAAATAAAAAATAAAAAACTATTAATAAATTATTTTAATGCATATAATAATAATACTATTTGCGACGGGCATAGTATCCCGTCGCAAATACTATAAAAAAATAAAAAAAATAAATTATTAATAAATTATTTTAATTAATATAATAATAATCCAATTATAATTCAAAAATAAAAAATAATAAAATATTAATAAATGATTTTAATTAATATAATAATAGAATTATAATTCACAAATAAAAATAATAAATTATTAATAAATTATTTTAATTAATATAATAATAATAGAATTATAATTCAAAAATAAAAAATAATAGAATATTAATAAATGATTTAATTAATATAATAATATTAGAATTATAATTCATAAATAAAAAAAATATTAATAAGTTATTTTAATTAATATAAAAATAATAGAATTATTTTACATTCAAATATTAAAATAATTCAAGTATTACAAAAAAATATTATTAAATTATAATATTATTAAATTTTAATATATATATAAATTTTAATATTATAAAATATAAATAATATTATTATTCATATTAATATTGTTATTTCAAAATATAATATTATTAATATTTTATAATGAGACAGAAACTACAAATAGAAAAAAAATCATATTTTGATTTCACAAATTTTATAACATAAAAACAAACTCTAATCTGAAGGAGGGGGGGGGGGAGGGGGGGGGATCTGCAGATGGTGGTGGAGGAAACTCCATCCCTAAAGCATGAGTGAGTCGGCGCATGTACTCCATCTGCTCCTGATGCTGCTGCTGCCACCGACTTGTTTGCTCCTCGTACAGCTACTGCTGGCATCGACGCTCCTCCTCATGCTGCTGACGCATCTGCTCCTGCTCCTATCAGAGACTCTCTATCAGTGTAGTCTGAGATCGCAACTGATCCTCATACTGTGTAGCAGAAGAAGATGCACGAGCTCCTCTCGAGCTGGATGCCGACATCGCAGCACTGCCATAATAATCTCCGGGAGTCAGTCGAGAGCTGATACCAACTACCTGGCCATTCTCGAAGGCATACTAGGTGGCCTGCATCCATGCCGCCTCATCAAACTGACGACCAGTGGTCTGATCTGATGAATCGTCCTAACTCTCAGGCCGGGCCTGTGATGCTGCGGCCTCATATGACTCCTGTAGTTTCAATTTAAAATTAAAATTGTGAATATATTATATGCAGTTAATTTTTAAACTTGAAAACAAATAATACTGACCACGATGTGATGCTGACGATCACCTCTGAGCTCCCCAGTAGCAGGATCACTATACATCCTCCGATATACGTCGTACTCCATAATATCGGGGTGCTCGACAGCCTATAAGAATAAAAAATAAACTGTTAATATTTATAGTTATATAAAATATTTATAAATAATGTATGTACCAGATGCTGTCTATGAGTACTGAAAGAACGACTCCCAGCTCAATGAGTCACCTCCTGTCTCCCCCGATTCTGCCTCCCCACCGATGATCTCCTCTGAAAGGCACCACTCAACCAGTACGCACATAATCCATCCCATACATGGGATGAAATGTACTCTGGTCGGTGTGATCTACATGACTCGTCAAAATCTGACACTCCTGCTTTCTTCATGACAGCTTTTCTTAAATTGTGCAAAAACTGACGAAGGCGATCACGCATGGCCACCTCCCATGCCTCGTGGATGGCGTCACGCATGGTATCCTCGATCGGATACCATAAACCCTACAAATAAATCAAAATATCAAGTTAGAAATGAAATAATTTTCAAAATAAAAATTATTTATTTACGTACATACCAACCAATGGCCGAACATGGCCTGCTGCACATCAATGGGAATCTGCTCCCATGTGGTCCACGGCTGAGAGAAATAGTTGCGCAAAATAGCGCTGCCCTGTCCGACTGCTATATGCGGAAAACTGTAAAAATAATAAACATTTATTATGTGAATAGATTAATGAAATCTTAGTCAAATCCACAGGTTATCACACAGGTTATCACACCTCCGTGTGCGTGGATCAAACCCAAGACGTGGACGTCACTCGGGGACGAGGTCAGGAATCATCAATCGTGCAAGACCGCGCCCCCTCCGTGTACTCCCTGGAGCGCCTGCAGGCTGAGGGTCATCTGCCAGCAACTCATCCGCATCGAAAGACAGGTCAGCATCCGCCAACTCACGAAATGTGGCGTCGTCCATCTGAAACAGAAAATGTTAATGTTGTTAGCAAATAATTGATAATTACTATTATATATACATATATACATATTATGATTGTATATAAATACCATGGAATTCTATCAGTGTTCATCTTCATCATATATGTCAATGTCATCTTCATATTCCTCCTCAACATCATCGATATCCATTCGAGTTACAGTTGCTTCATCTCTTACCATTTCAAATTCATATGTGACATCATTAACATCATCGTCATCACCGACTCTTAAATGTGGGGTGTCGTCATCGATACTCATGTCTCTTTGTAAAAAAGATTGATTTTGAGTACTCTCTTGAAAAACTTCAATTCTTTGCACATCAGTGAAAGCACATTCACTTTGACTAAACTGATTGTATCGAATTTTGATTTTTATTACACTCCACCAATCAATCAAGTCTCTTGATGTAGCACAGTACTTTGCGTAATAAACTTGATGTGCCTGTTGATCCAATAAGAATGGTTCATTTACTGTGAGAACACTTTTACATTCAATATTGATGATTCCATGAGTCGGATGAACACGCACGCCTCTCTCTGTATCCAACCACCGACATTTGAACATGGTTATGTAATGTTGTCCAAGATAACAGAGTTCAATGATTTCATCAAGTATGCCATAAAATTCAACTTCATTTTCTCGATGATGAGATCCTCTCAAGCTAACTCCACTGTTCATTGTTTTTTTCGATTCCCCATATGCATGTGTGTGAAATCGAAATCCATTCACCACATATGCATTATAAGTTTTAACAAGTTTGGAAGGTGGGTTACTCAATACACACAACCGTTTGTCAATTTTATCAGCATGTCGAGACACCTGAAAATTTGTGAAATAATTATCAATATAGTAAACTATACATTGAATGAGTTTCTAAAAGATAAAGAATTTATGTTACCAGTTTTTGAAACCACTGAGAGAAATTTTTCAGTCGACGTTCTTCGAGAGCAGCTGCTGTAATTTGTGGAATTTGTTTCTTGATATGATTATCATACAACCTATAAAAACCAAAGTTATTTACTGTAACATAAATGATAGAATAAGTGATATAAACACTTACAGTACAACTGATGTCATCTCTTCACAGTTGAGCAGAACATACGTATGAGCTCTATGATGTTCATCAACTGAAAGCCAGCGTTCATAAACTCCACCAAAACCAAGCTCTGGCTGGTTGAAAAAAGATAATTGATTTTCGATTTCATCAATATTCCTCTCGTTCCGTCCCATTCGGTTGTGTTTTGAAGGATACTCAGATTCAAAATAATGGGAGCAGAAAAAAGATATTTCCTCTTGCAAATAAGCTCCTGCAATAGATCCTTCAACATATGCTTTGTTACGTACTTTTCTTTTCAATTTTTTCATGCATCTTTCAAATGGGTACATCCATCGAAACTGTACTGGACCTCCACATTTGGCTTCATATGGAAAATGTAACATCAAATGTTCCATTGAGTCGAAGAAAGACGGTGGAAATATTTTTTCCAGTTTACATATAATTACAACAACATCTTTTTCAAGTTTGCCTAGAGCATCATAATCTGCTGTAGCCGCACAAATTTCCCAAAAAAAATGAGACATGTTTGTTATGGAATCCCAAATCACAGAATTCAACAGACCTCTTAATCCAATGGGTAGAAGTCTTTCCATTATAACATGACAATCATGACTTTTTAATCCAGTAATATGACCATTCTTTACACATCTACCCAAATTGGAAACACAGCCATCTGGAAGTCTCAAATCTGCAATCCACTGACAAAATAATAAACGGTTTTCTTTAGACAGTGTATAAGCTGCTTTTGGTTTCAGTAACCTTTCTGTTCTGACATTCTCAAACAGTTCCAATTCTGGACGCCTGCAAATTTGGGCAAGATCTAAACGTGCATTTACATTATTTTTTCTCTTTCCTGGCATATCCAAAACTGTATGAAACAAATTATCAAAACAGTTCTTCTCAATATGCATGACATCTGACATGTGTCGGACCAACAAATTAGACCAATATGGCAAATCCCAAAATATGCTACATTTAATCCAATTGTGTTCTTTCCCAAAACCAGAAATTTTCTGTTGGTTTATTGTGGGACCAAAAGTGATGGGAGGTAATGAAAATATAACTGATTTTAACTCCGAACCTGATAGCATTTTTGGAGGTCCATCCCTTTCAACTGTTCCTTTTCTGAAATGAGATCTGTTTCTGCGAAAAGGATGATCAGCTGGAAGAAATCTGCGATGAAAGTCAAAATAACAAGGTTTCTTTCCATGAATTAGCATAAATGCTTTGTTCTCTCCCATATAGTAAGGACATGATTTCTGACCATGTGTACTCCAGCCAGATAACATCCCATAAGCCGGGAAGTCACTAATTGTCCACATCAATGCTGCTCTCAGTATGAAATTCTGTTTCGTTGCAACATCATATGTACTGACACCAGTACTCCACAATAAATTTAATTCATCAATCAATGGTTTCAAATAAACATCAATATTTTTCTTCAGATGTCCTGGAATTAGTAAAGTCAAAAATATATATGGCTCCTTCATCAACATCCATGGAGGTAAATTGTACGGAGTTAAAAAAACAGTCTAACATGAATATTGACTACCATAAGATCCAAATGGACAGAAACCATCAGTGGAAAGGCCCAGTCGAACATTTCTAGCTTCTAAAGCAAAGGATGGATGCACTCTATCAAAATGTTTCCATGAATCACCATCGGCTGGATGATTCAAGCTTTTATCGGTTGAAATATTCTCTTTATTCCATGACATCATTGTCGCTGTATTCTTAGACATGAATAAACGTTGAAGTCTGGATGTAAGCGGAAAATATCTCAACTGTTTTATAGGAATCAAACCATACTTCTCGTGTTGTCCTTCTATATCTCAGTTTCCCACATGTGGGACAACTATCCAACGACTCATTTTCCCCAGAATATAAAATGCAATCATTTGAACATGCATGAATCTTCTGACAAGTAAGTCCCAAATTTTGAACCACCCTCTTACTCTCATAGTAATTTGCAGGAAAAACATTTCCTTCGGGTAACAGTGTTTTAAGCAAAGAAAATATCTGGTCAAAACAGGTGTTTGACATTCCGTTATCTGATTTGATAGCCATAAATTTTGCAACTGCTTCTAATTTTCTCATCTTGCAGCCAGGATATAATGCATCCTCAGCAGACCTCAACAACTCATAAAATTCAAACGGTGCCAACTCAGGATTTGAAGCTATATCAGCCGGAGTTTCTGTATGTTGAACAGATGAACCTACAATATCATGTACTAAATCTTGAAACTGGGATGGATCCGGAATCAAGTTGGTATCACCTGCCCTGGAACTGCGTTCACCATGTTGATACCAAAAAACATAATCTGGTTGAAAACCAAAATGCAAGAGATGTTCCCCCACTTTGTCAAACGTGTCAAACGTTCTCAATGCACATTTTCTGCAAGGTCATTTTATTTTGTCTTCTGAAACAAATTCTGGATTTGATGCCGCAAATGATAAAAAAGTCTCCACACCCTCTACATATACTGGATTTAAACCAGAACCGTTTGGATTTCTACGTTGATTTATCCATATGCGGTCACTTAATAATGATTGTTGACGACCTCGTTGTTCCATATTTTTCTATAAAATATAAAATCATTACTGGTTTTGAATAATTTGTTAGAAAAAACACTCAAGCTAGGATAATTATAAAGTTTACATCATACACGACTGACGCAAACTTTTTATTGAGATAGACCTAAAAATTGACCCTTTAAGAATTAAATATGTTGAGAATAAAGCAAAACCTGTTACAAATATTGATAATTTTAATATTATATAATTTTTTTATTATTTTCATAGTACTAATATTATTGGTAATTATTACTAATTATTGGTAATTATTACTAATTATTGGTAATTATTACTAATTATTGGTAATTATTACTAATTATTACTAATTATTACTAATTATTGGTAATTATTACTAATTATTACTAATTATTGGTAATTATTCCTAATTATTGGTAATTATTCCTAATTATTACTAATTATTACTAATTATTACTAATTATTACTATTTACCGGTAATTATTGGTAATTATTGGTAATTATTCCTAATTATTGGTAATTATTACTAATTATTATTAATTATTACTAATTATTGGTAATTATTACTAATTATTACTAATTATTACTAATTATTACTAATTATTGGTAATTATTACTAATTATTACTAATTATTACTAATTATTACTAATTATTACTAATTATTGATAATTATTACTAATTATTACTAATTATTGGTAATTATTACTAATTATTACTAATTATCGGTAATTATTGCTAATTATTGATAATTAATACTAATTATTGGTAACTAATACTAATTATTGGTAATTATTACTAATTATTGGTAATTATTACTAATTATTGGTAATTATTACTAATTATTCTTATTTATTACTAATTATTGGTAATTATTACTAATAATTGGTAATTATTACTAATTATTGGTAATTATTACTAATTATTGGTAATTATTACTAATTATTACTAATTATTGGTAATTATTACTATTATTATTAATTATTACTAATTATTGGTAATTATTGATAATTATTACTAATTATTGGTAATTAATACTAATTATTGGTAATTATTACTAATTATTACTAATTATTACTAATTATTGGTAATTATTACTAATTATTGGTAATTATTACTAATTATTGGTAATTATTACTAGTTATTACTAATTATTACTAATTATTACTAATTATTACTAATTATTAGTAATTATTACTAATTATTACTAATTATTAGTAATTATTACTAATTATTACTAATTATTACTAATTATTAGTAATTATTACTAATTATTACTAATTATTACTAATTATTACTAATTATTACTAATTATTACTAATTATTACTAATTATTACTAATTATTGGTAATTATTCCTAATTATTACTAATTATTGGTAATTATTCCTAATTATTACTAATTATTGGTAATTATTACTAATTATTACTAATTATTGGTAATTATCGGTAATTATTGGTAATTATCGGTAATTATTGCTAATTATCGGTAATTAATACTAATTATTGGTAATTATTACTAATTGTTGGTAATTATTACTAATTATTGGTAATTATTACTAATTATTGGTAATTATCACTAATTATTGTTAATTATTACTAATTATTGGTAATTATTACTAATTATTGGTAATTATTACTAATTATTACTAATTATTACTAATTATTACTAATTATTACTAATTATTACTAATTATTGGTAATTATTACTAATTATTACTAATTATTACTAATTATTGGTAATTATTGGTAATTATTACTAATTATTGGTAATTAATACTAATTATTGGTAATTATTATTAATTATTACTAATTATTACTAATTATTGGTAATTATTACTAATTATTGGTAATTATTACTAATTATTACTAATTATTACTAATTATTAGTAATTATTACTAATTATTACTAATTATTAGTAATTATTACTAATTATTACTAATTATTCGTAATTATTCCTAATTATTACTAATTATTACTAATTATTGGTAATTATTCCTAATTATTGGTAATTATTACTATTTACCGGTAATTATTGGTAATTATTGGTAATTATTACTAATTATTAGTAATTATTACTAATTATTGTTAATTATTACTAATTATTGGTAATTATTACTAATTATTACTAATTATTACTAATTATTACTAATTATTGGTAATTATTACTAATTATTACTAATTATTACTAATTATTGGTAATTATTACTAATTATTTCTAATTATTGGTAATTATTCCTAATTATTGGTAATTATTCCTAATTATTGGTAATTATTCCTAATTATTGGTAATTATTACTAATTATTGGTAATTATGACTAATTATTGGTAATTATTCCTAATTATTGGTAATTATTCCTAATTATTAGTAATTATTCCTAATTATTGGTAATTATTCCTAATTATTGATAATTATTCCTAATTATTGGTAATTATCGGTAATTATTGATAATTATTGGTAATTATTACTAATTATTACTAATTATTACTAATTATTGGTAATTATTGGTAATTATTGGTAATTATTGGTAATTATTCCTAATTATTGGTAATTATTACTAATTATTGGTAATTATTACTAATTATTGGTAATTATTCCTAATTATTGGTAATTATCAGTAATTATTGATAATTATTCCTAATTATTACTAATTATTCCTAATTATTCCTAATTATTACTAATTATTACTAATTATTACTAATTATTACTAATTATTACTAATTATTGGTAATTATTCCTAATTATTACTAATTAGTGGTAATTATTAGTAATTATTACTAATTATTACTAATTATTGATAATTATTGATAATTATTACTAATTATTACTAATTATTGGTAATTATTACTAATTATTGGTAAATATTACAAATTATTGATAAGTATTACTAATTATTGGTAATTATTACTAATTATTGGTAATTATTACTAATTTTTGGTAATTATTACCAATTATTGGTAATTATTACTAATTATTACTAATTATTCCTAATTATTGCTTATTATTGATAATTATTCCTAATTATTAGTAATTATATGAATAATTACCAATAATTAGAAATAATTACCAATAATTATGAATAATAACCTTATTAGTATATTTTATTATTAATATTAAAATAATATAATTTTCTATATTATATACAATTCTCCTTTCATCTATGTGTTTTCTGTCTCCACGTACAAATAATACATGTGGAGACAGAAAACACACAGATGAAAGGAGAATTGTATATAATATAAAAAATTATATTATTTTAATATTAATAATAAAATATACTAATAATTTAATAATGTTATTATTCCTAATTATTGGTATTTATTACTAATTATTAATATTTATTCTTAATTATTGAAAATTATTACTAATTATTCCTAATTACCATTAACTATGAACAATACTAATACTTTAAATTTATTAAGTAACAAAACAATGTAAACATAATTAAATTACAACTAATTAAGAATAATTGAAACTAATAAAAATTTTAAAATAAATATTAAATTAAAATGAACATAAATACCTTGAAAATTGATCTGAGGTTGATCTCTAATCGTTCTTGAAAACTTCAATATCAACTCCGGAGAAAAAAATTAAACTTGAGAAACGCTGAACTCTAGAAATAGAATTTTGAGAAAAGGAGAAGATGGAGTTTGAGAATGAATTGAAAAAAACGGATGGAGGTATTTATAGGTTAGATTATTTGCGACGGGTCCATTTGCGACGGGATACCCGTCGCAACTAATATTATTTGCGACGGTACCCGTCGCAAATACCTTAGCCATCATTTATTACGGTCAACGGTTAAATAGTTATTTGCGACGGGTCCCGTCGCAAATAACCACCTGCCGACATACTATTTGCGACGAGGGAATATTCCCGTCGCAAATACCTTTTACCGCCGCCGGTTATTTGCGACGGGCAATAACCGTCCGTCGCAAATATGTTTCCCGCGATTTGGCGCGCAAAACGCGCAAGTTCTTTTGTGACGGGGAAAGCTATCCCGTCGCAAAAGGCTACTTATTTGCGACGGGTAAATACCCCCGTCGCAAATACCCATTTTTCCCGTAGTGATTACACAACTACTTTCACCTGAATAACTACTAATAGGACCCAGTACCCCATCAGTTCTTAGATCAAACTGATGGAGATCTCAAGCTCCTCCAACCATATCTCTATCTCTAGATCAGAAACACTTCCCCCATACTCACCCAAAGTCTACAATTGAAAAGTTAACAACATCTTATTCTAATGATCATCCTCCTCAACCAGATCAACCCTCCGAAAATCAACCAAATTATCCTAATGAATCTCCACTACCCAATCCACACATGGATGACATCCAAGAGACATAGTTGATAAGGAAACAAATATTTCCTAAGCCCAGTAGTATGAAATTTTATTAAGATTTATTTAATTCATTTTATCTTCCCTAAAACCACCCAAAATTCAAATACATAAAAAAGTCATCATGATGTATGTACCTATCTTAGGTATCTACCCTAAAAGTGAATCCACCTCACTTGATCATTTAGTAGGCCCTGAGTCCTTACATCAGATCAAGGGTATAATAACCCTTCTCCTTATTACACATTAATTCACGATTTATTACATAAAAGTACACATAATATAACTGGTAAGATCGAGAAGTATAGCTTATTTGGGAATTAGGTACATAGCATAACATCTTGAACATGAGATACAATAACATTATTGAAAACTTCATTAACATTATTCTAAAATTCCATGGCTTTTAAAACTACATGAGATAACCTGGGGACATACATAAGGAAGGGGTGAGCTATAAATCCTAGTAAGGGAATAAACATGGCATGAGGTAATACATGTTAGAAAATAGTCATATTAATAAGGAATAGAAGGATTGAGAATCATAAATATTAATAATGAGTCATGTATGACATGATAATCATAAAGAGAACATGGGAAATGTGGCAACAACTTAAAACATTGCATCATAAACATAGGTAAAGGCTAACTGCCAAGAAATCATGATGAAAAAAGTCCCATAAAGGAATCAGGTTCACTCCCTATCCCAACATGATATCTCATGAGACAAAACATTACCCAATGCATTGGATCGCTATATAATTCTGAGCGCACCCATCACTTTCATTTCATTCTCATGCTTAAGTGTGCCACATAGATCATACAACATGGATTCATTCATCATAATATTTTATTACATGATCAAGGAGTGTGTAATAAATACATGTATGTCCCAATTCAAAGAATTAAAATTGTATAAAGGTGAATGCCTTTGATATGAAATGGGTATGGTATTCACTACATAATTGTTTTGGCATGAAAAATCGTGGTGAAATTTCAACAGCATAAGGCGTCACTTAAAAATTAATAAAATGGGTTGATGAGAGTGAAAGAGGTATATCATCATTTGGAATAAAATGGGAATTAATAGATACATGTAAAGACATATCCCAACATTAGGCATTAGAAATATAAGGTATAATATAATAAAGAAACTTGAATAAATAAGAGAAGGTGATGATCCCTTACTTGAGTGTGTGAATCCAAACGGTTGGGAGGTGCTTCTTAAGAGCTTGGGGGAACCTTTTAAGGAATATAGAGAGGGTAGGTCAGAATAAAGAAATTATCCAAGGATTTTGAGTGAAGATAAATGGGATATTGGGTGGGTTTATATAGGAAATTAGTGAGGAATTCTTTATCATTTCTCAAACTTAGGTTTTGGACTCTATATAATAAAATAACCAAAACCAAAAACCTTCCCATGGTTTTTCCCATGGTGTCTACCAAAATACACTAGTTTTAATTATTTTATGAGTTCAAGTTCTGAAAATAATAAAATAACACCCTTGCTTATGTGGAAATGAGTCATACTTTTAAAGAAATGATTTTAAAACCTTAAAATATATTAATGGTTTTGTAGGATTCAAAAAGGCTTTATAAAATTAATCAAATAAACATAAAATTACATTATTTTAAAGGAAAAATATATATTTGGTCTTTTATATACTTTATAGTATTTATTAAATCATGTTTGGGTCATTATGATGACATAATACACATCGTATATTTATACAGTATTTAATTTTTACCTGAAAATATGGCTGTCTAGGAAAATTATATAAAATTTACTATTGGATAATTTTGAAATTATTATTCCAAAAATAATATTCATTTTATCCAAATAATTTTCTAAATATGTGAATTTTCAATTTTAAAATAAGAATCAACACTTATTGAGAAATGTTGGGTTTTTGGACAATAATAGTTTTCAAACCATTATAAAAATTACATTTGACTTCAAAAAAAATTATATGATCATTTACATTTAAAAATAAAATTTTATTAAACTATTATTTATTTCAAAAATATATTAATTCATCAAAATAAATTCCTTAGTTGAATTTGAATATTACCCAAAATACTATTTGTGTATTATTGTATCAAAATAAAAATCATTTATAAAGTAACAATAATAGGATGAAAATATATTCATTATTATATAAAAAATAATTTATATACTCATATTGATAGGGTCTTGATATATATTCATTTAATACACCATTAAATTCCCTAAGGGTAAGGTGCGTGATGGTGAGACTTTCATGGGGTGGTTCGACGAACATGGTTTGGGCCGTGATCTCGATGAGCTTGAACTTCTCATGTATATGGTTTCACTCATGCTTAAGTTATTGGATATCAGCTTCAGATTATTCAAGGGAAAATCCCAGTGATTCTATCTCCCTTATAAGCTCCAATAAATGGGCTTCATAGGGTACAATCCTACTGGATGAGGCCATCACTTCTTTTGTCTGTGTCAATTGGATTTGTAAAACCCTATATTTATACTAATCATGAGATTACTATTCAATGTCTATATTATAAAATGGTAATTATGCTTAATGGTCATTTATATACAATACAAAAAAATAATTTCATGTGCTTTTTGTAACCATATTATATAATAAGACATTTAATTAAATCATAAGAGAATTTTATTTATAAAAGTTTGGGTCATTACAATCTTCCCCCTTCAGAAATTTCACCCTTTAAATTTTCATTTCCCACACTAAAACAGATGATGGAAACACTGTTTCATCACCTCCTATAGTTCCCACATCACTTCTTCAAACTTGTGTTTTCTCCACAACACTTTGACGAGGTGCATTGTCTTATTTCGTAAAACTTTGTCTCTACGATCTAAGATTTTAACCAGCTTCTCTTCATATGAGAGATCATTCTCCAACGATACCACATCTGGATTGAGTACATGTGAGGGGTCTGGTATGTACTTTCTTAATAGGGATACATGGAATACATTATGTACTTGAGATATTTTAGATGAGAGTTCTAGTTGGGAGGCCACCGGTCCGATGCAATCAAGGATCTCAACGGGGCCAATATATCTTGAACTAAGATTTTCCTTCTTACCAAATCTCATTAATTTCTTACATGGAGATATGTGGAGGAATAACATGTCTCTAACATCAAACTCTAGGTTCAATCGATTATTGTCAACATAACTCTTCTTTCGACTCTGAGCAGCCTTGATGTGCCGTAGAATGGTTTTAACATTTTCCACCATTTCCTCGAATATTTCAGGACCTAGTAGTTTTCCCCCCAAATTCATCCCAACATGCAGGTGTTCAGAACCTATTCTCATAAAGGGCTTCATAGGTATCCATTTGGATACTTGAGTGGAAAATTTTATTGTATGAGAACTCGTCCAGAGGAAGATGTTGGTCCCATCCTCCTTTGAAGTCAATTGAGCATTCTCTCAACATGTCCTCAAGTGTCTATATAACCCACTCAAATTGTTCATCAATTTGGGGGTGATAAGATGTGATGAAGTTCAACTCATTATTTAGAGCATGTTGGAGATTTTTCCAGAATTTTGAGGTAAATCGGGGGTCTCGATTAGATACAATTGATAGTGGTGTTTCATGTAACCTCACCACTTATCTAATGTATATCCTTGCAATTTTATTGAGTTAGAAGTCCATAGAATCACAATGAAGTGTGCAGTCTTTATAAGATGATCCACCATAACCCATATAGCATTATTTCCTCTTGATGTCTTTGGAATACAAGTGATAAAGTCCATGGTGATGTTTTCCCATTTCCATATAGGTATGGGTAATGGTTGCATCATCCCCTTGTATTTTTGCCTTTCCGCTTTCACTTGATGACACACAAGACATCTTGATTTATATTCCATAATTTCCTTCTTTATATTGTTCCACTAATAGTTCCCTTAGAGATCTCAATACATCTTTTTGATTCCTGAGTGGATGGAGAATATTGAGCTATTTGCATCATCTAATAAATCCTTCTTTAACTCAGGATTTTATGGTACACATAGTCTTGAACCAAATATCACAAATCATTCTGTATTAACATTGAACTCAAAGGATTTCACTTTTCTTATAGTTTCCACTTTCTTCTGAATTCCCACATCATTCCTTTGATCACACTTTATCCTTTCTATAAGGGACAATTGAGCAATCATTTGTGAAAGGATTGATGATATTCCTTACTTTATTATTTCCATGTCCATCCTTTTAAAATCTAAGAAGATCAGATCCCTATTAATTCTCATCAATGATAAAATTACTGGATCCTTTATACTTAGAGTATCCTCCACTTTATTCTCTTTACCAGGATGCTAGTGGATCGAGCAATAATAGTCCTTGATAAGCTCTAACCCTATTCGTTGGAACATATTCAACCCTTTCTGCGTGAATATATACTTGAGGATTTTTTTATCCATATATATTTTACACTTCTCCCCAAAGAGATAAAGATACCATATTTTCAAAGATAATATCACTACAGCTAACTCAATATCATGCATTGGGTAGTTATGTTCATGAAATTTCAACTTCCTTGAAGCACATGCTATGAATTTTTCATTCCGCATTAACACATAGCCCAATACCTTCTTCAAAGAATTGTCGAATACCACAAAAAGTTCTCTACTTGTGGGTAGTGTGAGTATAGGTTTAGTGATAATCCTCCTTTTTAACTCCTTGAATCTCTCTTCACATTCATTATTCTAAGAAAAATTGACTCCCTTTCGAGTTATCTTGGTAATAGGGTTTGACAATCATGAGAAATTTCTCACAAATCAATGATAATACCCAGCTAATCCAAGGAAACTATGGATATCTATCATAGATGTTAGCCTCATCCATCCTTCAATTGATTATGTTTTTGAAGGGTCTATAGATATCCCATTACTTGTGACTATATTTCCCAAGAATGAGACTTCCTTCAACCAGAAATCACATTTCATGTACTTGGCATAAAACTTATCCTTTCACAAGGTCTTTAGAACAATGCTTAAATTCTCCTCATGCTCCTCCTTTATTTTAAAGTATATGAGAATATCATCTATAAAGGCTGCCAAATATTTTTCAAGGTAATACCTAAATACTCTATTCATCAATTCCATGAATATTTCTGGAGCATTGTGATTCCTAATGGCATTACTATGAACTCATAGTTATCATACCTTGTACTAAAAGTATTCTTGGGGATATCCTCCTTCACCCTAACTTGGTAATATCCCGACCACAGATCCACCTTGGAGAAGTATTGTACTCCACATAGATGATCGAACAATTCATTGATTTATGGTAGATTATACCTTTTCTTTATCATGATATTTTTTATCTCACGATAATCAATGCAAAGGTGCATTGACCCATCCTTATTGATGAAGAGGACTGGTACAACCCATGGTGAAGTACTTGGGCATATGAACCCTTTATCTAGATTCTCTAATAGTTTTTTTATTTATCTCCTCAAGTTCAATAACAACCATTCTATAAGAAGACTTGTATAATGGTAACACCCTAGTTATAATATTGATTGGAAATTAAACCTCTCATATAGGAGGAAGACCAGGAAATTCCTAGGGAAACACATCAGCGTATTCCCTCACAATGGGAATGTATTCAAAGATGATTCTTTCCCTATACTCAATCATTTGAGCTAGATATACTTGTTCATAGGAAAATAATATCCATTCTTGATATGTTGGTGCTAAAGAATATTCATCCTCCTCCTTGCACTTGTAGAGAATAAGGGGTCATTTCGTGATACAGAGAGTGATTTAATTCTCACAAAAATTTATGTTGTATCTATATATAGAAAGACAATCCATGCTTATAATTACATCAAATTATACTAAAGGGAGTATTAAAATGTTTTCTAAGAAGTTAATCCCACAAACTTTGACAGGGGAGGAGTTATATACTTGGGATGCAAAAATTTCCCCATTTTTCATTTTCATCAAAAACTTTACTTCCATGATTTGTGGTGGTATTTGGATAGTTCTACTAAACTTTAGTGATAAAAAATGTGTATAACCTAAATAAAAAATCATTTTCACTATTATTGAATGAATAACTAACGTACCTATCACCTCTTCATTATTGGGATCTACCTCAATGGTTGTGATGGAAAAAGATCATCCTTACTGCCTTGGAGGTTGTTGTTTGTCTCCAAAAACCCTTGGCTTAGTGAATTGGTTTGAAAAGTGCCCTGGTTCCTTGTAGTTTAAGCAATGAATAATGCACTGAGGTTTGATTGGAGCATTCCTCTCCTCAAATTCATTAGTGGGTTTATCTTATTTTCAATTTCTAGCTAGGTGTCCTTCCTTCCCACACCTGAATCATTTCCTCATCCACCTTAGAAAATTTCTGGGGTGCTTCTTTACACACATTTGACAAGTGGGATGTTGAAATTTATTATCACCATTAGATTTCTCCATTGGACCATTAGAATTAAAATCAACTTTCCACTTCTTATCCTCATGATACCCTTGAGATTTACTGATCTTCATTTCAACTTTGAGGGCACATCAGACAATTTACTCATAGCTATCAAAGTCTAATATCACAAGGGATTTTCGTAGACTAGGTTTTAGTCCACCAAAGAAGTGGATAACCTTACATTTTAGGGTAAAAAAAAGCCGAAGTCATATAGTGAAATTCTTGTAAAGTTTTCTTCATATTTATTAATAGATTCATCATATTTTTTCTTGAGGGAAAGGAAATCCCTTTCCATTTTAATTTTGAGAGTGCGAGCACAATATTTATCAAAAAACATTTTCCAGAAGTCCTTCCACCCCATTGCTTCGATATCTTCCTTAGGATTTGTATTATTGATCAATGCACACCACTGATCATCTTCTCCTTCCATATGATAAACAGCTAGTAGAACCTTATCTTAATCAAAACATTGAAGGATGAAGAAGATATTCTCATTGGAGTTGATCTATTATTCCGCAATTAGGGGATCAAACTATCCATTAAAGGTTGGAGGCCTTTGTCACATAAAGTACTCTATTGTAGCTTGTTATATCTTAGGGGGATTTGGGCACTCCTTCTAATCTAGGTTTCTATTAAGAACTTGAGTTAGCTGAGAGAGTATCATTATAAAGTTTTTAATTCCTACTCCCATTGGGTTGGTCATATCTTTGGGGTAGTCATCACATTGTCCATCACATTGATTATTTACTTGATTCCTCATATTTATGGCCATTGTATAGAATAAAGGGAAAATTAGGGATGAGTATTTTTAAACTATTAAACACATAAATAGGAATTCAATGAAATTAAAGGGGTAACTTATAAATTACATTTATTTCCTTAACTTATGAATTTCTTGGCTTCAATCAATGTTATCCATGATCTATTTCCTAACATATATTCTTATGGGATTTTTTTATTCCCTTACTAATGGTTCATAATGAGATTATGAATTTACCAATTTATATCCCCTAGGAGTGTCAAAATAGGTGTGTAATAAGGCCTGTTGTCATGCACTAGTTCCCAATTGAGTCTAGCTCAATGTAGTGTTTTTGGGTTTTACTCTTATGTATATCTATGCCAGACTCACATCAACTTATAGTATCCAGATAGGTATGTATTTTCTTGATAAACCACTTAATCTATACTTACCAAAATTTAGATATGTTTTCTTATACCTAGTCTTATTCCTAATGATTTATCTAGAGTTTTATAATCCTAATCCAAAAAATAACTAAAATTTTACTTCGACACCAACTATAACAACCCTTATCTTTATTACACATTAATTCATGATTTATTACATAAAATTACACACAATACAACCTGAAAGATCGATAATTTTAGTGTATTTGGGAATTAGGTACATAACATAACATCTTGAACATGAGATACACCAACATTATTGAAAAATTCCTTAACATGCTTTTAAAATTCCATGGATTTTAAAACTGCATGGGATAACATGAGGACATACATAAGAAATGGGTGATCTATAAATACCAGTAAGGGAATAAACATGGCATGAGGTAATACATGTTAGAAAATAGACATATCAATGGGGAATAAAAGGAGTGATAATCAAAAACATGAACAATGAGACATGATATGACATGATAATCATAAAAGCAACATGGGAAATGTGGCATCAATTTAAAACACTACATAAAAAACATAGGTCAGGGCTAGATAAAAAGACATCATGATGGAAAAAGTATCATAAATGAATTAGGTTTAATTCCTGTCCCAACATGATGTATCATGAGACTAAACATTACCCAATGCATTTGAGTGATATATAATTATAGGTGCCCCTGTCACTTTTATTTCATTCTCATGCTTAAGTATCCCACTTAGATCATACAACATGGATTCATTCATAATAATATCTTATTCCATGATCAAGGAGTGTGGAATACATACATGCAAGTCCTAATTCAAATAAGTATAAGTGTATAAAGGTGAACACCCTTGATAAGAAATGGTTATGGTATTCACTATGTAATTGTTTTGGCATGAAAAATCATGGTGACATTTTGACAACATAATGATGTCACTTAAAAATTCATAAAATGGGTTGATGAGAGTGAAAGGGGTATCTAATAATTTGGACATCAAATGGGTAGCAATAGTTACATGGAAAGATATATCCCAACATTAGGAATTGGAAATATAAGGTATAAGATAATAAATAAACTTGAATAAAGAAGAAAAGGTGAGGATCCCTTACTTGAACGTGTGGCTCAAAATTCTTGGGAGGAGCTTCTTGAGAGCTTGGGGGCATCTTGAGAGGATTATAGAGAGGCGAGGGAAGAGTAAGGATGTGCTATAAGCATTTTTAGTGAATATAAATGGGAGATTGGGTGGGTTTATATAGGAAATGAGTGGGGAATTATTTATCATTTCTCAAACTTTGGTTTTAGACTCTATATAATAAAATAACCAAAACCACAAACCTTCCCATAATTTTTGCCCACGGTTTCTTCCAAATGGGATTGGTTTTAATCATTTTATAAGGATAATGTCTGAACTTAATAAAATAATACATTTTCTTATGTGGAAGTGAGTCATACTCTTAAATAAATGATTTTAAAACCTTAAAATATATTAATCATTTTGGAGGATTCACGAAGGATTTATAAAATTAATCAAATAAACATAAAATAAAATTATTTTAAAGGTAAAACATATATATGGTTGTGGATACCCTTAGTATTTGTTACATCACTTTTGGGTCATTATGATGTCATAATACACACCATATATTTATACAGTATTTGATTTTTACCCGAAAATTTGGCTATCTCAGAAAATTATGAAAAATAAACCTTTGGGTAATTTCAAAGTTATGATTAAAAAATAATATTAATTTTATCCAAATAATTTCCTAAATATTTTAATTTTTAATTTTAAAATAAGAATCGACATTTATTGAGAAATGTTGGTTTTTTTTTGATAATAACAGTTTTCAAACCCTTATAAAAATTACATTTGACTTCACAAAAATTATATGATAATTTATATTTAATAAAAATTATTTAATAATATCATTTTATTAAAATATTATTTATTTTAAAAATTCATTAACTCATCAAAATAAATTCCTTAATTGAATTTAAATATTACCCAAAAATACTATTTGTGTTTTATTATATCAAAATAAAAATCATTTATAAAGTAACAATAATAGGATGAAAATATATTCATTATTATATAAAAAATAATGTACATAATAGTTTTTATAGGTTCTTGATACATATCCCTTTAATACACTAGAAAATTCCCTAAGGGTAAGGTGCACAATAGTGATACTTTCATGGGGTGGTTTAGAGAACATGATTTGGGCCGTGATATCGATGAGCTTGAACTTATCTCATAAATGGTTTCACTCATGCTTAGGTTGTTTGATATCTTCTTGAGATTGGTCAATGGAAAATCCCAGTGATGATATCTCCCTCAGAAGCTGTGATAAATGGGCTTCATAGGGTATGATCATACGGTTTGAGACCATCACTTCCTTTATTTGTGTTAATTGGATTTTTTAAAACCCTATATTTATAATTATATTGTGATTATTGTTCAAAGAATATATTATCAAAGGTAATTATGCTTAAAGGTCATTTATATATGATAAAATAAAATAAGTTCATGTGTTTTCTATAACCATAATACATAATAAGATATTTAATTAAATCATAAGGTGGATTTTATTTATAAAAGTTCATGTCGTTACAAAGGGGCCCCTAAAATATCATGTCCTAGCCAGTCTTCCCTAGACTATGTTACACACCAAGATCAACTGACGTTGTTGTCTTACTAACCCATATAATCCTTACAGTGACAAACTCCAAACTCTACTCTATCTCTTAAGCATCAACCTTTGATACCACTCTATCATGACCCCCTCTCACCAAAGATACTGCAATTAAGGAAGATAGATAATAACCCTTGAGTCCTACCTCTTGTAGGCCCTGGGTTGGCGACTAGCACCGAGGGTATAAAAAAAATCTCATAAATGGGAAGCATTACCCTTTATAATAAAAAAATATTGGGATATAATAATAATCAACCATAAGAGACTCCATAACATAATATAAAAAGGAAACCAAAACCATCCCATAATGTATGTATAAAATAATTAGATATAGATAAAAGCCTCCAAAGAAAATACACAAAAGGAAACTATGGAAATGAAATGACAAATGTCTAAAGGTCTAAGATAGTAATATCCATAATGGTCCACATAATCCTCCTGGAAACCTAAAAATATTTTTATATACATAGAGTGAGCATACAAGTATATTTATTAGGAAAAACTAAAGTCTCTCATGCACATGTGAAAGAAGTATACTAATGAACCAGTGAGCAAAAAACAGAACCAACGAAACCTAAACAGTCTAACTAACCAATACCATCCTCACCACAGACCACTCAGTAAAAAACACATTCATGTATAATAGCATAATAGGAAGAATATAAAAAAAGGATACCATGCACTAATTTCCCACTGATTTTCTGCTCTCACACCCCAACATCACACATCCTGGTACTCCAATCTCTTCAGTATCACAACAACACAACACCTCCCCACAACAAAGTCACATCACATCTCATCTTGCCCATAAACACTTGTGCCATAATCACATCACATCCACATAAAAAACTGGAGTAATAGGGTATCATGAACATGAAGGACATAAACCCTAGGCCCTCCTACTACTATGCATAACCCCCACTATAAGCTATCTCATCATCTCATCAAACAATTATCACAACCATGCACTCTAGACTTCTGACCATCACAACTCATAAATATTAACCTTGTCTAGAAGAGAGAGTAGGAAAGAGGGGGTATCCGGCCATCCATCCTCACCACAGGGGTGTTGGAAAAAACACCTCCTTAAATATATATGGGTGTTAACATATAATGATCGAAGAGGGTGGGGTGAACAAATAAATTACAAGGAATATAAAAATATATATAATAACCACACACAAGACCAACCTAGGGGTTCACAACAAAGGTACCAATCAACTCACAATGTTACCCACTTTCAATGCTGCCTCTAAATGCACAAAACCACACAACAATCCACAATAAACATTCCATATTTCACCTTCTAATTCGCATTAATCAATTTTAAAAATTTCCCACTTTCCAACCAAAACCATTTAAGACATCCAAATTTTCTTCTAGACCATTAGTTCATTATTTCAGCTCATTATTTCACATTTAACATCAACCCCATTTAAACACACAAACTATTATTATTCATTCATCCACTAACCATTAAAATCATATTTCAAAACAACATACACCATTTTGATTTCAACATTATCATTTATTTAATTCTATTATTACTTGGTCAACTAGCACAACCCAACACATCACAATAATTGACAACCCATCATCCTCATGAGAACAATCCCACATAGCCACCATCACATCCACAAACACCTACTCTTCAAAACCACAATATCACCACCACTTTCTATCAAAAACTCCTCATAACATGGCCACTCAACACAACACACATTCACACATCATAACACTTTCATCACATATCATTTTTCAAATTGTTTGAGGGGATTTTCATCAATTACACTTCACATTAAAGGGTGTTATCAAACATAATTTTATAGGGGAAACCATTTCATTGATTATATATAAGTGATTATATAATTTCATTTAGGGTGATATCAAACAATCACAAAACATGGGTTCCACACCACAACAACCACAGTGAAAACAAATCCCCCAACAACCACAATTTTTAGCAAGACATCACTTCTGTATAATCGCAATATTAATAATAATATCAAATCTATAAAACATGTGATTTTATTCCCCTTCCCCTTAAATTCAATTAAACCAATTAATTTATCTTTGTTAATATGGATGAAACCATCTTCCCAAAAGATAAAAAAAGAATGAACCTCTCCTGAATGATACGAATGATAATAAATGAAGGATTCCACAAATTGGAAGAAATAAACTTTACATGATTCATTACACCAAAAATAGGGGTTTCACACATAGGATAGAACCACTTATAGGAAGAAATTGAACCAACAATAGAAACAGGGTTCTATGACTCCAAGGGAAAGGCTTTGGAACCTTCAGTCTCAAGAGAAATAAATAAAGAAAGAACGAAGGAAATATCTTCATTTTAGAATCAACATATATGAAACCATCAATATTTTAGATTACATATATGATTTTAATTGAACATTAATGAGTATCTTCTTAAAATATATGTGGAATACCCATTTAAAATCATAGAAATTTTTAGAAAAGGAGGATATAAATATGATTTTTTAAAATAGATCTTAATTACCTTAATTAAGGATTTAAAACCATTTTATATAAAAAATGTGAAAATGGAAAAACTATAAATTCTAGAAAAATTGGAACATGCTTTTTTCAGATGATACTGTTAGGAGATACCTTCAGGAGCTACCACTAGGATCTACCATCAGGAGCTACCATAAGGAGCTACTTCCAGAATCCACCATCAAGATCTATCACTGGGATCTACCATCAGGATCTACTAATAGGATATACCACCAAGATCCACCATCAGGATATATCATCAGGATCTACCATTAGGATCTAATATAATACTCTAAACACCATTTTTACTACTAAACACCTAAAAACTCCTTAAGACCTCATCTAGGGACCTTTACTACTATATTTCTCTGAAAATTAATGGGTCAGAAGGTCCAAGCCATCATAGGTAGTTGGAATCCTAATGTATGCCATGTTTTGTACTCAATTGGACATCACATAAGAAGTGAGTGTTGTTAGAATCCATGTGAAAAATCATATAAGAGAACATTATGTGGTTGTTAAGTGGATTCTATGATACTTAAATGGTTTTGGAAGCTTGGAACATTGCTTTAGAATAGATGAGTCACTATAGGGGTTTACTGATTATGACTTTGGTGGAGATCTAGACACTCCAAAGAGAACTACTAATATGTGTTCACTTTTAGAGGGATGAATATAATCTGGATGTCAAAGCTTTAATAATTAGATGCATTCTTGATAATGGAAGCAGAGCATGTTTCTTTAATAGAATATAGGAATGAGTTGATCTAGCTAAAGTGGTAGCTAGAAGATCTTTGAAGGGGGCATGATAATGAGATGCAATTTTGTGATTTAAAGAGTACGAACCACTTAATGAAAAATGAAATGTTTCATTACAAGATGAATAATATTTATCTAAAGTATCACTTCATCCATACGTTTTTAGTGGATGGAGTGTTGGATATACGAATGATAAAAGGGACTTAAAATACAGTAGATATGTTAATAATGGTCATAGTCTAATATGTGTTGTGTAACACCTTTGGAAAAGTGATACTTAAAAAAGAAAAATGTTACTACCCATTTCAAAAAGGTTTATATTTATTTTTGGGATCCTAACTAATTATATTTCCACAATTAAGTGTGATTGTATTGAAGTAGTGTTATAATGGGTGACCTCATGGGATGTTTCCCTAGGTATGTGTGATTGAGAAAAAATCACACTAAAAGAACATGTGTTGGCCTATGGGGAAAATCATTAGTTTGATAAGTAAACCTAGTGGGTAGTAGACTATGGTGTGTTAGGAATGAAACCAAGCTATTACAAGAGACCCATGGGGTCAAATGACCAAGTTAACTTCCTAGGGAGGTTGGTTCATAATATATGGTATTAAATCCAATACCTAGCTTGAAGTGTAGTGGCACTACCTAGGTTTGAGGTGTGGGGTCTATAATGAGTGTGTTGTGTATTAATGGGGGGGGGAGTGTAATACCCTTCTACAAGTGAGATTTAAATGGATAAATGTTACTACCCATGTCAATAACACGTGTCTTTCTTTTTAAGATCCTACCTGATTAGAACTCCACAGTTAAGCATGATTGGACTAGAGTAGTGTCAGGATATGTGACCTCATGGGAAGTTTCCCGGGGTTTTTTGAGTGAGGGAAAAACACATTGAAATAACATATGTTTACCTATGTATATAATCATTAGTTTGATAAGTGACCTTAATGGGTAGTAGCCTGTGGTGTGCTAGGAATTCAACCAACATATTATAGGAGACCCATGGGGTAAGATGACCAAGTTCATAGCCTGGTGAGGTTAGTTCATGATATATTGAGGTGGGATTACACTACGGTTGGGTTGGTATAACTGAAATCATGGTAGGGGAACCATGAAATTACAAAGTAAGTATGAGAAATGGAAAGAGGTTTGCTAAAGATGATGAGGGGATCTATAATGAAGAGTAAAAAATGATTCTAAAGTGGGAGTTTTTTAGGTTTCAACCATGTGTGTAATTTTTTTTCAGGTTTCAGAACATAACTAAATGGAATGATAAATTATAATAATTTCCATAACTTTGGTGTAAATGGTGGAGTAGTAGCTGTGAATTATAGAAGAATGAAGGTTACACAGATTGGAAGATGGAAATTATATGTTACTACTCAACTTAGTTTTATGAAAGTAATGTGGAAAACACAAAGGACTTGCGTAAGTTTTTCTTGATAAAAGAGTTAATAAGTTTTTACACTTTATTTTGGGTATAAACATAAGGTTTTACTCATGATAGTTTTAGAATTCACACAGTTTACCAATTGGAGGAGTTAATGCGATATGAGAATTTGACTGAACGAAGAGATAAACACGAAGATGGGATCTATGTGGAAGAACTCACTATAGAGATCATAAGATATGGTGACTGATTTCACTAGATGAATTCTATTATATTTAATAGGATGGATCATTTGATTATGTAATTCAACTGTAACCATCTTCCAATTCCTTGAGAATAAAAGTAAAGAAGTGTTCCCCCCGAGGAGTAGGGATCATGTCCAAACCATGTAAATCTGTGTTGTTATTTTTCTTTTCTTTATTTAGATCATTATATTTTATTACTCTTTCTTATGTTCATTCTAATTGGTTTGTGTATTACAGTGTATTTATTTATGTGCATTTTTTTCCAGACACTATAACACATGAACGATTTTCAATACTTTATTTTCCACCTAAGTAAGTTCTAGTGGTATTCCAGAAGATAGTTGTGATCCCAATATGGGATGAGTGAATTACTACTTTATATTGAATGATACCCAAAGGTTATACCTTGAGGTATTTTTATAAAGGGGTTCAATGTGGGTAGACTAACCTAGGTGATTTATAAAGGGTTTAGATATTTTTCCTGACCTCATTTGAATTATAAATTATTGTTATATTATATTCTTGGGTGGTTAAAAAGAGGGGTTGAGAAACTTGAGGGTTGAGACCAATATAAATCTAGGATATTTTCCATTGGTTTTCTAGTTGTTTTGTTTTAGATAAAGATGCTTTGAGTTGAAATAGTTATAGGTCAGGGCCACCCTTCTCCATTATCATTTTATTTGAAATGAATTATGATCAATATTCTTATGGTATGAGATCTCTCTTAACCCGATCCACATTTCCATTAGTCGCTACCATTATGCCTTGGTCAAAATTCCCATGAGACGAGACCTTAGTGATGGGGGATACTTCTACTCTTCATCAGATGATGTTATGCGATAGTCTAGATACCTATGGGATGAGACCTTTTAGATAGGGTCTGCCTCTCTCCTTCTTATGATGTGGTTATACTATGCTCAAGATACTCATGGGGTGATACCATATAGACATGGCCCACTTACCCCCTTTATTAGTTATTATAATGTTATCATCTAGATACCGTTGGGTTGAGATATATATAACCATGGGCTACTTTCCCATTAGGATTACACTGGTTTGGGTTGGGATCGAGATGTCATAGGGTTAAGATCATATAGGTAGGGTTGATTCCCCCCCTTGGAATTGTATTATTCTATATTGGTTAAGATACTTTTAGTTGAGGACTTACAGGCATGAGAACATACTGCACCATTGGCCTTAAGATTTATTATGACATGTTTAGAGACACCCTGAAACTAGATAAAGTAAGTATGGTCACACCTCGAGTGGCTAGCTGAGCACTTGAGGACATGAATTTTATTATAGTTGTTATTGTTTGATTATTATTTTGGAATATAACTATGGTAATGCACTATATTTACTATTTTTTCTAGGGAAAACATTGGTGGTGACCTAATGAATTATAATTATACCCTACTTGGGGACCTTGGTACTTGATCATACTTTATGATTCATGATCTAGGTAGGGGAAAGGGCTATGCTATTTACTTCTAAGTTGTATAGTGTGGTAGAATCTAGAAGGCGGGGTCAAACTTTGGACTACAGACTGGTTTTGATATCATCACTAGTATTTTTTTTTATTTTTTGGTACTTTTGTTACATTATCTTTCCATGATAGATATTGTTATATATGTATGACTCTCTAATATTCCAGCTACTCACTTTGTTATATCATGGTTGATGTTATTACTATATATGTATTTTATCCATGATGTCTTTATTTATTCTAATTTTATCTATGTGGTGATAATTATATTCCTTCCACTATGATTTATGGATATTTTTACCAAAGCTGGTATAGTCCTCCCACTCCATACATCAACCCACACCACTGGTTGATAGCCTCTAGTATATGTGGAAGTACTCTTGAGGTATGTGGAGTCTAGTTTGGTAATCATGGAGGTGAACTAGACCAGGAGTGTGATGGTGATATTCCCTAAAACCTAGCATGAATGTGATACATATTAGCCTATATAATAGGGTAAAATATAGGAATATTTCATGAGATGATATCCTTTATTTCATGGTAATTAAAAATACCATGGATGGGCATATCATTTAGTATGATATACATATATCGTATGGAAAGGGTATGAGAGGATTCATACTGCATGATCCACACTAACACCCTATGATATATATGGAATTAAAATGTTAAAATTTAATGTATGGTATTCTTTCATATATGGATATCATTAATAAACATTTTATAAGATGAAATGTAAGGGAGTATTATTTTAATTCATTCATGTGATGAATTCATAATCTATCAGACCCTTTACTCTTATGGTATGTATCATAAAGAGTAAATGCATGATGGCTTGTAGAAGGAGGAAGTACCCATAAGGATGGGTATACAAGCTTGACCAAGCCTTTATCAAATCCATCTTGCCTTCAAAGTTCTTTTTATTCATTATCATTTTTCTAGTGAGGTACTAACATACCATGGATGCGAGGATAATCCCACTTGAGAATCAGGTGATTCATTCATCCTATGTATATAGAATGGAAGAGGGAGTCATCAATTGACTTTAAGGGATCTTCATTAAGTATTTTAATGAAAAAGGAGGTTTATCCATTCATTGGTGAAAATTATAGTCATAAGTTTTTCATTTTATTTGTGCATGGTTTCAATTTCAAGAATGGTAGATTTTGGGATTTGGGATTCTTATTATTTACACTAATTAGATTAATTTTTAAACAATCCTTATAATCTAATCAATGGTATCATATCCATTCCATCATGCTAAAAAATGGATAACATGAATATCGTTTTTAATTTCATATTTTATATCGTTAAAAATGGTATGGTTTTTGTTCTACAGTTGGCTATATGATATGTGATATCACAAGCTATGATTGGATCGTATCAAATGATATATAATATCATAACATGTGATTCAATTGTATTTATTTGGTTTCTTTATATTGTAACATATGATATATGATATCATATGGAACAAAAATGTTGTTTCATCCAATGAAAACACAACATCGTACCGTAGGGATGATATCCAACATGTTGTAAAGTAATATTGGGTGCTGTTGAGGGTGATATCACAACCAACTATTATCAATTGTAAAATAAAATTGATAATATGACAAGACACGAGTTATAATATAATAGATATCATAAAATATGATATATATATAAATTTTTTTCTTCTATATTTCCAATTTATAATTGAATTATATGGTTTATAAAATATTTATAAATCATGGAGAAAATGTATTTTTTGATATTTATCTAATTTATAAAATGTTTATAAATTAATTAATTATAATTTGTTTATATTTAATTATTAAATATTTTTGAAACATTTAATACACAAATATTCCAAAATATTAATTGTTAATATTAAAATATTCTTTTAAAATTAAATGACATGTCTTATAATTTAGATATATGATATTTATATGGAAAATATGAGCGTAATTTTTTGAAGTTTTTATAAATTAAAAAATAATACTTAATGTAAAAGAGTTTATATTTATAATTATGAGTTGTTCATTATTATTTAATTTGAAATTTTCAAATTTTAATTCCTTATTTGAGAAAATTATTTAAACCATATCAAAAGTAGTTTTGATAATTGATACGATCAAGGTTTAAATAATATTAAATGTTTGATATTCTAAATATTTACATAATATATGAATAATTCATATATATAACTTTTATATTCCAGATATCATATATTTTGAGTAAATTTCTGTTGGAACTCCTTTTTTGAAACAAGATATTACTATCAAAAGTAAAACATTTCAAATATATGGTGGAAGAATGGTGTAAGAAAAATAACTACACTTCAATGGGAAACACGCAAGTAATCCTTACGATTAACACTTATGTGGCCACTCAATCATGAAATTCAAGGATATGTGATCTATCTGCATGGACATCCATCTCACATAGGTTTATCCTACACAACTCATCTCGTGCAGGTTTATCCTATATGGATCACCCTATGTAGTTCCAACATGCACAAACCATTTGTACGAACCACCTACACGAGTGACTTGTGTGAAAAACCTCATTCACCTAGGGTATTGAGTTTTCTAATAAATAAGACCCTTGGGATCCCCATTTGGTACTCTTGGAAGACTCAAGGAAATCTCAAAGCTCTTCTTGACCTAGTCTCTCACCCAAGTATCCAAAACCCCCCAGTTAGCTTTCCAAGCTTGCAAAAGAATGGGGATTAACAAGAGTTAAGGTATTAGAGTTCCTCAACGGTTTAAAAACTAAGGAACTACATGAATAACCACTTCCCCATTTTTCCAAAAACACTAGGGTGAAGGAACGCTCCTCAAATCAAGACTTGCGCACTATCCTTACAAGAGAACTTGAGGAGACCCTTGGTGTTTGGAGAAAATTTCCTCCCAAGTGGTGTTTCCTAGGTTATCCAACACCCAAGAAAATTATATGAACCACCCAAGTAAAACTTGGCCAAGATACCAACTATCTCACCCAGGTATCACTTGGGTAAAGCCCAACCAAATCACCCATGTATCACCGGGGTGAAGCCTAACCAGTTTTCCTAGGTATCACCTAGGAGAGATTCAAACTAGCTCTCCCAGGTACCACTTGGGAAAAGCACCATCTGAGCCCCAAGTTATTCCCATACTACAAATGAAAGGGAACCACTTTACTTGAGTCTCCTATCCGAAGGAGACCAGATCAAGACCTCCTTCAAGGCCTTCAAACATGCATGATCATATCATATGAAACACTAGCATGTCCTCTCAATCATGCATTCCTATAGTAAAGAAAGTCACACATTTAACTTATCTAATAGGTAGGATCCTTATAATGTTCAAAATCATGAATTCCTATGGAATGAGGATCATAGACTCAATGGTGGTGGAAAGCAATTTCACAATTTGGGCAGCGACATCTTCTACTTAAAATGTGATGCAAATTAGGTGGTATCTATGAATTCAATAGATATGTAAGCCCTGGGGGAAGGGTTTAGAGAAAGTAAAGAAGATGAGAATGGGTGAATTTTTTAGGCATCCCTCACGGAGTAAGCCCCTATCCTTTCTTGAAGGACATCATACTTCTCCCACCTTCCATATCTAGATGCTCGTCCACCAGTGGATGAGGAAGAATGTTTCACTTGGGATTCTAATCTAGGTATAAGTCCCTTCCTAGAAATGATTTTCAACGTGGAAATCTTCTACTATCTCTTATTTCTCATACCGAGCATGACTCATTTGGGCATAGAGATCAGTGGTGATCATGTCACTTGTATGATCAAATATCCCAATTGGGCCTCCCAATAGGTGTAAGCCCCAATATGTCTAATCTATGCGGGATTTGATTATCATTCTTATGGGACATGTAGGAAGCATCCTTAAGGTTCAAACCCAACACCTTCAATACACCCTCATCCCCATTGGGCTATATTCCTAGTAATCCAAAGGGCCACATCCCTTCTAGGTCCTATCATCTTACCCTCATTATCCCATATTCATGGTGAGGGACATCTTCATAGGGATATATTCTTTATAGGGTTAAACCGATCCCATCAGGCCATATTACCTATGGGATCAATCACAAACAGGCTACTCATGCGTAAGTCCCACACCATACTTTTCTAGGCACCTTCCTCCTAGATGTCCTTACTACATGACATTAAACTGCATGGTCTGGTCCTGGTTACATGACCCTAAAATGTATAACTTCTCACATTAAGTGGCATTGAACTATGTGGGATATGATTCCTTTCACGAGGATACGTTGGAATCCCTTATCATGGGCTCAATCCCAACATCAAAGCTCCAACCACCTCCCTGGAAAAAAATAAACTCCAAAGTGCCCAATTTTGAGGCTTTAAATCATAATAATTTAAAATAAAGAATTAATAAGTAAATAATAAGACAATATAGAGAACCTATGATACATATAGATGGTTCCATTGATGGATAACCTCTGATACATATAGATGGATCCATTGATAGAGAACCTCTAATACATGTAGATGGTTACTCCTACATGTGTACATTATTTATTATAGATGTAAAGGGTGACTAGTATTCTATTGGGTTTTATGTAGGTTTTATGAATATGAATTAAATCTATAAGAGAGTCCTAGAGTAGAAAAAAATTACCATGAAAAGTTGTGATGATCCTAACCTCCCATCCTATCAACCAATGTGATTCCTAAAGAGTCACTGGAAAAATGTCCAATGATCACTTACCTTTGGAAATAAGATCTATATCATGGATATGAGAACCGTTGGGTGCTTTCAGTTACATGAAATAACCCTGTTAGAAACTAACCTGAAAAAATGGATGCAAAATAAAAAATGGTGAACCTGATGTGAATCCTTTAATTAACAAAAAATAAAAATGTTTCCCACATGTTAGGCCCTTAGTACACTTAAAAAAAAAGTGGGCCAAACATGGATATTTTAAAGAAATAAATTGTGTGTGTGTTTTTTTATTTGTGAAGATCCACTATTATTTTTATCACTACTTTCTATTATAAAAATCTCAAGCACTTTCACTAGAATTAAATTCAATCCAACATGGAATATACCATTCAATAATAAGCGTACAAATCAACTTTTGTACAAGTTGGATCTTTTTATATCTAGAGGATACCGTCACCCAACCATCTTATCTAACATCAGGCATCAAATGCATTGATTCAGAAGTACCACCTCAACGGTGCTGTCTCGAACATGGAGGATGTGCATGAATTCCCCTTGAATATGAAGCCCTACCAACCATCAACCCAACTATATATTGTGAAAAAAAAACGACACATGTTCCCATTTAGAACCATTTTGAGGGCCTCTCTCCATAACGAGACAACAAATTCCTCCCTTATTTGAGAGAGGTGGATCAATAGGTTAAAAATGAAATCATTTCAATAGCACATGGGTCACACCAAAGGTATCCTACCAGAAGCCGCTGTTACCAACACTGTACAACATCAAATCCTCAGTATGATGAGGATGCCACCTTGCATGCCTCGACTTCGGCCACCCAGGCTTGATTTCCTAGGGAAACCTTCCAAAGGTAGAAAATAATTAAGTAGGAGAGGGAATACAATCCCATTCCTACCATGGAATCTGGCCAACATATGAAGACAATCTGTTAGATGGAATATATCTCATCCCTCACCCAAAAAGCCTTCCAGCATAATCTAGTAGCATATGAAGAAGATTATTGGAATATTTTAGTGAAAAAAGGGGGAATCCCATGCTTCCTCCCTCTTACAAGACACCTTCTAGCATAATTTGGTAGGAAATGGAAGATAAAAGCAGACATATATCATTGATCCATCCATATAAAGGGAATATATTTCTATTTTGGCCGAAAATGCCACTCAACATATCTCGGAGGCAATGGAAAAGGAAGGAATCCATCCCTTCCCATATTCTACTAGCCTTATAAGATATAATGATGGCAGCAGAAGTAGTTAGGAGTCAGGAATGAAACCCTGCCTCTGCAATTGGAGTGTCCCATTAACATAATACGAATATCACTTTGGATCATACACATATTCCTGCTCCCATCCAAGAGGGTCTTCAGAAAAATCCCATGATAAATGGACAATAATATTGGGAACATATACCCATCCCAACTAGAGATTACTGGTCTATATCAATGATCATTCTAGGTAAGACATATATACTTTCCAAAAACATAGAAACCTATCTATATTTTCTAGCAGTAACACAAGATTCTCTCAAGAAAACTCCCATATACGAAGGTTTTTGTCTATGAAATGTGACTCCGACTGCTCAATGAGGATCATCTAAAAAGAAATCTCACCATAGGAAATCAGAAATTCAGAAGTAGGCCCACAATCCTACTCTGCTCAAGGTTATTGTTTTTGAGTCCATTAAGAATCTATCAATGGTAACACAAGATCCTATTGATTCGTCACCAAATTAGGGAAGAAAAAATCACAGTTGTGAAGGTCTACCTTGTAACATTACTACCATAAACTTTAGAGGCCCTCCTTAAAATATTTACCATAAAGGCCTCCTTTGTGGTCATAAAGTAATTGATCATGAGAACTCATCTCTTGATGAGGGATACAGAATCCCACCTCATGGTCAGAAGATCAAATATCAAGAAGATACTCCCCTTAGTATTGTCCACCCTAAAGGTCATACCCAGGATATACACCAAAGGAATCCTCCCTATGGTTATAAATTAATCCACGATGGTATTCCTGACTATAATGGTGTTTGCTATGAATTACCTCTGTGTAGTGATGTTACATTTCAACAAGAAGGTACTCCCCTTATCAAATCAACTATGAGAAAGACCTCATATTGTGAGGCACTTGAGAAGATGAGACCAATCATTCTTGATGACTTATCATTGAAAAGTGACATTCTTTCTCAACAAAAAGATAGCTCATGGAAACAATCACTCTCTAAACCACCCTTGTATCATATTCCTTCCATCACAATAGATGAGATTCCTACCAATCCCATTGTCTATAATAAAGAAACTGGGAAATTTCCACTCTAGTCAGACCAAGTGAATGAATCTATTACAAAATATGAAGAGACTATAATACTCATGAGGAAGAAACTAAATAAAGATAACATACCAGTCATGTTTTGTCCCTTGGATACTCATCAATATGATATCCTAGGGAATTTTTCAAAATAATGCATACATGAAATTTTTTTGAATCTCTATAAACCTATTTAACACTTGAAAACTAAATTATTTCATTATGAAGGATATACAATTCACATCAAGTCAATAGAATAACTTCATCATCGGATCGAATTAGCTTCCCTTTCAGCTGTAGAAATCTTGAAATTTGGTAAATAGTAAGAGGGTCTTAAACATGAATGTATTAATTATTTTCACAAACTACATCTATTGATCACTTATGCCCCATATAATGTCTATATTAGTTGGTGGGGTGAACACAGAGCATTTAATTTCACTCCACTACTCGATCAAAAAATCCCACTGGAAGTGACCTCATGTAATGTAATCATTTCTAACTATCTCTTAGAAGAGAGATCTGCTCACAAAAAATGGTACACTCGGTAGGAATTGGCCCTAAACAAGTCTCATAAATGTCAATCCCAATGAGAGAGAGTAATTGAAAGAGTATTACATCAAGCATTTGAAAACATTGAAAAAGATTCTTTCTTAAGGGAAGATAATCATTAGATACCATTGATGCCTTCATAAGAAAATAACTCATGTGAAAACCATACATTGAACCCAGATAACACTCAAACAAATATATATAAAATTAAGAGAATAGTTTTAGTAGCTAAAACCATGGAGATATAGGAGAAACTCCATCCCACAAGGCTGGGGTCATTTTTACCACAATAACCTCCTTCAAGATTTCTAAATCCAGTTTAAAGTGTTCCAAAAGTGGATCATGGGAAACCCCAACTTGCAAGATTGGGGGAATTTTTACGTCAACCTCCTCCCAAAAAAATAAGTTTTTTCCAATTTAGGAGGATCGTCACAAATTGAATCATCCCAACTCATCTCATATCATGAACCAAATTTCTCATTAGGAACACATATGATGAAGTTTTTTGGAGATTCCCTTTAGATCACCCTATACCAAGAGGTTCTAAGAGAATCCTTGAAGGGAAGGATAAGGCTCAGTAGAGGTCATAAACAAAATTGATCTATCAAGGGTAAAACTGATCCTAAATACCACAAATCTTTTAGCATATATCCTCGAGGAAAATATCCCTCCCATCATTCTAGTACTAATGAGACACCTGCAATACATTATGTATTGGCGAAATTCATTAGCACCACCCATACATATTCTACATAACATGAAGCTAATGTAAAGGAACATGAGTAGAATGTTTCTATTTGAAACATGATACACACTTAAGTAATCTAATAAGGTGTGTGAACCATAAATAAAAAGCTCACAAAAAATTTGGTTATTCCTAAGAATGTTCAACCACCACTCTCTCAGAGAGCTTCAACCAATGAAAAGTGTAAAGTAATAGATAAATCCCATATATTACTCAAAAGAGTTGAATATATTATATTAGAGGATAGATTTTCTCATTATGAGATATAAATGTAGGAATTGAAGAAACTAAATGCATAACTACTCAGAGGTAATATCCATGTTGGATATATTCTTTAATCAGAAACCAATCTCACTCCCATAGACCATGCCCCTTAATAACAAGGGTTTATCATGAAAAAAAGTAGATCCAGAACATACACTCAACCTTGGATCCAAACAACCAATATATTTAGATCTAATGGTAGTAGGATATTAGGAATTCCATCCATTAGGTAAATAACCAAAACCATGTTAGAAAAATCCTCATGGGGCAGCCCATGTAGGTTATCCACCATATATATATGTAGAGATGCCATAGCTGTCCCAACCCATTGTTCCCCCCATTCAAGATCCCACTCATTTATTTATCCCCCTAGATCCCATTCACACTATTGAATCACTTACAACCCAATTGGAATCCATGGAAGGATGGTGTGTACATGTATAACTGGAGAGGAAGCCTTAACATAAATGGGTGGACACAACTATTCCCCTACCAAATTTTGGGAATCCTATGTTCCCAACATTCAATGGTTCAGGAGATCTAGAATATAAATTTGATGCACATCATGGCTCTATGTGGTCCCATAATGAGAACTATCAAATAATAATAAGTAGCTAAGATCAGATACTTTATACAAAATTTGGAAGGACCAACCTTTTCCTAGTATACTAGTCTACCAGCTAGGTTGATCAAAGGACGGGAAGACCTCAACTAGTAGTTTCTTTATAAATTTATCCCTAAAATATGAAAAAATGCAACACTTGACCTCTCAAATTGAAAATAGTGAAAGAATGATAGAGTCTCATATTTTATCTCCAGGTGGAAGGGACTAAATTACTCTCAAAACCTATAGCTTCATTATGAAGAATTATTGGTCCTTTGTATATAAAACCTACTTGACGAGTTATAGAAACTTCTCATTACTTTGAAATATACAGGTGGGTTTTTAGAATTTGATGCAGTTTCTCAAAGATTAGAATATTATATCTTATGAACCGAGCTAAGTCTTGACCAATACCAAAATCTCAAGGAAAGAGAGTAGATAAATTTGAAACCATTGTTGTCACTCTAAATCCAACTCTCACACTAGATCTAGCTCCAAATACCACACAATATTGTGCAAAACATCCTTCTAAATGATATTAACAATAATTCTAACCTCATTAGGATGATTCAAAGGAGAAGAGATGAAATAATTTTGAGTAACAAAAGAATAATTTTCACTCCTTTCAAGATGAACAAGTCCTAGGATACATTATAATGGCTATGGAGAACAACTTACTAAAATTTTTAGACCCCAAAAGGCCTGATCAGGTTGGCCTTAATTATAGGCCGAATTATTACCCCCTTCACAAAACACTAGGGCATACAATCTAGGATTGATTTTTTTTAAATACATCCTGTAAAATATGGCTGATTCTGGGCAAGTAAAGTTGGGTAAACCACCAACACAAGTGGTATATGTTTCTGCTGTCACTCTAGAGGAAGAAGGTGAATGATAAGAAGTTACCAGTAAGAGTAAACATAATTTCAATGATTGGATGAATTGAAAAGAAATAAATCAAACTCATGCTATCCTTAGGTCTTAGTTAAACCAACCAATTGTGCCCCCATTTTCTTCTACCATGATGAAACCAACTTTATTGGAACCACAATCCTCCAAGATCTAATCTTCCAAGAAGAAACATAACTGAAAAATAAAAAATAAAGTATAGGAGGATGAGCCTATGCAGATACCAAATCTAGTCCCGAATCTCTAGGATTTCATGCCTCTAATCATGAGAGGAAGGTTAGTGTACCACTAAATGGTACCATGGGAATCACCCCACCAAGTACAATCCTTATCAGATGAAGAATTATTCTTCAGTTCCATTAATTTCATTCACTTAATGAACCCCTTATCTGATAATGAGTATTTTTATAAACCTGAGTTCCCTATGCTAGATTAGGAAACCGCATGTAGATTCCACATGATCCGAGGAAGTAAAGGAATATTCATTCTTGGCCGAAATCAATATGTTAACAACATCTCCACTAGAGATATTTACGCTACCAAAACTCATGGTAAATACATCCATTGAGCCCAGAAGAGGCATGAAAATGAACCCACATTTGCTAAAATTTATCCAGATCTAATTGTTTTGGAAGAAAAATTGATGGGTCTACAACAGTACAATCAACTTAGGTAAGTGTACAAACCAATTTGACATAATCCCTCCATAGGTTTTCCTCCAACATCTACTCAACTGCCTAACCCATCTACCTCAAATACTTTAGTAACAAAAGTGAATTATAGGGAACAACACCCCATGTGGATGTGCATACCTTTTACTAAAAAATATGACATCCTAAAATAGTTTTTCATGTTCCCAGTGAAACTTTTAATTCTGTATACCCTCAACTTATTAAAGTATATTAGGGAAGCAAATGTAGAGGCCCTATTAAACCCTCGAGAGTTTGAAACCATGGTCACCACTAATTAAGTGTATTGTGTATATATCAACCCTATAGAATTTTCATGATTATCTCTTTAACAGAGTAGGACATAGATATTATCATACAGGGACACATCAGACCCTTATACATGTTTGGAATATTAGATTGCATTGAAATTCAATGAGACTTTATTGATAATAGATTAGGGATCAATCTCATTCCTATCATAACACTCCATAGGTTGTGTTAAAAAAAGTTGGTTTATCCCCTTATGATATAAATATTTAGTATTATGGAAAAATCAAGCAAAATCCCCTTGGTTGAATTAAGCTCAAAGCTCAATTTAGATACATTGTGTCTGATTTCAAATTCCTATTTTTCCAGTTGGATACAAATTTCAATATTTTTCTAGGGAGGCCTTGGTTTCATCAACATATGATAATACCTTCATCATACCATCAAAGTCTCAAATACTCTACTAATGGGTAGATCAGGACATTTCATGGTGATAAAGCTCCATTTGAGTCTTGCAAGTCTCAATACATCGATGAAGTATTTTATTAGAGGGATGGGAAAAAACCCATGAATGATTATGTTTCTTGGGTTATGACTCCAAATGGTCTAGAAATGAATTTATCTAACCCATTTAGAGAACTTGGTGATGAATACATGTTTCCCAATTGGAATTGCTGATGATAAAGAGGCCTATGATCCTCAAATCAGTGGAAACACATTAGGTGAAAATTCCCCCACTTTGACTCTAGAGCTTTAGTGAACCCCCATGTAATCAGATGAATTAGAAGAGGAACTTTTGTCATATATAGAGATTGGGAATTTCTCTACTTCATATTTTTGATGTTGGAACACTGAATTATCCTCTAACTTTGAAGATTCCCCTTCATCACCCATCCCTCCTAAGGTGGGTATGGAAGATGAAGAGGAATAGGAAGAGGGAGAGGAAGAGGAAGAGGAAGAGGAAGAGGAAGAGGAAGAAGAAGAGTAAGAGTAAGAGGAAGACCTAAAATATGACCCTCCAGCATTTTAGGAAGGTTTATCTACTACCATTGATGAACTTTGATATATAAATATGGGTACAAAGGAAGATGCTCAATCCATGTTGATTAGTATAACTATATCCATTGATGGATAATAAGTATATACTTTTTTCCTAAAATATAACTGAGCTTTTTTTATCTTGGAATTGCATAGAAATGATAGGCCTTAACCCCAATATGTCCACCCACCACTTGGGTCTAGCATAAAATTACCATGGTTATAAGAAGGAAACCAGGAGGATGCATCAAACTCACACTGCCAAATTCGAAGCCAAAGTTCATAAACTCATTAGGTATAACTTCATCCAGGAATTCCAATACCCAAAGTGTATTACCAATATTATATCATTAAATAAGAATAATGATCATATCAAATTTTCATAGAATTTAGAGATCACAACCAAAATTGTCCAAAAGATGATTTCCTAGTTCCAATTACAGAACTCCTAATCAATGAGATGGCCGACTATCAAGATATCTCTTTTATGGATGGTTACTCAAGATACAATAAAATCTGGATGGACCTTGTGGATGAAGAATCCAATAATTTTAGGGCACCCCAAGGGGTATGATGCTATCAGGTAATACCATTTGGTTTGAAGAATGTTGGTGATACATACTAATATTCCATAGATCACATATTCAAACCCTTATTGGGAAATTCCAATGAATAACACATCGATGATCTGGTGGTGAAATCCAAGAGATACTCTGATCATCTTTCTAATCTGGAAATCTTTTTCGACAAGCTATGACAGCATAGCCTAAAAATGAACTGTTTGAAGTGTGATTTTGGTGTTATCTTAGAGAAATTTCTTAGATTTGTGGTATTACATCAAGGAATCAAAGTTTAACCTAATAATACTAAGGACATACTTGACATTTCACCTTCTAAAAACATCAAATAGTTGAGAGTACTGCAAGGATGCCTCACCTACATTCGACAATTTATAGTGAATCTTACGAGGAATTGATTTCCCCTCAACAAGTTGATGAAAAAGGGGTATCTTATCAATAGACTGATGACTACCAAGAAGTATTTGATAGCCTTAGGAAATATATTTTTATTCCACCAGTGTTGATGTTGTACATTGAAGGAAATCCACTCATTTTTTATGTGATAACTTTATAGAGACCACTAGGTGATTTCCTAATTCAAAATAATGTTGATGGGAATGAAAACAACCTCTATTATCTCAGTCAAACCATGATCAATACTAAGACTCATTATTTAGATATTGAGAAGAACTATATGGTGTTAATATTTGTAGTTCAGAAACCAAGGTAGCACTGACAACACCATGAGGTCCATTTGTCTCTCATAATGACCAGCTCAAATACAACCTCAATCATCTCATGTTGACTGGGAATTTGGCATCATAGGAAGTCATATTATAGTAGTTTTATATTTAGTTCATAATATAGAAATAGATAAAAGACCAAACATGAGCGTATTTCTTTGTAGAACATTCCTATATAGAAACAACATTGTTAAATACTAAATTTTACGTTGAAGAGATTTTATCTATTTAAAGTGGTCCCCAGACATGGGGGATGTATTTTGATGGCGTGTCTAGAATCCCAAAAGGAAAGAGAATGGAATACCCCAAGCTCAATAAAGACATGCCAGGAGTCATTCTTATCTCTCTATCAAAGGATGTTTTACCTTATTCATTCCTATTTTGGAAGTATGTACCAATAATGAGGCATTCATTGCAGGCTTAGAACTAGAGATGAAAATATCAGTGACCCAACTGAAGGTCAAATATGATTCAGAGTTTCTAATCAAGTAAATAAATAGTGATTACACCATCAGAAAAGAAGAACCAATCCCCATGTGTGACTATATCTAAGGGTTGATGGAAGAATTACCCTTGGAGACAACATTAACCCACATCCCGTGATCATAGAATAACTATGAAGATATCTTAGAAAATGAAACTAAAACTTTGGCAGATCCAGAACAGGATAAAACAGTCATCAACATTGTGTATAGTAAAATTGCATCATCATTTGTTCATGATAACATGGAAGAGATCAACGAGGTAAATTCCATCCCTAAACTAGATGTTCCTAAAAATGGTTGGATGGTGCCCATACTAGACTATCTCCAAAATGGGTTTCTCCTATTAAATAGAGCCAAAAAATAGAAAATTTGACAACAGGTAGTCAACTTCACCCTTTATGACTACCTGATGTACCAAAAGGTCCTATATAAATAGGGCTTTGAAAGAGTAATTATTATGTGTGTTTATGGAGATGAGACTGTTTCTATTATGAAATAAGTACATAGTAGTGCCTATGGATACCACCATTCAAGGATCAATCATTCAAATAAAATCTAAAGGCTTGGATATTTTATGGACTTCAACGATGTAGGATTGTACACAATTCACCAAAAATTTCCATTCCTCTGAAGTGCATGCCAACTTCATCCATTAACCACCAGAGTTGTTGCACACTATGAAATACTCCTGGCCATTTTTCATATGGGGGATGAATATTGTGGGAGTATATCCTCCCACTACAGATAATTAGTTTAAATACCTCTTTATTACTACAAAATTATTTTCCAAATGGGTTGAGGCAATACCCCTCAAGGAATTGAGAATAAAGAACATCATAAATTTCATGAAGTCCAACATCATCAACAAATTTGGTGTCCATCTCACAATACTAATAGAAAATGACACCAATTTTTACTCTTCCAAATTGAAGAGGTTGTACTAAGAGTACAACATTGAGTCCAACCATTAGTCCCACTATCATGCAATGACAAACATACAAATATAGAATTTCAATAAAAATATATCAAAAATACTCCAGAAAATGGTGGAAAAAGATAATAATTCTTGGACTGATAAACTTCTATATTACTTGTGTGCTTACCATACTACAACTTGTACTGCCACACAAGTGACCTTATATTCATTGGTAAATAGAAAAAAAGTATTCCTTCCCATCAAGGTCTAATTTCCTTCACTTTTCATTTCCATTTGCGATCAACTATCTGTAGATGAATAATTGAAAAAGTGACTAGATGAATTAGAGTGTCTATATGAGAAAATATTTTATACCTTGAATTATTTATAGGTCCATAAAAATTATATGGCATGAGTTTTTAACAAGAAATTTCACCTCCACTTGTTTCTCTAAGGGGAATTGGAAATAGTTCTTAGAACCTTGATGATACTAAGGAAGAAACCTCCAAATATAGAACCCAAGTGGGAATGGCCTTATATCATACATAAATATTATTCTAACGGGACTTACTAATTAGAAAAAATGGACGGGGAACACATTACACCCCCACCAACATGAGGTTTATTAAAAATTACTTTCGAAAACTTCCACTATTAGAATAAATTACCAATGAAAAGACTTTAAAATGAACAAAATTTTAACATCCTTACCACATGAAATTAAACAACATGGAATAAATCTTAGTTTCATGAAATTAAACTACATGACATGGGGTCCCACTTGAGCCTGACACTGAAACCTTATTCATGACATGTTTTCCTCTTTTCCCAATCTAGGACATCACTTCATCAAAAATTCACTGTACATAAACTAGAACTATACATAAATAAAAAAATGAAGTTCCCCCATCCCTATGTGAGAGTTAGATCCCAATTAGGGATCATATGTAAGAAATATGTATGGATTGATTCTTATTACTATAGGATATGTAGTGACACTCGAATATCAAATACTAGGCCCATCTATAGGATAAAGAGAAAAAAAATACCCCCTCCCTGTGTATGGATCACACATGTATATATAATATTCCATACAAGAACTACATGTGGATTGATTCCAATTACTACAGGATATGTAGTGACACTTGGATCTCAAATCCTAGGCCCAACCACAACATGATAAAAAATTCCCCCTTTCTCCTATATATAACCATGATCCATGTGGGGGATTAAAACATGGGTTCCCTCATTCACAAACTCATGGTTGGGACAAATGTTAACTTCCTTACTTATGAGTTAGATCTGTACAAGGAAAATTTCACCCATTCTTGGTCAATTCCATCCTAAATGGTCCTTTCATACTCAATAACCTTACTTTCATAAATCACGCTCCATGTATTGGAAAATTTAGATATCCATAGGCTTTCCCTGGTTATTAGTGACAAAGTTATTCAACTATAAAAGGAACCTCTATTTTGAATATGCATTCTACAACTAATATGGACCTGTATAATGTGTGACCCTAATGAGGCCTTTCAATTAGAGATAATTTCATCCTAAGGAGAAGACCCTTTTATCTCCATATGCCTTGAAAACATCATAGTAGAAACTGATTTTTGAACATGGTCCTCATTTATTCCTTATGTAATTTTCCCATATCATTTTATCAGATTCAAGAGCCTTGAGATAATATCTTACAACTTTCCCCCTTCGTGACCATAGAATTCTAGATAATTCTTGGCTGGATCCCTATGAAATGGAAAATCAAGTGGTACCCACTAAGAAAACCCTTGATTATCATTTTTGGTATAATTTTTATAACTCCTTGAATTATCTTGTTTCTCACATCGAGAATGACTCACATGGACTTAGAGATTTTGGGATATTATTCCAATTTTTATGGTTAAATCCTTCCATAACCATAATTGACTAACGATTTTTATCACATGACCTTAAAGGGAATGGATGGTCATGGATAAAAGACCATAAAAGGCACACCATTGGTCAAAGTTGTGTGGCCTTAAACTCTAGCCACCCATATGTCCTAGAATTATGACATTAAACTAAGTGTACATGTCCATGGGATTATCTATACTAACATTTGGGATATCTATTCATGTCAGGTTATTTCCTTTCCCTTGATGTATAAACTACCTCACCAACCAGTTTGTGTCAAATCTATATGAACCTAAATTGTAGCAATATTATGTCCTAGTCTCATGATGTTAAACTATAGGGAAACCTCCATATCATAAGATATTAAACCATGTAACACCTTGTTCTCACCATACAATGTTAAAATGCATGTCCAACATTCTAGTCACATGATGTTAAAACGAAAGGAAATATCCGTATCATGTTATAACTATGTGTGGATTGATTCTCACTCTGACGATATATGTAGTGATTCCCAGATCCTACATCCCATTCTAGCCACAATATAATAAAAATACCCTATCCTCGTATAAAGAACTTGATCAGTGTGAGGATCCTTTACCTTAAAACTATGTATGGATTTATTCCTATCTAGACATGATATGTAGAGATGCTTAAACCTTCTATCTCTGACCTATTTTTTTTTTGAAATAGGGTGCGATTTTCTTTTCCAGTTTTTGACCCCCGTATCATTCATTCATTCCAGATTAATTCTTACTAGCTAATGAATCCACTCAATCCATACCTTATGGTCCTAGATGTAAGACATTAAAAGGTACATTGAGTTTCCTTTTTGTGATACATTAAACCATATGGTTTAGTTCCCCTTTTTCATGATATAAAACTATATATTTCTTTGGACCTTACCTTAGAGGACCCCTGATTCTGGTGATGGAATCTTGCTTCACCATATTTATTTTACTCGCCTCCATGTGATAAGGGAAACCCAATCCATTACTTATTTATCACATTGATCATAGCTCATGTGGGCTTAGTAATTTTGGAAGGGGCCTCCCCACACGGTTGAGATGCATCGATTCACGTCAGGCTTAATGCAGTCCTATATGCAAGACCTTAAAAGAAAAATCATACGGTCCCTGTCGCATGAACCAAAATGGAATGACTGGTCCTAGATGCAAGGCCTTAAAATGAAAACCATACATCCTTTCCTCATGGAATTAAACTATAGGGAAACTTCATATCCATAATTTTTTAAACTTTATGGTTCACATCCCTATCATATGACATAAAACTATGCATTTTTTGGCCCTTGTTTAAGAGGACCATCATTCTTGGTTCCAATATCCTATCACACCTTTACCCTAGAAATACATGTGGCTTGATTATCATTTAGAAAAGATACGTATTGATTCCCATATCCTACATCTTTTCCTATCCAACATATAAAAAAAATTCCCTCTCCCTACACAATATCTTGATTAGTGTAGGGAGACTCTATCCCATAACTATGTGTGTCTTGATTCTCATCACAATAAGATATGTAGTGATGCCTGGATCTCTCATTCTTGGTCAAAACATGAAAAAACATGTCCACTGTCTCCTGAATATACCCCAATCCATGTAGAAAATTATAACATGGGTTCCCTCATTTACAAATTCATGATTAGAGAAAAATGCATCCTTCCTTATACACAAGCTAGATCTGTGTGAGGAATTTTCCATCCAACTATGGAAAATTCCAATCTAAAATCCCACCTATAATACTTCTTGGATATATCCTCTCTTCATAAACCACACTTCATTTTCTTGGGAAATTCAAATCACCATAAACCTTTTTCAGCTATTCGTGATAAAAGAATCCAACTCTGAAGGACACCTTTATTTTAACTATGCCTACTATGCCTAGACATAGATCTTTATAATACACCTCTAAATAGGATCCTTTAGACCAAATGTATATTTATCCTCAAGAGAAATATCTTTTATTTCCATACACCTTGAAAACATCGTAATGGAAGCTGCCTTTCAAATATGGTCTGTGACCTTTCCTTATGAACCTATCCCATGCCATTATCTTCGATCCAAAAGACCCAATATTATGAATTGAAAATATCTATAATAATATCTATAATATTTTGAATTATTATTAGCATATTATATCCATAACTCATGGTCAAATATATTCAACCTAAAATATCAGTTACATTGGTCCATCTTGCAAAAACTTAATCTTTCAATGAAAAGAAACACAATACTTTCCAGGTTAAAAACCCATGAAAGTGCACCCTAGAAAAAAGTTGAGTATCATCTCTATAGTCATGAACTCTATGTTATCTAGTAAAAATAATGCTATTGAAATTAAAAAGTCACAAAAACCATTGGGTTATAAACCTGTAAAGGACGACCTAAGAAAAATCCAATTCTTTCCTACCAATTATTCTTTAAAATAGGATTAGGAAAAAAATTAAGGAATTGATGAAAAAGGTACAATGTTTATAGGGTCCATCATGTGAATATATCAATAGTAAAACCATGATCACTAGGTCCCTTGGACTAGGAAAAAATTAGAGTATTCTCCTATCATAGTTTTTCTTTTAAGTGAATGCAATAACAAAGAAAAGGAGATCAAGAATAAATACCCTCTCATTTATAATATCACACCACAACCCCAGTTTTATTTTTATATCATTTATTTTTATTCATTTCTTGGGTTCTTGATATTTTTTTTGATTTTATGGTTGATTTACCTAGGAATATTTTTGAGTTTTGGGTGTTTAGGTCTATTTTTAGCCCCATGAACGGTTAGTGTGAATAGTTTGGGGAGAAAATATATAGTTGATGGATGAAAAGGGTGTTTATATTTCATTTTTTATTGCATAGTTTATATTGGATGGTCTATGCATGGTTTTTCCCAAACCTTATAAGGAAAATGAGTAATTGTGCGAACTTCTTGGGGTGTCTGAGATCTAGTGCATAGCTTGCGCATGTCTAGTAGGAACAATCTTTCAAGCATTTTATAGAGTCCTTCATCTTGACAGAGCTGATTTTCATTATTGGTGTATAGTTTCTTAAAACAAATGTATGAGTGTCTTTTCCTTCTAGTGGGGTACGCATGGTTGGCACACGGTTTGGTAAATTGTTCGACCAAACCATGAAACTTTACCAGGTTATTAAAAACTTGAAATTAATCTCTTTCCCATATTATATTTTAACCCCAATTCAATCCATATCCTCCCCGTTCATTTTTGGCATATGAAGGGGCTCTCAAACCCCTCCCACTTTCTCTTTTGACTTGGATTGAAGATCCTCCTTAGTATTTAGGCGAGTTTTCTTTGTATTTTGGCTTGATTTACTCCTCTTATCCTCTCCTCCTCTTGTTTACTTTTTTCTTGGTTGGATTCACTCTTGGAATAACCCTAGAGGATGGAGATATGATGTTTTCTTGTGTTATCTTAGATCTAGGGTTTACAGTTTATCTCTCGAGCATAGTTTTTTCCGACTTTGGAGTTTCAACGTGTTCGCACACCACTTAGGTAGGCGTTTCCTAGATTTCCTTTCCAAAGAATGCCATTATATGATTGAGTCTTATAAAATGTTTTTAAATGTCTTATTAATGTTTTTTGTGTGTTTTTATGGTTTATTATAGCTTCCCATGTCAGTGGTTTATTTGAAAAAGGGTTTTTTCAAATGTATTCTATAATTATACCTATATGTATCTAAGTTATATGTATTCCATTTGTTTTAAAAAAATTACAAGTATCCTTTGAAATGTCTTATTAATGTTTGGCCTTGTTTAGATTTTGTAAAATTGGGTGACATGTAGAATTTTTATTTTCATGGGTTTTAGTGCCTCTTAATGGATTGATGTTTATGGAAGAGATCTTGAACTCCATTATAATATTCCCTGTGTTTATTTAAAGTGAACTTTTATAATTTATATGGATGTCCATTTATATGCTGGTGTGGTATGTTTATCTCTATATGTGCATGAGGTGTGCATATAGAAGTGCGTATGCATATAAATGGTAAATTTGATTGAATTCCCATTTTCTAAAACCTTTTTTTCTCAAATGGTTTTATAAAATGTGAAATGTTTTTCCAATGGATTTTTGGTTCCTAAATTACTTCAAATATGGGTTTCAAGTGTGTTTCAAAGCTTGGCCAGTTTGTCACCTTGGATGTAAGATTTGGAAATCACTTGATTTAAAAGGCCCATTTGGTATCATCCGAGCATGACTAATATTTTCACCCTAGTTTTAGAAATGTTTTTTGGAAAGAAATATTTTTTACTTTGGAAATAGATTTTGATTTCAAATTTTAATTCCTTTTTGGTACCTTGAGATGTTTTAATAAAATATTTTTAAACCCCTATGTGGCATAGTCCCAATTGGCACTTGTGAAATGTTTTACATGTGACAGGAACCCCTATGGTTGACCTCTTTTGGAGAGGTTCATCTCATTTATAGTGTCGGGGAGTGAGAAAAACATACATGGGGCATTTATGAGTTATATATATATATATTTAATTCCAATCACGTGATGACCTCCTCACTTTCCCTTTATACTACTATCATGGGATTCCTGAACGTAATCTAGAGGGTCAAGTGATGATTTTTATCTATGTCATGATTATACATACTAGACCCCATTGGAAGAGTGACAATCCATGTGGGATATGCCACTGGCAATCCTAGTTAGAGCATCCAGGTTAGTTATTGACTATGGATTGCATCACACACCAATAGATGGGTCTGAACTGAGTGCGTCTAGGGTCACCTCTCAAGATGTTTTAGACATGACCATGATTACATATCTATATGTTCCTGTATTACTTTTTGGTATTTTAGTTTCCTATTCTTCTATACTGTTTCTTTTATTTTAGGCTTGCTTGATACATCCTGCTTCTGGTACTTAGTTTAGACTTCCCTCTTCCTTATGTATTATTTGGGTTGTATTTTCTTTTTGGAATTTAGTTTTCAAACTATTCTTTGAAATGATAATCCATTTTAAAGTTTAAATATATGTTTTTTAAAAAGATTATTTTTTAAAAGATGTATTTGGTTGTTTTAAAGTTAAAACCATATTTTCTAATTTTATTTCAAACTAGTGTTTATATACTATTTTGAGAAAGGACATGTATGGATTCTTTGGTGCTTACCTACTGATCTATTTTAAGATCACACCATACTTATGCCACTTGGTTTCAATAGACCCAAGATATTTTATAGGTTTAAATTACTATTTGTATACACTTATGGAGAAAACTTAGTTCCATGGTTGGCGGTGACCCATGAGGTCACCTGAAGGTATGTTTTTCCTTCTGGTTTTGTTTCTTCTCCACTTCTAGTATTGGTATTTATTTATTTATTTATTTATCTTTTTTTCATTTATAAATCATTCCTAATTGAGTTAGTTTTGATTCCCAAAACTAGATGCTAGCCTGAGAGGATTGGGAACACCTCTCGTATCTTATCGTGAGCTACCTAGGGTGCCCAGTTCAGGGGATGATCCAGGTTATTTTGTGACATATAAGATAAAAAATCCATAAGAGAATCCACAATTTTGAGTCTCTATTTTGTGATTTATAAGAGGCATTCAATATAACTCTTAAGTTTTTAGGTTGATTTCAGAGCCTCATCAATGTTCTTTTGAAGCCCAGTCACCTCTACATCTTCAACCTCCTAAATAATACGAAGATATTCCCTTTTCGTGGTGACAACACATTCCCTTTGAGTTCAAATGTCTTCTAGTGACTGGTGAAGTTATAAAATCTCCCTCTTGGTAGTATCTATCTCTTTCCAAAGGAATATCATTTCAATAGCCTTCTCTTTAACTCAATGTTGGAATTATTCTAGCTTCTCTTTATGATTGAGCTCTAACTGTGATAACACAACCCATATGTTGTTAGATTTTCTAATTAATTGATCTATAGTTATCAGATCTCACAAACTTATTCTCTTGCTCCCATCAATGAATGATTTCATTTATAGCACAATGAACCACATGATATTCAAACCCACTATACCCCAATGTAGTGAACATGCTTAGGAGTCATTAAAGTTGATAATTCATGTCTTCAAGAGGTTTCTCAGAGAGTATATTCCATATATATTTCCAAATAAATCATAAAGACTTACAAAAATAAATATGTGCCTCCTAGTTTACCTTATAACCACTCTCAGGAGGATACACATACCCCAGAATTGACTCAATCAAAAAAGTATCTTATGTTGTTCATTCTGGTGTAATATCATCTTTGCCCTGTGTTGTGGGTTGAATCAAAGTGAAGGATTCCTCTTCAGGATTGGTTGTTGAGGATTATGGTACTGAAATAAAAATAGGATTCATCATTGAAATTTTAAGATAATCAAGGGAAGGGGACAAGAAAAATCTAAGTATCAAAAAATACTCACATGTTAATGGATTAGTTGATTGGTTTGAGCCACCACTAGTATCCTTGGACTCGTCAGCTTGAATGATTATTTCTTAAGGAGGAGTATCCTCTTGAGTTTGCCCGATACTTGGGGAAAAATAATCATTGTAATATCCCACACCAAGATCTTGAATTGACGTTTCCTCTATTACAAGAACATGGGGAGCCTCATCGCTCTATTGTTGAATTTTCTTGACAATGTTTTTTACAGATAAAGATATACAAGTCATGAGTATTTATTAATACAACATACATAATAAGGTTGACTGTGTGTTAAAAAAGGGAAAATCGCATCCATACAAATCCTTATTGAACCCCATGAACTCCTCCATATCAATGTGTTTGATAATATCTTCCATTACCATTATTTCATTAACTAACATATCAAGGATCACTGCATCCTCACCAGTAGGGACATTTAAGATGTCTAGTTCATGACTCAAATATGTCCCATCCAATCCACCCACCGTTGTTTCTGCAAAAAAACCCATTTCATGCCCTGTTGAATTGGGATAACCATCAATAACTTCATCATACAGTCCAAGATCCCAATCAAGACCTTTTGGGATAGCGATGGGTCCAACAATGTTGCTCATGGGGTCCTCCAATATATGCATTAGATCTGAAATATCATGAAGAGGAGAGTCAAAAATTACTACATGACATCCTTATATGCACAATTTTCATCACCATGATTCGATTCTCCCTATGTAATAACTACAAAAGGTGGGGTCTTGTCCCTCAATATCTCTCCCATGGAATGTGTAGACTTGTTAGTAATAGTTCTCACTTCACCTGAAGGATCAACACCAGATCCTTTGAGATAAGAGAGAAGAGAAGATTTTACAATCCATAAGCATGATTATATTCATATTCTAGATAGATAAAGAACAATTGATTTTGTGAAAAATTATACTGGATAATGACACATCTGGATAATGTTTTTTCTATTCGATGACATTTCACTTTGGATGGTTGAAGACTGGAACTTTCCTCCTCAAATAAAGAAACTGGGGGTGGAAGTCATGAATGTTCTCCCACCATTTCCTCCTCCACAGGTCTCTAGCCTAGGGATAATTCCCCAACTCAGAAGGAGTATATTCCTCATCCCCCATAGGGGTGACCATCAAATTATATTTTGGAAATGCTAGTGTCGGTGACTCTTCTTCTTCCCTCTGTGAATAAAAGTTACATTTTTTTCTTCTATAAAAACCCCTTTTTCAAAAATGGGTGGGGGGGGGGGAGAAGGGGCTTACATCATTAGGATTAACAAACTCATACCATTCATCGGTAGATTGATCACCCACTCCCTCAATGATGCCCTGATCCACCATATCAGTTTTCCGCTTCATGGTAGGGATATGGTCATCGATGGTAGAGATGTTCATCTCTAGCTTCTAAATATATTTTCCCACTTCAGTGGGATCAATATCATAATGGAAGATCGAGGGTGCTAGAATATCTATAAGATTTGAAATATGTATGACAACTTGAAGAAGTGTACACAAGTCCTTGATGTTAAAAGGCATATATTTCTATAATTGAGTTTCTTCAGGTCATACATAATTTGATGTTTGTTCAACTAGCAGTGAAGAATACCAAATGTCCCTTGAATTTATGGGCTTTCTAGGATTCTCCATTTTGGTTGGAGACTGGGTGACTGGAGCCTAAGTCTCCTCCCGATGATGGTGACTTGATCATCTTGTCTTAGCCTTAACTAGTGGAACCCTTTTAATCCTAGCTTTTTGATTGGCCTACACCCGAGGTCATTTGGATGATCAAAAAGCTTAATCACCATCACTTTATGGATCTAGATAGGCCTTATTACTACGATTTCCCCATCCAATAGTCATGGTATCTTTAACTTGAGGTACTCTCTTTGACAACACCCCTTGATGATATAAATAAATATAGGTATTAGTATACCTAGAAGTCAACTCAATAGATGCACCCAATGGAGGTAGATTCATTACCACCTGAGATAAAATATTGATCCATGAGGAACCATAATTTCTTAGATACCATCAAGTTCTTCTCTAATCAGAACTCTATGGGAGGGGATACGGTTGGTTTCTATAGGTATTTAAAATGATGTGAAAATCTACAGGGTGTATAGGATTTGTGGATAATTTTTATATCAATACATGTTAAAAATATACAATCTATGAAATCCATCATATATGACCTCAACTCATTATCACCAAGGCCATTATCAGTGAATATTCTAGTGGGTGGATCCCCATATGGTAAGAAGTTAAATTATTCAAATAAGCTCAGATTTTTCATATCTACCCCATATTTAAAAGACAAAGGCTGTATGCCAGAGTCATCTTGAAAAAATGGTTGGAATTGGCATCTAGGAATGCTGACCTCACTCAATATGGAATAAGAGCTAAAATGTGCTTCAATCCATACCCATAGCATTTGGAATGACCTTGAAATTTAAAAGGATGCCTTTCCCATGTAAACACGCAACAAGCATCAGTGGATTTTCACTAAGGCAGGGGATTCCAACCCTATGTGTTCCTATTATACTAACTTGGATACTATAATGAATTTCCCTAGCCTCACACCACCATTGGATTCATGAACCTATAGAATATAGGTGCTCAACCACATCACTAGAAAGCCAAAAAGTTGGGTTTTATCAAGAATTTTAGACTTGATCATATAACCCCACATTTTATATTGGACTTTTCCCAATAAATACCAATATTTTATAGGGATTACCCACTTTTCCAATGAAGGACACCCTATTGGATGCTGACTCCTGGGTCCCTATCCTTTGGGATCCAAGAAAACATCCATCTATGCTTCAGGATGAACATTGCGCCTTGGGAGAGGGTCTTTCTCTACAACCTCTTGGGTTATTTTTAACAACTCATGAGCCAAGGTAGATGTTTGTTCAACTTCCTCCCACTTGCCTTCGGTGGTATGAACTCATCATACATATCTCTAAGAATGGTCACTCCTGAGATCTTGTAAACATCCTATAAACTAATACCAACTTCTCCACGAATCATGTGAAAATTATTAGACTCTAGGCTCCATCAGCTAAGTATCTTTGGGATCATGTCAAGATGTTTATATATGTATGTTTTCATAATCCAAATAACTTCATAAATACCAACCGCTTTAGGATCACCATCAAACTCTACACAGGTCTTACACACCCAATAGAACCACATCCACTCTCGTTTAACTCCCCCCAGTGTGGAAGTCCCAATCTTCCTTCCAATATTTTGATTGTTTCTAGATGGAAGCATGAATGATAGAGGGGTACCAGTATGGTTTCGGTTCAAGATTTTAGGGATTCAAATCTGGGGAAGATGTATAGTGATGCATGAAACATAGAGGGTTTCATTCCCTCATTAATGAATGAACCCTTGGAGGAAATGTTGATGGTAGTAAGGTTTATGTATTCCTTTTACTAGGATTATGGAACATAATTCTTCATCCATAGGATAAGTACATCCTTCAATAGCCCATTACTGTAGAGAAGTAATTTTTCACTCTCAGGATACTCGAGATGACACTTCTTCAGCTACTTCATGAGATCTAGAAGGGTGGATTCATATACTCGATAATAATCTAACCCAACGATTCCCAACATATCCTTGATATGCATAGTAACTTGTTTATAGAAAAAAATAACTATTTCCCCATCCATTGAAAATCTATAGAGAAACATGCATGTTTTCATTAGCACTAAAATATTAATGTGTAGTATTCTGGAAGAAAATTTAGTAAAGGAATGGCCTCAAATAGGCATCTCACCTAGGTGTCCTCGCATAGGCATCTCACCCATGAGTCATTGATCAAGAATCTCACCTAGGATACCTCATATAGGACACTTTCCTATGTGGCCTCACATAGGACTCTCTCTCAGACAACCTCGTATAAGCCTCTTTCCCAAGAAGCCTTGCATAGGTGACTCATGGTGGTGACCTCATAGAATATAATTCATGTAAAATAATCATTCAAGTAAATTCATATAGAGTGGAAGCATAGAGTATGTGCACTAAAATATTGAACTATGAGAGCATTTCTTCTCCAATCGAGTGGAATAGTGTAAATGAAGAGGGAGGCCACTGAAAAAGAGACACTATTTATAGATGCATGGTCACTTATTTCATTGTAAAATTTCATGGTTTAGCATGTACGATCAAATTGCACATATCAACATGCATGATCCACTTTTACACTTCCCCTTTATGTGAGAAACAAGAAGTAATGTTCACTGAACCCAAAATATGAACGATGTGTGTGTGAGAACACATGATTCCCAATGAATCAAGGGTCTATCTATGTCTGAGTTCCTCTCTACCTCAAGATTAAATCCTATTATTCCAACTAGATCCAATCTTGAGGGGGGGAGGTAATTTTTTGGCACTCCCTTTTTGAAACAAAATATTACTTTCAAAAGTAAAACACTTAAAATATATAGAGAAAGAATGGTATAAGTGAAAGTGTTGCACTTCATTAAGAAACACATGAGTAATCCTTTCTCTTACCACTTTCACATCCACTAACTTGTGAAAATAAAGGTTTCAAAATCCACCTATGTGTCCATTCATCTCATGCTATTTTATCCTATATGGATCACCCCATGTAGGTCTAACATGAACAAACCATCTGCGCAAACCACCCACACAAGTGACTTTCCCGAATAGTCACCTTTTCATAGGGTCCCAATCTTTCTTATAATCAGGACTCTTGGGGTACCCATTTGGTACTCTTAGAATACATGAAGACCAATCAAAGCTCTACTCACCCTAGTTTCTCACCCAAGTCTATAAAAACCATCAGGTGGCTTTCTAATCTTATAAAATAAGAGGGATTAACACAAGTTAAGGTATCAAAGTTCCTCAATGGTTTAAACACTAAGGACTTATTATAGAAACCAATTCCCCTTTTTTTTCAAAAACACCCAGGTGAAGGGCCCATTCTTGACTTAAGACTTGCGTGCTATCCTTATAAGAGTACTCAAGGTGACCCTTGGTGTTTGGATCGAAATCTTTCCCAAGTGGTGTTTCCCATGTTATCCAAAACTTGAGAAACTTATTTGAACCACCCAAGTAACACTTGGTAGAGATACAAACCATCTTTCCTAGGTATCACCTGGGAAAATACCAACCAAATCACCCAGGTATCACTTAGGAAAGATTCAAACCAACTTTCCCATATACCACTTGGGTGAACCACCCTCTGAGCCCAAAGTCATCCTCATAATACAAATGATAGGGAAACCATTTTCCCTAGTATCCTATCCAAAATATACTAGACCAAGACCTCCTCTAAGTCCTCTAGACATGCATGATCATAACATAATAAACACCAGTGTTTCCTCTTGATCATGCATTCCTGTGGTAAATGAAGTTCCACATTTAACCTACCTAATAGGTTAAATCCTCAGAATTTTCACAATCATTCATTCCTATGGTAATGAGGATCCCAACCTCAATGGTAGTGGTGGGAAATTTATTGGTTTAAGAAGTGATATATACTCCCTGAAACATGAATCAAATTAGGTGGTATATGTGTATTCTACAAATATATAAGACTCAGGGGTGGGGTTTAGAGAAATTAAAGAAGATGAGAATGGTTAAATTTTTTCAGGAATAGAGTAATATCCTAATATTTCTTGTAGGAAATCATAATTATCATTCCTTCTATATCCCCACCCTCATATACCAGTGGATGAGGAAGAATGTTTCACTTGGGCTTCCAATCCTGGTGTAAGTCACTTGCCATACATGATTGTGCAATGTGGATATCTTCTATTGTATCTTGTTTCTCACACCAAGCATGACTCACGTGAGATTAGAGATCAATGGTGATCATGTAACCAACATGATAAAATATTCCAATTGCCCCCCATAGGTGTAATCCCCAACATGTACAACTATATGGGATTTGATTCCCATTCTTATGGGATATGAAGGAAGCCTCCCTGAGGTTCAAACCCAACACCTTTAATCTAACCTCATCCTCATAGGTCCATGTTCCCAATAACCCATAGGGACATATCTATGTCCTATCATCTTAACCTCATTATCACATATTCACAATGAAGGATATCTTCACATAGATATATTTCTTATAGGGTTAACCCGATCCCGCTGGCCCATACTCTTGGTAGGATCAATCACAAACGGCCCACTCAGGTGTAATTCCCACACCATCCTTTTCTAGGCACCTAACTCCTAGATGTCATTTCCATATGATGTTAAACTACATGGTCTAGTCCTTTTTACATAAACCTAAAAGGTATAGTGTTTCACATTAAGTGGCACCAAACTACATGGGTTCTGATTCCTTTCATGAGGATATATAGGAATCCCTTCTCACGGGATAGATCCTGATATAGAAGATCCAAACACCTCTCTAGATGAAAATAAATTGAAGAGTTCAATTATGAGGATTTAAATCATAATAATTTAAAATAAACTATCAATAAGTAAATAAAAATATAATATGAGGAACCTTTGATACATATAGATAGTTCCATTGATTAATAACCTCTGATACATATATATGGTTCCATTAATTAAGAAAATCTAATACATGCATATAGTTACTCCTGCATGTATACGTGATTGATTGAAAATTTAAAGGGTGAACACCTTATATTAGGTTCTATAAAGGATTCATGAAGATGAATTAAATCTATAAGAGAGACCCATAGTAGGTAAAAATCCCCCTACCTAAAGGGTGTGATGACCCTAACCTCCCATCCTCTCAACCAATGTGAGTACCTAAGCGTCACTGGAAAATTTTCTAGTGATAACCTGCCTTTGGAAAGTAGGTCCATATCATGGATATGGGAATCATTGGGTGTTTAAAATTCCATGAATTTACCCCATTGGAAAATTGATCTAAAAACAGGTGTGAAATAATTTCATACAATGAATAATATGAATTAGTTTATATTATAAAAAATTTAATGTGTTTATATTTATTTCATTATGGAATGTCCCTAATATATGACTAAATTATAATATTTTTATAATTTTTTTATTTATTAATTATTTATAAATTCTTTATCACATGCTTAAATATATAAATCATTTATTTATTTTGTTTATTATTTACATTATTTATTAAAATATTTGTTATATTATTATTAGATGTATTTTATAGTTTAAAGTTTTAAACTACTTCTTAAATTATCATACATGCATCTAAGGAGTTACATGCAAGGCATGATAATTAATTTAATTTTATTTTACTTTGAATTTGGATTGTATTAGGTTATGATATTGAATTGAGTAGTTAATTATAGTTTATACATATTAAGTTTCATAATTATGAAATAATTGTGGTATCTCTTGAGTAAATTATCCTTAGGGAGAGGGACTTTGGGCCATGCTACTCACTAGTAAGGAGCCTTATGTCTTGTCTAGGAAAGTGGGTCTTAACTATATGCCACTCTAAGATCAATCTTATGAGGATTGTTGATTTCACATGATTCTAAGACTTTACATGAAAGGGTTTCATATATCTTATGCATGTGATCCATTTGGATGTTTATGAATATAGTTGGATTTTAATTCGTATTGGTAACATTAGATATAGGTTATATAAAGAGTTACACATCAATATGGTTTGAACATATTGATTTGGTGGAAGGAACATGATTCCAAAATAAATCATTAAAATAATGAATACTTTTAAATGGAATACATGAGATAATATGGTGATAAAAATATCCTTAAAGATACTAAGTGTTAGATTCCTTCCAAAGTGAACACTCATCAAGACCTAAATTATTCAAATAAATACGATTTTTATAAATAAGTGTTCCCATGAATTATCTTGTGCAAGAAAAGAAAGTGATGAGGTAACCCTAAGAGTTAAGTGCCTAATTTTTGGTGTTTTCTTTGGGTTACACTTAGCTAGTGATCACATTGTCAAGCACGTCAAATTAGATGTTTAGTTTTTTACTAGATTTTTTGCAGTATAGAAGGAACCATAGGTCATATATCAATAGAACCTTAGATAATTAATTTAAAAAGAATTTTTTTTATTATTAAAAGGGGAATAAGATTTTATAAATATTGTTTTTTATTTATTTAAGAAGAAATCATAAATAAACAATCAATAAAATAAAGTATAAATTAATAGATTTGATTAAGCGTGATTAACCTAGGGAAATATCATGATTCTCATCCTTCATATCTTCAAGAAATAGGGTTTAGATATTGTAATAACTAGTTTTTAACACCTAGAGATATATTTTTACTGAGTTTATACTAGTATAACTCATAGGTTTCAGTAGTAAATAAAAAATTATTCACCGACTACCGCCAATGATAGGGTGATTTGTGTCCGACTTCATAATCAAAACTCTACAAGGGAACACACAAATAACTCAACATGTTGTCCAAGATTTGTGTTATTTCATTGGGATACCAAGGAATAAATGTACTTAACAATGGTAGTGTTTATTAGAGTTCAATTGACCAATATGAACCACACAAACACTGTAATTGAAAGGGGGAAGAAGAAGTTGTGAACGGTGTGTGAAACATCACATGAATGGGTACCCCCAAACATGATCATATGAGTTTGATCATGAAATAACAGTACATAACTCAATTAAATAAGATTATTGGATGAATAAAAACAGCACAAAAACCTATAATTTAAAATACCATTCAAATAATATAAACACGAAGCTTGGTATTTACATCACGTTCCTCCTTGGGAGATCATAAAGAGTTTAGAACTCTATGGGAGGGGAGGAAGCCATATATGTTGAAGAAGACCATTCCAAGCACTCTAAAACTTAACCATTGGTCTATAAACATTTTATAATGAGGGGGAGTGGTTTTATGTAAAAAAACATCAAAATTCCCATAAAATAAGTCAAGTTCCTAAGGGACTTGGTGATTATTCATGGTAGACTTTTTCCCTCTAATTTATCTAGCTGGTTGGATGACCGAAACGAATTAAATTGACTTAAAATTTAGTGTATAGGTGGGCCTTAGATTTATATGTCTAGTAGAGGTATAATCATCCTAATTAGAAGTCTAAAAACTGAGTTATGGCCTAATAACCATAGGTAGGTCCAATCTATATCTCCTAGAATTTCTTCACTTGTGGGCCTGTTTTGGGTCTCTTGTACTCAAATCCAGTCTACAGTCCAGTTGGATGAATTGAATCCCAATGATCATATAATCCTAAATTTTTTTTTCACATTTTTATTAGTCCAGTGAATGTTATGATAGAAACAATGAACTACTATTAAATTGGGCCATTATGTAATTACATATTTTTAAGCATGTTTTCAAAAAATGAATTCATAATATGAGTTGAGTGCAAAAGGATTTAATAATGGGATAATATAACCCATAAACAATTTAATACCAAATTATAATGGTGATAATATATGATATATCACTGTGTGTTCATATAGGAAACCCTAATATTTAGGATACCATAGGAATGATATTGAGTTTATCTATATGATGGATTGAACAAAGAGTTTTCTATTTGATCATCCAAGATTCATATATGATATGATTTGGATGAATACCTACCTAAATAACTAGGTGGTGAGAAGAACTAAAAAAACTCATTTCTTAGTGAAATATGAATCTTGGCCCACTAATAGATATGATGTTATCTAAATGAGGTCATCATTTTAGTGGGAATGCATTTAATAAAAGTACCTATCAAATCAATTTAAAACATGATACTAATATAATAAAAAATCCATTGTAGATAAATAATATCATCATCATTAAACATTACTTTGAGATAAATATTTAGAAAGGAGAAACTTAATCTATAGAACTTCTCAGATTGGAGAAATACTTAAGAACTATTCATAAGCAAGAAATAAAATTCTACATCTAAAAGTAATATATTACAGTGTAACCTTATGTTGAAGTTTCTCAATAAGTGAATCTATATGCTTATGAGAATCATTTAATGATTCACTTAAAATTTCAAAGGTATTGGGTACAATATGACCAAATAGAATTTATTCACTTCTTATATATTAAATATAATTGGATATATTAATGAATTGTAAAGATTTAATGTTTCCATTAAGTCTTATTTTGGTTATGAAATCATTATACTATATTTTTTAGAAATTTTTATAAAATGTGAATGATCTTAAGAAATGTTTACCCTATTTTATTAATTTTGAAAATAGATAAACAATGTCACATGATGTCTAGGTTCTAGTACTATATTGAAAATATAAGTGGGTAAAAGTTCAAACTAGAAGTATAAAATTTAGTTAGAGAGCCTAAAAATATTTATTCTAGTAGTTATCTAAGGTATTTGAAAGCTAAAAATAAATCCAAGAAGGAAATATAATGTATTTGTATGATATGAAATTGTTCAGAATAGATGAAGGAGTTTAGGAAACTTTATGGAATGTCCATGTTAGGTACCAGTATTATAGAAACATTTTTTTATTTCTAAGGATATATGATACCTAATGTATATTTGATAAATTTTGTAAATATACAAGAGTTCAGAATCAAGGTAATAATTGAAATATCTTATAGTTTTCATTCAAATGGGGAAGAAAAGTGTCACTAAATCATGGATTGAATGCAAAGTAATTTATCATGATCATATGAATCTAATTAAAATATGTGTATCTTTATCTCATTTCTATTATATTATAATAAAAGGTTTTTATTTACTAAGTGTTTCTATGAAAAATATGATATGGTAATTTTAATACACATGGTTTATGATTCATTGGTTTCTATACCATAATTGAGAAGAATATAAGGATAAAAGGTGTTTTATCTAGGGTAAAATAGTTAATAAACCTATTTATTAAAATATGTGGGACGTGACCCTACCACCCTTCAGTGGAATATTTTAAAGAATAATATTTTTAAAGAAATTTCACCAAACACATAGAATACCATATATGATATGGATACAATAGTTCACTTGTTAAATATTCCCACTTAAGTAAATAAGAATTATTTCATAAAAAAATTATTTTGTGTATCTTATCATGATATCAAATAGAGAATATAGTGTCTAAGAATCTATTGGGAGTATGTTTGGACTTATATAATTTAAAAGTTAACAAATAAAATATTATTCAAGTAAAAATACAAAGTGAATTTCACTTAATATCCTAAACGGTTTAAGGTATGTTGGTAAAATATTAATGTAAAGAGTTATATTAGTTACTAAAGTATTTCAATGGAAAAGGTTCTTGGGATGGTGATGGCGATGAACTTAGAAAGAGTTCTAAGTGGAAAATAAATGTTATTAGCATCATAACATTTGATGTTGTGAGGTTAATACTTGGTCAAGGATTTGAACATTAGGAATGTGATTCCTATGTCTCACAATTATTAAAACTTTCTTACTTAATATATGTTACTCAATAAAGATTTAAGTGGGTGATTTTTATTAGATGATCACATAGGGATGTAACAGGAATTACATAGAGATGTAATGAGTTTAATAAAACCCTAAAAGTGCAGAAAATATAAGAATGATATTGTAGTTTATCATATGTTATATTATAATACATGAACTTATGTATGGTTTTTTAAGTATCCTTAAAGAAGTTTAAGAATATAAAATGTATCATGTTATACAAAAAGGAAATCTCTATTTTATCATTATTTCATGTTGGTTATATAAACTCATGAAGTAAAATGATAATTGACCACTCAAAGTATAAATATGAGTTATCCCTAACAAATGTTTATCATGAATTATTATATGTTGTGATGGAATGTTAATTTTATCATGGGTAGGATTTCATATAAGTATATTAAATTTTCTCATGAGGAACAAAATGGGTTTTGTACATTAGATGACCCATGAAGTATACCACATGGAGTGTCATACACCATGTCTTTGGTATACAAGGGGTGCATGATTCATATTTGGATTTCCTGAATACCTAAGGTTAGAGAGATACCTATCATGAGAACCTTTATACTTTGACACCTTTATTACACAAGCCTTAAGGCTTAGCTAATCAGGGAGTGGTTAAGTATTCTATAAATCATGTAATCGATTGGACCTTAACCAAGATAAGATTTGTGATCTCATATGATGAGTATGAAATTTTTAATGTTAGTTTGTTATAAATGCTATAAATATTTGAGGGTTCACAATTTGTGGTTGACTGGATAGGGATTTAGTTTTACTCAAAGAGTTACTCTAAAATAGTTTTAGTGTTTATCCAGAATGAGTTTTGGATGGATATTCACAAGTTATTACAGATGATGTGATGCATGATGAAGTTGATGATAACTTTCCAAAATTTCTTAGAATATACCCAAAATGATTTTTTGGATATGATTTCATAAATTATTTCATATGATACAGTATAAGGTAAAATGAAACAAAGTCTATGATTCTTTAGTGCAAGTGAGATATTGACGGTGATATGCCCTAAAGCCTAGTATGTATGTGATACATATTATCATATATCATAGGGTATGATATATGCATATTAAATGAGATAAAATCCGGTATTTCATGATAATTAAAAATTCCAAGGATGGGTATATCATTTAGTACGACATGGAGATACCATATAGGATGTGTGTGAGAGGAATCATATTGTATGACCCATACTAACACCCTAATATATTCATGGAATAAAAATGTTAAAAGTTAACATACAGTAATATTACACATATAGCTATCATTAATAAACATTTCATATGATTAAATGTAAGGGAGATTCATTTGAATGCATTAATGTGATGAATTCAAAATTGGTCTGACCATTTACTCTTATATTATATAATATAAGGAGTAAATGCATGATTTCTTATTGAGGCTTATAAAATGAGGTAATACCCATGAGGATGGGTGTGTGAGGTTTCCCAATCATTAGATGAACCAATATTCCCTTCTAAGATATCTTTGTTCTTTATCCTTTTCCTAGTGATGTACTTGCATATCGTGGATGTGAGGATAATCCCACTCGAGTGTTGGGTGATTCATTCAGTCCCATGGATACACAATGGAGGAGGGAGTACTTTGGCTACATCTGAGGGATATTTATAAATCACTTGAATGGAAATTCATCAGTGTAAGGTATGCACATATGTTATTCATATTATTTATGCACAGTTTCAGTTACAATCAGAATATATCTTAGAATTTGGGTTTCTTATTATTTTCACTTATTATATTTAGTGTTAACCAATACTTATAATCCCATTAGAATGATATAATGAATAATATTTAGAAAGGGGATTTTTTTTTAAAATTTTACGATGAGATAAAAATGAGGGAATATACTCTTATTTTTTAGATGTAAAGTATAAGTTTATATGATTTTTTGATGATTTTTTTGAAAAAATGAAATATTTATTGGAAATAAAAGAAAATTACTTAATAAAATACAACATGATTCACTGAAAATCTGACAGAGCCTCACCAAATATTCAGTGGGATAAGCAGTGGCCTTTTCCATTACCATTGACACCATATTGTTGGTAGGGGTCAATCAAGATTCTAATGATGAAAAGTTGTGTTTTGTTTCAACACATGGTTTCTTGGTCATTTTGAAGTCAAGGATCTCTAATTTTTAATAAGGATGGATTGGGGATGGTCATTTGGTTGACCTTTATCTCTTTTACCCCTCTATTTCCCTCATATTTACCATTTTTTAGATATTGATCCATGATAGTTTATTACAAAAATTTTATGGTAAGAGCTTGGATATTATCTCCATATCCTAATTTTTATTCTCTTTCATTATATTCAGAAGATTCTAATGCCTTGTATTTAGGAATTTTGAGAAAAGGTTTCATCAAAGTATGACTGAACCCTATTGAATGTAAACTCAATAAATATAAATAAATACACATTTAATTATTATTAATGATACAATAAAAATAATAAAATCGAAATTTTCTAAGATAGTTGTAGCTACCAATAAATAATAAATAAATAAAAATAATGTGAGTATAATTTAAAGATATCCTAGATCACGTTCTCTAATAAACATAAAATGTACAATAAAAAATAAAAAATATAATCCATAAAATAGACATTATGAGAAAACTAAGAAGTGTTATTTGAGGGAATGTATTTATAGAAAGTAATTATAACCATAAAGAACTATGTGAAATGACCCCGATTCTAGTAACCTAGAGCTAGTGTTTACTTTATTACATTGGTATAAGATATAAGGGATCTCACCATCCAAGATTTATCAATTTAGAAATCTTGGAAAATTAGATACATACATAATTCCCATATTACATTAGAAATGTAAAAACATAACATAAGAAACATTATCACATCCTTAAAATTGTTCAAATAATCCTTATTCATATCCTAGGGAAAGGAAAACAAATAAAGGGTGATCTCAATTACTCAGTAAAGGTTATTTACAACATAAGCTATCATGAGTAAATATGGAATAATCAATATGGTAGAGTGGATAATCAAAACCCATTCCATTCAATCAATACTATGAGTTTAAAGTATATCCATGGATAATGTCAACATAACAATCCATGGATAATGGAAAATAAATTCTCAATAAAGGAAATGCACAATTATATACATTCATGATCTAACCATCAAGGCCTCGACCATGATATCATTAATATTATTATCAAGGCCTCAAATAATACATTCTTAATAAATGGGTAGGTGTAAACTAGATAACCATATAATATGTCATGCTTACTATTTTTCCTCATGAGACATATAGATGCATCAAGGGACTATTTATAACTGGGTTCAATGAATCTAAAATTTCTATTTACACTTTTAAATAATTCAAATAATATTTTTGGAGTTAGGCACAAATTTTACATGGAGTTCTAGGGCTCATAGATCCTTGATGATAATATATTAAATATAATATATCTCACATGAATATTTTTTTTAGAAATAATGGAATAACTACCGAATGGTGTCTTAGATGAGAAAATTGATTCTACCATTAAATTTAAAGCATGAGTTTTACCCTATATGCAACATAAGTTTTTTTTGGCATTGGATGATTCGATAGAGTGCAGTCATGGGAGGGTTAAACGAATTAAATGAATTAAATGAATTAAATGAATTAAATTAATTAAATGAGTTAAATGCATTAAATGAATTAAATGAATTAAATGAATTAATTAATTTAATTTTCATTTAATTTCCAAACCCCAATGAAAATAATTTATAAAAAAATCTTTGGATAATTCCTTAGGGTTATCTGCATAACCATAGAGAAACTATAGGATGGATAAAGAGCCCTGGTGGTGAACACATTGGCGGGTGATCACGAGATCATGGATTGATGATCAGAACACTAGGATATTTATTATCATCAGTAAAGTTCTTGAATCTCTGAAAAAAACAATGACATAGAATCATTATTCATCAGTGATCGATCCAACTAGAGGTAAGATTTTTTATGATTTAATTCCCAATTATTGGTTTTTGAAATGAATTTAAATTAATTCATAGATATTTCTTTGTTGGTTTTTCTAAACTTTGTTTTATCTTCATAGAATTAGGAATTTTATATTATATCATCTTTGATTTTTTTGATTTTATAATCCACTTGATTTTTTTGAATATGATGACGATGAAAAAAATAAACATGACTTTTGTTTGATTATCACTTTTGTGTTTTTTGACTTTGTCCCTCTATTATTTGATGTTCATCATTGGTGTTTTGATTGTTCAATGATTTGATGATACCTGGGGAACTGATCATTATGAAATAATTCTTTGGTGAAACAGATCATGGGTATGGGTTCAGTTTTTGGATTCAGCAACATGAAAGAGGTGTAGCATTGATGATGGGAACCCGATGATGGTTGGGGCTATGGTGATTCCATGAGTCGGATTGAGCAGGTATCTTCAGATCTATGATGAAAGGTGATTTACGATCATCAAGTGGATGGAATCTGACCATCGGTTACATTGAAGGCTTGAACAACTTAGATATGGGAAATTATGGCCATATTTTTCAACTAGAATGACATAGGAGGTGATGTGAGCTGATACATGTGAAGACTACAATTTTATGTGAAATTCTGAACTACACGGTGTGTAATTTGGAAGAATACATCCAATGTAGACCCCTATATGTGGTGGATAGGGTTTATATGGTGAGTTAAATATAACACACCTTGTAGGGGAACCACACACCACGTGAACCTTAGTCAATCAGCTCAACATATATAGGGAGTACATGCCCAGGAATCCATATGACCTCATGCAACATGTGTAATGGGGAACACCTCATATTCTTTTGAAAGTGTATGAGAAGGGGAAAATGAAACACGCTGAGTGCCAACCCGACCTATACATGTCATGTATCATAATAGAAAACCATGTATTTGGAGAAAGATATGACATGTGAGATGGAAGGACATAGGCAGTTCAAGACATAGTGATAGACACTGTGTACCCTAGTAGACACATTGTGTACTCCTTCTAAGGAGGGTTAGAGCCCTTGTTCTTATCATACCGATTATAATATGATCTTGGGTGAGTTCCCCAAATTGTGTGAGTGTGTTCCATTAGTCCATCCCTAAGAGGGTACAATAAGGAATCTTATTCTGAGAATAGGATGAGTGATCCCCTATATGGTTTAGTTTTGGATAGAGTTAGGTATCCATCTGTGTGGACCAGAGTGTGATCCTCTATCATTCTTCCCTAGTTTGGGTTAAGTATCTCATTTTCAACATCTAGGCAGTGTGATCCCCTTACTAATGGGTTAGGTACCCCCCATAGGCGTAATCACTTATCAGTGTGTCAACATCTATTGTATTCCAGTGTGGTGTATTCTGATTAATATAGTACCTCATATGATCCCTCTTAGTTCCTACATGCTTCTTAAAGGAAAGACTTGACAAGTGTAACCTCTCGGATGAGTGACATCATCTGAAAAATATCGATGAGTGAGTTCTCTTAGAAGAATTATACCTTTGATCCTCTAGTAGAATCTTAGTCTAGCGGGGAGGATGTGACCTCACCTTGATACTTGGAGTATTCCTTTTATTATATTTGGTTTATCTTGTTTATTCCCTTTCATTTTTAATATAGAGCTAACAAACTCTTTGATTCTTTGTTTTTGGTGATTTCGGGGTGTCCTACTATGTATGTTTATACTCAACTCTATATGGGATATTACCACAAATGTCATGTATTATGAATATTATAGGCCTTTAGATGGAGTCCTAGGAGGACTAAGAGTAGGTGGATATTAGTAATACTAGAGAAATCATATATGGTTTTAGGAGTTTCATTTTGACACTAGTCCCCTTTTTTTATTAAATTGTTGGACTCTTTTTTAGATTTGGTGGTTTTTTATTTGGAACTTTTATATTTTTTCATACCCTTATTGTACTCTGATGAAGGATTAGTTTTTATGCATGCATTTACAATATCATTTTTTAATCTTTTCTACATTATACTAGTGTATAGATATGTGTGTGTGTACATGTGATTTAGGATAAGGCCTCCAATGTGTGTGATATACCTACTCAGTTCTAGTTTACAACCCTTAGCCTATTAGAGGTGTGATTGGGGTATCATTATCATCTTACCACTATCCAAGTGGGCCTCAGTGGGTCAGATCATGATAGAGTGATATTAGATCAGGTTGTCTTCGGACCAGAGTTTACTGATATTCTAGATGTGTGGTTTTGGTTTGGAAACTAGGGAAACAATGTTAAAGTGTCTCGAGTTAGGATATTAGGATATGGGACCTAATGACGGTGCAATGACCAACATATATATTCACCAGGACTATGATAACTTGCTTGTTGTCTTGACAATGTAGTCACTGGTTGCAGGACAAAAAATGGTATATGAATTATATAGGGATGAGTTGTGGTTTCCATGTCCTTCTTGAGTCAGATCCCCAAATATGCTCTTTTTATCGCTGTGCATCTCGACTATCGTAGGATTCCTCCATGAAGATATACATCTAGGATTCCATAGCTGGATCATGATTATAATCTTATTAGCATTGAGTATTCAGTCTAGAGATGCATGTAGGAGTTAGTTCCTCTGGGTAGATAACGAAAACTACCTCTACCCATTGAGTATCATACTGAATGTTTTTGATGGTTTAGGTGTATTATTTCCATTAGGTTGAGAATAAATTAGTCTTAGTAGTTCTGGAATATGAAACACCCATACCGAGTGACCTTTTCAAGTTTCAGAGATAGAGACCACCCAGGTTTCTTGGTGAGCCAGACCCCCTCCTCGGGTGGTAGAGTACTAGATTGTGTCTATGGTGAAAGTGTTCCACCCGGTTAGGATCCCTATTGATGGTGGTCCAGATGAAATTTTTTCTCCAAGGTGATATAAGGTTTTAGTAAACCCCTGTGTTGGTGATGTTTGATTTGGCTTCATACATGCAAAGAAGAGAGATACTTCCCCAACCAAGATGCGTTCTCTTGTGATGTGATTTAAATCCATGAGAGTTAGTTAGTGCTTCCTAAAGTAGATAATATATAGGTGTGGTATATGAGTGCCATTTATTTGTGTGTTTGAGGACATTTTTGATATTCTAAGGTTTTAGAGATAGCCCTATTTGTAGAGAACATGTGGGAAAGGGGAAGGATAGCTTCAGTCAATAGATGCATGTGGCTTAGAGGATCTGGGTGTGATATGAGGTATGACCTATGTTTTCTCTACTTTAGATGTAGTTTTAGTACACAGTCTCAAGCCACTGTTTTATGATCACATCCCTTATTTATACTTAGAGATTTTAGTGGATCCTTTTAGCTCAACCCTTATGTTTGGAGGATCCCATTGAGGGAGATTTGATGATCACACAATTCTAATAGTGTGATTTGACTCTTGGAGTGGAGATTCATGTGGGATATCTACATAGAAACGATGATTCCCAATGATGTTTTCCCAAATATGGGCTGGTTGTCTATTTTCCATGACCATATTGACTATAACCAGTGAGGGTTGTAGTGTAACTGAGTTAGTTGGATGGATTTTTCCTTCTTCGGTGAGAAGGAATCCTAGGCAGAGTACTGTGAGATCGTATGTAGGTGTATACAACCAATTTCTATTTAATTTGTTAGTATGACCCTTGGAGCAGTGGATGATATGAGTTTTCAGTTTAGATAGTGTTGGAGGGGTATGAGGACATCTTCCCTGAAAATGTTCTAGGCTTAAATCCCCATAAAAAGATTGAATTTTGTATAGATCTGAACCCAGGGATGGACCGATATCTATGTTATCATATTATATTACCCTGTAGAGATGTGAGAGATAAAGGTGTAATTAAAGGATTTATAGAGAAAGGACATGTTATAACTGATATGTTTCCTTGGCTATCCATAATATTGTTCTCCAAGAAGTCATATAAGAGCTTTAGGTTTTGTGTTGATTAACATCTCCTGAACCAGGTGACCATTAGAAGTACATATCCACTTTTGAGAATCAATGACCTCTTAACTGGTTGAAATGGATCAAGGTGGTTCACAAGGTTTAACCTAAGGATGGGTTATCACTAGCTTTGGGTTCTTAGTGATGCCCTTCAATGTGGAAAACATCCCAAAAGATTTCATGGTACTCATGAACTAGATATTTTAGGCCTTATTAGACCGGTTTGTGATGGTCTTCATATACAAAATCCTCATGTACTTTGTTTTAGAGCAGGAGCATGCATTACATTTTAGGATGGTTATGAACATAATCTAAGAGCACTGAATTTATGAAAAGATCTCAAAGTTTCATTTTTATATTCAAGATGTCCACTTTCTAGGACCTATCTTCTTAGAAATGGATCCCATCAATATCAAAGTAGTTCTAGCTTGGGAGTCACCTAAAAGTGTGACTGAGGTGCATAGATTCTTTAGATTGATAGAATATTATCAGAGATTCATGCCAGATTTCTCCAGGATTGAAACACCTCTGACCACTTTGACTTGAAAGGGGAATCTTTTCATGTGGATAGAGAGATACCAATAGGTTTTTTAGGAGTTGCAGTAGAGGTTGATGAGTGCCCCCATATTAGGACTACCATAGGAGAGTGTTTAGTATGTGGTGTGTTGATGCTCCTTTCCGTCACAGAATCTAACAACTGAAAAAAGGGAAATACCTTAACACAAAGTGATTCATCATTTGCAGAAAAATCAAAAATTGGCAAAGTCATGAACAAGGATTTCTCTAAGCATGGGCCGCGCAAGTTCCAAGAGGGTCGCGCAGGGTACTTGCGCGCCACATATTGGGCACGCAGGTGACTTGCGCGCCCTAAGTTATTTTCGCCCAAGGTCTTCATAGGCCTATAAATACCCCTTGTGGGCCCCCCATTTCAAGGATGAGAAAAATCCATAAACTCATATTTGAGCTCCCGATGCCCTAGTCTTTTCTCAAATCCTTCTGAACACTTCTAAGGTAATTTCTTACCTAGAATGGAAGGTCTAAAGAGAGGGAACAAGGCCAAAGTGTTGAAATTCATCAACACCTGCGTGCCTAAGTGTCTAACCCTTCAGGGAATGGAAGAAACTTGCGCACCACCTTATCCCTTCAACAGAACTTGCATGCCACTCATTTAAAATTATTTAGGGATAACACTAAGGGCTTGAGCCAAGCCTCGCCCAAGTTTTTCCCTATGGGTTGACCGTCGCGCAGGTACTTATGTGTCACGCAGGTATACCTGCACGCCCAAACAAGACTTGAGAGCCTACCTTCTTTTGGGTGCCCCTCCTTTCCATTCATCTCTTTTCTTAAAATCCACCTCTCCTATTAAATATTTAGCCCTCAGAATCATCTTCAAAGCCATTTATGGCATGATTCCTTGGTTGGATTCCTTATCTAAAAGGAATTCTGTGGAACATCTCTCAAAACCTAATGACTTACATATCTTTATGTCATTAAGGTTAGAGATTTAATTCATTCAACCTCATCCTTTAAAATGAGAAGAACTTTAACCTGGGCCTCCTTTTCAGGAGTAAGCCTCAGTCTTCAAGTTCCCTTAATTTTGGGCCTCCTTCTCAGAAGTAAGTCCCAATCATAATTCTCTAATCTGGGCCTCCTTTTCAGGAGTAAGTCCCAGTCCAAGTTCCTTAATTTGGGCATCCTTCTTAGGAGTAAGCCCCAAGTTTTAACACCCCAAGATTTCACGGTACGTTTCCCTTTGAATAATGCAATGGCGTGCATTGTACGCAACTTTGAGATTCTAACACACCAAAACCAATCAAACTAGCCATTATGAATAGTAATACCTAATTTTTGAAATTTTATAAATTCTATCTCTAAAAATGGACTTCATTTTTGGATTCGGAATATCGAAATTAGCCTCGGGTGAAATTTTGGTACTTTTCGGATAACTTTCATATTTTGATGAATAGTGAAAATTACTAGATTTTAATTAAAAACAACTTTTTTAATCGAAATAATTAATATTGATAAATTATGAATTTGAGTGGTTTTAAAGTATATTTAGAATATATTTTTACCATTTAATTCAATTTTTTTCATTGGACATAATTTCACAATTAAACCAGACATAAACAAGTGGCAATCTTTTGATAATTATTATCCCTTAAAAACACTCTTTTTGTTTTGACAGCGGGAATTAATTTTAAATTAATTTCTGCCACTTCTGTATTTGGAATTTGGAAAAATGGATTCCATATTTGGAATCAGGATGTTCAAATTATTTAAATAGGAAACTTTTAATTTTATACATTTTGAATAATTACTTCAGTAAATATTTTATTTACCATGGTTAAAGGGTAAATCCGGTAAATAAGGGTTAAAAAATAATATTATAATAATAAACAATTACCCAAAAACGTGTCCTAAAAATATTGTTTGATACATGTCTGACCATGAGCATCTTTGGGTCAATTTTAGGACCCCATGGTGCCACTTGTAAGTGATAGGGACACTTTATTTTAATTAAGTTAAAATGAATACAAAAATGACACAAGCATATATCTTTTAGAAAAACAATTTTTACATAGGGTTATATATGTTGGATTTTTGACTATAAATATTAATTAGAAATATAAAAATATTTCCTACATAATGGTAATTTATTTATAAATTTTAGACATTAAATAATTTAATTTATTTATGACACAATGGTGATGCAGTAATTACTATAATAGTGAAAAATTAATATTATTGATATTGTAGATACCCAAATAAATATAATTTGAGACTTTTTCTGAATTAAAATAATTTTCTAGGTTCATATAACATGTTATTAATGATTTAATTAACTTTTTTCTAAGTAATCATTCTGTTATAAGTTTTAAAAAAATCAATTATTGAATAGTGTCAAAATTGACATAAAAGAGTTTTTAAAACAAATATTATATTATTAATTGATATTAAATTCTTAAAAATCTAAGGTTCATCCAAGATACTTATATCATGATAGGAGTATCATTAATGGACCACTTTGGGGTCTCTTGGATGTATATAGTAAGTTTATTAACCATATAATGTAAAAATACAAAGAGACATTGTAAAAGTGAAACTAATTAACTAAGAGTTAATACTTAAAGATAAGGTTAATATAATGACCCAAACCTGTCTAAATTCTATTGGTTGAGTGGTTTTCGACCTATCCCCACCTAAAACTTTAAATAATCCTCTTTGGATCCATTATAAACTGAATATGAATTTATTATAAAATAATATTTTTAGCTTTTCCAAAGGTGCCCCTCACCCCTCTTATAAAAGGGAACTCCCCCTTCTCATTACTTCACACATTCAAAGCCTTTTGGTTCCGCCAAAACCTGACCAAATACTCTATCAAATTCCTTAACTACAACCTAGAGGCCTTAGTTTGATCAAAAAGCCAACCTAAGGAGCCTTTTTGATCAAAGCAAAAGGAAGAACCCGAAGAAGAGGTAATGTTTTTACCACCCTTTTTCAAATTCTTTTCTTCTTCCACTTATTATTTATTTGTTATTCCCATTATAAATTAATGAATCCAGTATCTCCTATATACTGTAATATTATTATAAATTTAGTACAACCATATTCATTATTCTATCCATTCTTTGAATGACATGTCACCATACGTGCGTACGTACGGCTTACCGTCTCCACGTCGTGGTGTAATTGTCATTCAATAAATTATTATTTGGATGGGTATAATAATGATGTTTAATTCATGTAAATAATAAATATAATATTATAATTATTCTTTATATATGATATAACATCCAATTATATATTATTTTAACATCAAAAGAATGATATTGTCGCTCGTGCGTACGTACGGACTACCGTCTCCACGAACATGATGAGATTCATTCTCCATCATATCCATTCAAGTATAATTATCATTTGATTATTTAAAAATAATGTTTAAGGACTTTATATAATTCTGTATATGAATAAGATACAACCTATCAATGAAAAACATGGCTTACGTAACAAAACATATAAAAGAAAACGAGTAAGTTAACACTCGAAACAACGATAATACTAAGATATTATTAACAAATCAATGTTAAAAGATCATATATGATATCATATTAATGTAAATGATTCTTGTATAATTCAATAACAATTATTTAACCATTATACAGGAGGTTAACCTACCATAGACCAAGGAAAAAGTACAAAGTAAGGGGTTTCTTATCTCACTTTTAATTCCGTGAGAATTCCATTGTTCACCACTTATTTATTACATGTGGTGTGTGTACTGCCCATGTTTTAATTAATTGTGTAATATACTTTAATTCATGTATATTTACATCATAATTGTATGATCATTCTTTCATGGGTTTATGTTTTGTATGTTACCAAATCAATAAGGGAATTTGAAATTTCAATTTCCACTCATTCGGCTTTACGCATACTTCATTGATTATTTTACTCCAAGATTATGTGTGGAATCACTATTCATTTTATTATGTCATAACTTCCAATATCCTTTATGTGGATATAATTTTTATACACATAATCACTCCATTGATAAATTCTCAAGTCATCGGTATGAACTTGATAAGAGTAATTTTTACTCAATCTCCATTTGTTGAGATAAACATACAATTCATTGGTGTTGTTTTTACTAGAATATGTGTGAATTTCCTTTGATTGTTTTACACTGAATATCCAATAATATTTAGTGTATTTATATTTTTCACACATAATTATGTCGTTGATTTATCCTTAACCTAAGGATACGACCTTTATGAGAGATTTCATCTCAATTTACATTCCATTGAGAATTCTTTGTTGTTATACACCAAATCACTTTTATGTGGTGTATATAATGTAATTTGACATAGTATATCATGAATCCCTTTATTCTCATGATATTACAAAGTTTTTATTACCTCAATTATTTGTATTCAAGTGTCTCTCTTTTGGTTAGAAACTCTTACTAAAATACCATTTTTAAATGTTTTAAAGACTTATTATTCTAAATCTTGCTCATTAATGTCCATGTTTTAAAAATGGTTTTAAGGATTTATTAATATGGAAATTAAAGTTTTAAAATTAAAACTCATTTTAAAAGTTTCAAAGTGGTATGGGACACTTTGATTCAAAAATCTTTTTTTAAATGGCTTCTTGAAAAATAGTGTGACTTTAAATGATTTCAAGTAAAAGGGGGATATTTCTATCAAATAGTTTTGATGATTATTTTAATCTATGTCAATATCCTTCATTATTCTCAATTGAGGTTAATATGATACAATACAATCTTCCATATTGTATCTAATGAGTTATGTTTGACTGTGGATGTGCTATTTTTATACCATTCATGGTTTGTGGTTAAAGTATTGACATTTCGAATGCTAGTTTTAATACGAATGTTTATGTTATGTTTAAACATGTTCATATGAGGAATGCATTGGACTTAGTAAGTGATAGGTGGCACCTGCTATAGCTCCTCGATGCATCGATAGTTCTCATGAGACAAACTAGTGTCTTGGCACAAGGCCTTGGCAAAATCTTATTTGTAGTCTTGGCATGAGGCCTTGACTATATGGTTATGATAGTCTGACATTATGCATTCCATCATTATGAATGTGGTTATTGATATTTCATGTGATTGTTCTACTAGTAGAATATCCATGTGAATAAGCAAATGACATTATTTCATTTTATATTTTCCATATTATGCTGAAGTTCAAGTTTAAAAGGCTTTTGTTTTAGTTATAAATTGCTTTAAGTGTTTATGCTTATCTACAAAAGCTTCTGCTATATTGTTATCCTTACTGAGCATCTGAGCTCACCCCTTTCAATGTTTTATCTTTTTCCAGGATGTGAAGAAGTAATTTATGAATGACCTGCAGGGATAGTATGAGGGGATATGAAGACAAGATTTTGTTGTAGTTTTTTTTACCTTATGATGTAATTTAAGACTTATGAATATATCTAGTGTTTCCAAGACTACTAAACTAATCAGTCTTTCGAGACTTAATCCTTTGTGATCATGCCAATGTTATGTAATAATGCACCGACTCTGGGTATCTAGGGTCGGGGCGTTACAGTTGGTATCGGAGGAAGTTTAGTACAAACCTTGGAAGCTAGATTTCGATAAACTCTGATTAGAGAACGTAGACCTAAGATAAACTTTGAGGATTAGTACAGAAGAAATTCCTAAAATTTTGGTATTGTAGAGATTTTGTGAGTTTTTTGAGCAATAAATCCCTGTCTGGATACGAGCAGGTAGAGGCGGATCTGGCACAAATGTACCTAGGGGTAAAACCCGACAACACCGATTTGAGATAGAATTGAACGGGAACTGGTGCACAACAACGGGCCTTGCTGCACTCTTGGTTACGACACTCCCGGGGGATATGATTAGGATAATTTACATTTTCTTTACAAACTGATTTGAAGTATTATATATAAGATGAGAGTAAATGACCTTGGTTAATCCTAATGTGTTTCAAATTGAGAATATGGTGACATGTTAATCTCTAAATGATTTTATGACTACTTTTACTCGCACAATGCTTTCTGGTTTTAATCAATGGCTGGATTCCAAGGAAGTCATAATGACTTTGATAATTATGTACAAGGTGGGAACGGTGGTGGAAATGAGCAAAAAAATGAAATGTTGATAGGCGTAAAAGATATCATCTTTATGCCAAATCAATTTTCCAAAAATTTGATCAACAATATATATATTAACCAATTCCCGGACTCAAAAAAGAAGAGAAAGGTGATGAATGATAAGATCTCCAGTAGTGGAGACCATGGAGAAAGAAATCCTCAATTTCCATCATGCAGGAAATGTGGAAGGAGACATCCAGGAAAGTGTCTCAATGGGACAAAGAAATGCTTTACGTGTGGGAAGGAAGGACATAAAGTGAAGAATTTCCAGAGAAAAATGAAGAGTACTATGGAAGAAGATAAAAATGGTCCCAAGAATCCATTTACAGTCATTTGCCGTAAATGTAGGGGACCTGACCATTACCCGAGTGAATTCCCTATTCTATAGGATATTTTCTTGGTCAAAGAAGAAGCTATGTGAAAATAAATGGTTAGAGAAATGTTTAAAAAGTATTAGTGCTCCTTGTTGATGGGTTTACTTTGGAATAATTTTCTCTTGTATTTTTAACCCTGCAATTTTCCATGTGAGAATGATATTTGAGGAAGAATTATCTTTTCTCTTGTGGATATAGTTATAAATAACCATTTGGTTTTATATGATCGTTGGGTTTGAGACAATTATAAGTTATTATAATTTGGGATGAAAATGAAATGTATGAGATAATATTTGTGGTTAAATTATGTTATGGTTATTTTTAGGAATTTATCTCATTTTGGTAATGTTATAAAATATAGTTTTTGAAAAAGGACAACACGCAGACCGTGTGACAACCCGTCGCGTCAGACAAAGCTGTGAGAATCGAACCCACAACCAAAGTGCGATTGAGATTTATCGCCTACCACTAGACTGCGTGAAGTCCCTGGTTAGTGTGACTATTATTTTTAGTTAAATGATTTTATTGATCAATAATAATTTGATTTGGGATCTTGTGTCTTATCAAATTAATACCCTTAGTATAGGAAAATGATTTGGTGATTAAGTGATAAATGTTATTTTGGAAGTTGTTCGCTTTGTTGTAAACACTATATGCCAAAAAAAAAGAATATTATGGGATTTCATTTGAGGAGTAATGGTGGATTTTTATCTATGTTTTTATTATGTATTTATAGTGATTTGGGTTATTTATGGAAATGATTAGGTTAATTACTTTTAAGTATGTGACTTTAAGAGTAATTAATGTCATTTGGAGATACAATTTAACATGGAAGACTACATTCTTATAAGTTTTGGGTTTCAATATTAGTTTGGATTATATTGAAGGATTTTAAGGACAATTGATTATTGAATGGTATTTATTTAACTTTGGGGTATTGATGGTTTAATTTTAGAAATTAAGATTAGTGTTTTTTTTTCTCTAATGGAATATCCATTTGGGGGATCATTAGATATTATACTAACCATTTTGGGTTTGATTAATCCTTAAAGACAAGGTAAATATATAGTTTATCCTACGTGGATCATTTATTTCTATAGATGTTTATTCTAGCTCTTCCATTGTGACAAAGTCTTCTTGAATACTCATTTTTCAAAAAAAAATGAGTTAGTGGTAAAAAGTTATTAAAGAATGAAACTATACTTAAAAGGTAAGTATATCTCTTTATGTTCTTAGTCAATATCATAAATTAATTCCTTGTCCTTATGTAATGTAACTTAAAACAAAAAACTGTTGTCCATTTACTTTTCCTACTAGGAGACTAAGGACCGTTTGTCCCAACACAAGTTTGTGATTTTCTTATTGTTAAATTTCTCCTGATCATGTTTTATATCTCTCTCCATCAGAACTGAACACTTAGTTTATCATCCATATCCATGTTTTCCTACATGGAATCCTAGTATGGGTTATCTTGGGTGACCTTTATACCTCTCTTTCTTTCTTTTAAAGTGATAGTTTTATTAACTCTTTTTCCAATGTGGTACTTTCCATTATATTATCTTGCCCAATTTTAAAAAAATTGCGAGGACGCAATTTATTGAAGGAGGGGAGAATGTAACACCCCAAGATTCCATAGTACGTTTCCCTTTGAATAATGGAATGACGTGCATTGTACGCAACTTTGAGATTCTAACACACCACAACCAATCAAACTAGCCATTATGAATAGTAATACCTAATTTTTGAAATTTTATAAATTCTATCTCTCAAAATGGACTTCATTTTTGGATTCGGAATATCTAAATTAGCCTAGGGTGAAATTTTGGTACTTTTCGGATAACTTTCATATTTTGATGAATAGTGAAAATTACTAGATTTTAAATAAAAACAAAATTTTTAATCGAAATAATTAATATTGATAAATTATGAATTTGAGTGGTTTTAAAGTATATTTAGAATATATTTTTACCATTTAATTAAATTTTTATCATTGGACATAATTTCACAATTAAACCAGACATAAACAAGTGCCGATCTTTTGATAATTATTATCCCTTAAAAACACTCTTTTTGTTTTGACAGCGGGAATTAATTTTAAATTAATTTCTACCAATTATGTGTTTGGAATTTGGAAAAATGGATTCCATATTTGGAATCAGGATGTTCAAATTGTGTAAATAGGTAACTTTTAATTTTAGACATTTTGAATAATTACTTCAGTAAATATTTTATTTACCATGGTTAAAGGGTAAATCCGGTAAATAAGAGTTAAAAAATAATATTATAATAATAAAAAATTACCCAAAAACGTGTCCTAACCTTATTGGTTGATACATGTCCGACCATGAGCATCTTTGGGTCGATTTTAGGACCCCATGGTTCCACTTGTAAGTGATAGGGACACTTTATTTTAATTAAGTTAAAATGAATACAAAAATGACACAAGCATATATCTTTTTGAAAAACAATTTTTACATAGGGTTATATATGTTGTATTTTCGACTATAAATATTAATTAGAAATATAAAAATATTTCCTACATAATGGTAATTTATTTATAAATTTTAGACATTAAATAATTTAAGTTATTTATGACACAATGATGATGCAGTAATTACCATAATAGTGAAAAATTAAAATTATTGATATTGTAGATACCCAAATAAACATAATTTGAGACTTTTTATGAATTAAACTAATTTTATAGGTTCATATGACATGTTAGGAATGATTTAATTAACTTTTTTCGAAGTAATCATTCTGTTATGATTTTTAAAAAAATCAATTATTGAATAGTGTCAAAATTGACATAAAAGAGTTTTTAAAACAAATATTATATTATTAATTGATATTAAATTCTTAAAAATATAAGGTTCGGCCAAGAGACTTATATCATGATAGGAGTATCATTAATGGACCACTTTAGGGTCGCTTGGATGTATATAGTAAGTTTATTAACCATATAATATAAAAATACAAAGAGACATTATAAAAGTGAAACTAATTAACTAAGAGTTAATACTTAAATATAAGGTTAATATAATGACCCAAACCTGTCTAAATTCTATTGGTTAAGTGGTTTTAGATATATCACCACCTAAAACTTTAAATAATCCACTTTTGAGCCATTATAAACCGAATATGAATTTATTATAAAATAATATTTTTAGCTTTTCCAAAGGTGCTCCTCACCCCTCTTATAAAAGGGAACCCCCCCTTCTCATTACCTCACACCTTAAAAGCCTTTTGGTTCGGCCAAACCCTGCCCAAATACTCTCTGAACTTCCCTCAATACAACCTAGAGGCCTTAGTTTGATCAGAAAGCCAACCTAAGGAGCCCTTTTGATCAAATCAAAAGGAAGAACCCGAAGAAGAGGTAATGTTTTTACCACCTTTTTTCAAATTATTTTCTTCTTCCACTTATTCTTTATTTATTATTATCATTCTAAATTAATGAATCCAGTATATACTATATACTTTAATATTATTATAAATTTAGTACAACCATATTCAGTATTCTATCCATCCTTTGAATGACATGTCACCATACGTGCGTACGTACGGCTTACCGTCTCCACGTCGTGGTGTAATTTTCATTCAATAAATAATTATTTGGATGGGTATAATAATGATGTGTAATTCATGTAAATAATAAATATAACATGATAATTATTCTTCCTATATGATATAACATCCAATTATATATTATTTTAACATCAAAAGAATGATATTTTCGCTCGTGCGTACGTACGGACTACCGTCTCCACGAACGCGATGAGATTCATTATCCATCGTATCCATTCAAGTATAATTATCATTTTATTATTTAAAAATAATGTTTAAGGACTTGATATCATTCTGGATATGAATAAGATACAACCTATCAATGAAAAACATGGCTTACGTAACAAGACATATAAAAGAAAATGAGTAAGTTAACACCTGAAACAACGATAATACTAAGATATTATTAACAAATCAATGTTAAAAGATCATATATGATATCATATTAATGTAAATGATTCTTATATAATTAAATAACAATTATTTCACCATTATACAGGAGGTTAACCTACCGTCGACCAAGGAAAAATTACAAAGTAAGGGGTTTCTTATCTCACTTTTAATTCCGTGAGAATTCCATTGTTCACCACTTATTTATTACACGTGGTGTGTGCACTACCCATGTTTGAATTAATTGTGTAATATACTTTAATTCATGTATATTTACATCATCATTGTATTATCATTCTTTCATGGGTGTATGTTTTGTATGTTACCAAATTAATAAGGGAATTTGAAATTTCAATTTCCACTCATTCGGCTTTACGCATACTTCATTGATTATTTTACTCCAAGATTATGTGTGGAATCAATATTCATTTGATTATGTCATAACTTCCACTCCCCTTTCTGTGGATATAATTTTTATACACATAATCACTCCATTGATAAATTCTCAAGTCATCTGTATGAACTTGATAAGAGTAATTTTTACTCAATCTCCATTTGTTGAGATAAACATCCAATTCATTGGTGTTGTTTTTACTAGAATATGTGTGAATATCATTTGATTGTTTTACACTGAATATACAATCATATTTAGTGTATTTATATTTGTCACACATAATTATGTCGTTGATTTATCCTTAACCTAAGGATACAACCTTTATGAGATATTTCATCTCAATTTACATTCCATTGAGAATTATTTGTTGTTATACACAAAATCACTTTTATATGGTGTATATAATGTACTTTGACATAGTATATCATGAATCCCTTTATTCTCATGATATTACAAAGTTTTGATTACCTCAATTATTTGTATTCAAGTGTCTCTCTTTTGGTTAGAAACTCTTACTAAAATACCATTTTTAAATGTTTTAAAGACTTATTCTTCTAAATCTTGCTCATTAATGTCCATGTTTTAAAAATGGTTTTAAGGATTTATTAATATGGACATTAAAGTTTTGAAATTAAAACTCCTTTTAAAAGTTTCAAAGTGGTATGGGACACTTTGATTCAAAAATCTATTTTTAAATGGCTTCTTGACAAATAGTGTGACTTTAAATGATTTCAAGAAAAAGGGGGATATTTCTCTCAAATAGTTTTGATAATTATTTTAATCTATGTCAATATCCTTAATTATTCTCAATTGAGGTTAATATGATACAATACAATCTTCCATATTGTATCTAATGAGTTATTTTTGACTGTGGATGTGCTATTTTTATACCATTCATGGTTTGTGGTTAAAGTATTGACATTTCGTATGCTAGTTTTAATACGAATGTTTATGTTATGTTTAAACATGTTCATATGAGGAATGAATTGGACTTAGTAAGTGACGGGTGGAGCCCGCTATAGCTCCTCGATGCATCGGTAGGTCTCATGAGACAAACTAGTGTCTTGTCACAAGGCCTTGGCAAAATCTTAATTGTAGTCTTGGCACGAGGCCTTGGCTATGTGGTTATGATAGTATGGCATTATGAATTCCATCATTATGAAAGTGGTTATTGATATTGCATGTGATTGTTCGACTAGTAGAATATCCATGTGAATAAGAAAATGGAATTATTTCATTTTATCTTTGCCATATTATGCTGAATTTCAAATTTAAAAGGCTTTTGTTTTAGTTATAAATTGATTTAAGTGTTTATGATTATCTACGAAAGCTTCTGCTATATTGTTATCCTTACTGAGCATCTGAGCTCACCCCTTTCAATGTTTTATCTTTTCCCAGGATGTGAAGAAGTAATTTATGAATGAACTTCAGGGATAGTATGAGGGGATATGAAGACAATATGTTGTTGTAGTTTTTTTTACCTTATGATGTAATGTAAGACTTATGAATATATCTAGTGTTTCCAAGACTACTAAACTAATCGGTCTTTCGAGACTTGATCCTTTATGATCATGACAATGTTATGTAATAATACGCCGACTCTGGGTATCTAGGGTCGGGGCGTTATACAAGTTCCCAAATATGGGCCTCCTTTTCAGGAGTAAGTCCCAGTCCAAGTTCCTTAATTTGGGAATCCTCCTTAGAAGTAAGCCCCAAGTTCCCAAATATGGGCATCCTCTTCAGAAGTAATCCCCAGTCTTCAAATTCCAAATTTCCTTAACCTAGGTATCCTCCTTAGAAGTAAGCCCCAGTCATAATTTCTCTTAACTAGTCTTAACTTCTTTTGATTTGGGCTTCCTTCTCAGAAATAAAACCCAATCACAAGTCCTCTCCTAATTTGGGAATCCTCCTCAGGAGTAAGCCCCAAGTTAGAGTATCAAAATCTCCATAAAGTACATATACCTTTATGGACCTTATTCCTGGGATTCTTCTCTAAAGTAAGTCCTGATATTTATCTATTTGGGAAATCATACATACATAAGCCCCATATCATTCCTTGTGACCACATCTTTCATGGCACAAATTTTCAGGTTTAATGATACCTCTTGTTTCTCACACCGAGCATGAATCACGTGAGCTTAGAGTGTAAAAGTGACCACGACACATCTCTTTGGGCCGTTAATCATATGTAAGCCCCACAATTCCCAATCGAACTACATGGACTTTGATATCTACCTTAAAAGTAGAGTATGTAGGAATCCTTTCTGAGGTTCAAGCCCATCACCCATTAATTCTCATCTGTCCCATATGACGTTAAACTATATCTTAATTCCCGAACTACGTGGGTTTTGATTCATTTTCTAACATGGATACGTAGGTAGCCCATCTGTAGGTACGATCCCAACTTTGAAATACTTTATGTCCTTCTGAACGACAATAAACTTCAAGTGCCCCATTGAGTGGCTTTAAAACTAGTATGGTTATCATAATGACCAAGATATCTTTATATAACGTGTTGAAGGCTACCATTGAGTAAGAATCTTTAACAAATACAGATGATTCTCTATCGATGAAGAACCTCAAATACATATAAAATATTCTCTAAATCTCATAAATATTAATCATTGATTATCAGATCTTAAGGAAAGCTCATTTTCATACTTGGTAGTGTAATAAGGATTCACGAACATAACTTAAATATATAAAGAGAGTCCCGGTGTAGACAATAATTCCCCCAAAAAATGTGTGATGAGTCCGACCTCCCATCCTCTCGACCAATGAAAATTCTTAAGCCTCATTTGTCCACAACTAATGAGCACCTACCTTTGGAAATTAGGTCCGAATGGATATAGAATCATTGGATGTTTCCGGATCTACGAACAAACCCGTTAGAAACCGATTGGAATGTTTGAACCTTAAGAAAACGAGGTCATCCCCAATTACAGAGGAAACAAAAAATGGTGAACCCGACGTGAATCCTTAACCAAGTTAAAATGATGTTTTACTTATTTTTTAGACCCCTGTTTAAACTCAATGAGAGGGCCAACAAAGCAATCAATAACATATGTGCTCATCCAAAAGATGTAGTGGCCGAACTTATCTTTATTATGTCTGTTATATCAAACAGGCACTCTTTTACAAGATCTTATGAATTATAGAAATGGATTCTCTTAAGTTCACACCTGTGAATGCCTTTTCTTTGAATGCCTCTGCTGTGAAAACCTCTCCTGTGAAAACCTCTGTAGTGAATGCATCTGCTGCTACTCCTGCTGGATCGTCATCCGCTCTGAGGATGACATCGCCTACTCAGCGTCTTCAACACTGGGTATCAAATGCACTGGTTAAGGAATATTGTCGACATGGTACTATTCCAACTCTGGAGGCTGCTCGACAAGCCCTCCAAGTCAATAATTCATCCTGGTCGTCTGGACAGCGATGACCAGCGATCAAGAATCAGGCGGTTCCAACCACCATCTCCAACCATTTTGGGTTGTTATCCCCGGAACGCAACAACCATTCCCTCCCATATTCTGAGGAGGTGAATGAAAAGGTTACTCAAGGAATTAATTCAAGGAAACATGAGTCCTTCTCGAGGGCTCCCACCAAAAATCGCTGCCAGACTCGTGCGGCAGTGCACCCTCAACGTGATGAGGGTGTCGTCTCCAAGATTTCGGGTCAGGTTCCTCGAACCCGAGCAGGTAAGACGAACCACCAGAGGCGAAGACCGGTCAACAGTGAGCAGGTTCTTATCTCTTCCATTTCTGGAGAAGTCAACTAACCTAACTTGGTGGAAAGCAATGAGAGGGCATACACACCCGTCCGTTTTAATTCTGCTGTCCAGCAGACTCGTTTGGCAGCAGCACGCCATTCCCGCCAGGCAATTCCGGTGGAGTACTATAGACAGGAACATACACCTATTTATAAATCATTATCTAGTCAGCAGGTTCGTCTGACTACATACGATGAAGCCCGCTAACCCAATGTGTTGATGACTGGTAAATAGGCACATACACCTTCTTACACTCATCAATTCTGCCAGAAGTCTCATCTTCCAGTATTGAAGTAAGTTCGTCAACCACGTTCGGCAGAGTGCAATCAGAAGACACATACACCTGCTAGTATTGATCAAGCCTACCAATAGTCTCATTTGGTAGCACCCAGAGAATCCAATTGGAAATCCCCAATGACAAATAAGAGACAGACTCAACTCTCTGCCCCCACACATGAGTATTGTCAAAATTCACTGGCAGGAAAAGGAGGACAGGAGCAGGAACACACACCTACTCCAAGCACAGAATGGACGTATATCCCTGTTCTGGCAGCTGAAGTCACCAATCATATTCTGTCGATGGTGAAAGAGCAGAAGCAAATCTCTGCTCATATTCTGGATGCTTTCCAGGATATTATAACAGCTTCAGCAGCATCATAGGGAAAGAAATGCAAATCTATCCCTACCAGTGGAGTGACACATCAACAGTTCACTCCGGAACAGACACACGCCTCTATTCTAGTCCAAGAGGGTTGTGGGGCATACACCCCCATGTCATACGGACAACCAAGTCAGGCACATACACTTGATTTGAGTGAAGATAATCAGCCTAACCTGATCTTTTCTCCTGAGCAGGCACATACACCTGCCCATAATAACCACTTTCTTCAACAAGTGGTTCCCAAAGTGAGTAAGAAGGCATCTAAGAAAAAGACCCATCCATCACAGTCAAGAAATCAAGGTCCAATCTGTAATAAGGCCTTGCTCGATGCTGGATTTCTTGATGCACTCAGACAATTATTTTTTGCAACTCAATATTCTACTCTCTTAGTTCCCAATAGCGGGAACATTAATTCCTAAGTTCTGCATCAGACACTTCCTCATGAAGGATTGCTTCATGACAGTTCGGTCAATCTTGAAGTATCATCTTCAGATGAGAGTCACAATAACCCTCTACATAGCCAGAAGATCAAGGAGCAAAATGTTTCATCTTTTGATGTAACCCACCATGGTGGTCCTCCCCATGATGAAGAATTTAGTTGCGAAAGTCCTCTTTGTAGTAGTAATTCACATTACCTGGAAAATTCTCCAATGGACAATGTAGTGATGAGAAATCCCTCTTATCTTGAGGCACTTTCAAATGTGAAGCCAGTCATGTTTGATGCTTTACCAATAGCAGGTGAAATACTTTCTCAACCCAAAGATAGCCCGGGGTGTAAGTCATTCTCTGAACCACGCCCGAGTCATGCATCTTCTAGTTTGATAAGTGAATTCTCTACCGATATTATTGAATATGATGAAGCAACAAAGAAGCACCAGCTTTGGTCTGAACAGGTAGAAGAATATTCATCAAATGATAAGGAGAAAGTACTGAATATGAGAAAACAACTGGTGAAAGGTGAAGTGCCAGTTATGTTTTGGCCTTTAACTGACTCTCAATATGACATTCTAGAGATGTTGACGGAAGATTGTAATCAAGATATTTGTCTCAACATGTGGAAAAATCTTTTTCAATTGAAAAAGAAAATATTATCTTATGATGAATATGAAAATCATTTCAAGATAATATAAGGGTTACAACGCCAAATTGATTTGGCCTCTCTCTCAGTTTCTTGATATCCGAAGGCTGAAAAGCAGTAGAGAGCCCTTCAGTGTTCATGACTTGGCGCATTAAGAATATTGCGCCAGTTAATTGCCAATGCCCCATATGGTATTCATATCAGGGGATGAGGTGTTCATGGAGCACTGCATTTCATTGTACTCTCCAGTCAACAAAGCCCACAAAAAATGGTCTCATGCAATGTTATTGTCCATGGACGGTCACAACCAATTGGCTTTGTTTGTAATCAAAGGCTCGCTCAAGAACATGCCTCAACTCGTTCTTCTCAAAATTAGGCATACAGAGAACAAGTTGTTGAATTACTCTTGAATCAAGTGAACGAGAAAATTGAACATGCTTCTCGTTTGGAGCGTTCACATCATCAAGTGACAGAAGTGTCAGAAATCATCCAATGGTCTTTTGAGCTGGGTGATAAGAGTGGATGTAGGTTGATGCATCCAACCAATTTCTGGACTAAAGTCTGCAATATCGGGATAGATTTCAAGAAAGTCTCAAATGTAGCAGCTCAAGAACCACCCTAGCTTTCCAGACTGGGGACTCTTTTAACCCAACCCTCAGAATCAACAAATAGGATTTGAGGAGTTGACCAGGAACAATAGGAACAGCCCCAGTCCACCAGAATGGGGACTTTTTTAAATCCTTAATCTCTTCCTCAGAGAAAGTCAGTCTTCTCTCGATTAGGGAAGAATCCCCAAGAGGAACAAAGAGCCAAATTATCAGGATATTCACTCCAAATTACGGTTCGTCAAGAATTTCCTGAGGGATCAAATCAGCAAAAGGCAATGTCTCAACAAGGACATGAAAGAAGATAATATCAAAAAAATGCCGATAGAAGAGATGAAATGTGTTATGCATCAATTAATGTCATCAATGCCATTGTTGCTAATTCCCCAGATGAGGCTCACTCAGAGGGATCAGATGAAGAGGTTCCTGCTCAAGAAGTTGTACACACAGACACAAATGAAGAAGGTGTGTATACACGAAACCAAAGGCTTACCCAGAATCTAGGTATTCTTTCAAATAACTAACTTCCCCCTCTCCAAAAGGCATCCAACAAAGGGAAATGGAAGAATCAGGTTACATACCCTTCCTATGGAGAAGTCCAATCACTTTCAATAGAGTAAATATTCGCACAATAAGAGGAAAAGATAAAGGAATTAAGGAGGTTAAATGCAGAACTACTTCAAATTAGTCTTCCTCTTAAGCGTGATGGAGTCAGTCAGCCAAGGGAATTTGTTGCGACTAATGAGATGGATCAAGAGTATCCTCCTTTACCAGTACACCCTCACAGGTCTAATCCTATGGGTTATACGCAACAACAACCAGTAATACTACCATCAGTGGAAGTCCCAGTCACCACACCTGTCCAAACTCTAGTTCTTGCACCTGCATAGGTCCAAGCTCAATCGGATGTTTCTAAAAAGTTAATGACTACCATTGAGTCATTAACAGCTCGGTTGGAAGATATGGAAGGAAATCATGCACCGGTTCAACCGAAAAAGAGAGCTTACCCTAAATGGGTAGACGCAATTCCCCCCCCATCAAATTTTTCAAGTACCACATTCCCAATATTTAATGGTTTGGGAGACCCAGAGAAACACTTAACACATTTTGTTTCTCTTTGAGATCCTATGATGGGAACCCCTCAGCAAAAAGAAGCAGTTAAGCTCAGGTGTTTTGTACAGTCATTACAAGGGACTTCTTTTATTTGGTATATAAGATTGCAATCCCAGTCAATTACTGGGTGGGAGGATCTCCTTCAACAATTCCTTCTTCAATTCAGCTTAATTTTGCCAAAGACAACAGTTTTTGATCTTAAAAATTGTAAGAAAAGGGAGAATGAAAGGGTTTCATATTTCATTGCTTACTGGAAGGGATTAACATATTCCCTGAGCTTAGCACTCCCTCAAGAAGAGTGGTTGCCAATTTTTGTGGAAAATCTATGTGATGAATTACGCACGCTGTTGATCCCTGTGAAATACACAGGAGGGTTTTGAGACCTTACTTCGATCGCTCAGCAGATTGAAGACTCTCTTATAAAGACTAAGGATAAAGCTCGTGTAATTCCATCAACTCTAGGAAGAAGAATGAGTAAAGAAAAGAATGCTACAATCATGCTTAAACAAGCACCTGTACCTTCTTTCACTTAAAGACCTTCATCTTCTCGAAGGGCTCTGCCTCCTGAGCATCAACAACAGAGGCCGTTTCATCAAGATGATCAAAGAGATCAAAGACGGAAACAATTTGAGGATCTGAAGAGAAAATTTTACTTTTTCTGAAATGAACAAGTTCCTGGTTACTTCATTTTGGCTCTGGAAAATAATTTGGTTCAATTGACAAGGCCTAAAAGGCCGAAAAAGGAAGGAGATGAAGACCGTCCCAACTATTTCCCATTTCATGAGATATTGGGGAATCCCATTCAGGAGTGTTTTGTCTTCAAAGACCTCCTGCAAAAGATGGTGGACTCGGGACAAGTCAAACTGAAAGTTTCTTTAGCTCAAGTAGCTTGTGTTACTGCTACAAATCCAGAGGAAGAAGGCGAGTGGAAAGAAGTCAAAAACAAAAAATGCGCAGAAATATGATGATTGGATGGTCAGGAAAATGATCAATCGAACTCATGCCATTTTCCGAACGCAATTGAAGAAACCAATTGTGTCTTATTCTATGAATGCCACAATAAAACCCTCTTCATCAGAGGGAAAATCCTTAAAGAAACGTCATAATTCAAAGAAAAAGGAACAATCAGAAGAATATGAGGTCATGTCAAATACTAAGTTATCTTTGACTATGGCAGATTTCATGCCATCTACTTCAAAGCCACGGGCACTGCCCCGCCAAACGGCATAGCCTAAACGGGATAATCAGGCAGAATCTTAATCAGATGAAGAATTGATCTTTGGTTCTGTTAATATGATTCATTTAACAGATCCTTATGCCAGTCACAACTTCGATCTTGATGAGCCTGAGTTCCCTATATCAAATAGAGGAAATAGAGGTAGTTCCAGAGGTTTGGGATACAAAGGAAGACGTGGATATCCCAGAAACCACTATTCCAATTCTACCCCTGCTAGAATTGTGTATGCAGCAGAAACTCGTGGCAGATCCCTTCAGCGAGCTCAATAAGAACAAGAAAATTCTTCCACGCAAGGTAGATTCAGTCATGGTACAGTTATTCTGGAGGATCGGTTAGAGGTTCCACCTTCTTCCTCTCAGCAAGTAAATAGTCCTATTCGGTCTAATCTTCCAAAGTCAAGAGTATTTTCAACTCCTACCCCAATACAAGATGAATCTACTTCCAAAGCATCAACTTCTAAGTCACCTATGAAACCACATGTTCCTGTTGGAAAACGCAGAACTTTGGATCAAAAATATGATGTCTTGAAACATTTGGCCCAAGTACCGACCAAGTTATCAATTTTGGATTCCTTGCATCTATCCAAGGATCTTCGGAAGGCACTCATTGAGGCTTTGTCAAGTCCTCAAGAGTTCGAAACTAAAATTGCTGCGGCTGAAGTCTACCATGTAGAGAATAATCCTATAGAATTCCATGCAGTGATATCTTTCACAGATGAAGATGAAGATGATGTCGTGTGTGGACATATCATACCTTTGTATTTATCTGGCAAGTTCAATGGTGTATACATCCAAAGAGCTTTCATTGATAACGGTTCAGGAGTCAACCTTATCCTCATTCGTACAATTCGTCGATTGGGCCTCACGAAATATGATTTATCTCCTTCTACTCTAATGTTGCAAGGATATGATAAAAATTAATAAGAACCACTGGGTGAGATTACACTCAGAACTCAGTTTGGAGACCTTGTATCCAATTCAGATTTCATGGTTGTTGATCATGATGCAGCCTTTAATGTTTTTCTTGGAAGACCTTGGCTACATAAACATGAGGCTATCCCTTATTCATACCATCAATGCCTCAAATATTGTTTCGATGGTAAAATTGGGACATTGTATGGTGATAAATCTCCCTTCAAAACATGTGAATCTCAATACATTGAGGCGTAATTCTATCACATGAAGGGTAAAGAGAAATCCACAACAAGGGAGGTTACCAAGGTTAATGCTCAATATGGTTTGGAAAAGATTCCAGTAAACCCATTCACACATGTGAGTACAGATTATGTGTTGCCTATCAGTCAAATTGACAGGATAGAACCGAATCCAAATACTCTTATGGAAACTTCCATAATTTCAATCACGGCAATCAAACCAGACAGCATGGGAGAAAGTGGTGATTCACCAAGAAATGATGAAAGCTCAAATGGAGATGTCTTCATTTCATCCTCTAAAATCTAGAAAGTCTATACTTCACCAACCACGCCCTAAGAAGTTATAGAAATGTCAGAGGTGGATGATGATATCGATTCTCAATCCATCATCTTCTCTTTATTACCCAAGAAAGACCCTTCATTATCAATAAGGTCAGAAATAGAAGCTTCTTCTTCAAGATTTTCAAATTTTGACATCTCTCCTGATCATGGAAATTCTTCTTCATCATATACTATAAAATTAGAAGTAGAGGAGATAACACATGTTGAAGAAGAAGAGGAAGATCTCAGGGATGCTCCTCCAGCATTTGAAGAAGGTATCTCTACCACTGTGGATGAACTCAGAGAAATAAATATGGGTACAAAAGAAGATCCAAGCCCCACTTTAATTAGTGCGGCCATGAATCTTGAAGAGCAGGAAATGTATATTTCATTTTTAAATCAAAATTGAGATATATTTGATTGGAACTATACAGAGATTCCAGGCCTTGATCCTGATGTTGCTACTCATCATTTGGGTTTTCCAGAATAACATCGAGGATTCAAAAAAGATGCAATAAGAAGACACCCAACTTATGCTTCCAAAATTGAAGTTTAAGTGGATAAGCTCATCAAAGATAACTTCGTCAGAGAAGTTCAATATCCCAAGTGGTTGGATAATATTGTCCCTGTGAAAAAGAAGAATGGACAAATTAGAGTTTGCATTGATTTCAGAGATCTTAATCGGCATTGTCCTAAGGATGATTTTCTAGTTCCGATAACAGAACTCTTAATTGATGCAACAACTGGCTATGAAGCACTTTCCTTCATGGATGGATATTCAGGATATAATCAAATCCGAATGGCTCTAGAAGATGAGGAATCTATAGCTTTCAGAGCCCCTCAGGGTGTGTTTTGCTATTGGGTAATGCCCTTTGGCCTGAAGAATGATGATGCAACATATCGGCTTTCCATGCACCATATCTTCAAACCCTTTTTAGGTAAGTTTGTTGAATGTTATGTGGACGATTTGGTGGTTAAATCTAGGAAACGTTCTAATCACTTGGATGATTTGGAAATCATATTCAACAAACTTTGGCAACATAATTTGAAGATGAACCCATTAAAATGTGCTTTTGGGGTAACCTTAAGAAAATTTCTCGGCTTTGTTGTACATCATCGTGGTATCGAAGTCGATCCTGAGAAGACAAAGTCAATCCTTGGTATGTCACCTCCTCGAAATTTGAAATAATTGAGAGGACTTCAAGGACACTTAGCCAATATTCGGCGTTTCATCCCCAATTTGGTAGGCAAAAGTTTACCCTTCACCAAATTGATGAAGAAGGGAGTCACTTACTAGTGGACTAAAGAATGTCAAGAAGCATTCAATATTCTCAAGAAATATCTCTTGATTCCACCGGTATTAATGCCACATGTTGAAGGAAGGACACTTATCCTCTATGTGACATGCTTAGAGCAATCATTGGGTGCCTTCCTTGCCCAAAAGAATGATGATGGGAATGAAAACAGCCTTTACTATCTCAGTTGGACTATGCTTGAAGCAGAAACCTAATATTCAAGTATTGAGAAGTGCTGCATAGCATTAATCTTTTCAGTTTAGAAGTTGAGACACTACTTGAAACATCATGAGGTCCAATTGGTATCTCGTAATAACCCTCTCAAATTCATCCTTAGTCATCCAATGCTTACGGGATTTCTGGAAAGGTGGGCAGTTATTTTGCAGCAATTTGATATCCAGTATGTGTATCAAAAGGCAATAAAGGGCCAAGATCTGGCAGATTTCCTTGATGAACACCCTTCAGTAGAAGATACATCTTCAGATATTGAACTTCCTAATGAGGAAGTCTTATCTATTCAAGATAGTCTTCAAATATGATAAATGTACTTTGATGGTGCTTCCGGAAGTCCAAAAGGGAAGAAAATGGAGGATCCTAAATTCAACAAAGTTGGATTAGGAATTGTTCTCATTTCCCCAGAAAAGGTAGGTCTACCTTATTCCTTTTCATTGTTGGGAGGCGGTACAAATAATGAAGTAGAATATCAAGCTCTCATCGCATGATTGGAGTTGGCACTTCAAGCACAAGTGAATCACTTAAAGGTGAAAGGTGATTCAGACCTGGTAATCAAACAATTCAATGGGGATTATGCAATCAGAAAATAATAACTAATCCATTTGTATGATTACGTCAGAGAGTTAATGGAGGAATTTTCTTCGGAACCGAAATTTTCTTATGTCCCAAGATCACAAAATGCCCAAGATGATGCACTGGCTAATATAGCCACAACTTTGGAAGATCCAAATCATGACGAGGCAACCATCAGTATTGCCCACCATTGTAAAATTTCACCTTATGTTCAAACTAGAACTAATTAAATCAATGAAATTAGTCCCATTCCTGAACCATATGGTCATACTACAGGTTGGATGACACCTATCAGGGAATACCTTCAAAATGGAACACTTCCACATGATAGAGCCGGGAAAGAACAAATACAGTGATGTGTGGTCAATTTTACTCTTTATGATAGTCTGGATCACCTAGATAAAATTCTCTACAAAAGAGGTTTTGATGGAATTATCTTCAGATGCATTGACGGTGAAGAGACAATGGCTATCATGAAAGAAGTGCATGCAAGAGTCTGTGGTGCCCACCAATATGGACATAGACTATCTGATCAAATTCTAAGGCTTGGATACTTCTGTCCTTCAATGATATAAGATTGTGTTGATTTCACAAAGAAGTGTCATTCTTGATGAGTACATTCCAACCTCATTCATCAACCCCCAGAGTTGCTTCATACAGCTAAATACTCATGGCCCTTTGCCACATGGGGAATGGATGTAGTAGGACCTTATCCTTCAGCTATATCCAAGAAGTTTAAGTACATTCTTACTATTACTGACTTCTTTTCCAAATGGGAAAAGGCAATACCTCTCAAAGAAGTTAGTTCTAAAAGCATTGTTAGCTTCATCAAGTCTAACATCATTACCAGATTTGGTGTCCCTCATACCATATTGACAGACAATGGCACCAACTTCTGTTCATCCGAGGTAAGGAAGTTGTATCAAGAATACAACATCAAATCCAACCATTCCTCTCGGTATCATGCAGCATCCAATGACCAAATATAAGCTTTCAATAAGACTCTTTAAAATATACTTCAAAAGATGGTGGGTAAAGATAAGAAATCCTGGCCTGATAAACTCTTTCATGATTTATGGTCTTATCGGACCACCACCCGCACTGCAACGCGGTCAACTCCATATTCATTGGTATATGGAACAGAAGAAGTCTTGCCCATTTAGGTTCAATTACCCTCACTCAGGGTATCCATTTGTGATCATTCATCTACAGATGAACAATCTCAAAAGCGATTGTATGAATTGGAATGATTAGATGAGAAAATATTGTGCACCTTGCACCACTTAGAAGTCTATCAAAATCGAATAGCATGAGCTTTCAACAAAAAAGTTCGTCTTCGTTCATTAATTCAGGGAGAATTGGTATTGGTTCTCAGAACTACAATGATACCAGGAAAGAAACCTCCCAATCTTGAGCCAAAGTGGGAAGGACCTTACTCAGTACATAAGGTATACTCCAATGGAGCTTATTCTTTAATCTCAATGGATGAAGAACTCATCACTACTCCAACCAATGTTAGATTCCTGAAGATGTATTTTGTATAATAAAATTTCATCCAAAGGTCCATGAATATGACCTTAAACTATTTTCACTTACGTCCAACATGACGTTAAACTCTGACGTCCTAGCTACATGACGCTAAACTGTACAGAAGTCCCTTACGTCCAGTAAGACGTTAAACTGCATAATCTTTGGTCCATACATATGACCTTAAACTACTGCTCATTCATCCAACATGACGTTAAACTGTGAAAAATTCCCTAATACGTCCAACATGACATTAAACTGTGTCCTTTTTTGTCCTTACTGTATGAAATTAAACTGCACAGTCCCCCTTTCGTCCAACATGACGTTAAACTGTATTGTACCCATCGTCTTAGCTACAGGATGCTAAGTTGTACAAAACCCTTATTGTCCAACATGACACAAAACTGTGTTCACATCCAACATGACGTTAAACTATGTTACTATATTTGTCCTACATGACGTTAAACTGTACTTTTTCCCTGCTACATGACACTAAACTGTGCAGCCCCAATAGTCTTCACTGCAAGACTTTAAAATGCATAGTCCCTTCATATGTCCTACATGACATTAAACTGTGCATCGTTAAGGTTGTTGCTACCTCTTGTTTCTCACACCGAGTATGACTCACGTGATCTTAGAGTAAACTTCAACCATAACACCCTCTCTGGGATGTTAACCATGTGTAAGTCCCGACACCATTTTTTAGGTCGTTGTCCTCAAGAACAACTTGATCACCAATTCATTCTTTAATTGAACTACGCAGACTTTGATCCTTACCTTCTAGGATAGGTATGTAGTCAACCTCCTGAAGTTCAAGCCCAAAACCAATCTCTTCACATCATTTCACCTCCATCTCATATGATGTTGATCTGTGAAGCAACCCCAGAACCAATACTTTTTACATTGGTTCACCATCATCTTTGCTATATGATGTTAAACTATTCGCAATTTTTTTCCTGTATGACAATAAACTATAACATTATTTTACACTCTCCCCTGAGAGAAAATCATTATTTACATTGATCTCCGATCATGTTATATTCTAAAGACTACATGCATACATGGCAATGCCTGGACCTTTTATCTTGGGTCAAACCATCATTGCACTAAAGTCCCCTTTCACCCTTCACTTGTACGGACCAAATTTGTACAAAGGGTATTTCAAGAACTACGTGCGTCTTGATTCCCATCTTTATGGGATACGTAGGAACGTTCGATCATCCCTCGAATCTAGCCCCAAGTCTTTGGGCCTAACCCCAAATTCCACTTTTAGTCCCTTGGCTGAAAAGTACCCCTTGGTCCGAGCTCTATGACCTTAAACTAAGATTCCTATACTCTCATCCCACATGACGTTAAACTGTATTTCAAGAACTATGTATGGCTTGATTCCCATCTTTATGGGATACGTAGTGAAGTCCAGTACCTCAGTTCAGGACCCAGCCACAACATGATTATGGTTAGCATTGTCTTGTGTATCTTCTACTTGTATTGGACAATGCCCATTTTAATGTATCATACTCCTAACCTTAAATACTTCCAGATCTACGTAACCCTTTTCTCGACTTCTGGTTACAAAATGTATGATACCTGAGAATTCTTTTGTCCGACTATGCATCACGTTCCCTTAGGCGGCCTTGCATAAACAGTCTATATAACAGACTTGTCAGCCAAAAGATTCTATTATTTGACTATGCAGCCAATGCCCTTAGGGGGCCCTGCATAATTCAACCCCCTAACGGGTTTGTCAAATAAGTGGTAAATTCATTATTGGGAGGAAAACCTCTTTTTTACTTATTTTTTATAATGAAAATATGTAGGGATCTGCAAAAATAGCCATCCTTAACATATTTGTCTCATACTCTTTTTCATGATCTGAAAGTATTCAAGTCTATGGTTTATATTTTTCTTCCCTATGTTTGGGTCAGACCTTCACAGGAGTGACATTCATCCAATTCTTTTATAATCTTGATTGGAAATATCATATCCATATTCAAGTACCTCTTTATATATAGCAGACTCTATGCTTTGGAAAATTTGAATCTCCATAAACTTCCGCTGGATTTTTAGCAGTAGAAAAGTAAATTTCTGAGAGTTCTTTTGCCTGACTATGTAGCACGTGCCCTTAGGCGGCCTTGCATAAGTAGTCTACATAACAAACCTGTCAGCCAAAAGATTCTATTATTTGACTATGCAGCCAATGCCCTTAGGTGGCCCTGCATAATTCAACCCCATAATGGGTTTGTTAAATAGTGGTAACTTCATTCTTGGGAAATACTTATTCTAATGCCTTTTATACCTTTTTTGTATCATTCCTCAGATTCAAAATTTTTTAAGTCATAGTTTACATGTTTTCCCCCATACTTGAGTGTGGTAATCTGTTTTCAGATAAATTATCAAGGAATTGAGTCAATTTTAATCCATTCGGTCAAAGCTATTTCGACCTTAAACATTAGCCTTTTTATGTCCGACGTGCATGAATTTAAACTACCCACAAAATACAAGGGAACTCTGAACAAAAGTCAAGTCCCAGCTCACTAAACATATACCTTGTATAGTTTAGGTAATATTGAGCAATTAAAAAGATTCAAAGTTTTTAGGGTTATTTATAATAATCCTAGTAAAAATCAAACTATGCTTACTAAGCCCATTAGCTTAGGTAAGAATTTAAAAAAGGCAGTGAAAGAGAATGCATGCACAAATGATTGAAGATGAAAGTGTTTTTTTTTCATTTGATGCACAAAAGTTAGAAGGACATCCACAGACTGGAGTCTCTTATCTTTTCCAAGAATTAAAAAAGGCTTTCAACATAAATATTCATTTGATTTACAACATCCCGAGCTTCATCAGCAGCCACTTGAAGCTCATACACTCGACCAACTTCACTCTTTTCAGCTTGATGGAGTGCTTTCTTGGCATCTGCAATGGCTTTCATACCATTCGTTTGAACTCCTTCCAATGAATTATTAAGCTGGTCAAGTTCCCCAGTAACAAAATCTAACTATTTCTGAAGGTGCATCTGCTGGACGAATTTCTCTTTGATCTTATGCTTCAGATCCTTTAACTTGGCAGCATGATCAGCCTCAGCTCGGGATACCGCAGCCTCAAATTCATTGATATTGGCTGACAACCTGACCCTGGTCAAATCTTGATCGTATTTATGCTCCTGCTCCCTTCTTAAGATGACTTGTTTTACCACAACATGGATTTATTGATATCAAAAACCGCCAAGTCCCAACATAACGAACATGGATGACAGTCGGGGGATCTTCGATGACAACTCTTCTAGAGGCACTTTAGATATGATCTTCCATATGTTCTTCCATGCCTTGCGTCGTGAAAATTGGAGCGCCTTTTTTACTTCTGGGTCGGACTCAGCATCACTGTCACATGGGGGAATATAATCTGGGATTAATGAACTTAGAGAAGTGCCCTGTTCTACTCCTTCCCCCCTGACCCTTGTTGTTTCACTTTCTATTCCCGTCGGGGTGGAGGCTGAGGCTTCACCTCCAGATCTAGCCACTGAAATTGACAGCCCTGCATAGTCAATTGAATATTTTTGGTTAGTTTCAAAGGATGAAAAAAGTTGATTGGATGTCTTGCAAATTAAGTATAGCCACAAATTTTGTTATACCTTACCCAACGGTAGATCACCAACATGAGAAGGCTCCTCCCCATCTTTCCTAGCTTCAATAGGATCTTTAGGACGAGTTTGAGGAAGCTCTACTGGGTTCAGCTCCACTTGAGCCAGTGTCTCTGCAATAGTAGGGTTATCTGTACTCCCTTCAGGCATTGACGGTTCGGCAGCTTGTTCAGATGGAACTGCACATTTTGAACCAATCATGGTCAGAGATGTAATAATAAGTTATTTTAACAGGATGAAGGATAACACTCACATACAAAATCTTCTAAATCACATGGTAATTTAACATGATCTAAAAAATCTTCAAAAGATTCTCCAAGTTCCATCATTTCATCCAATGTTATCTTAGATTCATGGTTAGTCTCACCAGTGGGAGCATTCAATACATTTTCTTGGCGACCTTCATGCTGCGGCCTTTGATCCCAGATAACATCTTTAGATAAAATTGCAGCATCAGTTGCAATGGCTTCCAAAAGATCTAGTGTAGGGGTTGAACTTAAAGTATCACAGAATGAAAGTTAGTTGATGTTTTATTCAAAATTTTATGAAGCATTGTTAACTTACCAGAAGCAGGTTCTTCTCTCCTTGAAACAGCAGCAGGAGGGATACTGGGACCTGACTCTGGCTCTTCTCTAGGAGCAGTCAAGTCAGCCTGAACTTGTGATTGTTCACCAGTACCCTCCATGGTACTCATAGGAGGGTCAGTCCTTTCCTTCAGAGGCGAAATTGAAGAATCCCCTACAATCCCAAGAAGTATGAGCAATATTTTCCTCGATTAATACTCATGACTATCCGAAGGACTTACCACTACTGATGAAACATTTAGATGTGGAATTCCTCCTTCATTGTCTTTGCTTATTTTTCTTCTTAGGAGTGTTGACATCATCATATCCAAATACAAGAATTAGAGAATGAAAATACATGTCTAACTCCTCCTCCATGGCTTGATGGCCTGGAGATATCTCACCCGGCTCATGAGGAGATTCATTAGCCCCAATGGCAGTACCACCAGGGCTATACTGTGGTGAAGGAACCTCAGCAGTTCCTTTCTTTTCAAGCTGTAGGATGAAGAAAATAATTTCCTTGAGTAACAAAGATTTGAATGAAATTAAATTGCAAAGAAAATAAGAAAAAAAACTTACATCTTTAGGAGCCACATAATTGTGCCACTCCTCATCTCCAGAACCACTATTCCCCTCAGTGGCGCCACGATCTATCATTTACTTCACCCGCTTGGTGACAGGAATGGAATAATTGATGGAATATATGAGCATCTACAGCTCTCTGATGTAAGCCCTCACTTCATCGGAGTTATCCTTGTAACGGATATCTGTAGAAGCCCAAAGATTCCCTATTCCAGGGATTTGTAGCCCCTCGTACAGATCCAGCCAAGCAGTTTCAACATCACAATATAAACTTCTCCATGTATAGACAGCCTCTGGTCATAGATATTCAACATGTGTACCAGAAGGCTGCGAGAAGGGTCCTACAATCTTAGACTTCAGATTCTTCCCAGCTCCTGCAACTACAGATAAAGGATAAGAAAATTTGTTTCTTTATAAAGTAATGATGATTAAATTGCCCCAACGAAGTAACTCACTAGGAGTTGATGGATTTGGTCTCTTGATTCTGATAGGAGGATTATATCTGGAATGAGGCCGCTTTGCCGCATGTTGTGCCTCATCATCCCCATCTTGTGAATCCGATGAGTCAGCCCTAGGTGAGGAACCTGGTGAATCAGCTCCAGGTGGGGAAGCATCACCTTTCCGATGAAGGGTTTCTTTCTCTATAGTTCTTTTCTTTTTCCCCACCTGATAAACCGGACGATTCAACACCCCTTGAGGGTATGATGCTATCCAGTTCTCGTCATACCATGTAGTCAAGTTACTCGCCGCTTTATCAACTGGTAGATCAAACACTACGCCGGTCTTCTCCATAGATGTCAGCAACCATAGTTGTCGGGCAACCATTGGATGCTGCTCTGACCTGACATGCACAGGAGGGGATACAACAGTCTGCTGCAAACACTTGAATTGACGTGTAAATCTGTATGGAGCATAGGACTCACATATAATCTCTCTGTCAATCCTGATGGCCAATACACCATCTCTGCAAGCTAGCATGTACGACCTCAATTCCAAATCGGCGGTTCCATCATCAACAAACCGCCCGGTTGGCGGGTTTCCATAAGGAAAGAAATTGAATTCCTTGAACATGCTCAGCCTCACCTTCATATCATAGATGTTGAGAGCTAATGGATCAATTCCAGAATATGCCTGCACTGATGGTCTGAAAGAACTTTCAAGAATATGTACTTCGTTCTGTATATTATATGTCCTGAAATGAGTGGCGATCCATCCCCACAAAACTTGGAATGGTCCCACTATTCTCAATGGAGACTTAACCATAAATACATGGATTAATCTCCTATGAATCTTTTCCAAAATGGGGGTGGCCAACCCAACCATTCTCCTCTCAACCAACTTGGATGCAACAACGAAGGTCCTTGTCCTGACGCCTCCCTTCGAATCCCTAACTGGCAGAATATAAACACTAATCCACAAGGCTAAGAAGCCCGCCAGATGAGTCTTTTTTGAGATTCTCTGATTTACTTCATATCCCCACTTCTTGAATTCTTCTACTTCCAGGGTCGTCCAGAATGTGCCAAAATAACCTCTTTTCTCTGTTCTGGGGCCGGTAGTAGGGCGAGTACAGGTGGCCCCCTTCTCCTTCGAACCCTTATCCTCCTTCTTGGTAAGAAACATATTCATCCACTCCTCTGGATGAATATCCTTTCTAAAATGTGTTAAGGAAGTCTTTGAACTCTTGAGCTTGTGGAATATTTTCAATAACTCCCGAGCTAAAGCCGGAGTTTTCTCGGAATCATTCCAAGTCGCCTTGGGGGGGATGAATTCATCATACATGTCACCTAGAATTGGAGCCCCCGAGATCTTATATACATCCCACAAACTGATGCCTACTTCTCCATGATTCAGATGGAAAGAATTAGTTTATGGGCTCCAGTGGCTGATTAGCTCCGACACAAACTCATCATTTCTGTAGACATATGTCCGCCCAGCCCAGACGGCTTCATATATCTCAACTCCTTTCAAATCTTCAAAAAACTCTGCACAAGTTTGTCACACCCAGTATTCCCACATCCAAGTTGTCTTCACACCTCCTCCAGGATGGAAGTCCCAACTCTTCTTCCAGCCTTTGGATTGATCCATCTGAGAATTTCAGAAGATTGAAGGATAACAGTGTGGTTGCAGCTCAGGCTTATGAGGTTTCATATCTGGCGCAAAAGGGCTATGATGCATCATATAGGCCTTCTCCACTATTCCAGTATTTTCAAATTCTCCTCCACTTGAGATATTTTATGAAGAAAAGTTGGTGTAATTATGAAACCAAGAATTTGGGAGATAGTTCTTTGCCTCTGGAATGTTGACGTCTTGCAGATGACCATGCCCATACAGAGGCAAGTAAATTCTTCGTGGAAAGTCACGATGATACTTCTTCAAGTTCCATACCAAATCTGGAAGAGTGTTGTTGCATATATCATAGTAATCATTGCCTACAATGTTCATCATATCATCAATCCGCTTTCTCTCCAGTTCATCAGCAGTTCCAATTCTTCTAGGAGACATTGAATCTGCACAAAGGTCAAATAATTAACTCTTAAGTGAGTTTATTTTTCATAAATTTTTTGAAGAAAAATGAAAAAATGGCTAAGGAATTAAGGCACGCAAGTATAATTTTGGCGCGCAAGTATAATTGTGTTGCGCAAGTTTTGGGCGCGCAGGCATCACCGCGCAAGTCCAAATACCTCTACAGAAGCGCGACACAAAGAAACCAGCGAAAAACAAGTAACTTGTGTGACGAAGGCAACTTGCGCGGCAAGAGCTTGAAAGTTTGAAATCTGGGTGCTTTGCATGAGAATGAGGTGCATATTTATAGGCCAGGCCGCACCCCTGCGCGCTGAAGCCTGCGCGACTCGCACCTACGTGACACCAGATGCGCGCCTCTCACCTGCGCGCCGCTGTCTGCGCACTCAACACTTGCACGCCTCCATTCATTGGTTTTCCTCTTTACCTCAGAGTCACATCCTCATTCCTTTCGGATCCAACTCTGAGGGGGGGGGGGGGCTTTTGTTGATGCTCCTTTCCGTCATAGAATCTAACAACTGAGAAAAGGGAAATACCTTAACACAAAGTGATTCATCCTTTGAAGAAACATCAAAAATTGGAAAAGGCATGAACAATGATTGCTTTAAGCATGGGCCGCGCAATTTCCAAGAGGGTGGCACAGGGCACTTGCACGCCACATATTGGGCACGCAGGTGACTTGTGCGCCTTAATTTATTTTCGCCCAAGGTCTTCATAGGCCTATAAATACCCCTTGTGGGCCCCCCATTTTGAGGAAGAGAAAAATCCAGAAACTCAGATTTGAGCTCCTAGTGCCCTAGTCTCTTCTCGAAGCATTCCAAATACTTCTAAGGTAATTTCTTACCTAGAATGGAAGGTCTAAAGAGAGGGAACAAGGCCTAAGTGTTGAAATTCATCAACATCTGCGCGCCTAAGTGTATAAACCTTCAGGGAATGGAAGACACTTGCGCACCGCCTTATCCCTTTAACAGAACTTGCGTGCCACTCATTTAAAAGTCTTTAGGGATAACAGTAAGGGCTTGAGCCAAGCCTCACCCAAGTTTTACCCTATGGGTTGACCGTCACACAAGTACCTATGTGTCACGCAGGTATACCTGTGCGACCAGGACTTGCATGCCCAAACAGGACCTGCGCGCCTACCTTCTTTTGGGTGCCCCTCCTATCCATTCATCTCTTTTCTTCAAATCCACCTCTCCTCTTCAAGATTTAGCCCTCAGAATCCTCTTCAAATCCATTTATGGCATGATTCCTTGGTTGGATTCTTTATCTAAAAGGAATTCTGTGGAACATCTCTCAAAACCTAATGACTTACATATATTTATGTCATTAAGGTTGGAGATTTCATTCATTCAACCTCATCCTTTAAAATGAGAAGATCTTTAACCTGGGCCTCCTTTTCAGGAGTAAGCCCCAGTCTTCAAGTTCCCTTAATTTTGGGCCTCCTTCTCAGGAGTAAGTCCCAATCATAATTCCCTAATCTGGGCCTCCTTTTCAGAAGTAAGTCCCAGTCCAAGTTCCTTAATTTGGGAATCCTCCTTATGAGTAAGCCCCAAGTTCCAAAATATGGGCCTCCTTTTCAGGAGTAAGTCTCAGTCCAAGTTCCTTAATTTGGGCATCCTCCTTAGGAGTAAACCCCATGTTCCCAAATATGGGCATCCTCTTCAGGAGTAAGCCCCAGTCTTCAAATTCCAAATTCCCTTAACATGGGCATCCTCCTTAAAAGTAATCCCCAATAATAATTTCTCTTAACCAGTCTTAACTTCTTTTGATTTGGGCTTCCTTCTCAGAAATAAAACCCAATCATAAGTCCCCTCCTAATTTGGGCATCCTCCTCAGGAGTAATCCCCAATTTAGAGTATCCAAACCTCCATAAAGCACATATACCTTTATGGACCTTGTTCCTAGGGTTATTCTCTAAATTAAGTCCTGATATTTATCTATTTGGGAAATCATACATCATATGCCCCATATCATTCCATGTGACCACATATTTCGTGGCACAAATTTTCAGGTTTACTGATACCTCTTGTTTCTCACACCGAGCATTAATCATGTGATATTAGAGTGTAAAATTGACCACGACACATCTCTTTGGGCCGTTAATCATACGTAAGCCCCACAATTCCCAACTGAACTACGTGGAATTTGATCTCTACCTTAAAATTAGAGTACGTAGGAATCCTTTCTGAGGTTCAAGCCCATCACCCATTAATTCTCATCTGTCCCATATGACGTTAAATTATATCTTAATTCCCGAAATACATGGGTTATGATTCCTTTTCTAACAAGGATACGTAGGTAGACCATCTGCGGGTATGATCCCAACTCTGAAATACTTCATGTCCTTCTGAATGACAATAAACTTCAAGTGCCCTGCTGAGTGGATTTAAAACCAGTATGGTTATCATAATGACCAAGAAATATTTATATAATGTGTTGAAGGATACCATTGACTAAAAATCTCTAACAAATACAGATGATTCTCTATCGATGAAGAACCTTAAATACATATAAAAGATTCTCTAAATCTCATACGTATTAATCATTGATTGTCAGATCTTAAGGAAAGATCATTTTCATACTGGTAGTGTAATAAGGCTTCACGAACATAACTTAAATCTATAAGGAGAGTCCCAGAGTAGACAATAATTCCCCCCAAAAAGGTGTGATGATTCCGACCTCCCATCCTCTCGACCAATGCAAATTCTTAATCCTCATTTGTCCACAACTAATGAGCACCTACCTTTGGAAAGTAGGTCCGAATGGATATAGAATCATTGGATGTTTATGGTTCTACGAACAAACCCATTAGAAACCGATTGGAATGTTTGAACATTAAGAAAACGAGGTCATCCCCAATTCCAGAGGAAACATGGTGTTATGAAATGCCTTTAGAACTAGGCTTGGATTCTTTCTAATTCATAGGTAGGATGTGATTGATTATGGTTCTTGAAAGTTGAGGACCCATTAGTATAACTGTGTGACCCATGATTTAGAGATAACAACAATGGTTTTTTCCCTAAATAAATAGAAACACTATCTTATGTGAGAATGATTTATCATCTATTCTGACCACACAAGTCTTAGGTATATATTTTTACATAAATACATTAACTTTAGGTAGAGTTGATGGCTATAGTTCTCAAAAGTTTATGGATTTGAGATATTCTATAGCCCCAAGAAGGGGAACATGGTAGAAAATTATCACAATATGGATTTTTGTTCATAGTAATTGAGAAGGATGATAAAGTAGATGAACTCTTTGTAATTAACCCATGTGGATGAGGATGGTATAGCGTACCTCCAGTCTATGGTTATCACCCCTATGTTTTTTCAATGTTTTAGGGAGGAAAAACTTGGTGATATTGATTATAGTATCTTATATATCTCGATATCTACTAGACATGATCCTAATGGATTTTATGAAGGTGAGGATTACATCATCCTTATTCAAGGATTGATGATGGTACTAGTTACACTATGAGAGGAGGTGATGAGGTAGTTTCATGCTTCCCACTTACCAGTACATCTAGGAGAGTTAAGGATGTATTGGGATCCTTTGGCATCATTTTATGAGACCAAGGATGTTGTAAAGTGTTACCGAGTTGATATATCTATGCCTCACCTACCAATATGTGAAAACAAAGGTTCTGAAATGGAAGAGGAAATGAGATGGTATCTTCATGGATTTCATGATGGGAATTCCATGACTAGTGAGTAGTAATGACGCCATCTAGGTGATCATATAACAACCCACAAAATCAATCCACTTCCTAACCATCTGAGAGGAGAGTTCAGTGGAGAGTTTGGGATTACTGTTCATAAATGAGATATCCCAACTGCATGAAATTTTCTTGATGATCATTTCAGAATGTGATACTCACTTCATATTATGACTACAGAGAATATTATAAGAGGATTTGGGGCTCAATTGTAATCTAGCATGACATTCCACCCCTAGAAATATGTCCATATAGAGTAGAAAATTTAGGTTATGGAGGAAATGGTTTGGGATTACATTTTAGACTATGAATGCTTCTAGGATGATCACCTACCCTCAGTGGAGTTTTCATACAACAAAATTTAACACTCCACCATTGGTATGGAGCCATTAAAGAACTTTTTTGAAAGAACCTATAGGTCTCCATTATGCTGGACATATCCATGAGAGAAAATGATTATAGGCCCTAAGTTGGTATGAGAAATGATAGAGAAGACAAAAATCATCTAAGAGTGGATGAGGACTTCCAAGAGCAGTCATAAGTCGTATGCAGACCGATAATGCAGGACCTTTGAGTTTGAAGAGGATACCATGTGTTCTTGAAGGTATCACCTAAGGGGGGATTATAGAGGTTTGGTCAGGGTGGAAAGTTATCTATGATATTTATTATCCATTTCCATATATTGTGTAGGGTTAGTGAGGTGGCATACCACATATCCCTACCGAAATAGTTAGACTGGGTGCATGGTGTTTTCCACATGTTGCACCTGAGGAGATATGTTCTCAAACCATCGTATGTTATCTACCAGGGTGAGATAAATATTGAGGGTGGTGCTACCCTCTTAGATTAACCAGTGAACATCAAGGATCAATAGGATAATATTCTTCTATGGGGATAGATTCCCTTGGAGTGTGTTTATTAGTAGCACATAAACCTCTAGGAGAGCTCATGGGTGTTGGAGAACTAGATGTAAGCATATTATCCTCACCTTTTTGAATAGGTTTTTGATTTTCAAGATGAAAATACTTGAATTTTGTGATAATTTGGTGACTCAAAATTTTCTTTTTACACTTTGGAATATTAAAAATAGTATTTCCAGAGGTAGATGAGGATTCAATGTGGAGTTTTGAGGCTCGTAGAGCCTCGATGATGATATATTAAATATAATATATCACATACATGTAGTTTTTTATAAATAGTATAAGAACTTATGAATATTGTCTCAAATGATAAATTTGAGGCCTCTATTAAATATGGATCATGGGTTTTACCCTAGGTGCAACATAAGCATTGTCAGCATCAGATGCTTCGATAGAGTGCAATCGTGGGTAGATTAAATGAATTAAATGAATTTGTTAATTTAATTTTCATTTAATTTTCAAATACTAATGAAACTCCATTATAAAATAATCTTGAGAAATTTATCTAGGGTAATCTTCATAAACCTATAGGATCAAGAGGATGGAGGTGGAGCACCAGTGGAAAACATGTTGGTAGTTGGTTATAGGGTTAGGGATCGATGACCAGAACACTGAAGGATTTATCATCATCAATAGAGTTCTTGAATCTATAAAAAAAACAATGTATAATCATTATTTTTTAGGGATTTATCCAAACTGAGGTAGGATGTTTTTTTTGCAGTTTAATTCCCCGTTCTTGATTTTTCAGATGAACATGAATTAATTCATTTAAAATCAATTTGTGTATCGTTCTTTGTTTGTTTGCCTAATGATTTTTTTCTTTTACTGGAACTATTAATTTTATATTTATTCATCTTTGAATTTATTTATTTGAAAATACACACCATTATTCATATTTCTAATACTATGGATAAAATGAACACATCCTTCATCCGATTATCACTTTTTTGTTTTATGCCTTTCTCCCTCTGTTCTTCAATGGTCATCATCGATGTTTTGATTGACAAATTATTCGATTATACTTGAGGAACCGATCATTGTGAAATTATTATTTGGAAAAATTAATTTTGGTTATGAGTTCAATTTTGGGATTTGGATACATGAAAGAGGTATGTCGATGAATGATGGGAATCTGACGATGGTTCAAGTGATGATGGTTCCATAAGCTAAATTGAGTGGGTATCTCCATAGGTGCCATGATGGGTAATTTTCAATCAATGGGTGGATGTAATACATCCACCAGTGACATTGAAGGCTTAGTTAACTTAGATATAGGAATTTATGGCTATGTTTTACAGCCAGAGTGATAGAGGAGGCGACTCTAGAGGATATACGTGAAGACTGTAATTTTTTATGAAATTACAAACTACACGATGCGTAGTTCATAAGAACACACATTGTGTGGACCCCTCTTTGAGGTGGCTATGGTTTACATAGTGAGTTAAATATCACATTCTATGTGAGATACCCACACACCATATAGCCCTTAGTTAGATAGATCAACATGTAAAGGGAGTACACACCTAGGAGACAATGTCACCCCACACACTATGTGTGATGGGGAAAACCCCGTTTACTTCAGAAAGTTCATGAGTAGGGGTAGATGACACACACTGAGTAACAAAACAATACTTACACACTATATATCATAATAACATGCCATGTATCTTGAGAAAGACATGTTGCATGATACTGCAGGACACATGCAATTATAGACACAGTGAGACACATCATGTACCCTAGTAGACACGTCATGTACTCCTTCTAAGGAAGGTTAGATCCCTTGTTCTTCTCAGACTAGTTGTAGTATAATATTGGGTGAGTTACCTAAAATCATGTTAGTGTGGGTGTGTTCCCTTGGTCCATCAATAAGAGGGTACACTGATGTATCCTGTACTAAGCATAGGATGAGCAATCCCCTCTATGGGTTAGTTTTGGATAGAGTCAGGGATCCCTCTATATGGATCGAGGTATGATACTCTATAATTCTCCCCTAGGTTGGGTTAGGTATCCCATTTCAATCATCTAAGGAATTTGATCCTCTTCTTAATGGGTTATCCAGATAGGGTTTTGCATCCACCATAGGTCCTAGGGTGATCCCTTATCTATGTATCAATATCTATTGTCTTTCAATGTGGTTTAGTATGATCAAGAGAGTACCTCAGATTATCCCTCTTAGTTCCTACATGCTTCTTCATGGAAAGACCTGATGAGTGTAACCTATTGGATTAGTGTCATAGGATTAGTAATACTCGATGAGTAAGTTCTCTTGGATGAATGTTACCTTTGATCCTCCACTACAAAAAAACTGGGTTTCCGCAGCACTACCCTTTATCAGAACTAAAAAAAGCACTCATAAGGGGGGGGGGGGGTCTTTATCAGCGCTAAAAAAAGCACTGATAAAGGAGAACTTTTAATAGCACTAAAAAAGCGATGTTAAAAGTGACCCTTTATCAGCACTTTTTCTAGCACTGATAAAGGCCCCCCCTTTATCAGCATTTTTTTAGCACTGATAAAGGGGACCCCTTTATCAGCAATTTTTTAGTAGTGCTGATAAAGGGGGGCTTTATCAGCGCTTTTTCCTAGCGCTGATAAATTTTATGTTTCAAAAAAAAAATCATGAAAAAAATTTATTGTTATATGAGTATATTTATATTGATATAAATATAATTTATATTTTTTAAATATGTTTTAGATAAGTATAAATAGACTATTAAATTTAATATATAATAAATTTCGTGAAAATGGATTTAAAATATTTTAAAAAATATTATTAATTTATAATTTTCTAATTATCATTGATTAATAATCATTTAATGAAAATTGGAAGACACAAAAAATCAAAAATAATAATAAAAGATCTAAAATAAGTTGAAAATGTAACTCAAACTTCAAACGACCATAACTTTTGATCCGGGTGTCCGTTTGAGTTATACAACATATCAAATCGAAGCCTGTGATGAGATCTACTCACTAATAATCAAAGTAAACCTTTTGTCACATTTTTTGACCAAAAAGGCCCATAAGGCCTCCAAAACTGAGTTTTTAGTCGGGACACCCCGATTTGTTAACATTTAAATAGGTATAACTTCTTATCCGAATGTCCGTTAGGCCTGTACCACATATCATATCGAATATTGTTTCATTTTCTTCGATTTAACTAGTTGTGGAGTTGAAACAAGCTTATATATTAGAAGTTATGGTCGTTTTTACATTCTATGGCTTTTCAAATACACATATATATGTATTTATTCGTAAATATATATATGTGTGAGTGTGTGTGTGTGTCTGTGTGTGTGTGTGTTGTATATATGTATGTATTTATTTATTTATAAACACACATAAAAAACATATTTTATAAATGCATTTAAAACTAATCTTATAAATATATATTAATATACAAATAAATATACGGATAAAAAATTATAAATAAATAAATAAATATATATATATATAAATAAATATAAATATATATTAATATACAAATGAATATATATATATACTAATATATGAATAAATATATAAGTATTAATATAACTAAATATATTTATATTAATATGAATCTATATTAATATACGAATAAATATAACTATATATATATATTATACAAATAAATATATATATATATATTAATATATGAATAAATATATAAGTATTAATATAACTATATATATTTATATTAATATGAATCTATATTAATATACAAATAAATATAACTATATATATATATAAATAAATAGATATATCATTAAATAGAGAAAGAAATGAAATGGCTTAGTGGTAAAGGTGCAGGAACGCTAGGGGGAGGTCGCGGGTTCGAGTTCGGGTGGAAGCAAGAAGGTGCCCGCGTGTGGGGGATGCGCGGGAAGGGCAGTGTGAGAGAGTGTGAGGTTGTGGGTCCACCTAGCACTGATAAGGGGGGGGGGGGGGGGGGTCCAACGCTGTTAAAAGCTCCCCCCCTGCATTATATAATTATTTCCCCCCCGAATTATATAATTTTTTTTTATTTTTTTTGACTTTTATGAGTGCTTTTTAAAAGCGCTGATAAAAGTCCCCATTTATCAGTGCTAAAAAAGCGCTAATAAAGGACCCCTTTTATCAGTGCTTTTTTTAGCACTGATAAAAGGTGCCTTTATCAGCGCTTTTCTGAGTGCTGATAAAAGGGAACCCCCTTTATCTTTGCCTCGATTAACATCGCTTTTTTTAGCGCTGTTAATGCACTTTTCTAGTACTGATAAAGACCATATTTTTAGTAGTACTCTAGTATAATCCTAGGATGGCGGTGAGTACATTAACTCACATTGAGACTTAGAGTCTTAATTTGAGCATATTAGGCTCATATTGTTTATTCCCTTGTCTTTGTGAAATATAGCTAACTCTCACTTTGATTATTTATGTTTAGTTATTTTAGGGTGTACTACTAGGTATGTTTATACTCACCCCTGCATGAGCTCTACCCACACATGTCATGTATTATGCAGACAAAAAATCCTTTTGAAAGGGTCCTAGGAGGACTAGAAGAAGGTGGAGTTTAATCATGCTAGACAGACCATAGATAGTTTCGTGAGTTTCATTTTGACACAAGTCCCATTTTTTAGATGGTTGGACTCTTTTACAGATTTAGTGGGATTATATTTGGCCCCTTTTTATTTTTCTATACCCTTATCATACTATGATGTAGGATTAGTTGTTATTCATGCATTTATAGTATTAGTTTTTTATTTTTCACACATTATACCAGTGTATGGAGATGTGTGTGTGTATAGGTACTTTAGGATAAGTCCTCCCATGTGTATGATATGCCTACTTAGTTCTAGTTGCTAGCCCCTGGCCTATTGGAGATAGGATTAGGGTATTATTCTTGGCTTACCACTGGCTAGGTGGGATCTAGTGGGTTAGAACATGATACCTTCTCCCAATCATTATTTTCATGTCCAATTCATTCCTCATATATTGAATGATCAAAACAATTCATTCTCAAAATTCCTTATAAATCAATAATGATTCGTATTGAATCAAGAATAAGGAATATTTCCCCAATCAATGAAATAACTTTATTAATAAGATTAATTAAATTTATATCATATATAGAAATGTTATATGATTAATAAAATCATAAAAGTGTTGTAAATGATTTCATATAAATCCATGATACTTAAAATATGGACATGGAGGAGAAAATAATGTCAAATGAAATGATGAAAAGAGATAGAGAACATGATAATGAGAAAGTTAATGATAAAAAAACCATAAACCAATAAAGGATGAAAGGAGAATATAAATTCATCATATGTGAATGATTAATAATAAAACTTATAATTTTTTAAATATAAAATAAAATATAATCAAATCATTAAAAAAAAATTCCTTGTAACTTTGTGTAAGACTGAAGTTATAAATCACTTTCAAAATTATTTTAATTACTTTAAGAATTTAATAACCTTTCCTTTTAAATTAAAAATTAATAGATAGGAATTTTCTTTCAAGATTGATATAAAATTTTATAGGAATATAAATAGAGAATAATGGTTATGAAGGTAGTAAAATCTGTTCACACCATATGTGTTAAAAAACATTCTTTTTACACTTTTTTAAAGAAAGTAAAAAAATTAACTTTTCAAAAAATCATTAGAAGATTCCTTATTAAAACGTTTTAAAAAAAGTAAAAGGTATTTTAAAATGAATTAAAATAATAATTAGAGTGTAAATAGGAACATTCTCTAAAAAATATGATGAACATTGATATGGAGGAAAAAAATTCCTAACAAAAAAGAATAGATAATGTTGGTATCCCCTACATGTAACTTACTTGATGATTCTTGATCCAAAGAGATAATAGATGAAAAATAAACATGTAAAACCCAAAAATAAACTTATTATAAGAAAATATATGGGGTTTAAGATACTAGGATCATATAATTTTTCAAAATGAAATCTGAACATAAACAATCTCAAAATAAAATGAGACTGCAACAAAAATCCCTTAACTTGGGTCTCCACTTAGTCATACATGTTTGATCCTCCTATATAATGATTTTATAATTTTTTATCACTAATACTAGAATAATATTCATACTTATAATACCATATATTATTAAATTATAACATCTCATCACCCATTAATTAACAATTATTCATTAACATAATCATTCCGGGTGTTAATTATTTGTTTTTCATGTATATTTCAGTTTGTAAATCTCAATTATTATATCATGGTCATGGTTTAATAATTTTAAAAAATTTAATAATGATATAGATATCACATATATTCATTATATAAAGTTTTATAACCATATATTAAAGGTGTTAATAGAAAAATAAAATACACCGTTCATGGCGACGATAGTTCGTATGTACGCATGAACACTACTTTTATATTCTAATTAAAAGAATAAAAGAAGGGTAAATAATATTTTATTATTACATAATCATATTTATATAATAATTATTATATATAATAATTAAATATTTAATTATATCCAACCATGATATGTGGTGATGGAAAATAAACCACATCAGTTCTTAGAGATGGTAGTCCACACATATGCACTAACGATGCTTTCATTTCCCATTTGATAGAAAGGAGATGGATTTTTTTTTCTTACATAATCATAATATCAATTTAGTATATTTATTATACATGATTTATTACTTTAGTATGTATACATTATATTTTAAGGTGGTATAATAATAAATAAATTTTGAAAGAGTCGATTAAGATGATTACGTCTTCTTTGAGAGACCTCCTTTGGATTACACCTTAAGAATTATTAGTATGATCTAAGGGGAATAAAAAAAGATATAGTATGTGGTTAAGGAATATATTAAGGTATTTTTTTAAGTATTTTACGAGCTAATTGTATCAATTTTTTTGAATAATATTGGATAGGGGGTGCTAATTTATAAGTGAGGTGGGTGGAAATACTGTAAATACTTGAAATATTTTTATATGTTATATTATTACTCAAGTAAAGTTGATAAAATTGTTACAATTTATAATATTTGAAGGATAAGGTCAAAATATTATCATAAAATATAATCAATACCAGTTTTAGGTCATTTAAACCCTTATATTTTTAGTTTAACCCCCTTTCCGCCCATTTTAACCTTTACTGTAGTAATGAATTTTTACCATATATAGTAACTATACATTGTGAACAAAAATTAAATTGAAAAACTTACCAAAATTTTAAATTATTACTTATAATTTTAAATTCATTTTATAAAATTCCATTCATATAAGTGGCATAAATTAATTTAAAAATAAAACCATAAAACGTGATGGAAACAATTTTTAGGAAAATACAATTTTCAAGCATAAAATGAATTTATTATAACTCTTTTCCTAGTAACCACCATTATATGAATGTAAATTTATTTAATTGAGTATATAATATGAAATTTTTATTAAAATCATTCATAAATAGATATTATTTTAATTTATAAATACATTACGTACTTAAAAATAGTTTTCTTAAAAAATAAATCTTTTTTACTTACAAATGATTTTATATTTATTTATAACTAATTGATAATGAATGTATGATTAAATATAAATTTTATAAAATATTATTATAAATAAAATAAAATTATTTAAATATTACATTTTTATTTATTCATAAAAAATCATTTATAAGGGAAAATTTTAAGAAAACATTATAGGCTTATTTCGACATAGTAAGTTGAAAAGCGATATTCATCTTAGAAATTTGGAAATTTTATGCTATGAAATATAAAAATGTGCTCTAAAGTATAGTTTCAGTATAATTAAAAGTTTACTTACCATAATTGAATATTGAGAGTTACATTCTTCCCTCATTCAAATTTTTTTCACTTGAAATCATTATGGATATCACTTCCTGAATAAATGTGGGTAGTTATTCATAATTACTTCCTAAAGTTCCCACATTGCCTATTATATATTATGATTTCTCCAAAGTACCGTCACTAATAAAGTTGTTCAATTCTATAATACTTGTTCTCTAGTGTCAAGAATTTGGATAGGCTCTTCACAATATAATAAATCAAGTTCTAATTCTATTTCCTCAGAGGTGCGTACATGCATTGGGCCTAACATGTACTTCCTAAATAATGTGATATAGAACACATAATGAAATTTAGAGAGGATAGGTGGATTTGATAAATGGTAATCCATAACTTTAATTTTTTCTATAATTTCAAAAGGTCTGATGTATCTATGACTTAGTTTATCTTTCTTATAGAACCTTATAACACCCTTCCATAGAGATACCTTCAAGAAAACATTATCTCCAACTTGAAATTATAATTCATTCCTTTAGTTATATTCATATATTTTTTTCATAATCAAATATTCCTTAATATGAATCTAAATAATTATCACATTTTTCATTATATCCTAAACAAGTTCTGGGCCACAAATATTCCTTTCACCAACTCCATCCTAATAAGTTGGTATATGACATCTTTTCCCGCACAATGCTTCATAAAGTTTCATTTGAATTATTTAATGAAAGATATTATTATTTGTGAACTATAATAAAGCTAAATAATTATCCCGCATACCTTGAAATTCAATTGATCACAACCTCAACATATATTCTAATGTTTTAATAGTACTTAGAGATTTTCCATCTGTCTGAAGATGATAAGTAGTGCTCAATTGTTGCTCGGTATCGAGATATTTCTTAAGGATCTTACAGAATATTGACATAAACTATGGATCATGATAAGATATGATTGAATGAGGCGAACCATTAAGTCTCATAACTTTATTGATATAGAGTTGTGTGAGGTGCTCAAGAGGTAGATCTTTCCTTATAGTGAGAAAATGTATGGACTTGGTAGGATAATCAATAATAACCCATATGGAATTATTATTTCTAGGAATCGTTGGAAATATAGTGACAACGTTTATAGTAATATCATATCATTTCCACATCGAAATAGGTTGATGTTTCATGACTCATTTAGGATGTTGTCTCTTAGACTTTACCTATTGAAAAACCAATAATCTTGATACATAGTATTCAATCTCCCATTTCATATTATCCCACCAAAAATATTCTTTAAAATATTGATATATTATGTTGCTACTAGGGTTTATAGATAAATTTGAGCTATGATCTTCATCTAATAATTCTCCTTTCAGCTCAGGCATGGATGAAACATATAACATCTTTCCAAATTCTAATATACCATCTTCTTAGATGAAGTATACTAACTTCCCATCATTCACAACTTTAATTTTATTTTGAATATTCTTATCATCAAGCTAGGAACTTTTTTATTTTCTCCAATAATGATGGTTTTTAAATTATTTGGAATAGATGTGATGTTTACCCATCCTTAATGATTTTCATATCCAAATTTACTAAATCCATGAATATATAATCTTTATCAATCCCTATTTTAGTCAAAACCCCATGATGTTTTCTACTAAATACATCAACCACCTTAATTAACTTCCCAGGGTGGAAGTGTATTGAAAAATCATAATCCTTGTGTAGTTTTAGCCATCACCTTTACCTTATATTGAGATATTTCTATGAGAATAGGTATTTAAAACTTTTTTGATCCATATATATTTCATATATTTCACCATAAAGGTAATGCATTCATATCTTCAATGCAATGATTAAAATTTCTAACTCAAGATCATGGGTTGGATAATTCTATCAATGAATATTTGGTTATCTTGATGCATAGGTAAAAAATCTATCATTCTGCATATGGACACATTCAAGTACCTTCTTTGATGCATCACTATATATCACAAATCTATCCATTCTCAATGGTAAATTTAATATCGGTGCATTAACTGGTCTCCTATTTAATTATTTAAAATATACTTTAAATTCTTCAGAATATATGAACTTAACCCCTTTACATGTAAACTTGGTTAATAGGTTAGTTAATTGAGATTATTTTTAATAAATCATTGATATTAACGAGCTAATCTAAGGAAACTATGTACCTTGTTTATATTAGTTGGCATTTGATATTCCATCACTAACTTTTTCCTTGAAGGATCAAATGATATTATATCCTTATAGATAATATATCTAAGAAAAGAAACTCCCTGAATCCAAAATTTTCATTTGATAAATTTTTCATATAATTCATTTTCTCTAAGAGTATTAAGAATTATTTACAAATGAATATTATACTCATTATAGATTTTATAATATTCTAATATATCATCAATAAATACCATAATAAAATTATCAAGATGATACTTAAATAATCTATTTATTATATCCATAAAATCAGAGGGCGTATTATTCAATCTAAATGGAATTACTGTGAATTCATAATGTCCATGACTCATAAGAAATTCCATTTTTGGAATATATTTCTTATTTACTCACAGTTTATGATAGCCAGAATAAAGATCAATATTTGAAAAATATTTATCTCCTTAAAGTTGATCAAACAAGTTATCAATACAGGTTAGTGGTTAATTTTTATTTATAGTAATATCATTGATTTACCTATAATCGATGCATAACCTCATATACCCATCTTTCTTCTTAACCAAAAGAATAAGGGCTTCCTATGGTGAAACAATAGGGTGTATAAATCCCTTATCACACAACTCCTGGAGTTGTTTTTTTAGTTCCATTAATTCCAATATGGTCATGCTATAGGGAATCTTATATATAGGGTTTTCTCTACTTCATGATCAGGTGAATTTCCAAAGAGTTCTTAAGGAAACACATTATTGTATTCCTACACAATAGGTACATCCTATATTATAAGTATACCTTTCCCATTCATAAGTTGTTTATGCTATTATTATCCAAGAATTTCATTATGGATAGCTACTAGAGGTGTATCCAAACATGATTTAGATGATATAGTCTCCCCTATAAAGATAATGGATTCTACATCTCTATTGAGAATTTTAATATCCTTCTCTTGGAAATAAATTTTCACATTATAATTTTAAATACAATCCATACCAAGGATTACATCAAGGGAAACCATAGGTATAATAAAAAAGTTTGCAAATAGGGTATGTATATGAATCATAATGGGAACTGACTAACATATACATATTGCAATAAGATTTACACTAGGAGTTTTGATTAAAAAATACATTCTTAAGGTGATAGGGAAATATCTATTATTTTTGGAAAACTTGAAAGATATAAAAGAGTGTGAGGATATAGAACCAAATAAATCATTAACTAAATTTGAGTTTATGATTAAAGAACCTTCCACCTCATATTTAAAAGCATCGACCTCAACTATAGTAATCACATAATCTTAACCTTCTCCCCTTAGCCTCTTATGAAGAAGGTTCCCTTGATGATTGGGACATTGGTTTGAATAATTACCCAACATTTATTGATGAAGAAACCTATACCAGTGGTTTATTTATTTCCATTGAATTCATGAGCCTTATGACCCTTTTCTCCACACTTAAAATATTCTTCTATTCTTATTAAGAAAGTACCTAGGTGTTTCCTTCCACAATTATCACATGTTGGGAATCCCATCTTCCTTTTCTTATTTATTGACACATTTTTTTTAACATGGTTCTCAGATTCTATATTCTTTTAATAATTTTAATTGAATATATAAAACGAGATAAATATTTCTCTGTTTTGTTGGTACTTGGTACAATATCATCATATGATGAAAATGGTTGAGAAACCAATTCCCTTATGAGACTTGGCTTAATACCATCAAATAAATGATTAATATTTCTTTCCATATTTCATATGTAGTTCACAACATACTTGTATAATATTGTAATTTCATCCTTATACTCTAAAACACTTTATTTTTTTCCTTTCACTTTAGGTTAAGGAACTTTCTCTACATTTCATCTCATTACTCTTAAGGAAAATATTTCCTAAAGAATATCACATAAAAGTTATTTATTCCACAATTTCTATTTCATCAACCTCTTTAGTGTTTTGGATCAATAACCACCATTTATCAATATATCCCTTTTAAAAATATACTTTTAGAATAACCTTTTCCATTTAATTCTTCCCAAATCCAGAAATATCCTTTTGATGGACTTAAACCATTGTTCAACTACCAATATAATAATAGTTCCATTAAAAGATGATGGATTCTATCACATGAAGCGGTCTAACATAGGTGAATATTTCCAAGGAACAATAGGTTGATCCATACAGGAGAGATTATTCATCATAGCCTCAGTCAACTACCATAATATTCCCATGATCTACTCAGCTCCAACACCACCTATATTGGATTTCTCAATAGAGAAATCCCTACATTGATTATGGTATTGATTTCCTTCCTTCCTGTAGGCACTATCTCTAAAAAATGGAACACCTTGAGTTAGCTTATAATCATCATGAATGTTGATCTGTAAAATAAAAATCCTTATGATGGTAAAAGTTCTCAAATACCCTAAGGGATTATTATAATTATCATGTTAGCTATGTTCATTTAAAAACCAGTTCCCAAGGTTCTTACTAAACTTTCCTCTGGTAACAAATGTAATGATTCATGATATAGTAACCCATATATACTTTTTAATTTATTTCATTGGTATAAGATAAAAGTGATCTCACTATGAAAGCTCTATTTGTTTAATAATATTAGAAAATTAGATACATACATGATTCCCATATTACATTGGAAATATAAAAACATAGCATAAGAAACATTCTTGAATCATTTAAATCATTCTAATAATCCTTATTTATATCTTAGGGAAAGAAAAAAAATAAAGTGTGAGCTTAGATACTCAGTAATGTTTACGTATAATAGAATTTATCATGAGTAAACAAGGTATAATAAATATGGTATAGTTGATAATAAAAAAACATGACATTCCATCAATAACTTGAGTTCAAAGTATATCTATGGAAAATATGAACATAGAAATCACATTAATAATGGAAACTAAAATATCAATAAAGGAAATGCATAATTATGTACATTCATGATCTTACCATCAATACCTCAACCAAGATATCATGAATCTTACTGTCAAGGCCTCGACCAAGACATTCTTAATAAATGGATAGGTGTAAACCAGATACCCATATAATATGGAATGCTTGTTGTTTTGTCTTATAAGACCTATTGATGCATCAAGGGGATATCAATAATAATACCCCATACATAACTTTCACATTTAATGTATTGATCATATATTTAATGATCAATATAATTCATTCTCAAGATGTTTTATAAATAAAAAATTATCCTTATTAAAACAAGAATTCAGAATATTTCCCTAGTTAATGAAATGAATTTCATAATAATCTTCCTTCAACTGATAGCATATATAGAATTGGTATAGAGTTAATACAACATCAAATTCTTGGAAATGAAATTGTATAAATCTATGATATTTAAAATATTGTTATGAAGAAGAATATAATGTCCAATGAAATGATGGAGAGTGATAGTGAATGTGATCATGAGAAAGTTAGTGACCACAAAAACATAAATTAGTAAAGGATTAATGAAGACCATAAATTCATAAAAAATTAATGTTTTGTTTTAAAACCAATCCTTTTGTAAATAGAAAATAAAATAGAAGAAAAATATTAAAATAACTTCCTTGTAACTTTGTGTAAGAATGGAGTTACAAATCACTTTCAAAATTATTTTCATTCATTTAAGAAAATAAGAACCTTTCCTTTTCAATTAAAAATTTATAGCTAAGGATTTTATTTGAATAACCATATAAACTTATAGAGTAATATAAATATATAATAACAGTCATGAATATGAGAAAATTAATTCACGTTGTATATATTAAAAACATTACCTTTTCACTTTTGAAAATAAAGTAAAAAATAACCTTTTGAAAAATTGTTAAAAGATTCCTTATTAAAACTTTTTGAAAAAAGTAAAAGGTATTTTAAAATGACTTCAAATAATCATTGGATTTTAAATAAGAATATTATTGAAACAATATGAAGAACATGGATATGGAGGAAAAATATTCCCGATTTAAAAGAAGAGATAAGATTGGTATCCATTACATGTAACTTACTTATTGATTTTTGATACAAAAAGAGAATAAATGGAAAATAAAAATGTAAAACCCAAACTTAATAATAGTATAATAAAGTATATGGGGTCTAATATATTAGTACCATATTCATAAAGGAAATATGAATATAAAAACTCTCTAAATAAAATTGTATTGCAATAGAAATCCCTTTCCTTGGGTATCCACTTAGTCATACTTGTTTGATCCTCATTTATAATTATTTAATAATTTTTAATCACTAATAATAGAAAAATATTAATAATTATCATATCATATATTATTAACTTATAACATCTCATCACCCATAAATTAACAATTCTTCATTAACATCATTATTTAGAGTGTTAACTATTCCGTTTTCATGCATGTTTCGGTTTGGAAGTCTCAGTTATTACATCATGGTCATAGATTCATCATTTAAATAATATTAATCATGATATAAAAATAATATTTATTCATTATATATATTTTTATAACCATACATGAAATTTGGTAATATAAAAATAAAACACATCATTCATGGAGATGACAGTTCGTACGTACACATGAACACTATTTTCATTTTGTAATGAAAATAAGTAAAGAAGGGTAATTAATATTTTATCATTATATAATAATATATATATGTAATAATTATCATATATAAGCATTAAATCCATCATTATATTCATCCATGAGAGGTGGTGATGGAAAATAAATCACATCACTTCGTGTAGACGGTAGTCCGCATGTATGCACAAGCGATGCTTTCATTTCCTATTTAATATAAATGAGGTCAATAAAGGCTTTTCCATAAGTAAAATAACATTTAAATATATTAATTATACATAATTAATTATTTTATGATGTATAAAACATATTTTAAGGAGTTATAATAAGAAATAAATTTGGAAAGAGTCGGTTAAGATGATTACCTCTTATTTGAGAGGCCTCCTTGGCTTACACCTTAAGCCCTTTTAATATGGTGTAAGGTGAATAATAGAATATATTGGATGTGTGGAAGGAATATATTAAGCTATTTTTTCAATTATGTTTTGAGATAAGTGGCTCAAAGTTTGTGAATAAGAGTGGATAGGGGGTGCCTTTTTATTAGTGAGGTAGGTGGCAATCTTGTAAACACTTGAAATATTATTATATATTATATGTGTTACTCAATTAAAGTGTCACAAAATTGTAACAATTTATTATATTATAGAGATAATATCAAAATAAGGTCCAAAAAATATAATTTATAGAAGTTTTTAGGTCATTCTATATATTTTAATTTAACGCCCCTTTAACCCATTTTAACCTTTACTGTAGTATTGAATTTTTACCTTAGATAATATTCATTATAAGAAAAAAATTAAATTGAAATATTTAAAAAAAATTTAAATGATGATTTAAATTTTTAAACCATTTTATTAAATTTTATCTCTATATTTGGCATAAATTAATTTAAAAATAGACTCATAAAACACAACAAAAACAATTTTTAGGAAAATTCATTTTTCAAGCATAAGATTAATTTAGTCTAATTATTTTTATAGTAACCAAAATTATATGAATTTAAATTTATTACATTTAATATATAATCTACATATTTTATTAAAATCATTATCAATAGATATTATTTAAATTTAGAAATACATTGTGCACTTAAAAACATTTTTTTGAAAAAAAAATATTTTTTTACATCCAAATGATTTTAACTTTACTTATAACCATGTATAATCAATGTATGATTAATCATATATGTTATAACACATTATTATAAATTATATTAAATTAATTAAACACTAAGTTTTCAATTATTAATAAAAAATCATTTATAAGGGAAAATTTCAAAAAATCATTGTAGGATTATTTCATTATTGTAAGTACAAATGCGATATTCATCCTATCAATTTAGAAATTTTACACTATTAAATATAAAAATATTTATTTTAGTATATTTTAATTATAATTAAAAGTTAACTTTCCATAATTTAAGCTTGGGTGTTATACTATGAATATTGCGAATTATGACTATTGAGCATTATGACTGTTGGACATCATGATCATTGATAATATAGTAGTTACAATGTAACCGTTAGGATTAATGTATATTATATGGGTAATAAAATAGGTTAATTTTTTTATGAATTAAAAACCAGGAATTTTATTAATAGGTTTATCTCATAGGAGGCACATTTATTAAATCTTGGGAAGGAAAGCTCAAGCTAAACTTCAATAATTGGGGTTTTAGAAATATCATCTATAAGAGAAATTCATGTTAGTGGGAATCACCACAAGATCAATATTGACATATAAAACCCTATTAAGGTACCACAATTTAAAAATTTACCCTTAGATCTTATACCAGTGTAATAAGGATTTATGTATCTAAGGGTTAAGGTGGTATTATCATGTAAATTATTTTAATAAAAAAATGAATTTTATTCTAATTATACTTTTTTTATTTGATATATCATCCTTATCTAAAAGATAAATTTCATATAATTAGAAGTTTAATTTGATAAAAAATGAATTATATATTTGGAATTAGGTCATCAAAATTAGATAAGGGATGAAAATGAGTATTTTTTTGGTAAAATAGTAAAATAAGCTAAAAAATGGAGAAACACGATAAATATAATGCTTAATATATGCAAGCATTAATAAATCCACTCCAGTTAGTTCCCTTGGACTAAATTTGGAACTAAAAATTATAGATAATAATTAAATGATATAACGAGACACTATAAGTATAGTGTATCACTTGAGATAAAAGAAAAATAAAATATTGAATACTTTATTCAATGGGATTTCACTCACCACACCAATAAATACCCACCCAATCTTCTCATTTTTTCATATAAAAATATCATTTTCTCTATTTATAGTTTTATAAAAGAGTCACTTCCATAGGTATCTTTTCAATTTTAAAGAGTTTTGGTGGTTGGAAGGTCTAGTTCTGAGCTAAGAAGTTTAAGTAAGGTAAAGGTATCTATTCCCATCCCTTCATTTTCTTATTGTAATTATTCTATTATAATATTTTTTAAACTACCATATCATATGATTATATTATTAAAATAAAATTTATTAACATCAATTTTATGTATTTTCCATGATATATTATTTATTCACTCTCATTATTCACTTTTAATAAGTTTTCATTATGCCAAAGTATGGATTTCCAAATAAAATTATTTGGTTTAAAACTCTTTTAAATCACTACTTCATATTATTCCATGACTATAATTTTATGATATTATCATTATTTTTATCTTATATTTTATGTATGAGATCATCCATTCCCTCTTCTTATACCCTTTAAAAATTAATTACCATATCTAAGTAAAGATTCCTATTCATTTTCTTTTGATTTCATATTTTGATTATTTTATTATAAACTATTTTAAACTTCTATTTCCTATGATTGAATCCTATTATATACAATATATTATTATATATTAGATATATTATCAAGGATATATTACCCATTTAATCTCACTATACCAACTTCATAATCCATAACTATGCTAAAATGATCTCATGGATAAAACTTCATTACACAAGTTCTTATACAATTATTGAAAGGACCCGTGTTTTTTCGGATTGTAATTTTGATCATAAATTTGAATTTTTGATTTTAGATGCTTAAAAGGGGTTAAAATGGTCTTTCCCCCTAGAATATTATCTCAAATAATTTTTCTAGCCACTCTTTTGGTCCCATAATAGGGTGTTTTCCCTAGGAATGGAGTTTGGTGGGAATCTGAGCCATTCGAATTTTAACAGAATAACTAATAATTAATATTTATTAAATTAAATATTTAATTATTTGTCTAGGTTTGTTTGGACATAATTTTTTAATGAAGTTTCATATTGATATTCCATCTCTATCATTGAGTTTTTAATGGGGAGTTTATCCTATATGAGGCATAAACTCGAGTTGGGCACTAGGGCCGGCCCATACCCCTTTTTCTTTCCTTTTTCTTCTTCTTCTTTTCTTTATTTTATTTTTCTTTTATTTATTTATTACTTCTTATTATTGTGTACAACCCTACATGGTCTCCTATTCTATGTAAATAAGAGAGGATATGTAGAGGGATAAATATAGGGAGAGAGGAAGAGAGGGAGGAGCTGCCACGAAGCCCTCGATGCACTGGTTCGACGTGTGACAACCATGGACTGTGAAATCGGATGAAGCTTTGGCGGTTTCTTCCAAAAGGTAGGCCCAATTATGTTTTCTCCATAGATTACTATAGATTTTATATTTTTTAAATTTAAAGTCGTATTATGCTTGCTTGTGGCCCCTAGTGGCCGGTTCCGTTGATTTGGGGGTTTAAACGGGGGTTTCTAGTGATTCGAAGGTTTTTTGTTCGGGAAAACCAAGTTACATGGCATGTGATCCAAGGGAACACGTCATGTGTTCTTCCCATATATGGAGGACAAACTTTAAGGAGTAAATTCCATGTATAGGGGTGTACACGATGTATACTAGTACTCGACCGTGTAGTCGATTACCCAACCAGGTGAACCCGTGTAGGGGTACATGGCTGTGTGAAGTACACGACCAGACCCTGTGTAGGGTAGCACATCGTGTATAAGTACACGACCTATCCAAGTATACAGCCAGGCTATTTGAGGGACATGGTAATATACCCCATGTAGGGTACATGTTGTATACCCACCGTACACATTATGTATCTGGGGCATTTACACACCTAGAATGGTGGGAGTACATGCCCATGTGAAGATCTGAGGGTACATGTTGTGTATAGTCTCTACACGCTGTGTATAGTATCTACACACCATATACTCCTCTCTTGACACCCGTTGAGGATATTTTACTATTTTTTCCCTAGTATTGGAATTGGACCTGAGAGTATTCCATTTTGATTATTTTTCCATGTAAATTGTGATGGTGAAACTCATGGAGTGATATGAGGAATCCTAATGGGTGTTTTTAGGATTCTATCCAAATGGAGAGGTTTTTGCTCCAGTATTTGATTTTAGTTATCTCCTGAGGAAGAGACTTTACATGAATGGTAGGTTGGGTATTTGGACCAACCTATTTTTAGAATTTTATCTAAGATGAGGCATGAGCCATCTCTCATGACCGGTGCCTAATAGCTTTCCGGTGAGGATGTATCCCTTGCAAGATGTTCCCTTATGGACTATGAGTCCATGAGTTTAGTTGTTCTATGGATCCCATGAGGGATGCCTTCACTTATGAGCTGATCTAGGTAGTCCCTTTTATGATCCCTTAACTATGTACCATACTGAGGATCCCAAGTAGGATTCCTCTACTTCTTGTGTTGTTATGAGGATCCCAAGTAGTATGACTTTGCCTTACTTTACCATTCCTGAGGATCCCTTATAGGATGCCTCTATTTTATTTCCATTTGAAGATCCCATGTAGGATTCCTCCTTCACATTTATATTTAAGGATCCCAAGTAGGATGTGTTTGATTGTTTTTAGACCTCGAGGATCCCATGTAGGATGCCTCTTCATTGTTGACTTGAGGGACCCAGTGGGTGCCTCTTGTTTGATCAACCCTAAGTTAGTGCATTGGGTTTGGGTAGAGATGGTATCAGGTGTCACCTTAGAACTCGTGATGAACTTTTAAACCCTTGGGGTTGTGGAAATAGTGTTGGGTTGGGAATTCGGGCCACCCTTACTCTTTTTTTCATATCTTTGACATGGTTATTGTTGATGTAGCAACGTTTTCCAGAGGTGATTTCTAGTTTTTGTTTATTGAGACTAACATGACGTGTCTTTATTTATTTTCGGTTGCCCAAATGTTCTTCATAGGATTCATTATTCTTGTTGGTATTCCTATATGTTCTTACCTGGGTTCCATCTTCCGAGCCATGTTATTTTTGATATTTATTGGTATACCCAGAGGTACTACTTGGAACTTTGCTATTGATATTGTATGTATATATCGTGATATATATTTTATTTTGGATATCCAGAGGTGTTTCCTAGAATCTTCCTCTTGATCCTTACTTATTGTATATGGTATTTTTTGAGTGATACTTGGATTCTCATTGTAGGAATGCCTTGGATAGACTCATAGGGTAGATGACCTTGTACACCTTGAGTGATACTTGGATTCCCATTATAGGAATTCCTTATATGAAATCATAGGATGGTTGATATGTGGTGGGGATGATTATGCTATCCTAGAACATTAATAACTGGAGGGGATAATTATGCTCTCCTCAGCCTATAATTGAGGATGATTACACTCTCCTCGATCATTTTATACCAAGAATGGGGATGCTCTTCCGGAAGAAGGGTTGATTACAATCTCCCTTTTTATAGACTCAAGGGGTGTTTCATAGAGTCTCATTGGTGAGTTATCTTTATAAGATCATAGTGACCCAAGTCTTGTGGTAGATTATGCACTCTTGAGTGGTGGGGATGTTTGTGATCTCCTCATCCTATGATCGAGATAATTTCATTCACCCAGATCGGTTATAAGACTCTAGGGGTGTAGCATGGAATTTCATCGGTGAGTTCTCTCTTTAAAAATCGCCTAAGGGTAAGACCCTTAGGGTTCATATGAGTTCTGAATGTCATGACCACCTACAAACCGAGTCCTAGGGCTCAAACATTGGATTAGATTCACAGGTCTGGGCAGCATGGCGACTGACTCAGTAAATTTTTATAGGATTTCTATATGTACTCCATGGAATCCTTCTTTATAGGATTGACCATCAGTATACGGTATCCGGATTAGTGATTGGAGGTGAGTATGGGTGAACCCAAGTGTAGGACGAGTATTCCCCTATGGTTACATAGCTTTCTCATAGATATAATTTTGATGTTTGATTAAGCAGGTATATATTGATTTGGATTACAGAACCATAGATTGAATTAATGATGTATGGATTGAGTAGAACAATGTCTAGCTTGATGCCCTTGCACTAGATGTCTAGGAAATTTGGATTATAGACCCAAGGATCGAATGCTGATGTGGTTTTATGTTATTTTAATTCACATACTCATGAATATTCATATTTATGTATATATGTATAGGTATGGGACTATACATGTACATGTATATAGATATGGACATCCATAGTGGTATATTCCTAGTTGACCAGGATTATATACCCAGGGTTCAATTGTGGTTACATGTTTGGTTTTACTTACCTTTTTAGTTGTGCCTTAGCTAGGCCAGGTAGTTTACTTTTATATACACTTATAGTAGCACATTTATAGGATGCTTGTCAGGGTGGCCTACTGAAATTCTTTCTCACCACTACACGTGCACCTCAGTGTACGTGTAGAACTTTTTTTTTTATGATTTTTAGGTTGATCACGAGTTTCATAGTGGATATGGTTGAGGCTCAGAGTTTCATGTTTTAGCGAAGCTACTCGTGTGAGTTCTTCTGATTGGCCTGCTATATTTTGATAGTGTCTGGAGACCTGTTACATGATCTAGATCAGAGTTAGTAGTAGAGCCCTATACTTTTACTTTTAGTTTCTTTTTTACTCATGTATCTGTATGGTCGGCCTAGTGGGTGAACAATGTTTTATTATATTGATAGTGTTCTAGATTTTATAGAATTTTCATTTATTATTACATCTTGTTTCTTTTTTAGTTATTTAATCCTTATTGACTCTATTTGTTTACCATTGTGTATGATAATTATCTATTTTTGTTGTTGTTTTATTATTATGATCTGAGGGAATAGTCTCCCCACTATCACACCCTTAACCCTCACTACTAGTTGGAAGCCTCTGGCATACAGGGAGGCTCGCTTGAGGCCTCAAAACCCACCGGATCGAAGCACCGGTTTAGTTGTATTCATGCTAGGTCATTACAAAGTGGTATCAGAGGTTTTCTTTTCATGGTCTTTACTATTGGTATATGTTATATAAGAGGATTGGGAATGTGTCAAAACCTGTGATGAATATCAGACTAGTGTGTCAAGAACAATTTTTAGGTAAGAATTCCTAGTTTCTGGGGTTTTGGGATTGTTATTCAGATATGTGATGTTATAGTTGTATATGATTTTATCCTTGAGAAACACACATGTTGTTTGGTTGTTATGATTTATTATGGATCTATGGATCTTGGACATCAGCAAGAGGTCAGATATGAATTTTTACTCTTGGTCGACAAAGGAAATAGGCGTCTCATGAATAATATTTAGAACATATGATTGAAATAATATAGTCCTGCTAGTTCATGATTTTACTAACAACTGAGGCCTATTATTTTGGGCCTACTTATGTATATATTCTTTATTATGACAATAGGTTATGTGGATCTATGTTGAGGCATTTTGTTCTGAGGATGATGACTTAGTCCTCATGCACAAGAGGTGTAGTGACCCTAGTAGGTTGTCCCAACAAGTAGTGCCTTTTTGTTTTACCCATATAGGTTATTGTTTCTTAGGTCCGTGGTTATCTAGTCATATTTCTAAGTTCGATGCTGATAGATACCATGACTTTTCTTGGGAACTAGACCTTGAGGGGGTATTACCATATGCGTATGCCCGATGAGTATCAGTCTAGTCTCTTCTGCATTTGTATTGTGAACTCTAGGGAGTAGTTCCTTCTAAGGATACTCAATGAGGATCATGACCCTATCGGCCATGTTTTAGTTTTGACCCTTGTAGGTCGTTGTGATCTTTTACCTCTTTAGAGAGGTTTTATCTTTTGGGATAGGTGGTTAGACCTTATGAATCAGTTGTGAGGCCTGTTCTGTATGGATAATTGGGAGGCCTAGAGACCCTTGTAGGTTGATGTCTATTTTGTTCTAGGGAAATATGAGTGAGATAGGTTGTCCTATGTTTTCATATACCTTTTTAGGAAGTTATCTTTGTTTTATGCTTGTTTTGAGATCGAGGCATGGTAGGTGCTCGAGTTTTTTTGTTAAAGGCATGTCAATGCCTTCATATTTTGATAGAAAACCTTGGGTTCTCATTTTTTGAGACTATATTTGATGGGAAGGACTATTCAGGTGCCTGTCATAGTCAACTAGTGTTTCTGCTATTGCTAATGTAGTCAGAGTGCTAGTAGATTCTCATGATTAGGACAATGTTGTGTAATGTGAAATTTTGGAATAAATCATGGAACAAGTGAGGTGCTCTATTTTGAAGAGGAGTCAAAAAGGAGATTCTGTATGGTGAAATCGATGTGCCTTGTAGCACGGTCAATTAGCCTTGTTATGGATGACTTGCTTGAGTATGAGTTGGGTGATAAAGGTACACATTGGTTGTTCATGGTACCATTTGAATCTAAGTCGGCGAGTGGCCAGGTGTGAGCTAAGGACTGATGCTTCAAGACTTTATATGGTCTTGGATCCTGGAAGTTGTGCTAGAATGTCCCTCCATGGTAGAGGTGACATCATGAAATAATGGGTTATCGTGAGATGGTTAACCCATGGATGGATCTTGGTTAGGTTTAGAAAGGATGTGATCATGGCTAAGAGGGAGCTATACATTCCCTTTTTAAAGGAATCGTAGTGTACTCTTGTTATAGATGATCATACTCTATCTTTATTTATCTAGAGTATGATGAGAGAGTGTTGACCCTACACTGAGCTCTTTTTTCTTTCTAAATGTCCTTCCTGGTTAGGAAGAGGAAACCTCTTAAGGTTGCGCTCTAGGATAAGTGTAAGGTGAGCCATATGGTGGAGAGTGAACCTTTGTCCATGTGAGGGTGGTGGACCTCATTTCTATTTGAACTTTTTTGTTTTACATGGTCCATTAGGCTTGAAGTTTGATTGTGAGATAATTATAAGGGTATTTCTATGGTGGGGAGTACCAGATCGGCCATAGTTAAATGTATTCCGAGTAGGAGACAGTTGTTGGTGCTATGTGACCAGTCGTGGGATAGTCCAGGTAGCTTGGTTTTCAGATACTTAGGTTGAGAGCATGGATGCTTTTCTTTTCACTAGGATTCTTAGGGATGTGTAGGTTTATGATGGGAAGTTTTAAAGGACCCATGTTTTTCTGGACTACAATTTTGAGTAGAAATTTTAATTTTTGATTTCATATGCTTAAAAGGGGGTAAAATGACATTTTTAACCTAGAATATGATCTTAGATAATTTTTATGACCACTCAATTGGTCTCAGAATTGGGTTTTTACCCTAGGAATGGAGTTTGGTGGGAATATGAGACATTCGAATTTTAGCAGAATAATTAATAATTAATATTTATTAAATTAAATATTTAATTAATCACACAGGTTCATTCGGCCATAAATTTTTAATGGAGTGTTAGATTGATATTTCATCTCCTCCGTTGATTATGGAACACAGATTTTAGCTTAGGCGAGGCATAAACTTGAGTTGGGCACTGGGACCGACCCGAATCCCTTTTTCTTTCCTTTTCATTTTTCTTCTTTTTCTTCTTTTCTTTTTATTTTTTTCTTCCTTCCTTACGATTCTCATGTATTCCCCTCCATGGGATCCTATTCCATGAGACCAATATGGGAGAGGGAGATGGAGAAAGAGAGGGAGATAATAATAGAGGGAGGAGTTATCACGAAGCCCCGGATGCCCTGGATCGATGCGCAACAACTGTGGACCGTGAAATCGTGCAAAGCTTCAGTGGTTTCCGCTAAAAGGTAATCCCATTTATGTTTTCATCGTAGATCCATGTATATTTTAAATTTTCTAAATTTAAAACCCTATTATTATTTCTTGTGGCCCCTAGTATATGGATCTGTTGATTTGGGGGTTTAAATGGGGGTTTCGGGTGATCCGACAATTTTCCATTCAGGAAAACCAGGTTACACAGCATGTGGTCTAGGGGAACATGCCGTGCGTTCTTCTCATTCAGAGAATATGAAGTTTAAGGATTACAAACCATGTACTGGTGTGTATACTCCATGTATTTCTACTTGACCGTGTAGCCGAGTACCAGGCCAAGCGAACCCGTGTAGGGGTACATGGTCGTGTGGAGTACACAGCTAGACCCCATGTAGGGTAGCACGCCGTGTATAAGCACACAAACTGACCAAGTATATGACCAGGATGGTTAAGTGACATGTTCATGTACCCCGTGTAGGGGAATTTACATGACTATAATGGCAATAGTACATGCCCATGTGGTGATCCCATGTGTACCTGGGGCATTTACATGACTAGACCGGCAGTAGTACATGCCCATGTGGTGATCTGAGGGGTACATGTTGTGTATTGTCTCTATACGTCGTGTACTCCTCCCTTGGTACCCTTTGAGATCTTTTCCTGTTTTGTTCCCTAATGTTGGAATTGGATTTTAGATTGGTCTATTCTGAGTAGATTTTCACATAGATTGTGATGGTGAAACCTATGGAGCGTTTTGAGGACTCATAATGGGTGTTTTGGGGATTCTATCCAAATAGATAGTTTTTTACTCTAGTATTTGATTTCAGTCATCTCCTGAGGGAGATAATTGATGTGAATGGTAGGTTGGGTGTTCATACCAACCTAGTTTTAGACATTTATCTGAGATGAGTCATGGGATATCTCTCATGACCAATGTCTAGTATCTTTATGGTGAGGATTTCTCCCTTGCGAGTTCCCTTTTATCCTATGAGGCCATGAGTTTAGTTGTTATGAGGATCCCATGAGGGATGCCTTCGCTTATGAGATGATATAGGGAGTCCCTTGTAGGATCCCTTACCTATGTACTATAGTGAGGATCCCAAGTAGGATGCCTCTACTTCTTGTGTTGTTCCGAGTATCCCAAGTAGGACGCCTCTACCTTTCTTTATCGTTCATGGGGATCCCTTGTAGGATGCCTCTATTTTCTTACCATTTTAGGATCCCATGTAGGATTCCTCATTCACCTTTATATCTAATGATCCCAAGTAGGATGTGTTCACTTGTGTTTAGACCTTGAGTATCCCATGTAGGATGCCTCTTCATTATTGAATTGAGGGACCCAGTGGGCGCCCCTTGTTTGACCGACCTTGAGTTAGTGTTTCAGGTTTGGGTAGAAATGGTAGTGGGTGTCACCTTAGAACCCGTTTCAAACTTTTAGAACCCTGGGGTTGTGTTAGTAGTGCTGGGTTGGAAATTTGCGCCACCCTCATTCCTTTTTTCATATCTTTAACATGGTTATTGCCGATGCAATGATGTTTACCATAGGTGCTTCCTAGTTGGTGGTTGTTGAGCCTGACATGAGGCGTATTTCTTTCTTTTGGGATGCCTGGATGTTCTTACTGGGATCCTTTATGCTTGTTCGGATTCCCATGCATGCTTACTTGGGATATGGATTCTAATCCATGTTATTTATGATATTTATTGGTATAGCTTGAGGTACTACCTAGGACTTGGTTTTTGACCCTAGATGTATATATTGTGATATATATTTTTTTGGGATGTCTAGAGGTGTTTCCTGGAATCTAGCTATTGAGCCTTACTTATTGTATATGGTATGCCTTGAGTGATTCTTGGATTCTCGTTATATTAATTCCTTGTATGGAATCATAGGGCTGATAACCTTGTATGCCTTGAGTGATACTTGGATTCCAATTGTAGGAATGCCATGGATGGACTCATAGGATGGTTGATATGTGGTGGGTATGATTACACTCTCCTTGGAATTTGATATGTGATGGGAATGATTACACTCTCCTCATCCCATGATTGAGGATGATTATTCTCTCCTTTACTAGTTTATACCTGGAATGGGGAAGCTCTTCCAGAAGAAGGGTTGATTATAATCTCCCTTATTAGAGACTTGAGGGGTGTTACATTGTATATCACCGGTGAGTTAACTTTATACATGTATGGTGACCCATGAATCATGGTAGATTACACACTTCTTAGTAGTGGGAATGATTATGATCTCCTTATATTATGATTAGGATGATTACGCTCTCCTGAATCAGTTATGAGACTCAAGGGGTGTAGCATGGCATCTCACCAGTGAGTTCTCTCTTTACAGATCGCTTAAGGGTAAGAACCTTAGGGTTCATCCAAGTTCCAAATGTCATGATCTCTTACGGACCAAGACCTAGGGCTCATACATTGGACTGGATTCACAAACAGAGAGAATGAGTTTCATGGTAGATAGGGATGAGGCATATAGTTTCATGTTTGAGCGGATCTTCTCATGTGAGTCCTTCTAATCAGGATACTGAAGTTTGACAGTGTCTAGAGACTGGGTGCATGGTATGACTTGGAGTTAGTAGTAGAGCCCTGTAATTTTACTTTCAGTTTATTTTTGTACTCCTGTATCTGTATGGTCATCCTAGTGGGTGAACGATGTTGTATTTTATGGATAACTATTCGGGATTTTATATCATTTTCATTTATTATTACAACTTTTTTCTTTTTCAGTTATTTAATGCTTCCTCAATATGTTTTTTTACCATTGTATATGATAATTACCTATTTTTTCTACTGTTTTTCTACTTTTAATTGAGGTAATAGTCTCCCCACTATCACACCCCAATCCCTTGCTTCTAGTTGAAAACCTATGGTGTATGGGGAGGTGCATTTGAGGCCTCATAACCCACCAGATTGGAGAACCGTTTTAGTAGAATCTGATTCGGGTCATTACATTTGTGATGTCATGTAAATGAAATCTCTTTGAATGGATTGATTCATCACTACCTTTTTCTTTCTTTCTTTCCAAACATTCATGATTATAATGTTTTTTATAACAACCTTGACTCCAGTAACCTAGATCCAATGGTTACTTTACTACATTGATATAAAATACAAGGGATCAAATTACAGAAGATCCAATAGTTTAGTAGTCATAGGATACTGGATACAAAAATGGCTTACACATTACATTTGAACACTTAAAACACAACTTAAAAACTCAGTGAGAAATTTATTAATCCTTATAACATATCCTTAAAATTATTTAGAGTTTTCTTATGGGTTCCCTAGGGAAAGGAAAACAAAATAAAGTGGTGATCTTAGATGCTCAGTAAGGGATAATGTACAACAAAATCTATCATGGAATAAACAATACATGATTAATATGGCGAGAATAAATAATAATAAAATATTCTATGTAACTAATAACATGAGCATGAAATATATCCATGGATAATATAACAATATAAATAATCACATTGATAATAATAACTTATTTCATAGAGAGGAAATGCATAATTCTAAACATCTTAATCTTACCATAAAGGCCTTATGAAAAACATTATACATAAATAGGTAATACATGTTCCAAATACCCAAGCTAGTTTGTCTTGTGAGGCTTACTGATGCATCGAGGGGCTATATAATTCTAAACCCCACTCGTTACTAAATAAGTCCAATGTCTATGAAATGAATAAATAAATAATAAAATACATAATAAACATTCCATATTTATTAATTAACATACATATTGAAATAATATGTATACAAAATGTCAATATTTCCCTAGTTAATAAATGGAATAACTTTCTTGGTAAGTACCTTTCAAATTAACATTGTATATAGTAATGGGTATATGGTTAAGTAAACACCATAAGAAACAATATAAAAGTATTGGAAATGATATATAATATATTCATAACATTAAATAAAATTTATATTAAGGAGAAAAATAAAGTTAAGAGAGATAAAAAGAGTATATTTATCATATTCATAAGAAATATAATGAACTAGAAATAATCCTTACAAAAAAAGTAATATATGAACTATAAATTAATAAGGTAGTAAAAGAGACCATAAATTCATAAAAAATGAAGTTAATATAGTATAAAAAACTCCCATGAACTTTATATTGGTTCATAGAAGAGAAAATATGAAATAAAATTACAATACTTGAAAATAATGGATACTTATAAGGAAAACCCCTATATTTCTATTAACTTTTATTCTAGAATAAAAAATTCACAAAAAAATAAGAATGGGAATTAATTTTTAAATACACAAATACTTGAATAGGAAAATTCTTAGAGAAATGTAAAGTGTATGTTGGGAAAATGTGTTCATATAGAGAACATTAAAAATGATCACAACTCAATGAAAGGAAATTGAGTTAATATTCCCCTTACCTCGAGTACCAATTCATCTCATACATCCACTAACCTCTTGAATAATAAAATTATATTAATTATTTAATTTATTATTAACATTTATTTATTATTTATTTTAATTAATTTATTATCATTTTTCATTCATTTACTAAACTGGTGTTGTTCAAAACAATCATTTTGAAGTCTATCGGTTCATAATCTCTAAGATCGTTATGATATAATTATAGTAGTAAAAATATTTTTTTCAAAGGTTATATAATATAAAAATGTATCAAGGTGTTTTTTATAATTCATTTAATAATCAAAAGAGTTAATAGGTCATGAAATAGTTACCATTTATAGAATCTTTCTTGATAATCCCTTTTTTGAAAGTTAAAAATGATTATAATTAATTTCTTTTAATTGCATTTCTATGATGTATATTTTATCATTAAATATTAATAATAATAAAATTAATTGAATATAATTTTTATATTCAATCATAAAAATAAATTTTATGAATATATATGAAATAAATAAGCTTATGAAAACATCATCATTCACTTAGGTAGTATAAAACCTCCACGGTGAGCGATGTTTTTCAAAAGAGTTTAAAAGAAGGGAAAACCCAATAAATATTTGAGTATATTAAAAACATTATATTATAAATAATTTACCATATTCAGGTTAGTTTTAATGATTAATCATGTTATTGAACATAGTAAGAGGATAATTGAAACAAAAAACATCATTTTTAAAAAACCTATATTTTGACGTAGTAACGACTTCTGAAAAGAGATTGATGAGAGGTGATAGATGTCATATCATAACTTATGGGTAAAAATGATTATAATATCATTATAATTTAATCATTTAAGTAAAATAATATAAGTTTTAAAATATTTTTAAAATAAATAATCACATTTAAGAAAAGAAAAAGAAGCTTCAGAAACCCTTACCTTGATCTTTGAGTTGCCTCCTTTCGATTGAGCTTAAGGCCTTTAGAAGAGAATATTTAAGGCATAAAAATGTATTAGATATGTGTTATAGGAATTTTATAGAGGTATTTGGGTTGTTTATTGATAGAAAACATAACGTTAGATGTATTTTTAAAAGGGTATAATGAGTCTCCTTTTATAGTAAAAATTCAATGGTGTTTTCACAAATATCAAGTCTTTAATGGAAAAAATAACATGTTAAAATAGAAAGTGTCATTTAAGTGGAAAATATATGATATTATTGACCATTATAAATTCTAACTTGACTTTATATAGTGTTAAATTAATTTTTATTAATTTAAAAATCTTTTTTATCATTAAATATCCTTTAAAGTCATTTTCAGAATTATTTTCATAATTTGAGTTTAAAAATATCTAGATAATTATGGAATTATAATTTAAACATTTAAATTATTTATTATACACCAAATTTATCCATAAAAATCACTAAACACCATATTTAATCCTCTTATAATCATTTGAAATATTTTTAAAACCATTTACTTAGACTTTTCTTCTTCTTGCATAAGCGTCGCATTAATGCTGTGTACAAATTTTGGATGATTATCATATTAATTAATATTAAAAATGAATTTATAACATAAATATATTTTATTATTAATAAATATCATCATATAAAATCATCCATGACAATATTTATTCCCATTTATATCATGATAACATTTTTAAGATAAGAATTTTGACTTTTCTTACCTTGTGTAAGTGCTAAGTAAGCATTTGGATAATTACATTGTTATATAATTTTAAAATCCATGAATATATGCCAAAATAATTTATTGGTAATAATTACTATCAGTTATGGTTTATAATGGACATATCCCTTCTTATATATTATCTTAAAGATATCAATTTTACTTTTCTAAGACAATACACCAACACTAATTAATGTTTGCCAATTTATCTTGATATAAAAACTAAATTATATTAATTGGATTATATTTATATGATATTTTAATTATAAAATTATTTAATATACATTAAAAAAATTTCAAAAAATTTTATGTCATATTTTATCCTAATGATGTCATAAAAGATACAACATTCATAAAAAATATACCTTTTAACTATTTACCAAAAACTCAACTTATCGGGAATGATATAAAAAATTCACCCTAAGATAATTTTGACAAGACTATAACAAAAATAAATCCCCTTTTATAAAATTAACATTGTAAAATTTAAAAAATTAAATTTTAAATAAAACTATATTGTACATGGTAAAACAATTTATTTTTAAAACTATTCTTTTTTTTTCAAATGAAAAACGATATTCTTATTTCATAACTTGATAAAATTATTTATAATATTATAATAATAAATAATAATATGAATTTATAAAATTAACATGAATATGAATTTATACCATATCTAATAGTTAAATAATTCTTTAAACAATAAATTATGTTAAAGAAATTTATTTAACCTTAAAACAAAACACCCCCTATGAGACAATAATTTTAAATGTATAATACATATCTAATTAATCATTTATCATATATGAAGAAATCATATATAAAAATTAAAATAAAAATTTCTTAAATAAATATACATTCATAACATGAATATCAATTAAACATAAAACTAGTGTATTATTTAAAAATACCTGAGTAATCATATTCTCCCCTCATAAATAAATTACACCATTGATTTTTTTTTAATTTATTATCACCAAAACCCTACTAGAAATTAAAGCTATATCCACGGACCTATATCCATGACTTTATTGGTCTGTGGCTATATCTTCCTAATTTCCACGGTTTAATTTAATAACCGTGGCTATACTGTGTGTTTTCTTATTTGGTATTGGGGTCCCCCGATTCACTACTCTCGCGCTCCTCCCGACTTCTTCTCCTCCCGGCTTCTTCTCCTCCCAACGAGTTCTACTCCCCGACCTCACCTGACCGTGTCACCCTCCTCCCTGACCTTGCCTGACTGTGATTCCCTACTCCCCCAATGACTTCTCCTCCCTGATGTTTTCTCCTCACCGCAGCGCCCTCCTCCCTGGCGACTTCTCCTTCTCGACCTATCCTCCCCGTCCTCTCCTCACCGTGACACCCTCCTCTCTGAAGAACTCTCTCACCACAACTCCCTCCTCCTGACGACCTCTCTCACAGTGGCACCCTCCTCCCCGGATACCTTTCTCACCACGGCACCCTCCTCTCTAACGACCTATCACCGTGGCGCCCTCCTCTTGGATTCCAATCCACACAGGTATTTTATACCATATTATTTCATCAAAGTTCTGATTTTAAGGTTATACTTTGATTTGAATTTCATGTGATGGTTATTTAGATATCCATTCCTCTTTTATTTATAGAAGACATGGGTATAGTATGAGTAGAAATTAAAGTCATATTGATGTGATGATGTTGAACATATAAGGGAACTATACACAGTGATGGTGATATAAAAATTATTGATAATAAAATATATGCGTTTCTTGTGTTAAATAGATGGATTCCAGTTCATAGAAATATTCCAACGTAACCATACATAGTAATATGATTACTGGGAATCAAATTTCAACCCTCATTATTATGTGTTCTCTGCCAACAAGCATTTTAAAGGGATTATACCTTGTGAACTTAAGAGATATCCCCTATTACACTGAATTTATTTGAATGGATTCGGTATACTAGATCATGTTTGCACTCCTTCACATGGTTATAATCTTTCATCTTACTAATTTTCATATCCCCTTGATTTTATTCAAACAATGATTTCTATAGACACTCAATTTTTTGTACCACTCCTCCATGGGTTATCCTACATGTTGGTTTACTCCCCTCGAGATCTAGAAGGTTTAAATATTTTCCACAAAACAATTGATCAAATTTATTTGAGCACACTCATCTCCCCCTTGAATTCTCTTAAAATTGATTGTATCTCTAAGTGGGACTTATGACATAGAGGTAACTTCTCTGATGAATGTGAATGACCTTTTTAGGTTAGGAAGAGATGATCATAATTCTCTGACCAGTTACTTGTTATCTATATTTATGAGGTAGTATGGACTTCTCATTTCATCATGTATCATCAATCAAAACTTAAAGAGATAGTTATCCATTGGTTTCTTAGAACTAACTCCTTCCTTTAATCCCATGGAAAAGTAGGGATTAATGTTTGGGATTTTTATTGATTGGGTGGAATACCTCCTCTTTGGGAGATGTATGAAGAAAATATTCCAGTTAAATATGTTTGGGATGACACCTCATGAGATTTGATATTGGAAAGGGATGTTCTCACCATTGTTAAGGATATGTTAATGAAGGATCTGAACATACAACCACTTGTTTCTTTTAAGGATTGGATTAATATATTTATCTACCACAACAGGTCTCGACCAACTGATATACACCCTCATTGATTCTCTTCCTAATAGGTTCATGATAGAAAAATATTTTATTGGGCCATACTTTAATCTAGGGAGTATACCACATGGGGATAATGACTAAGACTAGAGGTATCCCCAAGCCTTCCACTAGAGGGGTTTATAACCATGTTTTTGAATAGATGGATTTTCCTACATGGGGACACATTATTGGGAATTCAAGTAATCATATTGGTGATGGTAGTCCGATTGGTATAGGGGTGCCTTCTTAATCTATTAATGATTACTCTTGGATGCATTTATCAACTCCACATTCATATTAGGTAAGGCAACATCCCTTACTGGATTGGAAGACCCTTCAAGTTCTTATTTGGATATATAGGAGAGCATTTCCTGTGTTACAAATATCATAACACTAAAGGAATCCTTGATGATTTGATCTATTCTCAGATGTTGAATGTTTCAAGGGTTGGGGTTATTTCACTAGGTCCTTATGAGGTTATTGGCATGTTTATACAACATTATCATTTCAAATTCATGCCCTATCCTGCACCGTCTGTAATAATTTTCGATAATGGAATGGGATCTTTGGATGAGAGTTCATACAATATTTATCTATAGAATGGGATTCTTATGTCTCCTTAGAAGAGATAAATATATACAATGCATATTCCCACTATCAGTTTTCTCTCTAGTTTGTTTGAATTCAAAGATTTTATCCTCTCCCTTAATATTCCATGAGAGTCGAAAAAAATCCTTGAGTTATCCACCAAATTCATCTTATATTGGCATGTGAAGACAAAAATGTTGAGATTATTCTTCCACTAGTCGATTCACCTATCTTCATGTCTTATGACTATGCCCAGGTTTGGGTAGAAGATTATCTGGGTGGTTTATTGAATCGAACGATCCATTAGGTAGACAGGACCTGTGCTTCACTGAACCCCTTATCTGTAGTAGCAATGGAGTTTACTCAGGACTTAGGTGAGCCACCAAGGAAGTGTTATCATCATATTGATGAACATACCATTAGTGGGAAACATTTTTTTGAGGGGGATGGTCCCTTAATATCAGTGATGGAAGATGTGTCAATTGCGAGGAGAGAACATAAAACTTATTCTCTTGCTTCTTTATCTTATCAGATAATCATTCCTACTTTTGGCATACCCACCCAAGTGGTTACAGAAACCCATGTATCATGAAGGCATATCTGGCATAAAATCCATGCCCTGATTACTAAGACTCCCTTGGTGGAGTTATTTGGCCAATAGGAACACCTACGCCAGCTTTTTCACGATATGGGGGCAGGTGGATTTGGTTACCAACCATTGTATGATATCAAGAGAAATTTTTCCTAACCCTACAAAAAATGGTTAGCAATGATGGGGACTTTCATAGTTTTGATGACGAGACTCCCCTGGCCGAATTAATAAGGGAATCTTCAAAGGTTCTTGAATAGATACATTAGATAATCTATCAGATGCATGCCCATATAGATGCTTTGACCACTCAGATAACAAAATAGGAGGACATCGTATCCCGCTTAAATTATAATATTTTGACTTCATTATCATTATTAGAGACTAATCTAAATAAATATTAAAATATTTCATCTTTTATCAAGACTCTTCATTTATATAATTGTTTTGATTCTATCCCTATTTGGAGTAAATCATACTATATTTGTTATAAGAGGACAAAAAGATCTCAAAATTTTAATAATAGAGATGATAATTCATTCCCATATTTATATCAATTGGTTTTATTATCAATAAAGGTTATATGGAAACATTGAATTTTGAAATGAAATAGGTATTGAGAACAAATCTGAAGTGGGAGATTGAAGAACCTAATTGATTTATTGAATTTTAATTTTAAATTAATAATTTTATTCAATTAAAATTTAGGGATTTTTAATTATGATTATTTTTGAACTATTTATTATGTCAAAGTCATTATCTAATTACACTAGGAGAAGTGCACATTGTTTACAACATTTTAAAATGGAATATTAATACTATAGATGATCATATTTATGTTGTTTTGTATTTGATGGTGAGAAATGGATTGAGATTATATTCAATATTTATAATATGATTTAAAACAAAATAGTGATCCTTTATTAGAAAATGGGGTCAACCATAGGCCAACCAAGGACGACCACTTCTTTGGAAAGAAAGAATGTTTAATCACCCAGCCCATTGTAGCCAGTGAGAGTGCATAACACTCACATGGAGTGCCTAAGGATTGTGGGATTCATAGTTCCAACATGGATTTGCTTTGGTTTGATCACGTATGAGGAGTGGGTATGTGGTATAACATAGGGAGGAATGACCATATAAATCCCATAGTGTGTGAAAATTTATCAATGTGTCAACCCCAATGCTAACTCGAATGTAGGGAGAAACACCTATGTATTACTAAGGAGTAGCAGTCTGAGCGTATTATTGATTTTGAAAAAGTTCTACGTGGAACACTTTTCATCCACTTAAAATGTTGCATATATAATTCCATCTATTTGATATGTTTTATTTGAGCTATCTGGTCAAGCTAAGAAGTTGTATTCTTCCTTAAGCTTCATCGGGGAAGCTTCAATACACAGTTCTTCATGTCATAATGATTAGTGATCAAATTCATCTCTTCAAATACTAAGAGGGGATGAATATGGTTGTAAGATTCCACAAATTAATAAACTGAAGTTAGTGGTGTATTTTATTATTAGAAACAGTGAATAGAAAATGGTGGCAGTGAGATTTGTTTTACAAAGATGGTGTATTTCGTAATTGAAAAGCTTTAAGTGGAGTGGTTCATATATATTATAGGTGGTGCACATATGTGGTGGGGATAATTTGGTGAAGTATTCTCCATTAATACCCCAACATTCTTGTTTCTTGGGTAAAAACAGTAAGATTATCCAAGAGATAATTTGGAAGAGTTGAGAGTGAAATAGGGAAAATAAGAAAGGTCAATATTTGTGTATGGTTTCTATGAATTCATAAATATTATTTCTATACATTCATGTTTTCATTATCATGGTTTGATTATACAATCCAGTGTATGATCCACACTATATTTCAGGAGGGACATGAAGTAGTTTCCACATATACATCTATTACGTGAGGTATATAAGTGCGAGATTATTTGTGTGAGAGGGGGAAGGAAGAGAAATCATGTATTCTATTATTCCATACTTTAATGTTAAAATAAATTGATCAGATTAAATGTAACAGTATAAATTCTTGAGTTTTCAGGATGGAGAAAAATAGTGACATTATTGTTAAGCAGTAAGTTAGGTGAAGAGTAAAAGAAATAAAATACATAAAATAATATGCATGAATGAGTTTGTTTTCATGGAAATGAAAGTAATTCATTCATTATAAGTGAGTATATTGTTAATTTTTGTATCTAAATGTATTAAATTGAAGGGGGGTTCATTGTTTCTTACATTAATGTGGTTTGAGAAAAGACCATGTGATATATTTTTCATAAATATTGTGTAGTGTTTTGAGACTAATATTGGTGTAGTATCAGAAGATTTCACCCATGATAATTTAGTGATTAAGTGAGGCTAAAACATCAGGATAAGAAATAATATTTTCATGATCATGGTTTCCCTTATTCAATTGATCATACACAAGTGATTAAAATTATTAAGAAAAATCTACATAAAAGGTTTGTTTCTGTTGAATGTATTTGAAGTTGTACATTATCAAATCAAATATATAAATCCCATTGAGGAAGATCATGAAATCATCATATAATTGATCAAGATAAGAAAAATGACCTTGTGAATAGGGGGACCAATTATTGAAGAGGCTCAACACTGGGGGTTATAACCATTCAAATGTTTTGGGTCTAACTAAAGGAGGCAAAAGAGTTGAATCATTGGGGGTATAATTAGGATCAAATGGAGTATTAACTAATGGGGGTATAACCTATTGATTCATAAACCATTATAATTAATAATAAGATTATAATGGATAATCTATAAATGGGGTATGTATAACTAGTTTTAGAAACGGGTAAGTGTTAGTATTGAACAATATAAAAATATTTTTTGTTATATTTCATTTAATTTTTTCATTTCATATTGGGTCCACTCATCTTAATAGGTGATAGAGGTCCAAAATCAGAAGGGGGTAGGGTGGAAGGGGGCAGGGGGGCAGGGGGGAGGGGGCATGGGGTAGGGGCAGGGGGTGGGTGGAGGGGGCAGGGGGTAGGGGCAGGGGGAGGGTGGAGGGGGGTAGGGGGAAGGGGGAGGTCTTCAGAGCAGGGGGGGCAGGGGGAATGGGGTAGGGGGCAGGGGGCAGGGTGGAGGGGGGCAGGGGGCAGGGGGTAGGGTGGAGGGGGGCAGGGGGTAGGGGGCATGGTGGAGGAGGGCAGGGGGCAAGGGGGATGCCTGCAGGGCAGGGGGAGGGGGCAGTTGGGAGGTCTGCAGGGCAGGGGGGAGGTCTGCAGGGTAGGGGGAGGGGGGTGGGTGGAGGGGGCAGGGTGGAGTGGGGAGGTCTGTAGGGCAGGGGGTGGTCTGTAGGGGGGGGTCTGCAGGACACCTATGCTGCGACTACTGACAGTGAAAAATAGCATCAACTCTCCTCACCTTCACACAATGATGAGATGCTGGACAAAGCAACAATTTAGAATCTATTTTTCAATATGGAGATGGATAATATTAGCAAAACACAACACATGCAAGATGATGACAAAGGTCTGGAACTACAACAGACACATACAACCGGCAACCCCTACTATGGCTGAATTCACCACTCAGAAACTGGGTGACCAATCTGGGGAATCTGATCACATAAAACCAGAAACAGAATAGATAGTGGTACAGAAGGAAACTGAGAACAAAAAAATGCACCAAGAAGAGGTCTCAACAAGTTTTAAAAATAATCATAGCTCTCATAACCTTTCAAGGAATATTCAGGGAAAAAATGTAGCGACACCTAAAGATAATTATACCAAGAAATTAAGAAAATCCAATCACGGAAAGAATTATGAAGGTAACAAAAACAAGGGGCCTAGCCCCAAACGTAAGTATAAATTAATATTTTATATTGGAACTGTCAGGGTATTGCTAACCCTGACACCATCAAAACATTAAAAAATTCTCATTTTACTCATAGACCGATGTTTTTTGCTTTCTCTGAACCTAAATTCACTTTTACTTTTGAATTTAATAGTCTTGAAAAATATAGTTATACTTTTATAGGAGAAACTTCCAATAATAAAAATTGTGATTCTTTGTGGGTCTTTGCACATATCTCTATAGATAAAATTCACATTGTTAATGATGATTCTCAGTCTTTGACATGTAAAATAAACTTTCATGATAATACTTTCTGCTGTACTTTTGTGTATTCCTACAATAAATATCAAGATAGAAGAATCTTGTGGCACAATATATCCTCCCTTAACAACACTATTCAAGTGACCTGGGTAATTATCGGTGATTTCAATGTTATCCTTGGAACTAGTGAAAAGCTAGGGCCCTTGCACTCAAACACTTCCATTAAATATTTCAATCACTGTATTGATGATAATAACCTTGTTGAGATTAATCTGGTCGGGGCTAAGTATACCTGGTATAGAAGGCAACACAATAGAATTTTAGCAAGTAAACTTGATAGAGCTTTCACAAACTTCAAAGATCTCGATAACTGGAATACCATCTCAAGTATTACTTTACCTAGGATTAATTCTGATCATCATCCAATTTTGGTGAGCCTTAAGACTAGAGACAACAAACCTATTCTTCCTTTTAGATTCAATAATGCCTGGAACACTGTGGAGGATTGTAATAAAATTGTAAAAGACACTTGGAATTCGATTAATTCTAATGATGCCTTTGTCTGTCCAGGGGGTGTCCAGGAGGGATGGGGGGCTATCTAGGGGGGTCTGTTAGGGAGGGGGTCTGTCCAGGAAGGAGAGGGGGGGTGTCCAGGAGGGGGGGTCTGTCCAGAAAGGAGAGGGGGGGACTGTCCAGGGGGGATGGGGGCTGTCCAATGGGGATGGGGGGATGTCCATGGGGGTGTCCAGGAGGGATGAGGGGATATCCAGAAGGGGGGGGGGGGGGTTCTGTTAGGAAGGGGGTCTGTCCAGTGGGGTGGGGTTTTTCCGGGGGTGTGTGCAGGGGGGGTCTGTCTAGGGAGGGGGTGGGTGGGTGGGGGGTCTGTCCAGGAAGGAGGGGGTGTCTTCTTGAATATGTCCTTTGAAACTCAGTGATTTACAATGTCGTTTCTGATTATTTAATGTTATATAATGAGGAATAGAGTTATGGGAATCTAATGTTGATTTTTTTTTCTTTTTAGGTACTTCAATGAAAATATCCAACTTGAGTGAAAACATTAGATGGTGATTGGCTTGTTAAAAAGAAGAAAACTGCAACATATCATTATAGGGGAGTACTTAATTTGGTTTTTACTTGTTTAGTACAATTCATTCATGATGCCACTTATTGGAACTCTTGTATGTGTGTGAAGGTGCGTATACCTAGTGGGAGAGCAGTAACTTTTAGTTAGAAAGCTCCAAGAGCCGAAGTGGACGGTTTAGTTCCACCTTGAGGTAGGATCCCTCTTCTAGACTCTGTAATTGAAGAATGCTTCAAATTGAATTTAGATTCTTTATTAATTCTGCTTAATTATATTGAATTGCATATCTTGAATAAGTGTTCTTTAATATAATTGTTTCATTTGATAAATAAAGTCATGTTTTTATAATAAAACCCCTCCAATGGAGGTGCGCTGTCTGTGAAAACTCACAGTGATAGTTATGTTGATCTAGTTGCTTAAATTATTGAATTTGATTTGTGCTGAATGAATTTTAGAATAAATGTTAAATATAATTAAATGAATTGTGTGATAAATCAATGCCATGATTTTATAATAAAACCCCTCCAACGGAGGTGTGCTGTCTTCTAAACCAAAGAGTAGTGATAGTTATTTGTATCATGTTTAGATTTGGTTTGAGTCTTTCATATGCCTCTTGTTGGTGTTTTTTTGTGTGGATAGTTAGTTTTTGTTTTCTTTGAATAATATAAATTGGTTTATCATACTCGTTTAACTCAAATGACATTGCCCAAGTAGGCATATGCCTTGACCATGACACTTTCCTTTTCACACTTTGAATATTATAAATAAAATTTCCATGTTTAGGCAAAGTGAATGAATTTGTAAATGGTTTGTGTATGGTGTATGATTCTTTTCCTTCATTTTGTTTCCCTTTGGACGTTGCATCATTGTGTCGCTCGTTACAACCTTCTCTGGAGATCCCTTGTTATAGAATATTAAATAGTTGATCTGTTCTATCATGTGCTGGTGAGGCGACATTCGGAATGTTGCCCCACCTCCTCATGATCCCTTCTCTCCTAGCCGGAAGATGCTGCCCTTTGGATGTCGCTAGACCGGGCCAACACCCCGTGGTCATGCCGCAGTAACGGTGCGGTCACGACATGGTAATTCTGTGATTCAGCCTTGCTCCAGGATGACACCCCATGGCGGTTCACAATGATAGTATTCTATGAGTCTTTTGATCAATGTTGAGACTGACTAATCACAATTTCTGCCAGCGAGGCGACGACCGGAATGTTGCCCCCCCTCCAGCTCCCTTCGCTTCTAGCAGGAAGATGTTTCCCCACAGATGTTGCTGGACTGGGCCAACTTGTCGTGGTCATGCCGCGGTCATGCCGTGATTTGGCCCTGCTCCAGGATGACACCCCGTGACAGTTCGCAGTGATAGTATTCCATGAGTCTTGTGATCAATGTTGAGACTGACTAATCACAATTTCTACCGGTGGGGAGATGACCGGAATGTTGCCCCACCTACTCCCACTCTCTTAGCTCTTGGCTAGAAGATGCTACCCCACAGATGTCACTGGACCGGGCCAACATGCTGCGGTCACGCCGTGGTCACACTGCGATCATGCCGCGATCACGCCGCGGTAATGCCGTGATTTAACCTTGCTCTAGGACGACACCCCACGACAGTTCGCAGTGATAGTATTCCATGAGTCTTGTGATAAATGTTGAGACTGAATAATCAAAATTTCTACCAGCGGGACGATGACTAGAATGTTTCCCCGCCTCCTCCCGCTCCCTTCACTCCTGGTCGGAAGATGCTGCCCCGTGGATGTCACTGGACTGTGCCAACACGCCACGGTCACGCCGTGGTCACGCCGTGATCACACCGCGGTCACGCCGTGATCACGCCATTGTTTGGCCCTACTCCAGGATGACACCTCGCGTCAATTCCCAGTGATAGTATTCCATGAGTCTTGTGATCAATGTTGAGACTAACTAATCACAATTTCTTCCGGTGGGGCAACGACCAGAATGTTTCCCCGCCTCCTCCCGCTCCCTTCACTCTTGGATGGAAGATGCTACCCTGTGGATGTCGCTGGATAGGGCCAACATGCCACGGTCATACCGTAGTAATGCCGTGATTTGGACCTACTCCAGGACGACACCCCATGACGTTTCACAGTGATAGTATTCCATGAGTCTTGTGATCAATGTTGAGACTGACTAATCACAATTTATGCTAGAAGGAGTGGTGCAAGGGGGGTCTAGCAGGGGGGTTGCTATCCAGGGGGTCCAGCAGTGGGGGGGGGGGGCTTCTGTCTAGGGGGTCCAGTAGGGGGGCTGCTGTCCAGGGGGGTCTAGCAGGGGGCTGCTGCTATCCAGGGGGGTCTAGCAGGGGGGGCTGCTGTCTAGGGGGTCCAGTAGGGGGGGCTGCTATCCAGGGGGGTCCAACAAGGGGGGGATGCTATCCAAGGGGGTCCAGTAGGGGGGAAAGGGGTGTGAAAGTGGTGCAAGGGATGTGTGTGTGTGTGTGGGGGGGGGTGGTTTTTTTATGAAATGGGAAGAGAAATTTGTTTATGTTCATAGGTATTGGAAAAGAATAGAACATTGTTGGCATTGTCCTAAATAATGCATGCACTGTCCTCCAGCACTCAGTTTTTCCAGCTGCAATCGTGTCGCAGCTGTGCTGGTGTTGTCCAACAACAAACAAAGGTCTCACAGTTGTCTCTCTCCTTGATCGGGTACTCACAAACAGCTTCCAAAGTAGTCCATTGACTGTGTATTCCTAAGATGTATATATGGCTTGACAAAAGAAGATATAAAAGACTTCCTTCCCAGATCATAACTGAAGATCCATCCTTTGCTTATATGTGGAAAGCATAAGATTCCCTCACTTCTAGAAATGAGAAAGATATTTATGGGATTGTATAAATATACAATGTAATTGAAATTCTAGTCAACTTTGATCATTAGGTTGTCACCTTGATAAGGAATAAAGTGACATTATTAAATGATGTCCACATGGAGATAGAATCAAGAACAAGATTCATGGGCATGTGTTAATTATATAAGAGAAATTGTTGGATTGGTCTTGCCCGATCTAGTTGGGCCGAATTCTTGTGGCCCACAACTGTCGCATCTCTGACCACTATAGCGGATCTGACCGACCGACACCGACAGACACTGTAGCAGTGCGGACTTCGGAGTCAACAGTACTGTATCACTTTTGAATTCCAGCCAGCATCCACTATAGCACTTTTGACAAAGGTGGCCGCTGTTCACTGTAGCAACGAATTTTTTTTCTTTTGAAATAGTAATCATCTTCTCCATTTTATAGCCCATTTTTGGGCTTGGGTTACCACTGAAAAAACCTCTGTAATTTGTGCTTCTGAATTAGTGAATTTATTATTCTCTATGGACGTAGGGTTATTCCTGAAGCATGTAAATTTATGTGTCCCGTGTCTATTTTCTTTCGGCATTCCTCTTTCATTTCTTGTTTCTGTCGTTGTACCTCCCGATGATTCCGTAACATAAATATGGACTGGGAAATGAAAACCATAAATATATGTTTTAAACTCCCATCCTCCCATTTCAATGAAAGGTTATATCATCATCACTCTTGTGTTGACATGCTGATTGCCTTAAAAAAATTAGGCATGTGAGACAAGGATCATGACCATCCTAGTGTAGTCTAACACAATGGTCTTGAAGTAAACCTATATAAAAAAATTGATGAAACTAAGATGAATTCATTCTCCTTAAACATATAGAGGATGAGTATAATTGGGCATCAAATTCAGGGATTGGTGAACCCGTTAAGAATTTCATATCCTTAAAAAATGATATAATGAGTAACATAGGGGGGGAGGTCGGGGGGGGGGGGGGTTGCAATGTGTTCTGTTTTAGTTTTTGTCTTTGATTTTAAATTGCATGACCAACTGTATTAGCATTACAGGGGGGTGTCTATCCAAGGGTGTGGGGGGGGGGGGTTGAAATGTGTTCTATTTTAGTTTTTGTCTTTGATTTCAAATTTCATGGCGTACTGTATTAGCATTATAGGGGGGGTGTCTGTCCAGGGGTGGGGGTGTCTAGGGATTTGCAGAGGGAGGGGTGTCTAGGAGGGGGGGGGGGGTGATTTGTAATGTGTTCTGTTTTAGTTTTTGTCTTTGATTTCAAATTGTATGTCCAACTGTATTAGCATTCCAGGGGGGTGTCTGTCCAGGGGTGGGGGGTGTCCAGGAGGGAGGGAGGAGGGGGAGTGTCCAGGGGGGTCCAGGTGGGGTGTCTGTCCAGGGGAGGGGGGTGTCCAAGAGGGAGGGGGAGTCACCAGGGGGGTGTTTGTCTAGGGGAGGGGGGGGGATGGCAGGGGGAGGGAGGGGTGTCCAGGAGAGGGGGGGGGAGTGTCCTGGAAGGGGGGGCTTTGAAATATATTCTGTTTTAGTTTTTTTCTTTGATTTCAAATTGCATGGCCAACTGTATTAGCATTTCAGGGGGTGTCTGTCCAGGGGAGGGGGTGTCTAGGAGGGAGGTAAGAGGGGAGTGTCTGAGGGGGGGGGGGGGGTCCAGGGGGGTGTCTGTCCAGGGGAGTGGGGGATGTCCTGGAGGGAGGGGGATTCTCTAGGGGGTGTCTTTCCAGGGGAGGGGGTGTCTGTCCAGGGGAGGGGGGTGTCTGTCAAGGGAGGGGGAGTGTTCTGTCCAGGGGGGTGTTTGTCCAGGGGAGGGGGGTGTCTGTCCGGGGGAGGGGGTGTCTGTTCGGGGGGGGGGGGGTGTCCAAGGGTATCTGTCTAGGGAGGGGGGTGTCTAGGGGTATCTGTCCAGGGAGGGGGGGGGGGGTGTTCTGTACAGGGGAGGGGGGGGGGGGGTCAGTGCTGTCTGTATAGGGGGGTGTCTATCCAGGGTGGGGGGTGTCTGTCCGGGGGGGGGGGGGGGGGTCTGTCCAGGGGAGGGGGGGTGTCCAGGGTTGTCTGTATAGGGGGGGTGTCTGTCTGGGGGGGAGGTGTCCAAGGTTGTCTGTTTGTCCAGGGGGGGCGTCTGTCCTGGGTGGGGGGGGGTGTATGTGCAGGGCAGGGGGTGGGGTTGTGTCTAGGGGGGGACTGACAGGGGGTGGGGAACCAGGGAAAATAGGTAGGGGGACTGGCAGGGGGAAGAGCCGGATGGAAAATAGGGAGAGATACATGCAGGGTGGGGGGAAGGGGGTGGGGGGACTAACAGGTGGGTGGAAGGTAGGGGGACTAGTAGGGGTAAGGGGTGGAAGGAAGGCCTGTAGGCCTGCTGTGTTTTTTTATTCAACTTTAATCTATATCCACAGTTTCTAACCGTGGATATAAGGCCTGTTTGTGTTTTACCTTCTTCCACGGTTTCAAACCATGGATATAGGGATTTAGCCACGGTTTTAAACCATGGCTATAGGGCTTTAGCCATGGTTTGAACCATGGCTATAAGGCTTTAGCCACAGTTTTAAACCGTGTCTATAGGACTTGGCCTATAGGCATGCCAATACCAGCCACGGTTCATTGAACCGTGGCTATAAACTATAGCCATGGTTTTTGGGCTTATAGCCACGATTTGAAACCATGGCTATAACCTAAATTTCCAGTAGTGAAATGAGTGTATCATAACATAATAATAATATCAGATATATATATTATTAAGAAATGTTTGTAATGACCCAATGTTTTATTAATGGAATTCCCTTCTTATAATTATTTCTTATAGTATAATCACATAAGATTACTTATAAAACACAATGAAAACCTTATAAATGAATAATAAGTGAAATAAAAGGTATCTCTAGAAGTTAAGGAACATATACCTATGAAATAATAACTTGAACTTTGGAATAGTAATGTGACCCTTATGAATAGTAAACTGGCCAATGTAATAGTAACCTCACCCATGAATTTATAAATAAAATGTATCCATCTTATAAGTGTCTATATGATATAATTATATCATAGTATAAGTAAGTAAATAATTTAAAATTTAATAATTAAGTGTTGGTATTTTTGCAAGTCATAAATATTTAATTACAATTTTATTGCTAATTTAATAATTTAAAAGAAAATTTATTTTCCTAAATTTTATTCACAAATTATTGTTTTTATGTCTTATTATCATAAGGTAATTTTATGAGACCTTAATTAATTTTTCAAAGTGATATAAAAGAAGTTTTATTTTTAAAATTTGTATTTTTCAAGTAAATTATGATTTTAATTAAAAATTAAATTTCTAATATTTAGGAAATTATTTTTTAAAAATTGAGTTCATTTTTGAATTCTAAAAGTCAAAAAATGATTAGGGTGAATTTTTGGGATTTTTCTAAAATACTTGAATTTTTTATGAATAGTGAAATATGGTAATTTTTATTATATGTAAATAAATAATTTTTTGAGTCATTATTGAGTCATGGATGATGTGATTGACCATTTTTTTTCTAATTCACATGAAAAATTTATTGTATTTAGTCTCAATAATTAACATTACTGCTTATCTTGAGAAAAAATAATAAAATATTGAATAAAATAATGAGAAAACACCCCCCTTGTCCACTATAAATACCACCCCTCACCCCCTCTTCTCCTCACACCTCTCAAACCTTGATACCTGTCTATATTATTTACAATACTCTTCCCAAAACTCTCCCCCATGTCCAGAAGCTTTTTTTCCTAACAAAAGACCAAAAACCAATCCCTTAAGGAGGCTCTCAAGAGGAAGGAATCAAGAGGTAAAACCCTCTTCCATTTTCTTTCAATTTCTTTTCAAGTTATTTTTATTTCTTTTCTACCCTCACCTATACTCATCCAAAAGGTATGAAAATTCCATTAACTTAAATATACTATAATTTTTTTATGATAATGGAATAATTCATCATCATCTCTCCTTCCCCCTCCTTTTATACTTGAAATGAAAACACCATCTGAGATGTGTTAATTTATCACATTCAAGGACGACGAGTTTTCAATTTATATTACCATCTTAAATTCAGGTAATGAAATCATTTTTATGGTTTAACCAGATTATTTTATATTTAATATATCCTATTTAATGTTCTGGTATCATTTTGTACTCATGATATTAATTTATAAAACAAAATGAGTTTGTTGTGATCGAAAAACCGACAAATTAATCCAGGTGATTATCATTAAAATTTTATCTAATGATTAATACTCATACCATTTAATAAAATGAATGGTATAAATTTTTTATCTTCTATAATTTCATTAATATAATATAATTACACTTCTATAAAACTATTCCCATTTTACATGAACTTCCATACTCTCATACAAGAGAACTGATTGTGAAAATTAAGAAAACAAGCACTTCTGAATGATAAAATTGAACACTATAACTCATCAAAAATAAAATAAATGAACTTAGTAAGGCTATACTAAATCAATTATATATAGAATATATTCTTTAATTTTTAATTAATAAATATAATTTTACTATCCAAGACATTAAGATCAATTGAAGAAAACCTTCGGACTTAAGGTAAGGGATTCTACCCGAACCTCCACTATTCATTCGTGTTATTCTTGATCTACTTTTACCCAAATGAAATTCTATTTTATTTTTATTTAAATATTATATATACTATTGAAATTTTCCAAACTCATGTATAAATATATTTTCATATCCCTTATTTGGGGATATACATGTTTTAAGTGGTTCCCTTCTCGATACTTCCTGATAAGCAATCCGTTTTAAAGGAACTTCCCAATTTTTTTCCCATTTTAAAGTGTGATCCATAATCTATTTTAATCCAAAATTATTTTTCAAAAATCACTAATTTTATCATTAAAAACTAAATTGGTTCAATTATGGTTTTATATAAACAATTATTCCTTTTCCATTTTAAAGAATCTTGAAAGTTTTCCCTAAAACCGTACTAAAATGTTTTCTTTCTAAAGTTTCTTAAACACTCTATTCACTTCAGTTTTATATCAATTATCATGATATATGCTTGTATTAATTTATTACTATCCATGTATGATTTAATTCCTTTATTTCATGGACACTTTTATGATACACCCATTTATTATTCTTTTGACATGATTATGATACCCAATTATTTCCATGGGTAACCCTTATGTTATGTTTGATTACTTATGTATGATTATTTATGTGGAAATAATATTCATGAACATGATATGATGGGTGTTCCCAGATAGTTCTCCAATTCATTGGGTAAATTTTAGCCTCACGAGACATTATGTGCAATGGTCTGGTTGGTTAGCCTTGACTAGTACTCCATGTGCAACAGTCTTGGTGGTTAGCCTTGACTTGTGATCCACTATGTGCAACGAGCCTTGAATTGTGCTAAAGTCATGTTTTATATTTCTTCCACATTAATATGATTCCATTTTTATATGGTCCCATGTTCTAAATGTTATGATTCTATATGTTCAATCACATTCCATGCCTTTTTATATCATTGCATCATGCCTTCTAACCCATGTGCTAAAGCTTTATTATTATGTTTAATCCCTTACTGGGATTTTCAACTCATCTCTTTGTTCGTGTTATCCCCAAGTTATACTATGAAGATGTATGAGCACAATGGAATTTAGGATATCTTAATTAATATTAAATAAAAAAAATTTTTTGTCCCATTTTTTCAGCTTTATGTACCTAGTCTTCCAAGACACTAGACTTTATGATCCTTGGCTTGTAATTTGAAGTTTAATTATTCTTAAAATAATGTAATGATATGTGAAAAATTCTAGGGTCACTATAGTTGGTACCATAGGATGGTCTAGTTATTTTTGGAGACTATGAATTAATCACTTTATTAAGAACCCTTGGGATAAAACTAAGTATGAGAAAACATCCCTAAATTTTGGTAAGTATAGAGTAAGTGGTTTATTAAGAAAATACATCCCTATATGGATAATACAAGTGGATGTGGTTCTGGAACAAATGTACCTAGGAGTTAAAACTCCGACAAAGTGTTCCGGGCCTGACTCAAGGTAACCTGGTACACAACAATGAGCCTTGTTGTGCACTTGGTTTGACATTCTTGGGGGATATGATTTGGTAAATTAATAATCTCATTATAAACCATTATTAAGGGAACAAAAAAATACCATAAAAATATATGTTAGGAAATAGATCATGGATAACCTAGATTGAAACCTAGGGAATCACAAGTTAGGATATACTTTTCCTTTAAGAGTTTATCCTTTTATGTTTAAATTTTCCTTTTCATGCTTATTAGTTAAGTATTAAAGCCCCCTAATTGCACATTATTTTCTTATTTAATAAAAGGAAATATAAGAACACATTCAAATAATGAATGTGATAGGAAATGTGATGATTAACCTAATGTTATGAAAAATATTATGGGAATGGGTGATCAAAATTTTATGACAGTACTTGCTCACCTGGCTCAAGTTATTAATAATAACTTAAATCACATGGAACACCCTCCATCTCTAAGGAAAGAGCAAGTTTCCTTCGAATAATTAATGCAAAAAATGCCTCCCATGTTTAGTGGATCTTCTAATCCTCTCCTCATAGAACAATGGATTAACTCCATTGAAAATATATTCTTTTTTCCTTCAGTGGTTAGAGGAAAAGAAAGTTGTGATGGTGGTATATCTTTTTTATAGGGAAGTTGATCAGTGGTAGACAATGATAAAAAATACAAAGTCTAAGGAGGAAATTAATTCCATGGATTGGAAGGAATTCAAGAAAATATTTTTCAATTAATATTTTTCCCAAACCCTCCATCTCAAGATGAAAATAGAGTTCCTCAGATTTAAGAAGAAGGAAGATAAGTCTATCGGGGTGTATGGAGCAAACTTTACAAGGCATAAAAGGTATGCCTTTGTCTTTTTCATGAACACCGAAAGCAAGGTGGATCACTTCTTTAGCGGACTAAATTAGAGTATACAAAAAGCATTGGAAATTTGAGAATTTTATATCTATAAGGAGATTGTCTATTGTTCCCTTAAGGTTGAAATGGAGATAAGATACTCTTAGTGGTCTCATGGGACCAGTGCTAAAAAGTGGAAAATGGAGTCTAATATGGGTGGTTAGGTAAATAAATCCCATGATGGAAAAAATACCGAACATCACATGTGTCAAAATTGTGGGAAGAAGCATCATGGGAACTGTCTAAAGGGAACCAGGAATTGCTTCAAATGTAGAATAATGAAACATTTGGCTAAGAAATGATGAAAGGATATGAATAATTCCACTAATTTGGAAGAATAAAGGAAGGTTTGTATCAATGCTAAGATATTGGTGTAGTGCTTCAACTATAAGGAACATGGGCATTATGCAAACAATTTCCCTAAGCCAAGGGTTGTTGGAAGCAATCAACAACAACCTCCAAGGAAAAAATGAAGGGCTTATGCTATTGCTACTAATAAGGTGGATACAGAAAACGATGTGGTGATAGGGATTCTAGTTATTCATTCAAGTATAGAGAGAATAATATTTTATTCTAGTTCTATTAATTATTTCATATTTTTCAAGTTTAGTAGAACTATTCAATCACCACCTCAAAATATGGAGGTTGAGTTATCCATGAGAATATAAAATGGGGAAATTATTGCATCCAAAGTATATAAATCATCCCCGGTTAATGTTTGTGGAATGAACCTCCTAGAAAATCTTGTCATACTTCCTATTGTGGAGTTTGATGCTATATTGAGCATGGATTGGTTATGTTTATACAAATCCAACATCGACTGTTGGGAAAACTAGATCACTCTTCACATCCCAAAGCATCCTCCAATTCTATACAAGTGTAAAGAGGAAGATGAATATCCTTCAGAATCACTGTCTCAAGTGTGTATATTATTTCCCTATGAACAATCATATCTAGCTCAAATGATTGAGACAATGGAGATAATCATGCTCGAAGATATGCCCATCGTGAGGGATTATACTAGTGTATTCCCTGAAGAATTTCTCGGTCTTCTACCGAACCGAGAGGTTGAGTTCTCAATTGAACTTATTCCTGGATCTCTACCTTTATCAAAGAAACCTTATAGAATGGACACCGTAGAGTTGGAAGAGCTGAAGAAGCAATTACAGAAAAATCTAGATAAGGGTTTTATATGCCCGAGTGCTTCACCATGGGGTGCACCAGTACTCTTTGTTAAAAATAAGGATGGATCAATGTGTCTATGCATTGATTATCGTAATCTAAATAAAATTAGATAAAGAACAAGTATCCCTTTCCATGGATAGATGACTTGTTCGATCAACAACGTGGGGACAATTATTTCTCTAAGGTAGACCTTCGATCGGGATATCACCAATTAAAGGTGAGTAAGGAAGATATTCCCAAGACCGCCTTTAGAATGATATATGGACACTATGAGTTCATAGTTATGCCCTTAAGACTCACTAATACTCTAGAAATTTTTATGTATTTAATGAATAGAGTATTTATTGGGACATGTTATCACTAGTAAATGAATATTTGTGGACCCTTCTAAGTCAAAGGCAATGGAAGAGTGGTCCAGACCAACATCTATAATGGAGATATGTAGTTTCCTTATCCTAGTTGGGTATTACCAATGATTTGTGAAGAACTTTTCATGATTTTCAAACCCAATGAACAAGCTTACACAGAAGGGAGTGGAATTTTTTGGACAAAATAATATAAGGAAATCTTTATGGAGTTAAAAAGAGGTTTATCACCGTGCCGTTACTCACACTCCCAAAAAGTGGAAAACTTTTGGTGGTGTACAACAATGCTTTAATAAAGGTCTTAGGATGTGTACTGATGCAAAGCGATAAAGTGATTTTCTATAACTCAAGGTAGTTTAAAATTCATGAGTAGAACTATCCCATGCATGATATATAGTTGGTAGCTGTGATCTTTTCGTTGAAAATCTAGCGGAATTATCTCTATGGGGAGAAGTGTGAGATATATACTGATCATAAGAGTCTCAAATATATATTCACATAGAAGTATCTTAATATGCGCTAGTTAATATAGTTAGAGCTCATCAAGGATTATGACTGCTCAATCCATTACCATCCTGGTAAGGAAAATAAAGTGGCAGATACTCTAAGTAGAAAGGATCCTATATCTTTATCAATGATAATAATTGAGAAGTATCCAATATTCTTATACTTAAAAAGGATGGACATGGGAATCATTAAGGTAGGAACATCATCAATCCTTTCTCAAATGATTGAAGAAAATAAAGGATGATAAAATAAAAGATACAGAAATTATTAAAAGGGTGGAAGCTATTAAAATGGAAAATCATCTGAGTTCAAGATTAACGAGGAAGGAGTTATAAGATTTGGGTCATGATTATGTGTACCATCCGATACAGAGATAAAGAATGATCTTTTAAATGATGCACACAGCTCAACCTTCTCTATTCATCTAGGGAGCACAAATATGTATCAGGATCTTCGAGAGAACTATTGGTGGGAAAATATGAAGACAAATATTGCTGAATATACATCAAAGTGCCTGGTATGTTAACAAGTGAAGGATAAAAGAAAAAAGTCTAAGGGTATGATTCAAACACTACCCATACCAACATGGAAGTGGGAGAAAATTACCATGGACTTTTTCACTGGACTTTCAAGGACATCTAGAAAAAATAATTCTCTATGGGTCATTATGGATCTTCTTACAAAGATATCTCACCTTATCGCAATTTGAGAGGACTTCTCACTCAATAAAATTGCACAAATATATATCAAATAGGTGGTAAGGATTCATGGATTTCCACTATCAATTGTATCCGATAGATATATGATATTCAACTCAAAATTCCAGAAAAGTCTGCAACATGATCTAAGCACTGAGCTGAACTTTAGTACGACCTATCATCCTTAAACTGATGGCCAATATGAGCGAACTATTCAGACACTGGAAAAAATGTTGAGCCCATGTTTTATGTACTTCAAAGGAGGATGAGGAAAATATATTCCATTGGTCAAATTCTCTTACAACAATAGTTTCCACTCGAGCATCCAAATGGAACCATATAAATCCCTTTATTTGAAAAGCTGCAGAACAACAACATGCTGGGATGAAGTCGGTGAATGTAAGCCACTAGGACCTGAAATGGTTTAAGAAATGGTGGAGAAGGTAAAAACCATTCAACATCACATCAAGGCATCCCAAAATCGAAAAAAGAGCTATGAAAAAAATCATTGACATGACCTTGAGTTCAAAGTTGGAGACATGGTATTCCTCTACATATCTCTATGGAAGAAGGTCATGAGATTTGGGAATAAAGGAAAGCTAAGTCCCAGGTACATTGGCCCCTTCGAGACTCTTAATCGTGTTGGAGATGCGGCCTATCAACTTGCACCTCCACCCACCATGTCTAAAGTACATGATGTATTCCACATATCCCTCTTAAGGAAGTACATACTAGATCCTTCACATGTTTTGTCTTCAGAGTTGGTATAGTTTTAAAACAATATTTCTTATGAGAAGCATCCAGTGACGATCTTGGATTGTAGAGATAAAGTTCTACGCAACAATACTAATCACCTGGTCAAAGTACTATGGTAGAACCATAAGTAAGAAGAGGAAACATGGTAACTAGAGGAAGTGATGAAGGAAAAGTATCCACACCTGTTTTCATCTTAGAACGTAAAAAAAAATTTTGAGGGTGAAATTTCATAAGGGGAAGAATGTAATGAACCAATGTTTTATCAATGGAATCCCCTTCTTATAATTATTTATTATATTATAATCACATAATATTACCTATAGAACACAATTTAAACCTTATAAATGAATAATTAGTGAAGTAAAAGGTATCTTTAGAAGCTAAGGAACATATACCAATGAAATAATAACTTGACCTTTGGAATAGTAATGTGACCCTTATGAATAGTAAACCAGAGAATATAATAGCAACCTCACCAATGAATGTATAAATAAAATGTATCCATCTTATAAGTTTCAATATGATATAATTATATCATAGTATAAGTAAGTAAATATTTTAAAAATTATTAATTAAGTGTTAGTATTTTTGTAAGTCATAAATATTTAATTAAAATTTTATTGATAATTTAATAATTGAAAAGAAAATATATTTTTATAAATTTTATTCATAAATTATTGTTTTTATGTCTTATTATTATAATATAATTTTATGAGACCTTAATTAAATTTTCAAAGTGTTATAAAGTAGTTTTAATTTCAAAATTTGTATTTTTTTAAGTAAATTATGATTTTAATTAAAAATTAAATTTATCATATTTAGGAAATTATTTTTATAAAATAGATTTCATTTTGAATTCTATACATCAAAAAATGGTTATGGTGAATTTTTGGTATTTTTCTAAAATACTTGAATTTTTGTGAATAGTGAAATATGATAATTTGCATTATATATAAATAAATGAATTTTTGAGTCATGCTTGAGTCATGGATGATGTAATTGACCATTTTTTTTAAATTATCATCCACAAATTACTGTATTTAGTCTCAATAATCATCACTATTTCTTGTCTTGAGAAAAATAATAAAATATTGAATAAAATAATGGGTAAACACCCCCTCCTCCACTATAAATATGACCCTCACCCCCTCTTCTCCTCACACCTCTCAAGCCTCGAGACTTTCTTATATTGTTCCCAATACTATTCCCAAACCTCTCCCCTATGACCAAGAGTTTTTTTTCTTAACAAAAGACCAAAAACTAGTCCCTTAAGGTGGCTCTCAAGAGGAAGGAATCAAGAGGTAAAACCCTCTTCCATTTTATTTCAATTTATTTTCAAGTTCCTTTACTTTATTTTCTATCCTCACCTATCCTCATAAAAAAGGTACGAAAACTCTAGTACCTTACATATAATTTAATTTTGTTATGATAATGGAATAATTCATTATTATCTCTCCCACCTCCATACTTTAAATAAAAATACGATCCGAGATGTGTTAATTTATCACATTCATGGATGACAGGTTTTTAATTTCTATTACCATCTTCAATTCTGGTCATGAAATTATTTTTATTATTGAACCAGATTATTATATATATAATATATCCTATTTAATGTTTTGGAATCATTTTTTACTTATGATATTAATTTATAAAACAAAATGAGTTCTTTGTGATTGAAAAACTGCTAAATTAATCCAAGCAATTATCATTAAAATTCTATCTAATGATTCATCCTCATCCCATTTAGTCAAATGAATGATATATGTAAGAACTCGGTTCTTATTCTTGAGGTACATGTTTCTTCTTTTCTTTTTTCCTTAAGTGTTTTTGAGAAAAAAAGGAAATTGGGGAAAAATCCAAAAAATTTGTGGGTACACGCCGTGTACTTTGTCCTTGTGGGATGAGTATACAGGGCGTGTAGACCAGTTGGCAATGAAGGGTGTAAAAACTGACTACACTCCATGTACTTAGTATATACACTTCATGTAATCATTCGGCAGGTGAACAATAAGGTGGTGGGAGTAGCCGCCAGTGGAATGACAGTACATGCCATGTACTAAGAAATACCTGACGTGTAATCAAGTCGACAAATGAACATTGAGGTGGTGGAAAGTGGCCGCCAGAAGAATAGTTAAAAAAAATTGAGAGTACACGCCGTGTAGTTATGTTTTTTCACTTAAAACTGGCAGTGGCCTCCTCTTTTGACAAATGAAGCTTAGAATGCCTGAGAGCCATGGGAGAGAAGGCTAGAACTTGGAAGAGTTCCCGACCACACACCGGGACTCTGATTCCTTTGCCACATATCTTATTTGAACCACGTGGGTGATTTCTTCTCTCTTATTAAACCTCTCCTTCCAATTATTTCCCTAAGGGAAGTTATTTATGTTTTAACGGGTAAACATTTATCCCATATCTACGTTGTTCTTGGTTGATTAGGGAGGCGTTGTTCACGTATATCAATTAGGGGAGATTGAGTTAGGTGGTCTGGTGTTTATTTCCAACTGTCGAGTTGTTTTTGTGTACCATTATGCTACACGCCCATGTTTGGGGTGTCGTATGACTGAGGCCTTGACTGATAAAATACCTAGAATTTCATAGGTAATTTAATAAATATGTATGAATTGTTGTTTGGGATCACTGCCTTGATCCAGGGCCACCCCGTGGGCGTGTTTCCCTTTTTCAACTGATTGGCCAGGATACCCATGGGTATGCCGTGATTGTAGCATGATTTGAGATTTATTGAGAGAAAAAATATATATAATTGCTTTCTTATGTGTTGGACTCGGCTCGGTTACTTGTTTAGCCTGAGGGTAGTGTTTTTCTTAGCCGGAGGGCACAGTTTCATTTAGCCTGAGGGAAAATTTTCTTGTGCCTAAGGGCGGTGGCTTCTGTGCCTGAGGGAAATATCTCGTACGCCTGTGGGAAATATTCATTATTCCTAAGGGCAGATACCTGTGGGTTTAGTTCTGTTAAGCCTGAGGGCAAGGTTCTGATTAGCCTGAGGGAAAGGTACTGTTTAGCCTGAGGGCAATGTTCACTTGAATATTCACTGTGGTGTTTTCTTGTGTTATATTTTCCAAGCTAAAGAACAGGCTTGGTATTGTTGTTACCTACAATCTTTTAGATAACCTGTTGTAGTTTTTGATGTGGCATTGTATATAGATTTTCGGCCGAGGCCGGGTCTCGGGAACTTATAATTAAATTATATTGAATTGATAAATAATAATTAAATGGTAATGGAACTGGTAGAAGTAGCTACTTTTGAGTACTTCCTAGCTTACTGTATTTCTTTATTGCACACTGCGGTTGCACATTTTCACTGTCAGTTGGGCACGGGCCTTTGGTGTTTGCCTACTGGTATTTATTTCTCACACCCTGTTTGGGTCATGTCTTGGGCCCAAAAAGATTATATTGTTGTAGGTGTTGATAAGGACAAGAGTCCCTATGTAGGTACTTGATTGTTGGAGAGGAGTAGGAGAGCATGTGACTGAGCTTGGGCTTGCGATGCTGTTGAGTTCCTACTACACTGTTTTTGCTTTGTTTTTCTATACTTGTACCTTGTACTGTATTATTTTAGATTGCAGTGTATCCTGTTTTAACTGCTTTCTTAGACTTAGGGACATATTGCATCATCATATATATATGACTGTTGTCATCTTTTACTTCTGTACTGTTGTCCATTTCATCTTTGTATTGTTTACTGCTTCTACTTTTGGTATGTATATATTTTTCCATTGCACTACACTTTGAAAAATGATGGCATAGTTTCCCCACTATCAAACCTAGGCCCTCGCTGCTAGTCAGCAACCTCTGGCATTTGGAGAAATGCGCTTGAAGTCATGTGACCAACCGGGTTCAGGGCACCCGTTGAGTGGCACCCGGATCTGGGACGTTACAAAGTGGTATCAAAGGTAGGTTATTTTCTTTGACATACTATTTGGAGCCTATATCCAGGGATATGATGGAATTTGTATTTGGTAATAAGCTATGCCCGGGAGTATCTAACCCGTGTACAGGGAAAATCCAATTTACCTCGTGTTGCAATTTTACTGATTTTGTACTTTTACAGTTGATTTGATTTCACCGTTGGGTGACGCACTTGTGGTGTGCTGTTATATTTTTATACTTGGGTTCTATTTAGTCACAACCTGATGAGATAAGGGTAGGCCATCTCATACATTATTTAGGCACATGTTAGAATCACATGCCATGCATAGTTTACATGCCATGTAGGTGCATTATAAATTGCATGTTGTTGTGATAGATGTTGTGATAGTAAAGTTATGCTGTTGTGATAGTTTAATGGATAAAAAAATACCTACTATTTGATAAGGTATTGTTGTGTGAGGTTTTGTAAAATGAACACCAAACTTTGGTTCTTGAAGAGTATGGGCCCTCATCAACTGGAATTTGGTGGATCATCGACTTGTTTACTTTATTTATAACATGTATAAGATGTCAATATTTCATTCTAGGGGAGTATGGGCCCTCACGAATCAGAATTTGTAACTTTGGGGTTGGTTTTAGTGTTTTTCTGGGCTCCAGAGTAGTTTCTAAGGCTTACTGTCTGGAAAACCCAAAATACACATCGTGTAGTTTTGACTACACGCCTTGTACTCTTCTGTTTGGGAAGAAAGTTAAAATTTTTAAGTACACTCCATGTACTGTATATACACGCTGTGTAGTTTCTACCTATGTCATAGGCCGTGTGGTAAGAAACACGGGATAATGAAACTTTGAGGGCACACACTGTGTACCGATTGTACACGCCATTTCGTGTTGACCCTGTGTCCTCTGTGTAACTAACAACACGGATGAATAAATCTGTGCTTATACACACTATGTCAGTGCCGAACATGCCATGTGGTGTAATCTGGGAATCTGACCGTGTAACTAACAACATGGTTCGATGTTATCCTTTCTTGTACACGCTGTGTCTATCTGGAACATGCCGTGTAGTGTGAGCCGTGTATCTGACCGTGTCACAAACAAAACGGGTCAGTGAAGCTCGTCTAGTACACGCAGTGTAGCTATGGGACACGCCATGTAGTCTTGACCAGTGAGAGACCGTGTGGACTTGGCTGTGTGTCTGGGGAATATGGGGCGGTGTACATGCCGTGTGCGGGTGTAACACGCCGTGTACCTGGGGTTGATACATGCACAGGCTGGCATCAGAACACGACCATGTAAGGTCTTAAGGGTACACGCCGTGTAGATCTTATAAACGCCGTGTAGTCTCATTCAAAAGAGAGCCGTGTGGCTTAGCCGTGTAGAATGACTCGGGCAGGGGAAGAAAATTCAAGTACACGCTGTGTTTGTGGACAACACACCGTGTGTTTGGGGTGTTACATGACCAGTTCTGGAAGAAGTACATGCCTATGTGAAAAACTTACGGGAGCACGCCATGTAGTTATTATACATGCCGTGTAGTCTTGTTTTGTAAAACTTGAATGTTTTCTATTCCCTATTCACTTCTTACATTTCCAGCTCTTAGTCTTTGATGATTATAATCTAAGGTATGTATTTGACCTTGTAGAGTCATGCCATCGAGACGACCACAAGTTGTTCTTCAAGAGATAGACAATGATTATACTTCAGAGATGGTAAGGCATGGGCTACCGATGGATCCTCCAGTAGTTCCAGATGCGGTGCCAGTTGTTATACTGGATGCAGGCGCGGATGCGCAGTTCCGTAAAGGCTTCATGCGGTTCATGCAGACCTTCTAGGGAGCACCGTCGGCTGCCATATCTATGGTAGAGATGACATGTATATTCTAGCAGTATCATCCGCCTACGTTCTCAAGGGATGGAAAAACACAGGCTATGGAGTCTTGGCTGGGTTCTAGGTAGACTATTTTCGAGCATCTGGAGATGCCTCCCGGGCGGAGGGTCAAGCTCTCTACATACATGCTACATGATTCTGCAAAGAGATGGTGGGATGCTACCACCCAGACTAAGCATCACAGAGACATGGCATGGGAAGATTTTCAGGCATTCTTTTATGACTTTTTCTTTCCGGAGATGCTAAGGACAGATCGAGATCGAGAGTTCATGAATCTGCAGCAGTGCGCCATGTCAGTGATGGATTATTCTGCCCTCTTCACCGAGCTACAACGTTTTTCACTTATTATGGTGGGTGATGAGATGTTAAGGGCTAGACGCTTAGAGGATGGTATTTGATATGACATCCACACACTGGTGAATGTTTTTAGGTTGCCTACAGTGCATGCTATTATGAACCAGACACTGATTACTGAGTAGAACCTCCGGGAAGCTAGTGGTGCGGGCCAAGGCGGTTTGGCACCGGTCTCTGGTACTATTTATACTGATAAGTGGAAGAGGTAGATATATTTATATCATGGTGGTAGTACTAGTCAGAATAATTCTTCAGGTGTCTAGGTGATGTGATACTAGTGTGGTAAAGAGGGGCACAAGAGACCTCAGTGTCCACGTGACCTAGTGGAGTGACGAGCTTACGGCAAGATGGGTCATTTTAGCGTTTTTTCAGGGCGTTTCCACCAGTGACTAGTGAGATGGGTTCTGTGCAGACTCCGTGTGCAGGAGCAGGGCCATCAGCTTCTTACTAGTCAGGGAATTGGAACACACCGGGACGTTCAGGCCGAGGAGGTGGTCGTGGCCATGATATCTAGACACTAGGATCTCAAAGACAGCAGGGCGGCGGGTCAGCTCAAGGTAGCCAGGATGTGTCGCAAGGCCGCAACACTGGGAAAACATATGTAGTCCAACAGACCTCACAGGAGTAGGATCCCAGACCTTCCACTGTCATAGGTACTATTCTAGTCTTCTCTTTTGTCTTCAGTAATTTTCGATACTGGTGCTACACATAGATTTATATATGTTCCCATTGTAGAGAGCCTTAAGCTATGTGTTTATTTTTCTTCTGATATTATGATGTTAGAAACTTCGTTGGGGATTAAAATGACAGGTGTGCGTTAGTGCAAGGAGTTCCCCCTAAAGGTTGGTGGGTTTCACTTTCTATGGGACCTCTATGTCTTAGAGATGAAGAACTATGACGTCATTCTCAGGATGGACTGGTTGGTACCCTTTCTAGCCTTTTGAGATCTCTATCGTCGCAGGGTGATTTTCACGTCACCAGAGGGCGGAGAGTTTCTATGCAAGGATGAATGGGATGTCCAGGCGAGCCGAGATGGACCCGAGCATCGTGGGCGAGGTGGTGTGACAGCCCATATTGTGATTTTATATCTGGATGACCAGGGAACTTGTCAGAAGAATTTCCCTCCAGTGGTGGATCATTTCATGGATGTCTTCTCAGAAGACTTTTCTGGTCTACCTCTAGAGCGAGAGGTGGATTTCTCTATTGAGTTTGTGTCAGGAGCGGCACCGGTGTCTATTCCTCCTTATAGGATGGCTACGCCGGAATTTCAGGAGCTAAAAAGGAAATTAGAGGAGTTACAAGCAAAGGGTTTCATCCGACCCAATACTTCTCCTTGGAGTTCGCCTGTCCTATTTGCGAAGAAGGCGGTCAGTACCCTTAGAATCTGCATGGATTATTGGAAACTGAACTAGTTGACGGTTAAGAACTGATATCCCTTACCAAGTATTGAGGATATTTTTATCAACTTTGAGGATCATGAGTGTTCTCGAAGATTTACTTGAAATCTGAATATCATCAGTTGCATGTTAGACCATCAAACATACCACTTACAACCTTTCGGAGCAGATATGGTCTATACGAGTACTTGGTTATGCCGTTCGGACTCACTAACGCGCCAACATTTTTCATGGCTATGATGAATCGTGTGTTCCATCCATACCTGGATTCTTTTTTGGTAGTCTTCTTGGATGATATCTTGGTGTACTCTCACACTCGACACGACCATGCCACCCATCTTGAGATCATACTGGGTACACTGAGAGAGTATCAGTTATATGCTAAGCTCTCAAAGTGCCACTTTTGGATGGACCAGATACACTTCCTGGGTCATATTATCTCAAAGACGGGAGTTGCAGTAGACCCAGAGAAAGTGAGAGCAGTAGTTTCCTAGGAGCATCCTAAGAACGTGTTTGAAATACGAAGTTTCTTGGGGCTGGATGGTTACTACATGCGCTTTATACAGGACTTATCTCGCTTAGCAGTGCCGTTGATGGGTTTGACTAAGAAGGGTGTGAAGTTATTTTGGTCAGAAGCTTGAGAGATAGCCTTTCAGGATCTGAAGTGAAGGTTAACATCAGCACCAGTACTGATACTTCCAGAGCAAGGGAAGAGATATATAATTTACTGTGATGCATCAGGTATTGGGTTGAGAGCAGTATTGATGCAGGGAAATCGAGTAGTTGCGTACGGGTCTTGGAATTTTATGCCACATGATAGGAATTACCCGACACATGATCTCGAGTCGGCTGAAGTTGTACATGCATTACGCTGTTGGAGACATTATCTATTGGGAGAACATTTTGTGGTTTTTACGAACCAAAAAAGTCTTAAATATATCTTTACCCAGTGTGACCTGAATTTGAGACAGTGAAGGTGGGTTGAATACCTTCAGTCCTTCGACTTTGAACTTGTCTATACACCTCGTAAAGGTAACGCAGTGGCTGATGCACTGAGTAGGAGGACTCAGATATAGGTAGTGCAAGAGGCCAGTGGTGAGTGGCAGCTTATGGCTTTATTCTCTGAGATGCATTTGGAGGTGTACGAAAGTCAGGGGAAAACCTATCTTTCATCCTTAGCTGTGACTTCTACCCTCCTGGATAGAGTGAGGATGAGACAACTATCAGATTCAAAAGGCCTAGTTCTACGAGAGTCAGTGGCAAGTGAGGACCCTTCTACTGGTTGGACTATATGCGGTGACGAGGTACTGCGTATCCATGGACGATTGTGGGTTCTAGGGGATATACGCGAGGATTTGATGTAGGAATTTCATGCTTCAGCTTGGTCTGTGCATCCCAGAGTTACCAAAATGTACCGTGACTTGAGGCGTCAGTATTGGTGGCTGGGTATGAAAAGAGAGGTAGCTGGTTTTGTTACGAGATGTTCCACCTGTCAGCAGGTGAAGGCAGAGCATCAGAGGCCAGCCGGACTATTACAATAATTACCCATTCTGGAGTGGAAATGGGATGATGTCACGATGGACTTCATGATGGGGTTTCTGAGGTCACCTTGAGGCAATGATTCTGTGTGGGTTGTTGTGGAAAGACTCACAAAGGTAGCTCACTTTTTGCCGATCAAGGAGACCTTCGGTGTTGACGAGCTCAGGAAGTTGTATATCCGAGAGGTAGTATGTCTTCATGGGGTCCCTCATTCTATAGTTTCAAATAGGGATGCCCATTTTACATCTCATTTCTGGTAGATTTTTCAGAGGGCATTGGGTACACAGGGGCTTCTAAGCACAAATTACCACCCTCAGACCGATGGCCAGTCAGAGCGTATGATACATGTGCTAGAGGACATGCTACATGCATGCGTCTTGGACTTTGGGGGCTCTTGGGAGAAACACTTACCCCTAGTCGAGTTTGCCTATAATAATAGTTTTCAGGAAACTATTTAGATAGAACCTTACAAGGATTTATATGGTAGGCCATGCCGATCACCTTTATGATGGTTGGAGGTAGGTGAGACAGCTTTACTAGGACCACATCTCGTGCATGAGACTTCAGAGAAGGTCCAGTTGATACAGAAGTGGATGACTACTGCCCAGTCTCATCAGAAATCTTATGCTGATCGTTGAGATAACCCTTAGAGTTCATGGTTGGGGATCAGGTTTTCTTGCGTGTTTCACCGAGTTTGGGACACAGGCGGATCAGAAGACAGGGTAAACTTTCACTGAGGTACGTGGGGCTATTTGAGATTCTGGAGAGAGTCGGGCTGGTTGCCTATCGGTTACAGTTACCATAGAGGTATCGGGCCATGCATGATGTATTCTACATATCTCAGCTGCGTCGTTATCACTCAGACCCATCTCATGTTTTTCGGCCTGAGGAGGTTGAACTTCAGGTCGATGCATCCTTTGAGAAGCATCTGATTCGTATTGTTGATAGGAGCACGAATTTTCTCTGAGGCTCATTAGTTCCTCTTGTACGGGTGCTATGGTAGCATGGTCGAGTGCATGACAAAACCTAGGAGAGGGAGACAGACGTACGTGCTTAGTGGCAAGAGTTGTTCTCAGTTTTATCTTCACCACCCTTGGAAGGGAAATTCGGGGACAAATTTCTTTAAAGGGGGAAGTTTTTAAGAACCTGGTTCTTATTCTTGAGGTATGAGTTTCTTATTTTCTTTTTTCCTGAAGTGTTTTTGAGAAAATAAGGAAAATGGGGATAATCCCAAAAATTTGTGGGTACACGCCGTGTACATTTCCACACGCCATGTACTTTGGCCATGTGGGATGAGTATACAGGTTGTGTAGGCCTGTTGGAGATGAAGGGTGTACAAACTGATTACAGGTCGTGTACTTTGTATATACATGCCATGTAATCAGTCGGCAGGTGAACAGTAAGGCGGTGGGAGTATCTGCCAGCGGAACGATAGTACATGCCATATACTAAGAAATACACAACGTGTAATCAAGTTGACAGATGAACAGTGAGGTGGTGGAAAGTGGCCGCCAGCGGAATAGTTAAAGAATTGAGAGTACACGCCGTGTAGTTATTTTTTTTCGCTTAAAATATATAGTACCCTCCTCTTTCGACAAAGGAATCTTAGAACACCTGAGATCCGCGAGAGAGAAGGCCAGAACTTGGAAGAGCTCCCGACTGCACACCGGGACTCCGATTCCTTCACCGCCTATCTCGTTTGAACCACACATGTGATTTCTTCTCTCTTATTAAACCTATCCTTCCAATTATTTTCCTAATGGAAGTTATTTAAATTTGAACGGGTGAACGTTTATCCCAGATCTATGTCGTTCTTGGTTGATTCGGGAGGCGTCGTTCACGTATATCGATCAGGGGAGATCGTGGTAGGTGGTCTGGTGTTTATTTCCAACTGTCGAGTTGTTTTTGTGTACCGTTGTGCTATGCGCCCATGTTTTGGGTGTCGTATGGATGAGGCCTTGACTAATAAAATACCTATAATTTCATAGGTAATTTAATAAATATGTATAAATTGTTGTTTGGGATCACTGCCTTGATCCAGGGCCACCCCGTGGGTGCGTTTCCCTTGTTTAGCCGATTGGCTCGGACACCCGTGGGTATGCTGTGATTGTAGCATGATTTGAGTTTTCTTGAGAGAAAATATATATATAATTTCTTGATTATGTGTTGGGCTCGTCTGGGTTACTTGTTTATCCTGAGGTCAGGGTTTTTCTTATCCAGAGGGCAATGTTTCGTTTAGCCTGAGGGCAACTTTTCTTGTGCCTGAGGGAAGTGGCTTTTGTGCCTAAGGGAAATATCTCGTACGCCTGAGGGAAATATTCGTTATTCCTATGGGAAGATACCTGAGGGTTTCATTCTGTTAAGCCTGAGGGAAAGGTTCTGATTAGCCTGAGGGCAAGGTACTGTTTAGCCTGAGGGTAATGTTCACTTGAATATTCACTGTGGTGTTTTCTTATGTTATATCTGCCAAGCTAAAGCACAAGCTTGGTATTGTTATTACCTACTATCTGTTAGATATACTATTTTAGTTTTTTCAGTGGAACTGTATAGAGATTTTCGGCTAAGGCCGGGTCTTAGGAACTTATAATTCAATTATAATTAATTGATAAATAATAATTAAATGGAAATGGAACTGGTAGGAGTAGCTTCTTTTGAGTACTTCCTAGCTTACTGCATTTATTTATTGCACATTGTTGTTGCACATTTTCACTGTCAGTTGGGAATGGGCCTTTGTTGGTTTCCTACTGTAATTTATTTCTCACACCCTGTTTGGGTCATGTCTTGGGCCCAAACAGATTATATTGCGGCAGGTGTTGATAAGGTAAAGAGTCCCTATGCAGGTACTTGATTGTTGCAGAGGAGTAGGAGAGCATGAGACCGAGCTTAGGATTGCAATGCTGCTGAGTTCCTGTTGCACTGTTTTGATTTGTATTTCTATACTTGTACCTTGTACTGTATTATTTTAGATTGTTTTGTATCCTTTTTTGACTTCTTTCTTAGACTTAGGGACATATTGCATCATCATATATATATGACTGTTGTCATATTTTACTTATGTACTGTTGTCCATTTCAGCTTTGTATTGTTTACTAATTCCGCTTTTGGTATGTATATATTTTTCCACTGCACTACACTTTGACAAATGATGGCATAGTTTTCTCACTATCAGACCTAGGCCATCGCTACTAGTCGGCAGCCTCTGGCGTTTGGGGAAATGCATTTGAGGTCATGTGACCAACTGGGTTCGAGGCTCCCGTTGAGTGGCACCCGGATCTGAGACATTACAGTATAACCATTTTATATTCTATAATTTATTAATATAATATAATTACACATATTTAAAACCATTCCCATTTTATATTAACTTCCATACTCTTATAAAAGCGAACCGATCATGAAAATTAAGAAAATGAGCACTTCAAAATGATAAAATTGAACTCTATAACTCATAAAAAAGGGAATAAATGAACTTATTAAGGTTATACTAAATCAATTACATATATAATATGTTCTGGAATTATTAATTAATTAATATAATTTTACAATCCAGGACATTAAGATCAAGTGAAGAACACCTTCAAACTTAAGGTAAGGGATTCTACCCGAACCTCCATTATTCCTTTAGGTTATTATTTATCTATTTTTACCCAAATTAAATTCTATTTTATTTTTATGTAAATATAATAAATACTATTTAAATTTTCCAAAATCATGTATCAAGATCTTTTCATCCTCCCTCTTTGGGTATATGCATTTTTTAAGCGGTTCCCTTCTCGATACTTCCCGATAAGCAATCCATTTTAAGGAAACTTCCCAAATTTTTACCCATTTTAAAGTGTGATCTATAATCTATTTTAAGAAACCATTATTTTTATAAAATAAATCATTTTATCATGAAAAACTAGCTTGGTTAAATTCTGGTTTTATACAAACAATTATTCCTTTTCTATTTTAAAGAATCTTGAAAGTTTTCCCTTAAACCGTACTAAAATGTTTTATTTCTAAAGTTTCTTAAACACTTTTTTCACTTCAATTTTATATCAATTATCATGATATATGACTATATTTATTTATTAATTTACATTTACTATTTAATTCTTTTATTTCATGGACACTTTTATGGTACACCCATTTATTATGCTTTTGACCTGATTATGATACCCAATTCCTTCCATGGGTAACCCTTATGTTATTTTTGATTACTTATGTATGATTCTTTATGCAGAAAGAATATTCATTAACATGTTATTATGGATTCACATAGATATATATCCAATTAATTGGGTAAAGTTTAGTCTCATGATACTTTATGTGCAACGGTCTAAGCGGTTATCCTTGAATCGTTCTCTATGTGCAACGGTATTGGTGGTTAGCCATGAATCGTACTCCTCTATGTAGAAAGAGCCTTGAATCATGCTAAAGTAATGTTTTATACTAATTAAACATTACTATGATTAAATGTTTATATGATCCCATGTTTTATATTTTATGTTTCCATATGTTTAATCATGTTCCATAACTTTTTATATCATTACATCATACCTTTTAACCCATGTGATAAAGCTTTATTTTTATGTTTACTCCCTTACTGGGCTTTTCAGATCATCCCTTTTTTCATGTTATCCCTATGTTATAATATGAATATGTATTATCACAATTTAATTTAGGACCTCTTAATTAATATTAAATAAAGAAATATTTTTTTGTCCAATGTTTTCAATTTTATGTACCTAGTGTTCCAAGACACTAGACTTTACGATCCTTGGTTTGTAATTTGAAGTTTAATTATGCTTAAAATAATGTAATGATATGTGTAAAATGGTAGGGTATCTATAATTTTATTTCTACGTTAAGACAAAGAAACTGACCATTTATAAAATAAACATTTCTGAAACATCATATATACCATCATAAGTTGCATACCTAAGAATGAGTTTCCAAAGGTGTACCTTTGTAGTTGGGGGTGTTTTCCATATAAAAATAAATATATTTATCTTCACTTTACTTGAGTTTGAGGAATTATTTTACTATCAAGTTAGATAATATGATAAATTATACTTACGTGATTTATTTCCATTCCATAAGAATAATTTTATCATTTATTTTTATGTTTTGATTAGAATCGACCAATGATTCAATTCATATTCCAAATAAGGAATGATAAAGATGATTTTTCATGCTTAAATCATATAAATAAACTATTAATGGATCCTGATATACATTAAAGTATAGTGTTATTTATTGAGTTAATATTTCCACTAAGTTTCTTAATTAAAAACTCTTTTCTTTGTGTGTCAGGGGGATGATTGGATGTTCTATATAAGATATAAAAGTGTGTATAGATCAGAATAAAATAAATAATTAGATAAATTTTATTTTATTACCAAAATAATTACTATAACATCATTCAGGACTTTAACTTCAGTTGTATTAATCCCATAATATCACCCTTTCCCCCTTGGCCTATTTTGAGGATGAAATTTACAAAAGGGGAGAAGCATGTAACATCCCAAGTAATGATAGAATAAGTTTTTTTTTTCATATTTTTTAATATTTATGAATTAGATAGCTATTTTACCTTAAAAGAGATGTCATATCCAATATCTTACCTGAAACGCAACAATGATTTTCTTCTAAATCTTGTGTTGCACACAAGACTGACTTATACCAAATAATAATATACTATTAATATTAGTATTTAATATGGCCGTTTTTCCCCTTTTAATGGTAGCCTTACTTTAAAGATAAATTTTGAAACTTTTATAATTTTATATGATAAAATCAAATTCATTTTTTAAAGTTAAATATTAAATTTACTTTGAGTGATTTTTTGGTATTTTTTGTGAACTTTCATATTTTGATGAATAGTGAATAATACTGAATTTTAGTTCAAAATTGCTTTTTCATCCAATTTATTTTTATCAAAAAATAATGGTTTTAATTGGTTTTAAATTATAATTATATCAATTTATATCATTTAAATCAATTTATTTCATTGAAAACAATTTTACATTGAATTTAGATATAAAAACTTAACAAACTTTTGAACATTCTTTACTTTGAAAACCTGCTTTGTCATCCCGTTTGCGGGATTAATTTTAAATTAATTTTTGTCACTTATATGATTGGAATTTTTAAAAATGAATTCAATAGTTATAATAATAATAATTTAAATTTCTAATAATGTAAAATTAGTTTTTGACCAAAAATATTAGTGAAAATAATTAAAATTAATTAGAGTGATTAAGGAAAAACAAGCTTAATTAATGACTAAACTTGTAAAATAAGGCGTAATAATGACCCTTTACTTTTATAAAAATTATTTAATGGATATATTTAGACCATTAAAACTATAAGTATCTATAATGGAAGATTTTTAATCCTTGGGGGACAAGTAAAACATGGTGAGCAGCCAAATATTTTCAAGAATACCCAATGTGTCCTTTTCCCCACTTATAAAAGGCCTCCTCTACTCCCCATTTCTTCACACATCTCAAGACCATTTAGATCATCCAAAACCTATCCAAATAATCTCCAAACAATATTCCAATCACATTAGATTCCCCACATTGGTCATAAATCCTACCAAGAATTCCTTTGGTGCAAACCAAAAGGAGTTACCCGAAGAAGAGGTAACTTTTGTCAACATGCATTTTAACTTTGTTTCCTTCTCCACTCCTTTGATTTATTATTATTCCATGATTATATAATAACATAATTATCCAAATTATAATTATATTTTTTTTATGTTAAGGGTACAACCTACATCTACATACACTTCTAATAAATGGGTAATGAAATTACAATTCTTGTACGGTGAACTACCGCTTAACGTAATGATGTCGTTCGTTTTTAATTTACCACCTCTCATGGTTGAGAATTATGATGGAAAAGATATTTTTATATGATATATATATTATATTTATTATTGATTCATAATTTTGTAATTTTTATATAAACATACATTCATTCTTTACATTTTTTGTAAATATGATAATATCGTTTGTGGACGTGTGGACTACTGCCTCTTCAAAGCGATGTGATACATTCACACATTATATGAAATGTATTAATTATGAGTTTAATTAAACATATGTAGAATACATAAAATTAATATGATATTCATGAAATAATTACATTTCTTGAAATATAATATATCATTTTCTTTATTATCCTTTCACACACTGAAAAAGTGATAACATCGTTCGTGGATGTGTAGACTACTACCTCCTCGATGTGATGTAATTCCTTTTAAATTACAAGAATTATATATATAAGTATATATGATTAAATAATATGGTACTTATGATAAAATTATCATTATTTAAATATAAATGTTACTTACCTTCTTTCCATAATGATCATTGAAAAATGGGAACATTACTCATGCGAATGTGCGACCTACCGTCTCCATGATTATAACGTTGGTTCATTTTCATAACCATATTTCATGGTTGGTTTTAAAAATAAAATTTATGTATAAATATGATAATTATTTCATGATTATTATTCTTTATATGATAATATAATGACCCCTTTGACCATAGTTGACCTACCAAAGTCATTTTTGACACATAAACCGAATATAGTCCAAACACCTGATGTAAACATAGTTGTTTAAAAAATTGTAGTAAGTGAAATAAAAGTAATGATTAACAAAAAAAAGGTTCCTAAGAAAATAAATAAGTAACATGAGTTTATTATTCAGTAAGATAAATACACACATGACAATTCAGAGTCAAGGTAATGGATTTTGTCTCAATATTTTTTTATTGAGGCATTTCTTGATGATATGCACCTTTATTATTTTATAAGGTGTATATACAGACCCTTTGACATTATATATCCATATTTTATCTATTATAATTCTATTTAATGTTTTTTTAATTTTTATTATTTCATTTTTCTTATGATTTAAATGCTCAAAGTGGTATGGGACACTTTGAATGTTTAAAGATTTAATTTCATAATCTTATCTCCATGTTAATATTATTGATATTATTTTACATATTTATTTATATGGATATAAGAGGGTTATAAAGAATATTTTATGTATATTTTGAATTTAATACAATTTTTTAAAAAAGTAACCTTTTTATGTGATTTATACATAACTTTTTGACAAATAAAAAAATGAATTTTCTATTCTTAACGTACACAACAATAATGACTTTTCTGCCGTCGTGACCATTATTTTATTTTTAGCTTCCTTTATAAGATTTAATTTTTTATTAAATGAAAAAACTTATTTGCTTTTTTATGTATTTTGGTATTAAAAATGGGTTTTAAAAATAAATGTGTGTTTTTTATTGAAAATTGGATTTTGAAAGAAAATGGTATTTTAATATCTGAAAGTGATTTTCATACGAGTTTAATTTTTTTTCAAATGATGAAATGTTTTATTTCATGTTGTGGTTCTTGGAAATTATAAATTATGGGTGTGCCTAGATAGTGTCGGGAGTGCCCGTTATAGCTTAAACGATGGACATAACAATATAGTGCTCCAATGCATTGGTTAATGATTATATTATTCAGAGAATTATATTTGAAGTTGTACGTATGATTATTCTAATCTGTAAGAATTTTGTAAGGGTTCTGTAAGGGTTCAATGTGATGATGTCCCAAGGTACCTATATGATTTTTCCATTTTTTCTAATTAGTTTTCATGGAAATCATTTATTTTCAAAAATTAAACTAAATTATACTTATTAAATAATGATATTTCCATTTTGAGATAAAATGTTATGTTTTCAAGAAAGGGTTTTTCATGATTTTTAATGTTTTTCAATGGACTAATGATTTCATTTTTTTATATCCCTTACTGATCTTTTTTTATGCTCATCCCAAATTTTTAAATATTTTTCACAGGATTTAATGATGAGTAATGCATTGGAAGATGTCAAGTTGAAAGTTGTGAAGAGTTTTCATAAAATAAATCATGATTTATTTTTAAAAGTTTTATATATTGAAAAAATTGATACTATTTTGAAGTGTCCACTTTGTATTATATGGTTTTCTTATGTATCAGATATGGACTAATTCTCTAAAACTCTAAACCTAAAAATATCCTCAATGTAAAAGAAAGTAAATTCTTGACTAAAAATCAAGATTATTTAATGTTTAATGTAAAATCCTTATACCTCCCAATAGAATAATGTGAAATTATTTATTTTAAACTTTTTATATGATTATTGAATATTTTGGAGCGTTTTAGGAATCATATAGATTTAAAACATTATTTAGAGGCATAAACTATATGTAATATAAATAAATAAGAATATTGTGTGTTGGTTTGATTGATTTTGAATGAGATTTGGGAAAATGGAATATTGAGTTATTGAATACTCATGAAATTTGTGATGTTTTTTAAATGAATGAGTGGTAAAATGAGTAAAAATCATTAAAAATAATTTTTGAAAGCTAAAACCCGCATATAAAAGGTATTTTTTAGTGTTTAAAATGTCTCAAGAGAGTTTAATATTATAATTATGAAAAATAAGAAACAAATAGGAATTTAAAACCTAAATGTGTTATTAGTTTTCCCTAGTTAATATAGATGTTTAGAAAATGATTTTTTAGATTCATTTTCTTATATAGTTACCTTAAATATGAGGGGTGGACAAGAAAAACTTTAGTCATGGTTTGAGGTGTGTGGGAATGTATGAGTATCATCTTTTTATTTATAAAATTATTTATTTTAATTAATCCATGTACACAATATTATTATTATTTTGATCTATTATGTATTATTGGGAATGGTTTGAGTGTCACCCATAAAAAGTTCTAATTTAAAATTCATTTATCTCAGACACATACAACAATAGAAGATAGTGTAAGAATTTTATAAAGTTTATTAAAATATCCCCTAACCATACATGTAGTATGGATTTTATTAAGAATGAGTATACTCTTTTATATATACCTATGAATGTTTTGATAGATATGTCTTATAGTGATCTATGTCATTATTGGAGGTGGAATCAGAATGTTTCGGATCTTAATGATGTGAAATCTGTGCTAACTGATTTTTTTTAATGTTTATTAATAAAAAGTATGTGTGGTGTTTTAAGGAAATTTAATAGAGGTTTTGGATATTGTAGGATATGTGAAATATGCCTAATATTGATAACTCGACAATTTTTGAAATAGGGGTTAATGAGTGGGTTATAGTGAAAATATATTTGTTGGTATTACTATAATACATGGTTTATAATAATCTATAGAAAAAGAGAGTAACATGGAATCCAACTTCACATCAATCATAAATAATAGTTTCATCCATTCGTTTCTTGAAATTCCAAGCTCTTTGAACTTGTGTCAAAATTTGGTGATTACATGACGTTGTATGTTATAAGGAAAGATATTTTTACACAAATTTAGAAATCCAAGTCATAATTAAATGAAAATAAATAATAATACTTTCTAGGGTAATTCTTCCATCCAATAATAAATAAATTTTTTTCCAGTATATTTTTTACCACCTTTTTAACCCACACAACATCAAATTGAGAACCTGGACCAATATTCACATGCTTACCCCAAGTTATTTCGTATCATGTCACCCTTGTATAAAATGATAACTTGTCAGGAATCATAACCAATAACATTCAAATTTTCGGTTCCCATTATTAAAATTATCTATAACATTCTCCTTTAATTATGAATATCTTATGTCTATTTATTTATTTATTGTACAAAATTAATATATTTAGAATTTAATATAATGGATATGAATCAAAAATTTATGCACGATAATCTTATAAAAAATAGTATGGAGATGGAGTTAAAGAGTTCATCAAGTTTTCAGTAAAGCATGCATACAAACCTTCTTAAATCCTTTTTTATGTCTATGTTGTTGTTATTCAAGAAAAAATTGTCCAAAAAAGTCATAATAACATTTAATTTGTCATGGAATATATCATAGCTATAAATGTTGGACTAAACATGAAGAAAAACTGAACATGAACACTGATTGGGATAATACTGTGGTTTATGGATCATTTGATATGAATACCTATGTAAGTGATGATAGAGATCATATGGAACAAATCAAAATGGAAATTTAATATGACCTTCATGATTTTCCAAATTTTTTTGAGAATTTAAATAGTTACGCTAAGAGACCAATGTATATTGGTTGTAATAAATACGCAACATTGTTAGCTATATTAGAGTTATATAATTTGAAAGATGGAAGTGGATGGAGGGACACCAGCTTTGCAGAACTACTTGGTATCCTAAATGATATGATAACAGAATAAAATGAACTTCCTTTTCAAACATATGACACTAAAAAAATGCTACATTAAATGGGCATGATATCTAAAAAATACATGTTTGTCCAAATGATTTCATATTGGTTCTCAAGGACCATGAATCACTCATAAAATTCCCTAAGTGTATCACAAATCGATACAAGAAATATAAATCAAGTATTTATAAAATTTTATGGTACTTTCCTACCATTCCATGGTTTAGAAAACTATATGGATTTTAGAAAACTATGAGACAATTTACATGGAATGTAGATACAATAATTAAATATGATAAACTATGCCATCCAGTAGACTATCCTCAATGGAAGAAAATTAATTATGAGTATCCTGAATTTTTAAATGTGTCAATAAACTTTTCTCTTGCGCTATCAACTGATGGAATAAATCCTTTTGGTGTACATAGTAGTACTCATAATACATTTCTAGTTATGTTGGTAAATTACAGCCTGCCACCATGGAAATACATAAACCATAAATACATTATGTTGTATCTACTTATATCTGGACCCAAAAAACCTGGTAATGATATTATGTCTATTTGTATCTATTGATCAAAGATCTAAAATTGATGTGAGATACATGTGTTACAATGTATGATTCTCATAGAAGTGAAGAGTTCACATTGAAGGTCATGTTGTATGGGATGATAACTGTATTTTTTACTTATGTAAATTTGTTAGACTATCACATTAAAGGATTGTTTGGGTGTCCTATTTTTGAAGAACATGCGTTCATATTTTGGTTGAAACATTCCTCAAAGATTTTGTTTTTATGACATCAGAAATTTTTACCTCAATGACATAAATATCGATCATGGATGATAGAATTCAATGGGAATAAAAAGAAAGGTACAACACCATCTCCACTAACGAGTGATCAACTGCTTGATAAAGTAAAATATATTGAAACCATTTTTGGTAAACCATTTTTGAAAAACCTTATGAAATCATGTTAGAAAAAGAAATCAATTTTCTTTGAATTACTGTACTATAATATTTTGTACATCAGAAATTTTCTTGATATCTTGCATGTAGAAGAAAATGTATTTGATAGTGTTATTAGCACATTAATAAATGTTATAGGAAAATAAAGATATGTTATCAAGGATAGGTTAAACATGATTAACATGGGGATACAGGAAGATTTGGCATCAATGAAGGGTAAAAGGTGGACTTTTCTTCCTCTAGTTGATTACACTCTATCTTAATAAGAAAAATGGAAATTTTTCATTTTCCTTAATGGTGTAAAAGTTCTAGAGGGGTGTTCATAAAATTTCAAGAATGTTGTTTCAATGAATAATTTGAAGTTATAGGGACAAAAATCACACGAATTTCATGTTTTGATTCAAGATTTTATACCCATCGCTTTACGTTGAATTCTACCTAAAAATGTAGAAGAGACATTAACCCGACTCCGCTTATTTTTCAAAGACATATGTAGTAAAGTTATAGACCTGGTGAAGTTTCCAATCATGAATAAGGAGGTTTCAGTAATATTATGCGAATTAGAGATGTTCTTCCAACCATAATTATTTGATATAATGGTCTACCTGATGGTTCACTTGGTTAGGGAGGTTCAACTATTTGGCCCTATCTATTACAGATGGATGTTACCCATTGAATGGTATATGAATATTTTGAAAGGGTATATCAATAATTGAAGCCAGATAGAAGTTTGTATTGAATAAAGATCTATTATTGAAGAATCTATTGAATTTTGTACCAATTACCTATCATATATTGATAACATAGGTATCCCAAAGTCTCGTCACAATATATGCCTTATGGGTAAAGGGATTTCCAGAAGATATTTTATTATAATTACCATCATAGAGTGGGATCAGGATCACCATTATATTTTACATAATATTGAAGATGTTGATCCATACATTGATCCAAAAAAGCAGTTCTTAGATATTTGAATCCATTAAGGGCTGAAGGATGGATATCAAATACACATAATCAACAGTTTATAGGATGGTTTTGCAATCATATTTATAAGGATTTATCTGAAAACCCGGATTCAATTATCGAATGAATTCGATGGATATCTATGAGACCAAATGAAAATGTTATAACTTACACTGGTTTTGTAATTAATGGTTATACATTCTATAAAAAAGAATATGATAACCGAAGTATGATGAAAAAAGGTGGGGTTATTATTATGGTGGAAGAAATGAACATATCTAGTTCTAAGGATAAAAATCCAATTTATGATAATATGTAATATTTTTCTATCATCGAACAGATATATGAGTTGGATTATACAATATTTCAAGTGCCAATTTTATATTTCAATTGGGTTGACAATAGGATTTTAGTGAAAGTTGATTAAATGGACTTAGTTAAGGTGAATTTAAGTATGTAAGGGGAAACGGATGATCCGTTCATAATGGAATAACAAGCAGTGCATGTATTTTATGTCTATGATCTGGTAAACAAGAATTAGTCAATTGTCCAACTAGAGACTAAAACAATTATTGGGTCAGATGAAAATTAAATTGTGGATGAACCTTTCATTGGGAGATCATAATAATTTCACGGTGGTTCCAATGTAGAAAATGTATTGTACATTTTATAGGACCACAAATAAGGGATTTTGATTCTCAATAGAGGAGCCAAATCCATTCAATCTTTAAAGAAAATAAAGAGACTTAAATAAGTAGGTTAAAGTTTTTTTTAATATACTGTGTTTTTCCTCAAAATATTATGTGTTCTATACTGTATTAACATAATCTAAATTAAATGTTTGAATAATCATGAATATAATGACTTCTATACATGATGATGTTACCAATCTCAGGGAAGAACATGCAGTCGATGTTGAAAATATAGAATTATTAGGGGATCAACATCATGTCGATGAAAAAAAGAAAGAGCGATATAACATCACTGTGATGACTAAAATTATCAATCAAATAAGGGTATAATATTTTAGGTCAGTTGGTATCAACATGACCAAAATGTTTACCCCAATAAGTTAATGTTCATTATTTATGTTGGGGTCACAATGAGAATGAATGTTCCAATTGATATATATTAGTGGTGTCATGTCCAGCCTGTAATGAAGGAAACCCTTTGGAAAGATATTAATGTAATGTTATGATATACTACGACTATTTTACTAAAAAAATTATATAATGAAAAATCGATTTACTTTTCATTATCTTGGAAAGAGTTCATTTATTTTAGATGAGTTCCATAAGAAATGTGTATTAATAGTCATCGGAAATCGTAACACCCCAAAATTCTAAAGTACAAATTTGTATTTGATATCATGATTTACATGCATCACCAAGAGCACAAGGGAACATAATATCCCGAGAATCTACTATATATTTACTATTTTAAATAAATTCAATATATGATATAGCTTGTAATGCACACAATAATGAGTTTCACAAAAAATGATATATTATTAAAATATTATTATATAACCTAGAAATTAGGTTATAGGTTATGAATAGTGTTATATAATTTGTGAAAATTTATGGTTTATATAAATATAAAATGAATTCACGAGAAATAAAAATAAGAAGCAATTGGATATAAAAAGAAATAATATTATTTTTATGCATCCAAAGGAGTTTAGTATTAATAAACATAATTAATTATAATTAGTATACAATTTTAATTAAATATCTATGTTATATATTCAATAAAATATTTTTTATATTAATCCATTAGGTTTTATGGTCATAAGATATGAAAGAACTCTATTTACACATAAAAACGTATATTTTTATTAAGGCATTTTACCGCCTTTTAATGGAAATCCCATTTAAATATGAGTTTTGACACTTTAATTTATTCAATAAGTAAAAATAAACTTTATATTTGAAATATAAACATAATAATTAGGTTAGGGTGAATTTTTGATATTTTTCTGAAGCATTTCAATTTTTAATGAATAGTTAAAAATATTGAATTTTAATTCAAAACTACTTTTCCAATGAATTATTTATAAGGATAAATTATAATTTTATTTGGTTTTAAAGTTTAATTAGATAATATTTTTTAAAATTAATTCAATTTAGGTATTTTTAATCAATTTCATTTTGAAATTGACTATAAAAACATAGCAAACTGTGAGATGTTTTTACTTTAAAAACCCGCATTATCATCCCGTCTGCGGGATTAAATTTAAATCAATTTCTGTCAATTATATGATGGGAATTTAGAAAATTGTATTATATATTTGGAATCAAAATATTTTATAATGTATAATAATACCAACTTTATTTTTTTACCAAAATTATTAGTGAAAGTGATTAAAATTTATTACAATTATTAAGACAATATTAAGCTTAATAAAGGACTAAACCTTTAACTTAAGGGTCCAAATGACCTAGAAACTTATAAAACAACCATTTTATGGACATAATTCTACCATGAAACTTACATTATTTAGTTTTTTTTGTTTGTTATGACTTTTTTTAGGTAATAACATGTGTACACTTAACTTGTTTTAAAAAATTCCAAGTGATTCCTTTTCCTTCCCTATAAAAGGCTACCTCCTCTCCCACATATTCACACCTATAAAACCACATATGTTCAGAAAATATCTACTCAAATAGTTTCCCAACATACCTTCTATCAACCTTGAGGCCTCAATTTGGGCAGAAAGCCTTTCAAGTAAGCCTTTTGGTATAAACCAAAAGAAGTTACTCGATTAAGAGGTAACATCTTCTCTCAAGCTTTTTAGTTTCATTTCCATTCTACACTACCTATAATATTATTATTCTATGATTACATAACAAAAACAGTATAATCACTATACTATTATGTATTTATGTTAATAGTTTGACCTAAACTTACGCACACACCCATCTAATGGGTAACGAACATACTGTTTATGTGAACGACAAACTGCCGCCTCAAGAAACGATGATTGTTTGTTCTTCCTTTACTGCCTCACATGGTGGTCATTATGATGAAAAATATATTTATATATGATATATATTATATTTATAATTTATTTATGATTTTTTATTTTTTATTTATAACATACCTTTATGGTTTCCATCTTGTGTAAATATGATAAATTCGTTTGAGGAAGTATGGACTACCGCCCTCTCAAAGCGATGTGGCTCGTTCATGACATAAATGGAATGTATAAAGGATGGTCTTAAAAAACCTATGTAACATATATAACATATATATTATAATATAATTAAAATATAAATATATCATTTATTTTTAATTTATTTAAAATATGACAATGAAATAAAAGTAGCGTTCATGTATACGTACGACCTACCGTCTCCATGAACAGTACATTCCATTTCCTATATCCAATTATTATAGATTATTATAAATACATATATACTGATTATATATGATAAATAAGTCATGTTAACATTATATATATGATTAAATCCTAATATAATTAATAGGAACAACAAATGACAAGTCAATACATACTTGAGAAAACTAGGCAATCAACACCCGAAATAGTTAAAATAATGAAAGAGTGTAAAAAACGGGTAATAAAATATTATAAGAAGTTAATATATGATATTATAAACTTTTTTATGGTTCTTGTATTATTTATTAACATATTTTAAACCACTACATAGGAATCTAAATACCACGCAACAAAAAGTAAGGATAAGGCAAGGGATTTCGTCTCAATTTAAATTCCATTGAGACCTATTTATTGTTATTGACCTAGTCACTTTTTTATGGTGTATATAATGAATTTAAAATTTTATATCATGATATTATAAATTTCAATTAATGTTATTACTTCATAGGGATTGTGATTCAAATGTTTCAATGTGGTGTGGGACACTTTGTAATGTTTGAAGTTTATTTTACTCAAGAATGTTTTAGTGATATTTCAATGGTATTTCTATTCATCAACTTATATAACCCTTGTTGTTACTTATAACCACTAGGAAATTATAGACAAATCTATACTATTTGTTCAATATGGATATTTTATGATAATTCACATTGTTAAACTGATTATTTGATAGACGAGGAATGATTTGGAAATGTAAGACACAGGTTGGGGACCATTTAAGGTAAGTCCTACGGGTTGTGGACTGGTTAATGAAAGTCCCTCAATGCATCTATAGTCTCTTGAGACGAAAAAGATGGCCAAAATATATGGGTTTTTACCCAATATGATAAACCATCTTGTGAAAGGTCTTGATGGTACCAGTTCCATGTACCTAGGAAACAAGGCGTCCAATAATTAAGAATTTACCTCATTTAGACTCAGTTATTATTTGTCCCTAAGATTTCATATCAACATATCTATGGATTTATTTCATTTTTAGTTTATTTATTAATGGTATGTGCTTCAATTTCTTACCTTTACATATTTATTATTCCTTATCTTGTTGTTTAAATGGAACATGTGTTCAGTTATTTACCTTTACATGTAGATTGATTCATTATTGCTTCCATTGTAATTACCCTTATTGAGAATTTGAGCTCACCCTTATTATGTTTCTCTCCCTAGGTTATGAAGAAGAGAAAATTGAATAAGCTTTCAAGGATGCAGTTTATTTTAGTTTTTTGTGTACCATGTATTTTTTTCCCCAATGTATTATGGGTATCATGTGTGTAATATGGATCTCCAAGACTACGAAACTAAACAGTCCTTTGGGATTTTATTCCTTGTCATAATGTCAATATAATAAAATAATGCACCGGCTCTGGGAATCTAGGGTCAGGGCGTTACAGTTGGTATCAAAAAAAGTTTAACAGCAACCTTGGGAACTAGATTTAGGAAAACATAATTTTGAGAACATAAACCTAAGGTAAAACTTGAGGATAAGTATAGAATAACATCCTAGAATTTTGGTAAGGTAGAGAATATGTGGGTATTCCGAGAAATACATCCATGTCTGGATACTATAAGTAGATATGGTTCTGGAACAAATATACCTAGGAGTAATAAATTTGAGAAGGTGTTCTGAGCCTGAATCAAGGTAATTAACTACACAACAACGAGCCTTTCTACGCACCTAGTTTAACATTCCCAGGGGATTTTCTTAGGATAATCCATGTTTTCTTTAAAAAACATTATGAATAATTTGAATGGATAATGACAAGGAATAATAAAAGTTAAACCTAATGTGTTTTAGATTTAAAATAAGGTGTCATGATTTAGAAATCCTATGAGTGTTATTATTAATAAACCTTATAACAAGGAAGGATATATTTGGAAATAAATAGATAAAATAGTTATGTATTAAGGATGTATTGAAAAACATAGTTATGAGTCTATTTAATGATTAAATTACAAGGATGTCCATTATATTTATTTTGAAAATTATATTAATTTGGTTTTAGAAAAGGGAAACCTATAATTCGGGTGACAACCAATCAAATCTGGAAAGGCCACGGGTCTTGAACCCATGACTGAAGGATGATAAAGGTTTTACGCCAACCACCAACCTACGCAATGTCTTGGTTAATTTTACATTGTTTTTAGTTAAACAATTTGATGAATAAATGTTAATGATGAATTAGTGGTATCACTTTTAAGTATGAGAGATTAAACTATTAACCATATTTTTTTTAAAATAGTTAAATATAAATAGGTAGACTTGTCACTGTTTTATAGGCCTACGATCCTTTAAAAGTTTCTTTTAGTGTTTCACGCATAAAAAAATTTAATTATTGGCAATTAATTTCTGGGATTAAAGGGATGAATTAGAATTTGATTGAAGCACAACCAAAATTTATAATTGTTCACATGAAATTGAAACCTATCATGTAAGAGTATTTCCCTGCAGTCTTGGTAAGTAAACTAATTACCCAACATTAGGAGAATGACTTAGAAATAATTTTTTTTCCTAATACCTTAATTTTTGTTGAACACATGGCCTTATAAATCATTATATATTTATGTATTTTAGCCCCTAAACATTTTATTGACCATTCACTTGTTTGTGATCGATGACCTCATTCACTCCTTATAAATATTTATGCTTTTCCTCTAAGTCCATAATTTCACTTACCACTAATGTTTTCCCACTTAGAGACTTAGTTACATGGTAGTCCATGTAAACTTTGTACTCCCCATTATCTATTTTCTATAGTATGTTTCATGAACCCTTCTTATGATGTGGGAATTAAGCATAGGAAACATAAAGTAATCTATTACAAAGACCGAGTTTAAATTTTGAGGACGAAATTTAATTTAAGTGAGGAGAATATAACACCCCGAAATTATAAAGAACAAATATATATTTAATAGAGTGATTGAAACCCATAACCAAGTTCTTAATAGAATATAAATTCCTCAGACTCTACTATATATTTACTATTTTAAATAAATTCAATACATGATATGGCTTGTAATGCACACAACACTAAATTTCACTGAACAACGATATATTATTAAAATATTATTATATAACCTAGTCATTATGTTAAATTTTCTGAATAGTGTTAAAAAATTTCTTAAAATTTATGGTTTATATAAATATAAAATGAATTCATGTGAAATTAAAATAAGAACCAATTTGATACAAAAAAATATTATTATTTTTATGCAACCAAAGGAGTTTTGTATTAATAAATATAATTAATTATAATTAGTTAATGATTTTAATGAAATATATATGTTATATATTCAATAAAATATTTTTTATACTCATCCATTAGGTTTGACAGGCATAATATAAGAACAAACTCTATTTTACACATAAAAACGTATATTTTTATTAAGGCATTTCTACCGCTATTTAATGGAGAACCCATTTAAAATATGAATTTTGAAACTTTAATTTATTTAATATATCAAAAATAAACTTCATATTTTAAATAAAAACATAATAATTAGGTTAGGGTGAATTTTTTATATTTTTCTGAAACATTTCAATTTTTAATGAATATTGAAAAATACAGAATTTTAATTCAAAACTATTTTTTCATCAAATTTATTTATAAGAATAAAATTATAATTTTAATAATTTTTAAAGTTTAATTATATAATATTATTATCAATTAATTCAATTTAGATCTTTAGAATCAATTTCACTTTGAAATTGACTATAAAAACATAGCAAACTTTTGAAAGTTTTTACTTTAAAAACTTGCATTGTCATCCCGTTTGCAGGATAAAATTTAAATCAATTTCTGCCAAAAATATGATTGGAATTTAGAAAAATTGATTCCATATTTGGAACCATCATAATTTATAATTTATAATAAGAAAAACTTTTTTTTACCAAAGTTATTAGTGAAAGTGATTAAAATTAATTGCAATTATTAAGGCAAAATAAAGCTTAATAAAGTACTAAACCCTTAACTTAAAATCCCAAATGACCTAGAAAATTATTCAAAACCCATTTTATGGCCATAATTCAACCATTAAACTTCCATTATTTAGTTTTTTTTTGGTTTTTTATTACTTTTATTAGGTAAGAACATTTTTATACCTAACTTGTTTTCAAAAATTCCAAGTGAGTCTTTTTCCTTCCCTATAAAAGACCACCACCTCTCCTACTTATTCACATCTCTCAAAACACTTAGGTTCAGCCAAGATCTGAAAAAATATCTTCCCAAAATCCCTCCTATATAACTTTAAGCCTCTATTTGGGAATAAATCCTTCCAAGGAATCCTTTTGGTATAAACCAAAAGAAGTTGCCCGATTAAGAGGTAATGTCTTCTCTTAAGATTTTTAGTTTCATTTACATTCTATACTCCCTATACTCTTATTATTATATGTTTACATAAAAAAAACTGTATACTAACTATACTATTATTCTTTTATGTTAATATTTTGACCTAAACTTACACACACACCCATCTAATGGGTAATGAACATACTGTTTATGTGAACGACAAACTACCGCCTCACGAAACGATGATTATTCGTTATTCCTTTACCACCTCACATATTGGTCATTATGATATAAAATATATTTATATATGATATATATGATATTTATAATGTATTTATTCTTCTGTAATTTTTATTTAGATCACACCTTTATGATTTCCATCTTATGTAAATGTGATAATTTCGTTTGAGAAAGTGTGGTCTACCACCCCTCAAAGCAATGCGACTCGTTCATTCTATACATGTAATGTATGAAGGATGATATTAATAAACCTATTTAATATCTATAACATAGATAATATATTATAATTTAAATATACATATATCATTTATGTTTAATTCTTTTAAAATATGACAATGAAATGAAAGTAACATTCTTGTGTATGTATGGCCTACCGTCTCCATGAACACTGCATTCCATTTCCTACCTCAAATTATTATAGATTATTATAAATACATATATACTGGTTATATATGATAAATAAGTCATGTTTTACATTTTTTAGATGATGAAATCCTGATCTAATTAATAGGAACAACAAATGATAAGTCGGGAGATACTTGAGAAAACTAGGCAATTAACACTCGAAATAATTAAAATAATGAAATAGTGTAACAAAAAAGTAATAAAATGTTATAAAGAGTTAATATATGATATTATAAAAATTATTATAGTTCTAGTATTATTTATTAACATATTTTAGACCACTATATAGGAATCTAAAGACCACACAACAAAAATGAAGGATAATGTAAGGGATTTCATCTAAATTTAAATTCCATTGAGACCTATTAATTGTTATTAACCTAGTCAAATTTTTATGGTTTATTTACTGAATTTGAAATATCATATCATGAATATATTTATTATCATGATATTATAAATTTCATTTAATGTTATTAATTTATGGGTATTATGATTAAAATGTTTCAAGGTGGTATGGGACACTTTGGAATGTTTGAAGTTTATTTTCCTCAAGAATGTTTTAGTGATATTTAAATGGTATTTCTATTAATCAACTTCAATAAACCTTGTTTTTACTTATCCCCATTGAAGAATTATTGATAAATTAATATTATTTATTCAATATAGATATTTTATGATAAGGCACATTGCTAAATCGATTATTTGATAGATGAGGAATGCTTTGGACATGAAAGACACAGGTTGGGGACTATTTAAGGTAAGTCCTAGAGGTTGGAGATCAATTAATGAAATCCCCTAAATGTATCAGTAGTCTTATGAGACGAAATAGATGGCCAAAATAGATGTGTTTTTACCCAATATACTAAATCATCTTGTGAAAGGTCTTGACGGTACTATTTCCATGTACCTAGGAAACATGGAATTCAATAATTAAGCATTTCCCTCATTTAGACTCAATTATTATTTATCCATGAGATTTTGCATCGAAATATCTATAGATTTATTTCATTTTTATTTTATTGATTAATGGAATGTGCTTCAGTTTCTTACCCTTCCATAATGATTATACATTATCTAGTTATTTAAATGGAATGCGTGTTCATAAAAATTAATTCATTATTTCTTATGTTGTACTTACCCTTATTGAGAATTTTATCTCACACTTATTATATTTCTCTCCCTAGGTTATAAAGAAGAGAAATTTGAATAATCTTTCAAGGATGCAATATATTTCTATTTTTTGTGTAGCACGTATTATTTTGTTTTCCCAATGTATTATGGGTATCATGTATGTAATCTGGCTTTCCAAGACCATTAAACTAAATGGTCCTTTGGAATTTGATTCCTTGTAATAATTCCAATGTAATAAAATGATGCACCGAATCTGGGCTTCTGGGGTCGGGGTGTTACATTTGGTATCAAAAGAAGTTTAATAGCAATCTTAGGAACTAGATTTAGGAAAAAATAGGTTAGAGAACATAACCCTAAGGTAGAATTTAAGGATATGTATAGAAGAACATCCTAGAAATTTTTTAAGGTAGATATTATGTGGGTATTCCTAGTAATACATACATATATGGATACTACAAGTGGATGTGGTTCTGGCATAGATATGCCTAGGAGTAATAACTCTGACAAGGTGTTCCGAGCCTAACTCGGGGTAACCTGCTACATGATAATGGGACTTACACCACATCTGGTTTGAAACTCATGGGGAATATTCTTAGGATAATCCATATTTTATTTAAAAAACATTATGAATAATTTTAATGGATAATGACAACAAATGATCAATGTTAAACCTAAGGTGTTTTGGATTTAAAATAAGGTTTCATGATTTAGAAAACCTATGAATGTTATTATGGATAAACCTCGGACCAAGGAGGGATCTCTATTGAAATAAATGGATAAAATAGTTATGTATTGAGAATGTATTGAAAACCATAGTTACGAGTCTATTTAATGATTAAATTCCAAGTATGTCCATTAGATTTATTTTGAAAATTATATTAATTTGGTTTTAGAAAAGGACGACCTGTTATCTAGGTGACAACTAATCAAATCCGGCAAGGCCACAGGTCTTGAACCCATGACCGAAGGATGATAAGGTTTTCACACCAACCACTAACCTATGTAATTTCCTGGTTAATTTTTCAATTTTTAGTTAAAAAATTTGAACAATAAATGTTAATGAGGAACTGGTAGTATCAATTTTAAGGATTTGAGATTAATCTATTAAACATATTTGTTTTGTAAAACAGTTAAAGACAAATAGTTAGACTTATCACACTTTTATTGGCCTTATGATCCTTTAAAAGTTTCTTTTTGTGCTTTAAGCATAAAAAAATTCATTATTGGTAATTAATTTCTAAGGGTAAAGGGATTAATTATAATTTGATCGAAGCATAACCAAAATTTAGAATTGTTCACATGAAATTGAAACATATGATGTAAAAATATTTCCCTATACTCTTAGTTAGTAAACTAATTACCCAACATTAGGAAAATGACAGATAAATAAAATGTTATCCTAATACCTTAATTTTTATTGAACCTATGTCCATATAAATCATCACATATTTATGGCTTTGAGGCTATCAACTTTCTATTGACTATTAACTTGTTTGTGATTGATGACCACACTCACTCCTTATAAATATTTACGCTTTTCCTCCAAGTCTATAATTTCACTTGCCACTAATGTTCTCCCACATAGATACCTAGTTACAAGGTAGTCCATGTGACCTTTATACTCCTCATTCTCAATTTTCTAGAGTATGTTTCATAAACCCTTCTTACGATGTGGGAATTCAATATAGGAAACATCATAAATCTTTTACCAAGATCAAGTTTAAATTGTGAGGATACGATTTTATTAAGGTGGGGAGAATGTAACACCCTGGAATTCTAAAGTACAAATTTTTATTTGATATCATGATTTAAAAACATCACCAAACACATAATTTAATATAATATCCCTATACTCTACTATATATTTACTATTTTAAATAAATTCAATACATGATATAGCTTGTAATGAACACAACACTGAGTTTCACCAAGCAATGATATATTATTAAAATAGTATTATATAACCTAGCCGTTATTTTAGAGTTTATGAATAATTTTAACTAATTTATTAAAATTTATGGTTTATATAAATATAAAATTAATTCATGAGAAATGAAAATAAGAACCAATTGGATATAAAAAGAAATGTTATTATTTTTATGCATCTGAAGAAGTTTTGTATTATTAAACATAATTAATTACAATTATTTAATGATTTTAATGAAATATATATGTTATATATTCAATAAAATATTTTTTATATATTCATCAATTAGTTTTTATAGGAATAATATAATAACAAACTCTATTTTACACATTAAAACACATATTTTTATTAAGGCATTTTTACCGCCTTTTAATGGAGAACCCATTTTAAATATTAATTTTTACACTTTAAGTTATTTAATATGTAAAAATAAACTTCATAATTGAAATATAAAAATAATAATTAGGTTATGGTGAATTTTTGATATTTTTCTGAAACATTTCAATTTTTAATGAATAGTTAAAAATACTGAATTTTAATTCAAAAATTATTTTTCATCATATTTATTTATAAGGATAAATTATACTTTTAATTGTTTTAAAAGTTTAATTAGATCTTGTTTTTATAAATTATTTAAATTTAGGTCTTTGGAATCAATTTTAATTCTAAATTGACTATAAAAACATAGCAAACTTTTGGATGTTTTTATTTTAAGAACCCGCATTGTTGCCCCATCTGCATGATTAAATTTAAATAAATTTATACCACTTATATGATTGGAATTTGGAAATGTGGATTCCATATTTGGAATTATAATAATTTATAGTGTTTAATAATACCAACTTTTTTTTACCAAAATTATTAGTGAAAGTGATTAAAATTAATTACAATTATTAAGGTAATATTAAGCTTAATAAAGGACTAAATGTTTAACTTAAGGAACCAAATGAAATATCCACTTGTAAAACACCCATTTTATTTCCATAATTTAATAATTAACCTTCCATTATTTAGTTTGGTTGGTTTTATGACTTTTTTAGGTAATAAAATGTGTACACCTAACTTGTTTTCAAAAATTCCAAGTGAGTCCTTTTGCTTCCCGATAAAAGGCCACCACCTATCCCACTTCTTTAAACCTCTCAAACCACTTAGGTTCATCCAAGATCTACCAAAATAGCTTCCCAAAATCCCTCCCCTCAACCTTAAAGCATACATTTGGGTATAAATCCTTCCAAGTAATCCTTTTGGTATAAACCAAAAGAAGTTAGCCGATTAAGTGGTAATGTCTTCTCTCAAGATTTTTAGTTTCATTTCCATTTTACAATCCCTAAAATATTATTATTCTATTATTAAATAAAAAAATTATCATAAATATACTAGGATGTTTTTAGGTTAATATTTTGACCTAAACTTACTTACACTCCCATTTAATGGGTAGAAAACATATTGTTTATGTGAACGACGAACTACTCTCTCACAAAATGATGACTGTTCGTTCTTCCTTTTCCACCTCCCTTGGTGGTAATTATGATAGAAAAATATTTATATATGATATATATGCTATTTATAATTTATTTATTATTCTTTAATTTTTATTTATAACACACCTTTATGCTTTCCATCTTGCGTAAATGTAACACCCTAGGTAAATAAATAATATGACATATTTATATTTATCCCTATTTGTGAATAAAATGTTAATATTAATTTAAAGGGAATGCTATTCTTGATGGATTACCCAATACGCAATAATGAGTTCCTTTGAAATCTTACGTTGCACTCTAATAACAAAATAATATTATTTTAAATGGTAGTTAACGCCTAGCCGTTGTAATGGAAGGAATGAACAGAACTAACTACAAAATGATTATATATGTTTCTCAAATATTTTCACTTTTTACAATAAATGTTAGAGGATTAAAAATGCGAATGAGTCCAATTTTAAGCGTAAACAATCTAATATTCTTTAAAAGGTTGATTAACCGCCTTTTGATGTAGAACCTCTTTTAAATCCACTTTTTGACAATTTTATGTGTTATATTTGACAAAATAAAATTCTTCTTTATAATTGAGACATCAAAATTTACTTTGTATAAATTTTTGGTATCTTTCCGATGAAGTTCATTTTTTAATGAATAATGAAAAATGTTGTATTTTAATTCAAAACCTCTTTTTAATATAATTTATTTATATGATTAGATTATCTTTTGAATTGTTTTTAAAGTGAAATTATAATATATTTTTACCATTTAATCCAATAGTGGTCATTGGAATTAATTTCACTTTGAAATTGGACTTAAACTATTGTCAATCTTTTAATAGATATTGTTTCTTAAAAACACGCTATTTGTTTTGACAACGAGAATTAATTATTAAATTAATTAATTCAACTTATATGTTTTGAATTTTGTAAAATAGACAACATTTTTGAGTTTGGAATATCAAATATAGCTTAGGGTGAATTTTTGGTATTTTTCTGAAAAACTTCAATTTTTGATGAATAGTGAAACCACTAAGTGGTAGTTAAAGAAACTATTTTTTCGTTTAAATGAAACTTTGCCACCTCTATGTTTCGAATTTAAAAAATACAACATACATGGTTGTCATTAGGAAGTAAAATGTGGTTCAATGGGATTAAAATAATTTTTTGGTGAATAGTAACTTTTATGTTCTTAATCGCGATTAGAGGTAATTAGTGTAATTTAAGATAAAAATAATGTTTTAATAATGTGAAATAACCTATACACATGTCATACCATCATTGTATGTGTCATGGACGACCAATAAAATCCATGGGTCAACTTGGGGACCCCATGGAACCACTTTGGTTGGAAAATGACATAAATAACTTTTTATTTAAAGTTAAAATAAAAATGTCACAAGCATGCGATGTTTCACGAAAAAATTTTTAAATGGGGTTATACAAGTCATATTTTTTACTATAAATATTAATTATAAATATAAAAAGATTTCCTACATCATGATATTTTTTTTATAATTTTTAGACATTAAATAAATTATATTATTTATGACATCATGATGATGCAGCGATTACCTCATTAATAAAGGATTTAAATAAAACGAAAAGATAATGTTAAAACTATAACTTAAACTTGTCAAAAACCTATTTGATGAGTATATTTCGAACCCTTACCACCTTATCCTCGAAATATATCAATGTGGGACCTTTAAAATCCGAAACTGATTTGAAAATAAAGTAACATTTTATAACTTTCCAAGAGTGCCCCTCCTCTCCTCTTATAAAAGGCCCCCACCTCTACCACCTTTCCCACACCTCTCAAGCCTTTGGATCGGCCAAACCCTGATAAATTTTCCTCTCCACATCCCTATATTACTCCTAGAAGCCTCACTTTGGGAATAAGTCTTCCCAAGTAAGCCTTTGATCTCAAATCAAAGAGAGTTACCCGATTTTAAGGTAATGTCTTCACTTGTGTTCTTTTGTTTTATTTTGCTTTTCCAACCCCCTAAACTCTTTTTATTCATTTATTTTGTAACAACTACAGTATCTTCAATATACTAGGATGTTTTTATAAAAATAATTATAGCTAAACTTACACACACCTACATCTAATGGTTAAAGAACATACTGTTTCTGTGGATGGAGAATTTCTGCCTCACGAAACGATGATTGTTCAACACTCATATAACACCTTAAAAGGTGGCCATTAATATGTCATTATATTTATATATGATATATAATATGTTTATGTTTTACTTAAGCTTATTTATTTTTCTTTTGTGGCATACCTTTATGGTTTCCATTGTGGGTAAACACGATAATTTCATTTTAGGAAGTGCGGACTACCGCCTCCTCAAAGTGATTTGATTCGTTAATGCCATATGTGGGATGTATAAAGGATAGATTTAAATTTATTATATATGATTTATGTTACATATAAATGATAAATATAATTCTGGAATTAAAATATACATACCTCTCATTTAGTTTTAATTCCATTAATATGACATAGAAATGAAAGTAGCGTTCATGCGTACCTACGACTTACCGTCTCCATGAACGGTGCATTTCATTTCTTACCTCTAAATGATTATGTAATATTATAAATACATTTATATTCTAGATATATATTATATATATGATATCCAAATCAGGAATATCATTCTGGATATAATGAACCTTTGACCACACGAACAACATGTAATTGTAAGAAGTCCACTTTCGACTTAAGAACCAAATATCGACAAAACAAACATTATTAACTTAAATGATTACATAATGTTTATAACATGGAAATAAGTGATATAAAATGAATAATGAACTTGAAAAACGTTCTTAATCAAGTATAAATTAACTCAAGTTTATTATTCAGGACGTTAAAGAATGATCGAGTCAAGTCGGACCCGAGGTAAGAGATCCTACTCCTCTCTTTCTTTTTAAGTACACTCTTTTATGTCATTCCTTTTAAGATCATATTTATTATGATTGGGATGTTATTTTATATTACTCCTACTGTACTTTTTATGTTAATATTATGAGAGACCCTATTTTCTCTCATCAATCCATTTTGGAAGTTTTGAGTGGCGCCGTTAGGCTGCCGAATTTTCGTAAGAGATCTAACCTTCCTCTTTCTTTTTAAGTACTCTCCTTTATGTTACTTCTTTTAAGATCCTCTTTTTTATTATGGGGGATGTTCTTTTATATTCCTCTTTCTGTACATTTTATTTTAATATGATTAGAGACCCTATTTTATCTCATCAATCCATTTTTGAAAGTTTTAAGTGGCGTCGTTAGGCTGCCGAGTTTTCGTAAGGGATTTTTCATCTCACTTTTAGTCCCATGAGATTTATGCTACATTTGCCGCCATTTCCTTTGATTGGTGTATGTAATTACCATTATTATACTCTTTGTGTAATATAATTTCATTTATGGGTATTTACATATTCATTGTATGACCCTTCTTCCATGGGGTGTACGTTTCGAAAGTTACCCAAGTCGGTAAGGGAACCTTTCACACTCCTCTTTTTAAAAGACTTCTTTTGCTATGTCTTTTAATTCACATACTATTATTTTGGGATATATTCTTCTATATCCTTATTGATGTAAATTTTATGTCCAAGTGATGAGATACCCTTTTTATCTCTCATCAACTCTTTTTCTGAATTTTGAAGTGACGCCGTTAGTGTAGAGACCCGAAGCTTGGCGTACATTGACATTACATTACATTTGCGGAATACTTAGTACATAACAAAAACACACACACAAGGATCGTAATAGTTTAGTGTCTTTGGAAACTCGGAATATAATCTTCTAATCCTGGTGAAAGATCTTCAACATCTCCCATAAAGATCTTCCTTTTTTTATACCTAAAACCTTTCTTTATATCCTGGGGAAAAGAAAACATAAAAGGGTGAGCTCAAATGCTCAGTAAGGGTAAAAAAAAGAAATAACAATAACATCATATACATAAGCACATAACTTTTGGAAATCATAACCTGTAAAAGAGATCATAATTTCATAACCTGGAATAACTCGTGGCAGTGAAAAATAATCACAATAATCATAACTTAAAACATTAAACTTTGTGGCATACACTCATAATCATAGAGAATCATTTCTTGTTAGTCAAGACTCATTGCCAAGACTATCTTAGTGGACAAAGTCCCTTTCTGAACCGAGTCACCCTCGTTTCAGTCCTGTTTCACTGAACCGGTATAACCTACCATTCCAGCCATGTCTATCTCATGAGATATACAATCTTTACCCAATGCATTGGAGGGAGATATAGGTCCCACCCATCTCATAATGATACCATTCTTATGTATGCCACAAAATCATAAATCATACATCATTGCATAACCCATGTAATACAAATGGGAATCTTAAACATCATGACATCATAAAACAATTCATATAAGATAAAGGAATTCATAAAAATAATTTCATCACAACATAATCAAATCAATGTAATAATAGGTATAAAAACATAACCCTTTATTATCTTAGATGGAAAATAATTTTGATAAAACACTTGAACTCCATTCTTGAGGAAAATATCCTTTCTTCTTCAGAAACATTTTTCCTTTCTTAACATGTCATAAAACTTTAAACTAAAAGAAGTTGATTAAAAATAAACTTGAAAACTTGTAAAGGATTCTTCTTGGAAATAATGTTTTAAAAATCCATTCATGTCGTATAAGTAAAAAAAAACATTCTTCTCGTACTTTTGTCGGAAAAGTCAAAAAGTACCTCGTACGAAAAACGACAAAAGATTCCTTTCATATATTTTACTAAAAACTCACCGAAGGGTAAAATTGGATTTAAAAAATTGTAGGTGGATGGAAATATTATTACATATTGAGGAAACATGGATGTGGGTGATAAAATACACCCCAGTAAATGCCAAAGTATAAACAATCTCGGATAAAAATGAGATTGTGATATTTCCCTTACCTTAGGTCCGACTTGCTTTGTAAGTGTCCGAACCTCCTGTATAATGATTTAAATAATGTTATTGACTTATTCCAGAATCATATTCATTGTTATTATATCATATATGGTTCACTTATGACTTTATATTACCCATTCTTTTGTAAATTCATGTTAAAGAGCGTTTTGGATAAAATTGTTTCATTTGTCGTCCATGTTTGGACTTGTTGTTCTTGACATTATTATTACTTATATCATGATTTACTTACTTCCAAAATATAAAACATGATTTATATATCATATATATTCAGTATATATATATATATAATAGATAGATAAATGAAATGAAACACACCGTTCATGGAGACGGTAGTCCGTACGTACGCATGAACGCTATTTTCCTTTCCTTATTGTCTTGAATGGAAGTAAGTAGATGACATACATATATACATAAATACAGTAGATTTATAATGTCATATATTTCATTATTATTGCTTATATATACTTTATAATCATTCTTAAATGGTTAACATGGAGAATGAATCTCATCGCGTCGTGGAGACGGTATTCCGTACGTACGCACGCGCGGTGATTTAATTTTCCATAAGATGGATAGATGGTGAAATAGGATTGTTTAATACTTATAATAAAATATCAGTATATGAGTGATACTGATGTTATTACTTAAGAATGAAACAACCTAAGAAGAAGAAGTGGAAGAAGAAATAAAGATGAAAGAATCGGTAACGGACATTACCTCTTCTTTGAAGTGCCTCTTTGAGACCTCCTTTTAGGGCACTAAAATGGGTCTTTGAAGAAGAAAAGAACCTCTAGGATGATACTAGGGAAGTGGACAAGATATTTTGGCAGGGGTTGGACGAGCTTTAATGCTCAAATTGGTGTGATGAGGAGAGGGAGGAGGTGCCCTTTTATAAGGGAGGAGAGGGGCACCTTTGGAATAACAAAAAATATTATTTTATTATAAAGTCAAGTTCGGTTTTAAATAGCTCAAAATTGATTTATTTCTAGTCTAAGGTGGGTATGGGTAGAAATCCTCTCATACAATAGTATTTAGACAAGTATAGGTTATTATTTTAACCTTATCAATTAGATTTAACTCTAAGTTAAATAATTTAACTTTTACCGTGTCTTTTTGTTTTCTTACACTATATGGTTAATAAACTTACTATATCAAGACAAAAGAACCCCAAGTTGTTTATTATTAATATATATAATCTTATCTAAGTCATTTGGCCGAACCTTAGATTTTTAGGAATAAAATACAATTAATAATATAATATTTGTTTAAAAACTATTTTATGTCAATTTTGACACTATTTGGTACATGATTTTTATGAAATTCATAACAGAATTATAAGTTCAAAAAAAGTTACTTAAATAAACAATAACATGTCATATTAATCGAGAAAATTAGTGTAAGTCATAAAAAGTCTCAAATTACATTTATTTGGGCATTTATAACATCAATTATGTCAATATTTCATTAATAAGACAATTACTGCATCATCTTTGTGTCATAATAAATGATAAATATTTAATCCCTAAAAATTATAAATAAATTCCTATGATGTAGATAATTGTATTATCCTTCTGGATACTATTCATGTTTGAAGTTTCATGAAGGTTATCACTAGATTAAACTTATTATACTTATAAGATTTAAGAAAGTGACATGTTGTCACATTCTTTGGTTTTAATAATAATTAAATTATTTTCATTGACAAAATTTAATTAAATGAATCTAATCAGACCCTTAGGTGATATGGGTCGTCTTTTAGTAATCCCATAGGATTTTGAAATTTGTTAGGGTAATTTTAAAATATTATATTTACCCTTAATTACTCGATTTACCTTTAACTATGATAAATAAAATTTACCGTAGTTACTATTCATAATGCCCAAAAATAAAAAGTATCTTATTAACATAATTTGGACCCACTGATTCCAAATATGGAATCCATTTTTCCAAATTCAATACACAAAATATGCATAAATTAAATTAAAATTTATCCCGTTGTCGAAAGAAAACGGGTTTTTATTTAAAACATTGCAAAAGATTGAATTGATTTAACCTACGAATTCAAGATAAAATCAATGCTAATGACATACATTATATTAAATGGTAAAAATATATTCTATTTATACTTTAAAACCATTCAATATTATAATTTAACCACATAATATATTACGATGAAAAAAGTTGTTTTTAATTAAAATATAGCGTGTTTTTACTATTCATTAAAATATGAAAGTTATCGGAAAAATATCAAAACTTTATCTAATGTAAATTTTTATATCCTGATTCAAAATAAGAATTTTATTTTGTCAAATTGAACTTATAAACATGTAAAAAACTAGATTTAAAGTGGGTGCGCCATCAAAAGGCGGCAAAACTGCATTTTTTGAAAAATACTTATTTTACACGAAAAATTTATTTTGTTCTTATACCATGTTCTAGAAAATGTGTAAGATGAATAATAATGTTATAAAATTCAAAATTTAGTTAACACTATTCATAACGTCTAGTTCATGACAATATTATAATAATATATCGTTGTTTATTAAAACCCAGTATTGCGTACAACACACGCTATCGAGGAAGGTTGCGATTGCGTGTAATGCAATCCAAGTCAGGGTTGCGTGTTGTGAAAGAATCCTTCGTTGCTTCGTATAACAGAATCCAACCATATTTCATTTATAAATTGAATATATATATATATATATATATACTCAATGTTGCATAGAATAACTATTATCAAAATTGTGTGTAACACGATCCAAGAATAATGTTGCGTATACTGCAAGCTAATACGGTGTTGCGTATAGCGCAAGGTAATCTTGGTGTAGAATAAAACACAAGACATTAATGAAATTAAAATAATATTTTTCATAAAATCTCGGGGTGTTACATTCTACCCCCCTTAAAATGAATTTCGCCCTCAAAATTCGTCGGGGTTATAAATGGTTTATTACTTGAAAGTTTCTTTAATAGAAACCCACATTGTAAAAAGGAATACCAAAACCAATCTTTAAAAACAAAAGTATGAAACGTAACGGGTACCCAAATAAAATAATCACTGGGTTTCCACATAGGTGAAAATATGGATATGGAAGAAAAATCTAACCATCATGTTCTGATGGAGAGTGGTAGAGAACATGGCTATGGAAAAGCTAAGAATCACAAATCCATAAATTTGTGATGATCTAAGTTACCATCTGATTAATCAGATATAAGAGCACTAGGACAAAATTTTTGGTTTTCAAGATCGTTTCCCTAAAGTTGAAGAATTTGAATTAGAATTAAATACTTACTTTATTTTGGTACAATCTCACTGTTGTTCGTGCCTTGAACAATTTCCACTTCATCTCTTAAATAAATGAAGTTGAATTTGTTATTCGTGAAGTGTTAGCAGATCATGTGATAGAATGACGGGTCATTCCATCTATCTTAAACAAAAGGTTAGTAAAAGTTATTAAATATACATAAGTCATTCTATAGTGAGATTAATCATATATGGTTCCTAAAATGGACTTATACTTCATATATCATACTGCTTAATATAATAAAACTAGTTTCTACTAAACAGGGAATTCCTGTAGGCCAGTGGTAGGCGATAAAGGCCAGTCGCACTTCGGTTGTGGGTTCGATTCCCACGGCCTTGTCCGACGCGATGGGCTGTCGCCCGTCCTGCAGGTTTTCCTTTTTCTAAAACTACATTACTATAACATCACATAAATAATATCAAAAAAAAGTTCTATCCTTAAACAATACTAACTTATGGTTAACATAATCCATTCCAAACTTTAGGCTTATCTAAAATACTTCGGTCCAAGCTCATAGTATAAAGAAAATGATAACTTGAAATGTCTTCAACCAAGCATGTGAATACCATCATTTATCCCCCATGTGTGAATACCTTAATCATGTATTCTCTTAAAAAATGAATACCCATTAAACCTTAGTGAAAACATAAATGCTGTCAAAAGTTAACTCTTTCAACATACCAAAATCCAAAAATTCTATATACTCAATCCATTACATAACCTTCTCCTTATATCAGTCATGAGCTCATGAATACTATCAAACATTTAATTTTCTCCTTATCCCTTCATTATGCGCATATCATCTACATTCCAAAAATATATGAATAACCTTTCATGGATACTGGTAACATTAATCATACACTTTCAAAACTCAAGGAAAGACAATAGTGTAAAAATCCTTAGATGTCTATTTATTCCATAGTACCATAAGATTACTTATACAACATTACACATGATAAACATGTAATCATTCTACTACATTCTTAGACCATTGACCGAGCTTCAACAATTCTTTCATCTCACATATCATTTGTAGTCTCTTCATCATCATCCACATAAATACTACCCACACGACCATACTGATTCTCTTCATGAGACTTTCCCTTAGGGCATTGGTTTTCATAATGCCCGTACATTCCACATTTAAAACATTTAACCATTGTTGATGTCATAGAAATACCATTATCCTCATCCCTGGTGTTAACTGAACCTTTTCCTTTGCACTTATTGGCTTTGTGTCCTTCTTTTCCACACCCAAAGCATCTTCCAGTTCCTTTGAAACATTCTCCTTGATGCCTCTTCCCACATGATTTACATAGGGGAAATTGAACTTTCTTTCCTCTATGATCATCATGAAACTCCATCTTTCTCTTATTAGCCGAGTCAGGAAACTTACCAAATTTTACTTTATTGATCATATTATGAGATTGCTGATTCGGCATAATAATGATGTTTGGACTTCCAAATCCCATTTCATTTGATTGCTCATAAAGAATATCATTCCATTTTCCATCATATCCTCCATTATCATGAATCATCTTGTTTCCAGCCATTTTCTAAAACCCAAAAAGAATAGTGTGAGAGGCAAAAATCATAATAAAGGGGGAGTAACTTCAATATCTAACATCTTAGGTTTAATATAATATCGTTACCATAGTTCTAGGACTATATCCTATACGTATACTTATCCTTAGGGACATTCCTAGACATACCTTAGAAATATCTCTAGGGATCTTACTAACGTTTTCGCATCCTAGTTTCCAAAGGTTGACTAAAATTTTCCTATGATACCAACTGTAGAGAACCGAAGCTTGGCGTACATTGACATTACATTACATTTGCGGAATACTTAGTACATAACAAAAACACACACACAAGGATCGTAATAGTTTAGTGTCTTTGGAAACTCGGAATATAATCTTCTAACCCTGGTGAAAGATCTTCAACATCTCCCATAAATATCTTCCTTTTTTTTATACCTAAAACCTTTCTTTATATCCTGGGGAAAAGAAAACATAAAAGGGTGAGCTCAAATGCTCAGTAAGGGTAAAAAAAAGAAATAACAATCACATCATATACATAAGCACATAACTTTTGGAAATCATAACCTGTAAAAGAGATCATAATTTCATAACCTGGAATAACTCATGGCAGTGAAATGTAATCACAATAATCATAACTTAAAACATTAAACTTTGTGGCATACACTCATAATCATAGAGAATCATTTCTTGTTTGTCAAGACTCATTTCCAAGACTATCTTAGTGGACAAAGTCCCTTTCTGAACCGAGTCACCCTCGTTTCAGTCCTGTTTCACTGAACCGGTATAACCTACCGTTCCATCCATGTCTATCTCATGAGATATAAAATATTTACCCAATGCATTGGAGGGAGATATAGGTCCCACCCATCTCATAATGATACCATTCTTATGTGTGCCACAAAATCATAAATCATACATCATTGCATAACCCATGTAATACAAATGGGAATCTTAAACATCATGACATCATAAAACAATTCATATAAGATAAAGGAATTCATAAAAATAATTCCATCACAACATAATCAAATCAATGTAATAATAGGGATAAAAACAGAACCCTTTATTATCTTAGATGTAAAATAATTTTGATAAAACACTTGAACTCCATTCTTGAGAAAAATATCCTTTCTTCTTCAAAAACATTTTTCCTTTCTTAACATGTCATAAAACTTTAAACTAAAAGAAGTTGATTAAAAATAAACTTGAAAACTTGTAAAGGATGCTTCTTGGAAATAATGTTTTAAAAATCCATTCATGTCGTATAAGTTAAAAAAAACATTCTTCTCGTACTTTTTTCGGAAAAGTCAAAAAGTACCTCGTACGAAAAACGACAAAATATTCCTTTCATATATTTTACTAAAAACTCACCGAAGGGTAAAATTGGATTTAAAAAATTGTAGGTGGATGGAAATATTATTACATATTGAGAAAACATGGATGTGTGTGATAAAATACACCCCAGTAAATGCCAAAGTATAAACAATCTCGGATAAAAATGAGATTGTGATATTTCCCTTACCTTAGGCCCGACTTGTTTTGTAAGTGTCCGAAACTCCTGTATAATGATTTAAATAATGTTATTGACTTATTCCAGAATCATATTCATTGTTATTATATCATATATGGTTCACTTATGACTTTATATTACCCGTTCTTTTGTAAATTCATGTTAAAGAGCATTTTGGGTAAAATTGTTTCATTTGTCGTCCATGTTTGGACTTGTTGTTCTTGACATTATTATTACTTATATCATGACTTACTTACTTCCATAATATAAAACATGATTTATATATCATATATATTCATTATATATATATATATATAATAGATAGATAAATGAAATGAAACACACCGTTCATGGAGACGGTAGTCCGTACGTACGCATGAACGCTGTTTTCCTTTCCTTATTGTCTTGAATGGAAGTAAGTAGATGACATACATATATACATAACTCCAGTAGCTTTATAATTTCATATATTTCATTATTATTGCTTATATATACTTTATAATCATTCTTAAATGGTTAACATGGAGAATGAATCTCATCGCGTCGTGGAGACGGTATTCCGTACGTACGCATGCGCGGTGATTTCGTTTTTCGTAGGATGGATAGATGGTGAAATAGGATTGTTTCATAATTATAATAACATATCATTATATGAGTGATACTGATGTTATTACTTCACAATGGAACAACCTAAGAATAAGAAGTGTAAGAAGAAATAAAGATGAAAGAATCGGTAACAGACATTACCTCTTCTTTGAAGTGCCTCTTTGAGACCTCCTTTTAGGGCACTAAAATGGGTCTTTGAAGAAGACCAGAACCTCTAGGATGATACTAGGGAAGTGAAGAAGAGATTTTGGCAGGGGTTGGCCGAGCTTGAATGATCAAATTGGTGTGAGGAGGAGAGGGAGGAGGTTCCCTTTTATAAGGGAGGAGAGGGGCACCTTTGAAATAACTAAAAATATTATTTTATTATAAAGTCAAGTTCGGTTTTAAATAGCTCAAAATTGATTTATTTCGAGGATAAGGTGGGGATGGGTCGAAATACTCTCATCCAATAGTATTTAGACAAGTTTAGGTTATTATTTTAACCTTATCAATTAGATTTAACTCTATGATAAATAATTTAACTTTTACCGTGTCTTTTTGTTTTCTTACACTATATAGTTAATAAACTTACTATATCAAGCCAAAAGAACCCCAAGTTGTTTATTATTAATATATATAATCTTATCTAAGTCATTTTTCCGAACCTTATATTTTTAGTAATAAAATAACAATTAATAATATAATATTTGTTTTAAAAACTATTTTATGTCAATTTTGACACTATTTGGTACATGATTTTTATGAAATTGATAACAGAATTATAAGTTCGAAAAAAGTTACTTAAATAAACAATAACATGTCATATTAACCTAGAAAATTAGTGTAAGTCATAAAAAGTCTCAAATTACATTTATTTGGGCATTTATAACATCAATTATGTCAATATTTCATTAATAAAACAATTACTGCATCATCTTTGTGTCATAATAAATGATAATTATTTAATCCCTAAAAATTATAAATAAATTCCTATAATGTAGATAATTGTATTAGCTTTCTGTAGACTATTCAGGTTAGAAGTTTCATGAAGTTTATCACTAGATTAAAATTATTATACTTATAAGATTTAAGAAAGTGACATGTTGTCACATTCTTTGGTTTTAATAATAATTAAATTATTTTCATTGAAAAAATTTAATTAAATGAATCTAATCTGACCCTTAGGTGATATGGGTCGTCTTTTAGTCATCCAATAGGATTTTGACATTTGTTAGGATCATTTTAAAATATTATATTTACCCTTAATTACTCGATTTACCTTTAACTATGGTAAATAAAATTTACCGTAGTTACTATTCATAATGCCCAAAAATAAAATGTAGCTTATTAACATAATTGGGACCCACTGATTCCAAATATGGAATCCATTTTTCCAAATTCAATACACAAAATATTCAGAAATTAAATTAAAATTTATCCCGTTGTCGAAAGAAAACGGGTTTTTCTTTAAAACATTGCAAACGATTGAATTGATTTAACCTACGAATTCAAGATAAAATCAATGCTAATGACATACATTATATTAAATGGTAAAAATATATTCTATTTATAATTTAAAACCATTCAATATTATAATTTAACCACATAAGATATTACGATGAAAAAAGTTGTTTTTAATTAAAATATAGCGTGTTTTTACTATTCATTAAAATATGAAAGTTATCGGAAAAATATCAAAACTTTATCTAATGAAAATTTTTATATCCTGATTCAAAAGAAGAATTTTATTTTGTCAAATTGAACTTATAAACATTTCAAAAACTAGATTTAAAGTGGGTGCGCCATCAAAAGGCGGCAAAACTGCATTTTTTGAAAAATACTTATTTTACACGATTTCTTTTTTGTTCTTATACCATGTTCTAGAAAATGTGTAAGATGAATAATAATGTTATAAAATTTAAAATTTAGTTAACACTATTCATAATGGCTAGTTCATGACAATATTATAATAATATATCGTTGTTTATTAAAACCCAGTATTGCGTACAATACACGCTATCGAGGAAGGTTGCGATTACGTGTAATGCAAGCCAAGTCAGGGTTGCGTGTTGTGAAAGAATCCTTCGTTGCTTCGTATAACAGAATCCAACCATATTTCATTTATACATTGAATATATATATATATATATATATATACTCAATTTTGCGTAGAATAACTATTATCAAAATTGTGTGTAACACGATCCAAGAATAGTGTTGCATATACTGCAAGCTAATACGGTGTTACGTATAGCGCAAGGTAATATTGGTGTAGAATACAACACAAGACATTAATGAAATTAAAATAATATTTTTCATAAAATCTCGAGGTGTTACAGTTAGGCTGTCGAATTTTTGCAAGGGAACTTCTTAACCCAATTTTGATTCTTTGGGATAAACTTGCACTCCTTGAATATGTCATTCTATGAATATAAGTGAATGTCCTCTGATTGTTTTACACTTAATATCCACTTATATTCGGTGTATTCGTTTGTCACACATAATTATGTAATTGATTTATCATTAATCCAAGGATACCGTCTTTGTATGGGACTTCGCCTCAATCTCCTTTCATTGAGGCAAATTTTGTTTTATACACAACCTTATTTTATACAGTGTATAAACCCCTTTTAATTTTACGTTTATCCAAAAGGAATATTTTTATACTAAGCATTTTACTAAATGACAAAAGGGAATGTTTTTGTCATACATATGCGGCGACAACGACTTCTCCGCCGCCGTGACCATTAGTTGAGTTTCAGATTCCTCTACAAGCCATATATTTTTTAAAAGAAAAATAAACACCCTGTTTTACTTTTCTTTTATTTTGGTATTGAAAATGTTTTTCATAATGTTTTTATTATATCAATGTGTTGTATTGATATCTTGTGATTGAAATGTGGAAATTTTATGTTTCCTTTATGCATGTTTTATGTGATATGATTATGTTATGGTTCTTGGGAATTGTTATGAAGACGAGTGGTTCCGTGATAAACTAAGGGTGGGTGATCCCGATATAGCTCTCCAATTCATTGGGTAACGTGAAGGAGTTAAGCATTAAGGTTTCTCCGAAGAGATTTAGGGAATATACTGTGATGGGTATTCCAAACGTAACCAAGAGGGTTACTCCCTACGTAAGAATGTTATGAATGCCTCAAGTTACTTTTATGTCTTATGATTTCTATGATTTATTCATGATTTTATGAGGTGTGTTAAAGTGAATATGTTTTATGGGTAAAGTATGATTTCATTATTATGTATATATGTACTCATGTTTCCTTTCCATACTTTTTATAACCCTTACTGAGCTTTTTATGCTCATCCCAATTTTTTGAAATGTTTTTCACAGGTCAAGGGAATGGTACATGATATGATGATAGTGTCAAGAAAGTGTCAAGAAATAATCCATGTATTATTTTAAATATGTTTCCATTGATGGGAAAAATGAATACTATATTTTATGTAACCACTTTGTTTAAATGTGGAATGTAATGCAAGTTTTATGATCTAATTCTCTAAAACTCTAAACCTGAAAAGATCCTCAATGTGTAATCTTGTAATAACTCAAGATTAAGTAAGGTTTAAGGTCGGGGCCTTATAGTTGGTATCAGTGGTCAGTTTAGATAACTTTATAGGTTAGGGTATTCTCTAATCATAAGTGACATTACCATAATGGTTAGGATTTCAGAAAGAGTCCTAGTTTTAGATAAAGTGAATGAGTAAGTATATCTTAGTGTTTACCTTACTCATTAGTACATGATGGTTTTGTTTATATACTCACACTGAAATTTCTATTTTTAGTGAATGGATGGATCTAGAAGCCACCAAAGAGACAACAGGTTTGAAGGAAACTGTGGTGGTTCTCTGATTAAGATACTAGATAAAATGGGGGATTCAATGAGGAAACTCGTGGTTGTTCTAAACCAACTATCAAAGATTCATGATCAACCACTTGAACCTTGGTATGATCTGTAATGCATCATGTACGAGATGACCAATCGATGTGGAAGTTCAGGTAATAATTATAAAGGTAACCATTAGAGTTTATATGATCCTTACTTTTGAGGTAATTATGGGTTATTATATGTTATGATGGAAAATGAAAGGCATGAGATAAACTTGAGGTTAAAATATGTTATGATTATTTTTGAAGATTTTATCTCGTTTTGGGGAATGTTTTAAGAATTATATAGTTTTGGAAAAAGGACAACACACAGACCGTGTGACAACCCGTCGCGTCGGACAAAGCTGTGAGAATTGAACCCATAACCAAAGTGCGACTGGTATTTATCGCCTACCACTGGACTACGTGAAGTCCCTGGTTAGTTTGACTAATTCTTTTTTAGTTATATGATTTTAGGAATCAAGAGTAAGTTTATTTTGGGTTATCTATGGAAATGATTAACCTATCATCGAGGATATGTGATTAGGTTAATTACTTTTCAATATGAGAATTTAAGAGCAACTGATGTTATTTGAAGATAAAAGTTAATTTGTACCTTGGAAGACTGTGTGACTAAATCCTTCAAATATTTGGGTTTCAATCTTAGTTTGGTTTACTTTGAAGAATTTTATGGACAAATTGTTTATCAAATGTTCTTCTCTGAACTTTGGGTTTTTTTGGGACAAATTTTGGAGATTAAGAATAGATTTTATTTTTATTAAGGATTATACTTTTTTGGATTATCTGATCTCATACTAACAATTTTGGATTTGGATTTTGTCTAAAGACATGGGAAATATATAGTTCTCTTTTGTGGATTAGGAGATTCTCAATAAGTTGATTATAGTACTCTTAATGCAAACAAGTCTTCCTAAATACTCATCTTTTGAAGAAAATATGAGTTTGTGTAAGAAATCTAATAAAAGTTGAAAGTCAAAATGATAAGTAATTATGTTTCCTTTTGAATAAATTCCTCAATAAAAATTATCTTAAAACAAAAATGTTGTCTATTAACTTTTCCTACTGGGGAATCGAATACCGTTTAACCCATCACAAGTTTGTGATTTTATTGTGGTTAACTTTCTCTTAAACATGTTTTCTATCACTATCCATCAGAACATGACCCTATGTTTTCTCCTCCATGTCCATGTTTTCCTACATGGAATCCTAGTATGGGTTAACTCAGGTGACCTTTGTACTTCTCTTTCTTTATTTTAAAGTGATTGTTTTACCGACTCTTGTTCTGATGTGGGACTTTCAAGGATGTTTCTGAGCCCAATTTTAAAATTGCGAGGATGAAATTCCCAAAAGGGGGGAAGGATGTAACACCCCAGGTAAATAAATAATATGAAATCTTTATATTTATCCCTATTTTTGAATAAAATGTTAATATTAATTTAAAGGGAACGCTATGCTTGATGGCTTACCCAAGAGTGCCCCTCCTCTCCTCTTATAAAAGGCCCCCACCTCTACCACCTTACCCACACCTCTCAAGCCTTTGGATCGGCCAAAACCTACTCAATTTGACTCTCCACATCCCTCTATTACTCCTAGAAGCCTCACTTTGGGTATAAGTCTTCCCAATGAAGCCTTTGAGCTCAAATCAAAGAGAGTTACCCGATTTTAAGGTAATGTATTCACTTGTGTTCTTTTGTTTTATTTTGCTTCTCCAACCCCCTAAACTCTTTTTATTCATTTCTTTTGTAAAAAATACAGTATCTCAAATATACTAGGATGTTTTTATAAGAAGAATTAGAGCTAAACTTACACACACCTACATCTAATGGTTAAAGAACATACTGTTTCTGTGGATGGCGAATTTCTGCCTCACGAAACGATGATTGTTCAACACTCATATAACAACTTCAAAGGTGGCCATTAAGATGTCACTATATTTATATATGATATAAAATATGTTTATATTTTACTTAAGCTTCTGTATTTTTATTTTGTGGCATACCTTTATGGTTTCCATTGTGGGTAAACACGATAATTTCATTTTAGGAAGTGCGAACTACCGCCCCTCAAAGTGATTTGATTCGTTAATGCCATATGTGAGATGTATAAAGGATGGATTTAAAGTTATTATATATGATGATGTTACATATAAATGATGAATATAATTCTGGAATTAAAATATACATACCTCTCATTTAGTTTTAATTCCATTAATATGACATAGAAATGAAAGTAGCGTTCATGCGTACGTACGACTTACCGTCTCCATGAACGGTGTATTTCATTTCTTACCTCTAAATGATTATGTAATATTATAAATACATGTATATTCTGGGTATATATGATATATATGATATCCAAATCATGAATATCATTCTGGATATAATGAACCATTGACCACACAAACATCATGTAATTGTAAGAAGTCCACTTTCGACTTAAGAACCAAATATCGACAAAACAAACATTATTAACTTAAATGATTACATAATGTTTATAACATGGAAATAAGTGATATAAAAGGAATAATGAACTTGAAAAAGGTTCTTAATCAAGTAGAAATTAACTCAAGTTTATTATTCAGGACGTTAAAGAACGATCGAGTCAAGTCGGACCCGAGGTAAGGGATCCTACTCCTCTCTTTCTTTTTAAGTACACTCTTTTATGTCATTCCTTTTAAGCTCATCTTTCTTATGATTATGATGTTATTTTATATTTCTCTTACTTTAATTTTTATTTTCATATGATGAGAGACCCTATTTTCTCTCATCAATCCATTTTGGAAGTTTTGAGTGGCGCCGTTAGGCTGCCAAATTTTCGTAAGAGATCTAACCTCCCTCTTTCTTTTTAAGTACTCTCCTTTATGCCACTTCTTTTAAGCTCATCTTTGTTATGATGGGGGATGTTCTTTTATATTCCTCTTTCTGTACATTTTATTTTAATATGATGAGATACCCTATTTGATCTCATCAATCCATTTTTGGAATTTTTAAGTGGCGCCGTTAGGCTGGCAAGTTTTCGTAAGGGATTTTTCATCTCACTTTTAGTCCCATGAGATTTATGCTACATTTGCCACCATTTCCTTTGAGTGGTGTATGTACTTCCCATTATTATACTCTTTGTTTAATATAATTTCATTTATGTGTATTTACATATTCATTGTATAACCCTTCTTCAATGGGGTGTATGTTTCGAAAGTTACCCAAGTCGGTAAGGGAACCTTTCACCCTCCTCTTTTTAAAAGACTTATTTTGTTATGTCTTTTAATTCACATACTATTATGTTGGGATATGTTATTATATATCCTTATTGATGTAAATTTTATGTCCAAGTGATGAGATACCCTTTTTATCTCTCATCAACTCTTTTTCTGAATTTTGAAGTGACGCCGTTAGGCTGTCGAATTTTTGCAAGGGAACTTCTTAACCCAATTTTGATTCTTTGGGATAAACTTGTACTCCTTGAATATGTCGTTCTATGAATATGTGTGAATGTCCTCTGATTTTTTTACACTTAATATCCACTTATATTTGGTGTATTTTTTTGTCACACATAATTATGTAATTGATTTATCCTTAATCCAAGGATACCGTCTTTGTATGGGACTTTGTCTCAATCTCCTTTCATTGAGGAAAATTTTCTTTTATACACAACCTTATTTTATACGGTGTATAAAACCATTTGAATTTTATGTTTATCCAAAAGGAATCTTTTTATACGAATCGTTTTACTAAACGACAAAAGGGAATGTTTTTGTCGTACGTATGCGGCGACAACGACTTTTCCGCCGCCGTGACCATTATTTGAGTTTCGGCTTCCTCTACAAGCCATACATTTTTTTAAAAGAAAAATAAATACCCTGTTTTACTTTTCTTTTATTTTAGTATTGAAAGTGGTTTTCATAATGTTTTTATTATATCAATGTGTTGTATTGATATCTTGTGATTGAAATGTGGAAATTTTATGTTTCCTTTATGCATGTTTTATCTGATACGATTATGTTATGGTTCTTAGGCATTGTTATGAAGATGGGTGGTTCCGTGATAAACTAAGGGAGGGTGAGCCCGATATAGCTCTTCAATGCATTGGGTAACGCGAAGGAGTTAAGCATTAAGGTTTCTCCGAAGAGATTTAGGGAATATACTGTGATGGGTATTCCAAACGTAACCAAGGGGGTTACTCCCTATGTAAGAATGTTATGAATGCCTCAAGTTACCTTTATGTCTTATGATTTCTATGATTTATTCATGATTTTATGAGGTGTGTTAAAGTGCATATGTTTTATGGGTAAAGTATGATTTCATTCTTATGTATATATGTACTCATGTTTCCTTCCCATAATTTTTATAACCCTTACTGAGCTTTTTATGCTCATCCCAAGTTTTTGAAATTTTTTTCACAAGTTAAGGGAATGGTACATGATATGATGATAGTGTTAAGGAAGTGTCAAGAAAGAATCCATGTATTATTTTAAATATGTTTCTGTTGATGGGAAAAATGAATACTATCTTTTATGTAACCACTTTGTTTAAATGTGGAATGTAATGCAAGTTTTATGATCTAATTCTCTAAAACTCTAAACCTGAAAAGATCCTCAATGTGTAATCTTGTAATAACCCAATATTAAGTAAGGTTTAAGGCTGGGGCCTTATAGTAAATACAATAATTTTGTTTGATGAAGTATGGACTACCGCCCCCTCAAAGCGATGTGACTTGTTCATGCCATACATGGAATGTATAAAGGATGGTATTAATAAACCTATGTAACATATATAACATATATATTCTACTATAATTATGGTATAAATATATTATTTAAATTTAATTCATTTAAAATATGATAATGAAATGAAAGTAGCGTTTATGCGTACGTACGACCTACTGTCTCCACAAACGACGCATTCAATTTCCTATCTCCTATTATTATAGATTATTATAAATACATATATACTGGTTATATATGATAAATAAGTAATGGTTTAAATTATAGAGATTATGAACTCCTGATCTAATTAATAGGAACAACAAATGACAAGTCAATACATACTTGAGAAAACTAGGCAATTAACACTCTAAATAGTTAAAATAATGAAAGAGTGTAACAAACAGGTAATAAAATATTATAAGGAGTTAATATATGATATTATAAACATTTTTAATGTTCTAGTATTATTTATTAAGATATTTTAAACCACTAAACATGAATATAAATACCACACATCAAAAAGGAAGGATAAGGTAAGGGATTTCATCTCAATTTAAATTCCATTGAGACTTGTTTATTGTTACGAACCTAGTCATTTTTTATGGTGTATATAATACCTTTTAAATGTTATATCATGAATATAATTATTATCATGATATTATAGATTTTATTTAATTTTATTACTTCATGGGAATTATGATTCAAATGTTTCAAGGTGGTATGAGACACTTTGGAATATTTGAAGTTTATTTTCCTCAAGAATGTTTTAGTGATTTTTCAATGGTATTTCTATTCATCAACTTCAAAAACCTTTTTTTAATTATCACAACTAGGTAATTATTGATAAATCCATATTATTTATTCAATATGGATATTTTATGATAAGTCACACTATTAAATCTATTATTAAATAGATGAGGAATGCTTTGTACATGTAAGACACGGGTTGGGGACCGTTTAAGGTAATCCCTAAGGGTGGGGGATCAATTAGTGAAATCCCCTAGATGCATCGGTAATCTCATGATATGAAATATATGGCAAAAATATAAGGGTTTTTTCTAATGTTCTAAACCTTCTTTTGAAAGGTCTTAACAGTACTGGTTCCATGTACCTAGAAAACATGGAATCCAATAATTAAGCATTTCCCTCATTTAGACTCAATTATTATTTATCCATTAGATTTTTCATTGACATATCTATAGATTTTTTTTCATTATTTGTTGATTGATTAATGACATGTGCTTCATTTTCTTACCTTTACATATTGATTATGCCTTATCTAGTTGTTTAAATGGAAAGTGTGTTCAGTTATTTACCTTTCCATATAGATCGATTTATTATTAATTCTATTGTACTTACCATTATCGAGCATTTGAGATAACATTTATTATGTTTCTCTCCCCAAGTTATGAAGAAGAGAAACTTGAATAAGCTTTCAAGGATGTAGTTTATTTCAGTTTTTTATGTATCATGTATTATTTTTTTCCCAATGTATTATGGGTATCATGTATGTAATCTGGATTTCCAAGACTTCTAAAATGAACGGTCATTTAGGATTGGGTTCCTTATAATAATGACAAAGTAATAAAACAATTCACTGGATTTGGGATTCTAGGGTTGAGTCATTACAAAAATCCCATAGAGGCTTCCAGGCACTTGTTACCGAGTTTCATCTTAGGGATTCTAAGGGGAAAGTAAATCCCTACCCACCAGTTAATTATACACACATTATAAAGTATGAAACATGGAATTATTTTATCAGGAATCATGATGAGAAATCATTTTAGGTTCATTATAGTTGATAATATATTATTTGGTATTATTTATTTTATCCAATTGGATTTTAAGTTGTTAATTTATATAATAGTAAAGGAGTGATGGAAATAAACAATGTGAATCAAAACCAATGTTCTCCTATCACAAAGAAAAGATGAGGTATGCTTCACTAGAGAAAAAATGGTATGTATTTTAAATCTACAATAAAATTTTTATGTGATATGAAATAATATATATTAATTTGTTTATATGTATATTGATGAATTGAAATCAGAAGTCACTTCCATCCAATATCATGTGCTATGGGAGGAGTATCACGTAATTAAAGTGGGTAAACTAGTTGATGAAAACAAAAAAAAGTATGGGAAACATGTGTAAGTATGATATAATAGTAATTAATTAATATTTATAATAGTATTACTTAAAAATATCAATTTATCTTCATATGTTTTTTATATTATTTTGACAAAAGAATCTGTAGTGGCCATACCTGAATAAAAAAACACTTTCAATTTCTTTGAAGTGGATGTAACAATATAGTCGCATTAGAGGTGTAGGTTTTGGAGTGACACCCATAATATATTTTAAGAAGAAAAAACTCCAAAAGATGCATATCATATGATGAAATTATTTTTTGAGAAAATAGACCTTTTTCAAGGTATTATTATCTGATATGGTTTGGTAGACCAATATATACAAAAATATCAAAGAAAACTGGAAGTGTAACAAAGAACAACACATGAAAAACCAAATGACTTCACTATATTTGAGTCTAGCCGTTCCCCTCAACCGCATACCTTAACCAAGGTAATAAATTTTTTCATTACTCTTTTTCTTAAATGTGAATCAAACAACTTCCAATAACTTTATATTATTATAATTATGCAGGGTAAAGTTGTATGTGATTTCTATCTATCAATACTCATTCACCACCTTATTGTTAAGGGTATGATGTATAATATCCTAGGAGACATGATACAAAAAAAAATAACTCCCAAAAGATCACATGAGAGTAGGTATTGAAGTATCTCAAAATCCAAGCACTGAGTTTCTTGTTTCACTTGATGATCTAGATATTACAATGGTCAATAATGCTATTGGAACTTCAGTAGCATGGTTGTATAATCTTATAAAAATACATGAGGCATGACCTTAATAAATTTTTTCAAATGAAAAACCTTCAATAGTTTATGAAAAAAGTTTTGAAGTGTGGTATAGTATTACAGATGGATAAAATGATAGGAAAACAAAAGGTTATATCAAGACAGTCTAGTGAATCAACCAAGAAAACAAAAAGACATTTTGGGAGTACCTTCTCCCAGCCAGTTCCACTACAACATATATTATCATTATAAATTCATGAAAAAACCACATTCAAAGATAGATATGCATCATATATTCAATACTAAGAATAAATATTTGGAACTACCATTATATAAACAGTTGGTCTTGAGAGTATAAATGAGATTATCATGTTTGAATAGTTGGGAGTCTCAATTATGAATACATACATAAGGTATATTTTCATAATCCATTTATCCAAAAAATGATCTAATATATTCATTAAAGTTAATAACTATTCATATTTACTATAGGAATTTATATTACAATTATATAAAGGGAAAACCCTATGAAGTGCGATTTGGATTCATTAATACCTATATTGTTTCTAATTAAGAAATTTATTTGTATTTGAAAGAAATTGATAATAAAAAAGATGAGCTAAATGAGTTGTCTGAGAGGAAAATAATAGACGACATACTCTTCTTGATGTCGAAAATGTGGGGTTAAAACTCTACAATCTAATCATATAAAATATATTTTTCTTTTATCCATTACTTATATGTTTTTTAGGAAGCACTATATATTGATTTCAATCAAGTTGGATACACCAAATGTCTATTTTTTGGATACAATGCATGGATATCCATAAAACCAACCACATATTATGTGTATTGTGAATTTTTAATACACTTCAATAAACATTTTATAGATAAAAATTGAATTTATATGTTTTAGTTTATGTTTTAACAAGAATTTTTTTATGATAAGGTGATCTGTAAATATAGGATAAATCATGGTATAAGGTCAGTGACTAAAATTAATAATCATATGGATTACTTAAAATGGAAACATATTAAGGTATATATATAAATATTTAACTATAAAAAAATATTTTAAAACAATTTTATTATTTTGGTCAATGATTCTGTAGTGTTTCAAGCAAGATAACAACAATAATTGTGGATATTATATTTGAAATTTTATGAAAGATGTAATATACCATAAAAATACTAGCATCCCCAAATAATTAATTTTTAAGTTAAATACAATTTAATTTAAAATATTTCTTAATCATTTTCTTGTCTATATTTTCTCAATACTGCCAATATTTCCAACAATATACATACTCAAAAATAATAAGTAACATTGTTTAGAGATGAGTGGGTAGTGTACATGGTGTCATAATGTTTGATGACATAAAATTTATGTGATTACATAATGTGTTTGTGATCTATTATGGGATATGACCATAGAGATACACTTGGGATGTTAATCATTAGTATCAGAATGATTATATATTATTTTTGATCTATTTCTCAAAGAGAATTATAATGGTGGAAATAGATTTATTTAGAAATGAATGGGTAGAATACCACTAATGGAAAAATTATCGATACCAATGGTTTGGAACCGTTGGTATAGGTCCCCAAACTGTTGGTATAGTCTATACGAATGGTTTGGAAAACCGTTGGATGATTTGGCATGGGGATATACCTATCCCAATACCAACTATTGGTATATACCAACAGTTTTCAAACTGTTGGGATAGTTCTTTCCCAATAGTTTTCCCAAACTGTTAGGATAGGTCTATTCCCACACCAAATCACCCAACAGTTTCTAAAACCGTTGGTATAGTTAAATTAAAAAAATGTTACAGCGAAGGTTTGAACCCACAACCTATGGGTTATATATAAAAGACTTTACCACTATCCTACAATTACCTTTGTGAATATAATTGGATATATATATATATATGTGTGTGTGTGTGTGATTTATATATTTGTTTATTTAACAATATTCGACAAAATAATTCATAAAAAATAAGGGTTCCTATGCCAACGGTTCTCAAAAACGTTGGTATAGGCCTATCCCAACTTTTTTGAGAATCATTGGTATAGGTATCCACCCTTTCCCAATGGTTTTGAGCAACTATTGGGAAAAGTGTTATCAAAATGGGATTTTCCCAATGGTTTGGTAAAACCATTGGGAAATCCATACCCTTTCCCAACGGTTTTTCCAAACCGTTGGGAAAAGTGGTGTTAATGTGGGATTTTCCCAATGGTTTGGCAAAACTGTTGGTAAAGGTAGTATTAATGTGGGATTTTCCCAATGGTTTAGAAAAACTATTGGGAAATGGTATAGATTTCCCAACAGTTTTGCCAAACCATTGGGGAAAGTGGTGTCAAAGTTTTCTTTTCCCAATGGTTTAGAAAAACCGTTGGGAAATCCATACCCTTTCCGAATGGTTTGGAAAAACTGTTGGGAAAATTGGTCTAAAAGAGGGATTTTCCCAACGGTTTGGAAATATTGTTGGGAAATCCATACCCTTTCCCAAAAATTTTCCCAAACTGTTGGGAAAAGTGGTCTCAAAGTGGGATTTTCCCAATGGTTTGGCCAAACCATTGGGAAAGCTATACCCTTTTCCAACATTTTTTCCAAACCATTGAGAAAACTGGTATCAAAGTGGTCTTCTCCCAATGGTTTTGAAAAACCATTGGGAAAGGGTACCTATACCAATGGTTTTTACAAACTATTGGTATAGATGTGTTGGTATAGGTAGGATTTATAGTAGCATACATAGTGTCAGAATGTATACAAACATCATGAACATGTGAGTTCATAATATTAATTTAGTTAATTTTATCATCATTTTAGCTAATTTTTTAGTTAATTTCCTTAAGATTTTTATCTGATACTTATTTTTTAAAATTTACATATTAGTTCAAAACACACGTCACATAATCAAAACCAAGAAAAAAAATTATATTATTTTGATACTTTAGGAAAATGATCCAAAAGTCATTTCTGATGTGTATGAATTGACTAAATATCAATCTAACACCCAATGTGGTCTGTATGACTCAAATTACATATTTTCAATACAAAAGTTTCATTTTAGTTTAAAACATGTGTCGCATATCCAAAACCAAGAAAAAGAGCTCATATTGTTTTCAAACTTTAGGAAAATGTTCAATAATTCATTTGTGATGGGTAAAAATCAACCACACATCAATCTGACACCTGATGTGGTTAGTATGGCTCAAAGTACACATTTCACATCATCAAAAATAATAAAAAAATCTCAGATTGTTTTCAAATTTTAGGAAAATTATCCATAATCATTTTTTATGTGTATGAATTGACTATATTCCAACCTGACACATGATTTGGTTGGTGTGAATTGAAGTAAGTGTTTTCAATATAAGTGTCATTTTAGTTTAAAACATATCACATAACCAAAACTAATAAAAAAGATTGTGTTATTTTAAAATTTTAATACAAAAATCTATAATTCATTTGTGATGTGTAGTAACTGACCACACGTAAATTTGACACCTGATGTGATCGATATGACTCGAAGTTAACGTTTTTAATATAAAAGTATCATTTAGTTTAAAACATGTTTCACAACACCAAAATCAAGAAAATGATCATGGGTTATTTTCAAAATTTGTTAAAATGATCCATAATTTATTTGTAACGTATAATAATTGACCGCACACCAATCTAACACACGATGTGGTTAGTATGACTTGAAGTATGTGTTTTCAATATAAGTTTCTTCTAGTTTAAAATGAATCACATATCCAAAACCAATAAAATGGGCCTAGATTATTTTCAAACTTTAGTGAAACTCTCTATAATTATGTTTTGATGTGTCGGAATTGACCACACATCAATCTAACACTTGATGTGGTCGGTATGACTCTAAATGCATGTTTTCAATATAAAAGTGTTATTTTAGTTTAAAACATGTGTCACATCCCCAAAACTAATAAATCAATATTTTATTATTTTATAAGTTTAATAAGATGATTTGTCATTCATTTTTGTCATATAGGAATTGACTGCACGTCAATCTGACACCCTATGTGGTTGGTATGACTCAAAGTGTGCGTTTTCAATATAAAAGTGTCATTTTAGTTTAAAACGCATGTCACATATCCAAAACTAAGAAAATAAGCTCATATTATTTTCAAAATTTATGAAAATTATCCATAATTTATTTTTCACATATAGGAATTTCCCGCACACTAATCTGACACACGATGTGGTCTATATGACTCTAAGTACATATTTTCAATATAAAACTACCATTTTAAATTAAAACACATCACATAAACAAAACTGATAAAATGAGATCAAATTGTTTTCAAAATTTAGGAAAAATTTCCATAATTCTTTTTTGACCTATAGTAATTTACCAGACATCAATATGACACCCTATGTGGTCAGTATGACTTGAAGTGTGTGTTTTCAATACAAAAATGTCATTTTAGTTTAAAACACACATCAAATATTCAAAACTAAGAAAATGAGCTTAGATTGTTTTGAAAATTTAGGAAAATGGTCTGCAATTCATTTTTGATGTATAATAATTGACCACACATTAATCTGACACACGATTCATCTGATATGACCCAAAGTGCGTGTTTTCAATAGAAAGGTTTCATTTTAGTTTAAAACATGTGTCACATTTCCAAAATAGAGAAAAAAAGGTTGTATTATTTTAAAAAATTTGGAAAATAATCCATAATTGATTTTTCATGTGTAGGAATTGACCTCATGCAAATCCAACACACGATGTGGTTGATATGACTCGAAGTACATGTTATCAATATAAATCTGTCGTTTTAGTTTAGAATGTATCACATAGGAAAAACCGAACAAATCATCTTAGAATATTTTCAAACTTTAGGAAAATAGTCCATAATTAATTTTCGACTTGTATGAATCAACCACATTTTAATCCAACACCATATATGTTCAGTATGACTTGAAGTGCGTGTTTTCAAGAAAAAAGTGTCATTTTAGTTTAAAACATATGTCAAATAGCCAAAATAAATAAAATGAACCTATATTGTTTTCAAACATTATATAAATATTCCATAATTTATTTTTAATGTGTAAGAATTGACCACATATAAATTTAACACATTATGTTACTGATATGACTCAAAGTGCGTGTTTTTAATAGAAAGGTTGCATTTTAGTTTAAAACTCATTTCACATCACCGAAACAAAGAAAACAAGCTCATTCTTTTCAAACTTTAGGAAAACTATCCATAATTCATTTTTCACATATAGAAATTGACTGCACACTAATCTGACACACTATGTAGTTGATATGACTTGAAGTACATGTTTTCAATATAAAATAGTCATTTTTTTTGTAAATTCATCACATATCCAAAAATAGGAAAATGCTCTCAGTTTATTTTTAAAAAATTAGGAAAATGGTATATAATTTATTTGTGATCTTTAAGAATTTACCACACATAAATTCGACACCCAATGTGGTCGATATGACTCAAAGTGCATATTTTCAATACAAAAGTTTCATTTTAGTTTAAAACATGCATCAAATAGAAAAAAACAAGGAAACAATCTCATATTATTTTAGAAATTTATAACATTGGTCCATATTTAATTTGGGATGTATAAGAATAAAATACACATAAATCCAACACATGATGTGATTGATATGACTCAAAGTGCATTCTTTTAATAGAAAGGTTTCATTTTAGTTGAAAACATGTGTTACATCACCAAAAACTGAGAAAATGATCTTGGATTATTTTAAAACTTTTGAAAATGATCCATAATTTATTTTCACATGTAGAAATCGACTGCACATCAATCTGACATATTATGTGGTTGATATGACTTGAGGTGCGTGATTTCAAAATAGAAGTGTCATTTTAGTTTAAAACACACATCAGATATCCAAAAATGAGAAAATGAGTGCATATTGTTTTGAAACTTTAGGAAAATGGTCCATAATTTATTTGTGACCTGTAAGAATTAACTGTGCACCAATCTAACATATGATGTGATCGATATGACTCAAAGTGTGTGTTTTCAATATAAAGTTTCCATTTTAGTTTAAAACACATTTAACCAGCCAAAAACAAGAAAATGATCTCATATTATTTTCAAACTTTAGGAAAATAATCCATAATTTAGTTTTGACATATAGAAATTGACCGCACATCAATTTGACACACGATGTGGTCAGTATGAATCTAAGTGCATGAATTCAATATATAAGTGTAATTTTAGTTTAAAACAAGCTCATATTTTTTTCTCATCATTTTATATTCTATTAATTAATTAATTTCCTTATCATTTTTATTTAATATTTATGTAGTTAATTTTCATAGAGATAATTCTTGAAGACAAACAATAAATTGTGTGATAGTTTAAGGCTTGTTCTAAAAAAATTCCTCCTGAATTGACTCCCTTTTTTAGTGAGTTTTTTTATCACCACATATGAGAGACAATTCAAGAGGACCTACTTTTGAGAACAAAAAAAGTGGTGTGATGTGTAATAATGAACTGCAACTCAGTATGATACACAGTGTTCCTCATATGACTCAAAGTATATGTTTTTAGTTTGAAATTGACATTTTGTGTTTAATTTATTTATTTATATTATCACTAACATAAGAATTTTTTTCTTATATAGGTGCATTATTTTTCTCAATATGGGGTGTTTTTTTCAATAACTAATAGCATTAACAAGGGTCGGGGTCCAAATACAAAGGAACATTGATGTTTTTGAATATTTGTGATAATTTTTACTTACTCAAGTAATTGTATAGACCAATATTTGAAATATATATAATATAGTGTTTTTTTATTTTATATGTGTTATAAATTTTATTTCAATTAAATTCTATATTTACTCCTGTATTTATTGTTTTTCTGCTTTAGTATGCTATAATTTTAACAATACACTGCAGAAGTATTCCCCTTTATCAGAACTGGAAAAAGAACTGATAAAGGTATCCTTTATCAGTGATAAACTTGCACTGATAATGTACCACCTTTATCAATGCTTTTCTATAAGTGATAGATGCCTAGGTATTTTAATCTCACTCAGATTGTTAGTGATTTGGTGCTGACAAAGGCCTCTTATAGCGTTGTTAAAGGCCTTATGTGTTGTGGTGGTGGTAGCGATGGTTCCATCATAGTGCCTCCTAGGAGAATCAGATCTAACCTATATTTGCACCATATTCCTTAGAAATGAACTTTTATCAATGAGGATACATCATAGTCCCTTTAACTGCACCATAATGTATGTTGTGTTAAGAGGTTTTGTGGAGTAGTCCTAGGGGCTTCGTTGTGGTCTTAAAAAATTCAGTTTACTTACAAATTCTTAAATCTCTTCAAACCCAAACATTTTTCCAACATTTCTCTCATTTCTTGGGTGACCCAAGTGAATACTTTAGAGTATATTCATCCCCTAATCAATTCCTTTTGACCGTAGTCTTGGTGAATCGATTTGTGGAAGTTTAATTGAATTTCCACTTTGTCTTCCCCTATTTCTTTTCTAGGAAGGGATGTTGTTAGGGAAAACTATTGTTTTGATAGTGTTTTGGTAATGGAATGATGTGGTTATTGTGTTCTAGGTTGGTAAAAGTGTCCTCCTTAATTGATGTTCTTGGTGGTTGCCTCCCTCTCAATCCAACCTCATGCAGTAGTTCATAAATATTTGTTTGAGTTAGGGGATCCTTCATTTCTCATCTAGTATATCATGTTTTAGGGGATATGCTCTTATTATCTTTTGAGAAGCTATTTCTCATAGTCATAATTTAATATAAAGAATTGTTTTAACTTGAAATTTAATGGCAAGGGGTTTGGATTTCACATTTTTATAGCTATTTATATTATTTATATTCTGAATTGTACAAGATTGATGCCCCGCTGAAAATCATGGTCATTTGGGGCTTTGTTTGCACTATGATTTTGGTGATTATGGAACCCTTATTTTGTGGTTGTTTGTTATCACCTAAAATTTAAATTGGCTAACCACTTATATTTGGTTAATAAAATGGATTCCCTTAGAAATATATCTTGTGTAAGAATGATCCTAAAATAAAGAATTTGAAGTGTTGAATAGCCCCTTTCTAAATCTGAATATTGTGATGTAAAAAGTGTTTCAGTGTGTGGTTGAGATGTGGTGTGGATGTGTTGTGTGTGGTTATGGTATGTATTAGTGTTGTGTGGCTATGAATTGGGGTTGTGATGTGATTAGAAGTGTATGTGCTACATGATATTAGTGTTATGGAAGATGGTTGGGATGTGGGAAATGGTTATGATCTCGCAAGTGTTTGCAACTATTAAAGGGATTTGATGTGGGCTTGTTGGCATAAGAAAGATGGATTATTGTATTATATTGTGTTGTGTTTTTGTAGATGTATGGGTAGTTATGGAATAATTTTTTAATAATGAAAGTGAAATGGAATGGGTTTAATGGTTAATGAACATTGAATTGAAATGGGAATAATGTATTAAATTGAGAAAGAAGATGAAATACAACTTGTAGATTTATGCATGTTCTTTTGCATTTAGTGGTGGAAGTGAAAGCAGTATATGTTATGAGGCTTAGTGGTAATGTTGTGAGTTGGGATGATGATCTTGTTATGAACCCATAGGTTGGTATTTTGTGTTATGATATTATATATATTATATTTCCTTATGATATCTATATGCACCTCACCCGTATTGAGCACCATGTGCCGATAATAAAATGTTTTGGATGTTTTCCCCAACATCCCAGTAGTGAGGACGGATGTCTAACTACCCATTCTTCCTTGTTCCCAGTTTAAGGCGATGATACATACATGATCTGTGATGGTTATAAATAAAAATCTCATTGTGATGATGTGATATGCGTTGATGAGATAGATTATAGTGGAGGATTATCCATGGTAGGATGAGAGAACACGGTTGATGTCTTCATGTTCACAATACACTACTACTCTAGTTATTAGATGTGATGTGATGTGATGGATCAAGTGTCTTTAAGTGAAATATGGTGTGATGTCATGGATCAGGTGTCTTTGGGTGTGATATGATGTGTTGTGATGTGATGACTCTGGTGTCTTTGGGTGAGATGTGATGTGTTGTTATGTGATAGATCAGGTCCCTTCAGAAGAGATGTGATTTCATGTGACGTGATGTGATGTGATAGATCAGAGTCTGTAGGAAGGTTTTTATGTGGAAGAGGTGGTAGAATTAGGATGTACAGAGTTGGGGTGTGAGAGTGGAAAATTAGTGGGAAAGTGGTGTGGGATACCCTTTCATAGATATGCTTCTTATTATGTTACTATACTTAGACGTGTTATTTGGTGAGAGAGACCTAGTGAGGATGAGTTTGGTTTGTTGATCTATTTTGGTGAGGTCAGTTCTGTTGTTTTCTCACTAGTACATTAGTATTATATTTTCAAATGTGCACAAGAGACTTTGGATATCCTACTAAGAATACTCATATTCTCACCCCACATATATATAAATTGATTTTCAGTTTTCTAGGAGGACTTCATGGACCATGTTGGACATTACTAGCTCAGACCTTGGAGTGGTTGTTGTGTTACTACCCTATATTTTCTGTTGGGTATTTATTTTTATATTCTTTCATTTTTTAAATTATACATTAATTTTATGATGGTTTTGGTTTCATTTTTATATTATGTCATGGAGTTATTTATGGTTGATTTATCTTATCTCTTAATCTGGTATTTTAGAGGGTAATGTATTCCATGTATGTGATATTTTTTATACGCTTGGTGCTTGTCACTAACCTGGGGCCTACTGAAGGTGGGACTCAGGGTCATTATCTCTCTTACTTTACTGCCAGCCCAAGAGGGGTACCTTTAGAGGGTGGGGGTCATGATAGAGTGGTATCATAGGGTATTTTTGAGATATGGGATGGAGTTTAAAGATAGAAACTATGAGAATTACATGGGTTGGTAAGGTAACAACGTAATTTTATCTTGGTGCATGATATAAGATAGGTATGACTAGCTAGGATATGGGATTTTAGGGCCCCCCATGATACAACGTAAGGACTCTGAGCCTAATGAAAGAATAAGTGAGGTGGATCTACTTACAGGGTAGAGACTTAGGATAGGTACATGAATCATGATTAACTTGTGTTATTGTTTGAAATGGGTGGTTTTTGGGAAGCTTAAAATGAAATAAATAAATCTTAATAAAATTCCATACTATCAGGATTAGGAAATCTTGGTTTTCATTTCATATATGGATATTGTTCATCGTTCGTGTGTGGTTCAGGTTGTAGAGGTTCGGTAGGCTGATCAAGTTAATCACTTGAGAGTTGATTTGGTTGAGTAGGATTATTAGTGGCATAAAACATAGAGTGATTTTAAGCATCATAATTTAGGGAATTATGTTGGTAGTGTTTCTAATATAGAGTTGGATATATGGTTAGAGGTGCTCGATATCTCTTTCAGTTTGATCTAGACCTTAGTAGAGTACTAGGTCCCTTTGGAAGTTAGTTATATGTGGGGAGATGCATGTCAGTGATGGATGTTGTATCTTAGTGAGCAGAAGGATATAGCTATTTCATGGGTCAATGTTTAGAAGGAGTTCTAAGTAGAGTTCCTCTCTTCAAAAATGAGAGTAGAGAAGAGGTGAGAGTTTCTCTCTCTTCAATAAGGGAGCATGTCTATATGGGAGCTTTGGATAAACTTCAAGGATCTTCTATATTTTACCCCCAATATTTTTTATTATGTGGATTCACATGCACACCATCTTGAGGAGGCACTCCATCCATCTATCTAGTATGTAGTTACTATTTTTACGTTTCCAATGTACATGGAGGTTTATAAGAAAGTAGAGTTTATCAAGAGTATGTGGTCACAAGGAGGTTTACTATGAATGATGGACTAGTAGGGTTGTTTGAGGAGTAAAGTTTTTAATAACTGGTTTCAGGCACCAAGTTCTTTAAGGTTTCGACCAGCAAGGAGTTGACCTCAATAACTTTATTTTCTAACTTAAAGGTAAAATTGTTTTTGTGATTTTCTTGGGGGACTTGGGATAGTATGTATCTCATATGGGGGTTATGTTCATCATCGATATCAGTTCCTAGTGTTTCTTTAGTCTCAACTTGGTGGAGGTGGTCTGGTTCAGCGTCAACCTCATAAATAGTTTCCAATGACATTTTTTCAACAATAAAGGTGATAGGCTTATGCTCTTTCGAGAGGGGATTGATTTGAAAAAGGTTAACTTTAATATTTTCCTCATGTTCAAGTACCTCTACCTGATCATAGACATGGATTTGTATGTCAGTAGAGAGTCATAAGAGCTAAGTGTGGTTAGTTGCATGTAGTGGAGTTGGTAGCGCCAGAGGGGCCAGAGATCGTTATAGGTATGGTCATTTTTTCTTATACCCTTTTTTTTGAATTATTTGATTCAATATCGTCACGCTCCTTTGTCATTCCCCCTATAGTAGGTGCTCTAGGACTAGATGTAAAGAGGTTTCTCATTCCCAAGCATTGACTATGTCGATCGGAGGATAGACTAGCTTGTTTGATGTGTGTCGGGGATGTATACTGATGATGGGATCACATCAATCACGTGAAGATCTTTCTTTTCTAAAAATGAAATCGTAAGATGACATTCTTGGTATCAAATGGTTTTATTCCATTCATGATACTATTGAATACATCTGGATGAGAATCATGTTCTTAGATGTGGATGACTAGCATGTGGTTTTTATCAGTGAGAATATTTTTTAGGTAGGTGGTAGATGTATGGAGCCCCTTATTTATTTGATGTCTGAGTTGTCTTTGGAATCATTGGACACTAGGATGTAGGTGGCTACCAAATTTTTCAAGGAGTTTTTGGATGTTTTTCTCAAGGAGTATGTGATGTTACCCCCTTGACATGATATCAAGATGTGGATAGATCTAAAACCTGGTGCTTCCCCAATTTTTATGGTTCCCTATCGGATAACACCCTAGGAGTTGTAGGAGTTGAGGATTTAGATAGATGATCTAATGCATAAAGGTTTCATCCGGTATAGTGTATCGCTATGAGGTGCTCCGATATTATTCTTCAAGAAGATGGATAATAGTTTGAGGTTGTGTATAGACTATCATAGGTTGAATTAGGTGACGATTAATAATATTCACCCCCTTTTGAGGATTTATGGTCTTTTCAAATTGTTGAGTGGAGATAGTTGGTTTTATAAGATCGATCTATGGTCTGAGTATCACCAGTTGAGGGTGAAGGAGGATTATATCTTGAAGACTGGCTTCAGATGTGGGTATGGGGACTTCGAGTTTGTGTTCATGTCATTCGGTGTAATGAATGAACTAGTTATGTTCATGGGGATCATGAACTCTATGTTACATGAATATCTAGACCAGTTCATAATCATGTCCATCGATGACATATTGATCTACTAAAAGTTATAGGAGGATCATTTCAATCATCTTAGAGCTATCTTACAAGTTCTTCGATGCCACTAGCACTGTGATAATTTTTACAAGTGTCAGTTATAGACATAAGAGGTGAACTTCCTTCAGAATGTGGTGTTCAATAAGGGTTTTTCCATGGACCCATCTAAGATTGAGGTAATTTATTCTTTATAATAACCCAAAAATGTGGAAAAGTTTCATAGATTCCTTGGTATTTTATTCTATTACTAGAGTTTCATATCCAACTTCTTGAGTATTGCAGCCTTGTTGACAGATTTGACTAGGAATAGGTTTTTACCTAGAATAATCAGTGTTAGGTACCATTTGAATACTTGAAGGGGAGATTGATCAGTGCTTCAATGATCTAGTTACTTAGGAGGGGATGATTCTTAAGGTGTTATGTGATGCTTCCTTCCTCAGATTGGGATGTATCTTGATGCAGTAGAGAGAAGTGATATCTTATGGGTTTAGGAATTTATGTACCCACGAGCATAGCTATGACACCCACGATCTATAGCTAGAAATGGCTATGTTTTCACTAAATTTGTGGCAACATTACCTCATAGGGAAGATGTTTATGGTCTTCATGGATCATAAGATCTTGAGGTATATATTTTCTCAGAGTGATATAATTTTTTTACAATGGATGTGGATGGAATTTCTTTAGGATTATGACAATGAGATCTCCTACACCTCAAGAAAGGGGAATGTTTTGGTTGATTCCTTGATTAGGAAGTCATAGAGGGATGTTCTTTAGGATTCTTTAAATGATTAGAAAGTGATGGAAGATTTGGAATCCCTACACTTGGATGTGAGGGTGGTTAATGGAGGATGTTTCTTATTTTAGATAAGTGTGTAGTATTCTCTGATGTGAAGGGTGGAGGAGTCTCAGTAGGGAGACTTGGAGGTGGAGGTTATGAGCGATTGTGTTAGACATAGTTATGTTCTAGAGGGATGGTTATGGGATGGTCAGAACTAGATGTTGTTTCAATGGATTTTTTTTCCAGTGGAAATTAATGAGGGATTACTTCATTAGTTTCATAGATCACATTTGGAAGTACACCCAGGAGTATCCAAGATATACCAAGGTTTTAGGGTTCAATTTTGGTGGCCTCAGATAAAGCGGGTGGTGGCATAATTTATGGAACAATGTATGGTTTTCTAGTAGGTAAAGGTTGAGAACTGTGTTTATAGTGATTTTTTACAACCTTTGGATATTACCTAGTGTAAATTTGATGACATCTCTATGGAATTTATCATATGGTTTCCTTGGGATCTGGTAGGTTGTGATGCAATCTGGGACATTGTGGATTGGTTGATGAAATCAGATCACTTCCTAGTTATCAAGGAGTCAGGTGTTTTGGATGTTTTGGAAAGTATATATGTGGATGAGGTTTTATGTATACATATAATTTTGAGATCCATTATCTCAAATCAGGATTCCTTTTTTACTTCATGAGTCTATAGGGGACCACATCATGCTTTTGGCACTCACTTATACCTCATCACTACTTTCCACCCTCATACAGATGGGTAGATGGAGCAGACTATCCATAAACTAGAGGATATGTTTTGGTAATGTATCTTGGAATTTATAAAATATTTGGAAAAGAATTTGAATTTGGTTGAGCTTTCTTATAATAATAGCTATCACTCTTCCAAATTTATGGCCCTGTTTGAGGCTTTATACAGACAGCCATATCATTCTTCTTTGTGATGGGACAAGGTTGGGGAGTCACCAGTTCTCAATCCCAATGTGGTACAGAGCATGATAGAGAAGTTTCAAGTTTTTCATGTGACGATGAAGGAAGAAAAGGACCGATAAAAGTTGTATATTGGTCATAGGATGAGGCCCTTGGATTTTGAGGTTGGGGACCACATGTTTCTAAAGGTCTCCCCTCAACTTGGGAAGCATGGTTTTCGTAGGGGGTGTAATCTCTCGCCCTATTTTGTTGTATCTTTTGAGGACTTGGAGTATATCGGTAAGGTGGATTATTGATTAGAAATCTTTCCACAGTTATGCTGGATTCATGATGTATTACATGTCTCTTAGATTCATTAGTATCTTCATGATGAATCTCACATAATTTATTGGGGAGAAATGGTTATCAAAGATGAAATGGCATTCATGGAGTGTCCAATAGATATCTAAGATCATCGAGAGAAGGTGTTTCATGGACATACCATTCCTTTTTTTATGTGTTATGGAGGAATGGTGAATTGGAGGAGAGTACTTGTGATTGTGATACACAGATGTGTTCCCAGTACCCTAATTTGTTTTGAGTTTTCCCTTATTTTGTATTGCTCTGTTATTTTGATGATGTGATGGTTAGGGTCTTGTTGGTTTATGAGATGTACTTTTCTTTGATTTTTATGGGTGATTAAATATTCATGCATATGAAGAGGATAGAACCTGATTCCTAATTAATACATATTATTATTTTTCATGATTAAAACCATGTAGGTGAGTTAGATCTTCCCAAAGATGATAATATCTTGACATGGGAGATGGAATTCCTTGATTTGTGTGCATGGGGGATCTGTTATCTAGTGGTTATGTAAATCATTGGTTTGAGACTGGTGTAGTGTTGAGATGGTGGTATAGATGTTTATGTAGAAAAGTGGCTTGATATTGGAGAGGTGGTGTGGTTTTGAGGGTTTTTTGGTAAAAATTTTCAGCTAGGACTGGTGTGTTTAGTTGGGGGTGGTATTTTAGTTGTAACAATATCCTTGATGGGAATCTTATAAGATGATTATTTAGACCTTTTTTCCCTTTTTAGTTCTATTTTTTTATTCTCAAGGAAAATAATAGTTTAAAGGAATCTAATTTAACAACTTAGACCTTCTATCCCATTAATTTGTGGGATTTATGGTGGTAGAGGTGACTGGGGGAGTCCTGATGAGTTTGGAGGATAAGGTGGCTAGAGAGTCCAACTGAGAAAAAGCTATGAGGTTTGGATCCTGAGGATTCATCTTAGGGGTGGCTTTTGTGGCATGGGAGAGGTCTTTTGTGGGTTAGGAATCCTATAGTATCTATTTTGGTGCTAATACTATTTGGGGGTGTCTACACTGTATAATTTGGATGCGGCGTATCCCCTTCTCAGCAATCAAGTGGCTACGATGTGGAGTGTCAAGATGTGGAGTAGCGGGGCTAGGGTTGTTGTGTCGTGCAGTGGGGCTATGGTATAGGATGAATTACTCCTGTGGTTTAGATATTTCATTGTGACATAGTGAATTAGGCTGGAATATTTGGTACTAGTTATGATTTAGGGGGTGATTTCTCCATGGGCAGTAGGCCGTAGTGTAGTCCCCTTTCTTGGAAAATGGATTTTGTAGTGTGGTGGCTATGGCTGCACCATAGTGCCTCCTGAGATAATAGGATATTCCCTAGATCTATACCATGTTCCTTGGACATTCACTTTGTCCTAGGGGGATACAATTTTGTCTCTTGTGTTGCATCATAGTGTACCCAATTTCAAGAGGTTTCGTGGTGTTGTCCTAGGGGTTGCATCGTGGTTTTCTAAAATTTAGTGTACGTATAAATTCTTAAATCCATTCAAACCCATAAATTTTCCTAAACTTTTTCTCATTTCCTAAGTGACCCAAGTGTGTCCTTTAGAGGCCCTTCAGACCCTAATCAGTGGCTTTCAACCCTATTCTTTTATAATCAATCTGTAGATATTTATGTGAGTTTTTCCCTGTACTCCTCTGTTTGTAACCCTGTTTATTTTCTGGGAAGGGACTATATCAAGGAAACCTATTATTTTGATGGTGTTTTGATAAGTATATGATGTGGTTTTTGAGTTCTAGGTTGGTAAAGGTGTCCTCCATGAATGTTCTTGGCGGTTTCCTACATCTCGATCCAACCTTGCACAACAGATCGGAAATCTTTATTTGAGGTAGGGGATCCTTAATTCTCATATAGTATATCATGTAGGAGGGGTTATATTCTTGTTATATTTTTGAAATATGTTTTCATTGGCTTAATTAAAGATTATTTTAAATTGAAATTTATGGGTAAGGGATTTGAATCGCGTAATTTTGCATCTTTTGATATTGTGAATTTTATAGGTTTGCTACCCCACTGAAAATCATGTCCGTTGGTGGATTTTTTTGATCTATGATTTTTTTGATTAAGGAGCCCCTATTGTTTGGTTGTTTTTTATCACCTAAAATATAAATTTGTTAACCATGTATATTCAGTTAAAAAAATGGTTTCCCCTAGAAATACAATTTGAGTGAGAATACCACTAAAATAAAGAAGTGGAAGTCATGAATAGCACCTTAATAACTCTAAAAATTGTGATGTAAAAAGTATTGGGGTGTGTGGTTGGGATGTGGGGTGGATTTTTTGTGTGTGGTAATGGTATATGGTAGTGATGTGTGGTTTTTATGTGGGGTGGTGATGTGATGAGAAGTGAATGTGGTATGTAGAGGTTGTGTTATGGAAGAAAGTTATGATGTGGAAAAATGGTTCTGATGTGGAAAGTGGTTATTGGTGTGAAAGGGAGGTGATGTGGGATTATTGGAATGAGAAAGATATGTTGTTGTGTTGTGTTGTGTTGTCTTGTGTTGGATGTCTAGGTGATATGATAATTTGTAAATAATGAAAGTGAAATTGCATGGGTTTAATGGCTAATAAACATTGAATTGAAATGGTAAGAATTGATTAAATTGATAAAGAATATGAAATGTGGACTGTGGATTGTGGATTAATGTGTTTTTTGTGCATTTAGTGGTGGTATTGAAAATGGAGTATATTTTGAGGTTTGGTGGTAATTTTGTGAGTTGGTATGATGATCTTGATGCGAACCCATCGGTTGGTATTGTGTGTTATGATATTATAAAAATTTTATTTCCTTGTAATTTCTATATGAACCCATCCAATTTCAATAAACTTGTCCAAAAAACAAATTTTCTGGGGTATTTTTTCCAACATCTCGATGGTGTGGATGGAAAATTTCCAACCCGCTCTTCCCCACTCCCACTTCCAGGCGATGATACATATATAGGCTATGATAGCCAAAAGTCAAAAATGAACTGTGATAATGTGTGATGAGACGATGAGTTGGATTATGGTGGGGTTGTGCATGGTATGAGGAGGGCACAAGGTTTATGTTCTTCATTTTTAGGATAACATACTACTCCGGTCATGAGATGTGATGTGATATGATGGTCGAGATGTCTTCGAGTGAAATATGGTGTGATGTAGTGGTTGAGGTGTCTTCAGGCGATATCTGACGTGTTGTGATGTGATAGCCCAGGTACCTTCAAATGATATATGATGTGATGTGATGTGATAACTCATGTGACTTTGGGAAAGTTGTTATGCAGAATTTGTGAGAGTGCCAAGGCATACGATGTTGGGGTGTGAGAGCGGAAAATCAGTGGGAAAGTAGTGTGGAGGACCCTTTTATCAACAAGCCTCTATACTACTATACTTGGATGAGTTATTTGGGGATCGAGCCCTGGTGATGATGGGTTTGGTTAGTTGAACTGTCTAGGTGTTATTGGTTCTATTGTTTTCTCACCGATGCATTAGTATTATCTTTTCACATGTGCATGAGAGACTTTGGATATCCTACTCAGTATACTTATATACTCACCCCACATATATATAAACTTATTTTAAGGTTTCTAGGAGGACTTTATAGACCATACTAGACATTACTAGCTTGGACCATTAGATCGGTTGTAGTGTCTCTATATTAGTTTTTATTTTGGTTGTTTATTTGGATATTATTGTATTTTTTTACATTGTACATTCAATATAGGATGGTTATGGTTTCTTTTTTGTATTATATCATGGAGTTTCTTGTGTTTGATTTATATTATATCCCACTCCTATATTTTAGAGGGTAATATCTTCCATGTATGTGAGATTTTGTATAGCCTCGGTGCTTGTCACCTACACGAGGCCTACTGAAGGCAGGACTCAGGGGCCGTTATCTCTCTTCCTTCATCATCGACCTAGGATGGGTAAATTTGGAAGAAGGGGTCATGACAAGTTGCGCCTTGAAATAGGTGGAAGTGAGACTCTTTTATAGGTGAAAAAGGGACAAATATTTGGAAAAGAATGTCAGGTAAGGGGTAAGAATGAAATTACATGATATTTAGGTGATTTAGGTGGGGAAATTTTAGCAAGGAATTTATGTATGACTTTCCAACCTAAAAAAGTATTCTAGAAGGTTTAAGTGTCAAGTTGATTTAGTAAAAAATTTATCCATGTTAGATTATCCATTTTAACACGTATTAGTCTTTATTAAAATTTAAACATGGTAATTATTTTAATACTAAAAATATAAAATAACCATTATTACCAAATTTTTATGTGCTAAATCCAAATTTGGACTCCATTCAATTCAATTTAATTTGTAAATATAAAGAAATTAACTTTTAAATTAAAACACATAATGTGTTGAAAAACTGTTTTTGTAGAAATTTTTTTTTGATAATTAAGTGTTCTTAATATTATTTAACATTGATTATAAATTAAATGAATGTAAATTTATTTATATATATATATATTTAAACATTGTATTAGAGTCTTTATTTTCAAATAGATCAATTTAATTTAAAATCACAATATTTAGAGAAGTATCATCCATTGAAAAATAATTGTTAATACTAATAATAAAATTGATCTCATTTCCTAATTTGAAAATTCTGATTATAAATATTCAAATCATGTTATATGATTCAATTTCTAAAAGTGACAAAATTGATTTTAATAAAAACATGCACAATGCATAAAACAGTTTTAAGAAACATGTATCTTCTAAGAATAAAACAAATTTATTACTTGACTAGTAATAACTATTTGATGTATGTTAACTTATTTTGTTAGATATATTATCAACATTTTCCATTTAAACCATTATTTAACCATTATATAATAAATGTTATAGTTAATGAAAAGGACATTTTTAAGATCATATATTTTTAGGCATAAAATGATTTTATTTTTTATTTAGCTATACTAATTGAATTTTATAAATGCATTAGTGTTAAAAAAAATTATTTTTATTTCTACATATATTTCATAATTCATTTACCTCTATATTTACCTATTAATTCAATGAATTCATTTTAAAGGTTACATAATGTTACCTAATTCATTTTGGTTTGGTGTTTCATGTGAATCAAGTTATTAAACACATTCAATTTTAAAGTAAAATATATATTTTAAAATCTTTGGGTGTTTTAGTATCAACCTTAAATAAATTATGTCCTCATAACTTTTGTAAGGAGCTGACCTTAAAAACATAATCTTTATATTTCTAGCTTAGATACTGATAAATGTGACCCAATTTTTTCCAACCAAATCTTACAAATTAAAAAGGAAATATTGAATCACTTACACACCCAAGGACCTTTCAAGTTTAGAGTTTTAGAGAATTATAAAAAACTATTAACAACTTATACGCGTAAAAAAATGGTTCATAAATATCTATGTCATCTCCCACTATACCCATATTTTCATATTCCATGTTAAATATTAACATCTCCTAAAAAATTATTCACATATGAAACCTTTCTAGACTCAAATAAATTTTCATCATTCTTCATAACCTGAGGAAAAGGAAACATAAGAAAGGTGAGCTAAAATACTCAGTAAGGGTAAATATAAGTATTAACAATTTAATATCACCAATGAGCATAAGATGAACAAAAGGATATGATGATATAATCAAAGTGTGTGGGAACAACATAAGATAACTCATACCCATAAATACTTGGATAATCAATCATGAAAAATGGAATAAAGCTTTAACATAATAAAAAATTCATAGAATCAATAATCATGAGTCATGTGATATCAATATTGATTAAATGAACCATTTATAACCCATAGAAAGAATAAAGAAAATGTGTTGGTATCTTAGAACATTTTCATATCACACATACATATGGAGTTACCCTCATGTTTACACATGGAATAACCCTAATGATTATGCTTGAAATAACCCTCATGTTTATACTTGGAGTAACCATCGTAGTTACACATGGAATAACTAACATAGTATATTTTTATAATCTCTTAGGAGAAACCTAATCGGTTAACTACATCCCTTTACCCAATGCATTGGAGAGATATAATGGGATCACCTATCCTCAGTTTATTAGGGAACCACCCATCATCATAAAAAATTTTCAATAACCATAACATGAATAAAGTACATAGATCGATCATTTCATCATAAAACTAACGGGAACAATCATTATTCCTTACATAGCTTCATTAACCCATGGAAAAAAATGGGTTCCATGAAAATATCTTAGAAAAAATCATAATCCATCCATATAAAGAATTAGGCTGATATAAAAACAATAAAATCCCAATATAGTATAATTAATATCAAGGGTTGTTGACATCGATGAATGGAAATAACATTAAAAGACCATTAAAACTTTTTTTAGGAAAATTCCCTTTTAATTTGAAAATATATTTTAAAAACTAAATAATCACACATATTAAATTAATTATTTTCTTTGAGAATAATCTTATAAACTTGTAAATGAATCTTTAAAGTGTTAAGGCATCATAACAGTGATAAAATCCGTTCATATTGTAAATGTTAAAAATAAACATTTTAAAAAAAATTGTAAAAGGGATTCAAAAGTTACCCATTTGAAAAGCATTTAAATTTAATTTTAAAAACACTTTAAAATAATATTCAAAGATCATGTAAAATATATTTAGAAAATAATTTATTTTTATAAAAGATAAATTTTGAAAAAAATAGAAAACTGTGATATGGAAGAGAAATATTTATGATCCAAAAGAAAGTACAAGATCAATATCACTTATAAAAAAATTTCTTGATGATTATTTAAAAAATAAGGGAGAAAATCTAAATTAAACATATTAAACATAGTCATTACTAGATGAGAAAAAATATATTTTTTTGAGAATGGAAATACCATTAAAAGATCATTAAAACATTTTTTTAGCAAAATACCCTTTTATTTTGAAAATATCTTTTAAAAAATAAAAATTCACACATATTAAAGAAATAATTTTCTTTGAAAAAAAACATGTAAAATTGTAAAAGAACCTTCAAAACATTATGGAATCATGATAGTGGTAAAATTCATTCATGTTATAAATTTTAAAAATAAATATTCTTTTCAAATATTTTGTAAAAGGGGGTCAAAAGTGACCCATTTGGAAAACATTGAGATTTAATTTTAAAATATTTTAAAAATAAGATACAAAGATCATGTAAAAGATATTTATAAAATCATTTATATTTAGAAAAGATTTTTTTTTAAAATATGTTATGATACATGGATATGGAAGATTAATATTTCTGATCCAAAAGAAGGTACAAGATCAATATCACTTATAAACAACTTTATTGATGATTATTTAATCAATAAGAGAGAAAAATGGAAATTAAACATGTAAAACACATTCATAACCAAATGAGAATAAAATATATTTGGATCAAGAATATAATATCATATGATTTCCCCCAAATAAAATCTGAACATAAACAATCCTGAGAATAAAGGAGATTTTAACATAAAGCTTTTTCCATTTTGATAACTTTTCAATCGTAAGACACATTAAAGAATAACTTCAAATGAAAATTTAAATATCATGAACATAAGTATATTCATGAAATAACATATAAAAGGTTTAGTATATACACCTCATAAAATAAGATAGATTCATATATAAACATCTATCCCAAAAGAAAGATAATTTTAGATGAATAACCCTTACAAAGATCATATCATTTAATTGAGAAGTAATCAATCAAACAATTATGTGTAACAAATGTAAATCCACAAAAAAATGTTTAAATAAAAAATAAAACAATTTAGATATCAATTCACACATAATAATGTTATAAAAAATCAATAAATAAGAGTTATAACCCAATGAAATGAAAATGAGTTAAGAATCTCTTTATCACTTGGTAACTTTCAAGTTAAATACCCTTGGATAACATAATTGAAATTGAAACTTAAAATATCATGAATTATGAAGGATTCATGTTATTATATATAAAATTTTATTATATATACCATATAAAATAAATTATGTTCATAACAATAAATATGCCTCAATAAATAAAAATTGATACAAAATCCCTTACCTCATGTCAAGACTTTCCATTTATTCCCTTTAACTCCTATATAATAAACACATATCAATTATTTGTATTTTTAAGAAACTTTTAGATGATTAATATATTATCCTTAAACCATTTACTTCATTTATATTAATGACATAGTTAATTACTTAATTAGTTAATTCCATATTAGGTGTTTTTAAGGATGTTTAGTTCTTAAGTTCAAAATGAATTTAGTGGGTTGAATATAGTCAAAGAGGTCATTATTATATTATCTAAAAAATAATAATCATGAAATAATTATAATTTTTATACATTAACTATACTTTTAAAATCAATCATAGATTATGGATATGAAAAATGAACTATGTCACAATCATGGAGACGATAGGTCATACGTACGCATGAGCAACATTTCCATTTTTCAAAGATCATCATGGAAAGAAGGCAACTATATTTTTATTTTTAAATAATTATAATAATATAATAAATTCAATATTTCTTCTTTAAATATTATTATATATTTCATTCATGTGATTTGGTGATAAAAAAAATCGCATCGCTTCATGGAGGAGGTAGTCCACACGTACACACAAACAATGTTATCATTTTTCAGTGAATGGAAAGATAAGAAAATAAATTATATATTATCATTATATAATGATAAATATGTCATTAATATAATATATAAACATTAATTTCATCATTATTACTAGTCTTGAGAGATGGTTATGGAAAACGAATTATATCAGTTCGTGAGGTGGTGGTCCCTCGTACATACAAACGATGGATTCCTTTCCCATTTGATGGAGGTTGGAGATAGAAATAGGTTATTATGATATCATAATAACATCCTAGTATATTTAATATACTTATGTTATTATATCATCATGGTTGTATAATATTTTAATGATGTTTAAGAAAAAATAAAACTAAAACATTTGGTTAAGCGATATACCTCTTCTTTGGAAAACCTCCTTTGTTTCTCACCATAGGAACTCTAAGGTTGGTGTTATGACCAATATAAGATCTATATAATGTGAGGAGAAATTTTTGAAGAGTATTTGGGAATATATGGGCTGAAACAAATGGTTCTTGAAGTGTGTAGGGAAGTGGAGAGGTTGTTCTATTTTATAAGTGAAGGGAGTGACACTTTTGGAATTACTCAAAATATTAAATCAATATAAATTAATTTTCAATTAAAAGTGGATCCAAAATGATTTGTTTTTAATATATGATTATAATGGGTCTAAATATTCTAATAAAAAAATTATAAAAAGAATTACAATATTTTTACCCATATCGTTTGGTTTTAACCTCTCATTAACCCATTTTAAACTTACCTTGACAATAATGTTTTTTACTCTTTTAAGGTTAATATAGTTACAATAAATGAAAAAATGGCTCATAAATGGACCATGGTTGATATTATAAAACATTTATTAATAAATTAGGTGAATATAAGATTTTTTAAAATATTATATCATTTAATAAAATATTATTTATCATAAAATGTCATTAATGTCAAATTTTAGAACTATTCATTACTTTGATATTAATAAAATCAAGTCAATAAGTAAAATTCAAAAAAATAATTTTATTATATCCCTAACATATCATTTTCATCTATAACCTTTTTTATCACATTAATTATCTCAAATTATATTTGTCTTAATATTTTTAATATCATTTATTTAATTTTTTAATTAATTGAATAATTACTGCATTAGCATTGTGTAAGAATTTAAGTTAATTATTTCTTATATAAAAATTAAAAATAAATTACCATCATAAAAATAAATTAATTAGGCATAATATAATCTTTTATATTCATTCATTATGTATATTTAATCATATCCATGTCAATACAACGTATTTAGTTTGTTATTTTGACTTTTCTGGCCATATGCAAGCATTACATAAGAATTTTGGATAATATTCTTATTATATAACTCCAAAATTCCAAAATATAATTAAAAATAATTATTTAAACATGAAATTTAATAAAAAGTTCGTGAAAATACTTATTACATCCCAATTATTATCTATAAGAGAATGAATTTTCTTTTTTCCAGTGTCGTGTAAGCACAGCGTCAACACTGAAAATGATTTTCATATTTATCATGAAATAAATTATAATTCACATGTTATAAAATATTTTTGTATTATATTTGTATTATATTATCATACATGAGTCATTAAATAAGTTAATAAATTTTTATATCATAATTATGTCTTGACGATATCATAAAAGATACTATATTCCATAAAAACTATATTTTTTTTACTATCCACCAAAAATATTAAATTCATCAAAAAATCTCAAAAATTAATCCTAGGATAAATTTGTCTTGATTAATATAAAAATGAATTCTATTTCATAAAATCAAATTACCATAAGTTACATAAATATAAATTATTATAAATGCATAAAACACAATGAAAAATAGTTTTTATAAAAATGTGTTTTAAGCCCAAAAATAAACTTATACCAAAATAAGGTATAAAGATGATTCAAATGTAATTAAATATATTAAATATAAATAAATTATTATTATTTTAATTTTATATAAAATCCATTTCACAATGGTATTTTTTAATGAAAATAAATGAATGTGTTACAAAAAGTACAAATAACGATATTTTCATTATTCATTGAAAATAAAACTTTTCAAAAAAATATAAAACATTCACCATAGGATAATTTTGATATTCTGATTTTAAAAATTAGGTTTATTTTATGAAATATAATTTCTTAATGTTCTAGAAATTAATTATATTATTCACTCACAAAAAGCAATCAAAACATTTTTTTGATGAAAACATAACTTTAATGAATAAAATGGTTTTACTAACAATCGAGTGCTTATTTCCTGAGAATTAATAAATAAATTTTTATTGATTAGAAGATTTATATATTTTTTAAAAATTATTTAATTATATTCATACTCTCCAATTTAATATTTAGGTTATAGTGTTCATATTAAAATAAAAATATTTTTTGTTTTGTTTAATTTTGGTGTTGTGTGTGCCTCACATACATAATGTATTTTTAAAATATCAGTATATTATAATTTTAATTATCAATCCATAATAAAATTATTTTGAGGAATCTAAAAGATAATAATGAATCATGAAATATTTTCAACTAAGTTTTCAACCATAATATCTTAGTTATGACTAGAAAACACATCTTTTTTATTCATAATGTTAACTGATTGCTACGTTTTTCCTAAAAAACTTGTTGCTTTATTCCCTAATCTTCCAAAAATAAATCATCTTCCATTTCCTTTGAGATATTCCCCCAGGTGAATTTTCACACATTCCTGACGCATAGGAAGTTGAATCTTCTTTCCTTTGTCATCTTTGTCACCCAAACTTCTTGGAGACTCAATCCTTCTCTTCCTTAGTTTGTGTAGGAATTCAACAATTTTCACATTGTTAATCATAATTCTTGATATCTAGTTTTTAATAATCATAACATTACTTGAATAAATTCTTATTACTTTAGGTTTTTTGTTTGTACAATCTCCTCATTTTCCATGGAATCCATTGTTAACTTGATTATTTTGGTCTTTAGTAGTTACTAAAACCAAAATTAGTTAACGTGTGTGATAAACACCCTAAAAATTTATTGTAAGATAATTACATGAATAATTTAACCTCAAAATTTCTTATTCTTAAAAATTATTGCATTATTTTTTAGTTCAACCTAAATCACTCTCAGATCAATCTATGTTTCTTTAGGTTGGGTTCTCTCATATTATTTAATCTATTATAATAAATCTTTCATAATTACTTATAAAGAGAATGTGATTAAACAAATCATATCCCTTTGGAGTGTCTAGCCAGGTGTGTAGTATTAGTTCTACTCATCATGAACCAGAGTGAAGAATGTTTCAGTGCTCAACCAACATTTTTGGTGTGATTTCCCCTAGGTGCATCTATGCCACATTCACATTCACTTTATAATATCTAAATATAGATGTAATTTCTAGGAGAACGACAAAATCTCCACATTACCAAAACTTCATAATGTTATCATATACTTAGACTTTTCCCTAAGGTTTTCACTAAATTTATCTTATCTAAATCCCTAAAATATTAAATATTACCTTAAATAACCTAAAGATTTATCAATACCTTTGAAATTATGATCAACCTTAACTAATCTACCCTTAAAGTATCCTCGACTAACATCTTAACCTCTAAAATTATTTAACCCCTACTCTGATACAAACTATGATGCCCTATGGATGTGACCATCCCAATTACATGACTTAATATAAATATTGTATTATAATTCATTCCCAAGACCTTTTAGGTTTAGATTTTTAGATAATTATGACAAATCATTAAGTAAAAAACTCATGTTTTTTCAAATAATGGACTTTTTCTCACTATATAAACAATTGATAAATCCATAAAAAGTCTTCAATATCCCCTAAAAATTATTCACACATGATAATCTTCTAGACACATCTTACATATTAATTTTCTTCATAACCTGGGGAAATGAAAACATAAGAAATGGGTGAGCTCAAATATTCATCCAGGGATAAACATTGAAATTAGAACATAACGTGGGTAAGACTTAAAGCATAAAATAAGAATAAAAACATAAGAACATGGAGATAATTACATGAGGTATAACATGGTCATAAGCACAAGAAGAATAACTTGAAAATATGGATACACCATTAACATGATACATTCATAATAATATCACTAAATTTCATCACTAAGGTATCATAAACTAATATTACCAAGGTTATTCAAAAAGGTATCATAAAGCATTACTAAGGATTACTGTCAAGGTATCATGAACATGTCATATCTAGAGATTAATTTTTTACCCAATTCATTGGAGAACTATCAGAGAACACCTATAAGTACTTGTCCTTAAAAAATTACATAATCTTGAATTTTATTCAAGAACATACATTCTTTCACATTGAGTATCTTTACAAGTTTAGAGTTTTAGAAGATTAGGACATAATTCGTATATAATAAACCAAATTTATACAAAGAGGATACTACAAAAAAATATCCATTTTTTCATAATATAAAACATTTAAAAATAAAACATTTTTTCTTTGAAAAATCTTCATAACATTTAACTTGACTTCCTCCATTATCTCACACATCCTTATAACCTATGAAAAATATTTAAAAACTCAAGATAATCAGAAAAAACTCAGTAAGGGACATAAATAAAAAAACCTTTAGTCCAGTGAAAACATGAAAACCCATTATAAACCCTTTTCTTGAAAACTAATAAGAATGAATAGAAACATCATGTGGTTTTATTGGGATATATTTACCATATCACTCTTACATTCACCCTTATACATGGAATAATCATTTGGCCAACTTCCTTCTCTGGAGTACCCAATGCATTGGAGAGAGATAATAGGGCTAACCTATTATATCTTGAGCTATAATGGGATAAAACCAATATAAGATATGTCTAAGGAACTTTTCAGGAATAAAACACTTGATAAATCATTTCAACCCTTGAGAAACACACATTTATATTTTCAAAATACACTTTTTTCATAAAAAAATCACTTTTAAAATATAAAAATCATGCACATGATAATGAAATAATATTATTAAAAAATAACTATAAAAAAATATAATGGAAACATAATAGTAATATATCATCATGAAATCATGATAAACCACTCACTCCGTATAAAAAAAAGAAAAATATTTTTGAATTTTGTAAAAGACATATTTAAAAGGATTTTAAAAGGAAATACCCTTACCTTGGGTTTGAATTCCTTAAAATGTATTCAAACCTCCTATATAATGATTTGAATAGTGTTATTAATATATTATAGAACTAAATCATGTTTATAATACCATACATTTTCTTCTTAAAACATTATTCTCCCATTTATTAATATTATTTTGTTATTTTTTTTTTGTTTCGGGTGCGTTCTTTTCATGGTTTCCAATGTCGGTTTATTTATGGTCTTAGTTATAAAAATTAAATAATAATCCATAAGTGATAAGATATATATATTTAGTTAATTTCAAACAAGTACATGTGAATTTAAACTTTTCATGATTTTGGTAAAGGGAAACGAAAAATTTTCTTCCACGTAGGCGGTGAATTAACGCACCACTGACGGTGATATCGTTATTTAAGAAATAAAGGAGAAGATGAGAAATTTTATAAAGAATATACCATAAAAACAAAAACAAAACTCCAATATATATGTGATACTAAAGTTTTAATGAAACATTGGATAAGAGGCGGGGATAAGGTATAAGTGAAAATGAATTTAAAAGAGAAGAAAAAGGAACCTTTTTGAAAAATTCCCCTTGGGAGCCCCTTAAAGGATCTTGGAAGTGGTATTTTTGTGATACCAGGAGCTCAATAATGTGGAAAAGGGATGAGGATAATATAATTTTTCATAGTTTACCCAATCAATATGGCTTTATGTGATGAATTTTTTTAAATGATGGCACCTCCTTTTATAATTGAGGTGAGCGGTAATATAGAAATTACTCAAATTATTAAAATATATTAAATTTCTTATAGGGTTTAAGACTTCAAAAAGGGATAAAAATAATATAATATCACATTTTCAACAAAATTATTTAATTTTTTTCCTTTTTCAATATTTTTTTTATTTTTAAATAATTTAACAAAATATTTTATTCATGGAAAAATAATTTCATCAAATTAAAAACTATTCACATGGATGACTTTAAACACATCAAAACAGAGTTTACAATTTGAATTAATTTTTTTATTATATATTATATATATTATAATTACCTATATAAATCGTTAATTGACTTATAAATATCAAATTATATTTATTTTACTATTTTAAAAATCATTAATTTTATTTATTCATCAATTAAATATTTACTGCATCATAATTGTTCAACTCATTGAAGTAATTATTTATCACCTAAATTAAAGAATAAAATTTTATTAGAAATATAATTCCATTATTTTTACAAATACTATTTTTTTGTCAAAAAACCTACTGGAAAACCTCAAATTAAAATATTATACTAATTAAAAGTTATATTGTGAATAAGTTATCTTTCTTTTTAATAAAATAATATAAAGGGCCTAATGTAATCCATATAGGTCCAGAATATCCCCAATTTGAATAAAAACACGATAATGGCTGTTATTTTCTTATATAAAAAAATTTTATCCAATATTTTTGTCATTTAATAATTCTTATAAATTTAATAATAAAATTTTATTTCTTTTTCTTATGCTTTCACAATAACTGCATTAGCATTGCACATGAATTAATGTTAATTATTTCGTATATAAAAATTAAAAGTAAATTACTATCATAAAAATAATTTAATTAAGTTCAAAATAAAATTCAAGATTCATTATTTATTTATATTCACTCATATACATGTCAAAATAACATCTTAAATTTGTTATTTTTGTTATTTCTTACCCTACGCAAGCATTGTATAAACATTTGGATAAGATTAATGTTATATAACTATAAAATCCAAAATTAAAAAAACATCAATAATAACTAATAATTAATAAATGAGTCTTGAAAATAATTTTTATCACTAAAATGTTATTTATAAAGAACCAAATTTGACATTATTAATGCTCTAGAGACACTGCATCGGCACTAATAACAATTTGTATACTTATCATGAATAGAATATAATTTTCATGTTCTAAGTTATTTATGTACAATATTACTCTTATAGTATAATTATTTAATTATTAAATAAATTTAATAAATTTGATATCATAAAAATGTCTTCACGACATCACAAAGAAATACAGTATTTTATTAAAAACAATATTTTTTACTATTCAACAAAAATTAAACTTTTTCAGAAAATTATAAAAAATTAGTATCAAGATAATTTCAAAATTAAGAATTCAAAAATGAAAATATTTTTGTGAAAATAAAATTCTATAATTTAAAAATTAATGTTTTAAAATAAATAACCGTTTAATAAATTATTTGTTTTAAGAATTGCTATTTAAATAGAAAATACTAATAAATATAAAAACACATTATTCTATAAATACCTGAGTTTTTACATTGTCCCACCCTTTTTGAAATTATATCCTTATAATTTTATTCACTTATTAAAGAAATATGGGTACTTTTTTCTCATAGCATTTTCAGATTCCCATGTTGCTTCTTCTGCCATGTGGTTTCTCCACAATACCTTAACTTGGAAAATTACCTTATTCCGCAAAACTTTCTCTTTGCGATCAAGAATATGAATAGTTTTCTCTTTATAATAAATGTTCTCTTCCAGCTGAACAAATTCCGAGCTCAAAACATGATATGGATATGGCACATACTTTCTTAACATCGAGACATGAAAAACATTGTGTACTTGAGATAAATTCAGAAGTAAAGCTACTCGGCAGGAAACTGGTCCAACTTTCCTGAAGATTTAGAAAGGTCCAATGAACTGTGGACTTAACTTTACTTTTTTATCAAAATGAATAACACTTTTCCAAGGAGACATTTTAAGGAAAACATGATCACCTACCTCAAAAGAAAGGTCTTTTTCCCTGTTATCTGTATAAATTTTATGTCTCCTCTGAGTAGTCCTCATGTGTCGCTGAATCATCTGAACTTTAACTACCAATTCCTCTAATAATAATGGTCCCATTAAATTTTATTCTCTAAATTCATCCCAAAATATTGGAGTTCGGTACCGCTTTCTGTATAATGCTTTAAAAGGTGCCATATGTATACTGTAATGAAAACAGTTATTATAAGAAAACTCTGATAAAGAAAGATGTTGATTCCAACTTCCCTAGTAATCCATTGAATACGCACATAGCATATCCTCCAAGGTCTGAATTTTTCATTCTAACTGACCATATGATTAAGGATAAAAAGCTGTAATGAAATTTAATTATATTCCCAATGACTTCTGAAGGACTTTCCAAAATTTAGAAGTGAACATGGGATCATGATCTGATACAATGGAGAGAGGAACTCTATGCAACCTAATAATTTCTTTGAGGTACAATCGAGAAATATGATCTAGAGAAAGAGCATATTGAATAGTAAGTAAATATAAAAATTTATTCAAACAATCTACAATAACCCATATCACATTGTTACCTTGAAATTTTCTTAGTAGTCCCACCACAAAGTCCATGGACATATTTTTCCATTTACACTTTGGCATTGGAAAAGGTTGAAGTATCCCCTTCAGTAAATGCCACTCTGCTTTAACCTATTGACATGTCAAAACATTTCATGGTAAAATCTACAGTATCTATTTTTATTCCATTCCATCAATAATACTCCCGAGAAATCCCTATACATCTTGGTGCTACTAGGATGAACTGAAAATAGAGAACTATGAGATTCACATAACAACTCTTTCTTTAAATGTGAATCATAAGGAACATATAACCTCTTACCAAACCTCAAAACTCAATCTTTATCAATATTAAATTCATTCAACTTACCTTTCTTAACTAGTTCTACCTTTTTCTGCAACTCATGGTCTTCCTTTAGTAATTTCTTAATTCTATCTGATAGAGATGATTTCACTAACACATAAAACAAAACAGAGGTATTTTCTACACCAAAATCTTATAAGAAAAAAATTATCAAATCATTTACCAAGGGTTAATGTTCCAAAATTATCATAGTTAATGTAGAATTATTTTTCCGACTTAAATAATCGGCAACTCTATTTTATTTTCTAGGATGTTTATTGTAATGACCCGAAATTTTGAATAAATCTTGTTTCCTAATTTTATGTGTTATTTTATTTTATTTTTGTACTCAACAAAAATGTTTCATTTTATAACATGAGTATAATTAAAATGAGACTGTTGGGTTTTGACCATTATTTGACCATTGGTCAATATGACCGTTGTAAACTAAACGTTTCGATTATTGTCTCTAAATACAAGTAATCTTGGTTAATTAATATAGAAAGAAGATTTGATGGCCTCACCCAGTAGTCTTGGACCGATCGAAGCTCATCTAACAGAACTTGGGAAGGAGGTAGCACCATTGGGCTTTGCTCTGGACCAAACCCAAGATGAACTTCATCGTATAAAGCTAGAACGGGATAGCCTTCGCGAGAAGTTCAAATTGATAGAAATTACTACTCGTGAGATGTTGGCCGAGCCTCCCTCGGATTCTCTAACCTTAGCACACCTTACACATAGGTCATATGCTGGTGTGATAAGGGGCTATGTAAGGAGACCGTAACTGTCTTGTGTAATCCTTTGTTTTAAATAAAAATTTCGATTTCTTTTATGAATTTTCAAATGACCGGATAAATATAGTATGCATATTTTTGATGAATTTTAGAAAAAGGATATTTTAAAAATGTTTATGTAAACCTTAAATAATTAAAAATGTGTAATGATTTTCAAAAAATGGTCTTCTACAATTATGTTCAGTACAAAATTTAGAGTCTAATGAGATCAATTTGATTTTTGATGAATAGTAAATTATGAATAGTGATTTTATGATTATGATTAATAATGTGTCCAAATGGATTAGTAATCTCACTTAAAGAAAGTATTAAAATAAGCTAGGCACTTTGATTAAGTAATGTGATTCAATAAAATGGTTAAATAACGGTTTCATAAATTATTATTCAAGTATTAGTTTTTTCAGATGAATAGTGTTTTTTAATTAAAATTTTAATAAAAAATATTTAGAAAATTATTTTTATAAAATGGACTTCATTTTTGAACTCAGAGCATCGATATTATGTTAAGGTAATTTTTGGGGATTTTTCTGAAAAAAAATAAATTTTCGATGAATAGTGTTTTTAATTAAAAATTTAATTAAAAATATCTAGAAAATTATTTTTATAAAATGGATTTCATTTTTGAAATCAGAGCATTGATATTTGGTTAAGGTGAAATTTTGGGATTATTCTGATAAAGTTGAATTTTCGATGAATAGTGAAAATACAGTTTTTAAGTTACGGGTGTTTAATGACATCATTAAATGATGTATTAAGTATGTAATAAATATGGTCAACTTATGAATAGTAAGTTAAGGTATGAGGTTTCCCAAGTGGCCAATACCATGGGCAAGCCCATGGTTTTGCCAAAACCACTAATGAGGTGTCCCTTGACCATTAATGCCTTGTCCCCTCACTTTCCCTATAAATACCAAGCCATCCTCTCATCCATTCGACTCCCCACTCTCCACCAACGAAGTTATGGTCTCCTTACCTCCCAAGGAGTCCTCCCAAGGTACCCCCAAGCCCTCAAGGTCCAAACCTTTGAGTTTTAAGAGTTACGTTTTAAGGTAAGGGATCCGACCTCTCTCTTTCTTTTCAAGAAATCTCTTTTATGTAATTTCTTTTATGCTCCATGTTCTTATGTTAAAGGATGTTCTTTTATACTCCTATTACTGAACTTTTAATGTTCATATAATTAGAGATCCCATCTTGCTCTCATTATTTCGTTTTATGATGTTTTAAGTGGCGCCGTTAGGCTGCCGAATTTTTTTGTAACAGATTCTTTCTCCCTTCTCATTTTTCAAGATCTATTATCATGTAAAGTATTTCAAGTTCCTTTTTATTATGTTGGGGTATGATATCTAAATTTATTATACTGATATTTTATTATCATATGATGAGAGACCCCATTTGATCTCTTCAATTCAGTATTTTGAAGTTTTAAGTGGCGTCGTTAGGCTGCCGAATTTTTAAGTGGTTCTTCACCCTTCTCGTTTTGAAGTTCTACTTTCATGTCAATTCTTTCAAGTTCCTTTTTGTTATGTTGGGGTATGATCTCTATATCTATCATACTGGACTCTTATGTTCATATGATGAGATACCCCATTTTATCTCTTCAATTCAGTATTTTGAAGTTTTAAGTGGCGCCGTTAGGCTGCCGAATTTTTAAGTGGTTCTTCACCCTTCTCGTTTTGAAGTTCTACTTTCATGTCAATTCTTTCAGGTTACTTTTTGTTATGTTGGGGTATGATCTCTATATCTATCATACTGGACTCTTATTTTCATATGATTGGAGACCCCATTTGATCTCTTCAATTCAGTATTTTGAAGTTTTAAGTGGCGCCCTTAGGCTGCCAAATTTTTAAGGGATTCTTTCACCCTTCTCCTTTTCAAAGTTCTAATTCCATGTCAAGTCTTGAAAGTTCCTTTTTATTATGTTGGAGTATGATCTCTATATCTATCATACTGATCGTTTATGTTCATATGATGAGAGACCCTATTTTACATCATCAATTCATTTTTGGTTGAAGTTTATGTAACGCTATTAGGCTGTCGAATTTTCATAAGAGAAATCTTATTTTTGTCTTCCTTTCATGTTCTTCATTTCATATGGTATATTTTCAAATTTCATTACCGTGTTCTTAAATCCCTTATATTCTATCCCTATACTATTTTATGGGTCATTTATGATTGTTTTACCCATGTCCCCTCTCTTTTCAACGTTTTCTAAAACCCTGTAACGTAGTCGTTGTGCTGCAGAACTTTCGTCTCAAAATGCCCCTCTTTTTCTCAAAATTACTTCATGTTGTTAAGTGAATACTCAAAGCTCTTATTTCTACAGGTTTATTCACATATATACAAAAATGTTCTATTTTAAATTCTGGGATTTACATACATAAAACCCGCTCTCCCCTTCCGTGGGTTTAAAGTGACATAAAGATCATGTCTTTAAAGCAGTTTTTAAAACGTTATGATTATGAAATGAAACCCATTTATTTTATGCTATATGGGTTATTTATGAAATGTTTGATGATTATATATGTGGCTCACATGATAATAAAGGCATATTTAAGGGTGCGCCCTGATAGCGCTCCAATGCATTGGGTAAAGACTTAATCTCTAGAGATGACCATTTTTAACGACGCCTTGGTGAATAACCTTGGTAATTTTTTAACGACGCCTTGGTGAATAACCTTGGTAATTTTTAACGAAACCTTGGGGATGGACCTTGGTGAAATGAAACGATTGTCAATATTAAATTTTGCAGCCACATATTCAAGTTATGAAAAAGTTTTATTTTTATTATGATATGCCTCATGATTTCATTTTCATTCCTTAAAGTTATTTTCATGACTTTATTGATGTATCTCAAGTTCATATGTAAAATATTTCACTTGTTTTCCTTACTGGGCCTTCTGCTCACCCTTTCTTTTGATGTATGTCCCCTGGTTATGAGATGCAGTAATGAGCCTAGGGTGAACATGAGGAGAAGCCTTTCAAGTGTTTAAGAAGAATGTTTTTTTTGTTTCATGTTTTATGTTCCTTGTTTCCAAGACACTAAACCTTAAAGATCCTCAGTTCCGTGTAATGGAATGAAAGTTATGTTATAAAAATATGGGATGCTATAGTTGGTATCAAAGGATGGTTTAGTTATTTGTGGAAATTAGGATATGAAAACTTTAGGAAGAAACCTATAGAAAAGTTTAAATATAGGAAGTCTTCCTGGTATTTTGGTGAGTATTGAGTAAGGGGTTGCCAAGAAAATATATCCCTGTCTGGATACGAGCAGGTAGAGGTGGCTCTGGCACAGATGTACATAGGGGTAAAACCCGAAAACACCGCTTTGAGCTAGACTCGAACGGGAACTGGTACACGACAACGGGCCTTGCTGCACTCTTGGTTACGACACTCCCAGGGGATATGCTTTGGTAAATTCATAAGCTTAGTATGAACCATTGTTAAAGGAACAAAGATAAAATAAAATAAAGATTCACATAAGAATATATGATCATGGATTACCTAGATGTGAACCTAGGGGATCACAAGTTAGGGTATACTTTTCTTCTACAAGTTATCCTTATATTCTTTAAGTTCCTTTTCGTGATTATTGGTTAAGTATTTAAGCCTCTAATTATACTTTCTCTTCTTAGTTAATGGTGGGAAATGGAATAACGTGTCCCAACAACCAATGTGATAGGAAATGCGACAATTTCCGTATTAATATGACAGAGATGATTAGGGGATTAAAATATGATTATTAATTTGGAAGACGTTCACTATTTTGGGGACCCTATATGATCGAGGTAAATAGATTACTATAGTATTTTCATTGAGGAGTAAAGTTGACTTATATTTTGAAGAATTGATGAATTTAAGGTGGACTTATAGTAATTTAGGTTACTTATGGGAATGATTAACCTATCTTGGGTAAAATATGTTTAGGTTAGCTAATTTTTTTATAAGATGTTAGGAGTGGTTGATGTTGTCTGGAGATGAACAATGAAGTTGTTTTGGAAGACTGTGTTATCAAATCCTTCTTGTATTTGGGTTTCAATCTTAGTTTGGTTTATTTTTAGGAATTTTAAGGACCGTTATTTATGGAATGGTCTATGATGAACTTTGGGTAGTACCATGGAACTTTGAAGATTTAAAAGTAGCTTCCCTTCCTAGGGGATTCTTTCTTTTTGAAGAGTTATTTTACCTTAAACTTTCTGTTTTTGGGATAATGTTTAAAGATAGAAGAAAAAGATAGTTAATCTTTTGTGGATTATGTGATTCTTTAGAAAATTATTTTTGTTCTTTTTATGAGAACAAGTGCTTTTGAATTCTCATCATTTGGAGAAAAGATTAGTTTTGGTAGAGAATTATTAAAGGATGAAACTCTACTGGATGGTAGGTATATTTTCTTATGTTTTTGTTCTATGTAGTAAATGAATTCCTCCAAATTATGAAAAGGAACATAAAACAAAAACGTTGTCGGATTACATTTCCTACTAGGTAATCAAAGATCGTTTACACACATCGTAAGTTTGGGATTTTCTTATGGTTAACTTTCTCCTAATCATGTTTTCTATCACTCTCCCTCAAAACTTGACCCTTTGTTTTTCTTCCATGTCCATGTTTTCCTACATGGAATCCTAGTGTGGGTTATCTCGGGTGGCCTTTGTACTTACCTTTCTCTATTTTAAAGTAATAATTTTACTGACTCCTTTTCTGATGTGGGACTTTCAATGAAATTTCAAAACCCAATTTTAAAAATTGCGAGGACGCAATTTATTAAGGGGGGAAGATTGTAACGACCTGAAATTTTGAATAAATCTTGTTTCCTAATTTTATGTGTTATTTTATTTTATTTTTGTACTCAACAAAAATGTTTCATTTGATAACATGAGTATAATTAAAATGAGACTGTTGGGTTTTGACCATTATTTGACCATTGGTCAATATGACCGCTGTAAACTAAACGTTTCGATTATTGTCTCTAAATACAAGTAATCTTGGTTAATTAATATAGAAAGAAGATTCGATGGCCTCACCCAATAGTCTTGGACCGATCGAAGCTCATCTAACAGAACTTGGGAAGGAGGTAGAACCAATGGGCTTTGCTCTGGACCAAACCCAAGCTGAACTTCATCGTATAAAGCTAGAATGGTATCGCCTTCGCTAGAAGTTCAAACTGATAGAAATTACTACTCGTGCGATGTTGGCCGAGCCTCCCTCAGATTCTCTAACCTTAGCACACCTTACACATAGGTCCTATGCTGGTGTGATAAGGGGCTATGTAAGGAGACCGTAATTGTCTTGTGTAATCCTTTGTTTTAAATAAAAATTTCGATTTCTTTTATGAATTTTCAAATGACCGTATAAATATAGTATGCATATTTTTGATGAATTTTAGAAAAAGGATATTTTAAAAATGTTTATGTAAACCTTAAATAATTAAAAATGTGTAATGATTTTCAAAAAATGGTCTTCTACAATTATGTTCAGTACGAAATTTAGAGTCTAATAAGATCAACTTGATTTTTGATGAATATTAAATTATGAATAGTGATTTTATGATTATGATTAATAATGTGTCCAAATGGATTAGTAATATCACTTAAAGAAAGTATTAAAATAAGCTAGGCACTTTGATTAAGTAATGTGATTCAATTAAATGGTTAAATAACGGTTTCATAAATTATTATTCAAGTATTAGTTTTTTCAGATGAATAGTGTTTTTTAATTAAAATTTTAATTAAAAATATTTAGAAAATTATTTTTATAAAATGGACTTCATTTTTGAACTCAGAGCATCGATATTATGTTAAGGTAATTTTTGGGGATTTTTTCTGAAAAAAAAAAATTCGATGAATACTGTTTTTAATTAAAAATTTAATTAAAAATATTTAGAAAATTATTTTTATAAAGTGTATTTCATTTTTGAAATCAGAGCATTGATATTTGGTTAAGGTGAAATTTTGGGATTATTCTGAGAAAGTTGAATTTTCGATGAATAGTGAAAATACAGTTTTTAAGTTACGGGTGTTTAATGACATCATTAAATGATGTATTAAGTATGTAATCAATATGTTCGAATTATGAATAGTAAGATAAGGTATGAGGTGTCCCAAGTGGCCAATATCATGGGCAAATACCATGGTCAAGCCCATGGTTTTTCCAAAACCACTAATGAGGTGTCCCTTGGCCATTAATGCCTTGTCCCCACACTTTCCCTATAAATACCAAGCCATCCTCTCATCCATTCGACTCCCCACTCTCCCCCAACGAAGTTATGGTCTCCTTACCTCCCAAGGAGTCCTCCCAAGGTGCCCCCAAGCCCTCAAGGTCCAAACCTTTGAGTTTTAAGAGTTACGTTTTAAGGTAAGGGATCTGACCTCTCTCTTTCTTTTCAAGAAATCTCTTTTATGTAATTTCTTTTATGATCCATGTTCTTATGTTAAAGGATGTTCTTTTATAATCCTCTTACTTACCTTTTCATGTTCATATAATGAGAGATCCCCTCTTGCTCTCATTATTTCATTTTATGATGTTTTAAGTGGCACCGTTAGGCTGTCGAATTTTTTTGTAACGGATTCTTTCTCCCTTCTCATTTTTCAAGATCTATTATCATGTAAAGTATTTCAAGTTCCTTTTTATTATGTTGGAGTATGATCTCTAAATTTATCATACTTATCTTTTCTGATCATATGATGAGAGACCCCATTTGATCTCTTCAATTTAGTATTTTGAAGTTTTAAGTGGCGTCGTTAGGCTGCCGAATTTTTAAGTGGTTCTTCACCCTTCTCGTTTTGAAGTTCTACTTTCATGTCAATTCTTTCAATTTCCTTTTTGTTATGTTGGGGTATGATCTCTATATCTATCATACTAGACTCTTATGTTCATATGATGAGAGACCCCATTTTATCTCTTCAATTCAGTATTTTGAAGTTTTAAGTGGCGTCGTTAGGCTGCCGAATTTTTAAGTGGTTCTTCACCCTTCTCGTTTTGAAGTTATACTTTCATGTCAATTGTTTTAGGTTCCTTTTTGTTATGTTGGGGTATGATATCTATATCTATCATACTGGAATCTTATTTTCATATGATGAGAGACCCCATTTGATCTCTTCAATTCAATATTTTGATGTTTTAAGTGGCGCCCTTAGGCTGCCGAATTTTTAAGGGATTCTTTCACCCTTCTCCTTTTCAAAGTTCTAATTCCATGTCAAGTCTTGCAAGTTCCTTTTTATTATGTTGGGGTATGATCTCTATATCTATCATACTGATCTTTTATGTTCATATGATGAGAGACCCTATTTGACATCATCAATTCATTTTTGGTTGAAGTTTATGTAACGCTATTAGGCTGATGAATTTTCATAAGAGAAATCTTATTTTTGTCTTCCTTTCATGTTCTTCATTTCATATGGTATATTTTCAAATTTCATTACCATGTTCTTAAATCCTTTATATTCTGTCCCTATACTATTTTATGGGTCATTTATGATTGTTTTACCCATGTCCCCTCTCTTTTCAACGTTTTCTAAAACCCTGTAACGTAGCCGTTGTGCTGCATAATTTTCGTCTCAAAATGCCCCTCTCTTTTTCTCCAAATTACTTCATGTTGTTAAGTGAATACTCAAATCTCTTATTTCTACAAGGTTATTCACATATATACAAAAATTTTCTATTTTAAATTCTGGGATTTACATACATAAAACCCACTCTCCCCTTCCTTGGGTTTAAAGTGATGTAAAGATCATGTCTTTAAAGCAGTTTTTAAAACGTTATGATTATGAAATGAAACCCATTTATTTTATGCTATATGGGTTATTTATGAAATGTTTGATGATGATATATGTGGCTCACATGATAATAAAGGAAAATTTAAGGGTGCGTCCTGATAGCACTCCAATGCATTGGGTAAAGACTTAATCTCTAGAGATGACCATTTTTAACGACGCCTTGGTGAATAACCTTGGTAATTTTTTAACGACGCCTTGGTGAATAACCTTGGTAATTTTTAACGACACCTTGGGGATGGACCTTGGTGAAATGAAACGATTGTCAATATTAAATTTTGCAGCCACATCTTCAAGTTATTAAAAAGTTTTATTTTTATTATGATATGCCTCATGATTTCATTTTCATGCCTTAAAGTTCTTTTCATGACTTTAATGATGTATCTCAAGTTCATATGTAAAATATTTCACTTGTTTCCCTTGTTGGGCCTTCTGCTCACCCTTTCTTTTGATGTATGTCCCCAGGTTATGAGATGCAGTAATGAACCTAGGGTGAACATGAGGAGAATCCTTTCAAGTGTTTAAGAAGAATTTTTTTTTTTGTTTCATGTTTTATGTTCCTTGTTTCCAAGACACTAAACCTTAAAGATCCTCAATTCTGTGTAATGGAATGAAAGTTATGTTATAAAAAGACGGGATGCTATAGTTATGGATTTTGTAATCATGATCTTTAATTAGTTTCATTTGTCTTCTCTGTCACATTTTTAATTCCTTATGAGTAAATATAAACTTCAAACTTTTATGATCAGTATATATTTAATATTTTACAACATACAAATTATGCCTCCAAATTTTTAATGGAAAAACAATTGCAGTTAATTCCAAATCATGTGTAGGGTAACTAACACAAGAGGTTTCAACTGACATGAAGCATAAAGAATTACTTGATCATTCTATATCAGAACAAAACCAAGTACCTTCAAAGAACCATCACTACATATAGAAAATTTACCACTTCTAGAAGGTAGGGTTAGAACTAGAGCATTCACCAATCTTCTTTTCAATTTCTGAAAAAAATCATCACATTCTTTTGTCCAAATGAATTTAACTCCTTTTCAAGTTAACTTAGTCAGTGGGATAGATAACCGTGAAATTTTTTCAACAAACCTCCATTAATAACCTTAAAAAATAAGAAAACTATGAATTTCAATTATATTTGTGGGTCTTATCCATTCTTCAAAAACTCTCATTTTATCAGGATCAACAGTTATTCCATCTTTAGATACATTGTGACCAAGGAAAGAAATTTGTTGCAACCAAAATTCACAATTGATGAGTTTTCCATACAATTTCTTTTATTTTAAGGTTTTTAAAACAACCCTTAGATGTCTTTCATTCTCCTATTTACTTCTAGAATATACCATAATTTCGTAAATAAACACAACCAAAAAACTTATCCAATAACTCATGAAATATTCTATTCATAAGATATATAAATACAGTAGGTTCATTAGTTAACCCAAATGACATAACAAAAAATTCTTAATTCCTATATCTAGTACGGAATAGAGTCTTTGGAATGACTGGTTCCTTTAATTTCAATTGATGGTACCCCAACCTCAGATCAACCTTCAAAAAATATTTTGCTCCCTAGAACTGATCAAAAAAATAATCTATATGAGGAAAATGATATTTTTTCTTAATTGTGATCTTATTCAAGGATCTATAATCAATAAAAATTCTCATTGAACTATATTTATTTTTAGAAAAACAAGACAAGATCACCCCATAGTGAATTGTTGGGTCAGATGAAGCCTTTATCTAATAATTATTATAACTACTTTTTCAACAATAAAAGTTCCATTTGAGTCATTCAATAAGGGGGTTTAGAAATTGTATTAGAATCAGGAAATAAGTCAATAGTAAAATCAACCTCTTGATCAGGAATAATACCATGAAAATCATCAGGAAATACATTAAGATACTCATTTACCACTAGAACATCATTAATCTAAATGATTCCCTTTTTTTCAAAAATGTGTGAAAGATAACATTCATTTCAATATTTTAATAGATTCATAGCTTCTTAATATGTTATCAATGGTATGGGTTAATTCTTGTACAAAAACTAAAACTCTTTCTAAAAAACAACTTCTTTTTCTCTACAATCTATCTTAACATGATAAAAAAAGATAGTCCATACCAAGAATAACATCAAACTCTTCTATAGGAAATACAATAAGGTTTGTAGGTAAAATATTTCCATAAAAAATATAGGTAGATTCTTATAATTTCTTTTTTCCTCAATATTTCCACAAAGTGTTTTTACCATGAGTTCTGGATTCATTTCATAGGGTGGAATTTCCAACATAGCAGAAAATTTCTCAGAAATAAAGGAATGTGTAGACCCTGAATCAAACAACACCTTTGAAAAATCTTTAAAAACAAGTAATGTACCTTATACCACTTAGTTTGATGGAATAACATCTGCTAAAGTGGTTGTTAAATATTTTTCCACATCCTTCTGCTTCAAATACTATTGATTTCCTACTTGAGTGACTAGCTTCAGACACACATTAACAAAATTACTAAATTTATTATAGTTAAATAATATCACCATTAGCATATATTTAAATTTTGGATCATTTTCCTTTCACTCACGAGACATGTGACAAAACTTTTCACATTGGTGGAATTTCCTAAAATTTACAATATATTCTCTATGATTCTTTTAACCAAACTTTTCACAAGAAAGGAAATTGATTTTCTTACCTCTATATTTCTTTGATGAATTCTTCCCCAATGCCTCCCAACTTGACTGCTTATTATTCTTGTCATCATGAGGCACAAACATGTCATAAAACTCCATCTCAACTTTTTTTGCACAACAAACAAGTTTCTCATAGCTTTTAAACTCTCATAAATCCAAATCTCTTCTTAAAAATAGTTTAAAACCAGAGTAAAATCTATTAATTTTACTATCAAAGTCCCAAGTAAAATCTGGTATGTACCTAGACAGTCTTGTAAACTTGGCTTCATATACTACCATAGAATCATCATCTTTATACTTTAGTTCCAAGAATTGTTTCTCCATTCTGAGTCAAACAGTTTTAGGAAAATATTTTTCCAAAAAAAGACTCTAAAATCATCCCATTCCAAACTTTCAAGATCATCTCTTTCTCTCATATTCTTAACTAGATACCACCATTTATCGACTTCAACTTAAAAAAAATAAATGGATAGTATTACCTTTTCCTGTTCCGAACATTTTATGACATCAAATATCTTTTCTAGAGCATTGATCCTTCCTTCAGTTGTCACTAAATCCATGGTTACACTAAATTTTGGAGGATGTTGCGTCATAAAATACTCTACAAAAGACATGTTTCTTCATGTTATATCAGGTTCATCTCTAGCATGGATACCACCACCATTTATCTCCTGAGTCAACTGAGCCATTAGTATCACAAATTTCTCAGTTCTTATTCCCACCATTCCAGGATGTAGATTCGGAAGGATATCGTTCTGTCAGTATCTTTCTACTTCAGCTTCCTTATTTATTCTACAAAAAACCACTCTGAATAGAAATATTTTAGAAGAAGAAACATGATAATATTTAAATTCTTTACCATTTCAAATAAACCATAAAGTCAAAATCATTTATGGTATTCTATTAATATCACCATAAACCCTAAAGTTATCTAAACATTCCTCTGATGTCAACTATAAGGACCCAACTTTAAAACATTACATAATCTTGAATTTTAGTCAATAACATACATTATTTCACATTAAGGATATTTTCAGGTTTAGAGTTTTAGTATATTAGTACGTAATACATACATAACAAACCACATTCATATAAAAAGGATACTACTAAAACAATATCTATTTTTTCATAATATAAAAAATTTAAAAATAAAACATTTTTTCTTTCACAAATATTAATAAAATTTAACTTGACTTCCTACTTTATCTTAAACATCCTTATAACCTATGTAAAACATTTAAAAACTTGGTATGAGCACAGAAATCTCATTAAGGGACATAAATAAATAAAAAATGTTATTCCGGTGAAAACATAAAAACACATTATAAACCCTTTTCTTGAAAACTCATAAGCATGAATAGAAGCATAATATAGTTTACTTGGTACATATTTAACATATAATTATTATATTAACCCTTAAACATGGAATTACCATTCATTAAACTTCCATCTCAAGAGTACCCAATGCATTGGAGAGCTATAATGGGGCTCACCCATCATATCTTAAGTTATAATGGGCTCAACCCAACATATCTTGAGCTATAATGGGGTTCAACCCATCATATATTGAGATATAATGGGATCAACCCAACATAAAATATATCCAAGTAACATATCATGAATAAAAAACTTGATAACTCATTTCAACCCTTGAGAAAAACACATTCATATTTTCAAAATACCATTTTTTTTTGTAAAAAATGTCACTTTTAAAATATAAAGATCATGCACATAATAATGAAATCATATTATTCATAAATGACTATTAAATCATACAATGGAAACATAATAGTAATATATAATCAATAAATCATTATAAAAAAATGACACCATATAAAAAAAGAACAATATTTTTTAATATTGTAAAAGAGACATTTAAAAGGATTTTAAAAGGAAAGTCCCTTACCTCGGGTTCGACTTCCTTAAAATATGTTCAAACCTCCTGTATAATGGTTTTAATAGTTTTATCAATATATTATAGAACTAAACTCATGTTTATAATACCTTAAATTTTATTATTATAACATTTTCACCCATTTATTAACAACATTTTGTTATTTTCTTTGTTTCAGATGCATTCTTTTCATGGTTTTCAAGGCCGGTTTATTTATGGTGTTCCTGATAAAAACTAAATAATAATCCAAAAGTGATAACATATATATATTTAGGTCATTTTAAACAATTACATGTGAAATTAAACTTTCCATGATTTCGGTGAAGGGAAACAAAAAATCATCATCCATGAAGGCGGTGAATTAACGCACCATGAACAACAGTTTTGTTATTTAAGAAATAATGGAGAATATAAGAGATTTTATGAGTAATATACCATAAACAAAACAAAACTATAGCATATATGTGATAATAAAGTTTTCATTAAACATTGGAAAATAGGTGGGGATAACGTATAAGTGAAAAAGAATTTAAAAGAGAAGAAAAAGGAACCTTCTTGAAAAATTCCCCTTGAGAACCCATTAAAGGATCTTGGAAGTGGTCTTTTTGTGAAATTAGAATCTCAAGAATGTGTAAAGGGATGAGAAGGAGATAATTTGGCAGAGTTTATCCAAACAATATGTCTTAAGGTGATGAAAATATGTGAAGGGGGTGCCTCCTTTTATAATTGAGGCGAGGGGTAACATAGGAATTACTCGAATTATTAAAATATAATAAATTACTTATAGGTTTTAAGACTTCAAAAAGGAATAAAAAGAATAGGATATCGAATTTTAGACCAAATAATTTAATTTTTATCCTTTTTCAAAGATTTTTTAATTTTTAAATAATTTAATAAAATATTTTATGCATTGAAAAATAATTTTGTCAAATTAAAAACTATTCACAATCACGACTTTAAACACATCGAAAAAAAGTTTCCAATTTGAATTGATTTTTTTATTATATATTATACATATTATAATTACAAATAAAAATATTTAATTTACTTAGAAATATCATATTATATTTATTTTACAATTTTTAAAATCATTAATTCTATTTATTCATTAATTAAATATTTACTGCATCATAATTGTTCAATCCATTAAGGTAATTATTTATCACCTGACAATTAAAAATAAAATTTTATGAGAAGTATAATTCAATTATATTTCCAAATACTATTTTTTTTGAGAAAAAAATTCTGGAAAATCTAACATTAAAATACTATACTAATTGAAAGTTATAGCGTGAACAAGTTGTCTTTCTTTTTAATAAGATAATATAAAGGGACTAATGTGATCCATGTGGGTCCAAAATGTCACCAATTCAAATAAAAACATGATAATGGTCATTATTTTCTTATAAAAAAAGTTTTATCCAAAATTTGTGTCATTTAATAATTATTATAACTTTAATAAAAACATTTTATTTATTTTTCTTATGCTTGCACAAGCACTGCATCAGCATTACACAGGAATTAATGTTAATTATTTTATATATATAAATTAAAAATAAATTACTAGAATAAAAATTATCTAATTTGGTTCAAAATAAAATTCTATATTCATTCATTATTTATAATCACTCATATACATGTCAAAATAATATCTTAAATTTGTTATTTTTATCTTTTCTTACCCTAAGCAAGCATTGCACATGCATTTTGATAAGAATAATGTTGTATAACTATAAAATTAGAAATTAATAGACAAAAAAATCAATAATACATAATAATTAATAAATGACTCTTGAAAATAATTTTTAGTACTCAAATATTACTTATAAAGAACCAAAATTGACATGGTCAATGCTGCGTAGGCATTGCATCGACATTGATAATAATTTTTATACTTATCATGAATAGAATATAATTTTCACGTTCAAAGTTATTTTTGTACAATATTACTCTTATAATATTATTATTTAATTATTCAATAAATTTAATAAATTTTATATCATACAATTTTTTTCATGACATCACAAAAAAATACTATATTTTATAAAAACCTGTATTTTTTACTATTTACCAAAAATTAAAAATTTTCAGAAAATTCTCAAAAAATCATACCAAGATAATTTCAACATTATGAACTCAAAAATGAAAATATTTTTTGTCAAAATATAATACTATAATTTAAAAATTAATGTTTTAAAATAAATAACAATATAATAAATTATTTGTTTTAAGAATTACTATTTAAATAGAAAATACTAATAAATATAAAAACACATTATTCTATAAATACCTGGGTTTTTACATTCTCCCACCCCTTTTGAAATTTTGTTCTTGCAATTTTAGTCACTTATTAAACAAATAGGGGTATTTTTCTCTCATAGAATTTTTAGATTCCCATGTTGCTTCTTCTACCATGCAGTTTCTCCACAAAACCTTAACTTAGTAAATTACCTTGCTCTACAAAACTTTCTATTTATGATCAAGAATATGAATAGGTTTATCTTCATAAGAAATGTTCTCTTCCATATGAACTAATTCTGGGCTCAAAACATGATATGGATATGGAACTTACTTTCTTAACATCGAAACATGAAAAACATTATGTACTTGAGATAAATTCGGAGGTAAAGCTACTCAGTAGGAAACTGGTCCAACTTTATCCAAGATTTAGAAAGTTCCAATGAACCAAAGACTTAACTTTCCTTTTTTACCAAAATTCATAACACTTTTCTAAGGAGATATTTTAAGGAAAACATGATCACCTACCTCGAAATAAAGGTCTTTCTTCAGGTTATCTACATAACTATTCCACCTGCTCTGAGTTTTCATAATGTGTCGCTGAATCATTTGAACTTTTTCTACCAATTCCTTAACTAATTTTGGTCCCATTAACTTTCATTCCTCAATTTCATCCCAAAATACAGGAGTTCGGCACCTCTTTCCATATAATGCTTAAAAAGGTTCCATGTGTATACTAGAATGAAAACTATTATTAAAATAAAACTCAAATAAAGAAAGATGTTGATACCAAATTCCTTGATAATCCATTGAATAAGCACGTATAATATCATCCATGGTCTGGATTATTCATTCTGACTGCCCATTTGATTGAGGATGAAAAGCAGTATTGAAATTTAATTATGTTCCCAATAACTTCTGAATGTCTTTCCAAAAGTTAGAAATGAACATGGGATCACAATATGATACAATGGAGAGAGTAAATCTGTGAAACCTAATGATTTATTTGAGTTATAGTCGATAAATTTGATCTAGAGAAATAGTGTCTCAAATAAGAAGGAAATGAGCAAATTTAGTCAAATGATCAATAATAGCCCAGATCGCATTGTTACCTAGATATGTACTTGGTAGTCCCACCACAAGGTCCATGGATATATTTTCTTATTTACACTCTAGAACTGGAAAAGTTTGAAGCATCCCCTTTTATAATTGATTCTCTTCTTTAACCTATTGACATGCCAAACATTTCACAGTAAAATCTGCAATATCTATTTTCATTTCATCCCACCAGTAATACTCCTAAAGATCCCTATACATCTTAGTGCTTCCAGGATGAACTGAAAATGGAGAACTATGATATTCACATAAAAACTCTTTCTTCAACTGTGAATCATAATGAACACATAATCTCTTCCCAAACCTCAAGAGACAATCTTTATCAATATTAAATTCAGTTAACTTACCTTTCTTAACCAGTTATACGTTTTTATACAACTCATGGTCTTCCTTCTGTGCTTTCTTAATTATATCTAATAGAGACGATTTCATTGACACCTGAAAAAAAAGATGTATTTCCTACACCAACAACTTCTAAGACAAAATTTATCAAATCATTCACCAAGGGGTCATATTCCAAATGTATCATGGTTAATGTAGCATTATTTTTCTTACTTAAATCATCATCAACTCTGTTTGCTTTTCCAGGATGGTAATAGATCATGCAATCATAATATTTGATTAGTTCTAGCCATCTTCCCTATCTCATGTTCAATTCATTTTGAGTAAATATATACTTTAAAATCTTATGGTCAGTATATATTTCACATTTTAATCCATACAAATGATTCCTCCAAATTTTTAATTCAAAAAAAAAACAGTAGCTAATTTTAAATCATGTGTAGGGTAACTTAACTCAATAGGTTTCAACTGATGTGAAGAATAATAAATTACCTGATCATTCTACATCATAACACAACCTAGTTCCTTGAAAGAAGCATCACTATAGATGAAAAATTCAGCACTTCTAGAAGGTAGGGTCATAATTGGAGCATTCACCAGTCTTCTTTTCAATTCCTAAAAAGAATCATCACATTCTTTTGTCCAGATGAATTTAACTCCTTTTTGAGTTAACTTAGTCGGTGGGATAGATAAATGTGAAATTTTTTCAACAAACCTCCAGTAATAGCCTAGTAAATAAATTAAACTATGAATATCAATTATATTTTTGGGTCTTAGCCATTCTTAAACAAATATTGTTTTAGTAAGATCAACAGTTATGCCATCTTTAGATACAATGTGACAAAGGAAAGAAATTTGTTACAACCAAAATTCATAATTTATAAATTTTCTATACATTTTATTTTATTTTAGGTTTAAAAAACAACCCTTAGATGTCTTTTATGCTCCTCTTTACTTTTATAATATACCATAATGCCATCAAACACAACCAAAAACTTATCCAAGAACTCATGAAAAATTCTATTCATAAGATCCATGAATACATCATGGGAATTAGTTGACCCAAATGGTATAATAAAAAATTCATAATGCCCATATCTAGTACAGAATGTGGTCTTTGGAATGTCTGCTTCCTTTACTTCCAACTGATGGAAACCTGAACTCAAATCAACCTTCGAAAAATACTGTGCTCCCTGGAGCTTATCAAAAAAATCATCAATATGAGGCAAAGGATATTTTTTCTTAAATGTGATGTTATTAAAGGCTCTATAATCAATGAAAGGTATCATTTAACCAAATTTCTTTTTAACAAACAAGACAGGAGAACCCCATGGTGAAGTGCTGGGTCAGATGAAGCCTTTATCTAATAATTCATGCAACTGCTTTATAACGACCCATACATTACATACATTATTAATACTTCAAAATTGAAGCATACATATTAAAACATATAACAAAACCATGAAAGGACCGTATAGGTATAGTTTCTTTAGAAATTGGGAAACATAAACAACTAGTTCATAAAGCGTCAACACTGTCTCCCATTTATTTCATCATATCTATAGTCCCTTTTGGAATATCTTACTTAATAACCTTCTTCCTAACCTGGGGGAAAGAAAACATACAAAATGGTGAGCTCAAATGCTCAGTAAGGGTAAACAAAAGAAATATCAATCACATCATATACATAAGCACATAACTTTTGGAAATCTTAACCTGCAAAAGAGATCATAATTTCATAACATGGGATATATCATGGTAGTGAAATGTAATCACAATAATCATAACTTAAAACATGAAACTTTGTGGCATACACACATAATCATATAGAATCATTTCTTGTTAGTCAAGACTCATTTCCAAGACTATCTTAGTGGACAAAGTCCCTTTCTGAACCGAGTTCATTCCTCGTTTCAGTCCTGTTTCACTAAAGCGGTATAACCTACCATTCCAGCCATGTCTATCTCATGAGATATAAAATCTTTACCCAATGCATTGGAGGGAGATATAGGTCCCACCCATCTCATAATGATATCATTCTTATGTGTGCCACAAATTTATAAACCATACATCATAGCATAACCCATGTAATAAAAATGGGATTCTTAAACAACATGACATCATAAAACAATTCATATAAGATAAATGAATTCATAAAAATAATTCCATCTCAACATAATCAAATCAATGTAATAATAGGGATAAAAACAGAACCCTATATTATCTTAGATGGAAAATAATTTTGATAAAACACTTGAACTCTGTTCTTGAGGAAAATATCCTTTCTACTTCAAAAACAATTTTCCTTTCTTAACATGTAATAAAATTTTAAACTAAAAGAAGTTGATTAAAAATAAACTTGAAATCTTGAAAAGGAAGCTTCTTGGAAATAATGTTTTAAAAATCCATTCATGTCGTATAAGTTAAAAAAAACATTCTTCGTACTTTTGTCGGAAAAGTCAAAAAGTACCACGTATGAAAAACGACAAAAGATTCCTTTCATATCCTTTACTAAAAACTCACCGAAGGGTAAAATTGGATTTAAACAATTGTAGGTGGATGGAAATAATATTACATATTGAGGAAACATGGATTTGGATGACAAAATACACCCCAGTAAATACTAAAGTATAAACAATCTCGGATAAAAATGAGATTGTGATATTTCCCTTACCTTAGGTCCGTTTTGCTTCGTAAGTGTCCAAACCTCCTGTATAATGATTTAAATAATTTTATTGACTTATTCCAGAATCATACTTATTTTTATGATATCATATATGGTCATTTTCTTAGCTTCTTAGTAGTAATATTTCATTGCTACTTGTTATTCGGGTGTTTATAACTTTTTGTTCTTATGCGTGTTTTGTCGAATAAATTCTTATTCTTATATTTAGGCTATAGATACCTCATTTACAGAATGTTATTAGTGTAATATATATCATATTCATTAATTCGATTCATTTATATAATCATTATGAAATGAAGATCATGTAGAACGAGTCGCATCACATTGTGGAGACGGTATTCCGTACGTACGCACGAGTGATGATATCGTTCCTATGATCATGGAATTATATTGGAGTATACTATTTTAGAATCAGTATCACTTTATAATAGTCATATATAGTCATTATTTACACCATTATACCCATCCAAGTAAGGTGGTGGTGGAAAATAGATTACACCACGGCGTGGAGACGGTATTACGTACGTACGCACGCGCGGTGATTTCTTTTTCCGTAGGATGGATAGATGGTGAAATAGGGTTGTTTCATACTTATAATAACATATCAGTATATGAGTGATACTGATGTTATTACTTCATAATGAAACAACTAAAGATGAAGAAGTGGAAGAAGAAATAAAGATGAAAGAATCGGTAACGGACATTACCTCTTCTTTGAAGTGCTTCTTTGAGACCTTCTTTTAGGGCACTAAAATTGGTCTTTGAAGAAGACCAGGACCTCTAGGATGTCTCTAGGGAAGTGGAGAGGAGGAATTGGCAGGGTTTGGCCGATATTGAAGGCTCAAAGTGGTGTGAGGAAGAGGGGGAGGAGGTTCCCTTTTATAAGGGAGGAGAGGGGCACCTTTGGGAAAACTAAAAATATTATTTTATTATAAAGTCAAGTTCGGTTTTAAATAGCTCCAAATTGATATATTTCGAAGCTAAGGTGGGGGATGGGTCGAAATCCTCTCATCCAATAGAATTTAGACAAGTTTAGGTTCCTATTTTAACCTTATCATTTAGATTTAACATTAAGTTAAATAAGTTTACTTTTACCGTGTCTTCTTGTGTTATTATACTATAAGGTTAATAAACTTACTATAAGTAGCCAAAAGAACCCCAAGCTGTTTATTATTAATATATATAACCTTATCTAAGTCATTTGGCCGAACCTTATATTTTTAGGAATAAAATAACAATTAGTAATGTAATATTTGTTTTAAAAACTATTTTATGTCAATTTTGACACTATTTAGTAATTGATTTTTGTGAAAATCATTACAGAATTATTAGTTCTAACCAAGTTAATTAAATCAATAATAACATGTCATATTAACCTATAAAATTAGTTTAATTCATAAAAAGTCTCAAATTTCATTTATTTTGGTGTTTATAACATTAATTATGTCAATATTTCATTAATAAGATAATTACTCAATCATCTTTGTGTCATAAATAAATTAAATTATTTAAGGTCTAAAAATTAAAAATAAAATATAATTATGTAGGAAATCTTTTTATCTTTCTAATGAATATTTATAGTCGAATTTATCTTATGTATAACCCCATATTAAAAATTATTTACTTATTCAACTTTGATTTTAACTATTTTAACCCTTCTTTAAATAAATTAATAATAAATGTCCTAATCTAATCCAAGTGGGCCTAAATGGTCATATTTTATTCCTAAGTTTGTTTTTGGTCGAATTACATTTATCCAATAGAATTAGGACATGTGTTAGGGTAATAATAATATCATCTTTACCCTTAATTACCCTATTTACTTTTAACCGCGGTAAAAAAAAGTAAAAAGTTACTATTCACCAAAAATTATTTTCATCTCATTGAACCACATTTTAGTCCTTGATATTAACCGTGTCTCTCGGATTTTCGAAATTCCACTCACAGAAGCGGTAAAATTATGTTTTATGAAAAATTCAGTTTTTTAACTACCACTTAGTGGTTTCACTATTCATCAAAAATTGAAAGTTTTCAGAAAAATACCAAAATTTCACCCTAGGCTAATTTTGATATTCTGAATCCAAAAATGAAGTCCATTTTAAAAAATAAAATTTATAAAATTTCAAAAAGTGGTTATTACTATTCATAACGGCTAGTTTTAATAATATTTTAATAGCATATCATTGTTTAGTGAAACTCGGTATTGCGTACAATGCAAGCTATCGAGGAAGGTCGCGATTTCGTGTAAAGAAAACCAAGCAAGTGTTGTGTAGAAAAATATTCCTTTGATGATTTATATAACATAAAAGTCTCGGGTGTTACATTCTACCCCCCTTAAAATGAATTTCGCCCTCGAAATTCGTCACTTTGTAACAAACAGATGAGGATACCTCTCCCTCATCATATCCTCAAGCTCCCATGTAGCTTCTTCTAATTGGTGGTTCCTCCATAAAACTTTCACCAATCAAGTGGTCTTGTTTCGTAGGACTTTTTCGCTATGATCCAGAATCTCTATCGGTTGTTCTTCAAAAGAAAGATCTTGCTCCAGCGGTACAACTTCTGAGCTGAGTACATGTGAAGGATTAGGTATGTACTTTCTCAGGAGAGATACATGGAACACATCGTGAACTTGAGAGAGATTCGGTGGAAGCGCCAATCGGTAAGCTACCTTCCCAACACGATCCAGTATTTCGAAAGGACCGATATATCTAGGGCTCAACTTCCCCTTCTTTCCAAATCTCATAACCCTCTTCCAGGGAGATATTCGTAAGAACAGTTTATCACCCACTTCAAACTCTAGGTCTTTTCTTCGGTTGTCGGCATAACTTTTCTGTCGACTCTGAGCTGCTCTTATGTGTTGTTGAATAGATCTGACCTTTTCTACCATTTCATCAACGAGATCAGGTCCTAATTGCTTTCTTTCCCCAAATTCATCCCAGCAAGTTGGAGTCCTACATTTCTTTCCATAGAGAGCTTCATAAGGAGCCATTTGAATACTGGAGTGAAAGCTATTATTATAAGAAAATTCCACCAAAGGTAGGTGTTGATCCCAACCACCTTTGAAATCCATAGAGCAAGCTCTCAACATATCTTCTAGGGTTTTAATTTTTCTCTCAGACTGACCGTCTGTCTGAGGATGATAAGCAGTGATGAAACTCAACTATGTATCCAGAGTATGCTGAAGACTTCGCCAGAACTTCGAGGTAAATCTCGGATCCCGATCGGATATAATAGAAAGTGGTACTCCATGCAATATTACCACTTCCTTTACATATATCCTGGCAAGCTGATCCAGAGAGAAATCCTCTCTAATAGCAATGAAGTGTGCAGACTTTGTAAGACGATCAACTATGACCCAGATAGCATTATTGCCTTTGGATGTTTTAGGAAGTCATGTGACAAATTCCATAGTGATGTTTTCCCATTTCCATTCGGGTATGGGTAATGGTTGTAACATCCCCTTAGACTTCTGTCTCTTAGCTTTAACTTGTTGACAAACCAAGCATCGAGAGACATATTCAGCAATATCTCTTTTCATGCCATCCCACCAGAAGTACTCTTTCAGGTCCCTATACATCTTCGTGCTTCCAGGATGAATAGAGAATGAAGAACTATAAGCCTCATCCAGCAGCTACTTCTTTAATTCGGGGATGGGAGGAACACAAACCCGATTCCTGAACTTTATTATCCCATCACAATCAAGGTTGAATTCAGGAAAGTTTCTCACCTTCTTTTGTAACTCGACATCTTCTTTATGTGCCTCTTTAATCTTCACATGTATAGATGGTTGAACATTCATTTGAGAAAGATAAGATTTTTCCCCTTACATTATAATTCCAAGATCCATCCTTTGTAAATCCATAAATATTGGATCTTTTGTGATCCTCATCATGGATAAACTAACATGGTCTTGTCGACTTAATGCATCTGCCACCTTGTTTGCTTTCCCAGGGTGGTAATGGATTGAGCAGTCGTAATCCTTAATCAGATCCAACCATCTTCTTTGATACATATTCATCTCCTTTTGTGTGAAAATATACTTTAAACTTTTATGATCAGTATAAATATCACACCTTTCACCATAAAGGTAATGCCTCCAAATATTTAATGCAAAGATTACCGCAGCTAACTCCAAATCATGTGTTGGGTAATTTTGCTCATGGATTTTCAACTGTCGTGAGGCATAAGCTATCACCATATCATTTTTCATAAGAACACACCCCAATCCCTTCTTGTATGCATCACTATAGATCACAAACCTTTCTCCACTACAAGGCAGTGTGAGCACAAGTGCACTGGATAACCTTCTTTTCAACTCCTTAAAATTCTCTTCACATTCTTCCGTCCAGACGAACTTAACTCCTTTCCGAGTCAACTTGGTGAGTGGATTAGATAATCGTGAAAAATATTTCACAAAATGTCGATAATATCCAGCCAAACCAAGAAAAATTCGGATCTCAGTTACTGTTGTTGGTCTCAACCATCTTTCGATAACCTCTGTTTTTGCTGGATCCACAGATATCCCCTCTTTTGAGATTATGCGACCCAAAAATGAAACTTTTTGAAGCCAAAATTCACACTTGGTAAATTTGGCATAAAGCTTCTACTTTCTCAGGGTCTTAAATATAATTCTCAAGTGATCTTTATATTCTTCCTTGCTCTTTGAATAGACAAGAATATCGTCTATAAAGACTACCACAAATTGATCAAGATAGTCTCTAAAGACTCTATTAATCAGATCCATGAAGATAGCAGGGGCATTAGTAAGACCAAATGGCATCACTATAAATTCATAGTGTCCATACCTTGTACGGAAAGTCGTCTGTAGTATATCCTCCCTTTTGACCCTTAATTGATGATACCCTGAACGAAGATCAATCTTGGAAAAGTATTGAGCTCCTCGTAGTTGGTCAAATAAGTCATCAATGCGTGGGAGAGGATATCTGTTCTTGATAGTGATCTTGTTAAGTTCTAGATAATCAATGCAGAGTCTCATTGATCCATCTTTCTTCTTAACAAATAGAATAGGTGCTCCCCAAGGTGACGCACTAGGGCGTATGAATCCCTTATCAAGATTCTCTTGGAGTTTCTTCTTCAATTCCTGCAACTCAATTGGGGCCATTCTATAAGGTGTCTTTGAAATAGGCAAAGCACCCGGTACGAGTTCTATTGAGAACTCAACTTCACGATTTGGTGGAAGTCCCGGTAATTCCTCCGGAAAGACATCATCAAACTCCCGTACAATGGGCATATTCTTAATCGTGAGTTTCTCACCAACCATTTGAGATAAATAACCTTCATTTAGTGGAATCAAGACCCATAAGATGGAAGAAATTTCCACTAGAAGGTTATGTTCATCCTTGCATTGATAGACGATCATAGATTGATCTGGAATATGAAATGTGACTTCCCTTCTTTGGAAATTGATATGAGCTCCATATAAAGAAATCCAATCCATGCCAAGAATCACATCAAATTCCACTATAGGAAGGATCACAAGATTTGCAGGAAGTACTTTCCCAAAAACTTCGATCGGAGAAGAATTATAAAATTTTGATGCGACTGTTGTGCCATTAGGTGTTGTCACAGCTAACTCAACATCTAATTGTTGAGGTAATACGGTGATACCCTTAGAAAATTCTTCAGAAATAAAAGAGTTGGTGGATCTAGAATCAAATAAAACATTTTCTACTTTAGAGTGGATGGTAAGTGTACCTTTCACCACATCGTTATCGTACTCCACATCGCTGATAGAAATTGCATGTGACTTTCCTTTGTCTTTAGCCTTAAGAGTTTGTTGACGTCGACCATCATCATCAACCCTTGGATTAGGGCATTTATTGGCATAATGTCCCATCTCCTTGCACTTGAAACATTGAAGTGTAGTAGGTTCATTTTGTGTATCCCTTCCTTTGTTTTCATCATTAGACATCTTCTTCCCATCATCGCGGCATTCAAACGCCCGATGACCTTCCTTTCCACATTTGAAACATTTAATTGTCCCTTTAAGACAACTCCCTCCATGTTTCTTTCCACACTTTGAGCATAAGGGAAAGATCATCTTCTTTTTAGTGTGCTCTTTAGATTTTCCTTTGAATTCCATTTTCCTCTTCTTATCAAACCCATATGACTGATGGGTTACTCCAATCTCCATCTCGACTTTGAGAGCACATCGAACGATTTACTCTTAGCTATTGAAGTCCCTTATGTCTAACACCCTTCGAAGACTTGGTTTTAAGCCACTAAAGAATCGATCGATCTTACTCTCAGGTTGGATAATAATACCAGAAGCGTACCTTGCAAGTCTTGTAAAATTTGCTTCATAGGTACCAACAGATTCATCATCCTTTTGCTTCAGTTCAAGAAACTCTTTCTCCATCTTTGTTCGTAGAATACGAGGGAAGTACTTATTGAAAAATAAGTTCTTGAACTCGTCCCATTCCATGGACTCAATTTCATCCCTTTGCCTCGTATTCTTAATAAGATTCCACCATTGATCAGCATCTCCTTCCAAACGATACACTTCTAGGATGACTTTATCATGTTCAGAACATTGAAGAACTGAAAATATCTTTTCAGTAGTACTAATCCATTGTTCAGCAACTAATGGATCAGTAGACCCGCTGAAAGAAGGTGGACACTGCCTCATGAAGGATTCAACCGAATGTTGCTCCTTCCTTTGCTCGTTTGGAAGTCCTGCATGATTCATAGCTTGAGAAATTTGTGTGAGCATGGCTACAAGATTTTCCATTCCAGGTCCCAAAACATTTGGTTGCTTAGGGGGACAATCATTGAATTGCCCGTCGCATTCCGCATTAACACGGTTCCTTCGGGTTCCATCCATTGACTAAAACCAAGAAGAATAGTGTGAACAACACTAATTATAATAGGAAAACCACATAATCAAGAATAAAATTTCACACTTAATTTCTTATCCTAGGTTATTCATGGCCATTTCTAAAACACTAATATTGTTTTCTATGCTTAGACTTATCCTTAGGGTTCTTACTAAGGCTTTCACATCCTAGTTTCCAAAGGTTGACTATACCTTTCCTCTGATACCAACTATAACGACCCATACATTACATACATTATTAATACTTCAAAATTGAATCATACTTATTACAACATATAACAAAACCACGAAAGGACCGTATAGGTATAGTGTCTTTAGAAACTGGGAAACATAAACAACTGGTTCATAAAGCGTCTACATTGTCTCCCATTTATTTCATCATATCTATAGTCCCTTTTGGCATATCTTACTTAATAACCTTCTTCCTGACCTGGGGGAAAGAAAACATACAAAAGGGTGAGCTCAAATTCTCAGTAAGGGTAAACAAAAGAAATATCAATCACATCATATACATAAGCACATAACTTTTGGAAATCTTAACCTGCAAAAGAGATCATAATTTCATAACATGGGATAAATCATGGCAGTGAAATGTAATCACAATAATCATAACTTAAAACATGAAACTTTGTGGCATACACACATAATCATAGAGAATCATTTCTTTTTAGTCAAGACTCATTTCCAAGACTATCTTAGTGGACAAAGTCCCTTTCTGAACCGAGTTCATTCCTCGTTTCAGTCCTGTTTCACTGAACCGATATAACCTACCGTTCCAGCCATGTCTATCCCATGAGATATAAAATCTTTACCCAATGCATTGGAGGTAGATATAGGTCCCACCCATCTCATAATGATACCATTCTTATGTGTGCCACAAATTCATAAACCATACATCATAGCATAACCCATGTAATAAAAATGAGATTCTTAAACAACATGACATCATAAAACAATTCATATAAGATAAAGGAATTTATAAAAATAATTCCATCTCAACATAATCAAATAAATTTAATAATAGGGATAAAAAAAGAACCCTATATTATCTTATATGGAAAATAATTTTGATAAAACACTTGAACTCTGTTCTTGAGGAAATATCCTTTCTACTTCAAAAACAATTTTCCTTTCTTAACATGTAATACAATTTTAAACTAAAAGAAGTTGATTAAAAATAAACTTGAAATCTTGCAAAGGAATCTTCTTGGAAATAATGTTTTAAAATCCATTCATGTCGTATAAGTTAAAAAAACATTCTTCGTACTTTTGTCGGAAAAGTCAAAAAGTACCTCGTATGAAAAACGACAAAAGATTCCTTTCATATCATTTACTAAAAACTCACCGAAGGGTAAAATTAGATTTAAACAATTGTAGGTGGATGGAAATAATATTACATATTGAGGAAACATGGATTTTTATGACAAAATACACTCCAGTAAATACTAAAGTATAAACAATCTCGGATAAAAATGAGATTGTGATATTTCCCTTACCTTAGGTCTGTTTTGCTTCGTAAGTGTCCGAACCTCCTGTATAATGATTTAAATAATGTTATTGACTTATTCCAGAATCATAATTATTTTTATGATATCATATTTGGTCATTTTCTTAGCTTCTTAGTAGTAATATTTCATTGCTACTTGTTATTCGGGTGTTTATAACTTTTTGTTCTTATGCGTGTTTTGTCGAATAAATTCTTATTCTTATATTTAGGTTATAGATAACTCATTTCCAGAATTGTATTAGTGTAATATATATCATATTCATTCATTAGATTCATTTATATAATCATTATGAAATGAAGATCATGTAGAACGAGTCGCATCACATTGTGGAGACGGTATTCCGTACGTACGCACGAGTGATGATATCATTCCTATGATCGTGGAATTTTATTGGAGTATACTATTTCAGAATCAGTATCACTTTATAATAGTCATATATAGTCATTATTTACACCATTATACCCATCCAAGTAAGGTGGTGGTGGAAAATAGATTACACCACGGCGTGGAGACGGTATTCCGTACGTACGCACGCGCGGTGATTTCTTTTTCTGTAGGATGGATAGATGGTGAAATAGGGTTGTTTCATACTTATAATAACATATCCGTATATGAGTGATACTGATGTTATTACTTCATAATGAAACAACTAAATAATAAGAAGTGGAAGAAGAAATAAAGATGAAAGAATCGGTAACGGACATTACCTCTTCTTTGAAGTGCTTCTTTGAGACCTTATTTTAGGGCACTAAAATTGGTCTTTGAAGAAGACCAAGACCTCTAGGATGTCTCTAGGGAAGTGTAGAGGAGGAATTGTCAGGGTTTGGCCGAGCTTGAAGGCTCAAAGTGGTGTGAGGAAGAGGGGGAGGAGGTGCCCTTTTATAAGGGAGGAGAGGGGCACCTTTGGGAAAACTAAAAATATTATTTTATTATAAAGTCAAGTTCGGTTTTAAATAGATCCAAATTGATATATTTAGAAGATAAGGTGGGGATGGATCGAAATCCTCTCATAAAATAGAATTTAGACAAGTTTAGGTTCCTATTTTAACCTTATCATTTAGATTTAACATTAAGTTAAATAAGTTTACTTTTACCGTGTCTTCTTGTGTTCTTATACTATAAGGTTAATAAACTTACTATAAGTAGACAAAAGAACCCAAAGTTGTTTATTATTAATATATATAACATTATCTAAGTCATTTTGCTGAAAATTATATTTTTAGGAATAAAATAACAATTACTAATATAATATTTGTTTTAAAAACTATTTTATGTCAATTTTGACACTATTTAGTAATTGATTTTTGTGAAACTCATAACAGAATTATTAGTTCTAACCAAGTTAATTAAATCAATAATAACATGTCATATTAACCTATAAAATTAGTGGAATTCATAAAAAGTCTCAAATTACATTTATTTTGGTGTTTATAACATTAATTGTGTCAATATTTCATTAATAAGATAATTAATGCATCATCTTTGTGTCATAAATAAATTAAATTATTTAAGTTCTAAAAATTAAAAATAAAATACCATTATGTAGGAAATCTTTTTAGATTTCTAAGGAATATTTATAGTCTAATTTATCTTATGTATAACCCCATATTAAAAATTATTTACTTATTCAACTTTGATTTTAACTATTTTAACCCTTCTTTAAATAAATTAATAATAAATGTCCTAATCTAATCCAAGTGGGCCTAAATGGTCATATTTTATTCCTAAGTTTTTTTTGGTAGAATTATACTTATCCAATAGAATTAGGACATGTGTTAGGGTAATAATAATATCATCTTTACCCTTAATTACCCTATTTACTTTTAACCATGGTAAAAAAAAGTAAAAAGTTACTATTCACCAAAAATTATTTTCATCTCATTGAACCACATTTTAGTCTTTAATATTAACCGTGTCTCTCGGATTTTCGAAATTCCACTCACAGAAGCTGTAAAATTATGTTTTATGAAAAATTCAGTTTTTTAACTACCACTTAGTGGTTTCACTATTCATCAAAAATTGAAAGTTTTCAGAAAAATACCAAAATTTCACCCTAGGCTAATTTTGATATTCCGAATCCAAAAATGAAGTCCATTTTGAAAAATAAAATTTATAAAATTTCAAAAAGTGGTTATTACTATTCATAACGGCTAGTTTTAATAATATTTTAATAGCATATCGTTGTTTAGTGAAACTCGGTATTGCGTACAACACAAGCTATTGAGGAAGGTCGCGATTTTGTGTAAAGAAAGCCAAGCAAGTGTTGTGTATAAAAAGATTCCTTTGATGATTTATATAACATAAAAGTCTCGAGTGTTAAATGCTTTTTCAACTCTAAAATTTTAATTTGAGTCATTCAATAAGGGGGTTTAGAAATCATCTTAGCATCAAGAACTAGGTTAGTAGTAAACTCAACCTCTCAATCAAGAATAACACCAGGAAAATCATTATGAAATACATCAAGATACTCATTTAACACTGACATATAATTAATCTAAATGGTTCCCTTGTTTTCAATAATGTGTGAAAGATAACATTCATTTCCATATTTTAATAGTTTCTTAGCTTCCTAATATGTTATCAATGGTATGGGTTCATTATTGTACACAAAATGAAACTCTTTCTAAAAAAATAACTTCTTTTTCTCTATAGTTTATCTTAGCATGATAAAAAGAAAGTCAGTATATACCGAGAATAACATCAAACTCTACTAGATACAATACAACAAGGTTTGTAGGTAAAATCATTCCATAGACAAAGATAGGCATATTCTTATAATTTCTTTTTGCCTCAATATTTCCACCAGGTGTTTTTACCATGAGTTCTGGCTTCATTTCATGGGGTTGAATTTTCAACATAACAAAAAATTTATTAGAAATGAAGAAATGTGTATACCCTGAATCAAAAAACATCTTTGAAAAATCTATAAAAAAAATTAATGTACCTGATACTACTTCTTTTGATGGCTCAACATCTTCTAAATTGGTTGAAAAATATTTTTCCACACCCTTCTGTTTCCAATCTTGCTGATTTCTTTCCTGAGTGACTAGCTTCAGACACACATTATCCAAATGAACCAATTACATACAGTTAAAGCATATCACCATCAATTTCTCTTTAATTTTTAGATAATTTTCCTTTAACTCACGAGACATGTGCCCAAACTTTCCACATCGATAGAATTTCCTAGAATTTGCAACACATTCTCAAGGATTCTTTTTACCACAATTTTCACAAAAAGAGAAATTGATTTTCTTACCTACAAATTTCATTGATGAATTCTTCCCCAATTCCTGCCAACCCGATCGATTCTTAGTCTTTTCATCACAAGGATCATATGTTTCAGCAAACTCTGTCTTAACTTTATTAGCACAACAAACAAGTTTATCATAGCTTTTAAACTCTTGTGAAACCAAATCTATTCAGAAAATGGTTTCAAACTAGAGTAAAATCTATTAATTTTACTATCAAAATCCTGAGTAAAATATGGTACATACCTGGACAGTCTTGTAAAATTGGATTCATATGCTGCCATAGAATCATCATCTTTCTACGTCAGTTCCAAGAATTGTTTCTCCATTCTGAGTCGAACAGTTTTAGGAAAATATTTTTCTAGAAAGACTCTTAAAATAATCCCATTATAGACTTTCAAGATTATCTATTTCTATCTTATTCTTAACCAGATACCACCATTGATCAGCTTCACCTTCAAAATGTTAAATGGTTAGTATTACCTTTTTGCATTCTAAATATTCCATGACATCAAATATGTTTTCTAGAGCATTGATCCATCCTTCATCTATCACTAGATCTATGGTTTCACTAAATGATATAGGATGTTGCCTCATAAAATGATCCATAAAATACATGTTTCTTTGTGGTAGATTAGGTTCTTCTCTAGCATTAATACCACCATCGTTTAGCACCTAGGTCAACTGAGCCATTACTATCACAAACTACTTAGTTCTGATTCCCACCATTCCAGGCTGTAGATTCAGAAGGATATTGTTCTATCAGTGGATTTATACTTCAGATTCCCTGTTTCTTCTGTGGAAACGCATTATTAATAAACCTATATTAGACAAATAAACATGGTGATATTTAAATTCTATATCATTTCAAATCAACCATAAATTTAAAATCATTTATGGTATTCTATTAATATCACCCTAACTCCTAAATTTATTTAAACCTCCCTCTCATACCAACTATAAAGACTCATCCTTAAAACATTATATAATCTTGACTTTTAGTCAAGAACATACATTCTTTCCCATTAATGATCTTTTAAAGTTTAGGGTTTTAGAATATTAGGATAGAATACATACATAACAAACCACATTCATACAAACAAGATATTACTAAAACAATATCCATTTTTTTATAACATAAAACATTTAAAAATAAAATATGTTTTCTTTGAAAAATCTTTATAATATTTAAATTTACTTCCTAATTTATCTTATAAATCCTTATAACCTATGAAAAACATTTAAAAATTTTGTATGAGTACAAACATCTCAGTAAGGGACATAAAGAAAGAAAAATCATTAGTCCAGTGAAAACATGAAAACCCATTATAAACCATTTTCATGAAACTCATAAGCATGCATAGAAACATAATGTAGTTTCCTTGGGACATATAAAAAATATAACTCTTAAATTAACCCTTAAACATGGAATAACCATTCTTTCAACTTCTATCTTCAGAGTACCAAATTCATTGGAGAGCTATAATGGGGCTCACCTGTCATATCTTGAGCTATAATGGGATCAACCCAACATATCTTGGGATATAATGGGGTTAAAACCATCATATATTTATATATAGTGGGATTAACCCAACATAAACTATGTATAAGGAACGTATCATGAATAAAATACTTGATAACTCATTTCTACCCATGAGAAAAACACATTCATATTTTCAAAATACCCTTTTTTGTAAAACAAATCACTTTTAAAATATAAAAATCAAGGACATAATAATGAAATAATATTCTAAAAAAATAAATATTAAAACATATAATGGAAACATAATATTAATATTGAATCATTAAATCATTAGAAACCACTCACTCCATATAAAAACATTCTTTTTGAATTTTGTAAAAGAGACATTTAAAAGGATTTTAAAAGGAAAGTCCCTTACCTTGGGTTAAAATTTCTTAAAATGTGTTCAAACCTCATGTATAATGGTTTTAATAGTATTATTAATATATTTAATAACTAAAATCATGTTTATAATACCTTAAATTTTCTTCTTATGACATTTTCCACCCATTTATTAATAATATTTTGTTATTTTTGTTGTTTAGGGTGAGTTCTTTTCATGGTTTCCAAGGTCGATTTATTTATGGTATTTCTTATTAAAATGAAATAATAATACAAAAGTGATAATATATATATATATATATAGGTAATTTTAAACAATTACATGTGAAATTAAACTTTCCATGATTTCTATAAAGGGAAATAAAAAATCATTGTCCACGAATACTGTGAATTAACGCACCATAGATGACGATTAGGTTATTTAAAAAATAAAGGAGAAGATGAGATATTTTATGAGACATATACCATAAACACAAAAAAACACCATTATTTATTTGATGATAAATTTGTAATGAAAAATTGGATAAGAGGTGGGATAAGGTATGAGTGAAAAATAATTTAAAAGAGAAGAAAAAGGAACCTTACTTCTTGAAATATTCCCCTTGAGAACCCCTTAAAGGATCTTGGAAGTGGTATTTTTGTGAGACAAAGAGCTTAATAATGTGTAAAGGTATGAGGAATATGGAATTTGGTAGAGGTTATCTAAAAAATATGGCTAGAGGTTATGAAAATTTTTGAAGGAGGGAGCCTCTTTTCATAATTGAGGTGAGGGGTAACATAGGAATTACTCAAATTATTAAAATATAATAAATTTATTATAGGTTTTAAGACTTCCAAAAGGGATAAAAAAAACATATTATGTCACATTTTCGACCAAATCCTTTCATTTTTTTTTCTTTTTCAATAATTTTATTATTTTTAAATAATTTAATAAAATATTTTATTTATGGAAAAATAATTTTATCAAATTAAAAACCATTCACAATCATGAATTTAAAAACATAAAAAAAAGTTTCCAATTAAAATTATATTTTTTATTATATCTTATACATATTTTAATTACCTATAGAAATTTTTCATTTACTTATAAATATCAAATTATATTTATTTTATAATTTTTAAAGTCATTAATTTGATTTATTCATCAATTAAATATTTATTTCATTATAATTGTACAAGCCATTAAAGTAATTATTTATCACCTAAAAATTAAAAATAAAGTTTTATGAGAAACATAATTATATTAACTTTCTAAATACTGTTTTTTTCGAAAAACACTTCGGGAAAACCTCAAATTAAAATATAATACTGATTCAAAGTTATAGTGTGAACAAGTTGTCTTTCTTTTTAATAAAATAATATAAAGGGACTAATGTGATCCATGTGCATCCAGAATATACCTAATTCAAATAAAAACATGATAATGATCTTTATTTGATTATATAAAAAGTTTTATCCAAAATTTGTGTCGTTTAATAATTCTTATAATTTTAATAAAAACAATTTAGTTTTTTATTATGATTGCATAAGCACTACATCAACATTGCACAGGAACTAATGTTAATTATTTAAAATATAAAAATTAAAAATAAACTACTATCATAAAAATAAGTTAATTAGGTTTGAAATAAAATTCTATATTCATTCATTATTTATATTCACTCATATACATGTCAAAATAACATCTTAATTTTGTTATTTTTTAATTTTTTTCCCTACGCAAGCATTGCACAGGCATTTGGATAAGATTAATGTTATATAACTATAAAATTAGAAATTAAAAACCAACAAAATCAATAATACATAATAATTATTAAATTATTCTTGAAAATAATTTTTATCACTCAAATATTATTTATAAATAACCAAAATTGATATTGTCAATGCTGCCCAAGCACTACATCAACACTGATAATAATTTTTATATTTATCATGAATAGAATATAATTTTCATGTTCTAAGTTATTTTTGTACAATATTACTCTTATAATATCATTATTTAATTATTTAATAAATTTAATAAATTTTATATCATAAAAATGCCTTCATGAAATCACAAAAAATACCGTATTTTATAAAAAATCGTATTTTTTACTATTCACCAAAAATTAAACTTTTTCAGGAAATTCTAAAAAATTCATACCAAAATAATTTCAACATTATGTATTCAAAAATAAAAATATTCTTCTCAAAATAAAATTCTATAATTTAAGATTTAATTTTTTAAAATAAATAATCATATAATAAATTATTTGTTTTAAGAATTACTATTTTAATCGAAAATACTAATAAATATAAAAACACATTATTCTATAAACACATGGGTTGTTACAACACCCTTTTTATTACCATGGTTCTCCACCAAGGTATCATAAAACATTACTAAGTCATGTTTTCAAGGTACCACAAACATGTCATCTCTAGAGATTAATTCTTTACCCAATGCATTAGAGCGCTATTATGGTGCACCTTTCATATTTCTAACATTATGTGTGCCATGTAAGGAAATGATACAAAATTCCATAAAATAATAATTAACAAAATAATTAAATGAGTTCCATGATAATACAAAACATAATCACAGTCCATATAGAGAAATAATGTGGATGTAATCATAAGATAATATCATATGAATGAATAGGAAGTCTTGGCATAGATAGAAAATAACCTTTGGGGCATTAAGAAAATTGATTTTGAAATAAGAAATTTTCTTGACCATTTGAAAACCTTTATTTATAAAACTAGGAGTGTAATAATTTCACATAGAGATGAAGTTTCAAAGAAAAAGACAAAAACTATATAAATATATGTTTATACAGAAGAAAAATGTAAAAAGATATTTTATAAAACTTTTTTAACATTATTGTAAAAAGAAGAAGTTATGGTTCACTTTAAAAAGTTATCTTCAAAAAGATGAAGTGAAAACTTTTGAAAACATTTATTTTTAAAAAAAACCTTCAATAATTGGGCCTTGAAAAGGCCTAAAGAGTATCCCAAGGAAATATGGAGTAACAGATAAAATGAACAATCATAGAAGGAAATCCATTTTATTATTTTAAAATGTATTTGTTGAAATATCACATCATAAAAAGAGTAATAAAACTTCCTTTTAAAAAGATGATAAGATAAATATGAAGGTCACATGAGATAACACATAATTAGGTTTCCAAATATAAATGAAAACATTGGTGGGAAAGAAAAATATGGACAAGGAGGGGAAATCATCATTAGACAAGATATGAATTATTCTCAATAATGGTATGCTTTTTGAGAAAGAAAATTATTAAGGTAAATTATATGAATTAAAAGGAAATTTTCTACATGTGATGAAGATAAATTTTCATAAAATAAAATCGTTGGGTATAAGAAACCAATCTTACAAGAAAGAAATTCAAGAAAAATCATTTTAACTCAACAAAGGGAGTTGATTTAACAAAAACTCTTACAACTTTTTAATCAAAATCCATTAGAAAAGAGAAACTTATATGGCTCTTAAAAACCCATTAATTACATGAATATTTTAAAATAAATTATTTATGATGAAATCAAACCATATTATAAATAACATGGTGCACAATATGAAAAATGTCTATAGAAATTAAATTTGAGATAAATAATCTCTTACCTTAATTCTTTACTTCCACTAAAATGCTTGAATCTCCTATATAATAAAAAATAAAAATCTTAATCAACTATTTAAGAATATTTTTCATATATATAAATTTTTATAAACTTCATTTATAATTATTCTTTGTATGTACATTAGTTAATTATTTTCTATTTTCAATATAGTGTGTGTAATATTGATCATTTTGAACTAGTATCATAATAAGGGTGTTTTTATTAATTCTTCTCCCAAAGTTCATCATTCCCAAGTCATACAAGGTACTTAAATTTATGTTTTATAATTATTTATAATGTTATAATTTCATTTCACAAGTAATTTAGTTATTATTTATGATGAATAAGTTGGCGACGAGCTTGTTTTGGTAATTTATAAAAAGCTAATGATGTTGTCTTAATTAATGTGTTAAATGTTTATATTATCATTCCATAAAAAAAATTATTTACTTATTAACATACAATATTAAGTTTATAAAGTCATCCTTGATAAAAATTTATTGAATTTTTCATGTAGGTGATTAAACCGGCCCAACAAGAACATGTTACAATCTAGGTGTGAGTATAGTTATGGAATATATATTTTTTATAAGGACTCAGGATTAAATAATATATAAATTTAATATTTATAAAATAAATAACTTTCTTTCATTTTGAGGATCTTTTTGGTTTAGATTTTTATATATAATTATGTCATAACTCGTATATAAAAAACATGTATATTCCAATGTGAACACTTCCACTCAATATCCATTTTATCCAAAATATAAAACTTTTATAATGAAACACATCTTATTTTCATAAAAAATATCCATGACTTTCAAGTTAACTTTTTAGTTGTACTTATTCATCCTTAAACCCTATGAAAAGCATTAAAAATGTGGAATGAGCTAAAAAATATCATTAAGGTACGTATGAAAAGGAAGAAAGAAACTTTTTAGTCCATTTTAAAATCATGAGATCATAAAAGAGAGTTTTTTGTTAACATAATAAAATTTGAGCTCAAATAATCATTTACTTACACATGCAATTAGCTTTGCTGCCCAAAGTTTTCATAATTTTTTTTTAAGAAAACATAAAGGCAAAATCCTAATCATGAGGGTTTCTTAGAAAACATAAGAACTCATGAAAAACATTTTCTTAAAAATACCTATTTTTACACTAAAAAGGAATAATTGTTCCTTTAAAATAAACAACCACTATCTTACCTTTTGAAATCAAATGATTTCCATGAAAACTCATTAGCAAGCATAAAAAATTCATGTAGGTTCTTTGAGATGTCATCTTTATTCAACTCATACAAGAAAGCATAAAAAAGTCATGTAGGTTCTTTGAGACGTCATCTTTATATAACTCTTACAAGAAAGTATAAAAAAGTAATGTAGGTTCTTTGAGAAGTCAACTTCATATAACTCTTACAAGAACCCCTATAAGTGGAATAACCAATATAGTCAGCTTCCAACATAATTCTCTAGAAAATATAATCATTACCCAGTGAATCGGAGAGCTATACCATACTCACCTAATCATAGACAATGTTCAAGGAACATAACATTTATAAAACATGTAAAATTTTTCATTTCCATCATCAAACTCATAAAAATATACATTTTAATTTATAAGAAAAACATTTTTGGATATTGGTATATCTTTTTCCTTTAAAACCCAATTTTCAAAACTAAAATACTCAGAATAAAGGGAATAAGGATTTTTGTAGAATTCTCCAATATGTAACTCTCTTGCATGGCTATAAAGTGTTGGTTATGTGACCTTAAGAACCCCTCCCTTTTTCCAGAGGCTTCCGACTAGCAGTAGGGGTGTGATCAGTATAGTAATGAGACTATACCCCCTGGTATGTAGTTACATAGCAGTGGAAATAAACAATATTAATGACATAATCATAGTAATAGACAAATTAAAACCATGTAAAAAACTAGTAAAATAAAGGAGAAACAAATAAACCAATAATAATGAATCATGTAATGACAACTAAGATGTATCTAAATGTCAAATTGAAAATAATACATTAAAAAAATTTAGCAGACACAAGTTAAACCCAAAATACTCCAGTACCAAAACCCATTTTGGTTCCATCTCCAAACTCAAGCCCATCCAGCGAGCAAAAAATCAACAGTAAGGTACTTTTCCCTTGTCCAATCATGTATCCATGTAATCCGCTCGGGTACCAAATAGTGTCCCAAATAGGGTTTAGTATAAATCAGTAAGTCGACACCACCATGTCTAAATATAACCAGTCTAATAATTATTGTATACAATAAAGTGATAGAATAGTGTATTAATTAATCAATTAATACAATATATAAGAAAACTTGCTTTAATACCCTACCTGAATATCTCTGAGCTTATAGAACAATCATGCCAACCAACAACTATATAACCATTGTAAAACATAACCTGTTTCGATGCCATGTTGTAATGTATCTTAGCATGAATCACAACCATGCTAATCAACAACCATATCACCATGGTAAAACATAACATGTTTTAGTGCCATGCAGGAATGTATCTTAGCATATCTCACAACCATGCCAACCAACAACCATATATCCACGGTATAAATCCAAAAATCTAGTTCAAATCCACTATATAAGAATTTCAACATAGGACTAGGAAGAGCCAACTCAATATAATCATTACAACATGGGATTGAGCCTATCCTACTCAATATAAGCATTATATCATGGGAACAGGATTAGCCTGCTCAATATCAATATTACATCATGAGACTGGGCCTATCCCACTCAATACCAGAATTTCAATATGGGATTGGGATTAGCCCACTCAATATTAGCATTATAAAATGGGACTGGACCTAGCCTGCTCAATATTAGCATTACAATATGGGACTGGACCTAACTCGCTCAATATAAGCATTACAACATGATAATACAATGGGTAAAAAAACATGTATATCACAATATCTCATCATACATCTCAATGGTTAATTATTCAAATTACCATTTATCTTTCAATTTAACTTCATTTTACCCAAAATGATCTACAATAATATTAAAATCAATAACCCATCACCTAGGGATTATATATCAAGAAATAACCTAAGGTCTCATTTCATGATAAATAAATTTTAATCCATTATCCAATTCACATTAATCAAGGGTTTTCTCACCCAACGGGTAGCCAAAATATAGGTCACAACACTTAGATTCAATGGGATTACAAGGAATAATCCAATTCATTATTTAATAAATTTAGGTGCACATCATGTTGGTGAAATAGTAATATTTCACATACTTTTCAATTAAACAGACCATAGGGTTAAGATTTAGACCCCCTACCTTTAACTAGTGATCAACCAACGCTTCCAGTAGGATTTAACAACAATAAGGAAGGTGCAGATGATCGTAAGAAGGATCCTAGATCATAAATGATCAAGATAAAAACCAACAATGACCAAGGTCAAGAGATTACACCAAAACAACTATAGAACAAATGGATAAAAGGGAAACCGATAAAAAACCACTAACCATGGATCATATGCGTGATCGGGACATCTAGAATGAAGGGAGATGCTTAGAAATTACCTGGAAACCGGTCTAGGTTCGAGAGAGGGAAGTTCTACATGATATGAAAGAGTAAAACATCTGCATCACGCACTTAAAACCATTGGGTCTGTGACTTACATGACATGTAAATATATTACACGACATTTTATCCTTATGAGATATGTTAAAATTTTCATCGCCTTAAGTGATTTTTAATACTGACTGAACATTACATGACATGTAATTTCTTTAGGGAATGTATCCATTTCACATCATGAACCAAGATCACAGCATGTAAGTATATTACACAGTGTGTAATTTCTCTACAAATAGCCTTCATCATATTTCCCATAGAAACAACCCAAACTATCTCTAAATGCTTCCAAAGCATGGAAGACCATTGTAAACCAATTTAAAACATTCATATCTGGACTTTAATAATTCATAAAAAAACATATATCCCTGAACTTTAGGTCATTTTCCCCAAAAAAGACTCTTTGTCTCCGAACAAGATGCAGCCACCAAGGCTAAATGAAAAACTCAAAGAGGAACATACCTAGAACAAGATGGGATTTTAAAACTTCCCCGCCATATAACAGCTTGTTCTCAAGCTGCTCCAAGAATCATTGTGGGGTCTCAATGAACAAGTATGAACATTGTGATCACATATCAGACTCCCTCTCCCAAGTCTCCACCTGAACATGCCCATGATGCCACTGCACTCGAACTAGAGATACAGTCTAACTTTGGAGATACTTCTCACTACGGTCCACAATTTGTATCAGATGCTCCTCAAAGGATGCATAATCACTAAGCTCAACGTCATTGACATCCACTTCATGAGAAGGATCAGGATAATATCTTCAAAGATGCGACATGTGAAACATGTTTTTCATATAACTGTAGTGTTATAGTAGGGATAATCAGTATGCCAGTGGACCAACCCTATCCACTATCTCAAATAGCCTAAAAACATAGGTGCTAGCTTTCCCTATCTCCTGATATGGCATTTCCCCAACCTATGTGACACTTGAAGGAAAACATGATGACCAACTTCAAACTCCAAAGGTTATCTCCAATGGCCAACATAGGATTTATGCATGTTCTTCGCAATCACTAAATGCTTCCTGATCAAGTGAACATGCTCAAACATCTCCTACACGAGACTAGGACCAACAAGTGATAACTCACCTGCCTCTAACCAACAAAGATGTGAACAACACATTCTATCATATAAATCCTTGAAAGGTGTCATCTAGATAGATTCCTAGAAGATGTTATTATATGAAGACTCCACGAGTTCCATATCCTACTCCCATGAATCACCAAAATCCAAAACACGGGCTTGTAACATATCCTCCAAAACCTAAATAGTCCAATCAGATAGACCATCAATATGAGGATGATAGGACATACTCAAAATAACCTATGATCTCAGAGCTTTATTAAGACCCTTCCGTAATCACAATGTGAAATGAGGATCTCTGTTTGAAACGATACTCCTCAGAACATTGTGCATTCAAACTACCTCATGCATGTAAAGGTTACCTAGATCATTAATTGTGAAGGTCTCCCTGATATACAAGAAGTAGGTTACCTTCATCATTTGATCCATAATTATTCATAAAACATCATTCTTACGAGTTTTCCTAGGTAATCCTATCAAAAAATCCATAGTGATGTCATCCCATTTCAACTCAGGAATGGGAAAAGGTTTAAAAATCCCATCTAGCATTACCTGAATGGCTCGAAGGCCTTCTTTTTTATTTTATTATAGATAATCCCCCTTTTAAGGGTTGAAGGGGAACCCGTATATGACCCGTAGGCCCAAGGCACAAGGCCCGTCATGACCTGTAATACATGACTCGAAGGCCCAGAGGCATACCATGCCCAATACATGACCTGTAGGCCCAGCCCACTAGAACTGCCCCTCCCCAGCTTCTACATCATTTATTGCCTTTAGCTTCCCACCTACATTGCTGATCGGCTAGCATTGCCCCGTACAAATCTTCACGATACCTGGTCCCGATGGCGGTTGTCATACCCTCTCATTCTTCCAATCCGGTTAGCTCTACTTCTGGTGACTGCTAATGCTGCTTTGATCCTCATCTGGGGCATACTCTGTGTGAACTGGGCTACATCATGGTCTTCAATGGCCCGAAGGACCTGTGGCCCGAAGGCCTTTGATGGCCCGAAGGCCCTGAGACCCGTAGGCCCAAACCGGTGGCCTGAAAGGCCAAATCAGGTGAATAGTCCGGCTGCTATAGTACCGAACAGTGCCTGCTACAGTGCCTTCTAGAGTACTGCTACAGTACTTATACAGTACCCCGAAAATTCTCCTCCACCCGGTTTTTAACCTGGGTCTCTTGGATGCCAAGCAGGAGCCCTTACCACTCGGGTACGGGCTCGTTGGCCCATCTAGCATTAGATTCTTAGCTTTATCCCACTAAAAAGTGAAACATATATCTAAGAATCTCGCTACATCCTTCTTCATTCCTGACCACCAATACTATCTACAGAGATCATGATACATCTTTTTCAAACTAGTATATACTGCTCATCGAGAAGCATGAAACTCTCTCATCAACTCCTCGTGAAATCCCATAGGAACCCATACTTGATCATGGAAAAGAAGAGAATTTTCACTACCAAGAGACCATCTCGATGGTGTCTCCCCACCATATAATATATCTCTCAGAACTAATCCCTCCAAATTAGATAACTATTATGTCTTAATCTGGTCCAAAATCACTAGTATAATAGATGTTGAAGTCAGATATACTCATCCCTAAGACTCCTGAACATATAGATGCATGTCTACAAATAGTTTCATCATCTTCCATTATTCATAAGACTCTTGCACTAACTTTGTCTGTGTTTTCTATCTCAAATCATCGACAACAACATTTCCATTTCCTGGTGTGTAAGACAAATCAAAGTTGAAAGACTTTAGATACTCAACCCACCTCCTATGTCGAAGGTTCAAGTCTTGCTAAGAAAAGATGTACCTGGGGATCTTGTGGTCCATGTATAAAACAAATCTCTCACCCATGAGATAATACCTCCATCATCTCAGAGAATGCACCATTACTGATAATTATAAATTGTGAGTAGCATAATTCCTCTCATATGGTCTCAACTTTCTAGAGCCATAAGCTACCACTCGATCCTCCTACATCAGAACTACTTTGAGTCCAAATCCAGATGTTTCACAGTACATGGTATATGCTTTACATAGAACAGGTAAAGTGGGGATAGGTGTTGAGGTCATCCTACCTTTTAGATCGTGAAAATATCTCTCACAAGCATCTGACCAAGCAAACTTTACCCCTTTCTTGGTCATCCCTGACGTTGGTGCTGCAAAATGGGAGAATTCTTGGATAAAGAACTAATAATAACCTTTTAAACCCAAAAATATCTGAATCTAAATAAAATTCCTGGGATTCTCCCAAGATAACATGATTATAACTTTCTCTAGGGCCACTGACACTCCTACTTTTGAGATGACATGGCCCAAGAAGTGTACTTTATCAATCCAAAAACTGAATTTAGTTAGCTTAGTGTAAGGACGATGCTCTCTCAATGTTCTTAGGATGATGACAAGATGTTTGGAATGATCTTCTACTAACTGGGAGTACACTAAGATATCACCAATAAAAACCACCATAAACTGGTCCAAAAAAGGATGAAAGATCTTATTCATCAAGGCCATGAATACCGCCGGTGCATTAGTCAACCCAAACGGTATCACTATGAATTCATACAAGTCATACCTACACCTAAAAGTATCCTAAGGTATGTATTTTGTTCTCACCATCAATTGATGGTATCCTGGTCTCAAATCCATCTTGGAGAAGATCTTAGCACCAATCAGTATATCGAACAGATCATCAATTTGTAGAAAAGGATATCATTTATTAATCATCTTCTGTTTAAATCTATATTAATCCACCCATAAGTGTAAAGACCCATCATCCTTCTTGGAAAAAAAAGAATAGGAGAACCCTAAGGAGATGTACGATATCGTATGAAACCTTTAACTTCTAGATCTTTCAACTGAGCTTTCAACTCTTGAAGCTTTGTTGGTTCCATCCTATATGGTAGAAAAGAAATTGGTTTTGCTCTCAACACCAACTCGATCATGAATTAGATCTCTCACTCGGTCAGTAAGTCATAGAACTCGTCAAGAAAGACATAATGAAAATGGTTTACCAATGGAGGAAAGGAATCCCATTATATTCCACCATTATCTAGAGAAAGGCCATAAATATGAGCTGTGAGACAATCCAATCTGCACTAAATTGGTCCCACATGACTAGCCTAAAGATCCCACTCACCCTAGTGAGGATAGCTTCCTCCTTATGGATATAGAAAAGAAATTACCCTCTCGTAAAAGTCGATATGAGGCTGATATAAAAATAGTCAATCCATACAAAAAATAAAGTCAAAGCCTATCATTCCCAGCATAAACGGTTCCCAAAAGAAATGGTAACCACCACTCTCTATAGAAAATGCCTTGTAATGTTTGATATTCTCTAACCGTACTCCCAACGGTGTTTTTATGGTTAAAGCACCATCTAAGATTTCCACATGCAATCCCAAACCATTTTCAAAAATAGAAGATAAAAATGAATTTGATTCAATTATATCAAATAAAACACAAGAAATGGTAGATGATACAAGAATCGTACCTCTGATAGTAGACGGTTCTACATCCACACTATCCAGAGTAGTCTGCATAATGTGTAGAAGACTAACCCCTCCACCCGGAGCTTCAGTCTGACTCCCCAAATCTATTCCATATGCCTGGTGTTACCTCTCTTACACTAGGGTACCATGTCCCTTGCCTTGACCAGAACATTCTGTGGAACTCTAGCTACCTGCTTACTGAGGAGTAGTTGAGTCTTTCCTAGACTCTGGTACATGTCATGATCCCCTTCCACTACTCTTCTACTATATACCCATGCAAAACCTTTGTAGGTGGATCATCCTACTGCAAGATCGACACTCCAAAGTGGGGTATAGACATTGAGGTCATTTGTGGCCCAACTTTCCACACTTAAAACACTGTAATAGAACACAGTCTTGAGATGTCTACCCACTATCCTAACTTCTATTACCATTATTTCCTTGAATAAAACTTTTATAGTGGTGCTTCTTTCCACCAGAAGAAGAGCTACCAGTTTTCTCTTCTAAAACAACATGGTCGTTCCTTGGGGGCTCTCTCAGATTCTCTTCCTTGATGAGTTCATGATTTATTACATATGCAAAACTCTTAAGACGAAACATGTTCACCTGCAACCTGATCTCATAGAGAATACCATCTAAAAAACATATTTCCTTATAGATCTCATCAACTACCAAATATGGCACAAATTGTTGCAATTTTGGTGAAATGTTCAACATAGTCCAGCACTGACATTCCCTCTTGTGTCAGATGCATAAACTCACAAGCCTTCCCATCCCTCAATGTCTTAAGGTATAAATGGATTAGGAACTTTGTCCCTAATTCCTTCCAAGATAACTCCTCTTTCTACCTTTCTTACTCTAGAATGTCCCACCAATGCTTGGTAGGTCCATGAAGCATATATACAGTAAGTTTCACCCTATTGTCTATGGGTGTCTCAAGATTCTTAATGATTGTCTGGAATGACTCAACCCAAAACTCAGCTTCATGGGGTCCTCCCTCCCCAGTGAACATAGTCGTATTCTACATATGGAACTCTCTCATCAACTCAGAAATTGAAGGTATGATATGAACAGTCTCTCTTTCCATGGATCACATGACCCTCAGGAAGCTATCATAAAACTAAACATTTATCTGTTCCTTAGGAGTTATAGAAAGATTTGGTTCATCTATGTTAGGAGCATGCTTATTTCCACTCTCATTATGTTAAACTTGAAGATGATAATGATTCATTTTCTCTACAAGACAAACACACTCCTTAGAACACTGGTTATAACAACACGGTCAACCTCAACAACTGACAAAAATAGAGAACCACTAATACCAGTCTCTCTAAACATGGATTAAAAGTTTTTTAGCATGACATATCAGTTCATTTATTTCATTTATTAGATATAACTGGTATCTTATATCACAGTTAAAACAGGGAAAGTATATATCATATGTAATAAATATATCCCTATCATGAACAATGCATGTCAATATATTTCTTTATGTGTCTATCATGATGCATGCATACTCATATCGTGTCCTAATGGGCCACGAGTATAAATCTCAAGAAATAATAACATCATGAAATAATAACTTCACATAAAATGTGAGTCACCCATGGTGAAATAACATCAATGATAATAAGAAAACAACATAAGCATCAATTTTATCCCTAGGCATTTATATTTCCCCCCATACATGGGTTAGATTCTCCTATGCACAAGCTCATTACCAAGTCCCAACACATCCTTGTATTATTTATACCTTTCCCAAATGTTAATGAAATAGAAAATAAAAATATGCTCCTTTGATACCACTTTGTAAGACCCCCCAATCTGGCACTCTCTCACATAGCCAGAAAGGGTTGGTTACATGACCTCAAGCACACCTTCCCTACGCTAGAGGATTTTGACTAATAGTGGGAGTGTGATCAGTATAGTGGGGATTCTATACCCCCTGGTATAGAGTTACATTGCTATGGAAAAAACAATATAAATGAAATAATTAGAGTAATATACAATAAAAAAACCATATTATACAACTAGTAAAATAAAGGAGAAACCAATAAACCAATGGTAATGAATCATGTAATAACAAGATAAGATGAATCTAAATGTCAAACAGAAAACAATACAATAAAATAATTCAGCAGACACAAAGTAAACCCAAAATACTCTAGTCTCGAACCTCATGCCAGTACCATCTCTAAACTCCAGCCCATCCAGCAAGCAACAAATCAACAACAAGGTCCCTTTCCCTTATCCAATCCTACATCTATGTAATCTGTCCAGGTATCAAACGGAAGCCCGAATAGGGTGTGAGTATAACTCAGTATGTCAACAACACTATGTCTAAATATAACCAATTTGATAATAAGTGTATGCAATAAAGTAATAAATAGGTATATTAGTTAATCAATTAATACAATATATAAAACATTCTACTTAGACACCCTATCGGAATATCTCTAAGAATGTAGCAAAATCATGCCAAACAACAACCATATAACCATGGTAAAACATAAAATTGTCTTTAAGAATGTCTCACAACCATGTCAACAAACGACCATATAACCATGGTAAAACATAACCTGCTTTTGTGCCATGATGGAATGTATCTGAGCATGTCTCATAACCATAACAACCAACAACCATATATCCTTGGTATAAATCTATAAATCTAGGTCAAACCCTCTATATAATCATTTCAACATAATATTGGTAAAATCCCTCTAAATATAAGCATTACATCATGGGACTAGGCCTATCCCACTCAATATAAGCATTATAGAATGGTACTAGGCTTAACCCGCTCAATATCAGCATTACAGCATGGTACTTGGCCTAGATTGCTCAATATCAGCATTAAAGCATGGGACTAGGCCTAACCCGCTCAATATCTGCATTTTAGCATGGGACTAAGCCTAGACCACTCAATATCATCATTACAGCATGGTAATGGGCCTAGCCTTCCCAATATAATCATTATAGTATGATAATACAACATGTCACAACATTATGAACATCACAACATCTCATCATACATTTTAATGGTTAATTATGTAAATTACCAATTATCCTTCAATTTAACTTCATTTTACCCAAAATGATCAATAATTATATCAAAATAAATAATCCATAACCTATGGATTCTATATAAAGAAATGACCCAAGGTATCATGTCATGATAAACACGCTTTAAGTCATTAACCAATTCACATTAATCAAGGGTTTTCTCACCCAATGGGTAGCCAAAATCCAGGTCACAACGATTAGATCCAAAGGGATTACAAGGAATAATACAATTAATTATTTAATAAATTTAGACACATTTCATGTTAGCGCAATCGCAATATTGGACATACTTTTTAATTAAAAAACCATAGGATTAAGATTTAGACCCCCTACCTTTAACTGACAATCAACCAACACTTCTCGCAAGATTCACCCTCAATAAATAAGGTGAAGTTGATCTCCAGAAGGATACTATATCATAAATGATCAAGATAAAACCCAACAATGACTAAGGTAAAGAGATTATATAGCAATAGTCATAGAAAAAAGGGAGATAATGGAAAACTGAAGCAAAACCACTCACCAGGGATCAGATGTGTGATCGGGATGTTCGGAATGAAGGGAAGAACTCTGAAATCACCTGGAAACCACTCTAGGGTCAAGAGAGGAAATATTCACATGATATGAAAGAGTAAAACAATGGTATATCCCCACTTAAAACTACTAGGTCCGCAACTTACATGATGTGTAAGTATATTACACGACGTGTAATCCTTACTTATGAGATATGCTAAAATTTGTATCGCCTCTGTTGATTTTTAACATTGCCCAAACATTAAACAGTGTGTAATTTCTTTGCCGAATGTATCCATTTAACTCATGAACCATGCTCACAACTTGTTCCTAGAATCATTTACATGGCATGTAAGTTTGTTACACTACATGTAATTGCTCTACATATAGCCTTGATGTCGGATGTTTTCACGATATTTGACTCATATGTTCAAAATGATTTTGGTAAGTCAACTATGGCCAAAGAGGTAATTATTAAATTATATATATATTAGTAATAATGAAATAATTATCATTTTTATACATCAATTATACTTTTAAAACCAACCATGAAAGATGGTTATGAAAAATGAACTATGTTACAGTCATGGAGACGGTAGGTCGTACGTACGCATGAGTAACGTTTCCATTTTTCAATGAAAATGATGGAAAGAAGGTAAGTATTATTTTATATTTCTAGAATTATGATTATATCATAAATAATATATCCTTTTTTTAAACACACTTATATATAGTATTCGTGTGATGTGGTCATCAAAAGAGGATCACATCACTTCGGAGAGGTGGTAATCCACACGTATGTACGAACGACGTTACCAATATTCAATGGAAGGAAAGGTAAGAAAATATCTGATATATTATATTTACAAAATGGTAATTATGTCATGAATATCATATTTATACATTAAATTCGTCATTATATACTAATATAATAGGTTGTGATGGAAAATGAATAACATTAATTCGCGAGGTGGTAGTCTGTCCTAACGAATGATGGATTCATTTCTCATTTTATGGATAAAGGAGATGGATATATATTATGTCATTAACATAAAAAAAATATTAGTATATGAAATATAATGGTATTATTATTTCATAATGTTTTTAGAATATTTTAAAGAGGTTGAATAAGAAATAAAACAAAAACAGTCGATTAAAAGTTATACATCTTCTACGAACAACCTCTGTTATTTTAAACCTTAATCTCTCTAAGGTTGGTATTGTGCTCAAACTTAGACTTCTAAAATGTGGGTAGGGATTTTATGAAGGGATTTTTGTTAGTTATTTACTAAGATAGATTTCTCAAATAGCGTGAGAAAGAGAGGGGGGATGTTCCCTTTTACAAGTGAGGGGAGAGGCATTCATTAAATTTCTTAAAGTATTAAATTAATATATATTAATTATCATGATCATGTGGATCCAAATTGATATAATTTGAATATATAATTATTATGGGTCAAAATTATCTCATAACATAAAATTTTTACAAGTTTATATAAGGCTTTTACCCTTATCTCTTTGTTTTAACCTCTCATTAACCCCTTTTGAAAATTATAGTGATATCAGTGTTTTTTACTCTTTTGGGGTCAATAAAGTTTATATAAATGGTATAGGGTTTATATTTTCAACCATATATCATTCATTTGGTCGAATATAGTATTTTTATGAATTTTAAATCATTTAATTAAATATTATTTATTATATGGGAATCCACCTATCGATCCTCCCGGTGGAAGTGGTGTGAACCCTCGACCTTCGGATGATCATTCCCTTCTGGTGATGATGGCGGATCTTGCGCCAAATGCTCCCCACTTGGTGGGGGAGGGGAAATCAATGTCTCATGGGAGAGTGAGGTCCTTCAGGCCTTTCTCCAATCCATAGTTCCTTCCTCCATTTCCGAAAATTTCGATTAACCCTAAAATGCTAGATATAGTCGATGGACTTCCGAATCTCTCTCTTTTGTTATCTGAGTTTACAGAATCCTTGGCTTTGCTGAATCTTAACTTGGTGGTGCGGTTCAAGCACAGAAGGCCTTCAGTTAATGATTTCGACCGATTTGTCTTCGGCGCTTGGGATCTTCAGGAACGAGCGGTGGTGGGGTTACTGGACAGTAAGAAAATCTTGATTAGGTTTGAATCGAAGGCAGATTTTATTCAAGCATGGTAAAGAGCTCCACAAAACTTCAATGGATCTCGCTTCATGCTCCTGCGTTGGTCATTTGATCTCCATATGAACTGAGATCTTCCTTCCATAGTGGTTTGGGTAAGCTTCCCTAAACTCCCCTTACCGTTTCAAAATCTGTCGATTATTCTCATGTTGGGTAATATGGTTGGTAGATACCTTTGTTATGATAGCCATACCGAGGCGATTTTCCATATAGTTAACCCTCAGGTGTGTGTTGAAATGGATGCATCCCGCATTCCCTTTGATTTCATTTGGATCATGATAGGAGAGGAGTACCGTTGAAAGCAGAGGGTGGTGTATGATAACTGGACTGACTTCTATGGTTCTTGCAAGTGTTTGGGTCACTCAGTTGAGTCCTGTCAAGGCGGACCTCATTCCTAATCGAGTTTGGATAGTTGTAGTGGGAAGGATACCATTGTGAGTGCTGAGGAGGGCTTAGGGAGCAAGGCGCTGGAAAAGTGTGTGAAGGGGGGTCTGACTTAGAATTCTGGAGGACTGGCTGTTGGAGGGAGAGGCCCTCAACTGGCTGTTTCGGATGGGGAGGTCTCTACACTTGAATCTCTGAAGGTTTCTTTTGATGAGGGAGTAATAGCTGGGTCTACTTGCAATAGGAGGCTTCAGGTGAAGGATAATAATGTTGGGTCTGTTGTTGCTTTGGAATCAGAACAGGTGGGAGATGTTCGAGGATCTAACTTTGTGGAGGTGTCTAACAGGGACAGGGCTAAGGCTTCTAAACGTCTTGATTCTCTGGCCAGACCTTTTATACCCATAAGTAAAATGTTTGAAGGGAATTTTGAGGACAGGTTACTTGAGGACCGGGAGGTGTAGGTCTTTGCAGGAGATGATGGTGAGGCAGAGGCCTTGGGAGATCTGCAGGTTGTTTGCATAGAGCAGGATCCTATTTCAGGTTATGTGGAAGACACAAATAATGATGTAAGGCCTCACCTCTTGTTGGAAGGTGCTGACCAGAGGCTGAGAGATGGAACCAGGTAGAATGGCATTGTTACTTTGGTTCAAGCTGATCAAGTGAAGAAAGGCCTTGATGGCGGTAATGATTTGGAGGGTCCTCTAACTGAGGGTAAGGGGATGGATTCAGACTCTATGGCTGGGGAAGTCTCCCCTCTGGAGGACAGGAGATCACCCTTGTCAGGTGATATCTCTACTGATCAGGGGCTGGGGCATAATTCGGAGTGCACTGGGTCTCCTTTAAGGGAGCAGGCCGGGGTAGGAAGGGGAATGTTCGGGGGAGGAAAGGAAAACTTGAGTCCTCCTTTCAACCATTCATTCAGTGAAATCGTCCAAAGTGGGACTCAGAAGATTTCTGCTGGCAGAAAATCTTTATCTGCAACATTGGGAAGGAGACCAAGGAAGGATTACTCCTATCTTCTGCGGCTGATGCAGACTAGGTCTACCTCTAAACGGAATGGTGGAGTGGTTCTTGCGGTCAAGAAGGGTAGTGGAGTTAAGAAGGAATCCCCGTATAGGCTTGTTCTTGATCATCTTAGGAATCGAGTACAAAGTAAAATTTTTTGGAGACATCCAAAGTGGGAATCGGCTACTGGGGAAGAAGAATACTGCTTGGGATGCGGGGATGAATATGGGTACTATGATATGTAACTCTTTGTCTTCCTTCTTTTTGTTGTTTCTGTTTTCTTGACTTTGTTTTTGCGTTGGATGTGGGGCACCAGGCACCCTTAAACTGGCTTTATGAAATGGAAAAAAATGATTTGCAGGTTACATTTTTAGAACTATTCAATTAATTTGACATTAATAAAAAAAATATAGTAATGGAATTAGAATATAAACATTTAAAACATATATAATATGTTATATTTATCTATAAAATTATTGGGACACTTTAACTCACCCAAACAATATTTTTTTTAGATTTTTTTAAAATCATTTACTTTACTTATCTACTGCTTGCACAAACATTGTGTCGGTGTTGTGTAAGCATTTAAGATAATTATTTCATCACTAAAAATTTAAAAAAATACCATGATAAAATAAATCATTCATATTTCAAATAAACATTTAGATCTGAATATAATTTGTTTTTATCCTTGTTACAAAATATTATAGATATTAAAATCAATATAGCGACATTTTTGACTTTATCTATTACTTAAGTATTATGAAGGACAAAATCAAAGGTAAATGGAAAAAAATGTCATATTTTTGAAGTTCGAATGATTATGGAAAAAAATACACTCATCTAATGAAATAAATATAAGTGTTTTAATGAATTTGAGGTCATAACACATTAGTTTTAACCCTAATTAACTCATTTTAACTTTGTCATGGTAACAAACATTTACTATGATTACTATTCATAATAACTAAAAATAAATGGGACCTATTTACAAAATATGAACCTCCTGATTCCAAATATGAAATATATTTTTCAATATTAAATTTATAAAAGTGATATAAATTAATTTAATATTAAAACACAAAATGAGATGAAATACATTTTTTAAATGTGTTCTTAAGCCCAAAAATGAACTTATACCAAAATCAGGTATAATAATGATTCACATATAATTAATTAGATTATATTGAATTAAATAATACCTATGTTACTTTTAGATCAAATTAAAACAATAATGGGACTTTTTAAAAGAAATGAAAATTTTATAAAAAACGGTATTTTTCACTATTCACTGAAAAATCAATCTTTTCAAAAAAAACCAAAAACTTCACCCTAAGTTAATTTTTACATGATGATTTAAAAAATTATATGCATTTTATAAAATAAAATTTCTAAAATTCATTGAAATTAAATATAATATTTTCTCACAAAAATCAATAAAAATATTTTTGAAGAAAACATATTTTTGAAGAATAAAATGATTTTACTAAAAAATCAATTGTTTATTTTCTAATCATGAATCAATAAATTTTAATTGAGTAGGAACATTATATATATTTCATAATGTGGTTAATAATATTAATACCCTCCAATTCATCATCTAGGTTATAACAGTCACATTTAAATAATAATAATTTTTATAGGTTATCTCAATTCACTTAACGCTCGGTGTTGCGTGTTAAGCAAGCTGGTGACCATAGTATTCTTTTAAAAACATGGGGTGTTACATTATACCCATTTAATAAATTGAATTCTAGCAATTTTAACTTGAAATTGGTATTCAGGGGTTTTACATTTGAAAATACCTTTTTTGAAAACTCACATCATAAAAAGGGTTGATAAAACTTCCTCTTGAAAAGAGGGAAAGAGAAATACGAAGGCTATCTAGAATAACATATAACTAGGTTTCCAAATAGGAAAACATTAGCAGGAAGTAAAAATATTGAAATTGAGGAAAATTAATGTTCATATAATTATGGAGAGTGACAGAGATCATTGATCACAATAAATTGAATGGTCATGAGAAAGTCAATGACCACAAAATCATAAACCAAATAGGTGTGAAAAAGACCATCAATTCATTAAAAATGAAGGTAATAGGATAAATTTTTCATTTCAAGGTCATTTTCCAAGAGTTGAAGAATTATTTTACCATCTATACTAAGAACATAATTAAATACACTTACTTAACAAGTAAAATTTCACTCTTTAATCAATTTCCATCACAATCTCATCTTTTTCTCCAAACAATGAGTATTCAAGATGAATTTTACATACCACAAGCACTAAAATAAACTTATAACAGATCACATAATCTATAAAAGGATAAAAATATATTCCTATTGTATTTATACATTAACCAAAACCAAAATGGTTATCACAAGATAAGATAATTCTCAAAATGAATAAACCTTCAAAAGAAGAAATACACATTAATCTTTAAAGCTACAACAATAACATCTAAAATTCAACTTTGATCATTTGACAACCAACTGACCTTAAAATTATTCAAAATATTATTGACTAAGTTTGAAACCCAAAAATCAAAAGGATTTGATCACATATTCTTCCAAAATTAATTTAACATTTAACCCTCATCAGTATTAGTCACTCATAAAGTCATACATCCAAAAAAATTATATACCATAATCATATAATATCTAAAATATTCTAATAATATGAATTGTCATAAAGCCAAAATAAAATCATATATACTTCCAAAATACAATTCAGTCGTTATTCCTTAAATAAAATCTCATATTAGCCAAAAGTATTTCCATTTACCTTAATTGTATAATACTCCCAAATATATAGTGAACTTATTTTGAAATAAAATTCACTTAGCCACCAAATCACTTTTCAATCACATGGTTATCTATAAAACATATATTCCAAAAATTTAATAACTCTTTTAATCCAATTATCCATAATTACTTCAACATCAAATATAATATTAACCCTAAATGTTATCAATATATTTCAACTTATTCCCACAAAATAAAAGAGCATTATTCCTCAAATAACCTTTAATTAAAACATAAGTTAATAATAAGGGTTTCATATACCACAAATATCTATTAAGACTCAATAAATGTCTCCAAGGTACTCTCATAACATAAAACTTCAAAAGAGTATTAATTTTTTTAAACTAATTATCATCCTTAAATAAACCACTGCATTATAAATCTTGAATCCCTATATAAAGACACATAAATCATTTAAAATTCTTAATAATCCATTAAACATGTTTTTCCAAATTATTCCTTAATAATTCATTCCTAAAATCAAAAATATGAATCATGTCCTAAGATTAAATAATATCAAAACATAATCCAAAATATAATCCATACCTTTCATATGTCATTCACATTTTCCTCATCTTAAACTATAATAGCATTAGGAATTTCTAAACATTTATCTGTATGGTTTTTTTATCATATTCTTGAGATTTACCCTAGGACATAAATTTGTATAATGCTCATATTCTCTATATTTAAAACATTCAATTGATATAATGGGAAAAAAATTATTCACCTTTATAGTGTTAATTGAACTCTTCCTTTTTTTCTTGGAAGATTATTTCTTTATGCCCTCCATTACCACATAAAAAACATCTTCTCAATCTTTTAAGAAATTTCTCTGGGTACTTCTTCCCACATTCTTGACATTTAGGATGTTGAATATTTTTAACTTTATGATATTTATCACCTAAACATCCATGAAACTTCATTTTCTCTTATTCTGTGTGTTACAGAACTCACCTAGGTTCAGGTTATTAATCATAATTCATGATAGCTAGTTAAGAATAACCACAATATTTTTCGCTAAAATTATCATTCCATTCGGTTTCTCATTCAGAAAACCACCACAGTGTTCTTCATATCCATTGATAAGTTGGTTCATACTGGTTCTAACCATTTACTAAAAAAATTAGTATGATTATATCAATAAAATCATAATAAACCATCTTATATGGCGGATAAAAAATAAAATATCTTTAATCATGTCATCTTTTATCAAACTCTTTCAATTTATCCAAAATAACCATAATTCACTCTAATATACTAACATTTGTGGTTATAGAGGAATTTTAACTTATGATCAATTAACATCCTAACCTCTAAAGTTATCTAAACTTTTCCTCTAATACCAACTATAAGGAATTAGTTCTAAATAATATATAAATTGAATCTTTAGAAAATAAATCAATTTCTTTCATTTTGAGGATCTTTTAAGTTTATAGTTTTATAGAATTAGGTCATAACTCTTATATAACAAATTAATATATTAAAAATTGTAAACTTCCACTTATTATCTATTTTTTCAATAATATTAAAAATTTATAATGAAAGATATTTTCTTTTCATGAAAAATTTCTATGACTTGAAACATGACTTCTTTGTTAGTCTTACTCGTCCTTAAACCCTATAAAAACATTTAAAATCATGGTATAAACACAAAAAACTCATTTAGGGACATATAAAATAGAAGAAATAAACTTGTTAGTCTATTATAAAACTAAGATATCATAAAATAGAGTTTTTTTTAACATAATAAAATTTAATCTCAAATAATAATTTACTTACACATGAAATTAGCTTTACTACCCAAAGTTTTTTATAAAATACTTTATAAGAAAACATAAAGGCAAAACCATAATCCTTATGTTTTCTTAGAAAACATGAGAATCCATGAAAAACATTTTTTAAACATATAAATTTTTACCCTAAAAGTTCATAATCATTCCTTTAAAACAAAATATCATTATATTACCTTTTTAAATTAAAAGATTTCCCCAAAAACTCAGTAGAAAGCATAGAAAAGTCATGTAGGTGTCTTGGGACATCATTGTCATGAAGAAGCCCAGGTACCCTGGTAACCCTATAACTGAGCTGGTCCTGACATAACCCCAAGGGCTTTCCCGATCCCCATGGGTTGGCGACTAGAACCTGGCATTGTACAACATATAAGTGGGCACTATTTTTCCATAAGAAAGTAGAAGCAAAGATAAAAGACAGTATGCATATTAATAGAAAAATTACATTGGGAGTAAAAGTACCAGAATACAAATAGGCATAAAATAAAAAGTACTAAAACCCAAAGTACTAAATAGGAAAACATCCCCAAGGTCCCTAAGGACACAACTCACCACTTCTAAAGCTCAACAGTTGGATCCACCTCCAATAGATCCATTCCCTTTGCTCTATCCTGGAAGAAGAAAGTCTAAAAAAACCCAAAGGAAAAAGTAGGGTGTGAGCCTAAGCCTAGTAGGATATCACCAAAGATTCTATAACAGATTCCAAATATAGATTATCCAAATAAAATATTTAAATTTTCAAAATAAACAGGTTTGGCAATTTAAAAGCATATTTAAAAAGAACATGTTATTCATTTTCAATATGATCGAAAATACATTCAAACCTAGGCCTTACTTTACAAGAGATAGAATACTTCTAAAATAATGGATTAAGTAAATCATTTATATAAAACATTTTATATAAATTCAGAAGACATGTAAATCTGTTCAATCAAACATTGGCCTACATTTATATCTCAAATATAAATAAACAAGTGAGCAATGTGGTCATCTGACAAAAGGTAAAATAGTATTAACTAGATATAGGATTCCTCACTCTCTATGTGAACTCATAAAAAATTTTATACACACGTCCCTATGACACTGTCCAAATGATACTTATCACCAACCCATTGGGGATGTGACCCGCAGCAATTATGTTTTAGAACACTGTAATAACGTAAAGTGTATCCAAATAACTCACTAACTACCTAAGGCTTATATGCTATATTACAAGATGGGAGAACTATTTTAATACTACTTAAAATACGATCAATCCCATTCTTCCATTTTAAAAATTTCAATTCTTTTCCATTTAAAACCAAAACAGTTTTTATTCAAAAACATGCCTTTTCACAAGATAAAACCACTGGTTTTCTATCAAATCATTTTAAGCCATTTTCATGAGTTTTAAATCCATTAAAAACTAATTCCATACTTTTCATAATTAATATCCATAATTAAATTCAACAATTTTATTGAAATCATTTCTATCAAATTCATAATTTAAATTCAACAATTTAAATCATCCAATTTCCATAAACCCATCCCAATTCAATGGAATCGGGGGGTTTCCATGTTTCCGTGCCAAAACCATTTCAAATCTCCCAATTCAATGGAATTAGTTTTTATCAAAGAAATTGAAATTAAGGTTGAGAGTTTTAATTTAAATTAGCGATTGGAATCAACCAAGCAATACAATGGTAATAAATTTGGAAAAATGGGATGGAACCACCTACCTCTTTTCTGAAGAACGACACTCGTAGTGGCACCTATAAACGAGGAAGAAGGTGAAGGATATCTTTAAAATCAACCTAAAAGCAAGATCCAACACCAAATGGAATAGATACATCAATCTCTAGATGATCCATTGAAATCCCAAGAGGAGAGAAGGAGAGAAACTCAAAGAATGAGGGACAACCGTTACCTGGGAATCACACCGCAAATGCAATGAAGATCCGAAGCCGATCAGATTGAATCGAAAGGTGGGGTGTCTCTGAAAATCGCCTAGGGAGAGTCTAGGGTTGAGATCCAAGAAGTCTAGTAATAAAATACTGAGCGGTACTGCCAAACATTTCGTTTTAACCTGGGTGTGGGCCAGGTCACGACGTGTACCCCCTGGTCACGACGTGAAGTCCACGTTGGATAAGTATGCTGAAAAACACGTTGCCTTGGGTTAAAAACCCACTATTTAACAACTACATGATGTGTACCTAATGTACACGATGTGTACCAACTCACGGCATGACCACCCCATTCACGACCTGAAACCGGCACCAAGTACATGGCGTGTACTTCAGGTACATGACGTCTACCTGTTTTGTAGTCTGTAGTAAACCCAGAAAAAAAACATAAAGGATTTTTAACCGAAAGGGAACTTAGAAATGGTGGAAAATTACCTGTTCAAGGTAATGTGATGTTACAAACTCCCCACCATAAAAAATTTCTACCCCTAGAAATCTTATGAAGAAGCTTCCATGCCAAAAATATTAGGCCACTACTCTCTCATCAGTGGCTCACATTCCCACGTCTCGTAATTATCAGCACCATACTGCCATAGCACATGAACCAAAGGTATCATCCTCCAACGAAGTACCTTGGTCTTAGAATCAACAATCATGACTGGTTACTCAGTTAAAGATAAATCCGGGTCGATCTCAAGATCACTCCTGCTCAAAATGTGAGATGGATCATATAGATACTTTCTTAGCTGTGATACATGGAACACGTTATGTATCGACATCAGCTGCGGTAGAAGTTCCAAACGGTATTCAATTTTTCCCACCTTCTCAACAACCTCGAAAGGTCCCAAAAAGTTAGGAGTAAGCTTCCCTTGCTTTCCAAGCCGTCGATGACCCAACCAGGGTGAAACTTTCAAGAACACCTAATCACCAACTGCAAACTCCAACGGTCTATAACATTGATCAGCATAAGACTTATATTGGCTAATGGATGTCAACATCCTATGATGTATCATCTGAATCTTTTTTTTCATCTCCTTCACCAAGCTTGGTCCAACCAAATAAATTTCACCGATCTCTGACCAACACAACAAAGATTTACAAGGCTGGCCATACAAGGCCTCGAAAGGTTCCATTATGATAGTGGATTGTTAACAATTGTTATAAGAGAACTCAACCAGCCCAAAGTGATCATCTCAAGATCCACCGAATTCAAGGACACTGGCGTGAATAATATCCTCAAGAATATGTATAGATATTTCTGTCTGGCCATCCGACTACGGATGGTAGGCCATGCTCAAGTGAACCTGAGATCTCAGTGCCTCCTGAAGGCCTCTCCAAAAGTGAGAAGTGAACTAAATATCCCTATCAGAGACTATAATATATGTAAATCCATGAAAATGAACAATCTCTTTCATGTAGAGATTGACCAACTCCTCAACTTTGGTTATATATTGAATGGGTATAAAGTGAGCTGACTTGGTCAGCCAATCGATGATAAACCATATCTCATTCTTCTTTCTTTGGGTACGAGGAAACCCAACCACAAAGTCCATAGAGATCTCATCCCTCTTCCAAGTAGGGACTGGAAGTGGTTAAATCAAATCTTAAGGTTTATGGTTATCATCTTTCACCTATTGGCACATATATAAATGAGAGACAAACTCAGCAATGTCTTGTCTCATACCTGTCCACCAGAACTACCACCTCCTGTCATAGAACATTTTTTTGGTTCTTGGGTGCACAAACCACTAAGAACTATGAAAATCCCCCATCACTTCCTTTCTTGCTACTAACAGCACAACGAAACGGTTCTGATAGCATAGAATACCCTCTTTGGAGAACAACCAAAGGGTAATTGTATCCCCACCATAAAGGGATTCTCTAATGATGCAGAATTCATCATCAAGATGTTGGTCTTGGAGAATCGTATTGAGAATAGAATATAACAAATGAACATTGGCTAAAGAAACCTCAGCCCCTTCCTCCTGAACTCCAATATGCAACTGTGCAAAGATAGCCATCAAGTTTCACTCTTCTGAAGATTCTTTCACTGCCTGGGTCTGAAATTTTCTGCTCAAAATGTCAACAACGACATTCCCTTTCCCCGGGGTATAGGTGATGTCAAAGTCTAAAGACTACAGGTACTCCACCCAACGCCTCTTCCAAAGATTCAAATATTTTTTAGAGAATATATAACTTGGGATTTTGTGGTCTGAAAACACAGTAAACCTTTTTCCATAAAGGTAATTCCACCAACTCTTGAGAGCGTACATCACCGCAGCTAGTTCAAGGTCATGGGTTAGATAATTCTTCTCATGAAGCCTAAGTTGACAAGATCCATAGGCAACAACATGATCACCCTAAATAAGAACACAACCCAAACCCAAACCTGATGCATCACAAAACACCACATAGTTCTTCCTGGCTTTTTGAAGATCCAACATCGGCGTAGTAGTCAAAAGACGTTTCAACTCAAAAAAAGAACTCTGACATTTATCATCCCATGAAAACTTCACCCCCTTCTGAGTCATAGTAGTCATCGGTGAATCCAAATTCAAGAAGTCCTTCATGAACCTGCGGTAATATCCAGCTAAGCCCATGAAGCTCCGGATCTCGAAGACATTTCATGGTTGCTCCCACATTATAATAGCCTTAACATTTTCAGGATCAACTGATACACCCTGTTCAGACACCACATGTCCTAATAATTTCACTTCTTGAATCCAGAAATCACACTTTGAAAGATTGGCATAAAGGCAGTGATTTCTTTGCAGATTCAAAACTATTATCAGATGTTTCACATGGTCCTCCTCGGACTTGGAGTAGACAAGAATGTCATCTATAAATACTACCACAAAGGTATCTAGATACTCATGGAAAATCTAGTCCATTAAAGCCATTAAAACTGTAGGATTATTTTTCAGGAAAAGGGCATAACAAGGTAATCAAAGTTCTCGTAACTACTCTGAAAGGTGGTCTTCTGAATTTCATATTCTTTTATCTTCAAATGATGGTAGCTAGATCGAAGGTCGATCTTTGAAAACCACTTCTCCCCTTTCAGCTGATCAAACATATCGTCAATCTGTGGAAATGGATAATTGTTCTTTATCGTAACTTGATTGAGATTTTGATAATAAACACATAAGAAAAGATAACCATTAGCATTCTTAGAAAAGAGAATTGGTGTTACCCAAGGTGACACACTTGGATGAATAAAGCCTTTATCAAGAAGATCATCCAACTGAGACTTCATCTCTTTCAGCTCAGCCGGTACCATGAGGTAATAGGGGATAGAGATTGGTTGAGTACAAGACATTAAGTTAATAGAAAACTAAACCTCTCTCATTGGTGGCAGGCCAAAGAAATTTGAAGGGAATACATAAGAAAACTCAGCGACAATTGGAGGAAGATCGCCACCCATTGAATCTTGCCCCAGGTCAAAAGCAAAAATGATATCACTTTCCCCAAATCTAGATAAGAAGGTCTAACTCTGATCAACCTTGGGTCCCATTATCCTTGAAAGACAAGAGACACACCACTGGGTGTAGTAAAGTAGACCCATAAAAGATAACAATCAATTCGGGATTTGTTGGAAATGATACAATCCATCTTGAATATGACATCAATAGATTTCATATGAAGAACCAAAAAACTATAATCTATATCGACATAAGATAGAGATAATACACATGTAGGACTATGGAGGCCTTATTCTCTCTTCTTACTAAGGGGTGTAGTAATATCCATTGCACAAGATAGATGATCCATAGGAATATTTATCATATTAAAGATATGAGTTGAAATAAAAGAGTGAGATGCACTAGTATTAAAAAGCACAGTCACTAATGATGAATAAATGGAAACGGTACCTCTCACAGTCATTGGACCCATGTCTTCTTCCTCTAGAGACTCTTCCACTATGTGAAGAAGATTCATTCTGGATGCTTGTGGCTAGAACCCTTTTGAACATGAAGCATTAGATTTCCCCAAAGTGTTAAGAGAAGTTGATGATATTATCCCACTATGATAAGTAGAGAAGTGATGGAAGAACCTCTGTAAGTGTCCTAAACATGCGCAAGAGCCACAGTTCTTGGGTTCCTCAGTGAAAAAACTCCTAGAATTTATTAGCTTACCACACTGGTATCAAGTCAAAGAACCTCCTCCTTGAGCTTTAGGAGGTATGGAATGACTCTGCCATCGAGAACTTCCACAAGGATCATCATGCTTCTGTTTTTCTTTGAAGGAACTAGCGCTACCACTAGGAGAAAATAGAACTCCCATCAACCCTAACTTTCCATCCAAGCCCATATCAAACATCATCGCTCTATACATCACATTAGAATAAGTGGGAAACTTCAGAAATAAAAATTGAGAATGGATATTTGATCGAAGTCCCAACTCGAACCGTCATGCCTTCATCATCTCATTAGATACAATCTCATGATCAAACTGCACCAGCTCAGAAAAGCGATTTGAATACTCAGTCATGGTTTTGTTGGCCTGCTCAAGCTTGAAGAACTCCACATCCTTAGCCAACACCATATAATCTTGATAGAACTGATTAGTGAAAATAACCTTTAAGTCTTTCCACTGTAATCCCTCATGATTCCCTGTTGTCACCATCGTGTCCCACCATATCCTACTCGGTCCCTCTAACACAAAGGTGACACACTTCACCCTGATCACTTCTGGCGTCTCCAAGAACTCAAACAGACATTCTATCTTTCCCAACCATTCCTCATCATATTGAGGATCATTGGAGCCTTTGAATACTGGTGGCTTCTGGCGAAAGAACTCTTGAGAACGATTTCAAAGAATATCCCCCTGAGGATCCACAACTAAAGCCTGAGCGGGAAATAGAGGTGGTGCCTATCCCAAATCGTGGATAGTGTGCACAATCACCTCAACCAGATTCGGATCAACAACAAGATTTTCTTGCTGAGGTTTAGCAGAAGCCTTTTCCTATATCTGATTCACACGTATTCTCGGATACATGATGTTACACAACATCAGTAGACAAAAGGAGGACATTAGATTAACACTTAAATTGAGTAGAAAGAGAAAATATTCTCAACAAAAGGGACAAACAAGATTTGGATTTCTCTCTATCGAAATATATATAGGGAAAAGAATATAACTAATCCACGAGATATCTTTCCCTAACCACCCTTGGTGACTTAAAGTTCATTACGGTGAGAGATGGTTAGGCACTCAATCAAAACTACCTCCTAAGTCCCGAAAAGATTTCAAAAATGCATACTAACATCAAGAAAAAGGAAGATAAATAGCCTCCTCTAATACCAATTCGTCATGAACTAGCTCAGGTATCCTAGTAACCCGATAACTGATCCAATCCTTGTAGGTTCCGGGCGTAGCGGAAGCGCGTGGGTGTATGTGCCTACTTGGATTTTTTTCATTATCAATGATCAATCTGGGATCAATATGATGATAAATTCCAGTCTCCACAGACCGATTCACAGAAATAGAAAAAGAAGAAGAAAGGTCCCAGAACCACAAAAGTGGATCATCACAAGTTGATTGTAATAAATTTAATTAATTGAAAAGAAGTACCTTTTTTTGTTCTTTCTTCATTGATATTCTTGATCACATTCTGATGTGATTCGTCGTTGCATTTCAGAATCCAAGGGTAGACTTCCTCTAGCGGTGATCCACATGTGCACCACATATCTGTGGATGTTGCCAAAGGTGTCTTCAGGTGCTAGCGTGGAGAAACCTTTTCTTGCATTGCCTGCCTTAGATCATCTTAATCCGATGAAGAGGATATCTCTCAGTCTTGAGAGCGATCTTAGAGGAAGGAGTTATTTCAGTCTTGAGAGAATTCTCCAGAATTTTTGTGCACAATGATTAAGGAAAAGTGTTGGGGTTGTGAGGATATTTATAATTGGGTTTAAGGTTATAGAGTTATGACAATAAATAAATGTGTTAAACATTTTATTTATTTCATTAACTCTTATTGAAAACCCCCACACGTCGAATCATTAATTCCTTGACATGCCCCCATGCTGATTATAATAAATATCATTTAATAAAACAATATTATTTCCTCAAAATACCGATTGGAAAAACTACACGGCGTGTAATCATAAATACATGGCATGTACTTTTTTTTCATTGAAAACTACACGACGTGTACATTAAATGTACACTGCATGCATATATTGTTTTCATTTATTCATTTCCTTTTTAAAATGAAAACTACATGGCATGTATATTCAATAATACATGATGTGTACTTTCTTTCAAAATAAAAACTACATGGCATGTAATCATTAATACACGGTGTGTACTTGTTTTAATTTCATTCTTCCTCCAACATTAAAATGATTTAGGATTACTTGAATAATTATTAAACCACGTATGAGAATAATATTTATTCTACTTGAGATACCTGAATACACTTAGTGTGTGACCCTCTAGGCATCTTTCTTATTGGCATTAGGCAGGCTTGCCTAAAGTCCAAGATTACTGTCTAGCAACGGGTCAAGGCACCCAAGAGAAAGAAGTTGACGCCGCATTGACGTGTCACCTCATACAAATGCTTACTATGTAATTTAATCCCTTCGTCTCAATATCTCATCAAGCAGGTTTCATGGCAGTGTCATAAACCTATATGCTTGATCTGTCATTCTTTGACTTCCAGAAATAAACTCATTGTTACACCATGGCCATGGAATTTGGGCGATAGTTCTATTTTAATCAAAGGGCCCGAGATATCTACTTCCATAAATATGGAAGGAAAAATCCTTCCTCGACTTATCCATTAAAAACATGTCATTCATGATGCACCCAACATACCCTACTTCCCACTAACTGTCTACTTGATGGTTTTCATCATCAAATCTAAGTTCACGAGTCATGACATGAGTTAATGATAATCTTCTAGTCTAAGGACCATTACACATTCTTACAGATATCAATATCCGATGACACCAAGACATATGGAATTACTATTGGCGGGTTTGTTCTCATAATATCTCATCTTGGAGATTACCAAGTGCGAACTCCATGAGAGAGAGTCTCGTCTTCTTACGAGTACTCGCACATGATGGTCTGTATACTATGTGTCTTATCATAGTATTTCATCCAACCGTAGAACCTTTTTTAAGAATATTGTTATAGAATTTAAAGTTTCTCATCATAGAGGGGATCTTCCATGACCTTATTAATACAAAAAATATTCCAGGACATTATTATATTATAGTCATATAGAACAATGAACAATATATAATAAGAGTATATTCATGTAATCAAAGTACAAAAAAGTTGGTTCTCAAGACACCAACCCTTACAAACTCCCACTTGGACTAGAACCAACTGCCTATGACTTTTAGTCCGCTAGACCTCACATGATGATCGTGTTTCTACTGATTCAAGGCTTTATTAAAGGGGTCTGCCACGTTTTCTTCTGTGGAAATACTTCTCACTGCAACTTCACCTCTCTGAGAAAAATCCCTCAAGAGATGATACTTCTGAAGTATGTGTTTTGTCCGCTGATGTGACCTTGGATCTTTTGAAAGTGTCACCCCTGCAGTATTATCACAATAGATTGTGATAGGATCTTTACTGTTAGGTACTACATACAACTATTGGATGAATCTTCACATCCATACTGCTTCTTTAGATTCCTCAGAAGCTGCGATATACTCAGACTCCGCTGTAGAATCTGCCACCAAACTTTTCTTTGAGCTCTTCCAACTCACTTCACCTCCATTCAAACTGAAGATGTATCCAGTCTGTGACTTCATGTCATCTTTATCAGTCTGGAAACTAGCATCTACATGTCCTCTGATGAATAGTTCCTCATCTCCTCCATAAACTAAGAACATATCCTTAGTACACCTCAGATACTTAAGGATAGTCTTGACTGTCATCCAATGGCAGTCTCTTGGATCAGCTTGATATCTGCCTACTGCACTTAATGCATAAGAAACATCTATCCTTGTACATAGAATAACATATATGACTGACCTAATCGCAGATGCGTAATAGATCCTTTCTATTTTCTTTCTTTCCTTATGTTTCTGAGGATGCATTTTCTTGAAAATATGAATGCCATGTGATACTGGCAACAATACCCTCTTGGATTTTTCCATATTAAATATCTTCAGTATCTTGTTAATATATGTAATTTGACTCAGGCCCAGTATTCTCTTGGATCTATCATGATGGATCTTGATCCCAAGAATATGTACTACCTCTCCCAAGTCTTTCATAGAGAATCATTTATCCAACCATGCCTTAACTGACTATAAGATAGGTACTTCATTTCTAATTAGTAATATGTCATCAACATATATTATTAGGAAAACAACTGCACTTCTACTAAACCTTTTGTAGACACAAGGATCACATTCATTCTTAACAAAGCCAAATTCTGTTACGACTTCATCAAAATGAATGTTCCATGACCTTGATGCTTTCTTTAATCCATAAATGGATTTCTGCAACTTGCATACCTTTTTGGAATCCTTTGGAGTCACAAACCCTTCAGGTTGTGTAATGTAGACATCTTCCTGGAGGTTCCCATTAAGTAATGTTGTTTTTACATCCATTTACCAAATTTCATAGTCATGGTAAGTGGAAATGGACAATAGGATTCTGATGGATTTCAGCATCGCAACCAGTGAAAAGGTTTCATCATAGTAAATTCCTTGATGTTGTCTAAAACCTTTTGCAACCAGTCATTATTTATAGGTGATAACTTGTCCCTCCATGTCCAGTTTCTTCTTGAATACCCACTTATTACCAATAGGCTTTACATCAACTGAAGGATCTACCAAAATCCAGACTTGGTTTTGGTACATGAAATTCATTTTAGAATTCATTGCTTCTTGCCACTTGGAAATGTCTGTGCCTTCAACTACTTCCTTGTAGGTAATAGGATCATCATTGTCAAACAATAATGAGTCACCATCCTCGGTGACAAGAAAACCATATCGTTCTGGTTCTCTCATCTCTCTCATGCTCCTACGCAGTTCTTGTGTCTCTGGAACAGATTTTTCTTCCACGGGGCGTTGTGGAATCTGTTCTTGTACCAACTCCTATGTATCTTGAGCCTCAACTTCATCGAAGTCTATCTCGCTCCCACTATCTCTTTTGGAGATTTTCTCCCTCTCAAGGAATATGGCGTGTCTTGCCACTGTAAACTTTTTGTATGAGGGTTTTTATAGGTAATATCCCCTTTTTTCCTTGGGATATCCTATAAAGATACACTTTGTGCCTTGGGGTGTAAGTTTTTTACCTGAATAGGCCTTAACAAATACTTCGCAACCCCACACATGTAAATTTGATAACATGGCTTTGAGTTCACTCCATAACTCATATGGAATACCATTTATCGAGTTAGTTGGTACTTAGTTTAGTATGTGTGCTTCTGTTTGTAATTCATATCCCCAAAAGGATAATGGAAGACTCGCATGACTCATCATTAATCTCACCATGTCCAATAGGGTGTGGTTCCTCCTTTCACTTACACCATTCCACTGAGGTGTGTAAGGAGGAGTGAGTTGAGATAGAATCCCAAACTCCCGTAAGAAATCAATGAAGTCCTGATTAAGATATTCTCCTCCTCTTTCTGAGTGGAGTTTCTTAATCTTATTACCAAGCTGGTTATCAACTTCATTCTTGTATTCTTTGAACTGATCAAAAGAATCTGAATTATACCTCATTAAGTAAATATATCCATATCTACTAAAATCATCTGTAAAAGTTATGAAGTATGAGAACCCACCCCTTACTTCAACTGGAAATGGTCCACACACATCTGTGTGAACTAATTCTAGAAGCTCTTTAGCCCTTTCACCTTTCCCACTAAATGGGGCTTTGGTCATTTTTCCTTGTAGACATGCATGACATACACCAAGTGGTTTTAGTTTGAAAGAATCTAAATACCCATCTTGATGTAATTTTGTCAAAAGTTTCTCATTGACATGACCTAGCTGGTGATGCCAAATTTGGGTGTGGTATGAGTCGTGTAAATTAACTTTGTCATCGATTTTCATTACTTGGTTTGTGTAGTCTAACACATAGAGTTCATTATATAAATGTGTCCTACCAAAACAAATGTTATCTTTATAAAAGTAGCAACATACACTTCCAAACTTGAAGATGAATCCATCAGTATCTAATCTGGATACTGAAATAATGTTTTTGGTTATAGAGGGTACATAATAACATCCTTTAAAAACCAAGACCATCCCAGTAGGCAATGTGAGGTGGTAGTCTCTGACAGCTACAACAGCGAGTCTGGCTCCGTTGGCTGCTCGTAGATCCACCTCACCTCGGTCAATCTTTCTAAATCTACTTGGTTCCTATATTTGGATACAGATGTGAGCACCAAAAGAAGTATCTAATACCCAATTGGTAGAAACAAATATATTGCATTCAATAACAAACGCACCTAAAGCTTCCCCTTGCATCCTTGGCTGGGTGTAGTTTTTCTTCCAGTGGCCCTTCTTGCCACATGCGAAACAAACAGCCTCATGTTCTCTTGCCTCCCCTTTGATCTTCCTTTTCTTGGAAGGCCTTGAAGAATCTTTGGGCTTAAAAATGACTTAATTAAAGCATTTATATAAAACAGTTTATATAAATTCAGGCATGTAAAGCGGTTCAATCAAAAAATTTGCATACATTTATATCTCAAATATAAATAAACAAGCGAGCAACATGGTCATATTCCAAAAGGTACGATAGTATTAACCCGATATAGGATTCCTCACTCTCTATTTGAACTCAGAAAAAGTTGTATACACACGTCCCTATGACACTGACCAAAGGAGACTCATCACCAACCCATCAGGGATGTGACATGCTACATGTATGTTTTAGAACGTTGTAATAGCGTAGAGTGTATCCAAATAACTCACTAACTACCTAAGGTTTTCATGCATTATTACATGATGGGTGAACTATTTTAAGACTGATTCAAATACAATCAATCCCATTATTCCATTTCAAAAATTCCAATTCCTTTCCATTTTAAACCAAAAGATGTTTTATTCAAAAATATGTCTTTTTTACAAGATAAAACCACTGGGTTTCTATCAAATAATTTTAATCCATTTTCATGAGTTTGAAATCCATTAAAAACCAATTCCATCCTTTTCACAATTAATATCCACAATTAAATTCAAAATTTTAATTGAAAACATTTTTATCAAATCCATAATTTAAATTCAACAATTTAAATCATCCAATTTCTATAAACCCACCCCAATTCAATGGAATCGGGGTTTTTCCATGTTTCCATGCCAAAATCATTTGAAATCTCTCAATTAAATGGAATTGGGTTTTATCAAAGAAATTGAAAGAAAGGTTGATCATTTGAATTTAAATTAGAAATTAAAATAAACCAAGCAATACAATGGTAATCAATTTGGAAAAACAGGGTGGAACCACCTACCTCTTTTCCAAAAAAACAACACTCGCAACGGCACCCATCAATGAGGATGAAGGAAAAGGAGATATTGAAACTCAAAATAGAAGAAAGATCCAACACCACATGGAATAGATCTATCAATCCCTAGATGATCCATTGAAATCCCAAGAGGAGGGAAGGAGATAAACTCAAAGAATGAGGGATAACCCTTACCTGGGAATCACACTGCAGATGTAATGAAGATCCGAAGTCGAACAGATCGAACCGGAAGGTGGGTCACCTCTGAAAATCCACTAGGGAGGGTATAAAGTCTATATACATGAATTATGGGAATAAAAGACCGAGCGGTACTGCCAAACGTGTGGTTTTAACCTAGGCGCGGGCTGGGTAACACCGTGTACCCCACAGTCACGACGTGAAGGTTGCATTGCATAAGTACGCCAAAACACCCATCACCTCAGATTAAAAACCCGATATTTAACCACTAAACAAATTTTACCTCAGGTACACGATGTGTACCAACTCACAACATGACCTCCCTATTCATGAACTAAAACGGGCACCAATTATACGATATGTACTTCAGGTATACAGCGTGTACCTATTCTGCATTCTGCAGTAAACCCAGAAAAAAACACATAAAATGATTTTTAACTGAAAGGGAACTTAAAAAGGTGTAAAATTACCTGATCATGATAACGAGATATTACAATCATCTTTATATAACCATTATAATAACCCTTATAAGTGGAATAACCAATATAGTCAACTTCCAACATAATTCTCTGGAGAATATAATCATTACCCAATGAATTGGAGAGCTATACTGAGCTTTCCTGATCATAAATAATATCCAAGGACCATAAAATGTATAAAAACATATAATATTACATTTCCATCATCAAACTCATAAAAATATACACTTTAACCCATAAGCAAAACATTTTCGGATATTGGTATATCCATTTCCTTGAAAACCTAATTTTCAAAACTAAAATACTCAGAATAAAGGGGATTAGGGTTTTTCTTTGAAGAAAAAATGGAATCATATAAATGAATACAAACATAAAATATTGTTTATATATATGGTAAAAGTCATTGACATCATATATATTAAAATATAACATTTCTTTTACCTTTTGTAAAGAAAGTCAAAATGTTTCGTATAAAATATGTAAAAAGATTCCTTTTGAAATTTTTCGAAACAAAGTAAAAAAAGTGACATAAAATGACCTTTGTAGTTAATTTATGTTCATATAAATACATCCATGAAATAATTTTAAGAATATGTACATATAAGAAAAATATTTATAAAAATAAATCTTTAAAAACATTTAAAACGAGTTTTTAAGGCAAAGTGTCACTAACCTCGAGTCTGAATCATCGCATACATTATTTTTCTTCCTGAATAATAAAATTATGTTAATTATTTAATTTCCTAAGAACCTTTTTCAATTTTATTATTCCTTTTATTTTATTTATTAAAATTACATAATCAATTATGTTTGCGTCAGATGTTTTGATAATATTCGGCACATATATCCAAAATGACTTTGGTAAGTTGACTATGGTCAAAGAGGCCATTATTCCATATTCTTTAGAATAATAATCATGAAATAATTATCATTTTTATACATCAATAATACTTTTAAAACCAACCATGAATTATGGTTATGAAAAATGAACTATGTTACAATCATGGAGATGGTGGGTCGCACGTACGCATGAGAAATATTTTCATTTTTCAATAAATATTACGGAAAGTAAGTGAGTATTATATTAAATTTATAGAATTATTATTTTATCATAAATATCATATTATTTCTTTAAAAACACTTATATATATAATTAATGTTATTTGGTCATGAAAAATGAATCACATCGCTTCGTGGAGGTGGTAATTCATACGTACGTACGAACGAGGTTATCGTTTTTCAGTGAATTGAAATGTAAGAAAATAGATGATATATTATATTTATATAATTATAATTATGTCATTAATGTAATATATATATATATATATTAAATCCATAATTAAATACATCCATAAGAGGTTTTGATGGAAAACAAATTACATTAGTTCGCGAGCTGGTAGTTCATTATGCACATGAAAGATGGATTCATTTCTCATTTGATGAAATAAAGGGATGGATATAGGTTATATAATTAACATAACAACATATAAGTATATGTAAAATATTTGTGTTATTATTTCATCATGTTTTAAGTATATTTGAATGGGTTATAAGAAGAAATAAAACTATAGCATTCGGTTAAAATCTATACCCTCTACTTCGGACAACCTCCTTTTCTTTACACCTTAATCCCACTAAGATTAGTATTCTTCCCAAAATAAGACCTCTATAACATGGGTAGGGATGTTATGAAGGTATTTGGTCAATGGTTTACTTATATAGAGAACTCAAATGGTGTGATGAAGAGATGAGAGGGTGTTCCCTTTTATAATTGAGGGGATGGGAATTCTAGGAATTTCATAAAGTATTAAACTAATATAAATTAATTTTCAACTTCAAGTGGCTACAAATTGATATAATTTTAATATAAGATAATTATGGCTCAAAATAATCTCATAAAATTAAATTTGGAGAAGTTTAGATTAGGATTTTACCCTTACCTCTTGGATTTAACCTCATGTTAACCTCTTTTGACAATTATAGTGATATCAATGTTTTATACTCTTTATGGGTCAATAATGTTAATATAAAAGAAAAACGAACCATAAATGGCTCAAGGTTTATATTTTCAACCATATCTAATTCACTTGGCCAAATATAGTATTTTTATTAATTTTAAATCATTTAATAAAATATTGTTTATTATAAAATAACATTAGTGTCATTTTTGAAACTTTTCAATTAATTTGAATTTAATGACATCAAGATAGTAATAGAATTTGAATATAAATATTTAAAACATACTCATATATTCTATTTATCTAAAAAAAATTGGGACACTTCAAATCACCCAAAAAATATTAGTGTTAGAGTTTTTTAAAATCATTTACTTGATTTTTCTACTATTTACACAAACATTGTGACGACGTTGCATAAGCATTTAAGGTAATTATTTCATCACTAAAAATTTAAAAAAAATTAACATGATAAAAAAAATCCATTCATATTTTAAATAACTATTTATAACTGAATAAAATTGTTTTTATCCCTATCACTAAATATTATAGATATTAAAAGAAAAATAATAACATTTTTGACTTTATCTTTTACCATGATAGGATTTTTGACTTTATATTTTACTTTGTATTTATAATTTTTGAATTTTAGATAATTATGGATGATATATACTCATAAAATGAAATAAAATCAGGTGTTTTAATGAATTTGAGGTCATATCTCATTAGTTTTAATCTTAATTAACTCATTTTACTTTTATTGTGGTAATAAAAAATTACTAAGGTAACCATTCATAATGATAAAAAAAATAAATGGGATATATTTACTAAATTTAGACATCCTAATTATAAATATGGAATTCATTTCTCAATATTCAATTTCTAGAAGTGGTAAAAATTAATTTAAGATTAAATAAAAAAAAAGTTTTTTTTTTGAAAAATGTGTTTTTAAGCCCAAAATGAACTTATAACAAAATCAGGTATAATGATGATCCAATGTAATTTATTAGATTATATATAAGTAAATAATTATTATGTTAATTTGAGATCAAATTCAAAAATTAATGGGACTTTTTAGAAAATTTTCAATTTTACAAAAAATCAATATTTTTCATTATTCCCTAAAAATCAATCTTTTCAGAAAATCACAAAAAAACACCCTAAGTTAATTTTGATATGTTGATTTAAAAAATGATATCCTTTTTATAAAATAAAATTTATAAATTTTCCAGAAATTAATTATAATATTCTCTCACAAAAATAAATAAAAACCTTTTTGAAGAAAACATAATTTTGAAGATCAAAATGACTACTAAAAAATTGAGTGCTTATTTCCTAAGAATTAATCAATAAATTTGTATTGAGTATAACCTTTATATATATTTCATAATTTATTTAATTATATTCATATCCACAAATTCAACATTGAAGTTATAATAGTCACATTTAAATAATAATATTTTTATAATATATCCCAATTTGCTTAAAGCTCGATGGTGCGCGTTAAGCAAGCTATCAAGCATAGTATTCTTTTAAAAAATCAAGATGTTACACTTTTGTTTTAATATCATTATCAAAAATTTATAATTAAATTATTTAGATTTTATTAAGGTGATTAATCATAATTGGTAATAGTTATAATAAGAAGATAAATGAAAAAGAATTTGTCACTTATAAATAAATCGTTTTCCCTCTTGGTATGTTCATTTTAGGCGCCTAGTTTTAAAATGATCACTTATTAATAATATTACTTATAGAATGTCTAATTTATATTTTTATAATATGAACCATCAAATAAATAGAATATTTATTCACTAAACTCATTTCTAGAACCTGCATTGATAAGTGGCGATGAAAAATGAAATGTGTCATTCATGGAGGCGGTGGTCCGCACACGCGCATGAGCAACGTTTTCATTTTTTTATTGAATGTGAGTGGAATAGATAATGAATATATCATCAATATAATAACATTTCATTATATTATTTATACTTATGTCATTAGATGCATATTGTTAGAATAATTTTGGAAGAGGGTGGAAGAGAAGGATAAATAAAGGAAGTTAAAGGGTAAATAATACTTACGTTGAGAATTTAGATCTTCTCCAGAAGTATCCTTTAAAAATGAAGGACTTGAGGAACTTTGTTGAGGCTAGAGGATACCAAACGTGTATAGGGGAACTAAAATAAGTAAACTGGGAAGAGTTTTAATGGAATTTCTAACTAGGGGTGTGGCTTGAAATGGGTGAAAGTGAGCTTATTTTATAGGTGAAAGAGGGATAAATATTTAGAAAAGAATGTTAGGTAAGGGGTAAGAATATAATTACATGAGAGTTATGTGAGTTAGGTGGGGAAATTTTGGTGATACATGTAGGTATGAATTTTTGACCTAAAAAGGTTATTTTAAATTGTCTAAGTATCAAATTGATTTAGTAAACGAAATCAAGCCACATTAGATTACTCATTTTAACCTTATTAATCTTGATTAAAATTTTACCATGGTAATTATTCTATTACTAAAAATAATAGATGACCCTTCATACCAAATTTTGACATGATGAATCTTAATTTATACTCCATTTAATCTGATTCAATTTCTAAATATGTGAAAATTAGTTTTTAAATTAAAACATATAAAGTGTTAAAAACTGTTTTTGTAACAAATTGGAATTTTAATTATTAAGTGTTCTTAATATTATTTAGTATTTATTTCCAATTAAATTAGTGTTAATTTATTTTTATATACATTTAAACATCATATTAGGATCTATTTTAAAATATATGAATTTAATTTAAAATCACAACATTTAGAAAGGTATCATTCCTTGAAAAAAAATTGTGTTACTGTGGTAACTAATATTTATCTTGGAAACTTAATATTATGCCAAAAATGAAATTGACCTAATTTCCTAATTTAAAAATTATGATTAAAAATATTCAAATAATTTTATATGATTCAATTTCTAAAATTAATAAAAAACAATTTTAATATAAGCATGCATAACGCATAAAAACAATTTTAATAAACATATATCTTTTAAGCATAAAATAAATGTATTACTTTCCTAGTAATAACTATTGGATGTATTTTAACTTATTTTATTGTATATATTATCAATATTCTCAATTTCAACCATTATTTAACCATAATATAATAAACTTCAAAGCGCATGAAAAGGTAATTTTTAAGAAAATAATTTTTACACATTTTAAATATTACATAACATCCCACGATTCGTATCATTTCAATGTTTCATGTGAAAAATGATATTAAACACATCCGGTTTTAAAGGAAAATATATATTTTAAAATATCAATATGTTATATTTTGGGTTTGACTTTTCAAATAAATCTAGAACCTTTAAAAATACTATTTTTGTAAGAGGATTCTCTCAAAATAAATTTTTCAATTATTTTCAAAAAATCAAACATCTTATTTATGATTATGATTGTAAAAATACTTGATATGGTGAACCCAAAATGGTGTATATCTATTCTAATATTTCATTTATAAAATATTGTACAAAACAAATATGGGCTCTAAAATCTCTTTTAGATAACATTAGTGTGCCCAAATTTATTTGGGTGCCAAAGGCTTTAGTATCTTAATTATTTTGTAGGAGAAATGTCTCAAAATAAAATCCCAAGGAGATATGTGGTACATGGGAAGCAGGTGCTCAAGACACATGTGTGGTGACTACTTCGAGTTCAACCATCTTGAAAATATCTATGGAGGTCATGTCACCTTTGTTGATAATTCAAGGAGTAAGATCATCAGTATAAGTACTATTAGTTTTTTAAATTATACTCTTATTAAAGATGTTTTATATGTTTATGGTTTAAAACATAATTAGCTTAATATTATCCAATTGTGTGATAGTGGTTTAAATGTTTCTTTTGAAAATGAGGTTTGTAATTTTTTTATTCCAAAGGAAATCTTTAATTTTCAACCTCTCAATTTCAAAATGTTTATGTTATTGATTTAAAATATCTTTCTAGCCAACATGTTAAATGTATAAGTGCACAAGATAGTGAGTCATGTTTATGGAATAGATGCCTTGGTTATTATAGCATAAACGCACTTATCAAACACATCCAAAATCAAATAGTTTAAGATTTTCATAAATTGAATTTCAAAAATGACATTGTGTGTGAGCCTTGCCAACTTAGTAAGAAACACAAATATTCCTTTATATTTATAAAGAAAGTATCCACCCCAAAGTCCATTAAGATTATACATCTTGATTTATTTGGACCAACCCAGGTTTCAAGTATAGGAGGTAAATCTTACACTTTTTTAATTTTCAATGATTATACAAGATTTACTTAGGTTAATTTCTCGGATCATAAAAATGAGTCATATGAAGTATTTATTAAATATACCAAAAAGGTAAAAAATAAAAAGTACTATAAGATCATATTCATTCAGAGTGATCATGGGTAGAGTTAAATAATAAGTATTTTGATGAACTTTGTAATTCACAAGGTTACAATCATTCTTTTTTCCACTCCTAGGACTCCCCAACAAAACAGGGTTGTTGAAAGACAGTATGAAACTCTATAAGAGATTACAAGAACTCTCTTGAATGAATTTAAACTCCCTCAATATTTTTTATTTAGGTTGATCAATGCTTCTTATTATACCTTGAACCATGTTCTCATAAGACTCATCCTTAAGAAGACCCCAAATGATATTTAAGAAAGGAAAAACCCTAGAATTTTCTATTTTAGAATGTTTTGGTGTAAATGTTATATTCTAAACATCAAAAACAACTTAGGAAACTTTGAACCCAAATCCGATGAAGGTATTTTTCTTGGGTAATATAACCCAATTAAATAATTATGAATCTTTAATAAAATTACTAATACCATAGAATAATTAATTCACATCAAATTTCATGAGAATTTTCCTAAAAATCGTACCCAAATTGAAGATATTGAGGTTGACCTAGAAAATTTAACCTTAAATGAACTAACTCTGTAACACCCCAGGTTTATATGGGCCATTTTTTATCAAATTAATTAATTTTAAATGATGTATTTATTTGAACTAAGTCAAACATTCCTTTCATACGGCACCGATTCGGTGTACGTTACACGCAACACCAAGTTTCTACAAAACGTCTTTTTTTGTTATAATTATTTAAAGGGGATAATTATAACTTATCCACTAAACTTAGTAAAATCAATAGTAATAACTAATTTTAAAATATTTTTTATAATGATTTTATATAAATAAATAAAAATTGATATTGAAAGATATAATTTTTGGTAAAGTCCTTATATTTTTAAAAAATATTATTTTCTCGAATAAACTGATTTTCATGTCCTTTTGTGAAAAAAAATAAAATTAATTTTAGAAATATTTAAAAATTTATTTTTATAAAATAAACTTCATTTTTTAATTTATAATGAAAAAATTATCTTAGGGTGAATTTTTGAGATTTTTCTAAGAAACTTCATTTTTGGATGAATAGTGAAAAATACTAAATTTTAATTCAAAACTGCTTTTTCATTTAATTTATTTTTAAGGTTAAATTGTATTTTAAATTGGATTTAAAGTTTAATTATATAATATTATTATAAATTAATCCAATTTAGGTCATTGGAACCAATTTCACATTGAAATTGGATATAAAAACAAAGCAAACTTTTGTTCATTTTTACATTAAAAACCCACAGTGTCGTCTCGTCAGTGGGATTAATTTTAAATTAATTTATATAAATTATGTGATTGTAAATTGGAAAAATAGATTCAATATTTTGAATCATTATAATTTATGATTTCTAATAACTTCAGCTTAGTTTTTTACCAAAATTATTAGTGAATGTAATTAAAATTAATTACATCAATTAAGGTAAAATTAAGCTTAACTAAGCACTAAACCTTAAATTTAAGACCCAAAACGACCTAGTAACTTGAACAAGAGCCATTTTCTAGCCATATTTAAACCCTATACTCAATTTTATATAATTGGTTCTATTATTGGATTCACCTAGTGTCACGACCCGTCCTCGGGGCCCGTGTCGTGACTACCCCAAGCCCGCCTTCCATAGGCCAGGGGCTGGCGACTAGCACCAAGGCGTAAATCCCGGTAAAAACGGAAGGCATTGCCTTTGTAAAGTAAAAAAAAACCATAGAGCAAGAAAGCAGTAGAAGTAAACACTAAGTAAAAACAGAGTACAATAGTAAGTGCGGAAAAGTAAGTGGGCTAGTATACAAACCCAAACTGAAAGTAAAGTACAACTGGAAAGAGAAAAACAGCGACTGAAAAGTAAAGCCGCAACGTCGAGCTGTCCACGGAAAATCCCACCTGAAGGGTTGGTACAGATAGCCTCCACTGCTCCTCGGGTCCAGCCGACCGCTCCGAGTACGTCCCGCCCAGTGGTCCACCTCCAGGTATCGTCCTGCTCCACCAGCCTCAACCACGATCAGCATTGTCATTCGTCTGCAACCAACACAACGTAGTGCGGGCATAGCCCGTGCAGGGGTGAGTATAAGCTACTCATTAGGGACCCCGAGATCCCCGAAGGTCTCCCAGAATCCACAAAGGATAACCCACAAAGGAAAGATACAATCACGAAGTAACATCCGACACTGCTTAGGTATATGCCCATACATATACCTAAGTCACCAATTCTCGTTCGGCTCCAACATCCGAGCCCAAGTACAACCCAGTCCACATAGGAAAGCAAAACTTAAATCCACACAGGATAGCACAACACAATCCACAGAGGAAAGTAAAACAGGATTCAGCTCACTCAGGTATACTTCTTCGTATGACGATAGTGATGATCAGATATATCCATTGATTCATCTAAGTCGTCGGACCCACAAAGGATCGAAAGATACTAACCCCCGCAATGACCCACATAGGATCTGACCCACAAAGGATAGATAGGTAACTAACCCCCGCAAAGACCCACACAGGATCGGACCCACAAAGGATCTGTAGGCGCAGGCTCACACAGAACCGCTGAGCGCTGACCCACACAGGATCGGACCCACACAGGATCGGTAGCACTGATCCACATAGGATCGCTGAGTGTTGTAGTCGTCGTTGTCGAATCCATTGAGGATCTCTATACAGTTGTTGTAATAGTAGTAGTCGCAGCCAGCTCTAGGGTTCCCGCACACAGCAAGCTCGTTCGGGAGGGTCCGCTCCACGAGCCGAGAGGCTGATACATCAACTGACACATAGTCCAGAGTTGATTTATCCAAAAGTTTCGTATCGTCAATAAGAACTCAACGTCGCAGATGGCGCGTCAATCGGACGCCCGGTCTGAGAGTTATTGGTTTTTTCGTCCCAGGGGCCCTGTTGGTTTTTAAGGCAAAACCAACCCGACCGTACTCCACCTGTGTCCAAACCTCGGGCGGAGTAAGCCAAAAGATCCGTCTCACTAAGAGGAATCCAACAAAGTCGATGGCACGTCATTCGGACGTCCGGAGCTTAAGATATGAGTGTTTCCGCTCTGAGGGCCCGGTTGGTTTCGTGTACGAACCAACCCGGCCAAACCCAAAGTATTCCGAAACCTTGAGTGTGATATACTGAAACGACCGTCTCGATTCAAGGATCGGATCGCAACTGACAGTGTGTCGATTGGAGATCCATAGCCCAAGTTATGGGAAAAAGACCGAAGACGGTCCGAAAACGGGGGTTTCGGGCCCGGACCGACCCGGCCCGAGACCCCCCGGTCGGCCCGAACCGGGTCGACCCGACCCGGGTCCGGGTCGGCCCGGCCCGACCCGGCGTGCTGGCGCCAGCTGGCTTGGCCAAGCGGCCGAGCCATTCCGGCTCGCAGGGGGGGGCGCTGCCCCCCCCCCCCCCCGGTTTCCCCGTAACCGCGGCCCCATTAATGGGGATGCTTGCTTGGCCGGCCGGGAGAATTAATTCCCCCGGTTTTCCCTTTGTCCTGCCGGCCCGCACCGGCCGGCCGGTTCTACCAACAAGGACCGGCGACGGCCGGTCCTTCCTCCTTCGCCGACACCGGCGGCCCGGAACCGGCCACCGGTCACCCTGCTCCGCCGCGGCCCGGAACCGGCCGCGGCCTGGTTCATCCGGCGCGGTGCGACGGCACCGCACCCCTCCGCCGCGGCCCCGCTCTGGCCACGGTGTCTTCGGTTTTCTTCGACGCGGCGCGACGACATCGCATCCTTGTTCAACTTCACGGCACGGCGCGACGGCACCGCGCATTACTTGTCGTACGATCCTGCGTGGTGCGACGGCACCACGCCATTCCGTCCCAACCAAATTAGAAACAACATTCAAATTGGAGGAGGTTCGATCGTGTTTGTGCGGTCCGGCCCCCTCTCATTAATTGATAGCAACTGGTCGTAAATTCACAAAGGACGACAAAGTAGAATTCACGAACGAAATAATTAAATAACCCCTACCTTGAGCGTAGCTAGAACGGGGGTTCGCCATGGAAAACGACGTCGCGAGGTGAAGCTCCGTATGTTAACGGTGAACGTCTGAGGAGGAAGTGGCGTCTCCTTTTCTTTGACATGGGAAGAAGATCGAAAGAGGGTGCGTCGTCGATCCTTGGAAAAAGGGGTCACACCCTGGCTGCGGAGAGGAGAAGAGGCGGCACGTCAATCTCTTCTATGGTGACGGCGTTCTTCGTCGAAGTCTTGGTGTTCTTAGTTGTGTCTTGGTGTTCTTCGTGATGAAGATGAAATCACCCAAGAGCTCTCTCCTCAATTGTCCACACACAACATCCAACCAAAATAAAATAAGGCTTACCCTTATTTTATTAACTCATGCCACAATTCAAAAAAATTCAAAACTTAAATTAATAAATTGAATTGGTGTGTTGGCATGAGTTAAAGAGAGGAGAGGAAAAGTCAAAAGAGTTACACAACTTAAGTGGGGGGTTAAGAGGAGTTAGAGAGTTAATGAATTTGAAAAGGTGGAGGCTCGTGTGGGCCCCACCTCACCTTTAATCCACTAAAGAGAAACTAACAAACAGTGGGTCCCACCTTAACTCCTACACTTAGGTTCTAACTCATGGAGAAGAGAAATAAAATTCTTAACGAAATTTTATTTCACTCACACTTAATCCACAAAAATTAAACAACTCAAAATGAGCAAACGCAACTCCAGAAAAGGCGTTCCTAAGCAATTACCGGCGCTGCGGTTCCATCGGTGGCCTCGTAATTCGATTCTGAGCACCGGTTAAAAAGATAGGAATTCCCGCTCGTTCATTCACTGAACATACCCGAGCTAAACTTCGGATAGAAATTCTGGGCACACCAGGCCTAAGAATCAAGTGCCGTCAGAAACTGCGTTCTTGTAAAATCCCAAAGAAAATTAAGAAAAAAAATTTCCTTGAATTTTACGGGTCTTTACATTACTCCCACCTCAGGGATTTACGTCCCCGTAAAGATACATCATAAGCTAGGAAAACAAATGTTGGTACTGAGCACTCATCTGAGCCTCCTGCTCCCAAGTGCTCTCCTGGAGGTTCCCGTGCTACCATCATCGACGTTAAGCTCCCCATGGTCAATGATATGTGTTGGGTCGTGCACGTATCTCCTCAGCTGAGATACGTGGAAGACATCGTGCACCCGGTGCAACTGAGGTGGTAGAGCCAGGCGATAATCCACCTCGCCAATCCTGCTGAGGACCTGGAACGGTCCGATGAAGTGTGGAGACAACTTTCCGCCTCAGCCAAATCTCCGTAATCCACGTCGAGGTGAGACACGCAAAAAGATGTGGTCGCCATCCTCGAACTCTAGTGGCCTCCGCCTCCTGTCAGCATAAGACTTCTGCCGGCTTTGATCTGTCCTCATCCACTCCTGGATGACCTGGACCTTCTCTATCGTGGCCTGAACCATCTCCGGTCCCACAAGTGCTGACTCCCCAGGGTCTGTCCAGCACAAAGGAGATCTGCAAGGTCGGCCGTAAAATGCCTCGTATGGTGCCATCCCGATGGTGGAGTGGTAGCTGTTGTTGTACGCGAACTCCACCAAGGGTAGGTGGTCCTCCCAGCTGCAACCAAAGTCGAGGACACATGCGCGGAGCATGTCCTCGATAGTCTTAATGGTCCTCTCCGTCTGACCATCCGTCTGAGGGTGAAAGGCAGTGCTCAGATGTAGCTGTGTCCCGAACGCCTCCTGCAACCCCTTCCAAAGCTGGGAAGTAAAGCGAGCATTCCGATCGGAGACGATAGATGATGGCACACCGTGAAGCCGTACAATCTCCTGAATGTAGAGACATCCCAAGCTCTCCACTGAGCCCTGCTCTCTGATTGGTAAGAAGTGTTCCGACTTGGTGAGTTGGTCGACAATCACCCAAATGGAGTCGTGACCTCTGGAAGTGCATGGAAGTCCAGTCACGAAGTCCATAGATATGTCGTCCCACTTCCACTCCAGGACCTCCAAAGGTTGTACCAAGCCTGCTGGTACCTGATTCTCTACCTTCACCTGCTAGCAGGTGAGGCATCGAGGAATGAACTCTGCCACAGCCTTCTTCATGACCGGCCACCAGTTCTGTCATCTGAGATCCTAGTACATCTTCGCCACTCCAGGATGTACCGCCAAAGGAGAAGTGTGAAACTCTCTCAGCACCTCCTTCCGTAAAGCAACTGGTACCATGGTACGTCCTCTGAAAAGGATGTCGTGTTCTACTCCAAAAAAGAAACCATCAGGTGCCTGTCCTGAGGATATATGTGCACGCCGTGTCTCACAGTCAGCGTCCCCACGCTGTGCCTCTCTGACCTACTGCAGTAGTGGAGGAGTGACTGTGAGAGACTGGAGGAAGGCTGCACCATTTCTATCCACGAAGGATATCTGCAAAGAGGCTAACTGCTATGTCGCCTCCTCAAGTAGCTGAATGCCTGTCTTCTTGCTGAGAGAATCGGCTACCACATTCCCCTTACCAGGAGTATAGACTATCTCAAAGTCATAGTCCTGGAGGAACTCGATCCATCGTCGTTGTCTCAGATTCAGGTCCTTCTGAGAGAAGATGTATCTGAGACTCTGATGGTCAGAAAATACTGTAAAGCGCTCGCCCATCAGGTAGTGTCGCCATGTCTTCAGAGCGAAGACTACTGCTGCTAACTCCAGGTCGTGGGTAGCATAGTTCTGCTCATGCAGCCTCAACTGACGTGATCCATAGGCGATCACGGCCTCCTCCTACATCAGGACACATCCGAGTCTGGTCCCTAATGCATCGCAGTAGACTACGTACCCTACTCCCTCCTCAGGCAACCTCAAGATAGGTGCGCTGGTCAATCTCTGTCTCAGCTCCTGGAAGCTTTGCTGACATATGTCTGACCACACAAAGGGTTTCCCCTTATTCTTCAAAGCTGAGAGTGGTGCTGCAACTCTGGAGAAGTCTGGCACAAATCTCCAATAGTATCCATCTAGTCCCAAGAAACTTCGCACCTCCGTCATGCTCTTGGGTGGCTCCTAAGCTAGCACTGCCTCGATCTTTGCAGGATCCACTGCAACTCCCACATCAGAGATGACGTTTCCCAAGAAGTGGACCTCACGTATCCAGAAATGACACTTCGAGAGCTTACCATAAAGCTGGTGATCATAGAGTGTGTCTAGTACAACCCACAAGTGGTAGGCGTGCTCCTCCTCAGTCGTCAAGTAAATCTAAATGTCGTCGATGAAGACCATGAAAAATCGATTGAGGTATGGCTGAAAGATCCTGTTCATGAGGGCCATGAACACTGTTGGAGCATTGGTTACGCCGAATGGCATAACCAAGAACTCATAGTGGCCATACCGACATCTTAAGGTCGTCTTCTGCACGTCCTCGTATCGAACTCTGAGATGATGATAGCCTGACCTAAGGTCTATCTTTGAGAACCACTGTGCTCCCTTGAGCTGATCAAAGAGGTCATCAATTCTCGGTAGCGGATACTTGTTCCTCACCGTCACCTGTTTCAGGCGACGATAGTCGACACAAAGTCGCAAGCTCCCGTATGCCTTCTTGGCGAACAAAATCAGGGAAGCCCAGGGTGAAACACTGGGTCGGATGAATCCCTTTCCCTGCAATTCCTCCAACTGTACCCGTAGCTCTCGAAGCTCAGCGGGGGCCATCTGATATGCTGCAGTCGATATCGGGGTTGTCCCGGGGTACATATTGATATAAAAGTCTACCTATCTATGAGGAGGTAGCCCTGGAACGTCATCGGGAAAGACGTCTGCATACTGATCTACCACTGCAGGAAAACCAGGACTCAGCACGTCAACTGCTCCTAGAATGAGGCTAGCCAACTGATGAGTGATGGGTTGTCCTCTCCTCTGCGGAAGTCCATCATGTGCTGCGAAGGCTCCCTTCTCACCGGTGAAGGTGAACCTGCTCCCGTCAGTGCGTACACATCGCACCTTGCGCCTAATACATTCAACCTGTGCATGGACTGTAGATAACCAATCCATGCCCAAGATGACGTCGTAAGGCCTCGACGCCGCTACAAGAAGATCCCAGCCGAAGCTCTCGCCTCCTAGAGTAAGCTCATATTGCCGGCACCAGTGCATAATCGTCGAGTCTACTCCCGTAGGAGTCTCTAGCCATAAGGATCGAGCCAACGGCTCTATCGGAATCTCCGAGCTCCGAACAAGGGCAGCGGCTATGAAATAATGACTCGCTCCTGTGTATATAAGTACTGCAGCAAGGGTGGAATAGACACAGATAGTACCTCGAATCATCTCGGGCGCTCCGTGGTCGTAGGCCTCTGCTGCCTGGAGTTGTGCCTGTCTCTGCCCACCAGCTCCCTGTGGTTGGGGTGGACCTCCTAGTGGTGGTGGTGGTAAAGCCTCAAAGCGTCGCCCACCACCTGATGCTCAGCCAACTCCTCTGCCTCGTCCGCCTGCCCCCTGCAGACCACCACGGTCGACCCTCTGCCTCTGCCTCGGTGGTCCCTCAACCGTCTGCTACTCCTCGACACGGCGGGTCGGGCAATCACGAGCCATGTGGCCCTGCCCGCCGCATGAGTAGAACTGCCTGCCTCTTGAAAGACTGGCTCCGCGCTGTGTGCCCCGCACTGCTGAGCCAGTGTCCTGAGGTCGTCTACCTGAGGGTCTGGTCTGCCTGGACCCATGAGTCATCCGTCGACTTCCTACTGTAGAAGACTCTTCTACGTGCCGCCCTGCGGTGGGTCTCGGCGCTGGTGTAGACTCAGCAAGAAAGCTCTCGATCAAAAGGGCTCGCTCCAGTACTCCTATCTAAGTCGGAATGTTGAGGGAGATCAGCGATGCCCTGATCTCATTTCTCAATCCCTGCTCAAAGGTTTGGGCCCGGAAGAATGGGTCTCGTACCATGTCTGTAGAGTAGCGCGAGAGATCGGTGAATCTCGTCGAGTACTGGGCGACCGTCAAGCTGCCCTGCCGTAGCTGAAGAAGCTCCTGGATGCGCACCGCACGGAGGGTGGCCAGGAAGAACTATGAGCGGAAGAGTCCCTCAAAGTCTATCCAGAGGAGAGATTCCTCATCGTGCACCTGGAGCATCAAGCTCCACAATCTGCCTACTGCTGCGTGCAGTATGCTCGCTGTGAGGATCACCATGAGGTCTGCTAGTGTCCTCACTAACCTGAAAACTCTCACCACTGCCTCCAGACAGTCCTCGGCTGCTAGGGGGTCCGTCTCCCCGTAGAACCTGGGCGGTCGATGGCGCTGGAACTCATGCAGTGCACTGAGGCGACATGCATCGTCAGCGGCTGGTGCTGGAAGCATCGGTGGCTCGGCGGGTAGAGGTATCGCCGGTGCCACTGCTGACAAAGGGCCCTGCACCGAGGCCACATCGCTCGATGGGCTGTCGTCACGCTCAACTCTCGGAACCCTAGCTGGCTGCCGTCGTGGGGCCATCCTGAAAAGGAAACAGGTGCGCCACAGTCAGAACAGTATACCTGGTGAGCTGACACAAAGTAATCACAAAGAAAAATTGAAACACACACGCAATCAATGTTTTCGTGAATTAAGTCGGAAATCAGAAGTCAGGGTCCTAGTGTACGGATACGTCGGCCGCCGCACCAACACTGGACTCCCTGGACTGATAACCACACCCAAAACGCTAAAAACTATTGCTTCTCATAGTAGAAGATCAGATTCCCAAGTTCTGTGGTAGAACCGCACTCCTCTGATACCAATTTGTCACGACCCATCCTCGGGGCTCGTGTCGTGACTACCCCAAGCCCGCCTTCCATAGGCCAGGGGCTGGCGACTAGCACCAAGGCGTAAATCCCGGTAAAAAGGGAAGGCATTGCCTTTGTAAAGTAAACAAACACCACAGAGAAAGCAAGCAGTAGAAGTAAACACTAAGTAAAAACAGAGTACAACAGTAAGTGCGGAAAAGTAAGTGAGCTAGTATACAAACCCAAACTGAAAGTAAAGTACAACTGGAAAGAGAAAAACAGCAACTGAAAAGTAAAGCCGCAACGTCGAGCTATCCACGGAAAATCCCACCTGAAGGGTGGGTACAGATAGCCTCCACTGCTCCTCAGGTCCAGCCGACCGCTCCGAGTACGTCCCGCCCAGTGGTCCACCTCCAGGTACTATCCTGCTCCGCCAGCCTCAACCACGATCAGCGTTGTCCTTCGTCTGCAACCAACACAACGTAGTGCGGGCATAGCCTGTGCAGGGGTGAGTATAAGCTACTCAGTAGGGACCTCGAGACCCCCGAAGGTCTCCCAGAATCCACAAAGTATAATCCACAAAGGAAAGATACAATCACGAAGTAACATCCGACACTGCTTAGGTATATGCCCATACATATACCTAAGTCACCAATTCTCGTTCGGCTCCAACATCCGAGCCCAAGTACAACCCAGTCCACACAGGAAAGCAAAACATAAATCCACACAGGATAGCACAACACAATCCACAAAGGAAAGTAAAATAGGATTCAGCTCACTCAGGTATACTTCTTCGTATGATGATAGTGATGATCAGATATATCCATTGATTCATCTAAGTCATCGGACCAACAAAGGATCGAAAGGTACTAACCCCCGCAATGACCCACATAGGATCTGACCCACAAAGGATCGATAGGTAACTAACCCCCTCAAAGACCCACACAGGATCGGACCCACATAGGATCTGTAGGCGCTAGCTCACACAGAACCGCTGAGCGCTGACCCACACAGGATCGGACCCACTCAGGATCGGTAGCACTGATCCAAATAGGATCGCTGAGTGATGTAGTCGTCGCCGTAGAATCCACTGAGGATCTCTGTACAGTCGTCGTAGTAGTAGTAGTCGCAGCCAGCTCTAGGGTTCCCGCACACAGCAAGCTTGTTCGGGAGGGTCCGCTCCACGAGCCGAGAGGCTGATACATCAACTGACACATAGTCCAGAGTTGATGTATCCAAAAGTTCCGTATCGTCAACAGAAACTCAATGTCACAGACGGCGCGTCAATCGGACGCCCGGTCTGAGAGTTATTGGCTTTTTCGTCCGAGGGGCCCAGTTGGTTTTTAAGGAAAAACCAACCCAACCGTACTCCACCTACATCCAAACCTCGGTCGAAGTAAGCCAAAAGATCTGTCTCACTAATAGGAATCCAACAAAGTCGACGACACGTCATTCGGACGTCCGGAGCTTAAGATATGAGCGTTTCTGCTCCGAGGGCCCGGTTGGTTTCGTGTACGAACCAACCTGGCCAAACCCAAAGTATTTCGAAACCTTGAGTGCGATATACCGAAACGACCGTCTCGATTAAAGGATCGCATCTCAACTGACGGTGCGTCTATCGGAGGTCCGTAGCCCAAGTTATGGGCAAAAGACCGAAGACGGTCCGAAAATGGGGGTTTCGGGCCCGGGCCGACCCGGCCCGAGACCCCCCGGTCAGCCTGAACCGGGTCGACCCGACCCGGGTCCGGGTCGTCCCGGCCCGGCGCGCTGGCGCCAGCTGGCTCGGCCAAGCGGTCGAGCCGTTCCGGCTCGCGGGGGGGGGGGGGGGGGGGGCGCTGCCCCCTGGTTTCCCCATAATCGCGGCCCCATTAATGGGGCCGCTTGCTTGGCCGGCCGGGGGAATTAATTCCCCCGGTTTTCCCTTTGTCTGGTCGGCCCGCACTAGCCGGCCGGTTCTGCCAACAAGGACCGGCGACGGCCGGTCCTTCCTCCTTCGCCGACACCGGCGGCCCGGAACCGGCCGTCGCTCACCCTGCTTCGCCGCGGCCTGGAACCGGCCGCGGCCTGGTTCATCCGGCACGGTGCGACGGCACAGAACCCCTCCGCTGCGGCCCCTCTCCGGCCGCAGTGTCTTCGGTTTTCTTCGACACGGCGCGACGGCGTCGCTTCCTTATTCAACTTCACGGCACGACACGACGGCGCCGCGCATTACTTGTCGTATGATCCCGCGTGGTGCGACGGCACCACGCCATTCCGTCCCAACCAAATTAGAAACAACATTCAAATTGGAGGAGGGTCGGCCGTGTTTGTGCGGTCTGACCCCCTCTCGTTAATTGATAGCAACTGGTCGTAAATTCACGAAGGACGAAAAAGTAGAATTCACGAACGAAATAATTAAATAACCCCTACCTTGAGTGTAGCTAGAACGGGGGTTCGCCGCAAAAAATGACGTCGCAAGGTGAAGCTCCTTATGTTGACGGTGAACGTCCGAGGAGGAAGTGGCGTCTCCATTTCTTTGACACGGGAAGAAGATCAAAAGAGGGTGCATCGTCGATCCTCGGAAAAAGGGGCCACACACCGGCTGCGGAGAGGAGAAGAGATGGCACGTCAATCTCTTCTATGGTGACGGCGTTCTTCATCGAAGTCTTGGTGTTCTTCGTCGTGTGTTGGTGTTCTTCGTGGTGAAGATGAAATCACCCAAGATCTCTCTCCTCAATTTTCCACACACAACATCCAACCAAAATAAAATAAGGCTTACCCTTATTTTATTAACTCATGCCACAATTCAAAAAAATTCAAAACTTAAATTAATAAATTGAATTGGTGTGTTGGCATGAGTTAAAGAGAAGAGAGGAAAAGTCAAAAGAGTTACACAACTTAAGTGGGGGGTTAAGAGGAGTTAGAGAGTTAAGGAATTTGAAAAGGTGGGGGCTTGTGTGGTCCCCACCTCACCTTTAATCCACTAAAGAGAAACTAACAAACATTGGTCCCCACCTTAACTCCTACACTTAGGTTCTAACTCATGGAGAAGAGAAAAAAAATTCTTAACGAAATTTTATTTCACTCACGCTTAATCCACAAAAATTAAACAACTCAAAACGAGCAAACGCAACTCCAAAAAAGGCGTTCCTAAGCAATTAACGGCATTGCGGTTCCATCGGTGACCTTGGAATTCGATTCCGAGCACCAGTTCAAAAGATAGGAATTCCCGCTCGTTCGTTCCCTGAACGTACCCAAGCTAAACTTCGGATAGAAATTTCGGGCACACCAGGCCTCAGAATCAAGTGCCGTCAGAAACTGCGTTCTTGTAAAATCCCAAAGAAAATTAAGAAAAAAAATTTCCTTGAATTTTACTGGTCTTTACACCGAGCATGTGAAAATCATGTATGAAATTCAATTGTCAAAATATTACAAGAATATAACTCCTCCTCCACTATAAAAAGGTCTCCTCTCCTCCATTTCTTAAAACCTCTAAAACCACTTAGGTTAAGCTAATATATACTCAAATATTCTAACAACAACCCTCCCTTCCTCCTTGAATCTTCCCTTTGGGCAGAAAATTTTCCAAGGAAGCTCTTTGGTGCAAACCAAAAGGAGTTACCCGATTAAGAGGCAATACCCTCCCTCAAGCTCATTTCTTTTGTTTTCTTTCTCCACCACCTAGACTCTTATTATTCCATGCTTTTATAAAAACAAAAATATATTCAATATACTAGGATTTTTTTATGCTAAGTTCTTGACCTTCACTTGCCCACACATCCATCTAATGGGTAATGAATATACTGTTTATGTGTATGGCGAACTACCGTCTCACTAAATGATGATTGTTCATTTTTACTTTACCGCCTATCATGGTGGACATTATGATGGAAAATATGTGTATATATATTATATTTATCATGTATTTAGTCTTATGAATTCCTTTTACAACACATGTCTTTTTACTTTTCATTTGGTGTAAATACGATAATTTCGTTTGAGGAAGTGCGAACTATCGCCCGCTCAAAGCGATGTGGTTCATTCACTCACTACATGTAATGTATTAAGGATGATTTTAGTGAAATTATATGATATATATAATATAATAATGTTTATGGAATAATTATATATATATATACATATATATACATATATTTCATGAACTTTCTTTCTTTCAATAAGACAATAAAAACAGAAACAGCGTTCATGCGTACGTACGGCTTACTGTCTTCATGAACGGTGTATTATATTTCATACTTATATATTATATAGATTATTATAATACACATATATTGAATATAAATTATATTTATATCATTTTTTACATTCTGTAAATCATGATATATGTATAAGGACCAAAGATATAACAAATTAAGACACAACCAGAAAACAAAACGAATATTACCCAAAGCATGACCTTAACATGAAATTGCTAACAAGTGGGTAATATGAAGTCATAGTAAATACATATATGGTATTATATATAATAATATGGTTCTTTAAAATATGTATAATAAATTTATATTTATTATATATGAGGTTTTAATGAGTGTGACAAGATTCAATACACAAGGTAAGAGAATTTCATCACACTTTTTATTTCCGTGAGATACATGCTTTATTCACCACTCATCTCTTTTTTGTGGTGTTTATATTTCCCAAAAATGTATTATATGATTATTATAATTAAATTTATGGGTATTTATATCTCCATTATATGATATTTATTTCATGGGGTTAATGTTTCAAAATTTACCAAATCGGTAAGACATTTTTGTCTCAATTTTCCTTCTTTGAGACACATGTTTTGTTATACACCTACATTATTTTTTGATGTGTATAGACTTCCATTTGAAATTTTATATTTTGAATATCCTTCCTTTCATGATATTTTAAGCTTCATGTAATTCCATTTTCTTACATGGATAGTATGATCCTAAGTAACCAATTGGTAAGAGTTTCTTGAAACAATCTCATCGCTTTTTGAGATTGTTAATGATTATGCTTCCTTTGATGAAATCTTCTAATCCATACCTCAAGAACACTCATGATTTTCCTTCTAATCTGTTTATTCAAGATATATCCATGTATTAGTACCATTTTTTCCACTCTTTGGTACTTAAGATAATTAATAAAATGTTTTTAATAAAATTATGATTGTATTTCTCTCTTCGGTTGGAAATCTGTTTTATTTTTAAAACCATGATTTCAGAAATGTTATCAAAAATATTTTTAAATGGTTTTATGTATTAAAAATATTTTTTCAAATAATAAAGGATATTTTCCTCAAGAAATATTTTTGAAATATATTTTAAAACTATTTCCCTTCTAAGATGACATCCATTGGTGTTACTCATGCCTTTCTGGGGAAATTATTTAATGTATCCATTTGTATTATTTATATGAATGGTTTATGTTTTTATGGCATGATGTTTATAAAACTCATTTCTCTATTTCTCTTTAATGAGTTATCTACTTTTGAAACTTGCTTCTTTTCCTGGGTTATGCTTTTGATGAAATGATTATGAAACCTATATCCTTTTATACAGGTTATGATATAATTACATGTTTATGACACCCATTTAATTTCATGGGTTATGATATGATTGTTTATTATTTTGTGGCACATGTATGGATGATTTCATTATGATACAGGTGATACCTATATCTCCCTCCAATTCATTGGGTAAATATTTTTATCTCATGAGATATACTAATATGGTCTTGGGAGTAAACCTTGACTATTAAGATGGTCATTAGAGTGAACCATGACTACCAAGATGGTATGAGGAGTGAACTTGTTCTATTAAGATGGCCATGGGGGTGAACCATGACTACCAAGATGGTATGGGGAGTGAAACCATACTACTAATATTTTCTTAACAGTGATGTCTTGACTACTATGAAAATCATATTATATGATTATGTGTTTTACCCAATTCCATATTTTATTAATATGTTATGCTTTCATGGCTTATGTTCTTTATTTCCTTATGATTCATGTCTTATGAACTGTCAAGATTTATTCCATGATTCATGTATATGATATTTTATTTGAGGGGTATGATATTCTATTTTCATGATCATGTTATCATACCCTTATACTCATGATTATGCTTACATATCTCCCTTATTTACCTTTACTGAGCATTTGAACTCACCCCTTTTTATGTTTCCTTCCCCGAGTTATGAAGATATGTATTATGTTTGATGTGTCTGATAAGGGTGTTATTCAAGAAGAACCTAGTGGGAGATAAAGTATCTCATTTATGTACCAGTGTTTATGTTTCCATGTTTCCAAAGGCGCTGGACTAATACAGTATTTCGGAATTTGTTTGTATAATGTTTTTAATTATTCCGCAAAAGTTATGTAATATTAATGTATGTCAATACTGGGTCTCTATAGTTGGTATTAGAGAAAAGGTTTAGTTAACATTTGGAAACTAGGATGAGAAAACCTTAGTGATAACTCTAAGGACATTTCTAATGATAAGTATAAGGATAAGGAAAAGTATAGGAAAATGTCATGGAATTCTGGTAAAGGATAGAGTGAGTGGTTTCCTAGAAATACATCCATGTCTAGATACTACAAGTGGATGTGGATCTGGAACAGATATACCTAGGGGTGAAAACTCTGACAAGATGTTCTGGGTCTAACTCGAGGTAATCTGGTACATAACAATGGGCATTACTTCACAACTAGTTTGACACTCTCAGGGGATATGATTTGGTAATTCAAAAACTCTTCACAAACCATTATGAAGGATTTAAATATAAGTTGGCTATGAATAATCTAGGATAAACCTAAGGTTCCATAGATTATGATAACTATTTATTACTCTATGTTTTTTGTTTTAGTCAATGGCTAGAACCTGAAGGAACCGCGTTAATGGTGATTGTGAAGGATAATACAATTATTGTACTCCTAATAAACCCAATGATATGGGAGATAGAATGAAAAATCTCATTGCTATGCACACACGGTTTTCTCAAGATATTAATCATGGTGGACTTACAAATGAGAAAAGGTGGGAACAACATTCAGTTGCTTCCTTTATGAGGTAACATCCACCTTCTTTTATAGGGTCTTCTAATCCACTTATTGTTTAAAAATGGATGAGTACTACTGAAAAGATATTCTATGTTCTACGGTGTTCGGATCATGAGAAATTCATTCTGTGTGTTTATCATTTAGAAGGTGAAGCAGACCAGTGATGGACTCTAATCAAGAATACTAGGCAGCAAGATGAGATTGAATCCATAGATTGGGATGAGTTTAAGAACTTATTTTTCAATAAGTACTTTCCTCAGATTCTTCATACCAATATGGAGAAAGAGTTTCTTGAGTTGAAGAAAAGGTATGAGGAATATGTCGGTACCTAAAAGGCTAATTTCACAAGACTTGTGAGGTACGCTTTAGGAATTATCATCCAACCCAAAAGTAAAGTTGATAGTTTATTCAGTGGATTAAAGATAAGTCTCATAAGGGTGTTTTCCATAATAGAATTTAGTAGATATGAATAGATTGTGTGTTGTGAAATCAAGGTTGAAATGGAGATTGGAGTCACATATCAATCTCATGGTTTTGATACGAAAAAGAAGATGGAGCTTGAAGGAAAATCTAAAAACTATGAAGAGAAGAATATGAACTTTCCTTTATGCTCTAAGTGTGGGAAGAAGCATTAAGGAAATTTCCTTAAGGGGTTTAATAAATGTTTTAAGTGTGTAAGGGAAGGATATTAGGAATTTGATTGCTGAAGAGATGGGAATAAGTTAGCTAATAGTATGAATGGAGAAAAAGTGGCACAGAATGCACCTCCTATGCTTTAGTGCTACAAGTGTAAGAAGAATGGGAATTATGTTAACCATTTCCTAAACCCAAGGTCTAGTGATGATGAACAATGTTAGGAACTTCTTAAACCAAGGGACAAGGGGAAATCTCATGCAACCTCTATTTCTGACGAGGGGTGTGATAACTACATGATTAAAGGTACACTTACCATCCACTCTAAAACTGTTAATGTCATATTTGATTCTGGATCTACCCACTCTTTCATATATATAGAATTAGATAAGGGTTTTAAGATTACACCAAAATTATTAGATGTAGTATTAGCAGTGAAAACCCCTAATGGTACGATGATTTCATTCCAAGTCTGTGATTCCTCTCCGATTAAAGTTTGTGGGAATATTCTTCCAGAAAATCTTTTCATTCTTCCTTTGGTTTAATTTGATGTCATCTTAAGTATAGATTGGATTTCTCTTCATAAATACCACATAAATTGTAAAGGAAGTGAAGTTATGTTTGATATTTCAAACCATCCTATGATCATCCACTAAAGTGATGATAAGTAAGAACTTCTTGTGGAGATAACATCTAGTGTATGGGTCTTAATTCCCATTCGGAAGGGTTATTTATCTCAAATGGTTGGGGAAAAATCTACACCGATGGTATTTTTATTGTTTTAGAATTTTTGGATGACTTTCTAGAAGAGTTATCAAGCCTTCCACCAAAATAAGAAGTTGAGTTCTCAATAGAACTCATACCTGGTTCCACACCAATTTCAAAGACTCCTTATATAATGGTCATGATTGAGTTGCATGAATTGAAGAAGAAACTCCAAGAAAACCTTGATAAGGGATTAATTCGGCCAAGTGTATCACCTTGGGGTGAACCTATTCTTTTTGTAAAAAAGAAAGATGGATCAATGTGTCTTTGCGTTGATTATCGGAAGTTGAACAAGATCACAATCAAGAACAAGTATTCTCTTCCCTATATTGATGACTTGTTTTATCAAATGCACAGATCTCAATACTTTTCCAAGATTAATATTCATTCTGGATATCATTAATTGAGGGTAAAAAAGGATTATATACCCAAGACGGCATTCTGTACAAGGTATGGACACTATGAATATATAGTGATGTCTTTTTAGTCTTACTAATTCTCCTACAATCTTCATGGATTTGATGAATAAATTATTTATAGATTACCTTGATATGTTTGTGGTACTCTTTATAGATGATATTCTTATCTATTCAAAGAGAAAGTAAGAGTATGAAGATCACTTTATAATTGTACTAAAGATCCTAAGGAAGGAGAAACTACATGAAAATTTTAAAAAAGTATGAATTTTGGCTACAAGAGGTTTCATTTTTGGGTCACATAATCTCAATAGATGGTATTTAAGTAGATCCATAAAAGACAGAGTCTATTGAATGTTGACCTAGACCAACCATGGTGACTGAGATCCGTATAATTCTTGGTTTAGCTAGATATTATCGATGGTTTGTGGATAATTTCTCATGACTATCTAATCCTCTGACCAAGTTAACTCAGAAAGGTGTCAAGTTCCTCTGGACAGATGAATGTGAGAAAAATTTCAAGGAACTAAAGAGAAGGTTAGTCAGCGCACCTGTGCTTACATTACTTTATAGTGGATAAGGGTTTGTAATTTATAGTGATGTATCCAATAAGGGGTTGGGATGTGTTATTATACAGAATAACATGGTTATTGCTTATGCCTCGAGGAAGTTTAAGATTCATGAGAAAAATTACTCAACTCATGACTTGGAGTTAGCAGTGGTAATTTTTTCATTAAAGATGTGGAGGAATTATCTTTATAGAGAAAAGTTTGATATATATACCGATCATAAAAGTCTGAAATATATACTCAGACGGAAGGAGTTGAACATGTGCTAGAGAAGATGGTTAGAGTTGATAAAGGATTATGATTGCTTGATACATTACCACCCTAGGAAAGAGAACAAGGTGGTCGATGCTTTGAATTGAAAGGATCATGCTAGATTATCCATGATGAGGATAAAAAAAGATCACATACTTATGGATTTGAAAAGGATGGATCTAGAAATCCTGAAGGAAGGGGTGAAATCTTATCTTTCTCAAATGAATGTTCAACCCTCTATCTAAGTGAAGATTAAGGATACACAAAAGGAAGATGTAGAGCTACAAAATAAATTCATAAATGTTCCTAAGTTTAACCTTTACTATGATGGAATGATAAGGTTCAGGAACCATGTATGTGTTCCTTCCATACCAGATTTGAAGGAGTTGTTAGAGGAAGCTCGTAGTTCTTAATTCTCTATTCATATTGGAAGTAAGGATATGTATAGGGACTTCAAAGAATACTTCTGGTGGGATGGAATAAAGAGAGATATTGCAGAGTTTGTATATCGATGCTTGGTATTCCAACAAGTTAAGGCTAAAAGATAAAATTCTAAAGGGATGTTGCCTTCATTACCCATACCTGAATGGAAATGGGAGAACATCACTATGGATTTTGTTGTTGGACTACCCAAAACCTCAAAAGGTTTTAATGTTATATGGGTGGTAGCTGACCGCCTTACAAAGTCAGCACACTTCATCGCTATCAGAGAAGACTTCTCTCTGGATCATCTTTCTAGGATATATATTAAGGAAGTGGTAAGGTTTCATGGAGTACCACAATCTATTATATCATATCGGTATCCAAGGTTTACCACAAATTTTGGTGAAGTATCTAGCAATCACTTGATACAAAATTGAGTTTTAGAACTTCTTAACATCCTCAAACAGATGGTCAGTCTGAAAGAACAATTTAAACCCTAGAGGATATATTGAGATCTTGTTCTCAGGATTTCAAAGGAGGTTGGGATCAACACCTTCCTCTAGTAGAATTTTCTTACAATAATATATTTCACTCAAGCATTCATATAAAAACTTATGAAGCCCTATATGGGAATACATTTAGAGATCCAACATGCTGGGATGAAGTTTGAGAAAGAAATCTATTGGGGCCGAAGATTGCTGAAGAAATGGTAGAGAAGGTTAGAGCCATTTGACAGCATATCAAGGCAACTCAAAGCCAACAAAAATTTTATGTCGATAAATGACGACGTGATCTAGAATTTGAATATGGTGAAAATGTGTTTCTACGAATCTCACCCTGGAAGAAGGTTGTGATATTTTGGAAGAAAGGGAAACTAAGCCCTAGGTATATCAGTCCCTTTGAGATTATTGATCGTATCAGGATGTTATCCTATTTCTTGGAAATTTCTCCAAATATCTCTCAAGTCAATGATGTGTTCCATGTATCTCTCTTGAGTAAGTATATATCTGAACCTTCACATGTACTAAACTCAGAGGTCGTACCGTTGGAGCAGGATATTTCTTACGAGGAACAACCAGTTGAAATTATGGATCGATCAGAGAAAGTTCTAGGAAACAAGACCACTCACATGTTCAAAGTTTTGTGGAGAAATAACTAGTTAGATTAATCTATGTTGGAACTTGAAGATATGATGAAGCATAAGTATCCTCATTTTTCTTGTACGAGAATGATTAATTTTGAGGGCGAAATTCATTTTAAGGGGGATAGATAGTAACACCCTGAGTTTTTATGGATCTTTTTTTATCGAATAAAATTAATTTTGAATGATGTATTTATTTTCTCTAAGTCAAACATTCCTTTCACATGACGTCGACTTGGCGTACATTACACACAATAAAGATTTTCTATGAAATGTCTTTTTTTGTTATAATTATTTAAAGAAGATAATTATAACTTATCTGTTAAACTTAGTAAAATGAATAGTAATAACTAATTTTAAAACATTATTTATAATGGTTTTATATAAATAAAACATATTGATAATGAAAGATATAATTTTTTGTAAAGTCCTCATATGTTTAAAAAATATTATTTTCTCAAATAAACTGCTTTTCATGTCCTTCTGTGAAAAATAATAAAATTAATTTTAGAAACATTTAGAAATTGAATTTGATAAAATAAACTTTAGTTTTTAATTTATAATGATAAAATTATCTTAGGTTAATTTTTTGGGATTTTTCTGAGAAACTTCATTTTTTGATGAATAGTGAAAAATACTGAATTTTAATTCAAAACTGTTTTTTCATATAATTTATTTATAAGGTTAAATTATATTTTGAATTAGTTTAAAAGGTTTATTAGATAATATTTTTATCAATTAATCCATTTTAGGTTATTGAAACTAATTTCACATTGAAATTGGATATAAAAACTTTGCAAACTTTTGTTCATTTTTACTTTAAAAACTCGTAGTGTCGTCCCGTCAGCGAGATTAATTTTAAATTAATTTCTGTCATTTATGTGATTGGAATTTTTGAAAAAATGGATTCCATATTTGGAATCAGTATAATTTATAATGTCTAATAAGTTCAACTTTGTTTTTGACCAAAATTATTAGTGAATGTAATTAAAATTAATTACATCGATTAAGGTAAAATTAAGTTTAACTAAGGACTAAACATTAAATATAAGACCCAAAAAAACCTAAATTTTTTTCCAATAGACATTTTCTAGCCATATTTCAATCCTATCCTCTCTTTTCTCTAATTTATTCTTTTTATGGTTCCACTTGGCATGTGAAAAACATGTATGGAATTCCTTTGTCAAAATATTACAAGAGTGTCACTCCTCCTCCACTATAAAAAATGGATTCTCTCCTCCACTTCTTTGCACCTCTCAAACCACTTAATTTTGGGCAATATCTGCTCAAATATCCTCCCCAAAACCCTCTCTTCCTCCTTTAAGCCTCTATTTTGGCAGAAAGTCTTCCAAGGAATCCTTTTGGTGCAAACCAAAAGGAGTTACTCGATTAAGAGGTAACACCCTCCCTCAAACTCCTTTATTTTATTTTATTTATCCACCACCTAAAATCTTCTTATTCCAATATTTTATAAAAATACTAGTATCTTCAATATACTATGATGTTTTTATGCTAATGTTTTGACCTACACTTACACACACATCCATCTAATGGGTAATGAACATATTGTTTATGTGTACGGTGAACTACCGCCCCACTAAACAATGATTGTTAATTTTTCCTTTACCGCCTCTCATGTTGTACATTATGATGGAAAATATGTTTATATATATTATATTTACTATTTCTTTAATCTTATGTATTACTTTTACAACATATATCGTTTTACTTTCCATTTGGTGTAAATACAATAATTTTGTTTGAGGAAGTGTGGACTACCGCACCCTCAAAGCGATGTGATTCATTCACACACTATATGGGATGTATTAATGATTATTTTAGTGAACTTATATGATATATATAATATAATAATTATACTGAAATAATTATATATATACATATATATATACATATATTTCATGTATTTTTTTTCTTTCAATACGAAAATAAAAACAAAAACAGTGTTCATGTGTATGCACGGCTTAACATCTCCATGAACGATGTATTCCATTTCATACTTTTGTATTATATAAATTGTTACAATACAAATATAATAAACATAAATAATATTTATATCATGGTTTACATTCTTGAAATCATGATATAAGTATAAGGACCGAAGATGAGACTTTCTGGCTTGTTCTTATTTTGATTTTTGCTTCTTTTTGACATTTGGACTCCTGTTCGGATGCATGCCTTGTTTTTTCTAGATGTTATGCATATGTATCTATTTATGGTTCCTCATTTTTCCCATAAAAAGGAGATTATTTATTATTCAATAAATGGGGGCTTTCCCCCATACCTTTTAAAAAAAATATAACAAATTAAGACACAAGTGAAAAACAAAGTGAATATTACCCGAAGCATAACCTTAACATGAAATTGCTAACAAATGGGTAATATAAAGTCAAAATCAATACATATATGGTATTATATATAATAATATGGTTCTTTAAAATATTTATAAAAAATTTATATTTATTATAAAGGAGGTTTGAATGAGTACAACGTGAGTCAAGACACAAGGTACGGAAATTTCATCTCACTTTTTATTTCCGTGAGATATATGTTTTATTCAACACTCATCCCTTTTGTGTGGGGTTTATTGATAAAACACAATTTTTTTGAATATTTTATTAATAATAAATGAAAAAAATTCCTCACATTGTGTTAAATATGTTTATTTATAAAATATTTGGGATTAGATCATTCATTTGAAAATTTGATGAAAATTCCAGTTTTACCCTTTAAAAAATCACTGTAGTATTTTGAACATGAATAATTTTATTATAATTATTTGAACTTAATATTTTGTAAATATGTTCCTGAATTAATTTTATACAAATTTTATTCAGGAAATTCGATTTAACCATGCATTTGGTTGGTGAAAATGGACCATGAAGTCAAAGTTGGGTTGGACTTTCCAGATTGGATATTGGTTCTGTATTTGGGTCATAACTTCTTCATCCATGCTTTGATTAGGCTCTGATTTTGAGAGGATCTATAGGACTAATTTTATCACAAATAATTCTTATTTAAGGATAGCTGATTCATGCGTTTTGGTGGTCAAACAGGCGGTACAAGTTGGATTAATTTATTTGGACTAATTTCTCCATTCACACTTGAAACCTCTTTAAATATAGCCACCCCTCCAGTCTATAAATTGTTTTTTTTATCATTTGGATGGTTTGGGAAGTGAATTAATAGATTAAGAGTAGAGTAGAAGTTGTTATATACTATTTCAATTCACAATTGGATGAGGTAAGCTACCAAACTAGGATCTCCTCCAAAATGCTCTTCTTTTCCTCTTCTTTGTTGTAATGTTGTTGTACTTTCAATAAACTATTAGTCTCTCTTACATTTCTTCTATTATTTTAAATTTTATTCTTCTATTAATCTTCCTATTTGGTATGGAATTCAAGATTAGAAATGATATTGGTTTATATCCTTTCTAAATCTTTGTAAATGTAATCCGTTTCTACGATGATTACGCTGCCCATGGAAGAGTAGTTTTCTTAGTAATCGATCTACCTATTACCTTATTTATTCATCTTTTTGAATCAGTGTGCTAATTTAATTAACTTAATATGATCTATTAGTTGAGTTTTAAATTTAAATGAAACTAGTCAAGAAATTGAACAATTGACACAAAAACACGTGAGATCGAGATTTGTGTAAATCGTGAGTGTGATCTTAATCGGTAATACAAGACCACAAGGGATAAATTTGTAGAGTTCAAATATAATACCTAAACTAAATTAATACTCATTTACAGATTTTATATGTTATCTAATTAACCACTGACCATAATCTAACCTAATAGCATCAATATAAGTAGGGTGTTTCGATTGCATGTTCCGAAGCTAGCCTAGGGTTTAAGTAATTTCATCTTTGTGGTTAAGTTAACTCTCATAGGGTTTGATGGTTAAAAAATTAGAGGATTATAATTAAGTGGATGTTAATTTAAATGATAATGATAAATAATTGAGTGAAGAGGTGGATTTAGATCGATTATGTCTTTTAAAATATTTTCTAAAAAAACATCTTCCTATTGTGTTTTGTTAATCAAGTTTCATTTCAAAAAAAATAAAAACAGATGAAATATTCTTCCAAAATACTTATTATTATTTTATAAATGGTAAAAAACCCTAATAATTTTTAAGTAGTGTTTTTATTCTATTTTATTTTTATTTTTATAATACATTTAAGATGTTGTTTTAATTTACTTCCTCCTTTGAGAGATGACATTGGTCAGCCACTCTACTGCACCCAAGTACCCAAAAAAATCACACTCCATTTGAGAGTTCCCACGAAAGTGCCTTTCAAATTGAAACCATTTCTAGGGAGGAAAATAATTATTTCAACCATTTAGAGGTATTCCTTTTATTTTTCATTTTATTCTCTTCTTCTCTTTTTTCTTCCTTCTTTACCCGATCTGAATATTTCTTCTTCTTTTGTTTTCTTCTTATTTTTGGACCATCAACTCAAAATTATCATTTTTATTTTATTATGGTCCACTTTTATTATTTACATTTTTATTTGATTTATGAAATGACATAATCTCGGTGATATATTATATCTTGACCCTGAGATTGAATGTAGCATTAGGGCTCGAATCAGACATTCTCAGTCTACGAGAAGTTTCAGCATTCAACCAGTTAGAAAATTCCTCCATTATAGTAACATTGAAATTGTAAGAAATTAAAATTAAAACATAAAACAATAACCAATGGATAAAAACAATAACAATGAACTTAATATAACCATTCAATAATTGGTTTTACCAGACATTAATTATCACCCAAATTGAATTGCATACCCAAATCTCGAATCAGACTTTTAACTGAAATCTAGGTTAATTCACCTGCTTCCAAAATTTCATGGCCTCTCTGGTGAGGATCTCAATAAACACCTTAAAGAATTTAATGTGGTTTTCTAAACCCTAAAACCAAGAAATGTATATTAAGATCAAATGAAACTAAGATAATTCTCATTCTCACTTTATGGAGCTACAAAAGATTGAATGTATTATTTACAACCTAAAGATGTAACTTGTTGGAACGATTTGAAACGTTTTTTCTTGTAGAGATTTTTTTCAGCATCAAGGACTAATTACATTCGCAAAGAGATCTTAGGAATCAATCAATCCCAAGGGGAGTCAATGTATGAGTACTAGGAGCGATTCAATAAGTTGTGCGCAATCTGTCCACATCACCAAATCAATGAGCAACTCCTCATCTAGTACTTCTATGAAGGACTCACATCTATGGAGAGGAGCATGGTGGATTCCGCAACTAGATAAGCATTGGTGGAAAAAACACCATTATCCTTATGTGCATTGATTGACAAGATGGCACAAAACTCTCAATAATTTGGCGATCGAGGTACCCCACATGTTAGAGGAGTACATCAGGTAAGTTCATCTTCTCTTTAAATTCATTTGATTGATACCAAGTTAGAATAATTGACAACTATGGTGAGACAGATTGCTTTGGCTCAAAATACATCTCAACCCCCTCCTTTAAGGCCTTTCGACATTTTCATTGAGATAATCCACCCAACTGACTGTTACCCCCAACCAAAAGAGTCAGAGGATTGTGCAGCAGTATTCCATGGGAGACCATATCAGTAGCAAAAATAGCCACATCCCCAAAATAATTATGATTCCTTTTCACCAACATAAAACTAAGGGTGGAAGAATCAATATTGGAAGGAATTTGTCAGCACTCATTACACCAACTCTAGAAATTCCAACAAAGTGCAAGGATCAAGGGACATTCACCATCCCATGCACCATAAGATACATGTTATTTCTAGTAGATTTCTATATGCTTAACATGGAGGATGATCAAGTAAGTTCTCATGCTCCCATTATCTTAGATAGACCCTTCCTCAAAACTGCAAAAACTATCATAAATATCAATGAGGGTACACTTTACATGGAGTTTGGAGATTAAGTTGTGATATTTAATATTATGGACTTCATGAAGTACCCCTTAGAGGACCATTCTGCTTTTGTTATCTCCCATTTTAAACCACCAAATAAAAAACCTATGGAATTTTATTGTCCAATACTTAGGAAGATTATGAGTATTGGTTCTAGTTTGATGTCTAAGAGCACTTCCACGCCTGTTTCTAATGCACAAACCTCTCTTAGATTTGATTTTGAAATGGATTAATATTTTGATTTTGATCATGTGAACTCTGATTATGACATGGCTATTGAGTATGCTGATGGGTTTTATGCTTTATTCTCTAGTTTTGATGATGTATATTCTAATACTGATGTTCATTGTGCACATATTTTAGTTCCTTCAATTTCTCCATCCATACATCACCCACCTACATTGGATCTCAAGTCATTTCCACCAAATCTTAAATACGCATACTTGTTAAGTGGTGAGATATTACCTGTTATAAGTGCTAATAATCTTCCTTTTGAACATGAAGAAAAACTTTTGAATCTTTTGAGGGATAACATTAGGGAAATTGGGTTGACCTTGGCTGATATATCAGGTATTAGCCCCTCCATTTTCATGCATAGGATTCTTTTAGAGGATAGGGCTAAACCGGTTATGCATCCACAAAGGAGACTCAATCCAACCCTTCTGAAATTTGTTGAAAAAGAGGTTGAAAATTTTCTTTAGGTGGGTATAATTTATCCCATTTTAGATTCCCATTGGGTGAGTCCTATTCAAGTTGTGCCTAAGAAAAGTGGTGTTACTGTTGTTAAAAATGATAAAGAGGAGTTAGTTCAAATGAGGGTGCAAAACAGTTGGCATGTGTGTATTGATTATAGTAAACTAAATCAGTCCACTCGTAAGGACCATTTCCCCCTCCCATTTATTGATCAGATGCTTGAGAGACTAGTTGGGAAAACACACTATTGTTTCTAAGATGAATTTTTTGGATATTTTCAGGTTTCTATTTCTCTGGAGGATCAAGATAAGACAACATTCACTTGTCTATTCGGTACATTTTCCTTCCAGAGGATGCCATTTGGACTTTGTAATACCCCAGGTACCTTCCAGAGATGCATGGTGATTATTTTTTCTGATTTAATTGAGACTTTCATGGAGGTATTCATGGATGATTTTATAGTGTATGGGTCTTCATTTGATTATTGTATCTCTAGTTTGGGAAATATTTTGAATATTTGTATTGAGAAGAATCTGATAATGAACTTTGAAAAGTGTCATTTCATGGTAGATCATGGCATTATCTTAGGGCATGTAGTGTCAAAACATGAGATGGAGGTTGATAGATATAAGGTATATATTATTTTAGCCTTACCCTATCTATCATGTGTGCGTGATGTTAGATATTTCCAAAGGCATATAGGATTTTATCGGCGCTTCATCAAAGATTTTAGTAAGATTTCTCTTCTTATGTCATGATTACTTCAAAAGGATTCTGATTTTTTGTTTGATGATTCTTGCAGGACTTCCTTTGATGAGTTAAAGAAGTGTCTGACCACTCCACCAATCATACATCCCCCACGGTGGGAGCTTCCTTTTGAGCTTATGTGTGATGCCTCCAACTTCGTGGTCGGAGCAGTCTTATCTCAGAGGGTGGAGGGACGTTCACATGTGATTGAATATGCATAGAGGATATTGGATTCAGACTAATCAAACTACACAACCACGGAAAAAGAGTTTCTTGCCGTCATATTTTCTTTAGATAAATTCTATTCATATTTATTGGGCTCTAAAGTAGTTTTTTTCTGACCGTGCAGCTCTGAGGTACCTCTTGAAGAATCCAGATGCAAAGCCCAGGATAATCTGATGGATGCTCCTTCTTCAAGAATTTGATATTGAGATAAAGGATAAGAAGGGGTCAGAAAACATGGTGGCAGACCACATGATTAGGCTTACTCACACACTAGAGGCTAACACCTTGGACTAGGTACCCCTTCGGGACACTTTCCCAGATGAGAATCTTTATTCCATCTCAAGTACGCATCCTTGGTATACTGATTTAGTGAAATAACTTATTGCATATGAAATCCCTACAAATTTAAAGAAACATAAAGTCCAAAAATTAAAAAGTCTTGGTATTATGTGTGGGATGATCCATACCTCAGGCGCATGTGTAGTGATTAAGTTATTAGGAGGTGTGTTCCTAATCAAGAGTTTGAGTTTGTTCTAAATTTCTACTATACACTTTCATGTGGAGGACACTTTGGACCCCAATGAACAGCTAGGAAAGTATTAGACTCTGGATTATATTGGCCTAGCTTATTCTATGATGCTCATGTGTTTTGTAAGTCATGATCTTGTTTCCAACACACTAGGGACATTTCTAGGAGACACGAGATGCCCCAAAAACCCATACTATTCTGTGAAATTTTTTTATGTATGGGGCATTTCTTTTATGGGTCCTTTTCCTAGATCATTTTTTAATATATTTTGGTTTCTTTTGATTATTTGAGTAAATGGGTGGAGGCTAATGCCACCAGGACTGATGATTCTCATGTTGTAGTGGACTTTGTCAAATCACAAATTTTTTGCAGGTTTGGAGTATCGAAGTCCATCATCAGTGACCAAGGGACACACTTCTGCAATCAGAATTTGGCTTCCCTCCTTCATAAGTATGGGGTGACACACAAAACATCAATACTATACCACCCCCAAACAAATGGTTAGGCTGAGGTTTCAAATCGGGAGTTGAAACAAATTTTGGAGAAAATCGTGCAGCCGAATAGAAAGGATTAGAGAAAACACTTGGATGATGCACTTTGGGCTTATAGGACAGCATACAAGACACACATCGGTATTTCCCCATTTTTGGATTATTTTTGGGAAAGCATGTTGTAACGACCCAATCTTTTTGAGTAGTATATTAACTTACTCTTATTGATTTAATAAGATGTTAATGGTTAATGCAGAAAGAGGAGTCGATGGCTTCATCCAGTAGACTCAACCCTTATGAAGCCCACTTATCAGAGCTTGGGAAGGAGGTAGCATCTGTGGGCTTCGCTTTGGACCAAGCCCAAGCCGAACTCCAGCGTGTCAAGCTTGAACGGAAACGCCTTCGGGAGAAGTTCAAGTTAGTAGAGATTACTACTAGGGCAATGTTATCTGAGCCTCCCTCAGATTCTCTCACCATAGCACACCTTACACTTAGGTCTTATGTCGGTGTTATAAGGGGCTATGTGATGAGACCATAGCTTCCTTGTGTAATCCTTTCGGGTGAATAAATTGAGATTTCTTCCTTTAGTGATGTTGTGAAATTTCAAATGTCTAGATAATTTTAGAATGTATTTTATTGATGAATTTTGAAAAAGGGATATTTTAAAATATTTATGTAAACCCTAAATAACTAATGATGTGTAATGATTTTCAAAAAATGGTCTTCTACAAAAGTGTTCAGTAAGGAATTTGGAGTCTAATAAGATCAACTTACTTTTTGATGAATAGTAAATTATGAATAGTGATTTTACGCTTAGGATTAGTAATGTGACCAAATGGATTAGTAATTTCACTCAAAGAAAGTTTTAATATAATTTAGACACCTAGATTAAGTAATGTGATTCAATAAAATGGGTAAATAACGGTTTCATAAATTATTAATCAAGTATTAGTTTTTCCGGATGAATAGTGTTTTTTAATTAAAAATTTAATTAAAAGTAATTAGAAAATTATTTTTATAAAAATGACTTTATTTTTGAACTCAGAGCATCGATGTTATGTTATGGTAATTTTTGGGGTTTTTTCTGAAAAAAAATGAATTTTCGATGAATAGTGTTTTTATTTAAAAATTAAATTAAAAATATTTAGAAAATTATTTTTATAAAATGGATTTCATTTTTGAAATCAGAGCATTGATATTTGGTTAAGGTGAAATTTTGGGTTTTTTCTGAGAAAGTTGAATTTTCAGTGAATAATAAAAATACAGTTTTAGGGTTTCGGTATGTTTAACGACATCATAACTGTGTCATGATGATGTCATGAGATCTTTTGAGGGTTGTACGGCCAAGGGTGATGAATTATTGTTTTGGGGGCCCCATGTGGCCTAACTCCATGATAAATGCCAAGGGAGAGCACATGGGTTTGAGAAAAGCACATGTGAGGTGTCCCTTGGCCATTAATGCCTTGTCCCCTCACTTTCCCTATAAATATCCACCCTTTCCTCCTTTAGTTTTCACTCCCAACTCTCCCCCAACGAATTTCTGGTCTTCTTACCTTCCAAGGAGTCCTCCCAAGGTGCCCCCAAGCCCTCAAGGTACAATCCTTTGAGTTTCAAGAGTCACGTTTTAAGGTAAGGGATCCGACCCCTCTCTTTCTTTTCATGTAACCTCTTTTATGTCATTCCTTTTATGCTCCATGTTTTTATGTGAGAGGATGTTCTTTTATACTCCTCTTACTGCCCTTTCATGTTTATATGATGAGAGATCCCCTCTTACTCTCATCATTTCGTTTTATGAAAGTTTAAGTGACGCCGTTAGGCTGCCGAATGTTTAAGTGATTCTTTCACCCTTCTCATTTTTCAAGTTCGATTTTCATGTCAAATCTTTCAAGTTCCTTTTTATTATGTTGGTGTATGATCTCTATATCTATCATACTGATCTCTTATGATCATATTATGAGAGACCCTATTTTATTTGTTCAATTCATTTTTATTGAAGCTTAAGTGACGTCGTTAGGCTGCCGAATTGTCATAAGAGAAATCAAATTTTTGTCTTCCTTCCATGTTTTTCATTTCAAATGGTATGTCCTTAATATTTCATCACCATGTCCATATATACTTCTTATTCTGTCCCTCTACTGTTTTATGGGTCAATTATGATTGTTCGACCCATGTTCCCTCTCTTTTCAAAGTTTTCTAAAACCTTGTAACATAGCCGTTATGCTGCAGAATTTTCGTCTCAAAATGCCTCTCTTTTCTCAAAATTATTTTATGTTATAAAGTGAATACTCAAATCTCCTATTTCTACTGGGGTATTCACATATATATCAAAATGTTCTATTTTAAATTCTGGGATTTACATACATGATACCCGCTTTCCCTTTCTGTGGGTTTAAAGTAATGTAAAGATCGCGTCTTTAAAGCAGTTTTTAAAACGTTATGATTATGAAATGAAACCCATTTATTTTATGCTATATGGGTTATTTATGAAATGTTTGATGATGATATATGTGGCTCGCATGATAATAAAGGCAAATTTAAGGGTGCGCCCTGATAGCGCTCTAATGCATTGGGTAAAGACTTAATCTCTAGAGATGACCATTTTAACGACGCCTTGGTGAATAACCTTGGTAATTTTTAACGACACCTTGGGGATGGACCTTGGTGAAACGAAATGATTGTCAATATTAAATGTTGTAGCCACATCTTCAAGTTATGAAAAATGTTATTTTTATTATGATGTATCTCATGATTTCTTTCTCATTCCTTAAAGTTCTTTTCATGTCCTTATTGAAGTATCTCAAGTTCACTTGTAAAATGTTTCTCTTGTTTCCCTTACTGGGCCTTCTGCTCACCCTTTATTTTGATGTATGTCCCCAGGTTATGAGATGCATAATGAACATAGGATGAACTAAAGGAGAAGCCTTTCAAGTGTTTAATAAGAATGTTTTATTTTTTTCTTATGTTTTATGATCCTTGTTTCCAAGACACTAAACCTTAACGATCCTCAGTTTTGTGTAATGTAATGAAAGTTTATGTTATAAAAAGACGGGATGCTATAGTTGGTATCAAAGGATGGTTTAGTTATTTGTGGAAATTAGGATATAAAAACTTTAGGAAGAACCCTATAGAAAAGTTTAAATATAGGAAAACTTCCTGGTATTTTGGTAAGTATTGAGTAAGTGGTTTATCAAACAAATACATCCCTGTCTGGATACGAGCAGGTAGAGGCGGCTCTGGCACAGATGTACATAGGGGTAAAACCTGAAAACATCGCTTTGAGCTAGACTCGAACGGGAACTGGTGCACGATAACAGACCTTGCTGCACTCTTGGTTACGACACTCATGGGGGATATGTTTGGTTAATCACAAGCTTTTTATGAATCATTATGAAGGAATTATAGAAAAGTGTAATTGTCTAAGCATGAAGTCTTAGTTAAAAGATCCATAAATGAAATAAGTTTCTCACTAAGGTTTTATTCTTTTAGAAGATGGCGGGAAATAGAAGGAACCGTGCCGATGGTGACCGCAATGCACCATGTGCTGACGGCCCTCCGATGGAAGCCGGAATGGAAACATTCATGCGAATGATGAACCAACTGACTCAAGTTATGAGTAATAACTTGAATCAAGCTGAGAGGCCGACCTCACCACGAAGGGAACAACACTCTGTTGAGTCCTTCATGCGTCAACGACCGTCAACATTCAGTGGATCTACTGACCCATTGGTTGCGGAACAATGGATAAGCTCCATTGAAAAGATCTTTTTTGTACTTCATTGTTCGGAACAAGAAAAGGTCACCCTTACTGTTTACCGCCTAGAGGGAGAAGCTGATCAGTGGTGGTCACTGATCAAAAACACGAAGCCACGAGGAGAGATAGAAGCTATGGAATGGGAAGAATTTCGGGGAATTTTCCTTAACAAGTATTTCCCTCGTTCCATGAGAACGAGAATGGAGAAAGAGTTTCTCGAGCTGAAGCAGAAGGAGAACGAATTTGTCGGAAGCTACGAGATGAACTTCACAAGGCTTTCCCGTTATACCTCAAGCTTTGTCATGGACCCTAATGGGAAGGTTGATAGATTCTTTGGCGGACTACGACCTCATCTGCGGAAGAATCTAGCCAACAGGGACTATGATAGCTATGAAGAAATGGTTCGAAGTGCTATGAAAGTCGAGCTGGAGTTTGGTGAGACACAGTGGTCTCATAAACCAAATGAAAAGAAGAGATCATTGGAGCCCAGTTTAGGGAAGTCTTTTGATCAGGGAAGAGGTAGAAAGCAAATTCAACTTACCACATGCAATAAATGTGGGAAGAATCATCTGGGGAACTGCTTGAACGGAAGTGGCAAGTGCTACAAGTGTGGAAGAGGAGGCCATATTGCTCGGAATTGTCATAGTGAGGTGAAGCCTCAGCTTCCCAACACTAACGACAGAGGAAAGATGGTTCTGGCCCTACCCGAAGTCACATGCTTCAAGTGTGGGCAGCTTGGGAACTTTGCTAACCAATGTCCAAATCCGAGGGCGGTGGAGGGGAATCACCACCAACCTCAGTAGAGGCCAAGAGAGAAAGGTCGTGTTTTCACTATCACAACAGCTGAAGTTGAAGTCCCGAACGATGTGGTAGCAGGTACTCTTTTTGTCCTCTCAAAACTAGCAAGTACTTTATTTGATTCTGGTTCCACGCATTCCTTTATTTCCTCCAAGTTTGCAAGGAATATAGAATCAATCCCCAAACTGCTAGAGGTAGAGTTTTCAGTCAAGACTCCAGGTGGGACTATCCATGCATCAACAGTGTTTAGAGACTCTAGTGTTTACTTTAGTGAGCACAATCTTATCGCAAATCTAGTAGTCATTCCCATGTTGGAATTCGACGTTATACTAGGGATGGACTGGCTCTCAAAGTATAATGCTAAGATAAAATGCAGAAGTAAGGAAATCTCAGTAGTCTTGAATGAACGACCTACAGTTATCTTCCAAGGAGAGATATCCCGAACTGATCCCTATCTAGAAGCACCTCCTATAGCTTTCTTTATGGAGTTAATCGGTGATGAGGAAGAAGGGAAAGGGAGCATACAAATAGAAGATGTTCCGATTGTTCAGGAATACATGGATGTATTTCCTGAGGAGTTACCTGGACCTCCCCCAGAAAGAGAGGTAGAGTTCTCCATTGAAATCGTACCTGGGTCTCAACCGATATCAAAGACTCCGTATAGAATGTCAAATATGGAGCTAGAAGAGTTAAAGAAACAACTCCAAGACTTGTTGGAGAAGGGGTTTATCCGACCGAGTGTGTCTCCTTGGGGAGCACCAGTTCTCTTTGTGAAGAAGAAGGATGGATCAATGCGGCTATGCATCGATTATAGAGAACTGAACGGGATCACGGTGAAGAACAGATATCCTCTTCCAAGAATTGATGATTTATTTGACCAACTTCGCGGGGCCCAATTCTTCTCTAAGATTGACCATCGATCTGGTTATCATCAACTGAGGGTGAAGAAGGAAGATATTCCAAAGACTGCCTTCCGATCAAGATATGGGCATTATGAGTTTACTGTTATGCCCTTCGGCTTGACTAATGCTCCTGCTATTTTCATGGATTTGATGAATAGAGTCTTTAAGGACTACCTTGATAACTTTGTGGTAGTTTTTATTGATTATATTTTGATATATTCAAAAAGTCGTGAGGAGCATGAATATCATCTAAGGGTTATATTGAAAACTCTGCGGAAGGAGAGGCTCTTTGGGAAGTTCAGCAAGTGTGAGTTTTGGTTACAACAAGTGGCTTTCTTGGGGCACATCGTAACCAATGAAGGAATCTCTGTGGACCCTGCAAAGATAATGGTTGTGGAGGAGTGGCCTCAACCCACAACAGTAACTGAGATTCGTAGTTTCCTTGGTTTAGCAGGATATTATAGGAGGTTTGTGAAAAACCTTTCACGGCTTTCTAATCCACTAACCAAGTTGACTCGAAAAGGGGTTAAGTTCATCTGGACAAAGGAATGCGAGGAAAGTTTCCAAGAGCTGAAGAAGAGATTGGTTACTGCACCTGTGTTAACACTACCCTCTATCGAAGAAGGATTCGTTATTTTTAGCGATGCATCTCTGAAAGGTCTTGGGTGCGTCCTCATGCAAAATGACAAAGTAATTGCTTATGCATCTCGACAGTTGAAGATTCATGAGCAGAATTATCCTACGCATGATCTAGAACTGGCGGCAGTTGTTTTTGCTCTAAAGATATGGAGGCACTATCTTTATGGGGAGAAATGTGATATATACACTGACCACCAAAGTCTAAAGTATATTTTCACACAGAAAGAATTGAACATGAGACAAAGGAGATGGTTGGAGCTTATTAAAGACTATGATTGTTCAATTCATTATCACCCTGGAAGAGCAAACAAAGTTGCGGATGCGTTAAGCAGGAAAGATCCTGTTGTTCTGGCAACAATGAGGATCGTAGGAGATCCCTTGATTAAAGATCTAGTAAAACTGGACATGGGAATTATAAGGAAAGGGACATCATCAACCCTATTCCAAATGATTTCTCAACCTTCATTACTAGAGAGGATCAAGAAGGCTCAAAAAGAAGATCCTTTGCTGCAGGAGAAGTTTGAGGCTGTAAAGGATGGGAAGTTCCCTGATTTCAATATTGATCAAGAAGGTGTATTGAAATTTCATACAAGACTATGTGTTCCATCTATTCCGGAGATAAAGAAAGAATTTATGGATGAATCTCATAGCTCTACATTCTCTATACACCTGGGAAGCACTAAGATGTATAGAGACCTTCGTGATCATTATTGGTGGGATAACATGAAGAGGGAGATTGTTGATTACACTACAAGGTGCCTGGTGTGTCAGCAAGTAAAGGCAGAACGACAACTTCCTAAGGGGGTATTACAACCGCTACCCATACCAGTATGGAAGTGGGATAATATCACTATGGACTTTGTAACTGGTCTCCCGAAAACATCCAAAGGAAACAATGCGATATGGGTTATTATGGACCGTCTCACCAAGACAGCCCATTTTATCTCTATTCGGGAAGATTTCTCTCTGGATCAGCTTGCCAAGATATACGTGAAGGAAGTGGTAAGGCTGCATGGGGTACCACTATCCATCGTATCTGATCGTGACCCAAGATTCACATCAAAATTCTGGAGAAGTCTTCAACATGCTCTGAATACTGAATTGAATTTTAGTACGGCCTATCATCCTCAAACTGATGGCCAATCTGAAAGGACTATTCAGACACTCAAAGACATGTTGAGATTATGCTCAATGGAATTTAAAGGTGGATGGGATCAACACCTCCCATTAGTTGAGTTCTCCTATAACAACAACTTCCATTCGAGTATTCAGATGGCACCCTATGAAGCTCTATATGGAAAGCGGTGTAGAACTCCTACTTGTTGGGATGAAACTGGTGAGAGGAAGCTTCTTGGGCCTGATCTCATGCAAGAGATGACGGAACAAGTTCATGCCATCCAACAACACATAAAGGCTGCTCAGAGTCGGCAGAAGAGCTATGCTGACAATCGTCGAAGGGACTTGGAGTTTGGTGTTGGTGACAAAGTCTTCCTTCGAATTTCTCCATGGAAGAGAGTCATGCGGTTTGGGAAGAAAGGGAAGCTCAGCCCTAGGTACATTGGCCCCTATGAAATCCTTGATCGCATAGGAGCAGTGGTCTATCGTCTAGCACTTACACCGAACCTAGCTCAAGTTCATGATGTCTTCCATGTATCTCTCTTGAGGAAGTACATACCCGACCCTTCGCATGTACTGAACCCAGAGGTGGTACAACTGGAAAATGACCTCTCTTATGAGGAGCAGCCAGTGGAGATCTTGGACCGTAGAGACAAGGTCCTACGAAACAAGACTACCCACCTTGTGAAAGTGTTGTGGAGGAATCATAAGTATGAAGAAGCGACTTGGGAGCCTAAGGAAACGATGAAGCAAAAGTACCCTCACCTTTTCGACTAGGCCTCAAGTACAAATTTCGGGGACGAAATTTCTTAAGGGGGGAAGAATGTAACGACCCAATATTTTTGAGTAGTATATTAACTTACTCTTATTGATTTAATAAGATGTTAATGGTCAATGAAGAAAGAGGAGTCGATGGCTTCATCCAGTAGACTCAACCCTTATGAAGCCCACTTATCAGAGCTTGGGAAGGAGGTAGCATCTGTGGGCTTCACTTTGGACCAAGCCCAAGCCGAACTCCAGCGTGTCAAGCTTGAACGGAAACGCCTTCGGGAGAAGTTCAAGTTAGTAGAGATTACTACTAGGGCAATGTTATCTGAGCCTCCCTCAGATTCTCTCACCATAGCACACCTTACACTTAGGTCTTATGCCGGTGTTATAAGGGGCTATGTGATGAGACCCTAGCTTCCTTGTGTAAACCTTTCGGGTGAATAAATTGAGATTTCCTCCTTTAGTGATGTTGTGAAATTTCAAATGTCTAGATAATTTTAGAATGTATTTTATTGATGAATTTTGAAAAAGGGATATTTTAAAATATTTATATAAACCCTAAATAACTAATGATGTGTAATGATTTTCAAAAAATGGTCTTCTACAAAAGTGTTCAGTAAGGAATTTGGAGTCTAATAAGATCAACTTACTTTTTGATGAATAGTAAATTATGAATAGTGATTTTATGCTTAGGATTAGTAATGTGACCAAATGGATTAGTAATTTCACTCAAAGAAAGTTTTAATATAATTTAGACACCTAGATTAAGTAATGTGATTCAATAAAATGGGTAAATAACGGTTTCATAAATTATTAATCAAGTATTAGTTTTTCCGGGTGAATAGTGTTTTTTAATTAAAAATTTAATTAAAAATAATTAGAAAATTATTTTTATAAAAATGACTTTATTTTTTAACTCAGAGCATCGATATTATGTTATGGTAATTTTTGGGGTTTTTTCTGAAAAAAATGAATTTTCGATGAATAGTGTTTTTATTTAGAAATTAAATTAAAAATATTTAGAAAATTATTTTTATAAAATGGATTTCATTTTTGAAATCAGAGCATTGATATTTGGTTAAGGTGAAATTTTGGGTTTTTTCTGAGAAAGTTGAATTTTCAGTGAATAGTAAAAATACAGTTTTAGGGTTTCGGTATGTTTAACAACATCATAACTGTGTCATGATGATGTCATGAGATCTTTTGAGGGTTGGCCGGCCAAGGGTGATGAATTATTGTTTTGGGGGCCCCATGTGGCCTAACTCCATGATAAATGCCAAGGGAGAGCACATGGGTTTGAGAAAAGCACATGTGAGGTGTCCCTTTGCCATTAATGCCTTGTCCCCTCACTTTCCCTATAAATACCCACCCTTTCCTCCTTTATTTTTCACTCCCAACTCTCCCCCAACGAAGTTCTGGTCTTCTTACCTTCCAAGGAGTCCTCCCAAGGTGCCCCCAAGCCCTCAAGGTCCAATCCTTTGAGTTTCAAGAGTCACGTTTTAAGGTAAGGGATCCGACCCCTCTCTTTCTTTTCATGTAACCTCTTTTATGTCATTCCTTTTATGCTCCATGTTTTTATGTGAGAGGATGTTCTTTTATATTCCTCTTACTGCCCTTTCATGTTTATATGATGAGAGATCCCCTCTTACTCTCATCATTTCGTTTTATGAAAGTTTAAGTGACGTCGTTAGGCTGCCGAATGTTTAAGTGATTCTTTCACCCTTCTCATTTTTCAAGTTCGGTTTTCATGTCAAATCTTTCAAGTTCCTTTTTATTATGTTGGGGTATGATCTCTATATATATCATGCTGATCTCTTATGATCATATGATGAGAGACCCTATTTGATTTGTTCAATTCATTTTTATTGAAGCTTAAGTGACGCCGTTAGGCTGCCGAATTGTCATAAGAGAAATCAAATTTTTGTCTTCCTTCCATGTTTTTCATTTCAAATGGTATGTCCTTAAAATTGCATCACCATGTCCATATATACTTCTTATTCTGTCCCTCTACTGTTTTATGGGTCAATTATGATTGTTCGACCCATGTTCCCTCTCTTTTCAAAGTTTTCTAAAACCTTGTAACATAGCCGTTATGCTGCAGAATTTTCGTCTCAAAATGCCTCTCTTTTCTCAAAATTATTTTATGTTATAAAGTGAATACTCAAATCTCCTATTTATACAGGGGTATTCACATATATATCAAAATGTTCTATTTTAAATTCTGGGATTTACATACATGATACCCGCTTTCCCTTTCTGTGGATTTAAAGTAATGTAAAGATCGCGTCTTTAAAGCAGTTTTTAAAACGTTATGATTATGAAATGAAACCCATTTATTTTATGCTATATGGGTTATTTATGAAATGTTTGATGATGATATATGTGGCTCACATGATAATAAAGGCAAATTTAAGGGTGCGCCCTGATAGCGCTCCAATGCATTGGGTAAAGACTTAATCTCTAGAGATGACCATTTTAACGACGCCTTGGTGAATAACCTTGGTAATTTTTAACGACACCTTGGGGATGGACCTTGGTGAAACGAAACGATTGTCAATATTAAATGTTGTAGCCACATCTTCAAGTTATGAAAAATGTTATTTTTATTATGATGTATCTCATGATTTCTTTCTCATGACTTAAAGTTCTTTTCATGTCCTTATTGAAGTATCTCAAGTTCACTTGTAAAATGTTTCTCTTGTTTCCCTTACTAGGCCTTCTGCTCACCCTTTCTTTTGATGTATGTCCCCAGGTTATGAGATGCATAATGAACATAGGATGAACTAAAGGAGAAGCCTTTCAAGTGTTTAAGAAGAATGTTTTATGTTTTCTTATGTTTTATGATCCTTGTTTCCAAGACACTAAACCTTAACGATCCTCAGTTTTGTGTAATGTAATGAAAGTTTATGTTATAAAAAGACGGGATTCTATACATGTCATCTCCCTGTGGAAGTTGAGCATCGGGCTTATTGAGCTATAAAAAAAATGCAATATGGATTTGGCCCAAGATGGAATCCAAAGGAAGCTAAAAATTAAAGAGATTGGGGAGATTCGATTGTCTTCATATGATAACTCAAGGATCTACAAGAAAATATCAAAAGTATCTCATGATAGAATGATACAACAAAGGGATTTTCATGTTGGAGATAAAGTCCTAATCTACAGTTCAAGATTGAAGTTGATGCCTGGTAAGTTGCATTCCAGATGGTTAGGTCCTTATATTGTATATAATGTTTTTCCTTATGGTGTAGTGTAGATCTCATAAGAGGAAACTGGAAGGATATTTACAGTCAATAGGAAACTTTTAAATAAATACATTGAGGGACTTCCTACTGATGCAGTGGATTTTATCACACTGCATGACTCCATCATCACTTGAGCATATCAGGCTGTTCCTAACCCTTTCACTTTTATATTTTTTGTCCTATTTAAAATTATATATTTCATATGCACATATCATCTCATGGGTTCACATTGAGGTCAATTCAATATTTTAAGTGTGGTGAGGGAACCTTGTAGTTTATTAATTTCAATTGTTTTTTTTAATGTGTTTTTAAAATTGTGTGTGTTTCTTTTTCAATTTTTGTGTGTTTTTGAAACCTTTGAGCAAAAATGATTTTCTTTGACATTTTTAAAACCCATGTCCATGAGTGAAACAATTTATTCCATAAAACCTAGCTTAAATGAATGCTGAAAATAACTTTGTTTCAAGTTCAAATCTTTAGTAATTTCATTAAAAGTACTCTGAATTTTGAATCCCATGCCACATCTCACTGTCTTTATATTTGAAATCACTTTCCTGTGAGACTTCTAAACCATTATTTTCATATTCTTTACATTTACCTCACTTCTCGAGAGAACTAAACCATGATTTAACTAGAATTTTATTTATTCCTGTCAAAACTTGAGGGTTAGAGGTACTTATGTTTTAAATTATTGAGGCATTTGTTTAGTATTAAATCCCATATTTCAAAGAATCCTTTTTATAATGTCCTACCTTGAACATTTAATCCTTGTAGCCCTTAAAAGAAATAAACATCATATTAGGTTAGCCACATTACAAGCTAATTTTCCTTATCCAACCAACTCTTGAAGTGAAATTTCCTAATCTAGTTGAACTTAAGTGTGGAGGAAGTTATTTTTTGTTCTACTACCACATTTTTTTATCCTTTGGGTGGAAAATTAAATTCTTAAGAGATGTGTTTGCTTCTGAAAAAAAATAATTTTGTTGAAAGATGTGCCTTTCTGGAGCTTTCATGATAAAAGAAGTTGTGTCTTTCTGGAGCTTCCGATGAAGAAAGAAAGTTGTGCCTATCTAGAGCTTTCACAAAAAACTATGTTTGAGAAGACTGTCATTTTTTTTTCTGAAATGATGAATGGTGTAAACTTTACATGAGTTTTCATGATAATGGAGATGAATTGATACTAAGAGGAGTGAGGAGGAGACCATACTTGAGTGACAATTAGACTAATGCAATTTTTCTTCAAAAAGAGTCAATCCCTCCTCATTCGGCCTCAGAATTTTTCACATCTAGATCCTACTAACTGAAAACCACATAACAACCCTAAAAATTCCTCATGATAAACATATGTCCTTGAATCACATCGGGTGGCGATGTAGGAATTTATCAAGCCTATGGTGAGACTTGTATGAGTTTGGATGAGAAAGAAATTGCTGAAAATTGACGTTTGTGTGATAAGATAAAATTCAAGTGAGGTGAGTATTTTGTGTGCATGAGAGGATAAATGAAGTGAAAATATATTGAATAATATAAATGGAGAACTTAAAATAATTATTTTTTATAAGGCATGATATCTTTTTTTTCTTGGTGTGGAATTTTTGGATCTTAAGGATATGTGTTTTAAAATTTGTTTTGATTTGATATTGATGTTTACTTATCACAATTTTTTAGAATACATGATATGAGGTTTTACCCAGGAGTGAAAAAGGGTAAGAGTGGGGGGATTGATAAAACACAATTTTTTTGAATATTTTATTGATAGTAAATGAAAAAAATTTCTCACATTGTGTTAAATATTTTTATTTATAAAATATTTGGGATTAGATCATTCATTTGAAAATTTGATGAAAATTCCAGTTTTTCCCTTTAAAAATTCACTGTAGTATTTCGAACATAAATAATTTTATTTGAATTATTTGAACTTAATATTTTGTAAATGTGTTCCTGAATTAATTGTATAAAAATTTTATTCATGAAAATTGATTTAAATCATGCATTTAGTTGGTGAAAATGGGTCATGAAGTCAAAGTTGGGTTGGACTCGCCATATTGGACATTGGTTCTGTATTTGGGCCATAACTTCTTCATTTGTGCCTAGATTAGGCCCAAATTTTGAGAGTAAATCTAGGACTCATTTTCTCACAAATCATCATTATAGAAGAATAGATTTTTCATGCTTTTGGTGGTCAAATAGGGGGGGTCCAATTTGGATTAATTTATTTGGCTAAATTTCCCCATTCACACTTGAAACCTCTTTAAACCTAACCTCCCCTCCACTCTATAAATCGGTGTTTTTATCATTTGGAGGGGTTGGGACGTGAATTAAGAGATTTTGAGAAGATGATAATTGGTTCTATACTATTTAAAATCACAATTGTAGGAGGGAAGCTACCAATCTATGATCTCCTCCAAAATTCTCTTCTTTTCCTCTTCTTTGTTGTAAGTTGTTGTACTTTAAATAAACTCTTAGTCTCTCTTCCATTTCTTCTATTATTTTAAATTTTATTCTTCTATTAATCTTCTTATTTATTCTGGAATTCAAGAGTAGAAACAATATTGGGTTATACCCTTTCTAAATCTTTTCAAATATAATCCGTTTCTGCGATGACTACGCCGCTCATGGAAGAGTAGTTTTCTTAGTAATCGATCTACCTCTTACCTTATTTATTAATTTATTTTGAATCAATGAGATACTGTAATTAACTTAATATGATATATTAATTGGGTTTTAAATTTAAATGAAACTAATCAAGCAATTTAATAATTGACACAAAAACACGTGAGGTCGAGATTTGTGTAAATTGTGAGAGTGCGATCTTAATCGGTAATACAAGACCACAAAGGATAAATTTGTAGAGTTCAAATATAATCCCTAAAATCAATTAATCCTCATTTAAATATTGTATATGTGATCTAATTAACCATTGACCATAATCTAACCTAATAACATCAATCAAATTAGGGTGTTGCGATTGCATGTTCCGAATCTAGCATATGGTTTAAGTAATTTCATCTTTGTGGTTAAGTTAACTCCTGTAGGGTTCGAGGGTTAACAAATTAGAGGATTATAAGTAAGTGGATTTTAATTTAAATTATAATGATAAATAATTTAGTGAAGTGTTAGATTTATATCAATTACGCATTTTAATTTTTTTTTAAAAAACATCTTCTTATTGTGTTTTATTAATCAAGTTTCATTTCAAAAACAAAAACAAAAAAAAATGAAATCTTCTTCCAACATAATTATTATTCTTTTATAAATGGTAAAAACACCCCTCATCATTTTTAAGTAGCATTTTTATTTTCTTTTATTTTTTATTTTTTAGAATACCTTTAAGAAGTTGTTTTAATTTACTTCCTCCTTTGAGAGATGACATTGATCAACCACTCTGCTGCACCCAAGTACCCAAAAAAATCACACTTCATTTGAGAGTGCCCACATTAGAACCTTTAATTTATACTACTCATAGATGTATTCTATGATTATTATACTTAAATTTATAGGTATTTAAATATCCATTCAAAGATCTTTATTTCATGGGGTTAATGTTTCAAAAGCTGCCAAATTGGTAAGACACTTGTCTCAATTTGCCTTCTTTGAGACACATGTTTTGTTATGCACCTACATTTTTTTCAAGGTGTATATAATTCCATTTGACATATTATATCGTGAATATCCTTCCTTTAATGATATTTTAAGCTTCATGTAATTTCATTTTCTTACATGGATAGTATGATTCAAAGTAACTAAGTGGTAAGAGTTTATTGAAACAATCTCATCGCTTTTCAAGATTATTAATTATTATGCTTCCTTTGATGAAATCTTATGATTCATCCCTCAAGAAAACTAATGATTTTCCTTCTACTCTATTTATTCAAGATATATCTAGGTATTAGTACCATATTTTCCATTGTTTTGTACTTAAGATAATTTAGAAAATGTTTTTAAAAAAATTCTGACCATATTTCTCTCTTCGGTCAGAAATCTATTTTATTTTAAAAACCATATATTCATAAATGCTATCAAAAATATTTTCAAATGGTTTATGCATTAAAAATACTTTTTCAAATAATAAAGTATATTTTCCTCAAGAATGTTTTTTGAAAGATATTTCAAAACTATTTCCCATCTAAAATGACATCTGTTGGTGTTACTCATGCCTTTCTGGAGAAATTATTTAATGTGTCCATTTATATTCTTTCTCTAAATGGTTTATGTTTGGATGACATGATATTTATGAAACCCGTTTCTCTTTCACGATTTATATGCTTTTGAAACCCGCTTCTTTTAACAGGTTATGTTTTTGATGAAATGATTATGAAACCTGTATCTTTTTCCACATGTTATGATATGATTACATGTTTATGACACCCATGGAGTGAATAATGACTACCAATATGGTATGAGGAGTGAACTTATGCTATTAATATGGCAATGGTAGTGAGCCATGACTACCAATATGGTAAGGGGAGTGAACCCATACTACTAAGATGTTCTTGGTAGCGATGTCTTGGCTACTATGGAAATCATATTATATGCTTATGTGTTTACCACAATTCTATAGTTTATTCCTATATTATGCTTTCGCGACTTATATTATTTATTTCCTTATGATTCATGTCTTATGATATTCCAAGATTTATTTCATGATTCATGTATATGATATTTGATATGCAGGATATGGTCTCCTATTTTCATGATTTTGTTATAATAACCTTATGCTCATTATTATGCTTACATATCTCCCTTATTTACCCTTACTGAGCATTTGAGATTACCCATTTTTATGTTTCTTTCTCTAGGTTATGAAGATATGTATTATGTCTGATGTGTATAAGAAGGGTGTTAGTGAAGAAGAACCTAGTGGGAGATAATGTAGCTCATTTATATACCAATGTTTATGTTTACATGTTTCCAAAGGAACTAGACTAATACAGTCTTTGGTCGTTTTTTTGTATAATGTTTTAAGTATTCCGTAAAAGTTATGTAATGTTAATGTATGTCAAGACCGAGTCACTATAACCTCCTAAAAAAATAAAGTTGAGTAAGAACCAACATCTTTCCTTTTACCCTAAGCATGGGTGAGTATAAAGACCATCCTTTAAAAAATGTTATCGGTGATTTTCAAGCCAATACTTGTACTAGAATATCGGTTTAAAATGTGGTTGAACTCCATGTTTTTGTTTCAAACCTAGAACCCCTAAATATTGACGATGTCATTAATGATGAAAATTGGGTACTTGCAATGCAAGAAGAGTTGAACCAGTTTACAAGGAATGATGTTCTGACTCTTGTTGAAAGACACAACGTTCGTCTCATTATTATTACCAAGTGGGTTTTTATAAACAAGTTAGATGAGCAAGGTGACATCGGTCATAAAAAAGCTAGACTCATAGTGAAAGGTCATAATCAAGAGGAAAGAATTGATTACGGTGAGACCTTTTCACCTGTCACACGGCTAGAGTCCATTGGAATATTATTGGCATTCTATTCCCACTTAAATTTTAAACTTTTCAAATAGATGTTAAAAGTGATTTTTTGGATGATTTTATTACCGAAAAGGTTTTTTTTTGAACACCCTCGTGGTTTTGAAGATTCAAAATATCCAAATAATTTTGTAAGTTAATTAAGGATCTTTATGGTTTGAAGCAAGCTCCTCGGGATTGGTATGGGTAGTTAATTAAATACTTCTTACCAAATGATTCTAAAATGGGAAAGGTTAATTCTACTTTGTTTTTAAAATATTTTTCAAAGGATTTATTAATTGTTCAAATATATGTTGATGATGCTATTTTTTATTCTATGAAAGAATCTATTTGTAATGAATTTTCATATTTAATGAGAAAATAATTTAAAATAAGTTTATGGGAGAATTAAAATTTTTCCTTAGTTTTCAAATTTCTCAAAACAATGATGGTATTTTTCTAAACCAAAGAAAAAACACAAATAAATTATTAAATTTTTTTTTCATAGATCAAGTAAAGAAAATAAGTACACTTATAAGTACTTCTTGTAAGATAATGTTGGATGAAAATGGTAAAACGGTTGATAAAAAGTTTTGTTGAAGTATGATTGGGAGTCTTCTTTACCTTACCGCGACTTGGTTAGACATTATGTTTAGTGTATTTCTTTATTCTCATTTTCAAGCCAATCCTAAAAAATATCATTTAAAATATCTTAAAATATTTTTTAAATATTTAAAAGGTTCTAAAAGACTAGTTTTTCAGATACTGATTTTGGAGGATGCTAATTAGATAGGAAAAGTATAGGTGGTACTTGTCACCTACTTGGAAAATATCTAATCTCTTGGAGTAGATAGAAGAAGAAAAAATTGATCTTTTTACGACTGAAGCAGAATATATAGTTGTGGGGAGTTGTTTCGCCCAAATTATTTGGATGAAAAACACTCTCTTAAATTATAATCTATCGTACGACCATGTTCTTATCAAATGAGATAACACTAGTGTAACTAGTATTTCTAGGGAACTCAATCAACACTCACATTCTAAGCACATTAATCATAAGAACCACTTTTTGAGAGGTCACTTTCAAAAGGGAGATATCGTGTTAGAATTTATTAGCACAGGTCTTCAATTAGTTGATGTTTTCACAAAACTCCTTGCTTTAGAGCATTTTGATTTTATCAATGGGGTTAGGTAAGGTTTTCTTGTGACACTTATGTTTGATGCGGGAAATCTTGAAGTTTATCCATTCCTTAATTTTTTCAAAGTCTAACTAAATTCAATTTGATGATTTATTGAATTATGCATTTTATGTTTTGTTTTTTTAAATTAGATTCGAATTCAAAACCCCTTTTTACTAAGGAAATATATCCCTCTTTTTAATTGGGTTTATAGTCAACTCTTACATGACCCGAAGTCCCAATAGCACAAAGGTTCATTACAATTTGATGGCATGAAGGTCGTGTGGCTTGATCTTGTTCTTTTTAGTGTCTTTTTGTTTCAATTTTGGTCATTATTATGTTTGTTCTATCCAGGATTCCTAGGTGATCACTGGCCAGCCGTTGGGATTCATAGAACTGAGTTTCTAGAATTCTCTCATTGTCCTGCCGGTGGCCCTCACCGGTCAGCTGGTGGAGTCAGGGAAGACCCTTTTAACTTGTGTAGGGGATGGGTGTTTTTATGTTTAACACTCATTACCCCACTTGATTTCCATTCCTCCTGCACTCTCTCACCCCTTCAAGCCCTGGACTCACTCCCTCACTTTGGATCTCCATATTTGGAAAGTTTCCCTAGTTTAATCTCTCTTTTCACCTCATTTTTCATATTTTTTCCATGTTCCCTCTTGTTTTTCGATCATTTTCATTCCTACCAAACCCTAGCTCAAATTTTATCTTGTTTCTCTTCATTTTCAACATGGAATCTCATCATACTCATGCTTCTTCCTATAAAGGGAAGGTAAAGGACATAAAACCTCCAACCCATCCTATGATTGAGAAACTTGATCCAATTTGGCATGAAAAAATCATTATGTTGGGTAGGATTATTGATTCTCATTGGGTTAAGAATTCTCATCTTGATTTGAAAAGGGTTGTTGAACTTCAAGGGTGGTATCCCTTCTTCTAACCGCCATTCAAATATATTTTCTTCCCATCCTTAATTAAGTAATTTTATGTCCATCGTGTTTTTGACCATGAGGATGATTATGATTTTATAACTTCCAATGTTAATGGAACGTCCTTTTCGGTCACCTCTCTTAAAATAGCTAGTTTCATGGGAATTCCACACTTGGTTCTTTATTCCTTTACCCAAGGTAATTTTCCACCAGACCTTGATCAAATTGTTGAACTTCAATTCCTCTCAAGTCAAGATTCCTCCTCTTTGGTCAATCTCATGGGCCTCTATCTCTAAAATATAACTCTTGAGAGGTCCATTCAAACTTCAATTTACCCTAATCTTAGTGACCATGACACCACCAAGTTTATTGATATTTATGTATTATATTTTATTACAAGGGATGTTCATTTTAATCAATCTCATAAGATTTGTCTTTTGAGCTTTGTACCACATCACCTCATACCCTCGACAGTCTAAGGAATTTCCTTTTGGTCGCTTCCTCGCCCATCACTTCTCTTATGTTGGCGTCGGCATCAATGAAATTTTGTTTGAGATACCATCTCAATATAGCATTGTGAACAATATCATGGTTCAATGTATGTTCATTCGATGGAATCCATGGCATTAAGAATGGATTTATGATCATTCAGGGATCCTCAAAAATTACACTCATCAAACGGAACCAAAGGTCCTTGAAATTGATGTGCCTCGTGCTATTGTTGAGGCCTATCCCTTTGATGATGATAAGGATGAAGATGAGGATGATGAACGAAGATGAGGATGATGAACGAAGATGATGATAAGGATGAGGCTAAAGGTAAAGGTCGAGATGATTCGGATTTTGAGGCAGAGGATGGGCCTCATCGAGATGAGGTTCCAGCAAAGGGGGAGTTACAAGTTTAGGATGCACTATTTCAAGCTCCTCCACCACTGAGATGGAAATGACTTGCTGATGAGATGAATCTATATCGTGAGAGACTTAATATTCATCTCACCTCTCTTGAGACGACCATTGATCGAAGACTCACCAACATGGAGTAGGTCACTTCCTCACACTATGGGCACATGGAGTGAATAAATAAGGAGACCCGAGCCCCTGCTCGATCTATCCAGTGTGACATCTCTTGTGATGGTTAGCATCCACATCCACGCTACAATGAATAGAATTTATTTTTTTAACTATCGTTGTGTCTAGTTATTGAATTTATTATGGGATTTTTTTAGCTATATACGACTCTTTTATGCTTTATTATTATATCTCTTTTATACATGGATATCTTTATATTCTATATGCATTATCCTTTATCTCTATGACCTTCTTATAATTTTCTAATACTCACAAAGGAGGATAAAACTATCAAATATTTGTTTTCTTTAAAGGTTTGAATAAGTTTATTGCTCAAATCCTTTTTAACTGTTTTAATCTTACTTTTAAGATCCTTTTAAAATTTTAATTATTTTAATTCTTCTTAATTGTCTTGTTTTAAAATTTAAATTGTGTTATATTCCTTTTGAACTTCAATTGTGTTGATCTCCTTTTAAAAAAAATTAGGTATTGAAAATCATTCTAAAATATCTTTTAAATTTCATTATGAAATATTGAAATTTAAAAAAAACTTTGGAATTATTTATTTAAAATTTCTTTAAATCCTTAATTACCTTCTATTTTAAGTGTTTTTTATCATCAAAAAGAAGTAAATTATTGTACTCCTCACTCTCTTAGTGGTTTTCACGATCACAAACACCAATTATTGTGTCTAAACTTTTTATTTCATGTTATTTCAATTATTATTGTTTAGCTATCATTTTAATATGTTGTCAGATCAATCAATAGGTGTAAGAGGCATTTGGAGACCATTTTGAAGGCCCTTGCTAGGTATTTCTACCAACCACCCAATAGAGTACCACTGGTCAGCCGGTGAGCAAGGTAGTGTAACTTGCACACTGCCCAGCCTCACCATCCAGTCAGTGGAGCTTAGTGATTGGTCAGTGTCTTTTTTCATAACACAAACTATTCATTGTATGTTTCTCCCTCTGGCCACTCTTACCTCCCAATAGCTCTTATGGACTCTCAAGACCTCCAAAAGCACCATGGTACCTCTGGAGGCTATAAATACACCCCCAAGAAGGCTTTGACACAAGAAGTTACAATTATGCCTTCATTTGAGCTACATTTTTGCTTACTTTGTATTTATTTATTCCCTCATTCTTTTCCTATATTTCTCTCATTTTTTCTACTTCCATCTTGCTGAGAGAATTTAGAGTGTGTTGTAAAGGGTATTTTCTAAACAAACCTCTCATTTTTCTTCTTCTTCTTGGGTTTTCACTGCCAATAAAGTGAGTGTTTTGGGTTTCTTTCTATAACTGTTAAAAAGAAATCATCTTTCTTGAATTGGACAAAATCCTTTATCATCTTGCATTGTCCTTTTATTTATTCCTCTTGCATTGTCATTTTAATTATTATGTTGCACTTAATCTTTTAAATTTTATTTATTGCATTATTTATCACTTTTGTTCCTTTATTTTTTAGAAGTCAATTCACCCCCACTCCCTCTTTCCATCCTAATTGGTCCAACAACCCTTTCCTCTGCGAAGCCATTTCATCTGAAAATCCTCAACACCAGTCTGAAAAGCGCCTTCTCCCACATAACATTGTCTTTTATGACTTGAAAGCATCTTTTTATGCCCTCCCACGTACAATTTTTTATTGAAAAATTTAAGGCAGGGCAGCCATAAAATATTTTGATCATTTTGTGAAGCAATTGAAGCACTTTTTAAAGCAATGTCATTTCAGAGGAAGTGGTGATTTTCGAGTCTCTCATAAAGAAAAAAAGGAATACATTAACCAAAATGTGTAAAATTCAATATTTCTGCAAAGCGCTTCAAGGACTCCACATAGAAACTAAAGTTCTTCACCAAGAAAGTAGACTGCTTCATAAAGCACCCTCAGTCCACCCCTCACAACTGACTTTCATTTGCGATGTGAGGTGGCAACTTTCCTCTCGCTTCAAATGATTTTCGTTTTGTGGAGTGAGGTTGTTGGATTGGTGTTGCCTGGTCTGGTTGGGCCGAATTCTTGTGGCCCGCAACTGTTGTGGGTCGAGCTCCGCGGTGAGCTCGTTGGGGTTACAGGGGGCAACGTGCCCCTGCTCCGGGGGGCCGGGGGCCGGCCCCCGGCCCATTTTTCTGCACTGTAGCAATGCTGACACTGTAGTAGAGCTGACTGACCGACACTGACAGGCACTGTAGCGGTGCGAACTTCGGAGTCAACTTCACTGTAGCACTTTTGACTTCCAACCGGCAGTCACTATAGCGCTTTTGACAAAGTTGGTCACCGATCACTGTAGCAACACGGACTTACTATTCGGAACAGTGGACCGTCTTCTTCATATGTAGCCCATTTCGAGCTAGGGTTTTACTACTGAAAATCCTCTGTAATTCTGTGCTCCCGATATAGTGAATTCTACCTCTCCCGTGGACGTAGGGATTTTTCCCGAACCACGTAAATCGTTGTGTCCTTTTTTTTCTTTCGTTATTTCTTTTTCTCTCATTTCTGTCGTTGTGTCTCCCATCAATTCTGCAACAGAGGCGGTCAATGTTTTTCTCCTGCAAACCATTTTTGTTTGCAGCGTGTGATAATTTGTGGTCTCTCGCATAATGTGTAACATCCTATGTGGCCGGCTATTTCAGGAAGGCATCTTTCCAATGCCTCTTATAAAGACCTCGGTACTTCCCAAAATAGAGGAAAAAGGGGGAGACTTGAGAGAAAATGAGAAAAAGAATGATATCAAATGACTTTCCAAATCTGAAAACTTGAGACTCAGATCTCCCTATGAAGTAATCTTCAAGTAACCCGTTCACTACAAAGAAGAATATCCTATTTTCAAAAGTGATCCTTTAGCAAAAGAGTCCTTGCACAGGTCTTTCGCGAAGGATCCCTTGCGCAGGACCTTCGTGAAGGAGGCCTTGCGCAAGCACTTCATGATGGAGGCGTTGTGTAGGTTGTCTGCGAAGGGGGGGCCTTCGCAAATGAAGCTCTTAGCGAAGGAGACTCTTCCTCGAAGGAAACCCTTTATGAGAATCCCATTTTGCATAACAAGCCTATGGGGTGCCCCTATGGTATATATTACTCCTTTATGGATGTTCTCATCCCACATAGCATTTGGCTGCATCATGGTCCCTTCATGAAGAATCCAAATGATTCAAATGTCTTTCTCTCACCAAAGTCAAAACCCCAAAAGTGTCAGATCCAAACCTCTCCCAAAAACATCATACCCACATGATCAAAGCATGTGTATCATCACACACCCCTTCAATTATGTATTCCCTTGAAAAGGGAGGGCCTGAGAATTATCATCTCATATAGGTAAAACCCTTAGGGAAATTAAAATTATGGATTCCTTTGATAATGAGGGTCCCTATTAGGAGAAACCTGGAGCAATCTCTCCTAGCTCAATCATGGATTTCTTCTCCACTCAATGAGTCGTGGAATCTACATGGGCCTCCACCTTAGGTGTAAGACATAATCACATTCAAGTATAATCCTCATCCAAATATAATTCTCCTCTCTCACACAATGTGCTCGATCTCCTATTATCTTTTGTTTCTCACACTGAGCATGACTCACTTGGGTTTAGAGATCTGAGTTGATCATTCCATTAATACAATTAAAATGTCTCCAAATTGGGCCTCCACTTAGGTGTAAGCCTAAAACATACTTTCACTTAACTCATCTACTAGTTTAGGTATCTCAGAGTAGCTAATGCATAACCCTTTACATCTCTCCTATTATCGCCCCTTTTAGGCATAGGAATCCTCCATGGGCTTCCTCTTCGAGTATAAGATCCATTAAAATCTAATTGTGAACTCTAATATAATATGTTTGATCTCTTGTTATCTCTTGTTTCTCACATCGAGCATAACTTGCGTAGTTTGAGAGATCTGAATTAATCATTCCATTAGCACAGTTAAAATGCCTCCTACTTGGGCCTCCTATTATGTCACGACCCCCTCCATCGAAAGAGACCTCAATGAGTGGAGAGAGATAATGACCCCTGAGTACTGCCTCCAGTAGGTCCCGGGTTGGAAAATAACATCAAGGGTGTACAAATATCACAACATGGGAGGCATTACCCTTTATAAGAAACAAGATCGAGAGATAGAATGAATCATTCAAAAACAACTCCAAGACATAATATAAAAAGAGAAACTCAAACCATCCCACTTTCATGTATAAATAGAACTGATATAGATAAAAGTCTCCAAAGTAAATACCCAAAAGTAAATCTAAAGCAAGGACACAGAAACTATCAAGGATCCGAGCTAATAAGGTCCAACACGGTCCGTGAAATCCTCCTAGAAACCTGAAAATAGTTTTATATATGTAGGGTGAGCATACAATTATAGTCAGTAGGAAAACCAATGTATCTCATGCACATGTGGAAGAAGCATACTAATGCACCTGTGAGAAAAAAGGAGAACCAAACAGCACCTAAGAAGGTATACTAACCATCCCAACCTCACCAAGACACGCTCAACAAATAATGAAATCCAAGTAATATAATATAAAGTAATGCACATCGATGATAGGGTACCCCACACCACTTTCTCATTGATTAGTCACTCTCACACCCCAATAGCAAACGTCCCGGTGCTCCCACCTCTTATGAATATACTACATCACATCCCGCCCGCACACACCTAGGCCACACACCACATCACATCTCGCCCGCACACACCTGGGTCACACACCATATCACAACCTTCTCGCACACACATGGGTCACACACCACACCACATCTCGCCTACACACACCACGGTACATCATGTCACATCTCATCACAAAGACACCTAGGACACAACATCACAACTCATCCCGAAGACACCTGGGACACCACGTCACAACTCATCCCGAAGACACCTGGGACACCACATCACAACTCACCCGAAGAAGTTTGGGTCATCATCTCCTGGAAGAGGGAGCATAGAAGAGCGGGTGTCCATCCATCCATCCTCCCACTGGGATGTTGGGAAAGACCCCCCCCCCCCCCCTTCCATGTGTGACGATGCGGATGTCTGAAAAATAGTGCTCAACGTAGGTGGGGTGCATATAGAAATCACAAGAAAAATACAAGGGTATATATATAGTACCAAACACTCAAGTTCAACCTATGGTTTCTCAAACAAACAACTAACTCACAACATTGTCACCTTCGTTGTCACCTCTAAATGCATTTATTAGTATCTGCAACATTCATTTCATAAGGTGAAGACCCTGATAAGTGGATTCACATTTCCTCCACATTTAACACCTATTCATTTTATTATTTAGCATCAACCACATTTAATCACACAACCCATCATTAAATTTTCCATTGAAAAATTTGTTGCGGAATCGCTGGGAGACACAACGACAGAAACGGGAAAAAACGAAAAGAAAGAAAGCAAGGGACACAACGATTTACGTGGTTCGGGATAAATCCCTACGTCCACGGGAGAGGCAAAATTTCACTATGATTCGGGAGCACGAAATTATAGATGATTTTTCAGTAGAAACCCTAGCCCGAAAATGGGCTATAAAACAATGGAGAAGACGGTCACTGTTTCAAAAGTGGTACGCGTTGCTACAGTGAACGGCGGCTGGCTTTGTCAAAAGCGCTATAGTGAAGTTGACCCCGAAGTCCGCACCGCTACCGGATCGGGCAACACCAAACCAACAATCTCCTACTTGTAGCCTGATCCACTGCACTGCTATGCTTCGATGCAACTGATGAAGACAACTTATTTAATATAAGTTCTTCCTCTTCTTCACTCACCAGTGTCGTGCTTTCACAGATTCATGAAATACAAACTGTTTTCCTCTTCTGGTCTCATCAAGTCCTCCATCATTCTGCCTCTCATCCTCCGTTCATCAGCGGAGACCAACAGAGGCATATCAGTGCCTCAACTTCTGTATCACCATAGGCTTTGTCAACATGTCTGTCGGATTGTTGGTTCCACAGATCTTCTGCAAGGTCAGCAACCCATCCTGTATCAAACCTCTGATTAAATAGTACTTCAACTGAATGTGCTTCGTCTGGGCATGAAACACTGGGTACTTGGCAAGATGTATAGCACTCTGACTGTCACAGTGCAATATATTCTCCTCTCGCTTTCTTCCCAATTCATCTAAGAAGTTCTTCAGCCAAACAATCTCTTTCCCAGCTTCTGTTACAGCAATGTATTCTGCCTCTGTGGTAGATAAAGTCACCACCTTCTGCAATTGTGATATCCAACTTACCGCAGTTCCTCCACAGGTAAAAACATAACCCGTGGTACTCCTCCTGCTATCAACATCGCCTCCAAGGTCAGCATCCACATACCCTTACAATGAAGTTCCTTTCCCAAAGCACAGAGATACCTCCTTGTTGCCCTTCAAATACCTCAGTATCCACTTCACAGCTTCCAAATGTTGCTTTCCAGGGTTCACCATATACCTTCTCACAACTCCCACTACACGAGCAATGTCAAGTCGAGTACAGACCATGGCATACATCAAGCTTCCAACAGCTGATGCGTATGGAACTTTTTCCATGTACTCCACCTCTTCTGCCATCTTCGGTGATTGCTCCTTTGATAGTTTGAAGTGGCTCGCCAGGGGAATAGAGACTGCCTTTGCTTCCAGTATGCTGAATCTTCTCAGAACCTTCCCAATGTAATCAGACTGTGACAACATTAATGTTCCAGCTCTATGGTCTCTCTTGATCTTCATTCCCAGAATCTTTCCAGCTTCTCCAAGATCCTTCATTTCAAACTCCTCAGCCAACTGCCCTTTCAACACATTAATCCTCTGCATACATGATCCTACAATGAGCATGTCATCCACATACAGAAGCAATATAATGTATTCATCACCAAAAGACTTGATGTAGCAACATTGATCCATGCCACATCGTTTGTATTCATTTTTAGACATAAATGAATCAAACTTCTTATTCCACTGCCTAGGTGCCTGCTTCAATCCATATAAGATCTTCTGGAGTTTTCACACCAGGTCTTCCTTTCCAGACACTACATATCCCTCTGGCTGCTGCATGTAGTTTTCCTCCTCCAGATCTCCATGAAGGAAAGCAGTCTTGACATCAAGCTGCTCAAGATGCAAGTCTTCTGACGCCACAATGCTGAGAACCACCCGGATGGTGGTAAGCTTTACTACTGGTGAGAATATTTCCGTGAAATCCACTCCCTCCTTCTGTTGGAAGCCTTTCACCACCAACCTTGCCTTGAACCTCCTCTTACCATCATGCTCTTCCTTCACCCAATAGACCCACTTGTTCTGGAATGCTTTCTTTCCTGCTGGCAGGGATGTCAACTCCCAAGTGTTGTTGTCATGCAATGAGGAAATCTCCTACTTCATTGCCAGCTCCCACTTGCTTGACTCCTTCAGCTGCATTGCCTCTTCAAAGCATTCTGGTTCTCCACCGTCAGTCAATAACAGATAATGCAATGATGGTGAATACCTCTGCACAGTCCTTCTCACCCTTGATGATCTCCTCAACTCCACTGGATTAGTAGGTTCCCCAGGTTCGGATCTCTCAAGATCAGGCACACCTTCAAGCTCCACTTGCTCTTTGCACTCTAATTCAATGTTCCCATTTTCATCTTCAGCTTCATGGCGACCTTTGTACATGACACCTTCATTGAATACCACGTTCTGGCTCCTAATAACCATCTTCTTGTGATCATCCCAAAACCGGTAACCAAACTTGTCAGCGCCATAGACAATAAAGAAACATGTCTTGGACTTAGCATTAAGCTTGTCCCTTGAGTTATCATCAATGTGTACATAAGCTAAACTGCCAAAGACTCTTAAATGTGAGAGTTTTACCTCCTTACCAGACCAGATCTCCTCGGGTAGGCGTTCTCCCATTGGCACAGATGGACTCCTATTGATCAGATACGCTGCCATGTTTACTGCATCATCCCAGAAGGTTTTGGGAAAACCTGAGTGCAGCCTCATGCTCCTGGCACGTTCATTTAGTGTCCTATTCATCCTCTTTGCCACGCCATTCTGTTGTGGTGTTCCTGGGATTGTCTTCTCCCACCGAATTCCATTATCAGAACAAAATTCCCTGAACTCCTGACTGCCATACTCTCCACCGTTGTCAGACCTCAAACATTTCAGCTTTGCTCCTGACTCGTTCTCCACCATGACTTTCCACTTCTGAAACATCTTGAACACATCATATTTATTCTTCAGAAAGTAAACCCATACCTTCCTTGTTGAGTCATCGATGAATGTCACATAATATTGTGACCCTCCGAGGGATGGTACTGGATCAGGCCCCCAAACATCTGTATGCACCAGGTCCAACTTTCCAACCTTCGGTGTTCTGCCTCCTTTTGCAAAGGACACCTTCTTCTGCTTTCCAAAGATGCAATCTTCACATAAGCCTACTTCCACCGACTTCAGATCAGGTAGCAACCCTTTTGTTTCCAGCACCTTCATCCCTTTTTCACTCATGTGGCCGAGTCTATAGTGCCACAGTTGAGAACCTCTGATAGCTTCCAGTGATGCATCCATGTCCATGCAAGTTTCTGTCATGTTGTACAGGGTGTCATTCTTTGCTCCCCGAGCTATGACCATAGCTCCTCGGGTGATCTCCCATGCACCATTAGTGAATGTGGTACTCAACCCTGCATCATCAAGTTGTCCAACAGAAATAAGGTTTCTTCTCAAGCCAGGGATATACTTCATGTTTTCCAGAACCAGCAAGCTCCCACTGTTGGTCTTGATCCGTGCATCTCCTTTCCCCACAATCTGCAAGGGATTTTCATCAGCAAGATGCACCTTGACAAAATTTCCAGAAACAAAATTGTTCATGAAACCCTTCTCCGATGTAGAATGGAAAGACGCCCCAGAGTCTAAAATCCAAGACTTCATCGGGCTGTCCACGCTCAGCAGCAACACGCCATCAGTTTCTTCAGCTGCAGTGTTTGCTCCACTGGTTTTAGGTCCCTTCCGGTTATCTCTGCACTCCTTCTTGACATGTCTTTTCTTCCCGTATGTCCAGCAGGTAGGACCAGGCCCCTTTTCCTTGTCTCTGCTCTTTCCTCTTGACTTCGATCATCCTCTGCGATTGTCCCGCTGTGGGTACCTTCCTCTTCCTTCAACGTTTAAAGTAGAACCAGAGAATCTGCCTGATTCTCTTCTTCAAACATCCTCACTAAGGATTAGGTCCCTTATATCTTTCAGAGCCATCTTCGTATTCCCCAAAGTGTTGCTCACAGCTGTTACAGTTGCTTCCCAACTTTCAGGTAACGAAGATAATAAAACCAGAGCACATACCTCATCACCAAGATCAATGTCCACCGATGACAATTGACTTATGATGGTATTGAACTCGTTGATATGATCTGCAACAGGTCTCCCTTCAACCATTTTCAGGTTGAACAATCGTCGTATCAAATGCACCTTGTTTGCCGCAGAAGGCTTCTCGTACATATTTGTGAGGGCTTTCATCAGGTCCACCATCGTCTTCTCCTCTCTGATGTTGAACGCCACGTTTTTTGCCAACGTCAGGCGCACAACACCCAGAACCTATCGATCCAGTAGCTCCCACTCCGACTTCTCCATGTCTACTGGATTCACACCAAGAAGCGGAAAGTGCATCTTTTTCTGATAAATATAATCCTCGATCTGCATCCTCTAGAAACTGAAATCAGTTTCATCGAAGCGATCGATCTTCACTTTGTCTTCATCCAGAGCCATTGTTGGAGAATTCTGAACTCACCCTTTGATACCAGTTGTTGCGGAATCACTGGGAGACACAACGACAGAAACGAGAAAAAACGAAAAGAAAGAAAGCAAGGGACACAACAATTTACGTGGTTCGGGAAAAATCCCTACGTCCACGGGAGAGGCAGAATTTCACTATGATTTGGGAGCACGAAATTACAGAGGATTTTTTAGTAGAAACCCTAGCCCGAAAATGGGCTATAAAACAATGGAGAAGACGATCACTGTTTCAAAAGTGGTTCGCGTCGCTACAGTGAACGGCGGCTGGTTTTATCAAAAGCGCTACAGTGAAGTTGACCCCAAAGTCCGCACCGCTACAGTGTCTGTCGGTGTCAGTCGGTCAGCTCTGCTACAGTTGCGGGCCACAAGCATTCGGCCCAACCGGATCGGGAAACACCAATCCAACAAAATTTCCATCCCATAAACCAAACCAAGCCATGTCATTTCAAACATTATTAAACATTCATTTATTCCATCACTACTTAGGCATCTATCACAAAACAACCACATTTCACAAACAGATCGTTATTCTGTCACCTCGCCGCCCCAAAAGAACGGCCCAAAAAATATCACATCACCGCCTTAAAAGAAAGGCGCACAAACCATCAGCTCCACATGCCACAACCACACGTCATCGTCCCATAAGCACGATCACACATCACAACACATCAATATCATTTTACAAATTTACAAAGGGGAATTTATCACATTCCACTTTATTTTAGGGGCATTATCACACAAGCCAAAATCCTAGGGCTACCATTTCATTAGCCAAATATAAGTGGTTAATCAATTTCCACTTTAGGGTGATATCACAACAATCACAACCAAAGCAGAAATCACATCACATATATCCAACACAAACAAAGCCTTCAACAGCCACGATTTTTAGTGGGGCATCAAGCATGTATAATTCACAATATCAAAAATAATATCAAAGCTGTAAAAACATGTGAATCAAACCTCATTTTCCTCTTTCAATTCAATTAACCAATTATTTATCTTTGATTAAGATGGTAAAACCATAACTCATAGATAAATAAAAGTGAACCCCTCCCGCATGATACACAATAAGGAGAAACGAGAGAATTCCTACCTCAAAGAAGCTTTGTCGACTCACTACACACCACAGGGAAAAGAAGAACACCAGCAAACACAATCGCACCATGAGAAAATACTGATCAACCTACACCGCAACTAAAGATTGTTAAAACAAATCCCAAACACACAACTCAAACCAAATTGTGCCACCATAGTGAAACCCTGAAGAAGAATGGGAGGGAACGGATGAGAATGAGAGGAGAACTCACCATGGATTAAAGACAGAAGCCCAAGGATCAATCCTCATCAAAAGGAATTTCCAAACACGGAAGGAGAAGGTAGTCGGACGCCCGGAACAAGAGAAGAGTCACTGGCTATAGGTTTTGGAAAAAACTCGAGCAGTTGAAACCTATAAAACTGTATAGCATCGGGGAATTGCATGATGTGTAATCCCCTTTCACGTTGTGTAATCCCGGGATTCCAGGTTCCGCCAAAAAACATGTTGCCTTTTTATTATTTAACCCTAAAAATTTACACATTGTGAACAGGCCTACACAAACCGTGAAACCAACTTTCACGTTGTGTGATACATTTACATGGTGTGTATTTTCTGCAGCAGTTCTTCCTCACCTTTAGCTTCCACCAAAAACTCTCAGAACCTCCCCCAAACACCTCCAACAACCAAAAGTAGAAAAGTAATGGACTGGGAGGGAATGGAAAGTTACATCAAATACCTCTCAAATGATTCTCTCCCTCGAGAATCCAAAACCAAGCCTAGAATAAAAAGGGGTCTGAAAAACCATCCCGCGAGATACCTCTCAAGAGTCTCGTCATACCTCAAATGCTACCACCTGCCAAATACACCAACTCAAATGATCACAAAACACTATGCACAACCACATCACCACAACCATAAGTCGCCTCCTCTCACATAACCACACTGCCACACAACCACTGCACAACCATCTCAACCTCCATGCAGCCCAAACCAACAACTGCTACAACCAATGAACCACACCGTATCAAATACACGAATCAGGGAATTTTGTCCTTCATATAAAGATATTATCCGCTTTGGATGGAACTGACTCACCCGCACTGGTTTAATCGCATAACAGTTAATGCATCTCGATTGGGAATTTGTTCCTCCCCTTTTCATATGTCAGAACTTTATCACACATCACACCACACACATTACAAACCAAGGAAAACAACTCATCTTATAAAACAATAAGGTCTCAAACATCACATTAAAAAGAAAAAAACCAAATAAAAACTCAAAAAAACTTTGGGTACAGGGCACACATCTGCGTCTCTCTCTCCCAAGTACTCTCTTGTGGGTCACCATGCCTCCACAACACACAAACCAAAGAAATGGTACGTCCACGCAATGTATTCTCTTGGCGACCCTAGGTCTCTACAGGCTGATCCACAAACAACACATCATCCTCAATATCCAACTATCCCCAGTCAATGGCATGAGATTCATCGTAAAGATACCGACAAAGCTGATAGATGTTGAAACTGTCGTGGATCCTCTCCAACTGCGGTGGAAACTCCAACCGATACACCACCTCGCCAACTCGCCCCAACACCTCAAAGGGCCTAAAAACCTAGGAGAAAGCTTACTCCCTCAGTCAAACCTCTGTTGTCCACGTTGAGGGGAAACCTTCAAGAACACATGGTCCCCAACCTCGAACTCCAAGGGCCTCCTCCTGCGATCGGCATAAGACTTCTGTCAGTCCTGCGCTGCTTTCATCCTCTTATGAACAAGCTGAACTTTTTCTATCATTCCCTTCACCGCATCGGGACCAAGAATGGTTGTCACCCCAACCTATGTCAAGCACAATGATGAACGACACGGTCTCCTATACAAAGCCTCAAACAGAGTCATGTTAATAGAAGAGTGATAGCTATTATTATAAGAAAAACTCTACCAAAGGTAGTTTTCATACCCAAGACCCACCAAAGTCCAAGACACACACCTATAACATATCCTCCAATGTATGGATAGTCCATTCCATCTTCTCATATGTCTGAGGGTAGAAACCAGTGCTAAAGCATAACTGAGTGCCAAAAGCATGTTGCAATCCCCTCCAGACTCGTGAGGTAAAACGTGCATCCTGATTCGATACAATGGACCTCGGAACACCGTGCAACCACACCACCTCATCCACATACCTCTTAATCAAGGCATCCACTACGCCCGACTCCTTGATAGCTAAGAAAGGGACCGATTTCATCAACTGGTCCACTATCACCCAGATAACATGACAACCTCCCTAAGCTCTGGGTAACCCTATGACGAAACCCATCGTGATTTCATCTCATTTACACTCGGGAACATCCAACGGCTGCAACAAACCACCAGGAACATGATGCTCAACCTTTACCTACTCAAAAACCAGACATCGAACCATAAACTTTGCCACTTCCCATTTCATCTCAGGCCACTAAAACTGTGTGCTCAAGCCATGGTACATTTTGGAAACTCCTAGGGGTCTTGCCAAAGGTGGGTTATGAAACTCATGAAAGACTCCATTACACATTACTACCAAAACAAACAACCTTCCATGAAACAACACCCAATTCTGTCCATCCTCTGACTATCCCTTCGAAACATCACCATGGCCAACATGATCGTGCATCACCTTTGCCTCTGAGTCTCCCCACTGAGACTCCTCCACCTGTTGTATCAGAGAAGACTACATCGTCATCTGAAATAAACAACATCTACCAGTATCCACTCTTGCATCTAAGTACAAGGCTTCCAACTCCTCTATTTCTCTCCAAGCATCCTCAGACTCCCAAACAGCACCCTTCCACGACTTCCTACTCAAAGCGTCAGCCACAACATTCCCCTTTACTGATGTGTGGAAGATATCAAAATCATAATCCCGAAGAAACTTCATCCACCTCCGATGTCGCAAGTTTAGATCACACTGGGAAAAGGAATACCTCAAACTCTTGTGATCCATAAAGACCACAAAGCACTCCCCAATGAGGTAATGTCACCACAATTTCAGCGTAAACACAACCGTTGATAGCTCCAGATTTTGGGTGGCATAGTTACGCTCATGGGGATGTAACTGCCTAGACCCATAAGAGATCATTGCTCACTGCTGCATCAGCACGCATCTCAGGCCCAGAAGAAAAGAATCACAAAACACCTCAAACAACACACCCTCCTTTAGCAGCTAAAGTACTAGATCACCGAATAACTTCCCCTTCAGGTAACTGAACGCTACCTAGAACTGATCACTCCACACAAAATCTTGGTCTTTCCTAGTCAAAGCTGTCAACGGGGCTGCAACTCAGGAGAAATCGGGTACAAATATCCGATAATAGCTTGCGAGACCAAGGAAACTATGAACCTATGCCACGTTCTTGGTTGTTGCCCAAGAAACAACTGCTTCAACCTTTTATGGGTCTACTATCACACCCTACTGAGACACCACATGCCTGAGTAAATAAACCTCTCATGTCCAGAACTTACACTTGGACAACTTTCCATAGATTCGATGGCGTCGAAGAACATGCAAGACAGTTCTTAGATGCTCAGCATGCTCCTCCTCTGACTTTGAGTAGATTAAGATATCATCAATGAATACAATGACAAACTGATCCATGAACTCACAGAACACGGAGTTCATAAGTCCCATGAACATGGCTTGTGCGTTTGTAACATCGAATGGCATGACTACAAACTCGAAGTGCTCATACCTACATCTGAAGGCAGACTTCAGGATATCATCCTCATTTACCCTCAAATGGTGATATCCAGACTGCATATCAATCTTAGAAAACCAACTCATCCCTCTCAGCTAGTCAAAAAGGTCATCTATCCTCGGAAGAGGGTAACGATTTTTGACCATCACCTGATTCAATCTCTGGTAGTCTATACACAACCTCATACTATCATCTGCTTTCTTTACAAAAAACACTAGAGCACCCCATGGTGACACATTAGGCCGGATAAAACCCTTCTACATCAGATCATCTATCTAAATCCTCAACTCCCATAACTCAGAAGGTGTCATTCAAGGATTCATCAAAATTGGAGAAGCATTAGGCTGCAAATATATCCCAAACTCAACATCACATCAATGGGTTAGCATCACAACTGCCTTGGAAAAAACATCTAGGAACTCACTAATGACCCTAGGAAACTCTACCATCCCAATGTTCATTAATTTCACTGAAAAATCAGCTAACAAAGAAAGAAGGGGCTCCATATGCCAACTTCCCACCTGAAAACTCTGCTCACCAACGAAAACCACACGTTGGTCATCCACATCCGAAAACACGAATCTCCTTTGGAAATAGTCAGTAACAACATGTATGGAATACAACCAGTTGATGTCGAGGATGACATCATATGGATGCATCTATAGAAAGAAAATATCCCCATGAGACTGATGCGACCCCGTCATTAGTCTACACCCCCAGCACACATCAAACAAGCTAGTCTAGCCTCCAACTGGTATAGTCAACACCATGGGCATGGGATGCCTCTCTAAATCTAGTCCCAGAGCATGGGCTAGAGCAGGTGCAACAAAGGAGTGTGAAACTCCTCAATCAAACAAGGAACAAACAAGGGTACAAAACAAACTGATCGTACCTCTGACGATCTCTAACCCCTATGGAATCGCTACCACCACTGCGTGAAACTGACCACGCCCAACTCCTCTACCTCTCTGCTGACGACCACCTACATAGCCACACTTAGGTCATGGTCCCTGAACACGAGGAAAATCCAGAGGTTAGCCTCTACTTGTTCCATCTCCCCTCATTGGATCATAAACCTGTTTCCACTACTGCTGAAATGGCCTCACTGGAAACTGTTGCTGAGGATGACTTTGAGCTTGTCCACCTCCACAAAACTGAGCTCGAGCAGCCACTGGGCACTTGTTCTGAAGATAGTCTTGAACCCCACAGAAGAAATACATCGGCCCTAACCCCACAGGAAAGGCACAAAAACCAGAATGTCGAAAGGGAAGCTGTTGAGGTCAACTCCCGGCTGGTCGAAACCTCGAAGTTCCTAGTACCTAAGACCTTCCACTAACAACTCCGCCCCTAAAGGAACCATGTTGGTTCCCTTCCTATGGAAAACCTCCTCAAAAGTTCATTCTCTCAATCACCTCTACCATCTTCTGAACCTCAAGATATGTTGGCAACGTAAAAGGAGTAACTGCATACTAGATAGTATGACAGAGGGCCTCCTCAAGACTCTCGAATGAAACTCCTCATCTGGAAAAAGATCTGGGAAAAAATGAAGAAGATCCTTGAACTTGATCCCCAGATCCCGTACTAATATTCTACCCTACTGAAGAGAAAGACTTTTCTGCCTCTTTACTACCTTCATGGTTGATGAAAGGAACTCTTCCCGAAACTCCTTCTGGAAGTCGAGCCACAAAACGCATGCCTTCTTTCGCTCTCCTAGATACAACATCCACCACTGACGCATAGCTCCCTGCATCTGACTAACTACCAAAGGGACTCGGTACTCCGTCAGGGACCAGATAAAACTGAAATCAATCTCAAGCTCCTCCAGCCATCTCTTTGTCTCCACATCTGAAACACTACCCTCGTACTTTCCCAAAGCCTTCCACGGGAAAGTATGCAACGTCCTCCACCACTGATCATCCTCCTCAACCGGATCAACCCTATGATAATCAATCAGATCAGCCTTTCAAACCTCAACTGCCTGAGCCACACACGAATGATGAACATGATCCATAGCTGAAAGGAAAATAAGTAACTTCCTAATCCTAGTAGTGTGGAATTTTATTAAGATTCATTTTAACTCATTTAATTCATTTTTTTATCCATTTCAACTTTCCTGAAACAACCCAATTCAAACAATAAAACAAGTCAGTATGATGCATGTACCTTTCCTGGGTCTCTACCCTGCAAGCAGGTCCATCTCACTTAGTCGTTCAATAAGCTCAGAGCCCGTACACTGGATCACGAGGGGACCTAAAATCCTGTATCCTAACTGGTTTCTCTAGCCTATGTCATGCACCAAGGTCAACTGAAACTATTGTCATACCACCTTATGCAATCCCCATTGTGTCAAACCCAAAATTTCATCTTATCTCTCAACCATCTGCTTTGATATCTCTCTATCACAACCACATCCTTCCAAAGAGACCGCAATGAGGGGAGAGATATAATAACCCTCAAATCCCACCTCTAGTAGGCCATGGGTTGGCAACTAGCACCTAGGGTGTACAAATCTCATAATATGGGAGGCATTAACCTTCATAATAAATAAGATCGAGAGATAGAATGAATCATCTAAAAACAACTCCAAGACATAATATAAAATAGAAACTCAAACCATATCACATATATGTATAAATAGAACTGATACGGATAAAAGTCTCCAAAGTAAATACCCAAAAGTAAAACTAAAGTAGCGACACAACAACTGTCAAGGATCTGAGCTAGTAAGGTCTAGCATGGTCAGTGGAATCCTCACAGAAACTTGAAAATGGTTTTATATACATAAGGTGAACATACAAGTATACTCAGTAGGAAAACCAAAGTCTCTCATGCACATGTGAAAGAAACATACTAATGCACCTGTGAGAAAAAAGGAGAACCAAACAGCACCTAAACATGTATATTAATCATCCCAACCTCACCAAATAATGAAAGCCAAGTAATATAATATAAAGTAATGCACATCGATGGTAGGGTACCTCGCACCACTTTCCCACTGAATAGTTGATCTCACACCCCAACGGCAGACGTCCTCACGCTCTCACCTCTTCCAAATATACCACATCACATCTCACCCACACGCACCTAAGACACACATCACAGCACATCTCACCCGCACACACCTGGTTCACACAACACAGTACATCCCACCCGCACACACCTGGGCCACACACCACAACACATCACATCACATCTCATCCCGAAGGCACCTGGGACACCACATCACAACTCATCCCGAAGACATCTTAGACACCACGTCACAACTCATCCTGAAGACACCTGGGACACCACATCACAACTCACCCGAAGAAGCTTGGGATATCATCACCTGGAAGATAGAGTAGGAAAGAGTGGGTGGTCAGTCATCCATCCTCCCATCGAGATGTTGGAAAAGACACCCCCTGCGTGATTATGCGGGTGTTTGGCACATAGTGCTCAACGTGGGTGGGGTGCGTCTAAAAATCACAGGGAAAATTCAAATATATATATATATAGTATCAAACACTCAAGCCCAACCTATGGGTTCTCACACAAATAACCAACTCACAACACTGTCACCTTTGCTGCCACCTCTAAATGCATTTATTAGTATCTGCAACAATCATTTCAAAAGGTGAGGGAGCCCTGATAAGTGGCTTCACATTTCCTCCACATTTAACACCTATTCATTTTATTATTTAGCATCAACCACATTTAATCACACAACCCATCATTAAATTTTCCATTGATAAATTTTCATCCCGTTAACCAAACCAACTCATGTCATTTCAAACATTATTAAGCATTCATTTATTCCATCACTACTCATAAATCTAGCACAACACGACCACATTTCACAAACATCTCATCATTCTTTCACCTCACCGCCCCAAAAGCACAACCCACAAACTATCACCTCACTGCCCCAAATGCACGGAATACAAACCATCAACCCCACATGCCCCAACCATACATCACCATCCCACAAGCATGACCACACATCACAACACATCAAGATCATTTTACAAATTTACAAAGGGAATTTTATCACATTCCACTTTATTTTAGGGGTATTATCATACAAGCTAAAATCCCGGGGCAAATATTTCATTAGCCAAATATAAGTGGTTAATCAATTTCCATTTTAGAGTGATATCACAATAATCACAACCAAAGCAGCAATCACAACACATATATCCAGCGCAAACAAAGCCCCCAACAACCACAATTTTCAGCGGGCCATCAAACCCGTACAATTCACAATATCACAAATAATATCAAAGTTGTAAAAACATGTGAATCAAACCCCCTTTTTCCCCTTTCAATTCAATTAATCAATTATTTATCTTTGATTAAGCTGACACAACCATAACTCATAGATAAAAAAAAGTAAACCCCTCTCGCATGATACACAATAAGAAGAAACGAGGGAATTCCTACCTTAAAGATGTCACGAACCAGCCTAGGTCGACCCTGAACCGGGCACCCGAACCGATCTGTGGCATGGCCCGAAGGGCGTTCCCGATCCTCATGGACTGGAAACTAGTGTCGGGCATCATTAGAGTAGAGAAGGGAATGATTTCTCCCAAATATAAATAATAAAACAAAAAGTGGAAAGAAATGAAAATCCCAATACACATTTATAAAAACTGAACTGATCATCATGTATACAACAAAACTTGAAGTAAAACTGAACGATACAACTAAATCAACCAGACCTGATGACCAACTAACTCCATGTGACCCTGATGGTTACTCTCCAACACAACGATCACATGTCGCTCAAGGTGATCGAACTCAATCTGAAACCTACACAAGGGATAAAAAAGAACTATAGACGTGAGTATTAAAACTCAGTAGCCTAGTCCGATAATCTATTCCCAATGCACATTCTTTAAAATAAAAGAAATATCAATTTCAAGTTTGAACTACAATATATAATAGTAAGGTTTTTCTACAAGTTACTCAAAAAAAGTACATCTCATTGCCCTTATTCATTTCCAAAACTAGATTTATTCAATTAGTGTGCCACTAGCATTTTCATGGGGAAAGTGATGCTTACATTTTTTTAGATTGTACAAATAGAATAAAACACATTCATTTGAAAACCATTTTCATAAACCTTATTAAAATCAAACCATTACTTTCTAAGGAAAACAATACACAAGAAGGCACAATAGTAAACACACAACAAGGACAATATAAATATACATAAAAGCATCATATTCATCACTGCAAGCAGTTGAAAGCCAAATAGACATGGGTGAACCTAGGAGATCAAGAATAATCCAGAAGACACCAATACATTAGACCTCATCCCTGTTGACATGCCACACACGATGAAATCAAAATGATCAATACGCTCAGCCATCCTTTCTCAGGCAGGCCGAGGGCAAATCCCATAGCAATAAACCCAATATATCCACCTACTATGGGTCACTGGTCAATACCATAACCTACTAGTGCAGCAATCATTCTTAGAATATTCTCTCAATAAGACAGATTCTCATGCCTCATGTATATAAAAAGGGGGTGATCCAATCGATGCTAGCTGAACATCCAATCATAGCATATATATAATAATAATTCATAATAGATATCACCCTGATTCACTCCAAGGACAGATCTCATGTCATTAATCAAAAGAAACATAAAGAGTCCAACCCGAGGCACTCTCATAATGGATCACAAGGATTCCTCAATAAAAAAATCTCATCCATTATATACATACAAGCATGGCATGAGAAACATCCATATGAGGTTTTCATAATAAAAAATTTAACCATTTTTTCACAAAGTTGTCAAACGGGCGTGTTTCTCAAAACTAACTTTTACCAAAGGTAAAAATTACACTTTTAATAAAGAGGTGTATACACACCATTTACAGTAAAAAACCACTTTCATAAATCTCTTAAAAAATTCAAGTTACACATCCAAAGCACAACCATTTTTATAAGGATGCCAAACGGGCCATTTTCTGACAACTTGGGCCAAAACATGTTATAAACCAAAAAACTCATTTATTTGTACAAACAAAACCACATTGGAAAGACATAGAAGGTCCCAAAAATACCATTTTTCATGATCCCCATTTATTTATAAATCCACAAAAATCATTTTAAATTGCACTTAACACATAAAATCCAACCGGGCAATTTACCGAACACATGACATGCACTCTGTAACAACACAATTCATTTTAAGCACTTGAAAAGGAATAAAAATACTAATTGAATGCCATAAATTTATTCAAGCTATTGAACCGTGTTTAAAATACCCTAAACCAGGTTCTAAACATCACAAACCAGCTGTGAAAGATAACGGAACATTTAAACAAACACTTGGTGTGAACTTTTATAACAAAACAATGCTACTTTTCACAAAACAAGGCATAAACATCACTTTGCATACCAAATAAAGTTATTGAAGGCTTATAAAACAATACTCAGAATGTGTAGAGGGTGAAAATACCATGAAAAATTATGAATCTTAAATAAAAAGGACATGTGCAATGGGAAACCTACCTCAAATCGTTGACAAAATGGAAACGCACACCCGATATCACCATCTGAGGGTTTATAAACCCTAAACCTATGACGAACTGCCCCAAACGAACAAAACCCTCAATCAAAAATCATGGTATAATATAACTCTAGGTCGAGCATGACCACGGGAGATGAGAAAACCAAGAAATAATGGAAGGAAGAGGAAGAGGGAGGAGAAAGGAGAAGGAATCTCACCTTGAAAACTATAAAACTCTTCGTCTTCCCTTAGATCTACACCCTTAGAGGAAATGGAATGGGTTTGAACTCCTTGGAGTGGCTCCTTAGGTCTGGAAGAAGCAGGGGGAAAATATTTGGGGGGAAAAGAGTAAAAAATGATTTATGAAAGAAACAAATTACCTCTTCAAATCTAGACGATTTGAGAAACCTTGAAGAAGTTCACCCTAATCCCCGATGGATATGAGCTCAAAATAGGGGAAATGGAACATGGGGGTGCACCTAGGGTTCTTGGGCTCGATAGAGAGGTAGAATCACTGAAAAATATTAAAAAATTAATAAGATATAAAAGAAAAAAAAATATTTTTTTTAACTAGAAATAGGCTCACAGGCTGATCCAAAACATGAATAAATAACCCAAATACACCATGATTATGAATTCCTAAGGGGGTCCAAAAGGATATGGTGGTTTGAATAGGTCAGGGGAGTCCAAGTGGGAAGTGGAATGAGTGAAAAATGTTGAAAAACGAATGAGTTATAAAAGAAACAAATTTTGTTTTTAAATCTGGAAATAAGCTCACGGTTGGCCCAAATCTTGAAGTAACCACTCTTTTCTCCAAAAAACTCATAAACAAACTATCGGTAACCCATGGTGGGATGATTAAACATAGATGGCGGTTAAAAATTAAAAATTCATCTCAACCAAAACCCAAGAAAAGGATCAGGGTTTCCAAAAAACCAGATCAAACCAAGACATGAAAACTCGAGTGTGACAAAAGAAGCTTTGCCGACTTGTTGAGCACCGTAGGGTGAATAAGAACGTCCGAAAACACAACTACACCATGAGAAAACACGGATCAACCTACACCACAACTAAAGATATTCAAAACTTATCCCAAACACACAACCCAAACAAAACTATGCCACTATAGTGAAACCCCGAAGAAGAACGAAAGGGAACGGATGAGAACGAGAGGATAACTCACCATGGATCGAAAACGGAAGCCCAAGGATCGATCCTCGTCGAAAGGAATTTCCAAACACGGAAGGAGAAGGTCGTCGGATGCCTGGAACGAGATAAGAGCTACTGGTCGTAGGGTTTGGAGAAAACCCAAGTGGATAAAACCTTTAAAACTGTACAACATTGGGGAATTACACGACATGTAATCCTCTTTTACGTCGTGTAATCTTGGGATTCCATGTTCCGCCGAAAAATGTGTCGCCTTTTTATTATTTAACCCTGAAAATTTACACATCGTGAACCGGCTCTGCACAAACCGTGAAAACAACTTTCACGTTGTGTAATACACTTACATGACGTGTATTTCCTGCAGCAGTTCTGCTGCACCTCCAGCTTTCACCAAAAACTCCCAGAACCACCTCTGAACACCTCCAACAACCAAAACTGGAAAAGTAACGGACCGAGAGGGCACGGTCCGTTACATATTAGGTGTAATTCCCAACTCTACCCCAAAGGGCGGCCCCATATGCATAAGTTCCACTCAATCATCTTTTGTCTCACTTTTTGTGGCACCCATGTGTAACACTCAAAGACTTTACAATATAATTCTTTTTAAATTTAATATCTTCGATGGCTTCTAATACACGCAATCCCGAATCTAAATGAATTTTATATCATTATAACCTAGCCGTTAAATTGACAGGTATGAATAAGACTAGCTAAATTATGAAAAGTATATGGTTTATATGGTTTACACATGTATAAAATAAATTTATGAGTTATCAACTAATTATAAATGAAAATAAAAATAATTTTAAATTAAAAGAAATTTTTTTCTGAAAAACTTTATTTTTCTAAAAAATGGTTTCATCCCATTTTGTGCGCTTATGTTAAAATTAATTTTTACCACTTTTAGAAAATTTATTTGATAAAATTAAATTTATTTTTAAAATCAGCATGTCAAAATTATCTTAAAGTAAATTTATGATAATTTTCTGAAAAGATTAATTTTTCAATGAATAGTGAAAAATACTGATTTTTATTAAAAATTGTCTTTGTATAAAGTAATTATTAGTTCCATTTTATTTTAAAATTAGTTTAAAAGAAACATTAGTTCAATTATATTATAATTAATCCAATTTAGTTCATTGAAATCAATTATATGTTCAATTTTGATTTAAAGCTTTTTATACTTTTGAAAACTTTTCTTTTGAAAAATCGTTTTTTTATCACGTCTGCGGGTTTAATTTTAAATTAAATTCTGTCACTTCTGTAAATTGAATTTGGTAAAATGAATTCCATATTTTGAATCAACATAATTAATATTATATAATAAGTCCAACTTAATTTTTAGTCATAATGAATAGTAAAAATGGAAAAAATTAATTATCACAGTTAAGGTTAAAACGGGTTTACTGGGAGGTTAAACTAAGAAGATAAGGGTTAAAATGACCAATAAACTTGTCTAATTCCTATTTATTGATTATATTTCGACCTTATCTCATCTAAGATTTGATAATGAGTCATTTTGGATCCTTGGGAATGTGAAAAACGTGGGTATAGTTTAATCTCTTCAAAAAATTCAAGTGTGTCATTTCACCTCAATTATAAAAGGGCGCATCCTCCCCTCACTTCTTCACACATATCAAGCCATTAGGCTCGACCAACCTCTGCCAAAATCTGTATCCACATTCTAGAGATGTTGGTCTTCCCAAAAGACCAACCCTAATGTCCTTAACAAAAGATCCAAAGGAGGTTCTTATAAGCGAAGGTAATCATCTTCACCAAGCTCCTTCTTTTTAGTTCTTTTTTCATCATCAATTATGTATTAACACTTCCAACATAATAACACCAGTATCTATCATATACTGAGATGTTATTATGTTGATGGAATAATATGTATTCATCTTCTTCTCCATCAAATTGGAAACAAATTCATCACTCGTGTGTACGACAGACTATCGTCTCACGAACCAATGTAATTTGTTTTCCCTCACCGACTCACTTGTATAGTCATAATGATGGAAATAATGGATATATATATGATTATTGTGACATGATATTTATTCTAGAAAATCAATATATCATCTACTTCTTTACCCTTTCATCCATTAAGAAATGATATTGTCGTTCGTGCGTACGTACGGTTTACCGTCTCCACGAAGCGATACGATTCATTTTCTATGTCCACCTTTCAAGAATGATTCTAAAAATGTATCTAATGAAAAACATGATGTTTATAAGATTAATATCATTATGAATATGATTGAACTATATCCTATATATAAGAACTGGAGCTTTCACGACAAAACATGCATGAGAAAACAAGGCAATTAACACCCGAAACAATAGTGATAATGAAATATTGTTGATGAATGGGTAATAAGATGTTATAAAATGATCGTATATGATATTATAAATATTAATATGTTTCTGGTATAAATTAATAACATGTTTAAACCATTATATAGGAGGTTAAAGCACGTTCAACTAAAGGGAAGCGTGATGTAAGGGACACTTAATTGAAATTATGCACCTATTTATTTTTATGTGGTGTATGCACTACCCCTTTGAGGTATTTAACATGAATATATACTTATTCATGATGACTTACATTTCAATTCAAGTTATTCGTTCAAGAGGAATGTTTAAAAGAAAATTTGGTCTTATTTCTCTTTCAATCAGTTATATTTTTCTTCCATATCCATATTTTTTAAAATAGTTTTACAAAAGTCCTTTCTATTTTCTAAAATAATTTTATTAAATACATTTTAAACTACTTTGACTTTTTACAAGGTATGAAAGGAATATTTCTAATGTTTTTTGAAAAGGTCATTTTCAATTATTTTTACAAAATTTAAAAGGAATGTTTTTTTAACATATACGGCGTTAACAAAATTTCTCACCGTTATAATCGTTTTATGTTATTTAGCTTCTCCTGTAAGTTTTCTATAGTTTTTCAAAGAAAACAATTTAAATGAAATCTTACTTTAATATTTCACTTCCATTTTCCAAAAGACTTTATTTTGATCACAAAACCTATAATTTTGATGGATTGAGTCATCTTTCATTTAATATTTGGTCATTTTCTCTTGAAACATTCACTTTCTTGAAATCATGTTTCATCGGACATTGCATTTCTCTTAAATATTCATATTCTTTATATCATGGATGTGATTATTACCTAAATCATATACCATTTGTATATATGGTGTTTTATTATGAAAGTTATTTGATTGACTGGGGAAAATATTGATAAATCTGTGTTTTTAACTCAATACAGAAATTTATTGATAAGGAATATTCTTATTAAATTGAATTGAGCATTCAATACATGAGGAATGTTTTGGACATGCAGTTACAAGTGGGGCTCGGTTATAGATAGTCTCTCGATGCATTGACAGCTCTCATGAGACAAATCAGTTGGCCAAATTAAATGAGTTTTTACCCATAGTTTTAAACTATCTTAGCGAAAGGTCTTGACGATAGAGGTATCATGATGCTTGAGATCATGATGTCCAATATTAAACATTTCCTTCATTGAGAATTCAGTTGTTATTATTATCCATGAAATTTTCGAATTGATATTATTCATGGATGCATTTCATTCTCAGGTTATTGATTAAATAGTATGTGTTTTCAGTTATTTACCTTGCCATATTGATTATGCATTATTGCATGCTCAAGTTATTGATTAAATGACATGTTTTTTCAGTTATTTATCTTGTCATATTGATTATTTTTTAACTACTCATGATAGATTCTGGTGTATGTAACCCTTACTGAGCATTTGAACTCACCTTTATTTTGTTTCTTTTCCCCGTGATATGAAGAATAATTATTTGAATGAGTTTCAAGGATACCGAACATTTGCTTTTATTATGTTCTATGTATTTTCCCAATATAAAATGGATATCATGTATGTATCTGGTTCTTCAAGATTACTAAATCGGTCGGTCTTCTAGGATGAGATCATTTATATCTTATGAAAATGTAATAAAATAACCATCGGTTATGGGTTACTGGAGTTGGGGTTGATACAGTTGATATCAGAGCAAGTTTAGTAGGAACCTTGGGAATTAGATTTAGTAAAACATAGATTAGAGAACATAACTCTATGAAAAAACTCTGAAGATATGTCTAATTGTAGGAAAATATCATGAATATTTTTGGTAAGGAATAGATTATGTGGTTTACCTAACAATACATCTCTGTCTGGATACTACAAGTGGACGTGGTTTCGACACAGTTGTACTTAGGTGTAATGATGCAGAAAAGGGCGCATTAGGTTTGACTCGAGCGTTACTTAGTGTATGACAACGGGTCTTACTGCACATCGGGTTTGACACTCCTAGGGGATATGCATTGGTAAATTCACATTTCCTTTATGAACCATTACAAAAAGATATGATATTATATTGCCAAAGAAACCAAGTTTATGTTTCTGAGATTAACAATGCATAAATTTTCAATTTATACTAAGTATTACATCAGATTTAAAATTATATATTATGAATTAAAATTCATAATGTTATGAACTAATTCAGTATATGTCATTTTTTAGAAATGGTGCCTAGAAAAAAGAATGGTATCAATACTCGTGACCAATGTAGAGATCTCCTTATTAAGTAAGTCAATACAGCTGGTATTGAAAATGAGCATATCATGGTCATATTAGGGAAGCTAACTCAGGTTATAACAAATAACCTTGCCCAAATGGAGCAATCAGTTGCTCCACAACATGATACTCCTATGTTGGATCATTTCATGTGATAGAAGCATCCATCATTTAGTGGGACTACAAATCTTGTGGTAGTCGAGCAATGGGTTAAGTCCCATGAAAATATATTTTTGGCTTTGTGATGTGATGAAAGGGAAAAGGTTATACTTGTAGTATATTGTCTCAAAGGCGATGTTGGTCAGTGGTGTTCATTGATCCAGAATACTAGGGGGGATGAAGAAATAGAACTCATGAAATGTAGAGCTTTTAAAAAAACATTCTTCGACAAATATCTCCCTCATAAGCAACGAACTGAAATGAAGAGGAAGTTCCTTAGCTTAAAGCAAAAGGAATAAGAAAGTGTTGTGGAGTATGAAGCTACCTTTATAAGACTATCCATGTATTCTACTGATTACATACGCAATACAGAATACAAGATTGACCATTTCATTGAAGGGCTTAAGCCAAGTCTCCGAAGGGAACTGATTTCTCAAACTTTTTCATCATATGATGAAATAGTTTTATGCACCATCAAAATGGAGAAAGAATTTTCTAGATTCTATATGTTCAAGGGAAATCAAGAAAATAAGAGGCCATATGAGCACCAAGGAAAAGGGAATGCGTCAAAGAAGAAGAAGAGAATGAAGCAGTTTCCCTCTTGTGAGAACTGTGGAAAGAATCATCCTAAAAATGCTTGAAGGGAATGAGAGTTTGTTATAAGTGTAGAGATAATTGTCATTGAGCTAATGAATATAAAGGGAAGAAAGAAAACAATGTTATTCAGTGCTTCAATTGTAAAGAAATGAGGCATTATTCAAACCAATGCTCCAAGCCTCAAGAGAACCTACCGCAGAAGAGGTAAGGGAAGAAGATCAAGCTTATGCAATCACTACAGTCAAGGTTGAAGTTCTCAAAGATGTGGTGGAAAGTACTTTAAGCATATCCTCCAATTTAGATAATGATTTATAGGATTCTAGATCCTCAAACTCTTTTATATCTTCCATGTTTTCCAAGAAAACTATATATTTCCCTAGCACCTTAAGAAGTGAGTAATCAGTCAAACCACCTAGTGGAAGTCTCACTGTAACAAGAATGTGTCAGGCAGTCCCCATTATGACACATAAATGTGCCATATTTGTTGACTTTATCATCATAATTATGGTTGACTTCAATGTAATCCTTGGTATGGACTGGATTTCAAAATATGATATAAAAATTTATTACAAGGAGAAGGAAATTATGATTTGTGATGAAGATGTGGAATTCCTTATCTTTATAGCAGAGACTTCATCATCTGAGTCATATCTAAGATCCATCCCCAGTAGCTCTTATGAATGAGATTCTTGGGGAAGAAGAGCAAACACAATCTATGGATGGAAAAGGTAATCTTCAAATTGAAGATGTACCTATTGTATAGGAATACATTGATGTATTTCTAAAAGAATTACTTAAACATCCACCAGAGCGTGAAGTTGAGTTTTCTATTGATTTAATCTCTGATGAAAAACATATATCAAATACTTCTTATAGAATGGCCACCATGGAATTAGTGGAGTTGAAGAAGAAAAATATAGGATTTTTGTGATAAGGAATTTATTTGCCCTAGTGTTTCACCATGGGGAGCCTCTGTTCTTTTCATCAAGAAGAGAGATAGGTCTATGAGGCTCTGCATCGATTATAAGGAAATCAATGTACTTACGATAAAGAACAAGTATCATCTGCCTCGCATTGATGACTTATTCAATCAACTTCACGGAGATCAATATTTTTCAAATATTAACCTTCGTTCTAGGTATCATTAATTGCGAGTAAAGAATGGAGATATTCTAAAGACAATATTTCAAATGAGGTATGGACATTACGAGTTTACAGTAATTCCATTTGGATTGACTACTGCACCCTCGGTCTTTATGGATCTAATGAATAGAGTACTCAAGAAATATCTGGATAACTTTGTTGTGGTATTCATTGATGATATTTTGGTGTATTCCAGAAGCTATGAGGATCATGAGAATCACTTACAGACCATTCTTGAGACTCTGAGGGGGAAAGAGTTATATGAGAAATTTAGCAAGTGTGAATTCTGGCTTCAAAAAGTTTTTTTTCTTGGTCTATTGTCTCCAATGATGGAATCTCAGTTGATCCTATGAAGACAAAGGTAGTTAGAGAATGGTCTACACCAATGAACATAACTTAGATGTATAGTTTCATTGGTTTGGCAGGTTACTATCGACGATTCGTTCAGAATTTTTCCCAATTGGCTAACCCGTTAACCAAGCTTACACATAAAGGGGTTAAGTTCGTATGGGCAAGGGAATGTGAAAAATGTTTGGAAGAATTGAATAGGAGATTGGTCAATGCTCCAATTTTGACTCTACCATCAGGAAATGATGGGATTTTTATATATAGTGATGCGTCAAAGAAGGGACTTGGTTGTGTCCTTATGTAAAATGATAAAAAAATCATATGCATCAAGGTAGTTAAAGACTCATGAACATAATTATTCAACTCAGGATCTTGAGTTTGTAGTTGTAATCTTTGTGTTGAAGATATGAAGACATTATCTCTATGGTAAAATATGTGAGATTTACACAGATCATAAGAGTTTAAAATACATCTTTTCACAAAAAATAGCTTAATATGAATGAGGTAAAGGCCACAGATAGAGCTACTCAAGGATTAGGATTGTTCAATACACTACCACCCGGGGAAGGCAAATAAGGTAGCGGGTGCATTGATCAGGAAAGATCATGGAGTCCTAACCAAAATGAGGATTGAGAGAGATCCAATATCCATGGATCTAGTAAAGATAGATATGAGAATTATTAAGGAAGGGGAGACATCACTCTTTTTTCAAATGATTGCAAAAACATCCTTATTAGAAAAGATAAAAAGTTATCAACCTAATTATGAGAATTTTCAGAAGAAAATTAAAGTCGTGAATGATGTAAAATTAGCAGACTTCATTTATGAAGATGGCATTCTGAAAATTGGAAAGGGATTATGTGTTTCATCTATACCTGAGTTAAAAAAGGAATTTTTGGATGATGTTCATAGCTCAGATTTCTTTATACACCCTGGTAGCACCAAGATGTATAGGGATTTGGTGGAACATTTTTTGTGGGATAACATGAAACGAGATATTGTTGATTATGTATCAAGATGTTTGGTTTGTCAATAGGTGAAGGTTGAGAGATGGTGTCCTAGAGGAGGCATGCAACCTCTACCTATTCCGATGTGGAAATGGGATGACATTACTATAAACTTCGTCAATGGATTACCAAAGACTCTCAGAAAGAATGGTGCAATATGGGTTATTGTTGATCGTCTAACCAAATCTGCACATTTCTTTACAGTAAGAGAAGATTTACCTCTTGAGTGCATTGCACGACTCTATATTAATGAAGTTGTAAGACTTTATGGTGCACCTCTTTCAATTTTGTATGATCCTGATCCCCGATTTATATCGAAATTCTAGAAGATTCTTAATAAGGCTTTTGATGTTGAGCTTCATTTGAGCACCGCCTACCATCCTCAAACTGATGGACAGTCTGAAAGGAATATTCAAACATTAGATTACATGTTGTGGCCATTATCACTTGACTTTCAAGGTATGTGGGGTCAATATTTACCTTTAGTGGAGTTTGCCTATAACAATAGTTTTCATTCAAGTATTCAAATGGTGTTGTATGAAGCATTACATGGCAAGAGATGGCGTACTCCAAATTATTGCGATGAGGTTGGTGAAAGGAAACTTGTAGGTTCAAAACTTCTTGAGGAGACAACGACAAAGGTAAAGACTATTCAAACTCATAATAAAGTAGCTCAAAGCAGACAAAAGAGTTATACCGATAACCGGAGGAAAGATTTGGAATTTTATGTTGGAGATCACATTTTCTTAAAAGTATCTCCCTGAAAAGGTGTCATAAGGTTCGATAAGAAGGGAAAACAGAGCCTTAGGTACATCAAACCCATTGAAATTTTTGAAAGAATTGGAGTTATGACTTATCGATTGACAATGCCACCAAGTCACTCTAAAGTGCATGATGTATTTCATATATCATTGTTAAAGAAGTATATACCAGACCCAACGGATGTGCTCACCTCTGAAGAAATAGAATTGGAACCTTATCTATCTTACTGTGAAAAGCCTATCCAAATTCATGACACTAGAGAACAAGTGTTGAGGAACCAAACGACTCGACTAGTAAAGGTACTTTGTAGAAATCATAAAATGGAAGAAGCAATGTGGGAATCAGAAAATGTTATGAAAAAGAACCACCCTCATTGTTTAAAAGGAAATTATCATGAAAATTTCAATGAAGAAATTTTTATAGGAGGAAAGAATATAACACTCAGATACTTTACAATATATTTCTTTTTAAATTTAATCTCCTTGATAGCTTGTGGTACGTGCAACCCCGAGTTTAAATGAATCATAATATAGTATACAGTTATAATCTAGTCGTTAAATTGATAGATATGAATAGGACTAATTAAATTATGAAAAGTATATGGTTTACACATGTATAAAATAAATTGATTAGAAATGAAAATAAAAACCATTTGAAAGTAAAAGAAATGTTTTTCTAGAAAACTATATTTTTCTAAAAAATGGTTTCGTCGCGTTTTGTGCGCTTATATTAAAATTAATTTTTACCACTTTTAGAAAATGTATTTGATAAAATGAACTTTACTTATGAAATAAACATATCAAAATTATCTTAAAGTGAATTTTTAATAGTTTTCTGAAAAGATTAATTATTTGATGAACAGTGAAAAATACTAATTTTTATTAAAAAATGTCTTTTTGTTTAAAGTAATTACAAATTCCATTTTATTTTAAAATTGTTTTAAAAGGAACATTAGTTCAATTATATTATAGTTAAACTAATTTAGGTCATTGGAATCAATTATATGTTAAATTTTGATATAAAACTTTTTATACATTTGAAAAAAATCCCTTTGTAAAACCGTTTTTCGTCATGTCTGCGGGTATAATTTTAAATTAAATTCTGACACTTCTATGAATTGAATTTGGTAAAATGGATTCCATATTTAGAACCATAATAATTAATATTATATAATAAGGTCACCTTAATTTTCAGTTATAATGAAAAGTAAAAACAGTAAAAATTAATTATCACGATTAAGGTTAAAACGGGTTTACCAAGGGGTTAAACTAAGAAGATAATGGTTAAAATAACCTACAAAATTGTCTAATTCCTATTGACTGGTCATATTTTGACTTTATCTCATCTAAGGTTTGAGAAAGGGTCATTTTGGAGCCTTGTGGCATGTTGAAAAACATGGGTATGATATACTCTTTTCAAAAATTTCAAGTGTGTCCTCACACCTCAATTATAAAAGGGCACATCCCCTTCTCACTTATTCAAACCTCTCAAGCCATTTGGCTTGACTAAACCCTACCAGAATCTCTCCTCAGCATCCTTATCCACATTCTCGAGGTGTTGGTCTTCCCAAAAGACCAACTCTATTGTCCTTAACAAGAGATCCAAAGGAGGTTCTTCTAAGCGAAGGTAATCGTCTTCACCAAGCTCCTTCTTTTTAGTTCTTTTTCCACCTTCAATTATGTCTTAACACTTCCAACATAATAACCCTAGTATCTCCCATATACTGAGATATTATTATGTTGATGACATAATTTTATCCATCTTCTTCTCCATCAAATTGGAAACAAAGTCATCGCTCGTGTGTACGGCGAACTATCACCTCGTAAACCGATTTAATTTGTTTTCCCTTACCAACTCACTTGTATAGTCATAATGATGGAAATAATAGATATATATGATGCTTATGGTATGATATTGGTTCTGAAAAATTAATATATCATCCACTTACCTTTTCACCCATTAAGAAATGATATTGTCGCTCGTGCGTGCGTACGGCTTACTGCCTCCACAAAACGATATGATTCATTTTCTATGTACACCATTCAAGAATGATTCTAAAAATGTATTTACTGAAAAAATATGATGTTTATAACATTAATACCATTCTGGAGATGATGAAACTATATCTTATGCACAAGAATTGGAGTTTTTGTGATAAAACATGCATGAGAAAATAAGGTAGTTAACACCCAAAACAATAGTAATAATGAAAGATTGTTAACGAACGGGTGATAAGATGTTATAAAAGGATCATATATGATATTATAAATATTAATATGGTTCGGGTATAAATTAATAACATGTTTAAAACCATTATACAGGATGTTAAAACACATTCAAGTAAAGGGAAGCGTGGGGTAAGGGATTTCATCTCAATTTCCACTTTATTAAGACTTATTTGAAATTCTGCATCTATTTATTTTTGTGGTATATATACTCTTCCTTTAAAGTGTTTAACATGAATATATACTTATTCATGGTGATTTACAATTCAATTCAAGTTATTCATTCAAGAGGAATGTTTAAAAAAACTTGTCTTATTTCTCTTTCGATTGGTTATATTTTTCTTCCATATCCATATTTTTTCAAAATAGTTTTAGAAAAATCCTTTTTATTTACAAAAATGATTTATTAAGGACATTTTATATTATCTTGACTTTTTATGAGGTATGAAAGGAATATTTTTGATGTTTTTTGAAAAAAAAAATTCAACTCTTTACAAAAGTCAAAATTAATGTTTTTTTAAAGTATACAACGTTAACGGAATTTCCCGCTGTTATAATCATTTTATGCTATTTAGCTTCTCCTACAAGTTTTCTGTAGTTTTTCAAAGAAACTCTTTAAATGAAAACTCACTTTAATATTTCACTTCCATTTTCCAAAAGACTTGATTTGATCACAAAAAATATAATTTTGATTAATTAAAAGTCATCTTTCATTTAATTTGTGGTCTTATACTTTCTCTTGAAACATTCACTTTCTTGATATCAACTTTCATTGAACATTGTGTTTCTCTTAAATATTCATATTCTTTGTTTCATTGATATGATTATTTCATAAATCGTATATCATTTGTACATATGATGTTTTATTATGAAAGTTATTTGATTCACTGGGAAAAATCTTGATAAATCTGTTTTTTACTCAATATACATATTTATTGATAAGACATATTGTTATTAAATTGAATTGGACATTCAATGAATGAGAAATATTTTCGACATACAGTTACGGGTGGGGTTCAGTTATAGATAGACTCTTAATGCATCAACATGTCTCATAAGACAAATCAGTTGGCCAAATTAAATGGGTTTTTACCCATAATTTTAAATTATCCTGGCGAAAGGTCTTAACGATAGAGGTATCATGATGCCTGAGATCATGATGTCCAATATTAAGCATTTTCGTCATTGAGAATTTAGTTATTATTATTATCCATGAGATTTTTGCATGGATATTATTCATGAATGTATTTCATTCTCAAGTTATTGATTAAATGACATATGTTTCCAGTTATTTACCTAATCATGTTGATTATGTCTTATTTCGTGCTCAAGTTATTAATTAAATAGCATGTGTTTTCAGTTATTTACATTTTCATATTGATTATTTTTTACTTACTCATGATATCTTTTGTTATATGTAACCCTTACTGAGCATTTCACCTTGCCCTTATTTTGTTTCTTTTCTACGGGATATGAAGAAGAATTCGTTGAATGAGTTTCAAGGATGTCGAATAAATTAGGGGGAGATTCTAGGGTAATGGGAGTGAAGCCTCTCCCAACGGCGGTGACCACCAGCCTCTCTTGGCAGCGGGCGTGTCACCGGCTCTAGCCTCCCAGAATGGGTCGTCTCGGTGTGGATAGTTCATCAAGTCGACGATCCTAGCCTTATCACTCCTTCCAAAGCAGCATATGGTTACCTCGACGTCATCTGTCCTTCCTGCGGAGATCTCATCGGTCCCTCCCATACAGATCGGCCTGAAGCCTCCTTTTTTCCTTCAAGGGTTCATCGGCGTTTGGGTTGTCGACAGCGAAGTTCCTTGACGTGGACTCCATTCATGTTTGCACCCTCTTCGCCAGATTTGGTTCTAACCAGCTATCGCGGGAGGTCTTCGAACGGTTCGCCAACTCGACCTGGAATCTAAGTTTTCCAGATGTTGTTGGGGTTCTCAATACCCGTAATTTTAGTGTTCATCTTCACTCGAACGATGATTTTGCTCGATCTTGGGCATCAGAATCCCAGCTTTACGATAACTGGTGGTTTTTTCTCCTTTGTTGGACTGTTGATTTCAATAATGGACGAGATTACAGAAGGGTGGTGAATTGGTTACGCCTGTCGGGGTTACCGCTGCCCTTCCAGAACCCGACTATTCTCAAAGGAATCGAGGATTGTTTGGGCTGCTTCCTTCTTATCGATGATCAAACCCTATACCTGAAGCAGTTTTGTGGGGCACACATGTGCGTTAAGCTGGATGTCTTAAAGCCACTCCCGGTGAAGATTCATCTCTCGGTTGGTGACTAGGAAAGCTTCTAACAGTTGATTCAGTATGAGGGGGAGTTTGGCTACTACCTTTCGTGCCATCGGTAAGGACACCGAGAGCATCAGTGTAGGCGTCGCGATCGTCGGGGTAATCAGCGCCTAGAAGAGCATCTGGCTCTCGCTCCTCCTGAGTCTTCGACTTCTACCCCACAGGTCCTAGCTGCGGGAGGCCTTGTGCTTGCTGATACGGGGATCCAACAATTTGTGGCTCCCTCTTCCCAATCTGATCTGGGATTCGGGGACTCTTCTTCCTAGTGGTTGGTGACTCTTCTTCCAGTTCTGCTATGGGGGTGTCTTCTACTCAGGCGAATGGAGGGGAGTTTGTTGTTGTCTGTAGGGGCTAGATTTATTCTCTTGAGCCTCATTCAGCCTCTTTGGAGGTGAAAGGTAATTCTGTAGAGAAGAATAAAGGTAAACATCCCATTGTCGATAGAAAAGGCTTCACTCTCTATAAAGGGAGAAAGCCCAAATTTCATAATCTCAACAGGAATCCCCTTCATGGGGAAGCCTCGGCTCAAAGAAGTTCTCGTAATTTCACTCCATCTGATTTGATAAGTAACAGGATAGCAGAAAAATCTTGTAAGGCGGCTGGTTCTGGTAACAACACAATTGATAATCTCAAGGGAATGGAAGGAGGTCTCAGCAAGAATAAAGAGAATTCTCCATTGGACTTCAGGAACCCGTCTTCTATGATGGCAGCTGAAGCACTCACTATGAAAGTTGGGTGTGAGGAACACCAAGAGACAAGTCAATCTAAGGGAATTAAGGGAGCTTCGACATCACCTGGTAATTTGAAAATTTGATCCCTGTTACGTGACTTTAACCCACTTGTTACTAGGCCTAGGTGTATCTAACCTTTGTGTGGTTTTTAGTCTTGGAATTTGGGGCATTTGGGGAGGGTTGGTTGTTCAGGTTCACACATAACCTAAAAAAGTGTTTTCTTGAAAATACCAAAAAATGGATTCAAAGGAGTTTCAAGGATGGCAAACATTTTCTTTTATCGTGTATTTTCCCCAATGTAAAATGGGTGTCGTGTATGTATCTGGTTCTTCAAGACTACTAAACCGATCAGTCCTTTAAGATAAGTGACAGCCTCGTAGGGCATCGTTGTTTCCCAATGAGTAATCAAAATACAAATTTATAAAAACTCAAACTATGATACTCAATTAATTAAAATGTAGTATTAGACAAATTCGAGGTCGAACCCATAGAGACTATGAATTAGTTTATTTAGGGTTTAAAAAGATTTAATTTTATTAAATTGGAGAAAAGGGTGAGAAAATATTGGTTTGATTAATTTGAAGAAAGCGGAATGAAGATGAAGCATATTGATTGATTGTTTGAAATCAAATTTGAAAGTTGTGTCAGGGTTTTGTGATTTTAGGGTTCATGTACAATTAGATTTTAGAAAATAGGTTGATTAATCCATGATTGGTGTCAGAGTCGAGATGAGGGAGATCCAATGGTCATGGTATCCCCTCCTTAACACGATAATTCCCTATTTCCCTTGTTCTGGTAATTTAGGGTTCCGCCGAATCAAGTTTGTCTTGATAGCATATTTAAACCTGATTCACCTAAATTTACAAAACTCTAGCACGCCTTTCAAATCTAATTTCAAACCAATCAATCAATCTGCTTCGTCTTCATTCTGCTTTCTTCAAATTAATCAAACCAATCTTTTCTCACCCCTTTCTTCAATTTAATAAAAGCAAATCTTTTTAAAACCTAAATAAACTAATTCATCATCTTTGTGGGTTCGACTTCGAACTTTCCTAATACAACATTTTAATTAATTGAGTAGTATAGTTTGAGTTTTTATAAATTTTTATTTTGATTATACCCATTGAGAAATAACGACGCCCTACGGGCCTGTCAAAACTGGCATCGTTGTTGGGGACGGTTTTTTAATTTTTAGGTTTTAAATTTTGATTTTAATTTTGTTTCTTTATTTCAATTTCTCGGTCTACGCTGGGTATGCACATGCTATGAATTTCATATTTTTAAATTCTTAATGCACGACCATCACACACATGTAAAAGGAAAAGAAGTATTTAAGTTTGATTCTGAACCGAAGAAAATCTTGAGAAAGAATATAACTGCAACCATGACGGGCGCAGAGCAACATCTAGCTACTGGAGGAGTTCTTCAAAGAGATCCAGGGATGCAGACGTTCGTAGACTATGGGTGACCATCGAACACAAGATTGCAACTGAGCATCCTAGCACCCCACGTTGTTGCAAACCACTTCAAGATCAAGCCTGTAATAATTTTGATGATCTCAAACAACGTTCAATTCACTGGACTGCCGCAAGAAGATCCGAACAGACATCTAGAAATCTTCCTCAAGCTCTTTGACACATTCAAATTCCAATTTAGCTCATTCGAATCGATTGTATATTCAATTTTGATATAAAACTTCTTATACTTTTGAAAAAAAATCCTTTGTAAAACTGTTTTTTCATTGCGTCTGTGAGTTTACTTTTAAATTAAATTCTGTCACTTCTGTGAATTGAATTTGGTAAAATTGATTCTATATTTGAAATCATCATAATTAATATTATAAAATAAGGTCAGCTTATTTTTTGGTTATAATGAAAAGTAAAAAACAATAAAAATTAATTACCATGGTTAAGGTTAAAACAGGTTTACTAAGGGATCCGCTAATCATTTTTTTCATTTTCTAAAGCCGGTTTATGGGTTCCCAGTACCCCACAACATGATTCCAATACAACCACTTTCACCATTACACAAAAACATCAAAAACTAAGAGATGTCCAAGAAACCACGAACCAGGCCACAAGAACATCAGAAATGCTGGCCAAACCTCATAAAGGGTTACCTTGAACGTCCCCCGGCGCGACCATCGACACCGGCCCAAATCCTCCCGTCGGCAAACTCTAGCGGAATTCACCCAGCCTTCAAGCGAAATGAAATGGACCTCCAGGAAGAATCCATCCACAATGGACATCAAAGAAACCAAAATGAAGATACCAGATCCTGACGTCGTTAGCACCCTGATCCGCAGATAACTCAGAAGATCCACCTTGCCCTTCCCGCCTCCAGGATCAAACAAAACAGTTCCACCAAACACATAAAAATCCACCCGCAAGAAAAATCGCCATTAGATCCAAAAAACAAACTAAAGTGTAGAGCAGAATCGAACTCTCCCGCAGTAATCGTCGTTGGAACCGAAACAAGAAGAGCCTCATCTCAACCACGTCACCCTTCAAACACATCTGCACCAACCCAAACATAAGGACAAACCAAGGAGTATGAAGCCACATCTTCATCACCCAGGACTGGAAGATCCAACACCACGTCCATGGAAGCATTGTCGTTGAGGGAATTCGAGCAGGTATGAACAGACAACGCCACCCTGGACTGGAGCCGAACAAGACCAAGCCGCGAAAGAACCCACACCGACTTCCAATTCGGAGAACCGCAGGAGCAGGATGAAGAAGGAACCGGTGAAAAGATGAGGGCCCCTCCGGCGTCGACACCACGGAAGGAACACCAACAGTTCACAGAAATTAAAAACAACCAAATTGCAAACAAACCTCCCCCCTCCGAATCGCGTCGGAGCTGCAGTTGAGTCGCACCAAGTCACACCCGAAGCCGAAGTAAGCCCAGGCCAAATCTGGAGACCATCCATCACCTGCCGACGCGCACTGAAGCCATGTCGAGACCCCGGAGCCGGAAAGCATCGTCGCGCGGCGCCGACACGAAACCCGCTGGAAGCCGACTCCAAGATCCAGACCACCAGAACCCGCCTTGCCGAGATCCAGACCACGCCAAAGACCAACCCTATTGTCCTTAACAAGAGATCCAAATGAGGTTCTTCTAAATGAAGGTAATCGTCTTCACTGAGCTCCTTATTTTTAGTTCTTTTTCCACCTTCAATTATGTCTTAATACTTCCAATATAATAACACCAGTATCTCTCATATACTGAGATGTTATTATGTTGATGACATAATTTTATTCATTTTCTTCTCCATCGAATTGGGAACAAAGTTATCGCTCGTGTGCACGGCAGACTACCGCCTCGCAAACCGATTTAATTTGTTTCCCCTCACCAACTCACTTGTATAGTCATAATGATGGAAATAATTGATATATATGATGCTTATGATATGATATAGGTTCTAAAAATTTAATATATCATCCACTTACCCTTTCACCCATTAAGAAATGATATTGTCGCTTGTGTGTGCGTACGGCTTACCGCCTCCACAAAACGATGTGATTCATTTTTTATGTCCACTATTCAAAAATGATTCTAAAAATATATCAAATGAACAAATATAATGTTTATAACATTAATATCATTCTGGAGATGATGGAACTATATCCTATGCACAAGAACTGGAGCTTTCATGATAAAACATCCATAAGAAAATAAGGCAATTAACACCCAAAACAATAGTAATAATGAAAGATTGTTTACGGGTGATAAAATGTTATAAAAGGGTCATATATGATATTATAAATATTAATATGATTCTGATATAAATTAATAACATGTTTAAAACCATTATATAGGAGGTTAAAACACGTTCAACTAAAGAGAAGCGTGGGGTAAGAGATTTCGTCTCAATTTCCACTTCATTAAGACTTATTTGAAATTATGCACCTATTTATTTTTATGTTGTGTATATATTGTCCTTTTAAGGTGTTTAACATGAATATATACTTATTCATGGTGATTTATGATTCAATTCAAGTTATCCATACAAGAGGAATGTTTAAAAGAAAATTCAGTCTTATTTCTCTTTCGATCGATTAATTTTTTCTCCCATATCCATGTTTTTTCAAAATAGTTCTACAAAAATCCTTTTTATTTACTAAAATGATTTATTAAGGACATTTTATACTATCTCTGGCTTTTTACAAGGTATGAAAGAAATCATTTTGATGTTTTTCAAAAAAATTGTTTTCAACTCTTTAAAAAAGTCAAAATGAATGTTTTTTTAACGTATACAGCGTTAACGGAATTTCCCGTTGTTATAACTGTTTTATGCTATTTAGCTTCTCCTACAAGTTTTCTATAGTTTTTCAAAGAAAACTCTTTAAATGAAAACTCGCTTTAATATTTCGCTTCCATTTTCCAAGACTTGATTTGATCACGAAGCCTATAATTTTGATGAATTAAAAGTCATCTTTCATTTAATTTGTGGTCTTCTACTTTCTCTTAAAACATTCACTTTCTTGAAATCAACTTTCATTGGACATTGCATTTCTCTTAAATATCCATATTCTTTGTATCATGGATATGATTATTGCATAAATCGTATATCATTTGTACATATGGTGTTTTATTATGAAAGTCATTTGATTGATTGGGGAAAATCTTGATAAATCTGTTTTTTTTTACTCAATACAGATATTTATTAATAAGACATATTGTTATTAAATTGAATTGGTCATTCAATATATGAGAAATATTTTGGACATGCAGTTACAGGCGGGGTCCGGTTATAGATATGCGCTCGATACATCAACAGGTCTCATAAGACAAATCAGTTAGCCAAATTAAATGGGTTTTTACCCATAGTTTTAAACTATCTTGGCAAAAGATCTTGACGGTAGAGGTATCATGATGCTTGAGATCATGACGTCCAATATTAAGCATTTTCACCATTGAGAATTCAGTTATTATTATTATCCATGAGATTTTTTCATGGATATTATTTATGGATGCATTTTTTATTGAATGGATCGAAGGCCTTTTTTATTGATTTTTGATAACCCTCCTTTCAATGAATGAGGGGGAACCCTTACAAGGCTCGTAGGCTCAGAGATTACAAGGCACGTAAGCTTAGAAGATTACATGACCCGAAGGTCTTAGAGAATTCAACCAAACTATCTACAAGGAATTGCCCCTCCCCAGCATCTGCATCGTGATAATAGCTCTCCACCTTCGCATGGTCGTCTGGCTAGGCTTCCTGTGCAAGTACAGGCTGGTCCCGATGGCATAGTCATACCCTCTCATTCTGACAATCCATTTGGCTCTACTCTAGTGAGTGCACCAGCTCTGAATCCTCTTCTGGGGCTGCTCTTTTTTTGTAGAGTCTGTCTGGGGCAACTGCATGTGGCCCGAAGGCCTTGAGGTGGCCTGAAGGCCTTAAAGGTGGCCCGAAAGCCCTACTGACCCGAAGGCCTGGGTGGCCCGAAAGCCTTAAGGATTCCAAGCCCAAACCGATGGCCCAAGGTGAAAAGTTCCAGCTGCTACAGTACCGAACAGTACCTGCTACAGTACTCATGCAATGTACAGTTCTGCTACAGTACCTACTACAGTGCTGCTACAGTAACCCCGGAAATATGCCTCTACCTGATTTTGAATCTGGGTCTCGTGGATGCACTTAAGGATACCTCACCAACTGGGTTGAGCCTCATGTGCTATTTATGGATGCATTTCATTCTCAAGTTATTGATTAAATGACGTTTTTTCAGTTATTTACCTAATCATGTTGATTATGTCTTATTTCGTGCTCAAGTTATTAATTAAATGACATGTGTTTTCAGTTATTTACTTTTTCATATAGATTATGTTTTACTTACTCATGATATCTTATGTTGTATGTAACCCTTACTGAGCATTTTAGCTCGCCTTTATTTTGTTTCCTTTCCGCGAGATATGAAAAATAATTCTTTAAATGAGTTTCAAGGATGTTGAATACATTAGGGGGAGATTATAGGGTAATGAGAGTGAAGCCTCTCGACTACGGTGACCTACCAGCCTCTCTCGGCGATGGGTGTGTGTCATTGACGCTAGCCTCCTGAAATGGGTCGTCTTAGTGCGGATTGGTCATCATGTCGACGATCCTAGCCCTGTCATTCCTTCCAAAGCTGCCTAGGGTTACATTGACGTCGTATGTCCTTCCTGTGGAGATCTCGTCAGTCTCGCCCATACAGATGGACCTGAAGCCTCCTTTTTTCCTTCAAGGTTTCATCGGCATTTGGGTTGTCGACAGCAAATTTCCTTGACGCAACCTCCATTCATGTTTGCACCCTTGTCACCAGATTTGGTTCTAACCGGCTGTCACTGGAGGTCTTCGAACAGTTAGTCAACTCGACCTGGAATCTAAGTTTTCTAACAGTTGTTGGGGTTCTCGATGCCCATAATTTCAGTGTTCATCTTCACTCGGACGATGGTTTTGCTCGTGCTTGGGCATCGAAATACCGACTTTGCGACAACCGGCGGTTTTTTCTCCTTTGTTGGACTGTTGATTTCAACAAAGGATGGGATTGCAGAAGGGTGGTGGTTTGGTTGCGCCTGTCAGGGTTATCGTTGCCCTTCCAGAACCCAGCTGATCTCAAATGAATCGAGGATCGCTCGGGCTGCTTCCTTCTTGCCAATGATCAAACCCTATGCCTGAAGCAGTTTCATGGGGCACGCATGTGCGTTGAGATGGATGTCTCGAAGCCACTCCCAATGAGGATTTATCTCTCAGTTGGTGACAAGGAAAGCTTCTGGTAGTTGATTCAGTATGAGGGGAAGTTTGGCTACTGCCTTTTGTGACATTGGCCAGGACACCGGGAGCATCAGTGTAGGTGTCGCAATCATAGGGGCAATTAGCGCCTAGAAGAGTGTTCGGCTCCCGCTGCTCCCGAGTCTTCGGCTTCTGCCCCACAGGTCCCACCCGCGGGAGGCCTTGTGCTTGTTGATACGGGGATCCAACAGTTTGTGGCTCCCTCTTCCCAATCTGATCTGGGATTTGGGGACCCTCCAGTCCGAGTGAGGGTGGTTGCTGCCTCTTCTTCCATTTATGCTTTGGGGGTGTCTTCTACTCAGGCGGGTGGAGGGGAGTTTGTTGTTGTTGGCAAGGGCTGGATTTCTTCTCCTGAGCCTTATTCAGCTTCTTTGGAGGTGAAAGGTATTTTGTAGAGAAGAATAAAGGTAAACATCTCATTATCGATGGAGAAGGCTTCACTCTCTATCAAGGGAGAAATCCCAAATCTCGTAATCTCAACAGGAATCCCCTTCATGGGGAAGCGTCGGCTCAAAGAAGTTCTCGTAATTTCACTTCATCTGATTTGGTAAGTAACGAGATAGCATAAAAATCTGGTAAGGCAGCTGGCTCTGGTAACACAATTGATAATCTCAAGGGAATAGAAGGATGCCTCGGCAGGAATAAGGAGACTTCTCCAGTGGACGCCAGGAACCCATCTTCTATCATGGTAGTTGAAGCAGTCACCTATGAAAATTGGGCGCGAGGAACACCAAGAGACAAGTCAATCTAAGGGAATTAAGGGAGCTTCGACATCACCTAGTAATGTGAAATCTTGATCCCCATTACGTGACTTTAACCCACTTGTTACTAGGCCTAGGTGTATCTAACCTTTGTGTGGTTTTTAGTATTGGAATTTGGGGTATTTGGGGAGGCTTGGTTGTGCGGGTTCACACTTAACCTAGAAAAGTGTTTTCTTGAAAATACCAAAAAATGGATTTGGAAGAGTTTCAAGGATGACGAACATTTGTTTTTATCATGTTCTATGCATTTTCCCCAATGTAAAATGGGTGTCATGTATTTATCTGGTTCTTCGAGACTACTAAACTGATCGGTCCTTCAGAACGAGTAACAAGCTCGTGGGGCATCGTTATTTCCCAATGAGTCTAATCAAAACACAAATTTATAAAAACTCAAACCATGATACTCAATTAATTAAAATGAAGTATTAGGCAAATTCAAGGTCGAACCCATAGAGACTGTAAATTAGTTTATTTAGGGTTTAAAAAGATTTGATTTTATTAAATTGGAGAAAAGGGTGAGAAAAGATTTGTTTGATTAATTTGAAGAAAGCAGAATGAAGACGAAGCAGATTGATTGATTGGTTTGAAATCGGGTTTGAAAGGTGTGTCAAGGTTTTGTAATTTTAGGGTTCATGTGCAATTAGATTTTAGAAAATAGGTTGATTAATCCATGATTAGTGTCTGAGTCGAGACGGGGGAGATCCAATGGTCATGGTATCCCCTTCTTAATGCAACAAACCCTTATTTCCCTTGGTTCGGTAATTTAGGGTTCCGTCGAATCAAGTTTATATCGATACCATATTTAAACCTCATTAACCTATATTTACAAAACTCTAGCACGCGTTTCAAATCTGATTTCAAACCAATTAATCAATCGGTTTCATCTTCATTTTGCATTCTTCAAATTAATCAAACCAATCTTTTGTCACCCCTTTCTTCAATTTAATAAAAGTAAATCTTTTTAAAAAATTGGGTACAACCGCGAAAGTGGCACACGACACAAGGAAGAAAATTACATTAAATCGCAAGCCCGAGGACTTGACCCCACGACCTGCCCCTCACCTCCCCCCACCCCCCAAACCCTTACCACCTCACCACCAACGGTGAGGCCAATAAAAGAGAAAATCTTTTTAAAAACTAAATAAACTAATTCATCGTCTCTGTGGGTTCGACTTCGAACTTGCCTAATACTACATTTTAATTAATTGAGTACCATAGTTTGAATTTTTATAAATTTGCATTTTGATTAGACATGTTGGGAAATAACGACGCCCTACAGGCATGTCAAAACTGGCACCGTTGTCAGGGACGGTTGTTTTTTAGTTTTTAGGTTTTTAATTTCAATTTTAATTTTGTTTCTTTATATCAATTTCTCTGTCTAAGCTGGGTGTACACATGCTGTGAATTTCAAATTTTAAATTCTTAATGCATGACCATCACACACATGCAAAAGGAAAAGAAGACTTAGTTTGATTCTGAGCCGGAGAAAATCCTGAGGAAGAATATAACTGCAATCGTGGCGGGCACAGAGCAACATCTAGCTACTCGAGGAGTTCTTCAAAGAGATCTAGGGCCGCAGACGCTCGCAGACTATGGGCGATCATCGAACATAGGATTGCAACTGAGCATCCAAGCACTCCACGTTACTGCAAACCACTTCGATATCAAGTTTGCAATAATTTTGATGATCTCAAACAATGTTCAATTTACTGAACTGTCGCATGAAGATCCGAACACACATCTAGGAAACTTCCTCGAGCTCTGTGATACATTCAAATTCCAAAATGTTTCAAGTGATGTGATAAGACTCCATCTTTTTCGATTTTCATTACGTAAGCGATCTCGAGATTGGATCCAAAGTCTACATGCACATTCTATCACTACATGGGATGAGCAGGCCAGGAACTTTATCACCCACTTCTTTCCACCTTCTAAGTCAATGGCCATACGAGTAAATATTCTAAACTTTTGTCAATTTGAAGATGAATCGCTATATTCTACCTGGGAACGTTTTAAAGATATGACTCGTAAATGCCATCATCATGGTATAGAGGTATGGCTACTAATCCAAACTTTCTATAAAGGTTTGTCACAGGGAAAACAGTTGATTTTAGACGTTGCAGCTGGAGGATCATTAATGAGGAAGTCGCATGAAGCAAGTTACAACTTGTTGGATGAAATTGTGAGCAATAGTTTCCAATGACAATGAGAAGAGACGCAACGAAAAGGCGCCCATGCAATCAACAACAATGACTGGATGGCGGCACAGCTGGAATCATTGACCAAGAAGATGGACCCTGACCAAGTACAAAATTTTCAATCATTCGTCACGTGAGTTGAAGTTAAAAGAGGTAAAAGTCAAGCCAACGACGATAAACAAAAACCCTTCCGAGAGGCAACCCGGGTTTTTTGTATTTTTCTTTATTTTGTTTTTAGGTGTGCATGTTCTCTGCTTCAAATATTTCAAAATTCATTGATAAATGGCATGTGCTTTCACTTGTTCATGTTTAAATTGCAAGACCATCAAGACCCAAGCCGACACCAAACAGCATGAAACACAAGAAGAGTCTGCAAAACAATTACACATTGTGAGAGACGTACACGTCGTGAACCAGTACAGGCAAAACATGTACAACCAACTTCAAAGCAACACTCAAAAGGAGAGTAAGTGTTTCAATTCAGAATTTTTCCCCACATTTAATTAGAGTTTCTAACTGCCAATTGCATGTCCCGCATTTGATTCATTCTTTAATCAACCGAGATAGGAGACATAAACTACCAAAGACAATTATCATGCCATAAATTTAAATTTCTTTGTAAATAAATTTGAATGAGAAAAATGGGGAAAAAATAGTAAAGATAATCATGTGGATTCGGATTTGACAAATCATGATTTAAGAGAGCATGTTGATCATTGTAAATGAAATTTTTCTGAGATTTGTCCATGCTTTGAATTTTTTATATTTCCATTAATTGATTTAATTATCCGCAGTCATTGTCATAAGTGATTGTCTCAACCCTTCATCTCATTCCTGAGACATCCTCTGAGTCAATATTTTTCATTCTTTTTATAGTATATTTCTTTTGAAACTCAAGCATGTTCTCTACTATAACTTGATTTGCATCTTATCAAAGCTATGACTGAACGAAATCTCTTTTAATATGATTGAGGCATCTTTTGTTAGTCTTTGTCTTGAGACTCACCTTACATTAATCTATTTTAAAGCTCATAGAAGTCATGAATAACCTTTCTAGGGAAGAGCCACGTTAGAAGCTCGTCTTATCATTTCCTGCATTGCTCTAAATATTTTGTATGATTATCAAACATAAGAATGAGGGAGACGAGGACTGGTAGAAGGGATACAATTTTTGTAATAAATAAAGTGTGGGGGAATTTCATAAGATTTGAGGAAGGCATATTCATTGTATTTATTACACACTCTTCAAAAAAAAAGGGAAATGGGTTGTGTATAGGACAATTCAAAAATCACAATTGCTTGACCGGTGATCTTATTATAACTATTACAAATATTGTCGTGAGGAGATCATGTGGGGTTAGGTGGTAGCTGTGAGAAGAAGTGTCCCTAGCACAAACTTTTGAAAAAGAAAAGAAATAATAATAATAAAAGAGGGTGTTTCATTTATTGCATTTCCTCTCTTTATATAAGTCTGCTCTTAGATACCGGGGGAAGTAGAGACTTTCGTTGAGTTGTTTTTTATTATCATGCAAACAACTTTAGAGACAAATCTCTTTTTTAAGCTTTACTTTATTTACATCATTTACCTACCTACCCTAAGCCTCGGAGTCGTTTGATCCTAAATGGTAAAGCCTTCATGATTATTTGTGATTTTGTCTTTACGCGATGGAGATGCTAAATGTCTTACAAGCCTATGTTAAGTGACATGTTCTTGAGGTATGTACATCACTCTATTTACAATTGTACCCTGATGATGAGCGGAAAAATTAATTTGTAATTTGCAAATCGCATGCGTATTAATAATGAATTGAAAAATGAAAATGGATAAATGGAAAAGCTCTAGTTATTTCAAAAGATGAAGTAAAATACATGTTTAATTTGTATTCATTGGAAAATGAGGCGTTGATAAATTTTCCAAGTGTGATGCTCGAACATTTAATTTTCCATTTGATCAATTGTTTTTGTTGACATTGAATTTAAAGCATGGTAAGGTGAACATCATTTTTAGTATGTTGAGATTTCATCCTTGAGGACAAGTAAGAATTCAAGTATGGGGATTTAATAAATGCATTTATTGTATACATTTCTGATATTAAAATGTATTGATTTTGATGATTTAATTGATAATGCATGTCTGCACACCTCATGTTTATCTTCGTATTTGGCAAGATGTGATATTTTATGAAAAAAGAGAAAAAAGGGAAAAAAACACCGGATTTTTTAAGCTGAATGTCGTCATTACATAAAGGCAGAGCATGCCGAAGAACCGGAAAAAGGCATTTTCACGTCGTGTAATCAATACACGACGTGAGACGTCTACACGGCGTGAAGGCAAGACACGATGCATGGTGCACGACACATGGCGCACAACAGCGACAAGAGCCCCCGGCGCAAAAGTGCACGGCCCGCAGCGCGTGGCAATATTAACTTGCAGCGCACAAAAGAGGTGTGTATACATATATCAACAATAACAAATAATAAATTATACAATATATACATAAATATAAAAGATTTATGTCAATAATTCATATTTCACACATCAAAAAACAAATGAAGCAACAATGACACCAACAATTAAATATTAAAAACCATATATCTCAAAAAATCATCTCTCTCAATTCCTAAAATATATTAAAAACCATGTATCTCAAAAAAATGAGTTAGTGTCTTTCCTTGCCCGACGTTTTGAAATAAATCACAATTCCAAAAAAATATAAAACAAACAATTAAATATTAAAAATCATCTATCTCAAAAAAACAATAAACAAAAAAAAATAAGAAAACATGGTAGTAAAAATAACATCAGGAGTAACTCGAAAAAAAATAAGGGGCGAGCAACACAAATAAAATTGAATTAAAAAAAAAAGTTATTGGTTCACACGGAAGGTGTGCATGCCCTGGACAACATCACGTATCTGAGTCGCAACAGTCGAGGGAGCTCAGTTGGGTCGTGGTCGGCTGGTTCGCGACGGTCGAGGTATCTCAACTGAGTCGTGGCGGTCGATGTGGTCTAACATCGGCTGGGTCGTTGCGCTCATGAGAAGAGTAGAGTGTTGCGTAGCGTCGGAAGGGGAGGTCGTCGTTTGACCTCAAAAGAGGTATTTTCAATCTGGGCGTATGAGTTGGTAGGTTAAAAAAATGCAAAAAAAATCAAAAAGGCGTAATGGTGCGCGCTGCGCCACTGGGCGTCATAGCGCAACATGGCGCACGCCATAGTGAGCCATCTTAGATGAGTCATGGTGAAGCCATGGCACGGCGCACCACTGCCTGGCGCTAGCCATGGCGCAATGACGCGTCATGGCGCGCGCCATTAATAACTATGTAATCAACCTATTTTCTAAAATCTAATTGCATCTGAACCCTAAAATTACAAAACTCTGACACACCTTTCAAATCAGATTTCAAACCAATCAATCAATATGCTTCGTCTTCATTCTGCTTTCTTCAAATTAATCAAACCAATCTTTTCTCACCCCTTTCTTCAATTTAATAAAATTGAATCTTTTTAAAACCTAAATAAACTATTTCACCGTCTTTGTGGGTTCGACCTCTTCATCTTGCACTTTTCTTCACTTCACATCGTGTCTAGTCTTCACGTCGTGTAAACGTCTCACGTCATGTATTGATTACATGACGTGAAAATGTCTTTTTCCAGTTCTTCATCACGCTCTGCCTTTATGTAATGACGGCATTCAGCTTCAAAAATCCGTTGTTTTTTTCCTTTTCTCTCTTTTTCCATAAAATATTGCATCCTGCCAAATATGAAGCAAAGCATCATGTGTACGGGCATGCATTATCAATTAAATCATCAAAATCAATGCATTTTAATATCAGAAACTATACAATAAATGCACTTATCAATGATATCATTTACATCTTATGTAAAGGTAATAAAATAACCATCAGCTCTAAGTTATTGGAGTTGGGGCCGTTACACCAAGTCCCTGCAACATGACGTTAAATTGTGTGGTCAATGTCCTAGTCACACAACGTAAAACTGCACGACACATTCTTATCGCATAACATTAAACTGCATGGTATGGTCCTTCCACACGACCTTAAATTGTGCATCTTGACCACGTGGGCTTTGATTCTCATTAAACGGGACGTAGGACGCTTCCCTGAGGTTCAAACCCAACATCAAAACCATTTATGTCTCTCCCCGCCTCATCATATTCTTGTGAGCCTCATTGGGCCATATTCCCTCTGAGATCTTGTTCAACTCCACCAGGGCCATATTCCCTATGGATCATCCCTCTATCAAGTCATATTCTTGATAAAATCATACCCACGCCTGGAGGGTCATATTCCATTCGGATCTTATCACATTATTCTCGTTGGGCTACATTCTTAGCGAGACACATCTCCACAGGGCCATATTCCTTGTGAGACCAACTCATTTACGTCTCTCCTCACCTGGTCATATTCTCGTGAGCCCAGACATCCTTACTCATTAGGCCATATTCCCTCCGAGATCTTGTTCAACTCCACCACGATCATATTCGTTGTGGATCATCCCTCTATCAAGTCATATTCCTGATAAAATCATGCCCCCACCTGCAATGTCATATTCCCTTCAGGTATTATCACATTATTCTTTTTTGGGCTATATTCCCAGTGAGGCTCATCTTCACAAGGCCATATTCCTTGTGAGCAGGCCTGGCCTGAGGGTGAGCCCACTCAGCCCTCGGGTTAGGGCAACAAATAATAAGGGGGCAACACCCCCCTCCACCTCCCTTCCCCGCCTCGTCCCACAACACCTCCTCCCGGCTCGGTAAATTCTTTATCTCCTCTGCTTCGCTCCGCCTCCACCGTTGTCATCTCCCATACCCGATTTGCATGCACGAACTTCGATTGACGGTGTGCGTGAGTACCAACGCAAACTACCTATGCTCACCAGATTTGGACTGCCAACGTCCACCATAGAAGAACCTCAAGCTCGCCGAAGCGGTTGAAGCTTGATTGCGTCGCACGAATGACCGGAAGGTCGAGCACCGCCATTGAACAAATCTCACCATGACTCCCTTGCACGACGATGGAGATCCATCCACCCCGCTCATCAATTGAAGGAGAATCAAGCCACCGCCTCTTGTCTGGGTGAAAAAAAATTTGGGGCAAATTTTTGTTTTGGTTTTGCAACCAATCGATTTTGGGCTCCGTCAAAGTCTATTTTACTACTGGTGTTTGAATCTGTTATGTCATCCCCACCAAAGTCTCTTTTGCATCACCAGTAAGGTCGGTCTTACTCTGTTCATCTCCCTCAAACCCGTCAGACTCGGTAAGCTAAACTCAATCCCAACTTCATCCTCGTGCAATTTTATTCTACAAATTTATTATGATTATCATTATTATTTTTGCAATTAGATTTGTGAAGATATTGTTTTTGATTCACTGAATTTCTGATTTTTATGCATTGTTTTGGATTCACTATATTTCTAGTTTTTTAGTAGAAGGGCAACATTTTGAACACTGGGCTTGGGCAATCGTTATGTCTGGGTCGGCCCTGCTTGTGAGATCAACCCAATTCCGTTGGGTCATATTCTCTTCGAGGTTAACCAAAAGGGGTTGCTCATGCGTAAGCCAAAACCAACCATTGTTAGGAACCTTTCACCTAGATGTCTCTATCGCACGAAGTTAAACTGCATGAATCGATCCTTGTCACACAACCTTAAAATGTATGACATGTCTCATTAAGTGGCATCGAACTACGTGGGTTTTGATTCTTTTCACAAGAATACGTAGGAAGCCCTTATTATAGGTCTGATCCCAACACCATAAACATCTACCGTTTTCTTGGACCGGCGATAAATTTTGAAGTGTCTACCTATACGACTTTAAACCATGGCCCCTTTAAATTAAGGATCACTAAGTAATAATAAAACAAGATGGAGAACCTCTAATACATACAGATGGAATCATCGATGGAGAACCTCTAATACATACAGATATTCATGTTGATGGAGAACCTCTGATACATACGGATATTAACATTGATACATGTTAACGACTAACTACTGGCACGAGAGTAACCTATTCCACATAGGAATAGGAGAATGATTTATGAAATACGTCTTAAATCTATAATAGAATCCAAGAGTAGGCAAAAATCTCCCCCAAAAGGAGGGAAGGGCCTAACCTCCCACCCTCTTGACCAATATCTATTCTGAAGTATCGATGATAAATCTACCTCAGTGATCATCTATCTTTGGGAAGTAGGTTTGTACTGACGTTCATGTCAAATTGTCCTGGATACGGGAGTCGTTGGGTGTTTCTGGTTCCACGAACATCATTCCCGTCAAAAACCAATCGAAACAATGGGTTTGCTTTAGGAAACCATTTTGAGCAAACTTGATTTCATGTTTGGAAATAAGTTTTATACGAGCTAAAGGTCATATGTTTAAAAGAAATAGTTTTTCAATGGTTTTCAAATAATTCAATGAACAAGTTTTCTCTTTCTTTTATACCCCTTTATTGAGTTTTATGTGTTCACCCCACGTTTTCAAATGATTTTTACAGAGCTTAAGGATGAGTGAGAACGATTATGAAGCCAAAGTTTCAGCTATGAGGTTTCAGCCTTGAATGAAGCGGGTCACCCAAGTCTTTTTTATAGAATCGCTCAAAGGTGATGAGATACTACAGGTCAATTCAATGCTCTAGTCATACTTCAACCGGTTTTGAAAAAGGTGCGCGCTTGTACTCAGGGCGGACTCAAAGCACGGAATGTGGAGCTAGTTGATTTGCCATTGCAACTATTCGGGTTGGAGTTGTGAGATGTGCAACATTTAAAGATGTTGTCTTATGGAAAAAAAATGTTCATTTTGTTGGAAAAGTGTTTTGTCATGCAAGGGATTTTCCTATTTCTCTAAAAATATAAACCTAAAAGGTCTTGAGTTTGTAAGTGATGAGATATTTATTATGAATCATGTAATTATGGGATTGCTATGTTCGGATCTTTACATATATGTTGGCAGTGTTATGGTCATGCATTTGTTTAGAATTAATGTTTAATTCTGAGCATTTTTAATAGTTTGCATCAAAAAAATTGATTCGGGCCTTGATACGTGCTAAGGACGTATTCAGTCCATGGTTTGACTAGGACTGTTTATTTTTGTACTTATATCTGTTTAGGTCATTAAGCATGGTTGCTCGAGTCAATGTCAAGCCATTATTTTGATAGGTGCACATTTTTAATTTGCAAGATAGAGATTTGTGTGACTTAATTTCACACAAATAACAAACTAAATAAGTTTTATGTAATTTATGATTAATTGGCATGTTAAATAAATATGCATTTATTTTAAATGTTGAATTGTTATGCAGGCTTGGGCTACTTGATTTGTTAGGATGTTTTGCTTGATTATTGGATAATGCCTTGGGCCTCGATTTTGGCCTGCAGTTTGTGGTCTGCTTACCCTTGATCCAGGCAGCTAATCTCGGTCCCGAGACTTGAGCTATGACAACTGGTGCAACTGTTGTGTCTTGACACAACTTTGGTGTTAGGAGGGAAACCTAGTATAATTTCATTCAAGCTTTTAAGCACCTAACTCCTAGGTAATGGCTTTAAGACCTTTATAAAAAACTAATGTCATGCAAATAAAATGTACGAAAATTGTTCACCAAATGAGTGGTCATTTTCATTAGTACTTACGGAAGTACAAACTACATGGGTTTGTTACCAAAATTTACTTACATGTGAGATGAGAAATTAACAAATAAAGCCCCCTCAAACCTAGGAGGAGACCCCCATGAATAGAATAAATGGAAAGGCAATGCCATAAATAAAGATGAGTGAGGTATTTTACCTTTTTAAGACCCCAAGCCATGAGCCTGTTGTTGTACATGTACACTCAACCCTTCCACCACATCCATTTTAGTAGGTGTTGGACCAGTTCAGTGGCCGTTGATACACATTACCACCGTCCCTCTGAGACTGTTGAACAGGAGGGAGGACATGTTGCCCTTGTTGCGGAAGGTTGTAGAAAGCAGACGGGATCTCATGCCCGCCCCCGCCAACCCACACCGCTGAACCCTCCATCTGAACGAAACAGACTTTTTTAAAAAGGTACAGTAAAAATAATAATAATAATAAGGGTTGTGAAAAGTATAAAACCAACCTGCTGCACAGTGGCATAAGCATCATTGCTCGCTAGTGGTCCAGATGATGCAGGGCCATATGATCCATAGATGCTGTGCATGGTTTTAGTTCCGGGTTTATACTGTGGAATAGAATATTTAACCCCTGTGGTAGCTGTGGCGGGTGAAGCCTGAGGTTGCAGAGGGAAGGGGCTGTTGGTTAAGTACTGATGAATGGCGGGAGGTGGAACATAAAATGGGGAGATATAATGGCCATATGGTATATAGTTTGGCGTAAAATGTGAAATATGCAACCCGGTTGGCTGTCTGTATAGAGGGACTGGCTGATGGGTTGCAGCTATGGAGCTTGGCATTACTCCGGTGACTCGAGTAACAAGATGGCTTTGACCTACTATAGAAGCCATTGAGTTCCCACCCTGCAACTGAACACTGTAAACATCACAACTATGCTGATGTATGCATTAAGGACGGTCTAGATGTGATCAAAAGGCTATGTGAATGTCAAATCACAGTAATTTCCCATAAAAAGGCCATTCTGTAAATCAAACGGTGTATAAAAGCAAGCACGCGTGTATGAGTGTGGGGCGGGGGTATCTATCAGTCTCCGTGTTCCTGTAAGACATGCATATTTTTTTTAACTAAACCATTGAACATCGGCTTTAAGCAAAAAAGAAGAAGCAGGTTTATAGAAAAAAAAAATCTCAGCAGATTGTGCCGGTTGAAACGAAATCACTAAACACAGTATACAACCATGCTGTGCACATCAGAAATGTAACTTTCATGAAAATGTAGACTGCAACCTGCTACTGGTGGAAGTATCTTAGAAGCAAATCCAAGGTACAATAAAAAAAGCAATAAAATAGGCTACTCTACCAGCAAATATAAAAAACAAAACAATAACATGAAAGCAATGGAAAAAATAAAAAATATTCACAACCCCGTAGCCCATCAGCATCTTTGCCAGCAGCTGCTCAACAGTCATTAGTGGCCAACAAATAGCTTACATTGATGTTAAGTCATGTATCACATAATGGGGCAGTAAGAAAGGTTTATGAAAATAACCACATACACAAAGCAACTCAGAAGGCTTACAACGAAATTTGGAGCGTGACTTGTATCAGATGCTTGAGAAACTGAGTTTTGAAATGGATCATTCTGACCCCCCAGAATCGGTGCCCCAAAACCAAAACTGTGGCTGGAAGAATGGTGAGCAGCTGAATACTGATAGCCTCCATGCAGCAAAGCGGTTTCTTGCTTGGAACTGTTTTTCTCCAGGACAGCACTTGATGGAACATTACCCTCAACAGATAATAAATTCTCCGCTACATGTAGAAGTGACTCGGAACAAGCAGTGTGATTCTCTTCCTTAACGTGTTCCAATGCATTTTGATCTCTGAATTCATCTAAATGCCTAATTGATGATGTGAAAATAAACTTCAAATGTAAAAGCATAATCTCCAACACAATCATGTTAGCTTTCACATAGAGCTGACAATTTGAACCCGACATGATACAAGTTAAATGAGTCTGGGTCAGGCAAAAATGGGTTCACGTTGTGATTGGGTTGACAAATCTAACACAAATAACATTAAACTCGGTTCGGGTTGACCATTCATGACCCATTTAACCCGTGAACACAATTAAAAATATAACAATAATATAATATGTTTAAAATATAATAATAATTAATTTTATAATATATTTTATTTTTATAATCAACTTAATTTGAAATGATTCAATATGCTTATAGCACATTATTTATTTTAAATGGTTTAAAAGGGTAAGTTGCAACATGGATAACATATGTTTCATATTAACTATTATTTTTAGTCTCAATGGGATAATTCAATTTCGATAGTTCATTAAGTTTATGTGATATTAACCAGTTGGACCAGCCATGGGTCTGTTATAGATTTAAAGTTTAAATGGATTGGCAGGTAGGGTTAGGATTGACCCCTTTATCAATGGGTTGAGTCAGATCAACCCATTTGATTAAATGGATAAAAACCCGACCCGTGAAGCCGAATTGCCACCAGTACTTTCACATTGCACAAAAGTGATAGGAATCAGGTGCAAGAGAGAGAAAAATGAAGGATTTCTGTTATTACCAACAGTTTGGCGTACAAGAAATCACAAGAACAGAGAAAGAAGGTATGAAGAAGAAGAAGACGAGAAGAAGAGTTCAATTCCGTTGATCATGGCGTTTATCGTCGTGTAAATCTCAAATTGATCATCGATAATAACAAAAAACAAAGTTTGACACGACCCATCGCACACTTTCACTGCGCCCGGAATCTACAAGTGGTATCAGAGGGGTCACATAATTATTTATAATTATTTAAAGATCGTTGATTGATTTACGCATTTGTCATTTGGTTTTTAACTTAAGTCTAACCAAATTGATTAATTTTATGAATGAAATAAAATCAAAGATCTCATCCGGAGGTGCTGAGGAATCTGGCCGGATAACACAAGAGTACACACCGTGTAACCCGAAGGTACACGTCGTGTACTAGTGTTCAATGCACCAATAATTAATTCGGAATTAATTCAAGGCATGTGCATTTATTACACGCGGTGCATTTAATTATATATCGTGTGTTGACCGGGCCAGCCTGGCGCATGGTCAGCCGGAGTACACGTCGTGTAGCCCACGTGCACGGCGTGTAATCCTTGAGCCACAGACGGACCGTGTATCTTCTTACATGGTCGACCTGACTGGTGACCGTGTAACTCGAAGACCACACGACGTGTAGCCCATGTACACGTCGTGTACTCCAATTTTTTTCTGAGGCACGGTTACACGCCGAGTCCCCAGGCGTGTGCCTCGGATAAGGTGAGAAAAAGTACACGTCGTGTACTTGCACCAAATTGCGCAGAATTAAAATTTATTTATTATACACTGCAAACCTTATCAACATGTACTTGCATGTGGTCATTAAATTGATAGGACACGTCATGTGATGGGTTTTTAATATATATATAAATGTTTAATTAATTTCTGTGTAATGTTCAAATCTCCATATCATCTGTGAGTCGTACTAAAGTTATTACTCTACGTGCATTGAAGCATAACATGTGACAAAAAAATCATGTAATCTGTGTAATCATTAAGTTGATCGTACACGTCATGAAAGTATGTGATAAGTCGTGTACGCCATATGTCGCAAGAGTAAACAGTATACAAGTATAATACATGTTGGGTAGATTCGGATGAGTATTCACCGTGTTGCATCCAAGGTACATTTATGTACACAGTTAATTTTAAATAAATTTGTTTAATTTGTTTAAAATTATTATGGATGAGAATCTCAAAGAAATTTGGATGAGAATTAAGATAAAAGAATTGATTAATTAAATAAGATAATTATTCGAGCGCGATTTATCTTAAATATGAACGATTAGAATTAAATGCTAATTTTATTAAATATCTAATTCATTGCATGTTAATGGATGATCATGAGCTTAGACCAAGACATCTGTATGTGATTGGTTTCATTTAATTTATTATTAAATTAAATTGTTGACCTGCGTGTCATCTCTCATTTCATTATGTAAAGGCATGCGTGCCCATAGTTTCTTTTATGTAAACGTAATCTCCTCACATGCGTGTGAGTAAAAGCATATGTAATGGATAAAGCTCCGAAGTTAGTGGAGGCGGTTCAAGTTTGGAATCGAGGCGAAACCAATCCAAGAGAGATACATAGATGGACGGGTGGAAAGTTGTATCACGAACCCTAATTGGTTCGAGGTGATTTCCACTAGGTCAACTGTTAGTTTATCATTCGCTGGATAAATTAACCATTGGTAAAAGCTCCGGATCATACCACTTTAATATTTTATTTCTGTCAAGTTGCATGGTTATTTCATTATGAATGTTTTGTCGCGATCACATGAATTAATGGATTAACAAGCATGCAAAAAAGAACTAAAATAAATTGGCTTATGCGTAAAAATTATCTAAGACATGGTTAATCACTTAAGTAAATCCACTTAATATTAACAAACATGTAATAAAGATAATAATTGGCAATTTACGCATAAAAGATAAAATCTCTCAATTATATATTAAGTAGGTATTGTTTTCCACTACTTCAGTTAAAATCGAACCATAGTTCAAAGTTCTTAACCAGCCAAAGTTGGAGTGATTTCAATTATCGGAGAATTTTAACATGAAGTTTTGGGCAGACTTAACTTTGTTCATATCAAGGGTTAACTGTCAAAGCAGGATTTGGTGTAACTGAGAGTCAAGGGTTAAGGAAATCCAATTTAAGAATTCCAGGATTTGGGAGTCCACTCAACAGATCAAGAAACTGTGAGTTAATGCAGTTAGCATTTGGAATGTCTATCTAAAACCATTCAAACTGTTTGACCAACCAAAGTTGTGGTAATAAGCAGGGGAATATGGATCTTTGCCACTAGAATGTTCAAACAGGATATTCTGAAACTAATGGTGAGGGATATTAGGTTTCGATAAAATAGTGAAAGATTAATAAATATAATATTTATTTATTAGTCTAAATTTTATCAGATAAAGTATTAAAATTATGTTTATCTTATTTGTAGAAACAGCAATAAAATGACTTCAAACATACCACTGCGATCTATACTTGAAAAGGATAACCTTCTCACTGGCACAAATTTCCAAGAGTGGCAAAGGTGCTTACACGTTATCCTTCGCCATGAAAAGAAATTGTATGTGCTGGAAAAAACTTATTCCTGATGAGTCTAGTAATGAGGCTAGTGAGGAAGAGTCATCTCTCTATGAGAAAATTTTGAACAATGCTACAGTTGTTCAATGTTTCAAGTTATCGTCCATGACCAACGAGCTTTTGAAGCAACATGAGGACATGGATGCGTATAGCATTATGTCTCGCCTTCGAGGTCTCTATCAAGAGAAGGTGAGACAAGAGAGATATGAGATCTCTGGTCTCTATCATACTTTTTTCACTACCCAAAACCTTCTCGAGTTTTATTGCTAATTATAACATGAGCAATAATGAGAAGAGTCTTTCGGAACTTCTTACTTTGATTCGCCAAGTGGATAAGAACATGGGGCGTGACAAACTCGCGGTCCTTATGGTGAATAATAAAAGGAAGAATAAGGCAAAGTGGCCCAATACTAATAACAAGTCTAAAGTTTCCAATCATCGTCCTTCCAAGAAGAGAAAGATCCAGAGACGGGACAAGGAAAAGGTTGCAGTATGTTTTGCATGTGGCAAGCAAGGCCACTGGAAGAATTGCACCCAGGAGCAAGGAGAAGTTAAAGATGTGTCCGTTATCGAGTGTAATCTTTCAATATCTACACATTGGGTATTAGATACAGCTTGTGGTGCTCACATTTGTATTCAAATGCAGGAACCAAGTAGATTTCGAAAGATTGCTAGAGGAGAGGTGGATCTGCAAGCTGTCAATGGTGTGAGACTAGGTGCTCTAGCCATTGGTGACTACCACCTTTCATTGTCAACGGGAATGATATTGATTTTAAGGGATTGTTATTATGTACCAACGGTTACCAAGAACATTATTTTTGTATCATGTCTGGATGCAGATGGTTTTATTTTCAAGTTTGGAAATAAAAGTTGTTTCTTTTATAAAGACAACATATGTTATGGTATGACATATTTAAATAACGATTTTTATGTATTAAATTACGAAAACCAAGTATTGATAATAGATAACGAATCATGTTCAAACAACTCATATAACACTCAGTTATGGCATCACCGTCTTGGTCATGTAAACGAGAAGCGTTTGGCAAAGCTCTGTCAAAGTAGTTATTTAGACTCTTATGAGCTAAAACCACTTAAAAGATGTCATGCTTGTTTACAAGGCAAAATGACCAAACCGTCATTCGATGGACAGGGTGAAAGGGCCACAGAGCTTCTAGGATTGGTACACACTGATGTGTGTGGACCATTTCCAGTAGAAGCTAGACGTGGGTATTCTTATTCCATAACTTTTACTAATGACTTGAGTAGATATAGTTATGTCTACTTGATGAGGTATAAGTCTGAGTCCTTTGAGAAATTCAAAGAATTCAAGAATGAAGTAGAGAATCAACTTGGAAAGAAGATAAAAATGATTCGATCGAATCGAGGTAGTGAATATTTTAATCAAGAGTTTATCGACTTTCTACAGGAGTTTGGAATTCTATCTCAATTCACTTCACCTTACACACCACAGTGACATAGTAAGGTCGATGATCAGTTATGCAGATCTTCCGTTATCCTTTTGGGGATATGCATTACAAACTGCATCATATATATTAAACAAAGCGCCAAATAGAACTCCCTTAGAGTTACGGAGTGGAAAGAAACTTGTTTTGTCGCATAAACGTGTATGTGGTTGTGAGGCGTTTGTTAAGGCCCTCTCAGGCAACAAAAGGATACTGCCTATACAACCCCACAGACAAGAAAGTGATCGTCGCAAGACAAACCGTCTTTCTTGAGAGGGAGCACATCCTCAAAAATGATAATGGGAGCAAGATTGACTTCGATGAAGTTGATGCTCAAGATACACAAGAGTTGGTAGAGGAACAGATTCCACAGGTCCCCGTGGAAGAAATAGTTTCTGAAACACAAGTACTGCGTAGAAGCATAAGAGAGGTAAAAAAAACAGAGAGATATGGTCTTCTAATCACCAAAGATGGTGACTCATTACTGGTTGACAATGATGAACATCTCCTACAAAGAGGCGGTAGAGAGCTCAGAAGCTGCAAGATGGCAAGAAGCCATTCTGAAATGGATTCATGTATCGGAACCAGGTTTGGGTTCTAGTCGATGCGTCGGTTGATGTAAAGCCCATAGGGTGCAAATAGGTATTCAAAAGAAAACTGGACATAGAAGGTAAAATAAATACCTATAAAGCAAGGCTAGTAGCTAAAGGGTTTAAATACCATCAAGAAATTGACTACGATGAAACCTTTTCACCAATTGTCATGTTAAAATCTATCAAAATTCTACATGTTGTAGCAACTTACCATGACTATAAAATCTGTCAAAACTGTTTTCCTTAATCGGAACCTTCAGGAAATGTCTATATGACACAACCAGAAGGGTTTGTGACTCCAGGTGATGCCAAAAAGATTTACAAGTTGCAGATATTCATTTATTGGATCGAAACAAGCATCTACATCATGGAACATTCGATTCGATGAAGCTATAAAAGAATTTGGTTTCATTAAGAACGAATGTGAGTCATGCGTTTACAAGAGGTTTAGTGAGAATGCAGTTGTTATCCTAGTAGTATATGTTGATGACATAATACTTATTGGAAACAACATATCAGTCTTCCAGTCTGTTAAAAACTGGTTAAACAAGTGTTTCTCCATGAAGGACTTAAGTGAAGCAGCCTATATTTTAGGGATCAAGATCATTCGTGATAAATCCAAGAGGCTGTTTGGACTAAGTCAAAGTACATACATTGACCAAATACTAAAAAGATTTAATATGAAGCAATCCAAGAGGGGATTGGTTCTAGTGTCACATGGTATACATCTTTTTAAGAAAATGTGTCCTCAGACACAACAGGAGAAAGAGAGAATGAGTAAGATCTCATACGCTTCAGCGATAGGATCAATCGTGTATATCATGTTATGTACTAGACTTAATGTTGCCTATGCATTGACCATGGTAGGCAGATATCAAGCAGATCCAGGAGGATATCATTGGTCTGTTGTTAAGGCTATCCTTAAGTATATGAGAACTAAAGATATGTTTCTGGTGTATGGAGGGGACAAGGTGTTGGCCATCAGGGGTTATACTAATGCTAGTTTTCAAACAGATCAGAATGATCTAAAGTCGCAATCAGGATATGTTTTTTGTCTCAACAGAGGACCTATGGGCTGAAAGAGTTCAAAGCAGCTAGTTGTAGTTGATTCTATAGCAGAATCTGAGTATATAGCGGCTTCTGATACAGCTAAGGAAGTTGTTTGGATACAGAACTTTAACCAGGAGCTTGATGTGGTACCTGTTGGAGTTTGTGGTCTAGAACCAACTACTTTGTACTTTATTCATTAAATAAAAGCCTTATCACATCTTGATTGTTCTTCTGCATGACATGTCATGTGATAATGTCCTAAGGACAGCTATTGCATTAAAAGGTCGTAGCGGATCCCTGCTATGATGAGAACCCGGAAGTGTCATAACACTGTTCTTGAATGTATGTTCTATGACCGGATGATATTATTTGAGGGACACAAATAATACAGGTCATTAGGGGTGAGGACTCATAAAACTTTGAGACACCTTCTCATGGTGTGCGCCCTTGGTAATATCCAGGAGGATATTATGAGAACGAGACCCGCCAGTAGGAAATCCACATTTCATAGTGTCATTAAATGTTCCTATCTGCGGACGTGTGTATTGGTCCTTAGACTTTAATATTATTATTAATGGGTATTACAACTCGCGCACTTAGATGTATTGACGAAAACTGTGACGACACATTGTTTGCAGCGAGGTAAGATACGTTGGGTGCGTCACGAGTAATACTGCATTAATATATAATGCGAGAAAGGATTTGTCCCTTCTATTCCATTACAGAAGTAGATATCTCAGGCCCTTTGATGGAATTGATATAGCCTAAATAAATCCATGACCATGGTAAGGAATAGGCGAGTTCAATACCGAGAAGTCAAAGAAAGAATAATCGAACACATGGGTTGATGGCACTAGCATGCAACCCGCTTGATTAGAGATATCGAGACAAAGGGATTATATTACACAGTAAGCGTTCGTAAGAGGTGACACGTCATTGCGGCGTTAACTTCTTTCTCTATGGGGTGCCTTGGCGTGTTGCTAGACGCTAACCTTGGACTTTAGGCAGGCTCCGCCTAATGCCACTGAGAAAAAGGCCTAGAGGGTCACACACTAAGTGTGTCCATGTATCTCAGTTAAATATTAATTTAACAAGTTAAATAAATATTATTCCCGACGGTGGTTTAATAAATATTTAAGGATGCCTGATTGCATTTATTTCGACACTAGTTATTCGAGAGAATATATTGTGGGCGAAATAATATATTTGTTAGCGAGTAATGCAGTTACATTTATTTAAGAAATAAATAGATATTACTCAAGGTCTAATAAATGTGGTGGAGAAAAATTGAAAAATAAAAGTACACGCCGTGTAGTTTTATGGAAGACAAGTACACGCCGTGTATTAATTATTACACGCCGTGTAGTTTTCCAGTCGGAATTTTTTAGGATAAAATATTGTTTATTTAATTAAATGATATTAAATGTAATACGCTGGACGCATGTCAAGTAATAATGATAGTCAACTATCATTATTATGACATGGGGTATTGTTAAGAATTAAATGAAATGATTAAATACTTTTAGGTAATTAATTCATTTTATTATTCTAAGTATTATAAATCCCTATTACATTATTCTCAAGAGATCGAGTCATTATTGTGCACAACGTTTTTTTGGAAATACTCTCAAGCCAAGAGAGAATTCTCTTTCCACCAAGAACGCTTTCAAGTTACGAGAGCGAGATCCTCCACCGGATCAAGGCGGTCGAAGGCGGACATCACACGCGAAGGTTCTTCCGCGCTAGCACCCGGAGATCCCTTCGGCGACGTCCAGAGATACGTGGAGCACGTGTGGATCACCGCTAGAGGAATCCTATACTTGGATTTTACGACACAACGACGGATCACAGGATCGTGACCGGAGACTCCAACGAAGAAAGAATTCCACCGAGGTAATTCTTATGAATTAATTAAATTAATTATAACCAACATATGACGATCCTATCTCAATGGTTTCGGGACTTTTTTTCTTTTTCGTTCTTCGTTCTATTCCGAAGATCCGGCGTTTTATATCGTGACGGATCTCGGATTGAACGTCGTTTAACGCTAAAATTAAAGTTGGGCAAAACCCACCAACGCGCTTCCGCTGCGCCCGGAACCTACAAGTGATATCAGAGCGGGTCATATCGTTGATTATAATTATTTAGTTTTTCGTTGGTGATTTACGCATTTAATAATTTAATTATTTCAATTCATGTTTAATCGTTCTGGAAATCTGAATGTCGAGATCTGTTCTTCCTCCCTCGTTTCTCGTTCACCTCACAGAAACGAAATTTTTCTTTTAATTTTGATTAAAATAAAATAGAGGAACTCATCCGGAGGAGCCAAACGTTTCTAGCCGTACAACACCAGAATACACAGCGTGTATTCAGAAGTACACGCCGTGTAGTCTAGGTTCAATGCATTGACTGATCCGCCAAATCAGGCCGTGTATTGAAGTCATTTATGACACCATGGTGTTGACCAGAAACAGGTGGCACACGGTTTCCGGATTACACGCCGTGTTGGTGTAGTCCCTTCGGGTTCGGGTTGGACCGTGTACCCCGTACACGGCTTGCCCGGCTGGAAACCGTGTAACGCGGAAACTACACGGCGTGTGTCCAAAAGAACACGCCGTGTACTCCGAAAATTTCCGAAGTACATTGACACGCCATGTCCCCGGGCGTGTACTTCGGATGGACGGTGAAGAAAAGTACACGCCGTGTAGTCGGAACTACACGCCGTGTACTCACCCAAATTACGCAGATTTATTAAAATTTGTTATTATATTATACAAACCCTTGAGACGTGTACCATAGTGCAGGCGTAAAGTTGAGGCACAACACGTGATAGGTGTTTTATATATATGTGTTTAATTTAACATCTGCGTAATGAATGGGAATTCACCGGGTTGCCTCCAAGGTACAAGTTACGTACAAGGATAATTTTAAATGAATTTATTTGTTTAAAATTATGATGGATGAGAATCTCAAGGAAATTCAAAAAAAGGTTTTAAGACAAAAAGATTGATTAATTAAAGATAATTAATTAATTCGGGCGTGATTTATCTTAAACAAGAACGATTAAAGAATTGAATGCTAGTTTTATTTATGCGTAAATATCGTTGCATGTATGGATGATCATGAGCTAGACCGAGACCTTTGTATGTGAATGGTTTCTTTTAATTTATTTATTTAAATTAAATTTGTTGGCCTGCGAGCCATCTCCTCATTAATATGTAGGGTCTGCGTGCCCAAGGATTCTTTTATGTAAAAACCCCTTTTTACCCCTCACCTACGTGTGAGATAAATGCATATGTAATGGATGGAGATCCCAAGCTAGTGGAGGCGGCTCAAGTCAGGAGTCAAGGTGAAACCAATCCAAGGAGATACAAAGGTGGACAGGTGGAAAGCTATAAACACGAACCCGAAAGGTTCAAGGTGTTTCTCCCCTAGGTCTTGGGCTAGTTTATCAACCGCTAGATAAACTAACCAATAGAAAAGCTCATGATCATATCATTTATTTCTATCAGTTGCATGGTTTATTTATTGTGGGTGTGTTGTCACGATCACACAATTAATGAATTAAACGAGCATGCAAGATGGAACTAAAATAAAACCGGCTTATACGTAAATATTATCTTAGACATGGTTAATCACTTAAGTAAATCTCACTTAATATTAACAAGCATGTAATCAAAGATAATAAAATGGCAATTTACGTATAAGGATAAAATCCCTCAAAAGAAATATTAAGTCGGTATAGTCTTCCATAATCTTGGTTAGAATCGAACCATAGTTCAAAGTGCTTGACCAACCCTAGTTGGGGTGCTTTCAATTATCGGGAAATTCTAATTCAAGGTTTTGGGTTGACTTGACTTGGTTCGCATCAAGGGTTGACTGCCACAGCAGGACTTGGTGTGACCAAGAGGCAAAGGTTGAGGAAATCTAAAATAAAAAGATTTCAGGATTGGGGAGTCCACTCAGCGGATCAAGGAGCTGCGAGTTAAATGCAGTTGACATTTGGAATGCCTACCAAAAAACCCTTCAAGTTGTTTGACCAACCCTAGTTGGGGTAATGCGAAGGGCAATATGGATCCTTGCCACTAGAATATTCAGGCAACAGAATATTCCGAAGTCAATGGTGAGGGCTATTGGATTTCGATAAAATAGTGGGAGACTAATAAGTATTAATTTATTTATTTGTCTCAATTTTTGTAATAAAGTACTAAACCTTTGTTCATCTTAATTTGTAGAAACGGCAAGAAAATGACTTCAAACATATCATTGTGCACCATACTCGAGAAGGAAAATCTTCTCACCGGCACCAATTTCCAAGAGTGGCAGAGGCGTTTACGCGTCGTCCTTCGCCACGAAAGGAAATTGTATGTGCTGGAAGAGCCTATTCCAGTTGCGCCTGGGAAAGAGGCTAGTGATGAGGAATTATCTCTCTACATGAAACACATGGATGATGCAACAGATGTCCAGTGTTTCATGCTATCGGCCATGTCTAATGAGCTCTTGAAGCAACATGAAAACATGGACGCGTATAGCATGATGTCTCACCTTAAAGATCTCTACCAAGAGAAGGCGAGACTAGAGAGGTATGATATCTCCAATGCTTTGTTTACCACGAAGCTTGGAGAGTCTGCACCAGCTGAGGCTCATGTAGTCAAGCTTATTGGCTACATTGAACGCCTGGACATCTTAGGGATTAAATTCCCGGATGAGTTGCGTACAGATCTCATCCTATCATCACTGCCCAAGACCTTCTCTAGCTTCATTGTCAACTATAACATGAGCGGCAATGAGAAGAGTCTGTCGAAGCTTCTGACCTTGATTCGCCAGGTTGACAAGGACATGGGGCGTGACAAACCCGCAGTCCTTATGGTGAACAAGAAAAGGAAGGACAAGGCAAAGGGGTCAAAGACTTATAAACGGTCTGAAGCCCCCGAGCACCGTCCCTCCAAGAAGGGAAAGATCCAGAGGCAGGGCAAGGAACGGGAGGCGGTGTGTTTTGCATGTGGCAAGCAGGGCCACTGGAAGATGAACTGCACCCAGAAGCGTGGGGACGCTAAAGGTGCGTTCGTTATCGAGTGCAATCTTTCTATTTCTACACATTGGGTATTAGATATAGCTTGTGGGGCTCACATCTGTATTCAAATGCAGGAACCAAGTAGATTTAGAAAGATCGTCAGAGGAGAGGTGGATCTTCGAGCTGCCAATGGCGCAAGGCTGGCTGCGTTGGCTATTGGCGACTACCACCTCTCATTGCCAACTGGGATGATTTTGGTTTTACATAACTGTTATTTTGTGCCTAGTGTTACCAAGAACATAATTTTTGTATCTTGTTTGGATATGGATGGATTTGTTTTCAAGTTCAGAAATAAGGGTTGTCTCTTTTATAAGAACAACGTATGTTATGGTATGGCACATTTGAATAATGGTTTGTATGTATTAAATTACGAAAACCAAGTGTTGGCAATCGATAACGAAACAAACTCACATGACTCATACATCACCCAATTGTGGCATCACCGCCTTGGTCATGTAAACGAAAAGCGCTTGACAAAGCTCTGTCAAGATGGCTATTTAGACTCTACTGAGCTAAAACCACTTGATAGATGTCACGCTTGTTTACAAGGTAAAATGACCAAGCCGCCTTTTGGTGGACAGGGTGAAAGGGCCACAGAGCTTCTAGGATTGGTACACACGGATGTATGTGGACCATTTCCAGTAGAAGCTAGAGGTGGATATTCTTACTTCATTACTTTTACTGATGATTTGAGTAGATACGGATTTGTCTACTTAATGAGGTATAAGTCATAAGCCTTAGAGAAATTTAAGGAATTCAAGAATGAAGTAGAGAATCAACTTGGTAAGAAGATAAAGAAGCTCCAATCGGATCGAGGTGGAGAATATCTTAACCAAAAGTTCATCGATCTTCTACGAGAGTCTGGGATTCTATCTCAGCTCACTCCTCCTTATACACCACAGTGGAACGGTGTTAGTGAAAGGAGGAACTGCACCTTGTTGGACATGGTGAGGTCGATGATGAGTCATGCGGATCTTCCATTATCATATGCATTACAAACTGCAGCATACACATTAAACCGAGTACCAACTAAGGCGGCAAATGGAATTCCCTCCGAGTTATGGAATGGAAAGAAACCCATTTTGTCGCATACACGTGTATGGGGATGCGAGGCGTTTGTTAAGGCCTTCTCAGGCAACAAACTAGCACCCCGGGGCACGAAGTGTATCTTTATAGGATATCCTAAGGAAACGAAAGGATATTACCTATATAACCCTCAAGACAAGAAAGTGAATGTCGCCAGACAAGACGTCTTTCTTGAGAGGGAGCACATCCTCAAAAAGGATAGTGGGAGCAAGATTGACTTCGACAAAGTTGATGCTCAAGATACACAAGAGTTGGTACAGGAACAAGTTCCACAGGTCCCCGTGGAAGAGGTTCCAGAAACACAAGTACTGCGTAGGAGCTCAAGAGAAGTAAGGGAACCGGAGAGATTTGGTTTCCTAGTCACCGAGGATGGTGAATCATTATTGTTGGACAATGATGAACCTCTCTCCTACAAGGAAGCAGTAGAAAGCTCAGAAGCTGCGAGATGGCTAGAAGCTATGAATTCTGAGATGGATTCCATGTATCAGAACCAAGTCTGGGTTCTGGTCGATGAGCCAGTTGATGTAAAGCCTGTTGGATGCAAATGGGTATTCAAGAGAAAGCTGGACATGGAAGGTCAAGTTAGCACCTATAAAGCAAGGCTAGTGGCTAAAGGATTCAGACAGCGTCAAGGAATTGACTATGATGAAACCATCTCACCAGTTGCCATGTTTAAATCCATAAGAATCATACTTGCCATAGCAGCTTATCATGACTACGAGATTTGGCAAATGGATGTCAAAACAGCATTCCTTAACGGGAACCTTCAGGAAGATGTCTATATGACACAACCAGAAGGGTTTGTGACACCAGGTGAATCCAAACGGGTTTGCAAGTTGCAGAAATCCATTTATGGATTGAAGCAAGCATCCAGGTCATGGAACATTCGATTCGATGAAGCCATAAAAGAATTTGGTTTCATTAAGAACGAATGTGAGCCATGTGTTTATAAGCGGTTTAATGGGAATGCGGTCGTTATCCTAGTAATATATGTTGATGACATATTGCTTATTGGAAACGACGTACCAGCCTTACAGTCAGTCAAGGACTGGTTGAACAAGTGTTTCTCCATGAAGGACTTGGGAGAAACAGCCTACATTCTAGGGATCAAGATCGTTCGTGATAGATCCAAGAGGCTGCTTGGACTAAGTCAGGGTACATACGTTGACCAGATACTAAAGAGATTTAGTATGGAACAATCCAAGAGGGGATTGATTCCAGTCACATGGCCTACATCTTTCTAAGAAAATGTGTCCTCAGACACAACAAGAGAAAGATAGAATGAGTAAGATCTCATACGCTTCGGCTATAGGATCCATCATGTATGTCATGTTATGTACCAGGCTTGATGTTGCCTATGCACTGAGCATGGTAGGCAGATATCAAGCAGATCCAGGAGAACAGCATTGGACTGCTGTTAAGACTATCCTTAAGTATCTGAGAAGAACTAAGGATATGTTCCTGGTGTATGGAGGAGACGAGGAGCTTGTCATCAGAGGGTATGCTGATGCTGGTTTTCAGACAGATCAGAACGATCTGAAGTCGCAATCTGGATATATTTTCTGTCTCAATGGATGAGTTGTGAGCTGGAAGAGTTCAAAGCAACCAGTTGTCGCCGATTCTACAGCGGAGTCTGAATATATAGCAGCTTCTGATGCAGCCAAGGAAGCCGTCTGGATTCGGAACTTTGTCCAGGAGCTTAATATGGTGCCTAGCAGTAAAGATCTCATTACATTGTATTGTGATAATACTGCAGCGGTGGCTCTTGCAAAAAAACCAAGGTCACATCAATGGACAAAGCACATACTCCGAAAGTACCACCTCTTGAGGGATTTCTATCAGAGGGGTGAAGTTGCAGTGAGCAGAGTGTCCACGGAAGAGAACGTAGCGGACCCCATGACTAAAGGCCTATCTCAGGAGAAGCATGAATATCATGTGAGAGCTAGAGGGTTAAAGGTTGTTAGCAGTTGGCTCTAGTCCAAGTGGGAGTCTGTTGGAGTTGGTGGTCTAGAACCAACTACTTTGTACTTTATTCATTAAATAAAAGTCTTATCACATCTTGATTGTTCTTCTGCATGACATGTCATGTGATAATGTCCTAAGGACAGCTGTTGCATTAAAAGGTCGTAGCGGATCCCTGCTATGATGAGAACCCGGAAGTGCCATAACACTGTTCTTGAATGTATGTTCTATGGCCGGATGATATTATTTGAGGAACACAAATAATACAGGTCATTAGGGGTGAGGACTCATAAAACTTTGAGGCACCTTCTCATGGTGTGCACCCTTGGTAATATCCAGGAGGATATTATGATAACGAGACCCGTCAGTAGGAAATCCACATTTCATAGTGTCATTGGATGTTCCTATCTGCGGACGTGTGTATTGGTCCTTAGACTTTAATATTATTATTAATGGGTATTACAACTCGCGCACTTAGATGTATTGACGAAAACTGTGACGACACATTGTTCGCAGCGAGGTAGGATACGTTGGGTGCGTCACGAGTAATACTGCATTAATATATAATGCGAGAAAGGATTTGTCCCTTCTATTCCATTACAGAAGTAGATATCTCAAGCCCTTTGATGGAATTGATATGGCCTAAATAAATTCATGGTCATGGTAAGGAATAGGCGAGTTCAATACCGGGAAGTCAAAGAAAGAATAATCGAGCACATAGGTTGATGGCACTAGCATGCAACCCGCTTGATTAGAGATATCGAGACAAAGGGATTATATTACACGGTAAGCGTTCATAGGAGGTGACACGTCATTGCGGCGTTAACTTCTTTCTCTATGGGTGCCTTGGCGTGTTGCTAGACGCTAACCTTGGACTTTAGGCAGGCTCCGCCTAATGCCACTGAGAAAGAGGCCTAGAGGGTCACACACTAAGTGTGTCCATGTATCTCAGTTAAATATTAATTTAACAAGTTAAATAAATATTATTCCCGACTGTGGTTTAATAATTATTTAAGGATGTCTGATTGCATTTATTTCGACACTAGTTATTCGAGAGAATATATTGTGGGCGAAATAATATATTTGTTAGCGAGTAATGCAGTTACATTTATTTAAGAAATAAATAGACATTACTCAAGGTCTAATAAATGTGGTGGAGAAAAATGGAAAAATAAAAGTACACGCCGTATAGTTTTATGGAAGACAAGTACACGTCGTGTATTAATTATTACACGCCGTGTAGTTTTCCAGTCTGAATTTTTGAGGATAAAATATTGTTTATTTAATTAAATGATATTAAATGTAATACGTTGGGCGCATGTCAAGTAATAATGATAGCCAACTATCATTATTATGACATGGGGTATTGTTAAGAATTAAATGAAATGATTAAATACTTTTGGGTAATTAATTCATTTTATTATTCTAAGTATTATAAATCCTTCTTACATTATTCTCAAGAGATCGAGCCATTGTTGTGCACAACGTTTTTTTGGAAATACTCTCAAGCCAAGAGAGAATTCCCTTTCCACCAAGAACGCTTTCAAGTTACGAGAGCGGGATCATCCACCGGATCAAGGCGGTCGAAGGCGGACATCGCACGCGAAGGTTCTTCCACGCTAGCACCCGGAGATCCTTTCGACGACGTCCAGAGATACGTGGAGCACGTGTGGATCACCGCTAGAGGAATCCTATACTTGGATTCTACGACGCAACGACGGATCACAGGATCGTGACCGGAGACTCCAACGAAGAAAGAATTTCACCGAGGTAATTCTTATGAATTAATTAAATTAATTATAACCAACATATGACGATCTTATCTCAATGGTTCTGGGACTCTTCTTTTCTTTTTCGTTCTTCGTTCTATTCCGAAGATCCGGCGTTTTATATCGTGACGGATCTCGGATTGAACGTCGTTTAACGCTAAAATTAAAGTTGGGCAAAACCCACAAACGCGCTTCCGCTGCGCCCGGAACCTACAGTACCTAGCAGTAAAGACCCTATCACATTGTGTTGTGATAATACTGCAACGGTGGCTCATGCAAAAGAGTCAAGGTTACACCAACAGAAAAAGCACGTACTCTGAAAGTATCACCTCTTGAGGGATTTTTATCAAAGGGGTGAAGTTGCAGTAAACAGAGTACCCACAGAGGAAAACGTAGCGGACCCCCTGACTAAAGGAGTGAAGGTTGTTCGCAGTTTGCTCTAGTGCAAGTAGAAGTTTGTTGGAGTTGGTGCCTTAAAACCAACTTCTGTGTACTTTATGATAACCTGTATTCATAGTTTTGAATATTAATAAACTATTCATCACATCATGATTGTTCTTCTGCGTAACATAGTAAATGATAATGTCCTAAGAGTAATTGTCGCACTGAAAGGTCATAACAGTTCCCCACTATGATGAGAACTCAGAAGTGACACGACGGTATTCTTAAATATATGTTTTATAGTCGGATGATATCATTTGAGGGACACAAATGATACAGCCTATCAGAGCTGGAGACTCATCGGACTTTAAGGCACCTTTTCATGATGTACGTCATTGGTAATATCTAGTGTAGTATATTATGAGAACGAGACTCGCCAGTTGAAAATCCACATTTATATGTGTCAATGGATATTCCTATCTGCGGACATGTGTATTGATCCTTAGACTTTAAGATTATTATTAATAAGTATTATAAGTCACGTGCTTTGTTGTATTGACGAAAACTTTGACGTCATATGTTCGCAGCGATGTAGGATACATTGGATGCGTCATGAGTAATATTGCATTAATTAATAATGCGAGAAAAGATTTTACCCTTCTGTTCTTTAACAGAAGTTGATAACTCAGGCTCTTTGATGGGCAAGTTTGATTTTCGGAAAGTCAAAGAAAGATACATCGAGCACATAGGTTGATGGCACCAGCGTGCAACCTGCTTGATTAGAGATATCCTGATAAATGGATTATATTACACAGTAAGCATCCATATTGGATATTATGTCATTGTGGCATTAACTTCTTTTTTCTATGAGTGTCTTGGCATGTTGCTAGATGTTAACCTTGTTAACCTTGATTTTAGGTTGTTTCGCCTAATGCCACTAAGAAAGAGGTCTAAAGAGTCATATACTAAGTGTATCCAGAATCTCAGTTAAATAATATATTATTATTTATTATTTAACAAGTTTAATAAATATTATTCTCGCACGTAGTTTAATAATTATTCTTGCTTGATCGCATATATTCCGCCACCAGTTATTCGAAAGAATATTATGTGAGCGGAATATTTAATAAATATGTATTTGCTATTTAGTGAATATAATATTTATTTATTTATTGGCGAATAATGCAGTGATATTTATTCAATAAATAAATAGACATTATTCAAGCACCGATAAATATTGTAGAGAAATGACGGACCGGGTATAATGGTCCGGTGAGAAATAATATATATTGAATATTATTTGAATAAATAATATTTAATTTTAATTCATGAGTTTAGCGCAGGGATTAAATAAATATTAAGACACTTGTGCAATTATTTATTTCTAACCCAAGGGGTATATAAACTCAATTGTATTATTTTTCAAGAGTTCTTTTTTTTTGTGCACAACGAATCCGGAGAATCCTCTCGAAACCCTAGTGAGCTCTCTTCTCCAAGAACGCTCCCAAGAACGGAGAGCGATTTTCCTCCACCTTCCACTCTCGAGTTTAGAGAGATCAAAGAGAATCCTTTGGAATCGATTCTCGAGACGATCAAAGGCCAACGACGCAAGCAATAGGATATGTCGTACTAGCACCTGGAGATTCCTACGGAGACGTTCGGAGATTTGTGAAACACATGTGAATCACCACTAGAGGGAATATGCTCTTGATTCCTACAACGCACCAACAGTACAACATAGATCTGTTGTTAGATCCATCAACGAAGAAAGAATTCTCACAAGGTAATTCTTTAATTAATTAAATTAATTATAAATAATATGTGATGATCTTGTGCTCTGGTTTCGGCGTTTTATCCATTGTCTGTTTTCTTTGATTCAATTCCGTTGATCACGGCATTTATCGTCGTGTAAATCTCGGATTGATCATCGATCATGACAAAAAGCGAAGTTGGGCACGACTCATTGCACGTTTCTGCTACACCTGAAACCTATAAGGCCAAGGTCGCAGCACCTATCTGCACAGAAAATCCTTCTCTAAAAACAACCGTGTTCCCCCCTCCCCGTCGGCCAACCGCTATTTAATAACCTGTCCAACTACTAGCAACCCAACCTACTCTAACTACCCAAACAACTATCCATTATATACAATACTGCCCCGCCTGGCAGCAACTAACCCAAACCAGCCACAGCACCACCCCAACTAACACGCAACAGCCCTCAGCAGGACCCATACGCAGCTGGTCAGGTCCCCTTTCCTTAAGCAAGTTCCTATCAATTTTGCCTGACTGAAAAACACCTTGTCCACAAGGTGGAAGTCCAAAGCACGGCTCGGACACTTTAGTATTGGAACGTCAGCCCTTGATGGTGGCTTCGGCGGTGGTCTCAATATGGTTGTGCTTCCCATAGCCAATGCAGCAGTACCTATCCCGGCAGCCTTCACTCCCTCCAGTACAACATCATTTAGAATAAGATGTAACACATTTGGGTGCCGTGGATCACAATCTCCCTTGACTTCCCTACGAACCTCAGCCTCTACTGCTCCTAAAAGTTGTCGGTTGCTCTTCATTGCTGCCTTTTGTGCTGCACGTCTGTTCTTGCTTCCTCCACCCACTGCCATATCCATCTTGTCACTACTTGCATCCCGAACAGGTTTCTCGATCTTCATACATTGTAACTCCACTTACTCAGTGTTCAAGCGCATCTCTTCCCATTCAGCCACTCACGTTTCCCTACTTTTCAACTTAGCCACATACCTCGGACCTCTGACTTCGGTGTCCAGCACCTGACTGCTTTCTCCCTCCTCAATGTAGGATTTCCCTTTTTCATCACCTCGTCTAGAACTCTCCACTGGTTTCTGGATTGAGAGCAGCGCCCCTTGCGGTTGTCGACCGTTCACCACTGACAGGACCCCGCTATTCTCGTATGCTGTCCATTCTTCCTGAGCATAGCGTACTGGCACTGCTTCGCTCGTCGGTGACTGCTCCTAGTCAAGCGTCAGTATCTCATGCTGCAGAACTTGTTCTAAGAACCGCTGCAGCACAGCCAGCGACTCACGACTCCGCTTCGACATGGTCGCATTCTCCTTCATCGCAGTATTCTTCTGCCTCATCTGTTTGAGTCCAGCACATATAGATTCCAACAAAGCCATTACCAACGCCATCTAGAACAAACACCAACGATCCTCAATCAACCTCTTCAAGCCAAGATCCTTCTGGTCAGGAACCTGCCTCATCAGCCGTGTTCTGCTATGATTACGCTTCAAGCTGCTACAAGCCACAGTGTCTCCACCGTCACGTTGCACTGCTGCGATTCCTCCGTACTGAACAAACCAGGCTTTTTTTTTTCATTGCTGCGAGGATCGTTCGCTGCAAGTCATACTGTTACATCTGTTACGTTCCCCTGCTGCGAGTCGTCCACCGTTGCGTCAGCCTCAAAACAAATCAAGAACCTCTCTCTTCTAGCTTCTCCCTCTAGAAAGCACTCAATCAAATGATCTCTCTCAGGAATCTCTCAACGAAAACACCAATTGATAGGAATCGGGTGTAAGAGAGAAAAATGAAGGATTTATATTAATACCAGCAGTTCAGCGAACAAGAAATTACAAGAACAGAGAAAGAAGGTATGAAGAAGAAGACAGGAAGAAGACAGTAACTCCTCTAGCGACGCTGCACCCCAGGCCAAGGCCACAGCCCTTATCTGCACAGCAGATCCTTCTCTCTAAAAACAACCTCGTTCCCCCCTCCCTGCCGGCCAACCACTATTTAATAGCCTAGCCAACTACTAGCAACCCATACTACCCCAACAACTATCCATTATTTATAATAATGCCCCGCCTGGCAGCAACTAACCCAAACCAGCCACAGCAGCACCCTAGCTAACACGCAACAGCCCTCGGCAGGACCCATACGCAGCTGGCGAGGTCCCCTTTCCTTTAACAGATCAGATTAGGGTTAAGCTTAAATGGGTTCACAGGACGGAAAACCAAACATGAACCCGACCCGTAAACCCGAATTGTCACCTCTACTTTCACATTGCACAAGACTAGTCAACATTTAATGACATGTCACATTTTTGAGAAATGGGTTCAATCACTGGTGATTGGTATGTGGCTTGCACATGTAATTGCCAATAAAAATATAGTTAGTTGATTCTATAGAAGCTAATATTTGATTCTATATAAATATATTGAATTGCACTAAGCAAATGAATATATTTGATTCTGTATAAATATATTCAATTGCACTCAAAGCACATACTAAACCCCAGGCTTGATTTTACAATTATTGTCTGAAAACACAGAAAACAAGAAAGCATAAGTGATTTAATTTAAAGAACCTTGAGGAATGTCCCTCTGAAATGTGTTCAAATCCCTGAGTGTCTGATGAAAGAACAGGGGTTCGGTCACTGTCCAAGCCATTGTTAAGGTTAGCGCTTGCACTAGAGCAATCATCAATACTTCCAAAACTGAACATCGTTCTTTCAGATTCAGGGACATGAATATGGTATGGGATGATAACATGTTGCTGATCTGAATGCTGCCAACCTGGAAGGTGTAAACCTTCCAGTTTACTTTGCACTTTTGAAGTTTCTTCTGAATCAGCAGCACTAGATTCAGTATGTGAACAAGAATCGGAATCAACAGGCATAATCAGAACATCAGCTGTGCCAGCAGTTCCACGGTCATGTTTAGGATGCGGGCTCATTGGTTTTGGCTTCCACTCTTTACTAGGAACTGCAGTCAAACAGTTAATCAAAATGAAATGATAATATGTATTATCAAAATTCGGAATGGATTTCCTTCCCTACATAAACAGTGGATCATAAAAAATAACAGCACCATTTCATCATTAATATCTCTAACTAATCCTCTATAAAAAGTTCCAAAAAAAAAAACTAATTCTTCATTCAACAACGGAATACACACCTTTCTGGGTGCCAATCACATGCTGCTTCTGGCAATTCTGACCAGACAAAGGCCTCCTAACTGTAGAACCACCACTGGTTGATGAAGGTGAAGATTGTAAAGACTTAATGATCTGATTATTTCCAACTCCATGAGGTCTCGCAGGGTTTTGTACCTGCTTCAAGGAGCTCCCCATTCTGGAAGTTGCTATCACATCCAGTCCAGAAACATTTTAGTTTAGAATGACCCAAAGAAATAATTTAACTAAACCAACAGAAAATAAAATTGACCTTACAAGCAGTTACTGTGCTCTCAGCAGGTGCAATGGAAATTGTTTCAACAAGACATTGATGAGTCCCAGCTAAAATTTCAAGTTTTGACTCATGGGATGGCACAGGCACTGGATTTGATGATGCCAAATTGTTGGAAGCCAGTGAATTATTAGAGCCATCGCTTGGATGATTGGGCATTTCCCCACTTCTGAATGCAGAAGTGGCATTGGAAGTAGGTGCAACAACCCTAAACTTATCTGCAAAACCTGAAGTAAGGTCAGACTGCTTGACACTTGCCAAAGAAGGCTTGGCAGCACGAACCATACAAGTTTCCTCAGAAACTGTGTCATTCAAGCCACTGGCCATTTCAGTCATGGAACTGTGAGAGAAACAAACCATGAGATATTAGAAGCAAAAGAAAAGAATGCATGCGGGGATAAATTGGACCATCATGCAGTTTAATTAACACAATTGAATGCAAAATAAGTTCACCTAGGAACAAGAGGTGGTTCTTTGTGTTTGGTCCCCTGGGATGTCGGCAAAAATCGGAGAGCAATGCCCTTATCCAGTGCTTGATTTATTCCATTTTTCCCACCAAAACTAGAATTTTTGCATCCACCAGCATCTTGGGAAACAAATAAGTTACACGAAAGATGTAAAGTGGTCTGTGAAGCAGAAACGCAAATATACATGCACAGTGACTTATTAAAATCTAAACTTTAAGAAATGGTGGCATACCATTAAAAGAAAAGTGAGGTGAATGACCTCGTCTGTTGTGTCTTTGCATCCCATGACTCAACCTTGACTCCCCGGGCTCTCTAATGGCTGGACTCTGCAACATATCAAACACGGAATGCACAAAAATATTACAAGCTGTGGATATAACTACAATGCCTACCGATTCCCCCTAGCTCGGGTGGTTATGACAGAGGATTGGTATCCTTGAGGTCCGGGGTTAAAAACCCGGTGGAAGCAATTTCAATGCAAGGCCTTTGGGCCACCCCTCAATATATAGGGCCTCTAGGCCTTTCGAAATGTAAGGCCGGCCACCAATCCATGTAAGGCCTCCGGGCCGCCCCCTTTGATGTAGGGCCTCTAGGCCGCCCACTGAAATGTAAGGCCCTTGGGTCAAGGCCTTCAAGCCTTTTTTTTTTTAAACAATAAATGTTTGGATATGTTAAAATAATAAAATATACCTCTTTTTTCTTGTCACGTTTCCTTTTGACCTCGTGGAAGGTATCTGTCATGTTAAAGTCATAGCAGAAATGGTAATCCCCCTCAAAGCAACGAGAATTACAAAACTAGAGAATATTTCTAAAAAAAAATCTAGTAATACCTGCAGAAACAAAAAAACACCAGCAGAGACATTGATAAAGAGAAATGAAGACTGAAAAAAAAACCATTCAAAAGGAAATTGGTTGCTTGCCCAAAACCCAAAAAAAAAAGCATTTGACATCAACAGAAAGGCATATATTATAAACAGCATCTGTTGCAAATAAGCAGAATGCATGTTGCGACTTTAGACGTGTGAATTAATAGTTCATTTTATTTTTTGTTAATTAAATGCATTTAATTTAATACGCTGTTTTCACTTGCATTTATTTGGTGGCATTCTCTATTTTGTTGGGGTTCTGTTGTACGGTTATGATCAGGCAATTCCCCACCGTACACGTGCCCCTCCAGATTCCTACTTGCATCATAGCACATATGCCCCCTTCCCTGCTTCTCGGTTAATTTTCTGGCAGGGGCTTTCGCGATCTAGAGGCGCGGCAAGAAGGAGATTTTCGATTTCCCAAGTTGACTCGTTTTCTTGGCCGATATAGAGAGCTCAACCTCGCCAACAGGGGGTCTACCGGAGAGCTCGCGGAGAGGGATGAGATCGGCCTCACGCTCGTCTTCAACCGGCGCAAGGAGGCAGCGAATTGGCGATTAGACTCATAGATCCAGACGACATCCTTGGCGGTGGATCGTTGATTCACGGTGGTGTTAGGCGTCGATTCATCCACGCCAGATCCGGAATGCAGGAACCTGTTCGCGCATTTTTTTCGGGATACAGCGCTTGAAGCCGGATCGTGAGGGGTTGCTAGTTCTTGATCCTGGACAAAAGCGGCTGAACAAGCGTGGATTTATGAGAATCTTGGTCGGCGGCATTATCGCTCTTGAACCTGGAGATTTCGACATTGCTCGTTTCAACGTGAAGGTTTCTACTAAAGTAAAGTTGAGCCCCTGGTAAGGGGGTCTCGGCCTTGTTTCAAATGTTCCATAGTGTTGTTTTTCTCTGATTTATGTTGATACTGTTTGTTGAGAGTTGTGTCAGTTGTGTGTTGGTGTCTAACTGTTTATTGTAATCCATTATTCTTGCATAGTAAAAAATAAGCCCTGATGATTCTGCCCTGTGCACGTAGACCTATGGCCGAAGCACGTAAATCCTTAGTCTCCCTTTTACTGCATTAATTTTCCGCATTTATTCGACCTGTAAAATGTTGAACGTTCGCTACTTTTTGAATATTAAATTCTGATTGAATTTATCTGGTTAAATAGAAGTTGTTTTGAGCTCTGTACTGCCCGGTTCATCATTGTTGTTGCACCCTTAATTTTCTCATTATTGTTTGATTTTGGTTTTAGATGAATCGGTGTGTACAGATTGTATTTTTGTTTTAATGAGAATTAATTGCAAGCTTGAATGTTGTAATTGTCACTGCCAGTGTGTTTTTCACTGTTGTTGATTCATTTGAATATTCCTCTTTGATTGGGAAGTTGCAATGCAAACATGTTTTCTGTTTATCAATTTGCATATAATAAATTGAATATAAACACCATTTTCGCATTTCGGATTTTAACGAACCAAAACACCCAATAGATCCTGGGCTATTCCGTGGGGACTGCCTCTCGCGCAAAGGCGCTCCCCGCAACAAAGTGGTATCAGAGCCTAACTGGGTTAGTTTTGCTTTGTTAAATTTGAAATTTTTGGTTGCTTTCAAATGTTTTGCTAGTGGCTTTTACCTGTTGCAGCATGCTTTGATTGTTTTGTTCAGCTAGGTCATTAACTCTCTTAGGCTGTAATTTCATTCTATTGTTGATAGTTTGTTTCCTCATTGTTTCACTGTTTCCTTTGCCTGTCTGAACCTCAAAGATGCCTCTTCGTAGTTGCTACCTATGTGTGTCTATGGTTTCAGAGGTTGGCCTATGATCGAGACCTGGTTAGCAGTAAGGGTTTTGGCAGGATCTTGTGTCTCTAGTGTCTGCCTTTTGCCTAGGAGATGAGTTTATGTTAGCTTCGTTGCGTTCGTCCGCATCCTTTAGGACTGTTTGGCTCCGGGTATGGTCATGTTGCGAATCCGGTGTTTAAGTTTGGGTAGCTTGTGAGTGCAGTGCCGCTTGGCTGATCACCAAACTTCTTTGTTTACTGTTCGACCCTGTTTAGCGGCTTTGTTTGGTTTCCTAGGAACCGTGTGCCGTTAGTAAGTCTAAACTATGATGTGTGGCCCTTTAGTAGCTTGTTTTCCCCTAGTTTCTAGCTGGCTCCCAACCTTTGTTCTCGCGTCTTAGAGCTGTCATAGAATGTTGGAACTGCTTGCATGTATGCTTGCAGTTTCCCTTTTGTGTGAGGATGTCTCCTTTTGGCTCTTGTTTAGGCGGTCATCTCCTATGATGGAGATTCTGAATTCATCTGTTGAGGATCTTCTGCTACCTTGCGTCGAGAGTCTTCCTGTTAGAATTTTCAGGCGGTGTGTCTCGGTTTTAAAGCTGACGGTGCTTGGTGCTTTGGTTCTATATGTCTTTGTGGGTTCAGGTGGAGACCTCTTTGGGTTGTTTCATTTACTATGCATGCTTCTCTCCGCGTTGCTCATGTTGCTGCCTCTAGCCTTAGGAGAATGAGCTGATAATTAGCTATGGGTTTGTTCCTTTGGTATGTCCTGGTTTTGGGCTGGTTTCTCTAGACCGCAACCTGTTACGAGTGGTGATTGGGTCTGGGCAGTGTTTAGAGTGACAGTGTCATGTGAATAGGTTCGGTGACGATCGGGCTTCATGGCGGTTCTGTCAGGATCTCTTTAGTGATATTAGGTGGTTCCTAGATATCATTAGGAAGCTAGATTGAGATGGGTTTTCTTGGTCGATAGCGTGCTGCCCTTCTCGTGGGTCTAGAGTTTTCCCTTAGGACTCTTTGGACTGCATGGGATTTTCAATGGTACCCTGTTGTTGAGGAACCTCTCTTGTTGGCTTGGTTTAGGATGTGGTTTCCCCTATTGCGCGGTTCTAGGCAGTGTCTTCTCTTCAGGTGGAGAGTTGTCTGGGTCTGTCTTAGATTCAAGTGGAGTGGGTGATTTCCTTGCTTCGTGCTTTGTGTTTTTCTTTTGCTGTTTTTTTTTTTTTTGCATGATTGCACTGTTTTGTACTGAGTTACATTCTATGTGAATTTCTCTAAGTTTTGTTTCTTGCCATGTTTTGTGTGAGGATGGTACTGCTCTGTTTTGTTGGTGTTTTGCAGGCACTAGTGAGCAGTTTCAAGGGACCTGTTATCGCATGTGATTTGCTGGTTCGTGATTTGCTCGTTGACATCGTCTCTAAGTGCAACTCAGGTAAGTGCAGGTATGGCTTCATCATGCAGTTGTTTAGAATTTTTTAATTCTGAACATGTTTATCATCTTTTTAATATCATTCAACTTCGGGCGACATGTATCACAGTTGATACATGGTAGGGGGGACTATTTGGGTCATACCCCGTAGGTTTTTTTCCTGTTTAGGATATGCCTGAGTAGATGATAGTGTAGGTGGTGCAGAATCATCATATGGTTTATGTTTAATTTGCAAGGTGGAGAGTATGTTGTTGCATATTAAAGTTGTTCATGCATTTAATTTCCAAGGTGGAGATTTGTGAATTAATAATTCATTTTATTTTTTGTTAATTAAATGCATTTAATTTAATATGTTGTTTTCACTTGCATTTATTTGGTGGCATTCTCTATTTTGTTGGGGTTCTGTTGTACGGTTATGACCAGGCAATTCCCCACCATACACGTGCCCCTCCAGATTCCTACTTGCATCATAGCACGTATGCCCCCTTCCCTGCTTCTCGATTAATTTTCTGTCAGGGGCTTTCGCGATCTAGAGAGCTCAACCTCGCCAACAGTGGGTCTACCGGACAACTCGCGGAGAGGGATGAGATCGGCCTCACGCTCATCTTCAACCGGCGCAAGGAGGCGGCGAATTGGCGATTAGACTCGTAGATCCAGACGACATCCTCAGCGGTGGATCGTTGATTCACGGTGGTGTTAGGCGTCGATTCATCCACACCAGATCCGAAATGCAGGATCCTGTTTGCACGTTTTTTTCGGGATCCAACCCCTATTCTATGCGCGCGCCGTCTGTCTAGGGTTCTTGATCTGCCTGCGTTGAAGTTTACCAGTGCCTTGATGGTCGCCTGGAGGAGGATGCAGCAGCGTTTCCCTTTGCGTGATTGACATTGGAAGCTACTCCTCAGTGTTGTCTTGATCTGCGCTTGAAGCCGGATCGTGAGGGGTTGCTAGTTCTTGATTCTAGACAACAACGACTGAACGAGCGTGGATTTCTAAGAATCTTTGTCAGCGGCATTATCGCTCTTGAACCTGGAGATTTCGACATTGCTCATTTCAACATGAAGGTTTCTACTAAGGTAAGGTTGAGCCCCTGGTAAGGGGGGTCTCGGCCTTGTTTCAAATGTTCCTTAGTGCTATTTTTCTCTGATTTATGTTGATATTGTTTGTTGAGAGTTGTGTCAGTTGTGTGCTGGTGTCTAGCTGTTTATTGTAATCCATTATTCTTGCATAGTAAAAAAAAACCCTGATGATTCTGCCCTGTGCATGTAGCCCTATGGCCGAAGCACGTAAATACTTAGTGTCCCTTTTACTGCATTATTTTTCCGCATTTATTCAACCTATAAAACGTTGAACGTTCGCTACTTCTTGAATATTAAATTCTGATTGAATTTATCTGGTTAAATATAAGTTGTTTTGGGCTTTGTACTGCCCGGTTCATCATTGTTGTTGCGCCCTTAATTTTCTCATTATTGTTTGATTCTGGTTTTAGATGAATCAGTGTGTGCAGATTGTATTTTTGTTTTAATGAGAATGAATTGCAAGCTTGAATGTTGTAATTGTCACTGCAAGTGTGTTTTTCACTGTTGATTCATTTGAATATTCCTCTTTGATTGGGAAGTTGCAATGCAAACATGTTTTATGTTTATCAATTTGCATGTAATAAATTGAATATAAACACCGTTTTCGCATTTCGGATTTTAACGAACCAAAACGCCCAATATATCCTGGGTTATTCCGTGGGGACTGCCTCTCGCGCAGGGGCGCTCCCCGCAACAAGACATATTTTCACAATTGTTGTATAGTTGCCACATCAACTGAAAAAATATTAATAATAAACACTTGCACAATGCTACAAGAGGGAAATTGAAAAGAAAAATACAAGCCAGAAAGTAACAATTGAGGCAGCTAAAACAGATCAGAACGAAAGGCATACAAGATAAACTTACAGCAACCATAAAAGGGTGTGAATAGAGAATCAGTATCGACGTTTTAACTGATGCACTGGGATGAGAGTGCAAGTGATCGAAAACCCCATTCAAGTCACAGGTTCGAAACTAAAACCAATGGGCTCCGACCACGGCGGAAATCAGAGTTATGGATGTGAACTCGTGGCAGGATTTAAATGCAAGAAGGAAGTAGGGTCTTCATTAAAGCCAAAACCAAATGTAAGAGCAAAAAGAGGGGGGCATTTCCAACGTAATAATAGATCAGTAGAAAAAATCCCTAACATGTGTCTACGAAAACCGTACCAAGTCATCTATGCAAGAAACATAGAGGGAGAAACAAAAATACAGAGATTGATTTCGAAGATCAAAGAAAAAAGTGCTTAAGGGGGGATAGGAGAAGCAATCAACGTAAAGCGGTTACCCTGAAGGAGGAGCTTCTGAGTAGTTTCGTTGGGATCCATGGAGCATTCTCTGAGCATTTCATAAATTTCCTCTTCGTAGTTGCCCGTGATCTCTTTTATGCTCAGGATCGTCTGGCGGGCGAAGCTGGGTAGTGGGTCATCTGACACAGAACTCATGTCTAAAGCCAGAGGAAGCACAAAAAACACAGAACAGAGAGTTGTTTGTTCGGGATTGACCGGAAGGATGGAGGTGGCTGTTATGTACGAGTAATTGTAGTTGTTAATATAATCAACGTGTCGTCGGGGACAATCAGTGCCCGCAGCGAGCGAGGCGCCGAAAGTGGGGAATTTTTATCTGTATATTTTTATCGGATATCTGCTAAGACAATTTATCTATATATTTTTAAATTTTATCGACAAAAACACTCTTTACCCCGCATTTCCTGAATGCACCAACCATCATTCATAAATTTCCTAAAATCAATTAATTGTTGTTAAATTATGATCTAAACCTTACTGAAAACGCGAAGTATTTTGAAATTTATAACACACCATAGCAATGATAAGGAAGTATAAATGCACAGTCACAATGCTAATGTAAAATAAGTGGTATGAGAAAATGTGTAGTCAAAAGTTCTCATTTCTTTAGTATATTATCCACTACTACATATACGGTCACTAACATTGTTAAAAATATTATTCATCAGCGCTTATATTGTAAGCACCTTTAAAAGCTTATGAATTTTATCATCACCAAAAAAACGTTGATAAATGAGGACTTTTATTATGACATCCCGATATTTTATGAGATATTTTTTTTCAAAGAAATTTAATTTTTTTGATAGTTTGTGTTACATGAACTGACGAGTTTTAACAAAGCATGATATATTATTAATGTTATTAATTAAACATGGTCATTATAACTTATTTGTTAAACTTGACAGTATAAATAGGAATAACCATGTTTTGAAAATTAAGTATAACGGTTTTATATAAAGAAAATATATTTATAAATAAGTACTTAATTTTCAGTAAAGTCTTTCTATGCCTCGAAAATACATTTTTCTCAAAAAAAAATAATTTCTATTACTTTTTGTGAACAAATAATAAAATTAATTTTTGTCACTTTTAGAAAATGTATTTGATAAAATTAATTTCATTTTTTGAATCAATATTTCAAAATTAGCTAAAGTGGAATTTTTGAATTTTCTGAAAATATTAATTTTTAAATGAACAGTGAAAAATATTAATTTTTATTGAAAACTGTTTTTTCGTTTAAAGCATTTACAAAGTTGCATTTTGTTTTAAAATGTTTTAAAAGTGACATTAGTTCAATTATATCATGATCAATCCAATTCATGTCATTGAAATCAGTTTCATGTTGAATTTTGATATAAATTTTTTGCCTACATACGAAAACTTTTCTTTGGAAAACCGTTTTTTGGTGCATCTCCAAGTTTAATTTTAAATTAAATTTTATCACTTATGTGAATTGAATTTAGTAAAATAGATTTCATATTTGGAATCAGCATAATTAATATTAGGTTATAAGCCCAACTTAATTTTTGGTTATAATGAATAATAAAAATAGTTAAAATTGATTATCGCGGTTAAGGTTAAAACGAATTTTTACGCGTTACATGCGTTTGTGTTAAAATTAATTTTTTTTTCATACGTAGGATTTTTATTTGATAAATTGGACTTCGTATTTAGAATCAATGGGTCCATGTTATCTAATAAAGCTCGTTTTATTTTTAAGCTTAAGGGATAAATCACCTAGGTAAATAAATAAAAAACTAGTTACCGTGATGAAAACTAAAATGGTAAAAGTAAGTAAACTTAAAGGATAAAGAATAACACGTTTAAAACATGTGTGTTTTCTTGCGGTGGAGGTGTGGCTCAACCATATCTCCCCTAAACTCCGTTATTTATCAATTTGTGGAGTCACTTGGGGTAAGAAAAACTTTCCATTATTGAATAGTTTTGGGTATTTATAAAAATTTCACTCATCCTTAATTATAAAAGCTCTCTGGTTCTTGACACCTCTTAAGCCCTTTGGTTTGACCAACTCTTGCCAAAATCTCTCTCCAACATCTTTAGCCACGTTTTAGAGCTATTGGTCTTCCCGAGAGACCGATCTTAGGATCTGTATTAAGAGATCCAAAGGAGGTTTCTCTAAGCGAAGGTAATTGTCTTCACTAAGCTCTTTCTTTTTTTACTTATTCTTTTACTATCATCATTCATAACCTAATAATTTCGATATAATAACACCAATATCTACCATATACTAAGATATTATTATGTTGATAGCATAACCTATATTCATCTTCTCTTCCATCAAATGAGAAATGAAACCATCGATCGTGTGTATAGCGGACTATCATCTTGCGAACCGATGTAATTTGTTTCTCATCACCACCCCTCAAAGCTAGACATAATGATGGATTTAAAGTTTATATATTATATTTATGAAATTATTATACTTCTTGAATTATAATATCACATGTACCTTAATACTTTTCATTTTGCGGGAATGCGATATGTCGCTCATGTGTACGGTGAACTACCATCTCCCGAGGCGATGTGATTCGCTTTTCACTTACGCTTTACATAGAATGTAATAAGAATAAATTTAATGAATATATGTGATATATATGAAATCATAATGATTATGGAAAGGTGAATTATTATATATCTTTCATTTGTTCTATCCATCGAAAAATGAAAACAACGTTCATACGTACTTACGGTTTACCGTCTTTATGAGCGGTGTAATTCATTTTTCTATCTCTAACTTTTATGGATTATTTTAAATACATATATAATGAATATATATAATATTTATATCATGATCAACATAGTGGAGATTATGTAACTATGATCAATGTACAAGGACCAAAACTATTGAACCAAAACATACATGAAAAATAAAACGATTATTACCTAAAACAGTAATTTTAACAAAGAATTGTTAATAAACGGGTGATAAAAGGGTTTTATGTAATAATATATGGTACGATATATACATGTATGGTTCTGGAATAGACGTATAATAAATCTATATTTATTATAAAAGAGGTTCAAACTTGTACAAAGAAAGTCGAGACTTGAGGCGAGAGATTACAATAACAAGTTATCTTCTTTGGGACGTATGTTATGTTATGCACCCATCTTCTTTTATGAGATGTACATACCGCCCCTTTGACATGTTATATCATGAATTCCTTTATTCTCATGATATTTAAAGTTTCATTTAAAGTTATTCTTTCATGGGGCTTACGATTCAAAATACACCAAAATGGTAATGATTTTATGTTACAATCTCATTGTTTATCGAGATTATTTGTGATTAAATTTACGATGATGAAATCTCATGATCTATATCTCAAGAACCTCGTTACTATTATTCTCCTCTAGTTATTTCTAAAAATTACATATTTCCTTTCATTTTTCTCTCTTTATGTACTCATGAATCCAAAAGAATATTTTAAAGGAAAAAATGACTTTATTTCTCTCTTCGGCCGAAAATCATTTCTCTTCCATGTCCATGTTTTCTAAAAATGTTTTAAAGAAATTTTTTACTATTCTCCAATGATTTTTAAAGACATTTTTACCCATGTTTTAATTTTTTACAAAATGGTTTAAAAGGAATCCTCGTATCATTTTATGTACGAGACACTTTTGGATTTTTATTGAAAATGTGAAAGGAATCTTACTTTTAACATGTACGACATGAATGGTATTTCCCACTGTCATGACCACTCAATGATTTAAAGATTTATTTACAAGTTTATAAGGTTATTTTCTTAGAAAATGTTTTCTTTAATATTTGGGTAGTTTTTTAGATTTTAAAGAAGTTATTTCAAAGTAGAAATGATATTTTCCTTGAGAAATGTTCTAGGTGATCTTTCAAAATCATTTTCCATCTAAGATGATATCCTTTTATGTTACTTAAGTTTTACAGGGGATATAATCCAATTATATTGTCCTTAATCTTTCTTTGGGTGGTTTATGTTTATTTTTATGATGATAATATTTTTATAAAACTCATTCCTTTTACATGGGTTACACTATGATAAAATGATGAAATGTTTATGAAACCCATTTCTTTTCCACGAGTTGTGTTATGATGAAATGTTTATGAAAGACATTTCTTTTCACAGGTTCTGATATGATGAATGATTTATGATCTTATAGCACACATATGTATTATTTTCATTATGTGATAGGTGAGACTTATATCTCCCTTTAATACATTGGGTAAAGGTTAATATCTCATGAGATAAACAGGACTCAAATGGGGAGTGAACCCAGATCAATAAGAGACTTTGTCCACTATGATAGTCTTGGGAGTGAACCTTGACTACTATGATGGTTTGGGGAGTGAACCCATTCCACTACAATAACCTTAGAAATATTCCTTGACTACTATGAAAATGATTATCTATGCTCATGTGTATGACACAATTCCATGTTGTATGTCTGTGTTATGCTCTCATGGCTCATGTTCTTATGAACACCCAAGATTTATGACATGAATCAAGGTTATGATATTTGATATGCAGGGTATGATTTTCAAATGTTATTCTCATGTTATCATATCCTTATGCTCATTTTATTTATATATCTCCCTTGTTAACCCTTACTGAGCATCTAAGAAGAAATGTATTATGTATGATATGTCTAAGAAGGGTGATAGTAATAAAGAACTCTGTGGGAGATGATTTGGTTCACTTATCAACCATTTTTTATGTATCAAAGTTTCCAAAGACACTAAACCTTTACATTCCACATGCATATTTATGTAAAATGAAGTGAATATTCATCTATTAATATGTAATACCTATGTATGAAAAGTGAGGGTCTTTACAGTTGTTATCAAAAGACAGATTTAACTAACCTTTGGAAACTAGGATGAGAAAACTTTAGTGAGATACCTAGGGAAATGTATAAGGAAAATTCTAAGGATAAGTCCAAGTATAAGAAAATGTCCTAGAATTTTGGAGAAGGATAGAGTGAGTGGTTTCCAAGCAATTACATCACTGTCTAGATACTACAAATGGATGTGGTTCTGGCATAGTTGTACCTATGAGTAATAAATCTGAAAAATGGTGTGTTGGGATTTGAATTGATCATCACCTAGTGCACAAAAATGGTCCTTGTTGCACACCTAGTTTGTCACTCCCAGGGGATATGTTTTAGAAATTCACAAACTCTTTATGAACCATCATGAAAGATTTTAATAGATGATGACCATGAATGTCCTATATTAAACTTAAGGTGTAGTAGATTGAAAATAATGTGTCAAGATTTAGATATACTATGAATGATTTTTCATGATTGATCACCTTGATCAAAGATCCCCAATGGGCATGCTAACAATTTTGGTTTTACTAAGGGATTGAAGATAAAATGATGAAGTTGAGGTGGTAACATGTATGATCAAATATCGAAGTAACCTATTTGAGCTTAGTTATATGAATTATTTTATATCATGAAAAGTATATAGGAATATTAATCCCTATCCTCAATGATTAGATGTTGAATTATTAGTGAAAACTCATAACGGCACAATGATCCCATCTCACATCTATGATTCTTCTCAAGTTGAATTTTATGGGAATGTGCTTCCTGCAAATATTTTCATTCCCCATCTAATTGAATTTTATGTTATATTAGGCATGGATTGTATTTATCTACATAAATCCCACATCAATTATTGAGGAAGTTAAGTCACATTTGATATTCCAAACTAACCTATGACCGTCTATCAGTGCAATGATAAATATGAACTTTCAAAGGAGATCACATCCATTGTATGGGTCTTGATTCCTATTAAAAAGGGGTGTTTATATCAAATGGTTGGTGAAAAATCAATATCGATGATATGAATATTGTGCGATAGTTTGTTTATGCCTTTCCGAAAGAGTTTCTTAATCTTCCACTGAATTGTGAAGTTGGGTTCTCAATAGGACTCATACCTGGTGCTATGCCTATTTCAAATACTCCCTATAGAATGAACTTGATTGAGTTGCAAGAATTGAATAAACAACTCTAGGATAATATTAATAAGGGATTTATTTATCCAAGTGTGTCACCTTGGGGTGTACGTATCCTTTTTGTTAAGAAGAAAGATGGACTGATGTGACTCTACATTGATTATCAAGATTTGAACAAGATCACAATCAAGAACAAGTATCCTCTACCCTATATTGATTATTTTTTTGACCAACTGTGTGAAGTTCAATACTTTTCCAAAATCGGTCTTCATTCAGGATATCATCAATTGAGGGTTAAGAAGGAGAATATACCCAAGACAAGAACCTGATTTTTACTTGAGGTGTGAAACCTTTTATTTTTAGTTGGATTCCTTGGTTTTATCCTTTTATGAATTCCTAGTGAGGTTATGAAGGAAACAAGGGTGCATGAAGCTTTTTTTGAGCCTAGATCCCCAACTTTTGGAGAAAACAACTCGGCCACACGATTTTTAGAAACTGTGCAGCCCAATCCACACAATTAGGACAAACTGTACGGGGTGATCATGTGCACTGTCAGGAGTCTACACAGTTTGATAAAAGCATGCAATGGATTCACACAATTGTGCACTACAAGCGGTGTGAGGGGTGTCTTGGGATAGAACTGGGTGCATGGTTGGTGCACGGTTTGGCCAACCATGTGTCCAAACTATGCGACTTTTAAACTTTGGAAAAAATGACATTTATGCCTATATTTTATTTTAAGAACTCACCCCTACTTCTTCCTTCATTTCCAGCAGACAATAGCTACTCTCCTCCCATTAGAGCACTCTTAATCCTAAAGCTAGGCTTTAATACCATTATTCCGTCTGGACTCTGATTCAAGATCCTTCTATCGCATTAGATCACCACTAATAAGATCTCTATTCCTTTATCTACTTTCTTCATTTATCTTCCCATCGATGAAGTTATTTTGGTGTGAGATCATATTCCCTATTTCCAGGGAATTCATATGTTTTTTCGTTTTATTCCTATGTGGACCAAACCAAGGGTTGATATTGGACAAGTGTTCTACCACGAGCTTATAGTAGGTGGTGTATAACTTTTCCCTAAGATTTTGATGTCTATTTGACTAATGTAGTTGTGCTGCACATTGGACCTTCTGGTTGTTGCTTCTAAATTAAATGACAAGCCTTAAATTAATTGTTGATTCTAATATGGGTCCCCCTTATAGCACCTTATCATGGTTGGAGGTTTTCAACCTCAACCCAAGCCACCTATGTGATGTGTTCTTTAATTTGACCTATGTTAAACCACCCATTGGGGTGTGTGAGCTTGTCATCCTTATAGTGGGATCCTCTATGAATTAAATGAGATAGTTAGAAAGGATCATTACCTATTTTCCATGTTATTAAATGTTATTTAAAATGATTAATTGGTTGATTAAATGATGATTGTTATGGGGTATGGACACTAAAATAACACTTTCCATATTATTATTATCACCTACTTGATGTTGGATATCATGACATGGAACAAATTTCTTATGATGTTATGGAACCTGCTGCATGATGGTATGACACCGACTAGGAATTGAGGTATGACACCTCTGACCCCTATGTATGATTACTTATAGTATGAAACCAACTAGGACACTGAGGTATGACACATGTTACCCCTATGTATGATTACTTATGGTATGAAACTAACTAGGGCACTGAGGTATGACACCTACAACATTGAGGTATGATTATTTATGGTATGGAACTAATGGGGAGGTTTTAGGTATGACACCTACAACTCCCACATACATTCACATCTTTGGATATAGGTCGCCCTGGTTATATGCCCTGGGACCTAGCCCATGTAGGTATGTTACTCTTATCACATGTGGCTTATGCCTAGCTGGTTACTAACTACAGTTGATACCTTATATATATATATATATATATATTGATTCTCATCTATCATAGCCTTCTTATTCTACAACCTTTGTTATAGACTTATTATATTTGTCTTACATTACTGCTTACTTGTTATACCTACACACAGTTACGATTTATATGCACAAGCTGGATTTGTTATAGACATCATTGGTGGTGGCCTACTAAGTTTATCTCACATCCATTCAGGCCATCAATAGTATACAACCGAATTATATGGATGTAGGTAGGGATAGGGGAAACACCCAATTATCAATGCTTTATTAGTTATAGCAAGAGAGTGGGGGAGCACATGATTGAGATATAGCTCGTGATGCTATCTGGAGATAGTCTTTTTAGTTATGTGCGCCTGTTTCTATGTTTGTTTGTTCTTTTTTTAGATACATGGCATCTCATAATTTTGTATATGGTACTAGATATTTCTTTGATGACTTGTTTATTATTATCATCTGTATGTTTTACTTATGTTGTTCTAGTTCTCATTTATTATGCTTCTGTTGTATATACATTCATTTATTACACCATTGTGTGACTTTGATTATGAGAGTATAATCTCCCCATTGTACCACTATGGACCTCACTTCTAGTTAGTAGCCTCTAATATATAGGGAGGCACACTTGAGGCCATGTGACCCACCATCTCATGGCACCCCTTAGTGGCTCTCGGGGTGGGACATTAAAAATTAGTATTAGAGCCTTCTTTTCTTTGCCTTAATCTTTTGGGTTAGTAGAAAGGAGACTAGGATGTGTTAGAATTTGGTAATGAGCATATTCCTAGGAGTATCTAGCCCACGTATGAGGAAAAATCCAAATTTTTTGGGATGGGATATGATGTTCTGGTTTATGCCTATTGAAGTTGATTTGATTCCACTATTGGGTGGTGCACATGATATGTAAAGTTATTATTATTATGAAGTTGGATTACATTTTATCCTTATCCTAGTACGACAAGGAAGCATTGATCATGCATCATTTTAGGCACCTTATATGACTAATATGTCATGCATTATGCCATGCCATGTAGGTTTCATTACATGACTGCATGATACTAGTTGTATATACCTTGAGTGATGTATCTGTTATGAAAATAACATTTTTGTAGGACAAAGGGAGATTAGATAATGGGTTATTAAAGTGTCCACATCAACCAAAATAGTGTTTTCCCATATAGTTTGATGATGTCACCTTAACTAACTAATTATCACATGTTTGACTTATATAATTAATGTCATGTAGACTGAAACATTAGTTGATTTGAAATACATGAATTTCATTTGTAATTTAAAGAGTGCATGTACCTCTATAAATTGGGAATGATGATTCATTTAGTCAAATCATCTTATGCTACCTATTACATTCTGCTATCGAATGTAAAGGTATGATACAGTTGAATGAACTTCCAATTGGAATTTATAAAGCATGTATATGTATAAATTGGGAATGGTACTTCAGTTAACTGGTCTGTTATGTAAATGAAAGAATTGATAAATCTAAAATTCGAATGTGGTCACCGTTAAATGGGGAATTTAAATAGTGATTTCCTCTATAACTTACAATTGAAATTTTATATACCAGGACCCTTATAGTGAAATAGAGAGCTTGACCTAGACCCAACCTTAGTATTGGGATGTAGGAAAGTGTATCTTCTGTTCTTTATGATTATTCCTATCACCCAGACCTAGATTTAGGAGCAGGTAGAGGGGTGTGGTTCTTGTATAGGAAGGATTGTACCTGACTAATTCTTATGTTTTTAATCTACCATTATCAAAACCTATTTTAGGTGTGTTCTTGGCATTTTAGAGCCATGCCACCATGAATTCCTTAAGTTCTGCACCAGGAAGGTGGTGATGACCATGCTCCGGAGGTGGTGAAACCTAAGCCACCAGTGTTACCTCCAGTAGTGGAACCTCCTATTATACCTAATGCGGGCAATGATGCCCGATTTTGAGGGAAATTTCTATGTCTTATGAAGACCATACATGGAGCTCCGTGACTTCCCCATTCTATGGAAGAGTTGACATGAGAGTTCTAACAATAGAATCCTCCCACATTTCTGTGGGATGGAGGTCCTCAGGCTATAAAGTCATGGTTGGAGGACATACTGACTATCTTTGAGCACCATGAGACACCTCCTAAGAGGAGAGTAAAGATCTCTACATATATTATTAAAGATTCTACCAAGTGATGGTGGGTTGTTATCACCTAGGTAGATCGTCATTAAGGTATGGCTTGGGCTGGTTTTCAGATAGTCTTCTATGACTATTTTTTCCCTGATACCTTGAGAGCCAATTGTACCAAGGAGTTCATGAGCCTACAATATGGTTCTATATCCATTATGGATTACTCAAATCATTTTATAGAGATTTAGCGCTTTGAATCTACCTATATTGTTGATGAAACAATGAAATTGAGGTGTTTTGAGGATGGGCTCAAGCATCCTATTCATTCTTAGGTGAATGTTTTCCGATTAAATATTGTGTCTAATATAGTAAACCAGACTCTTATTACTGAATGAAACATGAGGGAAGTTGTAGGTACAAATTTGAGTGGACCATCTCCTCAGCCCAGTAGTGTAGTATATGGTGGTAGAAAGCGTCACTTTGAGACCTCTCATGAGGGCAGTACTATTCATAGTGCATGTACTAGTAGTTTTTTAGTCTTTCATTAGTGCGGGAAGTAGGGGCACATGAAACCTCAATGGGATAGGGACCCAGTTGAGTGTCGATCCTATGGTAGGATGGGCCATTTATAGTGCTTTTTCATAATCTTCCTTCTAGTTTCTAGTGAGAAAGGATCAACACCAACTCTGGGTCTTGGAGTGGGATCAGTGGCTTTGCATCAGGTAGGGAGCTGGAGTGATACCAGTCGATCATGCCGAGGAGGTAGTCATAGCCTAGGGAGCTAAAAACTAGTTGCACAACATCAGCAGAGCGAGCCTTCTCAAGGTAGTCATGTTATATCTCAGTGTTGTAGAATGGTTCAGGTTTATATAGTGCAACATGTGCTGGGGGAGTAGAGTCCTAGACCTTCTATAGTTTGAGGCATGATTTTAGTAGAATCTACCTTGGTATCAATTTTTTTACATAGGGGATTTAAAATCCATTTGTTTCTATGAATATTGTGGAAATACTTGTGCTCGATATTCAATACTTCTATGGGGTGATGACCCTTGACACCCATTTGGGTATACTTTATGAGAGTGCACACCAATATAGGGAGTTCCCCCTTGAGATAGGTGACTATCATTTTATATGTAACTTCTTTTTCCTTGAGATGTATGGTTTCTACATTATTCTTGGGATGGATTGGTTTGTTCTTTATCATGCCTACATGGATTGATATCGCTAGAGGGAAATACTTATATTCACAAGGATGAGTGAGATGTCCAGGCTAGTAGAGATAGACCAGAGCATCGTGGGTTGAGTGGCATGACAACCCAGATTTCCAGCTTTTATATGGATAATTAGGGATTACATCAAGCTGAATTCACTCCTATAGTAGATCATTTCATGGATGTTTTCCCTAAATAATTTTCTAGTTTACCTCTTGAGAGAGAGGTGGATTTCTCTATTGAGCTAGTTTTAGGAGCTACACTGGTGTCCATTCCTCCTTACAAGATGGTCACTATTGAGTTGCAGGAGCTCAAGAGACAACCAAAGGACTTAGAAGCTAAGGGTTTTATACAGCCCAATACTTTTCTCTGGGGTTCACCGGTCCTTTTTTCCAAGAAGGCAGATGGAACCCTTATAATTTGTGTGGATCATAGAAAATTAAATCAACTTACTATGAAGAACCGATATCCCTTACCTCATATATATTACCTCTTTGATCAACTCCACAGAGATAGAGTATTCTTGAAGATCGATTTGATGTCAGGTTATCACCAGGTATGTGTTATGCCTACAAACATACCTCGTACAACACTCCATAGTAGGTATATTATTTATGAGTATCTGGTTATACCATTCGGTCTCACAAACACACCAACTATTTTCATGGCTTTGAAGAACCAGATTTTCCACCCATATCTGGATTCATTTGTTGTAGTCTTCATAGATGACATCTTGGTGTATTCTCATACCTAACACAACAATAAAAAACATATTGATATCATTTTGAATATACTAAGAGAGCACCTGGTGTATGATAATCTCATTAAATTCTAATTTTGGATTGATAAAGTGTACTTCCTGAGTCATTATCTTAGAGGTAGGAGTGTCAATTGATCTAGAGATGGTGAGAGCTATAGTTACCTGGGATCAATCCAAGAATTTTTTTGACATACATATTTTCTTGGGGCTAACTAGTTATTAAAGGTGCTTCATACAATACTTTTCATGCCTATCAACACCTCTTATGAGATTTACTAAGAAGGGTGTGAAGTTTATATAGTTAGTAGCCTATGAGGTATCCTTTTAGGAGTTGAAAGGGAGACTGACATCAACACCAATATTGATTCTTCCAGAGACGGACAAAAGCTATACAATCTATTGTGATGCATCGGGTATTGTGATAGGAGCATTTTTTATATAGGAAGACTGATTTGTGGCGTACAGGTCTTATCATTTAAGGCCACAAGAGAGGAATTATCTGATACATGATCTAAAGTTGGTAGTTGTTGTTCATGCCTTGCATTGTTGGAGGCATTACCTATTGGGAGAGATTTTTGTGGTGTTTACAGAACACAAAAGTGTCAAGTATATTTTCACACAACATGAATTAAACCTTAGGTATATAAGGTGGGTTGAATACATTCAATCATTTGACTTTGATCTCGCCTATACGCCTGGGAAAGGCAATGATGTATTAGATGATTTAAGACATAGGAATCAGACATAGGCAGTTTGTGAGGCTAGTGATGAGTGGTAGCCTATAGCCCTATTTTCTAAGATTCATTTGGTGGCTCAAGACCATCGTGGATAATATGTACTTGCATCGTTGTCAGTGACCTCTTCACTTATAGAGAGAGTGAAGATGAGGAAACTATCAGACCTTGAGGTCTTGGTCCTAAGGGAGAGTGTTTTAGGTGATGAATTGCCTCCTAGTTAGTTTATGTATGAGGATGAGATCTTATGCATCCATGGATGCATCTGGGTTCCTACAGACATCTGATAGGAGTTGGTGTGAGAGACTCATGCTTTTACCTGGGCAGCACACCCTAGAATTACAAAGATATATCATGATCTACCTTGCTAATATTGGTGTCCTAGTATGAAAAGGGAGTTAGATAGTTTTTTTATTTGGTGTTCCACCTGTTATCAGGTGAAGGCAGAGCACCAACAGCTAGTAGGGATTTTAAAACTATTTCCCATTCCTGAGTGGAAATGGGATGGTGTCACAATGTATTTTTTGTATAGCTTATCAAGATCCCCTTGAGGTAGTGATGTAGTATGGGTGATCATTGACATTCTCATGAAGGTCACTCATTTCTTACCTATCAGAGAGACCTTCTCAGTGGGTGAGCTTAGGATACTGTATGTCCGTGAGATTGTACGACTACACGGGGCCCCACACACTATCATTTTAGATATGGATGCTCATTTCATGTTGATGTTATAAAAGTGTTTATAGAGAGATTTGGGTACTTAGGTACTTTTTATCACATCCTTTCATCATCAGACCAACAGTCAGTCAAAACAGATGATATAGGTTTTAGAGGACACGCTCCGAGAATGCATCTATGATTTTGGAGGCTCTTGGGAGAAACATATACCTCTTATCAAGTTCACCTATGATAATATATTTTAGGAAACGATACATATGGCCCCCTATTAAGCCTTATATGGTAGTCCATGCCATTTACCTTTGTGCTGCTAGAGGTAGGCAAGGCAACATTACTTGGACCTCATATTATTTAGGAGACTTTATAGCAGGTCTAGTCGATTCAGAAGTAGATTTCTATGGATCAGTCAAGGAAGAATTCATATTCCAATTGTCATCATCAACACCTAGAGTTATATGTTAGGGATCATGTATTCTTATGTGTTTTGACCAGACTTGGGCATCGACGATTTATACAATAAGGGAAACTTTCACCTCAGTTCACTGGACCTTTTGAGGTTGTGGAAAGAGATGGACTGGTAGACTATTAGTTGAAGTTACCTAATAGGTACCAGGATATACATTACATCTTCCATATTTCATAGCTTTATCGATATTATTCAGGTTTGTCTCATATCTTTCAGCTTGATGAGTTTGAGTTGGAGGTGGTTGCATCCTTTGAGGAGCATCCTATCTATATTGTGGACTGAAGCATGAAGGATCTCCGGGGTAGGTTGGTTCCTATGATATGAGTGTTATGGAAGAATAGATATGTATAAGATAAGACCTAGGAGTGAGAGTTTGATGTAAATGGTTAGTGGGATGAGTTATTCTCAAATGAAGTTTTACCACCCTTGGAAGGGAAACTCGTGGACGAGTTGTTTTAAGGGGGGAAGACTGTAAGAAACCAATTTTTACTTGAGGTATGAAACCTTTTATTTTTAGTTTGATTCCTTGGTTTTATCCTTTTATGAATTCTTAGTTAGGTTACAGATGAAACGAGGGTGTCCAGGGCTTGTTCGGAGCCTAGATCCCTAACTTTTAGAAGAAACAAACGGGATGCATGGATAGTAGAAACCATGAAGCCCAGTCCGTACGGTTATGAAAAAATGTACAGGGTGACCCCGTGAATTATTAGGGGTCCGCATGACCATGTGAGGCTAATAAAGAGGGTGCACATAGGTTGCACATGGTTTATCTAACAGTGTGTTGTAAGCTATGTGATGGGTGTCTTGGGACAGAGCTGGGCACACGGTTGGTGCACAGTTTGTCAACCATGCAACCAAACCGTGCGAATTCTAAACTTTGGGCGGAATGAAATTTCCCCCCTCTTTCATTTTAAGAACTCACTCCTCATTATTCATTTATTTACAACATAAAATAGCTCCTCTCCTCCCCTTTGATCTCCCTCAATCCTAAAGTAAGGCTTTGATCCTGTTTTTCTGTCCAGACTCTAGTTTAGGATCCATTTGTCACGTTCTATTACCATTGGTAATATCTATATTACTTTATAACCTTTTATAGTTTTTCTTCCTATTAATGGAGTTACTTTGGTGTGACCTCATATCCCCTATTTCCATGGTGTTCATCTATTTTTCCATCTTCTTTTGATCTAGACAAAACCAAAGGTTGATTTAGGATGAGTGTTATACCACAGACTTAAGGTAGGTGGTCTATAGATTTTCCCTAAGTTTTTGATGTATATTTGACTAACATCATTGTGCCACATGCTAGACCTTCCATTTGTTGCTTCTAAATTAAATAAAAATCCTTAAATTAATTGTTGCTTCTAATATGGGTTGCCCTTATAGCCCTTGATCATGTTTGGAGGTTATCAACCCCAACTCAAGCCACCTATGTGGTGTGTTCTTTAATCTTTCCTATGTTAAACCACACCTTGGGGTGTGTAAGCTTTACATCCTTGAATTGGGAGGCTATATGAATTAAATGAGATAGTTGGATATGATCACACCCCCTTTGTCATGTTATTAAATTTTATTGAAAATGATAATTGGTTGATTAAACGATAATTATTATAGGGTATGGACACTAATATAGCCCTTTCCATACTATTATTATTACTTGCTTGATGTTGGATATCATAGTATGGAATTGATTTCTTATGATGGTATGGCTCCTATTGCATGATGGTATGACACCAACTAGGGAATTAATGTATGGAACCTGCAACCTCTAGGTATGATTACTTATGGTATGACACTAACTAGGGAGTTGAGGTATGTCACCCACGACCCTGAGGTATGATTATTTATGGTATGGAATCGACGAGGAGGTTCGAGGTATGACACCTATGACTCCCATATACATTTACATCTCCGTATATAGGTTTCCCTAGTTATATGCCATGGGAATTGGACCATGTAGGTCAGTTACTCTTATCACATGTGGCTTATGCCGAGCCAGTTACTACCTACTGTTGATACCTTATATATATATATTGATTCTAATCTATCATAGGATGCTTATTCTACAACCTATTCTATGGGCTTGTTATATTTTTCTTACATTATTGCTTACCTATAATACTTTCACATGGTTACAGTTTATATGCACGGGTTGGATTTTTTTATAAACACCATTGGCGGTGGCCTATTAAGTTTATATCACACCCTATCTGGGCCACCAATGGTACCCAAATAGATTATATGGATACATATAGGGATAGGGGAAAGTGCCCAGTTGTCGATGATTGATTGTTTATAGCATGGGATCAGGGGGTATAGGATCAAGCTATGGCCTGTGATGTTATCTGAAGATAACCTTTTGATCTTTTTGGTTATTTTAATATACCTCTATGTATATGTGTCTACAACCATGTTTGTCTATTATTTTTAGTTAGAGACATGACATCACATCATTTTATATATGGTACTTGATATTGATGCAATGGATTGTTTACAATTATCATCTGGATGTTTTAATCTTGTTGTTCTAATTCTCATTTATTATGATTCCATTGTTTATACATTCATTTATTACACCATCGTGTGACTCTGATTATGAGGGTATAGTCCCTTTGGAATATGAAGAGGTGCGCTTGAGGCCATGTAACCCACCAGATCAGGGAACCATTTAGTGTCTCTTAGGGTGGGATGCTACATCAACATTCCATGAAAGGTATGGGTACTAAGAATATATAGTGATTCTATTTTCTCTTATTAATTCCCCTATTATATTCACAGATTTAATGAATAGAGTCTTTATAGATTACTATGATCAGTTTATGGTAGTTTTATAGATGGTATTCTCATCTATTCAAAGTGAAAGGAAGAGTATGAAGATCACTTGAGAATTGTGCCGAAGACCCTAAAGAAGGATAAATAGTATGAAAAATTTACCAAGTATGAATTTTGGCTATAAGAAGTCACATTTTTAGGTCATATAATCTCAAGTGAGGGTATATTGGTGGATTCTTCAAAGACAAAAACTATTGAACGTTGGCCTAAACTAACCATTGTAACTGAGATCCGAAGTTTTCTTAGTTTGGATGGATATTATCGATGATTTGTGGATAATTTATCATGGATATCCAATCCACTCACTAAGTTAACTTGTAAGGGAGTCAAGTTCCTCTAGGCAAATGAATGCGAATAAAATCTCAAGGAACTAAAGAGAAGATTAGTCAGTGCACCAGTGCTTACACTACCCTGTAGTGGAGAAGGGTTTGTAATCTACAGTGATGCATCAAAGAAGGGGTTGAGATGCATCCTCATGCATAATTATATGGTGATAGATTATACCTCAAGATAATTGAAGGTTCATGAGAAAAATTACCCAACTTATGATTTAGAGTTAGCTGTGATAATTTTTTCATTAAAGATATGGATGCATTATCTTTACAGAGAAAAGTGTGATATATATACTAATCATACAATTTTAAATTAAATATTCACATAGAAGGAGTTGAATATGTTCCATATAAGATGGTTAGAACTGATTAAATATTATGAATGCTCAATATATTACCACCCTGGGAAAGCAAACAAGGTGACTAGTGCTTTGATTCTAAAGGATCATGCTAGCTTATCCATGATGAGGATCACAAAAGATATAATATTTTTTGGATTTGAAAATGATGGAACTAGAAATCATAAAGGAAGGAGGAAAATATTATATTTCTCAAATGAGTGTTCAACCATTTATCAAATTAAAGATTAAATAGACACATAAGGAAGATGTAAAGCTAAAGAAGAAGGTGAGAAATGTTCCTCAGTTCAACCTTGGTTGTGATGGAATGATAAGGTTTAAGAACAATGTATGTGTTCCATATATACTATATTTGATGGATTTTTTGGAGGAATCTCATATTTATTCATTCTCTATTCATCATGGAAGTATAATGATGTATAGAGTTTTGAAAGAGTATTTCTGGTGGGATGATATGAAGAGAGATATTGAAGAATATGTATCTAGGTGCTTGGTATGTTAGAAAGTTAAGACTGAGATACAAAAATATAAGGGGATGTTACAACCACTACCTATACTAGAATGAAAATGGGAAAACATCACCATTGATTTTTTTTTCCAGACTCCCAAAAGCATCTAAAAAAATAATGCTATATGGGTTGAAGTTGATCAGATTAAAAATTTAGCACACTTTATTGCCATAAAATAAGATTAATATCTAGATCAAAGTTTTGGGATATAAACTAATTAAGTGGTAAGGTTTCATGGAGTAATACATTATATTGTGTCTGATTGGGATTCAAGGTTTACCACAAAGTTTTGGCAAAGTCTTCAATAGGACCAGGATACAGAGTTAAGTTTTAACACTATGCATCATCCTTAGACATATGGTTAGTCTGAGAGAAGAATTATAACCCTAGAGGTTATGTTGATATCTTTTAATATGGATTTTAAAGGTGGTTGGGATCAACATCACCCCTAGTTGTGTTTTCATACAACAATAGATTTCACTCAAGCATTCAAATGACTCCTTATTAAGACCTATATGGAAAGAAGTCTAGAAATCCAACATGATGGGATGAAGTTGGGGAAATAAATTTATTAGGTCTTGAACTGGATAAAAAAATGATAGATAAGGTTAGATCTATTCAACAACACATAAGTGCATTATAAAGTTGACAAAAAATTTATATTGATAATCATTGATGTGATCTAGAGTTTGAAGTTGGTGAGAAAATTTTTCTATGAATTTCTCTATAGAATAAGGTTATGATATTTGGTAAGAAAGAAAATACGAGTCCCAAGTATATTATCCCCTTCGATATTCTTGATCATTTAGGGATAATGGCTTATCATTTGACGCTTCCACCAAACCTCTCTCAAGTCTACAATGTGTTCTATGTATCTCTCATGAGGAAGTACATACCAGATCATTCACATGTACTGAGATTAGAAGTTGTACCAATGGATAATGATCTTTCCTATAAAGAATAACCTATGGAGATTATGTATCATAGAGATAAAGTTCTATGAAATAATACCACTCACCCAATCAATGTTTTATAGTAAAACCACCAACTTGAGGAAGCCACATGGGAACCTGAGGATATGATGAGCCAGAAGTATCCTCAGTTGCTTGTATCAGAGTGATGGAATTTCAAGGGTGAAATTCATTTTAAGGGGGGTATAACATAACACCCTGATATTTTATGAATTATTTTTCTCTAAATAAATTTAATTTCTTTGATAACTTGCATTACACGTAACACCAAGTTTTAACGAACTCTGATATGCTATTAATATTATTATTTAAACATGATCGTTATAACCTAACCATTAATCTTGGAGGTATGAATAGTAATAACTATATTTTAAAAATTAATTATAATGATTTTAGATAAATGAAATATATTTATAAATAAGTAATTAATTTTTAGTAAAGTCATTATATTCTTTGAAAATACATTTTTCTCTAAAAAAATGTTTTTATTACTTTTTGTGAACATATAATAAAATTAATTTTTACCACTTTTAGAAAATGTATTTGAAAAAATTAAATTCATTTTTGGAATCAAAATTTAAAAATTATCTATGTATGATGTTTTTAATTTTTTGAAAAGATTAATTTTTCAATGAATAATGAAAAATACTATTTTTTATTGAAAACAACATTGTTGTTTAAAGAATTTACAAAGTTAAATTTTATTTTAAAATGGTTTAAAAGTAAAATTAGTTCAATTATATTATTATTAATCCCATTTAGGTCATTATAATCAATTTCATGTTTAATTTGATAGAAATTTTTTGCATACTTATGAAAACCTTTCTTTGGAAAACTATTTTTTCGACGCCTCTATGAGTTTAATTTAAATTAAAATATGCCACTTATATGAATTAAATTTGGTAAAATAGATTCCATATTTGGAATAAAAATAATTAATATTATGTTATAAGTCCATCTTAATTTTTGGTTTGAACACATAATAAAAATATTTAAAATTAATTACCATGGTTAAGGTTAAACGAGGTTTTACACGTTACATGCGCTTATGTTAAAATTAATTTTCATCACACATATGATTTTTATTTAATAAATTGAACTCAATATTTAGAATAATTGGGTTCATATTATATAATAAGTCTCATTTTATTTTTATGCTTGGGGTAAAATCACCTAGGTAAATAAATTTATGTTAATAATCGTCGATGTGATCTGAAGTTTGAAGTTGGTGAGGAAGTTTTTCTTTGAATTTCTCCATAGAATAAGGTTATGATATTTGGGAAAAAAGGAAAGATGAGCCCTAGGTATATTATCCCCTTATATATTCTTGATTTATTAGGGATAATGTCTTATCATTTGGCACTTCCACCAAACCTCTCTCAAGTCCACAATGTGTTCCATGTATCTCTTATGAGGAAGTACATACCAGATCATTCACATGTACTAAGATTAGAAGTTATACAAATGTATAATGATATTTCCTATAAATAATAACTTTTGGAGATTATGGATCGCAGAGAGAAGGTTCTATGAAACAATACCACTCACCCAGTCAAGGTTTTATAGCAAACCCACCAACTTGAGGAAGCCACATGGGAACTTGAGGATATGATGAGGCAAAAGTATCCTCAGTTGCTTGTATCAGAGTGATGGAATTTCAAGGGTGAAATTAATTTTAAGTGGGGGGGGTGGTATAACGTAACATCCTGAGATTTTATGAATTTATTTTCTTTAAATAAATTTAATTTCTTTGATAACTTGCAGCAACACCGAGTTTTAATGAACCATGATATACTATTAATATTATTATTTAAACATGACTCTTATAACCTAACCATTAATCTTGGTGGTATGAATAGGAATAAATTTATTTTAAAAATCAATTATAATTATTTTAGATAAATAAAATATATTTATAAATAAGAAATTAATGTTTAGTAAAGTCATTATATGCTTTGAAAATACATTTTTCTCTAAAAAATGTTTTTATTACTTTTTTGAACATATAATAAAATTAATTTATACCACTTTTAGAAAATGTATTTGAAAAAATTAAATTCATTTTTAGGATCAAAATTTAAAAATTATCTAAGTATGAAGTTTTGAATTTTCTGAAAAGATTAATTTTTTAATGAATAGTGAGAAATACTAGTTTTTATTGAAAACAAAATTTTTGTTTAAAGAATTTAAAATGTTACATTTTATTTTAAAATTATTTAAAAGTAAAATTAGTTCAATTATATTATTATTAATTTCATTTAGGTCATTGGAATAAATTTCATGTTGAATTTGATAGAATTTTTTTGTATACTTATGAAAAATTTTCTTTGGAAAATTGTTTTTTAATGCCTCTATGGATTTAATTTAAATTAAAATCTGCCACTTATATGAATTAAATTAGGTAAAATGGATTACATATATGGAATAAAAATAATTAATATTATGTTATAAGTCCATCTTAATTTTTGGTTAGAACAAATAATAAAAACAGTTAAAATTGATTACTACGGTTAAGGTTAAACAGGGTTTTGCACGTTACATGTACCTGTGTTAAAATTACACATATGATTTTTATTATATATATTGAACTTAATATTTAGAATAAGTGGGAATATATTATCTAATAAGAATCATTTTATTTTTATTCTTGGTGTAAAATCACTTAGGTAAATAAATAAAAACTAGTTACCGTGGTGAAAACTAAAAAGGTAAAAGTAAGTAAACTTAAAGGATAAATAATAAACTATTTAAAACATGTGTTTTTTTGTGTTGGAGGTGTATATCAACCATATATTTCTTAAAATTAATTATTTATCAATTTTTTTAGGTACTTGTGGTGAGAGTGACTTCCCATTATTGAATAGTTTTGGGTATTTACAAAAATGTCACTCCTCCTCAATTATAAAAAAGACCCTTTCTATCCTCACTTATTAATACCTATTGATACCCTTTTATTGACCAAAACATACCAAAATATCTATCCAAACACATATATCCATGTTATGGATCTTATGGTCTTCCCAAAATACCAATCATAGGGTCCTTAATAAGAGATCTAAAGGAGGTTTCTATATGCCAAGGTAATCACTATTGGAAATCGGATCTTTCCCAACACTTATATACACCCTTTCCCAACAGTTCTCCCAAACCATTGGGAAAGGGGGGGGTCTTTCCCAATAGTTCTCCCAAACCTTTGGGAAAGGGGGGTCTTTCCCAACGGTTTGGGAGAACCGTTGGGAACGGGGCCTCAAAACACCCCTTTCCCAACGGTTTGGGAGAACCGTTGGGAAAGACCCCCCCTTTCCCAACGGTTTGGGAGAACCGTTGGGAAAGACCCCCCCTTTCCCAACGGTTTGGGAGAACCGCTGGGAAAGACCCCCCCTTTCCCAACGGTTTGGGAGAACCGTTGGGAAAACTCAGCCCAAAATCCAGCATTCGCCCCTGGAAATTATCACCTATCCCAACGGTTTTGAGAACCGTTGGGATAGATTCTTTGATTTCTTCCAGGTCTACTACCCGAGAACATTATATAAATATAAATTTTAAATAATTATGATAATACATATATATATTTATGAAGTTATGTTTATAAAAGTTATGTTAGGTTAGTGGTTAAGGCGTTTAATTATAAACGGGGGGTTGTGGGATCAAATCCCACCACATGTTTTTTTTGAAATACATATACCAACAGTTTTATAACCGTTGGAATAGATTTTCATATTACTTATACCAACGGTTTTGAAAACCGTTGGGATAGGTCTATACCAACGGTTTTGGGAAAACCGTTGGTATAGACCTATCCCAATGGCTTACTTCGCAACAGTTCTCCAAACCGTTGGTATAGGCTATACCAACGGTTTGGAGGCCTATACCAACGGTTCCAAACCGTTGGTATAGGTTAGTATTCTACTAGTGAATTGTATTCACTATGCTTTTTTTACTTCTTCTCTCACCATCGTCATTCATGTACTAATAATTATAATATAATAATAATACTATATAACATATAATAACATGTTATTATGTTTATTTAATAACTTATATCCATCTTCTCTTCCATAAAATGGGAAACAAAACCATCGATCATGTGTACGGTGAACTACCGCCCCATGAACTGATGCAATTCTTTTTTCGTTTCCACCCATCAAGGCTAGATATAATGATGGATTTAAAGTATATATATGATATTTATGAAATTATTATACTTTTTTAATTATAATATCACATATAACTCAATAATTTTCATTACATGGGAATACGATAATGTCGCTCGTGTGTATGATGGATTACCACCTCTCGAAGCAATGTGATTCTTTTTTCACTTATGATTTACATGGAAGGTAATAAAGAAAAAATTAATTAATATATGTGATATATATAGAATAATAATTATTCTATAAAGATTAATAATTATTTACCTTTCCTTATTTTTATCTATCAAAAAATGAAAACAGTGTTCATGCGTACGTACGACCTACCGTCTCCATGAGCGGTGTAATTCATTTTTTTTATCTCTAACTTTTATGGATTATTCTAAATACATATATAATGAATATTTCACACCCATATTTTTTTCCATCATTTTTATCATATTATCATTTGGATCTTAGTTTTTCTTTCGAGTTCTGGGTGTTCTAGATTTAAATTTTATGTCTTTGAGGTTTTGGGTGCTTTTGTTTAGACCTATTCTTGGTTACCATGAAAGGTATGAGGAGGATTTGGTTTGGAAAATGAGTTTTTAACACTACTAGTGGCACCTTTTTACGGGTTATGTTTTTGGATGGTTTATATCCTTGAGTTAGATGCGTTTTTGAGGTGAAAAGGGTAATTTTTGGGGACTTTTTTCAGGTCACACGTTAGGGCGTACAGTTTGTTTAACCCCGTAATAAGTGTGCAGGGGATCGCACAGTTTTCGCATGGTTTAACTAACTATGAAGCCAAAGTGTGCAGCCCAACTGTACGAGATAACCATGAAACCCACTCGAGAAAGGGTATTTTGGGGTTTTTTCCTTCTTTTTAATTGGGGCTTCTCCCCTTGAACCCCCCATTCAAACTCCTCTACCCTAGATGCCTTCCATGGGGGGTTTTTGGCACCTCCAAGCCCCTCTAAGTGGAATTCAAGGTGATTTCTTGGCAATTATTCACCCGGATCAAAAGGTTAGGGCTTTCTTCTTCTCCTATCTTGCTTTCCTTCTATTTATCTCTTATTCCCTAACCCTAGGGTCCATGTTACCCGATTTTATTAGATAGGGTTGCTAGGTTTTGGGTTTTTTTTCCTTATTATGGATCCTTGAGGTTGGACCTAGCCTCCCTTGGGTGCGGTTGAGGTGCAGTTGCGGTTTCACAATGTTTTCTAGAAGGCTCTTCATGTGAGGTAGGTGGTTCCATGCCCTATCATTTTTAGATAATTTAATTTGTTTGTTTAATTAATTTTAACGTGTTCTATGCTTTAATTGTGTAGTGAGAACTATGTTTTAGAATGTTTTTAAATACTTGTATGATGAAATTGGATTTCCTAAAGAAAATATCCTTGTCTTTTATATGTGTGTTGTTGTGGAAATTCTTGGAAGTGTTTAATGAATTGTTTAAATAATGAATAAATTGTTTTAGACATGAAATTGGTTTTTGTAAATGGTTTATTAAATTATGTGAGTGATACAAAATATTTTTTTTAAGGTTTTGACATGATTATGTGTTGGGTTTAGATTTTGTAATGGAAAATGGATATGTTGTGTGTGTGTGTGTTTTAATGTGATGTTTCTTAAAAGGGTCTTATGGGTGGTGTGAGTTGAGTTTTGGAAAATATTAAAAGTGTTTTGGAATTGAAAAATGGATTCCTTGAGAAAATTGGATATATTCCTTGTGTGGTGCACACATGCCTTTATGTTTTATGCCTTGAATGTATTCGATAAAACATGTGGGTGGTGCGAAACCCCTTTTTAAATGGTTTTGTTATGATTATGGATTAAAAGGGTTTTTTTAAATGAATTGGGTGATTTCCTAGTGTAAAATCTTGTGGTGAATGTCAAAAGTGTTTTATAAATTATGAATCATGTTTATTAAATTGTACAAGTGGTGTGGATCATGTTTTGAAGTAGTTTTGGTGTGCGTTTGGTTTCAAAAGAGGTTTTGTGTTGACCAAGTGGTGGTATAAGTCACGTGTTACATTGTTTGGCTTGAGAAGTATAATGATGATGTATTGTGTGATATATGGAACATAATTGAGCCCAAGGTAATCCTGAGTAACTAGGTGGACGAACTAGGACTATCTTGCTAGTGACTCGGAAGTGGCTATGCCCCGATTTCACTTAGCAGGGTTGATGATTACAGATCTAACTAAACATGGATAATGATTGAAGACCACTAGATTATAGGTGTGTTCCCTGCTAGTGAATCGTACATGAGAATGCAGTTGGTTGTGGTTTCATTCTATAATGGTCAATGGTTGCAGTAAACCACCAGGTCATTGATGCTTGGCCTTCACCTGTTGATATGTGTAGCATCATGTCACGAACCCTGCTATCCACTTTTTCATGCCTGACCACTAATATTATCATTGTAGGTCACAATAATTTTTTGTCAAACTTAAATGTACCACACAATTTGAGGCATGAAATTTACACATTGTCTCCTCCCACATACTCACAGGCACAACTACATTACCCCAAACATAAATGATCCCATCCTCATCTATAGTCTAATCGGAAGGTGACACCCCAACTTCAAGGCTTTCCCTCAAGGAAAAAAACTTTAGATCCTCATACTGCCTTTCCATGATCCAACTAAAAAAGAGTATAATCCACTAAAACTGATATGATATTCATTTTCTCATAGTCCTCTAGAACAACAACATGCCTCCCAGCCAGCAAAGTCATCATCCTCTACTCAAAACTAGACTCTTGAAATTCCTGAGTATGATTATTCCTGCTAAATGTGTCAAAAAAATTGTTTCCATTCTGAATCATATATTCTAGATCAAAGTTGAATGACTACATATAATCAACCCACCTCTACTACTATATACTGAACTATCTTTGTAGAATGATATACTTTAATTTCTTATGATCAGTTTCCACAATAAACTTTTCTCCCAACATATAATGCCTCCAATACTTCAAAATGTTAACCATTGAAACTAACTTGAGGTCATGAGTAGGGTAATTATGTTCATGTGACTAAGCTTCCATGACCCATATTCCACAACTAGATCTCCCTGCATCAACACTACTCTAAGAATGATCCTAGAAGAATCACAAAACATAGTTTAATCCTCCCCTATCTTGGGTAGGATCATGATTGGTGCCACTTACAAGCGCTTCTTCAACTACTGGAAAGAATTATCACATGATCATGACCATTAAAACTTAACTCCCTTATTTCTCAAGACCAAAATAGGTTGTTAAAATCAGGATCTAATAATAACCCACCAATCACAAAAAAACTATAGATATCAAAAACATTATTGGGCTACTCCTAAAAAACCGTTGCCTAAACCTTCTCTAGGTCCACTAACACACCTTCCTCTCAGATGATGTGACCCAAAAAAATGTATCTTATCAATCAAAAATTGACATTTAGATAGCTTGGAATATAAATGATGCTCTCTCGGCATACTTAGTATGATGTTAAGATGTTTGTCATGATCTTCATGATTCTTGGAGAACACCACGATGTCATCCACAAACACAACCAAAAACCGATCTTGGTATGGATGAATTTTTTTTTCATCAAGGATATAAACACTACTGGTGCGTTCGTCTGCCCGAACGACATCTCGAAGAACTTATATAGGCCATACCTGCTTTTGAAAGTAGTCTGAGGTATGTCATAAGGTCAAACTATCAATGGATGATACCCTGATCTCAAGTCGATCTTGAAGAAAAAAACATCCTCTCAATTGGTCAAAGAGATCTTCAATATGCGGAAGAGGATAATAGTTCTTCACTGTTATCCGGTTCAACATATGGTAATCGAAACATAAGCACAAACTCTTTTCATCCTTCTTTGTAAAAAATATTAGAGAACCCCAAGGTGACGTACTCAGATAGATAAATACATTATCCATCAAATATTATAGTTGAGTCTTGATATCTTGAAGCTCTATTGGTTCCATTATGTAAGGTGGACTATAAATTGGATCATACCTCAACATTATCTCAATCATAAACTATAAATATCTTACAGGTGGAAACCCTGATAAGTCCCTAGAAAAAAAGTCCTAGAACCTATCCACTTTGGGTGGAAAGACTTCATTCTTTACACCCCCATCATCCAGTAAAAGTCTTGAAACTTGGGCGATGATCTCCCATTATTTCTAATGAATTGGTCCTACACTGTTCTCCTAGATATCCCACTCTCCATGATTAACATAATTTCTATCCTTAGGAGATGTAAAAGTGACTCTATTATGTTAAAAGTCTCTGTGAGATTGATACTCCACTAACCAAACCATACCCATAATTAGGAAAAATCCTAACATGTCAAGTATATAAAGATCCCATTGAAAATGATACTCCCCAACCTTGATAGAATATCCCTTGCATAAACAGATGACCCCTAACTGTACTCCCAAAGGTGTATCGATCATCATAAACTCACTCACAAACTCTACTTCCAGAATCAAACCATTCACAAGTTGTGCTGATATAAATGAATGGGAGGAACCCGTATCAAATTAAGAACTAGAAAGCACAAAAGCTATAAGAATAGTACCTATAACTGTCGATGGTCCAGCCTCATTATCCACCAATGTAGGTAGAATGACATGCAACTATCCTTCCCCTCTTCCCTATGATGTAGTCTAAGTCCCCTAAGCTATACCAGTCTACCTTCTTGGATGTTGATGAATGAACCATATATATTTTTGACCTTCTTAATTTCAGAACATCCAAAAAAATATTGATATTTATTTGAAACCATTGATTGATGAGTTAAATTCATTGTAGAATAATGGTGTTAGTACATTTGATGTTGTTGTGAAATAATTTTTGTTGTTGTAAGATGCATTAATGTGGAGAATTAGTGACTTCCCAGCATATGGAATGCTATCTGGCTGGAGTACACATGGTCCAAAATCATGTCCATACTGTATGAGAGACAGTAAAGTGTTTATGCTTGTCAATGGTAAAAAAACTTATTTTTTCGACTCTCATCACAAATTCCTTCCAACTAATCATCCTTTTTAGAGGAACAAATATCATTTCAGAAAAGGTACAATTGAAAGAGATGTACCTACAACAATGATCTCAGGTACATAGTTAAAATCAATTGTCTCTTCATTATCTCCCACCACATTTGGACCAACAATAAACCAAAATAAAATTGATTGCTTTGGGAAAGAACACAATTAGATAAAATGGATAATTTTTTGGGATCTTCTATATTGGCCTAATTTGTTGGTTCGTAACATATTGGATTTCATGCATATTGAGAAGAACTATTTTGATAATTTATTTCATACAGTTTTGGATACACCAGGTAAGACCAAAGATAATATAAAGGCATGATTAGATCTTAACCAAATTTACAGGAGACCATAACTTGAACTGTTTAAAAATGTCAGATCACAGAAGTTAATGAAGCCAAAACCAGCTTATACACTCTCCAAATAGAATCAATTATTATTTTGTTAGTGGATTATATATTTGAGTCTTCCATATGGTTATGCTTCCAATTTGGGGATATGTGTCAAAAATGGTCATATTAATGGATTAAAAATTCACGACTATCATGTTATAATGGAAATACTTATACCAATTGGATTAAAAGGTATGTAGAATTATATGATTTGGGATGCGCTAACAGACTTATCATACTTTTTTACAAGACATTTGTGTGGCGACAAGTGACTACGATGCATTAAATAGACTATAAGAAGCTGTTGTTTTAATTTTATGTAAACTGGAAAAAATCTTCCTGCCGACTTTTTTAGACTCAACGAAACATTTGATATTACATTTTCCACATAAAGAAAAATATGGTGGTCTAGTATAGTTCCAATGGATGTACCCATTTTAGAGATGCATGCTGAAATTGATGAATAAAGTATGTAACAAAGCATTGATTGAAGGTTCAATTGTATAAGCTTATTTCTAAGAGGAAATTTCTTTTTTCTGCTTTCATTACTTTCAATCTGAATATCCCTCAAAACACAATCGTATGGGAAGTAATGAGGGAAATGTTTAAGATAAAATGGTAAATCAATTATCAATTTTCAATCATCCCAAACATGGCTTTGGTGGAATTCATAAACAATGGATTTTAGATGATGAACATCACAGAGATCACACATATATTTTTCTCAACTGTGAGGAAATGACACAATTTGTATAGTGAGTTCTCCTATCACTCATTCTATAATTTTTGTTATAGTAAATTAATCTTATTTTATTTGTATGTTATATGATAATCATATCAAGAAACAACTTCCACAAATTACAGTAGCTTCTCTTGAAGAATGTCGACAAAAAAACTTTTCCTGTTGGTTTCAACAACTGGTAACATAAATTATTTTTGGTTTAACATATAAAATCTATTTGTTATCTTTTATATTGATAACTTTTTTAAAAAAATTTAGGTATCTCAACATGTTGATAAAATTGATAATCGATTGTGCGTATTGAGTAACCCACTATCAAAAATGATTAAATCTTATAATGAATATGTGGTGAATGGTTTTCGATTTCATACATGTGTATATGGAGAATAAAAAACAATTAATAGTGGTTTTTTCTTGAAAGGATCTCATCATAGATAAACTGAAGTTGTCTTTTATGAAATGATGAAAGAAATTATCAAACTGTGTTATCCGGTACAACATTACATAGCATGTTGGGTCGGAAGAATAGCGAGGAATGATGGCAAGAGGGGGGTGAATTGCCTTTTTAAAAAATTGATTAACAATTAAAATTCAAAGTAAAGTGCAGCGGAAATAAAGAGGCAATCACACAAGAAATTGATAACGGAGTTCGGCCAAAACCCGGCCTACGTCTCCGCTCCCAACTCAACCGTTGAGAGATTCCTACCGCTTGCTTTTCAATGGTTTTAGCAAGAAACCCACTAGGCTTTGAGGTAGCACTAGGACCTATTACAGCTTGCTTTTATTGGTTTAGCAAGAACCCAATGCTTTTAATGGTTAAGCAATAACCCACTAGTCTTTTTACGGGTGAAGACTAGCTCACCGATCTCAAGCCTTTTACAAGGTAAGGCTTGACAACCTCTTCACACCTTAGTGGTGGTGTGAAACCCAAAAGAAGGGGAGAAGAGAAAAGGGTTGGGGTTTATAGGCACAAACCCAATTTTAAGCTCAAAATAAATAAAACAATAAAACCCGTAATGGAGAAGCCTTGGGCGCCTTTGATTGATTGATGATGTTTGAGGGCCGCTTCCAAGCTTCTATGGAGGTGCTCTTGGATGTGGAAGTTGTTGGAGCACTTTGGGTTCCCTTGGAACAATCCGTCGGAGCTTCGCCAAAGATGTAAAAATGTGTCCGGTGGCTTGTGTTGAGTTCCGGGGCTTCCTAGGCCTTTATTTATAGGCTAGGAACCTTCAAGTATCCGTTGGAGGGCTTTGGAGCCGTTGGAAAAGGCCTCGGAGCCGTTGGGAGGCTTTTGGAGTTGACTAGTCAAAGCCAACGGCTAGTTTGACCAGTGCTACCGGCTGGCCGGTGCAGGGCCACCGGCTGGCCGGTGCCTTGACAGTGGCTGAGTCTTCTTTTCCAGGAACCACCGGTTGACCGGTACATCTCCACCGGCTGGTCGGTGCCTTGGTAGAGAGGAAGAGTCTTGATCCAGGCTCTACCGGTCGACCGGTGCAGAGCCACCGGCTGGCCGGTGGCAAGACAGTAGCAAATACTATTTGAGCTGGGTGCCACAGGTCGACCGGTGGCAGAGCCACCGGTCGACCGGTGGGAAGGCAGTAGCTTCCACTGTTTGGTCTGGGTGCCACCGGCTGGCCGGTGACAGAGCCACCGGCTGACCGGTGGACTGAATTGTAGTCCATTTCTTGTCCATCCTTGGGCCAACTTCTTGGCAACCTTGTGCCTATCATCACAAACACTTAAAACACAATATTAGAAACATAAGAGGGTGATTGTGATCATGAAAATCAAACCTCGAGGGGTTCGAGAGGTACAACAATCTCCCCCTATTTTGATGATCACAATCACCAAAATAATTAAAGTAAAAATGAAATTAAAAGGAAATGCAAAGCATGATGAAAAAGGATTCTCCCATTCTCCCCCAATCAATCAAGAAAATTCTCCCCCTTTGTGATTATCAAAATAGAATGGGGCATAAAACTTGATTGAGGGAAAAATTTGAAAAACAAGATTTTAAACCAATTGAAAATGATACTAATTGTTGGAAATTTTGAAATGAAAAATTGAATAACAGTTTGAATTGAAAGTTTTGAATCAAAAACCAATTGAAATTCGAAATTTGAAACCAAATGAAATTTTTGAAATTGAGAGTTTTGAAAAATCGACACCAACTGTTGGATATTTAAAAAAGAAAATTTAAAAGAAAATTTGAATTTCAAAGCCAAGTGTTGAGTTTGAAATGAAAACTTTGAATACACAACAAGGCTTAAAAAAAATCCTAACTCCCCCTAAATAAAAACAAAGAATCACTGGGGAGTGGTTTTTGAAACCGAAACAAATTTAGGCCCGGAGAGACTTGCCAAAAGGGATTTTTCAATCCAAATTTGTTTCATGGCGGGTCTTCTCCTATAAAATTCATCGGAATAGAAAATCGATTTGGGTTGGCCGTACCGGGCGTTTTTACAATTACATTCATAAATGAGATGCCCGGATTTTTTGCAATAATTACAAAATTTAAATTCGGAGCTCCCCCTTACAAAAATAGTGGGTGCATGGGAGGAGGAAGCTCGGTTGGTATATCCTAACCCTTGGGTGGTTCTAGATATACGTTGGGAACCAAGCAAATTGTTCAAATTTTGTTCCCCTTGGGTGAACTTAGCAAGGGTCTCTCTAAGGTCCTTGGTGGTTGATTCCAAAGAATCAACATTTGGAAAATTTTGGATTTTTAGGGACATCTCCTCCTTCTCTTTGAGAAGTTGTTCTTTTTCGGAGGAGAGTTTTTTGAAAGACTTTTTCAAAGCAACAAATTTTGAAGATAGTTCATGAAAACCTTTTTCTAGTTGATCTCTAGCATGTGAGAGTTCTTCATAAGATAAATGATTTAAAGAATTTGAATTTGAAGAACAAGAGGAGGAGGAATCGGAAGAAGTTACCTCATGGAATGCCATTAGGCATTTGTTACCGTTGTCGCTCGAGGAGGAGGAGGAGGATGAGGTGTCACTCCATGTGGCCTTGAGGACCTTCTTCTTTCCTTTTTCCTTGGCCCGTTTCTTGTTGAGTGGGCAATCGGGCTTGTAATGGCCCTTTTCGCCGCACCCGTAGCATTTCACCTTGGGCTCGGATTTTTCGGTGGGTTCTTGCTTTCGGTGCTTGCGGGATTTCTTCTTCTTCTTGTGCTTCTTCATGAATTTTTGCATTTGGCGGGCGAGATACTCCATTTCCGAGTCGCCGCTTGATGATGAAGTAGATGAGGAAGATGAGGATGAGGAGGAGCTTACTTCTTTTTGTACCTTGAGGGCAATGTTCTTTGGTGTCTTGATTGGTGTGCCCTCCTTTTGTGCTTGCCTCCTCATGGTGATCTCGTACGTCATTAGAGATCCAATGAGCTCCTCTACCGGCATATTTTTGACGTCCTTAGCTTCTTGGATCGCCGTCACCTTTGGTGCCCATGAGCTCGGAAGGACCCATAAGATCTTCTTGACCATTGTCTCGGCTGAAACATCATCACCAAGGGACTTTCTCCCATTGCACACGTCAGTAAATCTAGTAAACATTTCAGAAATAGATTCATTTGGGTGCATGGAAAATGACTCAAAATCCTGACGATACATGTCCAATCGAGTATCCTTTACTTTGTTGGTCCCCTCATGGGTAACCTCCAAAAGTTTCCAGATTTCATGTGCGGAGGTGCATGTGGAAACTCGATTGAACTCGTTTCGGTCAAGGCCGCAATGAAGAGCATTCATGGCTTTGCCATCAAGCTCAAAATTTCTAATGTCGGCTTGGGTCCATTTGGATTCGTCGGGGGTAGACAAAGTGTAACCTTGCATGACAATTTTAAATATGGGATATCCTATGCTTCTAAGAAAGGTAGTCATGCGGGTTTTCCAATAATTATAGTCGGTCCCATCAAAAAATGGAGCCCGACCCAAAGAGTAGCCCTCGGGGGCGAAAGAGGTAGATGCCATCAAAAAAAAAAAAAAAGATCTGAACTTTGAAACCGGGTTAAGGAATTACTCAAAGGTCCCTCTGATACCAAATGTTGGGTCGGAAGAATAGCGAGGAATGATGGCAAGAGGGGGGTGAATTGCCTTTTTAAAAAATTGATTAACAATTAAAATTCAAAGTAAAGTGCAGCGGAAATAAAGAGGCAATCACACAAGAAATTGATAACGGAGTTCGGCCAAAACCCGGCCTACGTCTCCGCTCCCAACTCAACCGTTGAGAGATTCCTACCGCTTGCTTTTCAATGGTTTTAGCAAGAAACCCACTAGGCTTTGAGGTAGCACTAGGACCTATTACAGCTTGCTTTTATTGGTTTAGCAAGAACCCAATGCTTTTAATGGTTAAGCAATAACCCACTAGTCTTTTTACGGGTGAAGAATAGCTCACCGATCTCAAGCCTTTTACAAGGTAAGGCTTGACAACCTCTTCACACCTTAGTGGTGGTGTGAAACCCAAAAGAAGGGGAGAAGAGAAAAGGGTTGGGGTTTATAGGCACAAACCCAATTTTAAGCTCAAAATAAATAAAACAATAAAACCCGTAATGGAGAAGCCTTGGGCGCCTTTGATTGATTGATGATGTTTGAGGGCCGCTTCCAAGCTTCTATGGAGGTGCTCTTGGATGTGGAAGTTGTTGGAGCACTTTGGGTTCCCTTGGAACAATCCGTCGGAGCTTCGCCAAAGATGTAAAAATGTGTCCGGTGGCTTGTGTTGAGTTCCGGGGCTTCCTAGGCCTTTATTTATAGGCTAGGAACCTTCAAGTATCCGTTGGAGGGCTTTGGAGCCGTTGGAAAAGGCCTCGGAGCCGTTGGGAGGCTTTTGGAGTTGACTGGTCAAAGCCAACGGCTAGTTTGACCAGTGCTACCGGCTGGCCGGTGCAGGTCCACCGGCTGGCCGGTGCCTTGACAGTGGCTGAGTCTTCTTTTCCAGGAACCACCGGTTGACCGGTACATCTCCACCGGCTGGTCGGTGCCTTGGTAGAGAGGAAGAGTCTTGATCCAGGCTCTACCGGTCGACCGGTGCAGAGCCACCGGCTGGCCGGTGGCAAGACAGTAGCAAATACTATTTGAGCTGGGTGCCACAGGTCGACCGGTGGCAGAGCCACCGGTCGACCGGTGGGAAGGCAGTAGCTTCCACTGTTTGGTCTGGGTGCCACCGGCTGGCCGGTGACAGAGCCACCGGCTGACCGGTGGACTGAATTGTAGTCCATTTCTTGTCCATCCTTGGGCCAACTTCTTGGCAACCTTGTGCCTATCATCACAAACACTTAAAACACAATATTAGAAACATAAGAGGGTGATTGTGATCATGAAAATCAAACCTCGAGGGGTTCGAGAGGTACAACATAGCAATGTTTAAATGTCATTGGTTGGATACTGAGAGAGGCTAGAGTGTTCATCTGACCCATGAAATCATTGATATTAAATATAAAAGTCTTCTTGTATTAAATGAACCATTTTTATTAGATCATCAAGAACATCAAATTTATTATTCAAAATATTGTGTTACTTCAAGAGAGTTGAGTGATTGGTGGAGCATAATAAAAATTAAATCTTTGGAAAATCAGTTTACTCAAAGTGAATGTGGTTCCGTTGAAATGGAAGGAATTGAAAATTTTCAAGAGATTGCTCCAAATCCATATTTTTCATGAAGAGACACTAATATCAATGATGACAGCCCACAGTTAAGGTTCGATGATGATGATGATGTTAATGATGTTACAAATTAGTTTGAAATGACAAGAGATGATGAAACTGAAAGTTATATGGAAATTGATGATGTTGGGGATAAATATGAAGACATTGACATAGTCAGATATAAAGATGAGGATGAAGATGAACATTGACACAATTAAATGCTGGTTATAATCATATATAATATATAACTATATATAATAGTTATTTTCAGTTATTTTCTAACAAAAATCATTTCGTATTTCAGATGGACAAGGATCTATATCATTTGTTGTAGGAAGATGATTTACCTTTGGACAAGTAGGATGTTGGGTCATTTGACCCTTATACTACTAGAAGTTCATGGAGGACTCAGAGGGGGTGTGGTCTTGCACATTTTATGATTCCTGACCTAATCCCCTAGTGACGTCCACATCTAGGCTTTGATCCATGCGTGCATAGGTATGTTTACCTGTGTATTTTACTTAGTTTTCAATAATTTATTTATATACTAATTGTTTGATTATTTGTTATTTTTTTCAAAGTATTACACATATAACTACTGGATAGGGGAGTGCTATATTGCGCAATTATTTTTCTGAAGCATGGGTCTCATGAGATCAGATTCATGTTGATGTACAACACCACATGTTCGATCATTGGATGGTACGTAAATAAATAATATTTATTTTGAAATTAATTTAATTAATAACTTGATATTATAAATTATTTGTAGGGTTTATGGTATCCCACAGATGAGAGCATGCATGAGGATTTTTGAAAGGGGTGGAAGGTGACCATGCATTAGTATTGCGGTAAGTTTTTGCACAATTTGAGAAGGAAAGCAATGGAGAAAGTAGGAGTGACAGAGTTTGATAAGTCTTGTCGCACCCACCGACCTGATTACATTTCATCTCTGATTTGGAATGGATTATGTTCACACTGGTTGGGTGGTCATTTTCAAAGGAGATCATCGATAGGTCGAAAAAATCGGGGGAGACGGGAGGTAATACATCGAGCCAATAGTCGTACATTCAGTACACATAGGGAGCATATGGAAAGTACTTTTATTTAAATATTTTATATAACTTTAAATATAAACATTTTATTTTATATTCATATATACAGTCAAACAATCCGATATTTTAGAGTTCGACATTTATAGGAAGATGTATTGTGATCTGACCACTAGAGAGATTAGAGGTGTTATCCAACGTTATATTTTCATTTAGAGTTTAAAATTTAACTAAAAATAATATTTTAACTATTTTACTTTTAAATTGAAATTGAAGGAGTCATATGAGGCCACGAAATCTCAGATACAGACTTAGAGTCAGGCAAAGACCAATACTCAGATCATTTCCCACTGATTTGATGAGACAACATAGATGCAGGCAACCGAGTATGCCTTCAAGAAAGACCGAGTTTTTGGTATTAGCACTCGATTGACGCCTATAGATTATTATGGCACCGTTGCGATGTTAACATCCAGTTCGAGAGGAGCTCATGGAGAGTCGTAATCATCTGATTTATAGTATGAGAAGCAACTATGAGCTCATAGTTAGCTTATAGAGAGTATGCGTAGAGAGTAGGAGTAGATGTGTCAATGACAGCAACAACAACATGAAGAGTTCCTATGACAGTAGCAGCAACATCAACAAGAGGAGATGTGTCAATGACGATAGTAGTGGGAGCAAGAATAGTTGGAGTACATGTGACGTCTAAGTCGTGGTTTAGGGATGAAGTTCCCTCCACCATCTCCGCCAGACAACCCTCCCCTACAACGATCTATTTATTTTTTATGATCAAACATTTTAATGTAAATAATGTTTTTAATATTAACTATATACATTTTTATATAGTGAATTTTTTATATTATCGCGAATATTACATTTTTATTATTTTATTACTTTATTTAATTTTTTATTATTTTTATTATTTTATTAATTATTATTTTTGATTATTTTATTTTTATTATTTTATCAATTATTATTATTGACTATTTTCTCTTTATTATTTTATTATATTTTTTTGAATATTGAGGTTTTAATTATTTTATAATTTTTTATTATATTAGTAATATTAATATTATTATTTCATTAATAATAATAATAATAATATTATATTATCAATATTATTATTATTATATGAATATTATTTTATTATTTTATAATTTAATTTATTTTACTAACATTAATATTATTATTTCATTAATATTAATATTATTTTATTAATATTATTATTCTTATTTTTTTAAACTCTTTACGATGGGTCATCACAATAAGGTATTTAAAAACCACGGCGAACCTATTTGTGACGGAGCCACATCCCATCAAAAATATTTATTTCTTACAATGGTCCGTCATAAAAAACCCTATTTGCGACGTCATTTTCTACAATGGGTCATTTGCAATGGGGCCTCGTCACAAAAGGGTATTTGCGATGGGATCTCGTCGCAAATGTCCATATTTTGTGTAGTGATACAATTGAATCTTGGTTGCATCTTTCCTTCTCACATATTTTTTGTTATGTCTTTAATTTTTGGAATTTCATTTTATTACATAAATCTGTTGCATAATGAGTAAATTTCACAAAATAAGCATGGGAAGAGGAACACTATTGGGTAGACTCGGGTTTTGTGTGTTTTTTTTAATTTTTTTGTTTCCATTTTCTCTTTCAAATTTTGGTGTGTTTATTTTATTTTATTTTATTTTTCAATTTTTATGTGTTTTTCTTTAATTTTTTTATATTTTTTTTAAAATTGTGAGCTTAAATGATTGTCATTTTCATTTTTGAAACTCATATCAATGAGTGAACCAATTTATCTCTTGAAATTGAACAAACATGAATGATGAAAATGAATTTATTTCAAGTTCAAAACTTTGGAAATTTCATGAAAATACCTATAATTTTTGAATCTCATGCCACATATCACTATATTTATCTTTTAAATCCCCTTATTGTGATGCTTCTAAACCTTTTTTTGACATATTCTTTATATTCACCTCATTTATTGAGAGAACCAATCTCTTCTTGTTTTAACCAAAACTTGTTATATTTCTTTTAAAACATGAGGGTTGAGGTACTTGTTTTTTTAAATAATTGAGGAAATTATTTTTTATTTTAAAATCCACCTTTTCAAGATAATACTTTTTATTCTATCATAACCTATACATTTAATCTTTTTTATCCCTTATTATCTATGTAAAACCTATTAGATTGGCCATAGTACTTGGAAATTTTCCCTTTCCAAACTACTTTGGAAGTGAAAATTCATGATCTAGTTGAACTTATGTGTGGGGTGAAGTTGACTTGTGGTGTCCTGCATCATTTGGTGCTGATTTTTTGTGAAAATTAAAATTATTAATAGATTTTTTTTCTGATAAATAAAACACATTTCTGAAAGTTTTTCCCTTCTAGATATTTCATGGAAAAGGGAGTCGTGCCTATCTGGAGCTCTCAATGGAAGAAAACGATGTCTATCTCGATCTTTCAAGAGAAAAATAGTGAAGAGAAATTTCATTTTTTCTGATAAAATATTGATGATATTGGATAAAAAAGATATTTTTAAATATTATTTGAGACGATTTTCTTCTAAGGAGCATGAGGAGTACACCATACTTGAGTGAAAATTAGAATCATGAATTTTTGCTTTAAAAGAGATGAACCCTCCTTATTTGGCCTTAGAATTTTTAACATTAAAAACCTACCAACCTAAACCCAATGAACAAATTTGTAAATTAATCATGATAATCACATGTTCTTGGCTCACATAAGGTGGAGATTCAGATATTTATCAAGCCTATGGTGATTCTTTCATGAGTTTGGATAAGAAAATCCTTGTTGGAAATCCATATTTATGTATTGAGAGAAAATTAATGTGAGGTAAGTGTGATGTGTGAGTAAGAAGAGAAAAGAAGTGGAAATGTATTGAATGATATGATTGAATAACTTGAAATAGTTTTTTTGGTGAGGCATGGTATCTTTTTTTTCTTGGTTTTAAATTGGTGGATCTGATGGGTTTATGTTCTGAATTTTCCTTGATTTGATTTTGATGCTCACTTGTCCGAGAGTTCAAGTGATAAGTGTGGGTGAATTGATAGAGTTAATATTTCCATTTTTTTCATATAAATTTTAATGATTTAAACCCCACAAATTTACCAACTTGAGTTAAATTGTATTTTTTTTGATTTTATAGATGTTTTGATCTCAAAAGTGAAAATTTCATAATTCTATAAAATTAAATGTTTTCAAACACTCTAGTATTTTGAGCATAATTTTTTCCATATTGATCAAAATTGAGTAATTAATTTTTGTATAGGCTTCCTTTATTCTTGGTGTATAACCTTTTAAATTGAAAATGTGATAATTTTAACTTCTTTAGGCCAAAATAAATCACTCAATGTGGAAAAAAATTTACCAAAAGAATTGACCACACCTCATTAATTGAGGCATAACTCCCTATATAGGATTAAAAATTAGGTGATTATAGATGTATATTAATGAGGACTCAAAGTATGAAATACATATTTAATTTTAAGTAAAAAAACTAATCATTAAGTCAGTCTATGAGTGAGTGAAATTGGAGTAATTTTAAAGGTATATTCAGATGGTAAAAGAGTACTTCAATAATCCTTATTTAAATTTTCCAAAACACTTTTAAATGACATGATTTTTTTATCAATAGATAATTAATTTTCAAACAACTTTTTAGAATTATAACATTGTATATTCAGTTAGTAAGTAGGATAAAATCGAGCTAACTTTGAAGAAATAGGAACCGGACAACAGATTTATACCCCACATCCTCTTTATAATTTCATCTTTATATCTTTTCAAGGGGTTGTTAGATTGAGAGAGAAAGTGGAAGGATGATATAAATAGGTTGATGAAGATTTTTTTCATTCATTCAGTAATGGAGAAGATGGGGGTTGCTCACGTAATGTGAGGATAAACACCAAGTGGATGTGGACGACCACAACCAAAAAATACTCTTTTCTAAGTTTTGATCTTCATGTGTAATCTCTTTTTAATCTCTCTTGAAATTATATTTTTTGAATGAAATTGGACATTTTATTTATGGAATAAATTTTCAACTAGTTTTTTTGGATGGTTTTCCGATCTATGGAGTAAAATAATTAATTTCACTATTTAAATTTCTTCGGTGAGGCCTTACCATTGAGCATAGGGATTTCAATTAAATTTGGTTACACAGAGGTCTTTAGGTAATTTCATAACTTCTATGGGGGAAAACAATTATATTGATGTCTTGATATGATATCCTTAAAAACTAGGGTGTTAATATAGAGGTATTTAGGTGGGCATTGAGAAGTTCAATTGAGAAATCATTTTAAACAAGGAAGAGTGGAGTGTCCAAGTGGTTTAAACTTGTCCACAATTGCTGTTTCAATTTTTATTTTAAAAATTTTAATTTCCTATCAATTTTTCTTGTTTTTTATTTTATTTTAGTTTATATTTATTTTCAACATTATAAATTTTAATCAAATCTCCAAAAAAATCTTCCTACAAAAACAAACAAAGAAAAAGTGATAGTTTTTCACCTCAAATTGCAAACTCCTCGAGAGACAGTCCAGAGACTGATATATTGCATTTATCTTGGGGATAAATTACTTAATTGGGGTTTTGAGACAAAACCCTCACATAATACCCCCACCAAGACATTGAGGAATATGATATTGTATTCTTCTTCAATCATGACCTACATGATAGTGAGAAAAAATATACTAGATACATATTCAGGAAGAGATTTTATTAAAAGGTCAACAGTAGAAGATAAAGGACTTATTGAGAGGATATCTCAAAATTATCAACAATTTTCCACAAGAGTCATGATTACAAGAGGATTACATGAGGTAATATCTTATAAATAACACCTTTTTAGTGTAAAAACTTAAGGAACAAACAACTTTGGTTAGATAGATAGATCCTAATAAATCCAATGAAAAACAAGAACCAAAACATGTATATGGACTTTATTCTTATCCAAAAAATTACACTGATCAAAATTATTAAGTGTAAAGAACTAAAATTTGTATATATGTGTATCAACAAAAGAAATTTCAGTAGTCCAACCAAGGATAGAGATACACTTCTTTAGTCTAATAAAAATTTGGGAACAAAAAAAGCCAATCCAAACATCCATTTCAACAATAATATCAATAAACTCCACCATTTATAAAGTTATACAAGAAGATCTAAAACCAAAAATAATTCTAATCAACACCCTTTAAAAAATCCCTTTGAATATCCCTCAAATTATTCACCATCATAAGGAGGAAACTAATTAGATCCCATGATAGATTTTTTTTGAAATTACATTAAAGAAGACAAGATTTTCATTTCTAGGAATTCTAAAATCATAGGATGGATATTTAAATTCAAGGAAGATTGGATGACGTGAAGGTTAAATGGTAATTAAGGAGGATAGAAAGAATCTATAAAAATAGAGGAATACTAGGAAGAAAATGGATCATAGTTTTTCATAGTTTAGAGATTTTTTTCCTATAGTATTCTACTTTCAATTTCCCACTTCTTCTTACCTCTCTTATATATGGGTATTAAACTTTTAGTGGTTGGGAAGGGGATGTAGAACCTTTTTTAAGTATTGGATTTTCTGCTTAAATGAATAAAAAACCTTATTCCATTAATAATTTTTTTTATTAAATAGAGGGATAATATTTAAAATGTTATTGTGTTGATGTTTGTTATACCCACCAATTTTTTTACCTTGGTTTTTTTTCATATCTCTCCCTCCATTTATTTCAGCTTATATATGTTGGAATAGGCTAGGATGAGTAGTGATTAGTTCGTGATTATTGATATGTGTGTAGAGGATAGTGAATCACTTTTAAGATTATTAGGGTCACAAAAAAATGATTTGGATTTGCACAATTGGTTTGGGGATGTTTTGTTTTGCATCATTTGATATGTTTTAAAATACATAGGAAGTGGGGTTGATCAGTAATTTTTATTGTTTGGTTAATCCTCATTACTTTTAAAAAACTAGGGCAAGAGAAGAAGTGAATGTGTATTCTTCCATTTATCAGTAAATAATAATAAGAGTGAACCATTTTTAAGAAAATGATAGCATTATAATTTGAAATCCAACCCTAAAACCAATAACCTTATGCCACTTTGATAAATTTATTTAGTTTAAATTTTTTCTCGAAACTTAGTACCATTGTCAAGGAATATAATGAAAAAAATACTAGAAAACTACTATCTAAACCCATTCCAAATCAAATAGTGTGAGCATGGTAACAACCACGAGTGGAAAATATATTCACCATATTTTCCAAATATGATTATAATAAAGACCAAACCTACATCGAAAAATATAAAGAATATAGTTTTGAAAAGGATGAGAGGGAATCTGGAAGGAAATATAAAAAACAAGCCAGTGGAAAAAGGAAAAGAGGCATAAAAATGCTAATAAGAATTTAGAAATCCCTATGTAAAAATAAATTAGGGGAAATAAATACCTTTCACTACCCTTTACCTCAAGAATGATCATCAAGTAATATACAAGAGGATTAAATCCAAAAATAAATTCAATAAAATTTTTATATGATTGAAATCAATATACTTCTACTTAAATCTCCAAAAAAAATCACAAATATGCTAAGTTCCTAGAGTAAATTTTCACAAAAATAAATCCTTAAGTATACGAGAGAGTAAAATTAAGAAGAAGTGTTTATGGATTGATCACACCAAAACTTACAATCAAATGAAAATATCCAGTGACATTTTATATCCCCTGTACAATTGAATCTATATCTTTTAAATATGCATCGTGTGATCTTGGAGATTCTATTAATTTCTTATAATATTATATTTTTTAATCATTTACATATGGGATAACTCAAATCTAAAAGATTTTTTGTCCAAAATACCAACTAATCCATTGCATTCCTAGTTGGAGTTCTGGAAGATGTTCTGGTCAGAGTACAAAATTTGATTTTCCCAGTTGATTTTTATGTGAGGAACATGGAAGAGGAAAGGACCCCAACTCAGTCACATAACATATTAGGATAAACCTTTTTTAAAATAGTAAATACAATAATACATTTATATGAAGTAACTCAAATAATATATTTTAGATAAAACACTGTACATTTCAAGTTTTTTGATTCTACAAAATAACCATTAGAAAAGAATTCACTTTTCACACATTCACACTCTAAATAACCTAATACATATAAAAAATATAGTTTTTTGAAAGAATTTTTTTATCTAAAAAAACTAAAGTTTAAAAATTCTATGAAAAAAATTAGGAGAAACCTGAAAGTCTTGTTAAACCATCTGAAGATAAATTTACTTCTAACTTCTTTGATGGTTTTTATTGTTAATTCAAAGATTAAGGAGATAAAATTTCATCTTCTATGCAATAATCCAAGGATTTGAAGGTAAATAGACTAAATATGATTTCATCATTAGTGAATCCCCAAATATAGAGTTAAATTTTTTTCCTATTGATCTAAAATATGTGGTTTTGATAGAAGGAAACAAGATGAAAGTAATTATTTCTAACAAATTATCTCATAACCAAGAATAAAAATTGGTAGGTATTTTGAGAGAAAATGTGATGAGAATAGGTTGGAGTTTAGGAGACACGCTTGGACTAATTTTCAAAATCTTCATGCATAGGATTATACTGTTAGGAGATGTAAAAATTATCAGATAGTTCAAGAGATGATCAACCCAACCATGATAGAGTTTTTTAAGAAGGATATTGAAAAATTAGTGGAACCGAGTATTATATATCCCATTTATAAATTAAAATGGTTCAACATCATTAACATGGTTCCTAAGAAAACTAGGCTGACTATAACGAGGAATGATAAAAATGGAGTAATTACTTTAAGAGTCCAAAATTGTCGGAGAGTTTGCATATTCTATAGGAAAATGAACTGGATTATAAGAATATATTATTTTACCATTCCATTTGTTGAATAAATGATAAAATGATTATCAATTAAGACTAATTATAGGATTTTATATGAATTTTTAGGATACATCCTTGTTAGTATCTAACCTAGGCTACCCCTAATATGGGTCCCTAAGTCAGTCTGAGGTAAGGCTTGATTGGTGTTCCCGATCCGCACTGGCTAACAACTAGTGCCATGAAATCAAATAACACTCAAGAGGGAACAATTTCAACCAATATAAATAATATTAAAAAAATACCCCCTAAAAAAATCAACATTACCACTCTATATCCCATAGGTTCACACACATAACATAAAACAATTATATAATTAAGAAAAACCAAACATGGAATAAACATCATAACATAACTCATAAAAAACAAAAATAATAATAAACAATCTAAAACAAACCAAAAGGAAGTGATGATGTGGAACAATACATATGGGAGAAAAAATTCTAAAAAAATCTCACAACACCTGTCTCCATGAACTAAGTGAGTTTTTTTCACTTATAACCAATAAAAAAATTGATAAAAATCCCTGAAACATTCACTTCATGAAAGTGTGACTGATGTTAAACCTGAAACATGATAGGAATGAGAATTAAAGCCTAATATGTATCCTCACAACAACCCATTCATAGCCATTAAAAATGAACACATATTATGATATATTGAAATACAATCACAAATTAAGTTTTTCTACTTTTACATAAAAACAATAACAAATTGTTTTCATTTAAAACTATTCAATTTAAATTGTTGGGTATCATTTTAAATAATTTCTTTGAATTAAGCCCATATATAGAATATAAATAGAGGGAAGGGTCCTAATACCATTGTAAAACATTTTAATTTAATTACATAATATCCAATCTATATATTTTTAAAATAATAACAAGAATGCAATAGTAATAATAATATAAACAAAAAATGGGTAATATAGAATAATTACTACTCAACTATAACATAAATATAGGAAGTATAATTACCATAATGTAGAATAACATTAGAGATAATGGGAACACCTATGAGCATAAGGATAAATCTAAAATAATACTAAAAAATGATCCATCCTATTAGTGTGACTAATGAAGTTTAACTTCCCTAACACTTGGTATTACTCTACCTATCTTATGAGAGGAAAAATTTCCCAAAGAAAGGATAAAACCATAATAAGGCCAATGGTCAAAGCATGACCCTAAACTAGTGAAGAACATGTATCCGAACATCCCACAAGACACTCTTGGCTACCCATGATATATAAAATGGAGGTGAAAAATCTAGAAATCTCAAATTAAAATATATAGATAGGAATCACAATAACTTCTTAAAATTGGAAAACCCTTCACATAAATAGCCACTTACACCAAGAATATCAATAATATATAAAATGTATCCTGTATTAGGGACAATTTCATCCATTTGAAAAAACTAACATAAGGGGAAATTCCAAGAGTGTGTTTCCACCAAATAAATTCTCTTTATAAATTTCTAATTGATCCTTTGAGATATACTTTAAAAAATGTTATAAAGCTATTTTTAAGAAAACAAATCACATAAACATCATTAACATGTCTCAAACAAACAAAGAATAATCAAAATCTTTTAAAGGACCAAATCACACCTTTAATTTTGAATAAAAAATAGTTGTAAATTAATTTGAAACCCAAAACCTCTATCTTGACATAAAAATTACTTTGAAAGAGAAATTCAATAATTTTAGAAAACACATATTTTTATGGTTACTTTCAAATAGATTTAAACCTAATAAATCAAGGAAGAACAATTTTAGTCCAATGAAAATAGTCTAAATATCTAAATTCTTTTGAAGAAGATGTCAACATTGGGAAATTATTACCACATACTTGCGAAAAAACCCATGACACTATCCTTATTAAAACAATATAAGTAATGTTTGATTACAAATATATCTCCATGACCAAACAATAATAAAATTGAATCTACAAGTGTAACATGATTATTCACACACTAAGGGATTGAGATTAGTCGAAAATATTTCATGTTCTTATGAGGTGGTAGTTATAATATACCACTTAGAGTAGGTCATTCTCTTCACACATTGATGATGAAAAGGATATATGAACTATAAAACCCATTTATGAGGTCTTTTAGGAACCTTTTGGCATTTGAAAATACTTTTTATAGGGAACCCAATAGCAAGGGTTTTATTTCAATTTGTAAGATTCAATTTGACTAGTTTTGGAGCCAAAATAGACTTATGGATTAGAATTTATGGTCATTTTATGTCATGATTCATTTTGACATGAAATGAAATAGAAAAGTGTGATTTTTTTCATAGAAACCCCATGGGGTTACATGACCATGAGTTAGCCCCATGAAGTAATAAAACTTATAAAATATATCATATTTCAATGTATCCAACATCACAAAGAACCATATCATACAACATCACTGATAACATAGAGCATCAAAACTCTTAGTGTTAGAGGATTATTTTTTCATGTGTTGTATAGGGACTTCCTGGTGAGAGGATAGTCAACCTCATGAAATTCCCAAACATGAAAAATTCCCAACCCCATGGTGTTAGAGTGGGGATTCTAACTTCAAGGTGGGGTTCTTCCATGGACTTCCTTTCCATGGACAAATGGAATCTCAACATTTCCACCCATATTATAAAATGAGTCACTTGAGATTCCTATAAATACCCATTTCATTCTATAGATAGGATACAAGAAGAGGGTGATGTTAGAAATAGGAAGATGAAGATTATAGATAATATTTTTCTAATTTCAAGGATTATTATCTTGAGAAAACACAAATAAACTAGAAGAAAAACACTCATGAAGAAGGAAATGAACTAGGTTCCTGAGGCAACCACATGAGGCTCGGCCCGTGGAGGCTGACTTCGTGAGGCCCAACTCATCGAGGAAAACTTCATGAGGCTATCCAATGAGATGAACACATGAGGATATCCCTCAAGGTCAACCTCATAGAAGTCAAAATCACTAGGCAACTAAATGATACCCACTCATAAGGTGAGTCTATGGGGTAAATCCACATAACCTAACTTGTGAGGCATGTTTTCTAGGTTAACTTCATGAGGGTCAGTCCATGAGGTCACCTCATAAGGTGCAGTTCAAAAACTCCCCCTTTCACCAAAATATCCCCTTCATGCCATTCCAATCCAAAATAAATTTTCAGCTTCCCCCTATTGAGGTTAAAATCTTAAAATGTACAACTTAAAGCCTCATTTGAATCCTCCAAAAATATGTGATCAGGTCATGCACACCATCATGTACCCCTTAGATCATGTATTCCCTTGATAAAATGAATCTTATTATTTTTACTCCCATACTGATAATACCCTAAAGTAATCATGATCTTATATTCCCTTGGAAATGAGGGTTGTAGTCATGAGAAGATCAAGATAATCTCTCATTATTCATACAACCTAGCTTAGGTAACCAAGTCCCAAACCAAATTGGCCTCGACACTTGGTTGATGTTTGATTCCAATCAATTAGCCATGGTAACTGGGATTCCTTTTATGTGTAAGTCCCTACTTTCAGCTCAATGATATATTTTTTCTCCACCTAATGATCCATGCTCCCAATGGGCCTCCTTCCAAGGTTTAACCCCTAGTCATATATATATGAGCATCCCCAATGCTTAATCCCTATCTCTTCCTCACATGCCCTATCCTCCATGAAAACCCCTTCAAAGGGCCATATTCCTTAAGAATTCACCTTATTAGGACATATTCCCAATGAAACTATCTCCCACATGGATGGACATATTCCTTCCATGTATTTCCATATTTATTATATTTAGCCATATTTATGAAGAATCCATATTCTGTTAAGTGGTCCATACTCCTTCTAGCTAAGCCAGCCAAACCTCATTAGGACATATCTCTTTTAAGATCAACCAGAAAGGGAATAATTGTATGCATAAGCCTCACTCAATCCTATGTTTTTGCACCTTTCATAGAACATATTTCCCTAAAATATGATGTTGAATGGTGTGATAAACATTTTAGTCACATGATGTAAAACTTCATGACAGATTCCCTACTGCGTGATGTTAAAATACATGGTGTGGTCCTACCACATGACCATAAACTGCATAACTAAAAATATGTAGGATTTTATTCCTTTTTAAATATAATACATAGGGTTCCCATTTGAGATTTTAACACAAAATTTAAAAATTTAATATTTTCATTACTAATGACACCATTATCTCACCTGGAGAGCCATATTCTCTCTAGGTAATCATTATGTCATCCTCATTTTATCCATATTCATTATGATTTTCCCTACAAGACATATCTATAATGGCTTATCCAACCACATATCTCATGAATCTATATTACCCATGAACCGAGCTTACTCTTGTTGGGCCATATTACTTTTGAGAGTAATTGTATTGGGATGATCATGCACAAGTCCAACACCATCCATTTCTAGGAACTTACTACCCAAAATTTCACTCTGTATGACTCTAAACTGCTTAGAAATAATTCTTATCACATTACCTTAAAAGGAACAATGTGCCCTATCAAGTGGCATAGAACTATGTGTGTTCCAATTCCCTTAATAGATATTTTTAGGAAGCCCTTCCATGTGACCTATCCTAACTTCAAAAAACCACTACCTTCTTGGGTGATGATAGACTCCAGAGTACCTAGTTGTGTTGGATTTAAAGCATAAAACCCTAAATTAAGCATCACTAAAAAGTAAAATAAATATGGAAAAACTATAATATATACATATATTCAAATCAATGCATTATTTCAATCCATAATTATCATGGGGAGGGAAGCAAGTACCACATAAAGATTCAGGAATGATTCAAAAAAATATCTTAAATATTTAATAGAGTCTTAAAGTAGGAAATAATTCCCCCCTAAAGGATGATATGAACACGATATCCCGTCCTCTCGACTAATGTTCATTCTGAAGCATCACTGTCCAGGAACCCCAGTGACCACCTACCTTTGGAAAATTGGTATGCAACGACGCATGACATAGAACAACCATGGATGTGGAAGCACGCCAAGAGTTTCTTTAAAAAAGACAAATAATAAGATTTAATACTATTATAGAACATTTAAATCATGAATTTAAATGTAAACCAATCATGGTTTTAAAATTAAAGATTCATGTATGGAGAAAATCTACCACAAATTTTACAAGGCATAGTCTTAATCCACCACATATAGGAAATAAAACCCTTTAAACAACCAATATAAACCCTAGAACAATGAAAACCCAAATAAAAATTTAGGCATGAAACCCTTGGACATAAATACCATCATAAGGAAATAGGAAGAGATGAAAATAAGAAAATAGGGTGAAATGGAAGACAATAGGGAATTTCCTTGAAAATATACGTTAAAATCCAAGGGTGGTCATTAAAACTCAAAGGGGATGAGAAGGGAGTCACCTAGGGATCTACTTTGCTATTGAAACATGAGTGAGTGGGAATAAAGGCCCCAAATGGGGTTTTAAGTTTACAATTGAAATAAAGTAATTTCACAATTTAAAACAATCTGGATAAAAAATCTCCATGGTATGGTCCCATGAACCACGTCATAGTGTACCCTCCTCCAAGAAGCCCAAATTTCATGACTTTACTATCCACCACAACAAAGGTCTCTCCCCATTAATCTTTTTGGGTATATACTTCTCCCTAAAATGCTGGAACACTACATGATGTAGAGATCCTCGTGCTCCTCTCAAAATGAGAACCAAGGATCACTTTGGTGTGGAGGTCTCTATTTTGCCTCCCTATTTCACATGATGATGCACCAAGGCCTCTAGGCCTAAACACCCATAAAAAAATTATAAACATGAGCGTTTTGGATCCCATGATAACACTAGATTCGCCATGGTCTTTACCATAGATCACCCCTTCCATTTCTCATAGATAATCCTCAAACAAAATCTCAACTACACTAAGAATTTCCATGGGATATATCACCATTTTAAAACGCAGAACACCACCATAATGAGGTTCTCCCCAGGACATGGTGTGATGTGGTTAACCACACCTAAAAAAATCTCAAAAATACCAAAAAACCATGAATTAGATAAATATAAATCAAAATCCATAAATAATATACTCTAAACCCAAAAATAAAGTCATTGGGGGTGATATTAAAAGTTCCCATTGCATATGAAAACCATGAAAATAGAACTTTTACATGCATTTATGTCATATTTTATTATAAATTAATTTCATTTAGTTTAATAAATTCACCAGGTATATTTTTTAGATTCATGGTAATTTTTTTTTAAGTTGATAAAAAACCGTTTTGAGGCATTTTGGATGATTTTACTATGTTTGGAAATTATTTTGATGATTGTTTTCAAAACTTAGATGAATTTTTGAAAAAATTTATAGAAAAAAAATATTTTAAATTTTGAAAGGTTTCATTTCATGGTTTAAGGAGGCATTGTGCTTGGGATTTTAATTTCACAACATGGAATTGAGTTTAATAAATCTAAAATTAAAATTATGAATTCATTTTTATTCACCAATTGTGTGAAATATGTTAAATATTTTCAAATAAATATAGGATTCTATAAAATATTTATCAAATATTTTAGTAAGATATATTTTCCACTTTCCATATTACTTTTGAAATATTCTGAGTTTACTTTTGATTATCATTGTAGGAAAGATTTTGATGAATTGAAATGTAAACTAACCAAACCACTAGTTATATAGCCACATAATTTGGAGCATCGATTTGAGATGTTGTGTGATGATTCAAACCATGATGTTGGAGTTGTGTTGTATTATAAAATTGAATTAAGGAATCATGTCATTGATTATACTTAAATAATACTAGATTCAACACAAAACTATTATACCACCACTGAAAAGTATTTTTTAAAAGTTTTCACTACCTCAGATAAATTCAGATCATATATTCTTGGTACCAAGGTTTGTATTTTATCTAACCATGTTTCCCTTAGGTACCTAATGAAGAAGTCTTAACGAAATCCAAGGCTATTAAAATAGAAATTTCTACTATGAGAGTTTCATTTTGAGATAAAAGATAATAAATGTGCTTATAATAAAGTGTAAGACCACTTGAATAGGCTTACCCACATATTTATGGAGAAAATACTATACATAGAGATATTTAATGACTCAATTCCATGAGAACATATATATTTGATTGAGGGGGACATACCATGGAATGCTGGTCTAGTTAATTTTCTAGTAACTACTCAAGTTCCATCTAACATAAACTAACAATATACCCTCAAATGGAAATATGACCCAATATTTTTGTTTGGGATAACCAATATATTTGGAATATTTATAATGATAAAATGATCAAGAGATGTTTTCCTAAGAGTTAGTAATAATATATCCTATAATTTTTCCATACATTAGTTTGTAGAGGCCACTTTGGACCTCCAAGAACTACTAAAAAAGTTTTGGAATCTATAATATTCTATCCACCCCATTTAAAGATTCTGATGAGTTTTATAAGATACATGTGAAGTTTCAATTCACTAGAAATTTATCCAATATACAAGAAATGTCACAAATACCACTAAAAGTTTGTGAAATCTTTGATGTATTATGTATAGATTTCATGGGACCATTTTTTATGTCTTTTAGAAATTCTCATATATTTTTGGCAGTGGACTATGTTTCAAAATGAAAAGAATATAAATCCATAATGATTTATGATTATTTTTAATTTTTGTGCTTTTTATAGGACTATTTTTTAATATATTTATATTCCCAAGAGAAATAATTAGTGACTAAGGAATCCACTTTTGAAACATGAGTATGAAGGATTTAATGAGAATATATTGAGTGTATCACATGAATTCAACACTGTACCACCCATAAACAAAGTTACATGTTTAAGTTTCTAATATAAAAATTAAAGGGATTATAGAAAAGAATATCATTATAAATAAGAAATATTAGATCCAATGTTTGGAAAAAACCATGTGGCCTTACAGAACAACCTAAAAAACTCCAATTGGAATGATCCCATACCAGTTGATCTATGGGGAAAGTTTTCATCTACCTGTTTAACCATAACACAAGGCCTATTGGGAATTCAAAGAGATAAATATAGATTTGGAGACGGATGGACCAGAAAAGATACTTCAGATTTAAGAAATGTAAGAAATAAAAAGGAAGCCTTTGTGAACTCTATAATTTACATGGAAAGAACATGAGTGGCACATAACAAGATAATTTAGAAAAAAGAATTCCATCCAAGAGAGGAAGGGTTGAGTTAAATCTAAAGAGTAAAATTAATGTCAGATAAACTTTGTTCTAGATGGGAAAGTCTATTTATTTTCACTAAAGTGTGTCCATTTTATACTCTATAAAAATAAAAATAAATAAAGTCTAAACCATTCACTATAAATGGGATCATGTTTAATAAGTATCATGGAAATCTTTCACAAGCACCAGTAGAGGATATCACACTCCTCCAACCCATTTATCAATAAATCCTTATGTTGTGACTCTCTTTATTCTTATTTCTTGATATCCTTATATTAAATTTTTTCAAACTTATACCTCTATTAAGGATATATTTATAAAAATTCATCATTTAAGTGTATGGGAGGGAAACCATTATAATTTTATGAATTTAAAATTTTTATGTTTTTATTTTTAATTTTGGTTTCCTTTTTATTTAATTTTGTGCGTTTCTTAACACATGTTGAGATCAACTTTAATAACTTTGAAAATTTTGAGCCTATGTAAATTTTGAGAAACTAATTTTACCTAGGAACCCATGTTAGATTAATGTTGAAATAAATTTAATTACAAAATTCAAAGTGCGAGAAATTCTAAAAAATACAACTAATTTTTGAATATCATGCCATAAAATAATGTCCAATGTTAAAATCACTTAATTGTGAGGATTTTATTTTTTTGGAATCTTATTTATAATTCATTAATTTATTCAAAAAACCAATCAATGCTTTAAAAATATAATTTACTGATTCTTTTAGTCAAAACCTTGGAGAATTTGATGAACTTATTCTTAAAATGATTGAGTAATTATTTTGATTGAGAAAAATTCATTTTACAATAAACTTCTATTCTATACTACCTTGACATGTGACCCTTGTTATCCCCTAGAATATAGGAATGTCATTTTTAGGTAGCCACATTATGAGTTGAAAACCCACAACTACCTAAATCTAGAAGTCAATGATTTATAGTTTAGATCAAGAGGTGGGGGTGTTTATGATTAAATTTGGAAAAGAAGATACTTATGAGTTTGATTTTTTTATAATTATATTTGGGAATAAATTATTTTTTTAATTGATATAGGGAGAAAAATCAAGTGTGGGAAAGATGGAAGGGATAATCCTTTAGACTATGGAAAGGAAGTTTAAAAAAATTACTTGAAGATAAAATATTAATCACTTCCTTTAAAATTTAATTATGAGTAGAACTAAAAATAAAGAAACAAGGATACTGAATGAAATAGAGAGAAGAAACATTTATAAATTATTAAGTGATTTATGTGAAACATTCCATGAGAATCTATAAGGATTTGGGAGTTAAATATTTAAAAATTGAATACATTTAGAATTATATTCTTAGGTGTAAAGTTTAAATGATTCATTTTAATTCATATTAGATAAAACCCTCTTCATTTTATATCTAAACATTAAATATTATATCCAACCAACCCTTATACATATGGAAACTTAAGAATCCCTACTTATAAGTATAATTACTTGAATCATTGGGTGTATATTTATTAACTTAGAAAGGCTATGGTGACCCCTACATGATCTTGGAATGAATAAATATTTTCTTAAAATTTATATTTTGTTTGATGAGAGAAATACTTCTAGGAAGGTAAGTAAAAATGATCATGGGATAATTTGAAAAATTTGGAATTAATTGAATATAATTCATGTATAAAATTGAATTAAAAACATTTAAAAGTAAAGATAAATTTCCATGACATAAATATTGAAAAGGGAACTCACCTTGGTGTTTTGATTTTTTTCTTTGGTAATATTTATAATTTTCACTCTTCTAAGAGTCTAAGGTTTAAGTATGGGGAAATTGAAAGTGGAAATAAATGAAATGTATTTTTTCAATATTCAATTCATTTTAATTCATTTTATTTATTAGTTAATTTTGTTTTAGGATGTTTTTGGGATTACAATGTCATTTAATTTGATTTTTTTAAATATTTCTCTAAACATTTGGAATTATGATTTTATTTTATTTATTTAAATTTAAGAATTAAACAAATAAATAGATACGAATAAAATTATTTCAATTTCTATTTTAGGATATGTTGTTGAAATTAGTCTATTATAAAAGGTAACATGAGGAATTCCAGATGATATGATTTGAGTATCCATAAGTTACCAATGTTCTAGAGTTGGAAGTTGATATCTAGAGGGAGAGTGGTATGTTGGTAGTCGGAGATTAGAAGATACATTGATTTTACAATAGATTAGATCTGATAAACCTCTAACCAGTTCTTTACTATATTTAAGTGATCATTCTTTTATGAAAGTTGATTTTAAAAAAATCTCAAAAAAATCACAAATATCTCAGAAGCAACAACAATTCTAAGTAGAACCCATAAATAGTTATCAATCACAAGTAATATCAAGAAATCATGGAGAAATATGTGAACCACCCCATTCCATTTAATTTAATTTTAGTATGATTCATTATCTTAATTATATAAATCATTAACAACTATACAAGTTAATAAAATCATCTTACTTCAACATTACACACAAAATTAAAAAGTGTTCTTGAATCCCCTTCCTCAATTGAAGCTTCTTAAACATTGTGCAAGAACATGGTGAGGAATTTGATCATCAAAAAAGATATCACACGTGGAAAGATTCAAAAAACTATAAAACAATGATGTCCCCATCAAAACCACATTTTATGGATAAGAAAATGGTTCCCAACCATTGTCACAACTCCAGCAGGAAGTAGGATAGGAAGAAAACCCAAGATAAAGGCAGAGAAAATCACTTTGGATCACCAATGGTAAATCTCTTGGTGAAAATAATCAAAAGGTGTTAAATGGGGATCAAGTTTCCAAATAATAACATCTAATATCCTAAGGCTTTTGGATAATGAAGAAATAAGAAATAATTCATATGGAATTTTGAATTTATATAGGTGATGGAAATTTAAGGCATCATGGTGTGATAAGTAATGGTCATGTTGAAACATGGATATCTTGAGAAAATTACTAAGATCTACTCCATAATCTTATATATATCCCTTTATTTAAAGATAAATTAATATTTTAATCTTATGTGACCAAGGAAGGGTCACACCATTATTAATTCACCATGGCGCGATGAGACTCAAAGAGACAAAACCTCAAAACTTGACCTTCAGGTCTCCATGGCACGTCGCCTATGAAGTAAGAGTAAAAAACCATTCATATGAGTAGTTTCAATGAAACATAAGTTTCCTCACTTATCCAAAATATCCTTAAACCCATTCACACCATGTCACACATCCAACATGTTGTGACGAAACTTTCACCTCAAAACAACGCAGTACCTAACTCTCATAACCTACACCTCACGCCATGACAAACCAAACCATAAAATCCCTTAACATACAAATATAACCTAATGTGGTGGAACCTATGTCCACATTATGAAATAATCCTAAAAATTGGAAACTTAGATCAAGCCTCACCTTCCCCCCTTCATCATTCTCCTAACACACCCAACACCTAAAACACACAAAGGAACATTATGTAAAATTTAGAGTTGTTACATTAGATACCTCTAAAATGATTCCCATCCTTGAGAATCAAAACTAAGAATAAAAGAAATTAGAAACCAATAACCAACCACACCCCAGTATATTCTTATAAAATGGAATAATTTCATCAAAAATTCATAATATAGTATAAAAAATAATTGATCTTAGAAAAATCTGTATCAATTAAAACATCCAATTTTCAGACAAATAAAGTTTCAAAATAGCTCGGGATACCAAGCATGCATCTAAAACTCACATTACCTTGTACATTCCTCCAAGACACTATTCTTCCATATAATTGAAAATAAATAAATGACACACCCATACAATACTTTCTTTTTATGATCTTGAATATCATCTATTCATTCTACAAACATCATGTCATCCTCTACATATATTAATTTCTAACCAAACACTTGGTAGTTATTGTATAGATATAAATAAAGCTATAACATATGAAAAAAGTCATGGATCTAGGATAACTATTTGGGAAGTTATATCCAATATCAAACTTAATCAATGTGCCCCAACACCTTGAAATAACCAATGAACTATGGGGAAGGCTTACTCGCTCATCCAAACCTTTATTTCCCATGATGAGGGGAAATCCTTAGGAATACATGATACACAAACTCAAACTCTATAGGCCTCCTCCTCCAATAATCATATGATTTCATAAGGTTATACACTATCTTCATCCACTCTCGAATCATCTGCACCTTCTCAATCATTCTAAGCATCATATCTGGTTTAAGGAGCACCAAATCCCTAACGTCGGACCAAAAAATGGAATTTACAAGGATTACCATATAAAACCATGAATAGTGACATGGAAATAGAAGATTGATATATATTATTATAGGTAAACTCAATCAAAGGTATGTTCTTATCCCACAATCCACCAAAATCCATGATGCATGCATACAACATATACTCCAATGCTTAGATGGTCTACTTTATATGACCATCCATCAGATAATGGAAATCATTGTTAAGGAATAACTAAGATCCAAATGCATATTGAATATCTCCCTAGAATTGAAAGGTAAAAAAATATCCAAATTATATATTTTCCTTGGTACCCTATGAAGACACACTATCTCATCCACACACTGCATCACCAAAACATCTACAACACTAGACTCCTTGATTTCCAAGAAGGGAGCCAACTTTGTAACTAATTCACAATCACAAAAATAGAATAACATCCCCCTTGTAATTGAGGTAAAATGGTGAAAATTTCTATCAAAATTTAATCTCATTTACACTTAGGGTTATCCAATGGCATCAAAAAACCAATTGGGACATGACACTCTAGAATAACCTACTAAAATACCATAAATAATGATATAGAATCCATCATCAACCTCTTCATTATGGGCCACCAGAATAGACCACTCAAGGCATGATACACATTGGATATATTGGAAAGTGATTCCATGGGTAAGCTATGAAACCCATGAATAAACACTACTTACATCACCAATATGTTAAAAAGAACTTCCTCAAAATAATATCTAATGACAATCATCCTACAAACATCCCTTGGGGACATCTTCATGAAAGACATGATCTCACATCACCTCCACCTATAAGTCTCCCCACTGAGACTCCTCCACCTTATATATCAAGAAAAATTGCACTAGCATATGGTATAGGAAACCTTTAAAACCATGCTCTATACATCAATATTCATTACTACAAGATCCTCAATCACTCTCAAAGAATATCTAGACTGTTAGGTCCACAAGGCTGAGTACCCTGAGAGGGGGGGGGGGGTGAATCAGGGTATGACTAATTTAAAAATAAAGCCCTTTCTAATCTTGTTTCGCTGTTAAGATAAACAATATTCTCTCTCTTTCCTGTTGCACAATATAAATAGAAAGTAAAGCATGCACATGACACAACAATTTTTACTTGGTTCATCGCTAAGGGCTACGTCCAAGGAGCATACACCGACAAGTTATCGGTCGTACCAAATTCCACTAAATTTCACTAGCTATGGATTACAAGGTTCGGGCATAGTTACTCTGTCTCAGGCTCACTGCTTTTACAAGGTTTAGGGTTAGCTCACTGCTTTCCCAAGGGTCACTACCTGTTTCTCTCTCTCTAGCTCGCTGCCGGTGGAGAGGATCACCTGCTTCCTCTTACTTTTCTCACTGCTTCGGAAAGGATCCACTCACAGTTTATAGACTTGTAGGTCTCTTCATTATATCTAATGAATAAATCCTCTGTTGTATGTGGATGCTCTATTGAAGTCCAACTTTCACCCGTATATGAATCTCTCTTTGCACCAAAGGTATCGGGAAAACTTCCAGCTTCCACGTAGCCCGAAAACACTGCCGGGGAATCAACCTTACTTGGCGCGTAGGTCTAACCCGGTGCACAAGTATCAGCACGCAAGTCACAATTGGCGCGTAGGTCTGCCTCTACCACCTGTGTGGCACAATATTCTACAGCTCCAAACCTACACGACTTAATCCCTTTTGCACCCAAGCCAATATTGGCGCGAAACTACCAACAGGCGCGCAACTTCAAACACTAGAGCGCAAGTCCACCCACGCGACCACACACCACCTGCATGACCACCACACCAGCGCGACGGGAGCTCTGATTTTTCTAAGTGTTGAACTCCCTTGAAAATGAGGGGTGGTCCTATATTTATAGGCATTTGTTCAACCTACGCAGTGGTGCGCAAGTCTCCCCTCGGCGCGCAAGTCCCGGCGCGCAGGTTTCTTCCCCTGAAAGACACTTGCACGACCCTATTTCCTTTGCCATATTTCGAAGATCTGATCTTGAAAAACAACAGGCACTCAAGTTCTCAAGCATCCAAGGCATCGACGCGCAAGTCTCTTCACGACGCGCATGTCACCTGCACGACCACACCAATACCTGCGCGACCCTCTTTCCTTTGCCATATTTTGATGCTCTGATCGTGAAAAACATATGGCGCACAAATTTATTCTACTTCAAGTCAACGGCGCACATGCCCCTTTGCCAAAAGATGCTTGTCTTCATTTGTCAATTTTTAGGTCCAAAAATTTTGCAAACACTGAAAAACGGCTCCACCTTGTATCTGTTCTTTTTGTACCACCTCCAGACCATCCATTCCTTTGTCGACATTCTTGAATCAAACATGGATCATTGACCACAACTCTTGAACTCAACATTCCACCATGAAATCCCATTTGTCAACAAATTTGTATGTCATTGTTTTGCTTTGTTAACAATCAAAGCACCGTTTTCCACTTTTTCAACAAACACAATCACCTCAAAAATGCTTCAATGATGCCTTGAAGGATTTTTTCCCAACATAGACTCCCAAACAACATCTCCTCACGACTTCCTACATAGCACATTAGACACTAAATTCCCTTTACTTGGAGTGTGGGAGATCTCAATGTCATAGTCATACAAGAAATTCATCCACCTCTATTGACATAAATTCAAATCTACTTTAGAGAGGGTATACATCAATATATTATATTCTTTTAATTCTAAAAAGTGATCTCCAATGAGGCAATGCCACCACAAATTCAAATAAAAGACCACTAATTACAACTCAAGGTCATGGGTGGTATAGTTATTCTCATGGGGACATAACTATATAGAACCATATGAGATCATTTACCTCCACTTCATCAAGATGAAACCCAACCTAATATGGAAAGCATCATAGAAAACCTCAAATATCACTCCATCCTCTGACAATCAATGAACATGATCATTGATCACCTTCTAATTTAGGTAGTCGAAACATTCATGATTCCTATAAATCTTTAAGAAGTACTAGTTTTTATTGGTCAATGCTATCAACATGGCTATTATTCAATAGAAATAAAACATGAAACTCTTATAAGATCCTATGAGACCAAGAAACTATGGACCTCTGCAACATTATTTAGTGATGACCAAGAAATAATATAAAGTTTTCAAGTACCTATTTTGGTACCACTAAGAGGTGGGGGTGAATATATGGTATACTCTTTTTATGAATTATAATTATTAATACAACCTCAAGAACTTGTTAAAGTTCACAATCCACTCAATATATTCTCAAAAACATATCATGTATAGAAGTGAAATGAAAGTAAATAACACAAAAAATTAAAAGGTTCAGCTTCAAAGCCTACTCCTTATCCTATTAGTTATTCCCCCCAACATTGATTCTACATTATCTCCAAAAAAAATTTACAACATATAATCAACTCTGTTCCACCACTTCTAGAATCCACTAAAATATACAACTATCTACAATAACGAAGATCCAAAAAAGAAATATGTTCCTCTTCTCCCTAGTTTCTCCTTCACCACTTGAGAATATATTCTTCTCTACAAGCATATGGATTATAAGACCCTGCACGTATACTTATTCAAGATATTCAGTAGTAGTGTTGGTATTGAAACATACTACAGACCCTAAGATATCTGGATACTCATAAATTCTTTTAATACCCAAAAAAATAGATTATATCCTTATCTTGAGATTCCCAACATCAACTAATTTCATCACTTCTAAAATGTTCTTCCTTTTTCAATCACTTCCACTGATCTGTCACATCTATCACATCACCATAAAAAAAATTTCCCAGCAAAATTCATCTAGTCCTTATTTGATTTTGAATTAAAAATTCAAATTCAAACACTCAACTTCCTTCAACCTATTATTTAATATCTCTTGTATCATCTCTCAATTAATCCTCACCATATAGTTTAAAATGTTAGTTAGTATTGCCTGTAATAACAAAAAAATACATTAAATGAATCCAAGTCATCATGAATCTTTGGGATGCTCAAAATTTTATTATAAAATAACTTCTATAGAGTAGACTCCTCTATTTCAATGTGAGGTGTCAGTAAAAACCAGTTATTTTTTTAATTTTTCAAATATATTATGGTTTCGGGATACCTCTATAGCATATTCCTCCACATTTTCTCCTCATTATGGAATAGAATTTGAGGTGTGGGGTGGAGGCCCAAATTCTTCGAGAACACCTGAAATCTATCTTATCGTGAATTGTGGTATGGAACTTCATTGTGTCTTGGAGGTCCCAAATTTTATAGGTTAACTTAATTCTTATTCTGATATATGTTATACTGTGATATCTATTCCATGGTAAAAATAAATCTATTCTATTCGATTTATAGTGAAACCAGTTTTACTGTGGTATGGAGACCTCTAATTGAGTCTCCCATATGTCATGGTCATTTAATCTATAACATGAGGTCCTTTAGACCATTTTTCATCCCAATTCCTAATTCAATATCTCCACAACATGGAAAATATAATACGACATGATCCTCCTTTATCTTTCATTTTCACTACATGATATACAAATTGCGGTGTGATTAACAACCTAGATTTTTCTAAATGCATCATGGTCTCTCTTTAAATGATATATTATCACTACAAACTGGTTCAAGAATCATATGAATTACTTATACCAACAAAGTCATATTCTTCATCAATTCATAATTAACACTTCATTTTCATGATATTAATTCAATATCCAAGCTTATTCTTAACTTCAAGTTATTATTAAACTTATTGACATTAATAAAGAGCTTATATTATTAAAAATAAATACAACCCACAAATTGGTATCAACAAAATCACCTTGATATATGAAGGATCAACTAGGAATCCCTATCAAGACACTACATTCCTAATAAAATGCACTAATCACGTCAAAAAATTCAATTTAGAAGACTTCCCACAAATGACCATGATGAAGGAATTATAAAACATCCTTAGATTCTTAGAATGATCCTCCTTCGAATTTGAGTACATGGGGATATCATTAATGAACATTACTATGAACTGATCCCTAAACTCACATAAGACAAAGTTCATTTGTCCTATGAAAATAGTTGGTGTATTTATGACACTAAACAGAATAACCATGAACTCAAAGTGACTATAACAACACTTGAAAGACTTCTTCAGGAAATCCTCCCCATTCACCCTCATCTGATAATACCCATATTGCATATCAATCTTTCAAAACCAACTAGATCCATTAAACTGATTGAATAAATCATCTGTCTTTTGAAGGGGATAAAGGTTCTTAAACATAACCTAATTCAACTACCGATTGTCTATACACAACCTCAAACTGCCAGCTATCTTCTTAATGAACAACACCAGAGCACCCCATGATGATACAATGGGCTATATGAACCCATTTTATATCAGATCATCAATCAATATCCTCAGCTCTCACAAATCAAAAGGTATCACCCAATAAAGATCCATTAAAATATGAGAGGCACCAAGTTGAAAATTTATCTTGAACTTGATATCATGTTGAGGGGGGTAGTTTCACAAAAAATTTGTGGAATATATATAGAAACTACTGGATGAAATTAGGAAAATTCACCATCTACACCTCCACCAAACCCAAAAGACTCCTCTAACTGAGATAAGAGAGGCTCCAGAGGCCTACGACCCATCCAATGATATTTCTCACCAACAAGAACCACATTTTGGCCTTCCACATCATATAATGAAACTATACCTTAGATTAAATTGATAACCACATACACATAATACAATCAATACATTCTTGGAACAAAATTTTATGGTTATATTTATAGTAAGAAGAAATCCCCCAGTGATTGATGTTACCCCATCATCATCTTGCATCCCTGATACACATCAAACAAAATGTTCTAACCACCAACTGGTGTATCAACACCAGGGGTACTATATTCCTCTCCATATTGAACCCCAAGGCACATATCTGGGTATAAAATAATTAAATGATACCTTAAAAAATCTCCAACCCATATGGAACTTTCAGCTCCATGGAATGTAACTGACTATGCTCAACTCCTATGCCTCATTGCTGATGATGATATCCATGTCTCTACTCATTCCTATGTTCATATGGATAGGGTTCATAATGATATTTTCCTCTACCTACTCCATATCCCCTTATTTGAATAAAATATTGATGTCGCTACTGTTGATATGACCTCTAAGGCCACTACTATTGAGACTAAAATGAGAACTTCCCACCTACACCACACTGATATTTGAGAATGGTTCGATATTCAAATCACTGATGACCATGAACCTCACAAAAATGTTCATTGGAAAAAATATCTTAATTGATGAAAAAGAGCCACTAGATCTGGGGAAGATGTAATACCAAAAATGTGAAAGGAACCTTTGTTTTAATGTGTACGGTGGGAATAATATTTCCCACCATCATGAACAATAAATTATTTAAATCTTACTTTAATAGATTCCAAATTTATTTTAAAATAAAATTTTTTCTTTAATATTTGGTAAGTTTTTTATATTTTAAATAAGTGATTTAAAATTAGAAAGGTGTTTTCCACAAGAAATGTTCCAAGTGATCTTTCAAAATCATTTTCCATCTAATATGACATCTATTGGGAAAAAATCCCTCAAGGTAACTTTGTAGTGTTTTTATGTTGATTGTGTTTGTTGACAAAGCTGGTTAAAAAGGTTATTTGTGGATTTCCAGAATGATTTTTGACCAATTATGTTGACAAGGCTTAAAGACATAGGTATGGAAGCTCTAGATGTGGTACAAATGATCACATGTACAAGGTGACTCCATTTCCCAGTGTTTTCCAAATTTTTGGGGTCCAAAATTTGAAGTATGGATTAAGTTTTGTGAAATTTTTATTTTCTGGGACGCCTCATGAAAATTTGGAAAAGAAATAGAATTCGTGAAAGTTTGGTGTCAAAAATGTTTAGAGATTCATGAATAAATATTCTGTGAAAGATAGATGAGGCGCAAAGGAAATATGGTAAGTTACATTATTATGAGAAGTTTCACAAATAGAAAATTTCCCTAAAGTTTCATGAAGATAGGGAGTTTCGAAAACAAGCATGAGAAGTTTCACAAAAAGAAGGCAATGAGCTTCGAAGTTTTGTGAAGGGAGGAAATGTCTATAAATAGGAGGCTACCCCTATGATTTAGAGTAAATAAGCCTTAACAAAAATACAATGGCTCTAAAATCGTAAAGGAGTTTTACGAAATATTTCCTCACATGAAGGATTCATAAGAATATAAGTTTCACAAATGAATTTTCATGAAAGTGAAAGTTTCATGAACAATTTTGAGATTCACGGAAGCTTAAAAAAGTTTCATGAAAGGCTATCAATTTTTCAAAAGGAAAAGTTTCAAAAAGGTTTGAAAAGTTTCATGAATAATTGGGTAGTTTCATGAAAGTTGAGAAAGGGGTTTTACAAAAATTAATCTTATGTTAATCAAAAGATATTTCCTAGTATTTACATGGAAAAGAGTTATTCATCAAGTGAATGAAAGTAGAGCTTCATGATGCACCAAATGAGGTGTAAACTATATTGATTCAAGTGATCAACGAAATAATCTTCTGGAGGAGTAGTTAGCACACTTCAGTTGAGAGAGCAATGAGCTTTCAAAATTTTTATGGTAGTGAACTAGGAGGGACAATGAGTCTGCTCCAAACTTTTAAAAAATAGTACACTTTAGTGGATTTGGTATATAGGCACGTTTCCTATGTATTCACCTTGGACATAGTCCTGTATGGGTGAACCAAGTAAAATTTCTATTTCTCATTCATGATTTCATTTTTAATCATACTTTTCTATGGTAAAGAGAGAAAAAAGTGATTTGTTTAATGATGAAATAAGATTTGAAGGGAAAGTTGTTTTAATCTTTCATACCCTAATTCACCCCCTCTTAGGGTATTTGACATAGTTGGGATAACTACATCTTTTGATTCTACTTAAGATTTACTGAGGATATGATCTAATTATACCATCTCTATTATTTCTATGGATGGTTTATGTTTATGTTTATGATTACAAGATGTTTATGAAACCCATTCCTTTTCCATGAGTTACACTATGATGAAATGTTTAGGAAACCTATTTATTTTCTACAGGCTATGAAATAATGAAATGTTTATAAAACCCATTTATTTTCATAGGTTTTGATATGATGAATAATTTTTGATATTTTGGTACAAATATGTATGATTTTCATTATGTGATGGGTGTGAACTCTATCTACCTCTAATTAATTGGGTAAATATTGATATGGAATGAGATAAAAAGGATTGGAATGGGGAGTGAACACAGTTCAGTAAGGGACTTTTTCCACTATGATAGTCTTGGAAGTGAACCTTGACTTATATAATGGTTTGGGGAGTGAACCCATTACACTATTATATCCTTTAAAATGAGCCTTGGCTACTAATGGAATGATCTTCTATGCTTATGTGTATGCCACAAATCCATGTCTTATGCCTATATTATGCTATCATGACTCATTTTCTTTGATTCCTTTATGATTCATATCTTATGAAATCCCAATATTTATTCCATGAATCAAGGTTATGATATTTGATATGCAGGGTATGCTTTTAAAATGTTATTCTCATGTTATCATACCCTTATGCTCATTTTATGTTGATATCTCCCTTATTAACCCTTACTGAGCATATGAGCTCATAATTTATTATATTTATTTTCCCTAGGTTATGAAGAAAGATATTATGTATAATATGTTTAAGAATGGTGTTAGTTATGAAGAACTTAGTGAAATATGGTGTGGTTCACTTATGAACCTGTTGTTTATGCAACCAAGTTTCTAAAGACATGAAACCTTTACGATCCTCAGGAATGTTTATGTAAAATGAAATGAACATTCATCTATTAAGATGTAATATATACGTATGAAAAGTGTGGGTATTTACATTTATTAGCGCTACTTTAGCACTGATAAAATCTATACTATTGTAGAGTGCTTCTAAAATTATAGCACACAACAACAAACATATAATTTAATTTAAAGGAAATTAACATAAAAAACACAAGAAAAAACACTATATTATAGATATTTCAAACATTTTTTTGTACAATTACATTGGTAAGTACAATTTTTCACAAACATTTAAAAAAATTAATGTTCTATTATCTTTTGCCTCTGAACCCCTCTCAAAAGATCCTGATCATGCTAACAATTGCTGAACAAACCACTACAACTCAAGTAAAAGAGTACACATGTATAATAAAATAATTCTTATATTAGTAATACTATAAATAAATAAATTAAACATAAATATGAAACACTACTTTAATAAAATTTCATTTTTAAACTAAAACCACACATTTTGAGTCATACTGGTCACACCATGTATCAAATTGAGGTGAAACTGATTTCTACACATTATAAATGACTTATTGATCATTTTCCTAAAGTTCTAAAACAATCTGAATGCATTTGATTGGTTTTGAGTATGTGACATGTGTTTTTAACTAAAGTTTCAATTTTAAACTAAAATCATACAATTTGTGTCATATTAGACACACTATGAATTAGATTGATGTGTGGATGATTCTTGTACACCACAAAATGACTTATGAATTGTTATCCTAAAGGATCAAAAAAATCTGAATGCGTTTGATCATTTTTGAGTATTTAACACATGTTTTGAACTAAAATGTTAATTTTAAACTAAAAACATACACTTTGAGTCATACCAAGAATACTTTGTATCATATTGAGATGCATTTGATTTCTACACATCAAAAACGACTTATGGATTTCTTTACTAAAGTATAAAAATAACCTGAATGTGTTTTCTCTATTTTGAGTATGCAGTGTTTGTTTTGAACTAACATTTCAATTTTAAATAAAAAGACACTTTGAGTCATACCAGTCACACCATGTGTCATATTGATGTGCAGTTGATTCTTATACATCTCAAATGACTTAAGGATCATTTTTTAAAGTATCAACATGTTGGAGTTTGTGCCCTTGAACCAACCTCTGTGTATTATATTATTACCTATATTCATAGTTTTTAATATTAATAAACTTCTTGTCACATCATGATTTTTCCTATGCGTGACATAGTATGTAATAATGTCCTAAGAGTAGTTGTCATACTAAAAGGCCACAATGGTTCCCCACTATGATAAGAACCGAGAAGTGACACATCAATATTCTTAAATATATATATTCTATAGCCGGATAGAATCATTTGAGGGATACAAATGATATAGGCTATTAGGGGTGGAGACTCATAAGACTTTGATGCACCTTATCATGGTATACACCCTTGGTAATTTCCATTGTAGGAGATTATGATAATGAGACCCATTTGTAGGAAATCCCTATTTATATGTGTCATTGAATGTTTCTATATTTGGATGTTTATAATAATACTTATACTTTAAGATTATTATTAATGGATATTATGAATCATTTAATTTGATGTATTGATGAAAACCATGAAAAAATATCTTCACAGTGAAGCATGATATGTTGGGTGTGTCATGAGTAATGTTTCATTAATGAATAATACGAGAAAGTATTTATCCCTTATGTTATTTAATGAAATTTGATATCTTAGGTCATTTGATGGAAATGATATAGCCTAAATAAATCCATAATCATGGTGTTTTGTAGGAAAGTTCAATTTCCAAAAAGTCAAATAAAGAGACATTTAACACATAGGTTGATGGTACCAGCATGAAAACTACTTGAGATATTGTGATAAAGGGATTATATTATATACTAAGCTTCCGTATGAGGTTTTATATTACTGTGAAATTAAATTCTTTTTCTATGAGTGCCTTGACATGTTTCTAAATGCTAACATTGGAATTTGTGCTACTTATCCTAATGTTATTGAGAAAGAGAACTAGAGGGACACACATGAAGTGTATCTAGAACCTCAATTAAATAATAATATTATTTATTATTTAACATATTGAGTAAATATTATTCTTTCACATGGTTTAACAATTATTCATGTTTACTTGATCACATATATTTTTTGTCACTAGTTATTCAAGAGAATATTTTATGAGTAGAATATTTAATAAATATTTATTTTCTATTTAGTGAATATAATATTTATTTATTTATTGGTGAATAATACAATTATTTTTATTTATTAAATAAATAATCATTATTAAAGACCTGATAAATATTGTGTAGGAATGGATGAATGAGTTTAATGGTCTAGTGAGAAATATTATGCATTGAATATCATTTGAATAAATAATATTTAATTAATTCATGAGTTTTACACATGTTAAGAAATAATAATAATAATAATAATATTATAGACATGGGGTTTCATAGGGATTAAGGAAATAATAAGGGTGCTTGAATAATTATTATTTTCTAAACCTAGTAGTGTATAAACCCAATTATATTATTTATTATGAGATGTTTCCAATTTCGTTTTTATGCACAACAACATATAGAGAATTCTATCAAGGAATTAGAGAGACCCCTTCTCCAATAATGGAGAGAGATCCTCCTCCAATACCACTCTCAATTCTAGAGAGATACAAGAGAATCCTTCCTAAAGTGATTCTTGAGACGATCAAAGATGAATGACACAAGCGTTAAGATCTACCACACTAGCACTCAGAGATTCCTACATTAATTTTTAGAGGTTCATGGAGCACATGTGGATCATTATTGGAGGGAATATACACTTTATTCTTACAATGAAATGAACAAACGACATAGATATGTTGTCAAATTCATCAATGAAGAAATAATTCACCATAAGGTAATTCATTAATTATTTAAATTAATTATAAATAATATGTGATCATCCTATGATTTTGTTTTGGAATTCTCTCATCAATTTATCTTTGGCTCAATTCTATTGGTCACAAAATTTATCATCATTGTAAATATCATATTAAACATAAATTATGGAAGCAATCCATGTTGGTCATACCCCATCTGGTGCTTCTGCAATGCCTATAACCTTCAAGTGGTATCAGAGTGGTCACATAATTATTTATGATTATTTAAAGATCTTTGATTGATTTACACATTTATAGTTAGTTTTCAATTTTGGTTTAATCGTTCTTTAATCTGAATTGTGAGATATGTTATTCTTCATATTATTCTTAATTATCACAAATATAATCAAAATCGATTAATTTTAAAATAAAAATCATTCAAAGAACTCATATGAAGGTGCTGAGGATTCTTGTCGAATAACACATGAGTATATGCCGTGTAGCCCAGAGGTACGCACTATGTACCCATGTTCAATTCACCATGAATTAATTCAAAATCAATTCAATCTATGTGTGAATTTATTACACACATTGTATATTTATATACACCATGTGTTGACTGGGCTATCCTAGCGCACAATTAGCCATACCACACAACGTCTCACTTTCACACATGACATGTAGTCCATTAGTCAATGATGGGTCATGTACTCTCTTCCATGACCTTCATGGCTAGTGACCATGTAAATTGGATACCACACAACATATAGCTCATGTACACACCATTTAATCCATTAATTTTCATCGTACGGTTACACACTGAGTCTCTAACCATGTTCCACAGATAGATAGTGAGAAATATACATGTTGTGTAACTGGATTTTATATATTGTGTATATTACTAAATTAAATAGAATTAAAATTAATTTATTATACTTATTAAAACTTATCAACATGTGTTTCATGGGTTATTTATTTGACTATGTAAATTCCATGTGATAGGTTATATATATATATATATTAAATGTTTAATTAATTTTTGTGTAATGTTCGATACTATATATCGTGTATAAGTTGAGTATAACTATTACTCTACGTGCATTGAAACATAACATGATACATAAATAACATGTGTTTTGCATGTAATTTATTTGACTATGCACATTCCATGAAATTATATTATAAGTAGTGTATGAGACATGCCACATGTGTAAACTATATACAAATACAATACACACTATGTAGTTCGGATGGGTACTCACCGTGTTACCTCCAAGGTATATGTATTTCACATAGTTAATTTTAAATAAATTTATTTAATTTGTTTAAAATTATGATGGATGAAAATATCAATACAATTTGAATGAGAATTAAAATAAAATAATTGATTAATTAATGAATATAATTTGAGCTTGATTTATCTTAAATAAGAATAATTAGAATTTAATGTTATTTTATTAAATGTATAATTCATTGCATGTATATGTATGATCATGAGCATAGAATAGACCTTTTTATGTGATTTGTTTCCTTTTAATTTATTATTAAATTAAATTAATTGCATGCGCATCATCCCAACTCTCATTATGTAAGGGCCTGCATGCCCATAATTTCCTTTTATGTAAACCCTTTAACCAATCCTTTGGTTCCCCTCACCTGTGTGTGAGTAAAATATTTTGTAATGGATGGTTCTCCCAAGTGAGTGTAGGTGGTTCAAGTTTGGAGTCTAGGTGAAACCAATCTAGGAGGTACATGGGTGGACAAGTGGAAAGCTTCTACACGAACCAAGTCATGGATCAAGGTGTTTTCCCCCTTGGTCAACAACTGGTTTATCATCAGCTTGATAAACTAACCACTAGTAAAATCTCATGATCATACCACTTTATTAAGTCAGTATAACCTTCCAATACTTAAGTGAACCATATTTCAAAGTGCTTTTCCAACCCAAGTCAAGGTGTTTTCAATTATCATGGAATTCTAACTTGAAGTTTTGAATTGAATTAATTTAGTTCACATATAGGGTTGACTTCCTAAGTAGGACTTGGTGTAACTAAGAGGAAAAGTTTGAGGAAATCCAATTTAAGGATTTTAGGATTGGGTATTCCACTCAATAGATCAAGGATCCAAGAGTTAATGTAGTTAACATTTTTAATACCTACCGAAAACCAATCAAATAACTTATCAGACCCAAGTCTAGGTTATGAGAAGAGGAATACGGGTCCTTTATACTAGAATGCCAAAAAAATAGGATGTTATGAGGCCAATGTTGAGGGTTATTGGGTTTCAATAAAATAGAGATAAATAATAAATATAAAATAATATTTATTATATACTTTTATCAGATAAAGTACTAAAATTCATCTCTTATTATTTGTAGAAACAATAATAAATATGACATAAAACACATCACTATGATCCATAATTGACCTTATCACAGACAACAATTACAATAATGGAAAAGGCACTTACACATTATCTTACACCATGAAAGGAAATTATATGTGATAGAAAACCCTATTCTTGAAGTACCTGGCCAAGTGGATAGTGATGAAGAGTTTCCACTCTATGAGAAACATTTGATCGATGCCACAAAATCTCAAATTTTCATGATATCATCCATGAACAATGAGATTATAAATCAATATGAGGACATGGATTCATATAACATTATGTCTTTCCTGAGGGATCTATATCAAGAGAAGATGATACAAGAGAGATACAATATCCCCAATTCTTTGTTTACATACAATCTTGGAGAGTTGGTGTAATGACCTGAATTGTTATAAATAAAATTCCCCATTTTGATTTATTTAAATGTATCATCATGAAATATGGTTATATAAAACACATACACTTATTTTGTTTTATTATATCCTATTGGATTTAAAATACCATTAAGTATCTTTACTATTAATAATATAGTTGTTAAATAGTGATCTTGTGATTAATATAAATACAGGGTTTTAACAAATCCAATTGACACAAATAAAGGAAGTCATGACCTTAACCAGTATGATCAAAACCTATTAAGCCCATTTATTAGAACTTATGAGGGAGATATAATTTCTGGGCTTTTCCCTTAACCAAACCCAAGTTTTGATCCAATATCTTAAGCATGAGCGAAACCATTTATGGGAGAAGTTCAAGATCATCGAGATCACGACCCAAACCATGTTTTCCAAACCACCACATGAAAGTTCCACCATCATGCACCCTACTCTTAGGGAGTTTTCTAGTGTATTAAAGAGATATGTATCAAGAACCTAGAAATATAAATGTGTACTTTTTTGTATAGAATAATGAATATATTTTCATCCTATTATTATTACTTTGTAAATGTTTTTTATTTTGATATGATAAAGTAGAAATTTTATTTTTAGTTAATATTAAAATTAAATCAATGAATTTATGAATTAATGAATTTTTTAAATAAATAATATTTTAATTTTTTTATCAAATATAAATGATCATATAATTTTTATAAATTCAAATATAATTTTTTATAAGGGTTCAAAAACTGTTATTGTAAACCCCCCATCATTTCTTAATAAATGTTTATTTTATTTTAAAAGTGAAAATTAACATATTTATAAAATTATTTAGATAAAATTAATATTATTTTTGGAATCATAACATTGAAATTATCCAATGTTTAATTTTTCATAATTTTCTGAGACAGTTAAATTTTCAGCTAAAAATTAAATATCGTATAAATATACTTTGTGTTTTATGACATCATAATGACCCAAAAGTGATATAATAATTAATATAAATGGGATCCATTACAAAATAAATGTGTCAAATTTAAAATAATGTGATTTTAAGTTTATTTTATTTATTTTTTAAATCCATTATGAATCCTACAAAACTTATAATATATTTTAAGGTTTTAAAATCATTTCTTTAGAAGTGACTCATCTCCACATAAGTAAGGAAATTATTTTAATAAGTTCAGCCCTTGGTATTATAAAATAATTAGAACCACTCCCTTTTGGTAGAAACCATGGTCAAAAACCATTGGATGGTTTTTGGTTTTGGATATTTTAATATTTAGAGTCCAAAACCTAAATAATAAATAAATCCCCCTATTTTCTTATATAAACCCACCAAGCTCCCATTTATCTTCACTAAAACTCCTTATAGCACGACCATACTCTTCCCTCCACTATATAGAGTCCTCCCAAGGTGACCTCAAGCTCTCAAGAAGCCCAACCCAAGGTTTTGGAGTCACATACTCAAGTAAGGGATCCTCACCTCCCCCATTTCAATTCAAGCACTTACTTTGAAATTATTTATTTTAAGTTAAATCGGTTATATTTTTATTCATTTATAATCATTCCTTTACTATAAAATTTAGGTTATTTTAATGATTTATCATTTATCTTCCCTCTTTTGGACCCTTACCTAAACTGATACTATGCCGAAACTCCGTAAGGGATCCCCACCTTCTCTTCTTTATTCATGTTTCTTTATAAACTTAAAAATTCTATTTCCATTTACTAAAGTTGGGAAATTTATTTCCAAGTCCCTATTACTTACCATTTTATATAAAAATGATGAGATATCCCTTTCTCTCTCATAAATATTTTTTATGAATTTTTAAGTAACACCGTTATGCTACCGAAATGTCACCGTGATTTTCCATGCCAAAAAAATTGTGTAGTGAATTCCATACCCATTTTTATATAAAGGGTATTAAAATTTATTCACATATACTTACTTATTGGGTACATACATGTATTTATTCCACATTTCTTGATCATGGAATGAATTATGAAGATGAATGAATCCATGTTGTATGATCTATGTGTCACACTTAAGCATGAGAAAGAAATGAATATAATGGGTGCACCCAGATAATGCTCCAATGCATTGGGTAATGTTTAGTATCATGATATGTCATGTTGGTATATGGAGTGAACCTAATTCTTTTATGGTACTTTTTCCACCATGATGTCTTGACAGGTTTAGCCTCGACTTATGTTTACGATTCAGTGTTTTAAGTTGTTGTCATATTTTCTATGTTATGATTATCATGTTATATCATGAATTATTATTCATGTTCCTTTTATTCTTAATTGATATTCCTATTATCTAACATGTATAACTTATTCCATTTTTATTCCCTTACTGGGGTTTTTATCTCACCCCTTTCTTATGTATGTCCCGAGGTTATCCCATGCAGTTTTAATTTAGAAGGAGTATTTTGAGCATGTTAAAGAAGTTTTCAATAAAGATGTTGTATTCCATGTTTCATGTTTTTATGTAATGTACCTAATTTCCAAAGACACTAGACTTATCGATCATTTGGGTTGCATTAAGTGTAGTCTTGTGTAATAAATCAAGTATTAATGTGAAATAAAAAGCATGGTTGTTATAGTTGGTATCAAAGGTAAAGTTTAGTTATTTTTGTGATTAGGATTAGAAAACTCTAGAAAAAACCTTAGGGATAAGACTAATTATAAGAAAACATACCTAAATTTTGGTTAGTATAGAGTAAGTGGTTTATCAAGAAAATAAATCTTGGTATGGATAATATAAGTAGATGTGGTTCTGGCAGATATGTACCTAGGAGTAACAACTCTGACAAGGTGTTTCGAGCCTGAAATGGGGTAACCCGATACAAAACAATGATCCTTAATCCAAACCTATTTTGACACTCTCAAGGGATATGATTTGGTAAATTCATAAGCTCATTAAAAATCATTATTAAGGGAATAAAAAATGCCCATAATAATATATGTTAGGAAATAAATCATGGATAACATAGATTAAAGTCTAGAAATTCATAAGTTAAAGAAATACATGTAATTTATAAGTTGTATCTTTAATTTCATTGGATTCATATTTATGTGTTTAATAGATTAAAACTAATCATCCCTAATTTTCCCTTTATTCTATCCAATGGACAGAAATAGGAGGAACCAGGTAAATAATTGATGCGACGGACAATGTGATGACTACCCCAACGAGATGCCCAACCTCATGGGAGTATAAATCATGAACTTTATGATGATACTCTCTTAGTTGACTCAGGTTATAAATAGAAACACAGATCAAGAGGATTTCCCAAACCCCCCTAAGATATAACAAGTCACAATCGAGAGCTTCATGCAACAAAGACCTATTACTTTCAATGGATCATTCGATCCATTAATTGCTGAACAATGGATCAAATCCATTGAGATGATATTCTCCACCCTTCAATGTTTTGAGAAAGATAAGGTTCTATTAGCTGTTTATTATATGGAGGGAGAAGCTAATTAGTGGTAGTACTTGATCAATAATATGAATCATGAGTAAGAGATCGAAGTGATGGAGTATAAGGAATTCCAGAATTTTTTTTAATAATATTTTTATCGCACTCTCCAACTTAAAATGGAAAGGTATTTTCTTTCCCTAAAGAAAAAAGATGATGAATCTATCAGGGTGTATGAGGAAAACTTTACAATACTTGCATGATATGCCTTTGGCTTTATCGTTACCCTGAATACAAGGTTGAATGCTTCTTTGGTGGGCTAAAACCTAGCCTATGAAAATCCCTGGTGATCCGTGACTTTAATATCTATGAGGAAATTGCCTGATGTTCCCTCAAAGTCAAAATGAAGATTGGAGAATCTCAGGGGTATCATAGAGATAAGAAGCATAAATTGAAATTTTATTCTGGTGGTCCAATGGAGAAATCGAATGGAGCCAAAAAATTTAAACATCCCACTTGTCAAAGGTGTGGGAAGAATCACCCTATAAATTTCCTAAGGGTAATGAAGAAATGATTTTGGTGTGGGAAGGAAGGACACCTAGATAGAAATTAATGATAGGGGAAACCCACTAGTGTGACAGAGGAAAGGAATTCTCCAGTCAAACCTCATCGCATTGTTCATTTCTTCAACTACAAGGAACCAGGTCACTTTTCAAACCAATTCCCTAAGCTAATGGTTTTCAGAGACAACCAATAACCTTCAAGGTAGAAATAGTGAGATTTTTCCATCACAACTATTGAGGTGGATCCCAAAAACGAATTTGTGACCAGTATGATAGTTATTCATTCAATAATAGTAAACATACTTTTTGATTCTGGTTCTATGCATTCCTTCCTATCATGAAAGTTTAGTAGAACTATTCAAACACCACCACAAATCATTGAAGTAGATATATCAGTGAAAACAAAAAATGGGTCAATTATTTCATACCAAGTATATAAATCCTCCCCTATAAAATTTTGTGGATGAACTTCTCATTGAAACTTTTCATACTGCCTTTGGTGTAATTTGATGCAATTCTAGGCATGGATTGGATTTCCCTATATAGAGTCAGCATAAATTACCACGAGAAGGAAATCACTCTCCGTATTGTGAATCAACCCCTGATTCCGTACAAGTGAAAGGAGGGAGATGGATATTCTTTAGCACCATCATCTCAAGAATTTATATTATTGACCTATGAGAAAGCGTATACATCTCAAATGATTGATTCTAAGGAAAGAACCGTCCTTGAAGACATTCCTATAGTGAGGGACTATGATGATGTGTTTCTTGGGGAATTTCCTGGTCTTCCTCCTAACCAAGAGGTTGAATTTTCAATTGAGCTTATACCTAGGGTGTTTTCATTATATAAGACTCCATATAGAATAACTATTGTGGAACTTGAGGAGATGAAGAAACAACTACAAGAGAATATGGATAAAGGGTTCATACACCCAAGTGATTCACCATGGGGTTCACCAGTCCTCTTTGTCAAGAAGAAGGATGGGTCAATGCACATTTACATTGATTATTGTGAGTTCAACAAGATCACAATAAATAACAAGTACCATCTACCTCAGATTGACGACTTGTTTGATTAGCTACGTGGATCACAATACTTCTCCAAAGTGGATCTTCAATCGAGATATTATCAATTAAGAGTGAATAAGGAAGATATCCCCAAGTTCATTTTTTTGTATAAGGTATGGGAACTATGAGTTCATAGTGATGCCATTAAGACTCACTAATGCTCAAAAAATCTTCATGGACTTGATAAATATAGTATTTATAGATTACCTTGACAAATTTTTGGTAATATTTTTAGATGATATTATAATATACTACAAAAGCAAGGAGGAGCATGAGAAGCATCCGAGCAGTGTGCTAAAGACCCTTTGAAAGGAGAAGCTTTATGCTAAGTACAACAAATGTGAGTTCTGGTTGAAGGAAGTATCTTTATTGGGGAATATCATTACAAGAAATGGGATATCTATGGACCCTTAAAAGATGGAATAAATTGAAGGATGGTTGAGGTCAACATCTGTGAAATATATCCATAGTTTCCTTGGGTTAACTGGGTATTATATCTGATTTGTGAGAAATTTCTCATGATTATCAAACCCTAATAGAAAGATAACTTAGAAGGGAGTCAATTTTTCTTGGAATTATGAATTTGAAGAGAGATTCATGGAGTTATATAGGAGACTCATCACTGTGCCCATGCTCACACTACCCACAAGTGGATAACTCTTCATAATATTCATAGATGCTTTGAAGAAGGGATTGAGCTGTGTGTTAATTCATAATGACAAAGTCACAGCCTATGATTCAAGGTAGTTGAAAGTTCATGAGAAAAAATATCCCATACATGATTTGGGGTTGGAAGCTGTGATATTTGTATTGAAAATATGGAGGCATTATCTCTTTATGGAGAAGTGTGAAATAGGTATGGATAAAAAGATCCTCAAATATATATTCACATAGAAAGAGCTTAATATGCACCAGTGAAGATGGTTAGATCTGATCAAGGACTATGACTGCTCAATCCACTACCATCCTAGTAAAGCAACTAAAGTGATAGATGTTCTAAGTAGAAAGGATACGACAATTCTATCATTGATGAGAATTGATAAGGACCTGATATTATTAGACTTGAAGAGGATGGACATGAGAATCATAAAGGAAGGAACATTATCAATCCTTTCACAAATTATTTCTGAACCATTTATTTTGTAAATGTTAAAGGATGCTCAAAGAAATGATGTGGAAATTTAAAAGAAGGTGGAATCCATGAGAAAGGGGAAGTCCTCAGAGTTTAAAATTGACGAAGAAGGAATTGTGAGATTTGGGTCAAGAATATGTGTTCCATAAAATCCCGTGTTAAGGAAGGAACTATTAGATGATTCCTATAGTTCAACTTTCTTCATTAACCTAGGAAGCACAAAGATGTATCAAGATCTCAATGAGCACTATTATTGGGACAATATGGAGAAGGAGATTTCTGAATATACATCAAAGTGTCTGGTATGCCAACAAGGGAAGGCTAAAATGTAGAAGTCTAAGGGGATGATGAAACCATTACCCATATCAACATGGAAATGGGAGAACATCACTATGGACTTTGTTACCATACTTCTAAAGAAATCTAGGGGAAACAATTCTATATGGGTTGTTGTGGATCGTATTACAAAGACAACTCACTTTATCACAATTCGAGTGGAATTCTCATTGGATCAACTTGTATAGACATAAATTAAATAAGTGTTAAGGCTACATGGAGTATTACTATTGATTATATCTGATTGATATATGAGATTCACCTCTAAGTTCTATAAAAGACTCCAGCATGCTCTAAACACTAAGCTAAACTTCAGTACAACCTATCATCCTCAAACTAATATCCAATCAGAGCAGACTATTAAAACACTGGAAGACATATTGCGAGCATATTATATGGACTTCAAAGGAGGATGGGACCAACATCTCACTTTGGTCAAGTTATCTTACAATAACAATTTCTATGTGAGAATCCAAATGGACCCCTATAAATATTTTTATGGGAAGAGGTGTAGAACACCTGCATGTTGGGATGAAGTTGGGGAAAAAAACTACTAGGTCCTAAAATGGTCGAGGAAATGGTGGAAAAGGTTAATACCATTCAATAACACATCAAGTCTGCTCATAGTTGAAAAAAGATCTATGCTGAAAATTATAGATGAGACCTAGATTTGGATGTTAGATACATGGTATTCCTTTGAATATCTCCATGGAATAAAGTAATGAGATTTGGGAAGAAGGGAAATCTTATTCCAAGATACATCAACCCCTTTGAGATCCTTGATCACATCAGAGCAGTGGCCTATCGACTAGCACTCCCATAAAACCCATATCAAGTACATGATGTATTCCATGTATCCATCTTGAGGAAGTACATACCAGAACCCTCACATGTACTCAATCTATAGGTGGTACCATTGGAAAATAACCTTTCTTATGAGGAGAATTCAGTTAAGATCTTAGATCATAGAGAAAAAAGTTCTATGAAATAAGACAACGCACCTTATCAAAGTATTGCGAAGAAACCAAAAGTTTGAAGAAGCAGTTTGGGAACTGGAAGATGTGATTAAGAATAATTACCCTCATCTGTTTTAGTGTGGGAAATGAAAATTTTTAGGGTGAAATTTCTTAAGGGGGGAAGATTGTAACGACCTGAACTGTTATAAATAAAATTCCCCATTTTGATTTATTTAAATGTATCATCATGAGATATGGTTATAGAAAACACACACACTTATTTTGTTTTATTATATCCTATTGGATTTAAAATATTTTTAAGTATCTTTACTATTGATAATATGGTCATTGAGTAGTGATCACATGATTAGTATAAATATAGGGTTTTAAAAAATCCAATTGACACAAAAAAAGGAACTTATGACCTCAACTAGTAGGATTGTACCCTATAAATCCCATTTATTAGATATTCTGAGGGAGATATAATTTTTGGTATTTTTCCTTGACCAAATCAAAGTTTATATCCAACAAATTAAGCATGAGCGAAACTTTTTATGGGACAAGTTGAAGATCATCGAGATCACGACCCAAACCATGTTAGCCGAACCACCCCATGAAAGTCCCACCATCACACACCTTAATCTTAAAGAGTATGTTGGTATATTAAAGGGATATGTATCATGACCCTAGAAATATTAATATGTAGTTTTTTTATAGAATAATGAATATATTTTCATCCTATTATTGTTACTTTGTAAATGATTTTTATTTTGATATGATAAAGAAAAAATTGTATTTTTAGTTAATATTCAAATTAAATTAATAAATTAATAAATTAATTTATTTTTAAAATAAATAATATTTTAAATAATTTTTATCAAATATAAATTACCATATAATATTTTTTAAGACAAATGTATTTTTTTATAAGGGTTCGAAAACTTTTATTGTAAAAAACCCCATCATTTCTTAATAAATGTCGATTTTATTTTAAAAGTTAAAATTCACATATTTATAAAATTATTTAGATAAAATGAATATTATTTTTGGAATCATAATTTAGAAATTATCAAATGGTGATTTTTTCATAATTTTTTGAGATCGTCGAATTTTCGGGTAAAATTAAATATCGTATAAATATACTTTGTGTTTTATGACATCATAATGACCAAAAAGTGATTTAATAATTACTATAAATGGGATATAAGACAAAATAAATTTGTTCCCTTTAAAATAATTTGATTTTAAGTTTATTTTATTTATTTTGTAAATCCATTATGAATCCTCCAAAACTTATAATATATTTTAAGGTTTTAAAATCCTTTCTTTAGGAGTGTGACTCACCTTCACATAAGAGAGGACATTATTTTAATAATTTATACCCTTGAACTTATAAAATAATTATAACCACTCCATTTTGGTAGAAACCATGGGCAAAAATCATGGGATGGTTTGTGATTTTGGATATTTTATTATGCAGAGTCCAAAACCTAAATTATAAATAAATCCCCCTCTTTTCATATATAAACCCACCCAAGATATCATTTATATTCACTAAAACTCCTTATAGAATGAACATACTATACCCTACACTATCTAGAGTCCTACCAAGGTTCCCCCAATCTCTCAATAATCCCATACCAAGCTTTTGGAGTTACACACTCAAGTAAGGGATTCTCACCCCCTCCTTCTTTCAATTCAAGCACTTTCTTTGAAATTTGTTCTTTTAATTTAAATTGGTTATATTTTCATTCATTTATAATCATTAATTTACTATAAAATTGATTTTATTTGAATTAGGTATGGTTTATCCTCCCTCATTTGGACCCTTACCTAATCTGTTACTATGCTGAAATTCCGTAAGGGATCCTCACATTCCCTTCTTTATTCAAGTTTCTTTATGAAATTATGCATTTTATTTCCATTTTCTAAAGCTGGGAAATATATTTACAAGTCTCTATCAATATCAATTTTATGTAAAAATGATGATAGACCACTTTATCTATCATCAACAATTTTTATGAATTTTTAAGTAACATCGTTATGCTGCCGAAATTTCACCGCGATTTTCCATGCCAAAACAATTGTGTAGTAAATACCATACCCATTTTTCTATCAAGAGTATTAAACTTTATTCACATATACTTACTTATCGAGGAATTACATGTATTTATACCACATTCCTTGATTGTGGAATAAATTATGATGATGAATGAATCCATTTTGTATGATCTATGTGGCACACTTAAGCATGAGAAAGAAATGAATATGATGGGTGTGCCCATATAGCGTTCCAATGTATTGGGTAATGTTTAGTATCATGATAAGTCACGTTGGTATAGGGATTGAACCTAATTCCTTTATGGTAATTTTTCCATCATTATTTCTTGGTGGGTTTAACCTTGACCTATGTTTATGATTAAGTGTTTTAAGTTGTTGCCACATTTTCTATGTTATGATTATCATGCTTTATCATGCCTTATTATTCATGTTCATTTTATTCCTCATTTATATTCCTATTTTATAATGTTTATCACTTATTACATGTTTATTCCCTTACTGAGATTTATATCGCACCCCTTTCTTATGTATGTACCCAGGTTATCCCATGCAGTTTTAAATTCGAAGGATTATTTTGAACATGTTAAAGAAGTTTTCAATAAAGATGTTGTATTCACTATTTTATATTGTTATATAATGTACCTAATTCCCAAATACACTAGAATTATCGATCATCTGAGTTGTATTAATTGTAGTATTATATAATAAATCAAGTATTAATGTGAAATAAAGATTATAGTTGTTATAGTCGACACCATTTGGGCCTCATATAGTCAAGATTATTGGCTACATTCTTAGACATATTAGGGGATTAAATTCCCAGATGAGTTGTTCACATATCTAATACTTTCCTCATTACCCAAGTCCATATCTAGTTTTATTATTAATTATAACATGAGGAATAATGATAAGGGTCTTTTGGAGATTCTTACTCTCGTTCACCAAGTGGACAAGGACATGGGGCATGAAAAATCCGCGATCCTTATATTGAATAAGAAAATGAAGAGCAGGGTAAAGGGACCCAAGACTCATACCAAGTCTAAAGATCCTGAGAACAATCCTTCTATGAAGAGGAAGATCTAGATGTAGGGAAAGTAAAAGGAGGCAGTATGTTTTGTATGTGGTTAGCAAGGACTCTGGGAGAGGAACTGCACCCATAAGTAAGGGGAATCTAAAAGTGAATTTGATATCATGTGTAATATTTCAATATATACAAATTGGGTATTAGATATAGATTATGGTTCTCGCATATGTATTAAATGCATAAACTAAGTAGATTTCAAAATATTTCTATAGGAGAGGTGGATTTTTAGGCGCCAATGGCACAAGGTTGTCTACTCTAGTTATTAGAGACTACCACTTTTCATTTCCAACAAGAATGATATTGGTTTTAAGAGATTTATATTATATATTGAATATTACCAAAAACATAATTCCTATATCCTACCTGGATACAGATGGTTTTGTTTTCATGTTTGGAAATAAAAGCTATTTCTTTTATAAAGACAACATATGTTATGGTGTGAAATATTTAATAATGGTCGTTATATATTAAATCATGAAAACCAATTCTTAGTAATTGATAAAGAATCATGTTCACATGACTCATATGACACCTAGCTATGGAATCATAGTCTTGGCTATGTAAACAAGAATCCTTTGAAAAATCTCTATCAAGATGGTTATTTAAACTCTTTTGAGCTAAAACCACTTGAAATCTGTCATGCTTGTTTATAAGGAAAAATGAACAAACCACCATTTTTTTATAGAGTGAAATGGACCCAAATATTTTAGTATTGGTATACACTGATGTATGTGGTCCATTTTTAGTAGAATCTAAAAGTGGGTATTCTTATTTCATAACTTTTACTGATGAGTTGAGTAGATATGACTATGTTTACTTGATGAGGTATAAATATATTTCCTTTAATAAATTAAAATAATTTAAGAATGAAGTAGAGAATCAACTTGGAATTAAGATAAATAAGCTTCAATATGATCGAGGTGGTGAATATCTTAACCAAGAGTTTATTTAATTTATATGGGAGTTTATGATTCTTTCTCAACTCACTCCACCTTACACACCACAGTGGAATGATGTTAGTGAAAGGAATAATTGTACATTTATAGATATGGTAAGGTTGATGATGAGCCATTCCAATATTTCATTACCATTTTAGGGATATAAATTATAAACAGTGACATACACATTAAACCGAGTACTAATAAAAGATGAACATAGAATTCCCTTTGAGTTATGAAGTGGAAAGAAACCCATTTTTCATATACATGTGTATGGGGTTGTGAGGAATTTTTTAATGACATATCAAGAAACAAACTAACACCATATGGAATAAAGTGTGTCTTCATAGGGTATCTTAATGAAACAAGGGGATACTACCTATACAACCTCTCAGATAAGAAAATATTTATTTCTAAACAAGATATCTTTATTGAGTGAGAGAAAATCCTCAAGAAGGATTATGAGTGAAAGATTGACTTCGATGAATTTAATGATCAAGATACACAAGAGTTGGTGAATGAAAAAATTACATAGGTCTCCATAGAAGAAGTTTTTCCTAAAACACAATTACTATGTAGGAGTTACAGATAGGTAAGAGAATTAGAGAGATATGGTTTTCTAGACACCAAAGATGATGACTCGTTAATAGTTGACAATAATGAACCTCTATCCTACAAAGAGGAAATAGATATCTTAGAAGATACAAGATGAAAAGAAGCCATGGATTTTGAAATATATTCCATGTATCAGAACCAAGTTTTGGTTCTGATCGATCCACCGGTTGAAGTAAAGAATGTTGGGTGAAAATGGGTATTCAAGATAAAACTAGACATGAAAGGTAAAGTAAGTACCTATAAATCAAGGATAGTATCTAAAGGGTTTAAATAGTGTCAAGAAATTGAATAAAATGAAACATTTTATATAGTTTTCATGTTTAAATCCATAATAATTCTACTTGCTATAACAGCTTACCATGACTATGAAATTTAGTAGATGGATCTCAAACTACTTTCCTTAATGGGAACCTTCAGGAATATGTCTATATGAAATAAATTACAAAAAGATATACAAGTTATAAATATCCATTTATGGATTTAAAGAAGTATCTAGGTCATGTAACACTCAATTTTATGAAGATATAAAAGAATTTGGTTTCATTAAGAATGAATGTGAACCATGTGTTTACAAGTAGTTTAGTGGGAATGTGGTCGTTATCCTGGTAGTATATGTTGATGACATATTACTTATTGGAAATGGAATACCATTCATATAGTCTATCAAGAACTAGTTAAACAAATGATTCTGCATAAAGGACTTAGGTAAAATAACCAATATTCTAGGGATCAAGATAATTCATGATAGATCCAATAGGTTTCTTGTACTAAGTAAAGGTATATACATTGAACAATTACTAAATATATTTAGTATAAAACAATCCAAGAGGGGATTAGTTAAAGTGTCACATGGTATAAGTATTTCCAAAAAAATGTGTCCTCAGACATAATAGGAGAAAGAGAGAATGAGTAAGATCCCATATGCTTCGGTGATATGATCAATAGTGTATTCCATTTTATATACTAGAATTGATGTTGAATATGCATTGACAATGAAAGGAAAATATCAAGATAATCCATTTGAATAATATTGGTCTTATTTTAAGTCTATCCATAAGCATATGAGAATAATTAAGGACATATTCCTAGTGTATACAAGAGATGAGGATCTAGTCATCATGGGTTATAATTATGATAGTTTTCAAATAGATCACAATGATCTAAAGTCATAGTTAGGATATGTTTTTAGTCTCAATGGAGGAGCTGTGAGCTGGAAGAGTTTAAATCAGTAAGTTATCACTGATTCTATAGTGGATTCCAAGTATATAGTGATTTATGATGTAGTTAAAGAACTTGTTTGGATATAAATATTTATCTAAGATATTGATGTGGTACCTAGCAGTAAATACCCTATTGTGTTATGTTGTGATAATATTAAATTTGTGGCTCTTACAAAAGAGATAAGGTCACACCAATGGATAAATCACATACTCAGGAATTATTACCTCATGATGTATTTTTATCAGAGGGGTGAATTTGTACTAAGTAGAGTTTATATAGAAGAAAACATGGTGGATCCCTCAACTAAATCATTATCTTAGAAGAATCATGAGTATCATGTGAGAGCTAGTGGACTGAAGGTTTTTAGCTATTTTCTTTAGTGAAAGTTGGTGTGTTTTGGAGTTGGTGTCCTAGAACCAACTTTCCTATAATTTATAATTACCTATATTCATAGTTTTTAATATTAATAAACTTATTATCACATCATGATTGTTGTTCTGCATGACATAATATATGATAATGTCCTCAGAGTAGTTATCACACTAAAAGATCATAATAGTTCCCCGCTATGACGAAAACCCAAAAGTTCCATGATAGTATTATCAAATATACATATTCTATAGCTGAATGAAATCATTTTAGGGACAAAAATGATATAGGATATTAGGGGTGGAGACTCATATGACTTTGGGGAACCTTATCATAGTGAACATCATTGGTAATTTCTAGTGTAGAAGATTATGAGAACGAGACCTGCCAGTAGGAAATATATATTTATATTGTCATTGGATGTTCCTATATGTAGACATGTGTATTGATACTTATACTTTAAGATTATTATTAATTGATATTATGAGTCATGTAATTTTATGTATTGATGAAAATTGTGATGGAATATGTTCGTGGAGAAGTAGGATACATTGGGTTCATCATGAGTAATGTTACATTAATGAATAATGCAAGAAAGGATTTGTCTCTTCTATTATTTAACAAAAGTTGATATCTTGAGACCTTTGATGAAAATGATATAGCCTAAACAAATCCATGTCCATGATGTTCTGTAGGCAAGTTAAATTTCTAGAAATTCAAAGAAAGAGACATCGAGCACATAGGTTGATGGCACCATCATGAAACTTACTTGATTAGAGATATCATGATAAATAGAATGTATTACAGAGTAAGAGTCTTTGTGAGGTTTTTTGTTATTCTGAAATTAACTTCTTTATCTATGGGTGCATTGGTATGTTGCTAGATTCTAACCTTGGACTTTGGGTTTCTTTTCCTAATGCCACTAAGAAAGAGACCTAGAGGGTCACACACTAAGTGCACTTAGATCCTCAGTTAAATAATAATAATATTTATTATTTAACTTGTTGAGTAAATATTATTCCCTTACGTGGTTTAATAATTATTCATGTTTACTTGATCACACATATTACCTCACTAGTTATTCGAGAGAATATTTTGTGAACATAATATTTAATAAATATTTATTTACTATTTAGTGAATACAATATCTATTTATTTATTGGAAAATAATGTAGTGATATATATTTATTAAATAAATAGTCATTATTTAAGGCCCAATAAATATTTTGGAGGGATGAAGAACTGAGTTTAATGGTTTGGTGACAAATAATATATATTGAATATTATTTTAATAGATAATATTTAATTAATTATTGAGTTTTTCACATGTCAATAAATAATAATAAAAATAATAATATTATTATTATGGACACGGGGTTCCACAGGGATTAAGGAAATAATAAGGGTGCATGTGAAATTATTATTTTCTAACCATAGAAGTATATAAAACCAATTATATTATTTCTTATGAGATGTTTCCATTTGTTTTGTTGTGTACAAAAACATCCAAAGAATCCTCTCAAGGCCCCAGAGAGATCCCTTCTCTAAGAATTCTCTTAAGAATGGAGAATGATCCTCCTCCTCCACCACTCTCGATTCTAGAGAGATATAAGAGAATCCTTTTTAAAGCGATTCTTAGGATGATCAAATAAAAATAACACAAGTATTATAATCTACCACACTAGCACCTAAAGATTCATGTTCAGTGGTTTTTGGAGCACGTGTGGATCACCACTGAAGGGAATCTACAATTGATTTCTACAACACAATAAAGATATGATGTAAAGATGTTTTCAGATTCATAAATGAAAAAAACACCAAAAATGTAATTCTTTGATTTTTTAAATTAATTATAAATAATATGCGATGATCCTATGATTTAGTTATGGTGTTTACTCATCAATTTATCTTTGACTCAAATTTTTTGGTCATGACTTTTATTATTGATGTACATCTTAGATTGATCATTGATTATGGATAAAATCTATGTCGGGAATACCACATTCAGTTTTTCTACTATGCCCAAAACCTTCAAAAGAAAATCTGAGCGTGTTTTCTAGGTTTTTAGTGAGTGAAATTCATTTTTAACTAAAATATAATTTTTAAACTGAAAAATGCACTTTGAGTCACACTGGTCACATCATGTGTCATATTGACATGAGGATGATTTCTATATGTCAAAAATGGCTTATAGATCATTTCACTAAAGTATTAAGAAAATCTAAGTGTGTTTTCTCCATTTTCAGCGAATAACACACATTTTTAACTAAAATGTCAATTTTAAACTAAAAACACGCATTTTAAGTCATACCAGTCGCGTTGTGTTTCAAATTAAGGTGCAGATGATTCCTACACATCAAAAATGTCTTATGGATTATTTTCATAAAGTATCAAACCAACCTTAATGCATTTTCTCAGTTTTGAGTAAGTAACATGTGTTTTGAACTAAAAAGTCAATTTTTAACTAAAAACAAGCACTTTGAGTCATACAAGGAACATCATGTATCATATTTAATTAATAATTATTACTACACATCACAAATGACTTATGGATTGTTTTCCTAATGTATTAAAACAATTTGAATGAGTTTAATCTGTTTTGAATATGTGATGTGCGTTTTGAACTAAAATGTCAATTTTAAATAAAAACACACACTTCCATTCATATCGGTTACACCATGTGTCATATTGACATTCAAGTGATTTTTACATGTCAAAAATGACTTAAGGATCATTTTCTTAAATTATCAAGGCAATCCGAGCATGTTTGCTAGGTTTTTAGTGAGAGAAACATGTTTTTAAATAAAATGTCATTTTTAAATTGAAAACACACACTTTTTGTCATACTTGTCACATTGTGTTTTATATTGACATGTAGATGATTCCTATACATAAAAAATGACTTATGGATCATTTTTCTAAAGTATCAAGACAATCTGAGTACTTTGTATTAGTTTTCAGTGAGTGACACATGTTTTTAACTAAAATATCAATTTTAAAATGAAACAAACATTTAAAGTTATATAAGTCACACCATTTATTATATTGATGTGTAGATGATTCTTACATGTCAAAAATGGCTTATGAATCATTTTCCTAAAGTATCAGAACAATCTGAATGCATTTTCTTAGTTTCGAGTATTTCTTGTGTCTTTTTTTACTAAAATTTCAATTTAAAATGAAAGCACACACTTTGAGCCATTTGTGAACTGAAAACCCACACTAATGAACATGAACATATTAAATAAACAAAAAATACCTCTATGAAGAGAATAGATAGTACATGAGTGCATCACCCTTACTGAAGACTTTATCAAAAATTGTTTTTTCTCTGATAATTCTATGCTCTTAAAGATCACAAAATGGTTGAAGAAAAAAAATTCTTGATGATGTAATTTATTCATTATATTTGAGAAAAGTAACTAAATAAGTATCAGATAGAAATGATAATAAAATTAATTAACAATAGTAGATAAAATTATTAGAAAATTAATTAGATAAATAGTAGGATGTCATGTTTTTAGGATGACTATATACATTCTGACACTAAGTTTTCTTCCCATTTATTTCTAAACAAATCTATTTCATTTTTTAAATATGAATATTGTTGATATTCCTTATAGTATTAAATAAATATAAATAAATGAATAAGAATTAAATATTTTAAATGAAATTGTAATTATCATCATAAATACCTCTTTGAGGATGCTAGTTTGTTGATGGAATATGATATCTTTCAAAAATTTGAAAATGTAATAACCATAATCTTTGTCATTTGTTTGTTTCAAACACCATAAAAACATTGAAAAAAATATGTAATCTGTTTTGATATATGTTTTGATAGTGAAATATTATTATATATACCCTAAGAATTATCTACTTATAGAATTCAATAGGCTTCTTGTGCTCATGGACTGTCCTCATTCCATGATTTTGATGATAATTAAACACCACCCTATATAATATTTTTCATTAAAACATAATATAAAATGTATAACATGAAGTTTATTTGTAAAATGTTGCATGTACTGTATTAAAAATTGATAAATCTCATCACGTGTGGTCAATTTGTTGGGTGTCCATGCATTTAATCCATAAAACAAATATTTAGAATATCCAAATTTATTACAATGATAAACCAATGATGCATAAAAAACAAAAAGGAATAAGCAATAAAAATAATAAAAATATATTTAATATGATTAAATTGTAGAGTTTTACCCTTGCATCATGGGTATCTAGAAGAGTTTGTCATCTGTAATTTTGTTTTCAAACATTTCTGCTATTTTATCCACTATTACTAAATAATATTCTTCTTTCAATGAGTTTTTTATATAGAGGTGACGTGAGGACTAATGAGTGCAAATTTTTATTCATAGGGGATCCCTCCAAATAGTAATTATATGTACACCTACAAAAAAATGAATAGTATTTAACTATAATTATCATAGTTGACCAGCTATTTGACAATAAATTATGAAAACACACCTCATATATACATTTAAAACTACAAATCCTAGCCATTAATTATTGAGGATTTAATATACATTCTCAAGACCAAGAATGTCTATAATATCCTCTCCATACTTTTTTTCATCAAAATCAATGATGTCCATATCACTATTTTTAAACATTGTATCTGCATGAACTTGTAATGTTAGTAAATGCAAAAGTTGAACTGGCGGGGTAAAGGTACTTTCTAATAGTATTTTTGATCTATTACTTGATCCTTTGGATTGTTTTTATTTGACCTTTTATTCCCCCTTCTATTTATTTGTTTTTAATAAAAGTCATAAATTTAGGACTTCTTTATTAATTTTTAAAAGTTTTGCATAAAAAATAAATTTGAAATGAATACCTCCTTGTCACCATACATTTTTACAAGATCAAATAACCATGCTATGAAAGTTCTAATAAAAATATCAACCATATGAACATCCAGATCATAAAGGGGAATAAGTAGCTTATTACTCAGATCGTGATTTGTGTGAATCCCCACTCTCACATAACCTTTTAGAAGTTATTTGCTGTGTAAAATATCTTCTTGGATATTGAACACTATACCCCTTGAAAAAAGACAATCAGTGAGTACTGGTAGATATAAATCACAATCATTTTTACCATATAGAATATCAGTACTAAAAAGATATCAGTGACTGACTGGTTCACATTTCATAGAAACAATTATGAAAAAATAGACTACCTCTAATAAGGCAGACTTCTGAGGGGAATGGCTCACCTCAAAATTTGTGGGGATGGGGTCTTCATGTAGTGTTTTTTATTGTGTTTTTTCTTATAGAGAAACTATTTGTGTCTGAAGATCATCCATTTTATTATATTTATCCCTTGTGAATTTCTTTTCACAAAATATATTTATGGTGACACCCCAATACCCACACCTCTGATGCGACCATATTGTTCTATCTACTTCAAGTCCACTAATATCAATAGTTCATCAGGTACAATAGATGGTGATTATTGTTTCTAAACCAGATAAAAAATATATAAAAATACATAATCATTGTTATGTAATACCAATTTAAAGTAAAACAAATTTTTATTATATTATACTTACCCACGATTCCTATACTTTTTATGTTTTTTCATCTATTAGTATCTCATATTTATTTTCATGAGCTTCCTTACATAGCACATGATGTGGGATGGAAGTGGATTTGGATTTTGATTCATCAATATACATATAAAAAAGGAACATGATTGTGTTGTTGTTTTATTCCACATAAAAGTATCACTATAGATTTAAAATACATACACTATATTTTTTTAGTGAATCATACCCCATCCTTGATTTAAGGTGGGGGTGCATTGGTTTTGTTGCACACTTCTTATTTTCAACACTCATTTATTTTTCATAAAGTAAAAAATCTTAATCAAAGTGATTAATAAATTTATTTTCAAGTAATTTATTACCAATAACAATGAACCTAAAAAGATCCCTCCACACAATGACCAATAAATTCATTCCATGTTTCTTGGTTTATCATGTGTGCATACATCTATGTTAAGTTTGGGTTTACTTTCCCTTTAGCATCCCTAAGATGATGCTTCATAAGAATTGTCTAAAAGCCTCTATGATCCTTTCTAGTGAGTATTAATATAAATTTCATTCATAATTCATCTAGTATAAATTCACTCTACAAGGGATAATGGAGAGTAAATCAATGTTTCATTATTTTGTTTTTTGAGTAAAAGAAAGAAAGTATATCATAATATTAACCTAATCTATTCCCAAATTAGTGCCTTAATTGTGAACACAACATTGTGACATATATCTACATCAACTGGAACATGATTTATAGTGGTAAGCCTAATGTAACTAATGAAAATAGACTTATTTGGGTTAATATTATGGTCACATGCATTCCATCCAACCTCTAATTTAATGCCTTTTCTTCTCACCTTAATAATTTTTGTTAACATCATCATGATATGATGCTCCTATTTTTTATGTTCACCTTCTACCATTTCCTTTGATTCAACATCATCGATATGTTTTTCCTCAGGATTGGTAGTATTTTTATGTGCATAAACTTATTGTTCCACTGCATTAGGATCATTAAAATGTTGAGAAATCTATTATTCCTTAGGATTGGGAGAATCAACATGTGAAGAACCTTGTTATTCCTCTATATTAGGAGCATCGACATGTTAAGAAACCCATTGTTTCTCAATATTGGTAGCATCTACATGTGAAGATTCCATTATCTATAGAAATGGTCGAACATTTAATTTAGATTATGTAAATTTAGTAGTGAATAGATAACAATATGAGGTAACACATTGTATATTACAAAAAAATATAACCTGATTATTGAACTCTCTCTTTTTTTCTTTAAAGGTTGAAGGGATTTGACCCCTCTATCAAGTATCCAAATACCCTCATTTTGGTCTCCTCTAACATACAAGACCCCATATACATTGGGACCATTACAAAATGATTTCAGCATCCCAATAAAAGATCATCCACTATTGGATTGAAATATTATCCTTTAGTGGTTTGGGTTGATAATATAATAATTTACCACCTTCTGTTTACACCATATAGAACATACAATACATGTAATTCCTATGATGACATTATAAATAGTTCTAATTTACACTCTTCCTTACTAAAATCTACTTTCATGAATCCCAATTCATTGATTTTAACTCCATTCATGTCATCAACCCACTAGCATTGAAAAATCAGAACTTATAATGTTGTATAATATAACTCCCATATTTGTTCGATGATTAAAAAGTAAAACATATTCACATATATAGGATTTCTATCCTTGGTACCATATACAATCATTATTTCATCCACAAGTGTAACTCCACCATTTTTCATGGTACTATGTTCATCATGTTCCACTGTATAAAATGTATAGCCATTAATTGCATAACCATTATAAGATAATACATGAAAACTTGGTCTTATTGCTTTCCATAAAAACCATTCCGAAATTGAATTCGTGTTTATAGTTAACACCTTAAAAATATGGTCTTGAAACCATCATATAAACTATAAATTATGTTTATTTGATATCCATATTTCATCCCTTGATGGATTCAAATTCCTAAGAATTACTTTGTGTGTTTGAACATATGGAGAAACATCTAAAATATTATGCAAAATGTAAAGGTGAGACTGCTCCCACTCTATAATAATAATTGCGACAACATATATTTTGGAAATTCCTTCACCCACAAGCAGCCTGGTGTGATGAGATTTTTATAGACCAATTATTTCCACATCAGACATGTAGTAATTATAGAATTCAAATGGTTCCTCGACAATATATTTCTCTACAATACAACCTTCTAGATAACTTTTATTTTTAACATAACCTTTCAAAATCTTCATATACCATTTAATGGGGTACGTCCATTTATAATGTATAGGACCACATAGACGAGTCTCTCTAACCAAGTGAACCATCAAGTGAACCGTCATATCAAATAATAAAAGTGGGAAGAATATATCCTATTCACATAATATTACAACAATTTAATTTTCCATAGTTTTCAATTTCACTAGGTTTATAACTTTACTATATATATCCTTGAAAAAGAAATAGAGATTGTTTAATATATAATGGGAATTATTAGAAAAAATACAATGTAAAGCTATAATCATTAGATCTTGTATCAAAACATGACAATAATGTGATTTCAGGTCCATTAAATTTAAATCAGTCATTGTCATGATATTATTGATATTTGATGAATACCCCTTTGGAAAATTTACATCATTAAAGAAGTTTCAAAACAGACATTTCTCTTGTATAGAAATTGTGTAAGCAGTTGGAAGAAGAAAAGTCTATATTTCACCCTTTATTGGTACCTTTTTTTCCTATATCCCCATGAAAATTATGTCCAACCTAGCCTCAATGATATAATTTTTTTTCTAGGTTCATTTAGTAATGTTTCAATGACACAATCACATACATTTTTTCCACATGCATGACATCAAGAAAATTCCCTGCGTGCAAAAAAATCAAGTACGATAATTTAAAAAAACCGATCTCTTTTTTCCAACTGGTCTTTGTAAGGTTTTTCAAAGAAGGTTTACCAAAAGTAGTGTTCATTTATTTTACTTTATCAAACAATTGATCACCTATTAGTGGAGACAATTTTGTTTCTTTTTCTGAACTCCCATCGAATGATGTCATCCAAGATTGAAATTTATGTTATTGGGGTAGAAATATGTAATGAACTAGAAACATTGTCTTCAATGAATTCTTCAACCTAACTGAGTGTCTACCTTGATTAAAAATGGTACACCATTGAGTTCCTTTAATTCTATATCCTGACAAATTTATATAAGTAGAAAAATAATTTATTATCCTGTACAACATGGATCTCAATGTGAAATATTCATTTCTATAAGCATTATACAACATAACACCTAAATCCCACATTAATTTCAAATAATCAATCAATAGATCCAAATAAAATTCAATATCATTACTGGGTTGTTTTGGTCCTAATATAAATAGATAAAACATAATTTATTTTCTCTTTATGCATAACCATTATGGCAAGTTATAATTTACCAACATAGCCGACCATATATTATGAGTGATGATTTGAAAACTAAAAGGATTCACTATATATGTAGATAGTACAAGACGATGATTTCTAGAATTATTGAAAAATTTAGGATAGTCATGATAAATTTTCTTCCATTGAGGTGAGTTTTTTGGGTGAAAAAGTCTCCCATATTTATTTCTTGTATCTTCATTTCATGTCAATTTTCTTGTAGTATCCTCATTTCCATATAGGTGCTTAAACCTTGGAATGATTGTAAAGTACCACATAAAATTTTAAGGGCTTGATTCATCTTTATTGTATTGAGATGCACCACACTTTTGAAAATTTTAAGTGATTCATAGTCCTTGTAAAATATTATATAGTCATTTGGATAGACATATATTCTTTCAGATATAATTCCCATTGAACATAACATTCATTTAACACTATATGTTTGACAAGGAAGCTTATTATATTTTGGGAACATATAATTCAAGATATAAAGAAATTGATTGAAGTTAGTGTCAATCCATCCATTTCCATATTTTATATTATATAGCTTTAGTATGGTTGGAAATGTTGTATATTTAGTATAACTAGCATATAATGTCATATTTTTACAACTCTTGAACTCCTAAAACAATTTTGGACAATCATGAAGTTCATATTCAACTATCATTATCATTTCCTTAATATGATATTCATAATCATTCACACCCATAAACATATCCTCAATACGACATTTATCATTGTTCACACTTGTAATAATATCATATAATCCATAAAACACAGCATTATCCTAGTCATTAGCTACATTCATATTTCCCCATGTTTAATCCAACATTTATAACTTCAATATATTCCATGGAAGATCAAGTGTTTTCCCAACTCATCTAGACTAATTAGTCTTGAATAATAACAGTGTAAACAAAAAAAAAGGGATTTGATAAGGGTTAAATTCATGATCTTTTACAAATTTTATGAACTCTTTCACCCCATACTCATAATATTTTTTCATATGATTGACATCCATCAATTTTTTATGCATATCCATCCTATTTGATTTAGTAATATTAATATTTAACAAAATAAATAAATACATATAAAGTGTGATCTTAGAACCCTAAAAGGTCATTTTAAAGTGTCATTTAAGCTACTTGAATCCATTGTTCTAAGATAATAAGAATTGAATGATGCATATTGAGATTGTTTTTTATTGGTTTAAATCATTGAAGGTAGGGAATATGTGATATCTATAAAGTTGCAAATAATCTAATTAAATTTTATCTGTTAAAAAACACAGAGATCAGGGATAGTTTTTGTAACTTTTCTAGGCTGGAGTACAACAAGAGGGAGGAGTTGATGTTTATTCATTTCTTCACTTGGTAAATGGATGACCATACGGTGTTTTAGTGACAAGATTATTAGGAGATGAACTTGAGATTTTGTCAGATGATGAAAATTTTGATAGGGCCCAATCACATAGTCTTGATAAACCAATGTTTAAATAAAATATTGAATTTAATTAAGGTTTTATGAATGCTTCAAATTTAAACAATGCACATATTGAGATGAATACTCAAAGAAAAACAATACAAATTCTTAATGGGTCCATAAGGAACAATCAACTTTAACAGTAGTTGAATAAGTTTCCTTGTGGGATCAGAAAAAATACTTATCTCAAGCTAATGATTAGAATATAAGCCCAACTGCCTGGGATCACCTAAAAACAAAACTCAACCTTAATGGAACCAATAGAGAGAATAAAATTTGAAAAAATGCCAGAGTGAAAACTCAGAGTGAGGTTTAAACAGGACATAAGCAGATATGGATGTTTTTAATGATGATTATGATTCCAATTTAAAGAGTGAATGTTAGTATGAGTGGAGCTTTAAAGAGAGTTCTGAGAGTCTCTGTAACTGGGAATAAGGTTTAAATAAAACCATGGGTTTTTCTCAATGGGACGAACTAATAAAGTCAACTGAAAAAATATCAAAATGACAACTTAAAGAAATCCAATGGTGATCAGAATGAATGAAATTGGGGCCAAGATAAAGAACAAACTAAAAAGAAAGACCTATTTACTATTTATGATCGAGGTTGGAATGAAATTGGAAGGAATACTCAATGGATTCAATAGGGGGAAGCAACTATTACGAGTGAAAATTTATAGAACTAGAGCACTATGAATGAAAAAGAAGGCGAATTAAGTCAACTTTAAAATTTTTATGCTACGAGTTCTCTAGATGTTGGTGGCAGAAATCAAAGCCAAACCATATCTTATTGGGTACCTAAAACTGGGTTACCTTTTAGGAAGGGTCTTGAGAATGATTCATGTGGTTGAGGTGCTTAATCTAATTTCAGAGACTGAAAAAACCGGCCCCATCATACGAGGTCAAGAAATTTAGGTGATGATAATCCTATAATTGGAATGCTTACCACATCTCAACAATATTTGGACACATTTATTTCAGAGGAACAAGTCATTATTTTTGATGTTGAACTCGTATGTTCAAATTTCATTTCTAATTCAAGAACTTTTTTTGAAGTTGAATTAGTTGAATAAATATTTTGAAATGATTTTTTGATTTTAATACATAAATATGGAATCATAATTTAGAATTTTCTATTTATATAAATTATAATGAAATTGAAAATTTTAATTAAAATTGAATTTATTTTAATTGGTATTATTGATACAGTTTGGCATATTAGGTTGATATTGATTGGTCCTTATTATGCTACACAAGTGATTCAGCCAGGCTCAGGTATGAGAACATCCAACAATACTCATGTAAGAGTAAACCATTTTACAAAATGGTTGCATAAGAAATTACCTTCATAAAACACATTTTAATCACGAATTAAGGAATTTATTAAGACCGAACTAATCACATAAGAAAAATTTGGCTCGCAATGCATACTAAAAAACAAGTATAAGAATTTGTATGATAATAAGTCATGTAAATGAGATTATAATGGTATGAAGCTATAAGAAAATGATCTTTTATTAATATGTGACATATAGGAATGAACTTTGAATCAATCCCACATGTGGTTTGGTCGAAATGACATAAAGTGTGGTTTTTAACATTTATAAGTTTTTTTAAAGTAAAAAAATGTTCTGAATGATCAAAATAAGAAAACGAGTTTAAAGTGATGTAAAAGCGTAGGAAAATAATATTAATTTAATATGTGACATGTAGAAATAAATTGTGTCAATATGACATGTAGTTTGGTAGAAATGAATAAAAGTTCAATTTTTACATTTAAAATTGCGTTTAAAGTTAAAAACATGTGTCACACACTCAAATTTAGAAAAAAGAGATTCGACTAATGTGAAATTATTTTTTAGAGATTATCGATTAATATTTGACATATAAGAATGAATCGTGCATCAGTCTGACATGTGGTTTGTTTGGAATGACTCAAAGTGAAATTTTTACATTTAAAAGTGTTTAAAATAAAAAAATTTCATCACATGAGAAAACTGAGCAAAATTGGTCAAACTGATGTGAAATTTCTTGTAAGTGACTGATGATTTATATGTGACATTTAAAAATGAACCATGTTTAACACTTTGTGTGATTATGATGTATGAATTCGATTTAAATTTAGTTAAACCATATTTATTTTGACCTATTTTGGTTGTAGAAAGGGTTGGAGAAGGCTTGGGTTCATTTTTTGAGAGAGAGTAGCTAGAAGGTGGAAATTTTCCCTGCAACAGATTTCTCATAGGAATCTTGATGGGGGTCTACTAGAATTTTGGTGGGCCTTGGCGATGGAAAATACCACTTCCCACCCCACCGGAGTTATAGTGGACCTTGGAAGTGGACAGTGCTACTGCCCACCCCACCAAAGTTTTGATAGGATCATAGAATTACTGATTTTTAGTCAGAGAATAATTATATTTGAAATTTGAAATTAAATGCACAACTAAAAAGCACTGAGCACTTGAAATCAAAAAGAAAACAGTGAGGTTGAGAAGAATCGTTCAAGATGAATATATTGAACACTGATAAAAGAGAATAGGTTATTTATGATTGAATAAAGAGGAGTAGAAATAATCACATACCTTAGGTTTTGAGAGGGTTGATTTGTCTGAGAATTTTGAGGGGGTGCAACAATAGGGATAAACTTCCATGAGAGAGCTTGAATGACATGAAGAAGTGAGTTCTCTTAAGGTTGAATATATAAGATCTAAAAGGGTTTTATCAAAACTTTACAAAAAGCATTAATAAATATGAGTTTTATCAGTGCTAATAATAAGCATCGATAAAACCTATATTTATTAGAACTAAATTTAGCTATGACAAAGATATATCATTATTAGTGCTAATAAAACCTATATTTATCAACACTAATTTTAGCGCTGATAAATATAGGTTTCATCAGTGTTTTTCATTCTAACGCCGATAAAAGCTATTTTTATCAACGTTTTTTGGAAAGTGCTAATAAAAACTGTTTAAAATAATATACAAAAATATTAAATGAAAAAATATTAAAACTAAGTAATTATAAAAAAATAAAAAATAATTAACATTATTAATGAATATACAATCTTAAATGCATGAATGTTAAAAATGGGTAAAACTAGATAATTAAAAATGAACAGATTTCAAAAATATTAAAAAAATGGATAAATTTTATTAATTATATAATTTATTAAAAAATTAAAAATGAATATATACTAAAATGAAGATGAATACATATTGAAAATATTAAAACATAGTAAGCATATACAAAAAGATGAATTTGTAAGATTAATTATATGAATTTTAAACACGTAAAAAATGATAAAAATATTAAAAAAATGCATTTCAATAAATTAATTATATAGATTTAAAACATTTTAAAAATATTACAACTTAATAAATAAAATCGAATGAATAATACTCATATAAATTAAAAACATATTGAGAATCTTAAAACTTAGTAAATAATTATGTATAATCTATAAGATTAATTACATTAATTTTAAACATGTGAAAAAATGAAGAGAATATTAAAAAATACATTTAAACGAATTAATTATTTAATTTTCAAGCATTTTAAAAATGTTAGAGTATAATGAATAAAATTTAATAAATATTTATCATATAAATTAAAAAAATATTAAGAATATTAAAACTTAGTAAATAATTATTTATAAATAAATATTAAAAAATGAATAAATTAAAAAAAATATTTAAAAAAGTGAATTCGTAACATTAATTACATGAGTTACAAACATATAAAAAACAAATAAGTAGATAATATTTAATTATATAAATAACAAAATTATTAAAAATGAATTATATTGACTAAACAAAAATATTAATAATTAAATTAAATGAAATCAAATTAAATATACACGCATATATTCAGAATGAATGAATTAAAATAAATATGATTAAATGATTTGATTAATTAAGTAATAAATATGAAAAATTAGTTAAATAATATTTACTTTTCATATATTAAAGAATGAATTGAATATAATAACATAATTAACAACATAAACACTTAAATGGTGTTAGGGATGATGTATGTTGGAGTTCAATTTCACGCAAAAATGGTGTGGGTTAGAGATGGTCTTATAGGAATCAATTATATAAATTTCAAACATATTAAAAGTATTAAAACTTAATAAATAAAAATGAATAAATATTAATCACATAAATTATAAACATTTTGAAAATATTGAAACTTAGTAAATAAATGTGTATAATTATTAAAAAAATGAATAACTTCCAAAAATATTAAAAATTAATAAATATCAAAAATGAAAAAATAACATTCAATGAAATAATATTAAAAATTAATAAATAAAATTAATAAAATTACATTTAAAAAAATATTAATTCATAACATTAATTACATGAATTGAAAATACATAAAAAATGAATAAAAATGAATAGATAAATAATAATATTATTGCTAATTATTGATGTATCCATTGTATTGATTGTATATAGAAAATAAAATTAATTATTATCCTTTAGATTTTTTAATAATTATTAGAAATGTTATTATTTAATTAAATGTATAAATGTTTTAAAATGTATAAATAACTTTCAAAATTGAATATTTTACAAAAATATTAAATGAATATATATTAAAAATGAATAAATATTAAAAATGAATAAATATTAAAAATGAATAAATTATAGAAAACATTAAAAATGGAAAGATATTGAAAAAAATAAATAATATTAAATCAATAAATATACATACACACACATATATATATACACATAGACCTACATGTACATATACATACACAAATATATATACACACATACACATACACATACACATACACGTACATATACACATGCGCCTACGTATACGCGTACGCATACCCATACGCATACCCATACACATATGTAGATGCACACACACACACACACACACACCCATACCCACACCCATACGCATACGCATACGCATACGCATGCGCATGCGCATACGCATCCACATGCGCATGCGCATACGCATGCGCATGCGCATGCGCATCCGCATGCGCATGCGCATACGCATGCGCATATGCATGCGCATACGCATACGCATACGCATACGCATACGCATAAACATACACATACACATGCATACAAGTACATACATGTATATGCACATACACACACACACATACAATACACGGAAAAATAAACATACACAACACACACACAACACGACACATGCAGACACATAAAACACATATATACACACGCACACACACATACATCCAAAGACATACATGTGAATAAACATATATATAGACACATGTACCACTACACCAAATTCATAGTTTAATGGTGGTTTATTAAACCTCTGCTAAAAAAATTACAATAATCTAACAGCGTTTTTTCAATAATCGTCGCTAAATTTTATCCATTTATTAAAAAAGGCACTTTCTCCCCAATCCCCCATCCCCCCAAAGAACCCCCCCCGCTACTCTAATCCCTCACCAACACTACCTTTTAACCCTCATCGGTGCTCTGGTATCCCCCAAGCCCCCCCGAGCCCTCACTGGTGCTCCAGTTTCCCCTAAGCCCCCCCCCCCCCCCCCCCCCGAGCGTGATCCCTTGCCAATGTTCCAGTTTCCCATGAGACCCCCCACGTCCCCACCCTCTTTGGTGATCTAGTTTCCCCTAAACCCCCTCACTCTTTCCCTCACTGGATTTTCGGTTTCCCCTGATCCCCCCTAACCCTCACCATCTTCCTCTCCCTCGCCGCCTACATCCCCTTCTCCCATGATCCATCCCCACTAGCCCCCTTCTCCCCCTTCTCCCCTGACTTCCCCTTCTCCCTTTGATTTCAAATAGTGGCAAGCCCTCATTTCTTCCTATTGTATTATTATCCCTTCTTCCCTTTCCACCTATCTCAATTTTTATTTATACTATAAACCATAACCAATGTTAGGGTTTGGATTAAGGTTCAAGGAAGTTCTAATGATACAGATTTGGGTTGTCTAGGCAGAGGATGATGTTTATTGGTTCGATTATGCATTATCCATCAAAGGCAATAGATTTCAGAGGTTTATTCTTGATGTAAGGAAAGAATTTATACAGAATTCCCTTATAATGAATGATTTACTCTTTAATAAAATGTTTGTTTAGTTATATGATATAAAAATTGGAGTTATTTGATTCATGTTCATGTTTTTCATTATTTTTGTGAATATAAAATGTTGGGTGTATTCAATTGACATTTCTTTCATGTTATGAAAATAAAATAATAATGGTAATTGATGTTATTCCATCATGAGAATACCTTTAGGGAGTGTATAATTATTTTTCACCATCATTATCTTCACAAATAGTACTTTTTATTGTTATTCTAAAATATTATACATGGAATGGTTTATAAGAAATGAAATAATTTCATAAATTCTAGTAAAAAATGTTTTCAAAAAATGTTTATTATATAATATGAATTAAAAAACAATAAATTACATAAATCACAGTTTTATTTATGTCAACAAATTTCTATGAATGAATTGGTTTTTGAATAAATATTTAATTGTAATTTATGTTTTTTATGAAACCACAACCTATTGTATTCATATTCTTTATACCATGTGTTAGACAATGTTTTTCATGCTATTAGTATTTATTTTTAATGGCCTATACCACATCTCATACTTTTTTTGGTTTCCTAAAATTATGAATTGGTTATTTCATAATCAATATCTTATGATTAATTTGGAATTATATTAGTATTAATTAGACATTTATTATAATATCTCTTAGTCTTTGTTTAGTTTTCTACTAGTATGTTAATTTTTCTAATTTTCTATCTCTTATGTCCTTTTTTTCATACTACTAGTTCAAATTAGTTGCTTCATATGCCATCTCTTATACTTTGTTTAGTTTTTTATTAATGTGAATTTGTTGTTCCCTATTTCAACTCCTGTAATTTTCTTGGATAATTATTAGTATGGCCTAGATTTTGGGTTTTAAATTCCATATGCATTGTTTATATTTAAATTAATATGCCTAAGTGGTCAATTATATCATGCCTTGATAATTTTTTATATTACTCATAGTATTCCATTATTTTTAGTTATTCTATACCTTATACTTAGCATGAACCTAATAACATGCATCGATTCCCATTTTGGTATTTAAATGGTTTCAAATGGTTTAAAGACTTGTCATAGAACTAGGTAACATGCCAAGTGGTTTTTAAAATTTCCAATGGATTTTTAATGGTAATTAACTATTTAAAGGGGTGTTCAACACTAACATTCTCTTTAAAATATGTGTGTGTTGTTTTAGAGGCATGTTTTAGGAATTTAAGGTAGTTGAACTTTAATATTTTTTTTAAATGGTTTTGAGACCAAAACTCTCATGGTGGCTTGAAATGTTTTAAGAAGGTGAAAGTTTTGTCTTGAAAAATGGGAGCTTGACACTAGTTAAATTCTTTTAAAGAGGGATGTCTTGCCTTTAAAAGTGACTTTATGGAAATAGTTTGATTTCTAAATTGATTTTCAATGTGCAGTTTGGTAAATGATTTTTAAAGAAAATTTGAAATGTTGTTTTATTAATGATTTTATGAATTTTCTCTTACTTCTATTTTATATAATACCATCCATGATTAATTTTCTTTTTTTTACTTTGACCTTTTTAGTACTTATATGACTCTTCTTACAACTACTTGGGTTGTTTTTTTTTCACTTCAATTTATCTCTTTTACAATTTAGTAATACTTATGTGTTTTAATTTTTTTTAACAAAGTGTAGGAACATTGTGATATATATGGATAAAAGCTAGATCACATTACCGAGGAACACACCTCAATATACTAAGGTTTTGGAGGAGTTTTTAGATTTTTCAATTTCTAATCGATCTGTTGATGGTAAAATAATATCTCCATGTCCTAAATGTAAATTTAGAATATGGTTGAAGAGATATGAAGTTTATAAACACTTTATATTGAAGCAATTCACTACTCAATATTTGTGTTGGATTTGACATGAAGAATCAAATGTTATAGAAAGTTTAATCATAGATTTCAATCAACAGAATGAGATCCCAAATTCATCAACAATGGAAAATGAAATGAAAAACCTTATAAAAGATTCTTTCAGCATTTCAAGACTAAAATATCAACATCAAAACATATCAGAACAACCAGTTGAGGATGTTACAAATAGTAACTTAACAAGTGATTCTTTTGGGACTATAGGACAACAAGATCAAGATTGTAACATATCATTGGATCATCCTATTGATTCTATAGAGACTAATGTAAGAGTTAACTTCAATGAGTAGACCAATGTGTTTCATGATTTAGTTGATTATGGAAATCAAGAGCTGTATGGTGAATGTATGAAATATTCAAAACTTTCTATTCTGCTGAAGTTGTACCATATAAAATGCCCATGTAGAATCAAAAATAAGGTGATGTCTGTGATATTGTAATTTTTTCCTAATGTATTTTCTAAATATAATATCCTTGAGTTTTTTATGATATATGTTTTTAACAATCTTGGTCTGAATTATACAAAAATACATGCTTGTCCCAATGATTGTATAGTTTATTGGGGAGAGGATTGAAAAAAATGTTCTTCTTCTAGATGACAGTCAATGGGTGATGTCAGAAGTCTGAATCAAAAATACTAATATGAAGAAGAAGAAAAAGAACACACCTTTAAATGTTTTTTGTTACTTCCCTTTAAAACCTTGATTATAAATATTATTCATGTCATCGAAAACCGCCAAACAAATGAAGTGTAATTCTATAGATAAAAACAATGATGAGTTAATGCGACATCCAAGAGATTCAAAATCATGTAATATATTTGATTCATTACTTCTATATTTATCATATGATTCTAGGAATGTGTGATTGGGATTGGATGTCTATGGATTCATCCCATTTGGGACTTTGAGCACCAGTTATATCATTTGGCCGGTTGTTTTGATCCCTTACAATATACCTCCATGGATTTGTATGAAACAAACTTATTTTATCATTTTTATAATTATTCTTGGAAAAAAATGTTTGTAAATGATATTGATGTATACTTACAGCCTCTAATTGATGAATTATGGGAGTTATAGATAAATGGTGTTGATACATATGGTTCATCTTCCATAACAATGTTCAAAATAGATACTACTCTAATGTGGGCCATTAGTGAATTTTCTAGACTTGGAAACTTATATGGTTGGAACACTTACACTGCGTTTTCTTGTCCTATTTGTAACTTTTATTTTGATCCCAAACGACTACCTTACTATAAAAAAGGTCGCTTCTTGTGTTATCGAATATTTCTCGATGCATCTCATAAATTTTGGTTGAACAAGTCAAAATTAAATGGTTCTATTGATCATAGACCACCTCTAAATTTTTTGACAGGTTTTAAAATATTGGCACAACTTAGAAATATTGAAATAGAATTTGGGAAGGTGAATCATTTGAATGATAGTGGAAAATGAGTTCTAAGTGAATCTTTAAGTGAAATTGAAACACAAAAATGGATGAAAGAAAGTATATTCTTCAAAATTTTATATTGGGAATTTAATTTGTTACGACATAATCTTGATGTTATGAATATTGAGAAGAATGTATGTGATAATTTGATCTTCACATTTCTTAATGAGCATGGAAAATATAAGGACCATATCAATGCTCATAAGTAATTACAAACAATGAAAATAAATCATGATCTCTGGCCATATGAGAATGGAAATTATACTCTGAAATTTTTTTCAATGAAAAATAGGGATAAAGATACATTCATTTGAATTTTAGAACATGTGAAGGTATCTGATGAGTATTCAAGTAAAATATCAAGGTATTTTAACTTAAAGAATCTTATGTTACATGGATTAAAAAGTAATGATTCATATATTTTGTTTCAATAGTTACTACCATTGGAATTACGACATTATTACTTAAAAAAGTTACTGTAGTTGTACTCCAATTTCACACATTCTTCAGAAAACTATGTGAGAAAACTATACAAATAACTAATCTTGAAAACCTTTAGGATATATTTTATTGACACTTTGGGAAATATAGATGATATTTACTCTATCATTTTTTACTATCATGATGCATTTAACTGTGCATTTGGTTGAGGAAACTAAATTAGGAGGCCCCATACATTATCGATGTATGTATCCAATTGAGTGGTACTTTATTTATATCATATTAAGTAAACAATTATTAGCACTTAATTAAATAAATAATTATGTTTTGTTTATTTTATTTCACATACATCTTAGTCATTTGAAATCATACATGAAAAAAAAATATCAACTTGAAGGATCTATTTCTAAAGGCTATTTAGCATAGGAGTGTCTTACCTTTTTTTTCTAGATACTTGGATGATATTGAGACAATATTCAATCAAGTTGGATGTGTTGATGACACATCGACTCAATCTCAACTACATGGTAAATAAAAAAACTTTCTTACTATTGGCCAATCAGTGGGAGGATCTCATTTTTTATACTGATAGAAATAGAATTATTACAGGCACATAGATATGTGCCACTAAATAGTGAAATTGCAGATCCATTTATTGAAGAGACCAGGATATAAACAAAGATAAAAATGAGAATATGAACAAAAAATTATAAAGATATAAACAAAATATTTTATTAAAGATCTTTTAGAATGGTTTTCACATCATGTAAGTTCATAAATATTTCAATCAATAAAGATATTAGGTTGAAACATATATTTTTTTAAATATAATAATTTATATTACTTTTTGTAGATCATGAATACTAATAATTGTGATGAGTTTTCATAAGATTTGAAGTTTTTGGCTTGAGGTCCTCTACAATAGGCTGTAAAATTCGATGCTTACAATGTGAATGATTTTAAATTTCATATAGTCAATCAGGAAGAGGGTTTGAAAGCATAGAATAATGGTATATTTATAGTTTTCAAATTGGTATAATATGGAAATTTGAATGATATTATCTAATTAAACTACTATGATCATTTTTAGTTGTTTTATTCAAATGGAAGTGGGTCGATATTACTAGGGGTATTAAAAGATATTCCTTGAAATTTATTTTTGTGGTCTTCTCTCTCTTGATAAATGTCAGTGACCATGAATTACATGATCTGTATATCTTATCATCACAAGATAAAATGGTATATTATGTGGAAGATGTCGTGGATTAAGGGTGGAGTGTAGTTGTTCAAATAATATAAAGATACTTGTATACTATAGGTGATGAAGTGGAATATTTGACCTTTAACATTGAATACCATCAACAGCAAGAAAAAAACTTATTTTTCCATCATAATATTTAAAATATTAGTCTTCTAAGGTTGGATGAAGTAGATAAAGTAATTATGGAGTAGGAAAATGACATGATTAAAGAACAAAATGATTGTATGTGTAGTCATCCATTAATTTATCAACCACTTATGTTATATGTTTAGTCATTTATTATTATAGCTATGTATATTTTTTTTATTAGTAATGTGCATATGTTATCATTTATAATTTTTTTTGCATAATTTTTTGAAATATATGTTTTGAAGTTAATTTTATTTTATTAAATGGTTGTAATTTCAATAAATAATCATTTCAATGATCCCAATTGACTAGCAATTTATGTTCCCTCAACCACACAAATAGCTGATGATCCATCGGTCTCCCTCCCTATAACATTCGAGACACCCTCCATCTGCTCCCCATTAGCTTCTCTCACACCCTCCTTTATTCCATCAGTGTCTGGAACACCCTCCGTCTCTATCCCATCAGCATCCAAGACATTTCCTCCCCATTTAGTAGGTTCATAAATGAGGGAAAAGGTTATCAATCCTATTTATTGGTGAGGATATTGGAGGGTTACAATTATAGGTACAAATTTTAATGTTAATAAAGTTATTAAATTTTTTTTATACTATTAACTTTTATTCATAAAAGATGAAAAATAATGTTACTATGAATTCAAATATAAACAGTTCAGATGTCTAGAATCTAAACGAATTGAAGATAGTTTTCCCATTTGACTTTTATGGGGTCCCCTCTTCAATCCATTTTTTTTATTATTTTGAAAATACACTTTTTGGTTAAGTGGGAAACTAAAAAACCATACACTATAAAGTATATAACCACAAAACCAGATCCAAAATTTAAAATTCACATTTCAAAATTCAAAATTCAAACCGCAACAGTCATCACCGCCTCGGGCCGCATCCCTCGAACCCATCATCACACCAAATTGATGGTGAGAAACAACCACCATAATTCTTCAATTTCATCGATAAATATCCATTATCATTGTATAAAAACACAAAAACATCAAAACCAAAAATTTGAATCCACTCCACAATCCATCATGAAGATCAAGACCTCTAGGAGCCCAAGTACAGAGATGAATCCACCATAGAGAAGTGCCTCCTGAAACACCATCGACTGCTCGAACTTCACATCCCAAAACTTCTTGAGAACCACCATGAAAATATAGCTGGGAGGAGATTGGTGGAAACCAAGATCTAGAGCAGAGTATAGATCAATAAAATGCCTAAAAAACGATATGAAACCACCTTTATGACCATTGAATCCTGCCTTTAGAGCCACAAATAGGAGAATAACACCGGGATACCGACATCGAAGTCATGTAAGAAAACCGAATAGAACCATCCAAAACCAATAAGAAATAAGGAAACATATTCATCATCGACAATGTATCCATTTAGTAGAACCATTCACTGGAATCCAATCCCTTTTCTACAAAAATAAATACATCTCCATCAAAATAATAAAGAAAAAAAAACATCAAAACAGATCTAGAAAAACCTTAACTGAAAAATTGAACACTAAGAAAGAGGGTAAAACCCTAGATCCACAAGGGAATATCAGGGGAGAGAAATAAACCCATAAAAAAACCAAATCCCCAGACTATTGATCCACCTTCACCATCCCAAGCTGCCATTAGAACCATCACATTGAACCAAGATGGGGTCAAACACAACAGGGAAGATGAAAAGGGAAGAGGAGGAGGGAGTCCGAAACTTTGGCCACAGAACACCACAAAATAATCGACACAACTAAGAAAACCCTTGAGTTGAGAAGAAGATGTAGAATCAAGAACCTGAGATACCATAAAAGGAGAAGCAAATGCATCTGAGGGAGGTTTCAGAGTAAACCCTAATAATCGTCGAGAGGAAGGGAGCTAGTTACCCTTCCAATCACCTATTCTAATTAGAGGAATATGTTGAAATATTGGAATAATGAAGTATTTTATTCACAAATAAATATAATTTTAATATATTATGGCATAATTGAATGTATTTATGTAATTAAATTTTAATATTTTAAAAATTAATCTCTTTGTACATATGTTATTCTGCTTTATCGTTGCCGATCTTATCGCACAAAAGTGGACATTGAAAGATTTTGGTAAGAAATGGAAAGATTTTAAATGGATATTATGGGATGAATTTAATGATACATCATTAAACACTCAGTATCAGTATGATAAGGTACCTGAAGGGGTACCTAGAGAGCAGTGGAAGGTGTTTGTTGATATCCATAATCATGAGAACCATGCGATATTGAAATATATATTATTATATTAATATCATTTTATATATATACATTTATATTAAAAAGAGATGAAATTTCATACATTACTGTTAAATTATATGTTATTTATTTCAGGATGTTTCAAGGAAAAATGGATCAAGTTGAGGTAAAAAAATCACCCCCACACTACCGGGTCAAAGAGTTTTTCTAGAAATATATTGAATTTGATAATAATTTCATTAGTTTAAATATTTATAAGATAAAATTATCTGTTTCATATATTAAATTCTTGATTTATATTTGTTTAATGTAGTCAAATAATTTAGGGCACCAAGTCTCCCGAACAGAACATTGGTTGAATGTTCATACAAAATCTGATGGGAGTTATGTGAATGATCATACCAAAGAAGCTAGGGTATGAATTCATTTTTCATTATAATAACTTATTATCAATTGACACTATGTTAATATGTATTCCTTTAAATATGACTGATATTTTATTTATAGGTAAAAATAAAAGAACTATGGGATGCTAATCTCATGAAATACTTCTCAGTCTCCTAGGATGATCCAGTTTATAAAGTCCTTAGGAAAGAATATCCTAATCATGTACTTAGGATGGGTTTGGTACCATTAACATCTGATGTCTTTGGCAGGCCACCGGGTATTGTAGTATCATCTACTTATGGTTGTAGTTACTCCCAAAATTGAGATTCTCAAAGGGAGTTTGTTTCAATACAAAGCACAATTAAGGAATAGAGAGATAATATAAAGATGCAATATCAAAGGTTGTTTCTCTGAAGAAAGAATTGATTTAATTATATTAGAAGACAACTGGATGTGTCCCCAGTGAAATTGCATCAATGGATGGTTTGAATGAGCAGGTAAATCACACAACTTCATAATCATTTAGTACACAAAATTTTATTTGTTTTAAGTTTAAATTTAAATATGAAACACTGTTTAAATTTCAAGAAAATTTTAATATAGGTGTCAGTAGTAGGGAGTGGATATTGAGATAGAGACGATGTAAATCATAGTTCATCAAGTAGCGATTAGAGTTGACTTTTGATTCGATGATGATGTGTAACTAAACTTATGACAGACTAACACTAATATGGTGATTGAGAAAACATGTTGTGGTTTTTGGTAGGGGATATCTATATTTCCCTTACATTTCATGAAAATCTATATTCTTGGTTCATTTTCTACGTTTTATTATAAATTTTACCTTATACTCATCATTCATAGGCTCTTCAGGTTTTTTTTAGTACTCCTTGAAATTACACATCTTATTGTTATTTTCAAAATCTCTAGTCACTTTATACCATTTATGAACTTTATTCAGTTTTGAATTTCACTTGGTAATTCAACAAGTACTACCTGGATAACTAAACATGCTGGTCACCTTGTATATGGATATCCCACTAGTATTTTTCTTATATGTGAAAAATATAGATTGTTATCTTCACTCTTCTCTCAGGGTTATATCAAGATCATTATATATGGTCAACATTATTATAACATAGAACTCATCATCCATGGGTCCACCACTAACTATTAATTTCTTCCTAAAACTTCTCATATCTTATTAAATATATTCTCTATGTATAATATCAGACAATGGACCTTAAACCAATTTATTCATAGAGATAAAATATCCATCAATATATACACTCCAAGAAACTCTTCTCTAATTTTAATCTTACCTTAAAACTTAGTAAATGCAATAATCTACCACAATAATTCTTTATAATGAGCATCTTGAATATCTTCATGATACAAGATAAAACATCTACATCATCATTAACATGATTTTACAAATGATTATTCTTCATGTAGTATTATTAACGACAACAACATATTCCATCATATTAAATGTTATTTTGTATGAATAAACCATGATGAAACATACAAATCTATTCTCATAAACATACTTGGGAACTCCAAACTACTTCATATATGTACTCCACAATACATATTGAGTTAATCCATATTACCTTCATTTTTATTGATGAAAAATACAAGAAAAACCAAGTCAGTTAAATATTTATACTAGAAGAATCACCACCCTCGACTACAAAAAATTGTTATCCCACACTTAGAGCTTATGTGAAGGTATTTTGGGGGCTTTCAAGTACACTTTAATATGTTATAAATATATAAATTTTAATGTGATAAATTCTATTTAAAATATATTAGAACCTTGTCCCATAAGTTTTTGGGTGAAGGAATTCATGGCCTTTCTTTATCCTTTGTATATTTTTGTGTCACTTTACCCATAAAATTATAATCCTTATAGATTAAGGAATGGGTATTTTCATAAATTCTAGTAATTATAATATATAATAGGTGCCTTATTCTATCTATTGAAAGATACAATTGATGTTCATATTTTTAGAAGTGCATTTTCCATATTCCATACCTAAAAATGAAATCTCATGTTTGAAATATCATTATATTAAGATGAAACTATAAGTCCTCCAAATAAGGAAGGTTTGGAAGTGGGAAATAGAAGTTATTATTTATAAGTAATAAATCATTTTCCTTATTTTTCTTTTATATTAACATCCTATTTTATCTTAAATCTAATTTATCTCTTCTATAACATCTAAATAAAATAATTATACTTATATAACAATGATATTAAACTAAAATCACATCATAAGCATTTACACCCACTATAAATGTGCATGCTGACATGAAATGATATATAAATAAAATCCATGGTTGACATGCTTTCCCTACTCTCATCATATAACCCAGTCCATTATAATGTTCATATCCATGGTTGGAATAAATGTGGGAACCAAAACACATAGTATGTTTGATAACATCTCACATGTCCATGGTTGGAATGAGCACCCAACCTACATTTCCATCATAGCTCCCAGCATAATTGGCATCATCAACCAATGAAAATCATGTAACCATTCTATAAAATCACATTCCAATGGTTGACATGCTCACCCAACTCATGTCATAAGGAACCCATATAAAATCTAAGAATAGATAATCTTAAGACACAATTAATAACTCACAATTTAAAATGATAATATTAAACATACCAAGAACAAACATAAAAGGCCAAGGGTTATCACAGGTTAGAAAAACACCCAACACTAAATGCTACACAAGCTAGGGTATCTACAATCACACAACCAACCTCTTTCAAATTGCTACTAATTTGTAAGGATACCACCACTTTTTCCATACCTTAACATTTTATAATTTATCATGGAGGGATCCAAGGTTTATAAATTATTTCACTAGTCTATGACATGATTTCAAACACCCCACTTGGGTTCCTTTATATCATTTATATAGCATTAGGCTCAAATGAATGGTAATCTATGACCTATCCATCAAAATAAACTCAAGAGGAACATTAAATAACATTACTCATAATAATTAATTATTGGTTATTATTCTTATTATATTAAGAATTTTTTGTATTATGGTTTTTTTATAAATTGAACTTGACATGTTATGATTATGTTTTTATTATGATGGAATAGTTTTTTTACTATTTTTATAATGTAATATCTATTTTTTTGGCTGTTCCAGGGCTGTAGTTTATGCAGTTATTTATTTTTGAACAACGATATATAGTAGCGTTTAAAAATGTTTCTATATATGTGAAAATATTGTTTAGAGGTGGTTTAAACCACCACTATATAATACCAAAAAATATTTAGTGGAGGTTTAAACTACCGCTATATATTTTAAAGTTTAGCGGTGGTTTAAACCACCGCTATCACCTCAGTATTTTTGAGAGGGAAAACTGCTGCTAAAAATAAAAAACTACCACTAATAAAATATTTCAAAATGGTTCCCAGAAACTACCAATAAATGGATGAAACTAACATGAGTTTTATTTTTACACCAACTTTAGCGGTGATTTTTGGAAACTGTCATGAAACCATATGGCAGATGTTTTAACTGCTTCCAAATAAAAAAAACTGTCGCTATTAGCTGATTTTGTTGTAGTGTACATATATTCTAAGCTATTTAACATAAATATAAATATATAATTTCAAATATAAATCACATATTTAAATAAATATATTCATTTATATATTATATAACTATTTAAATAAAATATGAATATATCATATTTATATTAATTATATACACTTTTTTGTAATTAATGTGTATAAATATACTATTAAACATTTTTATTTACTAATATAAACTTGATAATTATATATATATAAAATTATGAAAATAAGACTCAATTTTTATTATAAAAGTTATATAAATCATATTTACCTATTATATTTATATATATATATATACTTATTGTAATATGAATTTTATTTTAAAATATATACATATTTATATATAAATTAAATTATTCACGGTGACCTTTATCAGTGCTAAACTAAAATAATTGATAAAGGGAGAAATTTTATTAGCGCTAGAAAAAATTGATGACAAATGATACCCTTTTATCAACACTTTTTGTAGCTATAATAAAAGTTACCTTTATTAGTGATTTTTTTAGCACTGATAATAATAACCCCTTTATCAGCGCTTTTCATTTATCACTGATAAAGATCAGCACTGAATATCACATGATTTGTAGTAGTGGTCTTGTACACATGGACATATATATTAGAAGATCAAGATTCCAAATCTATCATTGTACTCAAATCTAGATCAATGGTTATGATCATAACCTATGGATAATGGATAATGATAGGGATGAGAATTTGGGAAATGATGTTTATGAGAATCACCACTCATTGAAATTAAAACATCTATCATTAATAATATTATTTATTTATATCACACTATTTTAAAGGTCATTAATTTCATATAAATTTATTTAACATTTACTTACTAAAAGGATTTGATTTCAAGCCAATTTTAAGGTAAGTCACCAAAAACTTATTTTAATGACCCAAAATTTTATAAATGAGATTCCATTTTGACTGAATAAATGATTTATTAATAAATTTAGTTATATAAAACACATGCACTGCATTTCATTTTGTTATTTTGAACCATTATAGATTATGGATATAATTTTTCTGTTTGGTTTAAAAGATCATTAAGCATCATAATTGTTGATAATATAGTCATTCCACAGTGAACTTTAAGATTCATATATATATCAAGGGTTATGATAAAGTATAATTGACACAGATGGAATAAGTGATCACCTCGACTAGTAGGATCATACCCTATGAAGTTTATTTATTGAAGCTTCTGAGGGAGATGGAATCATTGATATTTTACCTTAATGAAGACCATGTTGAGATCCAAAGAGTGAAACCAAATAAAAATTGTTTATAGGAGAAGTTCAAGCTTACTAAGATCACAACTCAAACCATATTCTCCAAACCACCCTAAGAAAGTACCATTATCACACACCTTACCCTTAGAGCATACACTGGTGTAATAAAAGGTCATGATCTAGACTTTAGTAACATGAATTTGTATAATTTATTTTTAACAAAATAATGATTATATTTATCCATTTTCATTATTAATTTATATACACACATGATTATATGATGGTTTTCTTAAAATTAGATTTTGATATGAACAAATCAAAATTATATTTTTGAGAAATATATAGTTTCAATTAAAACACCATTTTTTATAAATTCAAGATTTTTTTGAAATAAATATTATTTTTATTAAAACTTATTATCAAATAATATTTATTTAAATATATATTATAATATAATTTAATAAAGTATAATGTAATTTTATAAGGGTTAAAAATATGTCAGTGTCATAAAAATTGATATTTTCTAATAATTAAGGGTTTTTATTTAAAGTGTAAATTTTAATATTTAGAAAATTATTTTGGTAAAATAAATATTGTTTTTGAAATTAGCATGTCAAAATTATTCAATGGTGAATTTTTCATATTTTTTCAAGACAATCAATTTTTCGAGTAAAAATTAAATATGGTATAAATATTCGGTATGAATTATGAAACCATAATAGAAAAAAGTGATATAATAAATAATATAAAAGTAATAAATTAATAAAAATTAATTTCCAATTTAAAATAATGCTTTTTTAAAGTTATTTTATAATAATCCTCCAAAACCTATATTATATTTTAAGGTTTTTAAAACAATTTTGTGTGAACATGACTCACTTCTACTTTATGAATGGTATTATTTTAATGAGTTTAGTTCTTATCCTAATAAAATTTCAAAACCACTCCTCTTTGGTAGAAACCATATACAAAAAACAATGGTAAAGTTTGTGTTTTTTATTACTTTATTACTTAGAGTCCAAAACCAAAGTTTAGAAATTAACAAAGAATCCCCCTCTCTTTTGCTATAAATAACCACCCAAAATCCCATTCTTATTCACTAAAAACCCATTGATAATTAATTTCCTCTCCCTATACCTCTCTAAATACCTCCAAAAGTGTTCCCAAGCTTTTAATAAGCTCCTCCTAATCTTTTTGAAGCACCCTCTCAAGGTAAGGGATTCTCTTCCTCCTCTTTATTCAAGTACTTTCTTTGCATTATGCTCTTTTATTTATAATTGTTGACGTTGGAGTATTTTTTTAGACATAACTTTACTCTCCTTATGATTCCCAAGTAACGAGATACCAACTTTCACTCTTATTAAACTCATTCATGAATCTTTATGTACATCTGTTATGCTGTTGAAATTATTTTGTGATTTTCCATGCCAAACATTTGTGTTATGAATACCCATACCCATTTACACTCAAGGGTATTCACATAGATTTAACTATCCTTCATTGATTGGTGAATTCCATGTATATAACCCACCCTACTTAATCATGGGATTAAAAGTGACTAAAGATGTTCTTATGATGCATGATCTATGTGTCATACAAATTCATGTACATGATATGAATGTTATGGGTGGGTATGAAATTATATATCCCACCAATGCATTGCGTAATGTTTTTATCTTATGATATATCATGTATGGTGAAAGATTAGTTATCCTAAGCACACTATTTTGTGATGTCACTATGGTTATCCTTGACTTATTCTTATGATATCATGTTTTATTTTATTACCACATTCCTATTATGCCTTGATGTTATCATTTTATATCACACTTAAATGTTCATGATTATTATTATCACATTCTCATGTCATCATGTTATGTCCCTTAAATCACATGTGATACTTTAATTCATGTTATTATTTGATTATTCCCTTACTGAGATTTATAGCTCACCCCTTTCTTATATACGTCCCTAGGTTATCTCATGTAGTATTAGAAGATCAATGGAATTTAATGGAATGTTATGGAGTAATTAAATAATGTTGTTATATCCCTATTTTAAGTTATTGTTATGTATATCTAATTATCCAAAGATAATAGGCCTCTTGATCTTTTTGGATTATATTATGTGTATCTTTATGTAATAAGTCATGAAATAAAGTGTATAAAATATACGATTTTCCATTATTGGTATTTGATCCAGGTCTAGTTATTTTTGTAGAAAAGGATTATAAAACCTTAGTGAAAGCCTTAAGAATAAGCATAAACATAGGAAAACATCCCTAAATTTTGGTAAATTATAGAGTGAGTGATTTTCAAGCAACAAAATCCCCTTCTTAATACTATAAGTGGATCTTTATTTGGCATAGTTTCACTTAGGGGAAATAATACTAAAAAAGGTGCATTGGGTATTAACTCATTTGTCACCTAGTGCATGGAGAAGAGGCCTTTCTACACACTTGATTTTACACTCATGGGAGATATTCTTCGGTAAATTCACAATCTATTTATGAACCATTATGAAGGGAAAAAATGACTATGAAATTTAATGTTAGGAAATAAGCCATGGATAACATAGATTAAAAACTAAAACTTCATAGGTTAAATAATATATGTAATTTATTAGTTTTCCCTTAAATGTTCATAGTTTCCATTATATGTGTTTAATAGTTTTAAAATTCTCATCCCTAATTTTCCCATTATTTTTGTCAGTGGCTGGAAATAGGAGGAACAAAGTCAACAACCAATGTGATGAGAAATGTGACGACTATCCAAATGAGATAACCAAACCAATGAGAGTAGGAGTTAATAATTTCATGATAATACTTACTCAATCAACTCAAGTTTTGAATAAAAACTTTAACTAGGGGAAAAATCACATCTCTCTAAGAAAGTGCAGGTTGAAATTAAGATATTTATGGGAAAAAGGCCTCTAAATTTCAATAGATATTCTAATCCCTTAAATGTTGAATAATGGATCAACTCCATTGAAAATATATTCTATGTCCTTTAATTATCTAAGTAAGATAAGTTCATGTTAGTTGTTTATCACATGGAGGGATAATATGACCAATGGTGGACATTGACCAATAATATAAACCAGGAAGCAAAAATCAAAGCGATGGAGTAGAAAGAATTTAGGAAAATTCTTTTTAATAAATATTTTCCACGAACTCTTCAACTTAATACGGAGAGGGGGACGAAGAATCTATCGAGGAATACACAATAAAATTCAAAAGACTTACACGATACGCCTCTGGCTTCATCATTGAACTTGAAAGAAAAATTGACCTTTATTTAGTAGTCTAAAGTCAAATCTATGAAAAGAATTAAAAATTTGAGACTTTGAAAACTATGAAGAAATTGTTTGATGTGCCTTCAAAGTTAAAATGGAGATAAGAAGATATCTAGTGTCTTATGGGTCTGAAGATAGGAAGATCATAATTTATTTTAATTTTAGTAGAGTAATAGAGAAATCTCATGATGGTAAGAATGTCAAACATCCCATTTTTCAAAAGCGTGGGAAGGAGCATCCCAAAAATTTACTGAAGAGGACAAGGAAATTCTTTAGGCGTTGTAAGGAGGGGCCCCTAGCTAGAAAATGCTGATGGGAGAAACCCACCAATGTGATAGAAAAAGGAATGTTCCAATCAAACCCCAACCTACTATCCAATGTTTCAACTGAAAATAAAAATTACACCGTGTAAAAAAATGCACTAAGATAAGGGTTGTTGATGATAACCAATGAAAACATCCTTTAATGACTAGAGAGAAAGTAAGATCTTATACCATCATAACAGTTGTGGTGGATCATGACAATGAAGTGGTAACATGTACACTAGTTATTCATTCAAGGATAGTTAATATACTATTTTATTCTAGTTCTACTAATTATTTTATATCATGAAAGTTTAGTAGAACTATTCAAATGCCACCTCAAAACATAGAAGTCAAGTTAATAGTGAAGACAACAAATAGGGAAATAATTGCATCCCAAGAATATAACTTATCCCCTATTAATGTTTGCGGTCTGAAATTCCTAGAAAAACTTATAATACCTCCTTTAGTGGAATTAAATACAATTTTGGGTATATATTGATTTTACTTATATAGAGACTATAAATTGTCAAGTGAAAGAAATAAACATCTATATCATGAATCACTCTCCAATTCTATACAAGTGTAAGGAATAGGATGAATCTATCTTGGAATCATCATATAAATCATGAATATTATTTCCTTATGAGAAAGAGTATCTAGATCAAATGATTGAGACCAAGGAAAACATCATCCTAGATGACATAGCCATTATAAGATAATATACTGATGTGTTCCCCAAAGAATTTCTTGGTCTTCCTCCTAGTCTATAGGTTTATTTATCAATTTAACTTATACCTGAATCTTTTTTAATATCCAATAATCCATATATAATGAACTCTATTGAACTTGAAGAGTTTAAGAAGAAACTATAAGAGAATATAGATAAAGGGTTTATATATCCAAGTGTTTCACTGAGGGGTGAATTGGTCCTTTTAGTCAAGAATAAGTATGAGTCAATGCACCTCTACATTTATTATCATGAGCTCAATAAGATCACAATAAAGAATGAGTATCCTTTTTCAAATATTGATGAATTGTTCAATTAACTACATGTAGCCCAATACTTATCTAAGGTGGATATTTAGTTGAGATATTATCAAGTGAAGGTAAAGAAGAAGGACATACCTAAGATGGATTTCTGTACAAGGTATGCGCACTATGAGTACATAGTGATTCTATTTGGAGTCACTAATGATCTAACTATCTTTATAGACTTAATTAATATAGTATTTAGGGATTACCTCAATTAATTTTGTGTTATTATTTGTAGATGATATTCTTATCTACTCCAAAATCAATAAGGAACATGAGGAACATTTTAATGTTATACCAAATACCTTGTGAAAGAAAGAGTTTCATGTAAAGTGAAACAAATGTTATTTTTCAATGGAGAAAGTAAAATTCTTGGGGAATTTTATAACCATGAAAGGTATAACTATGGACCCTTCAAAGGTAGGGGTAATTGAAGTATGGACCATTCCAACATATATGGTTAAGACCTATAGTTTCCTTGGATTAGCTAGGCACTATCATTGATTTGTGAGAAACTTATTCCATTTTTCATGCCCACTAACTAAGGCAACTCAAAAGGGACTGAAGTTTGTATGGGAAAATTAATGTGAAGAGAGATTTAAATATTTAAAAAAGAGAATAATCACTACATCTTTGGTCACATTACCCACTAATGGGGAAATATTTGTGATCTATAATGTTGTGTCCAAAGGTTCTTGGGTTGGGTGCTCATGCAAGATGAAAAAGTGATAGAGTATGCCTATCTCTAATTTAAGATTCATGAGAAGAACCTACCAACCCATGATCTAGTAGTGGATGTAGTGATCTTCACAATGAATATTTGGAAACATTATTTCTACAGGGAGAAGTGTGACATATATACTGATCATAAAATCCTATAGTATATAATCACATAAAAGGATCTCAATATGCACCAACAAAGGTGGTTAGATCTGATTAAGGATTATGATTTTTTAATCTATCACTATAATGGGAAGTGAACAAAGTGGAAGATGCTCTAATTAGAAAGGATCTTACAACCCTATCTATGATGAGGATTGAAATGGATATAATATTCTTGGACAAGAAAAGGATGGACATGAGAATCATAAAAGGAACTTCATCCTACCCTGCTCAAATAACTGATCAACCATCCACTATTGTGAGGATCAAGGATAACCAAAAAGATGATGATAATATATAGATAAAAGAAACAAATATTTTAGAGTTAAATTTTTCTAAAGAAGGAGTTATAAGGTTTGGAACTCAGATATGTATCCCATAAAAACCAAAATTAAAGAGGTAACTTATAGATGATGTGTATATCTCATCCTTATATATTCATCTATGAAACACTAAGATTTATAGAGATATTAAGCAAAAATTATGGTGGGATAACATGAAAAGTAAGATTATATAATTTGTATTATGATGCTCGATATACCTTAAAGTCAAGGCTAAAAAATATAAGTATAATGGTATGATGAAACCATTTACCATACTAGTATGGAAATGTAAAAACATAACCATGTATTACATTATAGGACTCCCAATGACATCTAAGCTAATAATTTTATTTGGGTTATAGTTGATCGCCTTACTATGTCAGTGCATTTTATTGTTATCAAGGAAGATTTATCTATTGAACAACATGCTAAGATATAAATAAGCGAAGTGTTAAGACTACATGGAGATTCACTCTCCATTATATCTGATTGAGATATGAGGTTTACCTTAAGGTTTTAGAGAATCATTAAACAAGCATTGAATACAAATACAAGTTTTAGCACTGCATACCACCCTAATATGGATGGTTATTCTAAGAGAACCATTAAAACTATAGAGGATATTCTGATATCATGTTCAATGGATTTACAAGGATGTTGGGATCAACATATTCCCCTAGTGAAGTTCTCATATAACAATATTTTCTATTCTAGCATTAAAATGAGAACTTATGAGGCTCTGTATAGGAATATGTGTCAAACTCCAACATTCTAGGATGAAGTTAGAGAGTGGAAGCAGATAAGACTTGATCTTATCCAAGAGATTATAGATAAGGTTCAAACCATTCAGTGATATATGAAATCCATGAAAATTTAACAAAAATAATACACATACAATCATTAATGAAACCTAGAGTTTGAGGTCAGAGATAAGGTGTTCCTTAGTATATCACCATGGAAAAAATTTATGATGTTTGGGAAGAAGAGAAAAATCAGTCCTTGATACATCTCCCCCTTTGAGATCCTTGATCACATGAAAGCTATGGACTATTGATTAACACTCACACCTAACCTATCTCAAGTACATGATTTGTTCCATGTATCCCTATTAAGGAATTATATACCAGACCCCTCACATGTAATAAATCTAGAGGTGGTAACTTTAGAGAACAAACTTTAATATGAGAGTCATTTGATGAAAATCTTAGATCATATAGACAAAGTTCTATGAACCAAGAAAAATTATCTGGTCAAAGTTCTATGGTGAAACCACAAGTTTGAAGAGGTGACATGGGAACCAGAAGAGGTGACTAAATAGAAGTTTCCTTATCTATTTTAGTGTAGGAAATTAAATTTCAAGGGAAAAATTTCTTAAGGTTATAAGAATGTAATGGATCAAAATTTCATAAATGAAATTCCATTTTGAATGAATAAATGTCTTATTAAAAAATTTAGTTATAGAAAACACGTGAACTAAATTTTATTTTTTTATCTTAGACCATTATAAATTATGGCCATAATTTTTCTGTTGGGCTTAAAAGACCATTAAGAATCTTAATGTTTGATAATATATTTATTTTGTAGTGACTGTTAAGATTCATATACATTAAGGGTTATAATAAAGTTTGATTTACACAGAAGGAAGAAGAAACAACCACAATTATTAGGATCGTACCCTATAAAGTCCATTTATTAGAGCTTATGAGAGAGATAACATCACTGGGATTTACCCTTGACCAATCCCAATAAAAGATTTAACAACTAAAGCTAAAGTTAAATCATTTATGAGAGAAGTTAGTATATCAAGATCATGACCCAAACTATGTTTGCTGAGCCACCCCAAGAAAGTACCACCATCATACACCTTACCCTTAGGGAATATGCTAGTGTAATAAGTGGTTATGTATCTAGAACCCAGTAGTATGAATTTTTATATTCTATTTTTAATAAAATAATTATTATATTTCCCCTTTTTTGTTATTACTTTATATATATACATGATTATATAATGAGTTTGATAAAAAATATATTTTGATATAAAGAAATCAAAATTGTATTTTTGAGAAATATATAGTTTTAATTAAAACATTATTTTGATAAATTCAAGATTTTTTTAAAATAAATGTTATTTTTATGAAATATTCTTATTAAATAATTTTTATTTAAACATATATTATAATATAATTTAATTAAGTACAATTTAATTTTATTTGGGTTAAAAAGATGTTAGTGTTGTAAAAACTACTATTTTCTTATAAAAAATGTTTTTTATTTAAAATTGAAAAATCTTATATTTAGAATTATTTTCAGTATAATAAATATAATTTTTTAAATTATAATTTTGAAATTATCAAATGGTTAATTTTTTATAATTTTCTAAGACAGTCAATTTGTTGGGTAAAAATTAAATATGGTATAATTATACAGTATGTATTATGAAATCATAATAGCCAAAAAGTTATGTAATAAATACTATAAAGAGAATACATGATAAAAAATAGATTTTATATTTAAAATAACGAGTTTTTGAAGTTATTTTATTAATTTTACAAACTTAGAATGAATCATCCAAAACCTATATTATATTTTGAGGTTTTAAAAACAATTATTTATGAACACGACTCATTTCTACATCATAGATGATATTATTTTAATGTATTAAATTATTATACTAATAAAATATTTAAAACCACTCCTCTTTGGAAAAAACCATGGTAAAAAACCATGGGAAGGTTTTTGGTTTTTATTAATTTATTACTTAGAGTCCAAAACCAAATTTTAGTAATTAATAAATAATTCCGCACTCTTTTGCTAAAAATAACCACCTAATCTACCATTCATCTTCTCTCAAAACCCATTAATCATGAAGTTTATATCCCTTTTAAAAGCCCTCCTAAGGTGTTTCCAATATCTTAATAAGCTCCTCCCAAGCTTTTAGAGGAACCCTATCAAGGTATGATATTCTCTTTCTCCTCGTCTTTATTCAAGTAATTTCTTTGCATTATACATTTTGATTTCAAATTTTTCATGTTAACATATGTTTTTATACATCTATTTACTATCATTATTATACCAAAGTAATGATAAAAAAACTTTTACTCCCATTAAACCCTTATATGAATCATTATGTACACTCTCTAGACTGTCAATATTATCTTGTAATTTTCCATGCCAAACATTTGTGTTGTGAATACCCATACACATTTCCACTCAAGGGTATTCACCTAGATGTAAATATACTTCATTGATTAGGGAATTCCATGTAATTAAACCACACTCCTTAATCATGGGATTAAAATGGATGAAATATGTTCTTATATTGTGTGATATATGTGGCACACAAATGTATCTACATGATATAGATGTGATGGGTGATCCTAGAATTATATAACTCTCAAATGTATTGGGTAGCATTTTTATCTAATGAGATACCATGTATGGTTCATGGGTTGTTAGACTAAGTACACTATGTTATGATGTCTCAATGGTTAACCTCGACTTAGGCTTATGATGTCATGTTTTATGCTGTTTCCACATTACTATGATGCCTTAATTTTATCATCTTATATCATGAATTTTTGTTCATGATTATGATTCTAACCTTCTTATGTCACCATGTTATGTATCTTGACTCACGTGTAATACTTTACTGCATGTTATTCTATGATTATTTCCATACCGTGTAAGATACCAACCTTTCAAGGAGGTACGTTCTTGTTGAAATTTTGAGTTAACTCCATTTATAATGGTGAATAAAATGTTTACCAATAATATGAAGGGACTAGATGGTGTCTTGAGGTTTGGTATATGAAACAGGAAGAAAATAGGATATACTGTATAGAGTACATAATTAATACTAACCATGCAGCCTATAGGGGGAGGGTGCGCAGTTGAAAAATCATCCAAGGGGAGCCTAGAAACCATGTAGCCTTGGATATAACCAAATGCATGACCTCCACATGGTTTGGAAAGCTGTGTAGGATACTCAGGATACCATGCGACCTAGTCCCCCCTCTTGGACATTAGGTGGAACATAGTTTGGACAACCATATGGCCAAAATGTGCACGTCATTAAAGTGGTGGAATTTACCATTATCCACCTCAGTATTTAATAAAACCCACTTGATTTTTCTCCCATTTCATCCTATAGTAGCCAATGGTTATGAACCATTCTTCCAAAGATTCCCAAGGATCAATCTACCATGATTTTGAGTCGTTTGAAGCACCATTGGATGTGAATAGAAGCTCTGAGTGATTTTGCCACTCCTCTTAATTATTTGTTTTGTAAGAAACATGGTGTGATGTTTATTCTCCTTCAAAATCCTATAAACCTTGTTTCCAGTTGATTCTAAGTTTGTGATTTAAAGTTTTTTTGTGTTCAGATCAAGGGAGAAGGTTGAATAAGCACTTTTTTACGAACTTGAGGCAGGTGGTCTACAAGTTATATTCCATAGTATTGTTGTTTATCTATGTGTATGTGTTTGTGTACGTGTGCCTTTATTCTATAAACTTAATTAATTAGTGGAAAATGATAAATTTGGTGTCAAAACAATGTCTTGAACCTCACATAGATACTATTGGATCCATCGATGATGAGTAGTCTGAACCAAGGGCCACCGATGTGGTGTTCCACTCCCTTGATCTTGAAAATTAGTTTTTTGAATGGATAATTAAAGGTTTTATGAGATTTAACCAATTTTAATTATTCTTAACATGTGAATGTTATATAAATGGTTTTTTTGGATTAACATGGAAAGTTAAATGGGTCATGTCATAGTTAAGGGAAAAAATGATGAATGGATAAATGGGGAATGTCCTTATTGTAAGATTGATTTTGAAAGTATGATAATGTTTGTAGTTGTGAATAAATGTTAAAGTGAGCTAGTTATAGAATTGAGTTAAATGTAATGAAAGTGATGAATCATGTAAATTGTGATAATTGTAAGTGGTGCACCCTTGATGTGTTAATGTGATAAAAAGGGGATAAACATGTGGTACCTTAGGAATATTTATTAATGAAGTGATTATGGGTGTTGGTCATGGTGGTCCACAACATGGTTAAGATGTTGGTCATGGTGGTCCATATCAATGAATGGGTGTTGTTCATAGTGGTCTACACCATGGTAATGATGTTGGTCATGATGGTCCACATCGTGGCATGAGTGTGCTCACGGTGTTCTACTCCATGGTTTGGATCCTTGGAATGATTATCCTTGTATAGTATTTTGTTACCCCATTTTATATATGGATAAAATGACTGATAGGGGAAAATTAGGTTTGATGGGATCAGGTATCATTTGGAACCTTAGGGAAAATATGGTTAATTGATGGTGGTTAAATTATAAAACCTGTTTTCTTTACGTCTTGTCTATTATTTTTTTTATAATTATATATACACTATTATATATCGGATATTATTTTATACACCATTGGTGGGGGCATATTGATTTGTACTCATACCCTGCTTAGGCCTCCATTGGATACTCAAGCAGACTGCATGGTTGCAACTTATGATAAGGGGAAAGACCCTATTTTAGATGGATGATATGAGATTTGGGACAGATCATGGATTAGGGAACTATAATTGACATTGAGAACCATTTTGGGGACTATCTTGCATCATTATTTAGGGTTTCTTATGTCACTTAACATTATAATGACATCGCATGTTTGTTTTTATGATTTTGGGCTTATAACCATTTTGGGGAATTGATTATATGACGAATGGATGTTGATTGTTATTATTTGGTTATTTTTTTCTTGTTTTCACTATTGTTTTACGTTTTTAAATAGGGTATATTCTCCCCACATACCTCATTAGACCCTCACTGATAGTTAGTAGCCTATGGAATACGGGGAGGCACACCTGAGGTCACGTACCACTCTGGATTGGGGAACCAGTTATAGTGGATCCCGAGCTGGGATGTTACAAAGTAGCATCAGAGTGATTTTTTTTATATTATTTTAATATTTAGGAATGGTAGAAAAGACATTAGGATGTTTTGGGCCTTGGTAATGAGCACGTACATGAGAGTATCTAACCCATGTTTGGGGGAAAATCCAGGTACCTAGGGTGGGATTGGTGTTCTTGATGTTTTCTATTACCGTTGGATGTTATTTCACCTTGGGTGATGTAATTTTTGTGTGATGTTATTTTTTTATAATATTTTATTCATGGATTGACATGGAAGGAGGTTTATATGTGCATGCATCATTTTAGACACTCAATATTTATATGACATGCATCATATTAGGCACTCACAGAAAATTAGGTTATGGTGGGTTGTGGGAAATGAAAACATTTTTCTGATTTACTTGAATCTTTAATAAAATAGTTCCTAATAAGGAAGTTTAAAATTGTATCAATTGAAAAGTTATAAATTGGAAGGGTTAAAATGATTCCTAAATGAGAAAGATTTAAATTTCTTAGAAGTTAAATGGTTGAAAATGGTGTCTAATGAAAGGCTTATGATGATGTAAGTTTACTGAGATAGTGATGGTTGAGGGAAATGATGGGGCTTGATTTTACCCATTGGGATAGTGTATATAAGGTGGAATGGTTATGACCATCCATGATCCTTCTTTTGTGTAAGTCGTGAAAACTTTATGTTATGTGTTTTGAGACATGCATTTGGAATTGTAGAGAGATTCCACTATTATGATGATTACCAATTCAGTGATAAGAGGAATTCATTGAGAATGATCCTCTTATAGTGGGGAAAGAACCCCCATTTTTTCTAGATATTAGGGGGGAAGAGCAGTTTTGTGAGAAATTTTCCCATTTTATGCAGTTTATGGAGTGAGACCTAGGGTGGGATACAACAAGTGTGTTTTACCTTATGAGAGAATTTCAGCTACATCATCCTCTAATGTTTTCTATAGAGGGTGGAGTTGAGGTTGTTTGAGTTTGGATCGAGTCCATCTAAATGATATTGGACCACTTAGAGACTCCTCCTAAGAGGAGAGTCAAGTTGGCAGCTTATATGTTATGAGGACTAGCAAAACACTGGTGTGATATTTGGGTTCAGACTAAGCAGGAAGATGGTATGTTGTGGAAGGACTTCTAGGAGAAGTTCCTAGAGAACTTTTACCCATAGGCCTTGAGGAAAAGTAAATATGAATAGTTCATGAGATTAACCTAGTGGAGTATATTGATAATGTATTATTCTAGTTGCTTCACTGATTGTAGCATTTTCCTCTAATGTTGATAGGAGATGAGGTAACTATGGTTAGGAATTCTAGGATGTAATTAAATGTGAGATCAAGTCCCAGGTAAATATTTTTCATGTGAAGAGGATTTATGAGGTAGTGGATAAAAATATCATTTCCAAGGGTAACCTAAAGGAGGCTTCTAGTGGTTAGCAAAGAGTTTCAGTTGTAAGATTTAGTGGTATATCTTCCAATAGTTGGAAGCGTCATCATGATAATTTTTAACAGGGTAGTAGTGAATAGGGAAACCATTGTAGCGGGTCGACCTCTCAAGGTAGTAGTCATGTGATCTTATATTAGTGTGGTAGACTTGACCATATGCTTGGTCAGTTCCTTTGACCCTTGGGGGAGTGCCAATCATGTGGAAGGATGGGTTATATATAGAGGTTCTACAGGAACACTCAGTAGATGGGAAGTTATGGAGGATATAGATCAGTACATATCACCAGAAGGGGATCGACTACCCTTTATCAGTCAGGTAGTTGGAGTTCCACCAACCGTACTGGTCGGGATGGTGGACATGCTACTTCATGATGAGAGTGCCCATATCAGTAGTCTAGTGCAGTGTATGGGACTCATACAAGAGCCCAAGGTAGGAGAATAGTACATTTTCACACTATTCATCAAGATTAGGTTGATAGTGAGGTTGGAACATCAACTGTTCAAGGTACAATTCTTGTAGTTTCTATGCTTAATAACACCTTATTTAACATAGAATATCCAAAATCTTTTATATATTCCTGGTTTTTAAGTGTTTTGGGTTTGGTAGTAAAGTATATGTTTGGGGTTATGTCGATTGACACACCGTTGGGGGTGCGATCATAGGGTATTCATCAATGTAAGGAGTGTACCCTTGAAATTAGTGGGTACCGTCTCCTTTGGGACTTGTATGTGATCGAGATGAAAAGTTTTGACATGGTACATGGGACAGATTCATTGGTTACATACTAGGATCACATTGATTATTACCATAAGAGAGTGAGTTTCATGTCTCATGAGGGAAACACTTATGACCATCATGGGGAACGAGATATCTTGGAAGTCCATGCAGGGCCAGTTCTTCCACAAATTGGTTGAGCTCATAGCCCAATTTGTGAGTATTTTTCTAGATGATTAGGGAGTGGAACATAATTTATCCCCTCTAGTACTTGACCAGTTTCAAGATGTTTTTTCATAGGACTTCACAAGGTTTCCAACTGAGATATAGGTTGAGTTTATGATTGAACTGAGGCCTGGAGATGAGCCCGTTTCTATTATGCATTATAAAATGGTACTAGCAGAACTACATGAACTTAAAACTCAGTTATAGGAACTGTATAATAAAGGGTTTATCCATTTGATTATGTCAACATGGTGTTCTCCAATTTGTTTTACTAATAAGGTTGGCAGAACGTCGTGGTTGTGTGTCGATTACCGGAATTTGAATTGGATAAAAGTTAAGAATATATATCCTCTTCCACATATTTATGATATCTTAAACTATTAAAATGATGATTTTTTGTTCTATAATATCAATTTGAGGTTAGGGTATCATTAGTTAAGGGAGATACCATTTGATATACTGCATACTACTTTTAGAAGGTATGGTTTATATGAGTTCGTCATAATGTTATTTGGGTTGATGAAATCTCCTGACGTGTTTATGTATTTTATGAACCTAATATTTGAACCATATCTAGATCAGTTTGTATTTGTATTTGTAGATGAAATCTTGGTTTACTCCAAGACTCATGATGATCATGAAAAACATATTGAAATTTCCTTGAGTACACTGAGAGAGAATCATTTATATTCCGAGATATCAAAGTGTCACTTTTGGATCAACAAGGTACATTTCTTGGGTCACATCATCTCATATGAATGTGTTTTAGTGGACATAGATAAGGTTCAAGTGGTGGTTTCTTGGAATAATCCCAATATTTTTTTATATTCGAAGATTTTTGGGCTTATTAGGTTACTACAAAAGGTTAATTAAATAATTTTCTCTCTTGGAAGTGATACTTTTGGGAATAACCAAGAATGGTGTAAATTTTGAGTTTTCTGAAGCTTGTGACAATTTTTTTCAAGAATTGAAGAACTGTTTGACCACTACACCGATCATGATCTTACCCAATCTAGGTAAGAAGTATACTTTGTTTTGTGATGCATCTGGTATTGGACTTGGGGTAGTGTTGATGTAGGGATATCGAGTCATGGTGTATGGATCATGAAAATTGAGGCCACATGAATGTAACTATCCTATGGATGATCTGAAATTGTCCCTAGTGGTTTATGACTCAAAATATTGGTGATATTATCTTTTGGGGGAGAAGTTTTTTGTCTATACCGACCATAGGATCCTTAAGTACATATTTTCCTAGTATGATTTGAATATTTAGTAGCTGAGATGGGTTGAGTACATGTATCCTTTAAACTTTGAGTTAGATTACCTGCTAGGGAAGGGAATCAGTATTGAATATGTATTGAGATGGAAGACACAAGCTCAGGCAGTTCAAGAGTCTAGTTTTGAGTGGAAGATGTTGACTTTATTTGTTGAGATGCATCTATGTGTTTAGGAGGAGCATGAGTTGATCACACTCATGTCCCTGTATGTTGATATATCTATTATAAACTATGTTAGAAAATGATAGTATGAGGATTCAAAATTTCTATATGTGATAGATATTTTTTAAGGTGGGGATCCACCTTCTGGTTGGACTATTGACGAGGATGAGATTTATCATGTTTGTGGTCGTTTAGTTGTTCCTACTTGGATGTGATAAGATATTATGTGTGATTTTTATGATTTTAAGTGGGTGGTTCACCCTAGTTTAACTAGGAATTTCCAAGATCTTTGAATACAATATTGGTGTCGAGGAATGAATAAGGTGATTATAGGTTTCATGGCACGATGCTACACCTTTCAGCAGGTGAAGGTCGAGTATCATTGACCTGGTGGTTTGTTACAGCCATTGACCATTCCAGAATGGAAGTGGGATAATTTTACCATAGATTTTTTTCTGAGACTTATGAGGATGCCTTAGACTAATGGTGAAATTTGGGTGATTGTGCATTAGTTAACTAAGGTAGCTCATTTCCTTTTGATTTGAGAGAATTTCACCATTAACTAGTTGGGTGAATTGTATGTCCGAGAGATAGTAAGTTTTCATGGGGTACCTCATAGTATTATTTGGGATCATGATACACCTTTTACTTCACACATTTGGAACAGGTTATAGAATGCACTAGGTACTTAGGTATTTCTGAGTACGACTTTTCACACATAGACACACGGGAAATCAGAATGTACTATTTAGGTGCTAGAGGAAATGCTAAGGGCATGTGTCTTGGAATTTGGTGGATCTTAAGAGAAACAATTAGTTCTATTTGAGTTCACCTATAAAGACAGTTATTAAGAGACTATTCAAATAGAACCATATGAGGCACTCTATGGTAGTCCATGTAGATCTCCATTATGTTGGATGGAAGTTGGGAAATCAGAGTTGTTGGGACCGAGTCTCATGCAAGAGAAATCATAACAGGTTCATTTGATTCAGAAGCATATAGTTATGAAATAGAGTATATATAAGTCTTATGTTGATTGATGTTATTTAACTCTTGACTTTAAAATGGGTGATCATTTATTCATAAGGTTTCCCTAAGGTTGGGTCATCATCAGATTCAAAAATAGGTCAAGTTAGCGCTTAAGTATGTGGGCCCGTTTGAGATTGTGGAGAGGATCAGAATAGTGGCATACTGATTGGATATTACATAGAGGTATATTGGAATGCACAATTTTTTTCATGTGTTACAAATTTGTAAGTATCACCCTGACCCTTCTCATATATTTGATGTTGATGATGTTGAGCTTGAGCCTGATGTGTCATTTGAGGAGCATCTAGTTCATGTTGTGGATCATAATGAGAAAGTTTTGCTAGGTAAGACCATGTAGTTGGTCCAAGTGATATAGAAGCATGGTAAAATTTAGGAGGAAAATCAGGATAGGGAGATGGATATACGGGCCCAATGGATTGACCATTTTACCTTAAAGTCTTAGCGATACTTAGGAGTGAAGCTTAAGGATGAGCTATTATAAGGTGAGGAGGTTGTAAGATATCGACCTTTCATGAAGGTATGTTCTTGTTTAACTTTTGAGTTAACTCTATTTATAATGGTTAATGAATTATTTCTTAATAATATTAAGGTACTTGGGTGTGGCCTATGGGTTTAGGACATGAAATAGAATGAAAAGAAGATATACTTTACAGGGCTCAAAGTTAAATAAATCTTTCAAGGGGAGCCTTGAAACCGTGTAGCCTTAGATAGATATAAATGAATGAACTTATAATGGTTTATAAAAACATGAATTATCTCTAGGAGATCATGCAACCTAGGCCCCACTCTTAGATAGAGGGTGGCACATGGTTGGCGTACGTTTTGGCCTACCATACTGCCAAACCGTGCACCTCATTAAAGTGGGAGAATTTCCCATTTACCCACTAGAGATTAAAAAAAATCACCTAATTTTTCTCCCATTTAATCCTATAATATAAAAGGGTTATTAACCATTCCTCCCAAGATTTATAAGGATCAATATCCTTGATTTTGAGTCGTTTGAAGCACTGTTGGTTCCGAATATAAGTTCCAAGTGAGTCTACCACTCCTCTTCCTTATTTTTTTTGGAAAAACCATGCTGTGATGTTTATTATCCTTACAAATCCTCTAAAACCTTGTTTTCCAGTAGATTATAAGTTTGATATTTGAATATTTTGTGAATTCGAATCAAGGGTGAAGTTTGAGTGAGCGTTTATCTATGGACTCGAGGTAGGTGGTCCACAAGTTATATTCCATAGTCTTGTTGTTTATCCATGTGTATGTGGTTGTGTAATTATTAATTTATGATATGAATTTAATTATTAAAGAGGAAATTATTTATTGGGTGTTCAAATTATGTTTTTAACCTCACAAAGATCCCATTGGACCCGTTGATGATGAGTAGACTAGACCAAGGGCCATCCAAGGGGTGTACCACTCCCTTGAGCATGAAAAGTGGGTTTTTGAATGAATAATTAAAGGTTTATGAGATTTAACCATTTTTAATTGTTATTAACATGTGAATATGATATAAATGGGTGTTTATCTTAACATGGAAAGTTAAATGGGTTATGCCATAATTAAGGGGAAAAGTGACGAATGGCTAAAGAGGGAATATCCTTATTGTAAAATTTATTTTGAAAGTATCTTAATGGTTGTGGTTATGAATAAATGGTAAATTAGGATAGTTATGGAATGGATTTAAATGTAATGAATATGATTAATCATGGAAATTGTGATAAATTTAAGTGGTGCACTCTTAATGTGTTAATGTGATAAAAAGGGGCCAAATGTGTGGGATCTTGGGAATGTTTATTGATGAAGTGGTTATGGGTGTTGGTCATGGAGGTCCACACCATGGTTTAGATCCTTAGATGATGCTTCTTCTATAGTATTTTGTGACCTCCTTTGATATATGGATTAGATGACCAAAAGAGGTTGAAGAAGTCTTGATGGGCTCAGGTGTTATTTGGAACCTGAGAAAAAATGTAGTTAATTGATGATGCTTAAATTATAAAACCTTATTTCTTTGCATCTTGTATATTATTAATTTATACTTATGTATACAATATTATAAACTGGATATTTTTGTAGACACCATTGGTGGTGTCATACTTAGTTGTACTCACACCCTGCTACCGTTGCATACTTGAGAAAACTTTATAGTTGCAGGTCAGGATAAGGGTAAAGGATCTATGTTAGATGAATGATATAGTATTTGGGATAGAGCATGGATGAGGGATCTATACTTGACATCAAGACCCATTTTTGGGATTTTATTTCATCTTTATTTTGGGTTTCTTATTTCATTTGACACTATTATGACATGGAATGTTTGTTTTTATAATTGTGGGCTTGTACCCATTTTGGGAAATTAATTATATGATGCATGGTTGTTGATAATTATTACTTAATTATTATTTATCTTATTTTCATCTGTTGTTTTACTTTGATAAATAGGGTATAGTCTCCCCATGTACCTCATTAGACCTTCACTGCTAGTCAACAACCTCTGGCATACAGAGTGGTGCACCTAAGGTCACTTACCACTCTAGATCGAGGCACCGATTATAGTGGCTCCCAGATCTAGATATTACATACTGGAATTTATAGCTCACCCCTTTCTTATGTACATCCCAAAGTTATCCTTTGCAGTATTATAAGATCAATGTAATTTAAGGGCATGATATGGAGTGTTTAAATAATGTTGTTATATCCCTATTTCAATTATTGTGATATGTATCTAATTATCCAATAAAAATAGGCCTATCTATATTTTGGTATTGTATTATGTGTATATTTATATATTAAGTCATGAAATAAAGTGTATAAAATATATGGGTTTTAATTCTTATCAGGAAAACTCTATTAGAAAAACACGATGAAGAAAAAAGAATAAAACATTCCCAATCATCCCTCATAAAATCGTGTTAGCTATTGAATTTTTTCATGTCCCTAATTTTATAAACCAACCTCTCAAAAGATATAGTTAGTAATACATTTGTAAATGAATCTATAAGATTATCATATAATCTAATTCATAGGATATAAATTTTATTGTTCTTTTAAATCTCATTGGTAAAAAATAATTTCCATAAGATATATTTTATCCTATCACATTTGATATTACTACCATTTATTTATACTATAAAAGCTACATTATCCTAGTGTAAATTAGTGTAAATATCATTATTCAAATTTAATCTACAATAATTTTTGATATGATGAATAAATAGTCTCAACTAAACACATTATTAGCTTTCCTCATAAATAAGAGTTAGTTAAACATGATTGGAGGAAGTCACAAAAATGAATTGTTTCATATAATACCATGAAATGGTAGTTCCACCATATGTGAATAAATATCTAGTTTGATATTAAACTTTATATGAATTAGACAAATATATTGTATCTGCATAACCAACTAATTTTAGTTATGGATTTGTTGAAATAAAACAATAATTGATTGATGGATCATTGAAGATATCACAATATATGTTTGATACAATTTTAATGTATTTGAGTATGATAAGAACTATACATGGTCCATAAATGTACATAAAATGATTCATATGTCCTTTAATTTTTTATGAGGCACATTAGTGTTCATATAAAACTAATATATAGTAATTTAGGACAAAAAAGTTCTCTATTATCCTCTCATGGTGGAAAAACATCTTCATCATAATCAAGATATTATATAACCATTAGTGTACTTAATTGATGTGACTTATCCAGATAAAACCTTAGTAGAACTTTTAAAATATATCTTTATGTATGAATAAAAATTTCATCTTCTACGAGTTCAATTTGTAATCCATGAATAAACATTTTCTTTCCAAAGTATTTAATTTCAAATTATTTATTTAAATAACAAAAAAATTAGATACAATCCTCTTAATGAAAATGAATGGAAAAATTAGACCATTTTTAACACTCTTTCATCAAATAAACATTAAAAAGGTTCTAACATATACACCTCAACCACTTTAATCCATATAAGGATTTTTCAATTTTATGCAATAAAAATCTCAAGATTTTGAATATGCTATAATAATTTTGAATTATTTCATGATTTTCATACAAAAATCATTATCAATGTTACCATATAGGTATGTAGTCACAACTTACATTAGAAATAATTAATAGTTTTAATGTATAACTAATGTCACATGATAATGAAAAGTGATAACATCCATAATTGGAGAACATGTTTCATCATAATCAATATTGGTTCTTTATAAGAAGGCTGAATCAATTGATCATGTTTTATACCTTACGAATCCACTCACTTTATTTCTCTTTCACACCAATACCTATTTATAACCAACAAGTTTAATCCCTTTTAGGGTATTCACAATTGATTAAAAGCACTCAAGTTTATAATGTGAGTTTAATTCAAATTTAATTACAACTTTCCATCCATTATAATATAGTATATTATGACATTCAACCATGGATTTTTTTATTGATCCTTATAAAAGATATAGAGTGATGCATTATACAAGAATGTGACATCAACAATAGTTTCTAATCAATTTCAAATAATATTTAATATGAACTAAATCTCATAGTGTGGATTGTGATGTAATATACACTATTATCTATGATTTGTATCATAAAAAGTGATATATTTACAATATAGGGATATTACATGTGTGATGTTTCACTTGTTCATGAAAGCTACCATTTTCTCCATGATATACATCATTATTTGATTAATTCATTAAAGTAAAATGTTCATTTGAATCATTGAATTGTTTAATAACTATTTGAGTAATGAAGCATATATATTATAACATATAACATTTATTAGTCGAGTATATGATCACTTATGAGACTTTAAAACTCTATAAGGAACCTTATTTGATAAAGGATTTTATTAAAATTTACTTAATGTTTTCATTGTAAAACTCAAGATATTTTTTTATCAAAGTTACATTTTGATAAAGATATCTTGTTATTTCTTTTCCCTTAATAGTGGGGAGAGAATTCCATATCATGAGATAAAAAAATGATTCTTCCAAATATTTTAGATATTTCATATATAATAGATTATCTTTGTAAGAAGGAACCCATTGGTTATTTCCAAGTGATCACATGAATAATATGGGTTAAAAATATACTAGAAAAGTGGTGTGTTTGTTTAAACTCTTCAATCATTTCTTATTTCCTTTTCCTAGTTTATTTTAACATGAATTTTATGTTTCCACTATATTTAGACATGTTTAATTTCATTAAAACCCATGACCAACATCTTCTATTATTATTGAAATTTATTAAAATTTTCTCTTGATCATGATCATTTAGTTTAGGTACACCATTTTTTAAGTAATTACATGATCAATAAATTTTTCATTTTCCTAAAATTCATTTTCTTTCTCAATTACCATGGGTTTATTTCCTTTCTTATTATGAGTATTGTAATATCCCAAGTTCTATTTTAGAATGACTTATCTTATGTTCATAACTATCTTTGATTTATATTTCGTTGCATTTGTTGGTGCTAGTATTTATTTAATTGCAATATTAATAGATTTAATTGAGCCCCATGAGAGATTTGAAGTGAAAAAATGTAAAATTGAATTTTTAATGAACAAAGAAACTTAGAGAAAAAATAAAAATCTATTGAAAAGTAGATCTCAAATTGAAATTTCATTAACATGGTATTGCATAAAATGATTTGTTTCACTTAGAGGTGTGGTTTTTTATTTTTAGATTTTGAACCCTTAGTGTACCCATTTTGTCTATAAATATATGGAAACATCCCCTTTTAAATGTTTTTTTAATGAATTATTAGGGGATGAAGGATCAAGGGGGGATAAGGAAATATTGATCCCCCTCATTTTAAGATTATTAAACCTCATCATGCAGCTCTTTCCATGTATTTTGATGTAAAATTATATTATAATATATTGTCACTTTTATTATTTATATAGTTATTTTATATAAATTAAGAAAATTGAGGATGTAAAATTAATTGGTGTTAACTTACACCCCCCCTTTCTGTAAAACTTCAATGATGAGACCTAAGATTGGTCACATTGACCATGATAGTTAGAGACCCGAACACCATCGAGTCACCATGATTAAATATTAGAAAATATATTGAGATAATTATTAATGTAGAAGACATGGAAAGATACAAATATTTGTAGTTGATAGTATTATTTTCCATTGATCTATAAAATAATGATGAATATATGAAAACAAGTAATAAATTGAAGATCAATGTTTTAAAATTAGTTTGGTGATGTGAACACTAATGAAAAAAGAGTTCAGTAAAGGTATGGATCTATCATGGATGGGTTATTTTTAGAGAACATATCAGAGAAGATGACCAAAGTTTCTCTAGTTTCCTTTTAATTCATTTTTTTAAATTATTTATTTATGTTAAATATAATATTAATTGAATCATATTATACATTTTTTTTGATTTTCTAATGGAAAGATAAGGGGAATAGGGGGATAGTGAACATATTTAATGGTATGGATAAATCTATATAGACAGATATAGTTGTGTAACTAATTGTTCAAAATATATAAATAATATTTATATTTATAAAATAAATATATATAGGGGAGTTGGTAAGCTATAGGGGGTGGGGGATAGAGTTAGTGGGTGAATAATCCCCACCTTAAAAACACATAAAATTATAATTTTTTGATAAGGTTGTTATCATAAGGGTGGGAACAACCATTCAGGGTGGCAGGCTGGGGTGACACGAGCTGTGTGAAGAATCCAATTTATTTATCAGTATTTTTGATAATTCCAATAATTATAATTTCTCATACACTATAATATTTGTCCATTTTGAGTTTTTTAATATTATTTTTAAATCATCAAGTGATATTATGAGTGTTGAACTGACTATGAGGGAGAATTTGAAAAAGGCATCAATTGACCACATGAAGGAAATCAAGTTACTTTGATAAAGCGAACTTGTGAAGTGACTTTGCGGAAGTGACCTTGAGTGAAATTTTGAAAAAGTATAAAACTGAATACATAAAGGAATTAAAGTGACCTTATATAATTTAAAGTGATCATAAGTGAAAAAATTTCAAATTCTTTAAGTTATCACATAAAGGAATTCAATTGACCGCATAGTGACTGTGTCTGTTGAAACGATCGCACAAAGGAATTCAAGTGATGCACAAGAGCCTGAAATTGATTGGTGAGGACTAGAAAAGTGAATTAAAGAGTCTCAAGATCAAATCCAGGTGAAGATATATTTCTAGGTTACTGCAGTAGTACTATAGCAGGAACTGTAGCGGGTACTATTCAGTACTATAACAGCCAGAACTATTCATCTGTTTGGTCTTTTGGGCCACCAGTTTGGTCCTCGAGTCCTTCAAGGCCTTTAGGCCACCAAAGGACTTCAGGAAATTAAGTATTTTGGGCTACCTCGAGGACTTTAGGACACATTAAGGCCTTAGGGCCACCTTAAGGCCTTCGAGCTACATGAAATTGTGTTTAAATGGACCAGACATACTCTACCAGGAGCAGACTCCAAATGAGGATTTAGAGCAGGCGAATTCACCATAGAATATAAATCAGATTGAAAGAATGAGAGGGTATGAAAATTTAAATAGGTACCAACCTATGTATGCTTGATAACCCTAGCCGAACATCCATGTGAAGGTGGAGAGTGACATCATGATGCAAACGCTGTAGAGGACTAGTTCATAGTAGCTATAGTCTGGATGAATTCCTCTAAGACCTATGGTTCATGTAATGTCATGAAGCCTATGGGACATGTAAGGGTTCCCCTTAAACCCTTAAAATTGGGATCATTAAAAATGAATAAAAATTAAAGGCCTTTGGGCCATTTGGGTCAAGGAATTCAAGTGATTTCATGTTGGAAGAAAAGTGTCTGCATGATATATTCAAGTGACCACATATTGGATTCAAGTGACCTCACATTGAATAAAAGTGTCCGCACATTAAAAATAAAGTGACTAAAATTATTGAATTACCATGAGAAACCTACCATGAATAAAAACTAAGATTTTATATAATGCTATGTTTTTTTATTCATCTTATATTTTTATCTTTTAATTTACAAAAAGTTCATTTTTAATGTTTTTAGAAACCTAATGATTTATTAATTCCTTATTAATTATTTGGATACTAAGGTAATTTACTTGGGATAATTTCATGAAATATTTAATGATTATCATGTGGGTTAAACTCTCACATTGTTTTCTTGGGAAAGTGTGAGATTCAAATTTAAATTAGTTAGAATTTGAAAAATTTATCTTACATACTTTATGGGAGTGTTCTAAGGTAATTTAATGTTGTTTATTATTGTTTGTTGGTACTATATTAATTATTATAACTTCTTTTCATTGTAAAAAATATTTTAATATTAAAAATTATTGAATTAACCCACATGGGTATGTTTTTCATGCACATTTAATGAAGAAATCACACAGTTCATTGGGAAAGATAAACTACAACAGGGTTCATGATTTGGATCTAATGTGTATATAATAACTCTATATAATGATTTTAATAGATCTAGGTCAATATATAATTGAATAGGATATTATTAAACTATATTGTGTGACATACTTTGGTGATCAACTACAACTCTCAACTGAACTGCAATTGTTTGATCCTTTGTTGCTTAAGAGATCCTTGCTGCCTTGAAACTCAGATCTTTCAGTGTTTATCTATTTCCATTGTTTTAATTATTTCCATTTGTTTTACTATGCTTAATTTTTTAGAGTTATAATACCCATTAAAAAGTTAGGATAGTGGGCCGAGACTCCCAAACAAAAGTCTAGATTTGGGTTGTGCCTCCAGGTGAGAAAAAGTAAGGGTAATTCTAGTTATTCCATAACCATAAAAAGGATAGGGATTTGGTTGTTACTTGGATCGACTAAAATTTTCAAGGTTATGTTTCCTGGTGTACAAAAGGTTGGGTGATCAGGTTAATCCACTAGGTGTGTAAAATGTTATTATTTTGGGATGTGCCTCTAAGGTTTAAAAATATAGTTATAAAAGGGTTGTGATGTCCCGTAAAAAAGTCAGAGATCCCATTATAGTGGGTTATATCTCTCTCAGTATGTGGGAGGGGTGAATAGTATAATAGGATCATTTATATCCAAACTACTATAAAAATCACTATGTTTATTTATTTTTCCACTTAATTAACTTATCTTTGATAGGAGGATAAAATTATTTTAAAAAAGGTTAATTCACACCCTCTTGATAATTCAACTATTATCATTAAAGATCTAATAATTGGTATCAAATGGATTCCCTAGATTTGGCATATTTTTCTATTATTTGTGCTAATAAAATCCCAACTTAAACAGTCATGGGGAAAAATCTATTTTTGAGATGGAGGGAATGAATTTGAATGATGGATTGACTCCTCAAAGACTTCCAATCATTGATGGAAATGATTATGGACATGGTCAATCTCACATGGAGGATTTTCTTAAACACTTGAGTAATGGAAGTTGGAAAATAATGGTGAAACCATACAATCTGCCTAAAGTTGATCATGAAACATTAGTTGGTAATGATGTGATAAAGTATTTTATGACTATATTATGAAATTAATAGAAATTTTTATAGTCATATTTCTTAATTAAAAACAACAAATGAAATTTGGAAAATTTTGTAATTTACTCTTTTGGGTTCTGATAAGATTATAAGAAATAAACTGGGATTATTCAGAGCTAAGTATCAAGAATTTAAAATATGAGAATAAGATATAGTTAATCAATTTTTTCATGGATTTATAGGTATTGTAAATGGTATGAGTTATTTAGGAGAATGATTATATAATTATATTCCAATTGAAATACTTTTAAGAGTTTTATCGAATAAATGGAATGCTAAAAGGTAAAAACTGATGAAATTAACAATTTAAAATAATAAAAATTAGATGAGATTATTTAATATTTATTGGAATATGAATTAGAATTGAAAAATATTTCTTGAGAGGATAACTTGAAAAGGAAAGGTATTTCTTTTAAATTAAAAGTTCATGTTACCACTCACTCTTATGATTCTAAATTGCAAATTAGTGAAAGAGTCCAAGTTTTACAAGTTTCCCAAGGAAGAAGAAATAAATTCTAATCAAGAAGGAATAAAAATAATTACCCTAAAAATAAAGAAAGAAAAAAGGGTAATGATGATAATGAATTCGTCTATTACGAATGCATAGAAAGAGGGAACATAAAGCCTAATTCTAAAAGATTCAAGAATGAACTGAAAAAGAGTAAATAATATAAAAAGGAAATAAAATCAATGATAGCTATTTGTATTTACACATTTGGATTATATTTTATTAATATATATAGTACTTAAAATGGGATAAAAAACCTTTATTTGATGGATTCTACAAAGTAGGTAAGTGAATCAGTTTTCTCTTCCTCTTCTGAATCTAAATTTTCTAATTATGAGTTGTATGAAGATATTGATATAATCAATCATAAAGTTAACAAAATTACCAGTTTATTCAAAAATATTAATAGAAAATATTAGGATGTTCATGATAAAAATTAAAAATTGAAAAACATTCCTTTGAGATCAAATGATAAATTATATGTAGATATGTAAAGTATCTAACTTGAAAATTTAAAACTTAAATATTTTTAGTTCACATGTGAATAATCTCAAATAATTAAGTTTGTTTCTATTTTGAAATAAAATTATAGGCCTAGAAATGAAGTTGAAAGGTTAAAAATAGATCTATCTATATTTGTTCAAGGAAGAGAAAATTATGACAAGATGGTGAGAATGAATAAATTAAATAAGTTAAAGACTAGTCTTGGATATGATTATCGATCACCCAAAATGTATAAAACCTTCTTTGTTAATGGTTCAAGTGGAAATGTTTTAAGTGTCACATTTTTTAGATGTAAAATGATGGGACATTATGAAAATGAAGTTTCCTTGAGATTTCCATTTTATCTCAAAATAATTATCATCTAGATTTCTTGTGAACTCTTTCTTGAAATCAGTTTGGGTTCCCAAGAATTATTTTTCTAACCCAATTGGACAAAAAATTTATGGTAAACAAAGACTTCTTAAAATTTGTTATAGGAAATTTTTCTTGGAAGTATAAAAAAGGATGTGTGGTACATGGATAGTGGATGTTCATGAAATATGACCAGTGATATTTCTAAATTTATATCCTTTAATAAGTGTGATGGTGGAAGTGTTACTTTTAGTGATAATTCAAGGGGAAAAGTAAAAGGTTTTGGAGAAGTTTGAATTTTAAATTCTATTGTTATTTTGAAGGTTTTGTTTGTTGAATGTTTAAAAAATAATTTGATAACTATCTCATATATTTGTAATGATAATATAAATTTAAAATTTTAAAATGAAAAATATATTATTTTCAAAGAAGAATCCATCTTTACTATTAAAAATGTGGGTTATACCCATGGTCCTATCCCAATTATTTAGACTAACTATTGGGATAGGCTATTTTAGTGTAGGCTATCCCAATGGTTTTTAAAAAACCACTGGGATAGATTACCTATTCCAATGGTTTTTAAAAACCATTGGCATAGGTGTTTTCCAAAATCACTACCTAGGTGCCCCATCCCCTCTTCCCATATATATGAAATCCTAAGAACTCCCCTCCTCCCATCCTGATCCCTACAAACAATCCCATCTAGATATAATCCCATGCTCATAGTGACATGCGCCCCTCCCCTCCTCCCATCCAGATCTAATCCTAAGCCCCAGAAGTAGCGACGTTCATCTATCTTCCCAACTAGCCAAGTGATAATCTATCTTCTTGATTTCATTTCATTCTTATTCAATATGAAACCAGTGGCTTACAAATCATTGAGGTATTCTATCAACCATCCATTTTATTTTTGTTTTTAGTCTAAAACACCACCGTATATTATTATTTTTGTCAAAATTTAATTTCTTTTGATCCTGTGGTTTGATTTAGGGTTTATTATATTTGGTTCATGTATGTTTGGGTTAGTTTAGACCAGTTTGGTTCAGTTTTTGGTCTGTTTTGTTAAATTTTTATTTGGTTCATTATTGTTTGTTATGCATCATTTTTGTTCCAGTTAGTTTATTTAAATCTCCATATTTCTATTTTAAATTCATACAGCTGCAACATTATTAGGTATGGAACATCTTATTGAAGCATGAAATCATAAAAAGATTACTACAAAAATGTTTAATTTTTTACTAGTTATGAATGGATTATGATTCATCATTATGATTTCTCCTAAAAGTTATCCCTAAGAGCACTTAAATCTTCTTCCCCAGTCGGTTAAACCCATCCTCAATTTTATCTTTGCATCTAGTTTTTCTTCAACATCAAATTGGTGAGTTATAGATTTTTCATTTAGTATTCCCCTTTTACAATTTCACTAGATTTTTTTTGGTTTCTCTAAAAAAATAGCTCTCTATGTGTAGAGTGTTGATGAAAAAATATTTATCCAAGATTGAAAGGGTCTTACTCCCATTTCCATACTAATGATTTAGATTAATAGAGTATAATATACGTTTTGTTAGTGAAATGATATGAGTAGATTTTGGGTGTGTGCAGGATAAGTCACATAATTTTTTTTTGTTTGAATATTGGGTCCTCTTTGACTTCCCATTTTGTGATTTGATTAAGGAATTTCATTTGTTTCATTAATTAATTTTTTGGTCTTCTTTAATGTATAATTTTAGTCATTATTGTAGTAAAATTTATATTTTAAATCTTAATACAACCTTGATGACCCTTTTATATAAGACAACTACCACTAAAAATCTTAAATATAATTCTAAAGGAATGGATCTCCCTTATACCAAAATTACACATTAAGATCCCATCAAACTACCAGTGCCCAAGAAATAAACCAAATATAAAGATAATTCTATACTAGAATGACCTCTCAATGCATGTTTTGATTTTTATCTTCAAAGTGAACACTATAGAAATAATAAATTTTCCATATAAAGATAATTACATACTAGAATTATATTTTTTATACATTGTATTCAATTATTTAATCAGATAGATATCATAATGGAACTCTTTCTTCTTTCACTTATCTTCAAAAAACAAGGTCTATCATTATCATAATCTAAACCATATTTTCAATTATATACCACATATTATTCTTCTTTCCTCTAATGTAAAACATGTAATAGTGAATTATTTTCCTTCTTGGATCACCTATATTCTTCTTCTATCAAAATAATATATCGTAGTGAATCACAAATTCTATCTTAAAATTATATTTTCAATTTTGTTCCACTCTATATTTCCAAAACTGTTGTGTGCATTTTTTAAAACTTTCTCCAAGACTCTGACCCTTAATCCAATATTTGGAATCAATATTATTTCCACTAATCCTTAAATGTTAATCCATGTTTCCCACTTAGTTAAAGTGTTCAAAACATTCCACTCCAAGTTAATTAAATTCCCTATATCTTTAGAAAACATTATCCTTTTTGAATGTAAACCAAAATTTCATGTTATTCTAAAAATATCTAGATCATGGAATTATATGTATCATTATGGAATTATCATCCTCGACTTCACCCAAATTGAGGCATGATTTATTTATTCAAGGATTGATGCTCAGTTAAACTCCATATCCAAAAAACTAGGGAGAATATTATATTAAAATGCCTTGAAGACTAGGGTGTAGTATTCCCATATCTCCTTAAAATATGGACATGTTGTAGTGTGGTCCTCTAGTTTCAGTTTGAAATTATATTTTAGATTCCTCCAGGTTTTCGATTGATTCTTACAAAGTTCCTAATGGCTATCCAAGAAACATATCAAAATATGTCAACATAAGAGAGTTGAAGCTGAAATCTTTAAAGGCTCACGATTATCACATCCTTATGTATGAGTTAATTCTTATAGAAATTCATCATCTTAAATCCAATAATGTAAGGGTTTCAGTTATTCAATTGTGCCATTTATGTAGAGATATTTATGATAAGAATTTATTGAATTCTTTCTTGCAAAAAATGTTGGTAGAGGAATCATTAATTTTGTACGAGTTAGAGAAAATATTTCCTCCAGCATTTTTCACATGCATGTTACATCTAAGTTTCCATCTTCTAACAAAAATACTTATCAGAGGACCTGTTTATTTTTTTGGATGTATCTAACTAAAAGAAACATGTTCACATTGAATTCTTATGTCTAGACTATAAATAATCCTAAAGGTTCAATCAGGAAAGGTTACTTGGCTCAAGAATTTATGGATTTCTATTTAATGTATTTTTCTAATATGACTACGAGATAGAAAAAACCGATGAGAAATGAAGAAGAACAATATGAGAAAATTGAAACCATTTTTCTATCACTTTACAAAATAAGAGGAATTCTTGGATCATATACATTAACCACATTAAGACTTGAAGTGCAGGAGATGACACATCACACATTTTTGTTTAAATATGATTTTTTCGATGACTACATCAATTAAGTAAATTGAACATGTATATCTTAGGTCATATCATGTAATTTTACATATATGTTAAACTACATAAATTAAGTAAATTTGTGCTATAAAAATTTATTTACTATTATTTACAAATATTTTGTATCAAACTTTTCCTTTATGTGCATTTTCAATATTTTCTGGTTGCAATTTTCTTTGAGCTACATTTTCTAATATTGAATTGAATTCTATTCAATCCTACCAAACCAAAAAAAACTGAAACAATTAAGTTATAACAAAAAACAATATGAATTGAATTATACATATTAAACTTATTGAGATGAAAATAAAAACCAATTAAAATAACGCCATAACCAAAAAAATGAAAAAAAAGACGTAACCCAAAATATTAACCAAACGATTTAAGACAAATAAAAATAGATAAATGAACTAATAAATGAGAAAAATGAACCAAATGACCTAAGATAAATAAAAATGAAAAAATTACCTAATAAATTGATTAGAATGAACCAAATGACCTAACCAAAATTGAATTGGATTGAATTAAAAATAGAATAAAACTATATCATACCCATGCTAAACATGATAATTTGAATGTATTTTTTTTATGACATGTATTATGTTTTGATATTATTACCACTAGGTATAAAATGTTTTTATTATATCAATATGTATCCTATATTTGGTTTGAAAACTAGTATTCCTTAATTAAGTCATGTATCATCTTATTTCTTGTTTGGGTTACATATTATTTATGGATTTATAATTAATTGCATATTATTTTTTTCAAATGTAGGAAATGAAAAAAATTGAGGAGATATGATGAAATGGGATTATATACAAAAATATTTGAATGAGTGAGATGGGAATCCCTCTAGTTCCCACTGTGAGTATTTTATTTCAACAATATATATCAATAACATATAATGTAATGCAATTAGTTTTGTTTTTGCTTTTAATTATGATCCACCACCTTAGAGCTAATTATTCTCCAACCAGACTAGTGGTTCCAGTACTCAGGATGACGATACAAGGAATTGATACTAAAGCTAGGCACTCTAGTTAGTGTACTCGATCACACCCTATCCCTCCCCCTAACATGCCATCTACCACACCTTCTGATCCTATAGTGTCATAAGAGACACCCAGGTTTTTAGGCTACCCATTTTTTCACCACCATTTGCATTTGAGCATCCTCACTTATCTTTCCCTTATCCAACGATGATTCCTACTCCTCATCTATATTATGCATTTGAACCACTATATATTTCATCATCTTTTCCTTCTAATTCCTTCTCCCCAGGATTCTATATTTCTGGTTCTTTGACTCCTGCTTCAACACATTCTGAGCATACATAGCATACACTGGGATCCACTCCATCTGTACAGGTTGATATTCCTTAATTGTCTGGGGATCCAGTGATATCCATTGATCATACTACCTCAGGTATATTTATATAACCCTAGTAACTTTTTACCATAATTTATTTTCATTATAAGATGTATTGATATAATATTTTTTTCTTCTTTAATATATGGATATTTTGATAAGCAACGTGGGTGTACACTCATGCATGTGGTGTAGAATCATCGCACATAGTTGATGGTGGAGTACAATGAAGACAACTAAATGATTGTAAAAATAGGGTGGGAATGTAGGAGTTTTTTGGAGATGATTTACAAATACTCTAATATTATTCCTGTCAGTTCAGAGGGTGGGGGAGGTCATTGTGTAGCTCTCTAGAATCATCTCCCCCTCTCCTTATCATATTGATTCTTACCTCCACTAGCACTCCTTTCTCCACTGTTTTACTTTTTCTCCCACTCTGGATTTGTCTCCCTTATAGTTTTTTTCTCCTTTGGGACATTGATCTTCATAGCCACAACCTTCACTCACCTTATCTTCTCATTTTATATTTCCCTTCATGCTAGCTCCATCTATGGTCTAGCATGATGGTTCTTATACCAGATTAGGATGGTGAGGAGGCTTGACCTGCAATGGCATGACTATGCTCAGTATCGTTATGAAGATGGAAACTTTGGGTTTTTTTGTGGTTTATTTTATCCAATTGTTATTCTTTCATGAAGGTGTTGTAGGTGGTTCCATTTCTCTCAGTGTCCGATTCAGAGGATGGAGTTATTGTCCTAGAAAAGGTCATGGATCATTATAGAGACTATTTACTATTTTAATATCTACTCTTGCTTCATGTTATATCACTCCACCTATTTGGTGTAGTGTTAGAAGTTTACTATGTGGTTTTGGGATGTGCTGTTTCATCTTTCGATGGTGTACCAGGAGGTGCGACCTGAGTAGGCTTCGGTCCTTCCTTCGGGGTTCTAATGGAATTACTGATTCTTCCTGATTTTATACTACTTCATTGATTTTTCTTGAGTGATTTATCCCCAATGACGATTTCTATTCCATTTTTTGTGTTTTTGTTGGTTTGGGGACTAGTTAAGCTCATGATGGTATGGAATTTCTTTCATGTTGATAAAAGAGGTTTTTCAATGTTTGCTAGTTTGGTTTCTAGACAATGATGGTGATGTTCTAGGGTGATCAATGGTGATGATAGGTTCATTATTTCTCGGTGATTCTATGTACGAGGTATGGTTGGGTCCTTTCCGGTGATCCATTATAATGGGAAGTTGTCTAGTTCAATCAATGAGGGTTTGATGAGTTTCTTATAGAGAGATGATGATGTGGAGATGATGGTCGGTGTGAGGATGGTTCAGCTTGATGATAGGTGATGGTGATGACAATGTTGTTTGGAGTGGACAATGGAGAAATGATGATGATGATGACGATGTGTTGATGGCGATGAAAATGTGGATGGTGTAATTTACTCAACGTGTCTTACATTGATGCATGGTTTCTTGGGTGGATCATGGGATTTGAGGGATTTATTCCCTGTGATGATCACAATTTTCATTTGATTTTGAATTTTGAATTTCATGACCATAAAAATGTTTGATTTTTTTTGGATAATGTGCTGGTTCCCACTATACCCCCTAAAAGTGGGTTTATGAAAATAAAAAAAATTATTTAGAGGAGGAAATGATAACACTTTGGCACAAATATGGGAAAAAAATTCAGTGGATTTAATGTTATATTATTATTATATTTATATGAATTAATATTTTGGTGTTAGCTTCATTTTAATTTCCCCAATGGTGAGGCTATGAGTCCATCATGACTCATAGAATTAGGTGATCTATGGAGAGACTATAAGCATGAGTTCTATAGTGGCTAGCATGCTAGAGTTTCCATGGATTTATAATTAAAATCCATTTGATTTTAGTTATGAAATTCATTATTAGTAAACTATTTTCAATTATGTTTTCTACATTCAATTTCATTATAGAGGGAGGTTTTTAATATTGAAGGATTTGTACCTTGAGAAAAATTGTTTTGCTCGAGCAAAATGGAAAAATATGGAAGCACAGTAAACGAACCGAAACAATAACATATTGTAAGTTTTAATTTGTTGATTTCAAATTTTAATTTCTATTTTTTAACTTTATAGTCTATTTATATTTGTAAAAGTGTGATTTGGAGGCCCTTGATGCTCAGGAAGCCAACAAATTTGGGCCAAATGATCACTTACATTAGGTTTCAGGAGATGATAACCATGGTATAGTACGCTATTGACCAAGTAAGAGTATTGTATCGACAAGGTATTTTGCTACTTTAGGTTCCAGTTCTGGTAGCACTAAGTTAGAAAATTCTAATTCATGGGCAGTACATGCTGAGGCTAAGGTAGAAAAGCTTGAAAAATAGTCATATAGGTGGAAGAATGGAATAAAAGGTCAAACACTAAATTTATGAAACTGATGAACATTTTATGTCTATCACTTCCACTAGATACCACTGAAACTTGTAATGAATATATTTAAACGATGCATATGTTATATAGTGCAATGAGAAATAGCCATAGTGGTAGTTAGGATGATGAAATTCGTGGCAATGGTGATGGTGAGGATGACAATGGGGAAGAGAGTGAAGATAATTGTGAGGAAGAGGGCGAGGATGAGGCTGAGGATGAAGATGAGAACGAGGAAGAGGATGAGGCCAAGGATGATGATGAAGATAGTGATAGTTATGAGGGAAAAATTCATCCTTTATATTTTTGACTAATATTTATGAAATTTAATGTTTGATGATTTGTTATGAATGAATATATGTGTTGTTTTATATGTTTATTATCACTAGTTAAATGAATAAATTAATTTACTATGTTATCATTATTTATGTATTGGTTTGTAGATATTTGAGGATTCTATGGTGGTTGAATTGTAGGTTCTATTTGTTTGGAGGTTTTATTTTCATTGTTTTCAATTTCTGTTTGTTGAGGATGTTTTGTTGGTTTCATTACAGGTTCTGTTTCACGTGTTATCAATTTATTACAGGTTATGTGGGTAGGGTGAAGCTTCTACTAGATTGGGAATGGGGGGGGGGGGGGGTCTATTCCAATGATTTTATAACAGTTTTTATAGCCTTAAACCAATGGTTCATAGTGAACCATTGGTTAAAATTAAATTTGGATCACCCTATACCAATGGTTCACTAAGAACTGTTGGTATAGGTCTTTCCCAATAGCACTATAGCCAACAGTTTAGAGAACCATTGTTATAGGATATACCAACAATTATCTAACCTATACCAATGGTTTTGAACCATTGGTATAGCCTGTAATTCTAGCAGTGCTTGTTTTATGTAAAAAGAAAAGACAAAATTTGTTCAATTAATTTTACTGAGTTGACTGAAAAAAATGTCAAATGTTTAAATATCATGCAATCTAACAATGTTTTTTGGAATAGAATATTGGGACATGTAAATTTTAGGTTATTGAAAAACCTTTCCAAAAGTCAAAATGTGTTGGATCTACTCAATTTGAAACTAGACAACGCATATGTATGTACCTCATGCTTAAAATGTAAGAAACATAAAGATTCATTCAAATCTATCTAAGAGGTACAAAATTCTAGATTAATTTAACTTTTACATTTAGAATTATTTGTCCAAATGAAAAATTCTAGTCTTGGAGGAAAAAGGTATGTATTTTTTATTATTGATGACTATAGTAGATTTATAAGGGATTATTTTATTGCACATAAATCTGATAACTTGTCTAAATTTATTTCATATTGAAAATTGGATCTAATTCTATCAATTATAAGTGATAGAGGAGTAAAGTTTTTAAATCTATAATTTCATAAATTATATATAGATAATGGGTATAGTCATAATTTTTTAGTCCCTAGGACCCTACAACAAAATTATATAGTAGAAAGGAAACATAGGACTTTACATGAAATGTATATCAAAATGTTAAACGAGTATTCTTTACCAATTTTTTTTTGGCAAAAGCTATTAAATTATCTTTTCATGTTTCTAATTGAATTCTTCTTAGTCCATTTTAAATAAGGCACCTTATAAAATTTGGAAAGGAGGAAATCCTAGAATTGGATATTTTAGAGTATTTGGATGCAAAGTTCACATTCTTAATACCAAATATTCATTGGAAAATTTTGATTTAAAACAATATGAAGGAATTTTATAGGATATTTTAATTCAATTAAGGCATATAGAGTTTATTAAAATTTTTTTAGTAGTTTAAGAGTCTGTCCATGTTAAATTTTATGAAAATCATTTAAAAGGAAAGGAATCTAATTCAGAAAAGGTTGAGGAAGAGTTTAGAGATTTCAACTTTGGTGAACCTAAAAATTTAGAGTTGGATAAATTCATTGAGTTATAGATTACTTCGCATGAAAAAACTTTAAAAGTGCATAAAGATCATCTAGTCAACAAAATAATTGTTGATATAACTAATGATTATTAAACTAGAAATTCCTTAAGAAATGTTTGTGCTTATCAAGATTTTATTTATGATTTTATGCCTTGAAATATTGATGAATATTTGTATGATTCAATCTAGATTAAGAATATGAATTAAGAATTAAATCAATTTGATAGCAATAAATTTTGAACATTAGTTAAACCCCCTATGGACCAAATTATTATTGAAACCAAATGGATCTTTAGAAACAAGTTATATGAGTCTGCTTAAATAATTAGAAACAAAGACAGGTTAGTGGATCAAGGTTATAACTAGGAAGAATGAATTTATTTTGAATAATATTTTTACCCATTTTCTTGATTAGAATCTATTCGAATTCTTTTGGCATATACATCTCATTGTGGAATTAAAACTTTTCAAATGGATGTCAAAAGTGAATTTTTAAATGGATATATTTTTGAAATTTTTTATGTAAATCAGCCTCTTGGTTTAGAGAATAAATATAAATTTAACCATATTTCAAAACTCTCAAAATATCTTTATGGTTTAAAAAAATCTCTTTGAGATTTCTCTAAGAGGCTGTCTTTATTTCTTTTGTATAATGATTTTGAAAAAGGAAAATTTGATCCGAATTTATTTATCAAAAGAGTTTCAAAAGATATTTTGATGATACAAATATATTTTGATGATATTATCATTGGTTTTATAAGTGATATACTTTGTAATGAATCTTCAAAGTTAATGTCTTCATAATTTGACATGATCCTTATGTGTGAACTTAAGTTTCTTTTGGGTTTGAAAATAGATCAATGAAAAGATTGTATCTTTATCAATCAATTAACATATTCTAAAGAATTAATTAATAGGCTTGGTATTGATAATTGTAAAAGATAAAATATTCCAATGAGTATCACTTGTAATTTAGATTTGAATAAAGCTAGAAAATATGTTGATAATAAGATATTTAGAGGCATGATTTGTGACAACTGGGTCCCGCTGACAGCACAGACACCCCGCCTTAACATGGCCATCAGGTCCTAGCCCACCAGGTTCCACCAGTTTCCCCATAAACACGTGATCCCCAACATGGGGCCCACCCACATGCTCAAACGGGTCATCTGACTAATGACTCTCTCTATAGGCCAACACATGTCCTCTCTAGTATGCTTTGTCTTCACTCACACACACCCTGAGAAACTTCTCAGAAGGTCACCCATCCTGATCACTACTCCAGGCCAAGTATACTTAACTATGAAGTTCTAATATGATAGGCTCCCAAAAAGGATGATGCACTTTGTTGACATGAGTCATATCATTTTGTCATTTAACCCTTTATCATTATGGGGTGTTACAATCACCCCCCTTTAGAGCACAACGTCCTCATTGTGAGCCCTACAACTCAACCCAGGCAGTGCGCTGCACTTAAGGCTGGGTACCACCTCTAATACCAAATGTGACAACTGGGTCCCACTGACAGCACAGACACCCCACCTTAACATGGCCGTCAGGTCCTGTCCCACCAGGTACCACCAGTTGCCCTGCAGACATGCACTACTACAAAAACGGGCAATAACAGCGCTAAAATCGGGCTTTAACAGTGCTAGAAAAGCGCTGTAAAGCTCAGCGCTGATAAAGGGGGGGGGGGGGGGGTCCTTTAACAGCGCTTTTTTAGCGCTGTTATATGTTGCCTTTAACAGCGCTAAAAAGCGCTGTTATATGTTGCCTTTAACAGCGCTTTTTTAGCGCTCTTAAATATCTCCTTTAACAGCGCTTTTTTAGCGCTGTTAAATGTCGCCTTTAACAGCGCTAAAAAAGCGCTGTTAAATCCCTGCCTGCTACTAAAAAAAAACCTGCACCAGTACAGCCAGCCGAGCAGACCTGCACAAAAACCAGTATATCAACCACAGACCTGCACAAAAACGAGTATATCAACCACAAGCATGCCATCAACCGATCACAACCCAACCAAACATTGTTCTTACCATGAGTTAGATATCGTCTACCCAGAAACAAAAACTACCTCATTACATAGTATCACAAAATATTCCTACACAACTCAGAAGATAAATACTAGAACATTCCACTATGCATTGTTTCTCCTTGGATTGCCACTTGGTTTTGAAAAATCGTGCAGAGCCCGTGCTCCTTGAATCATTCTGCAATACATAAAAAGGATATCCCAACTCTCCCAAGCATCACCCTTAGTAATTATGTATATTAATACAAAAAAGGTAACATATCATAAATTGGGGGACTGTAATGAGACATCAAGATTAACATTCTATATATAGGATCGATGTCTGGTAGGATTGGTTGCGTTGATACATGACTCTACCTGGACCTCAAAAATAGATATATGATCTCACTCCAGGACTTTCAGAGAGACTCCAACTATGTCTAGGACGTCCTGCTGAAGCGATCGTACTACCGTAAGTAGGAAAATATACCAAAACCATCCTAGGAAGGATCATGGGAGCCAACCCTAATGAAATATGTCCTTGATATAGTGTTCAAAGAGATCAATCATGGTACATAAAATTATGTGTCATTTAAAGGGTCACATGCCTTGTCGCTTTACCCTGGGTAACTCCAATGTTCAGCTGCCTGTGTGAATATACATGTCATATCAATAGGAAATTACATGGCATGTTAAAAAACATATACGTGTTACCCTTTGATCTTGTGTTTTCTTATGCACCCTTGCCCTATGTTAGTACATGACGTCGATCTCGTGTGATTCTTCCTGTGTATCTGTACAAGGGATAAACTGCGTAGCTGGCTCATTAAAGACGTGTAGTGGGATATATTCCATGTAGGAAATCCATGTAATCCACCCCAGGTTTGACTCGTACACGTCACATATGACCCATGGATCATTGTACTAAAGTGTTAACACAATCCTAAGGCGTTTGGTGGGTTTCCCGTATGTCAGTTGTTGATTTCACTTAAAAATAAATCCATTTTGAACAAAATAGAGGCACTTTGAGTGGTGTCGGCCACACCGGGCCTCAGATTGAGTCGGGGTTGACTCTTACACGTCAAATTTGACCCATGGATCATTGCCCTTAAGTTTCAACAGAATCCAAATGCGTTTGGTCGGTTTGACGCATGTCAGTTGTTGATTTCACTTAAAAATAAGTCCATTTTGAACAAAAGAGAGGCACTGTGAGTGGTGTCGGCCACACCGGGCCTCGGATTGATGCAGTGTTGAATCGTACACGTCACACATGAGTCATTGATCGTTGTGAAAAAGTATCAACGCAATCAGAAGCCGTTAGATCGGTTTGGCGTATGTACGTAAAATATTGTCCATTTTAAACTAAATACATACACTTGGAGTGATACCGGTCACACCGCGCCTCTGATTGAGGAGGGGTTGACTCGTACACGTCACATTTGACCCATGGATCGTTGTCCTTAAGTTTCAATAGAATCCCAATGCGTTTGGTCGGTTTGTCGTATGTCAGTTGTTGATTTCACTTAAAATTAAGTCCATTTTTAACAAAACAGTGACACTGTGAGTGGTGTCGGCCACACCGGGCCTCAGATTGATGCGGTGTTAAATCGTACACGTCACACATGAGTCATTTATTGTTGTGAAAAAGTATCAACGCAATCAGAAGCCGTTAGATCGGTTTGGCGTATGTACGTAAAATATTGTCCATTTTAAACTAAATACATACACTTGGAGTGATACCGGTCACACCGCGCCTCTGATTGAGGTGGGGTTGACTCGTACACGTCACATTTGACCCATGGATCATTTTCCTTAAGTTTCAATAGAATCCCAATGCGTTTGGTCGGTTTGTCGTATGTCAGTTGTTGATTTCACTTAAAATTAAGTCCATTTTTAACAAAACAGTGACACTGTGAGTGGTGTCGGCCACACCGGGCCTCAGATTGATGCGGTGTTGAATCGTACATGTCACACATGAGTCATTGATTGTTGTGAAAACGTATCAACGCAATCAGAAGCCGTTAGATCAGTTTGGTGTATGTAAGTAAAATATTGTCCATTTTAAACTAAATACATACACTTGGAGTGATACTGGTCACACCGCGCCTCTGATTGAGGCAGGGTTGAATCTTACACGTCACATTTGACCCATGGATAGTTTTCCTTAAGTTTCAATAGAATCCCAATGTGTTTGGTCGGTTTGCCGTATGTCAGTTGTTGATTTCACTTAAAATTAAGTCCATTTTTAACAAAACAGTGACACTGTGAGTGGTGTCGGCCACACCGGGCCTCAGATTGATGCGGTGTTGAATCATACACGTCACACATGAGTCATTGATCATTGTGAAAAAGTATCAATGCAATCAGAAGCCGTTAGATCAGTTTGGCGTATGTACGTAAAATATTGTCCATTTTAAACTAAATACATACACTTGGAGTGATACCGGTCACACTGCGTCTCGGATTGAGGCGGGGTTGAGTCGTACACGTCACATATAACCCATGAATCGTTGTCCTAAAGTGTCAACACAATCCGAAGGCGTTTGATCGGTTTCCCGTATGTCAGTTGTTGATTTCTCACTTAAAAATAAGTCCATTTTGAACAAAACAGAGGCACTTGGAGTTGTGTCAGCCACAACAGGCCTCAGATTGAGGCAGAGTTGACTCGTACACATCACATTTGAAGGTGAGTATGCATACACGATAGTTTACCTTCTTAGAGAAGGGTTTCTGGAAGAGTATAAAAGACATGAAGCAATGAAGATCATTAGAGTGTTGGAGCAAATGTGGTTGCTACAAACAATGTGGAAATCGGCTTGTGCAAAGCGACCTAAGTTACAACTTGTAGGTATTGTACTCTATTTTTTTCTGGAAGGTTTCAGTTTAAATGCATTTTGGAATGATCATTTCTATCCATTGTCTTTTAGGTTTTTTTGACAGCCGAGGGGAAAGGGTGGGGTCTGAAGACATTGTAGGATATGTCGAAGGGTGATTTTGTGTGTGAATATGTTGGAGAAATGTTAACTCCCACAGTTCTGAAAAGAGTCACTATTTAAAAGAAAGTCACAAGTTTAGATACATCTCAAGATGGTCAGTTAAAAGACATTTTGAGGGACACTACTAAAGACATGCTCAGATATGCACACATCCCCCACTTTTAGATCGTTGTCTACTACAATGATCTTCCAAACAAGATATGCATTAGAAAGCTCATGATACATAGAGAAATTCACTGGCCACCTTCGAGAATGATCTGAAGCACAAACCATGACAACATTATGTTTTTAACTTCAGCACCTCAATTGAGAATGTGACACCTTTCAGGACTTGGCGCCATTGTATGTCGTTTCGTCCACTGAATGGGTCTATCCTTTTATTTAATTTTTTTTAACTTCAGTCAAATATTCTAGAAAGATGTCGCGGCAGATCCTTCACCATTTTGTTTTGCTGAACATCTCATTACATTGTTAAAAAAAAGCAGGGTGTCTTGCATGGGCAATACGTTCCTGTATTGAAGATGATGCACTCCCATTTATTGTGGGGTGGTTTTGTGGGTTCGAATAAATGGGAGTGCATCATCTTCAATACAGGAACGTATTGCCCATGCAAGACACCCTGATTTTTTTAACAATGTAATGAGATGTTCAGCAAAACAAAATGGTGAAGGATCTGCCGTGACATCTTTCTAGAATATTTGACTGAAGTTAAAAAAATTAAATAAAAGGATAGACCCATTCAGTGGACGAAACGACATACAATGGCGCCAAGTCCTGAAAGGTGTCACATTCTCAATTGAGGTGCTGAAGTTAAAAACATAATGCTGTCATGGTTTGTGCTTCAGATCATTCTCGAAGGTGGCTAGTGAATTGCTCTATGTATCATGAGCGTTCTAATGCATATCTTGTTTGGAAGATCATTGTAGTAGACAACGATCTAAAAGTGGGGGATGTGTGCATATCTGAGCATGTCTTTAGTAGTGTCCCTCAAAATGTCTTTTAACTGACCATCTTGAGATGTATCTAAACTTGTGACTTTCTTTTAAATAGTGACTCTTTTCAGAACTGCGGGAGTTAACATTTCTCCAACATATTCACACACAAAATCACCCTTCGACATATCCTACAATGTCTTCAGACCCCACCCTTTCCCCTCGGCTGTCAAAAAAACCTAAAAGACAATGGCTAGCAATGATCATTCCAAAATGCATTTAAACTGAAACCTTCCAGAAAAAAATAGAGTACAATACCTGCAAGTTGTAACTTAGGTCTCTTTGCACAAGACGATTTCCACATTGTTTGTAGCAACCACATTTGCTCCAACACTCTAATGATCTTCATTGCTTCATGTATTTTATACTCTTCCAGAAACCCTTCTCTAAGAAGGTCAACTATCGTGTATGCATACTCACCTTCAAATGTGACGTGTACGAGTCAACTCCGCCTCAATCTGAGGCTTGTTGTGGCTGACACAACTCCAAGTGCCTCTTTTTTGTTCAAAATGGACTTATTTTTAAGTGAGAAATCAACAACTGACATACGGGAAACCGACCAAACGCCTTCGGATTGTGTTGACACTTTAGGACAACGATTCATGGGTTATATGTGACATGTACGACTCAACCTCGCCTCAATCCGAGACGCGGTGTGACCGGTATCACTCCAAGTGTATGTATTTAGTTTAAAATGGACAATATTTTACGTACATACGCCAAACTGATCTAACGGCTTCTGATTGCATTGATACTTTTTCACAATGATCAATGACTCATGTGTGACCTGTACGATTAAACACCGCATCAATCCGAGGCCCGGTGTGGCCGACACCACTCACAGTGTCACTATTTTGTTAAAAATGGACTTAATTTTAAGTGAAATCAACAACTGACCATCTCGAGATGTATCTAAATTTGTGACTTTCTTTTAAATAGTGACTCTTTTCAGAACTGCGTGATATGAAGGTATTTTGGAGATTTTACTGGTTCATGCATGATATGAAGGTATTTTGGAGATTTTACTGGTTTTTTTGTCCAAAGGCCAAAGAAATGTGGTCCATGATTCTTTCATGTTACTCGTACACGTCACCAAGGACCCGTGGATCCTTCTCCTAAAGGATGAAGGCAATCCGGATGCGTCTGGTCCGATTTACGTAGGTCAGTTGTTGTTTCCAATTAAATTGGTGTCCATTTTAAACAAGAGAGCGACTCTTTGGGTGGTAGCGGTCACACCGTGCCTCGGATTGAGGCAGGGTTGACTCGTACACGTCACCAAGGACCTGTGGATCGTTCTCCTAAAGAATGAAGGCAATCCGGATGCGTACGGTCGGATTTCCGTAGGTCGGTTGTTGTTTCCAATTAAAGTGGTGTCCATTTTAAACAAGAGAGCGACCCTTTGGGTGGTAGCGGTCACACCGTGTCTCGGATTGAGGCAGAGTTGACTCGTACATGTCACCAAGGACCTGTGGATCGTTCTCCTAAAGGATGAAGGCAATCCGGATGCGTCTGGTCCGATTTCCGTAGGTCAGTTGTTGTTTTCAATTAAAGTGGTGTCCATTTTAAACAAGAGAGCAACCCTTTGGGTGGTAGCGGTCACACCGTGCCTCGGATTGAGGCGGAGTTGACTCGTACACGTCACCAAGGACCCGTGGATCGTTCTCCTAAAGGATGAAGGCAATCCAGATGCGTCTGGTCGGATTTCCGTAGGTCAGTTGTTGTTTTCAATTAAAGTGGTGTCCATTTTAAACAAGAGAGCGACCATTTTAGTGGTTCAACATTCTTGCATGTTGCTGGTGCATATCATCTGTTAAAATGAAAAAATGACTCATTGGAGAAAGAATGTTTTATTTAATAACAATTACAATTTTGCTACGAACATTTACATACAACAATATTTCATCTTTTGATCCCCTTAACCCCTCTCAAAAATGACCACCAATTGTACATGTCCCCAAGTCAGATCATCATTGTATTTGTGTACAATCTGTCATCAGGTATGTGGCCCACTCGTTTCTGAACACATCTATATCGTCTTGTGAGTATGAGGCTTTTCGGCAGTCATAGTAGTACTGAAAAATAAAAAAATAAAGAATTAATAAATAACTTAAACGAACTAGTAATTGTTTTTGAAAATACCTCTTTAGGGATGCTAGTTTACTGATGAAAAACGATCTCTTTCATAAATTTACAAACATAATAACCGCAATCATTATCATTTGTTTGTTTTGTACACTGCAAAAAAATTGATCATTAGGAGAATAAATAACTTGTGTTGAGGTGTGTTTGGATAGTGAAATTTTATTATATATACCCTGATATTTGTCCAGACGTAGTACTTGCTCAGCTCCTTATGATTAGCCCCTGTCCTCATACCATGATTTAGACGATATTGGTACACCGCCCTATCATAACAGAATCCTCAGTAAAAGATAATATATATTATATAAATTGATGTTTAGACCTAAAACGTAAGATGTAGTGTCTTACAGATTCACAAACTCCATCATGTATGGTCGGTTTGATGGATATCCTAGCTTTGAATCCAGAAAATAAATCTTCGGAGTATCCAAGTTCACCGCAATTAGCAACCAATGTTGCCTAAAAACAAAAAAAGGAATAAGTAATAAAAAAAGTGAAAATATAATTGATATGCTTTAATCGTAGAGTATTACCCCTTCATGGTTGGTATTAGGAAAAGTCTGTCATCTGTAATCTTGCGTTCAAATGTTTTCAGCAAGTCCTTCACTATTGCATCCCTTTTTGATGACTCTATTTTTGTTTGGTGTGTTGATGTGATATGAGGACTAACCAGTCCAAATCTTGGCTCATGGGAAAATCCCTTCAACTGTTTTTCATAAATGCGTCTGTCAACAATATAAAATGCATTTAGTCATAATTTGCACATTAGATCAGATTTTAGAAAATCAATTCATGGAAACATACCTCATATATACATTTACAACAGTGACGCCTAACCAACCGTTTTCAAGGATTTCATTTACATTTTCAGCAGCAACGAAATCTTGACTTTCCTCTCCGTATATATTATCTTCGAAAATCACTATATGACTATTACCATCTTTTAGCTTCGTATCCACATGAGTCTTCAATGCTAGTAAATGTGGAAAGAGAACAGGTGGTGTTATTGTGCTTTCAGTAGCTCCTTGGGATCGATTGGTCGATCCTTTAGATGGTTTCGAGCCGATGTTAGTCACCCCCTTTCCTTTCTCCGTCTATAACAACAATCATTGATTCAGACACTCTTTTCATTAATTGTTAAGGGTTTAGCTTGAAAATAAAAGGAAATAAATACCTCTTTGTCTGCATGTACTCTTACAAGTTGTTCCGGCCATGCAATGAATGTCCCAATAGCCTTTTCGACCGTATGAATATCATCGTCATCAAGTGGAATAGGTAGCATTGCATTTGGCTCATGAGCTACAGTAATCATCACTTTCAGATGATCTTTTGAAAGTGGTCTATTATGCAGTGTGGCATCTGGGATATTGAACACTGTAGCCCTCGCTACAAGGTGATAGGTGGGTGTTGACAGATATAAATCACAATCATTATCACCCTGTAGAAGATCAGTACAGATAAATTATCAGTGTTTGTCTGATTCATATTTCATGGGAACCGTTATTAGAATATTGATTACCACGGCTAAGACATTTTTTTAGGTGAATGGCTCACCTCAAAGCTGGTGGGGGGTGGGGCAGGATGTTCATGCGGTGGTTGTTCCTGAGTTGTGTCCTCCCTTTGCTTCTCACCCATAAAAGTTGCTAGCAACTCTCCCTACCATTGCAATATTTCTTCAAGGGTTGCTATTTTTTCGCTCATTTGTTCCAATTTTTTCTCTGTATCATCTATTTTTTTCTTCTTCTCAAAATATACTCGGGGTGTCACCCCAAACCCTGCACCTCTGACACGACCGTATTTTTCTGGCTGCTTCAAAGCCGTCGATAATAGGTCTGTATCAGCTACAGGAGTAGCTGATTCCTGTGACTGTCAGATATAGGAAAAAAACTAATTATTTTTATGTAATAGCAATTTTAAACAAATCTTTTTATCATCGTGTCATACTTACACATATTTCCCACACTTTTTGTGTGTTCTCATCTATTAACTTCCCTTATTTGTTCACACGTGCCTCCTTCCATAGCACATGACGTGGGATAGAAGTGCATTTGGTTTTAGATTCATCAATCTACATATAAACATAGAAAGATAATTATGATGTTGTTTATTGGCACCTAACAATATTACTGTAAATTTACAATACGTACCATTTTCTTTTCTAATGAAGCGTACCCCATCCTTGCTTTACGATAGGGGTATGTTGGATTTGATGCACGTTCCTTATTTTCAGTATAGAGTTTCTGTTTCATAAATGAAATATTGACAATCAAAGTGATGAATACAGGTATCCTCAAACAACGTATTATCACTCACAATGTACCTGAAACTTCTCATCCCCACGACGGCCAATAAATGCATCCCATGCTTCTTGGGATATCAGGTGCGCATAGACAATGGGTGGGTGCGGGTTTATTTTACCTTTAGAATCTTTCAGGTGATATCTTGTTAAAATAGTACGAAAACCTCGATGAATCTTTCCTGCAAGCCTTAGTACATAATCCTTGTGTGAGTCGTCTACTATAAATGTACTCTGAAAGAGATTGAGAAGAGTAAGACACTGTTTCATCATTTTATTTTCTAGTTAATTAAAGAAATAAATTCATAATGTTACCGTAATTTCTTCCCAGATCACAGCCTTCAACCCGGACACAACATGGTGCCATGAATCTATGTCAATCGGCACGCATTGCCGAGTGACAACTCCAATGTAACTGCTAAACATAGCCTTGTTGGGATTCACATGTTGGCCTCGTGCATTCCATCCGACTTCAAATTTGATGCCTTTGCTTTTCGCCTTAAGAATTTTGGCTAACACTGTCAAACTACGACGCACCTGTGATTTCTGCGACGTCGGTCCTTCATTCCCGACCATTTCATAGATATCAACATCATCTATATGTTCATCTACTATGATATCAACGGCATGTGCTGATGGTTGTTGGACCTCAACACTAAGAGAAGGAGCCGCAACAGCAAGAGCAGCAGCAGGAGAAGTAGGAGCACCAGGAGCCGCAGCAGTAAGAGCAGCAGCAGGAGCAGTAGGAGCACCAGGAGACACAACAGGAGGAGGAGTAGGAGCCACAGCAGTAGGAGTAGCAGGAGCCGCATCAGGAGCAACAGTAGCAGTAGCATGAGCTGCAGGAGCAGCAGGAGCAGCAGCAGGAGCAGCAGCAGCTGCTTGAGAGACTTGTTCAGTCTCAAGGTTAGGAGCACCAGAATGTGCAGAAGTCATTATCTGCAAAAGTGGTTGAATAGTTCATTCAAATTACATAAATTCTGTAATGATAAGATAATAACATGAGATAACAAGATCTATATTACAAACAAAATATAACCTGTTTACTGAACTCTCTTTCTTTTTTTCAAAGGTTGAAGAGATTTGACACCTCTATCGACAATCCAAATCCCTTCATTGTGGTATCCTCTAACATACAAAACATCATCTGCATTGGGACCGCTCCGAATTGATTGTGACATACCACTAAAAGGATCGTCCTCAACTGAATTTTCATCGGAACCCTCAATAGTTTTGGACGATAACAGAACAATCGACCACTTTCGGTTTGCGGGATCTGGAACATAAAAAACTTGTACCGCTTGTGATGCCATTATAAACTGTTCGTCTTTGTACCCTTCTTTACTAAAATCAACTTTCACAAATCCCCATTCATCTATTTTAACACCACTATTGTTATCAATCCATTTGCATTGAAAAATCGGCAATTGAAATGTCGTATAATCCAACTCCCATATTAGTTTAATAATGCCAAAGTATGACATATTTGCATAAATTGGATTTCTATCCTTACTACCAGAAACATGCATCGCTTCAGCCACTAGTGTAACTCCACTATTTTGCATGGTACTCTCTTCATCATGTTCATCCGTATAGAATGTATAACCATTAATTACATACCCACTGTAAGATAATACATACACACTTGGTCCAGCGGCTAGCCATCGAAGTCGTTCTGAAATTGAATTCGGATTTTCATCCAACTGCTTAAAAATATGGTCCTGAAACCATCCTATAAACTGGTGATTATGTGTATCTGCTAACCATTTTTCAGCCCTCGATGGATTCAACTGCCTAAGAATTTCTTTGTGAGTTTCAATATATGGAGCAACCTCCCAACTGTTATGCAAAACATAAAGATGAGCCTGCTCCTGATCTGTAATACTGATTGTTACAACTTCTCTTCCAGAAATTCCCCCACCCTCAATGCGTCCAGTGTGACGAGATTTCGGGAGACCAATGCTTTCCACATCAGATAGGTATTCAATACAAAATTCAATGGCTTCCTCAACAATATATCGCTCCACTATACAACCCTCTGGCCGACTTCGATTTTTGACATATCCTTTCAAAATCTTCATATACCGTTCAAAAAAATACATCCATCTATAGTGCACAGGACCACAAAGTCAAATCTCTCTCACCAAGTGAATCATCAAATGAACCATCATATCAAATAATGTTGGCGGGAAGAACATTTCTAATTCACATAATATGATGACAATTTCTTTTTCCATAGCTGGCAATTTCCCCGGGTCTAAAACTTTGCTACATATAGCTTTGAAAAAGAAACAAAGTTTGGTTAACGTATGACGAACATTCTTGGGTAAAATGCAACGTAAAGCTATAGGAATTAGATCTTGCATCAAAACATGGAAATAATGTGATTTCAAACCTTTTAACTTCAAATCATTCATTGACACAATGTTCTTGATATTTGATGAGTAACCCTCTGGAACCTTTACATCATTAAAGAAGTTGCAAAACTGATATCTCTCTGCCCTAGAAAGAGTATAAGCAGCAGGAGGAAGAAACATTCGATTTTCTCCTTTCACGGGAGCCAACTCTTCTCGTATTCCCATGTAAACCATGTCCAACCTTGCCTTAATTCCATCTTTTGTTTTGCCAGGGGCATTTAGCAACGTTCCAATAACACTATCACATACATTTTTTTCCACATGCATCACATCAAGAAAATGTCTGACGTACAAACAATTCCAGTATGGTAATTCAAAAAAAAACTGATCTCTTTTTCCAACCGATTTTCGTAAGGTTTTTCGAAAATGGTTTACCAAAAACAGTGTTCATATCTTTTACTTTCTCAAACAGCTGATCACCTGTTAGTGGAGACGGTGTTGTGCGTTTTTCTGAACTTCCATTGAATGATGTCGTCCAAGATCGGTACTTATGCCGACGAGGTAGAAATCTACGATGTCCTAGAAACACATATTTCAATGAATGTTTCAACCTAATTGATTCTGTATCTTCTTCACACATGGGACACCCTTGAGTTCCTTTAATGCTATATCCTGAAAAATTTCCATAAGCAGGGAAATCATTTATTGTCCCATACAACATCGCTCTCAACGTGAAGTATTCACTTTTATAAGCATCATACAACATTACACCTGAGTCCCACAATAACTTCAAATCCTCGATCAAAGGAGTCAGATAAACATCAATATCGTTACCTGGTTGTTTTGGTCCTGATATAAGCATAGATAACATGATGAATTTTCGCTTCATGCATAACCAGGGTGGCAAGTTATAATTTAGCAACATAACAGGACATGTACTATGAGTGTTGGTTTGAAAACCAAAAGGATTCACTCCATCTGTAGATAACGCAAGACGAAGGTTTCTCGGCTCTTTTCCAAATTCAGGATACTCATGATCAATTTTCTTCCATTGAGGAGAGTCGGCCGGATGACGTAATAACCCATCTTTATTTCTTTTATCTGCATGCCACGACAATTGTCTTGCAGTTTCTTCACTTCCATATAAACGCCTAAACCTTGGAATGATTGGAAAGTACCATACAACTTTCGTAGGATTGGATTTATCTTTCTTGTATCGAGAAGCACCACACTTTGGGCATTCTGTAAGTGATTTGTTCTCCTTTCGAAACAATATACAGTCTTTCGGGCATGCATGTATTCTTTCAGAAATCATTCCCATCGAGCGTAGCATTCGTCTAGCTTCATATGTCCGGCTTGGGAGCTCATTATCTTCCGGGAGCATGTCATTCAAGAGAGCAAGTAGTTCCGTAAAACTGACATCACTCCATCCATTGCCTGCTTTCAATTTATACAACTTCAGTACAGCTGACAATGTTGTATACTTAGTGCAAGCAGCATACAATGGCGTCTTTGCACAACTCTTTAACTTCTCAAACAATTTTGGGCAATCACGGGGTTCATCTTGAATTGTCTTTGTCATTTCCTCAATACGATCTTCATCATCATTGACATCTGTAATCACATCCTCCATACGGTCTTCTTCATTATCTATATTTGTATTCATATCTGACGATCCATAAAACGCAGTTTTATCCCAGCCAGTAGCTACATTCGCTTTTTCTCCGTGTTTATTCCAACATTTATAACTCCGATCTATTCCGTGACATATCAAATGTTCTTCCAACTCCTCTGGAGTAAGTAGTCTAGAATAACAACAACGTAAACACAGACAAAGGATTTGAGAAGGATCCTTTGTGTGATCCTTTGCAAACTTGATGAACTCTTTCACTCCGTTCTCGTACTCTATTGTTAAACGATTAGAATCCATCCAATCTTTATTCATCTTCATCCTATTTGAATCTCAAATATTAGTATTTATGGTTCAAGTACACAAAAGAAGACTTCCAAATACAGTAGAAGGGAACTACTTCCTTGGAATGAGATCAAGTAGTCTAACCTACAATCAAGATTCATAAAAAAGAATATTAGATTCACTAAAAAGATGATTATCTATCACTCTATAAGGAGGATATAACAGGAGATAGAGGATTTCCAATCGATGAGAGATACCTTTATCAGAGCACCGAATAGGGGAACCTAAAGGAGACTTGTAATAGGGGATCCTCTCATTATTTTATATCTTATCTCTTGGTAAATGGTTTCTGTTTTGTGTTAGAGTACTTTTGTGGGATCATGTTGGTCAACACACCATTGGGGGTGTGATTAGAAGGCATCTGTCTTCGTAAGGGGTGTTCCCTCATGGTTTGTGAGTATTGTTTCATTTTGGATTTATACATGCTTGATATGATATGTATTGAATAGATAGTGATGATGTAATTTTTGGTATTTAATCAATATCACATTGATTGTTACCGTAGATGAGTGACCGTCATGCCTCATAAGGGTAGAGCCCATGTCTTTTATGGAGAATGGGATATCTTGGTAGACCATGTAGGACCAGTACTTCCACAACTAGGTGAGAACATAGACCAGTTTACGAATATTTTTCTTGATGATAATGGATTGAAACAAGAAATATTTCCCCCAGTAGTAGACTGGTTCTAGGATGTGTTTCATGAGAATTGATCAGGGCTACCACCTAAAAGAGACTTTGAGTTCATGATTGAGCTGATGCGTGGAGTTGAGCCATTTTATATAACGCCTTTCAGAATGAAACAAGAATAGATTCAGGAACATAAAACTCAATGAGAGGAGTTAGATTATGAAGGGTGAATCTACTCGAGTATGTCACCTTGGGGATCTCATGTTTTATTTTCCAAGAAGGATGACAGAACATTACATATGTGTTTCTATTAATAGAATATGAATCAGATGAAAATTAAGAACAGATATCCACTTCTTTGTATTTTTGATCTATTTGACCAGCTGAGGGGTTCCATATTGTTCTCTAATATTGATCTAAGGTTTGTTTATCATCATTTGAGGTTGAGAAATTCTGATATACTATAAACTAATTTTGAAATCATGTATAGTTTTTATGAATTCTTCATAATAAAATTTGTGTTGACGAATTCCCCATGGCATTTATTCTCTTGATGAGTTGAATATTTCACTTGTACCTAGACCAGATTGTAGTTGTTTTATGGATGACATATTGGTGTAATACCAAAATAATGATGATCATTCCCAACATCTGGACATCATCATGAGTACACTTAGAGAGAATCAGCTATACACAATCTATCTATATGAAAACATATACATCTTCTTCATAGATTGTTACCTTAAGGCGGCGGCCGAGGGCGTTGCGGGTTTCGGAAGGCGGCCGCGGAGGGCGACCGAGGGCGGCCGACTGAGGCGGAGGGCGACGGAGGCGGCGGAGAGCGGTGGAGGGCGGCAGAGGGCGGCCGAGGGCGGCAGAGAACGGCGGCCGAGGGCGTTGCGGGCAGCCGAGGGCGGCAGGCGGTGGAGGTCGGCTGAGGGTGTTGCGGGCGGCGGAGGACGGCGAGTGTACCGAGGGCGACAAGCTCCGGCGAAGCGAACACAGCAGCGGTATTCGGGAGAAGAGTAGCAGGGTTACGGTTCCGCGAGGGCTTTAGCTGCGATAAAACGAGGGCACTGTGCGACCGACTTTATAAAAAAGTCGACTAAGGTTTTATCAGCGCTAAAAAAGCGCTGATAAAGGCTACCTTTATCAGCGCTAAAATTATAGCGCTGATAAAATATATCTTTATCAGCGCTTTTCTAGCGCTGATAATATTATGATTTATCAGCGCTAGAAAAGCGCTGATAAAGATTCCCCGTATCAGCGCTACAATTATAGCGCTGATACAGGGTCTCTTTATCAGCGCTTTTTTAACGCTGATAAAGATAATTTTTATCAGTGCTTTTTGAGCGCTGATAAAGGATACCCTATATCAGCGCTGAAATTTGAGCGCTGATAGAGGTGTTCTGTATCAGCGCTTTTTTAGCGCTTATATAGGCGAACCTTTATCAGCACTTTTTGAGCGCTGATAAAGACCAACTGTATCAGCGCTAAAATTTTAGCGCTGACACAGATCATATTTATCAGCGCTTTTCTAGCGCTGATAAATATTACTATTATCAGCGCTAAGAAAGCGCTGATAAACATTAGCTTTTTCAGCGCTGTAATTTTAGCGCTGATATAGGGTATCCTTTATCAGCGGTTTTGCTTAGCGCTGTTATAAGGGCGCGCTTCCCTTGCCCGTTTTTGTAGTAGTGATGTGGTCCCCACCATGGGGCCCACCCACATGCCCGAACGGGTCATCTGACTAATGAATGTCCCTACAATCCAATACATGTCCTCTCCAGTGTGCTTTGTCTTCACTCACACACACCCTGAGAAACTTCTCAGAAGGTCACCCATCCCGATCACTACTCTAGGCTAAGCATGCTTAACTATGGTGTTCTAATTAGGCAGGCTCCTGAAAAAGATGGTGCACCTTGTTGACATGAGTCATATCATTTAGTTGTTTAACCCTTTATCATTCTGGGGTATTACATGATTGGTAGCTTTATTTATTTGATAGAATATAAACTAGATTTTATATTTTTAGTAAGTAATTAAGTATGTTAAATCATTTGTGAATCTTGGATTATTTTACCCTACACATACCCCTTTGGAAATATCTAGTTTTTTAGATTCTAATTTTGGTGGATATAAAGTTGATAGAAAGAGAACAATTTGAATTTTTCACTTTCTTGGTAAATATTTAGTTTCTTGGAGTTTTAATAAAAAAATTCAATGGATTTATAAACTGCTAAAAGTGTGTATGTTGCTGCAACTTCTTGTTGTTCATGGTCTTTATAGATTAAATGAATACTTTTTTATTATAGTTTAATTTTGAGTAGATCCCAATTTGTTACGATAATACTTATACAATATCTATCTCTAAAAAACCTTTACAACACTCTAGGAATAAACACATAGATGTTAGATATCACTTCATTAGAGACCATATTAAAAATGGGGAATATTAGTCTAGAATACGTTTCTTTAGAAAAAAATTTAGTTGATATATTTAACAAACCCATGGATTTAGATAATCTTTATAAAATCAAATTTGTACTTGGAATGTTATAAATTTAATCATACAACATATATTTAGGGAGATTTTGACTCAAATTTTGATCTAAAACTATAAATATGTTCCATTTTGTCAAGTGTGAATATTGTATCTGCTTTATTTTGTTGGCTCACTAGCATGTGCTTATCTACTTGGTTGATGTTTAATTCATCGCAAATAATTAATCCATTATTTTAAAATCTTTAAATGTTTTCATGGATTCTTAAGGTTTCTAAGTTTTTTTACTGCAATAATCATTGATGGGGAGTTTTTTGTGTTTAATGTTCACATTAAACACATTAGTTTCTTTCCCAGTAATCATTCAGGGGAAATTTCTGTGTACAATTTTAATTAGAAGGGTTATTTTATTTCCTAGTAAGGACTATTGAACTTAGGGGGGCATATTTAACCTTAAACTATTGGTACGTTAAAGATCCATCTATTACATCTTTTTGATCAATTTAAAAAAGGGGGAGAAACTTTGGAATTTACATTTATTTTTCAATTCTCAAAAGGGAGAAAATAATGAATTGGATCCTTAATCCAATTTATTTATCAGTATTTTCAATAATTACAATAATTATAATTTCTCATACGTTGTAAGATTTTTTTTTCATATTATCATTAAATATTCAAGTGACTATATGATTATTGAACTGATAGTGAGTGAGAATTTGTAAAAGTCCTCAAGTTATTTCATGAAGGAAATCAAGTGACTATATGAGTGTTCAAGCGACATTGAGGAAGTGACCTTGTGAAGTAACTTTATGGAAGTGGCCTTTAGTGAAAATTTCATAAATTATAAAACTGTCTGTATGAAGGAAATCAAGTGATTGTATGTATGTTAAAGTGTTTGTAGGTGATAAATTAGAAAATTATTCAAGTGACCACATGAAGGAATTCAAGTGACCACACAATGATAGTGTCTATTGAACTGATCGCATGAATGAATTCAAGTGACCATGAATTGGAATACAAGTGAACACATGATATATTCAAGTGACCACACATTGTATTCATGTGATTTCACATTGAAGAAAAGTAATCGCACATTGAAAACCAAGTGGATGGAATCAGTGACTTACCATGAGAAACCTACCATGACTATAAGGGAATATTTTATATGATTCTCTATTTTTTATTCCTATTATATTTTTAAATTTTGATTTATTACAAGTTCATTTTTAATATTTTTAGAGACCAAATGGTTTATTAATTCCTTATTAATTATTATGACACTATGAAATTTTATTTGGGATAATTTCAGGCAGGATTTAATTCTCATCATGTGGGTTAAAATCTCACACTAGTTTCTTGGGAAAGTGAAAGTTTCAAATTTAAATTAGTTGGAAGTTTATTATTTTATTACACATACTTTATGGGAGTTTTCTAAAGGAATTTAATATTTTTTAATATTATTTTTTAATATTTTATTAATTATTCTAATGTGCTATCACTATACAACACAATTTTAATATTAAAAATTAGCAAAGTTCCCTATTTGGGTATGTTTTTCATGCATATTCAATGAATAAATCACATGCTGCATTTGGAAAGATAAATAGAAATGAGATTTGTGCATTAGATCTTCTGTTCACAAAATAATTCTATATAAGGATTTCGATAGTGTAACGTCCTGACCCAGGAGCCACTAAACTAGTCCTCCAAGCCGGTTTGCCACAAGGCCTCAAGCGTGCCTCCCCGTACGTCAGAGGCTACCGACTAGCAGCAATGGCCTTGGGTGTGATAGTGGAGAGACTATTCCCTCATACTAGAGTAAGCACACATCAGAAATAACTAAGTATCATACACAACGGAAAGTAAACAAAGTGAAAAATCAATAAAGAACTGAAATAGAACAAGCTATAATAGTAAAATGCTATAAAATCCCGAACATCTATGCGATACAAAACAACACTAGTCACCCACCGGGCCGAACATACAAATACAAGTACAAAATAAACTAAAAGTAAAAGTACATGGATCTGCTACTAAATCCAAGTCAATCCATGTACCTGATCTCCAGACAATATCGAACTGCAATAGCCCGATTAGTAGAACCACTCGAGTAGCTCCGCTCGATCATGCAAAACTGGGCCTCAGCCCTATCCACTATGCAACTCGTGCTCAACCTTAAAATCACACATAAGGTCTACACGTACACCAATGTGCACATAAAGGGGTGATAAATAATCTCAGTAAGGCACCCCGACAAGCAACCTATAACTGTGCTTCTAAAAGTGTATGCAACAACAACGTGCTCAGCCTAGCTGGAACACAAAAAAGGAAGTAAACCAAACGTGCAACCATAGTCGAACCTAGGGAATGAAATACCTGTCGACTGGGAAAGTGCCACCATGGATTTCCATATCTATCTACGTACACATGTATAGTCCTATACCTATACACATATACATAAATATGAATATTCATGATTAAGTGATTCAAATAAAAAGAAATGACATTAGCAGTTGATCCTTGGGACCATAACCCCAATCTCCTAGACATCCTATGCAAGGTCATTGAGCTGGACGTCATGCCACTCAATCTGTATACCATTAAGTTGATCTCTGGGTCTATAATCCCATCGACATGTACCTGCTTTAGCCAACGCCAGAATTATATCTCGGAGCAAGCTAACAAAAAACAAGTAACCAGTTCAATATAATTCAATTATGAGTTTCTCTAAGGCTTGGCGTCGACCGACTATCTCCTATACCAATGCCACAACAGAAACCACAATAGGCTATTAGCAAGTAAAAGATAATAACAATGCCAAGCATGTGATGTAGCTTGGAAGGTTCAATAGAAGAAATCACCATAGTGAATATTCAAGTAAACATTGTCCTCAGACATGTATATCCTTTCCCACAGGAAAACTGAAGAAAAACTCTCAGGTGACTGCCCACATGCATAACAAATATTTCCCTCAGGCATACAAGATGTCGCCCACAGGCACAAAAGCTACTACCCATAGTCATAAGAAATGTTACCCTAAGGCTAACAAACACTGCCCTCAGGCTAAAAAAAATACTTCCCTCAGGCATTCCATAAGAAATAAAGTAACCAGGATGAGCCCAACATATAAAAAAGTAATTTTATATATGTTCCCTCTCAATAAAACTCAACACATGCTTATGATCACGGTATACCCACGGGTATCCTGTCCAAACGACTAAACAAGGGAAACGCACCCACGGGGTGGCCCTGTATCCAATAAATGATCCCAAATAGAAGTTTATATTTATCATTATATTATCTATGAAATTATATATATCTTATCAGCTAAGGCCTCAGCCACATGACACCCCGAACATGGGTTCGTGGCATAACGGTACACAAAAACAACTCAACAGTTGGAAATAAACACCAGACCACCTACTACTCAGGAACACAAGGCAAAGTAGGCATCCCAAAAAACAAGAAGATGCCTCGCGTCAGGCTCAATATCCACCAACCAGGAAGCACCTTTGGTAACCACTACAGCATCAGCAACCCAAGTCAGATATAAACAAACGAGTGAGGGTGGCCCGAATGCCCAACCCAACAATACGTCCAAAGCCAAAGGGATTATCAGTTTGGCATGGGTTCTAGGTGACACCCGATCACCATCTCTACCCAAAACTGACATAACAAATCATGGTCAGTCAAACAATGGGCACCCGCTGTGTCCCTTAAGTCAAACACAGAGGAGGCATCATACTTGGGATCCTCCAGGTAAACACGAGTGAATGAATCCTACATGGGATCCTTAGCGAAGAATAAGGGAGGAATCATACATGGAATCCTCAAATTAAGGAAAACATATGCATTCCATAACATGGGTTCCATAAAAGAAATAACAAGAGAGATATCCTACAAGGTACTCCCTATGTCAACACAAAAGTAAAGGCATCCCTCAGGGGATCCTTGGAAGCATTTAGTCTCACGGCCTCATGGGACAGAAGGCACATCTCAAAAGGAAAACGTCCTCTAAATAAAGGTTATGGGAGATAGATTATAGCTCATCTCACATTAAATGTCACAACTAATTTGGTACTAACACCCAACCTATCAACCACGCCCAGTCTCACTCTCAGGTGGCAGCTGAACTTGATAATAGGGGGAAGAACCCCTCCATTTAGATAGAAACCCTAAAAAACACATTTATATGACCTCTAAATATCAAAATTATTCCACCATTTTGATCTAAATGAAAAAATTCTTATAATCGACTACTCACATGCCCAATTCTGACTTTCAGAGCATAAGTTACGCCAAAACTACTAAGCTGGAGTAGTACATGGCCAAAACACATGGCCAGACCCATGGGGTCTGCCTGTGTAAAAGTACACGACATGTACTTTAATGTACATGGTGTGTAATGTTCACAAAAATTCACCCCATGTTCTTTTTCACCCGAACACATGCCCATGTACCACTACACAGCGTGTACTTTACTGTACACGACGTGTACTTCAAAAAAACCACTAAAACCGTGTTCTATTTCACATGGCCGGTCGCACGGCCACCACTACAGGGAGTGTAATCAAAGTACATGGAGTGTACTTAAGAAAACTTTGTCTTCCCCAAATGGGAAGAACACATGGCGTGTTCCCTTGGAACACATGCTGTGTATTCTGGGATTTTTGAAGGGAAATCCCTCAAAACACCTGATTCGCCCATTTTCGCCCCCGAAACAACAAATCGAACCCCATGGTCATAAAATCAAGAAATATAAGGCATTAAAGACTTAAAAAACATGTTTAAAGGGTATCTATGGAAAAAATTTAAACATCCCTACCTTCGGGCAGAAACAGCCGAAGCTTCAATTGATTTCACGGCTCCCAGTTGCCGCGCGCCGACTCAGCGCGCCACGAGCTTCAAAACGGTACCACTCTCGCCCTCCTTCTCTCCTGTTCCACAATCTCAAAAAATATCCCATGGGGCATATCCAAGTATGATGCATATGAGACATGCACAAGGAGTAGGGAGGAAGAGAAAAGAAATAAAGGAAAAGAAAAGGAAAAGAAGAAAAAAGGGCTCTGGCCGGCCCTAGCACCCGACATGAGTTTATGCCTTCCCAAGGCTAAAATCCCCATTCTGGACTCAATGGAGTAGAAAAAATCTCAATCCGACACTCTGTTTAGAAGTTATTTCCAAATGAACCTGCGTGAATAATTTAATATTTAATTTAATAATATTAAATATTAAATATTCTTCCAAAATTCGAACAGCTCAGATTTCCACCAAACTCCTGTTCTAGGGTAAACTCCCTATTCTGGGACCAATGGAGTTTTCATAAAAATTATCCGAGATCAGATGGTAGGGGAAAATGACCATTTTATCCCTCATGAGCATCCAATAACAAAAATTCAAATTTTTTTCTCAAAACGACAGTCCGAAAAAACACGGGTTCTTACAAATAGATCTAGATCATGATATAGGCATGGAGGATATTTTTTAGTAGAACTATTCAACACACTTTTGTGATGAAATATTACTCTCAACTGAACTATAATCATTTGATCCTTTGTTGGTGAAAATCTCCTTACTGTGTCGACACTCATACCTTGAAGTTTTCATCCATTTCTATGGTTTTAATTCTTTCCATTTTTTACTATGATTAATCATGTTGGGTTATACTACCTATTAAAAAGGTAGGATAGTGGTTTGTGACTCCCAAAAAAGTCAGAATTTGGGTTGTACGACCAGGTTTGAAAAATTAAGGGTAATTTGGGTTCTTTTATAACCACAAAAGGATGGGGATTTGGTTTCTCCTTGGACTAATTAAAAGGTAGTTATAATTTCTACCACCACTTTAAAAGGTAGTTTCTATGTTGTGCCTCCCGGTGTGAAAAAGGATGGGTGATCGGGCTAAGACACAAGGTGTGTAAAAGGCTGTCATTTTGGGTTATACCTCAAGGGTTAAAACATGTAGTTGTAAAAGGGTTTTGATCTCCCTTAAAAATTCAAAGAGTACATTATAGCGGGCTCCATCTCTCTCAGTACATGAGTGGGGTGAAGAGTATACTAGGATCATTTAGATGAAAAATACTATAAAAATAATTGTATTAATTTATTTTCCAACTACATTAACTTAACTTCGATAAGAGGTTAAAATTATTTTAAAAAATATTAATTCACCCCTCTTGAAAATTCAACCATTCTCATTAAAGACATAAAAATTATCCCTTGTACATGATCATAGTGGGTGATGGGATCACCTGTAGGGTGGGGTTGATGGTGAATCCTAGTTTCTTGTGTCCCAACGACTAGTGTACTAATGGCTCATGTCTCAGTTACTCATAGCTTGTGTTTCCATGTTCTTTACTCTTCATGTGTTATACTACATGAATTTTCACCCCTTATGTGGCCCAATATGTTCCCGAAATTAATTTTATCATAATTAAATCTCTTAGTATCCATTTGAGGCATATGAGTAATATATTTTATCAAATTTTTTATATAAATGATAATGGTGAGGTTATTAATTCCATTTGAGATCATTCAAAGGGAATTTTAGGAATTTTAAATGTTTAGACATAAATTTTTACAATTAGTTACCTTGAAAAAAATGATAGTATTGTTGTATTTTTTTTCTAGATTATGATACAATAGTGAATTACTTTAGGTCATTTGGAGCTCTAAATATTGTATTTTTGGAAATATATGAGGCATTTGTGATACACAAGGAGATATTGGTAGAACCCATGATAATAATTATGATAATGAAGATCCATATTAATCATTTATGTATAAAAAAATGATGATTTGATTTTAATATTTATGATGGAGAGAAGTATAGAACCATTAGTGGTTTGATGAGCTACAAACTCTTAAAGAGTTTAGTGAGTTTAGAAATTATCATTATAAATTTATAAGACCGATGATATGATTACATGTGACTATTGATGAAATAATTCTCATGATTCCTCATATAATATATTATAGGTTGGTAGTGTTCATATAGCATGGATTCATACATTTTAATATTTATCCCACCATTATCTATGAAACCTCATCAAGATAATTGATTTGCAAATGACACTATTCCGACATATCATTTCATTAACCAACCTGATCAACTTTAGGCGATGGACTAATGATTTCCATTACCCTAGAAATTAATGTTGATTGAATATTGATATATTGATCAAACGATGTTTGTCATGATACATGTGGACATGTTTTTAAAGATGATGACATGATGATGTGATGGGTGTTACCTTTGGTTTGAGATGATGAGATATGACAAGGTGAGTTTATTCATCCTAGAAATAATTCCATGAATGGGTTGATATGAGATACCCATCGTTTTATGGTGTTTTAGTGATAATGTTGTAGTGAAACACCACCTTGAGTTATTCTAAACATGACTCTACAACCTATGTGAGAGTACTATAGTCATGAGTGAGTATTGAGTATATTATGTAATCGAGTACCCCTCTGTTCATTACATGTGAATAGGGTTAGGGTTACTCATACCAGAATTAGAGTTTTAGAACCCCTTTGTCCAGTGCCTATTGGAAAATTACAGTTCGTCTATAAGTGAAGTATGGTACCCCCTTGATCATTACGTCACACAACAGGGCATGTATCCCTCACATCAATCCATTTGATTGTGTGAGTTCTCTATCTCATAATGGGTAATTAATCCTTCATGAATATGGGCAAGATTATTTGGGGACCTATTTTGGTGTGTATTTTTATCTTCATGATTTTTTTATTTAAAGAGATATTGTTTATTATTAGATTGGGAATTACTTCATTGGGAGAGCTATATATATAGATGGAAACCTTCAAATAATTGAGAATAGTTGTAGCTCAAATGTCATATCATATAGGATCTTGAGGATGAAATACTATTATATTTAATAGTTTCACTAGTTTACCCTTAGGTTTTGTTTATCTATGAGTACATGAGTATATATTATGTTTTATATGATTTGATTACTATTCATTATTGTGCATAGATTTAATATTTCTTAATACTTAGGATATCCTGCTATGTTATTATACCCATCCCTACATGGGAACTTATCCGGTGACATACACATGGTTATAATTTCTTTTGACATTTTACAAGATTACATAGAGATATGGATCTATCATTGTTGGTGTATAGATTTTCATCAGGTGATGATTATAAAAGGTATGTTTGTGGAGGAGTTTTCCCCCATTGTCCAATGAGTCTCCTTTAAGACTGTATTTATGGACATTATGTCTTTTTTCTAAGTCATTGCATTGTATTTTTAATGTATTATAAAATTGATTATGTACTGTTACATACTTTATAGATGATATGAAATGTATCAATCCATTCATGAATTATTAGTTTATTTTATATACATTTAGTGTATGTGTTGAGTGTATTGGTGGTTTTTTATTATAGGTTCATGGGTGAAAGGATCCCATTTTATTGATTCTTGTCACTAAAACCTATCTAATTGGATATGGTCTTGTAATAATACACTAGGCCTTTTCATAGACTTGATCTAGGTCTTTGTGGGTTTGGTTTAGGTCAGAGTGGTATCATAGTGGGGTTATCATAGTGGTTTTTATTAGGAACAAAGTTTGGAGTAGGAAAATGTGAGTTTTTGTTTTTGGAAAGTAATTAAACAATTATAAATGGATTTGGGTTTGTCCATTCAGCAAAATGAAACTAACTATAGTGTATGGAGGCCAACATTGACATGGTATATCCCACTAGGACCCCACTCGGGTCGATAATAGATTGAGTGTGCCACCCTAATTCTACCTTCAATAGGACCGGGGTCGGTGAAAATCACCAAGAAGGCGTAACACACATATGGGATGCCTTATCCTATAAAATTATAAACATCCACACATATCCATGATAGAATATATATAATAATTCAAGGCCATAAATAAATAATCCCACTAAAGTACATCATTTATGAAACAATGAACAACATCCCAAAAATAAAATACATCCCAAAACCGTAAACTAGGTAAACCAAAAATCCTAACAAACTAGCCAAACACCAGCCACAAATAGTGGGAAATGATAAAATTTGCATCATGAAACAAGAACTACCAGTAACAAGAAACACTAAAAAAAACAACCACCAATCTCCACTAAGTACCATAAACTCTATTTACAAATAAAAACTATACATCATCTACATAAAAATAACATGTGTGGTAAAAAAACCCATGTAGGGGTGAGTATAAAAATACCTAGTAGGAAACCCCCAAAACATAGGTGGAAAATATAGAAGAAATTCATTTCAACATAAAGTATCCATATAAGCTTTAAGGAAAATATATAACCATAGTCAATTATGTTATCAACCACAAAATGAATCTCACTATGATTCAACTATTAGAAGAGAATTTATTACTCTTGAGCATTAAAAACCTAAGAACACTAATACTTGGGATTTCATGTCTATATCACTCTTCACTAGTAGTTGGGGAATATTCCCTATCTAGGAACATGGATATTGATCAAGGGAGTTACTAAACCTTGTAGTGTACCACACCCCAATATATAGAGGGTACTGACTCCATTTATTAAGGAATTTTATCAATATATGGGTGAGTAATGACTCCACTGATGGAGAACCCTACCTTGACATATGAGAGAGTACCTGAACTTCATCTATATATAGGGGGATATGTCCTATCATGAATATGATTCCAAATACGTATCTAAACCCACATATATATAAGATTGTACCCCAAAACATGGGAAAGTACCTTACTCTATTTCTATTCCAAACCTCTCACATGTATCTTTTAATCACCTGAAAAGAGCTAAGATCCTTGAAATTCCCAAACCATAATGTAAATAGACTCTAAAGTATGAAAGGAGAATACTTTCATGCTCTATGCATGGAGATACTCAGAAAAGACTACTCATATGTTTTTAATTAGAAAATGGGTGAGAAATCACATATAATATATTAAATGACCCAGTACATGGCACGTTTAGTAGGGAACATGGTGTGTAATGATCTTGGGGAAGGTTAGTCATGTATTACCATAGATCAATCCATTAAAGTCAACATAAATGGAATGTACAACATGGGTACATAACATGTATGGATAATAGGTGTAAGGATTTACCACACACACATAGAATGAACTCCAAGTTATTCTTACATTGGCTACACAAAATCTATGGAAGTACACAACATGTAGACCCTGGTTGTACATGACATCTCTATTAAATTATTGTCATGTGGGACACACAAGGATTCCATTCATGTACTATTAGGGCCAACTATGAAAAAAAATTCTATCCATGGTATTATTTTTATTTGTAGGATAAAATTCGATGGAATAATTTCTATTAGTCTAGATGGTGGTTGTTAAGAATGAGTGACTAGGGACCATGTGTCTGGAAGATAGGATACTCAAAGTTGTATACTAGAGGAATGGTAATTATATTGATCGATATATATATTCATTAGATAACATCAGTAATTCCCACATAAACTTTGCCTAATTAAAGTATCGGGTGAAAAGCGTAAACTCATGAGAGTTTAAAAGTGATCTTAGTGTATCAGTTGAGGAAGTTGAGGTAGTGGGAGCCTTTGAGTGAATGAATATATAACTATGAAAATAAGAGCTATGTGTATGCACTCCTGTGATGATTAGAAGATATAGTGACCGACTCCACTGACTGGATTCTACTATAATTAGTATGATGTATCACTTGTGATTGAAAACTCAAGCTATTATAATAACACTTTTTCCTATAATCAAAGTAAATTTGTGTCCCCCCCATGAAGTAGGACTCACTCTGAACCATTTAAATTTGGTTGTTCTTTTTCCATGATTTTTTTTATTTTTTTCTTTCAATCATTATATTTTTTCAATTTGTTTGGAATTGAAATACAGTTATTTGAGTGCATTTTTCTTCAAAGTTTCAATCATTATAGAATTTGATCAAATATCAATAATTTTTTATGCTTTGTAAGTTTAGTGAAAATATTATGATGGGTTAACAAAGGATTAACAAGATCCTCAAAAGTGTCATCAGAGCTTTTTTTAGAGGATCTTTGGACAGTGATACCCTGGTGAAGGTATTTTAGAGATTGGTTCAGTAGCATCATGATAAAACATTATTTTGTTGAATATTTTATTGATAATAAATAAAATAATTTCCTCAAATTGTTCTAAATATGTCCATTTATGAAATATTTGGGATGAGATTATTCATTTGAAAATTTGATTAAAATTCAAGTTTTACCCTTTTAAAATGAATTGTAGTATTTCTCACATAAATATTTTAATATGAATTATTTGAACTTAAATTTTTGTAATAGTGTTTCTCACTTAATTTTATACAACTTTTATTCAGGAAACTAGAGCTAAAGAGTGAATTTGGTTGGTAAAAATGGGCCATGAAGTCAAAGTTGGGCTTGACTCTCCAGAATGGACATGGGTTCTGTATTTGAGCCATAACTTCTTCATCCGTACTTGGATTAGGCCCAATTTTTGAGAGGGGATAGGGGATTCATTTTCACACAAATAATAAATGTATAATGAGATCTGGTTCATTCTTTTTTGAGTTCAAATGGGCGGTGTAAGTTGTATTAAAATATTTGGCCGAGATTCCCCATTCACACTTGAAACCTCTTTAAACCTAGCCTCCCCTCTACTCTATAAATTAGTGTTTTTATCATTTTGAGGGGTTGGGACGTGTATTATGAGATTGGAGGTAGAGGATAATTAGTTTCACCCAAATTATCAAACCATTGTAAGAGGGGTAACTCTTGAAGCAATGATCCCCTCATCGAAGCCTCCTTCTCTTCTTCATGTTGTAATATTTTTATTTGTGTGTTAAACTTCATTTTTCTTATTTTATTTATTCTATTTTCTAATGTTTTATTCAAATTTATTCTTATCTTAATCTTCCTCTTTGGTCTGGAATTATTTAGTAGAAGCGTGATTGGGTTATACCCATTATAAACCGTCGCAAATGCAATTCGCTTCTACGATGATTACGCCACCCATAAAAGAGTAGTATTTTTAGTAATCGATCTATATATTACCTTATTCATTAATTTATTTTGAATAAATGAGATAATTTAATTCACTTAATATAATATATTAATTGACTTTTCAATTTAAATGAAACTAAGCAAGCAATTGAACAATAAACACAAATCACGCAAGGTTGAGAATTGTGTGAATTGTGAGAGCGCGAACTTAATTGTTAATTCAAAACCACACGGGATAAATTTGTAGTATTAAAATATAATATCTAAACTCAATTAATTATAATTTCAAGAGAGGATATGTGCCTTAATTTACCACTGACCATAAGATAACCTTAGAACATCAATCAAAGCAGGGTGCTGCGATTGCATGTTCCGAAGTTAGCCTTGGGTTAAATTCACTTCATCTTTGTGGTAAAGTTAATTCTCGTAGGGTTAGAGATTTAAAAAATTAAGGGATAATAATTAATTGGATATTAATTTAAATGATAATTATTAATAAATTATTGAATAGGTAGAGTTAGATCTATTACACTTTCTAAAAATAGTTTTCTAGAAAAACATTTTCTCGTTGTGCTTTGTTAATCAACTTACATTTCAAAATTAAAAAAATGCAATCTTCTTCCAGCAAACTTATTCTAGTTTTATAAATGATAAATAACCCCCATAATCTCAAGTAGTTTTCTTAATTCCTTTTATTTTATTTTCAAAATAACTTTAATAAGTTGTTAAATTTACTTCCTCCTTTGAGAGATGACCTTGGTCAACCACTCTGCTACACCTAAGTAACCCGAAACTGAACATCATTTGAAAGCACCCACGACAGTGCCTTTAAAATTGGAACTGTTTCTGGGGAGGCAAGTAATTATTTCAAATAATTAGAGGTATTTATTTTATTTTATATTTTATTCTCTTCTTCTATTATTTCTTCCTTCTTTACCTAATCTGATTTTTTTCTTCTTCTATTATTTCCTTCTTCTTATTTTTGGACCATCAACTCAAACTTCTCATTTTTATTATGGTAAAATTTACTTATTTTTATTTTTATTTGATTTATGACATGAACTAATCCCAAATATCTCTTAGATCTTGACCCTGTGATTGAACGTAGCCTTTGGGCTTGAATCAGACATTCTCAGTCTATGGGTAGTTTCAACATTCAACCAGTTAGAGAATTCCTCCACTCTCAGAACATTGAAATTGGAAGAAATTTAAATTAAACCATAAAAAAGAACCAATGGCTGAAAATAATGGAAATTAACTTAATAGAGCCATTTGAGAATTGGATTCACCTGATATTAACTATCTACCAAATTGCATTGCATGCCCAAATCTCGAATCAGACTTTGAACTGAAATATGGATTATTTCACCTTCTTCCAAAATTTCATTGATTATATAGTGAGGATCCAAATAAATATTTGAAATAATTTAATGTGGTTTTCTCAACTTTAAAACCAAGAAATGTTTCTGAATATCAAATCAAACTAAGATCTTTTCCATTTTCACTTGATGGAGCTGTGAAAGACTGGATGTATTATTTATAACCTGAAGATGTAACTTTTTGGAATGATTTGAAATGTCTTTTCCTACAGAGATTTTTTCTAGAATCAAGGACCAATTCCATTCATAAGAAGATATCGGGGATCAAGCAAGCCCAAGGAGAGTCAATTTTTGATTACTGGGAGCGATTCAAGAAGTTGTGTGCAAGCTGCCCACATCACCAAATCAGTGAGCAACTCCTCATCCAATAATTCTATGAAGGACTCACACCTATGGAGAGAATCATGGTGGATTCCGTGACTGGAGGAGCATTGGTGGACAAGACACCAGTAGCTTCACGTGCATTGATTGAAAAAATGGCCCAAAACTCCCAACAATTTGGTGATCGAGGTACACCACATGTCAGGGGAGTACATAAGGTAAGTCCATCTTCTCTTGAAAGTCATTTGATTGATACCAAGTTAGAAGAATTGAAAACTATGGTGAGTTAGATTGCTTTGGCACAAAAGACATTCCAACCCCCTCCTTCAAGGCCTTGTGGAATTTTCACTAAGACAAGCCACCCAAGTGACTACGGCCCACAATTACAAGAGACAGAGGATTGCACATCAGTATTACCAGGGAGACCATATTAGCAGAAACAATAGACATACCCCCAAAATAAGTTTGATTCATTTTCTCCAACATACAACCAAGGGTGTAAATATCAACCAGACATGAGGTATGACTCTGGACAACAACAAAGGCCCCCTTTTCAACAAAATTTCCAGTAGCCTCCACCTTACCAACAGGGTTTACAACAACCCCAAAGATGATTTGAAGCCCAAAAATCAACAAACCAACAACAAGGGAACCCCCCACCAAAGGTATATTCTAATACTAATGATCTTTTGAAACAAATTGTTCTCAATCAACAGAATGAGCTGAAGAGTCAAGGTTTAGAGCTGAGGGAGTTGAAGACTCAAATGAGCCAGATTTCCACCGCCCTCCATGAACTTGTAAGTAAGAATTCCGGAAATATACCTTACCAACCCACTCCCAATCCAAAGGGGAATGTTAGTTCCATCACATTGAGAAGTGGGAAGCAAACAACTGATGCTTCTCCACCTACCATTACACCGGGATTCACCTCAACTCCAAAAAATTCCAGTTCCACATCAACTGATGAGCAACCCAAGAAGAAAGATAAAGGTAAGAAAAAGATTAATGATGTTCCTCCTAAACCCCTTCCTTTTCCAAACAGGGTTGTTCAAACCAAGAAGATGATTGAAAAAGCAATGCAAAAGGAGGTTTTGGACACATTCAATCATGTGGAGATCAACATTCCTCTAATTTAATCCATTAAGAAAATTACAAGGTATGTGAAGTTCTTAAAATAACTTTGTACCAATAGAAGAGGCGTCAAGGGAAATGAAAGGATCAATCTTGGAAGGAATGTGACATCACTCATTACACCAACTCTAGAAATGCCGACAAAGTGCAAGGATCCAGGGACATTCACCATCCCATGCACCATAGGGGAGTTGCACTTTTATGATGCACTTTGTGATTTGGGATCTTCTATAAATGTTATGCCTCACTCTGTATTCCCTTCTTTGCAGGTTGGTGATCTGAAACCGACGAGATTAGTGGTGCAGTTGGTGAATAGAGCTACGACATATCCAGTGGGAGTCCTTGAGGATGTACTTTTATGGGTAAGAGACATGATCTTTCCAGTAGATTTCTATATGATTAACATGAAATATGATCAGGTAAGTTCTCATGATCCCATTATCTTAGGTAGACCCTTCCTCAAAACTGTAAAAACTATCATAAATTTCAATTAGGGTACACTTTCCATGGAATTCGGGGATGAATTTGTGATATTTAATGTTATGGATTCCATGAAGTACCCCTCAGAGGATCATTCTGCATTTTTTATCTCCCATTTAGAAGCACCAAATAAAAACCTCATGGATTTTGATTGTCCTATGCTTAGAGAGATTATGAGTATTGGTTCTAGTTTGATGTCTAAGATTAATTCCACACCTATTTATAATGCACAAGACTCTCCTAGATTTGATTTTGAAATGGAATAATATTCTGATTTTGATCATGTGAACTCTAATTATGACATGGATGTTGAGTATGCTGATGGATTTGATGATTTATTCTCTGATTTTGATGATGTAAATTCGGATACTGATGATCTTTGTGCACATATTTTAGTTTCTTCTATGTCTCCATCCATACACCACCCCCCTAAACTGGAACTCAAGCCATTTCCACCAAATCTCAAATACTCATACTTGTTGAGTGGCGAGAGATTACCTGTTATAATTGATAATAATATTACTTTTGAACATGAAGAAAAACTTTTGAATCTTTTGAGGGAGAACATTAAGGAAATCGGGTGGACCTTGGCTGACATATCAGGTATTTGACCCTCCATTTTCATGCATAGGATTCTTTTGGAGGATGGGGCTAAACCGGTTAGGCATCCACAAAGGAGACTCAATCCAACCCTTATGGAGGTTGTTAAAAAAGAGGTTGAAAAATTACTCGAGGCAGGTATAATCTATCCCATTTCAGATTCCCAGTGGGTAAGTCCTATTCAGGTTGTGCCTAAAAAAAGTGGTGTTACGGTTGTTAAAAATGAGAAATATGAGTTAGTTCCAATGAGGGTTCAAAATAGTTGTCATGTGTGTATTGATTATAGGAAACTAAATTAGTCCACTCGCAAAGACCATTTCCCCCTCCCATTTATTGATCAGATGCTTGAGAGACTAGCTGGGAAAACACACTACTATTTCTTGGATGGATTTTTTGGATATTTTCAGGTTCTTATTTCTCCAGAAGATCAGGAAAAGACAACATTCACTTGTCCATTCGGTACGTTTTCCTACCGAAGGATGCCATTTGGACTTTGCAATGCCCCAGGTACCTTCTAGAGATGCATGGTGAGTATTTTTTTCTGATATTATTGAGACCTGCATGGAGGTATTTATGGATGATTTTACAGTGTATGGATCCTCATTTTATGATTGTATCTCTAGTTTGGGAAAGGTTTTGAATCGTTGTATTGAGAAGAATCTGGTCCTAAACTTTGAAAAGTGTCATTTCATGGTAGATCATGGCATTGTCTTAGGGAATGTAGTGTCAAAACATGGGATAGAGGTTGATAGATCTAAGATAGACATTATTTCATCCTTACCCTATCCTTCATGTGTGCGTGATGTTAGATCTTTCCTAGGTAATGCAGGACTTTATCAGTGCTTCATTAAAGATTTTAGTAAGATTGTTCTTCCTATGTCGTGATTACTTCAAAAAGATTCTGATTTTGTGTTTGATGATTATTGTAGGAATTCCTTTGATGAGCTAAAAAAATGTCTTACCACTCCACCTATCATACAACCCCCACGGTGGGAGCTTTATTTTGAGCTTATGTGTGACACATCCAACTTCACGATTGGAGCTGTCTTATCTCAGAGGGTGGAGGAACGTTCACATGTGATCGCCTATGCTTCGGGGAAATTGGATTCGACCCAATAAAATTACACAACCACGGAAAAGGAGTTTCTTGCTGTCATATTTTCTTTAGATAAATTCCATTCATATTTATTGGGCTCTAAAGTAGTTGTTTTTTCTGACCATGCAGCTCTGAGGTACCTCTTGAAGAAGCCAGATGCAAAGCCCAGGCTAATCCGATGGATGCTCCTTCTTCAGGAATTTGATATTGAGATAAAGTAAAAAAAGGGGTCAGAAAACTTGGTGGCGTACCACATGAGTAGGCTTACTCACACACTATAGGATGACACCTTGGACCAGGTAACACTTTGGGACACTTTCTCCGATGAGCATCTTTATTCCATCTCAGGTACGCATCCTTGGTATGCAGATTTAGTTAACTACATTGTTGCCTCTGAAATCCCTGCAAATTTAAAGAAACATCAAGTCCAAAAATTAAAAAGTGAGTCTCAGTATTATGTTTGGGATGACTCATACCTCTGTCTCATGTGTAGTGATCAAGTTATTAGGAGGTGTGTTCCTGATCATGAGTTGGAGTCTGTTTTACATTTTTTTCATACACTTGCTTGTGGTGGACACTTTGGACCCCAACAGACAGCTAGGAAAGTTTTGGACTCTGGATTATATTGGCCTAACTTATTCCATGATGCCCATGTGTTTTGTAAGTCATGATCTCATTGCCAACACACTGGGAACATTTCTAGGAGACATGAGATTCCCCAACAACCCATACTATTCTGTGAGATTTTTGATGTATGGGGCATTGATTTTATGGGTCCTTTTCCTAGTTATTTGGTTATATATATATTTTTGTTGCTATTGATTATGTGAGTAAATGGGTGGAGGCTAATGCCACTAGGACTGATGATTCTCATGTTGTTGAGGAATTTGTCAAAACACATATTTTTTGCAGGTTTGGAGTACCGAAGGCCATTATCAGTGACCAAGGGACACACTTCTACAATAGGAATTTTTCTTCCCTTCTTTAGAAGTATGGGGTGACACACAAAACATTAACACCATACCACCCTCAAAAAAATGGCCAGGATGAGGTTTTAAATAGGGAATTGAAACAAATTTTGGAGAAAACTATGTAGCCAAATAGGAAAGATTAGAGCAAGCATTCAGATGATGCATTGTGGGATTATAGGACAGCATACAAGACACCCATTGGTATGTCCCCATTTCGGATTGTTTTTGGGAAAGCATGTCATCTACCCATGGATGTTGAGCATCAAACTTATTGGGCTATAAAGAAATGCAACAAGGATTTGGCCCAAGCTGGAATCCAAAGGAAGATGAAAATTCAAGAGCTTGAGGATATTCGATTGTCTTCATATGAGAACTCAAGGATCTACAAGGAAAAATCAAAATTAGCTCATGATATAATGATCCAACAAAAGGAGTTTCATGTTGGAGAGAAAGTCCTTCTCTACAGTTCACGACTGAAGCTAATGCTTGGTAAATTGCATTCCAGGTGGTTAGGTCATTATGTTGTGACTAATGTTTTTCCCTATGGTGCAGTGGAGATCACATAAGAGGACACATGAAGGAGCTTTATAGTCAATGGGAAACGTTTGAAGAGATAAATTGAGGGACTTCCTACTGATGTAGTGGATTTTATCACACTGCATGACCCCATCATCACTTGAGAACATCAGGCTGTTCCTAACCCTTTAACTTTTTTTATTATTTATCCTATTTAAAATTATACATTTCATGTTCATATATCATCTCATGGGTTCACATTGAGGAAAATGCAAAATTTTAAGTGTGAGGGAGGGAACCTTTTAGTTTAGTAATTTTAATTGTTTTCCTGTTTAAAAAAATTGCGTGTTTTTCAAATTTTGTGTGTTTATTTTTCAATTTTATGTGTGTTTTTGAAACTTTTGAGCTGAAATGATTATCATCACCATTTTTAAATCCATATCAATAAGTGAAACAATTTATCCCTTGAAACTAAGCTTAAATGAATGCTGAAATGACATTGTTTCAAGTTCGAATATTTAGTAATTTCATGAAAAGTACACTGAATTTTGAATCCCATGCCACATATCACTATCTTTATATTTGAAATCACTTTTCTGTGAGGCTTCTGAACCATTATTTTTATATTCTTTACATTCACCTCACTTCCTAAGAGAACCAAACCATGCTTGATTTAACCAGAATTTGATTTATTCCTGTTAAAACTTGAGGGTTTGAGGTACTTATATTTAAATGACTGAGGAATTTGTTTGGTATTAAAGCCCCTATTTCAAAAAATATTTTTTTTATAATGGCCTACCTTGAACATTTAGTCCTTTTATCCCTTAGAATCCATGAAAAAACTATTAGGTTAGCCACATTACAAGCCAATTTTCCCTATCTAACCAACTCTTGAAGTGAAATTTCATAATATAGTTGAACTTAAGTGTGGGGGAAGTTGTCTTGTGTTGTGCTACCACATTATTTGATACTTTGGGTGGAAAATTAAATTCAGTTGAGATGTGTTTGATGCTGAATAAAATCATTATATTGAAAGCTGTGCCTTTTCTGGAGATTTCATGATAAGTGAAGTTGTGCCTTTTTTGGAGCTTCTAATAGAGGTAGAAAGCTGTGCCTATCTGGAGCTTTCAAGAAAATCATGTTTGAGAAGATTAACATTTTTTTTGCTGAATGGTGAATGATGTAAACTTTCCATGACTTTTCATGATGATGGAGCTGAATTGATACTATGGAGATTTAGGAGGAGACCATATTTAAGTGAAAATTAGATTAATTCAATTTTGCTTCAAAAAGTGTCAAGCCCTCCTCATTCAACCTCAGAGTTTTTCACATCTAAATCCTACCAATCGAAAGCCACAGAACAACCCTAAAAAGTACTCATGATAAACATATTTCCTTGACTCACATCGGGTGGTGATGTAGGTATTTATCAAGACAATGGTGACCCTTGTATGAGTTTGGATGAGAAAGACATTGCAAAAAAATTGACATTTGTGTGATAAGAGAAAATTCAAGTGAGGTAAGTGTTTTGTGCATGGGAGGATAAATAAAGTGAAAATATATTAAATGATATAAATGAAGAAATTGAAATAATGTTTTTTATGAGGCATGATATCTTATTTTTCTTGGTTTGGAATTGTTGGATCTCAAGGATATGTGTTTTAAAATTGTTTTGATTTAATATTGATCTTTACATGATATGAGGTTTTTCCCACGAGTGCAAAAGGGTAAGTGTGAGGGAGTTGATAAAACACTATTTTTTTGAATATTTTATTGATAATAAATGACATAATTTCCTCACATTGTGCTAAATATGTCCATTTATGAAATATTTGGGATTAGACCATTCATTTGAAAATTTGATTAAAATTACGTTTTTACCCTTTTAAAATGAACTGTAGTATTTCGAACATAAATATTTTAATATGAATTATTTGAACTTAAATTTTTATAAAAGTGTTTTTCACTTAATTTTCTACTACTTTTATGCAGGACACTAGAGCTAAAGAGTGTATTTGGTTGGTGCAAATGGGCCATGAAGTCAAAGTTGGGATGGACTCTCCAGAATGGACATGGGTTCTATATTTGAGCCATAACATCTACATCCGTTCTTGGATTAGGCACAAATTTTGAGAGGAGCTCGGGGATTCATTTTCTCACAAATCATCCTTTTGGAAGGAGAGCTGGTTCATGTTTTTTTGAGGTCAAATGGGCGGTTCAATTTGTATTAAAATATTTGGCCGAGATTCCCCATTCACACTTGAAACCTCTTTAAACCTAGCCTCCCCTCCACTCTATAAATTAGTTTTTTTCTTATTTTGAGGGGTAGGGACATGCATTAGGAGATTTTAGGCAGAGGAGAATTGGTTTAGCCTAAATTCTCCCACCATTGTAAGAGGGGTAGCTCTTGAAGCAAGGATCCCCTCATTGAAGCCTCCTTCTCTTCTTCATGTTGTAATATTTTCATTTGTGTGTTAAACTTCATTGTTATTATTTTATTTATTATATTTTCTTATGTTTTATTCAAATTTCTTCTTATATTAGTCTTCCTCTTTGGACTGGAATTCTTGAGTAGAATATTGATTGGGTTATACCCATTATAAACTGTTGCAAATGCAATTCACTTCAACGATGATTACGCCACCCATGGAAGAGTAGTCTTTTTAGTAATCGATCTATATCTTACTTTATTCATTCATTTATTTTGAATAAATGAGATAATTTAATTCAATTAATATGATCTATTAATTGAGTTTTCAATTTAAATGAAACTAATGAAGCAATTGAACAATAAACACAAATCACACGAGGTCGAGAATTGTGTGAATTGTGAGAGCGTGAACTTAATTAGTAATTCAAAACCACACGGGATCAATTTTTAGTGTTCAAATATAATCCATAAAATCAATTAATTATAATTTCCAGAGAGGATATGTGACTTAATTTACCACTAACCATAAACTAAACTTATAATATAAATCAAAGCAAGGTGCTGCGATTGCATGTTCTGAAGTTAGCCTAGGGTTAAATTCACTTCATCTTTGCGGTAAAGTTAATTCTTTTAGGGTTCAGGATTTAAAAAATTAAGGGATAATAATTAAGTAGATATTAATTTAAATTATAATTATTAATAAATTATTGAATAGGTAGAGTTAGATCGATTACACTTTCTAAAAATAGTTTTCTAGAAAAACATCTTCTCGCTGTGCTTTATTAATCAACTTACATTTCAAAATTAAAAACAAGAAAAAAATGTAATATTCTTCCAGAAAACTTCTTCTAGTTTTATAAATGATAAACAACCACCATTCTTTCAAGTAGTTTTCTTAATTACTTTTATTTTATTTTCAAAATACCTTTAATAATTTGTTAAATTTACTTCCTCTTTTGAGAGACGACCTTGGTCATCCACTTTGATGCACCTAAGTAACCTGAAACCGAACATCATTTGAAAGTGCCCATGACAACGCCTTTCACATCATTATTCCCTTTTCCTTATTGGAGTGTTTTCAGTAAGCAGTTCTTGGTCCTTTTTACGTGTTACAATTTTTTTCAATAATTCATTAATTTATAGATAAATATAATTGGATGAGGGTAAGGTCTATGTGGAGAAGTTTGAAGACATGCATTTTGGGTTCTACAGAATGAAGATAGAGGGCTATCAACTATAGAAGGAGATTGATCTAGAATTGGTGGGTATGAAGATGTAATTGATGATGAAGGAAGAATAAGAGACACTATAAAATAAATAATTAGGGTTGATATAGATTTCATTATCCCAAAAAATGGTTTATAATATCCAGGATGTGAAAAATGCATTGGAACTTATGAAGATCATCAGTGATATATATGTGAATCCAACAACATTGAACAAGTTTTTACTCTTAAGAAGGTTATTTGAAATGATAATGTTGGAAGGTAAACTAAAAACAAATCACATCAGTGTATTCAACATGATAAGGAGTCAGTTGGAGTCAGTGTAGGTGAACTTTGGAGATTTGGAATGGGCATTGTTATTATTATCATCTCTCCACATATCTTGTGATACGATGGTTTGCACTATGAGAAACTCAAGAGATAATAATGAATTAGTATTTTCAGAAACCAGGGACTTGATCATGAATGAGGATCTTCATTATAAGGATATTTAGGTATCTTTCAATAATTCCTATAATTTAGAAGGAAAATGAAAACCCACAAAATGGAATGGTCAGAGAAAAGGGTAAGGAAGAAGGATTAAAAGTAGGATTATCTTAGTGGAAGGTGGTCCCATGTGTTATAATTATGAAAATAAAATACACCTAAAGAAAGATTTCAGTGAGAAGATAGTGAATTATGGAATATATACTTCCAAAAGTGTATTTTTGAATCCTGTATTAGAAGATAAAAGTGGTCTACTATTGAGTTCTAATTATTCACTTGAGTATTGGATTATAGTCTATAGATCTTCATTTTACTGAAAATTCAAGCAGGTTAGTATGAATAATTATACTTCTTGAAGATATGAAAAGATTCATCTTACAGATGATTAAGCTCTAAAGACTATTAGAAAAGGTCAAATCTCTATTTTATTTAAAATTTTGGGGTTAAAGGGTGTACGAAACATCCTAGGAATAAAGAAAAACATAATTTCCTTTTGATAGTTAAATGATGTTGGATTTTTTACTAAATTCTTGGATGGTGTATGAGATATTTCTCATGGATCTATGATTTTGGTTAAATGAGTGTAGGATGGGACATTGTACCTCATGGTAGTATATGAAAGTATGATGTATGCTAGAGAAGTAACTTCTGCAAAGTTATGGGATGGTTGTTCAAGTCTTTTGGGTTAGAAATGAATATAAATCCTCACTAGTAAAGGGATTTTGAAGATCAGAGCATGGAGTATGATACATATAACTATTGCATCTATGGAAACCAGTAGATGGGGTCCTTAAAAATAGAAGTTAATTCACCGAATAATTGGAAGTTAGAGTTGGTGCATAAAGATATATGGGGGTCAACTATGGTTCATTCTCATGGAGGGTAATTTTTCTATGTAACCTTCATCTATAATGTAACATGAAAGTTATGAGTGTTCTTTATCAATCCTAAGTTTTAGGTGTTTAGAACCTTTATCCAATATAGATCCATGGTGGAAAAGGATAATGGTTGCAAACTTAAGTGCTTGAGATCTAATAATGGTGGGGTGTATAGAAGTATTATTCTGGATGAGGGTATATGGTTTAAAAAGACTATACTAGGTACTCTAGAATATAACAAAGTCAAAAATAGGATGTACCAGACATTAGTTGAAAATAAAGTAGTATAAGAATTCATCTGAGATTCCACATGGTGTTTTGGGTGGAAACGGTTAATTATGTGGCATACTTGATTAATAGGTTTTCTTCTTCACCATTGGGGTAGAATTTATTAGATATTTGTTGGTCTGGAAGGAAGTTAGAATTCACCCATATCAAAGTCTTTATTGCACTCTCTTGAATCCATGTTGATTCAAAGGAGAGGGAAAATATTTATGTTAATTCATAATAATGTTACTTTATTGGGTATGATGAAAAAGATTTTGGTTTTTAACTTTGGGAAAACAACCTTTATAAGGTGGTAATAAGTCACAATGTGATCTTTAATGAAGAGATCTTATGGAAGGATAAGAAATTAGAAAAAAATATTAATGGAAGAAAAGTATCACCAGAGGTCAAAGTTCAACTGAATAGACATTCAAAAGTTATAAATGTTCTTGAAATTTAGTAAGTATATAAATATATAGAACACTAGACTATTTTGGAATATACAATGAATGATAATCAAGTTTTAATGGTATCTCCAAGATTAGAAGTACCAAAATTATCTAGGACTGTTAAGGCTTTGGGTAAAGCTTTAGGAGAAAGATATCCCATAGATAGATCACTGGAAGTTTCAATACTGGAAGGATCTTATGTATAGATATATATTTATAGATCTAATAGAGTAAGGCACCATGTAGAGAGGTGTGAAAGTGATATACACTACATGATTCTAAAAGATGATGAAAAACCTGAGAGTCCAGAGGAGGATAAAAGTTCAAAAGACTCAAATTAGTGTGAGTTATCCTTGAGTGATCAAATTTATTCCCTACATGTGTCTAAAACATGAGATTTAATATAAAGGTTTACTGGAATGAAAGTAATTCAAAAAAATGGGTGTATTGGTTAAAAGGTAAAGTAAATGGAAAACATAGATACAAAGCATGACTAGTCATGAATGGTTTTCAACAAACAAAATGTGTGGATTTCTCAAAAATATTTTCATAGGTAGTTAAACATATATCTATCCATATGGTACTTAGTAGGTTTACATAGAGGGATTAAATCTTGATCAGTTATACAAGAAGACAACACCCCATCATAGAGACCTAGATGAGGAAATCTATATAGAGCAACGAGCTGGTTTCATGGAGCATGTGAACTAGAATATTGTGTGGAAGATTAATATTATCCTTTATGGTTTGAAGTAATAATCAAGGTAGTTGAATCAAAATTTTAATGACTTCATGGTGAAATGAAATTTTATCTAGATCAATGATGATCATTGATGTTACCCGAAGGTGTGTGATGATGGGTGTTTCATCATCTTAATTCTCTATGTTAATTAAATTCTTGTTGATGGTCCAATGAAGGAAATATTCAATGATACAAAGGTTTAATTGTATGTAAGATCCAATATGAAAGGTCTCCACATAACTAAATAGTTGTTAGGGATTAGAATTATGGGGGACTTAAGTTCGGGTACTTTGTACTTGATCTAATAAAATCACATCTAGAAGGTAGTAGAGTGATTCAACATGGGTGAAGTAAAACCAATGACTACCAATACATCTAAAAATTTCAAATTTATAAAGGAGAAGAGATCATTAATATAATCTGAGGTAGATCACATGGTGAAGATTCCCTATATATCAACATTTAGAATCCTGATTTATGACATGGTTTTTACTCAACCAGAAATTGTGTGAGTAGTGGGAGTTTTTAGTAGGTTTATATAAAATCATATAAGACGTAATTTGAAGGCTATGAAGTGGATTCTACAATAATTAAAGTGTTTCAAATTTTTTCACTTTTCTTCAGAACAAATGAGTCATTGAAGGGGTATTCTGAATCTTTCTTTGTTAGAGATTGATACATTATGAAAACACCACCATAAATAGGTTCACATTTAGTGGAATGATAGTTAGATGGATGTAAAAGATTTAAATATTTGCTTCACACTTGAAAATAAAAACAATGTACATTTATTTAATATAATTTTGGAATAAGTTGATCTAACTGAAGGGGATGATGGAAGATCTCATAAGGAGGAAAGATGATGGAGTGTTATTTTTCAATTCAAAAGGCATGATTCACTAATCCAGAATTATAATGTTTCATTCATGAAAAAATAATATTTATCTGAAGTATCACTTCATCCATTATTTATTATAAGATGGATCATATCTATTGAAGATAGATGTGGCTGAGAATATGGTATATATGCTAACAAAGTTCATTGTATGGGATTTGTTGAGGTGATGTTGCACCTTTCTTAGGATGGGTTGATTAAAAGAGTGGTAGAAGAGCTATGTAGATATAAAGGAAGGATGAGAAATGATAAATAGGTCCATGTCATCTGATGGAAGACTTAATGGTAAATCCTAAAATATGATTCTCAAGTGGGATATTATTAGGATCACCTTTGAAGACCATTTTCCAACCATGGTTTTAGTTTCATCAGAAGGAGAACATTCAATGGAATAATTTAAAATGGTTCAAACGATAGTGGTGGATAGGTAGTGACTAGGGTCCAGGTGTCTAGAAGATGGATTACTAGAAGTTACAGACTAAATAATAGGTAGTTACATTGATGGATAGATGCAATCGATAAATAGAATCAATAATTACCTCCTTGACTCAACCTAATGGATGAGTGAGAATAATGGGTAAACTCATAAGAGTTTAAAAGGGACCATAATGTAAAAATTGAAATATTGTCAAGTTATTTTAGTTTAGGCCTTAAAAAATGGTATTAGAGTGTCTTTTATTTTATTTTTATATTTCAAGAATGATAATCAAATATGGAATGTGTTAGAGATTGTGATGGACCTCAGACTGGTGAGTTATGAACACTATTATAGTGGTAAGTCTAGGTTACCATGGTTATGAGATTGTTTTTATTAGTTTTAAATATTCTAGTTGAGATATTGATTTATTTCTAGTATGGTGTTCAAGGAATTATTGATTTCTTATTTTTATCTTGGCTCAAAGTGGTAAGAGGTGTGAGTTCATGCATCATTTTTGGAACTTAGGATTCACATAACACATGTGTTCTTATGTGTGATTTATTTTTCTAATAATATGTGGTTTAATTGTTTAGAGTTTCAATAAAAACCTATATAGTGTTTTCCTATATAAATTGTTGGTGGCATTTTACTCAGCTAAATCATGGTTCTTTCTAATGACATGTTATGTGAATCTTAGTGGGGGTGATTGCTGGACTATGATGATATAGTCTCATTGAACATGTTGATGTTTGTAAGCCTATGGTAGGTTGTTTAGGAATTGAATACCTTGGTGATATTTCGGTATAAGTGAGGTATTCTTGATAGATAATTAAAAATAGGAAGAATATTCCTTAAGGATGTGGATACCCTTGTGAGGGTAGAAGAAATGCATGCAGAATGCCTTATTATTTTTGATATAAAGTGCTTAAAGTTATTTTTCTATTGGGGTTGAGTTTATAGGGAAGGATCATTTGGATGCGTAGCCCTATTTATTTTGAGTGTGGTTTCCAATTAGATAGTGGATTGTGATCCTAGATGGTTGGATCTATAATGGGTAAAGTGTGGGTACACACTTTGTGGTTTTGGAATAATACTTGGGTAGTGGGTGATTGTGTGTTAGGCCTTGGAATGAGTGGGATACCTTAATCTTATTGGAAAGGAAGTAATGAGGGTGATTTCGGCTAGATGATACTAACATGCAAGAGAGGTATGACTGATTGGTTAATCCCATGAGCCTATTTTTGATTTCATGTGACTCATTGGACCATGAGTTTGATTGTACAATCGAGTGATACAAAAGGGTAAAACCATTGAGTTTGGATGTGATTAAGATGGGTGATAGTAAAGAACTAGTGAGAGTATTCTTAAAGAGGTTTATTCTACTTGGGAAGAGAAGAGTGAGTGTTGGAATGGATTTTTAAGGAAAAGTCTCAATGCATAAGGGAAAGTTTATACTAGTTATACACTACATAAATTTAGTTCATGGATTGATGAGAGGGTCATGAGTGGTCCATAAGGAACTATTTGGGTTATGGGGGGACCCAAGAGGTGTAGTGATAGTGGTGAGTTCCCCTTGTTTTTGATTACTTGGAGGATAAACTTGGGATCTTAGTGGGGCTTGGTACGTTATCACACCCAAGGTATGATTAGATATGAGGTGTGCCTTTTGGTTAGTTGGGGGATGAGGAATGATGTGTTAATTGGAACACCTATAGGCATAGTAGCCAAAGTTTTTGGATGATAATGGGAAGGGTTACCTCTATGGTAAGATGTGACATCAGTAATGGATCAATGTGCAATGGAATAGTTGATTTGAGCTTATGCCTTAATAGGGATTTTTTTGGATAGGATAAGCATGGATCAGGAAGAGGGACATGTGCGTGATATTGAAACCTATTAAGAATTGAGAGATAGAAGGGATTTTATATAGAGGTAAGTTACCTATTGGACGTTAGAGGGTGTGATCCTCATTTCAGATGTATTTTAGTGAATTATGAGAATAATTTTCTTGGTAATCCAGGAATGGGTAGCATTTTGTTGGTACTCAAGTATGAGTGGGGTGGTCATGTGTAGTCATTGAGTTTGGTAATGGACAAGATGTGGGATATGGTTATTGGGTGTTTTGGGTCCAATCGATTGATAATAAGGATATTCTAATGGTGGGGAGAATTAAATTAGTCATAGATATATGACACTCATGTTAGAAGGTCATGGATGTGGTGAGACTGATTGGTGGATGTAAAGGTTATAGGCGTAACAAAAGCGTTTGATGGGTCATTCCCAACAATGATTTTTGTCATGATCAATGATAAATATGATATTTACAAGATGATAAACGCCATGATCAATGGAATTAAATAAAAAAATATAGACAATGGATAAGATACTGAAACCAAAGTGCAGGATCATCACATATTATTTATCATTAATTTAAGAAATTAAAGAATTAACTTTCATGAAATTATTTATTCATTGATGGATCTGAAAAAGGATCTATATCGTGCCATTATTTCATTGTAGGAATCAAGATTAGATACCCTCTAGCGGTGATCCACACGTGGTCCAAAAATATCCAAATGTCGCTATATGAATCTCTGGGTGCTAGCACAACAGATCCTATCACTTGCTTTGTTCACCTTTGATTGCCCCAGAAATTGCTTCCAAAGTATTCTCTTTGATCTCTATTGACTCGAGAGTGAAAGGTGAAGGAATATCACTCTCTGTTCTTGGGAGTGTTTTTAGAGAAGGGAGCTCTCTAGGCCTTCGATAGGATTCTCTAGATTCCATTGTGAATGAAAAAAGAAATGAATTGGATCCTTTAAAAAATAATATAATTAGATTTATATACCATTAGGTTTAGAAATAAATAATTTCAAAAGTTCCCTTTAATATTTATTTAATCCATGCGGAACCCCATGTCTATAATAATAATAATAATAATAATATTATTATTATTATTAGTATTTCTTGAAATTCACTAAACTCGTGAATTAAATTGAATATTATTTAATCAAATAATATTCAATATATATTATTTCTCATAGGAAAATTAAACTCGGTCCTCCATTCCTCCACAATATTTATCGATCCTTAAATAATGACTATTTATTTAATAAATAAATATTACTACAATATTCTCCAATAAATAAATAAATATTATATTCACTAAATAGAAAATAAATAATTATTAAATATTATGATCTTATAATATTCTATCAAATAACCGATGATAGAATATATGTGATCAAGAAAACATAAATTATTATTAAACCACATAAGGGAATAATATTTATTCAACTTGTTAAATAATAAATAATAATATATTATTTAAATGAGATTCTAGATACACTTAGTGTGTGACCCTCTAGGCCTCTTTCTCAATGGCATTAGGTGAAGCAGCCTAAAGTCCAAAGTTAGCATATAGCAACACGCTCAGGCACCCTTCGAGAAAGAAGTTAATTATGTAATGAAATAATACCTCATATGGATTCTTACTATGTAATATAATCCCTTTATCATAATATCTCTAATCGAGAAGGTTTTATGATGGTGCCATCAACCTATGTTCTCAATATCTATTTCTTTGACTTTCTGGAAATTGAAAATTCCTATTGAATGACATGCCCATGGATTTATTTAGGCTATATCATTTTCATCAAAGGGACTGAGTATTAACTTCTATTAAAGAATAGAACCGATAAATCCTTTCTCGCATTATTTATTAATGAAATATTACTTGTGATGCACCTAATGTATCCTACCTTGTCGTGACCATATGTCATCACTGTTTTCGTCAATACATCAAAATATGCAACTTATAATACTCATTAATATTAATATTAATTTCTAAGGATAAATACACACATCCACAGATAAGAACATCCAATAACACATATAAATGTGGATTTCTTACTAGTATGTCTTGTTCACATAATATCATACACTGGATATTACTATGGGAATACACCATGATAAGGTGCCTCAAAGTCCTATGAGTCTCTAACCATGATAGACTTTATCATTTGTGTCCCTCAAATGATTTCATCTAGCTATAAAACATATATTTAAGAATACTATAATGACACTTCTGGGTTCTCATCATAGCGAGGAACTGCCATGACCTTTCAATGACATAACTACTCTTAAGACATTATCACATACTATGTCATGTAGAATAAAAATCATGATTTGATAAGGATTTTATTAATATTAAAAAAAATGAATACATGTTATCATAAATTACACAAAAGTTGGTTTTAGGACACCAAATCCAACATACTCCCACTTTTACTAGATCCAAATTATAACAATATTCAGTCCACTAGATCTCACATGATATTCATGCTTCTTCTAGGTCATGACTTTAGTCAAGGGGTCCACCATGTTTTCTTCTTTGGGAACTCTGCTTACTGTAAAAAGGTCCCATATGAAGTGACACCCACCTAACTCAAGGGGGAACTCTCTATACTGGCGTACACTCTATGATCATATCCCCAATGAAGTATCAAGTGTCATCATTCCATAGGAAAATTGAACATCGATCCTAAGGATATCCACAATAGGTACAAATATGAATGAATGAGAAACAACTATATTTAAAATAGAAGATTCTAACATAGAGGCTACCAGAATAGTAACTCTCATGGTAGATGCTCTCACACTCTTCTCCTTAGGTATCGAATGTACTATATACATCTAGCATGAACTATGACCCTAATATATAGCCTGACTACCCTGAACAGGTCCACTTTACTAGTGTTTTAATTTTGGTGTTTGACTATCTTGGCCACAAACACCTCCTTGGATTGATTGGACGGTCACACTCCATATCCTTTCTTGATGAGAAGATACTAACCCCGCTCCTAAAAATTGAGTTAGTAAATAACCTATCTTAATAAATGGTTGAGTAAATCTCATACAAAACCATTGTAGATGGCCCATCCTTCTATAAGCTAAACACTCGACTGGGTCTCTATCAAACTGTCTCCTCATGTGTCCTTTCCTCCTACACTGATGAAAGAGAAAAACTACCAGCACTCATGCCCCAAATGGTATCCCCCTAACAAGAGACCTAAAAGCATATATTCATTACACCTAATACTAAGCCACTCAGTCAAGAATTTGATCTACCCTGCTATGCTCCCCATCCTCCTTCAGGTTATGTTCAATAATTAAAGCCCGATTTACTATTTTTGACATGGTAGTAAGCTGAAAAAAATTCACCTATAATCATATGTCATACTTTATACCATCCTCAAATGAACTAGCTCTTGATAAATCATAACCTAACAAAATAGGTATGAAATAATGGAGCTCTATAAAATGGGCTAAATAGTCCATGATTGATAAGACACTTTGCTATAGATGTATAAAATCTCTGGCTCTATCACCCCTCAATATCTTGGGATAAAAATAACCATAGAAGGCTGTCTAAAAATCCATCCAAGCCATATCAAAATGATGATACATCTGAGTAATTGTTGGAGTTTGTGTTATAGGACCAACTATTTGTACTTTGATTACATGTATATTCAATGTATTGAATATTAATAAAACTTATTATTACATATTATTTGTTGTTATGCATGAATCTAATATAATAATGTCCTAGAGTATATGTCACATTTGTAAGGTCATAACAGTTCCCCTCTATGATGTGAACCTTGTTGTGCTATGATGATATTCTCAAATAATGTTCTGTGGTTGGATAAATTACTATGATGGGACACATAGTACATAGACAGTCCGGTGTGATTACTCATAAGTAGATGATGATTCTTCTCATAAATTTCACACTTGGTAATCCCCAAGATAGAATATCATGAGAACAAACCCACTAGTATGAATTATGCATGTTTTAGTGTCATAAAATATTCCTATCTTAGAGAATGTGTGATGGTACTTAGACTTTAAGATTATTATTAATGCATTTTTCAACTCGCGTACTTAGATGTATTTCATAAACCATAAAGATAACAGTTCATGGAAAAGTTGGATACGTCGGGTGCTTCATGCGTGAAATTTCATTAATGAATAAGTTAAGGAAGTATTTTTCACTTCCATATTTATAGAATAAAATATCTTGAACATTTTATTAGAATAAAACTATAACATTAAATTCCATGTACATGGTGTAATGATGTGTTTATTTTAGATAATCAAAGAAAAAAAAATCAAGCATATCGGTTGGTGACATGGATGTGCAACCTGCTTGATGAGATATTGTGATAAAGAGATTATATTACAAAGTGAGCATTCATATGTGTTTTTTGATGTTTTGACATTAAGTTCTTTCTCTTGGGTACCTTGACCCATTGTGATATAGTAATCTTGGATTTTAGGAAATCTCGCCTAATGCCAACGAGAAAAAATCCTAGAGGGTTACACACTAAGTGTTTCCATTGATCTTGATTAAATTATACTTGAGTTTAATTTATGTAATAAATATTATTCTCAAGTTTGAGGAATAATTTTATTCAAGTTATATTGATCACATAAATTAAATAAATATTGATTCGCTGACTTGTGAATAAAATATTTATTTTATTTATTGAATAATTTAATAAATATTTATTCTCTAGATTGTGAATAAAATATTTATTTATGAATAAAATATTTATTCTGTTATTCAATAAATGATAGAGGAGTTTGAATTGACCAAAACTGAGTCCAGTGAAAAATATTAATTAACAATACCATTATATTATATTTGTTATTACGCAAGTTGGATCACACCATAAAATAATAATAATATAATTATTATTATGTGGAATGGGGTTTATTAATGGTAATAAATGTTATTTAATGGACGTTATAAAATTAAATACTATTCTAACTTAAATCCTAACTCTGTAAATATAATTCTATGTCTATTGTATAGGGAATCCAAAATTGAGAATAAAGAATTGTTGTGCATAATTAATTCTCTCACAACTCCTCCTTTTATATACCTCTCAAGAATGAGAAATGCAAGAGATATTTCTTCAAGTTAAAATAATGAGTGATCAAGAACAAACAATACAAGACATTCGAATTTCTACACCATCACCTAGAGATCGAGTGGTGTTTATTGGAGATCATAAGAGCAAATGTAGATCACCTATAGAGGGATTCTATCCTTGGATCCACATATCACAAAAAAGGTAATCCAAAAGGGTATTTTTAGATGATCAAAATTCACTAATGAATAAAGCTCATAAGCCTGAGTATTTATTTCTTAAAATATTAAATAAATTAATTATAAATTTGAGTGCAAGATCCTCGCTCTTGGTTTTGGGAAGCAATTATTAAAATAAATTTTAAAATATCAACCACCTTCATATACTTTCGCTACGCCCAGAACCAACAAGTGGTATCAGAGTGGTCACATTTAAATTTATAATTATTTATTTGATTTTTGATCTATGTACAATTATGGTAAAATTTTCATTTCAAGTTATTTGTTCTTTAATCTGATTTGAATTAACATGTTATTAAAATATTAATCACGTTTCTTTAGTGTTTCATTTTCTTAAAGGTTTAAGAATAAAGGAAGAATGACCGGAGGTGCCATTGGGAAGTGCCAACTCTTTGGCTAGTAAAACCGAGTTAGACGATGTGAGGTCGGAGCATATGATGTATACCCATGTGTATTTTATCTAAAAACTCTAAGTAATTAATTAAACATAGTTATTTTATTGAACACTATGTGTTGACTGAGCCAATCCAACACATAGAAAGTAGATACAAGGTGTGTAGCTAGCATGTACATGCTGTGTAGTTTGGATGAGTTTACATGCTAAATCCCCAGGTGTGTGACTTGGATATACGAAAACCAAGGTACATAGATTCACATGCCGTGAAGTCTCCCATTAATGGAAAATATTAGAATTACATTAAATTTGAAAATTTCAGCATTAAAACCTTATTTTATTTATTGTCACACCATTGTGTGTTTGAAATTTTAATAATGGTTTTAAATAATTTTAAATGATCAATTAATTTATTATAATTAATATGTAATTATTGGATCTTTCATTTATTTTCCACAAATTCCGTTAATGATGTGTATCTCCAAATAAAACCAAATGATTTTTAAGATGAAAGGGAATTAATTAGTTAATTTATTAATTAATCAATGCAAGAATGTTTATCTTAAATAATAAAGGAACGATAAAGAAATGAATACTAGCCATTTAATTTTGTGTATTCATTGCACGAATGACCATTCATGATCTTGAAAAAGTATTTTGTATGTGTTGGATGTTTTAATTTAATTTATTGGATTAGTTATATTATTTAATATTAAATTAAATAATGGACTACGAGTAATCCCTCCATCCATTATTATTTAGGACCTGTGTGTCTAAGGATATTCATGTAATCCCCTTTAACCAATCCTTTGGTTCCACTCAATTACGTGTGAGTAATAAATATTTGAAATTAATGTAGCATCCCAAGGTGCATGGAGGCAGTTCAAGATGGAACCGTAATGATTCCAACTGAGGTGATACACATGTGGATAGGTGGAATTCTATAAATCATGCCAATACTGACAATATGAGTTATTTCCCCTAGGTCAAATGTTGATTTAATGTCCGATCATTAAATAAATAGTTAGATGAAGTTGATTAACATGTCATTTAATTAATTAATTATTTATGTATATGAAATTATTTATTTTATGGATTCAAGGATGCGATCACATAAATAAATGAATTAATGTGAAAAGATGGAAATTAAATAAATTAATGATGAGTAAATGTTTTATCCAACATGGTTAATTAATTAAGTAACATCCACTTAATATTAACAAGACATGTAAAGGAAAAACAAGATAAATTTTATGCATAATAAATTAAAATACCTCAATTAAATATTAATTCAAACTAAGCCTTCGATTACTTGATTGGGAATGAAGCTATACACTAAGTGTTGTACATGGCCAAGGTCGTAACACTTACTTTTATCAGGGAGTTCTCATGAGAGTTATGGGTTGGATTAACCAAAATTGTATTGAGTTTAACAACCAAAGTCCATTCAATATAAATTTGGAGGTAAGTGTTGAGAAAATACAAGTCAGGATTTCAGGATAGGGGAATCCAATCAATGGATCAAGGAGATAAAAGTCCACAGTTGGAAATATTTCCCACCTAATTACTTTATTATGGTTTTCATGGCCAAAGTATGGATCATTAAGAAAAGTAATGGGGATAATTTACACTAGAATTTTAAATAAACTAAACATTCCAAGTTCAATGGTGAGGACTATTGAGACTTTATAAAATATTTGGAGATTTAAAAAATAAAAAAACATTTAATTTATTATATTACACTTATTTTGTAATAAAAAAAGTAATAATAATATTCTCTTTTTAATTGTAGAAAAAATGACATGTTCATCATCCACACTATCTCTACAATCAATATTTGAGAAAGATAACCTCCTAACTCGAATTGAATTCCAGGAGTGGTTTAGATGACTTCAGGTTATGCTATTCCATGAATAGAAATCTGACATGCTAGAATACTCAATTCCTAATCTGACTACTAAAGAGGCGAGTGATGAAGAGTTCCTTATCTATGAAAAACATTTGAGAGACATGATTTATGTTCAATGTTTGATGATTTAATCTATTTCTAGTTAACTAATGAAGTATCACAAAAATGTGGATGTGTATATCATTATTTACCACCTCTATGGTCTCTACCAAGAGAGAGATATACAAGAGCAGTTTTTAATTTCAAAGATGGTATTTTAAATAAATCTTAGAGAGGGTACCCTGAATGGGCCTCATGTATACAAGATCATTGGCTACATTGAGCACTTAGAGGTTCCAGGGTTTAAACTCACAAAGAACTGGACACTAACCTCATTATGAAATCACTCCCTCAGAGCTTCTCTATTTTTGTTGTGAATTTTAATATGAACAACATTGAGAAGTATCTGCCAGATCTTTTTACTCTTCTTCTCCAAGTAGATAAGGATACAAAGTGTGAAAAACCTTCTATCCTTATGATGAAAAAATGGAACAAGAAAGTGAATAGATTTAAGCCCAAATATTCTTCACTCCCTTTTAAAAAGTGGAAGATCAAGGAAAAAAAGGAAACAATATACTATCTGTTTCACATGTGGAAAGAAGGTCCACTGGAAGAAAAAATACACCCATCCAAAGAAGTCATGGAAAGATTTAGGTGAGTTTTTTATTAGGTTCAATTTATTTGTTTCTACAAATTGGGTATTAGATACAGCTTTTGGTGCTTACATATGTAAATTTGGAAAGATTGATTGAGGAGAGGTATATCTTTGAGTAGCCAACATAACTAAACTTGCTTTTATAGCTATCAGGGACTACCACCTCACATTGCTGACCAGAATGATCTTGGTTTTAAAGAGTTTTTATTATGTGCCTTTAGTTACCAAAAGCATTATTTCTATATCTATACTTTATATAGATTAATTTATTTTTAAATTTGGTAATAAATGTTGATTCTTTTATAAAGATAGAATTTTTTTATGGTAAGGTACATTTAAATAATAGTATTTATGTGTTGGATTATAATAACTAAATAATGACAATCAATAAATAAGTTACTTCACATGACTCATACCACACCCAACTTTGGAATCATCGATCATGTCATGTAAATGAAAAGCGCTTGACTAAATTACACCAAGATGGAAATTTAGATTCTTTTAAATTAAAACCAATTAGTGCATGTCAAGTATGTTTACAAGGAAAAAATTACTAAATACCAATTTAGTGGGAAAGGTGAAAGTGCTAAAGAGATTCTTGAATTTTTTTATACCGATGTGTGTGGACCATTTCCTATTGAAGTAAGTGGTGGGTACTCATACTTCATAATTTTTACTAATGATTTTAGTAGATATGGATATGTATAATTAATGACTTATAATTCAAATTATTTTGATAAATTCAATTAATACAAGAAAGAAGTTGAGATCTATATTGGTAAGAATACTAATAAACTTTTCTCAGACTGTGGTGGAGAATATCTTAATCAAGACTTCATTGATTATTTACGAGAGTTCGTGTTTTATCTTAACTCACTCCTTCTTATATTCCTTAGTGGAATAGTGTAAGAGAAAGGAGGAAACACACCTTGTTGGACATGATGAGATCAATTATGAGTCATGTGAGTCTTCCATTATCGTTTTGGGGATAAGAATTATAAACAATAACATATATACTAAACTTAGTGCCAAATAAAGAAACAGATGGTATACCATACCAATTATGGAATGGAAAGAAACCTGTGTTGTGTTACTTACATGTGTAGGGTTGTGAAGCATTTGTTAAGAACTCTTCAGGTAATAAGCCTACACCCCAAGGCACAAAGTGTATCTTTATAGGATATCTCAAATAAACAAAGGGATACTACCTATACAATCCTTCAAACAAAAAGGTTGTGGTTGATATATGTACCATATTTCTTAAGGAGTATCTTATCTCTAAAATAGATAGTGGGAGTGAGATAGACTTCGATTAATTCTAGGCTCAAGATACACAAGAGTTGGAACATGAAAAAATTCTACAATTCCCCATATAAGAAGAAATTATTTCAAAGACACAATTATTGTATAAGATACTAGAGAGGTTAGAGAACTAGAATAGTATGGTTTTATAATTAATGAGGATGGAGAATCATTATTAGTTGATAATAATGATCCTATAGCCTACAAGGAAGTAGTAAGTGACATAGATGTTTCTAAGTGGCAAGAATCCATGAATTATGAAATGGATTCCATGTACCAAAACCAAGTCTGGATTTTGTTAGAACCTATAGTATATGTAAATCCTATTGGATTCAAATGGGTATTCAAATATAAATTGGATATGGAGGGAAAAGTCAGTACCTATAATTCATGACTGGTTGCAAAAGGGTTTAAAAAACATCAAGGCATTGACTAAGAAAAAACCTTTTCACCAATTGCAATGATAAAATCCATCAGAATTCTACTTTCCATTATGACTTTCCAAAATTATGAGATTTGAAAAATGGATGTCAAAATAGCCTTCCTTAATAGGAACCTTTAGAAAGATGTCTATAGAACACAACCCGAAGGGTTTGTAACTCTAAATGATGCCAATAAGGTATGAAAGTTGTAAAGATCCATTTATGGATTAAATCAATCATCAAGGTTTTGGAACATTTATTTTGATGAGGCCATAATAGAATTTGGTTTCATAAATAATGAATATGATCCATCTATTTATAAATAGTTTAGTGGGAGTGTAACCATTTTTTTTAATGATATATGTTGATGATATACTACTCATTGGAAATGAAATACTTGTCTTATAGTATGTTAAGGAATAGTTGAATAAATGATTCTCTATGAAGGATTTGGGTGAGATGGTATATATTCTTGGGACCAAGATCCATCATGATAGATCTAAGAGGTTGGTCAGCCTAAGTCAAAGTATATACATTGACAAGATACTAAAGAGATTCAATATGGGAAAATACAACATGGTATTGTTTCCTGTGTCACATGCCATTCATCTTTCTAGGAAAGTGTGTCCTTAGACACATGAGGAAAGAAACAAAATGATAAGGATTCCATATGCATAAATGATTGGGTCAGTCATGTATGCTATGATATATACTAGGATAGTTTTCGCTTATGCATTAAGTATGGTAGGAAGATATCAAGATGATCTAGGTGACCACCATTATATGACAACCAAGACTATATTTAAGTATATAGGGCTTATTAAGTACATGTTATTGGCTTATGGAGTATATAAGGAACTAGTCATCATAGGATATAAAGATACTAGTTTCCAAACTGATCAAGATGCCATGAAGTCACAAACGGGATACATCTTCACTTTGAATGGAGGTACTGTAAGATGGAAAAGCACAAAGTAAGTTGTGGTTATAGATTCTACATAAGATTTCAAGTATATTGAGATTTTTAAGGCAGCTAAAGAAGTAGTATGGATACACAAATTCATCCAAGAGTTTGATGTGATATCTAGCAGAAAATATCCTATCACACTCTATTGTGATAATACTATAGTAGTGGATCTTGGAAAAGATACAAGGTTATATCAACGAATGAATCACATACTTTGGAAGTATCATCTCTTGATGTATTTTTCTCAGAGAGGTGAAGTTACAGTGAGAATTATTTATATGGATGAAAATATGGTGGAAATCTTTACTAAATCCTTGACTCAGGAGAAACATGACTATCATGTGAGGTTTAGAGGACTAAAGGTTATGGGTAGTTAGCTCTAGTCTAAGTGATATTTTGTTGGATTTTGTGTCCTAGGAGAAACTATTTATACTTTTATTACATGTATATTCAATGTATTGAATATTAATAAAACTTATAATTACATATTTCTTGTTTCTCTGCATGAATCTAATGTAATAATTTCCTAGAGTATACATCACATTGAAAAGGTCATAACAGTTCCCCGTTATAATGAGAAACTTGATATGTTATGATGATATTCTCAAATAATGTTATGTGATTGGATAATATACTATGATGGGACACATAGTACATAAACTATCAGGTGAGAATACTCATAAAGTAGATTAGGCTTCTTCTCATGAAGTTCACACTGTGAAATCTCGAATATGGGAGATTATGAGAACAGACCCACGAGTAGGAATTTTTCATGTTTTGGTATCATCAAATATTCCTATCTATGAGTGTGTGTGATGGTCCTTAGGCTTTAATATTATTATTAATGCATGTTATAACTCACAAACATAAATGCATTTTGTAAACCATGATGATAATAGTTCATGGATAAGTTGGATACGCTAGGTGCATCGTGAGTGACATGTCATTAATGAATAAGTCGAGGAAGGATTTTCCCTTCCATATTTATAAAATCTAATATCTCGTCCCTTTTATTTTAATAGAACCATCACATTAAATTCAATGAACATGGTGTAATAACGTGTTTATTTTAGATAGTCAAATAAAAACATATCGAGCATATAGGTTTGTGACATGGATGTGAAACCTATTTGATAAGATATTGTGATAAATGGATTATATAACACAATGAGTGTTTTTATGTGGTTTTTGACATTGGAAATTAAGTTCTTTCTCTTGGGTTCCTTGAACCATTGCTAGATAGTAATCTTGGACTTTAGGCAAGATCATCTAATTCCAATGAGAAATAATCCTAGAGGGTCACACACTAAGTGTTTCCATTGATCTCGATTAAATTCAATTTGATTTTTATTAATGGAATAAATATTATTCTCAAGTATGAGGAATAATTTTTTTCAAGTTATATTGATTGTATAAATTAAATAAATATTTATTTACCATCTTGTGAATAAAGTATTTGTTTTATTTATTGAATATTTTAATAAATATTTATTCTCTAGATTATGAATAAAATATTTATTTGGTTGTTCAATAAATACTAGAAGAGTTCGAATAGACTAAGGCTGAGTCTGATGACAAATATTAATTAACAATATTGTTACATAATATTTTTTATTGCACAAGTTGGTGTGCACCACAAAATAATAATAATATAATAATTTATATATTGAATGATGTTTATTAAAGGTAATAAATTTTATTTAATGGCCGATATGAAATTAAATAACATTTTAACTTAAATCCTAACTTTATAAATATACAAATATGTATATTTTTTAGGGCATCCAAAATTGAGAATAGAGAATTGTTGCACATAATGAATTATCTCAAAACTCCTCCTTCTCTATCCCTCTCAAGAATAAGAAGTAAAAGAGAGTTTTCTTCAAGACTGAAGAATGGGAGATCAAGAATGAATAACACAATATTTTTGAATCAATTCTCTAACAACCATAGATCGAGTGGTGTTACTCAGAGATCATATGATCTTGTGTGGATCATCGTTAGAGTGATTCTATCATTGGATCCTCTTATCATAACAAAGGTAATCTGAAAGGGTCTTTTTGAACGATAAACATTCACCAATGAAGAAAGTTCCTAATCCTAGGTATTTATTTATTCAAATATTAAATAAATTAATTATAAATTTTACATACAAGATCCTTGCTCTTGGTTTTGGGAAACAATTATTAAAATAAATTTTAATATATCACCCATATTTGTATGCTTATGTTGCGCTTATAACAAATAGTAATCACATCCCACCATCACTTAGAGGAACCCCATATCATATAAGTAGAGAGATTCACTCTCCTCTCAGGAGGTGTCTCAAGATTCTAAAAAATCTATAGCATGGAATCTATACATGACTCTATAGGTTGTGATCCGCCATCCCCTAAAAACATGGGTGGCTGTTGCTACTGAAACATACACATCAAATCTATCATAGTTAAGGTAGGTGGTGGGGTTACCTGAACTATCTTCATGAAACATAAGAATATGTCTTGAAACTAGGCCACAACACCCCTATTAGGTACAATTGGAGGTGATGAAAGAGGCACCATGGGAGTATCCACTGGTGGACCAAGGCCCACCACCTCCAAAGCATGGTTGTCACCACCCTCCTCATGGATGACTAGAGGCCACTGTAGTGTCATATCTCTACAAATTCCAAGCACACAGATTAAAAAATATTTGATAACATTAAGATCACATATATACAAGCAGGACATGCACAAGCCTTTATAAACACAAGTCACACCCCTCTACCTACTCCTAAAGCTAGGTCTGGGTGACACATAGATTGTAAGAAAGCACAAGATACTACCTACTACCCACTACTGATGTTAGGTTAGGGTCAATTTCTCTACTATAAGTTAGGGTTTCTAGTATACATAGTGTCAATTGAAATTTATATAGGGAAACACCCTTTTAAATTTCAATTGGCATCCCCATTTATTGGCATCCTTTTCATTTCAAAATTAAACTTTATTTAAATTTATTCACATTTATATATCAAATCTATTTAAGCGGATGAGCTATATGAATCACCGCTTTTAATTTATAAGGGACTATACACATTATAATTTAAATCGTGGTATCTATTTAATCCCAACAAGTTATTTATCAATTCCCTGCATAACATGTAAGAAACAATTCATGGATATATCAATAAGGAACCAAAACATGATGCAAGAAATACAAATAGTAATATAAATGTGGCATAGAATAATGCATGAAATATAAATCCTGAAGTGCCTATGACGATGCATTATGTAATATTTCCTTTCCATACCAGGCCAAGGTTAAAAAAATTTAAAATCATAAGTAACATCAAACATCAAGTGCATCACACAAAAATGAATTCAAATCAACTATAACATGAATAAAATAGAACATCATATCCCATCTTAAGAAATTTGTATTTTACCTGTATATGGGTTAGCTACTCCCAGACACATCTCATTACCGAATTCAAACACATTCCTAATCTTCTATTTAATATTCCCAAATGATAAGACAAAATAAAATAAATTTCTCTGATACCACTTTGTGAAATCCCAAATTGGTTCAGTTAACATTAACTGAACCCAGTTGGACACATGGCCTCAAGCACACTCCTTGTATGCCATAGGCTTGCAACAAGCAGTGAGGGTCCATGGTGGAAAAGTGGGAAGACTATACCCTCATGATTAGAGTGTAGAATAATGGTATAATTATATCAATAAATAGCGGAATCATATGAAATAACTGAATAGTTTATGAATATACATTCATCATATAAATAACCAAGTAATCTCATATAGTAGTGTCAAATACAAACGATGATCATGGAATTCTATACAAAAGATAGGTAATACATGGAAATATGAATCCATTACAATACATGTATCATAAGTAAAAAAGACCAAATAGAAACTATCCTAAGATAGAATCATGAGCCACAACCTAGTTCTATACTCCCCTACTCCTATGCATCAACCGATCAAGTATCACCAAGTGGGTGCTTTAACTTATCCCTACCTACATCCATGAAGTCTGTCCGGGTATCCAACGACGACCCAAATAGGGTGTGAGATAACACTTATCAGGCCACCACAAATGGTGTATATAAAAAGTACAACCTATGAATATAACCTGAAGTATTGTGAATATATAATAAGAGTACAAGTAATAAAAACATAAGTGATACTATCCAGTCTATCAAGTCTCACTTTGATTAAGAAAATAAATCACAAGGGATATCTATAAAGCATTGAAAGCATTAACATCAATGACCTTTTCTGTGTAATCATGTATCAGGCCTACATAGGCCAAGTCTATGGATTAAAAATATCCAAGGAAATTGAGTATGCTAAGTAAATGAAATAAATAGGATCCAAGGAGTATAAATGTCCAAGGCATAATAATGAGTCCGATCTAAGGAGTAAAAATGTCCAAGGCATCCTAGCATATCAAGTAAACTATTTAAACTAGATCCTCAAAGTAAAAATCTCCAAGTTATCCAAGTAATACATGTTACCAGGATTCATGGAGTAGAGCTGTTTAATGCATCCTAATGAGTCATGTAACTAGGATTCATGGAGTAGTAATGTCCAATGTATCCTAATGAGTTGAGTAATTCAAATCCATGGAGTAGAAATTTCCAGGACATCCTATTAGTTCATCAGATTCAAGGAGTTTAAATGTCCAAGACATCCTAACATATCAAGTAAATCAAGTAATCAGATCCAAGGATTGGATATTTCCATTGAATCCAAGTAATCTAATTAAATGGGATCCAAGGACTAGAAATTTTCAAGGAATCCTTACCAATTCATTCACCATTTCATAAATCCCTTCATAATCATATACAAGCCAAGGGATTAAAAAATTTATACCTTTCATATACAATTGGAAAGGTGATATAAGGTGCTTAAAACCTTTAAAAATTCACTTCAATACCCCATTAATTTCTCAATTATACAAAGTGAGTGCATCACACCCCAAGAGTGGCATAATTGCGATACAAAGGTAGAACCCACCCCATGGGTGGTTCGGGTTGAGGTTGAAAACCTCAAATCTTGATGAAATGTGTCATGGAATGTATTATAAATGTTTTCAACAATTAATATAAGTATTTATAAATTTAGGATGAAATTCCCAGAAAGTTCGATGTGCGACACAACAACAAAAAAGATATAAACATCTAGACTTTTAGGGAAAAGGTATAGACCACCTACCTTAATCCCGTAGGAGAGTACTCATCCAATTTCATCCTTTTATTCAATATATATTAGAAGAAAATAGAATAACAAAAAAATGTCCCGAAGAAGGACATAATAGCCTACACCAAAATAGAATCTTCGATAACAAGGAAAATAATGAAAAGAGTCTAAAGAAAGAATAACTCACCGAAGACTATCCAATGAGATGAAAAAAACTTGAATCAGACATCATATGGTGAAATTGGATAAAATCCTAGGTTAAAGGATTAAATAAGGCTCAAATGTGAGAGGGATAGGGCTGGCTGTAGGAGGAATGAGTAAATAATAGGTGGGTTAAACATTTAAAATAAATTAGGAAAAAATGGTCATTTACCCTTTAAAACTAGTTCATACATTTTGGAAACATGGTTGGAAAAACCATACACCAACCATGCTCCCAACACTATTTCAATACCCCCATCATATGGTCATGTAACATGGTTAGATAAACTATGCACTGACCATCCATTTATAATATGTTAAAAAGTATTCAGCACTTGCACTGGCATGCGGCCTGAGTTTCATGGTTAGGGAAAACCTTGTGCCCTATATTGTTCACCAGAATTCCCCACATAGTTTACTATAACCATGTAGACTGGGATGCACAGTTTCTTCTAACTATGTGGCCCAAATTTTTTCTTCAAAAAGTGGTGTTCCAGGATCTAAAAATACCCCAAAACCCTTATTTACTCCATAGACTTACTATGCATTCAAATTATGTGAAAACCAAGAAATTAAATAGGAAATAAAAAGGTTTTATACCTCATATAAAAACTGGGTTCTTACCAGAATCTCCCCATCTCATCTACTATCTGCTTAGTGTACCATAATTGGAGAGTTATAATAAGATAATGAAAGAAAACAAGAAGATGAAAAATGTAGCAGTGGATTCTGGTTGAATGATCCTGGAAGCACAAATCTATTTCCTCAAGTGAACATTTCAAATTTTATAGAGAGACATTCCTAGTTCTTCGATCTTCTATCCCCCACCACATGACTGGCATGAGCTTCCATTCCAGTGAACCCAACATGCTTAATTCATTCCTCAAATTTTATTCCAACTTTATTTTCTACATATTTCCACCATGTGCACAACTCTAAGGTCTATATTTCTCTTAATAATTGTAATTGAATATTTTTTTGGTAAATCATTCTCCTCCCAAAACTGGGTTCCATACTTCTTCATGGAGGATCAAATAAAAATTATAACTTGCTCCATAACTTTAGTGGATGACAATTTTTTCCCTAATGTCAGATGAGGATTTGGAGTGATGATGCATGCATTGGATTTCTAGACTTATATATTTTTTATGGATTCAAGGAAATAGTCTTGGGACTTGGATATTGATCCTCAACACTAGAATTGTGTCTTGATAATGCTAGGTATGGCTTAGAATATGGCAAGATTTCATCTATTTCATCTTTGATTTCATCATGCTCCATTATTATTCTTTATGACTTTATTTATAGTAGGTATCTATAACTTAAGTTCTAACCCACTTCATCATTAGGTTTTAAACTTGTTCATCTTTTTGGATAGCATGGTCATTCTTAGAATTCATATTCAAAAGATTCATTGAGTTTTCTTCAACAATGGTGAGTTAGATACTGGCCTGGTTCAATCCATTTTGAAAATTTCACAATCTTGCTATGGTGCATTTAGGCATTATGGATATTATTTGGTGTGAATCTCTCTTCAAAGATAAAACTAGTGTAGTGGAGGCATTCAAAGTACTCATGTGGTCCTCATCTTCATTGGGAATGAATGAGACAATCATTTTATATATTTTAATTTATCCTCTATATCAATATCCCTTTCTTTCAGATCAATTAATGGTACTATAAATTTAATCAAACCATGACTAAGGTGTTGGTATTGGGATTATTTATTTTCATTAGTTCATGTATGGTCCTCCATTTTTGTCTAGCTTTAATAGGTAGAAACACTCGACCTTTAGGGTTTTTATTCAGTGTCGATCAAGCATAGGCATAGATTTGAGATTCTTCAGCGACATGCTTCAATGGAGGATATTCTCATTCTCTCCATTCAAATCTGGGGGTGACACCCCCAATTTGTTCTTCATCTATGGTTCTTCGGTTGATTTGAGTTTTTAGGTTCTTAGGTTGTGGCTCAGTCAGATCTTCAGTGATCTTGGGATGTTAATAATAGCGTTTCCAGGGTGATATGAGATTTAGTTTTCTTCAGTAATCCACAATGATGGTTCTTCTTCCCAATTTAATCTAATTTATTTGATTTTTCTATACACGATTTATATATATTCGGTAGGTTTTGGATATTTTAAAGCTCTATTTGGTTTCATCATAATATATTGCGTTATTTTTTATTCTTCAATGTTGATCTTGGGGGACCTCGTCATCTCCGGTCAGGCAGACATGGCACCAAATGCTTCTTTAGCTTCCACATGCAGTAAGCATCAGTTGTTAATCCTTAGTTAACATCTTTAGGTAGCACAATATTTATCTCTCCCTTAAAAATCTAGATGTGTCTCTTCTTAATGAATGGTCGGTGGTCGTCTCCTTCCAAGTTAGGTCACCAACCCTTCAGTTTTCTCACAGGATATCGGGTTGGGGGTTCGTCGATCTTCAACATAGAACAAGTTATCATGGGTGATGAGTTTGGTTTTTCCCCCTCATGATCTAAAGTTTCAGATTTATATTAGCACAAGGTGAGTGTGTTTCTAATTAGGAAAATATACCGTGATAAGAGGGTGGCATAGAGGATCCTTTCCTTTGTGAAATTCCCAAACCACCCATGATAGTATGGTTTCCAAGATCACAATGGATCTGACTTTTTCTGCATGGTCATTGAATTACTTTGAAAATTTTTTGTAGTTTTTTTCATGGTTGATTCCATATACATAGATGATATCTTGGTTTTTCTATGTGGTAGCTCCATCCGTTTTTAAAATGTGGTTTTGGTAGATGTAATTTCAAGTGCGGTTAATCTATTTTGTCATGTGGTTGATAAATTCCTTTTCCAAATATCACACCCATACTACTCTTCATAGGTGCCTTCTATTCAGTAGTTTTCCAAAAATTCATCCATGAAATCTTGAAAATTACTTCGTACAGTCACTCTATGATAGGAACATTCTCTCCAAAAGTGTCAAATTTTTTAGTTGTGGTCAATTTCACACTTAAGGTCAATTATTTACTTTTATATTTTTTTAGTGTTTATATTGACTACAGGAAGTATGGAAGGCTTGGTTGATTCATAACTTTGGAAAATGTTATATTTTGTGGTACAAAACAATAAAAATGATTTAAATATTGAACATTTTTTTTCATTTTACAAACAAAATCGCACAATTTCAATTTTAATCTCACAAACAATTTATGGATTTCATTTATTTCAAAAAAGAATCAAATAATTAAAAATCAAAATTAATCCATTTAAGAATTTAATTCCAAATTTTATATTTATAATTTTTAATTAATATTTGAAAATAAAAAATCAATTCAAATATATGATTGGATTCTAAATTTAATTTCAAAGATGAATGAAATATGTAAAATCCTCATTTTAAGACATTTTCACATACATTATAGAATCTAAAGAAGTATCAAAATTGTGTCATTACACAATATTTATTTAATTAATGGGGTAATTTTAGGGAATAACAGAAAGAAAAAATGTTGGAATTTTCAGCTCACATCACTACCCCATACTTCAACTATTTCACTCCTGAGAAATTTTATCATTCAAATTAAAATAATTTAATTGTCCTACCTAACTTCAGATACATAGCTATAATTAAATAATATCAAAATATTACTCCACTAAATGGTCATGCATCCTTTTTTACTTTCAAACATTGTTTTTCTTCCATTAAAATTCAAATTCTAGTTCAATGAGTGAATTTGATTGATTTAAATGGAATTAAAATTTTAAAAAGTCACACCTTTATTTATACCTCATTCCAAAGATTCCTAAACCAAAGTTCACTTTCACACTTCATTGATACTTTCAAGATGATATTTTTATAAGTAAATTCACCCTTCATGGGTTTAATATTACCCTCACCTAAATTAATTCATTTTTGAAAAAGGGATACTTTATTCATTTTTTAAATTTTTTCCTAGAAATGTATATGCGAGGCACTGTGAAAAAGCACTTATTGGATATATGCATAGGCCTAATCACAAAACCAATTCCATTATCTATAGATTCATTGTGGAACCCAAATTTCCCATTTTTTTATAGTTTCAAAGGATTTATATGAATGTATTTTTAGGGGGGCTCACCAAGGTGTTATTCAATCACAAAGGGTAGGTCACTCAATATTTAGTTTGAAATTCTAGTGACCAAATGTTATAATTATTATTTTATAAAAATATTTTAAGTTTTCTCCCATTTTACTTGTATTCAAATAGAATTTCCATTTAATAGAGGTTATTTTCACTGAGTAATCATTTATATTTAGTAATTAAAAATAAATGGACTCCTTAGATCTATCATGGTGCATTAGTTAGGCAGGACACATTAAATTTCATTGTTCCTCTTTTTTTAGCACACACTTAATGTAAAAAAAGGTATTTACATCCTAACCTACTTTGTATTATTTCCCCCACAATTAGTTTTAACACACTTCCATAACATTTATAGAATGTATTTTATCAAAGAAAAATGGTTCAAAATAAAATCTTATAAACTAGTGAGAAGGAAAGAGACAACTTGAGGTTCTTTATTTAATGGCAGTTGGGAGGAGTTTTGACTACTCCATTGTTCCTTTCCAAAAATATTCACTATAATGATTTTCTTTTTTGACCATTTAATTTGAAGGGGTTTCATGGATCAAATCCCTTGATATCAACTACACCAAATGGAATAGTGTCAGTTTATATGTAGGGTCCAATCAATTTGGAATGAAGATTACCTTGAATAAGTTTCATTCTTGAGGAGAAGAGAAAAACTTTATCTACAATTTTAAAATATATCATTTTCATGAGTCTATCATGGGAAGATATGGATTTATCCCTGTACAAAAATGAGTTATCATAACCCTCTATTCTTATCTCCTCATGATCCATAATTTTTATCTTCCCATACTCTCCAAATTTTATGGATTCTAGGTTCACTCTTTTGATATCCTAGTAGGATTTGTGCTACAAATTAATAGGTAGGTGACAGTTTTTTCCATAGACTATTTTGTAAGGTGACATACCTAAGGGGGTCTTATAGGAAGATCTATATGCCCACAGTGCATCTTCTAGATTTTTTAGTTCAGTCCTTCTATTTAGGTTTCATTATCTTCTACAAAATTATTTTTATCTCTCTATAAGAAACCTCTCCCATTCCATTGGTCTGTGGGTGTTAGGTAGTGGAATTTTTTTTATGTACCCCATATTTCTTCAATATCACTTATATATTCTTTTTATAAAATTGTGTTCCTTGGTAACTTATTATTTCTCAAGAAACTCCAAACTTACAAAAAATGTTTTATTTTAGAAATTCAATCATAGTTTTGGAATCATTATCCTATGTGGATTTCAATTCAATACAATTATAAAAATAATCCACTACTAACAAAATGTAGGAAAATAAAAATGACATAAGAAATTCTCCCATGAAATATAATCCCCATAAATAAAATATTTCATATAAAATCAATTGTTTTTGGGGAATTTCATGTCATTTGAAAATCCCACTTGTAAACTAGCAATTTGGTAATTTTATATAGAAATCATGAGAATCTTTAAAAATTTAGGGCCAAAACAAATCAACTTATAAAAACTTCCTATATTTTCTTTGAGTTTTGAAATGGTATCCATAAGGAAGTGTGTGAAAAAATGTAAGTACAATCCTAACCTCTTATTTAGGGATACACCTCCTTATTACTTGATCACTACAGACCATCCATAGATATGCTTCTTAACAAACATAAAATTTTGATTCAGATTTTAATTTATGTGCTTGATATTTAGAAAAGAAAGTAGGCACATTGATGTGACTAGAAAATTCCCTAAATCAGCATACTAGGGAACTTGAGTGGCTTCATACTATTTCTGACCAAGAAATGAGTCATCTATGTTTGTTTCAGATGGTGGTTCTACCTCGACAGTGTCGGGTAGTCTACTCATGAGGTCTATAACCAGATTCTCATATACTTTATTATCCTTAATTTATATGTTTAATTCTTGTAGTTTCAACATCCATCTCACCAGCATCAACTTTTTATCAATATTCTTGATCAAGCACCTCAGTGATGCATTATCAGAAAATATAGTTACTTTACTTCCTATCAAATAAGATTAAAACATCTCAAACACAACAAAACTAGACAAAAACTCCTTCTATATTGTTTTATAATTGATCTGAGATATATCTAAGGTTTTTGAAGCATAGTATATCAATTGTGAGTTTCCATGAATATTTTTATAAAGTATAGATCCAACAACTCTGTTGGAATCATCATACATTATCTCAAAGGTGTGTTCATAGTTTTTCGGGAAGATTATGGGGGCAGTGGTTAAGCTCTCTTTTAGTTTATCAAAATTTATCCTACATGAATCATCAAACATAAAATTAGTTTCTTTCTCGAGTAGGTTAGTCAAGGGTAAAGAAATATTGATAAATTCCTTAATAAAACCATATTTTAAACCCAATTTTCTATAACAATGATCTAATTTGGATCACAATGGTGGGTTAAGGTAGTGTAGAAACAACATAAATTTTGGCCTTATCCAATTTAATCCATATTTAGAAATTATATGGCCTAAAAATTTTCCTTTTTCTTTTATAAAATGGCATTTTCCAAAGTTTAAAACCAAGTTTCTATCAATTAATCTTTTTAAAAAAAATTCTGGACTCTATATAGCTTTGAAAATAATTTCCATAAGTCATTAAGGAATACCTCTAATCATCTCTCAATAAAGTTTGAGAAAATACTTACCATTTAGAGCTAAACGGTACTTAGGGCATTACAAACACAGAATGAAATCCTTCAGTAGGAAAATGTACTAAAGGAAAACTGGAAGGTGGTCTTGTCTTGGTCTTTTAGAGTGATTGGAACCAAAAAATACCATAAAAATCTATCAAGGAAACAATAATGACCCTTCACAACTACTCTCTCTAACATTTGGTCTACAAAGGGTATATGGAAGTGGTATTTACAAGTCATATGGTTCAATATCCTATAGTAAATGCACACTCTCTCACTATTTTGGAATCTTGTGGGAACTAGTTCATTATTTTCATTTTGTACAATTGTGGATCCAGTTTTCTTTGGGAATATTTGAAAAGGACTCATCCATTAAGAGTCTGAAATAGAGATAATTTTTCTAGCTCTTAGTAGTCTTTCCATTTATTTTTCACTAATTCCAGAAGGGTTGAGTTTATCTTAATTTTGGGTTGAATCACTAGTTTGGAATCATTTTACAAAACAATTTTATGAATGTTTGTGGTAGGGATAATCCTTAGAATATCCCCTAATGTCCAACCCACTGCTCTAGCATTTTGATTAAAATTTTTTAGTTGTTAATACTCTTGGTTGGGTTTTAAATTATTTAAAGTAATTGCTGTTTTTTTCATTTTATATAAAAAAAATATTTTGAAGTTTCTTGGAAACAATTTCAATTCTAATTCATAGGTATTTTTAATGATGTTTTAAGATTAGTGTTCTCAATGCAGGAAACTTTCATATATAAAATAGAATTATTATAATAACATTTGAGTAACTCATCAAAATAATTTTCAATAATTTATTCAAATTATTCACCAATAAAAACTGTTTCAATATTAAGATAATTTTCAAAAAAATATTCATCAGAAAATATAGGTGCCTCTAAATCTTATCCTAATCCTATTATGACATCAAACATTTAAATTTACTCTAAATAAGAACAAGAAAGTTCAAAATGTTTTATGGTAAAAATATATTTCTCCTCATGTGGGTATTTCATTGATTCAAGGATGTTGAAATCCTTGATTTACTCACTCAAATTAATAGAAAGGGTACCTTCATTGACACTTAACAGTATTGAGGAATGTCCTACCTAAAATTATGGGTGAGTGATCTTTACTTTTCCTTATTCTATGTTGAGAATGTATAAGTCAACAAGGAATGATAATCCTTGAACAATTACCAAGACATCTTCAAGAACACCTACTGGGTAGGTAGTGGCTTGATTGGTGAGTTTCACTACCACTTGGGTGGGTTTTATTTCTCCCATATGAAGATAATAATAAATAGAATAAGTCATTACATTAATTGAGGTTCCTAAACCGTACAATGCATTGGAAAAAGTAAACTTACCAATAGTATAGAGGATAGTGAAAGTACCTGGATCTTATAATTTATAGGGTATTTATGGGGTTAAAAGGGAATAAACATTATTACCTACTCTTACCTCTTAATTTCCCCATAATTTTCTTCTCATGGTGCATATATCTTTAATTAATTTTTCATACCTTGGAATTTGGTGAATGACCTTCAATAGGGGGATTTTGATCTACACTTTCTTGAATATTTATAGAATCTCCTATTATAGTGTGTCCTCAGTGAGTTTCTTGGGTGGTTTAATACTTACAGGGAAGGTTGTTTGGGGTTGGTTTGAGTCTTATATATTTGATTTACATTTTTATTAATTTACATGGGGTTTCTCTACTTGTTTTTAGTTTCTTTTTCCTAGGAAGATTCATTGGGTATAGTGGGATATCCACTTTCACCACCTCTTGGGATTATGATTCTTCATGTTTTACTAGATAGTTACCCCACCTTAAGTTAATAGAACAAAAATTTCCCTTAGTTTTTGGAATAAATTGAACAAGGATCTTACAAGAGCCCTGATTTTTCAAGTCATTGATTGTTGTCAGAATCTGGATGTATTGTCCTTTTAGCTCATTTAGTACCGATCTATGCGTGTTGATAGTAGTCTGTTGAGTGGTGTGAGATGTCACAAGCTATTTAAAAAACCCATTCATGATGGGATATTGATTATTATCATATGGAAAACTTGTATAGGGATAAGATTTTCCTCTTTGGAATGGTGGAGGTTGGAAGGATGGTTGAATTTTTTTTAGGAAAGGTTTACTTTTCTAATGTTGGTTCCCAACTCTGAACTAAGTATTAGAAAATTATATAAATCCTTTATTATTTTATGGTTACTATTGGAACTAACTTTAGTACATAGCATCAAAAATTTATTTTCCTTGGACTTGATGGCATTCATCGGTGAAGTGTTCTTGAGAGTAGAAAAACTGATAGACCCTTGGAGGTATAGGAGATGTTGATTTCTGTACTTTTTTCACAACTAACTATCTCAGAAGAGAGATTTTTTCTTTAATTTTATTTCCAAGTAAAGTTTAGTTATAACTTTTTTACTCATGTAACCCTCTTTCCATAGATCTTGAACTGAATTTTTGGGAGTTTTGGGAGATCATCTCAATCAGCTATCTAACTTCAGCGGGGGACTTATTTATTAATTCTCTTCCATAGGAAGATTCTTGTAGATTTTAATCATTTTCCATTAGTTATTGGGTAAAAGAATACTAAGAAATGGAGATCTTCTAAAGGCTAATGTGGGAAAGAAGTTATAAATCGCTTGAATATTTCCCAAAACTCATAGATTTTCTCCACTTAATTTCTTGATCCAATATATTTCTTTCCTTATCTGAGTACTCCTTGAGGAATGTAAGTACTTTTTAAGGAATTAATTCTATATCCCATCCTATGTGATAATTTACATAGGCCAGAAGTTATAGATCCACTCATTGGATTCCCCTTTAGGAGATAAGGGGAATACCTTCCAACTCACTTGATCATATGATATTCCCCTGGGCTTGAAATTACTACATATATTCGAAAATTATACTAGATGAAGGCTAGGGTCCTCTCATGCTAAGACATTAAACTTTGGAATGATTTGGATCATACCAGTTCTCATTTCAAATTATTGTTGATTATTAGGTTCTTTAATTGTATTTTCATTGTTGAAATTAGGTGTATAAAGTTATCTTAAATTTTGATTCAATTTTTCCAAATTATTGTACATGTTTTCACTCCCTAAAGCTACTCTAGTGTAATAATAAGATGAGAATGGGGATTTTTTCAATGAAATTATGATGAATTCTTTCTCCTATTTTTCTATGATTTTTAAGGTCATTAGTCTCACCATAATTTTTTTTTCAACCTTTAGATCAAAACCAATAAGGTTGAAAGATCTATATCTAGTTGTTAATTGATGTCCTTTTAAATAAAAAATAAAAAAAACATTTTATTCCTTGAAATTATTCTAGGTTTGACAAACCTATTATCATAGGGCACTCATCATTTTTTTTGAACCCAAATAAATGTAGTAGTATTGGGAATTGGATTTTTCTCTAGAGAGGAAAATGCTATGGGTGTGTTCTACTTTTTTGGTGGGTTCAATTTTGAAAACTATTTAGTAGATTGAGCTATATTGGTTTTAATTTCAATTTATAAGAAGTTTCCTAACCTTGTATATCCCCTTATCAACTCTGTTAAATCATTATTCCAATTTTTTACTCTCCTATTTCCCCTATAATCAAGTGATATATCACTAGATTACTCATTCCTAGAATTTTATGCTTAACTAGAGGGATGGAATGATCATTACAACCTATAATATCCCCTATCCTAGTATTCAAAGATCTATTATCACCCTAAATTCAACCCAATACTAATGATCTCAAGAAATAGAGAAGACCTAAGAGGCCTCTTTTCATGATCTAGTGAAGAAGAGAAGAAAAATTCAAAGTGTAAGAAATAGGGAAATATCCTATTACCAATACAGTTTGAATAAATCCTGAGATTAATAGAAGAGATTAAATAGTTGAAACACAAAATTCATTAATAGAAGGTATAGAGGGAATCTCCTTATCTCAACCACTAATGGATTAGCATTCCATCATTGGAGAGTTACAACAAGATAATGAAAGAAAATAAGAAGATGAAAAACATGAAAGCAACTTCGGGTTTGATGATTGTAGAAGTAAAACTCTCTTTCCTCTAGTAAATAGTTCATCTTCTATAGAGAGACACTCCCAATTCATCAATTTTATATCCCCTTCCACATGATAGAAATGAGATTCCTTTCTAATGAACCCACCATTCCCAATTAATTCCTCAAAATTTGACCCCACTTCCATTTATTCATATTTCTTCCACATGAAAAACTCAATGGTTGGGATTTCTTTGAATCAACATACTCGAATATTTTTTGGTAAACTATTCCCCTCCCATAATTAGGCTATGAAATTATTCACAAAGGATCAGAGAGAAATTATTCACTAATCTACATCTTCAGTGGAAGACTAGTGTTACCCTATAACCATGTGTGGAGTTGGAGAGATGATGAACATATTGTGTTTGTGGACTTAAATCATTTTCTATACTTCAAGGAAATAGGCTTGGGACTGTCAAGTGGACTTGGGTTTGGACAGTGTTGGGTATTTCATAGAACAAGGATGGATGTAACCACTTTCATCTTTTATTTTATCATGCTATTTTCTTCTGATTTCTGATTTTATTCATTGTAGGAACCTTCAACTCAAGTTCTTCATCATGTCATCATTGGGTTTTCAGCTTTTTCATCCTTCTGGATAGCTTGTTCATTATCATAATTCATCTTCAAAAGATTCATTGAGTTTTCTTCAGAAATTACGAGTTAGATTTTGGTATGGTTAAATCCAATTAGATAATTTCATAGTCTTTCTATAGTGCATTGAGGCATTAAAGAGATAATTTAAAGCATGTATTTCTTCAAAGATGAAACTGATATAGTAGGGGAATGTAAGAACCTACTATTATCTATATCTACACTAGGAATGAACCAGACAATCATTTTATATATTTTTATTTGGCCTTAGAATCAGTATCCATTTCTTCTAGATTAGTTATTGATACTATGAATTTCATCAACCCATGGCTCATGTATTAGTCTTGGAATTTTTTATTTAACTTACTTCATACACACTCCTCCATTTTGATCCAGCTTTAATGAAAATAAAATCTCAATATTTGGGGGTTTTATTTATCATCGTTTGAGTATAGGTGTGACTTTGAGATTCTTCAGGCATGCTTCGGTGGAGGATCAACTCTTTATCTATGTTCTAATCAATAGGGTGATGTGACACATTTTTCTTCGTCCATGGTTATCTATTTGATTCATGATTTAGGGTTATTAGGGAAATTTTTTTTGATCATCAACGATATTTGGCTATCAATGGTAGCTCATCTAGGGTGGCATGAAATTCTATTTTCTCCAATAATCCATGATGACTATTATTCTTCTTAATTCAATTCAATTTCTTCAATTTTACTAATCATTGGTTCTATAGATTCCTTTGGTTTGGGATTTTTTGGAGCTTAGTTTTATGTCATTAGAATAGGTGGTGAAACTTCATCTTTATCAATGGTGAGCTTAAGGGATCTTGTATTCTATGATCTGATTGATGCGAAACCAAAAGATTCTTCAAATTACACAGGTGGTGAGCATCAGTTATTTATCCTTGGTTATCATTGTTAAGTGATGAAAGATTTGGATTTATCTTAAATATTTAGGTATATATATCCTTAAAACTCGGTTAGTGATATTCTTCTTTCGAGTTAGGTTGTTGGCCCTTTATATTTCTTTTCAATCTGTCATCTTGGGGGTTTATCAATATTCATCATAGAATAGGTCAGTGAGTGAAACTGGTTAATTTTTACCCCTATAGAGATCTGGTTTCATATCTCCATTAATAAAAGGTGAGGGTGTGGTTGATTAGGGTGATCGACCATGCGAAGAGGGTGACTCAGATAATCCTTTCCTTTGTGAAATTTACAAATCACCTGTAGTATCAAGGTTTCTTGGATCATGGTCACTTTTCCTTTTTCTATGTGATCATTGAATGTATTTTCCATGTTTTTATAGTTTTTTTCATGGTTAATGACACATACAGGGCATGTTCACCTGGATTCACTATGTGGAATATATACCCCTTTATAAAATGTGGTTGTGGTAGATGAAATTTCAATTACATATGATTTGTTTTTTCATGTATTCGATGAATTAATTTTCTAAATATCTCACTCTTACCATGCTTCACAAGTTCAGTAGATCCAACATTTTTCTAAAAATTCATCTGAAGCATCTTGAAAATTACTTCATACAATCACTCCATGAAAGGAATGGTCGATCTGACAGTGCCAAAATTTTCGATTACGGTTGATTTCACACATTCGATCAATAATTTCCTTTTCCATTTTTTTTGTGTTCATATCAACCAAAGGAAGGATGGAAGACATGATTTATTCGTCACTTATATAAAATTTTAGATTTTGCTACACAAAATAATAAAAAATATTTAAAGTGTAGAAATTTATTTCAAAACAACTTGTCATCTCACAAACAAAATCACACAATTTAAATTTGAATTTCATAGACAATTTTTAGATTTTATTTAATTAAAAAATTAATTAATGTGTGAAAACTCAAAATTAACCCATTTAATAAATTAATTACAAATAGAATATTTTCAATTTTAAATTCATAGTTAAAAATAAAAAATAAATTCCAATCTCTAAGTGGATTCTCAATTTAATTTCATAGATGAATGAAACATGTTAAATCCTGACTTTAATAAATTTTCACATGCATTCTATAATCTAAAAAAAATATCAAAATTGTATCAATTACTCAGTATTTCTTTAATTAATGGGGGTAATTTTAGAAAATAATAGAAAAAAATGTTATGATTTTCAGCTCACATCAGCCATCCTCCTCAACTCTCTATTTGGATGTTGAATAGAGATCTTCCACTTTGCCTCCTAAGTTTTCATCCTAAACTAGTATCCAAATCTCCCTTATAGATGAGAAAAGGTTTCTCCTTTTCACAACAACCTCCTTCTCTATTTATAAAAATAATTCTCTTGAGATAAAATTTTGTATCTAATTTCAAATCTCCTTTATCTTCTCCACTTCTTCTTTATCTTTATCTAGGTCATATCATTCCCTTAAAATATTTCATTTTCCATGTGTAAATATCCTATTACAATGAATCTTAAAATATGTTGGATAGAGGTAGAGTGTAATCTTTGAAAACATGAATACATTTATCTTCTTCTTTATATCTATCTACTTAAATACCATATCTCTTTTATATCTTCCTATTTGTTTTGAAATAAAATCCCCCACATGCTAACAAGGTCTCATGTGTATAATCCTCTTCTTTAAACTCTTTCCAAATCCAACTATTGTACATTCCTGGGGAGAAAAATTCATACATTTAAACCCGTGTACATATAACATATATGATGTAGATAGTACCTCTACATTATATCCCATTTTCTTTACAAACTTCTCCTCGTATGGCCATTTATGGATATATTGCAACATTTCATGCTTGGAATTTTCAAATACTTATCTTAAATCATCATTAATACCAAATTTGAGTATTCCACAATGTAGTATAATCCATATAACACAAATCATTTCATTATTCATAAACCATTTCCCTTATCCCTTAGATATGGTGTATACAAATCTCTTTCATCATATCCCCTATCCTCATGAAAAACTCATTCATGACACTATGCACAGATGACAGTGTATCCGCCTGCATGGATACTTTCCTTCTTTTAAAACTCTATTCATTTATGGTGAAATGATAGGATGAAGTCATAGATTCTTCTTATTTATCATCATCTAATATCTATCTTAACTGAAGCGTGGAGTTCGGATTATGGAATAGTGAAATCTTCTCTAACCTCAGGCTACAAGAGATCACCGTGAAAACTTTTTAGTTACAATGCCAAGGGATGCATCATTTCATCCTCTAGAGTTGACTATGATGAAAAGTGAATCCCATGACATAGCAATGCTCGATTCTATAGTGGCTTCCCAAGATCCCCCTTGATGACCATGAAAATTCTACAACATAGCAGCACTGTATATGGAGTAACTCTTTTATGCAAGGGAGATAGATGCGTCTTGAACCAGGATGAAATTATTCCAGTTTAAGTGCATAGTATCCAGGTGTAAGGTCATCCCACATCAAAAATATTGGAATATTTTCACTTATTAAAAGAGATCCCATGCCATTAGATGGGAATTGAAGTCAGACTTGGGTTATAGGATCCTTATTCCCATTATTTTCCGCCCTACACCGGTGAAAATCTCCTCCCTTCGTCGCACGGGCATGACTTCCATGCACCGATAAATCCCTATTCCCAAGTTCTCCATGTGTGACCTATGATCTTACTATACTATATAAATATTTTCCTCCTAATGGGATGATTTTAAGATACTCCCCATGGGGTGGTTAATGGTATTTCCCCCATTTATTGAGGGATATCCCATGTTGGACTAATTTTTTTTGAGTCCCTTCAATTTCCTTTTCCATTTCAGTTAATAGAGCACACAAACATCCATTATAAAAATGAAATGAAATCAATTCTCTTTTCTTCTATTTTTACAAAATGAAACATAAAATGTTAATTACACACAAAGAGATGAAAAATCAATGAAAAATGTGAAATCTAAATCAATTAAACTCAAACACAATGATATTAAACTCAAAAAATGTATACATTTAATGAAATCATCAAATCAACCACACTTAAACAATGATTTAACTCAAGTATATATTTAAACTAATAATTCCAAAGGATCCCCCATGCTATTGATATTTAAAATTCAAAATTAATGAAACCAAGTAGTTTTAAATGGGGAATTAATATTTTGGGAATCACATAGAGAATATAAACCCAATTCTTTACTTTTGAAAGAAACATCTCAAGTATGTATTTTAATTTCTCCCATTGAAATTAACGAGTCTTATCATTATTTTCATTAATGTATAATAATTTTCTATTACTAAGCATGTCAATCAGGATCTACCTCACCATTTTTTACTTCTCTCATCATTCAAGCTAACAATATATATGGAGTTTTTATCATACCTTGAGTACATTAACCAAAATTTAAACTTTTAAAGGATATACATTATCCAATATTTAGAGAAAAATATCATTTCTAATCATTAGGTATTTGAAATTAGGATTATTTGACTCTGAGGCTAATGGGTAAGTATGTAATGATGCATAAAAATAATTAGGATTCAAAAGGTGGTTTAATCTCTATAGAATAATGATGATAATGAAAAGTAAATACAATGACATTATCCTCTCAAGAATTACATTTTCCCTAAATCCCAAGCTCAATGTATGGCCATGAGTGATGAATATAATGAATAAATACACCCTATTTAATTTTTTCTAATTTTTCAACTTTTTTTTTCAAATTACTTTTTCAATTTTTTATTTGAAAGGTGATCTTAGGAAAAGTCTCATATCCATCACCCAATCCCAAATAATAAAAATAAATGATCAAGAAATAGTTATTTTTGACCCTCTAAAACGCAACCCATTTTTTTTTCTAATTTTTTCATTTTTTTCTTTGAAGGGTAGAAATAAATACATTGAAATATAACATGAACCTTTCCTGAAAATCCAATAAAAACACCAAAACTTTTTTCCTTAATAAAACACATCCCCCTTCCACGGACAATGTCTCCCCCACACATAAACTTTGATAATATTTAAAAACATGAGATTAAGGGTATAAAAGGATATAATTGGCTTGTAATGTGTTTCATTACCATAAAAGGTCATTCATGGTTACTAAGAGCTAAAATTAGGATCAATGTAAAAGTTAGGTCTAAATTATAATGGATAAATCATTAAAATTTCTCAATCATATTAAAAGTGAATTTGTATAATCATAGTTTTGATAAGATAAAATACAAGTAAAAATAAGTAATATATCCCAAGTTTTATCAAGAAATTTTGATCAAGATAGAACAGGAAATATTAGGTATATAAATATATTGGGAATGAGAACATATTAAATTCAAGAAAATCACTCATTACATGAATAATAATATCAAACAAATCAATTTGAACTTTATAAATTTAAATCATTAAAAATTATAGGAAAATTTTATCTACATAATCAAATAGCCTTCTAAAATCATGATTCATAAAATCCATATTACTATGATTATCTCCAAACATTAAATAATTCATCTTATTCGTTTAATATCATCAACTTAAAAATTAAAACATGGAATCATAGGGTTATTTAGAAATATAAGTATCATAGATCAAAACATAAGCACTAACCTAAGTGTGGTTACATGGATTCTCATTAAAAACCAAAATAGATTTAAAAAATAGTATATAATAAGTGATACTAGATTTTAAAAGCATACTTTCCTTTAACATTAAGCTTTTTTACTATTTTCCTTACTACCTTTTTGCTTCATGTAACTCCATAAGAAATCAAAATAGTAAAATAATAAGGTCAATGAAATTAAAGTTAAAAAATAATGGGTAGGGGAGGTTATACTGTATCCTAAAATAAAAGTACTAAACAATAAGTAATAAGAAAGTAAATAAATAAAAAACCCGAGATACCTCCTGAAAATTACTTTTATTAAGGTCCATAGCTCAAACTTAACTTTTTCAATCATGTAATTAGAGTAGGGTATAAAACCAACTATCTGGTGTTGAACCAATTCTGCCTTTGATTTGTGTATGATGTATATCTTTTACTTTTCCTCCTCTCAATGATGATTGTCTCACTTAGTGGAGAGTTCTTGGTGGTGGAAAACACCAAGGATTAAAATAAAATTTTATCAGTTTTCCACACTTTGTACCACTCCACATTTTCCTCCTATGGTGTCTTTTTTTTAAATTACACAACTAGATCCTCTAGTTCATCAACCATCGTGTTCTATTTTTCTTCTTTAAAAATATATGGGGGTAACAAAAATCTATATAATATTAAATATATGAGAAATAATTCCTTGTTTTTCCATACTTTTTAGCCCACTTCTTCTTCATTTTCTTCTTATTTTCTTAGCCACACTTCAGTTGGTGTTTGGGGTTCTTATTGAAGATGTGGTTTAATGGGATCAGGATTCTCCTCCTTCAACATGTTTAACATGTGATCCCAAAGTTCTGAATCTATCACCCCTTACTACTATTTCTATTCTTCATTAGTTAAGGGTTATCCTTATCCATCTTTATCCTCATAAAAAAGTGTAAGTGTGTTATACATGGAAAATTCTTAATTAGCATGAGAATTGGATCTTACCACAAATTCAGTTTTGGACTCAACTTCAATTTTATACATATCCTCAAGTTTTTCCTTGACTTTTAATTCATCCTAATCTACTACCTTCTTTCTATTATGTATATTTTTTATCTCTTTTTTCAAGGAAAACAACATCCTAAACTCCTTACAAGCTATTTTCTCTCAAATCATATACTTTCTCATATAGTTTTTTAATTGCTCATATCTCCTCCACGAACTCTTAAGAATAACACCCCACTTTGAACATCTATAAATTACCTATCCATTTCTAGGAATGGTCTTACCAAGATTATGGGAGTATTATCCTCATTCATGTCCATTACAAGAAAATACACCAGGATGTCAAACTTGTCCACTTTGACTATGATATTTCAAGTAATCCTAGGAGATGTTTCACTATTGTATCCTCAAATTGAATCATAACTAGAGTTGGTTTCATCTCTCTCAATTCCAATATTTTAAATGTTGAGTATGGAACTATATTCATGCTTTCTACCAAATCACACAAATACTTTCCAAACTCATTGGACCCAATAAAAATTGGAATAGAAAATATAACTAGATCACTTTTTTTATTTGGTAATCTACTTGATATAACAACCAAACATTCCCCTATCAATGGTATGATTCCCAATTCCTCTAGATTTATCTTTTTTGATACCAATTCCTTCATAAAATTTTTATTGGTAGGCATTTTTTTTATATCTTTAACAAATGGAATGTTAATATGAATTTTATTAAACCTTTAAAAAAATTCTCTATTTTTTCATCCATATTACCTTACCTTGATCTCCCTAGAAAAGGTAGTGGTAGTCAGTATGGGGGTGGTTCTTTCTCACTAACCCACATATCACATATCACATTCCTTTTCTTTTTTATATTATCCCTTAGCTTGTTTCATGATTTATTCATCTTGGATCTCTTGTTGATTTGTCTTATTTTTAGTGATATATTGTATTGTTTTTTCTAATCCTAAAGGTGATTTATTTTATCTCTTCAAGTCTAGGGACCTCTATATCTTCTGGTAAAATTACCCTTGGTCTCTCTTTGAGTTGGGTATCAATTTCTTCCACTTGGATATCCATGTTCTTCAAGACTACTCTTTGATTTTGTGAGTATTATTTTAATTCCCTAATAGAATCCACTTGATCATTGGATTAGGCTATTAATTGTTTGATAATTTCCCATGTAGTTGTCAAGAAAGTGGCCAAGGTCTCCTCCAAATTATATATTTGACTATTTAGATAAGGTCCTTAATGTTGAGTTTGAAAACCTTGTGGTCTTGGTTGGAATCATTATCCTTGTTGAAATCCATATCCTTTATTAGGTTACTTTTTAGGTTGTTTCCTTCATACTTGAACATAATTTTGATGTTTAAAATCAAGATAATTTGAATCTTTATAGTTTATACCTTTGGGACATTTAGTTTCCATAATAACATCCAATTTCTTTGGAATAATATTAATTTGTGTATCTACCTAGATTTTTTCCACTATTTGAACTCATTTTATTTTTTACTCAATTAGTTTTACATTAATAATCATTACTATAAATTTCATCCATCAACTCATAAATTTCTCTAGTGAATTCTTTATAAAAAATCCTCTAGTGGAAAAATCAATAATTGATTGGTTACCCTATGAAAGACCTTTATGGAATATCTAGATTAGTATATGAGTTTCAATTCCATGGTGATGAAATATCCTAATTATAATTTTGAACATTTACCATGAAATATAGAAGGATTCATCGTTAAATTGATCAATTTTCAGAATAATTACATTTAAATACATAAATTTAGAAGGAGGAAAAAATATAATCAAGAACTTCCTTTCCAAATCCTCCCATATAGTGATTGAATGAAGGGGTAGACTTTCTATCCACTCTTGAGCCTTATATTAGATTTAAAAGTGGAATAAACATAGATTTACCATGTTTCTTGTCACATTATTGAACTGAAATGTGTGCCACATCTCTGAGAAACTCCCAAGGTGAGCATCGGGGTCTTCATGTGGTATCCTGAAGAATTGAATGGACCATGATATCATTTTTATAATTGTCATCTTGATCTCAAACTGTTGTTCAATGACTAGAGGCATGAGATTTTTTGGATGGAACCCCATGTTTAAGTGTCTTCTATAATTAATTATATCTTTCGTCCGAGGATTCATTTCTTGGAACTATTGGAGTTTTCCTTAGCTAAATCCTTCTTCAGGTTATGTTAAATCCATTACTTCTTCAAGTATGAACTTCTTTTTTATTTGAATGGAATTTTCAATCTCAAGATCAAATTCAAGTTATTATTTTCTGATTACCCAAAGTTGAGTATTTGTGCATTGATTTTTCACCTAAAACCACTGCATGAAAATGCCAAGTGAAAAAATATGAAAAAGGGAAAAAATGAGAAATTCATAAAAATTATAAGCATTCCAAAGAACCACTCCTTGGTAATGTCACCAAAAACTTGATAAGATCTGACGATATCATTATTTTGATGGACTATCAATGTTTAAAATTTATTTCTCCCAAGCTACACTAACTATAAATGTATATAATATTGAAAAATATTGGGTTAATCCAATGAGGAATAGGTTTAAAATATTTAATAGTATTGACATTACTATAACTAAAAATAAACTAGAAAGTAATAAATTTTAATTGAGACTCGACGGACAGGATAAAGATAAGTGAAAATAAATCTAGGTATGGTTGTTCAAAAATAATATTTTATTAAATATTATTTGTGAAAATAATTAATTCATTATTCATGAGACTCCTTATGGATATTTATCCTAGAATCTATGCATTAACTAGAACTATATAATCCCATAAGTCCCTTTAAATAAGGTAACCTAAAAAACTTAGATTCATTATTTTTAATCTGAAAATGGAAGGAAAATTTAAGGTTGGCTCTCACTCCCCAATCCCCTAAATAACAATGGGTAACCTCCTATAAAAATCATCAATCTCACTAGACTCTAGGGAATAAAGTATGAAATAACTCATAGAGTAAAACTGAATGAAAATTAGAAAATCATAAGTTAAATAAAATAAGGAATTAGGAACACACCCCCTTCCTCAATATCAGCCCCTATAACATCCAGAAACCCATGACTAATCTCTCAATAATCATGAAAAAACTATTCATTAGAGGGAAGGGAATAAAAAATTTATAACTATAAAAAATGATATGTTGTAATAAAAACATACTTTTATTACTCTTGCAACCAACATAGGAATTTAGAGTTACAAAATGAAAAAGATAAAAAAGAAAATAAATTCCTAACTATACAACATCATGGTTGAAGATGAACCTACTCTTCCACTCTTGCTTCGAGTGTTGGATAGAGATATTCCACTTTTCTCCAATGTTAACATCCTAAACTATTATCCAGGTATCCCCCTTCGGATGAGTAAAGCTACCCCCTTTTCAAAACATCCTCATAATCTATTTATAGAGATAATTATCTTGAGATACAATTTTGTATCTAATTTTGAAATCTCATTTATCTTATCCTTTATATTAATTATCTTTCTATAAATCACATCCTTACCTTAAAATATTTCATTATCCATGTGGAAATCCCCTTTTATAATATTACTTTGAATATTTTTGAGAAATGGAGAGTGTAGGATTGACCTATTTGAATATGTTTATCTTATTATTTATATCCCTCCACTTAAATCTAATATCTCTTATATATATTTCAATTTTTGCCAAACTCAAATATCCCACATACTAGAAAGGGTCTCACATGAATTATCATGTTGTTTATACTTCTTCAAAATTTGGAAATATCATGTGCATGGGGAGATAACTTCAGGCATTTAAACCTGTGTAGATATAGTATGGAAATATCATGTGCATGGGGAGATAACTTCAGGCATTTAAAACTGTGTAGATATAGTATGTAAAAGATAGAAAATACCTCTGTTTTGAATCCAATATTATTCATTAACTTCTCCTTAAATGTCTATTTATGGCTACAATATAATAATTTAACCATGAAGCAACCCCCTCTTTATATCAAATAATTATTTCATCCATATGTGGGTGCTCCACTATGTAGTCAAATTCCTATGTTGTAATTTCTTTTTTCATTCAAAAACCATTTACCTCCCCCATTAACTATTATTCAACCAAATATCTTGTACTGAAACCCCCATACTTAAGAAAAAATCATCCACAACACAATGCACAGACTACGATGAAACATCCTGTAAGATACATTTCTTCTTTTACAACTTTTTCATTCATGGTGAGATGACAGGATGATGCCAAACTTATTCTTCATCATCCAATATATATCTTCATTTTAATGTGTAGTTTGGATTAAAATTTAGTGGAATATTCTCCAACCTAAAGTTATATGGGATTATGGTGCAAGATTATCAGTTACGACAATATAAGACACATCATTTCATCCTCTAGAGTCTAATATGATGAAAAACAAAGCCTTTGGTGAAACGATGATCAATTCTTCAATAGACACCTAAGCTCCCCATAGACAAAAAAAATGGTTCTATTGTGTAGAAGCTCTATCTATGACACAACTATTTTTTATGAGGGAGATATACATGGGTTGAATTGGGGTGACACCATTTTATTTTATGTGCACAATAGTCAAGTGTAATCCTATCCCAAATTGATAATATCAATGACATTAAACTCAAAAAAAGTACACATTTAATTAACTAATTATATATATAGGGTTTCCTATAGATTATGTGCTTTAGAGATCTCTAAGGTGAGATGCGATATGGGTTGTGAGAATAGAGATGATACGATTGGAGTATTGTCGAATGATTTTAGTCGAGGCATTGAAAAATGGTATCAGAGCATATTTTATTTTATTTTACTATTTGGGGACTAATAGATAGAGATATTAGTGTGTTAGAGATTGTTTTTTTACTTTGAACTGGTGAGTCATGAACACCTTTCCATTAGGAATTTTAGGTTACCAGGGTTACATGACTGTTGTTCTTGGTTTTCTCTATTATGAGCTACTTGTTTTTTTCCAAATATTATTTTTATGGATTTATTGATTTTATGGTTTTTATCTTGTCTTAAAGCGAAAATATGGCTGTTCTCATGCATTATTTTTGGTACATAGGATTTATATGAAATATGTGTTCTTGTGTGTGATTGATTTTACTAAAAATAGAAGGTTTAGTCGCTTAATGTTTCAAAAACTTATAGTGTTTTCCTATATAAATTGTTGGTAGAATTTTAATCAGTTTAACCCTAGTATTTTCTGATGGTAGGTTACATGAATTATATTGGGGTTATTTTTATACGGTGATGATACAATCTCAATAATATATGGAAACTTATGGTGGGTTGGTTTAAGAATTCAATAACTTGGTAATGGATTAATATAGGTTATATATGCCCAAGGAATGGTTCAGAATGAGCATAGGTTTTCTTAAGGATATGGATACCCTTGTGAGGGTAGTGGTAAGGCATGTAGAACTCCTTGTTATTTTATGATGTAAGGATATTGGAGTTCTTTTGGTATTAAGGTTAGGTTTTTAGGGAAGGATAAGTTGGATGACTAAACCTATTGGTTTTGAGTGTGGTTTTTGAGGATATATTGGATCATGGTCCTAGATATTTGGATCTAGGATGGTTAAAGTATGTGAATAAACTTTGGGTGTTTGGAACAATTCCTGAGCATTGGGTGATCATACAGTAGGTCTTTCAATGAGTGGAATGCCTTCAACTTGTTAAAATGGAAGCACCGAGGGTGCTTTTGGATAGATGAGGTTGACATGAAAGGGAAGCATGGTCAATTGGTTAGGCATGTTATCCTAGGTTTTATAGTTTTTGAATCATTAATGCATGGGTATAGTTGTATAATTGACTGATATGAAAAGGTACACCAATTAGGTTTGGATGAGAACGAGATAGATGGTGGTAAAGATGTAGTGATACAACTATTCAAGGGGATCACTTTTCTTGAGAAGAGTGGAGTGAGGGTTGGAATTAATTTTTAGGGAAAATTATAAATGATTGGGGGAAAGTTTTTATTGGTTATGCATGGAGTAAATTTGGTTAATAGATTGGTGAGTGGGTCGTGAGCAGTCTATTGAGATTTTTTTTTGGGTTTTAGGGGAACCTGAGAAATGTAGTGATGGTGGTCAGTACCCTTAGTTTCTGATTTCTTGGATGATAATCATGGTATATTAGTGGGTTCCAATATGTGATCATACTTAGGATTTAATTAGATATTAGGTATGTATTTTCAATTAATTTTGGGTCAAGGATCGATGTGATCAGGGGAGCTCCTACGAGTGTAGTGGTATAAGGTTTTGAATGAGAATGGGAAGGGTTTCCTTTGAAGTAATAGGTGACATCAATAGTAGATCTAAGTGTAGTGTAATTATTTATCTAATCTTATGTATTGATATGGGTTGTCGAGGATTAAATAAAAATGGATTGGGTAGTAAAACACACGTGTGATATTGGAACCTATCAAACATTGCACTTGAGGAGTGATGTAAGGGATGCCATATGTTGGGGATAGAACCATTGGATATTAGAGGTTGCGACCCTCACAAAAAATATATTTTGGATAACATTGATAATTTTGTTCTTGGTAAGACAATAAAAAGTAGTGTTTGGTGTTTTTTGTTGGAACTCATGTGTGAGTGGGGTGTTCATGTCCAATCATTGCATTCGGTAATGGACATGATGTGTTTTATGAAGATAAGGGATTTTGGGTTCATTAGAGAGACAATAAGGATAATAATATAGTGTGGAGTGTTAAATTAGTCATGGATTTACAACTCTCATTAATGAAGGGTCATGGATGCGGTAAGACCAGTTGGAGGACGGTCAAGATAACACTCGAATACCAATGAGAAACTAAATTTAATTTTATCTAGTTCCTTGGATATTACTAGATTTGGGATTTATATGAGGTGTCATATGAAGTTTGTGTTTTAGTATTAGGATTAGGATAGAATTTTGTGTGATCCAAGAGTGATTCATATCATAGATATGTTAGTTCTCATTGAGAGGGTATGATGTTAAATTTTGTTAGCTAAAGATCCAATTGTAAAATTACACCAAGTGTCAAATTTAAACTTTAGTTGGGCATTTTTGAAGATCTAATTATGACTCTAGGAATTAAGGAAATGTGATCATGTGATCATGTGACAGAGATCATATTTTCATATTTATACATATGTTTTTAAATGATTTAATCCCTTTTCATTAACCAAATTGAGCTTCTTTGCACTATTTTATAACTTTTGGTGAGTTTTGAGCTTAAATGTGAAAAGTGGTTAATTATGGACATTACAGATTTATGTTTCATATTTATTTCGAGCATAACTCCTACAATTTGCATCCAATTCACCTGATTTATTTTTTTAGGATTACATGATTTGTAGGCTACAAATAAGTCTTCCAGACCCTAAGCCAATTCGAACTCCAAGAGGACAAACAAAATCATTCAATGTGAACACATAATCTAGCCGGCAGAATACACCATGACTCATTCAATGACTCATATCTCGGACTACCGACCATATAATTAGATTATTCAAGATGGGTTATAAATCAAACTTTACTAGGAAGATTTATATTAAATTTCATGGAGAAATAAGTTTATTAAGGCTTCCCTTCAACCGGTCAAATTAGGTTTGGTGGAATAGTGATTGGCGGACAGAATAAGTCAGGTCTACTAAGTCGGCCATAAATCATTAGAAATGGCTCAAAATGATTTAAAATTGTATGGTTAGATGTAAAACTACATTACAAACATCCTATATTAAGTTACCTCGTCCTTATTCGATGAAATGGTGAACTAACTAAAGAAGAACATCTGGTGGATAGATTCTGGAGGAAATGTCGATGTTCTTCTTTTCCCTCTTTTCTTTCTTTTAGTTTTGTAATGTATTATTCTTCCCCATTATTCTAAATTACCCTTACCATGGTGGGGTAAATATTATGAGTTATTGGGGAAGGTTAGTATTTATATTTTGTAATTTTTGAGTTTTTGCGCTTAAAGTTATAGAATGTTTTCTCTATTTTGCAAAGTTGGTTTCAATTTGTAATAACAGTTTATATTATTTTATGCGATTGTATTAGATTTTATACTCTATTGTTATTATTGATTTGATTAATGAAAATTATCTCCCTCACTAGGTTCTGTTCTATATATGATGGAATAGATCAGAGCTTAGTGTTGAAGTACTTGATGATTGTCAGTACATGTTAGAGTTGTAGTGAATATTCAAGATTGTTTGGGATAAACAAGACCCAATTGTGAATTGTATAAATTAATTGAGAGTATTTTCTGCAACTATTTCACAAAAGGAAGAATATTAGAACAAAATAATATCTTTTCAAGGTTTACTCTCACCAAAACTATTGAAGAAAGAAGTGAGATGAAGCAATTGTGGAATCTCACTTTAATCAGCTTAGCAGAAGAGAAATGGATAAAATCGAACTATGATAACATTGCAATTGGAAATCCAACCCTGACCAGATCACCCAATTCATATTAATATTTTAATCACATTATTTATCAAATTATCTTAATTCTTTTACTTTATTACTTTCTTTTATTTGAATGCTTTGTTTTCAAAACCAAACCAATTCAAAAACAACCACACTTATTTCTCATATTTAAAGTGACAAACTTGATTGTTGAGCGCTCATATCTGGAGACAACTTAGGCTAACCACTATACTATATTTTATCTTAGTAAATAATTTATTTTTATACACCCCATGATAGAAACATGTCAAAATTTGGCACCGTTATCGGGGAGGTAGTGCCACAATCTCATTATGAATATTTAACACTTAAAAAAACATAATTTTTTTTAAATGATGTTTTCAAATGATTATTTATTTAATTCATGTAATAACTACCCACATTTGGAACAAGTATATGAGGACGGTTATGATATAGTTTAGATGTAATAAATTCTAAATGACATAGCAAAACTAGAGAATAAAGTATAACTTTCATTTGAATATGTCCGTGCATTGATGGAAAAACCAGAAACTATGAATGAACCTGAGGAGGACAAGAAGGAAGAATTACCTAATGAGCTACATGTGGGAGATAAAAAATATCTAGATGGATTCTGGAATAAGTGTGAAGAACCACTTGATCCATATATTCCTTACAAAGTAGAAGATTTAGAACCATTGAAGGAAGACACCACCAAAGTGGTGGAATTTGAATAAAAGATGGAGGAGCCTGACTACCTACCTCTATCTTGTGAAATTAAACTACAAGAGAAACCTCATACTGAAGAATCAATTGAAGTAAGGCCACTTAAGGGAGATAATATTTTTCTTAACTCTTTTCATTTTGATTATATAGAATCTGAATTGAGTATCACCTTCCCTTGATTGAAATTTTCAAATTTGGACAACAAATGTATTGCCTTGGTGGATGATGAAAAAGAAAAAGATACACCTAAATAGGAACACCTAGAGCTCCTCGACAATGTTGATCATTTATTGGAAGTAGTTCAAGATGAGATCCAAGTGGATTTCCATGAGGAAAAAGAGACCCAAGATGCTTAATTTGAAAGGGAATTGGTTGATATTGATTCATCATGTTTTAATTTTATTCAAATATAATTACACTCTGATTTTCCCATTGACTATTCTTTTGATGTAGCATACCTTGAGGAACCGTTGTAGAATGAAGAAAAAGTTTTGAAAGTGGAAACTAATAAAGAGGAGGACTCATTATTTGTCCTACCCCACTATGAAAGTTTAATATCATTTTTATTAGGGTGGATTTTTGTACCATATCCATGTAGTCCTCAACAAAAAGGAAGAAGTTCATGATGGAAAGAAGAATTTTTTGTGGTTAATCTTAAAGAAACTCAACCCACCATCAGATTGGGGATAACCAACTGGAACTTCCCATCTAGAGGTAGTCAAAACCCAAGTCCCACTTGGGGGATCAAACCAAGATTTATCCTTCTTTTCTCACTCTATTTATATTTTAATTTTCTTATAATAAATTTATAATATTTTATTATATACCTTTGTTTGTAGGTTTTTATGTGCGCAACACTTAAGATATTAACTCAATATTTCACTACCAATAAGTCAGGTTGTACCTTTCCTTTACAATTTATTGATTGATATGATTAAATTAAAAATATTCTTACATTTTAAATCAATTTGAATGCATTATAGACACTACAGCATTTAAGTGTGGGGGAGGGAACCTTTGTAGTTTAGGAATTTCAATTGTTTATTTTTCTGTTTTTCAAAAATGAAATGTGTGTTTTTTTAAATTTTGTGTGTTTTTGAAACTTTTGAGCTGAAATGATTATCATCAGAAATTTTGAAACCCATTTCAATGTGTGAAGCAATTTATTCAATGAAACTGAGCTTAAATGAATTCTGAAATTGACTCTGTTTCAAGTTCAAATATTTGTAAATTTCATGAAAAGTATTCTGATTTTTGAATCCCATGCCACAATTAACTATCTTTATCATTGAAATCACTTTCCTATGAGACTTCTAAACCTAATTTTTATAATCTTTTCTTTTAACTCACTTATTGAGAGAACCATACCAAGCTTGATTAACTATAATTTGATTTATTCCTATCAAAACTTTAGGGTTTGAGGTACATGTGTTTTAAATGATTGAGGCATTTCTTTTTTATTTAAAGCCCCCTTTTCAAAATAATCCTTTTCATTATGGCACACCTTGTACATTTAATCCTTATAGCCCATAGAATCCATGAATAGCCTATTAGGTTAGCCACATTACAAGACAATTTTCCCTATCCAACCTGTTCTTGAAGTGAAATTGAATAATCTAGTTGAACATAAGTGTGGGGGGAGGTTGTCTTGTACTGTGCTACCTCATTTGGTGATACTTTGGGTTGAAACTAAAATGTTGAAGAGAAGAATATTCTGATAAAAAAAATCATTCTGTTTAAAGCTGTTCCTTTTTTAGAGATTTCATGTATGAGAAGTTGTTCCTTTCTGGAGCCTTTAATAAGAAAAAATAATGTGCCTATCTGAAGTTTTCAAGAAAAATAATATTTGAGATGATTGAAATTGTTGCTGCTAAAATGAATAATGGTGTAAAATTTCACTTATTTTTCATGCTAATGGATCTGATTTACTACTAAGGGGAGTAATGAGTAGACCGTACTTGAGTAAAAATTAGAATAATGAAATTTTTCTTCAAAAAGAGAAAAGCACTCCGTATTCTACCTTAGATTTTTTCACATCAAAATCCAACCAACCTAAATCCACAGAACAACCTTGACAAGTCCTCATGATAAAAATATGTCCTTGACTCACATTTTGTGGATATGTAGGAATTTATCAAGCCTATGGTGACCCTTTCATGAGTATTGGATGAGAAAGACATTGTTGAAAAATGATATTTGTGTGATGAGAGAAAATTCATGTTAGGTAAGTGTTTTGTGTGCATGAGATAAGAAATTTAGAGGAAATATATTTAATGAATTGAATTTAGAACTTTAAATAATGGTTTTTTATGAGACATGATATATTTTGTTTCTTGGTATTAAATCTTTATATCTTAAGAATACGTGTTTTAAATTTTCTTTGATTTGATTTTGATGATTACTTGTCCAGGAGTCCAAGTGCTATGTGTGGGGGAAATGACAGAGCTCCTATTTTCATATTTATACATATGTTTTTAAATGATTTAATCCATTCTCATTAACCTAATTCAGATTCTTTTCACCATTTTATGAATTTTGGTGACTTTTGAGCTTAAATGTGAAAAATGGTTAATTATGGACATTAAACAGATTTATATTTCCTCTTTATTTCTAGAATAACTACTAAAATTTGCATCCAATTAACCTGATTCCTTTTATTAGGATTAAATAATTTTTAGTCTACAAATAAGTCTTTTGGACCCTCAGCCAATTCGAACTCCAAGAGGCGAAACAAAATCGTTCAATGTGAACACATAATCTAGCTGACAGAATACACCATGAATCATTCAATGACTCATATCTTGGGCTACCGACCATAAAATTATATTTTTAAAGATGGGTTAGAAATACAACTTGATGAGGAAGCGTAAAATTAAATTTCATGGAGAAAGAAGTTTGTTAAGGCCACCATTCAACCGGTCAAAGTAGGGTTGGTGGAATCGTGATTGGTGGCTAGAATAATTCAGGTCTACTAAGTCGGCCATAAATCATTACAAACGGATCAAACTAATTTAAAACTTCCTGGGTAGATGGAAAACTATATTCCTAACATCCTATATGAAGTGACCTTGTCCTGATTCAATCAAATGGTGGACTAACTAAAGCAGAACTTCTGGTGGACAGATTCTGGAGGAAATGTGCATGTTCTTCTTTTCCCTCTTTTCTTTCTTTTAGTTTTTTAATGTATTATTATTCCCCCTTATTCTAAATTACCCTTACCATGGTGGGGTAAATATTATGAGTGATTGGGGAAGGTTAGTATTTACATTTTTTAATGTTTGAGTTTATGCACTTAAAGTTATAGAATGTTTTCTCTATTTTGAAAAGCTGGTTTCAATTTGTAATAAGAGTTTATATTATCTTATGCGATTTTATTTGATTTTATATTCTGTTGTTATTATTGATTTGATTAATTAAAATTATCTCCCTCACTAGGTTCTGGTCTATATAGTATGGAATAGATTAGAGCTTAGTGTTGAAGTACTTGACGATTGTCAGTACGTGTTAGAGTTATAGTGAATATTCAAGATTGTTTGGGATAAACAAGACTCAATTGGGAATTGCCTAAATTAATTGAGAGTATTTGCTGCAACTATTTCAAAAAAGGGAGAATATTAGACCAAAATAAGATCTTTTCAAGGTTTACTCTCAGCAAAACTATTTAACAAAGAAGTTAGAGGAAGCGATTTTGGAATCTCACTTTAATCAGCTTAGCAGAAGAGAAATGGATAAAATCAAAATATGATAACATTGCAATTGGAAATCCAAACCTGACATGATCAACCAATTCATATTAATATTTTTAATCACATTATTTATCAATTTATCTTAATTCTTTTACTTTATTGATTTATTTTTTTTCAACGCTTTGTTTTCAAAACCAAACCAATTAAGAAACAACCCCAATTATTTCTCATATTTAAAGTGACAAACTTGACTATTGAGTGCTCCTCTCTAGAGAAAACTTAGGTTAACCACTATACTATATTATAACTTAGTAAATAATTGATTTTTCCACACCCCCCAACAGACACGTGTCAGTGAGGCTGAGTGTTTTTGGAGGAAGTCAGCCATAGAAAAATAAAATGGTGTTATCACATTTAATTGGATGTGGTGAGGTGGAAGTTACATTATTTTTATTATATTGGGAACACCAAATGTGTTTTAGATATTTAATTATGGATTTTTGGGTAAAATATAGTGTATCTGTACTTAGCGTATGGATGGTGTAAATGTTCTTAGTTTGGTTTGAAATCTGTAGTGAGGAGTTGCATCAAATTTTTATCAATGTACTAGAAGTTAGGAGATATTTCTGGGTGATTCTTAGTGATGAGAAGTATTATGGTGGGGATGTTATAATGAACCAAAAATTTATAGGTTTTTGTTTTCTAGGGAAATTTAAATTTTTTATTTTGAAAAAATTATGGCATGGCCTTACTATGGATTTTTTATGTAGGAGGATTATTATTCCATTATAGGTGATGGTTATTCCATGAAAATAGGTTGATCCAGGATCACACCATAGTGGAGGGAGGAACCATGATGTTAAGGTAGTAGGTCATGTTGTGACCAATGAGTGTTAGGACATGGTGATATTTGTATGGGGTTTTCACTAAAGAAAATTCCTTATGTATGAGGGCTACATCATGATAGAGGGAGTAACTCCATAACCATATGAAAGATTAAATGCTTATATAAAAGGGTCATTTAATGATTGAGGGTTCCACAATATGACCATACATAAGAGTAAATCCTTAAACATATCTTTTGTTGTTGTTTTTCATGAGGAAGGATGGTCATGTTGTTACGCTTAAGGTTATGCCCTGAAGGCTTTCTCACAAGGTGGAATAATAGCATAGAGCACTGTGGCCATGATTTTGAATGGGATGAATTGTGATGTGGAGAGTATAGGTTTCATCATGAGAGGGGAGGCCATACTGTGAAGGGTTAGCTATGCCATGAATTTATGTCGATGATAATTTTAGTTCTACCTGGGAAGGGTGTGCCACATCATGCCCAGAGGGGCCACTCCATTATGATTTACTTTAAGGGAAAGGTTATGTTGTGTGGAGTGTATATGGGTGTGGTGTCATGCTGTGAACCCTTGGGATATGTCATGAATAGACCCCAAGTTGGGGTGTCATACTGTGATTCTTAGTGTTACATCGTGACATGCCCCTTCTCTAGTTTTTTTTTTCAAAATGAGGGGAAATATTTCATTTCTAGGCGAACCCTCTCATGAATTATTGGAAAGGAGACATCCAGAGAGGGCTATTTTAGTCATATTTTTTCCTTCTCTTCCAATCTTAGATCCTCCTTACTGAGGGGTTTTTATTTGGTGTTTCCATAGTGTATTCAAGGTGTGTTCTTTTGTATATTTATTTTTATTCTTCTTCCCATTCATTAGATACTAATTTTAGTATCTTTGGGATAGGATTTAATGATGATTATAATAGAGAATGGTGGAATTGGTATAGGGTGATAGGGATTTTGTTTGTGGGTGTTGATCCCACTTTTTGTGTGTTATATTTTTTTGTTAATGATCATAGAGAACCAATGAATTATGATTTCAATATGGAATTATAATTGGAGTGAAGAAGAAGAGATTGGAAGTTGGTTGAAGAACCCTAAAATTTAAATAAGTTTTCCAAAGCATGTTGTAATTTTTTATTAAGTAAATGAATATTATAAGACACATATTAGAAGTTAGTTTGAAGTTTATTATCATAATTTATATAAAAAATGAGGAGATCATGCCTTTGAAGTCTTAGAAATTCATTTATATTGAAAGAAAACGTGTTTGAACAATTTTAGGATTCTATAATTATGATTTATGAGAAGTATAAAAAAATAATGGATGAATTTTAAAATGAAAATAAAAGAGGAGTTGGAAGGTTGGTATTTGAGTCTTTTAGTTGTGGAATTACTGGAATTTTTTACACTATATATTTGACAAAGGAATTTAAAGGAGAAAGAAAAAAAATATGGCCATCCCTCAAGCCAACACTGCCTAAGAAGCTAGGCCATCAAAGATAGATTACCAATCTTAAAGGTCAGCTAGAAAGGATAAAAAGTATGAAGGCCAGTGTGGATTACAACTAGCCTAAGGAGAGCACACTTAGAACTAGTTGGCACTATTTGAAGGTCAGAACCACCATGTGGGGTGGTATGACATACTCGTTGGGAGGGGAGGCCTTAAGGTATTTGAACAAGCTACTATGGAGTTCCTGAGTTAATAAGGAGATACACACATGAGCAGTAAATTTATGTGGGATAAACGACACATAATACCATTCATCATTAAAATACATGTGAAATCAGGCTGACATGACATCTTATAATTTGTTTCAAACCTTCAGTGAGGATTTACTTGTATAGGTGAGGTTTCTAAAGTGACTCATTGGTTTTATATTGAGCTTTCAATAGTTAAATGATCCACTATGAGAGAGGATATCATGCCATGTTAAAAAATATTATGCTCCAAACCTCCATTGAAGGTGATTGAAAAACTCAAGTGGTGATGCCACTAAGTATGCGGAAGGTTGTGATGATCATTTTAGGGTTATTCCTACTTGAGTTTTGATTTTTGGAAGCTGTATATTCTATTTTAAAAATGATTTAATGAGTTTTAGGATAATATTAGAATGAATCAATGTGAATATATTTCAAAGTTTATATATTCATGCACAATATATTTTCATGTTAGAAGAAGATTGTGCTGATCATTAGAAGTAGTTGGGAGTTAATATTATTGACTCTAGGAAGATCAGGGAGTTCATAAGAGTAAAATACATAAGTTTTATGAAATTTTTTTGCCTAAAAATGAGAAAGTGAACTTTATAAGAGTAAAATAGACTTCATAAGTGTCTTTCAAAAGGATTTATAAGAGTGAATGAAAGGAATTTTAAAGATTTAATTCATAATAGTAACTCAAATTTTAGAAGATTAATTTGGAAGAGTAGTTTCAAAACCTTAGAGGAGTAACACTTACTATGGAATAATAGGAAATCTTAAATATAAAAATGATTTATTGAGATTTCAAATTTAAATATCATGATTTGGTTAATTGTGATCCTAGAAAGTGATAGAATAGGAAAGAAGATTCATGATAGAATTGAAGTACAAAGTAAATGAGAAGATCTATGTATTAAAGGAATATATTTGAGGAGTTTTGAATTACCACAAATTATGGTAATTAAATATTTATAATTCTCATAGTATAGGGAATATAGAATAAGAGAAATAACAAGAGGAAGTAACGAGATTTTAACTATTATATATATATATATATATATATATCTTATTAGTAGAAAAAATTAGGAGATTGACACTATCATTATGAGAAAGAAAAATCCCTGTGTTGAGAAAGTGAAGAGAATGGGAACTTATGTTACAATGTAAACATATTATAAGTTGAAGAAAAGATAGATATAAATATCCATCTCCATCCTTATGCACTAAATAATAATAATAATAAATAAGAGTGAAAAATAACAATTGTTCAACGTTCTAGTTTGTATAGAAGGAAGATAAGGCTTTCATTTTTTTAGAGAATAAGAAGAGGGATAATATTTCTAGTTTTCTGAAAAGCAGAATAAGAAGAATGTGTGTGCACTACTGTGCATGTAAAATAAGAGGAAGAAGAGGTAGCTCTCAATTTTAATATTTTTTAGAAGAATATTAAGTTGTGTGAAGTATTATGCATACAAAAAAAGAATAATATACTTACATCTATGAAAGGGAAGGAAAAAAAGAAAGCCCCAACACATAAATAGAAAGGATATAGTATAAATTGGTGAAAGAATCTTTGTTTTTTACCCTGGTTCATATATTTATAAAGTGTGGGATGCACTAAAGTGCGTGATACACCATACACTATCAATATTTATATAACACAAGTTTAGAATACTCCCTTCTCATTTATATATCACATGATTGTTTCTAGTGGGTAGTATGATTGTTTTTTTCTTAGATTTGAAAAAGGATCAACCTTTATTTTTGAGATGGTGAACCTTGTAAATTGGTTGTCCTATTAGTTTTTGTGTTTGGGTGTGATGATTAATGAAGTAAAGGTGAGTGAATGAGAGATCCATTCACTTAACCGTGTGAAGGTAAAAAAATGGATAAAAATAAAATTGATTAAAGAGACCCCAACACTGATTCACCACCTATCAGTGTTGAGCATATACCAAAGTATTCCTATAATTTCTATAATATCCAAGGTCCATCTTAGATCGGATTATATATTTTATAATTTGTTCTATTTTTATTATTTAAGTCTCTTTATGAATATATAATGAAGTGAAATTTTAAGGAAGATAAATTCATTTATGATCATAAATATATTTCCACCAAGACTATGATGAATTGGAAAAATAAAGAGAAGATATTGTTGGATAAGGTATCCCTCCTAAGAAAAGGAGAATAAGTTATAGTTTATCCATTCTATAATACTGAAGAAGATATATTTTTTCATAGAAAGAAAATAACTGGTGGTTGAATCAACTGCCAAGGTGATGGAAAACCTTTTTACCTCAAAATATATAAGGAATTCAAATGATGAATAGGTAAGTAAAAGTTCTTGTAAACATTTACCAAAAGAAGAACCAATAATTAGTATGAGTGATCACATATCTATGGATTCACAAGATATATCACTTGATATATTAAAATATATTCTTTATAGTTTTCCCAAAAAGGTAATGTCTTTTATTTGTTGGATATTAAAAAGCTTTTAGGAGGAAATTACTCAGCTTGAAGAAGAGTCAGAGAACTTAGAGAAGGCTTTAGAAGATAAATCTCTAATATGTATAAAGCTATCTATTTTTTTATAGAAACCCCAATATTACTCCACTATGGTGTTTTGAATCCATGAATACCTACTTTCCAATTGAATATGATCATTAGAACTTTTCTAGTGACACCTTGGAATGTGAGTTGGTCAAGAGGATAAGAGTTTGGGATCATCTCACCCTATTCTAGGAAATTATTTCCTGATCAGAGACTCTCTTATATATTTAATTCATATTCATGAATACTTATCAAATACTGGTATGGGATTTGTTACCCCATGCAAGAAATTGATCATTTCCTTGCATCGATGTGAATATCTATACGTATTAAAGGTTCTCCATATTTTTTATTAATTAGTGAGGATTTTTTTAAAGCCACATAACTGGGTACTTTATAATTTATCATTATCTAGGGAGGTGGTATGTATTCGTGGTTTTAGGATAAAGCACCCAAGAATGGATTCATATGTATCCTTATGAAGGAAATTAGAGCCCACATAGTTCAGTGCCTCTTAATGGGACACATCGTACCTTTTAAGGTCATGTGACAAGGACACTTTGTCTACTAGGTGAAAGGTTCCTAGTAATGGTTGGCATGAGATTTATGCATGAGTGACTCCTTTTGGTTATCTCATATGATATAGAACCTTTTATGGTGGTTAACTTATAAGGGATATGACCCTTTTAAGAGAGGATTTTATGGATATTTGGGAATATGATTCAATAGAGATTGGTGTGGTTAACAAGGAATATCACCTAGTGAGGATGGATTTCACGAGGAATATAACTCAAAGAATGTATATCATGTCACTTATATGGATTATAGCTTTTAGGGAATGGTTTAAGATATTATTTGGTTTGAACCTCAAAGAGGCGTCCTATGTATCTTGGTTAATAGGAATAAAAACCCATATATTTTCAAGTGCATAGTTTAAGGTTGTGTGATAAGAGTATACCATGCAGCATTAGGCCATGATGTAAGGATGTTCATGTCATGAAAAAGATTTCAACAGAGATTGAGTGGGGCTTATGAATTGTTTATAACCGAATAAGGACATGGATCATTAAGTGGACAAGGATGGTTTCACTAAATAAGGCCATCATTGGGGATTACACCTTAGGGGAATCCCAAAATGATACTCAGGAATTGGGAGAGAATTAATGGGGATTGCACATGAGTTTGTGAAACCTTTATTTGGGTATCATTGGCTCATTGATGTTTCCTATTGATGAAATCTTAAATGGTAACATAGATAAGGTTTACACCTAGAAATAACTCCCATTGGCATATGAATCATTGATTTGAATTAGGAGCTAAGATGAGAATTTTGAGCTAGGAGAGACCACTATGATGTCATCATTATAGAGACCCTTGTTATTAAGGGAATACACAATCATGATCACCCAGAGAGTTCTTCCTATTCGATAATTCAATTATTGAGACTCTTTTTATCAAGTGAATACATGATCAATGTAGGGTAATTCAATTCACCTGATGATTCGATCATATAAATCACATGGTTTTGGGAGAGGTATTAGTGTGCTCTTTTCAGGGTTTTAACCTTAGAAAAATGAGATTAAGGAGGTTATTTTAAAAGGTTTACCCTAGGGAGATAATCTTGGTAATATGTATGACATGAGAGAGGTTTAAAAATTATTTATAGTATGATTTTTAAAGATATCATAAGCTTATTAAACAATTCATTCATAAGTATAGGTAGGAATAAAGGTTTAGCCACCCAAAGAATATTGCTCTGGATCATAATATCACAAAGGGGATTGGTCTTTATGGTATGACCATGAGGAATACTGTTCTATATGGTCAACTCATGAGAGAGATATATTTAATAGAGTCATGAAGTGGAGAGATATTTTCATGGTATATGACTAGGGAAAAAGCTCACGTGGTGGGATTTACAGAGGGTACTCTTGCAGTAACAGTTCATGTAGAGAGTTTTCAGAGGAGAAGAGTCTATGTACTAGGATTGTGAATGAACTCTCACCGAGGTAGTTCATATGGATAATTTCATGGGTCTCCTTCATACCTTAATTTTTTTTATAGATTTGGAATTAACTATAGTTATATCCTCTCTAAGATTTCAAACAAGCAATTATCTGCATATTCTCCTTCTATTTCTCCATATATTTCCACCTTTTGGGGTGTCCTCTTGAAATAGAAACCCTGGTATTTATAGATAAGATTCAGGTAAGTATATTTTTGAAATAAGAGACCACATAAGAGAGTGTATGTGACTGTGAAGGGTCTCCTCCAAGCATCCATGTACTAGTAGTTTTCGTCTACTAAGTTGGTGTTTACGAATGGTTCCATCATTTCACCGTGTACAACAGTTTCTCCACATGGTTAGGGGGTGTATTTCGAGGTTCTCATATTTGTAGTGTGAATGCTATCGATTTGTGTAGGTGGTGGGAACTAATGTGGTGACCCCATCACTGAACCACATGGGGATTAGGTGCTCATGGTAACCTCATCAAGGTAGATGAATTCAAGGATCCCGTGAACTCAGTACGCACTCACATTTTCACTAAAAAATCACACATTTCCTTCATATTTTTTATGTGTTTGAGATTTATTGGACTCTATAATTGGTTTGGATGATCATTTAAAGTTTATGGGATTTAAAAAATACCACCCTTAGAATGGATTCTGATCAGTATAATGCGGGGTCGATTCCGAGGAAGTAAGATAAGATCACATCGTTACTACATGATTTGTGTAGGGCCCATGATCTATATAGATAATTGCATATACTTACCGATAAATATGGTAGAACCCACTCACATTTTATCCTATTATTCTTAGTGATATTAATGTGAATATGATGTTCTGTGTAGTGGAATTTTCTTTCTTTCTTCATGAGAAGATATACACCTTGAGCTTGGTACATGACTTCTTTCTTCTGTGCATCCATTGTGTCATCCACGTGGTTATTACATGATCATGACATATTAATAAGGATACCATTCCATTATATTGGTCACCATGGTTATTTTCATAGGTACCATGTGGATATACATACTTTTCCATTTTCTTTATTTCTAATTGTTACCATTTTATCTTTTATAGAAAATGACCCTAGAACATTGTGAGCATGCTCGAGCTTTATCGTGAGGTAAACCAAGATGATTGAGAGTGTCAAGGTCGCGAACCATCAGAAAATTCATTCAAAGAACTATATTCTTTAAGATAATATGGGATTAGGATTTCAAAACTATCAGTTATTAGATAGGTTGAACTTGTATGAGTTTGGATTACTCAGCGATGCTCCAATTTCCATGTTGTAAGTAAAAAATATTCCACTTGAATAGATTAACAAACACTGAGAGATAATTAGATCCAAAATATCACTAGTAAGACATATTTTTAAGGTTATTGGGCATCCCAAAGGATATTCCCTTGTGTATACTCCTCTAACCTTAGAGGATCATCCACACACACTTGACATAGACATACATAGTTATGGATCAATCATGAAGAAGTTGAAAGAAAACCATAATCTGGGTAATTTTTTTCTTGGGAAGTTCAATATAGAGGGGAATATAGTATAGATTAGAGATGAACATTTTGTGTTAAATGGATCTATAAATAATTTTAATAGATGATAAAGGTGGTAATACTATATTAAGTAGTCTATATTTATCAAGCTTTCATTCATCATAACATGGATTTAATTCTGGATATCATTAGAAGTTGTAGTTTAGACATAAACACTTTCTATTTAGTGCATATAGAAGTAGGAATAATCCTTTAGAATGTATAGATAGTTAGTAGGGATTAGGTTTAAGTGGAAATGTACAATGAGTTTCTTCCCCTCACCTATATATGGGATGATGTCGAAAGGACAACACCCCTCACCAAGGAGCTATTCTATATAAATAAATTCATTATGTTAGAAGATATTTGTACCAAGGTTGATGTTGAGAATGGGAAGGCATATTCATTAAGTTAACCAGGAAATAACCACAAACCAATATACCTTAGACCCATCCAATTCACTAGAATCATGAACTTCCCAGTGCTTATTAGACAACTCTAGAAGAGGTCCAATTCAATGACTAGGGATGGGTGGTTATCTTGAAGACTAATATGTTAGTTAATTTGGAATCTATACTAGAGATGTAAGAGAGTGGATATCTCTTACCAGTAATGGATTATCTTACCATAGTTAGGTTTGTGACCTTCATGATGGATTCCTAATAAGAAATCCACAAATAGATTAGTTTAGAAGTGCTAGTTTTAGCCAAAATGCACTAGAAATCTAGGAACTTTTATAAAGGGAAAACCTTATTTTGGATAATTAGAACCTTCCAAGTTCTATGGGGGTGGATGGAAGATCATGTCGGTGGATATGAATTCAAAAATTCCCAAAGTACACCTGGTTCATAGTTATGAACTTACATTTAGAGTATAAGTGGGGTCAGACCAAACTCACTAGATGACCAAGAGTTGAAAAGAAAGCTAAACCGATAGAACCAATTTGTGTTTTCACCATATGCCACCTTGAATGACACCATTACTGAAAATGTGACTAAGAGTCTCATAGAATCTTAATATTTTATTTCCTTATGAGAGGGTGTCCTAGAGACTAGAATGGATGAAGAATTTATTTTTGAGTAATACATGCCTTGAAGGTTTGGGTGGAAATTCAGTTGCATCCATAAGAAGTTCCCTACCCCTCCTTCAAGCGTAAGATCTGAAACACATATAATAATAGTATATAAATTTTGGTTAATGCTAACATGGGAGGAGATAGGTACATGAGTGAATTTTTATTTAATTAGTTCTATCATTTGGATCATATTGGATTATGATGAGACTTGTATATGATCACATCATGATAGAAAATTGGGAGAGATAATACCCAAATTCAAAGTCCTATAAATAGTTTAATGTAAGGAGGAACAAGAAATACCAGTAGAGATATCAAGGACAAGTAAAAGGATTTATCAAGAGCCTATATAAGTGGAATTTCCTAGGAAGAGGGTTTCTTGTAGGGTCCATCATTATCTTGTATACCAAAGAAAAAAGTGGATGATATACGTATTCTACCTTTGGGGAGAGGAGCAACCATACTTCCTTAAATTTATTCCAATTCCAAATATCTATAATCCTAAAGGGAGTAACATTCATGGAAATAATCATTATTTACCAAGGAGTTCTAGCATGAACTCTATTGAATATACATTATTCTAATAGGGTTCATATAGATTGATCACTACCCCCTCAATATTTCTTATGAAGGAGAACCTCATGAATTTGAGGCCTATATCAGAGATCTTGAATATTCTATTCATTTTTCGAAGGATGTGGCCATTAAATCATATTGAATATCAAAATTATTGGGGCTTGAAATAAGAAACAAACATGATGAAATTGATTAATAATCTTCATCGAAAGAGGTAACTAAAATATTTCCTCTTGAGCATTTTGACATTGATGTTATCATTCCATTAACTATTTCTTTTTCCATTATAGGTGTCAAAAGAGTCTTCATCGCCTATTTTATCCTCAATATATACCATGTTAGATGCAATAAATATATTAGGAGTTAATTTAGACATTGGATATGATAGTATAACATACTCTCCACATCTGGTGGAACATATATGAGTGGTGATCCCCATGGATTATTCCCCACGATGCCATTGGTCATTACTTCCATGAAATTTTTATCCAAGGACATCGATAAGAGGGATGAATAAAAACCATTTCAAATTCAACTTCACTTAATTATGGAGGGTAAATATTACATTAACCATTGACCATTCTTCCTCAAGGTTTTATATTTAATGAAACATTAGTTTTCATAGAAACTAGTCTAAGCTCCATGAATCCAGAGGCATTAAAATCTTAGGGGCATGGTCTCTTGTCCCTCCAGAAGGGATTTATACTGAAATATTAATGGGTGAAATCAAGAGAGGCTCAAGTAAAACCTTCATTTGAACTTCTTATCCACTATTACTACTAATGGAGGAAGGTATGTTTCATGTATAATGACTGAACTCAATTGTGATACTTTGTAAATTCTACCGACCTTCACTTTTGTAACATGAGTTATTACATTATCTGACACTTTTATGGTGATGGATGATCTATTTTCAAGAATTTATGCCCGTTTATATCTATAAGAGTCCAGTAATTTCAATAATGAGTTGGAAGAGTGTATGATTTATCCATTTATTATTGACCTAGTCACTTCCATGTATGGTATATTAATTCATATTCTTGATATGAAACTTTATCTCTAGAGAATACCAAAACATTGCATCATCTATGGGAGACTAGGGTCCTCCCAATTATTTTTTTGGATGTGTTTCTAGTTTAGGAATTATAAAGGGAGGACCTCCCTAGAATTTTTAAGATAGAACTTGAAGTTATTGGGGAATGTCAATTTTACCAGGATGTTCCCACTCAATGGAATGATGTGGATTTTAATGAGAGGGAGTGTTTAAACACACCAATTTACTAGGATATGGAAATGGATAGTGATGTACATAATGATAAATTGTTATAGTTTCAAATTCCACCACCATAACTTTCAAGACTCTTGTTGATGGAGAGTACAAGAATATACCCTTATTAGAGGTGGAAACTACAAAAGTCACCCAATTCCAAGAAGTTTACGCACATTCATAGCATATTTAATATTTCACCCTTTTCTACCTTTTCATTGATAATATATGTTTTCAATAATCATCCTTGATAGTACCGGTCAAGGAAGTAGGATTTGTTGAAGGGGTCTATACTTCCATGATTCAACCGTATATATGCACATTATCTGGGATTACTTCAGGACCCACCGACTCCATGGGTTCAATACAAATGGTCCATTTGATTGAGTTGGTTTTTGAGTACATATCACCCTCTGAGAGTGGATCTACATTAGATAATGAGGTTATGAATTCATTCCAATTCATCTATCAATAATTCGGGAGATACATATGGAGGTTGGTCTTAGATTCCCCTTTAGAGTATCTACCCATAGACTTCATATCATATTATCAACATTGGGGTATGATAGATTTGATTACCTATCAATCCATTATCCTATAAGGGAGATCATTCAATGATGAGATAAGGAGAAAACATCACATTGACATATTATAAACATTAAATTACTAGCGCAATCCACTATTCTTCATGCTATAGTGTCCCCATAGGAGTCCCATTATATTGGGGAAAATAACAGAATGACAATGTCAAGTGGATGAAGAGGTCCTTTTAGTGAACTGTCTTCAATAATAGATAGATACTACCAAGGAAAGTCTGGTATAATTATAGAGGCTTCTTAAAGAATTCCATGCTAGGGAGAAGAATGTTTTTATTTCCAACATTAAGATTATTCATCTTGCTGAATAATATGAGGCTATAGAATTAGTCAGGCTTCAACACAATTTTTATGAAGATCAAAAAGCAATTGAACAAATCTAATCTTATATGGAGAGAATTTTTGTGATAATTACCTACTATGTAGAGAGACTCTAACTTATGGATGATCCTCTTCCCTTCTACTTAATTAATGAAAAAAATTTGTTCTTAACCAGCTATCAATTCTATGATCATGTTTTTTATTTTTATTATCAATTCATTGATAACCAGAGAATGTTTAGATAGAAAAATAAAGATAAATTTAATCCACTAAGTTAGAAGAGATAAATTAAATCATTATTCCCAAACACTTGAGTTAGAAATATTTCCTATTGAGTGTGGCTCATGAATAGGTATAGTAAAAAATATGATCACCATAATACTAGAGTTGGTCCGTTTGGATATGGATGATTTCTTCCTGGGCGTGAGTCATGGATAGGTATAGGCATAACACTATCAGTGTGACACTAGAGTCAGTCCATTTTAATTTTAGAATATGTGACTTAATGTGATGATAATCATGAAGGAGGAGTCCTAGAATGAGGATTTAAATGTTCATGAGGGATCAAGAACCCTAGAATTTATTTCTTAATGAATTTAACATGAATAATCTAAATTGACATATGAGAGGGAAAAACAGATTCTCTAATTTTTTTCTAGCTTAGTGGACCATGAGAGCACAACTTGACTTATACTGGGACCATATAGTGGATCCCAAAATATTTGTGTCTATTATTTCTAACATTAAATTTTGACCAAGCCTTAGATAGATTAAACCTAACTGGTTAGGAATTATTTTTTCTTATTATTCCCTTTATAGGTTTGCAACCTAAAAACTTTCATGCCTTCTTTTCAAATGATTAATTTTTTTGGATCACTAATGATGCATGACCAATTATTATAGAATTGAATCTTTCCAAGACCTCCATTTATGGGGATTCAACTTGGTATATTTTATATATATTTCCTTTAACAATTTATGGTTGTACAAATTAGACCAATATAGTTGGTGTTTAATGTAACGACCCGAAATTTTGAATAAATCTTGTTTCCTATTTTTTTTTGTGTTATTTTATTTTATTTTATTTTTATACTCAACAAAACTATTTCATTTGATAACATGAGTATAATTAAAATGAGACCATTGGGTTTTGACTATTATATGACCATTGGTCAATATGACCGCTAGAAACTAAATGTTTCGATTATTGTCTCTAAATACAAGTAATCTTGGTTAATTAATATAGAAAGAAGATTCGATGGCCTCACCCAGTAGTCTTGGACCGATCAAAGCCCATCTAACAGAACTTGGGAAGGAGGTAGCACCACTGGGATTTACTCTGGACCAAACCCAAGCTGAACTTCATCGTGTGAAGCTAGAACGGGATCGCCTCCGCGAGAAGTTCAAACTGATAGAAATTACTACTCGTGCGATGTTGGCCGAGCCTCCCTCAGATTCTCTCACCTTAGCACACCTTACACTTAGGTCATATGCTGGTGTGATAAGGGGCTATGTAAGGAGACCGTAACTACCTTGTGTAATCCTTTGTTTTAAATAAAAATTGGGATTTCTTCTTATAATGATGTTTATGACTTTTTAAATGTCCGGATAAATATAGTATGAATATTTTTGGTGAATTTTAGAGAAAGGATATTTTAAAAAAATGTTTATATAAACCTTAAATAATTAAAAATGTGTAATGATTTTCAAAAAATGGTCTTCTATAATTATGTTCAGTACGGAATTTAGAGTTTAATAAGATCAACTTAATTTTTGATGAATAGTAAATTGTGAATAGTGATTTTATGCTTAGGATTAGTAATGTGACCAAATGGATTAATAATCTCACTTAAAGAAAGTATTAATATAATCTAGGCACCTTGATTAAGTAACGTGATTCAATAAAATGGTTAAATAACGGTTTCATATATTATTATTGAAGTATTAGTTTTTTCAGGTGAATATTGTTTTTTAATTAAAAATTTAATTAAAAATAATTAGAAAATTATTTTTATAAAATGGACTTTATTTTTGAACTCAGAGCATCGATATTATGTTATGGTAATTTTTGGGGATTTTTCTGAAAAAAATGAATTTTCAGTGAATAGTGTATTTATTTAAAAATAAAATTAAAAATATTTAGAAAATTATTTTTATAAAATGGAGTTCATTTTTTGAAATCAGAGCATTGATATTTGGTAAATGTGAAATTTTGGGATTTTTCTGAGAAATTTGAATTTTCAATGAATAGTAAAAATACAGTTTTAGGGTTTTGGTATGACATCATAACTGTGTCATGATGATGTCATGAGATATTTTAAGGGATGTTCGACTAAAGAGGATGAATTATTGTTTGGGGGTCCCCATGTGGCCTAACTCCATGGGAAGTACCATGGGAGGGCCCATGCTTTTGAGAAAACCACTTTTGAGGTGTCCCTTGGCCATTAATGCCTTGCCCCCTCACTTTCCCTATAAATACCCACCCTTTCATCCTTTAGTTTTCACTCCCAACTCTCCCCCAACTAAGTTCTGGTCTCCTTACCTCCCAAGGAGTCCTCCCAAGGTGCCCCCAAGCCCTCAAGGTCCAAACCTTTGAGTTTTAAGGTAAGAGATCCGACCCCCTCTCTTTCTTTTCAAGTGATATCTTTTATGTCATTTATTTTATGCTCCATGTTCTTATGTTGGAGGATGGTCTTTTATATTCATTATACTGTCCTTTTTATTTTCATATGATGAGATACCCCCTCTTACTCTCATAATTTCATTTTATTAAAGTTTAAGTGGCGTCGTTAGGCTGCCGAAATTTTTGTAACGGATTCTTTCACCCTTCTCATTTTCATGTTCTATTTTCTTGTCAAGTCTTTCATGTTCCTTTTTATTATGTTGGGTTATGATCTCTATATCTATCATTATGATCTTTTATGATCATATGATGAGAGACCCCATTTGATCTCTTCAACTCAGTATTTTGAAGTTTTAAGTGGCGCCGTTAGGCTGCCGAATTTTTAAGGGATTCTTTCACCCTTCTCATTTTTCAAGTTCTATTTTCATGTCAAGTCTTTAAAGTTCCTTTTTATTATGTTGGGGTATGATATATATATATCTATCATTATGATATTTTATGATCATATTATGAGATACCCCATTTGATCTCTTCAATTCAGTATTTTGAAGTTTTAAGTGGCGCGTTAGGCTGCTGAATTTTTAAGGGATTCTTTCACCCTTCTCATTTTTCAAGTTCTATTTTCATGTCAAGTATTTCAAGTTGATTTTTATTATGTTGGGGTATGATCTATATATCTATCATACTGATATTTTATGATCATATTATGAGAGACCCCATTTTATCTCTTCAATTAAGTATTTTGAAGTTTTAAGTGGCACCGTTAGGCTGCCGAATTTTTAAGTGGTTCTTTCACCTTTCTCCTTTTTCAAAGTTCTAATTCCATGTCAAGTATTGCAAGTACCTTTTTATTATGTTGTGGTATTATCTCTATATCTATCATACTGATCTTTTATGTTCATATGATGATAGACCCTATTTTATCTCATCAATTCATTTTTGGTTGAAGTTTATGTGATGCCGTTAGGCTGCCGAATTTTCATAAGAGAAATCTTATTTTTGTCTTCCTTTCATGTTCTTCATTTCATATGGTATATTTTTAAATTTAATTACCATTTTCTTAAATCCCTTATATTCTGCCCCTCTACTGTTTTATGGGTCATTTATTAATGTTTGACCCATGTCCCCTCTCTTTTCAATGTTTTCTAAAACCCTGTAACATAGCCGTTATGCTACAGAATTTTCGTCTCAAAATGTCTCTCTCTTTTTCTAATGTTCGTTTATTTTATTAAGTGAATACTCAAATCTCTCTCTTATATATGGGTATTCACATATATACCAAAATATTCTATTTTAAATTCTGGGATTTACATACATGGAACCCGCTTTCCCTTTTCCGTGGGTTTAAAGTGACATAAAGATCATGTCTTTAAAGCAGTTTTTAAAACGTTATGATTATGAAATGAAACCCATTTAGTTTATGCTATATGGGTTATTTATGAAATTTTTGGTGATTATATATGTGGATCACATGATAATAAAGGCAAATTTAAGGGTGCGCCCTGATAGCGCTCCAATGCATTGGGTAATGATGTAACCACTAAAGATTACAATTTTCACGATATCTTGGTGAATAACCTTGGTAAATTTCAAATGACACCTTGGGGATGGACCTTGGTGATATGTTCATGATTTTATATGTTAAATTATGTAGCCACATCTTCAAGTTATTAAAAATGTTATTTTTATTATGATATGCCACATGATTTCTTTCTCATGCCTTAATGTTCTTTTTCATGACATTGTTGAAGTATCTCAAGTTCACATGTAAAATGTTCCTCTTGTTTCCCTGACTGGGCCTTCTTCTCACCCTTTCTTTTGATGTATATCCCCAGGTTATGAGATGCAGTAATGAACCTAGGATGACCATAAGGAGAATCCTTTCAAGTGTTAAAGAAGATTTTTTTTTGTTTCATGTATTAAGTTTCTGGTTTCCAAGACACTAAACCTTAAAGATCCCCAGTTTTGTATAATGTAATGAAAGTTTATGTGATAAAAAGGCGGGATGCTTTATTTAAGGTCAGATAACTTTGACCAAAATGTGAAATAATTTATTCAGTAAGGGAAAAGAAAAAACTGATGTGAATAGAGACCCCTTTACTGGTAACATAGATCATCCCACAGGAAGGTGCATGAATTTTAGGGCCTTGATTCTTGTACCATTATCTCATACGGTTTAGGGTCACGTGATAAGGAGAAATCAAAGGTTCAAGGATGATATATCATATCTCTACTTTTAAAGTGAGTACGATGCACAAATATGTAACATCGAGGGTATTGAATCCAGTTAAATAGTTGGATTATGGGTTGTTTAAATCATGACTAAAGAGTTTTAATTAGGAATAACGATATAGAACATATATGAAGGGGATGACCATCTACCATATTCGAATGATGGGTTTCGCTATATGTCGTCAAGGTGTAACAAGAATATAGAGTTATCTACTTAGGATTAAATCATTATTTTAGTTATAAATCCATATTGGGGGTGCATATTCAAATATATATTGGGGGAATGTATTCATATCCAAATAGAATTTTCCTTTGAATTCAGATGTGTTCAATACCGATAGTCATGGAAGTTTTGAGAGGATTCAAACACTTTTTAAATGAAGTAGGTTTATGAAAGAAAGTAATATTAAAGGGGGATATAGGCACCCTAAAAGTTATACAAATGTGTATAGAAGACATGTTTAGGGAGGGGAGATATCACATGAAATTACTCTAACTTTTACCTAGACCAGTGGGTCCAGTGAGCACAACTCAACTTTTACTATGGATATATAGTGAGCCCAATGAGATTTATGCCTTCTTAGTTTTCAATCTCAATTTTTTCCTAATCCAGGAAAGTGTGAGGCTTATAAAGTTTAGAATTTAATTTTTCTAAGGATTCCCTTTATGGTTTTTTGTCCTGAAAAGTTTTTTTTGTCTCTTTTACCATACAATTTAATCCCTTATAGTCTAGACTTATTGATGATTAGAGTTTAAGGTCACACAACTTTGACCAAAATTGAGGCAGTTTATATAGAAATGAGGAGGATGTTAAACCAAAGTGAATAATAAAGGGTCACATTTCTAGTATAGATTATACCATGGGTAAGAACACATAGTTTAAGGTCATATTTCTCGGACCAAAGGGTGAGAAATGACAACCCAAATAGGGATCAAGGACCAAGAGTACCTATCACCTTTTTAATAGGGAATGATGACATTGTAAATCATTATTTTAGGTTTTTGGATCAATAATGATGAGATGTGACATGTTTTCAAGGCATGAAAACTGACCACATTCAAATGAAAGGTTCCACTACAATTATGTCAAGGTCTATGAAGATTAGAGGACCTTATGCTTAGGACCAAAACATTGTTCTAATTGGAAGGCCATATTGGGGGAGTATATGTGATCCATATTGGGGGAATATACGCATAGGCAAAAATAAGTTTCCTTTGGATCTGAATTCACTCATTACTGATATTCATGGATGATTTATGGAAATCTGAGACACTCAAGTTGTGAAGTTAGATTTATGGAAAAGGGACATTTAGGATAGGTGATGGGGAATTCTAGACATTATTTTTTCAATAATGGGTTTCTATGATCCCTTAGTGAGGTTTGAATATGAATTATGAATCATGGATGAGTTTAAAATATATAGTCTATATGTAACTATATATCTTACTGGAATAAGAATCAGGCAACATGTTGTTTTTATATGATTAATATCACCTTCAGTGATCTAACTCAAATGAAGGAGATGCAATTTTTATATACTAGTACAAGAATGGACACCAAAGGAACTCCATAATTTCATCTAGGGAAATGCATATATTCATGGTCAAATATGAATGTGGGGGAATCAAACACCAGAAATATTTAGGGTTAAAAAGGGAACTTTGTTTCGGTGTAGGGTCCCATATGTCATGTTATCCTATATGGATTTCAAACTTATCCAGGACAACTAGGTTGTATGATGTAAATTTCTCTAATTAGTTTATGGTCATGTGATGAGGACCATTTTTTGCAGTTTAACATTACATGACAATGACTTAGATGTCTTGGAGTTTAAGGTCTTGTAATAAGAAACTTATGTTGTGCGATTTGACATCATGAAACAAGGATTCAATTATTTTTTAGTTTAAGGTTTTGAGATATGGACCTTTTATCATGGATTTTATTTTCATTTGATAAATAATCATATGTTTTATAGTTTAAGTTCCTATGATGAAGACCTTATGTCATGCATTTTAATGTCATGTGATAATGACTCAAATGTTGTACAGTTTATATTCATGTGACGAGGAACTTGTTGTCAATACTTGACCCATTAGGGCCCGACTGTATATCTGTAAGATTAGTGTAAAAAATCCAAGTCTACCTTCATTAGGTTAGGGGATGGAGACTAGCGATAAGTAAGAATAAACTGAAATGGGAGGCCTTAACCTAATCTACTTGTACGCATAATCATCTCCATGAAAAAGTATTGGGGAATAATAAAAGATTGCAACATCTAGAGTATAACCATGCATGTAAAAACCTATAGGGAAATAAATAAATCAGAGTAAAATAGTAATACAAATAATAAAAGGAAAAAAATACATGCCCAACCAAAAATACAGGGGAAAAAACCCAAACTAACATCAACTATAAAGAGTAGAGAGGGGGAGAGACCAACTCCAAATCCTAGAGTTCGACCACCGAACATGATCAGTGCCCCCATATACTACTAAGATCCACTGGTACTAGGTCCACCATATTTAATTAAAATATTCCCATCATCTACATAATATATGACACATATGGGAAAAATCCCATGCATAGGTGAGTATATTTATGCCTAGTAAGACACCCTAAAATCACCAAACACAAAGAATCAAGATAGATTGGTCATTTCAACACCATAAGGGTGTTTTAATTGGTATATGAGACAAAAATAATAATAACCATAACATATATAACCCATATACGCTAAAAAATAATCCCAAAATGAGAGAGAAAGAAGATATCCATCTCTACAACCTAGATAAGAAGGACGATTCATCCTGTAGCTCTAAAGGTGCATCTCTAATGCCCAACATCACACACTACCTCACAAGAATTTGTGTGTAGGGGCCCACATCTCACTACTGTGCTCCAAATTAGAGGGAGACACAATTCATATCCATGCATCTCGTTGAACCTCTTAAGAATGTGAGTATCCTTCACCTTGTCGATATGCAACACAACCAAGGGAGTACTACTCCAATGGATGAATCACCCACTATTAGAGCTCAATAATGGGGAGTCAACTCTATATATAGAGGACTTGAACCCTTTTTAATTTTGGAGAGTACTACCTATATCTATATAAATGATATGGGGGACCCATGACCTTAAGGGATATAGAGAAGTACCCAACCTGGTAACACTCTGATGATCACACCCGATTGCTGCTACTTGGGTAAGAAGTATGGGGGGTACGCACCCTGGTGTGAAAAGGGAGTTTCCAACCCCAATGTCTCTCTATGGATAAAAATTGATATTTTATATAGTCCAAGATCCACTAAAATGAGTGTCATTCTCACATCACCTCACACCATAAATCTCATGCTAAAATGAAGGTCACCATCACATTTTACGTAGAAAAACTTTTCAGGATAGGCTACCCATGAGCCAAAATATGATTACTAAAGGGAGATATATGCAAGGTGGAAGATAAAGGGCTTTGCATGAACCTAAATAGAGTACACAATGTGTCCCATGGGATACATGGTGTGTTTCACTATATATGGTACTACCCATGTCTCACTGCCTCACATGATATGTGTTTCTACAAATACATGACATGTCCTCTATGGATAAGCAATGTGTAGAGGTTGTCTATCACTCAATGTGTGTTTTATATTAAATTCCATGTACCCTATCCTGTGTCTGTGTACTATAGTTTTTCTCAATCCCATGAACTATCCTAAGTATATGGCATTTTCCCTAACACATTTGATGTGTACACCCTGTACATACCGAGCCTAGTGAATAGGGGTCACACGGTGTGTGAGTAATCCACATGTCATGTAATATTTAAATCAACATGTAAACACTATTCACATATCAAAGAGGACTACATGAAACATATCTTACTAGAATACATGAAGCATTGTTAAAAATTTCATAGAAACTCTAGATTCTCATGAGGATTCTACCACATGTCTCCACTACCTTCAAGATTTCCAGAAAAGTCTCTAAAACACCCAAATCTAGGTTGACCACCCACCATGGCTAGTTGGAAGTTTGATTCTAACCGTTATTCACTAGAAAAATTGTCATCATCACATCCAAAAATGACACTTGACCCAACCCATTGAAACAACACCACTCATGCCACATCAGAGTACTGCTATTGATAATGGATGGATTCTATCCGCCCATTGGTCAAAATCACAAACTGTTGTTTCCTCAGATAAATACGCTTGATCTGGCTCATGGATCCCTTATTACCTGACCCATCAATGGGTTTACTTAATCATCATCACAACTCTTTAAAATTACCCAAAAACCAAAACCAACCCCATGACCATGATCCATTATGCCAAAGAACCAGCACACAATGATCAGTTTTCCCAATTATCATTAAATCACCTACCAACAATAATTCTGATGATAGATACAAAGAAAGGAGGGAGAAAATCACATAAAATAGAGTAAGTTTCAGTTTATGGTCATGTTCATTTATACATCATATATGAAATCCAATGAATGGGGATTATCAAGTATCAAGAAACAACGATAATCAAATCTAAAATTCTTAGATCGAGGAAGATAAATTAGACGTTGGTAAACCAATGAAGATCAATCCATGAATTAATTTGGGGAGGGATTAAGTCACATTCATATAAAAAATTATATAATTATAAAACCAAAAAATCAATCACCCACCTCAAGTTTTTTTTGATTACATATGAATAATGTTTCTAGATTGTTGTCATTGGTGATATCCAAGAACTCCATCAATGGTGATGATCCTTAAAATAAACCGATAATCGATCCATGATCCCATGGCTATTCGCCAATTCACTCACCTCCAAAGCTCAATCCCCTCATTCCCTCTAGGTTCATATGGATAACCTTAGGGAAATTATCATAACAGGGTTTATATAGAGGTTTCATTTAGGGTTTTTCAATTAATGAAAATTAAATTAAATAGTTAATTTAATTAATTTAATTCTTCCATGACTGCACTCTATCAAAGCTCTGAATACCAGAAAAGATTATGTCATACCCAGGGTAAAAATTGTATTTTGGATTTAATGGAAGTCTTATATTTCAGATCCAAGAATTTTTCTGGGATTTATTCCCTTATCTCTGAAAAATAGAGCACAAAAAATATAATATATATAATATTTTTATTAAATCAATACCGGGACTACCCATGCCCTGGAATTATGCACTAAATTAGTACCTTTATTTAAAAATATTTCTCAAAATATTCCAAAGACTTTCATAAAAAAAAGTCACTAAATTATCCTCACCTTCAATAATTTTTTACCAAAAATTGAAAACCCTACTTAGATAGGTGAATATACTGAGAGAGTATCCCAATATCTCTCTCCAATGATCCCTCATGGAGGTTCCTAGTTTGCCAATAAACATGCACCCAATTGGAAAAATTTCCCACAAAGGGTATTCTACTATTGGTTCTCAAATTCCAATGGGAACTTAAAAAAGTAGCTCCACCCTCAACATCTAGCCCATCCTGGCAGACATCATGCAATGATTCATTCATATATCTCATTAGTTGTATCATGTGGAATAGATCGAGTACTTGATATAACTACGGTTTTAGGGTCAATCAGTACACCACCCCGCTAACCCAACACTTTATGGGAACAAGGGCCTAAAAACCTCAGAGATAGCTTGTCGTCCTAGCCAAATCCCCATGATCCTTTACAAGGGGAGATTGCTTTGAAAAAAATGATCTCCTTATCAAACTCCAAAGGACATTGTCATTGGTCCACAAGTAAGTCCTTAAATTATTGGGAAATATCCATACACCTATGGATGAAATTAACCCTTTATAACCATTTCTAGAACCAAATATAGGCCTGTAAGCACTGTTTCCCACTAGCTTAGACTTGTACAACGATGAATTGTAGAGTGTCTGGTACATGGCCTCAAATGGTGCTATAATGATGGTGGATAGGTAGCTATTGTGATACAAAAACTCCATCAATGGTAGATGATACTCCTACCTATGGCCCAAATGTAACATGCAATTCTGTAGCATATTCTCCAAAACCTGAATGGTTCACTTTACCTGGACAACTGTATGGGGTAGAAAAGTTGTTCTCAACCACAAAAGACTCTCAAAACCTAATGCACCCTTTCCCTAACCATGATATGAAGTGAGAATCACCTTCTAAAATGATCATCTAGGAAATTCCATGTATTTGGACTACCTTTTTCATACGCAATCATTCAAAACACTCCACTAAGATCTACTATAAGATGGTTAGAAAGTGGGACAACTCGGTGAGTCAGTCTATGATCACTCAGATAGTTTCATGACCTCTTGCTAATCGTGCTGACCCCTTCATGAGAAATACAAAGATACTATCTCATTTACACTTCTATAGGGGAACCCTGACCTTCACCGAAAGATCGATGAAACATTAAGAGCTAAAATCATCAATGTGATATAACATCATTGGATACCCAATCTAATTCCATAGGATCCTAATAAATCCTCACCTATTACTGATATAATACTAAGGGAAACCCCCCCCCCCTCATTACCTCCTCTCATAGTATGGATAGTGCTATCATTCATCCTCAAACAAGGATGACATTCTTCCAACCTTCAGAAAATTCAATTAGGATCACATCCAGTTGGTATCTAATCATTTTAGATATCATAGTTAATATATCCAAGATGAGACTCCCTAAGACACTATAGAAGTGGTGGGGTAATAACCATTGACAAGAAGTACATTTCATCATCCTCTCCTTCAAGGGACAACTGTGAAGAGGTGAACTACTATATCACCTCTATCAACAACAGAGAATAGAAAACCTCACTGTGACCATCCAAGGCCATGATCATGCATTTTGGTGTCCCTCAAGCTAGAATATCCCCAACCATTACTGGGTCCACTATCACACCCATGTGTGAGACTATCAAAAACTTATCCAAAAAGGATTTGAAGGACCTTGTTCATAATTATCATAACATGATGGGGTGTTAAATTTTCTAAAAGGTATTAACATGAAATCAAAGAAACCATATAAAATTTAGAAATAAACCTTCGATACATCTTCCTATCAAACCTTTATATGGTGATAACCTATCCTAAGGTCAAACTCTAAGAACCACTTTGACTATAACCACTGGAAAAATAAGTCATCAATTCTCAAGGGTGGATACTCCCTCCTAATAGTCAGTTGATTCAGGTGATTTTAATCCACACCTAACCTCAATATCTCATATAACTATTAGAAAAAAACATAGGGCTATGCAGGTGGGCTCACTAGGTTTAACAAGATCCTTCTCTTCAGACTACCCCAACCATGCCTTCATACCTCATAGATACATAGGTTCATTTGATATGCTAGCATAAATATTGGTCTGTACCTAGTGAAAGTATATAAAAAAAATGATCCCATGATAGGAAGGTAAACCTGGAATATCCTTAGGAAAAATATCCTCATACTTACCAATATCATAGGAACTAAAATCTCATAGAATTTGTTGCTCCAGGGGTCATACTAGACAATTGATAAGGAATCAGTTGTACCATACTATACATGATCTCATCCTACTATGTCTTGGATAAATCCTCACCAAAGGAGAAAAAATTCATCCCACTAGATCAGGAGCACTTCCAACCTTACTAGTAATAGTCAACTAGGAATGGATAGTAAGAAACTAGTCTATACTGATGAAAACATCATAGGGAATCATCGCCAACTACAGAAATATTCCATGCAAGGATCTCTCTCTTCCTAGATTCTGGTCACAATTTCAATAAAAGTGCGTGGTCACCAATCCTCTATATAGGAGCATCTAAAAAAAGGTTTGGGATAAAAGGATCCACTAGTATCACTAGGCCTCAAACATGAGCTATACCTATGGGAAATTTTATTTCTACCATATACCAAAACTGAAACTACAGTAGAGAATAAAAATTTCATACCTCAATCACACACTATAGTCTCAGGGTTATAAGTATATATTTATTGAATCCATATTTCCCCTTGAAAACCTATCCTCTATAACTAATGTCCACTTTGACACCTTAACACATCAAAAAATATCAAACATATAATTCAAAGGAACTCATCCACCACACCTCGACACTATCTGATTTGGGTGGAACTGACTTTCCTGTATAGTTTTAGTTCACATCACAAGAACACATCTCGATGGTGGAAGTATCTCTCTTACTTGGATTTATAAAGATACATCAAGTATCAACAATATAGGTCTCTACCGACACCCCACATAATCTCAGATAAGTATCTCTTCTAGGAACACCACTAAGATGGTTCCTATCCAATCAATACATTTACACCATAGGCTTGTGCCAGTCCTCTACTACCTGATAGGTGGGTCTAGCTCACTATGAAATCTAGATAGTATATATCCCTATAAACTGTGATAAAAAAAACAATATAGGAGTTTAATCTATTGGTACCACTAGAACCAATTTCTTATCTACAAATAAGATTAGTCATGATTGTGAGCATCTGGTCAGTCAGGGTCCACACAAGTCGGAAAACCTTGGACACCACCTCAATTCAATATTTATCTGCTTGAGGGTCTAGATCATTGTAAAACCTAAGTGGTTTCTATCAATGAAACTCACTCAATGTTATATGACTAAATACACTATCATCCTGTGTTTCTGGATCCATACACTATTTATCATATGGACGATCATCTAACTAGACCACTAGAGGAGGGTCCATGAACTTCTCAACAAGTGGTAGCACTACTCTATGCCTGCCTAGAGAAAACATCTCATGAGTTTGTACTTAAAATGAGGACTCATTTATCAACTATTCATCATCACAACTCCATCACTAAATCCTAGCTAGATACCATTGCATATGAATCTTTAAAATTATCAAGGCATACCATGATCAAATAGAATATTTGAGGATGTGACTCAAGAAGGACATAAGAACCACAACCCATTCCTATATGATGCATGTTAAAATGCTTTCCCTGTGACCAATGTTTATATGTGTTTATCCAATAAGAAGGTAATCATAATCATTGTGTATGGATATGTCAGACACCACACTGACACTAGAGTTTTTTTCCTAAGATATGAACTCGATACACTTTAACACCATTGAAACAAATCCCAAACCAAACCTCACAACTAGAAAATCTACAAATCTGGTTCTAGGAAGAACTGATATGATACCACTTCATCATAAACCAACCCACAGGGGATCACCTGGTTAGTGGTAAGATGATTTTGAAACCCAAGCATTCTTCCAATATTCCAGGGGATAGTGACTAGTACATAGTAGTCATAAACTAAAGTGGGAGGCCATAGACTAATGTATATGTATACATGCACATGACTATCTCCATGAAAAAGTGTAAGGGAATAATAAAATAATAAAACATCTAGATTATAACCTTTCATGTAAAAACCTCTAGGGAAATATATAAATTAGTATATAATAGTAATAAAAATATTAAAAGTGAAAAAATACATGTCCAATGAGAAATATAGTGGAAAAGACAAATTGTCATCAACTGTAAAGAGTAGAGTGGGGGAGATCCTGAATCCAGATCCAAGAGTCTTACCACCAAGAATAATTAACATCTCCACACACTACTAAGCCCCACTATTACTAGGTCCACCATAGTCAATAATAATCTACTTATCATCTGTATACGACACACCACATGCGGGAAAAATCCCATACATGGGTGAGTATAAACATACCTAGTAAGAAATCCCATAATCATCGAACACAAAGTATCTAGATAGAGTGGTCATATCAACACCATGAGGTCATACTGATCAGTATATGAGACAAAAACCATAATAACTATAATACCCTAGAATTCCATGTATTTTTTTGAAAATTAAATGGGATTATTTTGAGACCAGGCTCTAAGACGACACGTAATTCCTAGGCCAAGAGTGGCCAGAATGTATTTTTGAACTATTTTTGAGATTTATTAAATAATCGTATGAGAGGGTTTTTATAAATTTTAAACTGGTGCCCGAATCAAAAATCTGAGGGCACTATTAAACTCATAGCGTCAGGATTCACCTCAAAAGGGCATAACATTGGCCGGCATAGGCCAACAGTGGAAGTTATTTTTTGGCTGTAAATAAAATAATTAAGTAACAATTATTTTATTTTCAAATCCTTATAACTCTTAAATGGTAACTTGGATTGGAAATCTAAGAGTACTGTTGAGCTCGTGAGGGCGTGTTTCCCTTAGGCAGAGCATAACCTCGACCAACGCAGGTTGAGGGTGAAAGATAGTTTTCAAAAATTTTAAGAAAAATTAAAATAAAATAAACTAGATTATTTTATTTTTATTTTGAACTTTCTAAATTGTTGTAGCGAAACAACACTATAACACAATGGAACCGAAATGATGTTCAATAAATGAAATAGTGTAATAGCACTGCAACACAATGGTAATAGAAAAGTGTTCCCTCCTTTAATGTTTCAACTGGGGGGGGTTCTTCTTTGACACATTGGGTGAAACACTCTAAATATATGAAGTATCACCATTGACGAATGTCAAACGATGATTGCCAATGACTTGAGAACTCTCCCTCGTCTTCGAGAGATCCCTCCCTCGATGACAGATCGAGGACCTTTACAGATGAATCGCCTTCAGTGACGGATTATTCCTATGATCAAACTCCAACCAAGTAGGGTGTTTTGTGATTGATACTTGTTTCCCAATTCTTTCTTTCTAAATAAAGAATTTGGGTCAACCCACTGAGATGTTGATCTGCGGGTCTTTTGTTCTTTCTGGAGGGTTGTTTGATCTTAGGGTTTAGATTTGGGGTTTCACTTGATAAAACCTTAAATCTCCCTCAATAATTTTAAAACTCTAATGAGGAGGGCATGAGACGACACAAACAAGGGTGAATCCCCTCCGCCATGAGCGTTCTTGTGTTATTCATAGTAGAACCTTCAGATTGATGGTGATAGCGTGCAACGGTAGCATGCAGCGGCATAGGAGGCGGCGCACACTGCAACGGAGGAGGCCACCAGCAGGCGACTGGTGGTGGTGAAGAACCGTGTCACCTACAGGGTACCGCATTAGGCTGAGAGGCACATCGGGTTGCGGTGGAGTAGGACCACAATGCCCCACTGGGTGGAGGAGGTCGTGGCAATCGAGGCGTGACAGCGTGCATGACGGTGCGCCGTGACAACAACTGCGAGTTGTGGGACATGCCGGGAGTGGCTGCAGTATTAGCGATGTGGCACTGAGCCGTGTCATACAGGTTGGAGGGCCGCAGTCTAGCCAAACGATGGCATGTGGTCCCTATAGCGACCCGTGGGGCGGTCACACGGCAACCCACGAGGCGGTCACGCGACACATTTACTATGTTGATTGGGACCGAACACGGCGACCACCACCTCATTGAATGGGACCTAATGCGACAAGTACCTCTGCGTCCCTATGTGGCATGCTGGCCCGCTCATAGTAGGCCAGGCTCTAAGAGGCGGGCCGCCCTGGGCGGCCCAGCAGATCGGGCCTGCCCGCCTAGCAGGCCAGACCCGCGGCCCAACGGGCCGGGTCGGATCCGAGCCTGGTTGGGTCGACAGACTCGGGTTGGGTCGATTGACCTTGGGTTGGGTCAGTGGATCTCGGGCTGAGTCGGGTTAGGTCAGACCGGACCCAGACCTGACCAGACCCTTTTTGAAAAAATAATCATAACCTCCAAACCGTACACCTGATTGAAGAGCAGTTTGCAGTGTTGGAACCCTCGTGATGAGGTAGTTCCTTTATCATTCTCTAAGGAGGATTTCATTAAATTTTATATACAATGAATGGCTTGAGGATTGAATTATCTCAGAATCAAGCACACTATGTTCGGGAATCCTGCGGCTTCCTGAGACCCGAAGACTACTAACAAGCGGGTCTAAGTGACCCTGCAAGACTAGATGATAAGTGGCCCTATGTCCACTAGCGACAAGTAGCTCTATATGAACTAGCTATAAGTAGCCCTATGTGGGATAACTATAATCATCCCTATGTGGAACAGTTATAAGCAGCTATGTGTGACCCAAGTATAATGACCTATGTGGGGAGCAACTCTTAGCGACCCGATAGACCCACAGTGGGGAGAAACTCTTAGTGACCCAGAAGACCCACAATACTCATCAGGATGAGTACCTCAATAGTCCAAGGTGTTCAGTTTTATGACTGATATTATTTCTTTACATACTTTAGATTATACCTACGTGAGCTAACAGTACCTTGTGCACACCTTCTTTTGTGGTCTTTCCCTTGTTTTTTGGGGTCATTACTGAGTATTGTGTTACTCACCCCTACACAGTCTCCTCATGCATGTATCGTGTCTGGTGAAGATGACAGGAACTTGGACATAGACTTCGGTGGCCCAGGACCAGTTGGTTCCTAGTGAGATACGAGAGGCAGGATGTTCTTCTACAGCTTCCGAAAGCCACTCCATGCCTACCCTTCAGGTGGGGTTCTCCTACAGACGATTTTTTTAGAGATCTTTGTACTTTCCTATTTTCAGTTTATCTTTTGTTGGGTTTGTATTCTAGCTAATTTGACTTATTTCTTGTACCTTTAATCAGTGGTTATTTTACTGGAATGCATGTTTTCCCTTTCAAGCTTTTTTTGGGATGTGGTTGTGTGTGTGCGTGCGTACATGTATTCAGGAAAATTCCTCCCACTCGTGGGATAATGACTTCGATGATAGTCGCCCACCCCTAGCCTTTAATAGGTGGTCTTGGGGTAGTCACAACATAGGCCCCAGGGGTTGTTTCATGAAAAAGTGGCATCAAAGGGGGTTGGTTCTACCAGAATAACTAAGAGTCTATAAATTTTGATTGGGCAATAGTGTTAAGTGTTTCAAGATCAGATTTTAGGTCAGGGAGTCCAGTGTTGGTGTAGTAGCTGATGTATCCATACACAAGGACCCCAAATTCTATTTTCCAACTCAGTACATGAAAAAACTAGTTGCATGAATCTTTGAGTGTTTTCTCATGATCTTTTTGAGTCAGAGTCAGCTCACCAGGTATAATATTTTGACTATGGTACATCTTGATCTGTTTCAGGATGCCTCCACACTGACAGCCAGCCAGAATTTTGATGTGTGACTGTGAGGAAAATCTTCCTAGCGATGAGCCACTGGTTTAGGAACCGATTCTAGAGATCACCCCACCAGAAGGTGCACCAGTGTTACCACCACCCGTTGATCAGTAGTTACTACCAACGTTGTTGGTAGAGGATGAATGCAGGCTCAGTGCCTTGCACGAGTTCCAGAGGTAGATACCTCCTAGGTTCAAGGGTGAGACTGACCCCAAGTTGTCGAGGATTGTCTTGAGGCAGTTACACAAGTCTTCCATCTTGTGAGGACGCCTCTCGACCAGATGGTGATGTTATCCACGAGCCTTCTTTAGGGCTCAATAGGGAGATGGTCGATCTTGAAGATTTAAACACATGATGAGGTGACCCTCACCTGGACAGACTTTGAGCGACTCTTTAGGGAGAAGTTATTTCAATTGACATTGATCTCTATGCGTATAAAGGAGCTTCTACACCTACAGAAGGGTACCATGACAATAGTATAATACTTAGTGAGATTCACCAAACTTTTTTTATACCCTAAAAACATGGTTAAAGACCTATTATTTAGTGGACAAAGGTTTGAGGTACTACCACCACTACCCCTAGGTGGTCCACCACGACCATAGGGTGCAGGTGGATAAGGGTGGGATCAGCTTCAGGTGAGGGAGGCCATGATCACAATTCTCCAGAGATGATTAGAGGTATGATTTGTGTATTCTTTACCTTAGCTGTAGTTCTTATAAACACAAGTTCTACTAACTCTTTCCTTTCCACAAACCTTTATTGGATCTTGGAGATTCTGGTGGAGCAGTTGGATCGATCCTTACAAGAGACTCCTATGGGAGGGGATTTGACGATTAAAAACTAGTTCCAGTAGTGTGATATTAATCTTAGAGGAGAGATCTTCAGCCAAAATATCCTAGTAGCAGCGTCGAGGCCTTACAACGTCATTCTGGGTATGGACAAGTTATCCATAGTCCATGCTCAAATTGACTGTTTTAGGCACAGAGTGTGGTGTATCTGTGGAGATGGAACCATGTTCTCCTTTACCAGTGAAAGGGGAATTCTTGCAGCACATGACATAATTTCTCAAAGAAGGGTGAAATTGATCACTCACAAGTTTGATAGACTAACCCTTGGTGTGGTGTAAGAGGAGAGTCCCCTGTTCCCTATAGTGGTGGATGAGTACGAGGATGTCTTCCCCAAGGATGTTCCAGGATTAACTCCTTGTAGGGAGGTTGAATTATTCATTAACCTGTACCCTGTGATGACACCGATATCCACACCTACATATCATATGGCTCCCACAGAGCTCTGGGAGTTGAGGGTGCATTTGTAGGACTTATAGAGGAAGGGGTTTGTAAGGCCCAACATTTCACCATGGGAATCTCCGATTTTGTTTTCCAAGAAGGCAGATAGAATCTTGAGGCTTTGCATGGACTTATGATTCCCAAACCAGGTGACCGTGAAGAAAAAGTATCCTATACCAAGGATTTATGAACTCTTCAATCAACTGAAGGGAGTGAGATGGTTCTCAAAGATAGACCTCAGATCAGGCTATCACCAGCTTCAAGTGAAAGATGAGGACATCTTGAAGATGACTTTTAGATGTTTTTATGGCCACTAGGAGTACTTAGTGATGTCGTTTTTCATGATGAACGCCCCAAATGTGTTTATGGGACTCATGAATAGAATCTTCTAGCTGTACCTAGACCAGTTTGTAGTGGTCTTCATTGATGAGATCTTAGTGTATTTAGTGTTAGAGGAGGATCACGTGATACACTTGAGGATGATTCTAGACACACTTTTAGAGAACCTAATTTATGGTAATCTCTCAAAGTGTGAGTTATGGATACAAAAGGTCCACTTCCTAGGACATGTGATCTCAAAAGCTATAATTGTGGTGGATCTAGTGAAGATAGAGGTGGTGATTTCTTGGGAGCCACCCAAGAGTGTTACCGAGGTGTGCAGTTTCCTTGGGTTGGATGGGTACTATCAGAGGTTTGTACCTGAATTATCCAGAGTATAAGAACCCATGAATACATTGAAAAAGAATGGAAAACCCTTCATATAGACAGAAAGATGCCAACAGAGATTTCAACAGCTAAGGTAGAGCTTGATGAGTGCTCCTATCTTGAGACTGCCAGAGGAGGGCGCCTACTACGTGGTGTACTATAACGCATCAGGAACCAGGATTGGTTATTTCCTAATTCAGGGGAAAGTAGTTATCTCTTATGGATCACAATAGTTGAGACCACATGAGTAGAACCATGTGACTCATGACTATAAGTTGGCAGTTGTAGTATTCACACTGAATATGTAGAGACACTACCTTATGGGAAACGATTCATCGTCTACACTGACCACAAGAGTCTTAAGTATATCTTTTCTCAGAAGGATCTGAAAATGAGACATTGACATTGGGTAGAGTTCCTCTAGGACCATGAATTCGTGATAGTATATACTCCTGGGAAGGGGAATGTGGTGGAATATGCTCTCAATAGGAGATCAAGTTCACAACTACTGAATGAGGCCTCAGAGCAGTTGGTCTCACTTTAGATATCCTTTGTGGATATATTTGAGGTAAATAATCTATAGTCGATGGTAGTTGGCCCTCCACTCTTACAGAGAGTTAGAGAGGTGCAACTCGGAGATGCCAACTATGATAATACATGTACCTATATGTCCATAGGGAATGAACCTGTTGGATATTTGAATGGTGGGGAGCACATCATCCTTTTCAGAGGAAACATAATAGTAAAAATGGAATTGTGGGAGGAGGTGTTGAGGGAGTCCATTAACCCCCTTTGGAAGTACATCCAAGTGTGGAAAAGATGCACTAGGACCTCCGACGATAGTACTGCTGGCCGAGGATGAAGAAAGAAGTAGTAGAGTTTGTCTCGAGATACCTCACTTGTCAGCAAGTGAAGGATGAGAACTAGGTTATAGCTGGTTTGAAACAACCCCTTGAGGTACCTGAGTGGAAGTGGGATGGAATATCGATGGACTTTGTGATGGGATTACCAAATGCATCCAGGGGTCACAATACCATTTGGGTGATCGTAGATCGACTCACCAAGTCGGACCACTTTCTACCCATTTGAGAGCTAGGTTCATTAGAGAGCTTGGGATTCCTCTATGTGTAGGATATAGTTTGAATCCATGAAGTATCATCTAGAATAGTCTCAGATCGTGATGCACACTTTACATCCATGTTGTGAAAGGGGTTGCAGGAGGCTTTTGGGACTCAGCTGTGCTTGAGAAAAACCTTTCACCCATGGACTGATAGTCAGACGGAGCGGACCATACAAACCTTGGAGTACATGATTCATGCTTGCATCCTTGATTTTGGTCATATTTGGGAGGACCACCTACCACTGGTGGAGTTTGCGTACAACAATAACTACCACTCCACCATCAGTATGGCGCTGTTCGAGGCACTGTACAGACAACCATGTGGGTCAACGTTATGCTGGACAGACCCAGGGGAGTTAGCACTCATGGGTCTAAAGATGGTACAGGCTACCATTGAGAAGGTTAAGGTCATCTGAGAGTGTATGAAGACTGCACAGAGCTGATAGATGTCCTATGCTGATAGGAGGCGAATACCCTTAGATTTTGAGGAGGGGGACCACATATTCCTATGAGTCCATCCTTGATGAGGGATACCGATATTTGGCCAGGGTGGAAAGTTATCTCTAAGGTTCATTAGACCTTTCCTCATACTACGTATAGTGGGCGAGGTGGAATACCACTTGGATCTACTACCACAGTTAGAGAGGTTTCACGACATCTTCCACGCATCCCAGCTAAGGAGATACATGAATGACCCTTATCACGTCATCAACCATAGTGAGATGGATATTGACAACAGGATGAAATTTGTAGAGTACTTGGTGGAGATAGAGGATCGACAGGAGAGGATCCTTAGTGGATGGTCGATTCCACTGGTGCATGTTTGTTGGTAGTATGGAAATCTCCAGGAGAGAACATAGGAGAGGGAGGCTCAGATTCATACTTAGTACCCCCATTTTTTTGGTTAGCCTTTGTTTTGTCTTATGAGGAAATAAAGCCCTAAAATGGGGGAGTAATGTAATACCCCAAAATTACATTTATTTTCTTGAAAATTTAATGGTATTATTTCGAGACCAAGCTATGAGATAGAACGCAATTTCGAGGCCCAGAGTGGCTAGAACGTATTTTTGATCTATTTTTGAGGTTCATTAAATAATCATACAAGCGGGTTTTTCTAACATTTAAACCAGTTCCCAAATAAAAAATCTGAGGGCACCGTTGAACTCAGAGTGTTGGGATTCACCTAAAAAGGGCCCAATATTGGCCAACGCGGGCCAATAGTGGAAGTTAGTTTTTGGCTATAAATAAAATAATTAAGTAACAATTATTTTATTTTAAAATCCTTATAACTACTAAATGGTAACTCAAATTAGAAATCTAAGAGTATTGTTGAGATCGTGAGAGTGTTTTTCCTTTAGGCGGATCTTAACCTTGACCGGCGTGGGTCAAGGGTGAAAGATAGTTTCAGAATTTTTAAGAAAAATTAAAATAAAATAAACTGGATTATTTTATTTTTATTTTGCACATTCAAAATTGCTGTAGTGAAACGTTGTTATAACTCAATGGAACCAAAATTCTTTTTCATAAATGAAATAGCGTAATGGAACTACAATATAATGGTAACAAAAAAATGTTTCCTCCTTTAATGTTTTAACCAGGGGGTGCATCTTTGACATTTTGGGAGAAACACACTGAATCTATGAAGGATCACCATTGATGAATGATGAATGAAAATCACTAATGACTTGATCACTCTCCCTCATCTTTGAGAGATCCCTCCCTCGATGACGGATCAAGGATATTCGTGGATGGATCGCCTTCACCGACGAATTATTCCTACAAAAAAAAATACAACTAGGTAGGGTTTCTTATGATTGATACTTGTTTTTCCATTCTTTCGTTCTAAACAATGAACGTAGGTCAACCCACAAATAGGTTGATCTGTGGTTCATTTTTTCTTGTGAGAGTGTTGTTTGATCTTGGGATTTATATTTAGGGTTTCACTTTAGAGAACCTTAAATCTAAATCAATGGTTTTAAAACTCTAACGTGGAGGGTACATGCCAACACAAATAAGGCTTGGGACCCTCCTCTGTGGGTGTTCTTGTATTCTTCATGGAAAAACTTTTAGATCAATGGTGACGACGCATGGCAGCATCGTGTGGTGATGCAGGAGGCGGCGTGTACCGCAGCAGAGGAGGTCGATGGTAGGCGGCTGGTGGCAGTGCAGAACCGTGGGGCTAACAGGGCTCCACGTCAGGCTGGGAGGCCACGACCATTGGGCCATGGTGGTGTAGGACCACGATGCTAGCAGGGCACTGCATAGGGTGGATGAGGCCACGACCATCGGGCTGTGGTGGAGCAAGGGGCAGTGCATGCGACGACACTCCCCGACAGCAAAGTGGCCTGCAACAACATTCACATGTGGTGGGATAGGCCGTTGGCAATGTAAAGTGGTGGAAGCATCAACAACGCTGCACTGATCCATGTCGTGCAGGCCGATGATCCGAGGTCCATCTAGACCGCCACTGGTGGGCCCCGCGGTGACATGCGGGGCGGTCACGCGGTGCATTTTTTGCGTTGACCAAGAATGGATGCGGTGATCGCTACCGCGTCCATGTGTGGAAATTCGGTCCACTCATAGTGGGTTGGGTTGTAGGAAGTGGTCCACCCCGAGTGGCTCAGCAGATCGTGTCGGGCCGCCCAGCGGATGTTAAAGGCGGGGTGTCTGGACTATCACCGGGAACTAGTTGTTACATTAACCATATAATCCATAATCCAAATATACTCCACAAGAATCCTAAATTAGAGATAAAGGGTATATACATATCCACAACCCATCTATGTATGATGAGTTATCCTACATATCCAATGGTCCATCTCCGATGCCTATCATCATGCACAACCTCACAATAATCTATGTGGAGAGGACCACACATTACTGTTATGATCCAAAGTAGAGGGAGCCACAACTCGTAGACAATCATCTTACATAACCTCTCAATAATATGGATGTACCAATCCTCACCGCTATGTAGCATAACCGAGGTATAACTAATCCAATAGAGGACCTACCCACCGCTAGAGCTCAATGACGGGGAGTTTGCTCCACAGATAGAGGACCCATGCCTTTTGTAATGTGGGGGAGTACCGACTCAACCTGTATAAAGGATATGGGGGACCCACACCCTAGAGGGATATAGGGAAGTACTGTAACTCCCCAAACCTAGTTACCCAGAGTCGGTGCATTATTACTTAACATTGGGATGATCACAAAAGATCAAGTCTCGAAAGACTGATTAGTTTAGTAGCCTTGTAAGTACTAGATAGATTCATAAGTTTTACATTACATTATAAAATAAAAAAGAACAACAAAATTGTCTCCATTTTCCACACTCGTATCTCTTAGACTATCCTTACAGATCAGTCATAATATACTTCTTCACATCCAGGGAAAAATAAAGCATAGAAAGGGGTGAGCTTAGATGCTCAGTAAGGATAACAATATAGTGGAAACTTTCATAAATAATAATAAACATTTAAGAAAATGTATAAGACTAAAACAAAAGCCTTTTAAACTTAAACATAATCATAATATGGAAAATATAAATAAAAATAATTCCATTTACTTATTCACATGGATATTCTACTAGTTGAATAATCACATGAAATATCAATAACCAAATTCATAAGGATGGAATGCATAATGCCAGACTTCATAACCACATATCCAAGGCCTTGTGCCAAGACTAAAAATAAGATTTTTTCAAGGCCTTATGCCAAGAAACTAGTTTGTCTCATGAGACCTACCAATGCATCGGGGAGATATAGCGGGCTCCACCCATCATTTACTAAGTCCAATTCATTCCTCATATGAAAAGGTTGAAACATAACATAAACATTCGTATTAAAACTAGCATTCGAAATGTTAATACATTAACCATAAACCATGAATGGTATAAAAATAACACATCCACAATCAAAAAATATCACAAAACCTTCAATACAATATATAAAATTGTATCATAACTTCAAACAAGTGTAAAATCCATCAAAGGATGTTGACATAGATGAAATCAAACCTATTTGAGAGAAATATATCTTTCTATTTTGAAATCATTTAAAAGTCACGTAATTATAAAAGAAAAAATTTATTTTGAAAATATTCTTATAATCTTGTAAGGAAAGTTTCAAAGGTGTTATAATAGCCGAAAATAGCCGGACCTGCCATATAAGTTAAGAAAAAATTCTTTCCTTAATTTTTTTGAAAAGGTCGTAAAGTACCTTATTTGGAAAACGATGGAAAGATTCCTTTATAATTTTTTTATAAAAATTAAAACAAGGGTATAAATGACTTTAACCCATAGTATAGAAAATAGTAAAAATGTTTTTAAATACATTTTAAGAAACATGGATGTGGATGATAAAGAGGTCCCAGTAGATAATTACGTATAAACAACCTCAGATAATGAAAAGATTGTAGAATTAACCCTTACCTTGTACTTTTCCTTGGTCAAGGGTATGTTAACCCCCTGTGTAATAGTTAAATCATTTTTATTAAATTATACCATAACCACATACATAAATATGATATCATATATGATCTTCTAATACTGCTTTGTTATTAATATTTTAGTATTATCGTCGTTTTGGGTGTTAACTGATTCATTTTACTTTATATGTTTTATTACGTAAGTCATATTTGTTATGGATAGGATGCATTTGATTCGTATCCATAATGATATTAATTTCTTTAAATATTACTTTTAATCATCAAATGAAAATTATTCTTGAATGATTATGATGGGGAAATGAATCTCATCACGTTCGTGGAGATGGTAATCCGTACGTACGCACGAGCAACAATATCATTATATTGATGATAAAATCATATGTAAATAGATGTTATATCATATATACAGAATCATTAAAATTTTATATTTATTATTTACATCAATTATACATCATTATTATACCCATCCAAATAATAATGTATTGAATAACAACTACACCACGACGTGGAAACGGTAAGCCATATGTACACACGTATGGTGACTTTGTAATTCATATGATGGATAGAATAATGAATATGGTTGTAGAATTTTTATAATAACATCAAAATATATAGAATATAATGGATTTATTATTTTAGAATGGAAACAACAAAGAAAGAGGAAGTGGAAGAAGAAAAGAACTTGAAAGAGGTGATGAAATATTTACCTCTTCTTTGGGTGATTCCTTTTGAGTTGATCAAAAGGGCTCCTTAGGTTGGATTTATGATCAAGATAATGCATATAGGTTGAATTGAGGGAATTTGGAAGGATATTTGGTCAGGGTTTGGCCGAGACAAATGGATTTGGAGGTTTGAATTTGAGAGAAGGGGAAGTGCCCTTTTATAAGAGAGGTGAGGGGAACCTTAGGAAAAGATTGAAATATTATTTTATAATAAAATCATATTTGGTTTCTAATGTCCCCAAAATGATTTATTTAGAGGTTAAGGTGGGGATGGGTCGAAAACCTCTCAACCAATAGGTTTTAGATAGTTTTGGCTCACCATATTAACCTTATCCTTTAGGATTAACTCTAAGTTAAATAGTTTAACTTTTACCATGTATTCTTGTATTATTATAATAATTGGTTTATAAACCTACTATAAAATGACAACTGAACCCCAAGTGGTTCATTAATAACATATATATCTTTATATAAGTCCTTTGGCTGAAACTTATATTTTTAGGGCTATTATATAATTTAATAATATAATATTTGTTTTAAAAAACTCTTTTATGTCAATTTTGACACTATTTGGTATTTTGTTTTTGATAAAGTCATAACAACATGATTACTTCAAAATAAATTCAATTAATCAACCCTAACATGTCATATTAACCTATAAAATTAGTGTAATTCATCAAAAGTCTCAAATTACATTTATTTGGATATTTATAATATCAATTATTTTAATTTTTCATTAATAAGGTAATTATTGCATCATCATTGTGTCATAAATAAATTTAATTATTTTATGTCTAAAAATTATAAATAAAATACCATTATGTAGAAATATTTTTATATTTATAATTAATATTTATAGTTTAATTTATCTTATGTATAACCCTATATTAAAAATGTTTTAGTTATGAAAACTTGAATTTAACACTATTAACTCTTCTTTAAATTAAATAATAATAAATGTCCTAATCTAATCCATGTGGACCAAAATGTTCATATTTTATTTATAAGGTTTTTTTTCTTACACTTATCCAATAGAACTAGGACACGTGTTAGGGTAATTATAATATCATTTTTACCTTTAATTACCCTATTTACTTTTAACCGCGGTAAATAAAAGTCAAAAATTACTATTCACCAAAAATTATTTTCATCTTATTGAACCAAATTTTACTTACTGATGTTAACTGTATCTCTCAGATTTTTGAAATTCAATTCAAAAAAGCGGTAGAATTAAGTTTTATACAAATTTGCAAATGCTCCTAAGAGGTGGGTAAAAGACTGTAAAAAGTTCAATAAAATTTTATATATCTAAACTTATTATAAAACGACTCCAATGTTTTACATTGAACTTATATAGGTATTATGTATCTATTTTTACCTAAATTAAATTTAAATAAAATAAATAATTATTTAAAAAAAAAAGTCGGTTTAAACAATAACTTAGTGTTTTTCACTATTCATCAAAAATTGAAAGTTTTCAGAAAAGTACCAAAAATTCACCCTAAGCTAATTTCGATTTTCCAAATTCAATAATAAAGTCAATTTTGAAAAATAAAATTTATAAAATTTCAAAAACTGGGTATTACTATTTGTAATGTCTAATTTGATTGGTCGTGGTGTGTTAGAACTCGAAGTTGCATACAACACAAGATTATTGCATTATTCAAAGGGAAGCATACCGTGGAAGCTTGGGTTGTTACATTCTTCCCTCCTTCAAATAATTTTGACCTCGAAATTTATAGTATATCACTGCATAAAAAGACTCGGGTGGTTCTTCATTATAAGTTCCCCGGGTTCCAACACCACCTCTTCTATCTTATGGTTTCTCCATAGAACTTTTACCAGACGAGTCGTCCGGTTTCTCAACACTTGTTCTATGGTATCCAGAATCTTAACATGATCTTCACAATAAGACAGATCAGGTTCCAGTTCTATTTCTTCATAGGTGAGTACATGCGTTGGGTCAGACATGTATTTTCTCAAAAGTGATATGTGGAACACATCATGGACTTTGGAGAGACTTGAATGCATTGACAAATGGTAAGCTACAACCCCAATTCGTTCTAGAATTTTGAAAGGTCCGATGTACCTGGGACTTAATTTACCCTTATCACCAAATCGTATAACTCCCTTCCATGGAGATAACTTCTAGAAAACATGATCTCCTACCTGAAATTCCAAATCCTTCCTTCAATTATCGACATAGCTCTTCTGCCTACTTTGAGCTACTTTGATGTGGGTTTGGATAACCTTAACCTTTTCCATTGTTTCCTCAACAAGTTCTGGGCCTATGAGTTTTCTTTCACCAAAATCATCTTACAAGTTGGTGTGTGACATCTCTTTCCATACAATGCTTCATATGGTGCCATCTGAATACTTGAATAGAAGCTATTATTATAGGAAAATTCTACCAGAGGTAAATACTGATCCCACATACCTTAAAAGTCAAGTGAGAAAGATCTAAACATGTATTATAAGGTTTTAATATTCCATTCTGATTGTCCATCAGTTTGAGGGTGGTAGGTAGTTCTCAAACGAAGTTCAGTATCCAGGGCTTTCTGAAGACTTTTCAAAAATCTTGATGTAAAATGGGGATCACGATCAGATTAAATTGACAGGGATACTCCATGAAGTCTTACAAATTCATTAATATATAGTCTTTCTAAATTCTCAAGTGGTAAATCTTCTCTTATAGTAAGAAAATTTGCTGACTTCGTAAGATGATCAACAATGCCCATATTGCATCATTCCTTCTAGGAGTCTTTGGTAGTCCCATGACAAAGTCCATCGTAATATCATCCCATTTCCACTCAAGTATGGGAAGAGGTTGCATGAATCCTCTAGGATGTTGTCTTCCAGCTTTCACTTGTTGACAAACCATACATTTCGACACAAAATCAGTAATCTCTCTCTTCATGTTTCCCCACAAAAAATGTTCCTTTAAATCTATATACATCTTAGTGCTACCAGGGTGTATAGAGATATTAGAGATATGAGCATCATCCGAAAATTACCTTTTTAGATCAGTTATGTCAGGAACACAAAGCCTCTTCCCAAATTTCAATATCCCATCTTCATATATGAGGGCGATCAATCTCCCATCGTTTACAGCTTTAATTTTCTTTTTAAACTCCTCATCATCTGTCTGAGAACTTTTTATCCTTTCTAGTAAAGATGGTTTAACAACCATTTGAAAAAGTATTGATGTTTCACCTTCCATGGTTATTCCCATGTCCATATTTACTAGATCCATGTATATAGGATCCTTTTCAACTCTCATCCTCCTCAAAACTCCACGATCATTTCTGCTCAAAACTCCATGATCCTTTCTGCTCAAACCATCTTCCACCTTATTTTACTTCCCCGGGTGGTAGTGTATAGTGCAATAATAATATTTGAGTAGTTAAATCCATCACCTTTGCCTCATGTTGAGTTCTTTTTGTGATAAAATATACTTCAAACTCATGTGATCAGTATAAATCTCACATTTTTCACCATAGAGATAGTGACTCCATATCTTTAGAGAAAAGATTAAAGCTGCTAACTTAAGATCATGAGTGGGATAGTTTTGTTAATGAATTTTTAGCTGCCTTGATGCATAGGAAATGAATCTATCATTCTATATAAGGACATAACCAAGTCCTTTCTTTGAAGAATCACTATAAATAACAAACCCATCATTCCCAGATGGTAGAGTCAAGATAGAAGCATTGACTAATATTCTATTCAGTTTTTCAAAACATTTGTCACACTGTTTTTTTTAAACAAATTTAACCCCTTTACGTGTGAGCTTGGTTAATGGGTTAGCCAATCAGGAAAAATTTTGGACAAAATGCCGATGATAACCTGCTAAACCAATAAAACTGCGTACCTCAGTTATACTCGTTGGTGCTGGCCATTCTTGGATTGCCTTTGTCTTATAAGGATCAATAGAGATTCCATACTTAGAGATAATATGGCCATGAAGAGAAATCTCCTGAAGCCAGAATTCACACTTGCTAAACTTCCCATATAATTCACTTCTTCTAAGAGTCTTTAGGATAATATGCAAGTGATTTTCATAATCTTCATAGATTTTGGAGTATACCAAGATATCATTAGTAAATACCACTACAAAGTCATCAAGATATTCTTTGAAAACTCTATTCATTAGATCCATGAAAATAGAGGGTGCATTAGTCAGCCCAAAAGGCATTTCTGTGAACTCGTAATGCCCGTACCTAGTACAAAATGCCATCTTCAGAATGTCTTACTTCTTTACACACAACTAATGATATCCAGATCGAAGGTCAATCTTTGAAAAATATTGATCTCCATGAAGTTGGTCGAATAAATCATCAATGCGAGGTAGGGGATACTTGTTCTTTATTGTTATAGCATTGATCTCCTTGTAGTCAATGAAAAACCTCATAAATCCATCCTTCTTCTTGACCAAAAGAACAGGGGATCACCATGGAGAAACACTAGGGTGAATAAATCCTTTATTACTCAATTCCTCTAGTTGTTTCTTTAGTTACAATAATTCCACAGTGACCATTCTATAAGGGGTCTTCGATATGAGCCTTGAACTGGGAATTAAATCAATGGAAAACTCAATTTCTCATTCTGGAGGATGTCCAGGTAAATATTCTGGAAACACATCAACATATTCTTTCACAATAGGTATATCCTCTATTTGTACATTCCTTTCCTCACCCATAGTTACTTCATTCTCTTCCTCCACAATAATTGAATTTAGTAGAGCTAATGGGGGTGGATCTAGATAAGAATCAGATGGTGACATTTCTACTCTAAAAATAAGGTACTTATTATCATCATTGAAAATTGTAACCTCCTTCTTATAATAAAGTTTTGCATCATGGTATGAAAGCCAATCCATACTGAGGATTATATCAAATTCCATCATGGGTATGACGATGAGATCAGCAGATAAATAACTTTTATATTCCTTAATGGGAACTGATTGAAAAAACTTTGTTGCAATGATAATTCCCTTAAGAGTTTTTACTGAAAACTCGCTTGTTAAATCAAATTGTAAATATCAAATTTTCTTAGAAAAATGGAAAGATATGAAACAATGCGATGATCCAGAATCAAATAAATCATTGAAAAAACTTGAGGAAACCATCAAATTACCTGCCACCACATCTTTCGGAGCTTCAACCTCAGTAGTAGTGATCGCATAAGCTTGGCCATTATCCCTTGGAATTTTCTGAGGTAAGTTTCCCTGACACTTAGGACATTCATTTTCATAATGTCCCATTTCTTTACAACTCTAGCATTCAACATTGACAGCCTCTTTCTTCCCTTTGAAATCACGAGCTTGGTTGACTTTTTCACCACACTTGTAATAGACTTCTATTCCCTTCAGGCAAGTACCAGGGTGTTTCTTACCACATTTACCACATGATGGATATTCAAATTTTCCATTCTTTCCCTTATTTCCATTTCCAGAGTGTTCAACAGATCTCTTCTTCTATTGCTTTGATTTAAAGTCATAAGAATTAGAGAATTATTTTTCTGTCTTGATAGCACATGAGACTATATCTTCATACGACGAGAAAGATTATGTGACTAATTCTTGGTGGAGAAATGGTTTTAACCCATAAAATAATCGATAAATATTACTTCTTGGGTTATGTATATAATCTACTACATGCCTTGCTAACCTTGTAAAGTTAGCCTCATACTTTGCGACATTCTCATCCTCCTTTTGCCTCAGACTCAGAAATTGTCTTTCCACATCTGCTCGATGGTCACGAGGAAAGTATTTTTATAATAACATATCTTTAAACTCTCTCTATTATATATTTGATACTTCTTCATCTTCCTTTTTGTTCTGAGTCAATGACCACCATTGATTAGCATCTCTCGTGAGGTGATAAACTGCCATGATAACTTTTTCTCTTTCGCTACTCCCCAGATCATGAAATATTTTCTCTAAGGAAATTATCCACTGCTCAGATAAAAATGGATTTTTATTCTCATTGAACGTTTATAGTTGTTTCCTCATGAAGTGGCCTAACATTGATCCTCCATGTTGAAGATCAGGGTGCTCCATACAGGTAAGGTTATTATTCATATCCTAAGTGAGTTGTCACAGTCTAGTGATAAGCTGATCAGCACCAATTGCATCACCAGCTGCACTATAATTATCTTGAGTAGGAGGTAAATCCCTACATGGAGTATGTTCATTGATACAGTTTCCATTCCTTCCACTAGGTGCAATTTCTAAATAATGACATACACTAGATTAGTTTATGAATCACAATACATAATTCCAAACTTATAACATACTTAACATAAATTGAACAGTTTATGGATAAAATCCATAATCATAAAAAATGTTTTCTTTGAGGTGGTATATACTCATAAATCCTTCATAATGGTTTTTAAAGAAAATGTGGATTATCCTAAGCATATCCCACTGGAGTGGCGTAACGAAGAGTACAGCAAGGCCCGTTTTCGTGTACCAAGATACCCCGGGTCAAGACCGAAACTCCTTGTCGGAGTTTTTACTCCTAGATACATCTATACCAGAGCCACCTCTACCTACTCGTATCCAGAAAAGGATGTATTTCTTTGAAAATACACAAAATCTCTACAATACCAAAATTCTAGGAAGTTCTTCTATATTAATCCTCAAAGTCTATCTTAGGGTAACACACTCTAAACCGAGTTTTTCTAAATCTACTTTCCAAGGATTGTACTAAAATTACTCTGATACCAACTATAATGCCTCGACCCTAGTTACCTAGATTTGATGAATTATTACTTAACATTGGCATAATCATAAAAGATAAAGTCTCAAAAGACTGATTTGTTTAGTAGCCTTGGAAGTACTAGATACATTCTTAAGTTTTACATTACATTATAAAATAAAAAACAACAAAAAATTTGTCTCCATTATCCACACTCATATATCTTAGATTATCCCTATAGGTCAGTCATAATATACTTCTTCACATCCTGGGAAAAATAAAACATAGAAAGGGGTGAGCTCAGATGCTCAGTAAGGATAACAATATAACAGAAACTTTCATAAATAATCACAAACATTTAAAGCAATGTATAAGACTAAAACAAAATCCTTTTAAACTTAAACTTAATTATAATATAGAAAATATAAATTAAAATAATTCCATTTAATTATTAACATGGATATTCTACTAGTCGAATAATCACATGAAATATCAATAGCCAAATTCATAATGATATAATGCATAATGCCAGACTTCATAATCACATAGTCAAGGCCTTGTGCCAAGACTAAAAATAAGATTTTGTCAAGGACTTGTGCCAAGACACTAGTTTGTCTCATGAGACCTACTGATGCATCGAGGAGCTATAGTGGGCTCCACCCGTCACTTACTAAGTTCAATGCATTCCTCATATGAAAAGGTTGAAACATAACATAAACATTCATATTAAAACTAGCATACGAAATGTTAATACATTAACTATAAACCATGAATGGTATAAAATTAAGACATACATAGTCAAACATATCACAAAACCTTCAATACAATATAGAATATTGTATCATAACTTCAAACAAGTGTAAAATCCATCAAAGGATATTGACATAGATGAAATCAAAACTGTTTGAGAGAAATATATATTTCTATTTTAAAATCATTTAAAAGTCACATAATTATAAAAGAAAAAAATTATTTTGAAAATATTCTTATAAGCTTGTAAGGTAAGCTTCGAAGGTGTTATAACAATGGAAAATAGCCGCACCCTCCGTATAAGTTAAAGAAAATATTCATTCCTTAATTTTGTCGAAAAGGTTGTAAAGTACCTTATTTGAAAAAAGACAGAAAGATTCCTTTATAAACATTTTATAAAAAGTCAAAAAAGGGTATAAATGAATTTAAACCATAGTATAGGAAATAGTAAATTTTTTTTGAAATACATTTTAAGAAACATGGATGTGGCTGATAAAGAGGTCCTATTACATAATTACGTATAAACAACCTCAGATAATGAAGAGATTGTAGAATTAACCCTTACCTTGTACTTTTCCTTGGTTGAGGGTATGTTAACCTCTTGTATAATAGTTAAATCACTATTATTAAATTATAAAAGAACCACATACATAAATTTGATATCATATATGATCTTCTAATATTGCTTTGTTAATAATATTTTAGTATTATCATCGTTTCAGGTGTTAACTGATTCGTTTTCCTTTATATGTTTTGTTACGTAAGTCATGTTTGTTATGGATAGGATGTATTTGATTCATATCCATAATGATATTAAGTTCTTTAAATATTATTTTTAATCATCAAATGAAAATTATTCTTTAATGATTACAATGGGTAAATGAATCTCATCGCGTTCGTGGAGACGGTAATCCGTACGTACGCATGAGCGACAATATCATTATATTGATGAAGAAATTGTATGTAAATAGATGGTATATCATATATAAATAATAATTAACATGTTATATTTATTATTTAAATCAATTACACATCATTATTATACCCATACAAATAATAATGTATTGAATAACAACTACACCAAGACGTGGAGATGGTAAGTCGTACATATGCACGTATGGTGAATTTGTCATTCATATGATGGATAGAATAATGAATATGGTTGTACCATTTTTATAATAACATCACAGTATATATAAGATACTGGATTTATTATTTTTGAATGGAAACAACAAAGAAAGAGGAAGTGGAAGAAGAAAATAACTTGAGAGAGGTGATGAAATATTTACCTCTTCTTCGGATGATTCCTTTTAAGTTGATCAAAATGGATACTTAGGTTGGATTTATAATCAAAATAAGGCCTCTAGGTTTAAGGGAGGGATGTTGGGATGATATTTGGGTAGGGGTTGGCCGATCCAAATGGATTTGGAGGTGTGAATTTGAGAGAAGGGGAAGTGCCCTTTTATAAGAGAGGTGAGGGGAACCTTAGGAAAAGATTGAAATATTATTTTATAATAAAATAATTTTCGGTTTCTAATGGCTCAAAAATGATTTATTTCTAGGATAAGGTGGGGATGGATCGAAGACCTCTCAACCAATAGATTTTAGACAGGTTTGGATCACTATATTAACCTTATCTTTTAGGTTTAACTCTAACTTAAATAGTTTAACTTTTACCATATATTCTTGTATTATTATAATAATTGGTTAATAAACTTAATATAAAAGGCCACGTGAACCCTGAGTGGTTCATTAATGACATATATATATTTATTTAAGTCTTTTGACCGAAACATAGATTTTTAGGGCTATTCTATCATTTAATAATATAATATTTGTTTTAAAAAACTCTTTTATGTCAATTTTGATACTATTTGGTATTTTGTTTTTTTAAAGTCATAATAGTATGATTACTTCAAAAAAAATTCAATTAATCAACCCTAACATGTCATATTAACCTATAAAATTAGTGGGATTCATCAAAAGTCTCAAATTTAATTTATTTGGATATTTATAATATCAATTATTTTAATTTTTCATTAATAAGGTAATTACTACATCATCATTGTGTCATAAATAAATTTAATTATTTTATGTATAAAAAATATAAATAAAATACCATTATGTAGGAAATATTTTTATATTTCTAATGAATATTTATATTAAAATTTATCTTTTGTATAAACCTATATTAAAAATATTTTAGTTATGAAAACATGAATTTAACACTTTTAACTCTTCTTTAAATTAAATAATAATAAATATCCTAATCTAATCCAAGTGGACCAAAAGGATCATATTTTATTCCTAAGGTTGTTTTTGGTCAAATTACACTTATCCAATAGAACTAGGACATGTGTTAGGGTAATTATAATATCATTTTTACCTTTAATTACCCTGTTTACTTTTAACCAATGTAAATAAAATTATATTTTATTCCTAAGGTTGTTTTTGGTCGAATTACACTTATCCAATAGAACTAGGACATGTGTTTTAGTAATTATAATATCATTTTTACCTTTAATTATCCTGTTTACTTTTAACCGTAGTAAATAAAAGTCAAAAGTTACTATTCACTGAAAATTATTTTCATCTTATTGAACCAAATTTTACTTACTGATGTTAATCGTGTCTCTCAGATTTTTGAAATTCAATTCACATAAGTGGTAAAATTAAGTTTTATGCAAATTTGAAAATGCTCCTAGGAGGTGGGTAAAAGACGGTAAAAAGTTCAATAAAATTTTATATAAATAAACTTATTATAAAATGACTCCAATGAATTACATTGAACTTATATAGGTATTATGTGTCTATTTTGACTTAAAATAATTTTAAATAAAATAAATAATTATTTAATTAAAAATTCGTTTTAAACAATAACTTAGTATTTTTCACAATTCATCAAAAATTAAAAGTTTTCAGAAAAATACCAAAAATTCACCCTAAGCTAATTTCGATATTACGAATTCATAAATGAAGTCCATTTTGAAAAATAAAATTTATAAAATTTCAAAAAGTGTGTATTACTATTCATAACGGCTAGTTTGATTGGTCGTGGTGTGTTAGAACTCAAAGTTACGTACAACACAATTTTTTTGCATTATTCAAAGGGAAACATATTATGGAAGCTTGGGGAATTACAAGTATTGACCAAAATAACACTCTTATGATCACACCGAATCATTTCTACTTGGGTAAAGAGTATGGGGGACCTACACCTTAGTGCGACAGAGGGGTTTCCAACCCAATGTCTCTCTACATATCAAAATTGATCACTTCCATCATCCAAGCATTTCTGAAAGGAGTTTTGTGCTCATATCACCTCACATCTTATCTCCTATGCCAAAATGAAAGCCAAAATCATGTTCTATATAGAAAAAATACTCAAGATAGGATACCCATGAGATGAAATATGAGCCCCCAAGGGGGAGATGTACATTATGGAAGATCAAGGGCTCCAACTTTCCCTAAAATGAGTACATGTCTTTCCCCATGGGGTACATTACATGTCACTGTACAATTGGTACTATCCATGTCTTATTGCCTCACACATCATGTGTTCCTCTAAATACACGGTGTGCGTAACAACCCAAAATTCTATCAATGAAATTTACCTTCTTGTAATTATGTCATATAGTATAAATCACATAAAATCAATTAGAGAACACAATAAAAAATTTATAAATGAATAATGAATGAAATAAGAAGTATTTATATAAATTAATGATACTAAACCAATGTAATTGTAACATGAACTTTAAAATAATAATGTGACCATTAAGAATAATAACTTGACCAATAGAATAGTAACATCACATATTAAAGTGTAAATAAAATTTAGGAATCTTATAAATTAAAATATGATATATTTATATCATGAAATAAGTAAATAATTTTTTAAAAAATGATAAATTAAGCATTGATATTTTTGTGAAACATAAATGTTTATTTACAATTTTATAATTAATATAATGATTTAAAAGAAAATTTATTTTTATAAAATAGATTCATAAATTAATATATTTTTTTCTTCTAATTATAATATAATTTTATGATACCTTAATTAATTTCTCAAAGTGTTATAAAATCAGTTATAATTTTAAAATTAGTATTTTTTGAATAAATGATGATTTTAATTAAAAATTCAATTTAGAATATTTAGTAAATTATTTTCATAAAATTGATTTATTTTTTTAATTCAACATATATAAAAATGGTTAGGGTTAATTTTAGGTATTTTTCTAAAATAATTGAATTTTTGGTGAATAGTGAAATAAGGTAATTTATGGCACAAGCTAAATACATGAATTATTTAGTCATGGTTGATGTATAGATAATGTTAACACAATTCTTTCAAACTCACATGCACTATTTACTATATTTAGTCACAATAATCAACACTATTCACACTCTTGATCCAAAATAATAAACAAATGAATAAAATAATCAAAAAACACCCCTCTCCTCAACTATAAAAACTACCCCTCACCACCTATTCTCCTGTCACCTAAAAAGCATTGAATATTATCCAAATTCTACCCAATCCTCTTCCCAAGTCTCTCGTCTTTGTCTATGAGCCTTTGGTATCAATTAAAGACCTAAATCAAGTGCCTTAAGGAGGTTCTCAATGAGAAGGAATTCAAGAGGTAAAATCCTCATTTGTTTTCATTTATTCTCTTCTCATTTTATTTTATTTTCCTCTCATAACCCCGCCTTATCCAAGTGACATGATAACTCCAATATCTTTTATAAAATTTAAATTTTTTGTTTTAATGGAACAACCCATCATAATTTCTCTACCACTCCCCATTTTTTCTAAAAATGAAAACATCGTCCGTGATATGTTAATTTATCGCATTCAAGGACGATGGGTTTTAAATTTCCATTACCACCTTAAATGCTGGTCATAAAACCATTTTTATGGTTAAAAAAGATTATAATATATGTATTATAAAATATTTAATTCTCTAGAACTAGTATATATACATAATATTAATTAATAAAACAAAACTAGTTCATGATGATCGAAAAACATCAAAATAATCTAAACGATTATCATTAACGTTTTATCTAATGAATAATCTTTACATATGAAAAAATGATATATAAGACCATTTAATATTATATAAGATCATTAATAACATATAATATCCATTATTTATAACTATTCTCATTTTACATTATTTTCCAAACATGTATACAATTAAACCAATCATGAAAACCAAGGAAGTGAACGCTCCCAGAACGATGAAATTGTTTCTTATAACTAATCAAAAAGACAATAAATGAACTTAAAAAAATTATAATAAATCAAATACATATATAATATATTCTTAATTAATTAATTAATGGATCTAATTTGATTATCCAGGACATTAAGATGAAGTGAATAACAGTTCCAAACATAAGGTAAGAGATTCTTTCCGAACCTCTATTTTTTCCTTCGGGTTACACTTTATCTCTCTACACCAATGTAATTCTTAGTTATTCTTTTGTACTCCTCCTAAATTCTGTGTTTATTTTTTAAAAATATTTACCTAGCTCAATTCTTTTTTCTTTTATAGGGAAATACATGTTTTATAAAGTTCCCTTCTTAATCCCTCCTAATAAGAAAGTCCGATTAAAGGTAACTTCCCAAATCCTTACCAACTTTCAAGTACCATAAATAATATATTTTAGGTAAATATTATTTTTATGACGTCACCCATTTCATCATAAAAAACTATCTTGGTTCATTTCTTGTTTTATACAAACAATTATCCCTTTTCCATTTTAATGAATCTTTAAACATTTCCCTTAAACTGCACTAAAGTGGCTCATTTCTAAATTTTCTTAAATAATATTTTTACATGTTTTAAATTATGTTGAACATCATTTACCATGTTATATTAATATTTTACCTTATTAATGTCCATTTATTATTTAAATCCATTCTTTCATGGAAACCTTTATGATACACCCGTTCTTTATGCTTTATGACATGGTTATGATACCAATTTCTTTCATGGGTAACCATTATGTTTATACCTTATGTTTGATTCTTCATGTGGAACACATATTCATGAACATGTTATGATGGTTGTGCCCATATATCACTCCAATTCACTTGGTAATGTTTAGTCTCATTATATGTCATGTTGGAACAAGGAGTGAACCTGAATCCTTTATGTGACTTTGTCTTCCATATGAAATAGTCTTGGTAGTTATCCTTGATTCATTCTTCTCCATGTGCAATGTTATCAATAGTTATCCTTGAATCATTATTATTTCATTTTTTTGTTGTTTCCACATTCCTATGATTCTATTATTACATAATCCCATGTTATGCTTCTTTATGTTTATTCATTCCTTTTTTATGTCATTATGTTATGCCTTCTAACACATGTGCTATGGTTTATTCTAATGTGTCTTTTCCCTTTATGGGATTTTTATCTCATCCCTTTGATCATGTATTCTCTAGGTTATCCTATACAGATGTAAGGGCTCAATGAAATTTAGGAGATCATTATAAATATTAAATAAAATTTATTTTTATTTTGGTTTCTTGTTTTCTAATTATGTACCTAATCTTCCAAAGAAACTAGAATTTACGATACTTGGTTGTATTTGATGGTTAATTATGCTTAAAATCATGTAATAATATGTGTAGAATACTAGGGATATTATAGTTGGTATTAGAGGGAGGTATAATTATTTTTGGATATTAGGACTTGAAAAATTTAGTAAGAATCTTAGAGATAATTCTATCACCATGGATAACCTAGATTAAAACTTAGGGAATCACAAGTTAGGATATACTTTTCATTTACAAGTTTATCCTTTTATGTTCAAAATTTTCTTTTTATATTATTATTAACTAAGTATTAAATCCCCCATAATTGTAATTTATTTTCTTAGTTAATGGATAAAAATAGGAGAACATGTTCCAACAGTCAATGTGATAGGAAATGTGAGGATTATCCAAATGAAATTCCAAATCTGATGAGAAAGGACACTCAAAAATTCATGACAGTACTAGAATGACAGACTCAAGTTATGAATAATAACTTGAATCATGTGGAATTCCCTCCTTATCCTAAGAAATATAAAGTTGTGGTCGAATCCTTCATGAAAAAAAGGTCTCCCATATTTAATGGATCTTATGATCCCATCATCATAGAACAATGGATTAACTATATTGAGAAGATATTATTTTTACTCAAGTTCTTAGAATAATAGAAAGTTGTGCTAGTAGTCTATCATTTTTATGGGGAATATAATCAGTGGTAGACACTGATAAATACCACGAAGTCCCAGGAAGAAATTGATTCCATGTAATGGGAAGATTTCAATAAAATATTTTTCAATAAATATTTCCCCCAAAATCACCATATTAATATGGAGAGAGAGTTCCTCAAACTAAATCAAAAGGAAGATGCGTCTATCTAGGTGTATGAGAAAAACTTTACAAGGCTTGAAAGATACGCCTAGAGATTTTTCATGAACACTTAATGGAATGTGGATCACTTCATTAGAAAACTAAATCCAATTATATGAAAACCATTGGTTATTAAAGGCTTTGAAATCTATGAGGAGATTGTTTGTTATGCCTTTAAAGCTGAAATAGAGATCAGAGACTATCAGTGGTCTCATGGTCCCAGAGATAAAAAGTGTAAAATGGAGTTTAATATGGGAGGATCAACAGATAAATATTATTATGGAAATAAAACTCAATATACCATGTGTCAAAATTATGGGAAGAAGAATTCTTTGAACTATTTAAAGGGAACTAGAAGATGCTTCAAATGTGGAATAATGGGGAATCTAGCTAATAAATATCGAAGGGATATGAAGAATCCCACTAATAAAGAAGATGAAAGGAAGGTTCATATTGAAACTCAATCTTTAATGTAGTGTTTTAACTGCAAGTAACATGGGAATTATGTGAGATATTACCTTAAGCCAAGGGTTGTTGGAGGAAATCAACAACAACAACCTCTAAGGCAGAATGGAAGGGAATATTCTATCACTACTATTGAGGTGGAGATAAAAAATAATGTGGTGATAGGTTCACTAGTTATTTATTCAAAAATAGAGAATATACTATTCGATTTTGGTTCTACGCATTCTTTCATATCTTTCAAGTTTAGTATAACTATTCAAACACCACCTCAAAATAAGGAGGATGAGTTATATGTGAGAATATAAAATGGGGAAATTATTGCATCCAAAGTATATAAATCCTCCCCAATTATTTTTTGTGGGTTAAACCTCCCATAAAATATTTTCATACTTCCTTTGGTATAGTTTGATGCAATATTGGGCCTGGATTGGCTATATTTATATAAATATAACATCAACTATCTGGAAAGGGAGATCAACCTTTACATCCCAAAGAATCCTTTAATTATATATAAGTGTAAGGATGAGGGTTAATATCCTCAGAATCATCATCTCAAGTGTATATATTACTACCTTATGAGAAATCATATCTAGATCAAATGATTGAGATAGAGGAGAGAATGAAGATTGAAGACATACCCATTGTGAGGGACAACATTGATGTGTTCCTTGACTAATTTACTAGTCTTCATTATAACATAGAGGTTGAGTTATCAACTGAACTTATACCCGGATCTTTTCCTATATCAAAGATACCTTATAGAATTCCCACCATCAATTTGGATGAACTAAAGAAGCAATTACAGGAGAATATGAACAAGGGTTTTATACACCCGAGTGATTCAATGTGGGGTGCACTAGTCCTCTTTGTGAAGAATAAGGATGGGTCAATGCACCTCTATATTGATTGTCATGAGATCAATAAAATCACTATAAAGAAAAAGAATCCCTTACGATGGATAAATGAATTATTCGATCAACTACATGGGTATAAGTATTTCTCTAAGGTGGACCTTTGGTCGAGATATCACTAATTAAAGCTGAGGAAGGAATATATTCCCATGAATTTCTTTCAAATGAGGTATGGATACTAAGAGTTCATAGTTATTCCATTCAGACTCACTAATGCTCAAAAAATGTTCATGGATTTAATGAATAAAGTCTCTAGAGATTACCTTGAAAAATTTGTAGTAGTATCTATTAAAAATATTATGATACACTCCAAGCACAAAGAGGAACATGGGGAGTATTTGAATACTGTTCTAACGACCTTACAAAGGAAGATACTATATGAAAAATATAGTAAATTTGAGTTTTTGATAGAGGAAGTGTCATTATTATGGCATGTTATCACCAACAAAGGAATATCTATGTACCCTTCCAAGATAAATGCAATCAAAGAGTGGCTCATGCCAACATATTTAATGGTGATCTGTAGTTTCTGTGGTCTATCTTGGTATTAAAAATGATTTTTGAATAAATTATCATGATTTTAAAAGCCACTAACCAAGCTGAATAAGAAGGGAGTAAAGTTTTTCTGGACCAGTGAATGTGAATACTGCTTCAAAGATTTGAAAAAACAGCTTATCATCGCGCCAATACCCACACTTCCTATAAGTTAGGAACTATTTGTCTTGTATAAAGATGATTCAAAGAAGGGATTAGGCTGTGTACTATTGAAAAATGATAAAGTGATAGCCTACACCTCAAGGTAGTTAAAAATTCACGAGAAAAACTATCCCAAACACGATCTGTAGATGGAGGTTGTGATCTTTTAATTGAAAATATAGTGGCATTATCTCTATGGGGGAGAATATTGAGATAAATATTGACCATAAGATCCTAAAATATATATTAAAATAGAAATAGATTAATATTATCCATTAAATATCATTAGAGATCATCAAGGATTACAACTGCTCAATCCACTACCATCATGATAATGCAAATAAGGCGGCATATGCTCTAAGTAGAAAGGATCCTATATCTCTATCAATGATGATAATTTATAAGGATCCAATATTCTTAGACCTAAAAAGGATGGACATGGGAATCATTAAGGATGGAAAATCAGCAATCCTTTATCAAATTATTTCTCAACCATCCCTTATGGATAAAATGAAGTGTACTCAAAGAAATGATGAAGAAATTCAGAAAAAGGTGGAAGCTATTATAAATGGGAAATCCTTATAGTTAAAAATTAATGAGGAAGGAGATGTAAGATTTTAGACATGAATATGTGTACCATACAATCTAGATATAAAGAATGAGCTTCTGAATGATGAACATATCTCAAACTTCTCTATTAATCTAGGAAGCACAAAGATGTATCGAGATCTCCAAGAAAACTATTAGTAGGACAATATGGAGAAGAAGATCACTGAATATACATAATAGATCTTGTTATGTCAACAAGTTAAGGTTGAAAGGAAAAAGTATAAGGGTTTTATGTAACCATTACCCATAAAAACATGTAAATAGGAAAACATCACCATGTAATTTTTCACTAGACTTCCAAATACATCCAGAGGATAAAATGCTATATGGGTTGTTGTGGATCATCTTACAAAGATAACTCACTTTATCATAATTTTAGAGGACTTTTCACTCAACCAGATTTCACATATATCCATCAAAGAAGTGGTGAGGTTGTACGGAGTACCAATATCAATTATATCTGATCGGGTTTTGATATTCACCTCCAAGTTCTAGAAAAGTATCCAACATTATCTAAACACTAAGATGAGCTTAAGTGTGGCATATCACCCTCAAACTAATGTCCAATATGAGAATAATATTCACACTCTAGAATACATGTTAAGGATGTGTTCTATAGACCTCAAGGGAGGATGAAAACAAAATCTTCCTCTGGTCGAGTTATTATATAACAATAGTTTCCACTCAAGCATCCAAATGGATATATATGAATCCATTTATGGGAAAAGATGAAGAATACCAACATGATGGGATAAAGTCGGTGAATGATTCTAGGTCCTAAAATGGTCAAAGAAATGGTGGAAAAGGTGAAAACCATTCTGCAACACATCAGGGCAGCCAAAGTCAATAAAAGAGTTATGCAAACAATCATTGACAAGATCTGAAGTTTAAGGTTGGGGAATTGGTATTCCTACACATATCTCCATGGAATAGGATCATGATATATGTGAAGAAAGTAAAGATAAGTCCTAGGTACATAAACCCCTTCTATGTTATTGATCGTGTCAAAGCTATGGCCTATAGAAAACACTTCCACCAACCATGTATCAAGTACATGATGTATTCCACGCATCCCTATTGAGGGAGTATACACCAGATCCCTCACATTTATTGAATTCATAGGTGGTACAATGCTCCCTATAACTACAAAGGATATTGGTTCTTTCTTTTCAGATGGTCCTTTGACTTCCATATGAATTGTGATATAGTGACAATGCAAAATTGGCCTAGTCTCCCTAAACTTCCATTACTATTTCAAAAATACATCTATTTTTCAAATGATAGGAAATATGGTAAGAATATATCTATGTTTCGATAGTAGAACTAGGTCATTTTTTCATCCTATCTCTCCTCAAATCTATGTGGAGGTTTACATCTCTAGAAGGCCATTTTATCTCATTTGGATTACTATTGGGGAAGAATTATGCTAGAAACAACCTGTTGATTTTGAGTCGTATACTAATTTTTATTCTACTTGAAAGAAACTAGGACATGAAATGACATCTTATAGGAATAGGGGGTAGATGAATATAGGCTCAGGATCTTGTGATAAAAGTTTGGTCACTGGTTTTGGTGAAGGATGAATGGAGAAAACACCCCTAGGTACCTCCGAGGATCTAAAAAAGGAAGAGATGATATAGGACAAGATAATAGAGGGAAACCCGAAGGTGGAAGATATTTTCAAACGCTTGATCCAAGATTTGGGAAATCCCAAGTCTAATTATCAAGCTTCGATGGGCTTAATTGTAACTTGTGAAGTAAGTTCTGATAGCATTTTGATTTCAAATCCTTACAACTATGTTATGGTTGTGTGTACAGGCATTGGTATCAACCCTAAAAGGGTGATACAACCGAATGGTGGGGAAATATCTAAGGGAAATTAGGACTGGTAGGAGCCAAGGAATAGTTCTGGTAGTCATATGAATGCTAAACATGGGTCCAACCAAATAAGGACCCTCTCCTATCTCAAACTGAATAACCATTTTGATAGCTCGAGTACCGATGGATGGGTAGAGAGAAACACCAAATATCTCTCAAAAGTAGATTTATAAGGATAGAGACAATCATCAGATGGCAATTCAATGGGAGGATATTTCAACCTACAGAAGCTCTCCAGATGGCGGAAGCTATCCCGATGGTGGAACCCTAACAGAGATGCCCGATGCATCGACCCCTCCCTCCCCTACGGAGGGAGGGGGATATGTTCAAAGCTTCCTCCCTTTTACCAACCCTGATCTCCTTTCCCCATTCCCGTTGATTTCTCTATGCCCTAAGGTGCCTTCCCTTTTCAAGGGTGCGCCCCATATATCGATTTCTGAAACGGAATTCAACGTCGCTTCAGATATCTACAGGAAAACACTGGTGGATCGTTTTAGGGACCGTCGTCCGTCTGTTGATGCCTTTGACAGATTCGTGTTTGATTCATGGGGACTCCAAGATCGCGCGGTGGTGGGTCTACTTGACTGACGCCATCTGATGATTCACTTTTCTTCAGAAGTCGGTCTTAATGCTGCTTAGTCCAGCACTCCTCGAGCTCTCAATGGATGCATCTTTTTCCTATTTCTATGGTCCTTCCAGTTCAACATGAATCGGCATGAGCCGATGATGGCGGTTTGGGTACGTTTTACTAATTTACCGCTCCCTTTTCAGAATCCCTCAATTTTAAGCATGTTAGGGAACTTGGTAGGTAGATATTTGTGTTCTGATAGCAGGACTTCTACAGTGTTTTATCCTATCTCCCCTTGCATTTGTGTTGAGGATGATGTTTCCAAGCATCCTATAGACTGGATTTGGATTGCAGTTGGAGAGGAATTCAGATGGAAGCAATAGGTGGTGTTTGAGTTTTGGCTAGCGTACTGTTCAGGCTGCCATCAGTTTGGTCATTCGGTTCTTGGATGCCATCATGGACAAAGGGTTGGGAAAATGGTGGTCTCCCATACAGAAGGGTCTCAGGAACTGGTTGTTCTATCTGGGATCCAGCAGCCTCGGGATACTGGTAGGCGTGGGACTGTTCCTACGGTGATGGAACACGAGGAGCCAGTAGTTGAGTCAAGGGATCAACTCCAGTAGTGGGTTCCTAGTACTTCTTCAGTGGCAGTCAAGCATGTGGTTAACAAGGAGGTGGAGCCTCGGGTTTCTGATGTTTTTTCCTGGTTATATAGTGATTTGGGTTTGAATAGAGAAGTAGTGGAGGGTCCCTTGGCTGTGGTTAGGGGGGATCTCACAGCTTTACCCATTGAGGAAGGGGTGGTGAGCTTGTCTGGGAGTGGAGTTCTCGTTCCCGAAGACTCCCATGCCCGAGGATGGGAGGATTCCAACAAGAACTTACAGTTTATGGGTCGTGGGTATGAGAAAGATGTGGCATCAGACACGGTACAAGGAAACCCCTTGGGGAATGCAGAAGAACCCCTTTGCAAACAGGGGAGGGAAAGAGGTACGACTGTCCTAGGCTTCTTAGACCCAAACACCTTCGGTGCCATCAAGGTAGGGAAGCTGGGGAAGGATAGCGGGCCAGAGAAGAAGGCTTGTATGGGTGTAAGACATAGGCCCTCCAAATAAGATCTGGGAATGGAATTCAAAAACTAGTTTAAAGGTTTGGAACCGCAAGAAGAGTCGCATGTGGAAGATGATTCAGGCGATGCCGGTCTTAGCCTTTCCCTAATGGACAGTTTGGACTGTGTCCACGAGAAAAGTCCCCACAATCCTAGAAGGAAGAAAGGGAGTAAAGGAAAGAGGGACTCAGGAAAATTCATTATGGTCCAGGGAAAAAAAACCAAGGGCCGCAAAGATTATTCTCATTTTCCAAAACCGATGGAAACCAGGTCCGCCAAGAAAGGTGGAAGCAAGGGGAACAAAGGCCTTCAAGTTGGGGATAGTGGTGATCCAAGCAGAGATCCAAGAGTGATGGAAAAAGAGGTAGGGGAATGTTTGAAGCTCATTATACACTCTAAGGAAGAAATGCCTGTGAAAGACCTTAGACCCAATTCCTCTAATGAGGATATTTTAAGAATTTATGAAAGAAGTGTGAAGGTTGAGATCAATGACGAGCAAGGAGAGTGGATTGAAATGCAAGATCGAATCATTGCCCGAGGTTTCAACCAAGGAAAAATCACCATGAAAGAATTAATTCAGACAATGGACAGAATTATCTCTCATCTTGAATTCCTTATCAGGGAGGATCTAGACACTCAGGTTAGTACCCTACACTGGGAATTATATAGAGTGTCTGACTTGAATCATCTTAGTCTTGTGTTTAATAATTTTGTGATCTCCTTCAGAACATAGGGATATATGTTTTGTGAACAATGGTTTCCCACTTTTCCTTAAAGTGGATTTTTAATAAAAAATTAAATTTGGATGGAGGATATTGCAAAGGTCTGCACAACCCAAAGAGAAAGAAGGTAAATAAATAAAACATGGACTCAAGGAGTTTCATTATCAATAAGAAGAATAAATCAATGGTCCGTAAATACTACTCAAATCTACCTAGACCAATGGATAAATGGTTGTCCAATAAAGGTGGTAACTCTAAGGTTTAGGAGCACCAAGTGGTGGGAGGTGGCAAGGAGGATCAACATAAAGGATACACTGGGTCTATAGAGGATGACAAGTAGGATACAAAGGTGGATGATATTTCAGAAGTATTAGCTATATCTCAAGGGATTTTAGAAGAGAAGAAAGGAGAACAACATGGGGAGATGTTACTGTACTCCGAGGATGTCTAGATAGATAAGGGGGATGCATAAATTGTGGTCATTCCACATGGTCAGCAGTGGTAGATAGCTATAGGTTCTGAGTAATATTTGGAATTTCTCACGCACTCAGGAGAAGAATTAATGGAATAGTTTATGATGATTAATGACACAAAATATGAATTAGATAAGACGATGGAAATATTGATATGCGTGAGAACTAACCATGAGTAGAGTGCATGGATTGAAAAGAAGGATCTTATACTGATCATTGGTTTCAATGAAGGGAGTATTAATAAATATGAGTACATTCATACCATGGATAAACTGGAAAACCACTTTGAAGGCCTTATAAAGGATGATCCAGACTTATAGGTAACCACTCTCTCTAGGAAATTATTTAGGGAGAACACTTCCAGTAGGCTAATGCTATCTTTGAATAATTATGTGGTTCCTTTTAGTGTTATATCCGGGTGAAGTTTTTTGGTTTCTCACTTTTTCCTTAAAATCATTTCTAATAAAAAATTTAATTTTTAATTAAGTAAATAAATGTTTTAAAAATGATAAATTAAGTATTTATATTTTTGTGAAATATAAATGTTTATTTACAAGTTTATAATTAATATAATGATTTAAAAGAAAATTTATTTTCATAAAATAGATTCATAAATTAATATTTTGTTATCTTATGATTATAAGATAATTTTATGAGACCTTAATTATTTTTTCAAAGTGTTATAAAATAAGTTATAATTTTAAAATTTTTATTTTTTGAATAAATTATTATTTTAATTAAAAATTAAAATTCTCATATTTAAAAAATTATTTTTATAAAATGGAGTCTTTTTTTGAATTCTAAATGTTGAAAAATGGTTAGGGAGAATTTTTGGGATTTTTATAATATAGTTTAATTTTTTGAGGATAGTAAAATACAATAATTTACGGTATAATATAAATACATGAATTATTGAGTCGTGGTTAATATATGAATGATGTAAGAATAATTGTTTCAAAAAAATGAACTATTTACTATATTTAGTCATAATAATCAACACTATTCATAGTCTTGAAACAAAATAATAAATAAATGAATAAAATAATCAAAAAACACCCCTCTCCTCCACTATAAATACCACCCTCACCACCTCTTCTACTCACACATCAAAATCCTTGAAGCTTGTCCAAAATTTTCCCAATCATATCCCCGTGTCTCTTACTCACATCCAATATCCTTTGGTCTCAATAAGAGGTCAGACTCAAGTGCCTCAAAGAGTTTTTCAAGGAGAAAGAATTCAAGATGTAAATTCCTCTTTCGTTTTCATTTATTCTATTTTCATTTAATTTTATTTTAATTTACTCACCTCCCCTTATCCAAGTGACATGATAAATCTGGTATAGTTTTTATATTTAAATTTTATTGTTTTAATGGGAAAACCCATCATCATTTCTATTTCTCTCCCCTTTTGCTCTAAAAATGAAAACATTATCTATGATGTGTTAATTTGTTTTATTCAAGGATGATGAGTTTTAAATTTCCATTACCACCTAAAAGGCTGGTAATAAAACCATTTTAATGGGTAAAAATATTATGATATATGTATTATATCTTATTTAATGTTTTGGAACCTGTATATACACATACTATTAACTAATAAAATAAAACTAGTTCATGATGTTCGAAAAAATGCCAAAATAATCTAAATAGTTATCATTAACATTTTATCTAATCATTAATCATAACATATGAAAAAATGATATATAAAGAAATTTCATGTTCAAGAAGTTCATTATTAACATATAATTTCAATTCGGGACAACTATTCTCATTTTACAAGATTTTCAATACATGTATACAAAAAAACTGATAATGAAAACCAAGGAAATGAATGCTTCTAAAATGATGAAATTGTATCTTATAAATCATCAAAAAGACCATAAATGAACTTAATAAAATTATAATAAATAAAATACATATATTATATATTTTAAATTAAATAATTAATGGATCTAATTTTATTATCCAGGACATTAAGATCAATTGCAAAATAGTTCCAGATATAAGGTAAGGGATTCTTTCTGAACCACCATTTTTTCCTTTGGGTTATACCTTATATCTCTTTACCCCAATGTAATTATTAATTATTCTTATGTACTCCTCATAAATTCTATTTTTTTGTTCCAAACATATTTACCTAGCTCAAGTCTTCTTTATTTTATGGGGGAAATACATGTTTTATAAATTTGCCTTCTCAATCCCTCCCGATAAGCAAGCCCGATTAAAAGGAATTTCCAAAATTCTTACCTATTTTCAAGTTCATTCCATAATCTATTTTAAGAAACCATTATTTTTCTAAAATATCTCATTTTATCATTAAAAACTATATTTTTTCATTTCTATATTTATAAAAATAATTATGCCTTTTCCGTTTTAAAGAATATTTAAAACTTTCCCTTAAACCTCACTAAAGTGGATCATTTCTAAAGTTTCTTTAACAATATTTTTACCTGTTTTCAATTCAATTGGAAATAATTTACCATGATCTATTAAAATGTTTCTTTATGAATTTATATTTATTATTTAAATCCTTTCTTTCATGGATACATTTATGATACACCCATTGGTTATGCTTTATGACATGGTTATGCTACCCATTTCTTTCATGGATAACCCTTATGTTTATACCTTATGTTTGATTCTTATTATGGAATAAATATTCATAAAAATATTATGATGGGTGATCCCATATATTACTCCAATGAATTGGGTAATGTTTAGTCTCACGAGTCTTAATGTTGGAACATGAAGAGAACCTGAATCCTTTTGGAGACTTTGTTCGCCATGTGTAATGGTCTTGGAAGTTAGCCTTGAATCATGCGCCTCCATATGAAATGGTCTTAGCAGTTATCCTGGAATCATTATTATGTCATGTTTTATGTTGTTTCCACATTCCTATGATTCCATGATTACATGATCTCATGCTATACATTTTATGCTTCCTTATGTTTTTTCATTCCTTTTTTATGTCATCATGTTACGCATTCTAACCCATGGTCTATGCTTTATTCCTATGTTTCTTTTCCCTTACTAGTATTTTTATCTCATCCCTATGTTCATGTATTCCCCAGGTTATCCTATGTAGATGTAAGAGCTCAATGAAAGTTAGGATCACATTATGGAGATTAAATAAAATATATTTTTATTTTGGTTTCATGTTTTCTAATTATATCCATAATGTTCCAAAGACACTAGAATTTAAGATCCTTGGTTGTATTTGATGTTTAATTATGCTTAAAAGCATCTAATAATATGTGTAAAAGGCTAGGGATATTATATCATGTCCTATAAGGATACAAAACGTGTAGAGGTCAGATATCACTCGGTGTGTGTCATCTGGTTAAGACTTTGTACCATGAACCATGTTTGTGTACTATATTCAAGCCTAGGCCCATGCACTATATGAAGTATATGGGATTTTCCTTGACATAATCGATGTGTGGGTTAACATGTAATCCTGGGCATGTACTCCATGTACACACCAAGCCTACTAACTAGGGATCACACAATGTGATATATTTTACTCAATGAATAAACCCTAGATGCTACTCAAGGGGACTATATGACATGTATCTCACTGGAATACATGGTGTATAGTTTAGAATTTCACAGAAACTACATAATCTCACCCATATTTTCATGCGTTCCACTACCACATTTGAGATCACTGAAAAAATTTCCGCAACACCCGGATATGGGGTGACCACTCACCATGGCTAGTTAGAAGTTAGATTCCATCCATTCTTCATCAGAAAAATAATCACGATAATACCACAAAGCAACACTCGACCTAACCCATGGAAACACCACTAATCTTTCTTCATCAAACTACCACTATTGATGGTGGCCAGATTCTAGATGCCCGTTGCTTGAAATTTCTAACTGTTTCTTCTCTAAAGAGATCTTCTCGATCTGGATCATAGATCCCCAGTAACCCAACCCATTTATGGGGTCCCATTGTCATCTTTACACCTCTATTTCATTACCCAAAACCCAAAATCAAACCCATGACCACAATCCATTGTTCCAAATAACGAATACACAATGATCGGTTTCCCCAGTTATCATCGAATCACTGACCAACCAAAATATCGATGACAAATACCAAGAATTAAGGGAGAATGGAACATAACAAAAATTAAGTATTGATCAATGGACATGTTCATTTGGCCATCATTGATGTAATCCAATGAATGAGTATTGTCAAGAGGAAAGAAATAAGGAGAAGTAAATATAAAATTCCTATATCTATGAAGATAAATCAGATGTTGGGAAACAAATAGAGATCGACCTGTTAATTAATTTGGGAAGGGATTAATTTTCATTTTCCTCAAGCTTTAAATAGGGATAAAAATATAAAATAAATTTTTTTACCTCAGGGTTGGATTCATCAACAATGGGAAATGTTTCCATATCATTATCATTAGTGATATCCATGAACTCCATCGATTGAAATGATCCTCATGGTACACTGATTGTCAATCCATGATCCCGTGACCATCTTACAACATACTCAATAATGGAGCTCCATCCCATCATTACCTCTAGGGTTATAAAGATAACCCTATGGAAATTTTCATAATTGGGTTTATATAACAGTTTCTTTTAGGGTTTGGAAATTAATGACAATTCCATTAAATAATAAATTTATTTAATTTAATTTTCCCATGATTGTACTCTATTAAAGTTCCCAAATCCAATAAAGATTATGTCGTGCCTAGGGTAAAACCTATGTTCTAGATTTAATTGTGGTTTCATATTTATGATCTGATACTATATCTAATAGTTATCCCATAATATATGAAAAACCACGTGTGTGTTATATAATATATTTAATGTTTTTATTATATCAACATCAGTCCTCACCAAGCCCTGAAATTCAATATCGACTTAGCACCTAGCTTCAAAAACATTCCTCAAAATATTCCAAAGTTTTACGGAAAAAACAAAGGTGTTAAATTTATGTTGTGCAGTTTAACATCATGTGATAAGGAATCAAATATAACTATTCAAAACTAGGGAAATTTTTTCATATAATTGGTCTATGGATATAAAAACATTTGCTGGAAACCTTTTATTTGACTGGATTATACAAAAAATGAAACATATTTTCCTAGTATTTAAATAAGGAGTAAAAACCTTGAATTAAAGGTTGAGATAGGCTGAGGTTTGAGTGTAATTTGTGTTTGGGACTAGGATGAGAGATTCTGGTGTCACTACGTATCCTATATGAATAGGAATCAAACCATACATAGTTCTTATCAAGTAACTCCCATGTCGATCTAGCTTGAATATAAGGGAGATGGATGCAATATGTGGGTGCCCTAGTATAAGAAGAAAACATAGATAACCCAATGTGAATTAAAAATAATCTCATTTATATGGAAAAACCAATGCAAGTATAATTCGTGTCTAGGAAAAGGATAGGGGGCTTGACATCACTACATATTTTGTTTAAATAAGAATCTGGCCATATGTAATTCTTATCAAGTCTTAGTGTAATGGGCCATTTGGAAAGGAACAATGTGAATGAAGAGGGGATAAAAACAGGGATGGGAGCATTATTTTCTCTTTGTTGGGTTAAAATATTAGGTATACTAAGGCACCCTAATGGCTAAATGAAACCATATTTTTAGTGTTCCTGAATAAAGGGGAGATTCTAGTTGGGACAAGCTCTTAGGTATGGGGGAACTATTTCTCAGTGTATACTCATTGATGAACCTATGATGAAGGCCCCTATATAGATATGGTTCATACATATAAGGGGGTATTTTCATTTCATCATGGAACCAAAAATGGTTATCCATGTGTTGGTGAAACTCTTACAATAGATCTAGTTCTCATATAAGAAGATTAGTCCATGCTCAGTAGTACACTCTAAGCAGTTTAAGGTCTTGAAGGATGGACCACATGTGATGTTGTTTAACATCATGTGACAAGGAAATGAATGTTCTATAGTTTAAGTTCATACAACAAGGACATTTATATGGGGGCATTTACAAAATATAGATCATTCATAGAAAATAAGAACAACTTCATCTTAGTGTTGAACCTATAAAGGGAAACCTAACATGAATTAAGGGGTCCAAACACTAGGATGAAGTGAGGTTTTTATTGAAATTCATGGATATGCTTAGTATAATAGATCTTAGCATCACTAAGTATCTTGAAGTGATTAGAATCAAGTGACACATAGTTTTAATCATCCCCTTCTTCATAGATCAATCTCATATATAAGAGAAGAAAATTGTGTTTCTTCTTAATGTAGGGCCATCAAGAAAACTCAATGAGGACGAGGAGGCCTAAATGATAAGGTAAAAAAGAAATTTTTATTAATATAATTCATGTATTGGACTAGGATATGATATCCATGCATCACTATGTAGCCCATGATAATAGTAATCAAGCCACATATAGGTATTGTTGGTAGGGGCATTTTACATGAATAGAGGTTCATGTGTTAATGAAATCTTACACTAATATGGATATCATGTAAAAGAGTTGTTACATATTGGTTAGGACACTTTAAATAGTTTAATTTATTATAAGAAGGAAAAAATTTTGTATAATTTAACATAATGTGATAAGGATGAAATTTCTCCCCAGATTTTGAACATGAGGCATCTCAATTTCACTAATCAGAACAATCAACCAAAAATTTTATACTCATGTGAGTCATACTATATATGAGAAATAATAAGTAACTAGAAGATCACATGCATCATGAAAGATCACATACCAAGGGAAATTATTGAGCATGCAGTTTAATGAAGTACTATGAGGATGCAAGTGTCATGTAGTTTAAGGTTATGTGATAAGGACCATAATTTTGAGTTAAGGGACCCATTATGAATGGGGAAAACCCAAACCCTAGGATGAAACAGATTCTAAGGGGAAATTTTCATTCATATTCCTTAACATAGAGTGTAACACCCCAATATTTTCTGATATTTTTTAAAAATTTAATCTCTTCAATAGCTTATGTTTCACACAACATTGAGCTTAAACGAACCATGATATACTATTAATATTATTATTTAAAATAAAATTATCTCCTAGAAGTTAAATTAGTGGTTATAAATAGGATTAACTAACTAATTAAAATATACTATTGAATTAATTTTTTACCAATTAATTAGAAAAAAATATAAAAACCAATTTAATATAAAGGAAATGTTTTTATAAAAACTATTTAAATTCACACACCTGTGTTTTATACCAATAAAATAAAAAAATCAAAATTTTTGGATTCTATTATTGAATATATATATATATATATATTCAATATAATATTTAACATTCATACTATTTGTTTTCTAGACATGATATAAGAACAAATCGAATTTTACTCATAAAAGATGTATTTTAATAAAAAGACAGATTTACCACCTTTTGATGGGGTACTTGTTTTAAATATAGTTTTTGACACTTTGATAAATTTTATTTTTTAAAAATAAAAAAATTATTTTAAATATTAATATAAAAATTTACTTTGGTTGATTTTTTTTATTTCTCCGATAAGTTTCATGTTTTGATAAATAGTGATAAAATATTTCATTTTAATTGAAAACAACTTTTTTTTAAATAATTTATAGTGTTAAATTATATTTTTAGTTTGTTTTAAAGTATTATTAGATCACTTGTATACAATATAATCCAATTTAGTTCATTTGAATCAATTTCACATTGAAATTTTATGTAAAAACATTTTAAATTTCTAAACATTTTCACTTTAAAAACCCATTTTCTCATTCCATCAACAAGATTAATTTTAATTTAATTACTGAAAATTCTATGTTTTGAATTTTTAAAAATATATTACATATTTTGAATCAGTGTTCCATATTATTTTAATATTTTTCTTTTATTCTTGGACAATATGAATAGTAACTTTATTATTACTTTTAAATTACCACGGTTATGGGTAAATCGAGTAATTAAGGGTAAAAATAATATTATAAGTTTTATAAAATTACCCTAACACTTGTCCTAATTTTATTGGATTAATGATTGTTGACCAAAATCATCATTGGGATGATTTTATGGTCTATTTGAGTCACTTGGATTACTTTATCCCTTTTATAGTATTTTATTTTAGGAAAATCCAAATATGTCATACTTATGTTTTTAATAAGTATTACATTTTTAATATTTGGTTATTTAGAAAATATCTTCAACTATAAATAGTAATTTGAAAACTAAATTTTTTATATTAACCATTATAATTTATTTATAATTTTTAATAAATAAATAATTACCTTAAAATCTTACATGATGATGATGCAATGATTATATAATTAATGGGAATATCAAATAAATGATTATAAAAGCATTAAAATAAATATAATTTGGAATAATTAATTTCATCCACGAATTTTATATATAAATTTCACATTTTAGGGATATATTAGAAGTGTTTTTTAAATATATATTTTTTTATGGATTTTTTTAAAAGTCAATGTAATGAATAGTATCAAAATTGTCATTAATGTTATATTAAAATAAATAGTATTTTATTAAATGATATAAAATTAATAAAATTATAAAATTCATCCAAATGATTTGGATAAAGTTTAAAATATCATCCCTAACTCATTTAAGATTCTTTTGTCATTTTATAGTTACTATATTAACCATCAAAGTGTAAAAATACATGTTGTCGTGGTAAGAGTTAAAGGGTTTAAATAAGTGTTAAAACCAAAATATAAGAGTACGAATGTGACCTAAAATTATCTAAAAAGTATTATTTAGGATTATTTCTACCCATAATCATCTAATATTAGAAATAAACAACTTTGGATCCATTTATAATTGTAATTTAATTTATATTTATTAAATATTTTAAGACTTTCCAAAAATGCCCCTCACCACAATTATAAAAGGGAACCCCCTCCCTCACTTCCTCACACCACATTTAACCTTATAGCTCGACAAAAACCTGACCATTTATCGTCAAAAAATAATCATCCAATTTCTAGATATTCTGGTCTTGCAAGAAGTCCAAACCTCGACCCCTTAAGAAGAGATATAAAGGAAGTCCGCAAAAAAAGAGGTAATCGTTTTTACCAACTCATTCAAGTTCATTTATTCTTATACTTCATCTTCGTGTGTTGTTTAAATTATAAAGTAATAAATAAATTATCATATATATTATTAGATTTTATTATGATTACGTTAAATCCACATTGCACCTTCTATCTATCCTACGAAAAATGAAATCACCACGCGTGCGTACGTACAACTTACCATCTCCACACCGTGGGGTAATTTGTTTTTCATCACCACTTTATTTGGAAGGGTATAATGATGGATATAATGGATATAAATAATTAATATCACATTATATTTATTCTTTCCAATTAATATACTATCCAATTTCTTACTCTTTCACCATTAAGGGAATGATACCGTTGCTCATGCATACATACGACCTACCATCTCCACAACACGATGTGATTCATTTTACACATTAACCATTAAGTAATGATTATAAAAAAGTATATAATGAGTAAATATAATATATATTAACTTAATATCATTATTGAAAAAAATAAATATATCCTATGCATAATAAACATGACTTACATGAAAAAACATGCATAGGAAAATGAAGCAATTAACACCCAAAACAAGCGTAATAACATATTAATATTAACAAAATAATATAATAAGATAATATATGATATCATAAATTTGTATATGGTTATGGTATAAATTAATAACATGTTTTAAACCATTATACACGAGGTTAAAACACATTCAACTAAAGTAATGTACAAGGTAAATGATATTTCACAATCTCAGTATTATTTGGGATTGTTTATGTTTAAGTCTTGACTGAGGAATATTTTCTTCCATGTCTATGTTTTATGAAAATGTTTTCCAAAAGATTTTTAATATTATCCTATTATTGTTTATGTATTTTTTCATTTTTTAATTTTTATAAAATGGGTTTAAAGTAATATTTTTTTCATTTTCCAAATGAGGTACTTTATGACCATTTTGGAAAAAATACAGAAGGAATGATTTCTTTAACTTATACGATATGAGAATATTTTACCACTGTCATGACACATAAATGTTTCGAATCTTTATTTACAATTTTAGATGGTTATTTTAAAATAATTACTTTCTTTTATAATTTTACAGCTTTTAAATAAATGATTTTAAAGTAAAAATGGGTATTTCTATCATTAAATTTCTAATGATTTGATTAGGGTATTTTCATCTATATCAACATCCTTTGTTGGATATTTTTCTTAATTGAGGTTGATATCTTATGATACTATCTACCATAATTTATTGATGGGTTTATGATAAATTTGACAGTAGATGTGCTATTTTGATACCATTCATGGTTTATGGTTAAAGTATTAAGATTTTGTATGATAGATTTTCAATATGAATGTTTTTGTTGATTATGTTTCACTACTTTAATTAGAGTAATGAATTGGACTAAGTAAGTGATTATAGGGAAATTATATATCCCCTCAATGCATCAGTAGGTCTCATGAGACAAACTTTTTTGGGTGTTGTTCGAGGGCTTACCCATTTATGTATGGTGTCTTGGCCGAATCCTTGATGACATGTCTATGATTTTCGGCATTATGAATTCCCTCATAATGAGATTATTTATTGATATTCCATGTGATTATTTTATTATTATAATATCCATGTGATTATTTATATGGAATTATATGATTTTCACTTATTATTTTCATATTATTCTCAATATTATGTTTAAATGGCTTATCTTTTAGTTATACACCTTGCCTTAATGATTATGCTTATTTAATCATTATATCTTTAGCTGTAAACTTATCGTTACTAATAATTTGAGATCACCCCTTTCTTATATTTTATTTTTCCTAGGATTCCAAGATGTATATTATGACTGATATGCAGGGTTAATCTTGGGGAATAATGGTGTTCTAACGGTTTCTCTATGTTGTATTTTATATTTTAAATTGTAAAGTATAGTTCATATATATAACATGGTTTTCAAAACTTCTAAAATTATCGGTCCTTTGGGATGCGATTCCTTGTATAATATGCTAGTGTAATAAAGTAACCACCGACTCTGGGCTATTGGGGTCAGGGTCTTTATAGTTGGTATCAAAAGAAGTTTAGTAGAAACTTTAGAAACTATATTTAGAAAATATAGATTATGTAAACATAACTCTATAATGGACTTTGAGAATATTCCCAATGTTATCAAGCTTAAGATTTAAAGATTAGTTATACATAAATTTTTAATTTAGTTTATGTAATTCACTAGTTCTGATATTATACATTATGTTTCATAATGTTATGATCTAATATAGTGTATGACATTTTTTAGAAATGGCGCTTAGTGGAAGGAATTGAAACTGTATCATTTCACAAAATTGAATTAGGGATTTCCATCCAATACAATATAATGATGTTGGAACTAAAGATGTAACTGGTGCTGAATAACTTATAACTATACTGGGAAAACTGAATCAAGTTATGAATAATAACCTAACCATATGGAGCATCCTGATCCACAATGTGGAGGAACAATGTTATAATTCTTCATGAGACAAAAACCTTCATAATTCAATGAGACTAAAAATTCATTTGTAGTTGAGTAATGGATAAGTTTCATAGAAAATAAATTTCTTTCTTTGAAAAGTAATAAAATAGAGAAGGTTGTCATGGTAGTTTATCATCTCTCAGGAGATAAAAATCAATGGCGGACATTGATTCAAAACAAAAAGGAGGAGGAAGAAATAGAAAACATATAATAGAAGGATTTTAAGGAACTTTTCTTAGAAACCTATTTTCCTCACGACCAGTGAGAAGATATGGAGATTAAATTTCTAATTTTGAGGAAAAAGGAGGATGATAATGTTTCTATGTATGAAGGAAACTTTTTAAGGTCATCAAGGCATGATCCATACTACATACGTAACCCAAGGAGTAAGATTGATCATTTCTTTGATGGGTTAAAGTGATTTATTAGAAAGGAATTGGTCTCCCAAAATTTCTCATCATTCTAAGATATATTCTCATTTTATATCAAGTTAGAGAAACAATTTTCTAAGACTTATGACTTTTTAAGGTTTCGGGCACAGTGAAAGCGTGGTTGGGATGACACCCAACTTTGATTTTTACCATCATCAATGATTATTTCAGGATCAATACGATGATGAATGCCAGTCTCCATAGAATATAATCAAAGATTTAGATAAAGAAGAAAGAAGCTCGAAAGCTTAGAGGGGATCTTTCACATCATGTTTATAATTAATTTAATTAATTTCACAAAGAAAAATAAGACCTGTGTCTTTGGTATTTTTTCTTTGTTGATGATGTTGATCATCCGGATTGACCCTTCCAAATTATTTCATTGTTATTGTAAGGATCCAAACTAGAATAACTCTAGAAGTGATCCACACATGCTCTGATGGCTTCCGATCGACACTGCTCGTTCTTCGAGTGCTAGCGCAGCGAAGTGAGTGTCTTGTGTTGGTCGTTCTTGATCGCTTGTTCTTCATACTTGAAAAATTTCTCTCGTTCTTGAGAGGGGATAGAAGAGGATTTGGGAGAGAAATTGTTTGGCTCAACAATTCTCAATTCACCAAGCTTGTGGTGTGGTGTCTAGCACAATAGGTTTACTTGTCTATTTATATACATGAAATTTCATTTACAATATTTAATTTTATAACAAAAATTAAATACATTCATGATCTTAGAGAAAACACATGCATTTAATAATAATACCGCATCATTATTTATGGTGCACCAACTTGCGCAAAACGAAATGATAAATTCTATGTCACAAAATAATAACAACATTATTTTAATTTGTGCCAAATAATTATTTACCATCTTAATAATTATATTACTACCAGACCGTCCTTGATCCGCTCAAACTCCACTTCCATTTTTTGAACACTTGAATAAATAAATAAATAATTTATTCTCCTAAATAAATATTTTATTTACAAAATAGTAACTAAATATTTATTAAATGTTCAATAAAATAAATAAATATATTTTATTTATTTTATACGATCATTTTAACTTGAATAAAATTATTCCACAGTCTTGAGAATAATATTTATTTCATTAATTAAATTTAAATAGAATTTAACTGAGACCATAAAAAACACTTAGCGTGTGACCCTCTGGGATTCTTTCTTGTTGGCATTAGGCGGGCTTGCCAAAAGTCCAAGAGTACTGTCTAGAAACAGGTCAAGGAACCCAAGAGAAAGAAAGAAGAGTCACAACAACAACATCCACATATGAACGCTCACTGTGTAATATAATCCATTTTTCAAAATATCTCATCAAGCATGTTTCATGATTATGTCATAAAATTTTATGCTCGATAAGTCGTTCTTTGATTACCTGAAATAAACTCGTCGTTGCACCATGGCCATGTAATTTCACGTGACGGTTGTATTTCAATCAAAGGGATGAGATATAAACTTTCATAAATGGAAGGAAAAAATCATTCCTCAACTTATCCATTAATAACATGCCACTCGTGACGCACCCAATGTACCCTACTTCCTGCCAACTGTCTGCGTGATGATTTTCATCAGTAAATCAAAGTGCGTAAGTCATAACACATATTAATGATAATCTTAATGTCCAAGGATCATTACACATGCTCACAAATAGATATATCCAATGACACAATAACAAGAAGAATTCCTACTAGCGGGTCTATTGTCATAATCTTCTATCTTGGAGATTACCAAGTGAGAACTTCATGAGAGGAAGTATTATCTACTTAAGAGTACTCAAAATTGATGGTCTGAATGCTATGTGTCCCACCATAGCATGTAATCCAACCATAGAACTATATTTAAGAATATTGTTATAGCATTTCAAGGGTATCATCATAGCAGAACTGCCACGACCTTATCAATTCAACAAATAATCTAGGACATTATTACATCATAGACATGCAAAACAATGAACAATATGTAATAATACATTAAATATCCATGTAATCAAACTAAAACCAGTTGGTTCTAGGACACCAACTCTTAAAAACTCCCACTTAGACTAGATCCAACTACCTATGACTTTCTGTCCGCTAGACCTCACATGATGATCATGTTTCTGCTGAGTCAAGGCTTTATTCAAGGGGTCAACCATATTGTATTCTGTGAAAATAATGATCACTACAACTTCAACTCTCTATGAAAAATACCTCAAGAGATGATACTTCTGAAGTATGTGCTTCATCCGCTGATGTGACCTTGGCTCTTTTTCGAGATCCACCACTGTAGTATTATCACAGTACAATGTGATGGGATCTTTACTCTTAGGTATCACATCTAGATTCCAGATGAATATTTGCATCCAAACTACTTCTTTAGCTACCTCAGAAGCTGCGATATACTTAGAATCTACTGTAGAATCTACTACCACACTCTTCTTTGAGATCTTCCAGCTCACTACACCTCCATTCAAAGTGAATATGTATCCCATTTGCGACTTCATGTCATCTTGATCAGTATAGAAACTAGCATATGCATATCCTCTAATGAATAGTTCCTTATATCCTCCATAAACCAGGAACATATCCTTAGTATGCCTCAGATACTTTAGGATAGTCTTGAATTCCATCCAATGAAGGTTACCTGGGTCAGCTTGATATCTTCCTATCACACTCAATGCGTAGGCGACATCCAGCCTAGTACATAGCATGGCATACATAACTGACCCAATCGCTAATGTGTATGGAGTCCTTTCCATTATGTTTATTTCCTAATGTGTCTAAGGACACATTTTCTTGGAAAGATGAATGCCATGTGACACTGGAAACAATCCCCTCTTGGGTTGTTCCATACTGAATCTCTTCAGTATCTTATAAATGTATGCACTTTGACTTAGGCCTAGCAATCTGTTGGATCTATCACGATGGATCTTGATCCTAAGAATATATGATACCTCACCCAAATCTTTAATGGAGTAGCATTGATTCAAACATGCCTTAACAAAATGTAAGACTGGTATCTCATTTCCAATAAGTAATATTTCATCAACATATACTATTAAGAAAATGACTACACTCCCATTAAACCGTTTGTAGACAAAATGATCACATTCGTTCTTGATAAAACCAAATTCTTTTATGGCTTCATCAAACCAAATGTTCCATGACCTGGATGCTTTATTTAATCCATAAATGGATTTCTAAAACTTTCATACCTTATTGGAATCCTTTGGAGTCACAAATCCTTCAAGTTGTGTAATGTAGACATCTTCCTAAAGGTTCCCGTTAAGGAATTCTGTTTTGACATCCATTTTCCAAATATCATAGTCATGGTAAGCCACAATGGCATGCAGAATTCTGATGGATTTCAGCATTGAAACTGATGAGAAGGTTTCATCATAGTCAATTCCTTGATGCTGTTTAAAACCTTTTGCAACCAATTGTGCCTTATAGGTACTGAATTGTCCTTCCATGTCCATTTTCATCTTGAATACCCATTTTCAACCAACATGCTTTACATCAACTAGAGGATCTACCAAAATTCAGATTTGGTTTTGGTACATGGAATCCATTTCAGAATTCATGGATTCTTTCCACTTGGCAACGTCTGTGCCACTTACTTCTTCCTTGTAGGTTATAGGATCGTTATTATCAACTAATAAGGAGTCACCATCCTCGGTAACTAGAAAACCTTACTATTCCTGTTATCTAACCTCTCTTGTAATCCTACACAGTACTTGTGTCTCTGGAACATATTCTTCTTCCACGAGGCTTTGTGGAATCTGTTCCTGTACAAACTCTTGTGTACCTTGAGCCTCGACTTCATCTAAGTCTATCTCACTCCCACTATCTCTTTTGGAGATGTTCTTCCTCTCAAGGAATATGGCATGTCTTACCACTATAACCTTTTTTTATAAGGGTTTGTATAGGTAATATCCCTTCGTTTCCTTAGGGTATCCTATAAAGGTACACTTTGGGATTCAAGGTGTAAGTTTGTTACTTGAAGAGGCCTTAACAAACGCTTCTCTACCCCACACATGTAAATTCAATAACATGGATTTTCTTCCACTCCAGAACTCATATGGAATACTATTTATTGATTTAGTTGGTACTTGGTTTAGTATGTGTGCCGCTGTTTGTAACACATATCCCCAAAAGGATAATGGAAGACTCGCATGACTCATCATTGATCTCACCATGTCCAATAGGGTGTGGTTCCTCCTTTCACTCACACCATTCCACTGGGGCATGTTTGGAGGAGTGAGTTGGGATAGGATCCCAAACTCCCGTAAGTAATAAATGAAGTCTTGATTAAGATATTATCCACCTCAGTCTGAGTATAGTTTTTTAATCTTCTTACCAAGCTGGTTCTCAACTTCATTCTTGTATTATTTGAACTTATCAAAAGAATCCAACTTATACCTCATTAAGTAGATATATCCATATCTACTAAAATCATTAGTAAAGTTATGAAGTATGAGTACCCTCCCCTTGCTTCAATTGGAAATGGTTCAAACACATCAGTATGAACCAATTCAAGAAGTTCTTTATCCCTTTCACCTTTCCCACTAAATGGGGATTTGGTCATTTTTCCTTGTAAACATGCATGACATATGCCAAGTGGTTTTAGTTTGAAAGAATATAAATATCCATCTTGATGTAACTTTGTCAAGTGTTTCTCATTTACATGACCTAGCTAGTGATTCCAAAGTTGGGTGTGGTATAAGTCATGTGAAGTATCTTTGTTATCAATTTCCATTACTTGGTTTGTGTAATCCAACATGTAAAGTCCGTTGTATAAATGTTCCCTACCATAACAAATGCAATATTATTAAAATAAGCAACATTAATTTCCAAACTTGAATAAAAAATCCATCTATATCTAATATGGATACAGAAATAATATTTTTAGTAACAGAAGTCACATAATAACAACCCTTTAACACCATGATCATCCTAGTTGGCAACGTGTGGTGGTCGTCCCCGATAGCTACAACAACAAGTCTGGCTCCATTGGATACTCGTATATCTACCTCCCCTCAATAAATATTCCTTAATATACTTGGTTCATGTATTTAGATACATATGTGAGAACCACAAGTTGTATCTAATACCTAATTTATAGAAACAAAAAGATTACATTCGATAAAAAACACACCTGAAGCTTCCCCTTGCCTCTTAGGCTGGGTATAGTTCTTCTTCCAGTGGCCCTTCTTGCCACATGCAAAACAAACAGCCTCCTGTTCCCTTGCCTCCCCTTTGATATTCCTTTTCTTGAAAGGTCGTGAAGAAGCTTTGGGATTAAAATCTCTTCTCCTTCCATTTACTCTTATTCAACATAAGGACATAAGTTTTTTCAAGATTTATATCTTTTTCCATTTGGTGAATGAGGATAAGAAGATCAGATAGAGACTTCTCAATGTTGTTTATATTGAAATTGATAACAAAGTTAGAGAATCTTTGAGGGAGTGATTCAAGAATGAGATCGGTGCCCAGTTCTTCAGGGAGTTTAAACCCTAGACCCTCCAGGCACTCAATGTAGACAATGATCTTGACTACATGATGCCCAGTTGGGGCACCTTCTCCAAGATTACTCTGAAAGAGTGCCTTAGAGATCTCAAACCTATCCTGTCTTTCTCTCTCCTGGTAAAGATCACATAGGTGCTCGAGCATGCTATAAGAATCCATGTTTTCATGAGACTTTATGAGCTCACTAGACATTGATGATATCATCAAACATTGAACGTCGACCACGTCGTTAATATGTTTTTCATAGACTAAGAAATCCTCATCACTCACCTCTTTGGAAGGAGGATCAAGTAATGCTGACTCTAGTACGTTAGACTTCCATTCATGGAGTAGGATAACCTAAAGGCATCTAAACCATTCTTGGAAGTTACTACCAGTGAGGATGTTGTCTTTATCCAGAATTGATTGCAGGTATTGTGTGGTTGACGATCTTGTCATTTTTATTCTACAATTAAAAGAGAAAATTATTAGTACTTTCTTGATTACATTTTATTATAAATAATAAAGTTTATTAAGTATCCCACTATTTTATCAAGTCCCAATATCCCTCACCATTGATCTCAGAATGTCTAGTTTCCATGAAATTCTAGTGGAAAGGATCCATATTCCCCTTTGAATAACCCCAAAAGGGTTGGTCAAGATATTAGAAGGTATTTAGGTAGGCAGGTCTTTGCCAACTGTAGGCTTGCAGCTCCTTGATATGTTGAGTGGACTCCCCAATCCTAAAATCATGACTTTGGATTTCCTCAAATCTTGCCTCCAATATTACACCAAGTCTAGCAAGGGATACTCCTCTTGATGTAATATGGTTAAGTCAACCCGAAACCTTTCATAAGGGATTCCTGTATAAAAGTAAGTGTCCCAACAAGGGTTGGTCAAACACATAGCTTTATTGAGTTTTCCCTTAATCAAGTAACGGAAGGCTTGTTTTGACTTAATATTTTATTTGAGGGATTTTTATCTCTTATGAGTGAATTGATTATTATCATTATCACATGATTGTTAATATTAAGTGGAAATTACTTAAGTGATTAATCATGTCTTGATAATATTTACACATAAGTCTATTTTATTTTAGTTCCATCTTGCATGCTTTTTTAATTCATTAATTATGTGATCGTGACAACACATCCATAATGATAAACCATGCAACTGACAAAAATAAAATAAAGTAAATGGCATGATCACGAGCTTTTATAATGGTTAGTTTATCTAGCGGTTGATAAAATAAACTTGACCTAGGGGAGAAACAACTTGAACCATTTGGGTTCATGTTTACAACTTCCACCTGTCCACCTCTGTATCTCCTGGGATTGGTTTTGTCTCAGCTCTAGCTTGAACTGCCTGCACTAGCTTGGGAATTCCATCCATTACATATGCCTTTTTTAATTCACATGTAGGTGAGGGGTAAAAAGGGATTTTACATAAAAGAAACCTTGGGAATGCATGCCCTATATATTAATGAAGAGAAGACTCGCATGCCAAAAAATTTAATTCAAATAAATAAATTAAAAGAAACCATCCACATAAAAAGGTCTTGGTCTAGCTCATGATCATCCATACATGCAATGATATTTAGGCATAAATAAAACTAGCAATCAATTATTTAATTGTTATTGTTTAAGATAAATCACGCTCGAATCAATTAATTATCATCTTTAATTAATAAATCCTTTTATCTTAAACACTTTTTGGAATTTCCTTGAGATTCTCATCCATCATAACTTTAAAAAAATAAATTCAATAAAAATTATCTTTTTACGTAACTTGTACCTTGAAGGAAACCCGGTGAATTCCTATTCATAACTACCCAATGAGTAGAAATGAACAATACACAGATGTTAAATTAAACACATATATATAAAACACCTATTGCGTGTTGTGACTCAGCATTATGCCTGCACGATGGTACACGTATCAAGGGTTTGTATAATATAACAATAAATTTTAATAAATATTCATAATTTGGATGAGTACAGGAAGTGTAGTTCCAACTACGTGGCGTGTATTATTTTTCACTGTTTATCCAAAGTAAACACCCAGGGAAATGGTGTGTGAGTATACTTTAGAAATCATCAGAGTACATGGTGTGTCCAGTGGGCCACACATCGTGTAGTTCCTCATTACACGGTCTCCAATCGGGCAAGCCGTGTACGAGGTACATGGTCCAACCCTAACCCGAAGGGGCTACACGCCATGTCCATTGGGCCACACGACGTGTAATCCAAAAACCGCATGCCACCTATTCTTGGTCAACACACAGAGTCATTTAAGACTTATAAAGACACCAACACACGACTTGGTTTGACAGACCAGTCTGATGCATTGAATCTTGACTACACGACGTGTACTACCAAATACATGCCGTGTGTTATGGTTTTGTATGGCTAAGAAGCTTTGGAACATTTGGATGAGATCCTCTATTTTATTTTAATCAAAATTAAAAGAAAAGATCTTTTCTATAAGGTGAACAAGAAATGAAAGAGGAGGAATGGATCTCGATATTAAGATTTTTCAAAACGATTAATTTGAATTGAAACTACTAAATTATTAAATTTGTAATTCATCAACAAAATATTTAAATAATTATAAACTATGATGTAACCGCTCTGATACCACTTGAAGGTTCCGGGCGCAATAAAAGCGTGGTTGGGACGATACACAACTTTAATTTTTACCATGATCAATGATTATTTCGGGATTAATACGACGATGAATGCCAGTCTCCACAGAATATAATCAAAGATTTAGATAAATAATAAAGAGGCCTGAAACCTTAGAGAAGATCTTTCACATCATGTTTATAATTAATTTAATTAATTTAATAAAGAAAAATAATACCTCTGTCTTTGGTATTTTTTCTTTGTTGATGATGTTGGTCATATGGATTGACCCTTCAGGAGTATTTCGTTGCACTTGTAAGGATCTAAACTATAATCCCTCTAGCGGTGATCCACACATGCTTCTATGACCTCCGATCGACAATGCTCGTTCTCCGGGTGCTAGCGTGGTGAATCAAGTGTCTTTTGTCAGTCGTTCTTGATCTCTTGTTCTTCAAACTTGAAGAATATATCTCATTCTTGAGAGGGGATAGAAGAGGATTCGAGAGAGAAATTGTTTGGATCTACAATTCTAAATTCACCAGGCGTGTGGTGTGGTGTCTAGCACAATAGGCGTACTTGTCTATTTATATACATGGAATTTCAGTTACAATATTTAATTTCATAGCAACAATTAAATATATTCATGATCTTAGAGAAAACCCATGAATTTAATAATAATACTGCATCATTATTTAGGGTGCGCCAACTTGCGTAAAACAAAATGATAAATTCCGCGTCACAAAATAATAGCAGTGTTATTTTAATTTGTGCCAAATAATTATTTACCGTCTTTCAAATAATTATTTTACTACTGGGCCGACCTTGGTCCTTTCAAACTCCACTTCCATTTATTGAACAATTGAATAAATAATAATTTTTATTCTCTTAAATAAATATTTTATTTACAAACTAGTAAATAAATATTTATTAAATGTTCAATAAAATAAATAAATATATTTTATTTAATTTATGAGATCATTTTAACTTGAATAAAATTATTCCACGATCTTGAGAATAATATTTATTTTATTAATTAAATTCAAATAGAATTTAACTAAGACCACCAAAAACCCTTAGTGTGTGAACCTCTAGGATTCTTTCTCGTTGGCATTAGGCGGGCTTGCCTAAAGTCCAAGAGTACTGTCTAGAAACGGGTCAAGGAACCCAAGCTAAAGAACATAAAGTCGCAATAATGACATCCACATACGAACGCTCACTATGTTATATAATCCCTTTGTTGAAATATATCATCAAGCATGTTTCATGATTGTGTCATAAACTTTTATGTTTGATACATCATTCTTTGACTACCTAAAATAACTCATCATTACACCATGGCCATGGAATTTCATGCGATGGTTCTATTTCAATCAAAGGTTCGAGATATAAACTTCCATAAATGGAAGGTACAAATCCTTCCTTGACTTACCCATTAATAACATGCCACTCGTGAAGCACCCAACGTACCCTACTTCCCACCAACTGTCTGCATGACGATTTTCATCAGTAAATCAAAGTGCATAAGTCGTGACACGTATTAATGATAATCTTAAAGTCTAAGGATCATTACACACTCTCATAGATAGAAATATCCGATGACACCAAAACATGCAGAATTCCTACTAGCAGGTCTGTTCTCATAATCTCCTATCATGAATATTACCAAGTGTGAACTTAATGAGAGGAAGTATCATCTGCTTACGAGAACTCTCACCTGACGATATGCATGCTATGTGTTCCATCATAGCATGTCATCCAGCCTCATAACTATATTTAAGAATATTGTTATTGCATTTCAAGGTTCTCATCATAGCAGGGAACTTCCATGACATTATCAATGCAACAAATACTCTAGAAAATTATTACATCATAGTCATGCAGAACAATGAAAAATATGTAATAATACATTAAATATCCATGTAATCAAAGTAAAACCAGTTGGTTATAGGACACCGACTCTTACAACTTTAAGGTATATCAAGAGAAGAATATAATAGTGGAGCAAGAGACAAATAAATGGAAAAAATAAAGAAGGATTTTCCTACATGTGATAATTATGGTAAGAAACACCCCAATACTTGCTTGAAGGGAATGAGAGTTTGTTATAAGTGTTGAGAGAAAGGTCACCAAAATCAGGATTTTAAGGAAAATAAAGAAGCTATAAATGTGCAATGTTTCAACTATAAGGATATGGGGCACTATGAAAATGAATTCCCTAAGAGTCAAGGAAATATATCTCAGAAAAATAAAAGGGATTAAGGTAGATCTTATGATATTACTATAGTCTAAGTGGAATAATTAAGGTATCTATGTTTTTGGATTCAAGAATTATGTTATGATATTCTGGTTATAAGAATCATGATATATATAATTATTTTACTGTAGTACTTCTTTTTTAAGGATTGGGAAGTAAGAAAGTTTTCATTATGGTTTTTAAGGTGATCAAATATTTGGTATGTGACAATAATAGACACATTATATTATTTGGAGAATCTAATTTTGAGATTGATTTTGGAAATTTAGTGACCTTTTTGGACTATCAATTTGGAAGGATGTATTTTGGATGATTATTAAGGTAACTACTTATGGAATGGATTAAGTTGAAACATTGAATATCATTGTTTGAGGTTAAAGTTTGATTTATCATATTGGGTAACTTGTTCTAACCATTTTTTTTCAGAAAATATTAATAAGTTTAAGGAATGAATCATGGATCTTATGATTCATAAAAGTGATTTAGTTATGAAAAAAATTCATTTTTAACATTCATTTCAAAGTGGAAGGGATGAAGTGAAAGTAGATTTAAGAACAACCAAAGGATGAGATTATTCTTATGACATGAAAATAAATCAAGTAAGTTGTTATATATATAGTAAAATAATTTCTCAACTCTAGGAAAATGATTTTGGAACAAAAACATTATTCGTTTACTTTTCTTTATGAGAAATCAATTGACTTTTAACCGATCCTAAATTTATAGTTTTGTGTTTGTTAACTTTATCATAACCATATTCTATATCACACTCCCTCAGAACATGATAGTAATATTTCTATTCCATATCCATGTTTTCTCTTTCTACTAATTATTTCCTATTCTAAATCCTAATTTTGTGGTGACCTTCACATTTCCCTTTACCTCTTATTAATATAATGTTTTATTAACTCTATTTCCAATGTGGGTTTCTTATAATGAAATTTTCAAGTACCAAACTTTGATTTTTGAAGTGAAATTTCAAATTGTGAGGAAGAAATTTATTGAAGGATGTTAGAATGTGACACTCCATTATTTTATGGTATGTATTTTTTTAAAATTTAATTTCTTTAATAACTTACACTACACACAACACCAAGCTAAAACAAACCACAATATACTATTAATATTATTATTTAAAATGAAATTATCTCATAGCCGTTAAATTGGTGGTTATGAATATGATTAAGTAACATATGAAAATATATTATTGAATTAATTGGTTACTAATTAATTAGAAATAAATATAAAAACCAATATAATATAAAGGATTTTTTAATAAAACTATTTAAATGCACACAAGTGTGTTTTATACCAGTTAAGTAAAAAAATCCTACCTTTTGGATTATATTAATGATATATATATATATATAATATTAAATATAATATTTAACATTCATAATATGTGTTTTATAAAATGACAGTTTTACCACCTTTTGAGGGCACACTTGTTTTAAATATAGTTTTTGAAAATTTTATAAAATCTATTTGAAAAAATAAACATCTAATTTTAAATATTAATATAAAAATTTACTTTGGTTAAATTTTTGGTATATTTATATTAATTTAAATGTTTTTATGAATAGTGATAAAATATTACATTTTAATTGAAAACAAAATTTTCGTATAAATAATTTATAGTGTTAAATTATATTTTTAATTGGGTTTAAAGTATGATTAGATCAATTTTAAATCATTTAATACAATCTAGGTCATTGAAGTCAATTTAATATTGAGATTGGATGTAAAAATATTTTGAACTTCTGAATGTTTTCACTTTAAAAACCCATTTCCTCCTATCATCAATGAGATTAATTTCAAATTAATTACTGAAACTTATGATATTTTAATTTTAAAAATTGGATTCCATATTTTGAATCAATGGGTCCAAATTATTTAAATAGGTTCCTTTTATTGTTGTACAATATGAATAGTATATTTGGTATTTTTTTAATTACCTCGGTTAAGGGTAAATCGGGTAATTAAGGGTAAAAGTAATATTATAAGTATTACAAAATTTCCCTAAAACTTGACCTAATTTTATTGGATGGGTGAGTGTTGACCAAAATAATCATTGGACTAATTTTATGGCCTCTTGGAGCCACATGGATGACTTTATCCCTTTTATAGTATTTTATTTTAAGAAAAGCCAAATATGTCATACTCGTGTTTTTAATAATTATTACATTTTTAATATGTAGTTATTCAGAACATATCTTCAACTATAAATATTCATTTGAAATATAAAATTTTTATATCCACCATGATAATTTATTTTTAATTTTTAAGAAATAAATAATTTCCTTAAAGGCTTACATAATAATGAAGGATTAATTATTTAATTAATATAAATGTCAAATAAATGATTATAAAAAATATTAAAATAAATATAACTTGAAATAATTAATTTTATAAATGAATTTTTTATAAAACTTTAACATGTTATAATTATATTATAAATGTTTTTTTGAATATAACTGTTTTATTTATTTTTGTAAAAGTCAAAGTAAATAATAGTTTAAAAATTGTTATTAATGTTATATTAAAATAAATAATATTTTATTAAATTATATAAAATTATTAAAAATCTAAAATTCAGAAAAATTATTTTCATAAAGTTTAAAATTTAATCCATGACTCATTTATTGTTCGTTTGACATTTTATAGTAACTATATTAACCTTCAAAGAGTAACAATACATGTTGTCACAGTAAAAGTTAAAGAGTTTAAATAATTGTTAAAACCAATAGATAAGGGTAAGAATGTGACCTAAACTTGTATAAAAACTATTTTTGAGAGTATGGATACCCATAACCATATAATATTATAAATAACGCACGTTTTAACCATTTAGAATTGAAAAATAACTTATATTTATTAAATATTTTGAGAGTTTTCAAAAGTGCCCCTCACCTCAATTATAAAAGGGAACCTCCAAAATAACTTACTCATACCAATTTGAGGCTTATATCTCGACCAAAACCTACCCATTTTCTTCCCAATATCCTTATAAAAATTTTGGAGATCTTTTTCTTACAAAAATACTAACCCTATATCGCTTAAGAAGAGTTCTAAAGGAAGTTCGTCGAAGAAGAGGTAATCGTTTTTACCAACTCATTCAAGTTAATTTCTTATTCTACTTCATCTTCATATGTTATTTACATTATAAAGTAATAACTACAGTATCATATATAATATTAGATGTTATTATGATTATGGAAAAACCATATACCACATTTTATCCATCCTATAAAAAACAAAAGCACCGCACGTGCGTACGCATGACTTACCGTCTCCACATTGTGGTGTAATTTGTTTTTCACCACTGCTTTATTTGGATGAGTATAATGATGGATATAATGGATATAAATAATACATATGACATTATATTGATTTTTTATAATTATTATACCTTCTAATTCCTTACCCTTTCACCATTAAGGGAATGATATCGTCGCTCGTGCGTACGTATGACCTACCATCTCCATGACGCGATGCGATTGACATTCCACGTTAACCATTAAAGAATCATAAAAATGTATATAATGAGTAAATATAATATATATTAACTTAATATAATTATGAATACAAAATAAATATATCCTATTTATAAGAAACATGACTTACATGACAAAACGTGCATAATAAAATGAAGCAGTTAACACCCGAAACAAGGGTAATAATGAAATATTAGTAACAAAATGATACAATAAGATCATATATGATATCATAAATTTTTATATGGTTATTGTATAAATTAATAACATGATTTAAACCATTATATAGGAGGTTAAATCACATTCTTCTAAAGTAAAGTACAAGGTAAGGGTTATTTCACAATCTCATTATTATTCAGGATTATTTATGTTTAAGTATCAATATGGGATATTTTCTTCCATGTCCATGTTTTCTAAAAATGTTTTCAAAAATATTTTTACTATTATCATATTATTTTATTGGAACTGTAGAATTTATTTCATGTACTGTGTCGCAAAATTCATGGTTGGATTTCCATTTTCCATGATACTGATCCACAATGATGGATAAGTTGGAAAGATCCCCCCACAAGAGTAGGCCATGTATTTCCAAGATCAATGACAAAAAGGTGTCAATGAATAAAAATGAGATTTATTATTTTTGTACTAGATTATTTGGTTTATTAATCATGACAAGATGTTTTTATCTCTTCGAGAGCTTCAATTTGACTGGTCACATAGCCCAAACAGACTCATGTATAGAAAGTTATGGCTCTCAAAAGTTGGAAAATTTTTGTAAAGGGATTTTCATCAGCTTGCATTCCACACTTGGGAACCACACTTGAATGCCAAACTTTCATTCCAAGTCACCTTCACCCATGGTTCCATATTTTCCTATAAATAGGCCCCTTGGGAACCTAATTTACACAACCAAAATTTTTAAAGAACTCCCTGTAGCATGCACACATCAGCTTGCACAGATAGCTTGTGTGCATTAGCGTGCACAGATAGATTGTCCGCATCAGCTTTAGTGGACAACTAGTGTCTAGAATCTTGCACATACAGTACTTGCACAATTCCCACTTGTGATCCACCCACATGCATTCCACCCACTTGCATGCCAAATCTCCTTCACCTAGGGTCCTATTTTTTCTTATAAATAGACCCTTGGGGTCTTCATTTGGAAAATCAAATTTCCCTAAAGCCCAATTGATGTTATGGTTTCCCTAGTGCTTTTCCCAAGTCATCAAAAACCTACCAAGTATTTATTTAACACCTAATGCATTGGGAATAAAATGGGATCATAGGACTTAAGTCCATTCAGTGTTTGAAATCCATAACACTTGCACACCCAAAGCACCCAACCTCCATAAATCAAGAACACATGTGCGCCCTCCATTCCTTAGACAAGAACTTGAGTGCCCCACTTCTGGCAATACCTAATAAAACTCTTGAAGGCTTGAACTAAGTTTCACCCATGTCTTATCCTCTAGGTGGTTTGTCACTTAAGGTGAAATTAGGTCACCCAAGCCTACTTGAATGCCCAATACCTATGCGCCATATACTTGAGTGACACTCTTTGGTTTACCTCACATTTTCAGCCTCTTTGAGCCTTTCATGAAACATTATTCAAAGCCATTCATGGCATAGATTCTTATTTATTGGATCTCTTTTTTGAAAGGGATCATGTTGAAACCTCCACCAAGACCTCCTGATTTATAAAACCTCAGCGAAAGTCACACTAACATGTCTCCTATTTGGATTTGTATCTCTACAGTTAGAGGTTTCCCATAATTGTCCTATTGGGAAGATACGATTATTGAAATGTATGTGGAGTTGTATCTCCATGGTCATGAGGGACCTTCTCCCAGGAATAATGTTGAGGAGTTCCCAGTTTGGAGGATTAGGGTTTGGTCCATGTCCTTCCTTTTACTCTAAAACCCGGAGCCTTAATTCCCTGGTAAGGAAGGTATTATTCACACCTTCTTTTCTTTTTGACAAATGAAAGTCTCCCTCCTATACTGGGATCAATTTTAGGGTATCCCTCTGAGAGTAACCCCTTATCCTTTCAGGCTATACCTAATGAACTTCACTTTTATTTCACATTGAAAGGTTCATTTCTCCATGCCCTCTTCCATCATCACCCTGACTTCTTTCACCACAGGCCTGACCTCTTCCATAAACGAATGATAAAGTGTGTGGTTTGTTGAATATTTCACATCCTCTTGTTTCTCACACTGGGCATGAATCAAATGGGCTTAGAGATTTGTGATTATTACAATATCTTCACAATCCACCTTACCTCTTGAAATAAAAGAACTCTTATTCCCACCATAATTGGGATACGTAGGAAGACTTCACCTAGGGCCCGAGCTCACTAGACATCCTCCTCAAGAGTCCAACCCTAACCCCCTTAATCCCAGCATCCTCTTTGGAAGTAAACCACTAATTAATACCCCATAAATCTCTATGAGTAAAGAAATCTCTCATCGACCCTATTACAAGGGAATCCTTTTTAGGAGTAAGCCCCAACCTATTTCTCTGAAAGGGGCATATTACCTTGTGAGACTTATCATACTACGTGGGATTTGATTTCCATCCAAGTTGGATACATAGGAAGACTCCCTAAGGCTCAAACCCAACACTCCAAATCAACCCTATTATTTCATGGCTACATTCCTAGTAGGGTATAATCCAACTTGTAAACCTATATCCTTTCCAAATTCCTTGGGCTTCTTAGGCTAGGTCCCACACCAAGCTTTGACTAGGAATCTTTCGTATAAGATGTCCTTACCACATGAAATTAAACCGTATGGTTAGGTCCTCAACACATGACCTTAAAAGGTATGATGTGTCCTATTAAGTGGCACCGAACTATGAGGGTTCTGATTCCTTTCATGAGGATACATAGGTAGCCTATTTATGGGTACGATACCAATATCAAAATAACTTTTTTCTACCTAGAAAACCATAAATTCTAGAGTCCCCCACTAAGTGGCTTAAAAATTAGCATCATTGTGAAAATTCCTAAAGAATATATATATATATTATATGAGAGGATACCATTTTTGGAGAACCTAGAATACATATGGATATATCCATTGATGAAGAACCTCAAATACATACAGATTATTTTGAATTTCATACATGCTAAATAATTGATTACAAATCTCAAGGGAAACCTACATTATACTTGGTAAATTAATAAGGATTCATGAACATATATTAAATCTATAAGAGAGTTCTGGAGTAGGAAATAATTCCCCCCAAAAGGGTGTGATGAGCCTAAACTCCCATTGTCATGACCAATGTGAGTTCTTAAGTATCATAGGTCAACAAACCTAATGAACACATACCTTTGGAAAGCAGATCCCTTTGGATACAGAACCATTGGATGTTTTTAGTTCCATAAATAAATCCATTGTAAACCATCCAGAAGTAGTGATTCCTAATCATAACACACCTTCTAGGGGAATAAATGGTGAACCTTATTTGAATCCTTAACCAAGATGATAGTGTTACCCATCTGTTAGGCCCCTATCAATTGATAAAAGAGGGTAAGACAAGGGAATCAATCACGCATGTGTTCATATAAAATATGCTTGTTTGCTGGAGTTCATTGTTTTCATTTTTCATATATACATGAACTTTCTGTCCTGGAACTCCCTTTATTCAAAATGGATTCCTTTAAGTTTTCACTCGTGAATGCCCCGACTGCTGCTCAAGCTAGATCACCGTCTGCTAGAAGGATGTCATTACCAACTCAGCATCTTCAACGCTCGGTCTCCAATGCATTGGTCTGAGAGTACTGTCAACACAATACTATCTTGACCTTAGAGGCTACCTGACATGCCCTCCAATCAATAATAACCCCCGGTCATCTGGTCAATGATGACAAGTGGTTCAGAAGCAGACGGTGCCAACCACCATGTTCAACCATTTCACGTGTTTATCCTCATAACGCAATCACCAATCCCTCCCCTATTCTAGGGAGGTCAAACAAGAGGTTTTCCATGGGCTCATCCCGAAGACATAAGGGTCCCTCCTAAGGAATCCTACCAACAATCACCACCACTAATGTTGTGAAGTATCAAACCTTTAACATGATGAGGGTGTTATATTTGGTTGTCCGACCTAGATCGCTAAGATGAGGGCATGCAATACGAAACACTAGGGAAAATAACTGGTCAATAGGGAGTAGGTTCATACCTTTTACCGCTCTAGATAAGTCCATCAACCATGTTTGACGGAAAATATTGAACGAGAACATATAGCTATCTTCCTTAATTCCACTAGCCAAAAGACTCATCTAGTGGCACTCAAACAATCCCACTGTTTAAATCTGGTGGAATACCATGAGTAGGAACATACACCTACTTATAATATTTCAGCCAGTCAGCAGATTCATCTCGATGAATTCAAGAAATCCCATCAACCAAGTGTAGCGGCAACTTGTTTGAAAGAACATACATCAACCAACATCCATCAAGCCTACCAACAGTCCCATTTGGAAGAACTTAGAGAAGTCAGTCAGAAAGATTTGAGAACTAACATGGGGAAAACTAAACTCTCTTCCCCACACACAAGTACTATCAGTATACATTGAGAAGAAAGGGGGGTATGAGAAGGTACATACACCCACTCCAAATACATAATCAACATATATTCCTATTCTGTCCACTAAAATTACCAAACACATTTTGGAAATGGTGAAAGTGTGGATAAAAATTCTTGGTCATATCCTAAAAGCTTTACAGAATATCATAACAGTAACTTCATCAGTACCAGAGGGACGAAAATATAATTCTTTCCCCACACCTAGGATGAATCATCAGCAGGACATCCCAGAGAAGATGCATACCTCTGTTCCAATCCAGGGGTTATGGGGCATACTCCCCCATATCATATGGACAACCAGATCAAGCACATACACCTATTGAAATTAGAGATAATCAGTCTATTTTGACATCCACTCCAAAGAAGGCACATACACCTACTCATGATAATCACTTTTCTTAGAAGGTGGCCCCAATTACGTGTAAGAGAGAGTCTAAGAAGAAGTCTCTCAAATCATAGTTAGAGAATCAAGAGTCAATCTGCGATCTGAATCCTCTTAATACTGGAGTTCTTGAGGCCCTCAGACATTTATATATTTCAGCTCAAGATCCTACCCTCCCATTACCAAACTATATTAGTAGTAGAAGTAATTCTGAAGTTCCTCATTAGATACATCATTATGAAGGCTTGATTCATGAAAATTTGGTTAATTTAGAGAACCTATCTTTGGATGAGATCCACAACAACCCTCCATGTGGCTAGAAGACTACAGATAAATATGATTTATACCTTTCTATAATCTACCATGGTGGTCCTCCCCATGATGGCGTTCACTAAAAAAGTCCTCTCTGCAGTAGTGTTTCACATTTTCAATTTTTTCCCAACTGTCAATGTGGTGATGAGAAAACCCTTTTATCTTGAGGTGCATTCAAATATAATTTCAATGATGTATGATTCATTATTAATGGTAGGTGAAATGATTTCTCAACCAGAAGATATCCAAATGCAACGGTCATTCTACGAACCTCCTTTGGGTCATTTGCCTTCTAATATAGCAGAGGAAACACCAAATTATCCCATTTCTTGTGATAAAGAAATCAGAAAGCGTCCACTCTTGTTAGAACAAGTTGAGAAACGTCTAGAAAAATATGAATAGAATATGATGAATACGAGAAAACAACTGACTAAGGGTAAAATACTAGTCATGTTCTGGCCTTTGGAAACCTCTCAATACAACATTCTAGAAATAATGGCAGAAGATTGTATTCATGATACACGCCTCAACATATGGAAGACTCTTCATCATTTGAAAGCCAAATTATTACCATATGATGAATATTAAAGTCATGTCAAGATAATAGAAGGGTTTTGGCACTAAATTGACTATGGAATCTATCCATATTTCCTGAAATCCAAAGATCAAGAAGAAACGGGAGTCCCTTAAACATGTGTGCCTCAATGCATTAAAGAGGTTGCGAAAATTGATCGTAGAAACCCCACCTAGTGTTCATATCATAGGATGGGTTGTACATAGAGAATTGAATTTCACTGTGATCCAAAAACATAAAATCCCTCCAAAAGTGGTGTCATTCAATGTTATTTCCCTAGGCTAGCTACAATAAAAAAATTCTGTTCTTGACCAAAGAGATGACCAGCAAGAGCATGCCTCGATTGGTTTTCACCAAAGTCAGTCCCAAAGAGAGAAAGATATTGAGATGCTTCTACATCAAGCATATTATAACATTGTTCAGACCTCCCACTTAGATTATGTCATCCATCTGATCACACAAATGTCTAAAATAGTTCAATGATCTTCCAAAACAAGTGATTTAAGTGGGCGTCAGATAATGCAGTCAGCCAATGTTCATACTAGAATTTGTAAAATCTAAAGAGTAGCTGAACTGATATCAGTGGTAACAGTTCAAGAACCACCCCATCCCATAGGGTTGGATTTTTTTAACCCAACATTTAGAGTCAACAATTAGAGATCGAAGGGTTGATGAAGAAGAATAAGAACAACCCTATCCTGTAGGATTGGGGGCTTTTTCAAATCCACAATCCCCTCCTCAGTGGAAGTTAGTTTTCTCCCAATTAGGGAAGAAGTCACAAAGTGAACATAAAATTGAGCTATATGAGGATTCCATTATAATTACTATCCATCAAATAGTTCTTGGGTAACCAACAAATAGTAGAACAAAGTTTCATAGAGGACAAAGAAGAAGGAGATCTCACAAAGATAATGGTATAATGTCATTAATACATTATGCGTCGGTGAATATCATTAATTCCATTATAGAAGATCCTCTTAAAAATGAGTCCATTTTAGGGGAATTAGAGGATGAAGTTCTTATTTATAATATGGTACACACTGAAGCAAATGAAGCTGATGTGCATACCCAAAATCAGAGGCTTACCCAAAATCTAGGTATTCTATCAAATAATGAACTTCCACCTCTTTGGAAGGCACCTAACAAAGAGAAAGGTAAAGGTTAAACCATGTTTCACCTTCCCTCTGTAGAAGGTAAATATCTTTCACTTGAAGAAATATTTTCCCAACAAAAGGAGGAAATGAAGGAGTTGAGAAGACTTAATTTAGACTTACTTCGAAGCAGTATTTCTACTAGACATGCTCCGCAAATAGATCCTCATCTTACACTTCTAGTAGGATCTCCTTATTAAGGAGGGTTTTTTGTAGCTATAGATTTGGATAAAGAATTCCCTCCATTGGGTACACATCCAAGACAGAGTCAAGAGTATCCTTATAGGCCGGTCCCCATGGGCTATCCAAGAAAAATAATAGTAGCTCCACCACCAGTGGTTTTTCCAGTCATTATACATGTTCAGGCTCCAACTACTGTACCTATACAGGTCACAGCTCATCCAGATATTCCCCAAATGATTATGAATGCAATCAAGTCATTAAAAACTTTATTGGAATCTATATAAGAATGACGTGAACCCGTAGAACTAGAAAATAAGGTTTACCCCAAGTGGGTAGATCCAATTACTCCACCTCTAAACTTTCTGAATACCACATTTCCAATATTTAACGGTTTGAGAGATTTGAAGCAGCATTTGACATAAATGGAACAAGGTCTGTGAAAAATATATAACAAGAATCAATGCTCTTAATAGTCTGTAAAAGATTCTATCCAACCCAGTCAATCATCTCAATGTAGATTACGTTTTGCCTATCATTTAAATTAAAAGGGTAGACCCAAATCCAATCACTCGTCTAGTGACTTCCATAATGCCGGTTGTGTCAATTGAGCCTGACCATATGGGAGAAATTATTGATTTACCAAATAGTGTTAGAAGCCTAAGTGGAGATATCTTTATTCTATCCCCAAAAATTAGAAAGTATCTACTTCATCAACCAGGTTGGAATAATTCATCATACTAATGGAAAAATGATAAGGATGCTGATTCACAACCCATCATTTTCACTTCAATTCTCCCAGAATACCCTTCATCATTAGTAGGGTCATAAATGGCTGCTTCTTCTTCAGGATGTACAAATAATGACTCTTCCCCTTTCTCTGAGTGTCTTTATTCATCACCTACCCTTCAAGTAGAAACAGAATAAGTGACGCGTAAGGAAGATAAAGGAGAGGAAGATCTTAGGGATTCACCTCTAAAATTCAAGTAAGGCATCTCCACCACTTTGGATGAGCTCAGAAAAATAAATTTGGGTATAAAGGAAGATCCACGCCCCACTCTAAATAGTACGACCATGACTTCCAAAGAGAAATAGGTGTATAATTCATTTCTAAAGAAACACCAAGATGTATTTTCTTAGAACTATATATAAATTCTATTCCTTGATGCCAACATGGACACTCATCATTGGGGTTTTCCATAAGAGCATCTGGGATTTAAGCAGACGACAAAAAGAACACACCCAACTCATGCCTCCAAAATTGAGGCTAAAGTCGACAAGCTTATCAAATCTAAATTTATCAGGGAGGTTAAATATCCAAAATGAATGACTAATATTGTCCCAATGAAAATTAAGAATGGGAAAATCAAATTTTTCATTGATTTTAGAGATCTTAATCAGAATTGTACCAAAGATGAATTTCCAATTCCAATCACAAAACTTTTTATTGATGAAAAAGATGGCTACTAAGATCTATCCTTCATGGTTATATACTCTAGGTATAACAAAATCTGAATGGCCCTATAATATGGGGAATATATATCTTTTAGATCTCCTCAAGGAATATTTTTCTATCAGGTAATGCCCATTGGCTTAAAGAATGATGGTGAGACATATCAACATGCAATGCATCATATTTTAATAACTTTATTGGGGAAATTAATTGAATGCTGTGTGGATGATCTAGTGGATAAGTATATACAACGTTCTAATCACTTGGATGATTTGGATACCTTCTTCAGCAAGATTCAAAAACGTAATTTGAATATTAACCCCTTGAAATGTTCTTTCGGGGTAACCTTAGGAAAATTTATTGGTTTTTTTATATGCCATCATGGCATCGAAGTAGACCCTAAGAAGACTAAGGATATCCTTATCATTTCACCTCCTCAAAATATGAAATAATTGAGAGGACTTCAAGGAAACTTGGCATATATCTGGCGCTTCACAGTTAATTTGGTAGGAAAGTGTTTTCCCTTGACCAAATTAATGAAGAAAAGGGTCACATATCAGTGGACTAATGACTACTAAGAAGCATTTTATATCCTCAAGAAATACCTCTTGAGCCCACTGGTATTTATTCCACCTGTTGAAGGAAAGATGCTCATTCTTTATGTGAAAACCTTGGAGTGATCATTGGATTCCTTCCTTGACTAAATAATGATGTTGGGAATGAAAACAACTTTACTATCTCAGTCAAACCATGATCGATGCAAAGACTCAATATTCAAATATTGAGAAAATATTACTAGAATTAATCTTTTCAATTTAGAAATTAAGACACTATTTTTAGAATCATGAGGTCCACTTGGTATCTCACAATAACCTGCTCAAATTTATCCTTAATTGTCCTATTCTTACAAGATGCCTGAAAAAATGGGTGGTTATTCTACAACAATTTGATATACTATTTGTGCCTCACAAAGTAATAAAAGGTCAATATTTAGCATATTTCATTACTAAACACCTGTGTACGAAAGAGACATCATTAAATATTTAATTTCCTGATGAATAAATATTATCTATTCAAGAAATTCTCTAAATAGGGGAAATTTACTTTGATGGTGCTTCTAGAAGTACAATGGGGAAGAGAATGGAAAACCCTAAACTTTAAAAAGTTGGGTTAGGAATTGTGATTATCTCCCCAGATAAAGAAGTGTTTCCATATTACTTTCTGTTATCAAAAGGTGGTACCAATAATGAAGTAGAATATTAAGATCTCATTACAGGACTAGAATTAGCACTCCAAGTACCATTGGATTACCTGGAGGTGAAAGGTGATTCATAATTGGCAATTAAACAAATAAATGGGGATTTTATGATTAGAAAAGAATAAATAATTACCGTGTGTGCTTATATTTGAGGTTTAATGGCAGAATTCCCCTCATAGACAACATTTTATTACTTATAATGGTCACAAAATTCCCAAGATGATGCATTGGAAAATTCATCCACAACCTTGTAAGATCCAAATCAATACGAAACAATCATTAGAATTGCTCATCATCAAGTGATTTCACCTTTTGTTCAAATCAGAATAGAGGAAATAAATGAAATTAGCCCCATTTCTAAGCCCTATGGTCACACCATGGGATGGATAACACCCAACATGGAATATATCTAAAATGGGGTACTTTCAATGGACAAAATTAAAAGAGAACATATCCGGTGATTAGTATTTAATTTCACTCCTTATGATGGTCTAGATCACTAGAAAATCATTTATAGATGAGGATTTGATAGAATTATTCTTATATGAATTTATGGGGATGAAACCATGGCTCTCATGAAATAAGTTCACGCATGAGCCTATGGTGCTCACCAGTTTGGGCATAGGATTTCTGATCAAATCCAAAGGTGTAACGTCCTAGTTCCAGAATCCACCTAGAGGCGCCCCGTACCCAGTTGGTCACATGGCCTCAAGCACATTTCACCAAATGCTAGAGGATGCTGACTAGCAGCAAGGGCCTTGAGTGTGATAGTAGGTAAACTATACCCTCATTGGCAGAGTACATAGCAGAAGTAAAAAAAACATGCAACAGCGGAAGCAGTAAATATCCAACAACAATGCACAAGAAAACAACGGAAGACTAAAACTATAAACCACTAAAGCACATATGTATATATTAAATGATTCATGATACATATCTAGGAAAATATCCAAACATGTCACAATAATAGAAATAAAAACAGTACCAAAAACAAGTACAAATGAAAAATAAACAGCTCCTCAGCATCGTAAGCCTAAGCTTGGTCCCATGCTCTACTGCTCCAAAGTAATCAAGTGCCAGAATTTGAATGGCGCTTTCCCTTGTCTATTCCTACAACAACATAGTCTGTTTGGGCCCAAAATCATGACCCAAACAGGGTGTGAGACTAATCCCAGTAGGCAACCACCCGAAGATCTGTTCCTTACAATCAATGAGTATGTGGCAGGTAATAGTACAGTAAGTAGTAAACAGTAACAGTAAACAATAGGCTGTCAGCAGTAAGCAGTAATAGAATGATATACAATAGTAATCAATCCATGGAACAACAAGTAGTAGAGAAGCAAACAGCTAACCACAACAGGAACCCCTCTGGGAAGTACTCGCAGCCAACTCCTCTGGTCATATCCAAGAAATACCAACAACCCTCTGGGCAGTTCACTTAGCCTAACCCCTCTGGATTGGTCATACGAAATTATAAGACTCTCTGGGGAATCTCGCTCGGTTAATTCCCCTTATAGTCTAGGGTAGTCAGGGACTCTCTGAGGAAGATCACGCGGTCTAACCCTCTTATAACCCCAAGGTCTAGAAACTCTCTGAGGAATCTCACTCATTCAATTACTCCTATAGTCTCTGGTCTATCACATACTCTCTAAGGAAGCACTCTCAGTCAATTCCTTCTCTAGCTTGGAAAGGTTTTAATGAAATTCAAAAAAAGTAAAGACTCTTTGAGGAAGCTAACTCGGTCTAACCTCCTGTAGTCTATAATATCCAAGACTCTCTGAGAAGCTCACTCGGTCTATCCCCTGTAGTCTATAATGTTCAAGACTCTTGGAGGAAGCTCACTCGGTCAATCCTCCCATAGTCTATAACACCAGGTTCTCATGGTCCCGTGCCGGTCAATGCATAATAATGCTATAAGGCCACAGTACACCTATAGAGCTACTTGGATAACCAAAGCACACCTATAGAGCTACTTGGTTAATCAGTGTACAACAACAAGCATGTCAAGAATATCATTCCATCCTACGGTCACAAGGCATGGAAAACGGGTATAATGACCAAAGGCTAACAAGACCCCAAGGTCGTATCAATAACAAGGCATGGGAAAAACATCCAAGCATAGAAATTATCCACAAACATGATCAAATTACCTCTACCTAAGCATACAAGCATGGAAGGAAAACAACAGGGAAAAAAGGTAAACACGCAATACCCCATTCATGGGTATTTGTGGAATTTGAACATAAAACTCAAAGAATTCTAAAGGTAAGGCACAAACCACCTACCTTGATGCTAGAAGATCAATATACTTTGACCATGTGGCTTGATTCTCCCTAGAATGACATAGATCTATGAAAATTCACAAAAAGTTCAACCCATGATAACTTGAGAAAGAGGGAAAATCAAGGAATGAAAATCAAGAAGAAGAAATAGCTCACCGCTGCAGTTCCAACACAATCGACGACAGTCGATTCAAAAAACAGACTGAGGCTCGGGGGCTCAGAGGATGTTCGCGGCCGTACGGGGTGCTCTCAGTTGAAGAAACTAGAGAAGAAGGTGTTTTCGTCTATTAGGTGCGACCCTGATCCGATTAATGAAAAAAAGAAACTACATGGCGTGTACTTATGGGGTACACGGTGTGTACTTAGCCTTTCTGTACTCCACTTAAAGCGGCCTCCACATTGCTCCTACACATCGTGTGGGTGGCCTGGACATGGCCAACACACATCTTGACGCAGCATCGAAGTACATGACGTGTACTTATAAAGTACACGACATGTACTTTGAAAATTTCCAGATTTTCCTATTTTTCTCAAAAAATGACTAGAAAAGGAAAAACACACCTGAAACAAAGATCTGGGTTCTTACAAACTTCCCCCCTTAAAGAAATTCATCCCCAAATTTCTCTAGAGAGGTGTAAAAGAAGAAACCCCGAACAACTCTGGCCACTACGATCGTACATTGGCCTCCCTCTCCCAGGTCTCATCCTGTACTCGCCCGTGCTGCCATAGCACCTGTACCAGAGGAACAGACCGGCCACATAGAACCTTTTTACTGTGATCGACAATCCGGATAGGATTATCCTCAAACGACGCATTCGCTTCGAGCTCAAACTCCTCGGGTTGAAAGACATGAGATGGGTCTGAGAAGTATCGTCGCAACTGAGACACATGGAAGATGTCGTGCATAGCCCAATACCTCTAAGGTAACTGTGACCGATAGGCAACCAGTCCAACTCTCTAAAACACCTCAAACGGACCGAAGTACCGCGGTGAAAGCTTACCCTATTGCCGAATCCTCTTGTGTCCCAACCTCGGTGCGACACGCAGGAAAACCTGATCCCCGACCTCGAACTCCAGAGGTCGTCTCCGCTGATCAGCACAAGACTTTTGTCGAGACTGTGCTGTAGCCATCCTCTTCCGAATCAACTCTATCTGATCTGAGGTCTCCTGAACAAGACGAGGTCCCAGAAAAGCTTCCTATCCTACCTTTAGATAACATAAAGGTGATCGGCATGGCCTACCGTAAAAATCCTCATAAGGTGCCATCTGAATAGTCACCTGAAAACTGTTGTTATAGGAAAACTCCACAAGTGGAATATACTTCTCCCAAGAACCGCCAAAGTCCAGAATGCAAGATCGGAGCATATCCTCAAGAACATGAATTGTATGCTCGGACTGGACATCTGTCTGGGGATGGTATGTTGTACTCAAAAGTACCTATATACCCAAATTCTTCTTAAGCCCCTGCCAGAACCGAGAAGTAAAGCACACATCCCTGTCTGAAACAATAGAGTGTGGAACTCCATGCAGATGTACAATATCTCAAATGTAAAACTGTCCCATATCATCAACACTGAAGGTCTCCCTGATCGGAAAGAAGTGAGCAACCTTCGTAAGCCTATCGACGATAACTCAAATAGCATCACTCCCTCGAGGTGAACTTGGTAACCCGGTCATGAAGTCCATCACGACATCATTCCACTTCCACTTAGGGATGGGTAACTACTGTAAAAGCCATGCTAGTCGCTGATGCTCCTCTTTCACCTCTTGACAAGTAGAACATCTCATGATGAACCTAACAACATCCCTATTCATACCCGACCACCAGTACTGGCAGTGTAGATCACGACAAATCTTGGTGACGCCGGGATGAACTGCCCAAATTGAAGAATGAAAGTCCCACATCAGCTCCTCGCGTATTTCTATTGGCACCCATATGCATCCCTAAAATGTAAGATATCATCCTCTCCCACTGTCCATCCAAGAAGAGGATCCTCTCCTGACACACTCTTCTGCAAGACTAGGCCTTTTGAGTCTAATAGCTGCCTCATCCATACCCGATTGAGAAGAGTAGAGGTAACAACTACAGGTGAAAGAAAATTCTGGCCCTGTTTGTCATGAACCTCCAAATGCATCTTAGATAATAGAGCCATAAGCTACCACTCACTGCTGGCCTCCTGAACTACCTGAATCTGAGTTCTCTTTCTCAACGCATCAGCCACTGCGTTTCCCTTTCCCGGCGTATAAGCAAGCTCAATGTCGAACGAATGAAGATACTCGACCCACCTACACTATATTAGATTTATATCACTCTGAGTGAATATGTACTTGAGACTCTTATGGTCAGTAAAAACCACAATGTGATCTCCCAGAAGGAAATCTCTCCAACAACGTAAGGCATGAACAACAAATGCTAGCTCCAGATCGTGCATCGGGTAATTCCTCTCATGTGGCCTCAATTGCCGAGACCCATATGAAATGACTCCATCTCCCTGCATAATCACAGATCCCAAACTGACACCTAAAGTATCACAGTAGATTGTATAGATCTTTCCCGACTCTGGAAAGACTAGTATCGGTGCAGACATCAATCTCCCTTTCAACTTCTGAAAGGCTGACTCACAGGAATCCGACCATAAGGACATCAAACCTTTCCTGGTAAGTCCTTTCAGCGGTGCTGCAAGGCATGAAAAGTCCTGTATGAAATGCCTATAGTATCCAACCAGCCATAGAAAACTACGCACCTCAAAGACATTCTTCGACTTCTCCCAGGAAACTACAGTTCTCACTTTCTCTGGGTCTACAGATACTCCTGTCTCTAAGATATCGTGACCCAAGAAGTGAATCTGATCCATTCAAAAGTGTCATTTCGAGAGATTAGCATATAATTGATGCTCTCTCAGTTTACCCAGAACGATATCAATATGGGTAGCATGGTCATGTCAATTGTGAGAGTACACCAAGATGTCATCCATAAAAACCACTATAAAGGAATCCAAGTATGGATGGAACACTCGGTTCATCAGCGCCATGAAAACTATTGGCGCGTTCGTGAGACCGAACGACATGACCGTATACTCGTATAGACCATACCTTCTCCTGAATACTGTAAGAGGTATATCTGATGGTATAACACGCAACTGATGATAACCAGACCTCAAATAGATCTTCGAGAACACCCGGGCTCCTCGAAGCTAATAAAAAAGGTCATCGATCGTAGACAATGGATATCGGTTCTTGACCGTCAACTGGTTCAGCTTCCGATAATCCACGCAAAGCCTAAGGGTGTCGTCTGCCTTCTTCGCAAATAGGACAGGCAATCCCCAAGGGGAAGTACTGGGTCGGATGAAACCCTTTGCCTGCAACTCCTCCAACTGCTTCTTGAGCTCCTACAACTCAGGTGTAGCCATCCTATAAGGAGGAATAGACACCGGTGTCATTCCTGGAACAAGCTCAATCGAGAAGTATACCTCATGCTCTGGAGGAAAACCTAAAAATTCCTCTAGAAAGACATCCCTGAAACGATCCACCATTGGGGGAAAGTCTAACTGTGAAGTCCCCTGGTCATCCAGATAAAGACTGGAAATCTGGGCTATCACTCCCCCTAGCCCATGATGCTCTGGTCCAGCTCTACCCGCCTGGACATCCCACTCGCCTCTATAAAGGAAAGATCCACCCTCTGGTGATACGAAACTCACCATGCGGCGATAGAAATCGATGACTGCCTGGAAGGGAACTAACCAGTCCATAATGAGAATGACATCATAGCCTGTCATCTCTAAGACATAAAGGACCCATAAGAAGTGATACCCTGCAACCTAAAGAGGGCACTATTTGCACTGACGTACGCTAGAAGTCCTCATTACCAACAGTGTATCAAGAGTCAACATGTTGGCAGACGAAAAGATACAGAGCCCAAGGCTCTCCACAACATCAACATAGATAAAACTATGCGAAGAACCAATATCGAAAAGGGATGAAGATAAAACTAAGGATACTAAGATCGTACCTCGAACTGTAGAAGGGTCGGGATATTTCTCCTGATAGGTCTGATCCATGGAAAAAGTCTGGCCTGTAGCACAGCCCTGCACCCCTTGCTGACCACTCTGAGCTGATCCACTCTGTTGTCACTGGTAACCTTGTGACTGACCACCCCGACCGTGACCTCCACCTCATCCCGAACGACTGGTGAGAAACTGGCGATATATCTCATGAACACGGGGTCATAGAAGAACCCCTACCACCAACTGTAGGCGAGAAGATCTAACAAAAATGCTGAAGATGGCCCATATTTCTACAAGATCAGCACTCCATCGGGTCTCTCTAGCACTGAGGCCTAGTATTCCCACTGCTACCACACTGGTAGCATACTACCTGGATGCCTGAAGATGCATTACACCTACCCTGATCTCCTTGAGCAGACTCCCTGCGGCGCTTCCTGCTATCAGTAGGAGGATCACTGAATCTAGATGTCGAACCACCCTGGATCACTGCTCTATAATCTCTCAGATTGCGCTCAGTGATCAGCACCTGGTTGACGATAGAGGATATCGAAGTCAACCAGAAGATATTCACCTGGGAACAGATCTCCTTCCTGAGACCATCCTCAAACTTCCTAGAATGGAACAACTCATCACCTGATGGAATAGGCGTGAAGCGCTGCAGCTCGGTAAAACGAGACGAGTACTCCATAACAGAAAGAGTACCCTACTCGAGACTCATAAACTCCTGGGCTCAATCAGCCCTAAAGGTCTCCGGGTAGAATTAATCGTAGAATATGTTCCAAAATTCATCCCAAGTCATACTCTCCTGGCACCCTGACTATGAGATCACCTCCCACCACCTCTTGGTGGTGTCTCAGAGCATATAAGTAGCAATTGTTACCCTTTTCTCTGGAGGTATCCCCTGGTTCTCAAAGATCGCCAGCATGGCCTCTAGCCATGACTCTGCATCCTAGGGTCCTCCATCCCCTAAGAAAGTAGGAGGATGCTTCTGTTGGAAATCCCGCTTCAACTCAACCATCGACAGGGCAGGAGGCGATGCTCCCTGAAAGGTATGCATCATCCTCAGGAAATCCTCCCTGAACTGCACATCGGCGCCGACAACATGTATAACTGCTAGTTCCAAGGATGTCATAGTAGGAGGATCTTCAGGAGGATCTATAGGAGATCCCTGATCGGCCATATCTGGTGTCTGATCACCGTCTAGCAGCTGACGAACAACCAGAGGAAATCTCGGAGGCATAGCTCTGAAAGATCAAAAGTACGCCTTAGATCAGGATCAACAAAGACTGAGAACACAAGAGCACAAAACGGGAATAGGAGAAAAGAACAAACAAGTTCTAAAAAACACGACTACATGATGTGTATAAAACTACACAGCGTTCCCTCCTAAGACAGACACAGGGGTGTGCACTTCTTCCACGGATGTTCATGTAACACCCCAGACTACACGGCGTGTTGTCCCCACACACAGCGTGTACTGGATATCCATTACCTTGACCGAGTCTCCTTACACGGCTAGCCCACATGGTCCTATTAACCCTAGACTACACGGTGTGTTCACTAAGGACACATCGTGTACCCGAAAAGGCTTTGGCGGGCCGTGTTGTTAGTTACATGGCCGACTACACGGTTGATCCTTACACGACATGTTTCAAACAAACACGACGTGTATAGGATAGATATCACTATCTTGTGTTGTTCGTGACACGACTGGGTATCTAGAGCGAGGCTACACTGCGTGTTCGTACCCAACACGACATGTACTACATGAGCTTCCCCGAACCCTGTTGTTAGTGACACGGCTGGGTACACGACTCACTACTACACGGCGTGTAACGACCGTACACGGCATGTTACTGAAAACTTTTTCACCACCCCGTGTTTCTGCTCACACAGTTAGTGACACGGTTTAAAACTACATGGCGTGTAGTCAAGTACACACCGTGTATTCCGGGTTTTTTCGGGTAGTAGCTCAGAAACTGCACTGAAGCCCAGAAAACACTAAAAAACTAACATGGAGGTGCCAAATTCCGATCCGTGAGGGCCCATACTCCATGAAAATCAAATATTGACATCTCCCACATATCATATACAAGGGAAAAAAGTCAATGATCCACCAACTCCGATTCATGAGGGCCCATAACACCTCAAGAATCAAAATTTGGAATTCATTTAAGTAAAAGTACAATACAAAAAATTTCTCTATTGAACTGTAGGGATTCTATCAAAGAATCTATCACAACAACATGCATAATCTACACAACATCTATCATAACAACATGCAATCACTAGTGCACCCTAGATGGCATGGCAAGAATGCAAGGCATGTGATTTCTAACAAGTGAATATATGATGCATGAGATGGCATACCCTCATCTCATCGGGTTGCGATAGAAATAGAACCGAAATAGCAATAACAATAACAACACAAGACATGTGAATCACTCTATGTGAAATCATATCAACCGTAAATTCTCAAAACCAGAAAACTGCAATAACCTAGGTAGATTGTATTTTCCTTGTACATGGGTTAGCTACTCACAGGCATAGCTTATTTCCAAGTACCAAATCCATCCTATCCCTGGCTAAAGGCTCCAAACAGTAAATGAAGAGAAAATAATTCCTCTGATACCACTTTGTAACGTCCTGGTTCTGGAAGCCACCCAGAGGCGCCCTGTACTTGGTTGGGCACATGGACTCAAGCGCATTCACCCAAACGCCAGAGTCTACCGACTAGCAGCGAGGGCCTTGGGTGTGATAGTGGGGAAACTATTCCCTCATTGGTAGAGTACACATTTGAAGTAAAAAAAACATGCAACAGCGGAAGCAGTAAATATCCAAAAACAATGCACAAGCAAATAGTAGAAGACTAAAACAATAAAACACTGGAGCACATATGTATATATGAAATTATGCATGATATATATCTAGGTAAACATCCAAACAAGTCACAATTCGGGAAATGAAAACAGTACAAAAAAAGTACAAAAGAAAAATAAATAGGTCGTCAGTATCACAAGCCTAAGCTTGGTTCCATGCTCTCCTGCTCCAAAGTAATCAAGTGCCAGAATTCAAAGGGTGCTTTCCCTTGAATATACCTGCAACAACATAGTCTGTTTGGGCCCAAAAGCATGACCCAAACAGGGTGTGAGACTAATCCCAATAGGAAACCACCCGAAGATCTGCGCCTTACAGTCAGTGAGTTTGTGGAAGGTAATAGTAAAGTAAGCAGTAAATAGTAACAGTAAACAACAGGCAGTCAGTAGTAAGCAGTAACAGAATGATATACAATAGTAATCAATCCACGGAACAACAATTAGTAGAGAAGCAAACAACTAAACACAACAGGAACCCCTTTGGGAAGTACTCGCAGCCAACTCCTCTGGTCCTATCCAAGAAATACCAACAACCCTATGGGTAGTGCACTCAGCCTAACCCCTCTGGTTTGGTCATACGAAATTATAAGACTCTCTGGGGAAGCTCTCTCGGTCAATTCCCATTATAGTCTAGGGTAGTCAGGGACTCTCTGAGGAAGATCACACGGTCTAACCCTCTTATATCCCCAAGGTCTAGAAACTCTATGAGGAAGCTCACTCAGTCAATTCCTCCTATAGTCTTCGGTCTATCACAGACTCTCTAAGGAAGCACTCTCAGTCAATTACTTATCTAGCCTGGAAAGGTTTTAAAGAAATTCAAACAAAGTAAAGACTCTCTGAGGAAGCTCACTCGGTCTACCCTCCTGTAGTCTATAATATCCAAGACTCTCTGGTAATCTCACTCAGTCTATCCCCTGTAGTCTATAATGTTTAAGACTCTCTGAGGAAGCTCACTCGGTCTATCCTCCCGTAGTCTATAACACCCGGTTCTCATGGTCCCATGCTATTCAGTGCATAATAATGCTATAAGGACACAATACACATATATATCTACTTGGATAACCAAATAACACCTATAGAAGTACTTGGATAATCAGTCTACAACAACAAGCATGTCAAGAATATCATTCCATCCTACAGTCACAAGGCATGGAAAATAGGTATAACGACCAAAGGCTAACAAGACCCCAAGGTCGTAACAAGAACAAGGCATGGTCAAAACATCCAAGCATTGAAATTATCCACAAACATGATCAAATTAACTCTACACAAGCATACAAGAATGGCGGGAAAACAATAGGGCAAAAAGGTAAACACGCAATACCCCGTTCACGGGTATTGGTGGAATTTGCACATAAAACTAAAAGACTTCTAAAAGTAAGGTACAAACCACCTACCTTGATCCTAGGAGATCAATATACTTTGACCACGAGGCTTGATTCTCCCTAGAATGGTTTAGATCTATGAAAACACACAAAACATTCAACCCACGATAACTTGAGAAAGAGGAAAAATCAAGGAATGAAACTCAAGAAGAAGGAAGAGCTCACCGCTACGGTTACAACACAATAGACAATGGTTGATTCAGAAAACAGATGGAGGCTCAGGGGCTCAGAGGACATTTTTGGCCATACTGGGTGCTCTCAGTCGATGAACCTAAAGAATAAGGTGTTTTCATCGATTAGGCGCGACCCCGGTCCGATTAATTAAAAAAAAGAAACTACACAGCGTGTACTTCTGGGGTACCCGGCGTGTACTTATCCTTTAGATACTCCCCTTAAATTGGCCTCCACATCACCCCTACACACCGTGTGGGTGGCTCGGATATGGCCAGCACACGGGCTGGCGCGACATCAAAGTACACAACGTGTACTTATAAATTACATGTTGTGTACTTTGAAAATTTCCATATTTTCCTCTTTTTCTCGAAAACGACTAGAAAAGGAAAAACATACCTGAAACGAAGATCTGGGTTCTTACAAAAGGCTTGGATACATTTGGACTTCTATGACATAAGATTCCACAGATTTCACTAAGAAGTGTAATCCCTACCAGATGCATGCCAACTTCATTCATCAACCCTCATATTTTCTACATAAAGCTAAATACTCTTGGACATTTTATGTATGGGGAATGGATGTAGAAGGACCCTATCATCCAGCTACGGCTAAGCAGTTCAAGTATATTCTTACTACTACCAATTTATTCTTCAAATGGGATAAGGCAATAAATCTCAAATAATTTAGGGCCAAAAGCATTGTTATCTTTTTCAAAGATAATATCATTACCATATTTGGTGCCACTCATACCATATTGATGGAAAAAAGAACCAATTTCTATTCCGCTGAGTTAAAGAAGCTATATCAGGAGCAAAATAACAAATCCAACCATTCATCTCGCTACCATGCAGCATCCGATGGACGAATTGAGGATTTAAACAAGACCCTATTGAATATAATAAAAAATATGGTGGATAAAGATAAAACTTCTTGGCCTGAAAATCTCTTGCATGCATTATGGTCTTATCAGACTACTACTCGTACTGCAACATGGTCAACCCCGTATTCATTGGTGTATGAGATAGAAGTAGTTATGCCTATTGAAATTCAATTAACTTCACTTCGAGTTACCGTCTATGATCAGTTATCTATAAATGAACAGTCTCAGAAGCTATTTGATGAGATGTAATGATTAGATGAAAATGGATTGCATCCTTTTCATCATTTGGAAGTCTATTAGAATAGAATAACATGATATTTTAACAAGAAAGTTCACCTCAACTCATTTATTTAAAGATAATTGGTATTAGTCCCCAGGACTTTGATGATACTAGGAAATAAGGCTCCAAAGCTTGATCCAAAGTGGGAAAAACCTTATTCCATACATAATGTCTACTCTAATGGAGATTATTCTCTAATCTCAGTGAATAGAGAACTTATTACAACTCCAGCCAATGCAAGATTCTTGAAGAATTACTTTGTGTAACCACAAAAAGTAATGTCCTAGTTGCAAGACATTAAACTACATAACAACCATATGTGTCCATGCTACATGATGTTAAAATGCGTAGCATATTTTTCCTTGTCACGTGACATTAAACTGCATGATATCATTTGTCCTCACTAGATGACATTAAACTATATGATTAACACCTCCTTCATTTGAAATTAAGAAATCCCCCAAGATACCACAAATTGGTATTCCTTGTGGTTCTTTAAAAATGCGTAGCTTCCATGTGCAAGAATTAACCACATCATTACTACTCCTTAGTGGCACATGAGTCCCATTTATCCCTATGCTTGAATCAGATCTGCATAGATACCCCTTTATAAGAACTACGTATGGATTTATTCTCATTCTAATGTGATACGTAGTGATGCCTTGATCACCAATCTTGGGCCCATCCACAAAAAAACAAAATACCCCACATTCCTTGTGTTAATGAGTCATATCTACATTATGAATACTATTTTCAAGAACTACACATGGATTCATTATCATTCCAATGGGATATGTAGTGATGCCCAGATCTCTAATATTGGGCCTAGATATAACCATAAAGAAATTCATTTCCAATTTTCCTCCTATATATGTTCCAAATCTATACAGTTTACTCTTCCAGAATACATGGTTTGATCTTTATATCATCTTGCATCTTAAGTTTAACCATTATTCTAGAATGTATTAAAAGCCCCTGTCTCTCACATCAAACTTAATTGGTGTGGAGAATGATCTTTTTAAGAACTATATTTGTCTTGATTATCATTTCAATGGGATAATTAGAGACACCTCTATCTCTAACCTTGGTCCCATCCATGACAAAAATAAAAATAAAAAATACCCTTTATTCCCTATGTGTATGAATCAAACCTGTATAGGGAATGTTTCAAGAACTATGTGTGTCTTGATTCTCATCCATATGAGATACGTAGTGACACCTAGATCTCCAATATTGGTCCTAGCCACAATTTCATTAAATAAAACCTTCTTTATTTTACCTATTCACAAATCATATTTTCATAGGGACTTATTCCAAGACTTGTAAGTTGATTCTCGTTTTAATGAGATACATGATGATGCCTAGAATTTCTTCTTTAGTCCCAAACATAAACCTAGAAATTATAAAAAATCCCTCTTTCCCACATCAAAATTTGATTGATATGGGGAACAATCTCAAGAACTATGTGTGTCTTGATTCTTGATTTATAAAGATATGTAGTGATTCCCAGGTCCTATAACCTAGATCAGCCCCCATATAATTATCATCCCCTTATCCTTCACTTTCAATACCTTTGTATTATAGAAGATACCTTTTACCACTCCTTGTTTCTCACACCAATCACAACTCATGTGGGCTTAGGAATTAGTTAAAGAACTTATCTGCATAAATAAGGCATTTCAATTCCTATTTTGGGTTATATGTCCTCATCACATGATAATGAACAACAAGATCAAATTAAAAAACAATTACTATGTGTGTTTTGATACTAATTTTTATGAGATATGTAGTCATTTCATGTCAGTTCACCTTCATCCTCACTAAAAGATGTTAAAATGCATGGGAATTGGCTTGATTCTCAACCATATGAGATATGTAACAATGTACAGACTTTAAAATCTTGGACCTAGCTGCAAAATCATTCAATTAATTCATATCTTATCCCATGTAGTAATCAGATCTACATGAGGAGATTCAATATGCGTTTACATCTTATGTGTGGACCTATATTCCGAAAACCACTATTATCCCTCACTTGTAAGTTCGATTAGAGTGAAGGATCCTTTATTTAAGAACTATGTGTGGACTGATTCTTGCTTCAACAAGATACATAGTGAAACTTGGTTATTATTCTCTGGTCCTACTGTAATATTCCTTTTCATGTCAAAATCACTTCACTTCCTCACCACAAGATGATAAAATGCATGGAACTACAAGAATTACATGTGTGTTGATTCTCATTTATATGAGATACATAGTGACATTTGGATTTTTAATCCAGGGCCTAGCTGCAACATGATGTGAAAAAGCCTATTCTCTCCCATGTATAAGTTAGATCTACATGAATAGATTCAAATTCTATTTATATAAAACCCCTAATGTCCTTGCCTCATGACATTAAACTGTACGGTTCCCAAAGAACTATGTATGGCTTAATTCTTATCCTATTGAGATACATAGTGAAAAATAGGACCTAGTTCTTAGTTCCAGCTATGGGATAAAATAAAATTCCCCATCTACTACATATAATTAAAAATTCCTGTAGGATCCCTTTATTTTAGGTCCTATTCTTAGAGAGCCCACTAAGGAAACAAAATATATTCCCATTATACATATGAGTCATATATATGTAAGGGACTCCAAACTCATGGACAATATTTATTCAAATATTTCCCCTATGCATTAAACACCAACCCTTTCACATTTCACACTCTCAATATTGAATAATTTCAGATCTTCATAATCATTCTTCGGTTTCTGGTGGCAGAGTTTATGATACCCGAGAACTCTTTTTTTTAACTATGTAGTTTTTTCCCCTAGGTGGACTTACATAAAATTTACCTACATAATGGGTATGTCAGCCAAAGGATGCCACTGTTTGGATATGTAGTATATTCCCTAGCTAGAACTGTATAATACAGCCCCCATAATGGGTTTTTCAAATAGCGGTAACTTTGTTCTTTGTAAAAGCTTCTTCTGTCTCATTCAAACTTTGATGATGATATACATGAACCCGTATTTTAAAGTGGTCATCCATTGTATATTTTCCCATATCCTTTCACTCGACCTGAAAGCCTACAAGACATTGCTTTACAAATTTTCCCTCTCCATGTGTTAAAATAATATTGAAATAACCTTGATCATTTTACCACATATCATCCACTGTTTCCATGATATTATGATCCTAGTCCTATGACCTAAAACTATAGACACTATATTTCTTACGTTTGGGTCAAATGTTCATAGAGAGCCTATTCCTCCAATTATTTGAAAATCATAACTAAAAATATCCCCTCTATATTCAAGTAATTTTCTTTATAAACCAAACTCTATGCTTAGGAAAATCCAAATCTCTATAAAATTTCATCAACATTTAGCAATATAATGTCTAATTTTTTAGAGATTCTTTATCTGACTATGCAGTATGTGCCCTTAGGTGGCCTTGCATAAAATTCACCTACATAACAAGATTGTTAGCATAAGGATAACATTATTTGGTTATACAACATATTCCCTAGCTGGCCCTACATAATACATATCCCATAATGAGTATTTCAAATAGAGGTAACTTCGTTCTTGGAAGAGACCCCCTCTAATTCCATTATCACTTTTCCCATATTATTCTTTATATCCAGGAATCCCCAAATCATAGCTTAAAATTACCCCCTTCCATACCTGAATATAGTAGCACGTTTCTATAAAAATTACCAAGAATTGGAAAACCATCAAATCTTTGGTCGAAGTGAAGGACCTTAAATTAAAATCCCATAATGTCCTTACTGCATAGTTTTAAACTGCATAACATAATGTCCTTGATGCATGACTTTAAACAACACATCCCCATAATGTCCTTGCTACATAACTTTAAAATGTACAATATAATATTAGAAAAACCCTTTCTAAAAAAATGTACCCTCCTTCACATACCAAATTCTTGTACGAGTAGTTTCTCTTCATAGTTTATGTCAGAAAAGATGGCCATTTATTCTCAGGTATCTATTCTTAGCAAATCCACCCATTGTGGCCTTGAGACATCCAGATCTTAAATCTCTTTATTTATCAGTAATAGAATGTTGGAATTCTTGGTATCTCCTTTACCTGACTATGCATTATATTCCCTAGTTGGACTTTCATAAAATATACCACCATAATGGGTTCTTCAGCCTAAGGATTATATTGTTTAGATATATATCACATTCCCTATCTAGACCTACATAATATTTCCCCCATAACAGGTTTTTCAAATGGTGAAAACTTAATTCTTAGGAAATACCTCCTTTATTCTGATATTTCAAGTTTTATATTTGGTGACCATAAAAAAATATCATGACTCAATACCCCCTTATAAGTATCTAAATAATATTAGGACCTTCCTCAATTATCAAGCATTGTTTTGATTGTAATCTAAAAATTCATGGTCAAAGCTATTCGACCTTAAACATTATCCTTATTAGTCCAACGTGTATGACTTTAAACTACAAAAAAAAAAGATATATAGTACTCACTAGGTTAAAAACCCAGAAAGGTAAATCTAGATAAAAATCGAGTCTTATCTTGCTAGACCTACACTCTGTGTGGTTTAGGCAATATCGATAAATTTTAAAAAATCAAAATCCAAAGACGCAAAGTTTGTAAGGTTGTTCATATAAACCTACTAATAGTCAAACTATTCTCACTAATCCCATTGGCTTAGGTAAAAATTAGAGCATATTTCCAAACTTGACGTAGCTCTAAACCCAAAAAATGAAATTGGAATGCGTCAAAGTGCCCTACATTTACCTTAGAAACAAATTATTTTCATTCCAAATGAATATAATTCTGGGGGGGGGGGGATTTTGTTGGCACTATAGAATGCATTTCATGCACTTTGCTACAAAAGTAATGGGTGGATTTCTATTTTCCATGATACTTATCCACAATGAAGGATAAGTTGGAAAGACCCCCCTTAGGAGTAGGCCATGGATTTCCAAGACTGATGAAAAAAGGGTCCAAAACATCAAAAATGAGATTTATGCTTTTCTTCCAAGATGATTTGGTTTATTAAACCTGTTACAATGTGTTTATCTCTACGAGAACTTCAATTTTACTGGTCGTTGAGCCCAAACAGACTCACATATCAAAAGTTATAGCTCTCATAAGTTGGAAAACTTTTGTAAAGGGATTTTTATCAATGTGCGTGCCACAATTGAGTGCCAAGTAACCTTACAATAGGGTTACATATTTTCCTATAAATAGGCCCCTTGGGAACCTAATTTAAAAAACAAAAAATTTGGAAGAACTCCCTACAGCTTGAGAGCATCCGCTTGTGTGGATAGCTTGCACACATTAGCTTGTGAAGACAGCTTGCTCACATCATCTTGTGCAGATAGCTTGAATGCATCATCTTGAATGGATAGCTTTCACACATCATCTTGCATGGATATCTTGCATGCATCAGCTTGTGTGGATTTCTAGCATACAACAGCTTATGCGGACAACACTTGTGTGCAACCCACTTACGTGCCACCCACTTTCACGCCACCCACTTTCATGATAAATATCCTTCACATAGGGTCCTATTTTTTTCCTATAAATTAACCCTTGGGGTCTTCATTTGGATGGGAAAATTTCCTTGAAGTCCAATTTCTCCTCTGGTCACCCTAGTGCTACACCCAAGTCTTCTAAAACCTCCCAAGTAGTTCTTTAACACCTAAGGTGAGGGTATTAAAATAGGTTCATAGGACATAAGTCCATTTAGTATTTGAAATCCATAACACTTGCGCACCCAAAGTTCCCAACCTCCCTAAATAAAGAACACTTGTGTGACCTCCATTCCTTATACAAGAAATTGAGCACCCCAATCATGGGAATACCTGTGAAGACTCTTGAAGGTTTGAACCAAGTTTCACCCAAGTTTTATCCTCCAGGTGGTTCATCACTTAAAGTGACATCAGTTTTCCAAATCCTACTTGCACGCCCAATACCTGCACACTATAGACTTGAGCGCCCCTATTTGGTTCACCTCACCTTTTTAGCCTCTTTGAGACTTTCATGAAGCCTTATTCAAATCCATTCATGGTAGATATTCTTCTTCATTGTCTCCCTTAACTGAAAGGGGTCATGTTAAAACCTCCACCAAGACCACCCTATTTAGAAAACCTTAGGGAAAGGCACACCAACATGCCTCCAATTTGGATTCTTATCTCTACGGTTAGAGGTTTCCCATACTTTTCCTACTGTAAATCTAGGGTTCTTGCAATGTATGTGGATTTTTATCTCTACAATAACAAGGGATATTCTCCCATGAATAGTGGTGAAGAGTTCCCAGTTTTGAGGATTAGGGTTTGGGCCATTTCCATCCCTTGTGTCTAAAACCCAGAGCCTCATTTCCCTAGTAGGGAATGTATGGTTCACACTTGATTTTCTTTTAGAAAAACAAAAAGTCTCCCTCCTCTACTGGGATCAATTTTAGGAAATCCATCCTGGTGTAATCCCCTATAATTTCATGTTGGACCCAATGACCTTCACTTTCATTTCTCATTGAAAGGCTCATTGCTCTACTCCTTCATCCACTGTCTCCCGGGATTCTTTCACTGTAGGCCTGAAAACTTCCATCAACAAAGAAGAAAGTGCGTGGTTTGTTAACTCTTTCACATCATCTTGTTTATCAAACCGAGCATGAATCAGATGGGATGAGATATTTTTGATGAGTAAAACATCCTCACAATCCACATAACCTCTTGAACTATGAGAACTTTGATTCCCACCATAATTGAGATAAGTAGGAAGCCTTCACCCAGGGCCCGAGCTCACTGGACATCCTCCTTAGGAGTCTAACCGTAATTCCTTTATTCCATGCATCATCCTTGGAAGTAAACCCTAAATTAATCCCCCTAAATATCCATGAGTTAATACATCTCTTATGTACCCTGTTACAAGGGAATCCTCTTTAGGAGTAATCCCCAACCTACTTCTTTCAAAGGGCCATATTACCCTATGAGACTTACTGAACTACATGGGATTTGATTCCCATCCACATGGAATACGTAGGAACCCACCCTAAGGTTCAAACCCAACACTCTAAATAAACCATATTCTTTCTAATCTATATTCCTAGTAGGGTCTAATCCAACTTGGAAACCTATATCCTTTCAAAGTTAGTTGGGCTGATTAGGCTTAATTCCCACTCTAAGATTTGATTAGGCATCTTACATTTAAGATGTCATTACCATAGGACATTAAACTATACGGTTAGGTCCTCATCACATGACCTTAAAAGGTATGATGAGTTGGGACCACTTTGTGTATGAAGATTGTATTTGTTGTCAATAGTTTTCAATACTGGTCAAAATGAAGAATGAGGTGAAGAAGGACATGAAGAAGGACTAAAAAGTTAATGGAGATTGACTGAAGTGAGGTTTCCTAGAGAATTTTTATCAAATCATAGCATTAGATGTCATACTTGATCAATTATCTAAGAAGATTAATTAAATTCAGATGATTGTTGAACTAATCCTAAGTTTAAAGAACTTATGTCAAAGGTGACACATTGTTTACAACAATAAAGAATGGAGAAGTATCATTCATTTGAGGATGATTGGATCAAAATGGTGAAGTATCATATATCTAAATATGATTTAATAATAATGAGGATTTGAAGTATAGAATGATGGTTGAAGAAGAAGAGAGAGTGTGGAAGGTCTTGAAATTCTTAGATGGTCATGCATTACACATTTCTTTGAAATCAGATGACTGTAGCACTATGCTTAAAGATCAAAATACATGTATCAATGGTGATACATTGTCTACAACCTTAAAGGTGTTTGAAGAAGACTCATTCCTCCACTTTTGGATAAAGAGAGATTATTGGAGTTCTTTGGAATTAACACTCCAAAAGGACTTGAGGATTTGAAGTGAGGATGAAGAAGTACTTTGGAATTCATATTCTAAAAAGTACAAGAAGAAAGAATGATTATTGTTGAATATGAATATAAGACATGAAGTAGTAAATGGTATTTGAACTATGAGAATGGCCAAAACTATGATGATGCTTTACTGATTTATATTTCAAAAATATCATAAGTTTTGAGAACTTGTGATGCAAGACTTGTAAAGGATAGGGAGAGTAAAGAAGTTTTTTTTCCGGAGGAAAGAAAGTGGCATAAAGTGTGGCAAGAAAGGATAAGTGGCACATAATTGTATGTTGTGTGCAAGTCATATTTCAAGATTATCTCTTAAAAAATATGAAAAAGGAAAGAAAGTGGCACACAAGTCAAAAGCGGCGTGCAAGTCAAAAAGCGGTGTGCAAGTATAAATGGTGTGCAAATGTATGTTGCACGCAAGTCATATTTAAACATCATCATATTAGAATATGAAAAAGGAAATAAATTGGAATGCAAGTGATGGAGAGGCGCACAAGTGATGGAGTGGAACACAAGTAAAAGAGCAACATGCAAGTAGGAATGAAACACAAGTTTATGTGGTGTAAAAGTCACCAAAATGACTATAAATAGACGGTTACCCTCCTCATTTTTCCCAGATCAACACTTAAGGGAAAATTTGAGCTCTGATATTGAAATTAGTATAAAGTGGCTTGTAATATGAAGTTTCTTGCAAGTCAAGAGTTATTCATCTGGCGTGCAAGTAGAGTGGTGTGAAAGTAAGGTGATGTGAAAGCAGAGTGGCGCGAAAGTAGAGTGGCGCACAAGAAGAAGTGGCACACAAGGTGTAAGAGGCGTGCAAGCACGGAATTGTGTGAAACAAGTGTGTTGTGTCTAAACCTGAAGTGGCGCGAAATTTTTGAGTTGTGCACAATTGTAAAAAACAAGTAGTTAGTGGCCCATAAGTTGGGAGGCACTCAAGTAGGGTGCCATGCAAGTATTGATTGGAGCACAAGCTGTGAGTTGTGCTAGAAGTTCTTACCAGCTTATGGAAAAATGTGATGATTCTAAGTTTAGATGGACTTCATTTATTTAATAATAATAAAGATAACTTGTGATTATAGCAAGAAGAAGAAGAGTTCAGTGCAGTTGGTTTTTTTCACTGAAAGAGAAAGTTTGAAGAAGAGCAAGTTTCAATGCAGTCGGTTTTGCATTGAAGAAGTAGAAGAAGAAGAGTGTGCAAATTACATGGTTTCTGTAGAGAAAGAAGAGGTTGGTTACTTTCATTCTACTAAGCAAGTAACAAGGATAAGAAGAAGGTTGCGGAAGAAAAAATTATCACTGTAGCGTCCAACAGGTCTCAACAGGTGGAAGATTCTTTTGGTGTTGCAAACTCTTTTAACAGAGAGAATAGTGTCTTCAGAGGCAGTATAAAGAACTAGCTAGAGGCTGCAAGAGACTGTCTACACTAGAAGTATAAATAACCAGCGAGTGTGAGGGTATATCCTACGCGATTCAAGTTAGAAGAGGATTGTTTAAATTCCCCCCTCCAAGTGTAGGGAGAAACACTGGGAAGTGATTATTTCCTTCCCTCCTTAAAGTGTAGGGAGACACACTGACTAGAGGATTGTTCCTAGTCAACCACTGTAATAGTTACTACATTATAGTGGAGAGTCCATGTACTGGTCATTACCATACATGGAAAATATTTAGATACTCTTGTTGAGTGGTTAACCTTGTGAAAATATTGTGCACAAATTTTTACCTCTTTCATATTATTGCATGTGACAGGGAAAAGAGAATAAGAGAATTAAGATCCTAACAGGTCAAGAGGTACAAGGATAAAAAGAAGAAATTGGTTTTAAAAGTCCCAAACACTGATTCACCCCCCTCTCAATGTTAGGAATATCCCAAACTAGTCCTCTCAATTAGTATTAGAGGGATAGGTTCACCTATGTTGGATTCTCTACATTGAAGATATTCTCTTTTGAATACTTGAGTTTCTTTCCTGACTAAACAATGAAGTTCAGTTTTGGTGAAGATTCAGTTACTCCTGAGAAGAAGGATATATCTACCAAGACCATGATGAAAAGTTAAAAGAAAGAGAAGATAAAGTTGGATAAGAATTCACTCTTATCTAAAGAAGAGAAAGTATTTTGTTCTCCATACCTTGCGGACAATGAGGACATATTAGATATGGAAAGTAATGAGTAGGTGGATCAAGTTTCCACCAAGAAGATGGATAGCCTTCCTATATCAAATGATCAGGAGGCATGTGTTAGTACATTTAAAAACTATTCTCATGATGAAAATGCTATCACAAGTAGTTATGATCAATCTACAACCTCCCAAGAATTAACAACTGACAGATTAAGAGCTATTATGCATTATATCCCTAAAGAAAGTGCATCCCTTGTTTGTGGAGTATTTAAATGTATGTAGGAAAATATCACTCAGCTATAAGAATAAACTGATGTTTTGGAGAAATGATTAAAATAGAAAATTATTGAATGTTTAAACCTCTCCAGACAGTTTGGAGCCTTTGAAGTGACAATGAGGGGATTTGAAGTAAGTTCTTCAAAATGGATCAAAGATGTTGAAGAAAAGGAGGGATTCTACAAGACTCTAGAAGAGAAGATTCATGCACTTGAAGATGATATGACAAAGATAAATGAATTCAAGGAGTTATATTTGGAAGAATACTCCAATAAGATCAAAGAACTTGACTCTTTGTTACAAAACAAAGTAAAGATGCATGAAGATGAAGTTGAAAAACTAAAGAAGGATTGTGAAGAGAAGATTACCATGATTGAAGATCAGAAAGTCATCATCAATATGAGATATCTATAATTGGAATATAAGTTAACCAATCTTGAGAAGAAACATATTGAGTCTCCACAAAAGAATTAAATATTACCTACTGGTACTCAATGTTCACTAGAGGATTCTACTGTCAAAATACCTCCAACATGTGATAAGAATATCACAACTTCACTCCTTGATATATCACAAGAAGTTGATAAGAAGGTACCATCAATACCGACTTGTACTAATGTTTCTAAAATTGCTTCTACAAAAAGTTCAGGTAGGAAGAAAAATTATAAACAAGTATGGATGACGAAAATTGAGAAAAAATATACCACCATGGATAGGGTGGATAGGGGAAAGAGTGTGGAAGATATCTCCCCACATAAATAACAACATATCAAGAATAAGACTCATCAAACTTATAAATATAACATCAATAAGTCTAGGTTTCTTGGTTAATTCTGGTGCTTTAATAGATTTGGGAATTGTGCACTAGATTGTTGGTACAATCCCTTAAATGTAAATGCACAAATAAATCCCATCTCAAGGGGTAGAAATCCAAAGAAGAAGAAAAATCCATAGATCCAAAAACATCTGTATACTGTAAACAAATTTGGAATGTTAGATAAAATCTTTGTTGTATGAAACATGAGTGGTCACATGAATGGTGCATGATCATTTCAACAGATACCCAAAGCTTATACAAAAGGAAGATCACAGGAGCTGGCTAAGAAAGAAGAAGAATCCTTGGGAAGAAATCTGAATAATAATCTTGCAAAATCAAATGCTCCCAAGAAGATTACAAGGAGGAAAACTGAGAAGTCCTTGGATTCTAAATCCAAGAAGTTGATGGGTAGTGCATCCAAAAGAAGAATAAATAAGGATAACACTCTGATGAAGCCATGTCAAAATTACAAACATTCTGCCACAATTCCTAAAGATTTATTGGTTATCTAGATAGAAGATTTGGAAAGGATGAGAAAAATGGAAGATCCACAAGCTAAGACTTGTGTAACAATTAAAAATAATATTCCACATGAAGAAAAGAAATTTATTTGTGTGAGGTGCAACACGGCTGGTCATACGGTTAGAAATTTCATTTCACTTATCCTAGCCCAAGAAGAATTCCTCAAGAAGATGAAACTTGCATCAGGAGATTCTAGTGCTTTGAAATATTTTTAAGAAAGAAGATTCACACACAAAGAAATATAATAAGTGATACGATCCACATAGCCACAATCAAAATTGAAGATCAAATGTGAAAAAGTAAAGACTGATGAAAATGAAGCATCGTGGTTTAGAAAAGCATCTCAACATTTTTTTTCACATTGATGAATCAAGGAGGATCCACCTTATTCCCTTAAATATTTTTGTATTGTATTTGTTCTGATATTACAGGGAATTGAAGGTGAAGCAATCTCTCAGGGGGAGAACCTGAGAAGCAGTTATTGATATCAACTCTTGATAACAAAGATGATGAAGTTGTCATCCATGGAATATTCATCAATTTATATTAAAATATCAATATGACTAGGGATAACCATTGATGAATATGATCGGGAGTGTTCTCTTGAGGAGGAGACATATGAAGAAGCTTCTAGAGTTATTATTTCAATCAGTATCAAATTCAGTAGGTATCAAAATAAATTACTCTGAAAATTTCTTGAATAGTATGTCATTGTAAAAGGTATGTCATTTCTTAATCTATCATTATTGGTTACTAAAAATAAAGATATTTTTACAATGTGGGAGTAACTAAGTTAATCAATGACATAAGAATAATGAAAGTTTCCCAAGGCCACTTATCTTTCCAATTTCACTTGAATGTTTTTTATCAGTTTGTTGAAGTGAGTGTAGGGATTTTAGGTTGATTATTTCCTATCACATTCAATATCTTCAGCCTGGAATGAAAGTAGAAAACCCTTGAAGACAAGTGTATGAGATCTCATATCATGAGGTATCATGATCAGTGGATAACAGAAAGCTTTGTTGTCTAAATAAAATCCTCTTGTTTTCTACATCGAGATTTTCTCAAGTATACTTAAAGTGAAATGATTGATGAAACACTAATTAAGTAAGGAATTATACCCTCTCTACCATGAAATTTTTATTTCTTGTCAATAAGGGGGAGAGAAAGTGAAATGAAAGTTTGAAAAGTAAGGGAGAAAGAAAGAAGTAAAATAGAGAGAGAATATTCTCATTTTGACATTGACACATTCATTTGAGGATAATTTAAGGTATTGAAAATAAAATACAAAGGGGGATATTGTTGGAACCACTTTGTGTATGAAGATTGTATTTATTGTCAAAAATTGTCAATACTAGTCAAAATGAAGAAGGACATGAAGAAGGACTAAAAAGTTAATGGAGATTGGCTGAAGTGAGGTTTCCTGGAGAATTGTTATGAAATCATAGCACTGGATTTCATACTTCATAAATTCTCCTAGAATATTAATTAAATTCAGAAGATTTTTGAAATGATCCTAAGTTCAAAGAACTTGTGTCAAAGGTGACACATTGTTTACAACAATGAAGAATGGATAAGTATCATTCATATGAGGATGATTGGAGCAGAATGGTGAAGTATCATCTATCTAAAAATTATTGAATAATAATGAGGATTTGAAGTATAGAATGATGGTTGAAGAATAAGAGAGAGTGTGGAAGGTCTTGGAATTCTAATATAGTAATTCATTACACATTTCCTTGAAATCAGATGACTATATCACTGTGCTTAAAGTTCAAAATACATGTATCAATGGCGATACATTGTCTACATCCTTGAAGGTGTTTAAAGAAGCCTCAATCCTCCACTTTTGGATGAAGAGAGATGGTTGGAGTTATTTGGAATTATCACTCCAAAAAGACTTGAGGATTTTAAGTGAGGATGAAGAAGTACTTTGGAATTCATATTCCAAAAAGTACAAGAAGAAAGAAGGATGATTGTTGAAGACGAAGATAAGACATGAAGTAGTACATGGGCTTAGAACTATGAGAATGGAAAAAACTATGATGATGCTTTACTAATTTTTATTTCACAAATATCATAAGTTTGGATAAATTGTGATGCAAGCCTTGTGAAGGATAGGGGGAGTAAAGAAGTGTTTTTGGAAAAGGAAAGAAAGTTGTGCGCAAGTATAAGTTTCCCGAAAGTGTGGCACACAAGTATAAGTGGCACACAAGTATATGTTGTGTGCAACTCATATTTCAAAATCATCCCATAAGAAATATGACAAAGAAAATAAAGTGGTGCACAAGTAAAAAAAGGCGCGCAAGTCAAAAAGCAGTGAGCAAGTATACGCGGCGCGCAAGTGTATGTTGAACGCAAGTCATATTTCAACATCATCATATCAAAATATGAAAAAGGAAATAAATTGGCGTGCAAGTGATGGAGCGGTGCACAAGTAAAAGAGCGGCGTGCAAGTAGGAACGGAACACAAGTGTATGTGGCATGCAAGTCACCAAAATAAATATAAATAGATGGTTACCCTCCTCATTTTTCTAAGCTCAACACTTAATAGAAAATTTGAGCTCTGATCGCGCAAGTAGTAGAAAGTGGCGCACAAGATGAAGTGCCATGCAAGTTAAGATTTATTCATCTTGTGCACAAGTAGAGTGGCACGCAAGTAGGGTGGCACACAAGTAGGGTGGCACACAAGAAGAGTGGCGCACAAGTAGAGTGGTACACAAGAAGAAGTAGCACGCAAGATGTAAGAGGCGCACAAGTACGAAGTTATGTGAAACAAGTGTGTTGTGTCTAAACCTGAAGTGGAGAGTAAGTTGTGAGTTGTGAAAAATTGTGGCACATAAGTAGTTGGTGGAGCGCAAGTAGGGAGGTGCACAAGAAGGGTGGTCCGCAAGTATTGATTGGCGTGCAAGGTGTGAGTTGTGCTAGAAGTTCTTACCAACTTATGGACAACTGTGATGATGCTAAGTTGAGACGGACTTCATTGATTTAACAATCACAAAGAGAACTTGTGATTATAGGAAGAAGAAGAATACGAGTTCAGTGCAGTTGGTTTTCCACTGAAAGAGAAAGTGTGAAGAAGATAAAGTTTCAGTGCAGCTGGTTTTGCATTGAAGAAGCACAAGAAGAAGAGTGTGTGGCTTACAGGATTGCTATAGAGAAAGAAGAGGTTTGTTACTTTCATTATTCTAAGTAAGTAACAAGTATAAGAAGAAGGTCATGGAAGAACAAAGTAGCACTGTAGAATCCAATAGGTCTCAACAAGTGAAAGATTCTTTTGGAGTTGCAAACTCTTTTAACAGAGAGAAGATTGTCTTCAGAGGCAGTATAAAGAACCATCTAGAGGCTGCAAGAGAATATCTACACTAGTAGTATAAAGAACCAGCGAGTGTGAGGGTATATCCTACTTGTTACAAGTTGGAAGAGTATTTTTTCCCTTCCCCCCTCCAAGTGTCGTGAGAAACACTGGGAAGTGATTATTTCCTTACCTCCTCAAAGTGTAGGGAGATACACTGACTAGCGGATTGTTTTCCTAGTCAACCACTGTAACAGTTACTACATTATAGTGTAGAATCCATGCACTGGTCATTACCATACATGAAAAAGACGTAACTGCTTTTATTGAGTGGTGAACCTTGTAAAAATATCATGTGCATATTTTTACTGCTGTCATATTATTTCATGCGACAGGGAAAAGAGAATAAGAGAATCAAGATCCTAATAGGTCAAGAGGTAGAGGGATAAAAAGAATAAATTGGTTTAAAAATCCCCCAACACTGATTCACCCCCTCTCAATGTTAGGCATACCCCAAACTAGTCCTCTCATGATGTGTCCCATTAAGAGGCACCAAAAAACAAGGGTTATGATTCCTTTCACAAGGATATGTAGGTAGCCCATTTATGGGTACGATCCCAACACCAAAATAAATTTTGTCTACCTAGATGACCATAAATTCCAGAGTTCCCCACTAAGTTGATTAAAAACCACCATCATTATGAAAATAGATAAAGAATCTATAAGTAGTATACGAGAGGATACCATTGATGGAGAACCTCTAATATATATGAATATCTCCATTGATGAACAACCTCGAATACATATGGATGATTCTGAATTTAATACATGCTAAATAATTGGTTGAAAATATCAAGGTAAACCTAAATTATACTTGGTAAATTAATAAGGATTCATGAAAATATATTAAATATATAATATTGTCTAGGAGTAGGAAATAATTACCCCCAAAAGGGTGTGATGAGCCCGACCTCCCATCCTCTCAATTAATGTGACTTCTTAAGTATCGTAGGTCAACAAACCTAATGAACACTTGTCTTTGGATAACAGGTCCCTTTAGATACATAACCGTTGGATGTTTCAGGTTCCATGAATAAATCCAATGGAAACCATTCAGAAGTAGTGATTCCTAATTAGAATACACATTCCCAGGGAAAATATTATTTAAAGTCTTTTTTTACCCATGATTAATTTTTTATAAAATGGTTTGAAAGGAATCTTTTTTACATTTTCTAAATTAGGTACTTTATTTCCTTTTCGAAAAAAATATGAAAGGAATGTTTTTTTAACTTATACGATATGAGAGGATTTTACCACAATCATGAAACCTTAATGTTTTTAATCTTACTTTACAAGTTTAAATGGTTCTTTTAAAAGAAAATATTTTCTTTTATAATTTCATGGATTTTAAATAAATGATTTCAAAGTAAAAAAAGGCATTTCTCTCAATAAAATTTTAATGATTTTATTAGGGTATTTTATCTATGTCAACATCCTTTGTTGGATATTATTATTAATTGAGGTTGATATATTATGATACCATCTACTATACTTTATTTATGGGTTTACGATTAGTTTGACTGTGGATATGCTAGTTTGTTACCATTCATGGTTTATGGTTAAATTATTCACATTTCATATGATAGATTTTCAATACGAATGTTTATGTTGATGATGTTTCATTGATTTTATAAAAGGAATGCATTGGACTTAGTAAGTGATGGGCAAGGCCTACTATAGCTCCTCGATTTATCAGTAGATATCATGAGAAAAAATAGTTTGGGTATTGGTGAAGGCCTTAACTATTTATGTATGGTGTCTTGGATGAAGCCTTGATGATATGTTTATGATATCTGAGATTACTCATTCCCTCATTATGGGACTAGTTATTGATATTCCATGTGATTATTCAATTGGTAAAATATTCATGTAATTATTTATATGGAATTATTTTATTTTCACTTATTCTTTCCATAGTATGCTCAAGATTATGTTTAAATGGATTGTGTTTCAGTTATACACCTTGCCTTAATGTTTATTATTATTTATTCATAATAGATTCCACTATACGCTTACCCTTACTAAGCATCTGATCTCACCCCTTTATTATATTTTATTTTTCCTAGGATACTAAGATATATATTATGACAGATATGCTGGGTTAAACTAGGGGAATAATAGTGTTATTTTCTATGTTGTATTTTATATTTTAAATTGTAAAGTATGGTTCATTTATGTAATCTATTTTCCAAAACTATTAAATTGATCGGTCCTTTAGGATTATTTTCCTTATAAAATATGACAATGTAATAAAGTAACCACCAACTTTGGGCTACTAGGGTTAGGGTATTTATATAGATTCTATTTGGGTAAGACACAGAATAAATGAGAAGGATCAAACACTAGGACTATATTATGAAAATATGGGGGGTCTTTATATAGATCTGACACATATGTAAGAGATTCAGGTCTTACAGAGTGGACCACTCTCTATAGTTTGAAGTATTTTAATGTGGACATGAAGGGTATGTGCAGTTTAGAGTCATGATACTTGGAATAGGTTGTTCAATTTAATATCATACATCTTGGATGTAAAGGGGATATGCAGTTTAGAGTCATGATTCCTTGAATAGGCTATGCGATTTAATAATATGCAGCTAGGATGTGAATGGGATGTGTAGTTTAGATTAATGATTCCAGGACCAGGATTTACAATTTAAAATCATGAAACTAGGATGTGAAGTGGATGTGCAGTTTAAATTCATGCTCCTAGGACTAGGTTATACAGCCTAGGATCATGAAACTAGGACATGAAGGGACTATATAGTTTAGAGTAATGTTGTCAGGACTAGGCTATGTAGTTTAACATCATACAACTAGGATGCTATGAGGTTGTTTAGTTTAGATTCATGCTTCCAGAACTAGGCTCTGCAATTCAATGTCATGAAGCTAGGACATGAAGGAGTTGTGGAGTTTAGAGTCATGCTACTAGGACTAGGATATATTGTTTAACATCATGAAACTAGGATGTATGAACTGGCATGAAAGTTATGAAAAGTATTGTTTTCGGAAACCTTACATTGGTGGGAGGTGTGATTCACTCTCCATCCTTTGTGATTATGGAATATTCTCCATTTGAATATAAATTTCATATAGCATAAGGTCCCCTATTTTGTTTATAGATTTGGAGTCTCATTCCTAGGTATCATATCAGTTCTGATAGACAACACAAATTCTCCTTGAAAAATGAATAGAGATATATATCCTTATTGAAGGAATGAGCCATCTAATTCTGATGAATCTCAAGGTTTTTTAGTGTGTACAACATTTTCTCATCAAGATTCTCTAGTTCATCGTGTCTCTTTCATGAGTGTACATCGTTGGTGAACTAAATACAAATGGTGACATAAAGAGAAGGAAACTAAACCTTGATGGGTAGAACTGCTTCTCTCCCAAACATAAGTGATTGCTGGGTCTCTTTTGTAGTGGTGTGGGTCATGATTTGATAAGAACACAAAGAAAACATCAACTTCTACTGAAGTAACTTCTTCTCTATATCCACTATATTCTTATGAATGTTGGATATAGTCTTGCTGAAGGCCTATATCTATCCATTGGCTAACACATGATAGTAGGATGAATGGATGGATTTGATATTTTACTCTTGGTATAGTCTTCTCATCTTGGAAGTACATAAGTTAGTTCTATATCCCTATCAATATAGTTTGAGGGACACTAAATCTGGTAATGATGTTTGACTTCACAAGGTTGATTACAACCTTTGTACAAACTTTTGTAGGGAAATAACAGTTTACCATTTGAAGAAAAATTTAGTGGTAGTAAGGCTTAAATTAAAATTCCAAATTATAGCTGGGGAATATGGTATCATAATTTCAATTATGCATTAAAAAAATTACAGGAGTATTTAGTGGTGTTTAATAACTCTGAGGTATGATTGATGAAATTGGATTGTACCTATAAAGCATGGAACCTTATAGTGATATATATCCAATAATGAGTCACTGATGGACAAAAATAGCCAAGTATTCTAATTTAATGAGAGATATTAGTCTTTTATTGGTGAGAACTACAAGATATATAATGGAATTTTTAAATTATAGCGACGATATCCCTTCCCTTCATTCATCTGAGAAGAATTCCATCAAAACATCTTTTTTAGAAAGCCCTTTGATAATTGGGGTCACCATAGAGAGTAAAGTTCACTATTAAATTATGAATATTCTCTCTCTTAGCATGATCTAGTGGAATGATCCCATCATATAGGTAATCCACAATTGGGGACATCCATTCATTAATGATATCAGTCAACGAGGATATGAGATAATTTTGTTCAGGGGTATCATTGAATTAATTATTCTCTAAATATTGTTATTGATGAATGGGGAGACTATCCTATGATGTACAATATTTATAACTATATCATATTTTTCTAGGTATTCCAAGGCAGTAGCTTCATTAGCTAGGGAATTTTCATGGGTGTTTTGTGAATGCAGAGAATGAGTATAATTCGGTTCAAAAAGGAACTCCTCCATCCATTCGCAAACCTAACAATGAAGACAAATTCAATTATCCTTCCTGATGGAATACTTTGCATTTATTTTCTTGGTTACCAACTATACATTTATTTTAATGTCTAGGTGAGACACTAGTATCTACAGGGATAAATTCAGACTAGTAATGAGGTCTTGATACTCTGCCTCATTTTTAATGCATCATTCTAATAATATAAATGAATACAAAAATAATACCTTAGATAGAGAGATGAAAAAAATTACCAAGTCAACTCGGTTATCTTTTAACTCATACATTCTTATACATATTAGGCTTTGAGAATCACTATTAAAGTATATTTCCCATGACTCAAATGAATCCTATACGGATAATATTTATTCATCAAAGAAAACTATACTTAATGGTATTATTTTATGAGTCATGTGTTACATAAGAAAGTACGATAACACCTATATGTTGGTTTCCTTTGGAGGAAAGAATTAGATGTCATACTATTACAAGATGACTTCCCACTATGCTATAAATATGGTTAAAATTGTGTGGATGAGGATATAATTAAGCGGGTATATACGAGAGACTAAATGAATCTACTGATGCTAGAGATCATGCATCATCTTCCGTAATACCAATATTAATGCAAAAAATGATATTTTTGATGTTATAAAACCTAATTTCAATGTTCAACATCATCCAAATAAGATAATTCATACCATTTTCTTTACCAGTTTCATTACTATGAGATAGGAGTGCACCAAGTGAATTTTTAGGAGATTCCACATTCAATATGTGTATATTTCCTTCAATAGGAGGTATTAGTACTAGTGGGTTGAGGAAGTACTAATTGAGGTCATCTAAGGTTCTATGGAAATCCTTTTCCCCCTAGAAATAAATCCATTTTTTCATTACTATGTTGAAGTATAGAAATTTACAAGGGATATTGGAAAAAAATACATAATACTGTAAATATTCCCCTGGTTTCTTCTCAATTACTTGAGGTTTTGTGGTAGAGGATTATTAATAATTGATTTGATTTTCTCAGGGTTGAATTTTATGTTAGGATGGTGCACCAAAAAGTTGCGAAATTTTCTTTATGTGACTCTGAAATCACAATTTAGGGGATTTATTTTTAAGCTATGCTACCAAAGATTACATGAGATCCTTTTTAAGGGTAGAAATATGTTCACAAAATCATTTATATTTGACTATGATGTCATCCATGAAACACTCTATTATTTTCCAAAAGAAGGACTTTATAATATGTTACATAACACATTAATATACAGTGATGACGTTTTTTATGTTAAAGGGAATTACTTGATATAAATATATCACTTGTGGTTCCCTGAGGGTTGTGGATTCCTCACCATCTAAGGTTATCTGAATCTAGTGGTAACCAGAGTACCCATCCATGAAATATATAGATTCAAATATTACCATCAAATCGATCAATAATTCCATGATCAGGACCAGGAATTCATCTTTTAAGCATTATTACATGCTCATATTTAACTATTCTTATTCTTGACAGTGAAAATGATTTCTAAACACTTAATATATAGAAATTTACAGATGAAGTTTTCTTTGATGATTTTATAAATATCAACCTATACTTTGGTGATAAGAGTTGGATGCATTCTTCTTGTTGCATGTTTGTATCCATGGTGGTTATCTAGTAGGCCTAGGTGAAGGGTGGCCACCTCTAAATTCAATCCTAAAATTTTGGTATATTTCTAGGTGAACACATCCCAATTCCATTTTAGGAAGGAAATATACTATTTCTTCTCCTTGGTGGTCATAGCTTCACTAGTGATCGTGGGTTAGAAATATTCTTATGCAGATAGATTCACTGATTTGAGCTCATTGATGGACATATCTTGTGAATGAATAGGATGTGTCTCTATATTTAAAGGGGTTTGATGTAGGTGAATCACTATAAGGGGTATCTTAAAAAAATTCTTCCTTCCCTCTATCATCGAGGGAAGAATGGGTTCTTTCATCCTGGAAATTAGGAGATTCCATGAGGGATTTTTTAGTTTATACCCATGTTTTAGAGGTATCAGTCAATATTGACGATGATTCATGGATCTCCTTGGATCTTGAAGACAAATAGGTATTATTTTCAACTGATTCATTTTAATTTGTGATGTTATTTTCCCTAGATAAACCATGATCACATTTTGATAAGATTTCCTTATCTCACACAACTATCACAATATAAACATGGTTAAGTAAATCCTTTGAACCCCAGAATATCCTAGGATATGGGTTCATTACATCAATCAAATTGATGGAAAATATTTAATCCTCACTCAGTATATTCTAGGGGATTTCTAGATCCATTCCCAATCTGTTAGGTGTGGTAATTAGAATATCATATCCTATCATCAATTCCTTATCTTTTATACAATCCTTCCTTAGTGTATTGGGATTCACAAGACTCAAAGGGGGCCCCATTACCTCGTAGTACTCAAACCTCTCCATTGATAAGTTACTTTAGGAATTGATGGTATGATTATGGAATCACCTCATTCCCATGGAGCCACGGTCTTCCAAACAGAAAATTAAATGTAGTGTCATGCCAAACTACAATGAATTTAGAGTTAGATACAAGATCCCAAAATTTGGATTTGAGTTTGATCCTTCCAAGAGGCTTAGGATTTATTTTTTTCATACCCTTAAATGGTCAATTTTGTGGGAGACAATTCATTCTCTCGATAACCAAATCATTTGATAGTCTATACTTGGATAAAATTGATCCCAAAGCTATTTTAATTTAAATATCTATGGATGTAAACATTTTGAAAATTTCTTGAAACATATAGGGGTATAATGTGTCCCTAAATGGTGACATACCAGTTGTTTCTTTGAGAATGAAATATCCATGTGAAATTCCACTGATGAAGTCTCTTTATGATACACCACTACCACAGAAAATTAATCCTAAAATATGGGGGGATCTGAAGGTCTGAAAAAACTGTTTCTATAAGATCTTATGAGATGTTAAGTTCATGAATCTTCATATGTTTTATTGAGACAAAAACTAATCACATCAATATATCATATATCTACTCTAGAGGCCAATGCTTCCCAATGTGGTGTTATTTCTTATCCTGGGTCTTTGTGGTTAAGGTGTTTGGTGTAATGATTCCCATACCAACTCAAAAAATTAGGGAAAATCTGTCATTTCCAGGTTGGGGTACGTAGGCCTACCCTCATGACTACACTAGTCAGATAGTTTCACACCCTCCAAACAATAATCCAAGACAATTGGATTTGAATAAATCCTAGAAGATTCAGGGGTATCTCGAGGTTCTTTTGGGATAACTAAAGTGATTACCTTTGAGTTCTAGCTACATATATGACTTTGGTGGTGACATAGTAAAAATATTAATATCTTTTGTTGACACATATTCCCCAACCCCATTATCCTCTGCAGACTCTTCCTCCCATTGCCCGATTGTGGGCAGGGAAGTTAGGTTTATATGTATATTCTTTATTATAGAGGGTATCTTCCAAGTTAATGAAATCAAGAGAGTCAAAATGTGATTCTTCATTTGATGAGGGTTTTGATTGATGGGGTAGTTCCTATCCTCCCAATGATGGGGGGGGAGAAATCCACAAGGGTCTAAACTAGTATAGTAGTTGTTAAAAACTCATCCTATTGCACGTTTTATTATTTAACTGATTATTCCTACCTTCATAAGGTGGATCTAAAGGCAAAATCTTGGATGGTTCCATGAAACTAGGGTCACTGCTGGTTGATTCAGTTGTTTCTTAATGATGACATGGGATCAATCATTTTTATTTCGAGTCATATATTCATTGAACTTTTGTTCACACCTAGTTGGGACTTTCTAATAGTTACCTCCTTCCCATAGTTGGGTAGTGGAAACATATTCCACCTATTCCAAGGGGGTTCTATGACATTACATTTCTAGAATCAACTGTTATTTAGAGGAATTTCTTAAACATGAATGGATACTTAATTTTTTGTCCCAATATCATGCAAAAATAGAAATAGTAAGAATTATTACCAAGGCCAATTTAATTGGGTTTCTTGGTGTTAGGAAGATTGAGTAGATTATTTTTGATGGCTCTAATTAAGTAACCCCAAACCTACTATTTTCTGAAAAGTAGTTTTTGTTTATTTGGTCCTTATATTATTGGATTACTTATACTTTATTTATCTCTAAACGAGGTCATTGTTTCTAAATTTTCCATTCCATGGGAGGCACTGAGTGATATTGAGCTTATCCAGGTGCCACAGTAGCTGTCAGTGCTAGTTTAATCACAAAAGTGGCAGTTTCTTCTTTACCAGACCTCTTTCCTTGATAAATAGGTGTGGGTTGAGATTTGTCTTTGGTTTGTTGAATGTATACCTCTAGTTAGTTTACAATGACTACAAAATCCTAAAATACTACATGATAATTTATAGGGATTAATAGTATTTTAAACTTTTCCCAGTGATTATATATAAAAACCAAAAATAGTTGCTTCTATGGGAGATTCATATTGAGTGAGTATGTTAGAACTTTCCATATGATGATGAAATCCAAGAATCTATCATTTTTTCACTTCTTACAATTCAAGAGGTCAAGGATATTCATCTTATTTATAATATAAATGAATTGTAAAGGAACTAATGATGATGTATTCTCAACCTATAATGGACATGACCAGTAACTTTATATACCGGGAGAATGATACCCCTTATAGAGTCTATAAAAAACTTTTGAGTTTCACTAGATCCTACTGATTAAGTGTTCCCATTATAGGGACACATCAGGATATGAAATTTATCAAGTGTCATTTCAAATCTCTTAATCCATTGAGTTTTTAAAATTCACGATTCTTGAATTTGGTAGGAGTGATAGTTTCAGGTGCAACAAAAGTGCCTATTGGGCCAATGGAAAACATGGATTTTTTTTTCAATTTGACGGATCATTCACAATGAATTGGACATAAAAATCATGACCAATGAAAATTTTTCTGAATAATATTGTCAAATAAAATGCTATAAATAGGAGAATATTATTTTAGGTCAATTTTATGATTAATTTAATCAGAATAAGAAATATTAATGTGGTCTTGATATATTTTTTCATTGAGGATGTTGATCATTCTAACTCGATTGGTGTAGCATCATTATGTTGTGAGGAACAAAAGTTGATGCCCTCTAGAAGTGAAACACATGTGCTCCTTCAATCTCTGAACAATGTCAATGAATCATCAGGTGTTAGTGTGACTGATTAACCATCATTCATTATTCACCTTTGATTGGTTAATGTTCCTCTAGGATTAAAGTATTCTCTCATTTTCTTATCATTATAGTAAGGATGATAGGAGGATGAAGATCTTGAGAAGAATCCATTGTGCAAAATGGTTAACCTTCTCTAGAATGCGATAGTATTCTATTTATAGACCTAAGTCTAGGGTTTAATATTTAATTAATTTAACAAGGGACCTTTAATAAAATATTAAACCCTGAGAAACCCCATGCCATGTAATAAAATAATAATATTATTTTATTGCGTGGAGTTTTCTAACTGGAACAATGATAAATATTATTTTATGGTATTAAAAATTAATATTTATCATTATACCTAATCTTGATCCACTTTTACTCCTTATAATTTATCGAATACCCAAATAAATATTTTTATTAAATATTCATTAATTAAATAAATAAATAAATATTGTATTCACAGACTGTAAAAAATATATTTATTTAATACTTTCATAACCAAATAAATTATTTATTTAATAAAAAAATAATTATTTAATATGATGAAAATATAAAGAGATAAATAAATAATATATATTCATGTAATCAAACAATTACCTTATGAATAAATATTTATTTAATATTTGCAATCATGTAATAAATCATGAATAAATATTAACTCTCAGTATGAAGAATAATATTTATTCCAATTGTTAAATATAAATAATATTTAAATAATATCAAAGGAAACACTTTGTGTGTGACCTTGTATGACTCTTCCTTAGTGGAATTAGGTGGGATTTCTTAAAGTACATGTTTACTATCTAAAAAAGGGTTAATCCACCCACAAAGTTAGAAGATATGCCGCAAAAATAAAAAAACATACAATTGATAACTTTGTAATATAATCCCTCTGTCATGATATACTATCAATACAGTTGTATACATTTTTCATCAACCTTAATGATTGATATATCTTTCTTTTATTATCTGAAATGAACATGTCTACATCACCATATCTAGGGAATTTATTTCGATGGTTTTTTCCAATCAAAGGGACGAGATATAAACTTCCATAAAGATAGAAATGACAAATACTTCCCTAACTTCTTCATTAATGACATATCATTCATGATGCAACCAAATTACCCAAATTCTTTATGATCATATTCCTTCAAGATTAACAACAAATAATAAAATTTCAGGTGTCATGGCATGCATTAATAATAATATTAAATTCTGAGCAGCATTACATATTCTTGTAGTTAGTAATATCCCATGACATATAAACATGTGGAATTCCAATAGGTGGTTTTCTTCTCATAATCCTCTATTGTGGAGATTATCAAGTGAAAACTTCATGAGATGAAGTATCATCTGTTTATGAGTACTCAGACTTGATAGTCAACTTATTATGTACCCCATCATAGAATGTTATCTAACTATAGAAAAATATATATGAATATCTCCATAGTATTTCAAGGATCTCATCATAGAGGGAACTACTATGAACTTTTCAATGTGTTATATAATTCAATACATTATTGCATATAAATAATATGTAATAATATATTTTAATTAATATTAAATTCATTGAACATACATGAAATCTAAACTACAAATAGTTGGTTCTAGGGAACTAACTCCAATAGAATCCCATTTTGACTAGTTCCAACTACCAACAACTATAAATGCCCTTGATCTCACATAATGATCATTTTTCTACCGATTTAAATATATAATTAAGGGGTCTACCGCATTTTCATCTCTAGAAGCTCTTCTCATAGTGATTTCACCTATTTGAAATAAATTAATCAATAGATGATATTTCCCAAGCATGTGAATAGTATCTTAATGTGACCTTAGATCCTTTGCAAGATCCACAACTATAATATTATCATAGTAGAGCATGATAAGGTTGATACCATCAGGAACCCCCATCAATCTCTTGGAATAAGTTTTGAATCCAAACTACAACTTTAGTTTCCTCAAAAGTCACAATATATTTAGACTCTACTATAGAATCAATGAATACTACTTTATTTGATCTCATCTAGCTCACAAAAACTCCATTGAGAGTGAATACATATTCTGACTACAATTTTATATCATCTTTATCTATTTTGAAACTAGCATATGCATATCTCCTCCATTAACCAGGAACATATCCTTAGTATTCCTCTGATACTTGAGGAAAGTCTTGATTTCCATCTAATGGCGGTCACATAGGTCATATTGATATCTTCTTACCATACTTAATACATATGAAACATCTGGCCTTGTACATAGAATAACATACATTATTATCCCAATCACTAATATGTATGGATTATTTTCCATTATCTATCTTCCCTCATGTGTTTAAGGACACATTTTCTTGGAAATATGATTTCTATGTGCCACTAGTGATAATCCCCTGTTATATTTCTCCATACTGAATCTATTTAGTATCTTTTTAATGTATGTACTTTGACTTAGTCCAAGTAGCCTCTTAGATCTATGTTAATGGATATTTATCCCAATAATATACATTGATTCACCTAAGTCCTTGGATAATCATGTGTTTAACTAGGCTTTAAAAAACTATAAAACTTGTATTTCATTTACAATGACTATCATATCATCAACATAAACTATCAGTAAAACAACAACACTCCCACTAAACCACTTATAGAAACAAGGCTCACAGTCATTCTTTATGAAACCAAATTATGTTATGGATTTATCAAATTGAATTTTCCTTGACCTGGATGATTTATTTAATCCATAAATGGATCTATGAAACTTGTATACTTTATTGGAATACTTTGGAGTCACAAACCCTTTAGGTATTTTCATGTAAACATCTTCCTAAAGGTTCCCATTAAGGAAAGATATTTTGACATCCATTTGATAAATCTAATAGTCATGGTAATCTATTATAGAAAGTAAAATTATGATTGATTTTAGTATAGAAACTAGTGAAGATGTTTCATCATAGTCTATGCCTTGAAAAATTTTAAACCCTTTTGAAATGCCTTATAGATATTGACTTTCCCATCCATGTCCAATTTATTCTTGAATACCCATTTACAACCAATGGGATTTACGTCCACTGGATAATCTACCAAAACCAATACTTTGTTCTAGTACATAGAATATATTTAATAATTCATAGATTATTTCCATTTGAAAACATTTTTTACTTAATATTTAATTTTATATTACAAGATCATTATTATAAACTAATACCAAGTCACTATAATTGGTTACTATAAAACCATATGGTTCTTATTCTCTAACATCTATCATACTCCTATATAGTATTTGTGTCTTTGGAATTTCCTCTTCCACTTGTATTTTTGGAATCTATTCCTATGATAACTTTTTTGTATCTTGAATCTATATTTTACCAAATTCTATCTCTCTCCCACTATCTCTTTTGGATATGTGATCAATTTCAAGAAATAAGGTACATCTATTAACCACAAATTTCTTATCTAATGGATCGCATAGGTAATATACTTTAGTTTACTAAAGATATACTATTAAGATACATTTAGTGATTTAGGGCACAATTTTATTTCTATAAATCACCTTAACATACACTTCACAACCCCACACTCATACATGTGACAACATGGGTTTATTTATATACCAACTTTGATAAGAAATACTATTTTCTTATTTAGCTGGAATTCAATTTAGTGCGTATGATGTTGTATGTAATTTGTATCCCCAAATGGATAATGGAAGACTCACATGACTCATTATTGATCCCACCATGTCTAATAGGGTGTAATTACTCTTTTCACTTACACTATTCTATTATGGTGTATATGTAATAGTGAGTTTGTATAAAATCCCAAACACTCATAAATAATAAATGATGTTTTGATTAAGATATTCTCTACCATAGTTTGAGTGGAGTTTCTTAATATTTATAATAAGTTGGTTCTCAACATAATTCTTATATTCCATGATTTTTTTCAAAAGACTCTAACTTATACCACCTTAAGTATAAATATCCATATCTACTAAAGTCATCGGTAAAAGTTATTAAGTATGAGTAAAAAACCTTGTATTAAACTAGAAATGGAACATAAAAATTAGTATAAACAAACTTAGAAATCTTAGTGGCCCTTTAACATTTTACAATAAATGGTGATTTAGTAATTTTCCTTATAAATATTCATGATATACACTAAATGGTTTCAGTTTAAATTAACCCAAATATCTATCTTGGTGTAATCTGGTCAAACAATTTTTTTACATGACCTAGCTAGTGATTCCATAGTTGGGTTTGGTATGAGTCATGTGAACTATATTCTTTATCAATTTCTATTACTTGGTTTGTGTAATAAAATATATTAATACCATAATTTATATATTCCTTACCACAAAAAATAATTTCATTGTAAAATAAGAAACACTAATTTTAAAATTTGGAAATAAATCTATCTAAATAAATTATAGACATAGAAATAATGTTTTTGGTAATCAATAGCACATAATAAAAATATTTTACAACCAAGATCATTCCAATTAAAAATGTGAGGTGGTAGTCCCCAATAGCCACAAAAAATAAGTCTAGATCCATTGGCTTCTTATAGATCTAACTCACCCTGGGAAATATTCTATAATCAACTTGGTTTCTATATATTAATACACATGTGAGAACCACCTACTGTATTTAATACCTTATTTTTATAACCAAATAGATTACACTTGATAAGGAACACACATAAAGCTTCCCATTTCTTATTAGTTTGGGATTAATTTTTTTATTTAGTGGCCCCTCTTGACACATGCAAAATAGAAAACATCTTGTTCCATTGCCTGCCTCTTGATACACCATTTCTTGGAAGGGTGTAATGAAGAATCTTTAGACTTGGAATTGGTTTTGGAGAACTTATGTTGGCCTTTAATTTTATTCATGATAAGGATTTAAGGATTTTAACACTTTATATCCCTGTCAACTTATAAAAGTAGATTTGGAAGATCTCAGATAGAATTATCTATGTTTTTTATATTGAAATTGATGGGAAAATGGAGAAGCTCTGATGGAGTGATGAAAGAATGAGATTGGTGCATAGTTATTTAGGAATATTAAAACTTAAAACCTCTAGGTACTCAATGTATCCAATAATTTTGACTATGTGAAGAATAGTTGTCAAATATTCTCTAATATTTCTCATTAATAGCAAATTGGAGATATCAAAAAATTTCTATCTTTCTCTCTCCAAATAAATACTATGGAGATACTAGAGCTTTCTATAGGAATCCATGTTTTTTGTGACTACATGAGTTTTTTATACATGGATGAAATCATTAAAAATTGGATATCTAGAATATCATTCAGTTGTTTTCATAGATAGAAAACTCACCATCACTCTTTACCTTAGCAAGCAGATCAGGGATTGAGGAATATAGAATGTATGATTTCTGTTCATGGTGCTACAGAAACCACATGCATCTAAAACATTCCTAGAAGTTAATACTAGTTATAATATTGTATTTCTCCATAATTTATCATAGGTATAAGGTGGATGAGAAAATTTTCTTTATTTTATAATAATAGAGTAGATTATTAGTAAGTAACTTGATTAAAATTTAAGTGAGACATAATAATTGATATTTTTAATTTTTCAAGTATCCCACTATTTTATCAAGTCTCAATGAACCTCACCATTGAACTTGTAATGGCATGTCACTTTATACATTCTAGTGACTAGGATCCATATTTCCATCCTTATGTCTAAACTATGGACATGGAAAATGTAAGAAGGTTTTTAAGTAGGTGATCTTTCCAATTATTTGATTGTGACTCCTTATTCTATCGAGTGGAATCCCCAATCCTAAAATCATATCAAGGATTTCCTCAACACAGGACACCAATTTTTTAATGAACATACTATGGACATTAAATTCAATACAAGTTTGGTTAATTAGACCCACCATCTTAGTTAAGATTACCCAATAATTAAAAGTTCCCCTAGCTATGGTATGAATTAAAACTTTAACTATGGTTTGACTTAATTTAGATAATGGAAGGCATAATTATTGAATATTAACTTGGATTATTTTGTTTATTATGCATAAATTTTCTTATTATAACTTTTACATGTCATGTTAATATTATGTTTGTTTTAAATAAGTGATTAACCGTGTACTAATAAATTTTTTATGCATAATCCTTTTATTTTAATTCCATATTTTCATATTAAATCATTTATTTATGTGATATTAGACTTTCATCCATAAAATAAATCATGTATAGATATAAATAACATAAAGAAACAATTGATTCAATCATGAGATTATCTAATGGTTGATTTAATAAGTGGAAAATAAATCAACCTATGAACCCAGTGGAAAACTCATTGTACTATTATTAGCATGAGTTACAACATTCCACATATCAAGCTATGTATTACCCATGTTGGTTTCATCTCAGTTCCATATTAAACTATCTCCACCTCGGCTCTACCTTGCACCCAGACCATGTGCCTTCAAATAATCCTTTTATTACATATGTTTTATAATTGAAACATAGGTGAGGGGAACTGAAGGACTGGTTAAGGGGAATTACATAAAATAACCTTGGACACACAATTATTAAGTAATAAAGAGGGAGATATGACATGTATGAATTAATATTTAATTTAACAGTAAATAATTGAAATCCCATGCAATAAAATTAAATTAAATAAAAACAACAAATAAATAGATCTGGTAAAATCTCATGATCCATCATACACATGCAACGACTACACATTTAAAAAAACTAGCTAGAATCCATTTTAATTCATTATTTGATAAGATAAAAACCATATAAATTAATCTGATTAATATATTTATTTATCAATTAATTAATTTCATCTCATTACATCCAATTATCCTAGAGATTCCTATAAAATGTGATTTTAGATAAAATAAATTATTTTATTTTATTTTAAATTTAATAAAACAGTACAAAACTTTGAACTTTGAAGAAACTCTATGAGTACCTATCCGAATTAATCATTATGGTCCTTATTGTATACAATACACTCATATGAAAATTGTGTACAAGACATGTGTCATAATTTCATGGAATGTAATGTCAGATTAATGACACATAGAACACATGATAATTATATTGGCTATGAGAATTAAAACACACTAAATCTTTAGTATGCAATGACCATACATGATTTATAGTTTCAAAGATTATGTATAATTAATTAATCAATTAATATAATATAAAACCCAATGAAAGGAATATAATATTAATCTAATTACTCGCATAACTCAGGTCGATGAGGTTTAATAGAGTAATTAAATAAATTTAATATTCCTACATAAATAGGTAAAGTACATGGTGTGTAATTTACTTTGATAGATGTCCACAATACATGCCTAGGGACTCAACAAGTACTTCTCATAGAAAATTACGAAGTATACAATGTGTTGGAAAGATACATGATGTATGCTTCAAGTTTTAGGACTTCCATCCTGTACAAATCGTGTGTTGAATATACATGGTCTATTAATTACATGAAACATATTTAACCCATTTTTTATCCATGAAAACATGTGGAATACATGGCATGTAGTCCAAAAAAACCATGTGCCACCCTAGCTGGTCAAGACATGGTGAAATTAATGAACACATCCTATATTTATCACATGATAACCCGAATTCCATATAGGTTTCCTGATGTAATGAATAAGGATACATGAGATGTAACAAATGATTACATGATATATAACACCTTTTTATCCGACCAAAGTTATTGGAACCCCTAGATGGGTTCTTAAGATGCACTCTTCTTTAATTATTATATGATCTTGGTTATGTATTCAAGAAATAAAGAGGAGGAAGAATAGATCTTGATGATCAGATAAAGAATAAATAAAAATTGAAATTAAATTTTACTTCTAAATGTGTAATGATAAAAAATCATATAAATAATTATAAATTTGAATGTGACCACTTTGATACCACTTTATGGTTCTGTGCATAATAGAAGAACTTATTGGGCCAATGCCTAACTTGGATTTTGTCAGATTAAACAGATCATTCAAAATGTAAAAGACATAAATTCTATAAGAAAATAAATTTTTTATGAAGGATATTTTCAAATAAAACACTTAAACCAAGAGAGTATCTTTTTATGTAAATTTTATAATTAATTTAAGCATTGTAAGTTATATTACCTCATTCTTAAAATCTTTCTTCATTGTGGATGTTGATTGTTCTAATCCAATTGGTGTTTCATCATTTCATAGTGATAACCAAAGGTAGAGTCCCTCTAATAGTGATCCACATGTGAACCTTTTATTTCTGAAAAACAATGATGAATCACCGGGTGATAGTGTGTCTGATTGATCATCTTGCCTTATTCACCATTGATTACTTCATGTTCCTTTGGGATTGAAGGAATCACTCTTTTTATTATTGTTCTTGTGAGGATGAGAGGTGGAGGAAGATCATCATAGGAATCTGTTGTACATAATGACTAACCTTCTTTATAATGTAATAATAGACAATTTAAATACACAGGGCTAGATTTTAACATTTAACTAATCATACAAGGTCCCTTTAATAAAATATTAAACCCTGAGAAACTCCATTCCATGAAATAAAATAATAATAATATTTTATTTCATTACATGTTGTTGGAACCAATAATTGTGCATATTACACTTTTCCTTTGAAGATTTCAGATGTCTGAAGACTATGTGGTAACTAAAATATAGCTTGCATGGAAGGCTTGGAGATGGAACTTTTAATTAAGGAATACCATTTATTAGATTCATTATATTTAGATTATTTTCTAGGTGCTCATGATGAGCCCCTAGATAAAAATATTGGCCATACAGGCCTAACCAACCTAGCCAGATCAACCAAGGATCTTGCAGGATTCACCTCAACTGCACCTAGGGAGCCAACTCGGCTGGCTAGAACATTAGTAGTAGAGAGGCATAGGCAAGCGCCCACACATAAAAATGGAAAAGACACACCGTAGGGAGAAAATGGATCAGAACATGTGGCACCACCATGTGGGTATGCACGATGATTGAGGTTTCAAATTTCTGAAACCCAAGATGCACCGCTAGGTTGATAAACCACAATGATGATGCTGTGGTGTTTTGATGTGGGATGGGATTTTCATGATACTGTTCACACAATTAAATCTTATCCACTCGATCATTATATTAGCTAATCTCGACCATCCATTGAAATATCAAATGATTCCCTTTTTAAAGATTTGATACCGCACTACTAATATTCAAAATCAGCTGATCCCTCGCAGTGTGAGACCTTTGTCTTCAGACTCCCGCTTGTCTGCTCATCTTCCACTCTCCTGTGCCACTGGTTCGACATATTAATGAAACTCATTTTCTCTTTCATGATCACTCACCCATCACCATGGATATCCATCTCCACTAAATTCACCCAAGAAACCCAGTGTAGATTTCCCTATAATCGACATCCTCTAATAGTCCTCCATGTAAGTTGTCACATGAATCCCATTACCAGAACCAGTTTCATGCCGCAAGAGCTTCCACCAAATCTTAAAGTTGTCACGTGATCATCCTTTGATCACATGATCAAGTTAAGACAATCAGTGGGATCATCATGAGAAGTTTATGACTACATGAAATCTTCAACTTCTATATAATTTTATCTGAATTAATTAAAAATTATCATAAGATGTCTCGTGGCACCACGAAAGGAAACCAAATAATTTCATGATTAAATTAAGTGATAATGTGATAAATAATAAGTCATCTTGCGATCAAGTGATGATGATCCCACTATATCTCTAATTCCTTGACCAACACATGTGATGTCCTCCCCATATAAAGGGAACCACTTTCGGCCTATAAATACCCAGATCCCCTCATAAAAAATACACACGTGAGGAGAGGAAAGGGAGCATCGGAGAAAAAAATGGGATGACCACCACTCCCAGAGATCACCTCCAGGTAATTAAGAGGACCCCTCACAAGAATCTACTATGAGATTTCATCTCAATAACTCATCACGTGATCTTCATCAGATCACATGATCACTGGATAATATAATATCATGAAAGTCCCTTGTGAGACAGCGTCTCTGAGTGGCCATGAACTCTATAAAATGAACATCCCTATCACATGAACCTCATTCCTTGACATGAAACTATGATGCCCATAATAACTAGTACATATGCATGATAATTAGTAAAACCTTCACCCATGCAAGTGACACCAATGTGAAGCCTCGATGCAAGATCACACAACTCTTCACTTGATCCATTTTTGATCATGCTATCATATCACATGACAAATAAAAGACCATTCCACCCCCAACATTGTAAATCAAGGAATATAGTCTCCAATTCATTCCCTATGTTCATGTGATTTCCTCATTGACCTTGAATGGGAGATCATGAAAAATATCAATCTTGCGTTTCTAGGAGCCTTCATGTCCCACGATTCCTACACACGACATTGAAATTTGATGCCTCGATACACAAAATCCCCATGGACACCACCTTCATAAAAGGAGAAAAAAGAGGATGTGTGGCCCATATGTCATGCACCTTATTCATGAAATGTCTACCATCGCCCCATAAATGCTACGACTTTGATATGCAGCCCCTATGCATAAGCACAAAACCCATCACAACACATTATGATGGTCATGTAGATCACATGAGTGTGGAAATCATGCGGTGTCATGAAGACACCCATCAACATGCAAATAAATCAATGGAAAAAACCTCATTTGTATGTAACATGCACCCTAAAACATGATTATGGTGTCATTGGGAAGCCTCTGTGCATATTCAAGGGGCCCCTCTCAAGTCCCTTATGAGTTCATATGAATTTCATACACATTGGGTCATCATGCGAGTTCCATTTGACATGTGTATGAGTCTATTGAGAGGACCTACTTTCTCCATAAAATCCCTATGGTGTTTTCCCTTGACATGAACACGTGGGCATGCATCATTTACCATGAAAATTTAGGCAAAATTCATTTGGATAGGTTGCATCAATCCATGGGAATTCTCCCATTTTAATGCGAGTGATCCTAAATACATTCGTGAGACCCTAACACATAACTCCCTTAGGAACGCATGATCAATTGATTCATTAATGGTCTTAGGATGACCTTATGAAACCTTTTACAATCCAAGTTGATTAGGAAACAACCCCTTGATGTGTCTGCATTGTCATAATGTAGACTCAAGACAAGTCAGGTCGATTGTGTGATTTCCCATTAACATGCTGACAATGTCATGAGACAACCTGAGGACAATTAATATTGATCATTCAAATCATCTTGGAATTTTCTACCTTGATTATGAGAAGATATCCTATATAATAAAATTTTATCATGTGAAGGAGTATTTAACATGTTAGAATGGTCATGATATTACCAATATAAATGTCAGAGTTTTCATGGGATAATACAAAGACAAGTCAGTCCGATCATGTGACAACGTATGGTAATGTCTACTTTGGTTATGTGCAAGAACCCAGACATGTATTCTTCTATTATAAAAATGCATCCAAGACAAGTCAATTGATTATATAGACACCCTTGGATGTGTATGACAAGTCAGAAATATTCCTCAAACATGTTTGGTAGAAATTCAAGACATGTCCAGCAGACATCCAAGACATGTCAGGAAGATCCCCTAGGACATGTAAAACTTGTCTGGTAAACCCACTTAGACTCATTCCATGTGTACCCCAGTACGGAACCTTAGGACGCATACCATTTTTATAAGGGAAGGGTCCTTGATGAGCTAGCGTTACACACTCATGTGACCCTATTGGTGTCATGCTCTCAGATAGACCTTGCATGGTCGTCATCTCTCTTTATCTGTTAGAAGAGAGAGAATTAATATTCCAAAGGGAAGACTCAGTGTGTAATACCCGATAAATATGGAATCCATACTTGTATAATCCCCTAGAATTCCTAAAACCTTAGGGATAACAACAATGTCTCTGAGCATGATCACCCACCATAACCCATCAGTGGGTTAAGGGATAACTGAACTACAAGAACTCTAATACCTGTAATAACGAGGATATACCAAATGCCTTTATAAGTATTGAGATCAAATAGTCCTCCACTTCAGTGTAGGTCACCTCATGTATCAGACATTATAACCATTAAGAACCAATTATTACCCTATGGTGGTCACTCTTCCTCATCCATCAATGGATGAGAAGTGGGCACATAAACATGCATCATTTTAAGTATCAGTCCCAATCATTTCCTCAAGTACCTCAAACCCATTAGCGGGTTAGGAATGAACTGAACTATGATAAATCTGATTCCTATTATAAAATATGATACATAAGACTCCTTCCTAAGGTATGATATCCATACCATATCCTCCATGGGATGAGTAATCATACCTCTCAAAGGGAAATTTTAATGTGTAAGCCCCGTATAGATATGCTCTCATAAAATGTGTGTAATATTTTTCTATCTCTTATTTCTCACATAGAGTATGAATCACATGTTCTTAGATACTAGAAATGATTGTGTAATTATAATGATAATAATTCACCAGTGTGGGATTATCAATGAGGTGTAAGTCATATTACATCCTATCTCCGCTCAAAGGGTTATACTCCTAAAAAAGCCAGGGAAGTTTTATATGCAAAAGTCCCGTATAAGGCCTTTATGGTTGTATCTATCACAATGTAGACACCCATATGATAACTACATAGACTTTGAGTGGATATGGGGTGTGATATGAATGTATCGGTCTAAAAACAAGACCTTAAACTATACCAAACAAACTATGTGGGTTTTGATTCCTATTTTCACAAGATATATAGGTTGACTCATAGAGGTCTAATCCCATATCCAAGACACAGACCATATTCTTGGATGAAGGTAAACTTCAAAGTACCTGAATATAGCCATAACTGATGTCATCATAAATAAATAAGAGAGTTATAGAGAACCCATGATATGCACACAATTATTCCTATCGATACATGTTCATAATCAAGTTGTGGAAACAGGGGTAACCTGTCTGGTATCGGGGTTTGGGAAGGATTTCAATAACATATCTTAAATCTATAATAGAGTCTTAAAGCAGGCAAAAATTCCTCCCAAAAGGGTGTGATAAGCCCAACCTCGCATCCTCTTGACCAATGTGAGTCCCAAAGCGTCATTGGGTCCCAAACCCCAATTGACCACCTGCCTTTGGAAAGAAGTTCTATACACAATTATGGATGGGGGAACCATTGAGAGTTTCCATTAATAAATACAATGGTTACCCAAAATTAATGATTGGTAAGAAAAAAATCCACCACAATCAATCAGCAGGAAAAACTGAATGCACCTCAACAGGGGTTCCTTGTAGTCTTTTTCATGAAAAAATAAAAATGGTGAATCCAACATGAAATTATTTAACTGTGCCATCCCTTTCACTAGTCAAAAAATTTTATATTTTTTTGTTCCTATTAGGTCTATTTTATTCAACAATTGTTTCAAAACAAAATGTAAAACTTGACTCATTTCTTTTAACAATTCTTAATTATGATTAAAAATAATGGACCACCTCTTTAACCCTTAAACTATAAAAGTTATTGATCAAACTTGTACTCTTATGTATAATTATTCACTAATAAGGTTTCTTGTTTTATCCATAGGACATCTCATATTCCTTGCAATTAAAATGACATCATCGAATGTGCCAAAAAATGCTAAGATCACTAGACAAGTTTCTTTGGCCCCGTGGCCCCAATGTATGTTGTCACTAACACACCAATTTGAGTATTAGTTAGAGAAATTTTTGGTCTAGGATTACCAAATCAATATCTTCATATTGACTCTAGAATCATCCCATTAAATTCTTCAAATGATGAATTCCCACTCGTCATCTCCCCCGGGACAGACCATAGGAGCGGAAGTGGCCCTTGTTTCCATATTCAATCACTTTGGGAGCCTATACCTAGAGGGAAAAAATTCATACATTACCTACATCAGGGAGGTGGAAATGGATAATAATAATTTTAAATAAATCACTCAGGAGTTTCCTAGGAGGGATCCTATCTATTCTGGTCATCATCACTGACATGTGACCATGATTCCACAAGGATATTTGGAGGTGGTTGTGCCTATACCAATTTTCCAAGTTGGGGAACACAATAGGAGATCCTACCAGGGGCATCCAAATAATGAAGCTCAGGATCAGTCTTATGTACTTGATAAAATGAATATATATGTGGCCCACCAATGTATCATGATAGTTGCTCAAAATCAATCCCAGATCATCAATAGACAGGAGCTTCTGACTCCATCAAAACATTTCTTGGTGACTATAGAATATCAGGGAGTACCCCATCCTATAGTTATGGGAGATTTTTTATCATATTTTACCATGGTATCATCCTTATCATGTTAATTGACCCCTCAAACTATATCATGGGAACAAAAACCTCAAACGATATCATGGGAACCGACCCCTCAAATGATATCATGGGCATCAACCCCTCAAATGGTATCATGAGAACTGAACCTCAAAGGGTATGATGGGAATTGACCACTAAAATGGTATCATGGTCATAAAACCCTCAAATGGTATCATGGAACTGAACCCTAAAAGGTAGAGTGGGCATTGAACCTCTAAATGGTACTCCAGGCACCAACCAGCCAAAGGAGATACTCTGTTGAGGAGGATCACCATCCCACTTGTGTCTCAGTTAACATGATATAAATCAGATCTGAATACTCCTCATTAGATCCAAATGAGTACACTCTTGAAGAGTAAAATCATACCCTCTTACATTCATCTAAGTCATAGTAGGTTTTCATACCTTCTATCGCTATCATGGGAAAAGAAAGGCTCAATAGTATCTTTCAGGAATCTACAGAAGGTGTTTCCAACTGAGTTGGTATTTTAGAGGGTAATAAAAATGAATAATATTGAATGTGGAAGTAGTATATTCTATCTCTGGGGTCCAAGTTATAACTACCATAATCATCCACCCACCCTTCCATCGACAGAGTAGAGGGTGTTGTCATGGATCCTTCCATCCATCCCCTTGAATATGAAAAGTAAATTTCTATAGAATAATGGATCAAAAAACTCCAACAAGAGACTATGGATATTTAGGGAATAATTTTGGGAATAATCCTAAGATCTATATCTTGGGATGATGTACCAATAACTGGCTATGGAAACCCACCTTGTAGTGAAGTTCCCCAACCCATAGGGCTGGGGGATTTTTCATATTTTTACCCCCTCATCGGGTGAAATCCTAAAATTGTTCCACCTCTCCCAATCCCATAGGGTTGAGTATATTTCCATATTTTCCACCTCCTCATATAGGAAATTCTATAAACCATCTAACATAGATGTTTCCACAAAAACTCTAGGAGATTCAGGATCCTTTAATCAGTAGGAAGCGTCTGTATCATCCAAGACCCCCAATGCTTTAGCACCCGCCCATGAACCAATGAAGACTACGACCCTTTACCCCTAGATCTAGACTCAACTAGGAATCCACATCAATGGAGATATTTATAAAATGTGGGAGAATCCACATGATAACCCATATATTATAGAAATATTGTGGAAATTATATTACTTCCAATCAAGACATGTTCCCAAGTATTTCAACAATGCCATGGAAAATGGTTTGATAGAGCTCTCGACAATAAGAAATCAAAGTGAAGAAAGGATTGTGGGCCATTACAATAATTTACCCTACCATAGACGTCTTGAGAACACAATAGAAGGTCATTTTTCATTCAAATAATGGCTTCATGTGCATATGGAAATGGGGATATTGGAACCACCGACACATGAATCCTCGCTCTAGTCACCTGATCACTCTGAATAGAATGCACTAGTTATACAGTGGAGCATGATACACATACCTTATATGGATAAACGACCATAATTCAATGAAATATTGAAAAAAAACATATTATTTCCAAATAAATAATTCCTCCAATTATTTTTACTGTGCCATGGAAAATTGTTTGAAGTTAATCCCAACAATAAGGAAGCCCAATGAGGAAAGGTTGACAGACCATGAAAACCATTGCACCTACCATAGATGTTTCAAGAACACAATAGAGAGCTTATTTGTATTTAAAGATTGGTTATATATAATAGAAAGTACATGATTGATAATGTTTAAGGATCACAAAACTCATGGAATAAGCATAAGAATTATCCAAGCTCCATCAGATGATCCACTCTCCTGATAGGTTATTACCGTTGCCTTTACCGCAAGATGTCAAACTACATAGTTTATGTTCTTACTGCAAGACGTTAAACTATATGGACATCATCCTTACCATAATATGTAAAACTATATGGCTGATTCCCTTATTGAAAGACATTAAACTGTATGGCCATCATCCTTACTGAAAGACATCAAACTACATGAATGATGTCCTTATCGGAAGATGTTAAAATGCATGGCCATCATCCTTACCAAAAGACATAAAACTACACGGTTGATGTACTTACCACAAGACATTAAACTCCATGGACATATTAATCACCAAAATATGTTGAACTATATGTTCATAATCCTTACTAGAAGACATTAAACTATATAGATCACATCCTCACCGTAAGATGTTAAACTGCACGACTGATGTACTTTCTGCATGACACTAAACTTCATGGGTTTTCTAGAACTACGTATGAATTGATTCCCAACTAACTAAGATAAATAGGGACATTTGGATCCTATATCCTAGACCAACCAACTATATTCACATTATTACCACGAGACAATAAACTACATGACTGATGCCATTTCTTCATGACATTAAACAACATGGGTTTTCTAGAACTATATACTGCTTGATTCTCATTTCAATGAGATATGTTGGGATGCTTGGATCCTATATCTTGGCCCAACCACCTATATTCACATCCTTACCACATGACAATAAAACTACATGGAACACATACCGATCACAAGATGATAAACTATGTAACATATTAATCTATGGGAGACATCGTCTACATCAAGTGGAAATTGAAGTTGCCAGAAAAACCACCAATATAGTACAATATAAATCCCTAATATATCATATAATTTCAAATACCCATTAGATGAATACTGAGGGAGTTCTCTTCCAGTTAACCTCCCAAAACACATAGATCTAGGAATCAAGGACACCTTGTTAAATGGGGAAAGTTTAAAACTAGATAAAGAAGGCATGTACCCCTACTAGTTCAAAAAACATCTTCCATCATATCTTGGTAGAATGCAGAGGGTAAGTATGAATCCACACCCCTATTCATATAGTTAATCAAAATATTTTTACAGAACACAGAGGATATGAGTGGGTGTATATCCTCAATTTGATCAAATACATTTACCAACACATACTGGAAGTTGGGAGCATTCACACATATATTCCTGTACATGCCTTGTTGAAGTGATAGTGATTTGTGACACCAACAGAGGAGCTCCATCGGTATATTCTGGTGAAGATGTAGTGATAAATATATATTCATATCCCAATAGTTAGAGCATCATGATACTATGATCAATATGAACATGTGGATACTTCAGATCAAGTGTATATCCTTGCTCCAGTCCATGAGGATTTTCGGAATATTCCGATAAAGGATGCGACATAAGGGTCGGGATCATATCCCCGTTCCAACCGGGGCTCACCAAGTAAGCATGACACGTTCCTTGGGAAAGGATTATATTATTATCACAAAAGATCGATGGGACATCCAAAAGAATTTATATTAGTCTCATATCCCTTTTATGGTTGGGTCTTACCAAGTGAGAACAAAACATGCCTTGGAATAAGCTCAAATCCCTATTAAAAAAATAGTAACGAGATACTCCAAAGGCCTAGGATAGGGATCATATCACCATTCTGGTTGAGGCTCACCAAGTAAGAGTGGTGCATTCCTTAGTACATGCTCATTTTTCTGTCAACGAAGCTACTTGAAATATCCCAATAGCTTACATAAGGAGGCTCATATCCCTACTCCAATTCTGGAGGTTTGTCGACATATTTCGATGGGGAATTCATATTTGGATCGGGCTTATATTCCTATTTCAAATGGGGCTCACCAAGTGAGAGTGTCACATACCATGGGATAGGATCATACTGCTTTCAATAAAGACCAATGACGTATTTCAAAAATCAAGGACCATTCTCATATCCCCATTCCGGATGAGGTCCACCAAGTAAGAGAGAAATATGCCTTGGGATAGGCTCATATCCCTATAAAAGGTGCTCATTGGCATACCACAAAAGATTCTCATTAGTGGGATCATATTTCTATAGCACAATATAGTTATCGATGTATTCTGATAGCAGTCATAGAGTATGCTTATATCCCTAATCAACCCCAAAAGGCAGGACGACATAATCCAACCACAATTCAAGAGTGAGGCTCATAACCCTAACCTACTCAATTCCATGTTTCCTTGAGGTTGTTCAAGACAAATTAGAAATACTCCAAGAGTCTGTTGACTCCTAAAATAAAGTATAAGGTGATCATTACCATGATATTCCTCTTCATGGTAGTGTAGATATGGATCATGGGGACTCTACTCTTGAAATCTTCGATGTTCAACCTCCCCACAATGATATCTCACACAGAAAAGGAAATAATCCCCTTGACTAAACACCTTCATATAGAGAGGTGATCAAAAATAAAAAACACTTTTGTATATAAAGGTGATAAAAAATATCAGGCATCTACGTATAGAAATATTCTCACAATACCAGGGTTAGGCATATATAGTGCCCCAATCAACCATCAACAACATTTCACTATGGTTAAAAGGTGACCCAGATAGGAAACCTCTGTGTCCTAGCTAGGTAAAGACATATAGCTCTGATGAAGAAGCGTCTAAAAAGACTATATGGAGAGAGTTATCTAGAAGAAACCTCCCAAAAATGCTTAGAACCATTACCCCAACTAATTATGAGGTCCTAAACTAGTAAAAAAGGGATTACCAGAGATCATCCAAACCACATGATGTTAAAATATATGAAGTTCATCATAACCACATGATGTTAAACTATACAGAGATGTCCTCACCACATGAAATTAAACTATATAGATTCATCCCAATTTCATGACATTAAACTGTATGAGCTCATCCTGGTTGGATGATGTTAAACAACAAAAGATCATCCTAGTAGAAAGATGTTAAACTGCATGGAGTCTCTCATCCTGGTCTCATGATGTTAAACTGCACAAGCACATCCTCACCGTATAATGTTAAACTCCACAATAAGCACCATCTCACTAATGACTCACCACACGTGAGACAAATCTATGTGAAGGAAGGATGATATTACCCTATCCTCATGTGAGAGATATCTCTACATAGGGAATCCCCTCATCGAAGAACTATGTGTGGCTTGATTCTTACCATCATAGAATACGTAGTGATGCCATAACTTTTAGTCTTTGTCATATCCACAATATTACTTTTATTTCACATCAGGTGATCCTTGTTCTTACTACATGAAATTAAAATTCACATCATATGTCATTACCTCATGATGAAAAATTGAACAGATCCATAACATTACTTCCCTTTCACATCAGGTGACCCATATCCTTACCGCAAGACTTTAAACTGCATGGCTAATGTCCTTTCCGCACATAATTAAAATGAATGGTTTCTTTATAAATATGTATGGCTAGATTATCATTTTCAATGAGATACGTAGGCAATCCTCAATATTATATCTTAGTCCAACCACCACATGATGCAAAATTACCCATCCCTATCTTTAGTTACCTCTTTTTATCGAGAGAAATCCTAGCCATTCCCTGTTTCTCACACCGATCATTGCTCACGTGAACTTAGGAATTTAGGTAGGATATTCCCTATATAAAAAAGCATACAAGATCATGATAGGGTTATTTTTGTCCTAAATGAAAGACCTTAAAAGGAATACCACGAGTCCTCTCTATATGACAGTAAACTACACAGTTGATTTCCTTTGCGCGACATAAAACTGCACATTCCTATGGACCTCACCTAAGAGGATAAATATTTATAATGATTGGTCTCCTACTAAACCTCTCTTATTAAGAACTAGATGCCAATTTATTCTAGAAACCACATGATATCTTGTGACACCTGGGTCTTCAATCCTTGTTCCAGTCGCAACAAATATAAAAATTCCCCCTCTCTACATATAGGCCAAACTTTCATAGGAAATTACTTCCTTAAAAACTACATATGGATTGATTCCTATTACTGTAGGATACATAGTGATGCCCAAATATACATCCTTGGGACCATCCACAATACCCCCTTTCATTTCAGGAAGCCAAATTCTTTACAGCATGACGTTAAACTCAAAGGAAAATGTCCTAGTCTCATGACATTAAAACTTCATGAAAAGTACCAGTCAACTAGAGTATGGAGTACTTACGCCATATTTTAGAGAAACTCAAACCATATACCACACTAAATGTATTGAGATCCTCGAGTTTCCAAAAACATTTCATGGCCCCTAGAAAGGAAAATATATCTCTTAGTTTGGGCATTCTATTGATGAAGAAGGGATTATACCCACTAACTAGAGATATCTTCGCCCAATATAAAGGGATTTCCGGTTCTTGTGAGCCTAAAATCACCATGGTGGATCTCAACACCTGAGGGTGTTTTGGGTCATCCCTACCATGATTTTCCTATATCATTACTCCTGACCTAAGAACATTGAGTGGTGATTTACAACATTTTCATATCTCACTCAGAAGGATGTTGGAGTGCTCTTGACCCCAGGTATCCTAATTGGACTCTTGTGTAACATCCCCCATATGAGTTCCATGTGAACCATGACCTTAAACTACTTTCAATATAGTCAAAGATATACAACCTTAAACTCTAGACTATAATGGTTCTAATTTATAGTCCTTAGACTAATAAGAGAAATAGAAAAAAAAACTCATCAAGTTGAAACCCCACAAAGGGCATCCTGAGAAAAATTCAAGTCTTATCTCACTAAAATCTTCATATATAGAGTTTAGGAAAAAAATTAGGGAACAAATAAATAAGACATAAATCTAATAGGGCATACTCTATAGCCCTATTAAAATCCAAGCTATGCTCTCTTAACCATTTGGCCCAAAAAAAAGTTAGAGTAGTGGTTTGTGAAATCTCCTTGGCATGATAACATGTTCACTAGGCAGTGACACAAATTTTACGGTATTCGAGCCATTATTGAATCTTACATTATCCATAAATCATAATTTATGATTTGATCACCATGGGTCATCACAAACCTTTCATGGACCTTAAAAAGGAAAAGATATATCTCAGTTTAAACATTCTATTGATGTAGAAGGGATAAGACCCTACAACTAGAGACATCTTGTCCTGATATAATGGGATTTCTAATTCTTGTGATCCTAATGTCATCATGGTAGAACCCAACACCTGAGGGTGTTTTGGGTCATTCCCGACATGATTTTCCCATACCTTCCTCATGACCTGAGCACTTTGGAGAATGATTTATAATTCCCTTTACCAGATTATTCAAGTGGATTTGAAATACTTGATGTTATGTCATTGTGTTTTGTACCCTTTCTCAAAGAAGGAATGCGACACTCCATTCCCAAACCTTATATATCCCACACCTCATGATTTGAAACCATAGGGAATATGGATCGAGCTTCACATTAGGAGGTAAACTACTCTATGTTTCTAGAGACCTTCATGGATATATTTTCTCCCATACCCAACTTTATTGGTTAGACACTTGAGCCTTCATAAATCTTTCATGGCCCTAGAAAAAGAGTGGGGATCTAATCTACTTGGCCAAACATGTAATACCTATAGACTCATGCATAAGGGACTTGAACTACCAATTAGAGGAATACCCTCCTTATAGGAATGTAACTACAATCCTTCTGAGACCCAAAAAAACTTTGGTGGAACCTAACACATTAGGGTGTTATGGTTTTCCCCTAACATGTCTGCCCCATACCATATTCACTGACTCAAACTTTTGGGTTATGACTTATATCACTCACATTCCAACTATCCAGGTGGACCTAGTATCTGTAGTATTTCTCCCTTAACCAATATTCTGCCTATAAATATTTCATATCCCTTGGAAAACAGTGGAGACCCCTTTGCTTGGCCATGCTAGTGATGTATAAGGGATATGACCTACCAACTATAAATATCTCCTTCTTGTAAGAAAGGAACTCCAATCCTCATGAGCCCTAGAAACACCATGGAGGAACCTAGATAATTAGGGTGTTTTGGGTCATCCTTATCATGTACTTCCCTTTCCATATTCAATAATAAATTCATGGAAGAAAGAATTTAAAATTCATACCATCTCAAGGTCCATGATATACGTCCTTAAACTAAAACACATCAAAGGTACAAGCTAGAAGACCCTAAACTATAGAAAAAATGTCCAAGCTATAAGACCCTAAACTATTGCACTATAGTGGTCCAAGATAGAATAACTTAAGCTATGACACATCAAAGGTCTGATCTAGAAAACCCTAAACTAAAATACAACAAAGGTCTGAGCTAAAAGACTCTAAAATTCAACACAATGATGGTATATCTTGAAAGACATTTAAAACTAACTAAAAGAGACATAATGATCACCAGGTTGAAAAATTGATAAGGTAATCTTGGAAAAAAGATGAGTCTCTTCTTGCTGGACATGATATTTGTGTGATCCATACAATATTGAGAATTTATAAAATGGAAGAGGCATAAAAACTTATTAGGTTGAAGGCGGTATGAGAATAAGGTAAGTCCATTCCCACTAAGTCTTACTCCATATGAAGCTTAAGAAAAATTTAGGGCAAAATAAATTAAGAGATATAAATATTTTGGGTCCCACCATATGACCTTAGAAAAAATCAAGTTATTCTTGCTAAGTCCCCTGACTTTGGAAGAAGTTAGAAAATTTCACCTTCGAGAAGGATACCATGTGAAAATTATCCTTATAAATTAGATGATATCAAGAAAACTTGAGAAGGTGAATCAATGAATAATTTTATGTCAGTGAGAATTCATAAACATTTATCTAGAGAAACCTATTTTTAGTTTAAGAACTAAAATCCAGGTAATTGGATATATTTGGTGTTGCACACAAAGGATGGGTATCGTGGATGATCTGAGAAACATCTCCACCTGAACATGAATCTCTAACTGATATTTCATCACAAAATAGTGACATTCCCCCACCTACACATGAGATAGATCTATGTAAGGACATTCATCATATATTTATTTATCCAAGAACCTATGTTCTATATGCATGAGTTTGATATGTACAAGTGGTATATTTCAGACCTATGAATGTCTTGATTCCCATTCTCATCAGATACATAGTGAAATCCAAGTACCATACTTCAGATCTAGCCATGTGTTACTTTTCACCCAACCCCTATTCCATTATTGAGTTTATACACATTCCAAATTTAGGGTATCTATGCCCCAAGACAAATATACTTACTGTATTGGATTCAACCGAGAATTTTTTGCCATAAGAATCATATTCATAACACTTGAAAGTTCCTCAGTCAACACCCTGGATGAATCCTATTATGTGGCTCAATATCATAGCATGTTATATGTTTATATGTACAAAAAAGTGATTTAATTTTACCTTAGAATAAGATTCTTTTCATTGTAAATGATTATCATTCTAAGGGGGTGGGTCATTTTGTCAACACCAATAATTGTGTATCATACACTTTATCATTCAAGTTTTTATATTTTTTAAGACTATGTGGTAATACAAATATATATTTCATATAATACTTGGATATGCTATTTTTTCAGTATTGTTCACGTGATTAAATCCCAACCGCTCGATCGTTCGATCTGTTGATCTCAACCATCCATAGAAATATCACATGATGTTCTTTGAAAATAGTTGATTCTATGCTGTGAATATTCAAAATAAGCTGATCCCACACAGTGTGAGACCTTCATCTTCAAAGACCTTCTCATCCACTCATCTGCTGCTCTCCCGTGCCGCTGGTTCGACATAGTGAGGAAACATGTTGTTGCTCACATGATCACTCGATGATCAGCATGGATATCCATCTAAACCAAAAAAACCCAATACAACTAGCGTAGATTTCCCTACAATCGATATCCTCTAACCATACTAAACATGATATGTCACATGAATCCCATCATCAGTTTAGTGTTATGCCACAAGAGCATCCACCAAAGCATGAAGCTATCACATGATCATCCTCTGATCAGATGATCGAGTGAAGATAATCATTAGTATTGTTGCGATAATTTTACAATTGTGAGAACCTTCCATTTTTTGTATAATGTTATCTAAATTAATTCATAATTATCCGAAGATGACATGCGACATCACCAAAGGAAACTAAAGCATCACATGATCAAATGAAGTGATCATGCGATGAAGAGAAATCCATATTGAGGTCGTGTGATGATGACCCCGCTATGTCTACACCACCTCTTCCAACACATGTGGTTTCCTCCCCATACAAAGAGGCACCACCTTATCCCGACCTTATCCTATAAATAACCTTCTCCCCTTAGAAAAAATACGCATGTGAGGAGAGGAAGTGGAGCATCGGAGAAATATAGGGGTCGACCATCTCTCCCAAATATCACCTCCAGGTCATTAAGTGGTCCGTCTCATGATAATATTCTATGGGATGTCATCTAAAGAACTCATCACGTAATCTTCATAAGATCACATGATAATAAGACAAGATAATATCATGTGACTCCCGTATGAGACAACTTCTTTGAGAAGCCATGAACTTCATTAAATGAACATCCATATCATGTGAACCTCCCTCATTGACATATGACGGTGATTCCCATAAGACCCAGTGAACATGTATGAGAATCAATAAAACCATCACCCATGCATGCGACACCAACACCCAGCACCAGTACAAGATCACAAAACCTTTTGCGCGATCCATTTTTGTGTTGGGGAGAATCATGATTCTAGGCATAAAATTTCTTTCCAAAAATATTTTAAGAAACCCGTAAAAATATGGAAGCGATATAAGCAAAATAAAGAAACCAGTACGCATGATTTTTTTAACATGGAAACCCCCCCCCCCATGCGGAGGATTAAAAAACCACGAGGCAATTCCCAAATATCCACTATGAATTAGAGAATTCAAAGAATCCAAGTAATGCCCGAACTTTAATTACAAATAAGAGAGTGTAGAAAACTTGTGCGAAATCCACACCTCGATATGCCTCCTCTATCTCTCTGATAAATATCCCACTGAATCCATGTATCAGAAAATTAATCTTTGACAAAACATCACCCTTCGGTCAACAAAACATCACTACCTCAGAGATCTTCACCAAAACATGTGTCAACCTTAAATAAGATTGAAACACCCAAATGATATCTCCATCATGATGTATTGTTGATATTCAATCGAGACACACCACCTGATCACTACTATTAAAAAGACTTTCAATATGTGGCCCCGATCATCAATTGCATCACCACTGATCGAGACCTGTTAAACACCGACGTGTCGCACATTCTACCACCGATGCGGTAGCCCCCTTCATGCTCCTAGTGGATTACATCTTGAAAATATTTCCAAGAACCTCTCCACATGTGCAAGAAAGTTGTGTCACCATCGTCATGTCACATGGGCCACTACAAACACGGAAACCCCTTCCTGGGTCCCCCTTGCTGGGTACATCTTGCTGGCACACCCCATTCAATTCTTCACTAGTTTCTTCCCCTTTTATTGGATCCCATATGCTAAATATCTTGATTGAAAAGGAAATATGAAAATATCACAAAAAGGATATCATGAGATCTTCTATATCTCATGCTGGCATATATACTACAGAAGTATCTTGAATTTCCGAAAAATAGATATTTAAATATGAAATATAGTAATGTGTGGGCTAAACCCTGACATTTTGATCATGCGATCATATAAAATGAAAAATAAAATACCTTGACACCCCTATAATTAGAAATAAAGGCATATAGTCTCCAATGCATTCCCCCTGTGTATGTGATGTCCTCATGCGACCTTGAATGGGAGATCCCGCACACCCTCAGTCTTGTGGTTTCAGGAGCCTTCATGTATTGCAATGCCTTCACACGGACTTGAAATTTTCCACCTTAACACGTAGTATACCCGAAGACACCCCCTTCATGGAAGGTGAATAATGAGGACTTATGACCCATATGTCATGGAACCTCTTCATTCAATTTGTATCATCACCCATTCACACTATATATTTAATATTCAACGCCTACGCATAAGTAAAAAAACCATTGCAAGACCTTATGGAGTTCTTGTAGATCACATGAGTGTGGGAATCATGTGGTGTCATGAAGACACCCATCTATATGTAGGTAATGCAATTGAAAAAACCTCACCTACATGCACCATAGACCTCACAAATGCTTATGGTGTCATTGGGAAGCCTCTATGCATGTTCATAAGACCCCTCAAAAGACCCTTCCAAGTTGATACAAATCACATGAACAATGGGTCATCATACGAGTTCCCTTTGACATGCGTATGAGTCCATAGATAAGACATATTTTCTCACTACAAGAGATATGGTGTAATCATTTGACTTGGACACTCGAACATGCATCATTTACCATGAAAATTTAGGCATAATTCCTTTGGACAAGTTGTATTAATCCTCGAGTGTGATCCCTTTGTCATGATAATGATCCAAAACATGTTTGCGAGACCCCACCATGTAACTACCTTAGGAACTTGCAATCTCGTGATTCATAACCAATATCACAATACCATTATGCTACCTTAGACAAGACTAGTTGACCAGACAACAACCCCTAGATATGTTTGCATTGTCACAAGATAGAATTTGGACATGTCAGGTTGATCGTGCGATTTCCCATTGACATGTTAGCATTTTCATGTGATAGCCTGAGGAAAAGTCATATTGATCATGTGAATGATTCTTTAAAATTTCGGCATGATCATGAGATTTCCCATAGACATGTCAGCATTATCATGCGATATTCCAAAGACAAGTCATGACTATAATGCGAAAGAGTATGTTCATGTCTAGTTTGATCATGTGAAACACCCGAAACATGCCCGCATTGATTATATAAAGGGATCCAAGACAAGTCAATTGATTAGGAAGAAACCCTTGGATATGTTTTCCATGTCATACTGATTCCCCAAACCTACCGGTCAGACAATCAAGACATGTTTAGCTGACACCCAATACATGTCAGGCATATACCCTAGGATATGCTAAACTTGTTTGGAATACCAACTTGGACTCATTCCATGTGAACCCCAACCAAGAACCTTCTGTTGTATAACCTTTTTATATGTAAAGTTTCCTTAATGAGATAGGGTTACACACTCTTGATACCCTATTGGTGTTATGATCTTGGACAAAACTTGCATGGTCGTTGTCTCTCTTTATCTGTCAGAAGATAGAGAATGAATATGAAAATGGTCAGCCTCATTGCATAAGCCCCGATTAATAGGTCATCTATCCTTGTATAAGCCCCTAATATTCCTAAAACCTTATGAATAATAATAATTTATCTGACCATGATCACCTATGTTAACCCATCAGTGGGTTAAGGGATAACCAAACTACAAGAAATCTGAATCCTGCAATAACTAGGATATATAGGATTCCTTTCTAAGGCCTGATATCAAATGGGACTCCACTTCAATGTATGTCCCCTCATGTATCTAACATTTTAACCATTAAGAACCAATCATTCCCATGGGATGATCACACTTCCTCTTCCATCAATGGATGATTTGTGAAATCATACAAGGGAATCATTTTAAGTATCAATCCCTATCTTGACCTAGAGTACCTAAAACCCTTTAGTGGGTTAGTGATGAACTGAACTATGATGAATCTGATTCCTATTATAAAACATGATACATAGGAATCCTTCCTAAGGTCCAAGATCCATACCATATCCTCCATGACATGGGCAATCATACCTATCAAAGGGAAATTTTAAATTTTAAACCCTATATGGATATTCTCTCATGCAATGTGTCTAATCTTTTTCTATCTCTTATTTCTCAAACCAAGTATGACCCACATGTGATTAGTTGCTAGAAAATTATTGTACCAATAACATGATGATAATTTCCCTATGTGGGATCACCAATGAGATGTCAGTCAAATTATATTCCATCTCCGATAAAAGGTTTATACTATCAAAAAAGCAATATATGAAAGTTTTTCATTCATAAGTCCCATATAAGTCCTCTTTGGTTGCATCTTTCAAAACTTAGATGCCTGTATGATAACTATGAAGAATATGATTCATGTTTAAAACATGATATGTAGGATTCCTCATCAAGGTTCGAGCCCTATATTCACATCATTACTGAATGAAGTTAAACTGCATAGATTAGTAAAAAAACATGACCTTAAACTATGCTAAATGAACTATGTGGGTTTTGATTTTTGTTTTCACAGGATACGTAGGATGCCTCATAGAGGTCCAATCCCATCTCCAAGACACTAACCATCTTCATACACAACAATAAACTTTAGAGTTACCAAATATGGACATAACCTAAAGTATCATAAATAAATAAAAGAGTGATAACGAACCCATGATATGCACACAATTGTTATTATCAATAAATGTTCTTAATCAAGTCATGGACATAGGGGTAACCAGTCCCATATCTGGTTCTGTTAAGGATTTCATGAACAGATCTTAAAACTATTAGAGATTCATAGAGTAGAAAATCCCCCCCCCCAAAAGGGTATGATGATCCCAACCTTCAATCCTCTCAACCAATGATATTCCTTAAGTGAAATTAGGTCTAAAACTCTAATTGACCACCTGATTTTGGAAAGCAGTTCTGTACCCAGTTATGGATGATGGAACTGTTGGGAGTTTCCATTAAGAATGATAATTGTGACCCAATGTTGTTGTTTGTGAAAGAAATAAACCCATCACAGTCAACCATTGAGCCAAATTAAACATACCTCAATAGGGGTTCCTAGTCCTCTCTTTCCTGATGAATGACATGTTCTAACTGGCACAATGATAAATATTATTTAATGGTATTTTTGTTTCCAATGATTTCTCGGGGGTGCACATCCGTCTGTGAGGACACGCTGGTCTGTTGCCCCACATTCTTGCTTTCCAAAGGTGGGTGGCATCCGTCACTTATTTAGGGATGTTTTCTCCTTGATCAAAATGAGATGATGGGATGTTGGTTCTTCCTTCTGTGGATTCCTCCTCGGAAATCATCACTTAGTCCGGGTCTCCCTTATAGACTAAGTCTTGTTTCATGAATATCATTCCCGGTGTCATATATTTGTGGACACCGGTTAATTACACTGCTTCTGTCTAGACATTCCAAGGGGTCATGACAGGGTACAAACCTTCAGTCGGAGTAGATGGAAACATCAGGCATGTCGAGGCATCTCTATATGCGTGTAAATTGGTTAACTTGTATTCTTCCTCATAAGAGGGAATCTTAAGGGCACAGAACCTGAGGCATCTCACATCGGTCACGGGGTGTCTTATGCCGGAGACATGCCTCTGAGGTTTCCCTCATCTTCCCATGGTCAACACGGGGTATGCCGTGATTTTAACGTGTTGTGGAGATGGTTATGCCAAAGGCGTGTCTTCCGAGGTTTTTCTTAGGCATCTCATGTTTAACATGAGGTAGGACACAAGTTTAAATTCTTGAGGAGACAGAATAAGAGTGATCATAACACCCCATGGAGGTGGATCAGATTATAACATCTCTAGGATGGAGAACCTAGAGTGTTTACCAGGTGGATCGATTAGAACGCACAATAAGAGAAGACCCAGGGTGGTGTATCCCATGGAGGGAAGATATCACACCGTGAAGTAAGATCTAGACACCATTGAGGGTGGATCAGGGATGGAGGGTACTCTCATAGGGGACACGATTAATTGGGGTTGAGCCTCATGGAGGATTCCTACGTACCCTTTTGAGGAGACAAGGATCAAAACCCTCGTAGTTGAAAAGGGGGATAAATGGAATCAGGGTGTGCACATAGGACATCGACCCTGAGAAATGTTGGGGATTACACATGGATAGCGGCCCATCACAAGAGAGAGACTCTTGGTTGGATGGTTAGGGATTGTGTGGGGCTTATGCATGGTTATCTTCCCATGTACCACAAGGAGTGGTGATGGGATGGATGACATGATCTCACCAGGATGTGGCGGTCCAGGTGAGAATCATGATGTATGATGGAAGGATTATTGAAGTGGGTGGTGAATGAGATGGAACCGATGTGAGGACGATGGTTATATTAGTCTTGAGCCTTGGAGATACTTCCTATGGATCTCTGTGACAGGTAATCAAAGTCCGCATGGTTCGTTTGGGCGATGGGACACCTGAGGAGGTGTCCTGTGAGAATGGATGCATGAATGGGACCCGGAGGAAGTGAAACCTCTGGTTTGGGGAATAACCATTCCAAAACACATAGGATCGAGGGAGATATCAGGATGGGACATGAAAGATGGTCTTGAACCTCATAGAGGATTCCTACATATCCCTGTGACAGGGAATCAAAGTCCGCGTAGTTTGGGATGGTGGTATAGAATTGGGGTGTACGTATAGGACAACGACCCAACAATATGTTGGGGCTTATATGTGGGTAGTGTCCCAAGTTGTTCTGACTCCACTGGGATGGACCAGAGATGTGGGTCCCAACATAGGGGACTACAGCGGATTACCGTCGACTAGGGTACAACGGCTTACCGCTGATTGGGAGACATAATGGCTTACCGCTGTTTGGGGTACAATGACTTACCACTGATTGGGAGACACAACAGCTTACTGCTGTTTGGGAGACACAACGACTTAACACTGTTTGGGAGACACAACGCCTTACCGCTGTTTGGGGTACAATGGTTTACCGATGATTGGGAGACATAACGACTTACTACTGTTTGGGGTTAAACCTCATAGAGGATTCCTACGTACCATATCTAGGAGATAAAGATCAAACACACATAGTTCATTATGGTTTGGAACCGATGTGAAGATGGTCGGAACCGTTGGGTGTTGGGATTGGTGAACCAACATGAAGGTGATATGGACTAATGGATGTTGGGCTTGGTGAACCGACATGAATATGGTCGGAACCAAGTAGGTGTTAGGCTTCAAACTCATGGAGGCTTCATACGTACCTTTCCTTAGCAAGGATCAAAGTTCATGTAGTTCATGATGGGGCTTGGTGAACTGATGTGAAGATGGTCGGAACCAATTAGGTGTTGGGCTTGAACCTCAAGAGGGTATCATATGTACCTTACCTTAGCAAGGATCAAATTCCACATAGTTCGGGATGGGTGTGGGGCTTGAACTCTAGGCTACCTCGAGGGATGGCATGGTCACTATTTACTCTAATCTCACATGAGTCATGCTCAGTGTGAGAAACAAGAGGTAACAAAAGACCTGCCGATCAGGGCGCAAAGGTACGTCCATGAAGGGTGGGGAATGGGGCTTACACATGGAAGCTTCCCAGCTGCCTATGAAGAGCGGCCCTAATGGATGGGGCTTGTGCATGGATGTTTCCCATGTGCCGCTAAGGAGCGGAAATAGTGAATGGGGATTACGCATGGAAGCTTCTCGAATTCCTCTAAGGAGCGGCAATGATGGATGGGGCTTACGCAAGGAAGCTGCCCGGGTGCCACTATGGAGTGACACCGGTGAATGGGGCTTATGCAGGGAAGCTTCCCTGGTGTTTCAAATGAGCGCCAATGGTGAATAGTGATTACACAAGGAAGCTGCCTGAATGCCACTAAGGAGCGACAACAGTGGATGGGGCTTACGCATGGAAGATGCATGTGTGCCACTATAGGGTGACAATGGTAAAAGGGGCTTACACAAGGAAGCTTCCCGGATGCCACTATCGAGCGAAACTGGTGGATGGGGCTTATGCATGGAAGCTGACCTGATGCCGCTTAGGAGTGGAAACAATGTATAGGGATTACGCATGGATGTTTTCCATGTACCACTATGGATCGACAATGGTGAATTGGGCTTACGCAAGGAAGCTGCCCGGATGTCGCTAAGGAGTGGAAAGGGTGAATGGGGTTTATGTATGGAAGCTTCCTGGGTGCCGCTAAGGAGTGAAAACGGTGAATGGGGATTATGCATGGAAGCTGCCCGGGTGCCGCTAAGGAGCAGGAACAGTGAATGGGGATTACGCATGGAAGCTGCTCGGGTGCCGCTAAGGAGCGCCAACGGTGAATGGGGCATACACATGGAAGTTGTTCGGGTTCCACTAAGGAGAGAAAATGGTGAATGGGGCTTACGCATGGATGCTGCCCACGTGCCGCTAAGGATCGGCAAGGGTGAATGGGGACTACGCATGGATGATGCCCGGGTGCCGCTAAGGAGCGGAAATGGTGAATGGATATTACGCATGGATGCTACCCAGGTTCCGCTAAGGAGCGACAATGGTGAATGGGGCCTACACATGGAAGCTACCCGGGTGCCGCTAAGGAGTGGCAATGGTGAATAGGGCTTACGCATGGAAGCTGCCCAGGTGTCACTAAGGAGAGACAATGGTGAATGGGGATTACACATGGATGCTTATCAGGTGCCGCTAAGGAGAGGCAATGGTGAATGGGGCCTACACATGGAAGTTTCCTGGGTGCCGCTAAGGATCGGCAATGGTGAATGGGGATTACGCATGGATGCTGACTGGGTGCTACTAAGGAGCGACAATAGTGAATGGGTCTTAGGCAAGGAAGCTTCCTGTAATGTCTTTCTCATGTCTGGCCATGAGGGAATCCCAAAATGGTGGTGGGTTGAGGCATATTATTGAGACCCACACCTATATGCTAGTGCACAAGCAGGACAACACAATGGGCATTGGGATCAATCCAAACAAAGGGAGATGAAAAGTGTGAATCACATGCCTGAGATTCAAGAACATGGTGAGGGTGGCGTGACAATGGAGGATGACTGTTGACCCTATTCGAAAAAAATATCCATATCGCATTAACCTTAAATGGGGACAAATCAATGAGGGTCAACTGATGATTATGTTCTAAAAACAGGACCAAACTCGATGTGTTGTCCAAATTCCTCCGGGGCGTTATCCCAGGATGGTAGGTGAGCCGAGGCGGCATGGGACCATGCCGTTAGGGGGTCCCTTCAGACATGAATGGGGGTGAATATCCGAACGAAGGACACACAATGCATGAGGTGGAGTGATGGAATGTTTGAATGGATTACAATGCTCTTGAAATTACGCCACTGTAATCATGGCATGAGCAGTTTATGCTTGTCACACAAAGCATCTTTTATTTGGAAAAAGAGGCATCCAATTATTGAATGATAGCGAATACTACAGTTTATATTCATGTAGTAAGGACTATTGGAATATTATGCTTTCCGCATAAGATATCTATTGTTTGGATCAAGAGGCATCCTATACTTTTCGTATAGGGTATACTAAAGTTTATAGTCAGGTAGAGATGATTATTGTCATCTTATGCTTGGTGCATAAGGCATCCCTTGTTTGGAGTAAGAGGCATCCTATGTTTGGAACATAGAGTGTACTATATTTTATAGTCATATAGAGAGGACTGTTAGGTATAAGGTGCCTATAAATGGTTGGTGTTGGGACTTATGCAAGAGCGGTCGTTTCTGGTGCAACCTTGAATAGGCGTTATGTGATGGGGTTTGGATGAGTTACTTGAGGAAAGGTTTAACTCAAGGTACTTGGGAAATTGATGATAAGAATCCCAATTCACGACATGGGAAACAAACCAAGAGGAATATGTCGACTAAAGGTGTTTCATGATGTACGGAGGAGTATCTCGAATCATGCTATTCTATAGGTGGAAGGAGGATGCACAAAAGGGCGTAGTGGAAAATTCCGATGTGCCGGCCTGAAAAGATCGTGGTGGGACTCTCTATTTTTCATGGGGGTGAGTGACAAAAGCGAAGGGACCAGACCCAAGGGTTGGGACCATATCCCGGCACTAATTCCAAGCGGGGGTGTGGGGGCTGCACCCCCGCAGTATGGACTGGTGGGCGCGATGGTAGGATCTTCGTGAAGTAGCTTTGCGGAGAAAAGGTACTCACATAGCATGGGGTCTCACAAAGAAGCTTTGCGAAGGAAGGATTATCATAGATATGCTTCAAAAAGGGAAGTTTCCCACATATCATGGGGTCTTGCAGAGCATGGGGCCTTGCGGAGTAAGGCGACTTGCAGAGTGAAGTGGATCATGGAGCCTCGAGCAACCCAAAGGCGCTCCCTCCTTCACAAAGGTCATCACTTCGCGGAGCTCGTGAGCTCCGCAAAATGGGAGACTGGCCGCCCAACTGGTGGAAAACCATCCTTATGAAGGGGGGTGATCCGGTTATTTATAGGTGACAGAGGTCAGTGGAGCATGCCATGAAGCACAAATGCACACCGCAAATCAAAAATGACGCCGCAGAGCAGATACGTTCGCGATCGGCTCGCGAAGGAAATGGACACCACGAAGCTGATATGTTCGTGATCAGCTTGAGAAGGAAATGGACACCATGAAGTAGATACGTTCGTGATTGGATCTCAAAGTAAATGGATGTCACGAAGAAGATATGTTTGTGATCGGCTCCATGAAGGAGCTCCGTGAATGAGCTTCGCGAACCAGTTTTCCAGCCCAACTTCAAATGTACATAACTCCTAATCCATAACTCTGTTCGGGCCCTATGACCTATCAAATCAAAACTTGTGACATGGGATACGATCTTTGATCATGTATGGAAGCATTTGAAATATTTTTAGGATGCATTTTTCATTGTCAAAAATTGAAAATTAATATTCTTCACTAGACTTAAACTTTATTTTATCATCCTCCTCATCGTTTATCAAATACATTAATAAATTTTGTTTTTAAATATTTATTTATTCAATAAATAAATAAATATTATCTTTAGAGACTGATGAATAAACATTTATTTAATATTCATATAACAAAATATATTTTTTATTTAATAAATAAATAATTATTTATCGTGGAACAAATAATTATTGATAAATAACTATTATATATTCCCATAACTAAAAAATTACCTTGTGACTAAATATTTATTTAATATTTATGATCATTTAATAATCATGAATAAATATTAACTCTTGTTATGAAGAATAATATTTATTCAAAATTTCAAATATAAATAATATTTAACTAAGATCAAAGGAAACACTTTGAGTGTGACCCTCTAGGATTCTTCCTCAATGGTGTTAGGAGGGATTTCCTAAAGTCCAAGATTAATATATAGAAATAGGTTAAGGAACCCCAAAAGGAAGAAGACATTTCGAAATAACAAAACCACATACAGATGCACACTATTTAATATAATAATTTTTTCATGATATCTCATCAAGCAGGTTTCATACTTATGTCATCCACATTAATGCATGAGATATATTTATTTGATTATGAGAAATAAACATGTCTACATCACTATAAACATGGAATTTATTTTTACGATTCTGTTACAATCAAAGGGACATGGTATAAACTTCTATAAATATATAATAAATACATAATTCCTCAAATTATTCATTAATAACATATCATTCATGAAACACCCAACACACCCAAATTCATAACAATCATATCTCATCAAGACTTACAACAATACATCAAAGTTCTTAACTCATGACATGAATTAATAGTAATATTAAAGTATAATTATCATTACACACGCTCCATGAAAAGAATATCCAATGACATAAACATGTGGAATTCCTACAAGAGGTTTTATTCTCAACGTCTCTAATCCTAGAGATTTCCATGTGAAAAATTTATGAGATGAAGTGTCATCTTATTAAGAGCACTCAAACCAGAAAGTAAACATACTATGTTCCTTATAATGACCCAAAATTTTATAAAAAAATTTCCTTTTGAATGAATACATGCCTCATTATGTAATGTAGTTATAGAAAACACATGAACTACTTTGTTTATTTTAGACTGTTATAAAATATATCATGTCAAGTTTTAAAATACCATTCAAAATATTAACCATTTATAATATATTTATTATATAGTAACCATTAATATTATTATATATTAAGATGCATGATAAAATACAATTGACACAGATGAAAGAAGTGATGGTCTCGACCAGTGGGATCATACCCTATGAATCCCACTTATTAGAGCTTCTGACAGAGATAGAATGAATGAGATTTTCTCTTTACTAATCCTAATATTAGATTTAATAACTAAATATCAAGTAAAATCATGTATGGGAGAAGTTAAATCTTATCAAGATTATGGACCAAACCATGTCCGCTGAACGACCCCAATAAAGTACCACCGTCACACACCTTACACTTAGGGCGTACGTTGGTGTAATAATGGGTTATGTATCAAGACCATAAATGTATGATTTTTTATATTTATTTTTAATAAATTAATGATTATGGTAATCCAATTTTTTTATTAATTTATAAATTATTATATTAAGAGTTTGATAAAAATTAGATTTTGATACGAAGAAATCAAAATTGTAGTTTTGATAAATATATAGTTTCAATTAAGGCAATATTTTGATAAATTCAAGTTTTTTTGAATTAAATGTTATTTTAATAAAATATTATTATTAAATAATATTTATTTAAATATAAATTTTAATATTATTTAATGTTTTCCAATGTAATTTTTATGAGGGATATAAAGTTGTTAGTGTTGTAAAAACTAATATTTTCCAGCAAATAAGGTTTTTATTTAAAAGTAAAAATTATCATATTTAAAAAATTATTTTAGTAAAATAAATTCTATTTTTGAAATCATCAAATCAAAATTATCCAATGGAATTTCTTTCATAAATTTCTAATAAAGTCAAATTTTTGGATAAAAATTAAGTTCAGTATAAATAGAAGGTATGTATTATGACATCATAATATCCCAATAGTGATGTAATAAATGATTTAAAAGGAATAAAAAACTAAATATAGAATTCCCATTTAAAATAATGTGTTTTGAAGTTATTTGATGAATTTTATAAAACCTTAATGAATTCTTAAAAACCTATATTATATTGTAAGATTTAAAAATCCATTCTTTATGAACATGACTCACTTCCACATAACCGATGATATTATTTCTATATTTTGTGTCTATTGTGCTTATAAAATATTTAAAAAAAACTTATATTTGATAGATACCATGGGAAAAAACCATGATAAGATTTTAGGTTTTGATTATTTTATCATATAGAGTCCAAAACCTAAGTTTAGAAATTAATAAAGAATTCCCCTCTCTTTTTATATAAATACCCACCCAACCTCCTAATAATATTCACTAAAAACACATTTATCATTAAGTTCCTCTCCCTATATATTTATAAATCCCTCATATCATGTTATAAATATCTTAAGAAGCTCCTATTAAGATTTTAGAAGCACCCTCTCAAGGTAAGGGATCATATCCTCTTCTTTTTTATTTCAAGTACTTTCTTTATACTAAGACTTTTAATTTCACTTTTTTCGTGTATTATTGTATTTTTAAACATACATTTACTATATTTATGATTCCCAATTAATTATATACCAACTTCCACTATCATTAAACCATTCCTTGAACCTTTATGTTCACCCATTATGCTTCTGAATTTATCCCATGATTTTCCAAGCCAAAATTTTGTGTTACGAATACCCATCACCATTTCCACTCAAGGATTCTCACCTAGATGTTAATATACTTCATTTATTTGGGAATCCCATTTTAATAAACCAAACTACTTAATTGTGGGATAAAAAAGTGATGAAATACATACTTATGTTGTATGATATATGTGGCACAAAAATTCATATACATGATATTAATGTGATGGGTAGGGAAAGAATTATATATCCCTACAATGAATTGGGAATTATTTTTTATCTTATGATAAACCATGTATAGTAAATGAGAGGCTATCCTAAGTACATTATGTTATGACGTATTATCGGTTATCCATGACTTATGCTGACGATGTCATGTTTTATGTTTTTTCCACATTCTAATGTTTCCTTGATGTTATCATCTTATATCATACTCTGATGTTTGTGTTTATTATTATAAACACATTTATGTCGCCTTTATATTACTATTTAGTCAAAATTATTAATTTCATCATGTTAATATCTGATTATTCCCTTACTGGGATTTATAGCTCACCCCTTTCTTATGTACATCCCTTGGTTACCCCATGTAGTATTAGAAGATCAATTGATTTTAAGGGATTTTTTTTGAGTTTTTAAATATTCTTATCATATTAATATTTATATTTATTGTGTTATGTATATAATTTGACAAATAAACTATAAATATCGATCCTATGGTATTTTATTAAGTATTTATTTATGTAATAAGTCATGAAAAAAGGTTTTTAAAAGATACAAGTTGTCATAGTTGGTATCATAGGAAGGTCTAGTTATTTTTGGGGATTAATATTATAAAATCTTATTGAGATCCTTAGGGATAAGACTGAACATAGAAAAACACCCCTAAAATTTGGTAAAGTATAGAGTGAGTGGTTTTGAATCAATAAAATCCCTTTCTGGATACTATAAGTGGATGTGGCTTTGACATAGTTGTACCTAGGGGTAATAACCCTAAAAAACTTCCATTGGGTATCAACTCGATCACCACCTAGTGCATGAAAAATATGCCTTTCTACACACCTAGTTTGACACTCTCAGATTATATGCTTTGGAAAATTTAAAATATATTTATGAACCATTATAAAGGGAAAAAATTCATATTAAATTTTATGTTAGAAAATAGACAATGGATGACATAGATTGAAACCTATAAATTCATAGGTTAAATAATATATTTAATTTATGATTTATCCCTTCAATTTTAACTATTTACATTTTATGTGTTTAATAGTTTAAAAATTACCATCCCTAATCTTCCCTTTTTTTAGTCAATGACTAAAAATAAGAGAAATCAAGTCAAAAAACAATGTGATAGGTAGTGTGATGACTACCCACATGAGATTCTCAACCTAATGTGAGTGGGATTCGAGAAATTCATGAAAATACTTACTTAATTAACTCAATTTTAAAATAAAAACTCAAATAATGGAGAAAACTCACACCCCCCTAAGAAGGAAAATTTTTTTATTGAGAACTTTATGAAATAAAGGCCTTCAAAATTCAATGGATATTATGATCCATTAATCATAAAAAATGGATCAAATCTATTGAAAATATATTCTCCATATTTCAATGATCTACAAAAGATAAGATCGTGATGGTTGTTTATTGTATGGAGTGATAAAATGATCAATGGTGGAATTTAATAAAAAATATGAAGCCTAAGGAGTAGATCAAAATGATGGAGTGGAAATAATTATAAAAAATGTTTTTCAATAAATATTTTACTTTCAATCACTGACTAGAAATTTATAGGGAGTTCTTTAGCCCTATGAAAAAGGAAGAATAATTTATTGAGGTGTACAAATAAAAATTCACAAGACTTTCATGATATGTATCTAGATTTGTATTAAACCCAAAAGTAATTTTTACTACTTCTTTAGTGGGTTAAATATGAATCTATGAAAATATTTGGTGATTCTAGAATTTAAAAGTTATAAGGAAATTGTTCTACGATCCCTCAAATTCAAAATGGTGGTCGGTGAATCTCAAGGGTTTCCTAGGTCAGGAGATAGGAAACAAAGAATGAATATCAATTCTGGTGGAGTAATGGAGAAATACCATGGTGGAAAAAATTTCAACATCCCACCTATGAAAAGTTTGGGAAGAAGAATTCTAAAAATTCCCAGTAGGGGATAATGAAATTCTTTAGGTGTGTGAAGTAAGGGCACCTAGCTAGTGAATGCCGCTAGAAAAAACACACCAATATGATGGAAGAAAGTAATTATCCAATAAAACCTCAACTTATTTTCCAATTTTTCAACTACAAGGGACAATGAAACTATACAAACCAATAAACTAATTCAAGGGTTGTCAATGATAACTAACGGAAACAACCTCCAAGACCTAGAGAGAAAGGGTGAGCGTATTCCATCATAACTGTTGAGGTGGATCTCGAAAACAATGTGGTGATAAGTATGCTAGTTATTCATTCTGGGATAGTGAACATATTATTTTATTTTGTTTAATATTTATTTCATATCATTTAAGATTATTAGAACTATTCAAACACCACCTCCAAACATGGAAGTGTAGATATATAAAAAAACATAAAATGGGGGATTTTTTGAATCCCAAATATATAAATTATCCACTATACATATTTGTGGTATAAACTTCCCAAAAAACCTTGTGATACCCCCTTTATAAGAATTAAAGTCAATTCTAGGTATGGATTGGTTTTCCTTATATATATCCAACATAAATTTATGAGAGAAGGAAACCCCCCTCTATATCATGAATCACCCTTTGATTCTATATATGTGTATGGTAGAGGATGAATCTCCTTTGAAATAATTATCTCAAGAATGGATATTATTTCTTTATAAGGGATCATATCTTGTTCAAATGGTTGGGACTAAAAAAAATATCAGCCTTAAAGACACCCCCTTGTGAGGGAATACACTAATGTGTTTCCTAAAGAATTTCTTGGTATTCCCCCCTATATGAGAGGTTGAGTTATCAAATGAACTTATAACCAGAGAATTGCAAATATAAAATACTCAATATAGAATATCCATTATTAAATTTAAGATCCAAAGAAGGAAATACAGGAGAATTTGGATTAAGGGTTTATACATCCAATTCCGTCATCATAGTGTTCATCGATCCTTTTCATCAAGAAGAAGGATGGTTAAATGTACCTTTGAATTGATTGTCGTGAGGTTAACAAGATCATGATAAAGAGAAAGTATCCTATACTAGGGATTTATGACTTGTTTGATTAGATGTGTGGATCCCAATACTTATCTAAGGTAGATATTCGATTAGGATACTATCAAGTAAAGTTGAAAAAGGAAGATATCCCCAAGGCTAATTTTCATAAAGGGGTTGAGAACATTGAGTTCATAGTGATTCCATTTGGACTCAATAATTATACAACTGTCTTCATGGACTTAATGAATAGAGTCTTCAGGGATTACCTTAATAAATTCACTGTAATATTTATATAAGATATTCTTATCTACCCAAAAATCAAGGAAAAATATGAGGAGCATTTGGATTCTATACTAAATACCTAGAGAAAAGAAAATTTAGATGAAAAGTATAGAAAATACATGCTTTGGATGGATAAAGTAACATTCTAGGGGAATGTTATCGCCATGAAAGGGATAACTATGGATCCTTCAAAAATAAAGGTAATTAAAGGATGGTATGGACCAAAATATATGATAGAGATCCATATTTTCCTTGTATTGGTTGGGTACTATAATGGATTTTTTAGAAACTTCTCATGATTTTCAATCCCACAAACCAAGCTAACATAGAAGGGAGTGAAGTTTTTATAGACTGATGAATGTGAGGAGACCTTTAATAAGTTAAATAAGATTCTAATCACTACACCTGGGATCAAATTACCCACAAGTGGGGAAAGATTTTTGATCTATAATTATGGGTCCAAAAATGGATTGGGTTGTGTACTCATGAAGGAAAAAAATTATAGCCTATGCCTCCCTCAATTAAATATCCATGATGGGAAATTCACAACCGTTGATCTAGATTTGGATTTGGTGATCTTCATATAAAAGATTTGGGGAAATTATCTCTATGGGGAGAGGTGTGACATATATATGGATCATAAAATCCTCAAGTACATATTTACACAAAAGGATATCAATATGTTCCAATGAAGGTGGTTATAATTGATCAAGGACTTTGATTGTTCAATCCATTACCATCTTAGGAATACAAATAAAGTGGCCTATGATGACGTCTCCTGAGAGTTTCGTTACTTATCTTGAGAAATATCTAAAATTAATTTATAATCACTCATCTATACTACCTACTAAGACATATAATAGTGATGATAACGAGGTCCATACCATGAGGAAAAGGGATATAAACATTCAATATATTTGATTTTTTTTCACTATTAATCTAAGACAAATTTAATTAAACTACTTAAGAGATATGGGTGTTGGACTAAATCAAAATGAAAATAAAAAAATGAGGAAAAATGGGTTTGATATTAAGGATGGGTTTTCTTAATTTTTATTAACCATGAGATTTATTGAGGTATCTAGCCTAGCCTATTAGGACTTTCTAGAACTATCTAAACCATTTGTCTCCTCTTTCAAGGTTTCCTAACCAACTTAGATTCATTTAGTTTAATATTTTTATGGAAGGAGAAGTTAAGGCTGGATATTTCTCTCCCACTCCCCTTTATCACTTGAGTTTTGTCCCTTAAATTTCACCGCTTTCACCATGAATTTAAGAGATTTGATGTTATTTAAGTTTAAGGAGATATTAATTAAAAACCATGGGCACTCATCCTTTTTATCGAAATCACATCTTCCTCAAGAACTCAGCTATCCATAATTAATCTCTAAATTAATATGGATAATGAAATTTATTTGAGGGAAGGGAATATAAGTTAGTTCCAAAATAAATGTGATGCTCAAAGTGGAGACTTACATGAATTAATCTTTGCAAGAAAACAAGAATTATAATTGCACAACAAAAACAAAAACAAAAACAAAAAATAAAATTCCTAAGTTAGAAAAGGTCATGGTTGATGATGATCATATTTATCCACTCTCACTTCATATGTTGGGTTGAAATATCCCATTTGGACTCTTACACCAGTAGCGGAAGACCTCATCTGAGTCTATGGAATTCTATCATGGGTCCTCTAACCTGGGTCTTAATCTCCTTCTTTATACATCATTGGTGCTCCTGTATTTATAGATAGAAGTATATGTATTTGTAATATATTGAGATCAATTTTTATATCTAAATTAGAATTTTAATTTCCTTCTTATTCTGTAATTTTTAATTCCTCTTAACTCGATATTCATTAATTATATTTGAATTAATATTCTACTCTATCCCTCTTAGCCAATGGGTGTTTGGATGAGTCTTCCTTTATTTATGTATGATTTATTTAACTCATTTAATAGAATACACCCCCATCCAAATTATATTATGTTAAAAAATACTTGAGGTCATCATGTTATCATGTGGAGAGCCTTTGGATAACCTAAAAGAATCGAGTATTTGAATTTACAAAAAACCCTAGCATGCAGCGTGGAGCTTCTCCTTGCATCATAAACATACATGCCATACATAGCTCGTGGAATAGCTATTGTAGCCATGAGCATAACTATATCACTCCATTTTTAAATCTTCTTCTATTTTTTTCTTCCATGATGTAGGAAGAACCCTATGGTGCAATGTGATTTCTTCCTCTTCTTCTTCTTAGGATACAGTGGCCATGAAACATCTCTATTATCCAATGTGCAATGATATTTATCATTTTTAAAAAATATGGAACCACAATGCAGTGGTGGGGCCACAACACAATATTATTCTATAGATCTAGTTATCTTGATTAATATGATTCAAATGAAAGGCCTATGTTGTATCAGTGTTGGATATGGAAATGTGAATCTTGGGCTTGGTAATGGAGACTTAGAGTGAAGCACTATGTTTATAGCGTAGCTTAGATGTTCTGCTATGTTTCATGGTAGACTGTTATGTAGAGGGAGTATCAATATTAGAAATTATGTACAAGGAAGTTGATGGATAAATAAGGACAAACAACATCATCCAAGCTTAAGTGCATAGAACTCAGGATGGCTTCTTCACCCCACATCGATTCTATGGGGTATTGGCATGCACTATATATGTTAACACCTTTGATACCAACCCAATTAAGTTATAATGGTGTCATAGGATGCCTAATTACACTAGTTCCACCCCGTGTCAATGATTCCTTCCTCCCATCGCTGCGTGGACTCCCCTCACACATTCCAACATCCTCTCTCCTGTTAATTCTCTTATGTTGACCTGTGTAGGGGCTCTTCACCTCTACTCTTTCATGGGTGGGATATCCCTATAGGGTGGCTAAGCTGGCAGGCCCTTCATTGGGCCTTCTATGAGTTAGGATTATACATGGGTTGAGCTCTAACCCATTTACCCTATTTTTTAGCCTAATTCCAAATTACCACATATAAAATAAAACATAAAAATACTAAGAAAAATATAAAAAGTAAAACATTTTTTATCTTTTAAATTTAATTTTCCAATATTTTATTCCAAATTATAATTTACCCAAAAAAATAAATATTATTAATTAAAACATGGGTTTAATAAATTAAAAACTATGAAATTAGTGAATTAAAATTTTGAAATTTATGCACAAAAGATGAACTCATCAACTCTCCCACACTTAAACCATCCTTGTACTCAAGTATACATCTTAACTATGAATTTAAGAGGAAAACCACCATCCTACCAATATTTAAATTCATACTTAATTAAATAAAGAAATTAATATTGGGGTAAAGGAATTTTAAATATCATATAAAAAATATTCCAACAAATCACTAGACATAATGAATTTGAAATACCAAATGGAAAATGATGCAACTTCTCATCTGTCATATTCAAGTATTTCAATTCATCATTAAAAACATACCAAGTTGTGATCTAACTCACTTTTTTTCCTTTTCTCATCATTCAAGTAATAATTAATATTAAGGTTTACTCATACCTTGAGTACATGCACCAAACATATGAATTTGAAATTTATCTACTTTTTCCACTTAGAAGAGAAAAATTTCACTAAAAATCAAGAGGAATTTAAAATTTAAGATCAAATGATTATAAGGTTAAAGGTATGGTAGTAAATTGATGAAACAAAACATGTAAGGATTTAAAGTAGGTTTATATCTAAGTGTAATGCATGATAAAAAATGTAAACCTAATTAAATTCTCCTCTAAAAAATGATATCTTTTCCTCTATCCCAAGCTCAAAATAAGGCCATGAAAAATTAAAGCAAAATGAATGAGTTACCCCTACAATTTTTTTCCTTCAATATTTTTCTTTTTTTTTCAAAAATTGAACTATGATAAGTTTCACATCCACCACACAACCCCAAATGATAAAAAAAATGGGTCATGTGATGGTGATTTTTGACCCTAAACAACTCAACCCACATTTTTTTCATTTTTTATTTATGTTTTTATTTTATTTTATTTTATTTATTTTTCTAGTGGGGATAAATATAAAAATAGTGAAAGGTAACATGAACCTTCTTCCCAAAATAAAATTACACAAAAAATACATATTCTTTTCAACTAAGCACATCACGTTTCCCATGAAATAAATCTTCCCCCATACTTGAAATTTGAACATCATGAAAAACATTAGATTAAGGGAAGAAATGGATAAATTGTATTGAAATTTATCTATTATTAACAAAGGCCATTCATGGTCTCCAATGGCTAAAAGTTGGATAAATTTAAAGTGTGTGTCAATTAAAATGGTTATATCAAACAAAAATTCCTCAATCATTTTTCTAGTGAATTTATATATTCATAATTTTGACAAGATTAAAATAAAATCCTAGTAGGTGACAAGTTTCAAGATCACTCAAGAAATTTACCAAGAAAAGATTGGAAATATTTTTATTAAAAACCTCTAAGGAATGTGAGAATTTAAAATTAAATTCAATTACTCATGGAATGTGTCATAAAAAAATCAATTAACAAGAACTTCTGAAAATTAAACCATAAAAGATGAAATGAATTTTCAGAAACATGTCATTATAAGGAAAAACATGATTTTTTGATTTTATATTCATATTATTAAATTTAAAAATACAATTAACATTTTACAAATTTAATTACACCAATGTGAAAATTGAAACTTGGAATCTTGGGGTTCCTAACAAATCTTAAGCATAATTGTTAAACAATTAAGCTCCAATATAAGTATGGCATGCATTTTTTTTAATTTAAACTCAAAAATAGATTCTAGAAAATATGTACTAGGGGTAAAAGTAATAAGATTTTAAATTAAACTCCCTTGGTCACTTTTTATGCCCTTCCCCTATTCTATATTGTTTCATTTTATCTTATTCCTAGAAGCTTCATGGACCAAAAAATGAAGTGAAAATAGTTAAAACCCAAGGTCTATGCATTTAAAGCTATGAAATGATGGGAATGGTTCGACTGATTCTAGAAATGAAATTCTAAACTAATAAAGAAAATAAATAAAAACATGGTTTTACTCCCACAAAGAGATTTTATTAATGTCATTAAGATCAACCTTAACTTTTGGGTTAACTAATAAGTGTAGGGTATAGATCCAACCATCTTGTATTGAACCAATTTTATCTTTGATGAATATTCATTTTAGCTCTTCTACCTTTCCTTCTCTTTGGAAGATCTTCCACTTCTTGTTAAGGAAGGTACCATGTAGTGGACAACCTTATTGTTTGGTGTAATAGATCATGGGTTGTACAAACAGAATACCATTCCTCCTTCTCCTCTTATAGTGGCTTTTGTTTATCAAATTCATCACTCAACCCCACAACTCTAACATCAACTATTCATTCTTCTTATTCATTGGGATAATTCTCAAAAATATCCAATGTGAAATTGAAATTTTCAATATCCCCAATATCTTTATCCTCCTACATCCAATATTCTATTTTAGCATTTGATAGTTCTTCATATTATTCTTTTAAAATGGGAGGGGTATCCAAAATCCATATAGGTGTGAGCATCAGAGAAATAAATCAAAATATTTCCAAACCTAGTACCCTTCTTCAAATTCTTATTTTTATTCCTTGGGATGAAACACAATTGTTGTTGGAGGATCCTTTGGTTTAACAGGTTCTGGATGTTCCATATCTAGCATGCGAAGCATGATATCCCATAAGTCAACAACTCCCTACTTTTCTTCTTATTCTTATTATTCTTCTTATATTACTTCTTCTTTCTACACATTATCCTCCTCATCCACTATGGCCATGCTTTACAAGAGATTCAGTCCCTCCTTGAACTCAAATTCCATGATGAGGAGTGCCTCTTCTAGATATGAGTGTAGTTGTGGATCTCTTGGGTTTTCTTGTAGATCCCATCCTTGGAAGTAATGCCCCGACCCCATAATTTTGCATCCTATGCATTATTTTATTGAATTGACATGATTACAAGGAATAAAATCCTAAAGGACAAATGAGTTTAGCAGTTTTAGAAATCCATATTACATAAATGATACCCATAATAAACCAGGAAAAGAAAATAAAACATGATACATAATAAAAAGAAATAAAATACATCTTGAATACTCATTCAAATATTTATTCTTCATAACCTGGGGAAAAGTAAACATAATAACGGTGATATCAAATACTCATTAAGGGTAAGTAAAGTGGAAATAATATTTATTCAATGGAAATAAATCAACTTGTCAAGGTAAATAAATGATAACAAATTCCATTCTAATAACTATATAAGGAAATATCAATATGGAAAAGTAAGTATCTAAAAACACATGCCATTTGATAACTGAACTCAAAATGAAATGCACCCATAGATATGTTGACATAAAATATCATGGATAAATAAAAAAAAATTATTAATAAGATCAATTCTTAATTTTTGTACATTGTGTTTCCCAATCACATGATACCTTTACCATCAAGATACAGTTTAAACTTTTCTGATTTGACCAATTAATTTGTCTCACGAGACTACCGATGCATCGAGGGGCTTACATTAACCAGTCCCAAACCATTATATTGCATGTATAAATAATTAATCATATTTTTAATAAACATTTTACCTTAAAAATTTTTATTTTTATTGAATAGAAGATACAAATTTGTCAATAATTCCCTCGTTAATCAAAAAACTATCAAAGTGAACACCGTATGCCAAATGATATACTGTTTAGTAAATACTAACATCCATTGTATGAGAATATGGATATTAAAGTAAATTTACAATGAAAAACTATTACAATAAAGTGATTTTTTCAAGAGAAAGTTAAAAATCAAAAAAGGAGGTGATATTTTAAAAATAATCATTAAGAACATTCTTGAGGATAATGATCTTTAAACATTCCAAAGTGTCCCATACCACTTTGAAACATTTAAATCATAATTCGCATGAAGTTATGACATTAAATGAAACATATAATATCATGACAATGAGTAGATTCATGATATTATGTTTCAAATGGTAGTATATACACCATATAAAATAAACTAGGTGCATACCTACAAATAAGTCTCAATGGAATGTAAATTGAAACAAAATCTTCTACCTTAACCTTCCTTTTGGTTATGTGGTATTTATCCTCATGTATTGTGGTTAAAAATATGTTAATAACTCATAAAAAACCAAAATAATTTTTATAATATTGTAAATTAACTTATTATAATATTTTATTACCTGTTTGCTGACACTCCTTCATTATTTTAACTATTTTGGGTGTTAATTTGCCTAGTTTTCTCAAGTATGTTTTTTACTTGTGAATTGTTGTTCATATTAATTAGATAACTATTTAATCATATCCAGAATGTAAAAAATGGATTAATTATCATATATATTCATTATACATGTATTTATAATAATCTATAAAGTTTTAAGATAAGAAATTAAATGCACCATTCATGGAGATGGTAGACTGTACGTATGCGTGAACGCTACGTTCATTTCTCTGTCATATTAAAAGAATGAAAATTAATTGATAAATATGTATATTATAATTATAGTATCATATATATGTAATATATGTTACATAGTTTTATTAAAAACATCCTTTATACATTCCATGTATGGTGTGAATGAGTCACATCGCTTTGAGGGGGCGGTAGTCCACACTTCCACAAATGATGTTATCATATTTACAAAAAATGGAATGTATAGAGGCATGTGTTATAAAATAATTAAAGAAAAATAAATAAGTTATAAATAATATATATATATATATATATCATATATAAATAGATTTTCCATCATTATGAGCACCATAGGATGCAATAAAGGAAGAACGAACAATCATCATTTTGTGAGGCAGTAGTTTTCCGTTCAAATAAACAGTATGTTCTTCACCCATTAGATGGAGGTGTGTGTAATTTTAGGTAAAAAATTAGCTTAAAAAAATACTAGTATATTCTGGATACTATATTTTATATATAAACATGTAATAATAATAGTTTAGGGGGTGGACAATGGAAATAAAATTAAAGATATTTAGGAAAGATGTTACCTCTTAATCTGGTAACTACTTTTAGTTTGCACCAAAAGGATTAATTGGATTGATTTATTCCATAAGGGAGGATTCAAGGAGTAAGTTAGGGATGTTTGGGAGTTAATTGGGTAGATATTTTCTAAACCTAAGTGTCTTGAGAGGTGTGAACAATTTGGAGTAAAGGAGACTTTTTTATAGTGGAGGAGGAGAGGCACTCTTGTAGTATTTTGGAAGAGAGGAACCCCACCCACATTTATTTTATTAAAAGTGGATAACTAATGTTCCCATGTAGAAAAAAGGTATTATAGGGTCTAAATATGGACATAAAATTGATTTTGGACAAGTTTATAGGTCATTTGGCCCCTTAAGATTAAGTTTTAGTGCCTTATTAAGCTTAATTTTACCTTAATCGTTGTAAGTAATTTTAATTAGTTTCACTAATATTTTTGGTAAAAAACTAAGTTGAAATTATTATAATTTATATATTATTATGATTACAATTATGGAATTAATTTTTCCAAAATACATTCATAGAATTGTCAGAAATTAATTTAAATTTAATCCCACAAACGAGACAAAAATGTGGGGTTTTATAGTAAAAACATTTAAAAGTTTGCTATGTTTTTATAGTCGATTTCAAAATGAAATTGATCCAAATGAAATAATATGGATGAATTTATAAAATATGATATAATGAAACTTTAAAACCAATATAAAAAGTAATTTTACCTTATAAATAAATTAGATGAAAAAGCAGTTTTGAACTAAAATTCTGTATTTTTCACTACTCATTAAAAAACAAATCTTCACAGAAAAATAGAAAAAAATCACCCTAAGCTAATTTTTATTTTTCTATTACAAATATTAATTTTATTTTGACATATTAAATTTATAAAATGATCAAAATTTTTATTTAAAATGGGTTCTCCATCAAAAGGCGACAAAACTACTTTTATAAAAAATATAGTATTTTATGTGCAATATTGGGTTTTTTCTTAAGCCTATCAAATATATTAGATGATTGTTAAAAGATTTTTTTGGATATAAAATATATATATTTACTACATAAAATCTCTAAAAATTTTATAATTTAATTTACTATGCAAAATTTGGTTAAGTAGTGTTTTTCTTAAATACGGTGTTGTGTGTATTACAATTCTATCAACAAAATATAAAGGAAAATATGGTAAAGTCTTGGGGTGATACATTCTTAGCTCATACAAAAATTTCGTACTATAAAATTCATGGGTATTACCTTCAAAATTATTTGGGTAGTTTTTCTTCATAGAATCCTCTCATTCCCATGTTTCTTCCCCCATTATGTGATTTCTCCAAAGTATCTTTACTAGACAAGTTATCCAATTTCTCAATACTTTATCTATAGTATCAAGAATATGGATGGGTTCTTAACATTATGAAAGGTCAAGATGAAACTAAATTTCATCATATTTGTGAACATGTGTTGGTTCAGCCATGTACTTCCTTAACCAAGATATATGGAACATGTCATGTATCCTTGACAAATTCAGCGACATTGCCAAATAGTAAGCAATGAATCCAACTCTTTCAAAAATTTCAAAGGGTTTGAAGTACCCATAACTCAATTTCCCTTTCTTACCAAAACATTTAACAACCTTACATGTATATACGTTCATAAAACATGATCTACCACTTAGAATTCCAAATCTTCCCTCCAGTTATCAGCATAATTATTTTCCCTACTTTGAGCTGATTTAATATGAGCTTGAATAGCCTTGACCTTTGTCATCATTTCTTCAAAAATTTATAGGTCTATGAGTTCCCTTTCATCAACTTCATCCCAAAAATTTGGAGTACGACATCTATTCCCAGATAATTCTTTATATGGACCCATTTGAATACTTGAATAAAAACTATTGTTATAGGAAAACTCTACCAAAGGTAACTACTAATCCCAGATAACTTGAAAGTAAAGTGAGCATGAACTCAACATGTATCCCATTTTTTTAATTGTTTTTTAGACTATACATCAATTAGAGGATGGTTTGATGTTCTCAAATTAAGCTCAGTGTCGAGATCCTTCTGAATACTTTTCCATAATTTTGATGTAAATCAGGGATGTCAATCAGAAAAAATGGATAGAGGTGCGCCCTGAAGTCTTACAACTTCATTAATGTAGAGCCTTTCAAGGTGAAAAAGAGAATGATCTCCTCTTATGGTAAAGAAAGAAGCATATTTGGTTAGGTGATCAACAATAACCCATATTGCTTCATTCCTTCTAAGAGTCTTTGGTAGTCCTATGACAAAGTCTATAGTAATATCATCCTATTTCAATACAGGAATATGAAGAGGTTTCAAGACTCCTTTAGGATGCTGCCTCACAGATTTCAATTATTGATAAACTAAGCATTTGGATACATAGTCAGCAATTTCACACTTCATGTTATCCCTCCAGAATGTTCCTTCACATTCTTATAAATATTTATGATTCCAAAGTTTATATAGAAATTTTAACTATGAACATCATCCAACAATTCATTTTTATCTCAGGTATAGATGGAACACATAGCCTCATTCAAAATTTTATAATACCATCTTTACAAGAAAAGTGTGCTAATTTTCCATCATTCATAGATTTCATTTTCTTCTGAAAGTCCTCATCATCAGATTGAGAATTATTTATCCTCTCTAATAAAGATGGTTTTGAAATCATTTGATAAATGATTAATGTATCCCCTTCCTTAGAAATTCCCATTTCAATCTTTATTATATCCATAAACATAAGATCTTTCTCAATCCTCATTTGGGTTAGAAATCCATAATCTTTTCTACTCAAGGAATCAACTACCTTATTTTATTTCCCTGGGTGATAGTGTATTGAGAAATCATGATATTTTAGTAGATCAATCCAATGACTTTGTATCATGTTGAGATTTTTCTGTGAGAAGACGTATTTCAGGCTCTTATGATCCATTTATATATCACATATTTCTCTGTAGAGATAGTGTCTCCATATTTTCAAAGAGAATATTACAGCTGCTAACTCAAGATCATGGGTTAGATAGTTCTTTTCGTGAGTCTTTATGTTCCTTGACGCATAAGAAATAACTTTATCATTTTTCATTAGGAAACAACCAAGTACATTCTTTTATGCATCACTAAATATGAAAAAACCATCACTCCTCTATTGTAGAGTCAAAATTATAGAATTGACTAATATTATATTTAGTTCTTCAAAGCATTATTCTCATTCCTTTGTCCATAAAAACTTAACCCTTTTACATGTAATCTTGGTTAAGGTGTTATCCAATTGGGAAAAATTCTGAATGAATCACAGATAGTAACCTACCAAGCCAATGAAACTATGTACCTCAGTTATGTTTGTTGGCGTAAGACATTCTATGATTTACTTTTTCTTTGTAGGATGAAATGATATCCCATCCATGGAGACAATATGGCTAAGAAAAGGAACTTCTTGAATCTAGAAATCAGACTTTCTAAATTTCCCATATAACTCTTCCCTTTATGGAGTCTTAATAATGATCTGTAAGTGATTATAATGGTCCTCATAGGAATACACCATAATATCAGCAATGAATACCCAAAAAAAATCATCAAGATATTCCTTGAATACTTTTTTCATTAGGTTCATAAGAATAGATGTTGTATTAGTAAATCCAAATGGCATTACTGTAAACTTGTAATGTCTATACCTCATCAGAAAATTTGTCTTTGGAATATCCTCCTTCTTCACTTGCAATTTCTGATACCCATAATTAAGATCAATATTTGAAAAATATCAGGTTCCATAAAGTTGATCAAACAAGTCATCAATGCGAGGTATAAGATCTTGTTCTTTATTTTAATATCATTTATTTCCCTATAATGAATGCAAAACCTCATGGATCTATCTTTCTTCTTAACAAAGAGGAAAGGGGCTCCCCATGGTGAAACACTAGGGGTGAATGAATCCCTTATTACCAAAATCCTCTAGTTGTTTTTTAAAATCTACCAATTCCATAGTGGTCATTCTATATAGATTCTTTGATATTGGTCTTGCATTAGGAATCAAATCAATGAAAAATTCAACATATTGCTCTGGGGTATGTCTGGGTGATTCCTCAAGAAATACATCAATGCATTACTACAAAAAATGTACATCCTCAATTTAAAGATTAACTCATTTATCACTAGATGTTTTTTTCTCTTCTTCCCCAATAATTTCATTTAGTAGATCTATTAGGGTTGGATCTAAATAACAATCAGGTGATTAAGATTCTTCTCTAAAGATGAGGGATTCAACATCTTCTTCACAAATTGCAATTTCCTAAATCTTGAAATAATGTTTTACATAATATTTTGAGAGCTAGTCCATATTGAGGATTATATCAAAGTAAACCATTGGTTTGATAACAAGGTCAGTAAAAAAGAACATTTATGTGTCATGATGGGGACTACACGACACATCTTTGTTGAAATAATACATCCCTTAGGAGTTCTGACTGAAAAATATCTTATTCTATCAAAAGGGAAATGTCTAATTTTCTTAGAAAACTAAGTAGATATAAAATATCACTATGATATAGAATCAAATAATTCATTGGATAAATTTGAAGTTATAATTATTGTACCAACCACCACATCATTTTCCACTTCAACCTCTTCCACAGTGATTTCATACGCTTTGAAATCTCCCCTTTCCCTATTTTATGGTAAATTCTTGAATTCTTAGGGAATTTATTTGAGTAGTTCCCCATCTCCATATAGGCAAAACACTGAATATCAGCATTTTACTTCTTCCCTTTGTAGTCTTTAATATGATGACCCTTTTCTCCACACTTAAAACAAACTCCTAACCCCTTCAAGCATTTCACAAAGTGATTTTACCACAGTTCTTACAAGGTGGGAATTTATTTATTACCTTATTATTATTTGACACATTCCTTTTATCATGATGTTCAAAAGACCTATTATTCTCTTAGTTTCCTTTTAATACATATGATCTTGATAATTCATTCTCCATCTTGATGGAACAAAATTTTATTTCTTCATATGATGAAAATGTTTAAGAAACCAGTGCCCTTCAGAGATTTAGATTAAGAACTTCAAATAAGAAATCAATCCTGCACTCCATGTTACATATATAATCCATAGAATACTTGGACAAACTTGTAAAGGTAGCTTCATAATATGAAACAATTTCTTCTTCCATCTTCTTTAAGCTAAGGAACTTTATCTTTATACCAATTTTTTGATTGTGAGGGAATTATTTATTGAATAATGCATCCTTAGAAGTTATCCATTACATGAGTTCAATTTCTTCTTCCTCCTTATTATTATGGATCAGGTACCAAAACTAATCAACATCACCTTGGATAAAATACACCACAAGTGTAACCTTTTCCTTTTTATTGCATCCCAAGGCCGTGAATATATTCTCTAGTAAATTAATCCATTTATCAGCTACAATTATATTATGAGTCCCACTAAATTATGGGGGATTATATCATATAAATAGATCTAATATAGGATATTCTATACATGGAATAGGTCTATCCATTCGAGAAAGGTTATTTTTCATAACCTGATTTAGTTTCCCCAATATTTCTATAATTTTCTCTATTCCAATACCAGTTGTATTGGTTTCCTCAGTAGGAAAATGTCTACATTTTCTATGAGTATTAATACCATTTGTCCTTATAGGTTCTATTTCTAAAAAAATTGAATATACTGGATTATCTCATAAAATCATGAATTTCAAATATGGTATAACAGTCAACATAAATTAAAAATCTATACATTGTAAATCACAACTTTAGTTACTTTAAGGGAATTTTTACATTTAAATCCTTCATAATGGTAGGTAAAGAGAATGTGAATTATCATAAGTATATCTCCTGAGAGTGTCAAACCTGAGGTGTAGTAAGGCCCATTTTTTTGTACCAGGTTACCCTGAATCAGGCCCAGGACACCTTGTTGGAGTTGTTACTCCTCGGTAGATCTACGCCAGAACCACAACCACTTGTAGTATCCAGACAAAGATTTATTACTTGAAATACCCACATAATATCTACCTTAACTAAATCCTAGGATGTTATTGTATACTTATACTCAATTTCAATCTTTGGGTTGTGATCCCTAATATAAGTTTTCTAAATCTAGTTTCCAAGGTTTCTACTAAACATTATTTGATACCAGCTATAATGCCCCAACCCCAGAATCCTGAAGATTGTGCATTATTTTATTACATTGGCATGATTATAAGGAATAAAATTTCAAAGGAACAATCTGTTTAGTAGTTTTGGAAAGCTAGATTACTTAAATTATTCCCATAATACATTGTGAAAAGAAAATAAAACATGATACATAATAAAATGAAATAAACTCCATCCTTGAACGCTCATTCAAATATTTTTTCTTCATAACCCGGGGAAAGGAAACATAATAAAGGTGAGCTCAAATTCTCAGTAAGGGTATGTAAATAGGAATAAATATTTATTCAATGGAAATAAATCATCTTGGGAAGTTAAATAACTAATAACACATGCCATTCAAATGACTAGATAAGGCAATATCAATATGGAAATGTAGGACGATAAAACACATTCCATTTAATAAATGAACTAAAATTAAATGCATCCATAGATATGATGATGAAATATATCATGGATAAATAATAATAATAAAATTATCAATAAGGGAAATGCTTAATTTTCAGATGCCATGTTTCCAAGGCACATGATACCTTTACCATCAAGAGATAGTTTAAAATTTTCTAATTTGGGAAACTAATTAATCTCATGAGAGTACTGATGCATCGAAGTGCTTGCATTAACTGATCCCCAAATCAAATATTTCATGCCCAAATGATTCCTCATATATTTAATAAACAATATGCCTTATAAAATTGTATCCATATTTAATAGAAGATATGGATTTATCAATAATTTCCCAGTTAATCAAATAACTGTTAAAGTGAACACCATATGTAAAATGATATATGATTTAGGAAATACTAACATCCATTGTATGATAATATGGATATTCAAGTAATTTTACAATGAAAAATGATTAAAATAAAGTGATTTTTCCAAGGGAAATTTTACAATCACAAAAGGAGGTGAGATTTCAAAGATAATTATTAAGAACATTCTCGAGGATAATAATCATTAAACATTCCAAAGAGTACAATACCACTTTAAAACATTTAAATCACAATACTTATGAAGCTAAGGAATTAAATTAAACTTATAATATCATTATAATGATTATATTCATGATATTATGTTCCAAATGGTATTATAAACACCATATAAAAGAAACTATTTTCATAACTACAAATAATCCTCAATGGAATGTAAATTGAGACGAAATCCCTTACCTTAACGTTCATTTTTGTTGCGTGGTCTTTATACTCCTGTATAATGGTTAAAAATATATTACTAACTTATAACATAACCATGATCATGTTTATGATATCATATATTAACTTCTTACAATATTTTATTACCCGTTTGTTAACACTCCTTCATTATTTTAACTATTTTGGGTGTTAATTACCTAGTTTTCTCATGTATGTTTTGACTTGTAAATTATTTTTACTATTAATTATATCATTATTTCATCATATATAGAATTTAAACTATGAATTAATTATCATATATATTAATTATATATGAATTTAGAATAAGGTATAAAGTTTGGAGATAAGAAATGAAATGCATCATTCATGGAGATGGCAGGCCGTATGTACGCATGAACACAACTTTCATTTATTTGTTATATTAAAAGAATGAAAAGTAATTGATAAATATGTATATTATAATTAAATTATCATATATATGTCATATATTTTACATAGGTTTATTAAAACCATCATTTATATATTCCATGTACGGTGTGAACAATTCACATCGCTTTGAGGGGCGGTAGTCCACACTTCCACAAATGATGTTATTATATTTACCCAAAATGGAATGTATAGAGTTATGTGTTATAAAAGAATTACATAAGAATAAATAAATTATAAATATAATATATATATATATATATATCATATATAAATATATTTTCCATCATAATGACCACCATAGGAGACGGTAAAGGAATAATGAATAATCATCATTTCGTGAGGCGATAGTTCACCATTCACATAAACAATGTGTTCGTTACCCATTTTATGGAGGTGTGTGTAAGTTTAAGTTGAAACCTCAGCATAAAAAATAATAGTATATTTATTATACTAGATTTTATATATAAAAGTGGAGTAATAAGAGTTCAGGGGGTGAATAATGAAAATAAAATTAAAGAGCATTAGGAAAGACGTTACCTCTTAATCGGGTAACTCCTTTTGATTTGAACCAAAATGCTTCCTTGGATTTATTTATACCATAAGGGAGTATTAAATGATGAAGTTAGGTATGTTTTAAAGTTAATTTGGTAGATCTTGTCTAAGTCTAAGTGTCTTTATTTTTGTGAGGAAGTGGGGGGAAAGGAGGCCTTTTTATAGTGGAGGAGGAGTGACACTTGTAATATTTTGGAAGAAAGGAACCCCACCCACATTTTATTTATTTAGAGTCGATAATTAATGGTCAGATGTTAATAAAAGGGATTTTAGGGTCAAAATATTTCCATCCAATGGATTTTGGATAATTTTATAGATCATTTGGGTGCTTAATATTAAGGTTTAGTCCCTTATTAAGCTTAATTTTACCTTAATCGTTGTAATTAATTTTAATTACATTCACTAATATTATTGGTCAAAACTAATTTCACCTTATTATAAATTATAAATTATAAATTACTTTGATTCCAAATATTAAATTCATTTTTTAAAATTCCAATCATAAAATTGGTAGAAATTAATTTAAATTTTATCCTGTAGACGGGATGAAAAACGTTCCAAATATTTAATCCATTTTTTAAAGTAAAAACGTTCGAAAGTTTGCTATGTTTTTGTAGTAAAATTCATACTGAAATTGATTCCAATGACCTAAATTGGATTAATTGATAAAAATATTATCTAATTAAACTTTAAAACCAATATAAAACATAATTTAACCTTATAAATAAACTAAATGAAAATCAGTTTTGAACTAAAATTCAGAATTTTTCACTATTCATTAAAAAATGAATCTTCACAGAAAAATGTCAAAAATTCACCCTAAGTTTATTTTTATGTTTATTTTACAAATATTCAGTTTATTTTGACATATTAATTTTATAAAAGGGTCAAAATTTTGATTTAAAATGGGTTCTCCATCAAAAGGTGAAAAAACTACTTTTATAAAAAATACAGTATTTTATGTGCATTGTTGAGTTTGTTCTTTTCTTATTCCTATATAATATATTAGATGAGTGTTAAAATATTTGGTTGTAAATAAAATATATATATTTACTACATAAACCCTCTAAAAGTTTTATAATTTAATTTACTATGCAAAATTTGATTAAGTAGTGTTTGGTTTAAATTGGGTGTTGTGTGTATTGCAAAACTATTAACAAAATCTAAAGGAAAATATGGAAAAGTAGTGGGGTGATACATTGTCTTTGGATTTGTTTGTTCAATTATTATATTTGTTTTTATAGTGTTGAAAGTTGAATATAAAAATGGATGTGTGCCATCATGTTCCCTTCTCCTGACATTAAAAACCAAAACCACCCATTGCATAAAAATAATAAAAGAAAAATAGAACTTAATTTAAATTTTGAAAATAGAAAAGTGACAGATGAAATAGTTGTCTAACTATTAAATTTTATATATGCTTATTCCCCAAAAATGGAACCAGTTTTTAACATCACCAGAGAGCATCGCTACTTCTCTCTAGAAATATTAGAAATGGAATTTATAGTTACCCATCTATACTAACTAAAAATATGTAGAATAATGATGATAATGTAGTCGATTCCACAAGGAAAAGGGCTATCAAAATTCTATATCGTTGAATTTTATTTGTCATGGTTTATCGAAAAATAATTTAACTAGACTAAATTATAGACGAAGGGTGTTGGGCTAACTCAAAATGAAAATAAAAAATTGATGAAAATGGGAAACGAGTTTGATATTAAGGATGATTTTTCTTAATTTTTATTAACCATGTGATTTCTTGAGGTAACAAGACTATCCTATCATCATTGGCTAAAAATATCTAAATCAGTTGACTCCTCTTTCAAGGTTGCCTAACCAACTTATATAGATTTAGTTTAATATTTTTATGGAAGGAAAATTTAAGACCAGATCTCACTCTCCCACTCCCCTTTGTCACTTGAGGTTCATCCCCTAAATGTCAACCCTTTTGCTGTGCATTTAGGGGATATGATGTTATTTATTTTAAGGGTGATATTTATTAAAACCTTGGGTAATCATACTTTTTATCAAACTCAGCTATCCCTCAAGCACTTAGCTATCCATAATTAATCTCTAAATTAATATGGATAATGAAATGTATTTGAGGGAAGGGAATACATGTTATTTATAAAAGAAAAGTTCCGTGAAAAGTGGAGACTTACATGAATTACTCTCGCAAGAAAATTAGAATTAAGATTACACAATAAAAAAGGAAAGAAATAAAAGTCCCATGTTAAGAAACCTCATGGATGATGATGACCGACTTCCTCCACTCTTTATTCTAATATCTTGTTATCATCTCTCATTTGGACTCCAACGTCAATAGTGGAAGACCTCCTCTCGGTCTATGGAATTTTTTACTGGTTCTTCTGGTCCAGGTATCCATCTCCTCCTCACTAAAATAGTGGTTATCCTCTATTTATATAGAGGACTCTATCTATTTAGAGTATCTTGAGAAAAGAGTTTCTCTCTAAATTTGAATTTGAATTTATTTCTCCCACTGACATTTGTATTTACTCTTGCTTGATCATCATTAATTCATTAAGAATTATTCATCTTCTCTCTCTGTCTCACACAGACATGGATAGTGGGTGTTTGGATGATTCTTACTTCATTTGAAGAGGATTTATTCAACTTCTTTATTGGAAGACACCCCCTCCACATGTAGTTATGTTAAAACCTTACTAAGGCTAGGCTGTTATCATGTGAAATTCCAATAGATACCCTGAAAGAATCATGTATCTGAATTTTCAAAAAACCCTTTCTTATGGGGTGGAGCTTCTCCTTGCTGCACAACCATGCATGCCATGTTGGGAAAGAAGGAAAAATGAAGAATTCATAAACAATATAAAAGGTGAACGCGCAGCGGAAAATAAAATCTTTCCCTCCAAAAAATAAAAGTGGATGCACAATGAAAAAATTAAGTGAAGAAAAATAAAGATGACACCGGAAATTTTTATGTGAAAAACCCAAAAGGGAAAAACCATGGGAATTAGTCCAAAAAGAGGGATCCAATAAAATAAATAGGTACATGGTAGAGACTCCCCAAAATGGAAGGGATCTCAAAAGTAAAACTCAAGAATAAAAGTGTGGATCAAAAGGCGGAGAGCAATAAAGATGATCGTCAAAGAAAGGCGATCAACAGATGGGATTTTTTCTCCGTGTTTTTGATTCCGGTGTGTTTTAAAATTCCTTTCCACTCCCTCCTTATATAGGAAAAAGAATCCACGTCAAATAATGTCTCTGCATCAAAAGAATGTCACCACATGAATTTATTAACGCAATCTTGGACCGCATTAAAAACACATCATTAATAGAGAAACCATGTGGTTCTCCAATTGAGGAGGTGTTACGCGGTGTTCCAACCAGGAAGGTACCCAAAAAACTCCCCCTCCGACTCAAGTGTGGATCACCACCAACCATGAAATCAGTCGGAAAGTCTCAAATTTTCCTTTGGGTAAACTCTTTGTTAAAATGTCTGACCCATTGTCATCAGTGTGGATCTTCTCAAGCTCTAACTGTCTCGAATCAAGAATGTTGTAGATCCAATGATATCGAACATTGATATGTTTCAAAATTCCAGGAAAAGTGGAATTCTTTCCCAAAAAATAGCACTTTGACGATCAAAAAATAAAGCAAACATTTCCTAATTTAAATTGAGCTCTCGAATAAGATTTCTCATCCACAAAAATTCTTTCCACACCTCAGTATCTACAATAAACTCTGACTCTATGGTAGATAAAGCAACACATCTCTGTAATCTAGACTGCCAAGATACAACTCCCCCTGCAAAAGTGATCAAATATCCTAAAGTAGACATCATAAAATTGATATCTCCTACCATATCTAAATCTATAAAGCCACATAGCATAGGTTTACCTTTTCCAAAACACAATATCAGATCAGAAGTACCATGAAGATAAAGAAAAATTCACTTCACTACACTCTATTTCTCTCTACCTAGATTTGACAGAAAACGACTAACCACACCAACTATATGAGCTATATCAGGTCTAGTACATACCATAACATACATCAAACAGCCAAAGACAGATAAATAAGGCATGTGTTGCATCTCTTCTCTCTCTTCATCAGTAGAAGGTGACTGACTGGTACTGAGCTTAAAATATAAAGCAAGAAGAGTACTAACCACTTTCACTCTATCCATAGAAAATATATAAAGAACCTTATCAATGTATCTCTCCTGAGATAACCAAAATTTCTCGGCCTTCCTGTCACGGGAGATTTTCATGCCAAGAATCTGTCATGCTTTCCCCAAGTCTTTCATCATAAAAAGCTGACAATGATCCTTCTTCAATCTGTCAATTCTAGAAGTATCATGGACAACAATGAGAATATCATCAACATAAATCAATAGTATAATAAAATCATCATCATTAAATCTATGAACAAAAAAATAATGATTAGAAGATGTCTTCTTGAAACCCTGATGAGATGTGACAGATTCAAACTTCTTATACCACTGACTCAGATCTTGCTTCAAACCATACAAACTCTTATTCAACCTGCATACATGATTTTCTTTACCTGTTTCAACAAAACCTTCTGGTTGCTACATATAAATTTCCTCCTCTAAATATATATGGAGGAAAGATATCTTCACATCCATCTGCTCAATATATATATCCAAACTAGTATCCAAATCAAGAACAACCTGAATGGAAGACATTTTGACAACATGTGAGAAAATATCATCAAAATCAATAAATTTCTTCTAACGGAAGCCTTTAAAAACCAACTTTGCCTTGTATCATGGAACAGAACTGGATTATTCATTTTTAATCTGATAAATCTACCGATTTTTCAAATCTCTTCTACCCATTGGTAACTTCACTAGTTCAAAAGTATGGTTTTCATGCAATGATTTCATCTCATCATCCATTGCTGCAACCCATCTCTCTTTCTGTTCACTTTCCATTACCTCATCAAAATATTATGGTTCCCTCCCTTCAGCGAAGAGAATATACTCATCTGGTGAATATCGAGTAGAAATGGTGCGATGCTAATATGACCTTTGGAGTGGAACTACAGGTTCATTAATTACCCCAGGAATCGGATAATTAGAAACAAAAGGTGCATCAGAAACATCAATTCCAACCTGTTCACCCTGAGCATTATTCTTTACATCAATGTAATCATCAGAATCAATAATATGAGGTAAATGTGAATCAAAACCTGGCTCAAGATTGAAAAAACCATCAGAAGATTGAGAAGTAGATTTTTTTCCCTTATCAATGTTTGCAATAGTTTGATCCTACTTAAACATTGCATCACAGATTCTAACAAATTTATTCAAAATAGGATCATAAAACCTATGCCCAAACTCATTGTGTCTATATCCAATAAAAATACACTAGCGTGTCTTACCATACAGCTTGGATATCTCGTCTCTCGGAACATGAACAAACTCCTTGCAACAAAAAACATAAAAGTGATCATACCTGATCTCTTTGTCATACCAAAATTTGTCAGGAGTGTCAGTCTGAAAAACAACCGCAGGTGATAAATTGATAATATAAGTAGCAGTAAGTAAATCCTCACCCCAAAAATGTCCAGGAAACTTTACTTCCAAAAGCAAACAATGAACTCTTTCCAACAAATTCCAGTTCATCCGCTCAACTACACCATTTAGCTGAGGTGTCTTGGGCGACGTCTTCTAATGCCGAATACCTTCCTGCCTTCAATACTGATCAAATGGACCACAATACTCTCACCCATTGTCAGTGCGAATACATTTCAATTTCTTTCCTGATTCCCTCTCAGCAAAAACATGAAATTGATTAAAAACACTGATCACCTGACTTTTGACATTCAAAACAAAAACCCAGAGCTTTCGTGAGTATTCATCAATAAATGTCACAAAATAAATACAACCACTAAAGGTATTAGATTTTAAAGGACCATAAACATCATAATTTACTAATCCAAGTACATGTGACTTCCTATGTGGTGGATGACTACTGAAACTCAATCTACTCTATTTCCTAGCCATGCAATGATCACATGTGTCCAATTTCAAACTCTTTAAATCTAGAAGAAGATTTATTTTGGACAAACAAGCAAGCCCTTTCTCACTAATGTGGTTGAGCCTCTTATTCTAAAACATGGACGAAATACTAAACTCAACAACACAGGCAATATCACATAAAATAGAATATCTAGTCCAGTACAAACCTGACTGCTTCTTACCTCAATCCACAATCAAAGATCCCTTGGAAAGCTTCTGTTGTAAATAACGAAAAGTACTGATAAACCCTTCATCATCAAGAATGCTATTATAAATAAGATTCAATCGAACCTCCGGCGCATGTCGAACATTCTTCAAAATCAGCTTACTTCCTATACTGGTCTCTAAACAAACAGTCTCAATGCCCACAACGTCAGCACGAACATAATTTTCCATCTTCAAAATCCCAAAATTACATGGGCTGTAAGATGTAAAGATCTCCTTCTTCGATGTCATCCGAAAAAAGGAACCACTGTCAATAACCCATCAAGAATCATCAGAATTAATATTAATGGAGTCATAAGAAAGATCACCCCCTATAGCAGCGGCTACATGATCATCTCCATCGCCATTTTTCTTCTGTGGATTTTCCTTCATTTTATTCTATCTTTTTAGCTAATAACAAAACATCTTAACATTCCCCTTCTTACCACAACGATGACATTAAAAATCTCTCTGCTTCGATCTGGATTTTCTTCTACCTATGCTCTTACCTCGACTACTCTATCCCTAGTCCTGGCTTCTCCCCATGTTCTCTATGACTAAAAACTCTGAAGAATATTTCTCCTGAGTACGTCTCTTGACCTCTTCATTTAAAACTGCAGACTTGACAAAACTAAATGTCAAAAAACCATTATAAGAAGAAATGGTTAGAGTAACACATAAATTCTCCCCTGAATCGGGTAAAGTGTTAAGAAGTAAAAGAGCTAAAACCTCATCTTCAAAATTGATACCCAAGAAAGACAATGGATAAAAACATTATTGATATTCAATTATATAATCAGAAATAGACGTAACTTCTCTTTACCTCAAGTTCATCATTTGCTTGAGAAGAAACAATTTATTGTTTCCCGTCTTGGAAGCGTAGATCATCTCAAGCTTCTCCCACAATGTTTTGGCGTGAGAGATGTTGACGATGTGGTTCATCACATTGTCTTTGACCCATTTTTGAATAAAGCCACAAACCATCTCATGCTTGAATGATCATTATTCATCTGACATCCTTTCTGGCTTCTGGGTACTAAACACTGGAAGATGCTAATGACAAAAAGAAGATCCTTTATTTCAAGTTGCCACATATAGTAGTTGGTACCATTCAACAAAATCATCCAATTGTAATTTGTATCCATAATAAATATGAAATAAAAAACCAAACCCTATGATACTAGATGTTGGGAAAGAAGGAAAAAAGACGAACGCACAAACAATAGAAAAGGTGAATGCGCAACGGAAAATAAAATCTTTACCTCCAAAAAATAAAAGCTGATGAGAAGCGACAAAATTAACTGCAAAAACATAAAGTTGAAACCGAAAATTTTTACGTGGAAAACCCAAAATGGAAGAACCACAAGGCCTAGTCTAGAAATAATGATCCACTAAAATCAAGAGGTACACGGTAGAGACTCCCCAAATTGTAAGGGATCTCAAAAGTAATACTCCTGAATAAAAGTTTGGATCAAAAGGTGGAGAGCAAGAAAGATGATCGTTAACGAAAGATGATCACCAAATGGAATTTTCTCTCGATGTTGTTGATGCCGGTGTGTTTTTAAATGGATTTCCACTTTTTCCTTATATAGGAAAAATAGTCTGCATCAAATAATGTCTCTGCATCAAAATCATGTCACTGCATGAATTAATTCACACGGTCTTGATCCACATTAAAAACACCTCATTAATAGAGAAACTGCATGGTGATTCAATTAAAGAGGAGTTACGTGGTGCACCAACTAGGAAAGCGCCCAACAGGCCATGCATGGCCTATGACATAGCTTTTTTAGCTATGAACATATCCATATCCCTCCATTTTCAAGATTATTATATTTTTTCTCCTTCCAAGACATAGGAAGAAGCCTACGGTGAATTGTGGTTTCTTCAATTTGTTGGGATAAAATGGCCATGAAATATTTCTATCATCCATTATACAAGGGTGTTTATCATTTCTAGCAATAGGGAACCATGGTGTAGTGGTGAGTACACAAAATAACGCTATTCGCCCATTCTGGCTGTCTCATCATGGTGGCTGGTCCCTCTTAGTCCTCCCCTTGTCAGATTTTTTCTCATATCATGCGCCTCAGTAGGAATCCCTCACATTGAAGGGAATCTCATTAAAATATGTTCTTCTGCATCTAGATTCAGTGAGGCCATATCTTCTCCCTCCCTATTTTCCGCTAGTCCCGCTCCAATTTGTGTGCGTTCCTAACAATATCCTAACTACTCCAGGACTCTCAGTACAACATGAGGATATGTGTACTATGGATGATTCTATCTACTCAATGGTGAAGTTTTTATCACCCTCCTCATAGGTTCCTTAAACTTAGACAGATCCCATGCTTTAGGCTCTTCTTGCTTCTTTGATATCGACAAAGGGGAGTTTTCTATTGGAATAAGAAAACCTTGCACTGACCTGGTGGACTTTCCCCCCCTCTAATCTCTCATGAGGCTTCTGGTTCCGAACACAACATGGGAAATGTTCCTTATATCCCCTCAGAATTAGTGGCTTTCAAGTTGGTGGATCATCTTTCTGATTCAATGGCTTCCAAGCAGGCGACCCTGTTATCTGACCCAGTGGTTCACTAGTAGGTGGATCCCCTTTCAGTTTCAGTGGATCCTAATTAGGAGGCCCAATTATCTGATATAATGGATCTTGTTCAGGTGGATATCCTTTCTAAAGTGATGGTCATCGAGTAGGAGGATCAGATATCAGGTATGGTTGCTCTTGAGTGGGTGATTTAGTCCTTTGAAATAGTAGATCCTGAGTAGGAGATTCGGTATTCTACTCATCGTAAAGGGAAAGCTGCTATCTCTTCTCCGTACCTCTCTCCACTCAGATATTTTACCTCAGCCTCTGTCTCCATACCCTGCACTAATGGATTTAGTGTATCTGATATAGACCTGTGTATGGATCTTAGTGGGTGTTCCACTACTCTTAGCGGTGTTCGTACTCATACACATATCAAACTGGTAAAATACTCTTATTCCTTGCTATTCATTTGATCGTCGACGTCGGTGGCCAAATCCAGACTCCCCTCACTTGAATGATATATCTGCTTATCTAGAATTCTCAGGTCCTGGGGGATCGGGTGATGATCGAGTTCATAGTCTTTGAGATTCATCATTCCAAAGTGTCACTAGTGGTTGTTTTGGAGCACAAGCAACACCCTAATAAAATCTAGGACTTTTCTTTCAAGCTTGGCCTTAAATACTTCATGCTAGGTGAACTAGAGAATCACCATATATGGATTTTTTGAAATTTCAGTCTTTCTGTTAAGAATATTATTGCCTCAAGTCAACATATTTCATCTAAGATCAATTTTGGTAGTTTTTTGTGATTCTAATCTATTGTTTATGCTAAATGTGATGCGAGGGTTAGTGAGGTGCTCTAGAAGGACCTAAGAAACTTCAATTTGAGGGAGGATCCAGGGATATAGTTGGGGGATATTTTAATTCCATTTTCAACTCCTCAGAAAAGAAAATAGGGGGGGTCTTCCCATTGAAGGGAAAACAAGCCTTCACTTACATTACATCTCAAAATAGGATTCTTGATTTGGGATACTCTGGTGATAGGTTCACAATGTGTAATAATAAAAAAGGAATCATCAGGTGTGGAGTTTACTTGATCTCTTCTCTTCTAATCTCGAGTTTATTTCCTCTTCAAATTCCAATGTGGTGCACTTGGTATATGCACTCTTTGATCACTACCCTCTCCTGATCATTATAAAGGATAGTTTCTCCTGTAGTGATCATTTTTGCTACTCAAGCCAATGGGAGGTTGACTCTGATTTTTTGTTTGTGGTGCACACTTCATGGGAGAAATGCATGCATATAGGCTCATGGGTGGGGTTTCATAACAAAATATGGTGGCTAAAGGAAGACCTCTGCACCTGGGCCAACTCTAATCCCTCCAAGTTTCTTAATCTGTATTTCCTCAAAGCTGATATTGAATAGGCTGAATTGGACCTTAAATCTCGATGGGATTATGATGTTTCTAATAATATGGTTGGCTTCAAGAATTGTCTCATAGATATAATTATTTAATAGGAATGGATTTCCTATGAGAGGTCCCGGTTAATGTGGATTAAATAAGGGGATAAAAACACCACCTTCTTCCAAGATTGCATCAAGGAGAGGAAACAGTGTAACACCCCTAATATCCTCATGGAGGATAGATCTTTTACCAATGACCTCCCAGTTTTTGGAGGTATGGCTATGTCTCATTTTAACTCTTTTATTGTGGAATCTAATCCTAACATACAGGATGGTTACCCTACTAGTAATAGTGATATGTTTGACTCTATCCCTCATGTGGTATCCTCTGATATCAATGCTTCCTTCAAGAATCCACCTGATGAACAAGAGATATGGAGAGTAGTTTCTTCTCTCAACCATGGGAGCCCTCATCCTAGATGGATTCCCGAGCTCATTCTATACTGCTTTTTGGAATTTTCTGTAGGATGGGCTGGTGGGTATGATACAATAGTTTTTACAAGGAGGGGGTTTACCCAGAGTGGACTATGACACCATACTAATTCTTATTCCCAAGATCAAATACCCTTCTCATTTAAATAAATTCTGACCAATCACCATGTGCAACTTCCCTTGTAAAATCCTTGCATCTATGATCAACTGAAGGCTTTCCGTGCATCTTTATATTTGGATATATGATGAGTATCAAGGTTTTTTCCATGGTAGATCCACTAAACTAGCCATTTCCTTGGCCCATGAAAGGATTTATGACATTCATAAAAAGTCTTGGGGTCGAACATAGACATTAAACATGACATGGATAAAGTTTACGACAGAGTTTAGTAGAGCAACATCATCAGAGTCTCGAGGTGCATGGGATTCTCTTAAAAGTTTTTTGATATATTCTTTAGATGTATTCTCTATCTATGGTTTTCTATCACCTTTTATGGTAAAAACTATTGCCTCTTCAAATCATTCCAAGGCCTCAGAGAAGGGGACCCTCCCCTAGTGTTTTCATTATGATCCAAGACACCTTCAATAGGTTCTTTAATAAATGTAACAGGGATAGATATGTTCATACTTTCAGGTGTAGACTGAACCTCAATGGGATTACTCACCTCTTTTTTGCTTATGATCATCTTATATTTATCAATGTCACCAGCAAAAACATTCAATAAACCAATTGTATTTTTTATACTTATTGCACTTGGAGTGGAAAACTCATTAACCATAGAAAAATTAGAATCTATCCCTCAAAGTTATGCTCAGACAGAAGATGAAATAAAATTGAATAGAGGATGGGGATATCTAGAAGGAAGTTTCCCATGCAGTATTTAGGGGCCCCTATTTTCCCGGGAAGAATTTTTATTCACCATTTCAATGGATTTTTCGATAATATTTTCTCTCATATTCTCAACTGGAATAATCATTTTATCTCATTCAGAGGTTGTATCACCATTTTCAATAGAGTTTTAACATCAATCCCAATGAATGTTCTATAATCCACTATTATACCCAAGATGGTTATCTGCAACATTGAGAATATCATGTTTAGTTTTATATGGGATGCACAGGTAGAGGGGAGATTTCAATGGGCCTTATGGGATAGAATGGAATGGGATGCTGAGGATAGTGGTATTAATATCATGAGTGTTAGGGACACCATGGAATTTCTACAAGATAAGATGACATGGGATGTGATGGAAGGGAGATATCTCTAGGCCAGTTTTACCAATTTCAAATATAGAGCATGTTTTAAAGATCTCAATGGTAGATACACTAAACTTTGGGAGGTTACTTATTTTCACATTCTCAACCTTCAATATCACTCAAAATGGATTGTGGGTGACAACTCGCTCAGCTTTTGTTATGATAATTGGGCTGGTACTATACTTATATTTCTTAGTTTACCAGCACCAAACATTACCTTCTCTGAGGCTATCAGATTCCCCGCCTTTACAAAGGCTATTCTCAACTCTCAAAAACAGGGGGTTCTTCAAGGCATTTCATCATCTACTAAACTGGACTGGATTGTGTTTACTTACTTCCTATCTGGTATGTTCTCTTCAAATTCATATCAACTTTCTATGTATATTGAAAATAGTATGGATGCTTGGGGTGATGTTTGGGGGGAAAAATACTTACCTACTAAATTTAACTTTATCATTTGGAACTTCCACAATCATGTTTTACCCACTAATTAGGGTGTGTAATGCAGAGGGGTTTCCATTGATTCTAAATGTGTATGTTGTCTCACCCCACATGTTAAGACCGAAGATCACATTTTCATCCATAGAGAATGGGTGAGTACCATCTGGAATGAACTCAGAGGCTTCATTAGAAGGAACATTTAGGGGATCTCCAGCGATTCCTTCCTAGAATCATGGTTTCATGGATTAGACGCTATTTCTTAGGAATGTATGGTTCAATCACTATTTTTTTCAGTAGGATATTGGAGCCTCTGGTTCTCTCATAACAAGGCCAGATATGATGGATGTAGTAGATCTCGATTAGCTATGAAATTCAGGGATATGGATTTGGTGGTGGATCTTTCTCCTTTAATCAAGTAGTGGAACCATTTTCCCTCTTTGTGATGGTTCTTGACTGGTAGTAGTGAATGCGACATAGACACTGAGCATCCTCCTCAAGTAAATTGGGTGATGTGGTCTCCTCCTGAGTGGGGTCTTGTTCTAAACATTGACATCTCATGAAAGAATGGTTTCATGCGGGGGGATGGGCAGTGCATGACAAAAACAGATCCGTTTTACTTGATTTCATTATTTTACTTGGTCTAGGTGACTCCCTGCTGGCAGAAGCTACAACAATGCTCAAAGGTTTATCTCTATTTCAATCCCATGGTATTGTTCTCAACAGAGTGGAAACATATTCTTTACTTCTCCTCAAATCAATCAAAGGTGTGGGTTCCATTCCCTGGACCATCACATATACTATTCGTAAGTATAGGGAGTTTTTCAATAACAATACTGAGATAACCCATACTTTTAGAGTGGGTAACATGGTTGTAGATTTCTTATCTTCTCAGGATATTTTTGATACCCCGAGTATCATTTTTTCCAATGTTGGTTCCCTTCCCCCATAGTGTGTTAATATTTTTTGTGATGATGCCCTGTGGAAACATTATTTTAGACCACCATGACTTGTTTGGGCCTCATCACCATTTTTTTGAAATAAAAAATCCTATCTTTGGATGGATGAATGGGATAACTCTCACATCCCACAATGATTTTGTGTGGGAGGCGGCCTCCACTATATATGTTAATGTCTCAGATACCAACCCAATCAAGTGGGACTAGTGTCAGAGGATTCCTACCATTAGTGGTTCGACCCCATGCTGATGATTCCTTCCTCTCATCATCATGCAAACTCTCCTCCCACGTGCTGATGTGCTATCTCTTATAAATTCCCCTATTGTAACCCACACATGGTCTCTATTACACTCCTCCTCCATGGGTGGGATGTAATGACCAACTAATTCTCATTGTCTTGAGAGCTCAACGTGTCATTACTTGGCCTTAAGTGACATCCCCAAGGCGCCAAAGGCTGGCAATAAATGCCGAAGGGTTTCAAAACAAGTGGGGGATGATTTACCCTTTAAGAACATACCACAGATCCAATAACCATAACCAAAAAATCTACTAATGATGCATGATAAAACTCAGAAAACTCAACCATCTATTTATCAAAAATCAACCAAGAGTACCACAGCAGAAACCAACACTAAAACATTAGAGTAAACATCGGAAAGACAACTCAAAGACTAAAAGACAACAACACAACTCCATGATCCACCATCTCCAAGCTCCAACATCATGAACTAGTCCAAGTATCACAAAGCAGTGCTCTAAACATGTGACACTTTACCTTTGACAACGTCTCGGAATATGACATCTGCAAAAGCACCAACGTGCCAAAGCATGGGGTGAGTAATGAAACTTAGTAGGTTTTACCCAATGACTTCCCAACCCATGCCTCTAGGATAAAACATGTTAGAACATTTATATAAAACAATTTATATAAAACAATTCCAAAACCATTCACAATAAACAAGTTCCATGTCAAAACCATTTTCTAACAAAACCCATCTTTCTTAAGAAAATCAACCAAGCACAGTTCCCAATTTCATTGACATTTACATTTGGCACACTCGTTCCCTTCCACCAATCCACATAGCCAAACATGCATGCAACCTAGACATCCCCATACTCATGAGTGGTGATTTATCCTTCCACTAAGCCTTCACTTAGTGGAATACCTTGACGGAGGTACTTCACGACCTTATTCATCCCAACCTAGTGATAGGGGGACTTCTCGCCCTTATCCATCCCAACCTTTTGATGGGGGGACTTCTCGCCCTTATCCATCCCAATGCATATGAACACACACCACGACCCATGAAATCCATGTCCAAAACCAAGTGTGTTCAAATTCTTTCAATAAAGCATCACCTTTTTATTGAAAACCATTTCATTGAAACAGAAAAACCATATCCAATTTAAAATCACCATTTTAAATTTACTTTAACAATCACTTTCCAAAAACCCACAAATTTCATCACCCATCACTAAAAAGGGGTTTCAAAAATTATTTAATAACAGATTAACAACCCATTTCAATCATGGAAAACAAATTGAAACTAATCCTTCAAGTTCTAAGAAAGAGGAATCGAGAGTGAAGCCTCCTACCTCAACAAATTGGGCGAAACCAATCCACGGACGAAGAACACTCAAGAACACTGGGTCAAAAATCCAAAACCCTCCTTAGATATCTTCTCCTAACACAACCAAGACCAAATATTATCATATTTGGCATCCACACCCTTATATATACCCATAATGGGCATATATCTAAGAAAACGAGAGAAGAGGAGAATTAGATCTAAGTAGATATAAGAAACCGATCAAGAACGATAACATACCTTAAGAATTAGACTTTGATTCGCCAAGAGAAGACTTCAGATCGCCTCCAGAATTCTTGGGAGAAGTCTTCCAACCTTCAAGAGAGAGTAATCCCAAGTTAGGGCCGCTTAGGAGGTTTAAACAAGGAAATTAAAGGCAAAACGAGTTAGATTTACAATTTCAGGATCTAACTTTAAGTGACCACACGGTTAGTCCGCACGGTTTGACAAATCGTGCACTAACTGTGCATTAGATTCTTCCTTGGACAACCTTCATGCATGGTTTGGCTGCATGGTTAGACAAACTGTGCGCTAACCATGTGAATTCCCCTTTGCCTCCAAACATCATTAAAAGGTCTCCCAACTCTCCCATTCAACACCCTTAACTTTAAAACCAAGAAAAGAATCAAGTAAGGGTTACATAACAGAAACCGGGGGTAATACATTCTCCCCACCATTGGCCTTTCCGTCCCCAGAAATTAGAAAACCATCGCTTCCCTGAAAGAGTTCTAGCCACTACTCTTTCATTTCTTTCTCATGTTCTCAAGTCTCTTCCTGAATCTGACCATGCTGCCATAAAACCCACACTAGACAGATTATTTTTCCATGAAAGGATTTCTCGTTCCTATCCACTATCCGTACCAGGATATATATCAACGAAGCATCCGACTCTAGGTCAACGTGATCCCATATGATCACATGGTCAGGATCAGGTTGATACTTCTTTAACTGAGATACATGGAACACATTATGTACTGCACTGAACCATGGTGGTAATGCCAACTGATACACAACCTCTCCAACCCGTTCTAGTATCTCAAAAGAGCCTATAAATCGAGGATATAACTTTCCCTACTTCCCAAAATGACGTTGTCCAAGTCTTGGAGAGATCCTCAAGAAGACATGATCACCCACAACGAACGACAATGGTCTTCGACGGTGATCTACATAAGATTTCTGGTGACTCTGAGCCATATCCATCCCTTTTCTAATCAACTGGATCTTCTCTGTTGTTTCTTGGACAAGAATCGTCCCAACTAGTGAAGTCTCACCTATTTCCACCAAACAAAGTGGAGAACGACAAGGATGCCCATACAATGCTTCAAATGGAGCCATGTGTATCGAGGCCTGATAACTGTTATTGTATGAGAACTCCACTAAGGGTATATTCTCCTCCCATGAGCCACCAAAGTCAATTACACAATCCCACAACATGTCTTCCAATGTTTGTATCGTCTGCTCAGATTTCCCATCTGTCTGAGGATGATACGCCGTACTCATCGTCAATTGAGTCCCCAGGGCTTGCTGTAATGATTTCCAGAAACGAGATGTGAACCTCGAATATCTATCTGAGACGATAGACACTGGTACCCCATTCCTCTTTATCACTTATCATATATATATTTTTGAAAGATCTTCCACCGTATGAGTTTCACGAATCGGGATGAAATAGTCCGACTTGGTTAGACGATCCACTATCACCCAAATGGCATCATGTTTCTAGACAGTTCTTGGAAGACCTGTAACAAAATCCATTGCTATCTGCTCCCATTTCCACACTGGGATAGGTAAAGACTGTACCATACCATGTGGTCTCTGATTCTCTGCTTTAACCTGCTGAAAAGTTAAGCATTGAGAGATGAACTCGGCCACCTTCCTTTTTAGGTTGCTCCACCAAAACTACGCCTTTAGCGCCTTATACATCTTCTGTGTACCCAGATGTACAACCCATCTCAAATGGTGGTAATCATAAAGGATTTGTTCATGAAAAACCATAGGTACAACCATCTGATATCTAAAACACAAAACTAAACTCCCATCCGATTCCATCCCTCAATGGTCTCCCCACCATTGTGTTTTGAACTCATTGCAACACAGTCTACATCGGATGCCTGTGCCTCCTTTACTATCTCCACCAAATTAGGAACAAGTGTAACTAAAAAGAAAACAACAACATCACCTCAGTTTTCACATTCCACATGCATGTCGGCTAAGACTGATATCAACTGCCATTCATCTGAATCTTACATTGCCAACTAAACATACGAACTCCTGCTTAATGCATCAGCCACCAAATTGCCCCTACCCGGTGTATACATTAAGTCAAAGTTGAACATTTAAAGATACTCCATCCATCTCCTCTGCCTCAGATTTAAATCTCGCTGTGAGAAAATGTGTTTCAAGCTTTTTTGATCCGTAAGCACAGTAAATTTCTCACCAAAGAGATAGTGTCTCCATGTTTTCAAAGCATATATGACTGCAACTAACTCCAAATAGTGTGTTGGGTAATTCTTCTCATTCACTCTCAACTACCTTGATCCATAAGCAACAATATGGTATCCTTGCATGAGAACACAACCCAACCCTGTTCCCGAATCATCACAATACACCACGTATCCTTGCCCTGATTCTGGAAAGATTAAGATAGGTGTAGATGTAAGGCAAATTTTTAACTCTTGAAAATATCGCTGACATTCCTTAGTCCATTTAAATGCACTATTCTTCTTTGTCAAAGCTGTCATAGGCGAAGAAAGTCGTGAGAAGTCATGGACAAAGTGTTGGTAATAACCAGCTAGACCAAGAAAACTTCGTATTTCAAAGACATTCTTTGGCGGTTGCCAAGAAAGAACAGCTTCTATCTTTTTCGGATCCACTGAAACACCTTTCTCAGAAACGACATGGCCCAGAAAACGTACCTCTTGTATCCAAAAATCACACATTGATAATTTTTCATACAATTGATGGTTCCTCAAGATTTCCAACACTATCTCTAAGTGTTGCTCATGCTCAACCCTTGTTCTTGAATACACCAATATATCATCCACAAACACCACAACAAAAGAATCTAGATATTGTTGAAATATCCGATTCATTAAATCCATGAAGACCGCTAGTGCATTTGTTAAACCAAAAGGCATGACTACATATTCATAGTGGCCATATCTGCTTCTGAAGGCTGTCTTCAGAATATCCTCCTTCCGAACTCACAACTGGTGATATCCTGACCATAAGTCAATCTTAGAGAACCACTGATCTCCCCTTAATTGATCAAACAGGTCATCAATGCATGGAAATGGATATCTATTCTTTATCATAACTTGGTTAAGTTTACGATAATCCACACATAGCCTCAAAGTTCCATCTGCTTTCTTTACAAACAAAACTAGTGCTGCCCACGGAGACACACTTGGTCGAATAAAACCTTTTCTTTCTAGTTCTTCCAACTGCAGTTTCAATTACTTTAACTCTGTTGGTGTCATCCTATAAGATGGAAGTGTGATAGGACTGGTCTCTGGAAGGACATCAATCATAAACTACACTTCTCTTACAGGTGGTAACCCTGAGAAGTTCTTGGGAAACACATTTGTAAATTGATCCACCACAGCTGGAAAAATATTTTCCTCAATCTCTTCCATTGATTCCAAAGTCAATGCTGCCAATTGGTGAGAAATCGTTCCCACCATTGTTGCCAACAATCTCTTTGCACCTTTATTTACTATCTTCTCTTCTCTGAAGATATTCTCCATGCCGTACTCAGTCGTGAAACTAACCGTTCTCCCATAACAGTCTATGAGAGCCTTAAACATTGTCAACAAATCCATACCCAGGATTATATCATAGAAATCCATATCCAACATGGAGAAGTCCCATTTCAGCTCAGATCCATCAACATTTATAGCACATGTTCTACACACGAAGGCTTGACATTCTCTTTCACCAATAGGACTTTTTAGTTTTAACACAGAAGGTATCATTTCCAGTTTTAAACATAGCAAGTCAATAGAACGAGAATCAATGAAGGAATGTAATGAACCAGTATCAAACAACACTTGCATGAGGGTAGAATTCAAAAGAACCGTACCTCTCATCGTAGATGGTTCAGCCTGATCATCAACCATAATTTTCTCAGCTCCATACAATTGTTTTGTCGCTGCACTGTTCTCCTTGTTTCCTTGCTGAGATTGCCCTAGTTGAGGGGTCATTGTATTCCTGGAATTACCATAACTAGCTCTATTCTACTGGTGAGACTGATTTTGTTGTCCTTTCCCTGTCGAAGCATAAGATGGTTGCGACACTTGAGAAGTGTCACGAACACCTAACCGTGGAGCTCTGCAACAATATTGTTGAAGATGCCCCATATTCTTGCAATTGTGGCATGCTCTCAGTGGTGCTGTAAATTCTCGTTTGATGTGATCAGTCGAACCACATTGAAAGAAACCTTCTTTGCTCTGGGGTCGTGGAGGAAGGTTGACTGATCCCGCTATCTGGTTTTGATTCACACTCCCACCTTGGAAGTAGGTGTCCATCTTCCTCTTGTTTCCAGTATTAAAGTTCCCACCTGTTCCTGTGGGTATCATCATGTTTCCTCCTATCGATACCGAGATATCATGTTCAATAAAAATTTCTCTATTCACCATCTCTGTATAATCCGTAATATAGAGCACCGCAATCTTCGATTGAATCTCCTACCTTAGCCCCCGATTAGAAGATACATGCCTTTAAATAAGCACTTGTCGTAACCTCTGGTAAAAAATGGACTAAATTCATGAACTTAGCCGCATACTCTATGACAGAGTGGCTCTATTGTTTCAAGCTGAAGAAGTCCATCGTTTTCTAGATCTTGAACGTGTGAGGATAGAATTGTTTGTTAAACAATTCTTCAAAATCCTCCCATGTAAGGCCTTCATCCAATTTAGCCTACATCGCTAAATCCCACCACTGACATGCAAGATCCTCAAGAATATACATCACCATCTTTACTTTCAGCTCTACTGGAGTGCCGATGAAATTGAAGATACCATTCATCATACTCAGCCACACCTCCACCCATTCTGGTGCAGAATCACCCCGAAAGATGGGTGGATTCTTCTTCTGGAACTGGACAGAATGGTCTACATTCCTTGACTCATCCCTCTGGTTCCCTGTGTCCACATACTGGAATTATTGAATGATACTCTGAACCAGCTCTTAGTTCACACGTGGTTCAGGTGCAACCACATTCTCCACAGCTTCTTCGGGTTGGTTTCTATGATGCCTAACGGGTTCCATTTTCTATACAAACAGCGCACGCTGTTAGTCTTACTTCTTAGAAATTGACGGATTAGCATTTCAATTTATATCACATCAATTATCACATAATTGTTTTCAAACCATCCAACTTATCCACATGTTCAACCATTTTTAAAAAAAATCCTACATACATTTTGAAAATCCTCCCATTTTCAAAATATACTAAATATCCATTTTTCAAAATCTTTCAACTGAAAATCAATTTATGCCTTTTTCAAAAATTTGCACCTTTCCCAAAATCATAAATCATTCTTCACAATGAGATATGCCATCCTAGTGGGAAGTCATTCCTCTAATTCATGTCATGCTCATCTCATTAGCTAAACCCATGAAAATGAGATTTGTAAGAATCTAGAAGTGTATCCAAAACACTTATGTACCCAACACCCTCGTAACTTGAAGTTCAGCATAAAAGGGTTAGCTATGTCCTTTTAAGATACACATTTCAAGTTCCGAAAATCCTACTACTGTCTAAGATGATCACCCAAGGAATAGAAAAGAAGGAATTTCAACTCTAGGACCAAGAACATTGATGACCACTTGTTAGGCAAGGACCGAACAAGCTGATACCATTTGTAATGACCCGTGAATTCTCATTGGCTTGAGAGCTCAACGTGTCATTACTTGGCCTTAAGCGATATCCCCAAGTCGCCAATGGCTGGAAATAAATGTCGAAGGGTTTCAAAACAAGTGGGGGACAATTTACCCTTTAAGAACATACCACAGATCCAACAACCATAACCAAAAAATCTACTAATGATGCATGATAAAACTCAAAAAACTCAACCATTTATTTTTCAAAAATCAACCAAGAGTACCACAGTGGAAACCAACACTAAAACATCAGAGTAAACAGTGGAAAGACAACTCAAAGTCTACAAGACAACAACACAACTCCATGCTCCACTAGATCCAAGCTCCAACAACATGAACCAGTACAAGTATCACAAAGAAGTGCTCTAAAAATGTGACACTTTACATTTTCCAACATCCCAGTATATGACATCTGCAAAAGAACCAACGTGCCAAAGCAGGGGGTGAGTAATGAAACTCAGTAGGCTTTCCCCAATGACTTCCCAACCCATGCCTCTAAGATAAAACATGTTGTCACATTTATATAAAACAATTTATATAAAACAATTCCAAAACCATTCACAATAAACATGTTCCATGTCAAAACCATTTTCCAACAAAAGCCATCTTTCTTAAGAAAAGCAACCAAGAACAATTCCCAATTTCATTCACATTTCCATTTGGAACACTCGTTCCCTTCCAACAATCCACACAACCAACCATGCATGCAACCTGGACCTCCCCATACTCGCGAGTGGTGATTTATCCTTCCACTAATCTGTCAATTAGTGGAATACCTTGACAGGGGTACTTCACGACCTTATCTATCCGAACCTAGTGATGGGGGGACTTCTCGTCCTTATCCATCCCAACCTTTTGATGGGGGGACTTCTCGCCCATATCCATCCCAATGCATATGAACACACACCACGACCCATGCAATCCATTCCCAAAAAACAAGTGTGTTCAAAACCTTTCAATAAAGCATCACCCTTTTATTGAAAAACATTTAATTCAAACAAAAAAAAACCATAGCCAATTTAAAATCACCATTTTAAATTTACTTTAACAATCACTTTCCAAAAACCCACAAATTTCATCACCCGTTACTAAAAAGGGGTTTCAACCATTCTTTCATAACAGATAAACAAACCATTTTAATCAAGGAAAACAAATTGAAACTAAGCATTCAAGTTCTAAGAAAGTGGAATTGAGAGTAAAGCCACCTACCTCAACAAATTGGGCGAAACCAATCCACGGATGAAGAACGCTCAAGAACACCGGGTCAAAACTCCAAAAACCTCCTTAGATTTCTTCTCCTAACACAACCAAGACCAAATCTTGTCATATTTGGCATCCACACCCTTAGATCTACCCATAACGGGCGTAGTTCTAAGAAAACTAGAGAAGATGAGAAGTAGATCTAAGTAGATCTAAGAAACCGATCAAGAATGATAACATACCTTAAGAATCTGGCATCGATTTACCAAGAGAAGCCTTCAGATCACCTCTGGAACGCTTGGGAGAAGTCTTCCAACCTTAAAGGCAGAGTAATCCTAAGTTAGGGATGCTTAGGAGGTTTAAACAAGGAAATTAAAGGTAAAACGAGTTAGATCCACAATTTTAGGATCTAACTTTAAGTGACCGCACGGTTAGTCCGCACGGTTTGACAAACTGTGCGCTAACCATGCATTAGATTCTGCCTTGGGAAACATTCACACACAGTTTGGCCACACGGTTAGACAAACCATGTGCTGACCGTGTGAAAGCTACTGCCTCCAAGACCCACTGCACACGGTTTGGCCGCATGGTTAGACAAATCGTGCGCCGACCGTGCGACTTCCCCTTTGCCTCCAAACATCATTCCACGTTCTCCCGACTCTCCCATTCAACACCCTTAACTTTAAAACCAAGAAAGGCATCAAGTAAGGGTTACATACCAAAAAATGGGGGGTACTACATGGGCTCTCCCTATGGGGTGGATAGCTCGATGGGCCCTTTATTGGGACTACCATGTGGTAGGCTTCTCTGTGGGTCAAGGGCTAGGCCATTGGCTATATTGTTTTTTCCCAAGTCCCAATTCCCACTTACAAAAAAAATACTAAGAAAAAATAACAAAGTAAAACACATATTTTTTTATATTTTTATTTTAATTTTCCAAAAAATGTTATTAAAAATTAAAATTTACTCAAAAAACTAAATATTATTAATTAATTTTTTCAATCAATTAAAAACTATGAAATTAATGATTTGAAATTTTAAAATTTATGCACAAAATATGAACTCATCAAATGCTCTGAGTAAAAAGGATCCTGTAAACCTAGCCATGATGATGACTAAAAGGGATCCAATATTCTTGGAAATACAAAGGATAGACATTGGAATCATAAGAGGAACTTCATCCTACCTTTATCAAATCAATTTTGGACCATCTATTCTTGGGTGGATCGAGGAGTGATAAAAAGATGACAAGGAGATATAGAAGAGGTTGAAAATATTCTGGAGTTCAACTTTGCAAAAGATGAATTTATAAGGTTCTAAACCAGAATATGTATCCCATCAAAACCAGAAATCAAGAGGGAATTTTTGGATGATGTGAATGTATTATCCTTCTATATTCATCTAGAAAGTACTAAGATGTGTATAGATCTGAAGTAAAACTTATTGTGGGATAACACGAATAAGGAGATTACATAATTTGTCTCTCAATTCTTACTATTCCAATAAATCAAGGCTGCATGAATAAATTTTATGGGTATGTTGCAACCATTTTTCATACCAGTATGGAAATTGGAAAACATAACTTTGAATTTCATCATCAGAATCCCTATGAAATCTAAAGTCAATAACGAACTTTAGGTAGTTGTTAATCAACTTACAAAGTATGTTAATTTCATATATATAAAGGAATATTTCTCTCTTGACTAACTCATCAAGATATATATAAGATACGTGTTAAGACTGTAAAGAGTACAACTCTTAGTTACATCTAATCGAGATCCAAGGTTTACCTTGAGGTTCTAGATATTCCTTAACGAGCATTGAATACAGAATTGAGTTTTAGTACACTTTATAACCCTTAGATGGATGGTAAATTTTAGAGAACCATTCAAACTATAGAGGATATAATGAGATTATGTTCATTGTATTTCCAAGTATTTTAGGATCAACACATTAACCTATTGTAGATATCATATAAAAATAGTTTCCATTCTAGCATTCAAATCCCCCCTTATGAGGATCTTTATGGGAAGAGGTGTCAAACTCCAATATGTTGGGATGGAGTTGGAGAGAGGAAGATTATGGGACCTAATCTTATATAGGAGATGATAGAGAAGGTTCAAACCATTCAACAATATATGAAATACATGAAAAGTCGATAGAAAATCTATGTAGAAAATTTTCGGCAAGACCTGATGTTTGAGGTCATAGATAAGGTGTTGCTTCATATATCATCATGGAACAAAGTCATGGGGTTTGGGAAGAAAGGGAAATCTTAGTCATATATACATTTTCCCCTTTGAGATCCTTGATTGCATCGGAGCTGTGTTCCATCGACTAGCACTCCCATATAACCTATATCATTTACATGATGTGTTCTATGTATTACTCTTAAGGAAGTACATACGAGACCCCTAACATGTATTGAATCCAAAGGTTCTATGAAACATAAAAACTCACTTGGTCTAAGTAGTATGGTATGGACACAAGTTTGAGGAGGTGACATAGGAAATAAAAGAGGCAATGAAACAGAAATACCTCATCTATTTTAGTGTATGAAATGAAATTTTAAGTGTGAAATTTATGAAGGGGGAAGAATATAATAAACCAAACATTTATAGACAAAATTTAATTTTTAATGAATAAATTCCTCATTAAGTAATGTAGTTATAAAAAACACATGGACTAATTTGGTTATTTTTTACCATTATAAAATATAGTCTATTAGATTTAAAAGAACCTTATGTATATTAACCATTTATAATATATCCATTGTATAATGACAATTAAGATTATAGTAAATTAAGGGTTATGATAAAATAAAATTGATATAGATGAAAGAAGCGATGACCTCAACTAGTAGGTTCATACCCTTTAAAGCCCATTTATTTGAGCTTTCAAGGGATATGAAATCATTGGCCTTTTCCATTGACTAATACCAAGCTGATATTTAACAAATAAATCTCAAGTGAAACCATTTATGGGTGAATTTAAATATTATCAAGATCACAACCCAAACCAATTTTACCAAACCACCCTAAGAAAGTACAAAAATTGCACACCATACCCTTAGAGCATATGCTGGTGTAATTAGGGGTTATGTATCTTGACCATATCATTATGTATTTTTATGGTTTATTTTAAATAAAATAATGGTTATATTTATCCCATTTTATTAATACTTAATAAATTATTATATAATGAGTTTGATAAAAATTATATTTTGATACGAAGAAATGACAATTATATTTTTGGGAAATATATAGTATCGATTAATTTACTCTTGATAAATTCAATAATTTTTGAAATAAATTATATTTTAATAAAATATAATCATGATATAATATTTATTTAAATATAAGTTATAATATAATTTAATGAAGTTCAATGTAATTTTTATAATGGAGATAGAGTTTTTAGTATTGTAAATACTAGTATTTTCTAATAAATAAGTATTTTTATTTAAAACTAAAAATTAATATATTTAGAAAGTATTTTTTTTAATTAATTTTATTTTGGAAATCAATACATTGAAATTTTCCTATGGTTATTTTTTTATGATTTTCTGATACAGTCAAATATTTGGGTAAAAATTGAATACGGTATTAATAAAATGTACATATTATGACATCATAATAGCCCAAATGCGATGTAATATATTATATAAAAGGAATAAATGGTAAAATACAAATTTTAACTTTAAAATAATGTATGTTTAAAGTTATGTTATTAATTTTATAAACCCTTAACGAATCCTCCAAAACCTATATTACATTTTATGTTTTTAAAATTCAATTCTTTATGAACATGACTCACTAACACATCACCAATGATATCATTTTAATGTGTTTGGTTATTAAAGATATAAAATATTGAAAAAATATATCCTTTAGAAGAAACCATGGCCAAAAACCATGGGAAGGTTAGTGGTTTTGATTATTTTATCAAATACAGTTCAAAACCTAAGTTTAGAAATTAATAAAGAATTCCTCTCTCTCTTTTACTATAAATACCCACCCAACCTCCCACTCCTATTCACTCAAAACCCATTTATCATTAATTAACTCTTCTTATACCTCTATTAATTCCTCCCAAGGTGTTTCAACTCTCTTATGAATCTCCTCACATTATTTTATAAGTTCCCTCTCAAGGTTAGGGGTCCTCTCCTCTTCCTTTTTATTTCAAGTACTTTCTTGGCACTAAGACTTTTTTTCCATTTTTTCATGTTTTAATGTGGTTTTACACATATATTTAATATATTTATGATTCCCAATAAATTATATACCTACTTTAATTCTCATTAAACCCCTACTTGAGCCTTTATGTGCCCCCATTATGTTACTGAATTTATTTCATGATTTTACAAGACAAAATTTTATGTTGTAAAAAGTCATCACCATTTACACTCAAGGGTACTCAACAAGATTAAATATCCTTAATTTATTGGGTAATAACATCTATTTAACCCACACTCATTGATAATGGGATTAAAAAGTGACTAAATACATCCTTATGTAGCATGATCTATGTGACACAAACATACATGTACCTGATATGAATGTGATGGGTGGGGCCAAAATTATATATCCCTCTAATGAATTGGGATATGTGTTTTATATCATGAGATACCATTTATGATTCATATAAGGTTATCCTAATCATTTTATATTATTACCTATTGTAATTTATCCTTGACATATTCTAATGATGTCATGTTTTATGTTGTTACCCTATTCCTATGTTTCCTTGATGTTATCAGCTTATATCATGCATTGATGTTCATATTTATGATTATCACCCCTTTAATGACACCCTTATATGTCACTTGAATTACATGTATTAATTTAATCATGTTATTCTTTCATTATTCCCTTACTGGTCTTTATAACTGACTCCTTTCTTATGTACATACCTAGGTTGTCCGATGCAGTATTAGAAGATCAATGTATTTTAATGGCATGTTGTGTAGTTTTTAAATAATTTCATTGTATCCCCATTTCATGTTATTATTTTACACATTTAATTTAAAAAATAAACTATGCCTCTCGATCTTATGGGATTTTATTAAGTATGTATCTACGTAATAAATCATAAAATAAGGTTTATAAAAGGGATGGGTTGTCATATGCTCCATTATAGAATGTTATGGGACTGTCAATTTTTTTTATGAATATCACCACATAATTTTGAGGTTCTCATCATATTAGGGAACTTATATTCCTTTTCAACTATGACTGATACTTTGGGATAGTTTTATATTAAAGTCACATAGAACTATGAACAATATGCAATAAGATATTTTAATTAAGATTCACTTATTTGAATATATGTGCAATCTAAAGTAAAAATAGCTAGTTGTAAGCCACTAACTCTAGCACAGAAGAGGAGTGGAGTCCACTGTTTCCCTCGGAATTCGGGGATAACCTCCTTGATGGGAGGTTCAAACATTCCAATCAGTTTTTAACGGGTTTTTTCGTAGAACCGGAAACATCCAATGATTCCACATCCATTTGGACCTACTTTCCAAAGGCAGGCGCTCATTAGTTTGTGGACTGATGAGGCTTAGGAATTTTCATTGGTCGAGAGGATGGGAGGTCGGACTCATCACACCCTTTTGAGGGGAATTATTGTCTACTCCGGGACTCTATTTATAGATTTAAGTTATGTTCGTGAATCCTTATTACATTACCAAGTATAAAATGAGCTTTACTTTAGATCTGACAATCAAAGATCGATATGTAAGAAATTTAGAGAATCTTTTATACGTATTCTAGGTACTTCATTGATAGAGAATAATCTGTACTTGTTAGAGATTCTTAGTCAATGGTATCCTTTGATACGTAAAAGTCTCTTGGTCATTATGATGACCATTCTAGTTTTAAAGCCACTCAGCGGGGCACTTGAAGTTTATTGTCTTTCAGAAGGACATGGATTATTTCAGAGTTGGGATCAAACCTGCAGATGGGGTACCTATGTATCCTTTTTTTAGAAAAGGAATCAGAACCCACGTATTTCGAGTAAGGGAGTATGATGTTTATGATTAATGTCTCAAAGAAGGATTTCATAATTACTTTTACACTCTAAGCTCACGTGAGTCATGCTCGGTGTGAGAAACAAGAGGTATTGGTAAAAATCAGACAATTGTGCCATGAAACATAGAATCATAGTAAATAAGGTGGGACTTATGTATGTATGACTTCCCAGATAAATGAAGATTTGGATTTACTTCAGGGAAGAAATCCAGGAACAGGGTCTATATAGGTATATGTTCTTCACGGAGATTTGAATACTCTAACTTGGGGCTTACTCATAAAAAGGAGGCCCAAATTAGGAGAGGACTTATGATTGGGTTTTTTACTCCTGAGAAGGAATCCCAGATCGAAGGTAAATTAGGACTGGTTAAGAGGAATTCAGACTGGGGCTTACTCCTGAAAAGGAGGCCCAGGTTAAGAGACTTGAAAAATTAAGGGACCTGGGGCTTACTCTTGAGGAGGATGCCCAAATTAGGGGACTGGGGCTTATTCTTGAAAATGATGCCCAGGTTAATGAAATTATGGTTGGGGATTACTCCTAAGGAGGATGCCCAAATCAGGGGATTGGGGTTTACTTCTGAAAAGGAGGCCCAGGATGAAATTATGACTGGGGCTTATTCCTGAAAAGGAGACCCAGGTTAAGAGAATTATGGTTGGGGCTTACTCCTAAGGAGGATGACCAAATTAGGGGACTGAGGCTTACTCCTAAAAAGGAGGCCCATGGGGAAATTATGACTGGGGATTATTCCTGAAAAGGAGGCCCAGGTTAATGAAATTATGGTTGGGTATTACTCCTAAGGAGGATGCCCAAATTAGGGGACTGGGGCTTACTCCTAAAAAGGAGGCCCAGGTTAATGAAATTATGGTTGGGGCTTACTCTTGAGGAGGATGCCCAAATTAGGGGACTGGGGCTTACTCCTGAAAATGAGGCCCAGGTTAATGAAATTATGGTTGGGGCTTACTCCTAAGGAGAATGCCCAAATTAGGGGACTAGGGCTTACTCTTGAAAAGGAGGCCGAGATTAATGAGTTCTATCATCGTAAAGGATGAGGTTGAATGAATTAAATCTCAATATTTAGTGACATAAAGATGTGTAAATCACTAGGTTTTGAGAGATATTCCACAGAATTCCTTTCAGATAAGGAAGTAAAATCAATAAATCATTCCATAAATGGCGTTGAAGAGTGTCTTGAAGACTGAATCTTGAATAGGAGAGGTGGAATGTCTTAAGAGGGGTGAAATGGGCAAGAAGGGAACCCAAAAAGGCAGGGGCGCGCATGTCCTGGCAGGCGCGTAGGTACTGTGTGGGCACGCAAGTCCTGGTCGCGTAGGTATACCTGCGCGACACATGGTTACTTGTGCGATGGTTAACCAGCAGGGTAATACTTGAGGGACTCTTGTTTAAAGCCTTTAGAATCATCTTGAGGTTCTTCCAGAAGAGGGGCGCACAAGTTCTACTGAAGGAGTAAGGCGGCGCGCAAGTGTGGCCATTTCCCTTAAGGGCTGGCCACTCAGGCGCACAAGTGTTGATGAGTTTCAACACTTAGAGCTTCCTCCTCCTCTTTAGATCTTCTGTTCTAGGTAAGAAATTACCTTAGAAGTGTTTCAGAAGCTTTGAGAAGAGACTAGGGCGCCGGGAGCTTAAATCTGAGTTTCTGGAAAAAATCCTCCTCTAATGGGGGGCCCACAGGGTCTATTTATAGGCTGGAGAAGACCCTGAGTGGTTATCCTTTGGGGTGCACAAGTTACTTGCGCGACCATTATGCGTCGTGAAAGTGGACTTGCACGACAGGTATAGAACTTGCACGACTCATGTGAAATGTTCTCCTTGTTCATCCCTTTGTCGATTTTTGATGTTTTATTCAAAGGATGCATCAATTTATGCTAAGTCATTTCCCTTTACATTCCTTTGGACTCTGTGATGAAAATGGAGCATAAAAAAAAGTCCCCCCTCAGAGTTGGATCCGAGAGAAATGAGGATGTGACTCTGAGGAAAAGAAGAAAACCAAAGGAAAGGTGGCACACAAGTCTTTCAGTGAGCCACACTTGGCGCGCAAGTTTGAGTCGCGCAGGGCTGGAGTGCACTGGGTGTAGGCGCGCAGCTGGGCCGCCTGGCCTATAAATACGCGGTCATTTTCCGCGCATAACATCTGATTCCAGATTCTCGAGCTCTCGCCGCGCAGGTCACCTTCTCCATGCAAGTCTCTCATTTTCTGTTGTTTCTTCACCATCGCGCTACTATCAAGGTAATAGGACTTGCGCGGTGATACTTGCACGACAGAATCTTGCGCGGCACACAACCACTTGCGTGAAACATCCATACTTGCGTGCCTTAATGCCTTAGCCATTTTTCTGAAATTCCTTCACAAATTTTATGAAAAATCAACTTACTTAAAAGTTAAGTTATTCAAATTTTGTGCAGAATCAATGGCTCTTAGACCCGGAATTGTTGATGAACTGGCTAGAAAGCGGATTGATGATATGATGAACATCATTGCCCACGATTATTATTCTGTCAAAGATAGCACTCTTCCGGATTTGGCTAAGTATCTGAAGAAATATCATCGTGACTTCCCACAGAGCACTTATCTGCCTTTGTATGGCTATGGTCTTCTGCGAGAAGTCACCATTCCAGAAGAAAAGAACTATATTCCATTTTCGTGGTTTCAAAATTACACCAACTTTGATTCAGAAAATATCTCAGGTGGAGGAGTATTTCTAAATGCTGGAATAGTGGAGAAGGCCCACATGATGTATCATAACCCTTTTACACCAGATCTGAAAGATCATACACCTGAGCTGCAACCACATTGTCATCCTTCAATCTTCCTAAATGCTCAGATGGATCAATCCAAAGGCTGGAAGAAAAGTTGGGACTTCCATCCTGGGGGAGGCGTGAAGCCAACTTGGATGTGGGCATACTGGGTACGAAAAACCTGTGCAGATTTTGTCGAGGATCTGAAAGGAGTGGTGATATACGAAGCTGTCTGGGTTGGGAAAACATATGTTTATAGACATGATAAATTCATGCTGGAGATACTCATCCACTGGAGTCCAACAACTAATTCGTTCCATCTGACTCATGGAGAAGTATGCATCAGTCTGTGGTATGTCCACAAGATCTCAGGGGCTCCAATTTTGGGTGACATGTATGATGAATTCATTCCACCCAAGGTGACTTGGAATGATTCAAAGAATACTCTTGCTTTAGATCAGGAATTATTTAAGATCTTCCACAGGATCAAAAGTTTAGAGACCTCATTAACTCATTCTAGAAAGGATATTCATCCAAAGGAATGGATGAATATATTTCTTATTGAGAAGAAAGAGAGGGAGCCAAAGGAGAAGGAGTCGAAAGAAAAAGGATCCAAGAAAAAGAAATCCAAGGATAAGAGGCCCAAATGTCCTACCACCTGCCCAAAACCTGAGAAGAGGGGTGCTCTTGGCACATTCTGGCCAACTCTAGAAGTAGGAGAGTTCGAGAAGTAGGGATATGAGGTGAATCAAAGGATCCCAAAGAAGACTCGTCTGGCGGGCTTTTTTGGCAATGTGGATCAGCGTTTATCTCTTGCCAGTCAGGGATTCGAAGGGAGGCGTCAGGCCAGGGACCTTCGTCATTGCGGAAAAGTTGGATGAGGGAAAAATGGTTGGGTTGGCTACCCCCATTTTAGCAAAGATTCATAGGAGTTTACTTCATGTTTTCATGGGTAAATCTCTTTTAAGAATAGTGAGACCATTACAAGTTTTATGGGGATGGATCGCTACTCACTTCAGGACTTACAATGTACAGAATGGATTACAAATTCCTGGAAGTTCTTTTAGGCCGTCAGTGCAAGCATTCTATGTAGTTTCTCCATTAGATGTTAATGCCTATGACATGAAAGTGAGGCTGAGAATGTTTAAAGAATTCAACTTCTTTCCCTATGGAAGTCCGCCAACTGGGCGGTTTGTTGATGATGGAACAACCCATTTGGATTTGAGGGAATACATGCTAGCTTGCAGGGATGGTGTGCTAGTTTACAGGATTGACGAAGAAATTATATGCGGGGCCTATGCTCCATATAGATTTTCACGTCAATTCAAATGTCTGCAACAGATTGTTGTATCTCCTCTAGTACATGTCAGGTTAGAGCAACATCTGATGGTTGCTCGGAAACTATGGTTGCTGACGTCAAGGGAGAAGACTGGGGAAGTATTTGATTTACCTGTTGAAAAAGCGGCACATAATTTGACTACATATTATGCTGAAAACTGGATAACATCATACCCCAAATGGATATTTAATCACCCAGTTTATCAGGTGGGGAAAAGGAAGAGGACGGTAGAGAAAGAAACCCTTCCTCATGAAGGTGATGCTTCCCCACCTGAAGTTGATTCGATAGACTCCTCCTCTGGAACTGATTCACCGGAGTCCCATGATGGGGATGATGAGGCACAACCAGCGGCAAAGCAGTTTCATGCCTGATTTAATCCTCCAGCCAGAATTAAAAGACCCACTCCATCAAATCCTGGTGAGTTACTTCATTGTGGTAATTCAATCACTGCTACTTTATGAATAAATAAGTCTTATTTTCTTATTATATATCTGTAGTTGTAGGAGCTGGGAAGAAATTGAAGTCAAATATTGTAGGACCTTCCTCACAGCCTTCATATCTAAGACCAGAGGTTGTCCAGCTATGGCAGAGTTTATACTGTGGTACTGAGACCACCTGGCTGGATTTGTGTGAGGGCCTACAACTTCCTGGAATAAGGAATCTTATGGCTTCTACAAATCTCCAATACGAGGATAACCCCAATGAAGTGAGGGATTATATTAGAGATATAGAAATGCTCATATATTCCACTGATAAGTCCGTTCCTGTCACCAGGCAGGTGAAGGAATGATTGATCGTGGCGCCACTGAGGGGGCTGGTGGTTCTGGAGATGAGGAGTGGCATGAGTATTTGGCTCCTGAAGATGTAAGTTTTCTTTCCCTATTTTCTTTGCAACTTGATTACAGTCAAAGCTTTGTTACTTAAGGAATTTACTTTCTTCATCTTGCAGCTTGCAAAGAAAGGAATTGAGGTTCCTTCCCCACAATATAGCCCTGGTGGTACTGCCATCGGGGCTGCTGCTAATTCTCCTTGTGAACCGGGTGAGATATCTCCAGGCTAGCAGGCCATGAATGAGGCATTGGACATACCCTTCAATTCTCCAATCCAATTGCCAATAAGGGAGACTACCGATACTCCCAAAAAACCGAAGAAGCAAAGGTAACGAAAGAGGAAGTCCATAACTAAACGCTTCATTAGAAGTGTTAAGTCCTTCGGGTAATCATGAGTTTATACCCATGACCACATGGTTACTCATATTTCTGGGGATTGCAGGGGCTTCTTCAATTTCCCCCCTGAGGGAAAGGACTGATCCTCCTTCAAAGACCATGGAGGGTGCTGTGGAACAATCACAGATCCAAGCTGACTTGGCTGCTCTTGGAGAAGAGCTAGCATCTATTCCCAATATCCCTACTGCTGCTGTTGCAAGAAGAGAAGAACCTGTTTCTGGTAAGTCAACAATGCTTCATAAAAATGTTGAACGAAACACCGACTTACTTCCATTCTGTGATACTTCAGGTTCAACTCCTGCATTAGAACTTCTCGATACTGTTGCAACTGATGCAACTAATGCTGTGATTTTACCCAAAGATGTTGTCCAGGGTCAGGGGCTGTAGGACGTAAGTCGTCAAGAAGACACATCAAACGCTCCCACTGGTGAGACTAACCAGGATTCTAAGATATCATTGGATGAAATGATGAATCATGGCATGTATTTTGAAGAATTTTATGATCAGGCTATGTTGTCATGTGATTTAGAAGACCTTGGGCATGAGTGTTATCCTTCTCCCAGTAAATTTTCTTATAATTTACACTTCTAATCATGACTAAAAATGATATTCAGTTCCATCCATAGAAACTGCTGAACTGCCAATGCCTGAAGAGGGTGTAGACATTGATGTAAACCCTACCATTGCAGAAAAATTAGTGCAAGTAGAGATAAACCTAGTAAACCGTCCTGAGACCCATCTTGAAGATCCTATTGAGACTAGGAAAGATGGGGAGGAGTCTTCTCAGGTTGCTGCTCCACCGTCAGGTAAGGGATAACAATATTTGTGATTGTACTTAATTTGCAAGACAATCAATTCTTTTGTTATCCTTTGAAGCTAACCGAAGCTTTCAATTAACCATGAAGTGCCATCAACTGTAGTGGCTAGATCTGGAGGTGAGGCCTCAGCCTCTTCCCCAATGGAAATTGAAAGAGAAGAAGCATAGGTCAGGGGGGGAGGAGTAGAACAGTGCACTTCTTTAAGTGCATTAATCCCAGATTACATGCCCCCTTATGATGATGATGTTGAATCAGACCCAGAGGTTCTTAAAGCATTCATCTTTTCATGACACAAGGCATGTAACAACATATGGAAAATCATATCTGAGGTTCCTTTAGAAGATCTATCATCGAAGATCCCTCGATTGTCATCCTAGTTTTTCATGCTAGGAATTGGCGGTTTTGGATATGAAAAGATCCATGCCACGGTGAAACAAGTCATCTTCAGGAGGGACCAGGAGAAAAAGTGTCGCGAAGATCTAACCAGGGTGAAACCGTCAGTTAACATCGGTGAATTTGAGGCTGCGGTATCCCGAGCTGAGGCTGATTATGCTGACAAGATGAAGGAGCTGAAGCATACAATAAAAGAAAAATTCGTCCAACTGGTGCATCTCCAGCAACAGTTAGATGCTGTTACTGGGGAACTTGATCAACTCAATAATTCACTGGAGGGAACTCAAACGAATGGCATAAAATCCATTATAGATGCCAAGAAGGCACTCCATCAAGCTGAGAAGAGTGAAGCTGGTCGAGTGGATGAGCTTTAAGTAGCTACTGATGAAGCTCGGGATGTTGTACATAAAGTGAAGACTTATGTTGAAAGCTCTTTGTAATTATTGAAAAAAGAGAAGAGACTCCAGTCTTTGGATGTCCTTCTAACTCTTGTGCATCAATGAAAAAAAACACCTTCATTTTCAATCATTTGTACCTACATTATTTTTCTATATGCTTTAGATTTTACTTAAGCCAATGGGCCTACTAAGCATAGTTTGATTTTTACTATGATTAATGTAAATAACCCTACAAACTTGAACCTTTTAATTGCTCAATGTTACCTAAATCATACAAAATGTATGTTTAGTGAGATGGAACTTGACTTTTATTTAGAGTTACTTTGTCTTTTGTGGGCAGTTTAAAGTCATGCATGTCGGACATAAAGAGGCTAATGTTTAAGGTTGAAATAGCTTTGACTGAATGAATTAGAATTGACTCAATTACTTGAAAATTCATCTGAAAAAATATTACCATACTCAAGTATGAGGGAAAATATGTAAGCTATGACTTAAGAATATTTGAATCTGTGGAATGACATGAAAAAGAGCTAAAAGGAATTAGAAGATATAGTTCCCAAGAATGAAGTTACCATTATTTAACAAACCCGTTAGGGGATTGAATTATGCAGTGCCACCTAAGGGAATTGGCTGCATAGTTAAATAAATAGTATCTTTTGGCTAACAAGTCTATTATGTAGACTGTTTATGCAAGGCCGCCTATGGGCACGTTCTTCATAGTCAGGCAAAAGAACTCTCAGAAATTTACCTTTCTACTGCTAAAAGCCAGTGAAAGTTTATAGAGATTCAAATCTTCCAAAGTATAGAGTTTGCTGTATGGAAAGAGTTACTTGAATATGGAGAAGATATTTACAAACAATATTATCGAAGAACTGGATGGATATTACTCCTACGAAGGTCTGACCCAAACATAGGGAAGGAGAATATAAACCATAGACTTGAATACTTTCAGATCATGAAAAAGGATATGTGACAAATATGTTAAGGATGGCTATTTTTGTAGATCCCTACATACTTTCATTTAAGACAAATAAGGACAAAATATGAATTCTTCCCAAGAATGAAGTTACCACTATCCGAAAAACCCGTTAGGGGGTTGAATTATGCAGGTCCACCTAAGGGCATTGGCTGCATAGTCAGATAATAGTATATTTTGGTTGACAAATCTGTTATGTAGATTGTTTATGTGGGGCCGCCTATGGGAACCTGCTGCATAGTCAGGGAAAATAATTCTCAGAAGTTTAACATTTTTGTGACTAGAAGTCATGAAAAGGGTTATGAAGATCTGAAAATATTTAAGGTTAGTATTATGACACATAAAGATGGGTATTTTCCAATGTATACAGAGATACACAGATCAATGCTAACCATAATCATGTTGTGGCTGGGTCCTGAATTGAAATGTTGGACTTCACTACGTATCCCATAAGGATGAGAATCAAGCCATACGTAGTTCTTAAACTACAGTTTAACGTCGTGTGGGACAAAAAAGATTAGAGATCTTAGTTTAGGGTCATAGAGCTTGGACCATTGTAAGAAATACACAGTGTGTGTTTTCATGGGGAATTTTCAGCCAGGGGACTGAAAGTGGAATTTGGGGTTAGGCCCAAAGACTTGGGGCTGGATTGGAGGGACACTCGAACATTCCTACGTATCCCATAAGGATGGGAATCAAGCCCACATAGTTCTATAAATACCCTCTGTACAAATTTGGTTCGTACATGTGAAGGGTGAAAGGGGACTTTAGTACAATGATGGTTTAACCCAAGATAAAAGGTTTGGGAATTTCCATGTATGCACGTAGTCTTTGAAATGAAACATGATTGAAAATTAATATAAATAATGGTTCCCTCTCAGGTGAGGGTATCAAAGAATATTGTAGTTTATTGTCATACTGGAAAAAAGTGTTGTATTGTTTAACATCGTATAACAAGGACGAAAGTGAACCAATGTAAATATATTGATTCTAGGGGCGGTTCCACGAATCAACATCGTATGAGATGGAGGTAAACCGATGTGAAGGGATTGGTTTTGGGCTTGAACCTTGGGAGGTTGCCTACATACCCAGCCTGGAAGGTAAGGATCAAAGTCCGCATAGTTCAATTAAATAATGAATTAATGATCAAGTAGTTCTTGGGGACAACGTCCTAAAAAAATGATGTTGGGACTCACACATGGTTAGTAGCCCAGAGAGAGTGTTATGGTTGAGGTTTGCTCTAAGCTCACGTGATTCATACTCGGTGTGAGAAAAAAGAAGTAATAACAACCTTAACGATGCACAGTTTAATGTCATGTATGACATATGAAGGCACTATGCAGTTTAAAGTCTTGCAGTTAGGACTATTGGTGCTGCACAGTTTAATGTCATGTAGTAGGGACAAAGTACAGTTTAATGTCATGTAGGACATATCAAGGACTTTCTGTATAGTTTATCATCATGTAGTTAGGACGATGGGGACAATATAGTTTAACGTCATGTTCGACGAAAGGGGGACTGTGCAGTTTAATGTCATGCAGTGAGAACAAAAGAGTAAATCATTTAATGTCATGTTGGACGAATTAGGGACGATACAGTTTAGCGTCATGTTGGATGAAAGTGTGAATAGTTTCAGGTCATATGCATGGACCTTGGATGGTGCAGTTTAATGTCATGCTGGATAGTGGTGTAGTTTAAGGTCATACATGACCTTTGATGATTATGTAGTTTAACGTATTTCTGGACGTAAGGGACTTTTATACAGTTTAGCGTCATGTAGTTAGGATGTCATAGTTTAACGTCACGTCTTACTAGATGGTTGTGCAGTTTAAGGTCATAACAGACCATTTAGGGAACTTTTTCACAGTTTAACGTCGTGTGGGACGAAAGTACAAATAGTTTAAGGTCATATGTATGGACCATTGATATGCAGTTTAACGTCTTTCTAGACGGTTGTGCAGTTTAAGGTCATACCGGAACATTTAGGGAACTTTTTCATAGTTTAACATCACATGGGATGAAAGTACAAATAGTTTAAGGTCATATGTATGGACCATTGATATGCAGTTTAACGTCTTGCTGGACAGTTGTGCAGTTTAAGGTCATACCGGACCATTTAGTGAACTTTTTCATAGTTTAACGTCATTTGGGACGAAAGTAAAAATAGTTTAAGGTCATATGTATGGACCATTGATACGCAGTTTAACGTCTTGTGGGACGGTTGTGCAGTTTAATGTCATACTGGACCATTTATGATTTATTTTGTATTTATACAAAATACTTCTTCAAAAATCTGGCATTGGTTGGAGTAGTGATGAGTTCTCCATCCATCGAGATTAATGAATAAGCTCCATTGGAGTAGACCCTATATATTGAGTAAGGTCCTTCCCATTTTGGATCCAGCTTGGGAGGTTTCTTTCCTGGTATCATTAGAGTTCTGAGAACTAATACCAATTCTCCCTGAGTGAATGAACAAAGACGAACTTTTTTGTTAAAATCTCATGCTATTCGATTCTGATAGACTTCCAAGTGGTGCAAAGTGCACAACCTTTTCTCATCTAACCATTCCAATTCATTCAATCACTTTTGAGACTGTTCATCTATAGATGACTGATCACAAATGGCTACTCTGAGCGAAGGAAATTGAACTTCAATGGGAAAGACGACTTCCGTTCCATATACTAGTGAATATGGAGTTGACCGAGTTGCAGTGCCGATGGTAGTCCAAAAAGCCCATAAATCATGAAAGAGTTTATCAGTCCATGACTTCTTATCTTTATCCACCATATTTTGCAGTATATTTGCAAGAGTCTTGTTAAAGGCTTCTATCTGGCTGTTGGCTGCTGCATGATACCGAGATGAATGGTTGGATTTGATGTTGTATTCTTGATACAACTTCTTCAAATCATATGAATAGAATTTGGTGCCATTGTCCGTCAAAATGGTATGAGGGACACCAAATCTGGTAATGATGTTAGACTTGATGAAGCTAACAACACATTTAGAACTGACTTCCTTGAGAGGTATTTCCTCTTCCCATTTAGAAAAGAAGTCAGTAGCAGTAAGAATGTACTTAAACTGGTTGGCCGTACCCAAAAGGTAAGGTCCCACCACATCCATTCCCCATGTGGCAAAAGGCCATGAGTATTTAGTTGTATGAAGAAACTCTGGAGGTTGATGAATGAAGTTGTAATGTACTTGGCATGAATGAAACTTCTTTGTGAAACCAACACAATCTTGTATCATTGAAGGCCAAAAGTATCCAAGCCTTCGAATCTGATCAGACAGTCTATGTCCAGACTGGTGGGCACCACAGACTCCTGCATGCACTTCTTTCATGACAGCCATTGTCTCTTCACCATCAATGCATCTGAAGAGAACTCCATCAAAAACACGTTTGTAGAGAATTTTCTCTAGGTGATCTCGGCTATCATAAATAGTAAAATTGACCACACGTCATCGGATTTGTTATTTCTCAGCTCTATCAGGTGGAAGTGTTCCATTTTGAAGGTATTACCTGATAGGTGACATCCATCCTATAGTATGACCATACAGTTCAGGAATGGGACTAATTTCATTAATTTCCTCTGTTCTGATTCTAACATAAGGTGAAATTGCATGACGGTGGGCAATACTGATGGTTGTTTCGTCCCAATTTGGATCTGCCAGAGCTGTGGCTATATTAGCCAGTGCATCAGCTTGAGCATTTTGTGATCTTGGGACATAAGAAAATGTTGGTTCCAAAGGGAATTCCACCATTAACTCTCTTACGTAATCATACAAAGGGATTAGTTCTTCTTTTCTAATGGCATAATCCCCATTGATTTGTTTGATTACCAGGTCTAAATCACCTTTCACCTTTCAGTGATTCACTTGTGCTTGAAGTGCTAATTCCAAGCCTATGATGAGAGCTTGGTATTCTGCTTCATTATTGGTACCACCTTCCCATAATAAGAAGGAATAAGGTAACACTGCCTTTTCTAGAGAAATGAGCACAATTCCTAAGCCAACTTTGTTGGATTTAGGATTTTCCATTTTCCTCCCTGTTGGACTTCTGGAAGCACCATCAAAATACTTTTACCATGCCTGAGGACTTTCTTGAATAGAGAATACTTCCTCATCATGGAGTTTAATATCTGAATATGCGTCTTCCACTGAAGGGTGTTCAGCCAAGAAATCAGCCAGAGCTTGGACCTTTATCGCCTTTTGAGAAACATACTGAATGTCGAATTTCTGCAAAATAACTGCCCACCTTTCCAGACGTCTTGTAAGCATTGGATGACTAAGGATGAATTTGAGCGGGTTATTGCGAGATACCAATTGGACCTCGTGTTGTTGCAGGTAGTGTCTCAACTTCTGAACTGCAAAGATTAATTCCAGGAAGCACTTCTCAAAACTTGAATACCGGGTTTCTGCTTCAAGCATAGTTCTACTGAGATAGTAGATGTTGTTTTGATTCCTAGCATCATTCTTCTAAGCAATAAAGGCACCGAATGATCACTCTAGTGCTATCACGTAGAGGATAAGTGGTCTTCCTTCAACAGGTGGCATGAGTACCGGTGGACTCAAGAGGTATTTCTTGAGAATATCGAATGCTTCTTGACATTCTTCAGTCCACTGATAAGCGACTCCCTTCTTCATCAAATTGGTGAAGGGTAAACTTTTTCCTGTTAAATTGGGGATGAAACGCCGAATATAGGATAAGTGTCCTTGAAGTCCTCTTAATTATTTAAAATTTTTAGGAGGTGACATACCAATGATTGATTTGTTCTTCTCAGGATCGACTTCAATACCATGATGGCGTACAAAAAAGCCGAGAAATTTTCCTGAGATTACCCCAAAAGCACATTTTAAGGGGTTCATCTTAAAATTATGTTGTCGAAGCTTGCGGAATATGACTTCCAAATCATCCAAGTGATTTGAACATTGTTTGGACATAACCACCAAATTGTCTACATAGCATTCAACAAACTTCCCTAAGAATGCTTTGAAGATACGATTCATGGCACGCTGATATGTTGCACTTGCATTCTTTAAGCCAAAGGGCATTACCCGGTAGCAAAACACACCCCGAGGGGCTCTGAAGGCTGTGGATTCCTCATCTTCTGGGGACATTTGGATTTGATTATATCTGGAATATCCATCCATGAAGGAAAGTTCTTCATATCCAGCTGTTGCATCAATTAAAAGTTTTGTAATCGGAAATGGGAAATCATCCTTAGGACAATGCCGATTAAGATCTCTGAAATCGATGCAAACTCTAATTTGTACGTTCTTATTCTTTACAGGGACAATATTAGCCAACCACTTGGGATATTGAACTTCTCTGAAGAAGTTAGCTTTGATAATCTTATCCACTTCAGCTTCAATTTTGGAAGCATAAGTTGGGTGTGTTCTTCTCGTGGCTTGCTTAAATCCTCGATGTTCTTTTGATAAACCCAAATGATGAGTAGAAACATCAGGATCAAGCCTGGGAATTTCTATATAGTTCCAAGAAAATATATCTCTATTTTTCTTTAGAAAAGAAATATACATCTCTTGCTCTTCAAGAGTCATGGCCGCACTGATTAAAGTGGGGCGTGGATCTTCTTTCGTACCCATATTTATTTCTCTGAGTTCATCCATAGTGGTAGAGATACCCTCTTCAAATGCTGGAGGAGCATCTCTGAGATCTTCCTCTTCTTCTTCATCATGTATTATTTCTTCCGTTTCTACTTGCATAGTAGATGACAAAGCAGAATTTTCATGATCAGAAGAGATGTCAAAATTTTCATATTTTGAAGAAGAAGCTTCCATTTCCGACCCGATTGATGATGAAGGGTCTTTTTTGGGTAATAAAGAGGAGAAGATGGATTGAGAATCGACATAATTGTTCACCTCTGATGTTGCTATAACTTATTCTGGCCTAATTGGTGAAGTATAGACTTGTTGGATTTCAGCAGATGAAATGAAGACATCACCATTTGTGCTTTCATCACTGCTTGGTGGGTTACCAATTTCTCCCATGTTGTTTAGCTCGATTGCCGTAATTGACATTATGGATCTTTCCATAAGAGTATTTTGATTTGGATCTATCTTGTCAATTTGACTGATAGGATTCACATAATCTATACTCACATGTGTAAATGGATTTACTGAAATCTTTTCTAAACCATATGGAGCATTAACTTTGGTAATCTCCTTTGTTGTGGATTTCTCCCTTCCCTTCATGTGATAGAATTCCGCCTCAATGTATTGAGACTCACATGTCCTGAACGAGGCCTTATCACCATAAAATGTCCCAACTTGACCATCGAAACAATATTTGAGACATTGATGGTAGGATGAAGGGATAGCTTCATGTTGATGTAGCCAGGGTCTTCCAAGCAAGATGTTGAAGGCTGAGTCTTGATCAACAACCATGAAATCTGAATTGGATACAAGATCTCCAAACTGAGTTCTGAGTGTAACTTCGCCCAGTGGTTCTTGTTAATTTTTATCATATCCTTGTAACATCATGGTAGAAGGAGATAAATAAGATTCTTTGAGGCCCAATCAACAAAGTGTATGAATGGGCATGAGGTTGACTCCTGAACCATTGTCAATAAAATCTCTTCGAACGTCTACGCCATTGACCTTGCCAGATAAGTACAAAGGTCTAATATGTCTATGCACAACATCATCTTCATCTCCATCAGTAAAAGATATTATTGCATGGAATTCTACAGGATTATTCTCTATGTGATAGACTTCAGCTGCAACAATTTCAGTTTCAAACTCCTGAGGACTTGACAAAGCCTCGATGAGTGCTTCCCGAAGATCTTTTGACAGATTCAGAGCATCCAGAATTGATAACATGGAGGGTACTTGGGTCAAGTGTTTCAATATATCATACTTTTGATCCAGAGGTCTGCGTTTCCCAACAGGAATATGTGGTTTAGCAGGTACCTTGGAAGCAGATTCTTTGGAAGTTGATGCATCTTGTATCGGGATAGGAGTTGACAATATTTCTGGTTTTGGAAGATTAGACCGATTAGATCCATTTAATTGCTGAGAGGAAGAAGATGGAACATTCAACCAGTCTTCCAAAATAACTATGCCAGGACTGAATTTTCTATTGGTAGAAGAACTTTCTTGTTCTTGCTGAGCTCGCTGAAGGGCTCTACCACGAGTTTCTGCTGCATACACAGTTCTAGCAGGGGTAGAATTGGAGTAGTGGCTTCTGAAATATCCACGTCTTCCCCTGTATCATGAGCCTCTTGAACTTCCTCTGATTCCCTTGTTTGATACAAGGAATTCAGGCTCATCGAAATTGAAACTGCTACTGGAATATGGATCTGTTAATTGAATCATATTAACAGAACCGAAGATTAACTCTTCGTCTGATGAAGACTCTGCTTGATTAGCCTGTTTAGGCTGTGCTGTTTGGTGGGGCGGTGCCCGTGGCTTTGAAGTAGATGGAATGGAGTCTGCCTGAGTCAAAGACAATTTAGGCTTTGACACATACTCATCTTCTTCTGATTCTTTTTATTTCTTTGAATCATGTCGTTTCTTTGAGGACTTTCTCTCTGACGAAGAGGGTTTTTCCACTACATTCATGGCAGAAGACACAATCGGTTTCTTTAATTGTGTTCGCAAAAATAGCATGAGTTTGGTTGATTGTCTTTCTGACCATCCAATCATCATACTTCTGTGCATTTTTTCTTTTGACTTCTTGCCATTCTCCTTCCTCCTCTAGAACTATAGCAATAACACATGCTACCTGAGCTGAAGAAACTTTTAGTTTGACTTGTCCCGAGTCGACCATCTTTTGCAGTAGATCTTTGAAGACAAAACACTCCTGGATGGGATGCCCTAACATTTGATGAAAGGGGAAATAATTGGTATTGTCTTCATATACTTTCTTGTTTGGCCTCTTGGGTATTGTCAATTGAACCAAATTATTTTCCAGAGCCGAAATGAAGTAACCAGGAACTTGTTCATTTCAGAAAGAGTATGTTTTGATCTTCAAATCCTCAAATTGTTTTCGTCTTTGATCTCTTTGATCATCTGGACGAAACAACCTTTTTTGTTGGCGCTCAGGAGGTGGAGCCCTTCGACAAGATGAAGTTTTTGAAGTAGAAACGGTACAGGTTCTTGCTTAATCATAACTGTAGCAGTTTCTGCTTTACCCATTCTCCTTTCTGGAGATGATGGAATTACACGAGATTTAGCCTTATCCTGTATAAGGGAGTCTTCAATCTACTGAGCGATTGAAGTAAGGTCTCGAAACCCTCCTGTGTATTTCACAGGGATCAACGGCGTGTGTAACTCATCACGCAAATTTTCCACATAGATTGGCAATAATTCTTCTTGAGGGAGTGCTAATCTTAGGGAATATTTTAATCCCTTCCAGCAAGCAATGAAATCTGATACCCTTTCATTCTCCCTTTTCTTACAGTTTGTAAGATCAAAAACTTTTGTCTTTGGCAAAATTGAGCTGAACTGAATAAGGAATTGTTGATGGAGATCTTCCCATCTAGTAATTGACCGGGATTGCAAGCTTGTATACCAGACAAAGGCTGGTCCTTGCAAAGTCCGTATGAAGCATCTGAGTTTTACTGATTCTTGCTGCTCCAAAGTTCCCATCATAGGATCACAACAAGACACATAATGCGTCAAATGCTGTTCAGGGTCGCCTGATCCATTGAAAATAGGGAATACAGGGTTTCCAAAACTGGATGGAGGAGAGATTGAATCTACCCATTCAGGGTAAACCTTCTTTTCTGGTTGAACCTACGCGCGTTTCCCTTCCATAGTTTCTAACCGAGCTATTAATGACTCAATAGTAGTTATTAACTTTTGAGAAACATCCGGTTGAACTTGGACTTGGGTAGGTGAAATGACTAGAGCTTGGACAGATGTGGTGGTTGGTGCTGCAACTGATGGTAGCACTGCCAATTGTTGTTGCACTTGACCCGTAGGATTAGACCTGTGAGGGTGTACTGATAGAGGAGGATATTCTTGATTCATCTCAGTAGCTGCAACAAATTTCTTTGTTTGACTGACTCTAGCACGCTTAAGAAGAAGACTACTCTGAAGTAGTTCTGCATTCAACCTTCTTAATTCATTTATTTCTTCCTCCTGTTGTGCAAACCTTTTCTCTAATGAGAGAGATTGTCCTTCTCCAGAGGAAAGATATGTAACCTGATTCTTTCCCCTCCCTTTGTTGGATCCTTTTCGGAGAGGGGGAATTGGGTTACTCGAAGGATTACCTAGGTTCTGAGTAACCCTTTGATTTCTTGTGCGCACACCTTCTTCATTTGTGTCGGTGCGTACATCTTCTTGAGCAGGAACCTCTTCATCTGAGTCCCCTGAGTTAGCCTCATCTGGTGGATCAGAAACAACGGCATTGATGACATTGATTGATGCATAACACATCGCATCCCTTCTATCATTATTTCTATGATATTGTCTTCTTCCATGTCTTTGATGAGACATTGCCTTTTGTTGATTCAATCCCTCAGGAATTTCTTGATGAACTGTAATTTGGAGGGAATCTCCTGATAATTTGGCTCTTCTTTCTTCTTGAGGCTTCTTCCCCAATCAAGAAAAGACCGAATTTCTCTAAGGAGGGGATTGATGATTTGAAAAATTCCCCAGTCCGGTGGATGGGTCTGTTCCTGCTGTTCCCGCTCAACTCCTCGAATCCTATTTGTTGATTCTGAGGGTTGGTTTAAAAGAGTCCACAATCTGGCAAGCTGGGGTGGCTCTTGACATGCTATGTCTGAGACTTTCTTGAAAGCTCTCCTGATCTTGCGAACCTTAGTCCGGAAATTAGCAAGATGCATTAACCTGTATCCACTTTTATCACCTGGTTCAAAATACCGTTGGATGATTTTCGACACTTCTGTCACTTGATGATGTGCTTGCTCCATACAAGAGGCCTATTCAATATTCTCGTTTGCTTGATGCAGGAGTAATTCAACAACTTGTTCTCTATATTCTTGATTTTGAGAGGAACTAGTTGAGGCCTGTTCTTGAGAAATCTTTTTATTACAAACAAATCCCATTGACTGTGGCCGACCATGGGCAATAACATTGCATGATATCATTTTCGGTGGGCTTTGCTGACTGGAGAGCACCGTGAAATGCAGTGCTCCATGAACACCCCATCCCCTGACATGAATACCAGATGGGGCATTGGCAATTTACTGACGCAATCTTCTTAGTTAGCCAAGGCATGAATGTTTAAGGGATCTCTGCTGCTTTTTAGCCTTCAGATATCGAGAGACTGATAGAGATTCCAAATCAATCTGATGTTGTAACCCTTCTATTATCTTAAGATTATTTTAATATTCATTATATGATAATACTTTCTTTTTCAACTGACAAAGAGTTTTCCATATGTTGAGAAGAATATCATAAATTTCATCTTTCGTCAATATTTCTGGAATGTCATACTGAGAGTCAGCCAGAGGCCAAAACATGACTGGCACTTCACCTTTCGCTAGTTGTTTTCTCATGTTCAGCATTTCTTCTTTATCATTTGATGAAGATTCTTCTACCTGATTTGACCAGAGTTGGTGTTTCCTTGTTGCTTCATCAGATTCAACAAGATTGGTAGAGAAATCATTGATCAAACTAGAAGATGCATGACTTAGGGGTGGTTCAGAGAATGACCTACACCTTGGGCTATCTTCTGATTGAGAAAGTATTTCACTTGATAGCGATGAAGCATCAGACATGACTAGTTTCGCATTTGCAAGTGCCTCAAGATAAGAGGGATTTCTCGGCACTACATTGTCCAGTAGCACATTTTTCAGGCAATGTGAATCACTACTGCAGAGAGGACTTTCGTAGCAAAATTCATCATCGTGGGGAGGACCACCATAATGGGTTACAAAAAAAGATGATATCTCTTGCTCCTTGGTCTTCTGACCACACAGAGGGTTCCTGTGGATCTCATATGAAGATGAAACTTTGAGATCAACCGAATTGTCATGAAGCAAGCCTTCATGAGGAAGTGTCTGTTGAAGACCTTCGGAATTAATGTTCCCACTATTGGAAAATGAGGGAGTAGAATCTTGAATTCCAACAGATAACTGTCTGAGGGCTTCAATAACTCTATCATCGAGCAAGACCTTGTTATAGATTGGATCTTGATCTCCTAACTGTGATGGGCGAGTCTTTTTCTTAGACGCCTTCTTACTCGACTTGGAAACCACTTGTTGACGAAAGTGGCTGCTCTGAACAGATGTATGTGCCCGATCAGGAAATATGGCCAGCTTAGGCTGACGATATCCACTCAAATCAGGTGTATGTTCCTGACTTGGTTGTCCGTATGATATGGGGGAGTATGCCCCACAACCCTCTTGGACTGGAACAGATGTGTGTGTCTCTTCCGGAGTGAATTGTAGATGTGTCACTCCACTAGTAGGGATAGATTTATGTGTCTTTCCCTGAGATGTCGTTGAAGCTATTATAATATCCTGACAGGCATCCAGAATATGATCAGGGATTTTCTTCTGCTCTTTCACCATTGATATAATATGCTTGGTGACATCAGCTGCCGGAACGGGGATATACGTCCATTTCGGGTTTAGAGTAGGTGTATGTGCCTGCTCCTGTCCTCCTTTTCCTATCAGTGAATCATGAAAGTACTCAAGTGTGGGAACATAGAGTTGAGTCTGCCTCCTGTTTGTTACTGGAGCTTTCCGACTGACTTCTCCGAATGCTACCAAGAGAGACTGTTGGTAGGATTGATTAATACTAGCAGGTGTATGTGCCTGCTGATTGCACTTCGCCGAACGTGGTTGATGAGATCCATCATATGTAGTCAGACGAGCCTTCTGACTAGCTGATGATGTATAAACAGGTGTATGTTCCTTCCTATAGTACTCTTCCAAAATTGCCTGGCGGGATTGGCGTGATGCTGCCAAACGAGTCTGCTGGATAACGGAATTAAAATGGGCAGGTGTGTGTGCCCGCTCGTTGCTTGCCACCAAGTTTGGTTGGTGGACTTCTTCGGAGATGGCATAGATGAGAACCTACACACTGTTGACCGGATTCCTCCTTTGGCGGTTCGTCTTGCCTGCTCGGGTTCGAGGAACCTGAGCCGAATGCCTGGAGTCGGTACCCTCATCTTGTTGAGGGCACACTGCCACACGAGTCTGGCAGCGATTGTTGATAGGATCCCTCAGGAAGGAATCCTGCTTCATTGAATTATGGCCCTAAGGGACCTGCTCATTCACCTCCCCAGAATATGGGAGTTAATGGTGATTGCGTTCCGAGGATAACAACCCGAAACGGTTGGAGACGGTAGTTAGCACCGCCTTCTTCTTGATCATTGGTCTTCGTTGTCCGAACGACCGGTGTGAGTTGTTCACATGGAGGGCTTGTCGGGCAACCTCCAGATTTGGGATGGTACCGTGTTGACGGTACTCTTTAACCAGCGCATTTGATACCCAGCGTTGAAGATGCTGAGTAGGTGATGTCATCCTCAGAGCGGACGGCGATCCAACAGGAGCAGCAACAGTGGCATTTGCAGCAGTAGTATTCACAGGAGTGAACTTGAGAGAATCCATTCTGGAAATGCAGAAGATCTTGGAAAAAGTGCATGTTTGATATAACAGAAGTAATCAAGATAATTTCAGCCACTACATCTTTTGGATGATCACATATGTCAATAATTGTTTTTGTTGGCCCTCTCACTGATTTTTATATAGAGGCCTAACAAATAGGTAAAACATCATTTTAACTTGGTTAATGATTCACGTCGGGTTCACCATTTTTTGTTTCCCTCAGAATTCGAGGATGACCTCCTTGATGGGAGGTTCAAACATTCCAATCGGGTTCTAACGGGTTTGTTCATAGAACCGGAAACATCCAATGATTCCACATCCATTTGGACCTACTTTCCAAAGGTAGGCACTCATTAGTTTGTGGACTGATGAGGCTTAGGAATATTCAATGGTCGAGAGGATGGGAGGTCGGACTCATCACACCTTTTTGAGGGGAATTATTGTCTACTCCGGGACTCTATTTATAGATTTAAGTTATGTTCGTGAATCCTTGTTACATGACCAAGTATAAAATGATCTTTCCTTTAGATCTGACAATAAATGATCAATATGTAGGAAATTTAGAGAATCTTTTATATGTATTCAAGGTTCTTAATTGATAGAGAATCATCTGTACTTGTTAGAGATTCTTAGTCAATGGTATCCTTTGATACGTAAAAGTCTCTTGGTCATTATGATGACCATGCTGGTTTTAAAGCCACTCAATGGGGCAATTGAAGTTTATTCTCTTTTAGAAGGACATGGATTATTTCAGAGTTGGGATCGAACCCGCAGATGGCCTACCTATGTATCCTTTTTTTAGAAAAGGAATCAGAACCCACGTAGTTCGAGTAAGGGAGTATGATGTTTATGATTGATGGCTCAAAGAAGGATGTCATAATTAATTTTACACTCTAAGCTCACGTGAGTCATGCTCGGTGTGAGAAAAAAGAGGTATTGGTAAAAATCAAACAATTGTGCCATGAAAGATTCAATCATAAGAAATAAGGCGGGACTTATATATGTATGACTGCCCAGATAAATGAAGATTTGGATTTACTTCAGGGAAGAAATCAAGGAACAGGGTCCATAAAGGTATATGTGCTTCACGGAGATTTGAATACTCTAACTTGGGGCTTACTCCTGAAAAGGAGGCCTAAATTAGGAGAGGACTTATGATTGGGTTTTTTACTTTTAAGAAGGAATCCCAGATCAAAGGTAAATGAGGACTGGTTAAGAGGAATTAAGACTGGGGATTACTCCTGAAAAGGAGGCCCAGGTTAAGGGACTTGAAAAATTAAGGGACTTGGGGCTTACTCCTGAGGAGGATGCCCAAATTAGGGGACTGGGGCTTCTTCTTGGAAAGGAGGCCCAAGTTAATGAAATTATGGTTGGGGCTTACTCCTAAGGAGGATGCCCAAATTAGGGGACTGGGGCTTACTCCTGAAAAGGAGGCCCATAATGAAATTATGATTGGGGCTTATTCCTGAAAAGGAGTCCCAGGTTAAAAGAATTATGTTTGGGGATTACTCCTAAGGAGGATTCCCAAATTAGGGGACTGGGGCTTACTCCTGAAAAGGAGGCCCAGGAGGAAATTATGACTGGGGCTTATTCCTGAAAAGGAGTCCCAGGTTAATGAAATTATGGTTGGGGCTTACTGCTAAGGAGGATTCCCAAATTAGGAGACTGGGGATTACTCCCGAAAAGGAGGCCCAGGTTAATGAAATTATGGTTGGGGCTTACTCCTGAGGAGGATGCCCAAATTAGGGGATTGGGGCTTACTCTTGAAAAGGAGGCTCAGGTTAAAGAAATTATGGTTGGGGCTTACTCCTGAGAAGGATGCCCAAATTGGGGGACTGGGGCTTACTCCTAAAAAGGAGGCCCAGATTAATGAGTTCTCTCATCGTAAAGGATGAGGTTGAATGAATGAAATCTCAATCTTTAGTGACATAAAGATGTGTAAATCACTAGGTTTTGAGAGATATTCCACATAATTCCTTTCATATTAGGAATTAAAATCAAGAAATCATGCCATAAATGGCTTTGAAGAGTGTCTTGAAGACTGAATCTTGAATAGGAGAGGTGGAATGGCTTAATAGGGGTGAAATGGGCAAGAAGGGCACCCAAAAAGGTAGGGGCGCGCAAGTCCTGGAAGGCACGCAGGTACTGTGTGGGTGCGCAAGTCCTGGTCACACAGGTATACCTGTGCGACACATGGGTACTTGTGAAATGGTTAACCAGCAGGGTAATACTTGAGCGACTCTTGTTTAAAGCCTTTATAATCATCTTGACATTATTCCATAAGAGGGGTGCGCAAGTTATATTGAAGGAGTAAGGCGGCGCACAAGTGTGGCCATTTCCCTTAAGGGTTGGCCACTCAGGCGCGCAAGTGTTGATGAGTTTCAACACTTAGGCCTTCCTCCTCCTCTTTAGATCCTCCGTTATAGGTAAGAAATTGCCTTAGAAGTGTTTCGAAAGCTTTTAGAAGAGACTAGGGCGCCGGGAGCTTAAATCTGAGTTTCTGGAAAAAATCCTCCTCGATTGGGGGGCCCACATGGTCTATTTATAGGCTGGAGAAGACCCCGGGCGGTTATCCTTTGGGGCGCGCAATTTACTTGCGCGACCATTAGGCATCGTGCAAGTGGACTTGCGCGACAGGTATAGAACTTGCGCGACACATGTGAAATGTTCTCCTTGTTCATCCCTTTTTATATTTTTGATGTTTTCTTCAAAGGATGCATCAATTTATGCTAAGTCATTTCCCTTTACATTCCTTTGGACTCTGTGACGAAAAAGGAGTGTCAACATCCACATATTCAGGATATGGATTCCTCTTTGGCTACACTGGGGTGTTCTGTCCTTCTATGGATTACATTTGAGTGGAAATATACTTGATGAAGTTGAGGATCTTTGGAGTCAACATTGTTTGAGCTGGGCCCAGAACATGGGCAGAAAGTGAACCTCTATGTGGTCACCACACACACACACAAATATATATATATATATATATTAAATATTTATATAGGATTCAAGATAAAACTTGGTTAATTTTATGAAATTAGGGAAGCTACATTCATAATAGAGGACACTTCTAGTCATCTTAAAACATTGGGCTCAAGTAAATCAGTTGTTTATACCTAGTGATAGCTTAATGATTAGACTCTTCTTTCATAGGATGGGTTCCCCTCTCTTTTTGAAGAGGAATCCTAGAAGGATTTATATCCATCTATTCTTGAATTTTTTTCCTAGTGGGAATATTTCCACATCATAATTTGGCATTGATCCATTTCATATCATCTACCTCAACTTTGTATTATTCCGTCTTCTCTTAAATAGATATAATTTAAACCTATTTAAGATGTGAGTAGACTATAACCTTGCCTTTTTCCTTTATCATTAGTTAAAGAACATTGCATATGTGTCAATCAAAAATCTAGAGCAACCATTTTCTAGTTTTTTCTTTTATTTCAGGTGCACATTCCTTCATCATGTGTTTTAGTATGAGTCGACTCTTAAAAATATACCTCTTAATTATGTCCCTCTATATCTATGTGTTAATCTAAAGACTCTATAGGATTGGTAATGATGAAATTCACTGATTCTTATAGTGAAATGATAATGAAATATTCATCACCATTAGATTAATATAACGAGTCTTTATCCCCTATTCCCTATTCAAAGGCATATCAAGATCCACCTTTGTATTACCTATCTTAGAGGACCACTTCATCTCGTGACCTATATGGGATTTAATCCTTTCTGTTTGAGATTCCCATGAAAGTGATTTATGGATGGTGATATTGTGGTAATCCCCAAACATACTTACTAAGTGTACCTTAAATGATAGGGGTGTGTCACTTAAATACTTGAATAATGGGGGTAATGGTTACCAAAGGTCACCACTTAGACTAAAAAAGACCAACTTCCTTATAGGAGGTGGAGGAGGGGGTGTAAATTACCGCATCCCTAATGTTTAATGTTGGATTGATTCTATTACCACCATTACTTTGTGTTGTTGAGGATTCAATGATCTCATGGGTGGTGGAAATGTTAAAAATTATCCCATACCTATGGGATAAGACTTTTCATGGATGGATTCCATAGTGAATTCTAGCACAAAATTCCTAATTTTGAGTGATTTCACTCAGGTATGGTTCAGGTGGAGTGCATATCAAAATGTGAGACACTTGCTATTATGGTTTTTCCTAATGTCTAGGATTTTTTATTTCTAAATTGAGAGGCTAACACAAACTTTTTATAAGTACAATACAAGAGTCTATAAATGACATGTTTCCTTTAATCATACTACTTTTTTTTCTTTAGAGGTAGAAATATTTTATTAGAATAGCCAACTGGTATGTGAAGGATCTAGACCATATATCTCTCATGAAAAAAATTACATTATAGTATTTCTTATATTTTTTGTTGAATTAGAAATAGAGTAAAGTGAAATGTGGTGTACTCACCCCATACATGGATGTACACATTGGATGGGGAATCAAAAATTATAACAAAGGTACCTTTGGACTATAGAGGAAACCATGTCCCATGATATTGTAGTGCTTATCCAATATCAGGTTTCAAGATAATAAGAAATAGATAATTTCAATCAGGTGATAGAGCTGGTATATCACCTTAATATGATTTACATACTCCTAATAGGGTAGATGCTTGGATTTTAGCTGACAGAGAGTTTCCCATAAATTTTGGAATAAAAAAGGCATTAAATCCTCTTTTAAAACCTCTAATATATTATATTGGGGAGTGGAAATAGGACAACACATGATCAAGATGTTATCCTCTATCGATTATTTTGATATATCCATGTTTCCTTCGTCATTTCTGAGTAGAATCACTTCCACCTGATCAGAATATCATAGCAGGATCTCCATAGTCTAAGATTATATTACTTTCTATAGATGAGTTTATAGACTCTTGGGACACCATAAACAAGTGATGTAGGGCCTCAAGTGCATTATTTCTAATCAATACAAGGAAATGGGACTATTCTTGGGTGTTTTAATACCTTTAGTGAGATCTCCTTTTGAATTCTCCCTATGGGAAAGAATGATGAACCTATTAAGTAGGAGCCTTTATGGGTGGCTCTCACATCATCATTTAAGCTAGTAAATGATAATCTTGAGGTTGGATATGAATATGGGCATGTCCTTTTCTATCCGCCATAATATTCTGGTTGGTCCCTTCATATTGGTTGGGATTAGGTTCCATACTTTCAATAACTATTGAGATATTTCATTGTTCTTCCTCATATTGAAGGGGGGATGAATTTTTTTCATTCTTATAAGAATCTTATAGAATATACCAACAGAACTACTTAATTAATATAGGGATATAATACCACTCTTTTATTTTTATCATAATATGATGACTATCCTCTTAAATGGGAGTGAGGATATGAGGATACTCTCAAATATACATAGGTATATTCTAATGATCTTATTCAATATTAGTGGGAGCAAGTATATGGGCCTACCTTTTGTGACCATTGGGATATTCAAACAATAATCTTTTATTATTTCTATTAGTATATGAATACAACTTTATAAGATGTTAGTAAGGATATAATCCTATCCATCCATTGCCGTCGGGGTGTGATAGCTAGCTCATATAATAGGAACATAAATATATTTCCATTCATTGGTCAATATGGGAATATATGACCATCCTAATCATCTGATTTACATTGAGATATGATGATGGGCTTCGTATATAGGGGTATAAATATAGGCCCTACCCTTTTTGATGCCAAAATAATCCTATAATCTCTTCCTGATCCTTCTAGAGAACACTGACAGACATGTATGGTATGATCAAGGATATGGGCATGATCTTCTAGTATGATGTGATGAAATAATTATTTATGAAGAATATAAATATGATCCCTTTATTAGTGATTATGGGTTTACTATCCCTAATAATACCTTCTTCATAGTGTTTGGGATTGAATGGATAGGAAAGTGATCTTTAGGGAAACTTGGTGAATTCTTGAGGAATTGAGATCATACAATGCTATAGATGATGATGGATAGTAGCAAGATATCTGTTTGGTGACTCCTGCACAACAATGAGGCTGTAGTTAACCCCTTGATTTTTCTCCCTAACATAAGGTAAGTTTCTATGATCTAAGGAGAGGTTCTCGAAGTGGTTAGAGGTTGAGATATACACCACTTATATCATCAATATTTTCCTCTAATAGGGTGGGCTATGATGTTTCAGTACCTAGAGGGACTCACATATATCCTATAGGGTTGTAATAGTATCTTGTCGATGGCACTCTCAAACCAATTTATTTTTCACCTGGTGTTGGAGGTGTTGGGTGGGTTTTATGCTCGTTAGGGCCTCAATTTTTATGGTGGATGAGGTGTATCCCTGATTATTTGGTGATGATATTCATTTGGATTTAGGGGAGTATTATGGAAGATTCATAATTCCTTATAATAATCAAAAAAAAAAAGAAAAGAAAACTCATCAATACCACATCAAAAGTAAGAGAATGTTTGGCCAATCATTTTCATCGTTAAAAGATTCACACTAGGCTCATCAATTTTTATTTCTGACGGAAACCCTTACACAACTCCACCATGGAATTTTGAGTCAGTGTAGACATGACTTGGAAGAGTTTATGGTCATCGAGACTTTTCTAGTGATACCTTTGAATTCACATTGGTCTATATGATGGTAGTTTGGGTTCATATCTCCCAATTAAGGGGGGGGGGGGGGTTATTTCCTACTATAGGACTCTCATATAGATTTAAATCATATTCATGAATCATTACCAAATCCCAATGTGAGATTGGTTAGTTACCATTATTCCAACTATTTACCATTGACATGAATAGATATGAGAATTTATATGTATTAGAGTTTATCTATCTTTCTATTATTAATTACTTATGGTTTGGTTTAAATACACCTAACTGGGAACCTTGGAATTTATCTCTACTAAGAAGGTGGTAAGTATTCATGGTGTTGGGATTAATCCCCTAAGAAGGGATTACAACATATACCTATGAAGGAAATAATATAAAACATAGTTTAGTGTTGTTTAATGGGATATGTAATACCTTTTAAGGTCACCTAAAAAAGACCCTTTGGATACTAGGTGAAAGGTGGCTAGAAATAATTGATTTAGGACTTGTTCTTGAGTGGCCCCTTCTAGATAAATCATAGATAATATAGACCATTTGAGGATGATTATATCATAGATGATATGATCCTTTTGATATATGATTGTATAACTCATTTAGAATATAATCTAATTGAGAATGGTGTAGATTATAAGAATATAGACTAGTCAGTATGGGTTTCATGAGAAATATAGACCTATAAAGGTGGATAATGTCACTCATGAGGAATATGGATTAGTGTGGGTATAGTTTGAGATATTTTGGGATTTAAATTCATATAGGAATACTAAGTATCATTTTTAATATGAATAAAATCCCAAAACGTTCATGGTTCATAATTTAAGGTTCTATGATAAGACTATACCATACCACTTTACATCATGTGAAATGGATGTATGTGTCATAAAAGAGGTGACAACAGGGATTGAGTGGGGTTAAAAATTAGTTCTTCCTAGATATTGGCATGTATTATTGAGTGGAAAGGCGTGTTTTACCTTTTTGAGGCCATGATTAGGGCTTACACCTAGGGGAGGCCAAAAAATATACTCAAGATCTAAGAGATCATTAGTGGGGCTTACACATGGTTTTGTACAGCCCTGATATGAGTGTCCCTAGATCATTGATGTTTTTTGGTAACAAAATACTCAATGGGAACATAATTGGTTCTTAAAACTATAAAGTATGTCCATTGGCACGTGTCTCATTGATTAGAACCAAAATCCATAATGATTATGCTAAGCTAGGATAGACTGCTCCAATGTTATCATGATAGAGACCCTCATTAACATGAGAATACACAATCATGGTAACCCCAAAAGTTTTACTATCTAGGAATAAAATTCTTGAAAATACTATTATTAATGTAATATATGATTTAAGGAGGGAAATCTAATTCATCTTATGATTCAATCGTCAGATCAAGTGGTTTTGGGAGGGGTCTTGGTTTAGTATTTTTAGGGTTTTGACATTGAAAAAGAAGTTCATGAAGGTCAATTAAAAAGGTTTTCCATAAGGATAGAATCCTAGTGATGGGTTTGATAATAGATTAGTCTATCTCCCCTTATATCTAGGATTATTTTTGAATATTCCACAGGCTTATTAATTACTTCGTGAATAGGAATTAATAGTAGGAGATATTTTGGAACCCAAAGTAGGCTAGTCCACATGGTAAGCTTGCGAGAGGGACTTGTATACATGGTATGTTATTGAGGGGGATTGTTCTATGTGGTAATATTTCAAGTGGTATTGGTTCACACATTAAGATCTTGATGGAGACTGGTCCTCATGGTTAGATCATGAGGGACATACATGTGAGGGAGGCTCATATAGGAAAAATATTCAACTTTTAGATAAGCGAGGAAAAATCATGTGTGGTGGGTTTTATGGTGGGCGCATACATAGTAACTATGAACACAAACATTTTGTGAAGGATGAGAGTCCATATATTAAGATCATGAACAAAACATCATGTAGGTAGTTCATAGAGATAACTTTATAAGGATTCATCTTTCCTCAAAAGTTTTGTTGGATCAGGAATTACTTGTAGGTATATCCTCTCCAAGGGCTCAAAAAATAAATCTATGCATACACACATTCTCTTTCACCATGAATTTCTCCCTTTTTAGGTTGTCCTATAAAAATTTAAACCCTAGTATTTATAAGTAGGTCTCAGGTAAGAGTTTGTTTTGAAATTAGAATTCATATAGGTGAGAAAACATGACCACCATGGTTCTCTTCCAAGTGTCTGCGTACTAGTAGTTCTCACCTACTGGGTGGGTATCCAAAAATGGTTCTATCATCATACCACGTGTAATGAAATTTCCACATAGTTAGTGTGTGTCTTATGAGGTCCCATTTTACATATAAAAATGCCATCGATTTACACAGGAGGTGGGAACTCACGTGGTGACCCCATCACTGGTCCATGTGGGATGCATGTTCTCATGATGATCTTATCAATGTAATGAGAATACTGAGATCCTTTTCACTTAATATTAAATCATTTATTAACTTGGTGATTCCACATTAATTTTTTATTTTTTATGTTTTTTATATTTTTCATCCTATGGAATTGGTTCAATTGACCATTTATAGTTCATAGGTGTCAAAACTCTCTAATAAATTTAGGTCCAAAGAAGCTATAAATATGGATCTTTAAGTGAGATGCTTCAAATATGAGAATACATATTTCAATAAAACTTAAGTGAAGGGGTAATTCAACAAAAATATTAAATAAAAGATCCTTGTATTTGAAAAAACGTAGAATAATAACACTTATGTCAAAAATGAACTATTATAAGTTAATTCTAAGAGAATCAAAACAATTTTTACATTGAATAAATAAAATAATAAAATTCATGTTTATGAAATTAGATAAATCAATAAGGAATGTGAAGATATATGTAAGGTTGTTGAATATCAAATGAACACACTCAATATGAGGTTTCTTGAATTAGAAGTCTAACTGACCATCCTGAAAATGATAGATATTAAGTATTCACAATAGAAAGAGAATGAAGCTGTTTCCATGCATTATTATATAGATAATTATAGTGCTATAATAACTTTAAATTATGATGATAAGATCATAGAATCATATAATGATCATTTTTATTATTTTCACCAGAAGAGGTACAATCCATTTCAAATACTATTACTCATGTTAAATCTATTTCTATAAAGAGTGAAGGTTTAAATATAAAATATGAAAAAATGGATGAGGAGGAATTATTATAAGCTTATGAACAAGTCAAGGGTGGATATAATAATGTATAAAAGATTTATTTCCCAAAAATATTTCCAACCAATGGTGAAGAAAAACTAAAAATAACTAGCTATAAATTATGGACAATATGGAGTTTAAAGAAGAAAACCAAGGTTTTGTGGTAAGTACTAGTGCTGTAATGGGTTTGGCCATAAGGAGTTGGATTGCTGGCACAATCCAATAATATAAAAATTCTAAAGGAAACCCATTTTAAGGGGATAATGTATAATATTATATAACATCCATATTTTAATGAGATAAATCTATCTACATCAAACAAGATTGAAACACTTGGAAATATATGTGGTTTTTATAATGATAGTGGTCAAAAGAAATGTTGTGTGATCAACTGAGTGTGTTTCAAAAAAATGCAGAAAAAATGCCACAATGGATGACTAAGGAAGGAAATCTAGCCTTGGTAAGGAAGATGAAGAAGGTTTCAAACTAGACTATTCCTAAGAACATTTCATGGAATACTATTGGTACATCCTTGTTTAACATACCCAATAAGTCCAAGAGAAGTGATACATCAACTAAGAAAAGTTTATTCTATTTTGCAGATAGAGGAAATACCATGGATACATGAAAAAAGGCATATATGTATATGTTAATGGTTAAATTAAGATAATAATGAGAAATCAGTCCATAAAAATCACAAAGTTATAAGTTTAATGAAAATAACACTCAAGAGGCCATGTGGGAACTCCAAAAGGATTCCTATATACCTAAAGAGTGTATGGTTATTTGGATATTTGATTTAAATAAATTAATGAAGATATAATCAGAATAAGATAAGGCATTTGATTAATATAGGAAATCTATTCCACAAAAAGAACCCGAATTTAATGAGAGGTTGTCAATAAATGAAAAACCAAGCGTTTTAGAAGGGTTTTATGGAAAGTTTAATATGGATGGAAATACCTCCAAAGGATCTCATCATTTGATTTCAATATAATAATAATAATGCCAAATGGGGATGAATATTTCATTTGGTGATGTAAATAAATTGATGGCTTATGAGAAGAGAGGTATCCCACCCAATGAAATTAAAGTAGTGAAGAATAACATGCTCCCCAGAGTAAATAATGTTTTTAAATATATATGTTAATTCATGAATAAGGTTTAAAATGATGGAGATAAATAATAAAATTGGTTGAGAAAATCCTCTCAACCTTTTTGTTCACACTGAGAAATAAGAATTTACCCCTTTATAACCTATTATGTATGTTGTATTTATGTGATTAAAATGTGAGGAATTAAATTTGATTCATGTTCTCATAGGGGGAACTAAATAAAATATAAAATCTATCAAAATTTAACAACACAAAAGAAAATGTAACCATCTTGTATCATTCCCGACATGGGACATATTGAAATATATATATGGAAAAGATTCACCTTGATGAAGATTATATAAAGTGTATCCTTGAGGGGGAGATAATCAAATAAAGTTATCAATAAGCTGCCATAATTATCAAAATAATGTAAATTTAAATATTTTTTAAGATTATTGTATAATTTTTCATTGATAAGGTATGAATTCACATCATACCATCCTTTTTTACAAGAATAAAATCCTATCTTTAGGGGGGGGAATTTAATTTTTCCAATAAAATGAATGTGAAAGATTGAAGAATATCCATGGATATTTTACGACGTTTTAAAACCTAATAATTATATTTAAATATTTTTAAACTATATGTTGAAGATAATGTATGAAATTAAGATTGAAAATTTCATGAGAATCCATATTACAATTGGTATCAATTTTCTCAACCTAAAAACTATTTTATAATCTCTAAGAAAGATTAAATGTATCTCAATTTAGTTGGAATTATATTTAATTTATAATGGATAACTTTTCTATCTAAATAAACCCCTCTTTTCTTCATACACTAATCATATCTCACACAGAATTATATTGGAATAGTTTATGACACATTGCTTGAGTATGAAATAATACCATCCTCTCTCATACATATTGTATTTCTTTTAAATAAGGGAGAGATAAAAAAATCAAATGAATGGTTGATAATAATTACGGAGAGAAGGAAAGGTGAATAAGTGAGAAAGGAAGAATAAATATTAACCTATAAAATTATAATAAATGATAAAGTAAGACAACATATTTAAAAATATTTTTAGTGGGTATTGAGAACAAATTTAAAAAGGGATTTTGTTGAGACCACTTTGTGTGTGTTGTATTTTTTTTCAATGATCATGGATAACCAATGAAGCATAATGTAAATATGGAATTAGAATTGGAATGAATAATTAGAGATTAGAAGTTGTTTAAAAAACCCAATCATGTTGGGAATAATAATTCCCAAGCATGTTGTAATTTTGTATTGAGTAAATGAATATTGGATGACACATCTTAGAAGTTTTTTTGAATTTTTTTTCATTATTTATATGAAAAAGTAAGATAAAATTCTTTTAATGTCTTGGAGATTCATTTATATTTAAGGTAAAATCGTTTAAATCATTTTTTGATTCCATATTTATGGTTTATGAGGATTATAAAATAATAATGGATCAAATATAGAAAAAGAAAAGAAAATAGAAGTTAGAAGGCTAGTATTTGAGCCTTTGATTTTTTTCATTACTAAACATTCCTCACTATAGGTTTGAAAAAGGAATTTATAAGAGAAAGAAAAAAATATATACATCCCTCAATCCATCACTTCCCAAGTCTCCAAACCATTAGAGTTGATCATCCAATCTTAAAGTGAGGCTAGTGAGGATAAATAGTATGAAGGCTAGCATAGGTTGATACTAGCCTGAGGAGAGAATATCCAATGTGTGTTAAAACCGTGTGAAGTTTAGAAAAAACTTATGGGAAGCATAATAAAACCACCTGGTAGGGAGGCATTGAAGGATTTGAATGAGCCACAATTAAGTTATTGAGATAATAAGGAATCACACATCAGAGTGAGAAATTGATGTGGGATAATCAGCTCATGGCATTGTTCATCATTTAGAATATATATAGAATTATATTTATATAATATCATAGGCATCGTCTTCAATATTTAGTGAGGATCTACTTGCACATGAGAGGTTTGTGCATCACCTCACTAGTTTCATGTCAAGACTTAAAAAATAAAATGATCTACCATGAGAGAGGAGTTCTCTCCATGTACGAGAATATTGAACCATAAACCACCATTAAAGGCTATAGAAGAACTTTATTTGTGATACTAAATTGTATGTGGAAGGTTATGAGGAGCATTTGAAGGTTAAGAATACTTGACTTTTGATTTTGGGAAGCTATTTATTTTGGTCAAGCATGGTTCAGTGAATCTGAGTAGGATATTAAAATAAATCAATCTTAATATAATTCAAAGTTCATATATGAATGAATTAGATATTTTCATATCTAAAAAATATACTATTTATCATTGTAAGTATCATGGAGTACATATGATTGACTCGAGGAAGATCATAAAGTTTATAGAAGTAAAATGTAGAAGCTATATGAAATGAGTTTTCATAAAAATGAGAAAGTAAAATTTAAAAGAGTAAAATTGAATTTATAATAGTCCATCAAAAAAGTTTTTAAGATTGAATTTAAAAGGCTTTGAATGTGTTATATAGAAAGAGTAACTCAAATTTCAAAAGTGTATGTTTAGAAGAGTAGCTTTAGAAATTTAGAAGAGTAAAACTTACTTTATAATAATATGAAATATTTAATATGATGTTTTTTTTACAAGGATTTAAAATTAAAATATCATGATTTGGTCAATCTTGATCCTAATAAGTGATATAATAAGAAGAGGAAAGAATATCCTTGAGAAAATTGTGTTTAAAAGTAAGGAGAATCATAATGGTTTTGTGCATAGATTCATTTATATGTGGAATTATTTGAATAGATAGATTTTTTGGATGTTGAAAATGGAAGGAATATTGTTTGAGTATTTGAGAATTTTATATGTGAAGATTTTTTAATTAGAGGCTGAAATTTTAAGAGTTTTATTTTATCAAGAATTATAGTAATTCAAAATTTAATATTCTCACAATACAAGGAATATAGTGGAAGAGAGATAATGATAAGAGGTACTGATGATGAAAATATCATATATATATATATATCTTATAGGTTGAATAAATTGGAAGTTGGAAACTTTAATCCTAATAAAGAAAAAACCTTATGCTGAGTAAATAAAAAGAACTGACGTTGCAATTACAATACACACATCCTATAATTCAAAGAATAGAGAGAGAGAGGGAGTGTGTGTGTGTGTGTTTGTTATCCTTGTGTAATGAACAATAAGAATAAGAATAAAAAATATATTAGAATAAAGAGTGTTGTGAATTCCAATTTTCACAGAAATAATTGAAGGACTGCATTTGTGCAAGAAAAGAAGATGAAGGATCTGCTTTCTAGTTTGCTGTAAAGAAGAAAGAGAAGAAGGCGTTTGGACTACTATGTATACAAAAGAATATTAATAAGTATAATATCTTGAGTTTTTTACTATAAATAAGAAAAAATAAGCATGAATTTATATGCATACATAAAGAATAAGGGGCTTACATATGTTTAAGGGAAGAAGAAGAAGAAGTTATTAGCACACCAACAATATGATCATAGTCTAAATTAGTTAAGAAATCTTAAGTTTTTACCCTAGTTCATATCATTTTAAAGTTATGGATAAACTATAAACTATAGATATATGGGTAACATGATTTTAGGGCACTCATAGCTTGTTTATAACTTAAAAAATTGTTTTTAGTGGGTAATGTGATCATGGTTTTCCCTTAGTGTGTGTGTTTGAGTGTGTTTATGAAGAAAATATGAAAGAATAAGAGATTCATTCACTTAAAAATTAATTAGTAAAAAAGTTATAAAAGGATAAAACTGATTAAAGAGACCCCAACATTGATTCACTCCCTCTCAGTGTAGTGAATATCCCAAAGTGGACTTATAGTGGGTGTACATGGTGTATGTTGTGGGATGTTTGCATGTTATTACTAGAGGTTTCGATGAGTATATGTTTCTTGGTGAGTTTTAGATGTTATGATAATTTGTTTTAAATTTAATAATTATTTATAATTTGATATATTTAATTATTTATAATATTTTGGCTTGAGATAGGGGTTTAGGAATCAGTATGATCTTATATAAGGCATGGATGATCTTGGTTGAGGATGAGTGAAGCATGGTGAGTATGGTAACTCCATAATTAAGGTAGGTGGTCCCTATAATACAAAACCATATTCTTTTTTATGAATTATTGTGTATTCCTACATGAATGAATGTGTTTGGGTAAATGTAATAGGGACTAAGAGTGCCCTGGTTAATGAGATACGATGAAATTGAGCCTCCTATAGTTGGAGAAAGTACACCCTCGCACTTTGGGTATTTTGGAACCATCTAGTGACTAATTTTCCAAAGGGGAGAAAATGATGATTTCATATTTGAGGGATCTAAGATAAGTCATTGGGATTGAGATTATACATAAATATACTAGGTTGGTTTCTTAGGGATATTTAGTTAGGAATGAGAGCCTTAGGCTCGATAGTGATGGGTGAGATGATCATACATATCACGCATAATGTGGAACACCCTCTTGAGGTTGGAAGGGAGACTAGGTGAAAATTATGAGTGAAACAATCCCTCCAGGGATAGATGAGGCATGGAATGTAGGGAATCCTATAGATGAAATGCTTGAGAGATCTCCAGGGTGATATGTGAGATGGGATCGAAGTGAGGGTTATGAGAATTGTTTGGATGATTTGGCATTGGGATTCTAATAGGCTTAGTGCAAGTTGTCTCGGGATTGTACCTGGTTTGTGGGACTCGATTGTGATATGAAAATTGGAAGAGGATGGGTCTAATATCTTTAGGATAGGGTCATATAGAGCCTACAAGCTATGAGATCACTGGGGGTGATGAGTGTATGTTGGTATTGATGAGTAGAGATGAAGTTGGGTTTAGAGAACATGTATGGGTGAGATGAGAATATCGATTGTCACTCTATGTTGTTCCCTATGATTGATATGGTCTTGAGGATATTATCATTCTAGGATATATTGATGAATAGATGTGATTTTAGATGGGAGGCTAGGTATTGAGTGAATATTACTCATATTATGATTTAGCTAACATGTGGTATGGGTTGAGATGACACATTTATTTCCATGTGCATGTGACCATCTATGGGATATGTTGGACTATTATATCTTGATCCTTGTATGAAGTTGTTCCAAATTTTAGTGGCCCATACTATACACAAGGACACAACTCACATTGTCTGACTTCTATAGTAAGGTTACATAGGGATTTAGAGGGAAATACGCCCTTAAGGAGGGGTCTAGGGTCCAATGTCCCATGACCCCATTTTTCAGTCACTATAACAATGTTGACTCACTATAGCATTTCATATCAGTGACACCAACATGTAACTATAACTTTAAAAACATTCATCCATTAGTTACTACAATTTAATTGAATAATTGTATGGTTGGTGTCACTATAGAAACATGGGTTATTGTTTCATCATGTTTATTTATGAATACATTTCATGATATGGTTTCTTTATGCTCTAAAATCAACCTATAATCATTCCATAGAACTTAGTGAAGTTATTCTTCCTCTCTATGTATGTAGGGATAATTCCAAAACCATGTAAATCCATGTGTCTTTGATACTCTTCTTATTCTTTTGTTCTTTTTTACCATTTAATCTTCTTCTACAAATTAACAATTTATTTTACTCTATGAATTTACACAATAGTATCCACTCCATGATGATGTGGTTAATCTTGTGTGAGAGGTTAGATATCACAAATCCCTCCCTAGATCACTTGTTATACAATGATGTGATAAAAGGTTTTGAGATGTATGATTATCCTTGCGAGATACCCTAATGGGGTGGTTCGACTCAAGCGAGAGGCTGGATATTAATATTCCCTCATAAAATTGATGAGTTGTGTGATTGTACATGATAACTACCAAGTGATGGTGTGGATTAGATATTCAAGAGGTTGGTTATTGTGATTCCCTCCTCAGATCGTTCGTTGTACGTTCTGGGGTACTAGCTCTGGCAATGGGACCTTTCCCTAAGGGGATGGTTTGACTATACAAGAGTTTATCTACAAAGATTCCCTCATCAAATCACTTTTTGGAGGATAGGTGATGATGAGAACCACCCTAATTGAGAGAGAGGTTCTCACTATATTTATACATTAGAAAATATGATGACCTCACCATATGTGATTTGGTGGTGCTGTTGTTATAGTACGAAGTAGAATATGAGATCGAGAATTAATACCAGACTCTACCCCATGAGGGATGAAAGTGGTTGAGACTCAGAAAAACAAATTACCTTGTATCCTTAGGTATGGGTTAAGACATTTTAATTCACCCTAACAAGATTCCTTAATTATGTATTTATATTCTTGGAATGAGGTGACTTATTCTTCGGTGATGGTTGAGAAGGTATGGTCAGGTGTCATGGTGTCTTGGTAACACATAATGACCTGAAACCCAGTCTTGTGTGTTATTGTTTCCATTTAATTTCATCATGAATACACATTTATACGATGTCTTATATTTGGGGAACTTGGTGAGGCCCTATTGAGATACATTTCTCCCACTCTACATAGGAATATTGGTGTGCATGAAAGCTTTATATCTATTATATAGGCCAGAGCACATGATGTGCAGTGTAATAGGCTAGAGTAGCAAAACAAGTATTTATAGATGGGATGAAAGTGAAGATTGATAATGGTAATAGAGACTCTATGTCTTTTTTTGTAAATTTTTATATAAAATCAACCCATTGGTCCATCAGTGGTATGTATGATTTTATGAACTGAATTTCATTTGTTATATCATGGATTTATTATTAATTTATGGATATTCTAATTACCTATTATGGATGTTTCTTGATTATTTATTCATTATTTATGGTTATGATATTAAGGGAATAACCTCACCAATAGATGTTTTAATCCCTAACCTTTAGTTGACAACCTTTGGTGTACAAGAACACATGCTTGAGGCTCTTAGATGATTATAATGGAATATTATAGAGGTATTTTTGTTGGGGAATTAAATTACTACCCTAAACAAAATCATCAAACATTGTATCTTTCCCACTTCTTGATCCCGTAGCACTCACAACTTTCTTCTGGTCCATATCAAAATATTTCTCAGCTATCAAGGCTTTGTCTACCACCTCTGGGAATGTGTGTAAATAAAATACCCCCACTAAGGAAAAAAACCTTGGTCATAAGATAAAATTAAATAGATGATCAATTATAGACTCATTCCTATCCAATATAAGAGTAAAGTGAAGAAAGTGGGTGGATTTTACCTTATACTTCATTACTGAAATATCATTATGTTTTAGCTTTATAGACTCCAGACCATTTTCCATCGTTAGAGTCTCATGATATAACTTCTCAATTAATATATCCTAAGATTCCTCTTAGTCGATCACTTTATCTATATTAATCTACTCAAGAATATTCCACCACAATTTTCTATCTATATACATAAATAAATCATTCAAATAAAATCAATCACACCCCATCATTAAATATATCACACAAATTTTCAGTTAATTAATTCATTATTAATAATATATTTAGGAAACCAATGATTATATTATTAATAATTAAATCACTTATCCAAATTAAATTTATCAAATCGATTCATATTCAATACAAAATCCCATGAATTTACTCATAATCCATGTCCCTATGTGACAAAATAATCTATGAACACCTTTCTATTTACCCTCAATGAAGGTTAATATAAACCATTAAAACTTGTTAATATTAAAAAATCAAGAAAAAAATTCCCTATAAATTTGGTCTTATACTATATTTATGTTATCCAGGGACACACATATACTTTTCATATCAATTCCCAGCCTTTAGTATCCTTTATACCATTTTTACCAATTATTGAAATAAACAAAAGTAAATTAATTTGATTCCATATCATAAAATCCCACCCTAGTATGATCATGTCTCTGAGGTGATACACCACATGGCCTAAACAATACTCCTTGATCACCAAAGGCTGGTTACTAACATTAAGGGTACAGTTGTATCACTTGGGGAGCCATTTAATTTATAATAAATCCTAAAAAAATTAATAATAACTATTTTATATAATAAAATATAGTTGAATAATATAAAATAATCTTCAAATAATATCCAAATATATCCATTATTTTCCAATAATATCATATATCTATATGGGTATAAACCAAAGTCCCATAATAAGTATCAAAATGTAATGCAACTGAAATGTTGTAAAATAAAATACAAAAATAACTCAAATGTATAATGGTTGAATCAATCACAAAAAACTCTACAATCTTATTATCCTTCACCATTCACCTATGAAGGATGTTTTCCATTACCTGGATCACCGTTATTGAAATCCGTATACACACAAGATGTGTACATGAATGGTGTGAGAAATATCTTAGTAGAAAACCACTATAATCTTGATCATCAACTAGAGTTTAACATGATCTTACATGTATGTTGTATCACTATATGATAAATTTAACATAAAAAATCAATAAAAACATAACATATATAAAAAAACAAGGTGTTAACCAAATCACCCCAAAACCATATTTACCTAATTCTTACAATAATGGTAAATACTCGGTATATGAATCCAAGTATTCCATAACCAAATACATGGGTTTAACTCTCAACCAGAAACATGGAGAACCCCATAATAACACAATGTATCACATGTAATATCTCATTATATAGAAAAAACCATGGATCATGTAGTCGGTCATCCAATCACATTAAAAATATCATATCATGTCCTAAAACAAGGAATTTCTTATCATTTAGGAAAACCCATGGATTAATCTGTCTCTAAACCAATCACATTCTAGATATTTTAACATGACCTATTACATGACATATCTCATCACATAGCCAAACCCATGGATCATATCATGTAATGGACTAACTCAAGGACCAACCTACATGTTATCCAAACACATGGATCTTAAATTTTAATAGTCAACATATTAGAGTATCTTAAATCACAATATCAAATTAAACATATCAAACAATTATCTATCAATCAACATAATAATTTATATTAGACAACCACCCTTTGGAAAAATATAGAACTATTTATCTAGACATGATAAATCATTAATTATTTCAACCCATTTTCACTTTATAAACTTACAATTAAATCCCATTTCATTTACCCAAAAAAAACCTTTTCAATTTGAAATTTCATATGAAATAAATCATTATCACGAAATTTATTTTCATTTAAAATACAATAATTTAGAAATAATAATAACCTTTTTAATATCATTTGAACATATGAATTCATATTCCACCTGTTCAAATAAATGATAAATAAATAAGTCATTTAATCCCCCCTTTTCTTCACTATTAATGTAAATTATATTATTTAATAAACAATGCATAAAAGTAATATACTATTAATTTATTATATTAATAAAAATATTTTGTAAACCATAATTTTTAATAAAAATGGTTCATTAACACCTAAACACATTTATTTATAATTAAATCATTAATTTATACACATTGAAAAAATTTATCATGAAAAATCATCCTAAAATTCTTTAAATATTAAAATTTTCACATCATAATTCATCATTTATCATATCAATACCCAAACATATTATTCCCCAATTTTACGCCACGAGTTCAATACAAAATCACTATCTTATTAATAATAAATTATATGACTATAAAATAAAAATTATTAATATCATTCTAATCCCTTTTTCACATGTACTAAAAATAATATAAAGTTATAAAAAATATTTTTAATTAATAAAATATTTCTAATTAATCCAAAACAATTCCATTAGATTAGTAATCCAAAATTTTCTAGAATAAAATTATCATATAATTAATTCATATAAAATAATAATTTTTTATCACATATTTTTTCTTAAATCCTTGAGAAAAATATTTATTATTTATTGATTTCATAAAATAAGAAATTTTTCATGTATGAATCACTCATTTTATCATTAGAATTATTTTAATAAATCCCATATTTGAATTAATTTCATTCTTAATACATTTATCTCACTCGATGCTAAAATCACATATGAAAGACACATTATTCTCATACAAAAATTTAATAAAATTCCAAGAAGGATGTTGGGATCACATACCTTTTAATTAAAAAATAATCTACATTAAAAATGGATTTCTAATCCTTAATCAACTACCAGAAGTGGATTAAGGGAGATATAGAGCTTGGAGGAGTCTAACAGTCAAATATTATTTATTCAAAAGAGAAAACCCATATTTTAATAAAAAACCATATCAAGTAAATTACATTAATTTTTCTTATTAAAAAAGCATAGGATAACCCACTAGGATCCTAGTGGATCTCTATTATACTCTTTGTGGATCTCTAGGTTCCTAGTGGACCAACATCATCCTTTTAATGGCTACTCAAAAGATAATTCCTATCATTCCATCCCACCGAGTTCAAGGTGGTAACTGCCAAAGTCCCAATGGCTTGTTGCAGTTTTCTCTAAGTACACTCAATAAATTAATTCTTCCAAAATACTCCTCTACTTGTTTCACCAAATAAAATTTCAATCCACAATGAACTTAAATAAACTCAAAAAATATCAAAAATAAATCCAAAATATACCAAATATATTTAAAGTTATTATATAATTTTACTCATTAATAATTATAAGTAGATACCATCATAACAAAAAATCCCGCATTCAATATAATGGAAACATAAATCCTCTAATTTCATTAAATTTTGTCTCACTACAATGATCATATTGATGATCACTTTTTCATTTACAACTCAAAATCATTACAAAATATAAACATCTATCTAACTAAATTTTGTCATTTATTATTTCATAAATGGTTATAAATGAATTAGGATGAGTTTATATAACTTTTTATAGAGTTTTCTACCAATATAATCATATAACTTATGAACTCACTCCTTCCTCCACTAACTATTATAAAAAATGGTAAACAAATCATCAGGGACCCATAACACCACATCTAAGGTGGATGATCTTACCTATGATTTGATGATCATAGTCTATTTACTCTAAAACCAAAGGTAACACTTATCAACCATGATGAATAAAAAAAATCATATCTTCTAACCAACATACATAACATACACGACATCATGAAAATCATATTCTACGATTTTCATATCTACTTGATGTAGATTCTTCCAGAGTAAGTTTATCACACTAACATATCCACTTAATTATTAAATTATCATTTTATTGAGTCTTGGACCATATATCTTGGCTCAATACCTCTGTTATAATTTTTTTCATAATTGATCATCATCACAACTAACAATTGTGATTCCGATATCAATAAAATACATAAAATAACATGGATGGTTATGACTCATACCTTGATGCATGTAAAATAAGATAATAATGTAGTTTACCCTAATATATAAACAATATCTTCCCTACCCTCTTGCTTTAAGTCATCCATTGATGAAATAAATTTTTTCATTACTATAGACCATTAGTGAAATAAAAATATTGTTTTATTATCATTAAGACTAAGATGATTCAACTTCATATTATGGTCACAAGTGAAAATGAGTGTTTAACCATTTACTATTATAATACTATGGAAATATGAATATTATGTCACCTTATCTTATTCTCAGTCACAATGAAACATGGTTATTATTTCACTACCATTATATACTCTATTAAAATAGTCATAATTTAGGTAACTTGTCGCAACCCAAAATATAATTGTGAAAGTTCAAAATTAAATATCCATTTAAATCTCTCCTAACAATCCAATATCACAAAAATAATTCCTAAAATATAATCAATGAACACATTTCTTGAGGAAAATAAATAGTCTTCAAATAAAAAATTCATACTCGATAAGGGTCAATCAACTTTGTAGAAAATCCACATTTCTAGTAATATTTAGAAAACCAAAGTCAATATCAAGATCATGTCAAAATATTTGGATATACCTCTCTAGGTAAAAGTTTCTCTACTAGTGATCCAAATGTTCATTATCTTCTAACATATTTATTACCATTAATCATGATTATCTTGAGAATTAATCATAGATATATTGTTTCATCTCCCTGTAGAACTTCCTGACAATCTCATCCTACCAAGGCTCTACCTTCTAGCATCATTCTCACCTTAGAACATCGGTAATATCTACTACTGAAACTCATACAATGTACTATAAATGTAATATTTCTCATCCCTTATAATGAGATCAATCCTTCATATGGAAGCAAGTAAAAATTATTTAGACTCAGGTTTATGGATGAAGATCTCATTATCATAATGATCAACCATGCATGGCAATAAAATAGGAAAAAACTATATCATTATTATATATTATATTCTTAATGATTTTTTTTAAATGAAATATTTTATTTTGAATACATTCACTATTCATGACCATTTTATAATGTAATGATGGGAGAGATTGATACATAAAATTATAATTTCCCAATTTAACATCCTAGAATAGTTACTATATCTCAATAAACCATTCCCAAAGATCATGTATTAGATATTATATGATACATATACCACCCTAACTATAATCTATATACTTGAGTCATCTGATAAATGATAAAATTATTTTTGTAGGAATATGTTTGCAGTCAGCTAAATTTTTGTAATAATGTCTTTGATTTTTTTTAATAATATTTTCAAAGGTGGTTGTGAATTTGGTTCATTTAATTTTAGCATTTATTGTTTTTTAAAATAAATAATATATTAAAAATATTATTTTTATCTATATGTGTGTGAACATTTAATAACTCATAAAAAGTCTCATATTGAAATCATGACACCATTGTTGTGAATGGAGATGTATTATTTTACTAGGATAGGTGTAATTTCCATGACATCTCTTCCAACCTTAGGACTGAGAATTTTATCAATTTAAATTGAATAAAAATAAATTAATATTTTTATTTTCTTTCCATATATACCTAGTGGTTATGTTATACAATATGTGGTAAAGTATGCTCCACACAATGATGACATGTAGATGGAGATTCTAAAATCACCAATTTTGGAATTCCTTCTACACTAAGAAATAAAAAATATTAGTAATAATGGGGGGGGGGGGTGGAGGGTTATTATGTGATTTATGAAAGTAAATTAAAGGGGGAAAATTATTGAAATACTTCACCCTCACAATAATGATCCATTATCATATATTATAGAAGAAAATTATCTAATTTTATTTTCTATTGGTGGAAGAATTTGGAGGTAAATTCACCTCTCCCTATCCATGCACAATGAATACAGTCCTTGTTTTCTTCATTTTAAATGTTCTTCATGGTGGTGGAGATAATGAAAACCACAAATTAGGTCATTATTGTCCAACATAGGGGAGTCACCAATGAGGATGGAATTTTTAATATTTTATATTCACCTCATCCCTTTCCATATTAAATCATTCTCCTCTAAAGGAAATTCTCCAACAACAAACATGTTTTTTTAAAATAATCAAAAAAACTTGAATAATAATAATAATTGAATTATTCCTTTTACCAAGAGCTTACAACAAAACCCATTTATTTTTTCTCAATTTTTTTTATTATGCAACACTAATAATTTGAGTTTTTTATATCATGGAATGAATGAGGATTTCTAAATGAAATAAAATGAGATAATTTAATTTTATCATTGTCTCAATGCATGAAATAAAAAAAATATTTATTTACTTAATTTAAATACCATTATAACTATACTAGTTTAATTATTTGGATATTTTATTTTTATCATGGGATGAATGTGGAGATGAATCCTCCATGTTTGTCATAATGTTTTATTTAAAGAATTTTTCATGGATTATTTCTCTAACACAATTATTCTTTGTAATGATTATCTAAAATAATATTTATCTTAAAAAATTATTATTTGATAAATTATTTATTTATGAAATAAATTCTAAATAGAATAATCAAAACCCATTAATAAAATTTTTACGCTTGAATAATAAATATTATTATTTTCTTTTACTCACATTGTTTGAAGAAACCAAAATGTGAGCCCATTCTTGGGTGGTTAGGTATTCTTTTTCCCCCACCATCTCAAATATTATACCATTATTATTGTTTAAGTTAGATGGATATTCCAAAAGACTACAATGGAGTACAACTAGAGAATTTGTGGGTTCAGATTCATCATAGAGACAACACAATGAGTTCTTAGTGTGGTTTAAAAAATAGATAGATGGTGATGGTCTGTACAATGAAAAATGGATGAATATCATCTTGGTAGGGTGTGATGATGAGTTCAAGGGTGATAAGTTTAGATGGATATAGAGGCATGTCCAGAGGTAAAGGTTGCAGCCACATTCACTATGAGAAGACACAGTAATAGTTTTAAAAAATTCCTGACTATATAGCGTGCAATCCCAGGTCACATTCCACGTATATCACCAAATAATGTTTTTTGTAGTGATAGATTTTAAATGACATTTATCTCTGATATAAATTTTGTTTAAATCCACATTTATCTCAGATAGTGTTAACACAAGTTATTAAATATTACACATCATGTGATTCAATGTCACACACTGTGTACTGCTAGACCATGTGTCTCGGTATGTATTTTTTATATATGTCCAGTCCATGTGGTAGGACCAACACACCATGTACCACATCACATATTTCATACACCCCAAGAAATATGGATCAACATGTACACGAAGTACATGACCCGAAGTCACATAGGTCCTACATGCTGAGTATTCTATAGATATTCCTTGTTCAAATAGGTGCTGCAAGACATGTACTTCTAGAGACATCATGTAGTGTGTGTAAGAATAACATGGAATTACTTCTATTTATTCATGGATAAGTCATGTACCTATGATCCATAAACACCATGTACCTATATTAGAGACATATGGTATGTTCACTTCACACTTATTGAGTTATAACAATACATGACCAACCTTTCCCAGGATCTCTATACCCCATCTACTCTACTTGAAGCATTAGGTATTGAAACATTTAAGGTATTATATGTTAATTATAACCCATGTTCTAGTTACAAGAATATAAAATTTCCTTTTTTTATATTCCTTAATATAGGAATATATTACAGTCCTCTCATAATTTAAAGGTTGTTAGCATTACAGTTTAGGAGGTTTAAGAATCCTAACACCATTAAGGTGATGACATGTTACGAGTAATACCTTTAAAGAAGAAACATAGTTAGGTACTCTCCCATGTGCTGGGGAGATTTCCAACATGTATGGTGTTAGGTAATCCCCCTAATTGCATATTCATGATAGGACATGATCCCTCCATATACATATAGAGTTTAGGAACACCCCTATCAGGTGGGAAGGGTCCTCCAATTGTGGATTCAACACTCCCCAGTATATTTGTACATGGTCTTATATCCATGGAGTCAGTACTCCCCTGTATGTTGGGGTATAGTTATAATTAGGGGTCATATACTCCCTCAATTTATATCTATATTTCTCAATGGGGAGTGGTCCCCCCACTAATAATGTATAGTGACATAACTATAAAGTTATAAGTGTTGGTGTACTTGGTTTTTTAGTGCTTAAGAGTAATCCAGTTTCTTCTAATAGTTAAATCATCATGATTTGATCTATTCAGCTTAAAATCTACTTCATTATGGTTATCTGTTTTCCTTAAATCATACCTAGATACATTTTTTAGTGGCATTTATTCTTTACTTTCCTCCTATGTGTTTAGGATTTCTTACTTTGTATATTTATACACACCCACGCATGTGATTCATGCCCACATATGTTCTATATATTCATATAACCTATAGTTTGGAATTATATTTGGAAGATCTAGTGTTTATTGGAGCTTAGCAGTTCTTTTTATTGGTGGTTCCTGTTACTATAAGTGCTTGTCTCATGATGAAAATTCCATTTGTTCCCACTATTATAGGTTTTTCTTCTACTAGGTTATTTGGATTTGAGTTTTTTCTTGTTTATGACTTTTGGGATGTATTTCATTATTAGGATGTTGGTCATAGTTATATGCATGATTTACTTCTTTTGGTTCATTTATTTATGGTCTTTTATTGTGTTTCTAATACTTCAACACCCGTGAAGGTTTTGAGTCAATGTGGTCTTACTTTCCAAAGTTAGGTAGTCATTGGGAATTTACCAGTGACACTTGGGTTGTACATTGGTCAAGAGTATGGTAGTTCATGCTATTCTCAGCCTTTTAGAAGGAATTATTTCCTACTCCATAACCCTCTTAAAAATTTTGTATATATTTTTGGATCCTTCCCTATAATAGTATTACCAATGGTTATATCTATGAAAGTGATGAATCAAAAAAATTCATTTTACTATTAATTAATTGATTATACTGTATTTTTAAATCCATATAGATTGGTGATCTAGATTTTTTACAATATTGAAAGGTGATAAGTGTTGTAAAATTCCAATCAGGGCCATGAATGGGGATTTCTATGTATCCCTATAAAGGGAATAAAAACCCACATATTTAGATGTTACTAAATAAGATACATCATACCTTTTAAGGTCATATCATAAGGACCAACATGGTGCCTTTTAAGTTCATGCATCCAAGACCAAGTGAAGTTCCTTTTAACCTCACATGTCCAGAAGTCATTAAAGTGATTTTTAAGGTCATAAATACAAAACCTATGTGGTGTTGGGATTGAACCTCAATGTGGTATCCTATGTATCATGTTTAACATGAATCAAATCCCATTTAGTTCATATCACATAGTTTAAGGTCATATGACAGAATCAACCAATGTTGTTTAATGACAAGTGGTAAGGATGTTATGATATGAAATTTAATGTCAAATGTCTAGGATTATTAGGTGAAAGAGAAACTAAAAATGGTTGGCATAAAATATACACTTGACTATTCCTTTCTGGTTTATTATATATTTTTTTAAATGAATAGAAGAGGGTATTGTTAGAATCATAGGGAATATATCACATTGATGAAGGGTTTCTCATTGGGAATATGTCCCATTATGGTAGAATGGATCTAAAAAAATATATCCCATTGAGGAAAAGTTTCTCATATGAAATATGACCCATTGAGGTAGGGTATACTTATAGAGAATATAGACCATTGAGGTGGAATGGATTATATATATTATGGACCACCTAGGTAGGGTTTCTCATAGGGAATATGGATCATTAAGGTTGGGTGTACTCATAGGGAGTATTTACCATTAAGGTAAGATGGAAAGACTCATGGGAAATGTGTCTCTGTAAGGTAAAATTTGGGGTTTATACCTAATAAGATGCTCTATAGATGCTTGAGAGTTTTAAGGAAACATGTAAGGCTTATGCATATGCTCCATAGATGTGCCTAACTTGGCCTCTAACACCATGACCCAAACCACCTGGTGTAATCTAAAGTTCTATATGACCTCATGTTACTTCCCCATACACAAGAGGCTTCCAACTAGCAGCGAGGGCCTATGGAACAAAATGAGGATACTATTACCTTCGTATCAAGTAAACATATGAGTACAATAATATAAGTGATGGAAATAATAAACAAAATAATGAATAAATAAAAAAACATTAGATCAGTAGCATACATAAATAAACCATACCATTAAGTAACAATATGGAATATCAGATAAATAAACCAAAGATAAATAAAATATATGAAGTATGAGGTAAATAAAAAAATAAAATTAGCAAAAGACATCCAACCTAAAATCCATCCAGCAATGTCCACATAATCCTACCTAACCTACTCAACCTCCCATCACTGGGCCTTTTCTCTTCTTTGGATCTATGGTCATGAAATCTACAAGTGCACAAAAATTATTGAGTAGGGTGTGAATACAAGGTTCAGTAGGAAACCAAAAACGACCCTTAACATAAGTGAATAACATATATATTGGTGCATGAAATGAAAGTAAATAGATTAGATATAAGAATAAAGTATATCATAGAAATATAGTACATTTACCGAGTCCTTAGAGACTATATCTACTAGCTTAGACACCATTCCAGAAGAAACATTAATCAGTAGCCTGAAACATCTTCGTCAATCGGATAATCCAAACACATGACTATAACATCCCCCTTAAAAGGATAGTCTAATTAATGTTGACCACTCATTTGAAATATCCCTCTTAGGGGATAGTCCAATAGGCTCCACCTACAGACTCAACTGTATAATATAGAAGAACAAAATGTATGGTACATGATACAAATGAAAGATCAAACATCACATTAAAAAAGTAAGTATCATAATTATCACAATACACATGTAAGAAACACAAGAATGAGTGAAATGGATACACATTCACACCTCATGTGATCATGAATCAGACTTATGTCTCAAGGGATACACATGCATTCCAATAATCATTCCAAGAACCTATATAAAACATGTGCTAAAGTTAAGGGTGTCCTACATTATGTGAAATAATGATCAATGGATATATGAGTCCTACTGTACCACTGAATCCCGGAACCAAACCTGACTTGACACATTTTAGATTACTAGGATCAAAAAATAGAATAAGACACACCCAAAAGGTTGGTAAAGATCAAACATACCAAATAATATCTACTTTTGACAATGGTTTTGGTCTAAACATTATGAAGATTCTAGATCCCTGAGTCTGGGTAAAAATTATATCAGTGATCAACAAAACCCTTGTTAGAAAATTCCAAAAGCCTTATATTAGATCAATATATCTAGAATAGATTTGGTTTTGACCAAGGAGAAGAAAATATTATTGATCGAGATTTAGGAGGAACTCACTGGATTGGAATCTTAGGACCAAACTATTGTTTGGGTGTCAAACAGAGGAGATGGAAGGGGTTGAGAGATAAAAACATTCATATGGAGAGCCTTGGGTTTGGAGTAGTAAGAAAGGAGGCCAATGGTAAAATAAAAGAGTTACAGATCATTTAGTATTTAGGAATTTGATACATTCACGACATGAATTATGGATTCACATTGTGAAATTTCAAGAAATCTGACACACTAATAATCGCATCACATTAGCTTAAAATTCCTAAAACCTAGTTCACATCATGAATTACCTCTCAAATCGTGAATTAATTTCATATACTAAATGCTAATTCATGGTTTCTACCCATAATCCATTCATTTCATGAATATCAATTCACAGTGTGAACTACTCATATAGCTAATTTTCATCCATTGGGACATTTCCTTCTCTGAACACCAATAAAAAAGCTCAAATAATTTAATTACACTAGTAAATATGGAAAAAAAAACTTAAAACAAGGCATACCTTGAGATTAAAGATGTTAAAAATCTCCCCTATAATAACTTATCATTGTCAAGAAGTGCCTTGAGAGGTATGCTCAAACCACTTAGACCACTATGCCCAAATTTATGTGTCAAACTCTGAAATCTCTTTTAGAAGATTCTTATGCTACCATTGAATCCAAAAAAGATGAAGGTTATTCCCCCACAACACCTTCTTTCTTAATTCCACTATCTTAACATGTCACTCCACAAAAGATGCATCCGGTTCTAGCTCAACATTCTCACAGTCGAGCACATGTGTAGGATTGGGCCTATGCCTACAACGATAATACATGAAGAACACATTATTCATAACTTGATAACATGAGGGAGAGATCAACTGAAATTCCACCATCCCAGTGAATTCAATGATATAGAACAAAACAACATATCGCAGTGTCAACTTCCTTGCCTCTTGAAATGCCTATTCCCCAATTGAGGGGATACCCACAAGAAGAAATTGTTCCCACATAGAACCCCATGGGGAATATCCTTTGGACGGAATAAGACCATTTCCTATTCTCAGATGTAACCATCCTCTTCTAAATCAAATTCATCCACTCTAAGGTTTCTTATACCAAAATCAACCTAATAACTGAAGATTCACCTACCTCATGCTAGAAGATAGTTGAATAAAAAGGACACACATAAAAACCATCAAATTAATCAATATGAATCAGTGAATGAAAGATATTATTGTATGTAAACCTCACTAAATCTAAGTGACCATCCCAAGCCACTATGAAATCTAAAATATATGCATGAATCATATCCTCTAAAGTCTTAATTGTTCCTTCTGACTATCTGTTATTTTAAGGATGAAAGGACATACCTATATTCAACTTAACACCCATAAATTTTTTCAATACTTTCCAAAAACACGAGGTAAAGTAGGAATATCTATTAGATACCATTATTGAAGGCAATCTATGAAGTTTCATGATCTATTAAACATTGGGTTTTCTTTACTCATCCACTAAGTTCATCTCTCAGATTGGTATGGAGTGAGATACCTTATTCAACCAATACACTACCACCAAAATGGCATCTTATTACCAAAGGGTCCTACAAAACCCTATAATAAAATCTTTCATCACCTCATCCCACTTTTATATAGGCTCTAGAAGTGGCTGGAGTAACTCTATAGGTCTCTGATGCAAAACCTTGAATCTTTGACATGTTAGACATTGAGTGATAAAACCTATAGTGTGTCCCTTCATACTGGGCTAATATAATAGTCACTTTACATCATGATACATATTGGTTAACCAGGACTGAATTTACCAATATGAAGCATGGGAGACCAGCATTATCTCATCTATCAGTGAATATAGAACCATTACCTAACCATGAACCAGAAGCACTCTAAATTTGTTAAAGTTCCACCCTGAAATAGAACCGCATGCTTCCAACCTCTCATGCATCAAGACACTATCTAAATTAATATCTTGACTAAACATCACTCACTCTACCAATGACGATGTGATCACTAAGGGTTTATATGTCATTTTCTCTTAATCCTCAATTATGACTACCTTCTAGTTTTCTAAAAATTCCATAAACTTCTATCTATATTATAATGTATACTCTTCCAATTCTTATGTATTAATGATAAATTGATCTATAAATCCATTATCTTTCCTAGAAGAATACTCTATATTAATGTTTAAATTCTCTAATTACTCTACCCAATGCCTCTTTCAAAGATCCAGGTCATGTTAGGAAAAGATATACCATAGAATCTTGTGGTTAGTGTACATGAGAAATCTCTCACCAAAGAGGTAATTTCACCAATCTTTCAAGACATGAACAATGGACCCTAACTCCATGTTTTGGATTGGATAGTTATTCTCATACCTCATGATGACCAGATTCAAAATCTAGTAGTACATACAAAGATGCAGACTATTGTTTGTCTTCTTGGTGAACAACACTAGAGCACCCTAAGGGGAAGTTCTTGGTCTGATAAAGAGTTCAGATTCCAGATCATCCAACTTCAACTTGAGATCTTTAAACTGTTTTGGTTACTTGTGATATGGTGTAATCTATATGGTTCATGTATTCCACACAAGATCAATCTCAAACACAACTTCCCTATGAGGAGGTAACCCTAATAAATCCTTTGGAAAGACATCTTGGTACAAGTATACCACTAGAGAAAAAGAGGAGGGATTCACTAATTGATCTAATATGGGCATCATTCTGTCCACTTAGTTTAAAAAGAATTATATTTTATGAGGTTATGGTCCCAATCTAACTACCTCGATGTACCATTGATTAGTTATCATGAATTTTACCCCTTAGGTGATGTTAAAGGCATTCTTCTATGATAAAAATTTATTTATACATGGTAGCTGGCCAACCATTCTATGATGAGGATCACGTTTAAATCATGAATATCCATAATTAAGAACCTTGAAACATGTTTGAACCTAGAAACCACCATCAGATAGTATGTACAAATATAAAGATGATCCACTTTATTTCCTAGGGTGTATCAATAGAAATGACATCATAAAATTATTTAAATATTAAATCCAACCTAGAAACCACTTGAGATAGTATGAAAAATATGATGTGATCATTTCGAACAAAGAAACATATACATTAGAATAAATATGAACAAAAACTCATACTGTGGAAGGTCCCTCTCCACCATCAGCTAAAGCCTGATCAATTGCATAAGCCATGCTAGCCACTACTCCATGATTCCCCAGAGGCTCATGAGTCACCTTATTTACCGAACCTTTTATAGTCTTTACCTAATACTAAGGTCTTTTTCATACCCTTGCTATGTGCATCCTTGAATCCCTATCAAAAACCCACTTCTGATTCCCTATCTTTTCACACCAGTGAAATGTCTTGGGAGAATATACATAGACCTTGAGAAAGTGTCCATTACTCCCATAGTTGAAGCACTTAGAAAAGTTATCACTTATATAGGGAGTCAAGGACCCCATTATTTTATATGACTAATGACCACTCCCCTGGCTTCCATCCTATGAATTCCTCTTCTTATTACTATAATGAGAAACTCGGACCATGCTAGTGAAAGACCATGTCAATCCACTAACAGCTTGAAGAAAAACTGCATATTTGTCTTCGTCAAAGCCCTTATCAATCATAATTTACTTATTAAGAACTATAAAACATGTCATCAAATCGAAGTTCCAAACTTGTTGTTTCAACTCTGGTTTAAGGACATCTCAAACTTCCCTAAAATTTGAACCTCATTCCCCATAAAAAAGATGATAAAATCAAATAAACTCTGTGAAACATGCTGAATAGGAAGACACAATTATAGTCGCCTATTAAAGATTCATGAACACCTAAGTATGATCAAAATTTAGTGCATCAAGGAAGAACTCCTAGAATAACAGTTCCTTGAAGGTTGTCCAAATACATTCTTTACATATACCAGCCTCACACATGACATCCCACCATCATCCAACTGCTCCATGAAGCATAAAACTTTCCATCTTCACATTCTAATCCTCTAGGGTCTCTAATAGGATGAATATCCTCTCAATTATCTATAAACAGTCCTCTATGTCCTGAGGTAATCTGGTTCCCTGGAAGTATATGGGGTGATGGACTTGGAATCACGAGTGTAATCAACCACCACCATCCCATCCCTCTAGGATCCTCTTCCCTAAATAAGCACTATTCAAAAGTGTCATAGCGGGATTAGTTATATAGATTGAATTGTTGGAAGAAACAAGGGAACATAATTAGTTTTATCCACATGCATAATGGGGGTAAAACTGGCTATGAAAGATGTCTACAAGATGAAATTTCTAGAAATTCCAGAAAATACCTTAGAGAAATTCAACAGCTTTAATATAGAAACCGAAAATAACCATAGAAATTCACAATGTTTCACAAAAAGTTTCAACCTAAGAGGATACCCAATAGAAAAAGTAATAACCTAATAATAACTACCGAAACCCAAGTCAAACCTCTAGTACCTACACATTTGTCATGGCCACATATATATACTCAAGCATAAAATATAACATGATCAAATAAAATAATGAATGAAATAATGAACCTAATAACATATCACAATTTCAATAGGCATTTAATATTTTTATATCTATCTAATAGAAGAAAAAATTATATATCATGTGATCCTATGTGCCTCACATGATGCAAACATTCACACTTAATCCCATAAATCCATATATTAACATCATGTGCATCACCCATAGTGAATATAATCAATATTAATATCAAATAGAAAAAAATATAAATTAACACATTATAGAAACTCATAGGTCCACTATAAGGTGATGGACGAGAACTGACATAGTTCCCTTACTCAAGTCCTAACCATCCTATATCCGGTCTACCCTGTTCCAAATCAAGGAAAATAGATGAACCATGTTAGTGAACCTGGGGCTCTGATACCATTCTATAACACCCTAAACTAAACCACTAGGTTCGATCTAGAGTGCCACACAACATCATGCATAAAATCCCATATTCAATATGTCATTAACAATTGTAAAGGGCCTATGAAATAGTGTGGTGATTCTATTCCCTCAATACCATGTAAACATTAGAGTACAATAATTGAAGAGATAAAAATATACAACAAAATAATGTATGACAAAATAAACATTAGATTAATAACAAACATAAATAAACTATCCCATTCATTAATAGTATGTAATGTTAGATACATAAAACAAATCCATAAAAAATATATAAATTATGAGGTAAATCCAAAAAATAAAAGCAACAACATACATCCATCCCAAACTCTATCCATTAATGTTCACATCCTCTATCCCAACCTGATCAACTACCCATCACTGGGCCTTTTCCTATCTCTATATCCCTAGTTATGAAATGTACAAGTATGATGAAATTATCAAGTAGGGTGTGAGTACAAGACTCATTAAGACACCACCAATGACCCTTAAGATAAAGACACCACCAAGACTCATTGTACATATGCTGAGTCCTCAGAGATTGAATATACCTACATTGGCATCATACTGGAAGGAACACCAACTGATCCTGAAACATTCCCATTGATGGGATGGTCCAAAAATATGGCCAACACACCCCCTTAACAGGATAGTCTAATGCATGTTGACCACTCATCTTACACACCCCACTTGGGGGATAGTACAATTGGCTCCACCTACACACCAAAATATAGAAGATATAAGAACATCACATAAGATATATGATGAAAATGAAAGATCAAATATCACATCAAATCAATAAAATATCATAATCATCACAATCCACATGTAAGAAACACAAGCATAGGTTAAAGGGAAACACACACATAATGTGATCAAGCATCAGACATAGTTCTCCTAGGAAACACATTCACACCAAAAATCATTCCAAGAACCCGTATAAAACATGTGCTAAATTTTAGGGATTACTACATTTGGTGAAACAATTATTGATGGCTAAGATGTCCACCCAAGTCCAACTGCACCACCAAATCCTAGAACCGAACCTAATTTTACATGTTTTAGATTACTATCATTAAGTAAGAGAAGAAGTAACACCTTGAAGGTATTTAAAAATCCAACATACCAAATAATATCCATTTCTTAAAATGGTTTAGGTCCAAAAATTGTGCAAACACTAGATCCCTAAATCTGGGAACTATCAACGATCAATAAAACCCTCATTGGACCATGTAAAAACTCGTAAAAATTGATCAAGAAATCTATAATCTATTTGGGTTTGACCATGTAAAAGGGAAGAATACTAATCTATAATTATGAGGAACTCACTAGATTGGAATATTAGGATCAATCTTTTTTTTAGGCGTCAAATGGAGGATACATAAGAGGTTAACAGAGCCCAAAATTCATGGAGAGAGCCTACAGTTTAAATTAGTTGGAAAGGAGGCCAATGAGAAAAGTTAAGAGAACTAGATCACTGAAACTATAGGACCTGACTACATTCATGGTGTGAATTATGTATTCACATCATGAACTTTCAAGAAATCCAATACTTTTAAAATCATGTCACCTCAGGTTAAAATCTCTAAAATCTAGTTCATGTAATGAATTACCTCTAACATCATGAACAAATTTCATGTCCTAAATTTGAATTCATGGATTTTGGATGTGCTTAAACTGGCCGATGGAATTGGTGAAGGATATTTTTGGGGATTACACATTATAGGATGCCTATGATATATCCATTACTTATTGAGTGTAATAAATAGTTTCACTAAATTCTCAAGTAGATGAGACGTTTGATATGGATCTAGGGGAGGTTTCAATGGTATCCTCATGAAAAGGAACCTATTTATCAAGGAAATGCACGATCATAATTACCTTTAAGGTCCTACTGATTTGGGAGGAAAACATGAGAAGAATCCATTATCAATGGAATACATAATCAAAAGGCATGAAAGATGATTTATATAGACCAATCATGTATTTAAGGATTCCATGAAAGAGAACTTAGATTTTAGGAACCCAAGCTATGGGACCTGAGTGAATTTGAACTCAGGTGTAGGGACCTGGGTGAATTGGTGCATAGGGGTGGGACTTGGGAGAGGGTTATCCTAACCACAAGACTAGAGTGGGTTATAACCCTAGTATAGGATTAGGTTGAATGGTCACCCTAGTGTGAGATTATGGTGTATTTTCACCATGGTGTATGGACTTGGGTGAAGTATTTCCCTAGTGGAGTACCTAGGTGAAGTGTCATCCTAATGGGGTACCTAGGTGAAGTGTCTCCCTAGGGGGGTACATATGAAAAGAGTCATCTTAATATGAAGGGTAGGGTAGTGTTTCACCTTAGTATAGAGGGTAGGGTGAAGTGTCTCCCTAGTAGGAAGGGTAGGAAGAAGTGTCACCCTAGTATATTGGGTAGGGGAAGTGTTTCCCTATTATAAAGGCTAGGGTGAAGTTTCATAATAATGGATGGATTGGAGTGACTAAGTCACATGGAACTCTAGTCTAGGTCTCCAAATATGACTGGGAAATGTGGTTCCCTATTGTGGCGACCCCCAATATGGGTTCCTTTACCCTAGTCTTAGTAGATCATCGGGTAATTGGTCTTTTATAAAGGTTTACTCATTGAATGACGCAATTGACAACAATTTGAATTAAATATCTAAATGTTTGATTTAATAAGTCACCTAAGAGAGAAATAAAGTCTTAGGTTCACATGTTATTGGATTGGATCATCTAGTTATATCATTATTTGGGGTCCTGAATCCTCATTATCTCTTTCTGTGAAAAAATAGTGGGTCATATGGTTTATTTATAGATCAAATGAGACTATGGCATGGTGTTTAGTGGGTAACCTATTTATGTACACTAATATGGATGTTTTCTTCACTAATGTGGAACTGGGTATAGAATCAAGATCCACATATGGGTCTCATGCAAGTTGTGCCTATAAAATCCGGGACTTGTACATAGGTAGGTTAGGGAATGCATGCAAGATATCCAAGCCTAAGAGACCAAGGAACACTGATTGACCTGGGTGAAGGGACCAGGTGGCATGAAAAAACATGATAATTGTTTAATATTCTTTTTCTAGGGATTTTCCTACCCCAATAGAAGTCTCCATAAGTCAAAAAATAGCGCACAACCCCCACACCACCCTTAGAATTAGATCTGATTGGAACAAGGAGGATCAAATTCCAAGGTCAATGTAAATATGGAACAAATGTTTCATCAAATTTGAATTATACAATTAGATTGGGGACTAGGGAATATGATATGGCTACACACCATTCATTCTAGCAGATGGGTTTGAAGTGCATGTGATGCATGATGGCATTGGGAACATGACATATCCCACATTTATAAATAGTAAGAAACCACTCCACTTCCCTAAATCCTCATAACCCAAGAAAAAACTATACTTGTGAACTCTATTTTTTATCAATCCACACGCTATCCCCAAGGTAAATAAAAAAATACCTTAGTCACTGTGGCCTTATCACACCGAGCTGAGCACGTTCATCTAGGTTTTATTAGCTTGGTGTGATACCCTAACCTAGGGGAAACTGCATGGGTGAAGAGGGATAAGAGAAGAAACTTGGGTGAACACCATTATTGGTTTAGGTTATATTAAGGAAGGCTACCAATGTCATATGGAAGGATCCTCTCTTTAAAATAGATATCATTTTTGAGAGATGGATATACATTTTATTGTTCTTTCTCAGAAATGGGTTGACCTAGAGGCACCCAATGAGATTTTGGAATCAGTAACATATTGGAGAGAATGAGAGTGAGGAATATATGAAGAGTGGGCTGATGAAATCAACATAATGATCCCTACTCAGACTCACCTAGATAGATTTAATTCTATTTTTCTAAGCAGATACCTACTTCTAGTCCATGATTCACACAATTCCATCAAGAAAAGTATGTTTTTGATGGAGACCTACCTAGAATGGGGGATCCTATCAGCCTCATAGTTCTTGTAATGGATAAGATCCACCAGATATTGCTATAAATTTACAAAGGGAAGTCATCATTATGAATTTCAAGGACATTCCTAGTGCTTTGCGTGGGATGGAAGCACATTTTATAAAACAACACCATAGAAGGGCCTAGATTCCAAGATACAGGTTCAGACCATTCATCCAAGTAGTATATGATATTATTCCACTATCATTAAAGTATGTCACAACTCTAAAGATTTTGAGTTTTCAATTTTAATTTAATAAATTCCCATAAATTTCACCACAACTAGAATGATTATATATGACAGGTCTAGAAACTATGAATTGTAATCGTACAAGTTGTTCCTGAGAGAATGAATTTTAGCTTATCGGGTTGGCTGTGATGTCATTTTATAAGCTTATGCACCGTGTATATTTTCCGTCCAATTTTGTTTCATTCTAAAATAGGTAGTTACATATAATGTAGAGACATCTAATGGTAACATGACAAATTTTTGTGATGATGGTTTAAGAGAACACTCGAGTTGAGATCATGCTACCGTCCCTTATCGCCTTCATTAGGGTGAAACCCAGGTATGCTCATGTGTGGATTTATTTATATCCTCATGGAATTATTATAAGAAGTGTTCCTAGGTTTACTGCTAACTTGGACCTAGAAAATGGGAAATGATCCACCTAAAATCCATGTATGAAATGTATGACTAGTGAGCTACGTGAGTCTTTCGATCGACCCTATTCATGGTCCTCTCAGAGGCTTAGTTGTGAATATCCAACACATCATGAATTGAAGCTGAGGTTGTTAAGTTAAAAAAAATAGAGCAGTGCCCTGGTTGAGGAGGAGAGTCCAGGAAAACAACTAATGTTGAAGGATCTAGAGTCTTATATAAGGCTTGATGGGAAGTCTACTAATAACTATTTTCATTACCTATTCCTCGAGGTTGTCAACTTCTGGTTCAACTAGAAATCATTAATTAAATCTTGGTTTTATGGGATTCCATAAAAGATGAAATCTATATTCCACAACCTTTCCCCCTAGAAAAAAGGTTGAATACCCCTCTATCAGTGGTTAAATGCTACAGGAATTCTGAAATATTTTTGAAGGACATTCTGATTGAAAAAGTGGTCGATCTTCGATCCCATAATTATTTCTCCTCGTAATTGAAAATTTTATATCTCTTTGTGTAAAAAAGCCCACATCTCAGATAGATCCACCTATGATTCAATCCTTGAAGTTGGTGAATGAGAGTCTCAATATGTTCTCCTACTCTCTTCTGAAAGAGGAACCACTCCAATGGTAGAGGGGAAATTGATATAGATTGTTCCAATAGTCTCTATTGGCAGAGGATAAAATATCTTAGGTATAACTATTGAATGAAACTATTGAAACTAATATCACCCCACTCACTTCCTTTCTCATGACAAGTTTGATAACACTTATAAATTTCATAATTATAATGGAAGATATCTCATCATCATTGGATTTATAGTCTTATTTTTCATTGTTTGGAAACATCAATAGTTAAATGGATTTGCATAAGTCTATCCTAATTAGAGTTATCCAATTATTACATAGCATTGGAATACTAATTTGAACCTAAAACTCAGAAAAATTAATTTTCAAAAAACATTATCACATTACTTCACCAATATGATACTTGATCCATCACACCTCTCTGAGGGGAACGATCGGTAGATCTAGAATTAGGAAGGGTGGGTCCTCTTGACCCACTTAAAATGGATCATGAAGGTATCATGGAAGGTTTTACCCCTCCAGAAATACCTTCCCGATAAATTAATGATGTGAAAGTCATGGAAGGGTGTTAGGATATTCCATCCAATCAGGCCGTGGTAAGAGGTGATAATTCACCCATAGTGTTGGATTTTGGAATTATGATAGTGAGAAAATTCATAGCTAGGATGGACAAAGAAGAGACCACAAGAGAATACATCTAAGTTACACCAGTATAGGGAGTGGTTTGAGTTGAAGATGTTGATTCTCTGAATAGAATAAGTGAATATCCATAGAAACTTTGGTATATTTTGACATGTTCAAGATGATATGTGCATGTTTCTATATTCATGCAGTAGTATATTCATCAATAGACATATGATGTGAGAAGACTACCATCCCAATGACCCAACTACAAAGGTACACAAAGGTTGGGATTATTCCATCACTAATGAGATCCGAGGGTGATGAACATATGATTTACCAGACTGACTTATTTTAGAAAATATATTGTTATCTATAGAAGCTATTCTGAGTCGAATCATGATTCTATTGATTTACAACGTGATTTATGGAAACACTTATGGAAATAATTCAATAAGATGATCCATAAAATTCGTATAGAGGGTTTGAATAATAAATTAAATCAACTTTACTATATATTCATGACCTTGAGATATAGTGGTTTCAACTTTTAGATTATCCATTTTTTTGTGAGTAAAAATTTTGTTGTACTCAAAACTATTTTTAATTTCTCGGTTTTTCCTATTTTTATAACTATCAATATGTGATAATCGAGAAAAATGATGAAGGATAATATCATGATAATCAAATCCACTTGAGCATTATATGAAAAAAGGTAGTGTAAATCACATTTTTAAGATACTATAGTCGATTATGTATATGAATCAATCTATTATCTTTTTAGACATGTGACCTTAGAATGATATAGGCCGACCGGATATAGGGACCCATATACTATCACCATAATTAGGGGTGAGTCCATGATATTAAATAATGTGGGATATGGTTTCCTAAAGAGTTTATACACTTTGAAATATTTAGGTGGGATAGATATGGTGGAACATATGCCATCCCCATAAGCTAAGAATAGTTCATTTGGATATGATGTATTACCTCCTTCTGGATGTGTGCACTTAGATGGATATAAATGCGCTAGATATAGCAACACATGTACCATCACAAAAAACAAAGGTAATTACATTCAAATATAGAGAGTTGAATGGTTGAGTATCCTGGAAATCATAGAAGGGGATTTTTGAATGTGGATTCCAATGTTCAAATGGATCGAGTACCCTATAATTACACTCTTACAAAATTTTCACAAATCTTTTGAACCAGTATTTGAGGAACCGAGGGGTGATCTATTTTTTCCCTAGTTAACGGGACATATTGATAATGGATTGAATTTTTATATATCCATATGGCATAATATGAAAGCATTAAATTTATTTATCTTATTTAATCCCTAATTTTTTCTAAACCACATATAGGGGAAGGCTTAGAAAGAATGAAATCAACTTATGATCAGGACACTATCTGTGGGTTTTTGAGTTGATCAATTTTATAAATTTTCCTATTTCGAATGACTATAATTGTTACTAGTGTTTTTAAATTGAATTCCTAGATATAAAAGACCCAACTTTTACCTAGGGTTCCCTTCACAATTTTTCACCCTAACAAGTGTTATGTATCTTTTATTGGGTAGTTTAAGGTCATGCAAGCTAGACCAATGAATATAGAGTTTAAGGTCAAAAAAAGTTGAAAAAAATAAATATTTAGTCTATATAATAATATGGTTGAGGTAAACCTAACATGAATGGAAAGCTTGATACTAGTGTAGACAACCTGGTTTAAGTTCATAGTGTTCAGACTATCATTTCTGGGGTTTAAGGTTGGAAATCTTTGACCAGAAGTTGAGACGAACTATATAGAAAGGGAAAGATGAAAAACTTACATGAATGAGAGTTCCATTAACTAATATAGAACATATTATAGATATATTCACTCAGTTTAATGTCATATATCTAGGATCAAAATATGAGAGTGTGGAATGAAAACCCAAATAGATCTCGAGAGCTAGAAACACCTAACACCTTTTGAAAGAGGAGTAAAAATGATATAAATCATAACTTGAGGAACTTGAATTAGTGATAAACAATTTTTTGATATATTTTACCCACATTAATCCTTATTTTAAAATTTAGTAGAAAAATGTGTTTTGATCTTGAATTTAAAATTTTCATGAATTTATGTTTTTTACCTTTTAATTTCACTATAGTAATTTAATCATAACTTATTCTATGTGAAAAAATTTAATTGGAAATTTTTGGATAATTTTTATACTAATTTATATATGTAGTTTATGTTGACCATGAAATCTGGATCCCATTTTTGAAGAGTATAAAATGGACATGAATTCAAATATGGATTTGATTCGGCAGAATAGACCCTACCTCACAAATTTGGAAATAACTTATTCATTATTTATTGGTTTGGTATTACATTTTGAGATTTGATAATGTAATAAATTTATATAATTTAATTATTATATATTGAAACCTATTTTGGATTTAAATTTGGTAAAAATGTGGCTCAATGTGGAATAACGTTTGGATAAAAAACTGTGCCTGTGCCTTTTTTGAATTTGAAACCCTAGCCCCCTCCCCAGTTTATTTAATGTAATTTTTCTCAATTGGGGTGGTATTTTCATTGATTTAAGAGAGAGTGTCTAAATTTTTGTTTCTATTACACCTATATATACATTTATAATAAGGTATTATTTTTTCAAGGATCTTTTCCAAGAAGGATCTCCTCTCCTGCTTATACTTTGTGTTGCTTTTATTTTGTTATTGTAATACATTTTAATTTTAAATAAAAAATCAATATAATTCTCTTGTACTATTTATATATTAATTCTTATTACTATAATAAATGAGTGGGGAAGTGATTAGGTTATACCCTTTCAAACCCTTGATTATGAAAATCATCTCCATAATGACAACTACAACCATGGTAGAGTAATTATTTTTATTTTTTGTATAACTATCATCCCCATAATTAGTTATTTTGAATCCATTTACTCTCTATAGTTAATAAAAATATAGTTAAATAATTTTTTTAATGTTTATATCACTCAAATGATTTTTACTTTGACTGTGAGACCAAACATGTGTGTATCGTGAAAGAGAAATTTTCATTGCCAAATTTAACAACTTGAGATCAATTCATAGGATGACATTCTATTACATATACCTAAGAAATTTATATTTTTTTAGTGGATTTTTTCTCTAATTTTACACTGATCATATGTTAGATTTTAGACTGTAATCAAATTATAGTTCCACGATTTATGATCTTAGGGTTATTCTATTCCAATATTTGTGGTTGAGTTTTCTTTCATTGGGTTTGAGGATTAAAAAAATTATAGAACCATATCTTAATAAATTTGATCATAAGGTATAATGATTAATGATTAATTAAGGGTAGATTATTTTGATCCCAATCACTAACATTATTGTTTTGAAGTAATTGTTTCCTTACTTGTTTTCATTTGTTAAAAAACACTCAAAAAAATCCCATATTTTTCATTTCACTTTCTACTTAATTTATTTAATTCTTAAAACCTAATGATGCCTATTTAATTTATTTTATCCTTAATAGAATGATCTAGGTCAGCCACACTGCCACACTAAGTTAAAAAAGTAAATTTTTTGAGAGTGCCTGTAACAATGCTGATCAAGTTAGCGCCATTTTCAAGGAAGAAAGTGTTTTCTTCAACCAATTTTAGGATGTGTTTCGAATATTATTTTCATTAAAAAGAAATTAGAAAATGGAATTCATTGTTAATGAATCTTCCTTGAGAAAAAATATAAGAATTTTATAAAAATAAGTAAGAGGGTTTTACAAGTATACTTGTAGGTATGATGTGTTTAAAGATTTCATTATAGACCACAAATAAGATCTTAATTACCAACATCTTTAAGATTTTCCAAATGAACTCACTGAGTTCTCAAAATATTTTACTTAATTCCATCAATATGATTCCGAGTATTAAAATATATACTAATATTTAATGATGAAATTAGGGACATGAAGGCTACATTGAAAAACCCTTCTCTCTAAATCAATCTTCGTCCCAATGGCCCTCCTAGAAGAACATGCACATGATGTTGATCAACTAAAGGGAGTGAAGTAAAATTTTTATTAACTTGTTTTTGATTTTATTGTGTTATCAAATCCAATTCACTACCCAATTTTCTTTATAGAATCAGTACCCATGCCTAACCTAGTAAAGGATGATAATGAGGATGAAGTGACCACCATTTAGGAGAATATGGTGTTGTAATTTGAAGATGATTAAGTTATAGGGGATCTAAAAGCTGGATCGAAAGCCAATAAAAATTATCAGGATCATATTTATTTGAATTCATCCTATTTTATTATTTAAAAATGTTACTATTGAATTATTTCCCTCATAATTCATATACATTATCATAAATTATTAATCCAGACTTGAATTTTATGAAGTAAACTACCCAATAGGTGGTGGTAAAAGAAGAAGAATAACTGGAGGAGCCTATGATGATGTGACTGACACATCTTCAATAAAGTGAACATCTACCAAAGGAGGAAAATAATAAATTTTAAAGGGATTACCACTTATTTGTTTCTCATTCCCCAAATTCTTAATTATTTTCTTTTTCTATTCTTAGGGTTGGATCATTTCTCTATTTTCTTGGGGATATCCACTTATGGATATAGATAGAACTAAAATGTAGTGGTTTTTATCAATGAAACCCCATACTTTTATGGATTGGGGTTGATGAAAAGACTACCTGGATATAGGTAGTATACACACAACACTTCTTGAGGGACAACCTGAGTTAATATTTATGTTTTCCCAGTTACTTATTTCTTTAATTTTTAATAATTATATTATTTTATTTTGTTGGTTGTAAAAGGTGGTAATTAGGAGCTTAAATAAAATCCAATAGATGAAAAATAAACTAGGATGTATTTATCCTTCATTTTTGATTAATTACATACTCTTACATATTGTTCTTTAATTCAAATATGTAGTTTAATTTAATTGTGGGGGATGAGATTACATTTTTGCGTAGATTTTTATGGATTTTTATTTTATGAGTGTTTTTTCCACTCTATTTTTATTTTTATTTTCAAAAAATGAAACCATCTATGAAAAGAAAAAAAGGGAAAATAATGAAAAAATATAATGTCATCATGATTGAAATCACTTGATTCTATTCCACCAAACATGTTTTACATTCCATTACAATCAAATTCCAAATACAACTCACTTAAGTATTCCCAGAAGTCAAAAAATTAAGCTCATAAGGTAGATATCCCCATATGTTGCACACTTCTACCTAATTAGTATCATTGATATCATTAAATTTTGTTTTGATAAAAATTATGAGAAAATAGATTCTTGATTTATTTTGATTGACTGCTTTTTGTGATTCTTTCTTTTCTTAAATTTACACCATTTACTGAAAAAAGTAAAAATGAATCATTTTATTACTTTCATGACATGTTGATTTTCTTGTAGTGAAAATGGGTAAGTGTGGGGCAGTTTATAAACCATGTTTTGTTTTGAATATTTTTTCGATAATTATTGATATAGTTTCCCCACTTAAATACTTATTTAAATATTTAATGAAGATATATTTTTTGATCTTGAACATGGAGATTCTTGGGAAAAAAAATTTCTTCCCTTTTTAATTTCACACTAGTAATTTTATAATAATATATTATGTGCTCCAAATTTTAAATTTAAATTATGTGGAAATATTATACACTAATTATGATAAATTTTTCATTTTGTCCATAGAAGATGGATCCCATGTTTAAAGGGAGGAAAATATACATGAAGTCAAAGATGGATTGAATTCAATAGAATGGAACCCAACTATAGTGACCTAGTCGTAAGATACATGGATATTATATCATTTTTTATGAATATTAATCACATTAAAAAAGTACATGCCTGAGGATCGTAATAGTTTAGTGTCTTTGGAAACTTTGAACAAAATCGATTAACTTGGTGAAATATCTTCAACGTTTTCCAAAAATATTTTCCCATTTATTATTTCTAATTAAAACCTTTATTTATAACATGAGGTAGGAAAAAAGAATAAAGTGATTAGCTCAGATGATCAATAAGGGTAAACAAAGGAGATACTTAAGAATAACATAAGCATAAGGGTATGATAACATCAGAATAACATTTGGAGATCATACCCTACATATCAAAGATCATATATATGATTCGTGAAATAAATATTGGAAGTTAATAATACATGAATCATTAGGTAATCAAGATAATAATCCATTAAATCATAACATATAAATAAGACGTAAAATTTTTGGAAGACACATAAGAATATAAAATTATTTCCATATTAATCAAGGAATCACCGCTAAGACCATATTAGTAGTAAGGTTCCACTCCTCATACCATCTTGGTAGTCATGGTTCACTCCCATGACCATATTAGTAGTCAAGGTTCACTCCCAAGACTATCGTAGTAGAAAAAATCCTTTACTGAACTAAGTTAACTCTTTGTTCCAGCCTTGTCTATCTCATGAGAAATAAATATTTACCCAATGAATTGGAGGGAGATATATGTACCACCCATCTTATAATGAAATAAAATATATGTGCGAAACTAGATCAAAAATATTCATCATATCATAACCTATGAAATGAATGAGGTATCATAAATATGTAATCATATCATAACCTAAAAATTAGATAGGTTTCATAACCATTTCATCAAAGCATAACACATGAAAAGAAGCAGGTTTCATAAGAATGTAACCAATGAAAGGGAAATGGGATTCATAAACATATATCCTGTGAAAGAGAAATAAGTTTCATAATCATATAACCCATAAATGAGAAATGGGTTTCATAAATATCATACCATCAAAACACAAACCATTCAAGAAAAGAATATGAATGGAACCTTTAAATTATTTCCCCAGAAAGTAATGAGAAACACCAATGGATTTAATCTTAGATGTTTTTTTAAAATATTTTCAAATTATTTCATGGGGAAAATACCCTTTATTGTACACATAAAACATTTTGAATATCATTTTCTTTGAAAATAAACTTGAAAAATTGTAATGGAATATAAAAAAAAATAGATAACCTTTTCCCTTGAAAACTAATAAAATAATATGGATTTTGTTTAAAACTATTTTCCTTGAAAAAATATAAAAGAAGCTTGAATTGTTTTTGAAAACCATTTATTTTAAAAGGATGTTTGGAACATTTCTTGAAAACCATTTCTTTAAAATTGATGTTTGATGTTTTTAAAACCATTTATTTGAAAATGCTTTGAAAAATTATAAAATAATATTTTAAATCATTGAATTCCATTTATTTGAAAATACTTTTTTGACAATATATAAAGGATGCTTTGAAAATATTTTAAAATAATTTTTATACATAAAACATTTTTTGAAAAACTTTTTCTTTGAAAATCACTTTAGAAACAATTATTTTCCAGAATACTAAGATATTTTTTTCCTAAAAAGGAATATTTTAAACTTTGAATGGAATATTCAAAGGAAGTATAACATAGATGAAAAATAAACCCGTGCATGTTGAACATTACTTTTACACTGTAAAAGGTTTAAAAAAGTGCCTTGATTAGAAAAAGAAAGAATATTCCTTTTTTAAAACACCTTTTTTTAAGAGAAAACGTCGGTAAAAATTTCTATTAAATATCATAGAAAAATATTAGAATAATTTTGAAAATATTTTTAGAAAACATGGTTCTGAGGGAAGACATGTTTTTGACCGAAGAGGGAGATAAAGTCATATTTTATTAAAATCACTTTATTAACTATCTTAATTATAAAATTATGAAAAATGGTAATAATATTTGAAGATATCATGAATAAAAATTGTGGAATAAAATTAAAGTGTGTTCTTGAAAGATGTATCATAAAGTTTCATCAATGAAAGCATAAACATATTCAATCCTAATAAACGATGAGATTGTTGAAACAAACTCTTACCACTTGGAAAGATTGATTCATATTACAAATGTAAGAAAATGAAATTAAATGAAGATTAAACACCACTAAAATAATTATATTCATGAGATAACATGTCAAAGGTTAGTTTATACACCTCATAGAATAATATAGGTCCGTAACATGACATGTGTCTCATAGAAGGAAAATTGAAACAAAATTACATTACCAATTCAGTAACTTTTGAAACATAAAACCCATGAAATAAATATCAAAAAATGGATATGTAAATACCAATATATTTAAATATATGAATTATATAATAAATCCATGGTAAGTATACACATCACATATCAGAAATAGGAGGTGAACATGGCCTGTGTCTCATGAAAAATAAAAGTCAAATGAGAAAATCCTTACTTAAAGTCTTGAATTTATTCATACATGTTCAAAACTCATATATAAAAAATATATGTTTATTATAAATCAAGAATAGAACCATATTATTATATCTAATACCATATATGATTTTTTATGAATTTATATTACCCATTTACTTACAACTCCATGTTAATGTTCCCTTTCGAGTAATATTCTCTTTGTTTTTCGTATATGTTTTGACTTGTTATTATTGATCCTATTACTTAGATCATTATTTAATTATTTAAATAATTTAAAACATGATATAAGTATCATATATATTAATTATATATGTATTTATAATAATCTATAAAATATATAAATATGAAAAGGAATACACAGTTTATGGAGACGGTAGGCCGTACGTACACATGAACATTGTTTCCGTTTTATTATCATATTGAAATAAAGAAAGTAAATGGAATAAATATATATATAATATCACTCATATATAATTATTATGTCATATATATAATATAAGTTCACTAAACCCATCCTTAATACATTCCTTGTAAAGTGTAAATGAATCACATCACTTTGAGGTGGCGGTAGTCCACACATCCACAAACAAAGCTATCGTATTTATAAAAAACAGAAATCATGAAGGTATATTTTATATAATAATTCAAGAAGAACAAATAAATTATAAATATCATAAATATAATATAAAAAAATAGTTTCCTCCACAATTTATAACCATTATAGGTGGTAAATGAAAAACAAAAAATGTCGTTTCATGAGGTGGTTGTTCACCGTACACACGAATGGTAAGTTCCTTAACCGTTAGATGTAAGTGTGTGTAATTGTAGGTAAAAACTTAGAAAAAATCATCTCAGTATATTTATAATAATTAGGTAATTATATAATCATGGAATAAGAATATTTTAGGGGGTGGAGAATGAAAATAAAACAAAGGATCTCAAGGAAGGATATTACCTCTTCTTTGGATAACTCCTCTTGGTTTTCATAAAAGGGATTTATTGGTTATCATTATGAAAAATGGGATGATTATAAGATTAAGGGAGGGATTTTGGGAGGATAATTTGGTAATTTTTGTCTAAGAAAAAGTGGATTGAGATGTGTGAGGAAGTGAGGGTGGGGGAGTGACCTTTTATAGAGGGGGAGTGACAATCTGGTAAAAATAAAAATATAAACACTATTGAGAGGTATACCTTACATAATGTGCCTGAAATAATTGTTAAAATTTGATAAAATAGGGTAATTGGTATAAATATCTCTATCAAATGTATTTTTGACACGTTTCTAGGTCATTTGGACTCTAAAGATTAAAGTTTAACCATTAAGTAGTATTGTTTTTACCTTAATCATTGTACTTAATTTTAATTAATTTCATGAATATTTTGGTAATAAACTATGTTGAAATTATTAGATATTATAAATTATAATGATTCCAAATATGGGATCCATTTTTACCAAATTATAGCCACACAAGTGGGATAAATTAATTTAAAGTTAATCCCACATAAGAGACAACAAAGCGTGTTTTTAAAGTAAAAATGTTCAAAAGTTTGTTAAGTTTTTATATCAAAATTTAATATGAATCTATTAAAAATGAACTAAATTGGTTTAAGTGATAAAAAACTGAACTAATTATACTTAAAAACTAAACAAAAACATTATTTAACTATATAAATAAATTGGTCAAAAATTCAGTTTTGAACTAAAATTTAGTATTATTCACCATTCATCAAAATATGAAAGTTCTCAGAAAAATATAAAAAAATCACCCAACTTTTTTTTGGTATTTTGATTTAAAAAAAGACGTTTAGTTTTTCAAATAAACATTATAAACATGTAAAACAGTAGATTTAAAATGGGTTCTCCATTAAAAGGCTGTAAAATTACCTTTTAGAAAAATATATCTTTTTTATTCATAAAATTGGATATATTCTTATATTATACCTATAAAATATATTAGATAAGTATAAAAAATATTTATGGAATATATAATATATAAATTTTATTAAAAACATTAATCAAATTTTTTTGTTTAATTTACTGAGATAAATTGTCTTTGTACATTGAAAAATAGTTTTCTTAGAAAAGTAATTTCTTTACTTCCAAATAGTTATTTCATCCACTTATACTAATGGATAACCAAAGGACTCTTGTGTAAATCATATTTTCACAATTTATTTAATCTTATTCATAAATTACATTATAATGGCTAGGTGATAGCTATAATAGTATTTTAATAATATTATTAATATTATTATTAATAATATATTTTAGTTTGTTAAAACGCAGCTTAGTATGTTACACATGTGTTGACGCTTCTTTCCTTCACAGAGTGTAAACAAATGAAAAGGGAAATACCTTGAACCCAAAGTGATTCATCCTTTGAAGAAACATCAAAAAATGACAAAGGCATGAACAAAGGTTCAAATGCACTTGAGTCGCGCAAGTTCCACCAAGGTCGCGCAAGTATACTTGCTCATTGCCCAATAGTCATGCAGGTGACTTGCACGCCCTCTTTGAATTTCACCCAGGGTCTTCACCAGCCTATAAATACCCCCGGTGGGCCCCCCATTTAAGAGAGGAAAATTTCCAAAACCTCAGATTTGAGCTCCCGGTGCCCTAGTCTCTTCTCAAAGCTTCTGAACACTTCTAAGGTAATTTCTTACCTAGAACAGAAGATCTAAAGGGGGGGGGGGCTAAGTGTTGAAACTCATCAACACTTGCGTGCCTAGGAAGCCAGCCCTTAAGGGAAATGGCCACACTTGCGCGCTGCCTTGCCCCTTCAACAGAACCTATGTGCCACTCTTCTGAAAGCATATAAGGATAGTACTAAGGGGTTGAGCCAGGTATCGCCTAAGTTTTACTCTAAGGATTGACTGGCGCACAAGTGCCCCTGTGTCGTGCAAGTATACTTGCGCGACCAGGACTTGCGCGCCCACACAGGACTTGCGCACCACCTTCTTTTTGGGTTCCCTTCCTTCCTATTTCACCTCTCTTATTCCTATCCACCTATCCTCTTCAAGATTAAGCCTTCAGAACTCTCTCCAAATCCATTCATGGCGTGATTTTCTAGTTGGATTCCTTATGTGAAAGGAATTCTGTGGAACATCTCTTAGAACCTAGTGATTTACATATCTTTATGTCACTAAGGTCAGATATTTCATTCATTCAACCTCATCCTTTAAGATGAGAGAATCCTTAACCCGGGCCTCCTTTTCAGGATTAAGCCCCAGTCCAAGTTCTCTTAAATATGGGCATCCTCTTTAGGAATAAGCCCCAAGTCCCCTAACGTGGGCCTCCTTTTCAGGAGTAATCATCAGTCTTCAAGTTCCCTTAATTTTGGGCATCCTCTTTAGAAGTAAGCCCCAAGTTCCCAAATATGGGCATCCTCATTAGGAGTAAGCCCAAAATTCCATTTTCCCATAACATGGGCATCCTCGTTAAGAGTAAGCCCCAGTCATAATTCCCCTTAACCTGGGTCTCCTCCTTAGAAGTAAGCCCCAGTTCTCAAATCCATTAACCTTGGCCTCCTCCTTAGGAGTAATCCCCAGTTCTCAAATCCATTAACATGGGAATCATCCTTAGGAGTAAGCCACAGTTCTCAAATCCATTAACTTGGGCCTCCTCCTTAAGAGTAATCCCCAGTTCTCAAATCCATTAACATGGGCCTCCTTCTCCGGAATAAGTCCTAGTAATAATTTCTCTTAACCAGTCTTAATTTACTTTTTATTTGGGTTTCCTTCTTAGGAGTAAAACCCAATCATAAGTCCCCTCTTAATTTGGGTATCTTTCTCAAGAGTAAGCCCCAAGTTAGAATATCCAAATCTCCATAAAGTACATATACCTTTATGGACCTTGTTCCCGGGTTTCTTCCTTGAATTAAAATCCTAATCTTCATCTATTTGGGCAGTCATACATACATAAGCCGCACATAATTTCTTATGATGGAGCAATTGTCTAGTTTTACCAATACCTCTTGTTTCTCACACCGATCATGACTCACTTGATCTTAGAGTGTAAAAATAATTATGACATCTTTCTTTGATCCATCAATCATGCATAAATATCATACTCCTTTACTCAAACTATGTGGGTTATGATTCCTTTTCTAAAACAAAGGATATGCATGTAGCCCATCTGCGAGTACGATCCCAACTATGAAATAATCCATGTCCTTATGAATGATAATAAACTTCAAGTGCCCTGCTGAGTGGCTTTAAAAACCAGTATGGTCATCATAATGACCAAGAGACTTTTATATAATGTATTGAAGGATACCATTGACTATGAATCTCTAAACAAATATAGATGATTCTCTATCGATGAAGAACCTCGAATACATATAAAAGATTCTCTAAATCTCATATATATTAATCATTGATTTTCAGATCTAAAGGAAAGCTCATTTTCATACTTAATGTAATAAAGATTCACGAACATAACTTAAATCTATAAAGAGAGTCCTGAAATAGACAATAATTACACCCAAAAGGGTGTGATGAGTCCGACCTCCCATCCTCTTGACCAAGGAAAATTCTTAAGTCTCATCGGTCCATAACTAATGAGAACCTACCTTTGGAAAGTAGGTCCAAATGGATATGGAATCATTGGATGTTTCCGATTCTACGAACAAACCCGTTAGAAACTGCTTGGAATGTTTGAACCTTAAATCAACGAGGTCATCCCCAATTCCAGAGGAGACAAAAAATGGTGAACCCAACGTGAATCCTTAACCAAGTTAAAATGACGTTTTACTTATTTGTTAGGCACCTATTTAAACTCAATGAGAGGGCCAACAAAGAAATCAATGACATATGTGTTCATAAAAAATATGTAGTGGCCAAAATTATCTTGATTACATCTGTTATATCAAACATGCACTCTTTTCCAAGATCTTATGCATTTCGAGAATGGATTTTCTTAAGTTCACGTCTGTGGATGCCTCTACTGTGAAAAACTCTATTGTGAATGCATCTACTGCTACTCCTGCTGGATCGTCGTCTGCTCTGAGGATGACATCACCTACTCAGCATCTTCAATGCTGGGTATCAAATGTGCTGGTTAAGGAGTACCGTCAACACGGTACCATTCCAACACTAGAGGCTGCTTGACAATCCCTCCAAGTGAACAACTCACCCTGGTCATCCGGACAGCAACGACCAGTGATCAAGAAGTAGGTGGTTCCAACCACAGTATCCAACCGTTTCGGGTCGTTATCCCTGGAATGCAATCACCATTCACTCCCATATTCTGGGGAGGTGAATGAGCAGGTCCCTCAGGGCCTTAATTCAAGGAGACAGGAGTCCTTCCCGGGGGATCCCATCAATAATTGCCGCCAGACTCGTACGACAGTGCGCCCTCAACATGATGAGGGTATTGTCTCCCGGTGTTCAGCTCATGTTCCTCAAACCTGAGTAGGAAAGACAAAACACCAGAGTTGAAATCCGGTCAATAGTGAGCAGGTTCTCATCTCTTCCATCTCCGGAGAATTCCACCAACTTAACTTGGTGGCAAGCAACGAACGAGCACACACACCCGTCCGTTTTAATAATGCTTTCTAGTAGACTTGTCTGGAAGCAGCACGCCAATCCCGCCAGGAAATTACGGCAGAGTACTATAGACAGGAACTTACACATGTTTATAAATCATCGGCTCGTCTGACAACATGTGATAGAGCCCGCCAACCCAATGTGTTGACAACTGGTAAACAGGCACATACACCTGCTTACACTCATCAATCCTGCCAGTAGCCTCGTCTATCAGTATTGAAGGAAGTTCAACAACCACGTTCGATGGAGTGCAATCAGTAGGCACATACACCTGCTAGTATTGATCAAGCCTACCAACAGTCTTGTTTGGTAGCAACCAGAGAAGTCATTCAGAAAGCTTCGGCGACAAACAGGAGGCATACTCAAATCTCTGCCTCCACACATGAGTACTGTCAGAATTCACTGGTAGGAAAATGAGGACAGGAGCAGGAACACACACCTGCTCTAAGCACGAAATGGACGTATATCCCCATTCTGGTAGCTGAAGTCACCAAGCATATTCTATCAATGGTGAAAGAGCAGAAGAAAATCCTTGCTCATATTCTGGATGCCTACCAGGATATTATAACAGTTTCAGCAGCATCTCAGGGAAAGACACATAAATCTATCCCTACCAGTGGAGTGACACATCAATAGTTCACTCCGGAACAGACACACACCTTTGTTCCAGTCCAACAGGGTTTTGGGGTATACTCCCCCATATCATATGGACAACCAGGTTAGGAACATACACCTGATTTGAGTGGAGATAATCAGCCTAACCTGATCATTTCTCCGGAGTAGGCACATACACCTGCCCATAATGACCACTTTCTTCAACAAGTGGTTCCCAAAGTGAGTAAGAAGGTGTCTAAAAAGATGACCCGTCCAGGACAACCAAGATATCAAGGGCCAATCTCTAACAAGGCCTTACTCGATGCTGGAGTTCTTGATGCACTCAGACAATTATCTGTTGCAACTCAAGATTCTTCTCTCTCAATTTCCAATAGTGGGAACATTAATTCCAAAGGTCTGCATCAGATACTTCCTCATGAAGGATTGCTTCATGATAATGTGGTCGATCTCGAAGTTTCATCTTCATATGAGAGCCATAGGAACCCTTTGTGTGGTCAGAAGACCAAGGAGAAAAATATTTCATCTTTTGTTGTAACCCACCATGGTGGTCCTCCCCATGATGATGAATTTAGCTGTGAAAGTCCTCTCCGTTTTAATAATGCATGTTGCCTGGAAAAGTCTCTAATGTACAATGTAGTGACGAGAAATCCCTCTTATCTTGAGGCACTTGAAAATGTGAATCCAGTCATGTCTGATGCTTTGCCACTAACAAGTGAAACAATTTCTCAATTAGAAGATAGCCCAGGGTGTAGGTCACTCTCCGAACCACCCCTGGGTCGTTCATATTCTAGTTTGATCAATGAATTCTCTACCGATCTTGTTGAATCCGGTGAAGCAACAAGGAAGCACCAGCTCTGGTCTAATTAGGTAGATGAATCTTTATTGAATGATAAAGGTAAAGTACTGAATATGAGAAAACAACTAGTGAAAGGTGAAGTGCCATTCATGTTTTGGCCTCAGGCTGACTCTCAGTTTGACATTCCAGAGATGTTGACAGAAGATGGAATTCAAGATATTCTTCTCAACATATGGAAAAATCTTTGTCAGTTGAAAAATAAAATATTATCTTATGATGAATATGAAAATCATTTCAACATAATAGAAGGGTTACAATGCCAAATTGACTGGGCATCTCTCTCAGTTTCTCGATATCCGAAGGCTGAAAAGCAGCAGAGAGACCTTCAACATTCATGCCTTGGCGCACTAAGAATATTGCTCCAGTTAATTGCCAATTCCCCATCTGGTATTCATATTAGGGGATGGGGTGTTAATGGAGCACTACATTTCACTTTTCTCTCCAATTCGCAAAGCCCGTCGAAAATGGTCTCATGAAATGTTATTTCCCATGGCCGACCACAGTCAATGGGTTTTACTTGTAATCAAAAGCTTTCCCAATAACAGGCTTCAACTAGTTCCTCTCAATGTCAAGCATATGGAGAACAAGTTGTTGAATTACTCCTACATCAAGCAAATGAGAATATTGAACAAGCCTCTCGTTTGGAGTAAGCACATCACCATGTGACAAAAGTGTCAGAAATCATCCAACGGTCTTTTGAGCCAGGTGATAAAAGTGGATACAGGTTAATGTATCCAGCCAATTTCTGGACTAAAGTTCGCAAGATCAGGAGAGCATTCAAGAAAGTCTCAGATGTAGCATCTCAAGAGCCACCCCAGCTTGCCAGACCGAGGACTCTTTTAACCCAACCCTCAGAATCAAAAAATAAGATTCGAGGAGTTGACCAGGAACAGCCCTAGTCCACCAGACTGGGGAATTTTTCAAATCATCAATCTCTTCCTCAGAGAACGTTAGTCTTCTCTCGATTAGTGAAGAAGCCTCAAGAGGAACGAAGAGTCAAATTATCAGAAGATTCCCTCCAAATTACGGTTCATCATGAAGTTCTTGAGGGATCAAATCGACAAAAGGCAATGTCTCATCGGGGACATGGGAGAAGACAATATCGCAGAAATGCCGATAGAAGGGATTCAATGTATTATGCATCAATTAATGTCATCAATTCCATTATTGCTGATCCACCAGATGAGGCTCATTCGGAGGGATCAGATGAAGTGGTTCCTGCTCAAGAATTTGTACGCACAGACACAAATGAAGAAGGTGTGCGTACATGAAATCAAAGGATTACCCAGAATCTAGGTAATCCTTAAAGTAACCCACTTCCCCCTCTCCGAAAGGTGTCTAACAAGGAGAAAGGAAAGAATCAGGTTACATACCCTTCCTCTGGAGAAGGCCAATCGCTCTCATTAGAGAAAATATTTGCACAACAGGAGGTAAAAATAAAGGAATTGAGGAGGTTGAACGGAGAACTACTTCAAGGTAGTCTTCCTCCTAAGCGTGCTGGAGTCAGTCAGCCAGGGGAATTTGTTGCGGCTAATGAGATGGATCAAGAATATCCTCCTATACCAGTACACCCTCACAGGTCTAATCCTACATGTCAAGTGCAATAACAATTGGCGGTGCTACCATCAGTTGCAAATACCATCCACCACATCTATACAAGCTCCAGTCATTGCACCTGTTTAGTTCCAAGATCAACCAGATGTTTCTCAGAAGTTAATAACTACTATTGAGTCATTAATAGCTTGGTTGGAAGATATGGAGGGAAATCATGCTCAAATTCAATCAGAAAATAGAGCTTACCCTGAATGGCTTGATGCAATTCCTCCCCCATCAAATTTTGCAAGTACCAAATTCCCAATATTTAATGGTTTGGGAGACCCAGAGCAACACTTAACACATTTTGTTTCTCATTGTGATCCTATGATGGGAACCCCTCAACAATAGGAAGCAGTTAAGCTCAGATGTTTTGTACAGTCATTACAAGGGTCTGCCTTTGTCTGGTACACAAGCTTGCAATCCTGGTCAATTACTGGGTGGGAGGATCTCCGTCAATGATTCCTTCTTCAATTCAGCACAACTTTTCCAAATACAACAGTTTTTGATCTTTCAAACTGTAGGTAAAGGGATAATGAAAGGGTTTCATATTTCATTGATCGCTGGAAGAGATTAACATATTCCCTAAGCTTAGCACTCCCTCAAGAAGAGTTGTTGCCAATCTTTGTGGAAAATCTACATGATGAGTTACGCATATCGTTGATCCCTATGAAATACACAGGAGGGTTTCGAGACCTTACTTCAATCGCTCAACAGATTGAACATTCTCTTATGAAGACTAAGGATAAAGCTCGTGTAATTCCATTAGCTCCAGGAAGGAGAATGGGTAAAGCAGAGACTGCTACATTTATGCTTAAACAAGCACCTGTACCTACTTCTACTTCAAAACCTTCATCTTCTCGAAGGGCTCCACCTTATGAGCACCAACAAAAGAGGCCGTTTCATCAAGATGATCAAAGAGATCAAAGACGAAAACAATTTGAGGATTTGAAGAGCAATGTTTACTCTTTTCGAAATTAACAAGCTCCTAGCTACTTCATTTTGGCTCTGGAAAATAATTTGGGCCAATTTCCAAGGCCTAAGAGGCCAAACAAGGAAGGAGATGAAGATCGTCCCAATTATTTTCCATTTCATCAAATGTTGGGGAATCCCATTTAGGAGTGTTTTGTCTTCAAGAACCTCCTGCAAAAAATGGTCGACTTGGGACAAGTCAAATTGAAAGGTTCTTCAGCTCAGGTAGCCTGTGTTACTGCTATAGATCCAGAGGAGGAAGGTGAGTGGAAATAAGTCAAGAACAAAAATGCGCAAAAATATGATGATTGGATGGTTAGAAAAACGATCATTCGAAATCATGACATTTTGCGAACACAATTGAAGAAACCAATTGTGTCTTCTACCATGAATTCCGTAGCAAAACCCTCTTCATCAAAGGGAAGATCCTCAAAGAAACGAAATAATTCAAAGAAAGAAGAAGAATCACAAGAAGATGAGTATGTGTCAAAGCCCAAGTTGTCTTTGACTGGCAGATTTTATGCCATCTACTTCGAATCAACGGGAACTGCCCCATCAAACGGCATAGCCTAAATTGGCTAGTCAGGTAGAGTCTTTATCGGATGAAGAGTTAATCTTCATTCCTATTAATATGATTCATTTAACAAATCTTTATGCCAGTCACAATTTTGATTTTGGTGAGCCTGAGTTCCCTGTATCAAATAGAGGAATCAGAGGGAGTTCCATAGGATCAGGGTATAGAGGAAGACGTGGATCTTTCAGAGGCCACTATTCCAATTCTACCCTTGCTAGAACTGTGTATGCGGTAGAAACTCATGGCAGAGCCCTTCAACGAGCTCAACAAGAACAAGCAAGTTCTTCCTCACAGGGAAGATTCAGTCCTGTCACAGTTATTCTGGAAGATCGGTTTGAGGTTCCACCTTCTTCCTCTCAGCAAGTAAATAGACCTAATCTCTCTAATCTTCCAAAGCCAGGAGTATTAACAACTCCTATCCCGATACAAGATGCATTTAATTCCAGAGCATCAACTTCTAAGGTACCTGCGAAACAACATGTTCATGTTGGGAAACACAGACATTTGGATAAAAAATATGATGTATTGAAACACTTATCCCAAATACCGGACAAGTTATCAATTCTGGATGCTTTGAATTTATCAAAGGATCTTCGGGAGGCACTCATCGAGGCTTTGTCGAGTCCTCAAGAGTTTGAAACTGAAATTTCTACAACTGAAGTCTACAATGTAGAGAATAATCCTGCAGAATTCCATACAGTGATATCTTTTACTGATGAAGATGAAGATTATGTCGTGCATGGACATATTAGACCTCTGTACTTATCTGGAAAGGTTAATGGTATAATGTCCGAAGAGCTTTCATTGATAATGGTCCAAGAGTCAACCTCATCCCCATTCGTACACTTCGTCGATTGGGCCTCATGGAATATGATTTATCTCCTTCTACTATGATTTTATAAGGATATAATAAAAATGAACAAGAACCACTGGGTGAGATTACACTTAGAACTCAGTTTGGAGATCTTGTATCCAATTCATATTTTATGGTTGTTGATCAAGACTCATCCTTCAACATCTTTCTTGGAAGACCCTGGCTAATTCAACATGCGGCTATCCCTTCATCATATCATCAATGTCTCAAATATTTTTTTGATGGTAAATTTGGGACATTGTATGGTGATAAGGGTCTATTCAAGACATGTGAATCTCAATACATTAAGGCAGAATTATACCATATGAATGGTAAGGAGAAATCCACAACAAGAGAGATTACCAAAGATAATGCTCCATATGGTTTGGAAAAGATTCCAGTAAACCCATTTTCACATGTGAGTACAGATTATGTATTTCCTATTAGTCCAATTGACAGTATAAACGCAAATGAAAATACATTGTGGAAACTTCTATAATGTCAATTACGGAAATCAAACCAGACAGCATGGGAGAAATTGGTGATTCGCCAAGCAATGATGAAAGCCCAAATGAGGATGTATTCATTTCATCTACTGAAATCCAGCAAGTCTATACTTTGACAAACAGGACATAGGAAGTTATAACAATGCTATAGGTGAATGATGATGTCGATTATAAATCCATCATCTCCTCATTAATACCTAGGGAAGACCCTTCATCATCAATAGGGTCAGAAATGGAAGCTTCTTCTTCAAGATGTTCAAATTTTAACATCTCTTCTAATCATGAAAATTCTACTTCATCATCTACTATGTAAGTAGAAAAAGAAGAAATAACACATGTTGAAGAAGAATAGAAAGATCTCAGGGATGATCCTCCAGCATTTGAAGAGGGTATCTCTACCACCGTGGATGAACTCAGAGAAATAAATCTGGGTACAAAAGAAGATCCATGCCCCACTTTAATTAGTGTGGCTATGACTCTTGAAGAGAAAGAGATGTATATTTATTTTTTAAAGAAAAATAAAGATATATTTTCTTAGAACTATACAGAGATTCTAGGGCTTGATCTTGATGTTGCCACTCATCGTTTGGGTTTGCTAAAAGAACATTGGGGATTCAAACAAGCCGCTAGAAGAACACACCCAACCTATGCTTCCAAAATTAAAGCTGAAGTGGATAATCTTATCAAAGCTAACTTTGTCAAAGAAGTTCAATATCCCAAATGGTTGGCTAATATTATCCATGTGAAGAAGAAGAACAGACAAATTAGAGTTTGCATTGATTTCAGATATCTTAATCGGCATTTTCCTAAGGATTATTTTCTAGTTCCGATTACAGAACTCTTAATTAATGAAACAGCTGTCTATGGAGAACTTTTCTTCATGGATTGATATTATGGATATAATAAAATATGAATGGATCCATAAGATGAAGAATCTACAGCCTTCAGAGCCCCTCAGGGTGTGTTTTTCTATCAGGTAATGCCCTTTGGCATGAAGAATGCAGGCGCAACATATCAGCATGTCATGCATCGTATCTTCAAACCCTTTTTTGGGAAGTTTGTTGAATGTTATGTGGAAGATTTTGTGGTTAAATAAAAACAACATTCTAATCACTTGTCTGATTTGGAAGTCATATTCCACAAGCTTCGACAACATAATTTGAAGATGAACCCCTTAAAATGTGCTTTTGGGGTAACCTCAGGAAAATTCCTTGACTTTGTTGTACGCCATCGTGATATCGAATTCGATCCTGAGAAGACAAATTCAATCCTTGGTATGTCACCTCCTCGAAATTTGAAATAATTGAGAGGACTTCAAGGAAACTTAGCCTATATTCAGCGTTTCATCGGCAATTTGGCAGGCAAAAGTTTACCCTTCACCAAATTGATGAAGAAGGGAGTCACTTACAAGTGGACTAAATAATGTCAAGAAGCATTTGATGTTCTCAAGAAGTATCTCTTGAGTCCACTAGTATTAATGCCACCTGTTGAAGGAAGTCCACTTATCCTTTATGTGACAGCTTTAGAGCGATCATTGGGAGCCTTTCTTGCTCAGAAGAATGATGCTGGGAATGAAAACAACCTCTACTATCTCAGTCGGACTATGATTGAAGCAGAACCCCAATATTCAAGTATTGAGAAGTGTTACCTAGAATTAATCTTTTCAGTTCAGAAGTTGAGACACTACCTGCAACATCACGAGGTCCAATTGTTATCACGCAATAACCCGCTCAAATTCATCCTTAGTCATCCAATTCTTACAGGACGTCTGGCGAGGTGGGCAGTTATTTTGCAGCAATTTGATATTCAATATGTGTCTCAAAAGGAAATAAAGGTCCAAGCTCTGGCTGATTTCCTTGATAAACATCCTTCATTAGAAGATACATCTTCAGATATTGAACTTCCTGATGAGGAAGCCTTTTCTATTCAATATAGTCTTCAAACATGGGAAATGTACTTTGATGGTGCTTCCAGAATTCCAATATGGAGGAAAATGGAAAATCCTAAATTCAACAAAGTTGGGTTAGGAATTGTGCTCATTTCTCCCGAAAAGGCTGTGTTACCCTATTCTTTCTCATTTTTGGGAGGCGGTACAAATAATGAAGTAGAATACCAAGCTCTCATCGCAGGATTGGAGTTGGCGCTTCAAGCACAAGAGAATCACTTAAAGGAGAAAGGTGATTCAGACCTGGTAATCAAACTAGTCAATGGGGATTATGCCATCAGAAAAGAATAACTAATCCATTTGTATGATTACGTCAGAGAGTTAATGGTGGAATTTCCTATGGAACCGACATTTTCTTATGTCTTGAGATTACAAAATGCCCAAGCTGATGCACTGGCTAATATAGCCACACCTCTGGCAGATCCAAATCGGGATGAGACAACCATCAGTATTGTCCACCGTTGTACAATTTCACCTTATGTTCAAGCTAGAATAGAGGAAATCAATGAAATTAGTCCTATCTCTGAACCATATGGTCGTACTACAGGATGGATGACACCTATCAGAGAATACCATCAAAATGAAACACTTCCACCTGATAGAGCTGGGAAATAACAAGTCTGGAGACGTGTGGTCAATATCACTCTTTATGATATCCCAGATCACCTAGAGAAAATTCTCTACAGACGTGGTTTTGATGGAATTATCTTCAGATGAATTGATGATGAAGAGACAATGGCTATCATGAAAGAAGTGCATGTAGGAGTCTGTGGTGCCCACTAGTCTGGACACAGACTATCTGATCAAGTTCAAAGGCTTGGGTACTTTTGGCCTTCAATGATACAAGATTGTGTTGATTTCACAAAGAAGTGTCATTCATGCCAGGTACATTCCTATTTCATTCACCAACCCCCAGAGTTGCTTCATACAGCTAAATACTCATGGCCATTTACCACATGGGGAATGGATGTAGTGGGACCTTATCCTTCGGCTACAACCAAATAGTTGAAGTATATTCTTACTACTACTGATATATTTTCCAAATGGGCAGAGGAAATACCCCTAAAAGAAGTCAGTTCTAAATACATTGTTAGCTTCATCAAGTCTAACATCATTACCAGATTTGGTGTCCCTCATACCATACTGATGGACAATGGCACCAACTTCAGTTCATCCGAGGTGGGGAAGTTGTATCAAGAATACATCATCAAATCTAATCATTCATCTCAGTATCATGTAGCAGCTAATGGCCATATAAAATCTTTCAACAAGACTCTTTCAAACATACTGCAAAAGATGGTGGATAAAGATAAGAAATCATGGCCTGATAAACTTTTTCATGCTTTATGGGTTTATCGAACCACCACCCACACTACAACGCAGCCAACTCCATATTCATTGGTATAAAGAACAGAAGAAGTTTTTCCAATTGAGGTTCAATTACCCTCGCTCAGAGTATCCATTTGTGATCAATCATCTACAGATGAACAATCTCAAAAGCGATTGTATGAATTGTAACGGTTAGACGTGAAACGATTGTGCACCTTGCACCACTTAGAAGCCTATCAGAATTGAATAGCACGAGATTTCAACAAAAAAATTCATCTTCGTTCATTCGTTCAGGGAGAATTGGTATTAGTTCTCAGAACTCCAATGATACTAGGAAAGAAACCTCCCAAGATTGAGCCAAAATGGGAAGGACCTTATTCAATACATAAGGTCTACTCCAATGGATCTTATTCTTTAATCTCAATGGATGGAGAACTCATCACTACTGCAACCAATGCCAGATTTCTGAAGAATTATTTTGTATAAACACAAAATACATCATTGGTCCATGCATATGACTTTAAACTATGGGAATTTCTCTCGTCCAGCAAGACGTTAAACAACACCATCATTAGTCCATGAATATGACTTTAAACTATTGGCATTTCTTTTCATCCATCAAGACATTAAATTGCACCATCATTGGTCCATACATATGACCTTAAACTATTTTCATCCCTTTTCATCCAACAAGACGTTAAAATGCACAATCATTGGTCCATGCATATGACCTTAAACTATTTACATCCCTTTTTCATCCAGCAAGACGTTAAACTGCACCATCATGGGTCCATGCATACGACTTTAAACTATTGGAATTTATCTCGTCCAATATGATGCTAAACTGTATCATTCCTTTTCATCTAGAAAGACATTAAAATGCACCATCATTGGTCCATGCATATGACCTTAAACTATTTTCATCCCTTTTGGTCCAACAAGACGTTAAACTGCACCATCATTGGTCCATGCATATGACCTTAAACTATTTACATCCCTTTTTCATTCAGTAAGAAATTAAACTGCACCATCATTGGTCCATGCATATGACCTTAAAATATTTTCATCCCCTTTTTCCAACATGATTCTAAACTGTATCATCCATTTTCATCCAACAAGACATTAAACTACAACATCTACAGTCTATGCATATGACCTTAAACTATTCGCACCATTCTTTTCGTTCAACATGACCTTAAACTGTGACATCCTAGTTACATGAAGATAAACTGTACAGAAGTCCCTTATGTCCAGAAGGAAGTTAAACTGTATCATCAGTTGCGGTCCATGCATATGAACTTAAACTATTTTCATCCTTTTTGTCCAACATGATGTTAAACTGGGAAAAAATACCTAATACATCCAACATGACGTTAAACTGTGTCCTCGTTGTCCTTACTACATGACATTAAACTGCACAGTCCCCCTTTCGTCCAACATGACGTTAAACTGTATTGTCCCCATCGTCTTAGCTACAGGACGCTAAACTGCACATCACCCTTATTGTCCAACATGACGCAAAACTGTGTTCACGTCCAACATGATGTTTAACTGTGTCCCTATATTTGTCCTACATGACATTAAAATTTATTTTGTCCCTGCTACATGACATTAAAAAGTGCAACACCAATAGTCCTCACTACAAGACTTTAAAGTGCATAGTCCCTTCATATGTCCTACATGACATTAAACTGTATATCGTTAAGGTTGTTGCTACCTTTGTTTTCTCACAACGAGTATGAAACACATGATATTAGAGTAAACATCAACCATAACACCCTCTCTGGGCCGCTAACCACGTGTAAGTACCAACACCATTTTTTAGGTCGTTGTCCCCAAGAACAACTTGATCACTAACTCATTATTTAATTGAACTATGCAAACTTTGATCCCTACCTTCTAGGCTGGGTACATAGGCAACCTACCAAGGTTAAAGCCCAAAACCAATATCTTAACATCGGTTCACCATCATCTTATATGATGTTGATTCATGAATACATCCACAGAATCAATATCTTCACATTGGTTCACCTTCATCTGATACGATGTTGATTCGTGAAGCCATCCCCAGAATCAATATCTTTACATTAGTTCACCTTCGTCCTTGTTATACAACATTAAACTGTACAAATATTTTTTCCTATATGAAAATAAACTACAACATTCTTTTATATCCTCACTTGAGAGGGAATCATTATTTACATTGATCTCCAATCATGTTATATTTTAAAGACTATTTGAATACATGGAAATGCCTGAACCTTTTATCATGGGTCAAACCATCATTGCACTAAAGTCCCCATTCACCCTTCACTTGTACAAACCAAATCTATACAGAGGTTATTTCTAGAACTACATGGGCTTGATTCCCATCCTTATAGGATACGTAGGAATGCTCGAGTATCCCTCGAATCCATCCCCATGTCTTTGGCCCTAACCCCAAATTCCATTTTCAGTCCCCTAGCTAAAAAGTCCCTATGAAAACACACACTATGTATTCATTATTATGGTCTAAGCACTATGACCCTAAACTATGATCTCCAATAATTTCGTCCCACATGACGTTAAACTGTATTTCAAGAACTATGAATGTCTTGATTCCAATCCTTATGGGATACATAGTGAAGTCCAATATCTCAATTCAGGACCCAGCCACAACATGATTATGGTCAGCATTGGTTTGTGTATCTCTACATGCATTGAAAAATACCCATTTTTATGTGTCATACTCCTAACCTTAAATACATCCAGATCTTCATAACCATTTTTCTTGACTTCTGGTCACAAAATGTCCAATTTCTGAGAGTTCTTTTTCCTGACTATGCAGCACGTGCCCTTAGGCGGCCTTGTATAAGTAGTCTACATAACAGACTTGTCAGCCAAAAGATACTATTTTTTGACTATGTGGCCAATGCCCTTAGGTGGCCTTGCATAATTCAACCCCATAACGGGTTTTTCAGATAATGGTAACTTCATTCTTGGGAAGAAAACCTCTTTTTTCCTTTTTGGTCTTATCAACAATATATAAGGATCTGCAAAAAATAGCCATCCTTAATATATTTGTCTCATGTTCTTTTTCATGATCTGAAAGCATTCAAGTCTATGGTTTATATTTCTCTTCTATAAATTTGGGTCAGGGTTTCGTAAGAGTGACATTCATCCAGTTCTTAGACAATCTTGTTTGGAAATATCTTCTCCATATTCAAGTACCTCTCTCCAAACAGCAAACTCTATGCTTTGGAAAATTTGAATCTCTATAAACCTCCACTGGCTTTTTAGCAGTAGAAAAGTAAATTTCTGAGAGTTATTTTGCCTAACTATGCAGCACGTGCCCTTAGGCGGCCTTGCATAAATAGTCTACATAATAGACCTGTCAGCCAAAAGATGCTTTTATTTGACTATGCAGCCAATGCCCTTAGGTGGCCCGGCATAATTCAACCCCCTGACGGGTTTGTTAAATAATGGTAACATCATTTTTTGGAACTACTTCTTTTAATGCCTTTTAGCCCTTTTTAATATCATTCCTCAGATTCAAAATTTCTTAAGTCATAGTTTACATGTTTTCCTTCATACTTGAGTGTGGTAAAATGTTTTCAGATAAATTGTCAAGGAATTGAGTCAATTTTAATCCATTTGGTCAAAGCTATTTCGACCTTAAACATTAGCCTTTTTATGTCTGACGTTCATGACTTTAAACATCCCACAAAAGTCAAGGGAACTCTGAATAAAAGTCAATTTCCAGCTCACTAAACATACATTTTGTATGATTTTAGGTAATATTGAGAAAATTAAATATTCAAAGTTTGTAGGGTTATTTATAATAATCCTAGAAAAAATAAAACTATAATTACTAGGCCCATTGGCTTAGGTAAACATTTTAAGCAAGTAGCAGGAAAATGCGTGAACAAATGATTGAGGATGAAAGTGTTTTTCATTGACGCACAAGAGTTAGAAGGACATCCACATACTGGAGTCTCTTCCCTTTTTCAGGGATTACAAAAGGCTTTCAACATAACTCTTCATTTGATTTACGGCATCCTGAGCTTCATTAGCAGCCACCTGGAATTCATTCAACTGGATACAATGAGAGATGAAGTGATACCATCTCTTCTTGGAACAATTGTAAAAGAATGTTCTTGAGTGCGGTTTGAGAAAATTTTCTACTGATCAAACAGTGACTCTGTTTCTATCCATAAGAATTGGAAGATGGATACATGGATTTGAGAATGAAGCATTGGAAGTAAAGAGACATTTGGAGAGAGTAATATTTTCAGATATTGTTCTAATGTCATGTTTGTCTTCTCTCCATCAACCGGCAGTGGAAAAAATTTCAGCCCATGGGTTTTTCCATTTTCATATCTGCAAGGAAATGGCATGGAGGAAAAATTTGAAAGTTCACACCATTGTTGTTGCTCTTAATGCACAGAATAACCGAAATAGAGGAGTAACATTGCGGCTACATCTCAGACATATAGTTATTTTCATCTGGAACATTTACTCCTTGTAGTTGGCTAGGACCATACAGAGGCAGGTAGATGCTCTGTGGGAAATTAACATGGTATTTATTCAAGTACTTGGCCAAATCTGGGAGAGTGTTTTTGCAGATATCATAGTATTCATAGCCAATGATGTTCATCATGTGATCAATCCTCTTACTAGCCAGATCATCAGCCATTCCGATTCTCTTGGGATCCATTTAATCTGCACAAAAGTTGAATAATTAATTCTTAAGTAAGTTGATTTTTCATAAATTTTGTGAATAAATTCGAAAAAATGGAAAAGGCATTAAGGCGTTCAAGTATGGATGTGTCACAAAAGTATGAATGTTTCGCACAAGTATGGATGTTTCGCGTAAGTTTTTGGTGCGCAAATATCACCGTGCAAGTCTAAATATCTTGACATCAGCGCGACAGTGAAGAAAGAGCAGAAAACAGGGTAACTTGCGCGACAGAAGCACCTTGCGCGATGAGAGATCAAAAGTTTGAAATTCGGTGCTTTGCGTGAGGAATGACCACGTATAAATAGGCCATGCCGCAACCTTGCGCACTGACGCCTGCATGGCTCAACACTTGCGCGCCGATTTCTGCGCGCTCAACACTTGTGTGCCGAAGTTTCCTTGGTTTTCTTCTTTCCTCAGAGTTACATCCTCATTTCTTTCAGATCCAACTCTGAGGGGGGAATTTTGTTGACGCTTCTTTCTGTCACTGAGTCTAAACGAATTAAAAGGGAAATACCTTGAACCCAAAGTGATTCATCCTTTGAAGAAACATCAAAAATTGATAAAGGCATGAACAAAGGTTCAAATGCACTTGGGTCGCGCAATTTCCACCAAGGTTGTGCAAGTATACTTGTGCGCCACCCAATATTCATGCAGGTGACTTGCACGCCCTCTTTGAATTTCGCCCAGGGACTTCACCAGCCTATAAATACCCCCGGTGGGCCCCCCATTTAAGAGTGGGAAAATTCAAAAAACTTAGATTTGAGCTCCCGGCGCCCTAGTCTCTTCTCAAAGCTTCCAAACACTTCTAAGGTAATTTCTTACCTAGAACGGAAGATCTAAAGAGGGGGGGGGGGAGGTCTAAGTATTGAAACTCATCAACACTTGCACGCCTAGGTGGCCATCCCTTAAGGGAAATGGTCACACTTACGCGCCGCTTTACCCCTTCAACGGAACCTGCATGCCACTCTTCTGAAAGCATCTAAGGATAGTACTAAGGGGTTGAGCCAGGCCTTGCCCAAGTTTTAATCTAAGGATTGACCGGCGCGCAAGTACCCTTATGTCGCGCAAGTATACTTGCGCGACCCGGACTTGCGCGCCAATGCAGGACTTGCGCACCACCTCGTTTTTGGGTGCCCTTACTTTCTATTTCACCTCTCTTATGACTATCTAGCTATCCTCTTCAATATTAAGCCTCCAGAACTCTCTCCAAAGCCATTCATGGCATGATTTTCTAGTTGGCTTCCTTATCTGAAAGAAATTATGTGGAAAATCTCTTAAAACCTAGTGATTTACATATCTTTATGTCACTAAGGTCAGAGATTTCATTCATTAAACCTCATCCTTTAAGATGAGAGAAGCATTAACCCGTGCCTCCTTTTTAGGATTAAACCCCAGTACAAGTTCTCTTAAATATGGTAATCCTCCTTAGGAATAAGCCCCAAGTCCCCTAACATGGGCCTCCTTTTCAGGAGTAAGCCATATTCTTCAAGTTCCCTTGATTTTGGGCACCCTCTTTAGGAGTAATCCCCAAGTTCCCAAATATGGGCATCCTACTTAGATGTAAGACCCAAATTCCAATTTCCCATAACCTGGGAATCCCCCTTAGGAGTAATCCCCAGTCATAATTCCCATTAACCTGGGCCTCCTCCTTAAGAGTAAGCCCCAGTTCTCAAATCCATTAACCTGGGCCTCATCCTTAGGAGTAAGCCCCAGTTCTCAAATCCATTAACCTGGGCCTCCTCCTTAGGAGTAATCCCCAGTTCTCAAATCCATTAACCTGGGCCTCCTCCTTAGGAGTAAGGCCCAGTTCTCAAATCCATTAACCTGGGACTCCTTCTCAAGAATAAGACCTAGTCATAATTTCTCTTAAACACTCTTAATTTACATTTGATTTAGGTTTCCTTCTCGGGAGTAAAACTCAATCATAAGTCCCCTCCTAATTTAAGCATCTTCCCCAGGAGTAAGTCCCAAGTTAGAATATCCAAATCTCCATAAAGTACATATACCTTTATGGACCTTGTTCCCGGGTTTCTTCCTTGAAGTAAAATCCTAATCTTCATCTATTTGGGCAGTCATACATACATACACCCCACATCATTTCTTATGATGGCAAAATTGTCTAGTTTTACCAATACCTCTTGTTTCTCACACCGAGCATGAATCACATAAGCTTAGAGTGTAAAAGTAATTATGAAATCTTTTTTTCAGCCATCAATCATGCATAAATGTCATACTCCTTTACTCGAACTACGTGGGTTCTGATTCATTTTCTAAAACAAAGGATACGTAGGTAGCCCATTTGCGGGTACAATCCCAACTCTGAAATAATCCATGTCCTTCTGAATGAAAATAAACTTCAAGTGCCCCGTTGAGTGTATTTCCTCTAATAGCCCGAAGGCCTTCATTTTTTATTGATTTTTGATAATCCACCTTTCAAGGGGTGAGGTGGAACCCTTACAAGGCCCATAGGCGTAAGTATTACATGTCTCATAGGCCTTAGAGGAATTCATTTCCCGTAGGCTTCAAACATTACATACAACCCAGACTAACTACTTGGAACTGCTTCTCCCTAGCATCTTCATCTTGAAATCAGCTCTCCAGCTTTGTATGGCTGTTCGGCTAGGCATTCCCATGCATGCACAGGCTTATCTCGATGGAAGCTGCCATACCCTCTCATTCTTGCAATCTGTTTAGCTTCTGCTGTGGTGAAAGCTCCTTGCTCATCCTCTTTCTAGAGCTTGTTCCTCATAGGTTTTCTGGTTTGCATTAGCACTTAAGGTGGCCCGAAGGCCTTGAGGTGGCCCTAAGGCCTTACTGACCTGAAGGCCTAGGTGGCCCGAAGGCCTTAAAGGACTCAGGGACCAAATCGGTGGCCCGAATGCCCAAACCGGGGCATATTCCCGGCTGCTACAGTGCGAAATAGTGCCTAATACAGTTCCTGCTACAGTACCTTCTACAATACTGCACAGTTCCCTCTACAGTACCTGCTACTGCACTTGCTACAGTACTGCTACAGTACCCCAGAAATTTTGCCTCTGCCTGGTTTTGATCCTTGGTCGCTTGGATCCCCGCTGAGTGGCTTTAAAAATCAGTATGGTCATCATAATGACCAAGATACTTTTATATAATGTATTGAAGGATACCACTGACTAAGAATCTCTAAACAAATACAGATGATTCTCTATCGATGAAGAACCTCGAATACATATAAAATATTCTCCAAATCTCATATATATTAATCATTGATTTTTAGATCTAAAGGAAAGCTCATTTTCATACTTGGTAATGTAATAAGGATTCACGAACATAACTTAAATCTATAAAGAGAGTCCCGAAATAGACAATAATTCCCCCTAAAAGGGTGTGATGAGTCCGACCTACCATCCTCTCGACCAATGAAAATTCCTAAGCCTCATCAGTTCACAACTAATGATCACCTACCTTTGGAAAGTATGTCCAAATAGATATGGAATCATTGGATGTTTCGGGTTCTACGAACATACCCATTAGAAACCGCTTGGAATGTTTGAACCTTAAATCAACGAGGTCATCCCCAATTCCAGAGGAAACAACATGCAATCAAAGGAACTCAATATTGTATAAAATACAAGCCAAACATAGTGTTGTGTGTACCAAAAGCTAATATAATTTTTTATTGTAGTGGAATATTAACTTGTTGTTGTGTATAATGCAATCCAAACTTAGTACTTTTATATAAAGAAAACTATATTCAAAGTAACGTGAAGTGAAAAATATCAAAAAGATTATATTAATTTAAAAAACATAATTCACAAAATATCATGGTGTTACATTCTAACCACCTTTAAATTAATTTCTCCCTCAAAATTTATCTTGGTTATCAAAGGTTTAATACTTGAAAGTTCCATTCATTGAAACCCACATCATAAAAATGAATAATAAAACATCCTTTAAATAGGGAAAGTTGGAACTGTAATAGTTACCCAAAGTAACTCACAACTAGGTTTTCACATAGGTGAACATAGGGGGCAAGTGAATTCATGGTAATGGAAGGGAAATCTAACTATTAAGTTATGAGGGAGACTGATAGAGAACTTGTTTAATATAAAGCTAACAATCCAAAATTCCTAACCCAAAGAGGATTGAATAAGGTCATTGATATCATAAAAATGACGATAACTTGAAAACACTTTATTTCAAGACCCTTTTTCCTAAAGATGAATAATTTTGATGAAAATATATATCTACATGATTTTAGGATAACCTTTCCCTTTTTTGTTCCTTGATCAACTCCCTCTTCATCTCTTATTCCATGAAATGAAGGTGAATTTGTCATTCCTAAAGCATTAACATATCTTAATATCCATAAATAAAATGATTGGTCATTCCATCTATATTTATAACAACAAAAAGGTTATCATAGGTTATCAAATATGTATAAATCCTTATATGGGGAGATAATACATTAATCTCTAAAATCTCATCCAAATTTTGACATAAAACATTCCATAAATGGCTAACATTATAACCCTTTTAAAATATAGAATCCCAAAACATTAGAAATTAGGTCACTAAATTTATCAAAAACACTTTAGCATTGATCCACCATATATCATAAAGTATCTCTTGGTTGTTACATACCAAACATGTGAATACCTTCATCAAGTATTCTCTTGAAACATGGTAATAAACTTAATTACTAAAAATAATTATTAAAAACATGCATGTTTCCTTATTCCGAATTTATTTGATATATTACATAAATGAAAAAAATTCTATAAACTCCATCCATGATAGCATAAACCGCTTGTCAAAAAATCCTTAATTATTTCCATGGTAATCAATACCATCATATTTACTTATTCATATCCAATATATCTTGTTCCAAACATAATTATTTTAACACAAGGAATATATTAAAGGTTTTATTTCCCTTTATCATGTGTTTCCCATGAGAATAACCTGTCCATTAAATCACTTTTTTAGTCCATAAAAACCATTAAACATATTCTTGTAAATCCTTAGCAAAACAATTGAACAATCCTTACATATTTCACCATTTATATAACATAACTCTTCAATGAAAATACATATAAACATCGATTATTACAGTTTTTCTATAATCCATTAACTAGGATACCTCATCCTATAACTTAATACCAATTTCCTTTCATATTTCACCTATAGTAACATCATCATTATTAATATAACCGTTACTCCTACCACCTTTATGATTATCTTATTAAGATTTCCATTTGGTACATCGATTTTCATAATGACCATTCATTCCACACTTAAAGAATTAACCTTTGATGATGTATTAGGGAGGACAATATTTCCATCCATTATGTTAACAAAAATCTTTATATTTCCTTAGTAGCTATATGCATTGTGTACTTATTTTACCCAACAGAAAAGATTTTGTATTCATCTCAGAAAATCACTTAGGTGATTCATTACACATTCTTGACATAAAGGAAACTAAATCCTCTTTCCTTTATGGTCTCCATTACCTAAACTTTCAGAGAACTCATTCCCTCTCTTCTTTGGTGAGTATGATAGTTTATTAAGGTATATGTTGTTAATCATGTTCTGTGAAAAATGATTACATATGATCACAACATCTTTTACTCTAGTAAGCATCCCATTTTACTTACCATAATTAAATTTTCCATCACATTCATCATTAAAACAATTTATTCTGGTTCTTTACATTAACTAAAACAAGAAAACATAGTGTGAGAATCACTTATCATAGTGGAAAACCACATAATCATGATAAATATCTTATTGTATGTATAAATCAGGACACATAGATTTAAATCTAGGACACCTTAGGCTTATTCTTAGAGACATCCCTAAACATATCATTAAAAACATTCCTAGGGATCTTGCTAAGGTTTTCTCATCATAGTTTCCTAAGGTTTCCTAAACCTTTTCCTTTGATACTAATTATAGAAACTCAGGCTTAACATACATGGATATTACACCCTTTTTTATAAATATTCTGCACATTACAAAAGTTTATTCCTTAGTAACATAATATTTTAGTGTCTTTTGAAACTTGGAAAAAAATATTATAACTTGGAGAAATATCTTCAGTGTTTCCCAAAAAAATCTCCCCCTTTAATAATTCTATTTAAAACCTTTCTTCATAACCTGAGGAAGAAAAACAGAAGAAATAAGTAAGCTTAGATTCTCAGAAATGGTAAAAAATTGAGATTCATAATAATAACATCAGCATAAGGGTATTAGAATATGATAATAACAAGTGGATATCATACCCTGTATATCAAAGATCATATAAATGAGTCATGTAATTAATATTAGAAGTTCATAATACATGATTCATAAGGGAATAAATAGAAAAAGATATGAAGGAATAACATAGGAATAAAATATATAATTTATAGCAGACACATAATCATATAAAATTATTTCCATAGTAGTAAAGGCATCACTTCCAAGTCCATATTAATAGCATGGGTTCAGTCCCCATACCATCTTGGTAGTCATGGTTCACTCCCATGACCATCTTAGTAGTCAAGGTTCATTTCCAAGACCATCTTTATAGACAAAGTCCTTTACTAAACCAAGTTCACACCCCATTCCATCCATGTCTATCTCATGATATATAAATATTTACCCAATGCATTGGAGGGAAATATAGGTCCCACAAATCTCATAATGAAATCATACCTACGTGTTCAACTAGATCATAAACATTTATCATATCATAACCCATGAAATGAAATGAGTATTATAAACATGTAATCATATCATAACATGTGAAAAATAGATAGGTTTCATAACAATTTAATCTAATAATAACCCATGAAAAGAAGTAGGTTTTATAAGCATGTAACCCATGAAAGATAAATGAGTTTCATAAACATATAACCCATGAAAGAGAAACATGTTTCATAAATATGTAACCCATGAATATGAAACTAGTTTCATAAACATCATTCCATCTTAACATAAACTATTCAACTAAAGAATATGAAATGAACCTTTGAATAATTTCCCCAAAAAAGACCTGAGTAATACCAACAGATGTCATCTTATATGGAACAAATTTTTAAAAAAATCTTTTCAAATCATTTTTAAGGAAAATATCCTTTCGTAATCACATAAAACATTTTGAAAATATTCATATTTGAAAATAACCTTGAAAAGTATAAAGGAATATTGGAAAAAAAATTTAAAACAATTTCCTTGAAAACTTATAAAATAATCTTAAAAACATTTTGAAAATCATTTCATAGAAAAAGAAGCTTGAAAATATTTTTAAAAACTATTTATTTGAAAAGGTATCTTGAAAATATTTTGGAAAACTGTTTATTTGAAAATAATTTAAAAACTTATAAAAGAAGATTGTAAATCATTAGAAAATAACTCTTTGAAAATATATAAAGGATGCTTTAAAAATAATTTAAAACAATTTTTAAGCATAAATTTTTTTTGAAAACCTTATTATTTCAAAATAACATTAGAAACAGTGAATTTAAAGAATATTAAAAACAAAATTCTTAAAAATCAATCTTTTAAACTTTCAATGTAAGCTTCAAGGGAAGGAAGGTCATGAAATACGATATATCTATGCATTCTGAACATTCCTTTTGCATTGTAAAAGGTTTTGAAAAGTGAATCAATCATAAAACAACAAGAATATTACTTTTTAAAAACTATTTTTTAAAAAGGTATAAAATGGTTAAAATTTTATTTTAATGGTCATAGGATAATATTAGAACACTTTTTAAATCATATTTACAAAACATAGTTTTGAAAGAACATAGATTTCTAACCGAAGATGGAGATAAAGTCAGATTTTCTTAAAATCACTATCATAATTATCTTAAGTACCAAAGAGTGAAAAATGGTAATAATAATTTAATATATTATTATTAACCATAGGATAATAAAATTCATGAGTGTTATTTAAAGATAGATCATAATGTTTTATCAATGAAAACATAATCATAATCAATCCCGATAAACGATGAGATTGTTCAATAAACTCTTACCACTTGGTAACATTGAATCATATTATAGAGGTAAGAAAATGAAATTAAATGAGTCTTAAAATATAATTTAAATAATTATATTCATGACATAAAATTTCTAGGATAGTGTATACACCTCATAAAAGAATATAGGTTCATAACATGACATGTGTCTCAACGAAGGATAATTGAGACAAAATTACTTTACCAATTTGGAAACTTTTGAAACATAAAAACCATGAAATAAATATCATAAAATTGATATATAAATACCCATATATTTAATTATAATAATAATAGAATACATACATGTTCAGTATACACACCTCTTATAAGAAATAGGAGGTGAACATTTCTTGAGTCTCATGGAAAATAAAAGTGAAACGACAAAACCCTTACCTTAAGTATTGAATTTATTTATACACATTCAATCATACTATATAATAAATATAAATTTATTATACATATTAAAAAAAACCATATTATTATATCTAATACCATATATTATTTTTTTTGGAATTTATATGACCGATTTATTAACAACTACATGTTAATGTTATGTTTCAGGTAATATCCTCTTTGTTTTTCATATATGTTTCAACTTTTTATTATTGATCCTATAACTTAGATCCTGATTTAATTAATTAATAAATGTAAAAGTATATATAAATATTATATATATTCAGTATATATATATTTATATTAATTTATAAAATATATAAATATGAAATGGAATACACCGTTCATGGAGACGGTAGGTCGTACATACGGATGAACGATGTTTCTGTTTTATTTTCATATTGAAAGAAAGAAAGTAAATAACATATATGTATATATATATAATATCATTCCAATAGAATTATTATATCATATATATATATATATATATCATAAAAATTTCACTAAATCCATCCTTAATATATTACACGTAAAGTGTAAACGAATCACATCACTTTGAGGAGGCGGTAGTCCACACGTCCACAAACAAAGTTATCTTATTTACAAAAAATGGAATGCATGAAGGTATGTTTTATATAATAATTATAACAGAATATAGAAACAATAAATATAATATATATCATATAAAAATATATTTTCCATCATAATTACCAACCATTATAGGTGGTAAAGGAGAATTGAACAACATTGTTTTGTGAGGCGGTAGTTCACCATACACAAGAACGATAAGTTCATTACCAATTAGACGAAAGTGTGTGTAAGTGTTTGTTGAACTCTTTGAATAAAAAATTATTAGTAAATTTATAACAATTTTGTTATTATATAATCATGTAATAAGAATAATTTATGGGTGGATAATGAAAATAAAATAAAGGAGCTTGAGGAAGGATGTAACCACTTCTTTGGGTAACTCCTCTTGGTTTATACCAAAGTGATTCCTTGGTTGCATTTATGAACAAAGGGAGGAATATAGGATAATGGAGGGATGTTTTATGATATTTGGATAGGTTTTGGTTGATCCAAAGTGTCTTGAGAGGTGTGAGGAAGTGGAGGAGGGTTCTTTTTTATAGGGGAGGAGTGACGTTCTTATAAATATAAAAAGGTAAACACTATTGAGAGGACTCACTTACATCATGTGACTACAATAAATGTTAAAATTAGATAAAATAGTATAATTTGTAAAAATATATCCATAAAATTTATTTTGGACATTTTATAGGTCATTTTTCCTCTCAATATTAAAGTCTAACCATTAAGTAATCTTGTTTTTACCTTAATCACTATAATTAATTTTAATTAATTTCACTAATATTTTTTTTTAAAAACTATGTTTCCTTATTATAAATTATAATTTATTATTATTACTAATATAGTATCTATTTTTATCAATTTAAAATCACATAATTCAAAGAAAATAATTTAAAGTTAATCCCGTATACGGGACAACAAAGAGGAGTTTTAAAGTAAAAATATTCAAAGGTTTTCTAAGTTTTTATATCTAAATTTAATGTGAAATCGTTTCCAATGACCTAAATTGTTTTAAATGATATAAAATTTATCTAGTTTTATGTAAAAACCAATTAAAACTATTATTTTACTCTATAAATAAATTGGATGAAAATACAGTTTTGAACTAAAATTCAGTATTATTTACTATCCATCAAAATATGAATGTTCTCAAAAAAATACCAAACATTCCCCCAAAGTAATTTTTGATATTTTGATTTCAAAAAATTAAGTTTATTTTTTTAAATAAAAATTATAAAAGTTTCAAATTTTATATTTAAAATGGGTTCTCTATTAAAAGATGGTAAAATTACCTTTTAGAAAAATACATCTTTTTATTCATAAAATTGGATTTATTCTTACCTTATACTTATAAAATCTATTGGAAGAGTATAGAAAATATTTATGGAATATATAATATATAAATATTGTTGAAAACATTAATCAAAATTTGTTTTTTAATTTATTGATATAAAATTATGTTGGTACATAGAAAAATAGTTTTCTTAGAAAAGTAATTTCTTTATTTTCAAATAGTTATTTCATTCAATTCTACTAATTGATAATGAAAGTATTAATGTGTAAATTATACATTCAAAATTTATTTAATATTATTTGTAAATTAAATTATAATTTCTATGTGGTATCTATAATATTATTTTAATAATATTAATAATAATATATTTTTGTTTGGTAAAACTCAGCCATCCATTTTACACAGGATATCAAAGGGACTCGCTATTTTGTGTAATAAAACCCAAAAATAGTGTTGCGTGTAACTAAAGATAATATAAGTGTTGTGTGTAGTAGAATATTAACATGGTGTTTCATATAACAAAATCCAAACATAGTTCTTTTATATTAAAAAAACTATATTCAGTGTTGCATGAAATGAAAAATATTAAAAAAAATAATTTAACTGGAGAATAATAATTTATAAATTTTTGGGGTGTTAAACCATGTCAATAATTTTTTCATAACCTTTTTAATTGGACTGGAATTTTGGGAGTTGTTAAAGAATTAAATTTCTATTGTTTTATTCCTATGTATTGACACCTGGTTCACATGGGAAGTAGGTTGAAATTATAGCTCAAGGCAGAGTTACTTTTGGAGATAGAATTACACATGATACTTTATTTGGAATTTTAAACACTATTCCACACCCAATATATTTAATATAATTTTTCATACTTATGGAGGGATGTTTATATATTTAGGATGGGTGAAGGAGGTGGTTCCATCATACCTCTATATCTATTTGGAATAAGAGAGGATTTTTCAAGGATCTCTTCCAAGAAGGAACTCCTCTCCCGCTTCTAATTTGTGTTCTTTTCTTTTTCACTTGAAATATATTTTTGTTTTGAATAAAAATTTTATATCCCAATATTTTAAAAGAACACTATGTTTGATAGCATATACAACATGAAATCTAGAGTTTAAATAAACCATAAAATAAAATTATTTAAATATCCCTATTATAACATAACTGTTGAATTAGAGGGTATGAATAGGAATATAAAAATTGTGAAATATATATATAGGTCTTAATCAATACAAATGTATTGATAAATTCTTGAGAAATAAGAACTTATTTTTTTTAGTAAATTCATTTTTTTCATTTTTTTTGTGAGAAAATAATATAATTAATTTTTGACACTTTGAAAAAATGTATTTGATAAAATTAACTTAATTTTTGAGATCATAATATGAAAATTATATTACGTTTAATTTTTTATATTTTTTATAAAAATATTGATTTACTAGTGAATATTGAAAAATATTTCTTTTTATTAAAAAATGTATTTTTTTTAAGAATTTGAAAATTTCGTTTTGTTTTAAAATTGGTTAAAAGAAAAAATAGTTAAATTATATTATTTATAATCCAATTAATCTGTTTTTAATTAATTTTATATTTTATTTTGGTATAAAAGTATTTTTAAACTTAAAAAGTCATCTTTTTAAAAAACTATTTTTCATCACTTTTTCATGTTTAATTTTAAATTAGATTATTCCACTTCTATGAATTGAATTTGATAAAATTTATTCCTTATTTATAATCGTAATAATTATTATTAGGTAATAATTTCTACTTACTTTTCAGTCATAATGAATATTAAAATTTGTAAAAATCGGTTACCATGGTTAAGGGTAAAATAGGTTTACCTGGGGTTACACTAAAGAGATAAGGGTTAAAATAACCTAAAAACATATCCAATTTCTATTTTTTGGAAATATTTCCACCCTATCCCATATAATATTTATTAATGGTACATTTTGGATCCATTTTTCTGGAGTAATATAGTAATATATTTTATTCTTTTAAAAAATTACAAGTGTGTCAGCTCCCCCACATATAAAAGGAAACCCCCTATCCTCTCATATCCACACTTTATGAGACTTTTTTAATCCAATAAAAACCAAAATAAATTCCATAAATATTTACACATGTCATATATTCCCTTTTTTATTATTAAACTAACCTTGGAATGCTTTAGTTCAAACCTAAAGAGGTTGTCTAATGAATCATTATAGTTCTTTACCAAGAATTTTCATTTCATTTCTTCATCAAACTATTAAAATCTTATTAAAACATGATAAAATATTAATAAAAATTATATTACATATACTAAGATGTTTTTATATTAATAAAAAACACTATATCTATATCATCTTCTAGAAAATGGGAAATGAAACCGTTGTTTGTGTGTACGATGGAATATTGTCTTGCAAACCGATGAAATTCATTTTTCATTACCACATATCGTGGCTGGTAATAATGATGTATTTAATATATATATATATATGTGATATTATTACATATTTATAATTCTTGAAAATTAATATATTAGATAATGCTGTTCATATGGGGCACCATCCTTTTCATCATTTCCATTGTTTTTTTTGAGTGGTTTTCACATTTAACTGGAAGGTTAGTTTGGTTGTGGCTTTGTGGAACCGTCTCCATGGACGAGCTATTATGTGGTTAGGGTTTGGCAGGAGGACAGTTGACCCAAGCAGTTGGATTGAGGGTTTTCTTCACCCCTGCTTGTTTTGTTCATTCACACACAAATCTGAAATTCGAGAGCTTCGGTGCTGTGGAATCTTCTTCTGATGGAGGAGAAAATCAGATCCTCATCTTCCTCGGGTTGGATAGGTTTGGCGTCATCTTCCGGCATCATCTTCATGGGGTCTTTTCTCATGATCTATCTTTTACGAGTTCCATAGGAAGGGTTCATTGGTGTTCTCCCAATTTTTTATGGTTTGATTCAGGTGGTTAATAGAGAGTCCAGATTGGGTGTTTTCCAATCCAAGAAACTCAATAACCAACGTTTCTGACAAAGTGAATCGATATTTGGTGTTTTCTAACCATGAAAATCCAGATTGGGTGTTTTCCAATCATGGAAGCTTCATATCTATGGTCGCCGACCGTGGGAGCCTTGATTCAGTGGTTTCCTCCTACGACGGGTCTAGGAAGACAAGCAATGGCAATGAGATTCACATTGCTTTACGAGATTTGGACTGTCGTACCCTATCATATGGCATTGTGAGTATCTATTCCTTTTTTTCTTTTGGTTTTTCATTTTTTGTTACTTCCTATTTTTTATAGAAGCACCCTGTATTTTCTGCTTTATGTTATCCTTTTGTAATCCGGTTTTCCTTTTGAGAAGTGGGGTGGTGTTCTTTCCATGAAGTAGGTCCTAAAGGGGCTGAATCATGTAAATACTTGTGTTGTTTACTGTTTTAATCATTTCTTGTCTTTTTGTATTCGGTTCTGGTGTTATAGTTATCAAATTTCAAAGTTACAGATTTGGTTCTTTAGTTGTTTGGTTGTTTGATTTTTTTTCATCACCTCTCAACAATATATTAGATATTTTACTACCATTCCATCTATTAAAAAATTATAACATCGTTTGTGCATACGTATGAACTACCACCTCCACAAAGAGACATGATTTGTTTTCCATAACCACATCACATGGATAACATATATATGTTAAATTATGAAATATTATGGTATTTATGATTCAGTTATAATTTTATAATGTTAATTTAACACTTACCTTCTTTCTATCATGATCATTGAAAAATGGAAACGTTAGTCATGCGTACATATAACTTACCGTCTCCATGATTGTAAAATAGTTAATTTTTCATAATAATCATTAATTATTGGTTTTATAAGAATAAATGGTGTATAAAAATGATTATTATTTCATGATTATTATTCTTTATATGATGGAATAATGTCCTCTTTTATCATACTCAACATACCGAAGTCATTTTGTACATATGAACCAAATATCGTCAAAATTTATAATGTGAACTTAATTGATTAAGTAAATAAATATAACATGGTAATAAATAAAATAAAAGGAATAAAAAACATAAAAGTGTTATTATTCAATTAAATAATTAACACAATTCTATTATTCAAGAAGATAAAAAACACACGTGACAAGACAGACCTGAGGTAAAGGATTTGGTCTCAATTTCCACTCCATTGAGATATATTTGATATTATACACCAATTTATTTTTATAGTGTATATATTTCCCATTTTATGTATATAAAATTAATATATATTTATTAATGATGATGATTAAACTTCCATTTTATGTTTACTCTTTCAATAGGTTATAATTTGAAAGTTACCAAAGAGGTAAGATTTTATTTTACAATCACATTTTGGGATTGCTATTATTTTCATTAAAGTAATATTATAATATATACTTCCTAAACTCCATTTATTTTATCATAATATAGATATTTAAGGAGTTTATATATTTTCTTCCAATTTTTCATCACTCTAGTACTTGAATCAAGAAAATAAATGTTTAAAAGAAAAGTTTGTCTTATTTCCCTTTTTGATTGGGTATATTTTTATTCCATGCTTATATTTTTGAAAATTGTTTCATAAAATTTATTTTTGTACTCAAATGATTTATTAAGGAAGATTTAATTTAAATTTAACTTTTTACATCATATGAATGGAATATTTCTAATGTTTACCCTAAAGAAGTCATTGTCAACTTTCTTTATAAAACATACAAATGGAATGTTTTATTTTTAACATATATAGTGTTAGAATATATACCTTCCACCATAAATTTTTACAACCTTTATATTATTATATATGATTTAAATTATCTTTCAGAGAAAACGCTCTATGAAAATTTATTTTAAACGTTCCACTTCCATTTTCTTCAATTCTTTAAATGAATTTATTTTACTGTGGACATTTGCTTTCTTTTGAAATATTCACTTTCTTACCATCAATGGAAATTAAATTTCTCTTAAATATACATACTATTTTTATCATGGATATGATTATTTATTAAATCATATATAATTTTTACTTACGGTGTTTTACTATGAAAGATATTTTATTGATTGGGGAAAACCTTGATAAATATGTATTCTTTACTCAATATAAATATTTATTGATAAAGAATATTGTTTATGAATTAAATTGACCATTAAATATATGAGGAATTCATTGGATATGTAGTGAAGGGTGGGATCGATTATAGATATCCTCTCGATGAATCGATAGGTGTCATGAAAAAAATCAATAAACTATCATTAAATGGGTTTCTAGTATATACATACCCATCTATTAAAATGTATTGTCACAAGGATTTGATGGTGTAGATATCATGATGTATTAAATCATGAAATTCGATATTAATAATTTCCTACATTGATAATTAAATTATTATCATCCATGAGATTGCTATATTGATACTATCCATGGATGTATTTCAGGCTCAATTGTTTATTGAAATGGAATACATTGATGTATTTGAATAGGAATTACTAGGACATCTATGAGAGCATGAAGTTGTGTTTTCTATTTTTTTAATCCACGTTTCAATTCCTATATGAAAGAATCTGTATAGAATGAAAAATTTAGAATTATTGGAGTTAAAGAAAAAACTATATATGTTGTGTGTAAAGGTATTTATATACACTAGTGTTTAATATTATGGAGTTCTAGTTCTTTTCATTAGGAAGAAAGATTGATATACGAGGCTAAAATCAATACTATTATGATAAAGAAAAAGTATCATTTACCTCGCATTGATGAATTATATGATTAACTTCATGGAGATTAATATTTTTCAAATATTTAACTTCATTTTTGGGTATCATCAATTATGAGTAAAGAGGGAATATATTCGAAAGACAACATTTTTAATGAGGTATCAACATTATGGGTATTTAATAATTCCATTTGGATTGAATAATTCACCATATATTTTTATAGATATAATTAATATATTATTTAGAGAATGTATAGATAATTTTTTTGTGTTTAATGATTATATCTTGGTTTGTTATAAAAGTTATGAGGACCTTGATAATCACTTTATGATCATTCATGAGATTCTTATAAGAAAAGAGTTATATGGAAAATTTAACAAGTCTGAATTTCAGATTTGAAAAGTTTCTTTTATTGGCCAAATTGTTTCAAAGGATGGAGTATCAATTATTCCAGTGAGTAAAAATGAAGTCAAAGAATTAAGTACGCCAATGAACATAACAAAGGTATGTAGACTCATAGGTTTGTAAGGCTGCTATCACAAGTGCAGAAAATGGGTTTTCACATATGTTTTTTTTTACTTTTTAATATTTGTTAGTACACAATGTTATTGTAGGAGACATTGTAAATAAGTTTTTAATTTCGATTAAAAAAACATACATTTTAAATGAATTATTGTATTGGTTTTTCACATAAGTTATAATATAACTGATGTGAAAAACCTTTTATCACATATTTTTTTAAAACTAATGTGAAAACTCAACATGATAAAGGGGTTTTCACAAGGGTTATCAAGTAACTGGAATCAAAATCCAATGTTTATTAACAATTTTCTTTTCAACCCTCATATACATATAAGGAAAGAAGATAAAAAAAGCATAAAAACCCATAAAAACCAAGAAGAAAACAAGTTGAAATAGAAAAATAACAACCATAAAAACACATTTACAATTAGGACCATCAAGATTAAAATATATAGTAAAAAAACTAAAATACAATAAAATATATAAAATTATTTTCCAATTCTACTTGTAAGTGTATCAGATCCTATAAACTATAAGTAAGTGGACTATAAAAAAGATAAAAATTAAAAGATAAGCATTGAACATGTATTATAAATAAAATGAATGAAATATTAAGGAAAGTTTTAAGAAGAAATATAACATCACGGAACTTTGTAAATGTACCAGTTGAAATTATTTCCTACATAAATAAAAAAACATAATATCCATATTCTTTTATGCCTTATTATTTTTGACAATATTTTTTAAAAGCGTTTTTTAATTCAAAATAACATTATTAAGCAATATATCCAAAATATACTAATTGTAAATGAAAATTAAACTTTTCTTTTACACATTTGATCTTGGTGCTCTTCTTTATTGACGTATATTGAAAGAAATATCATGTCCTATTTGAAAATAATATGAATGAAATAAATTTAAAAGTGATTATAATATAAAAAATTGTTAAAGAATTCATACTTACTTGTCTAATGAATTCATAATAGGGTATAACCAGTAAAGTGACTTCTCCATGGGACAAAATACACCCAACACCCAATTTACACTAATATAAAAGAAAATTTAAAATTAGTGGTTATTATTTTAAAAGATATATAACACTTTGTGAGATATATTCTTCATAATATTGAATATAATGAAACATCCATCACTGAACAATTGCATTCTTTTGAAATATTTTAGTAATATAAAATGTTCTTTTCTGATTCAGTCATTGTCATCACTATAGGTGAAATAAACTGTGGGTACATAAATATATATATATATATTTCTTATCATGATCCTTAAAATTTTTATAAATATACCTAATAAAAAACAAACATAAGTATATTTTTTTAATAAATTAAACGTACATAAATATTTATGTTAAAAATCACATGGAAAAAACTTTCATTGTGTTGATTCCCAACTAATATATAGTTATAAGCTCCATGATATTATTTTACAAAAGCACTATATTTATTTCAGACCCAAAAACACCAGATTCAATTGGATTTTCATAAACATCCAACAGAAAATTTGAATATGTTGAAAATCTATCCAGACTACTATAATTTTTATCTGAAGTTATAAAACATTTTATTTTTTATTGTATATAAAATATTTCTATACCTTTAAATCATACTTTTAAAAATATAGATAAATATATAAATGTTAAAATGTTTAAAAAATTTAACACCAAAATGAAATAAAATATAAAATATACACATACCTCTATGGTAATATTTCAAACAAGTATAGATGGCCAAAACAAAAAGGTGGCCGATACTTTTTCCAACCATACACACCTCATCTACAGGTAATGATACTCTTGAAGATCTATCTATAATATCTTATACAGTGACCTTATGATTCTCTATCTTTATCTATTGATGATGAATGATATCTCTAATATAAAATATCATTCTATAAGAAACAATATGATGATTGGGATCATCAAAATATAACTCAAAATAATTGTGAAGCTATAGAGGAGGGGGTGTAGGAGTAGGATAAGAAATAGTGGGGTCTGGAGGTGGATGTGGAGGAGTGGGAGATGCTGACAGAGGTGTAAGAGTGATAATTGTGGTATGAAGCTTTATTTTCATTATTGTAAACATAGAATGTATCGAAACTCTGATCCTATCCTCCATCATCCCACGAATATTCTAAACTTTAGCTTTGAAAGATTTCATTTTATATAAACATCCTCCATTGAAGAAGATATAGAATGTTGACACATGTTTTTCATCGATACAGCTACCAAGTATCCTCGTACAAGGCATGGGTGTTTGGGATCTCCCAATGTTGTAGCTAAAATATCCTTTCTACCCTGAGCTTTAAATACCCTTGATGTTATCTTCTCCTCAAAATAATCCTATATGAAATATTTGAAAAAAATCTATAATGAATCACAATATATAAAGAATTGAATTAACTTAAATAAATAAATAAAGTAAACATATTACAATCCACTAAGTTATAACCCTCGACTCTTCCATAAGATATTGTCTTTTTTTCCTCACTCGAGCCCTCTTATATTTCTCATGCCTAGTGAGGGTGAGGGGGGGGGGGATGCATGTGTAACCTCTATAGAGCATAAAGACTCACCTATCGGTTTTTGAAAATTTTCATCCATCATTTGTTCTTTCAATAATGTGTACCCTCCCCAAGATAAAGTATTGGGGTATACGTTTCTAGATTGGATATCCTTATGATATCTCTTTGATAACTATAAAAAAAGAATAAAGAAATCATTAATAATGTCATTAATATAAAAAAAATATTCTAAAAGATAACATTATAATAACCAACAACACTTCTTATCTTCCACTTTCAACAAATTGATTCCATGTATATTTATCTATAAAGGGAAATACATCACATGGATTATAATGTTTCTTATGACCAAAAATGAAATCTGATGTGAGAGTTGATTTAAAATTCCTCCATATCCTAGAAGCTAATGATAAAATTTTCATCCTGAATCCTCCATTATTAGATGTTTTCTGATAAGAATGGAGCAAACATATATTACTATAAACATTTCAAGATAAGTAAAATAATAAAAACACATGCTTACAAAAACATTCAACCACAAGTGAGCTATTGTTAAATTTTCAACACTTCTCCAATCACCAATCAAAAATACTAAATTTTCTTTTAGCCTACACTAATATAAAAGTCATGAATTGTTTTGAATTTATACCTCTTAGAATATCATTATCATCAAATTATACCAGTATCCTTAGGTCCTAGATATGGTTAACTGATAATTTTGGTAAACATGTTCTGCCACATTTACCAACCCTTGAAATCTTCTTTGGCCCTATGGGAGTATATGTATCTTGTAAAGAAGGATGAGGCTCATCAATAGGATCATGTGTACATTCCTCCATAGAGGTATGAGTATAATAATATCCAGAAGTATATAGTGGATCAATTGATTTATCTATCATTATCCTACAAAAATAAAGAAACAAAAAATTATTACAAAAATATACAAATTCATCTATTATATACTAATGTAAATAAAAATGAAAAATAATCAAACAAAAAATTAAATTAAACTAAACGTAAAAAAAATTTATTCATATTTTTTAGAGTTAATTTAAATGATAACAACAATAATGAGATATGAAATTACATATAAACAAATGAAAACAAATCCAAAAATGGTGCGGGAAGAGTAAAAATGATCCAACCTAATAAAACATTTTTACACAGAAAATAATAATTTTTGAATACACTCTTATATAATTTTTTTTCATTTTTACTTAACAAATTAGATTTAAAATAATTGTTTTTTAAAAAAATCAATGGATAAGTTACATAAGGATAATCATGGATAACTAAACAAAACCAAACTAATATAAACAAACAAATTACCTTATTAGTTATAATACATGTTTTAAAAAAGAAAAGAAAATTAAAATATCTAACATTTTATGAAATTTTAAAAAGTAAAAGAGAAATACACCTATGCTACCTATAATATTAGGAATTTACTAAAGGATTGTTTTCCCAAATCCCTTCAGCATGATCATTCCATATGGAACAAACTATGTCTATTACATGCTCATTAATATTATCTGTTAATATTTCCATGGAAGTGTGGATCTCAAATAAATCAGCATCTTCATCAAGGTAATCATCACCAACATACTATTTTTTTATTTGTAAAATAATATACCACTACTTATTACATTGATCAAGAACATAGAAAATTTGTTTTTCATGTGTTACCATTATAAAAGGATTAGCTGTGTATTACAATCTATTTAGATTAACTACTATCATTCCAAATTCATCATGTTTGACACTTTTTACTGATAAACCATTTTTAATTAAAAATTGGAACTTGAAATTTTCTATATTCAACCTACCATATTTCTTCAATGACTCCATAATATGCACTTTATGTGGAAATTGGGTTTTTGTCTTTATCACTTGAAAAATTAATTGCATATGAGAACACCAGTAGACTACTATTCTGAACTACACTTATGTTGTCCTAATATTTTTTATGAAATATATAGCCAATAATGTCATACTAGGACCATGTTATCAAATTTGAACTTGGACCACCCACTAACCATCTCAATTTATATGATGCATTTGATCTACCAAGTATGTTCTCTTTAAACCATGTCAAAAAAGCTTTATTATGCTCATTCTAACTCCACATATCTTTATTCTTTGGGTAACACTGTTTCAACACATTAATATGAAATGTTATATATGGATGAGAATAATCTATGTTATTCAAGATGTATAAATGTACATTAATTATCTGTTCACATTTAAATGATTTGAATTTCAATCCAATAATTCCCTTTCCCCCATAATTAACTCATTCATGGAGAGATTTAGGAAAACCAATATTCTGCACTATAGATAAGTAGCTTGTATATAACTTCACAACCTATTCATAAATATACTTCTAAACAATGGAGTCTTAAGGTCGATATGTATTCTTCACATACCCCTTAAGTATCTTCATATACCATTAAAAAGGATACATCCAATGTAGATATATAGGTCCACAAAGATTTAATTCTCATACCAAATGAACCATTAAATGCCCCATGATATCAAAAAAAGATAGAGGAAAATAAATTTCTAATTGAAAAAGTATAGAAACCACTTTGTTCTCCAAATTGTTCAAATCATTCAGATCAATCACCTTATTACAAATTAAATTGAAAAAATAAAACACCTTCATGATAGTAATTCTAACCTAGATGGGAAATATTCAACATAATGGAACATGTAGGATCTGTTGCATCATGATGTGACAATCATGAGATTTCATACCTATAAACTTCATATTCTTTAAAGACATAATATTTTTTTACATTTGTATAATAACCCTATGAAACTTTGATATCATGAAGACACTGACACAATTTAATTTCATCCCTCTTAGAGAATGTATGAAAAGTTGGGGGAAAGAATGTTCTCCTTCCATCAGAAGTGGGAGCTAACATTAAACATATTCCAATTGAGAGTAAGTCCAATATTTCATTCAACCAATATTTAGTATTTTCTTTAATATATAACAAGTTTCCAATCAATCTATCACATATATTCTTCTACATGTGTATGAAATCAATGTTATGTTTTACTTAATGATATATATAATATGGTAGCTCAAAAAATATTGACCAGTTTTCCAAATATTTCTATAATTACTAGATTTACGTGTCTTTCTAAATTTTACATCAATGTTTTTCACCCTATCAAAATACTGATCAGTGGGAAATAGTTTTTTAGAAATAAAAAATTCTTATGATCCATTTAATTCCTTTTTAAATCTTTTATAAGAGTCATCCATAAGGAAAACTATTCTATGAACCATATATGATATTTTTTATCCCATGATGCATTTGATAATGTAATGTATATTTTTCAAAAATTGGAAAATATTTATTCCCCTTAACACTTTATCCAGAAAAATCTATATATGCCAGGAAGTTATTTATAGTGAAAATAATCATTTCATACAGTTCAATAAATTCCCTTTTATAAAAACCGTACACCCTAATACCATACTCTCGTAAAAGTTTCAAATCATCAATTAATGGAGACAAGAAAACAGTAATATCATTTTTGGTTTGTTTTGGTCAAGATATCATTAAACTCAACATGAAATACTTTTTATTCATACACAATTCAAGAGATAAGTTTTAAATTATCAATAAAATAGGGCATTAACTATGTTTGCTACTAAGGATTAAATATGTATTTGTTTCATTTATGCATAGTCCGAGTCTGATATTTATAACTTCATTTCCGAATGTTGGAAATAATTGATCAATTTTCTTCCACTATGGATAATCAGTTGGATGTCATAATTGTCCATAAAATATCCACTCATCTACATGCATTATTAACCTTTTTTCATCATGTGAATTTTCAAATAAACATTTCAAGTGTGGAATTATACGAAGATACAAAAATTCATTCAAAGGTGTCTCTGTAACTACTAAATTAGCATGTGATTTTTCTTTCAACTTATAGCATGATGTCCCACATTTAGTAAACCCTGATAAAAACTCGTATTTCTTAATATATAACACAAATTAATTAAGGATGTCTTGTACTTTTTTTACCCTACTCCCATCGAGCATAGTATTTTCTTTTCATTATAATGTGAATCTAGAAGATAATTGTCTTTAGAAAGAATATATTTCAAAAATTATTGAAAATATGTAAAACTCTTTTCACTCCATCCATGTTTCAACTTAAAGTTAATTAATCTTAACATCATTGGTAAAAATATAAATTCCATACAACCTAGATAAATTTTTTTTCAGCATCACCATATAGGAACTCAATTTTAAGTCCATTATCAACTACCTCTACTTCAATATCATGAACCATTTCTTCAATTTTATCAGAGTTATCATATTGAAAATCATCATCATCAATAGATCCAAAATTATTCCCAATTTCACTATGCCAAATCCAAGGTCTATAACTCATATTAAAACCATGAAAAATTAAATGATATTTGATATCTATATTTTTAAACTTCTTCATTTTTAAACATTTCAAACATGGATATAAAAACAGTTCATTGTTTGGAACATTTTGTTTAGAAAATTCTAAAAAAGCATCAACACCTTCCTCATATTCATCACTTATTAAAAGTGCTATAATCCAACCTCGACTCATTATTATATATAACAAATATCAAAAGTAAATATATTGTCAAAGGAATTTAGTAGTGATAAAAGTGAGTAAGAGGGGGAAATAGTATATTATTTCAATGACAATCAAGAAGACACATTTGTTGTAGAATTCATCAGTAAAATGTTTCCATAATTTTCAATAATAGTGAATATAAAGTCTAAAAAGTTAATAACATTGAAGATTAAATTTAATGTTAATTTGAATGATTATAAAATAATTTAGTATAAAATAAAGTAAATTTATATCAATTATGTCATAATTTTTAAGTAATAAATTTTTGAATTTTTTCAAAACAATATGCATATTTGAAAATTATAGTTATATTTATAGACAATAATGAAATATGAGTTTAAATATTACTGGTAAATCATAAAAATAAATACATAAAATTAAATTTCAAAAGAAAATATAGTTATAACATTCTATATTTTTTCATTTTCTTTTGAATGAAATTAGATGAAACTTTAGATTGAATATTATTGACCCAAATCCACTTAGATAACATGGTTAAGGGTCCCACTTCCCTAAGTTTCTTTCTATTACATGAGTAAAATTTTATTTTTTGAGTCAACAAATAGTTACTTCATCAAGTGGTTCACATAAAGGTATATTATCCCTTGTGATTTGGTTGACTGAGTTGTTATTTTTATTTTGTGAATTCCCAATGAAGTGATCATTTTTTTAAATCTTAATTGAGGATAGGTACTCAGTGTTATTTAAATGGGGATGCTGAATCATGGAATGTTTTCTTATATCAACCCTCTAAGTTCTAGTGCTTTGGTATAATGTGTGTAGTGACAGTTAGTTTGAATCCTTGGTGATGGTATAATTTTTTTTTGGAATCAATCATTTGTTTTTTCTTAATAATATGAGGGTTGATTGTTCCCATAGCATAAGTGAATTTATCAGTGGATTTTAATTATTTTTTCAATATTATATAGACTATAGTGATATTAAATTTTCTAATTTCATGGCCTATCATAACCTTGAACCTTACAAAGTATTCCTAAAATTAGCATAAGCACCACAAAATTATCTAGATAAGAATCTACAAGTTTGAATTTAACCGAAATCTCAACTAGAATATAGATCATAATCTGATATCATTCATAAAAGGAAACCAATTCATAAATAATTGTGTAATTGGTTCTAATAATCCAAGCGTTCCACATAAGTTTCTAGAAATTTCATGGACTCAGGACATATCTAATTATATTACACAATGTTAATCTTTGAAAAATTGATTCAAGTAAATCTCTCAGTCACTATTAATCCCCATTCTATCATAATATAACAAAGATATATAAAAGAACCAATTGAAAATTTCTATTGGGTTTTCACTAATAATTTCAACATTATATTGATAGTAACTCATAATATTCAGAATACATATTTTATATATTATTTTTCAAGATAAGAATATGCTCACAACATAAGAAAAGTGTTTCTATGCATATATATAACTAATATGATATTGTATATTGAATAGTATGAAAATTGAAATTTATGTATATATTACATTTTAAGATTACCAAGTCTCTAATAAATGCATAACATTAATTGAAATTTATTCGTATAAATGGAAGTGTATTCATAAATAATGAATGATTAACAAACATCAACCAAACAAGAAAAATTTGGAGATTCAATTAATAAATTTAAGATGTGATGCTGTATAAAAATCTATGAAACAATTCATTTCAAACACATTTCCATATATTAAAAAAATAAAAAATTAAGATATAATGAGTAAATTTATGATATAACATAAAACATTAATATATAATACATTCTACACAACTGTATACTTAAATCAATGCATACCAAAGGTAAATAATGATGGTAATGTGTATTTTGAGACAAGAAGTTTTTTATTCGAATGCCCAATGATGAGGCTGACCAAACCTATGGACTAATGAAGAAGATAATGAAAGATCTTATTCCTTGGAATCGATAAAAATTGAAAGTTATGGATTCATCACCATTGAATGACCAAACAAGATGTTTGATGTGTGAGGAATACTTGAGAGGTGAGCAGATAAAATGTGCAATAATGAACCAACAAAAACTGAGGATGTATGAAGATGTAAATCTGATATTAGAGTACACTTGATCAAATAAAATAGGATTAGGGATTCTACATGAGAGAAATGAGTCTACGTTCACAAGAATGAATAACCCCAAAATGATTAAAATGGATGATTCATACAATTTTGAATGGTATATAACATCAGATATATAATAATAGACATTAAAAATATGCCATTTGATGTTGGTTATATGTTAAACAACATGAAAAATTAGTTTTTACTGTTTTTTTGCATCAATTAACATATAACTGACATGAAAAATCCTCTTTATCATGTTGGTTATTATATTATCGACTTGATAAAGTACCATGTTTGACTTATTCACATCAGTTATATAATAACCGACATGATTAATCAAAATCATGTTTTTTACATCGTTTATAAATAAATTACCTAAAAAAGAAGACACGATAAATACTTTTTGTACTAGTGAATTAGTGATTTGTTTGAAAAATTTCCCGATTGGCCAAAATGTTAACCAAAATTAATTGTAAGAGTTAAGTTCATATGGAGAAATGAATATGAATAATATATTAAATAATTGAATATGATATTGGTTAATGCTCTGATTTTGAAACTACCACAAGAAAATGATGAACTTGTGATATATAGCGATGCATCATAGAAGGGACTTGGTTGTGTCTTAATGTAGAATAATAAAAATATTGCATATGAATCAAGCAAGTTAAAGACTCATGAATAGAACTATCAAACTCCATATCTTGAGTTGGAAGCCATAATCATTTATTTGAATATACACATTATATTTGTAGTGATAGATGTGATATATACACAGACTATAAGATCCCAAAATACATATTTTTAGAAAAATTTCTCAACATGAGGTAAAGATGATGGTTTGAGCTACTCAAGGATTATTATTTCTTAATACACTAACACCCACGGAAAGAAAATAAGGTAGATGATGAATTGAGAAGAAAAGATTATGGAGTACTCACAAAAATGAGGATTAAGAGTGATCCTATGTTCATAGATTTAGTAAAGATGAAGCGAGAATTATTAAGGAAGGAGAAACATAACCTCTTTTTCAAATGATTTCCAAACCATATTTATTGTAAAAGATAAAAGTTCTCAGCCTGATGATTAGAATTTTGAAAATAAAATTAAATCTGTGAATGATAAGAAATAATAATACTTCATATATGAAGATGGAGTTTTGAAATTTGGAATGAGGTTATGTGTTACATCTATGACTGATATGCAAATGGTATTATTAAATGATGCTCATGAGTTAAATTTCTCTATACAACCTAGTACCACCAAGATGTATAGATATTTGAAGGAACATTTTTAGGGGGAAATATAAAATGGGAAACTACTGATTAAGTGTCAATATGTTTGGTTTGATATCAAGTGAAGGATAAGAGAAAACATCATAGAGGATTCATGAAACCTCTACCTATTCCTATATGGAAATGGGATGACATTACTATGGAATTTTCCACTAGATTACTAAATGCACCTAGAAAAAATAATTCAATATGGGTTATTGTTGATCACTTTACTAAATATTCACATTTACCCACCATAAGATAATATTTACCTCTTGATAAACTCAGAGGGATCTATTTTAAAAAAAAATATAAGACTTTAGGGTGCACCTCTTTTAATTTTTTCTTATCAGAATCCATCATTTTCATTGAAATTCTATAAAATTATTTAGAGGGATCTTGATAATGAGCTTCATTTTTGTAATGCCTATCATCCTCAAATTGATGGGTATTCTGGTAAAACTATTCAAACATTTGAAGAAATATTGAGGTTATTATAACTTTCCTTGTAAGGAACATGGGATCAATATTTTCATTTGGTACAATTTTTCTATAATAATAGCTTCCATTCATGTATCCAAATGGCACCATATGAATCATTATATGGAAAGAGTTTTCATAATCCAATATTTTGAGAAAAGTAGGTAAAATAAATCTTATGGTTCCAAATCTTTTTGAGGATAAAATGACAAAGGTAATGTATATTTAAACTCAAAATAAAGTATCTCAAATCATACAAAAGAGTTATGTTGATAACCGAAGGAAAGATTTGGAATTTCAAGTGAGTGATCATGTTTTATTGAAATTATTTCCATGGAAAGGTGTTATAAAATTATGTAAAAAGGGTATACTAATCCCATGTACATATAAACTGTTCATATTATAGAAATAATTGGAGTTGTGGCTTACTGAATGAGAATTCCACCAAGCCTCACTAAAGTATATGATGTGTTTCATATATCTTTGTTATGAAAGTATGTTCCAAAACCAAAAAAGGTGATTACATATGAAGAAATATAACTGGAACCTAATCTATCATAATATGAAGAGCCTATCTAGATTATTGACACTAGATATCAAGTGTTTAAGAATCATATGACTTTACTGGTAAAGGTAATGTGGAGAAATCATAAAATAGAGGAAGTAACATGGGAACCAGATAATGATATGAAGAAGAACAAAACTAATTTGTTTATAAGGTAATATCTATAAATATTTTAAGAAATAAATTCTTATAGGAGGGAAAAATGTAATACCTTAATATTTTACTAGAACACTATGTTCGGTAGAGTATACAACATGTAATACCGAGCTTAAACAAACCCCAAATTATTATTATTTAAATATGACTATTATAACATAGCCATTGAATTACTGGTTATAAATAGGTATAACCATATTATGGAATATATATAAATGTAACAATAAGTACAAATTTATTGATTAATTATTAATAAATAATCACCAAATTTTTAGAAAATTCATTTTATTCTTCAAAACATAATTTTTCTTCAAAAATGATTATTATTTTTTTTGTGTGAAAATAATATAAATAATTTTGTCCTATATTATAAAATTTATTTTATAAAATTTACTTTATTTTATATATCATCATATTAAAATTATATCAGGGTTAATGTTTTGGAATTTTTATAAAAAGATTGATTTTATGGTGAATAGTGAAAATGCTATTTTTTATTAAAAATTGCATTTTTTTTCAAGAATTTTAAAATGGTTTTGAAATAATATATGTTTAATAATGTTATTTATAATCCAAATAAAGTCTTTATATGGAATTTTATACTTTAATTTGGTATAAATATACTTTTATACTTAAAATGACATTTTTATGAAAAACTGTTTTTCATCACATTTTTGGGATTAATTTTAAAATAAATTATTCCACTTATATTAATTGAATTTATAAAATAGATTAAATATTTTGAATTAGAATAATAATAATTAGTTAGTATGTTCAACTTAGATTTTGGTCATAATAATTATTACAAACAGTAAAAATATGTTATCACAGCTAAGGGTAAACCAAGTTTATCGGAGGTTAAACTAATTAAATAATGGTTAAAATGACCTAAAAAATTGTATAATTTATTTTTTATAGACATATTTAAAACCTATATAATCAAATATTTATTAATGGTCTATTTTTTATCCATATTTCTTGAGTAAGATGTTAGTATTTTTTAATTACATGTTTTTCCTCTCCCCCACTTATAAAAGGACACCCATCTCCTCTCCTATCAACACTTCAAGATCCTTTCATTTAATCCAAAAAATACCCTAATAAAACTATACCAACATCCTATATTCCCCTTTTTCATTTTAAAACCAACATAGTAAGGATTTAGGTGTAAACTTAAAGAGGTTGTCTGAAGAAGAGGTATAGTTCATAACCATGTATTTCCATTTCATTTCTTCATCCACCACATTAAAATGTTCTTAAATGACTATAAAATAATAATAAAAATATTTCATATAATTATATGTTTTTACATTAAATTAATAACCTATATCCATATTATATTCTATCAAACGAGAAATGAAATTGTTGTTTGTGTGTACGGTTCACTGCCTTCTCGTGAACCGATGTAATTCTTTTTTCATCACCGCATCTCATAGGTGGTTATAATGACGAATTTAATGTATATATATTATATTAATGATATATTTATAATTATATTATATTAATATATCATATAGTTTCTTAAAGTTCCATGCATTGAAAAATGATAATGTCGTTCGTGCGTATATGTGGACTACCACCCCCACAAAGCAATGTGATTTGTTTTCCATCACCAAATCACATGGATGATATATATAATTTTAAATAATATGTTATTTATGTTATAATTATGATTCTGAAAATATAATATAATAATTTCCTTCTTTCCATCATAATAATTGATAAATGGAAATGTTATTCATGCGTACGTACGACTTAACATCTCCATGATTGTAACATAATTAATTTTTCATAATAATATTTAATTATTGGTTTTAATAGTATAATTGATTTATAAAAATGATAATTATTCCAGGATTATTATTTTTTAGATGATTTAACAATTTTTTCTTTAACCATAGTCAACCAACCAAAGTCATTTTAGACATATGCAGCGAATATCATCAAAACGTCTGACGTGAAATTAATTGATTAATTAAATAAATAAAACATAAAAATAATTAAATTAAAAGGAAAAATAAAATTGAAAAGTTTTTTAAGTAATTAAATAATTAATATATTTTTAATATCTATAAATATAAATAATGCACGTGATGAGTTGGACCTGAAGTAAGGGATTTCATCTTAATTTCCACTCTATTGAGACATATTTCGTATTATGGACCTATTTAGTTCGAGGTGGTGTATATAAATATCCTTTGAGGTATTTAACATGAATATATATGTACTCATGATGATTTATTTTTCATTCTAATCTTACTCTTTTAAGGGGTCACAATCTAAATGTTACCAAAGAGTTAAGAATTTATTTTACCATCTCATTTTTTAGATTTCTCTTATTTTCTTTGAAGGAATATTATAATATATCCTTATTAAACTCCATATATTTTCTTATCCCTTTTAAGTAGTTTCCATATTTTATTAAAAATATTCCTCTATTTTTTTACTTAAATCAAGAAAAGAAACATTTAAAATAAAATCTGATCTTATTCCCTTCTTGATCGGGTATATTTATTTACATGTCCATATTTTTAAAAATTATTTTACAAAAGTACTTTTTTATTACTCAATTTATTTATTAAGGAAATATTATTTTATCCTTTAATTTTTATATGGTTTTAAAGGAATATTTCTAATGTTTTCAAAAAAAGGGTAATTTTCAACTTGTTTATGTAAAGAAGTTAAAAGGAACATTTTATTTTTACATATATGGTGTTAAACGAAATTATCAACACTATAAATAATTTTTTCCCTTTAGGTTCATCTATATGATTTAAAAAATTTTGAAAATAAAACTCTTTAGGAAAATTTATTTTAAATTTTTCTCTTTAATTTTCATCTATTCTGTAGAAGAATTTATTTTACTATAAAATATCTTTTTCTAATGATCATCTATCATCTATTGATTAATTTTGTAGACATCAACTTTATCTTGAAATATTAAATCTCTTATGATAAATGAAGATTAAATTTATCTTAAATATCCAAATTATTTTTATCATGGATATGATTATTTCTTAAAACATATATCATTTCAATATATGGTGTTTTACTATGATTTCTATTTAATTGACTGGGGAAAACCTTGATAAATATGCATTCTTTACCCAATATTAATATTTATTAATATATAATACTGTTTATGAATTAAATTAAACATTCAATATCTGAGAAATGCATTAGACAAGCAGTTATGGGTGGGTCATTATTATATATATCCCCTTGATTCATAGACCTATCTCATGAGACAAATTAGTAAGCTAGAAATAAATGGTTTTCTAGTGTATACCAACCCATCAATTAAACTATCTTGAAAAAATGATTTTATGGTATAAATATCTTGATATCTGAAATCATGATGTCTAATATTAATATTTTCATTCATTGAGAACTCAATTATTATCATCCATGAGATTATTGCATTGATATTATCCTAGGATTCATTTTTTCTCAAGTTATTGATTAAATGTAATATTTTTTTAGTTATTTACCCTACAATATTGATTATTAATTATTGATTCTTGATATATTGTATTGTACGTTACTCTTACTAATCATATTATCTCACCCTTTATTTGTTTTATTTTTCCTAGGCTATGAATAATGATACTATAAATAATATCAAGGATGAAAGAATGATTTCATACTATTTATTTTATATTTCCAATGTAATATGGGAATCATGTATATATCTGGTTCGTCAAGAATAATAAATTGATCAATCCTTTATAATTAGATCCCTTATATCTATGAAAATGTAATAAAGTAAATACTTAATCTTAGTTACTAGAGTTATGTTTGTTATAAAAAATTATTTCTTCTTCTCTTTTAATCTTTTTATTTTTATTATTGGTGCTAGAATCAAATAGTTGAGATGATATTGGGTTATACCCTTTCAATTTTTTTCTTATGAAAATCATCTCCATGATAACAATTCTAATCATGGGGGAGTAATTATTTTCGTGGTTGGTCTAAATATTACCCCATTCATTAGTTATCTTTAATACATGTAATTACAATAATTAAAAAAATATGGTTAATTAAATGATAATGTAAAGGATATTTTTGACACTGTAAAATGAGTCCACAAGATATTCCAAATTCTTTGATAAATGATCTAAGAGCGTGGCCTATTTCACAAGATTTGATTTGACTTTTCGTAGAGCCTGAATAGAGTAACTATTTAGGAGTTATGGACATTCAAAGCTGGGAAGGAAAACTGGTTCATGGAGCCCATTCTTGAAGCTCCCTCCATGGTCGTGAAGCATAAGAACTTGACTGGAGCCTCCATGAGTGCTGCAAAGGCCGTGATAGTAGACTCCATGACTACAACAAACTTGAGGGAACTCCCTCTGGTTATGAAGTGAAAATTACTTCGCGGTGCACATTTTTCCTCAACGGTGTGCTTCACTGACCTCCATCGCCTATAAATAGCCACCTCACCCCCTTAAGATAGACGATTACATTGCCCCATTGGTGGATGATCTCCCATTTCATGTAGCTCCCGAGTATTGCGAAGTGATTCACTTCACAAAGGGAGGAGCCCTTTGCGAAGGAGGGGGATCTTTTAGGTTTCTCAAGGATTTGCAAATCCCCTTTGCTCCACGAGACCCTAAGATTCATGAGGCCCCATGCTTCAAGAGACCCCATGATCTATGAATAACATTCCTTTGCGAAGCTGCTTTGTGATACCCAAGCTCCGCGGACACGTTTCCTCTATGAAGCTACATCTTGAGGACCTATACTTTGAGAAGATCCTACCTTCCCACCCACCGGTCCATACCACGAGGGTTGCGCCCCCTCTCCCCCACACGCCCACTCAGGATCAGTGCCAGGATTTGGTACCGGACCTCCGGGCCCGTCCCTTCACTACCATTACTGACCCCATGAAAAATGGAGAGTCACACCTCAGTGTTTTCAGGCCGGGACATCGGCAGTTTCCACTCTGCCCTTACGTGCATCAACCTTCCACCTTTGGAATACCATGATTTGAGATAATCCTCCACACACCATGAAACACCATGAGTCGACATATTCCTCTTGGACCATTTACCATGCTGTGAGTTGAGATTCACATCATCAATTCCTAGAGTATCATGATTTGATCCATTCCTCGAGTAACTCATCCAAACCCCATCACCTGACTCCTATACTAGGTTGAACTTGAAAGGTATTCTCATACATAAGTCCCAAAACAAGTCATTTCTAGGCACCATATGCCTAATAGTCCTATCTATATGACTTTAAACTGTAGCACACTCTATGTGACAAATATAGGATGCCTCTTGCTCCAAGAAAGAGATGCCTTATGCGCTAAGCATAAGATGCTAATAGTCCTCACTGCACGACTTTAAACTATAGCATGCCCTATATGACCAATATAGGATTTCTCTTTCTCCAATTAAGAGATGCCTTATGTGCCAAGAATAAGATTCTAATAGTTCTCTCTACATGAATATAAACTCTAGTACACCCTATATGAAAAATATTCGATGCCTCTTGTTTAGAATAAGAGATTCCTTATGTTCCAAGCATAAGATGATAATAGTCCACACTAATTGACATTAAACTGTATCATGACCTATCATTCAAAAATAGGATTCCTCCTGTTCCAAATAAGATATGGCTTATGTGACAAGCATAAGACCCCTCATTCCATGATTATAGTGGCGTAATTTCAAGAGCGTTGGAAACCGTTCTAGTATTCCATCACTTCACCTCACGATTTTCACATCCTTCATTCGGATCTTCATCATCTTTCATGTCTGAAGGGACCCCCCTAAAATCTTGGTCCCATGCCACATCGGCTCACCTACCATTCTTGGCCAATGTTCCGGAAGACATTGGATGACACTTTGAGTCAAGTCCTGTGTTTCGAAAATGGTTAGCAGTCGACCTTCATTTTTTTGTCCCCATTTTAGGCTAACACTATATGAATGATGTGTTTAGAACACGGTCAATATTTATCCTTCATCATCACGTCACCCTCACCGCATTTAGAATATCGAGAATGTGATTCACACTTTTCATCTCCCTTTGTTCAGATTGATTCCAACACCCTTGGAGTTATCCCTTTTGTGCACTAGCGCATAGGTGTAGGCCTCATTTATGTTCCTTAACATATCTATGAGTTGTGATGCCCTCATGGTCAGACAACAAAGAATACATAATGGGAAGCTTCCTTTCATAAGCCCCATCCACCATTTATGCTCTTTAGTGGAACCTCGGTGGTGATTCATGTTGGTTTGCTTAGCCTCATGATTCTTCGCATAGGCATATTAACGACTATTTATTCTTCGCATAGCCACGCTAACGTGGACCCCTCAATGGATCTCTCCATGAAAACTCCCTGCAATAGAATAACTAATACCTTCCCTTCCCCAAGGGTGGGTAGGTATCAGTCATGTAAGTCCTAGGGGTGTAGAGTGAACCCACCTCATCTGATTTGTAGGACGTTAAACTGAAAACCACTTTAATCCTCAACATATGATGTTAAACTATGGCCTTGAACCATGAAATATACATGGGGTGCCCCATCTCGGACATTATCCATGCCTGCTCATCTCCACAGGAGTGAGATCTTCCTCACATGGAATGAGATCCTCTTTGCTGGAATGACATCTATCCGTGGGGAAGGGAAACCATCGTGGTGTAAGCCCCAATCCTTTCTTGTGGGATGTATTATATCTACTTCTCCTCTCTTCTTACATGCCAAATACTAGAGGAGAGATGGGCACTAGGACCTTCATTACCCCTTCCCTCTCCCTATGGTATTTGATGCCATTGGGCCTCCATCATGGAGTAAGTCCCAATATCCATCTATCTGGGATGTTAACAACGTATAATACCATGTTTACTCTTTGGGACGCTAACCACGTGTAAGAACTATTTCATTCCCTGCGTACACACCTTTCACCACTTGATTTTCAGGTCTTTTCCACCTCTTATTTCTCACACTGAGCATGAATCACGTGGGATTAGAGTAACCATCAACCATGGAATCCTTCCGGGGCCGCCTTAGCATGTAAGTCCCAAGCCCTCATCCTGAACTATATGGACTTTGACCCTTGCCCCTATATGATAAAGGTACGTAGGAACCCTCCCTGAGGTTCAATCCCAACACCTACTTGTCCCGAACCTCTTCACATTGGTTCAACTTCACCCCACATGACGTTAAACTATATCCCATATCCCGAACTACATAGACTTTTATCCTTTCCCATATCCAAGTAAGTTATCTAGAAAGCCACTCTAAGGTTCAAAACCAACACATACTTGTCCCGACCCCCTTCATGGTGGTTTAAATTTGTCCCTCATGACGTTAAACTATATCCCCCATCCTAAACTATGTGGACATTGATCTTTGCCCCTATCCAAGCAAGGTACATAGGAAGCCTCCTTGAGGTTCAAGCCCAACACCTACTTATCCCGACCCCCTTCATATCTGTTCACCTTCATATCACATGATGTTAAACTGTATCCCCCATTATAAACTATCTGGAATTTTATCCCTGTCTCCTAGATAGAGTAGGTAGGAAGCCTCCATGAGGTTCAATCCCAACATCTACTTGCCCGAACCCCCTTCACATCGGTTCAAATATTTCCCACATGATGTTAAAATGTATCCCCCATCCCAAACTACATGGACTTTAATCCTTGGCCCTATCCGAGAAAGGTACGTAAGAAGCCTTCATGAGGTTAAGGCCCAACACCTACTTGTCCCAACCCCCCTCACACCCATTCAACTTCATCCCACATGACATTAAATTGTATCCCAAATTCTGAAATATCTAGAATTTGATCCCTGTCTCCTAGACAGGTTACGTAGGAAGTATTCCTGTAAAGACCCATAAAATTCAAGGGAAATTTTTTCTTAATTTTCTTTCGAATTTTACAAGAGCGTGGTTTCTGACAGCACCTGATTCCGAGGCCCGGTGTGCCTGGAATCAATTTCCGAAGTTTGGCTCGGGTACATTCAGTGAACGAACGAGCGGGAATTTCTAACTTTTGAACCGGTGCTCAGAATTGAAATCTGAGGACACCGATGAACTCGCAACGCTGGTAATCGCTTAAGGAGACATTTTCCGAGGTTGCGTTTTATGCGGAATGAGAGTTAGTTTTGGGGGGAATTAGAATAAGTTAAATAAATTGTGTACCACAATTTATTTTTAACTTTGTTGGTTATTTCCTCCCAAAGGGAGTTAGAGGTGGGGCCCACATCCACATAACCTCCCTTGAGAGGATTAAGTGTGGTGGGGCCCACACGATCCCTAACTCTTCAACTTCCCTTAAACTCCCCAATAACTCCTCTCTAATTAATTTGACAACTTGTGTTATTAATTAAGATGAGTTACATAATTTCAAAATCATGAAATTCAAAGAGGTTAGGATGTGTAAATAAAATAAGGCTTGGACTTATTTTATTTTGGTTAGTTTTCTTTTGCCACCTTGAGAGGATTGAGAAGCATTATTCATCTTCTTCAACCTCGACGAAGAACACGAAGAACACCGTTCTTCAACGAAGAACTTCTCCGCCGAAGAACATGGTTCTTCTGCGACGCCGTATCTGCGACGCGACGTTCGTCTTCCGCGTCGTCTCTTCCGTGATGGTTTTCCATGACGAAATCACCATCAACGACTTTGAATCCTCGCTTCGCGACGTCGACGTTCTTTTTCCGCGACGCCCGACCTCCGCGACGCTCGTCCTCCGCGAGTCATTGACGAACACCGCTCTTGAAGTCGAGGTAGGGGATTATTGTTATTTTATTAAATTATTTCCGTTCTTGATTCTAGCATGTCGAACTTCTTGGTTAATCGACTAAATGTTATCGTTTAACGGGAGGGGGCCGGACTGCACAAACATGGCCTAACCCCCTCCTATGTTCATGATTGTTCCTTTGTGAATGGAACGGGATGGCGTGGTGCTGTCGCACCACACGAGAATCGCTTGGAAGTATTACGCGACGCCGTCGCGCCACGCCGAGAAGTCGAACAAGAACGCGACGCCGTCGTGCCGCGTCGAAGGAAGTCGAGGGCACCGCGGCCGGAGCGGAGCCGCGGCGGAGGGGCGTGGTGTCGTCGTACCGCGCCGGACGATAAGGGTCGCGGCCGGTTCTGGGCCGCGGCGGAGCATGGTGACCGGCAGCCAGCCGGGCCGCCGGTGTCGGAGCCGGAAGGGGACCGGCCACCACCGGTCCCGTTGAGAAGGAGCTGGCCAGATAGGTCAGGTCGGCCGGAAAGGTAGGGGGCCAGGGGAATTAAATTCCCCCGGCCGTTCAAACGACCCCCCATTATTTGGGGGGGGGGGGTCGCGGTTACACAGGGGGGCAGACGCCCCCCCTTTGCCGAAACGGCTCGGCCACGAGCCGAGCTGGCAGAGCGCTGGGTGCACTGTGCCCAGCCGGTTCGCCAGGTCGGGCCGGGCCGCGCCCAGCCGGGCCGACCCGGTTCGAGCCGACCGGGGGGTCTCGGGCCGGGTCGGTCCGGGCCCGAGACCCCCGTTATCGGACTGTTTGGGTTCAAATGCCCATAACTCGGGCTGCGGACCTCCAAACGACGTGCCGTTAGCGGCGATGCGATCCTTGGATCGATACGGTCGTTTCAGTATATCGCACTGAAGGTTTCGGAATACTTTGAGTTCGGCCGGGTTGGTTCGTACATGAAACCAACCGGGCCCTCGGAGCAGAAACGCTCATATCTTGAGCTACGGACGTCTGAATGATGTTCCATCAACTTTGTTGAGTTCCTCTTAGTGAGACGGATCTTTTGGCATACTCCGCCCGAGGTTTGGACGCAGGTGGAGTACGGTTGGGTTGGTTTTGCTTTAAAAACCAACCAGGCCCCTGGAATAGAAAAGCCAATAACTCTCAGACCGGACGTCCGATTGACGCGCCGTCTATTGCGTTGAGTTCCTGTTGACGATATAGAACTTTTGGATACATCAAATCTCGACTATGTGACAGTTGATGTATCAGCCTCTCGGCTCGTGGAGCGGACCCTCCCGAACGAGCTTGCTGTGTGCGGGAACCCTAGTGCTGGCTGCGACTGCTACTGTGACTGCGACGACGACTGTGCAGAGATCCTCAATGGATTCGACGACGACAACTACATCACTCAGCGATCCTATGTGGATCAGTGCTACCGATCCTGTGTGGGTCACTGCTCAGCGGTTCTGTGTGAGCCAGCGCCTACAGATCCTGTGTGGGTCCGATCCTGTGTGGGTCTTTGCGGGGGTTAGTTTCCTACCGATCCTGTGTGGGTCATTGCGGGGGTTAGTACCTATAGATCCTTTGTGGGTCCAACGACTTAGATGGATCAGTGATCATCTCTACCGTCTTTCGAAGAAGTATACCTGTGTGAGCTGAATCCTGTTTACTTTCCTGTGTGGATTGTGTTGTGCTACCCTATGTGGATTACGTTTTTCTTTCCTATGTGGAATACGTATACTTTCCTATGTGGACTGAGTTGTACTTGGGCACGGCGTAGCAGCTTTTACTTTTTAGTTGCAGTTTTCCCTTTCGATTTGTACTTTACTTTCAGTTTGTGTTTGTATACTGGCCCATTTACTTTTCCGCACTTATAGTTGTACTCTGTTTTTACTTAGTGTTTACTTTTCTGCTTTCTTACTCTGTGGTACTTGTTTACTTTACAAAGGCAATGCCTTCCCTGTTTATCGGGATTTACACCTTGGTGATAGTCGCCAGCCCCTGGCCTATGGAAGGTGGGCTTGGGGTAGTCACGGAATGGGACCCGAGGGCGGGTCGTGAAAAATTGGTATCAGAGGAGTTCGGTTCTACCGTGAACTCTGATCTTTTATATGTGAAGCAATAGTGTTTAGTGTATTGAGTGTGGTTATCAGTCCAGGGAGTCCAGTGTTGGTGCGGCGGCCGACGTATCCATACACCAGGACCCTGACTTCTGATTTCCGACTTAATGCACGAAAAAATTGATTGCGTGTGTGTTTCAAGTTTTCTTTGTGATTACTTTGTATCAGCTCACCAGGTATACTGTTCTGACCGTGGCGCACCTGTTTCCTTTTTCAGGATGGCCCCACGATGGCAGCCAGCTAGGGTTCCGAGAGTCGAGCGTGACGACAGCCCATCGAGCGACGAGGCCTCGGTGCAGGGCCCTTTGCCAGCAGTGGCACCGACGGTAGCTCTACCCGCCGAGCGCCCGATGCTTCCAGCACTAGCCGCTGACGAAGCACGTCGCCTTAGCGCACTGCATGAGTTTCAGCGCCAGCGACCGCCCTGGTTTCGTGGGGAGATGGACCCCTAGGCAGCCGAGGACTGGCTAGAGGTAGTCGTACGAGTTTTCAGGCTAGTGAGGACACCAGCAGACCTCATGGTGATCCTCGCTGCGAGCCTACTGCCCGCAGCAGCGGGCCGATGGTGGAGCATGATTCTCCATGTGCACGATGAGGCATCTCTACTTTGGACGGACTTTGAGAACCTCTTCCGCTCGGAGTTCTTCCCAGCCACCCTCCGTGCGGTGCGTATTCAGGAGCTTCTTCAGCTGCGGCAGAGCAGCATGATGGTCGCTCAGTACTCGGCGAGATTTACTGATCTCTCGCGCTACTCGACCGACATGGTACGGGACCCATTCTTCCGGGCCCGGACCTTTGAGCAGGGATTGAGACATGAGATCAGGGCATCGCTGATATCCCTCAGCATTCCGACTCAGACAGGAGTACTGGAGCGGGCCCTTTTGATCGAGAGTTTTCTTGCTGAGTCTACACCAGCATCGATACCCACTGCAGGGCGGAACGTAGCAGAGTCTTCTGCAGTAGGCAGTCGACCGATGACTCAGGGGACTAGGCAGACCAGACCCTCAGGCAGACGACCTCAGGACACTGGCTCAGTAGTGCGGGGCACACAGCGCGGAGCCAGTCTTTCGAGAGGTAGACAGTGCTACTCGTGCGGCGGGCAGGGTCACATGGCTCGTGACTGCCCGAACCGCAGTGCCGAGGAGCAGCAGACGGTTGAGGGACCACCAAGGCAGAGGCAGAGGGTCGACCGTGGCGGTCCGCAGGGAGGAGGCGGATGAGGCAGAGGAGATGGCTGAGCAGCAGGTGGTGGGAGACGCTTTGAGGCTCTACCACCACCACCACCAGGAGGTCCACCCCGACCACAGGGAGCTGGCGGGCAGAGACAGGCACAGCTCCAGGCAGCAGAGGCCTATGACCACGGCGCGCCCGAGATAATTCGAGGTACTATCTGTGTCTATTCCACCCTTGCTGCAGTACTTATAGACACCGGAGCGAGTCACTCTTTCATAGCCGCTGCCCTTGTTCGGAGCTCGGAGATTCCGACAGAGCCGTTGGCTCGATCCTTATGGCTAGAGACTCCTACGGGAGCAGACTCGACGATTACGCACTGGTGCCGGCAGTGTGAGATTACTCTAGGAGGTGAGAGATTCGACTGGGATCTCCTTGTTGCAGCGTCGAGGCCTTACGACGTCATCTTGGGCATGGATTGGTTATCTATGGTCCATGCACAGATTGACTGTTTTAGGCGCAAGGTGCGATGTGTACGCACCAACGGGAGCAGGTTCACCTTCACCGGCGAGAAGGGAGCATTTGCAGCACAGGATGGACTCTCGCAGAGGAGAGGACAGCCCATCACTCATCTGTTGGCTGGCCTCATCCTAGGAGCAGTTGACGTGCGGAGTCCTGGTTTTCCTGCAGTGGTGGATCAGTTTGCGGACGTTTTTCCCGACGACGTCCCAGGGTTACCTCCTCGCAGGGAGGTAGACTTTTATATTGATCTGTACCCAGGGACAGCTCCGATATCGACTCCACCATATCGGATGGCCCCCGCTGAGCTTCGAGAGCTACGGGTACAGTTGGAGGACTTGCAGGTCAAGGGGTTTATCCGACCCAGTGTTTCACCCTGGGCTTCCCCGATATTGTTCGCCAAGAAGGCGGACGGAAGCTTGCGACTTTGTGTTGACTATCATCGCCTGAACCAGGTGACAGTGAGGAACAAGAATCCACTACCGAGGATTGATGACCTCTTTGATCAGATCAAGGGAGCACGGTGGTTCTCGAAGATAGACCTCTGGTCAGGCTATCATTAGCTCAGAGTTATAGACGAGGACGTGCAGAAGACGGCCTTCAGATGTTGGTATGGCCACTATGAGTTCTTAGTTATGCCCTTCGGCATGACCAATGCTCCAGTAGTGTTCATGGACCTCATGAACAAAAATCTTTCAGCCATACCTCGATCGATTTTTCGTGGTCTTCATCGACGACATTTTGATCTACTCGACGACTGAGGAGGAGCACGCCTACCACTTACGGGTTGTACTAGACACACTCCGAGAGCACCAGCTTTATGGTAAGCTCTCGAAGTGCCAGTTCTGGATACGTGAGGTCCACTTCATGGGACACGTCATCTATGAGGCGGGAGTTGCAGTGGATCCTGTGAAGATTGAGGCAGTGTTATCTTGGGAGCCACCCAGGAGCGTGACAGAGGTTCGGAGTTTCTTGGGACTAGCCGGATACTACCGGAGTTTCTTTCCAGACTTCTACAGAGTTGCGGAACCACTCTCAGCTTTGAAGAAGAAGGGGAAACCCTCCGTGTGGTCAGACAGATGTCAGCAGAGCTTCCAGGAGCTGAGACAGAGATTGACCAGCGCACCTATCTTGAGGTTTCTTGAGGAGGGAGTAGGGTACGTAGTCTACTGCGATGCATCAGGGACCGGACTCGGTTGTGTCCTGATGCAGGAGCGGGCAGTGATCGCCTATGGATCATGTCAGTTGAGGCCACATGATCATAACAACGCTACCCATGACCTGGAGTTAGCAGCAGTGGTCTTCGCTCTAAAGACATGGCGACACTACCTGATGGGCGAGCGCTTTACAGTCTTTTATGATCATCAGAGTCTCAGGTACATCTTCTCGCAGAAGGACCTGACCTGAGACAGCGGCGATGGCGCGAGTTCCTCCAGGACTATGACTTTGAGATAGTCTATACTCCTGGGAAGGGGAACGTAGTAGCCGATGCCCTCAGCAGGAGGACGGGCATTCAGCTACTTGAGGAGGCAACAAAGCAGCTAGATTCTTTGCAGATATCCTTTGTGGATAAAGATGGAGCAGCCTTCCTTCAGTCTCTCACAGTCACTCCTCCACTACTGCAGCGAGTCAGAGAGACACATCATGGGGATACCGACTGTGAGACGCGGCATTCACAGATATCCTCAGGACATGCACCTGATGGTATCTCCTTTGGAGCAGAGCACGACATCCTTTTAAGAGGACGTACCATGGTACCAGTCGCTTTACAGGAGGAGGTACTGAGAGAGTTTCACACTTCTCTTTTGGTGGTACATCCTGGAGTGGCGAAGATGTACCAGGATCATAGACGATAGCACTGGTGGCCAGGCATGAAGAAGCCTGTGGCAGAGTTCATTTCTCGATGCCTCACCTGCCAGCAGGTGAAGGATGAGCACCAGGTACCAGCAGGCTTGGTACAGACCTTGGAAGTTCCGGAGTGGAAGTGAGACGACATATCTATGGACTTCGTGACTGGACTTCCACACACTTCTAGAGGTCACGACTCCATCTGGGTGATTGCCAACCGACTCACCAAGTCGGCTCACTTTTTACCCATCCGAGAGCAGGGCTCAGTGGAGAGCTTGGGACATCTTTACGTTCAGGAGATTGTTCGGCTTCACAGTGTGCCATCATCTATCGTCTCCAATCGAGATGCTCTCTTTACTTCCCGACTTTGGAAAGGGTTGTAGGAGGCGTTCGAGACGCAGCTACGTCTGAGCACAACCTTTCACCCTCAGATGGATGGTCAGACGGAGAGGACCATTCAGACTCTCGAGGACATGCTCCGCGCATGTGTCCTCGACTTTGGTCGTAGCTGGGCGGACCACCTACCCTTGGTGGAGTTTGCGTACAACAATAGATACCACTCCACCATCGGGATGGCACCGTACAAGGAGTTGTACGGCCGACCTTGCAGATCTCCTTTGTGCTAGACAGACCCTGGGGAGTCAGCACTTGTGGGACCAGAGATGGTCCAGGCCACGACAGAGAAGGTCCAGGTCATCCAGGAGCGGATGAGGACAATTCAGAGCCGGCAGAAGTCATACGCTGACAGGAGGTGGAGGCCACTAGAGTTCGAGGATGGTGACCCCGCCTTCTTGCGTGTCTCACCTGGACATTGATTACGGAGATTTGGCCGAGGCGGCAAGTTATCTCCGCGCTTCATCAGACCATTCTAAGTCCTCAGCAGGATTGGCGAGGTGGCTTATCTTCTGGCTCTACCACCTCAGTTGCACAGGGTGCACGACGTCTTCCACGTATCTCAGCTGATGAGATACGTGCACGACCCGACGCACATCATTGACCATGGGGAGCTTGACGTTGATGATGGGGCGACTTTTACGGAGGTCCCGGTGGAGATCGAGGATCGACAAGAGCAGGTCCTACGTGGACGGTCGATTCCTCTAGTGCGCATCAGATGGAAGCGCGAGAACCTTCAGGAGATCACTTGGGAGCGGGAGGCTCAGATGCCTGCTCAGTACCCTCATTTGTTTCCCTAGATTTGATGTATCTTTACGGGGACGTAAATCCCTGAGGTGGGAGTAATGTAAGGACCCGTAAAATTCAAGGGAAATTTTTTCTTAATTTTATTTGGAATTTTACAAGAGCGCGGTTTCTGATGGCACCTGATTCTGAGGCCCGGTGTGCCCAGAATCAATTTCCGAAGTTTGGCTCAGGTACGTTCAGTGAACGAACGAGCGGGAATTTATAACTTTTGAACCGGTGCTCGGAATTGAAATCCGAGGACACCGATGAACTCGCAACGCCGGTAATCTCTTAATGAGTCCTTTTCCAAGGTTGCATTTTATGCGGAATGAGAGTTAGTTTTGGGGGGAATTAGAAGAAGTTAAATAAATTGTGTAACACAATTTATTTTTAACTTTGTTGGTTATTACCTCCCAAAGGGAGTTAGATGTGGGGCCCACATCCACATAACCTCCCTTGAGAGGATTAAGTGTGGTGGGGCCCACACGAGCCCTAACTCTTCAACTTCCCTTAAACTACCCAATAAATCCTCTCTAATTAATTTGACAACTTGTGTTATTAATTAAGATGAGTTACTTAATTTCAAAATCTTGAAATTCAAAGAGGTTAGGATGTGTAAATAAAATAAGGCTTGGACTTATTTTATTTTGGTTATTTTTCTTTTGCCACCTTGAGAGGATTGAGAAGCATTCTTCATCTTCTTCAACCTCGACGAAGAACACGAAGAACATCGTTCTTCAACGAAGAACTTCTCCGTCGAAGAACACGGTTCTTCCGCGACGCCGTGTCCACGACGCGACGTTATTCTTCCGCGTCGTCTCTTCCGCGACGGTTTTCCATGACAAAATCGCCGTCAACGACTTCGAATCCTCGCTTCACGACGTCGAAGTTCTTTTTCCACGATGCCCGACCTCCGCGACGCTCGTCTTCCGCGGGTCGTTGATGAACACCGCTCTTGAAGCCAAGTTAGGGGATTATTGTTATTTTATTAAATTATTTCCATTCTTGATTCTAGAATGTCGAACTCCGTGGTTAATCGACTAAATGTTATCGTTTAACAAGAGGGGGCCGGACCGCACAAACACGGCCTAAACCCCTCTTATGTTCATGATTGTTCCTTTGTGAATGGAACGGGATGGCGTGGTGCCGTCGCACCACGCGAGAATTGCTCGGAAGTATTACACGACGCCGTCGCGCCATGCCGAGAAGTCGAACCAGAACGCGACGGCGTCGCGCCGCGTCGAAGGAAGTCGAGGGCGCCGCGGCCGGAGCGGAGCCGCGACGGAGGGGAGTGGTGCCATCGCACTGCGCCGGACGGTAAAGGGCCGCGGCCGGTTCCGGGCCACGGCGGAGCATGGTGACCGGCGGCCAGCCGGGCCGCCGGCATCGGAGCCGGAAGGGGACCGGCCACCGCCGGTCCCGTTGAGAAGGAGCCGGCCGGCCAGGTCAGGCCGGCCGGAAAGGCAGGGGGCCGGGGGAATTAAATTCCCCCTGCCATTCAAATGGCCCCCCATTATTTTTTTTGGGGGGGGGGGGGGGCGCGGTTACACAGGGGGGCAGGCGCCCCCCCTTTTCCGAAACGGCTCGGCCACGAGCCGAGCCGGCAGCGCGCTGGGCGCGCTGTGCCCAGCCGGTCCGCCTGGCCGGGCCGCGCTGGGCCGCACCGGGCCGTGCCGGGCCGCGCCGGGCCGCGTCTAGCAGGGCCGGGCCATGCCGGGCCGGGCCGACCCGGACCTAGGGCGGGTCGAACCGGTTCGGGCCGACCGGGGGGTCTCGGGCCGGGTCGGTCCGGGCCTGAAACCCCCGTTATCGGACTATTTGGGTTCAAATGCCCATAACTCGGGCTGCGGACCTCCAAACGATGCGCCGTCAGTGGCGATGCGATCCTTGGATCGAGACGGTCGTTTCGGTATATTGCACTCAAGGTTTTGGAATTCTTTGAGTTCGGCCGGTTTGGTTCGTACACGAAACCAACTAGGCCCTCGGAGCGGAAGCGCTCATATCTTGAGCTACGAACATCCGAATGACGTGCCGTCAACTTTGTTGAGTTCCTCTTAGTGAGATGGATCTTTTGGAATACTCCGGACAAGGTTTGGACGAAGGTGGAGTATAGTCGGGTTGGTTTTGCCTTAAAAACCAACCGGGCCCCTAGAATGGAAAAGCCAATAACTCTCAGACCGGGCGTCCGATTGATGCGCCGTCTGTTGCGTTGAGTTCCTGTTGACGATACAGAACTTTTGGATACATCAACTCTAGACTATGTGACAGTTGATGTATTAGCCTCTCGGCTCGTGGAGCGGACCCTCCCGAACCAGCTTACTGTGTGCAGGAACCCTAGTGCTGGCTGCGACTGCTACTGTGACTACAACGACGACTGTGCAGAGATCCTCAGTGGATTCGACGATGACGACTATAACACTCAGTGATCCTATGTGGATCAGTGCTACCGATCCTGTGTGGGTCCGATCCTGTGTGGGTCAGCGCTCAGCGGTTCTGTGTGAGCCAGCACCTACAGATCCTGTGTGGGTCCGATCCTGTGTGGGTCTTTGCGGGGTTTAGTTTCCTACCGATCCTGTGTGGGTCATTACGGGGGTTAGTACCTATCGATCCTTTGTGGGTCTGACGACTTAGATAGATCAGTGATCATCTCTATCGTCTTTCGAAGAAGTGTACCTGTGTGAGTTGAATCCTGTTTACTTTCCTGTGTGGATTGTGTTGTGCTACCCTGTGTGGATTACGTTTTGCTTTCCGGTGTGGAATACATATACTTTCCTGTGTGGACTGAGTTGTACTTGGGCTCGGAGGTTGGAGCATATTGAAATTGATGACTTAGGTATATGTATGGGAATATACCTAAGCAGTGTCGGTTCTTACTTCATGTTTGTATCTTTCCTTTGTGGTTTATCCTTTGTGGATTTTGGGAGACCTTCGGGGGTCTCGGGGTCCCTACTGAGTAGCTTATACTCACCCCTACACGGGCTATGCCTACACTACGTTGTGTTGGTTGCAGACGACGGATAGCATTGATCGTGGTTGAGGCTTGCATAGCAGAACGGTACCTGGAGGTGGACCACTGGGCGGGACGTACTCGGAGTGGACGGCGGGACCCGAGGAGCAGTGGAGCTATCTGTACCCACCCTTTAGGTGGGATTTCCAGTGGATAGCTCGGCGTAGCAGATTTTACTTTTTAGTTGCAGTTTTCCCTTTCGAGTTGTACTTTACTTTCAGTTTGGGTTTGTATACTGGCCCATTTACTTTTCCGCACTTACAGTTGTACTCTGTTTTTACTTAGTGTTTACTTTTCTGTTTGCTTACTCTGTGGTGCTTGTTTACTTTACAAAGGCAATGTCTTCCCTGTTTATCGGAATTTACGCCTTGGTGCTAGTCGCCAGCCCCTGGCCTATGGAAGATGGGCTTGGGGTAGTCACGGCACAGGCCCCGAGGGCGGGTCGTGACACATCCTGAGTTTCAAGCGAAACACCTAATTATCATGACCCCATTCACATTAGATAAACTTCATCCCACATGATGTTAAACTATATCCCCCATCCCAAACTATCTGTACTTTGATGCTTTCCCATATCTGAGTGAGGTATATAGGAAGCCTCCTTGAGGTTCAAGCCCAACACCTACTTTCCCTGACCCCCTTCACGTCAGTTCAACTTCATCCAGCATGATGTTAAACTGTATCCCCCATTCTGAACTATGTGGACTTTTATCCTTTCCCCTATCCAACAATGTACATAGAAATCCTCTATGAGGTTCAATCCCAACATCCATCGGTCCCGACCACTTCATATTGAAGGACCCCGGGACACCCTGAGAGGGGAGGGGTGAATCAGGGTGACCACTTTTTCTTTTAATGTGATGGATCTTGTTCCCACGTTGGTAGGAACTTGTTGAACCTGTATGAAGATTATGATCAGAAAGAAGACATTCACAAGCACAGAGAAGACACATCCATTTTTTAATTGGTTCACCACTAAGGGCTACGTCCAAGGAGCATACGCCGACAGGTTGTCGGTCGTACCAAAATCCACTATGCTTCACTAGCTTTAGATTACAAAAGTTCGGGTACAGTCGCTCTGTCCCAGGCTCACTGCCTTTACAAAGGTTCAGGGATAGCTCACTACTTCCCTCGGGTCACTCCCGTTGACTCCCCCTGGCTCACTGCCGTTGGTGAAGTCCCAATCAGTTTATAGATGTGAGGGTCTCTTCTTCATTTGCATAAGAGTGCATCCTTTGTTGTATGTAGATGCTCTATTGAAGTCCGATTCTCACCAGAAGAAGAATATCACTTTTCCTCGAATGTACCGAGTAGTCTCTCGGCTTTCGTGTAGCTCCAAACACGCCGGTGGGCTTCAGCAAAACCAGGCGCACTTCTCCAAGACAGTCGCGCAAGTCCCACTACGGCACGCAAGTACAAACTGGCACGCAAGTGTCATCAACACACATGCGCGACTCTTCCTTCCCCAACTACAAACTTGCGCAGTCCACTTCCTTTCTCTTCCAAACCACCTTGGGCGCACAGCCAAAAACCGGCGCGCAAGCTATACTTGCGCGACAAAACAACCACCTGCGCGACTCAACCACCTGCGCGACGAGAGCTTGAACAAACTCTCGGCCTTGAACTCCGTTCGAAATGAGGAGGGGCGGTCCAGTATTTATAGGCAAACTGGACCCCCTGCGCAGCGGCGCGCAAGTCCTCGACGGCGCGCAAGTCTTGTCTTCAATAAACTCTGTCGCGCAACTCACTTGCGCGACCCAACCAACACTTGCGCGACCTTCTTTCCTTAGCCAAATTTTGATGTTCTGATCCTCAAAAACATATGGCGCGCAAGTCTTTTATCCTCCAAGAGCACGGCGCGCAAGTACCTTTTCCAAAAACACTTTACTTTATTGGCCGATTTTTAGGCCCCAAAATTTGGCAAACACTGGGAAACAACGCCACCTTCACTACTGTTTTCTTCTTGAACGGTATGATCGCTTTGTTGGTACACACCCTGAACTTCCACTGAGGATTGACAACAAACACAAACCATACACCAAATCATGCTTTGAAGAACCTGATTCCAACAATCTCCCCCTTTGGGTTTGTTGGCAATCAGAATAAATTCAATAGATCTCCAACCATGACCAAATCCAAAACGCAAGAATCAACTCAGCTAACACTCTAAGTCTACGTGAGCAATGATCGGTGTAGAAAACAAGAGAGAAATCTTGAATTGGGTCTTAGTGTTTTGAAATTCTCCATGACGCCCGATGTTATCCTTATTAAAATTCTCATCACAATCTTACACTTCTCAGAACAGAAGAATTTCTTGCCTTGAATTTATTCCTTTCTCCCCCATTGACAATAAAACCAAAGACCGAAAAGTTTTTCCAACGTTCAGCTCAATCCATACTCCCCCTGGATAGTATCTCCCCCATAAACCTGCATCACAGCCATAAGTAGATAAAAACAGTTAAAACAAACGGGGAGAGGGGACTTCCGGAGCCTCCTTATGCAGTAGGAGGTGGTCGAACACCGAGGTTCAACCGATGCTTCTCGAACACAGCCGCGGACAATGGCTTGGTTAGGATATCAGCCACTTGCTCATTAGTTCCAACATGATCCATTTTAATCACGCCTTGTTCAACCTTTTCTTTGATAAAATGATACCGTATTTCAATATGTTTTGTACGAGAATGTTGAACCGGATTCTTCGTAAGATCAATTGCACTTTTGTTATCACAATAAATCACCATTGGTTGCTGCACCTTATCACCAATATCTGTTAGTTGCTGCTTCATCCAAAGAAGTTGAGTGCATGCTTTTGTGGCGGAGATATATTCAGCTTCAGCAGTACTAAGAGAAGTACTTTCTTGTTTCTTGCTCAACCAGCCAACACATTTCTGCCCAATATAGAAAGCTCCACCACTAGTGGACTTTCTATCTACGACATCACCAGCCCAGTCAGCATCAGAAAATGCTGATAATTCACTGTCCCTGCCTGCAGCAAAAAATAACCCGAAGTTATGTGTACCTTGAATGTACCTCATGATTCTTTTTACTGCTGCCATATGTTCCTCTTTTGGATTACTCTGAAAGCGGGCCGCAAGGCATGTTGCAAAGACAATATCTGGCCTTGTCGCTATCAGGTACAGTAGGCTTCCAATGATCCTCCTGTACATGGTGGTATCAACAGAGTTCCCATCCTCATGCTTTCCAATTTTAGTTCCGACCGCAATCGGAGTTGACATTGGTTTGGAGTCTTGCATATTGAACTTCTTCAGCAGCTCTCTTGCATATTTTTCCTGAGAAATGAATGTGTATTCCTTCTTTTGAATCACTTGCAGCCCCAAGAAATATGTGAGCTCCCCAATCATAGACATTTCAAATTCTGATTTCATGTGGTTGGAAAATTCATCCACTGATTTCTTCCTACTGCCACCAAATATGATATCATCAACGTTGACAAGAACCATGAATTGATCTTTTGGAGAATTATTCACATAGAGATTGTGATCAACTCCTCCTCTTTTGAATTCCAACTTCTTGAGATATGAATCTAGCCGTGAGTACCATGCCCGTGGTGCCTGCTTCAAACCATATAGAGCTTTCTTTAGTTTGCAGACCTTTGTTTCATCGGTACCCAAGACAAACCCCACCGGTTGTTCAATGTAGACTTCTTCTTCGAGTACACCATTCAAGAATGCTGTCTTAACATCCATTTGATATACTTTATATCCTCTTTGGAGTGCCATGGCAAGGAAAAGCCTGATTGATTCCAGTCTAGCAACTGGAGCAAAGGTTTCTTCAACATCAATACCTTCAATCTGGGAGTATCCTTTACATACCAGTCGTGCCTTGTTTCTGATAACACTTCCATGCTCATCAAACTTATTTTTGAAGATCCATTTGGTACCAATCACATTGTGACCTTCGGGTCTTTGGACAAGATCCCATGTCTGATTCTTATCAATCTGATCTAATTCATCATTCATGGCTTTCACCCAAGATTCATCTTTTGCAGCTTCTTCGAATGAGGATGGCTCTACAACTGATAGAAATGAAGATTGCGTGGTATTCCTCATCCTTCTGGTTTGAGTGGGTGCACTCCTATCCCCAATTATGTTGGATGGATCAATCTCAGCTCTTCGATTTCTCCTGCGAGGTTCAGTAGTATTCTCTTCAGCCATAGTTTCTTCTTCAGATTCTTCTTCTGAGTCAACATCATTATGTGATTGATGATTGTTTTGAACAGCTTCCTCTATTTCTGCATTTGTAGTTTCTTCATGTCCACATTCTTCATGACTTTCTATCACATCAGCATATGACGTCCGTGAAGCATTTGTGGTTTTCTCTTCAATTATCTTAACATCATTGCTTTCCACAATCCTTCCCAAACGATTGTTGAAACATTTGTAGGCTTTGCTGTTCATTGAGTAACCGAGGAAGATTCCTTCATCTGCGTTGTCACCATATTTCCCCTGATTTCCTTCTTTGTTCCTGATGAAGCACTTACTTCCAAAGACACGAAAGTATTTTAGAGAAGGCTTCCGTCCATGCCACAATTCATATGGTGTCTTCGTCTCATCCATATAAAGTCCTGTTCGATTTTGAATGTACACTGCATCTTGAACAGCCTCTTTCCAGTAATGTCGTGGAATACGAATCTCAATCAGCATAGTTCGTGCCATGTTGTTCACCTGTCGATTCCTTCGTTCAACAACTCCATTTTGTTGTGGAGTTCTCACAGCAGCTACCTCATGTTGTATCCCATGCTTCTCCAGATAATTTTCAAATTCAATGGACGTGTATTCTCCTCCATTGTCAGATCGCAACACTTTGATTGTTCGTCCAGTATCATTCTCGGCGATTCGCCGATATGTTTTCATGCAGTCAAGGACCTGTCGTTTCCAGTGAATGACCATCACACATGCCATTCGACTGTAATCATCTATAAAAAGGACAAAGTACCTTTCTCCATGAGTTCCGGCAACATTTATTGGACCACAAACATCTGTATGAATCAGATCAAGAAGGTGAGATGCCTTTTTCTTCTTTGGCTGATATGAACTGCAGACCAGCTTCCCACGAATACAAGCATCACAGGAAAAGACCGGTGATCTTAGTTGTCACACTACCCAGCCTCTACTACTTAGGTTCTACTCATGTCTCACTGACATCCCATTCCCCCTTACACACATTCCTAACACCCTCTAGTGATGTAAACTTCACCCTCCAAAAATAGCATTAAATATGGGATTGATAGGGAACTAACTAGTCCATCATGATGACTATATCAATTCCCATCATGTCTTAGATGAATAGATTCTATACGAAAAGATAACAGCCTATATCAAGGATAAATACTTACTACAACGAACACCCTCTAAACAGATACCTAATGGGGTGTCTAATATTATAATTCTATGAAATTGCTCAATATAGAGGCCCAAAAATCCCCTAATAGAATTGTATAGGAAAAAGTGAGACACACCCATGTAAAATAAAGCATAAACTAAATTTGAGGTTACTAGAATAGTAGATCATACAGTAGACGGTCCGGTGCTATGATCCTCTGGTGTAAGCTAGACTGCATATAACTGTCATGTACCATGACCCTGAGTCACTACCTGACTTCCCCATGAAATCCCCCTCTGATGGTGATTAGAATCATAATTATGATTGTCTCTTCCTCGACTGCCACCTCAGCCTGATCAGATGGGGGTATTCCAGCTTCCTGGTTGACATGATCTTATTGGTCCATCTCTCAAACGAGTATGAGGCGCAGATCCCTACTCTATAGGAACTAGAAGACAATTATTGTAGAAAAATTTAATATGACCTATTTTTCCATATCCTCTACACTCGATTGAATCATACGAGCACTATAGTTTTTTATGTCCTTTATTCCCAAACTGGTGAAAATTAATAATGTTATCTATATGAGGATCCGGATTGCTTCTACCTCCATGAGTTTCCTCAAAGCACCAATTTCTCCCATAAAATGAACCACTGATAGCCTTAGGTGTAAAACCGCCCTAAATCACACCACCAGATTCCCTCATGTAATGCTCTGTATTAATGGATTGGGTGATGATTTCAAAAATGGTAGTCAACCTGAAAACATTTACCTATTACTGGATAGTGTAAACCATCCCATCCTTGAATCACCTAGTGGTCATAATATCCTCACCAGCTAGAGTAGTAGTGAACCACTATGGATTAGTGAAATGAGACAAGCATTCCATAATTCACAAACTCCCCGAAAGTAGGTTCTTGGATTCTCTAGCTCTATTAGCCCTCAGAGTCTGGGGAAACAAGTAGTCATAGAAGATGGTCCGAAAATCTACCCAGAACATATCATGATGTTGATCTGCCTAGGTGATAACATCCCACAACTGCTTGGATAAATCGTGAAGTGTATAGACTTATAGATTGAATCCCCACTCTAAAGTAATCACTATATTCTTGAATATATATAAGATAACCTCAAGACAAGGCTCCGCAACAAGTGGTCTACCATCCCTCGAGAAGGTGGGAGGATGTTGCTATTGAAATTCATGAGTCAAATCTGTTATGTTCATGGAAGGTTGAACTACACCTTTCATCAACTGAAACATATGTAAGAAACCTTCATGTAACTGGGTTTTGGTGCCCATTTTAGTAATAGGAAGAGGTTCCATAGGTGTCACTTCAGGAGGAATCACTGGACGCTTAGGTTTTACCACCTCAGGAGCATGGTCTACACCACCTTTAGGGCATATGATATGAGGAATTCACTATGACATGAAACTATAATACCAAATTCACACCTTAGAAGATATTTAATCAATTTATAATATTTCATTTGAGAAACTATAATATGTTTAAATCCTTCCTATAAGAATGATCATGCATCTATGCATGCTTCAAAAGCCAGGTCTAGACAGTAGAAAGAGACCATAACATGCCTTATGAATGTAATAGATACCCACTACCCACTACTAAGGTTGGGTTCAGGTCCAAGTATCTATGTATGACATGTATAATGTAAAGACCCAATGATTGACATACATGGACATTACATTACTTTTGCGGAATACCTAATACATAACAAAAACAGACACCAAAGGACCATAATAGTTTAGTGTCTTTGGAAACTTGGAATATAATCTTCTAATCTTGGTGAAAGATCTTCAACATCTCCCATAAATATCTTCCCTTTTTTTCTTACCTAAAACCTTTCTTTATATCCTCGGGAAAAGAAAACATATAAAGGGTGATCTCAAATTCTCAGTAAGGGTAATCATGGTGAGAATAAAACAAACCATATACATTTGAACTTCAAAACATGAACATAAAGTTTAAACATCAAAATCTTGAGATGTGAAATAAATCTTGGAAGTACGTAAGGAATAGGTCATAAAGGAACATCAATAATGATAAAATATCATGGGAATAAAACATTTAATTGTGGTAAACCATTAAGAACATGATATTATTTCCATAGTATCAAGGCATTGCTGCCAAGACCATCTTAGTGGACAAAGTCCCTTTCTGAATCGAGTTCACTCCTCATTCCAGTCCTGTATCACTGAACCGGATTAACTTACCATTCCAGACATGTCTATCTCATGTGATATAAATCTTTAACCAATGCATTGGAGGTAGATATAGGTCCCACCCATCTCATAATGAAATCATTCTTATGTGTGCCACAACATAAACATAAATCATTCATCATAACCCAAAGAATAAAATGGGTTTCATAAACATCATCCCATCATAACATAATCCATATAAAAAAATGGATATCATTTCATCATAAGAAAATTGAAACCATGTAAATAATAGATACATTATACTTGAAACATACTCATATGAAATAATGTCATCTTAGATGGAAAATGGTTTTGATAAAACACTTGAAATGAATTCCTGATGGAAATATCCTTTCTTCTTCAAAATCATTTTCTTTTCACAAAATACCATGAGATTTTAAAAGAAAAGGATTTTGTTGAAAATATTCATGAAATCTTGTAGAGTAAGCTTCATGAAAATAAGGCGTTATGAAACCGTAAAAATCTGTTCATGTCGTATAAGTTAGAAAAAACATTCTCCTTGTACTTTTTTCAGAAAAGTCAAAAAGTTCCTCATATGGTAAACAAAAGAAAGATTCCTTAAATAACACAAAGTAAAAGTAAAATTGGGTTAAACAAGACATGGAATAATATTAAACACTTTATGAAAAACATTTTATTGGTATGGATGAATAATATAACCCCAGTAAATACTTACATATAAGCAATCCCGAATAAAAATGAGATTACAAAATTATCCCTTACCTTAGGTTTGATATGATTCGTACGTATCCAAACCTCATGTATAATGATTTAAATAATGTCATTTACTTTTTACAGAATCATATTCATTTGTATGATATCATATATTGGTACTTATGACTTTATATTACCCGTTCTTTTGTAAATTCCACGTTAAAGCATCATTTTGGGTGAAATCATTTTATTTATCATACATGTTTGGACATGTCGTTCTTGATATTATTATTACTTATATCATGATTTAATTACTTCCAGAATGTAAATAATTATTTATAGATCATATATATTCAGTATATATATATATATATAATAGATAGATAAATGAAATGAAATACACTGTTCATGGAGACGGTAGACCGTACGTACGCATGAACACTGTTTTCCTTTCCTTATTGAATTGAATGGAAGTAAGTAGATGATATATATATATATATATAAATACAGTAGATTTATCATGTCATATATTTTATTATTATTCATTATATATACTTTATAATCATTCTTGAATGGTTAACATGGAGAATGAATCTCATCGCGTCGTGGAGATGGTAATCCGTACGCACGCACGAGCGATGATATCGTTCCCATAATTATTGAATTGAATTGGAGTGGATGATATAATATCTCAGAATCAGTATGATGTTATAATAACTATACATAGTTATTCATTACACTATTATACCCATCCAGGTAAGGTGGTGGAGGAAAAATAGATTACACCACGGTGTGGAGACGGTATTCCGTACATACGCACACGCGGTGATTTATTTTTCCGTAGGATGGATAGGAGGTGAAATGAGGTTGTTTCATATTTATAATAACATATAAGTATATTAGTCACACTGATGTTATTACTTTATAATGAAACAACTAATGAAGAAGAAGTTGAAGAAGAAAGAAACTTGAAGGAATAAGTAGAAGAGATTACCTATTCTTCGACGTACCTCTTTTATGCTTCCTTTTAAGGCACTAGAGTTTGTATTTTGAGGAGACCAAAACCTCTATAATGTTTATAGGGAAGTTGAGAATTGAAATTGGCAGGGTTTGGTCGAGATTTAAGGCTCAAAATTGTGTAAATAGAAGAGGGAGGAGGTTCCCTTTTATAAGGGGGGAGAGGGGCACCTTAGGAAAAACATAAAATATTATTTTATAATAAAGTCATATTCGGTTTATTATAGCTCCAAATTGATTTATTTTGAATATAAAGTGGATATGGGTCTAAATACTCTCAAACAGTAGGTTTTAGACAAGTTTAGGCTACTATTTTAATCTTATCATTTAGATTTAACTCTAAGTTAAATAATTTAACCTTTACCATGTCTTCATTTTTCTTACACTATATGGTTCATAAACTTACTATAACAAGCCAAAATAACCCCAACTGGTTAATTTTTAATATATATAACCTTATCTAAGTTATTTTTCCTAACCTTAGATTTTTAGGAATATAATATGAATTAATAATATAATATTTGTTTTAAAAACTATTTTATGTCAATTTTGACACTATTTGGTAAATGATTTTTTTGAAAATCATAACAGCATGATTAGTTCGAACAAAGATAAGTGAATCAATACTAACATGTCATATTAACATAGAAAATTATATTAATTCATAAAAAGTATCAAATTACATTTATTTGGGTATTTATAACATCAATTATGTTAATATTTCATTAATAAGGTATTTATTGCATCATCATTGTGTCATAAATAAAATAAATTATTTAATGTCTCAAAATTATAAATAAAATAAAATTATTTATTAAATCTTTTTATATTTATAATGAGTATTTATAGTCGAATTTATCTTATGTATAAAACTATATTAAAGATGTTTTGGTTATTAAATATTGATTTTAACTATTTTAACTCTTCTTTAGATAAAATAATAATAAATGTCCTAATCTAATCCAAGTGGACCTAAAGGATAATATTTTATTCCTAAGTTTGTTTTTGGTCGAATTACACTTATCCAATAGAATTAGGACATGTGTTAGGGTAATAATAATATCATTTTTACCCTTAATTACCCTATTTACTTTTAACCGTGGTAAATAAAAGTAAAAAAGTTACTATTCACCAAAAATTATTTTTATCTTATTGAACCAAATTTTACTCCCTGAAATTAACCATGTCTCTCGGATTTTTGAAATTCCACTCAATGAAGTGGTAAAATTAAGTTTTATGTAATTTTTCAAATTCTCCTAGGAGGTGGGTAAAAGACGGTGAAAGTTCAATAAAAGTTTTATATATCTAAAATTATTATAAAATGATTTAAATGAATTAAATTTAACTTATATAGGTATTATGTATCAATTTTTAACTAAAATAAATTTAAAAAAAATAAATAATTATTTAAATAAAAAGTCTGTTTTTAAATAGTAACCCAGTGTTTTCACTATTTATAAAAATTGAAATTTTTCAGAAAAATACCAAAAAATCACCCTAGGCTAATTTTGATATTCTGAATCCAAAAATGAAGTCCATTTTGAAATATAAAATTTATAAAATTTAAAAAAGTGGGTATTACTATTCATAACAGCTGGTTCATAATAATATTATAATAATATCTCGTTTAGTGAAACTCGGTATTGCGTACTACAGACGCTATAGAGGAAGGTCTTGATTGCGTGTAATGCAAGACAAGTCAGGGTTGCGTGTAGTGAAAGCTCTGTTTGGTGTTGCGTATAACACAATAAAAACTTATTTAGTTTATACATTAAAAAATCTATACTTAAGGTTGCGTAGAATAATTTCCACAAAACGAACTTGAAATTGTGTGTAACACGAGCCAAGAATAGTGTTGCGTATACTGCAAGATAATATAGTGTTGTGTATAGTACAAGCTAATCTTGGTGTAGTGTATAATAGAAGACATCAAATAAATTAAAAATAATATATCTCATAAAATCTCGGGGTGTTACATAGAAGATGTGTTTTTTCAATTTAAAAATCATAATAATTTTAAATTGTTCTAGGTGAAGTATTTAAATCACTTAGAATGGTTGAATCATATTGCTTAACTTTTATTGGTCCAAAAGGGCCCATACTTCTTATTAATAAAAATATGGAATCCACTAAACCCACACCATAACACATTCTTGCACATGCGATCAATGGACCATATCTCAACTTTCCATAATTGACTGCTTAAGGTGTCAACTTTAAACTATTTAGGAAAACCCTATTAGGTCAATAAAACCAATTTAAGTATCAATTATTTTTTCCAATCTCTATAAGAATTGGTATCACTATTTAATAAAATCAAGGAACTAATAACATGTGATAGGAAAATTCACACTAAAGATAAATGTGACATGGAAAAATGAATTTCCTATTAGTCCTATTGCGCCTAATAATGATGAATGGTCTAATGAAACACACTCATTTCATCGGGCATAGAAAAGAAATAAAAATTACAATAACACCAATATCAATTACACCATAAAACAAGTGTGTCACCCAATGGTGAGGTCATATCAATTATAAATAGAATAATCAGTGACATCAATTTCGCATCCCATGAAATTTGGGTTTCCCCTGTACATGGGTTAGCTATGTCCAGAAACCAGGTCAATTCCAAATTACTTTAACTCCTAGTATCCTTTCTAATACCCTAACATTAATACAAAGGGAAAAATTTAGCTCCGATAACACTTTGTAACATCCCGACCTGAGATCCACTTAGCCTGTGCCCCAAGATGGTGGGTCGCATGGCCTCAGGCACACCTCCCCTTAGGCTAGAGACTACTGAATTACAGCGAGGGTGTAAAGGTGGTGCAATTGGGATAATATACCATAATATCATAGTGTTCTAATAGATACCATCAGATATAATCAACAAAAGAATAATAATACAAACAGATAGAATAGATAAACTAAAATGTGGAAGCATAAATAGATAAGTGTGCAAGTAAGCAGAAGAAGATAATATGCTGAACAACTGAAAATATAATCAAGATCCACTATAGTAGTGTCTAATACATGGATTCATGAAATTCTATAACACAGAAAGGAAACAACCAGATACAAGCATTCTAAATAATTGTACAAAAGAAAAAAAAGACAAATAATCTCCAAGAATCTCGAGCCTATGCCTGATAATCTGTTCCAAAGCTCAAACTAAAGGTAAAACTTGTCAAAGACTAGTAGCATGATGATTTTACTTATCAGTACCTACAGAAAAATAATCTATTAAGGTACCAAAGGAAGCATGAGTAGGGGGTGAGATAAAATCTCAGCAGGCCACTACCAACATTGTCTATGTGTAATCCATGTAGTGCTTGTAACTAAATAGTTTGTAGACATATGTATTTAATTAAAAATTTAGAATAAATAAATAACCATACTGCTCATGTTCATAAATGACACCTAATGGGTCAACCTACTTTGGAACTTTTCTGGAAGGAATGTTTGAACATTCACTATATATATAGTAGAAATATATTTATATATAATATAATATTATATATTTCATCCACCTATATGAAAAATGTACATGTGAACATAAGTGGCCATATACCTGGAATACTAATTGTGGGATATACTAGAGAATAAATCATAAATCTATTACTAGTATAACAATCCTATAATCACATGCAATTGGGTACATGACCTACATCCCAATAGAGTGAGGGACTCCTTGCAACAACACTTGGGATGGTGAGTGAGCCATCATGGAATCACTCTAACCATGGAATGTGACACGTAAATAACAACACCAATATAGTATCACTAGTGAGAGATTCCATAATCCACACCTGATGTAAGGGAGAATTATTATTCATCATGCTCAACACCCCTTACCATTGTACACAACCTCTATAAAGGCATATTATAATTACAACTGTCTTGGGAAATTACATCCTATCCATTTCTTTCATCTATTATATATATATGGAAGAGGAATAATCATTTATGATATAATACATAAGCCATAACATCTTATGCATTTCATTATCTATGTTCTATTCCATTTAAAACATTACAATTTATATGATAAAGCATAAATAAAGGGCATAACCTTACATTCCCTTTAGGTCATTAAATTTACAATAAATTGATTAATTTTAAGTAAGGAAACCACCATTATTATGTATTTTCTTATAAACCATTTCATTTATAAAAATGAGTGCATTCCATATTTCTTAATCCAACTCACTTGGTTAATTCCTTTTAACACATTCAATTCATTAAAACATGAAAAACCCATTTATAAGATCAAAGTTTCACTTATGAGGTGACATGGTTAACAAGTCAATTACATACAATAGAAATTATAATTATAAAAGGACTAAACACATAAAAGGTGTCTTGGGTTACATTTAATACTCATGTCTCAAGTGAAACTTCATTTAAAATCCAAGTTGTTAGCTCATTAAGAGTTCCAGGAATTTTGATCCAATTTTCCATAATGGCCAATTCTACTTAGCACACCCAAGGGGTGTCCAAAGTGTGGAAACCAACCACTAAACCACTAAAAAGTTTCAATAGGAATATACAAAGATGTAAGGATCAATTATACATGAATTAATCTACACTACAACAATAATATCCTTTTGCGACGCTTTACTAAACAACTTCTGGGTTTTTATAAATGATTTACCGGCAGTTTTTAATAAACCGTAGCTAAAACAAATTTTCAATATCGAAACTTCCCTCCCCCCTAGAGACCCACCATTCTCCCCCAACCCCTGAGAGACCCCCCCCCCCGACGACCCTCTAATCCCTATCCCCTCGCCTCCTCACCGACATTTCGGTAGGTTAGAGGTACAATTTAATATTCTTTATTGTATTTTTTGTATCATACTTATGGTGTGAATTTTTTGAGTTATCACCTAAAATATAGATGGAAATGACTAGTATTGTCTTATGTATTAGTGTGTTGAAATGAATACAACCTAGTTTCAATTCTCACAATTCCTAAACCTAATTATGTACTATAGTGTGTATTGGTATTTGGGAAAAAAATTTACATTCATGATCGTTTTTTAATGAGGAATTTTTTATTAGTGATTATATGTTCATTGATGATTTTTGGGATCTGAATATGGATTATTTCTATTTATTATTTAGTATATTCTTCTTGGTTAAATGAAACTAATTATCATTTTGGTTCCCCTAATTTTCTGGTGTATTTTCAATGTTCTAGGGCCCCATCACTATGCATACATGATTCAAGTATGACCATTGGTATTTTTAAAACATTTTAGCTAAAAAATAAATATCAATGTTTTCTGAAAATAGGTACAATATATCCATAATTGAATTTTGAATTATATTAATTAACTCATTACCAAGAAATATCATACTATCATTTACATTTATATTCTATGAAATAAATATACCTTCTAATATCAACTTCACTACTATTCCAAGAAAAAGGAATTTTATTCATATTTCATTTTAGCTGACTCCTCATTCATTACATAAATTATAAAGGTATTAAAATATAATGTATTATTAATACCAATTAATTTACATAAATATAAGAAAAACATATACCAACTTTTTTGTTTCATGTGATAAGGGGAATTTGTGAAACCCTATTCCATTATATTAGTGGAAATATATGTGTACTTGGAAGAACGTACCTTTTCTGACCTTATAATTATTTTTTATTAATTTAATTTTTTTATGCATTTATAGTATAACTAATTTGATTCTTTAGAGAGAGTTATTATTTAAAAATAATTTAATATTTAATAGATAAAATTTCAATTGGATGTTAGTTTCAAGTAGTATGATCTTTCCAATGGTATCTATTATAAAAAATGATTAAAATACCTCAAGATAATATTTGAAGCATGATTTAATTATACATATAATCATAAAATGTTTCATGTTTTGAAATGAAATGATTTAAAATTAAAGGCATGAGTTTTTTATAAAAACCATTTGATATTGGTTTTGGAAATGAAAGGCGTGTTTTGAAACTTTAACTTAGGGAATATTTATTTGATTGATTGAATTATTGATTGTATTGAATGATATCCCAAATTATGACTAATTTCCTTGAAGCACATGGGATTAAAGGTATTTAAGAGAAATAATATTCATGATAGGTAAATTCATATCTTACACTGACTTGATGATGAAAATGAAACAAAAATACTTGAGGGAAGGTAGTTCATTCTTTGGGGTGTTATCATATTCCCACTAAGCTTGTGGATATAAGGAGTGTGTGTACACCTAGAGGCATATTTCACTGAGATTTTGTGAAGCCTTGTGACTAGTACTAATACTAGAAGTTATCACCAGGGTTATATTATTTAAAATTATGTAAAATGATTTATACATGCCAATTAACGATTGAAATGATTTAATCAGGTCTGTTTTGATAGAAATGATTATTCATTCTTATTTTGATGTAGATTATTATGTATCCATAATTTTATGGAAATTCACTTTGAAATGACTTAATCATGTCTGTTTTGATTCCTATACACTAATAAATATCCTTTGTGGATTGGGAACAGCCACTGAGACATGTGAAAACTAGGTTATGTGCCACTTATGCAGATTATCTAGGTTGGTTTGCAACAAATTGGTATCAAAGGAATTCATGCATCTTCATGGAAATTTCTATATAGTTTTTGATGTCTTGGTAGACAAGAGATAGTATTTTTGAGACTTAATAGGAATATTATGAGAACTTTATTGGCCAGATATCATCTTAAAGTTCCTTAAGTTACCATGGGATGTTGGGAAAAAGTATCCTTGGGGATTTTTTTGATATAATCCTAGACTTTTTCCAAATAGTTAACATATTTATATATTTTCAACTAGTATATATGAATCTATTTCCCCATTTATTAATAGTTATGAGTTTTAATTTTTTTAATATTGTGTAGGCACATTGTGATATAAATCGATACAAGTTGGATCACATTACTGAGGAACACACCTCAGTATGTTAAGGGTTTGGAAGAGTTTTTAGATTTTTTAATTTCCAATTGATCTGTTGAAGGGAGAATAATATTTCTATGTCCTAAATGTAAATTTAGAAGATGGTTAAAGAGATATTATGTTTATGAACATTTAATATTAAAGCAATTCCCTGTTCAATATTTGTGTTGGATTTGTCATAGAAAATCAAATGCTTAATAAAGGTTGAGAACTGATATCAATCCATAGAATGAGCTCCCAACTTTATAGAAAATTGGAAATTAAATGAAAAACCTTATAAATGATTCATTTGTCACTGTAAGAAACCACCATTAACATCAAATCATATCAGAAAAACCAAATGAGTGTGCTATAAATAACAACATGAAAAGTGATGTTTTTGATACTTTAGGAAACCCAGATGAAGATTGTAACATATAAGTGGATCTCCCTCTTGATATGTGGAGAATAATGTAAGATAAAACTTCAATAAGGAAAATACATTTCATGATTTAGTTTATGATGGAAATCAAGAGGTTTATACTTGATGTTTAAAATATTCAAAACTGTACATTCTACTGAAGTTGTACCATATCAAATGTATATGTGGAATTACAAATAAGGAAACATCCATGATATTGGAATTGTTGTGTGATTCATTTCCTGAAGAAAACATCTTGAGTATTTTTATGACATGAAAAAAGTTGTTAACAGGCTTGGTTTTAATTATACAAAAATACATGTGTGTCCCAATAATGGTATTCTTTATTGGTGAGAGGATTCTAGTAGATAGGATTGAAATTTTTTTCTTCTTATAGATGGTAGTCAATGGGTGATGTTGGATGTCTGAATCAATATACTACCATGAATATGAAGAAAATGAACACACCTATAAAGGTTTTACGTTACTTTCCTTTAAATCCTAGATTGCAAAGATTATTCATGTCTTAGAAAACTTTTGAACACATGAAGTGGAATTCTGTAGATAATAAAAATGATGGGTTAATGCGACATTCATGAGATTCACAATCATGGAATACATTTGATTCATTACATCTAGATTTCTCATCTGATTCTAGGAATGTTCGATTGCGATTAGCTGCCAATGGCTTCAACCCATTTGGGACTTTGAGTACTAGTTATAGCATTTAGAAAGTTGTTTTGATCCCTTAAAATTCGCCTCTGTGGTTGTTGGGAGTGATTTTATGTAAAATAGGATATATAACCATGACTTGGGGATTACATGGTGCTATGCGCGTTTTCTTAGTGGTTTTACTATACACCATGATAATCTTGAAATTCCCATGGGTGGGAATGGAATATTGAAGGACCACCTATCCAAAATAGGAAACCCAAGATCACCACATTGTAGCCTTGGGCATGGTGAGGGTAAACTGGTTAGAAAATGGGAACTAGTTCATCGATTCTATGAATGGAAGAATATAGAAGAACCACTATGGATTAGACCACTCCATGTTCTATGATTTTTTGGAGGCCAAATTCCATTTTAAAATGGCAAAAAAGATAAAATGATAACGAGAGTTGTAGATCACACTTTTACCAAACCCACCACATGAGTTTTGGATAACAACCATGTTTTGGTAGAGTCCAGTGTGATTCAATTATAAATAGGAGTTTTATTACCTCCCTGCTTTGAATTTTAGACTTTACCTCAATTCTTGGTTGACCATTACTCATCCTCCCCTTCCCTAGTCACCTCCCTTTGTCACGAACCGAATCGGGTCGCCATCAACTCGACGCCCGACCCAGCACGCGGCAAGGCCCGAAGGGCATTCACGATCCCCACGGGCTGGCACAAGTGCCCAGGTATAAATTTAGAATTTTGGGGAACAATTTACCTGTACAACAACCAGAAACAAACCATAAGAAAACTGAAATCTGAAATCAACATTACAACCACAAGTTTTAAAACAGCATGACCGAGTCTCAACAAAAAGAGAAGCTACAACTCAACCAAAACTAACTCCCAATAGAAGGTGACCAAAAACCAAACCAGCAACAGTCACCTAGTGGAAGAATATCCCTGTCAGGCCTCCACCACCAACTCCAAAATAGATGAGTCAACTAGAACATGGGCCACCATTCTCAGAACCTTGGAATTTCCCTGCATCAGACATAATCAGATCTACTTACACCCAAGCGTGTAAGTAGGGTGTGATCAATGCTCAATAGGTTGGCACTAGGAAAAAGATTACACATAAAAAGGGTTAGATGACCAAAGTAGTGTGCAGGTTCAAATTTTAGAGAAAATAAATAAATGCACTAACATTTTGATGGAAGCAGTTTTAAAGAAGGGAGGATAGTTTAAAAAAAAGTAAAAAGGGGTTTTGGTACTGAAAGAAAAAGAAAATTCTTACCTTTTGAAACCACAGAAGTCACCAAAACCAACCAGTGATGAGTATATAATCACACAGGAGCAATAAAAGTGGGAGAGGCCCTAAAGTACTAAAGCTGTGTGAGAACCTAGAACCTCACGTCTCGGTGAACCAAATCAAACATTTCCCGTCCACGAGCCACCAGTAGGGAAACACCTTCTACCGTAGTGGTCTCCATTCATCATCCAATGTTTAGTTAGTGTTGTAAGCGTCAATCCCGCTAAGTGAAACTGGGCCGGGGCCACTCTCGTATCACTAGCATGCTAGTCTAGTCCGCCCACCTAGTACCCAGGCTTCCCCTTTTGTGCTCAATATTCAAAGTTCACCCTACTCATCAAGGTCAATGCACAACACACAACATAGAACCTCACAACATGCAAGAACCACAGAATTTCGAGAACCAAACTAATGTTTATCAAACATTTGGAAAATTGGTTTATAAGTTTTAAGAAAATAAAACAACACAATCGACAATGAAAAACCCACTCGGATGCACACTAAAAATTGTAGCAAGGATCAAATTCCATATGCTGCATTTGTTCAAAACCAGGGCGCAACACGGTATAGAACCAGCAATCTAAATAAGCCACTAATAAAGGTAAAACACCACACTCTACCAGTCAACTGACAACTAACAACAACATTTAAATAAAAGACAGATTAAATTAATCAAACCAGTAGACTAAATGATCAAATTACCTAAGCATGCGAAACCACCTACCTCAAACAGGTGCGTGAAGCGACCCATCACAAAACTCCCGTTGTGGAACGGTCGCACCGTAAGAATCCGTCAAAAGGGTCCTAAAACAGTGGACCAAATACACTTAATGCAACCCCAGTGAAACATCATCAGTCCATAAAAAAATAAACATTAGCAATTAAATAATTCAGTTAACCGTTTAATGGGTTCAATAATAATTAAATTAATTAATTAAACCAAAACAATTAAATAAGTTGATTAATATGTATACAACTCCAAAACTAACTAAATTAATTAATTAACAATTTAACCATTTCAATTAAATAAGAGGATTACAAATTTAATAATAACTAAATAAATTAATTAACTATTTAACAATTTCAATTAAATAAGATGATTAACAAATTTAACAGTAATCAATTAAATTAATTAACAATTTGCAAAATTAAATAAGTTACATAACAATCTAACCAATTCAGATAAATAAAATAATTAACACATTTAATAACAATAAATTAATTAATTAACTCCTAAACAATTTCTTTAATAATTAAATAACTCAATATCAATTAAACCAATTAAAATTATTAAATAAAATTAAAAACAAACCCTTATTGCGGAACGTTGGGAAAGCGAGGGGCGGCACGGTGGTCTGTCAGCGTGAGCAGTGTGCAGGAGGTGGTCCGACAGCATGAGCGGGGTGCGGGAGGCAGTCTGGCAAGAAGAAATAGGGCGCCGACTGGTTGGTCCGGGAAGGGAGGAGGAGAGGAGGAAGGGAGTTGGGGGGTTGGTCGTGGAGCAGAGGAGGAGGAAGGGGGAGTCGGCTGGTCGGTCCAGCTAAGTGAAGGGAAGGGGGAGGGGTTCCGGCCTGGTGAACGGGAGACAGCAGGCGGAGGGGCGGTTGGCTAGGAGAGGGGAAGGGTGAGTGCAGGCCGAGGGGAGATTAGGGGAAGTGGGAGGCCGTGAGGGAGAGGAAACGGGGAAGAGGTTGGGGAGCGCGGTGGGTGAGATAGGGTACAACAGGGAAGAGATGAGAAGGGAGGGAGAAAAGAAAAGAAGAAGGAGGAGAAGAAGAAGAGGGGACATGGGATGGCGCGTGGGAGGAAGTGGGAGAAGGGAGAAGGGGTAGGGAGGGGCGGCCGAGCATGGGAGAGAAGAGGAGAAGGGAAAAAAGAGAGAAATAAAAGAATGAGTGGCGGCTAGGGTTGCATGGGGGGAAATAAAAAGAAGAAGATAAAAAAAAGAATTCAAGTGGTGTAAATAAATAAATAAATCAAAATGGGAAAGTTTAATAAAAATAGAAAGATAATAAAATAAAATAAAATAGAATAAAATAAAAATAAAAGGCTTTAATAATAATAAAATTAATAATAATAAAATTAATAATAATAAAATTAATAATAATAATAATAATAATAATAATAATAATAAAACTAATAATAATAATAAGAAGAAAACTAAAGTCAATCATCCGGTATTTGAGACGTTCGCGCAACGAGAACCGCATATTAAAATGGAGAAGCCGCACGACTTCTCCCTTTCCATTCCCGTGCGCCAAGCAGTGCAAGGTTTGCACGCACACGTTTTTGCTACAACGGGCAACCCGCATCGGGTTCAGCTCGTGCTAAAAACAAGAAATTTAAATAACATGCAATTAATTCATGAAATAAAAATTTAACATTAATGTTGTATCTCAATGAAGTCCGGGCGTGACAATTCTCCCCACCATGAAACATTTCCGCCCTCGGAAAGTCAGATCGATGCCTGATCAGAGAATAGAAATGGGTACTCCTGCTCAACCCATGATTTCCACTCCCAAGTCTCGTGCTCATCATTCCCGTGCTTCCGAAGAATACGGACCAGAAGAATGGACTTTCCACGCAGCACCTTCTCCGGATAATCCACTATCCACACTGGTCACTCAAACACAGATAAGTTAGATTCTATCTCCAGCTCCTCCCAATTCAGCACATGCGACGGATCGGGGTTGTACCTCTTTAGTTTGGAGACATGAAATACGTCGTGAATTGACGTCAACTACAAGGTCAAAGCTAACCTATATGCCACCTTTCCAATCTGTTCAAGAATCTCGAAAGGTCCGACATACCTCGGTGTCAGATTCCCATGCTTCCCCAAATGAAGGTGACCCAAGCGAGGGGCCACATTCAGGAACACTCTATCCCCCACTGAAAACTCAAGATCCCGCCTCCTCTGATCTGCATAAGACTTGTGGCAACTCTGAGCTGTCAACAACTGCTGCCTAATCATCTTGACCTTCTCAGACGTCTCCTGAACAAGGCGCGGTCCCAAGAGTGAGGTCTCGCCTACCTCATCCCAACACAAAGGAGACCGACAGGGATGGCCATAGAGCACTTCAAATGGTTCCATTCTGATGGAAGACTGGAAACTATTATTATATGAAAACTCGACCAATCCCAAATGGCTATCCCATGAGCCTCCGAAATATAACACACAGGCGCGGAGCATGTCTTCCAGAATCTGATTCGCTCACTTCGTTTGGCCATCGGTCTGAAGATGGTATGTCGTACTCATCTTGATCTGTGACCCCAAAGCCTTCTGGAGGCCTCCCCAAAACCGATATGTAAAGCTGGTGTCCCTATCAGAAACAACTACCGACGGCACACCATGAAGTCTGACCACCTCCTGAACATACAAGCGGCCCAACTCATCTACCTTCACTGTATCTGTGATCAGAATAAAGTGAGATGACATGGTCAAGTGGTCAATCACAACCCAGATAGAATTCCTTCCCCGAGGTGTACGAGGAAATCCAATAATGAAGTCCATGGTGACCTCGTCCCACTTCCAGGTACGAATGGGTAATGGCTGGAGTAGGCCAGATGGTCTCTGATGCTATGCTTTCACTGGCTGGAAAGTGTAGCATCTGGATACAAATTTGACTATGTACCATCTCATACCTGGCCACCAGAACTGACGGCGAACATCGTAATACATCTTGGTGGTACCAGGATAGACAGACCACTGAGATTGGTGGCTATCCTGCATCACCACCTTCCGCAGAGACAACGGCACCACAACACGGCCCTTGAAGCACAAGACCCTCTGGGAAGACAAATACCAATTAGAAGGGGTCTCCCCACTATAAAGAAACAGCATAGATCGCTGACATAGCTCATCACTAGGCTTCTCCCACTGAATCAACTCCAGAAGAGAAGGAGTCAATTGAATGCTAGCCAAGAAAGTACCTCTACTGAGCTCCCTGCTCTCCAAGTGCATCTGGGTGAAAAGCCCCATCAAAGTCCACTCATCACTGGACTTCCTCAATGCCTGAACTGGTACTTTTCTGCTCAAAGCGTCAGCTACCACATTACCCTTGCCAGGGGTATAGACAATATCAAAATCAAAACCCTGCAGGTACTCGACCCAGCGGCACTGTCTAAAATTGAAGTCCTTCTGATAGAAAATGTAGGCCAGGATCTTATGGTCAGAATAGACCACAAACTTCTCCCCAAAGAGATAGTGATGCCATGTCTTCAAAGCATGCATCACCGCTGCCAAATCTAAGTCGTGAGTCGGATAATTCTTCTCATGTGTTCGGAGCTAGAGAGAACCATAAGCCACAACATGGTCATCCTGTATGAGCACACATCCAAGGCACTTACTTGAAGCATCATAGTAAACAACATAGCCCTTTCCCGACTCTGGTAAGGTCAGCACAGGGGCGGTGTTCAACTGCCACTTCAACTCCTCAAAGGATGTCTAACACTGAGGGCTCCACTCAATCTTCACCCCTTTCCGAGTGAGTGCGGTCATGGGGGAGGAAAGCCACGAGAAGTCCTGGACAAAGCACCAGTAATAACCAGCCAATCCTAGAAAACTCTTGATCTCAAAAACATTTATCGGCTGCTCCCATGACATAACTACCCTGATCTTCTCGAGATCCACTAAAACCCCTTGTTCTGAGACGCCATTCCCCAGAAACTTCACTTACCTGATCCAGAATGTGCACTTCGAGAGTATGGCATATAGGCGGTGATCTCGCAAAGTTCCCAAAACTATGTGCAGGTGATGCTCATGCTCCTCCTCAGATCCCGAATAAACCAATATGTCATCCACGAATACCACGAAAAATGAGTCGAGATATTGGTGGAACACACTATTCATTAGTTCCATGAAAACTGCAGGGGCATTCGTCAATCCTAAAGGCATTACCAAGTACTCAAAGTGACCGTACCTGCTTCGGAAATCCGTCTTCGGGATATCTGCTTCTCTCACCCTGAGCTGATGGTATCCCGAACGCAAATCAATCTTGGAGAACCACTTTTCCCCCTTCAGCTGGTCGAAGAAATCATCAATCCGGGGCAAAGGGTATCTATTTTTGATGGTTACCTTGTTCAATTTCCGGTAATCAATGCACAACCGGAGGGTTCCATCGGCCTTCTTTGCAAATAAAACTGGGGCGGCCCAAGGAGAGACGCTCGGGCAAATGAATCCTTTGGATTCAAAATCATCTAGCTATATCTTTAATTCCCTCAATTCGGTGGGGGCCATGCGATATGAGGGAAGAGATATAGGTTGTGTTCCCAACGCCAACTCAATCGAGAACTCCATATCCCGCTCTGGGGGTAAGCCAGGAAAATCATCTGGGAAGACCTCTGGGAACTCATCCACTACACGAGGTAACCCTCCCTATAAAACACCACCATCATCCTATAGTGCGAGCGACGAAAAATGATAAGTAAGATTTCCCAAATCAGGGAGTGGAGGTCCCGCACGTCCCGACCGAGGATCCCATTCTTTGTGAAATATCTGAGGAGCCCCATCCGGTGTCGTAAAACTAACTTGGCGCCGATAGCAATCAATGTGCACCTAGAAGCACACCATCCAGTCCATACCGAGGATCACATAAAATAGGTCCATGTCAAGGACCAAGAAATCCCATTCTATCTCGACTCCCGACATAGAGAGTGCGCACGATGGGCACCTAAGGCGTTGCTCCCTCTTTTTCCCCAACGGTGTTGCCAACTCCATAGCAAACGATAACAGCTCGGTTGGTAGGTTCAGTAGATTCACAAGGCGAGAAGATATGAAAGAAACTGAATCACCAGTATCAAATAAAACTACAGCTATAGAAGATGAAACCAGAATGGTACCTCGAACAGTTTAAGGCCCTGCATCAGATCCCGCTGGTGCCTGATCCACAGCATGAAGTTTCCTGGTCCCTGCCTGAGAACGACCGCTTGCCTATGGCTCCACCCTAATCTGGCTCTGCCCAGAAGATGATCCGGTCCTACCACCACGACCACCGAACTGGGATCCCGACGTCCTGGTCGGCTCTGACTGCACTGATACACCCTTGGAAGCTACAGATCCAGTCCCACTCTGGTAATGGCGTACAGTCCCGCAGAAACGTTGTAGGTTCCCCATGACTCCACACCCATAGCAAGGTCTGGGATGATGTGGACACGCAGGTCGGATGTGCCCTGCCTTTCCGCACTGATGGCACACAATGGGCCTCGCATCAAAAGCCTCAGATGATGTCTGCCTGGAGGGATGGCCTGAGCCGCCACCACTCTTCTTCCACTGCTCAACACGCTTCCTCTTCTTCTCTGAGGAACTTCCGCTGCCAAAGCCTGATACTGATCCAGAAAACCCCTGAGAGTGGATATCTGGTTGAAGTCCCTTCTCAAACTTCCAAGCTTTCAAGAATTCACTCGAAACTATCTCAGGTGCGTACCACACCAGCTCAGCAAAGCGGTTCACATATTCCATCACTGTCTGACTCCCTTGCGAGAGATCCATGAACTCCCAAGATCTAGCATAGGCTACGAACTCTGGAAAATAATGCTCATTGAAGATACCCTTGAAATCCTTCCAGCTCATGAGCTCATGTTTCCCATCCTGGACCACTGATTCCCACCATTTGTGACTGGAACCCTCTAGCTGGAATGAGGCACACTTCACCCTGACTTCCTCGGGCATATCAAGGAAATCGAACATGCGTTCTATCTTTTCATGCCATTCCTCTATCTCATGAGGTTCTGAACTACCTCGGAAAGAAGGAGGTTTGTTCTTCAGAATCTCCTGAGCTCTATCCTTCCTGGAGCCAGATTCTTCCTCTCTAGCTCGAATAGGAGCGGAGGTAGGAGTCGCCCCTTGTCCCAAAGCCTGAACGGCTCGGACCACAGTCTCTACCAATCTCTGATCAAGCGGCGCGGGAGAAATCTCTCCTGCTTCCTCCCGTGGGTGCATGGGAGCTCTCCGGGGAGGCATCTTGCTGCACAGGGAAACCGTCATAAAGGAATACTATCAATATTACATATCTCAAGAGGAACCAAATTTTTCAACAGGATAAATAATCATCAATAAACCAAACATGCAAAAACAACTTCATGTCAAAACTCTACTTTCCTACTTGGTGTCCAGGTACAGTCTGCAGCCTGTACGTCCAAACTAGGAAAGAAGTTAAACAAGCATCCCATGGTGACTCAGTATCTGTCACGAGGCGTGCTGGCCAGACACCCTACTCGCAACATAAATTCCGAGACCCCTAACAGTACCAACTTCTGTATAACCAAACTCATCCCAAATAACATAGACCAAGAGTTAACCTCCTTTGATACCATTTTTTCACAAACCAAATCGGGTCGCCATCAACTCGACGCTCGACCCAGCCCGCGGCAAGGCCTGAAGGGCGTTCTCGATCCCCACGGGCTGGCACAAGTTCCCCGGTCTAAATTTAGAAAATTTGGGAACGATTTACCCATACAACAACCAGAAAGAAACCATAATAAAACTGAAATCAGAAATCAACATTACAACCACAAGTTTTAAAACAGCATGACTGAGTCTCAACAAAAAGAGAAACTACAACTCAACCACAACTAACCCCTAATAGAAGGTGACCAAAAACCAAACTAGCAACAGTCACCTGGTAGAAGAATATCCCTGTCAGGCCTCTGCCACCAACGCCAAAACAGATGAGTCAACTACAAATTGGGCCACCGTGCTCAAAACCTTGTAATTTCCCTGCATCAGACATAATCAGATCTAATTACACCCAAGGGTGTAAGTAGGGTGTGATAAATGCTCAATAGGTTGGCACCAGGAAAAAGATTCCGCATAAAAAGGGTTAGATGACCAAAGCAGTGTGCAGGTTCAAATTTTAGAGAAAATAAATAAATGCACTAACATTTTTATGGAAGCAGTTTTAAAGAAGGGAAGACAGTTTAAAAAAAAGTAAAAATGGGTTTTGGTACTGAAAGAAAAAGAACATTCTTACCTTTTGAAACCACAGAAGTCGCCAAAACCAACCTGTGATGAGTGTATAATTGCACAGGAGCAAAAAAAGTGGGAGAGTCCCTAAAGTACTAAAGCTGTGTGGGACCCTAGAACCTCACGTCTCGGTGAACCAAATCATACATTTCCCGTGCACGAGCCACCGGCAGGGAAACACCTCCTACCGTAGTGGTCTCCAGTCGTCATCCAATGTTTAGTTAGTGTTGTAAGCGTTAATACCACTAAGTGAAACTGGGCTGAGGCGACTCCCGTATCACTAGCACGCTAGTCTAGTCCGCCCAACTAGTACCCAGGCTTCCCCTTTTGGGCTCAATATTCAAAGTTCACCCTACTCATCAAGGTCAAGTCACAACACGCAACATAGAACCTCACAACATGCAAGAACCAAGGAATTTCGAGAACCAAACTAATATTTATCAAACATTTGTAAAATTGGTTTATAAGTTTTATGAAAATAAAACAACACAATCGACAATGCAAAACCAACTCAGACGCACACTAAAAATTGTAGCAAGGATCAAATTCCATCTGCTGCATTTTTTCAAAACCAAGGCGCAACACGGTATAGAACCAACAATCTAAATAAGCCACTAATAAAGGTAAAAACCACGCTCTACCAGTCAACTGAAAACTCAAAACAACATTTAAATACAAGACAAATTAAATTAATCAAATCAGCAGACTAAATGATCAAATTCCCTAAGCATGCGAAACCACCGACCTCAAACAGGTGCGTGAAGTGACACGGTGCAAAACTCCCATTGTGCAACGGTCGCACCATAAGAAGCCATCAAAAGGGTCCTAAAATAGTGGACCAAATACACTCAATGCCAACCTAGTGAAACATCAGCACTCCATAAAAAAAATAAACATCAGCAATTAAATAATTCAGTTAACCGTTTAACGGGTTCAATAATAATTAAATAAATTAATTAAACCAAAACAATTAAATAAGTTGATTAATATGTATACAACTCCAAAACTAACTAAATAAATTAATTTACAATTTAACCATTTCAATTAAATAAGAGGATTACAAATTTAATATTAACTAAATAAATTAATTAACTATTTAACAATTTCAATTAAATAAGATGATTAAAAAATTTAATAGTAATCAATTAAATTAATTAACAATTTGATAAATTAAATAAGTTACTTAACAATCTATCCAATTCAAATAAATAAAATAATTAACACATTTAATAACAATAAATTAATTAATTAACTCCTAAACAATTTCATTAATAATTAAATAACTCAATATCAATTAAACCAATTAAAATTATTAAATAAATTTTAAAACAAAACCTTATTGCGGAAATTTGGGAAAGAGAGGGGCAGTATGGCGGTCTGGAAGCATGAGCGGTGTGCGTGAGGCGGTCCGGCAGCGTGAGCGGGGTGTAGGAGGCAGTCCGACAAGAGGAAATAGGGTGCCGACTGGTCGGTCCGGGAAGGGAGGAGGAGAGGAGGAAGGGAGTTGGGGGGGTTGGTCATGGAGCAGAGGCAGAGGAAGGGGGAGTCAGTTGGTCGGTCTAGTGAAGGGAATGGAAGGGGGAGGGGTGCCGACCTGGTGAACGGGAGGCAGTAGGCAGAGGGGCGGTTGGCTGGGAGAGGGGAAGGGTGAGCGCAGGCCGAGGGGAGATGAGGGGAAGTGGGAGGCCGTGAGGGAGAGGAAACGGGGAAGAGGCGGGGGAGCGCGGTGGGTGAGATGGGGCGTATCAGGGAAGAGATGATAAGGGAGGGAGAAAAGAAAAGAAGAAGGAGGAGAAGAAGGAGAGGGGAGAAGGGATGGCGCGCGGGAGGAAGTGGGAGAAGGGAGAAGGAGGAGGGAGGGGCGGCCGAGCAAGGGAGAGAAGAGGAGAAGGAAGAAAGAGAGAGAATGAAAAGAATGGGTGGCAGCTAGGGTTTCATGGGGGGAAATAAAAAGAAGATAAAAAAAGAATTCAAGTGGTTTAAATAAATAAATAAATCAAAATGGGAAAGTTGAATAAAAATAGAAAGATAATAAAATAAAATAAAATAGAATAAAATAAAAATACAAGGCTTTAATAATAAAATTAATAAAATTAATAATAATAATAAAACTAATAACAATAATAATAAGAAAACTAAAGTTAATCATTCGGTATTTGAGACGTCCACGCAATGGGCACCGCACATTAAAATGGCGAAGCCGCACAACTTCACCCTTGCCCTGCCTGTGCGCCGAGCAGTGCAAGGTTAAGGCACACACGTCGTTGCCACAACAGGAAAACCTCATCGGGTTCAGCTTGTGCTACAACCAAGCAATTTAAATAACAGGCAATTAATTTACGAAATAAAAATTTAACATTAAAGTTATACCTCAACGATGTCCGGGCGTGACACCCTTGGTGTTCCAAACCAATTGGATCATATTGGATCATTTAGATTGAATTTATTTGATTCATGGTATCCCTATCTTTCCCCCTTACTCCTTTATTATCTTTCTATTTTATTCAAGAGTTCATTATGGTGGTAATTATCCTCTTTTTTGGGTGATTTTTGTTGGATTATTATTATTAATTGGATTCAATAGTGATTCACTTGATATTAGTGGTTGTTTATCCTTGGTTCTTGTTCATTACTTCTTGAATATTCAGTTAAGTCTGGGGATTCTTCATCTCCCCTTCTTTATATGTACATTTGGAAATATCATGATTTTTTATTTCTTTGGTTAAATGGTACATATCATCTTAATAAATATAATGAACATGCTTAATTTAATTTTAAGGGGAAGGGATAAATCACATGATTTTTACTTATTCTTGTTATTTATTCTAATATGGACATACTTGGTTTTCCAATTATGACTTATTTTGAAGTAGTGTGTTGTTTTGGTTTTTATAAAACTTTCTATGTATGTTTGTATAACCTCACCACATATGAAAATGAGCAAGAATATATATCAAACTATTAAATTGTTTTCCCAGGAAATATTGTATTTCTGTGTGAATACCCTTCATAATAATATAGAAATTATGATAAAATCCTTATTGAAACTTAATTATACATGGAGTTGTGATGTGTAGTGGTTATGATGTGTGGTGGTGGTGATGTGGGGTGGTTGCGATGTGTTGTGGTTATTATGTGTGGTGGTGGTGATGTGGGGTGGTTGTGAAGTGAGTTTTTTTGGAATGGATGGATGGTTTATCGCATATTTTTTGTAAAGTTTCTCGATAAATATAGAAAAATCTCATAATGTTAACATGGGTAATGAAATATAATGGGATGGAATGATTAATGAACTCATATAATTAAAGTAAGAAGTCTAGTTAAATTGATCATCTTTGAACATGAATTGAATGTTCTTGTTGAATGAATATGGTTGGTAATTATAAAATCTATAAATTGGTTGGATTGAAAAGAAATATGAAATGTGGCTCGTGGGCATGTCTTGTTTATGCGGTGTAGTGAATTTATAGGTGGAAATGATAGTGGATACAATTGTGAATCCTTTTGGTGATGTAGTGATATATGTTAGTGTTCTTTATATGAAACCCTATAAATCTCATTTTTTATGTTACCTTAACTCAAATCTCACAATACCATATTTATATATCATAAGGTATCATTAGCCTCATCATTTCACATTCATATATAGATCCTCTCATCTAAAATCTCACAGTATCATCTTCATGTTATATGTTATATCAATTGGAATGGTTTTTTTTTCAGGGCATTGGTAATGGGCCTGCAGTATCAGCTGTGTTTTTTGGTAAATCCGGATTTAGTGGTGGTTTTAACCACCGAAAAATAAATATAATATATTTAGTGAAAATTTTAACCACCGCTACAATTACGATATTTTTCTATCTATGGTGATTAAAACTGCCACTACGGACAATAATTTTGTATCCATTTTAACCATCACTGCACAATTTTCATATTTCTTTATTATTTCTTAGTGGTTAACTTAGTTTAGCGGTGGTTTTTCCTAGGGAAACTGATATTTTTTTAGTGGTGATTATAACTGCCACTAAAAATATATCATTTTTCCGGAAAAAAATACTTCTAAAACCATAAAGACCACTACTAATTGCACCCACTACAACGTAGAACATAAATCTCCACCATTTCCAAAAAAATACTGCTATGAAATGGTCATTTTCTTATAGTGATATATAAAGTAGATGCTTGATAAAATCTGGTGTGAAGTAAAATTTCATTACTATGAGATGAAAAAACTCAATGGGAATATGATCTGACCGCCTAACTCAAGGTCATAGATGATTCCTATCTCAATATCGGCCTTATATTTAGATTAGGTTGGAAAAGATCTAAGAAAGGGTCCAATTACCTAAAAATATCTAAAATGATCCTACAACTAAATAGCATGATTATTCCACCTCTGGGGTGGCGCGTTTCCTGGGGATGCAGAAATAGAGATTTAATATTCCCTTGTTTTGACCCATTCAACATCATTATCCTTTAAAGAAGGTTGAATTAACTCGGTGGGGAACTGTTGGTCCCTGAAAGCGATTACGTTGGGGTCGAGTACACATAAAGTTGGTCCTTCTCTAATATAAATTCCTTTCATGGTCTCCAATGGGTTTATTATTGGATCCAAGAACTCCGAACGACCCTGGTATCCATGATTCATGGACCTTATTTCCAAAGGCAGGCGCTCTTCGGCTAACGATTTGGCAAACGACGCTTAAGGACTCCATTGGATGAGAGGATGGGAGGTTAAGCTCACCACACCCTTCCAGGGTAGGATTTTCATTTGTTCTAAGACTCTCATATAGATCTAAGTCATGTTCATATGTTCGTGAATCCTTGTTTCATTCTTGAAGAGTGTGTCCACTGACTACCCTTGGTTTGTGAGATCATCATAAGCATGCATGTTTTTGATGCTACAAAGGTGGTACTGACATGATCCCTATTAGAAGGCGCTTTGGAGTTTATCTTTATCCAGGGGGGACAAAACGTGACATGAGGTTGGGATCAGACCTATAGGATGGGTTTCCTACGTATCCTCAAGAGAGTAATTAGAACCCACGTAGCTCAGATGTTTGGGACTTACGCCGAGAAGCTTCCCATTTATGGAAGCATGATTGGGTGGACCTTTTTGGATGGGCACCCTATTGAGCTTGGGCCTTCTGTAAAGCATCCTACATATCCTGATTTAATCTAGAATTAGAGTTCTCATAGTTCAAATTTGCTGATGTCGTAATCCTCATAAACCTCTAAGCCCACGTGAGTCATGCTCGGTGTGAGAAACAAGAGGATGCGAATGACTCGACAATACACATGCCTCCTCCCCTACTGTTGGGGGAGAGATATCCTATGGTGTAAGAGGCTGGGGTGACCATGGGAGAGGGCGTAGAGCGATGAACCTTTCAATGTGGGATGACATTGAAGGTCACACAGCCCTGCCCCAGAAGATTGGGGACTAACCTCAGTGGGAGGGCCCTAGAGCACATTCTGGGAAGGGGAGGAGTTTCATCCTCATCAAAGGGGGGTGAAAACATAACCCCTTAGACTTATCACAATTCATTATTGAATGGAAAATCATGTGATCACCCTTGAACCTAGTAACGAGGAGGTTCACATCGACATCCCAAGGTTGGAATCTGGGTTACCATGGGAATGTAGCCTCACAGGCATTTCCGAAGCCCGCATTGTTGTGGGGAGAGGCTTTTTAACTCTTCTTTCCATGGGTATGTATACTCAAAGGGGTGAGCTGATGCACTTGATGGTCTGACCATATGAGTCTGGAGGCTTTGGGGGAGGCTTTGGCCTGATGCCGGGGGACTATTTTGCAGAGGGCTTGTGGAGGACTGGATGGTAATAGAGGGGTGAGGTTGGAACCATAAGGATTAATACCCAAAAACACTCCATTTTGCATACAGTTTTCTTACGCAGGATGGGGGAGGCTCCACATACCATAGTGGTATGAGGACAGAGGTATCGTATGTGTGCCGATACGGTACGCGGGCATGGGTATCGCCAACTGCATACTGAAGTGGTATGAATCTCACTATGCCTCTTTGGGTTGTATCCACGTACCGATTGGGTAGGCGACGCTGGGTTCTGTCCGCATAGTGGTGCACTACGTGAAGCACCCTGTCGAAGGAGGGTCTGGGGGACTACTATTCATGGAATATTCATTTTTGGGGAGTCTTTGGTTTGTGGTTACCCTATTAGGTTCCCAGTTCTGTTTTTATTATTCAATTCTCTTGTTTTACGGTTTGCGGCCGACTGTACCTATGAAGGATGTGGATCACGGTTCGTGCTTCTCCGTTGAAACAAGATGGAAGACGGCGTACAACCTTTAAGTCTCCCTCAAAATTTCATCGTCCATCCTTCTCACTATTCATACGCCTTTTTCCCTGTGTATTGTGCTCCTTTTATAGAGTACTAGAGCAGTTGTATCTTCTGGGCACACGACACCATTTGCAGAGGCCCATTGATCGATATATTTACACGTGAAAGACTCAATCAACCGAGGTTCATGGAGGCTTCGGTTCACAATGATGGTTCGCAATGCCTTTCCCATTCACTTTGTTTGTGCACTGATGAGATCATGGTATGGTACACATATGGTGTTCTAGCATACAGATCCTTCGATGACATGGTTCGCGATTTTCCTTGCTTGCTGGACATCACTTCGTGGGCCAGTGGTTCACGAACTATCCCTCATTCATGGTGGTTCATGATTAATCCTCTCCGCATACCTTTCTTGGTATGTGGTATGTAGACCACATGAAAACTTGAATTCCTTCAAGTTCTTTTATAGAAATGAAACTCAAGTTGAGTCCCTTTGGTTTAATAGCCTTGCAGAAACAATTGATTCCTCCTGCAAAGCGATTGCGGGGGTATATTCTACCTTGACATAATTTTCAAGACCCTAAAAATTCCCCCCATCGGATTGTTGTTCATTCGGAATGAAAATGGGACTATTCCGATGTAGAAATAGTCCTGGACTGAAATAGTTCATGGTAGAACAGGTGGACCTAGTAGGTGGGGACCACACCTATATATAGGGGCCCATGTCATTTGTCTTTTACTGTTTCTCATGGAAAAAAGTGCTCCCGATTCCCCTGTCTCCTTCACACTCGCGTACCATGCTCCTTGTGGAAATTCTTCTCGTGAACTCCTCTGTACGTTGCGCAAACCAATCTCCATGCCATTTCCCCTTCCACATACCACATTTTAGTTTCAGTGAACAAGACTGTGGAATTTTAAAACCTAAAATCCACACTTCTCATAGTAGAACGCTACGCGGCGGCCTCATTTTCATACCGATCTTTGATCGATGAACCGAACATCAAAAATTCTTAATAAGGACTTAAATGTTAATCCATATCTTCTGAACACGAACTTAATCAAGGTCTTGGTTTGTGATTTCTTCCTTCCATAGTCCATTCTGTTTTCTAGCCAACGGTTTGAGGGCCTACACCTCATGATTTTTTTGCATACCATGGATGTTCGTGGTGAACTGCATCCGTGTACCATAACCGTAGGTGGAGTGTCTTCTGCATGTCATGTTGTACGCAGGATGTGGAAACTGCATATCATTTATGATATTCATAAGCTGAGCTTCATGTGGATATATTTTGAGTCCTTTATCCACTTTTCTATAGTTTTTATCCAATAATTTTTATTGTACTGACTTATCATCAGCTTTTGGATCTTCTTATGCAGGCTACGATGGCTGACTCACAGGCAGCTGACAACATCATCGCTCCTTCTGAGGCTATTATTACTGCTCCTCTTTCTACTACAGACGAAAGATTGGGGGATATGGAAAATTTGGTTAACAACAAGACTTTGGTCACTCCATTTCACCATTACCTTGAGATTCTTCTCACAATAGGTCAACGAGGGTACCTGATCTCAAACAAGATTCCCTATTACGAGTTTGGCCTTTTGTCTGACACAGAGATCCCGATGCCAGACCCTATTGATCATCCTACTGCCTAGATAATCAATAATTCTATTCCAAAGGATTTGGTTTCTTCAAAGGTGAGGTACCTTCCGAGAGATAGTACCCCCGATTCTTTGCTGCACTACACACCTAGAACCTTAGAATGGGTGAAACAAAAAACTGACCAGATGACCCATTGTTATCAAAGTATTTCAAGGAAGTATTTAGAAAAAGAACAATATGGATGGTTGTCCTAGAGTGACCTTCGCCCTGGAGAATCATTTGGCATGGATTGGGGGTGTCCCTTTTGGGTTCTACAGAGTTGTAAAGAGTTTCGAACCGAGCTACAGACTGTGGGACTGTACGAGGCCACCTGGGTTTCTCAGACATGCACCCATTTTCCTACATCCCTCATTTCACAACTCTTAAGCAGGTGGAGTCCAGATACCAACATATTTCATTTGTCCCAAAAAGAAGTTGGCATCAGCCTTTGTGATATCCAGCTGATTTCAGGAGTCCCTTTTTTGGGGACATGTATGATGAGTTTCTTCCTCCCTCCACTTTTTGGGATGATGAGGAAAGAACCCCCTCATTGTCTAGAAAACTCATCACCCAAGTGAAGACAGTTTTGAAGGAAAATGATCTCTGTCTGAATCAGGGCATTTCATTTTATGATTGGTTTGGTGATTTTTCTAAGCATACTGGTCTCGAGACTAATCTGGGGAGACCTAGGGATTGTCCTACCAAATCCACCTGAAGCCAGGAAAGTACTTACTGGCCCCTCTTAGAAGAGGGGGGTTTTGGAAATGGTGATGGGGGATCATCCCCGACGTCGATCAGTTATTTCAACTGGTGGATTTCTTTTCCATGTTCCTAAGTGGGTGGATTCTACCAGTGCGAGAATTTGGTGGTGTAATAGCCTCAACCTTTATCATGGATACTCATTTGGACACCATCAAATTCATTAATTTGGATATCCCCATTTTGGCCAAGATATATCGCATACTTGGCTTAATCAGTGAAGGGGGGTCACCTTACTAGATGGTTGGACCTTTTCAAATCCTTTGGGGATGGATGAGAGCCCACATATGGGGTTATTCCTTCATCAATTCCTTACTAATCCTACATTCAACCCTTTTACTGTATCTTTAGAGCACCAGCGGAGTAATGCTAGCTGCTTGGTTCCACAAGATAAGCAGGAGGAGCAGACTAAAAGGAATGGAAAAGACTTAATGAAATTCCTAAACGTTTATGAATGCTTATCTTTCCACCCTTATGACTCCCCCACTAGTACTATTATGAACAATACATCTGAAGACTTTGTCAATCAAGGATACTTATTTTCATTGTGGGAAGGCGTATTGGTTTCCCACATCGAAGGGGATCTTATTTGAGAGGGTCATGTACCCTGAAGATATAGCCGAAAATTCAATTGCATTCAGAAGTTATGCCATCCCTCTCTTAATAGTGCTCTTGAGGAGAAAAATCTTATGATAGCTTTCCAATTATGTCTAATGTTTACCCGAGAGGACACCTAGAGCTAGGTCAGACATCTGGGTTCCACGGATTCCATGCCCTTCCTTACTAAGAATTATGCTAAGGCCTGGGTTAAGTCATATCCATATGGCCAATTAGCTAACTTGGTGCCCATTGTGGCGACTCCCAGGGCTTCCAAGGCAAAGGGAAAGGGGAAGAAAAAGGAATTTGTTGAACACCCTAAACCTGGAAAGGTTCTATGAAGGTCTCTTCACTCCCTCCTTAGGAAAGTTGTAAAAGAGGGGGTTATGACCTCACGATCTGCCGAAAAAGCTACTGGAGCTGATCCCGGAAGTCCATCATCAATTCATTATGAAGCTAATTTTTTGGTGTCCTAGAGGTACTGGGACCTTTTTAAAGGTCATCCACCTTCCTACGGCTGGCCCTCTCATGATTTATGAAACTCCTCTAAAAGAGGGAAGTTTCCCTTATGGGTATTGGTTTAGAGTCAGCACCGGCTGACATTTATTTTGATAAGGATCTAGATGAGGTGGGATACTACCTTAAGGACCTAGAGACCCTTATTAATTCCGTAAGTGGTCACCTCAAGTACTTGCATTGGGTACTTCCCATGCTGCAACCGGGAACCATTAATGAGGATGACGACGCTGTTGGCTTACCTACTACGACCACCAAGAAAAAGGTTTCTTCTTCACCCTTATCATCTCATAAACACTCATCTTTTTGGGGTCCCGAGCTTATAGGGACACCTCAGAAACATTTATAGTCATCTAGGTCCACCTCGCTTCCTCATGTTAACCCCCCAGAGTTGGCCATCCTGATTACAGATACATTTCCAGAAGCTTGGAGAGTCTGGGATGAGTTGAGGGTGACTTCCTCAGATGAAGATATATGGAGGATTCTTCAGAGGGAACACATTGATCTTATAGGTTTAGGGCGATCCATCTCTCATACCTTTATTTCAGCTGATGAAGATCCTGATGAGGTGGTATCTCACTTTACTGAAATGGAAAGGTGCCTTCATGCTCCTACGGACATGCATTATTGGTTAGACTGCATGTCTTTGATGGAAGTATTTCCATGACTAACGGGAGAGGTCTAATCTGCAACTTTGATCTTAAATTAATTTATTGCAAAGATGCTGAAAGCCTTTCCCTTTCCCTCTTATTTTTAGGGGCCCTCCAGATCTCATGGAATGACTTTCTCCCTAACTTATTCTCCCAGAGGTACTGTGGCTAGGGAGTATGCCCCTTCACCGGTGGGGGGTATTGCTGAAGGATCTCTAGTAGCCCAAGATCATATGAATGTGGTAATTTTGGACCCTTCTAGGGCGTTCCCTCCTCTGGAACCTCTTGGTGATCTTATTTAGGAGTCATCTCTCCAACAGTCCTAGAAACATAAGAAAGGCTCTTACCTATCAAAGTGCATTCGAAGGGGGATCACAAGTAAGTGTCTTCTCACATGGTGATTGAACCAAATATCCTTTCCTTGTGGACTCACTGGTTCATATATGTTCTTTGACATAGGGCCCATTAGTGATCAGATGACGCTCGATCGGGCATCTATATACCCTGTCCCTTTTAGGGTAGAGGAATGATCACCATCTATTACAGCTAATAATAACAGAGAAGTGGGACCATTTTAGGTGACCATGGGTGTTGTTGACCCATCATATGTGTCTACCCCTACTCAAACAATTTCCTCCCCAATAGTGGAATGTCATCCAGAAGTTGAGAGTTCATTTGAACGTGATGAGCCAACTCTCATGGAGAGGGACAAGGTGGTCTTTATGTCGGGGGATGGGCCCTGTGATGAGCACAAGGTTTTGTTGGCTCTTGGAGGGGATTCAAATATCGTTGATCTAGTAAATCTTGATCGAATAGCTTTTTACCCTATGGGAAACATTCTTTAAATACTGATGTCCTTCCCACTCATGGTGGTTCTAGGGACGTTACGGTCAAGGAAGCATATGCTCCGTCCCTTGAAAATCTGGAGCGGGCTATTGTTCCATTTTTATAGTTCAAAGAGGTGTTATATTTTCTGCCCCAATTATTCTGAGACCAATATCCTTGTCTGGACTTACCATCCCATTCAAGCCTCATATTACCCGACAACCTTTTGAGGGAACCTTTGAGGGATACTTCTTTGGCCGAGCATGGACCTGGGTCTTTACTCTTCCCACATATCTATGGGGTGCCACTAATGATTGAAGATATAGAATTACCTATTTCAGATAGTGGAGCTGTTGTAGGGGTGGGTGGTGTTGATGTCATATCCTCCCTATCTTTTGGATCACAACCACAGGATTTGGCAATAACAGATGTCCCTACTTTTTCATCTATTAAAATTAATAGAGACGAGGCTATCGCTGGGTCAAGACATGTTGTAGCTTCCAAACCAAGTATCTATATAGTGAAGTTCATCCCCAACTACATTTCATCATCAAGGAGTGATTTTGAGACCGAATGATAGAGGTTATCTGAATTTCATCCTACTCAGAAAAAATCGTGGAGGAATATCTGGGGATTAATCTCCCAGACTCCATTGGAAGAGATGCCAAAAAAATTTACAGGGTTACACTACCAATTTGTAGTCCTAGGTTTTGTTGGATTTAACTAACATGGCATTTACGACATAGTAAGCAAAGTGGTCACTGCTTGAAAAGAAACTAGTGCACTTGAATGTCAACTGTCCATGGTAGAGTCGATGACTTATCTAGAGGCTTGACGAAAAATCCTTATTGAAGAAGCTGCCAATAATGATGGGAAGGTTTCAAAGTTGCAAGAAGAACTCATCAATCAAGAGTCTTTGATGGAGTAGCTTTACCAGGAAGTAGATCAACAAATCCAAAAACTATATCGGCTCAAACAAGAGCAGGCTCGGGCTGCAGCTGCCGTTGAGGAAGGGTGATGGAAAATGTAGGAGGGAGAGAGAACTAAACTCCATGCCATGAGCGAATAGTAGGTTCTGTGAGTGGGTGAAGAATCCGAGACTGCAAACTTTTTGAAGCTTCACTAATCCATTGAGGAATTTCACCAATTGTAGATGTATCTTTGTGACTATGATGAATGACTCCTGTAAAGGTCTTATCTTGATCTTGAGGAGAGAATCCAGGTTGTGGATGCCCATCATACATTATCATGGAATATGATGGAACTGATTTAATTCTAAATTTCCTATCTTTGCATTTTTCCATCAACATCATTTTAGTCATGTGTTGATTTTGAACCATGACTTGAAATCAGTAAACTCAAATAACCAAATTGAGTTCTAATATTTGCCTGAGATAAGGGACTTAGCGAGCGTAGTTCGACTACTTTTGAGGATGAATGGAATACCTCATGAACTTTTATTTATTTTTCATTATTACCCTAATTTTTTTCCTATGCCTAATTGGCATGGGCTTAGTGAGCATACATTGGTTTCTTCTTAGGACTCCCTTTGCAGGTTTTTGACCTAACAATCTTTAGGACTCTTTTTTTATGTGGCTCATCATTGTTTTTAATGAACTGATACATTAATTTTACCTAGAGGTGTCTTCCATGGATTTTCCCTCTGGAGAGTATGACGTCTTTTTCACTGGCAGTTTACAATCTTTCTATACTGATGGTTTATGTTGAATATCTTTGAACAAACCTAATAGGGTAGGGCCTTTGACTCGGGACCGTTAACCAGGAATGATCTAGTATCCTTTAGACATGGGCTAGGGATTTTTATTGACCCTAGATTTGTGGATTATGGACATGCATGAGGCTGAGGAGCCACTTTAGGCATACATAGGTTGGAAAGGACTCTCCTGGGGATGAATTTTCCTTTGATTAATGGCCATTTTTGTGGGAGACATATGCAGAGCCACCAGGGCATGATGTGCATAGTCAATCAAGGGTGTTCATGGGACACTGGCCTTCCATTTCCAATGGACTGGTGGGATTTACAATATTTTGGATTTTTCTTAATATTGGGAGCCACAATAGGTGGATGTCTTGAGTAGTGTTGTCTGAGAACATTAGGAACATTCATATCAGCCTTGAGTGGGAAATTGTTCCCGTACATTTCTTACTTATGTGAGGGAGAGATGGAAAGTCGTCAGTTCAGTTGAAAGTCCTTTCTATGTCAGGGGTACTTGGGAAGAAAGGGGAACATAAGATGTCATTCAAAAGTTTTCCAAATCTAGGGGTGTGACAAGACGTGAACGTCATTTGAGAGTATAGAGGTTGGAAAGGACTCTCACAGAGATTAATTTTCCTTTGATTGACAGCCATTTTTTGTGGGTGACATGTGCAGAGCCACCAGTGCATAATGTGAATAGTCAATCAAAGGTCTTCACAGGACACTATCCTTCCATTTCTGATGACCTTTGAGGATTATGGAGATTGAGAAAGTTCTGAATACAGTTCATGACCTTCGATCCAGGGTTCCTATAATCATAAAAGGAGGATTTTTTACTAAACTTCTTTAGGGAAACACAGAAAAGGGTGGGGGTACCCTTCCTTTGCATGCGGGTCAATCTACATGCATACAGATGAGACATCTTTTAGAAACCTCAAAAAGGCTAGAGATGAACTAGGCCCTAATGTTCCAACATATCCAGGATGTGTGAAAGAAGGAAAATGTAAACCATGAATTTGAGGGCCCTTGATTCAGGAGTGGTGGAATGAGGCTTGAAATCCATTGGGTGTACTGAGATAGGGGAGGACTCTCCTGGGGACGAATTTTCCTTTGATTGACGGCGATTTTGTGGACAATGTATGCTGAGCCACCGGGGCATGATGTGAATTCTCAATCAAAGGTGTCCGCGGGACACTGGCCTTCCATCCCAGATATCCTTGGATGGTTATGGGGATTCAAGATCACTCAAAGCACGGAGTTTGGAATATTTAAATAGCATGTCCGGACATATTGGGGATATTTGGGCTGCGATTTACTCATGGAATAGTGTCCCTTATGTAGATATGACTTATACGCAGGGTGATTTATTCGTTCCATATTTGGGATATCCGGTCGTTTAACATCACATGGCCAGAAAATGGGGTTTCTATTGGGGAATGGAACCATGGCATGCCTTTTAGGGTCATGCTACTAGGACCAAATTCCCAGGCCATGTTTCTATAATGTGACGGTGGATCTCTCACTAAGATCCCTAAGCTCATGTGAGCTATGATCGGTGTGAGAAAAAATGGATTACAAGGGTTCTATATCACCATCGAAAAATAGTGAATTCAGTATTAGGGGGAATTTTTAGACTAAATCCATTGCTTTACAGTTTAGCATTCTGCGGTGAGGACAATTTTGGCCTTGTAGTTTAGCATTGTCCAGTGGGGACGATTTTGGCCTTGCAATTTAGTGTCATGCGGTGAGGAAGATTTTTCCCTTGGAGTTTAGCATCATAAAGTGAGGAAGATTTTGGCCTTGTAGTTTAGCATCATGTGGTGAGGACGATTTTGGGCTTACAGTTTAGCATCGTGTGGTGATGATGATTTGACCTTGTAAAGGTTTTCAAAAGTTTAAGGTTAATCACAGTAAGGGTGTTATGGCATTCCTTACAAGTGAGTGATGATAAAAGGTGTAAACCATAGTCTTGTTGGAAACTTGAATTAGGAGGGGGGAATGAGGCATGAAAGACATTGGGTGTACTGAGATAGGAGAGGGCTCTCCTGGGGACGAATTTGCCTTTGATTAATAACCATTTTTGTGGGAAACCTATGCAGAGCCACCAGGGCATGATGTGCATAGTCAATCAAAGGTGTCTATAGGACACTGACCTTCCATCTCAGATGGCCTAGGATGATTATGAGGATACAAGTTTTCCCAAGTTATGGAGTGTGAAAAATGGGAATGGTGTTCCTAGGAATGTAAGAATACCTAGACCACGATTAATCATGACCTTTTTGGACCTTCCACATAGGTCTGACCATACGAATGGGGGAATGGGGCATTTTTTGCTAGCGGTTGGGCTAGGATATCAAATCTAAGTGTCACTACATATTCTGGGAGGGAAGAAATCAAGCCACACTTAGTTCTGGAGAGCTCATGAAGTTTATTGTCATGCACATGGGATGTTTTGTGCTATGTAGTTTAACGTCTTACAATGTAGACATGTTCCTTACAGTTTAACATCATGTGGAAAGGATTATGACTCATATTTTATGTTCTCAGAGTTTGGAACATGACATTGGAGGCACTTTTAACTCATAGTTTAGGGTTGTAGATCTTGGACATTATCTTTAGGGACATTTTTATGGCTCATATTTTAAGGTCCTAGAGTTTGGACAATAACATTGGGGTGACATAAATCACAGTTCAGGGTCATTGAGTTTGGACCATGACATTGGAGGCATTTTTACTCATAATATAGGGTCATTGAGTTTGGACCATAATATGGGGAATTTTAACTCATAGCTTCGGGCCGTTGATCTTGGACCTTGGAATGAGGGTCTTTTTATAACTCATTGTCTTGGGTTGTAGAGCTTGGACTGTGATATGGGGGCATTTTCATGACTCATACTTTAGGGTCGCAGATCTTGGACCTTATGACTCACAGTTTAACGTCGTAGAGTTTGAACATTATTTTTGGAAATATTTTTATGTGAAGTATTTATTCAAGAACTTCACATTTGTAAGAGTTGTGATGAGCAATCCATTCATCGATATCAGGGCGTATGCTACATTGGAATAGAACCTATAAATGATATATGGTCATTCCCACTTTGGTTCATGCTTCGTGGCCGCACATTCGTTGAGTACGCGCAAAATTTGGCACCGTTGCTGGGGCAGTGGAGGCGGTGGTGCACAACAGGGACGCCGGCGGGAGGCAGGGGAGGTCGGGCTTCAGGTTCAGTTCATGAAGATTGGGATCGGCAAGGAGGGGATGCGACTGGGGCAGGTCGCGGATGCGGGTTCAGGCATGAGGCAATGGGGAGATGTGGCGCAGCGATGAGGGCACACAACGACTTTGACAGAGGGGATGCGGCGCAACTCAAGCAGAAGGGTGCGGCAGTGCTGATGGAGGAGAGGAAGCGCGCTTGGCATACGGGAGATGCGGCGCAGCGGTGAGGGGTGGATTTGGTTTCTTCTGAAGATTTGGGTTCCGAGATTGATATTTATTTTCTACTGAGATTGTGTTTGATCTTTTCATGTCTCGTATGCAGATTCAAATTGATATTCTGTTGTTTTTTTATGTTTGCTGCTGCTGTGAGGATGCGGTTGATGGCAGGGGAAGCGGCGAAGAAAGAGGTTCGTGCGGGCAGGGGAGTGAAGATAAGGGTAGATGTGGAGTTAATTTGCTTGCTGCTGGATTGGAGGCATGGAGGACTGTATCAGTGAGGTAAAGCGGTAGAGTAGTAGCGATGAGGATGGGTGAATCAGTGAGGTAGCTATATTGGTGATGATGGGTGCATCAGTAGGCTGTGCGTATCAGGGAGGTAGTAAAGGGGCCAGAGGTGTATCAGTAGGCTTAATAACGGTGAACTAGAGGGTATCAGTGAGGAAATAAAACATATCAGTGAGGTGTCTGCAGCGGTGAGAAAAGATGGAACAATGAAGTGTTTCGGTAGCAAGGCTACTGATAAGGACTAGCGGTGAGGTGTTGCGTATCAGTGAGGTTTTGTGTATCAGTGAGGCTGGTCACCGATAAAGGTGGGGTCGTGCGGCTGCCACACCAGCAAACAAAAATAACCAAGAAAATTAAATAAATTAAATAATTTAATAAAAATAAAAAAAAAATAAATAAATAAATAAATTAAATTAAAAAGAATGGAATAAAAAAAAAGTTAAATAATGAAACTTTATTTAAACAAATGAATTAATTTGGGTTAAAGAAAATAAACAAACTTAATTAAAGAACAAATCAAAATATTTACAATAACTTGCTTAAATTATCTAACCAATTAATTAAAGAATTAATTAAATTAAAGAATGAAAAATTTTAAATGAATAAAATTAAATTGTTAAAACTAATTAAAGTATTAAAATACTAAAAAGAAAAAAGATTTATTTATTTACAATTTAAATAATAATGCATTAATTAATTTAATTAATGAATTAATAAACTAACTGGAATGAAAATTATAAGAATAAAAGATTAAATAAATAAAAGTCTAATTCGCACGACTCATTTAATTTTAGAATTATTTACAATGACACTAAAGCACATTAAAACACATTTCTTAAACTAAAATCTGATTATTCTACACAGCAAGTACAAAAAACACAACACTTATCAAATATTTAAAAAAACAACAACATTTTAAAATAAAAAAGTGAGTAAAAAATACAAAAAGGGTGTGGCAAAGAGTGTAAAAACACTGCCACATCAAAATCCCCCACACTTAAAGCCTTGTTTGTCCTCAAAAAAATACATGCCTTAGAATTTAAAACAGAAATATAATTTGTAAGTTTCAACTAAAAAGGTGCATGACTAAACTTTAATACCCAGAGGATCAGGACAAAACAATGAGTCAGGTTTTTCAAAGGTGTTCAAGAATGTTGTCATGTCTAGCTTCAAATACTCACTGGAAGTCAACAAGCTCACAAATTCATAAGATTTCAAGTATGGCATGCCTCCTATGTGTATTCATTAACCTTATTACTTCACCTTACAGTTCATGTTCTAATTCAAAGAGTGTTGACAGGTTAGATGAAGTGGAACTCAAAACTCAACCAAGGGCACCTTCCATTCTCACCTTCCTCCAGGTTCCAAGAAATTAAATTCCATTAATTTGATTACTTTATTGACTCAACAAAAATTAAAATTAACCAAGTCAATTGGTCCCTTCTTCATCTGGGTTCAAAATTCCCCTCACCTTAATGAGTTCGTTTTTGACAAGGGCACTTTATTTCACTTTTTCCCAGCCATATTCCATGTGCAGATCACTATGCATACCACTTATTAAAATAGAAATTGGCTTTATTTATTAACAGAAACGCACCCAATGCAGCTTGTCTTAGATACTCACCATGGGATCCCATTTTCCCATTTTTCTCCAGTTACAAAGGACTAGTTAATAATCAATCATGTTGACTTCCTAATGTGATTGAATATTATTTAACAAAAATGTGAGTCCCCTGGGTTCCAGTGAAAACATCAAGATACTCTAAGTCATTATCATCATCCCACAAAACCTATACTCTCATACTCTTATCCTCTGTTCCTAAACAGACAGATCCATAGAGACAATGAACAATTGCACTCAGAAATCATTCATACTTAACAATTTCTGACTAAGTGCCACTCTCAACATCCAGCAAACAATTATCCACTAAACAGGACATAAATGAAATACCATTGAACCTCCAATGACCATCAAGTGATGAAAGAATTTGAAAATTTTTAAAGGAATTTTGAACCATTTTTTTGAAAAAAATGAAAAATATTGACCATCTTTTAAACAAACTTAGGTTCAAGAAGGGGGAATTCGACATGAAAATAGAATGACCCCTCTCCCCCACACTTAAAACCCAACATTGTCCCTAATGTTGAATCTCAGGGTAGGAGATAGTTAAAGTTCAAAACAAATGGACATTTCAGCTAAAAAAGGAAATGGAGGGGTATCAATGAAGTTCAAGTATTTTATTTTCCACACAAAAAGTGAAAAGAAAATAAAAACCAAAACAAAAGAAAACAGAAGAATACGACCCCACCAACCATCACCAGCAGTACGTACAGTTCTATTCCTAAACTGTTCATGCTTTAAATCAATGTGAGTAGACAAAAGATTCTATCAATTTACCTCAAATAGTATCATGATTAATAATGATGTGCATCAGCATCATAATTCCATTGTAAGCAGTGGGTGCAAGAATGTTGTACAAATCAGCTCAAAATACATTTTCAACTAAGTAGATATTAGAATCTAACACCCATGCATAAAACACAGTCCAAGAGTTTCAAAAATCAGTGGGAACTCCCCCACACTTAATTCACAACAGCATTCAATAAAAATGTGAAGAGTAAAACATTGAGACATAAAACAATACTCCCCTGAATGTGCAACTTCTCAAATTTAAAAATGTCTCCCTTTTATTTCCATGTGTATGAACTCTGGTTGCTCCAGTTTGGAACCTACATGATGAAACAATTTAACATTAGAATTAAAGATTTTAAGTTAGGGAGTGTTATCCATGATCTTCAGTGTTCTCTGACGACAACCTCCTTCCACCATGAATGTTCCAAATGCGGCTACCATTGAAACATGATTCTCTTAGCAAACCAGGACCACCAGACTACTTGCACCATATGATAATGAAATGCAGAAATTATTTTTCACCAAACAGAGATACAAGCAACTGAGCAAGGAGCATTTATTCAAACTAAAAATTTAAAGCAGAAAACAAAGTAAACCATGGGTTTCCTCCCATGAAGCGCTAGGTTTAAAGTCCCTATCCAAACCTTATTCCCCTAAATATTTCTAACCATGATCATTTAATGGGAAAGAGTTGTCAATGGTGTGGACTTCACAATTGTCGAAGGAATCAAGAGAAGGACTACTCAAGACATTTTAATTTTCATCACTAATCAGAATTCTCCAAAATTTATCTTGATCACTAAGAGGATTCATTCTATCTAGCTCAACTGGGTCTCTAAAAAGCAGTTCATTAGCTCTTAAAAAGTTCAATAGTTGTCCATGAAAATCACCAATCAAATCAAGAATACTTCCAGAGCATCCATCACACTTAGATTTTTTCTCAAACCTAAAAATAGAAGAGGAAACATTGACAAAACCCTCAGCAAGTCCCAGATTAGCTCGCAACTCTGACAACTCATAAATCTCCCAGAAGAAGTTATCAAATTCAATTTTCAACAAATTGTTCTGAATGTCCACAGAGGACTCAAATGATGTGAATCTTTCAAGTTCAGGTATGAAATCATCACTCACAACATCAAACTGGGAAGGGAAGATGATATCAAGGAAATGAACTTGTTCATAATGACAATCATCAAGTTTTTCAGCAGGGCTCAACCCATAGCTTTCTCCAGCTTCAGGAACTCTTAGATAGTCAACTTCACAGGGGAAACATTCATAAAAAGGTTGCGACCGAGAAGGAAAAAGTTGTGACTCACTCTCCAGAATGTGTTCCAAAGAAAGAATTTGTTCATCAACAGGAGGGTGTGGGGAAAGAGCAGTAGCCAGGGAAAAATTTCCAGTGGGTTGGGGAATTAGTATCTTTGTGACCTCAGGTGGGAAAGACCCATACTCAGCTCTAACCTCAATTTTTTAACATTGATTCACAGCCACATCTATCACATCACATGTAACCTCATGTCGGGGCCTTTCAAACAACAACATTTCCTCCACAGCATATACATCTTGGAGGGTGAGTTTACCTTTGGAGACATCAATGATGGAACCACCAGTAGCAAGGAAGGGTTTGCCTAAGATGATTGGAACCTTTTCATCACATTCCATATTTAGGATCAGGAAATTAGTGGGCAATGTGAGTTTTCCTACACTTACTAATAATTCATCCATTCTACCATAAGGGTGTGTGAGTGATCTATCATCAAGCTGAAGACAAACAGATGTTGGTTGGATATCCCTAAGACCCAGCTTTGTGAACAAGGAGAAATGCATAAGATTTATACTTGCTCCTAAGTCATAGAGACAATTTAGTTTCCCACTTCCTCTTATTCAGCACTGAATGATAAAGCCCCCAGGGTCCTTTAATTTGTGAGGAATATTTTTTTGGACAATTGCACTACACTCCACATTGAAATCAAATTTATCCAAATTCTTCTAATAATTCTTGTTCTTCAGAAACCTTTTTGTGAATGAAACATATTAAGGGATTTTATCCAAGGATTCTAAGAAAGGCATGTTGATGATGATTCTTCGAATCAGTTTAAAAAATCTCTGGTAATCGGGTTCATCACTTTGCTTCAATCTTTCAGGGAAGGGAATGAGAGGGGCATAATGTTTCAGAACAGGTAGGTTATTCACCTTCTCCTCATACCCCAATTTCTTTTTTTTTCTTCCTTAATCAATTCCCACTTCATTTTCTTTGGTTCCTTAGCTTTCTCAAGTGTGGTTTGCACAATATTTTCAGTATGAATCTCGCTTTCTAGATTTACAGAATTGGGATTTTCGAGATTTTCATTTTCAATTTGAGCTTGAAAATTGTTTTCCTCTTTCCTAGGTGGTTCCTTAACTGGTTCCTTAAGTTTAAGCCCTGACCTAGTTGTTAGTACCATCACATTTTCTCTTAGATTGGGGGTTGAAGTGCTAGGCAGCTTGCTCTTTTCCTTACCATCTTGATTCTTAGCCATTAGACTCATTTGAAGTTCTAAATTTTGAATCTTAGAATCTATTCCGTTCTTAAATGAGCTGATCTCAATCAACACTTGTTGCAACATCCCCTTTAACTCCCCTTGAGAATTAGAAGATTCAGCCTCATATTGATTCTGGAAAATTTGTTTGGGCTATGGGTGGAAAGTTGGGGCAATGAGATGCTTGTTTGGCGAAGTGGGTTGCTTTGTGACACCTTGCTCATTACATGATAGATTGGGCTGACCTTGATATCTAGAGTGGTGTGGATTTGAGAGTTGAGCATGGACACCTTGATTCCTAGACATGTAATCACCAAATTGGGCATTCTCATCACATGAAACAGAGAGATCAAAGTTTGGAAAACATCTCTGAGTGTGACCGAACATCCCACAGTGATAGCACTGCTCCCTATGGACCCTATCAACAACAACAATAGCTTGAGAATTTGTATCAGTCCTATAGATGACTCTCTTCCTAGTGCACTTGTGCTGAGATTTTTTGGCCAACTTATCAAACAATTGTTCCAGCTCCTCAGAAGTGTAATTAGAGAAATCACCTCCACAAGATTGATCAACTAAGTTCTGATTGTAGGGGGTGAGGGAATTATAGAAAGTGTCCATGAGAAGATGGGGAGCTAATTGATGGTTGGGGCTCTGTCTAAGAAGACCTATGAACCTTTCCCATGATTCTTGAAAGAGTTCCCCCTCATCCTGGACAAAGCCAGTGATCTTCTTCCTAACCTCAATGGTGGTGTTCCTAGGATAGAATTTAGATACAAAGGCATTGCACACCTCTTCCCATGTTTCAAAGATTTCCTCATCTAAATTTTGAAACCAAGTCCTAGCCCTCCCCTTTAGACAGAAAGGAAACAACCTCAACCTCAACTCCTCTACACTAAGATCTCACAGAGGCAACTGCTGGATAGAACTATAAAAATATCTGATAAACTCTAAGGAGTCCTCTACTGGAAGACCATTAAATGATGGTAGTTTAGAAAGATGAGACTGTTTGATCTCATAGCTCTAAGACCTAGGGGACAATTTGATGCAGGATGGATTGTTTGACATAGCAGTAATTTGAAACTCCCTAAACTTAGGCCTCTCAGGGTTAGGAACTAAGGGTTGTGGCCAATTGAAATTTTGATTTCCAGCAATGCTATCCAAATTCTCAATTTCAAGTTTTTTTTTGTTTTCTAAGTATAGAACAATGTTTGTTGATTTCTTTAATAGTAGTTTCAAGTTCTGACTTAGAAGATCTAGTGTGCATGCAACTTCAACAACAAGATTTTCTTGAGATTTTTTTGTATAGTTTTTAAGTTTTGTATTTTTTTTCTATTAAAAAAAATTTGAGTTTTTTTTAAACACGGTCACACGTGACTTCCCCGAAAACGGCACCAAAATTTGGCCGCGCAGTCATTGAGTACGCGCAAATTTTGGCGCCGTTGCAGGGGTAGTGGAGGCGGTGGCGCAGAACAGGGAAGCCGGTGGGAGGCAGGGGAATTCGGGCTTCAGGTTCAGTTTGTGAAGACTGGGATCGGCAAGGAGGGGATGCGACAGGGGCAGGTCTTGGCTGCGGGTTCAGGTAGTAGGCAATAGGGAGATGTGGTGTAGCGGCGAGGCCACGCGAGGGCTCTGACAGAGGCGATGCGGCGCAACTCGAGCAGAAGGGTGTGGGGACGCTGATGGAGGAGAGGAAGCGCGCTTGGCATAGGGGAGATGCGGCGTAGCGGCGAGGGGTGGATTTGGGTTCTTCTGAAGATTTGGGTTCCGAGATTGATATTTATTTTCTACTGAGATTGTGTTTGATCTGTTCATGTCTCATATGCAGATTCAAATTTCTATTCTCTTGTTGTTTTTTTATGTTTGCTGCTGCTATGAGGATGCAGTTGATGGCATGGGAAGCGGCGAAGAAAGGGGTTCGCACGGACAGGGGAGTGAAGATAAGGGTAGCTGTGGAGTTAATTTGCTTGCTGCTGGATTGGAGGCATGGATGAGTGTATCGGTGAGGTAAAGCGGCAGAGAAATAGTAGTGAGGATGGGTGCATCAGTGAGGTAGCTATAGCGGTGAGGATGGGTGCATCAGTAGGTTTTGCGTATTAGTGAGGTAGTGAAGGGGACGGAGGTGTATCGGTAGGCTTAATAACGGTGAATTGGAGGGTATCTGTGAGGAAATAAAACATATCAGTGAGGTCTCTGCAGCAGTGAGAAAAGATGGAACAATGAAGTGTATCGGTAGCAAGGCTACTGATAAGGACTAGCAGTGAGGTGTTGCGTATCAGGGAGGTTTTGCGTATCAGTGAGGTTGGTCGGCGATAAAGGAAGGGTCGTGCGGCCGCCACACCTGCGAACAAACATAACCAATAAAATTAAATAAATTAAATAATTTAATAAAACTAAAAAATAAATAAATCAATTTATAAATTAAATTAAAAATAATGGAATTAAAAACAACAAAGTTAAATAATGAAACTTTATTTAAAAAAATTAATTAATTTGGGTTAAAGAAAATAAACAAAATTAATTAAGGAAAAAACCAAAATATTTACAGTAGCGTGCTTAAATTATTTAACCAATTAATTAAAGAATAAATTAAATTTAAGAATGACAAATATTAAACAAATAAAATTAAATTTTTAAAACTAATTAAATTATTAAAAGATTAAAAAAAGTGTTATTTATTTACAATTTAAAGAATAAATAATTAATTAATTTAATTAATGAATTAATAAACTAACTAGAATGAAAAATTATAAGAATAAAAGAATAAATAAATAAAAGTCTAATTTGCTTGACTCATTTTATTTTAGAATTATTTACAATGACACTAAATCACATTAAAACACATGTTTTAAACTAAAATCTGATTATTCTACACAGCAAGTACAAAAACCCAACACTTATCAAATATTTAAAAAAACAAAAAAAATTTAAAATAAAAAAGTGAGTAAAAAATACAAAAAGGGTGTGGCAAAGAGTGTAAAAACGCTGCCACATCAAACTCCCCCACAATTAAAGCCTTGTTTGTCCTCAAACAAATACATGACTTAGAATTTAAAACAGAAATATAATTTGTGAGTTTCAGCTCAAAAGGTGCATGACTAAACTTTAATACCCATAGGATCAGGACCAAACAATGAGTCAGGTTTTTTAAAGGTTTTCAAGAATGTTGTCATGTCTAGCTTCAAATACTCACTAGAAGTCAACAGGCTCAAAAATTCATACACTATCAAGTATGTCATACCTCTTATGTGTATTCATTAACCGTCTTACTTCACCTTCCAGTTCAAGTTCTAATTCAAAGAGTGTTGACAGGTTAGATGAAGTGGAACTCAAAACTCAACCAATGGAACCTTCCATTATCACCTTCCTCCAGGTTCCAAGAAATTAAAGTCCATTAATTTGATCACTTTATTGACTCAACTCAAATGAAAATTAACCAAGTCAATTGCTCCCTTCTTCATCTGGGTTCAAAATTCCCCTCACCTTAATGAGTTCATTTTTGAAAAGGGCACTTTATTTCACTTTTTTCCAGCCATATTCCATGTGCAGAGCACTGTGCATAGCACTTATTAAATTTGAAATTGGCTTTATTTATTCACAGAAACGCACCTAATGCACCTTGTCTCAGATACTCACTAGGGGATCCCATTTTCCCATTTTAATCAAGTTAGAAAGGCCTAGTTAATAATCAATAATGTTGACTTACTAAAGTGATTTAATATTATTTAATAAAAATGTGAGTCCCCTGGGTTCCAGTGAAAACATCAAGTTACTCTAAGTCATGATCATCATCCCACAAAACCTATCCTGTCATACTCTTATCCTCAGTTCCTAAACAGACAGATCCATAGAGACAATGAACAATTGCACTCAACAATCATTCATAATTTCTGACTAAGTGACACTCTCAACATCCAGCAAACAATTATCCACTAAACAAGACATAAATGAAGTACCATTGAACCTCCAAGTGATGAAAGAATTTGAAAAATTTTAAAGGAATTTTGAACCATTTTTTTGAAAAAATGAAAAAAATTGACCATATTTTAAACAAACTCATGTTCAATATGGGGGAATTCGATATGAAACTAGAATTAACCCTCTCCCCCACACTTAAAACCCAACATTGTCCCCAATTTTGAATCTCAGGGTAGGAGACAGTTAAAGTTCAAAACAGATGGGCATTTCAGCTAAAAAAGGGAATGGAGGGGTATCAATGAAGTTCAAAAAAATTTTTGCCACACAAAAAGTGAAAAGAAAACAAAAACAAAAACAAAATAAAACAAAAGAATCCGACCCCACTAACCATCACCAGCAATACGTACAGTTCTATTCCTAAACTGTTCATTCTTTAAATCAGTGTGAGCAGACAAAAGATTCTATCAATTTACTTCAAATAGTAGCATGATTAACAATGATGTGCAGCAGCAGCATAATGACATTGGAAGTAGTGGGTGAAAGCATGTTGTACAAATTAGCTCAAAATACATTTTCAACTAAGTAGATATTAGCAGCTAACACCCAAGCATAAAACACAGTCCAAGAGTTTAAAAAATCAGTGGGAACTCCCCCACACTTAATTCACAGCAGCATATAATAAAAATATGAAGAGTAAAACATTGAGACATAAAACAATACTCCCCTGAATGTGAAAATTCTCAAATTTACAAATGTCTCCCTTTGATTTCCATGTGTATGAACTCTGGTTGCTCCAATTTGGCACCTACATGATGAAGAAATTTAACATTATACTTAATATTTTAAGTTCAAATAAAAATCAACCACAGAGTATGAGTTAGGGAGTCTTATCCATGATATTCAGCATTCTCTGATGATAGCCTCCTTCCACCATGAATGTTCCAAATGCGGATACCACTGAAACATGATTCTCTTAGAAAACCAGGACCACCAGACCACTTGCACCATATGATAAGGAAATGGAGACATTATTATTCACCAAACAGAGAGACAAACAACTGAACAAGTAGCATTTATTCAAACTAAAATTTTAAAGCAGAAAACAAAGTAAACCATGGGTTGCCTCCCATGCAGCGCTAGGTTTAAAGTCCCTATCCAGACCTTATTCCCCTAAATATTTCTAACCATGATCATTTAATGGGAAAGATTTGTCAATGGTGTGAACTTCACAATTGTCAAAGGAATCAAGAGAAGGACTACTCAAGACATTTTCATTTTCAGCACTAATCGGAATTCTCCAAAATTTATCTGGATCACTAAGAGGATTCATGCTATCTAGATCAACTGGGTCTCTAAAAATTAGTTCATTAGCTCTTAAAAATTTCAATAGTTGTCCATGAAAATCACCAATCAGATCAAGAATAATTCCAGAGCTTCCATCACACTTAGAGTTTTTCTCAAACCCAAAAATAGAAGAGGAAACATTGAAAAAACCCTTAGCAAGTCCCAGATTAGCTTGCAACTCTGAAAACTTAGAAATCTCCCAGAAGAAGTTATAAAATTCAGTTTTCAACAAATTGTTCTGAATGTCCACAAAGGACTAAAATGATGTGAATCTTTCAAGTTCAGGTATGAAATCATCACTCACAACATCAAACTGGGCAGGAAAGATGATATCAAGGAAATACACTTGTTCATAATGAAAATCATCATGTTTTTCAGAAGGGCTCAACCTAGAGCTTTCTCCAGCTTCATGAACTCTTAGACAGTTAACTTCACAGGGGAAACTTTCATAAACAAGTTGAGATAGTGTAAGACAAAGTTGTGACTCACTCTCCAGAATGGGTTCCAAAGAAAGAATTTGTTCATCAACTGGAGGGTGTGGGGAAAGAGTTGTAGCCAGGGAAAAATTTCCAGTGGGTTGCGGAATTAGTATCTCTGTGACCTCAAGTGGGAAAGACCCATACTCAGATCTAACCTCAATTTTGTAACATTGATCCGTAGCCACATCTATCACATCACAAGTAACCTCATGTCGGGGCCTTTCAAACACCAAAATTTCCTCCACATCATCTACAACTTGGAGGGTGAGTTTAGATTTGGAGACATCAATTATGGAACCACTATTATCAAGGTCTGCCTAAGAGGATTGGAACATTTTCATCACATTCCATATCAAGGATCAGGAAATTAGTGGGTAATGTGAGTTTTCCTACACTTACTAATAAGTCATCCACTCTCCCATAAGGGTGTGTGAGTGATCTATCAGCAAGCTAAAGACAAACAGAAGTTGGTTGGATATCCCTAAGACCCATATTTGTGAAGAAGGAGAAAGGCATAAGATTGATACTTGCTCCTAAGTCACACATACAATTCAGTTGCGCACTTCCTCTTATTCGGTACTGAATGATAAATACACTAGGGTCCTTTAATTTGAGAGGAATATTTTTTGGACAATTTCACTACACTCCGCATTGAGATAAATTTTATCCAACTTCTTCCAATCATTCTTGTTCTTCAAATACCTTTTTGTGAATATAACATATAAAGGGATTTTATCCAAGGCTTATAAGAAAGGCATATTGATTTTTAAGCTTCGAATTATTTTAAAAAATCTCAGGTAATCGGGTTCATAACTTTGATTTACTCTTTCAGGGAAGGGAATGGGAGGGGAATAATGTTTCAAAATAGGTAGGTTATTCACCTTCTCCTCAGACCCCACTTTCTTGTTTGCTTCCTTAATCAATTCCCACTTCATTTTCTTTAGTTCCTTAGCTTTCTCAAGTCTGGGTTGTAAAATCTTTTCAGTATGAAAATTGCTTTCCAGATTTCCAGAATTGGGATTTTCGAGATTTTCATTTTCAATTTGAGCCTGAACATTGTTTTCCTCTTGCCTAGGTGGTTCCTTAATGTGTTCCTTAAGTTTAATCCCTGACCTGGTTGTTACTACCATCACATTTTCTCTTAGATTGGGGGTTGAAGTGCTAGGACGCTTTCTCTTTTCCTTACCAGCTTGATTCTTAGCCATTAGACTCATTTGAAGTTCTAAATTTTGAATCCTAGAATATGTGTCCTTCTTAAATGAGTAGATTTCACTCAACACTTGTTTCAACATCCCCTTTAACTCCCCTTGAGAAATAGAAGATTCAGCCTCATATTGATTCTGGAAAATGTGTTTGGGTTGTGGGTGGAAATTTGGGGCAATGAGATGCTTATTTGGGGTAGTGGGTTGCTTTGTGACACCTTGCTCATTCCATGATAGATTGGGCTGACCTTGATATCCAGAGTGGTATGGATTTGAGAGTTGAGCATGGACACCTTGATTCCTAGACTTGTAATCACAAAATTGGGCATTCTCATCACATGAAACAGGGAGATCAAAGTTTGGGCAACATCTCTAAGTGTGACAAAAAATCCCACAATGATAGCACTGCTCCCTAGGGACCCTATCAACAACAAGAAAAACTTGAGGATTTGTATCATCCCTATGGATGAATCTCTTCCTAGTGCACTTGTACTGAGATTTTTGAGCCAAATTATCAAACAATTGTTTCATCCCATCAGCAGTGGAATCAGAGAAATCACCTCCACAAGATTTATCAACTAAGTTCTGATTGTAGGGGGTTAGGGCATTATAGAAAGTCTACATGAAAAGATGGGGAGCTAATTGATGGTTCAGAATCTGTCTAAGAAGACCTCTGAACCATTCCCATGCTTCTTGAAAGAGTTCCCCCTCATCTTGGACAAATCCAGTGATCTTCTGCCTAACCTCAATGGTGGTGTTCCTGGGATATAATTTAGATAAAAAGGCATTGCACACCTCTTCCCATGTTTCAAAGATTTACTCATCCAAATTTTGAAACCAAGTCCTAGCCCTCCCCTTTATATAGAAAGGAAACAACATCAACCTCAAATCCTCCTCACTAAGATCTTGCAGAGGCAACAGCTGGACAGAACCATAAAAATCTCCGATAAACTCTAAGGATTCCTCTGCTGGAAGACCATTAACTGATCGTATTTGAGAAAGATGAGACTGTTTGATCTCATAGATCCTAGACCTAGGGGACAATTTGATACAGGATGGATTGTTTGACACAACAGTAATTTGAAACTCTCTAAGCTTAGGCCTCCTAGGGGCAGGAACTAAGGGTTTTGGCCCATTGACATTTTGATTTCCAGCAATGTTATCCAAATTCTCCATTTCAATTTTCTTTTTTTCTAAGTACAGAACAATGTTTTTTGATTTCTTGAATAAGAGTTTCAAGTTCTGGCTTAGAAGCTCTAGTGTGCATGCAACTTCAACAACGATCTTTTCTTGATATTTTTTGTATATTTTTTATGTTTTTTATTTTTGTTGTTCTATTAAAAAAAATTAGTTTTTTTTAAAACTTGGTCACACGTGCCTTCCCCGACAACGGTGCCAAAATTTGGCCGCGTAGTCGTTGAGTACGCACAAATTTTGGCGCCGTTGCTGGGGTAGTGGAGGTAGTGGCGTACAACAGCGACACCGGCAGGAGGCAGGGGAGGTCGGTCTTCAGGTTCGGTTCGTGAAGATTGGGATCGGCAAGGAGGGGATGCGACTGGGGCTGGTCACGGCTGTGGGTTTTGGCAGGAGGCAATGGGGAGATGTGGCGCAGCAGTGAGGGCACACAGCGGCTCTGAAAGAGGTGATGCGGAGCAGCTCCAGCAGAAGGGTGCGACGGAGCTGAGGGAGGAGAGGAAGCATGCTTGGCATAGGGGAGATGCAGTGCAGCGACGAGGGGTGGATTTGGTTTCTTCTGAAGATTTTGGTTCCGATATTGATATTTATGTTCTGCTGAGATTCTGTTTGATTTGTTCATATCTCGTATGCAGATTCAAATTGATATTCTGTTGTTTTTTTATGTTTGCTGCTGTTGTGAGGATGCAGTTGATGGCTGGGGAAGTGGCGAAGAAAGGGGTTCGCGTGGACAGGGGAGTAAAGATAAGTGTAGTTGTTGAGTTAATTTTCTTGCTACTGGATTGGAGGCGTGGAGTAGTTTATCGGTGAGGTAAAGAGGTAGAGAAGTAGCGGTGATGATGGGTGCATCAATGAGGTAGCTGTAGCGGTGAGGATAGGTGCATCAGTAGGCTGTGTGTATCAGTGAGGTAGTGAAGGGAATAGAGGTTTATCAGTAGGCTTAATAATGGTGAACTGAAGGGTATCTGTGAGGAAATAAAACATATTAGTGAGGTTTCTACAGCGGTGAGAAAAGATGGAACAGTGAAGTGTATCGGTAGCAAGTCTACTGATAAGGACTAGCGGTGGGGTTCTGCATATCAGTGAGGTTTTGCGTATCATTGAGGTTGGACACCGATAAAGGCGGGGCCATGCGGCTGCCAAACCTGCGAACAAACATAACCAAGAAAAATAAATAAATAAAATAATTTAATAAAACTAAAAAATAAATAATTCAATTAATAAATTAAATTAAAAAATTGGAATTAAAAACAACAAAGTTAAATAATGAAACTTTATTTAAATAAATGAATTAATTTGGGTTAAGGAAAATAAACAAACTTAATTAATGAACGAAGAAAAATATTTACAGTAACTTGCTTTAATTATTTAACCAATTAATTAAAGAATTAATTAAATTGAAGAATGAGAAATATTAAATGAATAAAATTAAATTGTTAAAACTAATTAAATTATTAAAAGACTAAAAAACAAAAAGAGTTATTTATTTACAATTTAAAGAATAAAGCAATAATTAATTTAATTAATGAATTAATAAACTAACTAGAATGAAAAATTATAAGAATAAAAGAATAAATAAATAAAATTCTTATTCGCACGACTCATTTAATTTTAGAATTATTTAAAATGACACTAAAGCACATTAAAACACATGTTTTAAACTAAAATCTGATTATTCTACAAAGCAAGTACAAAAAAAACAACACTTATTAAATATTAAAAAAAAAAACATTTTAAAATAAAAAAGCGAGTAAAAATACTAAAAGGGTGTATAAAAGAGTGTAAAAAACCACTACATCACTTTAGGGACTTCTTCCCTAGTATCATCGGGGTTCTTAGGACTAACACTATTTCTCCTATAAGGAAAGATCGAAGGAGAACGTTTTTATTGAAGGCTTGTGCAATCTGATTTTGGTAGATTTCCAAATGGTGTAGAGTATGTAGCCTTGTCTAGTCTAGCTGCTCGAAATCATCAAATAGTCTATAGGATTGTTCATCCATGGAAAGTTGATCACAAATGGCCATGCGAAGTGATGGTACCTGGATTTTGAGAGGCAACATTGCCTCTTACCCGTACACTAGTGAGTATGGGGTTTCCTTGGTGGTAGTGCGGGTCGTGGTCTGATATTCCCACAAATCATGGAGGATATTTTCCGGTAACAATTTCTTATCCTTAACAACCATCATTTGGAGTATGTTTGACATAGTCTTGTTGAAAGTCTCTATCTTCCCATTGGCCACTGCATGGTAGCGAGATGACCAGTTAGCTTTAATTCCATACTCCTGGTACAACGTATCCAACTCAACAGAGCAGAAGTTGGTGCCATTGTCTGTCAGTATCTTATGTGGGACACCAAAACTAGTAATGATGTTGGCCTTCACATAGTTGAAAATGTTTTTTTCCGTGACTCCTTCAGAGGGAAGGCTTCGGCCCTTTTGGAAAATAAGTCGGTCGCTGTGAGTATGAACTTGAATTGTCTGGCTGTGGCAGGAGGATATGGTCCCATGACATCCATCCCCTAGGCAGAAAATGGCCAGGTGTACTTAGCTGCATGAAGTAACTTTGGGGGTCGGTGTATAAAATTAGCATGAACTTGACAGGAATGGAACCTCTTGGAAAATGTAGCGCAATCCCATATCATAGTGGGCTAGTAATACCCAAGCCTTCGAATTTGGTGAGAGATCTTGGTTTCTGACTGGTGTTCTCCACAGGCTTCGGCATGCACTTCCTTCATGATTGTAGTAGTCTCTTCTCCATCAATGCACCTGAGAAGGATTCCATCCATGCCTCGTTTGTAGATAACCTTTTCTTGGTTTGTCCCATTGTTTCGGGTAAAATTGACTGCTTGTCTTCGAACTTTTTCCCTTTTAGACATATGTGGTTGGAGTTCCCCATTCCAAAGGTAATTTATAATGGGTTTCATTGACCCGGTGGTATTACCAAATGGCCCAGGAATAGGTATACTTTCATCAATTTTCTCTATATTTATCTGGATTAATGGCAAGACCATCCGACAGTGAGAAATTCTAATGACTGTCTCATCCCAGTCAGAATCAGCCAAGGATGTGGCTGCATTTTCCAATGCGTCAGCTTGAGAATTTTCTGACCAGGGACATGAGGCAATGTTGGTTATGATGGGAATTCTACCATCAGTTCTCGAACATGGTTCATCAAAGGAACTAATAATTCTTTCTTGATGACATAGTCACTACAGACCTATTTGATGACTAGATCTGAATCACCTTTTATTTTTAAGAGTTTGTCTTGTACTTGGAGTGCCAATTCCAGGCCAAAAATGAGGGCTAGATACTCCACTTCATTGTTCGTACGTCCTTCTAAAAATAGGAAAGAATAAGGAAAAAAACCTTTTCAGGGGACACAATTATAATCCTCAGCCCCACTTTGTTCAGCTTAGTATCTTCCATCCTTTTTCCAGTCGGAATTTGGGAGGCACCATCAAAGTACATTTCCCATGCCTGAGGGTTCCCCTGGATGGAAAACACTTCTTCATCCAGAAGTTCGGTATCCAATGATGTTGTCTCTTCTGAAGTATTTTTGGCCCATAAGTCCACTAATGCCTAACCTTTTATGGCCTTATGGGTCATGTAAGGTATGTCAAACTATTTTAGGATGACCACCCATTGCGAGAGGCACCCATTTAAAATGGTACGGTTAAGGATATACTTGACCGGGTTACAGCGGGAAACCAGGTGGACCTCATGGTGCTACAGGTAATGCCTGAGCTTTTGAACTACAAAGATTAGGTCTAGACAGTTATTTTCAATCTTATAATATCGATTTTCGACATCAATCATTGGCCAGCTAAGGAATTAGAGGTTTTTATCGCTGCCAACATCATTTTTATGATCGAGGAACGTTCCTAATGACTTTTCTGGGGAATTTATGTATAAAATGAGTGGTCTCCCCTCAACTGGAGGTATGAGCACTGGAAGGCTTAGGAGATATCTTTTGAGGTTGTCAAATGCCTCTTAAAAATCATTATCCCATTCATACATAACTTTTTTTTTCATGAGATTGGTTAAAGGTAATCATTTACCTTCTAGGTTGGCTATAAAGCATCGAATGTATGCGAGGTTCCCCTAAAGAGCTCTCAACTTGGTGAGGTCGCGAGGTGGGGACATGCCAAGAATGGATCTTGTCTTATTGGGGTCAACTTCTATGTCATAATGGGATACGATGTCATGACCCTTCCCTCGGGGCCCATGCCGTGACTACCCCAAGCCCGCCTTCCATAGGATAGGGGCTGGTGACTAGCACTAGAAAGGTGTATCCCTAAAACAAGAAGGCATTGCCTTTTTAACATGTACAGACACACAGTCCAATAATACAACAAGAAGAAACCATGAGGTTAAATACTCTAGTAAAAGAGTGTTGAAAGTAAAAGGGGTCAGAATACAAGTCCAACTGTAAAGTACCAGTATAAATGAAAAGTAAAAATACAACTAAAACGTACAAAATAGCTCCTGGATCGTCCACCGAGGATCCTACCAAAAAGGTAGGTAGAACTCGCAATCAGTAGTCCACATGTCATGTCATGCCAAATAGTCCACCTCTAAGCACCGTCCGGTCCTAGCTCACTCAGCCTTGATCAACTTTGTATGTCTTCTGCAGAAGACACAACAAGGTGCGGGCATAGCCCGTGTAGGGGTGAGTATAATGATACTCAATAAGGACCCCGAGACCCCCGTAGGTCTCCTAGAGTTCCAAAAAGGAAAAACCACAAATCAAGACATCAACTCTACTTAGGTATATGCCCATACATATACCTAATTTATCAGGATATACTCATCTCATACATGAGGGAATGATACCACTTATGTAACACCAAGAAGGTATAAGTACCACATAGGTAACACCACGAAGATAGAAGTACCACACAGGTAACACCATGAAGAGAGAAGTACCACACAGGTAACACCATGAAGACAGAAGTACCACAAAGGTACCACAAAGAAGATAACACCATGAAGGTAAAATTACCACAAAGGTAACACCACGAAGGTAACACCATGAAGGAAAAAGTACCATATAGGTAAATAATCAGCTCACACCACGTATAACTTAAGTACAGAAGTACCGATGGTTAGTCGTAAGCTAGATCATCTTATTCTATTATGAGGCACTACTGCTAACCCACACATGATCGATAGGTAATAACCCCCACTGACCCACACATGATCTGGCCCACACAGGATCGGTATGTACTGACCCACACAAGATCACTGAGCACAGACCCACATAGGATCTGATAGATGCTTACCCACAAAGGATCGATAGATGCTTACCCACTTAAGATTGATGTTATTTCTTCACATTACAACTAGCCACAAGATTCCTCACACTCGATACACTCGAGCTCCATAGAATCTTCCCTCAAGATATTGGTTTTACCTTGAATAATACTAAACTCTACAAAGGAGTAACCCAAAGGACCACCATATCGTAATGGTTTTAACGTGACAAACAGTGCGTCAATCGGACACCTGGTCTGTGAGTTATATGCGTTTTAGTTCTAAGGGCCCAGTTGGATTGAGGTTCAATCCAACCCAAACATACTCCAACTATCTCCAAAACCCAAGTGAAGTATATCAGAAGGACCATCTTACTCCAAGGGTCCCAGCGCCGCAGACAGTTTTTCAAACAGACGCCAGAATTTTAAGTTATGGTCCTTTAAGTGTTTCTGGATCTGGTTGGGCCCGAGTTTGGCCCGACCCTGTCAGACCAACCTGACCCAACCCGGCATGGTTCGACCCAACCTATTATGGGTCCAAACCGGCTGGGCTGGGCCACGGTGGGCTCAGCCCGTGGGGTCGCGGTCCAGCCCGCAAGCGGGCATGGCCCACTGGGTGTGCGACCCACTGGGCAGGCGGCCCATTGGGCAGGTGGCCCACTGAGCGCACGACCATTTGGGAAGGCATCCCAGCCATGTGATGCATGGCCCACTATGGTGGGGCCTGCACTAGCCACCACCATGGGTGAGGCCCCTGTTCTTCTTGAACGACCAAGGGGTCGTTCGGCTTATGAAGCTGCGGCGCCACATGGGCGCCGCCCGGTCACCTTAGAACTCGCCAGTGGTGTAGATTCCTCCACCACTGTGGCTATCAGTCATGGCCTCCTCTAGCCACGTGCGATTTCAAGCCGCTCTGCCTTCGCCTTCCACAAACAGCTCAAACCGGCTGCCATTTCCACTCACCTTGGCTTTGCTCGCAACCCTCACTCTCCAGCGGCATGCGGCGGCGTGCCAAACCTCCTATATAGCCAGCTGGTGTCGGCCGCTCCACCAAATTCTTCAGCTTCGAGCCGCAGCCTCCTCCTGTGGAATGCAATGGCGCGCCGCCTCCATCGTAGCTGGTTGGTGTCATCGCACTGGCAGTCTTCCATGAAGAACACGAGGATAGAAAGGTAGCGGAGGGTCTAGGCCATGTTCTTTATGCCTGAACCCTCCGTGATAGCTTCAAACATGTGGAGGATTAAAGGATTCAACAATAACTCGAAATTTATAACATAATAAAACCCTACCTCAAGAACGATGAAGAAACGCCTGTGATTGAGGAAGTGGGTCGGTGTTTGTCATCCCCTGCAACTATCCCCCAATGACGTCGCCTGATCGTGATATTCGGTTCGGGGTTTCGGTGTCGCTTGTCACAACTCGTCGGAACCGGCTCCATCCGCCAAGGGTTTTCCATCATGGCACTTTATCAGCACTTCGTTACTTGGTGAAGTTGTGCCGACACCTCTCCGTAAGATCCATATAAATTGGAGAGGGGGAGGGTGTCTAATGCTCATCAGATTTAATGGGGCTCATTAATTAGGAACCTTCCTAATTTCCCAAAAATTCTATTACTTAGGATTTAAAAAAATTCCATTTATTGGCTTGACACATCACTGGTCCCACTTTTCTTCTTGTCCATTAGAGGAAAAAAAGAAAAATTAAATAACAAAGTTATTTTATTTATTCTTTTAAAGTCCGAAATCAAGCTTTTTTCTAGACCTACTATGGTCAAAGTAAGTCCTTCCATAAGCGAATCTTGGTGCTGCATATTCAACGGTGCCCTTAGATTTTCAATTCGAGCACTGGTTAGTAAGTTAGAAGATCATGCTCGTGCATTTACTGAACGTACCATAACAAAGTTCATAAATTAATTTCGGGCACACCAGGCCTCATAATCATGCGCCGTCAATTTCCACAGACTCGTAATAATTCTATATAATTAGAAAAAATTACATGGAAAATACATTTCCTTACATTCTCCCCACCTTAGGGATTTTCTTCCCTGAAATCCACAATATAGACTAAAGAAAAAATGGGGGTATTGTGCACAAATATGAGCCTCCCACTCCCAAGTGCTCTACTAAAGGTTCCCGTGCTACCAGCAAACAAGAACCAGAGGTATCGATCTCCCACGAAGGACTCTCTCCTATCGATCCTCAATCTCCACTGGATCCTCTATAAACGTCTCCCCATTTTCAAAGTCCAGCAATCCATTGTCGATGACATGAAATGGGTCATGCATGTATCTTCTCAACTGGGATATGTGGAAGCCATCGTGCACCCTCTCCAACTGCCGTGGTAGTGCCAAGTGGTATGCCACCTCTCCAATCCTCTGAAGTATCAGAAATGGTCTGATAAACCTCGATGATAACTTTCCACCTCGTCCAAATCATCCTAAACCTCATCGAGGTGAGACTCGTAGGAAGAGATGGTCTCCCTCCTCAAACTCCAAAGGTCTCCGTCTCCTATTAGCAAAAGACTTATGCCTACTTTGTTCAGTCTTCATCCACTCCTGGATGATCTGTACCTTCTCAGTGGTAGACCATACCAACTTTGGACCCATAAGTGCTGACTCCCCTGGGTTTTTCCAACATAGAGGTGATCCACATGGTCGACCGTACAAGGCATCAAATGGTGCCATACCGGTGGTGGAGTGATAACTGTTTTTGTACATGAAATCCACCAAGGGAAAGTGATCCTTTCAACTATGACCAAAATCTTGGACGCAAGCACATATAATTTCATCCAGTGTCTAAATGGTCTGCTATGTCTAACTATCTGTTTGTGAATGAAAGGCGATGAAAAAACGTATTTGAGTCCCAAATTTCTCCTATAATCCCTTCCAAAATCAGGAAGTAAAATGTTCATCACGGTTAGATAAGATCATCTACGGAACCCCATGAAGTCGTACAATCTCTTGTAAATATAGGCGTCCCAAGACTTCTGCTGATACATACTCTCAGATAGGTAGGAAGTGGGCCGGCTTGGTGAGTCGATCAATGATCCCCCAGATGGAATCATGTCCCCTTGATGTACGTGGAAGCCCTGTCAAAATGTCCATGGAGATTCCATCCAACTTCCACTTTGGCACCTCTAGTGGATGAGATAAGCCTGCTGGAACATGATGCTCGGCCTTCACTTGATGACAAGTGAGGCATCGTGAAATAAACACTACGACTGCCTTCTTTATCCCTGGCCACCAGTGCTGACGCCGAAGGTCCTGGTACATCTTCACCACACCAGGATGTACCGCCAGAGGAGATGTATGGAACTCCCTTAAAACATCATCATGTAGCACCACCAGTACCATGGTAAGTCCTATAAAAAGGATGATGTGCTCCCCACCTTCATAGAATCCTTCAGGTTCCTGTCCTGAGGATATATGAGCACATCGAGCCTCACAGTCAATGTCCCCAAGTTGCACCTCCCAAACATGCTGAAGAAGTGGGGGAGTGACAGTCATAGACTGTAGGTAAGCACTCCATCTCTATCCACGAAAGATATCTTCATTGCGACTAGCTGCTCTGTTGCCTCACTCATCAACTGTAGACCAGACCTCCTACTGAGTGCATCTACTACCACATTCCCCTTTCCAGGTTTATAGACTATCTCAAAGTCATAGTCCTGGAGAAACTCTATCCATCACCACTATCTTAGGTTTTGGTCCTTCTATGAGAAGATACACCTGAGACTCTTTTGTTCAGAGTAGACTGTAAAAAATTTTCCCATCAAGTAATGTCGCCACATCTTCAAGGCGTAGACCACTGCCTTTAACTCCAAGTTGTAGGTATCATAGTTCTGCTCATGCTCTCTCAGCTTTCATGAGTCTTAGGAGATCATTTCTCTCTCGTACATTAGGACACACCCAAGTCCTGTCCCTGATGCATCGTAGTAGACCACATACCCAACGCCCTCTTTTAGTAGCCTTAAGATGGGGGCACTCGTCAGTCTCTACCTCAGCTCTTGAAAACTCTGCTAGCATCTCTCCATCCATACGAAGGGATTTCCCTTCTTCATCAATGCTGAAAAGGGTGCCGAAACTCTGGAAAAGTTATGCACGAATCTCTGGTAGTATCCAGCCAACCCCAAGAAACTTTTCACCTTGGTCACACTCTTGGGTGGATCCCAAGAAAGCACAGTATCAATCGTCGTTGAATCCACTGAAACTATAGACTCTGAGATAACATGTCCTAGAAAGTGGACCTCTTGTATCCAGATTTGGAACTTTGAGAGATTACCATAAATATGGTGGTATTGGTGTGTATACAGAACCATATATAGATGATAGGATTGCCCCTCCTCCATTTCCAAGCACATCAAGATGCTGTCGATGAAGACCACCACAAAGAGATCAAGGTATGGATGGAAGATCCTGTTCATGAGTCCCATGAACATGGCTGGGGCATTGTTCATGCCGAATGGAATTTCCAAGAAGTCATAGTGGCCATACCAACATCTGAAGGTCATCTTATGCACATCCTCATATCATACCCTGAGCTGATGACGGCCCGATCTGAGGTCTATCTTCGAAAACAAACGATCTACCTTCTGCTGATCGAAATAATCATCAATCCTCAAAAGTGGATACTTGTTCTTCATGGTCACCTGGTTCAGGCACCGGTAGTCCACACAGAGTCTCAAACTCCCATTTTCCTTCTTGGAAAACAAAATCAGGGCTACCCAGGGAGAAACACTGGTCCTTATGAAACCCTTCTTCTACAAGCCCTCTAACTGTACCCGTAACTCATGAAGCTCCATGGGAGCCATCCGATATGCTGGGGTAGATATTAGTGTTGTCTTGGGGTACAAGTCAATGTAAATGTCTACCTCTCTGCAAGGAGGTAGTTCCGAAACATCATCAAGAAAGACATCGGCAAACTGGTCCACCACTATAGGATAGCTCAAACTCTCAATGTCAACTACCTTGAGGCTAAAACTATCCAACTGATGTGTGATCGGCTGTACCCTCCTCGGGTTAAGTCCATACTTTGCTAAAATGGTTCCCTTCTCACAGGTGAAGGAAAACCTGGTCACATCCTCGCGGAAACAATGCACTTTGTGTATAACACACTAAATCTGAGCATGGAATATGGATAACCAGTCCATACCCAAGATGAAATCGTAAGGCCTCGACGCCGCTACTAGAAGATCCTAGCCGAAGATCTCACCTTTTAGAGTAATCTGACTCTTCTGACACTAGTGTGTAATCATCGGATCCCCTCCCGTAGGATTATCTAGCTGTAAGGATCAAGCCAATGGATCCATCAGAATCTCCGAGCACCAAACAAGAGTCGTGGAAATAGAAGAGTGACTAGAACCAATGTCTATAAGTACTACATCTAGAGTGGAGTAGACATAGATTATACCACTAATCATATCCATAGCATCGTGGTCATAAGCCTCAGCTACCTGGAGTTGAGATTTTCCCTGTCCACCTACTCCCTGTGGTTAGGGTGGACCACCTGGAGGTGGTGGCGGTAGAACCTCGTATCACCGCCCACTGCCTACTGCACGACCAGCTACTCTGCCATGTCTGCCTGCTAGCTACGGACCTCCCTGGTCGAACATCTTCCTCTACCTTAGTGGTCCCTTGACCATCTGACGGTCGTCCGTAGAGCGGGTTGGGTAGTCACGAGCCATGTGACCATGCCCGTCGCACGAGTAGTACTTCCTGTTCCTAATATTTTCTCCTCTGTCCCGTGAACCACACACCACCAACCTTATATCTTGAAGTCATCCACCATAAGTTATGACCCTATTGGTCCCCTACATCATCCGTCTACTGCTTGATGCAGATGAATCTTCTACCCGACGTACGGTGGTGTCTCTCAGTGTCAGTGGCTTCTCAGCTAGAAATCACTCCACCAAAAGTGATTTCTCTAGGACCCCAGTCTACGTTGGAATACTGAGCGATATCATCGATGCTCTGATATCCCGTTGGAGACCCTAATCAAATTTCCAGGTCCTAAAGAAAGGGTTTCACACCATGTCGATGGAGTAGTGGGAGAGATCAGTGAACCTTGTGGAGTACAGGGACATAATCATGCTACCCTGCTGTAAGTGCAGTAGCTCCTGTATACACACTGAGCATAGATTCACTGGTATGAACTCTACCCTGAAAGGCCCTCGAAGTCCACCTAGATGAGGGCCACCTCATCGTGTAATTGGAGTCTCAGAATCCACCATCTCCCAGCTGCTCCCTCGAAGAGACTGGCAGCTAAGATCACCATCAGATCAGCTGGTGCCCCAACTAATCGAAAAACTAGGGCCATAGCCTCTATCCAGTCCTCAGCCACCTATGGGTCCATCTTGCCTCGTAACCTCGTAGGCCTCTAACACTAAAACTCATGAAATGTTCTTAGTCAGCATGCATCCTCTACTGGTGGGGCTGGTGGTAATGTATGCCCAACGGGTAGTGGTGCTGCTGGTACAACACCCGAAGGTGCTAATGTCGTAAGAGGGCCATGCACGGAGGCCTCATCGCTCAGTGTGCCATCATTGAGTACTCTCTCAGGAATCCTGTATTGTTGTCTATGTGGAAGCATCCTGAAAGAAAATAGGTGTTCTATGGTTAATAAGATATACCTAGTGAGCTGACTCAAATAAATCCCAAGAATGACTATTCCAAAACACACACAATTAGTGTTTCCGTGCACTGAGTCGGAAATCAGAATTTAGGGCCCTGGTGTATGAATACGTCAGCCACCGCACCAACACTAGATTCCTCAAACTGAAAACCACACTCATAATGCTTGACATTATTGCCACATTGAAATGACCAGAGTCCTAGTTCGTCAACAGAACCGACTCCTCTGATACCATTTTGTCACGACCCGTCCCTCGGGGCGCATGCCGTGACTACCCCAAGCCTTCCTTCCATAGGCCAGGGGATGGTGACTGGCACCAAAAGGCATATCCCTAAAAGGGGAAGGCATTTTCTTTTTAACCTGTATAGACACACAATCTAAGAAAAAACAAGAAGCAACCACGAAGTAAAGTGATGTAGTAAAAGAGTGTTGAAAGTAAAAGGGGCTGGAATACAAGCCCAACTGTAAAGTAAAAGTACACCTGAAAAGTACAAATACAACTAAAAAGTACAAAACAACTCCTTGATCGTCCACCAAGGATACTACGTGAAGGGTAGGTACAAATCACGATCAGTAGTCCCCACGTCACGTCATTCCAAATAGTCCACCTCTGAGCACCATCCATTCCTGGATCCCTTGGCCTTGATCAACGTTGTACGTCATCTGCACAAGACACAACAAGGTGAAGGCATAACCCATGTAGGGGTGAGTATAATGATACTCAATAGGGACCCTGATACCCCCATAGGTCTCATAGAGTTCCAAAATAGAAAAACACCAAGGCAATACATGAACTCTACTTAGGTATATGCCCATACATATACCTAAGTTATCAAGATACACTCATCTCATACATGTGGGAATGATACCACTTAGGTAACTCCAGGAAGGTATAAATACCACACAGGTAATACCATGAAGCTAGAAGTACCAAACAAGTTACACTATGAAGATAGAAGTACCACACAGGTAACACCGCGAAGACAGAAGTACCACACAGGTACCACCACGAAGATAACACCACAAAGGTAAAAGTACCACAAAGATGACACCACGAAGGTAACACCATGAATTAAAAAGTTCCACATAGTTAAAGACTTATCTCACACCAGGTATAAATTAATTATAGAAGTAAATATGATTAGTTGTAAGCTATATCATCTTATTCTGTAAAGAGGCATTGTTGCTGAACCACACAAGATCAACAGGTAATAACCCCCGTTGACCAACACAAGATCTGACCCACATAGGATCGCTATGCGCTGACCCACACAGGATCTCTGAGTGCTGACCCACATAAGATTTGGTAGATTTTTATCCACACAGGATCGATAGATGCTGACCCACTTAGGATCAATGTTATTTCTTCACATTACATCCATCCACAAGATTCCTCGCACTCGGTGCAATAGAGCTCCGTAAAATATACTCTTCAGATATTGGTCATATGTTGACCACCACTATGCTACAAAAAGGAGTAACTCAAAATACCTCCATGTCGTAAGGGTTCCAATGTGACAGACGATGCGTCAATCAGGTGCCCAGTCTGTGAGTTATAAGCATTTTAGTTTCGAGGCCCTGGTTGGATTTGAGTTCGATCCAACCCGGCCGTACTCCATCTATCTCCAAAACCCTAGTGGAATATACCAAAAAGACTATCTAACTCCTAGGGTCCCAACTCTGTATACGGTTTGTCAAACAGACGCCTGGATTTCAAGTTATGGTCCTTTAAGTGTTTATGGGCCCGGGTCCGGGCCGAACCGATCAGCCCGACCCGACCCGACCTAGGCCGACGTGACCTGGTCCGGGTTCGACCCGGCTAGGCCAGGCCACGGCAGGCTTGTCCATCTGGACCATGGTCTGGCCCGAACCTCAAGGGGGGGGGGGGGGGAGGGCAGCCTGACCCAAAAAGGGGTGGCCCAACCACCTGAGGCACAACCCGCTATGGCGGGGCCCTCCCTAGCCACCTAATAAGCCAAGGGCCTGTTCAGATTATGAAGCAGCGACGCCATGTGGGCACCACCCGGTCACCGTGTAACCTGCCGAAGGGATGGATTCTTCCACCACTACGACTATGAGGTGGGGCCTCCTCTAGTGGCGCATGATGGCACACCGCTCTACCTTCTTCATCCGCAGCCGGCTCGAGCCGACCGTCGTTTCCACCTTCCACGGCTTTGGCCACAACCCTTACTCACTGGTGGCACATGACGGCACACCCACAACCTCTACGGCCAGCCGGTGTCAGCCGCTCTGCCAACTATAGTGGCTTCGAGCCACAGCCTCCTCCTGTGGTGTGCAATGGCACGCCGCCTCCATTGTATCCAATCGGTACCACCATGCCGATAGTCTTACTTGGAGAACGCAAGGATAGAAGGGTATCGTAGGGTTCGGGCCATGTTTTCTAGGCTCGTGCCCTCCGCGTTAGCTTAAAAAATATGGAGGATTAAAGGATTCAACAATCACTTTGAAATTTATATCAAAATAAAACCCTCCCTCAATAATGATGGAGAAACGACCGTGATTGAGGAAGTGGGTCAGTGTCTGTCGTCCCCCACAACTAGTCCCCAATTATGTCGCTCGATCTTTGATCTTCAGTTCAGGGTTTCAGTTTCACTCGTCACCACTTTTTAGATTCAGCTCCATCCTCCAAGGTTTTGGCGTCACGACACTTTATCAGCACTTCGTTTCTTGGTGAATCTATGTCGACACCTCTCCCCATGCTCCATATAAATAGGATATGGGGAGGGTGTCTAACGCTCATGGGATTTAATGGGGATCATTAATTAGGAACCTTCCAAATTCCCCAAGGATTCTATTACTTAGGATTGAAGGTAAATCCATTTGTTGGCTTGACACATCACTGGTCCTAAATTTCTGCTTGTCCGTTGGAGGAAACAAAAGAAAAATAAAATAAAAAAGTTATTTTATTTATTATTTTAAAGTCCAAAATCTAACTTTTTCTCCAGAACTACTGAGGTCAAAGTAAATACTACCTTAGGCGAATCTCAACATTGCGTATTCAAAGGTGCCCTCATATTTTTAATTTGAGCACCAGTTTAAAAGTTATAAAACGCCGCTTGCATGTTTACTGAACGTACCATAAAAAAATATCAGAAATTCATTCTGGGCACAAATGATCTCGAAATCATGGGCCTTCATTTTTTGTAGACTCATAATAATTCTATATAAATAAAAAAATTACATGGAAAATCCGGGTCTTTATATACGACAAAGCCGAGGAATTTTCCCGAAGTAATGCCAACGGCGCATTTCATAGGATTCATCCTTAAACTGTGTTATCGCAATTTCTCGAAGAAAATTTCAATGTATTCCTGGTGGTTCTAGCGCTTTCATGATTTAACCACCTGTTCATCAACATAACACTCGAATTTTTTCCCCAAAAAGGGTTTGAAGATGCGATGCATGGCACGCTGATATGTGGCACATACATTCTTTAGACCAAAGGGCATCACTTTATAACGGAACCCTCCCTGAGGGGCCCTAAAAGTGTTAGTATCTTTATATCCTTGGTCCATCTGGATTTGATTGTATCTATAATATCCATCCAGGAGGGAGAGGTATTTTTATCCGGTTGTTGCATCGATCAAAAATTTTGTGATCGATACTAGGAATTTATCTTTTGGGAAATGTCGATTAAGGTCCCTAAAATCAATGCAGATTATAATATGTCCATTATTCGTTTTGACAGGAACTATGTCGGCCATCCATATCGGATATTGGACCTCCCATTTGAAGTTGGATTTGATTAGTTTTTCAACATAATCCTCTATCTTGGAAGCATGCATTGGCTGGGTTCTTCTGGAAACATGTTTATAGCCCCGATGATCTTTTGGTAAGCCAAGATGATGGGTGGCGAATTTAGGATCTAGGTGTGGAATCTCCATGTAATTCTAGGAAGACACATCTCGTTTCTTGTTTATGAAGGAGGTGTATGCCTCCTGTTCCTCAACAGGCATGGCCACACTAATTAAAGTGGTTCGCAGGTCAATCTCAGTGCCCAAATTTATCTCTTTATGTTCATCAATTATGGTGGAGACACCTTCTTCGAAGGTAGGAGGGGAAACTTTGAGGCCTTCTTCCTCTTATTTTTCTTCTTCATCATCTTCATCGTCATCTTCTTCTAACAGAGAAAGGAATTTTGATATAACTTACCCAATTTTGGGCAAGAAATCATATTTTGCCTCAGTGTGTGAGGCAAGGGAAGTTTGATGTCCCAATGGGATGGGAGAATATTTTACGGGGCTTTTCCTGACAACATGGGATCTAGCCCACTCATTCATGTATCTGGACTTGGTGGTCATAACAGAGACCATCCAGACTATTGAATCTGCAGCCAGACTTGTATTTATTTCTTAAAATTGGTTGATGGGTAGTACACGTTCTTCCCCAAGATACTGGAGAGGGTCAGTAGGAGCCATCTTCAATCCATTTAGGGAATTGATCCAATCAACATCGTCAGCTGAAAGATTCTTTTATTCCATCTCATAGAACCCGTCGTCGATATAGTGTGACTAACAAAACTCAAATGGGGATTTATCGGCGTGCAACGTCCCATTTTTTCCATTGGAGAAATATTTGATGCATTGGTGGTATGATGATGGAACTGCAGTGTGCTAATGTTTCCAAGGCCTCCCTAATAGGGCATTGAAAACTGTACTTTATCGCACTACTAGGAACATAGAATCTGATATGAGATCTCTGAGCCAAGTTTTAAGCTTGATTCGTACCAATAGTTTCTACTAACTTTTGTCATATCCCAGTAGAGTTGTAGTGCATGGTGTCAACTAGTATTCATCATATCCCAGTCGACGAAGTGTTCTAAATGAGAGGAGGTTAACTCCAGATCCATTTTCGATGAAGATCCTAGGGAAGTGACTTCTATTTATCTTACCAGACACATATAAGGGTTTGATGGGCCCTTGCATTATGGCATATTTATCCCTTTCTATGAAGGAGATGAAAGCATGAAATTATTCGAGACAGGACTCCATTCAGTAGACTTAATCCACTTCTACTTTAGCCTCAAACTCATGGGGACTTAGTACGGCTTCAATGAGTTCCTCCCTAAGATCTGCAGACAAACTCAATACGTCCAGGATTGACATCTTTGCTGCTATTGAGGCTACATACTTTAAAATGTCATACTTTTTCTTTAAATGTAGGAGCTTCTCATCTTGGGGTTTCACTTTCATAGACACTTTAGGGGTTTGGGATTTGGATGTATATGGACTAGATTTTGTGATTGAGGCTAGTGGCACTGCGGCCTTTTCTGGGTTTGGTTGGACTAGTTCACCCATATACCTTAGTCAGTTCGTCACTTGTTCTTCCCCTGATGGATACTACAAGATAACTGGGATTGGGTTTCCTTCGGCATGGGTAGAGGAGCATTCTGGTTCTTGTTGTGTCTATCAGAAGGTCCTTCTGCAAGTTTCCGCGATGTTAACAGTTTGGCTTGTAAAGTGGCTGGGAATTTGACTCCTTCCACGATCATGCCTTCCAGGAAACCTTCGGCCTCTACGAACTCTTCCTCCGACATTCCAGTTGGGCACAGGTAATTTGGGTTCATGGCCATAGTCTTCATCAGAGAAGGGGTCCATAAAGTGAATGACATTAATGGAGCCAAATATCAGTTCTTGATCTGATACTATTTCTATCTGACTGCCTCCTTCTGATGGTGTCGATTACAGGGGCGGTGCTCGTTGTACAATTTTGAGGGGTGGTTCTCGTTGTACCATTTGGCGGGGCAGTGCCCATTGTACCATTTGGAAGGGCGGTGCCCGTCATACCCTTTAGTGGGGAGATGTCTGTTGAACAGTTTTTCGGGGTGGTTCCCATTGTACTGATTGGCGGAGCAGTGCTCATTGTTCCGTTTGGAGGGGTGGTTCTTGTGGTACCATTTGGTGGAGTGGTGGCCATTGTACCGTTTGGATGGGTGATGACCATTGTGTTGTTTGGAGAGGCGGTGCATGTTGTACCGTTTGGAAAGGTTGTGCCTGTTGTGCCGAGATTGTTGAAATGAAATCTGAAATCGTCAGAACTGACTTCTGCTTTGGTACCATCTCATCTTCTTTCTTTTGCTTTCTGTACTTATGGACTTTAGAGGACCGCGGGGCTGAGGAGGATGGTTTTTCTGTATCCGGAGCTTTTAGGGGAAGAGTTGGTTGTCTCAACTATGCCTGAAGGATTCTATGGACTTGATTGAAGATATTTTGAGTCATCCAGTTTTCAAACTTTTGATCCCCCTTTCTAGTGACTGTTTTCAATTCCTCTTCCTCTCTTGAATCGGAGGTGGAGACATACGCGAATACTGCTGGTGGCGGGCCCAACTTGACTTTCCTGGAATCCACTATCTTTTTCAAAAGATCCTTGAAAACAAAACACTCATGGATTGTGTGTCCTAGAATCCGGTGATACAGACTGTAATTTAGACGGTCGTCGAGACCCACTTCATCGGCCCACTTTGGATCTGGTAGCCAGAGAAGATTACAATTCACAGTGGCTAAGAAATAGCCACAGACCTAGTCGTCTCAGAAGGAATAGAATTTTTTTCTTAGTTCTTCGAACTGATTTATTTTAGAACCCCATCACTCATCCTTCCAAGGTGGGGGTGGCTGTTGACATCCAAGGGGTCCCTCAAGGTTCAGTGGGGGCCTCTCAACTAGAGATGGTGTCAGGGTGGCTTAAACTTGATGGAAGTTGCTTCAGCCTTCCTTGTTTGTTTAGGGGCTGATGGGACCGCTCGAGACTTGAGGTTGGTCCTCTGTAGGGAGTCCTCTATCCTTTGGGAAATGGAGGATAAGTCTTTGAACCCACTGGTGTACTTTACTAGGATAAGTGGTGTTCGCATTTCATCATGAAGGTCATCGATGCACATGGAAAGGATCTCATCCTAGGGGAGTAGCCAGTTCAGGGAATACGTCAAACACTTCCATCTAGAGATGAAGTCTGAGACTCTCTCATTCTATCGCTACCTGTAGTTCATGATATCACTGGCCATCATCTTGGGTAGTGTGGAACTAAACTGGGAGAGAAATTGTTGCCAGAGATCCTCTAAGACTGTAATCGAATTGGATGGCAGGCTTGTATACCATACGAAGGCTAAGCCCTGTAGGGTTCGTACGAAGCACCTGAGTTTGATTGCTTCTTGCTGTTCCAGAGTTCCCATCACGGGGTCACAATATGAGGCATAGTGCATCAAATTCTATTCAGGGTCCCCCGAGCCATTAAATATTGGGAAAGCTAGATTCCCAATGTTTGGTGGTGGGAGAACATTTCTCACCCACTCAGGGTAGGGTTTGCACTCTGGTTGTAAAGGAGTGTGCCGCCCCTCAATGGATTCCAGCTGAGCTGTTAGCTACTCAACGATATTTAAGATCCCTTTATGCATGTCTTGTCGAACTTGATCTTGAGATGATGCGGTAGGGGCCAAGATTAGGTGTGCCAGTGCTGCTGGTATTTGAGGTGGATACCTAGCTGAGGGAATCATTTGTGGGTTCACCTATATATATTCTGGCTGTCTTCCCAGCAGGGGAAGTCTTGATGTCCTTCTAGGGCTAGGTGGAATGAGCTTCCGATCTTGGATTCATTCACTGGGATGAGTGTCAGTGATATGGGAACCTCTTCTAGAGGCACCTGTTGACATTCTAAAGGGGGAACACATCCGGTGAGATAACTCCCTCATCGTAGCTCGACATTAATTCTCCTGACCTCTTTCATTTCTTCCTCCTACTTAGAAAACATTTCCTCGATGGTGAGGGACACATTACCATGGGGAGGATGGGTCGGGTAATAGACGACCTTGGATTTGGTTTTCTCCTTGTTGGAGTTTCATGTGGGAGGTAGTGAAGGATTAGCTGAGGGTGTGCCCAAATTTAGGGCCCCCCTCTGGTTCTGATTATTCACTCCATCATGGTAATTGTGGGATTCTTCTAGGAGGGAACCATCATTTCTTGTATACTCTTTCCCCATGACATTTCCTGTGAGATCCGCCAGGTTGATGTTCACCACGTTCACTGAGGCATACCACATTGGGGGTTGTGTACCTAGTTCCAAATGGTAGGAAAGCTTCTTACGCCATTTATTGGACTTTATCCTTCCGTTCTGCAGTATTCTTCAGTCTTCTTGACAAATATTTACCTAAAGGGAGCCTAGGTTAGACCTTGTAACACATATTTTTCTCTTAGGGTATGAACTATAGAAGGGGTGGAACGGGTAACTCCTCTGTCCTTCAATCTTCCTAGACGGTGGAAGACAACCGTCTAATGAGCGGTTATTTGAGGTCAAAATGTCATTATCCCTATGAGATGGGGTTGGTCTTGTTCTCCAGTAAATGTTCTACAGCCTGGATTTTCTGGTCTTATAGGGGCATTTTGATTTAAAAATTTCACCAGCCCTATGGGCTAGGGTTGTTCCCATATCATGCCATTAGCCGATGCTATTTGCACCCTTTCAATTTCACATACTCTCATGTGGGTGTGATCCGAGTATGGCATTGGGCTTAAACAAAGTTTATGGTCTTTTGAAGACTTGAGCACTGCTTTCTGGTTTGTTTCCCTTAGGTGAGAAACCTATTGAATGTTCCTGGTTTCCTGACTCAAAATATTTTTGATGGATTGATCTCTTTTGCCCTGATGCTTTTGATTCTTATTCGGGGTCGGTCTTCACTGAGTATCCAATCTTTCCTGTGTAGGAATTTCATTTGATTGCTGCCTCTGGGTGATGACATTATGGGATGTAATTCCTAATGGAACCTGCTGGACGGGTAATGGGGTTATGTGTAAGGCTCCATGTTCTCCCCATCCCCGAATGCGAAATCCAGCCAGGGCATTGCCGACGAGGCATCACAACTTATACAGTGCATAGAGGCAAACTAGTCCAAGGGTTTTATGCCACCTTTCTGATTTTGGTTTCCTTACGGACGGGAGGGATTCTAGGTCAATTAGATAGAGAATCTCTCCTATTTCGCTGACATGGTTCACATAACCTTTATAGGGAAAGAATTTTTCTTTCATCTTTCAAAGAGTCATCCATATATTAAGGAGAAATTCATGTGTGCATTCCCCAGGCAACTCTCCTGGTATGTCGAAGTGAGAAGTGAAGGTAGGCCAATACATCACCATTATATTATCCCTAGCTAGTTGTCTTCTCACAAGCAACATATCCTGATATTAATCTTCCAGAGGCCCCTCCACTTGATATTCCCAGCTCGACTGCTTCTTAAAAATTTTGTTCCAAGCAACCCAGCTAGTGGGAGACTCATTAATATGTGAATGGTGTAGGGGTGGCTTCGAAGATGAGCATGGCCCCGGGCCATCCTTTGGTTGATAAATAATATCATCCATTGTGGATGGAGTTCCTGATGTGTCAGAATCCTTTCTGAGTGCCTCAGCATAGAAGGTATTTCTTACATTTCTCCGAAAAGGGGAGGGCCTTCTTTCCAGTATGAATTTTTATCGCGGGGAGGACCTCTGCTATTGGTGCTTCAATGGAGAGGGATACTATTGCAACTTGATGATCGACTGTGAGAATATTATTTATGGTGTGTACCATGGGAAGGACCTTCAGGGTGGGCTGCAGTGAGCGGAGGATCTTCTTACTACTTGATGTTATTGTGGGGAGGACCTTCACAATAATCGCTATTGTGGGTAGGGCCTTCACAATGACTGTCATCATGGAGAGGACTACCATCATGACTTGATACCTGGATGTAAGGAAAATTTATGCAGTGTACATCCTAGGGAGGGCCTCCAGGATGTACTTTAATGAGGGGAGGACCTTCTCATTTCTTAGTGTTACTGTGGGGAGGACCTTCAAACCAGCTTCCTTTGCGGGGAGGTCCTTCACAATGACTGCCATTATGGTGATGACTACCATCACGACATGACCTCTCACTATAGGGAGAAGTATATTTGTAGCATATACCCTAGGGAGGACCATCAGGGAAGACGAAATCACGGGGATGACCTTCTTGATATCTGATCTCCATGCCTAGGGGAGGGCTACCTCGACGCGCATCAAGAGATAGGCTCTTGTGATCGATCATTCTTAACCCATGGAGTGAGCCCCCGTGGGTTCTCTGTGGAGGACCTTTAGAGTAGCTGGTAGAGACATTACGGGGAGGAAATTTTCAAATGATACTTCCACTTCCATAATTTAGGAATAGAATGATAGGGTCTTGTGCCTTTGTTGATATATGTTTGAGGGTGTCAAGAAGCCTAACTTCCATCAGAGTAGGATCATGTATGTGCTCTTAATTTTCCAGTTTCCTTTGACACTTTTCATTTTTAGGTGCTCTCTTATGGGTAACCAGGGACATATGCTATTGGTAATGGACTTCATATATGGGTCTTTGTCTTGGTGGGTCCTGTGATGTCGTCGGCATACGCCGACAGACATCTTAAATTTTGGCAGGGATATATGCCTACCCTGGAGCGGGCACCACATTGGACTGACATCCCCTCGTTGAAACGGGTATTTTTTCTTGATCCAGTTGTCCGTATGTCACTGGATATTGTCTTCGACCCTCCTATACTAGAGTAGGGATTCATAACTATTCTGTAGTGACTAACTCATTTGGCAAGTGAGTCATTTCGTCTGAGGAAATCAGGTTGTGGGCCCGATTTCTCGCTTTTTCTACCGATGAAACGATATCTTGGTATGTTTGGAGGATATGGTTTGGAATCAATGTATAATATTTGTCTATTTTCAGGATGTGATGTGATACATCTTTGGCTGGAACGGGTATGAAGGCCTATTCTGATGTCAGATCTGGAGTTTGTGCCTGCTTTGGTCCTCCATGACTTGCCAATATACACTGACAGTTCTCCCATTCTAGGAAAGAGGAACGAGTCTTCTGTGGGTTGTCTTCTTCAGTTTCCACCATATATGACTGGTGGGATTTATATTCATGAGAAGAAATTTTCATCTGCTTGCTTGCCGCTGTATTTGTCTCACGGGATTTGTATGCATCCAGAGGAATTTGACTCTCTTTATATTTGGTTTCCGCCCTATTTCGATGCGAGGATTTATATGCATGATCAGGTGTTTGTGCCTGCATATAGCCTATTATAGACATATTTAAATGGTATAATTGAAATGAATCAGTAGTTGTTTGTGCCTGCATGTCACTGTGTGCCGCCCTATTTGGATGGTGGACTTCTTGCGCATTAGTAGGAATTTGTGACTGCGTATAGCTGGTTGCCGCCCTATTTTGATGGTGGTATTGTTGTACATTGGTAGATAGCTGCATCTACCTGTAGATTTCCACTCTGTCTGTAGGGTGGGACAGACGAACACTAGCAGGAACATGCATGTGCTCATATCGTGCCACCCTATTTCTGTGGTGGGCTTGGGTGGAGAGGGCAGGGTTGTGTGTATGCCCATTGAATTTTGTCATGTTAGTACGACATAGATGCTTCTCAGGAACCAGGGTGATGGTGAATTCCTAATTATATATTTACCGCCCTTGGCGGGCTGCCTGAGGGGCCCGGGTCTTCTGGACATTGACAGGGTCCCTCAGCATAAGGTCGTCCTTGGAGGATGGAGGTCTGGTCGTCCAGTGTCAGCATCAATGCATTCTAGCGGGGGGCCATGAGTCCGACCCCCATGTAGTTGATAGGAAGCCATCAGTGTTAACTTAATCTATCTCCTGGAGGTATGGGAGGTACTCATTTTCATGTTCCGGGGATAGGCTCCCGAAACGATTTGAGACGGCCATTGGGGCAACATTGTGCTAGGGTGCTAGAAGCGGCTGAAGAGGCGGCTGGTGAACCTTCATGGACTGGAGGGATTGTTGTGTGACCTCCATCATGGGGAGAGTACCATTTTGGTGGTAATCCCTAATCATCTAATTGGACACCCAACGTTGAAGATGCTGGGTAGGCGAAGGGATCCTGTACTTCGTTGAGGCCCCGACCACCTACGGGATTGTTGACATGCGTGTCCGCTTGGGTTATTGGGATTCCATTTGGATCGAAGGTCACTCTGCGGGGACCTATGATATACATATATGACATGAAAACAAAAAAACAATCATCAAAGTATCATTCTATTGAACATATGCATATTTGTCAATTCAACTTGGAAACCTTACCCTTTTCTTTTTCTGCGGGGAAAGGGGCCTGAGTGGGGGAAGCCCTCCACCTTGGTTAAGGTTTCACGTCGGGTTCACCATTTTTCTTCTGCCTCTGGGGTGGCACGTTTTGTGCATACCGGGGTGAAAAAAATGGTCCAACGTGCTGTATCAGGTTTCGTTTTATCATTGGGGTGGAACCTCCACCTTGGTTAAGGTTTCACGTCGGGTTCCCCATTTTTGTTCCACCTCCAGGGAAACACGTTTATGAGGTATGTGGAAATGGTGATTTTCCATTCCTTTGTTTCGACCCGTTCAACGTCATTATCCTTTAAAGATGGCTAAATTAACTCAGTGGGGAACTGTTGGTCCTAGTGGGTGATTGCATGGGGTCGATTACCCATACAACCGGTCCTTATTGGATATAACTTCCTTAGATGGTCTCCAACGAGTTTATTTGTGGAGCCAAGAACACCCAACGGCCCTTGTATCCATGAATCATGGACCTTATTTACAAAGACAGGTGATCATCGGCTAACGATTTGGCCAAAAACACTTAAGGACTCCATTGGTTGAGAGGATGGGAAGTCAGGCTCACTGTACCCTTCTGGGGGAGGATTTTCACCTATTCCAGGACTCTCTTATAGATCTAGGTCATGTTCATAGGTTCATGAATCCTTCGTTCATTCTCTAAGAGTGTGTCCACGGGCTACCCCTTGTTTGTCATATCATCATAAGCATGCATGTTTTTGATGCTACGAAGGTGGTACTAACATGATCTGTATTAGAAGGTATTATGGAGTTTATCTTCATCCATGGGGATGGAATGTTACTTGAGGTTGGGATCGGACCCATAGGATGGGTTTCCTACATATCCTCAAGAGAGGAATCAGAACCCACATAGTTCGGATGTGTGGGGCTTATGCGTAGAGGCTGCCCATTTGAGGAAGCATGATTGGGTGGACCCTTTTGGATGGGAACCCTTTTGAGCTCAGGCCTTCTGGAAGGCATTCTACATATCCTGATTTATTCAGGATTCAGAGTTCTCGTAGTTCAAATTTGTTGATGTCATAATCCTCACAAACCTGTAAGCCCATGAGAGTCATTCTCGGTGTTAGAAACAAGAGTATGTGAATGATTCGACAATGCAAATGTCTCCTCCCCTGTTGGTGGGGTAGGGAGAGCCCGCTATGGAAGAGGTTGGGGCAAACATGGGCGTGGGCGCAGAGTGATGGACCTTTAATGTGGGATGAAATTGATGTTCACACGGCCCTGCCCCAGATGATTTGGGACTTACCTTAGTGGGAGGGCCCCAGAGCACGTTCTAGGAGGGGAGGAGTTTCACCCCTGTCAAAAGGGGGAGTGAACATAACCCCTTTTACTGATCACTATTCCTTATTGAATGGAAAATCCAAGTGATAACTCTTGATCCTGAGAATGGGGAGGTTCACATCGGCATCCCAAGGTTGGACTCCGGGTTACCATGGGAATGTAGCCTCATAGGCATTCCTGAAGCCCGAACTGTTGTGGGGAGATCCTATGTGACTCCACTTACTGTGGGTATGTAGACTCAAAGGGGTGCACTGATGCACCTGATGGTATGACCATACGAGTCCAGTGGCTTTGGAGGGGGCTTTGGCCTAATGTCGGGGGCTGGATAGTAGAGGGATTGTCGAGGACTAGACGATAATGGAGGTTTGAGGTTGGAACCGGAAGGAATAATACTCAAAAACACCCCATTCAGCATACTGGTTTCTTATGCAGTATGGGAGAGGCTCCGCATACCATATTGGTATGTAGAAGGAGGGACTGTCCATGTACCGATGCGGTACACTAGCATGGGTATCACCAAACCCATAATGAAGTGGTACGCGGCTCACTATGCCTCTTTGGTTTGTATCCATGTACCAACTAGGTACGTGGCACCAGGTTCTATCCGTGTAGTGGTTCACTACGCATAGTACCATGTTGAAGGAGGTACTGGGAGTCTACCATTCAAGGAATATTCATTCACAAGGAGTCTTTGGTTTTCGGTTACCCTATTAGGTTCATGGTTCTATTTTTATTATTAAATTCCCTTATTTTACGGTTTGTGGGTGGATGTACCTTCAAAGGAAGTGGTTAATGGTTAATGATTCGCCAATGAAACAAGATAGATGCTAGAGTAGAACCTTTGATTATCCCTCAAACATTCTTCATCCGTCCTTATCACCATCCATCCCCTTTTTTCCCTATGTACTCTGATCCTTTTATAGAGTAACATATCAATTATATCTACTAGTCACATGACACAATTTGAAGATTCCCATTGAGGGATATATTTACCTGTGGAATACTCAGTTAACCAAGGTTCGTGGAGGCTTTAGTTCACGATTATGGTTCACAGATCCTTTCCCATTCGCTTCATTCATGCACCAATGAGTTCACAATGCGGTACACAGATGGTCTTCTAGCGTACAACCATTTCGATGATATGGTTTGTGGTTTTCCTTGCTCGCTGGCCATCACTTTGCAGGCCAGTTGTTCGAAAACCATCCCTCATTAATGGAGGTTCGTGATTCATCCTCTTTGTGTACCATTCTCATTAAATGGTACTCATACCACTTGAAAACTTGAAATCCTTCAAGTTCCTTCATAGAAATTCAACTCAACTTGAGTCCCTTTGCTTTAATAGCCTTGAAAGAACACTTTCTTCCTCCTAAAAAGTGATCTCTGGGGAATTTTCTCCTTTTTCGTAATTTTCAGAACCCTACAATGACGCATTCAAAGTAAAATAGAGATAGGATTTATGAGTGAGGTTAGCCTTACCTTAAGGGGTCCTACTATTCCTTCAGATCTTGATTTGGATTCCATACAATGGCGATCTAAGAGATCCTATGATGATATAGAAAAAAACCCACAAGAAGAGAAAACCAGGTGAGATACTGGAGGAAGAAGGAGAGAAAAAGGAAATAATATTTTAATTTAATTGTGGGGTAAAAAAGTAATTTCACCCCAAAATATCAAGGAGCATGGTTTACCCTCATGATTTAACCAAACCGTGTGCAAATCATGCTCAATTAACTACATATTGGGAAACCCCACATGGTTAGAAACACATTTTTAGTAACCATGTGAAAACTATAACAAATGTCTCTATCTCATGTCTTCGACTATCTACACGGTCGTGTGCCCTGGGTCCCATGGTTTTAGAGAAACCCTGCGGCCTAGTTCCTTCCCATTTCAGATCTCCAAGATTCGAATGATCCCTAAATGCACCAGTGATCTTCTTAGATTTATTAGACATATTTATTAGGGATGGTTAAATTTATCAACTTTAAAAAACTAATGATTTATACATTCATTGAAAAGGTGGGTCGTTACATAAGGAAATATTTTTTGATAAAATTTTTACCTAAAGTCTCTATCTTAAAATGAGAAGGGAGTTTCTCACAATGATGAAAAAGGAAGAAGAATCTATTGGGGAATATGAGACAATACTCACAATGATTTCATGGTATTCCTTTATCTTTTTCATTAACAGGGATAGTAAGGTAGAGTGTTTCTTTAGTGGATTAATGCTGAGTCTATGAAAAACATTGGTGATTTATAACTTTGATGTATATGATGATATTTTCCATTTTGACCTCAAGGTCGAGATATATATTGGATACCCTCAATAGTCACATGGTCCTAGAATAAATAGTGTAAAGGAGATTTTTATTTTGGTAGATTAGTGGATAAATCCCATAGAGGAAAGAAAAAACAATTTCCCACATGTCAAAAATGCGGGAAAAAGAATCATGAAAACTATCTCAAGAGAACTGAGAGATGATTCAAATTTTTATGGGAAGGGAATCATGCTAAAAAATTTCAAATTGAGATAATGAATCCAAAAAATGTGATTAAAGAGAATAATGTTCAGATCAAAACTCATCGAATAGTCTAGTGTTTCAAATGCACAGAATACAAGAACTATAATAACTAGTTCCCAAAGACAAGGGTTGTTGGAGACAATTAATGACAACAATCTCCAAGGTAGAAAGGAATGGTATATTATATCACTAATACTTAGTAGGATCTCAAAAATGATGAAATTATTGTTATTTTGGTTATTCATTCGAGAATAGAAAAGATATTTTCCATTTTGGTTCTATACATTATTTTATATCCTAAAAGTTTTTTAAAACTATTCAAACACCACCTCAAAACCTGGAGGTTGAGATATTTTTGAGAATATAAAGTAGGTAAATTATTGGTAATGGATTGTCTATCCTTATATTAATCAAATATCAACTGTCGGGAGAGGTATATCACTCTTCACATCCTGAGTTATCTTCTTATTATGTACAAGTGTAAGGAGGAGGATGAATCTCCTTTGGAATTGTCCTCTCAAGTATGGATATTATTTATTTATGACCAATAATATCTATATCAAATTATTTATACAAAGGAGATAAACATACTTGAAGATATACCCATTGTGAGGGACATTCCCGGAAGAATTTCACGATCTTTATACTGACTAAGAGGTTGAGCTCTCAATTGAACTTATAACTCAATTTTACACCCATGTCTTAATTTTTAAGTATTTATCTAATTTATTTCGATTCCATGATATCCCATGAGATTACCTGGGTTTCTTTGGTGAAAAATGTTGTTTTTTGGGCATATCAGAATGAGGTTCACAGTTAGCACCCAATTTGTCAAACTGTGCACCCTTGCCTATGAAATCGTGCAGACATGTGATGTTTTTTGATAGTGGAGAATTGCATGGTTTTCTCATAGTTTGGTAATCAGGTATCATAACAGTTTGGTGTGTTAATCTTGGATAGTGAGGGGCTCATAGTTTCCACATGGTTTGAAAAACCATGAGGCCATACCGTGCGACTTTTCCTGGTGATTAAATTTTGGAAAATTCCATTGGTTTCCTCTTGTAATTTAACACTAAATCACTCCCTTATATCCTATACCTGATTTCTAGACATTGGATCTCCCTCAAATCTTCCTTTTACCTCTTGGGCATCATTTCTTGGCGATTTTGGTGTGGAAACTTCTAGGTATCTTCATGTAAGTGATTTCTCCCATGGTTCTTCCCCTTTATTTTGGGATCTCTCCACACATTCTTGGGTTCTTATTTTTCAGATGTTTTGTGGTTAAAGAGGGGGTATTATCTTGTGATATTGGGGAATATATTGATGTTTTTTTACTAATATTTCCTTTATAGGGTCTTATGGAGGTGCGGTTGTGGTTTTACACCAATTTCTGAAAGTTTAAATGTGTGATGAAAGTGGTTCCATACTCTAACATTTTTAGATTGTTTTGATATGGTTGTTTGGACTTATAAATGTGTTATATAAATTTCTTATGTGGTGAAAAATATATTTTGGAAATCGTTTGACATGTATATGGGATGAAAATGGGATTTTAAAAGAAAATGGTTATTATTTTTATATGCTTTATTTTGGCACTTCATGGAGGTGTTTTTATGATTATGTTAAAGGTTTGAAATATTTTTTCAAAGGAACATGAGGCATGAGTGTTTTTAAAGTGGGTTTTCAAAGGAAAATGAATTATTTTAGCATTTTGGATTTTGTGGTGAATCTTGAAATGTGATATTTGGATTGAGTAAATGATGTGTAGCATGTTGTTAAATGAATTTGGTGTATGTGTCGATTTGGAAAGGGCATGAACAATGGAAAGTAATTGAATTAATCATGTACATTTTTTATAATGTTTACAAGTGGGTTTCATGGATTGTATAAGTTATTTAAAATGTTTTTTGAAGTGGTTTTGGTGTGTGTGAAATGAAATGTGGTTTTCTTTATAGAAAATGGTGGTTTCCTTGTGTGATTATGTGGCTTGGAATGTGTTTTTGAACGGGACGGTTGTGTGACATGTGAATTTTAATTTGAGCTCAAAAGTGAATCCCATGTACCTAGGTGGGTAGACTAGAACTAGTATTCTTTTGTTTCAGAAGTGGAAAGTCTTCGATTCTTCTAGTATATTGACACTAGTTGACTTAAAAGTGGAAAGGCCTAGATTGACTTAGAAGGATTTATGATTGAAACACTAACTAAATATGTGGTATGATCAGAGAACACTATTCCCTTTGGATGGTACATCCTAATGGATCATGCATGAGAACGTGTTGGAATTGGACAATTATTTGGAGACCATTGGGCCCTTGGGATTATCCCTCCTAGTGGCTCATACACGGGAAATATGTTGGTAGTTCAGATTCAAGGATATTGATCAATGAGGTGTGAGGTTCATAGTGACTCACTTATTCTAGATAACCTTAGGGATTTACCCATAGTTATCTCTTGTGAAATTATATATATGATGTAGTTCCGACCATCAGTATACGGTGGACCTTGTGTACTTGGTGGCATTGAGGCTAGTTTCTTTTGAAAAATGGTTTATCTTGAAAGAATGTTTTTCTAAAATATTTTTTACATGAAATGTCATTTGAAAATGTTTCGAAGTGTTTTCCTATAAATGTGAATGTTGCTTTATCTTCTAATGTTGTAGCATGGAATCTTTTATTTTTGGTGGAATCCTAATGGGATTTGTATTAGACCCTATATACACTATTGGGTTTATGTAGACTTTTTTATCAATGAACCAGGTAAAGGTAAGATGTTTCATGTTGATAGCGGTTTCAGTTTCTATAGAGTTACACTCATTCATGGTGTTGGTGGTGGTGGATTGAGGGTGTTGTCCCTCAGGTTGCGCAGAGGATTTTGGGATGTTTAGTGCTTCCCTTTCTGTTCTTTCTTTTTTTATTTTGGTTTAAAGTGTAAAATGTTAATTCTAAAAATTGTTATACCAAGTTTTTCTATGGATATTAGTGATGTGTTGCTTTACTTTTGTGGGTGTAAGGGTTCTAAGCCCAGTAAGAGCAATGGAGGGTCAACGCCAAAGATTAATTTTTCCTATAATCAATGATTAATCTAAGATCTATAACACGATGAATGTTGTGATCTTTGGAATTGAATCAAAGAAAAAGGAAGGGATAGACAACCTAGAACCAAGATAGAGGAGATCAACACATGTTGTTTATAATTAATTTTATTAAATAATAATTACCTCCAAGGTTATTATTTCTTTGTTGATGTTACATGAAATATATCTGCAGTGCACCTCCATTGCAACATAGAAATCAAGGGTTGACTTCCTTTAGCGGTGATCCAAATGTGTTCCATGAATCTCCGAATGTCGTTGAAGGAGTTTCTGGGTGCTAGCATGGAAGTTCCTTGTGCTTGCATTATCCACCTTCGATCACCTTGAGAACCACTTCCAATGTGTTTTCCTTGATCCAGTATAGATGGATCAATTGTTTTCTTGAGACTGTTATTGGAGAAGGGATAACTATCTAGGATTGATAAGTTTTTCTCCAATCCATTGTGGAAAATAAACTTTTTATTGGTTAGGTTTATGAGAAAATAAACATAATCAGGTATTTATATAACTAGGGTTAAAATAGAATAATTTTACAAGTGCCCTTATTTATTTTATTAATCCTAGGTAAATACCATGTCAAATTATAATAGTATTATTATTATTATTTCTTGACACACAATTTAACTATGAATTATAATTAAATATTATTTTATCAAATAATATTCAGTATTATTATTTTTGACCGGACCCTTAAACTCGGTCCACCAATCCTCCAAAATATTTATTGGGACTTGAATAATGTCTATTTATTTATTACTTAAATTTCACTATATTATTATCTAATAAATATATAAATGTTATATTAAATAAATATAAAATATGTATTTATTAAATTTTAGTCCCACAATATATATTTTTTAATAACTAGTGTCAGAATAAATGTGATCTGGCATACATGAAAAATTATTAAACCATAATTGGAATCATATTTATTCAACTTGTTAAATAATATATTATTTAATTGAGATATTATATACACTGAGTGTGTGACCCTCTAGGCATCTTTCTCAGTGGAATTTGGTAGAGCAACCTAAAGTACACGTTTAGCATCTAGAAACATGCTAAGAAACCTATATAGAAAGAGTTTAATGTCATAATGGCATGTAACCTCATATGAATTCTTACTATGCAATATAATCCCTTTTTCTCTATATCTTTAATCAAGAGAGTTGCATGCTAGTGTCATCAATCCATTATTTCAATTTCTCTTTCCTTGACTTTCAGGAAATTGAACATGACTATAGAAAACCATGAAGATGGATTTATTTATGCTATCTCATTTCCATAAAAGGGACGAGACATTACCATATGTTAAATAATATAAGGGGAAAATCCTTTCTCGCATTATTCATTAATGTTGTATTACTCGTGATCCACCCAAAAAATCCTACCTCTCGGTGAACATATTCTGTCACAGTTTTTGTCAATACATCCAAGTGTGAGATTATTAATAATAATTAATAATAATCTTAAAGTATAAGGACTAATACACACATTTGTAGATAGGATCATCCAATGACACTTATAAATGTGGATTTCCTACTGGAGGTTCTCATTCTCTTAATATCCTCATGGATATTACCATGGGCGTACACCATGAGTAGGTGACTCAAAGTCCTATAAGTATCCACCACTTATATCCTACATCATTTTTGTCCCTCAAATGATATCATCAGATATATAACATATATATTCAGGAATAGTTTCATAGCACTTCCGAGTTCTCATCATAGTAGGGATCCACTATGAAATTTTAGCGAGACAAATACTCTTAGGATATTATCACATTCAATGTAACGTAGAAGAAAAATAATGATGTGATAAGGAATTTATTAATATTCAAAACCATGAATATAAGTTATCATAAAGTAAAAAATAATTTTGTTCTGGGGAACCAACTCCAACAGACTCCCTCTTTCACTAGATCCAACTACTAAAAACCTTCATTTTTCTAGCTCTCACATGATATTTGTGCTTCTACTAAGATAGACCTTTAGTCAATGGGTCCACCATGTTCTCTTTCATGGGTACTATGCTCACTGCAAATTCAAACCTCTGATAAAAATACCTCAATAGGTGATACTTCTAGAGTATGTTCTTTGTCCATTGATGTGACCTTGGCTCTTTTGCAAGAGCCACTGTTGTAGTATTATCAAAATACAATGTGATAATGTCTTTACTTCTAGGTACCACATCAATATCCTAGACAGATTTTCAAATCCAAAAGGCTTCCTTGGTTGCATCTAAAACCTCTATATAATTGGAATCAATTGTAAAATCGGTGACAAATGGATACTTTTAACTCTTACAGATCATAGCTCCTCCATTGAGATAGAAAACATATCATGATTGTGTCTTTAGATTATTCAAATCTATATAAAAACCAACATCATCATACCCCCTAATGACAAGCTCCTCATATCCTCTATATACCAGGAACATATCCTTAGTTCTTCTTAGATACTTTAGGATTGTCTTAACAATAGTCGAATACTGTTATCCTAGATATTCTTGATATTTTCCTACCATGATCAATGCATAGGGAATATAAATTCTAGTACATAACATGGCTTACATGATTGATCCTATCGCTAAAGTGTATGGGATCTTACTCATTATATCTTTCACCTGTTGTGTCTGGGGAAATATTTTCTTAGAAATATTTAAACCTTGTGACACTGGAACCAATACCCTCTGGGATTTCTCCATACTAAATCTCTTTAGTATCTGGTCAATATATGTACTTTGTCCTTGTCCAATAATGCTATTGTATCTATCATTAATGATCATGATCTCTAAAATATAGGCTACTTCTCTTAAGTCCTTCATGGAGAAGCACTTCATCAACCAGTCCTTAACTGACTGTAAGATAGGTATGTAATTTCCAATAAGTAATATGTCATCAACATACACTACTAGGATAACGACCACATTCCCATTAAAAATTTTGTAAACACATAGATCAAATTCATTCTTATTGAAACCAAATTCTCTTATGGATTCATCAAATTGAATATTCCATGACCTGGATGCTAAATTTAATCCATAAATAGATCTATGAAAATGTTAAACACTTTTGGAATCACATGGTGTCACAAACTCTTCTAGTTGTGTCATATATAAATCTTCATGAAGGTTCCCATTAAGGAATGCAGTTTTGACATCCATCTACCAAATCTCATAGTCATGGTAATCTGATATAGAAAGTATGATTCTTATGGATTTAAACATGGAAACTAGAAGAAAGGTTTCATCATAGTCAATACCTTGATGCTGTTTAAAACCGTCAGCCATTATCCTCCGTTTATGGATACTTTATTTACCTTCCAGGTTTATTTTTCTCTTGAATACCCATTTACACCCAACATGATTTACATCGATTGGTGCATCGACCAGAACCTAATATTGGTTCTGATACATGGAATCCATCTCAAATATTCATAGCTTCTGGATATCTTGCATAATATGAGTTCTCTACTGCCTACTTATAGGAGATAGGTTCATCATTGTCCAAAAATAACGAGTCACCATTCTTGGTGACTAGAAAATGATATTTCTCTGGTTCCCTTACCTCTCTTACACTCCTATACAATACTTTTGTTTTAGGAACTAGTTCTTCCATGAGAACCTATTAAACATATTCCTATACCAACTCTTGTGTATCTTGAGCATCAACTTCATCGAATTCAATATTTTTCCCACTATCGTTTTTGAGGATGTTCTCCCTCTCATGAAATACATCTTTTCTGGTAACAATCACTTTTTTTCCTGAGGGGTTTTATATGTAATATCCCTTTGTTTCCTTAGGATACCCTATAAAGATACACCTCATTCCTAATTGTGCTAGTTTGTTTCATGATAAATCCTTAACAAATGCCTTGAAACCCCACACACATGTATGTAACAAAATGGGTTTATTTCCACTCCATACATCTAAGGTAATTCCATTTTCCACTTTTGTTGGTACTTGATTTAGTGTTTATGTCGAAGTTTGTAATGCATATCCCCAAACAGATAACAGAAGATCTGTATTACTCATCATTGACCTTACCATGTCCAATAAGGTATGGTTCCTTCTTTCACTAACATTATTCCACTATGGTGTATAATGTGGAGTGATTTTGTGATGAAATCCCAAACTCCTTAAGAATGTTTATGAACTCTTGGTTAAGATATTATCTACCTCGATCTGATCGAAGATTCTTTATCTTTTTACCAAGATGATTCTCTGCTTCATTATAAAATTCCTTGAATTTCTCAAAGGACTCAGACTTATACCTCATCAAGTAAATATATCCATATCTACTCAAGTCATCTGTAAATGTTAGGAAGTAGGAATATACACCTATAGATTCTACTAGAAATGGTCCACACACATCAGTATGTACCAATCCTAGAATCTCTATGGCCCTTTCACCCTATCCACTGAATCGTGGTTTGTTCATTGTTGCTTGTAACCAACCATGAAATCTATCAATTGGTTTTAGATCAAAAGAGTCATAATATCCATCTTGATAGAGCTTTGTCAAACACTACTCGTTTACATGACCAAGATGGTGATTCCAAAGCTGGTTGTTATTTGATTCATGTGAACTTGATTCATTATCAATTGAAAACAATTGGTTTTCATAATTTAATAAATACTGAATGTTATTTAAATGTTCCATACCATAACATATATTTTCCTTATAAAATAAACAAATTTAATTTCAAACATGAAAATAAAACCATATGTAACTAAACTTTATACAAAAGTTAGGTTTTTGGTAAGAGTAGGTACATATTAAAAATCACATAAAACCAAAATCATTCACATTGGAAATGAAAGGTGGTAGTGACCAATGACCATAGTAGCCAGCCTCGCACCATTGGCAGCTCACAGATCCACCTATCATCTGAAAATATTTTGAAATCTACATGGTTCCTACATTAGGATAAAAATGCGATATCCAAAAGATATATCAAATACCCAATGTGTTGATATGGAAATATTTCACTCGATAATGAACACACATTTAGCTTCCACATGATTTTTGGTGAAGTTCTTCTTCTAGTGTCCTTGCTTTCCACATGCAATACATACTGCCTCCTTTTCCTTGACCTTCCTCTATATCTTCCCCTTCTTGGAAGGGTGGTTCTCAGGATATTTATACTATTTATAGGTCTTTGGTCCCTTTTTCGTGTTCTTTCTTTTCTTATTCACCATAAGGATTATAGGATTGTCACCCCCATATACTTATCCACTTAGAGAATCAAGGTCAGACATTCCAATAGATTCGTCTCATTATTTATCATATTATAATTCACAAAAAATTAAATAAGGTCTTGGATAGTGATGAAAGTATGAGATATATATGCAACTCATTTGGGAATTTAATCCCTAATATGTCTAGGCATTTAATATAGATAATAAGATTAAATACATGGGGCCCAGTTGGAGAATACTCTCCAAGATAAGTTGTTAATAAATCATTAGATATATCATACCTCTCTTGTCTCTCCTTCTCTTGATAGATATAATGGAGGTGAGATATCATGATATAGGCATCCATATCTTCATGTTGCATCAAGATCTCATTGGACATTAATGATAAAATAAAGTACTAAACATTTATAGCATCATTCATATGTTTCTCACAGAGAGATATCTCTTCATCACATGCCTCATTTCCAACCACAGCTGGTTATGGTTATTCCATCACATATAATCTCCTTTCATGGTGAAGGATGATGCGTACACTCCTCTTCCATTACTAGAAATTTGTGTCGGTGTGAAGGTTTTACTTATCTAGTTTTGATCGTGGTGATATGTTTGATGTCATTTTTAATGTTATTTCTATAAATATTATAATAAGTGATTTAGTAATTTATCTAAAAAAATTAGAGAAATAAATAAATATTATATTTATTAGTGTCCCATTATTTTATCAAAATCCAATAGCCCTCACCATTGGATTCAAAAATATCATATTTCTTGGAATTTCAAGTGGCAAGGACACATATTCCCCTTCTCATTACCCCAACATTAGTTGGTCCAGAAACCTAAAAGGTTTTAGGTAGGCATTCCAAATTCTAGCTACATTAACTCATAGTTCCTTGATCCGTTGAATGGACTCCCCAATCCTAAAATCCTTTAATTGGATTTCCTCGACCTTTTCCTCTCAGTTACACGAAGTCATATTTTGGTAGTCAACCCTTGATGTGAACCAAGTCAAGTCTACCTAAAACCTCATGTTAGGATTTCCCAATAATTAGAAGCACACCAACTTTGTTTGGTCATGCACTCTGAAATATAGTTCGATTCTAACCAAAGTAATGAAAGGCTATACTGACTTAATATTTTATTGAGGGATTTTATCCTTTATGCATAAATTTCCAATTATTATATTTATCATGTTCTTGTTAATATTAAGTGGGATTACATAAGTGATTAAACATGTCTTTAGATAATATTTACGTATAAGACAGTTTATTTTAGTTCCATCTTATATGCTTGTTAATTAATTAATCATGTGGTCATGGAAAAGCATACACAATGAATAACTATGCAACTGGAAAAAATAAAATGAAGGGTATGATCATGATATTGTTTTAATGGTTAGTTTATCTTGTGGTAGATAAACTAACTGCTGACCTAGGAGATAAACCCCTTAAAACAATATGATGTTTGTGTTTACAGCTTCTCACCTATCAAACTTTTTATCTTTCTTCGATTTGTTTCACCTTGACTCCAAACTTTGACTACCTCCACTAGCTTGGGAGCTCCATCCCTTACATATTCTTTTACTCACACAGAGGTGAGGGGTAAAATGGGGTTTACATAAAAGAAACCATGGGCATGAAAACTGTACATATTAATGAAGAGAGAAGGTACATAGGCCAAAAATTTAATTTAATAATAAATTAAAATTAAACAAATCACATACAAAGGTTTGTTATACCTCATGATCATCCACTAGTATGCAACGAATTATGAATTTAATAAAACTAGAATTCAATTCATAATCATTCTTATTTAAGATAAATCACACTAGAATTGATTAATTATTATCTTTAATTAATCAATACTTTTATCTTAATCCTTATATAAATTTTCTTATTATTCTCTCCTTTATAATTTAAAAAAAATAAATAAATTCATTTAAAATTAACTGTTTACATAACTTGTACCTTGGAGGAAACATGGTGAATACCTATCCAATTATACCAAACATGTATTATACTCGTATACTTCTTTACTCTTGTGACATATAGCATGCATGACTTATAACATACATTCATGAAGTGTACTTCATGTATGATGACATTAATTACATGATTTTTCGACCATGTGTTATGATTCAATGTACAAAGAGTAAAAACATGTGATACAACTCATACATGATATACATATTTGAACATTACAAAGATATTAACTAAACATTTAAATATTTATGTATATTAAAACCTATCACATATAATGTCCTATATTTACAACCATATGCAAGTACATGTCTCAAGTTTTACATAGTAAAATAAATAAATTTTAAATCTACATAATCTTGTAAAAGTACATGACATGTAGATCCAATCTACACAAAGTGTACACCCTTCACCATCTATCTAATGTACACACCTAGGGACTCAGCATGTGTGGTGTAGTTTAGAAATCTTAGAGTATATGTTGTGTTCAGTGGGCCACACACCTTGTTAACTCCATGTTAGATGGTCACCATTTAGGTAGGCCATGTATGAAATATAGGGCCCGAACCTGACCCGAAGGTACTACACGCCATTCCCAGTGGGTCACACAGTGTGTAGTCTGGTTGATCATGCGGCAATTAATCATAGTCAACAAGTAGTGAAGTAATGGTGTAATTAATGCCTTAATCAATGAAAAATATCGAATTCATCTTTGAATTAGTCTTGATGCATTTATGATGACTACATGGCGTGTAATACCGATTACATGATATTTAGTCTCGTATTGTATGGCCAGGATCCTTGGGACCACTGGATGAGATCATTGATTTTATTTTAATCATAAAATTAATCATTTTTGTTAGATCTGCATGAAATGATAGAGGAAGAAATATATCTCATAATTCAAATTAAAATAATTATTAAACTTGAATTGAGAAACTAAATTATTAATACACATATCACTAATGAAAATAAATAATTATAAACAATTATGTGCCCCTTCTGATTCTGCTTGAAGGTTCTGGGAGAAGCGGAAGCACGAGGGGGGGGGGGTCAGTGCCAACCTTTTCTTTTTTCCATAATAAATTATTAATATGAGATCAATATGCTGATGAACTCCATGATCCATATAATTGAATCAAAGAAAAACCAAAGGATAGATAACTCGGAACAAAGAGGGAGGAGATCAACACATGTAGTTTATAATTAATTTTAATTAAATAAGAATTACCACCATGGTTATTCTTTCTTCATTGATTCATCCGGCCACATATCTTTAGTGAACCATCATTACATCATAGAAATCAAGGGTATATTTCCTCTAGCGGTGATCCACACATGTTCCACGAATATCTAGACACCACTGAAGGAGTCTCCATGTGCTATCATGGAAGATCCTTTTTCTTGTGTCATCTACCCTTGATCACATTGAGAAACTCTTTCAAAGAATTCTCCTTGATCTGGTGGTGGTGGATCACTCTCTTTCTTGAGAGATGTCTTGGATAAGGAAGAACTCTCTAGGCTTGAGAGGTTTTTCTCTAACCCGTTGTGGATAAAAATGTTTCCTTGGCTAGGGTTATGAAAAAATAAACATAATTGTGTATTTATATCACTAGGGTTAAAATAACATAATTGCACAAGTACCCATATTTATTTTATTAATCCTTGTGGAAACCCATGTCAAATAATTATACTGTTATTATTATTATTTCTTGACATGCACTTAACTTGAGAATTATAATTAAATATTATTTAATAAAAAAATTTATTTCTCAACAAACCCTTAAACTCAACTTGACAATCATCCATAATATTTATTGGGCCTTGAATAATACCTATTTATTTATTAAATAAATATCACTTCATTATTATAAAATAATTATATAAATATTATATTCACTAAATAGAAAATAAATATTCATTAAATATATTGCCCACAATATAACCAATTGAATCACTAGTGTTGGAATAAATTCAATCAGGAATACACGAACAATTATTAAACCACAACTAAGAATAATATTTATTCAGCTTGATAAATAATATATTATTTAACTGAGATGCTGGATACACTTAGTGTGTGACCCTCTAGGCCTCTTTCTCAGCGGTAATACATGGAGCAGCCTAAAGTCTAAGGTTAGCATCTTGAAACATGCCAAGACACCCATATAGAAAGAAGTTAATGTCACAATGACATGTCACCTCATACAACCACTTACCATGTAATATAATCCCTTTGTCTCGATATCTCTAATCAAGTGGGTTTCATGCTAGTGTCATCAACCCATGTGCTTGATTTCAATTTATTTGACTTCCCTGAAATTGAAATTTCCCATTGAACACCATGTCCATGGATTTATTTTGGATATATCATTTCCATAAAAGGTATTGAGATATCAACATCTATTAAATAATAGAAAAGAGAAATACTTTCTAAAAATATTCATTAATTCATTATTAACCGTGATGCACCCAACTTATCCAACCTCACCAGAAACATATGTCATCACTGTTTTCATCAATAAATAAAATATCATTAGTCATATTACAAATTAATAATAATATTAAAGTTTAAGGACAAATACAAACATCTACAGAGAGGATCATCCAATGACACTTATAAATATGGATTTCCTACTGGAGGGTCTTGTTCTCATAATATCATCCTAGACATTACTAAGGATGTAAACCATGAGAATGTGCATCAAATTCCAATAAGTCTCCGCCAATGATATCCTGTATCATTTTTGTCGCTCAAATGATATCATCTAGATATAGAACATATATATTCATAAATAGTTTCATAGCACTTCTGAGTTCTCATCATAGTAGGGATCTGTTATGACCTTTTAGTGTGATAGCTACTCTTTGGACATTATCACATTCAATTTCCTGCATAAGAACAGTCATGATGTGATAATAAATTTATTAATATTAAAAACCATGAATATAAGTTATCATAAAATTCAAAAGAATTTGGTTCTAGGAAACCAACTCCAACGGGATGGTTATTATTATATAAATGGTTGAAATTATTCCTAAAGTAAATTGTTGATACCCCGGTACTAGTTGATAGCCCATGGGGGTTGAGAACACCCTTCAGGCCTTATCTTATGTTAGTTAGAGATTTGGGTTAGATGGAATACAATCTTAGTTCGTGACCAAAATGGTATCACAGAAGGTTTTAGTCTTTTTGGGTCAAGCTATTTGGGATGAGTCAGGATAGACCAGAGATAGGATTTTCAGGGCTTGAGGTTTGGATTGAGAGTGGTGTTCCTAGCCAGCACACATTGTACATGTATTAAGTTACCATGTTACGTTGGGATTTTTTTAACTTCTCTTATAGGTGAGATATACATTCTTCATACTATATAAAGAAATTGGGTGGAGGTGGATTGATCTACTGGGTCTTGTTATTATGAGGGATTTGGTTGTGTTCTGATTTAGGAGGCATTTGAGATTTGTTTCTATTTCTAAAATTTTCAGAATGTTTGTATTATTGGTTTTACTTGTGGCTATCGATTATTGTGGCACAATTAATCCTCAAAGAGCTCTTTTGGAACCATTAGAATAGGCTAGAGAGAGTTATCCATCAATAATTGATCAAATTATAATGGAGGTAGTGGTCCGAGCTATCCAAGAATTGGAAAAATAAGTGGACTATGGTTATACTTAGGTTAGTGAAGACGAACTGGTTCCTAGAAAGGACAAAGCTTAGTAATTTCTCAAGTGAAAGCCTCCATCATTTTGGGGAAATGTAGAACCTCAAGAGGTGGATGACTGGCTTGAGAATATAGAAAGGTTGTATTAATTTCTTGACACTCATGAGGCTACTAGAGTGAAATTTGTTTCAATTATATTTAAGGGTTCCAATAAGAAGTGGTGGGATATAGTTGTTAAAGTTGGGAAGAATGAACATATGGGTTGGAAGGAATTTAAGGCTTTTTTCAATGAGCAGTATTGTTCTAAGGTTTTGGCTTATGCCTTATCCTGAGAGTTCATGGAGTTTAGCTAGGAAGATCGGTCCATGATGAATTATGCTAACCGCTTTGTAGAGATGGTTCGGTATGCACCTTAGATCATTTCTAATAAGAAGACAAAGGCATGTAGGTTCGAGAGGGGTTTGTGCCTAGAGATTTATTCTCATGACTTTTGTTAAGCTAAAAACCTATGCTATGGTGGTTGATCTTTCTTATATGGAAGAGATTGATCAAAAAGGAATGTTTGGATTCTCAAGAGTAGTGTACACAGTGGGCATTGGTGGTTCATTTGAGAAGAATAGGAAACACAATGATCATGAGAATATGGGTGGGGGAAGTTTAGGTCATCCTTCTCGGCTATCGTCATCTGTGGATTCAGAAGAAGGGTAAGTGGTGTGTAATTAGTGTGGGAAGTCAGGACACAAGTAATAGGTGTGTTCATCTCCACCTAGACCTTGAAATCGATGTAGATATTTGGGTAAATTGCAGTAGTTTTACAAGGTTTCATAACCATATCAAAGTGGTACTAGATCTGTGGCTTCCAAAGACATTTCATGTCATCCAAAACCTTCCAAGATACCTGGATCTCGTTTTGGTGGTCATGGTGGAATGAATAGTTTTTCTTTTGGATAGAGTTAGTTCAGGGTAGATCCATAGGTTAGTGGTTGTTCTCTTACTCAAGCTAAGATAACGAATCATCATGTGGTGGTTGGAGCACTAGTGGTAGGGTGTCAGGTGGCCATCTTGTGCACTCACCATGTTAGGGGTTGATTTGGAATGTGATTTTCTCATTTTAGAAATGTACCTCTTTTATATAATCCCCTATATGGATTAGATGATGTTTTTCTAGGCACAAATCAATTTCAATAGGTGAAAAGTGTGTTTTGTGGCACCTGATGGTAGTACCCAGGTTTTTTCATGGTGAGTAGTTCCTCATTCAGCTCATTATAGAACTCCACTTCAGGAGTTGGGAAACCTTGTGTATCAGTTTTCATCACTTCTATTGGAGTAAAATGTTATGGGCTATGAGGGTGGATTACCTATTGTGGCGGATGAGTTCCTAGAGGTATTTTCATAGGATTTCTATAGTTTTCCTCCATAGTGGGACATGGATTAATCTATAGATTTGGAACTAGGAACACAACCGATATCTCTTCCATTGTATTATACGACCCCACCAAGTTGAGGGAATTAAAGGTATAATTGGACAATTTGGAATCCAAAGTATTCATTCACCCGAGCGTCTCTCCTTTTACCGCACTAAATATATTTGCAAAGAAGGTTGATGGATCTCTCTGATTGTATATATATTACCGAACGTTGAATAAGTTTACCATTAAAAACAAGTATCCATTGCCTCATATTGATGACTTTTTTGATTAGTTAAAGGGGGAAATGTGGTTTTCTAAAATTGACTTGTTTTCTGGTTATCATCATGTTAGAGTTAGATAGGAGGATGTTCCAAAACTATCCTTCCAAATTATGTATGACCATTTAGAATATTTTTTCATGCCTTTAGGGGTGATGAATTCTCCCTCATCCTTCATGGAACTTATGAAAAGGGGATTCCCTGAGTATTAGGACACCTTTGTATTGGTATTCATGGATAACATCCTGGTCTATTTTGGATCTGAGGAGGAGAAAGATTATCATTTGAGGATCATGTTGGGAACTCTTTAGGATCATCACCTCTATTAAAATTTCTCTAAATGTGCCATGTGGATCCGGGAGGAGATGTTTCTTGGTTATGTTATCTCGGAGCAAGGAGTTTCAATGGACCATGGGAAAATTTATGTAGTTATGTCATGGGAGTAGCCGAAGAATATTTTCGAGATCATAAACATTAGGGGAATGGAACGGTATTAAGAGAATTTTATTCAAGACATATCTTGGATTTATTTTCCATGAAATTATTCAACTAAAAGGAGGTGAAGTTTGAATGGATACCAAAATTCCAAGTGTCCTTCAAGAAGCATAAGAGGTGGTTGACCACCTCCCTTGTTTTGATCTTTCCAGAATCTGGAAAGGGGAATATTGTTTACTATGATTCCTCAAGTATGGGTATTGGGTGTGTGCTAATGTAGGATAACCATGTGGCGGTGTATGAATCTCGTCAACTCTGGTCACATAAAAATAATTACCCAACTCATGACTTGGATTTAACAGTAGTGATGCATGCCTTAAAGACATGGTGTCATTATATTTTTGGGGAGACGTTTGTGGTTTTTCTAATCATAAGAGTTTGGTTTATATTTTATCTAAAAAACATTTAAACTTGAGGCAATACTGTTGAATTGAGTACCTTTAAGAGTGTGAATTAGATATAGTTTATACCCCAAGAAAAGGAAATGTGGTGGAATATTCTTATAGAAGAAAAGTTTTAGTACATGAGCTAAATAAGTCCAGTGATGAGTGGAATTTTTTGAGTCTCCTTGATTAGATGCAACTAGAGACCAAGGATCACAGTGGAGGAGTTTTTTTCTAGTGTGTAGTTGACACCTTCCCTCTTGGAATTTATTTGGTAGGAGTATCCAAATTATGAGTTTTTCTAGTGCTAAATGCAATTTTTTCATAGTGGGGAGGAGCCTTCTGAATGGTCATTGTCTCCTAAATTAGATTTGTGTTTTATAGGTTTCTATGTGGTGACTTTATTGTTATAGAATATGGTGATTTAGGATATTCATCACTCTTAGTGGTTCATTTATCCTGGAACTACCATGATTTTATTTGATGTGCAATAGTATTTTTGGTGGCTAGGAATAAGATGAGTTATAGATGAATTTGTATCATTGTGTTATACATGTCACCATGTTAAAGAAAAGAATCAGATACATTCTAGTTTTCTTCATCCTTTATGTATTCCTACCTATAAGTAAGATGATATTTCCATGGATTTCATTGTGGGATTACCTCATAAACCTTAGGGGAATAATTTCATTTGGGTTTTGATAGACCGTATAACCTATCCTGATCATTTTGTTTTGATAAGAGATTCACCAAAAGTGGATTAGTTGGTCTGGTTGTATGTTTATAAGGTTGTGAGGATTCATGGTGTACCTTTAGCTATTGTTTCTAATAGGGACCCCTATTTCCCCTCTTGGTTTTGGGAATGCCTTCAGAAGGCAACATGGTCTTGGTTAAGTTATGCACGGCATACCATCCTCAAATGGATTGTTGGATGGAGTGGGAAAATCATATTTTAGAGTACATGCTCCAAATATGTGTTTTGTATTTTTTTGGTTCTTGGGATAGCCATTTGGGATTGGTTGATTTTTTGTATAACAAAAACTACCAATATTTGATACTGACGGATCCCTTTAAGGATCTTTATGGTTATCCATGTTGGTCCCCTTTGTGTTGGGATGAGGTGTGTGAGACCTTGTTGTTGGGGATGAGATTTTTTTAGGAAATATCTAAAAAAGTGAAATTGATTAGGTAGTGGTTATTGAAAACTCAGATTCATTGTAAGTCTTATGTCGATCAGAGGCACCATGATTTGGAATTTTTTGGGTGACCAGGAATTCCTAAAAGTAGAACCTCTCTTGGGTTGTTTCCTTTTGGGTAATTAGGGGAATATTTCACCTAGGTATGTTAGTCCTTTTGAGATTACCAAGAGAGTCAATAAGTTGGCATAGTGGTTGGATTTTCATTCACACTCGACATTGATCCATGATTTGTTCCACTTCATTCAATTGAAAAATTATAATCTGGATCCGTCAAATGTGTTGAGATGGGAGGAGTTAGAGTTGGAGCCCAATCTTTTTATGTCTAATCGGCCAGTGAAAATTGTAGATTCTCAGGAAAAGTGCTTTATGGGAATTATTTTATGATGATACGAGTTCTTTGGCAGAATGGTTGTGATGAGAATGAGACTTGACAGTGGAGGTCATGGGTCGAAAAGGAGTACCTATTTTTGTTCTCTAATATGGATTTGGAATTAATTTCCAGGGGTATACAGTTTTCATGGTGGAGATAATTGTTGCACCCATGTCTTTATTTTTAGGTATTTATCTGGTTTATTTCTATTCCATGAATTCCCTTTAGTTTACCTAGGTTTTTTGGTGAAAAATGATTTTTTGGGATTATCAACATGAGGCGCATGGTTGGCACATTGTTTGTCAAACCATGCGCCCTTGCCTAGGAAGCTGTGAAACCAGGTGAAATTTTTATAGAGTGTAAAATCACACAGTTTGTGCACAGTTTGGTAACAGTGTATCATAACCATGTGGTGTGTGCCTCTTGGATAGTGAGGGGTGCACAGTTTCCACACACTTCAAAAAATTGTGCGGGAAAACCACATGACTTGTCCATGTCATTAAAAATGGGAAATTACCATTTGTGTCCTCTCAGGATTTAACCCTAAATCACTACCATCTATACCATACAAGATTTTTATCCATTGGAGCTCCCTCCAAGATTCCTTGGACCTCTTGGGAATCATTTCATAGGTGATTTTGGCATGGAAACTTCAAGGGATCTTAAAGTAAGTGGTTTCTACCTAAGATATTCCCCCTTTTCAGGGTTCTCTTACCTCTTTCTTGGGTTCTTGTTTTCTAATGGTTATGTGGTTAAAATTGGGGGTTTGATCTTGTGATATTGGGGATGATATTTATAGTTGTTGGTTTATCTTGAATTGATAGGAACTTATGGATTTGTGGTTGTGGTTTTACTCCAATTTCCAGAATTTTATGAGTGTAAGGTAGGTGGTTCCATACTCTAACATTTTTATATGTTTTTGATATGCGTTTTTGGCTTTATAAATGTGTTATATAAATTTATTGTGTGGTGGGAAATATTTTTGGTAAAGAGTTTGACATGCATATGGGATGAAATGGGATTTTTAAAGGAAAATGGTTATTATTTTCTTGTGCTTCATTATGGAAGTTCCTGGAGCTATTTTTATGATTATGTGAAAGGTGAAAAATGTGTTTTCAAAGGCACTTGAGGGGAGAGTGTGTTGAAATTTTGTTTTCAATGGAAAATGAAATATTTTGGCACGTTGGATTTTTTTGTGCATCTTGAACTATGATTTATGGATTGAGTAAATGATGTGAACCACACTATGAAATGAATTTGGTTTATGTGTGGATTTGTAAAGGAATAAACCCATGGAAATTAATTGTATTATTAATTTTATTTTCTTGTAATGTTCCCAAGTGGGTTTAATGTATTGTGTAATTTATGGAAAATGTGTTTTGAATTAGATTTGGTGTGTATTAAATGAAAGGTTGTTTTATGTATAATAAATGGTGGTTTCCTTGTATGATTATGTGGCTTAAAATGTGTTTGTGAATGTGATGGTTGTGTGGCACATGAAATTGAATTTAAGAACAAAAGGGAATCCCAGGTACATAGGTGGGTAGAATATAAATACTATTCTAATGTTTCAGAAGTGGAAAGTCCCAATTTCTTCTATTATCTTGATTCTAGTTCACTCAGAAGTGGAAATCCTCAGATTCACATAGAAGGATTTATGAATTAAACATTAGCTAAACTCATGTTATAATCAGGGACCACTAGTCCCTTGGGATGGTATCTCTAAGTGGCTCATGCGCAAGAATGTGTCGACATTGTCCTATTATTTAGATACTATTGGGCCCTTGGGATTATCCCTCATAGTGTATTGTAAATGAAAAATCTATCGATAGTTGAGATTAGAGGATATTGATCACTAAGGTGTGAGGTTCATAGTGAGCCACTTATGCTAGCTAACCTTAGGGATTTTCGCATAGTGCTCTATTGTGACATTATATATGGGATGTGGTGATGATTTTTAGTATATAGTGGGCCTTGTGTAATTTGTGACATTGAGGCCAGTTTCTTTTAAAAAATGATATATCTTGAAAAAAATTCTAAAAAAAATGTTTACTTGAAATTTACTTTGAAAATGATTCCATGATTTTTCATATGAATTTCCATGTTGATTTATCTTGAAATATTGTAGAATGGAATCTTTTATTTTGGGTGGAATCCAACTGGGCTTTGTATTAAACCCTAGATAAACCTTTGGGTGTATGTAGACTTTGTTATGTATGACTCAGGTAAAGTAAATATGTGTCGTAGTGATGGTGGTTCCAGTGTCTAGATATTTCCACTCATTGTAGGTGTCGATGGTGGTGTCTTGAAGGTGTTGTCCCCCATATTGCATGAAGGATTTTGGGATGTTTAGTGGTTTCATTTTGTTGTTTCTATTTTTATTTTGGTGTAAAGTGTAAAACATTAATTTTTAAAATTGATACATCAAGTTTGGATATGTATATTAGTCATGTTCTTCTTTACTTGTGTGGGCTAGTTATAGTTATATAAATGGGTGAAATCATTCCAAAAGTACATTGTTTATTCCCATGTACTAGTTTCCATCCCATGGGGATCTAGAATGCCCTTCAAGCCTTGTATCGAGTTGGTTCAAGAGTTGGGATAGAATAAATACCAACTCATTTCATGACAGTGGATCTCTTACTCTATCAAATACTCCCTATAGAATAGAGACCATTGAGTTGGAAGAAAAAAATAAGAAGTTACAATAGAATCTAGACAAGGGTTTTATATTACCTAGTGCTTCTGTATGGGGTGTTCTAGTATTATTCATCAATAAAAATGATAGATTGATGATCATATACATTCATTATCATGTGATCAAGAAAATCACAATAAAGAACAAGTATCCCTTACCATATATATATGATTTGTTCAATCAACCATGTGGGGCCCAATATTTCACAAAGGTGGAAATTTATCTCGGACATCACCAATTAAAGGCGAAGAAAGAAGATATTCCCAAGACTGCCTTTGGAATGAGGTATAGACACTATGAGTTCATAGTGAATCCCTTTAGACTCACTAATTCTATAACTACATTTATGGAATTACTGAATAGAGTCTTTAGTGATTACCTTGAAAAAAATTTGGTAGAATTTATAGATGATATCATGATATTATCTAAAAGAAATGAGGTTCATGAGGATCATTTTAATACTATTATAAATATTTTGTGAAAGGAGAAAATATATGCAATGTAAAGTAAATATGAGTTTTGGTTGGAGGAAGTATCATTCTTGGGGAATGTTATCACCAACATTGGGATATTTATAGAACTTTCTAAGAAAAAGGAATTTGAGGAGCTACCCAGTAAAGCATCTATAACCAAGATATGTAGTTTCCTTACACTAGTTAGGTATTAGAGATGATTTGTGACAAAATTGTCAAGATTTTTAGACCTAATAAACAAGTCGAATCAGAAGAGAGTAAAGTTTTTTTGGACTAATTAATTCGAATAGATATCCAAGGAGTTGAAAAAGAGGATTATAAATTCATCAATTCTTACACTACCCAAATTTGGTAAATATTCCTAGTATAAAATGATGCTTAAAAAAGTTTTTGGGTTGTGTAGTAATGCATAATGATAATTTGATTTCTGACACCTCAAAGCAATTGAAAAGTAGAATTATCAAACGCATGATATGGAGTTGTCTATAGTAATATTCACATTGAAAATATTGGAAAATTATATATATGGGTAGAAGTGTGATAATATATGGATACCTAGAGCCTCAAATATGTATTCACATAGAAGAAGATTAATATGTGCTAATGAATATGGCTAGAGGTAATCAAGGATTATGAATGCTCAATCCCCTACCATGTTGGTAAATAAATTAAAGTATCAAATGATATAAGTAAAAATGATCCTAAAATATTATCAATGATGATAATTGAGAAGGATCCAATATTGTTATAATTTCAAAGGATATAGATGGGAATCATAAAGTAAAGAAAACACATTTTTTTTTCTTAAATAATTTCTCAACCATATATTATAGATATGATAAAGGATTCTCAAGGAGATGATGTGAAAATTTAGAATAAGTTAAACTCTATTAGAAATGGGAAATCACCAGAGTTCAAAATTGATGGGGAAAGAGTTGTAATATTTGGGTCACAACTATGTGTACCATCAAATCCCAAGATAGAAAACTATATTTTGAATGATTCACATAGATCAACCTTCTCCATCCACCCAAGGAGAATGAATATGTATCGATATATATGATATAACTATTAGTGGGACAATATGAAGAATAAGATCAAAAAATATACATCAATGTTCCTAGTATGCCAGTAAGTGAAGGCTGAAAGAAAAAATTCTAAGAGGATGATGCAACCATTACCCATAACTACACAGAAATGGGAAAAATCACCATTGACTTTAACACTAGTCTTAAAAATACATCTAAGTGAAATGATGCTATATGGGTTTTTTGGAATGTATTACATGGACTGTTTACTTCATTGAAATTTTAGAGGACTTCTCTCTTGATCAAATTGAATTAATATATATCAGAGAGGTGGTGAGGATGAATGGAATTACATTATTCATTATATATGGTCGAGATCTGAGATTTACCTCCATATTTTGGAAGAGTCTACAATATTATATAAACAATGATTTCAAATTTTTAATGGTTTATCAACCCCAAATAGATAGAAAATTTGAATAGACTATTCAGACACAAGAATTCAAGTTCAAATCATGCTTGATGGACTTCAAAGGAGTATAAGACCAATGTATTCTTATGGTCATGTTCTCTTACAATAATATTTCCACTCAAGAATCCAAATTTATCAATATGAATCCATTTATGGGAAAATATACAGAGCACCTTAATTATAGGATGAAGTTGGTGAGCACAAGCTGCTGAGACCTAAAGTGTTCGAGGAAATGGTAGAAAAGGTCAAGACCATTCAGCATCACATTAGGGATGCTCATAGTCAATACAAGAGCTATGTTGACAACCATTAAAGGGGTATGTAGTTAGACGTTTCAGATAAGTTATTCCTATGAATATCTCTACATAATATAGTCATGATATTTGGGAAGATGGTAAAGCTAAGTCCTATGAATATCGGCCACTTAGATATTATTGATCACATCGGGGCTATGGCCTATAGACTAAAACTTTCACCAACCATGTTCAAGTACATGATGTATTCCACATATCCCTATTAATAATGTACATACTAGAGTACTCACATGTAATAAATTCAGTGGTGGTACAACTAGAAATGACCTCTCTTATGAGGAACACCCAGTGAAGATCTTATACCATTGAGATAAAGTTCTATGTAATAATATAACTCACCTAGTCAAAGTAGTAGGGGAAACCATAAGTATGATGAGACAACATGGGAACTTTAGGAAGTGAGGAAGAAGATGTACCTCACCTATTTTCTCCTTAGTATATAAAATGAATTTTTTGGGTGAAATTTTTAAAGGGGAAAGAATGAAAAATATCTATAATTTTATCAACAAAATTTCCCTTTTGAAAATATAATTATGTTACATTTAGTATTATAATATTATATGATGTACATGTACGACGTGATGAAACCAACAAAATTTTATTATAATAATTTGAAAATTATATTTTGAGAACATATATGGACATAATATTTGAAATTATTACAATGGTATAATAAAAAGAAAATAAGACAATAATAATAGAAAATTTTGGTTATGCTCGATCCCCTGGTATAATTGCACTCATGACAAAAACGTTAGAAATGAGGAAGAATATTAATAATGAAATATAATGTTTGAAAATGAAAAAAATATAACCTTGAGAGAAAAGATAATTTAATAAATATTGAATCAAATTATAGGTATTTATAGTTAGTAGGGAACTTATATGATCGTTACAAATCTAATGGTAAGAATAGTAATATGATCATTGTAATAGTAACCTGACCATTAGAATAAGAACCGGACTGTTAGGAATAGTAAACCAACTTTTGGAATAGTATCATCACATATGGAAATTTAAAATAATATTAAGGTATCTCATAAAATGAAAATATAGAATATTTATAACATGATACAAGTAAATAGAAGATTTAAAAATTAAAAATTAAGTGTTTGTATTTTTGTAAAAAATAGATTTTATTTGAATGTTATAAAAAATGAAAATATTTAAAATAATTTTTATTTTCATAAAATGGGTTTATAAATTAATATTAAGTTTTACAATAATGAGAATATAATTTTATGAAACCTTTTGTAAATTTTTGAAGGGTTAGAAAATCGATTATAATATTAAAATTATTATTATTTTGAATAAATGAGGATTTGATTTAAATATTTAATTTCTCATATATATAATATATTTTTAATTTTTTTTCATTTTCAAAATCTACTTATAAAAAATATTATGGGTGATTATTTTGTATTTTTTTAAAATAACTGAATTTTTTGTGAATATTGAAATATGTTAAATTATGACATTTAGAATTATAAGCTAAACTCATGAGTTTTTGAGTCATGGATGATGTAAGAATCCATTAGTTAAAACTCACATGCACTAGTTAATTTATATTTTCATAATAATCAATACTATTGATAGTATTGAACCAAAATAATAAACTAATGAATATAATATTTAAAACACCCCCTCTCTTACCCTTATAAATACCACCCATCATCACCCTTTCAACTCACAACCTATAAGCCTTGGATATTGATAAAAAATATTCCAAACACTCTCCCCAAACTTCTCCTAAATTTTCTAATGCTTCAGGTCTAACTAAAATACCCATTCCATGTTCCTTAAGGATTATTTCAAGGAGGTTCCATTTAAGAGGTAATATTCCCACTTTAACTCTTTTAAATTATTTTCTTCTTCTAACTTCCCCTCACCTCCCTAATACAACATGAATCATTGACTCTAGTATCATATATATATATATATTGTAATTTAATGGTTATTATGGAATATCTACCATCTTTCCTCTTATTTTATCCTCTTATTATAAGAACAATACCATTTTCCATATTTTTTCGGTTAACCATCTCTATGGATAATGAGTTTTTGTTTTATATTACCACCTTCATGGCTGGTCATAAAACTATTTTATGGTTAAGTAAGATGATAATAATTATATTAAAACTTATTTCATGTTCTGGAATTAATATATAGACATTATATTAAATAACTACTTCCTGATGGTTGGTAAAACCGCCAAAATAAACTAACCATATAACTCCAACATTTTTACTAAAAGGGTCATCCATATGTCAGAGATAAAATTCATTTGGGAGTATATAAATTTATATATTTACATGAATAAAATTTCATTTCACTTCTATAATTTTATTCCCAACAATAAATTCTATAATTATACACATGTGATCCAACCATGAAACCATGAAATAATTTATCTTAAGATAATGTAATTAGACTTTATATATCATCAAAATGGCCTTAAATGAAAATAATAAAATTATATTAAAACAAATATAAATATTAATGTTTATAATGTATGTAATTAATGAATATAATTTTGGGTTTCATGACATTTAGGTCAAGTGTATAACGAATTTGGAACATATGTTAAAAGATCTTTATGAACCTCACTATTTCATTTGGGGTTATGATTTCTCTCTCTTACCCCACTTTCTCATAGTAATTTTATTAATTAATTCTTAATTATTATGTACATATTTTCTAAACTTATATAACTAGATTAAATTAAATTTCCTTGATGGGGAAATACATGTTTTAAATGGTTCACATCTTAATTCCTCTCAATAATCAATCTCAGTTAAAGGAAACATCTCTATTTCTTACAAATTTTTAAGGAAACTCATTAAAATACATTAATCCACCCATGTTTTATAAAAAAACTCATTTTATCATTTGAATTTTTTTTTTCATTTTATATATTTACTTAAATTGTTATGTCTCGACCCTTTTTAAAGACTCATTACCCATTTTCCTACAGATATACTTAAGAGGTACTTTTCTAAAAAGATTTCCCTACTATTTTTCATGTATTATATTTAATTGTACATAATGTTTAATTATATATACTTATTTTTCCCTTTATCAATGTCCAATAATTATTTAATCCCTTCTTTAATGGAAACCATTATGATACACCCCTTGATTATTCCTTAGGACAAGATTATTAAACCCATTTATTTATAGGGGTAATCTTGATGTTTATGCCTTATGTTTGATTTCTTTATATGGAACACATATTCATGAACAGTTTATGATGGGTGTGCCCAGATGTTGGTCTGATTCATTGTGTATTTTTTTATTCTCATGAAGTGAAATGTATCAGATTAATGAGTGACCCTAATCCAAGATGGGACTTTATCCACTACATTATATTGTCTTCGCAGTTAGCCTTGACTTATGCATATGTCATGTTTTATGTTTCTTCCACATTAAAAAGTTTCCATTACATGTTACTTATGTTATGACTCCATATGATTATTTATGATCCATTCATTTTATGTTATCATTTTATGCCTTCTTACTCATATGACATGCTTCATTTCCATGTTTACTCACTTACTAACATTTTTAGCTCACCCATTTTTTCTATGTATTCACAAGGTTATCCCATAAAGATTTAGGATCTAAAAAGGATCTAGGAAATCATTATATGTATTAAAATACATATGTTTTATTTTAGTTTCATGTTTTTTATTGGTATAACTAGTCTTATAAACACTCTAGGATTTTCTATCCTTGATTTGTAAATAATGTAAATTTTTTATTACAAATTTTTTAATAATTTATGTAAAAGGATAGGGCCTCTACACTAAGAGAACTAGTTATAGGGTAAATTTAGGGTGGTATATATATAATATAATAGTTGAGACATGATCTATAGTAATTCTTGTTTGTGATATAGTGACATTTCTAGGATGGACTGTTAGAAAATTATAATTTTATCTTATATATCTGCTTTATTATTACATTATGAATTGGTCATGAATAATGTGTTTTTTTAGAATAAAATATTTCTTCATATAAATATTCATTGTGAAGCTAATATCTAATAATAATATATTTTTACCTATTTATGTATCATAAAAGGTTGGTAATGATGATGGAGAGAACATAATCTAGGAACCTTATTATAATAGAATTTTACAACTGCCATACCAAGGATTGAGATAATTATGGAGGATGAGAAATAATGTGTTGATAATAAATTTTATTTATTTTAGTTATCAATATTACCCATTTTATAAGGTGATAATTATGGTAGGAGGTATATCCTTGGAAATATGATATTGATAGGATGGTCCCTATATAGTGGAAATCCACCTCTCTAAGATTATTTCTCAAGATGAGTTTTTTTATTATTTATAATGATGTTAGAAGATGAAGAGATTTTGGATCAATAGTATAAAAACTTTTATCTAGAGAGATAGTTCGAAATTTTTTGACAAATAATTTATCTTGACTTTGATACTAGAAAGATTATTAAAATCAATTATTTTAATTAAGATTGTTTGACTGTTATATAATATGCATTTTTATTTGATTGTTTTTTAGTTTCTTCATGATATTTGTTATGTTACAAGATTTTAATAATTATTGGTGTGATATTGGATTATTAGGGGAGATACAAATAGATATTTAATTTTTAACTATCAACATTCTCTATTGTGTTTTAACGAGTTTCCAAAATTTTGACGATGTTAGTAGAGTAGATACTGGTAGTGGAAAAATAACAATGTTTCACTATGACCAAGAATAATATGAGATGACTATATATTCAATTATTTAAAGGATTATTACTTACATGGTCAAATGTTTATTATAATAGAATATAATGTTTTCTCATATTAGTCTCATCAATAATGAAACATGGTTATTGTCTCACTATCGGTATACGATTATGAATAGATGATGACTTGGAGCTAGTGAGGAAGGTATAGATTAATTATATATTATGGGTAACTACATTGTTACATTATTTTACATGCATCGAGGTATGATTCATAATCATCATTTTCATTACATGTGTTTTATTGAGATTAGTATTAGAACATTTAGTTGTGATGATGATCAATCATATAAATATTTTTTTTGTGGAGGTCTTAATCAAGGATATATGGTCCAAGACTCGTGTAAATGATGATTGAATAATGAAGTAGTTATGTTAATGATATGAAATTAATACTAAAGAAGATAACTCAAGTATAGATGAGAGTAATAGGCCTTGATTTTCATGATTATATATATATATATATTATGTAATTTGTTAAAAAGATATGACTTATTTTAGTTATGGTTGGTTGATAAGTGTTATCTATGCTTTAGAAGTAGTTCGATTGTGATCACTTGATCATAGGCAATAACATCAAATTTATATGGGTGGCATGGGTCCCCAATATGATATTTATAATTTTTTCATAAACTTTATAGGATGATTGAGTGAATTCATTAGTTATATGAGGCCCTCAGAAGTACCCTTCATAGAAGAGTGAAAAAACTTATCATAAGTCCTTTATGTCCATTAATAAAATAAGGAATAACCAAATTTAGTTAGATATTTATTTATATTTCTTAAGTTTTATTAGTTGGAAATGAAAACATGATAATTAATATGATCATTTTAATTAGAAAAAAAATTAGTTAAGTGAGAATTGATGTTTCCAATATGTTTAATATTAGTTTTTTGTTAGGATAAACTCCAATGGTGATGATAAATGGATAAAGTGATGTTACAAATTTATATATTTCAAGAACACTATGGATTTATGTTTTTTCTTATTTTTAAAATTATTTTAGGGTATTATGTATTTAATTATTGCTTTTATAAGGGATTAGAGGATGATTTTGGAGGAATTAATATATTTAGTGAATTTGGAGTAAACTAAAATTATTCATTGAGACTCTAGTGGGTAAAACCTATAGAACTATGGGATTTATAGAGAGGAGGTAGCTTTTAGGTGGATTGTAGAAGGATGATGGTGATCCATAAGGAACCCGATGAGCCATCAGGAGTTTAGTGACGATAAAAAAAGATCCCAGACGGTTATCCCAACATCAAATTAGTTAAGGTAATTTTTTTAATTTAATTGTCATGAATTTATTATTAAAATATGTTACTTCTATTTTTAATAAAAAATATTTTGAAGTTAGGATCCTCCAGTCGCTCACATTATCCGTTAATCCTCTTACAGTTGTGTAAGGATTAAACATCCAATTCTAATATAGATTATTGTTTGATCAAAAGTTAAGTGATATCAACGTCATTATTAATGTTTAATTAGTTTTTTTTTGAGAATAATGTGTGTTCCATATGTGATTTTAACATTGATTTAGCTTAATGGATTGAGATATAAATTAATAAAAATATATAATTAACTAGAATAATTATAATTCTGAAATGAGTGCTTCATGGATGAAGATCTGCATTTGTTATTCAATTAATAAAAACAATTTTTTTATTATCGATTTAAGAAACTAATGTGTGATAAAATTATTTCTATTAATGAAGAATAATTAATTAAATGACAAATATGTGTTTTAAAATCATATAATACTAATCAAATGGAAATGTTTTGGATTAATTTGAAATAGTTTATTAATAACAACAAGTTTTTTCAAATTTATATAATTTTTAAAACATGTGATAGAGTAATTGACATGATATGAATAGTTTTTATTTTTTTTAATTAACATTTATCATTAATAAGAGAGTTATTTTGTGTTGAAATCATGAGGTAAAGTTAGGTAATATTATGTTTGTGTATTAATATGAAAAATGATGAATTAGGATGTAAAAATATTATTATTTTAAGGTGTTTGGATGAGTTTTCATGATTAAAAATGTTTTATGTGATGTAATTAATGATTTAATTCCAAATATAAGTATTTAGGTGTTAATAATCCTTTTTTTATTAAAAATAGTGATCTATAAACTCTTTTTATTAATATAATCATGTAATAGGATTTTACATGTTATCCATTATTTATTAAAAACTAGAAATTATGTTAAAGATGAAGAAAAGGAGAATTGAATTACTTATTTATTTATAATTTCTTTGAAACTGTGTAATATGAATTCAATTGTTTGAATGATATTATAAAAGATTATTATTATTGATAAAAACTTGTGATTTAAATTCAAGAAAACATTTTTGAGATCAATTTATTATGTATGAAATTTCAAGGTGAAATAGATATTTTTTAGGTAAATGAACTTGGTTTAAAGTGTGAGTTTATATGGTGAAATTATGTATTCATAAACAATCCTATATTATTTCTGAACGGGTGTGGGATAATATAAATTATTTTTACGATCTATTGAGTATTGTTTGATATGTTGAATTATATAATCTGATTTATGATATTGTAATAAATTAAATTTAAAATTTAAGATCCATGTGTTTAGTTAACATAAAATTTGGGAATTTATTTATGATATTACATTATATGATCCATGGGTTTGGATATGTGATAAGATATGCCTTATAATAGGTCATGATAAAATATTTGGGATGTGATTAGTTAAGAGACTATTTATGACATTGGTTTGTCCGTATGATAATATATTCCTTATGATAGGCCGTGATATGATTTTTTAATTTGACTTGTTGAGTGACTACTTGAGACATGGGTTTGGATATTTAATGATATATGCTATGTGATAAGCTATGCTACATTGGTTTTACCCATGCATCTAGAAGAGATATAATTTGACCCATGTATTTAGTTATGGAATACTTTGATCGATATACCAAGTATGTACCGATTTTCGTTAATGTAGGTAAACACGTTATTTGAGATGGATTAGTTAACACATATTGTATTGTGATATAAGATATGTTTTTATTGATTTTATGTTAGTTTGAGTAACAATAGAAGTGTGTGTTGGGCAATGGACAACTTGAACTTTTTCATATTCGATGGATCAATAGCATATTTAACATGATGTAAATGTCAGGGCCAATGATTTTTTTCCAAAGAATATTTAAAGACAAGGTTTCTGGAACCAAGAAAAGATATTTTCATGTTACAAATTATCATTAATTTAAGAGATTTGAAGAAATAATACCTCAGTCTCGGGATCTTTCTTTAATGAAGATGTTGATGTTTCTAACCCGATTGGTGTAGTGTTGTTGTTTTGTGAGGAGCCAAAGTAAAGCCCCTATAGAGGTAATCTATATATGTTCCTTCGATCTATGAACAATTCCAATGAATATCTATGTTCTAGCATGATTGATTTATCATATTTTATTATTTTCCTTTGATCCATTAACATTCCTTTGAGTTTTAAGGAATATGCATTTTTCTTCTCATCTTTGAGAGGATGAGAGGAGGAAGAAAATCTTGAGATGAATCTATTGTGCATAAAAATTAACTTTATCTAGAATGAGGTAAAAGTCTATTTATAGAACTAGGGTTAGTATTTCATATTTATTAATTTCAAAAGAGATCTTTAATAAAATATTAAACCCCTAGAAACTACATCCTATGTAATAAAATAATAATATTATTTTATTCCATGGAATGGTATAACTTGTAAATTGATAAATATTATTTAATGGTGTAGAAAGTTAATCTTTATTTCCAAACCAAATATTGATTTGATCAACCTCCTTAGAAATTATTGAATACCTGAGGAAATATTTTTATTAAATATTTATTCACTTATTCAATAAATAAATATTCTATTCACAGTCTGCAAAATAATAATTTCTTTAACATTTACATAAGTAAATAAATAAAATATTTAATAAATAAATAATTATTTATTACTAAGTGAATAAAAAATGATAAATAAATATTATATATTCATAAAATAAAAAATACTACCTTAAGAATAAATATTAATTTAATAATTTTGATCATTAAATAAATCATGAATAAATATTAATTCACTATATGGAGAATAATATTTGTTCTAATTATTAAATATAAATAATATTTAACTAAGATAAAAGAAAACACTTAGTGTGTAACCCTCTAGGCCTCTTACTCAATATAATTTGGAAGACTTTCCTAAAGTCCATGATTACTATCTATCAAAGAGTTAAGGTGCCCATAAAGGAAGAACATATGTCATAGTGAAAAAATCACATAGGAGCACTCACTATATAATATAATCCCTTTTTCATGATATATTATCAAGAGGGTTGCAAACCCATGTCATCCACCAATATACCTGATATAACTTTGTTTGAATATCAGGAATATACATGTCTACATCCCCATGGAAATGGAATTTATATTAATGGTTTCATTCCAATTAAAGGTAAGTGATATCAGAGTCTAAAAATATGGAAGGGAAAAATCCTTCCTAGACTTATTGATTGATAACATACCATTCATGATGAACCAAACATACTCAACTATGATATGAACTATCTCTTAATGGTTTATGATAAAAAATAAAAGTGAGTGAGTCATTATATGTATTAATAATAATATTAAAATATAATGATCATGAAAAATTCTCTCAGCCAGGAAAATTTTGTGACACATAAATATGTCAATTTCTTACAACTAGGTCCATTCTCAAAATATCACATCTTAGATATTAGAAAGTGAAAACTTCATGATATAAATTATCATCTACTTATGAGTACTCTCAACCTATATTAAACATACTATGTTCCCCATCATATAATATTATCCGACCATATAACAAGTTTTAAGAATTTCACCATAGCATTTAAAGGTTCTCATCATAGCAAGGAACTCTTATGCCATTTTAATGTGATAGATACCTTGGGACATTATCACATTAAAGTCACAAATAACTATAAATGATATGTAATAAATTTTTTAATATTAATTTCATTGAATATATATATGAAATCTAAAGTACGATAAGTTAGTTCAAGGACACCGACTCCAACATAATCCCACTTGGATTAGATCCAACAACTAATAACTTTTAGTCTACTAAAACTCACATGATGATCAAATTTTTGCAAATTTAAGAATTTAATTAAGGGGTCCACCACATTTTCTACCAAAGAATCTCTTCTCACAGTGACATCACCTCTATGATAATAATCCCTCAAGATATGAATCATTTTAAGTATGTGATTTGTCTACTGATGTAACCTTATCTTCTTTGTAAGAGCCACTACTGTAGTATTATCACAATAGAGTGTGATATGATCTTTACTTATAGGAACCACATCAATCTCTTGGAAAAATATGTGAATCTAAAATTCTTCTTTTTCTACCTTATAAGTTCTAATATACATGAACTTTACTCTATAATCGATCACTACCACTTTCTTTGGCATATTCCATCTCAAAACACCTCTATTAAGAGTGAAGATGTATCCTGATTGCGAATTTATATCAACTTGATCAGTTTGGAAACTAGAATATGTATATCCTCTAATGAATAATTCTGTATAAAATCTATCAAAAAGGAACATATCCTCCTTACACCTTAACTACTTAAGGATTTTCTTGATTACAATCAATGGCAGTCACCTGGGTCAACTTGATATCTTCCTACCATGCTTATGGCATAAGCGACATATAGAATTGTATATAGCGTAACATATATGACTGAGACAATCACTAATGTGCATGGATTCCTTTCCATAATCATTCTTTTTTCATTATTCTAATGCCACATTTTTATGGGATGATGAATTCCATATGAAACAAGAAACAATCCCGTACTAGATTGTTCTATACTGAATCTATTTAGTATATAGTTACTGTATGTACTTTGAGTTAGGACACGCTGCCTCTTGTATCTATCAAAATGGATCTTGATCCCAGGAATATATTCCACTTCACATAATCCCTTTATGGATAAGAATGTATTAAAATAGGTTTTAAGAGACTACAAGGCTAGTATTTCATTTCCAATGAGTAGTATGTCATCGACCTAAAATATCATGAAACATATCACACTCCCACTAATACTCTTTTACACACAAGATCACATTCATTATTTATGAAAATAAATTTCATTATGTATCTATAAAATTGAATTTTCAATGACCTAGATTCTTGATTTAATCTATAAATGGATCACTGTAACTTGTATACCTTTTTGGAATCCATTGGAGTCACAAACCCTTCTGGATGTGTCATATATACATATTTATAAATATTCTCATTAAGGAATGATTTTTTGACATTCATATACAAAATTTCATAGTCATGGTAAAATACTATGTAATATAGAATTCTTATTGACATTATAATAGAAAATAGTTAAAAGGTTTTTTCATATTCTATTCGAGGATGCTATTTTAACCCTTTTGCGATCAGTCATGCCTTACAAGTACTAAGTTGTTCATATATGTTAAGTTTTTTCTCAAATACCCATTTACAAGCAAGGGTATTTACATACCCTGAATGATCTAAAAAACCAAATCTTGCATTAGGAACATGGAATACATTTCTTAATTCATAACTTCTATCCATTTTGTAGCTACTATTCCACTTACTACTTCCTTTGAGGTTATGAGATAGTTATAATCAATTAATAATGAGTCACCATACCTAGTGACTAGAAAACCATATCATTCTATTTCTATAACCTCTCTCATATTCCTATATAATACTTCTATCTTTGTAAAATCCTCTTACATGGGGATTTATGGATTCTTTTCCTATGCCAAATCTAGTACATCATTATACTATGCTTCATTGAAGTATATCTCACTCCCACTATCTCCTTTGGAGATATGATATTTTTCAAGAAAACCAGGGTGCCTATTAACCATAAAATTATTATCTAAATGATCATAAAGGAAATATATTTTAGTTTTCTTAGGATAAACTATAATGATACACTAAGTTACCCAAGGTGCAAGCTTATTTCCAGAAATACCCTTAACATGTGCTTAATTATATCAAACTTGTATACATGATGAAATTAGTTTAATTATATACCAAATATAATATGGAATACCAGTTTCAAAATTAGTTGTCCCTTAGTTTAGTATGTATTTTAATGAATTGTATTTTACCAGTTTTTTTTAGAAAATTTCTGTGAAAATTTTGAGAGTAGGTGATGAGACGATGCCCAATTATGAGGTATGGTGTGCTCAGAATGGTTTGAAAAAAAAATTATAAGATTTTAATAGTGTGTGTGACTAGTTTTATGAAAAAATTTAATAACTCTTAAATAGGTCATTGAATCAAAAATCTGAGGGCACCGTTGCATTTAGGATGGAGAGTTTACCCTAGGTGAGACTTAACTTTAGTCGATGTGGGTATCTAGTGAGAACACTGCAAAAGGAAGTAACCACAATAAAATAATTAAATAAAATTATTTTATTTTCAAATTTTAATAACTCATGAATGGTTAATCTAATTCGAAACCTGAGACCACCATTGGGTTTTTAATGTGGTGTTTTTCTTAGGAGGGGCCTAACATAGACCAGTGCAGGTCGATTGTGAAAGTTAAATTTTGGAAATTTTAAAGAATAATAAAATAAACTTAAAGAAGTTTATTTTTTTAAAAATTTTACAGTGTGGAGATGTTGTGATGCAGTGATAAGGAAACCCATTATAATTCATGAATTAAATAGCGTGGCGATGCTACAATGCTGAAACTGCGAAGCTGAAATGAATTTTCCTCATTTAACGGCTTGACAGGGATATGATATTAGATGGAAATTCCTAGATAATTTCCCTGGATTCTATGGATAAAAGTGTTGGAGAACGGTGGTAGATCAACCACCTCAGGATTCAATGAATCAAGGATCTGGGATGAAGGATCGAGATTCTAGGATTGATGAATGATGGAGGCACACTTGATTTTCGTCAATGATCAAACCAAATCCAGGAAGTGGTTTTCAATTTGTGTGATCATTCTTCCCCGTTCTTTATTTCAATGACATACGTGGATCAACCCACCAATAGTTTGATACATGGATCAATCGTTCATGCGGGATGGGTACTATTACTATGGGATTAAATGGTTTTATACCTTATTGGTTATAAGTATCATTTAGTTCCCATTTTTCTATCAGGATGAATGAAGACTGAATGAACACGGCTAAAATTTGTTCCTTCGGTGTTCATGGGGCTCTCTCTCTATTTCATTCTTGACTGATGGACCCCTGTGGTTTTTTCAGATTCTTATCTAGAGGTTCCAAACGTGGTCGGATCCTTGGATTGACGAAGATATAATTTGGAGCACATGGTAGTGTAGATAGAGACCCATGGATCATGAGGGTGCTAGTGGTTCAGAAAATAGGCCACCACGATGATAGTGGTGACCCATGGAAGGATGGACCTTGGCAGTATGGACCTTGGCAGTATCTCATGGTGGTGCCAGCGGTGGCGCGTAGCAGCACGGCCACCCTACAACAGCGACCGTCGGATCGACGGTCAACGATGGAGATACTCGCAGCAACCACCAGGGGGTGGTGGACCAGGGCCACCATAAGGCATTCGAAGGATGGATTCAACGAACGCGATAGGGGGGATGCGGTCCAGCTGAACCGTAGTGGCAGGACCCTGTTGAAACCGTTGTAGGGTGGTCATGCAGCGGACCCCCACATCCAATGCAGTGGCCACCCAACATTGAATGGATAGGGACACCGTAGCCACTTCATTTCAGGTGGAGCAATCCGGCCCACTCCAGTGGACCAGATTGGGTAGGTATGCCGACATCGGACTGGGCCTAGTTGGTCCGGGCCAGACTCAGACACAACCGACCCCTTTTTACTTAAAATCCCATATCTCTCAAAACGTCTGTCTATTTTATGAGCTATTTGCGGTGTTGTGACCCTTGTGACAAGGATGTAATTTTGAGATAATATAAGTTAGTTTACATGGAATATATAATATGAACCGTTGGATTGAGGAGGAGGTGCTCTCGGAATGAGAGTGCTAAGGATGGAATCCTATTACTACCTGTGACCTAGAAGCAATGTGATTACCTAGACCACATTTATTACCTAGAATTTGGGTCTTTACTAGACTGTGTGTCTTACCTAGACTATGTGTGTTAGCTAGATTTTGTGTCTTACCAAAACTAATTTGGTACTCCCTTTCCCTACAAGGATGTGGGTCCTCTAGTCTTTGATGACACTCCATGTGTTATCTACACTCTGTGTGTTATCTACACTCCGTGTGTTACTGAAACTCTATGTGTTACCTACACTTTATGTGTTAATAACACACAGTGTGTTACCTACACTTCATATGCTACCAATGCACCGCGTGTTACTACTTGAGGATACTTTGTATTTGTATGACAATCCTATTTATGTATCATAGACCTATACTTGGTGTGATATGACTCTAGTGACTCTAATGGACGTGATATCGAGGATCTATGTCTTAGAGAGACCTGATGTCTTATGTAATCTTCATGATGTATCAAGAACATGTGTTCTCTCAGATACTTTTGGTATACCTCTTCTATTTTCTTACTTTTAGATAGCTCTAAGAGCGAGATCTCCCAAAATCAAGCATTCTATGAGCGGAACCATATGGCTGGCAGTGGATGAGACCTTGCTTCATGGAATCCTTTATGAGTATACCCAGATGTTTATGTCATATGTTTTATTGACATATACTTGTGTTCATATGACTATTTCTTCTTAGTGGTGTTTCATTTATGGTCTATTACTTTGTTTTTTGGGGTTCTTTACTGAGTATTTTTTTACTCAACTATGCATGGGCTTTTCCTGCACATGTAATATCATGTGCAGATGGTCGACACTTTGATGGAGTCCTTAGTGGAATCGGGCTAGGTGGTTCTTAGGGTGACCCGATAGACGATGTGTGCATCTGTGGCTCCAAACAATTTTTTTGTACCTACCATTCAGGTAGGGTATTCTATAAAGGTGTTATAGAGACTTGTTCTTTTCTCTTTTTGTTGGGATCGTCTTCTGGACCTGTTTACCTTAAGTTTTATACCATTTTACCTTGTGTTTTTCTACTTAGTTTTTTCACTTTCCAGCATCTGTGGCTTGGAGTTGTGTGTGTGTACAAGTACTTAGGAAAATTCCTCCCATTCGTTTGTGCTATACCTACTTGGAACTAGTTTGCAGCCCCTATACTATGAGATGTGGGCTTGTGGTAGTCATGGCATGGGCCTCAAGATATGGGTCATGAGAGAGTGGTATAAAAGGAGGCCGGTTCTAAATTAAGAACAAAGATTCTATGCTTTTGGTTTTGGGAAATAATGTTATGTGTTTTGAGTTTGGATTTCCGGTCATTAAATCTAGTGTTGGTGTGGAGGCCGATGTATTCATACAATAGTACCTTGAATTCTTCTTTTCAAATCTATACATGAAAACACAAGTTTCAGGGACAAAACGATGGTACATGCATCATATGGGAATGGGTTGTGTTTTCCATTTCCTTCTTAAGTCAGCTCACTAGGTATACTCTATTGATCATGGTACATCTTGTTTTGTTTCAAGGTGATTCCACATATAAATCCTTCCATTATTCCACCACGTGATCAGGAGGATGATCTGTGGGGTGACAAGATCAATTATGAAATTTGTACCAGAGAAAGAACCTATGGGTTGTGTGCTAGTGTTACAACCACCTATGGAGTAGTAAATGGTACTCATAGTACCAGCAGATGAGATGCGTAGGATGAGCACACTTCACAAGTTTCAGTGATAGAAACCTATCGGGTTTTGAGGAAAACCCTAATCTCAGGTGTCTGAGGACTGTCTTGAGGCGGTGAATGAGTTTTCCACCCAGTCAGGACACCATTAGATCCGATGGGGGTCCTAGTGGTGAGCCTTCTATGTCGCTCAATAGGGTGATGGAGGGGTTTAGATTACCTGACCTTACAATGAGTTGAATCATTTGGGGATAGAGTTTTAGAAACTTTCTAAAATAAGGGGCTCTCACTATAAAAGATAAGATCTATGCATTCCCAAGATCTTCTACAACTTCAGCAGGACGACATGTCAGTAGTTGAGTATTCATCGAGGAATACTGACCTTTCCAAGTAATCGATGAATATGATATGACCATTAATTCAGATCTCAGACCACCATGGGTGGTGTGTTTAGGGACAAATAATCTATAATTACTCCTTTGTGCATGCTTACTTATGCTAGGGTACTAGGGAGAACCATTATTGTTGAAAATCCTTTGGCTGAGCAGATACAACCAGTGAATGCCAGTAGTGTGAAATCACAAGTAGAGACCTCAAGAGTAGGAGGCCAACATCAGTCTCAGAGACTTGGAAATGTGAGAAGCTCCAAGAGTAACTCCCAAGATAATGGATTTATAGCTCAGGGCTCATAGGGTGAGTCTAGTAAGCCTACAGAGAGGCAATTATTTTCATGAGACGATAGGAGACATCTTAGTAGAGATTGTGCAGCCCGTCGTGATGTTAATAGGGAAATGGTGGATGGGCCACTTATGTAGATGCGGTGACATGAACATATAGATCTGTAGGGTAGAAGACATGGAAGAGGGGATATGAGTGTAGTAGGAGGTGGTATACATTTCGACATGTTACGACCACCACCCCCATGGGGTCCACACGAGGCTCAGAGAGCTGGAGGAAAGGGGAAGGGGAAACTCTATGTGATCAATGAATATGAACCAAGGTCTCCACTATTAATTCAAGGAATTTTTTGTGTGTATTCTTAGTTTCTTTATTAATTAACACAGGTGCTAATAATTATTTTTTATCATGGATCTTGTTCAAGACCTTGAGTTTCTGGTCAAACCGTTGACTTGACCCTTAAGTATGGAGATACCTATGGGAGGAGGCTTGATAATCACACTTATTCCTACAATGTGATCTGACCCTTGATGTGAGAGTTTCAGTTAGAACCTATTAGCGATATCACCGAGGCCTTATGACGTTATTGTTAGTATGGATTGGTTTCGACAGTCCATGATCAGATTGAATGTTTTAGGAAAAAGGGTGTGGTATGTCGGTATTGATGGGATGGGGTTTTCCTTGGTTGGTGAAAAAAGGAAACCTTTCCAGCACAGGATATACTCTTGCATAAGAGTGTGTAGATGATCTCTCTTGAGTTGGAAAGCCTTACCCTCAAGGTAGTGGATTGTATGAGTTTTCAGTTCCTAGAATTTATTGTGGAGTATGAGTAAGTCTTCCCTAAAAATGTTCCAGGTTTACCCCGCCATAGGGAGATATAATTTTGCATTATTCTATAACCCTATATGGATCTGATATCAACATTAGTATACTGGATGGATTTTGTAGAGCTTCGTGAGGTGAGGGTGAAGGTGAAGGACTTGTAGATAAAGGTCATAATAAGACCCAATGTTCAAAGTTATATGTGGATTACCATAACATTAATGAAGTTACTATGGATAATTATTATCTGCTATCAGGGCTTGATAAACACTTCAATAAGTTTAAAGAAGAATACTTTCTCATGGATAGAAAGGTTCATATAGGCTTTTCAGTAGTTAAGATAGAGTTTGAAAAGCGCACAGACCTTAAGTCTTCCAGAGGAGGGAGTCGAGTACGCAGTGTTCTTCAATGCATCAGGGATAGGACTTGGTTGTGTATTAAAGTAGTGGAAGGTGGTGATTACATATGGATATCATTAGTTGAGACCACATGAGTTTATTTACACGATCTATAATCTGAAGTTGGAAATGGTAGTCATTGCATTGAATATGTGGTGACACTACCTGATCGGAGGTAAGTTTATCTTCTACATAGACCACAATATTCTCAAGTATGTATTCTCTTAGAAGGACCATGTATTGATATAGATATGATGCCTATATTTCCTCCAAGATTATGAGTTAGAGTTGGTATATACTCATTGGAAGAGGAATGTGGAAGTAGATGCACTCAGCAGGAGATCTAGTTCATAGTTTCTGAATGAGGAAACCGAGTAGTTGGCCTCATTACAATTATCCTTCATGGATAGAGATAATGCATATTACCTCCAATCAGAGGTTGTTACCCCTCCACTGAGATAGTGATTCTGGGAGGCATGGATCAGTGACACCAATAATGATACTTTACGTGCTCAGGTGTCCACAGGGAATGCCCCTGATGGATATTCCATAGGTGGAGAGTACATAGTTCCTTCTAGAGGATGCACAATAGTAGAAGTTGAAACCTATAGTGGAAAGATGCATTGGGGTATGAATGTGGGTGGAAATTCTGACACCAAGGATCAAAGAATATATTGATGTTGGGCTTACCCGTTGATATAAAATCTCAGGACTTGTTCGAATCAGTTTCATGGTTTGTCAACACTCAATGTGGATCCCCTATGCTTGGAAATGGTTTATTTTTTTTCTTAATTGGGGTTCTAGGAAGGGAGTAAGAAATGGTATTAATAGAATTCATGATATGTTTACCATGTAGAAATAGGGTACATGATACTATCTGGGTGATAGTGGACTGACTCACCAAGTCGGTCACTAATTTACTTTTCAAGAGTAGAGTTTAGTAGAGAGTTTGGGATGCCTCTATGTGTAGGAGACTGATCAACTCCACGGAATCCCATATACAATATTTTCTAATTGGGATTCTTGATTTCATCCTGGTTGTGGAAATTGAGTATTGGTAGGATAGGAACCTCTGTGGGTGTCGATTCCTTTATTGTGTGCCCAATGGTATCACTAGAATCTCTAGAAGAGCACATAAGAGTGGGGTGTCTCATTTTTGTTCCCATAACCTCATCTATTTGGGTATCCCTTAGTTTGGATTTCTAGGAATCTAAAGCCTTAATGTGGGGAGAATTAATGACTTAGATTTTCCAAGTTTTATTTTTAGAAAATTTCTGTGAAAATTCCGAGAGCAGGCACTGAGAAAACGTGTGATTCTAAGGCCTGGTGTGCTTGGAATGGTTTGATGAAAAAGGTTAAGTTTTAAATAGCATGCATGAGTGGTTTTATTTAAAAAGTAGAATAAATATTAAATGGTTTCCCATATTAGAAGTATGATGGCACCATTGCATTCAGGATGGCGGGTTTACCCTAGACGCGAATTAAATTTAGTCGGCGTAGGTCTCTAGTGAGAAAACCTGAAAAGGACATAACTATAAATAAAATAATTAAATAAAATTATTTTATTTTTAAATTTTAATAACTCATGAATGGTGAATCAGATTGAATATTTGAGACAACTGCTGAGTTTACAATGTGGAGTTTTCCTTAGGAAGTGCCTAAAATTGATTGGTGCAGGTCGACTACAAAAATTAATTTTTGGACATTTTAGAGAAGAATAAAATAAACTTAAATATTTTTATTTTATTTATTTATAACATTTCATAGTGTGGTGACGTTGTGATGAGGCATTACATTCTATTTCATGAATGAAATAGCTTGGAAACATTGCAACATTGCAACAACGATGCTAAAACGCATTTTACTCATTTAACTGCTTGACATGGATAGATGATTAGATGGAAAATCCTATAGAACTTCCTTGGAAGCTCTGGAGAAAAGATTTGGTGAATGTTGATGGATCAACCACCTCAAGATCTGAATAATTGAAGATTGAGGATCACAGATCGATATTCGAGGATTTATGAATGGCAATGACACAATCTCTCTTCATCACAGATTGAATTGAATTAAGGTATGGGTTTTAATTCTATCGGATCATTCTTCCCTGTTCTTTCTTTCAATGATAAATATAGATCAACCCACCTACAAGTTGTTCTGCAGGTTGATCGTTCATGAAGGATGGTTAATATTGCAGTAGGATTAAAGTGGGTTATACCTTAGTGGTTATAACTATCTTTTAGTTCCCCTTTTTCTAATGGGATGCACGAAGTCTGAATGAACAATGACGACATTCATTCCTTGGGTGTTCATGGTGCTCTATTTATCTCTTGTGTTCTTCATCGACGGACCCCTGTGGTTTCCTCAGAGTATTTCTGGGAGGTTCCAAATGTGGTAGGACCCCTAAATCGGTGACAAGAAAATTTGGAGCACATGACAGTGGAGATAGTGACCCATGGATTGAAAGGGTTCTCTTGGTTTAGAAAATGGGAACCCATGGTGACGGTGTTGCATGAAAGCACTAGTGGTGGTGTGTAAAAACACAACTAACTAGCATTATTAGTCACCGACTCAATGGTCAGCAGCGGAGATCCCCGCAGCAACCGCAATGGTGAGGCAGACAGGGGCCACTAGCAGACAGCCAATAGAGGGATTTGGTGGATGCAGTAGGGTGGTTGTGGTCTAGCTAGACCACAACGACAGGATCCCGCGGCAACCACCACATCAAACATGGTGGATACCCTGCATTTATTGTAAATGGATGCAGTGCCTTCTACATCTAGGGTTGAGAGAATTGGCCCACTCCAGTGGGCCGAGCTAGGTAGTTGGTCTGACATCAGGCCTGGTGGGGTCGGACCCAGTGGGCTGGGTCGACCTGACCCCTTTTTACATAAAAACCCACAACTCTCAAACTATGTGTCTGTTTGATGAGTCGTTTGGGGAATTGGGACCCTTGGGACAAGGCTGTATTTTTGATATAATCTAACTTAAATTTATCAAAATATAGAGTACTTTACATTTGCTTGAGTAGGAGGTTCTCTTGGAACAAGTGTGCTAAGGATGGAATCCTGTGACTGGATGCGACCTAGAAGCTATGTGATTACCTAGAAAACATATATTACCTAAACTGAATATATTACCTAGACTGCATGCCTTACCTAGAATATGTGTCCTATATAGACGTTTTGTCTTACCAAGACTGATTTGATACTCCCCTGCCCCACCAGGTTGTAGGTCCTCTTTTATTTTATAACACTCTATGTTTTATCTACACTCTGTGTGTTATCTATACTCTGGGTGTTATCCACACTCCGTGTGTTACCAAAACTCCATGTTTCACCTACACTCCATGTTTTACCTACACTCCATGTGTTACCTACACTCCATGTGTTACTAACTATCCACATGTTAATACTTGAGGGTACTGTGGATTCTTACCAAAATCTGATTTACGTACCATAGACCTATTATTGGTTTGAGATGACTGTAGTGACTCTAATGGTTGTGATATAGAGAGACTCTATGTCTCAGAAATACTGGATGTCTCAGGGAAACATTATGACATATTGAGAACATTTGTTCTCTTAGATACTTTTGGTAGACCTATTCTACGTGCTTACTTTCAGATTGACCGAGGAGTGAGATCTCCTGGAATTGAGCATGCTATGAGTGGAACCATATGGCTGGCAGTGGATGAGACCTTGAGTCTTAGCATCCTTTACGAGTATACCTGGATGTTATTATCACATGTGTTGTTGACATAACCTGTTTGAGCTGACTGTTTCTTCTTAGTGGTGTTTCCTTTTTGGTCTTTTACTTGGTTTTTTGGGGTTCCCTTCTGAGTATTGTTTTACTCACCCCTGTACGGGCTTTTCCCACATGTGTCATGTCCTATGTAGATGGTCGAAACTTTGATAGAGTCCTTGGTAGACCAAGGCTATGTGGTTCTTAGAGTGACCTGATAGATGAGGTGTGCTTTTGTGGCTCCAGAAAGTTGTTTCTGTACCTACCATTCAGGTAGAGTTTTCTATAGATGAGTTATAGAGACTTATACTTCTCCTCTTTGTTGGGCTTGTATTTTGGCCCCATTTACCTTCAGTTTTCTATTTTTGTACCTTGTGTTTTTTTACTTAGTGTTTATACTTTCCAACATTTGTTTCTTGGATTCATGTGCATGTGTACATGTACATAGAGAAATTCTTCTATTTTGTTTGGGATATGCCTACTCGGCACTAGTTTCTAGTCCCTGGCCTATGGGAGGTGGTCTTGGGGTAGTCACAAAATGGGCCTCAGGGGATGGTTCATGACATGTATGTTATTATATATAATGTGTATCCCAAAAAGGATAATCTAAGTCTTTCATTACTCAACATTGAACTCACAATGTCCAAAAAGGTGTGGTTTCTCCCTTCACTTACACTATTCTATTGTGGTGTATAAGGAGGAGTGATTTGGGATAAAATCCAAAACTGTTGTAAATAATCAATGGTGTATTGATTAAGATATTCTTCACCATGATCTAAGAAAAGATTCTAAATCTTCTAAACATGTTTTTTCTATACATAATTCTTATATTCCTTGAATCTGTGAAACTAATTTTAATTATATGTCATTAAATATACATATTCATATCTACTAAAATTATTAGTAAAATTTATGAAGTTAGATAATCCACCCCTATCATCAATTGGAAATCCACACACATCATTATGAACCAACTCAAAAATCTCTATAGACCTTTCACCTTTTGCACTAAATTGGGATTTAGTCATTTTTTACTTATAAACTTACATGAAATACACCAAGTGGTTTTAGTTCAAATGAATCCAAATATCCATATTAATGTAAAATGGTCAAAAAAAATTCACTTACATAACATAGATAGTGATTCCATAGTTGGGTATGGTATGAGTTATTTGAATTGTATTTTATTATAAATTTCTATTACTTGTTTCGTGGAATAAAACACATAAACAACATTATTTAAATATTCCTTAAATTAAAAAATGATTTCTTTAAAAAATAATGAAAAATTATTTCAAAATTTTAAAATAAATCCATATGCATCAAGTTTGGAAACAAAAATAATGTTTCAATTAAGGAACATATTAAAAATATTTTAAAACTAATATCATTCTAGTTATAAAAGTGAGGTGGAAGTTCCCAATAGCCACAAATGTAATTCTTGATATCTTGTGTACTCATAGATCTACCTCACCTCATGGAATATTTTGGAATCTACATTATTATTTTATTTGAATATATATGTGGGTACCACATGTTGTACATAATGCCCAACTTGTAGAAAAATATAGATTATGCTCAATAATTAATGTAGATAAAGCATCCCATTACTTCTTAGTTTGGGTGGATTTTTTCTTCTAGTGGCCCTTATTGCTACCTGATAAATATAAAACATCATTTCCCCTTGCTTTTCCCTTAATCCTCATATTCCTAGAACAATGTTGTGAAGGTGATTTAGATATGGAATTATCATTATAGATCTTCACCCAAACTTTCCTTTTATTCACCATATTCACATAAGTATTTTTATTATTCACATCCTTTTCAAATTGGATAATAAGAGTGAGAATTTCTAGGAGATACTTATCTATGTTATTTATATTGAAATTGATAACAAAACTAGGGAATATATGAAGGAGTGATGATAGAATGAGATTGATGGGTAGTTCTCTAGGAAGCTTTAACCCTAGAACCTCTAGGGTAACTCAATGTGTCCAATACATTTATCTATGTAAGGCCATCTTAATTCAAATTTTCTATGATTTATCACAAAGAGTGCATTAGAGATATCAAATCATTCTTATCTTTCTCTATCTAGATACAGTTTATGAAGTTATTGGAGGATGTTTTTGGAATCAAAATTTTCATGTGACTTGATGAGTTCATTAGACATAGATGAAATAATTGATTACTAAATATAAACCATTTAACTTAGTTTTTTATCATATATAGTGAACCACTCATCATTCAACTCTTTTACAATAATATTAGTGATTGGGTATTCTAGCATGTTGGATTTCTGTTCATAGTGCAACCTAACCTGTAGGTGTTTGAACCATTCCTAGAAATTAATTCAAGTGAGAAGATGGACTTTCTATAGAGATTATTGTAGGGATATAGTGGATGATGAGCTTATAATTATTCTATAATAATATATTATATTATTATTACTTATCTTCATTTCATTTTATGTGAGACATAATAATAATAATAATAATTTTATTAATTCTCCAACTATTTTGTCAAGTCTCAATGGACCGGACCATTGAACTCGGAATGTCCCACCACTTTAGAAATTATAGTATAAATGATCCATATTTTACTCATTATCTAGAATATGTCCATGTAAACCATAATAAGGTGTTTAGGTAGGTATTCATTCCAACTACAGGCATGTAGTTCCTTATTCTATTGAGTTTACTCCCTAATCCTGAAATACCAAATCAGATTTCCTAAAAAATGGCCTCCAAATTGGTATTAAAGAAACTATGGAAATTAAACTCAATACATGTTAGGATAATTCAACCCATTATATTAGTCAATATTATTAATAATTAAAAGTCCCCCTAATATGTCTTGAACTGATACTTTAACAACAATTTGTGTTAATTTAGATATTGAAAGGCATACATTCTTAATAGTAACTTGAGGGATTTTGTTTATTATGCATAACTTTTTCTTTTTCTTCAATATGTATTGTTAATAATATGTGGATTTTACTTATGTTATTTACCATTTATCTACAAAATATTTATGCATAATATTATTTATTTTAATTTCATATTTTCAAATTAAATGATTTATTTATGAGATAGAGGTCTTGAATTCATAAAATAAATCATACATACACAAAAGTCAAATAAATAAATAAATGATGAAATCATGAGCTTATCTAGTGATTTATTTACTGAGTATACAATAAATCAACCTATTACCATAGTATAAAATTCTTTGTGTTGGTCTTATCATGAGTTAAAAAATCCCACTTTTCCACTTATGTATCACTGATGCTGGTTTAATCATGGTTCTGTCTTGAAATGCCACAACCTAAATTATTCCTTGAACTTAATATATGAACCCTTAGATACTCTTATTATTACATGAGTTATATAACTCACATGTTGGTGTGGGGAACCAAAGGTTTTGTTAAATTAAATTACATAAAAAAATTGGACATGTAGGTCCTACATAATAAAGGAGGGAGGGATGATACAAGACCATCTTACTTAATTTAATAACAAATAATTATAAACCCATTCAATAAAATTTAATTAAATAAAACCAAAACATACATAGGTCTAGTCAAGTATCATGACCAATCATAGACATGAAATAAATATGCATTTAAAACATCTAGCTGACATTCATTTCAATTCATTCCTCGATATGATAAAACACACATAAATTAATTCAATTAATTATCCTATTAGTAAATTAATTCATTTTATCTTATTATATCTACTTTTCATTGAGTTTATTATCCACTATGATTTTTAGTAAAATACATAATTTTATTTTATTTGAAATTTAATAAAAAAATAGTACACAACTTTGTTCATCAAAGAAACATAGAGAGTACTAGTCTGAACTACACAACATGATCTATGTTTTATACAATACACTCACATGACACATTTTATACATGAAATGCGTTATAATTTCACATTATGTACTATCAAATTAATGATTCATAGAAAACATGAAAATTATTATTCCCATACGATTTAATTCACACTAAGTCTTTAGTATGAAATGACTATACATGAATTATAGTTTCGAATATAACATAGAATTAATTAATCATTTAATATAATATAAAACCTAATGAACAATGGGTACTATCAAATTAATGACTCATGGGACTTAGGTCGATAAGTTCAAATGAATTAATAAATTAAATTTAACATTTCTAAATAAACAAGTAAAGTAAACAGTGTGTGTAGTCCAACCACATTAAATGTACTATGCTTCACTGGATGTCTGCATCACATGCCTAGGGAATCAGCGTGTACTTCTTGTAGGAATTTATGAGGTACATGATGTGTATAAATGATAAATAACATGTACTTCATGTTTCACTATTTCCAACATGTATACATCACGTATGAAATAAACATATTATATTAATTACATGATGCATATCAACCCCATGCTTTTGCTGTTAAAATACATACACTACATGACATGTAATATAGAAAAACCATGTGTCACATTAGATTATCAACATATGGAGTATTTAATACATGAATTATATATTAATTACAAAATGACTTGGAGTCCCCATGGGTTTCCTAGTTCAATGAACAATGATTCTTAGTGTGTGAAAAATAAGTACATGCTATGTAATCCTGTGTTATCTGGTCAGGCTTTTGGCACTTCTGAGTGGGTTCTTTGGTTTCAATAATCATTAAGTATTAACTGATTTGGATTTAATGAGTGATAAAAAAAGATTTGGAAGAATATATCTTTACAATAAGATAAAAAAATAAAAATTTAAATGACATTTATCTTTTAAATTCATAAGGATCTACAATCAAATAAATAATTATAAATTTAAATGTGACCACTCTGATGCCACATGATGGTTATGAGTGCAGTAGAAGAACGTTTTGGGAGATAAAAAACTCATATTTTGTTGGATTAGATGGATCATTCACATATTTTACATGACATAAACTTCATGACCAATGATTTTTTTTTAAATAATATTGAAAATGAAGGTTTCTGAAACAAGGAGATGACCTTTCATGTTAAAATTTATATTTAATTTAATAGACCAGAAGAAAGAATACCTCGGTCATAAGATGTTTCTTTGATGAAGATATTGATATTTCTAATCAAATCAGGGTAGCATCATTTCCTTATGAGGAACCATTATAGAACCCATTTAGGAATGATTCACACATGCTCCTTGGATCTTTGAACAACATCAATGAATCACAGGAGTTAGCGTGACCAATTGATTATCTTGTATTGTTTTTCTTTTATGGAATCACATTCCTCCATGATTGAAATAATCTACCTTGTTATTCTCATTCTTGAGAGGATGATAGGAGGTGGAGGATCATGAGTGGAATACATTGTGCACAATATTAAATGTTCTTTGGAATTCGACAAGAGTTTATTTATAGAACTATGGTTAGGGTTTAACATTTAATAATTTCACAAGGGACCTTTAATAAAGTATTAAACCCCAAGAAACCCCAACATATGTAATAAAATTAAATAATTATTTTATTATATGGTGTGTACTAACTTAGATAATGATAAATACTATTTTATGGTCAATACAATTAACATTAATCGCCAAACCTAATCTTGGATTACTCATCCTCCTCAAAATTTATTAAATATCTAAAAAATATTATTATTAAATTTTTGTTTATTCAATAAATAAATAAATATTCAATTCATAGACCAGTGAATAAATATTTATTTAATACTTTCATAACCAAATAAATTATATATTTTATAAATAATTAATTATTTATTACAATAAGAATAACAAGTGATAAATATATATTGTATATTTGTGTAATTAAAAAATGTCATTATGAATATATATATATATATATAAATATATATATTTAAAATTTTTTATCATTAAATTATTCTCGAATAAATATTGACTCACGATATAGAGAATAAAATTTATTACAATTTTTAAATATAAATAATGTTTAACGGTGATCAAAGGAAACAATTAGTGTGTGACCATATAGGCCTCTTCATTAGTACAATTAGGTAGAGTTGCATAAATTCCATGATTAATATATTGAAATGGGTCTAGGTACCCACAGAGGATGCTTATATATTATAATGAAAACATCACATAAAAATTCTCACAATCTAATATAATCCCTTTATCATGATATCTCATCAAGTAGGTTTCACTTCCATTCCATTAACCTATATACTTGATATATCTTTCTTTGAATATCCGAAATGAACATTTATATGTCACTATAACCATGGAATTTATTTTTAATGTTTCATTCCAATCAAATGTCCAAGATATCAACTTATATAAATACAAAATGAAAAAAATCCTTCCTTGGCTTATTCATTAATAACATATCATTCCTAATGCACCAATCTTACCCAATTTCTCCATGAACTATTTCACCATGGATTATGAAAATAAATAAAAGTGTGTGAGTCATGATATAAATTAATAATATTATTAAAGTGAAAGGATCATTACATAAATTATTATATACAAAAATCCAATGACACATTAATATGTATATTTTCTATGGGTAGGTTTGTTCTAAAAATATCCCATCTTAGAGATTACCAATAGAAAACTTCATGTGATAAAGTCACATATGCTTTAAAGTACTCTCAGAAGAAATTAAACATTCCATTTTTCTCATCATAGAATGTTATCTAACCATATAATAAGATTTAAGATTATCATTATTGCATTTAAAGGTTCTCATCATAACGGGGAACTACTATTCTCTTTTAATGTGATAGATACTCTAGGACATTAGTATATTAAAGTCACACAGAACTCTGAATGATATATAATAAGATATTTAATATTAACTTCTTTGAACAAATATATCCAATATAATGTAAAATAAGTTGTATCTAGGACACCAAACCCAACACGTATGAAAAGATATTGTCACGACCAATCCCACGGGGCCCGTGCCGTGACTACCCCAAGCCCGCCTTCCCAAGGCCAGGGGTTGATGACTAGCACCGAAAGGTGTATTCCCTAAAATTTGAAAGGCATTGCCTTTATAACCAGTAAACACACGCAAAAAAGAACACAAAAAGATATGAACACAAGTCAACTGTATAGAAAAAATAGTGCTGAAAGTAAAAGTGGCTGGAATACAAGCCCAGAAGTAAAGGTACAAGTACAACTGGAAATAAAATACAACTGAAGAAAGAGAAATACAGATAATGGGTTGTCCTCCGAGGTTCGTACCTGAAGGGTAGGTACATATCACCTTCTCTATGGCATCCCGCCTTTTTATAACATAAACTTTCATTACATTACAAAAAAATGATGATCTTTAAGTTTTAGTGTCTTGGAAACCAGGAACATAATACATGAAAACAATATAAAACATTCTTCTTAAACACTTGAAAGGATTCTACTTAAGTACATCCTAGGGTCCTTACTGCATCTCATAACCTGGGGACATACATCAAAAGAAAGGGTGAGCAGAAGGCCCAGTAAGCAAACAAGAGAAACATTTTACATGTGAACTTGAGATACTTCAATAAGGTCATGAAAAAAACATTAAGGCATGAGAAAGAAATCATGAGGAATATCATAATAAAAATAAAGTTTTTCATAACTTGAGGATGTGGCTAAAACATTTAACATTGACAATCATTTCCATTTCACCAAGGTTCATCCCCAAGGTGTCATTAAAAATTACCAAGGTTATTCACCAAGGCGTCGTTAAAAATGGCCATCTCTAGAGATTAAGTCTTTACCCAATGCATTGGAGTGATATCAGGGTGAACCCTTCATATTTCTTTATTATCATGTGAGCCACATATATCATCATCAATAATTTCACAAACATCCCATATAGCATAAAAGAAATGGGTTTCATTTCATAATCATAACATTTTAAAAACAGCTTTAAAGACATGATCTTTATGTCACTTTAAACCCATAGAAAGGAAATCAGGTCTCATGTATGTAAATCCCAGAATTTAAAATAGAAAATTTTGTTATATATGTGAATACACCTTTAGAAGAAAGATCTTTGAGTATTCACTTAATAAAATAAATGAATTTGAGAATAAGAAAGAGAGATTTTGAGATGGAAATTCTGCAGCATAACAGCTATGTTACGAGGTTTTACAAAACATTGAAAAGAGAGGGGACATGGGTCACCCACTCATAAATCATCCAAAAACAGTACAGGGACAGAATATAATGGATATAAGAACATGGTAATGAAATTTGAAAGACATACAATATGAAGTGAAAAACATGGAAGGAAGACAAAAAAAATATTTCTCTTATGAAAATTCGGCAGCCTAACGACGTCACTTAAACTAAAAAAAAACGAATTGACGAGATCAAATAGGGTCTCTCATCATATGAACAAAGAATATCAGTATGATTGATATAGATATCATACCCTAACATAATAAAAAGGAACTTGAAAGACTTGACATGAAAGTATAACTTTGAAAATGAGAAAGGTGAACGAATCCCTTAAAAATTCGGCATCCTAACGACGTCATTTAAACTTTCTTAAAATGAATTGATGAGAGCTAGAGGGGGTATATCATCATTTGAACATTAAAAGGAAATTAAGAGGAATATAAAATAACATCCTTCAACATAAGATCATGGAGCATAAAAGAAATGACATAAAAGAGATTACTTGAAAAGAAAGAGAGAGGTAGGATCCCTTACCTTAAACGTAACTCTTAAAACTCGAAGGTTGGGACCTTGAGGGCTTAGGGGCACCTTGGGATGACTCCTTGGGAGGTAATGAGACCAGAGCTTCGTTGGGGAAGAGTTGGGAGTGAAAAATAAAGGAGGAAAGGGTGGGTATTTATAGGGAAGGTGAGGTGATACTTTAATAATATCAAGGGACACCTCACAAGTGGTTTTCTCAAAACCATGTGATATCCCATGGTATTTCCCCTGGAGTTAGGCCACATGGGGCCCCCAATACAATAATTCATCACCTTTTGCCGGTAAAACATTAAAATATATCAGGACATCATCATGACATAGTTATGATGTCATTAAACATACCGAAACCCTAAAACAACATTTTTACTATTCACTGAAAATTCATCTTTCTCAGAAAAATCCCAAAAATTCTCCTCAACCAAATATAGATGCTCTGATTAAAAATATGAACTCCATTTTATAAAAATAATTTTCTAAATATTTTTAATTTAATTTTTAAATAAATACACTATTCACTGAAAATTCATTTTTTCAGAAAAATCCCCAAAAATTACCATAACAAAATATCGATGCTCTGAGTTCGAAAATAAAGTCCATTTTATAAAAATAATTTTCTAAATAATTTTAATTTAATTTTTAATTAAAAAACACTATTCACTTGAAAAAAACTAATACTTGACTAATAATTTATGAAACCGTTATTTACCCATTTTATTGAATCACATTACTTAATCAAGGTGTCTAAATTATATTAAAACTTTCTTTAAGTGAGATTAACAATCCATTTGGTTACATTACTAATCCTAAGCGTAAAATCACTATTCATAATTTACTATTCATCAAAAATTATGTTGATCTTATTAGAATCCAAATTCCTTACTGAAAAATTTTACAGAAGACCATTTTTAAAAATCATTACACATCATTAATTATTCAAGGTTTACATAAATATTTTAAAATATCCTTTTTTTTTCAAAATTCATCAATAAAATACATCCTAAAATTATCCGGACATTTGAAATTTCACAAACTTCACTAAAGGAAGAAATCTTAATTTATTCCTCCCAAAGGATTACACAAAGAAGCTACGGTCTCGTCACATATCCCCTTATAACACCAACATATGACCTAAGTGTAAGGTGTGCTATGGTGAGAAAATCTGAGGGAGGCTCAGATAACATTGCCCTAGTAGTAATCTCCCCTAACTTGAACTTCTCCCATAGGCATTTCCGTTCAAGCTTGACACGCTGGAGTTTGTCTTGGTCTTGGTCCAAAGCGAAGTCCAACGATGCCACCTCCTTCCCAAGCTCTGATAAGTGGGCTTCATAAGGTTCGAGTCTACCGGATAAAGCCATCAACTCCTCTTTCTGCATTAACCATTAACATCTCTATTAAATCTTTAAGAGTAAGTTAATATACTATTCAAAAATTTTGGGTCGTTACATTATTCCCCCCTTAAGAAATTTCGTCCCCGAAATTTTATACATGAGGCCTAGTCGAAAAGGTGAGGGTACTTTTGATTCATTATTTCCTCAGGCTCCCAAGTCACTTCTTCATACTTATGATTCCTCCACAACACTTTCACAAGGTGGGTAGTCATTTTTCTTAGAACCTTGTCTCTACGGTCTAAGATCTCCACTGGCTGATCCTCATAAGAGAGGTCATGTTACAGTGGTACCACCTCTGGGTTCAGTACATGCAAAGGGTCAGGTATGTACTTCCTCAAGAGAGATACATGGAAGACATCGTGAACTTGAGCTAGGTTCGGTGGAAGTGCTAGACGATAGGCCACTGCTCCTATGTGATCAAAGATTTCATAGGGGCTAATGTACCTAGGGCTGAGCTTCCCTTTCTTCCCAAACCGCATGACTCTCTTCCATGGAGAAATTTTAAGGAAGACATTGTCGCCAACACCAAACTCCAAGTCCCTTCGATGGTTGTCAGCATAGCTCTTCTGCCGACTCTGAGCAGCCTTTATGTGTTGTTGGATGACATGAACATGTTCTGTCATCTCTTGCACAAGATCAGGCCCAAAAAGTTTTCTCTCACCATTTTCATCCCAACAAGTAGGAGTTATAAATCGCTTTCCATATAGAGCTTCATAGGGTACCATCTGAATACTCGAATGGAAGCTGTTGTTATAGGAGAGCTCAACTAATGGGATGTGTTGATCCCATCCACCTTTAAATTCCATTGAGCATAATCTCAGCATGTATTTGAGTGTCTGAATAGTCCTTTTAGATTGGCCATCAGTTTGAGGATGATAGGCCGTACTAAAATTCAATTTATCATTCAGAGCATCTTGAAGACTTTTCCAGAATTTTGATGTGAATCTTTGATCACGATCAGACACGATGGATAGTGGTACCCCATGCAGCATTACCACTTCATTTATGTATATCTTGGCAAGTTGATCTAGAGATAAATCTTCCCTAATAGAGATAAAATGGGCGGTCTTGGTGAGACTGTCCACAATAACCCATATCGCATTGTTTCCTTTGGATGTTTTCGGGAGACCAGTTACAATGACCATAGTGATATTATCCCACTTCCATACTGGTATGGGTTGCAGTTGTAATAACCCCTTAGGAAGTTGTCGTTCTGCCTTTACTTGTTGACACACTAGGCACCTTGTAGTGTAATCGACAATCTCCCTCTTCATGTTATCCCACCAATAATGATCACTAAGGTCTCTATACATTTTAGTGCTTCCCGGATGTATAGAGAAAGTAGAGCTATGAGCTTCATCCATTAGTTCTTTCTTTATCTCTAGAATAGATGGAATACATAGTCTTGTACAAAATTTCAATACACCTTCTTGATCAATATTGAAATCAGGGAACTTCCCATCCTTTACAGCCTCAAACTTCTCCTGTAGCAAAGGATCTTCTTTTTGAGCCTTCTTGATCTTCTCTAGTAATGAAGGTTGAGAAATCATTTGGGATAGGGTTGATGATGTCCCTTCCCTTACAATTCCCATGTCCAGTTTTACTAGATCTTTAATCAAGGGATCTCCTAGGATCCTCGTTGTTTCTAGAACAACATGGTCTTTCTTGCTTAACGCATCTGCAACTTTGTTTGCTCTTCCAGGGTGATAATGAATTGAACAATAATAGTCTTTAATAAGCTCCAACCATCTCCTTTGTCTCATGTTCAATTATTTCTGCGTGAAAATATACTTTAAACTTTATTGGTCAGTGTATATATCACATTTCTCCCCATAAAGATAGTGCCTCCATATCATTAGAGCAAAAACAACCGCCGCTAGCTCTAGGTCATGCGTAGGATAATTCTTCTCATGAATCTTCAACTGTCGAGATGCATAAGAAATTACCTTGTCATTTTTCATGAGGACGCACCCAATCCCTTTCATAGATGCATCGCTAAAAATAGCGAATCCTTCTCCGATAGAGGGTAGTGTTAACATAGGTGTAGTAACCAATCTCTTCTTCAGCTCTTGGAAACATTCCTCACATTCCTTTGTCCAGATGAACTTAACCCCTTTTCGAGTCAACTTGGTTAGTGGATTAGAAATCCGTGAAAAGTTTTTCACAAACCTCCGATAATATCCTACTAAACCAAGGAAACTATGAATCTCAGTTACTGTTGTGGGTTGAGGCCACTCCTCCACAACCATTATCTTTGTAGGGTCAACCGAGATTCCATCATTGGTTACGATGTGCCCTAAGAAAGCCACTTGTTGTGACCAAAACTCACACTTGCTGAACTTTCCAAAGAGCCTATCATTCCACAGAGTTTTCAAAATAACCCTCAGATGATCTTCATGCTCATCATGGCTTTTTGAATATTTCAAAATATCATCAATAAAAACTACCACAAAGTTATCAAGGTAGTCCTTAAAGACTCTATTCATCAAATCGATGAAAATAGCAGGAGAATTAGTCAAGACGAAGGGCATAACAATAAACTCATAATGCCCATACCCTGATCGGAATGCAGTCTTTGGAATATCTTCCTTCTTCACCCTCAGTTGATGATAACCAGATCGAAGGTCATTCTTGGGGAATAATTGAGCCCCACAAAGTTGGTCAAATAAATCATCAATTCTTGGAAGAGGGTATCTGTTATTCATTGTGATCCTATTCAGTTCTCTATAATCAATGCATAGCCGCATTGATCCATCCTTATTCTTCACAAAGAGAACTGGTGCTCCCCAAGGAGACACACTCAGTCGGATAAAACCCTTCTCCAACAAGTCTTGGAGTTGTTTATTTAACTCTTCTAGCTCCACATTTTCCATTCTATACGGGGTCTTTGATATCTGTTGAGATCCAGGTACGAGTTCAATGGAGAACTCTACCTCTCTTTCTAAGGGAGGTCCAGGTAAATTCTCAGGAAATACATCCATGTATTCCTGAACAATCGGAAAATATTCTATTTGTATTCTCCCTTTTCCTTCTTCGTCATCACCGATTAAATCCATAAAGAAAGCTATATGAGGTGCTTCTAGATAGGGATCAGTTCGGGATATCTCTCCTTGTAAGATAATTGTAGGTCGTTCGTTCAAGACTACTGAGATTTCCTTACTTCTTCATTTGATCTTAGCATTATACTTTGAGATCCAGTCCATCCCTAGTATAATGTCGAATTCCAACATGGGAATGACTACTAGATTCGCGATAAGATTATTCTCACTAAAGTAAACACTAGAGTCTCTAAACACTATTGATGCATGGATAATCCCACTTGGAGACTTGAATGACAACTCTACCTCAAGTAGTTTGGGGATCGATTCTATATTCTTTGCAAACTTAGAGGAAGTAAAGGAATGCGTAGAACCAGAATCAAACAAAGTAGTCGCTAGTTTTGAAAGGACAACAAGAGTACCTGATACCACATCATTCGGAGCTTCAACTTAAGTTTTTGTGATTGCAAAAGCACTACCTTGCTCCCCTGGCCTTTGCTGAGGTTGATGGTGATTCCCTCCAGTGCACTTGGATTTGGACAGTGATTATCAAAGTGCCCAAACTGTACACACTTGAAGCATTGGAATTCGGGTATGGCCATAACCATCTTTCCTCTGTCGTTAGTGTTGGAGAGTTGAGGCTTCACCTCACTACGACAATTCCGAGAAATATGGCCTCCTCTTCCACACTTGTAGCACTTTCCACTTCCGTTCAAGCAGTGACCCAGATGCTTCTTCCCACATTTATTGCATGTGGTAACTTGAATTTGCTTTCCACCTCTTCCCTGATCAACATTCTTCCCTAAACTGGGCTCCAAAGATCTCTTCTTGTCATTTGATTTATGATACCACTGTGTCTCACCAAACTCTAGTTCGACATTCATTGAACTCCGCACAATCTCCTCAAAGCTACCGTAGTCCCGGTTGGCTAGATTCTTCCGCAGATGAGGTCTCAGTCCACTGAAAAATCTATCAACCTTCCCACTTGGATCCATGACAAAGCTAAAGGTATATCGTGAAAGTCGGGTGAAGTTCATCTCATAGCTTCCGACAGATTCATTCTACTTCAGCTTCATCTCAAGAAACTCTTTCTCTATTATTATTCTCATGGAACGAGGGAAATACTTATTAAAGAATATTCCCCGGAACTCTTCCCACTCCATAGCTTCCATCTCTCCTCTAGGCTTCATGTTTTTGACCAGTGACCACCACTGATCAGCTTCTCCCTTTAGGTGGTAAACAACAAGGGTAAATTTTTCTTTTTCCGAACAAAGGAGTACAAAAAAGATCTTTTCAATGGAGCTTATCCATTTTACACAACCAATGGGTCAGTAGATCCCCTGAATGTTGGTGGCCATTGACGCATAAAGAGCTCAAAATAGTGTTGTTCCCTTCGTGGTGAGATCGGCCTCTCAGCTTGATTCAAGTTATTACTCACAACTTGAGTTAGTTGGTTCATCATTCGCATGAATGTTTCCATTCTAGCTTCCTATGGAGGGCCGTCAGCACATGGTGCATTGTGGTCACCATCTGCACAATTCCTCATATTTCCCGCCATTTGCGAAAAGAATAAAACCTTATTGAGAATCTTATTTCATTTATGAATCTTTTAACTGAGACTTCATTCTTAGAAAATTACATTTCTCTATAATTCCTTCATAATGATTCATAAAAATCTTGTGATTAACCAAACATATCCCCCAGGAGTGTCATAACCAAGAGTGCAGCAAGGCCCGTTATCATGCACCAGTTCCCATTCGAGTCTAGCTCAAAGTCGTGTTTTCGGGTTTTACCCCTATGTACATCTGTGCCAGAGCTGCCTCTACCTGCTCGTATCCAGACAGGGATGTATTTGTTTGATAAACCACTTACTAAATACTTACCAAAATACCAGGAAGTTTTCCAATATTTAAACTTTTCTATAGGGTTATTACTAATGTTTTTATATCCTAATTTCCACAAATAACTAAACCAACCTTTGATACCAACTGTGGAATCCCGCCTTTTTATAATATAAACATTCATTACATTACACAAAACTGAGGATCTTTAAGGTTTAGTGTCTTGGAAACCAGGAACATAATACATGAAAACAACATAAAAAATTCTTCTTAAACACTTTAAAGGCTTCTCCTTAAGTTCATCCTAGGTTCATTACTAAATCTCATAACCTGGGGACATACATCAAAAGAAAGTGTGAGCAGAAGGCCCAGTAAGGGAAACAAGAGAGACATTTTACATGTGAACTTGAGCTACTTCAATAAGGTCATGAAAAGAACTTTAAGGCATGAGAAATAAATCATGAGGCATATCATAATAAAAATAATGTTTTTCATAACTTGAGGATGTGGCTACAACATTTAACATTGACATTCATTTCCGTTTCACCAAGGTCCATCCCCAAGGTGTCATTAAAAATTACCAAGGTTATTCACCAAGGCGTCGTTAAAAATGGTCATCTCTAGAGATTAAGTCTTTACCCAATGCATTGGAGAGATATCAGGGTGAACCCTTCATTTTTGTTTATTATCATGTGAGTCACATATATCATCATCAAACATTTCATAAACATCCCATATAGCATAAAAGAAATGGGTTTCATTTCATAATCATAACGTTTTAAAAATAGCTTTAAAGACATGATCTTTATGTCACTTTAAACCCCTGGAAAAGAAAGCGGGTCTCATGTATGTAAATCCTATAATTTAAAATAGAAAATTTCAGTATATATGTGAATAACACTTTATAAGAAAGATCTTTGAGTATTCACTTAATAAAATAAATGAATTTGAGAATAAGAGAGAGACATTTTGTGACGGAAATTTTGCAGCATAACGGCTATGTAACGAGATTTTAGAAAACATTAAAAAGAGAGGGGACATGGGTCACCCACTCATAAATGATCCAAAAATAGTACATGGACAGATTATAATGGATATAAGAACATGGTAATGAAATTTTAAAGACATACAATATGAAATAAAAAACATGGAAGGAAGAAAAAAAATAAGATTTCTCTTATGAAAATTCGGCAGCCAAACGACGTCACTTAAACTTCAAAAAAAATTGATGAGATCAAATAGGGTCTCTGATCATATGAACATAAAAGATCAGTATGATAGATATAGATATCATACCCCAACATAATAAAAAGTAACTTCAAAGACTTGACATGAAAGTAGAACTTTGAAAATGAGAAAGGTGAACGAATCCCTTAAAAATTTGGCAGCCTAACGACGTCATTTAAACATTCGTAAAACAAATTGATGAGAGAAATAGGGGGTATCTCATCATTTTAAAATTAAAATGGAATTAAAAGGAATATAAAAGAACATCCTCCAACATAAGAGCATGGAGTATAAAAGAAATGACATAAAAGTGATTACTTGAAAAGAAAGAGAGAGGTAGGATCCCTTACCTTAAACGTAACTCTTAAAACTAAAAGGTTGGGACCTTGAGGGATTGAGGGCTCCTTGGGAGGAATCCTTGGGAGGTAATGAGACCATATCATAGTTGGGGAAGAGTTTTGAGTGAAAAACAAAGGAGTAAATGGTGGGTATTTATAGAAAAGGTGAGGTGATACTTTAATAATTTCTAGGGACACCTCACAAGTGGTTTTCTCAAATCCATGGGCTCTCCCATGGTATTTCCCATGGAGTAAGGCCAAATGGGGCCCCCAATACAATAATCCATCAACTGTTTCTGGTCAACCCTTGAAATATCTCATGAAATCATCACGACATAGTTATGATGTCATTAAACATACAAAAACCCTAAAACTGCATTTTTACTATTCACTGTAAATTCATCTTTCTCAGAAAAATCCCAAAATTTCACCTTAACCAAATATCTATAATCTGATTAAAAATATGAACTCCATTTTAGAAAAATAATTTTCTAAATTTTTTTAATTTAATTTTTAAATAAATACACTATTCAGCAAAAATTAATTTTTTCAGAAAAATCCCCAAAAATTACCATAACATAATATTGATGCTATGAGTTCAAAAATAAAGTCCATTTTATAAAAATAATTTTCTAAATATTTTTAATTTAATTTTTTATTAAAAAACACTATTCACAATTAAAAAATAATACTTGATTAATAATTTATGAAACCGTTATTTACCCATTTCATTGAATCAAATTACTTAATCAAGGTGTCTAAATTATATTATTACTTTCTTTAAGTGAGATTAATAATCCATTTGGTCACATTACTAATCTTAAGTATATAATCACTATTCATAATTTACTATTCATAAAAAATAGGTTGATCTTATTAGACTCTAAATTCCTTACTGAACACTTTTGCAGAAGACCATTTTTGAAAATCATTACACATCATTAATTATTCAAGGTTTACATAAATATTTTAAAATATCATTTTTTTTAAAATTCATCAATAAAATACATCCTAAAATTATCCGAACATTTTAATTTTCACAAACTTCACTAAAGGAATAAATATCAATTTATTCATCCCAAAGGATTACACAAAGAAGCTATGGTCTCGTCACATAGTCCCTTATAACACCAGCATATGACCTAAGTGTAAGGTGTGCTATGGTGAGAGAATCTGAGGGAGGCTCAGATAAAATTTCCCTAGTAGTAATCTCCACTAACTTGAACTTCTCCCGTAGGAGTTTCCGTTCAAGCTCGACACGCTGGAGTTCGGCTTGGGCTTGGTCCAAAGTGAAGCCCAATGATGCCACCTCCTTCCCAAGCTCTAATAAGTGAGCTTCATAAGGTTCGAGTCTACTGAATGAAGCCACTGACTCCTCTTTCTACATTAAACATTAACATATCTATAAAATCATTAAGAGTAAGTTAATATACTATTCAAAAAGTTTGGGTCGTTACATCCTCAACCCTCCACATCTGCCCATCTCCTCTGCGTACCGACACACCGTATGGTCCACCTCCGAGCACCATCCTGTCCTGGTACCCTCAGCCTCGATCAACGTTGTCCATCGTCTGCACCAAACACAACAAGGTTTGGGCATATCCCATGTATGGGTGAGTATAACGATACGTAGTAGGGACCCTGAGACCATCAAGGTCTCACAAAATCCACAATGAATAAACCACAAAGCATGAAATCAACTGAAAACCCTACATAGATATATGCCCATACATATTCCTATGTTATCATGTGTACCCATATCAAACATGAGGAAACATAGGGTCCAACCCAAAATCCCAAATCTCAACTGTTCCACAAAGGAAGGAAAACCAGAAAGGTAAGTACCACACAGGTACTCCACATAGCTCAAACCAGGTATAACTTAGGTACAATAGTAGAGATGATTAGATGCAACTACTAATTCATCATACTCTTTTAATAGGGAGACCCACATAGGATCCTAATTCATCATTAGACCCACATAGGATTGTAGTACATCGTCATACCCACACATGATCCTAATACATTTTCAGTACATCGCTAGACCCACCCAGGATCCTAGTACATCGTCAGTACGTCGTCACACCCACACTGGATCCTAGTACATCGTCAGTACGTCATCATACCCACACAGGATCCTAGTACATCTTCAGTACGTCATCAGACCCCCACAGGATCCTAGTACAACAGAACCACACAGGATCCTAGAGTACTCCCACATGTATTCCTTGCGTGGATCCATGTGGGATCCTCAATTACAGACCCACGAAGGATCCCTTTCTCATGATACAACCATCTACAGGGTTCCCACACTAAGATTTCTCATCTCTAAGAGAGTCCCCTCCTCAATCCACTAGTTGATACTTCAAATGTCACTAAGTCCTATGAAGAAGTATCCCAAATGTCCTCCACATAATAGGGGTCTCAACGCAATAGACGGTGCGTCAATCGGATGCACGGTCGGAAAGTTATTAGCCTTTTAGTTCCAAGGACCCAGTTGAATTTGTGTTCGATCCAACCTAACCATACCCCATATTTATCCAAATATCATTTGAGGTATACCAAATGGACAGTCTCGCTCCAAAATTTCTGGCGGCACAAACGGTTCATCAAACGGACGTTCGGAGTAAAAGTTATGGACAAAAGAGTGTTAATGGGTCGAGGTGGGTCCGGGTCTGGTCTGACCCGGTTCGGGTCGACCCAGCCCACGCTGGGCGGCCCGACCTAGCAGCGGGGCGGCCGTAGTGTGGCACGGGGACTGCGGGGCGGCGCGGGGTCTGCGGGGTGGCGCGGGGGCTGCGGGGCTGCGCGGTGGCTGTGGGGGCCGTGAATTATTTGGGGGCCGCGAGGCAGTGCAGAGGTTGGGGGGGAGGTGGAGGCCGCGGGGCGGCTATGGTCTCACGGTGGAAGAGCACGTGTGGTGGTGGAGGCCACGAGGGCAGCGGGGTGGCAGAGGCCACGTGGGCCGCGGAGTGGCGGAGGCCACAGGAGCCGCAGAGCGGCGGAGGCCGCGAGGGCCAAAAAGGCCGCGGGGTGGCACTCGGAGGTGCGGAGGCTGCGGTCTGGTGGGGCGTCCATGGTGTGGAGGGGCGGCCGTGGTGCGATGGTTCGCCGCAGCTAGCCGGATGGCTAGAAATCCTCTCTCCATGGCATGATCGGGCACCGTGCCTTCATCGGTGGCCGGTTCGGTCGGCTTCTCTTCATTCGTTGCCTTGGCACAAGGCCGCCTTCTTCCATCACAAAGGAAACACCATTATTAAAGAATGGCAGATGGGTCGGGCCATGTTTGTTTGGCCCGCACCCTCTGCGTTAGAGCAGTAGCAAGAAGTTTAAGGGGGATGATTCAATGTGAGGGGAAAAATTAACATTGATTAATTCAAAACACAGCCCTACCTCATTTGTTTGTTGACATCGATGAGGAGGGAAGGAAGGTCGCTGATTGAAGACGTCCACATTGGAGGATGTCCCGAGGAGGAAGTCGAGGACGTTGGAGAACGTCGGCGTTCTTTGTTGGAGAAGCGTTCTTCGTTGGAGAAGAATAATTCATCCAAGGTTCTCCTCTTCCAATACTTTTTCTCAATTCCACCCAAAAAGAAAAGTCACCAAAATGTTGTGTTTCATCAATTTAATTATTGGCACAAAATTAAATTGACGTCATTAATTACGTTCTAGTTGGAACCATTAAAGTGGGAGGATACCAAAGGTTATCTCCCATTAAAGGGGAGTTCAAGAGTAATCTACATATTAAATAAGGAGTTTAGGGGCTTTGGTTGGTCCCCACCCTTAAATTTGAATTGGGAGGTTTTGGGCTTGGTGGTCCCGACCTCCATAACCCAAGTTGAGGGGTTTCAAGAATAAAAATAAAATGTTAAAATAATTATATTTTTATTTTCCCAAAAAAAGTAAAAAACTATCTTTTATCCTCGACCTACTACGGTCGATGTGAATGTATCTTTAAGCATATACCAGCGCTGCGAGTTCAATAGTGTCATCAGATTTCAATTCTGAGCACCAGTTCCAATGTTACAAAAACCCGCTCGCACATTTACTGAATGTACCTGAAAAAAAGTTCATAAATTCATTTTTGGCACACCGGGTCTCGGATTCACGCACAATAAATTTTTACAGACTCATTAAATTCCCATATATTAAAAAATATTACATGGAATCTCCGGGTCTTTACATTCTCCCCACCTCAGGGCTTTGCGTCCCTGAAAGCCACATCACAAAATTAAGAAAACAAGTGGGGGTACTGAGCACGTATCTGAGCCTCCCACTCCCATGTTCTCTCTTGGAGGTTCTTGTGAATCCAGCGAACACACACTAGAGGAATCGACCGCCATGAAGGACCTGATCTTATCAATCCTAAATATCTACTTGAACCTCCGTAAACGTTTCCCCATCATCGACGTCCAACTCGCTGTGGTCGATGATATGAGAAGGGTCATGCATGTATCTTCTTAACTGGGATACGTGGAAGATGTCATGCACCTGGTGAAACTGAGGGGGAATTGATAGTCGGTAAGCCACCTCACCAACTATGCTGAGGACCTGGAAGGGTCCAATGAACCTCGGAGATAACTTGACACCTCGGCCAAATCTCCGCAGACCTCATCGAGGCGAGACCCGTAGAAATACATGGTCACCATCCTCGAACTCTAGAGGTCTCCGTCTCCTGTCGGCATAAGACATATTCCTACTAAGTGCAGTTTTCATCCACTCTTGGATGATCTGTAGCTTCTCTATGGTAGCCCGTACCATCTATGGTCCCACTAGTGCAGACTCACCTGGATCAGTCCAGCACAAAGGAGATCTCCAAAGTCACCCATACAACACCTCAAAATGTTCCATCCCAATGGTGGACTGATAGCTATTGTTGTATGAAAAATCCACCAAAGGCAAGTGATCCTTCTAGCTACGACCAAAGTTGAGGACACAAGCACACAACATTTCCTTGAGAGTCTGAATGGTCCGCTTAGTCTGGACATCCGTCTGAGGATGAATGGCGATGCTAAAATGACATTGTGTCCCAAAAGCCTCCTACAACCCCTTACATAGTTGGGAAGTGAAACGTGTATCATGATCAGAGATAATTTTCGAGGTTAATCCATGTATCCTCACAATCTACTGCACATAGAGGCGTCCTAAGCTCTCTACTGAACCCTGCTCTCTAATCGGTAGGAAGTGGGCCGACTTGGTGAGTGGGTCGACGATCACCCAGATAGAGTCATGATATATGGATGTATGTGGAAGTATTGTCAGGAAGTCGATGGATTCCCATACCACTTCCACTCTGGGAACTCTAAAGGATGAACCAAGCTTAATGGTACCAGATGCTCCGCCTTCACTTGCTGACAAGTGAGGCACCAAGAGACAAACTCTGCTACTGCTTTTTTCATTCCCGGACACCAGTGTTGTCATCGAAGATCCTTGTACATCTTCGCCACTCCTAGATGTACTGCTATAGGGGATGTGTGGAACTCCCTCAAAACTTCCTCCCGAAGTGATACTGGTACCATGGTACTTCCTCTGAAGAAGATGACATACTCCCCACCATTAGAAAATCCATTAGGTGCATGTCCTATGGATATCTGAGCACGACGAGTATCATAATCATTTTCCCCACACTACGCTGCCCTGACTCACGGAACGAGTGGGGGAGTGGCTGTAAGAGACTGAAGGAAAGCTGATCCATCTCGATCCACGAAGGATATCTGCAAAGCGGCCAACTGCTCTGTCGCCTCACCTAGAAATTGTATACCAGATCTCTGGATGAGTGCATCTGCTACAACGTTCCCCTTCATAGGATTATAGACTATCTTGAAGTCATAGTCCTGGAGGAACTCAAGCCAACGTCAATGTCTCAGGTTCAGGTCTTTCTGAGAGAAGATATACTTGAGACACTTGTGATCAGAGTACACTGTAAAATTTTCTCCCATCAAGTAATGTCGCTACATCGTCAATGCGAAGATCACTACTACAAACTCCAAGTAATGAGTAGCGTAGTTCTGCTCATGATGTATCATATATTAAGAACCATATGCGATCAATGATCGCTCTTGAATCAGGACACATCTGATTCCGGTCCCTAATGCGTCGCAGTAGAATATATACCCTATGCCCTCCTCTGGAAGCCTCATGGTGGGGGCACTAGTCAGCCTCTGCCTCAGCTCCAAAAATCTCCGCTGGAATCTCTCCGACCACATGAAGGGTTTCCCCTTCTTCTTCAACACTGATAAATGTGTTGCAAATCTGGGGAAATCTGGCACAAATCTCCAGTAGTACCCGGCCAAACCCAAGAAACTTCGTATCTCTATCACACTCTTAGGTGGCTCCCAAGAAAGTACTACCTCAATATTCGCTGGATCCACTAAAAATCCAGCCTCTGAGATGACATGTCCCATAAAGTGAACCTCTCAGATCTAGAACTATCACTTCAATAGATTACCATAAATATGGTGCTCTTAGATGTGTCCAGTAATACATGCAAATGATAGGCATGCTCCTCCACAATAGTCAAGTAGATCAGAATGTCATCGATGAAGACCACTACAAAGAGATCAAGGTATGGATGAAAGATCATGTTCACGAGTCCCATGAACACTACTGAAGCGTTGGTCATGCTAAATGGAATAAACAAGAACTGATAATGGTCGTACCGAAATCTAAAATCCATCTTCTGTACATCCTCATCTCGTACTCTGAGCTGGTGATAACCTGATATGAGGTTTATATTCGAGAACCACCGTGCTCCATTCAGCTGATGAAAGAGGTCGTCAATCCTTGAGAGTGGGTACTTATTCTTCACGGTCACCTAGTTCAGGTTCCAATAGTCGACACAAAGTCTCAAGCTCCCATCCACATTCTTGGCGAACAAAATTGGGGCTTCCCAATGAGAAACACTAGGACAAATGAATCCCTTCCTATGTAATTCCTCCAGATGTACCCAAAGCTCACGATGCTCTGCAGGTGCCATCTGATATGCTGGTGTAGATATCAGTGTCATCCTAGGGTACATGTCAATGTAAAAGTCCACCTCTCCACGAAAAGGTAGACCTGGAACATCATCGGGGAAGACATCCGCATACTGTTCTACCACTACAGGATAACTCGGACTCTCCACATCAACTGCTCCGAGGGTAAGGCTAGGCAACTGATGAGTGATCGACTGCACTCTCCTCTGGGTAAGTCCATCCTGGGCTGAAAAGGCTCCCTTATCACCGATAAAGGTAAACCTGGTCCCATATATGCGGACACACCACACTTTGCGCCTAATACAGTCAATATGAGCATGGAATGTAGATAACCAGTCCATACCGATGATGATGTCGTAATGCTTCGGAACCACTACTAGGAGATCCCAGCTGAAGCTCTCACCTCCTAGAGTAAACTCACACTGCCGGCACCAGTGCGTAATTGTCAAATCCACTCTCGTAGGAGTCTCTAGCCATAAGGATAGAGCCAGTGGCTCCGTCGGAATCTCCATGCTCCGAATGAGGGTAGTGGAAATAAAATAATGGCTGGTACATATGTTTATAAGTACTATAGCTAAGGTGGAATAGACACAGATCGTACCTCGTATCATCTCTGGAGCGCCATGGTCATAGGCCTCAGTTACCTAGAGCTGATCTCTCCCCTGTCCTCCTGCTCCTTGTGGTCGGGGCGGACCACCTGGTGGTGTTGGTGGTAACATCTCGAATCATCGCCCACCACCAGCTGCACAACCATCTCCTCTTCCATGTCCACCTGCTCCCTGTGGACCTCCATGGTCGAACCTTTGTCTCTTCCTGGGTGGTTCTTTGATAGTTTTCTGATCATCCGTATGGCGAGTCGGGCAGTCACGAGCCATGTGAACCTACCCACCACTTGTGAAACACCAATTGCTCCTCGCATGACTAGCTCTTTCTTTGGTGCCCCACAAAACCGACCCTAAATCATGTGGTCCTCCACCGGTAGGTCTGGTCCTCTTGGACCTCTTTGATATCTGTCTGCTTCCAGTTGCAGAAGACTCTGGTATGTGATGTCCGGTGGTGGGTCTCACTGCTGGTGACTACTCAGCAAGATAACTCCCCACTAAGAGGGCTCGCTCTAACACCCCCGCCTAGGTCCGAATGCTAAGAGAAATCATAGAAGCCCTGATCTCCCGCTTGAGTCCCTGGTCGAAGGTTCGAGCACTGAAGAATGGGTTCCTCACCATATCAGTGGAGTAGCATGAGAGGTCAGTGAACCTCGCTGAGTACTGAGCCATAGTCATACTGCCTTGATGTAGATGAAGAAGCTCTTATATGCGCACTACACAAAGAGTCGTTGGGATAGACTCTGCCCGAAACAGGCTCTCAAAGTCTGCCCAGAGAATCGTCACCTCATCATAAACCTGGAGCATCAACCTCCACCATATGCAAGCTGTTGCCTATAGTAGATTGGTGGAAAGGGTCCACATGAGACCGGATGGTGTCCCTACTAGTCGGAAGACACTCACCACGGCCTCCAGCTTATCCTCATCCACCTGTGTGTCCGTCTCTCCCCTAAACTTGTGTGGCCTCTGGAACTGGAACTCGTGCAACATGCTCAAATGGCGTACACCATCTGCTTCTAGGACTAGAGGCATCGGTGGCACAATGGGTAATGGTACCGCTGGTTCCTCTGCTGGTGCCTATACTGGAAGAGGGCCCTACACCGAGGCCTCATCGCTCGGTGGGCTATAAGTGCGTACTACATCCAGAACCCTAGCTAGCTGTATGCGTGGAGGCATCATGAAAAGAAACAGGTGCGCCACAGTCAATAACTTATACCTGGTGAGATGACTCAAAGAGTTCACAAAGAAGACTCTTGAAAACACACATGCAATCAGTGTTTTCATTCACTTAGTCAGAAATCAGAAGTCAGGGTCTTGGTGTATGGATACGTCGTCCGCCGCACAAACATTGGATTCCCTAAACTGATAACCACACTCACTACACCTAACAATATTTCTATTAAAAATATCAAAGACCTATGTTCTATGGTAGAAATGAATCCTCTGATACCAATTTGTCTTGACCCATCCCCTGGGGCCTGTGCCGTGACTACCCCAAGCCTTCCTTCCATAGGATAGGGGCTAGAGACTAGAACCGAAAGGAGTATTCCCTAAAACTGGGAAGGCATTGCCTATATAATATGTAAACACATGAAACCAAGAATAAATAAAGATACAAACACAAGTCAACTGTATAGAAAAAAGTGTGCTGAAAGTCAAAGGGGCCGGAATACAAGCCCAACAATAAAGTTACAAGTACAACTGGAAATAAAATAAAACTGAAGAAAGAGAAAGACAACTAATGGGTCATCCTATGAGGTTCCTACCAGAAGGGTATGTACATATCGCCTCCTTAGTACTCCACGTCCGACCATATCCTCTGCGTACTGACATGTCGTATGTTCTACCTCCGGGCACCATCCATTCATGGTACCCTCATCCTCGATCAACGCTGTCCACCGTCTATACCAAACTGAACAAGGTGTGGGAATAGCCCGTGCATGGGTGAGTATAATCATACTCAGTAGGGTCCCTGAGACCCCCAAGGTCTCACAAAATCCACAAAGGATAAACCACAAATCATGAAATCAACTAACAACCCTACTTAGGTATATAACCATACATATACCTAAGTTATCAAGTGTACCCATCTCAAACATGAGGAAACACACAGTCCAACCCAAAAACCCAAAGATAAACTATTCCACAAAGGAAGGAAAATCACAAAGGTAATTACCACAAAGGTACGCCACACATCGCACACTAGGTATAACTTAGGTACCATAGTATAAATGATTAGATGTAACTACTAATTCATATTTCTCTATTAAGAGGCAGACCCATGTAGGATCCTAAATCATCATCAGACCCACAGAGGATCGTTGTACATCGTCAGAACCACACAAGATCCTATTATATTGTCAGTACATCATTAGACCAATATAGGATCCTAGTACATCATCAGTATGTCTTCAGACCCACACAGGATCCAAGTACATCATCAGTACATCGTGAGACCCACACAGGAGACCCACACAGGATCCTAGAGTAGTCCCACATGGATTCCTAGAATAGATCCATGTGGGATCCTCAATTACAGACCTACAAAGGATCCATTTCTCATGATACAACCAGCTACAAGTTTCCCACTCCTCAATCCACTGGTCGATACTCCAACGGTCACGAATTCCCACGAAGAAGTATCCCAAAGGTCTGCCATGTAATAGGGGTCTCAATGCAACAAATGGTGTGTCAATCAGATGCTTGTCTGTAAGTTATTAGGTTTTTAGTTCCGAGGACCCGGTTGGATTCGTGTTCGATCCAACCCGACCATACCCCGACTTTATCCAAATATCATGTGAGGAATACCAAAATGGTGGGCTCGCTCCAAAGTTTCCATTGCCGCATATAGTTTGTCAAATGAATGGTTGGTGCTAAAGTTATGACCAAAAGAGCATTAACGGGTCAAGGTTGGACTGGGTCCAGTCCGACCCGGTCGGACCAACATGACCCGGCCCGGGTCGAACCGACCTGGTTTGGGTTGAGCTGCCCTTCTGGGTCTGGCCCGACCCACGCTGGGCGGCCCGACCCGTAGTGGACGGCCCGGCCTGGCGGCGGGGTGGCTGCGTTGCAGCGCGGGGACCACGAGGCGGCGTGATGGCCACTGGGTGGCGCGGTGGCCATAGGGCAGCACGAGGGCCGCGGGGTGGCGTGGTGGCCACGGGGGCCGCGAGGCGGCATGGAGGCTGTGGGGGCCACGAGGCGACGGAGGCTGCAAGGGCCGCGGGGTGGAGAGGCCACGGGGGCCATGGATCGGCGGAGGCTGTGGGGGCCGCAGAGCGACATAGAGGCCGCAGAGGCCTTGGGGCGGCGTGAGGCAACGCATAGGCCATGGTCCGGCTGGGTGGCCATGGTGCAACGGGGTGGCCATGGTGCGGCAGTCCACCGCAGATGGCCAGATGGCCAGCCATCCTTTCCGTATGGCACAGTCACAGGCAACGCCTTCATCGGAAGCCGGTTCGGCCGGTCGCTCATTGTTTGTCGCCATGGCAAAAAACCGCCTTCTTCTGTCATGAAGAATACACCACTCACAAAGAACGACAAAGGGGTCGGGCCATGTTTTTTTGGCCCGCACCCTCCGCGTTAGAGCGGTAGCAAGCCGCTCAAGGGGGATGATTCAATGTGAGGGGAAAAATTAACATTGATCAATTTAAAACACACCCCTACCTTGTTTGTTTGTTGAAATTGATGTGGAGGGAAGGACGATCATCGATTGAAGACGTCCACGTTAGATGATGTCCCGAGGAAGAAGTATAAGACATTGGAGAATGTCGACCTTCTTCATTGGAGAAGCGTTCTTCGTTGGAGAAGAAGAATTTTTCCAAGGTTCTCCTATTCCAATCCTTTTCCCAATTCCACCCAAAAAGAAAAGTAGCCAAAATGTTGTGTTTCATCAATTTAATTGTTGGCACAAAATTAAATTTACTTCATTAATTATGTTTTGGTTTCCACCATTAAAGTGGGAGGATACCAAAGGTTATCTCCCATTAAAGGGGAGTTCAAGACTTATCTCCATATTAAAGAAGGAGTTTAGGGGCTTCATGTGGTCCCCACAATTAAATTTAAATAGGGAGGTTTTGGTCTCGGTGGTCCCCACCTCCATAACCCATGTTGAAGGGTTTCAAGAATAAAAATAAAATGTTAAAAAAAAATAATTTTTATTTTCCCACAAAAAGTGAAAAACTGTCTTTTATCCTCGACCTACTGTGGTCAAGGTGAAGGTCTCTTCAAGAAAATACCGGTTCTGTGAGTTCAACGGTGTCCTCAGATTTCAATTCCGAGCACCGGTTCAAAAGTTACGAAATCCCGCTCGCACGTTTACTAAATATACCTGAAAAAAGTTCAGAAATTAATTCCAGGCACACCGAGTCTTAGAATCACGTGCCGTAAATTTTTTCGGACTCGTAAAATTCCCATATATTAAAAAAATTTACATGGAATTTCCGGGTCTTTATAGATATTCCTTATTATAGGTGATGATATGAAATTTTTTATGTGATTTTTCAAGTGATTACTTGAGGCATGGGTTTTTCCAATTAATAAGATATTCCATGTTGTATTTTGTAGTAGGACGGGGTTCTCCATGCATCTATAAGAGAGATAATTAGAACTATGTATTTGGTAAGAGAATACTTTGACTAATATACCAATTATTTACCTATATTGGTTAAATTAGTTAAACATGGTTTTGAGATGGCTTGGTTAACAACCAATTTTTTGTGATGGATGTTTTGTTTTTGATTTATTATGATAAACTTATCATATAGTGACACACAATATAAATAAGGTCACATTAAAATCTAGGTGACACTCATAATCACGTTATTTTTCTACTGAAATATTTATCAAATCATGTATGTAAGCATAGAAAATATATATATATTTCATTCATGGTGATGAAGGTAAGTGAAAACATCCTTTATTGGTGAATTCTGAAGGATAATGAGGTCATATATTTTCTTTACTAGTGTTTTTTAATTTTATAGTTGAGTTATTTTTATGTTTTATTTTAAGTAATTCCACTTGTATTTCATTTTTATATAGATCATGGGTCTTTGGATTATATACATATATGTGTATGATATTATTCAATATTAATGGAACTATTTTTTATTTTATTTGAATTAATTTAGGTACTTGGTACTAGTCACCATCCTCTAGTGGCCACAGATTATATTTGAGTCCATGTGGCATATCACATTAGAGGTAATGTCACACTAGGGTGGGGTGTTAAAAAATGGTATTAATGAAAGTTTATTTTTATTTATTTCAATAATTGGTGTACTTTAAGAAAAGATATTAGAGGTAGGGAATTTATATGAAAATTATATTTGTGTTCCTAGATAACATAACAATAGTTAGGTCCCAATTCATATGGAATTATGGGATTGAGTTGATAGATATTATTAATTTTTTTGGGTTCTAATTCACCTATATTGAGAGTAAATAGACGGGTGTTCATGCATTATTTTGTCACATTAGGAAATTGAATATGAGTAAATTCATGTTATCGTTCATTGACTATGAATTTAATTAAGAAATTAGATTTTTATAAGTGACTTAATTATTAATAATATATTCATTATTTTCCCTAATAGAATACTAATAATGATTTTGTTAAATAAAAGTCAAGGTGATATATTCGATAATGTGATGTGATTGATTTGAGTTAAATTATTTCTTTATTAATACACATAGAAAATGATGGCGGGGTATTCATATGTGGATGTGAAGACATCAAGTGATGTCCTGAGATGCATTTTTTGTAAAATTGTCTAAGTGGTAATATTTATACACTTTAAGGATGGATAAGGTTTAGGGGTTTATAGAGATGAAACATAGTCATATGACTATTCTGAATTATAAGGATAGATTCACCAATGTTTTTCACTTTAGTCTTACCATGTTCAGATATGAGTCTATAAAGGGATATTGGTTTGATTCTGGCTTACGACTGAGGTTTTTTCCTAAGTGAGGTTATTTTGTTTAATTACATTCATATAGGCGGTAGACAAAGCCTTGATAACCGAGAAATGTTAGGATGAGGATTATAAGAATGTTATGACTACGAGTGAAGCATAGAGTGATAATAAGAATTTTTTTGATGATTTTTATTAGGGTGGTGATGTAAATCTCCAACTAAAATCACTCAACCATATTCTAGAGGGATCACCACAATTCCTTAAGCATTCCTCTCTATACATCCTAGAATCTCACTAATGATGAGGTCTAAAATCAAATATTATGGAGACTATTACCTTGATATCATAATGATCAATATAAAATAAATAACTAAAAAACATTCACAGTAGATAATAAATGTTTTCATAAATCAATAATGCATCCATGCTATGAAAAAAGAAATACAATTTATACAATCATACGTCCCCCTAATTTCCCACTATGACAGTCACATATAATAAATAAATAAATAAATAAATACACATGTAGGATTTAATTACTTCCACAATAATCACATCCACCTCATACCAAAATCCCTGTTAGGCTAGACTATCTTTATCCACTGCACATCCTGTGTTCAGATCTGTATAATAGACATGAGGTATATACATGAACTAGGGTTCCCATGTAACATGAGAGAAATATGTCTGAACATGGAATAAAAATTTTCCCATAATATAAATCTTAATATAAATATGTATGAATAAGGAAATTAAATTAAAAAAACATAATACACAAACATGTGAATTAGGTCGATGTGTGTTAATTAGTACACCACGACACCTGACCAACCCACTCAACCATTTCTAGGGAATACATCACCTTGTGCCACAACTATCCACCCATACAAGAAGACTCTGGGTAGGGTTCCATACCATGTCCCAATCTATACTTGAATTAGTAGGGTAGGGTTATTATTGAGTCTCTACTAGTACCCTATATCTTACGGTAGTGTACCATATTAATTCATGTTCTCACATCCTTCATCACTCTATAACCACACCACCACACCATTACATAGGGTGAGATACACATAATATATAATTTCAGTACACAAAAACCAAACCATCTCACTTAGAGTGAGTTTCACCATCACACCACCACCAACAAGAGATCATGGGAGTAGATTTCTGAGGCCAACCTGCTGCACAGTTGACCCCCCCCCCAGAGTAAGGTCCCATGACCACATCTTGAACCAAAACATGTGCAATAATAGATATGAGAGGAGAATAAAAATGTAAACCTTATATCATATTCCAACCACATCATAACTAGGAATTTACCATGGAAAATCACTAACTTGGTGATCTAAGGAGGGATTCTCAACATCCAACCTCTCACATGAGCTAAACATATCCCTAAGAACATGCCTCATGGATACAATATGTCTCAAAAACTCATATCATATCATCATAAAATAAGTGATCCAAGGAGGGAATCATGAAATTTAATATACCACACAAGCTAGAACAAACCATCTCAAGCTAGTCCCATGTTTGGTCACACACATATAACAAAAAACATGGCATCCTAATCTATCCTACATACTCACCAACTCATAATATGGGTACTAGTCACTCATTTCCATGCCCCATGTCTTAATGAATATCTATTAATTCTTATATCCTGAAAATATAATGTAGGATCAGAATGAAAATGTAGATTCTCAAATAAAAGAGGGAGGTGAATTGTAAACTTTATAAATTCCTTTGGAATGTTTAATGTTTTCAATTTTTAACAAGGTTAAAAAAAAATAGATTCAAAAAAACCTCTAGTTCTAAACACTTTCTTGATTCCAGAAATATGATTCTGAGAATTCGATTCCAGAAAAGTGAATCTGGAAAGAAAACATAACAAAAGTTCACAAAGAAGAATATTATACCATAAAGCGTATAGAATCTTACTAAATATACAAAAACAAGGAATTATAATATAGTTATACTTTCATTAACAAAAAAAATGCAGTGAAAAATAAACTTGCAACAAGAAAAAGTTACAAGAAAAAGTTCTTTTAACCCAAATAGAAGGGTATCCAACAACATTGGATAAAGGTCCCTTGATTTATACATTCAAGAAAGTTTTTCTTACCCACAACAGGGTAAGCCCTCGATATAAAGACTGGAGTCTGTCTTGCTATCCCCGCAAGCCCTCAACTTCAAGGTAGTTGGTACCTCTGTCTTCCTTAGCAAGGAAGTCCTCAAACTTTATGGTAGTCGGCACCTCTATCTTCCCATCATCGGAAGCCCTCGAATGCACTCAACAACATTCATAGTCGCACGAATCAATTATGAACAAGATTTTCAGTACACACTGAGTATGAGAGTCTCTCTCTAGAAATCACTTCAGCAGCATGTAATCTCTAGATTCATAGAATAGTCAGTCAAAAGTCAGTCAAAAAATCAGTCCTGAGCTCTTTCAAATGTGTTTCTATTTATTAGCACATCTCCAACGGTCGACTCCCTCCTCCAATGGTCATATTTTTCCTTAAATATCGGAGGGACCTGTACACGTGTCACTCAAACAATGGTTAGTTATAAACTTAATGTATGACATCCTTTCATAACTATATCAATGACAGATAAGAAAATATAGATTAATCAAAAATATTTTTCTTAATCTAAGGAAAACAAAAAATTTTGAGTCTAAGGAAATAATATCCAGAGTCTATAAAGATGAATATTCGTATTCTGTTGTTCAGAGAATTCAGAGTTTACTATTCAACAGACATTAGAGTCTGAAATCATAGGAATTCATAATAATAATTCGGAGTTTGAATTCATGAGATCCCAGAGTTTGAACTCAAAAGAATTCATAACTTGAATTCATATCCTGAATTCGTATCCTGAATTCGGAGTCAAACTTCATAAAAGTTCATAATCATAATTCAGATTCGAACTTCTTAAAAGTTCGTAATCAGAATCAGAGTTGATCTTCATAAAAGTTCGTAGTCAGAATTCGCAGTTGAACTTCATGAAAGTTTGTAGTCAGAATTCAGAGTGGAACTTCATAAAAGTTCATAGTTAGAATTCAGAGTCAAACTTCATGAAAGTTCGTAGTCAGAATTTGGAGTCGAACTTCATAAAAGTTTGTAGTCAGAATTTAGAGTTGAACTTCATAAAAGTTCATAATCAGAATTCGGATCCTAAAACAGAATACCCTATACTCAAGTATTTATAGGATTCTAAGGTTTTCCAATATGAAACCAACTTTTATACTTTGACAAAAATATGAACAATGAAAATCATGGTAAGGATAAATTTCCTTGGGGAAGGAAAATTTTCCTTATCAAGTAAAAACATAGGGTAAAAGAAATTTCCCTTAAGATATGGTGTTTGTGATTTTCAAAACAAGTAGGAATGGAAATTCATAAGGAAACCTTATTGACTCAACAATATCCCCCTTTTTTGTAAAGCACAAACATCCTTACAAAAAAGAATATAAGGACTTAGAATTTGTATGCACTTGATAATGAAAAACTTATCTCCCTTTACTTATGGTTTAAAGTGAATACGACTAACTCCCCCTTAGTCTTTGGAACACTATGGATCGTATTCTAGATTTCCAGAATTATATATTCCATTATCTTTAGTACGGAAATATTTATAATGAAAACTCTCTCTTAGATAAACTCCCCCTTACTTAGGGATATTTCTTCTTTACTTAGTATTCTTTTTTCCTTTCTCCCACTTTTAGATTTTCAAAAGGAATTTGAGTGAATGGAAAAGAAATTATAATACCTGAAAGATCAGTACAACACAAAAAAATTCAAGCAACCAAAATTTCATTATGATTAGAAAGAATTTGTACAAGGAAGAAAAAAATACAACAAAAGATCATATCGCAACAAAGTTATCCTTCTTTTTTACTTCGACATCAACTTCTTGACTATAGTCTTTAACTTTTTGAGCTCCTTATAATCTTCCTCTAATCACTAAAGAAGTTGTTCCTAATCCTCAGATTTCTTTTCTAAAGACCTAATTATTTCTTCCTGAGATTTGGGAGCTTCTACCTGAGCCATGAGGATTTCATATTTCTTAGCAAGCTTCTCTTTAAACTCAATCCAAAAATCCCTTTCAACCTTCCAACTCTGGGAAACTGAAAGTAGCTTCCCATTCAGATATTTTATAGCTTGAATTAAGATATTCTATTCAATAGTTATCTTTTCCTCAAATATGTTTGAGATATCCTTGATTTTACTTTCTTCAGTTACAAACATATCCTTTATATTATCTTGTAATTCATCTAGAATCTGCAAATCTTGAATTGTTTTCTTTGACCAAGATGTCATCTTCTTGCGGGATCTTTTGTTGGAATGGTAGTTAATTAAGAAATTCTTGAAATCAGCCTCAATCTTGACACACTTTTCCATCACCGAGGACCCTAAATCTGATTTTTGATTTAGAGTGTGTCGAATCATCTGGAATCTGGAGTCTATATTTGGAAAAATCAGAATGGTTCCAACCATGTTCTTTAAAGACTGGACTACAAAATCATGTCCTAGAGATGATGACTCTGAATCAGAGACTTTTCTTGGTGATGGATCCTTCTATATTTCAACTACCTTTCTCTTCGAAGAACCACCAGCTTCCCTCTTCTTCACAACTGATTTTCTCGGTGTATCAACAACAACCTTTTTCCCTTTTTCAGATCTCGGAATGGATTCCTCATTCGGAGATTCATGTTCACTGTCTGACAGCTATAGATTTTTGTCTTCATCTATCTTCTCCTTCTTATATATTTCCTCAACAACTTCAGGTTAAATGAAGTCATGATCAAAACATTATTCCTTAGAGGGATTATTGAATTACTCTTCACCCTTCTCTTTTACTCCTGGACTAGCAAGCTTTGAATATTTTACTTGAGAGGCTCAGATTGATAGCTTCTCTAATGGAATTTCCTTCTCATGAAAGTATTCCACTTGCTTAATTAGATATTCTATATCACCACTACTTTCTTCTTCTTGTTATTCTTCCAATACTTATTCTTTAGCAAATTTTTCTTGGTCTTTTTCCGGAGTGAAAAACTTCTTTCCAGGGGTTTCAGGTAATGGTTCTACCAATAAGGATTCCAGTACCTGAATGTTCTCTGAATCTTTATCAGTAGCCTTCAAAAGATATTGAACAATCTCTGCTTTAGATAACTTCTTATTTTGTTTCTTTTCTTTCTCTTTATTTTCTATCTCATCAGTAGTCTTCTCTTTTAAGGCTTTAGCTTCAGCAGGATCCAAACCAAAAGATGGATCCCCTGCTTTCTTCTTCTCTTTGACTTCCTTCCATTAATCTATAACTTCATCTAGATAGGTTTTCTGCTTCTTAGGATTTGGAGGTGCTGATTGAGATTCCTTAGCTTTTGGGGGTATTCCTTCTTCATCTATTTCATTCAACTTCCTCTTCTTTCCTCCCTTTTTGGACGGTTCAATAAACACATGTTTTTTCCAAATAGTTTCTCCCTCAGGAAATTCAATGATTTCTCCGGAGTCTTTAGAAAAACCAATGTTCATTCTCTTCAAAGTATCATCACTAACCAATATTACTTTTCAGTTCCTTGGCTTTGAACTACATGGAATTTTGAATGACTCTAAGCACTAAACTATTAACTTAGAAAGAATATCTGGGTACATAATTATCTGGGCTCCCAAATTTCCATTCTTAATATTCTCTATTGTAATGAGAATATGCTTAACCAAATTAACTTTCCTCAGGTTCACCATGAAATCTAGGATGTAAATCTCACTCTTCTTCAAAGAATACTTGTCACCTTTTCTCGAAATTATGAATCCTTGAACCCATAATTCAAGAATCTGATAGTTAGTAGACAAATGAGCAATCTTTGGAGTCTTGACATTAGTAAGACTGAGGCACTCCAATGCTTTCAACTTTACAAAACTTCCATTGACATCCAACAACTTTTGGGAATAGAACTCGGCTTCCCCCTTGCATGGATTACCTATCAGGCTTGCATCCTTGGTATAAGAAAGCGAATATTTCATACCATAAGATTTGAAGGAAAACTTACTCCTATCACCTTCCTTGAAGAAACTGACTGATTCATAAAACTTAACAAGAAAATTCGGATACACCAAATATTGAGCTCCTGGATTTGATACGCAAACATCTTCCCATCCATTCAACTTAATGTTTTATTAAATGATTGAATAATACTTGATAAAGAAGTTCGAATGCACTAACCTTTCTCTATACATCTGCCACTCTGAAATCGGCTTGATAGTAGACATATCTTTCCTAAGAGGATTCTTCTATAGACATTCAGATTTGAAAAGAAAACTAAGATGTTCGGAATGGGCTTTTGAAGAAGATAAGCACATCAGAACGCTAGATCTTGAGAACTGATGTGGGACGAGCATTGGGGGTCCTCTATATAGGTGTTTGATGCGATTATTCATCTTACTATTTCAATCCAATGGCTGAAAATCATTCTGATCAGATCTCACGGTTGATATGATAACCACAAGTAATTTTTGGTAGGATCCGATCTTTTGAGGTTTTTGAATAAAAACATTCAGATTTTAGAAAAAGAGAATACAAAAATCTTAAAAACTTAAAAAAATACCAGCAATAGAAATGATGATTACAAAAACTTGGGAATGGAAATCATACCTTTCAGAGTGTTAGGGGAATTATTCATAATGAGGTAAATATCTTATTGAAGAAAAAAAAAACTACGAAAATTTTGACTTAAAAAAATGAAAAACTTTTACTACGATTTTTTTTGAAAATCTTCATTTCAAAAATTTGGAAAATCTTCATTACAAAAATTTGGAAAATCTTCATTACGAAAATTTGGAAAATCTATATTACGAAAATTTGGAAAATCTTCATTACGAAAATTTGGAAAAACTTCATTACGAAAATTTGGAAAATATTCATTTCAAAAATGTGGAAAATCTTCATTACAAAAATTTGGAAAATCTTCATTACGAAGATTTAAAAAAATCTACATTATGAAAATATCATTCTAGCTAACAATGATATGTACTCCCCCTATTAGAAGGAGTAAATTACTATAAGGAGATTGGTATCAACAGAAAGTTAATATGAAAGATTACCTTATGATTATCATTACTAACTTCTGTTTAATGTATTCAAACCTATCGGAAGGTAATAATTTTGTAAAAACATCTCCAAGTTGATCTTGCATTACGATAAATTGAAGAATGATATCTCCTTTTTGTGTGTGATCCCTAAGCAAGTGATGCCTAATATCTATGTATTTTTCATGGGAGTGATGTGCAGGGTTTTTACTTAGGTAAATGGCACTAGTATTATCACACAAAATTTGTGTCTTGGTAAAACTCATGCCATAATCTGTGAGTGTGTATTGCATCCACAACACTTGAGCACAACAACTTCAGCTGCTATATATTCAGCTTCAGTAGTGGAAAGTGCTACTGAGTGTTTCTTTTTTCATAACCAAGAAACTAATTAATCTCTTAAGAAATGAAAAGTTCCAGATGTACTCTTTCTATCCATTCTACATCCACATAAGTCAATATCTGAAAAAACGTTTTAAAATAAAATCATTTCCAGAAGAGTAAAATAGTCCTAAACCCATGGTTCCATTTAAGTAGCGAAAAATCCTTTTCACTTACTTTAAATGAGATTCCTTAGGATTATATTGATATCTTCCACATAAGAATACTGAGAACATCAAGTCTGGACGACTGGCTGTCAAGTATAGTAGACTTCCTATCATCCCTCTAAATAATGTATGATCCACTGGTTTCCCAGGTTCATCAAGATCAAGAGTGTTTGAGGTACCGATGGGAGTACTAATACTCTTAGTGTTGTCATATCCATACTTTTTGAGAAGATATTTAATATACTTATGTTGATATATATAGGTTCCTTCTGGTTTTTGGGCAATTTTAAAAGCTAAAAATAATGTTAACTCACCCATCATACTCATTTCAAACTCATATTTCATTAGATCCATGAAAGAATTAGTTAAAGATTGCTGAGTTGAACCAAATATAATATCATCGACATAAATTTGAACAATAAAAACATTTTTCCTAGGTTTCTTAATAAAAAGGGTTGGATATAAATTTCCTATAACATAATTGTTTTGAAGAAAAAATCTTGTAAAGCTATCATACTAGTCTCTAAGAAATTGTTTAAGGCCGTATAAAGCTTTGTTAAGTCTAAAAACATGATCAGGATGTTTTAAATCTTCGAAGCCAGGAGGTTGTTCAACAAAAACTTCCTCTTGAACATATTTGTAAAGGAAAGCACATTTCACAACAATTTGAAAAAGTTTGAAATTGAAGAATGCTGCAAAGTAAAGAAGAATACAAATAGATTCGAGTCTAGCTACTGGAGCATAGGTTTCTTCCTAGTCTATTCCGTCTTGTTGATTATATCCTTTAGCTACTAATCTAGATTTATTTCTCACAATGATTCCATTTTCATCACATTTATTTATAAAGACCCACTTTACACCAATAACAGAGGTTTCCTTGGGCCTTTCAACCAAGGTCCATACTTCATTCCTTTCAAATTCATTTAGCTCATCTTATATGGCTTTAATCCAATCCTCAACACCTAAAGCTTCATCAGAGATTTTTGGTTCTAATTAGTAAAGGAATTATAGATGTTCTATTTCATTTATTGAGGAACTTCTAGTCCTTATGGGTTTATTTACATCACCAATGATACTATCACTTGGATGATTCCTTAGAAACAACTGATTTGGGTTTTGTAAGACCTGTTAATCAACCATGGTAGAAAGTCTTTTGGGGAAAATGTTTCCGAAATATTTTCTTGAACATTTTCTTTATCAGAAGGGTCTTCTAACAAATGGTGATAATTAGTTTTTGAAAACAAATCCAAGGATATTGGTTGAGGTTGTTAAAAAAAATGGATCGGTTTCATCAAATTTGACATGTACTGTTTCTTCAATAGTACAAGTGTTTTTGTTGAAAACTCTGTAAGCCTTAGAATTTGTGGAGTAGCATAAGAAAATTCCTTCATCAGATTTTGGTGAGAATTTGGGAAGATTATCTTTAGTATTCAGAATGAATACCTTGCAACCAAAAACCTTGAAGTTGGAAAGTCTAGGTTTTCTACCATTCCATAACTCATAAGAATTTATATTAAGAACGGTTCTAACTAAAACTCAATTTATAGTATAACAAGAAGTGCTTATAGATTCAACCCAAAAGTGTTTGGATGTAGAATATTCACTCAACCTAGTTCTAGTTATCTCTTGAAGAATTCTATTTCTTCTTTCAATAACACCATTTTGTTAAGGAGTTCTTGGAGTTGAGAAGTTACGAGTAATGCCTTTTCTACTACAAAAAGTTTCAAAATAAAAATTTTTCTTATCGAGATATTTAGAAAGATTTCATACTTCCTTAGTAAGAATAGAAATCCTAGTGTTTTCCTTGTCAAGATTTTTCTTAGCTTTATAATTTTCATTCTTGAGAAGCATGGAAAACCTAGAAACTTCTTCATAGGTAGGTAAAGTATTAGCTTCATCAAAAGAATATTCTTCATCTAAAGATTCGTAGTATTTACTATCACTATAATTTTCATTTTAAGATACATTCATAATGGATTCAGCATTGTGTACCTTACCCATTAAATAAGGATTTTAAATAGGTAGTCTGGCTATTAGACCAAGATTATTCTTTCCAGAAGATTCGTACTCTGTAGATTCGTCAGAAGAGTCACCACCACTAGCAATCCATGTATTATTGGATTTTAAAACTTTCTGTGCTTTAGCCTTGAAATACTTCTTCCTGTTCTTCTCAGAATGCCTTTCTTTTCTATCTTTATTCTTGAGCATAGGGCAATCCGGCCTTATGTGACCAGTGCTCTTGCATTCGTAACAGGTGACTTCATAGTCCTTACGGTCCTTAATTTATTTATTTTTATCTAGATTGAAAATTATTTTTCCCAAAAATCTTGTTCGTCCTTCGAGAAAGATTGGATAACTCATTTTCTGAGACATCAATTTCACTAGATTTGGATTGTATAACAATCATCTTAGACTTAGATCTTGTAACTCTCTTAGGAGTCTTGGATTTCATATGATTTGAAGTGGTTGTAAAAGAAAAACTTCCATTCCCATTCTTCTTATTAACATTATCATCATCTCTCTTCATTTTGGTCTCATGTTGAAGAAGAGTTCTGACAAGTTCATCAAGAGAAATCTGAGTGACTTTTATATTCTCATCTAGGGGTGTCCTCTTGGAATCCCATTCATTTGGCATGATGTCTATGATCTTGTCCACAAGAGCTTAATCATATAATACTTTCTCACACATTGATTGTAAGCTATTGACAATATTCATGAATCTCTGTTGGACTTTACATATGGATTCTCCATATGGAAAGTTAAAACCATGATAATCTACTCTGAGCATGGATCTTTTGGTTTCTAATAACTTTTGAAGTACCAAAATGTGTATCCTCAAGCTTCTTCCATATACAATTAAATTCTTCACAAGAAGAGATTTGGCTATATATATTCCTAGTCATGGAACAAAGCAGAATATTGCATACCTTATAGCTTAGTTGATATTCATGCTTCTCTTGGTTGGTGAATGTACTAACTTCCTTTTCTGAAATTTTATAACCTCCATTAATCATAACAAAATTATCTACTCTAGTGTTAATCACAAAGGTATTCATTCGATATTTCCAATATTTGGAATCATTACCATCAAAAATTGGTGGTCTATTAGGATTGAGATTGTCTATAGATCTAATATTCATGTCTGCCATCTTAATAAAATAACTTTCCATAAAAAACTTGTTAATAATAAAAATTCATAACCAAAGATAATATTTCCTAAGCAAGGAAAAATAGAAAAATTAAAAATGAGCAAGGAAAACTTATATGTGAGTATAAGTATTTCAGATACCTCCTTTGATACCAATTATAGGATCATAATGACAATGTAGATGCTCAAATACAAGAGGGGGGTGAATTGTACACTTCAAAAAAAATTAGAATGATTAAATTTATTAGTTTTTAACAAAGTTAAACAAAATAGATTCACAAAACCTCTAGTTCTACACACTTTCTTGATTCCAGAAATATGATTCCGAGAATGCGATTCTAGAAAAGTGAATCAGGAAAGGAGACTTAACCAAAGTTTACAAAGAGGAAGATTCTACCTTAAAGCGTATAGAATCTTACTAAATCAGAGTATACAAAAACAAGGAAGCATAATATAGTTACACGTTCCTTAACAATCAAAATGCAGCGGAAGAATAAACTTGAAACAAGAACAAGTAATAAGAATAAGTTCTTTTAACCCAAAGAGAAGGGTATCAAACAACCTTGGATAAAGGTCCCTTAATTTATACTTTCAAGAAAGTATGTATTACCCACACCAGGGTAAGCCATCGATATGAAGATCGGAGTCTGTCTTCATATCCTTGCAAGCCCTAAAATTCAAGATAGTTGGTACCTCAATCTTCCTCAGTAAGGAAGTCCTCAAACATTAAGGTAGTCAGAACCTCTGTCTTCTTATCCCCAGAATCCCTCGAATGTACTCAGAAACATTCGGATTCTCACGAAGAAATTCTGAACAAGATGTTCAATACACACTGAGCATGAGAGTCTCTCTCTAGAAATCACTTCAGCAGCATTTAATCTCTAGAGTCATAGAACAATCATTCAAAATTCAATCAAAAAACCAGTCCTTATCTCTTTCAAATGAGATCCTATTTATAGGCACATCTCCAACAGTCATCTCCCTCCTCTAACGGTCATATTTTCCCTAAAATCTCAAAGGGACCTGTAGATGTGTCACTCAAACAATGGTTGGTTAGAAACTGAATTTACGACATCCTTTCATAACTATATCAAAGATAGATAAGAAAAGGTAGCTTAACCAAAAATATTTTTCATAATGTAAGGAAAATAAAATGTTCGGAGTCTAGGGAAATAATATCCTGAGTCTATAAACATGAATATTCGTATTCTTTTTTTTCAGATAATTCAATGTTTAGAATTATACAGACTTCAGAGACTGAACTCATAGGAATTCATAATCAGAATTCCGAGTCTGAATTCATAAAAGCTCCGAGTCTGAACTCATAAGAATTCGTAACTTGAATTCGTATCCTGAATTCGTATCCTGAATTCATAGTCAAACTTTATAAAAGTTCGTAATCAGAATTCAGAGTCGAACTTCTTAAAAGTACGGAATCAGAATTCGGAGTCGATATTCATAAATGTTCATATTCAGAATTCGAAGTCAAACTTCATGAAAGTTCATAGTCAAAATTTGGAGTCAAACTTCATAAAAGTTCGTAGTAAGAATTCAGAGTTGAACTTCATGAATGTTCGTTGTCAGAAATCGAAGTCGAACTTCATAAAAGTTTGTAGTCAGAATTCAGATTCGAACTTCATAAAAGTTCATAATCAGAATTTGGATCCTGAAACAGAATAACCTATACTCAAGTATTTATAGGTTTCTGAGGATTTTCACTATCAAACCGAATTTTATACTTAGACAAAAATATGAACAATGAAAATCATGGTAAGGATAAATTTCATTGGGGAAGGAAAGTTTTCCTTATCAAGTAAAAACACAGGGTAAAAGAAATTTTCCTTAAGATAAGGTTTTTGTGATTTTCAAAACAAGTATGAATGGAAAAGTCATAAGGAAACCTTATTGACTCAACATATAACCTCATTAAGATCATCTTGGTCCCATAAATACAACATGCCAATCCTATTGTCATTCTTATCTCACCCACAAGTTCTTCTATTGAGTTCTCCAAACCCAACCCGATCTCTTCTCATCAAGACCACTATATACTCACCACTAGTTGGTAATATAATTGTAATTAGTCCCTACCTAACACTATATATAATATTTCTATTCCAATACTCTTTCAATTTTCATATCATAACCTAGTCCCACTAACCAGAAACCTTCTTAAGATAACTCACATCAAACTTCTTAATATCTCAATGCCAAGTCATCCAAACAATTTTCATAACCCTCATTTGGGTCCCATATCATATCTCTCCTAGGATATCTATCAATCATGATATAAAGTGTAAACCATACATAAAACAACTTATTTATTCTTTGTGGACTTATACTACTCATTATCTACACTAAGTATCAACTCTACACTCAAAAGGGTCTTCCCTATTATGGATGGTATGAACGATTGAATTACCCATCACCACCATGACTAAGCCTCTCATTCCTATCTAACTATACATAAGAAACCAATATAGTCTATTCATGTATCATCTCAATCTAAAATACCAATCCTGACCCAATCACAACTTCAATAGATTTCTTAACCCCTTGGGGGATGTAAAAATCAGGTGATCCCAAAATACCCAAAGTGAAAGGGTGAACTTGCTCCAACTCTAGGATTCTTAATTCCATATTATATCTTTATATTTGGTGCTCTTGGTGCCTTCCTCTTTTACTTAAACATATATATTCATACATTAATTAATAATAATCCATAAAAAGCATATGGTTTCATATGACATTAACTGTTTACCTCTAACATGGAGTTACCATCCTCACCATGCTCCACTCATCCACAAGAAATCATGTCCAAATCTCTTCCAAGATCATTACAACCCTAAAACCCTATATTAGACACCATATTCCAAATAATTAATTTTCAATTTTAATAAAAATAATTGAAAAAACTCACTGAGTGACTTCTACTCATTTAAACCATGATAAATAACATGCCAATGTCCCCTGAAATTCTCCTAGTTAACCCCTGGAAAAAAATCCCCATCACCACATCTCAATTATACCATACAATCATGGAATTTTCCTCAATACCTATCCAAAAGATATCAAAATCAATGGAAAAAAGAGGATGAATGAATAAATGAAACACAGGGAATAAATCACATGAAATCCATATTGGAAACAACATATAATCACCCCCACTAAAGGGGGTCAATAGGTGAATAAATTAGAAGAATACATGCCAAATTGACCCTCTCATGATATACCCTTTTACAAAAATTGCAATAGGGATTTCATGATAATAATAGGTTTTCCTTCATATAAAAAATTGAATAAAGATATGTTATGGTGTAATCCTTAGCATCATGGAATAACGCCCCAACCTAAGGTTTGGCCATAGTGTGGCCTAGGGGGTCTCAACATGAAACATGAACCATGGATAAACTTCATAGTACGAATCTACCTATTAAGGAACTCATAAAAAATAACCACTTTTCTGACAGTGTATCACACTCTTCCTAGGAAGAACCAATATTCTCACTACCATACCTTTACGACATGTCCCCCCTATAACGCCCTGATATTTTAGAATATATATCACTTTAATAAATTTGATTTATTTAGAATATTGTGATGTACCCAACACAAAAATCAATTGAATAATTATTTATTAAAATACAAAATTAAATATATATCAATGTAATTAAATGATACATAATTAATAAAATTAGTTAAGTAATTATAAGAAGTAATACTTTAATTATTAGTGGTTAAACATAAATATATTATTTGCAAAATAATTTTTTATTATATATATTTCATTTTAAATTTAATTTATCTTTTCTTGAGTATTAAAATTATGAAAAATTAGTTTTTATTCATTTATAAAAATTTAAAATAATTTATATATTTATTATAAAATGGTAATAAATATAGATAAAATCATGTGAAGGTAAAAAGAGTTTTTTTAAGGAAACTATTTTTATATGTTCAATATATTTTATCTTATTAAATCAAATTAATCACTATTGATGAATTATTTTAAGGAAATTTATATATAATATATTTAATAAAATAAATTAACATTCATTTAATGGTTTATACTCAATAAGGAATGATAATAAAATCATATTAATGCTTAAAATACATTTTTTATAAAAGTATTTTTTATGTGTTTTATGCGGGAATATTAGAATTAATTTGAACTACCTATAATATTTTTAATATTTTCTATTATATTACTTATTTAAAATAATCATAATTAATATTATTTATTAGGTTCAATTTATTTTTTAAACATAATGAATAATTTCCATAGTAAAAATCTTGTCACCACTGTAAGGGTTAAAAGGGTTCATGAGGGGATTAAACTAAACGATAAGGATTAAATTATCAATAAAAATGTTCTAAATATGATTATTTGAGTGTATTTAAACCATAAAACATTTTATCTATAAAACTATGGCCATTTGGTTCCACCTTCCCATGAAAAATACTTTATAATACTTTAATGTTAAGTGTATTTACAAGGGTTCCACTCCCTAACTCATAAAAGGGAACCTCATAGACTCTATTATTTACAACCTTTGAGTTATATAGATCACACACAACTAGATCAAATACCTTACCGACACCCTTATATATGAATAAGAGTTTTCATATTTACTAAAAAAATACTCAAAAAATCATTTGGTTGTTTTTCAAAGAAACTTATCCAAGGAAGAGGTATATGTACTTACCGAAAGTTTTCAATAACCTTTATTCTTAAACCTTTTAAAAATATTATATAACCCTATTAAAATAATTAAATCAGTGTACCTACTATAAATAATTTTTTTTATCTTAATATTACAATCAGTTTATATTTCATTTCCATCTAATATAAAATGAGAGCATCACAGATGCGTACGAGCAGACTACTACTTCCAAGAAGTGGTGTAATTCATTTTTCATCACCATTATAAATTTATTATTATAAAATTTTATATAATAAATTAATATTGTATTTATAAAATTAATATGATTATGGATATCATGAAACCATGACCAAGGTGTGCAAGGACCAGAATCACTAAACTAAAACATTCCTAAAACAATAAATAGTTAACACCCAAAATATTGATTTTTGTTTAGAATTACAAATAAATGGGTGATTATAAATTATTAATGGACAATATCTAGTAATATAAGTATTAATATTATTCTTATAAATATTTATTACAAATATAAATTTATTATACATGAGGTTAGAGTGTGTATGAATCAATTTGGGAATTAAGGTAAGGGTTTCTCATCTCACTTTTATTCCTTCGAGACATACGTAATATTGACCACATGTTCAATATTGAATAGTGTATATAATTTACTATTTATGTTTTTATAATAATATTTTGATAATATAGTGATTTTAATATCAATATAAAGTTCTATATTTCATGGAATTTTTATTTAAGAGATACCAATGTTGTAAGGGTTTCCTCATCTCAATTTCCCTATATTGAGATATGTTCAATATTTTTTTATTTTGTTCGGTTTATATATTTCCCATGAAAATATTTTATAATAATTTTCATGAATATTATGTAAATTTTATAATCCATCTTGGTTTATTTATTTTTTGAGGTTTTCAGTCAAATATTACCAAAGGTGTAATGGTTTATGTTGTAATATTATTTTTTATTAGGATTGTTCATGTGTAAATTTAATTAAGGGAAATTATATAATACCTCTATCTTAAACCGCATATATTTTATTTTATTCTATATATTTATATCTTTTCAAGTATTTTTTAATTTCCCTTCTCTTTTTAACTCAAAATATCGAAAGAATTTTTTTAAGTAGAGAAAACCTTACAACATATTTTATGTTAGAAATATTTTTCTTCCATGAACATATTATTTAAAATATTTTTATAATGTTATTTTATACTATAAAATTATTATTTAAAGTCATTTCAAACCATATTTGAATTTATTTTCAATGGTTTAAAAAATAATCATCATAATGTTTTCTAGACAAGTTATATTTTACTTTTTATAAAAGTAAGGAAAGATTATTTTTTTAATGTTTAAAAAATGAATGGATTTTTCCATCATCATGATTTTTATTAATTTTTTAAGTTCCCTCTAAAATTATAAATGGTTTTACAAAGAAATTAATCTTCCCATTTCATGAGAATTTTTTGTTTTTTAAAATTTATCAAACGATGAGAGAATTTCCTCTTTTTTTAAAAGAATATTTCAAATGATTTTATAAACGTATTTTTCATACATGTCAAAATTTTGTAAGGAATAATAGAATTCACTAGGAATATTATATAATTATATCATAAAATTTATTTCTCTATATTTATTATGATGATGTTGTTCTAATGAAATTTTATGAATTCTGTTTCTTTCCCACAAGTTAATTAATATATGATGAAATAATGAATGTTTTTATGATCTTGTGGAATAAATATATATGGTTTTTATTATGTTATCAGTGGTCCTAGAATTATATATCCCTACAATTAATTTTATGAATCTCTATATCTCATGAGATATTATGAAATTGAATAGTGAGTTAATCTATTTTAATATGGGAATCTGTCGACCCTGAATGAAAAGGGAATGTGGAGTGAACCCAATACACTATGGGACTCTATACACTATGTAATCATGGTCTTGTTAGTGATATTTGAACAATGAAATTATTTTATATTATTATTATTATGATACATTCCTATGGAACTTTTTTATACTTATGATATGCTCTCATGGATCATGATTTATTATTTATGATTTTACACTCTCATGACTCATATTTCTTGTTATGATAAAACTAGTTTCCTTGACTCATATTTATGGTGTATGAATTATTTTTTATAGTTTCATAAGCTATAATAATGTTATATTACACTTATGATAATCTTATGATCACTTATGATATTTGATTAATTCCCATAAGGTTTAACCTTACTGAGAATTTGAGCTCACCCTTTATTTTGTTTCTATTTCCCTAAGTTATGAAGAAATGTATTTAGAAGGATATTTCTATGAAGGGTATTATTTGATAAGTAATTTGTAGGATCTTTCTAAGATATTTCATTAAATATACTAATTATGTATCTATTCTCCAAATTAACTAAAATATAATGGTTCTAGGGCATTTATTATTGGGTAATATACTATTTTTTAATCTCAAATGATGAAATGTGTATGTGTATTAATCTTGTTTCACCATAGTTGGTATCAAATAATGATTTAATTATAGTTGGATATTAGTTTATTAATAATATAAGGAAATAACATATGTATGATTTAATAATGAATATGGGATTATAGAAATTATGCTCACAATTTAAAATATCTTATTTGAGCCTATTTATATGCATTACTTCAAATGTACAAAGGTCTATATGACCATTAATATGTAACATCCACAATTACATATATAATTATCAATGAAAACCCTCTAACGGTAAGATGGTCAAGACTCAAGTCTATAACTCCTCTCCGATATAATTTTGTGGAATATGATTTTGAAAAATCATGTCATTCTCTTTGAAATTCAATTTAATATGATTTTGGGCATGGATTTAATCTCTATATATAGATACCATATCAATTTACAAATAAGGTTAATTGGGCTTGATATTTTGAATCAACTTATGATCACATATCGATGCAAGGATAAATATAAACTTCCAATGGAAATTACTTCCATTATACAGGTATTACTACCTATTCACAATATGTATTTATATTAAAATCTTGGGGATAATCTTAACACTGAAATTATTCCTACTGTGTAAGAATATATTAATGAATTTCCTCATGAGTTTACTACTCTTCTCCGAATTCATGAAGTTGAGTTTTTAATAAAACTCATACATAGTGGTATGCATATTTCACAATCCTTACAGAATGGCCTTGATTGAGTTATAGGAATTGAAGAAGAAACTCAAGGAGAATCTAGATATGGTATTTATTCAACCATGTGCTTCATCATGGGGTTCAAATGTTTTTTATAAACAAATATAGATCAATTTGTATTTTCATTGATAATCGGAAACCTAATAAGACCAATATGAAGAAAAAGTATCTTATACCTTGTATTGATGATATTTTTGTCAATTGTTAGGAACTCAATACTTTTCAAAGATTGACCTTTGATATGGATATCATCAGAAAAGGGGGGAAAGAGAGTAAATACCCAATATAGCCTTCCATACTTGGTATGTAAACTACGAATTTATAGTGATTCCATTTGGACTTACCAATTCCCCAAATATATTCATGGATTTAATGAATAAATACTTTTGATATTACCTTGTTTAATTTATGGTAGTATTTATATATTATATTCTTATAAATTAAAATCTAAGTTAAGAGAATGGAGATCATTTAAAAACTATATTAAAGACCTTGATAAAGGAGAATCTGTATGAAAAATTTAGAAAGTGTTAATTATATGCATGAAATATATCATTATTGGATCATAAAATTACAAGTGAGGGTATATCTATGTATCCTTCAATAAAAAGGCTATTGAATACTGTACAAGACCAACCATAGTGACTGAGATCCATAGATTTCTTAGATTGATAGGGTACTATCAATAATTTGTGATAAATTTATCAGGGGTATCAAATCCATTAAACAACTAGACAAAGAAAGTAGTCAAGATAATTTAGATTTATTAATGTGAATAAAATTTGAAATAACTGAATATATAGATAATCAGTTCACTTGTACTGACACTACCCTATAAAGGAGAAGTATTTTTTATATACATCGATGCATTAAAAAAGGTAATGGGATGAGTTTTCATATAAAATGTCATTGTGGTAGCTTATTCACCATTCCAATTGAAGATTCATGAGAAAAATTACCCAACTCTTGATTTGGATATACAATGTTAGTTTTTACATTCAAAATATAGTGGCATTACCTTTATAGTTAAAGGTGTGATATATATACTGATCATTAAAGTTTTAAGTATATTTTAAAATAGGAAGAGATGAATATGCACCAAAGGAGATGGTCAAAGTTAATTAAATATTATTACTACTTAATACATTACTATCCTTGGAAGGAGAACAAGGATGCTAATTCTCTGAGTCAGAAGGAATATGCTAGCTTGGTTGTGATGTGGATTGAAAGAGATCCAATAATTATGGATTTATATAGTATGGATCTTGAAATCATGATGGAAGGGGATAAATCCAATTGTTGTTAGATGAAAGTTCAACAATCCATTTATGTGAAGATTCCGACGGTGTAGTAGGAACCTGCAGAACTGAAAAAGAAGGTAAGTATTGATCCAAATTTCAACATCGAATATGATATAATGATAAGGTTTAAGAACCATGTATGTGTTCCATCAGTATCAGAACTAAAGAAAGATCTATTGGATGAAGCACATATCTAATTATTCTCTATCTATCATATGATTACAAATATGTACAGAGATCTCAAAGATAATTTCTAGTTGGACAACATGGAGAGGATATTTTGAAGTATGTTTTCTATTCAAGGTATGTCAGCAAGTTAAGGCAGAGTTTAAGAAGTATAAAGTGATGATGCAACCATTACCCATACTTGTATGAAAATGGTCGAACATCATTATGGATTTGGTCATATGAGTCCCCAATACAACTAAAGGAAATAATTTCTTTTGGTTTTTAGTATATAACTTTATGAATTTAGTACATTTTATTTCTATTATAGAACTTTTCTCACTTGACAAACTTACTAGGATATAATTTAATGAAGTTGTAAAGTTTCATGGAGTACCACTCTCAATCATATTTGATTGTGATTATAGGTTTAACTCTACGTTTCATGGATATATTTAACAAGTATTTTATATAGAGTTAAAATTAATGACTTTATATCACCCTCAGATAGATGGTCAGTCTAAGATAACTATTAAAAACCTAGAACATATTATGATATATTGATTTAAGGATTTCAAGTGATAATGGGATAAAAAAATTTCTATAGTTTAATTTTATTATAGCAATAGATTTCACTTGATAATTATAATTAATGCTTATTAATCTATCCATTAAAAGAAGTTCACAAATCCAACATAATGAGATGAGTTTAGAGAATGAAAGCTATTGGGACTTGAGATAGCTAAAGAATTGACAGAGAAAGTTAGATCCACTGAACACATCAGGTCATCTTAGAGTAGACATAAGAGTTATACTAATAAACGTAGATGAGATCTAGAGTTTGAAACTGGAAAGAAGGTATTATTATAGATATCTCCATGGAAGAATATTATGATATTTAAAAATAAGGGTAAATTATCGCATAATATATAGGTCCCTATGAGATTCTAGGTCGTATCAATATGAAAACTCTTCACATGGAACTTCCACCAAACCTCTCTGAAGTTCACTATGTATTTCATATATCAATTTTTAAGAAGTACATAACCAATCATTCACATGCATTTAGAGATAATTTGAGAATAATTTTTCATCTGAAGAATAACTGGTATAAATGTTGGATTGAAGAGATAAAGTGTTTTGGAATAAGAAAACTAACCTAGCCAAAGTTTTGTGGTAAAGAAATTAATTTTAGGAAGCTATGTGGGAACATAAGTAGGTAATGAGGAAGATTTATCCTCATTTACTTTCATTAAAGAAACAAAATTTCAAGGGAAAATTATTATAAGTGTTGTAGAATGAAACTTCTAGAAAATTTAGAATATATTTCTCTTTAATAAATTTTATGTGTTTGATAGCTTGTGATGAAAAAACAATCAAACATTAGTGAATAATAATTTATTATAATAAAAAATGTAACATATCACAATATCATTAAATGAAAAATAATTTTAAAAAATCAATTAAGTAATTATAAGAATTTTTACTCTAATTATTATTGGTTAAACCAAAATGTATTCTTTACAGACAGTCTATTATTATATTTGATTTATTAAAAAGTTAATTTATATTATTTAGAGTATTAAAGTTCCGATTTTTTATACATTTATAAAAATTAATAATAATTCATACATTAACTATAAAATGGTTATAAATAATGATAAAACCATTTAAAGGTAAAACAAGTTATTTTCCATAAAACCATTTTTCACATTTTCAATATATATTATCTTAAAAAATTAAATTAGTAAATATTGGTAAGTGATTTTGATGAAATTTATAGGTAATATATTAAATTAAATAAATTAAAAATCATCTAAATGTTGTAACTGGGAATGTAATAAGAATAAAATCTTTTTTATACTTTAAAATATAGTTTTTATAAAAAGGATTTTTACATGTTTTTTGCATTGATATAAGGATTAATTTCTTATACCTCTTGAAATTTATTCTTGAAAAATAAATTCCATATCTAGAATCATAATAATAAATATTAGGTACTAAATGTAATTTAATTTTTATCCATAATGAATATTAACCATGGTAAAAATCATGTCACCATGGTAAGTGTTAAAAGGGTTAATAGGGGGGTTAAACTGTGATATAATGCTTTAATTGTCACAAAAAATTATCTAAATATTATTGGTTGAGTGAATTTAAACCACTACTTATCCTATCTTTGAACATTTTTCAATTTCATTCCACTTTCTCAGGAAAATGGCTTTATATTATTTTAATGTTAAAGTTATTTAAAAGGGTGCCACTCACCTCACTTATAAAAGGTAATATCTGCTTATCACTTATTCACACACTTTGGGTACTATATATTGTCTAATCCCTAACCAAATACATTCCCAACAACATTATCCCTGAACTATATATTTTTTTCTTCCCAAAAGGACCTTTTAAGAATTATTAAGGTTTTTTCTCAAAATATATTATTCAAGGAGGAGGTATATGTTCTTACCGTCATCTTTCAAGTTTCCTACCTCTTAAATCTCCTCCAAATCTTTCATAACCATATTAATATAATTACATCAGTATCTTTGATATTATGATATTTGGTAATGTTAATTATAACCCCATTTTCTATATCCTTTCTATCCAATGTTAAATGAGAGAAATGATCATGCATAAATATAGACTCACATGATTAAGATTCCAGTGATTATGAAACCAGGAAAAATGTGTAAAGGCCAAAATCACCAAACCGAAACATGCAAGAAATGTAATGTAATTTATTCCTAGAATATTCATTTTAGTGTAGAATTTTTAATAAATAGGTGATTGGAAATTATGAATGAATCATATATGGTAATAAAATTATGAATATGGTACTTAAATATATGTATAATAAATCCAATGTTATTATAAAGGAGGTTAGATAATGTACAGGAAAAGTTGGTACTTGAGGTAAGGGTTTCTCACCTCACTTTTATTTATTTGAGGAAAATTCCACATTCACAACTTTTTTTATATTTAGGGGGTATATAATTACATTTGGATGTTTTTATCATAAATTTGTTAAAATAAATTTATTTATAAATCAATATCAAGTTCTATATTTCATGGACTTTCGATTCAAGAGATACCAATTTTTCAGGGTTTCCTCATCTCGATTTCCCTTCATTGAGATAAATTCTATATTCACCACTTTATTTATTTTTTAGTTGTATATACTTTCCATGAATGTATTTTAGGTATATTTTTGTAAATTTTTTTTAAATTTAAAAATCCATCTAAAGTTAATTATTTCATAATGTTTTGATTCAAATATTACAAAATTGGAAAGTTTTTATATTGTAATCTGATTTTTAATCATGATTTTTCATGTTTAAATCAACCTTGGGGAAATTGTATAATCTGAATATATTAAAAAATATATTTTATTATCCTATATTTATTTATAATGTTTTCAATTATTATTTACAATTCCTTTATTTGGTTCTCAAAATACTAAAATAATATTCTTAAATAGATCCAACATTATTTATTCTTTTCGGTCAGAAATATTTTTCTTCCATGTCTATATTCTTAAAAGAATTTAGATAGTGTCATTTTTTACTCTCCAGTAGCTGTGAAAATTCATTATCAATAATATTTTACTTTCTTTGCAAAATTTTAAGAAGGAATATTTACAATATTTTTTGTACGGGTTATATTCAACTTTTTAAAAAAGTGTGAAAATAATTTTTTTTAATGTTTAAGGAGTGAATATATTTTCCATCCATCATGTGTGTTGTTGTTTTTTCAATATTACTTTTATATTTTACATGGAAAATACATGTAAAATAATATTTCCATTTGTATAATAATTTTTAGATTTTTTAATTTACCAAAAGAAGAGGATGTTACCTATTTTTTTCAAAGAATATTTCAAATGATTTTATAAAAGTATTTTTCATCAATGTCAATATCATTTAAGGAATTTTATTCATCAATGGGAATATGATCTAATTATAGCATCAAGTTTCTTTGTCTTTATTAATTTTGATAATGATGTTATAAGGTTTTTTATGAAACTTGTTTCTTTCCCACAAGTTAATTGTGTTATGATGAAATGATGAATGTTTTTATGATCTTATGGCCTAGATATGTATGGTTTTGATTATTTCATGGGTGGGGCCATAATTATATATCCCTCCAATGAATTGGATAAAGATTTATATCTCATGATATTATATGAAAAGTGAATTGGGATTGAACCCAATCTAATATGGTACTTTTTCCACCATGACTGAAAATGGAATGGGGAGTGAACCCAATCCACTATAAGTCTCTTACACTATGATATGATAGTCGTGGAAGTGACCCTTGAATAATGGAATTATTTTATATGATTATTATTATTCCAAACTTTTATAACATGATCTTATGTTTACAATATGATGTCATAGATCATGAATTATTATTAACGATTCAAAAATCTTATGACTAATTTACTTTGTTATAAAAATCCTCATTCCATGAATGAAGATTTATGGTCTATGAATTGTTGGTTATGTTTTCATATGTTTTGATCTTTTTTCATATCATTATTCTTATCTTATGCTCGCTTATGATATTCAATTGTTTCTCTCATATTCACCCCTACCGAGCATCTAAGGCCAACCTTCTTATATTTTGATTTTCCTTAGGTTATGTATATTGGTATTAAGTAAGATATATCAATGAAGGGAACTATATGAGAATAAATTTGTTAGATATTATGAAAATAGTTAATTAAATAAGATGATTATGTATCTATTCTCCAAATACACTAAACATTTAGGGTTTTGGGGTGTAAGTTATTTTGTAATATGTTTTGTATCATTTAAAATGATGAAATATGTATGTACATAATACTCAAGTCATCTCACACACTCAATAGCATGAACTTACCTCTCATGGAATGAATTTAATTCTCTTAACCATGACTCAACCCCTTCATATTTGTGTCATATGTGCTCAATTTTTTGATTCCTCATCATGATTAAGACTTCAGGGTGTGACCTTAGGGGTTACAGCATGACTAAACTTCTCTATAAAACATCACAAATATAATACATATGGATTTAATCATATGTATGGTCATTATGTGAAACCATCCTTCATGGAATTAACATATTACATATGGATTTGATCATACATATAGTAAAGGTATGATACCCTCCATAATTATGTGACCCCAGAATTTTTCTTAGTGACCACCCACAAATGTCACCATACCATGACACCCACTAGCCATGACATGACCTTCTTCCATCATTTTATGGTGCCTTAATTCACTATGGTTTGATCCTTGATCAAACCCTAATTAGGGAGTGGACCCAAACTATCATAGTGTGACAAGAATCCTATAGAAAAAAATCAATAGAAATTCCACAACGAACCTACTCCAAAACAAAAAAGTCAAATTTCAATATAAAACAATTACCCACAAATTGATGGGTTGTTACAAACTCCCCAATATATATTTTTTTATCCCTAATCAGAACTTGGTAATGACTCCTAACTTCTAATCAATCAATTATAATGTGATATGATTCCTTGATCCTAATTTAAAACTGAACATAGCATATATCCAACAAAAAACTCTTAGTCTAGAGGCATTGGATTTTACCCAAAAATCCCTAGTTTGATCAAAAAATCTTATCATGCATGCCTAATATGATGAACGTTCTGCTGTTTATACCTCAATGCATTTAATTAAATGAGATAAGACTATCCAGTCCTACTTTTTTAAAATACCCTTGAAAATAGTCAGCCACACTCACTGATGCATCACCATATCACCCAGTCATGATACATTAATTCCTAGAGGAATCACAAGATCATAAAAATTACCATAATATAGTCTAATACTGAAACTCGATGTAATTACATGGTTGTATCCTTAACCATCCAAAACCACCATTATACTCTCTCTATAATCATCAACTCATATTTGATCTTACTTACTATTGTATCACACGAAACATCACCCCGAGCCTAATGTTGACACAAGAGCTCCATCTAACACTTCATTCAAATATCAAATATTTTATTCTCTATGGAACCATATAAAATTATATTGTATTGATCATCAGTATCCTAATTCCATCATGACTATCCACCAATCAGTGTCACCACATTAATGACCCTCCCATCATGAGAGTAGTACATCTATTGGAGTTAGTTCCCTATAACCAAATTCATTTTACTTTACGATAAACTTATATTCATGGTTATGAATATAAATAAATTCCTTATCACATCATGATTGTTTTTCTATGTAACATATCATGTGATAATTTCCCAAGAGTAGCTATCGCACTAAAAGGTCATCGCAGTTCCCCGCTATGATGAGAACCTGGAAGTTCCTTTACACTATTCTTGAATAAATTCTCTATGGCTTGATGTTATCATTTGAAGGGAAAAAATGATATAGGCTATCAAGGGTTGAGACTCATAAGACTTTGAGTCACCTTCTCATGGTGTACTTCCCAAGTAATATCCAATAGGATATTACGAGAACGAGACCCAATAGTAGGAAATCCACATTATAAGTGTCATTGGATGTTCCTATATATGGATGCGTGTGATGGTCCTTATAATTTAAGACTATTATTGATGGATATTATGAGTTTCAATCTTTGATGTATTGGCGAAAACTGTGAAGACATATGCTCATGGTGAGGTAGGATACATTGGGTGTGTCACGAGTAATATTGCATTAATGAATAATGCGAGAAAGGATTTATCCCTTCTGTTCATTAATGTATGTAAATATCTCAGGCACTTTGAGGGAACTGATATATCCTATATAAATCCATTTCCATGGTGTTCACTAGAAAATTTCTATTTCCAAAATGTCAAAGAATGAGTTATCGAGAATATTGGTTGATGACACTGTCATGCAACCTAGTCGATTGAAGATATTGTGATAAATGGATTATATTAAATAGTAAGAATTCGTATGAGGCGATATGTAATTGTAGAATTAACTTATTGCTCTATTTGTGCCTTGGAATGTTTCTAAATGATAACCTTGGACTTTAGGCAGGCTTTCCTAATTCCACTGAGAAAGAGGCCTAGAGGGAAACACAATAAGTGTATCTGGAATACCAGTTAAACAATTTATTATTTAAAAATATGAATAAATATTATTTCCAGTTGTGGTTTAATAATTATTTAGGTATTCCTGATCAAATTTTATTAATCTATCGATGAATAATGCAGTAATATTTATTTATTTATTTAATAAATAAATATTCATTATTCAAGGCCGATAAATATTTCAGAGGATTGGCAGACCGAGTTAAGGATCTAGTGAGAAAATAATATTATGTATTATTTGATTAAAATAAAAATTAATTGTAACTTTCAAGCAAAGTACATGTCATGTAAATAATGGTATTGTCGTTATATTTTGATATGGGGTTTCACATGGAATAATTAAATAAGTAATGACACATGTGGTAATTATTTATTATTACCTAGTGAATCAAATTCCCAGTTACATATTATTCTCTTATTATCCAAGGGGGAAAACTACAGGCTAGAGAGATAATTTTGGTTGTGCAAAACATTTTGGTGAAAAATATCTCTTCCCTTGAGAGATCTTGTTTCTCCAAGAATGCTCTCTAGAACGAGAGAGACTATCCTCTACCAAATTAGAGAACGCTTTGGAAGTGGCTCTCAAGGTGATTGAGGATGGACAAATAAAGCACAAGGACCTTTTGTGCTAGCACCCAGAGACTCCATCAGTGACATCTAGAGATTCACAGATCTGTGTGGATTACCACTATAGTGTATCTACTCTTGATTTTTATAAATCAATGAAAGTCTCACCACATATCTGTGGTTAGACACATCAACAAAGAAGGAAAAACTTAGAGGTATTTATTTAATTAAATTAAATTAATTATAAAAAAAGTTGTCAATCCTCTATTAAGGTTCCAGGCCTCTTTATTCTTTATCTAAATCTTTGATTTTATTCCATGGATATTGGAATTCATCAACATATTGATCCTGGAATAATAATTGACCACGGTAAAATTTAAAGTTTGGCACCAACCTAACCACGCTTCTGCTATTCCTGGAACCTACAAGTGGTATTAGGGTGGTTATATATTTGTTTATAATTATTTAAATAATCCGTTGATGATTTATGCTTCAATAATTTTGTTTTTCAATCCATTTTTAATCATTATTGTAATCTAAATTTCTAGATAGGTTATTCCTCTTATTTTTTCCACAGATCTAACCTAAACAAATAATTTTATGATTAAAATTAAATCAAGGATATAATCAGGAGGTGCAGATGATTCTATCTAGGTAACATGGCAGTACACGATGTGTATTCATAATTACATGCCGTGTAAGCTGCCATACATGATGTTTAATCCAGATCATACACCATGTGATTGTGTTCAGCACATAAAGAGTAATTCTACAATTACTCAATCCCTGTTCATTAATAACATATATCGTAGATAATTATTATACTGCGTGGTGTCCAGGACAGACTGGAACATGGTCCGCTAGACTACATGTTGTGTGCCCCACTAGACATTTTGTGTAGTCCCTTTGGGACAGGTTCAAGGCGTGTATCCCAAACATGGATTTCCCAATTGGTGACTGTGTAATGCGGAGTCTACATAGAATGTGGACCACTAGACCCACCGTGTACTCTAAAAATTTCCAAAGTACACCTCACATGCTATTTCCCCAGGCATTTACTTTAGATGGATAGTGAGGAGGGTACACACCATGTAGTCAGATCTACATACCATGTACATTTTCTTGATTACATAGATTTAAAAATTTATTATTATATTATGTAACCCTTGAAACATGTAACTTCGTATGGGCATAAAGATGGGACACAACATGTGATAGGTGTTTGGTATATATATATATATATATATATATAAATGTTTAATTAACATCTGTGCAATGTTCAAAGATATGCACATCATGTATAATTTGTATTACAATTATAATTATGCATGTATGATACATGTCACATAGAATATTGTATACAAGTATAATACATTTTGGGTGGACAGGTATTCATCGAGTTTTATCAAAGTTACAAGTTATGTACACCATTAATTTTAAATGAATTTATTATTTTGTTTAAAATTATAATGGATGATAACCTGAAGGAAATTCATAAAAAGGATTAAGATAAATGGATTGATTAATTAAACATAGTAATTAATCGTTTCAACCATGATTTATCTTAATAAGAATGATTAAATAATTGAATGATAGTTTTATTAAATGTGTAATTCATTGCATGTTTTTGGATGATCATGAGCTAGAAAGGCCATTGTATGTGGTTTGTTTCCTTTTAATTTATTTGTTAAATTAAAATTTTTGGTCTGCATTCCTTCTTCTCATTAATATGAAGGGCCTATGTTCCCATGATTTCATTTATGTAAACCCCCTTTTACCCCTCAGCAAAGTGTGAGTTAAAATCATATGTAATGGATAAAGCTCCCATGCTAGTGGAGGCGGTTCAAGTTAGGAGTCGTTTCAAAACCAATCCAAGGAGATGCAAAGGTGGATAGGTGGAAAGCTGTAAACATGAATATTAAAAGTTTCAAGGTTTTTCTCCACTACATCGGGGTTAGTTTATCAACCACTAGATAAACTAACCATTAGGAAAGCTCATGACCATACACTTTATTTTATTTCTACCTATTGCATGGTTATTCATTATGGATGTATTATCGCGATCAATTAATTAAATGAATTAATAAGCATGAAACATGGAACTAAAATAAAATGCCCTATGAGTAAATATTATCAAGACATGTTTAATCACTTAAGTATATCCCACTTAATATTAACAAGCATGTTAAAAGTTAATAAGATGAAATTTACACATAAAGGATGAAATCCCTCAATAAAATATTAATTCAGTATAGCCTTCCATTACTTTAGTTATAATCGAACCAATAGTTTAATGTTCTTAACCCACCAATGTTGGGGTGAATTCAATTATCGGGGAAATATAATTTGAGGTTTTGGGTTGTCTTTAACTTGGTTTACATCAAGATTTTACTACCAAAGCAGGACATGGTGTAACTGAGAGGCAAGGGTTGGGGAAATATAAAATAACGATTTCAGGAATGGGGAGTCCCCTAAATGTATAAAGGAGTTATGAGTTAATGAAATTTTCATTTGGAATGCCTACCTAATCCCATTCAAGTTTCTTGACCCGCTAAAGTTGGGGTGATGCGAATGGAATATGGATCCTTTCCAGTAGAATATCAAAGCAGCAGGATATCCCAAAGCCAATGGAGAAGAATATTGGGTTTCAATAAAAAGGTGGGAGACTAATGAATATTTATTTATTTATATATCTTAATTTTTTTAGATAAATTACTAAAACTCTATTCATCTTATTTCTATAAAAAATATTAAAAATGACATCAAACATATCGTTGAAATACATACATGAGAAGGGAAACCTTACCACCAGTACTAATTTCTATGATTGGAAAAGGAACCTTTGAGTAATCCTTCACCATGAAAGGAAACTATATGTGCTGGAAGAACATTTACCTATTGTGTCTGGGAATGAGGTGAGTGATGCGGAGCTCTCTATGTACAAGAAACAACTGACTGATTCTACGGATGTTCGGTGCCTCATGCTATCATCCATGACCAATGATCTCTTGAAGAAACATGAGGAAATAGATGATTTACCACATTTGGGATCTCTATAAATAGAAGGTGAGACAAGAGAGGTATGTGATCTCTAATGATTTGTTCACTACTATTCTTGGAGAGTCTGTGCAAACTAGACCACATATACTCAAGATTATTGGCTACTTTGGGCATCTGGACATCTTAGGGATCAAATTCCTAGATGAGTAGCATATATATATCATACTATCATCACTACCAAAGGCCTTCTCTAGTTTTATTTTGAATTATAATATGAACAATAATGAGAAGAGATTATCATAACACTTGACTATGATTCTCCAAGTTGATAAGGACATGGGGTGTGACAAACCCACAATCCTTATAGTGAATATGAAGAGGAAGGAAAAGAAAAATGGGCCTATGATTTATAAACAGTCTAAATCTCCCAAGAACCATTCGAACAATAAGAATAATATCCAAAGGCAGAGAATAGAAAAGGAGTCATAATACTTTGCATGTGGAAAGTCAGGACACTGGAAGAGGAACTGCACCTAGAGTCAAGGGGAATCCAAAGGTTCCTTCATTATCGAGTGAAATCATTCCATTTATACACAGTGGGTATTAGATACAAAATTTTGTGCTCAAATATATATTAAAATGCAGGAACCAGGTAGATTTTGGAAAATTTCCAAAGGAGAGGTGGATTTGTGAGCTACCAATGGTTTGAGGCTGGCTGCCCTTTGCATTGGTGACTACCACCTTTCGTTGCTGACCGAGATTATTTTGGTTTTACAAGACTATTATTATATACCAATTTTTCCCAAGAACGTGATTTCTGTATCTAGTTTAGATACAGATGGGTTTATTTTCATGTTTGGAAATAAATTTTGTTTCTTTTATAAGGAAAATATATGTTATAGTATGAAACATTAAAATAATGGTTTGTATATATTAAATTATGAAAATCAAGTGTTGGAAATCGATAACAAATCAAGTTCACATGACTCATATAACACTCAGTTGTTGAATCGCTGCCTTATTCCTATAAACGAGAAGAGCCTAACAAATCTATGTCAAGATGATTATATAGTCTCTTTTGAGCTAAAAACATTTGATAGATGTCAAACTTGTTTATAATGGAAAATGAACAAACCACCATTCGGTGGATAGGGTGAAAGGGCCATAGAGCTTCTAGGATTGGTACACACTGATGTGTGTGGAATATTTCTAGTAGAATCTAGAGGTGGATATTATTACATCATAACTTTTTCTGATGAATTGAGTATATATGAATATATTTACTTGATGAGTTATAAGTCTGAGTCCTTTGATAAATTCAAGGAATAAAATAATGAAGTAGAGAATCAGATTGGTAAGAATATAAATAAGCATCGATCGAATCGAGGTGTAGAATATCTTAACTAATAGATCAACAAAATTTTACAGGATTTTGAGATTCTATCTCAACTCACTCCACCATATACACCACAGTTGAATGGTGTTAGTGAAAGGAGGAATCATACCTTGTAGGACATGACAAGGTCGATGCTGATTCATGCAAATCTTTTGTTATCCTTTTGAGGATATGCATTAAAACTTGTGGCATACACATTAAACCAAGTACCATCTAAGGCGTAAAATATAATTCCCATTGAGTTATGGAGTGTAAAGAAACCCGTTTTTTTTCATACCTATGCACGGGGATACAAAGAATTTATTAATGATTTCTCAGGAAACAAACTAGAACCCCGAGGCATGAGGTGTATCTTTATAGGGTATCCCAAGGAAAAAAAGGGATACTACCCATTCAACCCCTCAGATAAGAAAGTTAATTTTGCAAGACAAGCCATATTTCTTGAGTGGGATAAAATCCTTAAAAAGGATAATGGAAACAGGATTAACTTCGATGAAGTTGATGCTCAAGATATACAGAAGTTTGTACAGGAACAAGTTCCATAGGTCCTCATGGAAGTAGTCCCCGAAACACAAGTACTGCGTAGGAGTGTAAGAGAGGTAAGGGAACCCGAGAGATATGGTTTTCTTTTCACCAAGGATGGTGACTCATTATTGTTGGAAACTAATGAACATATCTTCTACAAGGAGGGAGTTGAGAGCTCAAAAGCTGAAATATGGCTAGAAGCTATAAATTCTGAGATAGACTCCATGTATCAAAACCAAGTTTGGGTTTTGGTCAATGCACCATTTGATGTAAAGAATGTTGGATGTAAATGGATATTCAAGAGGAAACTAGACATGGAAGGTAAAGTAAGTACCTATAAACAAAGGTTATTATCGAAAGGTTTTAAACAACCTCAAGGAATTGAAAATGATGAATCTTTTTTTTTCAGTTTCCATGTTTAAATCCATCATAATCATACTTTCCATAGAATCTTACCGTGACTATGAGATTTGGAATATGGATGTCAAAAATTCATTCCTTAACAGGAACCTTTTAGAAGATGTCTATATGACACAATTGGAGGGGTTTATGACACCAGGTAATTACAAAAGGTTTTCAAAGTTTCATAGATACATTTATTGATTAAATAAAGCATCCATGTCATGGAATATTCGATTCGATGAATCCATAAGGTAATTTTGTTTCTTTAAGAATGAAATTGAACCATGTGTTTACAAAAGGTTTAATAGGAATGTGATCGTTATCCTTGTAGTATATGTTGACAACATATTACTTATTATAAACAACATACCAGTCTGACAGTAAGTTTTGAACTGGTTAAAGAAGTGCATCCCCATGAAAGACTTGGTAGAAGAATCCTATATTCTAGGGATCGTGATTATTCATGACAGATCCAAGAGGCTACTTGGGCTACGTTAGATTACATACATTGACTACATACTAAAGAGATTTAGTATAGATCAATCCAAGAGGGTATTGGTTCTAGTGTTATATGGAATATTTCATTATAAGAAAATGTTTCCCCAAACACAATAAGAGAGACATAGAATAAGTAATATCCCATATTCATCAGTGATATGATTAATAATGTATGATATGAAATGTACTAGACTTGATGTTTCTTATGCATTGAGCATGGTAGGAAAATATCAAGAAGATCAAAGAGATTTTTTTTACTAATATTAAATCTATCCTTAAGTATTTGAGAAGAACTTATGATATGTTCTTAGTGTATTAAGTAGGTGAGGAGATTTCCATAAGAGTTTATGATGATGCTGGTTTTTAGACAGACCAGAATGATCTAAAGTCGCCGTCAGGATATGTTTTCTGTCTCAATGGAGGATCTGTGAGATGGAAGTGTTCAAAGTTTCCAGTTGTCACTGATTCTATAGTGAAGTCCAAATATATAGGGGCTTATAAGTTAACCGAGGAATATATATAGATTCGTAACTTTGTACAGAAGATTTATGTATTGCCTATCAGTAGAGACCCTATCACATTGTATTGTGATAATACTACAGTAGTGGATCTTGTAAAGGATCAAAGGTCACATCAACATACAAAGCACATACTCCAAATTTATCACATATTAATGGATTTTTATTAGAGGGGTGAAGTTGTAGTGAGAATAGTGTCCAAAACAGAGAATGTGGTAGACCCCTTGACTAAAGGTCTATCTCAACAAAAGCATTAATGTCATGTTAGAGATATCAAACTAAGGGTTGTTAGTAGTTGGATATAGTGCAAGTGGAAGTCTATTAGAGTTTTTCCCAATAACTAACCTATTTGTACATTATAATAAACTTATATTCGTGGTTTGGAATATTAATAAATTCCTTATCACATCATGATTGTTATTTTATGTAATATAGCATGTGATAATATCTCAAGAGTATATGTCTCACTAAAAGGTTATCGCAGTTCCCCACTATGATGATAACCTGGAAGTGCCATGACACTCTTATTGAATGAATAATATATAGCCCTATGATATCATTTGAAGGGACACAAATGATATGATCTACCAATGGTGGATACTCATAGGACTTTGAGGAACCTTCTCATGGTGTATGTACATGGTAATATCCAGTAGGATATTATGAGAACAAGACACAATAGTAGGAAATCCACATTATAAGTATCCTCGGATGTTCCTATCTGTGGATGTTTGTAATGTTTCTTAGACTTTAATATTATTAATAATGGATATTATGAGTCCCCGACATTGATGTATTGGAAAAAACCATGATGACATATCCTCATGGTGATGTAGGATATGTTGGGTGCATCACGGGTAATATTGAATTAATGAATAATGTGAGAAATGATTTATCCATTTTATTCATTAATTGAAGTAAATATCTCAGTCCCTTTGATGTAAATGATATATCCTAAATAAATCCATATCCATGGTTTTTTCCAAGAAAATACTATTTCCATGAAGTCAAAGAATGAGTTATCAAGTATATTGGTTGATGACACTAGCATGCAACCTACTCGATTGGAGATATTGTGAAAGAAGGATTTTATTACACGGTAAGCATCTGTATGAGGTAACATTTTATTATAGAATTAAATTCATTATGTATGGGTTCCTTGGCGTGTTGTTAGATGCTAGCCTTGGACTTTAGGTAGGCTCGCCTAATGCTACTTAGAAATAGGCCTAAAGGGTCACCCACTAAGTCTATCTAGAATTTCAGTTAAATAATTTATTATTTAACAAGTTTAATAAATATTATTCACAACTCTGGTATAATAATTATTCAGGTTTTCCTGATCGTATTTTAATTACTTATTAGTGAATAATGTAGTTAGATTTATTTATTTATTTAATAAATAAGTAGTTGTTATTCAAGGTCCGATAAATATTTCAGAGGATGTGCGGACTGAGTTAATGGTTCTAGTGATAAAAAAATATTAAGTATTATTTGATTAAAATATTATTTAATTGAAACTTACAATCTAAGCACATTTCATGTAAATAATGATATTTTTGTTATTATTTGATAAGGGTTTTATATTGAATAATAAAATAAGTAATGCCACTTGACTAATTATTTATTATTACCTAGTGAATTAAATTCTCAGTTACATATTATTCTCTTATTAGACAAGGGGAAAACCTACAGGATAGAGATCCAATTTTGGTTGTTCACAAAATTTTGGAGAAAAATATCTCAAGCCTCAAGAGATAATTTTTCTCCAAGAATTCTCTCAAGAAAAAGAGTGGCCATCCTCCACCATATTAGAGAATTCTTTGGAAGTGGATCTCAAGGTGATCAAGGGTGGATGATGCAAGCATAAGGACCTTCCATACTAGCACTTGGAGACTCCTTCAGTGATTTCCAGAGATTCGTAGAGCACTTGTGGATTATCGCTAGAGGAGATCTACTATTGATATCTACAAATCAACTAAAGTCTCACTACAGAATTTGGTCAGACAAATCAATGAAGAATGAAAAACTTAGAGGTATTAATTTAATTTAATTTAATTAATTATAAAAAAAATATGCCAATCCACTCTCAAGGTTCCAAGAATATTTATTCTTTATCTAAATATTTGATTTTATTTTGTGGATACTGGGATTCATCATTGTATTCATCCTAGTATAATCATTGATCACAGTAAAATTTAAAGTTTGTCATCGGCCCAACCGTGCTTCCGCTGCACCCGGAAGCTACAACATCTTCATTTGATTCAATTCACCCTACTATAGGGTTATCCTTCGTGTCACTCTGCTAAACCCAAAACACCTGATCTTTTTTTCCCACCTTCTTTCTAATACCAAACTCATTGATTGGACATGATCACTCCTTTCAGGCCTAAGAACCATCAAAAAACAAAAAACACTACTTGTTCCTTGTACACTAGGAGAATCATTTTCAACATTATGAAAAATAAATTTGTAGTAACCACCATATACTGCAACAACCAATGAAGTTATCCCCACAATATTGCTTACATTATATCACTCATTAATCATAATGTATTAAATGTTCCAATATAACATGTGTGTCACTCTTTTAGAGCCACACTTATCCCATCATAGATAACCCATATCAAGGAAAAAGCTCACATATTACATGACTATAAACTACAATCCATTATGGATGTCACCTATTACCAAAAATACAACCCTTACTAATATATTATAAAACCATGTGATTCTTTAACATCAGGTTTTCCATCGATCAAATCAGTCATTGAACCATAATTGATCGAAAGGTGACACCCCATATTCGATCACACCATGAGTATGATCACATATAAAACCCACTAAGAACCTATGACTATCCTCTGAGAATTTATAAACTATGTGTAATCACCACCATCACTACACTTATCAAGTTCCCCTGAAACCTAAATAATTCACAAAAGACTACTCATGAACCACTAATCAATACATGAACTGAAAGGAATCATGCATAAAAATCATGAACTTTCCCTCATGCATTGATAATTTTCCTTAAAAATCCTTAACAATACTCACTCTATTCTTCCCAAGTAGAGTGAACCTCTTGAGTAACCCTCTCACTAATTCATTACCTTTATCCATCTTGATCTCATGAAAATCCAATTGGTGTACCCTCTTTCATCGCCTGATCTCACAACCAAACTCATGCATTAATGAGTTTCATTCCATCAAACCAAGTCTCACACAAAAAACTAATTGACCATAATTTCCTTAAAAGGAAACCAAATATGACCAAAATAACCCTATGTGTTTCCTTTAAAACAAGCCAAATGTACCCCACTCATGATAAGGCCTACCGCATGATCACATGCCACCTATTCATCATTCCAAAACCAAAAATAATCTCTCCTTGATTTAACCATTCTAGATCCAACCATCTAGGATCACAATAAACTATCTCAGAAAAAACCACAATCAAAACCAATAGGTTTAGGCATCCAACAAATACTTCCCTCAAAACACTATATCAACACTAAAATAACTTTATGTGCATTATATCACAATGTGGAATGGAATTATACATTCTTTTCATGTAACCTCACTGGGTATACATATCCTCCAGGAAATATTTTCCCATTCCAAACCATATCTTCGGATTACCTCAAAAATACTCAATCATCCCAAGGTAACTAATTCCTAAAAAACCCCACCAAGGGTTTCCGTATGTCATCCTACACATCGACACTATATTATTATAGTTAGAAAATCACCCTTTATAGGATTCAAAAAACCTATCATCATAAAATACCTGGGTATAGTAGAGTAAAATTCCATTAATAATTTAAATAATAAAATAATTTATAGTTTATTTTTGTTAGTTTAAAAATTTGAACCTTTCATCATTAGAAATATCAATCACACTTAATAAAACATATGTTATGTGAAATCTACATTCCATAATTGATTCATGAATGCAAGAATAATGTCACTTCAGACCGAGAGAAAACCCATAATAATACTAAAAAAATAAATAGCTTAACAATAATAGTGAAATATAAGAAAAAAATACAATAACATTGGTGAGCTAGAAATCCCATCATAAAGTCACTAGTTAGTGGTCCATCAAAATCACTAACACATATTTATCTATATTTATCATTTCAAAAATACTTAAATAATATAAATGGGTGTTTATTGAATTCTGTAACACCCTAACTAAAATTACTCGATGGTATTCTAGATGGATGTCCATAAGGCCTCAAGAACATCTCCTCACATAAAAAATACCATGACTAATGATGAGGTCCTAAATCATATATTTAGAGGAATATTCCCTTGATATCATAACCATAAATACCAAATAAATATCATAAAAACCCCTTAACAAATAATCAAAGTACACATAAATCAATAATATATCGATGTTATAACAAATAAAATATAGTTCATACAATCATACATCCCATTGATCTCCCAATAATATGATCACTTATAAAAAAATATATAAATACATTTGGAGGTTCTACTTCCCATTCCGAGCCTTACATCCATCTGATCCTCAAATACCTACTAAACTACTCTACCCCAATTCACTATACATCATGTGCTCATACCTACATAATAGGTATAAGGCCTGCATACAAACCAGGGTCCCTGTGAAGGGCGTGATAAGTAATTCTCAGTAGGGTATTACCAATTTTACCTAATATAATACTTCATATGCATGTATATTCCTAAGAAAATAAAATGATTAGAAATATAACACATATTCATTTATTCCAAGATGTTGTGTGCTAACTAGGACACCATGACATGTAAACACACCAGATTAGCCATCACCAAAGAATAATTAACCTCATACCACATATATTGACCCCTACCCAAGGACTCTTTGTACGGTGGCTTACAATATCCTAAATCTTACTCAATGATACTAGGTAGGGTGTCTTACAGAGTTAAGACCACTACTGTCACTCTTAGGGTAGGGTTACATTCCAATACTATATCTCACATCCTACCTCATATAATAATAACACCACAACCCTCTCACATAGGGGGATTTCAACATCCCATCTAAAGTCAAAATATAGAAACCACACCCTCACATAGGGTGGGTCTAACCATTAATCACCTCTAACAAGCTATTTGAGGAGGGAATCTTAGTAGCCAATATCTTTTATAAAGAAACCATAACCTCAAATAAAGGTCCCATGGCCACATCTCATACCACAACACATACAAGAAATGATTTGAGGATATAATCAAAATTTCCATCATCTTGAATAGTTTAACCGCATTGTCACTAGGTAGGTCTAATGTTCAATCACACATCATAGCAATATGAGGTGGGAATCTCAATAGCCAACCTATCAAACAAGCAAAACTATCCCCTTATGTAATATCCTTGGGATAATCATACAACTTTTCACATCTTATCACATATCCAAAAATTAAAATATCCAAGGAGGGATTCACGATAGAAAACCTCTCACAAATGTTTATCCACACCACTAATAGGTAGTTCCCATGGCTCGTCACATGCATATAGAAATAAACCTGGAATGATAACCCATATCACATACTAACCAACTCATAAGATGTGTACAAGTACCTCGAGACCTATACCCATATCTCAAATCATTTCTCTTCATCCATATATCCTCACAATATAATCTTCTCAAGACCATATCTATCACTTAAAAAAATATTCCAAGATTATTAGCATCTCATATCTCTTATAAGGGAATCTACTAGGTTCTCCAAATTGAAATCAGACTCTTCTCATCAATACTAACATACAATCATCACCCCATAAGGACATCATAGCTCACAACCCCTACCTAACCATAAACCCAAAATTCCTATCCCATCATATTCTAATTTATATATCACAACATATTATAACTAACTAGGGACCATCATGATATAAATTTCAGCAAGCCTCTTATCATCCTAATTCCAAGTCATCCAAATAATTTTAAAAACCCTCATTTGGCTCCCATATCACATATAACCTTGGGGATATATCATTTATTTCATTCAAAGGAAACCCTCTACACACACCTCATTTATAATTGGGGTGATTGTCTCACTAATTATTCACAACAATTCTCTATTCCATCCTAAAGAGGGTGTTCTCCATCATTGGTGATATGTATGACCATCTCACTTGTCACCACCAAACTTAATCCTCTCATAACTGACCAACTAGAATAAATAAAAACAACCTAATTTATTTATCTCTCACTCAATTCCTAATACCTATCCTATCCCTATTGTAACCTAAACCGACATCTTCTATGCCTTGGTGATGTATTCTCTAAGTGATTAAAAAATAACTGAAGTGAAAGGGTGAACTTTCGCTAACTTTATGAGGGTGAATTCTATATTATCTCTTTACCTAGGGTCATTTCAGTACCTATCCATTTTACCCTAAAATATACATTCATGTTATAATGCACAATCATGTATACTAAAGCATATATTTTTTTATTATCGGGACCACCTACCTCTAACATGGAGTTATCATCCTCACTAGTGCTTCACTAAGCCTTGGAAAAGCCCATCCAATATTGTCCATGCTCATAAAAAAAACCATTCTCATATTTCATGGCACAAAAAACCAAATAATTAATTTTAAAAAATTATAATGAATTATTTAATTTAAAATAATGAGGCATAGCATCCAAAATCCATAGAGTGGATCTAGTCATCAAAACTTTGAGCAATGTCATGATAACATCTCACAACATGCTCCCGGTACACCCACAAACCAAATACCCATCACATAATCATGATTACACCATGATAATTTAGAATTTTCACCAATCCCCAAACCAAAGAATGTAAAATCAGTGGATAATGAAGGGAATTAAGAACAAAAAGAAATAAAGGGAAGAAATCACCTCGAATATTTCATAGAAATACCCAAGAATTACTACTTACTACGGGGGATCAAAGATAAAAAATGATGAGTGGAAAATATATCCAAAATAAAACTATACTATCATTCCATTTCCTATAAATAATGTGAGGGTTGAACGTTAAATGAATTGTTTTCCCTTATCAAAAAAACTAGAGAAGGGGAATGTCAAAGGGTAAACCTAAGAATCATGACATGATGCCCCAACCTTGGGCCAATTTATGGTGTGACCTAAGGTACACAATGTGAAATCACACCCATGGTCATTCCCCATGAAATAAAATTCCATTTTAGGAATTCATCATGGTATGAACCATATGGTAATGTTGTGGAACTCTTTTCTGAGGAAGCACCAAAATTATCATGGATAGGCCTACTCGGCTAGCCTCCCTCTTCATTGTGACCTTTACACTCCACATAAAGATGAAAACCCTTTATGATCATGACCTAAATAATATGTTATGTGATTCCACCTCATGATAAATTCTTTACGGCATGATCCTAAGGGTAATGGAATAAACCACCTTCTTCATAAAAAATCACAAACAAAATACGTAAGGATTTACTCTTATATAAAGTCATGGAATGAAACACTCCTTAAAGGAATGAAGCTAATTCATAAGGATTCACTCTTATTGGTGGTTATAATCTGACACCCTCTATCATATCATGACCCTCATAAACAGTTAAACTTTCTTGTAAATATATCTAATACAAAAATAATCAAATCACGATACCTAATGGTAACAACATGACTTCATAACTTCAAACCATAGTGGATAACTTCACCAGAGAATGATCCTTGATCAACCCCTAATAATGGTGTGACCCTCAGCTATAATGGTGTGATAATTCCCATACAATTGTTTTTACATAAAGGCCACTTTGAGACTTCTACAAAAGCAAAAATTCAAATTTCTCCAAAAAACAATGGCCCATAAATATTTGGGTCGTTATAAGTCAAAATATAGTAATATAGGGGAATAATTTATATTCTTTACCTTATTAGGTTAAAGCACTACTATAGTGCTTCTAGTGTGGTCAAAAGGAGTATAGTTGATTTATATATCATAGCGAGCCATAAAAGTGACACGATTAAAAAATATGGGACATCTTTAGTTGTATAGTTGGACATGTGATCAAATTTTTTTAATAAGGGAATATTATTCCACCATGGAATCTAAATTATATGTGAGAGAAAATTTTTATAGCAGTATTTATATATATTTTTTGTGGTTTCATCATGGAGTTATTCTAACCTCTTTAAGGGAAGGATTAGAGGGGTGATATGACTCGGGGAGATCAGGAAACCAGGGGCCATAATCATTGAGTGGGTACATGAAAATTGTTTAATATAGGACATAAATCAATATATATTGGATAGAGTACTTACAATATTAGATATAGTTTAATTTCCCTAAACAAAACACTCTTATGATGCTCATACTTCCTACGTTACTAACCTGGGAGGACTCCCAGATCCCCAAGGGCTAGCGACTAGTGTTGTGGGTCTTGAAGTATAACTAGGTAATGATTTTACAAATCTATTTAAAGTAAAAAAATTCATAATTAGATTATAAAGGAAATCAAACATGACCTATATATAAGTTGAAATTCTAGAAAGAGACTAGAAACCAAACAAGTCATAAAATTCAAAAAAAGACCACAAACATGACATAAAATCTTAATATGGATGCATAAAAAATGGATCATCATGAAAAATACATTTATAATTAGGGTTAAATAAAACAAAAACCAAAATAGACCTAATACATAGGACAATATATAATAAATATTCAATTTTTCAAACATTTACTCAAAACATCCCAAATAGTCCCCACTCCAGAGTGGGAACTGATTCGACTCCATAAAGAATGCGAGTGATCAACCATGGGGACCAAACAATGTCTAGAGTTACTATAAGTATTTGAAAAGAAAATAAAACAGAGCATGTACAACTTGGTTTCTATGTGGGGTGAGAGTATAAAATAATTAGTTGGGCACCACCAATGGTGTCTTAACACCATAGTGAAGAAAAATTGTATCTATAAACATGTCTACATATATTACTATCATAAAATGGTTTCAAATTCTACAAATTGGTTTTAATATCATAAAATAAATTAGTTAAATAATTGGAATGATATTAATTTAGCACAAATAAATATGAAAACATCAAACAATAACTCTATATATTGGGAGTATCCACATCTAAGCTTTCCTGCTATAGTGAATCTTGATACTAATGTTAGGACAGAGGTAGAAAAATATTACTATACATCACATGTAGGTATAACACAATAATATTAACAAGATAAGAACATCCTATGGGAAGGGTAAGGTGCATAAAAACGTGGGGCCTCAGCTCATCCCTTGGTATAAGAGAAATGGGAATACTTAGTCATGGATTAAAAACCAGTCCCATTCGATTTACCCATTAAAGAAAGTTATAATAATTAAAAAATAAAGTAACATCTATATTATATATATTTTTTAGAAATGGAAATTATTTAGGCTATATGTATCAAGATTTATAATCTATTAAGTAGCGAAGATACCCCTTATAACATGCTCACTATCTACCAAACAATAACAATGGTGAAGGAAATGTAATTGAAGACATCCTCTACTATGATATTCATATCAGGTAAATAGAAATATTTTTATAATATAAAATAATATTCATTATTATAATAGTAAAATATAAAATCACACAGATATTGAATCAACCAATATGATAATTATAGGTAGAAGATAATACAAGTAATCAAACTAGATAAACACCCAAGTACTATAGTGGGTCAAGCCTCTTCCCTCACAATAAGGAATAAAAAGCACTCAATGGAACTATTATATTATAATACATGTCTTGAATTCCCAATTTCATGAATGAATTAGAACATGTGTGGCTCAAAGGCCCAATGTATTGAATGTAATGAACCAGAATTTTATCAATGAAATTTCCCTTTTGATTATATAACTACGTCTTATTTAGTAATGCAGTATTATATAAAGCACACACACTACCTAATAGAACCAATAAAATTTGATTATTTTAATTTGAAAATTATATTTAGAGAATAAATATGGCCATAATAATTAAAAGCTTTACAGTGGGATAAAAATGGAAAATAAGGCAACTATAATAAGAAAATTTTGATCTCCTCGATCCTCTATAATAATTACACCCATGAACAATACTATAGAAATGAAAAAAACATTATTAATAAAATTTTAATTTGGAAGATAAAAAAATATATATAATTGATAAAAAAATGTAAGTGAAATAAAAAAAATGAAATATGAGTTATTTATATAATGTAGGGAAACCATGTGACTGTTTAAAAGAAGATTGTTGAAATAGTAATCTAACTATTTGAATAATCATTTAACCATTAGTAATAGTGACATGACTATTAGAATATTATTCTCACCCAAGTAAGTTTATAATAATGTTTAGGTATCTTATAAAATGGAAAAATGATATATTTATATCAAGATACAAGTAAATAAATATTTTTGAAATAATAAAATATATTTTTTGTATTTTTATAAAACATATATGTTTTAATTTCATTCTTATAAAAATATAACGATTTGAAATAAAATATATTTTCATAAAATAGTTTTATAAAATAAAATTATTATATTTTAAAATGATAATATAATTTTAGGATAACATAAAAAAATTTCAAATGGTTATAAAAACGATCATAATATTAAAATTGTTATTCTTCTAATAAAGAATTATTTTATAGAAAAATTATGATTCTCATATTTAAAAAATTATTTTCATAAAATATATTCCATTTTAGGAATTTACACTTCAAAAAATGGGTAGGGTGATTTTTTTCTGAAATAGTTGTTTTTTTGGGATAGTGAAATATGACAAAATACAGTAATTTTCAATATAAGTAACATATAAATAAAAATGAGTCATGAATGATGTATGTGACCATTATCATGAAATAAAAATAACTAATTAATTTATATAGTCATAATAATAAAAACTATTGGAATTCTTGAGACAAAACAATAAACTCATCTATATTATATGTAAAGACCTGGATTTTCCATGTAATTTTTTTAATTATATGGAATATTTCGAGCTCGAAAATATTGACGGTGCGTGATTCTGAGGCCTGAAGTGCCCGAAATTAATTTCTGATTCTTTTTAAGTACGTTCAATAAATGTGCGAGCAAGTTTTTGTAACTTTTGAATCGGTGCTCAAAATTGAAATCTGAGGACACCGTTGAACTCGCAGCACCGGTATTCGCTTAAGGAGATCTTCACCTCCACCACAATAGGTTGAGGGTATAAGATAGTTTTTCAATTTTTTCTGTGGAAGAAGAAAAAATAAAATAATTAACATTTTTTTTGAAAACTCTCTTCTTGAGTTATGGAGGTGGGGACCAATTGAGCTAGGAAACCTCCCAATTTGAATCCTAGTGGTGGGGACCACCCAAACCCCTCTTTAATGTGGGGAACTCCCATGGAATCCTCCCATTCAACTATGCCAATGCAAATACAATTGATTGGGACTTTTAATTATGCCAACTTTGATGTGCCGACATTAATTAACCTATCTTAATTAATAATGGATACTCATTTACTTGTTTGAAGTGGTTGGAAAAGGATAATTGGGAGAGAGCCTTGGAAATACTTGAAGAACATTTCCTCCAAATGAATAACACCCTCTCCAATGAAGAACATACATCAGAATCAACAATGAGTACAACACACGAGCCCGACTTCAGAAGCGTGTTGTGGAAGCAAAAATCGTTGGCACCCTCATCGCCTTCACTGACTTCATCTTGAGACACTTCCAGCGAGAAATAAATATTGGGTTTATTATTGTTTTCATATCCCTTACCCTGTTATTGTCGTTCTTTATGTTTCAAGAATAATTAAGCCGCTTGCTACCATTCTAAGAGGGAGGGTGCGGGACAGACAAACAAAACTCGACCTCTCCGCACACTATGTAAATTTTTGGTGGTCTTGAATCGTTGGCGATATCCCGAGATGAGTGCGGGAATTTGCAGAATGAAGATCAAGCCACCGAGGCACAGCCGGTGACCCGAAGAACGTCACTGGTGATTGTGCCGACGACCGACACTGATGGGTCTCGAGAGCAGTGGCCAGCCACGACGAAGCCGGTGGTTCGACTGTACTGCCGGAGAAGGGCTGTGGCCCATCGGCTGCAGCAGAGAAAGCGCGACCGTCGGCGGCAGCTGACTATACGAAGGGGGCGGAGGCACGCGTTCGCGCCGCCAGGCATTCAGGAGCTGCGACACGAGGCCGCAGCGACGAAGGGGGGTGGCCGACTCGCTGCCGGCCGCCTGTGGGGGAACGGTGTGCGACCACACCACGGAAGAGGGCTGGCCGTCCGACCATCCATAGGCCACCCAGTACAGGCCGCCATCGTGGGTGGCCCATCGCGGGCCGCCTAACGCGGCCCCCCCCCCAGCACGGGCCGCCAAGAAGGACTCCCATCGCGGGAACCCCATCGCGGATGCGCCGGTGGGCCGGGCCGGAACCAATGGGCTGGGTTGACCCAAACTGGGTCGGGTCGGGGTGGGTCGATCCGCCCGGGTTGGATCGGACCCAAACCAGTTTCGAACCCTTTTTACTCTTTTGACCATAACTTGAGCTACGGGTATCCATTTGATGAACCGTCTGTGGTGCCAGAAACCTTGGATCGAGATGGTCCTTTTGATATAGCCCACTTGAGTTTTGGATAAATTTGGGATATGAAAAGTATGGATTGAACATGAATCCAACCAGGCCCTCGGGACTAAAATGCCAATAACTTACAGACCGGGTGTCCGATTGATCTACCTTCTGTTGCATTGAGAACCCTTTTATGTGGCAGTACTTTGGGATAAATCTTAGTTGGACTTCATGGTAGTGGGAATATCTACCTATGGATTGAATATAGGACCCTCCCGGAATCAAGCGAGCTTAGTGCGGAAACCCTGTGGCTGGTTATAACATGAGAAAGATATCTTATGTGGATCTGTGCTTTAGGATCCTACATGGGTCTATGTTCAAGAGTACCACTTGGATTTGCTCTAGAAAATCCATGTGGGAATACTCTAGGATCCTACGTGGTTATGATATACTAGGATCCTACGTGGGTCTGCTATACTATGATCCTACGTGGGTTTGATAATTCAGGATCCTATCGGGGTCTTCCTCTTAACAGGGTAATATGATTCATTCATTACATATAATCATCTTTGATACCATTCCTAAGTTATACATGGTGTGAGATGAGTCCTTAACTTTGTGATATTCTTCTGTGTGGCATTACCTTTGTGGTACTTACCTTCGTGGTGATACCTTTGTGGTATTCTTCTGTGTGGTGTTACCTTTTTGTACTTACCTTCATGGCGATACCTTTGTGGTATACTTCTGTGTGACTTTACATTTGTGGTACTTACCTTTGTGGTGTTACCTTTGTGGTATGCCTTCATTTTTGGAATAGTTGTTCTTTGGGATTTTGAGTTGGACCCTGTGTTTCCTCCTGAATGAGACGGGTAGACTTGATAACTTAGGTGTATGTAGGGGCATATACCAAAGTAAGGTTGTTAGTTGTTTTCATGCATTTTGGTTTATCCTTTGTGGATTTTTGTGATACCTTTGAGGGTCTCAGGGTCCCTACTAAGTATCATTATACTCACCCCTACATGGGATACACCCGCACCTTGTTGTGTCTTAGGCAGACGACGGACAACGCTGATGGTGGATGTGGGTACCAGGACTGGTGGTAGCTCGGAGGTGGACATTAGACGAGGCGTACTGCAGAGATGAACATTCAAGAGATGTACCTACCCTTCAGGTATGATCTTTGGTGGGTGTTCACAGGAGCTATTTCAGTTTACTTATACTTTTCAATTTCCTTGTACTTTCCAGTTGGGCTTGTATTCTGGCCCTATTTTCTTACTATACAAACTATTTTTACTATACAGTATACTTGTGTTCATATATTGTTGTCTTCTTGGTTATGTGTGTTTACAGGTGATAAAGGAAATGCCTTCTTGGTTTTAGGGAATACGCCTTTCAGTGCTAGTCGCCAGCCCCTGACCTATGAAAGGTGGGCATGGGGTAGTCACGGCACGGGCCCTAGGGGACGGGTCATGAAAAATTGGAATCATAGGAGTCGGTTCTACCATAGAACATTGGACTATGAATTTTTTTAATGGACATAGTGTTAACTGTAGTGAGTATGGTAATAAGTTTAGGGAATCCAATGTTGGTGCGGCGGCCGACGTATCTATACACAAGGACCTTGACTTCTGATTTATAATTCAGTGCACGAAAACACTGATTGTGTGTGTGTTTCGAAATGTTTTCTTAGTGATCTTTTCTTGAGTCATATCACCAGGTATAACTTATTGACCGTGGTGCACCTATTTCATTTCATGAGCACATTGCATAAGTTTCAATGCCAGAGGATACCCAGGTTCAACGGTGAGAAGGACCCACATGCAACTAAGGATCGGTTGGAGGCCGTGGTGAGAGTCTTCCGACTGGTAGAGACACCAGCTGATCTCATGGTGATCCTTGTTTCCAGTCTTTTACTGGAATTATCAGGAATATGGTGGATCTTGATGATCCCAGTTCATATTGAGGTGACACCTCTCTGGGTAGACTTTGAGAGCTTGTTTCTGGCAGAGTTTGTCCCTACGACCCTTCACACAGTGCGCATACAAGAGCTTCTTCATCTACCGCAGGGCAGCATGACTATGGATCAGTACTCCGCGAGGTTCACTGACCTCTCATGCTACTCTACTGATATGGTGCGGGACCCATTCTTCAGGGTCCAGACCTTTGAGTAGGGGATCAGGTGGGAGATCAGGGATTTGATGATTTCTCTCAGCATACCGACACAAACCGAGGTGTTAGAGTGAGCCCTCTTAGTGGAGTGTTTTTTTTGCTGAGAATTCACCAGTAGTGAGACCCACCACTAGGCGTCACATAGCGAAGTATTCCATAGATGGCAGAATATAGATGTCACAGAGGTCCAAGAGGACCAGACCTATAGGAGGAAAACCATAGGATTCAGGGACAGTTGTGCGAGGCACCCAAGACAGAGCCAGTCATGCGAGGAGCAAGCAATGTTATGCATGTGGTGGGCAGGGTCACATGGCTCGTGACTACCTGAAATTCCATACGGATGATCAACAGACGGTCGAAGGACCTCCCAGGTAGAGACGGAGGTTCGACCGAGGAGGTCCACTAGGAGCAGGTGGACAGGGGCGAGCTCAGCTCTAGAAAGCTGAGGCCTACAACCATGGCACTCCAGAGATGATACAAGGTACGATCTATGTATACTCCACCTTAGCTGCAATACTTATAGACATAGGTGTCAGTCATTCTTTTATTTCCACTTCCCTCATTTGGAGGTTAGAGATTTGGTGGAGCTATTGGCTAGATCCTTATGGCTAGAGAATCCTACTGGAGAGGATTCGATGATGACACACTAGTTCCGGTAGTGTGATCTTACTCTATGAGGTGAGAGATTTGGCTGGGATCTCCTAGTAGCAGCATTGAGGCCTTACGATGTATTCTTGGGTATGGACTGGTTATCTACATTCCATGATCATATTTACTGTATTAGGCGCAAAGTGTGGTGTATCCACACTGATGGGACTAGGATTACCTTTACCAGTGAGAAGGGAGCTTTTCAGCACAGGATGGACTTACCTGGAAGAGAGTGCATCCAATCACTCATCAGTTGGCTAGCCTAACCCTCAGAGCGGTTGATGTGGAGAGTCCGAGATATCTTGTAGTGGTGGACCAGTACGCGAATGTCTTCCCTGATGATGTTCCAAGTCTACCACCTCACAGAGAGGTGAAATTTTATATTTTTTTGTACCCTTGAACAACACCGATATCTACACCAGTGTATCGGATAGCTCCCGTGGAGCTTTGTGAGCTACGGGTAAAGCTGGAGGACTTATAGGGGAAGGGGTTCATCCGGTCCAGTGTTTCTCCTTGGGAAGCCTCGATTTTATATGCCAAGAAGGAAGATGGGAGCATGATACTTTGTTTTGACTATCAGATCCTAAACCAGGTGACCTTGAAGAACAAGTAGCCACTCTCTAGGATTGACGACCTCTTTGATCATCTGAAGGGAGCACAATGATTCTCGAAGTTAGACCTCAGATTAAGATATCACCAGCTCAGAGTATGAGGCAAGGATGTGCACAAGATGACTTTCAGATGTCGGTACAACCATTATGAGTTTTTGGTCATGCCATTTGGCGTGACCAACAATCTGACAGTGTTCATGGGAATCATGAATAGGATCTTTCATCCATAACATGATCGCTTTATAGTAGTATTCATCGACAACATTATTATATACCCGGCTACTGAGAAGGAGCATGCCTATCATTTTTAAATAATTCTGGACACACTTCGAGAGAACCATCTTTACGGTAAGCTCTCGAAGTTCCAGTTTTGGATCTGATAGGTTCACTTTCTAGGACATGTCATCTCGAAGGCTAGAGTAGCGGTGGATCTAGCGATGATTGAAGAGGTACTTGCTTGGGAGCCACCCAGGAGTGTGACGGAGGTACGAAGTTTCCTGGGTCTGGCTGGATACTACCAGAGGTTTGTGCCAGATTTCTCTAAAGTTGCAGCACATTAATCAACGTTGACAAAGAAGGGTCAACCCTTTGTATAGTCAGAGAGATTCTATCGGAGTTTTTAGGAGATGAGGTAGAGACTGACTAGTGCCCCCATCTTGAGGCTACCGGAGGAAGGAGCTGGGTATGTAGTCTACTGCGACGCATCGGGGACCGGGCCTGGATGTGTCCTGATGCAGGAGTGAGTAGTGATCCCATATGTTTCTCAATAGATGAGACATCATGAGAATAACTACGCTACCCATGACCTAGAGTTATCATCATTGGTATTTTCCTTGAAGATGTGGCGACATTACTTGATGTGAGAGCGTTTTACAGTTTACTCTGATCACAAGAGTCTCAGGTATATCTTCTCTCAGAAGGACCTGAACCTGAGGCAGCGGCACTGGATTGAGTTCCTCCAAGACTATGACATCGAGATAGTCTATAATCCTGGGAAGGGGTGCATTATAGTAGATGCACTCAGCTGGAGATCTGGTATACAGCTTCTAGGTGAAGTGACGGAGCAGCTTGACTCTTTACGGATATCCTTGGTTGAATGAGATGGAGGAACTTTTCTTCAGTCTCTTATAGTCACTCCCCCACATATTTAGCGAGTTAGGGAGGCGCAATGTCGGGACACTGACTACGAGACTCAACGTGTTCAGATATCCTCATGGTAGGTAGTTGATGGATTTTCTAAATGTGGGGAGCACGTCATCCTTTTCAGAGGATGTATCATGGTACCAATGTCACTTCAGGAGGAAGTTTTTTGGGAGTTCCACACATCCCCTCTAGCGGTACATCTAGTAGTGGGAAAGATGTACCAAGATCTATGACGACAGCACTAGTGGTTGGGAATTAAGAAATAAGTAGCAAAGTTTATCTCTCGGTGCCTCACTTGTCAGAAAGTGAAGGCGGAGCATCAGGTACCAACATGATTTGTTTAGCCTTTAGACGTCCCATAGTAGAAGTGGGTTGGGATATCCATGGACTTTGTGACAGGCCTTCCACGTACATCTAGAGGTCATGATTCTATCTGGGTGATCATTGACCAACTCACCAAGTCCACCCACTTCCTACCGATTAGAGAGCAGGGTTCAGTAGAGAGCTTGGGATGCCTCTATGTGAAGGATATTGTGGGAATACATGGAGTACCCTCGATGATTGTCTCCGATTGTGATGCATGTTTCACTTCCCGACTATGGAAGGGGTTGCATGAGGCTTTAGGGATGCAACTTTGTTTTAGCACCGCCTTCCATCCTCAGACGGATGGCCAGACTGAGCGAACCATTCATATCGTTGAGGACATGTTGTGTGCTTGCATCCTTGACTTCAGTTGCAGCTGGGAGGATCACTTTCCCTTGGTGGAGTTTTCATAAAACAATAGCTATCGCTCCACCATTGGGATTACACCATTAGAGGCCCTGTACGGTCGACCTTGTAGATCACCTTTCTGCTGGACTGACCCGGAGGAGTCAGCACTCATGGGACCAGAGATGGTATAGGCTACAACAGAAAAGGTGCAGATCATCTAGGAGTAGATGAAGACAACACCGAGTAGGCAGAACTCTTATGACGATAGGAGATGGAGACCTCTGGAGTTCGAGGATGGTGACCACATCTTTTTACGGGTCTCACCCTGATGACGTTTGCAGAGATTTGGCCGGGGTAGCAAGTTATCTCCGAAGTTCATCGGACCCTTCCAGGTCCTCAGTAGAGTTAGCGAGGTGGATCACCGCTTAGCACTTCCACCTTAGTTGCACTGGGTGCATGACATATTCCATGTATCCTAGCTGAGGAGATACATGCATAACCCTTCACACATAATTTAATGGGGTGAGATGGACATCGACGATGGGGTACCGTTTACGGAGGTTCCAGTGGAGATTGAGGATTGACAGGAGAGAGTCCTTTGTGGGTGATTGATACCTTTGGTGTGTGTACGTTAGCAGCACGGGAACCTCTTGGAGAGCACATGGGAGCAGGAGGCTCAGACTCATGCTCAGTACCCCCACAAGTTTTCCTAGTTTTGTGATATAGATTTCGAGGATGCAAAGACCTGAAGTGAGAAGAATGTAAATACCCGGATTTTTCATGTATTTATTTTAATTATATGGAATATTTCAAGTCCTCACAAATTAACGGCGCGTGATTCTGAGGCCCGGTGTGCCCGGAATGAATTTCTGAATTTTTTTAACGTACATTCAGTAAATGTGTGAGTGGGTTTTTTTTAATGTTTGAATCAGTGCTCAGAATTGAAATATGAGGACACCGTTGAACTCTCAGCGCTGATATTCACTTAAGGAGATCATCACCTCGACCGAAGTATATTGATAGTGGAAGACAGTTTTTCAATTTTTTGTCGAAGAAGAAAAAATAAAATAATTTACATTTTATTTTTCTTTTGAAACCACTCTTCTTGAGTTATGGAGGTGGGGACCACCCGAGCATGGAAAACTCCCAATTTGAATCCTAGTGGTGGGGACCACTCGAACCCTTCTTTAATGTGTGGAAATCCCTTGGAATCCTCCCATTCAACTGTGCCAACTCAATATAATTGATTGCGACTTTTAATTGTGCCAAAATTGATGTGGCAACATTAATTAACCAATCTTAATTAATATTGGATCCTCATTTACTTTTTGGAAATGGTTGGAAAAGGAGAATTGGTTGAGATCCTTGGAGAACATTGATGAAAATTTCCTCCAAACGAAGAACGCCCTCTCCAACAAAGAACGTACTTCAGAATCAAGAACGAGGACAATGCACAAGCCTAACTTCAGTAGCATGTTGCGAAAGCGACAATCGTTGGCACCCTCATCGCCTTCACGGACATCATCTCACGAAACTTGCAATGAGCAATAAAGGTAGGTTTTATTGTTGTTTGCATACCCCTTACCCTGTTCTTGTCGTTATTCATGATACAATAACAATTAAGCTGCTTTCTACTGTTCTAACGTGGAGGGTGTGGGCCAATCGAACACGACCTGACCTATCCAAAACCTATGTGAATTTTTGGTTGTCGCAAATCACTGGTGCCGTCCCGAGATGAGTGTGGGAATTTTCGGAATGAATATCGATCCACCGGGGCACACTCGATGACCCAAAGAATGTTTTAGGTGACCATACCGGCGACCGACACTAGTGGTGCTCGGGATGGAAGCCGACACTCCGGCCGGCCGCGATAAAGCCAGCGGCATGACCGCACCGTCAGAGAAGGACCGCGTCCTGTTGGCCACGGTGGAGCAAGGGAGGCGGCCAATCGTGTGAAGGGGGAGACGGCGCGCGTTCGTGCTGTCAGGCGTGCATGATTCGTGGGATGAGGCCGCATCGGCGAAGGAGGGAGGCCGACTCACTACCGGCCACCGGTGGGGGCGTGGCGTGCAACTGCACTATAGAAGAGGGCTCTCTGTCTAACCAGCTATAGCCCAGCGGGCCGCCCAGTACGGGCCACCAGTGCGGGCCACCCATTGTGGGCCGCCCAATGGGATGGGTTGAACCCAGCGAGCCGGGACAGACTGGACTCGGACCATTTTTGACTCCTTTTTACTCTTTCAACCATAACTTGAGCTACAAGCATCTGTTTGAAGAACCATCGACGGTGCCGAGAACCATGGATCGTGATAGTAATTTTGGTATACCACACTTGATTTTTGGATAAAGTTGGGGTAAGGTCAGTTTGGATCGAACATGAATCCAACCGGGCCCTCGAGACTAAAAGGCCAATAACATATAGACCTAGCGTCTCATTGACATACTGTCTGTTGCGTTGAGACCCCTTTTACGTGGAATTCCTTTGGGATACTTCTTTGTTTGACTCTTTGGTAGTTGGAATATCGACCTGTGGCTTGAAGATTGGACCCTCCCGAAATCAAGAGAGCTTAGTGCGGAAACCCTATGGCTGGCTGTAACATGAGAAAGAGATCCTATGTGGGTCTGTGCTTTAGGATCCTATGTGTGTCTATTTTCGAAAGTCCCGCATGGATCCGCTCAAGAAAATATAGATGGTACTACTCTAGAATCCTACGTGGGTATGCTATACTAGGATCCTACTTGGGTATGATAATTTAGGATCCTACGTGGGTCTGCCTCTTAACAGAGTAAGATGATTCAGAAGTTAACTTCTAATCATCTTTTCTACCATACCTAAGTTATACCTAGTGCGATTTGAGTCCTTACCTTTTTGGTATTCTTCTATGTGGCATTACCTTTGTGGTACTTACCTTCATGGTGATACCATTTTGGTATTCTTCTGTGTGGTGTTACCTTTGTGGTACTTACCTTCGTGGTGATACCTTTGTGGTATACCTCTGTGTGGCATTTCCTTTGTGGTACTTACCTTTGTGGTTTTACCTTCGTGGTATTCCTTCCTTTGTGGAACTGTTGATCTTTGTGATTTTGAGTTGGACTTTGTGTTTACTCATGAATAATAAGAGTAGACTTGATAACTTAGGTATATGTATGGGAATATACCTATGTAAGGTTGTCAGTTGTTTTCATGCTTTGTGTTTTATCCTTTGTGGATTTTTTTGAGACCTTTGAAGGTATCAGGGTCCCTACTGAGTATCATTATACTCACCCCTACACGGGCTATGCCCGCACCTTGTTGTGTCTTGTGCAGAAGACGAACAAAGCTAACAGTGGACGTGGGTACTAAGACTAGAGGTAGATTTGAGGTGGACATTAGATGATTCATACCGCAGAGATGACCGTTCGAGAGTTATACCTACTCTTTAGGTAGAATCCTTGGTGGGTGTTTATAGGATCTATTTAAGTATACTAGTACTTTTTAGTTTCCTTGTAATTTCTAGTTGGGCTTGTATTTTGGCTCCCCTTTTCTTACAGTGCACACTCTTTTTACTTTACAGTTTACTTGTGTTTGCATCTTGCTGTGTGATTGGTTGTGTGTGTTTGCAGGTGATAAAGGAAATTCCTACTCAGTTTTAGGGAATACTCATTTTGGTGCTAGTCCCCAGCCCCTGGCCTATGAAAGTCTGGCTTGGGGTAGTCACGACATAGGCCCCGGGGGTTGGGTTGTGACATTATTTTCAGAAACACTCCACTCCCCATCTAATAAATACCACCTCTCACCACACCTTCTCCTCACACCTTATAATATTTTTATATAACCCCAAATCTACCAATTTATATTACCATGACTCCTCCCCAAGTACTAGGATTTTTTTTCTTACCAAAATACCATTCTATGGAGCCTTAAGGGGTGGCCTAATAGGAGACATCCAAAGGAGAAGTTAATACCCTCAACTAATATTTTTCAATTTTCTTCCTCCACATACTCTAAAAAATTTCCATCCAACATAAAATAATGCATCCAATATCATTATTATAATTTTAATTTTTTTTAATGTAATATCCATCATCCAACCTTTTCTCATTTCATTCTAAAACCAAAAATAAACATTGTTTATAGTATGGACGGTTCACCACCCCTAAAAATAACACAATTTTATTCTCCACCATATTAAATACTGGTTATAGAAATATTATTATGGTTAAACATGAGGATAATAATTATATTATATCTTATTTAATTTTCTAGAAATTATTAAAAACCATTTAATTAAATAAAATAAATATAGTTCATGATAGTTGGTAAAACAACCAAAATAAACTAACTGTATAACGATAACGTTTGTAAAAATGAATCATCCCTATTCTATAACACATATGGTTATTTGAGACTATTTAAAATTTTATTGTATCAATATAATTTTTTTAACTTTGGGAGTTTTAGTACCATTTTAAAATAATCTTAATAATTATCTACAAGCTAAAGAGACCTTGGAACAATGAAAAAACGGCCACAATATAGTAATTATAGACACAATATCTCAATTAAATTAATTTAAAAAATATTAAATATTTATAATAAATAAAATATATTTTAATAATATTCTAAATAATTTATTTAATATATTTAATTTAATTATTCTAGAGGTTAAGAGAAAGTGAATAATGAATCTGGCCACATGGTAGGGGAACTTCCTGACCATCCTCCTTTATTTTAGGTCATGCCTTTTCCCTTTGTAATTAACTTCATCATACTTTTATTCACATTTATTACATTAATATTATATATATATATATAATATAAATATTCCCATCAAATATATATATATATATATATGGTAATCTTGAAATTTATTTTTTGGGGATATACATGTTTTTGAGGTTTCCCACTCAATTTCATTAACCATAAAAACCTAATTAAAGGGAATTTATCTATTTCTACTCCATTTCATGTATGACTACATAAAATGGTTAAAACCATACATTACTTACAAAATTTTCATTATATTATGTAAAACTTTATAAGTTCATTTCATTTTTTGGAAATTAATATTTTTTACACTATTTAAAAACTCTTTACCCATTCCCCTAAAAATGTTTTTTTTGAGGTACATTTCCAAAGTTACATGTACAATTTTTTACATATTCATTTTACTTGGAAATAATTTTTCATGTACTATACTTATTTTTACCTTTTAATATTCAATAATGTTTTAATCCATTTTTCATGGATACCATTATGATATTCCATCCGGTATTGATATAAGACGTGATTATGAAACCCATTTCATTACATGGGGTAATTATTATGTGTATTCCTTACATTTGATTTCCATTTTTGGAGAACATAATCATGTAAATTTTGTGATATGAGTTCCAAGTTAGTGTTCTAATGCATTGAGAAATATTTATATCTCATGAGATGATATGTATGGGATAAGGGAGTAAACATAATCCATGATGGGACTCTATACACTATGTAATGTTTTCTTAGAAGCAATACTTGACTTATGATTATGTCATGATTTATGTTTTTTCCACTTACTATAATTCCATGATCTTATAATTCCATTTTTTTATGTTTCCAAATCATTATTCATGTGAATTTTCTTTATGATGTCATGATATGTCATTGGGATCATTGTTATTCTCCTTTATCATGCTTATTACCTTATTTGGATTTATAGATCACCATATTTTTTTATATATTCCCCAAGATATCCAATGAATTTTTAGAAGATCAAGGGAATTTAGGATAATGTTTTATAGTTTTAAATAATGATGATGTAGTTTATTTTTATGTTTTTGTATCATGTTTCTAAAATTCCAAAGACACTAGACCTCTTGATCTTTGGGTTGTGTTTATAAGATATTTGTGTTAGTATTCATGTAACAATATGTGAAAGTGGATTGGGTTTCTGTAGGTGGTTTTAGAGGAATGTATAGTTATTTGTTGGGATTAAGAAAATAAAAAATTAGTAATACCCCTAGATATAAGTCTATGTATTAGAGAGGATCTTGAAATTTTGGTAATTTTTAGAGAAAGCATTTTCTATGAAATGAAATCTATGTTTAGATACTACATATGGATGTATCTCTAGTAAAGATGTAATTAGAGTTAATAGTCTTAAAATGGATCATTTTTTATTAAATCAACTTATATCTGGTGCACACCTAAGTGGTTTTTTTACCTAGTTTGACACTCTGTGGGGTTATTCTTTTGTAAAATCACAAACTCTTTATGAACAACTATAAATACTTGAATAAATTGTTAGGTTATAAAAACTAATTGAAAAATTAACATAGATAACCTAGATTGAAACCAAAGGAATCATAAGTTAGGATATATATTTAATTTATAAGTTATTCATTATATTTTTATAGTTTCCAATTTATATGTTATTTACTTTATGTATTCATATCCCTAAATATTTTATTTTATATTAGTTAATGGAGTAAAATATGAGGAATCATTCCAACAACTAATGTAATGATTTCACTAATGAAATGACTAACATGATGAGATTATGATCCATGAAATTTATAGTAGTAGTAGTTGACCAAAATAATGTAATGAATAATAACTTGAATTGTGTAGAATAACCTCCTCTCTTAAGAAAGACAATGTTATAGTTCAATACTTTATATGAAAAAGGCCTCCTACTTTTAGAAGATAACCTAACCCCCACATCATGGAACAATAGATTAAATCCATTGAGATGATATTCTCTATCCTCCAATGATTTAATGAAGAGAATGTCATTCTATCCATTTATCACCTAGAGGGAGAAGCTGGCCAGTGGTGGACACAGATACGAAGCCCAAGGAGGAAATCAAATCCATCGAATGGGATAGATTCAATAAAATATTTCTTACTAAATATTTTCAAATATATATATATATATAATAATGTATTGGGAATTCCATAGAATAAATAATAAGGCGGCTGAGTCCATCGGGGATTATGGGTAAAAACTTTCAAGGCTTTCACAGTATTCCTATGGTTTCATCATTAACACCAAATGTAATTTAAAATACATATTTAGTGGATTAAATCCTTGTATATGAAAATAATTGGTTATTTAAGGCTTTGATTGTAATAGATAAATTATTTGTTGTTCCCTTAAATTATATATGAATATCGGAGACTCTTATTATTCTCATGGGGATGGAGATAAAAATTGGGAAATGGATTTTAATTAAGGAGGATCAAAAGATAAATCTCATAGAGGAAAGATATGCCAACTTTGAAGGTGTTAAAAATATGGGAAGAATAATCTCTGAAACTATCTCAAGTGAGAAACGAGATTCTTCAAGTGTGAAAAGGGGTATTATACAAATCAATGCCAATGGGAGATGAAGAACACCACTAATGTGATAGAATAAAAGAAAGTTACAATCAATTCTTATCTTATAGTACATTATTTCAACAATAAGGAACATAGACATTATGCAAGACAATTCCCTATGCCAAGGGTTGTTTGAGTTAATCAATGAAAAAAACTCTAAGGCTTTGAGATAAAGTACGAGAATATACTATTACTACTGTTGATGTAGATCCTGAAAATGATGTGGTGAAAAGTATGTTTGTTATTCATTCAAGAATAGTGAACATACTCTTTGATTCTAGTTTTACATATTTATTTATATCAGGTAATTTTATTAGAACTATTTAAACACCACCTCAAAAATGAGACTTATGCTATTTTTTAGAATAGAAAATAGAAAAAAATCATCTTGAGAATACAAATCCTCCCCAATAAATGCCTGGGGAATAAACCTAAAAAACACTATCATACTTAATTTAGTATAATTTGATTCTATACTGGGCATATATTGGATATTCTTATATAAAGACAATATCAAATGATGGGAGAGGGAAATCAATCTTTATATCCTGATTCATCCTCCAATTCCTTAAAATTTTAAGGAGGAGGATGCATCTTCTTTTGAATATTCTTCTAAATAATGGATATTATTACCATGTAATTAATCATATCTATCTCAAATTATTGAGATAAAGGATAGAATCATTCTTGAAAACATTCCTATTATGTTGGACCATATTGATGTATCCCTAAAACATTGTTCGGTCTTCCTCCTGATCGAGAGGTTGAGTTATAATTTGAACTTAAACTTGTATCTCTAATAATATCCAAGAATCCTTAAAAAATGGACAACATTGAGTTAGTATAACTAAAGAATCATTTACAATATAATCTAGAAAAGGGTTTTATACCCCCAAGCGATTCACTGTGGTGTGTATTGGTCCTCTTAGTCAAAAATAAGGATGGGACTATGTGAATATATATTTATTATAATGAACTATATAAGATCACAATAAATAACATGTATCCCCTACAATATATTTTTGACTTGTTTGATCAACTATGTTGGGTATAGTACTAATATATGTGTAAACTTCGATTAGGTTATCATCAAATAATGGTGAGTATAAAAGATATTTACCATATAGGTGATGTGCCCACACACATCATTGATGGTGTTCTCTGGTGTTTCCTGCACCGACTCTATCCCTTCGCAATGCTAAGGTTGTTGTTTTTGTGGATGGTTTTTCTGATTGTTTGTGTTGGTGGTTTGATGTGTGGTCTTTTGGCTCTTTCGAGATCGTTGTTGCAGACGAGTTTCTCTCACCGTCACTGATGATGTTGATACAATGACAAATAATCACTTTTTTCAGCTCATGGATTCTATGGTGCCTGTGATGGTGTTCTGTGATGGAATGAATCCGGCAATGATCCGGTGGTTCTGGCATGGTGCGACAGTTTCGGAGAAGATGGTGTCAACGTTGACAAGATGAACAGTGGTGATGATGATGGCTCGGGCATCGTGCTGCATTGATTCACGTAAGGTAAAAGGCTCGATGGTGTTTCTCTATTTTTTGAATTTTGAATGTGATATTTTGGGGTGTTGTGCAGTTTGTATGTGTTCCCACTTAGCCTCATTGTGGATATTTTGAAAATTTAAAAAAGGGGATTTGGAGTTTAAGACCCTTTAGGGTAGGAGTCCTTTCTAGTTTTCTATCATTTTGGAAAACTAGATCTGTGGTGGTGGATGGTTGCTTCAATAATGAGAGAGGGATCCAAATAAATTTCAGGTATCTTCAATATGGATGATCTTGATTCTAATCTTGGTAAAATCCTAAGTCTTAGGCTGTGAAGTAAGTGGATGTCACTGTTAGACTTTGGTCAAGTCACATAGTTCTACCTAGAAGGTAGCTATTTGTTGATTGGAAGATAGAGACACACTAGATGCATTAACATTATCTCATATGGAAGAAAGTATCTTAGGCTAGTGGTTGTAGCCTAATCTACTCCAATCAGGATAGGGCCTTCCACTTAAATATCTCATGATGAATGGCGTTTAATCGAATTGGATAGACATTAATTAATTACAATGATTACTAATCCTTAAGGATACCAAGTTTTAGAATTATAGATTTATGTATTCAGATTCCCCTACTCTCGATCCCTACCCTTGTGTGGTTTAGCTACTCCTGGTAAGAGTAGAGAAGAATAAACAAATAAGAACCTTGCTTGACATGCTAAGATGATTTGAAATTAAACAATTCACAATCATGCAAGGGTTAGATTCACTAAATAGGGAGAGCATGTAGATGGGATTTAAAGAAAAGTAAATAATAATTTTAACCACGTAATTACTTTCAATGAATGTAGAAATGGATTCAATATGACCTTGATGTTGAATGATGGTAAGAGATTAAAGGGAATTGAAGCCGATGATTAAAACACAATGCAAGACTCTTGAATTAGAATAAAATATAAAAATGGTGATGAAATTTATGTTTGAGTGGGAAGGGGTTGAAGGAAACATGAGAGGAGAAAAAACAAAGAAAAGACTCTTCTCTAAAATGCTCTCAAAACCACTGCTGCGGTGTTGTATATATAAGATAAATGATTCATGATGTGTAATGGATTACACACCGTGTATGAAAATCCATGAAATTTTCTTTGGATTTTAAATATAGGGTGTATATCATGCGTATATTATCTGAAATCCGGGGTTTTACAGATATCACATTGTGTATCGATGACATGTGATGTGTACTAGGTTCCAACTATATCTCTAGAGTTAATTTTTCATTCAACAATTTTGACTGAGGCCACATCTTGTATTGTCCATTCACAACATGTAATAGATTAATTTTCTACTTTATTCATGACCTGGTTCATGAGTTGGATCAAAACATGATGGATGCTATGAAATCCTATTAAATGACGTGTAATGATGGTTCATGACATGTAATAGGTGAATTATTCATGTTTTATACATTTATTTCCTTGAAACACTATGACTCCCCATTCCTGAAAATTAAGAACATACCAACCACATTGTTGATTAAAACAATTAAAATCATTAATTAAATGGAAAAAATGTATATATGAATTTTTCTTATCAAATTCTCCCACACTTTAACAATTTATTATCCTCAAGAAAAAATGTCTCAACAGTGATTTCAAAAGATAAGCAATTTTTAAAACAGGAAACACTCATCATGTCCAGATAAATGAAACTAAGTGTAAGAGGAAAGGTTAGTTTCTAGAATCATCCCCACATAGAAAATCCATCATTCATCATAACTCAGTTATTTTAAAAAAAAGTATAATATTTTAATTAAAATCTTTTAACTTTTCCTTGAATTCTATACCCTTTTGTAATTTACATTACAATGATTATTCTTTCATCACATAGGGTAACATGAAATTTGAATTATGCTCATAACCTAAGTACATTATCCTAACCATAGGGTTGAATTGGTTCTATCATATCCACTTTGTAAAGACAAGTACAAAATTAATCATGAGGTCTTCATCAATTAGGTTCTAATGACTCTAAGGTTGTGGGTAGGTGAGTAAAAAGTGAAAATAAATCTCAAAACGAGGGTAATCATTAAATCATAATGCATGAGTGTCATGATAAGTGTAATAAAATGCCTACCCATTCTAATCAAGTCCACACTCCTAGAAGCTCTGGTTGGATCCATATAAATGTCAATATTGTACTCAAAAAGTATCTTGTTCCCTTTCCCTTTCCTTTTGTGTTTCTATTTTTTGAAAGTCATGTCTAAGATAGATCTCGCATCCCTCCCCTAACCACATATGATCCTTTAAGGGATTCATTGGTTTAGAGATTTTGATTTTTAACCTTCATAGAACATAACCCTTGTCATTTTTTAATTTCTTTTATATTTGGAAAAGAATAGAATAAAATTGAAATTCTATAAAGTAAATATGGATCACAACCAAATAGTATAAAGAGTACATCATACATCTCTATAAATAAAATCATCCCATGCTATATGAAAAATTCCCCCACACTTATTCTAAATTAAAATCATGCATTATAAAAGGAGTAGGGTAGGAAATGGAAAGTATTCTTGGAATAGATTCATTCTATAAGGTCATTCATTGAAACAAAGGGCTAAGAGAATAAAATATGTAAGGTGGGTCTCACAAAATAGTGGCTCAACAAAGATTGCCTCAATCATTTTAAAACTGTACTTGTTATGTCATAGCCTCAATAAGATCTCAATATAAGTTCTAATACATTTATATGTCCCAGGTATCACCCAAGAGATATTCTCAGAAATGAATATGAAATTGTAGGCTTAGTGTTTTCTCAGGTAATGAGAATAACAATAGAAAATGACAACTACAAGGGGTATAAAACCATGCAATAAGATAATTAATCATAATTTCAAAAATTTTGAATTTTAATTAAATCAATAATCTCATAAATCATTCTAAAATATCTAAACAAAGACAAAACATATATTCTATCAATTTCTAACTTATCATTTTATTTTATTTAAATGGGTATAATGTTTTTCAAGTTAAAAGCATGCTAAATGTTTTGAAAACTATCTTCTAGATAGGTGAGAATAGACACAATTCAAGTGTATTGATATTGAAAATCATGAGAAAATACCCCACACATAGAAAGTGATAGTGTCCAAACTGTACATGAATGTATTGTGAGAGTATTATAGTAATTAAAATGTAGAAAAAACAAAATAGATTTTGTATAATTATAAAATTGAGGAAATTGAGAGTTCCCTGGATAGTGTCATGGAATGAGGGTATTTGGATGTTTCTATGTGAAATATGGGTCACTTAAAAAAAATTTAGAAGAAAATCCATACACTAGAAAAAACATTTTAGTCTACAGGTGTTAAGAATTTGAAAAGCCGAATAAAGGGCAGGTGCATAGTAAGCTGAACATGAATAACCAGGTTTATTAAAATTTAGAAGATGTTTTCAATATAGCTCAATAAGGGAATCAAAATAAAAATGAAAAATACTCAATCACAACAAAAAAATCTAGACAAATGATCGACTATGGGTTGCCTCCTATAAATTGCTAACATGACATCATTTGCCAGACAGATGGACCAAGATATCCTGTAGATGGGTCCATCGGCTCAATTGCTCCTCTTTCGCTTGTAGCAACTGGTGGAACTATTATCAAGCTCATGAGGTCTCTTGACTTGATTTATGACTTCATGTGAAGGAGCGTGATCATTAATCAAGTGTGCAGTGAATGATATTATTGCTTGTGGTGGCTGTTGTTGTGCATGTATTTCTATGGAAAGTTCCAAAAGTTGTCGTTCGATTTCTAAGATGTGTTGGGATACTCTTTAGACTACAAATAATGGTAGGATGGGTCCATAAAAACTATGGAAGTTGCATAGGTACTAGGTATGTCCATTTGAAATATGAGTGAAATCAAATTAAATCCATGTTAGAATGATGCAAAAATAATTTCCATATATATAAAAGTGATCAGTACCAAAAGGGGGCATAAATAGATGACAAAATTAATTAAGGCATCCCTAAAAAAAAGTATAAATCCTAAAATAAACAAAAATAGAAGACTAATGGCCATCCTCAGGACCAAAAATCTCCTCTATTATTATCCCTCTCAATGGTTGTGATGAAAGTTATAAGTCTAGATTAGTGTACGCAGAAGTAGTAGTAGCAGGTAAATCGATGACATATGGTGGCGTAGTAGTGCTAAATACATTGGTTGGAGTGGGTGATGGAGAGGTACAGATCTATTACGAGGATGTGGGTCTGACAGCTGGATCGATAAAAGGGACCTCTATGGAAGAAGCGGTGGCCAACCCATTGCCTCTCCTAGCCAACATATCTAAATGATCATGCTCGATCGCTGGGTTAGTAATATAATATAGTAGGTTGGGATGGGATGTAGTGGAGTGGTGTACTCTGTAGGATCCATGAATGGAAAATGAAGATAAGTGAAGATCTAGAACATGTTTTCAATGATGTATTGTTGGGTAGCCCAGATCTATGAAAGGGTGGAATGGGTGGGTGGAGGAATGGTGGATGGGGTGGTAGAAGATATAGTAGGATTAATGGGTAGAACGGGTGGGGAGGTAGTGTTTTGATCAACTGTTGGGTCTGCTGCTGAATGTGGTGGGGCTTCCTGCACTCCCAGTGCCCAATTATAGATGTAATTCTCCTTAACCCAAATCTGCATCTTATGTAGCATGACAAAATCAAAAATCTCAATAGGTACCAAGGAGGTTAAAGGAAGAGTTGGTTTGGAGACTTCGAGGTACTAATGTAGATGAGTAATTAAAGATCCTCCCATCAAAGTATCGCAATTCCGCTGTGCATGTGCTTCATCATACTGGGAAAAATCAGCAACTAGGTTCATGGCAGGGCTGCCCATGGCTATTGCAATAATGAGCACATTTACCTGGATGGCACTCCCATAAGACTCATCCCTGGAGAACCATCCCTGTGTCATAGATGGATGTAGAATCCGTAAGGCTGTACCCAACAACTGGGTATATTTCTTGATGTGTGGGTCATGGTGCAAATGAGGATTTCGGTAAATCAGCTCCCATAGATGCTCTGAATCGGCTCAGGGTGGATCCATTTTTAGAGTCGGATAGACCATCGAGATAACAAACTCATCAGTGCAAATACCAATGTCGATGCCGAACTTGGTGAATGAAAGCTCATGTGGCTGACAACCTAGGTAGAATTTGGGGCTTTCAGTGGCCATCTCAAACATTTACAAGAACTCTAGAAATAATTCCACATATCTATCCTCACAAATATTGAGAATGCTGTTGATAGAGAGCATCTCCAGGAGGTTAAGGACGTCATCGCTAATGTTCATCTTGGATAAGATGGGCATGAAGAAGGTCTTGTTCACACACATTGGCTTAGCCTACAGTTTGATCTGATTGACGCGGTGATGTGGGTTGGTAAAGCAGAATGTAGGGTTCATGTTGAGGTTTTCATCACTGCCGAGGTGGATGAAACAACCCTCGCGGAAAGGTTCTTTGAAGATATTTAGTTTTTGACCATTCAATTTAAAATGTATTCCACCTTCTCTTTGAATTTTGATTGTCCCATATGGAAAAACATAAATTACATTGAAGGGGCCTGACCATTGAGATTTCATATTTCCAGGGAATAGTTTCAATCATGAGATGAACAAAAGGAACTTATTCTTCAGTAAAAATATATGACTAGAAATGGCTTGATCATGCCATTTCATTGTTTTTTCCTTATAGATCATGGCATTTTTATAGGCATCCCTATGTATATCTTATAATGCAGTTAATTGCAATATCCTAGATTCTTCGACCTTCTTAGAATATAGATTCAGTTTCTTAATCATGCAAAATTAATGATGCTCCAGCTCAATTGGGAGATGACATGGTTTCCTATAAATTGGTCTAAATGGTGTTGTGCTTATATGCATCTTATAAGCAGTCTGGTATGCCATAGTGCATCATCCAGTTTGAGATTCCAGTCACTTTGGCTTGTATTCATAGTCTTTTCCATAATTTTATTTATCTCCCTGTTTGATATTTCAACTTTCCCACTTGTTATGGGTGGTAGGGAGTTCCAATTTTGTATTTCATTCCATATTTCTCTAGTAATACTCCCACAACATTTTTTGTGAAGTGTGTTCCTGAATCACTAATGTGTAAACTTGGGAATCCAAATATTATAAAAACAATATTTTTTAGAACGTTCATGACCACTATTGGTGCCAAAATATATGCACGAGGAAAATATGAAAAGGACCCAACAGTTCCAAAAGGGGATTCTTTGTGAAGCACCCTTGAAAATATCTTTAGCAGCTTGGTCGGAGAAAATATAAGGCATTCTATGTGCCTGCTATAGTGGAACGAGATGGTCAACTCTATGGCTATGAAGAAATTGACGGAAGGATTCACGCTGCGGAGGGAAGACAATCGTCTCTACATTTCATTTGAAATTGATGGAAGCCTCTACGACCACCGTAGAGGGAATAAAGCAAGACTTTGTGCCACATAGGGGATGACAGTCGACTTCTTAATTATGATGAAGTTGACGCAATCCACCTTTTATGGAAATGCACAAGTGGCTTCGTAGCATCCCATCAGCACTTCTCACCCCCTGACACCTATAAATACCCTTCTTCCATCACTCCAAAGGGATCAACATCCTGACCATTATCCTTATAAGATCCCAAATCGCAAAGCACCATTTCCTTTTCATACCATTGGGAAAATGAATCTTCTGAGGTAATTGAGGATTGTGAAGTCCATTTCCCTTTACTCAAGTTTACCCCCTCTTCAAAAAGGGATTCCCTACATGGAGCCTATCACACCTCCACAAGGAAAGAGACCCCTTTGGGTACTCGAGACTTCACGAAGTTCCCAAGCACCATGAAGCACCCTCCAAAAACATGTGTACTCCACGCTAAGGCCGAGATTCTATGCTTTACGAAGTCATCCTCTTTAGAAATTCATATCCGCTGCAATCCTTTGTGCTCTACGACTCCCTATACTTCATAAAGCCATGTGCTCTGCAAGTCCTTATATTTTGTTAGCCCATGAGCTCTGCGAATCCTTGATCTCTTAAAATCTCTATTCTCTATGAGCCCTTGAGATTTTTGAAACCCCTTTCTACTAGGCCTTTTTATTTTCAAAACCTTTTATTGTGCAACCCTCCAAGCTTGTATGAAGTGATTTTAGGGTCCCTTGGGTGGTGCTTCATGTTACGTTTCTTTTACTCATGCATCTTTTCATAGGAAAGCTAATAACTATTGCTTTTTCGCAGAGCCACACTATGTTGAGACACTCAATGGATCACTCTGATAACATTTATCCACATGACATTGCTGGTGGCTTCCCTTCCCCAAGGGTTAAAGAGTGCTGTTTATGTAAGTCCTAGGGGTGAGGAGAAAATCCCCACCGTGTAAGCTGTAGGACATTAAACTGTAAAGCATCATCGTCCCCAGCACATGACATCAAACTGTAGCCTCGCCCTGTGCAATTTACACGAGGTACCCTACCTCAGATATTTTCCATGCCCACTCATCTCTACGGGAGTGAGATCTTCCTCACATGGAATGAGATCCTCCTTTCATGGAACGAAATTTCCTTGTGGGGAAGGGAAGACATACCGATGTAAGCCCCTAGCCTTTCTTGCAGGAGGTATCACCCTTGCTCCGCATTGCCTCTTCCGAGCTCAAAGGCCAGAGGAGAGATGGGAACAAGGGACTCGATACCCTATCCCTCTCCCTTTGATATTTATCACCATCGGTCCTCCATCCTAGAGTAATTCCAAATCTCCATCTCCTTGGGCCGCTAACCACATGTAATCCCCACTCCATTCATCTCGGATGCACCTTTCATGATGTGACCGTCAAGTCTTTGTTGCCTCTTGTTTCTTACACTGAGCATGACTCACATGAGCCTAGAGAAAGCATCGATCATGACTCCCTTTAGGGGTAGCCTTAGTTTGTAATCCCCAATACTTATATCCAAACAATGTGGACTTTGATCTTTTCCCTTTCCAAGAAAGGTACGTACGAAGCCTATATGAGGTTCAAGCCCATCACCCATTGGTCCCGACCATCTTAACATCGGCTCTCCCTCACCCCACATGTCGTTAAACTGTATTCCCCCATTCGTCCCCTGAGACGTTAAATTGTATGCATTCGAACTATGTGGGTTTTGATCCCTGTGTCTTGGGACAAGGTATGTAGGAGGCCTCCTCGAGGTTCAACCCCAAACACTAGTAAACTCTAGTGTCCCCTTTTTTAGGACCAATAATATTGTTCAGTCCATTAGTGGCATTAGACCAGCTCTTAGGAAGCTAACCATGTGTAATCCCCACACTCAACCCATACTCTGACAACCAAGAGTGTCCCTCTTGTGATGGTATTTTAACCACACATAAGCCCCAACATGTCGTCATGTCACTCTTCATTGTGAACACCCAGATTCTATGCCCCATTTCGAACTACGTGGGACTTGATCCCTATCTTCTAGATGTGGAATGTAGATAGCCTCCATGAGGTTCAACCCCAAACACTGGTAAACTCCAGTGTCCCCTTTGTTGGGATAGACACCCTTGGTCCACTACTTAGTGGTGTTAGACCAGCTCCCAGGATGCTAACTATGCATAATCCCCACACTCAATTCATACTTCGCCAACCGATAGTGTCCCTCTTGTGATGGGATGCTAACCACATGTTATCCCTAGCATGTTTTTAGGTTGTTGTCTTTTTTGTGCACCCTGATTCTATTCCCCATTTCTAAAGAGGTGGGTTTTGATCACTGTCTCCTAGATAGGGTACATAGAAAGCCTCCTTGATGTTTAACCCCAAAAATGGTAAACTATCATATCCCCATTGTTGGGATACACACCCTTGGTCGACAAATTGGTGGTGTTAGACTATATCCCAGGAATCTAACCATGCATAATACCCACACTCAATACATATTCCTCCAAACCAAGAGTGTCCCTCTTTTGATGGGCTGCTAGCCACATGTATATCCCAGCATGTCTTTGGGTTGTTGTCCATTGAGTACACCCTGATTCTATGCCCCATCCTGAACTATTTGGACTTTGATTACCTACATCAGGGATATATAATAGGCCCCTGTAAGGTTCAATCCCATCATTCATGTCCCATCCAAGTCTCTCCCTTGAGCCTTTTTTTGGGAAGGTCATTCCCCAACCTGGAGGTTCTGCTTCCTTTGGGTCCCATCCATGTGTCCATTCTCACATGAAACCTTATCAGGTGTTCCATCACCACACCAGACTACATGTACATTGATTCCCCACCATAGGGATATGTAGGAATCCTCTCGGAGGTTCAATCCCAACATCACCATCATCTTCATGTCAGTTCCATCCCATTCCTCCCACCCACTTCGTTCAACCATCCATCATCCTTCCTGATTCCACCTAGGATGCCACATTCTGGAGGGATCATGCCATTTTCTTAGTAACCTAAACTTGAATAAGCCTTACACAATCCCTTACCATCCAACCAAGAGTTTCCTCTTTTGATGGGCTTCTAACCACACATAAGTCCCAACATGTATTCGGGTTATTGTCCATTGTGTACACCCTGATCCCATGATTAACCCTTTGAAATATGTGGGTTTGATCCCTATCTCATAGAAATGGAATATAGTATACCTCCCTGAGGTTTAATCTTAGACAATGGTAAACCATGGTGTCCCTTTTGTAGGGACCCAAGCATCCTTGGATCTTTCCTCATAGAGCGTCTTGATCTTCCCATCTAGTGAACCTCCCAGGTGCTCTCTCCTAGGGATGTACCAATATAATCCACTCTTACCAATGGACTGATCAGTTCGATCTATCTCCACTAGACGTCCAACTCATGGAATACCCCGTGTTAAATATGGGAATCTGAGAAAAACCTCAAAGACATGCCTAGAGAATATAATTCCCCACACTCAATGTGGGATGCCTCAGAATTTTGTGTCCTCAAAAAGAACTATCATAAGGAGAAGAAATCCAGGTGTACCAGTGTTTACTGTCCATACATGCCAGAAACCTCCATCATGAATACTCCCCTAACCAAAGTTTGATGCCATAACTTAAACCCTTGGAATGTCCTCACATAAGCAGTGCAATTAACCGGAATCCAAAAAGATATGGCCCCAAGGATGAGATTTATGAACAATATCTTAAATCTATGAGGAAGAATCAGACTAAGAGACAAACTATTAGGAGGAATCCATCAAAGGATAAACCAAAATCCCATCATCCCACTTCAATCATGGAGAAAATTTCCCTAAATAAGGGATGGATGTCACCCACCTTTGGAAAGAGGGAGTGCGGGGAAACAATTTTCACATCACAACATGCCTGAACACACCCTGAAAAAAGAATCAGAAACAAAAATGGTGAACCCGATGTGAAGATTCTTTTAAATATAGAGTTTAGTAGCATTCATGGAATCCAAAAATAAACATGTCCCCAGATCTTGCTATCCGACACCAGGTCCAAACAAGAAAATAGTCATCCTTGCGTGAAACTCACCAAAGTTGGGGCAATGGATCATTGGGCATTCTGGTCTACGATGTTGTTAGTGTGGATCTTTCTATCCATAAATGGAAGATTTAATGATGTTGGGGAACTGTGCATTTCCTGCCTATTTTCTTTACAGATGGTTGAATCTTCCTACATTGTAGGACCCAAGATCAAGCTACATGAAACTGATCATCTCTATCTTGGGAATGCAGGGGTAGGGGTCATATGAATGTAAAAATTCCCCTTGGCTTCATCTTCTATGTGATGTATCCTACACCCATAGCTACTACGCTCCCACACCCCTCCCACCCTCAGAATTTATTTAGAGGAGGGTGATTGAGACTCTTATTCACTGATATGAACAGGAAGGGGTCATCCAGATGAGGGACATGGACCACCAAGACATGCAGGCCTCCGTGCCCCCTCAGCACCGCCACCCCCAAGGACCCTGCAGGGAGACACTCCTCCCCACATTGATCTCCAATAGCTTCAGGAGCCAATCCCTAGAGATCTCTTATGACTCAATCCATTAATCTGACGATGTAAGGATTGTCTGAGTACACCCAGCCAGGATATCAATTAGGGATCCATCGAGGAGGGCTCCCACCCGACCGCGCCAACATCACCATCCATTCCTACAAACGGAAGAGCAGGTGTTCCTTCCCCCTATGAAGTCATCTCTAGTTCCACTGACTCGATGTCAATACTAGGTGCAAGTTCAGAAGTATGCCCACTAGGGGGAATAATTGTCCGTGACTTCAGTGGCACGAGCCACCATCGACACAAGCTATCAACCAAATGTCATTATTCGGTAGGGGAATATCCCAGTTATAGAGCTGGGGAATTCCCAAGCCTGAAAAAGGGTGTAGCAATAGTTACCCTATGAGCAGGTTGAACTGGATATCCCTGTTATTGGGGAGATAAGTAGCTGATGTGGGATGACCAGCTATGATGAAATCCAGTATGAAGGTCTTCTCCGTACCAGTGGTAGATATAGTGGAGGTCGTCCCCACTCCTTCATTCAGTAGGGAGGTCCTCCCCATGCCACCATCATCAAAAATAGTGGATCCCCTCCTTGCTTCATCAATACTTAGCACAGAGGACCTCCTTGTGCTCCTAGTCTCAGTTATGAGAATTTCCCATGCCTACCAAGTTATCAACACTAGGGTCTTCCTTACCCAGTCTCCTAACATCATGGAGGTCCTCCCCATGTTCTCATCAATTATGATGGAGGTCCTCCCCTTGATAGCAATCACCAAATTGAAGGTCCTCCCCACTCCATCACTGTCAAACATAGAGGTACCCCCAGTGTTTGTTTCTACATTTTTCCAAGTGCCCCTCCTAACCTAGATCAACAGATCAGAGGTCCTCCCCTTGTCAAAGATTTACCATGTCTTGAAGAACCATCCCATGGAAAGAGGGTAGGTCTTTGCCACCAAAGGAAAAATCCTAAGATGTTTCAGACCACGATCAAACATGTCCGCTTTTAATATTCTGAGATGGAGTGTGATTCGATGATGGATCCATCACCCCGATCTTCTGTGTCGGGGGATGGGGCTGAAACAAGTCATATAAGCCTCATCCTTCTGGAAATTGAGGTCCACTATATCCCTACATCCCAGCAAAGATAAATACAGGAGGATTATGATTTGGATCCCTTCCAGGGCCTGGCCATTCAATCCCCCTTATCATCAACAGGATCATTCTTCACTATGACAAGAGATCACAAAGAGCTATTCTGGGGACCAATAAAAGACTAACAATAGTGTAACCCACCACCAAAGACCGCATCCCTTATATGGGAAGCAATTGTCATCAAACCATCTTATAGGGGTGTGGTGGTGAAATTTGTGTATTCTTTGTAAGACAGTCCGGGATGCGACAACATGTCATATTGAGCACCGTATTCTCCACCATCCATTCTACCGTCACAACAGTTAGCTTCAGTTACATTACCAATTCCAAAACCTCCTACATTCAAAGTGTGGGGAATTCAAGGGATAGATCCAGAGTCTATCTTGAGTAGTTTGTAGTACATTCTCATAGCAGATCAATTCCCATATATGTTCTGGCCAATTACAACTACAAATTTCATCATTCTGGAATCTCTCACCCAGAAGGAGGTTAGGTGCTTCCGCCAAACCCTCTAGGAAACACACTTCCATCTCCGTCATCGTCATGTAACATATCCCAAGTGCCAAAAACAATTCGACGACATTGGCCAACAATGCCACATATTCAACCTGGTTGTGCTCCCCATGGATCAGCACCGTGAATCGCATAGTCATCATTGGAACCTCCAAAAATGATGTGTCTAGATATTTATAGTGCTCCAAAAATTTATTAAGGAGGCTTCCCCCATGTATAGATCTGTGGTTGGGGTCCGTATGCTACCCTTTATTTCAGACTAATCCGACACCAGTCTAACTTACCAAGTGATATTGAGGATATGCCTCCAAGTAAAGTCATAGTTAACATGGCCGACCAATCAAAGGAATAGACTGAGCTATGAATCATTTAAGATAACTAAACCCCTGAGGTGGTGACACGTCTGTTTCATCCTTTGGGTAGAGTTCCTCAACATCAATGAAATTTATTGGGCCTTCCTACACCTTCCGAGTCATTATCCTTCGGTCGAGAACCCAATAAGGTTAAGGACTACGCTGGGACTGTCAAACCTCCTAACCCATAATGCTTTGTGAAAAAGATGTAATATGACCCTGAGAAGGCTGTGTAGCATCAATAGCTCACGGAACATAAAAATATGGCCAATGAACTTCTCGATGAATGTGATTCAGAATGGACACTAGACTACGATGATCCTTGACTGGGGCAGTAGGGGCTGTTATAGCCTCCCCCAGACGAGTTGCCTCCGGGAGACCTTGACCATCCTACCCATATAGAAAGGGTAGAGGGAAGAGTTTATTGAAATAGGACACGATATGAATCATTGAATCCACCCGAGTTGCGTGATAACCCTACTTGGGACCCGACTCATGTTCTCTTAGCTGTTCCATAGGTCTTCCTCCTAGAATCCCGTGAGTCATCCCCTCAGCCACTCCATGAGCCATTGGGCCCACATACCATGTTGAAGAACCTACCAAGACACTAGTGGTTATAGATCCTTGTTAAGATCAGAATCCATGCGAAGATTATTTTATGGAAGCACTTATTGCCCACCTCGATGCCCTAGATACTCAACAGGTGGAAATCCTACCTGATGAAAATCCATATTCAGCATTGGTAGATGATATACTGACACCCCTTGGTATCCTAAATCCTACTTTCTCCCCCTTTAATGGGATGGGTGATCCACTGCAGCATCTATCAAATTTTTTTTTAAGAAGTGGACCCATGATTGGAATTCCAAAATAACATGAGGCCACCAAGCTCTGGTGTTTCATGTAGACACTAGAAGGGCCCACATTTGTTTGGTACAACCAGTTACACATAGAATCCATAACTGATTGGTAAGATCTACGTAGATAGTTTCTCTACAATTTCAATTCCACCACTTGGAAGACAAGCATTGCTAACCTCTTAAATTGAAATTAGAGTTCTGGCGAGTGGGTTGTAGATTTCATTTCCAGGTGGAAGGGTCTCACCTATTTGCTTGATATGTTGTTAACTCAGAAACAAATATTGGCAATGTGTGTAGTGAATGGGAATACTAAACTAGTCCCTCCTCTCATCAATTTGAACTACCAAGGGGGATTCCAAGATTTCTCTAAGAAAGCCCACCATCTAGAGGAAGCCTTGCAGCAAGCCAAGCAGGCACATCCATGGCCTCCTATAGTTCCCGCGAGAAGAGTCGTTGAGGCTAAGCCTCTGCGGTAGAAAAAATAGAGGCCCGAGGCAGATGAGGTTATTACCAGTGGAACCAACTCCACAACCTCATTCAGGGACACCACCTCAGGTGAAGACTCTAGCCCAGTATCTCCCACCTAAGAATCGACGGGCTCCCCCACCTAACACACCACCATTGCCTAGGTGAGACAACCAGGTCCCTCCTTCTCATCATGCTCCTCTAGCCCCTCATCAAGGACAGGTTCCTAGACCCACCTTATTCGACAAATGTAACCAAAATGACTCATTTAATGAGTCTAATGTACCTGGTTATTTCAAAAGTGTCTTGGACCAGGGAATCCTATGGTTTCTGTAATTCAAGAGGCCCGAAGGGGTGGATCTCACAGATCACCCCAATTACTACCCCTATCACTGAATCCTTAAGAACACCCTCATGTAGTGCTATGTGTTTAAACACTGGATATAATACCAGGTTGATAAAAACATGTTGGGTTAGGTCAATCCCCATAACAGTTGACATGTTTTTTCATAATTCCTGACAGTGACAACGACATCAAAGGTGAATGGAAGCAGGTTCCTAACTGCGGGTCTCAAAAATACGATGACTGGATGGCTTGTAGGGTAGTCACCCATGCCCATGGTATTATCCGTGCACATTTGAATTGACCCAAGCCTTCAGAAGTCGGTCTGTTACCTGCAGCTGCTACTTTGGCATCGACATCTCAACATTCTTATTCCTAGAAGAGGAAGCGTCAACAAAGAAAGAGAAAGAAAATTCCCCCACCGATGCCATAGTCATCATGTACTCTTAGTGATTTCATTCCCACAGGGATGGAGATTGCATCCATAATTCTCCCAATGATGGAGTATTCTTCATGTGGTGGTCAAGGGTATGATTCAGTCTATACTGTGGAGCTGGTATACCCCTACATGGTTATCGATGATGAAGAGTTCCATATGGACCCACCCAATGTCCACAACTGAAGCCAGCGTCTAAGAATCCATGGTTGTGTGAATCACCGAAGTGAATTAGTTAGTGATTCTAGCCAAGTCGTGCTTGATGTCGAGACCAGACAGTAGGCCCAGCACAGAGCTCAGTATGCACAAACTTCTCATCTCATTTCATCAGTTCCGCCTCCACCATCATTTGTATGACTTGATCAAGAAGATCCAACATGAATGTGATATGATCAGTCATGTTTCATTATGGATAGAACTCATTCACTTGGATATAATATGGTATTCACTCTACATAGTTCAACCAATGAGAAATGAGACATTCCCATTACAATTCAGCCATCGGTTCAAGCAGCACCGCCTGTCAAACCTCCTACCATAGAGATAACTCCAGTCAGTAGAAGTGTATGTCTGGAATAGAAGTATGAAGTACACAATCATATCACCATAATTATTTTGAATCTATCTATCCTATAGGATCTTCCCCTATCAGCGGATATCTGTGAATACCTTTAAGAGTCTTTAAGAATCCCCCTCTAGTTTGAGACAGAGGTAGCAGCCACAAAATCCATCCATGTTGAGGTAGTCGATAATATGGAATGCCATGCCATTATCACTTTCTTTGGAGAAGATGAAGGTTTCCCTATACAAGGGTATATATGCCCAATGAAAATCACTGGACATTTCAACAGCATGGAGGTTCACCACTATCTTGTCAAAATAGGCTTTAGGATCAAACTTATCCCGACTCGAAAACTCTGAAGTATGGGACTATCAAAGGCAGATATGAATCCCTTTGACCAGAAAATTCAAAGATATAAAAGGACAGAACAGACACCAGTTTGCAAGATCCACCTGAAGACCCAGTTCAGGGGCTTGGTTTCCAGAATTGAGGTCATGTTTGTCTCACAAGACACCGCTTACAATGCATTAATGGGTAAACCATAGATCCACCTACATGCGACAGTCCCTTCTTCATATCACCAATTCGTTAAGTACTCCTTTAATGGTCTATTAGGAATACTTAAAGGTGATGAATCTCCCTTTGCCTCTTGTGAATCCTACTACTTGGATGCCGACTATTACAAGAGAAAGGACAAGCAGATTCATGCTAATGGCATTGAGCATGCTATGACTATGACCGACCTATGGATAGACCAGGATGACACTTATATTTTCCCGATTCACCAATTGGAGGCCACAACCCCATGTTTCGAGAAATGATTTTTTTTCTCTGGTATGAGGGGGACGTGAATTCCCAAGTCTAAGGAATTTAGTAAGATCACCTCGTATTCCTACAGAAATCAGGCTTGAGTTATCCCAAAGCCCCTAATCATATAAGGTATTGGGATGTCCACAATATTCCAATAGAAACACGTCATATCTTCTTGTTTTTTCAGTTAGGGATAAACCAAATCAATCTGAAGCTCTATTATTCCTTTGATATCATAAAATGTGCCTCCATATCTAAATGTACAGATGGTATTAGGTCGAAATCTTTCATCACCATGGTTTCAGTAGTGAAAGAGTCCCCCTATGTGGTGTCCACCACCACTCAAGTTGTCACTAGTGCCCCGTCAGGATTGGTCAACTAGAAAGAGTTGCCTCTTGGGGCCTCCCACCATGGATGAAGAAGAGGATTTCGAAGAAACTCCTCCCACATTCTAATAGGGTGTCTCTACTATGGTCGATGAATTGGTACAGGTGAATCTCAATAACGAGACAGATCCAAAACCAATGTTAATCACTGCCGCTATGCCTATCGAAGAGAAACAATGATAAATGGATTTCTTGAAGTATAATCATGATGTAATTTCCTAGAGTTATGACTTGAAGATAGGGATAGATCCACAGGTCTCCATCCAACCTCTCAGTCTCCCAAAAAATCATCAAGGGTTCAAACAGCCACCCAGAAAGATGGTCCCTTCTCATGGCATTATTGTCGAGGTTGAGGTTGAAAAGATCATAAAATACAACTTCATCAAGGAGTTCTATTACCTCGGATGGTTGGATAATATTGTGATCATCAATAAAAAGAACCGACAGATCAGTGTCTGCATCGAATTCCGGGATCTCAATCATCATGGCCCGATGGATTAATTTCTCCTCCCTAGGATAGAACTATTGATTGACGCTACTGCTGGGCTCCTAGCTTTATCCTTCATGGATGGGTATTCTAGGAATAATTAAATCCAAATTACCCTTTAGGAAAAATATTCTATAGAATTCCAGGTACCAAAACATACTTTCTGCTACCTAGTAATTCTTTTCGATCAATAGAATGTAGGTCCCACATACCAATGTGAAATAAACCACATATTCAATCCAATACTTGGACCATTGTTTTAATGCTACGTAGACAATTAGGTTCTAAAATATCAATAGTGTCAGGACCATCTTAGGGATATTGATAAAGGGTTTAGCTTCCTCCATTCCCTCCATCTAATGATGAACCCCTTGAAGTGTACCTTCGGGGTCACCTCCAGAAAAGTTCTCGGCTTCGTTGTCCCATACAGATGCATTTAGACCAATCAAAAAAATATAAATGAAATCAATCATATGCCTACTATAAGCAACATTTGGGGAGAATTGAGGCTTTCAAGGCCACTTACCCTACATATGCAGATTCACTACAAATTTGGCTGGTAAGTGTAAGCCCATTTCCTAGATCATTAATAATGTTTCTGATTATTAGTGGGATGAGGAGTGCCAGGCTGATTTTGAGGAAATCAAGTATTACCTACTACATCCTCTAGTTATGATGCCACCCATTCTTATAAATCCCCTGATCCTTTATGTGACTGCTCTGGAATAGTCCCTCGGTTCCCTTATCACCCAGAAGAACAATTAGGGAACATATAATAGTTTATACTATCTCAACCAAATTCTCCTCGATATGAAGACCAAATAATCCTTTGTCAAGAATAGATGCCTTGAACTGATATTCGTTATTCTGAAATTGCGACCTTACTTGCATCACCATGAGATACATCTCATGTTCCAAGTGGATCCGCTCCAAATCATCCCATGTCTACATGCCATCTATCTCGATGGGTAGTGATCTTCCAATAGTTCTACATTAGATTTTCCCCCAAAATGATATTAAATTATATTCATTGGAATACTTTCATGCCACCCATCCATCCCCCACAGAATATTCTATGGATCTTGACATTAAATATGATTCAATACTCTCAATAGATCAATCCATTCTGTGTTGGAAAATGAACGTTGATGGAGCTTCCCGAACCGCACCGACAGAAGACTCAATGATCCCAAAATCAACAGAGTGGGCCTGGGTATCATCTTCATCACGCCTACAAAAGTTGTCCTACCTTATTCGTTCCTATTTTCAAAAGGTTATACCAACAATGAGGCTATGTACTAGGCTCTCATCACTGGTCTTGAGATGGACCCTGAGATTGATGTTCCCCAACTACATGCGAAGTGGGACTCCAAACTGCTCACTAAGAAGATCAATGATGATTATGTGGTCCAGAAGCTTGAGCTCGTACCTCTTTTAGAGCATACATGCCGCTTGATGGAACAAGCCCCCTCTCATCCAGAAGTTACTCATGTCCCTTAATCACAGAAAAGTCAAGCCAATGCTTTGCTCAGCCTGGCCACATCTCTTACAGAGATTGACTACGATGATTTGATTATCCATGTGGTGCATTAAAGAGTAATCACTCCCGTAACACTGGACGATGATGATATCCCAAAGTTAAGCCACTTTACCACCAGTGCCTCTACCTCAGGACCTCTAGGTCCCCCTTCCACGGTGTTGGAAGAGAACCATGACTAGATGACTCCCTTTATCAACTATCTTCGGTATGGAAATCTCCAAACAGACCGAGCCGAGCATGAGAGGATCCGACAGAGCGTAGTTCAGTTCACCATCCAGAGTGGCCCTAGACTTCAATAGATCCTATACAGATGTGGGTTTGATGGGACAATCCACAGTTGCATTCAAAGAGGTCATATTTCTCATGTCATGCAGGAAGATGATACAGGTTCATACATGGCTCATCAGACAGGGTCAAAGCTCTCTCATCCAATATGAAGATTGGGGTATTTCTGGAACACCATGATTTGTGACTGTATCGATCTTTCCAACAAGTTCCATGCATGCCAAATCCGTTATAATTTTGTGCATCGACATCCAGAACCTCTCCACACTACTATGTACTCTTGGTCATCTACTGTCTGGGGACTTGATGTCGTGGGACCATTTCCACCGGAAATAGATATCCAGTGCAGGTTCATTCAGAATGCTTCAAATTTCTTTTCCAAGTGAAAAGATGTAATTTAGCTATGGGAAGTAATGTACCATTTTATCATCAAATTCGTGATCTCCACTATTATCCACCGAATCAAATTCCCTAATGTTTTTATTAATGATAACGTCACCAACTTACAGGTAGCTGAGCTGAAGAAATTGTATGCCAAGTACAACAGCTGTTCTAATCATACCTCTCACTATCATGCATAAGAAAATGGTCAGATCGAGGAATTCAATAAAAACCTCTCTAACATCCTGCGTAAGATGGTTGGGCATAACAAGAAGAGTTTTCCAAACAAACTCTCCAATTCCCTCTGGTCGTATTGAGTGATGACTCGTAATTCCAGCCAAGTGACTCCATATTCACTGGTGTATGGAACAAAAGTAGTCTTGCACCTCGAGATCCAGTTACCCTCATTACGCAAAACAATCTATGATCAGAAGGAACTAGAAAAAGTAGCTTAAATCAATCTAGATGAACTAGAGGCCCTCAATTAGAACAGCCTCCATGCCTTGAACAATTTGGAGAGGCATCAGAACAAGATATCCAGGACCTTCAAAAAGAAAGTTCACCTTTATTCCTGTTTACAAGGTGACACGGTTATATCCCTAAGAACACCAATGATACCCTATAGGAAGCACTGAAGTTATATCCCAAATGGGACGGACCTTATATCATTCACAATTTTTACCCTAATGGTGCATACTCCCTAGTCACTATGGATGGTGAACATATTACTCCTCCAACCAATGCTAAATTCTTCAAGTTGTATTTCACTTAAGAGTACCTATATCATCTTCACTATAAAATGTTAAACAATGTGATCCATCTATGATTAAGGACATAAAACTACCCAGAAATCATCTTACATGATGATAATCCTCAAAATGGTCTGAATTCTATGACCTTGAACTAAGACCCGTTTCCTCCCACAAGATGTGAAATTTCATTACCATCCTCGATGAAGTTAAAATGCTCATCCTCATCCCACATGATGATAAACTATAAAAAGGTCCGAGCTCTATGACCTTAAACTGAAATCTCATACACCCTTGTCGCGTGACGTTAAACTGCACAACACTTTGAGAACTACTTATGGCTTGATTCCCATCCTTATGGGATACATAGTAATGCCCATACATTTCGTCGTCGTGTCTATCCCAACAAGTATCTTCATCCAACAGGTTTTTTTCTATTCGAGAGATTGCATATGGTGTGGTATGTGGACTTCTTTGGTCACTATTCAGATCTAGTTTCCAATGGCCGCAACATGTTCCCCTCTTTCTAGAACATCCTCTACCCCTAAATCCTTACTGCATGACGTTAAAATACATGAAATTTTTATGAACCATGTATGGATTGATTCCCATACTTATGGGACACATAAGAATTCCCGAACATTTCATCTTTGGGTCCAACCCTATATTTAGAAACCTTCTCTTCCTTCTGGCCCTTTGGCATAAGTACACTGAGGGGTATTTGGTGTGGTGTGGGATTATGTCCACATTCATGATGGGTTTTCAACAGCCAAACTATGTCCCTCTCTCTTGAGAGCTCTCCATCCCCCTTTCCCCCATTCATCTCCTTGATTTTTCTGATCCTAATTGGACTTTTCAACCTCTATTATGCCTCACCAATGTGCTCAAATGCACTTTGGTTTAGGACCTAGAGTATTGGATTCCACACGGACATGCTTTCATCTGTTCCCATGCTTCACTTCTCTCTTTATTTAGGTTGTTATCATCTTACACATCTGAATAGACCCTCGAATGACATGGATTCATGGCCTTAGTACTCTCCTACCATCTTGGTCCAACATCCCTGAGGATTTTGAACAACAGTTTGACACTTGTCCGACATTGTGAACATGGTCAACAGTTGATGCTCATTTATCTGTTCCCATTTCAAGTCACACGATATGGAAGTTTTGTTTCGAACATGATTAGAAATTATACTCCATCGTTACGCCACCCCCATTAAACCTTAAATATTGGACTCATGATTCACATCCCTTTCCACTCCATCATGTTCAATTGGAATTTCAATACCCTTGGTGTTAGCCCTCCATGTGCATTTTCACATTAAGAGGATGAATCAACGTCGTGGTGTCGTCCTTGACTCTGTGTTGTTCCCCATTTTGTGTATTCCATGTGATGAGAATACCTTATAATCCATTGTTTCCCACATCAATCATAGATCACGTGGGATTAGGGACTTGGTCAAGGTTTACGCCCACTTGGAAGAACCTCGCTTCTCTCAGTCTGAGCTCTATGACAATAAACTAAGACCCCCCATACCTACCGCATGATGTTAAAATTCTTACACTTCGAGAACTACATATGGCATGATTACTATCTTTATGGGATATGTTGGAATTCCCAATCATTTTGTTTTCAACTCCAGATCAGGATCCAATAGTTATCTCTTATGTTCAAACTTTTAGCCCGGATCCTTATGGAATTTCATGGTGTGTAATATATGGACTTCTATGTCCTCATTCACGTCTGGTCTATAATAGCCTCACTACGTACTTACCCTTATGATATAGTCCCTTCCATCTCTGTCCTTACCATATGAAGTTAAAATAAATGGAATTTCAAGAACTAAATACATCTTTATTTCCATCCATATGGGATATGTAGAAATGCCCGAACATCTCATCTTCAAGTCCAGACCCAGGTCCTTTGACCTTTTCCGGCCCCTTGGCATGAGGTTTATCCCCTGGAATTTCACGCGATGTGGTATGGACTCTATTTCCTCATTAATGTAGGATATTATTTATCAAGCCACCCATGTTACCTTTATAACCTCATTATTCTATGTTTGTACAAGACATGTGATGTTAAACTATACTGCCGGGTCCCTCATGACTTTAAATTGTTGTGTCTTTGCTGTGCGACGTTAAAACACATGGGCTGGTCCTGTTGTACGAGCCTAAACCATGACAATATCTTCCTGGCCGCATGATGAAAAATGACACCACATTATGGTGTCCTCGCTTGTGGGGACACCATGTTTGGTATCAGTTATCCACAATTCCATTTTTCAAGGCATACATATGGTTTTATTTCTATTGAAATGTACAGATTCTCCATCCTGGGTTGATTAAAAAACACATCCATCCTAAAGAATAAACATGATCCATCAAATTTTATTTATTTTGGTTAATGGGAAAGACCTTCATGATTGTATTTACCCTAGAATTAGTACCCTCCACTAACATATTAAATAACTATGTATGGATAGATTCCTATCCTCATGGGATATGTAGGAATGCCAGAGCATTTCTTCTATGGTTCTAGCCCATGTACCTCAAGTCCTACCCCTTTTTTGACCCCTTAGCCCGAACTCTTTCAGAAGCATGTGGTGTGGTGAGGAACCCTTGGGTCCTCATTCACGCCTGGTTTATAATATCCATGAAATATACTTCCCTTATTTTTATCTTCCTTCCATTCTCCTGACGTCCTTGTCAGATGACAGTAAACTGCATGACATTTTCAGAACAAAATATGGCTTGATTCCCATCCTCATGGGATACGTAGGAACACCCAAACATTTTTTTAGGGTTCATCTATAGATTTATAAACCCATTTTTCTCCTTCTCTTATAGACATCTCAACCTCTTTTATGCCTCACCAGTATGCTCAGATGCATTGTGGTTTAGGAACTATAGTATTAGATTCCGTGTGGACATGATTTCATCCGTTTACCAGATTCAAATTTTCCTATATTTGGGTTTTCATCATCATTCACATCCGAAAGGACCCTTGAAAGGTATAGATTCTAGGCCTTAGTTCTCTCCTACCATCTTGCACCAACATCCTAGAGGATTTTTAATGACATTATAAGACAATTCCCACATAATGAATATGGTCAATGGTTGATGCTCATTATTTTGTTCCCATTTCAGGTCACATGATATGGATGTTGTGTTTCAAACACAGTCAGTAGTTATCCTCATCATTATACCAACCCCATTAATCCTTAAATATTTGTCTTGTGATTCACATCCCTTCCCACTCAATTATGTTCAATTATAATTTCAACACCCTTGGTATTATCCCTCCATGCACCCATGCACGTTGAAGAGGGTGAATCAGTGTAGTGAGGGTCATATTTGATTCAACACCACCTACCCCAACTATGTATTTCATGTGTTGAAAAGGTATTATCTGCCCTTATTTCCCAAATTGATCATAGCTCACGTGGGATTAGGGATATAGGTAAATATTGTGCTTACTAGAAATAACTGCACTTATTTTGGTCCGAACTCTAAAACCTTAAACTAGGAGCTGAAATCCCTAAGTTCTGGCATCATGACATTATACTATTTGAGTTCTTATAGAAATTTGTGGTTTAGTGAAGAATATTTTGTCCCCATTCATGCCAGATTTCCTTGTAGTACCACATCACATATTTCCGCTTTGGGAATGATCCCATCTTTTGGTCCAATCTCTCTAACCATAAACTAAGATCTCTTGTGTCTTTATATTATGGTGGTAAACTATATATTCTTCACCCATGATATGTAATGATAAATTAACTAGCCATTCGATGTCTTCACTCAAGAATACATCACCCATTTTGGTATTGGCTTCCTGCCATACCGACTTCAAGAACTACACGTGGCTTGATTGTCATCCTTAGGAAATACGTAGTGATGCCCAAACTTTTGTTTGTGGTCTAGAAACATTATAATTAACCCTCTTGTGCCATTTTAGCCTGATTCCTTAGAAATATGTGTTGTGGTGTGGACTTATATACTCATTCATGTTGGGTTTTCAATAACCACGCAACATACCTATCTCGAGAGTTATCTATTTATCTGTCCTTAACACATGAAAATAAATAGGACAGGTGTGTCCCACATGCATGAAATAAAACTGGTCACCTTATGGTCCAAGCTCTATGAACTTAAACTAATATTCTTACCATCTTTTCTACATGAAATTAAACTACATAACAATTATGGTATTCCTCTTTAAGATAGGATATCTCCCCCTTTTCATATTGGTTGCCTTCCATACCACCTCAAATAACTATATGTGGCTTGATTTCCATCATTATGGGATACATAGTGACGCCCAGACATCCTGTCTGTGGCCTAGTCACAACTAATTTATCCTCCTCGGCCCCTTCCAGCCCGGGCTCTCTCAAAATGTACGTAGTGTGGTGGAGACCTCTTCGGTCCTCCCATGCGTTCATCCAGCATGACGCTTCAACTTCATGTGTAATTTTGGAACTTTTCACATTCCTTAATTTGGGTTTTCATTATCCTTCACATCCAAAGGGACACCCTAACAGAATGAATGCTAGGCCTTAGTGTTATCCTACTATCTTGGGCCGATGTCGTAGAGGATTTTGAATGAAATTATGAGACATGTCTCATATAGTGAATTTATCCAATGGTTGACCCTCATTTGTTTTTTACCCTTCTAGGATAACACAAAATAGATGTTGTGTTTCAAACATGGTCAAAAGTCATCCTTCATCGCAAAAATCATCCTATTGCATCCCAAATATTGAATGTTGTGAATCACATTTTCAATTCCCCTTTCCGTTTTATAGATCCTCGATACCACTGATGTTGTAACTCCGCACATTCATGTGCATCAAGTAGGAATGTTGGATCATCTATTATTTCCCCACCTGACATTTTCTTTTACCAATTCACACTCTCGTTAGCCGAGGAAGTCCTGGCAATGCTCCTTGTTTCATACACCGAGCATGGATCACGTCGTCTTAGGGGTTGTGGTAAGGTAGTATCCATATAAGAAACAGTGTGACCCATGGGTTCTTCCATACATCCTTACACTATGACACTATCATCCTCACCACATAACATAAAATTGTTGATCATCCTTGGCCCTCACCAGAGAGGTCCCTCCTATAAGTAGGCCTAATATCGATTTAGAATGATACACTCACCCAATGTATTTTTTTCTTGGTAACATAATTCTAAGAGTGTTGGACTCCATTAGAACATCCCATCACTACACCCCATGTTTTGAATGTCCCTAATTTAGATCCTCACCAACTTTCACATCTAATGGGACCCCCAAACGACATGGATGCTCGGATTTCAAACTCACCTACTGTTTGAGGCCAATGTTCCAGAAGATATTGGAAACCATTTTGAGTTTGGCCCCATGTTTCAAATATACTCAGCAGGTGGCCCTTTTTTGTTTGTCCACATTTCAGGCTAAATCGATATGGATATTGTGTTTCGAATACAGTAAATATTTATCCTCCACCGTCATGATGCATCTCATTGTGTTCTGAAATTCAGATATCATAATTCACATTATTCATTCCCCTTTGTTTGGATTTATTCAAACACATATGGTATTATCCTTCTCATGCGCTAGAGCATGTTGGGAGAGGGTAGTTGTGCTATTTGGAGAATCCCTTTCTCTGATCATGATCCCCCTTGTTCTTCTCGAAATCTTTGAGTGGTCATTCAGACACCAGATACCTAGATATTGGTTGGCACTCTCGTATTCAAATCTAATGATGATGCAGTAATCCCTTATTTCTCACATTGGGAATGACCCACATGTTCCTAGGGATTGATCATTGGATATTTCATAGGTACGATTGAGTTGAAACAATCAAGGTAGATAATGAGACTCATGCATGCAACCAAAGTAAACAAGAAAGCATGAAAGTATGTTTGTAAGTTCATAAAAATTACAACAACCATGTATTGGACCTTTTATATATGGATTGAACTCATCAATGGAGTGTCCCAGCTCTACTACTCTCTATCTCGTGACTTCCAGGATCTACTATCGCCTGTTAATCTCCTACTCCTCTTTTATGGAAATAGGGAACAGTTCATCAGCCTTGACCTATTCCCGATCCTTGTCAGCTTGGATAATAGCCATTTCATGAGAAGCTCAATTCATCTTTTCCTCATCATTTTCCAAATGTGCCTTCATTCGAGGTATGAGTCCTAATTGTTCAATGAGGAAAGAAGAATGCTCGTTCTCCCGCATCTATAAGAATTGGACTTCATTATCAGCCTCTTGAAGCTTCTTGATGTTTATGGAATTCCTCTGCTGCCAACCCAAACCTATTTCAATGTCTTTTTACCATATTTTCACTTCAATGTAATCTCGAATGAGCATGTGGAGACGTTGGGCATACACTCCTCTAGCGCGTATTTTACGTAGTTGGGAATGAATCCTCCCCATCTAGCCTATCCACTCTGCTTGTGGGGTCTCCTTAATGAAGCACTTGATCAGTTTCCATGACCAGTGATAGAATAAATTTCTATCCTCTTCAATGGAAGTATTCTGGTCCAGGTCCTTGGGGTCGACCGGTTTATATGTGGGGAACACATCCAAAAATTCATCAGAAGGATCTTCCTCTAGCTATGGTTAGGCATGCAGGGGTCCCATATAATCATATTGATCTTCATAACAAAAATATGCATTGATGATCTTAGGTTCCTTCTTTCCAGTGGTACTATCTATAATTTTGATTGTTGTGGTTTGGTCTGAAGGGGCGTTCGCTTCCATGAAAATCAGTGTTCCCCTAGGAAAGGAAGTGAAGGGAGCTCCATCCATCCTCATTAATGTGGACCATTCCATTTGAAGAACTTTTCATATAAAAATACATATACACGAGTTGTCCTGGTTGAAGGTATAACAGTTACATATTTTTTAAATAAGAGGACTTACATAGATCAAATAATTAGTCTCACCCTTGATCCACTGTCACCAGAACCCCGAGGCATGGCCCTCATATATAGCTAGGAAATCTGAAGATTTTAGGAGAACCACCCTGGGTGTCGCAGCCCTGCTAGATTCAATAATTGCTGATGTCACTGGTGGAAACCCCAAAGCTACATTGGGTGTTGTTTAGGAACAGGTTTTACATATGAGAATCTCTCAAATAGAGAAAATGTTATCTTAGAATGACTAGGTGACCTGAATGAGGACCGCATCATAATGGTTTGGGTTTTACCTCAATATCCTCCACAAACGCTTACAGATTTGAGATTGTGACCTCACCCTCCTCTAAGGGGCTCCCTCTAAGAGCCTCTTCCCCCAGGAGAAATCTTTTGGTTCTTCCAGTAGGGGGAAGCGCTCCCTCAATTTAGAAGAATACAACTAAAGTGGGACTATTTTATGGAGCATCAAATTCACCTGATCCATCATCAATTGTAGAGAACCTCAAGAGTGTACAAAGTCTTCAAGATCAACGATGTACTGCATCCCTTTTACATGGGACACCAGAAAGCCAGCCTTGGAATGACCGATCTATGATAGATCCATCTCGAGATAGTTAAGATGGTGCCATATATGGGAAGATCTGATAAATTGTATGTTAACCTCCCAGGTTTCCAAATACATCAGGAGAATAGCATCCCCCTGAATGTCTATATATTGTATCTCGTTCCTTGAAGCCTAGGTGGGTATCCTACAAAATCCCCTGGGTGGCCTCCCTTCCTGCCGACTTTGATCCTCTGGGACTGCCTGGTCTTCTGCTACAATTTTCTTCTCCATCAGTGTAGGTCCTGGGATTATATGACTCGTCACTACTATAAAAACGCCACCAAGATGTGTTCTTTCCACTTTCTGGACTCTACCTTGAGGTTGAGGAGGCACCCCGTCACTAACATAGATGGTCCGCCACTTCAACATCTCACCTGGGTAGGTTGCCTCCCAACACTTGGCATAGTCTTTTACTAGTCCATAGATAGACGTGGGTGGAGGCAGGTCATTCTGCATCTTCCCATCCTCTCTTTTGAACATTTTCTACATATGCCTCATCACACATGGATGGTCCTCGTGGCATTCTCCCATGTAGACCCGTTGGGTCAACCTCTACATGCACCAGAACCAGCTTGTGAAGTAGTGCAGGGTATACTGCTCCAAGATAGGCTTGTAATCAATCTGTGCCACCAAAATTTCACCCTAAAAGTCTAGGAGATAGGAATATTCCTCCCAAGTTCCCTAGACGTCATCAGTGAATACACATGTTGGCAACAGAAACAGATGGATGTTAAACTCATCAACCTTCCAGACTCAATTCAGCCCTAATGGCAGAGTTAGCTTAGCCGGAAATCTCACTACCGCAAACAAGATAGCTGGTAAAAAGCATGAAATAGGAGGGGAAATAGGGTTCAGATATTCATAAGCACCCATGTGCACCACTACCCATCCGTACAGAAGAAGGAGCGGTCCACACACCCTATGTGGCTTCTTCCCCTCACTAATGTGCCACAATAACTTGTACATATTGGAAAACACTAGGATCCTCAAGTTTACATGCTCCCCCATCACTAGCATGGATGTCATGATGAATGTTCTCGGTCACAGACTCATATTTGTGTCCCATACTGGCAACATCCAACCACAAATGAGCACAGAAATAAACCCCGCCATCCTAACCACCGGCTGCTACTCGGTGTTGAAAATGTATCCCCACAGCTTCCATTATCCATCCTCAAGGGTTCACCAATAAGAAATCACTTTACTACACTAGGCTACCTTTTTAAAGGTTAGAGGCATGATTGGTGGCTTTTTGGGTGCTTCTACCCCTTCAGCAGAAGGTTTTGACGGGAAGTTTATGATGCGCTTAAACCACATCTTGAAGTGGACATCCCTCATCGACTGCTTTTCCTCACCCGACACGAGATCCATCAATTCATTTTCCTACCACTACATCTACTTTGGATCCTACCATGTGTTCTTTGTGGGGAGGAACTCGTCATACATCACCCCTAAAATCAGAATCCATGAAATCTTGTGAAGGTCCCAAAGGCTGATGCCGACCTCCCCATGGTGAAGATGAAAAGTATTTGTCCTCAATGAACACCTGATTATTAATTATGGAATCAAGTGTTTTGGTTGATAAATGTGGAATTGGGAGGCCCACACAGGTTCATACTTCCCTAATTGATTTAGCTCTGACCCGAATTCTACACAGGCTTCACGTACCCAATAGGACCAGACCCAATCCTCCATGAAATTGCTGCCCTGGCACATGTCCCAGTAATCAGTCCACCCTTTCTCTAGGTTCCCAAAAGCTTCCTCGAGGATGGTTTGGTACTGTGGGGGGATTACATTGTCTCCAATGGCTTCCCGTCAACATTCTTGACATGATTGTGTAGGAAGTCAGTGTTGAAAGGTGTGTGATCTTCCCATGTATGACTGTTGGAAGCCCTGAACCACTGGCGCTGGAACAATGTATTCCTGAAACAATAGGTTGGTTCGTCCCTACTTTCTTCAGGGATAATAACATATTCTCTCAAACCAAACCCATACAGAGGCAATATTTTTCATAGAGAATAGTTCTTTTATCTTTTTGACAAGAGTTCCAACATGGATTTGTGGTCTGAATAGCTTCACACACATTCCCCGATACCCAAATTATCCGCCATCTCTTCCCTTTAGGCAGCATCCACAAGGACCCCTTAAGAGGCTTCATGGTTGTCCATTTCAGTCCCAATACTTTAGTATTTTTTTCTGGTTCACAAAGCTCGATCGTAGAGAGATATCATAGAGCTCGATCGTAGAGATCAGCTGCAATGTTCTTCCACAAATCTAGTATACACAACTCGCGGAGCGCACAAGCGTAGAGTCTAAAGAAACACTATGTGACACAGAGAAAAAGAGAGCCTGATTCACAAATAGAGATCATAGAGCGTGTAGAGATTCTCAAATCGAGATCCCAAGAACAATGATTTGGAGATAAGTAAAGAAAAAAGAGGGATCTTACTACCCTATTTATAGGAAAAGACCCCCGAGATTCGGGGTGTGCACGAACATAACGAGCTTCACGGCGTTCTCAACCCGCACATCACTTATTGGAATTATGAATGTGCTGCGTAATCTCGCTTCGTGATCTACCTAAAATTTTGATGATCTACCCTCAGAACTCAACCATCATTTTCTCATTGGCTCCAATTCTAGGTGGGCATTTTTTGGCTTCAAAATATATGTGTGGGGAAAATACGCAAAGTAACCAATAATTTCAAAAGGGTTTGCTTCACAAAGAACCCTCCCAAAGATCTTTAGCACCACTAATAGCACAAATATAAAGCATCCTATCTTCCCACCGTAGAGGAACAAGATGATCGACTCTACAGTTACAATGAAATTGACAGAAGGATTCACATTATGAAGGGAAAACGTGTTTCTTGACATTTCATTCGAAATTAACGGAAGCCTCTATGACTTCCATGAAGGGAATAATGTAATACTATATTCCATGAAGGGGATGAAAATGGAATTCAGGGTTATGGTGAACTTGACGCAATCTGCCTTTGATAGAGAAGTGAAAGCGTCTTCGTAGCACATCATTAGATCTTCATGGCCCCCTGGCACCTATAAATACCTTGTTCCTATCATTCCAAAGGGATAAACACCTTGGACTTTCACCTTCCAAGGTCCCAAATCACAAATAACCCTTTTCTCTGCATACCATTGGGAAAATAAATTTTTTGAGGTACTTGAGCATTGCGAATCCCCTTTCCATTTACTCAAGTTTACCCCCTCTTCAGGAAGGTATGCCCTTTTCAGAGCCTATCGTCCTTTGCCAAGGAAGGAGACCCCTTTGGTTACTTGGGATGCCGAGATGCACCCAATATTTGCGAAGAACCCTCCAACAACATGTGTACTCCGTGCTGAGGCCGAGATGCTATGATTTGAAAATTCCTCATCTTTTCAAATTCATATCCTCTATGAGGCTTTGTGCTATGCAAATACCTATACTATACGAAGTCAAGTGCTCTACGAGTCCTTATACTTTGCAAGCCAATGTGATATGTGAATCACTATGCTCTATGAAGCTCTATGCTTTGTGACCGCTTGAGATTTTCGAATCCCCTTTCTTTGAGGCCTCTTAATTCACAAACCATTTTCCTGTGCAACCCTCCAGGCATGTATGAAGTGCTTTCAAGGTCCCTTGTGCAGTGCATCATGTTGCATTTCTTTTCTTCATGCCTCTTTACTCAGGCATGCTAATAGATATTGCATCTTTGTATAGTCACACTAACATGAGCCCCTCAGTGGATCAATCTGATACCCGGTCTCCACAGGGAATTTCTGGTGCATTCTCTTCACCAAGGGTTAAAGCATGCTGGTTATGTAAGTCCTAGGGGTGAGGAGAAAATCCTCACCATCCAAGTTATAAGATGATAAACTTCTAAGTATCATCATCCCCATCACATGGAGTTAAAATGTAGCATCACCATGTGCAATGTACATGGGGTGCCCTACCTTAGACATTTTCCATGCCCACTCATCTCCATGGGAGTGAGATATTCCTCACATGGAATGAGATCCCATTTATATGGAATGGCGTCTGCTCGTGGGGAAGGGAAACCATTCTGGTGTATCACCTAGCCTTTCCTGTAGGAGGTAGCACCATTTCCCCTCTTTGACTTTTCCGAGCACTATGGATAGAGGAGAGATGGGCATAGGGGACTCGATACCCCGTCCCTATCCCTTTGGGTTTTATTGACATTGGGACTCTATCCTGGAGTAAGTCCCAATCTCCATATCCCCATAAAACTAACCATGAATAAGCCCCACCCCATTTCTCGCAGACGCACCTTTCACAACTTGATCTTTAGGTATTTGTTTCCTCTTGTTTCTCAAATCAATCATGACTTACACTGCTTAGAGTAAGCATTGATTATAACACCTTTTTTGGGATGAATTAGTGTGTATTATTCATTCCCTATAGCCGAACTGTGTGGAATTTGATCTTTCCCCTTTCCATGCAAGGTACATAGGAAGCCTCTCTATGGTTCAAGCCCATAACCCTTTGGTCCTAACCATATTAACATATGATCACTATCATCTAACATGATGTTAAATGGTATTCCCCCATTCGTACCATGTGATGTTAAAATCTATGAATTAAAACTACATGGTTTTTAATCCATGTCTATTTGGATAAGGTATATAGGAGGCCTCCCTGAGGTTCAACCCCAAACAATGGTGAACTATGGTGTCCCCTTTGTTGGGACCCATACTCTTGTTCCACCCTTAGTGGTGTTAGATCATCTCCCGGGAAGTTGACCATGCATAATGCCCACACTCAATTCATACTCTTCTAACCAAGAGTTCCCTTCTTGTGATGGGTTGCCAACCACACATAATCCCCATCATTTTGTCGGGTCACTGTCATTTGTTCACACCACGATTCTATGCCCCATTTCGAACTACATGGGTTTTGATCCCTGTATCATAGACGAGGTATGTAGGAAGCCTCCCTGATGTTCAACCCCAAACATTGGTAAAGTCCGGTGTCCCATTTTTTTGGGATACACACCCTTGGTCCACTACTTAGTAGTGTTAGATGATCTCCTGAGCCGCTAACCATTCATAAGACCCACACTCGGTTTATACTCTTCCAACCAAGAGTATACCTATAGTGATGGGATACAAACAAAGAGTAAGCCACAACATGTTATCGGGTCTCTATCCTTTATACACATCCTAATTTGACGCCCCATTTAAAACTATGTGGGATTTTATCCCTGTCTCATAGATGGGGTAAATAGGAAGCCTCCTTATGGTTCAACCCCAAACACTAGTAAACACTGGTGTCCACATTTTTGGGATACACACCCTTGGTCTACTACTTAGTGGTGTTAGACTAGCTCCCAGGTAGTTAACCATGCGTAAGCCACACACTCAATCCATATTCCCCCAAACCATGAGTGTCCCAATTGCGATGGACTGCTAACCACGTGTATGTCCCATCATGTCTTCGGGTCAATGTCCTTTGAGTACACCCCGATTCTATGCCCCATCCTGAACTATGTTTACTTTGATTCCCTACCACAGGGATACATAGGAAGCCTCTATAAGGTTCTATCCCATCAATCATGTCCCATCCTGGTCTCTCCCTTGAGCCTTTGTGTTTCAGGAAGGTCATTCCCCAACATGAATGTTCTACTTTCTTCGGGTCCCATCCATGCATCCATTCTCATAGGTTGCATTCTTAGGTGTCCCATCACCCCACCAAACTATGAAGACTTTGATTCCCCACCATAGTGATATGTAAGAATCCTCTCTGAGGTTCAAGCCCAAAATCACTATTATCTTCACATCAGTTCCATCCCATTCCTCCCATCCACTTGATTCAACTATCCATCATCCATCCAAATTCTAATTGAGATTCCACATTCTCGAGGGATCATGTCATTTTCCTGGGAATCTAACTATGCATAAGCCCTACACAGTCCATAAACATCCATCTAAGAGTTCCCCTCTGAAGATGGGTCACTAACCACACGTATTCCCCATCATGTCTTCGGGTTTTTTTCCATTATGTACACCCCAATACCGTGATTCACCCTTCAAAAAATGCAAGTTTGATCCCTGTCTCATAGAGAGGGTATGTAGGAAGCCTCCCTGATGTTCAATCCAAGCCAATGGTAAACCATGGTGTCCCCTTTGTAGGGACCTAAGCAGTCTTAGATCCATACTCATCGAGCGTCTTGATCTGCCTGTCTAGTGAACCTCCCTGGTTCTCCCTCCAAGGGACATACCCATATGATCCACTCCTACCTGTGGTTTGATCAGTCCGATCTGTCTCCTCTAGATGTAAAACACATGGAATACTCCATGTTAAACCTGGGAATTCAAGGAAAACCTTAGAGAGATGCCTATGGCGTACGATTCCCTACAGTCGACATGGGACGCATTGAGCTTTCATGCCCTCTAGAATCCCTATCATAAGGAGTATAAATCCAGGTGTACCAGTGTTTCAACGTCTAGAGACACCAGCGATGTCCAACATGACTACTCCCATGAATAAAGGTTGCTGTCATGACTTGACCCCTTGGAATTTCATGACAGAAGTGGTGTAATTTACCACAGTCCACAATGATATGACATTGAGGATGAGATTCAAAAACAACACCTTAAATATATGAGGGAGACCCGAACTAGGCGAAGAACTCTAAGGAGGAATCCACAAAAGGAGAGACCAAAATCCCATCATCCTATCTCAATCAAGGAGGAAAAGTCCATGAATAAGCGATGGATTCTACCCACCTTTGGAAAGTGGGAATGCAGGGAAACAATCAGTGCATCATAACATGATAGTGTTCGCCCCGATGAAAGCATCAGAAACAACCACTTTCATTGTTTCATGAGAGGTTGATTCAAATTCAACCCATTTTGAAACTTTTTCAATGCCAATTAGAATTTAGTATTTTCCATATGAAGTGGAAAATATTCCAATGAAGTCTATTCCCCAAACATCAAAGATTTCAACTTCCATGGTGGGATTTTTTGGCATCTCATTTCTTTTTCCAATATTTCCAATGTGCTGGAATCTATCAAATATTTGGAAGAATTACCTTATGTCTGGGTGTAGTGTGGGCCAAAAAACTCCACTTTGTATAATTTTTGATACTATGCACTCAGGTCCATGATATTCGCTAGTTGGTGATGTGTGACACATTTTGATTACATTTTGGATTTTTTCTTCAGGGATGCAACATCTCAATAAGCTATCAGTACAATGCTTGAACAAAAGTGTTTTATCCATTTAGTAATGAATGGAATCAGCGAAAGATATTTTTTCTTATGATATGAGAAATATCTTTGCAAAAAACACATGGTGAGATAATTGTAAATATCATGGAACCATAGTTGTACCTTGATACTAAACATATATGGCTTCATTTAGAATGTCTACTTTAATGTCAGGCTCTTCTTCTTCCTTGATGAAAGGATAGGTATGTTGGGATAGATGGTCAGCAATGACATTTTTTGTGCCTTTCATGTCCTTGATTACAATATAAAACTCTTACAGTAAGAGGATCCACGAAATCAGCCTTAGTTTGGAATATTTCTTGTTCACAATGTAACTGAGATCAGAATGATCATTTTGTACATTTACTTTGGATGATATTAGATATGAACTAAAATTTTCAAAGGCATAACAATGTATAAGAGTTATTTATTTATAGTCGTGTAATTGAATTGAGCTTCACTCAACGTGTGGCTTTCCAAGTATATGTTAAAAATGATATGTCCAATTTGTTATCCAAATACCGCACCAACAACATGGTCACTGACATCACACATTAATTAAAATTACTTATCCCAATTGGGTGAAATGGGGACTGGGGCTGCTATCAAGATTGTTTTTGACATTTAATATGTGTTCCGACAGTCCTTAGTGAATTCAAAAGGGACTTCTTTTGACAATATGTTATTTAATGGATGAGAAAGCTTTGCAAAAGTCTTTTGCAAATCATATGTAAAATCTATCATGGACTAGAAAGCTTCTTATTACTTTAATGGTTGATGGTTATAGTAAATCCTTGATTACTTTGATATTGGATGGATCAAACTCTATTCCTTATTAGGAGATCTTATTCCAGAGGAGTATTCCTCCTTGGACCATAAAATTATATTTATCTGAATTAGGGACTAGAAATTTTTCATCACAGCATTGGAGGACTGATTCTTAATTGCTTAAAAAGACATCAAAAGATCTTCATTAGACTGAGAAGTCATCCATGAATATTTATAGAAATTCTTCTACCATGTCATGGAAAATATGTTCAATGAACCACTAAAATGTTACTAAATTATTGCATATTCCGAATGGAATTATCCTATTGGAAAAAGTACCAAATGGGTATGTAAATGTGATCTTTGGGTAATATTTTGGGTCGATTTCAATTTGGTTGTATCCTGAATATCCATCTAGGAAGTAGTATAATTCATTCCACACAAGTCTTTCCAGCACTTGATCCATGATGGGTAAAGGAAAATGATCCTTTCTTATTGTTGTATTCCTGAATCTGTAATCTATGAATACTCTCCATCTAATGATGGTACGTGTTGAAATTTATTCATTTTCATCTGTTTTCTCTACTGTGAGTCCACCCTTATTAGTCATAACTTATAAAGGTTACCCATTTACTATTGGATATGGAATATATTATCCATGCATCCAAGAGTTTCAGCACTTCCTTTTTTATGAATTCCTTCATCGATGGTGTGGGTCGACTTTAGGGTTTTCATTTTGGTTTTTCATCTTATTTGAGAAACATTTTATGAGTGCATTCAGTAGGATTGATTCTGTTGATGTATTCCACTCCCTAGGAAGTTGATTTCTTATGTCTCTTCAAAATTACAACTAATTTTTCTTCTTTTTCTTGAGATAGTTAAAAATTGATAATAACTTTCAAGGAGGTTGATACACCTAAGTATGACTACATAAGAGTAATGGGTAGAGATTTTAGTTCTTGTTTTAGTGGTTGAATGATGGATGTAATGAAAGGTGGAAAGGTATACCTCATGAGAGGTTTAATAAATCTTACTTCCTCAAAATTGTAATATTCTTCCTTCTCTGAGAGTGATTCTCCATTTTCTTCTTCAATTGACATGTACTCATCTCCTTCTCACGTAAGAGAAATGGTGTTCCATTCTGAATCATTGTCTGATTGTTGGGAAGCTTTGGAAAGGTTGATCACTACCTGTTCTTTTCCAACATGTGAGATAAAAAACCTAGGATTCACATATATCAAGGCCTTTCATATGGCTAGGAATGGTCTTCCAAGTATAATTGGGATTTCACCTATTCATTCCATGTATAGAACTGGGAATTCTACTGGAAAGATGAATTTTCTAAATTTAAATAATACATCATCCAAAATTCACATAGGGTACTTCATTTATCAATCCACAAGTTACCATGATACTCTATTTGTTTTGAGTTATTGGCATAATATCATGCATAATATGTCCATTGGCATTAAGTTAGAGCTGGCTCCAAGATTGCCTAGTGCTCTGCCAAACATGCATTCTCCAGTAGTGTAGAGAATTGAAAAACTTCAAAATCACTCATCTTTGGTGGGATTTTATGCAATACAACAGTATAAAATTCTTCATTTAATGATATGTCCCTAATATCTTCTATCATTCTTTTGTTGGATAGAATATCCTTATGAAATTGTGCATAAACTAGAAAATGGGCAATGGATTCTGCAAATGGTAGGGTAATGTTTAGTTTAATGAGCATTTACAGAAACTTATTTCATTGTGCCTCATGTCGGCCTTGTCTTACTCTTCCCAGGAAAGGAATAGGTGGATTGTATGGTGGTGGGTAAACATAAACTAGTTCCTTTTCATGATCATGAGTTTGGTCACTTTTAGCTGGTGAAACATCTTAAGGTTTGTTTTTCTCAACTTATTCTTATACTGGTGGTTGTTTCTTAGTCTCTTTATTTTTCCTTTCATCTCATCCACTTGGTTGTTGAAAAAAAATATTTTCACATCTCAGCACTACCGCTTTATCTTCTTCCCTTGGGTAAATCTATGTATTACAAGGTAGATTATCTTGTAATATATCCGAAAAAGTATTAGATATTTGAACCATTTGAACTTTAATATTTCAAAAAGTAGCTCTTTCATTTTTCATTTCATTTTCTTGATTTTTATTCTCTAATCTTATTTTTTGAATGAAATTAGACTAGATATTTTCCAGGTTACTTTGTGTACGAGTAGGTTGTTTCCAAGGTCTAGGTTGAGTGGGTTTGAAGTTATACTAAGATACTTGTGGGAAGGGTTTTTACTGCATCTATTTCTAGGGCCTTAGAACTAGGTTTATTAATGGATACCCCGGTGGTCCTTGATTGAAAAATGGTTCTTGACTACTTCATTGTTGAAAATATATGTGGTTGTTCTAAGGTTTCTTTTGAACATCCCTCTACTGGTAGTGTTGTTGGTATTGTTGAAAAGGCGGGTGCTATTGATTTTAATAACATAATTACAATCCTGAGCTTGTTCATCTTCAAATCCTAGGATTTAATCTTGGTAAAGATGTGGGACACCACACATCTCCTAGGATTGTATTACCATCATAAGATAAGGATAGAGTTGTTCATCCAACATTTGAAATGATTTGATCTTCATGGTGAGTGAATCAAAATACATTTCTAATCTAGTGTTTTCATCTAACTAGTGGATACCGTGATGTAGTAGTCCACAATCACTTTTATATAGGCTGACATTGTGAGAAACTTTATCAACTACATATTTTCTGGCTTATGGGGTTTTAAACATCATTCCTCCGTCAGGGGTAGAATCGAAAACTATTTGTGTGGCTTGCCAGAGTCTTTGGTAGAATGTCTGTAACTGAGTCCACATGTTTATAATGTGGTGTGGACACATCCTTATCAGCTTCTTCAATTGACCCCATGCTTCCCAAGCAGATTCACCATTGGTTTGACTGAAGTTTCGAATGTTGTTCTGGAGTTTATAAGTCCAGATCGGTGGAAAGTATTTATACAATAACTTATTGGAAAGATCCTACCAAGTCATGATTCACTAGGGATATTTACTTTTTATCCATTCCTTAGCTCAGTCTCTTAATGAAAATGGGAAGACACGTGGTCTGATTGCATCTGAAGAAACTCCCTGTTTCTGAAAGGTACCACAAACTTCTTGGAAGATAGATATGTGTTCATGTAGATCCTCACTTTTGTGGCCATTGAATTGTCCAATGTTCTGGATCATATGAATGAGTCTAGGTTTTATTTCAAAAGTATGAGTTTTTATGGGGGTATTCACTATGTTTGGGGTTGCAACCTAGATTAATGGTAAGCCATAATCCATGATGGTTATCACTTGATGCATCAGGTTCTCTCCTGGAATAATTTGAAGTGGGTTCGGTGGGTTGAGTACCACTAGATGGTGTTGTACATACATTACTGACCAGTGGCGTGAAAAAGATACCTTTTGATCTTAGGATCAAAGGCCAATGGTTCCTTTTTCTCAAGGTTCTTTGAACGAGTTGAAAGGCCATTGTACAGGAAATATGCTACGAAGGTTTGACGCAAGTTCATCATGAATAAAGTAAATAAATAAAGGTGGCTAGGGAAAGGTAATCCTAGGATTTTATTGCTAGAGTATTGAAAGCAGAGAATTACTGTCCCCAAGAACGATGTGAAAATTTAACATGCCCCCACATTTCATTTAATTCGCATGGTTTGCAGTTAGATTATATTTGTAATGTTTCCCAAAGTTCACTGGATACAAGGTTTTATTATAATGAGAGTGTGAGGTTGATCTCATGGAGATAATTACTAGATACTAGAATTCAAAGGCTTTAATAACATTTGGTGTAGGAGTCCATTCTAGTTTACTATCATTTGGGAAAACTAGATCTATGATAGTTGACGGTTTCTTCAAGAATGATAGAGGTATTGAGATCAATTTCTGGAATCTACAAAATGGATGATCTTAATTCTAATCTTGGTAAAATCCTGAGGTTTAGGCTGAGATGTAAGATGAAGTTTCTAGTTAACTTTGGTCAAGTCACATAGTTCTACCTAGAAGGTAGTTATACCTTGATCAGAATATAGTGAAACCCTAGATTCATTAATCTTAGCTCTTATGGAAGAAAGTATCCTAGGTTAGTGTTCATAGCCTAATCTAATCCAATCAAGATAGGGTCTTTTGATTAAATATCTTATGATCAGGGATGCTTAATTGAATTGGATAGAAAATAATTAATTACCTTGATTACTAATCCTTAAGTTTACCATGTTTTATAATTATAGATTTAAGTATTTAGATTCCCCTATCCCTGATCCCTACCTCTGGGTGGTTTAGCTACACATGGTAGGAGGAGAGAAGAATAAAAAATAAGAACCATGCTTGAAATGCTAAGATGAATTGAAATTAAAAAATTCAAAATCATGAAAGGGTTCGATTCACTAAATAGAGGGAGGATGAAATCAGGATTTAACAAAATGTAAATCAAAATTTTAACAATGTACATTCTTTTAATGAATGTGAAAATTGATTCGATACAACCACGATGATGAACGATGATAAGAGATGAAAGGGAATTGAAGGCGGTGATGAAAACAAGATCCATGATTCTTGAATTAAAATAAAATATGAAAACGGTAAATAAATTTAGGTTCGAAAGGGAAGGGGTTGAAGTAAAATCGAGTGGACAAAAACACAAAAAAGACTATTCTATGGAATTCTCTGAAAACCATGGCTGAGGTGTTGTATATATAGGTGAAATGAGTCATGACATGTAATGGATTACACATCGTGTAACCCCAATTCATGTAATTCTCCATGGATTTGGAATCTAGTGGGTATATCATGCGTATCTCGTCCGAAATTTGGGGTTTCACTAATATCACATTGTGTACCGATGACTCATGACATGTACTGGCTTCCAGCTATATCTCCGAAGTGGATATTTTGTTCAAGGGTTTTGAATGAGGTCACATCGTGTATTGTACATTAACGACATATAGTGGTTTATTTTACTTCTTTCTTCAGGACTTGGTTCACGACTTTATGGATGCTGTGAAATCCTATTACATGGTGTGAAATGATGTTTTATAACGTATAAAAGGTGAATTCTGCACTTTTTCTACATTTATTCCTTTGAAACCCTATGAATCCCCATTCCTGTAAAATTAAGCACATACCAAGAGTATTATCAAATAAAATAATTAAAATCATTAAATAAATGGTAGCAAAATGTAAATTTCAATTCGGATTATCAATAGCCTATAGAATAATGTACAAAAACTATGATTTAATAATGATTAAATTTAGGTTCATTAATTCTCCAACTATATTCATGGACTTGATGAATATATTCTTTATATATTACCTTGAAAAAATTATGGAAGTCCTTATAGATGTCATTATTATATACTCAAAAAATAAACTGGGATATGAAGATCATTTGCATACTGTGCTAATGATGTATCTAAATGATAAATTATATGAAAAGTATAGTAAATGGGAGTTCTAGATGGAGAAAATACCATTAATGTCTCTTCTTATCACCAATAAAGTGATATATATGGATCCTTATAAAACAAAGGTGTTTTATGGGTGGATCATACCAATATTTTTAATGGATATCTATCATTTCTTTGGGCTAAATGGGTACTAATGATGATTTGTGACGAACATCTCAAGATTTCCAAACCTGTTGACCAAGATAAATAGGTAGGATTTATAGTTTTTCTAGAATAATTAATGTCAATATAGCTTCATGGAATTGAAAAAGAGGCTTTTCACTACACTAGTACTTACACATACTCTCAAGTGGGGAAAATTTTATGGTATAAAATTATGTTACATAGAAAGACATGGGCTATGTACTAATGAAAAATAATAAATTGATATCCTAAACCTCAAAGAATTTAAATGTTCATGAGTAAAACCATCCAATGCATTAATTGTAGTTGGATGTAGTGATATTGTCATTGATGATTTGGAAGTATTTTCTATTTGGGGTGATTGGTGAAAAATATATGGATTATAAGATCAAGAAATGTAAATTCACATAGAAGGACATTAATATGAACCAATAAATATGGTTTGTGCTAATTAAGTACTATAAGTACTCAATGAGATGATGTGAAAATACATAAGAAGGTAGAAGATAAAAGAAAAGGGAAATCCACATAGTTCAAAATTGACAAGGAAGCATTTTTAAGATTTGGGTCATCACTATGTGATCCATCAAAACCTGAGATAAAGAAGGAGTTGTTGAATGATGAAAATACCTTATCACTACAAAAAATAGTATATTAGTGGTAGTGTTTTAGAAGGGGTTATGAAAAAACCCTATAAATTCATTTTAGAGTGGGTTCAGAACAACCCCCTCTAAAATGTTATCATTGTTTTTTTAGAATTTGGTTTAATTTTAGATGTAGTTATGTCAAAACAAATGCTAAATTAATAATTAGTAGTGCTATATATTCGGTTTTATTTTATAAGAGATATATATATATATATATATATAATTTATTTTTTAAAAGAAAACAATGGGGGTTCATTACTCCCACAAATTTAATATATTAGAGGGGGTTCATGAATCGCCACTAACCCCTTAGATTATAGGGAGTTTTGAACCCCCTCTAATTGATGACATTAGTGGGGTTGAGGGGGGGGGGGGGCTGATCCCCCTGTAATTGATAACATTATATGGGGTCTTGAACCTCCAATAATTCAAGATATTTTATGGGGATCATGAATCATTTCTAATATCTTTGATTATAAGGGGGTTTAAAGCCCCTCTATTTTTTTTATTTTTAAAATAAATCTATTATAAATTCAAATTTTATAATATGTGTGTGTGTGTGTATATTACATAATCAGAATATATAAATGTATTTAAATACATTATATATATAAGGTCATTAAATAAATACTTTAAATAAATAATTGTACATATAAACAAAAATGTATACATATATAAATATTGGTATACAAAATATAAATGTAATTATAAATATATTTATTCAAATTTATAAAATTTATATATGGTTATATAAATACTATACATTTAAAATATGATTTATATTATACATATATTATATTAAATACATTTATATTGTATATTTTTGTAAAAATACAATTATATTATATTATGTATACAAATATATAAAATATAGAAAAAATTAAATATAAATATAAATATAAATATATATATTATATAATTAAATGATATAATTATATTATATATATATTGTATTAGAAATATTTAATTATATATAAATATAAATATATATTACAATTATTTTATATGTATTATATTATACCATATTAATTACAAATTAATTTAGTAATTAAATATATATATATATATATCATTTAATTATATTTTATATTTCCAATTATATGAATGTATTTGGTTTTGTGTGTGTGTATATATATATGATATAATATAAATTTATACAAGAACATAATATATATATATAAAATATAAATATATTTAATATAATATATGTATAATATAAATTCTAAAATATATAAATGTATAATATTTATAAAACTGATATATTAATTTTTTAGTTTAAAAAATAGGTGTAATAAAAATAAGAATAATTAATAATATTATTGTTACACACACGTACAAATATAAAAATGATTATATAAATATATATACTATAACTATATTATATCTATAAATATTATATAAATACATAAATGCATAATCACAAATATTAATGTATTTACAAATATATGTATATATATATATTTATATATGAAAATATAGTTATATATATATTATAAAAATATATATTATATATTATCTAATATTTATGTATCTAATATTATATATATATATATATTATACAAATAAATACATCATATATTGTAAAAAAAATATATCATATATTAAACACAAAGATATATTATATATAAATATTATATAAAAATATATTATATGTAAATATTTATATCTATATAAATATTTATTCAAATAATATATATTTAAATCACTTGAGTAATATATATTAATACAATAATATGTAATTAATAAAGAGAAAGTCCTTTTCTATAGTGATAAGGAGGCAGGCTGTAAGATGTGTTGGTCGGCGGTTCGAAACTCACCGTGGTCACATTTTACAAAGGGAGGGAGGGTGTGACATTGTGCATATTGAACTTGATTGGAGGAATGGTGGGGCAAGACTGGACTAGACAGGAGGGGGTAGACAAAATCAGACCGAAACGGATATGGAATTGGAGGAACTGTGGGGCGAGACCAAACTAGACACAGGAAGGTAACATAAGGAATGGTTGGTCAAGACCATAACAGACTGAAGGGCTGGGACAAAACCAGACCAGAATGGGATGGGAACAGTAAGGAAGGTGTTGGAGGGGTTGTGGTGCTCAGAAGGGGGGTGGGAACTAATTATATGTGGGGTTTATAACCTCCTCTAACATATCCTCTTTAGTGGGGATTAAAACTCTCTCTAATTTATCTGTAATTATAGGTGATTTTGGGAACTACGACTAATATGTAACTTTTTGTTTAAATATAAGCAGTTTCCAACTGCCTATATTTTGATCAATAGACTAGAAGGGGTTGAAACCCCCTCTAATCAGTGATTTTGTGACGAAATTAGAGGGGATTTTATCCCCTTCTAATCTAACTTCCGCTAATGTTACTATTATATTTCTAGTGGTTCTTCAAAATATCCTCTAACAATAGTAGGAGAGCACATTATGAATGGTTCTTGATAACCACCACTAATGTGTTTATAGGGGGTTATAACCCCTTCTAAACTAAAAAATAACACCCTCTAATCAGGTCTTTTTTTGTAGCGTCTCTATCCACCCAGGGAGAAAAAAGATGCATCAAGATCATATAAAGCACTATTAGTGGGATATTATGTAGAAAGTGATCATGTAATATACATCAATGTGGTAGGTATGTTAGCAAGTTAAGGCATAAAGGAAAAAATCTAAAGGAGTGATGTAACCATTACCCATTCCTACATAGAAATGAGAAAACATCACCATGGACTTTGTGAAAGGTCCTCTAAAGATATCCGGAGTAAATAATCACATATGGGTTATAGTGAAAATTATAACAAAGACTACTCACATAATTTTAATTCTATCAGACTTCCCACTAAATAAACATGTGAGGATATACATTAACAAAGTGGTGAGGATATAACGAATGTTTTTCCCAAGAAGTATTGAGACCATTGGGGGGGAATCAGTAGTTCCTTTTTCTTTTATAAAAATGTTTCTTAAATCCTTAAGAAAAACTTTCTTACCTCTGAAAATTATTAATGTTAATATCCACTCAAATATAACTTCTCATCATCACATTTCATATTAAAAAAATATAAAGACACAGGAACACTTGATATTTATAAGGTTTGGTAAAAAAAATACTTCTTTCCATGTTGAATAGTCCCACCAACATGGATTTTTTCACTATCCTATTTACAAAATTAAAAGGCATAAGCAGTGAACAATTATATAATCACAGTAGCAACTTTCCTACTATAGTTAGTTATACCCCCAACTATCCTCTTCAGTATTCAATTTCCCATAGCTAGTTATACACCCCATCAATACAACCCTTTGCAGCAATTGGTAAGTATCCACAGTTACAAGATTCACTTTACTTCTTTTCTGATCCACTTGAGAAAGCCTTAACTTCCTCCACAAGTAAGATGAATTAAACTTTTCCTACAGACACTCATCAAAAACTTCAACAATTCTCTAATTAACCTATGTTTATTGAAAATTCTTCTAGAACCTTACTCTACAAAACTTCTTCGTAAATGTTTATTTTATCTTCTTCAATCTATTAACCTCTATCCGATGGTCTACATCTAATTGGTCTTGATCCAATGAACCTTGTTGCGATGGATTTTACTCTAATGGGATCACTATGAGGGAATTACTTTGATGGAAATTTCTCCAATGATTAGATTGATCCATGATCCGATAATCTACCTCATCATCAACCTAAAAAAATAAAGTCTGTTTTGATACTAAATACCTGAAAAAAGTCAGAGCTATCAATGCATGTTTATAGATAATGTTTCACCCCTTCGTACGAATGTACTGTGCTCTCCCTTTATAAGAACCCTAGAATGGAGAGGGCGGGAAACCCAATTTCACTTCACAATTAATGAAATTTGTAAATCCCAATTTTTTCCATTGATCTATGTCTTCATCTTTGACTTCTTCAAGTCTTTATAATTATTCAATGAGATTCAAGAATCTAATCAAAACTTCAGATGTCTTCATGTTTAAAAACAATTATTTAGTTGGATTTTTTCGTCGAACAATCATAATGAAGAATTTGACTGAAAATCGAACTAAAGAATTTTTTTCAAGAATCTAATCAAAACATCAGATGTATTCATGTTTTGAAAAAATTCTTTAGTTTGATTTTCAGTCGAATTCTTCATTATGATTCTTCAGTATGATGAATACATATGAAAAACTGAATATGACCCATTTTGATGGCTTCCTGTAAACACTAAATGTCTTCTCATACCAATTATCCATTCCAATCATAATAACAATTGTTAAAACATAAAGAGTATTCTGTAGCATTTGAAAAATTCCTTTCATAATACTTTTACAATAAGAACATATCCAAAACTTCTTCAAAGTATTTATCATTTTATTTAATTCATGAGATATATGTTTCCACATCTGATGAAGTTTATCATCCAAATACTTTATCAGTGTGAGCATGCTTGTGATGGATTAATATCTACTTCACTTCGATGGATCATTATTTCCAACAATTTAAACATTCTTAATCATTCATCCTACGATAAATCTCTATATTTGATACACAAAGGATACTAACACTTTTAAATGAATTGGTGTCAGAATCCATTATGATGGATCAGTGTCAACAGTGACTTCTATACTTCAGCAAGAACATTCTTCCAACCTTATGATATTATCATACCAATGATTCTGATGCTGATGATCTTTACACTTTTGTATCTAATTTCCCCACACCAATGAGAAGCATCCATAATACTTCAAATTATATTATCCATTCTTCCAAAGACAATGTTCTTCTAAAAAAATAATCTTTTAATCATTACAACCTCATGACATTGAATGTATTTCAGATCATTATAGAATTTCCTAACTAAAAATGTAGAGTATTATAACATCCCTGTCTTCTAGAAACATCTTTCATAAAAACCCATCATCAATATAGTTGGTAGAATCATCTCTCCCCATTTCCTTTATAAGTATTTCATCACATGTCTCTAGAAAACTTATCAATTTTGTGAATTAAAAAAAATAGATAAGCATCATTAAGTTTTCATCAGATCCATACAGACTCTGATTAACTTTCTCATTACGATCAGAACTTTCTTTTCAGACTTATGGTGATTCTAATGAGCATTTTCTTACAGAAAACTTTTTTACAATCACATGGACTTTCATAAGATTGTGCTTTCTATCTATTGATTCGGATGGTGAGTATGATGATCTATATAATTAAATTTTCTAAACATCAACCATGTATCATATATTATCATATATTGGAAAAAATACAACCAAAAATTCATTAGGGCCTAAATATCTCCCACTTTGTGTTTCTTGTCAATACCCACTTCAAAAAAATACCACTCTTAATTTTTATTCTCCCCAATCCTTTTTATCCCCATTTTTACCTCTAATCCATTAATTTTATCTCCTAATTAGTAACAATCAAATTCAAAGGGGTCATCATGAAAATTATCCCCCTTATAGAAAAATGATCTCGTTTTCATGGGTTGGAACTTTCCATAAAAATCATGAAATTATTTTTCAGGAGAACATAAGTATCACATGAGTTTCATACCAAATATCCTTTAACTATAAAACTTTAATTATACATGGGTGAACCCAATATAGCAAACAAGAGTAAATAATCAAGGTTGTTAATGTTGTACATTGAACAACTTTCATGTAATAACCTTTTCATATTTCATTCGACATTTTCATTTCTTGGGACAATCATGAAAGGATATATTTTTAGATAAAATTAATCTTCACTAATATCAAAAAAACCTATCATCATGTTCATGAAAATAAACATAATTTTCAAAAAACAACATATTTTCTTGTAACATCAGTACTTTATTTGGAAATAAGTGTAAGAGACTCAACAACTTCAGCTTATTTACTTAAAATCCTTCAATTCAATGCAAGTTTGTACAAATAAAAATATTTTGGGAATAATTGGGAACCTCATAGTTTCTCAGAAGTAAAATTGAATCTAATAGTCCTCTCTTAGTATTATATTTTTATTCTTATTATTGGATTTTTCATTGGATGTATTTTCATCTTTAATTTCATCCTTATCTGATTTTGTAACAAGTTTAGTTTAATTTTTAGATTATTTTTATAAGGATGTAAACTTATTTTCGTATTTAATTTTTTTACTATGTGTTCATAACAAATAATTCATGAATTTATATTATTTCGACAAGATGGTCAAATAACTTTTAGTAACATTCCTTTATTATACACATCTCATTCAGATTTTTGTAATTTCAAACCACAAACTTTTGATATCTGTATATCAATTTTTTTTACATATTTTAAACCCTTTTTCTTTAACTTTTATTTTGCTTATGTTTTTGTTTCATCCAAATTTCTAGCCATATTAACTTGTTCTATCCAAATAACTAAGCACTCATTCTTTTCAGACTCAGAATGTGTGTTTTCCTATAATTTCTTAACATACTCATATTTCTTCATCTTCCAAGTTTACAATTTTTGTTCCATATAATTTTTAAGAACATTTGATCTTATTTGATCAACATATATCCCCCTTGATTTATACCTATTTCTTGGTTCATAAATGATATTCCATCATGAATAAAATCCATATTTGAAAAATCCACAACACCAATATTGACCCCATAATATTGAGTTTTCTAACTGATAATGAACATGTTCAGAACTTTTTTGTTTTTTTCTTCTCAAATCATGGACCAATTTCCCAAGAGGATAATTTTCTAAATAATTCATATATTTCTTGGTGAAATATTTTCTCTCACAAAACTACTTTATAATCCTCTCTTTTCAAATTCTTTAGAAGTTTCCCCTTTAACACTAACTCCCTTGGTGATGTTTCCTCTCAACTTTCTAATCTCACTTTATATTGTAAGAAAAATTGATTGTGTTTATAAAAACTATTATTATTTTTTAATCAACTTTATTTTAAAAACATATATTATTTTTTTGGATTTAGATATCTTCCACTTGTTCTGTTTACTTTCTTAAACAAGTATAGATGCTTTCTTGTTGAGATTATCATTTATATCTGACTTTTCTTTATAAATTTTTAGTTTTCTTTCAAGATCTCTATTCTAAAAAGTAATTTATTTTACATATTTCTTCAACATCCTTCATTCTTTGTGGATTTTTTATTATGTTTGAGTGAATTCTCGAAATTCCTTTTACTAGTCTATTCTATTTCTGTCATCTCATCATAATCATCATCACTACCATAAGAATCACTTACATTTCACACTTGAGCAATAAAGATGAGTTCATTATAATGTTCATCACTGGATGAATAATCATTCTTATTTATTCTTATTAGATAACTTTTCTTCTTATTATCATAATGAATTATTTCTTTATGTTTCTTACACTTTTTTTGAGATTTATTATCATCATCCTCAGAGTCACACTATTTAAATTTCTTCCATGAAACTTTTTGTAAAAATTTCCCTTCCCTTCACAATTACAACATTTGAGGATTTTTCTTTTTTATTTTACCATATTTTATTTCTTAGAAATAATGTAAATATTTATATTGAAATATTCATATTATTACTCTACTTCTAAATCTCTTGATTCGTCTTAATCTTCTTTATATTTGTATTTCCATTTTAACAAAGATTTAAAGGACACTTGTTGATCAACCATTCCTGTAATTTTCATAAACTTTTCTCTTCTCATTTCATAAGAAACAATTGTACTATTAATACCATCCAAAGATAGAGTTTTAGGATCTCTATCTTTGAAAGATATAACTTTACTATCTAAATTATTAGGAAGAATTATCAATATCATTTCAATAATGTTTGAGTCTTTTAGTTTTCCCTCATGAAATATTATGGTGCTAAAAATATTATTTACCATTTTATAGAATTCACCAACAGATTCATAATAAACCATTTATAAGTCTTCATATTTTATCTTCCAAAGTTGTAAATTTTCCTTGTTCACTTTTTTTATTTCCGTCAGAAATGTTTTTAAACTTATCCTAGATACCTTTAGTAGTTCCAACTCCACTTACTGTAAGAAACTCCAAGAGTAACACATTTTTATATCTTCCATAATTTTGATGATTTCTCTCATCATTAGTAGTAAGAGGAGTATTTTCAATAAAATGAGGTAATCCATCAGTAGTAGCTTCCAAAACATTATACCCAAGAGAATTAAGATATAGAATCATTCTATCTTTTCAGATATGATAGTTATTTCCATTAAAAACTAGAATCACCTTATAGTTCACTTAATTCAAAATATCCATTCTTAAAGATTGATATTTTACATGGCACCTACACTATGATACCAATTATTGTTCCCATGTAAGACCAATACCATTAGGGGGAGGGCTAAATTTGTGGTTAATTTTTCTTTTAATAGAACGTGTACCCCTTAAGAGAAAAATTCTTATCCTCTAAAACTTATTATAGTTATGATCTACTAAAATATAACCTATAAACCACACCTTATGTATGAAAAAAATATAAAGATAATGTATAAAATGATATTTATAAGTCTTGGTACGAAGACCTACTCATTTCCATGTTGTATAGTCCCATCAACATGGATTCTTTCACTATCTTATTTTAAGAATACAAAGCATAAGTAGTGATCAATTCTAAAATCCCAGTAGAAACTTTCCTTCTATAGTTAGTTATACCCCCACAAATATCCTTTTTAGTATCCACTTTCTCACAGCTGGTTATACACCCCAACAAGACAATCCTTTTCATCAACTAGAAAGTATCAATAATTACATTATTTAATTTCCATATTCATTTTAATCATATTTAGAATGTCATAAATTTCCCCATGAGTAATATAAATAAAAATTAACCTTCGTACACTATTAAAGAACTTAAATAATTTAATAAGGAATATGTTGGTATTGAAACTTCTTCTAGAAAATTAGTCCAGGAAACAACCTCATAAAATTCAGTCTGATCTTCTTCAGTCTGGTAACCTCTATCTGATGGTATCCATCCGATTGGTCTCAATCCGATTGAATCTTTATCTAATGGATGGTGCTCCGATGGGCTCAATCTGATGGAATTCCTCCAATGGAACTTTCTATGATGATCGTATTGATCCTAACATTGATAATCTTCCTCAAAATCAACCTAAAAAAATAATGTTTGGATGGTTACTCAATACATTAAAAAATTCATAGCTCTTAGTTCATGTTAACATATCATATGTCCCCCTTCCTATGAATTTATTGGGATATACTTTTATAGGAATCCTAGAATGGAAAAGGTGGGAAGCCCAATTTCACTTATAGATTAATGAAAATAAAAAATCCCCAATTTTTCATTCATTTAAGATATCATGTTTGAATTCTTCAACTCTTCATAATTCTTCTGGGTGCTTCTAAAATATACTCAAAACTTCATACTTAATTATGTTTACAATGAATTTCATCATTCTGGTTATTCAGTCCTATTTTCATTATGATTATTAATTATAATGAATAAATATGAAAAACTAAATATGTAACATTATTATGAATTCTTATAAACAATTAATGTATTCGTATAAAAATTCTCCATTTCAATTAGAAAAAAATATTAAAACATTGATATAATTTTGTGGAATTCAAAAACATCATTTCACAATAATTTGACAATAATCGCATATCTGAAATGTGTTCAAAGTATTTCTCATTTTATTCAATTCCCAAGACTGATGTTTCCACATCTGATGAAGTTCCACATCTGATGAATTTATTGGTTCCAAATTTCTTATGATGGACCACTAACTGCTTTACAATGGTGGATCATTATTTCCAACAATTCAAAGTTTCTTAATAATTATACCTCTAATAGAACTCTATATCCAATACACAAACGATATCAACAATGTTTAATGAATCGATGTTGAAATCCATTAATATGGATCTGTTTCGGTAGTGAATTCTATACTTAAGAAAGATCATTATTACAGCATTCTGATATTCTCATACCGATGATTCTAATGAAAATGATCTTCATCTTTATGTATATTTAGTTTCACACACCAATGCTAATCAACTGAAATACTTCAAAACATATTCTCCATTATTATATAGAATTTTTTTATTCTACAACATTCATCTTGTAATCATGAATTACTCAAGATTTTTCATACATTTGATATCGGTATAGAAGCATTTGAATTACAATGGAAACTATTATAACTTCCCAATATTCCAGCATTATTTTATTTCAATCAAATACCTAATACAATTGGCAGCATCATCTCTATCACTTTCCTTAATAAGGATTGTATCACCGACTATAGACAACTTATGACTTTTTTTAATTAAAACATAGCAAAGAATTGTTAGGTTTTCGTATCCATATTGACTCTGATTAACTTCCTCATTACAATAAATACTTCATTTTTGGACTGGAGGTGAATCTCATGAGCCATTTCTTCCAGAAAATTTCATTTCAATCTAACTGACTTTCTTAAGCATTGCACATCCGATCCCCTTATTATGATGGTGTATTCGATGATCCATATCTTTACAATTTCTCAACATCAACCATATATCATCTATTGTCATCAACTGATGAAAAATAAAACCAAATCTTTACTGGGGACTAGGAAGGAACACCATAATCAATTGTATACAACCAAGATATGAGATTTACCTTTGAGTTCTAGAAAATTATCCTACATGATGTAAATAGTGATTTTAACTTCAATACACCTTATCACCCCAAAACTGATGGCCAATTTTAGTAGAGTATCTAGACACTTGAGTACATGATGATATATTTCTCCATATACTTTAAAGGAGGATGGGATCAACATCTTCATCTAGTTGATTTATCATACAATAATATCTTACACTCAAGAATAAAAGTTGCTCCATATAAATCCCTTTATTGGAAGAGATTAATAACACCTACATATTAGGATGAAGTTAGGAACTCAAGCTAATGGGACTTGAAATGGTCGAAGAAATGGTAGAAAAGGTTAAGACCATTCGCCAACACATTAAGGTAGATCAATGTTGACAATATAGCTATACTGATAACCATCAGAGAGACCCAAAGATTGAGGTTGGAGATAAATTGTCCCTATATATATCTCTATGGATGAAATTCATGAGATTTTGGAAGAAGGGAAATTTAAGTCCCAACTACATCAACCCCTTGCAAATTCTAGATCCAATCAAAGTCATGGCCTATCGAATAACACTACCTCCCACCCTGTATCAAATAAATTACATGTTCCACATATCCCTTTTAAGGAAGTACATGATAGAACCCTCACATATACTGAGTTTAGAGGTGGTAGAACTGGAAAATTTTCTTTCTTATGAGGAGCATCCATTGGAGATCTTGAACCATAGAGATAATATTATACGCAACATGAAAACTCTCCTAGTCAAAGTACTATGAAAAAACAATAGGTACGAGGTGAAGATATGGGAACTAGAGGAAGTAATGAAATAAAAGTACCCTTATATATTTTCATATTAATGGGTAAAATTAAATATTGAGGGTAAAATTTCATAATGGGGGAAGAATTTAATGACCAATAATTTTATTAAAGGAATTATCGTTTTGGTTATATAATTGTGTCATATTTAGTAATATTGTTTAATATAAAGAACATACACCACATGAAAGAAGAAAATATTTTATTATATCTATTAGAATATTACATTTACTGAATAAATATGGCCATAAGAATTTAAAGTGTTACAATGCGAAAATAAAATTTAATAAAATAACTTTAATATGAATATTTGGATTTTCTCGATCCCTTCGAATAATTACACTCATGAACAACATTGTAGAAACAAAACAGAATATTTGTAATTAAATTTTAAATTGGAAAATGAATATATGTATAACCATGATAGAAAATATTTTTGAATGAAGAATTTATGAAACATGAGGTATTTATAGAAAATAGGGAACCCATCAAACCATTATAATAGTAGTCTGACTATTGGAATAATAATTTTATTGTTAATAATAGTAAACTATACATTAGAATAGTGTCCTCACAAATGGAAGTGTAAAATATTATGAATGTATCTTATAAATTGAAAATATAATATATTTTTATCATGATACAAGTAAATAAATTATTTATAAATGTTAAAACAAGTGTTTTTTATTACTTTTAAACATATATGTTTCATTTACATATATAGAGATTTGATTTTTTATTCATAAAATTGTTTTATAAAATAATATTAAACTAAATTATAATGATAATTTAATTTTATGAATCTATAAGTAAATTTTTAAAGGTTTATAAAAATGATAATAATATTAAAATTAACATTTTTCAGACAAATAAATTTTTTTTTTGAAATTAAATTTATAATATTTAGAAAATTATTTTCATAAAGTAATTTTTTTGGAATCTACATATTGAAAAATGGTCAGGGTTTTCTTGTTATTTTTATAAAACAGTTGAATTTATGATGAATAATGAAATACAAAAAAATATTACTATTTGTAATAAAAAATAAATATATGAAGAAATGTGTCGTGGACGATGAAAGTGACCATTATATTGAACTCACATACACTAGTTACTATATATAGTGATAATAATCAACATTATTATTAGTATTGATTAAAAATAATAATCCAACCAATATTGTATTAAAAAAACCCTCATCCCCTTATAAATACCACCCTTTCTCGTCACACCTTCTAAGCCTAGTAGTGTGACACTCTAGACCTATACTCACAAATCTAGTGACATAAACACATAATTTATAAAATCTATTGAATACCAAATATAGATATCATATATAACTATCCCAAAATTTAAATTAATTAAATTAATTATTTCATTACATACATTCACAAGACCTTTTAGTTTTAAAGATTTATAGAAATTGGAAAAAACATTAAATAAAAACCACTTATATTTTGAAGTATAATATATTTCTTTCTCTTATATAATAAACTTCTTAATCCATATTAATTATTTAAAATATCCAAAAAATTATATTCAAATGAAATGATGTCAGACATATCATGTGTAATACCTTTCTTTGTAACCTGGGGAAATGGAAACATAAGAAGGGGTGTGCTCAAAACACTTAGTAAGGGAAAATAGAAAAATGAGTAAATAATGGCATAAACATGGAATAAATACTATGTTTAGTATAAGTAATCATAATAATTCCCAAATTAACTTTAACTAAAATAATAATATTCCTATGGACACTATTATAAAAAACGGCTTTAATAGTGCTAGAATCAGCCTTTATCAGTGCTAGAAAAGTGTTAACTACCTTTTCACAGTTAAAATCCCATGGATTTTATCAGTGCTAAAAAATATTATAAAGGGAATATTTGACAGCACAAATAAAGGCACCGGTAAAAGACCCCATTTATCAATGCTTTTAAAAGTGCTGATAAAAGTATGATTTGTCAGTGCTTTTATTTGTGCTGATACAAGTATGATTTATCTGCATCTTTTATTATGCTAATAATGATAAACTTTATCAGCACTTGTATAATAACCGATAAATATGTATTTTATTATTGCTTTTAAAATAGATGATAAAGGGTATCTTTTTCAGCACATTTAGTAGTGATGATAATGGTGAAAACTACAGTGTAATGCTACAACACACTACATCACCCGAAACAGGTACAATGTTCTGTAACAATACCCTGCATTAGTAGGAATGTTAAAAAAATGACCAAAATAAGATTAAAATACTAAAATTAAATGAAATAAAATTTCTAACCCAAATAAAATAAAAATAAAACACTATTATCAAGTATGTGAGTTGTTTTCTTCTAAAAATAATGTATAATTTGAATAAAAAATAAAATATAGAGTCTTACCAGTCACACCATGAGTCGAATTGAGGTGTGCCTGATTCCTAAACATCAAAAAAAAATCAAAGATCATTTTACTAAAGTAACAACTCAATTAGAATGCATTTACTTGGTTATGAGCATGTGCGTTGTTTTTTGATTAAAATTAACGTCAGTTTTGAATAAAGAGATGCACTTGGAGTCATACCAGTCACACTATGCATCAGATTGAGGTTCGGTTGATCCTTACACGTCACAAATGATGTATAGATAATTGATGTAAGGTACCAAACAATCTTAATTTTTTTTCTCAGATTTGATTATGTTTGTTTTTTTCACTAAAATTATTGTCAATTTTGAAGAAAAAATATGTACTTGGCATCATACCGGTCACACCGTACGTCAGATTGAGTCACACCTAAATGATACATTTATCAAATGACACATGGATCATTTTACTTATGTATCAATGCAATCGAAATGAGTTTACTCAGTTTTGAGTATACAACATGTGTTTTCTAATAAAATTTCATTTTAAACTGGAAATATTCACATTGATCTATTCAAATGGCGTTGTGTGTGGATTTAAAATGAGTCTGATTCATACATTTCAAAAATGAATTATGATCATTATCCCAAATTAGCAAGAAAATCTGAGTTAGTTTTCTCAGTTTTCAGAGAGTGACACTTTTTTGTATTAAAATATCAATTTTTCACTGATAACGGATAATTGGAGTCATAATGGTCACTTTATGCATCTAATTGAGGTGTTGGTGATCCCTACACATCAAAAATTATGTATGGATCATTATATAATAGTAACAAAACAATATGAATGCGTTTTATTGATTTTTAGTATGTTAGTTGTTTTTTCACTAAAATTAATGTCAATTTTGAAAAAAAGAAGCACTTGGAGTCATACTAGTAACACCGTGCATCATATTGAGATGTGGTTAAATGATACATTTACCAAATGACTCATGGATAATTTTGATAAAGTATCAAAACAATTTGAATGTGTTTCCTCTATTTTGAGTACACCACCTGTGTTTTTTTATCAAAATGTCAATTTAAACTGGAAACACACACTTGGAGTCACACAGGTGGCCTCATGTGTGGGGTTTATATGAAACTGATTCATACACATCTCAAATGAATTATTCATCATTTACCAAAATTATCAAAACAATTGGAGCATGTTTTCTCAGTTCTTAGTGTGTGATTTTTTTGTATTAAAATGTAAATTTTAAACTCATAATAGACATTTAGAGTTATACCGATCACAATGTGCATTAGATTGAGGTGTGGGTGATCCCCACACATCACAAATTATATATGGATCATTTTACTAAATTACCACAATAATAAAAATGAATTTTGTTTTTTTGGAGTATTCCACATGTTTTTTTACTAAAATGTCATTTTAAACAGGAAATAAGCATTATGGATCTTGTCTGAAGTGACAAGTGTTGTGTAAACTTTTAAAAAATTGTCTACAAACAAAATAATTTTATGATCCTTATTCTACTTCATTTCCCAAAAAATTATTGTTTACAAGCCAACACTTTTTATCCCTCTCTGCCTCAGTCTCCACCTCGGCCTTTGCCTCTGCCTCCTCCTCCAAGTCGGTCTCAGACTCTAAATCTGCCTCCACCTTTTCCTACACCTCCACATCTACCTATTTCCGAACATCCTCCTCCACCTATTCCTTTGCCTATGACTCCTTAATTTTCCAAAAAGTTTATTTTTTTTAGGACATAGCTTCAAAAAATTTTATTTACTCCATTACTCTTATCCTTGAGAAAGAGATAAAAAATAATATATAAGAATTTTGACACTAATTATTCACACCCCAAATATCTTTTGAAGGTCATAACTCATACTAGATAAAAAAAATAGTAAGTAATCACCTAAATTTGTTTTTGACATACATTTTAACAGAAAGTACGCTACCCAATCATATCTAAACAAATTAATTTCTTCTTTTGAGTAACTATTTTCTTAAAAATCATGATAGTGCTGAGAAAATATAGAAAAAAAATGATTCTGAATTATATTTAATGAAATTTTAATTACCTTAGTAAATTATCTATGGTGGATGTTGGTATTTTCATGCTTTATGATTTCTTTCATAAATATGAAAACATAATATCCAAAATATATTTCACTAACTTATTTCAGAAACTGTAGAAACATTGACCAAAACAAGTAAATTGTTTTGAATTATGTTGGTAGTTAAATATTTCTATATATTCCCTAACTTTTTTCCATTTGTAGTAATAGATAGGCTTTAGCTTTATAGGCACCGACTTCATTCCATGATCCATCCTATATTTATTAAGGTCCCTATAATAACAAATTTATCATTAAAACAAATATCTAACATGAAATTTTATGTTAATCTATAAAATATTGATTTTAGTGTAATACATATTCACAATACACATCATGTGTGGTCGGTTGGTCGGAAATCCATGCATTAAATACAAAAAATAAATATTCAGGTTGTCTATGTTGACTTATATCAATATCTAGTTATTCCTAAAAAAACTAAAAAAAGTAAGTAATGCACAAAAAAAAATATCTTAGGTGATTGGATCAAAGAATTTTAACCATGAAGTTTCAGGATCAAAAAGAGTCCTTCGTCTGATGCTTTTTTATTAAACTCTTTGAGTAACTCATTTTTTTCTTGTCAATTCCTTCCTCATTCAATATAATATCTATCATAGAAATGATACATGGATTAATGAATCCAAACTATGCTTCTCATGATATTCCCTTTATATAGTCGTAATATAAATTCCTGTGGAAAATATGAATAGTTATTAACTTTAATAAACATATTCCACTCACTATTTGGATAGATATAGTATGAAAATATACCTTATGTATGTATTCAAAACTGATAAGCCCAACCATTCATGCTTGAGAATCTCATTTAGAGTCTCAAGACCAATTCTTCTATTAAATAATCTCCATATATTTCTTATTCATATTTAATGTAATACATAATTTTATATTTAAATGTCGTATCTGCATTAAGTTGTAATGATAATAAATATTTCTCTAGAATTGGTGGGGAGAAGGTACTCTTGGAAGGTTTTTTTTTGTTTTCTTGGTCAAATCACTACCAGAAAGATAAATATTTTTATTAAGAAAGAGAACGTTTAAGGAAAAATTGGGAAACTAGACAAGAACCTAATCAGACAATCAACCAGCATCATAAGTAGTACCCCAATCCTTGAATTGTAGTTTAAACCAATAGGAAACCTCACCTATGAGAAGACTCTATTAGAGAGTGATTGACTTCCCATCTACATTATCATTGTGGAGGTCTTCCATATTGAGTGCCATCTTATCCCAGGTTTGGATGAGATATTCCATAGTAATCTTTTTTTCATTGAATCGCCATGCTAATAAGCCAAGTAGTTTTAGGATCTAGAAACCCTCCTCCTTATTAAGGTAGACCTGGATATGCCTCCCAACCATCTTGTCAAACTCCACTTTCATATCACTAAACTCAAGTTAATTCCCTAAAAATTATTCACTGTAACTAATTGTGGTTTCCCATTCATCACACTCCACCATTTCCTTACCACTTAGGGGGATGGCACAATCAGTGGTGTCAAATTCTTTAGACACCCGATCATTGACCTGTGATTACCATACATGAGTTTCAAACTCCTTATAGGTGTCTGCCTCCACATGCTTGTAAGATCTTTTCCACTTTCTAATGGAATTGATTCCTGTAATATTAGAAGCCTTCAGTGGTATATTAGCTTTTCATGAGGATCCAGTAATAGGAGGACTAGGTAAGTTCAAGTGGAATTTTCTATATTGCGTACTCTGGGTGTTCTTAATAAATAAATTAGAATCTGTAATGGTGTTCGTTACCTTCTTTGAAGAGGATCTACGATATTCCTCTATAATGTCAATGCCCTTGGACTCAATAGGAGAGTCTAAAGTAGAGTCAATATCCTATTTATAAGCCTCTAATCCCCTAGAGGGGTCCTCACCATGGGAAACATCCACCTCATTTCCATCCTCACTAGCATGGCACTCTTCTTCTCCTAGCACTGAAAACCAGTTTTGAGAATTATTATTCATTCCTCCAGATTTAAACTTCTCATCATAATGAAGTCTATCTTGTGAGACCTTTACTAACATATCTGAACCTCATAGTTGTACCATATCACATCCCATGAATTGGAATTTCTTTGAAGTGTACTCTAAGACCAAACACTGGGGATCCTCACAAGTGGATTGATCCTCACAGACTGCCTCTTTAACCACAGTTTAATTGAATCTATTTAATGAATCTAGATGAATAACCATATCTGTATCTTAGTGGACCGCCCTCTATTCCCACCCATCCTCTTTCTCCTGAACCAGTCCAATATTCTTGCTAACCCCAACAATCCCATTCCAAGCATTACAGATTGGAGAGGTAAATTTAATTGAGAAACCAAACTATCAAATAGAGTCCCTATATGAAAAGAATCAGAGGAGAAGAAAACACAAAAATCACATTTAAATTGATTAAAAATTTCATATAGTTTTGGGTTCAGCTGAGAAACCATTGATGGCTTCTGAGAAACTGTGACTGCTTCACATGGGAGTCTAGAATCTGAAGATACTATTAAATCAACCCCTAATAGTCGTCGACCATCATCTTATTAAAGACGTTACACATATAGAGTACATCCATAGTTAAGGATAACCCTAGAAGAACTTGGGAGTAGGTGAGTCGCACGAGCATCAGATGTCTTCCCACATTGTAGTGCCCTGCTTCCTCACAGACATTACTGGGATAGGTTCCCAAGGTGAAATCACAATGAATAGAAATTCTTCCAAGACTCAAACACTAAAAGTTTCTTCCACACAAACTCCTCAACTACTAATATACAAATCAATTTGAATAGTGGTTTTGAAATGTTTAATTCAACACAAATACACATAGTGACAAGAGGACACACAAAACTGGTTCTCGAATCCAAACAATGGTAGTGACCAACCAAGTTCACAAGCATTCGAATTACAGAAGGGTTCTAAAATGGAAGAGAGATATCAATAAATATTTCCCATAACATTGTAGTTGTGGAATCCCACATAATATGAATTTTAAAATAACATCTTAAAATATAGAAGAGGAATCCAATGCAAGATCAGGGAGCCCAAGACAACGCAGTGATCAGATCTTCTGATGATGAGAATCGAATCATGATATGCCTCTTGTCAAGGAGTTTAACTGTCACCCATTCCTTATGTCCCCATGATAAAAAAACACCAAAGATGTCAACCAATGGAAACTATGGACTGAAATGAGAAACCAATGTCTTATTTAGGAGAGATAAAGCATCAATAAATTCTGAGGTTGAAAGCTTGAGCTGAGGGAAGCCATCATGATAGTCCAAGACCTTAGGTAAAATAAAACATTTTGGGTATGGAGGAATGGAATACGGATTAGAAAACTAGGTAATAGAGGAAGGATTATACATTTTGGAATAGTACGCCCCCACTAACAAGGGATGGGCAGAGGTAGTGGCCATGGCTGCCTAGGACATGGTCGATTCACTAGATTTTCTTGATTCGACCTTTAGTTCCTCCACCGATTTATCCCTCTAGAATATCATACCTCACTTCAATCCTTTTATCATCAACTATTAAATATTTTTCATATGATTTTTTTCAAATACATATCTCATGTATCTTTATAAGATTAGACAACCATATTATGAATTCTCTAATAAAAGCTTTGACTATTGTAATATCTAGACCATTAAGTGGAACATGCAAATTAGTAGTCGAATCACAAGCCACATAAATCCCCACTCTCATATGATTTTTTGTGAGGGGTTGATTATGTAGATAGCCTCCTAGGATATTATACATTTTACCCATCACAACACGATGGTACATGGGTGTTGATAGATAAAAATCACATACAACCATACCCTGTAGAATTTTAGTAACATAAACTTATTGGAAGTTGTTTGATTCACAATTTGGAGAAATAGTAATGAAAAAATTGATTACCTCAAGTAAGGTACACAGTTTTGGGGGAATGATTAGCCTCAATGATGGTGATATCATTTGGTTCATGAGAGGATCTTTACTCCACCACCAGTTTTCTTTGATCCTTTCTTATATATTGGTCTGTCAAACCAGAACAAAAAATAATATCTTGCGGTGAGTCTATTTGTGTTTGTATTCATATCATTATATTATATGTATCTTCATGTTGTTTTATCTTTTAGAAATATGTTCAAGGAGAGACTCCAAAACATAATCCTATAACATGACCATATTTTCAGACTGCTTCAAAACTACTAAACGTTGCTTTTCTTTTGGTACGGTCATTATCGATTCTTATGTCTAAACCATATAAAAAAATATGAACATATTTATTTTTATTTAATATTTTTATAAATCATAATGAATTAAAATTATGTCATACTTACACATGCTTCCCATACATCTTTTATATTTTCACCAACTAATATATCATCCTTATTTACACGATCCTCCTTCCATAGCACATGGTGTGGGATGGAAGTGGATTCCAATTTTGATTCATTAATATGCATATAAAAAGGAACATATGTTGTTTTATATCACATAATTAATATTTTATTTCTGATTTATAATACAAACTAATTTTTCTCTAATGAAGTGTACCCCATCCTTCCATTGCGATATGGGTATGTTAGTTTTGATGCACGTTCTTTATTTTCATTTTTTTTTTACTATTTCACAAATTAAATTTTTTGAATGAAGTTAGAAAAAATATATAATTTCAAATGATATATTATCAACTGAAATGCACCTAAAATGATTTATCATTACAAATATTTCTAAAAGTAATCCATGTTTCATGATTTATAATGCATGCATAACCAAGTGGTGGGAAGGGATTTATTTTCCCCTCAGTTTCCCTAAGATATAACTTCATCAGAAGAGTCTAGACACCTAAATGGGCTTTTCCATTGGCCATTAAGAAGAATTTATTATCAAAATATTCTAAAATAGACAAATTATGCAAGGAATAATGAAAACTAAATCAATGTTTCAATATATAATTTTCATTAAAATAGAGATAATATATTGTTACATTACCATTATGTCTTTCCAAAGGATTTGAATCATTTTAGGTTGGACGTAACTCCATGAGTGAAATTCAATAGTCACATTCGTCTTTTTTGTGACTCCAATATAACTAATGAATTTTGAATTTTTGGGGTCAATAGGTTGGCCGCGTCGTTTCCAACCAACTTCAAATATTATACCCTAAATTCTTTCCATGATAATTGTCTTCAAAACTGTGATTTTGTGTTGTTCTAGTTTTTATTTTATTTTTTTCATCCACATATTGTTAACCCCCTTATAATTCTGCAGTTTCATCATAAATAGTTTGTTCTTGCTCAGGATTGGCACACCATCAAGTTCAGAAGACACCATCTTCATTAGTAGTCAAAAATTTAATTTGTCTTGAATAACAACAATGCAATACACTTCATGAGTAGAAGTACATAATTTCATGCATCTTGCATAAAAATTGTCACCATCTTGAACAGATATATAATACTTAAATATTATAGTAAAACTAACCTTCAATACATTTATTTAATCCATCCTCAAACGCCTGATTTCATTCCATCTTATGATGGTGGATTTGAGGCTACTGATTCCCTTATTAACACTAGTCTACCTCCCATCATTGTTTGAGGGGTATGTTACCTATTAAAATTTGAACCACAATGTTGGGAGGAAGGATAGTTTGAAAGTGGTTTTCCAATCCATAATCAAGATATGAAATACAATCATGTGTATAATGATTAAAATGTCCTAGGAACCTACAGTAATGGAATCCCTCAAAATGTCTCCTCAATTGAAGAGGAACTGGAATACCTCCACTATAATGCTCTTAAAGAAATTAATCTCACCCCATATACATTGGACATCACTTATGTATAATCAAGGATTCCCCACCTTTCAATTTTGGATATTTTTTTAATCCACCATAAGATCTCTCTAATAACATTCATCCTTTAAAAGGTTGATATTTTTAACTTATAATTAGTATTGATCATGATTTTTTACTCTTATGAATGAAATAAATATATTCAATGAAATATTTAATTTATTATTATTATATATAACAATAAAATCTTAGAGGAACCATAGATAATTCCAATCATTGAAAAATATACCATATAGCTTGAAGTAGATATACAATTTTCTCTATGAATGTCCTACTTTGCGACTGATAATGATATTGTTAGTTGTAAAATATAATATTATATAGGGGTATCCATTTAACTAGTGTTCTATCATTTTAGAATATTACACTATTCTTAAATCCTAGAAATATTCTTTATGACCCTTGATTACCAAAGGAGTTCCATCACCTTATCCTAGTGATAAATAATGACAAAGAAGAAGAGAAGTTTTTCAATGGAATTCAATAAAGGGTAAATATTTTAGTTCATTTAAATTTAGTATTTGTATCTTATTTTGGAAATTTTTGTTGTTGTTTCTATTGATACAGTGTGTTTTTTCAGCACATTCCACCACTATGATAGTTTTTTTTGTATTTTTGTTAGAAATTTTAATTCATTTAAATTTAGTATTTGAATCTTATATTGGTAATTTTTTGATTTTTTTACTGATGTAGTGTGTTGTTTCAGAACACTACACCTATTTATGGTGATCAAGAAAACGATGAGATGTAATTTATTAATATATTTTCTAATCAAAATATAGAGATAATTAATTCATAGGATAAAAAATAATTTTAAAAGTCATCTAACATGGTGCACAACCGTAGAGAGAAAAAATTTGATTAAAATATACTTTTGATGGTTTAGATATTTATGTCCTATAAATCATGTAATTTTTTATCCATGTACAAAATGCACAAAACATAGATATCATATTTTCTGATATCCTTGAATCATAAATTGAAATATAAGCTTATATAAACTTTTATCAGAGGATATGACATATGACAAAAATATATTTTGGTTGGGAATTAAATATATGATATTGTATAATGTATTCGGATAATTCTCCCTAATGGGTTCTAATCAATTATAAATAGTAAAGAGAATCATAGATGGATTGAAACATTTGTTGAGAAAATCAATGAAATAATTACTCTGACATGGTGAAATTATCAGTTTCCATGAGATGGTGGTCAATGATCAATTAAATCTTCATTAAATGTAGGGTCTCTATTAATAAATAAAACCCATTATTATAATCAACCCTTTGTTTCATTCCATATAAAAGGAACTCTTTTTCGTTGATCACTATTAATCGTTCGGTTACGGTGCTATCAATCCTTCTGTGATTGAGGGTCCTCAAGAATATTTCTGTGGTTGAAGGCTAGCGTAATCTCCTAAAATGATAGATTTTTTTTTGTGGGGATACCTCTATCTAATAATATATTTTACAACTTATAATATCATTATCAGTTGCAAAGTATGACATTCTTAGAGGTAATTGTAGATCTACTTCATGTTATGAGGCATAAGTTTAAATGACGGGAAGTATATATGGTTCCTCTAATATTTTATGGTAATGTATCATAATAATAAATTTTGGATTGTATTTAATAGATTCATTTCATTTATAAGAGTAAAAATATTCTAGAACAATATTGAGAATATGTTGAAAATTTTACCCTTTATTGGGATGTATGTTATTGGAGGGATCTTATGGTGGATTAAATAATATCCAAAATTGGAAGGTAAAAAATAATTGACTATAAAGAAGTGATGTCCAATGTAGGTGGGGTGAGATTCATTTCTTCAATACCATTAGAGTCTAGGTATTCCTATTCCTCTTCAATTGAGGATATGTTTTGAGTGATTCCATTAGCGTAGGTTCCAAGGACACTTTAGTCCTTAGAGGCTTGATTGTCTTCTTTCTCTTGATGAAGGATTAGACTCCCTATTTAAAACTATCTTTCCTCCCATCTTGTGGTTCCAAATTTCATTGATGAAAAACCTCCTAAACAGTGATGGGAGGAAGAAAAGTTTGAAAGAGGGAATGGGTAGCCTCATATACATCATCAAAAGATGGAAGGTAATCAAGTATTTGAGCATAGATTAAATAAAGGTAGTGAATGTTAGTTATACTGTAGTACTGATGTTTTAAATCTCTATTCAAGATATTAACAATTCTCATGCAAGATGCATGTAATTGTGGTCTTTTATGCATGAATTGTTTTACATTGTTACTATTCAAGAAAAATTAAATGTTTGACTACTAATGCAGAAAATGCCTTTTGAACAGGTTGATGTTTCAAATCTTGAGAAATAATAGACAGTTAAAGATGAAACAATGGAATTATTATGGAATCAACAACATGTTGTTGAAAAAAATGAAAAAAACAAGAATGACACAAAATCGTAGTTTTGAATAAAATTATCAAGGTAAGAAGTCAGGGTATAAAATTTGTGTTTGGTTGGATTCAACACGACTAACCTATTGGCTCCAAAAATTAAGTGTTCATTAGTTATCTTGGGATCATAATGAGGTTGAATGCGCCAATTGATATTGATTCATGGCATCGTGTCCAAACTGTAATGAAGAAAATCCTTCTGAAAAATATAATAATAATGTTACAATATACTTTATCTATTTTAATAAAAAATTATATAATGTATCATTTATTTAGTTTTCATTATTCCTTACAGAATATTTTTATTTTATAGTATTATTGTACGAAATTTATCTTAACGTCCGCGGGAAAAGTCCATAGAGGCTTCCAAACTCTTCTGATGAAGTTACATCTTAGGGATGCAGAGGGGAAAATAAAGCCCCACCCAACACTTAGTTATGAGCATATTATAAAGTAGGAAACATGGACTAATTTCAAAAATCATCATAATGATATATCATTTTAGGTGTATTACAGTTGATAATGTATTATTTGACATTATTTGTTTTATCCAACTTGATTTAAAATTGTTAATTTATGAAACAAAAAAATTTCTAAAAATAAAGAACGTGCATAAAAACCACCGCACATCTATCTCAAAGGTAAGATGGGGTGTGATTCATTAGAGAAGAAATTGGTATGTCTTTTAAATCAATAATAAAATTTTAATTATGTGATATGAAATAACATATGTTCCCTCATTTTTATGCATATTGATGAATCAAAATCTGAAGCTACTTCCATCCCATGTCATGTGCTATGGAAGGAGGCTCATGTAAATAAGGATAATATATTAGTTGATGAAAACAAAAAAGTAGTATGGGAGTCATGTGTAAGTATGAAATACATTTAATTCAATATTATTTATAGTAATATTACATAAAAATGAATATGTTCAATTTTTTTATATGGTTTAGACATAAGAATTGGAAATGACCGTACCAGAAGAAATGAAACTTTTGGTAGCTTTGATGTGGCCTGAAAAATATGGTCACATTAGATGATTATGTTTTAGAGTCTATCCTTGAACATATTGCGAGAAGATAAAACCACATGATGATACATATAATATAATGAGACAAATTTAGACACAAATAGACTTACTATAAGAAATTATTTTGTAGTCTAGTTTGGCAGACCAATGTATAAAAAAGGATCAAAGAAAACCGATGGTGGAAGAAAGATCTGCACATGAACTAAATGATCCCACTATCTTTTAGGCTTTTCCTTCCCCCAACTGCATACCTTACCTAAGGAAATAAATTTTTTCATTACTCTTTATCTTAAATGTGAATCAAACAACTTCTGATAACTTTATATTGCTAAAATTCGGCATGGTATAGTTTTATGTGAATTATATCTATAAACACCCATGTACCACCATGTTGCGATGGGTACATTGTATAATATCCCAAGATACCAGCAACACAATCAAAATATCCCAAAAAATCACATGAGAGTAGGGATTGTGGTAGCTTATGAGCCAACTGTTGAGTCTTCTGTTCCACTTGATGGTTCAGATATTTTAATGGTTGAAGCTGCTATTAGAGATTTCATAGCATGGATATATAATCTTATAATGATACAGGGGTTACATCTTTACATATATTTTCATAAGAAAACATTTAATAGTTTATGATAAAATGTCTAAATTGAGGAATGATATTACAGATAGATAATGCGGTGGAGGAATGAAAGGTCAAATCAAGAAAACCTAGTGAATCGAACAAGAAAAAAAAATGACCTTATGAGAGTAACTTATCCCTACCAGTTCTAGAGAAATATTTATTACCCTTACAGCATCATACATAGACCAAATTTAAAGATAAAAATATTTCTTACATTTAATAAGAAGAATAAATATATGGAGATTCCTTGACAGATGGAATTGGTGTTGAGACTCTAAATGAGATTCTCAAGCATGAATGGTTGGGTGTCTCAGTTGTGAATACATACATAAGGTACAATTTCATAATACGTATTTCCAAATAGTGAGATAAATATTTTTATTAATGTTAATAACTATTCACATCATCTATATGAATTTAAATTACAACTATATAAATGGAATATTTTGGGTAGAATGATTTGGATTCATTAATCCCTGCATCATTTCTATGCTAGAAATTACTTTGAATGGGGAAGAAATTAACAAGAAAAAGATAAGTTATGCAAAGTTTTTAACAAAAATGCATCAGGTGATTGAATCTTTTTTGTCCCTACTTTTCAAATATAAATCAATATGATCTAATCAAATAAAATATATTTTTAAATTTTTTATTACTTAATTGTTTTGTTTTTTTAGGAAGCACTTTATGCTGATATCCATCAACATAGACACCCTGAATATTTATTATTTGGATTCAATGCATGGATTTCAAACCAACTGACCACACATTATGTGTATTATGAATATTTAATACACTAAAATCAAAATTTTATATATTAAATTCAAATTATATGTTCGATCTTCTTTTTACTTATAATTTTGTTATGATAGGGTGACTGCTAAATTCATTCTAGATCATGGCATGAAGTTGGTGTCTGAAAATATAATTCCTATTAATTACATAAAATGGAAAAAAATTAATGTATATATAGAAATATTTAACAATCCAAACATTTCAAAAACAATTTACTTATTTTGGTAAATGATTTTCTAGTATCCAAAACAAGTTAATGCAATCAATTGTGGATATAATGTTTTCAAATTTATGGGAGATATCATAAAACATGAAAAGACAACCATCCCCTAATAGGTAATTTCTAAAGGATATTAAAATTTCATTGAATATATTTCATATGCATTTGTTTGTGTATATTTTCTTATTACTATCAATATATATGACAAAAGAGTTACTCCAAAGAAAAAATAAATTTTTTAGAGATGAGTGGGTAGTGTAATTTTTGGTAGAATGTATGCCAATAGAAAATTTATGTAATTAACTAATATGTTTTTGATCTACTATAAGTTATAACCATCAAAATATTTTTTGGTTGTGAAGCATTAGTGTTATAATTCTTGTATATTATTTATGATCTCTTTCTCAAGGAGAAGAGTGATGGAGGAAATCAATTTGTTTGGAAGTACTAAACTGAAAACAATAAAATTGTAATGAAATCACAGAGGCATTGGTGGAGGTATAGGAGGAGGTGGAGGTGCATGAAATGTTGGAGGAAGAGGAGAAGGTGAAGGTAGTTATAGAGTCAGATACCACCATAGAGGAGGAGGCAGAGGTAAAGACCAAGGTAGAGACTGAGGCGGTGGAGGATAATAAGAGATGGCTTCAAAACAATATTTTTTTTGGAAATGAAGTAGAATAAATATCACATCATGATTGTGTTTGAGAAAAATTGTTTCAAAGTTTACACAACAATTGTCACTTAAGATAAGATCCATTTTCCTCTTTCTAGTTTAAAATGACATTTTCGTAAAAAAACACACATGGCATAAAAAAATCCAAGAAAACACATTCATATTATTTTGGTACCTTTGGAAAACGATACATAGATCATTTATGACATGTAGGAACCACCTGCACCTCAATATGATGCACAATGTAACTAGTATGACTCTAAATGTCTATTATAAATTTAAAATTGATATTTTAATATAAAAACGTTTCACTCACTGAAAACTGATAAAATACACTCATATGATCTTGATAATTTTGGACAATGATTCATAATCCATTAATAACATGTATAAGTCATTCTCATGTAAAATGCACACACGATGCCACCTATATAGCTTAAAGTGTGTGTTTCTAGTTAAAAATGACATTTTAATGAAAAACACTCATGGTGTTCTAAAAAATGAAGAAATGAATTCATATTTTTTTTAGACTTTAGAAAAATGAACCATGAGTCATTTAGGATGTGTAGAATTCAACTTCACCACAATCTGACACACGATGTGACTGATGTGACTCCAAGTGCGTCCTTTTTATTCAAAATTGACATTAATTTTAGTGAAAAAATAATTGACATACTAAAAACCAATGGAACACATTTTTATTATTATGTTTCATTAGTAAATAGATCCATACATTATTTGAGACATATATGGATCTCCCGAACCTCAATAAAATTCATAATGTTACCGGTATGACCCAAAGTGTCTATTATCAGTTTAAAATTGATATTTTAATACAAAAAAGTTTCACTCACTGAAAAATGAGAAAAAAAACTCTTATTTTCTTGATAATTTGGTAAAAAGATTAATAATTTAATTGGGATGTGTATGAAGCAGTTTCATGTTAAACGCACACACAATGCCACCTGCATGGATCAAGGTGTGTGTTTCTAGTTTAAAATGACATATTATTAAAAAACACACATGGCATACTCAAAACCAAGGAAACACATTCTAATTGTTTTGATACATTTGTAAAATGATACATGAGTCATTTGGGAGTTGTATCATTAATACAAACCTCAATCTAATGCATGGTGTGACCAGTATGACTCAAAGTGCATATTTCTTATTTAAAATTAACATTAATTTTAGAAAAAACAACTGAAAAACTAAAAAATAAGATAAAGAATTCAGATTGTTTGGTACATTAGAAAAAAAATACATAAATCTTTTTTTATGTGTAGGGATGAGCCACACCTCAATACGACACACGATATGATCGATATGACTCTAAGTGCATCTTTTTATTCAAAACTAACATGAATTTTAGTAAAAACACAACTTTCATACTAAAAAAATAAGAAAACACATTCTAATCAATTTGGTAATTTAGGAAAATGATCCATAAGTCATTTGTGATGGGTAGGAATCAGTCACAGCTCAATTAGACTCTCGGTGCGAACGATATGACCCTAAGTGAACCTTTTTATTTGAAATTGACATCAATGTTTTTTAAAAACCAACTGAAAAACTCTATAAAATTGTAATATTTTTCTTATATTTTTTTAGAAATTTTATTTCATTTCAATTCAGTATTTGTATGTTATTTTGGTAATTTTTGTTACTGTTTCTACTGATGTAGTGTGTTTTTGAAGCACACTACACCTGTTTCTGGTGATGTAGTGTGTTATAGAATTACACTACAACTTTTACCTTTTTCAGCACTACTAAATGCACTGATAAAGATAGTATTTGTTATAATTTATAAAATACACCTTTATCAGTTCTTATATAGGAACTGATAAAGTCTATGTTTATCTTAATATTAAAAAATGATGATAAATCATACTTTTAATAGCGCAAATAAAAGCGCTAATAAATCATACTTTTATTAGTGCATTTAAAATTGCTGAAAAACGACCCCATTTATCAGTGCTAAATAAAACCGCTCATAAATGAGGTCTTTTATCTGAGCTTATAAAGTATTATTTATCAATGATTTTATTTTTTCTGATAAATATTACCGTTATCAGTCATTTTTGAGCACTGATAAAAGCCATGGACTTTTAACCACATTAAGGTAGCCATCACTTTTCTAGTGCTGAAAAAGGCGTGTATTGTAGTAGTGAATGAAAATAAATAAATCACATGGATAACAATAATTGGTTCCTTAGAAATGAAATACATAATGTCAGATAGCTTATTCCATACCATAATATAATACATCATGCCATTAGATATCATGATCTTAACATCAAAGAAACATCTTGTTCTGGCTAGAAATACACAAAATTACAAAAATGTATTTGTCTCAGGAATCCTACCAATGCCTCAAGGGGATATAAAATATCAGTTCCCACCCATCCATTATTTTAATCCAATACATTTATCATATGATAAAATTAACAAACAACACATAGTAACCATTTCCAAGAAATCATCCATATTATAATAATAACATATGGAATGCTAATAATATTCCCCATGTCAAAAAAAGAACCACATGTTAATAACCCATCTAGATAAAGAAGGTGTATATTAAAACAATACATATTAAACTTTCCAATAATCCTACATATGTGAATAATAGCATATATAATATAAATACTTTTCCTTATGCTGATAAAAGGGATAACATGATCATAACCAATTTGAAAGTAGAAAGTGTATGGTTAAAAAATACAAAGTCAACTTTACTATGAAATCAATAAACATCTAGATCAGAATAAAAAATATATGGATTTTCAATAGTACCACTATCAATAAATGGAATAGATTTATATGTAAGAATCCCTCAAAATAAAAAAAATTGGAGTATTAGTATATAGTTAGGTCAATGCTGGAATAACATGTTCATAATCTATATAGAGGAAGAATGAGTTTTTTTGTAAAATAATATAATCCCAATGTTTCAAAGGAAACATAGAAGGATGTTGATAGAGATGAAAAACACCATTTTCAAATAATTCATCCAATATACCACTCATGAAGGGATTAAGAATTGGATTTTTTAATACCATGGGTTCAATCACCTAAATGATATATATATATATATATTAGAGTATAAATAGTGAATCATAAACCCTGTTAGGTTAAATACTTTTAAAAATAAAATGGAAATTATAAATGAAAACATAAAGGATCTTTTAGAAAAAAATTTAATAATGATGTAAAATAAAAATTAATATGTCACTTTCATTGGTAAATTTTTAACAGACGATGTGAAATATTTTTAAAACAATTAATCTAAAAAAATATATCCAATAATTTATCCTTGAAAATATATAATGGTTATCATGTAGAAAATGGGAGATTAAGAAAAAATACATAAAAATAAACAGGAAAACACTTTTTTATTATTTTGAAAATACCTTTTTTCAAAAATCACATTATAAAAAGAGTAAAAAAACATTATATTGTCAAAAAATATATTTTTCACCAAAGATGTAGCGATATTATCATAAAATAAAATATTATGGTGGGAGAACCCAATAATGGAAGAAAGAAGATCATGATGAAACAATATAACTCAAATAAATTATAATTGATTTATCAATATCATTAATGGGAAACATAATCCTTAAAGTAATATATAAATCAAAATTGTGTATTACATGGTATAAATGAAAATTTTAAAAATTCCATATAATATAATTAATTGTGTCTTACAGTACTGTAGAGGTACAGTAGTAGCTGCGACACTGTTCATCAGCGGGTACTATAGCGGCGGTAGGGCACTGTAGTAGTGGCGGTACTGTGCGGGCACTGTAGCATGCGGGTTACTATTCACAAAATGTGAATTGGGCCAAAACTTTGGGCCTACGGGCTATGTAATGGGATACAATCCCATTGGGCCTTTGGGCTATGTAATGGGTTTCCCTCTACCCAGTTAAAAGAGGACTTTGCTTTGATTTAATAATAAAAACGAGGCTTCGGCCCCAACCTTAAAAAAAATGAATGAAAATTTAGTTTCCAAAAATCTTTGCCACTAGGGTAAAAATTCATAAAAAAAATCAATTTTATGAAAATAAACTGATTTGTATTAGAATTTACCACTAATAGCAAATTTTTTTTGTAAATATACATCAATGGCTATGAAATACAACATTAAAAGGAAAATATGTTGCATAAAATGAGATGGATTTCAATAAAGACACTTTGAAATAGAGGGACTTCAGTTGAATATAAAATAACAAGATTAAAATATAATTCATGTTATTATATCTCAAATAGGAAATATATAAAACTCATAGATGATGTTAGGTGCATAATACCAAACATGTCTATAAGAGAGTAATTTGAGATTAAATCCCTTACCTTGATTCTGATTCATTATGTACTTTATCCAAAGGTTCTAAATAATTAAATTACATTTATAAAATATATATTGAATAAACTTATTAATAACTATAACTATTTATAATAATAAATAATAATTATTCTATACTGATATCTATTAGTTAGTTTTTACCTAGATTAAAGACCATGTTTAAGTAATCTTTATCGCTTTGATATTGTTTCATAAAAACGGTGTTGGAATCTATTATTTTTACCAATTAAAAAATTATCAGATTATCTAATTTATTTTTATTGATGTTAAATGATAGTTTATTAATCTATAATTCCATTATGGCGGTTTTTTATAACACTTAAGGATGAAATCAGTGATAATCATGTTCCAGAGACTCTTATTGAACAAAATGTATTTTCTAAATTAATGAGTTTGATATTGTTATAAGCTTACCAGAACAAAAAAATCATTTATATATTTATATTATATTATAACCATAAATAATATATCATAGTCATCCATGATTTAAATGCATTTTATTATTCAAGTAGGTGGTTAAACCAATCCAGACATGTATGAACCATGATTAATGGATGATTATGAGGTGGTTTATATGAAATATAATTATTGTAGAAGAATAATTATAGTATTTAGTTTTTATTAGTATGATATATCATATTTTAAAATAATTATAAAGATAATATAATCTATATAAATTCATTGCTTAGAAAGAAGCGATCATTTTCCTCTTAGTATGTTTCTTTTCAAAAATAGAATTCATGATGATCATTTTTTGATCATATCATTAATAGATTATAAATTTTTTTATATTATAATATTAATTATTGAATGAAAATCATATTTATCCATTAAACCAATTATCTTGACCATCCATGTGATCTGGTGATGAATGGAAAAATGGAAAACAATCCTTCCATTGAGGCTGTAGTCTACACATACATACGAATGTTGATTTCTTTTTCATAGAACAAGATGAAGGAGAAATATAGTTTATTATTTCAGATTCATAAACATGATATAAATAGAATAATTATTTATTAAATTAACCTTTTATACCATCCTTGTATGTTGGATATAGAGAATGAAACATATTTCATTACAGAGATTGTAGTTCTCACAACACACAAATGACTGTTTCATTTTTGTTAATAGAAAAGAGAAAATGTTTTTAATTATAAAACTAATATCATAATAAAATTAAGTATATAAAAAATAATGATTTATTAATATATGTATTTTAAAATTAGAATTTCAAAATAAAAATAGAAAAGAATGAAGAAAGTAAAAATGATTACTAACATTGAGCACTTTGAGATTTCCTTGTAAGATCCATTGGAAAAGGATGGTATAGGCTAAAAACATCTAACTAGAATAAAAAAAGTGAGAAATAGGATGAAATGGGAATTAAAAATGGTGGGGTTTTTTGGAGGAAACCTAATTTTTAGAGTGGTATTTAAGGTTTGGTGAGAGGTCCCTTTTATAATTGGTGCGAATGGATTTTTTTTAATATTTTAACTTAATATAAAGGGAGAACATGTTAAAAGTGGATTTAAAATTTATTCTAATTGAGTGTGTGGTGATATAAGGTATATAATATCTCAAAATATCAATTAAAAGAATTTTTTTACATGTTTCAATACCTTTACCCATTGAATTATTATTTTTTATATTTAATCTGTTACTATGGTAACTAGTTTATTTTACACAAGTTAACTAAATCTTTATGTATAAAGATAAAGTGATACTTATCACATAATTTGAACCTAATCATTATATAATTTAAACCCATTTAATAATATTTATTTTATTAATGTTATCAGAATTAATTTTAAAGTAATAAATGTATACTATATTAATTTTTTTTTTGAAAAAATATAACTTATGTTGTAAAATGTCAAATATAAGGTTTTTAAATTAAAACCAAAATTTTTAAAATTATGAATTCAGTTTTTTTAAAAATATATGTTCTTAGAAAAAGGTTTCTTGAATTTTCAATTCATACTTATATACTAGTTATGGAATAAAAGTCATGTTATTTGTAAAAAATGATATTTTTCATAATTCACCTAAAATTAATTCTCTTTAGAAAAATCCAAAAAATTCATCTTAATAAAATGATAATTTTATCAATCCAAAAAATAATTTTCAGTTTTTCAAATTAAAATTTTAAAATTTTTATAATTAACTTTTCAATAAATATATATGATATAATGAAAAAAAATTATAGGGAAAAAGATTTTGTAGAATATTAACTATTCTCATTAATATTTCATATCATTTTCCAAATAAATTAACATTAAAAAATTATTTATATCAAATATATTTTTTCATAATTTACCATAATTTTATTGAAATATAAATTAATATTTTATAATAATGAATATTTATAAAATTACATTCCAATGTATAAAATTATCTTATTAGTCATTTTACATATACAAATTGATATTCATCCATATTAATAGTATAAATTATATTATTTATATAAATATTTTATAATTAGGTTATTCATATACATTATAACTAATTCAATAATCTTTTTATAAGAAAATATTAAAAATTAAATTTTATTTAAATTTATCACAGTTTTGTTTATGTCTGGTGTTGTGTGTTGAGAAAGCTATTGAACATATTGACTTATTTAAAGGTAATCATATATTAAAAGGTTGGGGTGTTACATGTATATTGTCGAAACTCTATTAATTTATATTCTGAACTATCCTAACCAAGTCCAAGGAGTTTTGGTCTTACTAAAAGACCATTCTAACGAGCCTTAAGGGGAAGCTTAAGTGGGAATATTCAAAGGAGAAGGTAATACAATTAATGAAGATTTTTAATTTTTCTTATTCCTAATCATATATAAAAATTACATCCAATATGCATAATGACTTAAGAATAATTAATATACTAAAATTTTATTTTTATAATGGAATATCCATCACCCAACCTCCTATAGTTTATTTCTAAAATGAAAACATTGTTCATAATTTGGTTGGTTCACCACCTCCACAAACAATGAACTTTTATTTCCCTATAATTCATTCAATGGTAGTTAAATATAATGAGAATGATTGTATTATAAGTTATTTAATGTTTTTAAATGTATTAGTAATCATTCAATTAAATAAAAAATCTAGTTAATGATGGTTAGTAAAATTAACTAAATGAACTAACCGTATAACGAAAACATTTTTAGAAAATGAATCATCTATATGTTCGGGAAGATATGAATATTTGGTACAATTTTCAATTTTTTAAGAACATGAATATCATTTTATTTAAATTTTTTAGTTGTACTTCCATTCGATAATAACTTCAATAATTATCTACAAACTAAAGTGAACTTGGAACCATGAAATGAACGACCTAATGATAGTAATTATTGACATGATATCTGAATTAAATGGCTATAAAATAATATAAAATTTTGATAATGAATAATATATATTTGAATAAGGTTATAAATAATGACTTTAATAAATATAATTATATTATTCAGGTGGTTATGTGAAAGTGAAAAATGAATCCAAACACGAGGTAAGGGATCTTCTGAACCACCCTCCTTTATTTTAGGTCATGGTTTTTCTATATTAAACTCAATTCATCACACTATTATTATCATTTATGACTTTACAATTATTTATACATGTTCCTCACACACACACACAAATATATATATATATATTTATCATGACCTATATTTTTGGGAATATACATGTTTTAATGGATTCCCTCTCAATTACTTTCATCAAGAAAACTTGATTAAAGGAAACTTCTATATTTTTACCCCATTTTAAATACCCCTATATAAAATGTTTTAAATTATCCATGGTTTCTAAAATTGATCATTCTATTATGGAAAACGTTTTTTAGTTCCTTTTTAGATTTATGGAAATTAATATGATCTTCCCCCTCTATAAATACTCTTTACCCTTTTCCCTAAAACCCCGTCTAAGAGGTACATTTAAAAAGTAACATATCTCCTATTTTTCAAATATTCACTTAACATGGAAATATATTTTCATCTAATATTCTTATTTTTAACCTATGAATTCTAAATAGTGTTTTAATAACTTATTTGATGGGTTTTTTTTGATATACCATCTTTTTATGTTATAAGACATGATTATGTATCTCATATCTTTCCATGGGTAATTATTATATTCATTCCTTACACTTTATTTAAATTTATGACACACATATGCATGTAAATTATATGATGGGTTCAATAATAGAGATCTAATGCATTGGGAAATATTTATATCTCAAGATATGATTTGTGTGGGATTAAGGAGTATACATAATCTGTAATGAGAGTTTATTTACTATGTTATGCTTTGTTGGTAGTGAGCCTTACTATATGCTTATTTGATGATTTAATTTTTTTTCCACATTTATTTGATTCCACGATCTTATGATGATATTTTTTATGATGGAAATATGTGTGGGTTAGGAATGAAATGGTTTGATGAGGACTAGGCAGTATATAATTTTTATATTGTGAAGGAGATGTTATAATTAAATCATTCATATTGGATACAATATTCAAAAATGGTTTTTAATGGGTTTTTTATGGAAATAAAATCACCCAACAGTTCTTTATCTATGAGGGACATGATTTCCAAAGGTAGGTTCTTGTTTTAGAGTTTTTTCAATGATGTATTAAGAAATCACATTAGTCTAGAGGACGAGAGGTCAGGCTCATCACACCATTGGGGGGGGGGTTGTTGTATACTTCACGAATATCTTATAGATTTAATATACATTTGGGAATAACTCATTAATTACCAATTATTACATGGAAAACCCTTAAATTAAAAATAAATTATTTGCATACAATGATCCTAGAATCATCTATATATATCTTAGCCTCTTTATAAATGAAGATATCTGTATGTATCTGAGGTTTTCCATCAATGGTATCCTATTATGTACTGATTAGAGATTCTTTGGTTGTTATTACAACAATGGTGGTTTTTTATCTACATAGTGGGGCACTCTAGATTGTATCATCATCCAAGGAGACATGATTTGTTTTGATGTTGGGATCATACCCATGGATGGGCTTCATACATATCCTTGTGAAAGGAATAAGAATCCACATAGTTCAGTGCCACTTTATAGGACATATCTTACATTTTAAGGTCATGTGCTAAGGACCAAACTATGTAGTTTGACATCAGGCTGCTAGAATGTCTAGGTGGAAGGTGTGTAGTCGATGTTTGGATTGGGACTGATGAAGAAGTTTCCCAAGGAACCTAGAACAGATATGAATTCCCAGGTTGAGAAGACCCTAGTAGGAATGGGCCCCATATAGAATAGGTTGGATTTGGGGTGTTGGGTTTGGAACTCAGTGAAGCTTTCTACACATCCAATTTTGATAGGAATCAAATCCCATATAGTTAGGTTGTGGGTACCCATAACTATAGAGGCCCTCAATTTTGTCTCACAGTGGAATATGGAACTTTATAGGATTAATTTGGGGTTTACTCTTAAAGTGTATTCTCTAAAAAAATAGGGTTTATGAGGGACATATTTACTCATGGTGATTCAGAGACTTGATTGGGGCTTTTTCCTAACTAGGCATCCCATTAATATCAGGCCTTAGGTAGGCTTCCTATATATCTTGATTATAGTAGGAATCATATTTATCATAGTTAAATATTTCATGTCTTATAAACTATGGTTTTCCTAGTGAACGAGGGTTATGATTGGGGCTTAATACTGAAGATGATACCCTGGGATTGGTTTGGTTTCGGGCTTACGCCTATAAAGGATGCCCATAGGTTGGGTTGGATTTACTCTTGAGAATGATTCCCTTAATTAGTTGGGGCCTACATTTTAAATGAGGCCCATGGATTTAGAGTCATGTGGATATCATGACCACCATCAACCTCAAATCCCATTTGATTCATGCTCAATGTGAGAAACAAGATTAAGTAGAATATTTGAGAAACTAAAAAATATGCTTTCCCTTAGGTTAGATTCATGAACATGAGGACTCAAACCTAAGGATTCACTCTAAATGAAGGCGAGAGGAAGATCCGAAATAAGGTTCTCCACCGAAACATGCATTCAATAGTGTGGGGTAAATGATCATAGATAGTCATGATTGAATGTGAGAAAGAAGATGAAGTATAAGATCTGGAAAACCACACACATATCCTCCTACAATGGTGGAAGAGGGCAGGGTGATGAGAGATGAGAAGAGCTTCGATGCCTATCCCCTATCCAATCTTCATATCCAAGATAGTCATGTTGAACTAACCACCTACATATGGCCCAAGAGGAAAAGAGGAGAAAGATTGAATCCTACAACAAGAAAGTCTAGGGTATTAATTTAGGATTCATTCCCCAAAATAAGTTCCACAATGAGGGAGGAGGATATCATTTCATGTTTAATAGACAATCACGTATAATTCTTACCCTCCCATTCTAGAAAAGAGGCTCCGACTCTTAGAGACGATTAAGGTAGGACATGGTCCTAACCCTAGTATCCAAGATAGGGAAATCCCAAACACCCTTCCCAGGGTTAGGGTCCTCGTGTCCATGGTAGTGAAAATCCACATGCACCATGAGGACCCTAAATGTCAGGTGGGATAAGTATGAAAAACCTCTGACCTTAGGAATGAAAAAAAATGGGAGACATGTTGGTGTGACACTATTTATGGTATTACATGTCCGAAGGCTTCGGTGGAGGTTTCAAATTGGTACCTATCTATCCCTATTAGAAAAGGGAGATAGAGGAATAGGAGACCTATCATTGGTGGATTAAAAAGACTCAAATGGGTGTCACACATGTCCTGGATTAGAGGGTAGAGGAGCCTCACGTAGGGCTCAGGAGGAATTGGAAGTGCTTCAAGTAGGTGGTATAAGCCTGTGTGAGATGGGTGTGCCTTGAGAAATAGACCACCTGGGAAACTAAACATGGTTAATTATTTATCCTAGGCACCATGGGTCTCCTCAAGTGTCCCTAGAAGGGACTCTACCAGGTCCCTCATTAATAAAGGGGCCTCGTGCAAGCGCTTCTTCACTTAGTGGAGAATGGTTATTCTTTCACATTTCTTGGTTATTGACCCTGAAGGGAATTATATGTCACTTATTCCTCATAAATATATCATCTCATGTTTTGGATAGATACCTAGATATTGTTTTGGAGAGCTTGGAGAAGGGGATGTTCCACTAGATCTTGGGGGATTCTTCCATTTTTCCATTTGGGAAAATTAAGAGCCCATGTGTCCTATTTTTAGGAAAATAGGGACCCTGGTTGAATGAGGTTAGGTACGAAGGTCATGATCATAGGTTCTCGGTATAGATCTCCCGTGTAGGGGTGTCCTTCATTTTGGTTTCATTCACGGGGCAACACGAGCTTTCTATGTGTATGGGTGTGTGCATGCTAATTTGAGGAAAGTATTTAAGTCCTTCTGGGGATCTTCACTTCCTTAACATGTTTAAGGTTCTATTACTAATATTTACACCCCTCTTTAAGAAACATAGTTTCAAAATAATCTCCCCTTAGGATTAGATCTGATTAAAGAAGAGGGTCCAATCCTAAGGTAAAAATGGAGAAAGAATTATCAGGGGGTGGGGGGATAGTCAACTATGCATATCATCAATAGAGGTTGATGGAGAAGGTATGGTGCACATGTCTAGGGAACATGTTCAAGGAAAAATGAAATGATGTTGGTCTAGAGAGTAGGCTAATTGTGTCTATAAATACCACAGGAACCTTTTCCATTTTTTTTTCGTATTCCGAGTTGATAATTTTTTCTCTCGCTGCTCAGGTCGTCTGATCAGTTCTGCAGTGCATCCATTTTCATGAAGGTCTCAAAATAAATTCCATGGGTGGGACTACTTGAGAGAATCTGCTGCATCGAGAAAACATCATTGAGGATCCTTTGTAAAGTACTTAATTAAGGGTATTGTACTTGAAACCTAGTCAAAGGCACTGAATGTGAAACCTGGTCGAAAGGGATACACGAGTGCTTTCCTTTTCCAAAATTTGAACTTTTCTAAGTCAATATTTTAACATAACTGGAGAACATAATGCTTTATTGTAGGTTTTCAATGGCTTCATTAATGAATCCTACTAAAAAAGATAATTCCCATTCTTCGGTGATGATTAAAGATTTTGGGATAAGTTACAATGGCATGGTTGAGCCTGATCTGCTAGATTTGGAAAAGTGTCTTCCACCTTACCAATGTGAGTACCGATGAACTGATTACTTGTCATTGTATGGTTAGGGACTTTTGAGGGATGAATTTATCCTTAGGGTTCCATGTTATTTCATGAAATCTAGGTTTTTGAACCACACCAACTACCATTATACCAAAATTTACTCCAAGGACATCTTATATTAAGCATGAAATAGTTCCTATTGGTTGTATCTTGTATCATAATAGCTGAACTCCATATCTTAACATGAATATCCAATAATTGAGGCCTCATTGTTATGAGTTAACCTTATGTACTTCATAGATAGATTAGACATAAGGCTGGAAGGAGGAATGAGACTTCTGCTCTGGAGGGAGTGTTAGGATCAAGTGGATGTGGTCATACTAGGTGCACCAAAATTGTGGATAATTCCAAAAGGAGTTATAATACACCCATATCTATGAAGATTTTTGTGTAGTGTAGACCTATATCTACAAGAACATGGATATCATCCCTGAATGATTAATATGATGGAGTATACAAAAAATTCCTTACATTTGATGCATGTTGAAGTTTTCGTCAACCTGTGGCCCATCTACCAAATTTATAGGGGCCCATTATATGGTAAATGTATGATGAATTCAACCCATTAAATACAAGATGGGATGATTATAAAAGGACGTTGCCATTGGATTATGAGATTTTCATGATGGAGAAGAAATTACAGGACAAATACCCCCACCCTAGGGATGACATCCATATGGGAACAAGGATTAAGGATTTTATAGAACTGATAGGAGAATATCCCACTTGTGGGAGCCATACCATATGTCCCACTTCAGAGAATCATGGTGCTCCTGGTATATTCTAGCCTACACTGGAGAAGGGATAGTATACCAATTGGGGTTATATGGTTAATCACAAGGTTGGTGACATGAATAACCTAGCAAGATTACTTTCAATGTGGCTAAGTGTTTATCTTATTTTGGTCTATGAGTCCAATGGTGATGTGAGGCCAGAGACTTCAATTATCACGACCAAATTAGCAGAGTTAAAGTATATATGGTTGGATACCCTTTTCCGGGAAAGGTTTTACCAGTTCTTGCTATATAAAAACAATGGGAATACTCCGTTTTGTATTTTAGGTCCAGTTCAAGTTTTTGGGGGTGGATTGAAGAATATTTCAGTTCATATGCAATGTTGAACCTAGTTAAAATCCCTGATAGCCGATTCCTACCATTCATTATGGTTGTCTCTGGAATCCAGCCTCTGAATCTAAAGTGTGAAGACATGATGAGGATGATAAATGTGTCTCTAGAATGTATCTTCTTCCCACATGGTAACCCACCAATAGGGAAAATTATCGATGATGACAAGGAGAAGAATTATGAGTTGAGTTCATAAATGATAACATTCAGAGAAAGAGTATTGGAATCTCATATTTATAGTGAGATCATCTATGAGGATTTTGCGCCATATCAATTTGACCTCTAGTTTAAATGTCCTCAAAAGTCAAGAATCCTCCCCCCTATGTACATTAGGCTTGAGAAACATCCAATGATGGCTTGATAGTTATGGATCTTGATGGACATGGAGGAATCCAAAATTTCAATCATGATACCTCCATGAAAATCTTCAATCAAGATAGAGGCCAGGTATGCCAAGGTATGGATCTCATCATATACTTAGAGGGGATTGATGAAAGGAATTTATCGATTAAAGTCCATGACAATTACTAGTTGTGGTATGTTTGATAAAAATGACCAGGCTAAAGATAATGATGCTGAAGCTCCAGAGCCTTTGACGTGATCCTGAATAAGGACCACTATGTGGGATAGGGTTGAGAAGGTCATGGTTCCTATACCAAGGTGGTACATTCATCACCATTGGGAGGAGATTCGTGCTCCATCCACTCATTCCCTTGTGAAAGAGAAGAGGCATGAAGAGTATTCCATGTGAAGAAGAGTCAGATATTCATCAAAGTCATCCATATAAGAGCCAAATTATGTGAGACCCTTAGATATTAAATCTTGGTAGAGAATGAATCATGTTATTAGAAATTTATTGATGTTGTTACAGGCTATAATATGAACCCCAATGTGGGATGATATCATAGTACCCTTCAATATCAATCCTAACCATGATTTAGATGAGGTGAGGAGGTATATTTAGGAGCTAGAAGTTTCAATAAACATAGTTGTAGATTAGATCTTGGTCAAAAAGTGAGTGTCTGAGATTCTGGACCAATGAATTTTTAAGGGCATATATATTCACAGGAAGGAAGAATGATACATATTCCTTAGCCCGAATAATGTATTTATCTTTTATCACTTCACTTTTCTACTTTTTTTTCATCCACCATTATTAATATTGAGGGGATTTTATTTTTCATCTCAAAAAGTGGAGAAGTAGAAGTAAAAGAAGGGGCAGTGATAGAGAAACTTGGTTTTCTGAGGTATGGTCCCATAAACAGCCCTATTGGAAAAGTTCATGAGGCCCTTATGTACCTTGAAATATCTCTAGGACAGAAGACCATGATGGAGGAGATGATTATTAGAACTCCTTGAACAACCCATCAAGTCTCTATTTACAAGAGGACTGAGATGGTCCCTTCACCATCTCGAGAGAGGAAGTGAAGGAGGGAATTAATGTTGGCCCGATTTGTAAGGACCCGGCCCCAGTTTCCCAGATTAGGTGCCTTATAACATTACATTGGCATGATTAAGAGGAAATAAATCTTGAAGGACTGAGTATTTTATTAGATTTGGAAAACCAGATACTTACATAGGTTCAACATTACATCTTGAAATGAAATACAACATATAAGTTTTATTGGGAGCATCCACAACTCCATTTTTATCCCTGCACGTAATTCATAATAAATTTATTCATGTCCTGATAAAATGAAACATAAAAAAGGGTTGAGCTCAGATTCTGAATAAGGGTAAGAAATATAGTATTATATTTCATAAATATAAACATTTGACATGGTGAATAGATAAAAACAAATTCCTTTAATAATAAACGTGAATATAATATGGAAGGAATATGTGATTAGTAAATATTTCCATAATAAAAAATAATCATGGGTATTATAATAGTTTAATAACTACATGAAAATTCAATTACTAGTTTCATAAATAGGGAATTCATAATGCAATACATCATAACCATACCGTCAAGGCCTCATTCCAAGACCATAAGTAACAATTTTGTTACGGCCTCGTGCCAAGACCGTAGTTTGTCTCATGAGACCTAACGATGAACCAAGGGGATATAGAGGGCCCCACCCGACCCTTACTTAGTCCAATGAATTCATCTTATGAAAACTTATAAACATAAACAATATATACATTCATATTGGTACTAAATTAAGAAATTTAAATAACTTTTCCCATACATTAAACATAAACACTAACCAATCGATGTAAATTGGTGAATGGTATTAAGATAGAAAAACCACATTCAAACTAATCATAAAACATTAAAAATATTATTATATATTATATCATAAGATATAATCCTCTATGAAATACATGATTCGTCAAAGGATGTTGAAATAAATACAGATACTTTTTAAAAGATACCATTGAGAAATTCTTGAGGAAATAATCCTTAAACATTCCAAAGTGTCCCATACCACCTTGAAACATTCATATAATAATACATTAGAATATCATGAGAATAATAATACTCTTTATATGATATAACAAGGGGTAGTACATACCCCAAATTCATAGAATAAGTGTTGAAAAAGGCATGTATCTCAGAAAAGTTAAAGTGAGGTGAGAAAAAACTATTTTCCATTGGAATGAAGAGCTATTTTGGAAAATCATTTGTATTTGTAATAAATCTAGTTTTAAAATTAAAATCCCATAAAAGAAAATCGAAGTACATTTATATTACATTAGAGGAATAAATGATGTCCCACTGATGTGAAATCATGCAAAATGTGTTTCTAAAGAAGCATTAGAATTAAAACATTTTAGTGTGGTTTAAGGAATTCATTAAAGAGATTTTAAAGCGCAATGACATGTTTGATTTAATAAAACTATAAATGAACCAAAATATATTTTCATGTTAAAATTTCATATTTTTGAAAGATAAATTTGGAATAAAACATATTATAGAGTGAACTTCAAAATAGGTAAGAATTCGAGAAGGTCCTTGAATCAGTCATGCATTTTGAAATATTTTTCGAAAGATTATTGTAAAAAAATTTACCACCTATAATATAAATAAGGATTAAGATTATTAAACATATATAGAACATTTATATATAATTTATGAGGAGTAAATAAGAAAAAATAATAATTTAATTGAGGTTATTTGAGAATAAGAGCAAACTGAATGAAAATGGTGGTTCAGGTAGAAAATATTTACAACTGTGTAATCAATTGAATCGTATGTCACAAAATTAATAATAATCAAATGATATATTGAATATCATGATAATATATAGATTCATGATATTAAATATCAATGGTTCGTATAAATACACCATACACATGTAATTGTAGTGAATATCAAATATCTCACAAAAATTGAAGTGAGATAAAGAAACCCTTACAAACAATTTTGCATGGAAACAAGTGTTCTTCTGAGGGATTAATGAGAGGTAAAATGGTATCCATTATTTATATATCATAAGGGTGGTATGGGGGAGGTTATAAAACATACCCCATCATTAGTAATTAAAAGTAAATGGACACAACATAGGGGGATTCTTGAATAAAAGTTAGAGAGAGGATCTCTTACCTTAAATCTGAGGGTGTTCTTCGCTTGATTTATTGACCTGAATAACAAACTTATGTTCTTAAATTAACAATTAAAAAACAATTTATACATTTATTTGTCTTATTATGACTTTATTAATTTCATTAATGGACTTTTATTTGGGTTAATGGATTCAATTTTATTGTTCATGAGTGCTCGTTTTCATAATATTCTAGATCGACTCACTTATAATAGAGTATGATAGTTCATGTAAGATGGAAGTTGAAGTACAGAATTGATTTTATATTTTATTAATGAAAATTCAAAATATGACATGATTATGAAATTATTATTTTTATTTGGATTAAAGGTGAATCATTATATAAAACATTAATGATAAATGCTTGGATTAATTTGGCGATTTTGCTCACAATTACCTTGTTTTGTATTATTATTTTTCATCATGAGTTCATAAGGATTCCAGAACATTACATAAGATAAAATACATATATAATAGTCTAGTTCAACCATAAAAATGGTTTCATGACCAAAGTTTAATATTTTAAATAAAATTTAAATCATCTTCATCCTTGAATGTGACAAGTCAACACATCTCAGATGATGTTTCATTTTTGGAAAAAATGAGGATGAAAGGAGAGATGAAGATGAATTATCCCATTAGCATAACAATATTCCAGTACATGTATGGTATTGGAGTTGTCATAAAATTTTGGTGAAGATATTATAAAAAATAAAAGATAATAAAGGAACATTAAAATGAAAGAAACGAAAAGAGGAATTTTACCTCTTCAATTATCCTTCCTTGAGAGCCTCTTATGGGAAGAGGATTTGGCCTTTTTATGAGACCAAGGGATTATGGTCACGGGGTAGGATATTGGGAGGATATTTGGGAAGAATTTAGACAAGGACCAAGTCTTGATAGTAGTGAATAGAAGAGGGAGTGAGGGGGGGTTTTTTATAGTGGAGGAGAGGAGGGGGTTCCCATTATTTTATTATTTTTCCAAAGACAACCAATAGTATTGATTCTTGTGACCAAGAATAGAAATATGTGCATGTGCATTCAAAATATGTGTGCATAAACCATCCATGATGATAGGAATAGTGATGTTAACTGATAATACACACACACACACACACACAGTAAATTACCATATTTTACTATTCATCAAAAATTCAATTATTTCGGAAAAATCACAAAAGATAAAACTAACCAATTTTCGACCGGTAGAATCCAAAAATGAAGTCCATTTTTCAAAAATATTTTTTTAAATTTGATTAATTTAATTTTTAATTAAAATCATAATTTACATGAAAAATCCAGTTTTTAAAACATTTATTTACTTTTTACAAAACATATGTACATCATACTTTCAATTAAATCATATATATATACTATCATAGGAAAGGTTAATATTCATAAATATGTATAACTATTCATAAGGGTAATATGACTATTCATAATAGTATGCTACTATTCCCTAAAAACTAAGTTGGTCATATCAGACTCTAACTAGCTTACTGATCACAACCATGTATGTCAAATTTTTGAAATTCAAATCATAGGGGTGGTAAAATAATGTTTACTAGCTAGGTTATAATAATGTAGTGTTTTATAGAGTCTCAGTGTTTCATGCATCAAATATTAAATTTATTTGAAAAATCTTAGGGTGTTACATTATCCCCTCCTTACAGAAATTTCATCCTAGAAATTTGATATTTCTCTTTGAAAGTTATTGGTCATTACATGAAAATTTCGTTGTGAAATAAAATATCCCATATCAGAAATAGGGTTAATATAATATCCCTTTTAAATATCTTAAGTGAAAATAGTTTTTAAAATAATAATATATATATATATATATTAATGAATAAATTTTCCTTTCGAATGGAGTGACATTGATTGGAATTGAAAACCGGGGCATAGAAAAAAAAACCATACATTAGAATTTATAGTGATAAAAAATAGGTTTAGATGAATGTAGAGTACCACAAAACCATAAACTACAATTATGAAAAATTTCATTAACCTTATCAAATATTATGATAATAGAATAACATTTAATACTCTTTTCATAGAGTTGAGGGATTATTCCACTTTATAAGTGTATAAATATACATTTATATATCATAAAAAATATTTTATCCTTTTATTGTTCCTTTAACAACATATACATAATATCTTAGCATAAGTTTCATCATGCGGTGACATTAAAATCTAAATACTCATACAATGATCAAATTAAACAATTTCATAAATGCTTAACTTTCCAAAAGATCATGATCTAACACTTAAGAATCATTCCCATATCCACACTTGCTAGATCCACGTACACAGGGTCCATGGAAACCCTTATTTTCTTTTAGGACTCCATGATGTATCCTACTAATGGCATATGATACCTTATTTTTCTTTAATTAAAATGAAGTGGCCCTAAATTTTCATGTTTTAAACATGTGAATATCTTCATCATGTGTCCTCTTAAAATATGGTAATAACTCAAATTACCATAAATCCTTATTCAAAAAATGCATTCATCCTTACACATGCTATGGGATATATTACTTATATACAAAAATGTTATAAAATCCATCAATGATAGAATAATTACTTCATCATTGTCTTAATCGTCATGAATATATTTAGGGTTGTCTTTCCCTCAACCATATTCTTTACCAAGATATTAACTTTCCACTGAGTCACATTCCTTGGTACAATTAATCATACGACCTCAAATACTTAATGAAATATTTCTACAATACAATCCTCATTTATTCCATAATTCTTATAACCAGTACATTGTTGATAAAATATTCAAAATAAATGATTCTTAATGATGCATATTAATCCTTCCACTTCATCTACATAAGTATCATAACTTGATCATTATCTAGTAACATAATTTGGGGAATATTCCATTGACACTTGGGACATTGATTTATATAGTGTCCAATCTCCTTGCAGTTGAAGCATTGTATATAAGAAACCTTTTTCTTACCCTTAAAATCACGAAATTGCTGTCCCTTTTCTCCAAACTTATAAAAAACTCTCATTCCATTTAATAATTTAACAGGATGATTCTTTCCATTGTTATCACATGTGGGAAAACCCTTCTTTACCTTCTTCCCCTTATCCATAATTTTCTCTACCATAATCTTCTTCTTTTTATTCCCTTAAAACCCATATGACTCAGAGAATTATTTACATAACTTGTTAACACATGATACAATTTCCTCATATGATGAGGACAGATGGGCGAAATATTCCTTTGAAACGATGGCTTAATACCATATGAGATATGATCCTTCTTAATCTTTGCATCATGTGTATTTGTGAAGATATAATTCCTTATACTAGGCTCCATTCCTAATAAATTCCATATACTAAATTAGATCATTAAATTATGAACTATAAATAACCCTAAACATGGTATAGTACAAAACATAAATTTATTCATAAAAAATACTTGCACCATATACTTTGGACAATTTAGTGGAATAAATCCTTCATAATGGATTATAAAGGAAATGTGAATTATCCTAAGCATATCCCCATAGAGTGTCAAACAAGGTGTGTAGTAAGGCATGTTGTCGTGTACAAGGTTACCCTAGGTCAAACCCGAAACACTTTATTGGAGTTTTTATTCTTAGGTACATCAGTGTCATAACCACATCCACATACAATATCCAAAAATGGATTTATTTTCTAGGAAGATCCGAATAATAAATTCCTTACCAAATTTCTAGGATGTTCTTGTATGTCTATCTTTAAGTCTATATTAGGGTTTTGTTCCCTAATATATATTTTCTAAATCTTGTTTTTGTGTCTTCTACAAAACATCCTCTGATACCAATTGTAAGGACCCAACCCTAGTTGCCAGGAGTCGGTTCTGTATAACATTACATTTGCATGATTATAAGAAAATAAATTCTAAAGGATTGAGTAGTTTAGTTGCATCAGAAAAAAAGATACATACATAGGTTCAACATTACAACTTGAAATGAAATACAACATATATGTTTTATTGGGAACATCCACAACTCAATGTTTATCCCTACATGTCATTCATAATAAACATCTTCATGTCTTGAGAAAATTAATCATAAGAAAGGGGTAAGCTTAGATTCTCTATAGGGATAAGAAATACAGTGGAATAATTCATATATAGAAACATTTTTCATAGTGAATAGCTAAAAATACATGCCTTTAAAAATAAACTTGAACAGAATATGGAAGGACTATGAGATTAGTAAATATTTCCACAATAAAACATAATCAGGGGAATCCTACTAGTTGAATAACCACATGATATTTTAATTACTAGTTTAATAAATAAAGAATTCATAATGTAGAACATCATAACCATACCATCATGGCCTCGTGCCAAGACCATAAATAACCATTTTGTCAAGGCCTCGTGTCATGACCGGAGTTTGTCTCATGTGACCTACCGATGCACCGATGGGCTATATAGGGCCCCAAACAACACTTAAGAAGTCAAATTAATTCCTATTATGAATGGGGTTAAACATAAACAACATATACATTCGTATTGAATGTAACATATGAAATATAAATAACATTCCTCATACATTAAACATAAACATTAACCATTCAACGTAAATTAGTGAATGGTATTGATAGAATATCCACATTCAAACTAATCATAAACCCTTAATGAAAATACTATATATGATATCAAAAGATATAAACATCTATGAAATATAAGATTCATCAACGGATGTTGAAATAAATACAAATACTTTTAAATGATACCATTGAGAAATTATTGAGGAAATTATACTAAAACATTCCAATGTGTCCCATAACACCTTGAAACATTAAAATAATATTCCCTTATAATATCATGATAATTAGTATTCTCTTGATATTATATAAAAAGGGTCATTACATACACCACATTCAAGTAATAAGTGGTGAATAAGGAATATATCTCATAAAAGTTAAAGTGAGGTGAGAAAAATCTATTTTACTTCGGAAAGAAGAGTTGTTTTGGAAAACAATTTTTTTGTCATAAATATATTTTTAAACATTTATATCCAAGAAAGGAAAAGGTATGTATAGTGATATTAAATTTTAGGCATAAATGATGTCCCACTGAAGTGAAATCATGTAAACCGTGTTCTTAAAGAAGCTTTAGAATTACAATATTTTAGTGAGATTTAAGGAATTCGTTAAAGAGATTTTCAATCGCAAAGGAATTTTTTCTTTCATAAAAACAAAAATGAACCAAAATTTATTTTCATGCAATTTTTTTTATTTTATAATGATAAATGTTGATTAAAACATATTATATAGTGAACTTCAAAATAGGTTAGAAATCGAGAAGATCCTTGAATCGGGCTTTCATTTTGGAAGACTCTTTTAATGATTCTTTTAAAACATTTAACTTAACATATAATAAAGAAGGATTATGATCGGTTAACATATATTTAACATTCACACATAATTTATTAGGAGATCATAATAATAAATAGTAATTTCATTTATGTGAGTGGAGAATAAGAGCAACCTAAATGAATATGGAGGTTGAGGTGGAAAATACATACAACTTTTTAATCAATTGAATCGTATGCACAATGATTAATAATAAAAAAATGATACATTGAATATAATGAAAATATATATATTCAAGATATTAAATATCATTGGGAATAATGCATAAATCATACACAAGTAATAGTAGTGTGTACGAAATATCTCTCAAAAATGGAAGTGAGATGAAGAAACCCTTACAAAAATTTTGGCATGGTCAAAAGTGTCCTTGTGAGGGTTTAATGAGAGGTAAATGGGTATACCATAATTAATATATCATAATGTAGGTATGGGGGGCGTTAGAAAACATACCCCATCATTAGGAATTAAAAATAAAAGGACACAACATAGGGGGATTCTTGAATAATTGTGAGAGAGGATCGCTTACCTTAAATCCTATGATGGCCTTCACTTGATCTTATTGACCTGAATAACCAAATTAGGTTCTTTAATTAACAATTATAGAACCCTTTATATATTTATTTGGTTTATTAGGACTTTATTAAGTTCAATCATGGCCTTTTATATGGGTAAAGGGATTCAATTTCATTGATCGTGAGTGCTCATTTTCATAATAATAATGATAAGATCACTTTGAAAAGAGTATGGTAGTTCATATAAGGATGGAGTTGAAGTGAAGAATTGATTTTATATGTAATTAATGAAAATTAAGAATATTAAGTGGTTATAAAATTAATTTGGTTATTTTGAGTGAATTTGAATCATCATATAAAACATTAATGATAAACGCTTGGATTAATTTGGTGAGTTTGCTCACAATTACCTTGTTTTGTATTATTATTTTAGATCATGAGTGAATAAGGATTTTAGAACATTAAATAAGATAAAATACAGATATAATACTTTTTTGGAACCATAAAAATGGTTTCATGACCATATTTGAATAAGGTAAATCAAATTTAATGAATCATCATCCTTGAATGTGATAAATCAACACATCTTAGACGATGTTTCATTTTTAGCATAAATGAGTAGGAAAGGAGAGATGAAGATGAATTATACCATTTTCATAAAAAATTATATTAAATGTTTGTTATTTTAGTTTTCATACCATTTGGATGAGGATAGGTTAGGAATGAATACAAAATAAAGGAACATGAAAATGAAAGAAAAAAAGAGGAATTTTACCTCTTGAATTAACCTTCCTTGAAAGCCTCTTAAGGGAAAAGGATTTGGTATTTTTATGAGACCAAGGGTTTTTTTCATGGGGGAGGAGTTTTTGAGGATATTTTAATATAATTCAGATAAAGAACAATTCTGTTGAAGAGTGAAGAGAAGATAGAGTGGGGGGGGGTTGTAGTGGAGGAGAGGAGGGTTTTCCCATTATTTTACTCATTATTTTATTATTTTGCCAAAGAAAACCAATAGTTTTGATTATTGTGACCATGAATAGTAACATGTGCATATGAGTTTGAACCAAGTGTTTGTACATCATCCATGATTCTTGGAATAGTGAATTTAACTAATAATGTATATATACGGTAAATTACAATATTTTACTATTCATAAAAAATTCATGTATTTCAGAAAAATCCCAAAAAATAACCCTAATCAGTTTCTTATGTTTAGAATCCCAAATTAAGTCAATTTTTAAAATCTAATTTTCTAATTATGATCAATTTAATTTTTAATTAATATCATATTTTATTTGAAAAATACTGTTTTTAAAACATTTATTTACTTATTCCAAAACATAGGTACATCGTACTTTCAATTAAATCATAAATATTTATTATCATAGGTGATGTTAATATTCATAAGGGTATGTCACTATTCATACGGGTAAAATTTCTATTCATAAAAGTATGTTACTATTCACCAACAATTATGTTGGTCATATCCGACTCTAAATAACTTACTGATCACAACCGTGTATGTTAGATTTTCAAAATTAAAATCATAGGGGTGGTAAAATTTTGTTTACTAGATAGGTTGTAACAAAGTGGTGTTTTGTAGAGACTCAATGTTTCATGAATTCAATATTAAATTTATTTTCAATATCTTGGGGTGTTACATGGTTCCTTTGCCATAGTAATTTTATGTGCTTTCATTAGATATAATGTCCTTCTTGACATACCCTTTTTAACCATCCTTACTTTTTTGTAGAATCTATGTAACTTTTTTCTCATAAGGGACCTGACACTTGTCCTTTGAGGATTGGGGAAAATATTCTGAGGGAAGCAAAAAATCATGACGATGATTATGTCATTTTGATGTATGAAGCCTCAAGAGATGTATCCATGTATAACCCCAATCCTGAAGTGAGGGGAGATGGCCATGGTAATGTCTGATGCACCTCTTTTGGTGCCATGTGGTGTTTCTGACATTCCTCTCAAAATGATATATCAGATCTATTTCCTACATCAGGGGAACTTTTAGTTGTCAATGTTGGTATCATTGTTTCTTCGGAAGGGGATGACATGGATCTCGGGTGATCCGATGATAGTGGTGATGCTAACCCTGACATCGCAGGGTCTGAAGATGTTATTCCTACCAAGTAGTGTAATGACCTGAAATTTTGAATAATATTTGTTTCCAAAATTTTTGTGTTATGTTATACTCAACAAAACTATATCCTTAAATTAATAAAGTTATTATAATTAAAATGATACAGTTGGGTTTTGAATGTTATATGACCGTTGGACAATATGACTATTGGAAACTAAACTCTTAACTTTATGGTTATTATTTATAAATACAAGTGATCTTGGTTAATTTATATATAAAGAAGAGTTGATGGCCTCATCCAGTAGACCCGGGTTGTACGAAGCCCATCTATCAGAGCTTGGGAAGGAGGTAGCATCATTGGGCTTTTCTCTGGACCAAGCCCAGGCTAAACTTCAACATGTGAAGCTTGAACGGAATCGCCTAAGGGAGAAGTTCAAGCTGGTAGAAATCACCATTCGAGCAATGTTGTCCAAACCTCCCCAAGATTCTATCACCATAGCACACCTTACACTTAGGTCTTATGTAGGTGTTGTAAGGGGATATGTAACAAGGCCTTAGTTACCTTGTGTAAATCCTTTTGTACAAATAAAATTGTTATTTCTTATTATGGTAAAATTTGTGAATTTTAAATTTCTGGATAAAAATAGAATGAATTTATAAACGTTCCATATTATTGATGAATTTTTGAAAAAGGGGTATTGAAAAATATTTATGTAAACTTTAAATAATTAATAATGTGAAATGATTTTTAAAAAATGGCCTTCTACAGTTGAGACGAGTAAGAAATTTAGATTCTAAAAAGATCGACTTAATTTTTCATGAATTGTAAAGTATGAATAGTAATATTACCCTTATAAATAGTAATGAATAGTAATTAATATAAAATCATCCAAAAAAATAGAAACTTCACCCATGAATGTATAAATATAATTTAGACATCTTAAAAGTGAAGCAATTGTCATAATATAAGTATTGGTATTTTTGTATGTCATAAATATTTTAATTAAAATTTCATGATTAATTTAATAATTTAAAAAGGAAATTTATTTTCATAAAATTTAATCAGAAATTTTTACTTTATTAACTTATGGTTAGAAGTTAATTTTATGTGACCTTTATTACTTCTCAAGGTGTTATAAAACGAGTTATAGTTTTAAATTTGTTTTTTAAATAAATTATGACTTTATTTAAAAATTAAAGTGAAAATATTTAGAGAATTAATTTCATAAAATGGAGTTCATTTTTTAATTCAGAGCATCGATATTAGGTTAAGGTGAATTTATGAGTTTGTTAAAAGATGTTTTGTTTTTCGTTGAATAGTAAAAGTAGAGTTTTGAGTTACGGTGTGATTAATGACATCATTAATGATGTAATAATGATTTAATAAATTTATTCAACTTTTGAATAGTAATATATGTTATGAGGTTTCCTAATTGTCCAATACCATGAGAAGATACCATGGGAAAGCCCATGGTTTTTGAAATACCAGCAAGGAGGTGTCCCTTGTAAATTAATTAAATATTCCCTCACTTTTACTATAAATACCTAGCCTTTACCTCATTCCATTCATTCCAAAACCATCATCAACGAAGATATGATATTTTTACCTCTAACGTAGTCCTCCAAAGTTTCCCTCATTCCCCCCCAAGGTCCCAACCTTCAGGCTTTCGAAATCACTCTTCAAGGTAAGGAAACTTTTCACCCACCTCATTTAGTAATGATTTCCTTTTTGTTATGTCTTATAGTTTACGTATTCTTATGTGGGGGTATGTTATTATATATTATTATTACTGTCCATTTCATGTCAAAATGTCTATTGACCCTTTCCTATCTATTCAATTTATTTTCTCAATTTTTATGTGACGTCGTTAGGCTACCAAATTTTTGTAAATGAAATCGCATTTTCTCTTTGCTTTCAAGTTTCCTTTTCATGTGGTGTGCCATTAAAATATCCACACCATGATATTATTTCTATTTTATCATGTCCCTATACTGCAAAATGATTAATTTATGATTTTTATACCCTTGTACCCTCTCTTTTTATTGTTATCTAAAACCATGTTATATTGCCGTTATGCTACAGAATTGTCATCTCAAAATCTCTCTCTTTATCTCAAAAAAGTTTCTTGTATTATTTATGTGAATACCCAATTCAAATTTCATTACTTGGGGTATTAATAAATTAATTAAATTGATTTATTTTATTCTGTAAATTAAATACATATAACCCTCACTCCCTTTCTATGGGTTATAAATAACAAAAAAATCAAGTTTTTATGAACTTTTTAAACATCACGATTTTGAAATAAAACCCATTTATTTTATTCTCTATGGGATATTTATGAAATGTTTGATTATTATCTATTTGGATCACATGAAAATAAATACATAATAAGGGTGCACCCTAATATCGGTCCAATGTATTGGGTAAGGAATTAATCACTAGAGATGAAAAGTTTCCCGATACCTTGGTGAATAACTTTTGTAATTTTTTATGACACATTGGGGATGAACCTTAGTGATATGTTCATGAATTTATAAATTAAATGTTGTAGACACATATTAATGTTATGATTCAATTTATTTTTATTATGATATTCCACTTATTCCATTGATCATGCCTTTATGTTTTTTATCATGTTCTTATTGATATCATAGGTAAACTGATTCCCTTATTTACCTTTACTAGGCCTTCTGCTCACCCTTTCCTTTGATGTATGTCTCCAGTTTATGAGACACACATTTCTTCTTAGTATGAACTTTTGATGAAACCTCACAAGTGGATAAAAATAATGTTTTATGTTTTTTTCATGTATATTGTTCTTTATTTCCAAGACACAAGAATTTAAAGATCCTTTATTTGTAAAATGTAATTAAAAGTTATGTAATAAAAATTCTGGATTTCATAGTTGGTATCAAAGGATAGTTTAGTTATTTATGGAAATTAGGCTATCAAAAACGTTATAAAAAACCCTATAGAAAATTTTAAATATACGAAAACATCCTTGTACTTTGGTAAAATATTAAGTAAGTGGTTTCCAAACAAATAAATCCCTATCTAGATACGAACAAGTGGATGTGGCTCTGGAACATGTGTAACTAAGAGTGAAAACTTTGACAAGGAGTTTCGGGCTAGACCTAGGGTATCCTGGTACATGACAATGAGCCTTTATACACTCCAGGTTGGAAACTCATAGAGGATATGTTTGGTTAATAATAAGAATTTTATGAATCATTATGAAGGATTTATAGAGAAATGTAATTGTTTAAGCATGAGGTTTTAAGACATAAAATCATTTATAGTTAAAAGATTTTTAAATGAAATAAGTTTGTCACTACAGTTTTATTCTTTTGGTAAATGGATGACAATCGGAGGAACTGTGCCAATGGTGACCACAATGGAGCATGCACTGACAGACCTCCGATAGAATCCATAATGTGAACTTTCATGTGAATAATGAACCAAATGACTCAAGTTATGGGAAATAACTTGAATAAAACTGAGATAATGATCTCACCGCAAAGGGAAAAAAATTCTGTTGCGTACTTTATGTGTCAACGAACACCAAACATCAGCGTATTGACAGACCAATTGAATACTGAACAGTGGATCAACTCTATAGAGAAGAACTTTTCTGTGATCTGCTGTTCAAGGAAACAGAAGGTCACCCTGGCTGTCTATCGCTTAGAGGGAGATTCTAATCAGTGGTGGGAACTGATTAAAAACACGAGGCCAAGAGTGGAGGTTGAAGCTATGGAGTTTAAAGCATTCAAAGGGATATTCTTTAGTAAGTATTTCCCTTGTTCCCTAAGAACTATAATGGAGAAGGAGTTTCTCAAGATGAAGCAGAAAGAGAATGAATATGTGGGAAACTACGAGATAAAATTCACTAGAATTTCCCGTGATACCTCAAGATTTGTTATGGATCCTTGTGGGAAGTTTGATAGATTATTTTATTGACTAAGACCTCATATGCCGAAGAATCTAGCCAACCAAGACTATGATAGTTATGAGGAGATTGTGCGGTGTGCGACGAAAGTCAAACTGGATTTTAGTGAGAAGTAGTGGTATTATAAATCCAATGACAAGAAGAGATCAATGGAGCCATGATTAGGGAGGAGCTTCAATTTGGGAAGAGGAGGAAACCAAGTACAACATCCCACATGTAATAAATGTGGGAAGAAGAATTCAGGGAACTGCCTGCTCGAAAGTGGGAGGTTCTACAAGTGTGGAAGAGATGGCCATATCGCGCAAAATTGTTATAGTGAGGTGAAGCCACAACTTCCCAACACTACAGACAAGGGGAAGATGGTGCATTCCCTTTATGATGTCCAATTCTATAAGTGTGCATAGTTTGGTCACTTTTCTTATCACTATCCAAATCTGAGGGCAGTAAAGGGGAATCACCATCAGCCTCAGCAATGGACATAGGAATGAGGTCGTACTTTTTCAATCACTAAGGATGAATTCGAATCTCCAAATGATGTGGTGTAAGGTACTATTTTTTTCTCTCAAAGCTAGAGAGTAATTTGTTTGATTCTGGTTCTACGCATTCCTTTATTCTGTCTAAGTTTTCAATGAATTTAGAATCAACCCCCGATTTTCAAAAAGTAGTGTTATCAGTCAAGACTCCTATAGGGATTATCCAAGCATCATCAGTGTTTAGAAACTATAGTATTTACTTTAGTGAGAAAAATCTTATCGTAAATATTCTAGTCATTCCCATGCTGGAATTCGACATTATACTAGGGATGGATGGTCCCTCAAAGTATAATGATAAGATCAAATGAAGAAGCAAGGAAATCTCAATAGTCATGAATGGAAAACCTATAGTTATCTTTCAAAGAGAGACATCTCAACCTGATATTTGTCTAGAGGAACCTCTTATATCCTTCTTTATAGAGTTGATCGATGAAGAAGACAAAGGAAATGTGAGTTTAAGGATAGATAATGTCCCCATAGTCCATGAATATGTTGATGTATTTCTGGATGAGTTACCAGGACCTCCCCCGAAAGAGACGTAATGTTCTCCCTTGAACTCATACCTGGATATCATCCGATATCAAAGAAACCCTATAGGATTAAAAAATGTAGAGCTAGAGGAATTAAAGAAAATACTACAAGATCTTTTGGAGAAGGGGTTTATCCGACCGAGTGTTTCTCCTTGGGGAGAAAAAGTTCTATTTGTGAAGAAGAAGGATGGATCGATGCAGCTATGCATTGATTAAAGAGAACTGAATAGGATCACAGTGAAGAAAAAATACCCTCTTCCAAGAATTGATGACTTATTTTACCAACTTCATGGGGATCAATTCTTCTCTAATATTTAGCTTTGAAATGGTTATCATATATTGAGGGTGAAGAAAGAAGATATTCCAAAAAATTCCTTTCGATCAAGATATGGGCATTATGAGTTTATTGTTATGACCTTTGGACTGACTAATGCAACTTCTATATTTATGGATTTGATGAATAGAGTCTTTAAGGACTACCTTGATAACTTTTTGGTAGTTTTTATTGATGATATTCTGATATATTACAAAAGTTGTGAGTAGAATGAGTATCATATAAGGGTTTTTTATTGAAAACACTACAGAAGGAGAGGGTTTTTTGGGAAGTTCGGAAAATGTGAATTCTGGTTGCAACAAGTTGCTTTCTTGGGACACATTGTAACCAATGAAGGAATCATATTTGAACCTACAATGACCAAAGTTGTAGAGAAGTGGAATCATCCTAAAACAATAACTGAGATTTCTATTTTCCTTGGATTAGCGGGATATTATAGGAGGTTTGTGAAAAACTTTTCACAAATTTGTAATCCACTAACAAAGTTAACTCAAAAGGCATCAAGTTCATATGGACAAAGGAGTGTGAGGAAAGCTTCCAAGAGCTGAAGAAGAGATTGGTTACTACACTCATGTTAACTTCTCCCTCAAGTGGAGAAGGATTAGTTATTTTTAGTAATGCATCTCTAAAAGGGCTTGTGTGAATCCTCATGCGAAATGACACGGTCAATTATTATGCATCTCAATAGTTGAAGACTCAAGAGAAGAACTATCCTACGCATGATCTGGAGCTGGCTACGGTCATTTTTTCTCTGAAGATATGGAGGCACTATATTTATGGGGATAAATGTGTTATATACACAGACCATCAAAGTTTTAAGTATATTTTCACAAAAATGGAATTTAACATGAGACAATGGATATGGCTGGAACATTTTAAAGACTATGATTGTTCAATTCATTATCATCCCAGAAGAGAAAATAATGTGACTGATGCATCAAGCAGGAAAGACCCAGCTGTTCTGTCCATGATGAAGATTCAAAGAGTTACTTTGATCAATGACCTAGTAAAGGTGGACATAGGAATTATAAGATAAGGGACATCATCAACCATAACCCAAATGATTTCTCAACCGTCATTACTAGGGAAGATCAAGAAATATCGGAAAGAATAACCTTTGTTACAGAAGAAGTTTGAGGTTGTGAAGGATGGAATGTTTCTTGAGTTAAATATTGATCAAGAAGGTTTATTGAAATTTTGTACAAGACTATGTGTTCCATATTTTCAAGAAATAAAGAAGGAACTGATGGATGATGCTCATATCTCTACTTTATCTATACATCATGGAAGCAAAAAACTGTAAAGGGACACTTGTGATCATTATTGGTGGGATAATATGAGAATGGAGATGGTTGACTACACTTAGAGGTGCTTGGTATGTCCGCAATGAAGTCAGAGAGACAATTCCCTAAAGGGGTATTGCAACCACTAACCATACCAGCATCGAAGTGGGACAATATCACTATGGAATTCATCAATGGTCTCCTGAGAACTTCCAATGGGAATAATACGATATGAGTTTTTGTGGACTTTCTCACCAAGACTTCCCATTTTATCTCAATTCGGGAATATTTCTCTCTTGATCAATTTTCTAGGATTTACTTGAAGGAAGTGGTAAGGCTGCATGGAGTTCCACTTTCTATCATATCTGAATGTGATCCAAGGTTCACATCAAAATTAAAGAGAAGTCATCAACATACTCTGAGTACCAAATTGAATTTCGGTATAGCCTATCCTACCCAAACTGATTGCCAATCTGAAAGGACTATTCAAAAACTTGAGGACATGCTGAGAACATGCTCAATGGAATTTAAAGGAGGATGGGATCAACATATCCCTTTAGATGAGTTATCTTACAACAATAGATTCTACTCAAGAATTCAAATGGAAACCTATGATGCTCTTTATGGGAAGAGATGTAGAACTCCTACTTGTTGGGATGATGCTGGTGAGAGAAAGATTCTTTGGCCCGATCTTGTGAAAGAGATGACATAAAAAGTCCACGCCATCCAGCAACACCTTAAGGATACTCAGAGTTGGCAAAAGAGCTATGCCGAAAACCGTCGAAGGGATTTGGAGTTTGATGTTGGTTAAAAGTCATTTATTCTAATTTCACCTTGTAAGAGATTCATGAGGCTTGGGAAGAAAGGGAAGCTCATCCCAAGGTACATTGGCCCCTATAAAATCCTTGATCGCATAATAGAAGTGGCATATTGGATTGCACTCCCTCCAAATCTAGCACAAGTTCATGATGTTTTCCATGTATACCTCTTAAGGAAGTACATACCTGACACCTAACATGTACTAAATCCAGAGGTGGTACAAATAGAAAATCACCTCTCTTATGAGGAGCATCTGTTGGGGATATTGGATCGTAGAGATAAGGTTTTACACAACAAGACTGCCCACCTTGTTAAGGTTTTTTGGAGGAAACAAATATTAAAAGAATCCACATGGGAACCACAGGATTCTATGAGGCAGAAGTACGCACACCTTTTCTCTTCTAAGGGTACGATTTAAAATTTCAAGGATGAAATTACTTAAGGGGGGAAGAATGTAATGACCTAAACTTTTGAATAATATTTCTTTCCTAAATTTTTGTGTTATTTTATACTCTACAAAACTATATCCTTAATTTAGTGAAGTGAGTATAATTAAAATGATATTGTTGGGTTTTAACGGTTATATGATCATTGTCCAATATGACCATTGGAAAATAAACTCTTAATGTTACGGTTATTGTTTATAAATACATGTGTTCTTGGTTAATTAATACAGAAATATGAGTCAATGGCCTCATCTAGTAGAATTGGGCCGTACAAAGCCCATCTGTTGGATCTTGAGAAGGAGGTAGAATCACTGGGCTTTGTTCTAGACTAATCCCAAACCAAACATCAATATTTGAAGCTTGAACAGAATTTCCTAAGGGATAAGTTCAAGATGATAGAAATCACTACTCAGGAAATGTTGTCTGACCTGACCCAAGATTCTATCACCATATCACACCTTACACCTAGGTTCTATGTAGGTTTCATAAGGGGATATGTAATGAGGCCTTAGATACGTTGTGTATAAATAAAATTGTTATTTCTTATTATGGTAAAATTTGTGAATTTCAAATGTCAGGATAAAAATAGGTCGAATTTATAGAAGTTCCATATTATTGATGAATTTTGGAAAAAAGGGGTATTTAAAAATATTTATTTATACTTTAAATAATTAATAATGTAAAATTATTTTCAAAAAATGGTCTTCTACAATTGTGACCAGTATGAAATTTTGAGTCTAATAAGATAAACTTAATTTTTAGTGAATCATAAAGTGTAAATAGTAATAATACCCTTATGAATAGTAATCAATATTAATGAATAGTTAATCTTCAAAAAAAAATAGAAACTTCACCAATGAAAGAATAAATATAATTTAGAGATATTAAAAGTGAAAAATGGTCATAATATAAGTATTGGTATTTTTGTATGTCACAAATATTTTAATTAAAATTTAATGACTAATTTAATAATTTAAAACGGAAATGTAATTTCATAAAATGTAATAATAAATTATCACTTTACTGTCTTATGGTTATAAGACAATTTAATGTGACCATTATTAATTTCACAAGGTGTTATAAAATGAGTTATAATTTTATATTTTTTTAAATAAATTTTGATTTCATTTAAAAATTAAATTAAAAATATTTAAAAAAATAATTTCATAAAATGGAGTTCATTTTTGAATTCAAAGCATTTATATTATGCTAGGCTGAAGTTATGATATTTTTATAAAATGTTTTGTTTTTCTCTGAATAGTAAAAAATTTGTTTTGAGTTTCGGGTTGATTAATGGAATCATTAATGATGTAATAAATCTGGCCGACTTTTGAATAGTAATATATTTTATGAGGTGTCCCAAGTGGCCAATACCGTGGGAAAATACCATGGGAAAGCCCATGGATTTTCAAATACCACCGATGGGGTGTCCCTTGGGAATTAATTAAATATTCCCTCACTTTTTCTATAAATACCAAGCCTTTCCCTCATTCCTTTCATTCAAAAATCATTCTCAACGAATCTCTGGTATTTTTATATCTTAGGTATTCCTCCCAATGTGCCCTCAATCCCCCCAATGTCCAAACCATCGAGCATTCAAAGTCACTCTTCAAGGTAAGGGAACTTTTCACCCTCCTCTTTTAGTCATGATTTATTTAATGTTATGTATTCTAGTTTCCTTCTTCTTATGTGGGGGTATGTTATTATATATTCTTCTTAATATCCATCTCATGTAAAAATGATGAGATACCCTTTCCTCTCTCATTAATTTATTTTCTGAATTTTTAAGTGATGCCGTTAGGCTACCGATTTTTTGTAAAAGAAATCGCATTTTCTCTTTGCTTTCAAGTTTCTTTTTCATGTTTTATGTCATTAAAATATCCACAAAATAATATTATTTCTATTTTATTAAGTCCTTATAATGTAAAATTATTCATTTATGGATGGTATACCCTTGTCACCTCTCTTTTAATTATTTTCTAAAACCATGCTATATAGCCGTTATGTTGAAGAATTTGCGTCTCAAAATCTCTCTCTTTTTTCTCAAGAAATTATCTTGTATTATTTATGTGAATTCCCAATACTATTTTCATTACTAGGGGTATTCATAAATATATAAAATTGATCTATTTGATTATGTAATTGACATACATATAACCCTCACTTCCTTTACATGGGTTATTAATTACATATCAATCATGTTTTTAAGATCTTTTTGACGTCACGATTTTGAAATAAAATCCTTTTCTTTTATTCTCTGGTTTATTTATGAATTGCTTGATTATGATCTATGTGACTCACATGAAAATAATAACAAATTAATGGTGTGCCCTGATAGAACTCCAATTCATTGGGTAAGGAATTAATCTCTAGAGATGACAAGTTTCACGATACCTTGGTGAATAACCATGGTAATTTTCTTATAACACCTTGGTGACGAAACTTGGGGATATTTTCATGAATGTATAAATGAATTTTTTTAGCCAAATATTCAAGTTATAATTCATGTTCTTTTTATTATGATATTCCTCTTCTTTAATTCCTCACGCCTTTATGTTTTTATGATGTTCTTATTGATATCATAGATAAACTGATTCCCTTATTTACCCTTACATGACCTTTTGCTCACTCTTTCCTATGATGTATGTCTCTAGGATATGAGGTGCAATAATTTTACTTAGGATGAACTTATGATTAAGCCTTATAAGTGGATTGGAAGAGTGTTTTATGTTGTTTTCATGTATATTGTTCCTGATTTCCAAGACACTAGACTTTAAAGATAATCTTTTTGTAAAATGTAATGAAAAGTTATGTAATAGAAAGGTAGGATATCATATGAAATCAGCAGTAGGGATTGATGGTGAAGCCAATTTGGGCCAAGAAACACATCTCAGTCACCCCTACTGGTGAGAATTTTGTGAGAGTTGAGGCTATGTATCATGAACTAATGGACCAAATTAATCCAAACATTGATATTCAATGTTCCCTTAATGAGTTCATAGATTTCCGTAAGGAATTGGGTTGACACAAGTTTTGTCATTCTTGATTTTTTTTTCAAATTAAGTTGTCTTTATTTCATATGATGTTTCACTTAAAATATCAACTTGTTCAGCTTTTTCCAAAGAGAAAATTTCCAAATAACTTCATGAAAAAGGCATCCCAGTCTACACTACTCCTATTACCGAGGGAGTAATACTTATGTTTCCTGAAGTGGGGGATTCTAGAGTGTCTCTAATCTTGTTTAATGAGAAAAATCAAGAGTATTATCCCAATCATTAGGTCCCAACTCTAATATTTGAGGTCTGGGGTATTGTATAGGTATCAATTCCAATGGTTGACCTGATAACGGGTGAGTGACATCAACTATTTCAGCCAAATTTCTAGATTTTATACTTTTTGAACTTCTAATGTTAATGAGAAATGTCATCTGTTATCTAGTGACATTGGCTTAGGATGATGATACTGAAATGGGGGCCTCTATACAAGTTCCACTAACTTCTGTTGGTGTTGTTGAGGCTGGTTTGGAGGGAGTGAAACAAGGTGGATAATTGGGTGCATTGATCTCAAATTGTGTCTCTCCCTCCGAATGCATCTCTATGTAAGATTTTAATACATAAGAGGCTTTACAAAGTACATGTTTCTTGTTCTGGAAAGATATCTAAAAGATAATTGAGGATACACCTCTTGAACAAATTCTTTTGTGACTTCCCTCACTTCCATTCAAGATTTCCATACTAGGATATGGTGGATTTGATTACCATGAGAACCATAATTCAATAAAAATAATCATACATAAAAAGAATATGAGAGAAGGTTGAAGCAATCCAAGGCGCATCAAGAAGGCCAGTTTGAGGAACTTAGATATTCCATCATCTAAGCTGAGGTCAGCCACTTTTAAGAAGAAGGATGAGTACCAAGATCACATCGATGAGAAGTATCATCAAATAATTTTTATCAAAGTAGAGTTAAATTCCATAATAGAAGAAGAGGTCCAACTCTAAAGATCCTTATTAGGGGATTTTCTAGAAAGAAGAGATGCTATCTACATCATGGAGAGATTCTTTATAAAGCATATGAGGCTGGTGATACACAAACAGTTGAGCTATGGGAATCTTATTTCATTGTTTGGGGTACAGTTCAACTTATGAAATCCTATGCCGAGGTTAAACTGTAAAAATTGGAAGAGAGGCTACAAAATGTGAAAGTTTCCCTTCATAATGAAGCATATATGAAGAGGATTTATTTTTTTCCCTATCACTCATTCATACATTTCCATCCTTATTGTGATCATAATACAACACTGAAAAATTAATCCTTTTATTGGGTGTCATCATGTTATAATTAAAATGACTAGGAAGAGAGGGTACTCCGCGTTTTCCTAAGTCGTGGGGCCTAGTAAGTGTAGTTCGACTGTTTCTACATTTATATGAACAAACTCTTCAAATTTTTTGAGTTTTATGCCACCATCCTAATTTTTCCTAAGTATGCTACGAGGAAGACTTATTGGTAGAGACTTTTATCTTAATTAGACAATCCATTTTTGGGTTTTCATCCTAACATGTTTGGTAAAATTTTCTCTTCAATTCTCTTTATTTCCTAAACCACATAGTGTGTAGGCCTAGTGAGATGAGACTTGACTTTTTTACATATTATCCATTGAAGATTTTTAATCTGGTGAGTACTATGTATTTTTTGGTATGAAGTTTAATATAATGCAAGTTGGACTAATTATACTTGTATTTTAGGTTGAACAGATTTGACCAATGGTTTTCAAATGTTGACCCAAATATGGTTTTGTGGGCTGATAATATTCCGAAATTATTCAGATTACTGGTGGGAAATCTTGATCCACGATATTGAGTTTTTTGTGTCTTAAAACATTATATTCAGAAATATATGTTGTCTATCATGAGGTTAATGTTTTCACTATTTTGAAAAACCTGTTTTATGGGACAATTTATGAAAGGATAACTGGGGCATGTTATTGTATAGTCAAAAAGTGGAATCCTTCGGGTGATAGGTCCATTTTATAGATGACTTATGCAAAGAAAACTGGTAAGTGTTACAACATAGTCAAGAAAATGATTTCTAAAAGACTATAAAATTATATTGCTGATGAAAAAGGATGCTTTTTGATATTATGGTTTTTCAAGACCATGATGGGTGGTGTTGCTGAGGGAAGATATCTGAGAATGAAGGGAGTGTTTGTTTTGGAATTTTCCATGAATGGGAAACTTCTCCCACATGAATTTGGAGTGTGTGATGAAGGGTAAATTTTGATAAAAGATCGATGTTAGTGGAGAAGTACCGTTCTTGATAGAGGATAAAACATCTTCTAGTTTAATGTTGCATGACCAGGACATTGACCATGCATTTTTACATTTTATAGTGAGGAAATTGTGCTGTGTAGTTTAAAGTCATACAAAAAGAATGTTATTCTATTCAGTTTAAATTTTTAGAGTCAGGATGTTATGGGAGATATAATTTAAGAACATTATCTTTGAAGGAATGGTTAAAACTTCACCTATCATGCGTAATCTATTTGGTAATGTACCATCATACTTAGGTATTAGGAAGGGAATGTTGTAAGATGTAATAAATAGGTATCTGAATTTGGAATGTTGTATGGGGAAAAGGCCTCATGAAAACAATGTAGGTATCTCTTGCGTTTGAAGTTACCACTAGTTGACAAACCAATTATATGGGTTACCTAATGAAAAGCCGACTGAGGAATATTTTTTCATAGTCAAATAGTGGGATCCTTCTAATGAAAAACACATTTTGTGGGTGCCTTATGAAAATCAAACTAGAGAATTTTAAAACATAGTCAGGTAAAGGAGTTCTCAAAAATTCTTACATTCTATTACTCACAGCTGAAGGAAGTTTATGAAGATTCAGATTTCGCTGGGCACAGATTTTGGTTTCTGGAATGAAAATACCTAATCCTGAAATAAACATTTGAAGTCAAAGTCACAAAAGAAATAGGGGAATAGGTTCCCTATGTACGTCTTATCCAAGAATGAGAAATATGGTGCCTATATTTTTAGTTCATACATATCAGACCATAGAATTATGTAAATGATAGGTGAAATATGGCCTACTAGACCAAGAACATTCCAGCACAATTCAAACATGAAGGGGGAAATTATAAACCATGGTCTTAGGGGTTTTCTGATTAGGAGGAAGGAAGTGGAAAAAATATGCAAGGTATGACTATTTATTGATTTGAGTCGTCGATTCCAACATAATTTAATGAAAACTTATGAGGATGGGAGAGGATTATTCTTAAAGACAAAGTTACTGTTGGTTCAGAATTCCATTTTATGGGATACTTTATGTGAATCCATTTGGGGTGTCTTTTTTCATATTTATATAAAGTCATCCTTCGCCTAAAAATCCCTTTTTGTGGGAAACTTATGAAAATCCAATATAGGTGTTCTACAACATAGTTTGGAAGAGGAGTCCTCAGGTATCATAAATTCCATCACCAGAAGATAAAGAGTGATTAGGATGGTCTGAATGTTTCCATGATTATGAGTATGTCATTTGGAGGGGATTTTTATAAACATAAGGGGAGAATTTGGACTGATATTTTCCATGATGTGTAGAGTCTCTTGGATAGATCTGACTCATATGTAGAATCGGTACATCTTTGTTTCCTTGGTGGGCCTTCGGAAGAGTGGACCAAAACTATAATCTCTTGCATGGATCTTTGTTTGTATGATTAAAAGGGGACATTTCTCATTTCCACATGGCTGAGACTATGAAATGAGGCATAGGTGTCACAAAATATCTCAATGGAATGATAATCCAACCACATGTAACTCTTGGGGTACCATATAATTTAAGGTCATACGATCAGGACACCAGTCATGAAATTTAACATCTTGCGGTGAGGATGAAGGTGATTCTAAGTGATTGTGGTTGGACTAATGTATAGAAACCAAGCATCACATTTTATCTTGATTGAACAATAATCAAGCCACATGTAGTTCTAAAATAAAGTTCCCCCACACCGATTGAATTTATGTGTGAAGGTAAAGAGGGTTTGTTTTTAGTATTGGTCTATGCATAGGGTGAAAACCTATATTGAATCATATTATGTGGATCTGACTCATACATAAGAAAATGAGTTCATTCCCCACATTATGTTGTGTTTGGGACTAGGATTGATGATTCAAACTTCACTATGCATCTCCTTGGAATGAGAATCAAGCCACACATAGTTATGAAATCCCATGCAGTTTAACATCATTAGGTGAGGACAAAGATGAATTGTCATGGAAGTGGGAAAATTTTGTGGCTGGTCCCAAGGATAGAATTTCGGTGTCACTACGTATCTCACTAGAATGAGAATCAAACCATACATAGTTCTGTAATAAATCATATAGTTTATTTTCATATGACGAGGATATTTGGTTTTCCTTTTATGGCCTTTTATCCAAGACCATGATAAACCCAATGTGAATTTATATGCATGACGTACAAAGAGAATTATTTCACCAAATATCCTTATCCCACGTGAGATATACTTGGTGTGAGAAACAAGGTGTGGAAAAGGTTTCTTACCTGGAACAAAGGAAACTCAAGGGAATGATATGGGTGTATAAATTTTTGTGGTGTATGGGATAGGATATATGATACCATAATCTCTAAATATCTCATTAGAAAGAGAATCAAGACACATGTAGTTGTTAAAATATTCTATGTTAAGTATAACCCATGCACAAGAAGAGATCATTTTTTTCATATTTTGTTATGGATGGGACCATGTTGGAGATCCGGGTGTCCCTACGTATCTTTCTAGAGAAATAATCAATCCACACATAGTTATTGAACTTACATATAGTTTAACATCATGCAGTTAGGACATTAGCCATGCATTTTAACATCATGTAGAAAGTAAATGGGTCAACTGACATGAAAAGGAATATTTTTGTTAGACAAGGGTATAGGACCTGAGCATCACTACACATATTACTAGAGTAAGAATCAATCCACATGTAGTTTATAATGGTTCTCTATAAAGGTATGATTTATACATATGGAAAAGAGGGATATTTGTTTATTGCAGATGGACCCAGGATATGAGATTTTGACATTAATACAAATCTTTTTAGAATGAAAATCAATCCACATGTAGATATTGAAATTCCGTTCAATTTATTTACAGGTTATGAGGACATCTATAATACCTTTTATGGTCTTGTAGCTAGGAAAATGGTAACCCCAACGTGAATTGGTGTGATTTATTACATAGGTAATTATTTTACCAAATCTACTAATACCTCGTGAGCTATTCTTGGTGCAAAAACATGGAGTGGAAAAGGTTTTTTATATTTCATAAAGGTAACATAAGTGAAGGATATAAGTATTTAATTTTTTGTGGTGTTTGGGCTGTGAGATATGATCCCGACATCTCTACGCATCTCATTGGAATGAGAATCAATCCACATGTATTTCTTGAATAATAGTTACCGAAATCAATTAGGTCTTGACTTGTGGAACATAGACCTTGATATTTCATGGAACGATGGATGGGACCCAGGAATGAGTTCTATGTGTCACGACATATCTAACTATATTAATAATTAATCCATACCTTATAGGAAACATCCCTGCACATATCTGATTCATAAAGAGGGAGAAAAATGGGTTTTATTTTCCTTAATCATGGATGGACCTGAGATGGGAGATCTGGGTGTCACTACGTATCTCTTCAAAATGAGAATCAAGCCTCACATAGTTCTTAAATTTCATGTAGTTTGACATCATGCAGTGAGGATGTGGGTCATCTGATGTGAAAAAGAATATTTCATATCAACTAGGTTATAGGTCTCAGTTGTCACAAAATATCTTGCTTGAGAAATAATTAATCCACACATTGTTCTTAAAAACAGTTCCGCACATTAATCATGTTTTGACGTGGGGAAAAGGGGGCTATTTTTTCATTATGGATGGACCTGGGATAGGATATCTAGGCATATCTCATTGTAATGAGAATGAAGATACTTGTAGTTATAGAAATATCATGAAGTTTATCGCCATGTACCGAAGGCGTTGTCCATACCGTTTAACGTCTTACGATAAGGATGGGTTAATGATTGGTTTTATACCTATGAAGGGTACCTAAGTGTCACTATGGAGTGGAAATGATGTGTGTTGGGCTTATGCATGGGATCTTCCCATTCATTCTTCCTTATGTCTATCCAAGAGGGAATCTCGACCCAATGAGGGGTTAGACGAATGTGATTGAGATTTATACCCAAGATGGTGGCCCATATTTGAGGTATCATGGAGAGTGTAAAATCATGGTATTTGGGGGGTTTCATAATGTTAAATGAGGGAGACATTAACCATGCAATTTAATGTCATGTGGTGAGGATGAAACCTGTCTTGTAGTTTTGGGTCATACGACTTGGACCATATGTCGTGCAATATATCATCATGTGATAAGGATGATGATTCCATAATGTTTATTATTGTGAAACATGGATGTTATTTCATTCCTTTTAAGGTCATGAAAAAAATACTAACCATGCAGTTTAACATCCTGTTGTTGGGACGAGGGCCGTGTGATTAAATGAAATATTTCTTCTTGAATCTAGCATTGGTTAAGGTCATAAAGATCTCTCTATCCATTGAGATTAAGTAATAAGATCTATTAGAGTAGAAATTTTGTCTGGAGTAATGTCCCCCCGCCCACTTTGGTTCAATAATTGGAGGGTTATTTCTTAGTATCATTAGAGTTATGAGGACTAATACAAGTTCTCCTTGTAGGAAGGAGAAGAGGAATACCTTCTTGTTAAATGATTGTCCTATCCTATTTTGATAAAATTTAAAGTGGTGAATGGTATGAAATCTTTTTTCATCAAATCACTCTAATTCATCCAATCACTTTTGGGATTTCTCATCCATAGATAGTTGGTCGAATATGTAACTATAGAGTATTGGTAATTGATCCTCAATGAGAAGGAGTGATTTAATTCTGTATGGGTTGTAGTATGGTAATACCATAAGGAATTCATAAATTATTCATGAAAAGAATTTTTATCTCTTTCCACCACCTTTTAGTGTTTGTTCGATAGAGTCTTGTTGAAGGCCACTAACTCTCCATTATCCACTACCCGTTAGTGTGATGAATGGTTGGTTTGATTTTTTATTCATGATATACTTTTTTTCACTTTAGCAAAATGTAAATTTCTTATATTATCCATCACTATTGTTTGTAGGACAGAAAATATGGTAATAATGATAGATTTTACAAATCTAAAAATGATTTTGGCCCAAAATTATCTGACACGTATTGCCTCAACACATTTGGACAAGAAATCAGTAGTAGTCATGATGTATTTGATCAAATTATCCATTATTGTAGGGTATAAAACTACAACATCAATTCCTCATATTAATAATGTCAAGGAGTATTTGGATTTTTGTAGAAACTTTGGGGGTCAATGGATTAAGATGGAATGCACTTTGCATGCATTACATTTCTTGGAAAATTCAATGAAATCTGGTGTCATCAAAGGGTAAAAGTATCGAGGCCTTCTGATTTGATCATAAATCTTGTACATTGACTAGTGGGCAGGACTGGATCCCACATGTACCTCTTCCATATTTATAGTTTCCTCTTATCCTTCAATACATATGAGAAGGACTCTATCAAAGCCTCATTTATAAGGGATTTTTTGTTAATTTGGTCCATCCTAATGAGTGAAATTGACAACTCACCTCCATATTTTCTCATTTTCCACTATATCTTATTGAAGTACAAGATATTGTGTATATTATATAATGGGAATCATCTATCCCATGGTAGGAACATACAACTTACATATAGTTCTTACCTCATTGGTCTCCTATGTAATTACTTGATCAAAAGGTGATACCATTAGTAGATGGGAAGTGCAGATGATTATTTCAGCTTGGTTTGGATCTTCGAGATCTATAGATGCATTCACCAATGCATCTACCTAGGTGTTATATGATTGTGGTTCATGAGTCAATATTGGAATTTAGGGAACTATTCCATTAACACTTAAACATATTCATGTAGGGGGATAAGATCTTCCTTTCTGATGGTATAATACCAATTAATCTCTTTTATTACCATCTCTAAATAAACTATCACCTCTAGGTCTTCCACCAGTATTTGGAGTGCCAGTTTTGGGCCTGCAATGAGGGCCTGACATTCTATCTCATTATTAGTACAACCTTATGATAGTAGGAAGTAGTAAGGTATGACTTCCTTTATTGGGGAGATAATCATAATCTCTAACCCAAATTTGTTTATATTAAGATATTCCATTATTTTTTCTATTAGGATCTTGTACTTTTCATCAAAATGCATTTCACACATTTGGGGTCATCTTGAATAGAAGACATCTCATTTTCTAGAAATTTAGTATTTAACGATGTCACTTATGCGGACGGGTGCTCAATAAGGAAGTATGACACAACCTAGCCTTTCACTACTTTCTGAGGAATGAACTGTATATCATACTACTACAGAATAACCATACACCATACTAAGTGTAACATTAGAAAAAGAAGTCTGAGGATGTATTTGAGAGGGTTATTGTGAGAGACCAATTAGATCATATGGTGCTCTATGTAGTGCCTCAATATCCAAAATGAAAAGATTAATTCAAGACAACTCTTCTTGATATCCTAATAAAGAGTCTCATCATCTCATGGTTTGAATGAGAAAATAAAGTTTGTTTTCATTCCCCAAACCATTATTTTAAATGAGGAAGGCACCTAGTGATCGTTTGAGGGATGTCACATTACAATGAGAATCTTTCCATCAATATGTGGCCTTAATAATGTTAGGATCAAGAGGTATTTCCGGAGGTTGTCAAGTTCATCCTAATAGTCACTGGTCCACTGATATGTGACCCCCATATTTATTAATTTAGTGACAGGAAAACACTTACCTACAGAATTGGCTATGAAGCATTGGATATAGGCCAAGTGTTATTGAATTCATCTCAAATATTCATGGTTTTGAGTAGGTGATATTATAAGGATAGAGTTTGTTTTCTAGGGATATACTTTGATGATGCGATGAACCATAATAAAGATGAAAAAATTTATGACGGTTACCCCTAAATTACATTTTAAGGGGATAGATGGTCTCCAGTTTAGCCAGGTGTCCAGAACACTGTCCTGACATAACCACTACATTGACAACATAAAATTAAATAAACATCCCCAAAATGGAGTTGAAGATGTGATGAATAATAGGTTGGTATGTGGTGACAACATTTTTTTCATACAAATGGAATTACCTAAGAGAAAAATAATCCATTGGGATCCCCTAAGGTGATGTATTATTCATAGTATGGGGCTTTCCAGAATTGGTTGTACCAAAAAAAACATTCATGAAGGAGAGGGGTTGATAACAATCTATTGCATCAATCAGGATTTATGTGATTAGAACTGGGAAGTCATCATTTATACAGTGTTGGTTGAGATCTCTGAAGTCGATGTAAACTATGTTTTTTATATTCTTCTTCTTTAGAGAGACAATGTTGGTAATAATTTTAATAAATTGTACCTCTCAAATGATGTATTACTTAATAAGATTATACACTTTAGCCTCAATTTTGGTGGTTGAGTTGGTGTGTCTCTCTGGATTCTTATGCATATCCCTAATGGTCGTATAGAAAACCAAAGTAATGGGTTTCCACCTCAGGGTCTAGTCTTGACATCATTGTGTAATTCTAGGAAAATATTTCCTGGTGTATCTTCTGGAAGGAATTATATATATCCTATTCTTTGGAAGTCAAGGCCACACTAATCTGTGTGTGTCATGGATCTTCATTTGTTCCCAGGTTTATTTCCTTGGTTTCATTCATAGTGTTAGAGATTCCCTCCACAAATTCTAGAGGGGAATTCTTGAGGTCCTTCCACTATTCCTCTTCCACACTCTTTCCATATTTTTCCAAGGATTGGGAAGGCAGTGAGGAAGAAATTTTCTTAGAGTTAGGGGAGGAGTTATAATTAAAACATTAGGAGGATAAAGCCACTACTTCTGGATCAATTGAGGGTAAAATACCTTTTTGGGGTTCCAAAGGGGAGATGATCAAATAATAATGAGCATATTCATTTTCTCTCATTATTGTGACAAATTTTCCAGATTCATTAATGAATAAGGGATTTGTTGATGCTTTAGGGATGGAATGAATATATTTTCATATAGAATCTCAATAATTCCTAGAGAGTTAAAAAATTATCCAGTGATTTTTGGATCAGTTGTAATAAAAGATATAATAGAAGTATCTAGAAAAGTATTCAAATTTGGGGAAGAATATACTCTTAGCCAATTTGGCTGAAAGGGTTTGTTGGAATCAACTTCATATCATTTCGGGCATTGATGTGAGTGACAATATTAGCCATGGACTATTTGCCTTTCTTATGGTATAATTATGCATTGATGTACTATTAATCCCAAGATTTGAATGGGGATTTATTTCCATAAAATTTCAAAATTTGACTATTGATACAATATTTAAGGCATTATTGGTATTATTAGGCGATTACTACATGATGATGTACCCATGGTCTTCCTAGTAGAAAATTGAAGGTTCTATCCCACCAAAAAACTATGAATTTTGAGTCATACATGAGATCCTCAGACTAATTCCTTAGATTAATTTTACCCAGAGGATTTTTTTCATTATATTCATAACCTTGTCACATCAGAGTAGAGGGGAACAAGTGATATTAATTGAAACATAGTTGACAAAGCATTCAGATTGGGATGATTTTTACACCTAAGTATTTTTCAATGAAGTCTCATCAGATATAAATGTAATTTATCATGAAAGATATTTAAAAGGGTTTTACATGTCCATGTATGATGGAATCCTCATCTTGGACTATGAAAGGGATGATTGGGTGACATTATGTGGGATTATTCTCTGCACGATACACTTCAAAAACATCATCCTCAACTTCAAACTCCTATGGTCTTGAGTTTTCCCCTATAAGTACATCCTAGAGGTATTTCGATAGAATCATGGTATCTAGGATTGATAGATTAGATGGAAACATGATAGTTTTTTCAAAAAATCATACTTATGATCCAGAGGTCTGTGCTTCCTAGCATGGCGATGCTCTTTTGCAGGTGACTTAGGAGATGAATTTCTTGATGTGGATGGAATATATAAGAAACCTTCTCTTTATTACACATTAATACATGATTTATAATACTTAATATAACCTAGATGATCAAGTGTTCTAGTGTCTTTGGAAAATAAGGTATATTACATAATAACATAAAACATGAAAACAACATCTTTGTTGAAAACTTATTTAACATGAACAATACCTTCCTTCGTACTTAACACTAAATGGGATAACCTGAGGAAATTGATATGAAATGGGTGAGCTATAAAGACCAATAAGGGAATAAAAAAGGCATAAAATGGGGAACGCAGTAAATTTTATGCAACAAGTGTATCAATGGATCATAAAAGGAACTAGAATAATAAGGAATGATATAATGTAATTATCATAACATGGGAAATGTGGCAACAACATAAAACAAAACATCATAAACATAGCTCAAGGATGAAACAACCAAGACATCATGGTGAAAATATTCCCATAATATAATCAGGTAAACTTCCTATCCCAATGTGACATAACATCATACTAACCATTACCCAATGCATTGGAGAAATATTATGGCACACCCTTCATAATCATTTCATTATCATGCTTATGTGTTCCACATAGATCATATAAACTGGATTCATTAAATAGCATAATTTATTACACGATCAAGGAATTTCAAATACATACATTTAATTCTACAATAAATAAGTATATGTGCATAAATGTGAACACCCTATATAGAAAAATGGGTATGGTATTCACTACACTATTATTTTGACATGGAAAATCGTGGGGGAATTTCAAAAGCATAACGACATCATATAGAAATTCATAAAAGGAGTCGACGATAAAGAAATGGGTATCTCATAATTTATAAATTAAATGTATAGTAATATATAAATGGAAAGACATTAACCTAAATAATTAATTGGAAATATAAGGCATAATATTATAAATAATCATGAAGAAAGGGGAGAAAGTAAAGAACCCTTACAAAAATTCACCATGGTAATAGATGTACATAAAGGATCATAGGAGGGATAATTGAGAGTGAAAGGGGATGAAATAATTTATACATAAAATTGATATTAAGGGGGATATAGAATAACATATCCCAATATATGAACATCGAAATTGAAAGACATAACATTAAAATAAGTGTTTGATAAAATAGGAGAGTGGAAGATAAGGTTCTCTTACTTGAGTGTGTGAATCCAATGTCATGGAAGGGGATTATTGAAAGCATGGGAGAAACTTGGGAGGAATCTAGGGAGTATATAGAATAGTTTTTTCATGCCTTAAGGTGTTTTAGTGAAGAGAAATTGCAGCTAGAGTGGTTTTATATAGGAAAAGAGGTGGATGTTTTTTATTATTATTTTGGTTTTGGGCACTACATAATAAAACATTCAAAACCGTTAACCATCCCATGTTTTACCCATGATTTAATCAAAAGGGGAGTTATTTAAATTGTTTTATAATTCCAAGGGCCAAATATAATAAAATAATTCCCTTTCTTACGTGGAGGTGAGTCACACTCTCAAAGAAATGATTTTAAAATCATAAAATATATTATAATTCTTGAAGGATTCATTAAGGATTTATAAAATAAGTAAAATTAACATAAAATTTCATTATTTTAAAATTAAAACACGTATTTTTCCACGTATACATTTTATAGTATTTATTATATCACTATTGAGCTGTTATGATGTCACAAAACACACCAAATATTTATATGGTATTTAATTTTTACCCAAAAATTACACTGTCTTGGAAAATTATGAAAAATTCACCATTAGATAATTTCTATGCCCTGATTATTAAAATAATATTCATTTTATTAAAATAATTTTATGAATATTTTAATTTTCACTTTTAATATAAAAACCTACATTTATTAAAACTGAAGGGTTTTTGACAATAACATGTTTCAAACACTAATAAAAATGAAATTTGACTTCATAAAAATGATATGATCATATATATTTAGTAAAACTTATTGAATAATAATATTTTATTAAAATAATATTTATTTAAAAAATCTCTTAATTCATTAATTGAATTTTAATATTAACCAAAAATACAATTTGTGCTTTATTGAATAAAAAATAAAATACATTTATAAAGTAACAATAATAGGATGAAAATATATTCATTATTATATAAAAAATAATTACCATATTCATATTAATAGGGTCATGATACATATCCCTTTAATATACCAGCATACACCATAAGTGTATGGTGTGGGGTGGTGGGGCTTTCATGGGTCCCGTCAATGAACATGGTCTGGGTCGTGATCTCGATGAGCTTCAAATTCTCCCACAAAAAGTATTGTTCATGCTTGAGTCGTTAGATCTTGGATTTGGTTTGGTTTAGGGAAATCCCCAAATTTCTATCTCCTTTAGAATATCTGATAAATGGGATTCATAGGGTACAATCCTACTGGTTGAGGCCATCACATTCTTTGTCTATGACAAATGGATTTGTTAAAACACTATATTTGTACTAGTCTTGTGATTACTGTTCAATGGATATATTATCAATGGTAAAGACACTTAATTTCATTTTAAATTGAATTATATATAATAAAATTATATAATTTCATGTGTTTTATATAACTATAATAAATTTAATTAAATCAAAAAAGGATAATTTTATTTATAATAGTTTAGGTCATTACAATCTCCCCTACTTTAGAAATTCCCCCCCCCCCGGAATTTCATTTTCCCGCACTTAAAACAGATGAGGGTAACTATTATTCATCACTAACTTTGGTTCCCACATTGCTTCTTCAAAATTTTGGTTTCTCCACAACACTTTCAGAAGGGGTGTTGTTTTATTGTTCAAGTCATTTTCTTTATGATATAAGATATCCACCGGCTTCTCCTAATATGAATGTTCATTCTCCAATGCTACCACTTCTGAATTTAGTACATTTGATGCGTCTGTTATGTACTTTCTTAATAGGGAAACATGGAATACATCATGTACTTAAGACATGTTTGGTTGGAGTTTTAGTTGATAGGCCACTACTCTGATGTGATTAAGGATCTCAAAACGGTCGATAAACCTTATACTAAGCTTCCATTCTTCCCAAATCACATGAATTTCTTCCATGGAGATATCTAAAGGAATACCATGTCTATAATATCAAACTCTAGGTATCATTAATGATTGTTAATATAGATATTTTGTTGACTCTAATCATTATTGATGTGCAATTTAATATTCTTAACCTTCTCCACCATTTCTTCGACCATTTCATTACCTAGAAGTTTTCATTCCCTAAATTCATCCCAACATTCTGGTGTTATGAACATATTCCCATAAACGTCTTAATAGGGAGATATATAGATGCTGGAGGGGAAAAAGTTGTTGTAAGATAACTTGAATAGATGGAGATGTTGGTTATATACTCATTTTAAGTCAATTGATCATGCTATCAACAAGTCCTTAAGTGTTTGGATGACCTACTTAAAATTTCCATCAATTTGACATTGATAATCCATACTGTAGTTCAGATCAGTGTTTAGAAAATGTTGGGTACTTTTCCAAAACATATAGGTGAATCTTGGATCCCAATCAAACACAATCAATAGTGGTACTCCATGTATCCTCACCACTTATCTAATGTATATCTTTGCAGGTTGATCCAGTGATAAATCCTCTCGAATCACAATAAAGAATGCAGTCTTTGTAAGAAGATCCACAACAAATAAGATTCAATTGTTTTCCTTGGATGTATTTATATGTCTACTGACAAAGTATATGGTGACGGTTTCCCATTTCCATATTAGTATGGTTAATGGTTTCATCATCACCTTAGATTTATACCTTTAAACCTTCACTTGCAGACCTGACCTGAAATCCATTTTTTTTCATTTTCTAAAAAGCCGGTTTATGGGTAACCGGTAACCATGCAAACAAGACCAAACATCATCAAAAAAAAAACAACCAGAAGATAGTCAAGCAGAAACAACAAGAGAAAAAACAGGAAGTCACATATCATAGTACCCGTAGTCTTCCCCAACTCCCAAGCAGGATTCTTCTTCTCCTGTAGCCGATTCCCATTCAGGATGTCTCCAAAAACCTACACTTTGCACTCGATTCTGGAGATTCTCAAGAACCCGCATATCCGGGGATGCCTTCTTAATCCCGCTGCCCTTCTTGACCGCCAGGACCACTCCACCATTCCGTTTGGAGGTGGACCTTGTCTTCATCGGTCGCGGAAGATAGGAATAATCCTTTCGTGACCTCCTTCCCGGCATTGCAGGTACTGATTTTCCCCCAGCAGATGCCTTCTGATTCCCCTTTTGGAAAATTTCGCTATATGAACAATTAACAGGACTCAGGTTCTCCTTTCCTCTCCCAGAAAAATCCCTTTCTTCCCCAGCCTGCTCTCTCAAAGGAGACCCAATGCGCTCCGAAATATTCCTCGGCTCCTGATCAGTAGAGATAACATCGTCCCCATCTATAGAATCCGGGTCCATCCCCTTACCCTCATCAGCATGATCTTCCAGGACATTACCATTTTCAATTTCATTTTTCACTTGACCAGCCTGACCCAAAGGTCCATCCACATTCCTACTGCTTCCCTCCCCCATCCTCTGATTGATACCTTCAACAAGACAAGGAGACCTTGCACCACTGTTTGGGATTTCCCCAGGACCTGCACCATGCTCCTTCTCCAGGAAAACAGTTTGCAGGTCCCCCAAGACCACTGCCTCCCCATCAACTTCAGCACAAACATCCTCCTCCCGGCCCTCAGATAGCTGGTCCACATCCAGTCCTTCAAACCTGTTACTTATGGGAACAAAAGGCCTGGCCATAGAATCAAGGCGATTCAAAAGAAACATTGATGTATAATCAACGAACTCATTCTTCATGTTATTCCACCAATAGTGCTCTTAGAGACCTCTATATATCTTTTTGTTTCCTTGGTGAGTAAAGAAAGTCAAACTATGTGCATATTCAATAGTTCATTAACTTAGGATTTTATAGAACAGATAGTCTTGATCCAAATCTCACAATTCATTATTCATTAACATTGAACTCTAAGGATTTTACTTCACTTATAGTTTCCACTTTAATCTTAATTCACACAAAATCCATTTGATCATCCTTTAACCATTAAAGAAGAGACAATTGAGAATTAATTGGTGAATGTATTGATGATGTTTTTTATTTTATGATTCCCTTGTCCGTACCCTTAAAATATAAGAAGATCGGATCCTTATCAACTCTCATTGATGATATAATTTCTGGATCCTTTCTAATTATATCATCTATAACTTTTTTGTGCTTTCCCAAGATGATAGTGGATTGATTATTCATAATCCTTGATTAGATCCAACCATCTTCATTGGCACATATTTATCTATTTGTGTGTGAATATATATCTAAGAGTTTTTTGATCAATATATAATTCAAAATTCTACCCAAAGAGAAAATGATAGCTAATTTTTAAATAAATGATTACCTTTACCAACTACAAATCATGAATGGGATAGTTTCTCTCATGAATTTTAAACTTCCTTGAAGTATAGGATATGACCTTTTCATTTTTCATCAACACATAGCCTAATACATTTTTGAAGTATAACTGAAAATTAGGAAAAGTTCCCCATTTGTGGGTAGTGTGAGCACAAGGGCATTGAAAAGACTCTTTTTTAACCCCATGAAGATTCCTTTACATTCATCAATCAATGAATATTTGAGGCCCTTATAAGTTATCTTGGTAATAGGGTTTGACAATCAGGATAAATTTCTCACGAATTAGTGAAAATATCAAGCTAATCTAGGGAAACTATTGTTATTTTTCACAAATTTTGGCCTCATCCATAATTCAAATTATTTTTTCTTTAAAGGATCCATTTATATCCCATTGGTTGTTATGATATTCCCCTAGAATGATACTTCCTTTAACTAGAACTCACAACTGTCATACTTCTCATAGAGATTATCCTTTCAAAAGGTCTTTAGCATTGTTCTCAGATGCTCCTCATGATCCTCCTTGGTTTTGGAATATAGTAGAATATCATCTATAAATACTACCACAAATTTATCAAGATAATCTATAAAGACTCCATTCAACAAGTCTATGAAGATTTTTGGAGCATTAGTGAGCCTGAATTGTATCTCTATGAACTCATAGTGCTCATACCTCATATTAAAAATATTCTTGGGGATATCCTCCTTCTTCACTGTAACTTGGTAACATCCTGACCACATATCCACCTTGGATATGTATTGTGGACCATGTAGCTACTCGAACAAGTCATAAATCCGTGGAAAAGGATACCTGTTCTTTATAATGATTATGTTGAGCTCACGATAATCAATTAAACGACACATTGACCCATCCTTATTCGTGACAAAGTGTACCAATACACCCCATGGTGAAGAACTTGGGCATATGAATCCTTTATACATATTATCATGTAGTTATTTGTTCACTTCTTCAAGTTCCACAACAACCATCCTATATAGAGTCTTGGATATTAGAAATTCCCCAGGTATAAGATCAATTGAAAACATAACCTCTCAGCTAAGAGGAAGACCATTAAATTCCTCGGGAAAATACTTCATTGAATTCTATCACATTAGGCATGTAATAGGGGACTATCCTTTTCTTAGGATCAATAATTTGAGCTAGAAACCCTTTCTAATAGGGAAATAATATCCATTCTTGAGATGATGGTTCTAATGAAGATTCATCCTCTTCTATTTAGTTGTTAAGAATCAGGGGTCGATTCTCCATGCAGAGAGTGATTTACTTCTCAAAAAAATTTATGTTGGATATATATAGGGAAAGACAATCCATGAACATAATTGCATCAAATTCCACCAAGGGAATTATGACAAGGTTTTATAGAAATTTCAGCCAACAAATGTAGAGAGGGGAGTAGTTATATACTTGGGATCTAACGAATCCCCCATTTTCCATTTTCAGTGACATCTTTACTTCCATGCTTTGCAGTGGTGTTTGAATAGTTATTTTAAAATTTCATGATATGAAGGAATGGGTAGAAAAAAAATCAAATAGTACGTTTCTATTATTCAATGAATAACTAGAAAAACTTTCACCACTTCTTTTCTAGGATTCAATATAGGGACAGTGATGGAAAAATATCACCCTTGATGCCTTTGAGGTTTTTGGTTGCCTCTAAAAACCCTTGGCTTAGTGCACTGGTTCAGAAAGTGAATTGGTTCCTTGTAGATGAATCATTGAACTATGTGTTGATGATTTACTAGAAAAATCATTTCATCTATCATATTTTTGGGTTTCACATGTCGATAATAATTGTCTACGTTCCCTTATCTTCGGAACCTAAAGAATTTCTTTGTTCCCATAGGGAAATTTCCAGGGTACTTCTTTTCACACATTTGAAAAGTGGGTTGCAAATTTTCTTATCCCAATTGGATTTATGCATCTGATCTCTAGAATGAATCTCCACATTCCACTTCTTATCCTTATAATACCCTTGGGATTATCCAATATCTATTTCGACTTTGAGGGAACATCATACAATTTCCTCATATCTATCAAGGCCAGAAATCACTAGGGCTTTTCATAAACTAGGATTTAGCCCACCAAATAAGTGGTCAACCTTGAATAAGGGGTAAAAAAACCATAAGTGTATCTGCAAGTCTTGTGATGTTTTTCATAGACGCACCAATAGATTAATCATCTTTTTTATTGAATGTAAGGAAATAACTTTCCAATTTAAGTTGTATAGTGTGAGGAAAATATTTATTGAAAAACATTTTCAGTAATTCCTTCCCCTCCATTGTTTCGATCTCTTCCAAAGGATTCATATTCTTGATCAATGTCCACCACTTATTAGATTCTCCATTTATATGATAAACAATTAGAAATACCATCTCTTATTTAGAAAATTGAATGATGTATATGGTATTATCAATGGAGTTGATCCATTGTTCCTTGATTAATAGATTAAATGATCCATTGAAAGTAGGAGGCAATTGTCCCATGAAGATCTCAATTGAGGGTAGTTATATCTTAAGGGGGTTTGGGTGATCCTCTTGATCTAGGTTTCAATTCCTAACATGAGTTATCTGAAAGAGTATCACCAAAAAGTTTGTGATTCCCACTCCCTTCAGATTGGGCATCTTTTTGGGGGAAATCACCACATTTCCCTTTTCATATATGTTTAATATGATCCGTCATATTTACGAAAATTAGATAGAATAAAAATGGAAAATTAGGGATGAATATCTTAAATAAAAATTAAACATGTAAAGGGGAATCCCATGAAATTTAATACATAAATTATAAATTATATTTAACTCCTTAACCTATGAGTTTCTGGGATTAAATCTATAATATACATCATATATTTCCTAACATATATTATTATGGTAATTTTTTTTCCTTAATAATTGTTCATATTTATTTTATGTGTTTACCAAAGCATGTCCCTCTAGAGTGTCAAAAAATGTGTGAATTAAGACCCATTTTTGTGCACCAGATTACCCAGAGTCTGACTTGGAACATCTTGTTGGAGGTATTACCCTAAGGTACATCTGTGCTAGAACCACATCCCCTTGTAGTATCCAGACATGGATGTATTATCTTTACAATCCCCTTACTATATACTTACCAAAATTTAAGTATTTTTTCTTATACTTAGTCTTATCCCTAAGGCATTCTCTAGAGTTATCTAATTCAAATGATTTCTCTAGAGTTTTCAAATCCAAATCCCAAAAAAATTAAACGTACCCTTTGATACCAACTATAAAACCTTACACTTTATTACAAATTAATACATATTTTATTAAACCGTATACAACCCATAACAATGATACGTCTAGTGTATTTGGTAAATTTGGTACATTACATAACAACATAAAACATGAAAAGAAACATATTTATTGAAAACATCTTTTACCTTACCAAAATGTAGCTTCACACATGAAACTAAATGGGATAACATGATGATATTCATAAGAAAGGGGTGAGATATAAATCCTAGTAAGGGAATAAACAAGTCATAAAATGAGGAACACAATACATGTTATACAATAGGCATATCAATGGAGCATAAAAGTAACATGAATAATAAATCATGATATAACATGATAATCATAACATGGTAAATGTGGCAAAAAATTAAAACACTACATCTTAAACATAGGTTAAGGGTAAACCCTCCAATACATCATGGTGGAAAACTTCACATAAAGGAATCCAGCAAACCACCTATCACAATGTGATGTACCATGACACTAATAATGACCCAATTCATTCGAGCACTATCAAGGAACACCCTACATAATCATTTCATTCTCATGCTTAAGTGTTCCACATAGATCATATAACATGGATTTGTTCAAAATCGCAATTTTTTACACAATAAAAGAAATTTTTTATACACACATTTAATTCTATAATCAATAATTATATGTGCATAAAGGTGAATACCCTTGATAGAAAAATGGGTATTGTATTCACTACACTATTATTTTGGCATGGAAAATCGTGGTGTAATTTCGGCAGTATAACAATGTCATATAAAAATTCATAATATTGGTAGATGAGATAAAACAGAGTTTCTCATTATTTAGACATGAAATTGATACTGAGAGGAAAATTTAGATACATTAACCAATATATGTAATTGGAAATAGAAGGAATATCATAATAAAGAAACATGAAGAAAGAGACTAAAGGAAAGAACCCTTAAAAACTTTTGATAAGGAAACAGGTGTGAATAAAGGTTCATAGGAGGGATAAATGAGAGGTAAAGAGGATATAATAATTTATAAATAAAATTTACAATCACGGGGATATGGAAAAACATATCCCAACATAAGAAAATGGAAATTAAATGACATGACATTAAAAAAGTGTGCTTGATAAAATAGGAGAGAGAAGATAAGGTTAACTTACTTGAGTGTGTGACACAAAAGGATTGGCAGGGGATTATTGAAATATTGGAGAAGCCTTTTTAGGACTCTAGGGAGTATATTTAAGAGCGCGGTCATGATCCAAGGATTTTTAGTGATGATAAATGGGATATTTAGTGGGTTTATATAGGAAATGATGGAGGGTCCTTTTTTATTTTGGTTTTGGACACTACATAATAAAATATTCAAAATGATAAACCATCCCATGGATTTTCCCATGTTTTATTCCAAATTGGAGTGATTTACATTATTTCATAAGGCCAAGGGCCAAATATAATAAAATATCTTTCTTGATTATGTGGTGGTGAGTCACACCCTCAAAGAAATGATATTAAAATATTAAAATATATTATAAGTATTGGAGGATTCATTAATGATTTATAAAAAATAAAATATTCTTAACATTAAGTTATTGTAAATTGGAAACATATTTTTTTTGAGGATACCTTTTATAGTATTTATTACATCACTATTGGGCTATAATGATGTCATAAAACACACTGTATATTTATATAGTATTTAATGTTTACCCAAAAATTCAATTGTCTCAGAATATTATGAAACATTAACCATTAGATAATTTCAATGTCCTTATTCCAAAAATAATATTAATTTTATCTAAATAATATTCTAAATATGTTGATTTTCTCTTTTAAAATAAAACCGACATTTATTGAAACTCACAAGTATTTGACAATAAATGTTTTCGTACCCTAATAAAAATTACTTTGGAATTAATAAAAATTATATGATCATTTATATTTAATAAAAGTTATTTAATAATAATATTTTATGAAAATATTATTTATTTAAAAAATCCATAAATTTATAAATTCATTAATTTAATTTGAATATTAACCAAAAAATACAATTTTTGCTTTATTTAATCAAAAATAAAAATCTTTTATAAAGTAACAAAAATATAATGAAAATATTTTAATTATTCTATAAAAAATAATGTTCATTTTACTATTTCTAGGGTCTTGATACATATACCTTTAGTAAACCAAAAATCGCCCAAAGAGTAAGGTGTGTGATGGTTGGGCTTTTATAGGGCCATTTAGTGAACATGGTTTTGGCCATGATCTTGATGAGCTTGAAATTCTCCCATAAATGATTTCAATAATGCTTATGTTATTATATTTCTCCTTGGGATTAGGCTAGGGAAAATCCAAGAAATGTTATCACTCTCAGAATCATTGACAAATGAGCTTCATAGGATTTATTTATACTGGTTGTGGCCATCACTTCCTTTGTATGTGAAAAATGTATTTGTTAAAACCCTCTATTTATAATTATCATGTTATCACTATTTAACAACTATATTATCAATGATAAATATACATAATGGTAATTTAAATCCAATTGGATATAATAATAAAAATAAGTTCATGTGTTTTCTATAACCAGAAGAAATTTAATTAAATCAAAAAATGGACGTTTTATTCATAATAGTTTGGGTCATTAAAATCTCCCACCCTTTAGAAATTTCCCACCAAAATTTCCGTTTACCACACTTAAAATGGATGAGTGTAACTCAACTTCATTACTTTTTCCATTTTCCACACTACTTATTTAAAATTTTTGTTTCTCCATAAAAGTTTGACTAGGGGTAATTTCTTATTATGTAGGACCTTTTCTTTACAATCTATGATATTTCCCGAGTTCTACCTATAGAATGGGTCATTATCTAATGGTACCACCTATGGATTGAGTACGTGTGATGGATCTGGTATTTAAATTCTTAAGAGGGGTACATGGAATGCATCATGTACTTAAGATAGGTTTGGTGAGAGTTCTAGTCGATAGGCCACTGATCCGATGAGATCAAGGATCTAAAAATGGCCGATCTACCTCGGAATATTTTTTATTTTTTTCTCAAATCTCATAAATTTCTTCCATGGAGACATTTGTAGGAATACCATGTATCCAATATCAAAATCTAGACCTCGTCGATAATTATCATCATAGCTCTTCTGTCGACAATGAGTAGATTTGATGTGTTGTTGAATGGTATTAACCTTCTCCACCATTTCTTCAAGAATTTCAAGACCAAGATGTTTTTGTTCCCCAAAATCATCCTAACACGTTGGTGTTCTAAACCACTTCCCATAAAATTATTTATACTGATCTATTTGGATTCTCAAGTGGAAACTGCTATTCTAAGTGAACTCGACCAGAGGGAGATGTTTGTCCCACCCTCTATTGATGTAAATTGAGAATTCTCTCAACATGTTCTCAAGGGTTTGTGTATTATAATCATATTGGACACCCTTTTTAGGGTTATAATACATACTAATGTTCATCTTTGTGTTTAGAGCATGTTGGAATCTTTTAGAAAACATAGAGGTGAATCTTGGATCTCGATCGGACATAATCGGTAGTGGTATTCCATGAATCCTCACAACTTATCTAATTTATATCCACGAAATACCGTGATAAATCCACTCTAATCATAATAAAGTGTGAAATCATTGTAATATGATCCATAATAACCCAGATATCATTGTTTCCATTGGATGTCTTTTGAAGTCTGGTGACAAAGTCCCTGGTGATGTTTTCCCATTTACATGTTGGTATGGGTAATTGTTGCATCATCCCCATAGACTTATTTTTTTCAGCATTCACTTTTTGACATACAAGGAACTTTTATGTATAATTTGTGATATCATTATTTATGTTATCGCACCAATAGTTCCCTCTTTAACTCTAGATTTTATGGAAAATATATAGGTAACCGAAATATCACAATCCCTTCTTCATTAACATTTACCTCTTAGGATTTCCCTTTTCATATAGTTTCCACTTTTTTTGGAATTCCCACATCATCCTTTTGATCATCATATAAACTTTCATGAATATATGGTTGATAAATAATTTGTGAAATTATTTATGATGTTCCTTTCATTATGATTACCATGTACATCCTCTTCAAATATAAGAAGATATGATCTTTATCAACTCTCATTAATGGTAGAATTTCTAGATCCCTTCTAGTTAGTGCATCTGCTACTTTGTACAATTTTCCAGGATTGTGGTGGATTGAGTAGTCATAAAATGTGATGAGCTCAAACCATATTAGTTTCTGCATATTAATCTTTTTTTGTGAATATATGTTTAAGACTTTTGTGATCTGTATATATTTAACAATTCTCCCAAAAGAGATAATGCTACCAAATTTTCAAAGTGAAGATCACCATTTCCAAATCCAAATCATGTGGATCATTATTTTTTAACTAACTTGAATCATAGTCTATGAATTTGTAATTTTTTATCAACACACAACCCAATAAATTTTTTTAAGCATCGATGAAAATTATGAAAGGTTCCCCACTTATGGGTAGTGTGAGAACAAGGCCAGTGATGAGCTGCCTTTTAAAATCCATGAGTATTTCTTTACATTCATCACTATAAGAAACTTTTAATCCCTTTAAAGAATTCTTGGTAAGATAGATTGAAAACATGAGAAATTTCTCAAAAATATGTGATAATATCTAGCTAACTAAAGAGAACTTCAGATATTTGTCACAGATGTTGGCCTCAACCATCCTTTAATTTCTTTTCTCGTTGAAGGATACATAGATTTTCAATTGGTTGCAATGATATTCCCCAAGAATGAGACTTCCATCAACCATAACTCACACTTTCCGTATATTGCACAGAGCTTATCCTTTCTAAAGGTCTTTATCACAATTGACCAGATGCTCCTCATGGTACTCCTTGGTTTGGGAATATATTATAATATCATCTATAAATGCTACAATGAATTTGTCGAGATAATCTTTAAAGAATATATTAATCAAGTCCATGAAGATTAAAGGAGAATTAGTGAGTTTTAATGGCATTCAAATGTACTCATAGTTCCCGTAACTTGTACGAAAATAATATTTGGTGATATTCTCATTCTTTACCCTAACTTTGTAATATCCATATCACAGATCCAACATAAAGAAGTATTGTTCTCTAGGTAGATGATAGAAAAAGTCATCAATCACTGCAAAATGATAATTATTCTTTATCATGATCTTGAGGAGCTCACGATAATGAATGCAAAGGTGCATTGACCAATCCTTCTTCTTGATGAAGAGGACGGGTGAACCCCATGGTGAAGCACTTCGGTGTATGCATCCTTTATCCTGACTCTCCTGTATCTGTATCTTTAGTTCCTCAAGTACTATAAAAAAACATCATATAAGGAGTATTGGATATTGGAAATGCCTTAGGTATATGATCTATAAAAAATTCAACCTTTGAGAAAGGAGGAAGACCAGGTAATTCCGTGAAAAATATATCAGTGATTTCCCTCACAATAGAAACATTTTTGAGGTTGAAAATTTGCTTATAACCAATAAATTAAGCTATATAAACTTTCTCATAGACATATAATATCCATTCTTGAGATGATGGTTCTAAATAAGATTCATCCTCCTCCTAGAACTTATAGAGAATTGAGGGTTGATTCTCCATATGAAGAGTGATTTCCTTCTCCAGAAAATTTATGCTGGATATACCTAGGGATAGAAAATCCATGCTCAAAGTTTGATCAAATTACACCAAGGTAATTATGAAAAGTTTATCTAGTAAGTTCATCCAAAAAACGTTGATAGGGGAGGGGTTATATAATTGGGATGAAATAATTTCCCCATTTTCCATTTTCATCGACATCTCTACTTCCATGCTTTGTGGTGGTGTTTGAATAGTTCTAATAAACGTTTTTGATATGATGGAAGGATTATAAATAGAATAAAAAGGTAAGTTCTATATTCTTTAATGAATAACTAGCATACCTATCACAACATCATCGTTGGGATTCATTTCAGTGGTAGTGATCGAAAAAAGATTTCCCTTTCTTCCTTGGGGGTTGTTGGTTGCCTCTGAAAACACTTGGCTTGGTGAACTAGATTCCAAGGTTTATTGGTACCTTTCAATTGAATCACTGGAATATGCATTGAGGGATTACTAGAGGATTCCTTTCTTATGTCTCATTTATGGGTTTCTTCTATCATAAATCATTGTCTAGGTTCCCTTATCTTACCCACATAATGAAGTTCTTTATCCCCCTTCGGCAATTTCTAGGTTGCTTCTTTCCATACCTTTGACATGTGGGATGATAAAATTTATTAACACCATTGGATTTATCTATCAGACCGCCAGAATTCCACTCCAAATTCCACTTATTATCCCCATAATACACTTGTGATTCTCTAATCTCCATTTTGGATTTGAGGGAACCTCGACAAATTTCCACATATCTATCAAAGTCACGGATCACCAAGGGGTTTCATAGAGTAGGATTTAGCTTATCTAATAAGTGGTAAAACATGAATTGGGGGTTAATGATAAAACAAGAGGCGTACCATGAAATTATTATGAAGTTTTACTCATAATAACCAATACATTCTTCATCTTTTTTTTATCGAGTGCAAGGAAATCCCTATCCATTTTAAGACGCAAAGTGTGAGGAAAATATTTATCAAATATTTTTTATTTATAAATTTTTTCCCAACCATTTTTTTGATATCTGCCTTAGGCTTAGTATTTTTGATCAATATCCACCACAGAGCCGATTCTACCTTCATATGAAAAACATATAGAAGAACCTTTTATTGTTTGGAACATTTAAAGATGAATAATATCTTCTCAATTGACTTGATCCATTTTCCACTATTAATAGACCATATGATCCATTGAAAGTATGAGACTTTTTTCCCATAAAGATCTTGATTATAGGTTGTTCCCTCTTAGGGGTTTGGGTACTCCTCTTGATTCGGGTTTTTATTCAGAACACGAGTTAGCCTAGAGAGTATCGTGATAATGTTTTTGATTCCCTCTCCCATCATATTGGGTATCTCATTGGGGAAATAATCATGCTTCCCTTCACATCAGTTGTTAACACAATTACTTATATTTATGGCCATTTGATAATATAAAAAAGGAAAATTAGGAATGATTATCTTAAAAAATTAAACACATAAAGGGAAATCCAATGACATTAAATGGATTACTTATAAATTAAATTTATCTCATTAACTTATGAGTTTCTAGGCTTAAATCTATGCTATCCATGATATATTTTGCTAAGATATATTATTATTGGTTTTTTTGTTCCCATAATAACGGTTCTTATTGAGCTTATGAATTTACCAAGGCATATCCTCCCTAACAATCAAACTAGGTGCACAATAAGGCCTATTTTCGTGTACCAGATTTCCATAAGTCAGGCCCGAGACATATTGTCATAGTTGTTACCCATGGGTACATCTATTACCAAACCACATCCACTTATAGTATCCATATATAGTTGTGTTTTCTTGAAAAACCTCTTACTCTATACTTACCGAAATTTTGGGATATTTTCTTATACTTAGTCTTATACCTAATCCATTCTCTAGAGTTCTCTAATCCAAAGTCTTTCACAATATTTTTCTAATCCTAATCCAAAAAATTACTAAACCTATAATTTGATATCAACTATAACAACCCTTATCTTTATTACACATTAATACATGTTTTATTACACTTAATACAACAAGGAATATTTAGAGGTCTAGTGTATTTGGTAAATTAGGTAAATTACATAACAACTTAAAACATGAAAATCAACATCTTTATTCAAAAACTTCTTTTACATGACCAGAACATTCCTTCATACTTAACACTACATGGGATAATCTGATCACATACATAAGAAAGGGGTGATATCTAAATCCCAGTAAGGGAATAAACAAGGAATAACATGATAAAGATAATAAATCTTATAAATGGTAATATTAATGGATTATAAAAGGAACACTAATAATAAGGCATGATATAACATGATAATGATAGCATGTGAAATATGGGAACAACTTAAAACAGTATATCATAAATAAGGGAAAAGGCTAAACCCACCAAAAAATAATGGTGGAAACATTCACATAAAAGAATTAGGTAAACACCATGTACCATCATGACATATCATGATACTAACCATTACCCAATACATTAGAGTGATATAAGGGCACCCCCTTTATAATCATTTCATTTTCATGCTTATGTTTGCCACCTATATCATTTAATATTTATTAATTCGGCATCACAATTTACTCCTTGACCAAGGAATCATAAATAAATACATATAAGTCTTCAATAAATATGTATATTTCGACAATGTTGAATACCATTTGTATAAAAATGGAAATGGTATTAACTACACTATTATTTCCGCATGGAAAATCACGGTGCAATTTTGACAGCATAACAGTGACATATAGAAATTCATAAAATGGTTTGATGAGATAAAAAGTGGTATCTCATAATTTAGAAATTAAATTTAGGGTAAGAGGGACATGGAAATAAATTCCCCAATAAAAGGTGTTGGAAATAAAAGCCCTAACATAGTAATGAAAGTTGAATAAAGAGGAGAAAGGAAAGAACCCTTAATTTTTTTGGCATGGTAATGGGTGTGCATAAAGGTTAATAGGAGGGGTAAATGAGAGTTAAAGGGGATATAATAATTTATAAATAAAATGTAATATAATTTATATATGTAATAACATATCCTAAAATAAGAACATGTAAATTAAAAGACATAACATTTAAAGGAGCGCTTAATAACATAAGACATTGGAAGATAAGGTTACCTTACATGAGTGTGTGACTCCAATGGTTTGAGAGGGGCTTCTTAAAAGATTGGAGGAGCCTTATGATGAATATAATGAGTATAGGTAAGATCTTGGTAGTTCTTCAAGAAGTTTTAGGGAAGATAAATGGGAGCTTTGGTTGGTTTATAAAGTAAAAAAGGGGTATATCTTTACAATTTTTATTTTGGACACTACATAATAAAAAATTAAAAACCCCAAAACATCTGACAGGTTTTTCCCATGGTTTTTACTAAATTCGAGTGATATAATTTTTTTTATAAGTCCAAGGTCCAAGGATAATAAAATAATGATCTTTACTATGTGGAGGTGAGTCATACTCTCAAATAAATGATTTTAAAATCTTAAAATATATTATAGGTATTCTAGGATTCATTAAGGATTTATAAAACAAATCAAATAAAAACAATTAAATTATTTGAAATGGATGAAATATTTTTTTTGAGGATACCATTTATAGTAATTATTACTTCACTATTGGGCCATTATGATGTCATAAAATACAATTTCTATTTTTTATGATATTTAATTTTAACCCAAAAACTAGAATCTCTCATAAAATAAATAAAAATTTAAAAATAGATAATTTCTATGTCCTGATTCCAAAAATAATATTATTTTTACCTAAATAATTTTCTAAATATGTGAATTTTTAGTTTTAATGAAAAAAATCAGTGTTTATTAAAAATGATGGGGTTTTGACAATAATAGTTTTTAAACCCTAATAAATATTACATTTGACTTTATATATATCATATGATCATTTATATTTTAAAAAAGTTATTTAATAATAGTATTTTTTTTAAAATATTATTTATTTCAATAATCCAATAATTCATAAATTCTTTAATTGAATATGAAAATCAACAAAAAATACAATATGTTCTTTATTGAATAAAAAATAAAAACCATTTAAAAAGATACAATAATAGGATGAATGTTTATTCATTATTCTATAAAATATAATGTACATATTCATATTGCTAGGGTCTTGATACATATCCTTTTAATACACCAGAATAATCCCTAAAAGTAAGGTGTGTGATGGTGGGGCTTTCATGGGGACATTCGGTGAACATGGTTTGGGTCGTGAACTCGATGAGCTTGAACTTCTCCAACAAATGGTTTCACTCCTACTTAAGATGTTGGATCTTTACTTGGGATTGGTAAAGGCAAATTACTAGAAATGTTATCTCCCCCAAAAGCTCTAATAAATGGGCTTGATATGGTAAAATCTTACTGGTTGAGGCAATCACTTCCTTTTTTTGTGACAAATAGATTTGTTAAACCCTATATTTATTCTAGTCATGTGATCACTATTCAATGACTATATTATCAATGGTAAAGATACATAACTATCATTAAAATCCAATTTTATATAAGAAAACAAAATAGATTCAAGTTTATTTTATAACCATAAAAAATTTATTTAAATTGAAAAGGTGAATTTTAATCATAATAGTTTAGGCCATACGAAATAGCCCTAGGAATAAGAGATAAAGGTGCTTCTACTCTTTGTGATATATGATGGATAGGTCTAACTACACACCAAGGTTGATTAAGTGGTTGCATATCCTCTAACCAATATTCATGGATAATCATTTCAGGGTTGACCATATCACGTGTGGGGGAACTTACTTGTTCATACTGAGCTCACTAGAGAGCTTTACCATGAGTTTAGGCCATGTTTATAGTTTGATTAGGGATATGGTTAGAGTAATGACTCCTAGACTGACCGCATATTCCCCTATATCCTCGAACCTGATATCCTCTTCCCCTAGTTCTCCAATATTGTATAGGTAATTCTAATACACAGTGTCACTTAATGTCTGAGAAGGGATCCTTTTTCTGAATGAAAATAACGTAGCTGAATATAAAATCCTAATCTAATGAAGATTCCATATGGAGGGATGACTCTTGTTATACCATTTCATGGTGAATTCCTATGATTCTAGGACTATAGAAATGTTTCCTGCTAAATTGATGGATAATAGTGGATTTTGAATGGGATCATATTCTTATGTTCTCCTATTATGCTTTTGTCCATGCTGGTTTTTTGAAGAGTGGATTTTAGTGGGAATATCTTCTGATTAAGTTGGATGTTTTTTAGAAAAATCAAATAGAGGTATAATTGTAATTTTGAACTATTTTATGTGGTTATCATGAGTCTATTTGATCATCATTCTGACCATAAAGTCACTAAACTTCTGTGTTATCTTTATCTTAACTTCTTTTTAATCATTTTCCTCATCTATATTAGTGGCAGAAACATAAGAAACCTGAGTAGGAAATTTTTTTAGATTCACTTGACCAAATTTAACCATCCTTTAAAAGAGTTATTTAAAAAAATCCTGGATGTGGTGCCATAGTACTTGATGAAAGGTGGAATAATTTGGGATATATCCACTACCTTCTTTGTTGGGATTATTGGGATTTGGTAACTTGACCATGTTTTTTTCCTAATGGTGAGATGAAGTGGCCTAAAATTTTTCCTTTTTGAAAATAGTAAACCTTGTTTTTCTTCTCATAAACCTATCTTTTCATATGTTATCTTTGATAATACTAACTAGGTTGGCATTGTTGCTGATGTTTGGGAGGTTGATCTGCATGATATGGTGTAGGATTTGAAGAGGGAGGTTGTACAATGGAATTCTTAAGTATAACTATATCATCCACTTATTTCCCTTATATATTTCCTTTAGTCAATGGAATTATTGGGCTATGGATTTGGTCTCTGTGATGGAGTCTTCCAACCTTTTATAAATCATGGAATGGTCCAAAAACACTCTTGTATATGTCGTAGGGATAAGTAGAATGTACAAATTATTGCGATGGTTTTCTTTAAATATGCATAGAAATTAATCTGGAGGTAGTGGTAGGTTTATGATGTATGTAAATCCTTTCCATCAAGAAATGAAAATAGAGACTCTTTCATTCTACCTATACTTATAGTTGGAGTGGTCAACCACTGCAGTCTTCTGAAGCATCAAAATGAACTAGAATATAAACTTCAAGTGGAGGTCTTCCCATCCCATAATTGACCAAGACTGTAATCTAGTGTACTATATAAAATCCGGTATCTATAGTGATTGCACGAGGCACATGATTTTCAACACCTCCAATTGTTCAGGGGTCCTCATCATGGGATCTCAGTGATAGAAAGAATTCATCAAGTACTTATTCAAGTCTCTAGATCCATTGAAAATTGGAAATGATGGGTTACCAAAATTTGGTTGGGGGAAGATTCCAATATACCCATTCTAGGTAAGGATTCATTTCCGGATTTATTGGTGTGCCACAATCCTCTATGGATTCCAATAAATTATTTATCAACTCAATAGTGTTCATAATCATTTACGAAATCTCTAGCTGAGCCAGATCATAAATGGATGCGGCATCTGGAGCTGAAATAGGGGTGGTGGATGGTAGGTCCATCGGTGGTGGTGATTTTGGTATCCTCCATGGGTAAACTATAGTGGAAGGCCTATAAGGACGTTCTTGACCATACTCCAGTTGTGCACCCAAAAAAGTTAATTATCGATCTGCTGCTGTAGGATCCAAATATATTGGTGTTTGGGATCCCACATTAAGATGATGTTCTATATCTTCTCCAGTTTCTATAGAAGACCTCTTTTTTAAGATCTTCTTTCTGGGAGTGTGAGATGAGGATCTTCTTGTAGAACATACCTTGTTGGAATTATTCCTCAGAGTAGTTCAACATTGAGTCTCCTCAACTATTTTATCTCTTCCCCCTGGTGAGAAACGTTTTCCTCAAGTGAAAGAAGATTAACCTATCCAGGAGGTAGGTGAGGTACAATTTGACATTTACCTTTTTTCTTATTCGATTCCTTTTGATGTGGTAATGATAAACTATTTGAGGGAATTCCCAAACTCAAGAAAAGTTTCTTATTATTGATACACACACCTCCTTAAATCATTTTAGTATTTACCACATTTTGAACCAAAATTTCACAATCGGACTCTTCCTGTGAATTAGCCTAACATTCAGTAGCATATATGAGGGTGGCATTGATAAAATTCACTATTATGAAATGTGTTGTAGGCATTATATCAGGGTTTTTCAAGAAAACCGATTTACACACCCTCTATGAGTCCTTTTACTCTCCTTTGATGATTCTATAGGAACCTTTTGGTGAACATTAATCTGGTAGGAATCGCCAAATAGTTCAGTCATAGGAATCCCTAATAGGGGTAATGGGTCAAGGGATGGGATGAACTGGGAGGATTCACTATGTGGAACCTTCCCTAACCTTGAGAAGATTGATATCCATTTAGGGGGAGGATGTGGAGGTGAAAAATCCCCACAACCTGAAAACCACTCCCTTAGGGGATATCATGCTTCTCCTGTTTAGGGAAAGTTCCAAATTTATAAAGCTTCAGGTTTGGTTTTTTTATTGAAGGATGTGTTAAAAATCACCCAGACATGCTAGCTGGGGTTTGTACATAACTACCACAGATTCTACTATCGCGACTTCCCTTATGATTCTATAGTGTTTTGTTCAAACAAGGGATGGGTGAATCATTTGGTACATGCTTAAATCACTTGCTTCTGAATACCATTTCACTTTTTATAAAATATTCATATAATAATGATGTAATTCCCATAAATTGGAGTATTGCTTAATATTTATATATGAATAAAGAAAATTTATCCCAATAGACATATCTATCCTGGAATGAGGTTGGTGGGATTCCTCCAGGGCCTTTTTTTTATTGATCATGTCTTCGGTTAGGAATAGATTCCGTTTGTTTATGCCGGCCTGAAGAAATAACATTGCATACTATAACCTTTGGTGTTATTTTCTAGTTAGGGAGTGTGGTGAAATTTAACAATCCATATGAACCCCTCCTCTGATAATATTACAAGGTGGGGAATCGACAATCATTTTTCACAATCTCATTCATGTGTTGAGGCATGCACGATGAAGTGCTCATAACTGTTTCTTGATATTTGGATGTCGTGAATCTTGGAGAGCTCTCAATTCAATTTGGATTCGAAAAACTTCTATTACCTTGACATTACATTGATACTCATCATAAGGTAATACTATTTTATTTAAATTTATGAAGTATTTTCTATAGATTTAGGTGGATGTTGTGCACACAATATTCTGACAACTCCTCCGGAATAGTGTATTAAGGGGTGTCTAAATTCCATAACATGACTAGTATGTCATCATTGACCATATTTATCCTCTTTTTTAGCACGTATTATTCATAGTGTTCCTAAGTATCCTCTATGTGGTCCTACTAGATAGGATGCTTTCCCACTATTTTAATAGAGGAAGTGAGAATGGGAGTGATTTCCTCTATAAATTTGGATGGAAAATGGGCCAAGAGTGTTTTAGAGAATGACCATCACCATAGGATGTATTCCAAATGGGAAATAATTTCACTTGTCTATGAAAAGAAATCATACATTACTGACCTTATTTATTCAAGTTCCTCGTGGTATGAAGGATTTCTCATAACTACATCATCAAGGGGAGGACCCTTTTGATTATGCGAAACAGTACTACAGAGAGAAATTTAATAGTAAAATCCATGATGGGGAGGACCACCAAGGTGGATTATAGACAAGGAAATAACCTCTTAATCCTTGATCATTTTTTCATCTGGAGGGATTCCATGACTCTCATCAAGAGATGGGATCTCCAGATCAATCAGAATGTGGTCATGAAGAAAGCCTTCATGGTGATGTGTTTGAGGAGTACCTATTGAATTACAGATACTTCCTATGTAATTTGGTAATGCTACGATAGGATGTTGGTCTACCACATATTAGTGTATGAGGTATTTAAGAAATCCACTATTAAATAGAGGGATATCATGGATCATATATTTTTTTCCCCAATTTTATTTGGTGAGGATTATTATCGAATTCCATCTTGTGAGTGATGGAGGCCACTTGCTGGGAGAAGTGGTTTTTGTAGACAAGGGTTTATTTCAACTATGGAGTAGTCATTAGGATATGACCACTATCTCTTATCATAATGGGTTTCTATTCCCGATCTGATTTTCCCTATATTGTAGAGAAGTTTATCCCACGACCCTCCTAGACAAGATAATTGGCATGTGTCTACTCCAAGGTGACATAATGATGATCCACCCCATTTTTGGGGTTAGAGTGGGTTTTTTCATCCATCAGGAAATAATTTCATTTTTGGTATGATGTTCTCAAATGTGTGTAGTATTTGGGTATGGACTTGTGTCCGCATTTTTACCTTTTTAGGATATTCTTCATGACTTCAGTGATCATAATAGTGACAAATTCCCATTGTGTAATTGGAGCAGGGGTATGTTCCTGCTCATCTCCTACCATTATTTCCAATGTTTATTGATAGTAAATGTGTGAGGGGGAAGAGATTTGGTTATTCACTCCATTTTTTACGAGGACATTATGAATGAATTCTGTAGGTGTTTCCAGATGAAACTGCTAGAAGGCTTTATGAATACAGGCCCGTGAGTGTGCCTTCTTGAGGTTTGATTCCAAACATGGATGGAGGAATTATTCATGTTATTTTAGATGATTCTAATAATAGTATTTATTAGTGTGGTTAGTTCTATGTTCATATCCACAGTTATTAAATATATTTGAATGAAGTACTTCCTTAGATGCTACTAGGTGAGCATAATAGCTAGTTGTATTAAGGTGGGTGGGTCTATGTGACTTCTCAGAGTTAGCCACACAAATTTATTGGTGGGATTTAGTAGAGGGAGAATATGTGTGAATCTTCTCCCTATTAACAGATCACTACCCTCAGTGGTCTGTCTTGGATTCGCAAGTCTGAATAACCTGGTCTAAATGGCCGAGGATATCACCCTCATCATGTTGAGGGGTTACAATCGTGTGAGGTTGGTAGAAATGATGTTCATAAGGAGACCATTGTAAGGAACCCTATGTATTCTTTACAAGGCCAAATATTTCATCTTGATCCACCAACTTAAGGAAAGGAAGGGATTGGTTATTGTATTCTAGGTATAGGCTCTCAAAATGGTTGAATACAGCAGTTGGTGATGTCTGCGTCAGGACCACTAGTCTTCCTTGACCAGACGATCGCTGGGGATTCATGATGTGGAGGGCCTATTATGTGGACTCTAAGGTTATAATTGTTCTATTATGATGGTACTACTATAAAAAGTTTGAGAACCATTGTTGATGATTCTAGGTTAGTAATGGCGTCCTTTGCGTGGATAAAGACCAAACCTTAATAGTAGTAAATGATTGCATCTATGAGAGTTGGTACGATGGAATTGTATTGAGGGGAGTTGTTAATGGAAGTTACTGGATATATGATAAACACAAAAAAGAAAACCCTGTCAAATCAGCATCTCATTTGAATGAAAATATACATGATTGATTATCTTATCTAGCCTCGTTTTATCAAGTGAATGTGTCCTGATAGATGAGTGACACTATCATCTTGGTTATGGATTCACGTCAGGTTCACCTTATCTTATTTCTAAGAAAAATATGCATGGTTCAAGAAAAAATGGTCTAATAAGGACTGGTAAGTATATATACATTTTGTTTCCTAAGGAATCACATTTCCTGATGGATGATTGCAAGGGGAGTGAGTTTTGTACAATCATGCACGTCATGCCTTATATTTATGAATGGTTTCTAATTGGTTTTTTCATGGAACTATAAATCACCAAATGATTCTATATCCATGATGGATATTATCTCCAAAGGAAGGCGCTCATTAGGGATTTTCCCAACGTTGGATTAAGAACTCACATTGGCCGAGAGGATGGGAGGTAAGACTCATCACACCATTTGGGGTGATTTTTCCCACTCTAGGACTCTATTATATATTTAAGATATATTAATAAATAACTTATTAATTAAAATGAATGATGTGGTCCTCCCTTGAATTAACAATCAATTATTACTATGTATTATGCTTAGAATAATTTGTATATAAACGAGGTTCCTCATCGATGGAGATATCTATATGTATCTAAGGTTCCCTATAAATTATATCATATTATAAACTAATTAGATATTATTTTTTTGTTATTACAATGATTATGGTTTTTATCCACATAGTGGGGTGCTCTAGAGTGTATCTTAATCCAGGGAGACAAGAGTTGTTTTGATGTTGGGATCAGAATCATGGATGGGATTCCTATATGTCATTGTGAAAGGAATCATAACACATGTAGTTTGGCCCAACATAATGGGAAACAACATTCCATTTATGTTAATGTGATAAAGACCAATCGTGGAAGTTTAATTTCAATCTTGTAGGACATCTAGAGTCGAAGGTTCCTAGTCAAAGTTTGGTGTGGGACTTATACTATAGCAGCCTGGGGAACATGGAAGGGAAATGGATTCCCATTTTGAAAAAGTCCCTTTTTGGGATTATGTTTGAGAGAGAAATGGGTTGATTTGGGGTTTTGGATTTCTACCTTAGGGAGGCTTCATATGTATCCCATTTGGATGATAATCAAATCTGACATTGTTCAGTTGTGGGGACCCGAACCTATAGAGGCCCTCGTGTTTGTATCGTAGGGGTGTATGTCCCTTTTAGAGGATTATGTTGGGGATTAATATTTAAAAACATTCCCTATAATAGGGGGGTCGGGAATTATTTCTTGACTCATGGTGATTTAGATAATTTTTTTAGGATTATTTCTATGGAGGATTCCCATTGAGCTCAGACCTTAGGTAGGTGTCCTACACATCCTAATTATAATAGGAATCAGAGTTATCGTAGTTCAGTATTTTCCTTCTTACACACTAAGGTTACCTTGGTGAATGGTGGTTATTATTGGGGATCAATTATAAGGAAGATAAAATGGTATTAGTTTGGTATTTGGGCTTACTCTATAGAGGGATTCCCAAAAGCTGGGTTGGAGATTACTCCAAAGGAGGATTCCCTTGATTTTTTTGGGAATAATCTTAGAATAAAGCCCATGGGTTTGGATTCATGCAGATGTACTAACCATAATCATCCTCTAAGACCACGTGAGTCATTCTTAGTGTGATAAACAAGAGTAAGTGTAAGATCCAAGAAACTACACAATCTTCTTTTCCCTGAGGATGGATACATGGCCTTGCAGACTCACACATAGGGAGGCACTCTGATGAAATGTGAGAGGAATATCCTAAATAAGGTTCTCCGTCAAAACATGAATCCGAACATGGGGTTAATGTGAGTGTAGTTATCCTCTAATTCCACATTATTCATGACAAGTCATGATTAAATGTGAAAAAAGAGAAAGTATAAGTTCTATAAAACCAAACAATTCTCCACCTTTGCCGGTGGAAGAGGACATGGTGATGAGAGGTGGGAAGAGCTCTGGTGCCCATCCCATATCTGATCTTAGTATCTAGGATATTCATGTCTGGCCAACCACCCAGATATATCCCAAAATGTGTAAAAGGGGAAGATTTCATCCTACAATATGAAAGCATAGGGGATTAATCCAGGTGGATTTACTTGAAATTGGTTCCATAGAGGGAGGATGATCTCATTAGATTTTGAATGGAAAAGAAAGTGCAATCCATAGCCTCCACACCAAGAAATAGAGGATCTAGTTCTTAAATATGAAAATGGAAGGAGATGTTCCTAAACCAAGAATTTGGGACTGATAACTCCCTAAAACCGTTACTAGGGTTTCATTCCTCATAACCATTTGAATGAAAATTCACATGCACTTTGAGGAACCTAACCATAAGGAAATACAAGTGCAGGAAACATATGACCATAAGAATGAAATTCCAAATGTGAGACATGATGGTGTGCCCCTATTTATGGAATTTCATGTAAGGTGGCTTCGGTGGAGGTTTCAACTTGGTCCCTCTAAGACAAGGGATCCAGAGAAAGAGGATTTCTACCATTTGAGGCTTGGAAAAGAACTCAAAGGGTGTCTTGAAAAGGTCCTAGATCATAGGGTAGAGGTGCCTCGTGTATTTCTTGGGAGGAACTAGATTTTAATTCCATAAGTGTTATAAAACTTGACAAGTTGGGTGTGGGTTAGGAAATGGACCACCTGGGAAACACCACATGGGAATGTCTTTAGCCTAGGCACCACAAGTCTCCTTAGGTTTCCCTGGAAGGGTCTCACGTAGGTTCCTAATTAGGAAAGGGGCATCACACAGGTGGTTCTTCACTTAGGGGAGAAAGGTTCTTCATGTAGGTGTCTTGTGTTTAGACACATAAGGGACTTCAATCTCAGTTATTCCCCTTAATTATCTCCTCTCAGGATTTTGAGAGCTACCAAGAGAATTTTTAATAGACCTCAGAGAATAGGTTGAGGGACAAGATCTTGGGGGCTTCTTTCATTCTTCCATTTATAAAAATGAGTAGCTCAAGGGTAATATTTGTCTGAATATAGGGGACCTCAGTTGAATAATGTTTCCCACATAGGTTCCAAGCATAGGTTCTTGGTGCATGTCTCCCTTGTAGGGGTGGCCTACCTTTTAGTGTTGTCAGGGGGCTGCGCGGGCCTTCTGTTAAAAGGTGTGTGAACATGTTAGTTTGATAAAGGCATTTAAATCCTTCTTGGGGATATTAACATCCATAAAATGTTGAATTATATCTTCATAATCTATTCACACCTCTTGAAAAAATGGAGTTTCAACAAAAATATTATTTGTATCATGGTTCTATAAGATTATTCATTATCCTTATCTTGATGTTATCATGATTTTTCATTTTAATCATATGATATGCTCCTTAATCATGATTATTCCCTTATTGGGATTCATAAATAAACCCTTTTTATGTATTCCTCATGTTATCCTTTGTATTTTTAGATTATCAAGGCAATTTATGAGCATTTTTTAGATTTTTGAATAATGACGTTGTAGTTTATGTTTAAGTTGTTTTATCATATTTATAATCTTCCAAATACTAGAAATATCTATCCTTATGTGGGGTTTATTGGATATATTTGTTAACAATCATAAAATAATATGGTTAAGAGGTGTGGGTTACTATTGATAAATTGTTTCCCCAAAATTAGCTTCATACTTCAATCTGTTTCCCAAGTATTATGCCGCACAACTTCTATTTTAGTGGTTATTACAATATGTTTCTAGTCTAAAAGTTGTGCACCCCATACCATGAATAATTGTATTATGATTGAATTTTATGCAAAATGTTAGAGAACCCCTCTATCATACATTGATTATATTTGTGGGAAGAGGAATGGATTATATATTCCATCATTCCCATCTATCTTTCGAGCCTCCAACCAGATGATTCCTATGATTTTTTCCATTTCATTTCATGTCTGTTGCATCACACCATATGACTGGTCAAACTATGATAAGAGTAACATGATAGGGAACCCATCTATTCCATATCATAAATCAATGAAGATGGATGGATGGTTGATAGGTCCCAGTTTACCCATTCCTCTTTCGGGGTCTCCCATCAAATAGTGGTTGTGTATCTCCAAACTGAACCTCATGCCAGTTTTTTCATTCCATTCATATAGTCCCACCATGTCACCTATTTCATAATAATTATTGACTAGAGTACCTATAGTGTGGATAAAATTTTGATAGATGTATGGCCTTAATGGTCAATGGTTCATATGCCCATTTTTGGAAGGAAATCCCATTGAGGCTGAATAGCTTAACTATTATAATATATTAGTATAGTACCTAATAAAGTACCTCTGCTATTATAGTTTTATTATAATTCTAGATTAATTTATATAGTAACATAACCAAACTTGTTGCAACTTATTTCCTCCCATATTTGATCCCAAGTTTTTGATGTATGATTAAAAGGTATTTACCACTCACACACTACCCTAAATTCAAGAATCAACCACATTGAAGCATGGTAAAAATAAATAAGTAATTTAATAATTCTTTTTTATGATTTTAATAATCAAACAATATAGTATTGGTATAATTTAATAAATTGGGGGTGATAAGCACAACCCATAATAAAAAATGGTTGAATACCACATGGGCCAATAGATTATTATTTACAATGACCATGAAAAAATTTACATGAACAAACCATGGCTCTAAATGAAGGCACACTAGTGATTGTGAATCAGATGAAATTATAAATAAAAAATTAAACCTAGAACCAAATGTTTATTATAAAAAATTTATCCCAATTTCATAGTGTTTTTAGGTTCAATGTTCAATTCAATATCCCATACCACACTAAAATGTTTAAAACATATATTAAAAATAATTATTTTTTATTTAAGTGGATATGTTTTTAAAAAAAGTGATGATTATTAATTGAAAACATTTTTGGATAAATCCTTTTGAATAAGGAAGAGGGTAATGAAAAAACTTTTAGTAAGAAATTTTCCTAAAGGAATAATTTTAAAAATAAGGTTTTTATTAAATGTTCTATGTTTAAACCCTTATAAAACTACCATAGTTGTTATGTGTCAAAAATAAGTAAATGTGAATATTTAAATGCATTAATATTTAATCACATCTTCCCACCTCATAAACTTAGTCACTTAATTACCTCCAAATAATTATCATAACCATCGATTAAGTGTGGTCTGTTGACTAATAGCTAATTTTTGTTTAAATGGAAATGGTTTATTCCTGTTATGAAATATGAGTGTTTCTCACATAAGTACACATTTTATTTATTATGAAAAACTAAGATGGTTTGGGGCAAGAAAGGACCCTCCAAATCCTAAGTTGTCTAAAGATAGTTTGAAATAGTTATCACCTTAAGGTCCCTCGTTTATCCCACAATTATCATTAAGGGAAGTTCCCAACATATTAGGATAATAGGGTTTAGAAATAAGGCCCTATAATGGATTACCTAAAACACACATATAAAGGGACATTCAATAAAAAGACATAATAATTTCAAGGGATCACCATGTATAACTTGTTTAAAATAATTTTTTAACAAGGTTAAAAGGGAGAATATTTTAATTAAAAAGTTATAATAAATCTAATTTTGAATCATCCAACCAACTTTCTTTAAAAACATATACATAAACCATTCATTATAATATTTAAAATAGAATAATGTTTCATTATTAATTTAAGAAACCATAGTTCGTTATGTTGAAGGCATATCCCTAGAATTAATTAGTGAGCCATGACCACTTACTAAGATGAATGATACGCTTTACCAAATCCAAATAATTTTTTATTACCCCTAAAAAAATTTAATCTAAGACACATCACCAAATAAATATAGTTCATTAAATAACATAAACACAAATAAGTAAAACGAAGAAGAAACCTATGTGGAATATACTTAAAAAACATCAATAGTCACAATAATTTTAATCCCTAATTAATTCTAAGAAAACCACCTATAATTGAATCTACAAACCAAGGAATAACTAAAATAAATCTCACCATAATCACTTTCTAACAAATCAATTAAAAATAGAGGGAAACTGACCCATATAAGATCCATTAATGTAATAAAGAATAAATCCACACAATTTAGGGTGAATTATACCGTGAAAAAATGTAATTAAATTTAAAATCTTGAATTATTAAAAGGGAAATTATAAAATAATGGCGAGTATGTAAGAGGAGAGGAGGAATACAAAATACCGTTGGTTTTAGCATGAGGAAGATCTATGGATCCACCTTGATTCAAGGGGGATAAATGAGAGGATGAAGGTGAATCAAGGGATCCATGAAGGAATCCTTATTTTACTTGGATGAAATTAATTTTGAAAGAAAATTTTAGGAGGATAAATAAGGAATGATTTTTAAAAGACCAAAACACCATTAATAAAACAAAATATATAAAATCTATTGGGTACCCAATCTTGGGACATCAGATAGCTGGTGGCACCCCCAGGCCTACAAAGTCTCTCACTAGCTCATAGGGTATACAATGATAGTCTACCATGTACCTAGTAAAACTTATAATTTAAAAATTTAGGATCTACAACCTCAGTACCACACCCATGCTCCAAAACCTCTAGTAAAATCTCCAACCTCTTCCCAAAATACCAAATAACTCATCCGTAAACACCGATTATTAAATCCAAATACTTGAATATAAAAGATCCCCTAATTGGAACTAAAATTAAAATTAATCTAGTCTTAATCCATTAAATTTTCTCAATTAATACCTTAATGGCACCTTAACCAAGGTATTCAGGACACATTTTTTTACAAACATTCCACCCTATGTCTTCTCTTCTCTATGAATTCTCGAGATACATTTACCTAAAAGTCCAATACTCTTAATTATATAATACATACAACAAATCATCCACTAAATAAATGATACTTAATCTTTAAATCCTCTATAATTCACAATGGATAACCCAAATCTAGTTTGTAAATCACCAAACTATGCTTACATCCCTAACACGATTGAAAATGAATCTTGAATAATATCTCAATTCATCCTTCCTCTTTTAAGTCCATAGAACCAAAATACGATCTTAATCCTCAAATTGAAATAAACACCATACTCATAGAAATAAGAATCAACACATTCAAATATCAAAAATATATACCCACTACTATCATCCCAGGACATCTTCAAATTATCCTTCATTCTTCAGCTGTGTGACTCCTAAAACAGGAACTAACCACCATGAGTAATTAATATTATGATATATACCATTATCCTTAGAATATTACAAATACTATCAAAAAGTCATAAGACTTGATATGTAACTACCCACTATAGGATTCGATTAATTCTATATATTCTTGAACTACTATTAAATTCCATTTTAAATAAAAGATATATGATCCAAAATATTGACTGAAATCAATTTTTCATTCCAAAGTCAAATCCCAACTTATTTTTAGAGATTTCATATTTTATATATACAATCATTTATATTTTTTTTAGTCTAAGTATATACACCAACCAAATTTTATTTTAGAATAAATCCCCATGAAATTTTAAGATGGGTAGACTAAAAACTAAGTACTATTAAAATTCTATTTCATTTTAAAACCAAAATAGATTACAATTAAAAGTAACTTTCCAAATTTATTTTCAAAATAAACCTATATGGTTTTACAATCTTTACCCAACATAAAATGTAGGGGTAACCTAGTTCTTTACTAAAATCATTTTAATGTAATTGATAAATTGAAAATAATTTTAAAAAATAATTAGTTGTTGAACTGCATGTTGAAATTTCTATATAAAATATTCTTAGTTGAAATTATAAAATAATTTATTTTAATTAGCATCCATAATAGAATAATAAAAAATTCTCAAATTAGATGACACATGATCACGTGTGACATGAACAAAAAAAAGACTAGAATGCTCAAATTATTCATTTTCAAAACCATTTTTAGGAATATATTGATAAAAAGGTAATTGAAATTCTCTCAACAACAAAATACCAACTGAGTTAAAAACTTATGTTCTAAACAATAAAACAAAATCAGAAAAAAAACACATTGAATAATAAAATACTAAATAGAGACTATAATATTAGATGATAAACATATATTACTAAAAACAATATACATATATCATATTTATTAGATATCTTAATGTATGATATAATTAAATTTCATGATAATAAGAATTATATTAAATACATGGAGCATACTCAGTAAATAAAAGATAGGAAGATATGACATTTTTTAGTAGTTGAACAATATATAAATGAGACTAACTACCATGAAGAAAAATAACGTCTATTAAAATAAAAGAAACTAATTGGTGATTCATATTGAACTATTAATTACAAATATATATATATTAGAGAACACTATATATATATATATTATTGATATTTATTTAATATAAATTTAAGCATATTCTAACTATAACCTACAAAGCACATAAAATCATGAAATATGGCATTAATATTATCTGTTCCTATATGTTGACACCTACCATGATCCCTGAAACCATAATAGAGGATGAAACTTGGTTGATCCCTATATGCACATCTCAAGTTACTTTCTATTATATGGAATAAAAACAAATAGAAGCCTCACCAAGAACTATAATGCATAATTTATACCAAAATAGTTCTTGGTATCTTGAGATTATTCCACAAATATGTTAACAAAACCTTTTTATGGGTAACCTCTCTTATCACGATAGTTCTAAATATTATGTAAGAAAATTATAAAATCCTTTCAATAAGAACCTCACTATGATACTAATTATTAATTTCTATGACCTGAATGCCATAACAACAACCATACCGCATCTTCTATTATCCAAGGAGTTCTCGTTAATCCCCATGGACCAGATTCTAATACCATGAGTCTTGAAGTATAATTTGGGAAATATTTTTCCACATTTTTTATAATCGAAATTCATTTTTAGATTCTATTAGAAATCTAGTATGATCTATTGTTAAGTTATATATCTAAAAAATAAACTAAAAACCAAACATGTCATAAGACTACAATAAAGAGAGAAACCAATCCATAAACTCTCTATATATATTTATATAATAATAAATAACATGAAACACCCCACATATAATTAAGTTTTATGAAAATAAAGACAAAATAGGTTTTAAGAAAATTTAAATTTTAGGATAAATTTATGACATTACAATTGATGGAGAATATATTTTCATCACTTATAATTTGGATGTCAGTGATTTTATCCCCACTTTTTTAAAATTTTCAAAGGAATTCTATAAATTTCGTATTTTTGGTGGATTTTGGGAAATATTATTCAAATTCCAGTATTCATGGGTTTTTGTTATTTTAATCAATTTTTGGAAATAAATGAATAATACATGTTTTTATTTGAGATTTGTAGAATCATTATTTTGAAATTGAAAGGGGATGAAATTTTTATAAGTCATATGTCGTATGAAATATATCTGTTCTATGTAAGATATTTATTTTGGTTAGATTATGAATTTTTCCTTTTCAAAAAATTAGATCATATATAACCTTCACTATGACTGTAAGACCTTTTTAATCATGATAGTATTTTTATAGAGTCTCATAATATATTTTTGATTTCACATGATATTTTTATTCCTATAAGATATTTTACCTAATTGTGTAGCATATTTTCTCAATTATAACATGAAATTTATCTTTTTATAATTTCTATGAATTATTATTGGAGAATCCCATAAGATATTGGACCGTTTAATAATTTTAAAAGTATCATGGATGAACTATTCTTCTCATGTATGTTATCTTACTGTGAGATATTTTATGATTAATTGGAGGATAGTATTCTCCCCCAAAATATTTCATCGAAAATATATATTGGAAATGTGATTTCATTAAAATGAAAAATGAATTGGATGTATATATTGAGAGATTTAATGAATAAGTAAAGGTGAAATAAAATATTATTTACCTTGAAAACACCCCATTAAAGTGTTTATTTAAAAGAATAAATATTCCCACCACCTAGATAAATTAGTATAATTTACTTCTACATATGTATAGTGGTTCCCCATATGTGATTGAAAGGATATCATCATTTTCAAATATGGTTTCCCTCCATCTATGAAAAATTAAGATGTAATGAAACAAAATAAAAAAGGAATTGGATCATGTTGGTTAGATGATTTGACATAGATTGCTGGAGTACTAGGAAAATAGAGGAAATAATATAGTAAGAAGATATGAGATGATTTAACCATGCATGGATAAAATCCCACGTGGCAATAGATAGTGGAGTCCCAAGGAAAATAACATCTGGGTTTTGTACTTTATTTTACCGATGATCTTTATTTTGGAAAATATATTTATGATTAAAGAGGGTTATTTTATTACTTCAATTCAATTTATTCTAATATTGAAGGACTATTTTTCAAATATATTAAATTATAGTGATTGTTTTTAATATTTAAATTTCTTAATAGAGGTCTTACTTTTTGGTATAGTGAGATCAATCAGGTTTGATTTCTAAGAGGTTGGTGAGTAATTGAATAACTTAAATTGAAGGATCGAAAACCGTATAGTGTTATTAGTATAGTTTCTAGGTATATTTATGATTAAACTTAGGTCTTGAAGTGTGAATTAATAAATTCATTTAGTTATATTTTTTGGACAATGAAGAAAGGAGTCTATTAAGGGTTGAAACCTGTCAACTACTACTGTCTCAAATATGATCTCACATATATTTTAAATCCTAGTTTTCCTTTTATTTCAAAATTTTCAAAATTTTATTTTTATTAATTAATATTAGTTTTTTTAATTAAATATTCATTAATCTTTTAAAATATGTAATTTTATCTTTATTTAAAATTACATAAAACAAAAAGTGGCAGTTTTGAACTCTATTTGCAACCACTTCAAGAAAAAGCCTTGTGGACTATGATACCACTTTATTTAGGGATAAAATATTGAAATTAGATTCATGAAATATAAATTCCATTAATTTAAACCATTTTAGGGAGTTTTAATAAGTTAATTTATTATGTTTTTGTATGTCTAGTAATTCAAGTCTTGATTTAGTGCCTTTAAACCCATAAATTGATAGTATTTATCACTACAGTGCTAGATATGTTATAATATGCACTAGTAGTAGTTGTAAATACCATAATACTGAATGAAGAAAATTTTTTGAAACTAAAATAACAATTTTGATAATATAATTATTAAATAATTGTATTAATCATATGAAGAAAATAAAAAAAAATCTAGAATACGCTAAATCATTTGTTATTTTTTAAATCAAAAGTTGTTTCATTTATCAAATTAAAAAATATAATGGATTCCTAGGTGAGGAACCACCCAAACGTCTTTATGAATGTAGTTATCTTTACCTTAACATGAAACCACTATGTGTGAATGATGATCAAATAAAACTTAGGGATTTTCCTTTTTCTTTAGAAGGAATGCAAAAAAATTTGCTTTTTTACTCAAAACACATATCAATTAGATATTGGAATGAATTGAAGATGATTTTCCCTGAGAACTATTTTAATACATCTAGGACTATTTTAATTAGAATATAAATTTTAGGGATTAGTCATACTCAAGGTGAGACTATTCACAAATATTGAGAAAGATTCAAGAGATTATGTGTTTGTTTCCACCACCATTAAATTTTTGAATAAAATTTGATTCAAATATTCTTAAAGTATTTTTTATTGCTTATAGTATCATGTTATAAACAATAACATGAGGAGATTTAATTGAAAAAACCCTTTATACAACTAGCACTTTAATTGAATATATGGACCAAAATTCTTAATAGTTTGGAACAAAACTCCTCCATTCGTAAAATATCTTATCAAGGAATTTCGAATTAAAAATATTAAGGTAGAATTATTATGACTCCACATAGGGATCTTAAAATTGTGGTTAGATTAATAATATTTTCCAACTCTTCAAAAATTCAAACCAAACCTAATAAAATTTATCAACTATAAGTTCATTGTGAAATTTACACTTCTAATGAATAATTTAGTGATTAATTTTTATAAATTCATGAGCCTTTTTAAATTGATATGATATTTTTATATTAAGAACCTTTAAATAAAACCTAAAATACATTTTCTATCTAAAAAAATTTAACTATGTTTTATATAATTATTCTAATGAAAAATTTTAACATCTAGAACAACAAGGAATATTTTTTCGATATCAATCTATTAATTCTTAACATAAGAAATTAAATGAGAAATATAATGCTCATTTTAGAAATTATTTTCAACCAATGAAATAATTTAAAAAATAGAAAAATACCTTGAAAAAATAACAAGACAATAACATATTATGATGAACACTTTGATGGAACAAATGCAACAACTGGATACTGATGTTTGTAATATAATAAACTAGATCAGTGGAGGTTTACCATTATAACCTCAAGTGAATCCTAATGATATAGGGAAATAAAATATTATTTATAGTTAACATAGGAGTTTAGTAAACTTGAGAATCCCCATGTTTTTAAGTCTAAACTAATATCAAATGCAAACAAGATAAATAGTCCTCTAAAATGTTTTGACTTGACATAGAACCTCTAGAAGAGATGGAGACAATTTTAAAACCTTATAATAATTATAAAACCATTTTGAAATAAATATTAATGACAAAAGAAGAGGATTTTTTTAATGGAACAAGAATTATTGGACAGAAACTATAGAACCTTTTGTCTCTCAAAATACCTCTCAAAATTATAAATAACAGTAAAACCGCCCATTGGTTAAGGAAATTTTATAAAATTACAGGAAAGTTTAATTCAATATCTATTTAATTGATGTTGTGAAATAGATTCCAGGGTATTATATAATATTTAATGAAATTTGTTAACATAATAGAATATTAAAAGAATGAGAAAAAGTAAACCTTAGAAGGAATTTGTCCTCAATTATTCAACATAACTTACCTATTACAAGTAAAGAACCATGTACTTTTACCATTCATTGCACTATAGGAGGGTGTGAATTCAAGGATTTCATACTAGAATTGGGAGTTTCAATAAATATAATTCCTTGTTTTTTACTATATTATACAGGTTATAGTGATAAAAATAGCTAGAATTTTAATTCAATTAGATAACTCGAGTACCAATAAACCTAATGGTATCATTGAGGATGTTTTGATGCATGTAAGAGGTGTGATTTTCCCTCCATGTATTTATTATTTGGATAGATAATATAATATTTTTAGTAAAAATGGACCTCTTATCCTAGTGATATATTTTATAAAATCTAAAAAATTAATCAATAATGTTCATAAAGAAACAATGTAACTTTACTAAGAGTATAATTAGTTCACTTTAAAATTTTGTCAGTCTATGAAATACCCAAAGGACGATAATTCATCTCCTCAAGTGAACATGTTTTTTGGTAATACACTGGGTTATTTATTAATTTCATGAGTAATTATTAATAAATAACTGAACCTAAACATGGATATTTTTCCCTGTAAAAACTACTGTACATGAGAATGAAAATTATTCACAAACAAAAGTTGAAATATTGAAACAGTTTCATCTAAAGTTGATAAACTTCTAGACTCTTAATTTGTTTTAAATGAATCCACTACAACATTGAAAAATATTGAACTTTATTATTTTTTTCTTAAAAATGATGATAATTTTTCATGTCAATCTGGTTATGATTAATTGAAAATTGATAAAATTATTCCCAGAAACTTGTATTTTTCATGTTCTTTTGAATTTTTAATTTTTCTTGAAATTTACACTTATGAATAGATTTATAAAAAACTATCTATTTATGAATTGAATTTAAAATATACTTGTTTTGGGAATAAATTAGGATCTAAAATTGATGTTTTTCAGTTAATTAAATCCTTTATTGAGAAATGAATATAGTCTACCAGAGATAGAATCGAATCCAGTCAATTAAAATATCAAGTATGCATTCTTAGGGGAGAATATAAAATTCCATTTCATTATTTCTAAAGAGGTTTAATGAAAATTAACTTTTAAGATCCCATAGAGAAAACAATAAATCCTTAGGGTAGACTTTATCTAATTCAATAGTAATTATCCCATCAATTTTCTTGCATAGAATATTTTTTGGAGGAGAATAAAAAACATATTTTGTAATTTTAAAATAGAATGAACCCAACAAATTTAGAGGTAGATACCTTGTTGAATTATTGAATAATTTTACAAATTTCTTATACCCAATGGGTGAGCCACATAAAAGTTTTTCCAAAAAAAGTGTATTCAAAACTTTATAAAATGAATTTTTTGAACTTTCCCCTCTTAGGATTACAAAAAAATAGAGGATGTAAATTGATTATTGAATAATTTTTTTTATGAAAGTCTATTTTTTTAACACCACATGATTTTTTTTATTTTTTTTATTTCCAATAATTTTAATTTCCTTGATAAACTATGTTACAACAAACATTATGTTTAAAGAAACCACAATATACTATTATATTATTATCTAAACATTATCATTATTAAATATCTATTAACCATGGTTTTGTGAATTTTATAATGCTTTTACGTGGAGAAAATATATTGATAAATAGGTACTTAATTTATTTAAAGCCTTTATATACATCCAAAAATACATTTATACTCAAAAGAATAATTTTCATTTCATTTTTTGAAAAAATAATAAAATTAGTCTAGAACACTTTTAGAAATTTATTTTAAAAAATGAAATTTATTTTTGATATTAAAATATAAAAATTATATTAGGGATAATTTTTTATAAATTTTTGAAAAGATTAATTTTCAATGAATAGTGAAAAATACAGATTTTTATTAAAAACAACATTTTGTATGAGGAAGTTACAAAGTTCTATATTTATTTAAAATTTTTTAAAAGTAAAATTGGTTATATTATATTGTTATTTATCCAATTTAGTTTATTCTAATCCTTTTCATTTTGATTTTGGATAAAAAATAATTTTATACTTATGAAGGTTTTCTCTTTGGGAAACCTTTTTTGTCATGTATACCTGTCTAATTTTAAATTAAATTCCTCCACTTATGTGAATTAAATTTGATAAAAAAATAATCTACATTTTTTATCAGAATAATTAATATTATATATTAATTTTAACTTAATTTTTGGTCAAAATGAATAGTAAAAATAGTAAAAAATTATTACTATGGTCCAAGTTAAAATTAGTTTACCAGGGAGTTATGATGAAATGATAAGGGTTAAAATGACCTAAATACTTGTCCCATTCCTATTGTATAGAAATATTTAGGCCTTATCTCTTCTATGTTTCTATAATTATCCAATTTGAATCCTTTTGACATATTAAAAATGTGGGTATATCTTTCTATTTTCAAAAAATTCCAAGTGTGTCCTCTCCCCCACTTATAAAAGGGAACATCTATCCTCTCCTCATCACACATCCAAAAAATTATGGTTCATCCAATCCCTACGAAAATACCATCCTTAATTCCCTACAAACATTCTATTGGACTTATTTTGATTAGAAAATACTCCTCGTAAGGTTTAAGGTGTAAACCTAAAGAGGTTATCTGAAGAAGATGAGGTTCAAATTATGTGATAAGTATATCAAGGCTTATTGTAAGGTATTTGCATCTCAATTTTATTTCTACGAGACACATACCGTATTCACATATTTTTTTCTTTAATGGGGTGAATATACTACCCATGAATTTCTTTTATGATGCTTGTTATGAATATTATGTGCATTTACATATCCATCCACAATTATCTCTTTCATGGTGTAACATATCTACCCAGGTGTGAAACACCGGTGCCCCGAGCTGGTCCATTATATGAAATCAAGTGCACCTCCCTATACTCCATAGGCTACTGGATAGTAGTGATGACAAAATATAAAAATCATGGGGAGACGATACCCTCTTTTTAAAAGTATCACACGAAGAAAAATAAAAAATAATGAACAAATGATATAACCAATAACAATACAACCAATATCCCATGATGACTAAAACATGAACACAATATGTAAACCAAACAGTATATTTTTCATTCCAAAATACATGTCATGTGTTAAATGAAAAATCAAAAATAAAGACACTAACGACTCCCATGTGGGTTCCGACAACACATCTGGTTCCATCAACCGTGATCCATCCCATATCATCTATATAACATAGGGATATTTCCGTTATAATGTCCTCCAAACAAGAAGTATATTCAGGTACTGACTAGGATACCTGAGTAGAGTTTGAGTACAAATCAGTAGGCCACCACCAATAGATTCTAAAATAATATATAGCCAATAACAGTTCTTGTAGTTATATAAATGATAAATTAAAATGCATAAACTAAAATGTTATCACAACTCATTATTCTTTAATTGACCATAGAAATCCTTAGGTTCCCAAGTACACAGAAAACCTCAATACCTACTTCTATCCATTCTAGATTCCAAACCATATCCCATACCCTAGTAAAAATTTAACATTTTAATTCAACTAATTTAACATCCAATTATAACAATAGTCCAATGCCAATATTTTGGTCTTATACACCATGTCTAGCACCTAGTGGGTGTTTGAAGCATCAGTTCAGGTCCCACAACCTCATTATCCCGATGGTATTTTGAAGCATTTGTCCATGTCCCACACATATATATATGTCAATCACATATGGGATTTTGAAGCATTAGTCCTTGTATCACACATGTATATCAGTCAATCACAAATATAACAATATCAAACATATCAAAATTTCATAAACATCAAGGTTTAGAATCATTACCCTTCTTTTCAAACATTTTCATCACGAGGTAAAAAATTAAATTATCAATTAAATATCATCTTATCAATTTAATAACATGGTAAAGTATAACCTATTAACAATTTGGCCTTTTTGGTTAAGCCAATTAAATCATAACACCAATTTTTAATTAAATCATAATCACATTAATTTCCCGATTACTCAATCCCAATTACCCATAAATTCCACAATGAAACATTTCATTAATTAATTAACAAATTAATTAATCCAATTCAACCAATCTCATTATTATAAATACCCAAATAAGTTTTTCTTATATTCAACTCAATTAATAAATACATGGATAATAAATTAACCAATTCAATGATTCCATAAATTAATTAATAAATTAATTTATTCAATTGAAGATTCAATTGTTATAAATTCCAATTAAAATTTCAAAACTGATACATGTATTTGGAATTTAACACTATGGGAATTGAATTTATACCACCTAACTCAGGGTTGATAATGAATTCTTTCCAATAGAAATCCAAATATTTAAGAGGAATGTTCAAGATCATGAAGAAGAAAGAGATATTGATTTAAATACTAGATCCAAGATAAAAAATATTACATCAATAAATATATATATCTAGATCTATTTCTAATGGAGGAAAACATCCCTTAAATGGATGAGAGAAATATGGGAGAGGGAGAAAAAACAATTTAGGATGAGAAAACCGTGTTCCAACTGAGTACTGCCCATTTTTCTTCCTAAATTCCCCAATTTCACCCAAAAATCCCCTAGGAAAAACCAAAAAAAGATATAATAAAAACAAGGAAAAAGAGTTCTTTTAAATGAGCTTGATATTTCCCCAAAAAATCATGGGATCTTACACATGGGTCTTATGATTCAAAAGTTACCAAAGTAGTCTGGGATTTATGTTACAATATCTTGTTTATTAGGGTAATTTATAATTATTCATCAAATAATGAAATATTATGATCTAACTCCAAATAAAATCTTTAATTTTATTATCCTTTGGTTATTTCTATAGAATACATGTTTCCCTTTTAGTTATCTTTATTTTAAAAATAAATAATTTTTATGGAAATTCAACTATATTTATCTCTTCAATAAAAATTACTTTATCTTCCTTATTCATGTTTTTGAAAAATGTTTTCAAAAATGTTTTTACTATTACCCCATGAATTTTGAAATTAATTTTACCCATGTTTTACAAATTGGATGAAATGGAATATTCTTGAGACATTGTAAAATTATGAACTTTTCAATTGTTATTGAAAATGTGAAAAGGGATATTTGTTTTAACATATAATAAATGAATGTAAGTTCCTATTTTCATGACAAAATCAATGCTTGAAAGCTCAACTTAAATGTTTTCAAGGTAATTTTCAAGAAAAATGTTGTATTTAATCATTGGGAATGTTTTATATTTTAAAGAAGTGATTTAAATATAGAAAAAATAATTTCCTCATGAATGTTTTAATTATTTTTATAGAGTTTCTATTCATCAATGAAAATAAGGTTTGGTGTTTATTATGTTTTAATTGTGATATGGTAAAATATTACTATCAGTATTATTTTTATATATGGTTTATGTTTATGGTTATGGTAATGACAAATTTATGGATCCCATTTTTCTCACATTGGTTATGCTGTGATGAAATTTTTATGAAACTTGTTCCTTTCCCATAGGATAGGATTATAATGAATTTTCTGTATAATTTATATTAAAGGATTACAATTTTCTGATGATTGGGTATGTCAAATCCCCCTAATAAATTTGGCAAACACGGATAACTTGTGATTAAATATGTTATATGTGAACTTGATTTAATGTTCACGTTTTCATGCATGGACCTTTTTTTCATGTCTATAAAACTAACCATGTATCTTGTGTCAATTTCTACAAGATTAAGTATAGACCTAGTTTTCATGCCCATAATTTTATGCACGACCTACCTTTTATATCCATTATATTTTATGTGCTCTTGGATTTCATGTCCATAATTTTATGGGAGGGCCTGATTCCATGTCCTTAACTTAATGAGAAAACATGTTTCTATTTAGACATTTTCACAATGTTATAATCCTATGTTGTTCCAAAAATATACATATTATGAAATTTTTATTCTCTCAGGGGTCATTTTCCATGATTTATCTATCATTTATGTCTTATTAAATGCATAGATTTTTCCATGACTCCAGATTAGGATATTTTATATGTTGGGTATGGTTTTCAAATGTTATGCCCTTATTCTCACAAACCCTTATTCTCATTTAATGCTTTTTGATCATTGATATATCCCTTTTACACCCTTGTTGAGAAAATTATCTCACACTTTATTATGTTTCATTTCTCTATGTAATAAATAATGGTATTAAGTATGATATATATAAGAAGGGTTATAATCATACTGAACATAGTGGCATATAATGTGGCTCACTTATAAACGAGTAGATTGTGTGTCTTAGTATGAAAAGATACAATGAATATACAGGTTCAGTATGGATCATTATGTTATATTATGAATATTAATCTAATAATATGTAACATTTATTTATAAAATCCTTGGACACTATAGTTGGTATCAGATGAGGTTTTATTTAACCTTGGGAAACTACGATGAGAAAAAATTAACAAGAACTATAAGGATAACTCTACGTATAGGAAAATATCCTATAATATTTGTGAAAAAATAGAGAGAGTGGTTTCTGTGAAATTAAATCCCTCTCTATATAATAAAACTATATTTGGATCTGGCATAGTTGTACCTAGGTGTAATAACTCTGAAAAGGGAACATTGAGTTTTGAATCGATTGTCACCTGGTGCATGATAATGCGTATTACTACACACCTAATTTTACACTCTTGGGGGATATGTTTTGGATATTCTCAAACTCTTTAGCAATAATCATAATGGATTTGAATAGGAAATTACCATGAGTGACCTCGGTTAAACCTAAGTGTTCGTAGATTGAAAATAATGTGTCCTGATTTAGACATCCTATGAATGAATTTTCATGATTGATCACTATAATAAAAATATTCTTGATGTCCATGATAACTATTTAGGGTTTCATAAGTGATTAAAGAAAGAACTATAATGTTTCTTTTTCTATGGTTATTATCAAATATTGAAATACTTTTTTTGAGATAAGTTATATGAATCATGAAAAGTATCTAGGAATGTTAATTACTGTCCTTAATGGTTTGATGTTGAATTAATAATGAAATGTTCAAATGGTATTATAATCACATCTCAAGTCTATGAATATTTTATAGTTTATGTTTTTGGGAATGTACATGAAAATATCAATATTCTTCCTCTCATTAAATTTGATGCTTTCATTGGCATCGATTTAATTTATCTATATAAATCCTACATAAATTATTGAGTAAGGGAAGCCCTATTTTATATTCTGAACCAACCTATGATCTTTTATTATTGTGATAATAAATATGAATCTATGATTAAAATAATATCCATTCTATGGGATTTGTTTCCTATGAAAAGGGGGTTTCATCTCAGATACTTGGGTAGAAAAAAATATCAACAATATGCCTATTGTGTGAAAGTTTGTTGGTGTCTTTTTGGAAGAGTTTCCCATTATTCCACTGAACCATGAAGATGAGTTCTAAAATGAATTCATACCTCATGCCACACCTATTTCAAAGACTCCTATATAATGGCCTTGATTGAGTTTAAATAATTAAAGAAGAAACTCCAAGAGAATATTAACAAAGGAATTATTTGGCCAAGTGTTTCACCATGGGGTGAACCAGTTCTTTTTGTAAAGAATAAATATAAAATGATGAAACTATGTATTAATTATCTACAATCTAATACGATAAAAATCAAGAACAAGTACCATGTACCCAATATTGATGACTTATTTGATCAAATATGTGGAGGTGAATACTTTTCAATGATCGAACATCATTTTTGATATCCTCAGTTATGGGATATGGAGGATATAACCATTAAAACATTCTATACATGGTATATACACTATTCATATATAGTTATTCCATTTTGTCCTACCAATACCCCTACTATCTTTTTGTATCTAATTAATAGAGTCTTTATATATTTCCTTGATTAGTTTTGGTAGTATTTGTAGACTATATTATTATACATTCAAATAGAAAGGTAGAGCATGAAGATCAATAGAGAATTATGCTGAATAACCTATGAAATAATAAGTTTTATGAAAAATTTAACAAGTGTGATTTTGGTCTATTAAATATTTTATTTTTGGCTCATATAATCTCAAGAGAGGGTATATCGATAGATCTATCAATGATAAAAGACACTCAATGTTGTCTCAAACCATCCATTGTGACTGAGATCTAAAGTACTATTGGTTTGGAAAGATATTATTAACATCTTATGGATAATTTATTAAGACTATCTAGTCCACTCACAAAGTTAACTTGGAAGGGATCCAAGTTCCTCTAGATAGATAAATTTGATGAAAATTACAAATAAACGAAGAAAACAGTAGTCATAGAACCTGTTCATACATTACCCTATAGTGGATAAAGGTTTTAAATCTTTAGGGATGCATCAAATAAAGGTTTGGGATTCCTTATCATGTAAAATGACATGGTTATAGATTATAACAAATGAAAATTTATGGTTTATGGGAAAAATTAACCAACTCGTAATTTTGAGTTTGCTATGATAATTTCTAAACTAAATATATGGAGGAATTATCTTTATAGAAAAATGTGTGATACATATACAATAATCATAATGTTTAAATTATATATTGAAATAAAAATAATTGAATATGTTCCAGAGAAGATGCTTGGAATTGATTAAATATTATGACTTCTCAATACATTAACACCTTGAGAAATTGAACACAATGAATGATGCTTTGAGTAAAAAGGTTCATGATACACTATTTATGATGATGATCAAAGGATGGATTTTGGACATCTAGATGGATGGGGGAAAATATTATCTTTATTGAATAATTATTCAACCATCTGTCAAAGTAATGACTAAAGAGGTATCGAAAAAAGCAGTAGAGTTGTAGAAGAAGACGAGGAAGGTTCCTGAGTTTAAACTTAATTGTAATAGAATGATAAGGTTTATGAATAACGTATGTGTCCTACACATACGATATTTGTAGAAGGAAATGTTACAATAATCTCATCGATCTTTATTCTCTATTTATCCTAGATGTATAAAGATTTATAGAGATATGAAAGATAATTTCTAGAGGGATATAATTAATATTGATATTTTAGAGTTTTTATCTCAGTTATTGGAATACTAAAAAGTTAAGGTTGTGAGGAAAAAATATAAGGGTATGGTACAACCATTACACATAAAAATATGGAAATGAAAAAACAACACCATGCATTTTGTCATCAAACTCCCCAAAATATCTAAGGGAACAATTCTATATGGGGTATAGTTGACTGACTTACAAAGTCAGCACACTTCATTTCTATAAAAGTGGATTTATCTCTTGATTATATTAATAGAATATAAATCAAATAAGGGGAAATTATTCATGGATTACCACATTCAATTATATCTTATCGAGATTTGAGGTTTACCTTCATTTTTTTGGAGAACTCTATAGAAATTCCTTCATAAAGAGTTTAGTTTCAACACTACATATTATCCTCATACAAATGGTTAGTCTGAGAGAAAAATTTGTACCATATAATATATTCTAATATCTTTTAATATGTATTTCAAAGGTGGTTGGGATCAAAATCTTCCTCTAGTAAAGTTTGATTATTCAGATGGATCCATATTAATCCCTCTAGAGAATGAAGTGTATAACTCTAATATGATGAGATGGAGTTGGTTAAATAAATCTATTAGGACCTAAGATAGATATGTAAATGTTAGAGAGATATTCAAATCCATTATTCACCACATTAAGGAAGCTTGGAGCATGTAGAAATGTTATACTAATAATCTTCAGTGCAATCTAGAGTTTGAAGTCAGTAAGAAGTTTTTTCTATGAATTTATATCTAGAAGAAGGTTATGAGATTCTAGAAGAAAGGAAAGCTGACACCTTGGTATATTAGAAAACTCTTGATTTTTGAATGAGTTGGGATATTGGGTTATCGATTGTCACTTCTACTGAACGTCTTTTAAGCTATTAATGTGTCATATATATCTATCCAAAGGAAGTAAAAACCTAACCATTCACATATACTTAACTTAGATGACATCCCACTAGAGAATCATCATTCTTATTAGGAAGAACTATGTAGATTCTAGAGAATAGATATAATGTTCTATGGAAGAAGACCACTTAGTTGATCAAATATTTTTGGTGAAACAACCAATTTGAAGAAGCTACATGAGAACCCGAGGATATGATGAGGTAGAAGTATCCTCATTTGTTTTATCAAAGAGACGAATTTTGAGGGAGAAATTCATTTTAAGGGGGTATAATATAGCACACTGAGATTTAATAACTTATATTTTCTCATTCAAATAAATTTAATTACTTTAATAGCTTGTGTTACATGCAATACCAAGTTTTAACGAACCACAATATACAACTAATATTATTATTAAAACATGGAAGCTATAATATAGTTTTTAAACTCTATTGTATAAATAGGAATTAATTTTTTTTATAAATAATTATATTGGATTTATATAAAAAAATATTGATAAATAAGTACGTAATTTTTGATAAAGTGTTTATATACTTTGAAAATATATTTGTTTATTAAAAAATAAATTTCCTTATTTTTTCTAAAAAATAGTAAACTTAATTTTTAAGACTTGTAGAATTTTTTTTCAAAAAATTAAATTCATTTTTCAAATTGAAATTTTAAAATTATCTTAGGTTTAATTTTTTAATAATTTTCTAAGAAGATTAATTTTTGATGAATAGTGGGAAATACTAATTTATATTAAAACATGTGTTTTATTTTAAAGCGTTTACAAAGTTAAATACTATTTTAAAATATATTACAAGTAAAAATAGTTATATTATATAAATTTTATTCTAATTTATGTATCAGAAACATTTTTATGTGGATTTTTTACATAAAAATATTCTATACTTATGCATATTTTCTCTTTTGAAAACTGCTTTTTCATCATGTATCTAGGTTTACTTTTAAATTAAATTCTAAAAATTCTATGAAATGAATTTATAAAAATAGTTTCTAAATTTACAATCATTATAACAAATATTATAAAATAATTTCAAATTATTTTTGGGTGAAAATAAACAGTGAAATTGTAAGAATTAATTATCATGGTTAATGTTAAAATATAATTTCTATGGGGTTAAATTAAAACATTAAGGTTTAAAATGAAATAATAACTTTTTCAATTCCAATTGTATGGAAATATTTCAACCTTATATAATATAAGGTTTTCAAATGAACCATTTTTATCCTTTTAACAATTGTAAAATGTGGGTATATGTTTTTATTTAAGAAATTATAAGTGTGTCCTCTCCCAAACTTATAATAGGGAACCCATCTCCTCTCATCTTGACACTTACAAATTATTCTGTTTCATCCAATACCTCCCTAAATATCTTCCATACATCCCTCCACACTTTACAAAGGCCTTATTTTGATTATTAAACCCTCCTAATAATTATTTAGGCTTAAACCGAAAGAGGTTATCTGATGAGGAGGAGGTTCAAATGTGTGCAAAGGAAGTTAAGAGTCAATGGAAAATATTTTCATCTATCTTTTATTTTTGTAAGAATATTTAAATATTCACCTCTTTCTTCTTTTATAGGGAGAATATAATTCCCATTAATGTATTTTATGATTCTTCTTATGAATTTTTTTTCTATTTACATATCTATCACGGTTATCAATTTCATGGGGTTATAATTCAAAAATTACCAAAGTTATAAGGGTTTTATGTTACAATATCATTGTTTATTATGATTGTTTATGATTATTATCCTAATGAAGAAATATTATGATAAAACTATAATGACACTCAATAATTTTATTCTTTTATATTTATTTATAATGAATACATGTTTTCCTTTTTTTTCCACTCTTTAAAAATTAAATAATGGTTTTGTGGAAAATTAACTCTACTGCTCTCTTCAGTCAACAATACTTCCTCTTACATGTTCATGTGTTCTAAAAATGTTTTCAAAAATGTTTTAGGGATTCCCTATGATTCTTAAAAGTAATTTTTACACATGTTTTAAAAAATGGTTAAAAATAAAACATCTTGATGCTTTCTAAAAATGAGGAACTTGTGAATTTTTACCGAAAATGTGAAAGGAATCATTGTTTTAATATATATGGAATGAAAAATATTTCCCATCGTAATGAAGAATCAGTGATTTAAATACCCCTTACATGTTTTCATTGTTATTTTCATGGATTTTTTTTCTTTAATCCTTAGTAATGTTTTAGATTTTAAATAAGCGATTTCATAATGGAAAGGATATTTTCCTCAATAATGTTTCATTAATATGATTATAAAATTTATATTAATCAGTAACAACAAACAATGGTTCATATTATTGTTTTTAGGTATATGATATAAGAGTACCATCCGTATTATTTCTATAATTTTTTATGTTTATGATTATGATGATTTATTTTTATGGAACCTATTTATCGGCCAAGGGTTATGCTATAATGAAATGATTGTAAAACTTGTTCATTTTCCACAAGTTATGAGTATGATGAATGTTTTGTTTTATTTATATGAATGGATTATGATTATGTGATTACTGGGTCCATTAAATATCCTCAATACATTGGGTAATGATGGATAACCCACGAGTCAATATGTTATGTGTGAACCTGATTACATTTCACAATTTCATTTGTGGACATGGTTTTTATATCCATAAGATTAATAATTGACATGGTTTTTATGTCCAAAAAATTAACCATGGACCTGGTTTCTATTTTAATAATATTATATGGTTACATATCTTTCATTTAGATAAGAATATGCATCGACCTTATTTTCATGTACTAAATTTTATGCACAGGCCTGTTTTCATGTCCTTAACTTAATCAATGGACCGTTTTCTTTTTATATATGTTCATAATATTATAAGCTTATGTTATACCAAAAATCAAAGTTTGACGCCAATTTTATACTCTAATAGATCATGTTCTTTATTCCTCTATGATTCATGTTTTATGAACTGCTATTTATTTTCATTTACTCAATATTTTGATCTTTGATATGCAGAGTAATTTTTTCAACTATTACACCCATGTTCTCATACCCTTATGCTCGTGTCATTATTATGTGATCCGTTATATATCCCTTTTTTACCCCTACTGAGCATCTGATCTCACCCTTTCTTATGTTTCATTTCCCCATGTCATGAAGAATGATATTATATATGATATGTCTAACAAGGGTTATAGTTATAAATAACTTAGTAGGAGATGATGTGGTTCACTTATGAACTATTTGTTTATTTGTTCAAGTTTACCATGATACTAGAAATATATGATTCTTACATGGACCAATATGTTATGTGATTATTATAAATCTAATAATATGTTATATCTATGTTTGAAAATCCTAGGGTGCTATAAGTTTTATTTTTTATTTCATGATCTAATGCTTGAAATGTTAAACAGAAAAAATAACCATTGTTTTCTTGATGTATTTTCTACTAATTTTCAAATTCACACTACACATGAAGATAAATTGAAAACAACCTTCAGTTTTCCTTTCAGGACATTTTCTTATATAATAATTCCTTTTAGTTTTTGTAATTAACCAATCACTTTCAATCGTTTTCGATGAGATTGTTTTCTGAATTTTTATTAAGAGGTATGTACGTTTTTATAGATAATGTTTTAGTTTTTAGATGATTATATGAAATATATTTAAAGTGTTTTTTTACTATTCATGAAATGATCATTGATAAAAATATTATTCTAAATTATGAAAATACCATTAAATGTTAGGTAAATGGATTTTTCTTGTCCACATAATACATAAGGATGGAATTGATGTAGAATATTATAAGGTTGAGGTAATTTAATCACTATCATACCCAAGAACAATGAGATATTTGAGATTATTTCTAGGACATGGTATTTTTTATAAAATATTCATTAAATATTTTATCAAGATAGAATTTAATTTATCTGTATTACATTAAGAGGAGTCTCAATTTATCTTTGATGAGAGTTATTAATGATCTGTTAGAGAGCTGAAACAAAAGTTTGTATCCCCACCGATTGATTAACCACTAAAATAGGAATTTCACTTTGAATTGATGAATGATGAATTTGTTTTACCTTACTAAAGACTTGATTCAAAATTTTGAAAATAAGTATCACAATATAGCTTGGGTATCTAGGAATTTAGATAAATGTTAATCAGAATACACAACAACTTAAAAAGAGTTATTGGCTATTGTTTTTTCTTTATAAAATTTTAAATGTTAATTTTTAATCAATAAAGTTCTTGTTAATACAGACCAATCTAAAAAAATATTTTTAATGAAACAATATACTACAAAACCATGGTTTTTGAGATATATTTGGTTTTTATAAGAGTTATTTGTTGAAATAAAGGATATAAAACAAGGTCAAAATCGTATGGATAACTATTGGGGAATATTATCTGCAATTTTTGATGAGAAACTTTATATATATCCACTCATTAATAAAATCTTTCATAATGAGGGGTTGCATATTGTTAAGAGTGAGAGACTTAGGTTTTATGATCTTATGAATTATTTATCATCCAATGATGTTCCTTATGAGTTTTCTAAGCACCAAGATTCCAATTCAGTGAGTGAGGTAAGGAAATATGTTTGGAATGTTTTTTAATTATGGAATTTTGGTATTGAAAAAAAATCAGGTGTTCTATCCCAGATTTTTAATTTCAATTCATACTAAATTTTTTCCATGCATTATGTTTTGGTGGTCACTTCAAACCCAAAAAAATAGAAAGAAAAGTGATTGACTAATTATTTTTCCATACCTCCATTATTATAGATACTTTTGTAATATATATAACATGTATGACCTACACATTTTAATAAAGGATTTCCAAGAGGAATAAAGTATATCAACCACCCACTAATTCCATGATGTGTTGTATGTTAGGGGCATGAATTTCATGTGACAATTTCCTAATTATTTTGGATATCCTCATATCGTACTTGATAATGAATATTTATCCAAATGGAATGAAGCTATTCCCTCTATAGTTGACGATTCACAATTGTTTTCTAATTTTGTGAGAGGAAATATATTTTTTAGATTATGGTTTTCAGGGTTCATTATCACTAATTAGGGTACTAATTTTTTAATAGAGGTATGTATTATATTTTGTGAAAATACAGAGTTAATCATAGTATTTCTATACCTTATCATAAAAAATAATGGAATGGTTGAGTTGACAAAAATAAAAATAAATAATATTTTAGAAAATGACTATACAATTTAATAAAAATGATTAGAATTTAATATTAGATTCTATTTGGGATTACATGACCTCCTTTAAAAATATAATTGGAATGGTATATTTTCTATTAGTATGTGGAATTTTTTTTCACTTACCAATGGAGTTAGAGAAAAAATATCTTTGATTTGTTAAAAAATGGGACATGAATATTTTTAAAAAGGGAAAAGAGAGAAAATTATCCATGTAAGAGTTATAATATACTAGAAATAGTTCATATGAAAACTCTAATATGTACAAGTAGAAGCCAAATTTTTCAATGATGGAATTATACTTAACAAAGTGTTCATAGAGGGAGACAAATTACTTTTATTTTAATCTAGATTATAGTTGTTTCCAAGTAAATTTCATTTTAATTTTCTTATCCCATTAATGTTTACTCATGTTTCTCCTTTTCCTTCTTTATAAACTGAATAAGCAAGGATAAGGTAACCATTAATTGTTAATGTAAATAGATTAAATCTATTTAAATATAGTTTTAAAGATCCTTAAGGGGTGGAGGTCCAACTTCATGAATTTGGGTATAACATTACATCATCTTGTGTCATTATTTTATAATTGTTTTGTTATGTTCATGATTCATGATTCTTTATTTCTAATTTTTTTTGTTCATTTTTGTACATTTATTTTTAATATTTTTTTTTGAAACTTGTGAGATTCAAATGAATATTTTTGTAATTTTTGGAACCCATTCCATTGAGTGAACGGATTTGAACTAGAGAAATGCTTCTAAATGAAATTTAAAGTGAAATTTGTTTTAGATTCGATGATTTGGGAAATATATAAAAAAAATCTAACTATTTATCCCTTTTTTTAAATCATTACCAAAATATTGAAGTCACATACCTTTGAGGACATTGAACCTTATTTTGATATATTATTAACTTTGAAATTATTTTTCAATAGAACCAAAAAATTATTAATTAAACTATAATTTGATGTGTTTTTATCACAAAATAATAGATTTAAGGCACTTTAATCGAAGATTATTGAGTAAATTATTTTTTATTAAATCCCCTTTTCATAATGAGAAATTTATTCTAGCCTACCCTTTACATTTCATCATCGTAAGTCATTAATATTGATGAAAACCCTATTAGGAAGAAACAATACAAACCAGTAATCCCTATCCAATCCTTTTTAGTAGTAAACATTACATGATCTAGTTGAATGCATGTATGAGGAATTTTGTCTTGTGATTGATTGTATCATTTAGGGTTACTTTGTGAGTAAAATCAAATGATGAATCATTTTTTGATGTGGTGTGGATAAATTTGATTAGAAGTATAATTATAAAAATAAAATGTGTCAAAATATACTATATTGAAAGTATCTATGAGAGTAAAATAAAATAATATTTTGGATGTTAAAAATATGTTTAATTATTCAAAAATGGGTGAGAAGTCATACAAATATTTGAAGATTCAAATAACTCTCACTACCATAAGAAATTAATTTATATAGAATCTAAAAACATAAAAATTCAAAGAATAAATTATATTAAAGGTAGTTTAGTCGATTAAATATTGATGAAATATTGAAATATTTCAACTATACTTGATTCTGTCATTATTTTTTAATTATAGTCTCTACCAAGGTGAATAAGGAGAAGATCATTCTTGAGTGAAAACTGGATCTATCATTAATTGAGAAAAATAAACAACCACCTTATTCTTCCTTATATTTGTTTTCACATATGAAAATTTCCAACCCTATACCACTGAACAACCCTATAAATACTCATGATAAGAATGTCCTTGACATATATAGTAGTATATTTAGATAATTATCAATCCCATGATGACCCTTTCATTTTTTTGAATGAGAAACAATTTTATCAACCAAATTTAAATTTTTATATTGAAGGAATATTATTATTAGGTAAGTGTTTTTATACATAATTGGATTAATAAAATGGGAATGCATTGAATATACTAAATGGAGACATTATAATAATAAACATTTTAGAATGAATGATAATTTTTGGTTCCTTGCTGTTTAATTTTTGGATTTTATGGGCAATATATAGGAATTTACTTTGCTTTTGATTTTGATGCTAACTTGTTTAGGATTCTATGTCTTATGTGTTGGAAAATTTAGAGAGCTTGTATTTTCATCAAACTTTCTTTAAAATTTAATTATTTAATCCCCACCATTTTCATATTTTCAAATAAATTATATAAATTTTAGATTCATTTTCTGAATTTTTGGTGTTATTGTGAAAATGTGTAAATTCATTATTTTAATTGTTTTAATGATTTTCTAAAATAATTGAACAAACTATGTTTTTATTTATGTTTTGGAGCAATTTTATTTTAAACATTAATGGTGCTAAAATTTTGATAATTTTTGCTTCATATGACATTTCCCTGTACTGCGTAAGATATTTAGTTTGGTCTGTATGAGAATTATTGAATCCTATAAGAATTCTTATTCATTAAAAAACTGGACAGTGTACGGATTTTACTTAGCCTATAAGACATTATGTGTCTGTAAATTTTTTTCCAAATTCCCATAATATGTTTTTAAATTATTAATATATTTTTCATCCCTGAAGATATTTTCCCTGATCACATAATAATTTTTCTGAAATACCATTTTAATTTTATACCGTAGATTTTTTTTAATTATTATTATATTTTTTAGAAACCCATAAGATATTTTATGACATATTATTTTTAAATTTATTATGACTGAATGATTCTTCTCAAGTATTAATTTGTGAAATTACAATATTAAATATATTATAGGATTCAAAATAAAATATTTCATCTAAGCCACATATTGGACTCATAATTTCATTTAAAGGGGGAGGTGAAGAAGCTATGGATCACGAGAGATTTAAATAATAACAAATTAATTAGTTAAGTATTTTTCCCTAATGAACAGCCCATAAAATAGTTCCATTCCATGTACCACTTTCACTTCCATCTAGTGAAAATCATGGAAATTTTCTATTTTATGTTCATGAAGGTTTCCCATATGCAATTTGAAGAATTTCATCATCTTAAAATATTTTTTAACTATATCATGGATATATAAGGAGTTCCTGAAAGAAATTAGAGAAAGGGAATAAATATTTCTTACTATTAAATTTATTATAGTCTACTAAAGTCCCGGGAATACAAATGATTAGATAGAGGAAGAAGATGGTAGATGAATTAGCCATTCATAAATAAACAATCAAGTGGATTTGGAAAGTGGAGGACTATGGGGAATACCTTTTGAGTATTTTACTCCATTGAATCTTTCACATTTTCTTTGAAAAATATATTTTTTAATGATTGAGGTTATTTTCTTTATTTAATTAACTTTATTTTAAATTGGATAGATTATTATTCAAATCATTAAATGTAAGTTGGTTGGTCTTTCTATTTAAATTTTGTAAGAAAGGCATTTCTTTTGATCACAATGAGTTCAATGAGGTTTGATTTCATAGAGGTATTTGAGTAATTGAATCACATTCATAAGAGGATAAACACCCATAATAGGGTCTTAGTATGAATTCTAGGTATATTAAGGTGTAAACTTTGAGGTCTTGATATGTGGATCAAAAAAATCTATTTGGTAATATTATCAAACATGGAATAAGGGAGTGTTTTAAGGGTATAAACATTCCCATATCCATTGTCTCAATTCTGATTTCACACTCCTTTTCAATATAAAATTTTATTTTCCTTAAAAACATTATATCTTTCATTTCTTCTTAGTTAAAATTGCATTATATTCCTTTAAATTTTATTCAAACATTTTTAATCCCAATTTTTATATTTCCATAGAAAATAGATAATAAAAAGTGATAGTTTTAAACATAGTTTGAAATTCCCTTGAGAGAAATCCCTAGGGACTACTATATTTTATTATTTGGGGATAAAATTTGAAAATTTATTTAAAAATATCACATATTTCACTAAACCTAGCCTCTAAATTTACCCAATAGCTCTTCCTCTAAATTAGAAACCAATATTGATCTATAAAGGACTTATGTGATCAACCAAACAGACTATATAACTACTAGAGTACCAATAAGTACCAAAAAATAAGCAATATGTTGATTATATTTCCCCCATGGTATCCATGTAGGGTGTTTGAATAACATACTTAGTAGGGAACAAACAATGGTTCCTCAACACATTATTGAAGAATGAGTGAATAAATAAACATAGATACTCATTTACATAAGTTTAATAAAACATTTTTACCATCAATTGATAGAGTATAAAAATATAAATGTAAATAGGTAAAATAGTGGAATTTTAATAAAGTAGCATGAATACTATAAAAATATTTAATAATATATCCCTATATCAAGAGGATCCTCGGTGGGTCTCAACTGATTTGGGAAATCCAAGTATCAATATCAAGATAGAGGTAGAAAAATAATTCAACCCATCATATATTGTTATAAAAGAACAATATTTATGGAATAAACTCATACATTGTGAAAGATAAGGTATATACAAATTTGTGGACTCAAACAATCCCGGGTTGGGCTTATAACCCTAGAATCTTCTGAAGTCACTGGAGAGAACCGAGAAGATTTCTATCGATAGGAGATGAAAGAATTTTGGATCTAGGATCGATGAATGTCGTTATTTATATATATTTATAGTGTCAATAAATCTTCAATAGTGAACAATTAATTTCCTAGGTATGGATTTTTTTTGATATTCTTCTCCCCATTCATAGACTGAATGATGAACGTAGGCAAACCAAAAAACAGGTTGATCCGCAGTTAGATCATTCTTGTAGGATGATATTTCATTGTGTGATTTATAGGGTTTAATTATTTGCAAATTTATCAGATTATAGACTATTCTAACAGGAAAAAATTGAGGCCAGAATGAAAAATGATTGAGATTTGTTCCTCAGATTTATTCCACGTTCTTTTACCCTTGTTATTTGTATGTATGTTCTTTGTTCTTCATGGGGTTATGAGTGAATGATAGGTGAACCTTACTTCCATGGAGCAACTATCCAAAATTGAAAATTCAACACCGGGATGTCCTAGCAGAGGTTTGATGATGACAACAATGGAAAAATTGAAGTGATTTGGGAGATTTCATTCATTGGGAGGTTTTTGTCAAAAGTATTTAATGTTGTTTTACAAGTCGATTAAAGACCCTAACCCCATTGATTCGATGTTTCTAAGGTGATATGAACTAGGATCTAGTGTTTTCATGTGAATAGATCACTGGAACTAGATCTGTATCATTCACCGAGGCGCGTGGAGGAAAAACATAGTATTCTGGAAAATCCTGATGGACACAGCATGTAACCCAGGGTTACACAACTAGTGTCCCCCATTGAGCAGTCTCTAGGGTTTTGGGAGTTAGTTAAATGTCACACAATATGTTACACGATCACATGACATGAAGGCCCTTACCATAGACTTTTTGTGTATCTCAATATATACACGGACACAGGGTGGAGAAAACAAGTTTCCTACATTGCGTGTACCCCCCCACACGACATGTCCTAGACCAAGAACACTGGATACTCCATGTACTATTACACAGACAAAGATACAAAGGTTTCCATCATGTATTGGCACACACACAGAGTACACAGGCAGACCCCAGATGGAACGACATGGTGTGTGACTCCTTACACACGCCCTATACCCATATTCTACATAAAACAATTGGAATGACACGTGCCTTTGTACACAGGCAGTACCCTGGGTCAAGGGACATGGCGTGTGATCCTACTACATTCCATGTACCCATTTCTACATGGATTTTGTCTCCTGTAGAACATACCTTTGACAAGTTCCATTATGGTTTATTCCCATTTTCTATTCCCTGAAGGTTGGTGGGTATCGTTTCATACTCATAAGAGTATGATCCCTTTAGTTGGAATTCATGAATAGAGTTGTTGGAATCCCCCCAAGATGATCTTTGTGGGAACCCATATTCATATTATCACCCTAATAAGAGTCCTTAGTATTGATGTGACCCATCTTACAAGATGTTGATCCTCTACTTAGCGAGTTAATCGAGATGGAGTTATTGGTATCACACTATATCCATGGTTATGATCCTCATTTGTTTTGTTGTATCTCTCTCTTTCGATCTATCATTATATCTCTCTCATGATAGTTCCGAATGAATAGTACTTCTCAGATAGATGTAATCAGTGCTATCAGACACAGGAGTGTGTTCTCCTGGATGAGTGCTTCTTGGAATCTTCAAGTTGAGACTCTAGTGTTGGTATGTGGTAGTTGTGGCATACCTCAAGACGGTGTGTCTTGGAATGAGTATATCTGGATATTCTTATATGGGACATAGACATATACTTTTTTAGAGTTGATTGTATATTTCCTTTTTGTATTTCTTTATGGTTTCATTATTTCCTATTGAGTATTGCTATACTCACCCCTACACAGGATTTTCCCAAAAGTTTTGTATCTTATGAAGATGAGAGACCTTTTGAAAGAGTCCTCGATGGACTAGGACTGGATGGACCTTTGTGAGATCAAGAAGGATGAGGTGCATTCCGATGGGTACATACAGTAGTCCCAATACCATTTCTTAAGGTATGGAATTGTGGTTATAGAATTATTTTTGTGGGATTGTATTTGGACCAATTTTATCATACTTTACTTTTGTATCGTACTCTATTGGTTGGGATATAGAGGTATGGATGCAATGTTTCTTAGTAGTTTTTACATTTCAGATTTTTTTAGTCTGGGAGATGTGTGTATGTGTACAGGTACATAAGAAATTCCTCCCATGTTAGTCATATGCCTACTCAGTGCGATTCACCATCCCCTGGTCTATTGGAGGCGGGCTTGGGAAATTTTGGAATGGACCCCTCTAGGATGGGTTGTGACTAAGTGGTATCATAATGGTTGGTTCTTCTTTAGGACCGTGAATCTATGAGATTGGTTTGGAGCAATAGTGTTATGTGTTTAAAGTTCAGATTTCAGGCCAAAGACTCCAATGTTGGTGGTTAAAGCCTACACATCCATACGCCAACACTCTAATAACCTAATTTTTGACTTAGAACATGAGAAGACTTGTTGCAGGGAAAAATAAAGGTACTTGCATCAAATTGGAATGGGTTGTGGTTTCATGTCCTTATTGAGTAAGCTCCAAAGATATACATATTGTCTATGGTGTATTTTGTTTTCTTACATGATTCTTTTGAGATACATACCAGCTAGGATTCAGCAGCGTGATCTTGAGGATGAAACCCTCAGTGATGAGGCTTCGATACAGGGACAAGTTCCCCAGATGTCACCTCGAGGTGGTATAGCAGCTATACCATAACCTGTGGAGAAGAACATGTTACATGTAGTACTCAAAGATGAGGATCTAGGTTGATAATTATTCACGAGTTTTATATCTAGATACTTCTCAGGTTGTGAGGTAAGCCTGACCCTCATACGGTTGAGGACCGGATTGAGGTGGTGACCTGAGTTTTTTTCTCTAGTTAGGACACTAGAGAATTAGATTTTAGTCCTGGAAGATATCCTTCTATAGGGTTTGGTAGGGTAATGTTCGAGTTTGGCTATCTAGACTCATGATAAGGAATATATTTCATGGATTGAGTTTGAGCATCTCACCAGAGAGGATATCTCACCAGTTACACTGAGAGATATTATTATATTTGAGCTCCATCAGCTCCAGTAAAGTACCATGATAGTGGCTGATTATTCATTGTGGTTCACCAACATCTCTAAGTACTCGATGGATATTGTTAGAGATCCATACTTCATGGATCATATGTTCGATTGAGGTCTTCATAGATACATATGATCTAAAATTATACCTCTAGGAATTTCGTCATATGCTAGGGTGCTTGAGAGAGCTTTGGTGGTTGAAAGATTCTTGGTTGATCAGATACATCTGGTGATAGTAATTAGGGGATTAGCATGTCTATATACCTCACCAGTAGCGAACCAACATTAGTATCTAAGGTCCAGACGTGGGAGACGTTTCAAGAGGAGTTCCCAGGATATAGGATATCTAGTTCAGAGATCCCCGGGTGGGTCTAGTCTTCTTATGGAGAGGTGATGCTATTCATGTAATGGCAGGTGACATATCACTAAATATTTTCCAACCCACCACTCTTCTGATATAGAGATTGTGGATAGACCACCCAGGCAGAGACAATGATAAGATAAGGTAGATACATATGGTTGTAGAAAATGTTGAGGAGATGAGAGAGGATAAAGAGGTGGTCAGTGTTTTGACTTGTTACCACCACCATCCACCAGTGGTCCTTTCCAGGCATAGGGAGCAAGAGTATATGAGAGGGGACAACTGCACACAGTCGATTAAAAGACCTAGTGGCTATGAGAATGATTTTAGGTATGATCTGTCTCTTTCCTATGTTAGTTGTATTATTGATAGACATAAGTGCTAGTTATTTATTTCTCACCATAGATCCTGTTCGATACCAAGAGATTTCATTTGAACTAGTTACTCGACCCTTATTCTTGGAGACACATACTGGAGAAGCCTTAGTTATCACACATCTATGATGATAGTGTGACTTAACCCTTGGAGGTGAGTGTTTTGGTTGGAATATCTTATTGGAAGCATTGAGGCCTTACGACGTCATTCTTGGCATTGATTGGATATCCACAGTCCATTCCCAGAATGACTGTTTTAGGAAAAGGCTTAGGTGTGTCCACTGTGATGGAACATGGTTTTCCATTGTCATTGAGAAGGAAACTCAGGAATAGCTAGATGGACTCATGCATAGGACGGTGTAGTCAATTACTCATAAGTTTTCTATCCATACCCTCAGTGCAACCGATGTTATGAGATTATAGTTTGTAGTTGTGGTGGTAGAGTAAGATGACATCTTTCCTAAAGATGTTCCAGGATTACCTCCTTACCGGGATGTAGAATTCTGTATTTATTTACACGCTAGGAATGTGATGATATATGAACTATCATATTATATGGATCTTTAAGAGCTTCATGAGCTAAGGGTACAATTGGAAGTCTTACAGAAAAAGGCCTTTTTAGAGACCTAGTGTTTCACCCTATGCAGCCCCAATTTTGTTTTCCCAAAAAGAAAAACGGGAGCCTGAGGTCGTGTCTGGACTACCGGTGACTGAAGCATGTGACTGTGAAAGGAAAGTATTTGATACCAATAATTTATGAAATCTTTGATCAGTTAAGAGGATCATAATGGTTCTTTAAGTTTGAACTTCAATCAAATGATCACAAGTTGTGAGTATGGGATGAGGATATACCAAAGACTGATTTCCGATGTCGTTATGGTCACTATGAGTACATGGTGATGCTATTTGGAATGAAGAACTCCCTATAGGTGTTCATGGGACTCATGAAATGGATCATTCAACCATACATAGACTTTTTTGTGGCAGTCTTCATCGAAAAAACCCTTGTGTACTCAGTGTCTGAGGAGGAGCTCACAAGACACTTAAGGATGATTTTGGATGTAATCTGAGAGTACCATCTTTGTGGGAAACTCTCAAATTTATTGTTTTCTATTTAGGCAATCCACTTTTCAGGACCTATTATATTAGAAAATGGAGTGGATATGGACCCGACCAAGGTTTAGGAAGTGTTAGCAAGAGATCCACCTAGGAGCGTGATAGAGGTGCATATATTCCTTGGACTAGCATGCTATTACCGAATATTCATACATGATTTATCTAGGGTATCATCATTGATTAAAACATTTACATAGAAGGGATAGCCTTTCATGTGGATAGAGAAGTTCCATCAGACTTTTTATTAGTTTAGGAAGAGTTTTATGAGTGCTCTGATCATGATATTTCTGAAGGAGGGTTTCATGTACAAATTGTTATATGATGCATCAGGGACCAAGCTTGGTTGAGTCCTTATGCAGAGGCAAGCAGTAATTGCCTATGGTTCACGCTAGTTGAGACCACATAAGTAGAACTACATGACTCACAATCTTGTTTAAGTAGTTTTAGATTTTTTTATTGAATATGTGGCGATACTACCTAATGTGTGATCGATTTACCTTCTACTCTGATCAAAATAGTCTCATGTGTATCTTCTCTCAAAAAGATCTGAATGTGAGGAAATAGTGATGTCTAGAGTTCCTCCAGGAATAGGAATTTTAGATTGGCTATACTATTGGAAGGGAACATGGTGGAAGATTATCTTCTCTTGAGATCTATTTCACCATTTCCAAATGAGGCATTAGATACGTTGGCCTTATTATAGTTATACCTAGTAGATAGAGATGGAGCAACTTACATACAATCAATAGTTTTAACCCATACACTCTTATAATAACTTAGAAAGGCACAAATTGGGGATACCGAATACGATACTCTATGTGATCAGATATCCACAGGGCATGATCCTAATGTATATTCAAAAGTTGGGGATCACATCTTCCTTTTAAGAGGATGTACAGTAGTACCAGTGGCGTTGCAGGAGGATATTCTGAGAGAGTTTCATACATCCCCTTTGGAGGAACAACTGAATGTTAAAAATATGTACTAGGAACTATGAAGTTAGTTTTTGTGGCTGGAAATGATGAAAGGAGTTCTAGAGTTTGTTTCTCAGTGCCTTACTTGTCAGAAATTGAAGGATGAGGATCAGGTTCCAGCAAGTTTAGATCAACCCTTTGATGTGCTTGAATTGAAGTGGGAAACAATATCGATGGAAATCATGATGGTTTTACCACATAAATCCATGGGAGATGATTCCATATGGGTGATTGTTGACTGACTCGCCATTTCATCTGAATTCCTAGCTATCTGAGAGTAGAGTTCAGTAAAGAGCATGGGACACCTCTACATTTAGGAGATAGTTCGACTCTAGGGAGTTCCATCGAAGATAGTTTCTGATCGTGATTCTGGTTTAACATCATGGTTGTCGAATGGATTTTAGGGGTCATTTGGAACCCAATTACTCTTTAGCATAGTGTTTCACCCTTAGAAGGATTGGAAAATAGAGAGAACCATTTAGGTACTCGAGTACATGATGTGAGCTTGCATGTTGGACATAAGTCGTAGTTGGGAGGATCACCTACCACCAGTGGTGTTCATATAAAACCGTATCTAGCAATACACAATTGGTATGACACAATTTTAGGTATTGTATGAGGGACCCTATAGGTAACAACTTTTCATGACTGACCCAGGAGATTCATCACTCATGAGCTCATAGTTTGTGCGAGCTATAACAGAGAAGGTGGAGATCATCCAGGAGTGGATGAACACAACACCGATTTTTCAGAGGTGTTATGCTGGTAGGAGAGGGATGAGTTTTGAGTTTGAGGATAGTGACCTTGTATTCCATTAGGTTACACCTCATTGGGGATTACATAGATTTATATGAGGAGATAAGTTATCTTTGAGGTTTATCAGCCCTTTTCAGATTCTATTTAGAGATGGAGAGGTGGCCTACCACCTAGCTCTACCTCTACAGTTAGATCAGGAACATGATTTCTTCCATGTTTTCTATATGAGGAGGTAGGTTCATGACCCATCAGAAGTTATTTACTGGGGATATAAGTACATTCAGTATGGATTTACTTTTGTGGAGTACCCCAATGAAAATCGTGGATCAGAAAGAGGGGATTCTTTTGTGGTTGAGTGATTCATTTGGTGCATGTCTGGTGATAGCTCGAGAATCTCTTAGAGAGAGCATGGGAGTGGGAGGATCATATTCATGCAAAATAACCACATCTTTTTTTGTAGCCTTGTTTTTGGATTTTCGGGGATGTAAATCTCTAATGTGGGGAGAATGAAATGTCTCATAATTTTTCCATTTATTATATTTAAATATTATATTGGTTAATTTAGAGACCAGGAACTAAGACAGAATGCGATTCTAAGACCTAGTGTGTCTAAAATTATTGTTTTTATTATATTTAAATATTCATTAGCACACATGCATAGTTTTCAGAAATAAGTAGAATAACTTCTAAAAAGATGGACATATCAGAAATCTGAGATAAGCTTTATGTTTAGAGAAGTTGATTTACCTTAGGCATGATATAACATCAGCTAAAGGGGGTCAACTATGAAAATTAGTTTTGGGTATTTTTAAAGAATAAAATAATTGAAATATTTATTTTATTCTTGTCTTTTTTATTAATGTAGGGATATATTATTTTAATGCAATATTTTAGGTAGGGATCCAGGGTTAGGCTCATAACCCTGTAATAATTTGAAATCATTGGAGAGAACCCTAAATATTTATTAGGGTAGGAGATGATGGAATTTTGCATCAAAGATCAATGAACACCGTTCTTGACAGATCTCACCAATGGAAATCGATCCTCAATATTGAATGATCCAACTCCAAGGTGGGGTGTGTTGTTTTGATATTATTTTCCATGTTCTTAGATTCAATAGAAAACACAGACCAACCAACAACTAGATTGATTCGTGGTTCGATCATTCTTGAGGGATGGGTTTTAATTATGGGGTTTATGGGGTTTGATTATTTCTTAATTGATATGATTTTTTATCATTCTTACAGGATTATATCGAGACCTGAATGAAAATTGGTCGAGGTTCATTCCTCAGATTTGTTCCACGTGCTTTTTCACCCATTATTTCTATGTGTGTTATTTGTTGTTCATGGGGTTATGAACAAATGATCAATGATCCGAAATTGAAGACACAACACCAGGAAGACCTAGTGGAGTTGGATAATGATGAAGACGAATGAATCGAAGTGATTGAGGAGATTTTGTTCCATGGGGGATTTTCAGCTGATAGAACTAATTTTGTTTTCTAAGAAAATTAATGAACCGAAACCCATTGATTCAATATTGAGAAGGTGAGATGGCCTAGGATCGGGAGTTTTGAGTTGAATAGTTTTATATAGTGAGATATGTATCATTGTATGAGGTACATGGAGGAAGAACACATGATTTTGGAAAATCATGATGAACATGGAATATAGCCCTAGGTTATATGAAATGTGGCCGCCACTACGTGAAATCTATGGTTTTAGGAGTTATTTAAATGTCACATGGCATGTGACACTGTCACACAACATGTAGGCCCTTCCCAGAAACCTGATGTGTATATTGGGAGATACACAGACATGGGGTGGAGCACATGGGTTTCGTAGATAGTGTGTACCCCCACATGACTTGGCCTTGACCAAGTACATGGACTACCCCATATACCAGTACAAGGGAAGAGATACATGGGTTTCCAATGTGTACTGGAACATGGCCAGAGTACATGGCAATACCTCAGATGGGAGGAAACAACATGTCAATCCTTATACAGATCATGCACCCATCTTTACATGAAACAATTGGAGTGACACAGGACACTGTACATGGGCAGTACCTTGGGTCAGGGACACAACATGTGATCCTACTATAGTCCATGTACACCTTTCTACATGGTTTTAATCACTTGTCCACTGTACCTTGGACATTTTTCATTATGGTTGATTCACTTTATTGCTTCCCTGAAGGTTGGTGGGTATTGTTTCTTACTAAAAGGAGTATGATCCCTTCAGCCAGACTTCCTAGATAGAGTCATTGTAATCCCCCGAGAGTCCAGGTGTGGGATCCTCTATTCATCTTAATTCCCTTGGTAGAGTCCTTGTTATTGATTCAACCAATCATACTAGATGTCGATCCTCTACTAAGTGGGTTAATCTATATGGAGTTGTTGGTATCACCTTATGTCCCTCATTTTGATATTGATATTTTGTATCATATGCCTCTCTCTTCAGATCTATCAGTATATATCTCTCACAATGGTTCCTAACAAATATTACTTCTCGGACAAACATCATATGTGCAATAAAACACAAAAGTGTGTTCTCATGGATGAGTGATTTGTGGAATCATCGAGCGGAATCCCTAGTGTTGGTATGAGGCATTTGTGACTTTACTTTAGGCTATGTGTCTCTTCTTGAGTATATATGGATATTATTATATGTGTTGTGGGCATATACTTGTGTAAAAATGTCTATATCTTTCCTTTGGGTACTGATTTTTGGTTTTGGGTTGTCCTACTGAGTATTGTTATACTCACCTATACACAGGCTTTTCCCACATGTTTCATGTCTTGTGAAGATGAGTGACCTTTTGATAGAGTCCAAGGTGGACCAGAACCAAACAGATCTTTTTGAGACCAGGAAGGCTGAGGTGTGTTCCTACGGCTATAAACAGCAGTCCTAGTACCATTTTTTATAGGTTTGACATGCAGTTACAGATTTCTGTTGGCAGTATTGTATTTTTCCTGGTTTCTCATTACTATATTTCCTTGGCTTACTCTGTTATATGTGATATAGTGGTATGAGTGTATTGTTTTCTTAGTGGTTTTTACATTTTATCATTTTGTGGGCTTGGAGATGTGTGTGTGCATATAGGTGCATAAGAAACTCCTCCCATGTTAGTGATATGGCTACTCGGTGCTAGTCACCTACCCCTAGGCTATTGGAGGTGGGATTGGGGAGTCACGATATGGGGCCCATTGGGACGGGTCGTGACCTGTATGGTCATAACTCATACAAAATAAACCACTATATTACAAAGTGGATAGTTCTATTTAGTATCCATTTTTTCTCACCCAACCAATCTTTTAGAAAAGAAATATGTTTCTTTTTATGACAAATATTCACAATTTTCATCATGAACTCAACATTTTCGATAATATTTATATTGAAAAACTTTTTAAAAACATGTCATGAGAAACGAAAAGACCAGTAAGGTGTATAAAAAGATATAAATAAATTGTAAGTCCATGAATACTCATTAAAATTTTCCTTTTCAAAATAAAATTTGGGCACAAAATCATTTTTTTACCTAATTATTCAACTTATCTACCCAAATATTTTCAAAAAATGTATCATGAGAAATCTTAAAGAAAAAATAAAACTCATCAAGTTTCTTTGAAATCATGAAAAACACATAAAACATTTTAACAAAGCTATACTTTTCACCATTAAAAAGTTGAATATACTTTCCTTTACACATAAGATCATTATATTCCCTTACAAATCATAAGATTTACATAAAAACACATAGGAAGAAGAGATAAATGATGCAGTTTAATTAAAAATAATTTTTATATCACTCTTAAATATATTCATGAACCATCCCAGGTTGACCCTGAACCGGTCACCCGAGCCAATCTGTAACATGGTCCAAGAGGTGTTCCTGGTCCTCCCAAGATGAAAAATAGTGCTAGTTAATCATATCTTGATGATGGGAATGGTTTATCCAAAAATAAATTAATAAATAACTAGTGTAAAAGTAAAAAACGCATCCTGAAGACAATAAACAAAAGAACCAAACTAGCATCTACACAAAAAATAGAAAATAAAACCAAACCAGAAATAAAACCAAACCAAACCAAACCATACCCGATTGCCACTAAAAATCAATGTGAAACCAAGGGTCACTCTCTGATACAATAATCCAAATCACCCATAGTGACTGTGACCAAGATTTAACCTTCATCTAAAAATAAAAACAAGAAATAAGTATAGGCATGAGTATTAAAACTCAAAAAGAATTCCCAAGAAATATATTCCTAATGAATATACATTAAATAAATGATTCATCAATTTCAAGTTTGAAATAAATTATATAAACACAGGGTTTCACACCTTTCTTCTCCAATCAAATCATAGTTCATTTCCCTTTTCATTTAAAAGAGGTTTATGTTCTAATATGGAGGCTTTAGCATTTTTAAGAAAGAGATAGAGAGAAGAATGAAAGATGTTTTTATCTAGAAAGGGTAAAAGGATATAAAACATTATCAATCATTTTACATGAATCATTTAAAATCAAATTACCACTTTTATCAAGGATGTAAACAAAAAAGGAGAGAAGGAGAAACAAAATCACAATAAGGGAAATGGAAAAATACCACACAAAATACCAATCTAGACATGGAAATTATATCGTCTATGACTGAAAACTAAGTTCCAAGGTAATATGGGAAATGCTATAAGCATAGGGGATAACATAGAACATACTGAAACATGATTCATCTTATAGTCATGACTCAACTGATGTCATCAACCAGCCCAATTTCTGGGTCGTACACTACATGGTCTAACTAGGGGGAATAATACAAAAGAATAGAAAGGTACATACTAAGGTCTACTAGCCAGAGAATAATCCACAACTAGTGCAGAAAATGTTCTCAGACAATCCACTAGTAATGCTGGATACTCATTCCATATCAAAAGTTGGGGAGGGCCATTAAAATCCAAAAAATATAGCCATCATTAAAATTCATAGAGGAAAAAATAAACACACACAATAACTACCTCCATATTAGCCTATGGAATATACCATTTCATTCAAACTATCAAAAAATGAGGGATGACCCATTCGAAAGACCTCTCAACCAAAATAACATCCAATAAGGTAATAGATACATACTAATTGGATTTTTCTTTAAAATCCTTTGATTTAAAAGTTTGAAATGAGCCTCTACCATTCATTGAGTAACAAGAAATTTAAAAAGAACCCAACACACCATTTAAAAATCCAAAGAACCATTTGGAACTATATATAGAAGTAAAATCACCATTACATAAGACAAGAAGGAATTTCAATAAATAATTAGTGTGTGAAGTTTAGTGAAACACTTTCATTAAGTCCAAAACAATGAGAAATTACCCTCATTTCCTTTTGAACAATTATTTTAAAAATCATAAAACAATAGTTAGTATTAAATAAAGGTGTGAATGTCATGAAATCAATGTTTCTTAAATTTAAATTCCAAATGAAAAGGGATTACGACCTCAATCCACATGATTTTCATCAACGAGAACCCAAAACAACCCCAAGGGACCAAGAGGACAAGATCATCTAAGAGATACATTAACAAAAAAACATCCAATTTATAACACAATAAAAAACCCTATATCAAAGAGACTAAGGAAGAATAAGAACTCAGTAGAGGATTAATGAAAAAGGAAAGGTAAGAAGATATGCGGGAAATAACATGATGATTCGCTCCAAAAAATGACGAAATGTACATGGATTTACTATGATTGGAGGAGGGAGTAGTAGGGAAGAACGGAGGATCTCCCCTTTGGTTAAACGACTCCAATGAGGGGAAATAGTGGCCTTTGGGATTAAAAAATGAAGAGGGAAACAGGGAATTTCATACAAATAATGAACTTAAAAACTATTCATGGTTTGACCACATGATTCAAGAAACCATGCACTAAACATGATCCCATTACTATACACATTGGACACCCACATTGTTTGGGAAATGATGCTCCAACCGTGAAATATGGTTCTATCAAAATTTGTAGAACCATGCACATGCTTGCAGGATTGTATGAACTAACCATGATGAAGATGAGTTACATCATCCAGAGAAAACCAAGGACCTACAAAAATACTCCAATGAGCCACATGGTATGGGATAAACCATGGGTTACCATGAAATCATAACTGTGCAAGTTCAAATTGAACAGAAAAGAGACTCAACCAAAAGTGGTCTTTTGGTTTCACCTTAATCATGAACCAAAAACATGAAATATAAGAAAAACTGATCAATACTCAATGTTTCGATCTGAATCCTTCAGAACATAATATTGAAGACAAATACACAAAGATAAAGTAAAATAAATGGGGAAAATAATAATCGAGGTGTGACAATTCTCCCCACAATAATGCTTTCTACCCCCAACAATAGTTAAAGACTCAAGTTGATCAGGTAAAAAGATAAGTAATAATGAACGCACATGATCTAATTTGTCAACCAAAAAGGCACATTAACCACCACTAGGTTGAATACAAGCACTTCATCTGGAAGAAAACCACCGAACACTAAACTACTCCTTGAACAATGATGGAGGAACCATAATCCACATGCTAGAAAAATTAATGGTACTACAACCATCAATCCTGCTCCAAGGACCCAAAAATTACCAAAGAAGAATGAAAAATTTATTTCAGACAACACTGCATGATAGGGCTAACCATTAGGCACCTTTTCGGGGGGGGGGGGGGGTCAAATAAAAAGGACTAGGTAGAATAAAGGATCGATTTAAAAAAATATCAGAGGCCTATGGTGGACTCCCCAACATATTTTTAATATAGATGGATGATCAACAGAATCCCACAATCAAAAATAGAACCTCTAAACCAAAATAACTGAAAAAAACTCCAAAATGTAAACAACAATAGGATCAATATACATAACAAAACATGCTCTACACTAACACAACAAGACTGAGAATTCCTCAAAAGTCACCTCTATTAAAACAGTGGCCCCAAAAGGTACATAAAATAATTTAAAAATCCTAAACATAATATGGACCCAAAATATGCATCCAATATAAAAAATATACATTTTCTTTAAAAGAGACTTAATGCTAAGCCCAGATCAACACCCCACTCTGGAAAATGGGATGTACTTTATTTCGAAGGGGAAAATCCGGTTCCACATTGCTTCTTGGAAACACCCTGAAAAAACCATTTCAAGGGACCCAAGATTCCACAAGTATCGAAAGTATTTGGATAATTTTAACTTAATGAATTCTTGTGACCTATGACACCACACTGATGACACACCAGGATCCTAATCCGAAAAGAAACTAAAAAAATATTAGGAGGCCTCTTAATTCCACCACCTACATGACCCAGATCAATCCACTTCCTAATATCTTCATTGGAATTACCTTCACCGCTTCCATGGATTGGAAGAAGATTTGAATCATTGATAACTCATGATAACATGGCTTCATTCCTAATAGCATTCCTCACCATGCAGATAAAGGAGTTTAGAATGAATTTCTTCACCTTCATCTACAGATCAGGACGAAACACATTCTTAAAATGTTTTGATTTTAGAGAAGAAACCTCGACCAACTCCAGAAGATAGAAAAATAGATATGAAAAGTTATGGAGGATATATAACACTTATCCAACACCATGATAAATGAATCATATACCCACCACCTTAATCACCTTCACAACCTCAGGGAAGTATAGAAAGATTAATGAGGCCTGGAATAATTCCTAGGTGACATGTTCCCAAAGCATGGTCATAACGACCCACATCCACCACATCTATCTTAGTCCTTTGAGAATATAAGTTGTGAATGTAACCATTAGGGACTTAGGAAACTTGAGAAAACCAAATATCCTTTTAATTTTACTCATCCACTCTTCTACTTCAAAATGATCTACATGACAATAAAATAGATGAGAATTCCACATTAAATACTCACAGATAATTTATTTAAGTTAATCAACTGCAGGTTCTAGTAATGGTGAACCACATATATATTCACCTTAGATATCCATCAAATCATTGGTGTGGGATCACACTAAATAACAAGAAACCAAACTCAAGAAATCAAACAAACCAACCAAAACATGAGACAATTAAACACTAAAAATAAAAAGAATCCAACTCACAAAGTTCCCAAAACCATTTCCAAAAACATACTAACAACCACATAAAAAAACATTTCCCACTCTACACCCCATTCCATTTAATTTACACTAAAATCACTTAATTTACATCAATAAATCCAACCATTTTTTCAAATATCATTTAATTAAAAACCCAATTTATCAAAATTCAATTTAGTTAAAAATCTAATTTAAATTACTTCACATAAAAAAAATATGAAAAATTATTTATCCTTTACAAAAACCAAAAAATATTCACTTGAAATCTAGTTTTTACTATTTAAAACAAGGGGTTTCAAAAAAATTTCAAAATCATGAAGACCCAAGATGAACTCACAATGGGGAAACTGGTATCAATGTGTGACAAGGCCAAATGGTTGGTTGACATATTTCAATCACACTGCTGACATAGAAAATCTTTCATAACCACTTCTTTGAGCTCCAAATTTATTTTTTGGCCCTTTGGGCTGATTAAAACATCTGAAAAAACTCGAGGTTTGCTTCCCCAAACACCAAACACCCCACAAAAACCATATAAAAATATAAAACCCTTATCCCTATAGTAACAAAAGGTTCGAAATAAAAATTATTGGTGAGACACTTCCTAATACCAACACCCCATATTCTGACATTACAAATCCATCATCAATGACAACCCAAATAAAAAAATAGTTCATTGAAATATATTTCCTCTAAATAACCAAACCTATGATACCGTTTTTTAATTAACCTACCCATGTTGACCCTGAAACCTATCACACAAGACAACCCATAACATGTCTCATGTGGCATTCCCAATATTCCCATGCTGGAAACTGTTGCCAAGGAATCACAGAGATATGATGGGAACAATTTTGACCAAAATAAATAATGAATAGTAGCATAAAACGAATCATATCAGTGAAAAGATAATAAACAAAAGAACCAAACCAGCATCTACAAAAAACATAAAAATAAAACCCAAACCTAAATAAACCCAAACCAAACCCGACTATCACTAAAACTCCACATGTACACGAGGGTCAGTCTCTAATCCCAATCCCAACATCATCCATGTGGACTGATATCATGATAAAACCTACACCCTAATCAAAAATAATATGGAAGTACATGTTTTAGTATTAAAACTTAGTTTGAAAGACCAAATAATTAATTCCCAATTCATTTCTATTATATAAAATATTCATCATTTTCATATTTAAAATATATTATATAAAACTGGTTTCTTTTTCAAGAAGGAGGCTTGAGAAATTTTAAGAATGAGAGAGAGAGAATAAGGAATGATGTCTATATTTTTAAAGGGTAAAAGAGTGTAAAAAATTCTACAAAATTTTACATGAAACATTTTAAAACCAATTATCACTTTTATCTTTGAATTCCACAAAAAAGGAGAGAAGGAGAATGAAATGCACAACAAGGGTAGTGGAAAAATACTACACAAAAGACCAAGATAGATGAGGCACCTAAATCATCAATTATAGTCAAATAAGATCCAAGGTAACATGGTGAAACCTAGGATATGATGGTATAATATAGAATATATTGATTCATGATTCATCTGGTAGGCGCACCTCACCCAATGTCAATAACTAGTCTGAACGATCAGTGGTACCCTACAAAGCCAAACTGAGGGGTATAATCCTGAAGTAGATAAAGGTCCATTAAAAGGTCCACTATATAGATAACAATACAAAAATAGTGATTTTTTATATATATTCAACTTTCTATTTTAGGATCCCATGTCATATAAAAAGTGGTGATGAGATAAGAAAATATAAACAACCAAGAAATCAAATATATGTATTGAGAAAATAGTCAAAACACAAAATCAAAACCCCCCAAATCACTCGAAGGAATATAAAATTTCCTTAAAACTATCATCATACGAGGGATGTCCCATGCCAAGGACCTCCCAATCCCACTAACATCCAATAAGGTATGAGATACCCCCAAGGGGGGTTTTCTAAGAAAAAACATTGATTTAAAATCTATAAATATGCCTCTACCATTATTTGATTAATAAAAAATTTACATGGAACCCAACACACCATTTCTAAATCCAAAGACCCATATATAACTCTATTTGAAGTCAAACATCGTTACAAAAAAACACTGAAATTTTGACTAACACATAGTGTGAAAAGTTTAGTGAAACACTTTCATTCAATCCAAAACAATGGAAAATTCACTTCATTTCATGTCATAAAATTATTCTAAAAATAAAACAACACTAATATGTATCAAATAAAGGTGTGAAATTCAAGAAATAAATGTTTCTTAAATTAAAAGTCCAAATTCAAATGTAAACCAACCTCAATCCACAACAACATCGATAATGAGAACCTAAAACAACCCAACAAGGGTCTAAGATTAAAAGAACATACAATAGAGACCATAGAAACACAAATCCCCAAATTTAGAACCCAAGAAACAAGAAACCAAGACCTAAGAGGCCAATGAAGAAGAGGAAATCATGAGAATAATAAAGAAGAAGGAATGAGAAGAATATACAAGGAAAATACCTTGATCAATCACCCCAAAAATTATAAAATTCCATATAGATTCACTAAGGAAGGAGGAGAGAGGCATGTGGAAGAGGGTAGGATCTCTCCTAGGGTCATAAAACTACATTCAGTGGAAAATGAGGCATTTGGGGTTACAAAATGAATGAGGAAAAAGATAATTTTACACTTTTAATAAACCTAGTCACTTTGCATGGATTGGGAAACTATGATCCAACCATGCACCAATTAATAGACACACCAGACTCCTTCATGGTTTTTTAAATCATGTGACAATTGTGAGATATACTTATATAATAAATTGAAAAACCATGAATATACTTTCCACACAGTTTGGATTAACTATAATCAAGCTGGGTTCCCTTATCTAGAGACACCCAAGGATATACATGTTTAATCTTGGGAGACCCATGGTTTGGATTAGATGGTGTTATACCACTGAAACCCTAAGCATGAAATTGTAATATCAACAGAAAAGATAGTCATACACAGGAGGTCACATAACATCCACTTAATCAGGCACCTACATCATGCAGGAGAATAAAAAAAACACAATACTCAATGTTTTGATCTGAAACCTTTGAAACTCAATAAAGAATCCAATGAAACAAATATAAGATAAAATAAAGGGGGAAAATAAAAACTATGGTGTGAAATATATGGTGTATCCCTCGTGGTTACACATGAAATAACCATCATAGTTACATTTGGAGTAACAATCATAGTGACACTAAAAATAAACATCATAGTTATACTTTTAAAAATGGTTATAGTATACTCAAATATTATGTTAAGAGAAACCTAATCCATAAAATATATCCCATATTTTGAATAATCATAATAGTATATTCCAATATTCCCTTAGTATAAACCTAATTAGTTAATTATATCCCTTTACCCATTGAATTGGTGATCTATAAAGGGCTCCCTGAGAATGGTTTATCATGAAACCACCTATCCATGGCTAACAAAAAAGAGTACATAATTGGTTAATAATAGAACAAACCTTAATCCCAAATAGTTCCCATAAACTATATCATAATCATAAAACTTAAAAGATTTCATCATAAAGTAATTCTTTTATCCCATAAAAAGTTTTTTCATATATTGATATATCCTATTTTATTAAACCCAATTTTCAAAACTAATATTCCCAAAATAAATTGAAAAGGAGATTTTCATTGAATAAAACATTGAATATTATAAAATAAACCTAATGTAAAATAATGGTAATGGTGGTGGTAAAATCCACCTTTTTCATAAATGCTAAAATAAATCCTTCTTTTGTCTTTTTGTAAATAAGGTCAAAACATTTATTAAAAATATTCCTTTTGAAAAACATTGAAATAAAGTCAAAAGAAAAATAATTTTTACTTTATAATTCAATTATTTACATATAAATATATCCAAAAAATAATATTAAAAATAGGACTATGGTATAAAAAGTTATTTTTAAGGGAAAATTTTAAAGATAATGTTTTAAAAGAAAGTCCCTTACCTTCAGACCAACTCTTCATGTACGTACTTTATGTTCCAGAAAAATAAACTTCTATTAATTTTTTACACGATTAAAAACCATTTTCATGTTTTTTATTCCATTTATATCACTTATTAAAATGTTATATATAATTACTTAATCATTTATGTTCACATCATATGTTTTGATGATACTCGGTACATAAGTCCAAAATGAATTCGGTAGGTTTAAAATGGTCAAAGTGGTCATTATTCCATAATACCCATAATAATAATAATGAAATAATTATTATTTTTAAAGATAAATTATAATTTTAAAACCAATACATAAAAATAGATAAGAAAAATGAACTATATTACAATCATGGTGATTGTATAGTGTACATACACATTATTAACATTTCCATTTTTCAATAATCATTTTAGAAAAAGTTAAGTAACATTATATCATAACAAAGTGATCATAAAATCATAAGTATCATATTATGTTTATAATTATACTTATATATATCATATTTGTTATGTAGTGATGATAAATGAATTACATCACTTCATGGATGTGGTAGTCCACACTTATACACGAATGACATTATCATTTTCCAATGTATGTAAATTTAAGAAAATATATGTTATATTATCTTTATATATTGATAAATATTTGATTAATATCATATATATATATATATTAAATCCATCATTATAACCATCCATTAGATACATTTATAGAAAATTAATTACATCAGTTCATGAGATGGTAGTCCTCCGTACAAATGAATGATGAATTCTTTTCAGATTTGATGGAGCTTGGAGATAGATAAATGTTATTAAATTAAAATAATAAAATAAAATTACATGGATTATATTTATTTGATTATTTTTTATGGTTTAATAATACTTTATGGAAGTGGAAGAAGAAATAAAACAAAAATATGTATTTAAAAACTATACCTCTTCCTTGGAAAATCATCTATTCTAAACACTAAAAGACCTCTACCACTGGAATGTTTCCCACAGTAAGGCCTCGATAATGGTGTTATGGATGGTAGGAAGGTATTTAGGTGGATATTGGTCAAATGAATTTGTTTTTATGTTTTATGTAAAGATAATAAGATATTATTCTATATAAGAGAGGGGAGATACACTCCATGAATTTCTGAAAAATATTAAATTAGTATAAATTAATAGTGAATTGAAAATGGATCTAAAAATATTTATTTATAATATATGTTTATTATGGGTGGAAATAGAATCATAAAATAAAATTTTTAAAAGTTTGTATCATATTTTTCCCTTATCATATTATTTTAACCCATTGTTAAACCTTTTGACAATTTCCAATATATTAAACTTCTCTATCCTTTAAGGCTTGATAATGCTACTATAAATTAAAAATCTACAAATAAATGGATCATAGTTGATTTAAATAACTATATATCAATTGTTTTTGCTAATATAAGTTTTTTATGACATAAAAAAAATTTAATAAAATAATATTTGTTTTAAAACATCATTAATATCTATTTAAGTACTATTGATTTTCTTTATTGTTAATAAAATAAATAAAATAAATAAATTTTTATAATATGAATAAAAACATATATGATATATAATCTTTGTCAATAAAATTTGTGCTTCATTCTAATTCTTTCAAATTATACTACTTGATTTTTGACAATATCATTTATTTTATTTTTCATTAATTGAATAATTATGGTGTCAATATTTTGTAAGCATTTAAAGCAAATTTTTATTTACTAAAAATTAAAAATAAATTACCATAATAAATATAAAGAAGTTATATTTTAAATAAATATTTATAACTATAGAAATCCTCTATTTATCCCAAATTTACAAATATTATAGTTATTAAAACAAGAGTGTGTCATTTTAGACATTTCTTTACATTAAATATTATAATGGTTATTATCATATAAAAATGGAAAAGAATGAAAATATATTATAAAGTTGGACGAGTTTTGATGATATATACTAAGTTAAGTGTTAGGGTCATTTTTTATTCTTTATCATTATATTTTTAACTTTAATTACCTAATCCCCTTTACCATGGTAATAAATATTAACAAGGTTACCATTTGTATTGAAAAAAAATAAAAGGGACCTATTTAGTAAATTAGGAATCAATAATACCAGTTATGGAAGAAATTTATCAAAATTGAAAACACATAAGTAGAATATATTAATTTAAAATTAAATTGAAAAATGCGAAAAGCGAGTTTTTAGAAAATAACATATTTTAAATATAAAATGATTTCATACTAAATTAAAGAATAAAGAAAATTAAAAAGTACATAAATTTATTAATTTTAATAAAAAATAATAAAACATTAAATCTATTCCAAAATTTAATTTTACATAGTAAATAATTGAAAACAAAATACCATTTAAAAAAAATAGTATTTTTCACTATTGAAAATTCATCTTTCTCATAAATTTAAAAAATTTCACCTTAATATAATTTTGATATGAATATTTCAAAAATTAATTTCATTTTATCAAATAAATTTTATAAATGTTTCAAAAATCAAATATACCCATTTTTTCATAAAATTTAATAAAAATCATATTTGATGAATTTTTTGAAGAATAAAATATATTTCCTAAAAACTCATTTCTTATTTACAAACCATTAGTCATTAAATTTTTATTTTTATAACCTTTAAATATTTTTCATAATTATTTAATCCTATTCACAACTTCCAATTTAACAACTAGGTTATAATGGTCATATGTAAATAATAATTTTTCACCGTTTGTTTATGATTGTTGTTTTGAATTTTTTAATCTATCAAACATATCCTTACTTTAAAAAATCTATAGATATTAAATTCTACCCCATAATTAAATTTCTTACTTGAAATTTGTACTTGGTCTTAGAAACGGAGGGTTTAACTTTTCAAAATAGATTGTTTGTAATCCCACAATGTAAAAATGGTTAATGAAACTTCCACTTGAAAATAATGAAAAGGCATGTACTAAGCTCATATGAAATAATATATAACTATGTTTTCATGTTGGAAAATATTTATGCGATTTGGATACATATAAATGGTAGAAAAAATATGACACCAATGGACTGATGGAGAGTGATGGAGAACTTGTTCATGAGAAAGTTAGTATCACAAAACCGTTAATATATGAGGGGTCAAAAAACAATTCATTTCTGAATAAAAAAGTAAACATGCAACTTTTTTATTTCAATATCCATTTCAATGATTTGAGGAATTAAGTTTTCATATTTTCTAAAATATTAAGGAAATATACTCACTTGAAATGTTTAATTTCATCCTTCGATCAATTTCTACCACAATCTCATCTTTTGCTCCAAACGATGAATATTCAAGATGATTTTTTCATGCCTGAAGCCCAGAAATAAACTTATTAATGGATCAAATAATTCCATAAATTGATAAATAGTTATTCCTCATGTCTTTTTACATTAATCAAAAACTAAATGTTTAGCACAAGTATGATAATTCCCAAAATTAATAAACCTTCATATAATGAAATTCAATATTAATAACTAAATCCTCAAAAATAATACTCAACGATTTTCTTATATTATTCTATAAATATCTAGAATTTTTATTCATAAAAATATTCTAAAATAATATAAAAATCCATATATTAAAAGGGTTTTATCACATATTCTTCCAATATAAATTTAACATTTTCTCTAAACAGCATCAATCAATCTAAATTTCTCATACAAAAAATGTATATGACATAATCAAATATTCTAAAACATATGATAATATTTTCCAAAAATAAATTCAATGAACATAATGACACAGTTAAAACATATATTGTCATAAAAAATCCCATAATATCCCATAATGTTCCCCAAATTTACAATGTCCTTCTTCTAAAATCACTTAATCACCAAATCAATTTTCAATCCCAGGATTATCATAAAATGCTTGTTCACAAAATCAACTAAATATTTATCCATAAAAAATAAAAAATTAGGTCATAATAACCAAGACATAACATAGGATAATGGTAGGTGTTACACTCTTGTCTCCCTACAATTGTGGGTTCAATCCCTGCAACCTTATTAGATATAACGCGTCATCACCCAGTAAGTGGGATGTCATATTGTTAACAATATTTTTATATAATTCCTATAACATTCCCAATAATAGGAAAATAATCCTAAAAAATAACCTTATTCATAAAATATCATATAAACCTTATGGTTAAAAACACTGTTAAACTTATCCAACAAAAGGGAAAGGAAATTATTCATTAGACAACTTTTTTCACATGTTAAACATAAGATATAAAAATACCTAAAACATTTATCAAAACTCAATACTTTTATCCTGATGTATTACCATCAAATAAAACCTAAAAATGGTCTTCTAGCCTTTGAACTAATGATTAACCCTAAATTTACCACTATATTATAACTCTTGAACCCCTATAAGTGGAAACCAAAACGTTGGAAATTATTTATTAACAATGATTTACCATATTATTCCTTAGTACTTATTTTCTACAAAAAAATATGAATCATGTATTAATATTAAATAATATGATAACATAAGAGAATATATAATCCATACCTTTCATATTTAATTTTTGTTCCTTAATATTAAACATTAATCGAATTTGGAATTAAAAAACATTCATATGTTAGTTCAAACTGATCATGTTCTTGATCTTTACACCCAGTACATTGATTTTCATAATGACTATACTCCCAAAATTTAAAACATTCATTTTATTCTTTGAGAAGAACTTTACTCATAATATTTGTGTTAATTGAATCCATCCTTTTTCCCTTAGAATATTATTGTTTTATTCCCTCCATTAACACATAAAAACACAATCATATTCTTTTATGAATTTTTTGTAAATGTTTCTTCCAAAATTCATAACACATAAGTCATTAAATACTTTTTTCTTTATGATATTTATTACCTGAACTTCCATGGATATTCACTTCTCTCTTATTTTATGAGTTGAGAAACTCACCTAGGTTAATTTTGTTAATTATATATTTTGATAGGTGGTTAAGAATCACCATAATAGTTTTCAATAAATATCCCATTTCATTTACTTTCTCACCCAAACAACCACCTCATTTTCCTTAACATCCATACATAGGTTCCTCCTAAATCCATCCATTTACTAATCCAAAAACATTACTGTGAGAATATTAAAAAAATCAGAATATACCATCTAATGAGGTTTATAAATAATAAGATATCGTTAACCATGTTATCTTAAAATCTTTTCTATTTATCTAAATAACCATAATTCTCTCTGACCTACAATCCTATGTGTTTATAGATGACATTCAACTTATGTTCAAATAACATCATAACCTCTAATGTTATTTAAAACATAATCTGATACCGATTGTAAGGAACCGACCTTATGCATTACATATTCTAGTGACTTTAAACAATAGTTAACTTTCATTCATTACTAATGATATTTTAGGTTCAGAGTTTTAGAGAGTTAGTTCAAAACTATTAAATAAAAAACTCATATATTATAAAGTGGACACTTCTATTGACTATCCATTTTTTTCACCAAACCAAAATTTAGGAAAAGAAACATGTCTTCTTTTCACGAAACATTTTCACAATTTTAGTATTGACCTCAACCATTTACCAAATCATAAAATGAAAAAACATTTTAAAAAATATTGTATGAGAAAAAAAATAGTAAGGGACATAAAAATAAATAAAGAAACCATTAGTTCATGAACACTTACAAGAAATTTTCTTGTTCAAAATAAACATTGGATTAAAAATAAAAATTTCCATACTCAATAATTCACCCACAATACCCAAATATTTTCATTAAAATTTTCCAAATAAATATTAAATTAATAAATAAAACCCATAAGGTTTCATTGAAATAATGAAAAACTCATAATAACTTTCTCATAATGTTATGCTTTGATCCTTTTAAAAGATGCATATACTTTCCATTAAAGATAAGATCATTATCTTACACTGAGAAATCATAAGATTCCATTAATAAACCAAATAAATCATAGATAAAATAGGTAGTTTACAAGAGATATAATTTTCATACCACTCTTATATAAGGATTAACCCTCATGGTTAAAGATCGAATAACAATAATGGTTATAGTTTAAGCATCTATCACAGTTACACTTGAAATAACCATCACGATTATCCTTGGAATTACCATCATAGTATATTATGATAATCTATAAGGAGAAATATAATACATTAACTCCAACCAATAATTAGAATACAAATTACATTATATTCCCATATTTTATTAGGATAATCCTAATCAGTTGACTCTCCTACATTACCCAATGCATTTGATATTTATAATTGTCTCACCCGACCAGACAATATCACAAAACCAACTGTCCATAGTTTATAACAGAACCAACCATATTTGGATTATAAATAAACCAAAAATCATCATAAACAATTCCGAAAAACCATTAAAAAATCATAACACATAAAATATTCTATCATAAAAACATTATTTTCTCCCATAAGAATGTATTTTTGGATATTGACATATCCTTTTTATTTAAGACCAATTTTCAAAACTAAAATTCTAAAATTAAAGTGAAATAGGGATTTTATTTGAATAAAACATGTAATATTATAAAGTAATACAATCATAAAATAATGGATACAATTGCAGGAAATTTGACTTGTCTCCACATATATTAAAATAAAATATTCTTTTTGTCTTTTTGTAAATAAAGTCAAACAATCGAAAATAAAATATTCTTTTTGAAATATTTTGAAAGATTTTAAAATGAAACATAATTTGACCTATATAATTATATTATTTACATATAAATATATATAAAAATTAATTTTAAAAATATGAATTTTCATGAAAAAAAGAGTTTTAAGGGAATATTTAAAAGAGAATTTTAAATAAGAAAGTCTCTTATCTTGAGTCCGACATATCACGTTAGTTCATTATGTTATTGAATAATAAAATGATATTAATTATACAATTTATTATAAAATATTTTCATGTTTTTTATTCCTTTTATATCGCTTATTATAATATTATATATAAGTACAAATCCACTAAAGATCACTTCAGATGTTTTGACGATATTCGATACCTTAATCTAAAATGACTTCGGTAGGCAGCCTATGGTCAAAACATTCATTAGCCTATCAAATATTGAATAATAATAATGAAATAATAATCATTTTAATAAATCAAATATAATTTTAAAACCAATCATGATTTATTTCTATTAAAATTGAACTATGATAATATCATGGAGATGGTATGTCATACACACGCATGGGTGATGTTTCGATTTTTCAGTGGTCATTATAGAAAAATGGTAAGTATAATTTTATATTTACATAATTATAATTATATAATAAATATCATATTATTTATTTAATTTTAATTAGATATATATATCATCCATGTGATTTGGGGATGAAAAACGAATAAAATCGTTTCATGGAGGCAGTAGTCAACACGTACGCGTGAACAACATTATCATTTACAAGTGTGTGGATGTGTAACAAAATATGTTTTATATTATCATTAAATAATGATAAATATTTTATTAATATCATATATATAACTTAAATTCATAATTACAACCATCTGTGAGAGACGGTGACAAAAACTAATTACATCGGTTTAGGAGGCGATAGTACACCATACACAAGAATGATGAGGTTAATTTCTAAATTTATGGAGGTCAGAGATGTATATAGGTTGTTAAATTAATTTAAAAATCTTAGTACAAGGGGGATATTTGTATTATTATTTTATCATCTTTTAATAATATTTAATAGAATTGGAAGATGATATAATACTAAAACATATGGTTAAAAATTATACATATTATTTGGAAAATAACTTTTTCTTAACACCTTATTACCTCTACGATTGGTATTCTACAAAAAATAAGGCCTCTTTAATGTGTTTAGGAATATTAAAAAGTGATTTTGGAGATATTTTAGGAATAAAATAGGTTTTCAAGAGTTAAGTAAAGATAATAATAGATTTACTTTGATAAAAGAGGGGAGGGGCACTCATTGAATTTCTCAAAATATTTAAATATTATACATTAAAATTTATTTACAAATATGTATAAACTGATTTATTTAAAATATATAATGATTATTGTCCTAAATACTCTAATAAAATATTATAAAGAATTTTTTGGATGAAATTTTCACTCTTATTGTTTTGTTTTAACCCTTCGTTAACCCTTTTGACATTTATAGTAATATTAATGTTTTCTACCCTTTAAGGGTTGATAATGACAATAAAAATAATAAAATACCAATAAATGGATCATGGTTGGATCAGTAACCATTAAAAAATAATTTGGAAGAATCTAGATTTTGTATAGTATTTAAATAATTTAATAAAATATAATTTATTTTAAAATGTCATTAATGTCATTTTTTTACTATTCATTTACTTTGAATTTAATAACATCAATAAAACTATGGAATTCGAATAAAATGAATATGAAATTATATAATATGTAAATTTTATATATAAAATTTTGGGGTAACATTATTTTTTTAAATCATACTATGTTTAAAATTTTGTAACATTTTTTTTTATTTTTTAGTTAATTGAATAATTAATACATCTGCGTTGTTTATGAATTTATGGAAATTATTTAGTCAATAAAAAATATAATTAAATTTCTATAATTAATATAGGTTATTTATTTTTTTAATTAATATTTATAACCAAATATATCTTTATTTTATCCCCATGTTAAAAATGTTATAGTTATTAAAAATAAGAGTGTGACATTTTTGTCTTTTCATTACCCAAAATATCATAAAGGTTATAATCACATAAAAATGGCCCAAAAGGAAATATATTTTACATTAGGATGATTATGGTTTAGATATACTCATCAAATAAAATTAAGGGAAGTTTTTGTGTCATTTTATAGTCCTTATCAGTTAAATTGTTACTTTAATTACATAATTTACCTTTCACTATGGTAATAAAAATTACAAAGGTTATTGTTCATATTAACAAAAAAATGATCTATTTAAAAAATTTATACCCATTGATTCTAGATATAGAATTAATTTTGAATAATTCATAAAAAAAGTGAAAGAATTTAATTTAAAATTAAACTGAAAAAACATGATGAAAAACTATTTTTCAGAAAAAAGCCTATTTTATGTATGAACTGTTTTCATACTAAATTTCAGTATAAAATTAATTTTAAGAAAAATTGATTATTTTAAATAAAAATTAACTGATGAAATTTTAAAACTAATACAAAATATAATTTTACTTTTTAAATAATCTAAATGAAAATATAATTTTTAATAAAAATAATTATTTTTTTAATATTGAAATTTCAATTTTTTAGAAGTTCTCAAAATTTCATATTAAGATAATTTTGATAAGATAATTTTAAATTTTTTTTATAAAATAATTATTTTAAATGTTTCAAAAATTAAGTATAATATTTTTTCCTAGAAATAAATAAAAACCATTTTTGAAGAAAACATATTTTTGAAGAATAAAATGACAACTAAAAATTTGGTGATTATTTTATAAGAACTAATAAATAAACTTTTATTTATTGTACCAATTATATATATAAATATATTTAAAAATTAATTAATTTTATTCATACCCTTCATTTTAATGGGCATTTTATAACTGTCACATTTAAATAATAATATTTCTTCGTTTGTTTATGCACAAAGTTGTATATTTTGTATGCTATCGACCATAGTTTTATTTTAAACATATCTCTAGATATTACAAAAAATTGGAACAAAAAAATGGAAAATAGATGAAATGTTAAATCTTATAACATACACCTTTTACTATTTCAATATTTTTACGATTTTAATTTTTTTTTGAAAAAATATTATATAACATAAAATATCATTAAATTTATTTTTAATTATTATTATTTTTTGTATTGTGTAAGCATTTAAGGTAATTATAGAAAATACTAAAAATTAAAAACAAATTTAAATCATAAAAATAAATTAATAATTTTTATAATAAACTTTTATATTATTTTATAATATATTCGTATCCTTATGTGAGCATATAAAATAAATTCAAAGCACGTTAGTGATTTTTTTTAATTCTCTTTAGTTAAAATAATATAATTATCATTAGCATGGGAAATTGAAACAAAAATGAAAAAATATAAATTATTGTAGCTATGGTTGAAGTAATCCCATAAAATGAAATAAATTACTATTTTGTGTTGATTTTGAGTTGTTATATCATGATTTTAACCTTTTATTACCCATTTTACTATTACCGAGGTGGCAAATATTTTTGTCCGTTACTATTCATAATGAAAAAAATAAAACATTAATATTTACCAAATTTTAACCTAATTATTCAAAATATGGTATCCATTTTTTAATATTCAAGCAATATAAGTGTATAAAACAAAATTTAATATAAATTTGTAAAACACAATGAAATCATTTTTTAGAAAATTGTGTTTTAAGCATAAAAATTAGCTTACGTCAAAATAATGACTATTTCTGAATAAAAGGGAATTAATTAGAAAATTTAAAATAAAATGGATCATTATTAAATTTAATATCAAATATACTATATAATTTTACTTTTAAATTACTTTATTTAATGACAAGAAACAATAGTATTTGAAAAATCGGTATTTTTCAATATTCACAAAAAATCAACCATTTCCGAAAAATCCCAAAATTTCACCCTATGTTAATTTTAATTTGATTAATTAAAAAATTATATTTATTTTATGGAAGAAACTTTCTAAATGTTTCCAAAATTACTTATTATTTCCATTCATAAAATGCCATTAAAATCAATTTTTGATGAAAATGCATTTTTGAAGGATAAAATGACATTAGGGAAAATTTAGTTCTTATTTACTGAGAATTAATTAATTATCTTTTATTGAGTACAACCATTTCATGACAGTTTTACTCATTTTCAACCCCAAAAATTCAATTTCTAGGTGCTAACATACACATTTAAATAATAATATTTTTATAATATATCCCAATTCACTGAAAACTCAATGTTGTGAGTTTTGAGAGGTATCAAGCTTATTAATATTTTAAACTAAATTTTTGGGGTGTTTCATTTATTATTATAGGAATTGATATAATGGGGTTCTCCATGTATAAGTACGAGAGAAAAGTTTAGCCACCTCTTTGATTATGAAATATTTATATAGATATACTAAATATTTTTTATAGTCAGCCAAAACTTGTAAACATGGTTTTGGGGTGGATCTGTTAACAACCTATATTTTATGATGTATGGTTATTATTGATTTTATATATAAATAATATCATATAATAATTCATCATAAACAAGGAGAATGTTAAAATGTATGTGATGATTAGTGTTATAATGGTTTTCTACTGAGATATTTCTCACATATTGTCTATACACATCTTATGTATGTATAAATTTAATTACAAGTGATTAAAGCAATAGAAAGTTCCATTTATAGGTGGAAGATGGAGGATAATGATTTAATGGAGCTTGTTTAGTTTTGATTCTAGTGTAATTTAGTAAATGTATTTCTATATTTTATTTTGAGACTTTTTAGTTATAGTAAATTATTATAACTATTATGGTTCTTCGTTTGTACAAATATAATTTACTGGTATTATTGGAAATTGGTGGGAATATTTACAGTTCTATTTTATAGTGATTCTTATGTTATTTTTTATGTTATTATTTAAAATTATTTGTTATTGATTTAATTTTTGATGATTCATTAAAAGGTAAATAAATCTATAATCGATACATTTAAACCATTATGATTTTCATTAGCCTCAATGACTGAGGTGTGAACTTATGGACATATAGAATATGACATTGGTGTAAGGGTAATGTTTTGGAAATAAATAAAAAATATTCCCATGTGGTTTTTTATCATTTACACCCATAATGTGAGGTGTTATTGACCGATATTTGTTATCGAATGATGGACAACTATTAACCATTTTGATAAAAATTATTGTGAAATTATGAAAATAGTGTAATAAGATATTTTCATTCAATGATGAGTGTATGTGGTTTATAATATAGTTCAAAGTGATGATATTTTGAGAAATGAATTGTTATCCTTTTGATAATTTTATTAATTGGTATGTATATAAAATAATATAATTTTCCACTATACACCTAGTTTTAATACTTAAAGAAGAAGGCCAATATTTTGTCTAAACATCAATTAATTTGAATCTTATTCAACAAGATATGTGATTTCAACTAAAATTATTGATGTTTAGTTATGATGTAAAAATGTTTTCTGTTTAGAGTGGAGTAATCATAATGGGGGTGAATTGAGTTTCTAATTAAAAATTTATATTAAAATGAATTAAAACATAAATCTCAAAATTTAATAAAAACACCTAGTTAACTAAAACTATAGAATTATATAATTTTTTCTTTGAATTTTTTTCTTAAAAGTGTTATCAAGGATAAGTTAAAACAAGTTTAAAGACTCCTTTTACTTGTGAAACAATTTTACTAAAGTCAAACAAAATATATAAAACCTATGTTAAAGACAATTACCATTTTAAGTTTTTGTTATTAGATTTAAAATATATACATGATTATTATCTAAAATAGTGAACACAAAACATGAAATTACATAGATGATATTAAATAAGGGGTTCAGTCTTCAACCAATACCCAATCACATTCACTTGTAAATCACCTATCATAATGTAATTTTTTATTAAATAAATTAATCCAAAACCAAGATTAGGGTGAAATTATTTGTGATAATGATTAAAATAAAAAACGGCTGGATAATATCAATAAAACCAGTAATCCATTGATGAAACTAGATTACATTTAATTGAAAAAGTCATTAATTCTTATTTAAGATAATTTATGAAATAGTTAACCATGAAGATTAAAATTTGTTACTCTTTGTTGGTCTAATAACAAAAAACTATGTCTTTTAGAAATCAATTCCTTGGTCTGGTAATTAATTACGTATAAAAATATATAAAACAATATCCCTAGAAAGAATGTAGCAACATGATCACCCAATATTCATGGGTTCACCCATGTAAGCCCGTCAGTTCTCACCACTGTTGTCATTATTAGTCTAATAATGCACCAACAGTGAATGTTGAATTAATATTGTAATGGATTTATAAATAAAATCACAAAAAAAGAAAACACACCAAAAATTCAATTACAGCACCCACAAACCTTATTACAACCCCAACACATTATCCCCTTATGACCGTGGTCGCGGTGTTCAGGATGAGTATAAAATAAACCCCTTCGATGTATATGAGTGGAGAAGGGGGAGGAGAGTAATTACACTAAAACTAAAGGGAACGAAATTAAAACTCCTATGGATTCCAGGAGGATCAAGTTGGAAGAGCGGAAGTACCTCCCCCACTAATGTCCAACCCTCGAATTTGGAAGGATACCTATATAAAATAAAACTACATTCTGTATACAAATAAAGTATAATTTATATACTATAGTTGACCGAAAAATTCTCATTTTTTTTACTAATATGTATCAAACTATTTCATCTTTTGAATTTTGAATGTTAGCGGTTAGTTCTTGGAAGTACATAGCTTGTGGCCCTGATATACATGGAATTTACTATCACTTTCATCTACCAACAATTCTGGAAGGGTGTACATGGCATGTATCATCAATTACACAACATGTGTGGTATGGCCCACAACATTGGCACATACTGAGTCTGGTAGAGTTGTGCATACTGACAAAGTACACAATAAGAGGTTATGAAATACATAAAATTTATATTATGATATTTTCAATGATTTTACCAAATGTTTACTTTTACTGGGCCTCCTAGAAAATCATCCATAATCACTAAAATAAATCATTTGATATATGAAACAACAAGTATTCATTGAAAATAGTTTTTATACTAAATAAAATGATTGAATTATTATGCCCAAATTAGGATTATCAAAGTCCCACACACTTTATTAATTTTCTTTTAATTATGTAAAATAATTACATCAAATTAAAAAAATAAACACTCCAAATTCTAAGCACTCAATTAATTACACTTATGAATACTATAGTTATTATAGAGGGTTTTAAAATCATCAAAAAAATTAATTTCAAATATATTATAATCACTCCTCATATATAATTAATGAATTTAATCTATTTTATTTACCTTTTCAACTGTTGATAAATATGAATTCCACTTGATGATTTACCTCACTAAGAATATGATACAGTCATTACTGAAGATCATGTAATCAATTTTAGGTTTAATCACATGTATATTCTATTTAAATATAAGATTTAATGTGATATAAATAACAATGAAGAAATTAAATCACAAAAAAAAGAGGTCTTTCAGTATGGTTCCAAGGATTATGATGGTAGGTTTAGTTAGATAATTATGAGTAAATAATTTGAGAGGCTAAAAAAGAAGGTGGAATTGTTTAAGAATAAAGCATAATATACAATGATGAACCTCAATGAAAATTATTCCCTTTCAAAATCCGTAAATTTTTAGGAAAACCGTTCACTTTTATTGCCAAAAAGTGTTTACAAACCATCTATGAGTTTAATGAATGAATTTGGACATCTTTTTAATTTTTTAATTTTTCATTTTTTCCCTAGGACCACATAGTAATATAATAAAGGGTGGTTCTGGAACACTTATTCTCATTTGAAAAGAGATACTCTCCACCACACTTAATTTCGTGGTAGCTCACCAAATTATACCATGAATAATCAAACGTACTCTTTAATGATTAAATGAATAATCATGTAGTATAATCAAAGAATTAGGGCTGGATGATTTATTGGGCATGTAATGTGGCTTCCAATCAAGGAATTTCATGGTTTATAATTGTTTCATATAGATAACATGTAGGGTGTTTCTCAATGTCAAACGTTTATTGAAATATAATCAATTCCCTCAGTCATTTTAATTTGATTAAAAGTAATCATTATTTTGAAAAGAAAAATTTGGAAGTTCTAGTAGCTATGTATATCATGATAATCTATCTGGAAAGATGATATAAGAAATAAAATGACAAAGGGTTAAGAATACCTCTTGGGAATGAGGATAAAATCATAGTCAATTAGTTCATGAAGTGAATATAAATGATTAGTTTAATAAATGAAAATTTCCAAGAATAAATATTAAAAATAAAAACAATATCAATAATCATTTTAAAATACATTAAAATGAAAATAGGCCTATAATTTTTAAAATTACAACCTATTTATTTATTATTTATTATTATAATTCATCAAAAAATTTCCACATTATAAAATATTTCATCTAATTAATGATGTATTATAGAATAGTCAATGAGAAAAGACTAGTGCAACCAATAGAATCTCTCCCAGACATAATATTACACTCGGTCATCCAAGTGAAACACCACGTAGGAGAACAGGATGTGAAAGGAAGAAACTATTGAAAACCAAGGGAGAGTAGAGGAGGTAGTAATCCAAATAAAAAGAATAAATATATTTGAAAAAATAATACTCCCCTAGTAGAATGATTGAAAAGTTTAATAAAGTCAAAAAGAGATTCCCATAAGAGTCCAAAGTACATGTGAATATTGATGTATGGGAAAAATTATTCTTTATGGACAAAATTTTTCAAATCAAATAAGAAATAAAAATAGATATATATAAATGATAGATTTTGTATTGAAAATAATAATGTTGTGTACTTAGGATATGAAATGTATCATCATGGGGGATCTTGTAGGGATCATGTTACTAGAGCATATGCTGATCCAATTTGGTTGAATACCAACTCTGTGGGATCAATAGAAAAATCTTCACTGCCAGAAATGGAAGTGTCGCCCATAACATCGAATGAAATAACCACATAGTCTGTATCAAGTTCTTACAGCCAAGGTTCAAGTTGATTAGTAGGGGTTAGTGTAAATTCGAGACCCATGTGTCAAATAAGGATGCCCATTATTCCCTCCATCAATGCTAAGTGATGATACAAAAGGTTGAGTTGGAGATAAATTCCATTGATGCTGGAAGATTCATGTGGAGAATCCAATGGTATAAGAGGATATTTATGGGTCAATAAGTGGAATGGGGGAAATGAGTGGTTACCAGAAGTGGTGGGAAGGCAGGAAGAAGAAGGATTTTCATGTGGTGGTGTTGGGATTTTAGAAGTATAACCCTCAGGTAAAGAATGGTCCTCTGTCAATGTAATGGGAGCTATGAGGTCCTACATGATTATATAGGTGAACCCCTACTTTTATACCATTCACTGGAAAATAATAATGATATAGTCCATCTTCCGAGGACATCCTAAACAATCATGAGGGATAGAGGGATGAAAACCCCATTTGGTGTGCCAATAGGGTGGAATAGAAACCATTGTTCATGCTACCCTAATAGCCTATAAACATACAAAATAAGTTGGAGGCATCAATGTAAAAGAGGTCTGGGTATTCATTAAGGACTATATCATGTCCGGACAAAATTTCCCCATCCTCCTCATGAGGAAAATGGACTGAACTAAAACATCTATGGATGAAAGGAAGGAGAGGAAAATTGACTGAACTAAAACATCTATGGATGAAAGGAAGGGGTGGGGAAATGATAAGTATATTATTTTGTGAGGTGGTAGCATACCAAACATGGGGTCCATTAACCTCTTTTCACATAATAAGAAACATTGTGTGGTAAGGTTATGTAAGGGTGGTAATAAGGGGTGTGGTGGATAGATATTGGTAGAAACCACACCCTCAGACAAACTCTACCATCGTATGTGAGAATAATCTACCACCTAGTCTAAATCAAACTAGTTTTTCCATGTCACATATAATATCATAGTATGTGGTACTATGAAACATGAAATTCATAGATTACTCTAAAAAACATTCTCCCTAAGTAGGAGTAATGACCTAGAGAATAATAACCAGATGTGTATGCCCAAGCAGTGAATTGATCTCTCTATAAAGTCCAAACATCTTTAGGATATTGGTATCTAGGAATTTATTACCCATATGGATCATGTGTAAGGAAAGGCTTTAAATCCAGTCAATGGATGGATGTCGTTCACCAATGATGATGCAAAGATGTTACTACGACCATGAAGCTACGAGCATTAGGTAAGGTGATGTGTCAACTACTATAGAGGGTTACCAATATGTCAAGGTAGTTGTTGAAGGTTTCATGGTATCATTTGATGTGTGTGGTCCAAAGTATGTGGATTCTGTTGACGGAACAACAACAACCATGGGAGTAGGAGCTGCTGATGTGTGTGTGGGCGACACAGGTAGTAGTAAAACTACCAGATCCCGTGGCTATGAAAGAGTTATGACAATAACCGAGGGCTCTGCCATTGTCTCCACACCAAAGTTTCATAGAGGAGACAAATACTAATTAGGATTATAACATGGTTCGCTTCCCACTTAACCTATACCCATTTTTCATGATATAAAAAGAGATAAAAGTAGAAAATGATAGAAAGGAAAATGAAAATAAAATGAAATCAGAAATTTAAAAAGTATACGAAATTTATTTTTAGGTCACATGGTATGTATTTTGTATGGAATGCTACCCGTGTGGTCTAGAAATACACATCTAATCCTCCCTATGTCAACCATCTTAAGGTATAATACATGAATGGAACACACAAACATTGTATGGGATCATGGTCATGCTGGCCATGGGTGTACCTTGACACAACTATTTCATATTAGATACAGTAAATGAAAAGTATCAAATGCACAATCCATGTGTTGAAACATGGTTAGTATATCCATTTGGGAATTGTGACATTAGATCTTCCTAAGTGGTGAAAAGGCACATGTACATGACATGTGATGAATGCACATGTTTTGTGTTTTCAATTTTTTTTATCAAAACATTTGTGTCTATGTACAAGTTGTACATGGTGTGTGTTGTTTTTGAATTCATATGTACATTTGGTGTTTTTTTCGAACACCACCAGGATCCGTAAAGCAACTCAAATATTGAAAAACACTGAAATAAAGGCAGATGGAGTATATAATTGATATGGTAATGAAATTGGAAAGAAATTGAGGCATAACACTCCCTGTAATAGAGGATTCAGATCACGGTTGATAGGATTCTACTGTACAACATGAGAATAGGGGGGAAGAGGCTCAGAATGAGTACTACCCAATTTAGAGCTCTAAACTTATAAATAGAAGGTATATGTAATGTACTTCTTCCCACACACCCTATAATCAATTATTTTAATTCATATATATTTTTATTATTTACAATATGTGGATATTATTATAAACAATTTAATAGTTATTATTTTCAATTATAAATATATTAATATATAAAAAAATTAATAAATAAATGTTAGGTATCTGAAAAATACACATCATGTGTTCTAAAAATTGAAAAAGGTAATTACAAAATTGATTCCATTGCTCGGGGTGAGAATAAAACCGACTATCTGTTTGACCCAGGTGAGAGAACTAAACCAATGGAGAAAAGTTTATAGTACCTAAAGTTGTGTTAAGTTTTTGAAATTTTATAAATAGTTTATTTGTAAATGGGGAAAGAAATAATGAATTCCATTTGGTCTTAATTTTTTTTGAAACTTTTATTATGTGGGTAGATAAGAATAATTTGAACACATGTCTTTTTGATCTTGGGTTATCACTCTAATAATCAATACACAACATATTTAGGAGTATTAAAATTTTAAAAATGTTTTTAAAATTTTATTAAAATTCTATAAGTACAACACCTATCATATATATAAGTAAAAATCATGTGGTTTTATTTCAGTGGAAAAGGATGGAATTGAATCGGCTAGAAGGAAATAAACCTAGTTCTTTTGGACTATGAACTATGACCCTTGAAGAAAATTTATCCTATCCATTACTTTTGTTTTATTTTGAAATTATTTTATTATATAAACAAAAAAACATCACACATTCTGTTTAATAAAATCCATGGTAAAAAATAATGAATCCTATACCAAAGAGGGTGTATAGGGATTCAAACCAACAACATCTTGAATACAGTCCGACAAATATTCTATCAGCACAAGATTTATTCAAATTAATTAACATAACTAATTTTTATTTATATAAAATGTAATATTATAATATGAATTAAAAATAAAGGTACATTTTCTGTGGCCTCATTTTTTGGAAATTTGAATAGAAGTTTGTATGAAAAGAATAAAATGGTGCTATGTTGTGTGTAATGTTTAAGTAGTCACCATTTATTTATTGGTTATAATAGAGATAAAGAGATAGAGATAGATAAAAGGAGAGTGTTTGGGTTACCTCCGAGAAAGATCCATTTTTGGGTATTTGGAATTAACTGAGTAACGGTACGAAACAATGATCTTAGGGAAGATGCATCTCTCAGTGTGTGAACCACCATATGTTTCTTATTCCCTCATCATGCAACAAATTTCCTTAAACTTTAGGTGGTCTAGGTGGTGGCTTGTAGTGACCTTGTTGTATGGTCATTAGATATCCATGGTGTACTTATTCCTTGGATAGATTTTATATATCCTCTACCTCATTGGATTATTGCTCTAAAATGATAGTAACCTAAAAATAATTTCATGATTCCTCTAGAGTAGGTGAGAAATCAACTGGGGGTTCAAAATCAAAGAATTGATCAAATTCTTTATCAATATGATGAACCATGTTCCCATATTCAAATTCAGTGTTTAGAATATAATTTTAATTAATTTTTAATTCATAACAAGTAGGGTCAACATCATTACATTCTTTCTCAATCAAAACAGACTAAGAAAACCTAGCTTTAAACTCAACCATATAACCCATATTAGTAATTATCAAATAAATTTTCTCTACCAAATTTCCAAGTCATCTTAAACTTTCAGTTTTCTCCAACTAGAATGAGGTAAATTTTTCCATCACAGATAATAAATTTTTAATGTTACCCAATAATAGTTCCCAATAATTTGAAATGCATGGGGTGAAGGATGTACATGGTTAGTCCTCGCAATAGAACCCATCATCCATGTTTATATGATACTCTTCTGGATAAGAGTATGACATCTCCATATTATATGGATATAAATACTCACTAGGAGAATTATTCCAACATCTAGTTGAATAAATATCCCTGAAGATGTGAGAATTAGTGTCCTAATAAATGTATAAAGAAATGGAAAAAATTAAATAACCATCCTTTACATTAGACTAATGCTACTAATTTTTATTTTTCTCTCTTAGAACTGTGATGAAATTTCGTACAACCACCATGGGACTCTCAAAATAAGTTCATGAAACCAACCAAGTGGATAAATAATGAATGTCGGGGTTGCTACCACTTTTATAGATTTGAGAAGAAATTTTAGTCATAATTCAGTCAACTTCAGCTGATTATCTAGAAAAATGAATATAAATAAATAAACTAATAGAGTTAGAAGATTTGTGTAAATGAATGAAATAATATAAGGAAGGAGAAAACATATAGACCAAACATTCTATAGTTCAAAATCGATTTGGGATAACTGTAAACGTTATTACTTTTTATTTAAATTAATTTTTTAAATAGTTTATCATAAGGATTGAAAAGTGTTACTATTTAATGGAATGATAAGAGAAAACTATGTGTTTTATAAATTAGTTCCTTATTATAGTAATTAGTTACTTAAAATATATTTAAAACAACACCCCAAAAAATAATGTGGATATAGTATCACCTAATAATCATGGGATAAACCATTGTAACTCATTTATTTCTCTCTACTTGTGTCATCCATGGTCTGATACAACACAATCAGTGAATATATAATTAATTTATTAAATTATTTATAAATCCAAATCACAATAAATGTAAATACACCAAAACATGAATTACAATGTACCCAAAATTATTACCATACTAAATCATAGAAATTATACTCTTATAAACATGGTCATGATGTACAGGTTGATTAGAAACTCAACCCTTGACAAGGATATGAGTGTAAAAGGGGTAAGATAGGAATTATAATAAAGTAGATGAAAAAATAAAATATAAACTTCTATGGATTTTAGTAGTATCGAGTCAGCACAACAACAACACATCCCCCTCCAATGTCAATCCCTGAATTCAGATAGATGCATATCCATTTATAAATAATACAACTAAAAAACATGTACCATAAAGTACATTATGTATACTCTAGTAAACCATAAAATTCATTGTTTTCTCAGATGGTAGGTGGCCAAACGCAATGCCAATTGAATTCTATACGTTGGTGGTTCTTTGGTGGAAGTACAAAGTGTGTGGAAATGGTATACATGGTGTGTATTCTCTATTTATACCCCTAAACACTTCTAGAAGGGTGTAAATGGAATGTGTGGATCTATAAATTGGGCGTGTAACCAGGATTGTCGATTCATGAATATTTCAAAAGTACCAAGTTTTTTTTCTAAAATTCATGTCATGTAAGTTCTTATTTTTTATCTAATTTCTCCTTGATGTGTTATTTCACTAGATCTCCAAGAAAATTGTACATAATCACAGAAATAAATCATTTGATCAATAAAACACCAATTATTTGGTGAAATTTTTTTATACTCAATAAAATGTATCAATTAGTATGTCCAAATCAAGCATGTCAATAGTCTAGGATAAATGTATGTTCTATAGTTATACATGGGAGAAAAGTATTACAGGACACACATGACCTCTTCCAATGTTATATTTTGGAGTAAAAATGAAAAGTGTTTAAAGATAGTGTCAAGAACTCTCTATTTTAGTGCAGGAGACTATGGTTATAGATAAATAGATCAATTCAAAAAAAAAACTCAAAAGTTAATAATAAATAGAAAGAGTGAGAGATGATATATGATAAGATGAGGTGATACTCAATCTAAATAGCTTCAGTTATCCAAGAGTCTTTTAATTTTTCCTTGAGAATAATCAAGAAAGTCTTAAAAATAAGTGAAGAAAATAGATTTTCATAAATTGTATTGAATGATTCATCTAGGTGGCATAGGTTTATGAGTATGTTCCATTGTTGTTCAATATGTGAAATGCCACTTTTTATCCAAAATAACATCTTTTTCTTTAAAATAATTCTATAAAAAGAATTCATTGGAGAAAAATATATACATGGATAATTTATCTGATTCTAAAATTCATTCTTTTGAGACTATCCATTGGGAATTTTAAAAGCAGTCCACTACTAGGTTAGACACGATAGGATATCTTCACATAAAACAAGGTTACATGAGCTAATAATCAGTTAGCATTGTTAGTTGGCATAATTATTTTCATGGTCACTTCATTTCTTCATGTGGTAGTCAGTACATTTGTTCACGTAGTCCCTTGAATCTATCGTATGATAGCTTAATTGCTTCACATGAACACTTATTTAATACTAATGGTATCTACTTCACTTCATGAGTCAGGTGGTTATTGTTGTTGTTACTATAAATATAGATATACACAGTTCGTAAAAGAAAAATAAATTCTTCTTATCCATCCCATTTTAGGTTTACTGTTTAGGTAGTGATTTGATTCCCCATGCATGATAGGTTCTTTAACACATGGTTGGTTCGTCCTCAATGCACTATGGATTCATAACATAAACATAATTTTCTCAAATGAAACATGGTATATTATTTTTTCTTGAGGTTAGTGGGAGAACACTGTATGGTAGGTTCCACATGGTAATATGGCCTTCATAGTTAGTTCAGAAACATCAAATGGTAAGTATATTTCCCATGTGATGGGTTGTTATGGTATGTTCCATAGTTATCCATTTCGTATATTTTTCTAGAAAATAGTTTACTAATAATGAAACATAAAATACATTAATAATACGATAAAAATTATTTAGAATCAATAAAATAAGGAAATGTTGGTCTAAGCCAACAATCTCCCCCTTCTAATGAAAAAAATCACGAAAATATAGTATGAAAATAATTGAATACATAAAATGTATATTTATAGAAAATTAAATTATTATTATTATTATTATTATTATCCATAGGGTTGTCAAAAAAAATTAATTAAATTTATTAATTACACTTAATCTTACACTGGCTCTCAAACTTACTCCACCTTTTGGTATTATCTACAAGTGAAATAGATAAATAATAAATAAATAGAGAGTATGAAAAAACTATAAAAGTAGAAGAGAATAATAAGGATAATTTCTTTAATATTTAAAAATTGATAACACAAAGTTGTGTGAGAATAACTTTTGAGAATTTCTACTCAGAATCTGAATTTGGAAAATAACTTATATATAAAGGATTGATTGGATCCATTCCATTAGATGTGGATTTAGGGGAAGAAGAGGTAGTATCATGTACAAAGGTGGAATAAAGGTCATTAATTACTATGATGTTGGAAATAGGTCTCATATTCTCATGTTATGATCTTAGAGGCAATACAAAAAGGTCAATGGTAGAGGGGGTAGTGGTATAATATAGGGACATAGGAATGGATATAGGAGAAGACAAAATAGTATGAGCAGTGTAAGGGCAGGGTTCCATCAGCTGATTAAATTCACTAACTTCCCTAGATTCATTTTCTAAATCTTGAACAAAATCATCCCTATTTTCCATGAAGGCCTCCAAAAATGGGGTCAAAACCTTGAAATTTTCAACTTTAGATGTAAAATCATGGGTAAAAGGAAGAATATTAAGGTCCAAGGCAAGGGTTCTAAATATACCCTTCAAATATGACTTGGTAAATATTTATCTAAGGTAGTAATAAATATCTTTCTTAATTGTTTCTCTATGTTTAATATCTTTTTTGACATATTCTATTACTATGGTTAAATTTTTAGTAGCATGTGTTTGAAATCCATTAAAAAAAGTCTTCTCTGGTTTTCTTAAACTCATAGAACACAAAATTAATCTCATCCCTTATGAGTTTTAGGATCTTTTACTCATAAAAATCTAGATAAATAAGAGGAGAAGGTGGAGGCATAAGAGTAGGAGTAGGATGAAACACTATATTCATGAACCTTTGATATAATTACCACATCATATCAAATAGATCTATTTTCAATAAACCTATTTTTAATTTCAAAGCCTCAAAATCATTTCTCATTAAATAAACCTCAAGATGGAAATTGGGTTGAAGATGAAAAATGACTAACATAACTGCCATATAAGATATTCTTTTCAAGTAAGATCTAAATAATCTAAAAATCTAAGAAATGATTCATTGAAAACACCAAAAAGATCTAATTTTTAAATCCTTAAAATAATACATAATGACATATTCAGTAGAATTAATAGAACTAGATGGGTCATAAGCCTAATTCATAACATCTAAGTTATATAAATCCTCGAATGATCTTGATCTTTCAAACTGATCTTCAACTCTAACAACAACATCAACATCCTCATGAACAATATGTTAAAAAACCTCAATCTCTTAACTATGAAACCACCATGATCACCTTCATCACCAAACATGGTAAGAGTAGGACCAAAGTGGTATTTAAGGGGTTTTTGAACAGAGGGTATCGATTGAGATAAATTAATTGTTTATTGAGAATAAATTTCAGGAATGATAGATCTCTCTATAAATCTCTCAGTAGAAGGGATTGAATGTCCACCATGTCCAGGTGGATTTCCCCCATATAAACCATAATCTAATTCATGATAGTCCAAGACAGAAAAAAAGAGATCGAGGGGACTTATCCCCATTAAAAGGTGCATCAAGTATAGATTGTTTGGGAGTTCTACATAGAAAACGAGATCCATATGAACTAATTTTAACTTCTGTAGAGTCTCTAGTATCATCCCATTCGATTTGAGAGTCATTGACTAATTCCTCTTTATTAATCAATTCATCATGCTAAAACTATTCCACATGTGATAGTAAAGCTAAAAGAGAGTTAGGAAGTCCATAAGACAAGACAGGAGTGGCTAGCCTATCATCCTCATGATCCTCCATAGATTCCTAATTCAGATTAACCATATTGACATCATAATATTCGTCTTCTTATTGAACTATCTCAACTTTCACTTCTTTTATACTAATAAACACTTCATCAACCGAATACTGAACAACCTTATCATTTTCAAGACATTGATCCAAAATATCCCCCCATCTAACAATATACTTCTCTATGTCAAACTCATTATACAAATTCTATGGTTCTACAACCCACTCCCTTTTCCATGGGTTCTACTTGATGTTAATTTTATTAAAATATTATGAGAAATACACAAAACATTTAATTGAGTTATTCATACCTCCCCATTAGAAACTAATCCTTTATACTCTAACAAGGCTAAAACAATCTTTGAATATTGTAAGTAACTAAAATTTTAATAAGGATTACTCAAATAAAACATTTCGCTTTACAAATCAACACAAAATAATCCTGAATCCATTTTCCTTAAAAAAAATAGAAATAGATTCTTGTGCCTTAGGATGCTAAAAAAATCCTTTTATATAAGATCAGGTGTTGGATTCATTTAACCAACGGTCTAAATTCACCACTAAAATCACCAATTATTCTTCTTCTAGAGGTTTTATAAATGGTTATCTCTTTAAAATAACATTGAAACTCTATGAGAGTTTTTGTGATTAGATATGAGCTTTATAAATCCTCAAATTCTCTATTATATAGAACAATTAATCACATTACCTAATGATTAGAAGAGAACTCCAAATATTATCCATTAATTATCATCATAAAAATATCTCTTTTTTTTCTCTAGGTAAAAATTTATGGATCAAATTAAACTCCTTAACATGTTTTGGGTATAATGTTCTACCACTATCTTTAAACAATCGGCCAAAACCTGATTCTAAATTTCGTACCAAACTAGTAATTTTCTCTATTTCAGCCACTATGAAAAACTCTTTTTTCTATAGAAACTAGAAAATTTACTAGATGTGGGTTCCTCATCTTATATATTGTACATGAGCTATATTTTCATTTCATTTATTTCTTCAAATGAGGTGATCTGACATGAGGTGCGACATCAACATGGTGCTTCATCCTTAGTATTTTCATTTTGATTTGAACTCAAAAGTATCAGTTTAATGAGAAGGGATCAAAACTAGAAGGATCAAGTTCGAAATGGATCTTGCAAGAGAGGAATTAGGTAGTAGCTGAGACATCAAAATAAATAAAGTGGATTTTTTTAGATTGACAAATAAAACAATTTGAATTCATATTTCAATTTTAAAATTCAATCATTTAGAGATTATAATAATAATTATTATTATTGAAGTCATTCAAAAACATATTTTCAAAAAATAGAAAGTATATATTAGATATTGTAGACACATTAACTATGGATCCATGATAAAAAATTTATGATATTTATACTAACCATGACATCATATTTGCTATACTGACCACATGAATAAAACATTTATAGTATGTAAATAGTGACCATGTGAGTGAGCGCTCAGGGTAGGTATAATGACAGTTTTAGTTATGTTCAATAGTAGGTATACTAACCACAAGAAAAACTAAACTTAGTATGTATACTGACCATGCAAACCATATTTCACGTTCACTTACAGAAAATCTTTGTAAACAATAGTTAGAAATTATAATAATAATGTAAATATTTAAAAAATTGAAATAATTATACATATATACCTAGTTCATTTATGATATATTTAATTATCAAATAATTCAATGAAACTATAAATATATAAAAAATTTGATGTTCAATACAAATGAATTCATGATTTATATCACCATTTTTTGAAATGGTCTCTGAAAAAGTGATTTGTTATATCAATATGTTTAATTCCAGAAATTGATATAGGATTATTAGAAATATTTTTCACACTTTATTTATCCCCATTTATATGGAAATGTAAAAATTAATAACTGTAGTCTGGTAATGTATGTTTCATCAATAGAATTTTTGCATAGAAACAACATGAAACTATGTACTCAACTTTAGTTATGCAGAATGAAACTGAGTTATATTTATTACTACACCATCAAACTATAGACTGGTCATAAAAGTGACATGTTCAAGAAGTTATATTTTATCTAGCTGATATCTAACAATATATGCATTTGAACATCTCGCTAAATCATCTGTCTATCCCTTATAATAAAATAGTCATAATTTGGTTGTACTTGGTAGGCATTTAAAAATCCTTCTCCGAGTAAGAAAATGTGATATTTTTTTGGTTTCATTCAAAATAGTGACACATTGAGAAAAAAAAATGTAATATTTGGTTGGATAGAAGTTAATTATAGTAAAAAAAATATCTAAACTATGTATGTGGTTTGATTACATGGTTTCCTAGTTTTATCATGGTCTAGTTTACAACTTGTACTCATGGGATTATCACTACCTTTAGTTCTATCCAAACCAAAATGTTTTAAATCATCTTCTGTGTACATTACTTAATTTAAAATAATTCCATCCTTACTTTGATAGATCTTAATTCTAATAAATAATTTAAGTTCACCCATTAAAATAATTTAAAATTCATTTTGCATCATTTTTTAAAATTTACTACCCAAAGATTTTCTTGATTATCCAATGATAATATCATAGAAATATATTTTTACTACTAAAACATCTTTAGAAATTCTTTTAATAAATAAATTAATTTTAGAAATTCCTTTAATAATTCCTCTAGAAATAAAAATCAAGATGAGCCTACCATACCAAGATCTAGGATCATGTTTCAAACCATATAAATATATATTTTTTTAAAATTTTAATACATGATTTGGCAAGTGAGGGTTTTGAAATCAGGGGAGTTCTTACAAAAATTCAACCTCAACTTTATAACCATTTAATAATCCACCCTAGAAATCCATTTGATATAATTTGAATTATAAATATGATGCATATTCAAGAATTTTTTTGATATATTCAATTCTAGCTAATGTTGAAAACGTTTCCGTATAGTCAATACATTAGTCTTTACTATATCCCTGTGAAACTAATATATATTTATTTCAAATTATAGTGCATGACTCATCTACCTTGTTATTAAACACTGATTTAGAGCAAATGGTCATGAAGTATTTTCATATGTCCACTAGTTCCAAGAATTTATTTATTTAAAATGGACTAAAATCTTCTTTAATAGCCATTACCAAAAATTCATTGATTATTTATTTTGGGTTTTTTTGTTCAACCTATGAAATGGAAGCCTGATATTCTACCAGATTTCTTATAGAAGCTCTATTTTATGTTCCTCTATCTTGGTCTCAAACAATATAATTTAAGGGATGGTATCAATGATTACTAATAACATGAGTAATAGAAGTATTTGTATCTTTATTTTCATCCAAAAGACCAGGTTAAAACAGTTCACTATAGTTGCAAATTTTCCGACAGTTGGGTTGAAAAATTAATTATTAGACTTAGAATTAAAATAAAAATTCAAAAGGTCATCCTAAATAATTTATAATTAATACTTGGGTTAATGTGGATCTATCTCATAAAATATGACTTGAAAAGTATCTTACAAAATCTTGGTACTTTATTAGAATACCATTCATTATTAACTTGATGTGAAGTGTCCAGGGAAAATATCTTCATCACTTTTTTATGAAAATTTGTGAAAATTCCCTTTTGTATTGAGTATAAAACTATAAAATAAATAACATTAAAGTAATTAAATTTTTTATTTTTACCATTCCATAATTTTATGGATTCTTCTTTAAAAGTGGTCTAATTAAAAATTGTATTAATTATATAACATGCTCTATTCATATCCTTTTCCAATAAATAAATAGGTAAATCAGACTCATGAATCATGGTTCAGGTAATTTAATAAAGGGTTTTATTTATCATTTCTATGAAACCATTTTACCTAGGGGTCATAAGAGCATCATTGTTTTGATTATAACTATTTTGTGAGTATAGATATTCAAAATATTTATTTTCAAACTCACATCCCTGATCAATTCTTACAGCCTTAATTTTAAGCCTACTAATATTATCTATATATTTTTCATACATGAGAAACTAGAAACAAGATTTTTTTATATATAAAGAACAATCAAGTGTATCTAGAATAGTCATCTATTATAATACAATCATAGTTATTACCATTTAAACTAGAAACTATTGAGGGTCCAAAAAAATCAATTTAAACCAAATCTACACGTTGAGATGTTGATAGTTGTTTCATTGGTTTGAAAGATATTTTATGATGCTTACTTTTATGACAAGGGTTACAAACTTTTTCTTTTAGTAATTTTAGTTTAGGAATATCCTGAACTAATGCTTTGTTAGTTAGATTCCTCTATGAGTGTAGGTTTAAATTTACCTATCTCTAATTCCAAATCCACGATTTAATATGAAATCTAGTTAAAGAAGAAATATTCTGAGAAAATAATGAATTTATACTATCTGTATAAACCTTTTAATTTTAGAAATAAAAAACATTTAATATATTTTGAACTATAACATTTTCAATCATTATTCTCAAACATGAAATGGTAATCTTCATCACATAACTATGATATGCTAAATAGATTATACTTCAATCCATTTATCAATATTACATTATAAATTTAAATAGTTCTAGAGTTACCAATTTGACCAAGTGTAATTATTTTTCCTTTATAGTTTTCACAAAAATTGAAACGTAAACCATAGAATTTGATAAGGTTCATGAATATTTTGTAGTCCCCATTAAAGTGTATAGAATATCCACCATCTAGATACCATAAGTGGTTATTATTACAATTCAAGAAGGTTTACTACAACAATGTTTAAATATGAAATGATTTTGATACCCATATTTTCATGTTTCTAGAAATTTTAGTAACACATTATTTATGAATCCAAATTTGTTAAATAGTTTTACCATAAGTATATCTTAATATTTTAGAAATAAAGTTGTTGTTAGGTCCCAAAGAATAATTATTTTTTACATAACATGACTAAATAATACAGGGAACACTTTTATTCCTATATATAATCCTCTATCATGGATGGTAACCGATTACAGTAGTATATTTTTAAGTGGTTTTCTTACCAAGAATCTGGGTTATGGGTTTTCTATAATTATAAAATCTATCCTGTTCTTACATAACCTGTTCATTGAAAATTTTATTTTCATTTTTTTCCTTTAACAATTGAGTATTATTCCCCTGTTCTACAAAAAAGTCAGTTTTAATATGACCATAAAAAAGAATAATTCTTATTTAAACTTTAACATTTATCATTGAGTTCATTATTTGTTTCTTCCAAAATATTATTGTATTTAAATCGATCCTCCATGGGAATATTGTTATAACTATTTTCATTTTCAGAAATACTATAAGTACAAACAGGAGATACTGAAAACAATTGATACATCATAGATGTTTCTCATGAAAAACACATTTGATATATCATTCTTATCTTATCTTCTTGAACCAGAATCTCTTGAGTGATCTTTTGAAGCACTTCGTGTGGATTTCAGTGAATTCTTATACCTTTTACCTTTTTCCTCAAACTTCTTCTTATATTTCAGTTTAGGAAATTATTGTTTGATGTTTCCTTTTTTTTGTAGAAGTACACTTCATTAGTGGAATAATCCTTTTTCCACTATTCTCTATAATTTTTTTTGTTATAATTCTTACCACTATATTTTGATTTAATGGAAAAATTATTCATCGAGTATAAGTTTTTGAATTTTCTGGTTAGGTGATCTATTTCCTTATCACTATCAGTTGGTGATTCCTTATCACTAGAACTATCGACTTTGATTTTCTCCATTATATTTGAGTTAGATGTTTTGAAGGATAATGAATTAATTTTTGTCGTATCATCTTCTTTGTGTAATTTTAATTATTCCTATTAAATTATATGTTTTCTAATAAGTCCATTTACTCAAATTGTACTGATGTCACAATATTCTATTTTTGATATTGATGTTTCACTCCACCTATTTTGTAAATATCTTAAAAATCACATCACTTGATCCTTGTCAGTAGTTGTCTTCCCAAGAACAGGAATAGATTTCTAGATTTAATTAAGCCTATTATAATAATAAATAATGATTTATTAATTTTCCTTTTAAACATATCGTATTTACTATTTTAAGAATTTAAATTAATTTATTTAACATTTTAGGTTCCCTCAAAAGATATAGCAAGAGTTTCCCAAATATTAAAGACAGTAAAGAATTTATATATTCTATTAAAATAATATTTTTTAAATGAAAAATTTAATGAATTCATATATTTATAATTTTAATATTATGTAGACTTAGTAATGTCACTCAATTTAGCTTTTGTAGATTTGGGTTTTCATATTTATCCTCAATAACAATCCAAATATCAAATTTGATGTTTATTAAATGAATTTTCTTCTTGATATTTCATTGATCATAGTTTTTTCATTAAAATAGGATAGTTTAATGGGATCATCCCATGATACCAACAATTTCATTTTGAGAGGATGAGATCAAATTAGTATGAAAATTGATGGACATATCAAATGGCTACAACAATGGAACAAATACAATTCTATTTCCACAATGAGGTATGTAATTATTATTTCTAGTTTTTCTTTATTAGTTTTTTTACACTATGGGCTTATATTAATTGTTTATTATAATTCATTATTTTATTAATAGTTTTTTAAATTTTTGGATGACTTATTTGGCATAAATTAATTCAATATAGTGTTTTTATTTTATTCTATAATTTTTTTCTTATACATTCTTGGTCATGTTTTATAATGTAAATTAATGACGTTCACATTGTTTTTTATTTGTTTTTCTCCCATAATTATTCTAGTATTAAAATTAAAACAATTAATAGGCTTATGATTTGATGTTCTTAGTCCGATTCAAATGCGACTGAATCCTAAGACTATAGGTGATTATTAGTTTTTGACTACAATGGCTATGGTTAGTGACACGATTATCGGAAGTTGATGTATATAAAGTCAAGAAGGTATAATATATTCCCATAAAATGAAGAACAAAAATGAAAGTCACATTTAGATGGTGGTGGTTTTGTTACTAGATATCGAAGGATAGATATTGAAATATTATGGGGAATTAAAAATACATTTAATTTTGATTAGTGTAAAAATTAGTTATTAATATGAAGATATTGGTCTGATAATTGAATTTGGTTTGAAATTCCAATGTACACACCATAAATTTTAAATGAAAACTGTCATATATCTCACTAGGGAAGTGGATAGTATATTTATTGAGTTAAATAATGTATAATATTTTAATTAACACCAGCATTGTGTACCCCTTCTTAACCTGAATTTCATGTATAGGGAGTACACACCATGTTCGAAGATTATCCTTACACACCATTTGGGTCAAGACCACACATCATGTTCCTTAGTGTTTCATGACTCATGTATTGGAGGTGTATAAAGATATCCTACCTAGAATATAATTTACTATAGTTAAAATATAATTTTTTAGGTGTCCCTTTAACATGGTGAAGTGTAACATTACACAACAATGATGAGTTTTAAGGATTGCAATCCATTTATCCTACAAGAGACATCATGTATTCCTTAAAGGCTGTATTAATTAACATATATTCTTTCTTGTGTCTTAATCTGGGTGTGTTAGTGTCCATAAGAAGAGTCTTACAATATTGAACACTATGATATCCTCTATTTTTATATCCAAGATGTGACATGAGGTGATGCGATCAAGTTTCCATTTTCATCTTTGATTAGCTAATGTGGTTCAAGAGTGTGTGATATAAATAATGATATTGGGATCAATATCATATTGACTAAGGTTCCCTCAAATGAGTAATGGGTAACACACCTTTTATATAAATATACGGTTAGTATTCCCCCAAAAAACATTGTACATGAGTCTCTTATCTATAGAATCAGTTTCATCCACTATAAGAGATCAAGTAGGGTGTGGGTCATCTATCAGAGTTGATAATATCTCAACTATTGTGCATCTATCCCTATGGAGTGGGTCCCTCATAAATATTCATGAAGGGGTACATGTGTTTCATGGATTTTATATATTTGATATTTGATCATTGATTTAGTATTGATGGGTCATAAGGTGAATTATTCCTCTGACAAAAGAGAATGTTTCATCGATGAGTAGGCTCTCCTCATTGGACATTCTGGGAGATGATGTCATAGTTATAAAGCCTGAGAAGTGCTAACTTTTTCATGAATAATGAATCCTTGGTACCCCATGGGTTTATAGATATATGACCAGATACTAGCTATCAAATCAATTATTTTATACTCTTTAGTGATATGAGAATCCTGATTTATCACATTATATGAATTTTTGGAGTTATATTTGAGATGATAGGGAATTATCTATAATGTGAGAATTTATATAGTTGTGAAGATTCAGATTATTCATTATTTTTTTTATCTCAGGTATTTATTAGTTCTAGGATCTATGATTTTACATTGCTTTCAGTAGTTCCCACTTTATTATCCTCCTATTAACCTCTGTTGTTAGGAGTTGAGCTGACCTGTTACTTTGTGTTTTCATTGTGGTTTCTAGGGTATCCTACTATGTATATTTATACTCACACTTGTACAAACCTTATTCCTCCATGTGTTGTGTCTATGAAGATGAAATATTTTTAATGGTCTAGGTGGATGTAGTGGTGGCATGGATGGTATAGTGATGACTCCTAGGGATACTTGGTAACACATCATGAATCATGGCAGTTTATGATGATGGTGGGGACCGTTTTGATCAGAGTGATTCAAGATAACATGCGACATGTTTCATTTTCCTGATATTTTTTGTTTCTAATGTTGTCTAAAACATGATTTCACTTGTATTTATCTTATTATATATACTTTTACTTATCTTCTCATGAAAACATTATTTAAAATTCAGTTGATCATTTATATATACTACTGGTTTTTCTATTATCCTATGTATTTTTGATATATATATATATATGTTGAAAAATGATATAGGATATGCAATACCATTATGTTTGATATACCTACTCAGTGAAAGTAATCAGACCTTGAGGATGCAGTCTTGGGGTGGCACTCTCAGCTTACCACCTTATAGGGAAATGCTCAAGTATGTCTAATCTTGTTAGCCTCCACCATACACCCTTGAATCATTATAAGTACACCACCATATATACAACATTCCACCTCCACTAAAAATAAAATTTTAGTGAACCATGACAAGTAGCTATTGTAATGGTAGATCTAAATTATATTGTCAAATAACAATATGATAAAAAAAATCCTATATAACATTAGCCACCACTTTGAGTAAAATAGACTGCAAATGGGTTAGACATTCACTAGAGGAAGTGTAGATGGAAGGTAAAAATTCCACCACCCCTTAAGAGAATCAAATTAGTAAAATACTTCATTACTTTAAATGGTATAATATTTTGTTTATGAAAATTATTCCATTAGTACTAATGAAATTATAATAATTGGGAATTAGTGACAATAGATACTAAATCATTTTCTCCATTGGGAATGATTGTATCCCTCTTTAAACATAATCATATGGATTGGATATACCAATAAATAGATCTTTTCTCTTAAGAGAAACATAGTGTATTCTTCTTATTGAATCATCCAATTGAGGGAAGAAAACGGTGAACATCTATAAAGGATGCTACTGGTGAGTTGGAGTTTTAAAAAAATTACTATAGGGGGATCCTCAACCATTTCATCTAAACCTATACTACTTTAACATAGTTATTTATTATAAAATCCCTCATTAAGATCAATGTCATTGGAAATTTTTAATTCATAATTTTCTATTTTTTAACCCAGATGCCCTACTTTTAATGTGCTTGATAAATAAGATTTACTATTTGAAATGGTCTTCTCACATGACTTGGGAATTATTATATCCTTAACACAAAAATAAGTGGAATAATTATAATTAGAACCATATATTAATGATCTAAGTTCTTTATTCTTAAAAACATTGACTAAGAGGACATAAAATTGTGTGGAATGATTTATAGGACAGTTAAGGCCATGAGAACACCAAAAATAGCTTTTGAATCATTTTCCTATAGTATCAAAACAATCCGATTCATTTTCTCAGTTTTGAATATGTTAGTAGTATTTGTTTCTACAATTAATTTACATTTTATATAAAAATAATTACTTGGATTCTTACTAGCCACACCATCATATTGAGTTGTGTCAGATTCCTACAAGTCTAAAATGACTTATGGATCAATTCCATAAAGTATAAAAAAATCCTAATGTATTTTCTCATTTTTAGTATGTCCAATTTTTTTTACAATAATGTCATTTTATACTGAAAACAATCACATTGAGTCATACTATTCATGTTGGAGTTGGTGATCTAGAACCAACTACTTTGTACTTTATTCATTAATAAAAGCCTTATCACATCTTGATTGTTCTTCTGCGTAACAATGCATGTGATAATGTCCTAAGGACAGCTGTTTCATTAAAAGGTCACAGCAGATCCCTACTATGATGAGAACTCGGAAGTTCCATAACAGTATTCTTGAATAAATGTTCTATGGTCAGATGATAGTATTTGAGGGACACAAATAATACAGGTTATTAGGGGTGAGGACTCATAAAACTTTGAGGCACCTTTTCATGGTGTGTGCCCTTGGTAATATCCAGGAGGATATTATGAGAACGAGACCTGCCAGTAGGAAATCCACATTTCATAGTGTCATTGGATGTTCCTATCTGCGGACGTGTGTATTGGTCCTTATACTTTAATATTATTATTAATGGGTATTACTACTCAGACACTTATATGTATTAACGAAAACTGTGACGACACACTATTCGCAGCGAGGTAGGATACGTTAGGTGTGTCATGAGTAATACTGCATTAATAGATAATGCGAGAAAGTATTTGTCCCTTCTGTTCCATAATGGAAGTAGATATCTGATGCACTTTGATGGAATTGATATAGCCTAAATAAATCCATGGCCATGGTAAGGAATAGGCGAGTTCAATACCAGGAAGTCAAAGAAAGAATAATAGAGCACATGGGTTGATGGCACTGGCATGCAACCCGCGTGATTAGAGATATTGAGACAAAGGGATTATATTAAACGGTAAGCGTTCGTAGGAGGTGACACATCATTGCGGCATTAACTTCTTTCTCTATGGGTGCCTTGGCATGTTGATAGATGCTAACCTTGGACTTTAGGCAGGCTCCGCCTAATGCCACTGAGAAAGAGGCCTAGAGGGTCACACACTAAGTGTGTCCATGTATCTCAGTTAAATATTAATTTAACAAGTTAAATAAATATTATTCCCGACTGTGGTTTAATAATTATTTAAGGATGCCTGATTGCATTTATTTCGACACTAGTTATTAGAGAGAATATATTTTGGGCGAAATAATATATTTTTTAGCGAGTAATGGAGTTACATTTATTTAAGAAACAAATAGACATTACTCAAGGTATAATAAATGTGGTGGAGAAAAATGGAAAAATAAAAGTACACGCCGTGTATATTAAATGTACACTTCGTGTAGTGTTATGGAAGACAAGTACACACCGTGTATTAATTATTACACGCCGTGTAGTTTTCCAGTCGGGATTTTTTGAGGATAAAATATTGTTTATTTAATTAATTGATATTAAATGTAATACGACGGGCGCCTGTCAAGTAATAATGATAGTCAACTATCATTATTATGACATGGGGTATTGTTAAGAATTAAATTAAATGATTAAATACTTTTGGGAAATTAATTCATTTTATTATTATAAGTAATATAAATCCCTATTACATTATTCTCAATAGATCGAGCCATTGTCTAGAACAATGGTTGTTGGAAATACTCTCAAGCCAAGAGAGAATTCTCCTTCCACGAGGAACACTATCAAGTTACGAGAGCAAGATCCTCTACCAGATCAAGGTGGTCGAAGGCGGATATCACAAGTGAAGGTTCTTCCGCACTAGCACCCGGAGATCCCTTTAGTGACATCCAGAGATAAGTGGAGCACGTGTGGATCACCGCTAGAGGAATCCTATACTTGGATTCTACGACGCAATGACGGATCACAGGATCATGACTGGAGACTCCAACGATGAAATAATTCCACAGAGGTAATTCTTATGAATTATTTAAATTAATTATAACCAACATATGATGATCCTATCTCAATGGTTCTGAGACTCTTCTTTTCTTTTTCGTTCTTCGTTCTATTCCAAAGATCCTTTGTTTTATATCATGAAAGATCTCGGATTGAACTTCATTTAACACTAAAAATAAAGTTGGGATAACCCACTAATGCGCTTCCGCTGTGCCCGGAACCTACAAGTGGTATCAGAGCGGGTCATATCATTGATTATAATTATTTAGTTTTTTGTTTGTGATTTACGGATTTAATAATTTAGTTATTTCAATTCATGTTTAATCGTTCTAGAAATATGAATGTTTAGATCTGTTCCTCCTCCCTCGTTTCACATTCACCTCAAAGAAATGATTTTTTTCTTTTAATTTTAATTAAAATAAAATAGGGGAACTCATCTGGAGGAGCCAAACATTTCTGGACGTACAACACCAGAATACACGGTGTGTATTTGGAAGTACATGCCGTGTAATCTAGGTTCAATGAATTGACCGATCCGCCAAATCAGGTCGTGTATTGATGTCATTTATGACACCATGGGTTGACCAGAAACAGGTGGAACACGGTTTCCAGATTACACGCTGTGTGGTCCAATGAACACGTCATGCAGTCCCTTTGGGTTCGGGTTGGACCGTGTACCCTGTACACGGCTTGCCCGGCTAGAAACCGTGTAACGCGGAAACTACACGGCATGTGTCCAAAAGAAAACGCCGTGTACTCCGAAAATTTCCGAAGTACATTGACACGCCATGTCCCCAGGCATGTACTTCCTATGGACGATGAAGAAAATTACATGTCGTGTAGTCAGAACTACACACCGTGTACTCACCCAAATTAAGAAGATTTATTAAAATTTATTATTATATTATAAAAACCCTTGAGATGTGTACCATAGTGTAGGCATAAAGTTGAGGAACAACATGTGATAGGTGTTTTATATGTATGTGTTTAATTTAATATCTACATAATGAATGGGAATTCACCGGGTTGCCTCCAGGGTACAAGTTACGTACAAGGATAATTTTAAATGAATTTATTTGTTTATAATTTTTGTGGATGAGAATGTCAAGGAAATTCATAAAAAGGGATTAAGATAAAAGGATTGATTAATTAAAGATAATTAATTAATTCGAGAGTGATTTATCTTAAACAAGAAAGATTAAAGAATTGAATGCTAGTTTTATTTATGCGTAAATATCATTGCATGTATGGATGATCATGAGCTAGACTGAGACCTTTTTATGTGAATGGTTTCTTTTAATTTATTTATTTAAATAAAATTTGTTGGCCTGCGGTCCATCTCCACATTAATATGTAGGGCATGCGTGCCCAAGGATTCTTTTATGTAAAACCCCCTTTTTAACCGTCACCTGCGTGTGAGATAAATGCATATGTAATGGAGGGAGATCCCAAGCCAGTGGAGGCAGCTCAAGTCAGGATCCAAGGTGAAACCAATCCAAGGAGATACAAAGGTGGACAGATGGAAAGCTGTAAACACGAACCCGAAAGGTTCAAGGTGTTTATCCCCTAGGTATTGGGTTATTTTATCAACGTCTAGATAAACTAGCCAATAGAAAAGCTCATGATCATACCATTTATTTTATATCTGTCAGTTTCATGGTTTATTTATTGTGGGTATGTTGTCATGATCACACAATTAATGAATTAAACGATCATGCAAGATGGAACTAAAATAAAATCGGCTTATACATAAATATTATCTTAGACATGGTTAATCACTTAAATATATCCCACTTAATATTAAAAATCATGTAATCAAAGATAATAAAATGTAAATTTATGTATAAGAATAAAATCCCACAGATGAAATATTAAGTCGGTATAGCCTTCCATAATCTTAGTTAGAATCGAACCATAGTTCAAAGTGTTTGACCAACCCTCGTTGGGGTGCTTTAAATTATCGGGGAATTATAATTCAAGGTTTTGGGTTGACTTGACATAGTTCCCATCAAGGGTTCACTGCCACAGAAGGACTTGGTGTGGGCAAGAGGCAAAGGTTGAGGAAATCCAAAATAAAAGGATTTCCGGATTGGGGAGTCCACTCAGCGGATCAAGGAGCTGTGAGTGAATGTAGTTGGCATTTGGAATGCCTACCTAAAACCCTTCAAGTTTCCTGACTAACCCTAGTTGGGGTAATTCGAAGGGTAATATGGATCCTTTCCACTAGAATATTCATGCAACAGAATATTCTTAAATCATTAGTGAGGGCTATTGGATTTTAGTAAAATATTGGGAGACCAATAAGTATTAATTTATTTATTTGTCTCATTTTTTGTAATAAAGTACTAAACCTTTTCTCATCATAATTTGTAGAAACGACACGAAAATTACTTCAAACATATCATTGCACACCATACTTGAGAAGGAAAAACTTCTCACTAACACCAATTTCCAAGTGTGGTAGAGGCATTTACGGGTCGTCCTTCGCCACGAAAGGAAATTGTATGTGTTGGAAGAGCCTATTCCAGTTGTGCCTGGGAAAGAGGCTAGTGACGAGTAATTATCTCTCTACATGAAACACATGGATTATGCCATAGATGTTCAGTGTTTCATGATATCAGCCATGTCTAATGATCTCTTGAAGAAACATGAAAACATGGAGGCGTATAACATGATGTATCACCCTAAAGATCTCTACCAAGAGAAGGCGAGACAGGAGAGGTATGTGATCTTCAATACTTTGTTTACCACGAAGATTGGAGAGTCTGTGCCAGCTAGGCCTCATGTAGTCAAGATTATTGGCTACATTGAATGCCTGGACATCTTAGGGATTAAATTCCCGGATGAGTTGCGTACAGATCTCATCTTATCATCACTTCCCAAGACCTTCTCTAGCTTCATTGACAACTATAACATGAGAGGCAATGAGAAGAGTCTGTCGGAGATTCTAACCTTGATTCGCCAGGTTGACAAGGACATGGGGCGTGACAAACCCACAATCCTTATGGTGAACAAGAAAAGTAAGGACAAGGCAAAGGGGAAAAAGACTTATAAATGGTCTGAAGCCCCCGAGCACCGTCCCTCCAAGAAGGGGAAGATCCAGAGGCAGGGCAAGGAACAGTAGGCGATGTGTTTTCCATGTGGAAAGCAGGGCCACTGGAAGAGGAACTGCACCAAGAAGTGTGGGGATGCTAAAGGTGCGTTCGTTATCGAGTTCAATCATTCTATTTCTACACATTGGGTTTTAGATACAGCTTGTGGGGCTCACATCTGTATTCAAATGCAGGAACCAAGTATATTTAGAAAGATCACCAGAGGAGAGGTGGATCTTTGAGCTTCCAATGGCGCAAGGCTGGCTACGTTGGCTATTGGCGACTACCACCTCTCATTGTCGACTGGGATGATTTTGGTTTTACATAACTGTTATTTTGTGCCTAGTGTTACCAAGAACATAATTTCTGTATCTTGATTGGATATCGATGGATTTGATTTCAAGCTTGGAAATAAGGGTTGTCTCTTTTATAAGAACAACATATGTTATGGTATGGAACATTTGAATAATGGTTTGTTTGTATTAAATTAAGAAAACCATGTGTTGGAAATCGATAACGAAACAAAATCACATGACTCATACATCACCCAGTTGTGGAATCACCGCCTTGGTCTTGTAAACGAGAAGCGCTTGACAAAGCTCTGTCATGATGGGTATTTAGACTCTACTGAGCTAAAACCACTTGATAGATGTCACGCGTGTTTAAAAGGTAAAATGACCAAGCTGCCTTTTGGTGGACATGGTGAAAGGGCCACAAAGCTTCTAGGATTGGTACACACGGATGTATGTGGACCATTTATAGTAGAAGCTGGAGGTGGAAATTCTTACTTCATTACTTTTACTGATGATTTGAGTAGATACGGATTTTTATACTTAATGTGGTATAAGTCAGAAGCCTTAGAGAAATTTATGGAATTAAAGAATAAAGTAGAGAATCAACATGGTGAGAAGATAAAGAAGCTTCGATCAGATCTAGGTAAATAATATCTGAACCAAGATTTCATCGATCTACTACGGGTGTCTGGGATTCTATCTTAGCTCACTCCTCCTAATACACCACAGTGGAACCATGTTAGTGAAAGGAGTAACCACACCTTGTTGGACATGGTGAGGTCGATGATGAGTCATGCAGATCTTCCGTTATCCTTTTAGGGATAGGCATTACATACTGTAGAATACACATTAAACCGAGTACCAACTAAAGAGGAAAATGGAATTCCCTCTGAGTTATGGAATGGAAGGAGACCCATTTTTTCGCATACACGTGTATGGGGATGCAAGGCGTTTGTTAAGGCCTTCTCAGGAAACAAACTAGCACCTCAGGGGAATGAAGTGTATCTTTATAGGATATCCTAAGGAAATGATAGGATATTACCTATATAACCCTCAAGACAAGAAAGTGACTATCGGCAGACATGCCGTCTTTATTCAGAGGGAGCACATCCTCAAAAAGGATAGTGGGAGCAAGATTGACTTCGACGAAGTTGATGCTCAAGATAAAAAGGAGTTTGTACTGGAAAAAGTTCCAGAGGTCCCCATGGAAGAGGTTCCAGAAACACAAGTACTGCGTAGGATCTCAAGAGAGGTAAGGGAACTGAAGAGATTTGGTTTCCTAGTCACCGAGGATAGTGAATCATTATTGTTGGACAATGATGAACCTCTCTCCTACAATGAAGAAGTAGAAAGATCAGAAGCTGCGAGATGGATAGAAGCTATGAATTCTGAGATGGATTCCATGTATCAGAACCAAGTCTGGGTTCTGGTCGATGAGCCAGTTGATGTAAAGATTGTTGGATGCAAATAGGTTTTCAAGAGAAAGCTGGACATGGAAGGTCAAGTTAGAACCTATAAAGCAAGGCTAGTGGCTAAAGGATTCAGACAGCGTCAAGGAATTGACTATGATGAAACCTTCTCGCCAGTTTCCATGTTTAAATCCATAAGAATCATACTTTCCATAGTAGCTTACCATGACTACGAGATTTGGAAAATGGATGTCAAAAAAACAGTCCATAACGAGAACCTTCAGGGAGATGTTTATATGACACAACCAGAAGGGTTTGTGACACCAGGTGAAGCCAAATGGGTTTGAAAGTTACAGAAATCCATTTATGGATTGAAGAAAGCATCCAAGTCATGGAACATTCGATTCGATGAAGCCATAAAAGAATTTGGTTTCATTAAGAACGAATGTGAACCATGTGTTTATAAGCAGTTTAATGGGAATGTGGTTGTTATCCTAGAAGTATATAGTAACGACATATTGCTTATTGGAAACGATGTACCAGCCTTACAGTCAGTTAAGGACTGGTTGAACAAGTGCTTCTCCATGAAATATTTAGGTGAAGCATCCTACATTCTAGGGATCATGATCATTCGTGATAGATCTAAGAGGCTTCTTGGACTATGTCAGGGTACATACATTCACTAGATACTAAAGAGATTTAGTATGGAACAGTCCAAGAGGGGATTGTTTCCAGTGTCATATGGCCTACATCTTTCTAATAAAATGTGTCCTCAGAAACAACAAGAGAAGGATAGAATGAGTAAGATCGCATACGTTCATCTATAGGATCCATCATGTATGCCATGTTATGTACCAGGCTTGATGTTGCCTATGCATTAAGCATGGTAGGCAGATATCAAGCAGATCCAGGAGAACAACATTGGACTACTGTTTAGACTATCCTTAAGTATCTGAGAAGAACTAAGGATATGTTCCTGGTGTATGGAGGAGATGAGGAGCTTGTCATCAGAGGGTATGATGATGCTGGTTTTCAGATAGATCAGAACGATTTGAATTCGCAATCTGGATATGTTTTCTGTCTCAATGGAGGAGCTGTGAGCTAGAAGAGTTCAAAGCAGCTAGTTGTCACTGATTCTACAATAGAGTCCGAATATATAGAGACTTCTGATGCAGCCAAGGAAGCCGTCTGGATTCAGAACTTTGTCCAGGAGCTTGATGTGGTGCCTAGTAGTAAATATCCCATTACATTGTATTGTGATAATACTGCTGTGGTGGCTCTTACTAAAGAACCAAGGTTACATCAACGGATGAAGCACATACTCAGGAAGTATCACCTCTTGAGGGATTTCTATCAGAGGGGTGAAGTTGCTGTGAGCATAGTGTCTACGGAAGAGAATGTGGCAGACCCCATGACTAAAGGCCTATCTCAGTAGAAGCATGAATATCATGTAAGAGCTAGCGGGTTAAATGTTGTTAGTAGTTGGATCTAGACCAAGTGGGATTCTGTTGGAGTTGGTGGTCTAGAACCAACTACTTTTTACTTTATTCATTAATAAAAGCCTTATCACATCTTGATTCTTCTTCTGCGTGATAATGCATGTGATAATGTCCCAAGGACAACTGTTGCATTAAAGAGTCATAGCGGATCCCTACTATGATGAGAACCCAGAAGTGACATAACACTATTCTTGAATAAATGTTCTATGATCGAATGATATTATTTGAGGGACACAATTATTACAGGTCATTAGGGGTGAGGACTCATAAAACTTTAAGGCACCTTCTCATGGTGTGCACCCTTGGTAATATCAAGGAGGATATTATGAGAATGAGACCCGCCAGTAGGAAACCCACATTTCATAGTGTCATTGGATGTTCCTATCTATGGACGTGTGTATTGGTCCTTAGACTTTAAGATTACTATTAATGGGTATTAAAACTCACACACTTAGATGTATTGATGAAAACTGTGACGACACACTATTCTCAGCGAGGTAGGATACGTTGGGTGTGTCACGAGTAATACTGCATTAATAGATAATGTGATAAAGGATTTGTCCATTCTGTTCTATAACAGAAGTAGATATCTAAGGCCCTTTTATGGAATTGATATAGCCTAAATAAATCCATGGCAATGGTAAGGAATAGGACAGTTCAATACCGGGAAATCAAAGAAAGAATAATCGAGCACATGTGTTGATGGCTCTAGCATGCAACCCGCTTGATTAGAGATATCAAGACAAAGGGATTATATTACACGGTAAGAATTCGTAGGAGGTGAAACGTCATTGTGGTGTTAATTTCTTTCTCTATGGGTGCCTTGGCGTGTTTCTAGACGCTAACCTTGGACTTTAGGCAGGCTCCGCCAAATGCCACTGAGAAAGAGGCCTAGAGGGTCACACACTAAGTGTGTCCATGTATCTCAGTGAAATATTAATTTAACAAGTTAAATAAATATTATTCCCGACTGTGGTTTAATAATTATTTAAGGATGCCTGATTTCATTTATTTCAACACTAGTTATTCGAGAGAATATATTGTGGGTGAAATAATATATTTGTTAGCGAGTAATGCAGTTACATATATTTAAGAAATAAATATACATTACTCAATGTCTAATAAATGTCTTGGAGAAAAATGAAATAATAAAATTACATTCCGTGTATATTAAATGTACACACCGTGTAGTTTTATGGAAGACAAGTACACGCTGTGTATTAATTATTACACGCCGTGTAGTTTTCCAGTCAGGATTTTTTGAGGATAAAATGTTCTTTATTTAATTAAATGATATTAAATGTAATACGCTTGGCACATGTCAAGTAATAATGATAGTCAACTATCATTATTACGGCATGGGGTATTCTTAAGAATTAAATGAAATGATTAAATACTTTTGGGTAATTAATTCATTTTATTATTATAAGTATTATAAATCCCTATTACATTATTCTCAAGATATCAAGACATTGTTGTGCACAACGGTTTTTGGAAATACTCTAAAGCCAAGAGAGAATTCTCCTTCCACCAAGAAAGCTTTCAAGTTACGAGAGAAAGATCCTCCACCAGATCAAGGTGGTCGAAGGCGGATATCGCAAGCGAAGGTTGTTCTACGCCAGCACCCGAAGATCCCTTCAGCGACATCTAGAGATTTGTGGAGCACATGTGGATTACTGCTAGAGGAATCCTATACTTGGATTCTAGGACGCAATGACGGATCACAGGATCGTGACCGGAGACTCCAATGAATAAAGAATTCCACCGAGGTAATTCTTATGAATTAATTAAATTAATTATAACCAACATATGATGATCCTATCTCAATGGTTCCAGGACCCTTCTTTTCCTTTTCGTTCTTCGTTCTATTCCGAAGATTCGGTGCTTTATATCATGACAGATCTCGGATTGAACGTCGTTTAACGCTAAAATTAAAGTTGGGCTAACCCACCAATGCGCTTTCGCTACACCCGGAACCTATAATTCATATCTTGAATCAGTTTGATGTGATTCCAATTACTAGATGTTAAAAAATAATTATGAATCATTTTTTAAATTATCAAGAAAAACTAAGTGCGTTTTCTTGGTTTTCTGTAAGTGACACTTTTGACCCAAAATGTCAATTTTATAATGATAATAGACACATTGAGTCATACATGGCACATCATTTACCATATTGAGGTGTGGATGATTTTTAAATTCCACAAATGACTTATGGAACTTTATACTAATGTTTCAAAACAATCATAATCTGTTTTCTAATTTTTGAGTATGTTAGTTCACTTTTTACTAAAATTAATTTCAATTCTAAATAAAAAGATACACTTGGATTTATAACAGTCACAATTTTCATCATATTGAGGTTAATTGGATTCCTACACATACTGAATGATGTATGGATCATTTTTTTAAATTATCAAAACAATATGAATGCATTTTCTCTATTTTGAGTAAGTCCACTTGTCTTTTCTACTAAAATGTATTTTTAAACTGAAAACATGTACTTGGAGTCATTTCAATAACATAGAATATAAAATTTAGGTGGTAATAATTCCTAAATGTTAAAAATAACTTATGAGTATTTTTCCTAAATTATCAAGATAATCTGAGTCTGTTTTCTTGGATTTCAGCGAGTGATTCTTTTTAAACTAACATATCGATTTTAAACTGATAACAAACAAATTGATTAATATTGAGAATATCATGTATCTGATTGAGGTGATGATAATTATTACTCATCAAAATGAATTATGTACCATTTTCCTAAAGTCTAAAAATAAACCAAATGTTTTTTCTTGGTTCTGAGAATACCTATTGGATTTTCTGCTAAAATAAATGTCAATTTAAATAAAACGATGCACTTGGAGTCATACCAGTCACAATACACATCATATTGATTTAAAGATGATTCTAACATGTGTCAAATGACTTTTGGATCATTTTCTAAATTATAAAAAAAATCGGAATGTGGTTTCTCAGTTTTAAGTATGTCACGTTCCTTTTTACTAAAATGTCATTTTAAACTATTAACAAACTCTTTGAGTCATACTGGTCACATCATGTATTGATTTGATGTGAAACTAATTAATACAAATCAGAACTAAGTTATGAATCATTTTAAAAATTTATCAAGTCAAATAGAGTGATTTTTCATGGTTTTATGCAATTGATACTTTTTTGGATTAAAATGATGAATTAAACTGATAAAAGACAATTTGAGTCAGACCGAGTACATCATGTATTAGATTCAGATTTGGATTATTACAACATGTCACAAATTTCTTATGATTTTTTCCCAAAATTATCAATACTATATGAATGTGTTATCTTGGTTTTGAGAATATCATTTGTCTTTTTTACTAAAATTAACATCAATTTTAACTAAAAAGATGCACTTGCAGTCATACAAGTCAAATCATACATCAGAATGTGGTGTGATTGATTCCTACACATACAAAATAAATTATGTAACATTTTAATAATCTATAAAAAATATGAATGTTTTTTCTTGGTTTTGAGTATGTCACATTTCTTTTTTACTCAAATTTCATTTTAAAATGTAAACACACCCATTGTGTCATACCAGTCACATCATGTCTCAGTTTGACATGAGGATGATTCCTACAAATAAAAAATATTTTTTTAATAATTATCTTAAATTATCATGAAAATCCAATCATGTTTTCCCATTTTTGTAGAGAGTGAAACAATTTGAATTAAAATGTAGATTATATAATGATAATGGAAACATTGAGTCCTATCAGGTATATTGCAATTCAGAATGAGGTGGATATGATTATTATACATCCCAAATGAATTATGGATCATTTTCCTAATGTATCATAACAATCCAAATTATTTTTATTTGTTTTGAGTATGTCTTGTTTTTTTTCCTAAAATTAATGTAACTTTTAAATAAAAAGAATCACCTAGAGTCATACCAGCCACACCGTGTGTAGGATTGAGGTGAAACTATTTCCTACAAATCCCAATGTCTAACAAAACTAAATAATTATTAGACAAAAATGTTAAATAAATTAACATACAAATAGTAGATAAAATTTCAACAAAATTTATTAAATTATTATTATGAATTCACATTTTCATGACGATTTTATGCATTCTTGATTCAATCCCTTTTTTAAATTATCTCATCTGAAATCTAGAAGTCCAATCTCTCACCAGCATGAGATGCTTCAAATAAACAACCCCAACTCTAAAAAAATAATCCACCTATATAATAAAATAATTAATATATCAGTAATACAAAAATGAAATAAATTTAACAAAAATATGAAATAATTCATTAATTTTATGGACTCCTGTTTTTCTATGAAAATATCATGATTACCCATGTGATTGATAAGGTTAAACACCATTTCTCTTATTCTAATGGAAGTGTAGGGAACTTGAAGGAATGAGATAAATTCCAATACTATAGGGTTGAAAAGGTTTTTATGGACAAGAAGTTTATGGAATTTTTTTGTATAAATGCATGAGAGATGGAAATAAATCCTCAAAAAAACGAACAATGAAAATATCAATTCTCGAATGATTTTGAAAAAAAACTAAATACTTAATAGATAACAAAGAAAAGAAAATTAAGTTACAAATAGTAGATAAAATAATAAAATAATTAATTAAATAATTATAATAAATTCACCTTTGGAGATAGAATAAGTCTATGAACGTTTTTGTGTAAAAAACCATGAAATATGGGAAATAAGCTTCTAAAATAAACTAATTATGAATATATTAATTCCCTAAATTTCATTGAAAAAATTAAATAATAATTAGATAATTTTTTTATTGAAATTTACATACAAATAGTATGTAAAATGATGATAAAATTAAATAAACTGGTATTAGTAATTGACCTTTTTAAGGAGAATGATTTTGTGGATGTTTTAGAGTATAAAGGAATGAAAGATGGACAAAAATATAAAAAATAAATAAATATTAAAACATGAATTCCCAAAAATTGGTGAAATAAATTAAAGAAATATTTCATAAAAATGATAAGGAAATTAATATACAAATAGTATATAAAATTATGGAAACATTATTTAAATAAGTATTAGGAATTCGTCTTTTGAGAAATTAGAAGTATATGGATGTTTCAGTGGAGAATGGAATGATTTATGGACATAAATATTATAAAATAAATAAACTCTAAGAAGGATCATATTCATGATCTATTGAAAACAGTACGACTCTTTAACTCCATCTTCATATACTTTTTCAAATGATTATTTTCCATCACATTTAGACCCATATCTATCCTATTAAGATTATGAAATATTCATTTTGTACAATAAATAAATAAATAAACATAATAAATTAATTATAAAATGTTAATATTATAAATAATTCTAATAAGGTAAACCCAAAATTTTATTGTTTCAATGAATTTCAGTATTTTATGAAAATTGGTATGTGAATTTAAGAATAAAATTACTCCAATCTGGTATGTGTTATACTCTAAATTCATTCAAAGGTTAAAGTTATAGACAACTCTCATCCTCATCAACTTATCTCTTGAACATTAATCATTTACTTTTGTTGTTTCACACTCATCCTCTATATCTTGTGGAAATGCACCTAATTTTCTTGAAATAATCTAAGAATTTGTCATCTATGGGATGAATATAGCTCATAGAAGTATAAGAAATATTAAATATATGGGGAATCACCCTCAAGTAACAAATAAAAATAATAACTATTTTGGAGATGATGTTGATGAGGATGACAGTTGTACTCAATTTTGTTCTCTAATAGGGGTAATACATCCAATTTCTGAGAAATAGAACATTGGAACTAGTTATGAACTCATGGCCTATTGAATGTGATATTAGGGGGTGGGGGTGGGGGGGAGATACACGTTCATGTTTGTGATTTATGGCATCTTGATGGTGACATGTTATGATTTATGAATCCTTGGGGATTCTAAAAATTTTATATTTATAGGAGAAATCCCACCTTTTATAATTTCAATCCTCTATCTATGTCTAGTCATACCACTAGAAAAATGAGATGTCATATCTTTATTAAATCCCTTAAGCAAATGAAAATATAAGATATGAAATTAATGAGTAATAAGAAACCCAAATATGATAAATAGGAATAATAAACTCTCATTCAATCAACTAGAAGATTTAAAAATTTATTGATAAAATATTTTAATAAATAAAGAGTTATTTCATATACACGGATAGTAATTAGATATTCCAATGGGTGGAACTAATACATATATACCTAAAATGATGCATACCTAAAAAAAGATTCTAAATATATTTCCAACATATATAGAATTTGATACCCTCCATTCTATTTTTTGGAACATGTGATGTTACAAACTAAAGAATTATTACATTTCTTATTAATAGCATATCAAATATTTGAAAACATCTCAAAAATGTAATTTCAATTAAAAAATTATAAGGTGTGGATTTTTTTTGCAAAAGCGTATACCCAATAAAAATAATGTTTTTTAACATTAAAAAATTCTTATTTGATCAATTGATTCAAGTATTACAACTAGACATGTTAATAAAAAGAATTAATTTCAAGGAGATGAAGAGTAGGATATATAAGAGAATTTCATTTTTATGTCAATTATGGGTTGTATGGTGATTTTTGGAACACAATATAATATTTTACGCATAATGAGATTCGTAATAGTAATAATGGAAGATATATAGGTTTTAAGTTAAAGGGTAGATGACCCACAGTTACAAAAATAGTTTGGAAGGGAGCCAAATAACCATAAGTAAAATTGGATGATGAATTTAAACCATTTAATCAACTCTATTGAACATATTAAAAATTAAATGGTTTCCTGAAGGATTGTCAAAAATTTTATAAGAAATAGATTAAAGTGAATAAATAATTAGAAATTAATTATATGAAAAACAATGCAATGTAATAGAATTTATTATTGATGTCACAGTAAAATATTTACAAAATAAACATCCTTTGAAATTAGATATTGGTTTTTCATCTCACATGATTCGTAAATTAGTGTAATTAATGATTTTGGACAATTTCAAAGGGTACTTATTATATTAGAAATGGTGAATCTCTTAAGATAATTTTTTTTCATTTAAAAGATTTTTGAAATAAAAGGTAATTCCAAAGAATGATATGTTTTTAGTTGTTTCACTGTAAAACATACATAGTGTTTAATAGATGTGTGAGGAAGGTAATGAATTGATTCTAAAAATTTATTTATTAGTAGTTTATCATTTCAATGATGGATTTATTTATACAAGGATAGAGAAAACTATCCCAAACATATTCTAATTTGGGGCTAGTAAAAAATAGATGGAAATTTTTTTTGAAAGAGGAAATTTATTTGTGGTAGAGTAAATTTATCACCTTACATAATATGAAATTTAAATAATGATTTAATAGGGTTGGTTGAGATTTTTTTTATGATAAAAATATAAAATTGATAGATATTTTTTACTAATTAGAATGGGGAGATTGTTATAAATTAAAATAATAAATTATATATTTAAATGAATAAACACTTGGGGTTTATTCACTATGATATATATGGAACCTCAAATTATAAATCAATAAATTGTGATATGAATTCCATTTCACCCATTTATAAATATACTGAGATCATATGAATTATGTTTTAGTCATACACATATATATATATATATAATGCTTTAAAGAGGATTGAAAATTTTAAGAAGTATTAAGAATGATTATTATTATGTTTTAAAGAAGTATATATTAGATTATGGTATTGAGTATATGGAATGCATATTATTTGGTGGTTAAAAATAATATTTATAGACCACATTAGTACAGTATAGTTGATGGCCATGGTCATTCGCTTAATGATTTTATTTTGGATCAATCATTGTTACTACCACATTGGACCATCTCCTACTGAGAACTAAAAATTCAATTTTATCATGTATGGGGGCTCCAACCCATCACCATTTGAAGAGATAAATTAGAGATATGCTATATTGAATCACTATATTTATAACTACACTATAGTTGTGATATCCCCAATTTTATAATTCTATCATGTTTATCTATTTATTAAGTGGTACATATTTGTTTTGATATATAAAAAATATGCATATCCAAGGAATATTATTTTTAGAGTAGAAAATGAAGTAAATGGGTTTGAGTGTATTTCATTCATCATACTTAATTTTGAAGTAACCTTTATTCAAAATTAATTAATTGGTTGGAGTTAACTTTATTATATTTATGGAATTATATAAATATTTTAAAAAAATAAAACATAATCGGGATTTTTAATTATGATTCAAACAAAATAATCTAATCATTTAAAATAGAGGATTATGAATATAGAATTATCAGAAATAACTATGAAGCCTTGGTGGATTTACCATATTTATATGGGAATGATCCTATAATTTTGGAATCCCCGAGTTATAAGTCATCTTGGATATGCTCTATTAGGTGGATTTAGAAATTTTATGAAGCTAGAATACTTCAAATGTGAGATCTCTCTTAACATACTTAGAAGTTTTAATTCGAATATCTGGATGAGATATTGTATGGTTTGAAAGAATATGGGCCTTCCCTAAAGACAATATTTACATCAGAAAATGATCATTGGTTATATCCTATTTTCATTCATTATCAAAAAAATGCCAAAAATACCCCAAAATTGAAGTAAGAATATATTCCCACTACTTAGTAGCTCAAGAAGCATTTTGTTGAGCCACTATGGTGGTGAGGGATCAAATAGATGACTATCCACTATTGACCATAGGGGTATTTCGAGAGTAAAGAAAGAATGATGATAATAAAAACACAAATATATACCACAAACCAGGAAATCAATGAGCGAGGAAGAGGAGAAAACAAAATACCTTGAATTGAAGCTTTGAATAATCCCAGAGAAAGAAGAGATATCTCAAAATTTAGAATGCGTTTGAGCCTTGGATTTTTTTATCCCTTGAATCGTTCGAGCCATGGATTTGAGCATTATAATTGTTCAAGCCTTTATTTGAGTTTGGATTAGATGAGGAGTGTTGAAAATAGACAGATTCCGCAGAATGCTTCAGATATCATGAGTGGTTCGCAACAGGTTAGGGTTATTTAAATAAATCGAGACACTTTTATCTTCACATCCAAAAAAGTGTTGATAACGATCCCTTTTTTTGGGGAAAAATTAAAAAACATTGATAAAGAATTTATATTTATAATTCTAAAAAATAGTTTTGTAAAAAGATTTATATAATTATATATATTCAATAAATATATATAAATATAAGTCTAGTAAATATATTAATTATTTAAGTATATTTATTATAATTTTATAATTATTTGAATCTATAATTATTTATTTATAGTTATATAAATACTCTAAAAAAATTATATATGTATATTTATATCATTATATATATTTATATAATCATATATATAAAATAAAAAATATAGTAAATATATTCATTATGTCAATATATTTATTATAATTTTATAATTATTTAAATATATATATTTATTCATTTATAACTATATAAAAACTTTTTAAAAAAATATTATTTATTTATTTATAATTATAAATATATAAATGTATTAATATATTTATTATTCATTTATAAGTATATTTATTTATAAATATTTATAAGTTAGGTAGATTTTCATTATTTCCCCCTCCCCTCACTATTCTAAAAAATTGAGTATACTTTAACAGTATTGAAAAAATTGATATGTTTTATTAATTAAATTTAAATTATTAAAAAAATATTGATATATTTGAAATAAAGATGAATAAACATGTTGAAAATATTAAAACATAGTATATATATATATAGATATAAATTGATTAAATTCAAAAAAAAATTAAAAAATTAAAAAATAATAATATTCATTTATTTATTAAATACATGATATATTAAATGTATCATGTTATAATGAAATTCTAAAATTAATTTAAAATTTTAATTAATTACATAAATTTTAGGTGTTTTTGTTTCTATATAAGATTTCATTAATTATGTAAATATTAGACATTTTTCAATGTATATAAAAATGCATTAATTATGTATATATATAATATATGTGAAATTAATATAACATACATTTGATATATGTGAAATAGAAAAATCAAACAAAATTAAATTATGTTAATTACTTGATGCAATTAATCAGTATTTTTAATTCATATTATTTTTCAATTATAAACCATTATTCACTAAATATGTGACTTAATTAATGTAAAGCATAAATATTTTGTATTATATAAATCATATTTAAATAAATAGTTATATATATATACATTATATATATAATCTTTATTAATATTAAGAATAATTATTTGACAAGTAAAATGTTTAATATTTTTCTTCATTTACTAATTTATAATTTCTATTTTTTTAATTTCATTTTACATATATCAATATATTTAATATATACTATTTATTAGTAATTATAATTTATATATAGTGTATAAAATATGTTTTTTAATAATAATTATTTAATTAATAAATCTGTTAATATATTTTTAATAGAGTTGATTATATTATTTATTTATTTATGTATTTTATTTTATTCTGGACCATTATCAGTGTTAAAAAAGTGCTGATAAAGGATCCCTTTATCTATGTTAAAAATAAAGTACTGATCAAGGGTACCATTTATAAGCACTAAAAATAAAACACTAATAAAGAGTGCCTTTTATCAGCGCTACATAAAATTGATGATAATGGGTACCTTTATCAGTGATTTTTTCTAGCAATGATAAAGGTTAGAATTATTAAAGGCATATTTTGTAGTAGTGTCCTCAGTGACCGCTCTATGATAGACATATTTTTCTAAAAAAATTACAAAATCTTACCGACATATCCTGACAACACGATAGGAGAAACTTGAGAAGGAAACTGTATATGAAGGTCATCACTTATCGCAAGTGGCCCTAATATCTGACAATATAGATCCTAAAAAGAAATTATACCAAAGTCATTTTGAAAATTAAGAGTAGATGCATAACCCTTCTCTACTGGAAGTAGGAGTTCTTGAGGCCATCAATCACCTATCACTGGTGGCCCATGATCCTTCTGATCTTTTACCAAATCTTGGGAGTGGAAGTAGCTATGGAAAAGTTCCTCCCCACATCATTATTACCCATAGCTCTGGAGGTTCTCCCATAGAATCTACCATGAAGACTCACTTCATGGGTGAAAGATGATCGATCATGAGAGCCTATATCCTGGTGAGCGTCATGGTATCCCTCCTCATGTCTAGAAGACCAAACAGCAAGAAGGTCCTCCCCTTACTCACATTCACCTCGATGGTCATCCCTAAGGTATAAACTGTAGAAATTCTCCATGTAGTTAGACATAAAGATATGACGGTAGTCCTTTCCATGACAGTATTAGCTGTGAAGGTCATCCCACAGGGACATCCCAATTCAGTAAGAAGTTCCTGTCCTCATTGAGTCAAATGTGAGAAAGCCCTGATATTATGAAGAGTTTAGAAAGATGGGGTCAAATACACAAGCTAACCTATTAATTAAATGATACAACATTTCTCAAATAGAGTATGGAATTGGGAAATTCTCATCCTCTGAGCCACCCCCGTACTGTTCCTATACCAACGATACATTCATTATCCATGCTACTTGCAATGAAATTGTTAAGAAGAACTCATGTCAGAATGATCAAGTAGAGGAGTATGTATAATAATTATAGAAGGATATGTTTTTCTTGAAAGGAAAATTGTCTAGGGATGAAATACCCATCATGTTTTTACCCTCATCAACTTATTAGTTAGACATTTCAGAGGCATTGTCAGAATAATGCATACACAACATCTTTATGAATCTCTAGACAAATATCCACCACCTCAAAGAAAAATTCATGCTTTATAATGGGTATGCAGACCATTTAAAAATATTGGCATAGATTTATCATCAAATAAACATGGAATCCCGTTCATCTACATGGAATCTATGATCAGATAAGAGACAAAATGATATTCAATCGGCATGGCTCGATGAATTATATGTGTTTGGTCCTCTAATTTTCAATTCCCCACCTAGTGTTCATATCCAGGGATAAGGGTAACATGTATCATTGCATTTCACCTTATGTACCATTCAGCAGAACCCACAGGTAATGAAATCCAGGTATGTCATTATTCTAATGAGGATATAAAGTAAAATTCATTCTCAATAAATACAACACACTCAATAAGACTTGTCCTCATATAATTCTCAAAATCACCAGGCCCAATAGGAGAAAGACAAATAAACTCCTAAAACAAAAAACTGATAATATTCACCATTCTTATTTCTAGAGGGAATAAAATCATCTAGAATCACTAATGTCCTCAAAAGAAAACATTTCACATGAAGACTTGGAATCATATCCAACTCACTCACTAACAATGATTCACAATACCATGAGGGAGAAAAAAGTAGTAGTAGACACCTCATTAGGGGATCATCCCCAACCTATATCCCTGGGGGATTTTTAAATACAAAATTCCCCTATAATGTTGAAAAATCTAGACCAAGTCATAATAATTAAGGAATGAGAGAAACCCCAACCTGAAGGGAAGGATCATTTTTACCTCAACCACGCCCTTGATGGAGTATATTCCATTTATGGAGGATAAAAAGCAGTAATTACTCCCATTCCATCTCGTATTGTGACCCATTTTATCCAAAAGGATGCTTTACAAACAGGATGCACAGAAGTTCCTTTTGAATCACCCTTTTCCAAGAAGCTCAAATAGGATCTTAGAAAGGGAGGGAGGGGTCCAACAAAGGTACAAAAAAACCCTCCTATAATTTGATAAACAGTACACTTCCTAATATTCATTATGAATCGGTAAACATCATGGGTGTCAACCCTACGTGAGGCACTGAGAATGAAAAAAACGAAGAGGATCACAGAGTGGATGTATCCATCTGGAATAAGGTCTACAATAAGATAAACAAATAAGGTGTGTGTAACTGTAATTAGAGAATCAACATAAATTTGGGTCCTCCCAGAATCAATCCCATACTACCTCATTAGTGAATCTTTAACAAGAATAAAAGTAAGGACACTAACATTACACCTCCTCCTCTTGATGAGGATGATCTCCCTACACCCCCAAGAAATATTCAGTCTGTAGGAGGAGGAAATGAAAGAGTTTATTTGACTCAATGATATGATTTCCCAAGGTCATGTTCTTATTAAATTTGATCACCTCGAAGAGACTCAAAAGGCATTTCTGTATGGTGTACCAAAGTAATAAGAAATCATCCCAAAAATTGAATCAAGGTCAGGACATCCGCCCAACTCAATGCATGGACCATCAGTTAACCTAGACCCAATCATGGATGGATATCGTGATTTCCCTACTTTATGAATGCAACTATAATGGGTTCTGGAAAACCCTCAAAAGAAGTCATTGGCGGAGTATCATCATCAAATGATAGAAAAACCAACATAACCAATCCTCCTGATTGATTCACCTATCCATGATCATGTTCAATCGAAAACTCATTAAGGGATTATCGACAAAATTAAGACATTTTTAGCTCAATTGGAATCCATGGATGAGTGGAATGCACCACTGTAGTTGGAAAAAATTCCTTATCATGACTGGGTGAGAAAAACCCCACAAGCTTTAAACATCAGGGGTCCTATGTTTCCAAAATTTAATGGAAAAGGTGACCCAAAACAACATCTGATGCACTACACATCCCATTGTGATCCCATGATGGTAACCCCTGGGCAATAAGAAGCAGTGAAACTTTGATTCTTAAAGAAAACCTTGTTAGAGATATCCTTCGTATTGTACACTAGTTTTCCATCTCGATCGATCATGGGATGGGAGGATCTCTATCAGAAATTACACTTTCAATTCATCTCAATGATGAAAAATAGTATAATAAATGACCTATTAAATTTCAAACAATGAGAAAATCATAGATTCTGGGATTTCTCTTCCAGATGGAAAGGGTTAGCCTACTCCCTGAACTCAATGATTCCCCCATAAGATCTACATAATCTTTTCATAGAGAACCTTCACGACAAGCTGCAAATTCTACTCATCCTAGTGAAATATACATGTGGGTTTCGGGATTTATTCTCTATTTCCAAGAGAATATAATAATTCATACAATGGCCTTTGTTCAAGTCCATGATAACTTTACCATTCTAGGGGAAAAGAGTAGGGAAGGAGGAGGTGACATTCATCACACTTAATCCATACTCTACACCAGATCCATCGCTAATAACTACAATGTATTGTTAATCACCCTTACATATCAATAGAAACCCCCACCTTACTTAGATGAGCAGAGGGTATCCTAGAGAAATAAATTGAAGAACAGCGTAATAAGGTTTATTCATTACAAGATGGTCATGTCAGTGACTATTTTATAGCCTATATGGAAAATGATTTACTATTTCCACTAGAGACCAAAAGGCCTAACCAGGTAGATCTTATGACCATACATATTATTTAAACATTCAATGGGTTCTGGGACACAAAATTGATGAATGGTTTTTTTAAATATACATCTTTCAAAAAATAGTATATTCTGGGAATGTAAATATGGGAAGGCCACCATCATAAGTGGCATATGTTTCCTCCACTACTCACAAAGAAGGATGCAAGTGGTAAGATGTTGTTCGAAGAAGGGAATAGAATTTTGAGGTTTGGATGACTCGAAATAATATCAATAAAACTCATGGTATTATCCAATCACATTTGAAACAACCAACTATCTCCTAATATGCTTCCACTACAACAAAATTGACACCATCAGCCCCACAAACCTCAAAAAGAAAACCTTTCAAAAAGTATTCTAAATGGACAATTGGAAAAAATGTGTAGAAGGATGAACTTGCATCATAGAAAAATTTGATTATCACTCTCTTAGAATTTATGCCCTCATATCTAAAATAACATCCACCACCCTGCGAAATAGTACAACTAGAAATATTCAGTTATAAAAATTCTTCATCAGATGAGGAGTTGATATTAAGTTCCTTTAATTCTACTAACTTAATGAATCCCTTCTCTGAATATGAGTATGATTATGATCCCAATTTCACCATTTCTGATTGGGGAAGTAGAGGAATATGCATTATGATCTAAGGATACTATGGAAGGCACATTCATGAAAGGAACCCAAATTATAGCCATGTACCTACTCGAACTATCAATGTTTTCAAAACTCATGGAAGAGACATTCAGTGAGTTTGATAGCTGTAGGAAAACCCCCTTTACTGGCCAAAATTTAAAAAGACCCTATCACTCAGGAATATGAATCGCATGAGGAATATGTGTTAGATCACCCTCGGTGGGAAGGCAGACCTGCCCGACCAAAACATCCAAGGACAAGATCACCATCAAATCCAATTTCAAGGGCTGATCCATATACATCAAATACTAATGCTCAGAATGTTCCTATAATAGAGTAACCCCAAGTACGCATGCATAGGAATTTAGATCCTAAGTATGACATCCTAAAAAAATTAACACTTGTACAAGATAATTTATTGATCCTAGATGCCCTGAGTTTGTCAAAAGACCTTAAAGAAGCACTCATAGAGGATTTTCTAATCTCTCATGATTTTAAAGCTATGGTTTCCACAACCGAGGTCTATTGGAAAGATACTGGTCATATGTAATACCACACAATTGTCACCTTGACAGATCAAGATAAGGATTCTATAATACATGGGCACCTCAAACCTTTGTATGTGTCAGATATAATAAATGACATCGATGTCCAATAAGATTTCATTTAAAATGGTTCTAGAGTTAATCTCATTCCTATACAAAACCTTATCTAGTTGGGATACTATGAGGATAACCTAGAACCTTCCACCATGAAACTGCAGTTCTATGAAAAAAGAAAATAGAATCCATTGGGTCAAATCACACTCATGATTCATTTTGGAGATGTCATAGACAACTAGTAAATGCTTCTTATTCTGTATAACGCAACCTTAATCATCTTTCTAGGAAGGCCCTGGTTGTATCAACATGTGACAATACACTCACCATACCATCAATGTATAAAATAATTTATTAATTGAAAATACAGGATGTTGCAACCTGATAAGGCCATGTTCGAATCCTATGAGTAACATTATGTTGAGGGGAAATTCTATCATTAGGAATGGAAAATAACATGGTTGATGGTGTTTCACAGGTCACTACCCCGAATGGTCTAGAAATGATCCAGACCATCCCATTAAAACATCTCAGCGAAGAGTATGTCTTGCCCACCAATTAGGCCGAGTATATGAGCCCAAATATAGGAACATAGTTAGTAATATTTACAGTTTCAATCAGGACCACTAAGTCCAGTAGGGTTGAAAAGCTTCCTTACTCCCTAGATAGTGATGAGAGATTAGATAAAAATTCCTTCATTCCATCCCTAGAGCTCCAGGAAATATATACCTCCCTTGCTGTGGTAGAATAGGTTGTCCCATCACCCAATGAAGAAGAATACAATCTGTATCTATCTTTCACTCCATCTTCTCTAAAGTTTCAAGGAAATACAACATTGTCTTCTACATTAGAGGAAGTTCTTTTATAATCATAATTCCATGATATTGGATCCTCCCTCAACTCTGGAGAACTTATCCACCTACTTTCTCCCCCTATGGAACAAGAGTTAAAAGATGAGTATGATGATGAATAAGAGGAGGAGGTCCTTAGGTATTCCCCTATAACAATTTTTATGGGAATATTTAACACCATTGACGAGCTCAAAGTAATTAATATGTCTATAGAAGATGGCCCAAGAACACCCATGTTTAGTTCAACCACATCTTACAAATACCAAGAGGTATGTAATTCCTTCCTAAAATTAATCATGATGTATGCACCTATAATTACAATGAAATGCTGTGTCTCAATCCCAAGGTGTCCACTCACCACCTAGGCTTTCTAGAGGACCACCGTGGCTATAAATAAGTAGCCAGAAGGATGCCCCCGACAGATTCTTCCAAAATTGAGTATCAAGTTGAAAATATCATAAGATACAACATCATTTTGGAGGTTCAATATCCTAAATTATATGAAAATATTGTCCCTAGAAAGAAGAAGAATGGAAAAATTAGAGTCTACATTGATTTTAAGGATCTAAAGAAACACTTCCCAAAGGATGATTTCCATGTCCAGTTCAAAAAACTATTTATTGGTAAAACAAATATCAAGCTCTCTCCTTAATGGATAGATATTTGGGATAAAATAAAATCTAAATGGCCTGGAAAGATGAAGAAACTACTACCTTCGATGACCCCCATTGAGTATATTTCAATCAGGAAATGCATTCTGGATTTATTAATTTCATACCCACATACCAGTGTACCATGCATCACATATTCAAATTCTTCATAGTAATTTTAATTTAATGTTATGTTGATGAATGGGTGGTTAAATCCTAACAATTCTCTGACTACATGACTGATCTTGAAACTGTCTTCAACAAACTGTGATGACACATCCGAAAAATAATCTTTTTGAAATATGATTTTAGTTTTACCTTAAGGAAATTTCGTAGAATCATCATATGCCACCGTGGTATCAATGTCAACCCTATGAAGACAAAGTCTATAATTTTCATGACACCTCCTTGTAACATTACATAGTTAATTTGACTTCAAGGAAACTCAGACTACATTCGATACATCATATCCAACCTTATAGGAAATTTCTGCCCTTCATCTCAATGATGAAAATGGAGGTTACATATTAGTGTAAATAATATTCTTAAGAAGCATTTTTTAGTACTAAGAAATATCATTAAAACCCACCAGTGGTGATGACACATAACAACAGAAGGCTTCTCATGTTGTACGATACAACTTTAGAGCAATCACTAGGTTCTTTCCTTGCACAAAAGAATGACACCGACACCAAAAAAACCATTATTATTTCAGTCAAAGCACAATCAATTTTAAAAATCACTATTTAGATATCATGAATAGTTGTATTTTGATAATCTATGAAATCTAGAAGCTAAGAAAGTGCTTAAAACATCATGATGTCCATTTATTCTCTTGCAGCGACCAACTCAAATATATTCTCATCCATCTGATTTTGACTGGATGTTTTTATGGTGGGTGGTCATCCTGTAGCAATTTGGCATTCATTTCATACCTCAGAAAGTGATCAAAGTCTAGTAATATTCATATTTTATAGAAGATCACCTGTCAATAAAAATTAATTCATTGGATATGGAACTGCTCGATGACGTGGTTTTCTATTTTTAATAGGGCCTCTTGATATGTAAGATGTATTTTTAAGGTGCATCAATTATTCTGATAGGTAAGAGGATGTAAGATCATAAGCTCAACAAAGCGGGGATTATAGTTGTTCTCATCTCTCTAGTATATGTAGTATTACCTTACTCCATCATATCAGAAGGGTTTATATACAATGAATTAAAATATCAATATCTCATTGTAGGGATAGATCTAGCACTCCGGTATAATTAAATCACGTGAAGATAAACAGGAGATCCATAAATGGTCATAAAGAAGATCAACATGGATTGTTAAATCAAAACTGAATAGATAATCCCCCTGATAAACCACGTTTGGGGACTAATAATGGAATTACCTTTTGATCCGACATTGAATCACATCCCATGTTTGTAGAATTCTCAAGATGATCATTGTAAAATTCAGTCACAGCTCTAGAGGGTCTAGAACTAGATGAAACAGTCATCAGCCTTTTTGAACACTTGATGGTCTCAAATTTCATTCAATCTAACATAGAAGAGATTGATGAGATTTACCCCATCCATGAAATATATGGTACTACCACTAGCCAGATGGCACCCATTGTGAAATATATTTAAAAGGGAGAGATCTCACTGGGAAAATCTAGGAAAGAACAAATCTGAAGACTAGAAATTAACATTGATCAATATGATGTAATGAATCATTAATTGGTCATTTAAAATAGGATCCTTTATGGGGTTATTATCAGTTGGATTGATGGATAAGAGACAACTACTGTCATCATGGATTCACACACTAGAGCCTATGTCACCCACCTGTCAGGATCCAATCATTCCACGAAAACTAAGAAGATTGGGTACTACTGACCCACTACAACATATGATGACACTAAATTAACCAACAAGTTCCATTCCTTCTAGGTTCATAAAATCTTCATTCACAAACTCCCAGAGTTACTTCACATAGAAAAATAATCTTGACCATTTTCCGTATAGGGAATGAACATCATGGGACCATATTCGTCTATTATTGATAAGAAGATTATGTACATTATCACTATAACATACTTATTCTCTATGTGGGATGAAGCCATTTCCCTCGAAAAGGATGGATAAAAGACCATTAATAGCTTCATGAGATCCAATATCATCACCATATTTTGTTTCCCTCATATAATATTGATAAAAAATGGAACCAATTTATATTCTGATAAATTGGTAATACTATATTAGGAGTACGACATCAAGTCCAACTGTTCATCCAGCTACTAGCCAACAACTAATAGACAGATAAAGGCTATCAATAAGACCCTATCAAATATATCACAAAAAGATTGTAGATAAGGTTAAAATGTCTGAACAATATTCTATATTTCTAGTGGGATTACTAGACTATGATCGTCACTATAACCTAGGAAACCCTATACTCATTAGTATATATGACATAGGTGGTCCCACCCATCAAATTTCAATTTCCCACACTCCAAGATTCCATACATGATCATCTATCCACAAATGAGAAATCCACAAAATGGCTGGATGAATTGGAGTGACTTATTGAGAAGATATTTTACACCTTGAATTTTTTTGATGTCCACCAAAACCAGATTTCATGATCCATTAACAAAATAGTTCACCACCAGTCTTTCCTCGAGGGACAAATGGTGTTGGTCCTCAGGAATCCAATGATACCCTGAAATAAACCTCTAATGTTAGCGCCAAAGTAAGAGGGACCCTATGCCATACAATAATCCAACTCCAATGGAGACTATTCCCGATATCTATGGATGGGAAGCTTACAAATACCCTCACCAACATGAGGTTTCTGAAGAATTATTTCGTCTAAACACATGACATGATTGTACTAATCAGTTGATGTTAAAATGAATGGTACATCATCCAAATCACTTGATATTAAACAGAATGGTACATCATCATTATCACATGATATTGAACTTCATTGTACATCATTCAGACTGCATGAAATTAAATGGGATGCTACATCATCCTGATCACATGGCATTAAACTACATGGTATATCATCCTAGTCATATGATGTTAAATTTCATGGTATATATTTCTCATCGCATGAAAAAAACAACACGGTAAATCATCCATGAATAAAAATGTTAAACTATGTATTTGGTCTTTGTCTCTTGAACAAAAAAGGCACGACATCATCATCCAAGTCAAAAGTTAATAAACTTCATGACACAAATTTATTTGCTGTATGACGTTAAACTTCACAACACCATACATTTCTCACTCGAGATGATATATCCCTAAATATTGGTCACCTACCAATTCATATTCCATAACTACATACACCTTGATTCCTATCTACATTGGATACGTAGTGATTACTAGATTTTATATCCTAGTAGAGCCACCACAAACGTAAACAACCCCCTCCATGTGTATGAGTCAGACCTATGAAGGTGTATTTTGATCAAGAACTATGTGAGGATTAATTCTTGTCCATATAGGATATGTTGTGATGCCTAAACCTCAAATATTGGGTCCTACCATAACAATTAAAAAATAAATGGAAAAAATTCCCATCTCTGCATATGGATGAGACATGTGTATAGAGTTCCCATTCAGAAATATGTGTGGCTTGATTCCTATCATCATAGGGTATATATTAATTCCGTTATCTCAAATCCTAGGTACAATTGTATCAAAGGATAAAAATTATCTCATCCCTGTGTACGGGTCAAATCTGCATAGGGAATATTATCAAAACTACTTCTTGATTGAATACTATTATCACAGGATATATACTGATGCCAAAATTTATAATTTTGGAATCATTAACCCTATTCTGCATTGAGTCACTTTTATTATATCCACATGATGTTAAACTAAATGGGGTCCCAGAGGATCATGTGACATGATTCTCACTATAATGAGATATGTTGTGACGCAAAGATTCTACACCCTAGTCCGGCCACCAAAAATTAAAAATTTCCATATCCTTCCTTTTATCACATCGGTTTGTCAAAGAAAACCTTTTCTACCCCTTTTTTCTCACACCGATCATAGCTTACATGGTCTTCAGAGTTATGGGAGGGGATTCCCACATGATCATGGCGTATCAATCCACATTAGGGTTTCCATGGTCTTGTTAGTAAGACCTTAAAAGGAACACTAGATGACCATACTGCATGACATTAAAATACACAATAAAATCTAGTTAGATAACCACATATGTATTGATTCCAACTATTTAAGGATATGTAGTGACACTTTGGTCTTTAATATCAGGTCTATCTACAATATATATTCCCTTTGGGGAACATACAAACTTACCACATGATGTTAAACTGCATAGAGAATTTCCTTGCCCCACAAAATTAAAAATTATGGTACCTCAAGAACTATGTGTGGATGGATTCTCATTTTTCTGAGATACATAATTACTCATATACCTCATATCCTTTTCCCATGCACATGTAAAAGAAAAATCTCCCCATCATCTATATACGAAAAAATATATCTATAGAAGATATCAGGTTGGGGTTCCTCAATTAGCTATCTAGCAGGGAAACATAAATGAACCCCTACATATGAGTCAGATCAATGTAAGGAATTTCAAAATCCATGGATAATAAAATTTATAATGTATATTACATACCAAGACACAATACTTCAATTCATCATATTCTAGGACCTATGAAATTTCAGATCATCACAATATTCATATCAACATCTGAAATGGAGGTTCAGTGTCCTGAGGAAACCTTTTTTTAATATGCATAATATGACCCAATTATCTCTACATTAGTTTCCCCAAAAAAATACTATCAAACAAAGGCTAATTCAACCCTAGGAGATTCCTCTTCTAACCCTTTAATACATAATGAAATATTTTCCCCATATCATTTCTCCTGATCAGAGAAACCCTAGAATCATGGCTTACATCCTCTTTCTCCCTAATGTTTGAGACATGTCAGAACATCCAGTTTTGATGAGCCTCTTATTACTGATCATTTTCATGAAATATGGTCCTTTCTGTATGACATAAAAATGTAGCCTTCATTTTGTTCTCACCTCATGATGTTAAATTTTATGGTTTACATTCTAATCATTTGACACTAAACTTCATGATGTCTAGATGTACGTTTGTAGGGATTGTGACAATAAAATATCCAATACTAGGTCTTGCCTAAACCAAAGTTAAAACTATCCTTTCCCTGTTCATGGGTCACACACGCACGAGGAACCTTATATGAAGTACAAATGGCCTGATTCTTTCTTTGATAGGATATGTAGAACCACCTTGATCTTATATCCTGGTCTATCCAAAACAAAGTAATTTCACTCGATCTCCTATACATGATTTTGATCTATATAAGAAGGTTTAATACATATATCAACTCACTTCTGAGCTCGTATTCCACAAACAATTCCCTTCCCCATGAAAGATTTCAATCGATGTGTGGGAGAAACCTTCCCAGAACTACGTATGGTTTGATTATAATTTTGATGAGATACATAGTGACACTTGAACCTTATATCTCAGGACCAACCATAATGAAAAAAAATCCATCTAATATATGGGACATACCTTTCCAAGGGAAACATTTCTACCCATTCTCAAAAAAATTCAACATGAAACACTCCTTTCATATTCAATTATATTATTTTAATGATCCAAACTCTATGCATGGGGAATTATGAATCTCCATAATCATCCCTGAACATTGGAAATAGAGGGTTAGTTTCTTGGGGACACCTTTTTGGACTATGAACAATATCCCGTAGTTGGCTCTACATAATTCTCCCACAAAAAGGCCTGTCAGGAAATGGGAAATTCATCCCTTAGAGAGTGTTTTAAAATATCCACACACTCTAATGATTTTTCATCCCATATCACTCCTTGAATTTAGAAACCCCCAGATTATATCTTACATTTATTTTCATGGTTTATGATGATATAACACTTAAGGTTATATTACTGTAAAAATGGGTGAATCGTTTATCACACGATCAAAACTATGTCACCTTAAATCTGGAACCTCGAATGTCCTTTCATTAAGATGTTAAAATAAATGGTAAAAACCCTAGTTGAATAGAATTAAATTAAAAAATTATCCATCCCTCGATTACATAAGTCCAATTCATGTAAAAGTTAATTATCGTTATTATTTTTTTCCGATAAAGGTTACCTCATCAATTTTTAGATATCATTCCCTTGATGGCCCCCCATTGTGGTCTTGAGAAATTTGAAATTTTAAATATTACATGGAAACTATAAATAGAGGGGCAATGTCCTGAGAGAACCATTATTTGAACATGTACAATATTCAACAATTGGATATTCATAAGTCACCACAAAAAAGGCTTATAAACCAAAGGAAAATGCATCCCAAGGTGTGGCTTCCCTTATATCTATACGCGCCAACAACATAGAACCATAAACCATTATTATTGTTGGTCCTCACAAAATTTCCCTATATCATGTCTCAGATTCAGAAATCAAAAAAAAATTAGGATCCAAAAATCCCCTATTGATGTCTGAAGTATATCAGGACATTCTCATTTAGTAAGCCCTATTGGGGTCTATATCCCATAATGGATGGACAAAGCTGTTCGACCTAAAATACTCGTCATATTAGTCTGACTTGAAAGTCTTTAAACTACCCATAAGAAGTTACATGGTACTGTCCTTGGTGAATACCTACCAAGTTAACCCTGGATAAAACACGATTACTAGCTCTATTAACATATATTTATTATAGTTTAGTCAAAAATTTAGATATAAAAAGAAAATTAAAAAGGAAAAAAACTTGTAAAGTTTAAAACCAAAAAAGGGAGGCCTAAGAAAATGTCATGTACTTAAGAAAAAAATTAGTGTGGTAACAGAAAAGAAGAATAGTTGCAGGGTTTTACATGATACCCTTGTGATAATAAAAACTATACTCACTAAGTACCATAAATTTTTAAAAAATTAGAGCATTTAAGTTCCACATGCACATGATGAAATTATTCCAAACAGGACAAATATATTCATTAGAATGACCTCTTCTTTTTCCTGATGAGAGCACATTCTGATGGGAAATTTTTTTTTTTCATGTAATGGAAGATAGAAATAATTTCATGAAATTTTTAATGTTAATAATAAAAAACAAGAAATAAAATGATGAAGGAAGTGATGCTGTGGAGGAAGGCTTAGTTTGACATATCAAATTACTCCATGCAGACTGCTGGTCCACATGGAATTTCATTGCTCGGAGTGGTGTCTTGTGAATGAAATAGTTCACATGAATAGATGGTACCTATGATAGACATGAACAAAAATAAATTATTTGAAGGGTTTTATGGTGATTTCCATCCCCCAAAAATTAATATTCCCCATGAACTATAAATCATATGTTTGTGAGGGGACTTTTCTGTTCCCTCTAAATGAAATCGTTCATGGACCCGAGAGTTCTTCCTCTGCTCCCACAAAAAGAGGCCCTATGGCCCACCATGACTGAAAAAATAGTAGTTTGTTACAATGATACTCTATAAATATTTGATATGGGGAGATGAGAGGAGGATATATGAATGATCAAGTGAAGGTTCGTGAGAAATCCTGAACCTGATGAACTTTTAAACGCCATCCCAAAAACCATATGCGGGTGGCCCTTTATGGTAACCATCCTATGAACCATGTGTGGAAGACCCTCCATTGAAAATTCCATCTATAGGGAGTATCATTTTTGATATGAGGCATCATTTTATGACCCTCACATAATGAATAAGGTCCATCGTGGCAAGCCCTTCACGGACATACCCTTTCTATCCATCCTTTCATGGATGACCCTTCACAGCCAACACATTGTATACAACCATTCATAGTCCCCCTTAATGGGTGTAACTTTTTTCTCCATTCAGATATGGTCCTTCCCAAAAGACCCCTTCATATACATTCCATAGAGGAAACCCTTCACGAACATCCTTTACAAAAAACACTATGAGGCCTTCCCTATGTACCAATTCAGAAAAACATTTTCACACACTTATCTATACCTTGAGGGCCATTCCCCCATACCAATAATTCGGATTAGTGCTTGGATGGAGTCTTGCTCCTCAGGGCTGGTCACTTTTCTACTTTCACTGACCCCATGAAAAATAGAGAGTCACACCATGAACTTTTTGGGCTGGGTTGATAACATTTTAGGTTTCACCTGATATGACCCTAACATACACCCCATATAATACCATGATTCAAAACATTCCACACGAGGCTCCTAAAATCCCACCACCTGACTTCTATAGAAGAATGAACTATAAAGGGCCGTTCTTGTATAAATCACACACCATCCATTTCTAGGAATCGTCCTCCTAGTTTTCATGAACACATGATGTTAAACTATATGGAACTAGTCCCCACAAAATGATGTTAAATTGGGATACCATTTTCCCTAAAAATGACATTAGTATTTTCTAACATCATCCAAGATATTTGAATATAAATAGTAGTATACCCTATATAAAAAACATAGGATGCCTTCTGTGATAAACATGAGATGCCTTATGCATCAATAATAAGATGCATCATGCAATTATCATGAGATTATTTCAAAACATTCAAATGGGAATACTCTTAGTAGTATGTCCCAATAGTAGGGAATCCTTAATGGAGCATTACCTTAGTCTTTATTACGGGAGGAAATACTCTTTCTCATCTTCACCTCACTGAGGCACCAAAACAAGTTAGGAGATGAGAAATTCAATTACTTTTCTATATATCCCTTTGTGCCCAAATTTAATCCAGTAAAGGATGAAATGTATTTTGTGACCTTCATTTCCACTTAGCATGATTGGCATAGGATTATAGGGTAGTGGTGATCATAAAATCTACATGATCCCAAATAGATGGGTCTATTATATGTTGTAAGTCCTAAAACCATGCATCAACCACAAAATGGCTATATTCCCAATTAATAAGAAGTATATGAGCCTCCAATAAGGTATAATACTGAACAATATCCTCTCAAATGGGCCTCTAACTCAATTTAATCACTAATAACGTATCCTCAAATGGGCCACCAATAAGGTGTAATCCTCAATCATATCTTCTCAAATGGTCCTCTTATACTATGTAATCCCTATTACTTGTTGAACTATGCGGTATTTAATTCCCAACTAACTAGGATATGTTGGAAGTATCCTTAAGGTCTAAACACAACACCCAAATTCACCCTATTGTTCTATGGGAAACATTCCCTATAGGGTCAACTCCACCTGGGTGACCACATCTCTTCGGAGTCCCTAAGGGCACCTCGGTGTAAGTTCCACATGAAACGTTGACTAAGCACCTCTTGCATGGACATAATTTCCACATGATGTTAAACTACATGATTTAGTCCTCTTAACACAAACTCAAAAGGTGATGTGTCCAGTTATGTGGCACTAAAATACATGTGTTCTGATTCCTCTCACCAAGATATGTAGGAATCCCATATTATATATTTGATCCTGACATAAAAAAACTTTTATCTCCCTAGATGATGATAAACTCTAGAGTGCCCCACCATATTGATTAAAACCGCCATCATTAATGAATGACCAAAGAATCTATGATCACTGTTCAAAAACGGTACCATTGACAGGAGACCTCATATAAATAAATATCCTTTCATTGATGGAGAACCTCAGATACATAAGGATGATTCCAAACCCATACATGTTCTTAATTGATAATTACCTTAGGGTTTCAATATTATACATACTTGGAAACAAACAAAGGATTTGAGAACATATCTTAAATCTAAAAGTGAGTCCTAGAATAGGAAATCTTTCCACCCAAAATTGTGTGATGTACCTAACATTACATCCTCTTGACCAATGTGAGTTCTTAAGAATTTTTGGCTAAGTTCAACAAAAAACCCCTGGCTTGGGAATGTTGGTCAATGTGTCTTCATGGATATGAGATCCATTGGGCGTTTTTGGCTCCATGAAAAAAACTTTCACACATTGTTCAAAGATGGTGCGTAAAATGTTAATAATGAAACATAATTCAACCCTCTATAATAAACCATCAGGCGCATAGATCATTCATCGAAAATAGTGTCCATGGTGGTAATGTTAAGAAGTTCATTTTGAAAAATTCAAATAAAGATACAAAAGTCATATAGTTTTATGAAAACAATATACAAGCTTCTTGATTAGATATATTTAGATAAATAGATCATAAAAAAAAGTTTACAATCATACGAGGTAACATTTCATTATTACATTAACTTCTTTATCTATGGGATCCATGAATTTTTGTTAGATTCTAAACCTTAACTTAATCAGGGTAGCCTAATGCTAAATAGAAAGGGGCCAGGAAGGTCACACACAACGTGTATTAGGGACCATAGTAAAATTCAATATGAATTTAACATGTTGGATATATATCAATCTCATACATTGTTAAATAATTATTCACATTGATTTGATCTCAAATATTCAATCAATAGTTATTGGAGAAAATATATGTGTGTGTTGAATACTTATTAATTTTATATTGACCATGTAATTATATTTAATTACATGAATACATAATATTTATTTATTATTATATATTAATAGGGTATCAAAATAATTATTTATTTAGTTATGTGAATATTTAATAAATATTTATTTAGTCTTTTCAGTGTATATAATATTTATATCTATATATATTTGAAATCATGTAGTGAAATTTTTTTTAATTAAAAAATAGTAATTAACTAAGGCCTAATAAATATTGAGGAGGAATGACGAACTATGTTTTATGGTTCTTTGATATATATCATATTAAATATTATATGAATACAAATAATTTATTTATTCAAGAAAATGTTATTTTTTTATCTATGAGTTTAGTTCATGATAAGTAAATTATATTTATAATATTATTATTTAGACATTTGGTTTACTTGAATTATAGAAAATAATAAGGGCCCTTTAACATTTTTATTTTATAACCCTAACACTATTTAAAAATAGTCCTAATATTTTCCAAATTCCATATCTTCATTCCATCATTGTGCACAAATGAATTACAGAGAGGATTCTCTCAATCCCTAGAGAGAGATTATCTAGAACTCTATGAAGAACATAGAGAAATTGTACTACTCCAATAGAATGAATTATTCTCCCTTTCAAGGATTTGGTAATCATCAATAACGATGATAACCAATGATAGATTCATCTATGCATGAAACCATATAATTATAAGGTGATTATGGGAGGTTTGTGAAGCATGTGTGGACAACTTCATAAGGGAATATGTCCTCGATTCCTTTGACACAATGACATTATGACAAGGGAGTTCTACAGATTCATAAATAATGAAATAATTATAGGGTAATATTAATTATAAATCAATTTTTTAATGGATTATAAATATTGTTTGATGATCCTTCATTTTTTTAAAGTATTAACAAGTCAATTAATCATTGATTTACTTTTTTTAGTAATGATGTTCTTTATCATTTACATCATACATTATTTTTCTAAATATGACTAATACCCAAGTTATCGATACCATAAATTACACTTATAATATCAATGGAACCTTGAAGGGTTTTCATAATGGCCACATGATAATTTATAATCATTTATTATTCATTGATAGGTTATATACAATAGTTATAAGTTATCATTTTTCGCTTATTTATTCATTAATAATGGAAGTTTAAGAAACAAGATTTCAACATATTAATGATCCTCAATAAATTTCCATATCATATTAAACGTACTTGAAATAGTTATATAATGATGGGTGATGGAATTGGGAGGTGCTATGGATTATGGACGGTAGACATAAATATAGAGTGTGTGACTAAAAGTACATGTCATGTCCCCATATTCATTGCACCTGTATGTGTCATGGGATACATGGAGAACTAAGAAATAAGTAAACATGGTGCATTTAATTCAATCTCAATTTTATTTATTACATCCTAACACATAATATTTGGTACCACACTACATGTAGTTGGTGTAAAAATTATACACTATACATGGTTTAGTTACAAAATCTATGTTAACTCCATGGTCAAATACATGACATACATCATGTGAGATTGATCAGTTGTATCATTAGTGAGCTAAATGACATGTGTCTAAAATACGAATAGTGTGCATAATTAATCCCCACATCTTAAAAACACACTATGTTAACCAATAGGTAACAAGGACATGCATAAAATAGAACAGACAACATTTAGGTTGTTAGTAAACACCATCTAATCCAGCCGAGATACACACTGAGTCCTTAGGAATTTATCCTCGATACATGTAAAGTGAAAAACATAATTTTTAGTTCATAATTATACTGTATGTAATCACCAAATAAATAACATAATTAAATTACCCATATAATAATTAATTAAAGTATTGAAAATATAATTACTTTCTTGACATCTGATGTGTTGGCTATGTAATAATGTGTTTAAAAATAATTAATGATTAATTAATTCCTTGTAATTATTAACAATTACTAGTCAAGATTTTTATTTCCCATATCTCATTTATGATGGGTATCTCTAATAATCTTCAGAAGGTCATTAAGATATAAGGAATTTATTAATTAATATAAATAATTAAATTGAGTTTTTCTTAACAATAAGGAATGAGTTGAAGTGACTTCTATATAGTTATTTTTTTGTATTAAATGAAATAATGTCATTATATTTGAGATTATGAAAAACTTTCTATGTGAATGGTCTAATTAATTTTTTTTGTGGATGCGTTTTGTAATAAATTATTAAATTTAATAATGTACTCCAAGTCATTCATCTCCTATAATTATTTAAAGAAATGTGTAACGAAAATTTCTATTTTATAAACCCCATTTAGCTAATAATGTTTTTCACCTTACCTATGTGTGAGTAAAATTATGTAATGGGCGGACCTCACAAGTGAGTAGAGGAGATTAATGTTCAAACACGAGGAGAAACCAATCTAGGAAAATATATAAGCTTAGATCAAATGATATAACTAAAACCAAGACTTGTTCCATGAGAAAATTTCCTTAAATCAAGGGTTGTATTATAAAACACCTAGAAAATGACAATAATAGAGTCTCATAATCATCTCACAGTATTAATTTTATTTTTATCATTTTCAACAATAATTATTTATTGATGTTTAAATAATTACATAAAATAATTAACATGAATAAAAGATTTAATTAAAATAGATATTATAAATTGTGTAAAAGTTATCTATATATGGATAACAACTTTTTAAAAATCCACATCATATTAAAAACGATGAATTGAGATAAACTTTAAAGTTTATATATATATATATAAATCCCAAAAATAAAATATTAAGTCCATATAACCTTCCACATCTTGGGTAGAAATATAATGTGACCAAGTATTTTTTTAGGGATTCAATATGATTTAGTGAGTGAAGTGGTGATTATTGGAGAATTGTTTTGGAGCCATTTAATGGAAGTAGATGTCATTCGTGAGAAAATGTTATTGAAATGTGATGATTTATGTGTTGATCATCAATGAAACTAATGAAAAGTATTGGTTGTTTTAGGTAAAATATATATAATATTTTATGGAAGATAGAAGGGATTTATAATTGAGTGTGAGGTCTTTGAGAAGGCTCTATATGATTTTGAGTTAAACTGGCTAGTTATGTAATTGTAAAATCGGAATTTACTTACATACATAGAGGTAAGGTGAGAAATTGGATTCAATATAAAGATAAATAGATAAAATAATTACCTACATAAAGGCAAGATATACATCCATAATGGTGAATTTGTTGCTTCATAATGTTATTTAGAAACTCATATCACTCTGTAAAGGTACTCAGTTCGCACTATAAGGTAACCAAAATTGTGTAAGGGTATAAGGAAGCTAAAAATAGGTACAAAAAATCTCATGTAAAGGTAAATGACCCATGTGTAAGGGTAATATAAAAATGTTAAAAGTTATATAAAGGTATATCAATACCAAAAGAAAGGTATAATTTAGTATTCGTTACTCTTGTAAGGTAATCCATGTAAGGGTAATTATTGAGTACTGATTCACATGAAATATTTAGGTAGTGGTCATACTTGGTCAATCCACATATGAGTTAATACATTAAAAGTGAATGATATAATCATTGAATGCATGTGAGAATATCATCGTGAGGAGATAAAAATTGAGAAGGAAGAGACACTATTATTTTCAACATCAAATTATTTGAGAAATGCTGCAATATTTGATGGTTTATAAAAACATTAACACGATATATTCACTAGAGTTTTTAATACATCTTAATGATTAGAGGAAATTTGGTGATAATTTTTTATAAAAGGAGAAGTAATAAGGGTGAGGAGGGTGATGAAATTAATAATATTAAAGTGATAATTCTTCAGAGTGAAACAAACTATCTCTTTTTTCACACCATTTTGAAGGGTATATATTTCTAAAAATATTTATACTTTCTTGAAGAAGAATAAGATATTGTGGCCTCCTGTCTTGAGGCTCTCACACTCAAGAGTTTCATGAAGATATAGTTCCTATAATCCTTCTTGGTTTGGAAAAATATTTTGAGATACATACATATGATAATATTCATGCATGAAGATTAAGTAGAACATTACAATGTGCTTGAGGGTTTCACAGAAATCTTGAAAATTTCAAGAAGAAGAAGTGGGTACTATGAAACTAAAAAAATAAATAAAACAATATGGAAGGCAGTGAAATATTTAATGAAGTACTAATGAAACATTATATAAACATGAATAATAATGTAGATAAAATAATGGAAATGGCTAATGTGTAATATTCGAGCACAGTCCATTATTGCATGCATATAATTAAATTTAGAATTAAAGGAGAGAATAATTTGATATTGTGAAGGTATATAATTGTGTAAAATAATTGTGTGAATAATTTTTAAACATTTAATTAAGGATGGGAATTTATCATACTGAATGAAGTACTATTTATGAAGCATTATTGGAATGATGTAATTGATCAAATATAGATGTTCATAAATATTTCAACAAGGCCAACGAGCTGAAAAGGTACTTAAATATGATTATATGAGAAATAATAATCCAAAAAAGATCATGGATTAAAACTATCATCTATAAGTTGATGATATTTATAGATGTGGATCAAACCTTGAGAAGTAATGAAATATTCCAACTTGTGTTGAAAGTGGAGTTAATTCCTTCAATTGGTTCTTGATGTAGGATAAATCTTTTAGTTGGTGTTATAATAAGGATAATTCATTAATTTGGTTCTCAAGGTAGGGGAATCTTCTAATTGGTGATGTAAGTGGGTGAAATCAATTGTTTGGTAGTAAATAATCAATATTTGAGGATAATAACTTGTTGCGGAATGTTTTCATCTTCCTACCAAACCTTGTAAATAAGGTGTGTTTCTCTCTTCAGTATTAATACTTCACATGAGGTGAGATTGAGAGACAATATTTAGTAAACCATGAGGATTAACTAGTTTGATATATTTAATAAGAAATAATGAAATTTTTAAAAAGAAGTCAACGATTCAATCTCCCTCTTAGTGGTTAATCTAGATAAGGAAAGTGAAAAATCAAACCATAGTTCAAAGAACATGACTAGCCTCTATCAAGGTGATTTCAATTATCAGGGAACACCTATATTTTGTTTTTGGTCCACTTAACTATGATTGAGTTATGGGTTTATTGTCTCCCTAAGACTTAGTGGAACTAAAAGTAAATGTTTTGATGAAATACTAATATAAGATTTTGGGATTAGATAGTCCACTGAATGGATCAAGGATTTGCATGTTGGGTGACCCGAGAATTATATACATAAATATGATATCATTTTAGTTGATTATTAAAAATTTATAATAATAATGTACACCCCATTTAGTTCCACTTGTGAAAAAAGTGAATTTATATTATTTATATTTTTTAATTAATTCGATGTGTCTACCTCCACTCACTTATGAAATGGAATTTCTAAGTTTCCCTTTCTAATAACATTTCTACATTTTAACATGGAGAATATATACCTAAAAACCTTTCTGTATTCCATCCCTTCATCTCTGATCTTATGTTATTACCCAATGACCACCCTGTGAAGGACTAAGATACAAGAAAAAGGAGAGATCTTATTAAAGAGATAATCCTATTACCTGACTCTTTCGATGTTTATTTTTTATTCTACCTCATATAAATATGTTATATTTATCATAACATGATGAATCAAGTGTCATCAATATAGTGAGATGTTATTATGATAATAGTATAACAATTTTCATCCTACTTTCCATCAAATAGAAAATGAATGTATTTCTCATGCATAAGGGTGGACTATCTCTTCCACATAGTGATACTATTAATTTTACACCATCATCATTTGTAGATGGTTATTAAGAGGTATTTAATATTTATATATCATTTTTATAACATAATTACACTTCTGGAATTATAATATCTTAAATACATTATTAAAATACCATATATTAGAAAATGATAGTGTTAGCCATCTATATATATGGACTACCACCTTCATGAAGATTTGTGATAAATTTTTAATTTCTAAATTTTATGGCTAGTATTAAGGATAGGTTTAAATAATATATATTATATTTATTATATTAAAATGATAAAAACCATTGTTAGATAAATGAATTTTTATGTACAAAACTGAATTTATTTTCATTACTTGTCTAGTCATAACTACTAAATGAATGATTATTTTTTTATTGAATATGTAATTCAAAATATCACTAAAACAAATCCTCATAATTGAGTAATTTAATTTACTAGGATAATAAAAATTGTAAAAAAAAATTCCCCTGAAAAAACTCCACTTAAGATTGTCTACATGTTATTGATTAAATAGATTATTTTACCTTATCTTACCCTAACATCAAATTAATACTTATTTTTTCCACATTCCCAAGAAAGTGGATTTATATTATTTAAATCATTTATGTAATTTCATATGTGTCCTTCCCCTCACTTGTAAAATGACACCTCTTATCCTCCCATATTCACATAATTTGAGCCATCTAGCTCAACCAATACTTTCTAAAAAAATTATATCTTTTTTCCCTTAATTATTGATATTATTTTCTAACCCTAAGGATGTCCTAATATGGTGTAAGTTGTATTCCAAATGAGTTATCTTAAAGAATAGGTAATTTAATTACCCACTTCTTTCAAAGTTTATTTCCTCCTATACTTCCAAAAAATATGTTTTATCCATGCTATCATGATGAATACATTTTCATAAATATACTGAGTTGTTATTTTGATATTGAATATCAATTTCCCACCTCCATTCCATCAAATTGGAAGTTAACGCTTCACTCGTATGTATGTGTGGAATACCACGTAAATATAGAGATGAATCATTTTCCATTAGTAAGGATGATTATTATAATATATTTAAGGTTTATATATTAAATTTATGACATTATTAGGCTTATATAGTCATAATATATTATCTACCATACTACCTTCTAATCTGTTGGGAATGATAACATCGCTCATGCATACATGTAAACTAACACCTCCACAAAGCCCTACAATTCGTTTTTCATCACTGATTTACATGGATTGTAATAAATAAAACATTAATGAATATATATAATATTTATGATATAATAATGATTCAATAAATATAATTTATTCTTTAAATTTCATTTGATCAATCAATTAAATATAGGAAACTATAATCGTACATACATGCAGACCCCCATCTCCACAATGTGATATAATTAGTTTTATTCATTGTTTTATATAAATGGTTATAATAGTTAATATAATTAATAAATATGATAAGTATATAATAAATAATATTATTAGTATAATGAAACCATTACTATGTTTCATGTACCAGAACCATCGAACCAAAATATGTATAAAAAATGGACATCTTTTAACATGAATGTTCATTTTAATAATGAAATTAGTAATAAAAAGATAATTTGAAATTATAAAGGAATGATAAATAGTTAATTAAGTTTAATTATATTTCATGGGGTATATTTATTAAAATCCTTATTTATTATATAGGATTATATAATTCATATGGGGTAACATGATACTTGAGTTAAGGGATTTATCTTATAATAACATTTCTTTTTGGGATTATATATATTCAATTTTAGTTGAGGAAAATTATATTAATCTTATCCTATAAATTAAATATATTTTTTATCTAATTTTTATTCCTTGAATTATCATGTAATAGTACAATTTCCACTCTTGGGAACTTAAAATCCTCAAAAAAATGTTTTTATGAAAAATAAAACCTATTTCTTCTTCGGTTGATGAATTTTTCTTCCATGTCCATGTTATTTAAATTGATTTCAAGAATATTATTTTCCATGATCCAATTATTATTTTAATTAATTTTAAACAATACATTAATTTCTTTACAAATTTTTAAAAATTAATTTTTATAATGTTTTCTGAAATGATTATTTAAGAATTTATACAATTTTTATTAAAGGAATCAGTGTTTTAACATTTACCACATGAATATATTTTTTATTCTTGAATATTATTTTTTTGAAGATTTATTTAAATTATTCCTTGTTTATTTTCAATGAAATTGTTCTTCTCAATATTACAGGAATTTTTACTTTTTAAAGACACAATATAATAACCATTCTATTCTTTTAACATTTAAATGTTATATATTATATAATATTAAACGTAATAAAACCCAAAATACCAAGATAAATAGTGTATTTGAGAAATTAGGTACATTAAATAACAACATAAAACATGAAAAACAAAATATTTATTGAAAAACGCTTTAACATGACCCAAACATTCTTTCGTACTTAACACTACATGGGGTAACCTGAGGACGTACATAAGAAAAATGTGAGATATAAATCTCAGTAAGGGAATAAAAAAGGGATAACATGAGGAATATAATACATGTTATACAATAGGAATATAAATGGATCAAAAAAGGAACATGAATAATAAGCCATGACATAACCTGATAATAATAACATGGGAAATGTGGAAACAACATTAAACACTGCATCATAAACATATGTCGAGGATAAACCTGAAAAGACACCACTGTGGAAGTAGTCCTATAAATGAATCAGGTAAACCCCCATATCCCAATGTGACATTTCATGATACCAACCATTACTGAATGATTTGAAGCACTATATAATAATGGGTGTACCCATCACATTTATTTCATTCTTGTACCTAAGTGTGCCACATAGATCATATAACATGGATTCATTTAACATCATAATTTATTTCATGATAATGGAATGTGGAATAAATACGTGCAATTATTTAATCAATTAGTAAATTTTCATATTGGTGAATACCCTGGATAGAAAAAATTGTATGGTATTCAGTGCACAATTATTTTGGCATGGAAAATCACTGTGCAATTTTAGTATCATAACAGCGACATTAAAAAATTCATAAAATGGTTTGATGAGAGATAAAAGGGTATCTCATTAATTGGGATTTTTTTATGGTAATAGAGCTATGTAAGGACATATCCCAATATAAGGAATTTGAAATAGAAGGCGTAACATAATAATGATACTTGAATAATGAGGAGAAAGAAAATAACCCTTACACAATTTTGACATAGTTACTGGTGTACATGGGAGGGCTTAATGAGAGAGAAAGGGTAATCTTATAATTTATACCTCATAAGGGTAGTATGTTTGAGGTTCTAAAACATACCCCATACTTATGAATAAAAAATAAAGGGCCTAACATAGATGATATTCTTGAATAAAAGTGAGAAAGAGAGGATTCATTAATAGAGTGTGTGACTCCAAATGCTGGGGAGGCGCTCCTTGAAATATTGGGGGAGCCCTTAAGGAATATAGGGAGTATGGGGAAGAGTTTTATAATTTTAAAATGATTTTGAGTGAAGAGAAATTCGATATTGGGTGGTTTTATATAGTAAAATAGGGGGATTTATTTATTATTTTGGTTTTGGACACTACCTAAGAAAATATTCAAAACCACAACGCATCCCATGGTGTTTCCCATGGTTTCATTGAAATGGGTCTGATTTAAAATAATTTATAAGGCTAAGGGATAAATATAATAAAATAATTCCCCTGCTTATGGGTAGTTGAGTCACATTCTCAAAGAATTTATTTTAAAATCTTATAATACAATATAAGTCTTGGAGGATTCATTAAGGATTTATAAAATAAATAAAATAAACATAAAATTTAATTATTTTAAAGTAAAAAATTTTATTTTTCTATGGATACCATTTATATTATTTATTATATCACTATTGCGACTTTATGAGGTAATAAAACATACCATATATTAATACTGTATATATTTTTTAACCAAAAATTTGACGGTCTCAAAATATTATGAAAAATTCACTATCATATAACATTTATTTCTTAATTAAAAAAATAATATTCATTTTATTTAATTAATTTTCTAATTATTTGAAATTCATCTTTCAAAATAAAAACCGAAATTTATGGAAAATTACATGTCTTTGACAATAACAGTTTTTAGAACCCTTATAAAAATTACAATTGACTTCGTAAAAATTATATGATCATTTATATTCGATAAAAGATATTTAGTGATAATATTTTATTAATTTTTTTTAAAATACATTAATTAATTCATTGAATTTTAATATTGACCAAAAATAAAATTTATGCTTTATATAATCAAAAACTAAAAATCATTTATAATGTAACAATAGTTGGATGAAAACAAATTCATTATTCAATACCAAAATAATGTACATATTCATATTGCTAGGGTCTTTATACATGTACCTTTAATACACCCTCACTCGCCCTAAGAGTAAGGTATGCAATGGTAGGGCTTTTATGGGGTTGTTTGGTGAACATGGTTGGGGCCATGATTGCGATGAGCTTGAGATTATATCATAAATGGTTTCTTTAATGCTTAAGTTATTATTTCAGATATTGGGATTAATCTTGGGAAAATCCAAAAATTCCGTCTCCCTCAGAATCTCTGATAGATTCATATGGTATTCTTCTACTTCTTGAGGCCATCACTTTATTTGTCTATGCCAAAAGGATTTGTTAAAACCCTATATTTATACTAGTTATATGATTAGTATTAAATGGTTATATTATCAATGGTAAATATAATTAATGGTCATTTATATCCAATTTGATATAATAAAAAAAATAAGTTAATGTGTTATCAAAAACCATAACACATTTAATCAAATCAAAAAGTGGAATTTTATTCATAATATTTTAGGTAATTAAAATATTCCCCCCTTCAAAAAAATTTCCATTGATATTTTATTTCCCTAGAATAAAACAGAAGAGGGAGACTCTGCTTCATCACCTCCTTCAATTCCAATATTTCTTATTCAAACTTTTGGTTTCTTCACAACACTTTGAAAAGGGGGATTGTCTATTTTTTTAGAAATTTTTTCAACAATCTATGATCCTCAGTAACTTATTATCATAGGAATTGTCATTATATAATGGTACCACCTATGGATTTAGTAAATTTTAGGGATCTGGTATGTAATTTCTCAAGAGGGATACATGGAATACATCATGTACTTGAGATTGGATCGGTGGGAGTTCTTGTCTATAGGCCACTGCTCTGATGAGATCACGAATCTCAAAAGGGATGATGTAGCTTGGACTAATATTTCCATTATTCCCAAATCTCATCACTCTATTCCATTGAGATATTCAAAGGAATACCACATCTCAAACATCAAACTCTATGTCTCATTGATGATTGTTATCATAGCTCATATGTCGACTCTGGGCAGCTTTGATGTGCTATTGAATGGTCTTAACATTCTCCACAATTTACTCGACCATTTTAGGATCTAGTTGTTTTTGTTTGCAAAATTTATCCCAAAATGTTAGTGTTTTTAACTCTTCCCATAAAGGGATTCATAGGGATCTATTTGGATTCTTGAGTAGAAATTAGTGTCATAAGAGAACTCGACTAGAGGTATATGTTGGTCCTATCCACCATTAAAGTCAATTGAGAATGCTCTCCACATGTCCTCAAGTGTTTAGATAGTCCAATCAGATTAGACATCATTTTCAGGGTGATAATCTATACTAAATTTTAGCTCAGGTTTTAGAGTATATTGGATACTTATCCAAAGTAGAGTGTTGAATCATGGATCCTGATCAGACACAATTGATAGTGGTACTCCATGTAGCCTCGCGACTTCACTAATGTATATCCATGAAAGTTGATCCAATATAAAATCCTCAAAATTCACAATATAGTGTGATTTTTTTGTAACATAATTCATAACAGCCCAAATATCATTATTTCCCTATTATGTCACTGTAAGTCCGGTGAAAAAGTCTATAGAGATGCTTTCTCATTTCTATGTTGGTATGGTTAATGGTTGAATCATCCCCTTAGACATATGCCTTTTAGCCTTTAATTATTGACCTACCATGAACTTTGATATATAATAAACAATCTCTTTATTCATGTTATCACACTAATATTTCTCTCATATACCTCGATACATCTTTATGATTCCTAGATGAATGGATAAAATCGAACTATGTGCATCATCCAATAGTTCCCTCTTTAACTCAGGATTTTACAGAACACATATACTTGACTCAAATATCACAATTCCTTCTTCATTAACACTGAAATATAAGGATTTACCTATTCTTATAGTCTCCACTTTCTTCATATTTCCCACATTATTCTTTGATCATCCTATATCCTTTCAAGAATATATGATTAATAAATAATTTTTAAATGGATTTAGGATGTTCTTTCCTTTATGATTTCCTTGTCCATCCTCTTCATATATAAGAAGATCAAATCATTTTCAATTCTCATTAATGATAGAATTTTTGAATCCTTTCTACTTAGAGCATCTTCCCCTTCATTTTCTTTCCCATGATGGTAGTGGATAGAGCAGTAATAATCCTTAATCACCTCTAACCATATTCATTGACACATATTCATCTCTTTCTATGAGAATATATATTTATTACTTTTTTGATACTTATATTTTTCATACATCTCCCCAAATATATAATTCCACCATATTTTTTAAGTGAAGATCACTGCTGCAAAATCCAGATCATGTGTGGGATAGTTTGGCTCATGCATTTTCAACTTCCATGAAGTATATGCTATGAATTTTCCAATTTGTGTCAACAAACAACCTAGTCCCTTATTCGGAGCATCATTGAAAATTATGAAATGTTCCCCACTTATGAGTAGTTTGAGAAAATAGATAGTGATAATCATCCTTTTCAACTCCATAAATATTTCTTCACATTCATCATTACCTGAAAATTTGACTCCCATCTAAGTTCTCTTGGTAAGAGGGTTCTAAAATCCTGAGAAATTTCTCATAAATCAGCGATAATACCCAAATAACCTAAAAAAACTACAGATATATGTCACATATATTATCCTTATAAATCCTTTAATTTCTTTTATTCTTTGAAGTATCCACATTTATCCCATATATTGTGATGATATTCTCCAATAGTAAGACTTCCTTCAACAAGAACTAAAGCTTTCTATACATTTCATAGATCATATCTTTTCGTAAGGTCTTTAGAAAAGTGCTCAGATGATCCTCATGGTCCTCCTTTTTTTGGAATATATTACAATATCATCTATAAATACTACCATGAATTGGTTGAGATAATCTCTAAATACTCTATTTGTAGATTCCATGAAGATAATGGTGCATTAGAGAGCCCGAATGGGATTACTATGAACTCCTAGTGCCCATACCTCATATGAAAAAAAGTCATGGGGATATCCTACTTCTTCACCCTAACATAGTAATATACCGACTCAAGATCCACCTTGTAGAAGTTTTGTTCTCTACATAGATGATCGAAACAGTTATCACTCCATTGAAGAGGATACTTTTCCTTTATTGTGATCTTGTTGGGATCACAATAATCAATGTAAAGGCGCATTGAACCATCCTTAATCTTAATAAAGAGGACTCATGCATCCCATGGTGAAGCACTTGGGAGTATGGATCCATTATCCAGATTCTCCTATAGTGGTTTCCTTAGTACCTATAGTTCTACAAAAATAATCCCATATAGAGTCCGGGATACTGGAAACACCCTAGGGATAATATCGATTTAAAATTCAACCTATTTTCTTAGGAGAAGAAAAGGAAATTCCTCATGAAACACATCATTTAATTCTCTCATAACTGGCATGTAATTGAGGACAATCCTTTCCTTAGACTCAATAATTTTAGATATATATTCTTTCTCACAGGGAAATAATATACATTCTTTAGATGATGGTTCTAAAGAAGATTCATCATCCTCCTTTCACTTATGTAGAATCAGGGGTTAGATCACCACATGAAGAGTGATTTAACTCTTTCGGAAATTTATGTTGGATCTATATAGGGAAAGAACATACAGGCCCATAATTGCATCAAATTCCACCAAGGGAAGTATTTCTATGTTTTCTAGAATGTTCAAATAAAAAATGTTGAAAGGGGATGATTTATATACTTAGGATACAATAATTACCCATTTACCATTTTCATCAAAATCTCTACTTTATTGATTTGTGGTGGTGTTTGAATAGTTATACTAAAATTTCATGATATGAACGAATGTGTATAATGATAATAAAATAGTAAGTTATCTATTATATAATGAATAACTATAGTACTCATCTCCACTTCATTTTCGGGATTCACTTCAGTGGTTTTGATGGAAAATATATCCCATACTGCCTTGGAGGTTGTCAGTTTCCTCCAAAAACCCTTGGCTTAGTGAACTAGTGGGAAACGTTCTATAGTTCATTGAAGTTGAAATAGTGAAAAATTTGTTGAGGGTTGACCAGAGCATTCCTTTCCTCTATCACATTGGATGGTTTCTCCCTCATAAATCATTAGCTAGGTTCCCTTGTCTTGCACACCTAAATCATTTCCCTGTTCTCCTTAGGTAATTTCTGGTGTTCTTCTTTCTACACCTTTGAGAAGTGGGATGCTGAAATTTATTAGATCCATTGGATATATCCATCGAACCACCAGAATTAAACTTCACTTTCCACTTCTTATACCCATAATATCCTTTGGATTCTATTATAATTATTTCTACTTTTAGGTAACATCATAAAATTTCCTTAGATCATTCAAATTCATGGATCTCCATGGCTCTTCATAGAAGAGGTTTGTTACCACCAAAGAAGAAGCAAAACTTGTATTTGTGGGAAATGAAAAAACAAGAGGTGTATCGTGCAGGTCCAGTGAAGTTCCCTTAATTCTCCTTAATAGATTCATCTTCTTGTTTCTTGAGTGAAACAAAATCCATTTCCATTTTAAGATGTATGGTGTGAGGATAAAATTTCTAAAAAACATTTCATATAATTACATCCACTCCATTTTTTCAATCTCTTACCTAGTCTTTATATTCATGATCAATTTCCAAAACTGACCATCTTCTCTCTCTATATGATAGATAAATAGAAGAAATATATAATCTTCATAACATTGAAGTATTATGAAGATATTATCAATTTAGGTGATCTATTTTTCTATTATTAAGAGATCAGATGATCCATTAAAAGTAGGAGGCCTTTGTCACATAAAGATTAAGACTACATGTTTTTATCTCCTGGATGGGTTTGGGAGATCTTCTTGATCCAGGATTCTATTTGGAATGTGAGTTAACTAATTGAGTATCATGAAAAATCGATTCCTTCTCCCATCAGATTAGACATCTCTTCGGGGAAAATGATCACATTGCCTTTGGCATAGGTTGTTACCTAAGTTCATCATATTACCGGACATTGTATAAAATAAAAATGAAATTAAGAATGAGTTTCCTAAACCATTAGACATGAAAAGTGGATTCCAATGACATTAAAGGTATAAATTATAAATTACATTTAACTCTTTAACTTATGTGTTTATAGTATTCAATCTATGTTATCCATGATCTATTTCCTTACATATATTCTAATATGAAATTTTTTGTCCATTTATTATAGTTCATAATGAGCTTATGAATTTACCAAAGTATATCCCCCTAGAGTGTAAAATTAGGTGCATAGTATGTCTCTTTATTTGGTTTCAGATTAATTTGAGTCAGTCCCCAAACATCTTGTCAGAGTTGTAACCCCTAGGTATATCTGTTCCAAAACTACATCCACTTATAGTATCTATATAGGGATGTATTTTCTTGATAAACAGATTATATTATAATTAACAGAATTTAGGTATTTTCTCTAATGCTTAGTAATATCCCTAATGAATTCACTATAGGTTTATAATCCAAAGGATTTCTCTAGAGTTTTCTAATCCTAATACCAAAAATAAATAAACCTATCCTTTGATACCAACTATAGCAACCCTGATCTTCTTTTAACATTTAAACATGATTTATTACCTAAAATTACACTTAATAAAATGCAGAAGATTTAGATTTATAGTGTATTTGGTGAATTAGGTACATTACATAACATCTTAAAACATGTAAAGAAACATCTTTATTTACAACATATTTAACATGACCAAAATGTTCCTTCAAACTTAACACTGCATGGGATAACCCAAGGAAATTCATAAGAAAGTGTTGTAATATAAAGCCTAGTAAGGGAGTAAAAAATTAATAACATTTGAAATACAATAAATGTAATACATGATTCATATCAATAGATTATAAAAAAATCATTAATAATAAGTCATGAAATATCATGATAATCCTAACATGGGAAATGTGGAAACAAATTAAAACACTACATCATAAACTTAGGTTATGGATAAATCCTACAAGAATTCATGGTGGAAAAAGTACCATAAATTAATAGGGTAAACCTAATCTCCCAATGTGATGTATCATGATACTAACCAATACCAAATGCATTAGATCACTATATAATTCGGTGCACACCCATCATATTCATCTAATTCCCGCTCTTAAGTGTGCAACATAAATCATGAAACACAGACTCATTCAATATCATAATTTATTCCATGATCATGTAATGTTTAATTCATTCAAGTAAGTCTCGAATCAATATTTATATGTTTATAATGGTGAATAAACATGAACAAAAAATGGGTATGGTATGCACTACACAATTATTCTGGCATTGAAAATTGTGGTTCAATTTCAGCATCATAACATCGTCACCTAAATATTCATAAAATGAGTTGATATGAGAGAAATGGATCTGTAATCATCCTAAAATAAATTATATAGTAATTGGTACATTTAAGGTAATGTTCCAACATTATTAATTTGAAATATAAGGCATTACATAATAAATAAAATTAAATAAATAGGCAAATGGGAAGAACCCTTATGAAATTTGGACATGGTTGCAGGTGTATTTGGGAGGGATTAAAGAGAGATAAGGGGGTATATTAACATTTAGAAATCATAAGGGTAGTATGGGGGAGTTTTAAAGCCATACCCCATTATTAGTAATTAAAAATAAATGGTCCTAAGATTAAAGGAGATTCTCGAATAAAAGTGAGAAAGAGATGATACCTTACATGAGTGTTTGACGCCAAAGGCTGGGGAGGGGCTTATTGAAAGCTTGGGGTGCCTTGGGAGGATTATAGGGGGTATAGGTAGGAGTGTGGAATTCTCCAAATAGTTTTAATGAATGGAAATGGGAGATAGTGTGGGATTATATAGGAAAAGAGGTGTATTTCTTTATTATTTTGGTTTCGGACAGTGCATAATAAAATATTCAAAACCATAAACCATACCATGGGTTTTCCCATATTTTTTTCCAAAGGGGAGTGGTTTACATTATCTTATAAGGCCAATGGAATAAGATAATAAAATAATAACTTTTCTTATGTGTAGGGGATTCACATTCACTTAGAAGGGATTTTAATGTTTTAAAATATATTATAAATCATGGAGGGTTCATTAAGGATTTATAAAATAAATTAAACAAACATAAAATTAAATTATTTTAAAGGAAAAAATATATTATTTCTATAATATCATTTATATGATTTATTACATCACCATTGAGCCATTTTGATGCCCTAAAACAGACTGTATATTTATATGGAATTTAATATTTACACAAAAATTCAACTGTATCAGAAAAATATGAAAAATTAACCATTATATAATTTTGACAACCTGATTACACAAATAATATTCATTTTATCGAACAAACTTCTTATATAGGTTAATTTTCACTTTTAAAATAAAAAAATATCATTTATTGAAAATGATGAGTTTTTTGATAATAACATTTTTCTTGAACACTTATAAAATTACATTTGACTTAATAAAAATTATACAATCATTTATATTCAATAAATGTTCTTTAATTATAATATTTTATTAAAATATTATTTGTTACAAAAATCCATTAATTAAATAATTGAATTTCAATATTAACAAAAAAAATTGTGCTTTATTGAATCAAAAAATAAAAATCATTTATAAAGTAACAATAATAGGGTGATAATATATTCATTATTCTAGAAAAAATAATGTACATATTTCTATTTCAAGGGTATTGATACATATTCCGTAAATACACTAGCATATTTCCTAAGTGTAAGGTACGTGATGGAGGGGCTTACATGGGGTCGTTCGGTGAACATGGTTTGGGTCAGGATCTTGATAAGTTTGAACTTCTCCCATAAACGGTTTCACTCTTGCATATGTTTTTTGATCTAAAATTGGGATTGGTAAAGGGAAAATTAAAAAAAATCTATCTCCCTCAGAAGATTCAATAAATGGGATTAACAGGGTACAATCCTACTGGTTGAGGCCATCACTTCTTCATTATGTTCCAAAAAAAATGTTTAAAAACCTATATTTATACTAGTCTTGTGATCACTGTTCAATGACTATATTATCCACGGTAAAGATACTTAATAATTTAAATCCAATTGGATTAAAAAAATAACTGCATGTGTTTTCTATAATGATAAGACATCTAATTAAATCAAAAAGTGGAATTTTACTCATAATAGTTTTTCTCATTACACACCGATTGAAAATGGCGCCTTCCCAGTTTTTATGGAAATATTAAAATTCACTTATAAAGGTATTTTTCATATTTTCAAAATAATTTAAGTACTATTTTTAATCAAATGGGTTATGACATTATTATAAAATCCTAATTCTTTCTCTAGATTTATGATGATGATGATGATGATTTAAGGGTGATTCTATGAAACCAATTTATTTCCAATGGGTTAATTATATAATGATGAAATCATTAAGAAAACCATTTATTCTTCCTTTTTTATACTATAATGGAATGATACAATGTTAATAAAACAAATTTATTTTCCATTGGTTACATTATAAAGATATTATGAATGTTTTATGATATTTTGGAACATATTTGAATGGCTTTCATTATGTGAAGGGTGGGCCCCGAATGATATATCCCTATGATGCATTGTGTAAATATTGAAATCTCAAGAGATAATAAATAATGGATTGGGGAGTATTCCAAGTCCAGTAAGGGACTTTGTCTATAATGTTAATCTTGAGAGTGAACCTTGACTAATGAAATGGTGGAATCTGGAGTGAACCCAATCAACTATGACAACCTATGAAGCGATCCTTGACTAATGAAAGGATTTTATATTCTTCTGTATATGACATAAAAATATATTTTAATATTATTATATGTTTATATGGATTATTGATTATTGATTATTATGCACTCTTATAACTTATATCTTTTATTATGACAAATAATTTTGTGATGATTCATGATTAAATTTCATTGACTGGTTGGGTATGACTTTTATAGGTTATGATCATGTTATAACACCCATATGATTATCTTAAGCTCATTTATGATAATTTATTAATATATTATATATTTAACCTTACTCAATAATTGAAATCATTATTTATTATATTTATTTTCCACAGGTTTTGAAGAAATATTTCAAGTATGTTACATATAATAAGTGTACAATATGAGTAGAACATTTTCCATGATGTCGAAGATAATTCATTAAATTATTTTATTATATATATAGTATCAAAAGACACTAAAAATTTATGGTTCTAGGCTGTGTATTATTATGGTTTGTAATTATTATTCAATTGAAGTGATGTGATATTTTATATGTAAAGATCGGGTCACCTTAGTTGGAATTATGGAAGGGCCTCGTTATTTTTGTGGATTAGGATTTCAATACATCAGTGAGAGACCTTAGGAAAGACTAAATATAGGATAAAACCCTATGTTATGGTAATGAATAAAGTGTTCTTTTACTAGAAAATACATCCCTATTAGAATAATTATAAGTGGATGAGGTTATAACACAAATTCACCTAGGTTAACAATATTATAAGTGATTGATTGGGTATTACTCAATCGTCACCAGTACCCATTGAGTTTCCCTAATACTATACACATGTCCAGACAATCTTGGTGGATATGATTAGGCTAATTTACATATTCATTAAGAACAAAAATGAATAATGAAAGTATATAATATATGAAAACCTTTGATAATTCATAGTGATATGCGATGAACATCGATTTCTATGGGTTGAATGATGGTTCCATAATTTAGGATATCATAATAATGATTTTTATTATAATGTATTAGTTTTTTCATGTAAGGATTTTAAATATATCTAGTAAAATATTTGGAGCTTGGCATTGAAACGACGTGAGATTCAATGGCCTAGTGAGCCTAAAATTAATATTACAAAAATATTCAATAAATTAATATCAGATACACATATGTTTATTGAAATATTAGAATAAATCTCAAATGGAGTCTCATATTAGAAATATAAGACAATTTTTGAGTCCATAATGTGGGATTTACTCTAGGAATGAAATAATATTTTTCAAAATGTGGAATTTTTAAAAATTTATCACATGCTAAAAAAATAAAAAAGATGATAAAATTTATTTATTTTATTATGTTTTGATGTAGTGACCTAGAATCATCTTTACTGTAATTATATTGAAAAATACCAAGGGTTGGTTTCATAATCATAGTATTTGAAGGGATATCTTGAGGAGAATTGGTGGATGTTGAGATCATGGATCAACGATTAGAATATCACAAGGATTTCCAATAATGTTGGAGTTTGAGGATCTCGCCAAGAATGATTTGGTAGATTCATTCTTCATCAATGATAAATCCCAAATCGAGGTATGAGTTTTTATGTGGATTAATCTCCATTTAGTTATTCCATAATGAATATGAATCAATCTTTTTAGCTGTTTAATTCATGAGTCGATCATGCTTTCTAGTTCATGTTCAATCTTCCTCAGATTTAGTGGAATATAATTTGTTTATAGAAATTACTATTCCTTATTTGTTGAAATTATAACAAATTGAGACCAACACAAAAATATACAATGTTTGTTCTTCTAAGGTTTTAATGGATCTCTCTCCCTATTATACGTGCAATCTCCATTGGTATTTTGTTTGGAAATTGGATGTACAAATACCCAATGGATGATCATTGAACAAATTATCATTGAAAAAATATATCATTGTCATGTTTTTGAGATCGGGATCAATGGAACTATAGTTGTGCATGATGATGATAGTGGAGATGAAATCAGAATGGGGATTCTTGGTTTATGGTTTGGTGTAGTGTGATGACAATACGACTTGACAAATCATTTTACGAGTGGATTGAAGCCTAGATATGTGGGTCATCTATGTTTCATGGAATAAATCAATTGTTATGGTGATGGAATGAGGAGAAAAAATGATTAACCCTTGTAATCTAAAAAATAACACATAACATAGGGTGTACTGTTATGAACACATTCCATCCAGGGCCCAAGTGTATGGTTCTAGAGTTTACCTATGAATAAAATAATACAAACCATGTGAAATATGTCGCATTATATATAAAAAAATGTTATAGGCATGTAGTTTACTCAATGAGTAAATGGGAACTAAAATAACCCTACACACATGCACAAGTAGAGTACACATGCATTACCCAATACTCAGACACAACCACATACACGTGAAAAACCACAGTACATGGGAATAACTACATGCACATTTGAATGGGAAGGTGGAATGATTAGTGTGATCCCAAACTCTACATGCTATGTACCAGTAATGGAAATGTCGTTTATACAATGGATTTACATTCCTTTTGATACAAAGAGAAACAGGAAGACCCACAGTATAGAAGACATAATGGGTATCCCTGGTACACACCATGTACATCCTCATAGATAGATTGTAGACCCCCATTTTCAATGTAATAAATAATTTTTAGTTTATTTGGAATCCTTGGTCTATCCCTATGAGGGTAAAATGAAGCATTATGTGCTTGATATATGATTTTGATCCCATATATGGGATATGGTTCAAATAGTGTTCATGGTATCCCTCTAAGACACATTGGGAGGGGACTAATATCATATACATCCAAGTTAGGGTTCATGGTATCAGTATGGCCACTGTATATAGGGATTTGTTCCCCCATCTTACATTTTGATCCAGTAGGGTTGGTGGTGTTTCCCAGTTGTCTTGTTTGTGATCCCCTATCTAGAAAGTGAGAAAATTAAATGTCTGAAGATTTTATATTGGCGATACAAAATATACATGACCTCTCGAATTAGTGTCATATTTGAAAACATGAATCAGGAAGAGAGTCCTCCCAGATTAAAATTACCTTGAAACCTTGATTATAATCATGTGGCTAGGAGTACTGGTTGTGGCCCCTTGAGACCGGTTATCTATAATGATTATATCTAGGTACATTATTGAATGTCATTATGTCTCATATGTTTATAGGAATCCATGTGTATTGATGATATGACTACTCTTGTAACTTTATCTTTAGTTATTTTAGGGTGTCCTATTAGGTATTGTTATAAAAACCCATGCATGGCCTCTTCTAACACATCTCATATTTTCTATAGAAAAAAATCCATTTTATGGAGTCCTTGGAAGACTATGAGTAGGAAGAGCATTGTTCCAGGATAGACTGACCGAAGTTTATACTTGGGTTGCAATTGATAATAGTCCCATCCATCTGAGTAAGTTTGAATTGTTATAGTATTTAGGGTTTTGGTATTTTCTCACTATTATTGATTTGAGTACTTATTTCATACATTGATTGTGGGGTTATAGATGTATTCTTGTATCGAAATTATTTGTGTTGTTTAAAATTATAGTGTTTTATGATCTTGGAGATGTGTGTGCTCATATAGGTAATTTTGAAAATTTCTCCCATTTGCAGGATATTCCTACATGGCTCTGGTTGACAGTCCTTTTCCAATTAGAGGTTGTATTAGTGTTGTCACACTTGGATTATCACTAGCCATTCATGCCCTGGTGGGTTATATCATGAAAAAGTGGTATAAGAGGACTTGTTTCTACTGTTGGACTAGAGTTAGGATTTTATATATGTGAGGTTTAGTTTTATATTTAGGGAAACAAAATTGAATATATTTATGTTTAAATTTTAGGAAAGGTTGTCAATTGTTTGTATTTATATCAAAAACTCCATTCACAAGGACTCTAATAGCCTACTTATTAACTCAGTATATATTAAAAATGGTTGTTGGCAAATAATTGGTATCTGCATCATATAAGAATAGGTTGTTTCTTCTATGCCCTTCTTGAGTCATATACTGAGATATATTCAATGATCATGGTGTGTATTATTAATTTTAGGATTCTTATATGTTGATATATACCTAGGATTCCACATCATGATCAAAAGAATGATCCTCTAAATTATGATGCTTCTTAACTGTGTCCTGTATAGGATTTGGTACATCAAGGTGGGTTTCTAGTTTTTCTACTACCCGTTGAGTTGTAGATTGCGCTGACAGTTCCCGTAAAGGACTCAAGTGTTCGTAATGCAGTCCATGAGTTTCATAGGATGTGACATCAATGGTTTTGTGGTGATACATACCCTTAATAAGCTGAGGACTGGCTATAGGTAGTTACCCATGTTTTCCCCTCACGAGGACACTGACAGATCATATGGTGGTCCAAAACGGGATTCTTTTTCATGGATCTATTGGGAAATGGTGGAGTCTGGTGACTTATTTAAATAAAGAGAAAACTCTCTTTTATAAGTACATTGAGAATCTCTTTAAGAAGTACTTTCATCTTCCCACATTGTTACTAGTATGCATAAATAAGAACCTTCAATTATAGAAGCACATTATAACCATGGAAGAGTACTCGATGTGGTACACTAACCTTTAATGATACCCATTAGACATGGCTCGAGATTTATTCTCTAGTGAACAGACCTCTGAGAAGGGATTATGATGATATATATAAGCTAGAGTGATATCTCTTTGAATTCCCACCTATATTGGCGTTTTTGAGATGGAATTAGTTATGTAGAGCTTCTTAGTATAATAGATGCTAACAGTGGTCACTTTTTGTGGCACAGACGAGATGATATATCAAAAGATGGTATATGATGAAATTATTTGGGATCTAAGAATGTGATATACTTCAATAGATACTACGAGGATAGTGGATATATGTTATAAGGCTCTCAAGATGGATGAAGTCATCCTAGAGAGCGGAGGTGCGTCTCTTGTGATGGACTTGAACATCTTTCTCGAGATTGTTTGACCCACTGTATATTTGATAGAGATATGATTGATGGAATATCTAGATAGAGAAAATGAATGTAATAATGATTAATGCACATAAATAGATGTTGAAGATGAGTATCTAGGGAAGTAATAGGTGGCATGCGGTTTGACATTTTTTCACCACCATCCTTAGGTGGTCCATGTTAGGCTCAGGGAGTTAGTGGTCAGGTCTGAGGATGGGTACAGGTTATGGAGGCCAATAGCCCCAGGAATTCAATATGTTTGGAGTTACGTTGTATGAATTTTCTACCTTAGATGATTTACTTATAGAAACAGGTTCCTTCCACTCTTTTATTTACACTTATATTATTTGGGAATAATATATTTGGGTAGATCCTATCGCTTAACCCCTACCCTTATATACTTCGACCGAAGGTGAATCTACAACCACACACTTCTACCAATAGTGTAATATGATTATTTTAGGTGAGGTATTTATATTTGACCTCTTTGTATAAATGATGATTCCTTGGGACACCATATTAGGCATGGAATATATATCGCACACTCATTCCCATATTGACTATTTCTGTTGGAGGATGTGATAGATTCATGGTGAAAAATTTAGTTATTCTTTCATGGTTGAGAAGGAAACCCAAGAATAGTAGGATGGGATCATAAATAGGATGATATATCCAATTAATCACTAGTTGAATAGTATCTACCTTTTAGAAGTTGATGTTATGGGCTTCTAGTTTCCTGTATTGGTGGGGGGAGTATGCCTATGTCTCTCTTGAGGGAATTATAGGCTTAATTTCTTACAGATAGATAGACTTATACATTGTATTACTTCCATTGATGATCCCAATATATACACAAGAATATCAGATATCTATTGTAGAGATTTGTGAGATGAGGGTGTAGTTGGAGGACTTACAAAGAAATAGTATTTTCAATCCCAGTGTTTTGCCCTGGGTAGCTCTAGTAAAAATGTCTATGAAGGTATACGGTGGAATTTTGTTTTCAATGGATTATTTTCACCTGAACCAAGTGACCATGAGGAATAATTACCCATTTCCAAGAATCAATGAACTCTTTTATCACTTAAGAGGGGAATACTGTTTCTCAAAGATAAACCAAAAATATGGCTGTCACTAGTATGGAGTACGAGATGAGGATGTATCGAATATGGAAATTTGATGTTTCTACGGTCACTCTGAGTACTTGGTGATTCCCTTCAACATGTTGAATTCCTTAGATGTGGTCATGGGGCTCACGAAACAGGTGTTTAATCCTTTATCATATCAGTTAGTGGTGGTATTTAATGATGATATCTTGGTATACTCTACTTATAAGGAGGAAAAAAAGATATATTTGTGGTTGATCATGGATATAATCTGAGAACATAGGATATAAGAGTTTATCTTGAAGTGTTAGTTATAGAATCAGAAGTTCCACTTTCTCAAACATGTCTTATCTGCGTATGGTGTAGTAGTGTAACTTGAGAAGGTAAAGGTAATGTTATACTAGGAATCACCTAAGAGTGAGATGAAGGTGTGGAACTTCATTGGGTTAGAAAGCTATTAAGGAATAAGTGTTCCCAATTTCTTGAGGATATAGATTCCTTTGAATACATTCAATCAAAATGGAACACCTTTTGTGGTGAATTAAAGTGTCCATAAGGCCTTTTAGGAGTGATGTAAGAGATTTAAATCTTTTCCCATCATGATATTTCTAGATGAGATTGTTGAGTCTATAGTGTTTGTTCATGCCTTAGTTGGAGGAATTGGTTGTGTTCTGATTCACAGATAGGTAGTGATTGACTATGGGTCCCTATATTTGAGACCTACAATTTAGAGTGACATTAACCATGATCTAATGTTGGTAGTGTTATTATTTTCCTTGAATATGGGGAAACACTACCTTATTAGTTAGTGGTTTATCATCTATCTTTACCAAAATACTCTGAAGTATATCTTCTATAAGATGGATCCAAACCTGAGATATATGTGATATCTAGAGTTCATCTATGATGATGAATTTTATATTTTGTATACCTATAGTAATGATAACATTGTGTAATATTCTCTCTGTAGGATATCTTGTTCACAATTATTTACCAAGGATTCAGAGTAGTTAGCCTTATTGTAGTTTTCTGTAGTGGATGTGGATAGTGAGACATATCTACAGCTGATGGTTACTACCAAAACTATTCTACAATGTTTTAGAGAGTCTCATAATGGATATTTTGTTTGTGAGTCCATATGTGATAAGATATCAACTGGATATGATCATGATGGATTTTCTAATAGTGGGGATCACAACCCCCTTTTCAAAGCATAGATGATGGTTCTAGTGATGTTGTGTGAAGATGTGATGACGAAGTTTCATAAATACCATTTAGCAGTACATCCTAGTGTGGAAAAGATATACCCATACCTCTTAGATTAGTTTTGGTGGAAATCTATTGCAGTGTGTGAAGAAAAATATGTCCCTTAATGCCTCACTAGACAACAAGTTAACACTATGCACCAGGTTCTAATAGGTTTAGCTCAACCAATTTAGTTTCCATAGTGGATTTCTGATGGGATATCTATTTACTTCAGCAAAAGGCTTCGCAATATATCATGATTAAATAATTATATATGAATGATCGTAGACCATCTCACCAATTCATCTCACTTCTTAAATATATGATATAAGTGTTACGTTGAGAAATTCTGATTCCTTTACATATATGAGATAGTCTACCTCCACAGAGTTTCCTTGATGGTAATTTCAGTCCATGATGCTCACTTCAGGTTGCTATTATGGATAGTATTTCAAGATGAATTTGGTAATCAATTATGTCTATGCTTGATGTTTCACCCCTCTAAAGATAAATGGAAAGAGAAGACCATTTAGGTTATGGAGGAAAAGTTGTGAGCTTGAATGTTTGGATTTTTTTATAATTAGAAGGGTTAACTACCATTGATGGAGTTTGTGTACAATAATATCTACCATTACACCATCAGTATGGCACCATTAGAGGCTTTCTATGGGTGACCATGGAGGTCACCATTATGATGGACTTATCCAGGCGAGTCTACGCTCATGGACCCGGAGTTGGTGATAGCTATGATAGTGTAGGTGAATATAATCCATCAGTGGATGAGGAATATATAAAACCTTCAAAATACCTATACAGAATGATGATGGATGCCATGTATTCCTAATGTTCACACATCAATGTGGAATGTGGAGTTTTTGTAAGGTCAGAAAGATATATCTCAGATTCATTGGACCATTCCAAATTCTAGATATAGTCAGTGAGGTGGCATACTAATTTCTTCTACCACTAAACGTAGACAAGGTACATGAATTCTTTCATGTTTTGCAAATGAGGAGGTATGTGCATGACCTGTTTCATGTTATTAACTAGGGAAAGATGGACATAGAAGATGGATCTATATTTCTAGAGTAATTAGTAGGGATAAATTATTGATATGAAAATATCCTCAGTGGGAGATTGATTCCCATGGTGTTTTTCTGTAAGAAACAAGAGAGTCGTTAAGAGAGAACTTGGGAGTTGGATACCCTGATGCAAGCTCAATTCCAACATCATTTTTGAGCAGATATTTTTATTTTTAGGATGAAAATACATAATGTGGGAATAATTTAATTTTTATGTTTTTTATGTAAATATTTGAAATATATATATTAATATTTTCAGAGCCTTGTACTATATTTGAATAAGATTCTGAGGCCTAATGAGCCAGATATTGATATTATAAAAATCTTAAATGTGTTAACATCACTCAAGCATATTTTTCCTAAAATAAATCAATAACTCACAAACAAAGTCTTGGATTGGAAACCTAAGATCTTTATTGATTCTATAATTTGGACTTTATCTGAGGCATGAGATAATATTTTTTGGCGTTGGGCATTGGTTAAAAGTTTTTAGGGGTACAAGAAATAAAATAAATAGATCAATATATTTATTTCATTCTATTTTGATGTGGAGATCTAGATTCATCTATATGGAAATTCTTATTAAAAATCCCTAGGGTTAGTCATATAACAATAATATTGGATAGGAGATATTGAGGCATGTTGGTAGATTTAGATATCATGCATTAAATATTGGAATATCACAAGGATATCCAATGACATTGGAGATTAATGATCTCGCCAGCGATGATGATATAGATTCTTTTTTCATTAGTGATCGATCCTAACTTGAGTAAAGATGTTGTTTTATGTGTATTTATCCCAATTTATTTATCCCATGATTATAATTAATTTATTTATTCTGATATTTTGATTCACGGGTCAATCATGATCACAAGTTTGAGGTCATTATTCCTAGGATTTAGGGGAATTGAATTTTTTGATGGATGTTACTCTTAGTCCATCATTATAATGGAAGTGAATCGAGGATAACATATACATAGCTAAAGTTTGTTCCTCATTTTATGGTTTATGGATTTCACTCCCTATTCCACTTGTGATCTTCATTGGCATTTAGTTTGGCTGATTGTTCGAAAATTACCCAGTAAATGATCATTGTGAAAATTATTTTCAGCACAATTGATCATTACCATGGGTTAGGGATCGACATCAATGGGATGAAAGTGGTTTATGATGATGGAAGTGGATATGTGGTCAGATTAGGGACTACTAGTTCATGGTTCAGTGTGGTGTGATGAAGTTATGACTCAACTAAGTATTTTATAAGTGGTTTGAAGCCTTGATTCTAGTCACCAGCAATGGTAACGCTCGATCGAGTGCCATTACAAGTTTATTGGGTGTGATCATAGGTGGAAGTTATGAAATATGGATAATGCATGAATAGACAATAGAATCTATAAAATTCAATATTTCATTATGTGTACCTTAAAGAACACACACCTTGTGGGGTCCTAGGATGTGACAATATGTTTAACGCATGAATAAAATGTCATACATTTTGTGACACATGCCACATTCCATCTGACATGATGCTTGTGGCCTACAATTTTCTCTAATAGTACATAAGACAAGTCATGGCCAGGTACTAGGATACAGGCACATATATGGGAATTACCATAGTACATGGGCATGACTAGGTGTATAAGGTAATGAGACAAATACATTTTTATTTCCAACCCAACATCTACACGCCATGTACCTCCAAAGTAAACATTGTATATATGGAGGTTCTATATGCTATGTGAGATGGTGAGACATGGGCTAACCCTATGCAGACTAGACACCCTGTGTGCTTCCTATGTGATAGATTGGAGACCTTTATTTCCTTAGTGTAGACTAGTTTTAAGGTGATTTTGATTCTACAGTCTATCCCTACTAGGTTATACAGTGGTAGTATGTCCTTAATATAAGATTATGACCCCCTCTATGATTTTTTTTCAGATAGAGTTTAGGGTATCTCTCTGTCAAACCTAGGGTAGGTTTCTCTATTATATCCTTCATAGGTGGGGTTTGTGGTATTATCATGGACATCATACAAAGGGAATCAATCCCCTATCTAGATGATTGTTCCTGTAGGGTTGGTAGCATCCCCCAATGGTCCATGGTTTGATCCCTTATCTAGATAGTTATATCAATGGAGATATATTTAATGCATCTTTGTGAGTCTATACGAACATGACATCTCAGTTGAGTTACATCAGTGCAATATGCCTTGTGAAGAAAGTCCCCCCCAATGATAATTTCAATGAATCATAAAGTAGAATCTTGTGGTTAGAAATATTGGTTGAGACCCCATGAAACGTATTATCTATTATGAGTATATATGGGTGTATTCTTGATTATCATTATGTCTAATATCTTGATAGACATACTTGTGTATTAATGAGATGACTACTATTGTAGTGTTATGTTTTTATATTTTAGAGTGTCCAACTGGGTAGTGTTATACTTACCCATGCATGGGATCTTACCACACTTGTCATGTCTTATATATATGACAAGATATTTAAAGGAGTTCTAGGAGGATTGGGAAAATGTAAGGAATAGTTTTGGGCTAGATAGACCAAAGTTCATACTAATGTTGGATTTGAATGTAGTCCCCTTTTTATGAGTAGCTTAGACTCTCAATATTTTTTGCGGGATTGTATTTGGACCATTTTATCACATTTAGAACTTATGTCATACTATGGTGGTGGGATAATGGATGCATACATGAATTGGTATATGTTTTTTGTTTGTTTTACATTTCCATATTTTTTGATCACTTAGATTTATGTTTGCATAAATGTACATAGAAAAATTCATCCCATATATGGGATATTCCTACTCATCACTAGTTTATTTCCCTTTTCCTTTAGATTGTGGGATCGAGGTTTCCACACTCATCATATCCTTACCGAAGAGTGAACCCCTGGGCCATCTCACGAAATTTATAATCATATTATTTCTTACTCAAATTATCAATGTTTAATTATCCCATAATTTTTTTTGGTTTTAATCAATGGCTAGAATTATAAGGTTTCAACCTAGAAAACGTGATGGGAAACATAATGAGAAAGCGAACAATATGGGAGGTTGTATGTAAAATATTGTGTTTATGATCATGCTACTATATTAATCTATGAATAATGTTGGTATCCTAAATGATAAAATTTGGTACCAATGTAGAATTGAGTATTTCAGGAGGTGGAATACACCTTCTTATAACGGGTCCATTATTCCATTAGTGACCAAGAAATAGACTAGTACCATTAAAAATATATTTTCTATTGTGTATTATTCAAAATAAAAAAATAAATTTTCTAGTGGTATATCATTTAGAAGGAAAAATAGATAAATATTGTACTCTTATCATAAATACAATTAAATAGGAAGAAATTTACTCTATTACATGGGATGTGTTAAAGAAGGTATTTTTAATAAGTATTATTGAAATATTATTCATTCTAATTTGGAGAGGTAATACCTGAAACTAATATAGATGGACAATAAATCTACCAGCACCTATACAGGAAATTTCTAAAGAATTATAAAGAATGCTTTAGTTTTTATCATTGACCTATAAAGAAAAAATGATCGATTATATAGTGCATTGAGACCAAGTCTTTAAAATGAATTTTCCACAAGAGGACTTGATATCTATGAGGAATTTTTTTATTTTCTTTGAAACTAGAAATATTGATAGAATAATTTAATTATTCTCTTAGGTTTGGGTACAAGTAGAAAAGGTTGAAATTCAAGAAAATTCTAATAAAAGAATATACCAAGTAAAGAGAATTATATTCATTCATGAAAGAAGAGTGGAAAGAATATTTGAAGAAATTTTATTATTAAGAAATGTATATTTTTAAGTGTGTAAAACAAAACTATTGAGAAAATTATTTTTGAAGTGATGTGAAGAGGCCAATCAATGATAGGAAGAGTGATAAATCTGGACTGAATGTTTCATAAAAACTCTAATGATATAATTGAAACTAGTATACAGTTATTATAATTAGAAAAATGATCCAAAGGTTAATTACTAAAATGATATAAATGTTACTGAATACAATCAGAAATATAAACCTATTATTCCAAGAGATATGAGGAAACATCATGCTGTCACAACAACTAATGTGGGTTAGGAGAATGATGTTTTGAAAAGTACACTTTACAACCACTCTTAAATTACAATTTTATTATTTGATTTTATTTGTAGATAGTCTTTTATAATTTGGAGAATTTTTTATGGGTATCACATCACCACCTCAATGATTATATTTTGAGTTAGAAAAAATAAAACCTAATGGTATGATGATCCCATCTCGTGTCTATAGAACCTCTTTGATAGAATTTTGCAGTAATTTTCTTCCAAAAAATATTATGATTATCCCTTTATTTAGAAATGGTTTTATTTTTTTAATGAATTTGGATTCTTTATATAATACCCATATCAATTTATAAGGTATAGAAATCATATTTGATATTCAGAATCTATCTCTCATCGTCTTTTAGTGTGAAGATGAATATGAATTTTCAATGTAAATTACATCTGTATTATGGGTTTTATTAATTATTCATGAGGTTTACTTATGTCAAGTGGTTGGATAGATACTCATCACAAAATATATGCCTATTTTTATTGAATATTGAAGTGTATTTTTAAAATAACTTCCATGTATTCCCTTAAATCTCTATGTTTATTTTTTAATAGAACTCATAACTAGTGTAACACATATTTCAAAGAATACATATAGAGTGGAACTAGTTGAGTTTCAGGAATTAATGAAGAAACTCATGGAGAATGTATATTAGTGGTTCATAAAAATTAAAGTTTCACCATGAAATTCACATGTTATTTTTGATAATAAGAAATATGGGTCAACACATTTTTTCATTGATTATTGATAACTTACCACGATCACTATAAAAACCAAGTATCCTCCATCCCATATTGATGACGTATTTGATCAAATATGTAGAGAAAAATAATTTTCCAAGATTTAAAATGTGAAAAAATATGTAAAGTTCATAATATATAAACTTCATGTCTATTTAATATTCATGAATAGAATTTATGGAGTTATATTCACTATAAAAAATTTGTGTTATTTTTCAATTAAAAAATATATATTCTTTTATATTTTAACTAAAATGTCATCCATTATTTTTATTGAAAAGATAAATTAATAAAATTTTATAAAAGAAATGGATAAAATGGAATTATTTTTTTATATCATCGCATCAAATGTATATTAGGGTGTTTTTTGGATTTTTGTAAATAGATTAATTTTTTACTAAATAGTGAATAATAAAAAAAAATTTGGAAAAAATAATCATTTATCTTAATTGAAATTAGAATTATACATTTAATTTTATCATAAATTAGAATGAGTCATCTTTATGTTTGTATAATATAATTAATTATATATTAATAAAAATTATAATTGATTTTGGTATATGTTCATTTTTAGCTTAAGAATGTATTTTTCCAAGAAACATTTTCCATTTCATTTTAAGAATTTATATTAAAATTGATTTATGAAACTTCTTTAAATTGAATCATTAAAAAACATAAATAATTTAAATCAGGAGGTTCAAATGTGGTAAATATTTCCCTTTTATTTTTTTTCATTATGAGTTATAATTATAGTAAATATTTTTTCCCCGCTAAGGGTGAAATGGGTAAAATAAGGAAAAAAATATGATATATGGACTAAAAATATATCTAAATTTTATCTATATTTCATTGGATATATTTTTACTATAACCATCCATGTTTTTAAAATGTTGTAATTTCTTTTAAATTTCCTATGATAGTGGCCTTAATATGATTTTATTTAAATAAAAAAACAAAATGTCACTCTCCCTATTTTAATATCTCATGTTTTTTCATAGGAAAAAATGAGGTTATGATCAATTATAAATGGTAATTTTAAATATGAATAATTTTTTTAATATTTTATTTTATTTTTAATTTGTATTTATGTAAGAATTACCATAATCATTTACGCAACACTGACATAGTGCTTGTTAACATAAAAGAAAAATCAAGTAAATGATTTTTTATATCATTAATAGTAACACAATATGGATTAATTATTAAAAAAAGATATTATAAATATAAATATATATATATATATATTATTTTAGTGAAGTATAAAATTTTTATATTATAATTACATTTCCTTATTGATGTGACTAAAGTGAAACTATGTGAATAATACAAAAAATGTCATTAATGGTTTAGTGTGATAAAAAATTTTCTAATTAATGATTTAAAATTAAAAAAATATTATCTTCAGACAAATGAATGGAATATTGTCTATAATTTCAACAATTATTCATGTTTGGTCCACATTCAATTTTATAGTGAATTTCTTAACTCATATAGAGTATAGAACCTTGATATCGTGGTAATTGTGAAAAGGGTAAACCAGGGGATAAAACCAAGATATAGATTGATAATATCAAATAAATTTATTAATGTTTTATTGGATGATAGGATTTAGACTCAAAATCATCCTATTTTCTAAATAATTCAATTTGGGGCCATGTGAACATGAGAATAATTTTATATTAATTTAATTCATTATGTAATTCCATGGGTGACCCTCCCCTCACTTATCAAAGTGGAAAAAATATACCCGATTCCTCACAAAGTTTGAGAAATATAGTCTATATTATTCATAATAAATTATTTTAACAAAATCCCTATAGAAATCCTATAGGTCTTGGTCTCACAAAAAGACCAATCGTAAATGGATTAATATGTAATCTAACGATGTTATTCTAGGAGAAGGTATAACTCCCACTCGATGTATTTCAAGTTTATTAATTGTTGTACTGAATTCTAATCATATTTATCCATAAAAAATAATAAAGTTAGTATCCTATATATAAATAAATTTTATTTCCAATATGTTATAATCCTTATTAAAATACGTTTCCATCCTATGAGGGAGAAGAACATGGTTTGTGTGTACACGTGGACTACCAGCTCCATGGAGCAATGGGTTTTGTTTTACATCACCCCCTCTCAGTGAAATTTATAATGATGGATTTAATATATATATATATATATTATATTATTGAAATTATTATCTTTTTTTAAAAATAAAATATCATCCAATTTCTTAACTTTTGAACCAATGAAAAATGACAACGTTGTCCATGCGTATGTGAGGACTACCACCTCCACAAAGCTATGTGATTCATTTTTCATGGATGGTTCTAAAAATTTATTTAATTTATAAAAATATAATAATTCAATTATTATTAATATATATATGTATATGATGTAAAAAATGACCCCATTGAATATGGTCAATCAACCAATGTAGTTCTACAACTATGAACCGAACATTCTTAAAATGCCCGACATGAATGCAATTGATTTAATAACTGAATATGAAATGGTGATAAATAAAATAAAAGTGAAAATAAAAAGGTAATATAATTTAAAATGGTTCTTAAGATTGTACACAATAAATATCAGTTTATAATATATGAGTTAAACTATATCAATGAAATGTCAGATTTGACGTAAGGGGTTTTACTTATTGATAATTTTAAATGTTTTTATGTATTCATTATGACTCATTTAATTATATATCCATGTTTTGTATAAATAGTTCAGTGGATAATCATATTTAATCATAAATGGTTTATAAAATTATTTTCTATTACCTTTAATTTCTTTACATTGTTTCAAATGGGGATTTGTCTTATCATTTTCTGATAATGGTACTTTTTACAGAAGTTGTGAAAAGATTTTTTTTACATATAATACATGAAAATGTTGTAACAAACTAGTGTTTAGAAAATAAATTTGTTTCTTGAAATAAATATGTGTTATTATATATAGTATTATAAACATAAAACACATAAAGAAACCAATAATACGTTTTTCATTAATAATAATCATTATGTTAGTCTTCAATTAAACCTATGAATATTCCAAACATTAGAGTTGGAGAAAAAATATAAAATAGAAAACATAAATGGGGAAATATAGATCACCTCAATCTACCAGAATCATCCCTCCAATGAAAAACTCTGTAGAAGTGAATAAAAATATAAGTAAACCAATCAACATTATAGAAATTATAATTGTTAAATCTTGAGAGTAATTGAGGAAAATAATGAATGATGGAATTAAGAGGTATTTGTGGGAGGTAGTGTGATCATTAGAATAGTAACGTGACCATTGAAATTTTTACATGACCATTTGGATAAATAACCTAACCATTACGAATAGTAACCTGACTATTAGAATAGTAATTTAACTTCAAAATAATAAAATTTGATATAAATAATATTTATAAGAAGTAATTTATGTAAATAATAATATTATAATTCTAATAAATAAATATCAATATTAAAATTAAAATAAAATATAAAAACATCTGTAATAAACATTATTATAATGTATTTCATCACAAAATCCTAAATTTTAAATAGATATTTAAAATAAACTATTTAATAATTTTTTTAGATAAAATGAAATTCACTTTTGAAATCAGCACATCGAAATTTTCCGATGGTGATTTTTTTTAATTTTATGAAATACTTAAATTGTCAAGTGAATAGTAAAAATGCAGCTTCTTTCATAACCGATGTATCTTGAATTATATAATTCATGTTCTAATAATGAAATACTAATTTATAGAATATGATGTTCAACCAGAAAATATTTATTTTGATAATTTATTAATTAAAATATAATAAACAATATTTTAAAACAAAAAATTACATTCCAAACTCAAAAGTCAAAATTATTACTTAATACAGAGTTATCATTTTTGAATATTAATTTTTAATAAACTAGTAAATTGAAATTATAACAGGGTTTTGTGATGTCCAGTACTCAATCCAATTCTAAGTAACCGAACTTAGTCAGTCGTATGGCCTCAAGCCCGCCTTCCTAGATGCCAGTGGTTGCCGACTAGAACTGTGAGCCTATGGTGTGTCTGTGGGGAGACTATGTCCACATGTTAGAGTGGACCACAACATATCTAATAACAGTTTATATATAATATAATAATTATAATAATCATGAAAGTGAGAGTAAGAACGAATATCTGTGTATTAAATCACAAATATCTATAATATAAATCATATACAAAAGATATTGTAATGTCATGTCTCTATTAAAGGGAAAACATGAATACATGGAAGCACAAATTCAATATGATACATGCTATACCAAATAATCAAAATGAATAAAAATGATTTAATATGCCAGAGATCTGGCTCGTTCATCTATTAATAAGATCTCATCCTAAATTAAGAAGGTCAGTTGTGAAAATCCGGACGCTTCTACTTTTTCACACCTTCCATCATATAATCTTCTCGTATACCAATGGTTTCCCAAATAAGGTATGAGATAGATCTCAGTAGGCCGCTTACAATGAAATCTGTACAAATCTAGTATGTGAAAATAATCTATATAGTGTGAAGTTATATATAAAATCAAAGATTTGAAAATAAAAAACTCATACATGATTTAACCTCAGCTGGTGTTTGAAAATGTAATCATTTAAATAATTAATTCAAGATTAAGTTAATATAGATAAATCATGTGTATGTGTCAATAGTAGGGAGATAGATAATAATAATGAGTAACGATGAATGGTGTAATGAAGGAATCCTAGACCTCAGGGTTCAACTAATTCATGGTAGTAAATCATGCAGTCTGGAAATAAGGGGTCTGAGTGTAACCCAATAGGAAAACACCCAATACAATCCAATGTAAATGAGTCTAATTGAGTCAATAGAGGTCATACAAAGTAATCCTAGCCTAAGAATGACTAGGAAAATTGGGGTTTATCCTTGGCATTGGGTGTATGAAGACATCAAGATGAATCCTATGAGTCTATCCAATGCATTCCAATATCCAGAAATTATGTCAAGTGAATATTTAGCACATCAATGAGGAAATAAAAAACCAAGACAACGACCATATATTTGGGTGGTTATCAGCCATGAAAATCAGATCAATGAATTAGAATGGAATCCTATGAGGATCCAAGGAATTTTCTTGGGAATCTAAGGTTTTATCAAGTCTGAGAACTTCTATAAATATGAAAAGTTACAAAGAAATTTTCACCTTATTCTTATTCCATTTATATCATATATAACAACATTCAATGTAATACTCATGTCATTTAATCATGTAATATGTTCATTCCATTACCTTTTATTAATCATGTTAAGGTATGTCAAGGATATCCAACCAATATCAATTCAATTTATAATTAAATAGGACAAGTACTATATACACATATAGTTTCTATTTTTGATTTCAAATATTCATTTAATTATGAGGGAACCCTTAACATATAAAGGACAAGTTAAATCACACATGAACAGTGTTTCCAATAACCATAAAATAGAGAAAAATTCATAACAAGGTACAAACCATAAATGGATGGATGACGTTGAGGTCCCAACCTCAAACAAAATGATGGACATTTATATTAAGGTATCTAGAACACAAGCTAAACAATTATAATTATGGAATATGAATTTTAGAAGCATTTCCTAATGAAACCGGTGTGCACACTATGAAAAAAATTTATAAACAACCAAAATTTTAGGGAAAAGTCATAAAGCACATAAATTAAATATGTAGTAGATGCCTCATCCTATATCAGCCCTTTGTTTGGAATGAATCAAAATAAAATGGATGAATGTGAAAAATGCTCTGAAAATAGGTGTAAGAGACTGAATCAAAACAACATCATCGATAGAAATCCAAATAATGAATGGAGCTAAAGGAGTGAATCACTTACTGAGAGGAATTCAAATAGATGATTTGAACTATATTTAGAGTTTGAACGAAAATGAAATCCAAGAACCTAGGTGGAGATCATGAGGAGGATATCTCTATGTGAAGGAGGGAGGGGGATATATCCATTGGAGGATAAAAATAAGGGTTAGTTTATAATAATTTATGGGAGAAAATGTAATTTTGCACAAAAAATAAGGGGTCTCATCCTTTGGCCACATGATTAAGAAGACCGATAAACAAGCATGTTCCTCACACTACCTCAAGAGGGGACCTACAATGTTAATGTTCATAGTTTGAGAAACTGTATGAAAACTAAGCCCGTTTTCACTGCTAAAAGATATAGAGATTTATCATCTTCTTTCAGAAAAGTGTGCATGGTTAAGAAAAAACACACAACCTTATGTTGACTAATTAAAAAAACATTAGAGTTAAAATAAAACATGCAGATTGGGCTTCATTTTTTCTACTAACCAAATATCCTAGACGTTTCTTCCACCAGAAGTGGTTACAAGATCTTAACAAGTCCATAACACTATCATTTCCTACATAGCCTCACCAGACATTCAAATTAGGTCAAAACAAAGGAGTTTAATTGAAAATAAAAGGATTCATACATCATATAAAAAACATGGTTCTTAAAGTCTTCTACACTTAAAGGAACTCATCCCCAAGTTTCTATTTCATGCGAGGTAGGATACTATTTGAGAACAAATTCTTTTATTGAGTGGTAAGTTTTCTTACCTCTCCAAATTCTCATCCTATACATGAATGTGCTTCCATTTCACTTGTACTAGAGGAAACAACCAGGCTAAAAGAGCCTTTCTGCTCTCATCATTGATTTATATGAGATATTTCTTAAAATAAGCATCAAAATCCAATCTGAAATCCTCAAGATCAAAAGTATGATACAGGTCAGCATGATAATGGTAAAGCTATGAAACATGGAGAAAATAATGCACCACATGACACCTATGAGGTAATAACTATCGATATGATACTGGACCAACTATATCTAGGATCTCAAAAATCCTTAGAAAATGATTTGGAAGCTTCCATTGCCTTTGTATTTTTCTATTCCAATGTTTGGGTGATACCCACAAGAAAACACAACACTCAACCTTAAACTCTAGAGCCCATCTACATTGATTTATGTAATATTTTTATCCTGAATGAGTAGTAGATATATTCTTTCTGATAAACTACAATTACCTCAAAGTATCATATATGAGATGAGGGCCTAGTAGCATTACCTCTCCTACCTCTAACCAACATAGGGGAGAATATCATGGACTACAATATAAAACCTCATACAAAGGAACCTAAATTGTTTCTTTAAATATATTTTTGTTGGAAAACTCAATGAGAGGGATATTATTTTCCTAAGAATGATAAAAATAAAGTACACATGCTCGAAGAATATCCTACAACACCTGTATTGTCCATTCTGACTGGCTATCTGTAAATGGGTGAAAATCTATACTTAGATGCACCTATTTATCGATATATTTATATAAACCCTAGCAGAATGTCAATTTAAAATGAGAATACCTATCTAAAATGATAGTATGAGGGACCCCATTTAGGCATATAATCACATGGAAATACATTCTTCTTGTCTCACTAATACAGAAAGTCTCCCAGATAGAAGGGAAGTGGGCTTCCTCCATCAGTTGATCCATGAATACCAAAATAACATCACTACCTCATGGAGACCTTGGTAAACCTACCAAAAAATCAATTTGGACAACTTCCCAATTCTATTTTGGGACTGGTAAAAACTGTAATAAGATAACAGGGATTTGATGTTTCTTTTTCGCCTATTAATAGGTGAAACACCTAGTGATAAAACCTTCTTTCCAACATTTCATCCTAGGCCACCAATACTGGTGATGCATTTCACAATACATCTTAGAAGTACCTAGTTGTACTGACCACTGATAAGTATATCATTCTCACTCCAGCTCCTCTCTTGTATCTATGGGCTCCCAGATATTCCCCTATGCACATATGATTTCATCTCCATCAATAGATAAATCTAAAGGATGTTCCCTCACAATAAATACTATCTAGGAGGACCAAACCATTTGGGTTTAAGAACAACCATCTCTTAAAACTATCATTGAGTGAAGAGTTAAACAACTAATACTGTAATAAAAGGCTTCTCGTGAATCTCATGAAACTCCAAATGCATATAATAAAAATGGGCCGTCAATTTCCATTCATCACTAGATTCTTGAATGACTTATTCTTGAATGTTATGGCTTAGTGCATAATTTATATAATTTCCTTTTCCGAGCATATAGGAAATATTATTGTAAAAATACTTAAGGTATTAGACCCATATTAACTATTTTAGATTAAATTTATACTACGTAAATATATATTTATGGTTGTTGTGGTCCGTATACACCAAAAAGAACACACCCCTTAGATAATGCCTCCAATAATGCAAGGAATGAGATATGTATTAAAACTTGAGGGTTTTCATCAGCTAATTATGCTCATTAGGTCTCAACTAGGGAGACCTGTACCCAACCATGTGATCCTCCTGCAATATTAGTTCGCCCAGTCTGATTCCTGATGTATTGTAGAACATTGTATAGCCTATTTGGGGCTCTAGAAGAATCAGAATCGATACTGACGTAATTCTACCTTGCATCTCCTTAGAGGAATTCTTGCACACTCCAAACCACAAGCAATTCACACCCTTCTTAGTAATCCTAGTAAGTGGTGAAGAAAAGCATGATAATTCCTATATAAAATGTCATTAATATATAGATATCCCCAATAAACAACATATATTAAACACATTCATTGGTTTCTCCCAGAAACTACAACACTCACAATCTATGGGTTAACTGATACTCCTGATTCTGTGACAGTATGACCCAGGAAGTGAACCTTTTCAACTCTAAAGAGTTACTTATAAATATTGGAATATAACATATTCATTCTATATGTATTTAAAATCATATCCAGATATTAGTAATGGTGGATCCGAGTATGAGAATACACCATGATGTCATCCATAAAAACCAAGAAGAAAGAATCCAAGTAGGGGAGAAAAACTCTTTTCATCAAGGACACGAAAGAATTGTGTGGAATTGTAAGACCCAACAACATATCCAAATACTTATATAGACCATACTTACTAAAAAAAAGTTATAGGTGATATTTTTTAAGGTTTGACTCAAACCTACTGATAGCCCAATATACAGTCAATCATTGAGGCCCCCTAACTCAGCTGAGAAGGTCGAAGAGATGATCAATATGAGGTAATGGATACCATGTTTTAACTATAAAATGGTTCAAATGTTGGTTTTATATTCATAGCCTAAGGCTTCCATATTCTTTATTAGTGAAAAGAAATGGTAAAATAAATGATGAATGTATGGGTAAGATAAAAACCTTAGATTCTAAATCCTAAACTTTTCTATTGATCTCCTTGATCTCTGTGGGTGCCATCCTATATAGAATAATAGATACTAGAGAAACTACTATAATTTTCTTAATCATTAACACTACCTTTATATTAGGAGGCCATATTGAGAATTCATTGAGTTTGACATCCATGAAAGGATCTTCCACAAGAGTAAAATATTTCTAATTCATCATATGACCATCAAAGAAAAAGGTTGGAATCTGGGTGGTCACTCCACCTAGCACACGATGCTCTCATCCATATCCACTATCCTGGACATTCCGATCATCCTTTAAATGATAACTATCACCCTCTAGTGATGTAAATGTTACACTGTAGTGATATCAGTTAATATAAGAATGATTGAGAACCAACCAGTTCATCCTAAGAATGAAATTAAAACCCATAATATTGAGGATGAATATGTCCTATAGGAATTGATAACTTCAATCCTCAAGGGGATATTATTTTCATTGGTGTATACCCTGTGACCATACACCCAATGGTTTATCTAGAGTCACCCCCTTAAAAGTATTTAATTTACTGTCTGACACATTGAATGATAGATATAGAGGTAATCAAGTGAGAGGAACCTTTATCTAGTAAAGAAAATACTATAGTAGGGGACATCATAATAGTACCTCATACTGCCAAGAGTCTTTCAATTTGATCCTCATGTATCAAATATAATACAAAAAAATTCCTGATATATAACCTTGAGCCATTTCTAGATTCCCTTGGGTAAGACCACTCTACTGATCCCGATAATCATAAGTTTGACTACCATGACTATGACCTCCTCCTTGGAATGTTCATCCGATGAAACTCCTTCTTCCTACCAGATGAGGCATAATTGATCCCTCAATTAGAGGTGGAGCTGGTTTGGGTCATATTCCACTGGAAATAGGTGGAAAGGTCTCAAAGAATCATTGATGCTGATCCATCCCGACATAATCATGACACTCATGTGTGTATCTATCACATTTTGGATTAACATGCCCCTTCCATAAACAATGTGTCATATAAAGGATCTACATATGTGGATACTATATCTACTACTACCCTAACAAGAATCCTCAAGGCTATACTTCCTACTACCAAAAAAACTAATTCCCTATCTCAATAATGAACCTTTATGCCCAGTACTCTTTGCTTCTCTCATGTTTCATTTAATGATAAGATATTCAATCATGATCATAGATAAGGAAGATAGGTTAAAAAAAGTCACATATTAGAGGATGGAATAATTGAACCCATCCTCAAATCATCTTTCTATAAGTAGTTCATCATAGGTAAGAAGTGGTGTGAAACGTTACTTATCCGTGAAACACGATGATTAGTCCATAATAAGAATAAATCCATACAATAGGTGCATGAACTCTCTATATTTGTTAGATGTCAATGTCTGAGGGAAAAAGTAATCATTAATGGTAGTCTTTAAGTCTTCTCAAACGATGCCCTGATGAAGACCAGCCAGAGTAATCACATTCCACAAGATCTTGGTCAAATCACACAACATGTTAGTGGAAAACATGAACATCATACCTAGAGGCATCTCCAGATGCTTGAAGATATAAATAATGGCCTCTAACCATGGAACAAGAGCCTGGGGATCGCCATACCCTAAGAATATGGGAGGATTCTACTTCTGAAAATAATGATTCCAATTAGACATCATAAGTGATGGTTGTGGAGCATCCTGCATAGACTGAATTAGACATAAAAAAACCCTCTCAATAATGAGATTAAATTTCTAGTCTTGGAATAAAGAGTGGTTCCTCAAGTGGCACTACTTGAGGTATTACTAGTGGCGTAATGCCCCCACCTTTGGGTCATGGTCAACACCACCCTTTTAGAACATGAATTTGGGACATCATGGTGGTATATCTCAAAATATCCCAAGCACACACCTCAAAAAAATATTATAAAGTAGATAGGATCTCTAAAAGAGTAGAATAAAAGAAAAAGTTCTCATTTACCAAGGTATACCATCCCAACTACCTTCTTGAAATGATAAGTAATTGTTAATGTAATTATTTATTTATAGGGGTTCTAGTATATGGAGGGTATATTTAAATTCAATAAGGGAAAAAAAATTTGGTTTTCACATAGAAACTTCATTTACTGGAAACTATTTCATTTATCCATTTAAAATTTCCATTTTATGTTGTGAAGCAATTTTATATTTAGAACAAGGTTATATTATATGGATAGTCATTCCTAGTTTTTAAAGGCCCATAAACATTGTAAACTGAAATCAACACCCATTTAATTCCAATAATCCCCCATAACTTCACTCTGAGAATGAAATTTGAAAATATAATGGCTTGATTTTGATAGATTACCCTTTCAAATTTATAAGGGATTATAAACCATATAAAATTGAAATTGGTATTTAGCTAATCGCAACCAAATCCCAGATCATGTAACAAGAGGTACAAAGCATATATGGGTCAAAATTAACTACTTATGAAACCATAAACAATCTATATATGAAAACACTATTTAATTTGATTATGACATTTTAAACAACCAATTTACATTCCTTATAGAATATTTTAGTGGTAGAGGGATATATAACAACAATGGATCACTCAAAAATAATGGGAAAATAGGAAATTCAGGCAATGCAATGAACATATATGGAATGACATATACATGTAATGTAAATAACATGATCCTATAATGATGAATGTAACAATACTCCTTTATGTATCAAATCACCGAAGAATATCCATAAAGCCTAATAATAATCACAACTCATGTACCTAACCTAATGGTGATAGTATATCAATTGTAATGAGAAAAATATAGAGATAGAATTTCCCATTCCAAAAAAACGTGGTATGTACCTTGAATGTGGGTTAGCTACACCCATAAAAGAGTTATAAACAATTTTCACCATGTTCATAAAATTATGTATAGATTTACCAATTAGTGGGAAAAGGAAAGAAATTATTTGTTACTACTTTGTGATGTTCCAAACTCAGTTCACTCTTAAGTAACTGAACACAGTCGGCCACATGGTCTGAAGTGTGTGTCCCCATACACAAGAGGCTACTGACTAAGATCATGGGCCTATGGTGTGTATGTGGGGAGACTATTCCCTCATGTTATATTGGATCACAAAAAAAGTAATAAGATTGAATAAATATCATAATTAGTATAATAAACATGGAAGTAATAGTAATCAAGAATATCCATGTAATAAATAACTAAGAGTTGTAATCTGAATCGTATACAAAAGATGATGTAATTTCATGTATATATGAAAGGGAAAAAAATGCATACATGGATGTAGAAAAAGAGTATGATACTCTCTCTAAAAAACAATAAAAAAGAAGAAAAAAATATCCACACATCCAGAGCTCTGGATCAGTCATCTTCTAACAAGATCCTATACTAAATAAATGTCACATGAAAAAAGTGGAATGCTTCTACTTTCCCAGACCTAAAATTATATAATCCTCCCAAGTACCGTTGATGGGCCAGATTGGGTGTGAGATAAATCTCAGTTGGCTACCACCAATGGTGTCTATACATATCCCATATTTTAATATAAACTGTATAGTGTGCATGAATATATTAATGTAAAGAAGTACAAATAAAAAACTCATGCACGCCTGTAACTCGGTTGGTGTATGTACAAGTAATGATTTAATTAATTAATTCAGCATTGAGTATATATAGACTAATCATGTATAAGTCTAAATAGGACAAAGATATATCATAATAATAAAGAGTGTGTATTGAAGGAGTAATAATGAAAACCTAGAACTTAGGGACACTAATAGAAATATCACCTATACCAACTATTTGAAACCATGGGTATAACCCATGAAACCGTGTGTATAGGCTATTCCCATAGTTTTAGGAATCGTGGGATACCGAGGCATCAGAATAGCCTTATACCCACATTTTCTACAAAACTATGGGTATATCCCAGGAAAATTTCAATATTATAGTTAAATCGTGGGTATATATCTATACCAATGGTTTATTGAACTGTGGGTATATATTATTACAACACACATAATATACCAATGTTTTATTGAATCATGGGTATAGATGCTTCTCTTAGAAGAACAACAGCTTCCCCTCTTCCTTCTTCCTACCATCCCTCACCTGTAAAAATAGTACAAACTATGATACAAACCAGTTACAAATAGGTTACAAACCAAAATATATCATTAGGCCAAGAAGAATCAATGAATTCTTCATACACATATCCTTCATATAGAAATTATAAGGCACATACCTTATCTTCATATCCTTGAAGGATCTTTGTCCATGGAAATTATTAATTATTGTCTTCCCTTTTTGGGAAATGATATTCATGGGAGTTGAAATATAGGATAACTAAACCCTAAAACATTAGTAATATCCTACTATCCTAATGAATTTATGAAAATAAAAAAACCATACTAGGCAGAAAACAATCTATCATGGCCTCTATCTTCATGAGGTAAATTGATACCCCTACCTTTGAGAAGACATTCCATGATAAATTAACATAAAAAATCAAGAACAATAACTTCAATGGTTTTCCATACTACTATTTCTCTTGAAGTATATCCAACATAATAATAAAATTATCATGATTTATCATCATTAATTGTAGAAAAATTGAGGATGTCATTAATAAATGTATCCATAAACCTATCTATATGAAAGGTCCAGTTTAGGTGTCGAATAAACATAGTATTACTATTCGTTATTTGTAATGAGATATAACTTTCAGTGGGTTTCCCCTTCTCATCATACCTAAGGTACATTCCTTATAGTTAATGTGAATTATAACTAATCTATGTGATATAATATTACACTAGCATGTTGGAAATATACATGATCCTAGGATATGGATAAACATTCCATATCAAGGACAAAGGCATAGGGTTTTATCTCTACCATGACGAGATTCCATGAAAATAACACTTTTACAAGTGAAATATTACGCTGGATCCAGATATGACTAAATGGGTAATGGCCCCCAGTAGGATCTTTTTTCTAAATAGGTTAGGATTGGTGCTCTATATGAATATCTATCTACTTTACAAACAATAATATAATAAACGAATGGATCATGATAGTGTTAATGTGTACAAGTGTATAAGTATATAGGAAACAAATTATAAATTGAATTTGGAAAATAACCACTTAATCAATTCCCTCCATCATTTTCATATGACCTCATCCCGTTCCTCTCGAATCCTATTCTTGATATATACTAGATAATGGTGGTGGTGGTAGTGTTAGTAATGGGTTAATGTTATATCTACCCCTATGTTTTTCTACACGGCTATCCCCTCTTACATATCTATATTCAAGAGGTCCACCATATCCAACAATGGGGGATCATAATTCCAATAAATTATTTGATACAGTATTCTATTCTCAATATTAGAAAACATTATTAGTCCTCATGATTAGGTTTGTAAATGATACTTCCTCAGATGGCTACCATGAAAAAACCTAGTCTTTCCCTGATTAAATATTCTGTCCCATTGAAGACATTCAATATCTCCAAGGATCGCACTAGAATTCCCTCATTGATGATGATTCGTAAGGTCAGGATCCTAACATGACTATCCCTAAAATGATCTCACTAATTTTTAAAGTTGAAAGAAATAAATCACGAATCATGTCTTGTGAGTACCTTCCGATGTCAATGATCCTAAATGTATTCATTTATATAGAAATGATACCCTACTAAAAGTACAATATATTCTAAAATCATAATATCCTTAGTGTAAATAGATGAAACACTTCTGTAGAAATAATTTTAAATGGTAACAAGGGTAGATTAAACTCATTGTGAGTTTGAGATATCAATGTATAACAAAGACTACATTTATGATGTCAAATACTCAAAGCTAGAAGAAACTTATGATATATGGGTTACTTAACCACATAGAAAATTTGATTCATCGACACCAGTAAATTGTTTTCTATTGGGGAATTTGGATTTTTAGAAAACCTAGTAGGCATGTGCCACTGTAACTCATAATGTATAATCAATCTATGTGTAGTCTCATTCAACATAGTAGGGATTTTTATTTCTATATATCCTAGGAGGCCACTTCCATAAGAACTAATGAAGTACAATCAATCTACGAGCAGTATCCTTAAACTCATTAGGGATAACATTCACTCAATGGGTGGATCTAATCACTTTTAAAATAGGTGAAGATTTACAATAAATTCATGGGTAGATATACCTCATAGTGATGTCCATAAATTAATATATCTTCATCAAAATATCCATGAACTGGATGTTGAAACACGTGAATAGGATCATCATGACTATAACTCATTATCTATATAGGTTATCTACAAGGGGACATCCTAAATTTCTAAATGATGAACCTAATATTATTAAGGAATATCTGGTTAACATGACCCATGAAGGACATGGATAGAAATAAAACTGTCAATTTATATGATGCATGTACAATCCTATTATGTCTTCTAAATGATAAAATATATTTTTAAGTCTTGTAATAAATTATTAGAGTCTTGGGGAAATAATTTATTACCCTACCTTAATTATATAGAGTTTTTTTTGGTCTATTAAGGATGCCCAAAACTCTATGAAAACTTTTATATATATTACCTTGGGATTCTTTCCAAAGTAGTCAATTAAAGCTCTATACACTATTAGGTCACCTATCGGTGTTGATGTAGCATGTGAACTTTTTGAAAACTATTGTCATTCATGCATTTATAAGGGGTAAACAAACCTGTACCTTCTATTTGTCACCTTTTTAACTATACACATAACATATCTTCTGAAAAAAAGATGATATGTTTCATTCCATATGACATTAACATATGAGAAAACAACCAGTGAAATATATGAGAAAACAACATGTGAAATAACATTCTTGTTTCCAAAATAGATGCCTCTTTTTTGGGTTTCATAAAATCAATTTCATCTTCAAGTAGTCCTAAATATACTGAAGTAAAATGCATGGAATAACCCTTAAAAACACACTGTTAAATTTTTTTATAGTTTGTAAATCAAGTGTGTCAGAGAGGAATAATAAAGAATAAATTTATAATGTGTTTTTATTAAAAATAGAGATAATAAAATAGAAATTAAGAGATAATTTAGAACGATTTCATGGAGGTATGGAAACTAAACCTCACTACTGACTGAAAAAGAAACATTTTGTTTGGAAACCAAACATTTAAAATAATCACATCATATTCCATTATATAAGGTATTAATTCAGAAAGATGTAACAATATTGAAAAAAATGTCAAAGTGATATAATAAATATCAATACATGCCAATAAATAGATAAGTAACAACAAAATATAAACACGAAATGATCTTATTCTTTATTTTAATAGAGTATAAAGACCCCGAACATGTGCTATAGATAAAGAGTCCAAAACCATTCAAGGAAAAAACATGATGGTAAATATTATATATATATGGGGCCTCTCATTGATTCCTTTTTCCAGCCATCTATAGTACTGTTCTACATTCAAGGCATGGAAATGAACTATCATAGAGGTAAAATGATGCAAAACACATATGTCATAATAATAAAAAATCTTCTTTGAATCCAATAACTCCGTACATACTCATTAATATACCTCAGGATATTTGTCTCCATATACCTTTTGTAGCCATAAAATTAGTTCCTATATAGAATTTGTAAAGCTCTTGTATCTCTGAATAGATTACAAAAGGGTGATGTGAAATAATATGGAAAAGATAAACTACAACTAACACATAATGTGGCATAAAAAACAATGCGAACACACCACACCCTTTTCTTTGGATTTCTAATGATCAAAATTCCATTCATTAAAAAATCTGCAGGAATGAAACTATAAGGAATTAAAAGGAAATATTGAAATAAAGATTTATTTTGAAGTAGAGGAAATGTTTTTATAAGACTATGGAAAGTATTGTTGTTATTATGGAATGCCTGGACAAAAATATTCCTGATAGAATCCCTTTAAGGTGATTATTATGGATTATATAATCAAGGAAACCAAAGTCATGTTCTTATAAAAGGTGAATACATTAACTTATGAATATGTAAAATTACTTAAATAATTCCCATTTAACACACCTGATGAAAAAATAATCTAAAATGAATATCATTTCTTCGAGAAATTTAAATAATACAAGTAGTCCACCAGTCCAAAAAATAGAAGCTCCAACACAAAACAAACCATGCTACACCTGTAAATCAAATAAAACTTACATGTATATCCTATTCCATAAAAATAGATAGTTCAAGTTCTTAAAGTACTTATACAAGTCTCTTTGCTAAGTAGAAAATGGAGGGTATTAATATCACCCCATCACCATCATCCCCATTATAAACCCCATGCCCATAATCATCATTATCAACTATATCATCAACAACATCATCACCAACTGCACCATTAGTATCATCATCAACGGTCTCATCACCTACAACATCATTAGAAACATCCTCACCACCATCAGATCTATCTCCACCACCATCATCACTACTAGGACCCTCATGTGAATCACCTAAGGAATCATTTAACGAGTTCACTGATTCCATATATGAATGAAAAGTAGTAGAATCCCTTAATGGTAGCAACTGAATCAAAACTGACATAGCTTTCATGGAATTTTTATCACCAGCTTACTTATTTCACACTCCTCTAAATCTATTTTATTTTCCTTAGCTACTTCAGCATACGTAAATTCATGATCAGAGGTCTGAGAGGCTTGAGAAGATCTTGACAAGGACCAATACCTAGAGGGGTTATGTTCTTTCCTATTCTACATCAGAATCTCCCTGGGTGATCTAAACCTAACCCGTAAATAAGATGATCATGTGGCCTTATGTTTTCATCTTTCTTCTCATCAAGGGCCTCTATGGAAGACTAAGATAATTACAAAAAGTATATTAAATTATAGATTTTGGATAGATATTTGAAATATACGAAAAAACATACAATTTTATCATCTGTTTGTGAATTTACTTTACTTCCAGCATTTTTTTCTACTGGAGAAAAATAATTTGGTACGAGGAACAAGACCTTCAATGCACAATACGCATTGCAACAATTGAGAAATGCAAAAATTTGGATTACAACCATATATGAGAAATGAAAAATTCTGGATTCATGTAATATGAATAAAAAACATACAAACATTGAGGTAAATGAGACTCATAAATGATTGGGGGTTTTTTGAATTCGGTTTTATGGAATTTTTCTACTTTTGTAGAAAATATAGAAATCCTTATCCTACTGGTATAAGATTTCATTTCCAGGAAACATGTACTAAACAAGGGGAATCTATGATGAATATACGAGGACATGTTATCAATGAAATAAATTAGTGAATATAAATCCATCAATGGTTCCAATAAAAACATTTATGAATACATTTTGTGGTGGTTCATTGTTGATGTTGCTTCTTTTGGGAACAGATCTATATACTCTTGGGTTTTTTCCAACTATCCATTAAAAGGTAATTATATAAAAATATAAATTAGGAAATTAATTTAAATCAAATGAAAGTACATAGGTCTTCTCATGCTTGGGAATTATAGTGCTCCCCAATGTGTGTAGATATATCATTACATCTTTGTTCTTTTTGTTTTTCTCTGATACTTCTTAAAAAAATCAATATAGGTAATAAGAATTAAATTTTATATAGAAACCATTAAGGATTGGTAGTACCTTAAACTATTTAGTCTTCCAATGTGAGATCATTTTTTGATAATGAATTTTTGGACCGTCAGGGTATATGGGTACACCCTCTAAATTAGTACCCACTCTGCACCTCCAACAAATTTAGATTTCATGCTTGTGTGACCACCATTAATCTCTAAGACTATACAACCTAGAAGCTTTTTCATCATCACTATTAGGAAATTTAAACCAACTCTTCAACAAACATGTTAATTCATAGAAATACATAATTAATATAGATATAACTTTATAAACTTTTCTTACGCATATCAGTGACCATGCCCTAGCCTTGATGTCATCATTGATCTGTCTCCATGAGACTAGTTCTATAAAAATGGTAACACAGTATTTGGATAAAGTGTCCAGGAAACATCTACATTGCAAAACATTTTTAGTTACCATTTGATTTTGAGGATTGCAATATACTATATTTCTAGTTTCACGATTTCAGGATTCCCACATATGAGTGGACCCACATCTCCTACTAGAAGATCCCACTGAATAATATAATATGGGAGAAAATATGAGTTATGTGATGATACAACAAGAAAAAAATGAAATGATATAATTTTACGAAGTTATAATAAAAAATCTGATAGAGGGTCTTGATTAAGCTTTGATGCATCCACAAACAATGGTGGATCAACAGCCTCTGAAGGAAGTATCTATTCCAATGACTTCTCAAGATGATCTTCATGAACTGGAGTGGAAAATGAAGGAAAAAAATCATTATATGTAGGATGGATGGTAGGAAAATGAGTTGGTGTAAAAATTTAATAATATGGGGAGTTGTATTGGGATACATAAATGGATATGGAAATGGTAATAGTGGGAACATCGGTCAAGTCGGTGTAGATATGGAATTGTAAGAAGAGGATAACTGAGATAACAACAGAGGCATGGATGCAAATATCCCAAGAGTCTCAAGCTAATGATGTACATGTGTGGTAGATGGGATGTCCACTGATGGGTCATTGTGGGCAGTGGTAAGACAGGTGCTCCATCTTGGTCTAGGAGGATCGCTACTCAGTCCCATGCTAGGAGGATGAAACTCTAGAGCTTTATATCCCTAAATGTTTTTATAAAGAATACAAACTTCACATTATATATAATGAAAACGATAAATATTAAAATATTATAATCACTGAAGGAAACCCATGCTCACATTTGTCAGGATCAATATCAAATAATCTATTCTTGGAAGATTCGGTAGTATTCTTCATAATATGTATAAGAACAGAACACACATTTTTTACAATTTTTTTTAAAAATCATGCATAAAACATAGAAGTAAATGAAAAACAGTGTCATAACATCTTTTAGTAATGATAATTTAAAACCATGTTATACATTTTTAAAAACCGAGCTTAAACCATGTTTTGTAAATTGAAATAAATATAATTAAATGAAATGAAACCAAACAATAAGAAAATAGATATATCATTCAAAAATAAAACTAAAATAATGTAATGACATTAATACCAAAATGAGAAAGTCATGTCATGGTAAACTGAATGAAATCGAAACATATATAGTCACTTCTATATATTAGCCTCAATTACCTTAGGTTTAACATCCACTCTCACAATGGGAAAATTTATGTCATCAAATGAAATATTTTGGTCAACACCAATGGGGACTTCAGTGGCGGAAATTTCAACCCCATCATCATGAAAAATATTTTGTGGGATTACTTCAATAAATCCCCTATAATCTGTTCTCATATTATCTTCTACATAAAACACTTTTTTTCTTTAATTCCAAAATGTATGGTAAATCAGTATGAAGGAATTGACTCATGTCAATAACTCTGTATCCAAAATCATAAATAAATTTACCCCATCACATCATTGAATCAATCCATTTACATTTCATCATAGTGAATCAACCTTCCGAGTAGTAATCCAATAAAAATATGTTCTCAACCAAGACATAATAATACACATCTTCATATTGAGGTCGACTATTTGAAGAACTGGAATAACAATTTGTTGTAGTAGTTGACATAATTCTATCACATGGGGTTATCATTTTCACCACTCTATCAATTTCAACAAATTTTTATCTATTAATAATTAAATATTTACAGTCATGAACAAAATAATTGGGACCAAAATAATACACCCTTCATTCTTGAGAAATGGAGTTAGGAGGTAAAATCAATACCTAAAACGGTTATGAGTAATACAATTAAATGGATATGTATATTTTAAGATATTTAATGTAATGGTCATACCTTTGAATTAAACAACCTATCTAAAGCACCTATCTTTATCAAAGGCAAAGATTGATGCACTCTAATTACAATTTGTTTATGTTAGCTACATAAAATGATAATAAATATCTAAGGTATATGTGAAATGACATAGAATGAGATAATATATAGATATCCAAATTACTAAATTGATATAGTCATCAAACAAAGAACAATTAAACAAGACTCTCTGATGTTCAATAGCCCACTCTTCACAGCTCAATGTAACCAATGTATATGACCTTGAAATTCCTCCTATTTGAGGAAGAGATGGAAATGAGGGATGAATATCGTCATTCATCTCATCTTAATTTCTCATTGTCCAATTATGTTTCATGATCACGTCAGACAAATAAGTTGAATAAAAATAAATAAATTATTTGTATAGATAACCCCTCACAAAGGAACATTAAGGATAAATATTGTTTTGGATATATGATTTGATTGGGCACATATTTCTTTCAGCAGGATACATCCATAGAAAAGATACCAGTATCCCAAGAAGTTTCTCAGTTTGAAGATGAATTATAAAATACAGCATGAAACTGAAATAGGATAGAGGAAAATGTTTTCCAACTCACACAGAATTAACAGATACTCTTACATATTTTTTATCAATAATGTCATAAATAAACTTTTATCATAAAGGTATGTAAAAAAATTTCACAACTGAATCACTATCACCCTTACATTATTCGATAGAAATGGAAAAATTGCTATTGGAATCAATTCATGAAGCAAGATGTGATAATCATGAGTTTTTGGTGATTTCAGTTTCAAATATCCTCTATTGACTCATTTAGATATGTTGTTGGAATAATCATCAGGACCCTTGATATTCTGAAACACTTCTAGAAATCGATCTTTCTCTACCTCATCACATAATAAAAACTAGGAACAATATTTTTTTCACAGAAACACACAGGATAGAATTTTGGTCAAATGCCTCAATCAAATAAGTCTTGATTAGATCAAAATTCATCTTTGGTCTTCCCCTTGATATTCAGAAGAATTTCAAGGAATATTTAACATATACTTTTCTCAATATTAATTACATTCAAAAAATGACATAACAAATTTGTAGACCAATATGGAAACTCAAATATATACTTATATTTTTCTAATTATAAGTGGATTTAATGTCAATATTCTACCTATTTTTATATTTCAACTAATTTTTTCATAATGAAAAACAAAAATATTTCAATTCATTAATCACATCACATGATGACATATGTTGTGGTGGTTGTTCAGTGTCAACAGTATTATCAAACCTCCAATGATTCATCCTATATTGATTATCCATTGGTATGAATCATTAGCGCCCCGTGGAACTAAAACTACAATGATATTTAATCCTTCTTAATCATGTATTCTTCATACAAATGGTACATGATAGTTTTTCCTTCATAATCCACCCAGACATCATTTCATAATTAGGGAAATTATTTATGGTCCATATAAGGGAATCATGCATCTAAAACATATTCTTTGATGAAGCATCAAAGGTCCACACACCCAAATCCATATTTTTTTCAACTCTCTTATTAAAGGATGCAAGTAGACATCTATATCATTACTAGGATCAGAAGATCCAGATATCAATATATGCAAGAAAGTGAAAGGTTTTTTCATACACATCTATGGAGGAATATTATATACATGAATAAAAACTAGCCATATTTTTTGAGCAATAAGAATATAACCAAGTGTATTAAAACCATTACAGGATATACCCATCCCGAAATTACGCACTTTGGTTGTAAAAGAAGGAAGTTGTGCATAACATTTCTACCCTATTATTCCATCTGTAGGATAAACCAACTCATCATTACCTTTAATTATCATAGAGTCATTCCATCACATACTGGAAGAGATTTATACAGATATAAATTTATTTTGAAGTCTATAAATCAATGTAAAGTTCCAAAATAATTTTTGTAGCACATGAGATGGAGTTATATCTACATTTGTCTTCTATAAAGATGTACCACATTCTTTACAGTCATTACGGACAACTGTTTCCTACAAAAAATAAATTTTATTCTTTCAGAAAAGCATGGACTGTATTAGTCTCAAATCAAAGCTGTTTAATTAACTTCCATGCCTTGTAATGATTTTAGGGAAAATATATATCACCAATAAGAATTTCCTTAAAAAATGTAAAAATATAATCAATGGAGGTTTTATAAACCACATACATGGTTTTCCCATGATATAACCACATTAAAAATTCCAACTTGATTATTTTAGTACATTACTGATATAAAATAGTTCTGGCATCATCCAATAAATGTTTCACTCTCCCAACATCATCACCTTCAGTATTTTCCTCACATGTACCGGTATCATTTCCTTCTTTCACTTTCATACAATCTCTCTCGATATTATTCACAAATGGAAACTAATAGAATATCAAATTCTCTAGGTCACTTCTTTCATTTCATTCATGAACAATAGAGGATTGACTCATCTCTCCATGGTGATATCAAAATTAATAGTTTGTTTGAAAGAATGTTTTTTTAAATGGTAGCTAGATTCTTCCTAGATTAACCATGGTATTACATCTCATTTATAGCATAAAAACTGTATGAAACCTCCATATAAATATTGTTAAATAAAAAATCTACTAAATACTCCAAATTATATTGAAACTTGACTGAAATATGATTGATACGATGCATCCTTCATCTATCCATTCTATAATAAGAACAAAAAAGATAGATTATAATCAACAATGAAAACTATAATTATAAAATTCATTATAATCAATTTTATTATTAAATAAATCGAAGTATACTAGTATCTAGAAAAATAAATAATAATAGAAATAACATATGTCAGAAGCGATGAACAATATATATTCATAGCACTGGATTTAAAAGTGTAAGACTAGAAAATCATATTTAACAATTAAATGGAAAACATTACTTGAGGATATATTTGTTTGTTTCTTTTAATTATTTTTTAGCATAAATTAAAATCTCATTAAGAAAATAACATTTTCTCAATAAATTATTTTAAAAAAATACACAATACTTATAAATTGCATTGACAATGAAATTTTTTAAAATAAAATATTAAAATATCATTGATTTGGTAAATAATAAGTTTCTAACTCTTATACTCTCCAGGTATTATGGATAATGTGTAATAGTATAAAAAAATAATACTTCTTTTGGTCTCAAAAATATTTGGTGTTCTATAGTGAAACACTATAGTCATTATTCTTCTAAAATCCTTTGTGAATAGTCATTATTATCAAATATATTCTAAAAATAATATAAAATAGGAATGATATGAAATAAATTGTTGTAATTTCAAATAATGAAACAATGACATCAAGAGGGAGTTAATTAAATATGAAATAAAACTCAATGTTTATCCCACCTAATAATAAAAGTATATTAGAAGAAACAACTTCTAATCAAATAGAACATATCATAGTTTAAAAAAAATTAAAAAGGGATATGTACTATAAAAAATAGAACTATTAGAACATAAAAACGTAATTATTAAAACTAATTCAAATTTGTATTGATAGTGCCTTATTATTATCACCAATTTCAACCCTTTTAGTATTAGAGATAAAATTCATATGTCTATCCTATAAAGGGGTGATCAACAAGGTAAACCATAATGGGCCAAGGAAGGTTCCATTTCTAGGATAGAGTGGTATGTGTCATTATAGTTCAACTATACCATGATAATGTTATCATCCCATATCTAGATATAATCTAACATATAATCCCTTTTTAGATGCTTTAATGTATAAAAGAATTGATTTTAATAGTTTTTAATCTAATAGAGTTATTTTTTAATGATCCATTATTGGGAAATGAATTACTCTTATAATCACATCCATATCTAAGATGTGAACCAAGGGTCTTGTTATGAAGTGGCCATATATAGTACCTTATACAATTAGATAATATAATTTATTTATAATCATCAAAATCTATCTACTAAAGTCTAACCTGGAATAGGGACACAATATTTTTACATTATTTAGTTTGAAAACTAGAAAACTACTTAACATGATTGGTAAGATACACCAATAAGAGATTCTCCAATATAATCCAAATCATTTACTCCATACAATATTCTATATAATAAATAATATTATACTTTTACATAGTCCAAGATGAACTGAGTATCATTTTCTTACTTCTTCATGATTCCTAACAAGATATAATTTCATTATAGCTCTGTATCGGTAAAATATCACTAAATTATATTTTATTTATGTTCTAGAAATTCTTAACATCTCAAATTTATTTATTATTATATAGTACATGAAATTAAAATCACATAAATTATATGATCCATCACCATTGTTAAAGGCGCATGCCTTACGGTGACTTGGAAAGAGGTGCGATTGGGCATCGTTGGAGATCCTCATCACAAGTGAGGTGAGGTGACCTCACTAAGGAATTCCAAAGGTGCATGCCTCACACACTATCTTAGGTGATTCTAAGGCACAAGGCTCTATAATGGTGCACTCCCCGAAAAAACCAAACCTCCTTCTAAAAAGAGAAAATGATGAGGGTCAAAATCGTGGCTACAAATACAAGGTGCATGGGAAATGAAGATCATGGGTGATGACATTGGGGGTGGAAACAAAAATTGGGGTGGGATAGAACTCTAGAGTATTGGTATAAATCGGGGTACAGATAAGAGAGGCAGAGATTAGGGGTGATGAAATATAGGGTGGCAGTGAAGATTGGGGAAGGACGGTAGAGATCGAGGGTGGTTGAGGTCGATTAGAGGAAACCATGGTGAACCCTAGAAAAACATGGAAAGTTAAAATAAATATAAAATTTAATGTATTAATAGAAAAAATAACATACTATAGAAATATCACTCACTGGCACCTCACTGCCATTGTAGTTGATTGAATATATTAATTAGTATTTTTATTGAACTTATGCTTTTTAAAATTTAAAATATTTTTGAAAACTGTACGTAATTTATTATCCATGCATGCGCCTTATTTGTTCCTCGTGTTGCATCCTGAAGTGGCCTTTGTACCTTATTGTAACACACACCTTTGATAACAATGTGATCCATTCATAGAATATGTATCCTATCTCATGTTATTGGGTAAAAAATTTTATTCCCCATGAACTGTTGTTTTAGAAATAAATTAAATTGAGTTAATTATTCTTATAAAATATTGATAATAAACAAAACATGAATGGAAATTTCATACAACACACACTTAACATAAATATTTCATTTTGAAGGAAAATAATTTTTCAAAATTGAATCCTCCATATAGTGTTGTTATTCCATTAAAAAATCAATATAGTGAAATATAAAAAAATACATTATTGTTAATCAAATCTCTAAAAATGTTTTACACCTTTTCTATGAGTTAATTCCATATTTATAGGGTAATTTTTATTTAGAAAACACTTAATAATTTAATAAAATATGGTTACCCATTAAAATATATGTGAATCCAAAAAGAACAAAATATTTATCCATAAACCAATTTACCTTCACATATATCATGTGCATATCAATATAGTATACATTAGAAAACAATTTTATTTGTAAATTATAACACTCCATTCACATGAAAACAACATCCACAAAGCATTAAAGGTATGAAGAATGATACACATAAAATATTATTAAACTTTTTATGAGCTCTAAATAGATTCACATAGAATACAATATTCTTTATAAAACTAGAAACATATCATATATTGTTCACTTAAATCGAAAAGAAATGATGTTCTCTAGGTATCTTCTATGTGAAATCCCACTGATTTATATCTATAAATCCAACAATGATAACTATTTTTATGTTTTTAGAAAATAAAAATAAATCATATATCAATGATAAATAAAACAATATGAAATGATACAAATTGAATCAACAAAACCCAAACTAGAAAATGAATCAATTTACCATACCAAAATAAGATTAGGGACTAACTGTCCAAGAATACCCAAAACAGAAAAATGTAGAAGGGGATATTGGACCATATGGGATCCTAGACCTAGGCGGGATTCTTGACCAGAGGGGATGCTCGGCCTAGTATAAGGGGTAGCTCGAACTAGGGGGATTTGCATCAGGTGAGGGAATGCTCAGCCTACGGGGGATACATTACCTAGGAGGGGATACTTGAGTAGAGGATAGGGGGGGATTCACGTCAATTGGAGGTGGAGGACAAGTTTAGATATTCTTTGAACAGAAGTGGAGAAGGGGTGTTATGTGAGGGAAACACAATGGAGGTAATGGGAGATGGGGGGGGGGGTGTTGCAGCCTGACGATTGAGGGGGGTGAGCATGGGTGGGGAAAATGTATTCACCCCTATATACCAATAGTTTAGTAAAAACTATTGGTATAGATGCTATATACCCATGGTTTATTCAAAAAAGTGGCTACAGACAAACCCTAATCATGTTATACCCACTGTTTATAAAAATGTTGGTATAACTCCTTAGGGTTATCCCCTCTTTCTAGTAGTGGGATTAGCCAACTCATAGTAGTAACTCATGCATTATGAAATAGGGGTCTGAGTGTATTATAAGGGGGGAATTCTGAGGGTATTCCACTATAAATGAATCTAACTGAGTCCATGGAGATCATATAATGTAATTATGGGCTTAGCATGAATGCGACCATGAGGTGTATCCATGGAACCATGTGTCCAAATACATCAAGCTAAATCCAAGGATTATATCCAAGGAATTATAATATACATACAATATTTCAAGTGAATATTTAGTGCATCACCAAGGAATTCAAATACTAACACAAGGACCATATTTTTTGGTGGCTATCACCAATTAAAATCGTTTCAATGAATCAGAACGGAATCCTCTGAGTGCTCAATGCATTACCATTAGAATCAAAGGATGGATCAAGTTTGTTGACTCCGAAAAATATGAAAATATTCAAAGAATAGGAAAATTATAGTCATTCCATATATCATATATAATCGTAATCCTTGTAATAATCATTCCATTTAATAATTTAATAGGTTCATTCCATTACCTTTCATTAATCATGACATGTTATGTTAAGGACATTAATCCAATATCAATTCAATTTATATTTAACCACGCCAGGTGATATATATAAATAGACTTTCCAATTAACAATTTAAGGATTATTTTAATTATGACAGAACACCTATGTTATCGAGGCCAAGTTAAATCTCACCCATATGGTGATTCAAATAATCTCAAAAAGGGGAAAAATACATAACATGGTACACAACCTAAAGGGGTGGATGACATTGAGGTACCAACCTCCAACAAAATTAAGAACATTTATAATTCAGTCTTTATAACACAAGATAAAAAAATTAATTAAGGTGGATGAATTTCTGTATCACTGCCCGATGAAACAAAAACGCACACAACAATGAAAATTTATAAATTCAAAGAATTTTATAGAAAATTCGTAGACCTCCTATATTATACATATAGTATATGCCTCAGCCAGTATAAACACTTCTTTTGATTATATGGGAATAATGTGTTAGAATGGAAAAATAAAATGAAAATAGAACATAAGATCCTACAACAAATTATCATCTTCTATAGGAATAAAATAATGAGTGATTCTTTTGGAGTGAATAACATACTAATATGAATCTAAAAAGATGATCAGATATAGATTCCCAGCCTCGACAGAGAAAAAATCTAGGAACCTAGGTGGAGATCTTGAGGAAGATATCTCAACATGAAGGGGAGAAGGTTTTGTATTTAGAGAATGAAATGAAACGTCTTTTTAGTTTATAATAATTTCAGAATGAAAATTTAATTTTACCCAAAAAATAAGGGGTCATATGGTTTGGTTGAATGGTTCACATAACTGTGATCCAATCATTCACTACACACTACCTCAATAGGGGAACCACATAGTTAACGTGCATGAGTTGAGATATCATTCAAAAACCATGCCAGTTTCCTTTTTTAAGAAATCATAGCCTTTAAATGTTAATAAAGTCTGTTTTTCACATTTAGGAAAAAAATAAAAACATATGTTTCTCACTAAAACTCCCCAAATAGTTATGAGAAACCATTCAGACTGGGATGGATGGTTTCCACTAACTATGTGACCCAGATGTTTCTTCTACCAGCAAGGGTTCAGAGCTCCAAACTTGACCCATACACCCTTGGTTCCTCTATAGCCTCACTTGGAATTTATATTATGTAAAAACCAAGGAGTCAAATAAAAAAGAAAAGAATCCTTACTTCATAGAAAAACATAGTTCTTATAGGTTTAAAGTCCCAAATAAATTATATTATACTGATTTATGATTCATTATTTAAAAAATATAACTATTTCAAGGTTTACCATTCATATATTATTTTTTTAATATTTTATATTAAAATTACCCCAATTATAAATTATAAATAAACCCCCATGACTAATTGGAAATTAATATTTTATTCCACAAGCACTTTTGAGGATAAAGTGGGAAACCAAAACAAGTCCAAAACAAGGTGCTAAAATAACCCCTCTCCCTACCATTAGAAAATTGGTAATCCCTCACTTTTTAATAACCAACCTCTACCAAAATTACTTCTCTTTATCCCTTCAAAACCTCAGATATTTTCTAGATTAGACCAAATCAATACATCATGGAGGACTAGTGTTGTATAAGAGAAACAACACTGATAAAAGAGTAATTATTTAAGAAATCTTCTATTCTTTTCCTCACACATTATCATTTTTACGAATCCCTATAAAAATATATTATAATATTAATTATAAACTATGTTAAAATTTAATTACTATAAAAATTATATTTTATAAGTATTTATATTTTATACCTCTCTTTCTACTCCTTTGGAAAATAGTTCAAATAAAGGTCAGTCAACCCACAACAAGGACGTTTCTAATTATTTTATAAGAAACAAATTTATGTACAGTTATAATATATTATTTATTATATATAAATGTATAGATATATTTGATTTATGATCCTATAATTAATCATTAATTAGTATAATTGACATTAAAAAAAATAGAGAAATCAAAACAAAATGAAATTTTTTATTATAACATGATATCAAATGGTTCCTTTTTTAATTATGTGAATTATGAAATATAACCAATGATTATAATTGATAAATAGTGAAAAATTGAAATAAACCACTTATGGTTCAATGTTTTAAAAACCCAAATTTTATTATTCAGAAGGTGGAAAAATTATAAAATAAAGCGGTATTTAAGGTAATAGGATTAATAAAACCAAACTATATCTTTTGGGTTTTATAATATTTCAAATTTATTTTAGTATGAATGTTTCTATATTATCAAAAATATTTTATTTAAATATTCTAGCCATTTATTTCATGTGTAAATATATTTCTACCATTCTAAAATTTTTTCAAAGGAATTTTATAATGCTTTTTGTTAAAGGCTTAAATTTCCTAGTCATCTATTGAATATTCATGTATTTTTTCACATTTAGAAGAAGTAAATGAAACTTTATTCCTATTTATGATCTCCCTTAGTAATTTTGGAATCATAATGTTCATTTCATAAGGTATGATATATGAAATATTTTATGAAACTCATTCCTTTCTATGATTTATTCCATGACAATTAATATTATTATTCAAAATGGAAAACATGATTATTAGAATTTTATGACATGAAATATGGGATATAAATTATATGTCCCTCAAATTAATTGGGTAATGTGATATATATCTTAAGATAACATGTATTATGCATGAACATTATGCTATCTTTTTTCACAATTAGGATGTTATAATTTATACACATATGTTATTCATGGACCTGATGCTAGATTTGTTCACAACTATATGTGGAACTTAAGAAATATGACATGATGTTTCATTTTTTTACATATTCTACATTCTATCCTTAATAAAAAAAAATTCCCTCATGATTATTATTATGGTCATATTTTTTTAATTTGATGATGATGATTATTCTCACCCATGTTCTACTGATTTAGTTAACTTATTCCTCCCCTTCTTGGGATTTTCGATCACCCCTGTCATTGATGGATATCCTTAGGTAGAAAATTTTACTAAGGAGAATGTGAGATTTTAGAAGGTTAAAGAGGAAATATTTTAATTAATGTTTATGTTTTATTATGTAAAAGTATTGTTTGAGCCTCATTTTCCCAAGACATTAAACCTTTGGATATTGGATTATATGTAAATTATGAAATTTATCTTAAAAATGACGTATATCCTTATAAAAACCATTCAAGTATCTATTGTTGTTATCAAAGTATGGATAAATTAATTTTGAAATTAATATTAGAAAAAATTTGTGAAAACCATAAGTATAATTATATGTATAGGTAATGTTCCTAGAAGAATCATTTTAGAAAAATGATAAACCTAGGTATCCCTTATGATATGACTTTTGAGTTAATGTAATTGAAGAATAAATTATTTATTCATACTTTTTGAATATATATTTATTTCAAAACATATATATTTCAAAATTGGTGGGAACCAGGATAAATCATGGAAATAACTGGTGTGTGGGAAATACCAACAATTTTCCTAACAATATCCCTAATTCCATATGAGGTAGCACTCAAAACCTAATGGAGATTATTACCCATGTGTATCAGGCTATGAATAATAACCCAAACCATGTGTAACATCAAACTTCATCTAAGAAGGAGCGAGTTACTATCGCGTATTTTATGTGGAAACAACCAAAAAAAATTAGTGGGCCTTCCAATCAAATTATCACAAAATGAATGGTTAACTCAATAGAGATGATCATTTTTGTAATCCAATACTTAGAGAAAGAGAAGGTAAATTTTACCATATATCATTTGGATAGAGAAGACAATAAATGGTGGGTGTTGATAAAGAACACCAAGATGAAGGTTAAAATGGAAAAGACGGACTCAGAATACATTAAGAAAAAATTTCTTAATAATTATTTTCCTCAAACTATCTAAAAAAATATGGTGAGAAAAATTATTATAGATAAATAAAAAGGAAATAAAATCTATCATAGTTTACATGTAAAATGTCACAACTATTTCACGACACACCTCAAGATTTGTTAGGAATAATGATATAAAAATAGATAGAGTATTTTTTGGTTTAAAACCACACCATTGAAAGTATATTATTATTTTAGAATTTCGGTGTTATGAAAATATAGTTATATGTGATATCAATGTAGATATGGATATTGGATAATTTTCCAATGGATATGGAGAAAAGAAGAGAAAAATAAAGTTTTAAGCTCGTGTGTTAAATGAAAAAGGATGAAAGAGGATCCAACAACCAACATGCCAAAAAAGTGGGAAGAAGGATCAAGGTAATTTCCTCAAAGGGATAGGGGAATTATTTAAAAATGGGTGATAAGGCCAGAAAGTTCATTAATTTCAAAGAGAAAAGAAAAATTAGACCAATTTTATAGAGGAAATGAAATAAATTACTAATGCACCACCCATGGTTCAATGCTTCAACTGTAGGGAGAAAGGGAACTATACAAGACAATGCACTGAACCACTGGTCATTGAGGGAAATCACCATTAGCAACAAAAAAAATCTTAAGTAGCAAAGGAAACATTATTCCATAACTAGTACTGAAGTGGTGTGTGAAAATGAAGGAATATATAGTACATAAACTATTCTCAAAATAATAGAAGAAGTGTTATTTAATTTAGGTCCTACACAATACTTTATATCTAAGTAGTTTTCTAGAACTATTGAATCAATGCCCCAAAACATCGAAGTTGAGATATCTGTAAAAACACAAAGTGGTGAGATCATTGCAACCAATGTGTTAGAATCATCACCTATTAGAATCTATGATAATATTATTTTATAGATTCTCATAATACATCCCTTGGTGGAATTCAACACTATACTAGGATGGATAGGCTCTTATTATATAGAGAACACATCAACTCTTGGGAAAATGAAATCTATTTTCATATTCAAAACCATCCCATGATCATGTAAAAATGAATGAAAGATCAGGAGTCTCCCTTAAAAAATCCTTCAATGGTGTGGTTGTTTATATCCTCTGGAAAATCATAAAATTTTCAAGTGCTGGAGTCAAAAGAAATAAATAACCTTGAGGAAATTCTCATTATTAGTGAGAACATTGATGTATTTCCCAAAGATTTTCACAAACTTCCACCTGATCATGAGGTAGTGTTTTAAATATAAATTATACCTAGAGCTAGTTCTATCTCCACATTCTCCTATAATATGGCCACTATTTAACTGGAGGAGTTAAAGATGTATCTATAAGAGAATTTTTTAAAAGGGTTCATATGCCTCAGTGCGTCATTGTAGGGTGCACCGGTTCTCTTTGTAAAGAAAAAGAATGGATCAATGTAGTTTTGTCACTGCTGTAAATTGTCATATTTGTGATGAGACCCCATCATAAAATCCCCATTGTAGAAAATGGCATCACAAATAGCATTTTTTTCGATGGGTTGTCGCATTGTTTTTTGCGACAGGTCTATATATCATCACAAATAGTTTTTTCGTGGGTTTTTAAAAAATGTTATTGCGACGCCCTATCATAAATAGCATAAAAATTGATTAAAATAATAATAATAATAAATTATTTATAGAAAACAACAACAACAATAATAATAATATTATTATTTCTATTAATATAACAATAATATTAAAATAATGTTAATATTAATGAAATAATAATATTAATGTTAGTAAAATAAAAAATATATATAATAATAATAATAATATACTAAAAATATTAGTATTAATATAAATTAAATAATAATATTAATACTATTATAATAATAATAATTTTAAAATAATAAAAATTTCAATATTAAAAAAAAAATTAAAAAAATTAAAAAATTAAAAGAATTAATAAATTCTAAAATAATAAAATAATAAAATCTAAAGTAATAAAATTATAAAAAAGTAATTATATAATAAAAAATGTAATCTTTGAAAAAACTAAAAATGTACTATATATAAATGTAAATAGTTGATATTACAAAAAAATTACATTCAAATGTTTTATCATAAAAATTAAATACATCACTTAGAGGAAGGGTCTTCTGGGGGATCTGGAGCAGATGTTGGAGGGAACTCCATCCCTAATCCATGAGTCATACGTCACATGTAATACACCTACTCATGGTGCTTCTACTATCATCTACACGTCTCTTCCTACTACTGTTTCTATCATCAATGTTCTTTATGCTGCTGTTGCTACTAATAACGCATCCCCTCATTCTCCCTATGCATACTCTATATACTCACCCTGAGCTTGCAGCTGCTCATGATACTTTTCAACTTATGATGATGAATATCCACGAGCACGTAATTATTTCAATTTATTACTAATTATTTGTAATTATTAATAATTATTTCAATTTATTACTAATTATTAGTAATTTTTACTAATTATTACTTATTATTACTAATTATTATAATTTATTACAATTTATTACTAATTCTTACTATGTAATAAAATTTATTACTAATTATTACAATATATTACTTATTATTATAATTTATTACTAGTTATTACAATTTATCACTAATTATTACAATTAATTACTGATTACTGCTAATTATTACTTATTCCCAAAAATTATTACTAATTTTTAGTTATTATTACAATTTATTACTAATTGTTACTAAGTATTACTATTTGTTATTAATTATTACAAATTACTACTAATTATTATTAATTATTACTAATTAATACTAATTATTACTAATTATTAAAATTTATTAAAATTATTACGAATTATTTCTAATTATTTAAATTTATTTCTAATTATTACAATTTATTACTAATTACTGCTAAATATTACTTATTCATGATAATTATTAGTAATTATTAAAATTCATTACAATTTATTACAAATTATTACAATTTATTACTAATTAATATAGATTATTTCTAATTATTACAATTTATTTATGATTATTACAATTTTTTACTAATTATTGCAAATTATTACCAATTATTAAAATTTAACAATAAATATAACTAATTATTGTAATTTATTACTAATTATTACAATTTATTACTAATTATTATATGTTGTTACAAATTATTATAATTTATTACTAAATCAAATTAATTATTTCAATTTGTTTCTTATTATTACAATTTATTACAATTTATTATGATTCGATGAAATTTATTAGTAATTGTGACTAATTATTTCTAATTATTACTAATATTTAATTATTATTATTAAATATTACTAATTATTACTAATTATCAAAATTTATAAAAATTTATTACTAATTATTAATATTTATTAAAATTTATTACTTATTATTACTTATTATTAATATTTATTAAGAATTACCGCTGATTATTGCTTATTCCTGCTAATTATTACTAATTTCAAATAGTTACCACTAATTATTTCTAATTACTACTAATTATCAAAAAAATTACTATTTATAAAAATTCATTTCAATTTATACAAATTATCGCTAATTATTACTAATTATGGCTAATAATAACAACTTATTAATAATTTTTCTAATTAATACTAATTACAATAATTAATAATAATTAATAGAATAAATGTTAATTAATACTAATTAATACTAATCACATATAATTATTTATATAAATAAAATTTGATAAATAAAACTATCAATTCCAATTTAATTTAGTTGCAGTTAATTATGAATAATTATAATTAACATAATGTAAAATGAAATAATTACAAAATAAAAGAAATAGATAAATACCTTAAAACTAAATCTTTCGGTGGATATAAGTCGCCAACAATACTCTGATTTATAATTTTAAACTTTGAAAAATTTTGAGGTAAAAAATTTAAGTTGAGAGGGAGAGGGTTAGAGAAAGGAGTTGAATGAGAAAAAACGAATGGGGGTATATATAGGTTAGACTATTTGGGATGTGGTTTCCATCACAAATGCTAACCCAACTATTAATTTGGGGAGGTGGTTAAAAAGGTATTTGCGATGAGACCCATCAATAATACCAACCTACCGACAATATATTTGCGACGAGAGATAAATCCCATCACAAATACCAAAAAATGGCATCGGGTATTTTCAGCAGTCTTATATACCCGTCGCAAATACCCTTCCCCTAGTTTAGCGTGCAACTCGTGCCAGACCTATTGCAACTGGAAGATGGTCCCTTTGTAAATAGTCTCTCATGATGGACTATTTTTGAAGGGACCCCTCTCTGTTGCAAATATCAATTTTTCCCGTAGTGTGTATAGATTACTATGATCTCAAAATGATCACTATAAATAAATATTATCCCGTACCCTGGATTGATGGCTTGTTCAATCAATTACAAGGACCTCATTACCGCTCAATGGTGGATCTTCATTCTGGATATAATCAGCTAGATGTGAAGAATGCAAATATTCAAAAGACAAACTTCCGTACAATGTATGGGCACTACGAGTTCTTTGTAATTCTATTCAGACTTATTAATACCCCTATCATATTCATGGATTTAATTAATAAATTCTTTAGAGACTATCCTGAAAAATTTATGGTATTTTTTGTCAATGAAATTATCATTTACTCCATGATCTATGAGTAATATAAAGAGCATATATGGATTGTTCTAGTGACATTAATAAATGAGAAAATATAAGATGAGTTCAGTAAGTGGGACTTTTGGATGCATCAAGTTACATTCTTTGGTCTTGCGATCCCATGTGATAAAATTTTTGTGGACCCTTCAAAGAAAAAGGAAATTGAATAATAGCCCTGACCCAATAGAGCAATTGAAATCCGTAGTTTTCTCAAAATATATTGGTACTATCAATTTTTTATGAGGAATTTATCTTTATATTATTGACCACTATTTAAGTAAACTTGGAAAGGGTTAAATTATATCTGGATGGAATCGTGTGAGGAAAGCATTAAGGAGATGAAGAAAAGGATAATCACTACAACTATACTCACACTATTGACAATTTCAATCATTTTTGTGATATAGAGTGTTTCTTTAAAGAAATAATTGGGTTGCGTACTTATGAAAAATGATAAAGTGATACCTACTCCGTATGAAAACTAAATATATGTGAGAAAAACAACTTGAAACAAGATATGGAGTTAGCAGTTATGGTCCTTTCTTTAAAGATATAGCGGAACAACCTCAATAGTGATACATTTTACATATATAAAAATCAAAAGAGTCTAAAGTATATATTCACATAAAAAGAGTTTAACAAGTGTCAATTAATATCATTATAGTTAATCAAGAAATATTATTATTCTATTCACTATCATATGGGAAATGAAAATAAGGTAGCTGATTGTCTTAGCATAAAAGAACCTACTACACTATCCATGATCCAGATTGAGAAATAACATATATTCATGGATATTCAAAGGATGGATATGGGAATCATAATTGTAGGGAATACATCATACCTTACCCAAATTATTTCCCAACAATCTATCCAAGGATAAAAGAGGCACAAAGGGTTGATCTGGAACTTCAAAACAGGGTGAAAGTCGAAAAGGACTGGAAGATTTATGAGTTCCACATCAATGAAGATGGTTACATTCAATTTGGAAGTAGACTTGGTGTTCCTTCATCAACATAGATAAATAAGCGCTAATTTATGATGAACATAACTCATTGTTTTCCATTCATCCTATAAGTATAAGGATGTACTGTAATTTTTGAGATCACTTTTGGTGGAAAAAAATAAATAAGGACATCAGTGAGTATACCTCAATGTGCTTGGTATGTCAGAAAGTAAAAGAAGAGTGACATAAGTCCAAGGGAATGATGCAACCAGAACCCATAAACATGTGGAAGTGGGAGAACATCAATATGTAATTTTCCACTCATCTCCCAATGACATTAAAAATAAATAATTTGATATGGCGTGTGGTGGCTAGACTAACCAAGACTTCCCACATTATCACTATTTTGGGAATATTTCACACTTTACCAATTTTATTTGATATATGCAAAATAAATGGTGAGGCTTCCTGGGGTACCACTTTCTATCATCTGTGATAGTGATCCAAGGTTCACTTCAAATATCTAGAGAAGTCTTTAACATGCTTTGAATACAAAATTGAATTTCATCAAGTACGAAGACACCCAATTATATGGAAAATATAAATTTTTGATTCATACAACGAAGGACATGCTTGGAGAATTCTCAATGGAATTTAAAGGTGGATAAGATTGATATATCCCATTAGTTGAGTTCTTGTACAATCTCAGCTTCTAATCAAGTATTCTAATGGATCCCTATAAATCTATGTATGTGAAGCGGTGTAGAACTCATACTAGTTAGGATAAATTTGGTGAATGAAAGATACATGGACCTGATCTTGTGAAAGAGAAGATAGATAAGGTCAATCTATCCAACAACATATAAAATATTCTCAGAGTTGAAAAAACATATATTGTCACGAACCAACCCGGGTCGACCCTGAACCGGTCACCCAAGACGGTCCGCGACATGGACCGAGAGGCATTCTCGATCCTCCCGGTCTGGCGACAAGCGCCAGGGCATCAACAGAGGTTATGGGAATTATTTCTCCCAATATAAATAAATAAAGCAGTAGAAAAAATACAGAGCAATGTAGAATAAGTAAACCGAACAAAATGACCAAACATGAACAAAAGAAAAATAAAACTAACCAAACACGATGTCCAAAATTACTCTGTGTGACCTCACAGGTCACTCTCTGACTCAAAATTCAAGCGTCACCCAAGGCGAGCGCACTCAAGCTATATCCTACACAAACACTAAAAATAGAAAAGAACTATATGCGTAAGTATTAAAACTCAGTAGGCTAGCTCAATATCTATTCCCAATGCACTACCTTTAAAATAAAAGATACATTATTTCATGTTTGATCTATAATTTATAAAATTATGTTTTTCTAAGTAATTTTTCTTAAAAGAAAAGTACTAACCATTTCCCTTAACCTTTCTCTAAATTTGGGATCATTTCATTAGTGTCAATGCATTTTTTAGAAAGGGAATGTGCTATTTACATTTTCAATTATTGTACAAAGAGGATTCAACACTTTCATTTGCAAACCATTTATAGAAAACAAGTCCAACCCAATTTATCACTTTCCAAGGAAAAAAATATACAAAAATGCACAAAATTTATTAAAAAACAAGGAAAATGTAGAAATAAATTCAACTACCAAATCATCACTCCAAGTAACTGAAAAGTCACGGAAATGGGTGAACTTATGAGATCAAGAATAAACCAGAAGACACCAATACATGAGAAATCATCCTCGTTGAGATGTCACACACGATGAAATAAAAACTCCCAATACGCTCGACCATCCTTTCTTAGGTAGGACAAGGGAAAATCCCATAGTAATAAACCCAATATATCCACCTACAATGGGCCACTGGTCAGTACCATAACCTACCAGTGCAGCGATCATTCTTAAAATATTCTCTCAATATGCCAGATTCCCATGTCTCATGTTTTTGGAAAGTGGGTGAGCCAACCGATACCAACCGAGAATCCAATCATATATATATATATATATAAAGCACAACATGCATCACCCTGAGCCACTCCATGGGACAACCTCGTGCCTTTAAACTACTCATGTACCTGGGAGCCTCTAAGCGTAACCTCCCAAACAATCAATTTCAACCAAGGAATGAGAGTTATCCTAGGAGGGTTTTTATCAAAACATTTTCATATTTTTCCATAAAGTTACAAACGGGTATTAAATACATTTCTCAATCACCACTTTAAAAAGAAACTAAATGCTTGTTCATGCTTCAGAAGAAATCATTTATCATTAAAACCAGAACTATAATTGAAATTCTATGAATTATGTTTAAACTAAAAACTGGAATTCTTTCACTACTGGATGTCCGTTCATCAAGAAAATATTTCACGTGTCATGTATAAAATAAGCAGATCTTTTTACACCAAATAATCTTTTAAAAATTAATTGTCTTATATTACCTCACATTTATTAAAATTAATAAAATAATTAATTTGTAAAAATATTGTGCGCAAACAGCAGGAAATAATGTAACTTCAATTTTAAAAAGATGTGCAATGGAAACCCACCTCATGACCAAGGTGCGACGACGGCAGAAGCTCGAAAACCGGGCACGACGATGGCGCTCAGTCAGAAACGCCCCGCGCGGATCCTAAAAGGTCAAACCGACCCAAAACGATATTTAATTAATAGAACCATTAATCAAATCAAAGTAACATATATATATATATATATATATATATATATCAAATAGAAACAAATAAACATAACAATGGGACGAAAATGCCCTGGAAGAGGCGGGTTGGTTGGGGCAATGCCGGCAGGGCGCACGCTGGTAGGGGCGACGCTATAAAAAATAAGTGTTACGTGGGCTCTACAGGCGGCAATCAGCCAGATAGAGCGGTGAAAAAGCTACTACGAAGGAGGGGGCCGAGGGGGGGAGGGGGTCGCAGCCGGAGGTGTGTACGACTAGATGGAACATGTAGGTCAGGAAAAGAGCAGGGGCGACGAGATGGACAAGAAGCTTGCCGCGTCTAGGGGGAATCACATCGGACAGTAAAGGCCGCACCCGGGGGGGGGTGTCGTGCCAGAGACAGACGGCCAGGAAGAAGGTTGGCCGTCTGGGGGAAATAGCTGGTTGAGAAGGGAGACACGCCGCTGGAGAATGTTGCAAGAGAGTACATGAGGCCGAGGGACACAAGGTAGTGCCTTTCTGGTTCGTGCACAACAAGGGGAAGGAGGTCCAAGGGCCGGGAGCTGCAGGAGGACGGCTGGAGTGGGGAACTGGCGCCGGCTACGCACTGCAAGATAGGGGGTCGATGAGAAGAAGGGTTTCTGTGATTGAGGAGGCGGCCGGGAGGTGAGGCATCGTCAGGGGGGGGGGGGGGTGCTGGGTCGCTGTGGCAAGGAGAGAAGGAGGGAGTAGGGTGCGAGGCTTCTGTGGACAGAGGGGGAGGTGGTGGCGGGCCAGCTCCCATGCAAGGGAAGGGGGGTAGAGCCTTGGGCTAGGGTTTCCCTTAAAAAGACACTAATAAATAAAAGAGCTAATTAAAACATAAATAAAATAATAATAGTAATAATAATGATAAAAATCTAAATAATAATCATAATATTAATAAGATAATAATAAGATAATTCCTAAAAAAAATTTAATTAGCAATAATTTTAATTGTAGTATTTATAATAACACTAATAGAAATAATAAAAATAATAAATGTATATACTTCATTTTGAGAAAAATAAAATTAACAATTTTAGTTTTCATCTAAGATAAAAATATTAAAATTATTAATAACCATAAAATTTTTACATGACACACTAAATTGAAATTTATTTATTTATTTTAATTATTCAAAGCCGAAAAGGCCACACAGTTGCATGGGTGAAACCGAGCGGCGTCATGCTCTGCCCGCGCGTCCAATGACGTCGAACCCAAAACATGCGCATTTTATCAAAGACTCCAAAATTTAGTCTGTGACTTACCTTGGACCCCAAGAAAATAATTTAAAGTCAACGAAATCATAAAATAAAATAAACGCCCGGGTCGGGGTGTTACAATTCTCCCCACCATAACAATTTCCGCCCCCGGAAAGCCACGACACCATCAAGTCGTTTGATCAACACCTAAGGGTTTCACATTAACACGATCCAACCTATTTTCCCATAGACATTTCATTGTCCAACTGCAGGACTCGACCTAATTTCCTGAAATAGATCACCAGTAGAGGGGAGGCATGAATGGACTCCCCACCATAAGAACCCAACTATCACTCGATAGCGACTTAAGAGAAAACCGAAAGAGACTCACGGTGGGTCCCCCCAACATAAAGAACCAACATACTAACGACCAAATGGAAAACCAGCTTAGAGATGCATGAGGCCTTATGCAAGCTAGAAAGAGCACAACAAGGACTTTTAAACCACTTAATCTCATCTGAATGGGATAAGAGCTAAATCAAGAACTCTGTGCAAACCAAAAAACCGAACCCCATGGGTAGGGAGGGAGGGACCAATGACTGGATCAAAGAAACTAAGACAGACAACTACTCACGGCTCACCACTTCGGGATGAAAACAAACCAAAGTCACAACTGATTCACATGGGTGGCCAACACACGGTCACCGATCAGAAACTTGCATCCTAAAATGAACAATCACCCACATTCTACGAGGGATAAATACTTCACGCACTTTGCGACAAGAGGAAAATTTCAACGATATAGAATCCAGAGCAGCAACATCAAAAATGTCTCACCCCACGGTAGAGGCACCACTTTAACCAAACTCCTTAAAATACCCTGGGGGTTTCCTAACTACGTGTCAACTTCACTACGAGGCCTTTTGGATAGAGATCTGATGGATAAAGCATCTCCTGCCTCGCAGTTAGGTTCAAAAAATCCCAATAAGAAACATAAATCTTTTGATTTGAGAAACTAAAGGACTGAAATTTAAAATAAAACCACGCTGGAATTGAAAAATGAAGTTAATCAAAAGACACATGACATTACAATACATTTCAAACCCAAAAAAACACCCATACAATGGCCACGATAAGAGGTCCCTTACACTAGAAGAAAACATACATAAGAAAATTTAAATAAAAATCCAACATCACATCACTTATGAGAACTTCCTATGTGACGCTTCTTAGCAATGCCCCGATAGAATCGTCGCATGTGACCCAGGCATCCACATGCCTGGCAGGGCTTCAGAGCGCTTGGACACGACGACTTCTTGTGACCTAGCTTTCCAAACTGATAACACACGAGGATCTCTCGATCTAAATATGTTGATGATAGATCCCAAGGCCTCTTGATTCCACGACCTTCTCTATCCACTTTCATTTGCTTACTCATCCCCTTTCCCGAATCTTCCCCACTAATCGTAGGGATCGAAGGAGGGAGGACTACTTCGAGCACTCCTTCTATCCCAGCTTCGACATGAAAAGCTGTCCTCGCCGCATCGGCAATGTAAGTTAGTTTGGACTCTACACCTTTGACTATAGATCAGGGCAGAGACCCGCCTTGATGCATCGATCCTTCATGGGGTCATTTATGGAATAACCTGAATCATAAGGTATAAGCTCCACAAAGCACTGGAAATATTCCAACATGGATCTGTCTCCCTGCTGAAGAAAACACATCTCCATCACCTTTCTCACCCTTTCTTCCTCATATAAATATTTTCTAATTAACAAGGCTTTGAAAATCTCTCAAGTAAGCTCTTGACGAGGCTTGTTCCAAGACACCGCCTTCCCCCACATCCACGGTGAACCCTCAAGCATGAAGGTCACAAACTTGACCTTCAACAGCCTGGGAAACTCAATGAGGTTAAATTCTCTTTCAATCTTCCACATCCACTCCTCCGCTATGGAAGGGTCTTCTTGACCATAAAAGAGAGGTGAATCCAGCTTCCAAAACTCAAGCATAAAATCCTTAGGTTGATCAACCGTACTACAATCACCCATCAAAGCTTCAAGGGGATGACCACTAGACAAGAAAAGTGAAGAACCCAATTAAGGCCAACTCAATAAATAAAAATCCTCAAAACCAACACCGCATATATGAAAGGCTCTAAACACAATAAAACGAGACATCATAAAATCAAAACACTTCTTTTGAAAACATCTTTAATTTAAAACATGATTGGTGGGTTAAACCCTCCTCATTGGTATTATTTAGAGTCTCACTCACATGCACATATCTATGCCACCCTAGGTATCCATCCGCCATACCAGACATCCATTCATAACCCATCATTCTTCTATGAATGTGACCACCCCAAGGAACACCACGAACAAAAAAAAAGAAAATTCATTTTCCAAAAACAAAGCATTCATACAACTTCTTTTAAAACATTCCACAAATTAAACATGTCATTTCAAACAACCATATATTTTTAGAAACCCCCTTTTTTTCAAATTCAATATACTCTTAGATGTTATAGAAGACCCAAAACATCTCAAACAGGGAACTAGTGTCGGTGGGAAACTTGACCATATGGTTGGCAGCCCTATGTCAATCACATCACTGACATAGAGAGTTTTTTTCGACCATGCCCCTAGCTCCACATGGATTTCTAGGCCATGAGGCTTAGAACTATTATCCCAACTCCCTTTTTCATATCCTAATCGCAAAAAAATTCCATAAAAACCCAAATAAACAAATTAAACCAGACTTCCCATGGAAACCCGAGGATCAGAATGAGCAAGAGTTCGTGACGCTCTTCCCGGTCCTACCCCTCGAGTCCTAAAAATCCTACTCCATATACCATGACGTCCCAAATAACAAAGGGGGATCTGAAAAGTGAGGTCTGCTAAGAGACGACCCCCTCTGATACCATTTTTTCACGAACCTACCCGGGTCAACCCTGAACCGGTCACCTGAGCCGATCTGTGACATGGCCCGAGAGGCGTTCCAGATCTTCCAGGGCTAGCGACAAGTACCAGGGCATCAACAGAGGCTGTGTGAACTATTTCTCCCAATATAAATAAATAAATAAGTAGAAAAAATATAGAGAAACATAGAATAAGTAAACTAAACAAAACAACCAAATAGGAACAAAAGAAAAATAAAACTACCAAACACGACGTCCGAACTAACTCTGGGTGACCTCACAGGTCACTCTAAAACTCAACGTTCAAGCATCACCCAAGGCGAGCGCACTCAAGCTGTAGCCTGCACAAACACTAAAAATAGTAAAGAACTATAGGACTGGGTATTAAAACTCAATAATCTAGCCTGATATATATTCCCAATGAAGTACCTATAAAATAAAAGAGACATCATTTCAGGTTTGAACAACAATTTATAATTTTTTTTATAAGTAATTTTTCTAAAAAGAAATGTATGAACCATTGCCCTTAACATTTTTCCGAATTTTGGTTCATTTCATTAGTGCCAATATATTTTTTAGAAAGGGAAAGTGATGTTTAAATTTTCAAATATTTTACAAAGAGGATTCAATACTTTCATTTAGAAACCATTTCTAGAAAACAAGTCAAAACCAATTTATCACTTTCTAAGGAAAACAAAAATAAAAATGCAGAAAAGAAAGTACACAAAAAGGGAAATGTAGAAATACGTTGAAGTACCAAATCATCACAGAAAGTATCTGAAAAGTCACAGACATGGGTGAACCTAGGAGATCAATAATAAACCAGAAGACACCAATACATGATAAATCATCCTCATTGACATGTCACACACGACGAAATCAAAACACCCAATACGCTTGACCATCCTTTATCAGGAAGGCTGAGGACAAATCCCATAGTAATAAACCCAATATATCCACCTACTATGGGCCAATGGTCTGTACCATAACCGGCCAGTGCATCAATCATTCTTAGAATATTCTCTCAATATTCTAGATTCCCATGTCTCAAGTGTTTAGAAAGGGGGTGAGCCAACCGATGCCAACTGAGAATCCAATAATATATATATATATATATAAAGCACAACAAGAATCACCCCAAGCCACTCTAAGGGACAACCTCTTGCCTTTAAACTGCTCGGAGTACCCAGGAGCCTCTATGCGCGGCCTCCCAAACAATCAGTTGCAACTAAGGTAGGAGAGTTATCCTAGGAGGATTTTATCAAAAAAATTCATCGTTTTCCATATAGTGCCAAATGGGCATTAAATACATTTCACAATCACCACTTTAGAAAGAACCAAAATGCTTGTTCATGCTTCAGAAGAAATCATTTATCATTAAAACTAGAACTCTAATTGAAATTTTGTGAATTATGCTTAAAATCCAAACTGAAATTCTTTCACTACTGGGTTTCTGTTTGTCATGAAAATATCTCAAGTGTCATGTATAAAATAAACAGCTCTTTTTACACCAAATAATCATTTAAAAATTAATTGTCTTATATTATCTCCCATTTATTAAAATAAATAAAATATTTAATTTGAACAAATAGTGTGCGCAAACAGCAGAAAATAATCTAACTTAAATTTTAAAAAGCAGTGCAATGGGAACCTACCTCACGACCAAGGCGCGACGACGATGCAAGCACAGAAACTAGGCACGGTGATGGCGCTCACTCCGAAACGCCCCACGCAGATCCTAAAAGGTCAAACCGACCCAGAATGATATTTAATTAAGAGAACTATTAATAAAATCAAATTAATATATATATATATAATAGATACAAATAAACATAGCAAAGGGAAGAAAACGCACCGACAGAGGAGGGTTGGTCAGGGCAACGCCGGCAGGGCGCACGCCAGCAGGGTCGGCGCCATCAAAAAGAAGTGTTATGCGGGCTCTGCAAGTGATAGTCATCCAGATAGAGAGGTGCCAAAGCTAATAAGAAGGAGGGGGGATAGGGGGGTTGGTAGCTGGAGGTGGGTACGACTGGATGGAACACGCAGGGCAGGAAAAGATCGGGGGAGACAGGCTGGACAAGAAGCTGGCCGCGTCTAGGGGGCGTTGCGTTGGACAGCAAAGGCCGCACCACGGGGGTGTCGCGCCAGAGAAAGATGGCCGGGAAGTAGGATGGTCGTCCAAGGGAAGCAGCTGGTCAGGAAGGGAGACATGCCGCTGGGGGCTGTTGCAAGGGAGAACAGGAGGCTGAGGTGCCCAGGGCAGTGTCAGGCTGGTTCACACGCAACAAGGGGAAGGAGGTCTGAGGGGTCGGGGCTACAGGAGGAGGGCCGGTGCTGGGAACCGGCGCCGACTATGCACTGTAAGAGAGGGGGATGAGGCGATGAAGCATTTCTGCGATTGAGGAGGCGACCAGTAGGGGAGGCGTCGTTGGGGGGGGGGGTTACAGCGGTAGAAAGAGGATGGAGCAGGGTGCAGGGCTACAACAGACAGAGGGGGAAGGTAGTGGTGGGATAGATCTCACCCAAGGGAAGGGGGTAGCGTATAGGGATAGGGTTTCCCATTAAAAAATACACCATTAAAAAAAGAGATAATTTAAACATAAATAAAATAATAATAGTAACAATAATAATAATGATAAAAAAAATAATAATCATAATATTAGTAAGATAATAATAAGATAATTCCTAAAAATATTTTTAATTATAATTAATCTTAATTGTAGTATTTATAATCACACTAATAAAAATAATAAAAATAATAAAATTATTTACTTAATTTTTATAATAATAATAATAATATTTTTAGTTTTTATCTAAGATAAAAATATTAAAATTCCTAATAACCATAAAAATTTTACATGACATACTAAAATGATATTTATTTATTTATTTTAATTTATCAAAGCCGTAAAGGCCATGCAATTTCATGGGATAAGCCACGTGGCGTCGCACTCCGCCCGCCCGTCCAATGACGTCTAACCCAAAACGTGTGCTTTTTATCGAAGACTCAGAAATTTAGTCCGGGACTTTCCTTGGACCCCAGCAAAATAATTTAAAGTCAAATAAATCATAAAATAAAATTAACGCACGGGTCGGGGTATGACATATATGATGACAACCGTTGAAGAGACATGGAGATTGACGTTAGGGATTCATTTTTTTTAATATCACCATGGAAGAGATTTATGAAGTTTAGAAATAAAGGGAAGCTTAACCCTAGTTATATTGGCCCCTTTGTGATCTTTTATCACATATGAGCAGTGGTTTATCATCTTTCACTTCCACTAAATATTTCTAACATTTATTATGTGTTCCATATATCTCTACTAGATAAGTTCATCCAAAACACCTTATAGGTACTGAATCTAGAGGTGGTACAACTGGATAATGACCTCTCGTATAATGAGAATCCAATAGAAGATCTTGGACCATAGAGACAAAGTACTCTACAATAAGATAACTCACTTGGTCAATGTGTTATATAGGAACTATAAAAATTATTAGGTGTTGTGGGGACCAAAGGAAAAAATGAAATAGAAGAACCCTTATCTATTCTCAACCAAGAATATGAGTTGAAATTTCAAGAACAAAATGTCTAAAGCGGGGAATTAGGTAACAACCCAAAGTTTATGAATGATTTTTTTCATGAAATAAATGTGTGTAATATTATATATTATTGTATACATACATATAATAATGTAACAAAAATAAATATGTTTTCATTAATACAAAATCATCACATTAGTCCTCTATTAAACCTATGAAATGAGAAATATTACAAGTGAAAAAGGTATACAATAGAAAAACTATAATGTGAATGTATGGACCCCCCCAATCTTCCAGAATCATCCCTCCCATAAATAACACAATAAAAATTTGATAAAATATTTCTAACCTAATATTTATTATCAAAAATTGAAACATAGAAGAATGACAGAAATTGAGTTGAATAATTAATGAAGTAACTATGAGGTATTTATAGGTGCTAGTTTGAACATTGGAATATTAATGTTACCATTGAAATATAAATGTTGCCATTGAAATAATAACATGACCATTTTGAATAGTTACATGATCATTGGAATAGTAATTTAACCTCAAAATAATAAAATTTGTTATAAATAATATTTATCTTGAGTAATTTAAGTAAAAAAATTTATTAATTCCAAAAAATTACTATGGTGATTAAAAAATAAATAAAATATAAAAACATTTTTAATATACTTCATTTTATGGCCTTCCATATAGAAAATAAAACAATTTATATTAAAAATTAAAATAACCTATTTAATAATTTTTTTTAAAATAATTTCATCTTTTAAATAATAATTTCAAAATTATACATAAGGTTCATTGTGGAAAATTTCTAGAATACTTCATATTTTAGGTGAATATTACAAATAAGGATTTTTCTGTAAACAATGTAACTTGAATTACATCATTCATAATGTAACAATGAAATAATAATTTATAGAACATATGTTATACCAAAAAATATTTATTTTGATAAATTTTTAATTAAAATACAATAAACATGATTTCCAAACATAAAAATTACATTACAATGTATAAAGTGAAAAGTATTTAAAATAATAATAATTTTCACATTTTTCTACTTTTCTTTTTAATAAACTTGTAAAGTCAAATTATAAAGGGGTTTTAATCCCTAAAACCACTATATTACATTTATATATGATTATTTATGTCCAAAATATCACCATTAAATTGTTTACCTTTGATATTGTATTTTATTTAATATTTCATTCTTAGGATAGCCCTCTCCTCAAGTATTAATAACCCCACTCCACCCCCTCAGAATACCAATCCACTATTACTCATAAAACCTTAATATCATCCAAAATAATCTCTCTTAATATATTATAAACCTTAGCTACATTATGTATTTAAACAACATAAACTCATCAATGAAGTTTAGTGCCATACAATATAAGCAACACCGTGAAAAGAGTATGTTTTTATCAACTCTTATCTCATTTTTCTTCCTCTTACCTATTTTTTCCTAGTTTCATTAAAAAAAATCTTCTATGAAATATTATGAATTATTTTAACATTATATTATTGATTTTAACCTACTATACCGTTTTTATTTTTGAAATATTTATATTTTATAAATATTTTTCTCATATTTAGGAAAACGTGGCTGATAACGGTCAGTTAACTGCCAAAAAGGACATTAGAAATTCATATCTTATCCGAAAAATTATGTATTGTAAAAATAAATTATTAATGATATATAAATGTGTGTCTATATATATATATATATTATTCTAGTTTTAGGTAATAAATAATCATATGTATGCATGACCCTTAACAAAATAGTGAAATCAAAGAAAACAATGAATTGTTTTAAGGACCACATGACATAAAAACAGTTCCCTTTTAATGATGTGAATTTTGAAATATAATATAATGATTACAATTGATAAATAGTGACAGAGATTAAATTAATTATATTCAGTTTCAATGTTTTAATAAACTAACTTTTGTTATTTATGAGTCTTAAAAATGAAAAAATAAACATGGATTTAAGGTAAGGGGATTCTCAAACCGAAACACTTTCTTTTGGGTTATATCATATTTTCAATTATTTTAAATATTAATGATACTATAATATCTAAAATACCTTTTTTTAATATTATTTCCCTTTATTTTTTGTATATACTTGTTTCCACCCTTCTAAAATATTTTTATGCCATTTATATTTCCTTTTGAAAACGACTTATATTTCAAAAACATATCTTGGATACTCTTCAGTTTTTTATGCTTTAAAATAAGAAAATGATATTTTAGGTCAATTTATCATCTCCATAATTAATATGGTAATCCTAAAGTTCATTTCATGTAGTTTGATATGTGAATTATTTTATGAAACCCATTCTATTTCATGGGTTATTTAATGATTATGATTGTTATCCTTCCATGTGGAATGGATGTTTATGAGCATCTTATGGTGTAAAGGGTGGGAATGGAATTATGTAGCCCTAAAATGCATTAGGCAATGTTATATATCTCACAAGATAATGATTATTATGAATGGAAATGATTCTATATATTTTTAGAATGATGATGTTTTGATTTTTTCACTTATGTTAGGCATGGATATGATGTGAGCTTTGTTCACAACTGTGTGTTGTATTTGACAACCACGAAATGAAGTTTTATTTTTATTCATATTCGGCATTCCATTAATCTATCAAATATTTACCTTATTATTAATATGATGATCCCACCTTTATGATATTATGATTATAATTATTGTCAACCATGTTCTATTTATTTATATCCATTATTCCTCCCCATATAGGGCTTTTAGCTCAACCCTTTCATTGATGTATATCGTCATGTGATTACATGTACAAAAGAAAACTCATGATTTTATAAGGTTAAAGAAGAAAGATTTAAATAAATGTTTTTATTTTATTATTTAAATGTGTTTGATGAGATTAATTTTCCCATTTCACTAAACCAATGGATACTAGATTATACCACTCTTATGTTGATTATCATAACAGTGGTGTCATATCTATGTAAGTAAATTTTTTGACACTATACATATTTTCTTGCCATTATTTTTTTATTTTTAATAATCATTCTCTACATGTTTCCATGTTTATTTTCAATGATTTTTTCCCGTATTTTGGAAATTTAAAATAAATATTATCGAAATAAAAGGATATTTTTATTATTTTTTTAGTGAATATAGAAAATTATTTTTCATATGGGTTAAAAATAATATTTTAGATGTTTTTATGATGGAAATGAAAAATTATTATTATTTTATTTATGTTATGATCCTTGTAAATTATAAATGGGGCTCGGTGAGATTTATTAATGGGATATAACTTATCTTTCTCAAATTAATTCTCAACCATCCTTCCATATGGTGATTAAGAAGAGAGAAAAGGAAAATGTATGGCTATCAAATAAGTTGGAGAATGTTCCATAGTTCATAAATTATTTTGTTGGAATTATAAGGTTAAAGAGATGAGTATATGTACCATAAATAATAGAATATAAGAAGGATCTATTGTGTGAATATCATAGTTCATTATCCTCTATTAATCCTAGATTTACAAACATACATAGAGATCTAAAAGATTATTTATTTTGAAAAAACATGAAGAGTTATATTATAGAGTGTATATCTCAATTTGGGATATATAAAAATGTAAGGTTGAGAGATATAAATTTGAAGAGATGTTACAACCATTACCCATAGAAATATTTAAATGGTAAAACTTCACTACGAATTACATCATCGAACTCCCCAAAATATCTAATGTTCATAATGTTATTCGGGTTGTAGAAAATCACCTTAAAAATCAGAACATTTCATTAAAATAAGATAATTTAAATATCTTAATTATACTTCCATGATATACATCAATGAGTTGGAAAGGTTTTGTGGTGTACCACATTATATTATATCTCATCATGATATGAGGTTTTCCTTGATGTTCTTGAGAATTATATACCAGTATTTGAGTATGAAGTTATAAATTATAACTAAATATCATCTTTATAAATATGGTACATTTAACTAGAATTTTAATAACATAGAAGACATATTTAGAGAATTTTCATTGTATTTCGAATGTGATTGGTATCAAAAACTTTCTCTGGTAGAGTGTGTATAAAATAAGAATTTTCACTAAATATTTTTGATGGATATTTATAAATCCCTATATTGTAAGATGTGTATAATATCACTATGTTTGTATGAAGTTAGATAATTATATCTATTAGAATTGAGATATATGGGAAAATGTAAGAGAATGTTATAGGAATTCAGTAGTATATCAAGGGAACACAGAGTTGATAAAAATGTTGTGCTGAAAATCATTATTATGATTTAGAGTTAAACTTTTGTGGTAAGGTGTTACTATATATATCACCATGGAAGAAGATTTTGAGATTTTTAAATAAGTGAATGTTTATACCTATATATATTTAAAAATTTCAAATTATTGACCAGACTGGGATGGTTTTTAATTACAAGGTGCTTCCACCAAATATCTCTCAAGTTCACAATGTGTTCGATATAACTCTCCCAAAAAAGTACATAGTATATCCTTAAAATATACTAAAATAAGAGGTTGTACCATTTAAGAACGATATCTATTAAGAGGAAAATATGATGGATATTATCGATCAATGAGATAATGTTTTTTAGAACCTGACTATTCACCTGATCAATGTTTTTTTAGAAACCCAAAATTTGAATAAGCTATATGGGAACCTGATGATGTGATGATCCCATTATATACTTGGGTAATTCTGTTGGAATGATGGAACATCGAGGTAAAAATTAAAATAAGGGGGTTGAATTAAAAAAAACAATAATTTTCTATTTATTGATATCTAATAAATTTTATATCTTTGAAATATTTCTCTACAAAAAACATCGATTTTAAATAAACGATGAAATAATATTAAAATATTATTATTTAAGATGAGATTTATTGAGTGGTTTTTTGATTAGAGAGTATTAATAAGTCCAAATAAAATATGAAAAAGATTTTTTACACATAAAAAATTAATTCATTACTTATCAAATGATTAGAATTAAAATTAACATTATTTCAAAGTAAAAATAAGATGTTTTTCTAAAAACAATTTGTATACATACAATATGTTTTTATCATAATAAAATAAATTCATCTCGATGATTTAAATATTTTCATAAAATATTTAGATAATATATTTATTCAAATAATTTAAATTCATTTAATTGTTATTAATTGGAATAGAATGAGAAGAACTTTAGTTTTATGGATAAAATGAATTTTTTTCTAAAAAAATAAATTTTGTTTTGTGAGAATTTTTTAAAATGACTTTACTCCAATTAATGGAATGGAATTTGATAAATTTTTTAAATAAGGTAACTTTAATTTTTTGTCATAATAAAGAGTAAAAATAGTAAAAAACAAGAGAACATTTATACAACGGTTAGGGGAAAAATGGGTTTGAGGGGGGGGGGTTAAACTAGGAGTTATAGGTAAAAAACCACATAAACATGTCCAAATATCTTCGTATGAAGATATTTTGACTTTATCATATCATTCCATTTAATTCATCTCTATTTTGTTCAACTATAACAAGAAATAAACAATCAATTATTTAAATCCTTCACATAATTCCACATGTGTACCTCCACTCAATTATATAATGGAACCTATTATACTCTATTATTCACATAATTTTATCCTTATTTATCATAAAATGTTACAAATTGAGATAAAAAAATAAAACTATGTTTTATGGCGTATATGGCATGCAACACTGACACTAAATAAACAATAAAATATTATTATTATAACCTAACTGTTAAATTGGAGTGTATTAATACGAATAAATTATTTATAAATAAATTAATATATGAAAATATATTATACTCAACAAAATTATATTGATAAAACTTTAGGAAAAAAGAGATCACTTTTTAATGAAGTCATTTTGTTTTTCAAAAAATATGTTTTCATCTGAAATGATTAGTATTGTTTTTTGTGAGAAAATATTTTTATTAATTTTAGAAAAACATATTAAATGTGTCTGATAAAATAAAATTCATATTTTAAATGATCATATGAATTTTAAATTAGGGTGAATTTATTTAACTTTTCTAAAATGAGTGATTTTTCTCTGAATATTGAAAAGTACCAATTTTTAAATACATAAATTTATTTTCATTAAATCAGGTAATTTAAAAGTCCCATTATATTTTGGATTTGGTATAAAAGTTAAATATTGACATTTTTATTTATAATAACATAATTACATTCATGTGAATAATTTGTTTTCATGATTCCGGTATAAATTTATTTCTTTGCTTAAAACCACCATTTTCAAGAGAAAATTTATGTGCATAAAGTTTATCCATTTTAATTAATTAAAATGATCCCTGATAAGGAAATATTTTAAGGACAATAATATATTAAATATTTATTTATGAAATTATTATTTATATAATTATTATTTCAAGTCATTTAGTAAATATAAGATCATATATTTCATTAAAATGCATTTTCTTGAAAAAATTCTTTTGATCATGCTTTTCCAGATTATTATAAAATTTTGTTTTTCAATAGATAGATATTTAAATTAGTATAATTGATTCCATATTTAGAATAATAATAATTAATATTATTTATGAAGGTGAACAAATTTTTTTGAAATAATGAATAGTAGAAATAGTAAATATTATTTCACCACGGTAAAAGGGTAATTTTGGTTGACATAGGTTAAAAATAAGTGATAAGGTCACCAATTTTCATCTTAAATATTATTAAATGAAGGTATTTTTACCCTTATAAAATTATTTTTGATATTTATTTTTTTATGGGTAAATTTTCCTTGAAAGTGGGCTATATAATATTTTATGTAAGGAAAAGAGAAAAGTTCCCTCTCTTTTAAAAATATCTTTTGTGTTCACATAAGAAAAAATAAGTTTTGAATGAATATTGATGGTTATTTTTAGAATAATGGAATTATTTTTATGGTGATAATTTATTTATAATTTATAGTAATTATATAATTACCATAAATTCTTAATAAATACGGACACACTATTTATTGAATTAATGGAAAAATTAAATAAATGATTTAACAAAATATTAAAAGTAATATAAATTTCATGAATTACTATATTGAATGAATTTTTTAGATAAATATAACATTTTTAAATTTTGTGAATGGAATAGATTAAAATTACTTTACTTTCATGTTGTTTTAAAAGTCAAATTAAATGAATAATTCTAAAAAGGACATTAATGTTATTTTATAATAAATAAAAATTTATTAAATGATTTGAAATTCCTAATAATCCTATCTCTAGCCAAGTAAATGGAATATGGTTTATAATAACAATCATAGTCCATTTATTATCCATTTTTCTTTTTATTGTAATTATATTGACCCATAAAGAGTGGCATCTTCCTTACAATGGTAATTATCTTAAAGGGTTAACATGGGTTAAAAAAATATAAGCACGATGACATCACCAATAACTATTCAATTTTACTTAGATGAGGTGATTTATACTCATAATAATTTTATATTATAATAATATCATTTTAGATCTATTTTAATATGAATTCATTAATTTAATTCCTTACAAAATTATAATATTGTCCCTCCGCTCTCTTATAAATGGGAAAATCCTCTAATAGTTTCTTCATACATTAAATGATTTTTTAGAATATTCCTAACTGAATCCCTTATTTACTTCCCTTAACATGTCCATATGGAATTGTATTTATTATAAATTTATCATACAAAGGATTATGGTGTAAAATTCAAGAGGTTGTATGAAGAAGATGATTTAAAGGACATGCATCAAAACTCTAGACAAGAGGTAATAAATTTCATCTCAATTTCATATCATTGAGGAATATTTTAATTTTATGCACATAATTTATTATATACAGTGAATAAACCTACAACTTTATATGTTATATCATTAATTATTCCTAATTCATGATATTCTATGTTAAAATTCAAATTATTTCATCCATGCAGATTTGAATTGAATGTTTCCAACTGGTAAGAGGTTTTTAACTCAATTTCAATTCAGTGGGTTATAACTCTTCATCATTGATTTTTTATTCAATGACTATGTGTGAGTTAATAACTAATTTTTTATTCTATATTTCAACTTTTTTTATATTGATTCACATAAGTGCGCATAATCACTTCATGGAAAAATTATCACTTCAATAGTTATGACCATTGAAAGGAAATTATTTGACTCAATATCATTTTCTTGAGATATGTTTCATGTCATTCCCCATGATATTATTATATGGTGTACACAATGGATCATTATTTAATTTTTAATTAATAATTCATGTAATTTATTGAATTTACAGTGCCAAATCATATTTTTTACTTTTAACGACTTTTTATTCAAAAAAAGAAAAGTTGTAAAGACTCTATGTTAATATCACATTTCTTTGTGAAATTGTTTATATTCCAGTTCCTTTGGGGTAAATCATTTTGTCTTATTTGTTTGAACTAAAAATAATTTTTTCTACTCTAGTAATGAGTTCTGTTTAAAAGTTTAGTTTCCATTTACTCCCTTATTTATTAAATTTACATCAAGAATTTCATATGTTAGTGATATCAATCTTGTATCTTATTTCAGAATGGGAATCTTTATCTTTCATATATATGTTTTTTAAAATGTTTTCAATAATTTTATTTACTAAAAATAAATTATTTTCAAAAGTTATTTTACAGGATAATTATCCTTTTTAAAATATTTTAAAAATGGATTTTCTTAATGTTTCATACAAGGGTGACTTTTGACACTCTTTACAAAAAATGAATGTTAATTTTTAAAATTTATGAAAAGAAAAAATATTTCCACAATCATATCAATTAAAATTTTGAATATTTATTTATAATTTTCCATGTTTTTTTCAAATAATATTATTTTCATAGTATTTTGTGAATTTTTTATTATTGGAATGTGATTTTCCATGTGGAAAATGGAATTTTCCACTAAATTGTTCTTAATAATATTTTAATGGTATTAAAATACATCAATATCAATAACCCTTGATGTTTATTATAATTAACATTAAATATTTTGAAACGAACCCATCATTATTCTTTCTCTAGATTGATTTTTCTTGTTTCAACGATATTTTCATAGAACCGGTTTGTTTTCAAGGGTTAATCTAGTTATAAATAAACACTGGTTATTGATATCTTAAAAACTGAAAGCTTCTAATTGTTTTTATGATTGTATGATAATTGGACATATGCATGTTTGATTTATGGGTGGTTCTATTATAAAATAAGGATTTATGTTTCTATTATAAACCAATTGTGGGTGGTTCTGTTATAAATGAAATATAGATGGTTATGTTATAAACCAAGCATTGTTGGGTGCATTATTTCCCTGAAATTAATTGGGTAATGATATGGAGTTAACTTGATGGAAGTTACTCCTAAAAGATGGTGTATTTATGTTAATATTAAGATATAATAGAGTTTACCAGGTATAGGTTACTCATAATAGACAAAAGTATTATCTGGTTAGGTAATTATATTATGAATTCTTGATGTTCCATGTTACCAACATGTTATATGTATTATTTCATCAGGTTATAATTGATCATTTACATAGGGATTGATTTCACATGGATCCTGATTGTTGACTTATTTGACTCTTGTAATATGTTAAAGCATTATTCCATGTCATATATTTTATTATCTGAGTTTTTATGGGTATGAATTTACTTATGTTATGCATTTTCACTTTGATTATGTCATCACACCCTAATACTAATCCTATTCTCAAAGGTGACTTTCAATTTTTAATTCTTATGTTTACCTTTACTGAGAGTTTGAGGTCAATATTTTAATGTTTCATTTTACCCATGTTATAAATAATGATTTTATATGATTTGGGCCTAGAAGGTTTTTATGTGTGAAGAATTTTCTAGGAGACGTTTATGACATCATATGGAATATAAAAATCTAGGTACAAGTGGGAAAAATTCTCACTTAACATCCTGGGAATTATTAGGTAAGATTTTTTCCTAATTCTATTAAAATCTAAACATAAAAGTTACTTGGGTATATACGTGGTCCATTATTTCATTTTTATGTTTTATGATTTGGAAGGTTTAAATTTGGTAACATTTATTGGTAAGAAATATAGAAATATAAAAATTATGTTTAACACCAGATATGAGAGTGTGGGTTTATAGTTGTTATTGTTTGTATGAGAGGTAGGGTTTATATTACACTAGAGAATACTATTTTTTACATGGGGTTAAATTAAGGGATATAAATACCATTATTGGTTAATAATTTTAAGGTTTATCATAAGTTTAAAGTATTATACATCTCTTTGAGGTTTTAAGTGATGGGATTTTAAGATGATTAATGATATTTTAGGAGTCATTTTATTGGGTTGGGATATAAGTAACCCATTGGGTTAATGTGAATTATAATTTCAAAAGAATGATATTAAATTTTTATGGATTTATCATGATGGGTATCAGATAATATTTTAGGGTACACCTTTAAATAATTTTGAGGTTATTGAGGTAAGTAGGGATGCATGACTATTTATTACTGAATGATCTATGTTGAACATCTCTTGTTATTTGGATATAAATGAAAATTTTATCTTATACGAATATGTGATCAAATAATTATAATAATTAGGTTTCAATATTTTTTAGTTATATTTTAAATAATATTTAGGTTAGCTATCTATGAAATGATCAATGTTCAACTTCATGTGTTGGGAGATTAAATTTTTTACTTATTTATATGAAGGTTGATTCTTTTAGAGAATTATCTTATCTTATGCTAACCATTTTTTTTGGTTACTATCTAAAGGTAGAAGAAATAACATTTTATAATTTTTGTGGATTATTTAGTTATTTAGAAGTTGTTTTAGTGCTTTACTCATAGAAACATTCATTTTTAATACTCATAGTTTGGAAAAAACAGATGAGATTGTGGTGGAAATAGATTAAAGGATTAAGTAATACTTGTCAAGTATGTTTTCATTATGTTCTAAGTCTAAATGATAAGGAGTTCCTCTACTCTATGAAAAGGATAATGAAGTGAATACTTGATCCTATTACCTTTATTTCTAAAAAATAGAGGATATTTTTCACACCTCACCAGTTAGTAGTTCAATGAGAATTAACATTCTCATGGTAATTCAATTTTTTGGGATCAATGATCTCTATTACTCTCCAGAAGTATTTGGAAATTTTTTTATCAGTGTCCATAATTTCAATTCCCATCAATTCTCTCATATTTTGAAACATAGTTTTCTTTTATTCCAATTGACCTTTATATTTCCATTAATCTATTATCAATAGGATGTTATATTAACCCTTTTTACAATGTGTGATTTTAGAAATAGTATTTTAATATTTTAAACCATTGATTATTGAGACTCATTTAAAATTTTAAAGAATTGTTTTTATCCTCTAGGGGATGTAATGTTCTTATATTTATCTTAAAAAAACTGTATTTGTTAGAATATATGATATGCAACACTAATCATAAATTAATGATACAATATTATTATTTATATTTGACCATCCTTACATTTCCATAAAATTTACGGTATTGAATATGATTAATTTCATTATGATATATACATATATATATAAATACATGGAAAATTAGCACTTCATTTTTAATGAAGACATTTTATTCTTCCAAGAATATGTTTTCATAAAAAATGATTTTTATTATATTTTGTAAGAAACTATTATAATTAATTTATTGGATATTTTGTAAAATATATTTCAAAAAATTAGCTCCATGTTTTGAATCATCAAATAAAAATTAACTTAGGGTAAAATATTGGTATTTTTTTGAAATGATTAATTGTTCATTGAATAGTTCAAATTACCGATTATTCAAATACTATAATTTCATTTCATTAAATTCATTAAAATAATTGTATCATTATATTCTGTATATACTAAACATGTTTATTTTAAAATAAACTATTTTTCTAAAATAAACTATTTTTTCAATATTTTGGAATTTTTTATTTTTTAATGATATCTAAATAAAGGTTATTTTCCTAGTTTTTACAGAAATGTTCAAATGTTATTCTAGCGGTATGTTCATCTATACAAACAAACTTTAAGGTTTGATAAGATTCACTAGGGATATGATATTGTGATAATGTACACATTAATTCTATTAGTGATATATGGTGAAAATGGTTTATGGATGATTCTATAAAACCAATTTCTTTCCAACAAGTTAATTATGTCATGATGAAATATTTATAAAACCCTTTTATTTTTGATGGGTTTTACAATGATAGAGAGATGTAGTCAATATGAAACCCCTTTATTTTCCAATTTTTATGTTATTATGAATCAAAACATGTTTTTTATCTTACATAAGAAATCTATGTAGTTTTAATTATGCGATAAGTGGGCCGAAAATTTTATATCACTCCAATGAATTGGGTAAAGAATGATATCTCATGAGATAATAAATACTGGAATAGAGAGTGGACATAGTTTTGTGTGTGAATATATCAACTATGATGGTATTGGGAGTGAAACTTTCCCAATTTAATGATGGAATAAGAACACAATCCAATCCAATATAATAACCATGGTTATGATCCTTGACCAAGGAAATTGTTTTATATTATTTTCTATATTACACTATCTTATATATTATACTCATGATATTTCATGTCACATAATTGATTATTTATGATTGAAAACTTTTATTTCATATGTATTTTAATATGAAAAACCATTATACTAGGATTCATGAGTAAATATCATTGACTGACTGAGTTTTAATTTTGTAATTTATTATCATGTTATGATATCAAAATGATTATCTTATACTCATTTATAATCATTGATTTATATCTCCCATATTAACAATTAATGAGAATCGGAGATCACCATTTCTTATATTTCCTTCCCCATGTTATGTAGAATAGTTTTAAGTTGGTAATGTATAAGAAGTGTACTTTGTGAGAATACATTTATGAGAGATGTTTAAGATCATTCTTAAATAAGTTGATTATGTATCTAATATACAAATAAACGAATCCTTTATGGTTCTGGGGTGTGTATTATTATGAGATATATTTAATATTAATTTATAATGATGTAGTATTTATTTATATAACAATATGTTCACCTCATTTTATATCAGAGGATGATTTAGTTATTTTTTTAGATTAAGATTAGAAAGAAAAAGTGAGACCCCATAGGATAATCCTATGTATAGGAGAATATCGTATGTTATAGTGGAAATAGAATTGTTATTTTCTTAGTAAATAAATTACAATTTGGATACTCACAATTGGATTAATCTGTGGCATAGATTCACATAGGGGTAATAACTCAGAAAGGGGAAGAATTGGTATTAACTCAATTATAAACTGTGCACGATGAGTGGGCCTATTACTACACACCTAGCTAGATAATATGGGTTGATATAATCAGGTTAATTCATATTTTATTTTTGAACCATTATAATTAATGAGAGGAAAAAATATATGAAAACCTATTTTAATCCATAACAGTATGATATGAACTTAATGCATCATGGGTCAAAAGATGGTTTCATAATTTATAACATCATACGAATGCTTTTCATAATCAAATGATATATTACCAAGATTAGTTATTTTATTATATTCATACAATATTTTTTTAATTTTAGTCACTTGATGTATCTAGAAGGAATTACCCTAGAAATGATTTTGATAGTCAACCCAATGAAAAAATAAATGAAAATAGAGATGGGATGAGAATTATTTATTCTATTATCAAAAAACATTTTACAACCGTTAATCATGTTGATATTATTAATGAAAAAATGAGGGACAAAAACACCTTGATTTTTTAATGATGAAATATATAACATATTTCAATGGATCCTCTAATCCATCAGTTATTGAGAAAAGTATAAGTACAATTGAAAATATATTATCCATTCTCTAGTGTTCAGTACATGAAATTTTTATCTTGTAGGTATATCATTTAGATGGTAATGTAGATTAATGGTGGAATCTTATCATGTATAAAAGGCAAGATGATGAAATTGAATTCATGACATGTGATGTTTTTTAAAATATATTTTTCAATAATTATTTCCTCAAAAATATACTCACTAAAATTTAGAGGTAATTAATAGAACTAAAATAGATTGATGATTGTAATAACCCGGGTTTAGGAATGGGTCAAAATCTTGACCCTATTTGAAATTTTTACTTGATTCTGAGAAAACAGGAACTTCTCAAAATTTCTTAATTACACATCATTTACTCCAATGTACACACTGTGTATGAGTTAGGCACATACCGGTTGGGTTCTCACTGAGTAAATTCTATCTGATGACCGTGTATGAATTTCTTACTACACAGCGTGTAGTGTTGCTTGACACACCATGTATTTTTCCTTATGCGTACTGACTGAGTCCTAGACGTGTGTCAACCTGTTTGGTGCATCCAAGCCGTATGGATAGCTCCTATTAAGTCATAGTATCTATAAGGCTACTACATGATTTTTAGTCCTTTATACACACCATGTATTTTTATTTTTATTCGCTTAAATGAAAGATCATCGCGTCTTATTTTTGGAAATCACATTTTTATTCCCCAACATTGGAATATGTCAATTTCAGAATTACAAAGAACATTTTCTACCCTATAATAATCATCCAACATCCTTTCTTCAATCCATTAGTGGCTACGGGATCACATCGAGAAGGAAAAACCCTTGCAACCTTTTTGTTCCAGTTTCATTGCCTCACACACCACAAATTCCATCTAAGCAGAGTTTCAAGGATTTGAAGAAAATGTAGATCTATGAAGATCGGATTTTAATTGGAGCTCTATATCGGACGATCATACATCTATGTCTCCCAGGTAGGGGGTCCATACCTTCTTTCAGGCTTTCGTGGATTTTTGGGTGAGACGGCCTTTGGTGCGTTTTTGGGTATTATAAGAAAGACCCTATTTTATATAATATTTCATATTAAATTGCATTTTAGTCCAATGAGATGCCTTTGGGTATTCCCTTTTACCTATTTTTCCTGAGAGGGGTCGAGCAATGGGTCGTTTCTCAATTGGGTCATTTTGGTCGGGTATGCCAAAATGCATTAAAATGAATTGTTTCGATTAAAATTCTCAGTTCAAATTGTTATGTGATGATATGAATTGTTACATGCTTCTAAGACCTTAGTGCTGCTATGGGACTGTTTCCGACGCTTTCGTTGGGGAGCGCAAATCCATCTGTGGGGAGGACGCGCTGCTTGTTACCCTGTATTCCCGCTTTCCAAAGGCGGGCATCATCCGTTCCCTGTTCAGGGACGTCTGCTCCTTGATCTAAACCGAGATGATGGGATGTCGGTTCTTCCTTCCGTGGATTCCTCCTCTGATCTCATTACCTAGTTTGGGTCTCCCTCATAGATTTAAGATGGGTTCGTGAAGCTCATTCCCGGTGCCATATCTACAAGGATGCTAGTTAATTATGCTGCTTCCGTCAAGATTCTCCAAGGGGTCTTGTCGGGGCAACAACCTTCGGTGAGGTGAATGGTCACATTGGGGTGTCGTTGGAATGTCTGTCTTCGGTCCCTCATCACAGGTCTTCTCGAGGGTACAGAAGCCCGAGGCATCCCACATCGAACACGGGGAATGTGTACCATCTGAGGTTTTCCTCAGCTTCCCATGTTTAACATGGGGTATGCCGTGGGTTTAACGTCTTGAATAGACGGATTGGGTTGAAGGGCCCCTAGTGGGGAACACCGATGTTGGGGCCAGCACCTGGGCGGCTTCCCGGATGCCATGGAGTGGGATGGGGTGGCATGATCTCACCAGGATGTGGCGGCCCAGGTAAGGATCAAGATGGATGGTGGAGTGAGACATGGGGCTTACGTTTTGAGATGACACAAGAGGGGGAATACAGTTTAACGTCATGCGGGACGGGATACAGTTTCACGTCATGCGAGACGGGATACAGTTTCACGTCATGCGGGATGCAATACAGTTTAACGTCATGCAAGACAAGATATAGTTTAACGTCATGCAGGATGAGGGGTTCGGGGATTACGCTCTGAGGCTGCCCAAGGTGGTCAGGGAATTGACATAGAGAGGTTAGGACGACCGGGTGGTGGGCTTGAACCTTGTGGAGGCTTCCTACGTACTGTGCGTTAGCACATATCAAAGTCCACGTAGTTCACTGGGATGGGGCTTACGCTCAGGGGCGGCCCATAAGATGATTTCATGGTCGATGCGTTCTCTATGCCCACGTGAGTCATGCTCGGTGTGGGAAACAAGAGGCAGCAGGGACCAAACGATCAGGTCGCGAAGGATGCATCCATGAGAAGCGGAATGGGGCTTACGCATTGAGCGGCCCAAAGAGGAAACCGGGGCTTACGCGTGGTTATCGGCCCTTGGTGCCGGGGCTTACACCAGGGTGGAGGCCCGTGGTGCGACAAAGCGCAGTGGGAAAAGGACTTCACTGGCCTTGGAAGGGGGGAAGTACAGAGATGAATGGGTTCAGTCATCCGTAAGAAAGGCTAGGGGATTACGCTCTGAGGCGGCCCTTCCCCCGCTGACAAACGCCGCTCCGACATGGAGGATCTCATTCCATGTGAGGAAGAGTCCATTCCCGTGGAGACGAGTGGGCGTAAAAAATTTCCGAGTTGGGGGGACCCTGCGTGCGAAGCATGGGGTCGGACCACAGTTTAACGTCTTGTGTTAAGGACGAGGTGCTTAGCATTTTAATGTCCTGCATCTTGGATGAGGTGGGTTCGCTCAACACCCCTAGGGCTTACATGCCCAACGCCCTATACACCTTATGGGAGGGAAGGTATCAGCAAGGCCATAACGAAGGGGGGCCACAGGGCGAACCACCGGGGGGTCCACGTTAGCGTGGCTATGCGAAGAAGCAATAACCCTTAGCATGCCTATGCTGAGAAGCATAAGTCAAAGCAACGCAATGGGAAACACGACCCAAGGGACCATGAGGTTACTTCGCACGAGCTTGGAAGGCCGTACGGGAAAACAACGCATGGCGCGTATGCCCGGCAGGGGAGATATCAGGTGCCGGTGCAAGGGGGCAACCAAGGGGCGTCAAGGTGAAGGGTCCTGGGATTTGCACGCAAAAGGGAAGGTTTGCACACAAAACACTGGTACATCACGAATTTGGAGCAAGGGAATTGCACGCGGAGAGGGAACTATGCATAGAGTTTGGCGCGCACGGCAGGGTATTGTGCGCACGAGACACGGATTGCACGCAAGGCTGGAACCCTGGGGAGGGGGCACATTCACTGAAGCCGGTGGAGTTGCGCGCAAAGGAAAACTCCGGGGCAAGGTTGCGCGAAATGAGGGATTACCTAGAAGTCATCTTGCGCACAGGGGGAGACGAATTGTGCGCCCGAGAGTCGCTTCGGATTCCTCAACCCCCAAACCGTTCGGGGTCACCTTGTATTTATAGGTGACCCCGGCGTGGAATCTGGGTGGGGCGCGAAATTCTTCACACCGATCACGGTCGGCGCACGAAAAATTGTTGCGCAGAACCGAGGCGCGCAAAGATTGCGTGCCTCATCGGCTCAATTCTGCGAAACCCGGTGATTCTACGTGCACAGAACAATTTTTTGCGCGGATCCTCCTTTATTTCACGCACCACATCTCGGGCCTCCAGATCGGGCCTCTGATTCCGAATATGACTTCGCTTCGTCATTCCGAAACTTCCTCCGAGAGTTACGGACTTTTTTTCGGCGTCAACATGGACAACACATATCTTGTGCAATTAAACTTTTTATTTTGTTTCTCATATTTAAAGTATTTTTTTATTATAGATCAGTATTGTGTGATATTTTATATGATGGAACCTTTAGGCTGTGCTGGGCATGGCTTTGGTATTGTTGAGGGATGATGATCCTAGGTTGGGATTGGGCCAGGTTACATTTGGTGGTTCTAACCACGGGATGAGGCACATGGACATCAGCTTGAAGTAGTGTGACTTACAGGTTAGCCATGGCCCAAGTTACTTGGATGGAGAAGCCATTGGAAATGAGAAATATGGTCATAGGGGCATGAGGTTTCAAATATGTTGGGGCTTGGGAGCTTATTTTTGTGATTACCGCTCACCCAGAACATTGATTAGTGTGCACACAGAAAGACTCCGTGATGAGGTGGTTTTGACAACTCGTGTAGGTAGAGGCCATCTTTAGTTGTGGTTTAGGTACTATTGGTTTGGAGGTGCTTACCATAAGAAGCCACTTGGAAGGTGAGGAGCCTTCAGGGGATATCATTGAGGATATCGGGTTGGGGCAGAGGCTCGCTGTGGTTTTGGTGAGACATCGTTTTCCCTCTGGTTTCTAATTTGAGGGTAAACATCGTTGTACCACTGGTTACATTATTGAGGCCATCCAACTTTGTCCATTCTGTTTCTTATTTGAGGAAAAGCATCGTTTCTCATATGAGTTACTACTTATTGGGTGTTCCTTCAGGATGTCGGTACTTGAGACAGCAGTGTCAGGGGGGCCCATGGTGTAGGGTTACGTGAAAGAGATTCTGGTGTTGGCAGAAGTAGGTGACACTCCGTGGTGACTGCTGAGCACAGGTGGAGTTTGTGTTTATTTTTCCATCATACTGTTTACTGTTCACCTAATAAATGATTGTCTACTTAATAAATTATACTAGGTATTCACCATTGTGTGGTATCCTATTGAGATTTATCTCACACCCTACATGGGCCCTTTAGGGCTCATGTAGACTTTATGGATTTGCATGTAGGAAAGTGACCCGATTCAGGAGATGGACTGTTTTAGCTATCTCATGGAGATGTTAGATGCCTTGAGGTCTTTCCCAGCTGATGTTTAATTGGTTTTCCTTTCTTCCGGTTCTAGCATGCTGACCTTTTTCATTTTAGTCAGTATTGGTTATTCATTATAGCCCTTTTTATATTTACATGATATTGACGCATGAATTTTCTATTCTAGTTTTTTTACAAATGGTTCAACATGATTTCGTGTTTACATTCTTCTGTTTTTGTTTATATCTATTACTTCCACATTTTATTTACATTGATTGTACTTTCTCTATGCAGGCCTGGTTCATGTCTTCAGAGTCTTTCAATTTTATATTATGCTCAAACCAGTACCTTTATTATCCTCCAAGAGGCTATATCCTCCACACTATACCTATAAAACCCTCTCTTCATTTTAACAACCTTTTTTGTTCATGGAGTTGTTCCTAAGGTAGTAACACCCAACCTGTTTTGAACTGTTCGAGTGGCTAATCATGTCTGGGATGTTACAAAGTGGTATCAGAGGTGTTCTTGATAAGGATTTAGTTGCAGTTTTTTACTGGCAACTACTGATATTGAGACTTCTCTATTTATTTCTGATGGTTACTATTTTCTATATGGTAGAATAGAGGTACGTTCTAATTGGAACTAGGGTACATATCTTGTTCGTGGGTGCCTACAACCCCAATTATGGGGGATGGACTGAGTTTCATTGGGTGGGAATTGTTGTTTTTCGTTTTCTCAAAATACAATTTATATGATTTCCACCTCAGTGGATCACTTGGATTGTGATAATTATTGGTTGTGATATGTTATTCTAGACCCGGTATGGTAAGGTAGAGATTGGACCTTGGCCAGGTATAGCAAGGCGAGTTTTCTTGGATTTTGATAGGCACATTTTTAGGGTATTTCAATTTCATAACTGCACGTATGCTTTGTGAAGTGATAATTCCATTGGAATAATATCAATTTCCATGCTCTGCATGCTTTGAAATGTGAAAAGGTAAAATTTCTATTGAAATTTCTAGTTTATTTCAATATACTATGCCATTCTTGTTATATATATTCTGAATTGATTTTGGCATGAGATTTTCGTCTTGGCTCTTGTATGAGTAGGAAGGTACCATGGTTGAGGTAATTTTGATCACCAAGATTGGGAATCTTGGATGTCGGTTTGAGGCAGTTTGACTGTCAGGATTGGGTGACTCAGTCGTTCGTTTGAGGCAACATTGGATGTCAGGATGGGAATGACCCATGGTACTTTTGATAATTGGATATGTTGAGGGTGGGTAAGGAGGCCATAAGGTTGGGATACTGTGGGATTGGTTGCATTGGGGTAGAGTAAGGGTAATTTTTATATGCTATTTTTTTACTACTTTTCTTATCTTCATTGAATATATTGTGATTTATATCGGCTGTTTGACCATTTATGGTATTCAACGGGTTCCTCCTAGACGATTTTGATGGAGCGTCAGGCGGGTGATGGTATAGTGCTGCAGGAGCACGATCAGGTTTAGAACCCTGAGGGACATGAAGAACATGAGCCGCAGGTACAATCCCAAGTAGAAGTTCAGGTTCAAGATCTACTGTAGGTAGGGAAGTAGCTGAGTTTGGTAGATTTCAGGTCGTCGCTCGATGATCAGATCTATACTAGCCTGGTACGTGTCTTGTAGGGGATCGACGGAGGCATGCAGGGTATAAATCCCTTTATGGAATATCTGATGTGGGAGTTCCAGTTTCATCAAACACTTCTTTTTCAGGGTGAGGCTGGTTCACAGGTAGCTAAGAAATAGATAGAGAGCTTGCAGATGATTTTCTAGAAGCTCGAGACATCTCCAGGGTATAGGGTGAAGCTGGCGATATACATGTTGTGAGGACCGACAAAGTGTTGGTGGGATGTGCAGGTTCATGCTCTCTAACATGAAAGACTAGCATGGAAGGACTTTGTAGATTGGTTCGTCATGAAATTTTAGCCAGAGACACTGAGATCAGAGAGAGATTGGGAGTTCTTGAGCCATCCGTAGGGAGACATGTCCCTCATGGACTTTACAACTACTTTCACTAAGCTGTCTCGTTTTTCACTTGGTATTGTATGCGATGACTTTGAAAGGGTGAGGAGCTTCAAGGATGTCGTAAAACTCACCATTCTGATCCAAGTAAATATCATCAATCTGGGTTCATTCTCATAGGCGGTGAATTAGGCGCTCATAGAAGAGGGAAACGAGAAAGAGAGGTATCACTTAGGAAGGATGATGACTTTAGGTGACTGTTTAGATAACAGGAAGTGAAGAAGGGATGATTTCCAACAGGGAAGTCAGGCCAAGGACTCAGGTAGACCACCTCATAGCAGTTCGTCTGTTGTTTTCTTTCAGTGTGGATATCCAGGTCATGTTCGGACTCAGTGCGATAAGCCTCTAAAGGATTGCTGAGCATGTAGACAGGTCAGAAATCTGGAGAGGTTTTGTAGGAAGCCTTCTATGATAGCCAGTAGATTAGGACCTGGACAGACTATGGAATTTTGAGTTGGTACAGGTTTGGCACCAGGTAATGGTAGCTGAGGTTCAGGTGCACACAGAGCATGTGCTAGAGATACTGAGACCCAACTGAGGGGGCAGTGGCCAGTGAATGGATCAGCACCTTAGGGAGGTTAGGAATCATGCATTCATACATCAGGCCAGGTGCATACTTTGGAGTGGCTATAGGTTGAGAATGCTGGAGAGCTGATGACGGTTAGAGGTACACCATGGGTGTGGTCGTGATTTTTTTTGGCATGACCTGTTGAGGCATGTCCGTTTTGAGTGAACGTGACAGACGAGATATATGTGGACTGACTAGATGTTGGTCAGTGGGATTGACCCCATCTCGGGTTTGTGATATATTTATAGAGATGTGTGTGAGATGCATAGCATCAGGATCATTGAGGATATGGGTTACTTAAGGTGTTGTGGGCATCAGGGCATCAAGGATGCAGGTTACTTGAGGTGCATGACACCAGGTATATTTTTTAAACATCCATGGGATGCAGGACCTCATAGAGGCAGCCACCAATACGGTGAAAAATACGTTTTGGGTGTCGGAAACAACATGGGAGAAGAAATGAGGCGTACGAGTGATGATGCATCATGATAGGACCATGAGTCCGAAAATAGGTTAGTGATCCTTTGATTTGTTGAGTTTTGTAGGGTTGAGATAGAGTTAGGAGATTCTTTAGTTGGAGAGCCCCTTGAAAAATTTATCCACAACCATTGAGATCGGGGTAGTCTAGGTTACTTTGATCAGGGTTTTATGTTTGGTTCTATATCTAGGTTTTGATTGAATGCTCTGGGACGAGATATGTCATGGAGGGGAGATTGTAAGAACCCGGGTTTTTGGAACGGGCCAAAATCCCGACCTTGATTTAAATTTTGACTTGTTTTTGAGAAAACTGGGAAAATATGTGATTTTATGGAAATTTTTGGATTACAGGTTGTGTAATCCAAAGTACATGCCATGTAAGAGTTATTCATGTACCGACCACTTGCTCACCGAGTACATGCCATGTGATGATCATGTAGGAATTCCCTACTACACGGCGTGAAGTGTTGCATGACACACTTTGTATTTTTCCATCCGTGTACTGTCTATGTCCAATTCATGTGTCCACCCATGTGTCGCGTCCAAGCCATGTGGCTACCTCCGCTTAAGTCAGAGTATGGAAAAGTCTACTACATGGCGTGTAATCATTTATACATGCCATGTATTTTTATTTTTATTCTCTTAAATGAATGAGTGTCGAATCTTATTTTGGAAAAAACCTTCTTCTTCCCCATCTTCGAAACATCTCCATACTAAAATTCTGAAGAACATTTCCTACCCTAGAATCATCATCCGATGTCCATTATACAACCCTTCGGTCTCTTCGGGATCACATCAGGAAGGCTAAACCAATACACCATTTTTCATTCCAGTTTTTTTCCCTCACACACTGTAATTTCCATCCTTGTAGAGCTACTGGGATTTGACAAAAATGTAGATCTACGAATCTCAGGTTCAAATTGGAGCTTGATATCGGATGTTCGTACATCTAAGTGTCTCAGGTAGGTTATTCATACCTTCTCTCATGTTGTCATGGACTTTTGGGTGATGCAGCCTTTGTTGCATATGTGTGTATTTTGACTGGGACCCTGTTTTATCTGCTATTACATATTAAATTTCTTTTTAGACCTATGAGATGCCTTTGGATATACCCTTTTACCTTTTTTTATTGAGTGGGGCCGGGCGAGGGACCATTTCTCAGTTGTGGAATTTTGTAGGGGTATTCCAAAATGCATTAAAATGATTTGTTTTGATTAAACTGCTGAGTTCAAATTGTTAAGTGATGATATGAATTGTTAGAGGCTTCCAAGACCTTGGTTCTAGTATGGTACAACACATATCTATTTAAATTCAACTATTTAGTTTGTTTTGACCGTTTAATGTATTTCATTTGATTATAGATATGTGATGTGTGATATTGCATATGTTGGAATCTTTGTGTTGTGCTGAGCATGGCCGGAATATTGTTGAGTGATGCTAATCACAGGTTGTGCATGACCCGGGTTACATTGGGTGGTTTTGACAAAGATATTGGGCATATTAGACGTCGACTTAAGGAATTGTGACTATCAGGTTGGGTATGGCCCGAGTTTCTTGGATGGAGAGGCCATCATACTTGAACAACATGGTCTTAGGGGAACGAGGAGTCAAATATGTTGTGGCTTGGGATCTTATTTTGGTGATTACCGATCACCCAGAACATTAAGTAGTGTGCAAAAAGCGATACTCCATGATGAGGTGGTTTTGACCACTCATGTGGATAGAGGCCCCTGTTAGTTGTGGTTTAGGTACTATTGGATTGGAGGTGATTTTTGTAGAAATCCATGTGGAAGGCGAGGAGCTTTCAAGGGGTAGTGTTGAGACTATTTGGCTGGGGGAAGAGGGTCATCGTGGTTTGGGGGCAGAAATCATTGTCCCTCCGATTACTGGTTTTAGGGAAGAAGTTATTGTCCTTCCAGTTACACTATTGAGGACAGATATCGTTGTCCCTCTGGTTTCTTGTTTAAGGACAAGCATCATTGTTCCTCAGAGCTACTAAATCATGGACATGCCTTTAGGATGTTTGTACTTGAGAGATGTGGTGTGAGGGGGGGGGACATGGTGTGAGGTTGCATGATAGGGATTCCTGCATTGGACGAAGTAGGTGACACTCCACGGTGGCTACTGAGCACTAGTGGAGTTTGTGTTTATTTGCGCATCGTATTGTTTACTATTTTTCTAATAAATGCATGCCTGTTTAAAAAATTATATTAGTTACACACCATTGGTTGGTATCCCACTAAGATTTGTCTCACACCATGCATGGGCCCTTCGGGATGTGTGTAGACTTTATGGTTTTATGTGAAAGAAAGAGACCAGCTTTAGGAGCTGGATTGTTTTAGCTGTCAGATGAAGATGGTAGGGACCCTGTGGTCTTTACTATATAGAGTTTACATTGTTTTTATTTCTTCCTATACCAGTATGCTTACCTTGTTCATTATAGAAAATTTATGTGAGCCGTTGGCATCTGTTATATATTGACTTGCTATTGATGTATGATTTGTCTATTCTTATAATTGTTACAAGTGGTTCAACATGATTTTGTGTTTACATTCTGATGATGTTGTTTATATTTATTGGTTCTGTTGTTTATTTATATTAAATGTGATTCTAATATGTGGTTCTAGTTAGAGTCTTATAAATTTATATAAGGCTCTGACCAGTAGCATTATTATCCTCCGAGAGGGTATAGCCTCCCCACTATACCTATAGTACTGTCGATGCTAGTCATCAGCCTTTGGCATTCAGGGAGGTGCTCCTAATGTAGTAACACCCAACCCGTTTAGTACTGTTCAGGTGGATCATCAGGTCTGGGACATTACAATGTTGAATCCATTAGAACCAATGAGGAAACATTTATAAGAAATTCAAGGTATGCTTTAGGTATTATCATCAACCCTCAATAAAAAATTTATCAAATATTTTAAGGATTGAGACTAATTATCTGGAAGGCATTGAAAATAGGGGAATTTTTATCTTTTATAAAATTATTTGATGATATATCAAGATAGAAATAAAAACTAGAGACTTTTGAATATTTTCATGGTTTTTGGGAAAAGATGAGAAAGATTTAATTTTGAGAAATTCTAAAATTAAAACCCTTCGAAGAATGAAAATTAATCTTCCCTAAATACAGTTGTATGGAAATAAGCATAATTAAAATTTTATTATGGGGTCTTATAAATGTTTTATGAGTGGAAAAGAAGTCCATGAAGAAAAATAATTTTAATGTAATATGAAGTGGTTAGTCAATTAATGGAATAGTGATAATTCTATACAAAATGTTCAACCCACACTCCAGTTATATAATTATAAAGAGTATAGATATTACACCAACCATTGAACACATATAGGATTAAATGATGAAAAGTTTCATCAAAAACCTCTTAAGCTAAGTTATAAAGATAAATATCATGTGATCACTGCTGTTGAAGGTTTTCATGATAATGAAGTGGTGAAAGGTACACTTATAATACGATCTAGAATTAAAAATATCTTTATTGATTATGGATCTACCCAATGTTTTAAATCTAAAAAATTTCCTAAGGGTACCATGTCACCACTACAATGATTAGCCGATGATTTATTATTAAGAACATTTATTGGTATTATGATTCTATCCCATGTCTATTAATCCTCTTCGATAGTTTTTTATTGGAATTAACATTCTAAAATCTTTCGATTCTCTTTCAAGTAAAATTTGATGATATTTTGTGAATGGATAGGATTTCATTATAAAGATCCCCTATGAATATCTAAATAAACAATATCACATTTTACATTTCCTATCAATCTATGACCATATATCAATGTGAGGAAGAATATGAGCTTACAATGGAAACAACTTCCATTAATGGGTTTGACTACAAAATCATGAGGTAAATCTATCTCAAATAGTTGGGGGATAAAATCAATATTGATGGTGTGCCTATATTTCAATCATATGATGATGTATTTCTGGAAGAATTTACTAGTATTCCATTGAATCATGGAATTTAGTTTTCAATATAACTACTACCCAGGGCTACAACTTTCTCAAAGAATCTATATTCAATTACCCTAATTATGTTGTTGGGATTCACGAAAAACCCAAGGAGAATCCTGATAAAGGATTCATATTCCCTAGTGAATCACCATGGGGTGAACATGTTCTTTTTATTAAGAAGAACTATGAGGAAACACATCATTTTATTAATTATCAAGAACTAAACAAGTTGAGTATTAATAATAAGTATCCTCTATATAGAATTGATGAATTGTTTTATAAACTAGGAAGATCTCAATACATTTCCAAAATTGACCTTTCATCTTTATATTTTCAATTGATAGACATGAAAGAGGTTATGCCCAATACATCATTTCATGTGATGAATGTTCATTATAAATTTATTTTGATGCCATTTAGACCTACCAATTACCTTGGTGTCATTCTAAATTTAATGAATACATAATTTATTGATTACCTTGATCAGTTTTGGAAGTCTTTAAAAATGATATTATTATATATATATAAAAAGGGAGAGAATGAATAATATTTGAATATTTTGTTATAAACTCTTGGGAATAATAATATAATATTGTGTTACAAACCATGAGGATGAAAAAACACTATTCTAAATTCAAAATGTGTGAATTTTGGTTATAAAATATTTTATTCTTTGTTTATATAATATTAAGCGAGGTTATATTTCTGGATCCTTCAAAGAAACAATTTATTGAACAATGTCCAAGAATAACTATGATGACTGAGATGAGTAGATTTCATAGGTTTTCTTAATACTTCTGATGATTTGTCATGGATTTATCTTTGTTATGTAATCCAATAAATATATTGAAGTTTATGAGAGGCAGGTTCCTTTGGAATGATAAATTTGAAGAAAATTTCTTTGAGTTGAAAATAATGTCGGTTAGTGAACCTATTCTTACACTACCATATATAAGAGATTTAGTTTTGATCTATATTAATGCTTAAAATAATATAACGGGTTACTTCCTCAGAGATAATTATGTAGTGAGAGATTATTCTTTATTCTAATTGAAAACTCAAGGGAAAAATTACCTGACCCCTGATTTTGATCTGACAACAGTAAATATTTCATTAAAAATATAGATTCACAAACATTATGGTGAAATTTGTGATATATATATAAATATATATATATATATATGAATCATAAAATATTTAAGTATATATTCACATAATAGTTTTTTACTCATGAATATTTAATGAGATCCAATACATACGTATTTACAAAATATGGATACTGAAATCATGAGTAAATCTAATAAATATTATCTTTCATAGATAAATGTTAAAGTATCAATAAATATGAGGATTAAAAAGGATTTTAAGGAAGATTTGGAGCTACAGAAGAATGAGAACAATGTTTATAAGTGAAACCATAATTATAATGGAATGATGAGGTTTAAGAACCAAGTATATGTCCCATAAATGTTGGAATTTAAGAAATATATATTTGAAGATACTCATAGTTCATCATTATATATTCCTCATGGATGTATGATGATGTATAAATATATGGAAGAGAATTGTTTGTTAGAAACATTAAGAGATCTATTTTATAGTACAAATTTTGATGCCTCGTATGCCAGTTTGTTAAGAATGGGATACAAAACTCAAGGTGTTCTTACAACCATTACCCATAATAGAATGGAAATCTTGATACAACACCATAGATTCTGTATTCAGATTCCCCAAAAATATAAAACCCATAATGTTATTTGGGTTTTATTAATTTTAATCTTTAATTATTTACATTTTATTAGAACCCTGATCTTTATTACACATTAAATCTTGACTTATTACATAATTGTACACATAATACAACCCAAATAATTGATAAGTATAATGTATTTTGGAATTAGGTTCATTAAATGACAACTTAAAATAGGTAAATACATTATCTTTATTAAAAGTTTCCCTAATATGATGATATTATTCCATCGTACATAAAACAAAATGGGATAACCTGAGGTCACACATAAGAAAGGGGTGAGCTATAAAGCCTAATAAGGAATTAAACATGGTATAACATAAATAAATAAATAAATTATTTACAATAGGCATATAATTTTGAAACTTTTTAATGAAAATCATAAGTATAATCAATTAGGCATGATATAACTTGATAATCATCAAGAAAACAAGGGACATCTAGAACAATATAAAACAGTGCATTATAAACATAGGTCAAGGATATTTTCAAATACATCATGATGTAAAATGTATTGTGATGGATTAGTTTCAATTCTAAATCCCTTAGATTATTTCTCATGATATTAAAAATTTACTAAATTCAATATAGAACTATATAATTCAGGGCATACCCATTACTTTCATTACATTCTCATGCTTATCTGCACCACATAGATCATAAAGCATGGATTTAATCATCATTATATTTTAATCCAAAATCATGGAGTGTGTAATGAAATAATTTATGTCCCAAATAAATATTTATAAATTCAAAAATGCAAAAAACCTTGATAGGAAATGGGTATGGGTATTCACTATAAAATTGCTTACCATGGAAAATCGTTGCGATAGTTTGGAAGTATAATGGGTGCATATAAATATTCATGGTAGGGATTGATGAGAGTGAAAGGGGACTTCCATAATTTATATGTAATATGTAAATTAATATATATATATATATATGGAATAACATATCACAAAATTATAAAATGAATATAAAAGACATAAGATAATGGAGTACTTGAATAAAGAGGAGAAGGAGAGGATCCCTTACCTTGAGAGTGTGATTCCAAATGCCTAGGATGATATATTGGAGAGATTTGGGAACCTTTGGTAGGACTATAGAGAGGGTATGGATGTGTATGTACATGATCCAAGGTTTTTTAGTAAAGAGAATTCGGTGTTTTGGTAGCTTTATTTAAGAAAGGTGTGGGTATTTTATTTATTATTTCTCAAAAATTACTTTTCGGAATATATATATATTATTAAATAATAAAAATAAAAAACTTTTCCTTGGTTTATACGAAAGGGGATTATTATTATTTATTTTATAATGAAAATGTATTAATTTAATAAAACAATTCCCTAGCTGATGTGGAAGGGATTCATTCTCTTGAAGAAATGATTTTAATCCCTTAAAATGTATTATAGGTTTTGAAGGATTCAGAAAGTCTTTATAATATTAATAAAATAAACTTAAAATATCATTATTTTAATGGTAAAACATATATTTTTTCTTCTATAACCGTTATTTTATAAATTAAATCACTTTTGGATCATTTTGATGTCATAATATAGACCATATATTTATTCTCTGTTTAATTTTGACCCAAAAAATTGACTTTCTTCGAAAAATATGAAAAATTACCCATTATATAATTTTTAAATTATAATTAAAAAAGATAATATTTATTTTATACAAATAATTTTTTATTTATTTTATTTTTCACTTTTTAAATATGAATTCACATTTACTAAGAAATACTAGGTTTTTGAAAATAATAATTTTTAAACTTTTATAATAATTACATTTGAATTAATAAAAATTATACATTCATTTATATTTGATAAACATTATTTAATTATAATATATTTTTAAAATATTAATTTTTTAGGAAATCCCTTAATTTATCAAAATAAATGCCTTAATGAATTTTAATATTACCAAAAGAATAAAATTTTGTGTTTTATTGTATCAAAATCAAAATCATTTATATAGTATTGATATGAAGTAAATATAAACATTATTATATTGAAAATAAACGTTAAATATTCATATTATTATGTTACTAATATATATCCCTTAAATACACTAGAAAATTTCCAACGGTAATAGTACGTGACTATGATATTTTCATTGGGTGGTTTCATGTATATGGATTGGGTTTTGATCTCAATGAGAATGAATTTTCTCGTAAAGGGTTTTATTCATACTAAAGTTGTTAGATATTAGCTTAGGGTTGATTGATGGAAAAGAAAATTTATTATATCACCCTTATATTTTTCGATAAGTGTGCTTCATAATGTGAGATCCTACTCTTTGAGGTCATCACTTCCTTTGTCTATGTCAATTATATTTGTTAAAACCCATTATTTTTACTAGTTATATGATCAATTTCCAATGACTATATTATCAATAGTAGTGATTATTTAAGGTATTTAAAATATTAAAGGATATAATAAAAAATAATATGGGAATATGTTTTCTATGATCATATTACATAATATGAAATATAATTAAATTTCATGGTGAATTTTATTTATAAAAGTTTTGGTCATTACAATCACCCCCAATAAAACGTTTTCCACTAATATTTTCATTTCCCACACTAAAATAGATAGGGGTAATTCTATTTCATCACATAATTGTATTACCACATAACTTATTCAAACTTGTGGTTTCTCCACATATATCTAACCAGGTGCATTGTTTTATTTTGTAGAACATTGTCTCTACGATCTAAGATCTTCAGTGGCTGCTCCTCATATAAGAGATAATTCTCCAAAAGGACCTCTTATAGATTAAGTACATGTGAGGGATCTTGTATTTACTTATTCAAGAGGGATACATGAAATACATCATGTACTTGAGATGGGTTGGGTGGGAGTTTCAGTCTATTGACTAATGCTCCAATACAATCAAGGATATAAAAGGGACTAATGTATCTTGGAATGAGATTTACCTTCTTACCAAATATCATGTCATTATTCAATGGATATATATAGAGTAATTCCACGTTTCAATCATCAAACTCTATCTATCATCGATGATTGTCAGGATAACTCTTCTGTCGACTCTGTGTAGCGTTGATGTGACACTAAAAGGACCCGTCCTTAAACCTTACTTAATCTTGAGTTATTTAAAGAATACACATTGAGGATCTTTCCAGGATTATAGTTTTAGAGAATTATATCATAAATCATGCATTACATTCCACATTTAAACAAAGTGGTTACATAAAAGATATTATTCATTTTTTCCCATCAACAGAAACATATTTAAAATAAAACATCGATTCATTCTTGACACTTCCTTGACACTATCATCATATCATGTACCTTTCACTTGACCTGTGGAAAACATTTCAAAAACATGGGATGAGCATAAAAATCTCATTAAGGGATATAGAAATACAGAAAGTAAACATTAGTACATCTATACATAAGAATCAATGAAATCATACATTACTCATAAAACATAAGCACATTAACATACCTCATGAAATCATAAGATTTATGAATAACTCACAGAAATCTTAAGACATAAAGGTAACTTGAGTTATTCATAACATTATTATGTAGGGAGTAACCCTCATGATTACGTTTGGAATACCCATCACAGTATATTCTCTAAATATCATCGGAGAAACCTTAATGTTTAACCCCTTCACGTTACCCAATGCATTGGAGTGCTATCACGGGCTCACCCGCCCTTAGTTTATCACGGAACCACCCATCTTCATAAACAATGCCCCAGAACCATAACATAAACATAGAACATAACTTAATCATAAAATAAAGATAACATTCACACATTGTAATAACAATATAACATTTTAATATATTGAAATAATGAATCCATTCTAAAAACCTTTTTCAAACCCATTTAAAACATTTAATAAAGAGATTTTTGAATCAAAGTGTCCCATACCACTTTAAAGATTTTAACATTTTAAACCATTAATATACATATATATATATATCCTTAAATCCATTTTGAAAACATGTATATTAATGAGAAATATTTATAATAATAAATCATTAAAACATTTAAAACGATTTTTTAGTTAAAGGGTTTTTAACAAAATGAGAGACACTTGAATACAATAATTGAGGAATAACATTTAATCAGAAAATTATAATATCATGAGAATAAAGGGATTCATGATATAATATTCCAAAGTACAGTATATACACCATATAAGAGTGAATTGGTTCATAACAACACTGAATTCTCAATAGAAATGTAAAATGAGATGAAATCCCCTATAAAGAAGGTATCCTTAAATTAAGGATAAATCAATCTAATAATTATGTGTAACAAATATAAATACACCAAATATAAGTGGATATTAAGTGTAAAAAAATAAAAGGTCATTCACACATATTAAAAGGATGACATATTCAATAACTACATGTTAAACCCAAAGAAATAAAAATTGGGTTAAAAAGTTCCCTTGGTAAAATTTGACAGCCTAACGACGCCACATTAAAATTCATAAAATTAGATGATGAGAGAGAAAATGGTATATCATCACCTGGAAAAAAAATTTACATAAATAAGTATATATAAGAACATATCCCAACATAAAAATATGTAAATTAAAAGACATAACAAAATAAGTCTTTTAAAAAGAGGAGGGTGAAAGGTTCCCTTACCGATTTGGGTAACTTTCGAAACATACACCCCATGAAAGAAATACTATACAAAATTGATGTAAATACTCATAAAAGAAATTATATTACACAAATAGTAGAATAATGGGCAGTATATATACCACTCAAAGGAAATGGTGGCAAATGTAGCATAAATCTCACGATAATAAAAGTGAGATGAAAAACCCCTTGTGAAAACTCAGCAGCCTAACGACACCACTTAAAACATCAAAAAAAATGGATTGATGAAATAAATTAGGGTATCTCATCTTATGAACATAGAAATTAATGTAATAGTAATATAAAAGAACATTCCCCAACTAATAAAGAGGAGATTAAAATAAAATACATAAAAGAGAGTACTAAAAAAGAAAGAGAGAGGTATGATCCCTTACCTCAAGTCCGACTTGTCTTCTTCATTTCTTTATATTCATGAATAATAAACTTTGGTAAATTTATAAATTCTTAAGAAAATACATTAAAGTTTATTATTCAATTAATATCATATATTATAATGTATTAATAATTAGTTAATTATGTGAGTTCATATCATACGTTTTGTCGATGTTCGGTACATGAGTCAAAATGATCTTGTTTGAAAAGCATTGTCAATGTTGTTGTATGTACATCATATCCAGAATATTATTAATGATGTAAATATCATATATATCCAGTATATATTCGTTTTATGCTAGTCCATAATATTTTGAGATAAAAAAAATGAAATGTACCGTTCATGGAGACGGTAGGCCGTACGTACGCATTAACTCTACATTCATTGCTTTGGCACATTAATAGAATTAAAACTAGATGAAATATATATATATATATATATTTTATAATTACATTATAATATATACATTACATAGGTCACATATGTTCATTAATTTCATTCTTTATACATTCCAAGTATTGCACAAACGAGTCACATCACTTGAGGGGGCGGTAGTCCACACTTCCTCGTATGAAATTATCGCATTTGCACAACATGAAAATCATAAAGGTATATTTTAAATATAAAATACAGAAGCATATTGAAAACATAAATACCATATATATCATATATAAAATACAGTGACATCATAATGGCCACCATGAAAGGTGTTAAGAGAATATTGAACAATCATCATTTCTTGAGGCAGTAATTCACCATCCACAGAAATAGTATGTTTTTTAACAATTAGAAGGAGGTGTGTGTAAGTGTAATAGGAATAACTCACATAAAAAAAACCCTAGTATATTTATGATACTGCTTTTGTTACAAAAGAAAGGAATAATAAGAGTTTAGGGGGTTGGAGAACAAAATAAAAAAAAGAACACAAGTGAAGACATTACCTTTAAATCGGGTAACTCCTCTTGGATTGAACCAAAAGGGTTTAATGAAGAGCTTTATGCCAAAGTTAATGCTCCTAGGATGAATAGAGGGATGTGGAGAGGTAAAATGAGAAGATTTTAGTCGAGAAAAAGGCTTGAGAGGTGTGGGTAAGGGGGTACCGGTGAGGTCTTTTATAAGAGTGAGGAGGGGAACTCTTGGAATGTCTTGAAAATTTACTTTATTATAAAATAATTTTCAGATATTAAAGGTCCCAAAATTATATATTTCGAGGATAAGGTGATAGGAGTTCGAAGTAAACCCATCCAGTAGGTTTTTGACAAGTGTAAGTCATATATTTTACCATGTCTTCTCATTTTATTTGAATCGTTTATTAATGATGTAATCATTGCATCATCATGGTGTCATAAATAAATAAATTTATTTAATGTCTAAAAATTATAAAAAAAATACTATGATGTAGGAAATATTTTTAGTTTTATATTGGATATTTATAGTAAAAAATATGACTTTTATAACCCCATGTAAACATTGTTTTAGTAAAATAATACATGTTTGGGACATTTTTATAAAATGTTATTAATGTCATTTTCCTACCAAAGTGGCTCCATGGGGTCCCCAAGTTTACCCATGGATTGTCTTGGTCGTCCATGACTCATCCAATAAGGGTAGCACATGTGTCAAGGTCATTTCTTATTATTATGACATTATCTTTACCTTAAATTACACTAATTACCTTTAATCGCGATTAATAAAACTTAAAAGATACTATTCACAAAAAAAATTATTTTAATCCCATTGAACCACATTTTACATGCTAATGACAACCATGTATGTCGGATTTTTGAAATTCAAATCACAGAAGTGGTAATGTTTCATTTAAATGAAAAATCAGTTTTTTAACTACCACTTAGTGTTTTCACTATTCATCAAAAATTGAAGTTTTTCAGAAAAATACCAAAAATTCACCCTAATCTATTATTGATATTCCGAATTAAAAAATTATATCTATTTTACAAAATTCAAAACATAAAAGTTTCATTAATTGATTTAATAATTAATTCTCGTTGTCAAAACAAATAGCCTGTTTTTAAGAAACAATATCTATTAAAAGATTGGCACCAGTTTAAGTCCAATTTCAAAGTGAAATTAATTCCAATGGCCACCATTGTATTAAATGGTAAAAATATATTCTAATTTCACTTTAAAACCAATTCTAAAGATTATCTAATAATATAAAAAAATTAGATTAAAAAGTGGTTTTGGATTAAAATACAACATTTTCACTAAAACTGATCTTTATTGGGAAAATAACAAAAATTTACACAGTTTAAATATTGATATCCATATTCTAAAGAAGGATTTTATTTTTTCAAATATAACATATAAAATATTCAAAATTATATTTAAAAATGGTTCTCCATCAAAAGGAGGTTAATCGACCTTTTAAAGAATATTAGAAGATTTATGCTTCAAATTGGATTCATTCGCATTTTAAGCCTATAACATTTATTGGAAAAAAGTAAAAATATTTGACAAACATATATAATAATTTTTTAGTTAGTTCTGTTCATTCCCGACATTACAATGACAAGGAGTTACCAACCATTTAAAATAGTATTATTTTATTATTAGAGTGCAACATATGATTTCAAAGAAACTCATTGTTCCGTATTGGGTACGCCATCGAGCATAGCTTTCCCATTAAATTAATATTAAAATTTTATTCACAAATATGGATAAATATTAAAAAGTAATATTCTTTATTTACCTGGGATGTTACATGAACAATCATCATTTCTTGAGTCAGTAATTCGCCATCCACAGAAACAGTATGTTCTTTAACCATTAGACGAAGGTGTGTGTATGTGTAGCACGGATCCATCACATAAAAATATCCTAGTATATTGAAGATACTTGTGTTGTTACAAAAGAAAGTAATAAAAGGAGTTTAAGGGGTTGATGAAGAAAAATAAAACAAAGGAACACAAGTGAAGACATTACATTTAAATCGGGTAACTCCTCTTGGTTTGAACCAAAAGGGTTTTTTTGAAGAGATTTATGCCAAAGGTAAGGCTTCTAGGATGAAGATAGGGATTTGGAGAGATAAAATGAGCAGAGTTTTGTTGAGCCAATGTCTTGAGATGTGTGGGTAAGGGGGTAGGAGTGGGGGCCTTTTATAAGAGGGAGGAGGGGCACTCTTGGAATGTCTTGAAAAGTTACTTTATTATAAAATGATTTTTGGATATTAAAGTTCCCAAAATTATATATTTCTAGGATAAGGTGATAATGGATCGAAATCCACCCGTCCAATAGGTTTTGGAAAAGTATAAGTCTTATATTTTACCTTATCTTCTCATTTTATTTAAATCGTTTATTAATGAGGTAATCGTTGCATCATCATGGTGTCGTAAATAAATTAATTTATTTAATGTCAAGAAATTATAAAAAAATACTATGATGTAGGAAATATTTTTATCTTTCTAATGGATATTCATAGTAAAAAATATAACTTGTATAACCCCATGTAAAAATTGTTTTAGTAAAACAATACATGTTTGTGAAATTTTTATAAAAAATTATTAATGTCATTTTCCTACCAAAGTGCCTCAATGGGGTACCCAAGTTGACCCATGGATTGTATTGGTCAGCCATTACTCATCCAATAAGGTTAGGACATTTGTAAATGTAATTTCATATTATTATAACATTATCTTTGCCTTAAATTACACAAATTACCTTTAATCACGATTAATAAAACTTAAATGTTACTATTCACTAAAAAAATTATTTTAATCCCATTGAACCACATTTTAAATCCTAATGATAACCATGTATGTCAGAGTTTTGAAATTAAAATCACAGAAGTGGTAAAGTTTTATTTAAACGAAAAATCAGTTTTTTAACTACCACTTAGTGGTTTCACTATTCATCAAAAATTGAAGTTTTTCAGAAAAATACCAAAAATTCACCCTAAGATATATTTGATATTCAAAATTCAAAAATGATTTATATTTAACAAAATTAAATACATAAAATTTGAATTAATTAATTTAATAATTAATTTCCACTGTCAAAACAAATAGGGTGTTTTTAAAAAACAATATCTATTAAAAGATTGACACTAGTTTAAGTCCAATTTCAAAATGAAATTAATTTAAATGACCACAATTGGATTAAATGGTAAAAATATATTCTAATTTCACTTTAAAACCAATTCAAAATATGATCTAATCATATAAATAAATTCAATTAAAAAAAAGTTTTGAATTAAAATACATCATTTTAACTAAAACAGATCTTTATTAGAAAAATAACAAAAATTTACACAAAGTAAATTTTGATGTCCAGATTATAAAGAAGGATTTTATTTTATCAAATAAAACATATAAAAGCTTCAAAATTATATTTAAAAAGGGTTCTCCATCAAAAGGAGGTTAATCGACATTTTAAAGAATATTAGACGATTTATGTTTAAAATTCGATTCATTCGCATTTTAAGCCTCTAACATTTATTGGAAAAATATAAATATATTTTGAAAACATATATAACCATTTTTAGTTAGTTCTATTCATTCCCGCCATTACAACAGTTAGGCGTTAACAACCATTTAAAATAATATTTTTTTGTTATTAGAGTGCAACGTAAGATTTCAAAGAAACTCATTGTTGCGTATTGGGTACGCCATCGAGCATAGAGTTCCCTTTAAATTAATATTAACATTTTATTCACAAAAATGGATAAATATGAAAAAGTAATAATCTTTATTTACCTGGGATGTTACAAACAAAGAATGGTCTTATACTTTTCCACCATTTCAGGACCCAATAATTTTCATCCCCCAACTTCATCCAGCATGAATGTGTTGATCAACTCTACCCATAAATGTATTTATAGGGATCCATTTGGATTCTTGAGTGGGAATTTTTATTGTATGAGAACTCTATGAAATAATGATGTTGGTTATTTCGAAATTTTAAGTCAATTGAGCATGTAACAAATATGTCCTTGAGTGTCTAGATAGTTTGTTCATATTGGACATTAGTTTGAGGGTGATAAGCCATGATTAAGTTCAACTCTAAATTTTATGTATGCTAGAGACTATTTTAGAACATGGTGTTAAATACTAGATCTTGATCAAATACAATCGATAGTGGTGTTCCATAATGCCTCACCAATTATAATATTTATATCCCGACAATTTAATTGAGGGATAAGTCCTCATTAATTGAAATGAACTAAGAATTATTCATATGAAGATCCACCAATACCCAAAAAGAATTATTTCCTATTGATTTATTCTGAAAAAATAGTGAAAACTTCTATGGTTATGTTTTCTAATTTCTATGTTGGTATGGGTAATGAATTTAACATTCCTTTGGATTTTTTCCTTTATGCTTTCATGTACTGACATACAATACATCATTATGTATATTCCATGATCTCCTACTTCCTATTGTCCCACCAATAGTGCTATCGAATATCTCGATACATCTTTTTTATTCCTTTGTGGATGGAGAATTTCAATATATGTGCCTCACCCAACACATATTTCATTAACTAAGTATTTGATGGTGCACATAGTTATAACCCCCATATTACAACATCTTCTTCACTAACATTGAACTATGAGGATTTATTATTTTTTATAGCTTCCACTTTCTTCTGAATTCTCACATCTTATCTTTGAGAATACTTTATCCTCTCCCGAAGAGATGGATGAACAATCATTTGTGAAAAGATTGATGATGTTCCTTTCATTTTTATTCCCATGTAAATACTTTTAAAATCTAATAACATCAGATGCGTATCAATTATCATCAATGATACATTTTTCAGATCCTTTCAACATAGTGCATCTGGAACATTATTCACTTTTACAAGATGGAAATGGACTAAGTAGTCATATTCATTGATCTTATCTGACCACATTATTTGGTACATAATCAGATATTTTTATGTTAATATATACATGAGGATTTCTTTTGATCCATATATATTTCAAAATTCACTAAAAATAGATAATTCCACCATTTATTCAAAGAAAATATCACTACATCCAACTACAGATCATGTGTTGGGTAGTTATATTCATAAACATTTAGTATCCATGAATAATAGGATATCACTTTTTTCATTTTACATTAACACATAACCCAAAACATTCTTCAATGTATTGCTGAAAACTATGAAAAGTTCTAAAAACATGGGTAGTTTGAGTACCAATGTAATGATAATCCCATTTTAGAAATCATTGAAGCACTATTCCCATTAATCATACCAAAAAACCTTGACTCTCATCCAAGATATCTTGGTTTTAGGGTTTTCAAATCATGAGAAATTTCTGAATAATCAATGATCGTACTAAGATGACCAAAGGAAACTACAGAATTATCTCATAGATGTGGGACATGGACATCCTAAAATTTCTTCTATGTTTGAAGGGTCCATGGATATCCCATTACTTGTGATAATATTCCTTAATAATGAGACTTCATTGAAGTAGAACTCACATTTATAGTACTTTTCATAAAGGTTTTCCCTTCCTAAGACCTTTATAACAATGATCATATGCTCCTCATGCTCCTCCTTGTTTTTGGTGTTTATTATAATATCATCATTAAATAATACAAAAACAATATGAAGGAAATATATAAATACTATATTAATCAATTCCATAAATACTGATGTAACAATATTGAGTTTGAATGGAATTACGACGAACTCATAGTGCATTTAACTTGTACGAAAAATAGTCTTTGGTATATCCTCTTTCACCCTAACTAGGTAATATCCAAACCACAGATCCACCTTATAGAAGTATTTTTCCCCACATAGCTGATCAAACAAGTCATCAATCCATGGAAGGGGATAATTTTTCTTTATCATGATCTTATTGAGCTCACGATAATCAATGACATGTAAAATTATCCAATCCTTCTTCTCGATGAAGAGGAGTGGTGTCCCCCTGGTGAAGCACATGGGAATATGAACCCTTTATCCATATTCTCCTATAGTTTTTCTTTCATAAACTCATGTAACACAAAAACAATTTGATATGGTTTATAGGATAATGGTAATACACTAGGTATAATCTTGATTGAAAATTCAACCTCTCAGATAAGAGGAAGACAAGACAATTATAAGAGAAACACTTCAATGTATTCCTTCATAGTGGTCATGTATTCCAGGATGATCCTTTCCTTAGAATCAATCATTTGAGATAGATATTATTTCTCATAGGGAAAAAATATCCACACTTGAGATGTTATTTCTAAAGAAGTTTCATCAATCTCCTTTCATTTTTACAGAATCAGATGATAATTCATGATATGGAGAGTGATTTCCTTCTTGAGGAAATCTATGTTGGCTCTATGTAGGGAATGTCAATCAGTAATGAGAATTGAATAAAATTTCACCAAATGGTGTATCACAAGGTTAATTAGGAAGTTTATCCCACAAATATTTACTTGGGAGGAGTCATATAATTTGATAGAAATAATTTACCTATTTTTTATTTTTACTGATAGCTCTACTTCCATGATTTTTAGTGGTGTTTGAATATTTATACTATGATTTCCTAATATGAAGGAATGAATAGAACCAAAATCAAAAAGTATGTTCTTTATTATTGAATTAAGAAATATCATACATGTTTCTACTTTGTTTTTAGGATCCATCTTAGCGGTTTTGATAGAATAATATCTCTCTTTCTTCCTTGGAGGTTGTTGGTTGTCCCAAAAATACCTTAGATTAGTGAATAGGTTTGAAAGGATCCCTTAGTATTTTCATATGAAATAATTAAAAATGATCAAGGTATTTACTAGATCATTCCTTTCCTCTATTTTATCAGTGGTATTATCCTATCAGTAATCTCTGTCTAGGTGTCCTTCCTTCCCACACCTAAAGTATTTCCTTGCCCCCCATAAGAAATTTCTGGTGTTCTTCTTTATATACATTTGACAGGTGGTATGTTCAAATTTCATGCCACCATTCTATTTCTTTATCAGGCCTCTAGGATTAAACTCCATATTTATATTCCTATCACCATATTAACCTTGAGATTCATTAATCACCATCTCAACTTTGACGGAACATCACAAAATTTTATCCCAGCTATCAAAGTCTCATATTGCTACTTATTTTCATAGACTAGTTTTTATCCCACCAAATTAGTAGTAAACCTTGCACTATGGGGGGAATCAAAAAATACATAGACATATCACACAAGTGTTGTGATGTTTTCGTCACATGCCCTGATATATTCATCATTATTTTTTTCAAATAAAATAAATCCCTTTCCATTTTTCATGTGAGAGTTCTTGAAAAATATGTATAATTTGTTTTTGTATTTCTTTCAACCCCATTGGTTTAATCTATTCCTCAGGCATCATATTATTGAGTAGTGTCCACTAATGAGTATCTTCTCCCTCCATATTATAAAAAAACAATAGAACCTTCTCTTTATCTGAACATTTAAGGATGGAGAATATCATCTCCAAAATGTTCATCCATTATTCCATGATTGAGGGATCTAATGATCCATTTAATGTCAGAGGCCTTTGTCACATAAATGTCTCAATTGTAGATTTTTCTTCCTTAGGGGTTTTTTATTGCTTCTCTTAGTCAAGGATTAAATTCATAAAGGGGTGAGCTATAAAGAAGAGTAAACAAAGAAATTTGGTATAACATGAACAATTTAATACATGTTATAAAATAGGCATATCATTGGGTAATTAAAGGATTGAGAATCACAAACATGAAAAACGAGGCATGATATACCATGATAATCATAAAGGCAACATATTAAATTTTGATACATCTTATAACACTACATCATAATCAAAGATAAAGGATAAATTCCATGAAACCATGACAGAAAGAGTCCCATGATGGATTATATTGACTCCCTAATCTCTTTCATGATTGTTGGACATAGTGGACACTCAAGAGGGGGGGGGTGAATTGAGTTCCAATTAAAATTTCTGTTGAAAATATTTTCTATTAAATTCCCCAAATTTATAAAAAAAATTAAACTATAGTGACTTTGTAAAACTGTAAAGGTTTAATTAGATTATCAAAATATTGATTAGTTCTCAGTTAATCTAATCAGAAGATTAAATTATATTTTGAAACAAACCTACTAATTTACATTTGATACAAACACTTGGTAGATTAAATATCAAAGTAACTTTAAAAAATATTTGTATTTCAACGTAATAAGCAATGGAATATAAATTATATATTGTAGTTTGATCTTAATCTAACAAATGCACAACAGATATAACCAAAAGGTTCAGTCTCAAGGTCAGACTTAGTCCTCTCAAATATATATATATAAATTTGATCCACACCCTGGATTGTGTTTAACAATACTACACGACTGTCCAAGACATGCAGGGACCTCTACCACTATTCTTCGTGAAAAAAAAATAAAGACCAGGCAACATAAGGACCTCTTCCACAGTTTTCGTGGGTAAAAAAGAATAAGGAGTTTTGGTGTGAGGATTGTGATATCCTCTAGTTCAGCACAAGAGATAGTGTGAGTGTAAAATAATCAGAAAACACACACTTCTCAAAAATAGAAAATAAATAACTTAGAGATAGTATTTGATGGTTAAAAAATCTCTAGTGATTAGTAGTGTAGCTATGGACTCATTGGATTCATCAGAAATTCTTCTGAGTCATTCTCTGGGTTTTCTATTGAAAAAAAGAGTGTTGTAGTTCAGGTTTTGTTTCGTCAGGAGAGAAGATTTTCTCTTGACTCCAGAGTACTTTGTGTGTTCTTCAGTAATGTAGAATTTCATGTATTAATCTTCTTTTAGGATTATGCAATGTGTTCTTCAGAGTTGTGCTCAAGATTGTTCTTCGGATCAGTACAGAGCTCGCGTGTATTGTAATATGAGTGTCGAGATGTGTTAAGAGCGAGCATCCTTTTTATTGTAGCTCAAGATTCTTTATATTCCACGAGCTCCGACAATAGGAATGATTTCTTTTTCAATAGGTATGAGGTACGGTTTCCTAACAGACCAAAAACTATCATTAAATAACATTAATTGCATTAAAAACATCAAATATGACTGTTAGTATTATTTAAATAATATTGATAAAAATGTTAAGAAACTGTGTCATAGTAGTTGTGCAAACAGTGTCTCTTTGAACTGATGTCTCCTTCATGGTATGTGATTCATGGTGTGTCCATGTCACAGTGTCTAGCTCACTATGTATGAGTCACGGTGTGTCTGTCACGGTGTCTGGGTCACGGTGTCTGAGTCACGATCTGTCCTTCATGGTGTTAGGCATACTATCATGGTATGTTGAAGTCACAGTGTCTCACTGGTCATGGTGTCTGAGACATAGACTTCACGGTGTCTATTTGACTGTGACTGTGTCTTTCACATAGTCTGTCTTACTATGTAAGGCTTCAAGATGTCTTAATACTTATTCAAATATATGTATTCAAACTTAAACAGTAATATTCATAAAATAAATTAATCATAACCATTATAAGAGAAATACAGAGGTTTGATACAATAAGTGAGATTTATGATCATGCATAAGATTTGTAAATTATAAAGAGATTAATTGATAGTAATAATATTTTCTATCATTAAAACATAAATAAAACATGATGTGCAATTATTATTGAGATGTGAGATCATTAACAAGATGTGCAATTAAGATGGAGATTAATTGACAGTAATATGATTTGTGATCATGAAAACATAATTAATACATGAGGAGTCCACCAATATCCCCCTTTTTGATGATCACAAATCATGTATATGAAGAATATAAATGAAATGCAATATTAGAGAAAATAATACATAGAATAACAGAAAATAATAAATAGAATACTTATACCTTTTCTCCCCATTTTGGGATTATCAAAAAGTGAAACAGAAATAATGGGGTGAAACAATGTATTTGTCATTAAAAAACGTCCAGAATACATGATAAAAAAAGGAAATACGTCCCATCACAAAACGACTAGTCACTGGAATCATCAGGGATCGACCTTTTCCTTGCCTTCATCAACAGCAAGAGCTGGTACTGATGTCGAAGAAGGCATGGAGGTAGTAGACAATGATGGTAAAGGTAGACCATCAAAAATCAATGGAGCCAAGGTAGGATCTATAGAACATCTAGTCTGTGGTTGATCAAGAATGACTGGTCTGATCTGAGAGAGGGCTTCGCTGACTGACATAGCAGTTGAGGCTAGGGTAGGTAAACCAGGTCTAAGGGGTGCAGTAGCTAGAGAAACGATAGAAGTACTCTTCACATGAAGATACGACATCAAAAGATTGATTAAATAGGTAATGATTTATCAACTATATTGCATAGCCTTTTCAAAATCGTCCTCATTCTCCATGAACTTGTCCAAAAATTTGGTGAAATTTGTAAGCTTCTGAACTTGATCTTTAAAAGCTTGAGTCACTGGAGGGATTTTCAAATTCTCCAAAAGATATTTAAAGTGATTTGTCATTTCACTTTTATAGAAAATCTGAGTGAGATAAAAGTATAACTTCGTGGTGATCTCCTGTGGAGCATCATTGGCAATCTTGGAATGAATCTGAACAAGATCAAGTGCTCTATCACTATTGTTCATAACTTCAGATAAAGGACACAAAAATGAAGCCACTGAAAGCATTATGAATTTCATCCTTTATTATGGATCTAAGCACAGAATCATCCAAAGTGGGAATAGAAGTCTGACTAGAGAGATGAGAAGCCTTTACAGCTATAGTTAGAACTTTGAGTTGTTTCAAAACTTTTTGCAGTCATCTAGTGTACTCATCTATGATCATATTCAGATTTTCTACAAGCTCTCTCATGCGTTGCAGCATTTTTGTGTTTTTTGTTCTAATATTCTCATCAAAAGATAACAGATAAGGATGCACTTGAGACACAATCTCTCTAGAAAGGTTGGAAATATCTGGTTTAGGAGAAGCATCAACAGGTGCAGGAGTAGAAACAGGAGAAGGCTCTAATCTTGAAGACAATTCTGTTTGTAGAATTTCCACTAAACCTTTCAAATTTGCAACATCAGCACTATGCAACTTATTTTCAACTCAGACTTCTTGTATTTATCAAATAATCCTTGGTTGAATATGAAGAATGATGATTTCCAAAAGAATCGATGCATCTTCTTGACTTAGTTGAGTCACTAGATGAGGTTGAGAGGATATAATCTTCTCAACCCAAGCCAGGATAGTCTCTCCAAAGAATTTCAAGTCATCGTTAGTTATATATGATTGATGGTCGGGTAAGATAGTAGGTGAAGGAAGAGGGACAGGTTCTGATGAAGATTCTGATTGCGGTTCAGAATTAGTTTCAGTTTCAGATTCATATTGAGGTTGAGGTTGAGGTTGAGGCTCTGGTTCTGGTTCTGATTCTGGATGAGCTACTGACCTCAGTTGAAACAAAGAAGAGAGATCGATACCAGTTGCAGTCACTTGCTGTGATTCACTCACATCATAAAAACTTGGAAACTCATATCGAGTGTACACAGAATATGTGACAGTTGGTTGAGAGGTTTCAGCAGGTCCAACCTCATCAATCTCAAGGTTTTGAGGTTCCTCCCCCTAAAAATGTTCTTCCATTTCTGATTCTTGAGGCTCAGGAATTGGGTTTATATCCACAGGATCAGTTCTAATCCCTTCAGCAAATTATTGCCTTGCCAGCTGAAAGGCAATTTCCATCCTCTCTTCAGTAGAGGGTATGTTCTCAGGAACCGACTGTTCCACTGGTTGTGCTTCTAGAGTTGCTTCTTTCTCAACAGGGAGATCATCTTCAATAGGATCTGTCTCTTCCATGGATTTCTTCTCTAAAATAGGGAAAACCAATTCTCTTGCAGCCTTAGGATGAGTTTATTGATTTACATTATCTTTAGAAGTATGAGCTTCTTCCTCTCCAAGAACATCAGGAGATTCTTCTTCTCTAAAAACATCAACAACTTCCTCTCTAAGTTGTATTTCAGCAGGAACATCAGCAGGGAAAACAATCCTTTATTTCTCAACAGGAGCTGCTTCCTCTTGAGGTATTTCATCCTCTTCTTCTTCTTCTTCTTCTTCTTCTGGGTACTTAGCCACTTCATCTGGTTCCAAACTAGCATCAGTTATATTCATTGGCCTTCTTGGATAATCCACATAACAATAATTCTTATAAAGTTGATCACTATCCTCAACCCACTACTTCTTATAAGGGTTCCAATTAATTTGCATTCTTCTGATGATTGGCTTGGATAAAACAAAAATCAAAATCCTCTAGCTTTTCTTCATTTGGTCTAACCACTCCTTTGGCTACTAACATGGCCGAAATCATCCTTGAGTAAAACAAGGAGGTAGATTTGGAAGTGACTTTAATCAGCTCACATATTTGGTTAATGACATATTTGCAAAGATTTATCTTATGGCCATTCTTCAACAAGTTAATCAGGAACACATACTAATACTTCATCATAGAAAAATATCCTTTTCTTGGAATAATCAAATTCTGAAAAAATTTGAACAGCAATCTTGTCTCCCCATCCAATTCAGCTGCAATGGCCCTTCGCTTGGTACCATTTCCAGCCAGGATTTCTAAAGCATTCTCCAGGTCAAATATCTCAGTTGATAGAGGAGGGACTCTCTGGTAATCATCACACACTCCTTTATATGGAATCCTTAGACATGTAGCCCATAACCTTGATGAAAATGAACACTTTTTTCCATTTACCCATCTTGTTACCATATAGCATTCTCCAGCATCAAAGGAAAACTTTACATACTGGTAAAATTGAGGTACCAACCTCGGATAAATTTGTCTATCTTGTCTAGAGAACCATTCAAGCCATCTTTGTTCTATTAATATTTTTAGGACCAAAGACTAGCTAGATATCAGCTACTCAAGGAAAATATCTTTTTCAGGTACTACGGTACGACTTACTAGGTTCAGATTCAGGGGTCCTTCGGGGTCTATCCTCGGTTCTATTTTCTGTTTCTTCATGCGGCACTTCTCAGATGAGGGTGAAGATGGATGCTTCATCCTAGGAATCCACTAAAGATTCAAGAGAGAGAGAAGGAGAAAAGGTTTTCAAGATAAAGAGGTTTCAGGAGAGAGAGCAGGAGAGATCTCAGGTAAGGAATCAAGTGAAAACCTTTATGTTTTATCATTTGGGAATGTCAAACGTCATAAAAAAACGTGGGAAGGTAAACAGTGGTGAAATAAAAATTACCGCGATACGAGTTAAAATATATATATAAAGAATCTTTTTGGTGAGACCATGAATAGGCATTACGGGGCGATGAGAAATAGTCGTCACAGGGAGACAGTTGATGGTCGTCATGGTGAGATTGTGAGTGAACTATTCTGTCACGGTGAGGCAGTTAAGTGACAGACCGTGAACACAAGTTGTTAACTGTGAGGCCGTAAGCATGAAACAGTAACTGAGAAACAGATAACATGAAACTATAAAGTAAAATATAGCAAAATAGTAAATAGTGAGATCTGTAAGATGTATATTTGTGATTAATCATACCAAGATCATGTATGATGTAGTGTAATCTCTCATAATTTTTTAGTTTAGTGAATATATCAGCAAGTTTATAATCATTACCAACGAATTCCAAAGTGATATCACCTTTTTTATAATGATCCCTCAAAAAGTTATGTCTTACATCAATATGCTTTGTCTTATAAGGTGAAACAGGATTCTTTGAAATGTTAATAGCCCTTGTTTTGTCACAATTTATTAGTAAATGACTAAATTGATATCCATATTCTAGTAAAGTGTGTTTCATCCACAAAATTTATGCACAACAACTTCCAACAGCTATGTATTCAGCTTCTGCAGTAGATAATGCAACATAATTTTGTTTCTTACTACACCATGATACTAGTGACTTTCCTAAAAAGTGACATGTTCCATAGGTGCTTTTTCTATCTAACTTACATCCAGAAAAATCAGCATGAGAATAACTAACTAGATCGTAAGATTGTATTTTTGGATAGAACAGTCCTAAATTTGTAGTATGCTTGAGGTATTTGAAAATTCTCTTTATAGCATTTATATGTGACTCTTTAGGGTTTTCATGAAAACGAGCACACATACACACAGTAAACATAATATCAGGATGACTAACTCTCAAGTAGAGTAGACTTCCAATCATTCTTCTATAAGTGGTTTGATCAATAGATTTTCCATCTTCATCAAGATCTAACTTATAGGTGGTACTCATGGGAGTGTCACTACTTTTAGTGCTATCCAATCCAAAACGTTTTAAAATATCTCTAGTATATTTACTTTGAGTTAAAATAATTCCATCATTCTTTTGAGAGATTTGAAATCCAAGAAAGAATTTAAGATCACCCATTTAACTCATTTCAAATTAATTTTGCATCATTTTAGAAAAATTGGTACATAAAGAAGTTTTTGAAGATCCAAAAATAATAACATTTACATAAATTTGTACAACTAAAACATCTTTAGAAATTCTTTTTATAAGAAGGCTAGGATCATCTATTCCTTTTGTAAAACATTAAGAAATTATAAAAGTACTTAATCTATCATACCATGCTCTTGGAGCTTGTTTTAAACCATATAAATCATTTGATAATTTGAAAATATGATTTGGAAAATGAGGGTTTGTAAATCCAGGTGGGTTTTCAACAAAAACATCCCCAGAAATATATCCATTTAAGAATGCACTCTTGTCATCCATTTGATATTGTTTGAAATTCAGATGTGTAGCATAATCAAGTAAGATCCTAATGGATTATATTCTGGCTACTGGAGAAAAATTCTCCTCATAATCAATTTCTTCCTCTTGACTATAGCCTTGTGCAACTAACCTAGCATTGTTTCTAACTATATTTCTAGCTTCATCTACTTTATTTCTAAACACCCATTTAGTGCCTATTGTGAAAGTGTCCTTAGTTCTTTCTACTTGTTTCCAAACATTATTCCTTTCAATTTGATTGAGTTCTTCTTGCAATGCAATTACCCAAAATTCATCATTAATAGCATCATCAATGTTTTTAGGTTAATGCTGTGACCAGAAGGCTTGATGTTCTACCTAATTTCTGAGAGAAGCTCTTGTCTATGTCCCTCTATCAAGATTACCAACAAAAGAATATAAAGGATTATTCTTTAGAATCCTAGTTGATCTAGTAAAGGTAGGGCTAGAGATTTAATGTTCTTCTCTAGATTCGGGTTCATTAAGAGCAGATTCTGAAATATTTCCTGAACTGGTTGTCTTTACAGCAGGTTCATTGATTTTATCATTAAGGTTTTGAACAGATAAATCTTCTTAAAGATTTTCAAGAGATGACTTAGGTTCACGTGGATCCGTTTCGTCAAATTTGACGTGAACATATTCTTCCACACATTTGGTTCTCTTATTGAAAATTCTATAGGCTTTGTTAGTTATAGAATATCCTAAAAATATTCATTCATCACTCTTAGAAGCAAACTTATCCAGATTATCCTTGGTCTTAAGAATAAAGACTTTACATCCAAAAACTTTAAAGTAATTGACCTTAGGCTTTCTATTATTCCATAGTTCATAAGGGGTATTCTTGAGAACGGGTTTTACTATGACTCTATTGATGATATTAAAAGTTGTATTTACAGCTTCAGCTAAAAAATAAATAGGCAGGTCATACTCATTAAGCATGCTTATTGATATTTCTTGAAGGGTTCTATCTCTTTTTTTACTACACCATTCAGCTGAGGTGTCCTAGGAGCAGAAAAGTTGTGACTATAGCCATTGTGTGAGTAGTAAGATTCAAATTCTTGATTTTCAAACTCAAGGCCATGATCACTTCTCAGGGTTTTGATCTTAAGTCCACTAAGTTTTTCTATAGACTTGGAGTATTTTAAAATGTAAGACAAAGCTTCACTTTTGTGGGCTAAGAAATATACCTAAGTATATCTAGAAAAGTCATCAACTAAGACATTGACATAGTGCTTCCCATTTAAGCTAGAAACTCTAGATGGTCCAAAAAAGTCCATGTAAACCAACTCGAGAGGCTAAGAGGTTAAAACTTCTTTCTTTGATTTGAAAGATATTTTGTGTTGTTTTCCCTTTTGACAGGGACTACAAACCTTGTCATTTGGAAACTCAAGTTTGGGTAAGTATCTAACTAATTTCTTCCTAGTTAGTTTTCTAAGTGAGTGTATATTGCAGTGTCTTAACCTTCTATGCCATAACCAAGACTCTTTATGAAAAGCATTTAAACAAGTAATATTTTTCTTAGCTAAAGAATTTAAATCAACATCATAAACATTTTCATTTCTCAAAGCATAAAATATTAAATAATTATTAGAATTAAAAACATTACAGGATTCATTTTCAAATGTAACATAAAACCATCAAAATATAATTGAGAGATAATTAACAGATTATATTTTAGTCCATCAAAAAATAGAACTTTAGAAATTAGAACTAAATCAGTGTTACCAATTTAGCCTAGGCCGATGATTTTTCCCTTAAAATTATCACCAAAGGTGAAATGGCCTCCATCAATCTTGATTAGGATCTTGAAGCTTGAGTAATCTCAAGAAATATGTCTTGAAAATCCAGTATCCAAAGAACATGTATTCTTGTGGGAACTCTTCAAACAGGTTTCCTACAAAACAGATTTAGATGGGAAATGACTTTGGTACCCAGATCTTCTTATGTCCAGATAGGTAATAAATCAATGATTTTGGTACCCAAATTGGTCTTATGGGTCTCATATAATTTATAGAATGAATAGAGTTTATTTGACCTATAACCATATGATTAACAAGTTGAAGCATACGAATTTCCAGAACTGGAACTAGCATAATTGTTTCCAGATTTAGGAATAATTCTAGTTTTAGTGAACTGCCTTTTTCCAGGTTGGTATCCAAACCAGTAGTGTATTTTGGTGCAACTTGATTTCCTAACACTTGAGTAAGTGTGTCTTTCCCATTTGTGATTTTTTCTATGTCCTTTCTATGTTGGTCATTAGACATTTTCAATTCTTTATTTTCCTTTAACAGTTGAGCATTCTTTTATTTTTCTATATCAAGGGAAGATTTAACATTGGCAGTAAGAGCATGTTGTTTCTTTAATGACTTATATTTTTCCTTAAGTTCATTGCATGTTTCCTCTAGAATGTTACAGGATAAGATAATTCATCTTTAGACATATCTTTAGAATCAGAATTAGATTCTTCATCAACTCTAGAATAATAGGAATTTAAAACAGAAGTATCTAAGGTTACCTCGGATGTGTTGGTCATGAAACAAATGTTGGCATGATTCTTTTCAGAATCAGAAATTTCTAATTCACTTGTCCTGTCTTCTGAATCACTCCAAGTAACTTTCATAGATTTCTTGTACTTCTTGTCCTTATAATCATGTTTTTTTTGAATTTTAATTTTGGACAGTAAGCCTTGACGTGTCCTTTCCTTTTGCATTCATAGCAGACTATATCATCTTACTTATCATACTTATTCCAATCTTTTTTCCAGTGTCCTTTGTTGTCATATTTACCTTTGTAGTTGTCTTTTTTTTGAAGAATTTCTTCTTCCTATAGAACTTCTTAAATCTCCTGGCTATTTGAGCCATCCCAGCATCAATGTCTGAATCCAAATCATCACTAGTTGAACTTTCAGAAAGTACATGTAATTTTTCCTTGTATTTTCTCTTTGAAGTAGTAGACTTGAAATCCACATATTTTCTCTTGGGTTCATCATCATCTTCCTTGTTTACCTTATGTTCTTCCTCATACATCATTAATTTACCAATAAGATCTTTAATTATCAGAGCTCCAATGTCAGATGATTCTATCATTGAAACAGAAATGCCTCTCCATCTATCTGGCAAACACCTCAGTATCCTCATGATTTGTTCCTTTTCTGAAACAACATTTCCAAGAAAACGCATTGTGTTGACTATCTAATTGAACCTGAGATACATATCAGAAATAGGTTCATCCGTTTTCATTTTAAAATTATCACATTTAATAGTATAAGTATTTAATTTCATTTCTTTAACATTAGTTGTTCCCTCATGAGAAAAACCTAAAGTATCCCAAATTTCATAAGCTTTTTTCAAGAAGATATTCTATTGAACTCCTCATCTCTTAAAGAACAGTATAATGCATTCATAGCTTTAAAATTATTATTGTATGAAGTTTTTCTAGGTTCATCCCACGTTGTTATTTTAGTTTCTGGAATTTTATATTGAGATTCTATAGCAGTCTAGATATCAAAACACATGATCTCTAAATGAATTTTCCTCTTATGTTTCCATTGGGAATAGTTTGTACCATTGAATAAAGGTGGCCATTTGGTAGCATCAACCTCTAGTCTATTGTCCATAGCTAGATTTTAGAAAGGATAGTTAAAGTGTAAAAATTTAGAACTAACAGAAATTTATGATCTTTAAAGATGCAACTAAAATCACAGTTAAAAAACAGAATGTTTAGAAAACATGTATTAATAAAAAACAACTTTCCTTTGATACCAAATGTTGGTCGGTGTGGACACTCAAGAGGGGGGGGGGTGAATTGAGTTCCAGTTAAAATTTCTGTTAAAAATATTTTCTATTAAATTCCATGAATTTATAAAAAAAGTTAAATTGTTGTGAATTTGTAAAAGTGTAAAGGTTCAATTAGATTCTCAAAAGATTGATTAGTTCTTAGTTAATCTAATCAGTAGATTAAATCAGCTTTTGAAACTAGACTACTGATTTACAATAGATACAAACACTTTCTTGATTAACTATCAAAGTAACTTTAAAATGGTTTTTTATTTCAAAGTAATAAGCAGCAGAATATAAATTAGATTTTGTATTTTGAACTTAAACTAACAAATGCACAACATATATAACCAAGAGGTTCAGTCTCAAGGTGAGACTTAGTCCTCTCATATATATATATATGTATAAATTTGATCCACACCCTGGATCGGGGTTAACAATAGTACACAACTGTCTAGGCCACGCAGGGACCTCTACCACTGTTCTTCGTTGGAAAAAAAATAAAGACCAGGCCATAGAAGGACCTCTTCCACAGTTGTCGTGGGTAAACAAGAGTAAGGATTTTTGGTGTGAGGATTGTGATATCCTCTAGTTCAGTAAAGGATATAGTGTGTGTGTAAAATAAACAAGATACACACACTACTTGAAAATAGATAATAAATCACTTAGAGATAGTATATGATGGTTAAGAAAGATCTAGTGATTGGTAGTGCAGCTCTGGACTCGTTGGATTTAGCAGAAATTCTTCTGAGTCCTTATTTGGTTTTTTTTGTTGAAAAACAGAGTGTCGTACTTCAGCTTTTTTTTCTTCAGGAGAGAAGATGTTCTCTTGACTCTAGAGTACTTCGTGTGTTCTTCAGTAATTTAGAATTGCAAGTATGGAACGTCATTGACGATCATGCAATGTGTTCTTCACCGTTGTGCTCAGGATTGTTCTTCGGTTCAGTACAGATCTCACGTGTATTGTAGTATGAGGGTCGAGACGTGTCAAGAACGGGAATCCTTTTTTACTACAGCTCAAGATCCATTATATTCCACGAGCTCCGGCAATAGGAATGATTTCATTTCCATAGGTACGAGGTACGGTTTCCTGACAGACCAATAACTATCATTAAATAACATTAATTGCATTAAAAACATCAAATATGACCATTAGTATTATTTAAATAATATTGACAAAAAGTTTATGAAACTATTTCATAGAAGTTATGAAAATGGTGTCTCTTTGAACCGGTGTCACCTTCATTGTATGTGCTTCACAGTGTGTCCATGTCATAGTTTCTAGCTCACGGTGTCTGAGTCACGGTGTTTCTGTCACGGTGTCTGGGTCACGGTGTCTGAGTCACTGTGTGTTCTTCATGGTGTCAGGCTTACTATCACGATATGTTGAAGTCACGGTGTCTCACTGGTCATGGTGTCTGAGACTTAGACTTCACGGTGTCTATTTGACTGTGACTGTGTCTTTCACATAGTCTGTCTTACTGTGTCAGACTTCACAGTGTCTTAATACTTAGACAAATATCTGTATTCAAATTTAAAAAGTAATATGCATAAAATGAATTATTCTTAACCATTATAAGATAAATAAAGAGGTTTGATACAATAATTGAGATTTATGATCATGCATAAGATTTGTAAATAATAAAGAGATTAGTTGACAGTAATTAGATTTGATATCATTAAAACATAATTAAAACATGATGTGCAATTATTATTGAGATGTGAGATCATTAACAAGATGTGAAATTATAATGGAGATTAATTGATAGAAATAATATTTGTGATCATTAAAACATAATTAATACATGAGGAGTCAAACAATGATGTATCATGAGACTAAATAATTACCCAATGCATTGGTTCCCTATTTAATTCTGAACTCACCCATTACTTTCATTTCATTCTCATGATTAAGTATTCCACATAAATCATAAAACCGGGATTCATTCATCATTATATTTTATTACACAATAAAATGTTGTGGAGTAAATACATATAATTCCCCAATTAATATGTATAAGTGAAAAAAGGTGAAATCCCATGAACGGAAAATGGGTATTGGCATTTACTACACAATTTTTTGTCATGGAAAATTGTGGTAAAATTTCAGCATCACTGCATGGGAATATTAATAATCATGGTAGAGATTAATTTGAGTGAGATGGGTATATAATAATTTATACATAAGATGGATAGTAAGGATGATATGGAATCACATTTCACATCATTATAAAATGATGATAAAAGACATAAGATAAAGGAGATTCTTGAATATAGAGGAGAAGGAAAGGATACCTTACTGTGAGAGTGTGTTCCAAATTCTAGGGAGGAGCTTCATGAGAGATTGGGGGAACCATGGGATAAATATAGATAGGGGAGGGAAGATTAAAGATGTGATCAAAGGATTTTTAGTGAATATAAATGGGATCTTATGTGGGATTAAATAGGAAAATATTGGGGATATCATTATCCTTTCTAAAACATAGGTTTTGAACTCTATATAATAAAATAACCAAAACCCCACACCTTTTAATTGTTTTCCCATGGGTTTTACCAAAGGTTATTTTTTTAATTATTTTATAAGACCAGGTTATAAAATTTATAAAGTAATACCCTTGATTATGTGGAAGTGAGATATGCTTTTACATAAATTAGTTCAGAACCATAATATATATTATAGGTTTCTGAGGATTCATAATGGATTTATAAAATTAATAAAATCAAATAAAATCAAATTATTTTAAAGGTAAAACATATATTTGGTTTTTTATACCATTTATAGTATTTATTTAATCACTTTTGGGTCATTATGAGGTCATAATACAAACCGTATATTTATAAGACATTTAATCTTTATATAAAAAATCTCTAGTTTCATAAAATTATGTAAAACCAACCATTCGATAATATCGAAATTCCGATTAAAAAAAAATTTATTTTATCCAAATAATTTTCTAAATATTTTAATATTTACTTTTAAAATAAGAATCAACATTTTATTATGAATTTCTGGGTTTTTTGAAAATAAAAATTTTCAAACCCTTAAAAAAATTAAATTTAACATCATTAAAATTTATTTATCATTTATATTTGGTAAAAATTTTAATAATAATATATTATTTAAATATTTTCTATTTGAAATTGTGATTAATTTATTAAAATAAATTACTTAATTGAATTTGAATATTACCCAAATATACAATTTCTTATTTATTGTATGAAAAAAATCTTTTTTAAAGTAATGATAAGAAGTAAACATAACCATTATTATATTGAACATATAATATAAATATTTATATTATTATGTACTTGATTCATATCCCTCTAATACACTATAAAACTCCCTATGGGTATGGTACGTGACTGTGTGATTTTCATGGGGTGGTTTGGTGTTCATGGTTTGGAAATTAATCTTGATGATCTGGAAATTATCCTCTAAATGGTTTCACTACTTCTTATGTTATTGGATATAATATTGGGATTGATTAGTGTAAATTCTAGTGATTATATCTCCATCATATACTCTGATAAATCTGCTTCGTAGGGTATGATCCTACTGGTTTAGGCCATCACTTTCTTTATCTATGTCAATTGGATTTTCTTAAAACCTATATTTATAATAATCATATGATCAATATTAAATTAATATAATATCAAGGAAAATGATTGTCAAAAATATTTTAAAATAGATATGATATAATAAAACAAAATTAGTACATGTGTTTTATATAAAAATATTTTGAAATATGGCATTTAATTAAATTGTAAGGGGAATTTTATCCTAAAATTTCATTTCATTAATCATTTTATTAAAATGATGAGTATTTCTCTCTTGATCACAATTATTGGATATAAAATAAATAATTGGTAATGTTTTATAGATTACTACATTATATTCAATCTGATTGGGATCTAGATTTTACCTCAAATATCTTGAGATATATTTAGAATTATTTGAATACAGTGTTGAGAATTAGTACTGCATATCATCCTTATAAAAATGGTTTGTATGATTGGACATTCCAAACACAATAAAGTTTTTTTATATCATTTTCCATGGATTTCAACGGTGGTTGGGATTGAGACCAATAACTACTTTATTTTTCCTCAATAATAAATTTCACTCAATATTTATATGGATCCTTATGAATCCCTATATGATAAGAAGTGAAGAACTTTAATGTTCCAGGATGAAGATAGAGAATGAAGGCTTTTGGGACCTGAGTTACAAGAGGAAATTGTGAAGAAGGTTAGATAAATTAAAAAATAATGGAATCTCAAAGTTTATAAAAAATTAATGCTGATTATCATCAGTTAGATCTAGTGTTGAATGATAGTGATAAGGTCTTGGAAAGAATATATCTATGGAATAATATTGTGAGATTCAGAAAGAAGGTGAAGATGAACCATAGATATAATGTAGCTTTCCAAATTCTTTATTAGATAATGATTGTTTCTTATCACTTTATTCTTCCATATAATATCTTATAGGCGTAACCTAGTTAGAACCTTTCTTTAAAACATGAGGAAAAACATAACAAAGGCTGTGCTCATATGCTCTATAATGTTAAACATAGGTAATATAAATCAATGTTGAATTACATTAGAATATTGGAATGACACCCTGATCATAACATACATATATTATACCCAGTATGTAAAAGATCGTTAATCATGAATCATGGTATAAGGATTTTCCATAACATCATAAGTCTGTGGAATGATCAATAATCAATCATGAGATATGAGAACATATCATAATCATAAGATATAAGTTTTTAGAATAAATATAAGCATTAAAAATCATTTCCCTAGTCAAGGTTCACATATAAGTCTATCATAGTAGATAAACTCCCCATTCCATCATTTCATTAGTGAAGGTTATCTCATAATAGTATCATAGTGGATAAGGACCCTTTCTAAACAGGGTTCACACCCCATTCATGTTTATATTAACTCATGAGATATCCATCATTATCCAATGCATTGAACGGTTATATAATTTCAATCCCAAATATCACACAATGAAAACCATGAACATGTGTTCCAAAATATCATAAAAAAATCATCATATCTTTGTTACAAAACCCATGGAAGAGAAATTATTTTAATAATAATTCCATCATTTATTTATAGTATAACCTCTAAACATGAAATGAGTTTCATAAGAATTTATTTATAACATAATTAAACTATGAAAATGAAATAGGTTTCATAGAATCATCCTTAAATCATCATCATATTAACCCTTATAGAAAAATAATTCAGAGGATATCATTAGATAATATCCCCTATGAATACAAACAATCTTTAAAGTATGATAAAATTGAATAAAAATACCGCTAGCAGGGAATTATAACATTTCATTGAAAATAAGGAAAATACCATTTTATTTAGATATCATTGAAAAATAATTCATGGAATATTAAGAAAAATAATTTAATTTAAAATAACATGGAAGTATGTAATGGATGATTCAAATTAACAAATAGTCACAATTGTAGGAAACATTATTCGTGTGGTAAGTGCTTAAACAAAAATACCATTCACCGTTTTTATAAAAAGAAATAAATAAACAGTTTAGAAAACATTGTTAAAAATTATGTATAAATTTTATTATGTTAAATTCAAATATGGTTAAAAATGAATTTAAAAAATAATTATATAATGGGAAAATATTCTTGATAACATTTTATAGAACACGGACATGGAAAAAAAGGTTTACCAACCAACGTGACAATATGATCGGTTTTCCTTAAAAAACATTTTTCGCTAATTTTAAGTAATAAAGAGAGAGAATTGAAACTATTATTTGAAAATTTCCCAAATAAACATAATATAAGAAGATATATGGTGTTTAATGGATATTATCCATATAATTTCCTTAAATATAAATTTATCAAACACAATCCTGAAATGAAATGAGGCCGTAATAGAAATCCCTTAACCAAAATATTTTCTTGTTACGTACAATTTTAAAAATAATTTATAATAAATATGAATTTATTAAAAAATTTATTTTAGAACTGTATTCAAAAACGGGTTATTAAATATCATTCCTTTATAATTTCTAATTATCCTTTGAATAACAATTTCTTTATTAAAACTAAGATTAATATAAAAACTGGTCCTTTTTCGGTACATGTTTTCATTTAATGGATCCAATACTTTCACCTTGGTTTTTGGATCAACATATCCATAATCGTAATAATTATTTAAATATTATATTTATTCAGTATATAAAATTTTAAATCAATCAATATAAATGAGTGATGAAAAAATAATTACATCACATTGTAGTGATGGTAGTCCGTATTTATGCACACATGATGTTTCCACTTTTAGATTCATGGAATGAAAGAATGTTAAATAACAATTCACCTCAAAAAAATAATTATTATATCCTAAGTATCATATATATTCATTAAATCTATCCTTATTAACATCTATGTAAATATTAAAGGAAAAAAATAATTACATCACTTCATAGAGGTTATAGTCCACATGTACAAAGGAGCGGAGTTACCATTTTCAAATAGAAGAGAAGGTAAAAAGGTATATATGATTATATAATTACTGAATATTAATTTTTTCATAAATAATGTATATAATCATTAAATATATCATAATAAAAAAACATAAAGGTTAGAAATGGAAAATAAATAATGTCTCTACGTGGTTGTGGTGGTTAACACGTACACATGAGCGATGCTTTCATTTATTATATTATGGAAACATGGTTGAAAATGGTTTTCATATAACCCTAATTACATATTTTTGTTTTTTTATGACACTATATTCATAATTTTTCTATGGATACAATTGTTTTATTGGTTATAGAATAAGAAATAATGTCTGAAAGATTCATTTGAAATGACAACATATTCTTTGAGAGACCTCATTTAGTTTAAATGTTAAACCTTCACGGGATGAACTTTGGGAAAAACTTTATTTATGTTTTTTATGTTGTGATAATTTAATCACACCTTTATTCTTACCTTATTATCATCTAGAATCAATGATTTATATATCTCATGATTACCCTTACCAAGCATCTGAGCTATCCCTTTCTTATTTTTCATTTCCCAATGATATAAATAATAGTTTTAAATATGGTATGTATAAAAGGAGTACTTTTTAGGAATATATATTTGAGATACATTGAAGATATCTCCTCAAAATTATACTATTATGTTACTATTCTATAAATAACCTAAACCTTTCATGTTTAGTGTGTTTCATATCATCAGTTATATTGAATAATCATCTAAAATGATGTAATATTAATGTATATAATAATTAGTTAAAATCATTTGGTATTAGATCATGGATTAGTTAAATTTAGATATTAAGATTAGAAAACCTTAGTGAGATACCTCTGGATAAAACTGGGTATAGTATAACATCCTATGTTATGTTAAAAAAGGAGTGTGCTTTTCCTAGAAAATACACCATTCCCCCAATTATAGAAAGTGGATGAAGACTTAGAATATATATTCATAAGGGAAAAAAATACAAAATTTGATGATTCAATATTAAATAGATCATTACTGGTATAATATGAGTGGGACTAAGATTTTACACTAGGGTAGACACTCCCAAGGGCTATGCATTGGTTAATTCACATTATCTTTAGTGAACCATTATGATGAATTTGAATTTCTGATGGAAGTTACAATTTTTGTATGAGTGTTAATATATAATCATGAGGGGTACATGTTTCAAATGGTTTAGGATAAACTCATAATTATATATATTCTTATTGTTTAGTAATATGAAGATATATTATCTGAATACTTTCATATTATTCCCTCATACCATGATGTTGTGTTTTTAATAGATCTATTACTTGGTGTGACCGCTATTTCACACACCCCATATTGAATGAACCCAAATAAGTTACAAGATTAAAGAATAAAATCTAGTAGAATATTGATAATGGATTAATACATGATAGTTTATCACCATCAGGATCATCAGTTGTTTTGGTTAAGAAGAATGATAGGTCAATATGTCTTTGTAATGATTATTTAGAAAATAACAAGATCACTATCAAGAATATGTATCCTCTATCACATATTGAATAATTTTCTGATCAATTACATGCAGATAAATACTTTTTTGGTATTTAACTTCATTGAAAATATCATCAATTAAGGGAAAAGAGGGATGATATACCCAATACAACCTATCATATGAGGTAAAGTTAATTTTTGGTAGTTCCATTTGAGCATTTTTGTTCTACTACTATCTTTTGTAAATTAATGTATGGAGTATTTAGAGATTAAATAGATTATTTTTTGTAATTATTAATAGATGATATTCTTATATACTCAAAGAGAAAGGAAAATCATGAAGATAATTTGAGGATTTTATATAACAACATGACAAAGGAAAATTTTTATTTTAAATTTAGCAAGAGTAAATTTTGATAAAAAATGTTTAATATTTGAGTCATATAATCTCATGAAATGTTATATCAGTAGATCTTACAATGATTAATGTTTTTTGAGAAATGGCCTAGAATAACCACATTTACCAAGATCTATAGATTCCATGGGTTGGAAGGATAATTCAAATTAATAATGAGGTATTTCTCATGCCTATTTCATTTAATAACCAATTTTACTTATTAGGAATAAATGTTCCATTGGACCAATGAATGTGAGGTAAATTTATTGGATCTGAAAATAAGGTTTTTTGTGTAACTATGCTCACACTACATTATAGTATAGTAGGGTTTGTGATCTTTTTTGTTTCATTGAAAAAGGGATAGAGATGGATCCTTATATATAATTATAGGGTGATAGATTATGCCTCACTACAATTGAAGATTCCTGAGAAAATTTATTTGACTCAAAATGTTGATATAGTATTGGTAAATGTTCATTAAAAATAAGTAGAAATTATCTTTAAAGACAATATTCATTTAATTGATGAAGATAACTGGGGAATTTGTAAGTATAAATGGTATCACATTAAATTTATAATGGCCATAACTCGAATAAATGGCTTTCCTTGGTATATCCAAATTCTTGATCCTCAATTGATTATATAATAATCAAAGGTCAGCATCAGAAAAGTGTTAATCCCCATATAATTGATAAAAAAATATATCAACATAGGGAATATGATACTTATTCCTGAAAGTGACCATGTTATGTTCTAAATAATAAATATAATGACCATAACTTATACAAATGTTTTCATGGGTGTATCCACCATTTTAACACTCAATTGATAATATCCAAAATTGAGGTCAATATTTGAAACGTATTTTTCTCCACCTATATTATCAAATAATTCATTAATACATGGTTAAAGATACTTATTCTTGATATTGATATTGTTAAGATCATGATAACCAATAAAAAGAAGCATTGCCATGTCATTCTTATTAACAAAAATAATTGGGGAACCAAATAGTTATGCAATATGGAGTATTAATCCCCTATCAAGATTCTCTTGAAAATTAGTATTCAATTCTTGCAACTCAATTTCATAAAATCTATATGGAGCCTTGAAAATAGGTGTAGAACTAGGGTTTAGTTTTTTTTAAAACTAAACTTGATGATTTTGGGGGAATACTAGAAATTTATTTAGGAAATATATCATTATATTCCTGATAAATAATAATATATTTAACGGGTATTTCTCTTAATAATTTAACATCAATATACCTCAAAAATATGTTTTAAAACCCATACAAAGATGTAATTTCTGTTAGAAGTTCATATTAATCCTTCCATTGATATATTAGAATTAGTTGATATAAAAAATTAAATATTATTTCCATACATAAAAATATTATCTGGGATATATATAAATATTTCCAATCCATTCATAGAATAAAATAAAGTTCTACTAGAGGGAGAATAACATGATTTTTTAGGATGCACGTTTGCACATTCTACTATCGGAGATGATCTATAGATTTGATAGGTGATCCTTGTACCATTAATTGTTTTTTATTACTAAACATCAAATAATTGAGGTGGTCTTATGATAAACATATACATTTATTCAATTAAAAAAATAGTTTTTATATCTAGAATAAAATAATACATCTTTAATTCTATAGTGGATGATAAGTGTAGCTTTACCTACTTGTGCTTGTGCCAAACTTTTTCAGTATTGATCAAGCCATATTTTATTTATTCTCATAGCCAATGTGGTTTATGATGTTTTCATCTATAATTAGACCTCATATTCATTCAATAATTTTCTTAATGTTCCTTATCTTTAAAATTACTTCATTGGAGATTTAGTGTTACATTTAGTTAATATTACTGACTGTCATTGACTGGAATGATTATATAACAACAATATTCATTTTTCTTGATGGACTTCTTTTACATAGATATAAAATTATTTCACCCCATAACTAAATTTCTCCATTATTACTTCCTCACTGATTTCATGAAGTAGGATTAATTTTATTTCCTCTATGGGTCTTATCATTAGGATTTCATAAAAATTAAATCTTTATATTCTTGTCCCTAAAACCACAAGAATAATGAATGCCCAAAATATCCATTTCTATATTTATATAATAAAACAATATTCCATCATTTATATAAAATTCTCTTATTAATAATGAATTTTGGAGACTTGGTCTCATGAAACTAATGAATCAATTAATCTTTCATTAATGGTCGATGATAAAAATTTAAGTGTATTTTTCAAACATTGTAAAATTTTCCATATAGGTACTGATTAGAGCATCATCATATCATTCTACTTTTACGAATTACCTATTGTAAGATATAAATTTAATATTTAGATTCTCATTTACAATAGGGGGTGGATTGTATGTTTAAAAACATTCACTTTTAACCATAATGAAATATATGATTAACAAAGTTAGACAAGGTATATTCACATACTATCTTTGGTTTCTCTATAAAGGGATAATTGATAGGGCCCAGGTCCAATTATAGGAAACCTAAACATAATCAAATTATTCTTAAGAGAACTTAAGTAGATTTATCTTAAGGTACGATTCTACGTTTAAGCATATAGAATCTTATTTATCAGAGTAAATATAATGTACAAAAAAGTACAAGAAAGTTATAAATTCATTCTTTAAAACAATACAGCAGAAATAAAACATGAAACAATAATCATGTAAACAAGTAGGAAATATTTTAACCCAAATATAAGGGTATCCAGTAACCTTGGATAAAGGTCACATGATTTTTACATTCAAGAATTTCTATCTTACCCACACCGGGGTAAGCCCTCGATAAGAATATCAGAGTCTGTCTTGCTATCCACAGAATCCCTTGAAATTTAATAATGTTGGTACCTCTGTCTTCCTATCCCAGGAATCCCTAGAACTTCATCTTAGTTGACACCTAATTATTTATAACCCTAGAATCCATTGATTGTACTCAGTATCAGTTGGATTCACACAAATCATGCTTAACAATATGTTCATAGTTGTACAAGATATTTATAAAACTCTCAAGGCATGAGATTATTTCTAAATCTAGATATCATTTCACAGCATGTAATCTCTAGGACTATCAATCGATAATGAGGTCTTTCAAATGAGCTTCATTTTATAAGAAAAACTTCAATGATCGACTCCCTCCACCAATAGTCATATTTTTCCTTGAATCTCAGATGGACCTATACACATGTCACTCAACCCACAATTAGTTAGAAAATAATTTTACAACATCATTTCATTGTAACAAAAACATCGGAAACATTATCATGCTTGAGAATAAATAATATGTTAGGAAAATAAAGTAGCATAACCAAAACAGAATAATCAAAATCTAGTAAAAATAGAATTCAGAGTCTACAAATATGAATATTATGATTATATAAAAATGGATATTAATATTATATTTTTATAAGACTTCGAAGTCTGAATTCTATATATTTTGGAGTCTAGATTTTTTGGAATTTGTAGTTTGAATTCTGAGGAACTTAGAGGCTAATTTTGGTTGCATTCAGAGGAATTTGGAGTCTAGAATTCTAAGGAATCTGGAGTCAAAATTCTAAGGAACTTTGAGTATGAATTTTGAAAAATTCATAGTTACAATTTTGAAGAATTCAGACTCTGAATTTTTATGAATTCAGTGTTTGAATTTTAGAAAATTTGGAGTCTGAATTTCAGAGAATTCGAAGTCTAAATTTCAAAAAATTTGGAGTCTGAATTTCCTAGAATTTAGAGTCTAAAAGAAAAAAGAATCACTAGATAAAGAACTGTAAGGCTCTTATGTTTTTGATAAGGATATGAATTTTTGACTTAATAAAAAATGGCTAGACTTGATTTTGAGAAGACATTGAACAATACATAAAAAACCAAATTAAGGATAAAACGTTTCCTCGAGAAAACAATTTTCCATACGAAATTAATTTCTAGAGAATGATAATTTTCTTTCAGAAAATTTGTTTTTTATTTTCCAAAAATAGGGGAATAAAGATGTCATAAAAACCCTTATTGGCTCAAAAATCTCCCTCGTTTTGGAAATCACAAATGTATTTTCTAAAAAGAATATAAGGAATAGGGATTTTTCCTTTTGAACTTTAAATGAAACACTTATCTTCCATTAATTATGACTTTTGATGAATACGACTAACTCCACCTTAGGATTTGAAATTACTAAGGATCGTATACTCCTCCTTCATAGAGAATTTTCTTTTTCATTCTTAATAAAATATTCTTTAAAAAGAATCCCCCTTACTTAATATCCCAATTTCATAGGGAATTATATTATTTTTAATTAATTTTAATTTGATCATTATTTTCTCCACCTTTGTGATTTTCAAAAAGGAATTGAGGGAATGAAAGAAAATTACCTGATAGACTAGAAATAAACAAGATAAAACAATTGATGAAAAAATTTAAATATTATAGGAAATATTGTTACAAGGAAATGATACAAAAAAGTATCGGATTGTTAGGAAAATTATTCATCCTTCTTCACCTTTGGAATGATACTTATGAAGGTAACCTTTAATTTCTTCAGATCTTTGTGATCATCCTCAAACCTCTTGAGAAATTTATCATGATTATGATTTTCCTTTTCGAGAGCCTTGATTGTTTCTTCTTGAGACATCAGAATTTATTCCTGATATTTTACTACATCATCATTGTATTTGATATTTTAATCTAACTCTTCCCTACGTTCCATTTCTCTCTTTAAATTCAGAGCAATTGAATTTAACTTTCCATTCAGATCTCTATCGTCTTGCATCCGGTCCACTTTCTCAAGATTCCATTTTTTCCGAAAAATCAGTTGTATGGTTTTTGAATGTATCAATTGACTAATAAAAAGTACATTTTACTGAATCTTGAAAACCATCCATGATTTTTATTTCTTCAATCATTATCTTAGAATATTTGGTTATTTCTTTACCTGATCTCCTATGTGCATAATAACTAATATATAATGTATTAAACTCTGTTTCATGTTTGATTAACATTTTCATGATCATGATTATCAATTTAGACTTCTAATTGAAAGAATACTGAAGAAAATAATATCCCGAAACAATAATTAGAATAAAAGTTATTGTGCTCACTAACTTTTTCAAAGACTGAACAAATAAACAATGACCCAACATGGATGAAGATTTGGAGTCTTATTCCCATATAGGTGGGAAAAATTTATCTAACTCTTTATCTTTTCTCTTGGATATTCCAACAACATCATCCTTATCTTTTAAAAAAACATCCTTTTTAGGCATATCATCAATAAATTGATTTAATTTATCGACTCTAAAAATAACATTATCATCTCTCAGAGATCCATTATCACAATCAGATACTTGAATTATCTTATCTTCATCATAATATTCTTTATCTACACCTCCATTAACATCATCATGATGAATGAAATCATGGTTTCTTCTCTTGTCATCAGAAGGTTTATTAACCTCATCCTATTTATCATCTTGGTTACCTTAATAAATTATTATGGTTGACTCAACATAGGAATTTCTAATCGATAACTTATTTGAAATAATTTCCTTCTGATGGTATTCTTCAAATATTTTAATCAAATCTTCACTTTCATCTTCTTCCTCTTATTTTTCTTATACTTATTCTTACTCAGCTAACTTTTCTTCAACAATAGGATCTAGAATTGAAATTTTCTTTCACGGAGTTTTGACTAGAACTAACTCTTGAAGGAAGGATTATGGTACTTGAATCTGTTCAAAAACATTCTTTGTATCTTGGAGGAAATGTTGGAAAATTTCAGCTTCTGATATTTTCTTCTTCATTTTCATTTCATTATCTTGTTTCTCAAGAGCTTCTGCTGCCTAAGTTTTGAAATCCTTTGCCTCATTAGGGTATAAACCAAATCTAGAATCACCCTATTTCTTCTTCTTTATCTCTTTCTTCTTCTACTCTCTCCACTTTTCTACTACCTCATTAGAAAATGTGTTTTTCTTTTTTGGATTTGGTAGAGTTGACTGAGTTCCAGAATGGATGATTTTTCTTTATAAAATTTTTCAGAACCCAAAAATTTTCATTCGCAATAATTTTATTTTCGAAACGTGAATTTCAGGATTTGAAATTTTCCTTTCCTTAATAAAATTTTATAGAATCTAAGATTTTTTGGGAAAAACCATATCAATACTAAAAATTCATTCTTGTAAATCCATATGGTGTGTTTCATTACTTAAATCTTTGTAATTGTATTTTTACTTGTTGGGATTTCTTATATTTCTTAAGAAGAAAACTATTAGAATCATTTTCCTTAAATATGATTTTCCTTAAAACAAAAAATGATTGGAACCTACCATATCTTTCTTTGGAATTAATATCAAACATTAGATTATATCAGTCTTATATCAACAGTTGGATTGAATCAGTAATTTAAAACAACACCTTGAATCATATATAAATTCCCCTTAATCTGTTTCCCACATCGGGTTTTCAAGACTTTGTACACTAAAAATAATTATTGAATGAAAACTTATGAATTGTAGTGTAATGATTTTGACGAAAATAATTATTGAAAAATAACTTCATAAATTAATTCCATGTCATGGAGTCAATTTAATCTCCTTTCCTCATATTCTATATATGAATCCCCCCATATTCTACTTCACCTTCCAAATGATATACTACCCAATGTTAATTTTTTATTTTTAGAGTACTAGAGAATGAATAATATCTTTTTAGTGTTACTGCTCCATTAATCAACCACTAATGGATTTGAGAACCCACTAAAATAAGGTATATTTCTCCTTATGAAAGAATTAATGGGATGTTGGTCCCTCATTTACTAATTAATAAGCTCAGAATAATTGATGTCTTGAGTGTATTGTGTGAGAATTAAACAAATAATTTTCATTTAAAATCCAATTCCATCTGGTTTATCATGCCATTATCCTTAACATTCATTTTTAGTAAAATTACATCTAGTTCCACCCATTTAATAAAAAACATAGTGTGAGTATAAAACATAAATAATAAAATTATGAAATCATATGATAATGAAAATAATTTATATGATGTATTAATTTAAGGAACCTTATATCAACCAATTCCAGTTTAATTACATCACATGTAACTATGACTTATAATATGTTATCAAAGATTTTATCACATCATAAATCATAATGGCTTGTAATGAAAATGTGAATTAATCCATGTATATCACCCTGAAGTATCTAGCTAGGTGTATAGTCTTAGGCACATTCATTATACATCGATGGTGATCAGGTTAATTTTTTCCCATCCACACCCACAAGTGAGTATTTAAGAAGGGATATATTTATAGGAAAACCACACATATTTCATTAAAAAACATGCGATGTTATCATATTGTTTGGATTATCCTAATTGTTCTCGTTTAATATTTCTAATTCCAATATCCAAAAATAACTAAACCCTACTCTAGTACCAATTGAAGTGACCCAAGAATTACATACATAAGTATTTTTATTATTTTAAATGATAATAAGATAATAGAAAGTATATTCGAATAGGATCATGACATAAAAAATTCCTGGAAAATTAGTTTAATACCATAAATCATGTACCATTTATTATGCATCTGTCATACAAAAGGACATACATCATACGAGTGTGAAATCATCAATAATCAATCATGATAAATGAGAAATTATCCTTAGAATGAGAAATATGTTTTTGGTATGCCCAAATGAAAATAAATTCATTTCCCTATTCAAGCATCACTACCAATAATATCATAGTTTATTAGGTTTACTCCCCATTCCATATTTTCCTTATTTAATGTTCACTCTCAAAACCATCATAGGGGATATAGTACCTTACACAATGCTGTTCTTTTTTCATCCCAATATTTATTATCTCATGATATATCATTATTTACCCAATGCATTGGGGATATATAATTCTATCCCCACCCATCTCATAATTAAAAACACACTCATATAGTTCATAAGATTGTAAAACATTGATTATATAATTATAACATAACACATGAAAAAGAAATGGGTTTCATAAAACATTTCTCATTCATTCATAGTATAACCATGGAAATGAAACTAGTTTCATAAAGAATTTATCATAAATTAACTAAGCCATGAGAAAGAAATAATTTTCATAGAATCATCATTAAATAATCATCATCATGAGACACATAGAGAAATAAATAGGAATTTATCATAATATCATATCCCAAATGAATCATAACATTTATTAATGGATATTGACATAGATGAAAAATAAATTTAGAACAACATTTGAAAATTTAATTGAAAATAAGAAAATACCAATTTATTTTAGTATATTTAAAAGATAAAAATTTACAAAATAGTGAGATAAATATTTCCATGTAATATAACTAGTGAAATGTGAAATATAATCATCAATGAAAAGAATAGTAATGATGTTGGGGAAACCGGTCCTTACTATAAATGTTAAAACAAATATTACTCAAACATTATTTATGAAATAATATATAACCAGTTTAAAAAAAATTATAAAAAATACGTTATAATAAATTAAAAATATATGAAAATCGAGAATAAAATTTTATAAAAAAATCATATGAAAATATAAAATAACATTCTTAAAATCATTATTAAAACCAGGAAATTGAATGAAAACATCTTTGATGAAGTGGGAATAAGGATTATTTTTCTTAACTAATAAAGAGTTGAAAATGGTAATTTTAAATGAACATTATAAAAATAAAAAAATTAGAACAATTTATATATAAATTTAAGGATAAAATTTATATAATTTCTATCAATTGAAATCTAGCATATCAAATACCAAAATGAAATGAGATTATAAAATTTATCCCTTACCTTAAGAACCATATTTATTCATATGTATCCAAAAATACTATATAATAAATAAATATTTATTATAAATATATTCTAGAACCATATTCAAACATAACATACTATTTATCATTCTATTATAATTTCTAATTATCATTTTATTAATGATTTCTTCATTTAAATGAGAATTCACATGAAAACTGGTCTGTTTTCCACACATGTTTTAGTTTGATGGTTTTGGTACTTAAACCTTTTCCATGGTCTAATAATATTTTAAAAATTAATCATGAAATATATATCAATTATATTAATTATATACACTTTTAGAACCATTCATAAAAAATGGTGATGAAAAATGATTTTTATCACTTCGTCTATACGATAGTCCAAACATCACACGAATGGTGTTTTCACATTTCAAAGGATGGAATAAAAGAAATTTATAACATAATTAAACATTATAAAGACATTACTATATCATAAATTTCATATATATTCTTAAATATATACCTATTACCATTCATGTAATAATGAAATAAAAAATGAATCACATCAATTCGTGGAGGTGGTAGTCTACAACTACGCACGAGCGATATTGTTTTTTTAATAGATGGGAAGGTAAGACTATATATGAAATATTATAATTATATAATTATATTTATTTAATAAAAATTATATATTAAAATTAAATAAATTATAATAAACACTTCAAAATATGCTAATAGAAAATGAATCATATTACTACGAGTAGGCGGTAATCCACACGTCCACACGGGAAATACATTCATATATGATTTGATTGAAAGATGGTAGAAAATGGTTATAAATAATAATTACACATTATTATATTTATATTAATGGATTAATCTTTTTATTATGGATATAATATATAGAGTAAAAGGGGAAGAAGAAAGAAACATTGAAATTGTCGACTGTGGTGATTACACCTTCTTTGAGGGAACTCCTTTGGATCACACATTAACTATTCCTAGGATAGTATTTGGGTAATAAAATATGATCAAGATCAAATTAATGGAATCTAAAAAGTTTTTTGGGCAGGTATTCACTTTTTTAAAAGGCTCATATTTTTTTAATAATGGAGTAGATGAGGTGACCATTTATAGGTGAGTTGAGCGATACACATGCAATTACATAAATGATTTAAATAATATAAACTCAATTTCTTGTGAAATTGGAAAAAAATTCTACAATATCGAATCTAAGAAAATATATGGCTGAAAATATTTATAAACGAATATATAAAAAATTTTGAGCGTCATTGTTACTCATATCTCTTAGTTTAAAACTCTTAGTAAACCCGTTTTAATCCTAACCGCGGTAAAATATTCTTTATATTTTTTAATATCCATTATAAAAAAATGAATGTGGCATCATTAAAAAAATTAGACATTATATTTAAAAGTTTTTAAACTATTTTTTTCAAATTTAATTACTATAAGGGAAATAAATTAATTTTAAAATAAGAACACAAAATGCAATGAAATCTATTGTTTTAAAAACAAAATTTATGATTAAACCTAAGTTAATTCTCATTACACTCAAAGGAAATACAATTAAATGAAAAATGAAATATATTATTTAATATAGTATAATAAAATTTCATTAAATTAATTCAAGAAAAGTAATTAATTTAATTTTTTAATATAAAAAACCATTTCATGCATAAAAATGACTTTTTAAAAAAAACATCACTTATTTACTTTAAAATGATTTTATTTTCAATAATAAACAATTTAAAACAAATGAATTTATTTCATAAATGTGTTAAAAATTATTATTCAAAATTTAGTTTTTCAAATTTATACCCTCCAATACAATGATTAGGAAAAGGCTTCCCCATTAAATAATAATATTATACAGTATATCATGATTCATTTAAACCCAATGTTTTATATAGAGAAGACTTTAAAATAAATAAAAATATTAATGAGTAATAAATCATAAAATGTCACGTTGTTGTAAAATTTTAATGTGGTTGACATGTTATTAAAAACTATTTATAGTTATGTTGATTTTCTGACCTCCGTCTATGTTATGTGAATGAGCATATGGATAATTTCAACTATAATATCCATTTAATGAGATTTTTAGAAACAAATGGAGGGGATATTTGGTTTTGAAAAATATTTGGATATTAATAAATGAAAATAAATATGTTATCTATGTTTTTAATCCACGTAAAGTACTAGAATTATTATCATATTTATTATTGAAATGGGAACCCAGAAGGCATCAACTATATTAATGAGTTACAAATTAGATAAGGATAACCATATCTCTAGATCCATATAAAAAAATGGTGTAGGTTTCATCTTATTATAATATACAAGAATATAAATTATTTATATCATAAAATCTTCTTTCAAAGGATCCTAAAAAGAACCTAGTGTTAAAAAATAGTATCTCTATATGAAAAACATTCCTGATCCCACAAATTTCAAAATTTTAATTATTTTAACCATGTATTGTGAGATTTTAAAGAAACATGAGAATTTGGATGTATAAGAAGCATTTTTCACCATCATTATTCTTAAAAGTTATGTGATACAAGAGATATATGAGAGATCCAATGCTATGTTCTTGTTAAATCTTAGAGATTCAGCACTAGATGAGACTCATGTAGTCGAGTTGATTGGATAAATTGAGTGCTTAAAAATCTTGGGCTTTATGTTCCCTGATGAGTGTCACACAAATCTCACAATGTACTCAAATACTAAGAGTCTCTCAAGATTCACTGTTAATTATAATATGAGAAATATTGAGGATTCTATCTCTGAACTCCTTACAATGATTTTAATTTTTGTTAATGACATGGGGCATGAAAATCAACCAGTCTAAATGGTGAATAATAAAAGGAAGATAATGTAAAAGGGGCCAAAGACTCATCATAAGTATAAGGATATTAAGAAGCATCCTTCTAAGAAATGGAATAACTGAAAATAGGAAAAGGATAAAGTGTGCTTTGAATGAGAGGTATATGCCTTTAAAAGAAGACTATCACCCATTTAATGAAGAAAGGGAAAAATTCAGTTCCATTTTTTATCTAGTATAATATTTTTATATCTATATATAGAGTATTAGATAAAACTTTATGTCATCAAAACTATTTTAAAATGATGGATACATGTATATTTTGAATGATTTCAAGATGAGAGGTGGATTTATATGCATTCAATGGAATAAGGCTAGCTAATATAGCTATTATAGATTACCACCTTCCGTTTCCAAATAGGATTCTATTGGTTTTAAAAGATTTCTATAATTTTACCACTATTACCAAAATTCAATTCTCTATATCCTTTAGAGGTAAATATGGTTTTATTTTAATGTTTTTAAACAAAATATATTTATTTTATAAGTACTACACTTGTTCTGGTATGTCACACTTAAATAACATTAGTTTTTTAATAAATTTTAAAATAATGTATTTCCAATTGATAACGAATCATGTTTTCATGAACCATTTTGATAACGAAAATTCCATCGTAATATGAGTCATATAATCAAAAATTATTTTAAAAATCACTTTGATTATGGTTATATAGAATATTTTGATCTATAACAACTTGATATATTTAAGACATCTTTATAAGAAAAAATAACAAAGTAAATATTTAGTGGACAAGGAGAAAGTGCTACAAAGCCTCTAAAATTGGAAAGAACTATTATGTGTGGACATCTCATTGTATAGGCTTGAGGTGGGTATTGTTACTTCATTAATTTTTTATTAATTGAGTATATATTGATATGTTATCTTGATGAGGTATAACATGGAATACCTTGAGAAATTCAATGAGATTAATAATGAATTAGAGAATCAACTTAGTAGGAAATCAATGTATTTATTTCTAATAATTGTGGTGATTATATTTACTATGAATTTATTTATTTTATATGATATTGTTGTATCCTAAAAAAGGACAATAATTCAAATACACCATTGTAGAATGTTGTTAGATAATGGAGGAAATGTACATATTTTGATATGGTATGGTTAATTTTGATCCATGAAAGTATTACACCATCTTTTTGGGTATATTAATTATGGGTTGCAGTACACATTCATAACCATGTAATTACTAATGTGTAATACAAGATAACATATGAGTTAATTTATTGAAGGAAATCCATGTTTTCCCATACTCTTTCATGGGGTTGTAAGGTATTTTGTTAAATAAAACTCTAGAAACAAACTATAACCTCAACGTTTTATTTATATATTTATGGTTTACCTAATGTGAAAATTTTGATTATATCTATAAAAATACATATAAAAGAATGTAACCATCATAATAAAATATTTTTTCGTGAGATAGAGAATATCCTCAAGGAGGACAGTGGGATACATTTATTACTTTAATTAATTTTATGATCAAGATATACAAGAGTTTGTGTAGGAATAGAATCCAAAGGTCCCAATGGTATATTTTGTTCCTGAAATAGAATTACTACATATTATAATTATAGATGATATATATTTGAATAGATATAGTTTCATTATCACTAATAGTAGTTAATCATTATTGTTCGAAAATGATGATTCTCTATCCTACAAGTCAGTTGTAGAGAGCACAAAATATGGAGGATTGAAAATGACCCCGAGTTATTAGATTGATTCCATTTATAAAAAATATGTCTTGGTTCAGACCATTCTTAAAATGTGTATAAATCCTATTTTATAAAAATTGGTATTAAAAAGAAAAATAGACATGGAATGTAAATGGGCTGACTATAAAGTAAGGCTACTGGTAAAAGGGTTTAAAATGTTCCAACACATTTACTGTGAATTTTTTTTTGTAGTTTGTTTCTATAAACCCATAATAATTCTACACGAAATAACATCTTCCCATGAATATTATATTTGGAAGATAAATGTTAAAACAACATCCTTTAATTTAAACCTTTAGTAAAATGTCTATATGGTAGAACCTGAAGGTTTTGTAACTCAAAGAAAATCTAATAACATATGTGTTTATTAGAGTGAAACACTTCATAGGTGGGAGGGGGGATGAATTGAATTTATAATTAAAATTTATATTAAAAGTATTTAAAACCTAAATCCCACAATTTATTAAAAATTTCAAGTTAACTGAAAGTTCTTAATTATATAATTTGATATTTAAAAATAGTCATATAATCAAAATCATATATCTGTTAAAATAAATTTTAAAATACATTCAATTTTGAAAATAATCTACTTGTATCAAAGAATTTATATAAAACACATCTTAGATTAAATTCATTAAATTATAGTTTTGAATTTAGATGTTAATTTCATTAAAACAACAAGAAAATCAAAACAAGAAAACACATAGTGTAAATTTAAACAAGGGGTTCAGTCCCAAAATGAGATAAAACACCATGTATATGGAAATCACATACTACCATGTAGTTTCTTAAATAATAATCTAATACATTACCTAGATCGGGTTTTACAAAAAAAATCAAAGACAATCCAAGCTATAAATAAGAATCGTACACATTTATTCATGGGAAAAAAGAGATATAGGCCACACAAGACCTCTTCCATAGTTATAAGTAGGAATACAAATGGAAAATTTCTATGAGAGTGTTTAGAACTAACTACTTTAGTGAATGAGACTATGTTTTAGATATAAAAAGTGTAAAAATCACATCATAAAAGAATGTTAAAATAAAAAGATCACTATAAAATGAAATTTTGTGGCGAAGCTTAATCCAAATATATTCAGTTGTCTAGGAGTGTCTAAAATTGTCTTTAAAAGGATTCAACAGTGATTCCATAGAAAGTGTATAAAAATAGTGTCTTTTTGATGTCTGAAACACTATTTATTCTCATTTAGTATGTTGATTAGTGTTATCCCACCCATATGTGTATATACTATTTTTTGTCTCATAATATGTGAGACTATGTACCTATATTATTTAACAAGCATACATGCCTCTTAAAATGAGGGAGATCTTCTGAATATATAAATTCCAGTTAGTCCAATTATCTATTGTAGGATAATAATTAAAAAAAAGAATCCTTTCACTAAAATTTCGATCTAGAAATTCTTTCTAAACCTTTATACCATGAATAGAGTTGTTTAAAAATAATCATTATTAATTAAAAAAATAATATAACAAGAATTGATTTTCTTAGTCTAGTTATAATATAATTAATTTTGAATATAATTTTTAATATCCATGGTAGCTCTAGTGGTTTCTATAGACTCATATCTAGTGGTATATATATAGGTGGCTCTGGATTTTGATGGTAGTAGTGCTCAAATATAGATACTCCTTCCTATAGAAACACATAGTGAGCGAAAATTTCACTTCATGATCACATATCATATAGTTTTTCTCATTTGAGGATAGGTTCTTTGATAATAGATGCTGTAGATGTAGAGGTAGCTCTTCCCAATGGTATAACAACTCGATGAGAAATCATAGTGGTAAAAAAATTTAAAATATTGGTAAAATCAATAAATGAAGCTAACTTGGAGAAGTAGCATGTAGTGGTATTTTTTTTCAACTAGCAGTATCTCATTTATACTAATGCCAGATGATGATGTTAGATTCAAGAAATTGTTGTATTTATGAGTTTTTATAGAAATAAATGACTAATGTAAAAAAAATTAAAACTCATTAGTAAGACAATGATAATTATTTGTGATTAATAAAATATAGAGTTTCTTGGACAAATCCAACCATCTCCACCTTTTTTATTATCACAAATTATGGAATTCAAAATCATAGAAAAATAGGTTAATATATTAATAAAATGAAAATAATAAGTATAATATCATGTAAATAAATCTTAATAATCGATTTTTTTATGTTATTCAAACATGTAATACATATTCCATACACTCACACTACTCATTTGGGGATTATAAAAAAGAGATAATAAATAATTAAAGTAAAAAAAATACTACATTAAGGAACAAAAAATATTATTTTCATTTATACTCAAAAGGTTATAAAGTACATTACGAAATAAAATTAAAACAATCCATATCAAATCCTTATTAGAGTCAATGAAAACATAAAATCCTGAGTATAGGTAGGATACAATGGGTCCTTTCCTTTTCCAACAACTGGAAGAGCATTAGTGGAAGTAGGAGGAGGTGTGTGTGGCCAAAATACAACCATCTGAAGATGTCATAAACCTTCCATATGTTTAAGGGAAAAAAGGTTAACGACAATATAAAGGGTATAAAAGGGTGGATGTAAGGTTTTATTAAGGGATTCAGTCATATTAACAGTTTATGATGTAATGAAAATAGTCCCAGAGGTATAGAGAAAAAGTTCGATGATCTTAACAAATTTTGTGATCAACATACCAAAATGGAACCATATCTTTGAAAATGTATACCATTTCATTCATAGAAAACTTGAGAAAATGATTTAAAGAAATCAATTGGGTCACTTTTTCCTTGTAGGCCTCGGTTATATGTGACATCAGCTGATTTTTAGATAAGAATATAAAATGAAAATTTAGTTCATTCTTGGTATAAATATTAGATTTATTATACTTAATGGCCTTAGTAATTGTCTCTATACCATTTCTACCATCATTTAATAATTCACTAACCAACTTGTTAATGTTCCCAAAATGGTATTTAATCTATCAAATAAGATGATGATGAGAATTATAAATATCACACAACACACTTTGCATCAATTATCTCATAGTGGATTTGATAATGTCATCATCAATAGTATAAGGTGAATAGGGGGTAAGAGCTCTATAAGAATAAGAATCTCTAGTAGTAGACAAATATTCCATCTTTTCCAAAATATATAGTTATATCAATTGAAAAACTTCTCTTATTTCCATGAAAAGGACTGAATGGAAGTTACCTATTCGACTAGAGTCATGTTCTCAATTTTAATATTTTCTAGTTTTAGGAGATGTTTTGGTTAGTGGTGAGCCACAACCATCGAGACTATCAAATAAGTATCATCCTCAATAATATTATTTTATTGAGATATATAGTACCTCAAAATTTCACTGATATATGCTAAAAAAATTTCTATAAAGGAATAAATATCATATATTGTTTCATAGATATTGAGAGTAGGGGTAGGGAGAAGGTTAAAACCTCTCCAAACAATGTAGTGAATCAACCTCATGTCCAATTTCCATATCATGATCACCATAATGAAATGATTCTAAAATATTTTACTCAAAATTATGATTAACCAAGGATCCTTCAGGATCTTTATCAATAATTGAGAAGATAATTTTTCCATGATTCGGTGGAATTCCCTTATCATTAGAACCATTATAATAAATTGAGTCACCATATCCTAGACCTTGAATGTTAGATCCAATGGAATGATCCCAATGATATGGAGCCTCACCCTCATATCTATCGAAATAAACTCACTCAACATGGCTTCCTAAAGATTGAAATTCTAATGTATTTGGAACATTGCTATCACTAAATTCTTTACTTACTAATGTAGGTGGGAAGATACCTTCAATTCTCCACTAGCAGACCTACATGATTTTTTATAGTATAAAAGAGATTTAATAGTTTATCCTCATATCCACCATCATCATCACACTTTGAATAATCATATATCACAACCCCATCCCTTAGATACTCTAAAGTTGATCTCTAAAATTGATCCCCATTTGATACTTCAGTATATTATGTTTCATAATCTTCTTCTAACAAACCTTCATTCTAAGGAAGGGATAGAGGAGGACCATGATGTATATAAGAAACATTTGATCTTTTGATAGCATCTCGGTCACTCCCTTATTCCACATAAATAGGTACAAAAACCACTTTTTTATCTACAGCTTCTTCCACTTCAACACTAGAAACATTCTCACTGTATTCGTCAGAATAATATTATACTACACCATATTTCTCTAAGCTAGTATCAACAAAATTTCTTTCCCTCAAATGGCATTTCACTAGATTGAACTTCTAATATATATTATCATTATCTATAACACATCTCTTCTTCCGAGGGTTCTAGTTGACTCTCATCCTCCTGAAGGTGACTTGGATATCACAACAAACATCACACTTTATTACCATTTCCTCCCATTCATCTCTAATTACTACTTCTTCTAAAAGAGAAGAGACCATTATAGGATATTCAAGAGATTTTTATCTTAAGTAAGGATTACAATGATCCATAATTTATACCTTAAAATACCTACATTTATTAATATTGTATCATACATTAATAATAAATATGAATAATATTTCTTTATACCTTATTGTACTAAAACCCGCTTCTTGAGACATAGTATTTCTAGAATAAACATAAACAACAAAAACATTCTCCATCTAACATGATGGTAGAAGGACTCTGAATAGTTGAATACCCACTTATATCAGGAAGAGAGTCCTCTATGAAGAGTTTATCATTATTTATGGGAAATGTTACTTGATAATATCCTTCAATATATTTATACAAAACATTTAGACACATATCCCACTGCATCAAAGAAAAAAATACTATTCTTCATCCCCCATCATTTTTATAAAATCATTCTATTCTTCCAAGTGATACTCAACTTAGAAATAGAAATTGTGAACTAACCTAGGGTAGAAGGATCAATCGTTACTTAAAAAACATTCTTCCCATTGTTGTTCATGGAACACATTCCACTTGAGAAACTTAGTTGAAGAAATCCATGAAGCATTGACTTCATTTTCATGAAAAATCTACTCAAGATACCACTTGAGGGTTCCTTAGTTTTATAGGTCGACCAGATTGTCCTTTGTATTTATTTAAGAGAAAAAACTCATCATGTGATCCTACTAGATGAATCTATCACACCATTTTAATTCTAGTTTGAGAGTAATATATTGAAGATGAAAGGTCTTTGGTTGAGGGAGCAGAAGTGGAGTTTTAAAAAGAGACAATTGAGAGAGTAATTCATCAGACTCTTAACTATGGAATTATTATCATTTTGGTATTTAAAATTTAAAAAATAAATAAATAAAGATAATATTTATAGTAAAATTAGAGGTAAATAATAATTTAAATTAAAAAGATGAAAAGGTATTAGTTGGTAGAGTATAATGTTAGAAATATATCCCAATGGTATCTCTATAATGATATCACACCATGGTAGAATCTAAGTTGTATTAACTCATGGTAGCAAACAAATGGTATATCATTAGTAGTAGATCATAAAATAGTAGTATATATAATGAAATTGTGAGTAATGGTAGCATGTACTATGGTAACATGTCTAACGGTAGATCCCAGATTATTATGAGTTATGTGATTTTCTTCTACTAGAACAAAAGTAAATTTCAGAATAAAAGAATAAAAAAATTATCTTTCCAAGTTCGTGTCGGATATAGACTATTCTCTAATAATTCAAAGTATCCGTAAATATTTTAGTAAGTTGATGTTCTATTAAAATAAATTCAATAGCTATATCACAATTTTGAAAATATAATCTCAAAATGGGGTTTATTATATCAATATGCTTTGTTCTAGAATGAGATACATGATTCATGGAAATGTTTATAGTACTTATATTGTCACAATATTGAGGGTCGTGTCAAAATTAATATCCATGGTCTTGTGATGTGTGTTTCCATTATAGAATCTATATACAACAACTTTCTATATATATATAATCATATTTAGTAGTAGAAAATGTAATAGAGCTCTATTTTATACTACACCATGAAATTAGAGACATGATTGACAAGTGACATGTTCCAAAGTTATTTATTCTATCTAAATTACTACCACCAAAATTTTCATCTGAATAACTAACCTGATCAAATTATTTTCCTCAAGAATAAAATATTCCTAAATTTATTTTAATTTTAATGTATTTGAAACTCTTTTCCCAAAAAGTAAATATGATTCTTTTTTTTGGATTAATATTATGAAAACATACACAAAATAAAAATCATATCACGATGGCTGTATATTAAGTTAAGTTGACTCCAAATCATACCCATTTTAGTGGGTTAGTTAAATAGTTTTCTAGTTACATGAAGATCCAATTTAAAGGTAGTACTCATTAGAATATCACTTAGTTTTATACTATAAAAGTCAACACATTTTATAATATCACTAGCTTACTAAATTTGGTTTAAAATAATTCCTTTCTTATTATTAGAATTTCAAAATCCAAGTAAGAATTTTAACTCACTAATGAATCTCATTTCAAATTACATTTTCATCAATTTTGAAAATTCATCACACAAATAATTTCTTGATGATCTAAAGATAACATCATCAGAATATATTTTTACACCAAAAACATATTTTTAAAATAATTTAAAAAACGTATTAGTGTGAGATACTCTTTTAGTAAAACCTAATGAATTAATAGATGATCCAATCACACCAAGAACTCAAATCATATTTCGAACAATATAAAGCTTATAATAATTGGAAAATATTATTTGGAAAATGAGGGTTTTGAAATATAGTGTCTTTTCCAAAAAAAATACTCAACTTTATAACCATTTCTTAATTCACACTTGATATCTATTTGATATAATTTGAAATCCAATTTTTTTCATAGGAAAGAAATATTCTAATGGATTAATGTCTAGATACTGGTTAAAAAGTTCCCTCATAGTCAATACCTTCATTTTTATTATAATGTTGTGCATGTTGGAGTTGGTGCACTATAACCAACACGTTTAGTGATTGATTACATGTTTTTTATTATTAAATATGTTTTATTACAACATCATGATTTTTATTATGTATAATATTTATATGTGATAGTGTCCAAAGAATATATTTCACACTATAAGGTCATAGAAGTTCCCCACTGTGATGGGAATGAAGAGGTGCCATAATATTTTTCATGAACCATGTTTTATGGTTGGAAGATAATTTATGACAAGGAATAATAACTATAGGATATCATGGATAGGAGGATCATAAGACATTGAGACACCTTTACAAGGTGTTAACCCTTGTTAATATCCAAGATAATAGGTTATGAGAACAAGCATGCCAGTATAAAATATATTTTCTATGTGTAACTGGATATTACTATTTACGGATGTCTGTATTGATCCTTATACATTAATATTATGATTAATGGATATCATAACTATCATATTATAATTTATTAATGAAGACCATGATAACATATGTTCGTAGTGAAGTAGGAAACATTGGGTGTGACATGAATTTTATATCATTAATGTATAATGGGAGAAAGGATTTATCCATTCCAGCTCTTGATGAAAGTTAATATCTCATGTCATTTTATGGGAATGGAACCACCTAAATAAATCTATTTCCATAATGTTTTATGGGAGAGTTTATTTCAATAAATTCAAATAAAGAGACATTGAGGGTGTATGTTGATGGCACTGACATGCAACTTTATTGATTTGAGATATTGTGATAAAAGGATAATATTACATGGTAAATATTCGTTGGAGGATAGAATTCAATGTGATATTGGATTATTTTTATATGGATAAATTGGTATGTTTCTAAAATTTAACCATAGGCTTTAGGATGTTATTCAAAATTCCACTGAGAAGGATTCCTAGAGGGTTACAAACTACAAATATCTTCAATATCAGTTAAATTCTAGTATCAAATTTAGAAATTCAGAATAAATATTATTTAATTGTGTGTTTTTATCACCATAATATAATCAAAAGTTATTCAATATTACATGTTAGTTAAATAATAATAAATATTCGTTTTCATGTTTGGATTATATATTATTTATTATACTAATCGATGAATAATTAAATGGTATTTATTTATTAAATAAGTAGTAATTATTTAAGTATCTATAAATGTGGATGGGTGAATGCAAACCTTGTTTATTGGTCTGATTAAAATTAGTAAAACAATATTTATTTATATAAGTATTTTCATTGAACATGTCAAGAATTTAATAATAATATTTATACTATTATTATTGGACATGGGGTTAACTAAAAATTATGGAAATAGGAGTGATCTTGTGTGTGATTAGCTAAAAGAAGTCATTCCAAAATAAATATCAAATTATATTAATGTTCTAATTTTTTTCCACAATGGATATAATGAGACACTCTAAATCGCTAGAGGGAGATCAAGCGATATAGAGTTCACTTCTCCCATCTTCTCTCAATCGAGTCAGTGATCATCAAGATTTATTACGCTATCGAAAATAATTATATGGTTCCCACCATGGGTGAAACAAGAAAATGCGATTGGGATTTATAGAACATGGTGTTTACAAAATGTCACTCAGATATAAAGATTACCATATAGATCAACTCTAAATAGATTATGAACATTTACCATGCAGTTCAATGATGAATTATTGAGATATATTCTATATATCATCAATATAAAGAGAATTATGAGTTAATATAATTCTATATATTCTTATAAATTGATTATAAATTACATGTGATGATCCTTCACCCATGGTTTTTGTCTATTAATCTAGTCAATTAACCCACTTTTCTCATTGGACATGTTGTTTTGATCATGTAAAGAAATGATTACATGTTATTTACAACTAAAAGGTGATTTATTCATACCTTTAAAGGAATATTTTGACGTGCTTGAAAGATAAAAGTGGCATAAGGGTCTTCACATCTTTAATTTATAATTACTTTTTATTTGTTAAAGGGTTTTGATGTGTTTTTGAATCTTTTACATATATAAATTCATTTTAATTTCATAAATAATTTTATCTTCACTCTCTTAGTTCTTGAAAACATAACCAATATATGAATATGGGTTAATAATAAACAATCATATAAAAAACACCATATGATGCTGTAAAAGGTTCTTCCTAAAAATAAATACAGTACACGATGTGTACGTCCCAAACACACACACACACACACACAGATATTGTATTCTGTTTTCTCATATGTATCTATTTCTATCTAGTTAGATTTTAAAAAATCTGATCTATGACATGAATAAAAAAGATGGGCGTGTAAATCAAAACAAGCTAGAACACGACATGTAGAACTGCACATTGGATAAGAACAATACTCATTAGTTAGTTTATGTCTTCATATGGTAGAGAACACATGTATCCCAATGATCTGTGGTTCAGATACATGACATGGGGACATTCATTACATGTAACTCTAAGGTTACATTCCATGCACATGGGACTATATGTTGTGCACCTCAAGGTTTCTCATTAAAGGGAACATGGGAATACATAAGGTGCATGTTGCAGTAAAATGAAGAATAAAGTTACACACCACATACTATATATTATGCAGTTTTATAAACTATTTTTAGAAAGAATAATTAAATGTATAATAAAGCCTACAATATTTTTTTCTCCATTATATTCATTCAATAGTACATTCCATTTCACAGGACTAAAAATTATATAATAACTTCATTTCTATGTTAAAATTTGATGCGTACATGAGGTTGCCTCTAGATAAACTTGGATATTAGATTAATTTTAAAATAATTTTAATTTTTTTAAAATTATATATGACGGTGAGTTAAGGATGGTTGGATGGAATTAATATTAATCGAATAAATTGGATTAATTCATGGGGTATTATCTAAACTAATTACGAAATCAAGAAAATTTATAACCATATTGAAAATGAGGTCCCATTGCTTAATGTGTTAATGATCATATCATTAGACCATCCCTTTTATGTGATTGGATAGTTTTAATTAATTTTTATTAAATTATTATCAATGGTCTACATGTTATCCCCTACTCATTATTATTTAAGGGCTGGCATTCCCAAAATTTATTGTATGTAAAATAACATTATCTAATCCATTAGATACCCTCATCTGTATTTTAGTAAATCCTTATATAAGTATGGATATCCCAATTTGGAGGAGGCGTTCTAAGTCATGGAATCTATGTGAAAAAAATTATAGTGATACATATGAGTAATTATAGAATGTTCCAAAATGAACCAATTTATGGTTTCAGTTGTGTTTACCCTAGGGTTGAGAGTTTTTTTGTCATCTCACAGATAAACTAACTTATAAAGAAGATCATGACCATGAAACATATATTTTATTTGTTTAGTTGTATGGATAATTATTTATGTATGTTTATGTTGGCTGATCACCTAATAAATATATTAATAATCACGAAACATTGAATAAAGTATAACCCTGTTATAAATAAATGTTTTTCCAAACATGGTTAATAACTTAAGTAATATCCACTTATAAAATTTCCAGTAATAGGATAAAATGTTATTTTAGACATTTGGAAGAAATCCCTAAAACTATTATATTATTTCATATTTTCCGTCCACTACTTATATTATAATCAATCTCATAGTTCAATGTCCTTTAACAACCTAAGAGTGGTTATTTAAATTATTGTGGAACTTTTAGCTTGATGTTTTTGGAAGAATTAACTCATTTTACATCAAGGGTTTACTACCCAAGAAATAATTATTGTAACTCAGAGCTGATGTATGAGGACATATTTTAAAAAAGATTTCGGGATTGGGGAGTCTACTCAATAGATAAATCTATTATGAATTAATGTAGTTGGCATATTATGCCTACCTGAAACCGTTCAAATAGAATGTTAGGACCAATTATAGGTTATGAGAATGTGTATATGGATCATCACCACTAGAATATATAGGTATAAATATATTATGAAACTTATTGTGAGGGATATTATGTTTTAAAAAAATAATGGGAAATAAATTATAATTTTATTTAAATTATATTTATTAATATATTTTTGTAATAAAAACATATACTCATTATGTACTCTTAATTTTTAGAAATGGAAACTAAAATTAAATTGCAAATATCAATACGATCTATAATAGAGAAGGATGACTTTCTCACCATTAGAAAGTTTTCGGAAAGGTATAGGTTCTTGCATGTTATACTACACCATGAGTGGAAATTCTACACACTGAAAGACCCACTTCCTGAGTTCATTTTAATGAGTATAATGATGTAGAAGAATCTATCTATTTGAAGACTATGGATGACACTATAGATGCCTAATGTTTTATGATATCCTCCATGTCCAATGATATTATAAATAAATATTTGGATATGGATTCATATAAAATCATTTATCACCCTATGGAAATATTTAAAGATAATGTAATATTAGAAATATATGCGATATCTAATGTACTATCCATGTGGAATCTAGTAGGGTTGACACTAGAAGGAGAACGTGTATTAAATATGATGGGCTACATTGAGTTCCTATACATCTTGTGTTTTAAGATCCCTAATGAGTTTTCCATAGAGCTCATTCTATCCACATTAATGAAAAACATTCTCTAGTTTATTATGAATTATAATATGAGAAATAGAGAGAAGATACAATAAAAACATCATACACATATTCTATGATTTGTTAAAGACATGGGGTATGAAAACTCCACAATCCTTATGGTAAATAAGAAGTGAAAGAATAAGGGAAAATAACTGAGGACTTATTATAAGTCAAGGGATTTAGAGAACCATCCTTCAAAGAAAGAGAAGATCCAGAGAAAATTAAAGGAACATGATGTTATAATAATTCATGTGTAAATAAGATCCACTAGGAAAGTAATTGAACCTAGTTAAATAAAAATAGATAAGATTTAGGTGATTTTTTTATTGAATGTAATCATTTTATATCTATAAGTTGTGAATTAGATATTGTTCTTGGTGCTCACATTTGTATCCAAATACAGAAACTGCGTAGATTTTAGTAGAATAATATTGAGGTGATGGATTTAAAGGATAAAAATGGATAAAGTATAGATTATATATCCATTTTGACTACCATGTCACATTAAATAAGGTATTGATTTTGGTTTTAATGAACTATTTTTATGTTCCTAGTGTTACCACGAACAATATTTTTGTTTCTTACATAAATAAGATGTATTTATTTTCAACCTGGGAAATAAAGGTTGCTACTTTTATTAATATATAATATGTTATATTATGTCACATTCGAATAATGTTCCTTATGTATTTAATTTAGAAAGCCAAATATTGGCAATTCATAACATGAAAAATGTACAAATAAAAAAAACTATTTATGGAATCATCATCTTGGTCACGTAAACGAGAATCATTTTAAAAAGATCTATCAAGATGATTACATAGAAACTTATGAGATTAACGCACTTGACATATGTCATGATAATTTACAAGGTAAAATGACCAAACACTATTCAGTGGTAATGGATAACAGTGAATATTGAATCTAGATTCGATACACACCAAAGCGTGTGGCCCTAATCAAATAGAGGCTAGAGGTGGATAGTTATAACCTATTACTTTTACTGATATCTTGAGTAGGTATAGTCATATCTATTTAATCCGGTACAAGTATAAATCATTTTGGATGTCCAAAAGATAAAAATTTGGTTCAGAATCATCCTAATAAGAATATAAAGAAACATTGATTTGATTGAGGTGTTGAATATCTAAACTAAGACTTTATTGAATTTATATGGGATCATCAGATTAAATATCATCTCAATCCACCTTATACACCACATTGGAGTGGTTTTATTGATAGGAGGAATCATATGTTGTTGGATATGGTATTTTTGATGATGAGTCATTCTATATTTCTATTATACTTTTACTAAAATTCATTACATATCGAATTATAAATACTAAACCAAGTACAAAATAAAGTGTAAAATGGTATTCCCTTTGAGTTCTGAGTGTAAGTAAATTTTTTTATCACATGTTTATGCATAGGGTTTTGTGGTGTCTGTTAAGACTAGATCCAGAAACCAAAAAGCACCATAGTGTCTAATGTGTATCTTTATAGGGTTTCCTGTGGAAATAAGGGAATAATATTAATAAAACCCTTTAAAAGGAAAGGTCACAATCACATGACATTCAATTTTTATTAAGATGGATCATATCCTTGGGGAGGAAAGTGGGATAAATATTTAATTTGATGATGTTGATTCTCAAGATACATAAGAAATGGTATGGGAACTGATTCCATAGTTACCATTGGAATAAGATGATCTTGAATCACCAGTAATATATATGAGTAAAAGATGTTTTTGAGAATTAGAGAGTCATATTTCTCTATTCACTAATGATGGTGTCTAATTATAGGTTTACTATGATGATCCCATGCTCTATAAGGAGGTATTAGATATATTATAACCTATAAGATTTAAAGATGTAATGAATTCTAGTATGGATTCCATGTATTGAAATAAATTTTGGGTTATGTCCAATCTATTAGTTAATGTAAATCCTATTTATATAAATGGTCATTCAATATAATGTTTTACAGGAATAGAAAAGTAAATTACTATATAGAATAGGTGGTCGAAAATGGTTTAGACAATGTTAAGGCATTGACCATGACGATAGCTTTTTTCCAATTTACATATTAAAATCTATTCGAATTCTATCTTACATAGTATCATACCATGACTATGAGATTGTTAAAATGTGTCAAATCTTATTTCCTTAATGGGAACCATCAATGGAATTTATACATGATTAAACTATAAGGGTTTTGACTCCAGGATGTTCCAAAAAGGAATGGAAGTTATAGAGATCCATATATGGATTAAATAAAGTACTAAGGTCATTGAACAATTGATTTGATGAAGATGTAAAATAATTTGGTTTCATTAATGATTAATGTGATCCATGTGTTTACAAAATTTGTAGTGGAATTAAATTATTTTCATAGTAGTATATGTTGATGGCATATTTTTAATTTGAAATGACATAACAACCTTCCAATGGGGTTAAGGAATGATTGATAAAGAGCTTCACCATAATGTAAATAGTTTAATGATACACTATTATAGGGATAAAGATCATGAATGATAGATTTAATTGGATTATTGGACTAGTTCATGGTACATACATTGACAAGATACCAAATAGGTTCAGTATAGAGAAATTCATAAGTGGATTTATTTTGGTATCCATGGTATACATCTTTCCAAGAAAATTTAGTATCATACACAAGAGGGTGGAGAGAGATTATGAGTAATATACCACAATCTTCAGTGATAGGATATATCATCTCTTTAATATTATATATGATTCTTGATGTTTCCTATGATTTAGTCATGGTAGGAAGATATCAAGAAGATCTAGGTGAACAACATTGTATTGCTGTCAAGGGTATCCAAAGGTATTTGAGGCAAACTAAGGATATGTTCCTTCTGTATGGAGGAGATTAAATGATATTAATTATGGGTTATATATATGATATATTTTATAATTATCATATTGATGTGAATTCGTAGCCTGGATATGTATTTTATCTCTATGAAGGAGTTGGGAGTTAGATGAGTTTAAAGAAACCAGTTTTTGCCAACACTATGGTAGATTCTGTGTATATTGTGGCTTTTGATGCATGCAAGAAGCATCTTGGATTTTAAAATTTATCCCAGATCTTGTTGTAGTACCTATAAGTAAATATGGTATCAAAATTTATTGTAATAACAATGCAACATTTGCTCTATCCATGTAGACAAGGTCACACAAAATGATAAAACACATGCTTTGAAATTGTTTTATCTTGAGGGATTATTTTAGATGTGGTAAAGTTTTGTTGAGTAGAGTATCCACGATAGAGAACATGGAATACAACTCAATGAAAACTTCATCTCATAAGAAGAATGAATATCAAGTAAGAGCTAGTGGACTGAAAGTTGTTGTTAAATGACTCTTGTGAATGTTTGAGGTTTATGGATTTGGTTCCCTAGAACCAATTTTTTAGTACTCATTAAAGATGTTTTACTGTAAAATCATGATTTTTCTTCTATAGAATGTTTTTATGTGATAATTTAATTAGAATATAAGTTTTTCTAAAATTCTATAGTAGTTCTCAACTTTTATGAGAACCCAGAAGTGCCACATCATTATTATTGAACCTTTTTCTATGGATGCATGATATTTTTTGGAGAGACATGAACAATATAGGTTATCAGGGGTAGGTGGATCATAATAATTGAAGACACCTTTTTATTTTTTTTTCACTTTTTATAATATCCACCATTGGGGGTTATGATAATAGGACCATCAATAAGAAATCTTCATTTATTTGTGTTATTTGATGATAATATCTACGGATGAGTGTATTATTCCTTATACTATAATATAATCATTAATGGATATCATGATTCACATAATTTTATATACTGAGTAAACCACAATTAAATATATTAATGGTGAAGTATGATATACTTGGTGAATCATTAATGAAATATCATTAATAGATAATGTGATAAAGGATTTATCCTTTTTTTTGTATTGATAGATGTAATTATTTTGAGACTTATGATAGAAATGTAGCAACATGAATAAATATAGGTCCATCATGATTGATGGGTGAGTTAATTTATAGAATGTAAAAGTATGATTCATTAAGAATATAGGTTGATGAAACCAAGATGAATCCTTCTCGATTTTAGATATTGTGAAAAAAATGATGCATTAAATGGAAAATATTTGAACGAGGTTGAATGTATTTCCAACATTAACTTCTTTCTCTATAGATTCCATGGAACATTGGTAGAATCTATCCTTATAATTTAGGTGGTTCCTCTTAATTCCATTGATAAAGATGTCATGAGGTTCATATAATAAGTGTATTTGTAATATCAGTTAAACTGTAGTATTGAATTCAATAAGTTAGAATAAATAATATTTATTCAAAATTGGTTGACCATCATAATTTAGTAAAACAATATTCAAAAGATTAAGTGAATTAAATTATAATAATACATATTTATCTATGATTTATTAAAACATAATATTTATTCTATTTAACATTGAATAACGCAATGATATTTATTTGTTATGTAAGTAATCATTGTTCAAAAATCTGTAAATGTAAATGATGGAAAGAAGGTCAAGTATACCACTAGGATTGGAAATCATAGAAATTAGTATTTACTTATATTATTTATGAATTAAATATGTCAATAATTTAAAAATATATTTATATTATTTTTATTGTACATGTGGTCAACTAATAATTATATAATTGGGAAAGGGTTTGTGTGTGATTAGACAACCCAAAACATTACAAAATAAATATTCAATTATATCTCTTGCTTAAAACACAATTAGGGTGAAAAATGGATAGAGTGATATTTTATCAATCACTATAGAGATATTAATATATATGAAGTTCTCCCCTCCCCTCCTATTTCAAGCCAATGATATATCAACAACATTTATTCATATCTCGAGAAAAATTCTACTATGGTCAACCATAGACAATGGAAGTGATCAAGATTATCCAAAATAGCACCCATGGATTCTAAAATACTATTCATAGATTGCGGTGCACATGTGGATCACTGATATAAGGATTATACATTTGGATCCTACAATAAAATAATAGTGTGATGAGATCTATTTCAATTATCATCAGCGAAGAGAGATATACGAGTTAAGGTAATTCTATATCTATTTAAAATTTAATTATACATTTCATGTGATGAAACTTCACCCATGGTAATGGTGATTCAATTTAGTCAAGTAATCTACTATTTTTTTTACTTTCCATTTTCATCATGAAATGAAATGATTAAACATGATTTATGACTAAAATCCAAGTTAGTCATACCTTCAAAGGATGGTTCCACTACCCTCAGAACCTACAATGAAAACAATATTTCATTATATCTAATTATTGTTCCTCACTTATCAACCATGCTAATAAAAACCCATTTAGTTCTACTGGTCAGGTAGTCCATGGGTATTTTAACTAGTTCACATGATTTTTTTTTCAAATTTATTATATTCTCCTTACATTTCTATTACATAGAATTCATCGTTAATTAATTATATAATTTTCTTGTGCTCAGGTTATGAAATGAAAGCTCAGTGTTCAATATGGTTTCTACAAGAAGATCTTGTCAATGTTCCTTTATATAGGTATCCTATAACCTAATATAAGGGATGATATCTATGGCTCCTAAATAATCTATGGATAAAAGAATCTGACACTTATTTTTCTTCTATAGGTTTGGGTTCAAGAATTTCAACTGAACTGTGAGGATTTTATATATGTTTGAAGGAATTATCGAAAGGCATAGAATTAATGTCCATGATGTAAATGAAATCCTTTAGATTTTAGAAAGGGGTATTAGGTTAATGTGGATCTATATCATAAAATTTTACATGTATATAATCTTCCATTATTTTTTTCCTATTATTATATACCCTTTATTATTTACTAGATGATGAATATCCATGAAAAAATTCTTCATCACTTCTGGATGAATTTTTTTTCTAAATTCTAAATTTTTATTCAGTATAAAGACTTTTCAAATAAAAACTCTAAAGTAGTTAACCATTGGTTTTAACTATTCCATGAATTATATGGGGACTCTTTTGAATGTTTTATAATTAAAAATATAATAATTATATATCATTATATAATTATAATTTCTTCTGAAATGTAAATAGGTAAATCGTACTCATTGAGCTTGGTATGAATTTTTTTTAAATGGTTCTATTTATTCTTTACATTACACCATTCTATTTCAGGGTCATATGGGTAGAACAGTACTGACTATAACCATGTTGTGATTATAGTAATTCAAACTCTTTATTTTTCAAACCCATCGCCATGATCAATACATATGGTTTTAATTCTATGTCCACTAAGGTTATCTATTGATTTTTCATACCTGAGAAAAGGAGCATTCTGAACTTTTTTTAGCTATAAAATAATACCTAGGTGTATATTGATTGGGTTTCTATTAGATAATAGGTGTAGTTCTTACCATTTATTCTATAAAATCTACAGTGTCAAAAAAGGTCCATGTGAACCAACTCAAGAAGTTGTGAAGTTGAAACTTCTTTCTCTGGTTTGAAAGAGATATTTTGGTACTTACCCTTTTTTCATGGCATATAAACTTTTATTGTTGGTAATTCTAGTTTAGAAATATCCTTGGATAATTCTTTCCAAGGTAAATTTTATAACACCCCATGATTTTACAGTATGTATCCTCCTAAATAAATTCAATTCACGGATAGCTTATATTATACAAAAATAATTATTTCATATTGTATAAATAATATAAAATAACACAGAGAACATAAAAAAAAATTTATAACTGAAGAATTAATGAAATGAGAGGCTTATTCTTGAAATTAAGGAATACATATAAAGGAAATAGTAACTTGAACTTTGAAATAATAATATGACCCTTAGGAATAGTAATTCATCCAATAGAATAGTGACATCATCAATGAAAGTATAAATAAAATTTAGGCATCTTATAAATAGTAATATGATATAATTATACCATAGTATAGGGAAATAAATGGTGTAGAAACTATTAATTAAGTGTAGATATTTTTTATAAACCTAAATGTTTTTTTACAATTTAATAATTAATATAAATATTTAAAAAAAATTATTTTCATAAAATTTATTCATAATTTCTTTATGATTATAATACATTTTTATGAGATATTAATTAAATTTTAAAAGTGTTATAAAATCAATTATAAATATAAAAATAGTATTTTCCATGTAAATTAACATTGTAAATAAAAATTAAATTTATCATATTCAGAATATTATTTTCATAAAATGTACATAATTTTTGATTTCTACACATTGAAAAAATTTTAGTTTGAATTTCTATGAATTGTTTTAATATATTTGAACATTTTTGTGAGTAATAAAATATAGTATTTAAATTATATTCCAAATAAATTAATTAAAACATCATTCGCGATGTAAGAAACTATTATTTTAAAATCAAATGTACTATGTACTGTATGTTGTAATGGAATCATAAATATTTCATACCTTGAGACAAAATAATTAAATAATTATTATAATAATAAAAAAACACCCCTCTCCCCTACTATAAGTACAACACTAACCACCGCTTCTCCTAACACCACTAATGCCTTGAATCTTGTCCAATTTTTAGAAAATTATCCTAAAAAAATCCCTCATGTATAGGAGCCCTTGGTCTAAACAATATACAAAATTAAATTTCTATATGGAGGTTCTCAGTGAGTGGAATTCAAGAGGTAAATCCTTTTTCATTCTCCTTTAATTTTTTTTAAATTATTTTCTTCTTTTTCTATCATTACCTATTCTTCCTAGAGAAACATTATAACTTCAATATCTTATATGTAATTTAATATTATGATGTTATTGGGAAATCTATAATCAAACCCCATTATCGACCTTTTTATTCTAATATTGAAAACATCATCCACAATGTGCCGAATTTCATCCTTTGTGGGCGATAAGTTGTTTTTTTCAATTCCACCTTCAAGTTTAGTGATAATTTTTTTTATATTTATACTAGACTATAATATATTTGTAAAACATATTTAATATTATGTAACCATTATATATACATCATGTTAATTCATATGACAAAACTAGTTCGTGATGATCGAAGAAACGCAAAAATAATCTAAAATACTACCACAAACATTTTTTATAATGATTCATCATAATACTATATAAAAAATGAAATATAAAACAATTTAATATTATGTATGTTTATTAATTACATATAAATTAAAATTTATACAATTATACTAATGTTACATGATTTTCCATACATATATACAAGTAAACCGATCATGAAAACTAAGGAAACGAGCGCTCTTGAATGATAAAATTGTATCTTATAATTCATCAAAAATCACATAAATAAACATAATAAAATTATAATAAATAAAATACATATATAATGTTTCATGAATAAATTAATAAATTTATTTAATCTGATTATCTACGACATTAACATCAAGTCTAGAACACATTCAGACATAAGGTAATGGATTTCGTCTAAATTTCAATTTCTTTGAGACATAAATGGTATTTTTAAACTAATAATTTTTATGTGATTTATATATTACCCCTTTGATATAAATTTTCATTTGAAATTATTTTTCTTGTAAATATCCATATTTTATTATATCATGTATATGATTATTGTCTATGTTTTATGACATTTTTACATACAGTGTTTACTTTAAATGATGAAATATTGATAAATTGGTATTTCCTACTTTATATGGATATTATGTTAAGTCATATTTTTTAGAACAAAATCTATGTATCAATATTGATTTTTAATTATATTAATGGGTAGTTCATGAATTTTATCCTCTTGATGCATCAATAGTTCTTGTGAGACAAAATAGTTGACTACAAACCATTTATGTTTTTTACAAACCGAATCAGACATGTTGTTACCCAAAAAATTAAAATATCTTGATGGTATAAAAGTTCATGTGGAAGATACATTATGTCCAATAAATAAAAAATTTCCTCATTTATTTATTAATTTCCATGAAGTTTTTATTATGATAAAAATTTGTGGACGAATTTTCGTTCTCAGTGTATTGATGGAATGCATTTTTTTAGATTATTTACCTTACCACCATGTCTAACCCTTATTGATGTTGTTTCACTTATTTTTGATTCATGTACCCCTTACTGAGTGTTTGAGCTCACCACTTTCATTTGTTTTCTTTCCCTATGATCTAAATATGAAACTATTGAATACGTTTCAGGGAAGAAATTTATTTCATTTTGTTATATTCTATGTTTATTTTAAAATGTTATAAGGGAACGATATTTGTATTTAGTTACATAAAGAATATTAAACTGGTCTATACATGGTGATTGTTTCTCTTATATATATTACATTATAATAAAACTACTAAAAAAGATGAGATACTGGGGTCATGGGTTGTTACAGTTGGTATCAGAGCAAGTTTAGTAGAATCATTGGGAACTATATTTAGATAACATAGTTTGGGGAACATAACCATAGGATAGAATTTGATGATAATCATAGAATAACAGCCTAGAATTTTTGTATGGTAGATGTTATGTGGGTTTACTAGAAATGTGCCCCTTTTTAGATAATTCAGGTTGACTTGGTTTTTTCACAGATGTACCTTGAGGTAAAAACAATGACAAGGTGACTTGGTCCTGACATGGTGTAACCTAGTACATGACAACATTCATTACTATGAAACGGGTTTGAAACTCCAAAGGGATATTCTTTGGATAAATCAAGTTCTCTCTACAAATCATTATGAAGGATATAAAATTAAACATCTACCTAAATAAACAATGGTTATTATTATGATATTATCAATGAATACATGATAAATTTATGTTAAGTGTTTTTCTAGATAAAAAATATGAATTATGATTCACAACCTAATTTAGTATATACCATTGATTATAAATGTAGCTTAAAAGAACGAACAGAATCAATTCCCATAGACAATATAGGGAGTTCCCCTCTAAAAAAGTCAACACGGTTAGTATTGGAGTTGAGCAGATCATGACTATATTAGGACAATATAATCTGATTGTGATGAATAACCATGATATACCTATGTTGGATCTTTTTATGTGAAAGAAGCCCCCATAATTTAGTGGGACTACTAATCCAGCGGTAGTTTAGAAGTGTATTAAGTACCCTGAAAAGTTATTTCTAGAAATGGGGTGAAATGAGAATGAAAAGGTAGAACTGGAGGCATATTGGTTCAAAGGAGATGTAGTTTTATGGTGGTATTTGATCCAGAATTCAAAAGTGGAAGATAAAATAGAAGACATGGAATGAAGAAATTTTAAGGAAACAATATTTGAAAAATACATCACTCGTGAGCAATGAAATGAATTGAATAAAATTTTCCTTAGCTTAAAGCGAAGGGTAGAAGAGAGTGTTATAGTGAATGATTATACCTTCATAAGGCTATCCAGGTTTGATATAAATTTCATAAGTTATTTGGAAGAAAATATTAATCAGTTATATAATGGTCTTAAACCATGTATCTGAAGGTAATTGGATTATCAAAAAATTTCATCATATGATTAAATAGTATTAAGTGCCATCAAAATAGAGAAATAATTCACTAGATCATAAATGTTCAAGGAAAAATAAATATATGAAGAGGTCTTATAATAACCATGGGAAGGATGAAGATTCAAAGAAGAAAAATGGAATGAAACAGTGTCCATTATGTAAAAATATTGGAAATAATCATCTCAAGAAAGGCCTCAAAGGAAACAGTGTTTTCAAAAAGTGTCGAGAAAAGGCCCACCAAGCTAATGACTCGAAGGGGAAGAAATATATCCACGATGTTAAATTCATAATCTGTAACAAAATGGGTAATTATTCAAATCAATTTACTCTGATTCAAAGAAATCTACCATAAAAGAGGCTACAAGTTGATTTCCAAGCGTAGGTTATCACCACAACTAAGTAGACGTCCCCAAAGATGTGGTGTTTGGTACATTAATCCTATATTCAAATCATTACAATGTCTTTTTTGATTATTAATCATCACCCCATTTTATATCCTCCCATTTTCTAATAAAATTAGGAATTTACCTTTCTATTTATGAAGGGAGTTGTTAGTCAAAACTCCCAAGGGAAGTATCATTGCAATAAAACAATGGCAGTATGTCCACTTTATGCAATATAAATGATTTTTTTCCAAATATATCAGCATAACCATGGATACATATTATTTAATATTTTATACTTATTGACTTAAAAAATATGATGTGAGAATTTTTTTCAAGAAGAATAAAATTATGATTTGTAAAGAATACGTATAATCCCTTTTCATTGGATCTTAAACATCATTAAATAATTTTTATCTAGATCCACCCCCAATAGCTCTACTGAATGCAATTATTGGGGAATAATAGAAAAAATATATAGGGATGTGGAAATTCATCTTCAAATTGTGAGTGTACCAATTGTACAGGAATACATTGATGTATTTCATGAGGAATTACCTGGACAGCCCCCAGAGCATTAATGTGAGTTCACCATTAATTTAATCACCGATGAAATTATAATATCAAATAATCCTTATAGGATGGCCATAGTAGAATTAGTAGAGTTGATGAAACTACATGAGGAGTTAATTAATAATGGATTTATTCATACTAGTGTTTCTTTATGGGGATCCCCTAATTTCTTAGTGAAGAAAAATGGATCCTTGAGTTTGTGCATCGAGTATAGAGAAATCAATGTAATTACAATAATGAAAAAGTATCATCTTCCTCAAATTGATGATTTTTTTGATCAACTCCACAAATATAAACATTTTTTCAAGACTAAACATCGTTCTTGGTATCATTAATTTCTAGTAAAGAAGGAATATTTTCCAAACACAACATTTCCAACCAGGGATAGATATTATGATTTTATAGTAATTCCATTTGGAATAACTAATGAATCCTTGATTTTAAAGGATATAATGAACAAATTATTCAAGGAACATATTAATAATATATTTTTTTGGTATTTATTGATCATATCGTAGTGTACTGAAAATATTATGAGGACTATGAGAACCACTTTTAGATTTTTATGAATACTCTTATCAAAAAAGTGTTATATGGGTAGTTTAGAAAGTGTGAATTATAGATTTAAATAGTTTATTTTCTTGTCCATATTGTCTCTACGGATGGAATGATATTTATTCCTGTAATGAAAAATGTAATCCAAGAATGGAAAATACCGACAAACATAACTAATGTACTTGGTTTTATTGGTTTACAAAGTTGATATTAGAGTTTCGTTTATAATGTTTTTTAGATTGGATAACCCTCTAACAAAGATCACATGTAAAGGGGTTGAGTTTGTATAGAAACAATAATGTATATAATGTTTTTATGAATTTAATAAATTATTGGTCAATGATCTGATTACGACTCTTCAATTAAGAAATGATGAGTTTGTGATTTATAGTTCTACATAAAAGAATGGAATGGGTTGTTTCCTTCTACAATACGATAATGTTATTGATCATGTATCAATGTATTTGATGACTCCTGAAAAAAATTATCTAACTCATGATCTTGAGTTAAAAATCAGAATCTATGATACGAAAATATGGAGAAATTATCTATATGGTGAACGACATGAGATATATACCGATCATAATAGTTCAAAATAAATCTTTATAAAGAAATAACTCAACATGAGGAAAAGTCGATGGCCTGAGTTACTAAAATATCATGATTCCTCAATACACAACCTCCCTATTAAAGAAAATAATGTAGTAGATGCATTATGCAGGAAATATTATGGTCTTCTTAGACAACTGATCACTGAGAAATATCCCATATTTAAGGATTTAGTAAATTAGTATATGAGAATTGTAAAAGAAAAAGAAAAAAACTCCTTTTTAAATTCATTATTAAACCATATTTACAATGGAGGATAAAAATCTCTCAATATAGTGATGTGAATTTCCAAAATTAATTTAAATCCATGAAGGATGGATGATTGTAAGACTATGTTCATGAGGATGGTGTTCTAAATTTTTTGAAAGAGGTTATGTGTTCCATAAATACCTATGATTAAAAGGGATCTATTAGATGATGATCAAAGTTGAAAGTTCTCTATACTCCCTGGTAGTATGAATATGTATTGAGATCTGAAGGAAACATTTTAGTGGGATAAAATGAATTAGTAAATTGGTGACTATGTGTCAAGGAGTATATTCTATCAACAAGTGAAGGCCAGGATATAACATCCTTTTCGATTCATGAAATCTAAACCTATTACTTTGTGGAAGTGGGGTGAAATTATGATGTACTTTTTCGTAGTAGTACCATGGAAACCTAGAAAGAATGATGAAATATGGGTATTTGTTTATTGACTTATTGAATATGCACATTTCCTCAATTTAAGGGAGGATTTTCCACTAGCTCTCCCATCAAGACTCTATATTAATGATTTTGTAAGACTTAATTGTGCACCTCTATCAATTGTGTTTGATCAGGATCCTTGTTTAACATAAAAAATATGGAAGAGTATTCATAAGGATTTTTATTCATAGCTTTATATGAGTACTTCATATCACCCTCAAACCAACGGAAAGTAGAATGGACAATTCAAACATTGGAAGATATATTGAGATAATTCTTACTTGACTTTCAAGGTATGTGGGATCAATATTTACATTTTTTTGTAATTTTATTACAATAGTAGTTTCAATTATAGTATTCAAATTACACCATATAGTGCATTATATGGTAATGGAATTTGAACTAAAACTTTATGGGTTAACGTTGCGTACAGGAAACATATAGGCTCAGAACATATTAAAGAGTCAACAAAAAAGGTAAATACTATTCAAGATAATTTTAAAGAATCAGAAAGTATAGAAAAGGGTTATACAGAATACCAGATAAAGGATTTGGAATTTCATGTGGTACATCATGTCTTTATGAAAGTGTCACCCTAGAAGGGTGTCTTAAGGTTCAGTAAGAAAGGGAAACTGAGCCCTAGGAACATTAGACAAATTGAAATTCTAGAAAGAATTAGTGTTGTATATTACTTGTTAGAAATTCCATAATTTATTTTTATAGTTCATGATGTTTCTCACATATCATTATTAAATAAGTACATGCCAGACCCAATGCATGTACTCAGCTATGAAAATAGCTAATTAGAACATGATTTTCCTATTGTGAAGAGCAAATTGATACTCCTACCACAAGAGAGATATTATTGAGAAATAAAATGATAGAATAGTAATGGTTCTTTGGAGAAACCATAAAATTGAAGGAGAAACGTGGGAACTTTAGGAAATTGTAAATAAGAACCACCCTTGTCTGTTTACAAGGAATTATTCATCAAACTTTGAAGGAAAAAATTTCTATATGGGAGAAGAATATAACAAACTTATATTTTAAGATATATATCATCTTAAATGAATTCTATATATCAATATATTACATCTCACAAAAAAATTATTTCTTATAGTATAAATCATATAGATTGAACAAAAGAAGATTTATAAAAGAATAATGAATTCAATAAGAGGGTTTTTCTAGAAATAAAGGAACATATATCAATGAAATTGTAACTTGAATTTTGTAATAATAATATGACCATTATGAATAATTATCGAACCAACATAATTGTATCCTAACCTATGACAAAAAAATTAAAATTTTGACATCGAATATTATATAATTATATCATAGTACAAGTAAATAAATGTTTATGAAATTATTAAGCAAGTCCTGGTATTTTTAATGAACATAAAGGATTATTTTCAATTTAAAAATTAATATAATTATTTAAAATCAAATTTATTTTCATAAAATTTATTCAAAATTATTTTTTGTGATTATAATATACTTTTATAAGACCTTAATTAATTTTTTAAAGTGTTATAAAATCAGTTATAATTTTAAAAGAAGTATTTTCAATGTGAATGATTATTTTAAATAAAAATTAAATTTCTCATATTTTGAAAAATATTTTCATTAAATGGAATTAATTTTTTAATTATTCATGTTGTAAAATGGCTAGGGTAAATGTTTTGGATTTTTAGAAAATACTTCAGTTTTTGGTGAATAGTAAAATAATGTAATTTACTGTATTTAAATTGTAATCCAAATAAACGAATTAAAAAAATGTATGATTTAAGAAAAAATTATTTCAAAATCACTTGAACTACCTACTATATGTAGTCCTATAATAAACACTATTTATTTTCTTGAGACAAAATAATAAAATAATGATTAGAATAATAAACAAGCACCCCTCTCCTCCACTATAAATACCACTCATCACCACATCTTATCCTCACACCACCAAAGCCTTGATTCTTATCTAATATCTTTATAATGCTCTTTCCAAACCTATTACCCATGTCCAGGATCCCTTGGTCTTAAAAAATATCATAATCAATTTTGTTAAGGGGGTTCTCAAGGAGGGGAATTCAAGAGGTAAATGGGTTTTCATTCTCTTTAAATTTCTATTATTTTATTTTATTTTTATTCCATCCTTACCAATTATTTCAAAATTAACATTATTACTGTAATATATTATATATAGTATAGTGTTATTATTTTATTGTAATTTTAATAATTAAAACCCTTCTCTTCCCGTTTTTATTCTAAAAATGAAAATATCTCCCTTGAGGTGCAAAATTACCACATTTTTGGATGATGAGTTTTTGTTCTTGAATTCCACATTAAATGGTGGTCGTAATACCATTTTTACTGTTAAAACCGAATATAATATATGAATTTCAACATATTTAATATTCTATAACTAGTATATATATTGTTAATTCATATGATAAAACAAGTTCATGATGATAGAAAAAACACAAAATTAATCTAAATTATGTTCACTAATAATTTACCTATTGATTAATCCTCATAAAATATAATTTAATAAAATATATAACCATGTAATATAATGGAATATCATTAATAACATTAAATTTTTATTCTTGAAAATTTTTATCATATTACACGATTTCCCATACATGTATACAAGTAAATCGATCATGAAAACCAATGAAACAAACACCCATGAACGATAAAATTGTATCTTATTACTCATAAAAAAGGACATAAATGATCTTAATAAAACATAATTAAATAAAATACATGTAGAAAAGAATATTAATTCATAAATTAATTTATTTCATCAGATTTTCCTTGAAATTAAGAAAAAGTGCATAACTTAGTTAGAAATATTTAATTGAATTACGTTTCAATTTCAATTTCAGTAAGACTTACATGGTATTGTGCACCTAATCATTTTTATATTGTTTATTTACTAGAAATTTGATATAATTTTTTATTTTAAATTTTATTCCTATTAAATAACCATATTTTGTTTCTATCAGGGATATGATTATTTCCCAATCTTTATATTATTATTATATACGGTGTATACTTTTAATGTCGAAATATTGAAAAATATGAATTTCGTACTCAATATAGATATTATGTTAAGAAATATTATTGTTGAGCTAAATCTACATATTAATAATAAATTGTACTTTAAATGAAGGGTTGTGCACACATTATATCCCCTCATTGTATCAATAGGTCTCATGAGACCAAATACATGGTGAAAAATCATTTGTGATTGTTTCCAAATAGAACCATACGTGTTTTTAACCAAAGACACAAACAATCTTGGAAGTATAATGGTTCATGCTCTAGATACATTATTTCTAATAAACAATCATTTTCTTCCTTTAGTTATTACTTTTCATGCATTTTTCACTATTGGAAAATCTATTGATTTGTATTCACTCTCAGTGTATTGAAGGAATGTGTTTTTAAAATTATTTACCTTTTCATAATTTTATGCATTATCAACATTATTTCAATTATTATGTATTCATGCAACCCTTATGGAACATTTGTGCTCACCAATTTAATTTTTTTCATCCCCCAGGTTCTGAATATGAAAACATTGAATAACTATCAAGGAAGCAGTTTATTTTATTTTGTTAAATTATTTTTTTGTTTACCAATTTAATAAGGGAACCATGTATGTATCTAGTTTCTACAAGACTACTAAACTGTTTAATCCTTTGTGATCTGGTCTCTTTTATGAATTACATTTTAATAAAATGACTAAAAACTCTAGGTTACTATGACCTGGGTTTGTTATAGATTTATAAGTAAGTGTTAGTTGAAATGGATTAGTATTATATTCCAAAATCAAGACTCTTTGAGAAAGGTAATTAAACAAGAAATGTTTTGAGATGATAAATAATTCAAATCAATGTAATATACATGGTCATTTCCTATAGCAGTTATTACAAAAAAAATGTTTTGGGTAAAATACTTTGAATTATTTTAAAACATAACATGATTACCATCATCAAAAAACTATAAAATTATAAGAAAAGTATACATTAATACATCTAAAAATAATACATTATAAATTAAGACAGTAATAGATATTATAATATGACTAAGTCCAATTTTTATCCCTTTGGTGTTATGTCCAAAAGTGACTTTCCCACCATCAAATTTGAGAAGTTTCTTGAAGATAATGTAGCCCCAAAACATTTTTCTATGACATCCATTGTCTATAATATATATGTGATTATTGGTAGTTTTCATTCTAGTTTCCTAGAGTAAATATTTTAAATAAGAATGTATTTTTGATCCAATTTTTTATTAGGTCCTAAAATGTTAGTAAAAAGAATATTTGGAATAGATAACTATTTTATTTTCTTCCAAGAAGTGGACCTATGAATTTTAGAAATAAAAAATATTATTAGGTCCATAAAATTAACACGTGTTTAAATAAATTGTAAAACTATATCTTTTGAAATATTTATTTATATATATACTTCAATATCTAGTTTGGTAACTAATTGTGGTTGTATATTTTGGAGTGGGATTCATTTTGAGAATTCGAGTATGAGATTCTATTCCATTTGTAAAAAAATATAGATCCCTTTTTAATTTATCATTTTACAAATTAATTTTAATTTATTTCTTTTAATATTTGAGCACTTTTTTCCTTCTCTATAGGAAAATCATCTCTAAAGTGATCAGATAAAGCATGCTACTTATTTAAATTTTTAATTTACCATTCACATTATTATATGTATATTCTATTCTACTATAGTATTAGAATAAATCATCACTGATCATATTTTAGTCATCATTTTCAATCTTATTTTGATTAGAAATATGGTCCAATAATGCTATAAAAATATTTGATAACTCAAATGTGTTTTTCATGGAAAACATATTGTATATTCCATTTATATCTTCTCTGCTCAATTTGGAGTCACTCAAACTATCATGTGAGCCAATTCATCTATCATTCATATCCTTTTTATATCCTTAACATTTTTTCCTTCTATGTTTTCTTACATTTTAACATAGTAAATTATTCTTTAATGTACCCTTTCATTTTACACTCATGGAAGGTCACTTCATTGGTGGACACATCCTTTTTCCCAAAATTTTCTCCAAAATATTTATTATTATCATAGATACCTATTTAATTGGATTTCATAAATAATTTCTCCTTCTTATATAAATTCATCCTTATTCTAGCAAGGTGAGTCATTTCCTCATCTATGTATTAGGGTGACTCATCATTACTAGAAGTTTCATATTGGATCTTTTCATTATTTGGTTTGAGTCATAATTCATGATGGTTACTTACTTCTTTTTAAGTTCATCATCATATTCCTTGTTCACTTGTAGTTCCTCCTAATAAATCCTGATTATTACAATGATTTACTTCACCAGAAAAATAATAATGTGATATGATTCTATGATCAAAAAAGATGTTCCTCTCCACCTATCAGGTAGATGTCATAACATTTTCATCGCTTGATATTTCCATCAATTGCATTTCAATGTGCGTGTATGGTGTTTATGATATCATTAAACGTGAGACACATATGAGAAAAGGAATCGTCAAGATTTATCTTAATGATGTCATATCTAATATTATAATTATTCAAACATATTTCTTTAACATTTAATGTTCCTTCATTTGATATGGAAAGTGTTTAAAAAATTCCAAAATTAGTTGAACATGATGATATTTTTGTTGTACATCTCGAACCTCTCGTTGTTTGATTTTCATGATCACAATCACTTTCATTTTTATCTAACATTGTGTTTTAAGTGTTTGTGTTGATAGGCATTTGATTGCCAAGAAGTTGACCAAGGAAGAGGCAGAAATGGACTGAAATTCAGTCCACCGGCCGACCGGTGGCTTCACCACCGGCCAGCCGGTGGCACCCAGACTCAAGGGGTAGCTACTGCCTCCCCACCGGTCGACCGGTGGCTCTGCCACCGGTCGACCTGTGGCATCCAGCCCAAAAAGTACAATCTACTCTCTTGCCACCGGCCAGCCGGTGGCTCCTCCACCGGTCGACCGGTGGCACCCAGATGAATAGTGAGACCTACTGTCTCACCACCGGCCATCCGGTGGCTCCTCCACCGGTCGACCGGTGGAGCCTGGACCAGAATTCTCTCCACATTCCAAGGCACCGGCCAGCCGGTGGCCCTGCACCGGCCAGCCGGTAGCCCAGTCAAACTAGCCGTTGGGGTTGACCAGTCAACCTTCTTTTGGCCTCCAACGGCTCCGAAGACCTCTCCAACGGCTCCGAAGCCTCCCCAAGGGTTCCTAGACTATAAATAAAGGCCAAGGAAGCCCCGGAACCTCAAACGGATCACATACCAAGCGCCCGGACATTTTGTTGCACATTTGGCGAACCTCCGGCGCTCCACCTTCAAGGATCCTCAAGTGCTCCAACCAACTTCCAATCCAAGGAGCACCTCAAGAAGCTTGGGAGAGCACGCTACATCAACTCCATCATCCAATTGGCGCCCAAGTCTTCCTCCATTACGGTTTTTCATTCTTTATTTATTTTGAGCTTAATTTGGGTTTGTGTCTACAAACCAAACTCTTTTCTCAACCTCCCTTTCTTTGGGTTCTCACACCACCACTAAGGTGTGAAGAGGTTGTCAAGCCTTCCTTGTAAAAAGGCTTGAGATCGGTGAGCTAGTCTTCACCCGTAAAAAGACTAGTGGGTTATTGCTTAACCATTAAAAGCATTGGGTTCTTGCTTAACCACCAAAAGCAAGCTGTAATAGGTCCTAGTGCTACCTCAAAGCCTAGTGGGTTTCTTGCTAAAACCATTGAAAAGCAAGCGGTAGAATCTCTCAACGGTTGAGTTGGGAGCGGAGACGTAGGCCGGGTTTTGGCCGAACTCCGTTATCAATTTCGTGTGTCTTGCCTCTTTTATTTTCCGCTGCATTTACTTTGATATTTGATTTTAATTTGTTAATCATTTATTAAAAGGCAATTCACCCCCCTCTTGCCATCATTCCCACCTTGGGGTGTTCTTCCGACCCAACAATTGGTATCAGAGGGCGTTTTTGAATAATTCCCTAACCCGGTTTCAAATTAAAGATCCTATTTCTTTTTGTGATGGCTTCTACCGCTTCTTCCTCTCAATCCCCCGAAGGCTTTTCTTTGGATCGAGCTCCATTTTTTGATGGGACCGATTATTCTTTTTGGAAAACCCGCATGTCAACATTTCTTAAAAGCATTGGCTATCCAATTTTTAAAATTGTTATGCATGGTTTTACGCTCTCTTCTCCCGATGAGTCTAAGTGGACCACCATAGATATTAAGAATTTCGAGCTTGATGGCAAAGCCATGAATGCTCTACATTGTGGGCTAGACCGAAATGTATTTAATTGTATTTCTTCTTGCACATCTTCACATGATATTTGGAAATGTTTAGAGCTAACCCATGAAGGTACTAGCATGGATCAAAAGCAAGAACCGGCTCAAAAGCAAGAACCCGCTCGAAAGCTAGAACCCGATGCAAAATCCGTACCCGCTTGCCCACTTCACAAGAAAAGGGCCAAGAAAAAGGAAAAGAAGAAGGCTTCAAAGGCAACATGGAGTGATAGCTCCACCTCTTCATTTTCCTCCTTCTCCTCGAGCGACCAAGGTAAAAAATGCCTAATGGCAAAACATGAGGTACCATCATCCTCTTCCTCTTCTTCCTCCTCTTGTTCTTCAAATTCAAATTCATTTAATCATTTGTCTTATGAAGAACTCTCATTTGCTAGAGACCAACTTGAAAATGGTTTTCACGAACTTTCTTCAAAATTTGTTTCTTTAAAAAAGTCTTTCAAAAAACTCTCTTCCGAAAAAGAACAACTTCTCAAAGAGAAGGAAGAGTTGACCCTTAAAATCCAAAATTTTCCAAATGTTGATTCCATGGAATCAACCATCAAAGACCTTAGAGAGACCCTAGCCAAGTTCACCCAAGGTGAACAAAATTTGAAAAATATACTTGGTTCCCAACGTATATCCCGAACCACCAATGGACTTGGCTATACCAACCGAGCCTCCTCCTCCCATGCTCAAACTGTTTTTGTAAGGGGGAGCTCCGATTTTAAATTTTGTAATTATTGCAAAAAACCCGGGCATCTCATTTATGAGTGTAATTGTAAAAACGCCCGGTACGGTCAACCCAAACCAATTTTTTATTCGGACGAATTTTATAGGAGAAGACCCGCCATGAGGCAAGTATGGATTGAAAAATCCCTATTGGCAAGTCTCTCCGGGCCTAAATTTGTTTCGGTTTCAAAAACCACTCCCCGGTGATTAGTTCTTTTTATTTAGGGGGAGAACTTTCTCATTTTTGATTCAAAATCTCAAAATTCAAAAATTTCATTTGGTTTCAAATTTCAATTTTCAATTCTTTTTAAAATTCAATTTAGAATTTTCAATTTTCAATTAGTTTCCAACAGTTGGTATCGAATTGGTTTTTGATTCAAAACTTTCAATTCAAACTGTTATTCAATTTTTGTTTCAAATCATTCAATTTCCAAAATTTCAATTGATTTTCAAATCTCATCCCTTGTTTTTCAAAATTTCCCTCAATCAAGTTTTATGCCCCACTCTATTTTGATAATCACAAAGGGGGAGAATTTCTTGATTGATTGGGGGAGAAACTTTTTTGATCATGCTTTGCTTTACATTTCATTTTTATTTAAGCATTCCTTTCAATTCATGTTTTTACTTTAATTGTTTAAGTGATTGTGATCATCAAAATAGGGGGAGATTGTTGTACATCTCGAACCTCTCGTTGTTTGATTTTCATGATCACAATCACTTTCATTTTTATCTAACATTGTGTTTTAAGTGTTTGTGTTGATAGGCATTTGATTGCCAAGAAGTTGACCAAGGAAGAGGCAGAAATGGACTGAAATTCAGTCCACCGGCCGACCGGTGGCTTCACCACCGGCCAGCCGGTGGCACCCAGACTCAAGGGGTAGCTACTGCCTCCCCACCGGTCGACCGGTGGCTCTGCCACCGGTCGACCTGTGGCATCCAGCCCAAAAAGTACAATCTACTCTCTTGCCACCGGCCAGCCGGTGGCTCCTCCACCGGTCGACCGGTGGCACCCAGATGAATAGTGAGACCTACTGTCTCACCACCGGCCATCCGGTGGCTCCTCCACCGGTCGACCGGTGGAGCCTGGACCAGAATTCTCTCCACATTCCAAGGCACCGGCCAGCCGGTGGCCCTGCACCGGCCAGCCGGTAGCCCAGTCAAACTAGCCGTTGGGGTTGACCAGTCAACCTTCTTTTGGCCTCCAACGGCTCCGAAGACCTCTCCAACGGCTCCGAAGCCTCCCCAAGGGTTCCTAGCCTATAAATAAAGGCCAAGGAAGCCCCGGAACCTCAAACGGATCACATACCAAGCGCCCGGACATTTTGTTGCACATTTGGCGAACCTCCGGCGCTCCACCTTCAAGGATCCTCAAGTGCTCCAACCAACTTCCAATCCAAGGAGCACCTCAAGAAGCTTGGGAGAGCACGCTACATCAACTCCATCATCCAATTGGCGCCCAAGTCTTCCTCCATTACGGTTTTTCATTCTTTATTTATTTTGAGCTTAATTTGGGTTTGTGTCTACAAACCAAACTCTTTTCTCAACCTCCCTTTCTTTGGGTTCTCACACCACCACTAAGGTGTGAAGAGGTTGTCAAGCCTTCCTTGTAAAAAGGCTTGAGATCGGTGAGCTAGTCTTCACCCGTAAAAAGACTAGTGGGTTATTGCTTAACCATTAAAAGCATTGGGTTCTTGCTTAACCACCAAAAGCAAGCTGTAATAGGTCCTAGTGCTACCTCAAAGCCTAGTGGGTTTCTTGCTAAAACCATTGAAAAGCAAGCGGTAGAATCTCTCAACGGTTGAGTTGGGAGCGGAGACGTAGGCCGGGTTTTGGCCGAACTCCGTTATCAATTTCGTGTGTCTTGCCTCTTTTATTTTCCGCTGCATTTACTTTGATATTTGATTTTAATTTGTTAATCATTTATTAAAAGGCAATTCACCCCCCTCTTGCCATCATTCCCACCTTGGGGTGTTCTTCCGACCCAACAATTTTGTTAAATTAATATTTAGCTAAGGAATAGTATATTGAATTTTTAGCTTTACAATTACAATCCTAGGACTCATTAGTGGCATCACACCAAAATTTTGTAGGGGCTTCAGGTATCTCATATTTATCCTCAATAATAGTCTAAATATCAAATCCCATGATTTGTATATAAATTTACATTTTAATATTCTATTGTTTATAGTTATTTATATTAAAATAAGGTGGCCTACAAGTGGAATTTCCTTAAATAATATTGTTATCCAAAAATATATAAATTTATTTCTAACAAAAAATAATGATATTTAGGTAAAACTAGATAACAAAAATAGTTTTTCTTAAAATCCTTCGATACCAAATATTGGTTACAGTGGTACACTCAATAGGGGGTGGATTAATTTTCCCATTAAAATTTATATGAATAATATATAAAACATAAGCCCCCCTATATATTAAAAATTACTAGTTATGTAAAATTGTATAATTATGTAATTATATATTTGGAATATATTAACAAAATCTCGATCATCGCTCAATAAAAATAACATTAAAAATATGTTAGTATTTGAATCTAATCTTCCATAATCAAACACAGTATATAAAACCTATCTTAAAATAAACTCATTAATGTAATTCTTTGAAAATAAATAGTAGTTAATTTTAAAAAAAATAGTAAAAAAATCCAAGAAAATAAAAAATATAATATTAACTGGGGGGGTTCCATATCAAGACAATACATAATCCGATAGAGTCAATAATCACCTTCTTCCATGTAGTTTATTATATATTAAACTGATCCGAAAATTGGATCAAATTATAAAAATATATTTAATAATATTTTCCAAGATATACACCAGACACTTCTGTAGTTATATTTGAGATTAAAGAGATACATGTCACACACATCCTCATTTACAGTTGTAAAGGGGAATAAGAAAGAAAATATTTCTAAGAGAGTTCTTATTACTCTACATTTTAGTGCAAAAGACTATGTTTTATAGATAAATAAAGTAAAACAAAACCACTTATGAAAGTTTTGATAAACGATAAAGAGTAGTGAAATTAAGATGTGACATTGTCATGATACAGAATCCGAATACCTTAGATTGTATAATAATATCTTAAATTTTCATTTAAATTAATTAACTATGATTTCATAGAAAGTGGAGAAAACAATTGACCAGGATTTATGGAAATCCCATTGTTATTGTTCAGTTTTTTGATTAGTGTTCTTCCAAACATATATGTCTGGTATATTTTTTATGTCTCAGTGTAGGCGAGTCTTTGTTTTTATATTATTTCACATAAATAAGTTAATCCAGACATGAGGGTGATCATAGGAATATGTATCTTTATAATTGGTATAATTTTTCATTGTAGGACAATAATAAAATATGCAAAATCCTCATACCGAGAGACATATATAGAAATATTGAATCATCCTTTAATTCATCCATGGAGATGTTTATGATAAATAATTCTAAAGTATATATTCATTTTACTTCAATTGAATTACTTAATATAGAAATTGATAATTAGTTTTGAATTTAATTTAAAAAAACTATGGTATCTTTGGAGGAAGCTCTGGATAATGGAGAGAGCAGTTATCTAAATTAGATACTCCTTGTCGTTGAAATTCCTTGTGAACTAATGGTAGCTTCACCTGATGGGCACATTTGTTTATGGTATTAATGTTTAATGGAATGTACATTATTGGTAGATGCTCTCTAAATTTTGGTAGCTCCACCCAATGGTATCACAACCTAATGAAAAATCATGGTGGTCAAAGAATTTGAACTATCGGTCAAATATTTTACTAACAGTATCTTGGATCTGTAGTTTCTGATGGTATCTATTTTCAACTATTTCTTTCTCATTTATACTAATGGTAGATTATAATAGTAGGTTCATGATTTAGCTATTTTTATGACTTTGGACATAAAATAAAATAACAATGTAAAACATTTAAAATAATTATTAACATTACAAACATGATTTTATATCATTAAATTATGGATTTTCTTGAAAAAATGTTACAATATGGAGGTTATTGGGACCTCTTAGTGGGATAATTAAAGCTTCTAGGTAATCTAACATTCAATTCAATGAATATTTAAGAGATTTGGGTTTCATTAAAAATGAACTTGGTCTCTATGTTTAGAATTAGTTTAGTGGGAGTTCCTTCTAGTAGGTCTTTATTAAATATAAAACAATAGAAATACATACTATTTATAGAGTCAATTAAGTAATGGATAAACAATTTCTTCTCCAAAGAGTAATTTGGTGAATCTTTATATATCTTTGGAATCAATATCAATCATGATAGATCATAGAGGCTACTTGGACTATGTTAGATTACAAAGATTTACTATATACTAATGTTATTTAGTATAGAATAATCTAAAAGGGGATTAGTTTTAGTGTCATATAGTATAAAAAACACTATAAAAATGTGTTCATAGATATAGATTAGGAGAGAGGTATGAGTTGAACCCCATACACATCTATGATGGTATCTATCCTATATTGAATTTTATCTACAAGGCATGATGTTTTTTATACACTAAACATGGTAGGTAGAATTAAATATGATTTAGGATAACAACATTTATATTCTATTAAATATATCTTTACTAATCTATGATGTACTAATTTTATGCTTCTAGTATCTGGAAGACATTAGGAACAATCCACCATAGGATATAAGGATGGTAATATCCTTGTATATTATAATGATGTAAATTTTTAGTAAGGATATATCTTAATACTCAGTGGATGAGATATAAGATGGAAGAATTCAAAGAAAATAGTTGAGGCTAATTATACAATGTATTCCAAGTATATAATTAATTCTTATGTGTTGAATGAAACAATTTGGATTCAAAACATCATCTAAAATAATTATGTGGTACCTAATAGAAAGGATCTTATCATGTTGTATGGTGATAATAATACACAGGGGCCAATAAAAAATTCATGATAGTCACATCAATTGTAGAGGTGTACAAAAAAATGTCTACCCATGATAGAGTATTCTCAATGGGGTGAAGTTACTATGATAATACTTTCCATGAAAGAAAATGTGAGTGACCTCTTGGTTATGTAATTATCACAAAAGATGTATAAACCTCACAAGAGAGATATAAAACTAAATGTTGTTAACATCAATATCTGTGGTATGTGGGATAATGTGGGAATTAGTTCCATTGAACAATATTCTATGTAATTTATTATTACCGGTACTCATATATTTTGATATCAATATAATTTATTTATCACATCATAATTGTTCATCTATGTGGCATAGTATGTGCTAATGTCCTTAGGAAACTTACCACAATGAGATGTCATAACTATTCCCTACCATGATAAAGACCAAGAAGATCTATGAAATTATTCATAAATATAATTTCTATTTAAGGATGATATCAATTGACAAGAAAAAATGATATATGCTATCAAGGGTAGAGACTCATTGGAATTTTAGACACATTCTCATAGTGTACTCCTTTAGTAATATTCCTTACATGATATTATGAGAACATGACCAGCTAATGTAGAATATACATTTTTGGGTCAATGGATATTCCTATATGTGGATGTGTTTAAGGATCCCTAGACATTAATATTATTAAAAATGGATTCCATGGTTCATATATTTGATGTATGGATGAAAATAATGATTTCATATACACGCGGTGAGGAATGGTATGTTGGGTGCATTATGAGTGATGTTTTTTAATGAACAATGAATGAAAATATTACTCCTTTTATTTCCATAAAATAATTTAATATATCAAGCCTTTTGATTGAAATTGGAATGCCTGATAAAGTCTGTGGCCCTGGAAACAATTTCGTAAAGTTAATTTTCTAAAATTAAATCAAAAAAATCATTGGCAGTTTAGGTTAATGACACCAGTATTCAATATGGTTGGTTACATATATCGAGAAAAAATATTATATTACATAGTGTATGTTATTATGAGGTCACATATCATTGAGACATTATATTCATACACTAAGAGAGCCTTTGAGAGTTTATAGACCCAGACCTTTGACATTTTTATCTGTAGCATAATTCCACTGAGGTTCATAGAGAGTCACACACTAAGTGTATTTAAAACCTCAGTCAAATTCCTACCAATATAACATGTTTGATAAATATTAGACTCATCTGTGGTTTAATAATTGATCATGATTATTTTATTTTAAATATTAGGTCAATATTTATTTGAAAAATATATATTTATGTTGAATAATTAATATTTATTTATTTATCAAGAAACTATATTTAATTAAATGAATACATAATATTTATTTAATAGGGTTAATTATGAGTGGAACAAAATATTTATTTATTTATTTATTAAAATTATATATATATCATATATTTTCAGTGAATATAATATTTATATATTTTTTTACTAAATAACACATGTATATTTAATTAATTTACTAAAAATCCACTATACAGAGCTGGATAAATATTGTGGAGGATTGGTTAATATAGAATTATTATCCAACGTGAAATATAATATTAAATATTATTTGAATAAATAATAACTTATTCCTAAAATAAAATAATATTATTTTTATATGTGAGTTTAGTGCATGAAAATTTAATAATTATTATAAATTTAGTACTTAGACATGAGGTTTTCCATAAATTAATAAAATAATAATGGTCTTTGCATAATTAATATTATCTAACACTATCACTTTTTAATCCCTATTATGATTTTTATGAATTCTTGAGCAATATTATATCATTATGAATAATTAATTTATGAATGTATTCCCTCAATCACTAGAGATATATCCCTTACAATTATCTAACGAATAAAAATTAATTCTCCCCCTCAAGAACAAATTCTTCTCCCCATGATTTATTTGGCTGCGATCAATGATGACAGTCAAAAGAGTTTGATTCATATATTCTAGCACCCAAAGAATTTAACAACGAAAAATGCATATATTTTTTATGTTTTATTGATCAATTATATATAGATTCCACACTTCATTCTTCTAACACATTGATGGTAGGATAAGAGTGGTCTACGAATTCATCAATGGAGAAGGAATTACAAGATAATATTTATTCTAAATCTTTCTATAACATAAATATAAATTACATGTGATGATCCCACATTTGGGTTCTAGTATTTACAAGTCAATTTTTCATAAATTAATTTCTGTAGGTAATGAAATTATTTATCACGTAAATCAAATATTATTCATTTATAATTGATCAAATTCAAGTCGTCGATTCCAAAATTGGTGCTTCCACTATGGGTAGAATCCTTAGGTTCAATCACAAAAATCTTTTCATGAAACTTAAAAAAAATTATTAACTAATATTGTAGGAATATTCTAGTGAATGTGGGACTTTATGATTGAAAAATATGATACCCTAGAATAAAATATTTAGTGAATAATTAAAAAGAACCATTAGCGGAAGATAAAATTATAGAAGTATTTTGATGTTATTTTATGTATAGAATGATTAGGCTCAAAAAACAATACAAAAACTAAAAAACCAGATTATCTGATTCAAAACATCCATAAAGTACCTAATTAACAAAAACACATTTATTTTCTATGTGTGTATACAATTGTAATTTTGGTAAATATGTTTAACGGTCACATGCACATTTTGTACCACCAAACTTACATGGTTAATTTATGATGATAATAAATTTCCCAATGAATTAATAACGATGGTGTATTGAATGCCTTATACAAGATAATTTATAAACTATTAACCCATGAAATTAAATAATTTATGATTTTCTACGCATATAATTCAAAAAAACATTGAACTAAAATATAATAATTACAAAACAACAATGAAATTACATATAATGGTAAAAATAGGCATGTAAAATCAAATAAATAGATGGTTAAGGAGTTTTATATTCTAGATACTTGTTATTAATATATCATAGTTATTTAAATAATATTTGTGATAGTTTTTAGAATACTTATCTGGTAAAATTATTTTAATATAATATAAAAAGTATATTTATATTTTGGGAATAATAAGTGCATAATTATTTTTCATTACTAAAATTCATTCATTCTGGATATTTTTAAAGTTATCTAATTATAAATTTTTGTGTTGTCTCATAAAAGGAATCTTGGAGTGTACAAAAAATGGATAAATCAAGAATCCAAATATGATTATATTATATATACATTGATAACAAGAGGGGTATATTGCATTTTTTGTTGTAATTCATATAGATAGTTAAATTTTTTCAACACATCATGGGTCTAAATGAAAAATAGAAATATAAAACAACACATAATATGTCTATCTAGATATGGTGAAAATAAAATTTTCATTTTCTACAATGATTTACCAATATTGCGATAAAAGGTGGAACATTTATGATTTTTTTTAAGAAAAATATGTGGTGTGACATCACCTGTTTGTTAGTGGAAGGAAGGAAAACCATGATTGAAATTAAAAAAGGATATATCTAATTCATCCTAAGGTATTTAACTATATAAAATTTTTCTACACTATAGCTCAATATAATGATATAAAAGAAAAATTATAGCATTATGATCCCCTATTTCTCAGGTTGATTAATAGACATGTACTAGTAATCCAAATATAATTGTTAATGTATTTGTGATACTCATTCATAGAGTGACAAAAGTTTTGATATCTATATTTCAATCATAGAAAAAATGCAATGATTAATGAATTTTACACATACATAAAATTCAATATCTATTATATACTTTATGTAATTCTCCTAAATATATCATTATCATTTAGATTGCACCTATTACAAAAAAAATTGCAATGTCTTTGAAAAACTGTCGTTTCCTTTGTATTTTATAGAATTTGAAAATATTGAGATGTAGTATAATTGAATGATTTAATTAATTTTCTATGTAAATAAAAAACCCTCCAAAATATATTTGATCGTTATTCTAAAATGATATAGCGAAGACTAAGCACTATGGGTGTGTGATGAAATTTGGAAATGCCTGAGTAAATTAAAATATGTTGAATCTTGTATATGGATAACCTAACTAAATTGGGTAACCCAATCCCATATATTAAAAATTGGAAGTTTTATTGAAGTGAGAGGGTATATGAATTTTATTAAATTTAGTATATTTCAAAATCGACGGATGGAGACGGAAGTGGAGTTGTAATGTTATAGAATACAAATGGAGTGTTAAATATCAACATTTTTATGGTGATTTATCCCATATATTATACGGGATTGAGAGTAAATATGAAAGGATTTTCTTATATAAAATATTAGTGTCTATCTATAGAGGGTATTTTTTCAATAAATTTAATAACGAAGTAGAGTTTTAAAAAAAGGATGAGAATACCATGCATGATCATAGAGAATAAATTTTCACTAAATTTTAATGTGATTATGTATTGTGATAATGAGTTGCTAAATCATAAGTGGGTATTGGAATATATTGATTTATTGATCAGTATGAAAATTTGGAAATATTTAATTAAAGATTTTTTTATCACTCAGTCATAATGATTCACTAGCATGAACACTAAGTATATTTTCCATGTTAATGTGTGAGGTAATGAAATTTAATATTCATTCTCTGAAGTGTAGAGTGAAACATGTGAATATTAATATTGATATCCACATACTAATTTATGGAACACCTAGATTATTCACTGATAATCAAAATTCCATTAGTGCATCTTTTCTATGAATCGTTTTGGAATCTACAGTTTTATAATGGATCATATGAGTTTATTGATGGATAACATAATGGATCGAGGTATCATACTGAAAATAGTTTTTGGAAATCAAGTAAAATTATTGTGATTCAAAAGAAATAACCCTTGATATCCTATTAAATCATCATAGATCACTCAACCATAAATTTTTTAGAGTCATTTCTCTTAAAAATTCTATATACTATAAATTATTGATTCATTGGTTCATTTTTATTTTTGGAAATGAGACACAATATCCAATAATGCTTTATGGATTTTCAATATTAGTAAGCTAAAACTAGTGATAAGAACACTATTGCTACAAAATAACATGGATACTCCCCTTATTGTGCTAAAATCATCTTGTTAAATTAAAGGAGTGTTATGTGTCTTATAATAGACCCATATTATTATCACAAACATTTGATATCATGTAATGTTGTAGAAATTTATATTATTTTTTACTTTTCACTTTATAAATAAATTATAGATTCAAGGAATCACAAATGATATACATTGTTACTGATTCTATATATTTATCATTTCAACATATATATTATTAATTTTTCATGATTTTAAGGTTTCTTTCGATGAGGATATATTTGGATATAAATAGATTACCAATAATTCTAGATATTTATAAATTGTTCCAAAAAATTCCTAGAAAAATACCCTAAGGATCTAAATGAACATAATCCACTATGGATGTTGCATGGATAGGAGTTCACCAGATTCTTGATGCTATAATCTTGAATAAGAACGTATAACCAACGTATAGAGTCATATTAGTAAAAATTGTATTTATAAATCTATCATTTATAACACATACCCTAAATATAATTAATTGTGAAATGACGCATCATTATTTGAAGTAACTATTGAAATTTAATTGAATTCCATAAAAATCTACTCAGATGTTTATTTAAGGTATAGGTCACACTAGTTTAGTATATTCTACTTCATGGAGTTTTAGGGGTTGAACGTTGGTAGACGTGTTTTAATTTTATATAAATATAAAATTAAGAATGTACCTATATAAATATGATTAGAATTTATCCCAAATATAAACTTATATCTAAAATGATTTTAGTAAAGGACTTTATCCCAAAAAACAAACCATTGATTTTAAAACATGAATTTCAACATGTGGGAAAAAGAGAAGTCATATTAAATGAATCATGTGATTAGGTATGAAACTATAATAATAAACATTGAGATATTTAGTTTTCACTAACCCTATTGATGAAATTCATTAATGAATGGCCGAGTTCCATGGGGCTGACACAAGATGATTTAACTAGGGGATGGAATATTGGAGAAAGGTCCATTAAGGTGATGCAACAAATCAATAACATGAATAATATAAATTAATCCCAATATATATGGAATGTAATGGTAGATATGGATAATGAATTTACATATATAGAGGGTGTAAATTCATATATTATAGTCCACTAAAAATATTTACAAAATCTTATGTCAGTAGCACAAGTTGACTATGAATAACCCCTCTATTATGGTATTTATGGGATTATTGATATTAATTAAATAAATATTGATATTTCACTATGAAAATCATCATAATATAATTTAATGTAATTATGATTAATCAAAATATATGGATTATATTCTATTAGTACTTGTCTCATTTTGAATATATATAATCAATGTTGGGAGAATAATTCTACTCATTTTTGGAAAGTTAAATGAAATTTCAAGAAGTCTAGATTTTATAAAATCCATGGGAATATTTAATTAGGGTATAAAATAAAAAATCAACAAGGGGTTTATAGGCACCATTATTCTACTTCAAAAGAATTTGATAATTGGGTTGGAATGATTCTATTGAAACCGTGGAATATTTCCAGAATGTTAATGGGGACAAATTATTTTTAGTAGAAATAAATACAACTTCTCCAGTGTTTTTAAATTAAATAAAAGAAAAAAAATGTAATATAGAAAAAAATATATATCAAATTTGGGTAATTATAATGGAATAAAAAAATGAGTGATATGGATAACATGTCATTTTCTATTTCAACAAATCATAAAGACATATAAGAAAAACTCCCAACCTAATATGAAAAAAATTATTAGTGGTATAGATAAGGAAATGAATGGAAGTAATGAATTAGACGGTATATCGGTGAAAAATATTAAATTTAATGATAAGGTAGATAAACCTACTAATAAGGTTGTAATATATTCACTAAAAATATTGACCAAAAAAGTGGGGGGACTGTTGACTATTCTTGATGAATTAATGTGATAAAAGACCGGAAGAATATAAATGACCTGAAATATTCACAAAAATAGATATATAATTATATTAACATATATAAAATTATAAAAATAATAATATTTATATTATTGGTTTATTTATAGGGTAATATTAATCTCTTTTATTTGATAGTGTATATGGAGTTGGAAAGTAGAGAGATAATGACCCCAAAAGTATCCTTATATCTAGATGAATGATATGTCACATATCTCATGGTTACCTTTGAATACTTACTAGATAAAATTAAAAAATGTATATTATATAAAAATTTATTATAAAATGACATTGAAATAGATAAATAGGTACCTATAATACATGGAGGTCATTTTATAGCTATTATAGGTGCTACATGGAATGGTTATACTTTATGTGAGAGAAGAAAAACAAATACTCAATTCCATCCATTAATTAAAATAACTGAATATGTTGGATAATGTTTGAAACTTATATAAGAAAAAATGACGTTTTTATTGAATGTCCCGAAGGCCTACATTTTTATTGATTTTTGATAACCCCCCTTTCAAAGAATTAGGGGGAACCCTTACAAGGCCCGTAGGCTCAGATATTACATGGCCCTTAGGCTTAGGAGATTACATGACCCAAAGGTCCTAGGGAATTCAACTAGACTATCTACAAGGAACTACCCCTCCCCAGCATCTGCATCATGATAGTAGCTCTCCACCTTCGCATTGCTATTTGGCTAGGCTTCCCGTGCAAGCAAAGGAGAGTAGAAATGGCATATCCACACCCTCTCACTCTGAAAAATCCATTTGGCTCTGCTCTAGTGAGTGTATCTGCTCTGAATCCTCTTCTGGGGCTGCTCCTTTTTGTAGACTGTCAGGGGAAACTGCATGTGGCCCAAAGGCCTTGAGGTGGCCCGAAGGCCTTAAAGGTGGCCCAAAATCTCTACTGACCCGAAGGTCTGGGTGGCCCGAAATCCTTTAGGACTCCAAGCCCAAACTGGTGGCTCATGGTGAATAGTTCCAGATGCTACAGTATTGAAGAGTACCTGCTACAATAACTGCCATAGTTCTTGATATAGTACCCACACAGTGTATAGTTCTTCTATAGTACCCGTATAGTGTACAGTTCTACTATAGTACCCGCACTGTGTACAGTACTGCTATAGTTCTTCTACAATACCGGTACGGTACTGCTACAGTACCCCCAAGAAATATGCTTCAACCTAGTTTTGAACCTAGGTCTCGTGGATGCACTTAATGATACCTCACCAACTGGAATGAGGTTTATGTACAAGTAAAAATGACGTTAGTTTACACATTAAAAATCAATTTGAAAAAGTTATATTTGATAAAAATAAGATAATTGAAAACTTGTGAAATCAACTGGATAAACAATAAGTGAAACATATCATGTATAAAGAATAATTTAATATTATTTAAAAATAGGTCAATTAAAAACATATAGATAATGATAATACTTATACAATAACTATGTATAAAACCCAAAATCCCATAACACAGATCCATTGATTACTTTATTATATTGATATAAAATACAAGGGATCTCACCACATAAGAATGATCTGTTTAGAATTCTTGAATATATAGATACATACATGATTCCTATATTACATTGAGAATATAAAATACAGAGTATATGAATTATTTTTGAATACAATATATTATTCATAATATACTTCTTCATACCATTTGGAAATGAATACAAATAAAGGGTGAGCTTAGATGCATAGTAAGGGTTACATACAATAGATTATATCATGATTAAATAAGGAGTAATTAATATTGTAAGGTAAATAATTTTAGACACATTCCATTTAATAAACATATTGCGAAAAATTGAATACATGGATAATATAAATGTATAAATATCATGGATAATAATAACTAAATTGTTAATGAATGAAATTATTAATGTTTTATGTAATGAAAATCACTCCATGATATCTCTACAATCAAATCCTTATTCCAAAAAAACTTAAACTATGGGTAGAAATACATCAAAAACACATTTAATTTGGCCAACTTATTTGTCTCATGAGACCCATCAATAGAACATGGGACTCTATAATTCTGGGCCCCACCAATTACTACATGTCCAATGAATTCCTTTTAAATTGAATTTCATTCCTAACAACATTTTTATCAATAAATATCCATATTGATTAAAGAATGCAGAATTTCATAGTTTTCCCCAGTCAATTTAATAAATTTCATAGTATGAAATGAAATGATGAAATGGTATATGATTTCATAAATAATCGTATAAAAGGTGGATATGTTTGATATTTTTAATTTATAATGACAAATTATCATAAGATTGGGAATGTCTCAAGAGATAGTTTATGAAAAAATAATTAATAAGAGACAATTGGCCACCATCTATTCATCAAAAACATAATTTTTGTATTATGATCAGGTTATTTATGGAAATGAGGAAAACGAAAGTTAAATATTAAAAATACCATTAACATGTTTTTTAAACCATTTAAAACTTATAGAATATGGTAAGTGTATAAAAGTTTTATGGTGGCAGGAATGTGTGTCAACACTGTAGATATTACGAAACATTCATTTTAAACTTTTTGTGAAGAAATCCAAGGATGAAATATATGGAAATAATTAGAAATATTAATTTAAAACCTTTTAAAAAGTCAAGAATAACATAAAATGTTTTTAATATATCATTTTAGAAAATAAAATGTGTTTGATAAAACTATTTTGAAAAAAACTTACAAGGAAGAAAGATATACCCAAACAATAAGAGAAATAAGATTATATTTTATTTGAAAGATTACTCTAGAAAGTGTAATTTAAATTTAATCATTAATAATAATTAATAGATTTATAATAATTTTAAATTATTCAAACGGTAATTATAAACAACACATAAATGTAAATAGGTTCATAATACCTAATATGTCCCAATGGAGTGGAAATTGAGACTGAATCTATTACCTCGTGTTAGAAATACTCATATATTCTTTTAAAAAACTGTATAACAAATTTAGATTTATTATAATTACATAACAGAACAATATAAATATCTTTAATATCATATATTATCATGTTATAACATTTTCCCATTTTTTATTTACAAACTTCCATCGTTATCAGTATTTCGAGTGTTAAGTCCTACATTTTTCAAGTATATTTGGATTTGTTAGTTTCAATCCACACATATTACTCAAGGTTAAGTAATCCAAATAATTTAATTAAATATATAAATATCATATATATATATATATATTAAATATATGGATATTTACTGACATAAATATAATGTATAGATAGAAAACTAATTACACCAATCATGAAGATAGTATGTTGTATATACGCATGAACATTGGTTTCACTTTTTAATTTATATAATAACACAATTTAAATAATAATTAAGCTTTAAAATATCACTTATATATCTTATATATCTTATATATTCCTTAAATCTATCCATATTCTCATCCATTAGCTTTAAAAATGACAAATGTATCACATTGCTCTATAGAGGTGGTAGTCCACATGCACTCATGAGTGATGTTTTGATTTTAAAATAGATTGTATGGTAAAGTAGGTATATATATTATCATAATTCAAAATTAATATTTTTTTTCAAAATATCAAATATATTAATAATTTCTATCTTTATAATGGATAATTTAAAGTGGTGATGAAAAAATAATTTGACTACTACAAGGAGACAACTAGTCATATGTACACTGAAATAGTGTTTTTAATTTTCATAGGATGAAAAGGAGATAGAAAATGGTTGTACCATAATTATAATATATTTTTATAATATCAATGATACTAGTTATCAATATTTAAATTATCACAACATAATAATAGAAATTGGAAAAAGAAATAAAAATAAAAGAGTCAATAAAGATGATGACATCTTCTTCGGTAGACTTCCTTTAGATCTCCTCTTAAGGGGCCTAAGGTGGGTATTTTGAAAATACCATAACCTAAAATTATGTATAAGTATGTTGATAACATAAATCGTTAGGGTTTTATTCAATATAGGTTTCTCAGTGTGGTGTAAAAAAAGGTATAATGGGTGATCTTTTATAAGTGAGGGGAGGGGCATTCTTAAAATTATATAAAGTATTAAATTAATATCAATAACTTTTGGTCACCAAATAGATAATAAATTTATATAACTATTACTCGCCCATGCTATTGCATGGCACATTCGATTACTGATTTTTCTTTTAATAAGAGATTAATATTTACAAAATTTGAGAAGAAAAAGTAATGTTGAATAAATTATAATTACAAGGTAATGGTGTATGATAATGTAATATGAGTGCATAGAATTTGAAGACTCCATTCACATAGTTGACAAAGAAAAAGGATAGAGTAAAAGTATATGATTTTGGAAATTTTGAGGATGAATATTTGAATTCATTTTAAATTTCTATCACAATAACTATAATTCATGCACTAAAATAATATGTGAATGATAAATCAAAGATAAGACAGTGGATGTAATAATAAAAATAAAAAATGTGAAAATAAACGAAATAATAATAAATGGTATGAGTGGTTTTTCGAAAAAAAACTGACTGAAACTATTCATCACGTATATGGAACAATATGGAATGGGGGAAATATATATCAGAGACAATGATGAAACAAAAGATGCAATTGAATAAAATAAATAGATGAAGACAGAGAGTCGACACCAACTTCATATTACTTGAAAACATGAAATTGAATAAAAAAATAGATAAAGAGAAATTAAATCTAGTTGTTTCTTTACTAAATGCAAACAGTCTTGAGTAGTATATCAATATTTAGTACCCAACCTGTGCATATCCACGGAATAATAATTTAATTACACATTCACCTAAACATAATTTGGGTTTTTTCCAATTTCATTTTTTGGAAAATAAATCCATACAGGAATGAACTTAAATTCTATATAAGTTCATACTAGTAATGCATAACAAAATACATAATGTTTATATACATGTCATCTTCAATTAATGAAAAAATGTTATTGTATACATAATCCTTTCTATCATATAATGTGAATAAACATCCCTTTCTGTACATAAATTCACTTAGAAAAATATTTAATCATAAAAAATATTGTTATATACTATAAAAATTTGTAAATTAAAGAATATTGAAAAACCTACATATTGTAATTCGAAATATACCACATAAGTATTAATGATGTATTTGTAGAAATGAATCAATCATTGAATGTAAGTTGATTTTGTAGGATGTCACCTAGAAATTCTGTCACACTGTACAAATATCCATCTTCAAAATCCTAGAATATACTATTCTGTTTAGACAACAATGTTTTCAATAAGAATACCAGAATTTGTAGAATCAAACAAATGAATGTTAACATAAAAGAAATAATTACAAACCAAAAAAATAAGATAATGTCAATAGTACATACACCATGATAATCATGGGAATTTCATGTTCTAATAATTGAAAATAGAATATGGGATTTTTTCCACATATATCCATGATGGAATGATTTATGATGGAATTGATCAGACGTGTTTTACCCCACAACCTATGAAGTGGAAGCATGGTATACTATACTATAAAACATATACATGAAAATATAAACATCTACATTAATTAAAATAGGTCTTCCACATGGAATGAAGCGAAGTGGCCTCTGAAATGTTATAAAGACACATGAGAATACCAAAAAGAAAAAAATTCCATTATAGAGAAATTAAATTCCTGTTTATGAATGCATTTTTTGATGCATATAAAGTAACAGACATCACAATGATCAACATTTCTCCTAGAGAGCCACTCCTTGGCAGTTGGATTAATATTATGTTCATCATAACATAATGATGAAAATATTTATTGTGATCATTAATTTAAAATACACAAATACAACACTGAGAGAAAACAAAACATGTTTTAGGAATTATTAAAGTCTACAATGAAGAAATTTCTACAAGATAGAAGAAATTGAAGCATTATGCATTCATATATATCGTAAGGACAATGATAAAATGATCATAAAAATAGAAACATGGTAAGGAGAAAAATAGCATCTTCCATGTTAAATATATGAATAATATTTCAGGGCTGATTATTCCCATTTTTGTTTCTTCTCCAGATTTATGTATACAGGACTCAGGCATTCATCTACAGGATTCTTCCCTTGGATTCACTCCATAAAAATGACATTTCTCAAGAACAAATTCACCTATCCAAACAACTGAAAAACAAAAAATAAATTCCAATGTAATTTTCATATATTTTTTTCTTAACATAGTACAACCAATAAAGGAATAGATAGAAACATCATAAACACAACTTGAAAAAATAGAGAAGAATTGCCAAATGATTTCAGTTATTCACAATCAAATGATAACCAATATAACTAAATTATTCTCCCTCATGGTTCATTTTATTGATCCAAACATTGTCTCAATATAAAATTATGAGTTCCCTCCCCAATATTATTCTAATGATGTCCAAATAGCAATGAAACCAAGAAAGGAGTTGTGGATGAAGAAATCTATCCCATGATATTACTCCCAAGGAAAGTCAATTAAAAACAATTCATTCAATCAAATCATATTATCGAAACTATTCATCAAAAACTATTTGATCCCTTACTTAATTACTTATGAATGCTGAAGAGAAGAAGATTTAGTCAAATTATGGATTCATGGGTTTTAGTAATTGGGAATCAGGTATACTAAATGAAATCCAAATGTAAACAGTGGAATAAAATATGACTATATAAATACATATAGAAAATTAACCTACAAGGAAATAATTCTAAGGAAGAATTGATAATTACATGTATAAAACTCATAGCTAACAGTAAATAGATTAAATTTTTAATGGGACACAAAAACCTTGTTTGTTAACTTGAATCCCCTCTAAATAAATGATTCATTTAATTCATGATGAATACAGAAGAAAATATCAAACATACCAAATATGAGGCATGAACCAATGGTCCAAAAATAACTAAAAATATAGTAAACTATTTATTATAAAATGAAAATGTTAAAATAATGGAAGGAATTAAAAATTTATTGTAAGTATTAAAATTTTATTTATATTAAATTCAGAAACATAATGCTTTACATGTCGTTGTGACATTAATGTATGATCTCCTAAACCATTAATGAAAATAATTGAGAATACATTGATTCAGTCGCTATATCAGTATACAGTTAATTCCTTAACATACAGTAAACTGTATGTTATAAAATAAAAATGGTAAAATAATGGAAAGAATAAAAAAAATTCTATTAGTATTAAAAATTTAGAGATATTACCTTAAAAAACATAATGATTTAAATGACTTTGTGTCATTAAAGTAAGATATCCTGGACCATTAATGAAAAATTGAGAATATAATGATTCTTTCACTGTAGTAATATATAGTTAATGCCTTAAAAATTCATAAAAGGATTAACCCATAATGAATATATAGTAATGATATCAATTAAAAAGTTGAATGTTATCAATTTAAATAGATGAATATATAGTATTGATATCAATTATAAAGTTGAACTTGTAGTTATAGACAATTAGAAGGTGTTCATGCAATAAGTCATGATGTTGAATGATATCAATTTAAAATAATGTTCCATGATAAGGATAATTAATCAGTTTTTTAACTCTATTTCAACAATACCAAACTGAACCTAAAAAAGAAATTAATAATTTTCTGAAGACCAGAGTAAAAACATTCATAAAATTTAACAAACCTGAACTAAATGACCCTTCACATAGGAGCATTGTACCCATAAATGGACCAATTTATGGTCACCAAACGGGAACAACCATCATTGGCATGATCACTGTGATTACAAAATAATGTTCTTATCCACCACTTTTCTACAGTAGGTACTGTCAAATTAAGCATATGTATAGAATAAAGGTGTCTTAAATTCTTAAAAAATTGGCATTGGCATACCAGATAGGAGGAAACCAGCTCTATTTACCTCCAGCTTTACGCTTTGATAATATTTCAAGATGAATGAGCAAAGGAGAATCATAGAAATCACAATAGAAATTGAGAATCTTGCAATTGTCTTGCATGAATTTAGTTAAATAATGAAAGGTTTACCTCGAGATGAAAAAGAATTTCATGTGTATATTCAAGTTTTCAAATTTAGATCAATGATGGTACCACCATACAAACAACCTAGAAAAATAATAGAGAATGATGAAATTTAAGGGCTTTTATCCACAATGGTGAATTTTTCAATCTGGAAGGCGGGACATGGAATCTTTCTTGGTATTTCTTTTGAATCATTAGTTTTTAACCATCAAATGAAATATGCCTAGATAAATCAAATTGGTATCACCTCCTAGAGTCAAATTGGAAACCACATGATATTTCATGGTTAGGTATTCTACGTATGTGTACATATCTTGAAATAATACCTAAAAAGGCTACTTATTACATACTATAATAGTCATATTGAAACCAAATATTAATGTTATGGAAGTATACCATAATAATATGTAAGACATTAAATTTTTACCTTAATTTATAGTAAACAATTCCATTCTAGATCTGGTAATAAATACATGAAAATGTGCACTACATACTAATAGTGAACACAAAATTCCAACCATGAACAAATAGTGAACATAACATACTAACTAGAAACATGTATGTAGTGTATTGGAAATACTAAAAGTGTATAACATGACAATATTTAATGGAAACATATATAAAATGACAAAAGGTGGGATCACAACCTGAGTTCACTTAGACATTTTATAAAGAATGTCCAATGCAGTCTACTCCAAGCCTGATGCAAAGAATTGGAGAACATTGAGCCCTCGCCATCATCTTAAATCTGTGTAGCACACATCATGTAGTCAGAATGAAACAATTCCTCTTGACCAGCATTACATACCTCATCATATGTTCTATAGTTAGATACAGTCGGGTTACTTCATGTTAGCAGGCAAGCGTACTATGTCCTCCGTAATAATGGAGACACCTACGACTAACAGTTGCATATAGAACATCATAATAACATTAAAGATAAATATTCAGGACACTGACCAGTATAGGGGTTACCTCATCAATTAGGGCTCTTATTGGGGTAGGATTTACCTCAATCACAGCTCTTATCAGTTCAGTTTGATGGAAATCATTCAGTACTTCCATCATTATCCATTGATAGCACAAATTATTTGAGATCAATAACACTAAATATCAACAGTCATATAGCATTATAGTTTTTGAATTAAACCTTAAAGACTTGTCATTCCAGAAAAAAGAACAAACAACAAACAAACTTAGACTGAATACAATGAAAAAACCAATAGTGAATACAAAATAAAAGTAAATAAAACATATCGATGTTGAACAAACTAACAATGAATACAATATTATAAAGGGGTATAAAAAAACATATATAGTGGAATCAAATTGAAGTTAATGTAACATACTAATAGTGGAAACAACATACTAATAATGGACACATCATTCCAACTATTATACAATAGTGAACATAACATACTAATCGGAAAGAGTTATATAGTGTATTGAAAATATTGAATGTGCTCAACATGACAATAGTGATTGGAAACATATATACAATGATAAAAACGTGGTTCCCCACCTGAGTTCACATATTTATTGTATTGGAAATATTAAAAGTGCACAACATGAAAAGCCTTCCATTAAATAGAAAAAATGTGCAATCTGTTTTGTGTATAGGGTATTGTCATAAAAAACTAAACAAATATGGAAAAAACATGTTCAGACAATATTTCTTGAACTGAAATAAAGAGTTCATGCTGTAAATAAAAACTGAATTTATAATTAGAAAAGTATAGAAGCATTAACTTCTGAGTATTACCTCTCCGTTACACTGCAAAATTTCAATTATAATCTTTAGTATTTTGGTTATGTTTTCCATAATGTGGGGGTGCAGTACATTGGCATTACATGTCATTTCTAAGGAGTCTTGAGATGTTGAAACATTTTTTTTGGACTGAATCATCATCATCAATACCAATAAACATATATTTATACAAAAATAATTGACATTAATGAATAAGTAACATATATTATTGAAAATTAAAATCATATAACTGGAAATATGATGGTTAACAGTAGCCAATTGAGAATAAGAAATGGATTGTATGTATTAATCATAGAGAAAATGAAAATGACATGAAAAAAGGAAGTTTTTTAGTTCTAATGACGTGATTAAAGTAACACTCAATGAAGATAAAGAACATATAATTGAGTACAGTAAATAGTTGTACCTATTTTTAAAAATCCATTGTCACTGTTTCAACACACTCCTAACAATCCACTACATTGATATTCATGTCATGAAAAGAAAAAATTAACATTAAAATAATGTGGTGTTTTTTATTATTTTCAAACATAACATGAAAAAGAAGACAATAGAATTTGAACCCTAACTATTGTAGGAGTTAAATGACATGAGTAATGCAAAAGAAAGGATTTTGGTTCGTGAATAGGTAAGTAATCTCATACTCATACCTGAATTGAAAAGATGATATGGGAGGGAATAACATATTAGAAAAGGAAATTCCAAACCCATGTAGTGAAATGATAGAAAAAATGAGACAATAATATTTTCATAGGTAATTAATCTCATACTTGTAATATCAGACAACAAAATTTGTGAATATTTTCAAGCATAACATGAAAAATAAAACAATTTTTTTTAACCCTATGTATTACAGAAGTGAAATGTCATCAGTAATGAATAATAATGGATTTAGGTTCATGAATAGGTAAGTGATCACATAACATAGTGAGAAGATGATGTGGGAGGGAATAACCTACTAGTGTGTCTGAAATGAAATAATAAAAAGTTAAAAGTTCATGAAACAATGATAAAAAACACAAAAGTTTGATCCATGATAACCTGCACAAATAAAATCTTCAGTATGAGAAGTTTATTTTGAGGAACCAAGAAATCATACAGCCAATGAATCTCACCCATACCATGAGGACTAGAAAAACCACTTTTTAATAACACCTTCACAAACAATCCGAGTGGTTAGAGAAACATAGTGAATTAAATATGTTACGTCGAAGTGAAGAAATTATGGAGCCACAAATTGAGAAAAATAGAACCAAGAATTGATAGAAATAAAGGGGGTTTATTTGATGGAGGGGTGGAGGGGAACCTGGATTTGGTCGAACATGACTACTGCGATCATCGGGAAGCGTAGGTTGATAGGGGATGTAGCGCGAGCGGGAGGAGAAAACGAGGAAACCGCATCTGAAAGAGGGAAGGGACAGACTAAATGTAGATTGAAGAAACTATGAATGGATTTAATATGATTGAAAAGAAAGGAAGTATGGTTCTAGAGGAAGAAACTTACGTAGTGATTGTTTGGTTTAAACGGAATTGCAAGCCGAAGAAACTGGGAATGAAAATGTGAGTAAGAGAAAAAATCATAGTGTGCATGTATGTTTAAACTCGGATAAGGAGGAAGACGACTGAAGAGCATCACAGACTACAATGAAATTGGGGGGAAGATGATGCAGGCGTTGAGAATTCGCCGGAACCCTATGTCACAAATAGCAGAATCCTGTCTGCGATTGGAAGAATGACAAAAGGAGAGAGTGTAGTTCAAACATGAAGAAGTCAATGGTTGGAGATGGAGGGCTGCAGACTGCGGGTTGATCGGGAGGTGGAGGATGACAGAGGCGGGGGTCGAGGGAAATATAGGTCATGATCCGAGAAAACCTAAGTGGGAGCGGGATAGGGAGGCACAGAGAAAATGTGGAAGCCCACAGTGTGGCGACTTGGGTAATTGGATGAAGGACACGTTAAGAAGAGTGGACATGGAAGGACATGAGATAGACATGTGTAAATTTGGAAAAAATAATACTAGTATATATATAGATTAGAATAAAATATGAGTGTAATTATAAATCACCACATATAAAAAAAATTTAAAAAAAATTTATTTTGTTTTTAGCCTATCACATAATTTTATAAGTATTAAAAAAAGAAATGTGACATTTTTTTCATTGACTCTCACATAACTATTATAAATTTCAAAATCAACGAATTATGGAAATAAATTTCCATATATTTTAATATTTTATTTAAATTTAAGAAATATATTCTCCTAATAGGATAAATTAAAGTGTTGGGTTTATTTTTTTGGCCTTATAGAATTATTTTTAGCCTTATTTACCTAATTTACCCTTTATGTATGTGATAAATTTGACCACGATAACTATTAATAATGAAAAAATAATCCTATTATAAAAATTAGTAACAAATATTCCAAATATTATATTAATTTTTAAATATTCATTTTGTAGAAGTAGATGAATCGATTTTAATATAAAATCTTAAAACATACTAAAAAATAATTTTTAGAAAAATGCATTTTTAAGAATTTTTTTTGTAATTTCAAAATCATGAATCTTATTGATTCAATTATTTTTCTTTAAGAAAAAAATAAAAATATATTGGTATTTGTATTTTAATTTTTTTATGAAATGAAATGACAGCATTTAAAAAATTGATATTTTTCACTATACAAGGAAAACATAAATCATTTGAAACAAAAAATAATAATATTTTACCATAAATTAGTATTTATATAATTATTTCAAAATTTATTTAATTTATGAAAATTAAATTTATAAAAATTAAATTTATAAAAATATAAAATTAATTTTTAATCACAATATTGAATAATATAATTTGTATTGAGATATGATTTCTTCAATAATAATTGATTACTATAATTGAAGTTAGAGTGTTAAATTCTTCCCTCCTATAAAAAAATTATCCTTTAAATTTCTATAATTTCACCTCGTGAATAAATTTGATTATTTATTAATCATAATATCTTCAGGTCACCATGTTTTCTCATTTATATTATGATTTCTCCAAATTACATTTACCATCTAAGTCATCCAATTGTTGAACACATTTCCTCAAGTTTCCATAATCTGGATATGCTCTTCAACGTATGATAAATTAGGTTCATATTTTATTCCCCCAAAGTGATAAAATGTGATTGATCTGGGATGTACATCCTCAATTAATGAATATTTAACATATCATGTACTTTAGATAGGCTAGTTGGTATTTCTAAACGATAATCCAAATATCTAAATAATTATTGAATTTCAAAAGGATTTATGTTCATAGGGATACCTTTTCAATTCTCAATGAACATTAAAATGCACTTCCATGAAGATAATTTCAATAAAAAATATCATCCGACACGAAATTCTCAATATTTCCTCTGATTATAAGACTACTTCTTTTTATTTCATTGAGCTACATTAATATGGGTTTTGTTTAGTATTTAAATTCTCTATTTTCACCTTAAGATGTTAGATGGAAAAAGGTTTTCTAACACCAACTTCATAACCACAAGTTGGAGTAATAATTCTCCTTCCATATAATCCTTCTTAAAGAGCCATTTGAATACATGAATGGTAGATATTAAATAATAAAATTACACCAATGGTAAATACTAATCCAAAATACCTTGATCATAATGTGATAAAAAACATAACATGTATTATAATGTTTTAATAGTCCTTTTAAACTATCCATTAGTTTGAGGGTGATATACAATACTCAAATGAATCTTCGTATCCATTGCCTTCTAATGACTTTTCCAGAATATTGATGTAAATCATGGATCATAATCATACATAATCGAATGATGTGCCCAATAATGTCTCAAATAATAAATAATATAGTCTTGAAATGTACTAATGGGGTTAATAATCTCTTATAGTGAGGAAATATGAGGATTTTGTAAGGCAATCAATAGAAACCTAAAAATGTCATTACTTATAGGAGCCTTCGGTAATATAGTGAAACATTATATAGTATTCTTATCTGATTTCCACAAAAAAATGTTATAGGTTTCATGGCTCTACTTAGATGATATCTCTCATCCTTCACATATTTAGAAACCAAACATATTGATAATTAATCAACAATTTCAGACATTACATTATCCTAAAAAAATACTTCCTTAAATATCTATACGTCTGGGTTATTCTGCGGTGTGTAGAGAAATCCAAAAAATGAACATTGTATAATAATTACCATTTCATATATGGTATATATGGAACATATATAATCTTTCAAAATGTCATAATTCCATCTTAATATAGTAAGTTTTTCAATTTCCCATCATTCATTAATAAAAAATTATTTTGAAAATTCTCATCCTATTGATGTTTTTTTTCTTACCTAATAATGTTTTTTTGAAAATTATTTTAAAAAGGGGTGATGTTTGACCTTACTCAAAAGCTCCCATATCTATCCTTAATAAATCCATTAACATGGTACCCCTTTGGATCATCCTTTTGGTAATGACTCTGTGTTCTTTCTTTCTCAATCCATCTGCTACTTTATTTTCCTTCCCTCTCTGGTAGTGTATTGAGCAGTCATAATCCTTGAGTATATATAATAATTTCCATAGAATAATATTGAGATATAGTTATGAAATTATGTATTTTTATATCTTACTTTATTTTTATATCTCACACCGTTCACCATAGATATAATTTCTCATTATCCTCAATAGAATGTTTATGGATGGAAATTCAAGATCACGAGTTAGATAATTCGTCCCAAGAGTCTTTAACTAACATGATGAATATGAACTACATTTATCCATCAGAATAAGGACACAAAGAATTTCTTTCTTTAAAGAATCAATATATTTGAAAAATCTATAACATCCCAATAGAAGATTCAAAATTAGGGCATTCACTAATCACTTCTTTAATTATTCAAAACATTCTTCACATTAATTTGTAAATGTGAACTTAAACAATTTACATGTCTGATGACGCTAATATATTATTAAATTTTAAACATTATATCAATGTCATTAGTCCATTATAGAGTAATTTTTTGGGTTATTTTCACATTTTTAGGTTTCAGTATTATTTTGAACTCAATTGAAAAAATGGCCACATTTTAGATTTTAACTATTTTATATTCATTATATATTTTGGTCATAAATTTTCCAAAATTAATTTAAATTGTGAGATTAATTTGTTATATAATTCCATAAAATTTGGTATTCATATTATTTTTCTAGAACCAAATTTTATTAGTTATTTGAAGGCCCAAAACAGCTCACAATCCGAGCCTCACATCATCTGCATAGAATGTATCATTTTTAATAATGGGTTTATATATATTGAAATAAATGAAAACCTAATATGACATTAAACATGGATATATAGAAGGTATTAATAAAAATCTTTCAATATAGATTAAAATAGATATTATTCTATTTTTAATGTAATAATCTCATTAGAAGTTGAAGGAATTGAATTTTAAAATTCAAGTAGAAACACTAATTTTTTACAGTAAATCATCCATCACACATTCATCTAGTGGCCAATAAAGGTCCAATTTTTTGGGTGAATGAGGATAAATTATACGAAAAACTAAAATTTAGAAACAATTTCCAAATTAGTCTTTCTAATGGGTGATCCACATGATACATTTTGGAGGGAATATTTTAGAGTGAAAAGTATTCACCACTTTTCATTATAAATTTTCACATCCTCTCCCATTCTAAGGATTTTAATTTTATACTGTAAAAGGTGGTCTTTTTCTATTATACTTCATCATATTTTTATTATATTTTATTTTTTATCTTTTATTTATAACTCCATTATTTAATTTCTATTTTTATGCGTTCTAACACCGAATTTTACTTTTATCTTTATAAAAATGGAGAACTAACCTTGGTGTTTATTTGAGGGAGGGAATAATGATTTGATTGAGTTTTTTTAGGATATAATTTAAATATTTTTATTTAATAATAGGAATTTCTTATTGGATAAATTGATTATTGTGAGTGGCCTCCCCATTTTCTCAACCATCGAATTATTCATCCCATTTTTCATTTTTCATCCCTTCGCTATTTATGTTTTGCATAACATGGATCATGACATGGGTAGTGGTGGTTAGTGAATAGTTATCCTAGATAAAATTTATTAGATAATTAACTTTTATAAATACGTATCAATATGGTTTGATGACATTTCAAATGTCAAGGTGGGGCCTGATAGGTCCTGATCACCTCATTGAGTTGAATATTGAGGTTCTTTTTGAACAATTATATCAATCCCCACGAACTCCAAAGAAAAATCTGATTCATTATTTATTCTATATTCATTCTAAATTTAATTTCACACACACACAAATATATATATAATTTTATATCTCATTCATTTCAAAACCCTATACTATATTTGTATACAAGTTAGTTTTATATATGTTGTTTTATAGTAGTGATAATAGGAACATAGTGAATATAAGTGGAATCCTTGAGATATTGACCCTTGGTTTTTCTAATGTGGTATATTAATAGGATAATAAGTATTTTCCTGGGATCCATGAAAAAAAATACAAGGTATCAAATTGGTTCTACTATTGTGGACAATAAGGGCTTACACATGCAGTTTTTCATAAAACAATTTAAAATTAAAAAAAAATCCAAAACAAAATATCTTTATTTTAAATCCCTCACTCTAAATTCATATATTGATTCTTATAGAAATTAAGTTAATTATCCTATTTTTGATAACTTTTATGGATAACCTATAATGTAATAGATGATGAATATTTAAATGGAACAAGATTCCTTGAAGATTCAAGTGAATATAAAACTCTTGAAAAATCATGTAGGCTAGTAGCATCGATGTCCACTAAAGATAATTAATTTAATGTTTTATGGGGGAATGAAAATAAAGATAATATATTGATAATGAAATTTTTAGTATAAATAAAATTCAACAAAACATTGATTAGGTTGACGTAATACATGAAGATCCACTTCCATCTCTAATAAATGCATTCCCAGTATCCCTTGTTAAGATAAAATCATGGCGGGATATTCTCTTTCTAAGAATTATTTCGATTCAAATATTATTCAATTTTAATTGAAAATCAATCTAACTTATAATTATTTTTTTTAGATTTAGTACCATTACTTTTGGACCCTGGTTGATGAAGATGAAGATATTTCTCATGTCGAGGGGAGAATAGAGGATCCTTTCAATCTATACAGTAGTGTATATGATGATTATAGAACAAAAAATAAATTATCACATTATAATTTAATGATATTGAACAAAGTGAGAATTCAAATAACAATCTAATATATTCAACACCAATAGACAGTACTCCTCCAAATGAACAATCTAGTAAGAAACCCTATATTCTTTTCCCTTCCCATCCCTTCCTCAAATTTTCCCTTTCAAATCTTCTTGGGGTTGGGGATATTTTTATTTTCATTGGTGGTTCTCACTCCTTGAATATAATAATGAACGTTCGTATAAATAAAATATGTTGATTAATGTTAAAGACACCAATTCCACATTTTTATTGGTTTTTATCCACTCCAACTACCTGACTAGGGGTGGTAGAAACCAAGATCCCAGTTGGGGGTCCAAAAAATGGTATACCCTCTTTTCCCTTTCTCTTTATTTTTCTTTATTTTTATTATATTATTTTATATTTAATGAATAATAGGTCTGTGTGTATCTATCTATGAAATTAACTCAAATATATAAAAAAATACTGTCATGTTATATCCTTCCCATTTTTTGTTGTCATTATTTATATTTTATTGAGCTAAAATGTGTGGTAGATAAATTTATGTGTGGGGGAGTTTCAACATGTTTAGTTGTTTTTGTGTTTTATCATATTATTTTTTTTCATAATCTTGATCTTTATTTAATATAATTACAATTTTTCACCTACAAATTTATTTTGATAAATTTTAAATGATTTTTGAAAATTTTTATTTTAAATGAAGGTTTATGTGGAAAAACCTTCCTTGAATTGTATTTTCCTAGATTTTCATGTATTATATTGATATTTGAAATCCATGTCCTTGATAAGTTGAATTAAAATATGGTTACAATATTTTATGGTATTCTAATCCATTTAGAAATATTTTTAATAATACCCAAACTTTCTTGGGAGAAACCAAGATTTTTTTCGAGAACTAGAGATTTTTATTTCTCTCTTTAAAATCATTAGAATTCATCAAATATTTTTCACATTAATGAGGCATTTTTATTGGATAACTATATTTTATCTTGATTAATGAACTTTACATATAACCCTTTTTATCCCATAGATTCCATTAATTTCCTTATAGTGTTATGTCTCTTTATAGAATGATTTTTCTATACCTACCCTAACTCTTTGTATTTTACATAGATATTTCATGAATAAGTGTGGGGGAAGGGCCTTTTATCTAACTTAGTTGGGATGAGTTTCATTTTTGGGTGGTGTGAGGTGTGAGTAATAATTATAGGTAGTGGATAGAGTGATAATTGGGCATATTTCACAATTTCATTTCACTTTATTTGTTTCATCCGAATATCCTTAAGGAAATAAAAAATATCATAAAATTGGGTGAATTTGGATGATATCATTCATCGTAATCACATAACGACTCATTTACTATGTCACAGAGTCATTGTTTTTTTTCACATTTTTTTTGGATAATTGAGAGAGGAATTCTTGATTTTTCACTTGATTATTCATGTATTATACTCAGGAGTTCAAACCTCCACATTCAATCATTTTTACATAAATTTAATCAGTAACCATAAGATATAAAATTCACCTTGGAAAATTCACCATGATTGAAAATATTTTCCTACTCTACGGAGATATGAGAAATTTCACAAGACTATGGTGATATATCCCTTTTATAAGTATGATCAAAACAATATACTAAATAATTATTGAGTGAATTGTAACATAAGATTCACTATGAGTTATGTTGGGATTGGGCCATGGATCAAATTCTAAGTTAGAATTAATATAAATATGGGGGAAGAAAATCAAATTGAGTTTATTTTCATATATAATACATGATATAATTATTTTTTATGAAAAATAACATTGATGTTTTCTCATTATTGATTCTTATGTAGATATTGATTTGAATATTTGATGATTTCGCTAGAATTAAATGGTCAATCATGTGAGATAAATGAAGATAATATTTTAATAAATTTTAAAATTTAATTAAATTTCATTAATCCTACCATACAGTAATTTTATGGAAAAATGTCAAAGTTTTAGGTTTTATTAGTATTTTGAACTTAATTGGGAAAATGGACTATTTTTAGATTTTGGAAATAATTTTATAATCTATTTAGGAAATAAATTATTCTAAAATAATTTAAATTGTTAAATTAATTTTCATAGTATTCCATAAATGTTGTAATTAATTGTATTCCTCTGTATCCAAAAATGAATCCATCATTTGAAGGCCCCAAAGTAGCTCAAACTTTTGGCATCAAAATATGTTACAGAATGGATCATTTTTAATAATTGGACCCTAATACCCAAACTAAAATCATAATGAATGTGAACATACACTTGAAGATAGAGAATATATTTGTAAAAACATTTATAACTTAACCAATGCAAGATTCTATATCTTTCAGGGTAAAATTGGTATGGTAAGTTGGAGTATTGGAATACAAAAAGTCACCTAGAGAGATTCATTTTCAAGAGTAAATCATCCACAAAACTACTTTTGATTTTCAATAAATCTCCAATTTTATGGGTAAACGTGGATAATGTAGGTGAAAAAATCAATGAAGACACCATTTTCTAATGTTTCGATTTAATGGGTCATCCATGTGAGAAATTTTAGAGGTAAGATTTTGGAGCAGATATTTGTCAACCCTTTTTTCTATAAACTTTCACCTCTTATCCCATACCAATGGTTTTCCATTTTCAAGGGGAAAAGGTGTAGTTATTTTTCAATAATATTTCATCATATTTTATTATATATTTTAACCCTCTTCTTCATACCACATTTATTTCAAATTTATTGTTATGTGTTCTCCCACTTTATTTTTGTTCTCAACTATAGAAAGAATAGAGAACTAACCTCGATATTTTTTCAAGGGAGGGAAATGTTATTTTTATTTATTTTTTTTGTGATTAATTTTAAATATTTTTATTTAATTATGGGTATTTTGTGATTTTTAATTTGATTATGGTGTGTGGTTACCCCATTTTATCTTCCATTAAATTCTTCTCATTGTTTATGACTTTAATTCAACTCACTATTTGTGTAATGCATATGGTGGAGCAGGGAATGAGTAGTGATGGTCAGAAAAGAGGTCTTCATGCTGAAATGTTGAAGAGAATTACCCCGTAATAATAGGTTTCATTATGGGTGATTACATTTAAAACAAGAAGGTGGGGTTTGATAGGTCTTGATCACCATATGTTGTTTAATATTTAGATTCTTTATGAACAATGATATCAGTCACTATGACCTACCATGCACATTTTCCTTCACTCATTCTGGTAAATTCATTTTCTATTTCAATATATATATATAGTATTTTATTTCTCATTTATTTCAAAACCCTAAAAATATATTCATATATACATTATTTTTATATTAGTCCATTTATAATAGTGAATATATAATGACATTGTGTGTAAGAAGCCTCCTTAGGAGATAGACCACAGGTTATTCCACTAAGTACATTCTTAAGAGAATATGAATTTAATTTACTAGATATAAATGAAAACATTATCTCCAATCAGTGTATGCTTGGTTAATATGTTACCCAATCAGGAATATATTTGCACATATTGCTAAAAATAACCCTCTAATCCAAGGAAACTACATAACTCAATTATATTTGATGGAGTAAAGCATTATTTTACTACCATTTTATTTACATTATTATGTAATAATCTATACTTGTAGACAATATGAAGAATAAAAGAAACTTTTTGAATCTAGAATTCAGACTTACTCAATGTACCATATAACTCTTTTTCTCAATGATTCTCAAGAATTATTTATAGGTGATTCTCAGGATCCTCGTAGATTGTTTAGTACACATAAATATCTTAAATAAAGAACATAAAAATATTTCAATAATATCTATAAAAATAGAGGTTTTATTAGTTCATCTAAATGATATTAATGTAAAATAATAATGTCAATAACTCATACAAAAATTTTTCTATGTACTATCTTACTTATTTACTCACAATTGACGATATCTGAAATAAACGTAAATATTTGAAAAATATTTAGCTCCAAAAATATTATCAAATACTTCATCAATAAAAGAAATATGACTCTGGTTATTTATATTAATATCATTAACTTCCAATTAATCAAGTCACAACCTTGTATATCTATCTTTCTTCTTAACAAAAAGAACATGGCCTCTCTATGGTGAACCAATTGGGAATATAAATACCATATCACAGAAATCCAATAATTATTTTTAAAATAAAATAATTCTATAGTTTTCATTATATACGAAGTCTTTGATATATGTATCATATTAGGGATTAAATCAATGGAAAACTAAACATTGTATTCTCATGTATGTCCAAGTAATTCCACAAAAAATACATTAATGTATTCCTATACAATAAGCATGACCTCAATTTTAATAATACCATTTCATCCATAGATTGGATATTCTCTTCATCCCAAATAATATCATTAAGAATATTTTCTAGTGGTGGATCTTGATTTAAATCAAATGACAACTTCACCACTCTAAATATAATGAATTTTACATCCTCATTAAAAATAGTCATTTCATTCTCTTGTAAATAATTTTGTGCATTATATTTTAATATAAAATACATTAATATAATTATATAAAAACTAACCATAGTTATAATTATAAATTCTATAAACATGGAATTTTTTAAACCATAAGGGTAATTTACTAACACAACTTCGTTGTGGTGGGATTTATACTAAGATATTTTACAAAAAACTCCCTTGTCTAGAACAAGGGAAAGAATATTTTTTTTGTAAAATAGAGGGGTTGTGAAAAAGTTATATGATATAGAATCAAATATTTCATCAATAAAATATGCGGTTATGATTAAATAAACTTCTCCTAAATTTTTAAAAACATCAACCTCAATTGTATTTATTTCATACGATTAGCCTTCTCTCCTCTACATATTCTATAGTAGGTTCCCTTTATAGTTGGCATATTGGTGTGGTTAATGACCCATATATCTATGGTATATTCACTGGATAACATTGATTTCATTATTACCATTACATTCATTAGAAAAATTTTCCATATCTTCAAACTTGTAACAAACTCCCAATCCCTTAAAGCATTTTACAAAACATTTAATTCCATAATTTTAACACGAGGGAAATTTCATCAATATGTCCATCTTCTTTGACACCTTTTCTTTTTCTTAATTCTCAGTCGATATCTTCTCTCTATGTTTCCATTGAAAATATAATATCTAGAAAATTATGTCTCGTTATTAATAAAATTTGATACCATATCATCACAATTTAATTAATTTTTGAGAAACTATCCCATTATGAGACTCGAATTAAGCCCAATAAAGAAATGGTTAATATTTATCTCTATAATATGTGGTTTGAAGCATTACTATATAATCTTTTGATGTTATCCGAATTATGCACCACAATTTCTTCATACTTTTCCATTAAATTTAGGAACTTAATATCCATTTCATTGTAATATTCCTTAATGAAGTTTTCCTCAAATAATATCACTTTTAATGTTCTCTATTCCCTGATTTCTATTCTTTAGCCTCTTTAGTGTTATGGATCAATGATGAATGTTTCCTGACTTATCCTCCTAAAAAATACATAGAGAATAAAATTTTCACTTTATTTATATCCCAATGCATGTAATATAATTTTGATATATTTAATCCATTTTATAACTACTAATGTATTATTAGTTCCACTAAAAGATAGAGGATTTTATCACATGAAGCTATCCAACATAGGTGAATCAAACTAGGGGAAAATATCTTACTCAATTTGGGAAATGTTATTTATTATAACCCATAAAAAATGGCCTAATATGGACCTAATATACTCAATTCCAAAAATAATTGTATTGGTTCTCTCAATAAGAAATCTATATAGAGTCTACAATTGTTGATTTATGTTCATCTGTTTATACAGCATCACTGGATAATGAGACAGACTAGGTTAACTCATAATAATAATGAATATTGATCCATAAAATAATATAGATATAATATTATAATTTCTCAAATACTAGACGGTATTATAATAATTATTATGTTTTCAATGATTATTTAAATTGTAGTTCCCAAGGTTTCTACTAAAATTACTCTTATATCAACTATATAACCCATACTCAAGTAAGCCTAATTTTTTCATTACATAATTACATTGGTATAAGTTACTTCGTATATCACAAAAACAAATTGATCCATTTAGTAGTCTTGGTGAACTATATGCATATATGATTCCCATATTACATTAGAAATATAAAATACATAGTTATTTTCAATGAAAATATGTTATTGTTCATGAAAGTTGATTGTAGAGGGTTTAAATGTTTCACAATAATTCACATCATTTTTTCCATTTTAATGGGCTCAAATGGGATTTTTAATTAGAACAGTAAAAACCCAACGGTTACCCTATTTAGGATGTTTCATGAACCTACCTTCTAATGGTAGGTGGTAATTAGTAAATAACTTCAATGATGCTTAGGGACTCACATTAGTCGAGTGTATTGGAGGTTGTGATCATCACACTCTATTCGGTGAAATTATTTCCTAATTTAAGGATCTTTTAAATATTTAACAGATATCTGTGAATCCTTTATTAAAACCCAAATATAACATGGGTCTCCCATAAACTAATAATAAATTATTTGGATTCATTGGATTTAGAATAATATATTCAAATTAGTGGTCCTTCATTGACTAATATATATATATGTGTGTGTGTGTGTGTGTGTGTGTCTAAGGTTCTATATCAATGGTATTCTTTTCATGCATATTATATATTTTTTATTCATCTATTAATATTATTCTGGTTTTAAGGCACATATTGGTTAACTATGGTGTTTATCATTATCCATCATGATAAGTGTGTTTTAATGATTTGATGGGGCCCATGAGATGGGATTCCTAAAAATAGATATGAATAGAACTAGAACCCATGTAGTTCAGTGCCATACAATGTGTCACAACAAACATTTTAAGGTTATGTGGTGATAAAAAACTATGATATTTAAGTTTATATGGTAAGTAAATCTAGGAACAATGTTACTAGTTAATGTTTTATATGAGACTTATTATGAAGTGGATCAGGGGATCTAGAAGAGATGTAGCCTCCCATGGTGAATATGATAGTTCTACGAATGTGGAATAGATAAAATTATGGTTAATTTGGTGTGATGGGTATGAACATCAAAGAGGATTCATACGTACCGCATTTAAAAAATAATCAAATACTACATAGTTCAATTATGATGATGACCCACTCCTGTGGGTTCCCTATGATGTTTTTTCTCATAGGGAATGTGGCCCTTTGAGATGGGTACATGGATTTCGAGATGCATGTATATAGAGGACCTCTAAAGGAAGGTGAGATGATGTTGTGGAAAAATATTATATGATGGGACATCCATATAATCATGTTGATGTATTGATAATTAATAACATCTAATCCCACATGATTCGTGGTTGTTGTGATAAACAATAGGAAGTGTAATATATACCAAACACATTCTCCTCCATGTTTTTCTGGATGAGGCCTTGGATATGGGGGAGAGATAAAGGGATTTTATGTTTCCATCTCATCTTTTTTTTACCTCAGGGGATATAGGACAAGGAGGGATATAAAATCTTTCAAGAAGGACTAAGGCCTTATTCTAGATGGTATTCCTTCTCCCCAATTTTGGAGAATATGGGGGAATGATAAGGAATTATCCCTCAATAAAGGAGTCTGGTAAAAATATCTCTTGGGGAATGATCTCGGTGTTTTTGGATTGGTATTGTTATTTGAAATTGTTAGTTGAAAACATTCTAGTATGGTTGGTTGTTGTTGAAGCAGATGTTTTGGGTGGTGCAATTTCCCAGTGCTCTCCAAATTGTTTGGCCTCAAAATCAGGGTTTTGTTTTATTATAAAGGAAGGTTTTACGTAAATGAGTTCACATAATAAAGTTCATTGAACACAAAGCATGACGTTTTTTGACTCTATAGTAGTAAAATTGTGCTATTGAGACTAAAAATGATGTTTGTGAACTCTAAAGCACACTAAATGAATCTTGTAGTGAAATCAATTCATGGGAGACTTGTCATTTTTGAATTGAGGTTGTAATTCAAAGAGGTGAAAATAGTTTTTGTTTCGAGAAGATATCAGATTCCACAAAGGATGAAGTCACAATGAAGACTGCATTGAATGTTCCCAGTAAAGGCAGTACTGCATCAATGTTTTGGGTATTTGTGATATTTTTAAGGGATTTATTATCCTATATAAGTGACCCAAATCACATCATTAGATATAAAGTCAATTTCATTAATGAAAATCATCGCTAAAAGAATTTGAGTAATTATAAATTAGTTTTTCTTGTATTATACCATGAAGGTGAAGAGTTTCACAAGGGAGAAATTCCATGAAGGATATAGTTTGCAAATATTGTTTACAGATATGGTTTTCATGGTTTAGTAGCTTACAAAGAAAAAGGGGATGCATAGAATATATTATTTGAAAGGAATCATACCTATGTGAAGTAAGGAGGTCGATGAAGAAAAGGCTGTATGTGATGAATGTACACCACAAAGTGAAAGTTAGTTTATAGAGGATGCAAGTTAGTTCACGATTGGTACAAAGAAGTTATATATGGGACTATAATAATTACTGAAATCAATTTCTGTAATATATCATTATGATAAAATGGGTATTTATTCTTCAAGTTGAAAATAAGTCTTCATGGATCACTCATATATGTTTTACACAATTATTAGTTGATTCAGAACAACATTCAATATTTGTAGAGATGTAATATTGATAGGTAATTTGAGAGAGATGTGAGATTTAAATTTTTTATTGGTTGTAAACAAAGTTCTTAGTGAGTCATCTCAAAACATTGTAAGTGTATTGAGCATAGCATATAAGTTATATAACATGAACCTTATTTTTTATGTGAGAATTTATGTATTTGGTTCATTATCACATTTCTATTATATGCTCCTTCGACATAGACCAGTGAGGGTGAACCAGGTAATTTTTTTGTTTTGTGTTCCTAATTTCATTTATGTCCATAAATTACTATGGGAGAGGGAGGGTGTTTATCAACGAAACAAGATCCTAAGGGAAAACTAGTTTAATATTTCATACCTTGATTCACCACTCCTATCAGGGTATTTAACAAAGTTGGGAATAACAATTTGTATCACAGGGAATGGTTAATATCAATGAATCTCTTTCAAGGGTTTCAATAGAGGTTTTGAATCACAATCAAATTACTATATTTGATGGAATTTTTTTAAAATTATGGAAGAATCAGACATATTAATACTTCTGACATTTAGTAATTGATGTCTTTATTGCAACTATCCATGGATTTTTTTGAATATTGATAGTGGTACCTTATCTGAGTTTGAACGTAGGTAATTGGATGTTGATATAAAAGGAGTCAGTGATTTAAGTTGAGCCTTATCTAATGAAATATATATGAAGGTGACTTCATCGAATTCACCACATTCTATGTGGGAAAGTATGATAAACATTTATGAGGGTGACTCAAAAGGCATAGACAAAAAGCTATAGGTTCTCATGAATAAGTAGTGGGATCTCATAATGCACCCTAATGAGTCTATTGATACATTCTTTCAATACATGCATGGTATCGAGGAAATTATTAAAAATTTCATGATTTTCAAATTCATTTTGTGAATACATCTAACTCTACTCAATCCAATGGTTTTTCTATTGGAAGATAAAGATCTAATGGGATTGATATTGGATAGCTTGAACTGTACTCTTGTTGCACATGAGATGAGAAATGATGATAATGAGTCTTTAGAAAAGGGTAATGCTAAATAATTGGAATTTAAGGCCTTGTAGAAACTCACAATTAAAGATGGTAAGGAATAATAATAATATATAGATGGAGTCATTTAATTCCTATTATAAAATTTATAGAGGAAAAAAAAGATTAATGGGAAACTCCCAATTTCACGATTTCAATGTATAAAGGTTGGACATCCTTTACGAAGCTGATCTAGGAAGTTTAAAAATGTCAATAAGGATGAATTAGAAATTATCATGAAGATTTATTCCACCTATGTGAAAGGATTAAAAAATTTTAAGAAACAGTTATCCAAAAACAATAATCGTCTATCAAAATAAGGCGCTAATATAGAATAATAAGATGTAGTAGAGTTATAGGATCGTATGGATCAAGAAGAAAATTTTATTCTCTTTGTTTCTAGAAATTTCCCAAATAGAGAAGAAATTCAAAATGTATATGGATAATTAAATAAAATATTTGATCTTTAGGTATAATTAAAATCATCTATTGAAGAGATAGTCATTTGGAGAGCCAAAATAACGAAAAAAACCTGGTGGTTCGTGATGCTAAAATCATTATATAGGAGAAGGATGAAGAGAAGTATGAGATGATAGATTAAATATAAAAGAATACATCTTCAATGCTAAGGAACTCAAATATTATCAATGAGTACAAGATCAGTGTTCAAGAACACAAAAGGGAGATCGATGGTTTGAATAATATAGTGAAATATCAAGACAAACTCATCAAACTACTTAATGAAGAGGATATTAGTATATGGAGGAAAGTTAAAGATCATGAGGAAATATGGACTCTAGTAAACCATGTTTCAAAGGTAAAATAAAATGGAAAAATATATTTCAATTCTATTGTAAAATATAAGATGGAATATTATGAGATGAAAATGTTAGATCATACCATTGATACTGGTGTGGGTATTGATAAAAAAGGAAAAATGATTGAAGTTAGTCTAGAAGAATACACTCTAAGATTGAATATTGATTTGGGTATGAATCATAACTATAATATTCCAAGAATACATGGGAAACCCAATAGTGTACTGGTGACATAACAGAATGCACCCTACAGTACATGTTATTACGGTGGAATGATGGGAGACTCAAAAATTGTTTGTTCCATAGGAAAATTGTATTGAAGGGAAGAATTCAAAAATAGGCATCCATACATAGCTCAATATTCCATGATTTCATCTTATGTTCATTATTTTAGGTGTATAATATTCTTACAAAATGAAACATATTTCCCATCAACGATGTAAAGGAATGTGTTGACTGAGATTAGATATTGTCATAAAGAGTAGCTCACTATTTCCTCAAATGAGATGAAAATGAAAAAATAATTTAAATCTATCCAAGAAAAATCTGGTCCATTATACACTATGGGAGATCAATATTATCATTGCATAATTGGTATAATGTCAAAAACATTGATAAAGAATAAAAGAGTTGAGAAGGCAGTGGTTATAATGATTTCCCTTAAACCATTAGATTTTTTTTGGTGCATGAATCCTTGATAGTGGATAAAAATAAAATATAAAAGGTAATAAGGATCTTGTTACAAGCATAAAATATGAAAAGAAATTATTTTTCAAATTTGTAAATTATGATGAACTAAAGTTTATTGGTTATGGAAAAGAAAATTTTACGGGGAAGGAAATGAGACATGTTGATTTCTAAATTGTCCAATGTATCAGTCACAACATGTTTAGTGTCAGTCAAGTATGTGACTCCAGTCATAGAATTATATTTACTAATAAGATGTGTATTGTTGATGTAATACATGGTGTAATTTCTCTACAAGGTAAAAGAATGAAGGGGTATCTCTATCTTGTAATAGGATAAGAAGATATATTCTTTTTATCTAGATAGGAATAAAAAAGGTTGTGGAATAAATGACTTGGCCATCTATGAAAACAATCTCTAGAAGATATGGTAAAACATGTTGCAGCTTGAGATCTCCCTATGCAATCATGTGATCATACACATACATGCAGTTGATTTCAACATCCGAAGATTATCAGAATTACATACAAGGAAAAAAAAATTAAAATAGAGTACTTGAATCTGTTCATGGAGAAGTATGTGGACCAATCTCACTATGTTCCATTGATTGGAAGATGTATTAAATTATTTTCATTGATGAATTAATTAGGATGACATAAGTATTCGACATTTCATAGAAGTCTAATATGTTCAGTTGATGGAAACAATCATGGAGGGAATCAGAAAGGATTCATGGATAGAATATTCTAAAGTTTCATACTGATAATAGTACAAAATTCACAAATAGTCAAGTGGAATATTATCTTTATAAGAACAAGATAAAGAATCATGTTTCATCAGTGAGAACTTCACAACGAAATATAGTGGTTGATAGGAGAAACCAGATCCTAAACAACCTAGACAGGAAAATTATTATTGAAAATTACCTACCTAGGAAATTCTAAAAAGAAGCTATCTTGAAATCATTCTACATATCCAATAGGGACATTTTATGTCCAAATAAAGAAAATACTACATATGATATATGGTATGGGAAGAATAAAACATTGAAATACATTCAAATCATTGGATGTAAGTGTTATATTCTCAAAAAGGAGAAACAAATGAAATCTGAATCATTGCAGAAGAGGGGATATTTCTTGGATATTAAGGTAAAAGAAAATCATATAAATGTTTCAATAAGAGACTTGGTTTTTTTAAATCTATGATGTCACTATATCAGAAAATGAAAAGAATATTCAACATCGTAGGGGCCAGTTTCTTGATGAATGTGATGAGGAGGTGAGAACCTGAAGTGGAGTTTAAGATAAAAATTCTAATTTATAAGAAGATAATGATGATTAAGAGGAGGAATTAAAATCTATATCTTCATGAAAGATGATGATTCGAGTTAAAATTGACCAAAATGACATACAACACCAATTCAAACATGTTGAATGAAGTAATTTCATTTTGAATCCTCCCTATCATAGGTAGATCCTAACTTTTTTGATAAACAAACTGGAGATAATAACTAGGTTTAGGCTATGAATGAAGTGCTTGATCAAATTGAGAAGAATACAAAATGAGACAGTATTTCAAGACCATCATATAAGAATGTAGTTGGGACCAAATGGATATTTTTGAATAATGTGAATGAAGGTGGACCACTATTTCGAAACAACACATGATTATTGTGAAAAGGGTACTCCCAAATAGAGGGTATTGATGTTGATTAAATATTTTAACCTCTTGTGAGGTTAGAGGCAATCAGATTATTCTTGTCCATATTAGTGAAAAGATGGTTCAAAGTTTTATAGATGAACATCATGTTATCATTTATGACTGGATTTCTGGAAGAAGAAGTTTTTATTGAGAATCCAGAGATTTTTCTCATTTATGAATTAGAAAAAAGGTTTTTTTAGAAAACGAATGCACTATATGGGATTAGGAAATAACCAATATAATGATATTTAGTACTAGATTAGTTTTGGAAGAAGCTCAGTTTTCCGAATGGTGGAGTTTGTTAGATTTTCTATGGCAGCAATGATAAAAATAAAAGGATGATGACACTGGTGTATGTTGATAACATAATATTTAGTGGATCAGATGTAGCACAATTTAAACAATTCAAAAAATTCATGGAAATTAAATTTTAAATGTCAATGATTTGTTAATTGAATTTTTTCCCTAGTTTACAGGTGACACAAGGAAAGAATAACACATTCATTTTTAATTATAAAAATTTCAAGGAGTTTTTGAAAAGATTTTGAAAGGTTCCATGTAGATGATTAATCTGGTTTCTAGCCGAATGAAACTATCAAGGGATTAGGAAGGAAATGAAGTTAATGTCACTTGATAAAAGAAAATCATTAGTAGTCTATTATATATTACCATGAAAATAACTGATATTCCAAATTCCAAGAAGAATGATATAAAATAAATACCAAATAAATCCACATACATTCCGTAAATAGAAAAATTACTTATATGAAAGGTACAGTGGATTTGAGTTTACTGTACAATAAAAAAGCTCAGCAATATTTATTGGGATATACATATGAAGATTAGTTAAATTGAATATATGGTATAAAATAAATTCCAGGAGGTGCATTCTATGTTATAATATTGTGTATTTATTCGATAGGAAAGAAAAATATTTCATTTCATTAATCACTATAGAAAAAGAATACATTTTTTCCACTTAAGCTTGCCCGTAGTTATTTTGGATGAAGAATCAACTTGATGATGTAGGAGTTGATGTGATGCCTTCCATCAGAATCACTTGAGTTAATTAAATTTCTCTAAATATGAGGAAAAATCCATTCTATCACTCAAAGAGAAATCACATTGAAATAAATTATCATTTTATCAAGGAGAAGGTGGAGCATGGGATTGTGAAGTTAGAGTAAGTTCCTACAAAATTACAAGTTGTAGACATTCTGATAATGGTATGACAGAAAAGAAGATTTTGAAAATCACTGAATGGATCTTGGAGTTCATTCGATGCCCCACACATGAACAAGTGTGGATGTGGGGCCCATATCCCCGAGGTATGATGTCTTTTTCCCTAATACACTTATCTTTGTTCTTTACCCCATTACAGACCACAACAAAGTGATAATTAAGTTCATTGAAAAAGGGGGATAAATTGTTGATATAAAAGGGAAAAATATACTAATCATCATAGCAGAGGATATGATAGGGGATAATTGAATTTGGGGTTGTTTTTAAATCTAATGATTCTAATGATAACTGATTAAAGGTCACATTTCCTAAAAATACGGTTTGGGTTGAAAGTAGTTGAGTGGTTTTCGAAATCAGTGATTGATTGATGATATTTTAATTCTAATCTTCTTTCTCACACTGATCATGACTCATGTTGTCTTATAGTGTGTGTAGAGTAAATCTTTGATCACTATTTGAATCAAAATAAGTGAATTTTGGTAGAAGATGGAAGAAGCTTTAACGATGTATAAAATTGTAAAGAATTGTCAACAAACCCAAAGGGTGATATTGTTATTTCAAAATACCTCAATGCATAATATCTATGTTTTTGGAGTGATTGTATTTGTTTAAATAGTTAGATGAACTCAATCCAGTATGGTTGGTATAGTTGAATCATATGTTTATGGTGGTGATGTTTTCCAGTGTCTTTCAAATGTTTTGGCCTCAAAATCAGTAGTTTATTCTATGGAAAAGTAAGGATTTTTTTAATGGAGTTCACAGATTTATTTTTCTAGACTATAAAGAATATATTTCATATACTATATAGTATCAATTCTGCGCTATTCTTACTATAAAAGAGCTAGGCGAACCACAAATCATGCTTCATGAACCGCATAGAGAAATCAGTTCACTAGAGGCTCATCATTCTTAGTAAGATTAGTGTTTGCAGATTAAGGTAGTGATTTAAGGAGAAACAATGGGTTTTTGTTTTCATAATACATCGATCTACTCAATTTAAAAAGGTTATATGTGGACCTCTTAGAAGTTTCATGGTAAGTGATGTACCGAATTGGTGTTTTGGGTATTTTCAATTAGAAGTTTTTGTGAAATTTATTTATCTATCTGAAGGACCCTAATGAAATCATTCTAGGTAGATAGAATTTCATTAAAGAAGATCATCGCTGAAATAATATAGGTAAGTATAATGTAGTTCGTGAGGGAGGATCCCACAAAGGTGAAAATTTTCTTGTGGGAGAAATTAAATGAATGAGAAAGTCCGTGATGTATCTCACAAAAGGGGTTTGCAAGGATTTATTGCTCGTAAAGAAAAAGTGATCGTAGTGTATCAATTTCATGTGAGGTATTAGCCTTCCATGAATTAGATGTGATCAAAGAAGAAAATGTTCCATGAGAGGCACTCATAACATGTGGTGAAATGATGTTCAAGGAGGATGCAAGATAGTTTGAGGATGGTACAATAAATTTTATGAAGGAACTAAAATAAATTAAAAAAGTATTTTCCACAATCTAATCAGACACAAAATGTGATTTCATATACCCTGTGAAAACATGACTTATTAGCACACTCATATATGTGTGATCCAATTAATAGGTGATTTAGAACAAAAATATATTCTTTTAGAGGAGTAGTGAGAACACATTAGTTGAGAGGGTAGGGAGATTTAAAATTGTGATTGGTTTCAAACTAGGAGGGATAGTGAGTTCTCTTCGAACATAGTATGGGTGGTGGAAATTTTGATATAAGTGATCTCACTCAAGCCTTATTTTTGCGGCGATACATACTGGATTTGCTACATCGACACATTACCATTTTATGCTCCTTTGACATATCCCAGTGATGGTGAACCAAGTAAAATTAGTGTGTCATGTTCATGCTTTGATTTCTATTCATACATTGTTATGAGAATGGGAGAGAATAATTTTTTGTTTAACAATGAAATAATATCCTTCGAGACTATTTTTCTAATATATCATTCCATGATTCACCCCACAGGGTATTTAACCAACTTAGGCTAACAAAAGGAAAAGGAATGACCCCCTCACTGATACAAATAAGGAGGTCACTAATCCAGATACAATGAGGTAAGGACAAGGAACTATCCCTCAATGTCTAAATGGGGAGGTCCTGAACACTACTTATATGGCTGGGATATTTTATACCATAGTAATATAATATCAGGAAAATAATGAGGGTTCAACATTTTAAATATGTTAATAATATGATCTCATTTACCATTGGAATATATGATCTAGAGGATATTTTATTGTGCCTCATACTCTGATCATACATATCTAGAGGCTTTGGAGAAGGCCTTGCCCCCCCCCCTTAGATGAGGGATCCAAATGAGTATATTCCCAATAGTGAGGGGTATAAAATAGGTCTCAAAGGATGGATCACATAGGGTGATAATTGAGTGAGTTGAAGGTGGATCTTTTATGGTGGACCTGGGAATGATGAAGTTGTATTGTGTAGGGTAGACATGGGAGGAGGGGAAATTATTCATGTAGGGTAGACTTATGTGAGCTATAGGTGAACTCTTGAATATGGACATCCTGGGTAACAAAACTTGGGCATGGCCTTTCTTTCGACTTCCAGGAGTTCACATAGGTGACTTTGGAAGAGTCTCATATAGGTCCTATGTTTGGGAGGAGACTGTCACACTAGTACTTGTCGACTATGGTAGGTTGAGTGAATATTAGTTCAGGTGTATTGTGTTTCACACACTAGAAGAACCTCAATTCAACTATCACCCTTAATTATATATTCAATTAGGGTTCGGAAAGCTATCTGGGTTGTTTCTAGGTCCTTTTTCAAGGTATAGGGAAAGAAGATATTTGTGGATTCTTCCAAACATCCATTAATTTCAAATGATAAGCCCGTAGTCCTATTTATAGGTAACTACTAGACCTTGGGTGAAGGAGGAAGATTGTGTAGGTGGTTTGTTCTACACGTCGCTCAATTTCATCATACATGTTACCATGAAAGTATCTTATGATGGTAGTCACAAAGGAAGGGATTATGTGGTTATCCTAAGTGCACCTATCAGCACCATTGTAGGGGAAATGGCACCTAGAATAGACCCTCTTGGTTCCACGGGTGTATAAGCTATACATACATGGTGATACTACTCTGGACCTATCATAGTATTACCTGGTAAATGTGTGTGATCCTTGATATCCATTAATTCTCTTTTCCTTTATGTATTTAACCTTTAAACTTCTCATTCTTTCATGAAAAATGGAGTGTCAACAAAAGCCCTCCCGAGGATTGGATCCAATCAAAAGAAGAGGGTCAAATCCTGTGGTAGATGAATATAGATGTTGTTGGCCTTAATGTGTTAATGTACATTTATGGATATGATTATCAAGCATTACAAAATGAGTACCATAAAAGGGAGAAGTGAAAGGTAGAGACATATAGGTATTCCACATTGGTGGATCATAAAGGTGGATCATGTAGGTTGACCTTGTGGGTTGGCCATACAGGGTTCAATGTTTTTATAAATAACACTGAATTCTCATGTGGTTCTACATCTTTCCTTCTCTATTATTATTCTATTAGAGCCCTATCCCCTAATGTTTCCTTCACCATCTTCATTCGTATCATTTTATAATTCCATATATAGAATCCTATCATACAAGAATTTGGAAAGTATGTTTTATCATGAAATAAAATAATGGGCAACTAATTTTCATGATGTCCCTGGGGAATGTAAACTACACTAGTGGAGTTGGGTGAGTAACCAGTGCTAGGTCACTTAGGTGATTGACCTGTGCGAGGCCACAACTTTAAGATGTTTTTAAATTCACTAATTTCAAAAAACCTAGACCTTATCTCTAATGAAAATAATATTACATCCTTTATGATTCCCAATTGTCTTCGAGAAGGGTAGATTTTATGATTAAATACTAGTAATCATATCAAGGAGATATTTGTTGTCATCGGTCCAGATTATTAAAATGCATGTGGCACCACTTTCTCAAACATGGAGAATCACATGAAGAAGTATCAGTATGAATATAATGAGAGTAAATATCTATCACATTAAGGCCATAGGATTCTGACTGACATCTTCACTCTAAAACTGAAAAATATCTTCCTCTCTTCTAGTTCCTAGAATAACACTACTTTTCCAATGTCAAAATCTTAGCCAAGGGTGTTTATATTAATGAGGTAAAATCACTCATAGCATATGTCATGCATCAAATTAGAATTTTTCTTGACATAAATACTGATATCCTAAGTTAAAGTTGTATTTCTACTCATCTGTATTACATGTTTCCAAGAAAAACAAATTGTTGTGTTGGAATGATGAATAGGAACTTCTCCTTGGAGAGGGTGTCAGACTCAAGTAGATGTTTTCATACTAGGTGCACTATAATTGTACATATTTTTCAATTGAGATGATGGTATTTGGAATTTATGAGGTTTTTTAAGTGGCTCAGACAAATTTATACAAGAACCTAGACATTATTCTCGAGCAGTTAAGATGATTTATTTCACATTCCAACAACTTCTGCCCGATGCATGGAAATGTTTGAATCAGTATTTTTAATGTTTAAAAGATCTCTAAATCCCCTATCCATAGAGATATGTACAATGAGTTCATCCCACCAAAATTCACATAGTATGATGCTGAAAGGACACATGTTATGTCATGTGAGCTACTGAAGATATCCAAAGACATCAACAACGAAGACCCTCTCCTAAGGAGGGATGTCCATTTTCTGGCATGGATGAATGACTTCATGAAACCAAAATGGGGATGCCCCCAAATTAAAACGTCCCACAAGATGTATCATAATGGAAAACTAGGGAATTCCTAATAAATATAGATCACATTGGAGAAAGGTAAATACAACCAATCTGCATAATAATTCAAGCAATATGTACCTTCCAAGACATGTCTTTTAGGATTTTTAGTGGCATGGTTAAGTGTTTATATTCTACTAGTTTGTGAATTAAATGGTGGTGTAAGTATGGGTACATTTTTAGGGAAGCATATCTTGCTTGGGCGATCAATATAGGTTTGGATTCTACAATATTTGAAAATATCCATGAGTTCTTGATACACTTTCATATAGGAAAGGTAGCTTTCAGAATTTCTGGTCCATTCAATGTAACATGGGGATAAACTGTGGCGCATTTTCCCTTTAATTCCATGTTGAGTGGAATCAATATCCCTGGGGGCTAGTTTCGACAATTAGTTTAGGCAGTTTCAAGAATCCAACCTCTATCACTAAAATATAGTGAATCCATGATGAATATTAATCTATTAATAATATTATTTCTTTCTATATGTGGATCCACCCATTGGGAAATTAATTAATGATATAAAATCTAGTGATGAGCCCAAATCATATATGATTTCCATTACGGATGGCATGATAGAAGCCCGAATTGATGGAAATGTTATTTGAAAATTAAATGTACTTTATATATTTTAATTCCAGTTAAAGTTCCTATAACAACCAACTGTATCCCCTATGATGGATGTCTGATCATAGAGGAACACAATAATGGAATGAAAAAAATGGATCCTCCCAACTGTGGAGGTTAATCGAGTATAATTAAACTACGTTTAAAGAGTTCATCCACTGTGTTGACTTCCCAGTATGCTGAAGCTTGAATATCAGTGTATCATCATGGGTTTTTGAAAAAAAGATCTCATAGAGTCAGATTTGTAATGATTGATATGTGGGGAATGAATGATATAAAAGAACAAACAATTCCACATGGTGAGAGTGGTGAGCTCCCAAGATGTCCCATGTGACCCCACACACATTTAGTCTAACAATTAAGGTGAAAAGGGCTATGTAGGATGTGTTTTTTCATATATGGTCTAGTTTACATCGCCAAGATGAAACCCAAGATATAGTTTCCCACCCTTCTACCACGAAGGAGAGATCTTGGAAGATAGTGAAATAATTGTGTGTTGGGTATTTTTCATAGTAGTACAGATCAATCTTAAATGTTGGGCATCCATAGGCCATCTAGTTTTGGTAGGACAAGCCTTCTGACTCAAAGCATTTTGGTTACTCCTCCATCCGTGGTGAAAAATTCACATGATCATGGATTTCTGAGCCCCACCCGACCTCATGTTTTATCCTAAACCAATGGTTGTGGAAATAAAGATTTGGGAGCTAGATATTCTCATTTACACCATTGATAATCAGATCCTCTGTACATGGTGAGTGAAGGATATGATGAATTGGGGGGCCACTAAAGGGGTTGATAAACTATCCACTAATGAATGTAATGCCTTCATCATTCCTCAAGATGTATTTTTTTCTTTTTTATTTTACACATTCCTCCAATTTGTTTTTAATATAAGTCATTAATAAGAAAATGGTAATCCTAATTTTCATCACATAGAGGTAGAATTGTATGATACCTTATCACTAAAATATTATCTGACATGAACCTCTAGGAGGGTTATTAAATCAACCCATGAGCTAGGTTAGATATCATCAATATAGAGGATGATAGAAGAGAAGATTGTGGGAGAGTCTTTTAAACTACCATGTCCAATACCACTATTTTAGGTGGTAATTTATAGCATTCCTCCATCCAAAGTGAAGGAATGATAAAGGGTAAAGAACTTTTATAACCAATTTATTAGCCAGGGTGAGTTATCACAACTTCATTTATTCATTATTTATCTTTAATAAATGATTAATCCTTCCTATGGGTTTCATAATATACATTCCTCTCATTTATAAAGGGTCTTAGAGATGAGCCTCTATGAACTAATGAGTAAATTCAAGACGAGGTACATATTCTTACAATCGAGTCCACCCCTTTGACTATAGAATCATATAGGGACGAGGAAACATATTTTTTTTGTCATTATAGTGAGAGTGGATATTCTTGGTAATGTCAAATTCAAAGAATATGTTGTCATGAACCAATCAATAACATCCCTTCCTTGTGATACTCAGATCCATTTCATACACCATAGGACCTTACAGCCACCCTCGCTAGTCAACTTAACCACTCCAGAAGGGGATTACATGAACCTAAGACCAAATAATGAAGGATATGGTGCTGATATTGATTCGATGGGGATTTAAAGGTCTATGTACACTGAAATTAAAATTAATTTTTTTGATCATGGATCCAGTTTCGGTCAAGATCCCATCGTTTTGGACACCTTTATAGGTGAGGATAATATGCTATCTGATGCAAAATATAATAAAATAATTGAAGAAATTAATCTAGATATTTATATTAACATGTCCCTATAGAAGTTTGGGGAATATAATAAGGATTTTTATAGATGTGAGTTTTAGTGTTTTAGTGTTTTCTCCCATGGATGTATTTACGCCCAATACACTAAATCAATGATTTTGATTTTTGTAACTATATGTGTAGAAACGTTCCCCAAGAAATCCGAAACTTGGGATTTGAGGTCCATCCAACTCCTTCTACTAGTGGAATGATAGTTAAGGGACCCAGAGTAGAAGATTCTCAAGATCATTCCATATTGGGTCCTATGAAATCATAGAGGAATCTTCCTCAGTAGTAAATCCTAGTTCAAAGTGTTGCGGTTGGGAATATTATGGAGGAATCTAGCTGAGAAACTGATCCACCAATATGTTATATCTATCAAATTATTTGATTATATTATTTACCTTTATCATTTCTATCTTTCAATATAGATCAATAATTTCATTCACCCCTTAGTTCCATTAGCATTATTTCTTGAGCCCATCGGGGAATCCCCAATCCCAACACAACTGACTATGTAGGTTTCTTCCATATATGAATTTATTCTTGAGTACACCTATCCCTATAAGACTCACTCCAAGGAATGTTGGGATGCTTAGGATAATTTTCAATAATTTCGTCGGTTCATATAGAAAAACATCTAGGATTTGATATTAAGATGTCGATGTTATATCTAACTTAAAAACACAATACTCTATAAATAATTTTAGAAATGTTTTGGTATTTTTTATTTGACTATCTCATGGTCCACACTTCTTTGAAGGAGATCATTCATCCACGGGATCAACAACACAAGTCGAAATCGAACCTTATCATGGAACTAAGTATCATAAAAACTGATGAATGTTGAGCTAAAATATCCCTATAAGTTCTCAACCCAGATAAAGAGTTGGCAGAGTTTAGGTAAGGGTTTTATTATAAATCCATTCAAATATCACAACTCTAATATGAGATAGATTCCGCCTAAGGGGAGCTTGTAAAAATTCATAATTTTCTAAAAGGGGTCCATGTTGAGGGGGTGAAAACCATTATGACCATGAAAGCGATGATCCAGCTAGCCGAGGAGGTTGAGTATATTAAACTACATAAGCATTGATAGGCCATGAGCCCCATTGATGGCATGTTAATGTGTTGTAGTTACAATGATTGTAATTGGGTGGGGTGCTATAATTTTTTATAGGCCCTTGGACCTAATGAGCATTATTTGACTATTTATTGAGTCAAATGATAAACCCCCAAAAATTTGGTTTTTTTGTGTTATATCCATAATGTTTTATGAATTCAGATATTAATACAACTTATTAGGAAAGGAATGAATTTTTCTTTATCTTCCCTTTGCGGGGTTTCATCCTAAAATATTTTCTTATTTTTACTTTTTATTACTCAATTTTATTTTCCTAAATTAAGAGAGAATGTCTATTGTCCTAAGACTCGACTTTTACTGAAAGTTTCCTTTTACAGATATTCAACCTAGTGAGTATTATTTTTATTTTCTTAGGTAGTTTAGAGTTTTTCAATCTAGAATAATAAAACTGGTAATTTAGGTTGAACATATTTTTCCACGATATACAGAATGACAATTATGGCATGGATTTCTTTATGATAATGTTCCTACATTATTAAAATATAAAAAAGATGGGAATTTTGGGTCATGAAATTGTGATTTCTAGATCTAAAATGTGATTTGATACATGTATGAAAGGAATCAATGTTGACTATATTAGAAAAGTGGTTTCCAGCTTCATTTTTTCACTAATTAAGGAGATAATAGAGGTATAACCTAAGGAAGAATGTGCATCTGGTTGAACGGAACTGTTTCTGCAAATTTATGAAAATCCAAACATGGGCGTATCAATTCATAATTAAAAAAATGTTTCCCCATGAATCATAAATTATATTACTGATGGATGAAGCTGGAGATTTGGATTTCTCATGATCATGAAGGGTGATTTTTGAAGGGAATGAGTCTAATAATTAAGGGAGAATATTGGTTATCACTAGCTTGGAATGAGAAACTGCTCCAACAAAATTTGGGTTTTGTGTGAAGAGGTTAATTTTTATTTCAACCATAATCTTGAAAAAGAGGCATTTTGGGGGAAATCCTTAACTTACTACACATATCAAGATTGTTTATATTTATGGAGGAAATAAAATATTTTGGCTACAATGGAAGCTAAACTTAGATTATAGTATCTAGGTATAACTCTGTGTATTGATGGAATATGCATAAAGATGTAAACTATTTATTGGGGTGATATAGTTGCGGACCAAGATCAAGGGAAAATTTACCTCACTAACATTGATGAATTGTGATATTTAATATCATGTTGCTAGGACAAAGACAGTGTACTTTAAAATCTTATAGAAAGGAAGTTAATTGATATGATTTAAGGTCATTTAGCTTTGAAGAAATGATTAGTGATATTCCTATTCACGATAACCAATCCAAGACTGTTGCATCATCTTCAGGCATGAAGGGGAATGGTTATAAGTTACAACCTGGGGGTTTCCATATCTAAAAATTTATACATAACAATTATGAAATGAATGATCTTGGACCATGTTTTAAAAGAGGTTTCCAACAAAATTTTGTTGTGGCTTACAAATATAGAAGTGGTGTCTCTTAAGAACAAATGTTCCTCTTTTTGATAGGCTCTTTTGTGGGTGACAAGTACAAAGATTAATGTAGTGTATTAATTCATAGTAAAAAAAAACAAAATACTCTAACTGAAAGGCCCTTTAGTGGGTGACTTATTAGTAGATAAAATTGGGAGTAATAATGCATAGATAAACAATGTCGTCCTCACAAATCTAACATTCTATCACCAATTTTCATAGAAATATATTCGAGATTAGGATTTACATGAACATAGAGTGTGGTTTTTGAATGTAGGGTTCCTAAATATGGAATGGGAATTTCATATACAAATCACCCAAGAATGGGGATAAGTGTTTCCCTCTATAGTTCTAACCCATACGCATGAAATGGTTACTTTTTTATATTGTGTATGTGCTTAGTAAATAGGTTACAAGATTTACTAAATAACGTTTTTGGACAAGAAACAAGATATGTATAGTCCAGGGAAATATTCCCCACAATAATATAACACTTTAGTGTGGTTGGGGTCTTTTTTAATATGATATCACAAATGGGGTGAGAACCAATATTTGACCTTCATATGCAGATCTAGCTCATGCAAAGGAGAGTGGGGAATTTTTTTTATTACAACAAGACTAGGATGTATGATCTAGGAATAAATATGTATCTCATCAAAACAAGAATATACCCACACATAATTATTGAACATACGTCATGAATGATATTTCAACCATGTAGATTAACATCATACATTAAAAATATTAGGTGTGTATTTTGAGGTCATACATCCATGACCATTCTAACTAGGCCATGAAATGATATGACTTGATAATGCTGCAAACCCTATAGAAAATCTTCTAATCCCCTCTGAGTTATACTACATGTGAGATGCAAGGAGTGTATATATTGCCTTTCACCATATATATGTTATTAGATAGAAGGTCGAGGGGATTTTGATCTTTTGGTGGATGGACCGGGATGAAGGATTCGAGTGTCACTATATATCTTACTTGAATGAGAATCAAGACCAATGTTATTCAGGGAAACCATGTAGTTTAATTTCATGTGGTCGGAATGAAGGTTACTCGAAGTCATAGAGTTGATGAGTGATACAGGACATACCAAGCTAAATACATTACAACATTCTTCAGACTTTAATAATAAAATTATAATCCATTATCATGGGGGTTCTCGTGTTAGGATACGTGATATGGGACATGTATGAGAGGAATGATCACAAAACAGGTTTCAAATGAAGTTTCCATCATAATATTTTTGGGGATTACATATATAGAAGAGGTCTCTCCAAATAAAGACTGTGAATGTTTTTTAAAAGAAATTTTTGTGTGAGGCTCATCTAAATACAAACTTATGTGTATCAATTTTTAGTCAACAAATTAAATCGTATGGCTCTAGAATTCTATAATAGTTGGATAAGAAAATTTAATTAGAAATAAAAATGACCAGGATAGGGAATATAATATGTGGAATGAATATATGTGAGCACAATGGAATCATTTGAATTGGAATTTGATGTGTAGTGTGAATTTCAATTCATATTTATTTTGTGAAATAGGGGGGGGGGATTTCCATTACATCATTTTTGAGACTAATACATGTGCTCTAGGCATCACTAAATATCTCTTCAAATCTAGAATCATGACAAAAATTGTTCTTGTAAATAGAGGTGTGTTGGTAAACTAGCATTAAAGATCATGATCTGCTCAAGAGGAGACTGAAATGTCATAGATTTTTACATTATTCATCATGGTAATGAACCATTAAATTTTACATTATAAAACAAGTAAGTTGTCATATATTTTAACTTAATGTGACTAGGATGTTTGGCATTATTGTTTAGAGTCTTATAGTATATACAATAGTGCATTTTAGTTTTAGGTCATATGAACAAGACCATATGTTTTTCGTTTGATAATATTTTGATCCATATGAAATGTGATTCAGTAAATCATTAGTCAATAAAGATGATATATACGTTCCATTAAAATTCATGCATACAAGACCATGATGATACATTGTATGAAATCGTGAAACAAGGTTGATGTAAACCATGCGTTTAATGTGATACAACAAAGGAAAAGGTTCCTTTAGCACATAAATTATTTCTATAGGAATATAGTATCGGTAGGGGAAGTAACAATATCTCCATCCATTGAGATCAATAAATAAACTTTGTTAGAGTGGACCTTGGGTATGGAATAATGTCCCTTCCACTTTGGCTAAAGCATCATAGGTTTCCTCCCTAATATCATTCGGGGCCTGAGGATCCGTACCAGATCTTCATGGAGGAATGATAAAAGAAATGGGTTCTTATTAAAATCCCATGATATGAGATTTTGGTGGACCTCAATGTGATGAAAATTGTGCAGTATTTATCATCATGTATCTCCAATTCATCCATACATTTTTGGTATTTCTCATCTTCAGATAATTGGTCACAGGTGGAAATGCGTATTGTGGGAAAATAGACCTCAATGGGAAGGACCACATCTATTTTTCATACAAGTGAATATGGGTTCTACCACAATGTGTTTAAGATCTTGGTAGTCCAGTACTTTTTATCTTTATCCACCTTTTTTGGAGTATGTTTATAGTGTCTTGTAGGAATCCCCTATCTGTCCATTAACCACTGCATGATTGTGAGACGAAGGGTTTGATTTGATATCATACTACTAATATAGATTATCCAAATCAAAAAGGTATATATTTCTAACATTTTCCACCGTTATTGTATCAGAGTCAAAAATCTAGTAGAGATGTTTTATTTGATGATGCTAACAATATTTTTGGTCATGACTTCTTTGAGGGTTATTACTTCACCCCATTTGGAGAAGAAGTCTGTAGTAGTGAGAATGTATTTTAACTACTTGTCTATATCTAGAGGATACATCCCTACAACATATATTACCCATATTCCAAATGGATAGGATTATTTGGATGTGTCTATCAACTCTAGGGGTTGATGGATGAAGATGGAATGAACATGGAAGTAATGAAACTTCTTGGTTAATTTAGTGAAATCATACACCATTGAAGGCCAAAAGAATCCAAGCCACTAGATCTGATTGGAAGGTCTGAACCCTAACTAGTGGGAAACATAGACTACCATTTCATTATTTTTTCACGAAACTGGAATTATATTCTCCATCAATGCACCTAAGAATGATTCCATCAAAGACCCAATTATAGAATACTGTATGGTTATTTGAAAAATCATAAAACATAAATTTGGTCACTCATCATTAGATTTTCCCTTTTTAGTATTTGTATGATAAGAGTACTAAATTTTGAAGGTATACCACAATGGGTATCATCTAAACAATTTTAAGATCATTAAGTTGAGGTATGGAATTAAAATCATGTATTTATTTAATGTCAACATGATCAAACAATGACCCAATTAAATTATTCACAATATTGATGACTATTTAATATCTATATGGAACTTACAATGTCACATATTCATTTTAAAATTATTTGGATTCACAATTATATGATCATGGGATATGATTCAACATAGCCTCCCCTGGGAATTATTCTGGTAGTTCTTAAACATTGTCAAGAAGTGGGATTTGATCTTCCTTTATTATTACATAATCATCATTGATCTTCTTTATTATGAAATCTGAATCACCTTTATCCTTCAAGTGGTCCACTATAACTTGAGGATCCAATTTTATCCAAAAAATGATGGACTGATATTATGCATCGTTTTTGTATTTCCTTCAAACAACAGTAAGGAGTAAATAGAGGATACCTTTTCTAGAGAGATGAGTACAACTCCTAACTGGCCTTTTTTGTGGTTGGGATATTTTATTCATTACTTATTAGTAATTTATGATGCACCATAGAAAAATCTACAATATATATGGCGCCACATGAATAGAGAATATAATTTTATCAAGAGATTTGGTATTTAATGAAATTGTTTTTTAGATGGATGTTTATTTCATCTGAAAATAGGGAATGACCTTGTTTATTTAAGGTTCAAACTTTCCAATCAGTTTCTAAAAAGTTTATTCGTAGATCCGGAAAACCCAATGATTCTATATCCATTTGGACCTATATTCCAAAGGTATGTGCTCATTACTTGTGTAATGATATGGCTTAAGAATTTTCATTGGTCAAGATGATGGGAGGTCAGGCTCATCACACCTTTTTGGGAGGAATTATTGCCTACTCTGGGACTCTCTTATAGATTTAGGTTACGTTCATGAATCCTTATTAATTCACCAAGAAAGAAAATCAGTTTTCCTTTAGATTTGGAAATTGATGATTGATATGTATGGGATTTAGAGAATATTTTATATGTATTTGAGGTTCTTCATTGATGAAGAATCATCCAAATGTATCCGAGATTCTTAGGCAATGGTATCCTTAAATACATTATATAGAAATATCTTGGTCATTATGATGACCATACTGGTTTTAAAGAAACTCAGTGGGGCAGTTGAAGTTTATTTTCATTCAGAAATACATGGATTATTTCAGAGTTGGGATCGTACCCGCAGATGGGCTACCTACGTATCCTCGTTAAAAAGGAATCAAAACCCACGTAGTTTGATAAGAATGATATAGTTTAACGTTATATTGGACGGAAAATAATTAATGAATGATGGGCTTGAACCTTATAAAAGGCTTCCAACAAACACTAATTTTAAGGAATAGATAAAATTCCACGTAGTTTAGGTGATGAAATATGGGGCTTATGCATGGTTAACTGCCCAAAAAAAGATGTCATGATATCTTTTACACTCTAAGCTCACGTGAGTCATTCTCGGTGTGAGAAACAAGAGGTATTAGTAAACCTTATGATTATGTCACGAAAGATGCAGTCACAAGAAATGATGTGGGGATTATGTATATATTACTGCCCATGTAGATGAAGACCAGGACTTACATCAAGAAAGAATCCCTAGAGCGGGGTCCATAAAGGTATTTTTAATTCATAGAGATTTGGAGTTTTAACCTAGGGCTTACCCGTGAGAAGGATTCCCAAATTAAAGGGGATTTATAACTTGGGGCTTAATCCCGAGAAGGAGGCACAAATCAAAAGAAATTACGATTGGGGATTACTCCTAAGGAGGATGCCCAATGTTATAGGAAATTATGATGGGGGATTACTCCTGAGAAAGATTCCCTAAATCAAAAATATCATCTCATCTTAAAGGATGAGGTTATATGGAGGAAACCTCTCACCATAGTGAGAAAATGCTTGTATGTCACGAGGTTTTGGGAGTGGTTCTCACAAAATACTATTCAAATAAGGATTCCAACAAAAGAACCATTCCATAAATGTCATTGAAAATGGGTTCGAGTGCTAATATGTTGAAGAAGAGAGGTGAACGGGAGAAAGGAACACAAATGAAGTTGGCGCGTAAGTGTAGGTCGCGCACGTCATTGGGAGAGAAAGTCTCGGTTTCACAAGTGTACTTGAACGGCATGAGTTCAACTAGGAAATGATGAATCTGTAATTTAACACTTGTCCGAGACTTAACTGAAGACTTTAGTATTATCTTATGATTTATCCAAAATGGCGACACACATGTTTCATCTAAAGGGTAGGGCGGAACGCAAGGGTTTTCATTTCTATGAGGTCTGAACACTTAGGCGTGCATGCGTTGATGAATTCTAAACACTTAGTCCTTATTCTACTCCTGCAGATCTTCAATTATAGGTATGTAGTTATCTTAGAAGCTTTCAGAAGAGTTGAGATGAATATTAGGACGACAAGAGCTTGAATTTGACTTTTGGAAAATCTGTCCTAGTAATGGGGGGCACACATGGGATATTTATAAGCCATCTTTCACCATGGGTGAAAAACTAACTAGGGCACACAAGTCAGCTACGCAACCCATAGGCGGTGCACAAGTGACTTGCGTGACACACAAGCAACTTGCGAGACTCACTCCAAATGTGCTCTTCGTCCATGCTTTCATCATTTTTCTAGATGTTTTTCAAAGGGTGGCCCTCTTTGTGATTAAGGTATTCCCCTTTTCCATTCGTTGGACTCTGTGATGGAAAGGAGCATCAACAAAAGACCCCCCTCAGAGTTGGATCTGAAAAGGAAAGGGGATCTGTCTCTGAGGTAAACCCAAAGTAATCAAGGGTCTGTGGCATGCAAGTTCAGCATGCAGCTGCTGGGGCATGCAAGTATGGCGCATAGGTTGTCTGGATCACCTATATATACAGGATCATTCCCACAAAAACTCACACGACTTCCCGTAACTTGAGATCTCGTTGTGCATGTCATTATTTTTTTGGTGAATCACCCTGCTGGATTTTGTCGCGCTTCGGTAGAAGGTATTTGACCTGCGTGCTATGACTAGGGCGGAAAAACTTGCACGATGGGTTTGACTTTCCCACAAAGTTGGGACTTGCGTGCCTTAATTCCTTTTCCATTTTTTTTTGATTTCCTTCATCAAAATTTCACTAAACAAACTTACTTAAAATTTGATTGTTTGATCTTTGTGAAGATTCAATGGCTCCCAGAAGAATTGGATCAGCTGATGAGTTGGCCAGTAAGAGAATAGATGACATTATGAACATCATTGACCATGAAAATTATTTTATCTGTGACAACACTCTCCTAGATTCTTCTATGTACATGAATAAATATCGTGCCAATTTCCCACAGAGTATCTACTTGCCTTTGTATGGACATGGTCATCTGCATGGAGTCAACGTTCCAGAGGGAAAGAATTATATCCATAATTCCTTGTTTCAGACCTATAAAAACTTCTCTTCAGAAAATGTCTCAGTTGCAGGATCATTTTTCAATGATGGGACAGTGAAGAAGGCATACATAATGTATCATATCTCATGTGCTCCAGATTTGAAGCCTCACACACCTGAGCTGCAGCCGCATTGCTATCCCTCTATTTTCCAAAATTCTCAGATTGACCAATATATGGGATGGATGAGGACTTGGGATTTCAATCCTGGAGGAGGTGTGAGGCCGACTAGGATGTGGGAATATTGGGTGAGACAAACCTATGCAGAGTTTCTCGATGATCTGAAGGGAGCTCCAATATATGAAGTTTTCTGGTCTGGGTAGACATTTGTCTACATGAATGATGATTTCTTGCTGGAGTTAGTCAGCCGCTGGAGCCCGAAAATGAATTCCTTCCATCTGACTCATGGAGAATTAGGAATCAGTTTGTGGGAAGTCTAGAAGATTTCAGGGGCTCCAATTTTGGGAGATATGTATGATAAATTCACCCCCAAGGTGACCTAGAATGATTCGGAGAAGACACTTACATTGTCTTGAGAGTTAATGAAAATTTTCTACAAGCTTAAGAATACCACCACCAAAAAAACCCGCTCCATAAAAGATATCCATCCAGAGGAGTGGATGAACATGTTTCTAATTAAGAAGAGGGAGGAGGGACCTTCATGCATTCTTCCTACTAGTTTCCCTAGAACATCAAATAGGGGTGCTCCGGGCACATTTTGGCCAACTCTGGAAGCATGAGAGTTTAATAGGTGGGGGTATGAAGTGAACCAGAAAATTCCAGTGAAGAACCGTCTGGTAGGCTATGTGTCCTTGTGGATCATTGTTTAACTTTTACCAGTTTGGGATTCAATAGGAGGTGTGATTCTGGGGACCTTTGTCATTGCATCCAATCTGGATTAAAGGAATATGGTTGGGTTGGCCACCCCAGTTTTGGAAAAGATTCATAGAAGTTTACTTCATGTCTATATGTGTAAGTTTCCTCTATGAATAGTGGGACCAATCCATGTTTTATAGGGATGGATCGCCACCCAATTCAGGACATATTCTATACAAATTGGGGTACATGTTCCTAGAAGTTATATCTGGCCATCTATTCCGGACATTTCTAGAATTTCTCCCTTATCCCTCAATGATTATGATATCAAAATAAGGCTGAGCATGTTCAAGTAGTTTCACTTCTTTCCTTATGGAAATCCACCAACAGGGAGATTTGTTGATGATGGAGCAAGCAACCTAGGGTTAAGGGCATATATGTTGGCATGTAGAGATGGTACATTGGCCACAAGGATTGATGGAGAGATTATGTGCGAGGCTATGCTCCATTCAGATTTTCATGTCAATTCAAATGTCTGCAGCAAATTACCATATCCCCTCCAGTGCATGTCAGGTTAGAGTATCATCTGATGGTTGCTCATCAACTATGGTTGCTGACATATATGGAGAAGACTGTGGCGGTATTTGATCTACCAACTGTTGAAGCAGCAAGGCGATTCACTATATGGTATGCCGAGAGTTGGGTAAAATCATACCCTGAAGGGGTACTGAATCAGCCGGTCCCTCATGTGTGGATAAATAAGAGAACCATTAGGAAAGAATCTCATCATTTTGAAGGTTACTCTTCCTCACCCGGAGTTGATTCAACGGATTCTCGATATTGGGATAATGAGGTTCGAAATTCATCAAAGAGACAACGTGCCAGATATAATCCACCTACCAGAGTCAAGAGACCTCCTCCATCGACTCCTGGTGAGTTACATCATTGAGGAAATTTAATCGCTATTATTTTAAAGAGCAACAAGTTTCATTTTATTATCCTTTATCTGTGATTGTAGTCACTGGGAAGAAGTTAATGTCCCAGATTGTAGGACGCTCCTCACAACCTTCTGGTGCACATTGTGAATATTTATGACTAGAGGCTATCCGGACATGGTGGAGTTTATATTGTGATTCTTAAACCTCCAAGATGGACTTATATGAAGGGATGAATACCCCTGAAGTGAGGAATCACCGGGCTTCCTCTGATATCTGTTTTGAGGATAACCCCAATGAAGTGAGGGCTTATATAAAATAGTTTTAAAGGCTCATATATGCCACTTATGAGTCAGTTCCTATCACCAAATGGGTTATTAAAATGATGGACCATGGTACCACTCAGTGGATTGGTCCTTCATAAGATGAAGAGTGGCGTGATTACATGGCTCCTGAAAATAAAAGTTTCATTTTTCTCATATTTCTATTTTATTTTCAATTTTAATTTATTCAACGATTTTCTATTCATGGAAATAATCTTCTTCATCCTGAAGATTGTAAAGAAAATAACTACTGATATCCCTTCACCGTGGTACAGGCCTAGTGGCACCGCTATTGGAGCCACTGAATCACCTCGCGAGCCTGGAGAATTATCTTCAGGCTAGAAAGTCATGGATGAAGAGTTTGAAAGGGTGTTATTGTCTCCGATACATGTTTTTCAGTGATTATGATGCCAGTATTCCCAAAAGGCCATGAAGCAAAGGAATCAAAGAAATAATGCCATAGTAAAATGCTTTATCAGTATTGGTAAGCCTTTCGGGTAGTCATGAATATTAACTTTATAAAAAGTGCTCAAACATTTCGGGATTGAAGGGGATTCTTCAGTTTTCTTTTTAAAGGAAAAGATTGACCATCCTCAGAGTGAAATGAAGGGTGTTTTAGAACAGTCACAAGTTCCTACTAAAATGGTTGTTCATGAAGAAATACTGAGAGCAGATGAGACAACATTTGTTCCCAACACCTCTCCTATTTTTGATGCCAGGAGAGAAGAGACATCTGGTAAATTAACAATACATCATAGAACCTCAAATGAGACAACAACTGACTTCCATTTTGTGATGTTTTAGGTGCAACACATGGACCAGAACATTTGGTATCCACCGAAGCTGACCCCACAACTATCTTTGAAGAATCTATTCAGGGTTAGAGATTGCTAGATAAAAGTCATGACGAAGAAATGCCGAGTGCTCCAACCAGTGAGAGTAACTTGGGATCTGGGACATCATTGGATGAAATGATGAATCTTGGAATGTCAATTGAAGAAATTTTAGAACATGTAAATTTAACTCTTCATTTAGAAGATTTTGGAGATCTATTTATAGAATCAACTGGAAGTGAGTTTCATCATTTGTCCTGTCAATATTCTCATGATTACACTTCTAACCATATTTGGTTATAAAATGTACAGTTCCATAAGAAAAAAATGCTGAACCAACAATGCTTGAAAGGGTTGTAGACCTTGATGTCAACCCAATTATTACAAAAACACTAGATCAGGTGGAACTTTGCACGAAATACCCTCCTGAAACCCATCATGAAAATCCTGTTGATGGTAGGAAAGAAGAAGAGGAGTCTTCACAAGTTTAGGATCTACTGTTAGGTAAAAGATGATAATATTTGTGGCTTAATTAACTTTCAAGATAGTCAATAAATTTTATTCTCCTTTGAAACTAACCATACTTTCTATTGACCAAACCTGGATATCAACTTCAATGGCTAGATCTAGAGGTTATTCCTCAGCCTCATCCCAAACAGTAGTAGAAGGTGAAGAAACCAGGGTCATGGAAGGAGTAGAATATGGAACTTCCTTAAGTTCATTAATCCCAGACTTTGTTCCTTCCTGTGATAGCGATGCTGAATCAGACCCAGAGCTGTAAAAGGCACTCCAATTCTCACGTCGTAAGGCATGAAAGAATATATGGAAGATAATATCTGAGGTGCCTCTTGAAGAGCTACCTTCAAGAATTACAAGACTTTCATACATGTTTATCATGATGGGACTTGTCAGTTTTGGATATCAAGAAATCGACGTCGTAGTGAAACAAGTCATTCGAAGGAGGGAACGAGAGCAAATGTGTCATCAAGACCTGATCATAGCTATATTTCTAACCAATATCACTGAATTTTAGGTTGTAGTGTCCTGAGATGAGGTTAATCTTGCTTCAAAGCTGAAGGAACTGAAGTGGAAGATCAAGGAGAAGATTGTCCAGCAGTTTCACCTTTAGCAAGAGCTAGATGATTTTACTGGAGAGCTTGACCAGCTTCATAATTCATTGGAAGAAGTCCAAGAGGATGGTATAAAATCCATCAAAGATTCCAAAGAAACACTTAGTCGAGCTAAAGAGAGTGAATCAGGTCCAGTAAATGAACTTCAAGTGGCTGCTAATAAAGCTCGGGATTTTCTGAAACAGATGAGAAATTATGTTGAAAGAATTTTGGAATTTCTGAAAAAAAGAGAGAAGATACTCCAGTCTGTGGATGTTCTTATAATCTTGTTCATCAATGAAAAAAATAATTCAACTTCAAGCCCCTGTACCTTCATTTTATTGATAAGTGGTATTATTTTTACCTAAGCCAATGGGCCTAGTAAACGTCATTTGATTTTTACTAGGGTTATATAAACACCCCCACAAACATTTCATATTTTTATTTCTCAACATTGACTAAATCCTAGAAAATGTATATTTAGTGAGCTGGGACTTGAATTTTGTTCATTGTACCCTTTACAGGTTCCCAATTTAATGATTACCATGTCTTTTGTTATTGACAGTTTAAAGTCATGCATGATGGACTATGAAAATGATAATATTTAAGTTTGAATAGCTTTGACCAAATGGATGATTTTGACTCAATTCTTGATAATTTGTTTGGAAATATATTACCATATTCACGTTTAGAGGGGGAAAATTGTAAACTATGACTTGAGAAATTTTAAATATGAGGAATGGCATGGGAAAAGAACTAAAATGGATGAGAGGAAGTATTTTTCTAAGAATTAAGTTACCACTACTTAATAAACCCATTATGGGGGATGAATCTTGCAGGTCCAACTAGGGAATCTGCTTCATAGTCAAATAGTAGTATCTTTTGGCTGAATGGTCTGTTATGTAGACAACTTATGCAAGGCCACAAAAGGGTACGTACTGCATATTCGGGAAAAATAACTCTCGGAAATTTGAATTTCTATTGCTAAAACACGAAGAATGTTTTATGGAGATTCAAATTTTCAAAAGCATAGAATCTACTTTATGGAGAATGTTACTTGAATATAGAGAGGATATTTCCAATTAGAATTATCAAATATTTAGAGGAATGTGACTTCTACAATGTTCTGACCCAAACATAGGTACAAAAGAGTATTCTCCTATGAATGAAGTTACCATTACTTGAAAAACCCACTATGGAGGTTGAATTACGTAGGGACAACATGGGCATAAGCTGCATAGTCAAATAGTCGCATCTTTTGGCCGACAGGTCCATTATGTAGACAACTTATGCGCTTCCACCTAAGGGGACATGCTACATAGTCAGGCAAAATAACATCAAGGTATCATACATTTTGAGACTAGATGTCAAGAAAAGGGTTATGGAGAGAATGAATATTATTTGTATAATGTTGCGGTTGGGTCCTGAATTGAGATTCTAGATGTCACTATGTATCTCGTTAGGATGATAATCAAGATACAAGTAGTTCTCAAAATACTGTTTAACATCACGTAGGATGAGCGCATAGAAGATCTTAGTTTAGGGTCATAGAATTGGATCATAGTGATAGAGACACATCATGTATTTGTTATAAACCTGATGTGAATAAAGACTAGGGTGTTCCCTATCACACCATGTGCTCCCTGGGAGACTTTTCAGCCATGGGACCGAAAGTGGAGTTTGGGGTTAGACCCAAAGGCTCGGGGCTGGACTCGAGGAATGCTCGAGTGTTCCTATGTATCCCATGAGGATGGGAATCAAGCTGTACATAGTTCTTGAAATACCCTTTGTACAGATTTGATTCATACATATGAGGGGTAAAGAAGACTTTATTGCAATTATGGATGGACCAATGATTAATGACTTGGGTGTCACTACGTATCTCATAAGTATGAGAATCAAGACATACGTAGTTCTTGATATATGACATGGCTGGAGACCATGTCAATGAAGATTCCTCTAAAGTGTGGGTATCATGGATTTTTGTAGTTTATTGTCATACAGGACAAAAGTGCAAATAGTTTATGGTCATATGCATGGACCAGTACTATGAAATTTAATTTCTTGTAGCAATGACAATGGGGGACTATATAGTTTAATGTCATATAGCTAGAACGATGGGACATACACAGTTTAACGTCATGTTGTATGATAGAGGGTCACAGTTTAATGTCATGTTAGACGATAGAGGGGTCTATGCAATTTAATGTCATGCAGCAAGGAAAAAGGGTGTATTTGTGTTACAGAAAATACTTCTTCAATAATATTGCATTGGTTGGAGTTGTAACAAGTTCTCCTTCCATTGAGATTAAAGAATAAGATCCATTGGAGTCGACCTTATGTATTGTGTATGATCCTTCCCACTCTGGCTGAAGCATTGGAGGCTTCTTTCCTGGTATCATTGAGGTTATGAGGACCAATACCAATTCTCCTTGAATGAATGAACAAATATGATCTTTTTTATTGAATGCCCGTTCTATTCGATTCTGATAGACTTCTAAATGGTGTAGTGAGTGCAATCTTTTTTCATCTAGTTATTTCAATTCAAACAATCTCTTTTGAGATTGTTCATCTATAGATAACTAATCACCAATGGAGACTCTAAGGGAATGTAATTGGACTTAAATAGTCAAGAATACTTACATTCCATATACCAAGGAATATGGAGTTAATCGTGTAGCAGTGCGGGTGGTAGTCTGATAATCACATAGAGAATGAAAAAGTTTATCAGGCCATGAATTATTATCTTTATCCACCATCTTTTGAAGTATGTTTGAAAGAGTCTTATTGAAAGCTTATACTCGACCATTGGCCTCTTCATGATACCAAGAAGAATTTTTGGATCTGATATTGTGTTCTTGATACAATTTTCTTACCTCGGATGAACAAAAGTAGGTGCCATTATCCGTCAGTATGATATGAGAAACACCAAATCTGGTAATGATGTCGGACATGACAAAGCTAACAATAATTTTAGCACCCACTTCATTGAGAGGTATTGCCTCTGCCCATTTGGAAAAGAAGTTAGTAGCAGTAAAAATATACTTAAACTACTTAGCTGTAGTCGGAGGATAAGGTCCTACTACATCCATTCCCCATGTAGCAAACGACTAGGAGTATTTAGCTGTTTGAAGAAGCTCTAGGGGTTGATGAATGAAAATGGAACATACGAGGAAAGAATGACACTTCTTAGTGAAATCAACACAATCTTGCATCATTGAAGGCCAGAAGTATCCAAGCCTTTGAATTTGACCAGAAAGTATTTGTCCACACTGGTGGGCACCACAAACTCCTGCATGTACTTCATTCATGACCGCCATTGTCTCTTCACCGTTAATACATATGAAGATAATTCCATCAAAACCTTGATTTTAGAGAATTTTTCGGTGATCTGGGATATCAAAAAGAGTAAAATTCACCACATGCCTCCAGACTTAATCTTTCCCGTCTCTATCAGGTGGGAGTGTTATATTTTGAAGGAATTCCCAGATAGGTGTTATCCATCCTGTAGTATGACCATATGGATCAGAAATGGGACTAATTTCATTGATTTACTATATTCTAATTTGAAAAAAAGGTGAAACTATATGACGGTGGGAAATACTGATGATTGTTTCTTCCTGATTTGGATCTACCAGGGCGGTGGCAACATTATCTGGTGCATCATCTTGGACAATTTGTGATTGTGGGACAAAAGAAAATGTCGTTTCCGAGGGAAATTCCTCCATTAACTCTATGACATAATCAAACAAAGGGATTAGCTCTTCCTTTCTGATGGAATAATCCTAATTTATTTGTTTGATTACCAAATCTGAATCGCCTTTTACCTTCAAGTGATTCACATGTGCCTAAAGCGCCAATTCCAAGCCTACGATGAGAGATTGATATTCTGCTTCATTGATTGGACTGCCTTCCAACAATAAAAATGAATAGGGTAGCACTTCCTTTTCTGGGTAAATAAACACAATTCCAATCCCAAATTTATTGAATTTAGGATCTTCCATTTTCTTCCATGTTGGACTTATTAAGGCACCATCAAAGTACATTTACCAATTTTGAGGATTATCTTGAATAGAGAACACTTCATCATTAGGAAGTTCAATATTTAAAGATGTATCTTCTACAGAAGGGTGTTCAGAAAGGAAATCGGGCAGATATTGACCCTTTATTGGCTTTTGAGACACATACTGGATATCAAACTGCTTCAAAATAACAACCCACCTTGCTAGACATCCTGTAAGCATTGGATGAGTAAGGATAAATTTGAGCAGGTTATTGTGAGATACCAATTGGACCTCATGATGTTGTAGGTAGTTCCTCAATTTATGAACTGAAAAGATTAATCTTAGGCAGCACTTTTCAATACTTGGATATTGATTTTCTGCCTCAAGAATAGTCTGAATGAGAAACTAAAGGTTGTTTTCTTTCCTAACATCATTCTTTTGGGAAAGGAAGGCACCTAATGATCGTTGTAAAGCTACCACAAAGAGAATGAGTGGTCTTTCTTCAATAGGTGGCATTAATTCCGGTGGACTCAAGAGATATTTCACGAGGATATAGAATGCTTCTTGACATTCTCCAGTCCACTGGTAGGTGACTCCATTCTTCATTAATCTGGTGAAGGGTAAACACTTGCCTGCCAAATTGGCAATGAAACTCCGAATATAGGCCAAGTTTCCTTGAAGTACTCTTAATTCCTTCAAATTTCTAGGAGGTGACATTTCAAGTATTGATTTTGTCTTCTCAGGATCAGCTTCGATACCATGATGGCGTACAACAAAGAAGATAAATTTTCACGAGGTTTCCCTGAAAGCACATTTCAAGTGGTTCATCTTCATGGGGATGATAGAAAGGAGAGGAAGTACTTTATGTTTGATAATTTTCCAGTGTAGAGGGACACAATGGTGATAATAATGATATGTTCTATTATGATTAACCTAATTATGAAGATGATGTTAGATTTCATGGATAGATATCAATGGAGGACCTCTAGAACTACTGGAAGTAATATTACAGGGGGGAACTTCAAAATTGAAATTACTATTTCTATAATTTTGATATAGATGAGTATTATCCTGAGCCATTATATTAAAATATATGAGGTATTTAAGGAAATTATAATTATGAAGAGTGGGATCAAATACTGTATCTTTATTTTCTAACTGCCTTTATTGAGGATTATTTTTCAATGCTCAATTATTGGTGATTGACACCGCTAATTATTGATTAAAACATTCATACATAATAGCTTGTTTTATCAAATCTTATGTTATCGATGTTGTTTTATGACGATTTTATAGAATTTTGGTATGAATATGTTCCTTCTGTAGAGTGGCTGATAGGGTACATAGGTGTCTCCGAGTTGGAATGTGGATAGAGGCCCAATCTGGTTTCTCATATATCATGAGATTTGGACCTGAAATCTCTTGGATGGAAGAAGAGATATGTGTCTACTCTGTAGTGACTCTCGTATTATTTTCAGGAGTCAACCCAATTGTGGGTATAGAGTTCTATGTTCATCCTTCTAAAACTTCCCCAATCTATATTATATCTTGTAGGTTTTTAGGATGTGAAGAAGAATTTTCTTCTTCCCTTTCACTATTTTCAGGTTATATAGGGTGACTTCAACGGCTAGAGAAGGGATATATTCCCATTCCATGGTTAGATAAAGGGTGTGTACTTTCTTTTTTCCTCCATTTTCTATAATTATTTTCATAATTACTCATGTGAAGGGGAATATATTTGGGTTAACCCCTATTTTTTGTTGGGATCATCCAATTGGTTTCTATGAATGCTACTATATTTTGCTGTCATGCTTGATAGATGTGGATTGGTGTGGGAACCTGGTCATGGTTTTCATCCATATTTTAATAGAATAGTTATCTATATGATTCCAAGATATGTTGGTAGGCTTGGTAGATAGAATTAGGTTATTTTTTCTCACATGTTTCTACTATATTTAACCAGCACGATTCAAGGATGCTGGTAGGTTTTTGTTGATACTCATGGTATGAGACCATAATTGATGGACTTGAATCTATAGAGGTAACATATGTGTGGTATTATTTCTTATTTACTGGTCTCTACTCTTAGCTGGAAATACTTAATGCTCAGGTCTAGGTAGCCTGGGCTGGACTCCTAAGGGAAACACCCTCATCATTGTGAGGATTCATTTTCATGCATCATTGGTGGTATCAACTACTGGATGGAGCCCTTTTTAGGGACCCCTGTACTGACTAGATGATATCCTCATTGACCTCTTGATATTCCTCACTAAGGAAAATTAGGATCTTCTTACTACTTTCTTTGGATAGAATATTGAAATGATCATATATAGAAACTTGTGTTGTCAGCTTCTAGTCTATCATGCATCACTAATAAGACAGATTATGGTGTTTCATAAGATAGATTAATTTTTGAGCTACCTCTTAGTCTAGTAAAATACCATTTAGATGGTACTTTGAAACTAGATTATTTGATACCTTAGCTTTTAGATGTTTGGTTTGTAATTTTTTTCCTTTATTTAGTTGAGGACCTATCATGTGGCATGGTTGAAGCATATGTTTGATATAACTAATCTAACACCATTTGGATCAAATTGAATTCTGGTTGAATGTTCCTGGATACATATGAAAAAAATAATATCCCAACAATGCACAATCTCAATTAATGAGAACATGTGTAATCGATTATTTTAGATTCAGGTTTTTTCCTCCTTAATTATGTGTGAGAAAGGGGCCTGATATGTGGGATACACATCCATCATTGCTAAGGTTTCATGTCAGGTTTACTATTTCAATTTCTAATAAAAATAAATGGCCACACCAAATTATTGATTATGAGGGTTTTAAGTTTTCAAAATCATTCATGTTGGGTTCTCAATTTTTGAAAAAATTCAAATAGGTTTTTTTGTAGATCAAAAAACAAGAAATAATTCCATTATTAAATATTTTTCACAAACCTAATTTCCAAAGGTAGGTGGCTATTTGAAAATGGATCCAACACTGCTTAGGGACTCACATTGGTCAATATAATGGGAGTTCAAGCACCATTTTGGGGGGAATTATTTCCAACTATGAGTATATAATAACTAATTAAGATATTTTAATAAATCCCTTTTTAATTCGAAAATATAAAATTAGTTGAACTTATGTTAAAAATCAATTATTAGGATGCATTGGGATTTGAATAATATGTATGAATCCACGGTTCTTCATCAACATATATATTTCTATGTATACTTGTTTCCCCATTTATGCTACCCTTTTGTATTCATATTAGAGATTATTTGGTAGTTTATTTTTATTATTATGGTTTTAATAAATGTAGTGGGTTTTTTTAGAATTTATCATCATCTCGAAAAAAGTACTTATTTTAATATCGAGATCAGGCCCATGAGATGTGATTCTTACGTATCCTTGTGAGATGAATCAGAACCCATGTAGTTAAGTACCACTTAATGGGACACATCATACATTTTATGGTCATGTGACAAGGACCAAACCATTTGGTATAATTTTATATGGATATTATTTCTCAGAAAAAGGTTCTAAGAAAATTTTATTGTGGGGTTTATATTAAAGTATCACATGGGACAAGGAAGCAATATATAATCCTACTCTATAAAAGACCTTACTGTGAATGTGGCCCCAAAAAATTGGGGTTTATTTGGGGTGATGGGTTTCAACCTCATGAAAGGTTCATATGTATCCATTTGGTTGAAAACCATATCTCATGTAGTTCAATTGGTCTGAGGACCTAATCCAATAGAGTCCCTTTGAAATTTTATCTCACAGAGTATGTGGTCCCTTGGATGTATACATTACATCGAGGACCCACACCTCTCTAGGCGCTCTAAAGGAAGGCGAGGGGATGATATGAAAAATGTTTCTCTACTTAGATATATATCTGATCATCTATACCTTATTATCATTACAAGACACTAATCCCACATGAGTAGTGATTAGTATGAGAAATAGTTGTAATTGGATGATCTTAAAAACCACACAATCTCCTTTTTCCGCAAGTGGATGATGCCATGGCTTCGGGGAAGAAAGAGATTTGATGTGTGTATCTACTCTTTTTTTTAAAACTCTTGGAGATAGAATACTGGAGGGGTATGGAATCCTATAATAATGTTCATGAGATTACATAGGAGGGATTACCTCTCCCCAATATTAGAGAATATGATGGGGGGATAAGGAACTGACGTTTATCAAATGTAAATTCATGTGCCCCTCACTTTCTGAAATGGGGAGGTTCTTAATTCAGAGATGACGAGGGAAGGAAAAGAAACTAGCAATCATCATTTGAAGGGTGAGTTCTCTATCACTAATTTTTAGGTTGGGATCATAGTTACCATATTAATTTATAATTGAGAAGATTTTTAGGATTCATCATACTAATTAAGTTAATAATAAAATGTCATTTTCCATATGAGTGTATGCTTGAGATAACACAGTATTGTTCCACGTACTCTTGTCATATATATCTGGAGGCTTTAGGGAAGGTCTTCGATTACCCCCCCCTCACAAGAGGGAACCAAATGAAGAGTTTCGATACAATGAGTGGAATAATAGAGGGTTTAATGGTTGTCTCTTGAAATTTGAGACTTGAGGGACTTGAAGGTGGCTCATAAAATATGGGCCTTTGAGAATTTATGAGGTCACACAAAGTGTGGAACTGGGTGGAATAAAAATTATTAATTCATGGTGTACATACAAAAGCTTGAGGTTACCTCTTAATTATGGATATCAGGGGAAATTACACTTTTTTAATGCCTTTCTATAGGATCCAAGGGTTTCATCAGGTGTCTTTGGAAGGGTCTCATACAGTTCCCAATTTTTCAAGAGGCCTTCATACTAGTACTTATAGACTATGTGGGAGTGGTTCCTTGTGCACTTTTCTTGTGTTTTACACACTAGAGGAACATTAATTCAACTATACCCCTTACTTATATATTCTCTTAGTGTTTTTAGAGCTACATGGGTGGTTTCAAAGGTCTGGAAGAAGGAATAGGGATAACAATGCTTTAGGGATTCTTCTGAACATCTAGTTATTGCATATGAGGAACCCTAGAGTCATATTTATTGGGAATATTGGTGCCCTAGGTGATGGAAGATTCTCGTGTAGGTTGTTATTGGTAGTAATCACATAGGTACATCATGCCAGTTGCTGTGTAGGTGTCTCACGCTAGTCATCATGTAGTTGTGATCTAAGTGGTTCTCTAAAGTGTCCCAATATGGGGCCTTTTTCAGGCCACTGATGTGTAGGATAGACCATTGTGTTGCCACTGGCACATAGGCTGGACCAGTACATGATGATTGTTTAAGGCTTCTTCAGTATTACCGGGGAAAAGTTTGTGATATTATATATCGTCCACTTCTCTTTTCCTTAATGTATTCCCCTTTGAATCTTTTGATTATTCTATGACACAAAGGGGTGTCAAAAATAGCATAAGAAATATGTTGGAATTCCTGATATTATTCATAATAAGTTTCTTCATATAATTTGGAAAGAAAAATAAATAAAGGGTGAGGTTAGATTCTTAGTAATGTTTATGTAAAATAGAATCTATCATGACTAAATAAGGCATACTCAATATGGAATGGTAAATAAATTTAATCACATTCCATATAATCAAAATCATGTACACTAAATAAATCTATGTATAATATCAATGTTGGAATCTCATGGATAATAATAATTGAGTTATTACTGAAGGAAATTCTTAATATTGGACATCATAGTCTCAGACACCCTGATATCTCTATCGTCAAAGATTAATTCCAAGGTAAATTAAAATATGGATTGTAAAACACCAAGAACCCATTTAATTTCACAAACTAATTTCCCCCATGTGACCTTTAGATTCATTGATTGGCTATATAATTTTTTTCCAAACCCTTCATAACATGTCTAATGAATTCCACATATATTGAATTTAATTCACAACAATATTATTTTTTAATTAATATATATATTAATTAAAAACTGAATATCTAGTTTTTCCCAAGTCAATAAAATAACTTTCTCAATAAAATATCACATATTGAAATGTATAATTATTATGAAATAAGAATATCCATGGTGGATATTTAAGATAAAATTAATATTAATTTAATGGTAATTACAATATGATGAATGTTTTTATGGGATATTAATGAACAAAAAACTAATAAGATATAATAGATGACTATCAAATCATAAGAAATATAGGTTTTGTGAAATAATTATGCCTAGTGGAGAAATATAGAAATTGGAAGATAACTATTAAAATAATGTTTCATTAAAGAGATTTTTTTGTAAAACCATTGAAAACATGTAGAGAGATCTGGGTTCATAAAATTTCTAGGGAGGTTGGAAGTTCCATTAATATCGTATATATTAAAAAAGAATTCCACATGAATTTTTGTAAAAAAGAGTAAAAAAATTCCTTTTCTAAAAATAGTTTAAATATTTCGTTCAAAAAATTTCAAATAAAGACACTAACTTAAAAGTTACATAATAAAATGTTTAATTAAATAAAAGGACTTTTGTAATATTTTTGAGAAATATGTACAAGGAAGAAAATTTTATCCATTCAAGATGATAAGTAAGATATATTATTCATTAAAACATTACACCTGAATGAGTAATAAAAATTGAATCATTAATCATCATAAAAAATATAGAATCATGTAAAATACTTCAAATGGGTATTATATACACCAAATAAAATAAAACATGTGCATAATATAAAATAAGTTTCAATAGAGTGAAAATTGAAATTAAATCCCGTACCTCACGTTTGATTTTCATCATAGATTTTGTTAACTCCCTGTATAATAAATTTAAATTTATCATACAGACATAAATGTAATATATATATATCAATAATATCATAAATTATTCATTTATAATATTTTATCACCATTTCATTAAAAATATTTTATTTTTATCATTATTTTTGGTGTTAAGTGCTTTGATTTTCATGTATTCTTTGATTCAGTAGTTTTAATCCATGACTCTTGGTCATGGTTCCATCATCTCAATAATGTTAATAATAAAATTAACATCATATATATTTAATAGATAATGATATATTTATATTCATCCATAAATTTCGGAGATAGAAAAATAGTTTACACTTTATATAGAGACACTAGGCCAGATGTATGCATGCATACCATTTTTATGTTTAGATGGATGGAATGATAAGAAGATCAATAATAATATTCCTTTATAGGATAATTATTATAACATATATTTCATATATATTAAAATATGTCCTTATTTACATCCATTTAAAGAGTAAATAAAAAATGGATCACATTGCTTTGTGGAGGTGGTAGTCTACACATACACACAAGGGAAAATATCATTTTACAATTGATTGGAATGAAAGAATTTGTGTATGATATTATAATTCTATAATAATATTCACATGATAAATATAATATAAATCAATTTATTTAGATATTAAAAATCATCCATGTAAATTGGTGAGGAATAACAAATTATATCACATCATAGAGATGGTAATTTGTATGAATGCAAGAGCAATGTTTTCACATTTCATAAGATGAAAATGATATGAATATGATTATAACATACTAATAATAACATATCAGTATATTTATGATATATTTGTTATTATTTTATGATTTTCATCACACATTAATGGAATTAGAAGAAGAAGTAAACTTGAAATAGTTAGAAAATACCATTACATCTTATTTAGAATAATTACTCTAGATATCCTATTATGGGGATAAGGGATGGTATTTTGGAAATAAAATCACATATATAACATGAATATGGATTTTTAGAAGATAAATGATCAGGTTTTGGCCATGTTGAGTTTCTCAATGTGGTGTAAATAAAAGAGATATAGGGTGTCCTTTTTATATATAATGAGAGAGGCATTCGAGGAATTTCTTTAGGTATTAAATTAATATAAGTAAATTTTCAAAAACAAATGTAACCAAATTCAAAATATTATATATATAAGATGAGGATAATTAAAAGTCCCCTTATAAAATGATTTATTTTTATAAATTGCGGTTATTTTTTCACCCTTATAGTTTAATTTTAACCTCATGTTAACCCTTTTGATAATTACACCAATATAAAAATATTCCACACTTTAAGGCTAATGAATGTTTCCATAAGTGAAAAAAATATCCAAAAATGGTCAATGATTGATTTTTTAAATAATATATCATTCATATTTTCGGTGTAATTATTTTTATAAATTTTAAATCAATTAAGAAAATAATATTTATTATAAATTATTATTAATGTCTTTTTAACACTATTAATTTAATTTGACATTAAATACATCAAAAAAATACTGAATTATAATAAAATATATTCAAACATCCATAAAAATTTACATGTATCTATACTTTTTTGGAACACTAAAATTCAACCAATTTATGTTACTTTAAATATTTGTAATCCATTTTTTTCTATTTTTCTTTTAATTGAATATATATTGTGTCAGCATTGCATTAACATTTAAGATAACTACTCAATCACGATTTTTTTTTTAAAATTACCATGATAAAAAAATTCATTGATATTTGAAATAACCTTTTATAACCTAAAATATATTGTATTTCTCCACATCAGAAAATTGTAAAGATATTAATATAAGAAAATTGATATTTTTTTTATTTATCGCCCACATAAATATTATAAAGTAAAAAATAAAAGAAATATGGCACATAATTTCTATATTAAAAAAAAGAAAGAATCATATGAAATAAATTCATAAAATTGTACAATAGAATGTTTCTAGTGGATTTTTAATTCATTATCACATTATTCACAACCATAATTTCCAAATTTACCATTTACCGATGTGATAAATTTTACCAATGTTAATTTTTATATCTAATAAAATAAAAGGCAACTATTTTTAAAATTTTAGCTTCAAAATAAAAATCACTGTATCCATTTTTTTGAAATTCAATTTCTAGAACTCGTAGAAATAAAGTTTCTTATAAGTGTATAAAACAAAATGAAAAACACATTTTATAAAAAAATATTTTTAAGGATAAAAAGTAACATATATAAAAATAATGAATAGTAATCAATAAACCAAATCAAATTAAAAAAATAAAAAATATATTGGGATTTATATATTTCATATTTTATTGATATGAATTGATAGTATTTGAAATATTGGTATTTTTCACTATTCACTTAAAAAATAAATCATTTTATTAAAATTCAAAATTTTTACACTAACTTAATTTTAATTTGATGATTTAAAAAATTATATTTATTTTATAATGTTCAATTAATTTAATTTTTTATATTTAAATGTTAATCAAAATTGTTAATTAAAATATGCATGTAATGTTTTTATTTCATTACAAGAAATGCTTACTATAATTGAAGATCGTGTGTTTAAATAGTTGTACTTTAATTGAAGATTATACAACAAAAAACATTAATATATTTATCTTGGAAATGAAATAATATTTCTTGTGGTGGTATTATAAAAATTATTATAATATCATTGAATAAATTTATTTATTGTAAAAACACAAAACTATGAGATCCTAAATATTTTAAAGCTCTAAGGTAATAATTTGAACTATATGTACACATAAAATTTTAAGATGAGATAAGGTAAAGTCAAAATTGGACGTCTATAGAGGTTTTTATGGATAAAAAAAATTAATATAATTGATGTGTAGATGCTATATCCAATCTTATATTGTGTATCTGTGAGTCCATTACATATTGCAAAAAAGAATGGTGGAATAAAATTGATGAAAACTGGGATGAATAAACATATTTGATCAAGAATAATAAATAGGCAACTATTTTTGAAATGGATATGGGAAACTCAATACAACAATTTGGAAAGATGATTTTGTTCATCCCTTTATTGAATATATGGTTCAAATAATGATTAAAAACATGTAGTTTTGAATCTCGGTCCATTACTTAGTTTATGATAATATTTAAATTTATCCATCATGCCACAAACCATTTTGCGATACTCCTTACCTAGTCATTGGATTGGGTAATTTGTATGGAATGCAGGTTTTTCAGGATTTCGATATTCTTCAAAACAGTTCTTGGGTATTGAGAACTTATTTAGGAACTATATTCCAAATATCCCATAATGAAAATGTAAATAAATACTCAATTAGATTGTCAACAATAATCCTAATTCGAAATATACATGTAAACATGGAATAAATGATCACAAATATCTATATAAAAAATAATAGAAAATTTTAGCTTGAATTATATATAAAATAGGGTATGATACAATAAGAACTCAGAAGGAAACAATAACGAATTTGACTACCTCTATGTGATATGATGGTTAAAATAACATTACACCACCACAATCACCCAACCACAGTCTGCTAGAGAAATTACCCACCATGAGAATAGAAAAAAATTAATTTTACATGATTATAACAAGAAAATTCTAGATTCACCTATTGGGTGTATGTAGTGTGTGGGAAAAATTTCACATTAGAGTTCCACTAGTCATTCCATAATGAAACATTTCTATAAAAAATAAGCATGATTGTTTGAAATGAAATTTAATTTGAAATATGATTTCAACATTTTAAAATAATCATAGGATGAATCAATAAGTAAGCATGAAAAAACCAAGAATAATGAGAAACCCTAAGGTATCTATGGTCAAGCCTCATCTTAGGATCCTTATGATAATTTTGATTGAAGCATTTATAATTGTTCCTATGCATGACCTGTTATAGGGGAATAAAGAATAGTTTTAGTGATAACCACATTAATTAGATAAATAGTTTAGTTTGGGTTGTCATATGGTCTATTGTCTATAGACGGAGGACCATTTCCTTGCATACTTTCCCAAGTCATCCAACTTAGGTACCTAAGATTTCCATGTCGACTTCTTATTTTAATCAATTAAATCTGAATTTTTTACTAATATCATGAGAAATACATTGCACTTTTGGTCAATGTTTCCCTCATTAAAAGAGTAATTAATTTTGAAATTATCCCACACCCCTATTTATTCCGTAAATAATCTTTTTAAAACATTAAACACATTAAACATTCTTTTGAAATTAACGGAATAATATTTAATTCACCAATTCATTTTATAATAAAAATCAACATACCTATAACAATTGAATCATTTGTAAACTCAGTATAATCCACAATCCGAGATAAGGAATACACTATAGAAAAATGATATCATAAAACATAAGGCCTAAACAATACATATTGAAGTCAATAATTCCATGTCCATCATGGAAATGGGTAACATGGGAAACCCCGAATGAAGGGAAGATGAAGCTAGACTAGTTAAGAGGAGATCCTTATGGAATAAATTTTGTACTAGATGATGAATATATTACTTGAAATAAAAATATACGAAAATAGAGAGGGGAGTGTTATCACCTATCTATATTAAATAAAGTGGTAGAGAAGATAGGGAGTAAAATAAGGGCTAAATTCATAAAATATGAAAAGGGAAAAACTTGAACATTATTTATAAATGGGAAGCATGGTTAATGTTGTGTCACATAGGATTAAAATATGATATTACCTGACCTATCTGGTTGAAGTCCTAAAAAATTGGTTCATATCATGATGAACCACACTAGAGGAGTAGACCTAATACCTTAAACATTTCATAACTTGACTAAATGTGTCACACTGTGAATATCAAGAAATTTCATTTATGTATGAAAATAATTATAAAATATGAAGACACTATAAATAAAATGAAAATAATTAAATAAATATGTTTATCCTAAAAGGAACATTATGTGGTGAAATTTATCCCCATTATATTAGTTGTTTTTAAGAACAATCCCTCAAATATCCCTTAAGGGAAAAACAAAAAATACTGATATTTATATCCATACACATACTCTTAATCATGAGATTGTGGTGGTGGAAACCCCCATATAATGAACCCTATTATAATAAAAATATCTTGGACTAAGATACATAAATGTTTGTGATTAAAATTTGTTACTAATATATTCCAAAAGATAAATTAATAATTAACTCTCCAATCTAAACAATTTAATATTTTAGGTCAAATCCAAAATTAAATAAATCACTTGAAACATTTAACCTAAAAAACGTTCCCATGTAGTCAAATATCCCTAATTCATGAATGTAGTCCTATGGTAAAAAATTATATTTTAGCTGAAAAAACATAATAATATTATCATGAAACCACTAAAAACAACTTAAAGTCAAATATAATATAACCGATATAACAAATAAAATCCACTAAATAGGTTTTAAAATACATCCACAATTATATTGCATGACACTATAAAAAATAAACAAGTTTAAATGTTTTTCTAAATAGTTTTAAATAAATGGTTTCTATGAAAAATATAAATTGAATTGTTTCATAAAAAATATAATGAATAAAAATAATAAACAAAAAAATATATTATAAAACAATTCATTCTATTATTTAAACATAATTAAATAATTTTAAAAATAAAGAAGAAATAAAAATCCATATAGATTATTAAAGGTATAATTTAGTCTAAATTGTCTTAGAATATTATTCGGCCTTATAAAATTTACAAAAAATGGTAAACCTATTTAGCAGAAAATCCTATATAGACAAGATTCTATCCACTATTTTATAACTCTTCTCACTACAAAATTTAAATTCATTAATATGAGTAATCAAATAGATACTTATTTTATATAAAAAATATTTTTAAAAAAGAACTAGTTAAAAACATCCATTACCACTATAAAAACCTAAAAAGGCGTTCTTACTAGAATGTAAATCATCCATAACATTAAAAAATTTAAAGTAGAAAAAAATAAAATGCAAATATACATATAAAATATAACTCTTTATTGGATCCCAAATGAATGAAATATTAACATAAAATAAGAAAAAATTACAATAAAAAATTAAGGAAATAAGGAAATTAAAATTAGTAAAGAAATCACTACATGGTTAAAAAATTAAACAGAAAACCCTTCATAAAAATAAATAACATCTATAAAATCTATATTAATAAGAACATTATATTTTTGAATGATTCCAATTAAAAATAATCATATGTTAAATCATTAAAAATTTTCAAGATCATAATAACATCATAATGAAATAGGATTCTAACAACACCTAAATCACTTCCTTCCAAAAAACATTTAAAATCATCAAAAACTATGAGAAATCCTAAAACCATATAAAACCAATAGGATAAAGGATGATTGATTCCAAATAATTATAGCACATCCCCGTGTATCCTAAATAATCGAATATTTTAATAAATTAATAATTGAAATCATAAAAATTAAATACTAATAGTTTATCAACAATGTGGTACTTATAAAACATTTCATTTAGCTTTAAAACACACACCTACATCAAATATTATTAAATAATAAAATTTCAGTTGAAGTGACCAAGAGATTTTTCATGTTACTTTTTCAATATGGAATACCATATTTATATGGAAGGGAAAAAAGGTTCCAAATATATTTTCATAGGTGATTAATTTTTTAAATTATAAAAAATGGGTTGATGTCATGAAATTGAAATCCGATTAATTTTTTAATTTATAATACAAATTATGACACTAGATGTCATATAAATATTAAAAAATATTGTTTTGATAATGCTGAAATAGGAGTAAAAATGTTATCAAGAAAAAGTTGAAAAAAATATAGCATTTTCTTTAACTCGTAAATTCATAAAACTTATATATAGACTCATATTAATAAATCATGTCTCACAAATAAAATAAATCACATTTAATATTAACAAAAACCAAATAAATACATTCCACCTTCAGATGAAAAACACTGTAATCTATAAATTGAATAGGAAAAACATTTATAATTAGGTTTTCACTAATGTAATTCATTTATTCCATCATATGGAACTTATTTAGTCATTATTAAATTTAAAAAAGTCCTGTTTTTTCTATACACTCCAACAAAAACCAAAATATCCACGATATCAACTAAATTTTTTGAACTACATGTATAAAATCATTTCGAAAAATAAGGGTAATAGTCATAAGAAGTCAATAAAAATATGTACATTTTAATAAAAAAATATAATTTAATTAAAAATAAATATATTATTTTCAATCACTTATAATGCGTCCCCTGGTAAAGTATTAGAGATGAAATAAAAATGGTTCTCAGAATTCAGACAAGGATACTTCACTTCAAAAAACACTTTCAAAACATTGTATTTATAATACAATGTAAAACCATTCAAGATACAATTTAAATTAACATGATAGAACTAATATTATACAAATAATTTACAAAAAACATTTCAGTTTATCATAAGGAATGAATCAAATATTACATTACATTGAACCCCATATTATGTATTAATGAAAATAATCATATAAATTAAAATATAGGGTTTTATTGGTCTTAAATATCATTATATAAACACAAAGTGAATGATAAATCTAATATTTTGATATTATTGTAATTTTATGAAATCGATTTTCACACATTATATATATATGTTTATATGAAAAGAACGTAAACTATCTATTTGACCACCAAAAATAGGAAACCACTTAGTATTTGAAATTGTTTTCAATAGTTTAACAATTTTATTTTTTCGAAAAATTACTCAATCAAGATTTTGTTAAATTGTGTTTTTAATTTAAATTTTTTTTGTTAACATCTATTAAATTGTAGTTTAAATTTGTTAATAAATTTTAATTAAAATGTTCTAATAATTTTTATATAAATTTTTTAGTAATGTATTTTGATAAAATGTTATAATGCTACACCTTGTTGTTAAAATAATCTTTTTTAAGTTTAATTTATATTTAAGTTAAAAAATTAGTGCCTTCTTTAGTGTGCCACGGAATACCCCTAACCACATAGGAGAACAATTTGTTTAACCCCCTAGGAAGGCCCATATATGGAAGTCCACAAGGTGTCACTAGATCTTGGTTTGGATTGTCTATACCAAAGGTGTGTCGACCTATGTATAAGGAATGTAGAGTGTGGCCATAGGTGAATGGGTGGTATATGTCACCCACTAGTCCATATGACCCTTTGTGTGAAAGGTGAAAACTAGTGATGATCCCAAATATCTTGCTCGAACTGAAGAGTAATGCCGATTTTTTTATATAAAATTCATTCAAACTATCTTAGTTTTTTATGCGGGACTTGGTTTTCTCATTGATTTTAACCCATCATTAAATTCTAAATCTAAAGAATTGAGTCTCTAAGTTATTGGATCAAATATTTATAGACCATATGATCAAAATTTTTATCATGTGCTCAGGGTTTACATGATCACACTTCTTATTTTTGAATTTTTTCTATCATATCCCTCAAGTATCTATTATCATCCGATAGGATGACATCTATCACTGAAAATCAGTTGATTTTATTTTATCATTTGAATCATGTCGTGGTCATGGTTTTTGTCTTGTTTTCCCTCGACATCTCATTATGTATCTTGTTTTATTTGGTTATCATGGTTTAACTTCAAAAAATACCTCCTCTTTTTATACATCATGGTCTTTAATCTTACCAAAATTCGACTAGTTCAAAAAACTCATATTTTTTTGGTTTCTCGATAGTGACACCATTAGACATCAATGGTGAGTCATGAGTCACTGTTTTATAAAAATAGTGAGTCGAGTCACCATTAAAGCCAATGGTTAGACATGATTCATTATTTTAACCCAACTACGTGTCAGTGAATCTCCATTGGAATTATCTAACGGTGAATCTGTGAGATATGACCAAATTATAATGGTGTGTCATTTTACTCACTATTTGACATCAACACTGATTTATTTTCTACCCAATGGTTGATACTTTCCTCTAATATACATAGTCATCGATGAATCTCATAATGGTTCCTCAATACCTCTTTTCATTACTCAATCGGCTGCATTAGTTTTGTTATTTCTATTTAAGGCTATTTTTTATTTTCAAGATTTAGCTCTATTAGGATCCAACATGTGCTATTCGATTATTGTTTTAGATCATTTAACAACAGTTGTTCATTTCATTTGCTACTATAATATTATTGTTGTTTTTATATTTATTTTAGGTTATTTTTTAATTTTTTGTCTTATTTTGTGAAAAAATATTAACCTATTTTAATTCTGTTGGGTAGAAATTTTTTCAAAAGATCCCCCATTTGAAACTAACATATGTAGTTCATGATTCATATAAGGAAAAAATACCTTAAGGAATCATCTCAGTGTTTTTGGGTGTGATTTTGTTTTTTGACAAAGTCAGATGACTGTGAAATAGTTTGGTTGGTGTTTTCCAAAGTATGTTTTTAAAGTGGCGCAGTTTCCCAATGTTTTCCAAATTTTTGGGCCTCAAAATCAATAGTTTGATGTTTTGAAAAGGGATGTTTTTCTGCAGAACATATTTTACAGACCATAAATCACAGTTTCAGAATTGAAATGAGGTGCATGAAAAGGATAAGGGAATATGTAAAAGGAAAATTTCAACATAGAAGATCTATTAGACCGTGAAGCATGATACACAGACCGCGAACAATAAATGGTCCATGGGAGGCTTGGAGTCCGTGGAAGGAAAATAGTTCATGATAAGGATCATTGTTTGCAGAAAGGAGGTGTTGATTTGATGAGTCTCAAAGGTATTTCATTTTAATAAGGAATCAACTACCACAAAAGAGAGAAGGTGCTACATGCATTGTAGAGGGAAATTTGTCCACAAAAGGAGCACAATACACAGTGAAGGATGTACCATATCAAATATTTGAGTAAATAAAATTAGAGATATTTTAATATCTAAATTCCTATAAATGGACTAAAAATCCCATCATTAATTAGAGTGATTTTCATAAGAAAACATAATTTCTCTCGGTAGAATTTGGTGAAGTCTGATGTTATTTGTGAGGGAGAATTCAGCAAAGAAGATGAGTTCACAGGGGAGGATTCTACAATGAGAGAATTGTTTTACTAGAATAGTTTGTGAAATGAGGATTGTTGGGATCTGTAAATTACAAAGGAAACGTTTCTATAGAAGGATGTAGGTCTACAGAAGAGGTGACGGTCCACAAAAGTTGAAGAGGTCCATGGAGGAGAAAACAGTTCATGGAAGGAGAGGAAGTCGATGGAGGAAGTGGTGTTCGGTGATGTACTCACGGCATGGGGTGCAACATATTTCATGGAGGAATATAGGAAATTTATGGAGGATTCAAGAGAGTGTTTAGATGCAATAACAGTTTATGAAATAAATATGCGTATACCAATAGTTTATAGAAAATTTGAATTTATCTACACGTGAAATTGGGACATCAACATAGCATCTCTCAATAATTGAGAATTCATGAATTCATGAAAATGAAGGGGCCAATAAGCCCAAACACTTTTATTTTATTACTTCTAATATTATTGGGGAATTTGAGTGGAATACAATGATCCTTTCCACTAACAGTGATCCAAAGAAAGAGACATAGGTAGTGTCCATTAGAAAATAAATAGCGGACCCAAAACATTGTAATGATTGTGAGCTTGGGTATAAAAGTGATCTAGCCTAAAAAATTTAATTAGTAGAGAGTTTTAGTGTATTTTTTACATCGTCGCATCTTCATTGTGTTCTTCTTGTATGTATCCCAGTGAGGTAGAACCATGTTAAATTTTTGGGTCCTCTGTATAATTTCGTTTATACACATACAATATTACGAGGGAAGGAGAGAAGTGTGTTTTGTTTACCGATGAAACAAGATTGAAAGGGGCAGTAGTTTTAATCTCTCATACTATGACCTACCCCCTTTTAGAGTATTTGACCTAGTGGACCTAACAAGTCACCTCTTGACATCTCCAATGGTGTTTCATGAGTCACCATTGGACACTCAATGGTAGACAATTATTTATTGCTTCTCATGAAGCCATTAATTTCATAGTGGCATGGAATAAATTTTTTAGGTTGGATACATTTATTTTTTTATATAAATTAAAATAGTAGCATCTCTCTACTTCCATAAGTGAGTCATGATTCAACACTCTATCTTTTCAGCGGTGGGTCATGTGTAACTGCTATTAATTCTATTAATCCACCATTAGTTTTTTTTATTTCAATTTTTTTTACATATTTTAATTGTTTAAAATAATTTTTTTGATAAAATTTTGATTATTTTATATTGAAATATAATTTTAGATTGTGTAAATATAATTGTAGAATTATTTTTTGATCATTCATTCATGCATATTGAAGTTCATTCCAAGAACTATTTTACTTCAACTTTTCTATTTTCATAATCTACAAGGAAATATTTGTTTTCCAATTATTTTATTATTTTAAATTGATTATAATTTATTTACATAACATATTAATTTTTTTATATTTATATTTGATGAATAAATATAAATTTTTATTGGATCATTTTTTCTTTAGTGTGGCTTTAAATAAAAAAGATAACAGTCACATCATTTAATTATTATAGACAAAAAATTGTCATGTTGATATTGGGCATGGATATGCTCTAATAGGATCATTGTTTTAATGAATTAGAATAATACATTATGTAATAAAATCATATACCTATTCAGATCTTTCGATAAAAAAATAGTGATACATATTCGACATTCTACTTCTCTCAAAAATTGCTAATGAAGATCAGATAGTTATGTATTTTGGTCGTGATCACATCTGGAATTCATATCAAGAATTGTTTCATATATGTGATAAATGATAATCTTGCATCACCATCTTCGACAATGTGATCATCAGTTGTTTTCCCTGTATTAGTTTATATTCGTGTAATTTTTTTCCTTATGTTTGTAATTTTCGTAAGTATAATATATTATTTTCCCATAAAAAAGATTTATTTACTTTACCTTCTTATTGAACCTACTAAAAGAAAGTTTGGGTTGGGAATCCTTATCAAAATTTAGGTAACAAAGACATGGTTGGTTTAATGTATCAAGACAATGTTGTGCCTATAGGTTGTATAAAAGGTAGGGTCATTATCCAGGTTTTGAAAATTTAAAAAGTGATTTTCTTAGAAGATCTAATCTCATAGAGTAGTAAAGGATATAAAGGAGTGGAATAGGATATTTTTTATCTGAACCACAATAAATCTAGTGTTATTTAATTTTTACTTCTACAACAACTAATATATTATAGCTGTACTCACTACGGTCAAATGTTTTATTAATTATGATTTTCTTTTTCTATAATTTTTCAAAACAATTTTTATGTCCCCTCTAGTCATAATTTCCATCAATAATGATATAAAAATTGATACCAGCGGAGGTGGAATTTGATAGATTAGTGGTTTTTTGTATTAATCTGAGACAAAAAATTTGGTATTAGAGAAGAAGACCCTCATTAAAGGATAGTTAGCCTCTATGATTATTTATGTTCTTTATTTTCAACTCTGTGCTCTCCTGGTATAATATACTTAACTGTTTATTAAACACAAGAAAAAATATGATATTAGGTGTTAATTCCAATGATGGATGGATACCATAGAAACACCCAATCATTAAAATGAGTGACTATAGATACTGGAAAGACATGAATGCAAGAGTAACTGAAACAAATGAGTGTAGATCATTGGAAAACAATAGATAAAACCTATGAGCTACCCAATGTTGATCTGAATACTATGGTAGGAATTAAATGTTAAAATATGTTTTGAATTATAATGTTAAACATATTTTATACTATGATATAAGTATAAGTGCCTATAGCCATGTTTTACCCTGTAAGACAAACCATGAGATATACAGGATGTTCCAAGTGACTCATTATGGTACAGATAAGATAAATATAACCAATATAGGAATCCTCAAAGAAGAATATTCGGACTTCAATATTGGAGATAATGCATGCATAAACAAGATGATCCATTAATTCACTTATATAACCTGTAATATGCATTCTCTTGGAGATGTCTTCGACTAAACTCCTCAAGTTGAAAGATTATCAAGAGATATTTCAAAAATATGGAATGAAAAGTATCTTGTCATTGATAGAAGTACGAATTATAAGGAGTATAATTTAGATGAACTCACACCCCCTCTTCTTCAGTATGTGGTTGAGATGAAAATATTACTAATTAGGATTTTAATAAATTAAATGGTATTTCATTTAAATTCAATGATATTGACACAACTAATGCATCTTATTCTGTGTTCTATGAATGTTAAAATGATATGTATTTGTTCGAATAGAATAATTTCAAATTTAAGAAAATAAATGGTGACACGATACTATTTGGATTAAATAATTTAAAGGATTACCAGAAAAGTAATTCATGTAAGAATAATTATGTATTTTACATATCATGTTATGAGTTTAGTAATAAAGGGAACATAAGACCTGATTTCACCAAACTTAATAATTCAACTAAGTATAAGGGGAAAAGGATGGAATAAAGACAATATCTTTTTAGAGGTTGGGACTACTCAAACATTTATGACCGAAGAAGTGATTAAGAAGGTGAAAATGAAATAGGTAACGATTCCATAATATATATACAATGTGAGGTAAATAATTAAATTATTACTCATTTAATAATGCTTACAAATATTAATCATAACTAAATATCTAAAAATAAAAAGGATATTGGTTGTGATTATAGTTGTTATTCTGATTCTAGTAATTATAGAGTTAACATTATCAGAATGAAAATAAAAAAAATCATGAATGATTGTTTCTAAATTATTGAAAAATATAGTGGTTCAAAATGTAAAAAATATAATTTTAGTCAATGAAAATGAAGAAACTAAAAATTGGATGTGAAAACATGAATATCGTTATTTACCAGAATGATTAATATACAAGAATTTTTGATTCTGAGATTGTAAAACTAAAATTTGAAAATGAAAATCAGAAAACATTTCAGGAAGTAAATGATAAAGACTAGTATAGAAGATTTAATATTGTTTTAGATTATCTAACTAAACTATAAAATGAGTATAATATATTAAATCAACACATTAAAAAATTAAGATACATAGATTTTAGATCCATTGAAATGGATTATATAAATTTAGAAGCTAGCCAAAAATAAAATAAGGATATGAAGAATGGAGTTTTTAATCTTATCGAGGATTTATGTATTTTTGTAAAATGTAATAAAAAATATTATACGAAGATGTATTTAAGGATTATAAAAACCCACAATAATTATTTTGGATATATCCCTATTACTCCGTGTTTAAATAAGAATAATTTTTTATAAGTTCAAACGGAATTATTTCCATAGTAACTTTTTTAAAATATAGAATGAAAGGTAATAATTCTTTTGAGTTCTCTATGAGAAACACTCAATATTTTTGTCATACTAGAACTATTTTATCACAGAATTTTTATTCATATTCACCATGAAATAAATGTGTGAAATTTTTTAGGTGGTCAAAAGACCTTCTGTGAAGTGTTTTGAACTTATGGAAGCATGGGTACTGAAAGGATATTACTCAAATCCAATTGGACATAAACCAGTGACCATGCCCATATAATTTTTTTTTAAAAATCATATATAATATCTATTTTAATATAATTTGATATATTATCATATAATATATATAATATCATTTTAATAATATGTTTATTTTTAATTTAGGGATTGAGCATTGATTTAAAGATATTTTTTCTTTTTCAAATATGTTTTTTAGTTTATATAGTTAAAATTTCAGTTCTAAATATAATGATTATATATTTACATTTTTATAAATCATTTTAACAGTATTAATTCATATTTCCTTAAAGATTCAAGAATTTAGGGAGAGTTAACCCTTGATTGTTAATTTAAATAATAGACTGATATGTAATGTTTTAAATTTTTATTTAAACAATTAAAATTTTGAAGCATAAAATTCCATAGTCTATTTGAAATTATTTTTCAACAAATGTTCTATGGAAGTCATTTATAATCTCCTAAATATATTATGTTCTTTATCATTTAATTTTTCATATTTAAGAGTTTAAATATATTTTAAATTACTTATTTATTTAAATAATTAAATAATTAAAAATTTGATTTAACTTTGAGAAAAAAATTTTATTTTTTGATCTGTTTATAATCTAATATATCTATTCATAAAATGAGAGAGAATTTTTTAAAAAACCTTTACTAAAAATAAATTGTTTGTTTCCTTTTTAGCCAGTATTTTTTCACATATATGTTCATGGAAATCTGTTTTATGTTTTCAGAAAATATAACAATTTTTTGGTAATTTTCTTATGATTGAAAATAACATGAAAAAAGGCTTAAGAATCTTTGTTTTGTGTAATTATTATTATTTAATAATATTTTTCACTATAACTAAATGCTTATTAGATTTTATATTTTACATTTTAATTTTTAAACACATACACTATTTTAGATATACTATCATTGAGTACTATAACATAATGTTTACTCTTATGATATTATACTACTCTCTCACATTTATATTAATTGTTTTTGTTTAAAAAGTTGAGTTTTTTTATATAATATTTTTTTATATCCTAAAAAACTTTAAAAATGGGTATATTTTTGCTGAAATTTTTCTAATTTGTTTTTCTAATTTATAAAATAGGGAGTTTTTAAGTATCTAGAATTGTTTTTGAATAATTTTACAATTTTAATTTTTTGATAAATTATTCAAAAAAATTTATAAAATTATCTTTTTAATATCTCAATTGTTTTATTTAACATATTAATAAATTATTATTTTAAATAATTAATAATTTTTAATTATAATGTTCAAATAATTGATATATAATTGTTTTAATAACATTATTTATTATAATTTTATAATGTTACTTTGTGTAATCATAATTTTTTATTTATGCTTTATGTTTATTTATGTAAAAAATTAAGGTCATCCTTAGTGATCCACCTAGCCAACCCCTAAAAACATATGGGACTCATTGGGTTAACCTTGTGGGAAGTCCCACCTAAGGTAACCCATAAAAAGGAACTGTATTTTTTTTCATAGTTCATGCCAAAGTCTTGCATGCCTGTGTATAAGTCCTATGTAGCATCCTCACAGGCACATGAGTGGATACTTGTCCCACAAGGCAGTAAGACTATTTGTGTGCATGGTTTAAACCGGTGCTAATCCCCAATAGCTAGCTCGAACAAATGAATAGTTCTAATTTATTGATATACCACTAATTCACCTTATATAATTTTGGATGTGGGATTTATTTTTCTTATTACTATTCACCCATCTTTAAATTCTTGGATAAAAGGGGTGAGTCTCCCAATCATTAGATTAGATATTTTTCTGAGATTAAATCTCATTCCTAATCCCACAATCATGTTTTGAAATCCCATGCTTAATGTTTCTTATTTTTTTCTATCATCATCCTCAGTCATCCATCATATTCATATAGGTATGTGTTTTTATATAAAACACAATTCTATTATTCTTTCTTTATAATCGTGTTGAGATCATATTTTTGTATATAGTTTGGTCTGACCACCTCTTTATGTATCTTTTTTTCTCTAGTTATCATGGATAGAGTATAAAAAATAGATTCTTTTCATATTCATTAGTGTATACCATCACTCAAATATAGAACAGCTTTAAGAACTCTTCTTATTTGGTTTTTCGACACTAACACCATTGGACCTCAACAATAACTCACATGTCATCGTTAAACCCCACAGTGAGACACGAGTCACCACTCGAATCCAATGGCGAGTTAGTGAGCCACCACTGGACTTCTCAAATGATGAGTTAGTGAGCCACTACCAGATTAAAATGGGGTGTCATTTTACTCACCATTGGGCATCAATGGTGCGTTATTTTTTACCCACATGTTACTACTTCCTTTTACTATACCGACTGTTTAGAAAATTTCTTCATGCTTCCTTAAGAAATATTTTCCTTATTCAATCAGTTTTAATAGTTTTATTCATTTTGATTAAGGTTTTTTTGTTTACAGTATCTTCATTAAGCTCCCATGGGATCTCTTCTATCTTTATTTTTTCTGGTATAATAGTATCTCTTATTATTATTTTCTCCAATAATATTCTTGCAATTTTTATATTTTTTTATGTTTTGTTATTATTTTTTACTAATTTTATGAAAACATTATTCATTATTCATTTTTTTTGTTTTCATCACATTTCATTTAAATTGATTTCAATAATACACCATTTGACACTTATAATTGTATGTAATGAGTCACCACTAAACATCTCTAATGGTGAGTCATAACATTATTCCATCAATGAACAATATTACCAACGATATGAGTGGTATTAGAGAATTCTTATCCAAAACTGATCAAGTGGAAGGAGTACTGAGATCTCTTCAAAAAAATATGGCTTTTAAAGATGGTGTACATCTATTAAAGTAAACATTTTAAGGAGTATAATTTAGTGAACTAAGAGGCTCTCTACTTGAGTACGAGTTAGAGTTGAAAAATATTATTAAGGAGGGTTATACTAAAAGAATAGATATTTCATTTTATTCAAAGTTTAATGATACCTATAATTCCTCTAATTCTATGTTCCATGAAAGTGATAAAGATATGCTTCAATCTTATAAGACACTTTTCAAATTTATGAAAAAAAACAGCGATAAGGGAAAGTATCGAATGAAGTATGAAAATTATTTCAATAAAATTAATTCAAGTAATAATAACGATTAATTAAATCCTACATGTTTTGGGTGTATGAATAATGGTCCCATAAATCATAATTTCCCCAAAATATATTATTTAATGAAGTATAAGAAAAAACGGAGGAAGGAAAAACAATATCAATTTAGTGGATGTGACTACTCAGAAAGTATTGACTCATGCAGTGACTCTATAAGTAAATGGAAACATGTAACCTTGACCAAGTGGGTATATTGTGTGAGGTAAATGACTCACGTTTTTTACATACTTACTAACTCATAAAATTTTTGAATATAATGAAATATATTAAAATAAAAATTATACAAATTCTGATTCTTGTTGCGATTATGTTTTTAAAAGTTCTATTTTTAAACATTTTCTTAATTAAAATGAAGAATTGAGGAATGGTAGTTTCAAAATGATTAAAAAATATAGAGATCTGAAATGTAAAAATAAGAATTTAGTCAATCGAAATGAAAAACTTAATAGCAGATATAATAATTTGAATAAATAGTTTCCTAGAATGAATAATATAAATTGAATTATGATTCTATGAATTTGAAAATGAAAGACGATAATGAAAAACATAAATAATTTATGGTAGTAAATGATATAGACCATGGTATAAGTTATAATTTTGTTTTGGATGATCTAACTAAACTAGAAAATGTTCTTACAAAGTTAAACCATGAAGATAAAAAAATTAGGAAAATAGTGTAGGGATCTAATGATATGAATTAACTGATTTAGAAACTATTAAATACGAAAATATAGATATGAGGAATGATGTTGTTAATAATAAGGAGGATTTATCTAATTTTGTAAAAGAAACAACAATATGATAAGATGATGTCTTTGATGGAACTAACTATCAATAAGAATGGTTTTGGATAAAATAATATTACATCATTTTTAAATATATATTTTTTGGTAAATGTTCAAAAGGACTTCATATTATTGTAACATGTTTTATATGTAGAATGAAATGGGGATTATACCAATCAATGATAAATGAAATTCATTCAATATATTGTTCATAATGGAACTATTTTATACAAAAAAAATTATTCAGATTCACATGGAAAAAATGATTGAAATCCTTATTGGCGGTAAAAAGTCCTTATGTGAATACTTCTAAACATATGATAAAATGGTTTCTAGAAGGACGTTACTCAATTCCTATTGGACCAAAGATGGTCACAATTCCTAGATAAGTATTATTTTAACCATAATTTTTAATATATATTTTAATATAATTTGATATGATGGCATAAAAGATATCTATTATCTTTTTAATGAACACGTTATTTATAATTCAAGTCATATGCATTGATTTCTATCAATTTTTTCTTTATAAAATAATTTTGTTGTAGTTTACATAGTAAAAATTCCAATTTTGATTAAATTTATTATATATTTAAATTTCTATAAACAGTTTTAACAGTATCGCTTTATCTGTCCTTAAATATTGATTAATTTAGGGGTATTTACCACTTATTTGTTAATTGAAATAATATACTTCTATTTAATGTTTTAAATATGTGATTATACAATTAGCTTATACATGCATAAAATTCCTTAGTATGTTCCAAACAAATTTTCAACAACTATTCATGTGAAATAGTTTATAATTTTCCAAATAAATTATGTTCTTAATAATATTATTTCATATCTCTTATTTTAAATTTATTTGGAATTTAGAAAGCATTTAAATAATCAATAAATTATAAAATTGATTTAAATATGATAATTAAATTATTTTCTGGTCTATTTATAATCTAATACATTTATTGTTAAACTCTAGGGGAATTGTTTTAAACCCAATGAAGAAAAGAAATTTTTTATTAATTTCTAAAGTGTATAGTTTTATTTATTTATTCATGGAAATTAGTTGTATTTGTCTATTAATTTTTTTTTGTTTTCTTTTGTTTTAACATAACATAAAAAAAGGCTTATCATTTTTAGTTTTTTTGTAATTGTTTTCTATTTATAATACTATTAACATTGATTAAATTCTTATTAGATCATTATATTTATATTTTCGTTTTTGAAATCGTACTCGGCCTTATTTTTACTATCATTGAAAAATGTAACTTATTTTTTTATGATACTATACTACTATTTTACATTTATAGTAGTTGTTTTTATTTAAAAGGGGGATACTTTTTTATATAATTCCTTTTATTTTTAATATATTTTAAAAAGGGGGAGATTTTTTTGAAATTGATGACAACTTTTTCTATGTACTTTAAAAAAGTGGGAGTATTTTATTATTTGAAATTATTTTTAAATAATTTTTTAATTTTTTAATTTTAATAATATATCAATTAACATTTTATTATGTTATCTTTTCAATATTTCATGTGTTTTTAGTTAAAATATTATTAAATTCTATTTTCTATTAATTAATACATTTATTTTCAAAGATCTAATATTAGTTATGTAATTGTTTTAATAATGTTATTTTTAAAAATGATATAATTTTACTTCATGTTATTATTTATATATATGTATATGTTTAATTTTTGATTTTGTTTTAGAAACAAATGAAGGCCATTTTTATTGAGCCACCTAGCAAGTTGTCAACTACATATAGGACCCATTGGGTCAACCTCATGTGAAAGCATGCCAAAGGCATCCCACAAGTAGGTACTGGATCATTATTTTCATAGTGTATGAAAAAGGCACGAGGAACCATCTATAAGGCCCATATAGTGTGCCCACAGGTGCATGGGCGATCTACGTCACTTGTTGGGCAATAACCCAATGTGTTTCTTATTTGAAAACTAGTGTTGATCCACAACATCAATCTCAAACTAAATATTTGTTCCAATTATTTATTATAACTGTCATTCATGTTATCTCAGTTTCGATGCGGGACTCCATTTTCTTGTAACTATTTACCCAATATTAAATTTTCACACAAAATTGGTGAGTTTTTTAGACATTGGATTGGATCATTCTCTACAATCTAATCACATTTCTTATCCCAAACCTGTCTTTTGAAATCCCAAACTACTTTTTTATTGTTTTTTTTCTATCATCTTCCATGACCTTTTGTCATCTTCCAATATGCCTTTATTTATTACAAAAAATCGACTTTCTTTATTCTACCCTTTGAATCATGTTTATAAAACTCATTTTATCACATTTGGTATCAAAATATTTTTATTTATTTTATTTTCATCAGTTATCAGGGTTCAAGTTTCAACAGTGGCTTCAATTCTTATTCTTTAAGGTCTTTTGCACCCCTCCAATCAACTAGTTTGAAGCACTATTTTTTTGTTTCCTGGTAGTGACACCTTTGAAAATAAATGACGATTCACAAGTGACCATTGGATAGAAAGAGTGAGTAATGTTACCATTGAACCCAACTATGGGACATGAGTCACTATTGGAACCCAATAGTGAGTCAGAAAGTTAACACTGAACATTTCCAATGGTGAGTTTGTGGGTTACCATTAGATAATAAGGGTGAGTCATTTTACCCACTATTGGCTATTAAAAGTGGGTTATGTTTTAACTATATGATTATGCTTCCTTCTACTTTAAAATTTATTGGAAGAGGCTCTTCATCCTTCCTCCGGTCATGTTTTCCTTCATCAATCGGTTGAATTTGATTTATTATTTTTGTATATGGTTGTTTTTTCTTTTTTATAATTAGCTTCATTAAGCTCCCACATGTACTATTCCATCATTGTTTCAACTAGTTCAAAATAAAATCTTCATCACATTTGATGATGAAATATTCTTTCTATTTTTATATTTTTTTTGAGTTTTTCAATTCATTTTCTATTTTTTATTATTAAATTATTGATCTGTTATTATTTTTTATCTCATCTTGTTTGTTAGAAATAATTTTCAATCAGCCACCATTAGATGCTTCCAAGGTAAGTTCATGAGTCATCCCTAGAAATATATAATGGTGAGTCCTATGTAACAGTTGGACTCCCAATGATAAGAAATGTTATTATTACTTCTCATGATGACTTTGACTGCATAGTGTCATGGAATAATTTTTTTTGGTTGAATAATTTTTTAAATTGAAATTCTAATAGTGTAATCCCTTTTTTATCCATATTGAGTCTAGAGTCACCACACTCTATTTTCAATGGTACATCATGAGTCACCGACATCAATTTTTTTAAGAAATATTTTTTTAAATTATTTATTTCTGAAAACATTATTTCTTATATCAATTGGTTAAAATAAATATTCTCTTAAAAATTATATTATTTTATTTTGAAATATAATTGTACAGTGTTTAAAAATTATATTAATTATATTTTATAATCATTCATTCATGCAGAATGATGTTCATTCCATGCTATATTTTACAACATTTAGTCTCTATGTATAATCTAAAATGTTATATTTTTTCATTTCTTTTATAATTTTGAATTTTTTATAGTTGATTTACATACCATATCAAGTGTTTTATATTTATATTTAATGAATAAATATAAATCTATATTTCATTATTTTTTTCATCAAACATTTAATCAAAAAGTTTATAATCACATTTTTAAATTTTTATACACTAACAAGTTTCATGAACATGTTTCACACAAACACTATCCCATAGGATATTTGTTTTATTGATCATGGATATTTTATCATGGAATTAATACATATATCCATGCCTATAATTCAATAGAAATTTGGTGTACATATTTGACATTCTAATTCTCTTAAAAATTGTTCAGAAACTTCTACAACTTATATATTCTATCTGTGATCACTGAAGGTAGTCACCATCAAAAATTTTCCATAAATGTGATCAATGATCATCAAACTTCCACATTTGTGACATTCTAATCATATATCATTCCCTATATTACTTTTTATTTAGGTAGTCTCCTTAATTCTATTTTTAATTTTCTTGATTTGGGTTTAAGATTTTCAATAAAAACAATTCTTTTCGTTCTCTAGTTATTACACCCAATAAAAGGTAGTTAGGGTTCTGAATCCCGATAAAATATCAATTATATAATAATAGGTTGGACTCTTGTATCAAGACTAGGATGTGACTATAGTTTTTTAAAAGTTAGGATCTATACCAGGGTCTCAACACATTAAAAGTGTTGTTCTTAGTGGGTATAGATATCCTCAAGTAGTAGAGGAGGTTGAGAAGTGGACTAGGATCTTTTTGATCCAAACCACTACAAATCCTTTGTTATTTCATTTTTATTTCCGCTTTAACTCAAACCTGAACACTTTAGTCACTATAGTTTAATAATTTTTAAACTCTTATTGTCTATGAATTCAAAATTTAGTAAAAACTCTATTGACCCCCTCTATTCATAATTTTCACTAATACCAACCAGAATCCACCTTTTATATTTAATCTATTGATCAATGTGGGAAACTGAAGAGGGGGGGGGGAATTGGGTTTGAAATTAATGTTTTTATTCAAAATTATTTCAACAACAAATAACTTAATGTATCAAATATTTAAAGTTAACTAAATGTATAGTTCTATATAAATTAATATTTTCAATAATATTCTTGGTATTTTTATCAATATGTAGATAAATCAAATTGAAGTCCCTTTTATACTTTGAAATTGGATTAGAAAAATCAAACACACTATATAAAACACGAATTAAAGTTAGCTATCAATGTATTGTTTTAAAATTGTGTTTTCAAAATAGATACGTATTTGTTTTGACAAAAATCATAAAAAATAGATAAAGAAACACATTGGAATAAAAAAATAGTTTTGGTATCAACCTGAGACTCACTCCTCTCAATGTGTCAATATATAGGTGTAAAGAATCTTATTATAATTAAACTGATCCAGAACATAGATTTCATTGTAAAAAATAGAACAAAAGGATTTATAATATATACCTAAACTCTTCCATAGTTATATGTGGGAGAAATGGACAAAATTAAATGATATATAGAGGTTTTTTTCCTCAAACATTCCAATATAATTCATGATAAGGGGAAAAATGTTAAATAAAATACAACACAATGATAAAAAGTAATAAAAATAAATTAAGATTAAATAAATAATTTCACGCATTAGCGTTTGTTTTTTATTATTCTGTAAGATATTATTCTTTTCTCATTATTGTTTTTCAATTTGGAAATGAAGTTAAAATAAATTCCATTGTTATTTTTATATGATACTAATGTTTATTTAAAAATATGGTGACAAAAACATAGAGATAAAATCATATATTCATTATTTTTGTTCGTGAAGAAATTTGTGTTCCTTTTCATGCATGTCATTATTTTTTTGACTTTGTCCATCCATTAAATAAAATATTCTATCCGAAAATAGCTTTTTTATAATCATCATTAAAGATCCCCATACTTTTTTATAAAATATGGCATTAATAAACACTTTGGACTAGTATTTACCTTTATAGAGAAAAGTGGTTAGATTAATTTATTTAATAATATTACAATTCAATGATCGTCTTTAGACATGATAATTTTAAATATTATACATCAACATCCATGATCCATTCTATACCTTGAGTATTCTTTGATCATTTTTGTAGTCGATCAATTGCACCAATGATTGATCACTTGTTTTTATGGTTGATTACCTTGTACTTGCAGTAAATCACTTTGATCTTACAGTCGATGGTATTATAATTATGGTCAATTAATAATTTACCAATTTTGAGACTATTAAACCTAGTCACTTCATTTGTTCATACAATTGCTTATTTATATTGTGGAATGATCCCATTACACATATTGTTTCCTTATTTTGGACTTTTGATTTCACTGTTTATCCTATGGTCAATCTAATAAGATTTTCAGTCTAACAGTTTGGCCTACTTTCAATCCATGATTTTGCAAAAAATCATTATCATGGTGGTCGATTGAGATACAATGTGCGATAGGTCAATTTTTCTAGTGATCACATGGTTCCTTTTCCATATACTCACCAAGATCGATTAGGTGATTATTCGGTCGATTGTATGATTGTTACAGTCAATTACAGATATAGAGAAATTTTTATTATTTCTAGAGAAATGATTTTAATTTTATAAAACATAAAATTAATAAGAAATAACATAAACATTATTTTTGATTATTTAAATAAGTAATTTCTGGACATAGTCAATACTCCCCCCTTTTATTGATAAAAAATCATGGCTTACATTATTATTCAAAACATTAATGCCAATAATCAGCTATAGTCATATAATAGGAAATAATTAATAATAATTTTTAGTTTTTTAAAACTAAATATTATTCATATTTAATAATTTATTCATGATTTTTTATGCCATATATCCCCCCATTTGGGACCATAAAAATTAATCTATAAATAGATAAAGTGTAGTGAAGTAATAAATAGAAGATAATGCATAAAGAATTAAAGTAATATAAACAAAAATAAAAATGAACACGTTATTCATGATTTTTTCAAAAAAAAGTGTACATAATTACTATAATTTTTTAATCGAAATTATTACCCTCAGAAACTAGATGGGTAGAAGGGTAAAAGTAATCATTCCCTTTTATAAAATTAGGAACCTGAGTAGGAGGAACTATTTGAAGAATTTTAGCTGGGACTGGAATATATATTCCATTAGTAACTGGTTATATCTAGCCATGTGATTAATAAACAGAAAAACCAAAGGGTCCTATAGAAGGTATAAGTGAGTTAATAGTTGGAAAAAAAGAATAGATAGAAATGAAAACCATGGTTGAGCTTATGTAAAGAGAGGAAAAATGTGCAAGTAAATCTAATAAATAAGGTATTAGAATGTGGGAATTACCAACATACATAGAGGGCTCTATGATGCTAGTGATATCAGTGATAGATCATATCCCATGTTCCATAACTAAAAGGAACTCATATGTATCAGAAATTAATTGATTGAGTAAAGGATTCATTGGTAATAACTTCCCTACAATATAAATTTTTAGCATTTTTCATATTGGAATCTTCAAATATATGGACAACGATAGGATACTTGTTTTATAATCTAGATTATCGTAAATAAGTTTGAGAATATACTTTATTCCACTATTTTTCACACTTTTATCTTTAAAAGTATAAATGTATTATATTTTAAGAAAATAATATTTCTTTTATGAAAGAGCAGAAAGGTATATTTTTAATTAATTTATGATATCTATCACACTGTCATGGATGTGATGAATCTCATCATGAATCATCCTTTGATTAAAGTTATGATCAATATAAACTAAATAATAAGGATGGTATTGATCATAAGAAGAAGGTTTGTATATATTGGACATTAAGGAAATATATATTATATTCATGTTGGCTAGTATAATATTCAGATCTACTTATAGGGATCCAATGTGACTTTAAGAACATTCTATTTGTATTCTTAAATATAGAAACTCATGGTGTATATGGTTTATTTTTTTTGGAACTTCTTGTGCTAGATGTATGAAAAACATTCAACAGTGTATGAAATGTTTTCCTCCCGACAATGTGTGTCATCCCAAATGATAAAAAAAACATCCTTTAAATTATCAAAAATGTTTATTAATTAATTGTATAATATTTTTTGAGGTTGCCATAGAGGGACGTACGGAGTCATGTCCAGCTTCTTAAGATGGAGCGGCTCAAGCATGAGCAGAACCAACTTCCTGAAGGAAATCATTAATTAGTTTAAAAGTATCATCCAATAACTCAAGAGTGTTTCTCAAATATTTTTATAGTATAGAAGATACCATGTGGTTTCTCATATTCATTTAGTTAATCATCATATTGTTTCTTATAATATTACATGGCCTAAATTTATGTTTTGGGAGAGGAACAATAAATTGGATATTCTTGAGAATTGTTTTCATAAAAATATATTAGAGAAGGAGTACCCAATACCTTTAGAGGATCATCAGAAGACTCAAGCCTTATTGATTCATTTATAATTTGAGGAGAATGAATATTTGGAGCTAGAATTTCTTCTTCTTCCATTGACTCAACAGAATGGGGAATTCCTTTTTTAATTGTAGGATTATTATCATCAATATTATTTCTATCCTCATCATAATTATCATGCGTTTCACCTTCATTAACATCCCCTTAATAATTATTAACATTAACATCACCATGTGAAGATGTAACCACATCAAAGAAGTAGTTATGTAGAGGTGTTTCTTCAGACCAAGGAAAGGAGTAATATATATGATCTCTCCCTATCTCAAACATAGGTGTACTCTCCAAAACAACATTATCCATATTCTTATCACTTTATGAATGTGTAAGAGTTAGTATAATGAAAAATATATCTTGGAAATCTATCCCGTAAAGGAAGTATATCTTATATTACTATCTAAAACATGAAAGTTATTTCAGGTTATTTTATATCTTCAACTTGAATTCTCTATGATTTCAAAACAGCATGAGAAAGATATAACTCTTCTCTTATAGGTTCTCCCTCATATGGGAATTTCTGAACTTGAGTATCACTATAGCATTCCATGAATTCTATTTTGGATTCCTCATCCATATGAATAAGAGATTGAGATTCATATTTACTAGAGGATGAATCTACATCAAAAATTTAATATGGTTCCAAAAATGAATTAATAATTTATCTTGGACAGGAATGATGTCATATGGGATTTAATTTCTCATAAATGATCTACTAATTAGTTTCCCACATCATTGTATAAGGATTATTGATAATATTAGTCCATTTAAAATTTTTTAATTGAGACAGAAACTATTGGAAAATATTATACATTTAACTCCAATAGGTACTAATATTTGATATTCCAACAAAATATAAATAATATTTAGGTATTTAATTGTGTTTAATCTCAAAGGTAGCTTTGTTAAATATTTCATCTGAATTTTTAAGAAACAAGGAAATATTATCTGAATACCATGAACCATTAGGTATATAATGAACAAATATTGATATAAAATAGAGATAAGACCCCCCCTTATATAATTAGATAGAGTAACGAATGAAATTTAGAAACTGCATGAATTCATCTCATAGCTCATTTGTGACTATTATTTGGTAGGTTATATCATACATTAGTTCCTCCAAATCCTTCCCAATTATGAAATGGATATTTTTTATAGGGTATAAGATCTAGATGTCAATAAACTTAGCATTATGTGGAAATCTTATAAAATCAACTTAAATGTTCTAAGTGACTCATGATTTGGACAGTTGATAATTTTTTTGTACCATATCCTTGAAATCTATGACATCAAACACCATATTCTAATTAAATTATTTTACCAAATAGAGATAAAAAGGTACATTTAAATATAAGAATTAAATGTATTGTTTTAACACAGAACAAATCTCCTTATCCATGAACGAAAATTTCTAAACTACTCAAAATCAAATTCTATTTCAGATACTATTTCATGAGAATGGAGGTATGACTTAAATTTTTTTTGATAATTTAATCAGATAGATATCTATCTCTTAGACGATTAGGAACATATTCTCTTAAATATTTATTCATTTTCCCTAGGAAGAATATGAATCATGAGACAAAAGATTAAGGAATCAAAGATAGTTTTGAGAGAGAGGGATTTAAAAGTGGTTTTATTTGTGGTTATATGGGAATAAGAAAATTCTAATTGTTATTTTACATTTCTATAATATAGGGAATCTATTCATTAGGTATGTGCATGAAATAATAATTTCTAGTGTTTAATGTATTTGTAAACCCATATGATATAATTTAAAATAAAATAATTTAAGAAAACACTAAATAATATAAAAACACACACATAGATATATACATATCTATAAAAATATTGAAAAGAAGGTAAGAAAGAAAATTAAAAGTTTTCTAATTTTTTTTTAAAAAATACTCGTACCTAATTCAGGTTTGATAAAATTTATTCTCCAGTAATTTAGATTCTTTGTAATGATTTTATCAAGATAATTTCTTATTCCAGTGATTATAAGATTCATATCACCCTTTTGAAAATTATATCCAAAAATTTGATATCTTATATCAATATGTTTTTTTCAATGAATAGAATAAATGATTTTTAAAATTTTGTTTCTCTATATTATTTTCACAATATATAGGGACATGTGTGAATTGATATTCATAGTATAATAATATATGTTTCATCAATAGTAACTATAAAATATATATACCTTCATCATTACACTAATCTTCAACAGTATATAATAAAACAAAATTCTATTTCTTACTAAACTATAAATCTGAAGACTTTCCGAAAATATTGAAAGTTACATAGGTTATCTTTCCATCTAACTTACAACAACAAAAATTATTAACTGAATAACTAATTAATTCAAATTCATTCCCTTTAGGGAAAAACAATGCCAAATTTTTAGTATTCTTTATGTTTTTAAAAATAATGTTAATAACATTTAATTGATATTTTTTAGGTTTTTCATGAAAATTTTCATACATGAAAACACTGATCAAAATATTTTGTGGGATATTAAAAAATTATAATAAAATTCTAATCATAACTCTATAATTAGTAAGATTTAATATCTTTCCAGTTTTATCAAGATATAGATTACCAATTGTATCATTTCAGTTTAACAACATTAGGTGTTATTTATGTAAAAATGTCCAAAAATATCCTTTGTATATTTTCTATGAATTAAATAAATTCCTTATATGTTTTGTAAAATTTAAATATAGGAAATTATTTTATCCAACTCATTAAACTCATTTCAAAATTTTTTTGAATCATGTTCGAAAATTTAATACATAAGGAGTTTTCAAATGATCCAAAATTAATATCATCATCCTATATTTGGAGAACTGAAAAATTATTTGAAATTATTTTTAACAATTATGTAAGGTCATAAAAACTTTCTGTAAAACCATTTGAAATAAAAAAATTGTTGAGCTGATCACACCAAGCTCTAGGATATTGTTTTAAACCATGAAAAATATTTTTTAAGTTGAAATCAGGATTCGAAAAATACATTCTCAATAATATTTCGTTTTGGAATGAACTATTAAAGACTATTTGATATCCTTTAAAATAAATATTTAGAATATATTAAGTCAATATTATACTGGCTATAAGTATAGATAATATAATAAATTTTATTCATATCAAATACCATCTTCTTGGCTATATAATTTTGCAAATAATCTGGATTTTTTTTAATGATTGTACAAAACTAAAAAACCTTGTTTTTATAAATCCACATAGTTCAAATAATTATGTAGTCACTTGGTATATCTACTAATTCCTAGTATTTATTACTTCTAAACATTTTAATTTCTTCTTTCATTTTTTTCTACCCAATGTTCATCCTTATTTTCTTCATCGATATTCTTAGCATCCTGTTGTAATAATATGGAATGATTTTTTACATGTTTTCTTATTGAATTGAAGTTTGAGTTCCTATAAAAAAATTTCCAACAATAGATTCTAAAGAGTGTTCTCTAAGGGTATAAATTATTATAGGTATATAATTAAATGGTACATAATTTTCTAAATCATGTTTAGGAATATATTTATGATCTCTTGTAGGTGATTTATCAGGTAAATTAGAAGAAATATTGTAATATTTAGGGGTAATATTGTTATTGAAATTTGTATCATTTTTAAGATTTTATAAAGTATTCTTAGGATCATGTGGATCTGTCTCATAAAAGGTTACATGAACAGTTTCTAACTTAACATTATATTTCTTATTAAAGAAACTATAATATTTATTAGTAGTTAAATAAATCAGAAAAAACAATTCATTATATTTTTGTGGAAATTATCCACATTCCATTTTAAATTAAGAATAGAAAAATTACACCAAAAAACTATAATGTAATTTAATTTAGTTTTTCTACAATTTCATAACACGTTCGGAGTATTTTTCAATATATGGCTTATATAAACTCTGTTAATTACCTTGAATGAAATTTTAATAGCTTCTTACTATAAATAAATAGGTGTCACATATTTAGAAATCATTATTCTAGATATTTCTTGAAGTGTCTTATTTCTACATTCACCAACCACATTTTGTTGAGGTGTTTGAGGTGTAGATAATTTGTGAGTATAACAATTTTTTGAGTAGATATATTCAAATTCATGATTCTAAATATCAATACCATGATTACATCTAAAGGTCTTTATATTTATTCAACTATGTTTTTCTATGGATTTATTATACTAAAAAAATAAGGAGATTCACTTTTAGGAGAAAGTAAAAACATTAATGTATATCATGACCAATCATTGCTACATCATAAGTACAATTTTTCTTATAAAAATAAATACACTATATAGTCCATTTAAATACACGTCAATAAGAAGTAGTGGTTGAGAGGTAGATACCTCTTTCATTGCTTTGAAATATATATTTTTTTCATTCCATTTTAATATGGATTACACACTTTTTCTATAATAAATTTAATCTTAAAGAGATATTTGAATAATAAATTATTAGTTATCATTATATTTGAGTGTATATTGGAAATTCCTTGTCTCGTATACAATATCAATGATTCTTTATGAAATTATTTTCAGTTATAATTTTTTTAATAAAATAATGAATTTATATTAATTGTATAAAAAATATCATTTATATAATAAGTATTTACAAAATCATTCATAGAATAAAAAAATTTACAAGTATTATTTTCAAATGTTTCATGATATAAATCATTAAACTATTTTTATTTGCCCATATGATTATATTTTTACCCCTAAACAATTAAAAATTTGGAATAATGACATATTTATAATGAAAATGTTTTCCAATTCAAATGATTTTTTTCTCTTTCATTCTCACCAAAATGGACATCCCAAATCCACATTTATGATTTCTTAAATCTTCAATAGTCTCTAGAAATATATATAAAACATCTAATATTTAGATAAAAAATATTATTACTAGATATCATTAATTTTATCCTATAATTAATCAAATATACATGTTTTTGGTACCTATAACTATTTGAGTCCAGAAATGTTATCAATTAAAACATTTGGAATCAAAAAATTGTTCACAGACTTATTAGAAACCAATTTAATAGATATTGAAAAAAAATTCATTTATCTCCGAAATTGTTATAATTATTTCCAAAACTAGACATATTATTAGATAAAAATTTTCTTTTTTTGGAACTCCGAATAATATTTTTTATAGTTTCTTATGATTTCCTTGTTTATAACCAAAACTAGCTCTTTGTTTAGTTAAAACATATCTTATGATAATTTTTTATGGTTTTTTTTATTTTAGTTAAACCTTCTATTTCCATTTTTAAATATTAATTTAAAATTTTAATATCATTATGTTCTTTTAATAGATTAATATTATTTTCATTTTCAAAAATAGGAGTATAGTTTTCTATAATAAGTAACACGTGTGATTTTTATTCTTTTCATATTTATCTTTTAGCTCATTCATAGAATATTCAATAATAGCATAGTTTTTTTTCTAATTCATTATTAGTCAATTTAGAATCATCATGAATAGATAATGAAATATAAGGAAACTAATAGGAAGTATCCATGAAACATAGATTAGATTTATCATTCATATATTCCTGGCATGAATTTGACTTATTAATGCTATTTTATGATGTAATAAAAGTAGATTTCATTTCCATTTTTTGGTATTTTATTATTACATAAATATTTCATTTGGTATTATTGCTTCAGATAATCACCCTTTTTTATTTTTTTATTTTTCATTTTTATTTGGTGATCCCACTAGATGAACAATCATTTTTTCTAGTATTTCATCAAATTCCCTCTCTTTTCGTATTCTCTATTAGATTGAGACATTAGGAAAAACATCTTCATTGAGCAGAACATATAAAACTATCTAAATATATGATTCATTTCTTGAATACTTTTTGTGTTACCTTCACAACCACTTTCACTTTCATCTTTAACAACTTCTTATTATTTTATCTGTGATGCATTCAATGAAAAATATTTTTTATTTTGTTTATCAGCCTCATTTTCACCTATAGTTTTTCTTTGTGCATCATCAATTTCCCAATATATTATTTTACTCATATTTTTCTAATGTCATATATTTTATGGGTATGAACCGTAGTTCATTTCCATCTATCTTGTTTAAATATATGAATTACCATTCCTGGAGATTTGTCGTTCATTGTTTTTTCATTTGTAATAATAGATTTTATGATTTCAACTTTTGAGAAACTATGATATTACAATGGTTTGAACTGATGGTACAGGACCCAGAACAATTGGTATAGCCTATACCAATGTTTTTTTGAAATAGTGTGATTTATAGCCATCAGTATAGGGATATTATAATGGATTTTATTGGGAATGTTTATGTATATAACTTCCAAATTTGAATACACATGGTATAATTCAAACTATCGGTATACATATATACTAAAAGTTCATGAAAACGTGTGTATAAAGACCTGTCTAAAATTGATATATACGCACAGTTCAGTGAACCATGGCTATAGATTCCTATCCCCAGTGGTTAGAAATAGAACCATCCAACACCACTCATAGAACATGGAAATAAACTAAAAATAAAGGTACACACTTAAGTCAATAAAATTATTATAAATTTAGAATTTAACCATCACGTGATCAATAGTTTTAAGACTATTTTAAAACCTATAACATATATATATAATCTACATCACTAATTAGTTTTAGTCATTACAAATCATCCACATGTATCTTTACTATCAAATAAAAAATGAAGGGGATCAATATAACCCTCATCACCACCATTTCCATTATAATCATCACCAACATAGTTGTCTAGAGCACCAACATCATCATCATCATAACCCCTAGAAGTATCATCACCTCAAACACTACTAGGACCCTTATTGACATCATTCATTTCAACACATATAGAGTGCATTGTTTAAATAAATGTAGCAAAAATACTATCATCCTCTAATGGATGTGATGGACTTAAAAATGATATAGATTTTCAAAACAATTCAGGGACCATTTCACATCTTTCACTCTCATGATTAAAATTTTTTTGCCCTCAACTACTTCCCAATGAGCATTTTTCAGCTCAGTGGTGTGAGAGGTTTGAGAGGTTGATGATGAGACATAATTCTTAGTGTGGATTTTGTCTTTCTCATTTTGATATCATACTCTCCCTTGGTCCTCCTCACATACTACCAATCTCAAATGATAATTTGGACCCACGATGTCATCTTCCATCTCATTGACGGCCTCTATGGCACACTGTGTATAATATAAACAATATTTTTTTTATGAATTAAAAATAAAAAGACATAAAATTGTTTATTCTGTCTATTCATTTATAGCACATAGATCCATTTTCCTCTTACTGAAGAAAATTAATTTTTTAGGAGGCATAGAGAGCTTGATGCGTAATTTTTCTCGCTGAAAATGGCATTGATTACAATAATTGGACATTTTTAAATAATAATAAATTTATAGACCAAACAATAAAATGTATATTATAATGACTTATGAGATTAACCATAAACCCAAATCAAGTAAAACAATTCCCAAAATAGATTAAATTATAGTGAGGAGTAACTATGTAGAATTAAATTCAATTATAATATTAGATTAATATGCAAGGGAATGAATCCAAATGTGATTAAGTGAATTTAAATCCCAAATGGGAAGCTATTTTAGGTTAATAATATAGTTAGAATCTAATTTTAAAGTTCCAATTAAAGCTACAATGTAGTTCAACACAACCTAGAATGAATTAAAATTTTAGTTGTTATTGAAATACATAAAATAAAGAAGAATATAAAGATACTTTTAATTATAATTTTAAAACTAGTGTCATATGATAATAAATACATATTAATTTTCATGTTGAACATGGGTATGTTATGGATTCTTCTTTTATGTAATTTTAGCGAAATTCTATTTGTGTTACATTATTTGGTTATTTGGTCAGATGGTTATTTTTTTTATTTGTTCATTTTGTTCATTTTTTGGTTAGTATATTTTGTAATTTAATGATTTGGTAATTTTTTTATTTGGTCGATAAGTTGGATTATTTTCCCAATTTTTTAGTTTTTTCATTTGATTCATTTTTTGTGAGGTTTTTTTTCCATTAATGGGTTATGTAATTTTCTTCAATGAAGAGGTTATATATTTGGTCATATTTTTCCATTTAGTCATTTTTTTGGATCATTTGGCTTATTTTATGTTTGGTAATTTATTTCGATTTGGGATAGGTGATTTTCTTCATTTTTATGTTAATTCATTTTTGAGTTATAAATTTTATTTCATATTAGATATTTTATTTTTTAACTTTTTATAGTTTATTTATGGTTTAGTAATGTGGCTATATTTTAGTTTTATAATATTTTAGCAGGTTCATTTGGTTTATTTTGGGTTAATTAATTTGGTTAAATTCAGGGCTATGTAATTTTTGGTCAGTTCATTTTTTTCCTTTGTTCATCTTCTTGGTTAGAACAACTTGTTCACTTGGTTTTAGGTTATTTTTTTCATTTGAGGTTATATTATTTTTTAAATTTTGGGGTAGGTCGTTTTAGGTTAAGATATTTTCTGGATTTTTGGGTTATCTATTTTTTCTGTTAGGTTATTTTGTTTATTTTGGGTTAGGTTATTTGGTTTATTTTTAGGTTTTATATTTTTTAGTTTGGTAATTTGTTTCATTTTGGTCATTCGGTCATTTGTTTCTTTTGGATTATGTTATTTGACCAATTGTTCATTTTTTTGGTTAGGTTAATTGGTTTATTTTGGGTGACTCTATTTATTTCTCTTTGGGTTATGTTTTTTTGTTAATTATTTATTTGTGTATTTTCGTCATATTTGGTTTTTCCAATTGGTTAATTTTGGGATGTGTTATTTGGTTTAAAATTGTTCCATGAACTATGAAATTGAAAAATGTTCCCCTTAAGGAATGATCTTGTAGCATGTTCTCCATTCTAGATGGATCATATTATCATATCATTGAGGAGTTAAATTAAAATCATGAAATATGGAATTTATAGATTACAATGGAAACATTACAATGTTTGGAGGAGTAACATTAACACAATCTTAAGGGAGTATGATGAATTCCTTCAAGATATAAATTATACCTTAAAGATGATTTTCTAGTATTATATTAAAGGGATTCATGAGAAGAAAACATGAAATTTATCTTGTCAATATAACTAAATGGGGGCATTTATAGCATACTGTATTAATTGATCATTCTCATCCATCAGTATTAAGACTATGTGAGTTTTTTTAGTTCTATTTCAATATAGTTTTATTAAATTTAAAATTATTTATATGAATATTGAGGTTTTTAATCTTTTTAGAAACCCAATTAAATTGAAATTAACACTTTAGGTTTTGTTGATTCTCTTCAATTATTTTTAGGATGATTTGAATGTACTATAATAAATTACCTCTAGGAATATTTTTTAGTTTATATGAAAACTATTTATTAAAATCATTTTAGAGTTTAAAAATTATACTACTATAAAAAAATTTAATTTAATGATCTTGAAATGATTTTTCCCTATGTTGAAGGAAAAGAGCACACATATGGTGGGTATAATAATATTAATGGTGGATAAAATAATTTATAAAAGTGCCAGATCCTGAATGTTTTCCAAACTTGTTGTTGAGAAATTATCATAATAACAAGAATCCAGGTTTGAAAAATTTGGGCAATAAGAACTCTAAATAAAAAACATTTTCAGGACATTGGTTGAAATATTTTAAATTTGGGAATATGGAACTAGATTGTTGGGATTATTATTCAAAAGTTTCTAAAATATTGAATATTTTATTTCATTTCACAATCAACATGAAAAATCATGAAACATATCTAATAGATAGATTACCTCAAATTTTAACTTAATAAAATAAATTCATTATACTTAACTAACCCTATAAATTTAGATATTTTATTTTTATGCATATTAATTTACCTAGCACCTATCAGGCTCATGATTTTTAGGGAACCCCAAAGTATTAAAACACATCATATCATCCTAGTTAATTTTTTTGCGCATCCAAAACATAATAATTCAATACAATTAATAATAATTATATTTTCAACTAAAAACACTAAATATTAAAAATACAATAATTTAATTAATCATCCAATATGTTATCATTTCTTCATATTTTTTGTAGGAAATTTGGTTAATATTGGAACAACCTATAAATCATAAATGACTCTACTCATCAGACCAATATATAACTCATTCTTATATGATCTCTACAACACCCCAAGATCCATCAACTATATGAACTTAGGAGCTTCACCATCAGTAAAGTTATACCAATGATAAAATTAACATGTTAATTCATATAAATACAAGAATAATATAGATATCAATTTTACAATTTTCATACACATATCTCTGACCAAGCTTTCTCCTTGATTTCATTACTGATATGCTTCTATGATATTGGTTCCATCTGAACGATATCATTATAATTGGAGAATGTTTACATAAAACCTCCAAATTTCCTATAAAGTTTCCTATATTTTGATTATCTTCATTTTATTCTACCATTATTTATGTTTAATTATTATAATATTCACACATACAGGTGTGACCACGTCACATATTATAAGATTCCACTAAATAATATAAACGGAAAGAAATGAATTCATGGTACAATAAGAAAAAAATGATGTGATATGACAAAAAACATCTAAAAACAAAATTTAGGCTTTTTAAAAGGCTTAGATAGATCAATGAGATATCTTGTATTTTTAGCCTATGAATTATGTGCCTACTACAATGCATTCACCATGTCATCTACATGCACTGGAGTTAAAGATGAAGGAGTATATTCATCAGATCTTTGTTATATATAATGAAATGGAGGTGGTGTATACAATGTAAGATAATAATAGAAGGTATGGTGATACATCATAGGATATATATATATATATAGTATATGTGGGAACATCCTTGGAGGTGGAATAGACATGAAATTAGAGGTAAAGGATAAATAATATGATGATGAGGGCATGAGTTGGAACATCCTTGGAGGCATATGTGGAGGATGAAAAGGTGTGGTAGTCGGGAAGCTCCATGGAATGTCAGGCTGTGAATGAGTACAATGTGTTCTCCTTGTAACTATAGGAGAATCCTCAATCATCCCTATACTAGTTAGATGTGAAGAATTTATATCTATTTTTTATGTATGTCACTAATTTTTTTATAATGAATAAGAACATGACCATAAATGTAATTTATATGAAAAATATTACAATTATTATCATCAATAAGTGAACTAGATGAGGAATCCTAAGCTCACGCATCCATCTATTATTATAAAATAATATATTCCCTTGAATTTCATAAATATCTTTCATAATCTACATAATAATGAAATTTAAATTTTTGAGAAATAGATTTTGAAAATTATTATTACAACATAGATGTAAAATAATTGTTGAACAATATCATAACATGTTTACAAACTATAATTAAAAACATGTTATTGATTTTTTAAAACTCATTTTAAACCCAATTTTCCGAATTGAGAAAAATATAATTAAATCCAATGAAAAAAATACTAAAACAAACATATAATCCCTAACTAAAATTTAATTAATGTTATTAAAACAATACCAACATGCGAATCCCACTTTAATGTAAACTTAATTATTAGTAAACTTATATGGTTGATTCTATATAATACCCACCCCTACTTAAGGTTCAATAAAAAAATTCCTCAATTGAAAATTTGAGCCATCAAATACAATATTTCAGTCATCACCAATGGGGGATCAATAGTTTTAATTTAATCCCCACCAACATGAAACTTATGTCTTGGGATTACTTAAATTACATCACTGTAATCATTACTCATATTATCTTTCACATAAAACACTTTTTTTATTGATACCCTCACATATGGTTGATCAATATTTTTGAATCGAGTAATCTCAGTAACATTGAATCGACATTCATAAATAAATTTACAATTTCACATCATTAAATCAATCCATTTACATTTCATCATTCTGAATTGACCATGAGAGTATAAATCTAATAACAATATTTTCTCAAAATTTCCATAGTAAGACACATTTTTATATGAATGTATACAATATAATGAACTGGAATACAAATACATTGTTGTAGTTATCATAACACCTTCATGTAGTGTTCCCATATTCTCTACTCAATCAGTTGTGACAAACATATACCAGATGATTATAAAATATGTTCATTCATAAAAAAATGAATTAGTACAAAAATCCAACAATCCTAATTATTGAGAGACGAAGTAAACAAGTAAACTTAATAACTAAAATATATATAAATAATAAATATAAATTAATATCTATATTTTATTTTTGTTAATGTAATGGTCATACATTTAATTTAAACCATGCGGGAAATTCCTTATTATGAAAAACCTATCCCATTATCAAATAAAAATATAAATGACCTGTTCTTATAAATTATTTATGTTGCAAAAAAATATGATAATAAAATTTTAAGGTATATATGGAATAACATAGAATGAGATAACTTATAAATTATAAGATTACTTAATTAATATAGTCATAAAAAAACCAGAGTTAAAGAAGATTGTGTGATGTATTATATCCTAATTGTCAACGCTCAATGTAGCCAATGTATATGACATAGGAATTACAGTTGATTGGGGAAAAGATAGAAATAAAGGTTAAATTTTCCTATATAACTGATCGTTATTTCTCATTTTCTGATTATTTTGTTTTCTCACATTACACAAATGCATTGAAAACAATCCATACATTATTGATCTAGATAAAACATAATAGGGGAACTGTTAGGATAATATATATTTCAAAAAATATATTTCATTTTACAGATATTTTATTTAGAAGGATACATCTAATGAGAATTAATGAGTCCCCCAAGAATTGTTTCAATTGGGAATTGAACTGTTAGATCAAACATGAAAGTTATCATTGATGGAGAATTATTTTTCCATCCCACAAAAAATTAATGGAACCTATTTCTTATTTTTTGTCAATAAAGACATGGATATACATTTATTACAAATGTCTATATAAAAATGACATAATAGAATCATAACAACCCTTACAATTTTGGACTGTAAATACTAGATTTCTAGTAAAATCAATCTAGGAAGAAGCATGAGATAATCATGAGTTTTTAGGGATTTTAGATTGACTTCAATTAGTTGAATCATTTAGTTATGTTTCTAGAATTGTAGTAACATCCCAGAAAATTGAAAAAATTTAGTTCTTATTAAATTAATTGTTTTATAATTTGAATAAAATAATTAATGAAAAATAATATAATAAAATAATGTGTTTTAATTATTCAAAATATTTTTTAATTGTAAATTAATTATAAACAAATGTTTGTTTTGTAGATATCCTACCCCAGAGATCCCATAGCCGCTGTCTGCTATCCATTATATGTTCATGATTACAAGTAATAAAATATCAAAGGATTGTGAGATAACTACTCTTGGTAAACCATATACATATAAGGGAAAATAACACTCTAATTACCACATTATTATTTTCTTTATGAATAGCATTGTGGAAAAATTTATTTCATAAATTATATCTTTTCATATATTTCATAGTACACCTCTAGAATTATCGAAGAAAGGAAACATAACAAGGGTGATCTCAAATTCTCAATAATTGTAAAGTACATCGGAATCACTAATGAATCAATAGGAACAAATCATCATGGCATGTTAAATGACAGAACAAACATTCCAAGTAACAAATAGGTGGAAAAGGAAGTGAATAACTAATAATTAAAGGTAAATGATATCACATTCCATTAAAATAACTAGAGAAGGATTATTAAATATAAAAAGGTATGAATATGAATCACATTCCATTAATCAATAAGAAAATAATGAAATTCATCCATATATATGTCAATGAAAAATATCTTGAATGAATAATAACAAAAAATTAATGTTGGAAATGCATAATTATTAAATTCCATGTTTCTTAGGTACATGAAACCAATAACATCAAGACCTTTCATGATATTTCTTAAAATATTCTGGTTACAAACTAATTTTGTTTTTCTAAACTTAACTCTATTGTCATGAACATTCAATAGATAGTTTATAACATAATGGTTAAAATGTGATGTTTTTTACAAAACAAATTTCATCCCAAGTGACTACTAACACATCATGAGGATTTGATTAATAGTTCTCCAACCCATAGAGATTAACATAAATTGGCCCTAACCCATGTCTTACATATCCAAATCATTCTTCGTATCGAATAAACAACATTCCTTATCAAATATCCATATTGAACAATGTATAAAGATTTTTCAACATTTCACCAAATAATTAAATGAATTTAAATGTAAACATCGTATCAAAAATGTTATATGGTTTAGGAAATGAACATATTCATGATAAATGATATTGAAAATTATAGAAAATTCAATTCTCAATGATCATATGAAAATAAATATTTCAAGGGGACAAGAATGAATCAATGAAGTTAATGTGAATAATATCCTTGGACAAATCAATCATAAACCATCTAGAGGAAGATTATGGATGGTATCAATAAAAAATACCTCAATTTGAATAAAATAATTTTTTTTGTCATTGTAGAATATAAATATTATCAATATATATTTTAAAAACATTCTTGAATAAAATATCTTTTAAAAAACATTTGAAAAAACTTTTATTATAAAATCAATTTTAGCAACATAAAACATTTTTAAAGTGTAAAAACTTATTTCATAAACAATTTTTAAATGTTTGAAAACACGTTTGAAAATATTTTTTTCTAAAATAGCGTTTTTATAAGAAAACATGTTCTCCAATAAAAGAGAGAATTATGTTGTGATTTCATAGAAGCATATTATAACAGTTATTTAGTACCAAAGAGTGTAAAAATGGAACTAATACATGAAAAAAGTGATGAATGGCCAGAGGAGTGGAAACAGAAATGGTTTATTGAAGGTTTTTATATAATTTCCTCTAATGGAAATGAAGTATCATTAAAATCAATCATGAGAAAAAAATATTTAAATATTCCAATGCGTCCCATGCCAATATGAATCATTTTAAATCATAAAGATTTTAATGAATAATATTAAATGAGATGTTTAAATACCATGAATATAAATGGATAAATGATGTAATATCTCAAAAAGTTATATAGATACACCATAAAAAATAATAAAGTGGTGAACAGGACATTTATTACACCAGTTTGAAAAGTGAGACTATAATCCCCTAACGTGAATTTAATTTCAGATGAACATCCTTTAAATTAAAATATAACAAATTTATGTTCATTATCTAATTAGTTAAGATCATTTTTTATTTTTATCATCACATTTATTTCAATTATTACTATGTTGTATACAAATACGTAAGAAAGTATGTTTACATTAGGTGTATTGAATATATTTTGGTTTATGTGTCAAAAAAACATTGTTAGGTCAACTATGATCCAATGGGTCATTATATAACTTCTCTAGAATAATAATCATGACATAATATTTATATTTATACATATATTACACTTTTAAATCTATAATTAAATATGGTTATTAAAAATGATTCAACATTACAAATATAGAGACAGTAGACCGTACATACACATGAGTAACATTCTAATTTTTCAATGATCATTATGGGATTAAAGTAAGATGAATTATATTATTCCATAATGATAATTATATCATAAATAGAATAATATTTAATCATATATACTTCTATATATAATTATTGTGATATAAAAGGAATCACATCATGTCATGGTGGTGGTAGTAAACACGTGCACAAATGACGTTGTCACTTTTTGTGTTTGTGAATGAGAAATAATGAAAATGTTGTATATATTTTATTTATAGAAATGTAATTAATCCATGAATATCATATATATTTTTACTATTTAACATATTTTTAATTAAAATCATCCTTTATAAATTCCATGTATCATATGAAAGAATCACCTCAGTTTTAAGAGGCATTAGTCCATACATCCACAAATGATGTTATCATTTTCACACAAAATGGAGTGTATAATGATTTGTGTCATAAAATAATTAAATAAGTATAAATAAATTATAAATTTCATTTCATGAGGTGGTAGTTCGCTGTAAAAATAAACAATATGTTTGTTACCCGTAAGATGGAAGTGTGTATGAGTTTAGGTTGAATACAAAGCATAAGAAATAATAGTATATGTATGATACTGTTATTTTTATATAATCTTAGAATAATAATAGTTTATTGGATCTATAATGGAAATAAAATTAAAGATATTAAGGAATGATGTTACCTTTTAATCAGGTAACTCCTTTTGGTTTGACCCATAGGGATTCTTTGGATTTCTTTATACCCAAGGGAAGGATTCAAAGATTATGGGTGAGATGTTGATGATATATTTCGGTATGGATTTTTTATACAAATTGTCTTCACAGGTGTGAGTAAGTGGTAAGATAGGATGCCTTTTATAGTAGAGGGAAAGAACAGACTTTGTATTTTTGAAAAGAATTTCCTATTCCCAATGTATTACTTATTCTAAAAGTGTCCAAATTGACCATTTGGGGACATTAGAACTATATTGGATGAAACATAGATATAAAATAGGTTTTTGATGAGTGAATAGGTCATTTTTCTCTTATGATTAAGGTTCTATCCTTTTTTAGGCATAATTTCATATTAATCGTTATAAATAATTTTAATTACAATAAATAATTATTTTGGTCCAAAACATAGTCAAACATATTATAAATTATAAACTATAATTATTACAAATATATAATCCATTTTTTTCCAATAAAATAATTGGTAGGATGTAATCTAAATTTTATCCTATAGACTGGACGAGAATACATGTTTTTAAAGTAAACATGTTCGAATGGTTTCTACATTTTTATAGTAAATTTCAAAGTAAAAAAGATTCCATTGAAAAATTTGGATTAATTGAAACAATTATTATAGAATTAAAAACTAAAACCAATTTAAAATATTATTTATCATTATAAATAAATATGTTGAAAAAATACTTTTAATATAAAATATAATATTTCCCATGATTCATGAAAAATGAAGCTTCATAGAAAAATAAAAAAAATCACCAGACAATAATTTTTGTATTTTTATTTCAAATATTATGTTTATTTTGAAATATAAAATATAAAAAATTCCAAAATATTAATTTAAATTATATTCTCTCAGAAATGGTGAAAAAATTTCCTTAATAAAAATATTGGTTTTATATGTAAAATTGAGTCCATTCTTATCTTATTCTTATCAAATCTGTTGGGTTAACATAAAAAATATTTAATTGAATATATACTATATATATATTTGTACATATCACATTAATATCACTCACTGAATATAATTAATTTAATACATTGTGGTAAAATATCTTTGTCAGAATAAAAATATGTTTCTATAAATAATACCCCCGTTAAAAAAATTGGTTCATATATTCATTTTTAATTAATTTTATCTAATTAATTTGTTGGATAAACCATATATTTTTATAGTTTAGTTAATATTATTCATAACGGCCTCTTTACATATTGATATTTTAATAATATATTATGTTTATATAAAGTTCATTCTTTCGTGTATCACAAGCCATTGAAGAAGATCGTTGTTGCATACTACACAGATTAACTGAGTCTCGCATGCGTTACAAGATATATAATTTATTTAATTTATTTAAAATAGTTAATATATTATATATTCCAGGGATATTATATTACCTTGCGCTCTTGGTGTGGCGTGTCACACACACTACCGAATTCAATGTCCATACCTTATATTTTTACGATGCTACATTCTCCCCACCTTAATTAAATTGCATCCTCACAATTTAAAATCAATCTTAGTGATAAATTGTTTTATATTTACTAGTTTTTAAATCCCACCTTGTTAGATAGGTTTTTAATAAATCATCTAAAAAATAGAATGGGATGCAAAAAGGTTACATTGACTAACATGTAACTAGGTCTCATGTAGAAGAACATTAGTGGAAAGATGGATAAGTATATAAATGAAAAATGTAAATATTTATAGATAGTGACTGAGGTCATCAATCAAAATCTTTTATATTTTCTATAGAATGTTGAGGGCCTCACATACATAAACCAGAAATGATTTACAAGACTATCAGTTCAACAAATATTAATGTATTTCGACAACATTTTTTTAGATTCTTTTACTCTTTTTGAGAAATTGTTTTATTGCCTAATAATATAAGTAAATTTACATACATGATAAATTTTAATTTTATATGAATAATTTCATCAATTTGTAATGCTTAAATCAAATTCTAATTCATTCATTACTTCACCAAATGGGTATCCCAAAATTAACTTTGATTCCTGAAGCACTAAAATAATTTTTGTAGATATTAAAGACCATAAAATAGTGACAAGTCTAACTATTTGTCTCTAACTATTTTCCAAACTTAAAATGTTTAATACATTAATATATAAACAACAAAAGTTATATCATTGTTTTATTATGATCATTTTTTTATCAATGTTTTCAATAAAAAAATGAAATATTAACCAAGACGTTGTGTAGGTCAGTGGTTGGAATTAAACCCTTATCATCCTTTATTCATGGGTTCATGTCATGTGGCCTTTACGGATCTTATTTGTTTCCATCTAGTATATAGGTTGTCCTTTTCAAAAACAATATTAATAGAATTTCAAAATTAAATATGATGTAAATTTTGGAGATAATGTTAATAACTAAATATCCTTTTAATAATGGTTTAAATAAAATTTTAATACACAAATACTTCTTCCATTTATTTTCACATAGGTCCTTATATTGTCTATTGTTTATCAATAATATAATTTGTAGGATTTCTAAATCATGAAATTTTATCTTTAATCTTAAACATCTTAGGTTTAACTAGGGTTATTCAATATCAAAATAATTCATAATTGCTTATAAATAAAATGTTAATTATCCTAAGAATATCCCCATGTATTTTTATACCAGATGCATAGTAAGTCTTGTTCTCATGTACCAGGTTACAACGATTCAGGTCTGACACAACTTATAAGAGTTTCTCCTCCTAGGTACATCTATTCTAGATCCATATCCACTTGTCGTATCTGAATAAGTATTTTTTTCATGGAAAACTAAATAATATCTATCTAAATGAAACGTCAATATGTTATTTTACACTTATCATCAATTTATATCTTATGGTGATGTTTTATAATCTATGTTTTCCTAAATATAGTTCCCAAAGGATCTACTAAATTTATTTCGAGAGAAAATGTAGAGTCCTGGCCCTAGAGAGCCCATAATTGGTGTCTTTTATCCATTACATTGGAATTATTAAATGAAATTAAATCATTATGGACAGAGAGTTTAGTAGTCTTGGTGAACCTAATACATACGTGATAAAAGAATACAATAAATACAGCATAATTGTTTTCTAAATAAATAAATTCTAGGATAATTTTATTAAATTTAGTATATCATTTAATATAATTCATTTTACACCTCTTGAAATATCGGGAAAGGGAAAACTAATAATGGTGATTTCAAATTCCTAGTAAGGGTAATGAATAGAGGAATAAAAAATGAATAAATAGTAATAAATTAATATAGAAAGTTAAATGACTGAAAACACAAGCCATGTAATCAATTGCATAAAAAGAATTAAATAAATAATAAGGAAAGGTAAATGAAATCACATTCCATTCAAATAAATAAAAAATGAAAAATAAATATGGTAAGGTAATAAGATTAAACACAATAAATTAATCAATAAACTAAAAATGAAATGAATTTTATTGATATGTTGATGAAAAAATTCATTGATGAATAATAACTAAATACAAATGAATAAAATGAATAATTATTGGATGCCATGTTTTTGAGGTACATGGAATTGATACACTCAAGGCCTTTCACAAGACGGCTTAAAACATACTGGTTACAAAACAAGTTAGTTTTTCCAAACATTACCCAACTATAAAAACCATTCACACGGATACTTATAACATGCTTGTTACAAATGAGATAGGTTTGAACAACCTATTTTTTCCCTGATTCTACTGATACATCGAGGTGATTTCATTAACTAGTCACTAACCCATTGGGATTACCTTAAATAGTCCACAACTTGTGTCTTACCTATCCAACACATTCCTCATATCTAATACTCAACTTTCCTTATCAAATATCCATATTCAATCAAGTATACATATTTTTCAATATATCCTAAACAAATAAAATATATTTAAATTTTAAACAACATATCAGAAATGGTATAAACTTTAGGCAATAAACCTATTCATGATAATTGATGTGGGTAATTAGGGTAAATTCATATTTCAAAGGCATATGAAATTGAATATTTTAAGGGGACTAAAAGGATATAAGGAAGTAAATATGAATACTATACTTAGGAAAATGCATCATAAATCATATAAAGGATGATTAATTATGGTATAAATAAAATGTATCCAATTGGAGTAAAATAAATAGATGTTGTCATTGACGAGTGCAATTATTATAAAAACCTTTTAAAAATTTCATGAATAAAATATCCGTTTGTTTTGAAAAAACATTTGAAAACCCATTTCATTGAAAATCACTTTTAAAAACCCAAAAAAAATTAAATTTAAAAATTGAATTTAATAAATAATTTTGAAAAGTATTAATGCATTTTTCAATTAGTTTTATAAAACAATGTTTTAGAAGAAAATAGGGTCTCTGATTAAAGAGAGAAAAAGTACGGTTTTCTTAAAATCATTTTGCAAACCCTTTTGAGTACTAAATAGGATAATATTTTTAAAAATACTTAAAAAGGTTCATTAATAACTATAGGAGTATAAATTAATAGGTTTTATTGAACAATGGTTATATAATATCCTTAAATAGAATTTAACGATCATTATTTTCATTCTTGAGGAAAAAAATCTTTACATATTCCAAGGTGTCCCATACCACATTGAAACATTTTAATGAAAAATCTTCATGAAGGAATAATATTAAATTAAGGTTTTAAATAACATGAATATAAAATAATTGATGATATAATATGTCAAAATTTTCAGTCGATACATCACACCAAATATGTAAGTGGTGAACTTGACATTTATCTCATAGATTTAAAAAGTGATATGAAAATCCCTTACCTTGTATTTAATTTCAGGTGAACATCCTATAACATACTCTATAATAATATTATTTTAATTATATAATTGTTTCATAAAAGGTTTCATGTTTATCATTACTTTAATATCACTAATTAATATGTGGCATACAACTACTTAAACACATATGTTTTTTCGGGTGTTTTGACCACATTCGGTTTATATGTAAAAAAGAACTATGGCAGGTCAACTATGGTCAAAGGGGACATTATATAACATCTCCATAATAATAATTATGAAATAATTATAATATTTATCCATGAATTATAATTTTAAAAAACAATAATTAAATATGGTTATGAAAAATGAACCAAAGTTAGAATCATGGAGATGGTAGGTCGTACGTACGAATGAGTAACATTCTAATTTTTCAATGATAGTTATGGAAAAATGTAAGTAGAATTATATATTTCCTAAATGATCCTTATTTCATAAATTCCATATTAGTTAATCATTTATACTTATATTTATAATTTTTTTGATGTAAAAGGAATCACATCATTTTGAGGTGACAATTGTCTACAAGTCTATGAACGACGTCATTACTTTTTAAATGTGTGAATGGGTAATATAGAGAATGATATATATATATATGTATTATTTATATTAATGTAAATATTTAATGAACATAATATATCTTTTTGATATTTCACGTATTTTTATTTAAAATCAACCTTTATACAATCCATGTATCATGTGAATGAATCACATCGCTTTTGTGAGGGAGTAGTCCACATTTTGATAAATGATGTGATTGTATTCCCAAAAAATGGGGTTAATAAAGTCATGTTATATAAAATAATTAAATAAGTGTAAAGATGTAATAAATATTATATATAAAATATATAAATATAGTGTCTATCACAATCTATTTAAGGTGGTAAAAGAAAAAAGAAAAATCATCATTTTGTGAGGCGGTAGTTTGTCATAAACCTAAATAATATGTTTGTTACACATTAGATGGATGTGTTTGTGATTTTAGTATAAAACATATCATAAAAACATAATAGTATATTAATGATAATATTTTTCTTATATAATAATGTAATAATAATAGCTTAAGGGGTAAATAATGGAAATAAAACTAAAGATATAAGGATGGATGTTACGACTTAATCAGGTAACTCCTTTTGGTTTGAAGAAAAGGGATTCCATGGATTTCATTATTCCAAATGTGAGGATTATATTATTAGGGGAGGGATGTTGAGCTATTTTGGAATATTTTTTTCAAGACAAGATGGCTTGAGGGGTGTGGTGAAGTGGGAGGAGATGATCCCTTTTTGTAGTTGAGGGAAAGGACATACTCGGTAGTTTTGAAAAGAATTGTGTGCTCTGTAGGTATTTAATATTCCAAAAGGGTACGAATTGACCATTATATAACTTTAGAGGTTTAATGTACAATATATTATCATCCAATATGTTTTTTATATGTTTATAAGTAATTTTTCCCTTTAATATTATGGTTTAGTCCCTTATTAATCTAAATTTGACCTTAATAGTTATAATTAATTTTTATTACATCCACTAATTATTTTGGTCAGAAACTAATCATTTCTTTTTAAACATAACATATTATTATTATTCAAAATATGGAATCCATTCTTCCATATTCCAAAAACATTATAGGCACAAATGAAATTATATTTAATCCTACAGAGGAGATGACAATGTCGTGTTTTATAGTAAAAATGTTCGAAACTTTTTAATGTTTTTATAATATATTTGAATGTAAAAATTATTCAAATGACATAAATTGGATAATTGGATAACAATATTATATAATTAAAAATTAAAAACAATTTAAATAATTATTTACATGTATAAATAAATTAAATGAAAAAGTAATTTTGTAGTAAAAGTTACTGTTATTCCCTATTCATTAAAAGATGAATCTTCACAAAAAAATACCAAATATTCACCCAAACAAATTTATTTATGTTAATATTCGAAAATATGAAGTCTAATTTTATATATATAATCTATAAAAGTTCCAAAAAATTAATTTAAAATAGGTTATCCATTAAAAGGTTGTAATAATTCCTTAATAAACATATAGGTCTTTATTTGTAAAATTAGGGTTTTTCTTATCTTAAGTCTAAAAGTTATGTTAGATGAACATAAAAAATATTTTATTAAATATATAAAATATATATTACATTAATATACCTCACTAACTGTTGTTAATTTAATATGTAAGGGTTATAAAGCTTTGTGAGCATAAAAATAGTTTTCTATAAAAATATTCCATTAATATTAAATTGTTTCTTATATTAATTAATAATTAATTGAAACCAAATAATTTTTTGTGTAAATAATATATTTTCCAAATTTTGTTAACACTTTTAATAAAAGCATGTTTATAAAATAATATTTTAATAATATATAATTGTTCGGTGAAACTCGGTCTTCTGTGTAACACAAGCAATTGAAGAAACCAGTTGTTGCATATGATGTATGCTAAATTAGTGTCATGTGCATTGAAAGGTGTAAAATATATTGAATTTATTTAAAATATTATATATAATGTAAATGTTGGGATTATATATTGTCTTACGCACTTGGTGTTACCTTTCATACAAGTTATCAAATACAAAGTTCACACATTAGATTTTCAGGGCATTGCACATTTTTATATATCTTGTATTATTTTACTTAAAATAATATTTTAATTTGATAAATTTTTTAATATTTATTTTTATAACAAAATAAAAGTTTTATTTAATGGTATTGTAACATTATTGAAGTATATGGTTTTAATAAATCATTTTTAAAGATTGTTATCAAACAATATTTTTATCATGAAATAATATATGGTTTGAATAAATACACGATGGTACTTAAATTCAATATATAATTTTTTAAATATATTTCAACAATATTTTTATAAACATTATGAATTTATAAATTTTTACAAATTATGAGTATAAATATATTTATATGAAATTATGCATTAAATTTGATAAATATAAAACAACTATAAAAAGTTTCTAAAATATTATAAAAATAATAGAGAACATGAATGATAACATAATAAAGTGTTATAAAAATAATATTGACTTGAAACAAAAGACATTGAACTTAAATTTAAAAAACATGAGTTTTTAAAAAAATAAAATGCTAATAGAAATTACAAAAATTCTAAATAATTTAGAAAAAAAATGAAAAAACATGTTATATTTAAAAGAAATTAAAAAGAGTTTCAAAAATGAGACATATTTGTTAAAATATTATAAAGAAACTAATAATAATATTTAGAACAAACAAAATAGAAAATGTAAAACATGGAAATAAAAAAAAATAAATTAAAAAATGGAGAGGGAAGTCATGTGAAATCAAAGTGCGAGATATACTTGTGAAAGTATTCACACCTATGTATATAAGAATATATATATATATAACATAAATTACATAGGTGTGTTTTCTGCATGATTCAATAATTTATATGTTTAATCGAACATGATTGGTCTTTCTTTTTATGCCTTACTTGTGAAATATTCTCTAAATGGAAAAAGATACAATTTATATATGTTTGTGTGTGATATAATTAGCACTATGTATGGGACTTTACATGGGTGTTCAACAAAGAATACCACCAATATTTTTATGTGTGATAGTGTCTAAAGCCCTTCATAAGTTTGTTTTATGAATTTTATTCAAACCAAGTAACCGTTTTATTTTTGTAGTTTATAAATTTAATAATTCTTATTTTTAATTATGTTATTATGTTTTTAGAAAAACCATTATAAATGATTTTATTAAAATTTTTAATATATCATTTTTTAAATTTGTTGTTATGTAAGGGGTTTTTTTAATTTTTTAATTTATATAAATATATATATGTTAAAATTCTAAAAAGTAAGGATGTTAATATTTCATAATTTTAATCAACTCCATTTTTTATTTTTCTTAAATTTTAATTTCAATTGAAACCCTTCTGAGAAACCCAATCATCTATTTATATTCAAATAACTCTATATATATAATTATTTATATATTTGTGTGTATATATATATATGTTGATCAGAATTAATGATATAAAGAATTATTTTATGAGTTTTCTCAAAACAATAACTAAATTTGTTTTGTTATTGTTATCATTAGATTATTTCCATTACATTTGAAAAACAATATTATCCTGTGTGTATGCTATCTGTTTATATGAACCATTATTTTTTAGTAAGATAAAAGTTATAATTTTGTGTTTGAACGATTTATATGTCAATTAATGTCATTCATAAAATTAGATATGACCATTATATTCGATATTATTGACATACCATGCACTTTAATTCAATTATTCATTTAATTTATTAATATGTTATATATATGTCTTATGAACAAAAAATTTCAACATATATGTGGATTTTTCCATCTTAGTTATTTTTCTGAAATTGATAAAAATATTATTATTCCATGAAAACAAAATTATTAAGGTAATTTTATTCCATGAAAACAATTTATGTATTGTTCTGAATTTTTTTGGGTTCATAGTGAGAAACGCATGACCATTAATATTTTTTCTTAAAATCGTCACTAGAGTATCGAATGATATGTTATTATATGGAGAGTGAACCCATGACCTCAAGGGGATATTGTACCACATGTGATATGGCTAAATGGCCTTATGAGGTATCATATGGTATACTCATTATTATGATTAATAAAAAAATTATTTTCAAAATGGAGATATCCAATGTTGTATTTCTAAAGAATTATTATTTTGAAATTATTTGGTTTTTAAATTACTATAAACAATATAAGGATATTTAGAAAATTGATTCATCATTTTAAAACCATTTTATAAGTATTGATTTTTATCAAATTATTTTCTTGAAAAGTAATTTATATTTTTCAAATAAGGGTATTAGAAAATGGTTTTTAAACCCCTTAGAGGGCAAATTAAATGCTCATAGTATGTTATAAGTTATGTTTCCAATGGATTAGTAGAATTATTCTAATTCAATATCTTCACTTATAGAGTTATCTCACACGATGAAATACATTGAAATTTTTTATATAGCCTTTGTAGTTTATAGAATATATATATATATCCAATTCTCCCAAACCTAGACTCATAAAGGTCATGATATGTAAACTGCTATGGGTATTTTTATTTTCTGTTTCATAAAAAATGATACACATATATTTTATGTGTTAAACCATGAAGCACAAGTTGAAGGATTTATAATTGGTGTCAAATCGATGATCTGAACAACTATAGAGATTAGGTATTTTTGTTATGGTATATAAGTTTTCAATTCATGGTATTTCAATTCTGAAGATGAAAATAATGAAATCCATTATTTCAATAAATTAATTATGAGGGTACAATTTTTTAATGGGTGAAGAATGTAAGATCCTGAAAAAGATAAAATATTTATCATTGTTAAATGAGATTTTTTATAATTTAAATAAACTATCTTATGAAAATTAATAATATAAAACTAATTGTTTTAATTAATCAAAATTATTTTTGAATAGAAAATAATTATTAAAAATTGATTTTTTTATATATCTGGTATTATTTTTCAGAAAATAATATTTTAATTTTTTTATATTATTAATATGTGTTTTTATAATGAAATCAAAGGTTTATTTTAAGGGATTATAAAATTATTAAATTATATGTTTTTAATAAATATATTTTTTACATGTTTATAAACAAAATATTTTTATCATGAAATAACATGGGGTATGAACAAATAAATTATATTAATGATATTTAATAAATAATTCATTAAATAGAGTATAAATATATTTTCTTAAATATAATAAATTTACATTTTTTAAGAATTATGAATATAAATATTTTTATACAAAATTATTAATTATATTTGGAAAATATTAAAAAAATTATTAAATTCATTAAATTCTTATAAAAAATAAATAAGACGTGAATGATAATAAAATAAAATGTTATAATAAAAATAATTAATTTAAAATATATAGAGAGATGTTAGTTACAAAAATGTGAGTTTTAAAACAAAAAAAAAATGATAAATAGAAATAAAAAAATGCCTAAACAATTTAGAAAAAATTAATAAAACGTGGATTGTTTAAAAAATGAAACAAAATTTAAAAAAATACGAAATATTTTTTAAAAAATGGATAAATAAATTAATAAATAAATAGTAACAAAAAAGAGAGAAAGCGTGAAAATGGGAATACAAAAAAAGATAATAAAAAAATGGAGTGGTGACTCATGTGAAAACAATTTGAGTGCTCATGTTTTTGGAAGGTTTTAATTCCAATATATATAAGAATATATATATATATAATGTAAATAAAATATATGTGTTTTTTGTATTAGTTAATAATTTATATGTTCAGTTAAACCTGATTGAGCTTTCTCTGCAAGCCTTATTTGGGCACCATTCACAGATTGAAAATTACTTTTCTAGTTGGAAAACAATGTTATGGGAATGTGAGAACCCCTTATGTACATGATACAAGCATCAATTTCCATACAAGATGGACAAACCATTATATTCTAAATTCATATTATTTGACACATTATCCTTAAATAACTTCAAATGAAGTATACATAGCTATGTAGTGGTATTATCCTTGATTAGATCTCCAAAGTAATAAGCCACCTTGTATCATGTTTGGATGTACTCTTCAATATTTATTTTCCATGAATTGAAACCACAATCAGAATATTTTTTTTCTTGTCGATCCACTCCATCTTCTATTTATTGCATTCCTCTAGTATAAGTTTATCTTCCATCCTATAAGTATCCTCTTGTGAATCAAAAATCATAAATGAATCATTCAATATAGTATCCTCTAAGTGACTGATAAGGTCCCAAGTTTTGATATTAGTTGGAACGTCCTTGAATGACTCAAGTTTCTATGTGGTGGACTCTCCCATTTTATGATAACCCCAATAATTTTTTTTCTCTATGAATGATGGTTCTACCACCACCAGATCATCCTATAATATATTTGTTTCTCACATCACACCTTCTATCTTATCTTCATATACTGTCAATTGGATTCCTCCCAGGACCTTCTCATAGTCTTAATCATTAATAGGTTCACTTTCCATCTCATTGGGACACTTTTCTTGGTAGATATTTTCTCAATTTCTTTTATTAGGTAGGAATTGTCCTTTCTACTTTTTGGTTTGCCTTTTTATAAGAATTATGCTTCTAGAATCCTCGTTCTCCTTCTACCCCTTATTCCTCCTCATAGTATTTTTCCTCACACCACAACATCCCTCTCACTATTATCTAAAACTATGTTCGAGATCTCAACCCATTCCTCTTCACCCAAGAAACCTTTCCCTTCATAAGAAACATCATCTCGAATTAGTTCTTGTTGTTCTTGAACCATCCCATCAATTTCCATACCTTCAAACCGATTACCAAGCTGAATGCTTGGAATGAACTTCTTAGATCCAATCAAATTAGTTGAAACCTATATGCCCCAAGTGGCCTACCTGACACCCATAAAAAAATTTAATTGGTAACTAAAGAACCACATCAAAAGAAGATTCAAGGATAGGTCACACTACCCCAATCCCTTAGAACCCTCCATGTTGTTGGATCAATCACAAAACATCATAGCCTCTACATATGAAGATTCCTTGGATGAAGAAGTTGGATCTGAAGATCCCATACTCTCAATCCCCCAACCCAAGTTTGGTAAACCTAACTGAAATAGACAAATCATGACTCAAATGACTAAAAACATCCACAACATTCAAATATATCTTCCTTGGATGAACCACTTTCAAAGAGAGAACCAAAAGCTCCATGTATCCATAAAAAAGAAAATACATCTTAGAAGCATCATCCAAAAGCTTCTAAACATTTATATTCTGAAACTAACCATAAATGTTTGTCTCTTGTAATGTTTTAAAGGTCTTACACCTATATTCTGCTATCATATAACCAAGACACGTGCAGGAGGGTCAATAATCGGTCCACTTTTCAAAATGATAAGTTTTATTTTATTGAAATTACACTTCATCCAAATACAAAAAATATATACTAGTATGGGAGACATATATTCTTCTTCATAAATTTATAGAGAAATATAGTGAAAAACTACATGAGTTCTACAATCAGAGCATAAATATATATCCACAAAATTCTCAAGAAATCAAGTGATTAAAGTGTTTTGAAATAGGAGGTAATGATCTAAGAAACCTAAAGAAATATCCATCATCGGTGGGTCATGGTTCTTGTGGAAATCATAGGACCACATGAATATGAAGAAGAAAAAGTTGTTGCATACCCCAAGTCACGGAACCAAGCTAAAATTAGATCATTTTCTTAAGAAAATCATACCATAATATGTCAATTATTATGGAGGCTAACTGTTTGACGATTTTGTAAACCCCATGCATTAATGAAAAATATGTCACGTAGGTCGAACTATAGATGATGATTTTTATATTGAGTTCCCAAAATTAGACTAAGAAGAGACGAGTCATCTGTGAACTTCGATGCTGAGAGTGGAAGCTTAAGAAAAATGTTGAAAAAATTGACAACTTTAGTGAAAATAGAAATCTGGGTGAAAAAGGAAAAATGCCATGGTTGGAAAGTGGGGAGAAAGTGCTAATTCAGACCCCTATAGAGGATGATGACGTTCTATCCCCCTCATGTAGGTGAGGTAACGATGCAATATCCATCATCTCCTAGGGCATGGCGTTGTTGTCCTGAAACCTGGTAGGATTCTTGAACTGAACCGTTCATAGAATAAACAAATATATAATTTATGTATAATTATATATGTGCAGTATAATTAGCATTGCACAAGGGCCTTTATTTGGGTGTTCAACAAAAAATACCACATATATTTTTAAGTGCGATTGAGTCTAAAGAGCTACATAAGTTGGTTTTATAATGTTTCTTTAATCCATGTAAGGGTTTTATTTTCATAGTTTATAAATTAAATTATTCTTAATTTTAGTAGTGTTATTATATTTCTAAGAAATCCTTACTATGGAAATTTTTTTGTTTTAAATATATATATTTTTGTTTTAATTTATGGTTTTCAAAGGGAAATACTTAATTTTATAGTATATATATATGTATATACTTTTAAATTCTATAAAATAAGGATGTTAGAATTTCATAATTTTAATCAAGTCTATATTTATTTTTTAAAAAATTTAATTTGAATTATAACCCTTATGAGAAACCATATTATCTATTTATTTTCAAAGAAATATATTCATATGTATATTTATTTAAATATATATATATATGTATATATTTCAAGAAATTAATTATATAAAGAATTATTTTATATATTGTCTCAAAATATTATGAATTTTTTTGTTATTGTTATCATTAAATTGTTTCGTTTACATAAAAAATGAGGAATGTTATTATTTTATGTTTAGGATATCATTTTTTGTCTACAATTATTTTATAGGAAGATAAAATTTATTATTTTATCTGATAACTATTTTTATATATCCGTGAATTATATTCACAACAATAGTTATGTCCATTATCTATGATATTATTGACATACCATGCACATTAATTAAACTATTCAATTAATTAATTAACCTACTATATTTAAATATTTTAAACAGGGGAAATTCTATAAACATATATATATTTCTCCAAGTTCATTATTTTAATGAAATTCCGAAAAATATAATTATACTATGAAAGAAAAATTTATAATATTATCTTCTTCCAAGGAAGTAATTTAACTATGGTTTTGAAATGTTTTTTGGGATATGAGTGTGAAATGAGGACCATTGTTTTTTTTTAAAATCACTAGAGTAGAAAATCATATGTTATTATGTGAGGAGTGAACCCATGACCCCAAGGGGTTGTCCCATGTGTGATTCGACTAAGTGGAATAATGGTTTTCCTTATATCTTGATGAGTTTCATGATTAATCAATAAAAATCATTATTTTTAAAATGGAGAAATCCAAAATAATATTTCAAAGGAAATATTATTTTAAAATTATATAGTTTTCAAATTACTATATACTAAATAAGGATATTTAGAAGGCTTTTTAATTATATGAAAATTCTTTTCTACGTATTGATATTTCTCAAATGATTTGTCTAAAAAAAGTTTTATATTTTTCAATGATGTGTATTTCTATGTTGTGTGAAACCGCTATACATGGGAAATGAAATTCTTACCCTATGATTAAAATAAATTTTCTAGAGGATTAGTAGAATTATCAAAAGGCATTCGCTTACCTTATAGAGTTATAGCACATGAAGATTTCTATTAAATTTTTTTATATCTTTAATAATTTATAATGTATATATCTAATCTCTTAAAACCTAGATCGGTAATGTTACTATTATGGATAATTCTCTATGTTTTTTTTAAATAACATCATTTATATGTACTGAACCCAGAAGTATGGGATCAGGGCATAATAATAACCATATGTAATGTTGATATTCTCTAATACTAGTATAAATCTATTTTTCACTAATGGTTTCATCACATAAAATAACAAGGATCCTTCAATTTATTTTCCCCAATACACATAGGATGCAGTTCTAGTTGAATACCTTAATCCAACAAGTCTCGGTGAGATCATAAGTCATCTTTTTTCATCCCCTTGATATTTAGTAGAATTAAAAGTAACATTTCACATATATTCATATAAATTTGAATTACATATATAAAATTACATAATGATATAGAAGACTAATATGGAAACTAAAAAAATATATATTTCATTTTCCAATTGAAAGTGGATTCAATGTCAGCATTCTTCATCATTTTGTATTTTATCTATCTTTACCTATCAAAAAACTAAAATCATTAAATTCATTAAGAATGTATGTTACTAACATACATTGAGGTGTCTATTCAATGTCAATAGTATTATCAAAACCCCAATGATTCTTCTTATATTGATGAACTATTGGTAGGAATCGTTGATTCCACATGAAACTGAACGTATGGTGACATTTAAGTATTGTAGATTGTCTGTTCTTCATTAAAATAAGACATGATATTTTTCCATTTGTGCTCCATCCATAGTCATTTCCTATGTTTGTAAATAATATATATTCCATATAAGGTAATCAAACATATGAAATATATTTTTTGAATAAGCATAAAATGTGTGCAAAACAATATCGCAAATGTTCTTCAACTCCCTTATTAATGGTCACAAGTAGATTTCTATATCATTTCGAAAATCATAAGTTACTTATTTTAATATACTCCAAAACATGATATGTTTTTTCATACACATCAAGAGAGGATTATTATATATGTGAATTAAGAATGGAAACAAGCTGAAGAAACAGAGTAAACCCATTATTGGATATATCGAACCTAACATTGTGTACCTTAACTGAACAATTAGGATGTTGGTAATCACATGCCTTCTATGATATTGTATGTATAGGATGAAAAACATATCATTATCTTTAATTACCTAATCATTATTCCATTTCATATTTTTTGATATTTCTATAGATATGAATTGATTTTGGTTCAAGGGAATAAATGTAAAGTCCCACATAATATTCTGTAGCACATGTGATAGTGTTCCAAAATAATGTTACTTCCATTGATATGTAACAAATTATTTATAGTCACTAAGGTATAATGGTTCCTCCCAAAACAAAATATAGTCTTTTAGACAAGATTAAATTTTATTTTTAGAAAATCTATTATGCTTAATAAAATTTCTTGAATTATAGTTATTTGATGTTATATCAGCACCATCAAGAAGAAATTATTTCAAAAAATATAAGAATATAATCAATGGTAGGATTTGAAATTCCATACATGATTTATCAATGATATAATTGTATTAAAAATTCCAAATTTTTCAAATTAATACATTCCTGATATATAGGATATTTGGAAACATCGATTATTCTTTCACTCTATCAAAATAATCATCTTCAAAATTTTCCTCTTGTTTATTTACATCACTATCTTCCTGCACTGGAATACTATGTCTCTCATGATTATTGACTAATAGGATCTGATCAAATATCAAATTCTCCATACCACTACTTTCTTTCCATTCATTGATAGCAGAATATGGTCGCACATCCACATTGTGATACAAAAATTAATAGTTTCTTTGAAATATATATTTTTTCAACTGTATCTAACTTCTTCTCAAAAAAACATGGTATTACAACAAAATTATAACTTATAAATAGTAAACGACATCAATTTAAATAATTTTAGAATTCTATATCTAAAAAATATTTTAATTCCTTTAAAACTCGGTTGAAATCCAATCAATATGATAAATATATCTTCTATCCATTCTATTATAGGGGAAAAATTTAAATTCAAATCAATAATCTAAACCACAATTAAAAATTTCATTATAACCGATTTTCATGTGAATGTCATCAAATCATATTATAAGTTAGAAAAATAAATAATAAGTGAAATAACATATGCTATAAGAAATGCCTAAAAATAACTAACCAATGTCTCTATCCCCAATAATTAATAATTCATTTTCATGGTTGGTAAATTAAATAAAATTGATATAATATAAGGTGATTCCCAGGGTGTAAACTTTGAAGTCTCGAAAAACATGATCCAAAAATGAGAAAACACTAATTTCATGAAACTAAATTCTTAGTTTCCAAATGATAAAAATACTCTAGATATCCCAAAATACATTGCAGAGATCAAAACAAGAATTAAAGGTTCAAAATGATTTATATGATGAAAATGGTAGCAGAAATAATACCTCAAAATATCTATTATTTTTACATTATGATCTAAAGTATGGTGGGGAAATGTTATTATTTGGATAATTTTATATTTAATTTTGTTGTTTAGATATCCCAACCAAACAAAATAATGTATTTTCATTATAATTCTTAAGAAATATGGATTTAAATTTATAAATTAGTCACATTACAAAGACACAAATGATTCCATTAATTATTTAGGAGTGAAAATTAAAGGATATGTGTTCCATGACTTATATTCCCTATCGTATTCTCTTCACTAAATTGGTAACATTTACTATCCCTAATAGAGATAAAGATTCAACCCTTCTAGTACTATGACCAACCCATAAAGATTCACGAATTTGCATTGGGATCAATTTGTTGAGATGATAAAAACACAAACCCCAAATAACTAAATCACTAATTAAGTGGTATAGGATCATGAATGTATGATGATTATGTGACAAAGAAAAGGATATGTAATTATGAATTCAATAATTAACACACTAAATTAATTCCTGAAAGAAAAAACTATATAAAAATTAAATGAAGAAATATTTATGATGATATAATAGAATGATAGATAAATAAAAAGGTATGAGACATGCAAATATTTTTTTCATGTGATAGTGAATATAAAAACATAATTAATTATTTTTATTTTCCTTGTAATTATTTCTTGGTCACCACCTTTTCTGAGTGATTACTCTCACTCTCTTAAAAAGTATTCTTTTTAATGGTTATATAATTCGGTTCATTATTGGGAATGGTATTGAAAACCCATTTTTAAATATAGATCATATCATATCTGATAGGTATAGTGAAATTAGTATTATATTAACTGCATTTTTGAACAATCCCTTAGTAATAAAATAATGGTCATGTAATAAAAAACAAGGTAGAGCGGGAGGGAAGAGAATTGAATGTTGAACCAAACATGAATTAAATCAAAATTGATAAACACACTAGTAAAACCCCAATTTAATAACATGTTATGAACAAATAGATATCCTCAATCCATGTATTTATGATAGGTTGATAAAAAAAGTGAATTAAAACATATATAATTTGTGATAAGTGAACCTTTTGAGCCTCTCTACACCAGTAACCATACACCTAGCTCTTTCAAATTATTATCTCCCTTCACATCCATCCAAACCCCAATATTTATTAGCAAAAAGTCTTCTTGGACTCGAAATCACATTGAAAAAGAACTCTTCCAATTATAAATGGTTATTGTGGTAAATAGATATGGAATTCTATCAATAATTTCATAGTGATTTTGTTATTATTTTCACGTTGAATGGAGCTTCATGACATGAACAAAAACGGAGGCATAACAGTGAATAACAATCCATGATTTATAATTAATATATTTTCTACATGGAATTAATGAAAAGTCTTCATAAATAGAATTTAAAAACATGGACCTAAAATCCCTATATCTATATTTAACCAAAATTAGAGCGTGAATGTACATGATGAAATAGATAGAAATTTTAAAAAATACTTATTAGATGATAAAATGATTTATAACTCACTAATATTATGTTAAAGATGATTTGAATCAAAAATTTCCTCAATATGTGGAGAACACTAGAGTAAAAGGGATCCCACCACTCGCTCATGTGAGGTAAATTAGGGTAGGGATCATGGGTGAATGGGGGGAGGGATTGAGGTTGTTGAATTTGTGTAAAATCTATTACAATGGTTTAAAAAAACTGTAGGTATAGGTTTATTTTAACCAATGGTTTGAATAATCCATTGGTATATACTGGATCCATGGACTCTATACCAATGATTCCTATAAACCATTGGTATAGAGGTGTGGGTATAAAACCATTTTATAGTAGTGTCCATCGAAACTAAGATACATGTTAGAGATCAATTTGTTTAGTTTCAATTTAAATGCATCATACCTAATAGTATAAATATTCAAATTCATTTCCATTAAAATAAGTATTATCACAGATAAATATTCTACTAAATTTTTATTTTACTAAATTAAAAAATAATATATTCAATACTTTTCTATTTTAATCATATGAATCATTAATAGTAGCATTCCATTTTTTAATAATTTTATGTATCTCATAATTGACTTCAATATATCCCCAAATATCTAAACACATACTCACGTGATGCATTTTCATTTTGATTTTCCATTGTGCATTATTTTTCAATTAAAATAATGAATTTTATTGGCCACATAACCTTCTTACTTACATTCCATAATAGGTGATTAGAAAATTGAAATTAAGTTTATATTTCTAATACAATTTGATAAAAATACATAGAAATAAAATAAAAATAAATCCACTAATGCATAATAAGGATCATAGTGGACAACTCAAGATGGGGGGGGGGGGACAGAGAAGTAACATTCCAAATTATTTTTTGAAAAATATTGAAACACTAAATACACAAACTTTTAAGATATTACTAGTATAATAAAATTTTAGTGTTATATTATTTGATCTAACCAATGTGATCCATGGATGTTCTATCAAAAATCAATTAAAATATGTTCAAAAATCTTTTAACTTTTAAAATAGATTTAATAAAACCATAATTGGTATATAAAACAAAAATTAAATACAACAATCCATGTAATGACTTGAAATTGAGTTTTGAAAACATACAATGATATGTTTTTTAAATAAGATTAAAAAAAGAGAGAAATGTAGAGAAAAATCAACTGGAGGTTCGGTCTCAATCTAAGACCTAGTCCTCTCCACTTTTCAACCACATCCATCCAAGTAGTTTATTATATTTAAAAAGATCCAAAACCTATATTGGGTTTTACACAGTAGCACACAAGGCTTAAAATTATATACTGAGCCAATTCTATAGTTCTACAAGGGATAAGTAGATGAAAATAAATGATAGGGAGAGAGTTTGAATCAAAACTTCCAATATAGTACAAGATTTGGTGATGATGATAAATACTAGACGACACACACCACTCAAAAATAAGATTAATAAAATAAGATTAAGGAAGAAATTTCATACATCAGAGTTTGTTGTTCTATCATTCTGAAGGTTACTATTATCTTATCATTACTATCATTCAATTTCGTAATTATGCTCAAATACATTCATTTTTTCTTTTTTATATTTTGTTTATTTTTGGGTATGTATAAAGTGATTGATATTTTGATAAAAATGTATATGACACTATTTTTTTGATGGTGAAATATGAGTATTTTTTCATGTACGTCCCTATTTTATATATTTGGTCATTGTTTTAAAAATAATCATTCTGTGTAAATATACATTGAAAATCAACATCTAATATCCTCATAAATTGGTAGAAAGTCAAGGTTAAATATGTAATTTGGACTGAATTTTAATTCTTCAATGAAAAGTGGTTGGATGAATATATTTATTAATATAATAATATAATCCTTACTGTTAGACACATTCATTTTAATCATTCCATTTTAGCATCCATGTTCTATTCCATTTTTTAGTATTCATTAATATATTGTATAATTGATTACTATTACTTAAATTATGTCACTTTTTCTAACAGTCGATGAGCATGTACATGCAGTCGATAACCTTTCACATGGTTCCAGTCACCTTTCACTTATAGTCAAGAACTTTATAGTTATGTCTAATTAATACATTATCAATTTTGAGACTAATAACCATAGTCATTTCAGTTGTTTATATAATTAATTCTTTATTTGTTGAACTTTCACATTACATGGATGACTAATTTCATTTTGTCTTAAAGTCACATGGTATCTTGTGTAGTTTATTAAAGTATCTTTTTTTCGATCTTTTGGGAATTTATTCAGTACCTAACATTGTGGAAAATATTTCTTAAGATGGTTGATTGAGATAAAATGTGTATTTGATCATGATTTATTGAAATATTTGGGATCCTTTTCAATATATTCACCAAAGTCGATCTTATGATCATGATAGTGATTGTATTCACTATGTGGTCGATTGAAGACTTAACAAAATTTAAATTCTTTCTATAAAATAGTTTTACATTTAGATAAAAAACAATTAATTATGAATAACATATACATAATTTTTTATTACTAAAATTTTAAATTTAAAGACTAATAAAGAAAAAAATTTAAAAATAGTCCCACTTGACATCCTTTTAAAAAATTAAATTATTTTTCACTTAACGAGATATATCAATGTTGTTTAATTCAGAATCTATTTTAACAAATAGTTTTATGTTATGAAACCAAAAATTCGCAACATTATAAATAAAAAATTCTTAATCATATATTCACACAACTATCTAGAGGAAACCCTATTATATATTAAGTATTCGATAAATATTATAAAGAAATATCAAATTACGAAAATAAATAGTATACATTGGAAAAAAATTATAATGAAATGAATATCAAAACCCTATCCTTATAAAATTCTCATCCTGAGTGTACAGTCTCAATTCCGCACATCCTATCCATGAACCTAATTTTTTTCCTTTCCAACATCCATCACAATTGTATTAACACACATTAGGTTTCAAGGACATAAATTAAGAACTACAATGATATATTGTGATATCAACTAATAGATAAATATAGTATTCTAGGAACATTGTATATAATCCCATTAAAACCTCTTGTTCTTGGATAATCATACTCGAGTATTTACTAAAATCCAAAATATAATAGATCAAATTACATCAACTTCTTTGTTTACAAAAAACCAACCTAGGTTAAACTTTATTCAAGTACATGAGATAATACTTGGAAAGGTATTATGGGAAATCATGAACCCAACTGGCTAGTAACTAGTGCCCATGAGTCAATAATTTCCTTTGGGTATTATTTTTCAAATAAAACACCAATAAAATGTAAATAATTCTTTTATAAACTGATAATAATAGTTCAAAATAAAAATAAACATGATAACATGTCCTAAATTAGAGTGAATATCAAAATGAAATAATAAATGGGATTGGAAGCTAGAAGTCTATAATGAATAGGGTATAAGACTAAAAGAACACAAAAAAAATAAAATACAATTCAACCCATATCTATCTGATAAGATGTTCAACCTCTCATGTTTTCACCACCATAACCCATTAATTATCCATTACAAAGAGTACATTCCAATGCTATAAGACATCCTATATTTACCTGTGGTAGAAAAATTAATACCACACAATTGGTGTCTATCAGATGTGAATAGAAGTGCCATGTGGAGTACCCCCAACCATTCCATGAATAACCATTTCTACAAAAAAGAAACATGAATTATTTAAAGTAAATTTAAAAGGGATCAATTTTTATCCTTTAAAAATTATCAAAGTAATAATAAATAAGAATTAATACCAAAAAAAGAACCATTGGGTGGCCTAAGGTAAATATGGTTGGGCCTTACCCTAGGATCCTCATACTCTTGGTGATCAAACCATTCATAATTATTAATATTTATGATTTTCTAAAGAGGACATAGAAAATGTCTCAATGGTAAGCATATCCATGGTATTAACAGTTTAGTTAGGTTTTGTCATAGTAAAAACGAAAAAAGAGGGAGGACCATTTCAGATCCTACTTCTCTCTATCATAACACCAAGAAAATTTGGATTTCCTTGTGTTATATCCTTTTTAATAAACTATATAACTATTTCCAATTCACATCATGAGAAACAAATCCACCTTCGATCAATTTCAAACTCAATAAATGAGGAAACCATTTTGAAATAATCTAACAGACATTGTTTCCGTATATTACACCCTTTTAATAATCAGAAACATTTAAAAAAATATTTGGTTTCTTAAAAAAATTATAACATGAAACAACCAACCTTTATTACTTTAAATAATTGAAATTTAGATGGAATCTACAATTATAGAATAGAATAAAAATATCTAATCAAAAGGAATCCAAAAACAACAAGGTAGACACCATATAAATTAGATTCAACAAAGCCACCACCTTCATGGAAATTTTGAAGAATTAAAACCCAAAAAAGTAAATTTAGTCAAATTTAGTGAATAGGAGAGAATTAATTGAATGAATATTGAAGCACTTGATGAATATATCAATTGATATATGACCAATTGGAAGTGTGAGAGGAGAGATAGTGTTCTATGTGACATGATATTTTTTAAGGGAGAGGGAAGAGGAAAAGATGTGTTAAATTTACATAAGGTGGAAAAACATAATATTGATATATTTTAAGCTAGGGATCATGGTTCACGATATCACACTTAGGTTCATGTTATGAGCCTGACTATAATAAATGTTACATATTTTTTATTACTAAAATAAATTTATTATGTAAAAATAAAAGGAGGAAAAATAAGACAATTGATAAGAGATTAGTCGGGGGTGAACATTTCATAGCCTTACAATTTGTGTCACACAATGAATAGACTATAGTTTCTAGGATGAAATATCATTCAGATTAAAAAAATTACATATAAATTCGGAAGACACTGGATATAAAGACGATGGAATTAGTGAAATATTTTTCACCTTAAAGGTACAACGTCGTTGTGAAAAATCAAACCCATAAAAGACTATATTAATATTTAATAATAGAATATTTATGTACAATAGAATTAAATTTGTGATATGTAGTGCTGGAGACTAATTCTAAAAAAGTATGATGGAAATATTCTTTGACATGGAGGAAATTATAATTGAAATATATTGTAATCATATATCTTGGGTTTAATTAACTTATGAATAATGAATAGAAATTGTTTCCAAGGTACATAAGTGGAATGAATAAAATAACTTGTCATTAAACTAAGAGAAATTTCATTATATAGGTAGTGAGTGTATTATGTTTGGAAACATGAACTATGAAACTTGTATTCAGATAAAAAATCCTAATTGGGGGGATATTTATACTACCTTCTCTAAAATCAGTGAGGGAAATGATGAGTTTTATATAACATCTAGTTTCTAATAGAATATTTATAATTGATTTCATATTTCTTTCATGATCTTCAGGTTCACTCATTTTAATGGATTTGAAATTTAACATTGATAAGTTCTATTTTAAATAACTATAAAGTCTAAAATGGACTTCTACTTAGGTCTAGTCCTTTTACTAATATATTGGGAGTTACATTTGGGTATCATGTGAGATGTACATGATTTTATAGTAGGTGATGTACTATATAAAATAAAATAATAAAAGAAACATATTATTTATTATTATATTCTATTAATTAAAAAGATAAATTAAAATAAAAAATATAGAATGAAATGTTGGTTGTGTTGTATAACCAAAAACATTTCTAAATATTCTTAATTGATACTATTCTTATAGTTTATACAGATCACATATAATGGATATATATTCACTCAAAGAAATAATACATAATAAGGATGTTAATATGGTTTCTTTATATGTAATAGAGTTATTTGGAATTAAAAGATAAAACGAGTAGAAAAATCTAGTTAAAGAATACTTCTCATGATTATAATACTCAATAGAGGGAAATTTTGATCCTATAAAAGTATATGTTTTTTAGGAGAAGATCATAATATAAACTAGAGGAATAAATTAAAAAAATTTAATTTCAAAAAAATCATGTTTATAGTTAAATACTAAAATAGATAATTTTGAATGAATAATATAGTCTTAAGGTTGATTCCATAAACTACTTATGAGTTGATATATATATTATAATCAAACAGTAGATGTAATTATCCATAGATATGTTCTACATGAGGATGAACCTTCTATTTGGAATTATTCCTACTCATTAATAAACAATATCAATAAAATAATCAGGGTGATATCTACAAATTATTTAGATTATTGACTATAATTGGAAATACTCATTAATGATATTAGTGAATATGTCATGACATGTTCTAAACTCTGTCAAATTGAAAATTTTCATAAAATATAAGAGATTGTGCAATAATGAATTCCATTATATTAAATATGAAATTAATGGGAACTAGTTTTCAATGTTATCACATAGAGATGTGAATATAATTTTTATGGTGTACGATTTATGAAATTAAGAGAATATTATTTATTTAATAGATAAATTTGGAGTCTTAGTGGAGAAATTTTTGGGAAAATATTCATTTTATGGATATCGAGTTCATTAGGATATCATAAGTTCTAATAGAGATCATTTTCCGAATAATGAAGAGATAGTAATTATAAGTATGTTCAATTACAAGTATAAAATTTGAAAAACCTATCACCTATAGACCAGTGGAAATGTTATGGCTTCCTAAAAGTATTTAAATAGAATTTTTGAAATTTAGTACGTATTTAATGTATATATTACTATTTATTATTGAAAATAAATTATTGTATTGTAAAACTATATTTAAAAGTGAAATAAAAATATCTCTACCTATGCCAGTGTTTTTAAATGAAAATAAAATTCCAATTTAAATATAACATTATGATTTTTTATTTCTAAAGAATGGAAGTTTTTATTTAAAAGTTGTTTTTAAGAAGTTAAATTTTGATTTTAATGTATTATAAAAAAAATTAGTGGAGTTTTGGAAATCCCAAAATTTTAATAAGATATAAATTTCATAAATTTTTAATTTTCTTAATTAAATTTTATGTATTCATATATAATTTTATAATCATGTAAATTTTTTATTTAATGTATAAATAGATTTATTCCGATGTTAGATTCTAAAAATATGTAAATTTAAAAAAAAAATTTTAAAAACAAAAATGTTATTGATTTATTATCATTCTTCGTAACTATAAATTGGTGCTTATTTAGTGTTGAAATATTTTCATTGATGATTTTATGTGATTATTGGGAAGGAATGAGGATTTATATGATAAAATACAAATTTAAAAAGGCTATATAATATTTTATTAAGGAATATTGGATATATAAATACTACCATGACACTTTCATTAGAATTCACAAGATAACATTAGAGAGAAAATAATTTGTGTGTTTGAGTTCAAGTATATGCCACTAATCCAAATTTGAATATTACCAACAATAAGTCTGTACAAGGGAAAATGTGGATTCACATCCATTCTCTTAACAATATGTTATATTAATAATGGAGTAAACATTAATATAATGGGACAATATTTGTAGAAATTCGGTGTAGAAAAATATTTTAATATTGTATTAAATCTAATGTGATATGCACTACTGCCCGAAACAGTATTCTCCATCCAATTTAGGTATATTATTTAAATGTGAAATTGATAACTCAAGTGTGAAACAATCATTGTGATGCTATGTTTTCAAATAATTTGGGAATATTTGGTCTAAAATCTTTGTTATATATATAATCTTTCTGTTTTTCATCTTAAGAAGTTTAATTATGAATATAATATGAAAAAAAGTCATGTTATAAAAATTCACCAACATAGTCCAATAAAAATAACCTTAACAATAGAATACTTCATAAAATTCCATATTTCATGAAAATATAGGATATGTTGAAAACATTGGATTATTAGGGGATTAATTGAATAAATTGTCACATTATTGTCAATTCAACCCCAAAAATCATTCAGAGGAGTTTTTATAGGTGAAATACACTGAAGAATGATCTTAAATTATTAATATGGATGAAAGTAAGGAAATAGAGGTAATTATATATATTGATCAATTTCCCATCCATGTTGAAGACTTTAAGATCTTATGGACACCATGAGAGTCAAAACAAATTCATATCATACTAAGTCATGTAATTAAATTATGCTATTCTGATGGAAACTAGTCATTGGAATACAAAATATGGATTATTTAGGTATTTTTAGTTGATATAAATTTACATAAGAGAATAAACTTTATATAAGAAGTGCATTTTTAATGATCCCATTAAATTTTAAATACATCAATTGATCACGAATTGGGGAAAATGATTACAAAATTCATATATCAGATACAGAGAAGTTGGTTATGTAATTTTAGTGTTATTCTATTTTAGAGGATCCACACTTGAGGATGATAACCAATTAATCATCATATATAAAAATTTATACTCTTTAATTTTTGATTTTATGTGAACGATTATTTTTGGATTGTTCCATAGTTAGTTTTATGTTATGTTTATTTGTGGATTAGTATCAATGTTTTTTTAAAAAAAATCTTTCTATCATATGTTATTTTTCTCAATTATTCAATACTAAGGTCACATGGTGTATAATTATAACATTTATGATGATGAAGGAAAATTTAAAGTATTATATATTCACTAGAGGATAATCGTATTTCTATAATGAATAATAGTATTGTACGTTACTAATCCACTGTTAAATCAAATACTATCAATTGAATTCTCATATTTTATCTATTATAGGAGACCTTATAAGGAACTAAAATAATTATATGAATATGGATACATTATTAAAAGGAAACTTGAAGTATTTATTGGTGTCCTTATTAATAAATTGATGAATTTTTGAATATAGAGTATGAAATAATGAAATTAATCCCAAAATACAATTTTTTACCAATAAATTAAACCCAGCACTATTACTCTTGTGCTCATCTTTACACAACCAATTCTTTTTTCTCCATTTTAATTTGGACAAATACATGATGAAAACTAAATACAAAAATCTATATATTTGTATGAATATTATAATCTAACTATAATTTTGGGATGAACCTTGTATTTCACTTAATTAATGACTTTAGTATATCTTGATTAATTTTATGTCAAACCCCATTCACTCTCAATAGTGTTTTGTATTTTCACAATAATGTTCACTCATCATGAATGTTTGGAACCATTTTTGGGGATAGGTTATCTTTTATTTCTTATTTTGGTTTACATTTATATAAAAAAATACAAAAATAGTACATACATTCAAAATAATTTCCATAGATTAATACATTAATCATTAAATTGATCTTTTAATTCAATAAATTGGTTTGAATGTTAATTCAGATAAAGAGATCATTGTGTGAAGAACATTTAATTCATATAACTAATATATGAAGGAATTTTTAAACAATTGGAGTTATGAATAGAGAAGATTTGTTAGGAGTGTAAAATAATAGAGTGCCTCAGGATGATGAAGATTCATAATTCCATAATCAAATTGTATAGATGGAACAATTCATACCCAATTTCAGGTAAGTTATTAGTGGATTCGGTAACCCATAATGTATCATTCATACTTGAAATGAATGGAATTATGATATAAATAATCACTATCTTTTTTATCAATCCAATATATATGGAAATGGATCAGATGATTACCTATATTTCTCAAGGAATTTTTTAACATAGTAAAATATTTTATATTTAATTATGTGATTGAATATAGACTTATAAGTAATAATTTCCCTATTTCATGACTTTAAAATCAAGGAGATGGATTCTTTAATTGGATGGGTATTCATTCAACTCATGGTAAGTCCTATACAATGTATTCCTAAAGATATTTTTCCTATTATTGAGGAACCAATCATAAGAACAATAAATTATATATTTGAGTATAATAATAAAAATAATTGTGTAGAGTATGATATGATTTATAGATTATTATTAGTAGTTCACTGTACATCAATTTAAATACTCTCAGGTAAAGAGAATCCTCTCTAATGAACTGAAATCAATGAAATAATCATTTTTTGATTCAATATTAGGATCTCCATATTGTTAAAAATAAACAAAGGAGAATAATTAAATTGATTTCACTATAGTCTTAAACTCTCTATAAAAAGAAATTCTGGGGTGAAGGGATATTATGAATGATAGGATAACCAAGTATAATACGAGTAAAAAAACATTTGTTGTTCGAAAACAATTAAAAAAACCTATTTCAAATTCATATAATAATATATAATAGTGTAATTATTTTGGAATGTTTAGTCATAGTGAAATCTATTGGTTGAAATTTGGTATTCCCGAACATGAATCATCCATAACTACATTTAAAAAATGGCCTAAAAGAACAACAATGTGCGAGGGAATTTTAGACGAAATCAAATCAAATTAGTTCAATTAATTATATCAATATATAAAAACAATCTACATGACTCTATTATATATGTAAAAATCCATGAACCACTAAAGAAAAGTTTATTAATCCACAAACTTTATACTTGATTATATAAATCTTAGTATTTAATTTATGTTTTCCCTTTTATTTAGCCAATAGAAATTAGTTACCTATAAATTAGACTTAATAAGACAAAATATCTATCAAATTGATGATTTAATGGTATAATATATCATAGAATATTTATGAATGAAGAAATGATAATATCAAAAATTTCATAGGAAAACAAGTATCATTATGAAATTCTAAGGAACTTCCCAATACATCACCACCCTTCCCTTTAATAGAATTACTAGGATTCCATCCTCTATTACAACATGTCCAACAAATATTATTTTATGAATCTGGATGGATAATTTTTGATGTATTATCATATAAAATGTTTTCTCATAATAATTTTAATTCAATATTGAAAAAAATATAGTACCATTCTTAGTATCATTTTGATATAATAATTCCACCAACAAAGACAAATCTGAATGTTTCTAAGAATAAATGAATAATAATTTCTAATAATAAATGAATGATAATGTTTACAAAGGACATTAAAAAATCATATTCATTAGTCAATCTATATAAAATGATTTGATTTTGGAAATTTTCAACAAAAATATTAGAATCAAAAATGAAAAATATTATATCATCTCTCCTAATGATAATGAAAATTAAATCATATCTAAATATTAAAAAACCATTCAAACCCATTAAAAATAAAATAAATCATCAATATAAGTAAATAAATAATTATTCATGATTGTAACATGATTCTATTTTGGATAATATTTTGACATCCATAGGCATTTATCAGTTTTAACAGGAGAATGAATAGGGGAATCCCCCTAGGATGTTATAGGTCTTGTGAATATTTTATCCTCATAATAATTTAGTTGAAATTACAATTTCAACAAAATTGATGGTTCTATTTAGTATATAATGTATTATATCAATTGTTTTATAGGTGATATCATGATGGTAAACTCCAAAACTCATTTTGGAGGTAATTTTGATAAATATTAAAGACGAAATCTGAAAAAGTCTATTATAGATTTTAATAAATTTATTTCTCATGTTCAAAACCACAAAGAATTAAACATTCCATATTAGATGTGATAGATCCGTATTTTACCTTATCATTTCATGAATAAACATCATGAAATTTACACTATATAATATGTGTATATTGAACACTAGGTGAAGAAGAAAAGGAACCCTAACTTTGAAATTAATTGATATGAGCTCAAAATTGGAATGACCAATCCAGACGCAAGATGGTTATAAAACTTAGTATATCGGGTGTATCAAAATTGAAAAAATTTATAGAAATTTACAACATAATAGAAAAAAATAAATTATATTTTCATTTATAATATCACTTATAAAAGAGTATCGGTACTCACAATACCATGTGATACATCCACGCTCAATAGTAGATGAGTTACCACTTTAAAATTTGTGAACAATAACATTTGGTTTCAATAATGTATATAAAATAGAAAAATATTCTAAATTAGTACCTCTCAATGTTTAAGTAACTTTTTCCCCTCTTTTTAATATTTATATCAAGCATGGACCCTACACATTAAATCATGGTGACCATATAGTTATTATGCCTTCTTATGAGGAGCCGCTAATTACTATCATTTCATCCCCATAACTTTTTTCAAAAATCAAATGCAAATATAGATGTATGAATTTTCAATGACCTGCCATTAGGGGAACATAACTAGAGGTATCAAATATTTGGAGTATGAATATCATATAAATACTTCAATATGCCGCATATTGGTTTCTAGTACATAATGTTTATCAGAAAAAATACATGAATCACATTACATATTATAAATAAAAATGGAACATTCACCTAAATAATATGAATTAAACTCTTATAAATAATAACAAAAAATTGAAAATAAAATTAATTAAATGAAAAAAACAATGAAATAAATATAAAAAAAACCAAAAATTTAATAATCAACATTATTCCAAATTTTATATATTAGGAAACAGGCCACATGAATATGTAATTATCTTTTTTATACAACTATGGTATCCAAACAACACCACTACCAAAATCTATATAATATATATATATATTTATATAAAGGATGTGTCTATAAATGTAATATGTTGGTTCCTCTATATAACTCTCATGTGTCTATGTAATTGAATTATACTAATGAATTAATGTATATATTAAAAAATATATAATAAACAATCACCAATCAATTAAGAGTCTACCATCTAAGAACATTAATTCTATACCACAAAACCACCTCGTATTTGAAACAATAAAAATGTTCCCATAAAACATCATCACATTACCAAATGAGTATTAATAATTATAATTAATATATATATATATATTAATGTATCAGTTTTCAACATTAGGGATCTCACCATAATACTTTAATAGTGTGTTTTATGCATAAGGTCATCATTATAATATGAAAACTAACAAGTATTTATCCACCATTGGGGAACCATATATAATATATCCATATTTTTATCCACCATCAGGTAACATTCATTTCTTTCTTATATGTTGTTCCATTTTCCACAAAATCAGACTCTCAATGTTTCTTTTTTGTTTACTATTAATGAATCTCTTCAAACACAACCTACATTGGTTGGGATGTTCTTTTCCTTAAATCTTTTTTCCCTTTTTAGTGTCATCATTTAGGTCTCTTCCTATCAAAAAATGTACCATCACTATCACTCATCACATATCTTTTTAGGATATTCATATCATTAACACCAATATCAATGTCATCATCATTCTCTATTGAAATAAAATACCATATAAAATCTATCAAATTTAAAAATTGATTCACACCCCCAGTATTTATTATTTTTCTTTCCTAAGTCATGAAATACATAAGGTCGGTGGGAATATAACGAGATGATATTAATATACCCCAGTCCCATATAGGCTTACAATAGTTCAAATACTAAGGTGTAATTTAGAATAATACAAGAAATTATCATATCTATTATATACATATGTTAAACCACCACATCTCAATATAACACATATGAAAATAAGCTATCCAATTGAGAATATTAATATTTTATACATTTCCACAATCACACATCAATATAGAATAAATGTAGAGTTTTATTAAGGTATTTATAAGTGATCTGTGTATCAGTACAACAATAAAATCATCCCATATCCTCCAGAAGTTATCCTATAAAATGTGTAAGGAACCATTACAATATCCATATAAAGTAATAGAGATCACAACCATGTTTCAATGGGGCATAACTCATCTAAAATTGACACCAAAACTATATAAATTACTACTAAAATTTCCATAACACCATAATATGGAATTACCACATATCTAAGTGGAATAACACCATATTCATCTCACTATAAATTAATGTCGCACCATCACCAATACTTAAGTATAATTATTTCTAGAGAAATATTAGTCCTTTAATAATTTTTGAATAATGTGAAATGTTATTAATCTACTACATATAAATCCATTGGTATTTTACATAATATTGTTTTTGGTGCCAAATTCAACAATGTTGTTTAAAAATCTGTATTAGTTTTTTATAAACAATTATCAATAAAAATTTCACTTATGTATATCTTATAGAATATTGCACACATTAATCACAATAAATAATTAAAACAAACTCATAAATTTACTTTTCATAACTATACTTCATGAATTAATATATCAAATATAATTTTATCCCCATAAACTAAATTTTTTTAATTTGGAATTACATTTTTCATCATTTTACACATTTAAATTCATCCATTTATAAATTTATATCAATAAACCATTGTATAAAAATTCATCATAAATACTAACCTCGATCATTTACTCTCACAATATCATATTCATATATAATATCCTATTCTAATTTACCATATAATCATTAAATATGATTTTTATAAATCATATACTAATCATAGAAAAAATCAATGTTTATTTAGATGGATTATAAATGAGAAAATAATTTGAGTGAACTAAATTGAATTTATGTTGAAAATTAATCCTTAATCAGCCAGTAATTATTTATATAATTTCTAGTTTTTCCCATATATGTTGGATTAATCCTAATATATCTATATAAAGGTTATAATTATCCTAAAATAATATATAAAATATAGTGAATTGGGTAGAGAACATTCACAATGGTATTAATCAATCAATGTGAATTCAAATCCTCTAACTCTACTTTAATTTCCTACCTATAACTACCATAATTTTCACCATTTTTTATCACTATCCCTCTCACCAATTCCACCATCCAAATCAATCATTAAAGATATGGAGTTGATATTTAATAATATAACATAATATATGCTCTAAATTTTCAACCAATATTCTACATCATCATAATTTAAAAAATCTCAAAAAATCTATAATATTTTTTTAAATAATATATTTTAAAAAATTATACTAAAAAATAATTACATAAATTCCATAATTTCCACACATTAATTTAAAAGTGAAAACATTACGTACAATTACTTATGTACACAATAAACATGGGCATCTCATCTAAAATTCAATGTGGGTTATCAACAGTTATTTTAGACACTATTAAAATTGAAAGCATATCCTTCACAACAAGAAGGTCCTAAAATTTTACAACCTCCTAAACTATACACTTATGGGTCATATACTGCACACTACATAAAAATAATTCATTCGTTAAATGTGTTAACCCTGATAAAAATGGAAAATAACTACACAAAAAATTTCATTTCAAATAATAATTGAAATAAAATTCCATAACAAAATATTAAATTAAGAGTTAAAAATATTTCATAATACTTTCAAGATGCATTATGATTAAATCCCTACGGTTCTATCATCTAATAAGATTTACTGAAATGAGCCAACACTATGAAAATAATGCATCCCCATTTCACATTTGGATCCTAAACTTTCATCAACTACTCAGTAAATGTTTCATCCACTTTGATATTATCATCACTCAAATTAATCATATTTTAAAGATCATTATAATACATCCATATATGAGATTCCTGAAAGATATTTTCAATCCTCTCCAACCATAGAGGTAGATTTAATTACAAATATTGCTCTATAACATCTGACACCTAAAATAGAGAACATCACATTTGAAATATTTTATCCAATTAAATTAATTTACTCTTCATACTGAGGAGAAACAAGTTAAAACACATGATATTCAACCAAACACTCCAATAGTGTCACCCTATGATATCTATAAAAAATATATCTACTCAGATTTTTCATCATTTTATTACATAAAACCTATACACAGTATATTAAATCTTACATGATCTCCATCAAAATAATATATATAGCATCACCATAAACTCAATATACTATTGAAAAATTAGTTATCACAACAGGGCCTCATAAGTTACTGTACACATTGTGGGATGATAACTATTAATATAAAAAATGTACATTAATTATTAATGGCCACCCATTTTGTAATACCCCAACCTTGGATATTCATTTTGTGAGGAGTTTGGTAACTATGTGACCAAGCCATGTCAGGTGTCCCTTATGGATAGTGAGGGATGCAAAAATTATAAAATCGTGTGACTAAACCTTAAGATCTTCCCAACAATTTTAAATATTTAAATTACAATCTTTTTCTCCCCATATTTTATGAACATTCAAGTTTTCCACCCCCTTTCTCATTTTTTACCATATGAAGGGTGCCCCCTATCGCTCTTATTTTGGTTGTTATCCCTCCTTGGTGCTTCTACTTTGATTCCAAGGTACGTTTTTGGGGATTTTGGCCATTCTCTCACCATTCACTTATCATGTCTTGATTCATTAGTTTCTCTTTAGGTGTTTCTCTCTTGGACGAACCCTAATGGATGGGGTTTGGGTATGGGTAGTGTTTTTTTGTATTTTAGTGTGTGTTGATCATCTATTGGGATCAATTATGTCTTCTGAGGAGGATTCATTGCATCTTCACTCCTTTGAGGTAGGTGTATCCCTTATTTTCGTTTCTAGCACTATCCATTAATGCTTGTGTGATTCAAAAATAATTTATAAATTTATTTCTCATGATTTTGGTTTGTTTTCTTGACATATTGTGGTGCCATTATGTTTTTAGAATTTGGTAAAAATTATTTTTAAAGTGATTCTTTCAATATGATTAAAAATTTATGAACTAAATGTATTTGATAAATTTTATATTACTTTCTTAAAAAAATAACCCATTTTTATAATTTTCTTCTTTCTCATCTGGGATTATTTTTTATGACATGAGAAATTATAGTGAATTGATTTAGGATGGTCCATCCAATTATAGAAATGTTTATTGGTGGTGTTGTGATTTTATAAGTTTTTTTATTGGCTTATATGTAAGAGGTGATTTATTGAAAATTATTTTTAAATGGATTCATAAGTACTGGATGCATTCCATCAGATGTTGGCACATACATGGTTGCAAAAAGTACACACATAGATGTATTCATGAATTAATATGACATATAAAATGATGTTATCCTTGAACACTACATTTTCCAAAGGTTTACTTTTTATTCCCACTCTAGCTCTTTCTTAAAATGTGCCCTTATTTTACAAATGGCGTGGTGTTGCCTCATGTGATAGACAAGTTGGGTTGAAAAATGTGTTTTCTTCGAAACTTTTCCCGTTGGGCATTTCATGACATGTTTTGATGGGCGATTACAGAAAATCCCCGTTGGCATATATGAATGTTTTGATAGATGATATGAAACCCTATATATGATTTACATATATGGATTGTCATATAGGAGTCATCAGTGTTTCATGTAGGAATGTGTGTTGATGGGAGGTTTGGTGAGTCATTACAGGAAGGGCCTCTTACTTACGCAATGTTCCATTGCCTTGGGTTTATTGGGTTTGTTTTAGAGGGTCAAGTGATGATTTATTATCAATCCCAACTAGATAGTTTGGTACCCATTTGATTTATTAGATTCTAGGTGGTTTTTTCCACTGGTGAGGCTAGTTTATAGAAACCAATTGGTTATTGGTAATGGAGTTGCACCATACATCGACAATTGAGTCCAAACCGAGTGTTTCTAGGGATCGCTATATTGATGTTATGGAAATTACCATGGTTACTATCTATATATTCTTGTTAAGTTTTTATATCATTTGGTTTCTTATTTACTCTACCTATTTATTTTTTTAGTATATCCCAGTACTTCTTTGTTTGGATTAGGGTTTTAAAATGTTAAACAATTTTGAAAATGGAGATGTGATGTGTAGTATTTTTAAATGAAAAATAAGTTATGTCTATTTAAGTGAGAAAAAAATATTTTTTTACATTTAGTTTAACGTAGTGTTAATGGAATACTTTTGGGAAAGGAAATGTAAGGATTCTTTGGTGGTTTCCTTATGAGCTATTAAGTTAACACCCTACTTGTACCTCTTAGTGTCAGTAGACACTATCTATATTGTAGGTCCAGACTTCTAGTTCGAGTGCACATTCTCAAAGCAGTCTATTCTTTTGGTTGGAGGTAAACAAGAGTTTACATGTAGATCCTCTTGGTGTATCTATTTTTTTGGTTTGGTATTTATTTCTATTTTTATAACTATTGTAACTGAATTAGTTTTTAATATTTATTGAGACCCAACTATTATTTCTTATTGTGTGTTCTGTTTATTTATGTTGAACCAAGTTTATTTGGGATAAAACATTTCCCACTTGTATTACATTTTATGTACGACACTAGTTTCCATCTTGCGGGTATCTGTAACACCCTTCGGGTGATATCTTAGATCAGTTTGGATGTCGGGTCTGATAGAGTCCTAGCTTAGTTCATGAAAAATTTTATTATAGTAGAATATTCTTATTGGCAGTGTTATATGGATTAGAGATTAGGGATGTCAGGAATCGGGAGGTAGGTATGGGAAGAGCTTCCTAAACTCTTACTTGTTCTTATTCTGGAGTTCCTGGTGGTAGTATGGGAATTCAATCTTTTATTATTATTTTGAATTGATGATGGAAAATAGAGATGATTTTGTGTCATGTTGTAATATCACATAGAGTAGTGACCCCTGTGAAGTCCAAGTGCATGGTTGAAGGTCCTATTTGTTTTTATTTCTTACATGGGGCATGACCCACTACCATGTCGACATGTTAGGAAAGACTACATGTTCATCATTTTGGTAGTTTCGAATGAGTGGTGTCGTTTTCCTGTCTTGGATGGTGTGAGTAAGATTTAAAAAGAAATTGGGACTAAAATGAGAATGATTTATTCCATGTTTTTTAATTGAAAAAAAGTTTTAAAATAGATAATTAATTGATAGATTAGTAATTTCTTGGGTTTAATGATAATGTGGTAAGTGTAAATCGTTTTATTCATTATGAATATTTATATATGCATGGGTACATGTGGAAAGTTCATATTGGAATGTGTGGATGGAAACAAATATTCATATAGGTTACAGTTCATCATATTCCATGGGTGGGTGATTGAAATAATAGGCTTGGACTTATTCTTTTCTAAATTTATTTCGAAGAAGGGTAAATGATTTCAAAAATTGTGTTTTCATTGAGAAGTGAGTTTTTTTGGGGAAAGTGGATTTTTTTCATTTTAAAGGATCCATGGAAGAAGGAGGTCTTAAAAATTGAAATTGAAAAGGGACTTTTAAAATTAGGGATTTGTTATTCATATGTGTCTGATTTTAAACATTTTTTGTCTTGGGGTACTATTTTCGATTGTGATTTGGATTTATGTAGGTTTTGGATTTGATTTCCTTATTTTATTTAGAGTATGATACCCATAAAGGTCCCTAAAGTTTATAATGATTCAGTTCTAGTTTTTGGATCTTCTCGAGTGTTACCTAGTCTTCATAGGGGTTGAGGTCCATTAGAGGCACTGTAGTGGATTGAGGAATTATATATGTCTTTAGATAGTTGGGAACTACCGAGGATGTTAAAGTCCGAGCAATTATGTGTTTGATTGAGGGTCCATCTTTGGATGAATGAGAGATGTTTTCTCCACCAGAAATGGAAGTTGGGATGACATGGAATGTTTTTATTTCCAACATTGTCTGTAGGTTTATACCTGAGAAGGTTAATATGATGAAAATGGAAGAGCTCATGAGTATTCAGCAAGGCTAGTGGATGGTGAAGCTCTATGTTAGAAACATCAAGGAGCTAGTTTCATTTTATATAGAGGTAGTGTTGCCGGATCAATTTAAGATTTCTATTTACATTGGGGGTTTTATGTAGACATCAGAGAAAAATTTTCTCCTCTAATGATCTCTATTTTTAGAAAATGGTGGATGAAGAATTCATGGCTGATTTGGTTTCCAGAGCCCAGGTGGTTGGCGATCTTATGACAACCCTGCTTTTTATTACAAATTAAGCATTCTTTTTTACATAAAACTTCACTTGATACAACAAAGAATATCGATGGGTTTAGTTTGTTTGGGGCTTAGGATCATTACATAAAAACTTTAAACTTGAAATACAACATCTTTATTGAAAACTTCCTTTACATGACCACTATATTCCTTCGTACTTAGCATTGCATGGGATAACCTGAGGACATGCATAAGAAAAGGGTGAGCTGTAAAGCCCAGTAAGGGAGTACACATGGAATAAAATGAGGATTACAATACATGTTAGGAAATGGTAATATCAATAGAGCATAAAAGAAACATGAACATAAAGGCATGATAAAACATGGTAATCATAACATGGAAATGTGGCAACAACACTTAACATTGAATTAGCATGAGCCAAGGCTCATTGCACATGGAGCATGAGTAAACCCTCATTGCACTTGAATCACGATTAAACCCTCGTTTCACTTGAATTAGCATGAGTTAACACTCATTTAACATGACGTATCATGATACTATACTTTACCTAATGCATTGGAGCGCTATAAGGGCACACCCTTCTTAAACATTTCATTTCATGCATAAGTGTGCCACATGGATCATAAAACATGGATTCATAAAACATAATCATTTATTACACGATAAAGGGATGTGAAATTCATACATGAAACTTTATAATCAATAAGTAAATGTGCATAAAGGTGAATACCCTTGATGGAGAAATGGGCATGGTATTCACTACACAATGATATTGGCTTAGAAAATCGGTGTGATTTCGGCAGCGTAACGGCGTGACATAAGAATTCATAAAAAGGTTGATGAGAGAGAAAGGGGTTACTCATAATATTTACATGTAATGGACAGTAAGGAGGTCATATAGATACATGTCCCAACAATTGAAAAGGAATTTAGATTCATGATACAAAAGTATTGCTTGAATATAAAAGAGGAGAAAAAGGTTTCTTTCCGAATTTCGGCATAGTAACGGGTGTACATGGGAGGCGTTTAATGAGAGAGAAAGGGGTCTCCCATCATTCAAAAAATAAGAGGTAAGTATGGGAGAGGTGTGAAACCATACCCCAACATTCATAATGGAAATTAAAAGGGCAATACAACTTAAAGAAAATTGACAAAAATGAGAAAGGAAGAAAACCCCTTACTTGGAGGTGTGCTTCCAAAGGCTAGAGAGAGACTTTTGAGAGGCTTCTTAGGAGCTTGGGGCACCTTGGAAGGATTCTAGAGAGAGTAGTGCAGGGGTTGGACGAACTCCAAGGGATTTTAGTGAGGAGGGAGTGGGATCTAGGGTGGGTTTATATAGGAAAGGTGAGAGAATTCTTTATTATTTAGGTTTGGGACCCCTTATATTAAAATAATCCAAACCACAAACTATCCCATGGTATTTGAACATGGTTTCTGGAAGTAGAAAGAGGAAAACAATATTTTACAAGGCTAAGGTCTGAACTTATTAAAAAAATAGGGTTGATTATGTGGAGGTGAGTCACACTTCCATGGAAATTAATTTAAAAAATGAAAAGTGTTGAATAAGTCTTGAGGGCTCCATTAATGCTTTGAAAAGTAAGTCAAACAAACCCAAAACCTCATTATTTTAATGATAAAACACATATTGACCGAACATAAGGATTATGTTATTTTATTACATCACCATTGGGTCATTATGATGTAATAAAACACATTATATATTTAAATTGTATTTAATATTTACCCAAAAATTTGACTGTCTCAGAAAATTATGAAAAATTCACCGTTAGATAATTTCGACGACCTGATTCCAAAAATAATATTTATTTTTTCTAAATAATTTTCTAAATATGTGAATTTTCACTTTTAAAATAAAAACCGACATTTATAAAAAAAATTCACGGGTTTTAACAGAAATGGCTTTCAAACCTTAATAAAAATTTTAATTGCATTCATAAAATTATAAGATCATTTATACTTAATAAAAACTTAATTTAATATTAATAATAATATTTTATTAAAATATTATTTAATTCAAAAATCCTGTAATTTAATAAAATATAATTCTTAATTAAATAATAACTAAAACACCATTTGTACTTTAAAAACTAATTAAAATGTATAAAAAATGACTAGAAATTATATTCATTATTATATACAAAAATAATGTACATGAACATGGTGCTACTTATTTTGTTACATAACCCCTTAAAATAGCCGTATAATACCTAAGGGTAAGGTGTGCGATGGTGATAGACTCTTGGGGCGGCTCGAATAACATCGCTCGAGTGGTAATTTCAATCAACTTCTACTTTTCCCGTAGACGATCACGTTCGAGCTTGACTTGATGAAGCTCAGCTTGGGCTTGGTCAAGGTCAAAGCCCAAAGATGCCACCTCTTTTCCGAGCTCTGACTAATGGGCTTTGTAAGGGGCAATTCTACTGGATGAGGCCATCACTTCCTTTGTCTGAGTAGAAATGGGTTCGTTAAAGCCTTATATTTATACTACTCAGATGATCACTGTTCAACAGCTATAAAAGTAACGGTCACAAATCTTAACGTAAAACTAAAGAAGTTGACAGCTTATAAAAACATTTTTCATAAAGAAACATTTAACTGGATCAAGAGGGATTTTCTATTAATGAAACTTTGGGTCTTTACAATATTCCCCCCTTAAGAAATTTCACCCTCGAAATTTTCCTTTTCCCACACTAAAACAAATGTGGGTAACTTAGCTTCATCATATCCTCCGACTCCCAAGTTGCTTCTTCAAACTTGTGGTTTCTCCACAACACCTTTACGAGGGGCATTGTCCTATTTTTTAGAATTTTTTCTCTACGATCTAAGATCTTCACTGGTTTCTCCTCATAAGAAAGATCGTCTTCTAATTGTACAACCTCGAAAGAGAGTACATGTGAAGGGTCTAGTATGCACTTCCTTAAGAGGGATACATGGAATACATCATGCACCTTGGCCATATTAGGTGGAAGTGCTAGTCGATAGGCCACAGCCCCAACACGATCAAGAATCTCGAAGGGGCCGATGTACCTTGGACTTAACTTCCCTTTCTTTCCAAACCTCATGACCTTCTTCCATGGAGAAATGAGTAAAAACACCATGTCTTCGACTTTAAACTCAAGGTCTCATTGACGATTATCTGCATAATTCTTCTGTCGACTTTGGGCTGCCTTGATATGCTGCTGAATGGTTTTCACCTTCTCCACCATTTCTTCGACCATTTCTGGTCTGGTCCAAGCAGCTTACGTTCACCGACCTCACCCCAACATGCTGGTGTTCTACACCTTTTCCCATACAGGGATTCATATGGATCCATTTGGATGATCGAGTGGAAACTATTATTATAAGAGAACTCAACTAGAAGAATATGTTGATCCCATCCTCCTTTAAAGTCCATTGAGCATGCTCTCAACATATATTTAAGTGTTTGGATAGTCCGCTCGGATTGACCATCAGTTTGAGGATGATAGGCCGTACTAAAGTTCAGTTCAGTATTCAGAGCATGTTGAAGACTCTTCCAAAACATAGAGGTAAATCTTGGATCTCGGTCAGACATAATAGATAGTGGTACTCCATGCAACCGTACCACTTCCCTGATATATATCCGTGCCAGTTGATCCAAAGAGAAATCCTCTCGAATAGCAATGAAGTGTGTAGTCTTTGTAAGATGATCCACAACAACCCAGATTGCATTGTTGCCTTTGGATATCCTTGGAAGTCCGGTGACAAAGTCCATGGTGATGTTTTCCCATTTCCATTCTAGTATGGGCAATGGTTGCATCATCCCCTTAGACTTCTGTCTCTCTTCCTTCACTTTCTGACACACCAGGCACTTTGATGTATATTCAGCGATCTCCTTCTTCATATTATCCCACCAAAAGTATTCTCGGAGATCTCAATACATCTTTGTGCTCCCTGGGTGAATATGGAAATTTGAACTATGTGCATCATCCACAAGTTCCTTCTTCAGCTCCGAACATGACGGAACACATAGTCTTTTCCCAAACCGCACAATTCCTTCTTCATTAACATTAAACTCTGAGGATTTTCCCTTTTTGATAGCTTCCACTTTTTCTTGGATTCCCACATCATCCTTTTGAGCATCCTTTTACCTTTCCAAAAGAGATGGTTGAGCAATCATTTGTGAAAGGATTGATGATGTTCCCTTATTTATGATTCCCACATCCATCTTCATTAAGTCTAAGAAGATTGGATCCTTCTCAATTCTCATCATTGATAGAATCGCTGGATCCTTTCTACTTAGGGCATCTGCCACCTTGTTCGCTTTCCCAGGGTGGTAACGTATTGAACAGTCATAATCCTTGATGAGCTCTATTCATCTTCTCTGGTGCATATTAATCTCTTTCTGTGTGAATATATATTTAAGACTCTTGTGGTCAGTATATATCTCACATTTCTCTCCATAGAGACAATGCCGCCAGATTTTCAAGGCAAAGATCACCGCCTCCAACTCCAGATCATGCATCGGATAGTTTCTCTCATGGATTTTCAACTGCCTTAAGGCATAGGATATCACTTTATCATTCTGCATCAGCACACATCCTAAGCCCTTCTTCGAAGCATCACTGAATACCACAAAAGCTCCCCACTTGTGGGTAAAGTGAGCACGGGTGCAGTGATAAGCCTCCTTTTCAACTCCTTGAAGCTTTCTTCGCATTCATCACTCCAAGCAAACTTTACTCCCTTTCGAGTTAGCTTGGTAAGAGGGTTGGACAATCGTGAGAAATTTCTCACAAATCGTCGATAATATCCAACTAACCCCAAGAAGCTACAGATATCAGTTACCGATGTTGGCCTCGGCCATCCCTCAATTGCTTCTGTTTTGGAGGGGTCCATAGATATACCGTTGCTTGTGATGATATGGCCCAAGAATGAGACCTCCTTCAACCAGAACTCACACTTGCTGTACTTGGAATAGAGCTTCTCCTTGCGCAAAGTCTCCAGTATAGTTCTTAAATGCTCCTCATGGTCCTCCTTGGTTTTAGAGTATATTAGAATATCATCTATAAAAACTACCACAAATTTGTCTAGGTAATCTCTAAAGACTATTCATCAAGTCCATGAATATTTCTGGAGAATTGGTGAGTCCGAAAGTCATTACTATGAATTCATAGTGCCCGTACCTTGTACGAAAAGCAGTCTTGGGGATATCTTCCTTCTTCACCCTTACTTTATAATTTCCCGACCGCAAGTCCACCTTGGAGAAGTATTGTGCTCCACGCAGCTGATCAAACAAGTCATTGATTCTTGGGAGAGGATACTTGTTCTTTATCGTGATTTTGTTAAGTTCACGATAATCGATGCAAAGCCGCATTGACCCATCCTTCTTCTTGACGAAGAAAACTGGTGCACCACAAGGTGATGCACTTGGGCGTATAAACCCTTTATCCAGATTCTCCTGTACTTGTTTCTTCAGCTCTTCAAGCTCAACAACAGCCATTCTATATGGAGTCTTGGATATTGGTAGTTCCCCAGGTATATGTTCAATTGAGAACTACACATCTCTTCTTAGAGGAAGACCAGGAAGTTCCTCGGGAAATACTTCAGCGAATTCCCTCACAATAGGCATTTCTTCAAGGGTGGTTTCTTCCTTGGACTCAATCATCTGAGCCAGATATGCGTGCTCATAAGGCAGTAATATCCATGCTTGAGATGATGGAGCTAAAGGAGATTCATCTTCCTCCTGACACTTGTAAAGAATCGGGGGTCGATTCTCCATATGGAGTGTGATTTCCCTCTCCCGACAATTTATGTTGGCTCTATATAAGTAAAGCCAATCCATGCAAAGAATTGAATCAAATTCCACTAGAGGGAGTATGATGAGGTTCGCCGGGAAATTAAATCCACAGATTATAACAAGAGAGGACTTATACTCATGGTATGAAATGATTTCCCCATTTTTCGTACTCACCGACATCTTTATTTCCATGATTTGTGGTGGTGCAGGGATTGTTCTACTAAACTATTGAGATATAAAAGAATGCGTAGAACCTGAATCAAAAAGTACATTTTCTATTCTTGAATTAATAACTAGCGTACCTGTCACCACTTCGTTGTCGAGGTTCACTTCGGCAGAAGTGATGGCAAAAGTTCTTCCTTGATGTCTTGGAGGTTGCTGGTTGCCTCCGATAACCCTTGGATTTGGGAACTGATTTGAAAAATGACCCGGTTCTTTGAATTTGTAGCATTGAACAACGCGTTGAGGTTTAAACGGAGCATTCCTCTCCTCTGTCGTAGCCGCGGGTCCTTCTTGCTGACAGTTAACAGCTAGGTGCCCTTCTCTTCCACACTTGAAGCATTTTCTTGTCCCCCTAAGGCAATTTCCAGGGTGCTTCTTTCCACACTTTTGGCAAGTGGGTTGCTGGATCTTCTTAGCGCCGTTGGATTTATCCATCGGACCACCAACATTGAAGTCCACCTTAAGTTTCTTGTCCCCACGATACCCCTGTGATTCTCCGATCTTTATTTCTACCTTGAGGGAACATCAGACAGTTTCCTCATATCTGTCGAAGTCACGGATCGCTAATGATTTCCACAAGCTAGGCTTCATCCCACCAAAGAAGCGGTCAACCTTGCATTTGGGGGTAACGACAAAGATGGAAGCGTACCGTGAAATCCTTGTGAAGTTTGCCTCGTACGCTCCCACATATTCTTCATCTTTCTGTTTGAGGGAAAGGTAGTCCCTTTCCATCTTAAGAAGGAGGGTGCGTGGAAAATATTTATTGAAAAACATCTTCCGGAATTCCTTCCATTCCAAATCCTCGATATCCTCCTCAGGCTTCGTATTTTTGATCAACGTCCACCATTTATCAGCTTCACCCTCCATACGATAAGCCGCCAGGAGAACCTTCTCTTTTTCAGAGCATTGGAGGATGGAGAATATCTTTTCAATGGAGTAGATCCATTGTTCAGCGATCATGGGATCGGATGATCCACTAAAAGTTGGAGGCCTTTGTCTCATGAAGCTCTCGATAACGACTTTTTCTTTCTTAGGGGGGTTTGAACGTTCCTCTTGACCAGTGTTTCTATTCAAAACATGAGTTAGCTGAGAGAGAAGCGTGAAAAAGTTCACGATTCCCGCTCCCATTGGATTGGGCATTTCGTAAGTACAATCATCACACTGATCTTCACAACGGTTGTTAGCCCGAGTTCTCCTATTACTGGCCATTGGATGGAATAAATGGAAAGTTAGGGGTAACACATAAAGGGTAATCCAAAGACAAAAGTTGATGACTTATAAATAAACTTTAATCTCTTTAACTCATAGTCTATAGGATTCAATCCAGGCTTTTCATGATCTTCCTTCTAACATATATTCTTAGGGGCATTTTTTCCCTTAATAATGGTTCATACTAAGATTGTGAATTTATCAAAACATATCCCCCGGGAGTTTCATAACCAAGAGTGCAGTAAGGCCCATTGTCGTGCACTAGTTCCTGTTTGAGTCTAGCTCAAAGCGGTGTTTTCGGGTTTTACACCTAGGATACATCTGTGCCAGAGCCACCTCTACCTGCTCGTATCCAGACAGGGATGTATTTGTTTGATAAACCACTTACTTAGTATTTACCAAAACTTAGGGATTTTTTTATTATAATTAGTCTTGTATCTAAGGCTTTACTAGGGTTTCCAAATCCCAAAAATAACTAAACCTATCCTCTGATACCAACTATGACAACCCTGCTTTTTATTACAACTTAAGCATGCTTTATTACATAAAACATCACTTGATACAACAAAGAAGATCGAGAGGTTTAGTGTCTTTGGGGATTAGGATCATTACATAAAAACTTTAAACATGAAATACAGCATCTTTATTGAAAACTTCCTTTACATGACCACTACATTCCTTCGTACTTAGCATTGCATGGGATAACCTGAGGACATGCATAAGAAAAGGGTGAGCTGTAAAGCCCAGTAAGGGAGTACACATGGAATAACACGAGGAGTACAATACATGTTAGGAAATGGAAATATCAATAGAGAATAAAATAAACATTAACATAAAGGCATGATAAAGCATGGTAATCATAACATGGAAATGTGGAAACAACACTTAACATTGAATTAGCATGAGCCAAGGCTCATTGCACATGGAGCATGAGTAAAACCTCATTGCACTTGAAGCACGAGTAAACCCTCATTGCACTTGAATTAGCATGAGTCAACACTCATTGCACATGACGTATCATGATACTATACTTTACCCAATGCATTGGAGCGTTATAAGGGCACACCCTTCTTAAACATTTCATTTCATGCATAAGTGTGCCACATGGATCATAAAACATGGATTCATAAAACATAATCATTTATTCCACGATAAAGGGATGTAGAATTCATACATGAAACGTTATAATCAATAAGTAAATGTGCATAAAGGTGAATACCCTTGATGGAGAAATGGGCATGGTATTCACTACACAATGATATTGGCTTAGAAAATCGGTGTGATTTCGGCAGCGTAACGACGTGACATAAGAATTCATAAAAAGGTTGATGAGAGAGAAATGGGTTCCTCATCATATTTAAATGTAATGGACAGTAAGGAGGTCATATAGATACATTTCCCAACAATTGAAAAGGAATTTAGATTCATGATACAAAAGTATTTCTTGAATATAAAAGAGGAGAAAAAGGTTTCTTTCCGAATTTCGGCATAGTAATGGCTGTACATGGGAGGCATTTAATGAGAGAGAAAGGGGTCTCCCATCATTCAAACAATAAGAGGGAAGTATGGGAGAGGTGAGAAACCATACCCCAACATTCATAATTGAAATTAAAAGGGCAATACAACTTAAAAAAATTGACAAAAATGAGAAAGGAAGAAAACCCCTCACTTGGAAGTGTGCTTCCAAAGGCTAGAGAGAGGCTTGTGAGAGGATTCTTGGGAGAATGGGGCACATTGGGAGGATTATAGAGAGATTAGGGCAGAGGTTGGACGAACTCCAAGGGATTTTAGTGAGGAGGAAGTGGGATCTTGGGTGGGTTTATATAGGAAAGGTGAGAGAATTCTTTATTATTTAGGTTTGGGACCCCTTATATTAAAATAATCTAAACCACAAACCATCCCATGGTATTTGCCCATGGTTTCTGGAAAAGGAAAGAGGAAAAAAATATTTTACAAGGCCAAGGTCCGAAATTATTTAAAAAATAGGGTTGATTATGTGGAGGTGAGTCACACTTCCATGGAAATTAATTTAAAAAAGGAAAAGTGTTGAATAAGTCTTGAGGGCTCCATTAATGCTTTGAAAAGTAAGTAAAAAAAACCCAAAACCTCATTATTTTAATGATAAAACACATATTGGCCGAAAATAAGGATTATGTTATTTTATTACATCACCATTGGGTCATTATGATGTCATAAAACACATTATATATTAAAATGGTATTTAATTTTTACCCAAAAATTTGAATGTCTCAAAAAATTATGAAAAATTCACCATTGGATAATTTTGACATCCTGATTCCAAAAATAATATTTATTTTATCTAAATAATTTTCTAAATATGTGAATTTTCACTTTTAAAATAAAAACCTACATTTATAAAAAAAAATCATGAGTTTTGACAGAAATGGCTTTCAAACATTAATAAAAATTTTAATTGCATTCATAAAATTATAAGATCATTTATAATTAATAAAAACTTAATTTAATATTAATAATAATATTTTATTAAAATATTATTTAATTCAAAAATCCTTTAATTTAATAAAATATAATTCTTAATTAAATAATAACTAAAAACACCATTTGTACTTTAAAAACTAATTACAATGTATAAAAAATGACTAGAAATTATATTCATTATTATATACAAAAATAATTTACATGAACACTGTGCCACTTATTTTTTACATAACCCCTTAAAATAGCCGCATAATACCTAAGGGTAAGGTGTGAAATGGTGACAGACTCTTGGGGTGGCTCGGATAACATCACTCGAGTGGGAATTTCAATCAACTTCCACTTTTCCCGTAGACGATCACGTTTGAGATTGACTTGATGAAGCTCAGCTTGGGCTTGGTCAAGGGAAAAGCCCAAAGACGCCACCTCTTTTCCGAGCTCTGACAAATGGGCTTTGTAAGGGGCAATTCTACTGGATGAGGCCATCGCTTCCTTTATCTGAGTAGAAATGGGTTCGTTAAAGCCTTATATTTATACTACTCAGATGATCACTGTTTAACACCTATAAAAGTAACGGTCACAAATATTAACGTAAAACTAAAGAAGTTGACATCTTATAAAAACATTTTTCATAAAGAAACATTTAACTGGATCAAGAGGGATTTTCTATTAATGAAACATTGGGTCGTTACAGATCTGGTATCTCTTTCCACAAAAGTTGGTTCCCCTTATGGATAGTGCATTGTTCTAAAAGAACATGTTTTTGAAAAATCTCCTCTAATGGGTTTGGTTTATAGTTCTTCAAATTACTAAGTTGTATACCACCAGTGTGGCCGGTTTGGGTACTCGAAGCCATGTTTTCAAGATCTTCCAAAGACATGTCATCATTGTGGCCATCTAGGTCATCTATAAAAGTTCTATAGGAACTATTTATTAATGATGAATAATTTTTTATTGGATAATGTCAGTGAAAATCTATGAAGGAGGAGATGGGTCAGTGATTTCGGCACCAGCCACAAGCCTTATAATGAAGTTTGCACACAATCAGGAATCACTATCAGTGTAGAACACCTAGTTTTTTTCTCCACTATTTTGATGGGTACATTTGGAGTTTTCTTATTTTATTTATTCTATTTTGGTAATTTCATATTTTCATTTTAAATGTATTATAGACTTTATATTTTATAATATGAGTTATTGTATTTATCTGAATGTGTGTCTTTGAATTTCTCACTCTATATTGTGGGTGCCCAACCCTTTGTGGATGGGTTATGGTTTCTAGTTTCATTTAATAGAATGTTGTTTTGTTCCTGAATAATTGTTGAACTATAGATTCTATTCATTTTCATTGTTAGGTTTTGAGATTCTTCCATGTTATTATCCATTTGTGTTTAGGTTATTTGGTTGGTGTGGAAAATTTTTAGTTATGAAGGTGTTGTTACATTGGAAGATTAAGTGATTATAATGTTGTTTGAGGTCTTTTTGTGGGGATAATCCAATCATGTTATCTTGTTAACCTTCATGAATTAGTTTTATATGGATTCGGCCAAGTGTTTTTTTCATAGTGAAATGTCACACTAAGGTTCATGTTTTCATTGGATTCTGTTCGGGAAAGGAATCATGTTTTGTTTACCTTTTAGCTGGGTGAATTCTTTGGGGAAGAAAGTGTTTGTGGTTGAAAGAATTTTCACACCCTGACCTAGGATATTCCATTATTTTATTCTTCTCTTGCCTTTGAATCATTTTAATTATGGTTTGGTTTGAGGACTGGTTTTAATTTTTTGATTTTAGAAGTTTAGGGTTGATTTTTGGCTTGTGCATGGTTTGGAGAAACTATACACATTTCCAAGAAAACCATGCCACATGGTTTTATCTTAATGCAATTGATTATTAAATGGTTATTTCACTGGTTTGAAACCTTAAATCCATGATATGGGATATGTCCCATATGGATAGTGATGGGTGCATGGTTAGCGCATAATTTGTCGTGAGAAGTGTCCCTTATGTACAGTGAGGGGAAAATGGTTGGTGCACAGTTTTGAAAAACGTGCAGCTAAACCGTGCGATCGGCCCAGTAATTTCAATTATTATAATTCTAATCCTTCCATCATATATTTTTAGAACATTTTTGGTTTTCCTCCACCTTGTAAATTTTTGGCACATGAAGGGATCCCCATAGCCCTCTTCATTTGGTTCTCCTCCCTCCGTGGTTCATCACCTTTGATTCTATGGTTTATTTAGGGGTTTTGGCCATTTTTATCCAATTTCCCTTTTTTTCTTAATAATTTAGTTTTTATTTGTGGGTTTCTCTATTCTCCAGACCCTAATGGTTATGATATCAATGTGGGATGTGTTTATTTAGATTTTAGGGTGTGTTGAACATCTGTGGGGCTCAATTATTCCTTCCCTTAAAGTTTCACCACATCCTCACTCTGTTAAGCTAGGTGTCTCCATTAGTTTTTTTCCAGAAAAATATATTTAATCTTGGTTGTTTATAAATAATTTAGAAATGTTTTTATCATAATTTTTATGTGTTTTATTGACTTATTATGGTGCTATTTTTTTATTAGAATTTAGTAGAAATATTTTTGAAAGTGATTATTTGAATAGAATTATATATATATGAACTGAATATTTTTTATAAAATTTTTATTGAATTCTAAAAAAAATCTGTTTTTTTTATTTGGATTTTTTATATTTTGGGTTCCATTTTATGACATGAGAAATTATAGTGAATTGATTTTTAATGGTCCATCAGATTTTTGAAAAGCTTATTAGTGGTGTTGTGATTGTACAAGTGGTATTATTTGTTAATATATAAGAGTTAATTTCTGGAAAAAAATTAAATGGTTTCATAACCACTTTAAGTGTTCCATCAAATGTTTTCACATCCATTGTTTCACATAGTGCACACCTGGATGGGAAGTAAAATGAAGATTGCATATAAAATAATGTTCTCCTTGAACAGCATGTCTTCAAATAGTTTATTATTTCTTACCTCTCTCCCTCTTTCCTAAAATTATCCCTTAATTTCAAAATGGTATAGCATGGATTAAATTGAGATAAATGTGGGGTGAAATTTTTTTTTACTTGAGACATGACTTGTTTGTAACTTCGAGACATGTTTTGTTGGGTGATTGCACAAAAGATAATTTCAAACTTCTCTTATTATGGAATGCTTCACTCTAGTTTGAAATGGTTAGTGAAGGTACATGGAATGAAAATTTTAAAGGCATGATTGAAATCTTATGTTGTTCTTTGAAATTATTGTGTCTTTAAAAATGATAAACTCTAAATTGGAACCTTGATATTATTTGGAGAAAATGTTTTGAAAGATAATGTAATGTGGAAACCCAGTTAGAACTTATGAATGGTTTGTTATATGATGGGACCACCTATAGAGGATTCCCCTCTATTTGTATTCATATAGGTGGTGTCAGTGTTTGGTGTAGGAAAGTGAAGTGACGACACATATGGTGAGTCACACACGTGAGGGCTTCCTACAAAAACAGCGTACTATTACAATGGATTTCCTAGGAATCATTTAGGGGATTGAGTGAAAATTTATTATTAACCCCAATTAGATGGGATGGTAACCCTTGGATTTTGTGGAGGTAAGGTGGGTTGTTCCACTATTGAGGATATTTTAGAGTATCCAATCTGTTATTGACTTTTGGAGCTTCACCATAAACTGATATGTGAGTATGTAATAAGTGATTCCATTGATCACTCAAGGGATGTTTACGAAATTCCCATTATTATTATCTGTATTCCATTATTTATGTTTTACTTTATTTTTTTCTTATTTAATCTGCCTTTTTATTTTTCTGTGTTTCCTATTACCTATTTGTTTAGGTTTTGGTTTTAAAATGTTAAACCATTTTGAAATTGGAGATGTGGTGTGTAGTGTTTTAAAAACTAAAACCATTTTTTTTATTTAAATGTGAAAAATATATTTTTTTCCCATGTATATAAATATAGTGTTAGTGGAATATTATATGGAAAATAAATGTATATATTCCATGATAGTTTCCGACTGAGCTGTTAAGCCACACCCTACTTATTCCTCTTGGTGTAGGTAGTCCTGAGCTATTTTACAGGTCCATGATTTTGTTTATGTGATTGTTATTGGAGTAGGATGGTCCTGTGGATGTTGGTGACCAAGAGGTCAAATGGAGATCCAGTTGGTGTAGTCTAGTTTTCAGTTTTTTTTTATTTCTATTTTTCTTAGCTATTTTAACTGAATCGGTTTTGTATATTTATTGAGAATCTATTTTTATTTCATGATGTGTGTTCAGTTTAATTATGTTGATACTGGTTTATTGTTGCTGAAAATATTCCCTCTGGGTTTACATTTGAAGCCTGAGAGTAGTTTCCAGCCTCTGGGGATTGAGAATGCACATTAGGCCATGTCTCGAATCAGGCCAGATGTCAGGTAGGATGACATCCCGACTTGGTTTGTGACAAATTATCCTCCAATATTTAATATACTTTCTAGTAAAAAAATTCTAATAACTAAATCATTTACAATAATATACCATTTATATATGGACAGAATTTTTTCTAAGGAAGAATTGGTTATTATTGACACAAAGTAGTCCAATTTATATCAATGTTGTAAAATAGAGATCATTATATGATTCAATCATTATATGATTCAATCATCCTATGAATTACATATATGTTTACAACATCTATCATGGGAATCTTTGGTAAACAATCATTTGGTCATGACTTATTTATCTATAAGGTATGTTACAACATCCTCCATAGTTCCACAATAAAAAATACATAAAACCCATTAAGGGTATTTCACAATCAAATAAAAATCAATTGAAATATCCTCCCAAAATATTTGTTGAATTATCAATGGAATAAATATTTTTTTAAATCCTATGGTTATACTGTCATCTACTATTACATAAGGTATCATGAAATAAAATTCATTACCACTTTCCTTAGAAAAATAAAAAAAATATATCACTTTAAAACATTACATATCATTGAAACCACTAGTTGAACTAATAAATTTAATCAATGAAACTGAAAAAAACCCACATACTGTATACTATGAGTGACAAATAACATATCATTTAATATCACATGATGATCATATTCCTCAACTAAACTATCATAATAATTTCCATTAAAAATATAGTCTCTTTAATCCTCCACTTTAGGATCTCTAATATGGTACCCAAACACTTACCACACAAATTATGATTTTACCATTATTGTATAATGATATGAAGCCTCATTGATCTCATCATATAAAAAAGGAAATTTTTACAACAACTCCACTACATTTCATTTATTTCTTATTCAGTAACCATTATTACTACAATAATTACAACTCCAATAATTTTCCTCTACATTACCATTTCTATTTATAGATGTGATCTAGAAGTCATATTATTTGAAAACAATTTACAACATCATCAATAAAAATTTACATCCTTCTATAAAAAAAACTTAATCCTATCTGATATGTTTAAACCATAAAGATATTTTTAGGAAAATAATACCTCAAAGGAATAATAAAAAACACAACATATATAATCTCCAAACTCCGGTTAGTACAATTACATTCACGGGGATTTAAATATTTTCTCCTATAAAAAATTACCACATTCTCTGGCATCAATAAATATTTAATCCCATTACTAGATTCATTATTATATACTTAATAATGTCTAAATTCTTCAATTAATCAAAGAAGTGGGGCCATTATCATCTTATGTATTAAAAATTCAATATTTTTTGAATAGTTCAGAATTGATTAAAAATCAATCCATTTATTATTTAATTTTGATAACAAGAATTATATTGAGAAAACATAGGTTTCATCCTCTTAAAATATTAACATGAATATAAGGATATCCTTGCTTCGGTATCATTTAAGTGGATTAAATGATAAAAATTGTATATCATCGTTGGGTCCAATAATTATATAGGACTCAAAATATCATTACCAAGAAAATATATATCACATATTAAAACATCCACAACATCCAATACAAATGAATTTCCATGATAATGAGTAAAAAAATCTAGAGTGTCTTTAAATGATCCTTCTATATCTTCATGTAAACTAAATTGTTGTAAAAAATCACTAAATAAAACATCGATATTTGGTTAAATAACAATTTTTTTAAGCCCAGTAAATATATCTGGTTCATTCATAACACCAAATGGAATAAAAAAAATTAAATTCCAATACCTTCATCGAATATCTATATTTGGGATATATTCATATATAACCCTTTTCTATTGATATCTATATCATAAATTGAACTTACTAAAACCAAGTCCCCTATTTTTAACATATAAAAACATAAACTATAATAAAAATAAGATAATAATTATTCATCTTCACCAAGTTCAACCACTATTTATCTATATATAACCTCAAAATGTTAATCTATTATTATAAAGAAACACTTTTATGTGACATGTCAACACACAATGATAATTAAAACATTGAGATAACAACACTACCATAGGAATCCTTAAAGATAGAAGCATCATTATCACCATAATATTTATAAATGTTGTGATGGGTGAGTCACATAGATATAGATCAATCATAATATTTATAAATTTTTTATATGAAAACACATAACTCTAATTGGAAGACATTATCATTGTCACTTATAATTAAATAAACCTCTTCAATCATTACAACTCATATAAGGTGAATTTTTTTTTGAATACTCAAATATAGTAATCACATACTCATTCCATATTTATTTTAACAATTTTTAGGAATACTTATTTGAAAGTGACCAAATAAGTATATTTTTAAAATATGTTATTAAAATCGAAATTAATAATATATAAAACCTTAGTTATTTTGAATACATAAATTTTTTAATATTATATGTAGTTTTTTAAAACTGATGGGAAAAATAATTTTCCACTCTTGTTTTCGAAATTAACAATTTGAATGTTCAATTGTCATGGTGGTATTTACAAATAATAACCAATATATATATATAGTTTATAAATACTTATTAAATTTGGCATAACAGTACTCAATTTTTTAGGAGAATCAATAAACAAATTCATATTATTAAATACAAAGTTTTTAATTATAAAATGAAAATATTTACAATTTTTCAATGAAATCATCAAAAAACAATGCTTAAAATTATTTAAAATGAAATAAAACGTAAACCAAAGTGGGTAATAGAAAGAATTCAAACATTTTTACCTCGATAATAGTATCATTACTAAATTTTAATATTCAAAAAAATTCCTTCATCACCATAAAGAGCATTTCTCCATTTCTATTATAAAAAAATCCACCCGCTTCATCTCAATAATTTGTATTTTTTCATGATTTTGAATCAATGATTGATGAATAGAGAAAAAAATAAACAAATTGGAGAAATAACATATGAATTTTATATTTAAATGTGGATATAGAAATTAAATTTTTATAGTGAAATGGAATAAATAGTGTGTGGTGTGATAAATTTTTAGATAAGAATAAAACATTCTTGGGAAAAATACAAAAAATTCAAATGTTCATGAGTAAAGAAGAAAATTTGTCAGTGGGAAAGAAAAAATTCATGGTTGATATACAAACAAATATAATTTCTCCATCAGAATTATTTTTCTATCTTAATTTAGAGAAATAATAAATGTTACAAATATTTTCCATAATTTACTTAAGGTTAGTTATTTTAATAATGATCATTAAAATTACCCTTTATTTTATTTTTTTGACTTCATTTATTAAAATAACTGTTGTTAAAAATTTTATGGAAAGTATTTCAAATGGCCATAATTTCAAAAATTAAATTTAAAAATAAATAAGAATATTATCAAAGAATATTTTTAAAATAGTTAATGTTAAAACAATTATTCAAAATATTTTTAATGTTATTATTGAAATAGTAAATGAAACAAATATTTTAACCAATATTTTTAATTCTAGTTACTTTGTTAACAATTTTTAAAAATACCCTTTATTTTGAATTTTTATGTTAGTTATTAGAAAAAATAAAGTTAAAAATATTATGGAAAGTATTTTTAACATTAATTATTTCAATACATCATTATTTTAAATAATTATGAATTCTAATTATTTGTATTTTTAAAATATGTAATTATAAAAATATTATTTAAAATATTTTCATCATTAATTATTATGGAAAAATTTTTAATATCAATTATATCAATAATTAATTTTATAAATAAGTAATAGAATTAATGATGAATATTTTTAACATATGTAATATTAAAAACATTATTCAAAATACTTTTAATGTCACTTGTTAACATAACGTACATTTTTACTCCACATGCATAAATTGTTTTACATTGGTTATTAAAAGACTAATATTGAAATATCTATGTTATAATTACTTTTTATAGTAGTTTTTCTTCAGTAAATATATTTCTATAATAAAAAATCTATTATCTGTATCCAAACTGGAAGAAATTTATCTACACTGACAAATAATAATATAGTCCTATAAAGACTATAACTTATCTATCTTAATGATTACATCATGTGGTTGAATCTATAACAATTATATATTCTAATAGAATTTATCTATTCATATGATAAACATATAAATACAAACTCTAGAAATCCATATTCATCTTATAATTAGAGTAATAAATTTTCTTTACCTACTATGCTTATATATTAGAGTTTATAACCAAAAAACTTGGGATGGGTTTATAAATGAATGTAAAGCAGTGGAATAATATATATATATATATATATATATATATATATATATGAGTTGATGAATATCATACCTAGAACCACATAAATATCTCAATTTATTGATGATATATATAATGGTGTTTCTGATGAAATTATCTCTAACTTTTCTAGAAATAGTGTACCTCAACATCATCTCTAGTTCTCTCTTAATAATATGTCCTTATAAGATTTCATTTTCCAATAAAACCTTTCTCTAGTTTTCCCAATTCTTATGAACAAGACCTTAATTTTCTAAATCTAGTGGTTAAATTGTTAAATTAGTACTTGATACATTTAATCTCACCTCTAATGATTGTATAATTTATTAGTATGAGTAAATGAGATTCATAATTGAATCTTAAATGAATTTGAAAAAAATAAAATAACATATTTTCTTTGTGAATATCATTATTATATATAACATATCATTGTATATAAATTATAGTAAAATTCATTACATATATGGGAAATGAAAACAAATAATGGGTGAGATCATATTCATAACGAGGGTTATATATAGAGGAACCTACCTTGAATAAATAAGGAGCAATCAATATGAAATGGTAAATAAATAAACATACATTCCATATAATCAATATCATGAGATAGATAAATTATTAATATGGAAAAAATTATTAACAAATAATTCTATATAAATAATCGAATGATCCTAAAATGTATCCATGGATATGATATCTATTCAAATAATCACATCGAAATTGGTGAATAGTTATATTTTCTGATATATGTAAAAATAACTTTTATTATAATGAAAATAAGTTATTTTAAACTATAATTATTAGTTGAATTTGATTTACTGTAATGTAATTATTATTTAGTTATTTTTATTTCACATAATTATATTTTACTTATCTTTATATTGGATATGTTTTTAAGTTTTTTTGGGGTTTAAAGATAAGTTTTTTCTAAACACTCTTTTAATGTGCATATTGTTTCTCAATATTATTAAATTAAAAACCATTAATGAATAATGATTTAAATTAATGTAAATATATATATATTAATATAAATTAAAATTATCATAATTATTATTTCTTTCATAGAGTTTATATAAAATCATCTTATTCATGAATATTCAAATTCATTAAAACCCGTTTTTTCATTGTCTCTACGGGTTTAATTTTAAACTAAATTCATTGAAATATGTGATTTTATTATTTTAAAATGTATGAAATATTTATAATAAGAAAAATTTATGTTATATAATAATACCTCCTTAATTTTATTTTATAATGAATATTGAAAACTGTAATAATAATTTACTTTAATTAAGGAAACATTGAATTTTGCGGGGGTTAATCTAAACTCAAAATGCTAAAAATGACCTATATAATTATCTAAAATATATTTTCTGGACCTATGTTGACCATAAAATGTAAAATCTTGATGAATGATATATTTTTCATATTTTATGTTTTTCAAAACTTGGGTACACCTTTATCTTTTCAATAGTTACAAGGGTGACACTCACCTCACTTCTAAATGTATACTCCCTCTCCTCTCATATGCACACATTCAATGACTTTTTTCTTGGACAATATCAGCCCAAAATTATTACTCAAATATCTCCCTAATAATTATATCCTATTTTGACTACAAAATATCCAAAATTATACTTTTTTTCTAACCTAATGCGGTTGTATGAAGAAGAGATATCATGCATGACCGAGAATTTTTATATTCATTCTTCTTCCACCTCCTTCAAATATTATTCAGTTATTATGATTTAAAAAACTAGTATCTAATATATAATTAGATTTTATTATGTTAACATAATAACCATAATCCATATTCTCTTCCACTAAATGGGAAATTAAATCATCATTCGTATGTACGACTCACTATAGCATCGAAAACCGAGGTGATTCGTTTGTCATCATCGCCTATCACAACTTGTCATAATAATGGAATTATTTTATATATATTATTTTTATTTCATAATTATATTTATTTATTAAATATAACTCATATAACATCTAAATTTTCAATCCACAAGGGATAAGATAATGTCTCTCATGTGTATAGTGGACTACAACCTCACAAAGCGATGTGATTCATTTTTACCTAACACATTATATTTAATGTGACTAGAACAAATATAATAAATATATGTGATGTAAATGAAATTACTACGATATTCCAAAAATATTTATCATTATTAATGGATAATTTACCTATTTTTTTCTTACACAGAAAATGAAATTATGGTTCCGGTGTACGTGTAGACTATCACCTCGATGAAGCGATGTGATTATTTTTCTATCACCAAATAATCAGGGAGGATATATATATAATTATATTTATAGATACAATATGGTATTTATGATATGATTATCTTTATTTAATTATTAATTAATACATAACTTCTTTTCATAATGATCATTGAAAAATAAAAACCTTACTCATGAATACATAAGACCAACCAACTCAATGATTATAACATAGTCATTTTTTAATATCAATATTTCATTATTAGATTTAATAGTGTAAATGATGTATAAATATTTTAATTACTTCTTGCTTATTTTCTGAGATATTATGGAATAATAACCTATTTGACTAAATATAACCCACAGAAATCAATTTAACACATAATCTGAATATAGACAACTTCCAATGTAAACATAGATGATTAAACAATCATGTAAATAATGGTAAGAGATAAAAATAATGAAATAATAAACTTGAAAAGGGTTTCCAATAATGTAAATAGTTAATATAATTTTATAATTTTATAAGAAAACGAACATATGTGATGTGTCGAACTGATGGTAAGTAACATCATATCAACTTCCTTTCATTAAGGCAGATTTTGTTGTTATTCACAAATATGGTTTTATATGGTGTATATAAATCCCCCATGACATGTTATATAATTATTTACCTTGTCCTAAATATATTGAAACATTTATAAAGTTGTTATTTCATTGCGATAAAGAAATTAATGTTACCAAAATTGGAAGGTAAACTAATTTAAAAAAATATTTTGTTTAAGTTTTCATTCATCTTGTTCTCTTCCATTTCTATTTTTCTAAAATGATATTATGAATGTTTTGATATTGAAAAAAATATTTATAAAAAATATTTGTGACATTCTTTAAATTATTTAAAAGGTTTCTAGAATTATTTTTTCCACATGTTTTATAGAGAACATTTTGATAAAAAAATATAATTGAATGATTTATTTTAAAGTAAAATGTGATAAAGATATTACCCACCACAATAACCCCTAGTATATTTCTATATTCCATTAAATGATTCATGTTTTCATCAAATAAAAACAATATATCTATTTTAATGGGTATTTTGATATTTAAAATGAGTTTTCAAAAATAAAGGGGCATTTCAATATTGGAAAAGGTTTTTCATATGGGTCTAATAAATTTTTTCAAATTATTTTATGATGAAAATGTGATGGCATAAAATGGTTTTTCCATTATATGGTACTTGATAATTATATTTAAAATGGGTGATCTCGATATAACATATACTTTTGGTTAAGACCATTATAGCTCATAGGTGAGCATGATATATATTATATGATGGGTGATCCACATTATAGAACTATAATGAATTAGTTAATGATTATGTTCTCAGGTGAATGATATTGGATGTATTCCAAGTGGTAATTCAAATTACATGTCTTTTGAAAGGGTTTAATTAATATTCTGCTATATGTAAAAAAACGCATTTTAATTTTCATTTTATGGCGTTTATTGGTTTTCATTGATAAAATGTTTTATGTTTTTTTCATATGGAAATTTTTTATTTCATACACTAAAATATATTGGAAAATAAAATTTTACATTATATGGTATTCCCTCATTTTCAATGGAATAATAGAATTCTACATTTTCAATCACTTACTAAGATTTTTGGACTCATCCCATTTTTCAAAAATGTTTTTTCATAGGGTTGAATGATGGGTAATAATTATAACAATGTCAGTTTAGAAAGAATGAAGAGTTTTCATCAAAAGAAAATGTGTTTCTTTTTAACAATTTTGTATTGTTGTAAAATGAATATTTATTATAAATGTCCAATTTGTATAAGTATAAGGGGTTTTTTATAAAAGAGTTATTACCAAAGTCTATAAAAATCTAATACTAAAAGATATTTGGTAATTTAATAATGTTAATTACTATTTAGTGTCCCTAGAATATGTAATTTCAATATTTGGGTCCTTACAGTTCGTATCAGAAAAAGATTTAGATAACTTAAGAGGCTAGGATTATATTTATGATTTTGTTGAAAATTCATTATAACGAAAAAATGATAGAAATATGAGGAAATATGGCTATTTTGGATAAATATAAATGGTTTAATAGATGACGGTGTGGTTAATGATATGTTAGTATTTATCCTCCAAATAAAATGGTTTATGTTGGTTAATTTGATACACAGACACTAAAAGTTTTGTCTTAGTAAATGAAAGATCCAACATGAATCAAATTAATAGGGGATGTGAAGGAAAATTTGGTGGTTATATGTAAATAAAACTAAACAACGTAAGATATTTAGGGAGAACTCATGAGGTTATTCAAAAACAAAAAATCCGGAGTTATGATTGAAAACCATGAACTATTTGAGTTTCCCTACACACTAAATAGTATAAAAATTGACTTCTATAGAAGTTCAGGTGATAAAGATCAACAAGGTAAAAATATTCAATCATATGTGTTTATAGAATGTGGAAATATAATGGTAGATATTTTGAATTTATTAAAAGGGGGAATAAAGAAATAATATTAATAGGAAATGTAAATCATTCAGTTTATACAATTAAGGTAATAAAATTATTCTAATGGTATAAATTGAATATTTTAAATGTGGGTAGTCTGAGAATTATGAAAATCAATGTCCTTAGGGAAAAGCTAAAGAAATTTATCAATAGGAATATGAATATAAATGTATCAAAATACCTAATTCAATCATAATTTAATATAAGGAAACTGGAATTGACTTAATAGAGGTATGGATTATATCTTGGATTATGTTGTGAAATTCATGAATCATAGTACATAGTTAATATTTTTTTATAGGAAGAAATTATTAATGAATGAAATTACGAGGAATAGTTAATGTATTATTAAAAACATTGAATTAATAATGTTCCTTCATATATGGATTGATGAGTTTTAAAATAGTGTTATATTTGAGGCCAATAATAATTTCAAATTCATAGACACCAATTTTAGATGTTTGATGTGATGGGAATAATTTCGGAGATATTTATTGTGTTTTGGTAGATTCGTGAGGAATATTTAACCCTTATGTTTATCATGTGAAGAAGTAATTTAAGGAATAATGGTCTTTTATTTTTTGTATATATGTTTAAAATTATTGGTAACCTTGATCACAGCGTGATTCACTATTTCATTTTCACCCATACACCATTGTGATAAAATAGTTTTGTATTGAAAATTAGAATAATAATAAAAACTTTTTCTCATGTTTGATTAATTTATTTTTAGTTTATCAGTGTTAAAAATATTAATGTTACTTGTTTTAACAATTTCATTGTAGGGGGGAGGTGATTTGGAGGGCATGTGATGAAGTTAAAGAAAAATGGGCCAAACTCCACAGGATCCAAGCACACCAGTGGACTAAACCACACACTAATACAAAAATGTGTATCCAAATGAGATGATAATTTATGGACCGGTCTAGAATTAATGGGAAATCATCTTTTATGAAGGAACCCAATCTCCATTCATTCATCTAGTGGCCCATCCAGACAGCACTGTCCAAGCCACCGAATCTTCACAATGTCAAAAGCGGTGTACTTTGTTATATTGATATCTATTGATGTAGTTGTCCAAATGAGAAATAAAATCAGTGGTGATAGTGAGGATGTTGGGATACAACGTTTTGATTTAATTCAAAGTGTTTTAATACTATCTTAAGGTAGAAACCCATGTTCTAACTGGTTTCTGTAAATATAGGGGCTCAAAACTACCATCCCATTTTTCTATAAAATGATACATTATGATCCATATTTGAATGTATGAAATAAAAGATAATTTCTACCATTTAGGAGTTCCATAGATGTCTTATCCTAATCTTATATGATCTGGAAGCCCCTATCCTCATAGGGTGATCAAGGATGGAGAAACAGGTTCACCAGATATTCCTCCTCCCCTAGATGTTTGGCTATGTAATGGGTGTTCATTGTTAGGAAGCTAAACATATTGTAAATGGAGTTACGACACTTTTACTGATATTGGATAGATGTATTTCAGTTTTTAAAACATTTTTAGAATTATCTTACTTTTATTATTATTTTAATTCTTTTTTTATTGAATCAAAATGAATTAATTATACTTTTAACCAATCTATGCGAAGTCTTGAGTGTGTGACTTGTAGCACCCGAGATTTTTATGATAAATATTTTTTTTATGTTATATAAATCATCAAAGGAATCATTAAGTACACACAACACTATCTTGGCTTGCTTTACAAAAAATCGCGACCTTGCGTTGTACGCAATACCGAGTTTCACTAAACAATGATATGCTATTAAAATATTATTAAAACTAGCCATTATGAATAGTAATACCCACTTTTTGAAATTTTGTAAATTTTATCTTTCAAAATGGACATCATTTCTGGTTTTGGAATATCGAAATTAGCATAGGGTGAAATTTTGGTATTTTTCTGAAAACATTCAATTTTTGATGAATAGTGAAAACACTGGGTTACTATTTAAAAACCGACTTTCTATTTAGATAATTATTTATTTTATTTAAATTTATTTTATTTGAAAATTGATACATAATACCTATATAAGTTCAATTTAATTCATTGGAGTCATTTTATAATAATTTTATACATATAAAAAATTTATTGAACTTTTCACCGCCTTTTACCCACCTCCTTGGAGAATTTGAGAATTTGTATAAAACTTAATTTTACCGCTTCTGTGAGTAGAATTTCGAAAATCCGAGAGACATGGTTAATATAAAGGAGTAAAATGTTGTTCAATAAGATAAAAATAATTTTTTGGTGAATAGTAACTTTTTACTTTTTTTACCACGGTTAAAAGTAAATAGGATAATTAAGGGTAAAAATGATATTATTATTACCCTAACACATGTCCTAATTCTATTGGATAAGTTTAATTCAACCGAAAAAAACCTTAGGAATAAAATATTACCATTTAGGTCCACTTGGATTAGATTAGGACATTTATTATTAATTTATTTAAAGAAGGGTTAAAATAGTTAAAATCAAAGTTTAATAACAAAATCATTTTTAATATTGGGTTATATATAAAATAAATTAAACTATAAATATTCATTATAAATCTAAAAAGATTTCATACATAATGGTATTTTAGTTTTAATTTTTAGACATTATATAAGGTGATTTATTTTTGAACCAATGATGATGCAGTAATAACATTATTAAGGAAATATTAACATAATTGATGTTATAAATACCCAAATAAATGTAATTTTAGACTTTTTATGAATTAAAATAATTTTATAGTTTAATATGACATGTTAGTATTGATTTAATTAATGTTTTTAGAACTAATCATGCTGTTATGATTTTCACAAAAATCAATTACCAAATAGTGTCAAAATTTACATAAAATTGTTTTTAAAACAAATATTATATTATTAATTGTTATTTTACTCCTAAAAATCTAAGGTTCGTCCAAATGACTTATATATGGTTATATATATTAATAATGAACAACTTGGGGTTCTTTTGTCTTGTTATAGTAAGTTAATTAACCATATAGTGTAAGAAAACAAGAAGACACGGTAAAAGGTAAATTATTTAACATAGATTTAAATCTAAATGATAAGGTTCAAATAGAATCCTAAACTTGTCTAAATTATATTGGTTGAGATTATTTCGACCCATCCAAACCTTATATTTGAAATAAATCAATTTGGAGATATTAATAACCGAATATGACTTTATAATAAAATAATATTTTTGGTTTTTCCAAAGGTGCCCCTCTCCTTCCTTATAAAAGGGAACCTCATCCCTCTCCTCCTCACACCACTTTGAGACTTCAATCTCGGCCAAACACTACCAAATTCTCTTCTCCACTTCCCTAGAAACATCCTAGAGGTTCTGGACTTCTTCAAAGACCATCTTTAGTTCCCTAAGAGAAGGATAAGAAGAGGTGCTTCAAAGAAGAAGTAATGTCTGTTACGGATTCTTTCAACTTTATTTCTTCTTCTACTTCTTCTTCTTAAGTTGTTTCATTATAAAATAATAACATAAGTATCAATAATATACTGATATGTTATTATAAATATGAAAGAACCCTATTTCACCAACTATCCATCCTACAGAAAACGAAATCATAGTGCGTGCGTACATACAAAATACTGTCTCCACGCCGTGGTGTAATCTGTTTTCCACCACCACCATATTGGGATGGGTATAATCGTGTAATGAATAACAATATATGATTATTTTATAGTGATATTGATTCTGAAATAGTATACATACACTTCAATAAAATTCCACGATCATGGGAATGATATCATCCCTCATGCGTACGTACGGCCTACCGTCTCCACGATGTGATGCGACTCATTATACATGATCTTCATTGCATAATGATTATATAAATGAATTGAATGAATAAATATGATATATATTATACTAATACCATTATGGAAATGAGGTATCTATAACCTAAAGATAAGAATAAAAATTTATTCGACAAAACACGCATAAGAACAAAAATTAATAAACACTCGAATAACAAGTAGCAATGAAATATTACTAATAAGAAGCTAAGAATATTACCATATATGATATCATAACAATGAGTATGATTCTGTAATAATTCAATAACATTATTTAAATCATTATACAAGAGGTTCATACACGTACGAAGCAAATCGGTCCTAAGGTAAGGGAAAATCTCACAATCTCATTTTTATCCGAGATTGTTTATACATCAGAATTTACTGGGAAATATTTATCATCCACATCTATGTTTCCTCAATATTTAATATTATTTCTATCCTCCTACAGTTGTTTATATCCAATTTTACCCATCGGTGAGTTTATAGTAAAAGATATTAAAGGAATCTTTTGTCGTTTTTCGTACGAGGTACTTTTTGACTTTTCCGGCCAAAGTACGAGAAGAATGTTTTTTTAACTTATACAGCATGAATGGATTTTTAGAACATTATTTCCATGATGGTTACTTTACAAGTTTTCAAGTTTATTTTTAATCAACTTCTTTTAGTTCAAAATTATATGACATGTTAATAAAGGAAAATGTTTTTGAAGTAGAAAGGATATTTTCCTCAACAATGGAGTTCAAGTGTTTTATCAAAATTATTTTCCATCTAAGATAATATAGGGTTCTGTTTCTATCCCTATTTTTAAATTTATTTGATTATGTTATGATGGAATTATTTTTATGTAGACCTTTTATCTTATATAGATTATGTTATGATGGTACGATGTTTAAGAATCCCATTTGTATTACATGGGTTATGCTATGATGTATGATTTATGATTTTGTGGCACACATAAGAATGGTTTCATTATGAGATGGGTGGGACCTATATATCCCTCCAATGAATTGGGTAAAGATTTATATCTCATGAGATAGACATGGATGGAATGGCAGGTTAATCCGGTTCAGTGAAACAGGACTGAAATGAGGAGTGAACTCGGTTCAGAAATGGACTTTGTCCGCTAATTTAGTATTGGCAATGAGTCTTGACTACTAAGAGATTATTCTCTATGATTATGTGTGTATGAAAAAATGTTTCATGTTTTAAGTTATGATTATTGGGATTACATTTCAATACTATGATTTATCCCATGTTATGAAATTATGATCTTTTTCTAGGTTAAGATTTCCAAAATGTTATGTTCTTATGAATATGATGTGATTGATATTTCTTTTTTTTACCCTTACTGAGCATTTGAGCTCACCCTTTTTTATGTATTCTTTCCCCAGGTCATGAAGAAGGTAATTAAGTAGGATATGCCAAAAGGGACTCTAGATATGATGAAATAAATGGGAGGCAATGTAGATGCTTTATGAACTAGTTGTTTATGTTTCCCAGTTTCTAAAGACACTATACGTATACGGTCCTTTCATGGGTTTTTTATATGTTATAATAAGTGTGATTAAATTTTGAAGCAATAACAATGTAATGTGTGGGTCGTTATAGTTGGTATCAGAGGAAAGGTATCGTCAACCTTTAGAAACTAGGATGTGAAAGCCTTAGTAAGAACCCTATGGATAAGTCTAAGCATAGAACACAATCTTAGTGTTTTAAAAATGGCCATGAACAACCTATGATAAGACCTTAAGTGTGAAATTTTATTCTTGATTATGTGGTTTTCCTATTATAATTAGTGTTTTTCACACTATTCTTCTTGGTTTTAGTCAATGGATGGAACCCGAAGGAACCGTGTTAATGAGGAATGCGACGGGCAATGCAATGATTGTACCCTTGAGAAACCAAACGTTATGGGAGATGGAATGAAAAATATTGTATCCAAGCTCACACAACTTTCTCAAGATATGAATCATGCAGGACTTCCAAATGAGCAGAGGATGGAGCAACATTTAGTTTAATCCTTCATGAAGAAACATCCACCCTCATTCAGCGGGTCTACTGATCCATTAGTGTATGAACAATGCATCAGTACCACTGAAAAGATATTTTCAGTTATTCAATGTTCTAAACATGATAAAGTCATCTTAGCATTATATCGTTTGGAAGGTGAAGTTGATCAATGGTGGAATACTATTAAGAATTCTTGGAAAAGGGATGAAATTGAGTCGAAGGAATGGGACGAGTTCAAGAACTTATTTTTCAATAAGTACTTCCCTCATATTATTCGATCAAAGATGGAGAAGGAGTTTCTTGAACTAAAGCAAAAGGATGATGAATCTGTTGGTACCTATGAAGAAAATTTTACAAGACATGCAAGGTACGCTTCTGGGATTATTATCCATCCTGAGAGTAAGATTGATCGATTATTTAGTGGCTTAAAACAAATTCATCGATGGGCGTTAGCCATAAGCGACTTCAGCAGCTACGAGGAGATCGTTCGATGTGCTCTCAAGGATGAGATGGATATTGGAGTAACCCATCAGTCTTATGCATTTGATAAGAAGAGGAAAATGGAATTCAAAGGAAAATCTAAAAACCACACTGAAAAGAAGATGAGTTTTCCCATATGCTCAAAGTGTTGAAAGAAACATGGAGGGAGTTGTCTTAAAGTGACAAGTAGATGTTTCAAATGTGTAAAATAAGGTCATCGGGCATTTGAATGCCGCAATGATGGGAAGAAGATGTCTAGTGATGCGAACAAGGAAAATGATACACAGAGTGCACCTCTTACACTTCAATGTTACAAGTGCAGGGAAATGGGGAATTATTCCAATCAATGCCCTAATCCAAGGGTTGTTGATGATGATCGACGTCAACAAAATCTTAAGGCTAAAGACAAAGTAAAGTCATATGCAATTTCTATCTACGATCTGGAGTATGAGAACTAAGTGGCGAAAGGTACACATACCATCCACTCTAAATTAGAAAATGTTTTATTTGATTCTGGATCCACCCACTCTTTTATTTATAAAGAATTTTCTAAGGGTATCGTTGTATTACCTCAACAATTAGATATTGAGTTAGTTGTGACAACCCCTAATGGAACAACAGTCGCATCAAATGTTTATAATTCTTCTCCGATTGATATTTGTGGGAATGTGCTTCCTGCAAATCTTGTGATCCTTCCTATTGTGGAATTTGATGTGATTCTTGGCATGGATTGGCTTTCTTTATATGGAGCTCGTATCAATTTCCAAAGAAGGGAAGTCAAATTTCATATGCCAGATCAATCTATGATCATCTATCGATTCTAGGCTGAACATAACCTTCTAGTGGGAATTTTTTCCATATTACGGGTCTTGATTCCACTAAAGGAAGGTTATTTATCTTAAATGGTTAGCAAGAAAATCTCGATTAAGAATATTCCCATTGTACAGGAGTTTGATGATGTCTTTCCGGAAAAATTACCGGGTCTTCCACCAATTCGTGAAGTTGAGTTTTCAATAGAACTTGTACCGGGTGATTTGCCTATTTCAAAGACACCTTATAGAAAAGCCCCAATTGAGTTGTAGAAATTGAAGAAGCAACTCCAAGAGAATCTTGATAAAGGATTCATACGCCCTAGTGTGTCACCTTGGGGAGCACCTGTTCTGTTTGTTAAGAAGAATGATGGATCAATGAGACTCTGGATTGATTATCGAAAACATAACAAGAACACTATCAAGAACAAATATCCTATCCCACACATTGATGTCTTATTTGGACAACTACGCGGAGCTCAATACTTTTCCAAGATTGATCTTTGTTCAGGGTATCATCAATTAAGGGTCAAAAGGGAGGGTATACCAAAGATGACATTCCGTACAAGTTATGGACATTATGAATTTATAGTGTTGCCATTTGGTATTACTAATTCCCCTGCTATCTTCATGGATCTAATGAATAGAGTCTTTAGAGACTATCTTGATCAGTTTGTTATAGTCCTTATAGACGATATTCTTAACTATTCAAAGAGAAAGGAAGAACATGAAGATCACTTGATAATTGTATTTAAGACCCTGAGAAAGGATAATCTTTATGAAAAATTTAACAAGTGTGAATTTTGGCTTCAAAAATTTTCATTTTTGGGTCACATAATCTCAAACGAGGGGATATCGATGGATCCAGCAAAAACAGAGGTTCTTGAAAAATGGTCGAGACCAACAACAGTAACCGAGATCTAAAGTTTTGTTGGTTTGGCTGGATATTATCGACGTTTTGTGAAATATTTTTCACGATTATCTAATCCACTAACCAGGTTGACTCGAAAAGGAGTTAAGTTCTCTTGGACATAGGAGTGTGAAGAGAATTTCAAGGAGTTAAAAAGAAGTTTATCCAGTGCAGCTGTGCTCACACTTCCTTGTAGTGGAGAAATGTTTGTGATATACAGTGATGAATCTAAGAAGGGATTGGGGTGTGTTATCATGAAAAATGATATGGTGATAGCTTATGCCTCATGAAAGTTGAAAATCCATGAGAAAAATTACCCAACTCATGATTTGAATCTAGCTGCAGTAATCTATTCATTAAAGATTTGGAGGAATTATCTTTATGGAGAAAGGTGAGATATTTATACTGATAATAAAAGTTTAAAGTATATTTTCAAACAAAATAAGCTGAATATGTGACAAAGAATATGGTTGGAGCTGATTAAGGATTATGACTGCTCAATTCATTACCACCCTGGGAAAGCAAACTAGGTGGAAAATGCATTAGGTCGACAAGACCATGCTAGCTTATCCATGATGAGGATCATAAAAGATCCAATATTTATGAACTTAAAATGGATGGATCTTGGAATTATAATGGAAGGGGAAAAATATTATCTTTCTCAATTGAATGTTCAACCATCTATACATGTGAATATTAAAGAGGCATAGAAAAAAGATGTAGAGTTACAAAAGAAGGTGAGAAATGTTCCTGAATTAAACCTTGATTGTGATGGGATAATAAGGTTCAGGAATTAGGTTTGTGTTTCTTCCATCCTAGAATTAAATAAGGAGCTACTGGATGACGCTCATAGTTATTCATTCTCTAATCATCCTGGAAGCATGAAGATGTATAGGGACCTGAAAGAGTACTTCTGGTGGGATGGCATGAAAAGATATGTTGCTGAATATGTCTCTCGATGCTTGGTTTTTCAGTAAGATGAAGCTGAGAGAAAGAAGTCTAAGGGGATGTTACAACCATTACCCATACCCGAATGGCAATGGGAAGACATCACTATGGACATTGTCACTGGACTTCCTAAAACGTCCAAAGGAAATAATGCTATCTGGGTCATAGTTGATCATCATACAAAGTCTGCACACTTCATTGCTATTAGAGAGGATTTCTCTCTGGATCAGTTTGTCAGGATATATGTAAAAAAAGTGGTAAGATTACATTGAGTACCACTTTCCATTATATCTGATCGGGATCTGATGTTTACCTCAATGTTTTGGTGAAGTCTTCAGCATACTCTGGATACAGAGTTGAGTTTCATCACTGCTTATCATCCTCAGATAGACAATCAGTCTGAGAGAACAATTCAAACTCTAGAAGATATGTTAAGATCATTATCTATAGATTTCAAAGGTGTTTGGGATCAACACCTACCTTTGGTGGAATATTCTTACAACAATATCTTTCAATCTAGTATTCAGATGGATCTTTATGATGCTCTATATGGAAAAAAATGCAGGACTCCAACTTTCTGTGATGAAGTTGGGGAAAGAAACCTATTAGGACCTGATCTTGTTGATGTGATAGCGAAAAGGTAATATCTATTCAACAACACATTAGAGCAGCTCAGAGTCGACAAAAAAGTTATTCTGATAACCAATGAAAAGACATAGAGTTGAAGTGGGTGATAAAGTGTTCTTACGAATATCTCCATGGAAGAGAGTAATGAGATTTGGAAAGAAGGGAAAGTTGAGACCTAGGTATATCTGTCCTTTTGAAATATTGGATCGTGTTTGGAAGGTAGCTTACTGATTGCCGCTTCCACCAAATCTCTCTGAAGTTCATGATATGTTCCATGTATATCTCCTGAGAAAGTACATACCCGATCCTTCACATGTACTTAGGTCAGAAGTTGTACCGCTGGAGCAAGATTTTTCTTATGAAGAACAGCCGATAGAGATTTTGTATCGTCGCGAAAAAGTCATACGAAACAAGACCACTCACTTGGTGAAAGTTTTATTAAAGAACGACCAGTTAGAAAGTGATACATGGGAGCTTGAGGATATGATGAGGGAGAGGTATCCTCTTCTGTTTGTTACAATGTGACGAATTTCGAGGGCGAAATTCATTTTAAGGGGGGGTAGAATGTAACACCCGAGATTTTTATGAGAAATATTTTGTTTTTATGTTATATAAATCATCAAAGGAATATTTCACTACACACATCACTATCTTGGCACGTTCTACACGCAATCGCGACCTTGCGTTGTACGCAATACTAAGTTTCACTAAACAACGATATGCTATTAAAATATTATTAAAACTAGCTGTTATGAATAGTAATACCCACTTTTTAAATTTTTTTAAATTTTATCTTTCGAAATGGACTTCATTTTTTGTTTCAGAATATCGAAATTAGCCTAGGGTGAAATTTTTTAATTTTTCTGAAAACTTTCAATTTTTGATAAATAGTGAAAACACTAGGTTACTATTTAAAAATAAACTTTTTATTTAAATAATTATTTATTTTATTTAAATTTATTTTATGTGAAAATTGATAAATAATACCTATATAAGTTCAATGTAATTCATTAGATTCATTTTATAATAATTTTAGACATATAAAAATTTTATTGAACTTTTCACCGTCTTTTACCCAACTCCTAGGAGAATTTAAAAATATACAGAAAACTTAATTTTACCACTTCTGTGAGTGGAATTTCAAAAATCTGAGAGACACGGTTAATATCAAGGGTTAAAATGTGGTCCAAGAAGATAAAAATATTTTTGGTGAATAGTAACTTTATACTTTTTGTTAACACGCTTAAAAGTAAATAGTGTAATTAAGGGTTAAAATGATCTTCTTATTACCCTAAAACATGTCCTAATTCTATTGGATAAGTTCAAATCGACCAAAAATAACCTTAGTAATAATTTATGACCATTAAGGTCCACTTGGATTAGATTTGGACATTTATTATTAATTTATTTAATGAAGGGTTAAAATAGTTAAAATCAAAGTGTAATAACTAAATCATTTTTAATATTGGGTTATACATAGAATAAATTCGACTATAAATATCAATTAAAAAGCTAAAAATATTTCCTACATAATGGTATTTTATTTGTAATTTTTAGACATTAAATATGTTGATTTATTTTTGACACAATGATGATGTAGTAATTACCTTATTGAGGAAATATTAACATAATTGATGTTATAAATACCCAAATAAATGTAATTTTAGACTTTTTATGAATTAAACTAATTTTAAAGGTTAATATGACATGTTATAAGTTCTTTAATTAACTTTTTTCTAACTAATCATGCTGTTATGATATTTACAAAAATCAATTATCAAATAGTGTCAAAATTGACAAAAAATAGTTTTTAAAACAAATATTATATTATTAATTGTTATTTTATTCCCAAAAATCTGAGGTTCGGTCAAACGACATAGATATGGTTATATATATTAATAATTAACAACTTGGGGTTCTTTTGTCTTGTTATAGTATGTTTATTAACCATATAGTGTAAGAAAACATGAAGACACGGTAAAAGTTAAATTATTTAACTTAGAGTTAAATCTAAATGATAAGGTTAAAATAGAAACATAAACTTGTCTAAATTCTATTGGTTGAGAGGATTTAGACCCATCCCCACCTTAGATTCGAAATAAATCAATTTGGAGCTATTAAAAACCGAATATGACTTTATAATAAAATAATATTTTTAGTTTTTCCAAAGGTGCCCCTCTCCTCCCTTATAAAAGGGCACCTCATCCCTCTCCTCCTCACACCACAGTGAGCCTTAAAGATCGGCCCTCCCCGGCCAAATTTACTTCTCAACATCCATAGAAACATCCTAGAGGTCCTGGTCTTCTTCAAAGAACATATTTAGTGCCCTATCAGAAGGTTAAGAAGAGGCGCTTTAAAGAAGATGTAATGTCTCTTACCGGTTCATTCAACTTTATTTCTTCTTCTACTTCTTCTTATTCATTTGTTTCATTATGAAGTAATAACATAAGTATCACTTATATACTGATATGATATTATAAATATGAAACAACCCTATTTCACCTTCTATTCATCCTATGGAAAATGAAATCACCGCGAGTGCGTACGTACGGAATACCGTCTCCACACCGTGGTGTAATCTGTTTTCCACCACCACCATACTTGGATTGGTATAATTGTGTAAAGAATAACTATATATGATTATTTTAAAGTGATATTGATTCTAAAATAGTATACATACACTTCAATAAAATTCCATGATCATGGGAACGATATCATCGCTCGTGCGTACGTACGACCTACCGTCTCCACGATGTGATGCGACTCGTTATACAAGATCTTCATTGAATAATGATTATATAAATGAATTAAATGTATAAATAAGATATATATTACACTGATACCATTCTGGAAATGAGATAAATATAACCTAAAGAGAATAATAATAATTTATTCGAAAAAACACGCATAAGAACAAAAAGTAATAAACACCCGAATAACAAGCATCAATGAAATATTACTAATAAGAAGCTAATAATATGACCACATATGATATCATAAAAATTAGTACGATTATTTAATAAGTCAATAACATTATTTAAGTCATTATACAAGAGTTTCGGACACGTACAAAGCAAATCGGACCTTAGGTAAGGGAAAATCTCACAATCTCATTTTTATCTGAGATTGTTTATACATCATAATTTACTGTGGCATATTTATCATCCAAATCCATGTTTACTCAATATTTAATATTATTTCCCTCCTCCTACAGTTGTTTAAATCCAATTTTACCCTTCATTGAGTTTTCAGTAAAAGATATGAAAGGAATATTTTATCGTTTTTCGTACGAGGTACTTTTTGTCTTTTCCGGCCAAAGTACGAGAAGAATGTTTTTTTAACTTATACGGCATGAATGGATTTTTAGAAAATTATTTCCATGAAGCTTCATTTACATTTTTTCAAGTTTATTTTTAATAAAATTCTTTTTGTTAAAAATTATATGACATGTTAAGAAAGGAAAATGTTTTTGATGTAGAAAGGTTATTTTCCTCAGGAAAGGAGTTCAAGTGTTTTATCAAAATTATTTTCCATCTAAGATAATATAGGCTTCTGTTTCTATCCCAATTTGTAAATTGATTTGATTATGTTGTGATGGAATTATTTTTATGAAGTCCTTTTATCTTATTTGGATTATGTAATTATGGAACGATGTTTAAGAATCCCATTTTTATTACATGGGTTATGCTATGATGTATGATTTATGATTTTGTGGCACACATAAGAACGGTTTCATTATGAGATGGGTGGGACCTATATCTCCCTACAATTCATTGGATAAAGATTTATATCTCAAGAGATAGACATGGCTAGAATGGAAGGTTAATCTGGTTCAGTGAAACAGGACTGAAACGAGAAGTGAACTCGGTTCAGAAATAGACTTTGTCTGCTAAGATAGTCTTGGCAATGAGTCTTGACTACTAGGAAATGAATCTCTATGATTATGTGTGTATGCGACAAAGTTTGACGTTTTATGTTATGATTATTGGGATTACATTTCACTACTATAATTTATCCCATGTTATGAAATTATGATCTTTTTTTTAGGTTAAGATTTCCAAAATGTTATGTTCTTATGAATATCATGTGATTGATATTTCTTTTGTTTACCCTTACAAAGATTTTGAGCTCACCCTTTTGTATGTTTTCATTCCCCATGTCAGGAAGAAGGTTATTTAGTTGGATATTCCAAAAGGGACTCTATATATGATGAAATAAATGGTAGGCAATGTAGATGCTTTATGAACCAGTTTTTTATGTTTCCTAGTTTCTAAAGACACTATACCTATACGGTCCTTTCATGGTTTTGTTATATGTTGTAATAGGTGTGATTCAGTTTTGAAACAATAACAATGTAAAGTGTGGGTAGCTATATGACTTGTATTGTTCTGATTGGACATCAACAGAATCCTTTACTTCTTCAATTATTTGAAATTTCAATTTACTTTTGATGCTATTATACCATGCATGAGATATGGACCTGGGAAATATTATTGTTATTTCATGGTTTGGATCAACATTCTTTGATATAAGTACATGTAAATTAATCAGGATTACTATTAATTTCAACCATCAAATTACACCATCCCAAGATTAATCTCCAATAATGAAAAACTTGAAATGTGTTTGGTAAATAAAAAATAAACCCATTTTCTCATACATTTCAAAATACACTTGGTTTCTCAACAATTATTCTCTTAAAATTATGTTATTTTATTTAAAAATTTTTCAAAAAAACCCCAATTTTAGTACTTTTAATTAAAAATACAAACTCTTATCCTATCAATGTTCCTTGAGAGATGACCTAGGATATTCCTGAGACTATAAATACACTTTAAAAGAATCATCAATTTGACATTTCATGGAATCATCTTCAAATTTTGGTATCATTGTTGGGGACCACTTTTGTTTTTAGTGGGAATTGTTTATAAAAATGTTTTAATTTTGTAACAATTTATTTATTATTTCTTTTCTTATTTTGTAGATGATTTATAAAATCATATTCTTTGTTAGGATATGTTCATGATTTGTTCTAATTCTGAAGATTTACTGCCTTTTGAACCCAAACTGCAGATGATCCTACATCTGAGACACTATGACACACAAGAAAACCCTTTGAAGGTGGACATATCGCATCATGAACCTCTTATTGATCCTAAATATTATTCCGTAACACACATCAAAACTAAATTAAAATTTCATAATATGGACGAAAAGTGCTAAAAATTAAATGAACTTACCTCATCTGATACTGATATACAACCCACATATATTCAATTTCAAGGTGAGGCGCTTAATTGTGAAATAAAATCTTGTCTAATTCAATTATTGCCTAAATTTTATGGACATTATGTAGAAGATACACACAACCACTTCAAATAATTTTATATTGTGTGTTAAACATTATAACCTGGTAATGTGGATGAAGAGCTAGAAAATCTTATAGCATTCCCATTTTCATTATAAGACACTGTAAAGGATTAGTTGTATTATGTTAAATTTTCAATTATAGGTTTGGTGGATATGAAATGCCTTTTTATTGAAAAATATTTCTTAGCCTCTAGAACCAAAACAATGAGAAAATATTTTTTTAGATAAGATAATCACAAGTGGAAACACCTCATGAATATTGGGAGATATTTAAGAGGTTATGTTCAAGATGTCCTCCCCCCCCCCAAAAAAATTGTGATCAACCTTTAATTTAGTGTTAGTTTGAATTCTTTATTCCTATTGATTTAAATATGATTGATGATGCTGCAGGTGGTTCAGTAGTTGAAAAAAACCCATTTTTTATAAGAATCCTAATTGAGAACATGATGAAAAAACACTCAGTGATATGGTTAATGGTCTAATGCACCCAATCATGGTGTCTATGATGTGAGAAGTACTAAATTCGATAATATGGTTGACACAAAGTTCAAAGAGGTAATTACCCTTCTTTGAAAACTTTATCTTTCCCAAGGTAATCCCAATAATCTCCTCCCATAAATTGTTGTATATGTTTTTTTTGAAACCCAGTACTCTGACCAATACCCCAAATTGAAAGAAGCTTCTGAGAGTTGGGAGGAAATATTTCCAAGAAACTCCTATAAACAATCAATAGGTAAGAACCATACTATCCATCCAAACCTAGGTGGAAATAACACTAATCATATATGAATGGGGATATGAAAACCAACATCAATAACCATGGTACCAACAATGGTAGATTAATCAACCACCACCATGCCGAAATTCTTGACCAAAACAAAGTCCCTTCCAATAACCCCCTCTGAAACCTACACCTATCCTAGAATACATGATGATAAAAATGGATTCCAACAATCTCCAATTACATCAAACAACCTAATCTACCAAACATGACCTAAAACTCCAATCGTGTGAACTATCTTACTTGTTGGGGAGAAATCCAAAGTCCTAGGTCGGGTAAACTACCATATCAACCACTTGTCAACCCTATAGATAAGGGAACCATGAGTTCCATAACCCATTGGATTGAAACACAATCTAAAATATAATTGAACCCTGCTTTTGAGTCACCCCATCCTGAGTAAAACACTCTCCTACCTGTTGAAATGTGTCTAATTTTTGAAAAATTGTATGATGAGAAAAGCCTTACCAAAGGAAAGAGTGTGTCTATTGATGAATAACCATGCCCAACCATTCCTCTTCCATTTAATAAATGTTTCACCAAACCAAGAAAAGAAAAATAAATTGAAATAGATAAAGAAATATTGGAATCGTTCAAAAACTTGTGGGTTAACATCCCCATGATTGATGTAGTGAAATGAATTCTATGATACACAATGTTTCTCAACGTGATGTTTACACATCTAAGAAGACTCTGAGGTGATGAGAAGGTGATATTGGTGAAGAACATATCCGCATTGATAGTGCCATCACTTTTAAAAAAATAAAATGTTCCAGAAACATTCTCTATTCCGTGCATTGTAGATGAGTATTACATTTCAAATGATATACTTGATTTGGGTGCTTCTATAAAAGTGATGACTCACAATATTTACTTATCATTGTAGGCCAGGGAAATAAAGCCCAATATAAATTTTTCCAATTATAATATCGAATTATAGAACACCCTTTTTTGTATTAGAGGATGTTATTATGGGGTGAAAAATTTAGTTTTTTAAAGCTGATTTTTATGTGCTAAAAATGGATGATGGTAGGATGAATGGAAATGCCCTTATTATATTGGAATGTCCCTTATTAAAAACCAATAAATCCATAATTAATGTTCATAATGGTAAATTATCTATGATGTTTGGTGGTGACATTTTCCACTTGAATATCCTTGTTGCGATGAACCACCCCTCATAGGAACATTCCTCTCTCTTTGTTAATTCAATTGATAAAATCCCTTACCCTAAGAAATATTACTTCCAATAAAATGGTCTCCTGTATCTTTTTTCTTCATTGATTGAATTGCTAGGAAATTAATCATGCATATAATGTCATACCAGTCTAGAAAAAGCTCATGATTGATTGTTAATTTATGATTTCATAAAGACTGAGTATCAAATGACCATTAATGATACTGATAAGCATGTAAAATCTCATTCCTCATCTATGGATGATAACATTGAGAATTTATATGGGATTTTTGACCTCTCACTTTTGCAAATAGTCCCATTAATCCAAAATCACCCTAATTTAGAACTAAAACAAATGCCTCATGATTTAAATTATTCATATCTTTAGAATGGAAATTAAATTCATATCAACATTTATAGTTCAGTCCCTACAGAGCATGAATTATTACTACATGAAATTTTGTGGGAGTATAAAAAATATTTGGGATGGATAGTTGGTGACATTCCAGGACTTATCCCATCAATTTGAAAACAACATATATATTTAATGTATGTGGCCGAATTAGTGAGGCGATCACAACATCAACAAAACCCAAACCTCTTATATGTTGTTAAAAAGGAGATACCAAAATTATTGGATGATGGAATCATTTTCCCCATTTTTGATAGCCAATGGGTTAGTCCAGTATAGGTGGTTCCTAAAAAAACTTGAATAAAGGTAATTAAAAATTAAAATAAATAATTGGATCTTACTCTTGTGCAGAATAGTGTGTTTGTATGTATAGACTATCGCTGAATAAACCAACACACTAGGGATCACCATTTCACATTACTATTCATTATCCTGAATATAGGAAGGCTAGAATTGAAGTCCAATTACAATCTTCTTAATGGGTATTATGGATACTTTTAGATCCATATTTCACTATAGGATCACGAGATGATAACCTTTACATTCCACTTTGGAACAATTTCATATAGGAGGATCACATTTTTTCTTTGCAATGATCTGTGTACTTTCCACCAATGCATAGTTAGTATTTTTTCCAGATTACTTGGATAATTTTTTGGAAGTATTCATGGATTATTTCACTAATTATGGCACGATATATGATGAATTTTTTAGTAGTATTTGTTCCATCCTACATCGATGTATTCAAATTAATCTTGTATTAAATTACGAGAAATTTCATTTCGTGGTGTGACAAGCTATAGTATTGGGGCATGTCAATTCTATAGATGGTATCCAAGTTGATAAATAATAAAGAGATATCATTATTTCCTTACAATTTCATATAAAGTATGGGATGTATTGTCTTTCCTAGGTCATGCTATATTTTACCATTGATTCATTCGTGACATCGGTATGATTACACTCCCACTCTCCTGAATTCTCTAAAAAAATGATTTTGTTTTATAAATAATGTGGGGATTTTTTTAATATATTGAAACAGAGTCTCAGATCAACCATGATAATACAACCACCTCGGTGGGATTCAACATTTTATCTCATGCATGACACCTATAAATATGTAGTTGGGGTTGTCTTTTCACAATGAGTGGATCAAGATCCATATGTCATTACATATGCCCACATACCTTAGACCTTGCCCAAGAAATATACACCACAAATGAAAAATATTTCCCTTAAATTGTTTTTTCCTTGGAAAAATTTTGGTTATAACTTTTAGGGTCCAAAGTAATTATGTTTTCAGACCATGAATCCCTTTAGTATCTCCTTAAGAAACCAGAAACCAAACCATGTCTCATTTGATGGATGCTCCACCTTCAGGAATACAATCTAGAAATTAGAGATAAAATAGGGGTAGAGAATGGAGAGGATAACTATATCACTAGGATCGTCCCATCCAAGGATATCGAATCATCCAAATATATTCTCAAAAATGACATGTTTCCTGATGTCAAACTATAATGAGTGCAAGATATTATTCCTTAGTATACTGAAATTGAAAATTATTTGGTAGAATCATTCATTCCTACTGATTTCAACATATCTCAAGCCAACTGACTAGAAAATGAGTCTCAATGGAACATTTTTGACAACCCCTAACTTTGGAGAATATTTTTTGATCATGTCCTTAGGAGTTTTTTTTTGCGATTGCATGTTTTTCCCATCCACAGGTTCGGACACTCTCTTTCTTGTGGGCGTCACTTTGGTCCCTAATGGACTACTCTCAAGGTCCTTAATTCTGGTCTCTTTTGGACAACATTATTTTGGGATGCCCATGATTTCTATAAATATTATACTATCTGTCAAATAATAGAGAATTTCTCTAAAGAAAATGAAATTACACATCAACCCTTGCCCTTAACTGACATTTTTTAAGTATGGGACATATAATTTATGAAACCTTCCCCCGATTCATTTGAGAACTTATACATTATTCTTGTAGATAATTATGTATAAAAAGGGTATAACCCCACACTTTAAGGGATTATGATTACAAGAAATTTGTGGAATATTTTCAAAACCAAATTTTTTATAGGTTTGGATTACCAAGGTTAATTATCAGTGACCATGGTTCTCATTTCTGTAATTGAACAATGCATTCTCTTTCGATTTAGTACGGGGTCAGGCATTAAGTGTCTAATGCTTATCACCCACAGACCAAAGGTCAAGCCACGAGGTTAAATATATAGGTATAACAAATTCTCCAGAAACTAGTTCAACCAAAATGAAATGATTGTAGTATTAGTCTCAATGATTCATTATGGGCTTAACATACTTCCTTAAAAACTCCCATTGGAATTCCACCTAATAGTCTTGTGTTTTGAAAGAGTTTTCATATAACTGTTGAGATAGAGAACCAGGCCTATTGATCCATTAAACAATTCATTTCTAATCTTTTTCTTATTGGTTCTCAAAGGAAGTTACAGATTCATGAGCTAGAGGAAATGATAAGAGATTCATATGAGAACTCCCGAATTTTTAAGGAGCGAACCTAGGCTTCCCACAACCATCTCATCATTCATTTTCAATTCCACATTGAAAAAAGGTACTCCTTTACAATAGAAGGATAAATTTACATAAATGTAAGCTTCATTTCCACTGGTTAAGCCCATATACTATTACTAATTTTTATCCATTTTGTGTTTTTTATGTAGAAAATGAATAAATGATGAAAACCATCACCTTCAATGGGTAGAAGCTTAATAACTTCTATGAATCCCTTCTACAGCTCCCGATGGAGGAATTCCAAGATCAATAATATACCTACCAATGACACCTACCATGTTTTATCCTTCTTTACCACATTCTATTTTATTACAGGGATGACATTTCCCACTATAGGTTTAGGGGGATTGGTATATTCCCGGGATAGTTAATAATTTTCATCATATTTCTTATTTTTCTGTTTTTGGATATCAATATTGTATTGTCACTTTCTCCCCCATATCCCCCCCCATAAATTTTGTTCCTAAATGTTCATTTTTAATGAACACTTTATCATGAAAGATTTTTCCCACTTTATCATGGATGATATTGAAAATGCATGAGGTATTTACCTATTTTATGATGTTTTAACATTAAAAAATTGTAATTAAATGTGAATTTGAGAAAGAATTCAATACTATGGTGTGAATTTCTCTTTTAATTTAGTTTTAGGTAGATGATATTAATTATGGTATCATTTTTAAACCATTGAGAAGAATGGTACCCTTTGTGTGAATAGTTTAGTGGAAAATTGTTTCACTTAATCTATCCACACATATTTTCACTCAATGATGAAGTGTAAAAATTTATTACTTAATATAAGGTAAATATAAGTTAGAATAATTTTTCTCTTCCTTAAAAAAAAATTTTTCCATTCATTTATTCCTTATTAGATATAATTTATTACTATACCATATTGCCCTTTGCGTGTGTTCCTATTATTCGACTTTTTTATTCCTTAATAAACCAAAAAAGCAGAACAAATATTAACATTTATGGGAGTGATGAAATATATAAAATATCAGGATATCTAGGTCAGGATATTATGGTTTGACTTTTGGGAATGCTTAAGTGAGTGGGTCATGATATTTGATTCCAAAGGATATATGATAGGTTCAGTGGAAAGGATCATGTATGTAGAAATTTTTTTAAATAACATAAATTTACTCGATTTAATTTCTTATGAATACCAAGAAATGTTTTTCATAGACACACATGGAGAATTTGTGATATGATCAACTTTTGAATTATTTTCTTTGATTGGTATCATGAATCTCTTAGAATTTCATTCTGATACAATTTTTGAGGCATCTTTTTCCATGGTCACTAAGAATAAATCCTTTATGAGATTTTTTCTTATATAACATTTCTATCAGGAACTAAATTTGAATTGAATGTTAAATGCTTATGATGGTTGAAATATATACCTGCATAATTTTGTGAAATATGAGTTTTCCCCAGAGTGAAAATGTTTAGGTGTGGGGGTATGATCGCACTGCGAGTCACTATTTTTTCACCCATACACCACTATGCTAAACTAGATTTTAATGAACATTTTAAATATAAAAAAATTTCACTTCATTATTTATTCAATTATTTTTTGTTTATCAATGTTAAAAACATAAATGTAACTTTTTTGGTCATTTAATTGAAGGTGGATGTGATTTGGACGGCCCAAGATGAAGTTCAAGAAAAATGGGCCAAACTTTGCATGATCTAAACACACTAGTGGACTTAACCACACACTGATACTAAACTGTGAATACAAATGGGATGACATTTTTTGGACTAGTACAAAATTCATTGGGAAAAATCATTAAGGAAGCAATTCAATCTAAATTATTCATTCTTGTTGAAAATTTGGATAGATATATCTAACACACTGAATCTGCATGATGTCAGAATTCGTTTGATGTGTTCGGTCGATATCTAGAGCTACATTTGTTCAAATGGTGTTAATTTTTAGTGGAGATATTTATGAGGTGGGGCTAAAAATATTTTATTTTTTCCAATGTGAGATAAGATTATATGAATGTCTAAAACCATGTTTCAACTGCTTTCTAGAAATCTAGGGGCCTGATGTTATTAATATTTTAATGTCTTATTATATACTCCCTTTTCTTATTTTATATGAAATGTGAATAATTTGTATGAAATATAAAAGTTTTAACACTAAGTATAACTTTTTAGCGTTTTTAGAAGTAGTCCAATTGAGTCAGTTTACTATTTCATTTATAACTCTCACCCTCATTATCCAAATTGTGTGGTTCTTGTTTTGCGGGATTCTTAATTCAATTTCTCACATATCATTAGAAGGAAGTTGGGGCCAATTAGTCAATTTGAAGGCTCATATAGACCACACAAGACGACCCAAATAATTTGTGATGAAACTGGACTAGCCATGATGATTGAGTTATTGGACTCACTACCGAAGACCATATTTTGTAATACTCCACCTTGGGTTCGTGATTATAATATAGAATCATGGGTAAAAATTTTAGGGCCCAACTCTAACAACAATGGGGCCAAATGATTCTTTTATGTCCAAGCCAAAATTCTGGTCGAGAATGAAAATCCGGAAACAATGCATGACATATCTCATGATGTAATCATCAAATTGAGCTGATATTTTTCATTGTGAAAGAAGATATTTATGCATCCAACTTTATTGAATATATAATTTTGTTTTGAATGTATATTCGTATTCTAAAACCATATCACATTTTGGACATTAAAACAACTACATTGAAATGGACAAATTAAAAATGTTTACTCGGTCAGCCATAACGTTGGTTCCCCTTGTCCAAATGCCTCCAATGATTTAGATAGGCCGGCTAACGTTATTATATAAAACTTTGAATAAGGATATCTCTCGAGATTCAGCTGTCGGAATAGCCAACTTGGCAATGTAAATGGAGGGACAGATTGGGAATGCAAACAATCCACTCCTTGGGCTATAAATACTCTTCCCTTCTCTCCATGAGAGGTGTCGGCATTTCATAGGAGAGTATAACATATTGGTATGACCAAATCCTCCCCAAAATCTTGGGAGGTCCTTCCATACTCAAGTTTTTTACTAGAGAGACCTTTCCTCCTCTCTTTGTTTGCACTTACTTTCGTGTTCTTCGTTTTTGTAATCTTTTAAGTCTCTTTCTTTGTAATTTTGTTTTAATGAAAGTTACTTATTCAACATCTCTTATTCTCATACACCATATATAGTTTCATATTAGTGTTCTTAGAATACATTAAATTATGTTGAATTCACTACCCTTCTTTTTCTTCCTCATTCAATCGAACCCCCATTTTTAATTATAATCATTGTTCGTGTGTGTGTGTTCGATGTACCACTCTTTTCTAATCCCATTATTTTTCTTCTATTATTAATTTATCATCATAATTATTATAACCATACTATTAAACACCCAAATGGATGAGTAAATATATCATTTGGATGAGTAAAAATTGGGGTATGTTAAGTGATTGAGAGTATTTTCTCGATGAGTATTCCTTAATTTATCATTGTGTATGTTGGACTTAATATGTCATGGATTAATGACATATTTTGTTTTAGAATGTGGTTTCCATGGATTATTTGAACCATAAATACACTACCAAAACAAGTAATAATTGAGATTATAATCCTAGTTATGTTAAGGCTTGTATTAAAGCTTTAACACTTAGGAATTCTAATCGATGTCAACTTTTGAAGTGGGTGTTAATTTAAATGCAATATAAAGAAAAGCTCAAGGATATCACAAGCTTAACTCCCTAATAATGAACTCACCCCAATCTTTATCAATTTTTTAAATCAATTATAGTAAATAAATCATTTCAATTAAGCTCTACAAACAAACCCCCTAATCAAAAATCAATCAACTAAAAACAAACGACTGTTACAAAGTTTCATCGATGAGGATTCAACCTGAGTGCTACTATACACATTAGCAGAGCACCGGAACCTTGAACGGTCGATAGGCAATAATCAACCATGCATATCAAATGGCGCCATTTCCAGGGATGGTTCTTTAATTAGTCATTAGTTTTTTGTTATTGTAAAAAAAAAACTAAGTTTAAAAAAATTAAAAAAAACACAACGAAAAACCCATCTTCTATTAAAAAACATAAACTGAAAAAATACAAAGAAAAACCCATCTTCAATTTCCTTCCAACATCATTCTGAATGTCCAGTAGCCTTCAAAATAATCCCTAGGATTTGTTTGACCCTTCAATTGATCGAACACTTCACCAACTTAGTAGGAACATAGGAGATAATCAAATAATTCAAGAATCAGTCCTTGTCCATCAAATTGAATTAGATATGGCCAATCCTAGGGAAAAACACTTAAATAACTTGCTGCCCCTGATATGAATTTCCAACCTCTTGGAATTCAATATCCAAACATAGATGTTGAATTCAAACTCAAATCGGATTTGATTCATCTTCTCCCTTATTTCCACGGGCTAGCCGGTGAGGATCGACATCTCCACCTTAAAGAGTTTCAAGTAGTGTGCTCTACATTGAATCCTCAAGGGGTTTCTGAAGAACAAATCAATCTTCGAGCGTTCCCTTTCTCACAAGATGACACTACTAGGTCAAGGATTTACTACCTAACTCCTGGTTCCATAACCACATGGAATGAGATGAAGCGACTCTTATTAGAAAAATTCTTTCCTGCTTCTCGTACTGCTTCTATCCGAAAAAAATAAGTGGTATCTGTTAGTTCTGAAGTGAATCACTCCATGAATAATGGGAGAGGTTTAAAAATCTTGTTGCAACCTGCCCACACCACTAAATGCCTGACCAAATCTTGATCCAAAACTTCTTTGAAGGGTTATTGGCTATGGAGAGAACTGTCATTGATGCCGCAAGTGGTGGTGCTCTTATTGATAAAACTCCTACAACAGTAAGAGATCTCATAAGTAACATGGATGTAAACACACAACAATTCCATACTCGAGAACATTCTCGAGTCAAACAAGCCCATCATAATCAATCAATTAAGCCTAACATGATGACCGAGTGGATGAGTGAACTTACAGGTCTTGTGCGACAACTAGTTGTGGCTAACAAACCCCCAACCTCGTCTTCTCCATAATCAATGTTTCCTAGACCTATCAAAAACAGTGGAATCTACAACTCTCTATCTCATAAAACTGAAACATGTCCAAAACATCATGTGGATCAATCTGATTCATCTGGACCAATGGATCTCATTGCAGCATATGCTCAGCGGAACACCAACCCTCAACTATCAGGTCAGTTTGTTAGAAACATCAACCAACCTCACTCTGAGCCCTTCTCTTCTTCCTATAACTAAGGCCTTGGGTATTTTAATCCCATATCTCATCCACCTTAAATCCCTCCCCAAAACCTAAACTAGTTTCAATATAGTCAAGGCATTGGTAACTTCCAACAACCTTATCCTTTTATTCCTCAACCATAAAGGAACAATCCTCCTCCTGGATTCCATTATCCAAGTGAGCCTTCCCAATTCCAAAACCAATACAATCGCTTTACCAAGAATGAAAATCTAGGTAATCCAAATCAAGCCTCTTATTCCACGCAACCATGGGAAAGTGCAGTTGAAGATCTTGCCTCATTCACCCGTTCAAGACTCAAGAACATTGAATCCCAAATTGGTCAACTTGCATCCCACCTTAGTCAGCAGCTACCATTTAATTCTTCCCGACTCTCAGATCAACCATTACCCAACCCCAAGTGTAATGTAAGTGAAATTTCACTTAGATCAGGAAAGTAAATTTCTATGCCTCATGATAAGTCTTCCAACCCTCCTTTGAATGTTGACATAAAAAATGAAAAGAAAAAGAAACTTGAAAAGGTATTTTAATCCATTCCCCCACCTCCTTCCATGCCACTTAGGAATCCAATTCATTTTCCTCAAGTTGTTTCTAAACTAAGGAAGTCCTTTGAACCAGATCTTGAAATGCTCGACATGTTTAGATGTGTTTAAGTCAACATTCCTCTCTTAGATGCCATAAAAAAATTCCTAAGTATGACAAGTTTCTTAAGGAATTGTCCAACCACAAGAGGCAACTTAGGACCTTTGAAAATGTTTCCACCCAACATTATATTCCCATAAAGTGAAAAGATCTGGGGACCTTTACGGTTCCATGCTAAATTGGAAGTTCCAACATTGATGATGCACCCATAGACCTAGGAGAATCAATTAATGTCATGCCCAAAATTCATATTCTCCAACCTTGGTCTAGGTACCTTACATCCAACAGGTTTTGTTATTAAATTAGCCAATCAAAGGGCAGCCAGTCCTGAGGGAATAGTTGAGTATGTCCTTATCTGAGTCAATGATCTTATCTTCCGTGATGATTTCTATGTCCTTGACATGGAAGGTGAGACAAACTCTTCTCGGTCTCCCCTAATTCTAGGAAGACCATTCCTCATGACTACTAGAACAAAGATTGATGTCCATTCATGCATCTTATCGATGGAATTTGGTGACCAACTGGTCAAGTTCAAAATTTTCTATGCCCTGCGATACCAATCTGAGGATCACTCTGCATTCTCAATCCATGCTTCTGAGGACACTTCGAAGAGTAAATCGAACCCCAATCCACCATGATCTTCATGTTCTAATGACAAAGGATCTTGTGAAATCTGCACCATTATTAACAAAGTAATAAATGGTGATGTTGATGTCGACCTCTCATTTATAGACTCCATAAATCTAGAGGAACTTGAGAACTCTCTTGAATCCCACCCCAACTCTGATCTCTACTACTCCGCCTTAGACAATATTAAGGAAAATGAATCTGAAGCAACTGAAGTCCCTTCCTCAATTCCTATGTTTTCTAACCCACAAATAAATGATGAGAGTGATCTGAAACCTCTTATTGAACACCTGAAATATGCATTCCTTTTCCATGATCAATCTAATCCTGTTATTATCTCTTCTTCACTTACCGAAACTGAGGAGTCCAAACTTGTCCAAGTGTTAGATGAAAACAAATAGGTCATTGGGTGGAACCTAGATGACATACCAGGAATCAACCCTTTCCTTTGCATGCATCACATCAATCTTGAGGAGTCATACCAACCAATTAGAAAACCACAAAGAAGACTCAATCCACTCATACTTTAGGTAGTTAGGGAAGAGATCACCAAGCTTCTTCAAGCTGGTATTATCTACCCAATTTTTGATAGTGAATGGGTTAGTCCAATTCAAGTTGTACCTATGAAGGGTTGGATAACTGTTGTCACAAATGAAAATGGAGAGGTAGTCACAACTTGAGTGAAAAATAAATGGCGTGTGTGCATTGACTATAGGAAATTGAATGTTAAAACCATAAAAGATCACTACCCTCTTCCATTCATTGATCAAATTATAGAAAGATTAGCCTGAAAGTCACACTATTTCTTTATTGATAGATACACCAGCTACTTCCAAATTCCAATAACACCTCAAGACCATGAAATGACTACTTTCACATGCCCCTTTGGAACATATGCATATAGAATAATGCCTTTTGGCCTTTGAAATGCTCTTGCAACATTCCAGAGGTGTATGATGAGTATCTTTTCTGAATTCATTGAACACTGCATGGAAGTCTTCATAGATGAATTCACTATTTATGGTGAGTCATTTGAATCTTGTTTGAATTCACTATCTCTAGTCCTCCAAAAGTGTGTCAAGTGTAATGTTGTATTAAATTTTGAAAAATGTCACTTCATGGTTAAAAACGGGATTTTTCTAGGGCACATAGTTTCAAAATATGGTATTGAAGTTGTTCCTGCCAAAATTGATGTTATCCAATCACTTCCTTAACACACTTCTGTTTGATACATCTGTTCATTTCTCAGTCATGCCAGTTTATATCGGAGATTCATCTATAACGTTAGTAAAATTTCACTCCCACTCACTCGGTTACTACAAAATGATGTCACTTTCCATTTCTATGAGTTTTTCATGTGCTTATTCATTAAAATCAAAACTTCTCTCACATCTACCCCGATAATCCAACCCCCAGATTGGTCCTTACCCTTTGAATTGATGTGTGATTCTTCTTATAGAGATTTTGGGGATGTTATTGGTCAAAAAAGAGAAATAATTCCTCATGTCATATATTATGCCTCAAAAACATTGGATGAAACTCAATCTAACTACACTTTCACTGAAAAAAACATTTAGCAGTGGTTTTTGCCTTAAATAAATTCCAGCACTATCTCTTAGGTGCCAAAATCATCATCTTCACAGACCATTCATCTATAAAGTTCACACTCATGAAAATTGATTCCAAACCGAGGCTAATAACGTGGATCCTAATCCTCCAAGAGTTCGACCTTGAAATAAAAGATAGAGCAGAAAAAAACCATGTGGCTGTTCACTTGAGTAGAATTTCTAATTCTTCTCATTTTGAAATCATCGATCCTGAATTCCCCACTAAGCACCTTAACCTCTCACTCCAAAAATACCATAGTATTCCCTAATTGTATATTACATGGTTTCTGGTGTTTTTCATGAAAATATATCAAAAGAACAAAATATGAAGTTGAAAAGTGATTCAAAATACTATTTTTGGGAAGAAAATAAACTTTCGAAAACTAGGGCTGACATGGTAATTAGGTGATGTGTTGACGAAAAGGATCATTCTTCCATCACAGAATTATGTCACTCAATGCCTGGTGGTGGCCACTTTGGACCACAAAGGACCTCCCGAAAGGTCCTATACTCTAGATTCTTCTGGCCTTCTATCTTCAAGGACTCGCATGAGTTCTGTCAATCATTTCCCACTTGCCAAAAGTTTGGCATAATTTCCTAGAGAAATGAAATACCCCAAAAACCTTTAATTATTTGTGAGATCTTAGATTTTTGGGGTATCGATTTTATGGGACAATTTCCCATTATAATGGATTCTCATACTTCCTTCTTGCAGTTGATTATGTTTTTAGGTGGGTCAAGGCCAAACCCACTAGAAAGAACGATTCACATACTGTTAGTGAGTTTCTAAATACACAAATCTTCCACAGATTTGGCATACCTCGTGCCTTGATAAGTGAATTAGGAACCCATTTTTGTAATAAAACCATGGAATCTCATTTGAAAAAGAATGGGGTTATACATAAAACATCAACTGTATATCACCCCAAACAAATGGAATTTCTGATCTTTCTAATAGAGAAGTGAATAGAGTTCTTGAGAGAATTGTAAAACCCACCAGAAAATACTGGCCTAAAAGACTTAGTGAAGCACTTTGGGCTTATCTAATTGCCTATAAAACACCCATTGGGATGTCTTCTTTTTGGATAGTTTTTGGTAAAGCTTGTCATCTGCCAGTTGAAATCTATCATAAGTCATTTTGGGTAGTGAAAACATATAATTTTGATCTTGAAAAATCTGGTGAAGAATGATTTTTGAAATTGGCTGAACTGGAGGAGCTTCGACTTGAATCCTATGAGAATTCTATTCTCAAAAAAGAAAAATTCAAGCTACTCTATGACAAACACATCCTGAGAAAGGTATTCCATAAAGGTGAAAAGATAATTCTTCTCAATTATTGATTTCGACTTCACCCAGGTAAGTTTAATTCTCATTGGGAAGGTCCTTTTGTTATTACTATTGTTTACCCATTTGGTGTAGTGCAAGTCCAGGACCCCTCTTCCAAAAGTACATTCACGGTTAATGGACATCGGTTAAAGCATCAACATGAGAGGACTCACAATCTTGGATCAACATCGACTTCCACCAGATCCCCATATTCTGCAGCTGACCCACCACTGGATGGAGATGGCAACCCACCAAATCCAAACCAGGGGCACCTCTTTCCCTTTAACTCTCTCTCTCTCTCTCTTTCTTCATCTTCCTCCGACATTCTCATTTTTTACCACCTTCCTCATCAATGTTTTTTATTTACTCATTCTCTTTTGTATGGGTGAGTCTTTAAAAGAAAAACAAAAACAAAAACCTAAAAACTAAATAAACAAAAAAGCATCTTAAAAAATATATATATAGAAAATCAAGAGTCATGCTTACTCACCATCGAGTTTTGAAATTTTTTCCAACCATTTTGAGGAGTTAATAGACATGTTTGCATCTCAAATTTTCTTTATTTTCATCCTGACTTTGGATAAAGCATTTTGTGTCAAACTTAATAAACTTTGAGTGCTCAATTTTTTATTTGGAAAATGATTTTCCCAAACCGTGAGGAACAACATTTTCTTTCATGCCAAGGCCACCTATGGCCATCTTTTCAAAATGTGTGTTTCCACCCCAATTTGTGAGTCTTGAGTTTGTAGACCTTCGAGCTTAATTTCCTACTTTAGAGTGAATTTATATTATAGAGGCATTTTCTGAACCACATGTGAATCAAAATATCCAAACAACCTCCCATTTCCCTTACATTAATCCTCCTTTTGAATGCTCGTTCGAGCCTATGAAAACATTTTCCTTGATAGCCACATTACAATCCAAATAACTTTTCCCACCCAATATCAACATGGTTTGTCATTGAATTTTTTTTTGAAATTTAATTGTGGGGGAATGGATTTCTTTGTTTGGGTACCCTATTATTGATTTCCAACGAGCATGTACCCTAGTGGTACATGCTCCTTCTTGGAATCCAAAAGACCCAGGATCAAATCTGGGGAGGGGAGAATTTCCTAGGGACTGTAGCTATACTATAGCTGGGGTTGTAGCAGCGGCGGAACTGTAGCAGCGGAGGTACTGTAGCAGATACAATAGCGGTGGTGGTACTGTAGCAGGTACTGTATCATCGTTGGTGTTGTAGCAGTACTGTTCACCGAGGGGTCCTTTGGGCCATTGAAATGGAATTTCAAGCCATGTATTCAGGACACTTGGCCTTGGGCCTTCGGGCTATGTATTGTATCTCCCTCTACCCAGTTTAAAGAGGTCTTTGCTTTCAAATAATAAATTGAGGCTTCGGCCCCAACCTTTAAAAAAATTGACAAGTGTTAAAATAAAATAAAAAAAATCAACGAAAAATTAAAAAGAATTAAAAAAATCCAAAACAAAATTGGGTTGTCTCTTGGGTAGGTCAAAAATCACTCTTCCAAAACCTTTGATCTTGTTATAACTTTTACAATTTGAGTCGTGAGGAGATCAATCATGGGTTGGGATATGAGTGTGAGATCTTTTCCAAGATCAACTTTCGAATAGAAAAATAAAATAAAAAAAAGAACACTTGAATTATATTTTTATGTCATTGGGAGAAGTTTTGTGGTTTGTAAATATTCCATTATCTCATTACCTTCATATTTTCATCCTCTATTTTGCCTTTCTTCACACAATCATTCCCTTGTAAATATGTGTTTTCAATTCCTTCCATGTTCTAGTTCAAAAAAAATGTGCACTACTTTTTCTATGTTGGTGTTTTAACCCTCTTCTTCTCTCTCTTGGACATTATATTCCTACCGTCCCATAGCCACAGAAAACCCATTAATAATACCTCTTCATTCTTGTTCACTTTGGATAGGTATTGGAAGTTGAGAGATCTTTCAAACTCTAATATTTTCACTTTTGGTTGGTGAAAGAGTGAACCTCCACTAATTAATTTTATCATCTTGAGAGGTGTGAGTTTTGAGTGTCCACGTTTTCCATTTCTAAATTTGAGCATGAAAAATGAATTAGTTTTGGAACATTGTTTCTATAAAAACTTGTGGTGATATTCAAAATGGATGAGTGAAATAGTCTAAACCTCCCCTGATTGAATAAAACAAAATTTTAATATTTGTTGGTGAGTGAAATTGATTTTGTTATATTTATATATTTGTTACACATGAGGACTTGCACAAGAATAAGTGTTGGGGAGTTGATGATATAAATACTTTCATGTCTTATTATATACTCCATTTACTGATTTTATATGAAATGTGCATAATTTGTGTGAAATATTAATGTTTTAATACTAAGTATACTTTTTGAGAATTTTTAGAAGTAGTCCAATTGAGTCAGTTTACTATTTTATTTATAAATATATCCCTATTTATTAAAATTTTGTTGTTATTGTTTTTTGGGATACCTTTTCAATTTATCACATATCATTAGAAAGAAGTAGGGGACAATTCTTCCATTTGAAGGCTCATATAGACCACACAAGATTACCCAAATAATTTGTGATGAAACTGGACAAGCCATGATGATTGAGTTATTGGTCTCACTCCCATAGCCCATATTATGTGAAACACCACCTTGTGTTCGTTATTATACAAAATAATCACGGTTAAAAATATCATTTCCCTACTCTAAGAACAATGGTCCCAAATGATTCTTTTATGTCCATCCCACCAATCTGAATGAGAATTAAAATCTGGATACAATGCAAGACATATCACAAGATGTAAGCCTCAAATCGAGCCGATATTGTTCAGTGTGAAAGAGGAGATTTAGGCAGTCGACATGGTAGAAGAAAGCATTTAGTTTTGAAGGAATATTCCTATTCTAATGGACTTTCACATTTTTGACTTTAAAAAGACTGGATTGAAAAGGGCATATTTAAATTGTTTAATCCGACGACCATAACATTAGCTCCACTAGTCCAAATGCCTCAAATTTTGAGAGAGGTCGGACAACGTTATTATATACACCATTGAAGAAGGATATTTCTCAAGATGTGGCATTATGAATAGAAAACATGGTGATGAATGTGGAGGGACAGATTGGGAATGAAAATTGTCCACTCCTTGGGCTATAAATACTCTCCCCTTCTCTCCTTTAGAGGGGATGGAATTTTAGAAGAGAGTAGAACGTATTGTGATGACCAAAGCCTTGAAAATGGCTTGTGGGGACCTTTCATACTCATTTTTTCATTTTAGAGACCTTTCCTCCTCTCTTTGTTTTCACTTACTTTCGTGTTCTTCGTTTTTGTAATCTTGTAAGTCTCTTTATTTTAAATTCTGTTTTAATTCAAGTTACTTCATTAATATCTCTTATTCTCATACACCTTCTGTAGTTTCATTTTAATGTTTTTAAAATATTTTAAATTCAGTTTAATACCCTTCCATTCTTTATCTTCCTCATTTAATCGAAAATCCGTTTTTAATATTCATCATTGTTCGCGTGTGTGTGTACGACGTACCACTCTTTTCTAATCCATTTCTTTTTATTCTATTCTTAATTTATTATCATAATTATTATAACCAGACTATTAAACAACTAAATGGCTGAGTAAATATCTCATTGTTGTGAGTCAAAATTTAGGGATGTTAAGTGATTGAGAGTATTTTCTCAAAGAGTATTCGTTAATTTAACATTGTGTATGTTGGACTTAATATGTCATGGATTACTGATATATTTATTTTAGCATGTGGTTTCCATGGATTATTGGAACCATAAATACACTACCATAAACCATATTGATTGAGATTAGAATCCTAGTTAAGTTAAGGCCAGGATTAAAGCTTTAACACTTAGGGATTCTAATTGACGTCAACTTGTGAAGTGGGTATTAATTTAAATGAAATATAAAGAAAAGCTCAAAGATATCACAAGCTTAACTCCCTAATAAGGAACTCACCCCAATATTTATCAATTTGTTAAATCAATTATAGTCAATCAATCATTTCAATTAAGCTCTGTGAACAAACCCCCCTAATGAAAATACAATCAACTAAACACAAATGACTTTTACAAAGTATCATGGCCAAGTATTCGACCCGATTGCTGCTATACACATTAGCAGAGCACTGGAACCTTGACCGGTTGATAGGTGACAATTGTCCATGCACATCAGGGATCAAAACCACCTTAAAATTTTCCAATAAAGTGATACAATAGGCTCCCCATTTTCATGTTCGAACAAGAATCAATGTTGTTCCATTTTGGTGTTCCATAGGAATCCTCTCCTCATCCAAGATGTTCTGGAGGCCCCTATCCTCACTGTGGTTCATGGATGGAGAAGGATCTCCACTCGGCTTTCCTCCTACTATCGATGTTGGGAAGAAGGTGGGTGTTTATTTTGAGAGAGAAACAAATATTATAAAGGGAGTTATAACACTTGTACTACTACTAGTTTGATGTATTTTAGTTTTGAAAACATTTCATTTAGAATTATCTTAAATTTATTTTTGTATGAATGATTTATTTTAATTAATCAAATGGAATTACCTTCGGTTTTACACAATTGGTGTGAGGTTTTGAGTGTGTCACATGTGTTGTACTGATTGAATAACATAATAATCCTTTTCTTCCACATTTATTTTAGATTTCTATTTTCCTTGGATGTTGTAATACCATGCAAGAGATATGAACCATGTCTATACGATTGTTATGCCAATGTTTGGATCAACGTGCTTTGATTTAAAAACAAGAAAAGTAATCAGAATTTGGATTAATTTTATCGAAAGAATTACATCAAACCATGATTAATCTCCTTGAATGATGAACTTGAAATGTTTTTAGTGAAATCACAATGAACCCTTTTGCTCATAATTTTAAAAATCCACTTGCTAATTCAATAACTAAACTCTTTAAATTAATTCATTTTATCTAAACTATTTTCAAAACAACCCACCTCTATTAGTAATTTTTAATAAAAATACACTCTAAAGCTATCAACACTCCTTCAGAGATGACATAGGGTCTCCCATATATTATATATATAGATTAAAATCATAATAAATTTGGTGTGTCATGACAATACGTCATAAAATTTAGGACTTATATGATTGTTAATGATTAAGAATATTTTTCACTATATTCTTAATATCATTGGGAACATTATAATAATTATATTGATATTGTTTTTGTAAAAAGAAGATAATTCAGCAGGGGTGTGAGGTTGAAAGCCACAGCTGAAGGGAGGTAGGGGTAAAGTTCCATCGACTAACCTATTTGATGTCATGATTTGTATAACATCATTGTTTTTCAGTAAAAGTGTTTTAAATAGACATATTAATTTTATTTTTAGAATATAAGTTATTTCATATAGATTGAAATATAATTGAAAATTTATTTAGTAATTAGTTTATTAATGTTATTTCATAATAATTTCATGATTTTGGGAACCTTATTTGATTAAGGTAAACATAAAATTATTGGATTTTATTTGAGGAATAGAATTTTATTAATCTTCTTTTCTATGTCTTTGTAGTAATTCACATTATTTATAGACTTTATTAGAATATTTATGAGATTATATGATTATGGAACATACATTTATGGTATGAGACTTTAAAAGTTGTTTAATTATTTGTATATAAATGATAAATATATATCAGAAGAATATGAGGTAAAACCCTTATAATTTTAGGTTTTAATCTTAGTCAAGAATATTATGGAAATTTTTAAAGATTTTTGTTTATCAAATGAGCTATGAAAAGATTTGGGTGTTATTGGTGAGGCCTTGAAGATTAATTTTTTATTTCATATAATGTCATATTAATTTTAGTAATTATATTACCTTATTCAAGAAATTTTGGTTTTTTTGAACATCAAACAATATTAGGAATATCTTATTATCATTTTGTGGTTATAAAATACTATAAAATATTATTTCTCTACTTCATGCATAGAAAATTAATCTAGAATACTCATTATTTGTAGAAAAAGACGATATTGTGGCCAAAATTATTTAAAGTATGAAAAAAAAATATTAAGTAAGTAAATTTATTTATTTTATTAATCTAAATGGTAAATTCTTCAACCCTAATAATATGATCTTAAATATGAAAATTGTATCCTATTCTTTTCATTTCTGATGAAATGATGGTCCTTTTCATAACTATTTTGTTTATGGTTTTGTGGATGTTAAGTTATTCATGATCATTAAATTTCTTGTGTTCAATGATCTTTGTCACTATAGATCCTTATTTGGGTATTAATCATTTCTTCCATGTCCAAATCATAACATCAAACCAATTTTCTTAAAATTGGAGAGCTATTATGTGTTGTTCTAGATGACCTTTATAATTTATTTTCTCTCCTATCAAGAGGATGTTATATTTGACCTTTTTACAATGTGGGATTCAATATAATGTATTTTCAAATTTAAAACCTTTTATTGATAAGATAATGTTTAAATTTCAAGGATTAAATTTATTAAATGTTTTATAATGTAAAAAAAAGATATTTAAAAAAGGGATTTATGCTCGATAGTGTAGAAGACATGCAATAATGAGCTTAAACATGCCAAGAAAAAAACTTATTTGAATTATGTCTATTATAACAGTCATTAGAATAAAAAGTATGAATAATATTAACCACTTTAGTAAATATATAAAAATTACCTACCTAATACAAATTTATTGATAAATTCTTAATAAATAATCAATCAATATTTTAGAATTTTAATTTTATTCATCAAAAATATATTTTCATAAAAAAGTATTAATTTTTCTTTATGTGAGAAACTTTTATAATTAATTTCAAGTGAATTTATAAAATTTAGTTTATTTAAATAAATTATTATTTTATTTCCTCATATCAAAATTATCTTATGGTAACCTTTTCAGTTTTTATAAATATTATTTTTTTAATAGTGAAAAATAATAATTAATGTTAAATTGTCTTTTAATTTGCTGTAAATTTAGAAATTTTAAAGTAATGTTATTATTTTAATACTATTTAACGTAACATATATATTCATTTTTTACATTTAATTAAAATAATTAAATTTTAATCATCTTTTTTTTTGTATTTTATTATAGGTTTATTTTTCCGTTTCAACACTAGTTTTTCTAAAAATATGTTGTAATGTGCTCAATGTTTCTCCATTTTAATTGATATTAAATACTCCTAATTAATAATTATTTATATTAAATTTTAATATTTTATTTCGATAAATATTTATTAAAATTCATATAATTATTATTACTAGTCATCAATTTAATTTAGAATCAACTTATGTTTGAATATACACTTCTTGAAAAACTGCCTTTTCACTATGTTTGGGAATATAACATTAAATTAATCTCTAACACTTATATGAATTGAATTTGGTAAAATGTATTTAATATTTGGAATTAAAGAAATTTATATTCTATAATAAGTAAAAATTAATTTTTTTCATAATGAATAATGAAAAAAAATCCTTTACTGTGGTCAAGGTGAAAGCAGATTTTTATTGTGCTAAACTAAACATGAAAGGGTTAAAATAATATAAAAACATATATATAATATAATTTATGGGTATAATTTTAACTTATATTTTATAATTATATATAATTTTCCATTTCCAATCCTTTTGGAATTTTAAAAACATGGGTTTTACTTTTTTTTGAAATATTAAATGTGTGGAACTCACCTCCCTAAAAAAAGACCACACCTTCTCCGCTCCTATTCAAACCTTAAAATACATTTTTTATTGTAAATGAATTTAAATCATAACTAACTTAATTTGATCACTTTGATCTAGTACCCTTTTATTTATTATTGAACCATACTATGAAGGATGTTTTTGCTAACCTGTGGATGTTTTCCGAAGAAGAGGTATTGTTATTAACCAAGAATTTATATTTTATTTTTCTTCAAATTCCATAAAATCATATTAAATTATTAATATATAATAAAACCAATAAATCAAAAATCATTATATGTTTTTCAGTTTATGTAATAACCTAAATCTATATCCTCTTATATCAAATGGGAAATGAAAATATCATTCATTTGTATTGCAGACTACCGCCTTGCAAACCGATATGATTCGTTTTTCATCATAACCTTTCATGAGGTGTTATAAGAACATATGTAAAGTATATATACTATATTTTTAACATATATATCAATATATAATTATCATATCACATATACCTTCTTACTTTCAAATACATGTGTGATAAATAATGCCGCTAATGTGTACGGTGGACTACCACCATGTGAAGCGATGTGATCCATTTTTCAGTAAAACTTTACATCAAAGGTAATGAAGACAATGTTAATGAATATATGTGATATATCTGAAATAAATATTACATTCATGAATTATTTATCTTTATAATAAGATAATATATTATTTTCATTCCTACAATGAAAATTGATAACGTCGTTCTTGGATAACTATGGACTACTACCTCCACGAAGCAATGAAATTATATTTCATCCCAAAAAAAAGAATAGATGATATCTATAATTATATTTAAAGAATTAATATAGTAATTATGATTTTATTATCAGTATGGAAAGATAAATTAATAATTATCTTCTTTCCATAATAATTTTTTTAAAAGGGAAATGTTACTCATCCGTATATATGACCTATCGTCATCATGATTATAACATAGTTAATTTTTCATAAAAATATTTAATTATTAGTTATAAAATTATAAATTATGTATATAAATTAAAAATATTTAGTTATTATTATTCTTTAGATTATGGAAAAATGACCTCTTTGACAATATTCAACCATCCAAAGTCATTTTGACACATAATATGGATACCGTCAACTTTCGAAGTGAACTTAAATGATTTACTAATTCTGTATAGAATGGAATAATATAAAATAACATGAATAATAATGTCCAAAATGTTTCTAAAGAAATTATATAATTAATGTAAATTTATTATTCTGGAAGGTAAAGAATGTATATGATGGGTCAGACAAATTATAAGGGACTTTGTCTCGATTTCCTTTCATAGAAGCATATTTTGATGTTATGCACATATATTATTTAATTTGGTGTATATATGGACCCTTTGACATGTTATATAATTACTTATTTAATTATAAAGATATATAAATGTTTTCTAATTTTATTCGTTCATGGGGATAATTGTTCAAATGTTATTAATGTGGTAAGGGACATTCTTTTAAAAAAATATTATTTTAATGTTTCCTTCTAATTTTTTCTTCCAAGTCCATGTTTTAAAATTATTTTTTAAATGATTATATATGTAAAAAAAATAATCATGAATGAAATTTTATGTCACATTCAAATTTATTTCAATTTTTTTATAAAAAAATCTCCTTATAGATATTTTATATGGAATTGTTTGATGAAATGATTAAAATAAATGTTTTATTTAAACGTATATAACAAGAATGGTTTCTCCGGACACTATAAATATTATTTCATTTTTTAATTTCATTATAGTAATTCATTGTTTCTTCGAAGAAAACCTATATTTCCATTTTTAGAGAATTTTGTTGTTGAAAATGAGTTCAATAAAATGAAAGGGAATTTCAGTATTTGAAAAGGTTTTCCAAATAGGATTAACGGATTTTTTAAAAGACTTTTATGATGAAAATGTGAATGAATAAAATGATTTATTCACAATATTATACTTGAGAGTTATATAAAAATGGGTTATCCTACTACAGCTTATATTACAGGGTGAGCCCCATTATAACTGATTTGTGAGACCAAAATAGCTTATATAAAGGCTTGGGCCTCATTTTGGAATATATAAGTTGGTGATCCAAATGTAGCATATATGAAGGGATAACCCCTTTATAGATATCAAATTAATTTTTTAATTATTATGTTATCTAGATAATTATATTGGAGTTCATCCATATAGTTATTCCAATTTCAACTATTTTGTATACGTTTTGTGAAACTGATGCTATTTGTTTCTAGAAATAGTACTTATTTTCCTACAATGGTTTTTAAAGTTTTCATTGATCAATAAGTGTTTTTCTTAATATTGATGTTTTTTATTTCACATTATCATAAAAAATTTATGATAAAGGTAAACATTACATGGGTGTTCTTGTTTTTCATAGGACTAACATACTTCATCTTTTAATATCTCTTACAATGATTTATTTTCACATTCTCTAAAATGACCCATACTTTACATACATTGTAAATACTTCAAAATTGAAGTACACTTATTACAACATATAACAAAACCATGAAAGGACCGTATAGGTATAGTGTCTTTAGAAACTGGGAAACATAAACAACTGGTTCATAAATCATTTACGTTGTCTCCCATTTATTTCATCATATATAGAGTACCTTTTTGGAATATCCTACTTAATATCCTTCTTCCTGACCTGGGGAAAATAAAACATACAAAAGGGTGAGCTCAAATACTCAGTAAGGGTAAAAAAATAAATATCAAACATATCATATTCATAAGAACATAACATTTTTAAAATCTTATCCTGCAAAAGAGATCATAACATGGGATAAATCATAGAAGTGAAATGTAATTCCAATAACCATAACATAAAACATGAAGCTTTGTGGAATACACACATAATCATAGAAAATCATTTCTTAGTAGTCAAGAATCATTTCCATGACTATCTTAGCGGATAAAGTCTTTTTCTGAACCGAGTTCACTCCTCGTTTTAGTGATATTTTACTGAACCGGTTTAACCGGCCGTTCCAGTCATTTCTATCTCATGAGATATAAATCTTTACCCAATGAATTGGAGGGAGATATAGGTCCCAACCATCTCATAATGATACCATTCTTATGTGTTCCACAAAATCATAAACCATACATCATAGCATAACCCGTGTAATAAAAATGGGATTCTTAAACATCATGACATCCTAAAACAATTCATATAAGATAAAGGAATTAATAAAAATAATTCCATCACAACATAATAAAATCAATTTTATAATAGGGATAGAAACAGAACCCTATATTATCTTATATGGAAAATAATTTTGATAAAACATTTGAACTCCATTCTTGAGGAAAATATACTTTCTACTTCAAAACACTTTTTCTTTTCTTAACATGTCATACAATTTTAAACTAAAATTAGTTGATTAAAAATAAACATGAAAAATTGTAAAGGAATATTCTTGGAAATAATGTTTTAAAAATCCATTCATGCTGTATAGGTTAAAAAAACATTCTTCTCGTACCTTTGTCGTAAAAGTCAAAAAGTAACTCGTATGAAAAATGACAAAAGATTCTTTTCATATCTTTTACTAAAAACTCACCGAAGGGTAAAATTGTATGTAAACTATTGTATAAGGATATAAATATTACATATTGAGGAAACATGGATGTGGATGACAAATATTCCCCATTAAATTCTGAAGTATAAAAAATCTCGGATAAAAATGAGATCGCGAGATTTTCCCTTACCTTATGACTGATTTTCTTCGTAAGTGTCTGAACCTCCAGTATAATGATTTAAATAATGTCATTGACTTATTCCATATTCATACCTGTCTTTATGATATCATATATGGTAATATTATTAGCTTTTTATTAGTAATATTTCATTGTTACTTGTTATTCGGGTGTTTATTGCTTTTTGTCCTTAAGCGTGTTTTGTCGAATAAATTATTATTATTCTTCATAGGTTATAGACACCTCATTTACAGAATGGTATTAGTGTAATATATATCATATTCATTTATTCAATTTATTTATATAATCATTATGCAATGAAGATCATGTAGAACGAGTCACATCACATCGTGGAGACGGTATTCCGTACGTACGCACCAGCGGTGATATCATTCCCATGATTGTGGAATTGTATTGGAGTGTATGTATACTATTTCAGAATCAATATCAATTTACAATAATAATATATAGTCATTATTTAAACCATTATACCAATCCAAGTATGGTGGTGGTGGTAAATAGATTACACCACGGCGTGGAGACGGTATTCCGTACGTACGCACGCGCGGTGATATGATTTTCCGTAGGATGGATTGATGGTGAAATAGGGTTGTTTCATACTTATAATAAAATATACGTATATGAGTGATACTGATGTTATTACTTCTAAATGAAACAACTAAAAACTAAAAAGTGGAATGAGAAATAAAGTCGAAAGAATCGGTAACAGACATTACCTCTTCTTTGAAGTGCCTCTCTGAGACCTCCTCTTAGGGCACTAAAATTGGACTTTGAAGAATACCAGGACCTCTAGGATTTTTCTTGAGAAGTGGGGAAGTGAAATGGGCAGGGGTTGATCGAGCTTGAAGGCTCAAAGTGGTGTGAGGAAGAGAGGGAGGAGGTGCCCTTTTAAAATGGAGGAGAGGGGCACCTTATAAATTATAAGAAATATTAGTTTATATTAAATCCCACCCCCACATAAAAACATCCAAAATGACTCATATCTGAATATTATATGTGATAGGGCTGTGATATAATTAACCAATAAAATTTAGACATGTTAGGAATTTATTTTAAACATTATCAACTTGATTTATCCTTATTTACCAATTTAATTTTATTTGTGGTAACAATATTCTAAATTTTAAATTATTATAAATAATTACATATGTGTTGTTATTTTTCCATAATTTGACCCTTTATGACGTTTTAGACCATATAAATTTTAATTTATAATTTTTACGTATTTTTGTGATTTTTAAACAATTTTATAATATATTATTTTTATAAAATATCAATAGTGTCAATTTTGACACTATTCATTTATTTGAATTTAAATAAAATATTTACAGAATTTATGTTCGAACTAAAAGCTTTAATAGATTCATAAAATGTCATATGTATCTATAAAATTAGTGTATCAAATTAAATAGTTCATATAATATTTAGTTTTATTTTTTTAAAACCATTTATTTGATATTTTAATTTATAAAATACATTCAACATCACTATTGTGTCATAATTAATAATAATTATTTAATCTCTAAAAATTCTAAATATATTCCTATAATATAGATAATTGAATTATAGTTATGGAAATATTCATGTTCGAAGTTTCATTAAGTTTATAACTAAATTAAAATTATTATACTTATAAGATTTAAGAAAGTGACATGTTGTCACTTTCTTTGGTTTTAATAATAATTAAATTCTTTTCATGGAAAAAAGTCCATTAAATGAATATAATCCTACCCTTAGGTGATATGGGACTTCTTGGAGTCATCCAATAGGATTTTGAAAAGTGTTAGGGTAATTTTATAATCTTATATTTACCCTTAATTACCCGATTTACCTTTAACTATGGTAAATAAAATTTACCGTAGTTACTATTCATAATGCCCAAAAATAAAAAGGAGCATATTAACATAATTTGGACCCACTGATTCCAAATATGGAATCCATTTTTCAAAATTCAATACACATATGTTGTAGTAATTAATTTAAAATTTATCCTGTTGTTAAGAAAATGGGTTTTAGAAGTTAAAAAATTGCCAAAGTTTAAAATCTTTTTACCTATGAATTCAATGTGAAATTAATGATAATGACATAAATTATATTAAATGGTAAAAATATATTCTATTTATACTTTAAAACCATTCAATATTAAAATTTAACCATATAAATTATCTCAATGAAAAAAGTTATTTTTATTTAAAAATTAGAACTATTCATCAAAATATGAAAGTTATCAGAAAAATATCAAAAATTAATCCAAAGTAAATTATTATATCCTGATTACAAAGAAGAATTTTATTATGTCAAATTGAACTTATAAAAATTTCAAAAACTAGATTTAATGTGGGTGCGCCATCAAAAGGCGGAAAAACTGCATTTTTTGAAAAAATACTTATTTTACCTGAAAAATTTATTTTGTTCTCTTACCATGTTCTAGAAAATGTGTAAGAATAATAATAATGTTATAAAATTCAAAACGTAGTTATTTCTAGTCCATAATAATATATCGTTGTTTAGTGAAACCCGGTATTGCATACTACACACGCTATCGAGGAAGGACACGATTGCGTGTAATGCAAGCCAAGTCCGTATTGTGTGCTGTGAAAGATTCATTTGGTGTTGTATATAACATAAAAAAAATATTTCTCATAAAAGTCACGGGTGTTACATTCTACCCCCATTAAAAAGAATTTTTCCCTCGAAATTCGTCACTTTTCAACAAACAGATGAGGATACCTCTCCCTCATCATATCCTCAATCTCCCATGTAGCTCCTTCAAATTGTTGGTTCCTTGATAAAACTTTCACCAAGCGAGTGGTCTTGTTCTGTAGGACTTTTTCACTACGATCTAGAATCTCTATCAGCTATTCTTCATAAGAAAGATCTTACTCCAGCGGTACATCTTCTAAGCCGAGTACATGTGAAGGATCAGGTATGTACTTTCTCAGGAGAGATACATGGAACACATCGTGAACTTGGGAGTGATTCGGTTGAAATTCCAATGGGTAAGCTACCTTCACAACACGATCTAGTATTTCGAAAGGAACGATATACCTAGGGCTCAGCTTTACCTTCTTTCCAAATCTCATTACTCTCTTCCAAGGAGATATTCGTAAGAACACTTTATCACCCACTTCAAACTCTAGGTCTTTTATTTGGTTTTCGGTATAACATTTTTGTCGACTCTGAGCAGCTCTAATGTGTTGTTCAATAGATCGGACCTTTTCAGCCATCTCATCAACAAGATCAGGTCCTAAGATCTTTCTTTACCCAACTTCATCCCAGCAAGTTGGAGTCCTTCATTTCTTTCCATAGATAGCTCCATAAGGTGCCATATGAATACTGGAGTGAAAGCTATTATTATAAGAAAATTCCACCAAAGGTAGGTGTTGATCCCAACCACCTTTGAAATCCATAGAGCAAGCTCTCAACATGTCTTCTAGAGTTTGAATTGTCCTCTTAGACTGACCGTCTATCTGAGGATGGTAAGCAGTGCTAAAACTCAACTCTGTACCCAGAGTATGCTGAAGGCTTCTCCAGAACGTTGAGGTAAACCTTGGATCCCGATCAGATATAATAGAAAGTGGTACTCCAAGAAATCTTACCACTTCCTTTACATATATCCTGGAAAGATGATCTGGAGAGAAATCATCTTTAATAGCATTGAAGTGTGCCGACTTCGTAAGACGATCAACTATAACCCAGACAACATTATTTCCTTTGAATGTTTTAGGAAGTACAGTGACAAAGTCCATAGTGATGTTTTCCCATTTCCATTCTGGTATGGGTAGTAGTTGTAACGTCCCCTTATACTTTTGTCTCTCAGCTTTAACTTGCTGACAAACCAAGCATCGAGAGACATATTCAGAAACATCTCTTTTCATGCCATCCCACCAGAAGTACTCTTTCAGGTCCCTATACATCTTCGTGCTTCCATGATGAATAGAGAATGAAGAACTATGAGCCTCATCTAGCAACTCCTTCTTTAATTCAGGGATGGGAGGAACACAAACCCGAATCCTGAACCTTATTATCCCATCACAATCAAGGTTGAATTCAGGAACATTTCTTACCTTTTTTTGTAACTTTACATCTTCTTTATGTGCCTCTATAATCTTCACATGTATAGATGGTTGGACAATCATTTGAGAAAGATACAATTTTCCCCCTTCCATTATAATTCTAAGATCCATCCTTTGTAAATCCATAAATATTGGATCTTTTGTGATCCTCATCATGGACAAGCTAGCATGGTCTTGTCGACTTAATGCATCTGCCACCTTGTTTTCTTTCCCAGGGTGATAATTAATTGAGCAGTCGTAATCCTTAATCATCTCCAACCATCTTCTTTGGCGCATATTCACCTCGTTTTTTGTGAAATTATACTTTAAACTTTTATGATTAGTATAAATATCACACCTTTACCCATAAAGATAATGCCTCTAAATCTTTAATGCGATAATTACCGCATCTAATTCCAAATCATGAGTTGGATTATTTTTCTCATGGATTTTCAACTATCATGAGGCATAAGCTATCACGATATCATTTTCCATAAGAACACACCCCAACCCCTTCTTGGATGTATCAATATTAAGTCAAAAACCTTTCTCCACTGCAAGGAAGTGTGAGTACATGTGTATTGGATAACCATCTTTTCAACACCTTGAAATTCTCTTCACATTCCTCCGTCCAAACAAACTTAACTCCTTCCCGATTCAACAAGGTGAGTGGATTAGATAATCTTGAAAAATCTTTCACAAAACGTCGATAATATCCAGCCAAACCAAGAAAATTTTGTATCTCAGTTACTGTTGTTGGTCTCGACCATCTTTCGATAACCTTTGTTTTTGCTGGATCCACAGATATCCCCTCTTTTGAGATAATGTGACCCAAAAATGCAACTTTTTGAAGCCAAAATTCCCAATTGGTTAATTTGGCATAAAGCTTCTCCTTTCTTAAGGTCTTCAACACAATTATCAAGTGATATTCATGTTCTTCCTTGCCCTTTGAATAGACAAGAATATCATCTATAAAAACTACCACAAACTGATCAAGATAGTCTCGAAAGACTCTATTCATCAGATCCATGAATATATTAGGGGCATTAGTAAGACCAAATGGCATCAAAATAAATTCATAGTGTCCATACCTTGTACGGAAAGCTGTCTTTGGTATATCCTCCGTTTTTACCCTTAATTGATGATACCCTGAACGAAGATCAATCTTGTAAAAGTATTGAGCTCCGCGTATTTGTTCAAATATGTCATCAATGCGCAGGAGGGGATATTTTTTCTTGATAGTGATCTTGTTAAGTTCTTGATAATCAATGCAGAGTCTCATTGATCCATCTTTTTTCTTAACAAACAGAACATGTGCTCCCCAAGGTGATACACCAGGGCGTATGAATCCCTTATCAAGATTCTCTTGGAGTTTTTCTTTAATTCCTGCAACTCAATTGGGTCTATTTTATATGGTGTCTTTGATATAGGCAAAGCACCCGGTACGAGTTCTATTGAAAACTCAACTTCACGATTTGGTGGAAGACCTAGAAATTCCTCCGAAAAGACATCATCAAACTCCTGTAAAATGGGAATATTCTTAATCGTGAGTTTCTCACCATCCATTTGAGATAAATAATCTTAATTTCGTGGAATCAAGACCCATAAGATGGTAGAAATTTCCACTGGAAGGTTATTTTCATCCTTGCATCGATAGACGATCATATATTGATTTGGAATATGAAATGTGACTTCCCTTCTTTGGAAATTGATATGAGCTCCATACAGAGAAAGCTAATCCATTCCAAGAATCACATCAAATTCCACTATATGAAGGATCACAAGATTTGTAGGATGCACTTTCCCACAAACATCAATCGGAGAAGAATTATAAACTTTTGATGTGACTGTTGTGCCATTAGGGGTTTTCTAAGCTAACTCAACATCTAATTGTTGAGGTAATACGGTGATACCCTTAGAAAATTATTCATAAATAAAAGAGTGGGTGGATCCAGATTCAAATAAAACATTTACTAATTTAGAGTGGATGGTAAGTTTACCTTTCACCACATCGTTATCGTACTCTAAATCACTGATAGAAATTGCATGTGAATTTCCTTTGTCTTTAGCCTTAAGATTTTGTTGATTCCGATCGTCATCAACAACCCTTGGATTAGGGCATTTATTGGCATAATGCACCATCTCCTTGCACTTGAAACATTGAAGTGTAGTAGGTTCATTCTGTGTATCCCTTCCTTTGATTGCATCATTAGACATCTTCTTCCCATCATTGGGGCATTCAAATTCCAGATGACCTTCCTTTCCACATTTGAAACATTTACTTCTCCCTTTAAGACAACTCCCTCCACGTTTCTTTCCACACATTGAGCATAAAGAAATCTCATATTTTTTTCAGTGTGCTCTTTAGATTTTCCTCCGAATTCCATTTTTCTCTTCTTATCAAACCCATATGACTGATGGGTTACTCCAATCTCCATCTTATCTTTGAGAGCACATAAAACGATTTCCTCGTATCTATTGAAGTCCTTTATGGCTAACACCCTTCGAAGACTTGGTTTTAATCCAATAGAGAATCGATCGATCTTCCTCTCAGGTTGGATAATAATTCTAGAAGCGTACCTTGCAAGTCTTGTAAAATTTGCTTCAGAGGTACCAACAGATTCATCATCCTTTTGCTTTAGTTCAAGAAATTCCTTTTTCATCTTTGTTTGAAGAATAGAATGGAAGTACATATTGAAAAATATGTTATTGAACTCGTCCAATTCCATAGAATCAATTTCATCCCTTTGCCTCGTATTATTAATAAGATTCCACCATTGATCAGTATCACCTTCCAAACGATCTACTGCTAAGATGACTTTATCATGTTCAGAACATTGAGGAACTAAAAATATCTTTTCAGTGGTTCTAATCCATTGTTCAGCCACTAATGGATCAGAAGACCAGCTGGATGAAGGTGGACGCTGCCTCATGAAGTATTCAACAAGAATTTTTCTCCTTCCTTTGCTCATTTGTAAGTCCTGCATGATTCATAGCTTGAGAAAGTTGTGTGAGCATGGCGACAAGATTTTTCATTCCAGCTCCCATAACGTTTGGTTTCTCAGGGGTATAATCATTGCATTGATCGTCGCATTCCACATTAACACTATTCCTTCTGGTTCCAGCCATTCACTGAAACCAAAAAGAATAGTGTGAGAAACACTAATTATAATAGGAAAACCACATAATCAAGAATAAAATTTCACACTTAAGGTCTTATCATAGGTTGTTCATGGCCATTTCTAAAACACTATGATTGTGTTCTATGCTTAGACATATCCTTAGGTTTCTTACTAAGGCTTTCACATCCTCATTTCCAAAGGTTGAATATACCTTTCCTATGTTACCAACTATAATGACCCATACTTTACATACATTGTTAATACTTTAATATTGAAGTAAACTTATTACAACATATAACAAAACCATGAAAGGACCGTATAGGTATAGTGTCTTTAGAAACTGGGAAACATAAACAACTGGTTCATAAATCATCTATGTTGTCTCCCATTTATTTCATCATATATAGAGTACCTTTTGGCATATCCTATTTAATATAATTCTTTCCGTCCTGGGGAAAAGAAAACATACAAAAGGGTGAGCTCAAATACTCATTATGGGTAAACAAAAGAAATATCAAACAGATCATATTCATAAGAACATACCATTTTGAAAATCATATCCTGCAAAAAGAGATCATAACATGGGATAAATCATAGAAGTGAAATGTAATTACAATAATCATAACTTAAAAAATGAATCTTTGTGGAATACACACATAATCATAGAAAATCATTTCTTAGTAGTCAAGACTCATTTCCTAGACTATCTTAGCGGACAAAGTCTTTTTCAAAACCGAGTTCACTCCTCATTTCAGTCCTGTTTTACTGAACCGGTTTAACCTGCCGTTCCAGCCATGTCTATACAATGAGATATAAATATTTACACAATGCATTGGAGGGAGATATAGGTCCCACCCATCTCATAATTATACCAGTCTTATGTGTGCCACAAAATCATAAACCATACATCATAGCATAACCCATGAAATAAAAATGGGATTCTTAAACATCGTGACATCATAAAACAATTCATATAAGATAAAGGAATTCATAAAAATAATTCCATCACAACATAATAAAATCAATGTAATAATAGGGATAGAAACAGAACCCTATATTATCCTAGATGGAAAATAATTTTGATAAAACACTAGAACTCCATTCTTGAGGAAAATATCATTTCTACTTCAAAACACTTTTCCTTTCTTAACATGTCATAAAATTTTAAACTAAAAGTAGTTGATTAAAAATAAACATGAAAACTTTTAAATGATGCTTCTTGGAAATAATGTTCTAAAAATCCATTCATTCAGTATAAGTTAAAAAAACATTCTTCTCGTACTTTTGTCGGAAAAGTAAAAAAGTACCTCGTATGAAAAACGACTAAATATTCCATTCATATCTTTTACTAAAAACTCACCGAAGGGTAAAATTGGATATAAACTATTGTAAAAGGATATAAATATTACATATTTAGGAAACATGGATGTGGATGATAAATATTCTCCAGTAAATTCTGAAGTATAAACAATCTCGGATAAAAATGAGATTGCGAGATTTTCCCTTACCTTTGGTCTGATTTGCTTCGTAAGTGTCCAAACCTCCTGTATAATGATTTAAATAATGTCATTTACTTATTCCAGAATCAATATTATTTTAATTATATCATATATGGTCATATTTATAGCTTCTTATTAGTAATATTTCATTGTTACTTGTTATTCGGGTGTTTATTGCTTTTTGTTCTTATGCTTGTTTTGTCGAATAAATTATTATTCTTTTTTTTGGTTATAGATACCATATTTCCAGAATGTTATTAGTGTAATATATATCACATTAAATAGTTCATATAATAATTAGTTTAATATTTTTAAAACCATTTATTTATATAATCATTATGCAATGAAGATCATGTAGAACGAGTCACATCACATCGTGGAGATGGTATTTCGTACGTACGCACGAGTGATGATATCATTCCTATGATTGTGGAATTGTATTGGATTTTATGTATAATATTTCATAATCAATATCACTTTAAAATAATCATATATAGTCATTATTTACACCATTATACCCATCCAAGTAAGGTGGTGGTGGAAAATAGATTACACCACGGTGTGGAGACGGTATTCCATACGTACGCACGCGCGGTGATTTCGTTTTCTGTAGGATGGATAGATGATGAAATAGGTTTGTTTCATACTTATAATAACATATCAGTGTGCGAGTGATACTGGTGTTATTAATTCATAATGAAACAACTAAATAAGAATAAGTGGAATAATAAATAAAGTTGAAAGAATCGGTATCGGACATTACCTCTTCTTTGAAGTGCCTCTTTAAGAACTCCTCTTATGGCACTAAAATTGGTCTTTGAAGAATACCAGGACCTCTAGGATGTTTATAGGGATGTGTGGAAATGAAATGGGCAGGGGTTGGCCGAGCATGAAGGCTCAAAGTGGTGTGAGGAAGAGAGGGAGGAGGTTCCCTTTTATAAGGGAGGATAGGGGCACCTTAGGAAATATAAGAGATATTAGTTTATATTTAATCTCAACCCCACCTAAAAACTTACAAAATGACTCATATCCAAATATTAGATGAGATAGGGTTGTAATATCATTAAAAAATAAAATTTAGACATGTTAGGAATTTATTTTAAACATTATCAACTTTCTTTATCCTTATTCACCAATTTAATTTTATTTGTGGTAATAATATTCTAAATTTTAAATTATTATAAATAACTACATATGTGTTGTGAATTTTCCATAATTTGACTCTTTATGAAATTTTCGACCATATAAATTTTAATTTATAATTTTTAAATATTTTTTTGATATTTAAACAATTTTATAATATGTTATTTTTATAAAATAACAATAGTGTCAATTTTGAAACTATTCATTTATTTGAATTTAAATAAAATATATACAGAAGAATTGTTCGAAATAAAAGCTTTAATAGATTAATAAAATGTCATATGTATTTAGAAAATTAGTGGATCACATTAAATAGTTCATATAATAATTAGTTTAATATTTTTAAAACCATTTATTTGATATTTTAATTAATAAAATAATTTCAACATCACTATTGTGTCATAATTAATGATAATTATTTAATCCCTAAAAATTCTAAATAAACTCCAATGATGTAGATAATTGTATTATATTTCTGGAGAATATTAATTTTCTAAGTTCCATTATGTTTATCACTAAGTTAAAATTATTATACTTATAACATTAAAGAAATTGACATGTTGTCACTTTCTTTGGTTTTAATAATAATTAAATTATTTTCATCGACAAAAGTCCATTAAATGAATATAATCGGACCCTTAGGAGATATGGGTCTTCTTTTAGTCATCAAATAGGATTTTTTCAGGTGTTAGTGTAATTTTATAATCTTATATTTACCCTTAATTACCCGATTTACCTTTAACTGTGGTAAATAAAATTTATTGTAGTTACTATTCATAATGCCCAAAAATAAAAAGTATCCTATTAACAAAATTTGGACCCTAGGTTTCCAAATATGGAATCCATTTTTCAAAATTCAAAACACATAAGTAGCAGTAATTAATTGAAAATTATTCCTGTTGTTAAGAAAATGGGTTTTAGAAGTTAAAACATTACCAAAGATTAAAATGTTTTTACCTATGAATTCAATGTGAAATTAGTTCTAATGACATAAATTATATTAAATGGTAAAAATATATTCAATTTATACTTTAAAACCATTCCATATTATAATTTCACCATATAAATTATCTCAATGAAAAAAGTTGTTTTTATTTAAAAATTAGTGTATTTTACTATTTATCAAAATATGAAAGTTATCAGAAAAATATCAAAAATTTATCGAAAGTAAATTTTTATATCCTGATTCTAAAGATGAATTATATTTTGTCAAATTGAACTTATAATCATGTCAAAATCCAGATTTAATGTGGGTGCGCCATCAAAAGGCGGCAGAACTGCATTTTTTGAAAAAAATACTTATTTTAACTGAAAAATTTATTTTATTTTCTTAACATGTTCTAGAAAATGTATTAAATGAATAATAATGTTATAAAATTAAAATATTTTTAATGATAGTCCATAATAATATATCGTTGTTTAGTGAAACCCGGTATTGCGTACTAGACACGCTATCGAGGAAGGTCGCGATTGCATGTAATGCACGCCAAATCCATATTGTGTGCTGTGAAAGATTCCTTTGGTGTTGTATATAACATAAAAACAAAATATTTCTCGTAAAAGTCTCAGGTGTTACATTCCCCATTTAAAATATAATTTCAGGTATTATAGATGGTTAATAATATGAAATATTTCAATTTGAATGTCATGAATATTTTTCATGAAATTAAAATAACAATATTTTTAAAAGATTTATATTATGGGGAAATACAAAAATTATTAGAAGTGTACACATTATATATATATATGGCTTCTTGTGTGTGTAAGACTTATGACCGAAATTTAAAAAACTATAAAACTAAAAGATCAACTTGAATGTAAGAATTTGATTTATAGTTTCAGTTCACTATAATATTTAATTTTTATGGATGGGTCATTACATAAACCATTCATAGAAACGATAAGGATAGTTTCATTAAAAAATAGCTCTAATGGAGTATAAGTAAAATATAGGGTTTTTGTCATTAATTAATATAAATACAATAAAAATATTATTATAAACATTTTTAAGGAAAATACAATATTAATCTTTTAAATTGATATTTAAAAAATAATATTTTCAAAAATATTAGATAAAAAAATTTCGTTGAAAATAATTATGAAAATTTATAAAGGGTGACTCAAATCATTGGGTTGTCATGACAGTAATAAATTATATTCATGGAATGTACATGAAATAAAATATTTCATTCACATTTTTTGTAAATGTTAAAAGGATAATCATTCATAAAATTAAAAAAAGAATTATTTTAAACCATTTGTTTAAAAGAAAAACATGGGTAATAATATCTTCAATAAAACATTGGAGAATAGTTAAATTATTCTTTAAATTTTTTATGGAAAATATTTATATGGAAGAAAAATATTCTTGACCATGTATAAATGAAAGTAAAATTTCCTCACAAACATTAGTTCGATATCTTGAGTGCTTAAAGAGAAGAAAATGAAAGGAAAAAATTGTAATTCACACAAATAAATTAGTCAGGATAATTTATATTATGTTTAATAAATAATTATTAAATAATTACCATAGTGTATAAATAAACAAAAAAATCTCGAATAATGTTGAGATTTTGAAATAAACCCTTGTAGCTTTTGTAACACTTGAATCTTAACCCCCCTGAAAAAATGAGTATTTAAATAATATTAATATAAAGGGAATCATGATATATCATATCAAATAATATTTATATATATAACTTGAATTAAAGAAGTGGTGAATATGACACATGTCTCATGAACATAATAGTGAGATGAGAACCCATTAAAAAGATCATATAATTTAGGTGATAATTAATCAATGTAGTGATTATTTATAAAAAAAATTAAATAAAAATAAATAAGTGTAAATAAAAAAAATCAGAGTTCATTTCACATATAATCATGGAATAACATACTCCATGAATTATAATTATTACCAAAAGAATGGAAATTGAGTTTAGAAACTCCTAAACACATATCTGAAATCATTCTAATGTGTTTAAACATCCAAATAATATATATATATTTGTTATAAATATATTAAAAATTCATAATCATATATAATACAATATATTATTTATTTATAGTATTTTATAACCCAATTATTAACAATTATTTACTAAAATGACAGGTTTTTGTGATAATTGCTTCGTTTTTTAGATATGATTTTGTTTAGTAGTTTTCATATTCAAAAGTTCATCTTGGTTAAATTATATCTATAATTTTAAAAATTTTATAAATATTATATATATATTCATTATATATATACTTATTTAAATTTATTCATAAATTTTAGACATAAAAAACGAAATTTACCTATCATGAAGATAGTGGGTTGTACAGTCGCATGAACACTATTTTCACATTTCAAAATTAAGAACCAAATATTGTTAAATAAGAAGTTAAAAATATAGAATTATTATTACATCATATACATAATAAAAAATCATTAAGTCAATCCTCTTTACAATTCTATTAATGAAAATTTAAAAATGATCACATCCCTTTGTGAAGATTCTAGCCCCCAAGTACATATAGTTAATGTTGAAGGTAAAAAGGTATATGTGATTTTAAAAATTCATAATCATAATTATTTCAAAGATATAATATTTATTCAATAGTTCCATATTTATTACCATTCTTGTAATGTTGGGATGAAAAACAAATTACATCATCACATGGAGACGGTAAGTCATACACATAGAAGAGCGATGTTTTCTCTTTTCATAGTATAGAAAAAAGAAAGAATTTTTCCATCCCAAAAAATAAAATCTATATATATTTAAGATTCTAGATTTATTATTTTATGATTTTTAAAATATACTTAGAGGAAGTATTAAAATGAATAAATTTGAAAAAGATTGCAAAGATGATTACCTCTTCTTTGTAAGTATTCCTTTATATACCCTCTCAATGTACCTAGGTATTACCTTTTGGATGACCATAAACTATAAAAAATGGATCATACTTTTAATCAGATAAATGGGTGCGATGTGGATTATCCAGGTTTCTCAATGCCGTGTTAAGAGAGGAATTGGGTATCCATTTATAAGGGGGAATGGAACAATTATATTTAAAAATTATTTATAAAAAATAAATTCATTCTCATGAAAAAATCATACAATTAGATATAGATTATAATATAATATAATAATGTTTAAATATTATCATAAAATGAACTTTTGATAGGTTTTGGTGTCCTTTTTTTCTCTATATTTTTTATTATCCTCATGGTTAAACAATATTAACCTTGAGCACAAAAACAACTTTTTAAATCATAAAGGGTTATAATTTTAATTATATGATAAATATTGGCTCAAAAATGGACAAGGTATGAAATATTTGGATTAATATTATCCACATCATCCTATTTAAATTTTTTTATAATATTTAAATAATTTAATAAAATATATTTTTTATTAATTATCGGTATTTCCCTTTTGATACTATTCAATTAATTTAATTTTAATGAAATAAAGAAAAGGATTTTATTAAAAAATATTCCTTTCACACATAATTAATATGATATATACATATATAAAATTTATTAAACAAGGTAATCCCTCCAGTTTTTGAAAAATTTTAATCAATTTAAATTAATTTAATAAGTTTTTTCATTATTTCAATAAATATTTTACGGGTGTCATGTAACTGTTTAAGGTAATTATTAAATCAGTGAAAATTAAAAATAATTAGTATAAAATGAATAATTTTATTATACATTAAATAAAATTTATTATTCATTTATAACTTATTTATATCTTTATATGAACATAAATGAGATCTTTAAATTCAGGATTGTAACGTTTTGTATTTTTCATTACTTTATATAATATAAAATTTCATATCAAATAAAATTAATTTCAAGTGGAAATATTTTAGTGTTTTGTTTGTAAAAGGAAAAAATCATCTAATATAACAGGATAATGTAATGTGTTAGAGAAAATTTAAGGCCTTATACAAAAGTTTTAACCTTATTTTACCCATTATACCCATACGAAGGGGAAAACAGTATCCATGTTATTATTACAAATGGCCAAAATAAATTGGAACTATATACTAAATTTAATCCTCATAATTAAAAATAAGGTATACATTTTAAATATTCAATATCCTGAACTAGAATAAATTAATTTAATATAAAAACACAAAACACAACAAAAATTAATTTTTCAGATAAATGCATTTTTATATATGATGTTTTTTTAAATCAAATGTAGAAATAAAATTGATTACAATGAACATATTTGTATTATTAATAATAAAATAGAACTAATTTTAAATCGAAACCATTTTAATAGAAAATTAATCATGGTAAATTCTTGAAGAAATATATTTTCTAATAAAAATTTGTATTATTTTTCTGTTAACTGGAAAATCAATCTTTTCAAAAATATAAAAAAATTATCCCTAAGATAATTTTGATATGATATTTTAAAAAAATGAATTAAATTTTATAAAATATAATCTCTAAATATATTATAAGTTAATTATAATTTCTACACTAACTTTCAAATATTGTTTTTCTGAATAAGTCATATTTCTGAAGTTTAAAATGATATTACATTAAACTTATTACATATTTAATTTCAATAAATAAATTACATAAAATTTTTATACATATTTTTCATAATTTATTTAAAAATTCATTCCCACCAATCCCAGGGCTAGAAGATAACAGTTACATTAAACTTCAATATTTTTAATTATAGTGACCCTAACTTTTCGTACATAGATATAACATATTTGTATATGAATACTATAACATAGCATAATGAAAAATTATAGAATCTTTTATTTCTAGTGCATTTGAAAAAATGGATACATAAAAAATTAGTTACTAAAATACCTTCATCATCTCCCATTATGTCCTTCATAACTATCACCATTATTCGACATGTGATACTTAGTACATTTATTCAAAACCTGGGGAAAGGAAAATAATAATGGGTGTTCTCAGATTATCATTAAGTGTATACAATGGAGGTATAAATGATCACATAAATATAACATAAACATAAGTCTTAGAAAACATTATCACAATATTTGAATATAATACCCTTTACACCATAGAACATAATCATTATCCTTTAAATAAGTTATGGGAGTTCATAAGACATGTATCATAATGTAATAAAAGAACATGATCCTTGAGGGAATATCATTTGAATGGGTTTACTCCCAAATCCATCATAGTATTAAAGGTTTACTCCTAAGGCAACCATTATGGAAAATTTCCCTTATTGAAGTGGGTTAACTCCCCATTACAACCTTATTTATCTAATAAGATATTAATATTTATCCAATGTATTGGAGTGATTTATAGGCTTCACCCATCCAAAGTTATGTTGTGACCATTTTACTTGGTTAAAATGTAACCACATTTCTTAGTTATAATTTAACCACCATTCATAGTAATAATATAACAACTATCGCATAATTCAAACCATATTTGTGTGTTCAAAAAAATCATAAAATATTAATCATATCATAAACCATGAATAGAAATGGGTTTCCATATTATATCATCATAGCATAAAACATGGAAAAGAAAAGTGTTTTATAAACATTCCATAATTTCATCATAACATAACCCATGGAAAAGAAATTAATTTAATAAATGTATTTTCATTATAAAAATAATCAATAAAGATAGAAAATAATTTAAATCAATGTTTTTTTCTGATGAATTGAAATACCATTAATATATCAGTAAACATTTTTTGGGAAAATATGCCTCCAATCATTGAAGTGACTTATTTAAAATCTAAACATTTATAAAATATTATGGAAAAAATATTGGAAAATAACCATGGATACTTTTATAGGAATATTCAATTCATTGAGTGATCATGATGGTGGTAAATTACGTTCATGTTATAAAAGATTATAAAAAATTCTCTTTTCACTTTTTTGTAAAAAGTAAATAATATATCTTTACAAAAACAAAAATAATATTCATTATAAATAATATTATAAAAAAGGTTACAAATTAATTTAAATTATAACCAGAAAATAGTAAAAACCTTTTTTAAATAATTTTTTGAACATGTCGAAATGGAATAAAATGTTATCCCAAATGAAAAGAGAAAGGAAGTCAATTTTCATTAAAAACAAATTTTTGGTAACTTGAGTAGTTAAGATTTGAAAAATTGATGGAAAAAATATATTATCAAGAAATAATAAGAGGATAATAAATTTAATGAGTTTTTTTATAGTTGATATGATATTAGCATCGAAATCATAATCATAGACAATCACGATAAACAATGAGATTGGAACCTAAAATCCTTACCACTTTTATTACTTTTGATTAATCAGACAAATGAATGAAGTGAAATGAGATAGATATGTATATAAATATAAAATTTATAATATGAATCATAAAATACATTTATGGAAAGTATATAGACCACATAAAAGAATTAAGTGGGGAATACAACATGTTTCCCAATAAAATAATGGTGAGACAAAATCCCATACCTTAGGTATGACTTCCTTTTTTCCATTATAACCTTATGTATAATAAATACCTAATAATTATACATCTATTATATAACCATTAATATATATATATATATATCATGCCACATATTTTTTCTTATTTCTTTTTATCATAAATTTCTTATCAATTCTGTATTAAAATCATAGTTCAGGGTGATATATATAATACCCTATAGATTTCAACATAAATTTAATATTGTACGCATGAAACACTTAAAGTCTACAAAAATAAACTTTTTTATTAGATAATATAGCTAGAACCTAGACATTATATATAATATTCATATGTATGTATTTTGAATTTTGAAAATCTGACAAACATAATTGCGTTCAGTAAGATATTTAGAGTTTGATAGGATCAACATACTTTTTGGTGAATAGTAACTAACCATTTTGAAATGTAACATGCCCTTATAAATATAAATTTACAATTATGAATAGTAATATGAACCTTATAAATATTAAATTCACCCATTTATGTATAAATAAAAATTAGTTACCTTATATATGAGAGTGAGTATTTTAAAAGTTAACAATTACATATTGGTATTTTTATGAGTAAAAATTATTTAAATCAAATTTTTAATTAATAAATTACTAATATTAATTTACATAAAAATTATTCGTAAATAAATATTATTTTTCTATTATTTTTGGAAAATTTAATGATACCTTTGTTAATGTTTGGAAGTATTATAAAATCAGTTTTAAATTTAAAATCTTTATTTTTTATGAAAATAATGATTTATTTAAAAATTAAATCTCCCTCATTTAGAAAATTAATTTAATAAAAATGGAGTTAAGTTTATAATTCTACATTTTGAAAAATGTTTAGGGTGAATATCTGTGATTTTTCTAAAATACATGAATTTTTGGTGAATAGTGAAATTCTATAATTTACAAAATATGATAAATAAATGAATATCTTCACCATGATTGAGTCATGGGTGATGTAAATGGTCATTGGTTCTAACTAACATAAACTTATTAATATTTTTAGTCCAAATAATCAACAGTATTCATAATTTTGAGACAAAATAATAAAATAATGATTAAAATAATTGAAAAATCTTCATATCCTCCACTATAAATACCACCCCTCACTCCTCTTCCTCTCACACCTCTAAATATTTGATCTTGGACTACTTTCTGAAAAATAAAATTCCATAGTACCTACTAACTTACAGGAGATCTTGGTCTTTCCAAATTATCCAAATACCTTACATTAAAGAGATTCTCAAGGAGGAATATTCAAGAGGTAAAATCCACTTCTTTTTTCAATTATTTTCATTTCAGGTTCCTTTTATTTATTATACTATAACCACCATTTATATAAAAATGATCATGATAACTTCAATATATTTTATATAATGTAATTATATCTTGTTAATGTAAGAACCATCATCAATCTCTTTACTCTCCCTGTTTTATATTTTAAAAATGAAATCATCGGCCGAGGAGTGCTTCTTTATAACCTTCATAAATGATGAAGTTTTGTTCATGACATTCTTCTTAAATACTATTAATTAAATTATTTTAATGGTTGAAACATATTTTAAGATTAATATTAAAACTTTTTTGATGGTCTATGTGTAACTTATTTAAAAAATTCCTAGAGATAATAAAAAATTAGTTTGTTATGACAAATAACCGCCATAATAATCTAAATGATTATCAGTTAATGTATAATATAATTTTTAATCCACATAATAGATAACCAATTACAATTTCAAATTCTAGTTAAAATCATGAAATTTCAATTCTGGGTAATTTTAACAATTTTAAATGAACTCTATTACTTATAATCATTCGAACCAATCATGAATTCAAGGAAACAAACACTCAGGAAGGAAATAATTCAATCATATAACATAAAAATAAGGCCATAAATAAACTTAATATAACTTTAATGATTCAATTATTTTTATATAAGGTTATGAAGTCATTAATTAATGGATTAAATTTTATTATCTAGGATTCTAAGGTCAATTTCAGAACACGTTCGGACGTAAGGTAAGGGTTTTCTACCAGAACCTCAATTTTCATTCTAGTTTCTCCTATTCTCTACATACCTCAATAAAATTATAAAATATTCACATGTACTCCTAATTAATATTATTTTAAGGTTCTATATTTTTGTACAAAACATATACCTTCTTTATTTTATGGGTAGTTACATGTTTTAAAACGATCTTTTATAAAATATTCCCTATAAACAAGCCTGTTTCAAAGAAACTTCTTGAATTCTTACATATTTTCAAATAAAGTCTATAATATATTTTTGTAAACCATTATTTTTCTAAAATAAATCAATTTATTATTAAATAAAATACATTAATTAACTTCTAGTTTTATGAAAATATTTTTCAAAATAATGTTTCATTTCAAAGTAAATGAGTATTTATCTAAAGAATCACTCAATGATTTCATATGAGTATTTTTAACTATTTAAACACTCTTGTTGATTCTTATGTTTAACTGGGATTAATATTTTTTGATATAATATACCATATCTTATTAAATGGTTTATGATTAGTTTGACTGTGTATGTGCTATCTTGATACCATTCACCATATTACTCTGAATGGTGGGTGTTTATGTTTAATGGTTGGGGAATGTTATTTGCATTTCATATGTTAATTTCAATATGAACATACATGTTATTTATGTTTTTCCCATTCATATGAATAATTAATTGGACTTATTATGTCATGGGTAAAGCCTTATATATCCCCTCAATGAATTGGTAGGTATCATTTTTCAAACTATCATGGGGTTTTACCAATTATTTATGGTGTCTTGGTCGACGACTTGAGATTATGATTATGATATATGACATTATGAATGATCTCAATGTGAAACAGAATATTGATAGTCCATGTGATTCTTCTAAAAGTATAATATCTATAGTTCTATTTTATGGAATTATTTAATTAGTTTTTATTCCTTCCATATTATGCTAATGTTTATATTTAAAGGCATGTTCTTAGTTTTTCATAATGCATAGTGTTTATGTTTATAATTAATTACAATATATTATTTACCTTACTGATCATTTGATGTCACGCAATTCAAATGTTTTATATATACCTAGGATGTGAGGAAATGTATTATGAATGACTTGCAGGGATTATCATAGATTTATTGGAGTTACAAATGGATATTCTATATTGTATTTAGTTTCAAGTTGTAATGTTAAATATATTATGTATATAGTCTTCCAAAACTAATAAACTATTTGGTCCTTTTGTGACAAGAATTTCTTAAAATCACGCCAATAAAAAAAAATTTGAACCAACTCTAGGAAACTAGGGTTAAGGCGTTACTGTTGTTAGGAGAGGAAGTTCAGTAGAAACCATGGAAACTAGGTAAAGAAAACATAGATTAGGGAAGAAATTCGTAAGGTAGAATTTGAGGAAAATAATACTAGAACATCATATAATTTTGGTAAGGAAGATATTATGTTGATCTTCCTAGAAAAACATTCATATCTAGATACTACAAGTTGATGTGGTTTTGGAAAAAACGTACCTAGGAGTAACAACTTAGACACAGTGTTACGGGCTTGACTTGGGGTGACCTGGTACACAAAAACGGGCCTTACTATGCACATGGTTTCACACTCCCAAGTGATATTCAGAGTATAATTAAAATTTCATTTATGATCCATTGTGAAGGATTTAAAAGTAAAATTTTCCTCAAGTAAACCATGTTAATGATTATTAGATTATTAACACACATGATATCAATTATTTTTATGAATTTTTATAATTTAGAATCATCATTATGTTTCATATCATAATCTAGTGTATGAAATGATTTAAAAATGTTCCTAGTGAAAGGAATGGAATAAACATGAACTCATGTTTACTGTGTAGGGATTTACCTCCTACGTATGATAATGATGTTGTGACTGGTGTTGAGAATCGTATATCTATTATGGGAAAGCTAACATAGGTTATAAATGATAACCATAACCGTATGGAGCATCCTGATCAATAATGTGGAGGAGTGATGTTAGAATTCTTTAGGTGAATATAGACTCAATCATTTAATGGTTCAATAAACCCATTCATAGTAGAGTAGTGGATATGATGCATAGAAAAGATATTTCTTGCTTTGGGAAGTAATGAAAGGGAGAAGGTTTTTATGACAGTTTATCATCTATCGGGAGATGCCGAACAATGATGGTAATTCATTAAAAACAAATAGGAGGAAAAATAGAATGAAAATATGAAATGGATATATTTTAAGGAAATACTCTTATAAAAATACTTTCCTTGTTAAAAGTGAGCATATATGGAAAGGGTGTTTATGAATCTGAGGCAAAAAGGGGATGACAGTATTATAATGTAATAAGATAACATCAAAAGGATAAGAAGGAATGTTATATAATATATACATAACCCAAGGAGAAATATATTTATCAATTATTTGGTGGTTTAAAAGCATTCTTCTAAATGGAACTATTCTCAAAAAAATTCTCTCCGTATGAAGATATAGTCTCATTTTCTATTAGAAGAAAATGTAATTATCTTTGTCTTATGAATTTAATGGAATGAAATAGAATAAGAAGGATGTTGAAAAATCTAGAAAAGTAAATAAGGAAAGGGGGAGTAAGGGATGAATTTATTTTTCATCATGTGATAATTGTGGGAAGATACACCCCATTACGTGACTGAAGGGTACGGGTGTTTGTTACACGTGTGGAGGAAAAATCCACCAATCTCGTGATTTTAAGGGAATTAAAGAATCCATCATGTTCACTTACAAAATTGAAAATAGACGGTACATTATGAAAATGATTTTCCTAAGCGTCAAGGAAATGATCCCGAGATAAGGCCAAAGAAACAGGGCCAAATTTATGAAATCATAACTGCTAAGGTTGAAGTTCCTAATGATTTTTTAGAAAGTAATTTAATCATTTCTCAAACATATCTAATTATTTATTTTATTATGGATAATAGAATTATTTTATATCTTTCATGTTTTCCATGAACATTTTACATTTCCATTTTTATTTAATAAATGATTCCTTAGATAATACACTAAAGGGATGCATCATTGCAATAATTATGTGTCAATCAGACCCCCTTATGACACAAAAACATCCCTTAATTGATGAAATTATCATCATACCCATGATTTACTTAGATATAATTATTGGTATGAATTTGATTTCAAACTATGATGCAAAAATATAATGTAATAAGGAAAACGTTACAATACATGAGAATGATTTAAAATCCCTTATCTTTAAAAAAGAAACCTCTCCATATGATTCATATCTAGATCCACCCATTGTAGCCCTACTGAATTACATTATTAGGGAGGAAGAGAATGCAATATATATGGATGAAGAAATAAGCCTTCAATTTGAGGATGTACCTATTGTGCAAGAATACAATGATGTTTTTCCAAAATATTTACCTAGACATCCTCCAGAGTAGGAAGTTGAGTTCCCTATTAATTTAATTCCTTGTTCATATACTATATAAAAGACTTCATATGGAATGGACACTATGGAATTAGTATAAATGAATAAATAACTAGAGTAATTAGGTGATAACGTAATTTTTAACCCTAGTGTTTCTCCATAGGGAGCCCATATTATTTTCATTCATAAGAAAGATGGATTTATAAGTCTTTTCAATGACTATAGGGTGATAAATTCTATTAAAGTAAAGAAAAACTACCCTCTTCCTTATATTGATGATTTATTTAACCAACTTCATGGAGCCTAATAATTTTTTAAGATTTACCTTCAGTCTGGATATCTTCAGTTGCATATAAATAAGGAAGTTATTCAAACAATAGTAATTCAAACTAGGTATGGGCATTATGCGTTTACAGTAATTTATGTTGAACTAACTAACACACCTTATGTTTTCCTTGATATAAAGAGAATATTTTTTAGGGAATATCTTGATTACTTTTTTTGAAGTATTTATGGATGATATCTTTATTTAATCCAAATGCTACGAAGCTCATGATAATCACTTGCACATTATTCTGATGTCTCTTAGAAGAAACGAATTATATTGGATGTTTAGAAAGTGTGAATTTTGTCTTCGTGTAGTTTTTTTCTCATACATATTTTCACTAAGTATGGAATTATAGTTGATCATGTTATGAAAAAGTCATTTCATGAATGGCCTTCTCCAATGAACATAACTAAGGTATGTAGGTTTCTTGGTCTAGAAAGTTATTATCAACATTTCATTTTGAACATTGCTCATTTGGCCAACCAGCTGACCAAGCGTACTCATAAATGGGTTACGTTCATATAGAAAAAATGAATTTGAATAATGTTTGGATGAATTGGACAAGATAATAGTGAATGATTTTATCGTTACTCTGCCATTAAAAAATGTTGGATTTGTGATTTATAGTGAAACATCAAAGAAATGACTTGGTTTCATACTTATACAGAATGATAGAGTTATTTCATATGCATTAAGGTTGTTAAAAATTAATGACCAAAACCATCCAACTCATGATCATGAGTTAGTTTCTGTAATCATTGTTCTGATGATATGGAGACACTGTCTATTTGAGTTGGTTCCCTAGAAACCAACTTCATTTTATTTTATGAGAAACTTGTATTCATTGGATGAATATTAATAAAATACATATCACATCATGATTGTTCTTCTGCATGATATATTATGTGATAATACCTGAAGAATAGCTTTCTCATTAAAAGGTCATAGTAGATCCCTGCTATGATGAGAACCCGGATGTTCCATGACACTATACAAAAATATACATTCTATGGCCAGATGATATGATTTTAAGGGACACGAATGATATAAGACATTAGGGGTGGTGACTCATGAAACTTTGAGTCACCTTATCATGGTGTGTGCCCTTGAAAATATCTAAGACAATATTATGAGAATAGGACCCACCGGTAGGAAAGACACAATCATGAGTGTCATTGGATATTTATATATATGGATGTATGTGTTGGTCCTTAAACATTAATATTATTATTAATGGGTGTTATGACTCGTTCACATAGATTTATTGACGAAAGTCCTAACAGAAGATGTTCACATTAAGGTGGGATATGATGGGTGTGTCATGAGTAATATGGAATTAATGAATAATGTTAGAAATTATATGTCGCTTCTACGGACGTGGATATCTCCATCCCTTTGATGAAAATTATATAGCCAAACTATATACAAGAAAATGGTGTTCTCTGGGAAATATCAATTCCCAGAAGTCAAAGAATGAGAAATTGATCACATGGGTTGATGGTAGTGGCATGTAACCTACATGATTGGAGATATAGAGACAAAGGGATTATATTACACAGTATGCATTCATATGAAGTGATATTTCATTGAAAAATCAACCTATTTATCTTGGGTGCCTTGTCCTATTGCTAGCCAGTAATCGTGGATATTAGGAAACCCCGCCTAATGCCAATGAGAATGTGGCCTTGAGGGCCACACACTAAGTGTAGTCATTATCTCAGTTAAAAATGTATTTATTTAAAAAGTATAAAAAATATTATACACGATTTTGGTTTAATAATTATTCAAGTATGCCTGATTTCATTTCTTCCATTAGTAGTTACTTGAGTGAATATATTGAAGGTGGCATAATTATTTATTAGAAAATAATGGAGTTATGTTTATTTAATAATTATATAGTCATTATTCTGGGGCTGGAAAATATTGAGGAGGATTGGCTGACAAAGATATTGGTACAGTGTGAAATAATATTAAATATAATTTGGTTAAATTATATTTAAATATAATGTGCAAGTTAAGAACATTTCATAGAAATAATTTCATTTCTATTATTATTTTACAATGGGTTTCACATGGAATTATCATTTAAGTGATATCACTTATGCTAATTATTTATTATAACATGCGGAATTAAAGTCCCCATTATGTTATTATTCCCTATATTACCCTAGGGGGTCATTCGGCCACCTAACCAATCCTTATTTGCACAACATCGTTGGAAAAATGTTCTTGATCATAGATAACTCTTACCTCTCCAAGAATTTTCTCAAGAATGAAAGAGATCATCCCCAACTAGATCAAGGAGAAAACTTTGTAAGTGATTCCCAAGGTGATTGAAGGAAAACATCTCAAGCACAAGGATCTTCCATGCTAGAACCCTAATACTCATTTGGTGACGTCTATAGGTACATGGAGAACTTGTGGATCAGTTCTAGAGGATTCCTATCCTTGGATTCTACATCACAACAAAGACACTCTTCATACTCATGGTTGGACACATCAACAATGAAAGAATATCCTTGGAGGTATTTCTATAATTTAATTAAATTTATTAGAAAAATTTATATTGATCCTCTCTTATCACTTTCGGGTTCCCCCCTTTGTATTTTTTCTTTGATTTAATTATATAGATACTAGTGTTTATCATTATATTGATCCTAGATTAATCATCGAGTATGGAAATTTTCAAAGTTCTGTAAACATCCATCTTACACTTTTGATATTCCTGGAACCTACAGGTGGAATTAGAGGGGTCATATTTTAGTTGATAATTATTTAAATAATTTTTAGATGATTTATGCTTTAATAATTTAGTTTTCCAATTCCAGTTTAATCATACTTGTAATCTGAATTTTGAGATTTTTTCCACCCTTATTATTTCTTGAGGATCTAACAGAGTTGATTAAATTTATGATTAAAATTAAATCGAGGATCTCATCAGGAGGAACCAATTTTATTATCCAGATAACATAAGAATTCACATCTTGTAGTCAGATCTACACATCATGTATTTGTGTTTAATGAATCAAGAGTAATTTAGCAATTACATAAGTCGTGTGCACTAATGACACGTTGTTAGTTAATTCATACACCACGTGTTAACTAGGAAAGACTAGCGCATAGTCAGTTGGACTACACATAGTGTCACCCACCAGACATGGTGTGTAGTCCCTTCAGGTTAGGGTCATGTCGTGTGTCCCATACATGGATTAACCGGCATGTGACTGTGTAATATGGAGTCTACATGGTGTTTGTCCCACTAAACATGCCATTTACTCCAATTATTTCTGAAGTACACCTCACATGCTATTTCCCCAGGCATGTACTTCAGATGGATGATAATGATAGTACACAATGTGTAGTCAGAAATACACACCGTGTATTTTTTCGAGATTACATTTATTTAAAAAATTATTATTATATTATTTAACCCTTTAGACATGTACCTTTTTGGGGGCAAAATGCTGAGAAACAACATGTGATGGGTGTTTGATATATATATATGTGTGTGTGTTTAATTAACATATATTTAATGTTCAAATATCTTCACATCATGTATGAGTTGTATTACAATTATAAATATATGTTCATGCTACATGTCAAAAAGAATAAAGTATATACTAGTATAAAAACATGACGGGTAGTTTTGGATGGGTATTCACTCGGTTTTCTCCAGGATACATGTTATGTAAAAATATAATGATGAGAATCTCAAGAAAATTTAGAAAAGGATTATGATAAAAAGGATTGATTAATTAATAATAATGATTAATAGATTCGAGCATAACGTATCTTAGTAAGAATGATAAAATAATTGAATGATAGTTTTATTAATTGTGTAAATCATTTCATGTATGTGGATGATCATGAGCTATACCAGAACTTTTTATATGATTGGTTCCATTTAAATTTATTAAATTAAAATTGTTGGCATGTGTGCCTTCTACTCATTAATATGTCGGGCCTATGTTCCCATGGTTTATTTTATTTAAACCCCCTTTTACACCTCACTTGTATGTGAGTTAAAAGTATATATAATTGATGGAGCTGTCAAGTTAGTTGAAGTGGTTCAAGTTAAGATCAAAGGTGAATCCAATCTAGGAGATGGAAAGGTGGATAGTTGGAAAGCATTTAACATGAACCTTAAACTGTTCAATGTGTTACTACCCTATAATAGTGGTAGTTTATCAACTGCTAGATACATGAAGAAATAGTAAATATCATGATCATATTCCTTATTTTTTTCAATTTTGTGGTTATTCATTATGGATGTTTGAAGTGATCACATAATTAAATAACTTACAAGCATACATGATGGATCTAAAAAAAGCCTTATGCATAAATATTATCTATACGTGATTTATCACTTATGTATATCCCATATACCATTAAAAATCATCTGAAAATATAATATGTGTAAATTTATGCATAAAGGATAAAATACCTCACTATAATAATAAGTCGGTATACCCGTTCATTATCATTGTTAGAATCAAATCCTAGTTCAATGTTATTGAATAAAACTATTTGTGGTGCATTCAAATATCATGGAATTATTATTTGATTTCCTATTTACATAACATAGTTTACATTACGGGTTGAGATCCCTAGTAGGTCTTGGTGAAACTGAGAGAAAACAGGTTGAGGAAATCCAAAATTAAGGATGTCAGGATTAGGGAGTCCACTCAACAGATCCGGGAGGTGTGAGTATAAGACCCCGACCTTAAACCTTATTAATATTGAATTAAATGAATAATTCACATTGAGGATCTTTTTAGGTTTAGAGTTTTATAGAATTAGGACATAACTATTACATATCAAAAGATTAAAAAGAATAAACTTCTAATAAGTTTACATAAAATAAAAACTCTTAAAAAGAAACATGTCTACTTCCATGTTTTAGGTATCATGGAATTCCCTTGATCCCATACTTGACCCTATTCCATGTTAGGTCCTGTGAAAAACATTTCGAAAACTTGGGGTGAGCATAAAAAGCTCATTAAGGGATACACAATGAATGAAAACTGTTAGTTTTTCAAAACAACAAGTAAACCATGTATACGTTATCAAAGTAATACTTTTCAACTTTATGAATTAGTAAAAACTCTTCACTGAATAAAAGTTCATTACTTACCATTTTGTAACCAAAATATTACCATAAAACCCATATAAAGATCACATAACATATAAAGGTAACTTGGGACATAAACATACTTAAATGGAATAACCATACGGTTAACTTCCACACATATAACTTAATGGAATAGCCATACGGCCAACCTCCATACCCAATGAATTGGAGGTTATAACGTAACCACCCATCCTGGTATTCACGACACCACCCGTCATATGGTTTATCACGTAACCACCCGTCAAATGTCCAAGTACCATTATAAAATCATAAGACATAAAACAAATATAATAAAAAGAAAACATTTCCACATTTTGATCACAATATATCACTAATATATAATGACATAACAAAACCATTATAAAAACCATTTTCAAAACCAAAATACATTAGAGAGTATATGGTATTTATTTCATTTTGAAAAACATTACAGCTTGTTGAGGAAGCCAAAGACCAAATAATACTCGCGGTGGTGGAAAAGGTCATTGTCACCGCGTACATTAAAAGAAACATTCCTTATTGTCGTTTTGTAAAACACTTTGTAAAAAAAGACTCCTTTTGTATTAAAGTAAAATTAAAAGGGGTTTATACACCATATAAAAGAATGAAAGATGCCCCAATGAAAGGAGATTGAGACGAAGTCTCTTACCTCAGGTCCGACTTAACTCGATCATTTTTTAACATCATGAATAATAAACTTGAGTAAATTTATACTTTCTTAAGAACGTTTTTCAAGTTAATTATTCCTTTTATATCAATTATTACCATGTTATAAACAATATGCAATTATTTAATTGAAAAATGTTTGTTTTGTCGATATTTGGTACTTAAGTCGAAAGTGGACTTCTTACAATTACATGTTGTTCGTGTGGTCAAAGGTTCATTATTTCCAGAATGATATTCATGATTTGGATATCATATATATCATATATATCCAGAATATACTTGTATTTATAGTATTTCATAATCATTTAGAAGTAATAAATGAAATTCACCATTCATGGAGACGGTAAGCCGTACGTACGCATGAACACTACTTTCATTTCTATGTCATATTAATGGAATTAAAACTAAATGATAGGTATGTATATTTTAATTCCCGAATTATATTCATCATTTAGATTTAACATAAATCATATATAATAACTTTAAATACATCCTTTATACGTCCCACATATGGCATTAACGAATCAAATCACATTGAGGGGGCGGTAGTCCGCACTTCCTAAAATGAAGATATCACATATATCCATAATGGAAGCCATAAAGGTATTCCATAAATGAAAAATACAGAAGCTTAATGAAAACATAAACATATTATATATCATATATAAATATAGTGACATCTTAATGGAAACCTTTTAAGTTGTTAGAAGAATATTGAACAATCATCGTTTCGTGAGGTAGAAATTCGCCATCCACAGAAACAGTATGTTCATTAACCATTAGATTTAGGTGTGTGTAAGTGTAGCTCGAATTGTTCCTATAAAAACTTCCTATTATATTGAATATACTGGTGTTGTTACAAAATAAATGAATACAAATAGTTTAGAGGGTTGGAGAAGCAAAATAAAACATAAGAACACAAGAGAAAACACTACCTTTAAAACAGGTAACTCTCTTAGATTTGAGCTCAAAGGCTTCCTTGGGAAGACTTATGCCCAAAGTGAGGATTCTAAGAGTAATAAAGGGATTTTTAAAGACAAAAATTGTAGAGATATGCCGAACCAAAGTCTTGAGAGGTGTGGGTAAGGAGGTAGAGGTGGGGGCCTTTTATAAGAGGAGAGGAGGGGCACTCTTGGAAAGTTATAAAATGTTACTTTATTATAAAATTATTTTCGGATTAAAAAGGTCCCAAAATAATAAATTAAGAGGCTATGGTGATAAGGGTTATAAATCCACTGATCAAATAGGTTTTTGACAAGTGTAGGTCTTAGATTTTACATTATCGTTTCATTTTATTTAAATTGTTAAAAAATGAGGTAGTCGCTGCATCATCATAGTTCCATAAATAATTTAATTTATTTAATTTCAAAAAATTATAAAAAACATTCTTGATGTAGGAAATCGTTTTAGCTTTCTAATTAATATTTATAGTCAGAAATCTGACTTGCATATCCCCATTTAACAATTGTTTTTGTAAAACAACTCATGTTTGTGACATTTTTATTTTAACTTTAAATTAAAAGTTATTAATTTCCTTTTCCTACCAAAGTGGATCCATGGGGTCCCCAAGTTGACCCATTGATTTTCTTGGTCGTCCATGACACATCCAATAAGGTTAGGGCATGTGTCTATGTCATTTCATATTATTAATACATTATTTTTACCTTAAACTACACTAATTACCTCTAATCGTGATTAAAAACATAAATGTTACTATTCACCAAAAAATTATTTTAATCCCATTGAACCACAATTTAATTATTAATGACAACCATGTATGTCAGATTTATGAAATTCAAAACATAGAGGTCGTAAAATTTTATTTAAACGGAAAATCTGTTTTTATAAGTACCACTTAGTGGTTTCACTATTCATCAAAAATTGATGTTTTTCAGAAAAATACCAAAACTTCACCCTAAATATATTTGATATTCTGAATTATAAAATGATGTCTTTTTTACAAAATTCAAATCATATAAGGTACATTAATTAATTTAATAATTAATTCCCGCTGTCATGACAAATACCCTTTTTTTATGAAACAATATATATCAAAATATTGACACTAGTTTAAGTCCAATTGCAAAGTGAAATTAATTCCAATGACCAAAATTGGATTAAATGGTAAAAATATATTCTAATTTCACTTCAAAACCAATTCAAAAGATAATCTAAACATATAAATATATTATATTAAAAAGATGTTTTGAATTAAAATACAACATTTTTCACTATTCATTAAAAAATGATCTTTATCCGAAAAATACCAAAAATTTACAAAAAGTAAATTTTGATGTCCAGATTCTAAAGAAGAATTTTATTTGGTCCAATATAATTTATAAGAGTGACCAAAACTATATTTAATGATGGTTCGCCATCAAAAGGTGATAAGTGGACCTTTAGTGAAAATTAGAGTTTATATGCATAAAATTTAATTCTTTTCGTATTTTAAGCCTTTATCCTTTATTGGATAAATGTAAAAACATTTAACAAACATATATAATCATATTTTAGTAATTTCTATTCATTCCCACCAATACAACGGCTATGTGTTAACTACCATCTAAAATAATATTATTTTTTTACTAGTGTGCAACGTAAGATTTCAAAGAAACTCTTTGTTGCGTATCAGGTACGCTATCGAACATAGAAACCCCTTTAAAGTAAAATTAATATTTAATTCGTAAATATTAATAAATATGAAAATGTTTTATTCTTTATTTATCTGGGATGTTACATCCTTCCCCCTTTTGGGAATTGCGTCCTCACAATTTTATTCACTTATCAAAATAAGTTGGGGTATTTATCCCTCATAGAATTTTCAAATTCCCATGTTGCCTCTTAAACCATATGGTTTTTCCACAAAACCTTTACCTGGTGAATTACCTTATTTTGCAACACTTTCTCTCTTCGGTCAAGAATCTGGACTGGTTGTTCTTTATAATAGAGATTCTCTACCAACCGAACTACCTCTGAGCTCAAAACATGAGCTGAATCTGGCATATACTTTCTCAACATCGAAACATGAAAAACATTGTGTACCTGAGATAAACTCGGAGGTAAAGCCACTCGGTAAGCAACTGATCCAACTTTCTCCAGAATTTCATATGGTCCAATGAACCTTGGACTCATCTTTCTTTTCTTACCAAATAACATCACACTTTTCCATGGTGAAACATTGAGAAAAACATGATCACCTACCTCGAAAGATAGATCCTTCCTCCGGTTATCCGCATAACTTTTCTGTTTGCTCTGAGTTGTTCTCATGTGTTTCTGAATCAACTAAACTTTTTCCACCATCTCTTATACCAATTCTGGTCCCATCAGCTTCTTTTCACCCACTTCATCCCAAGAAGCCGGAGTTCAACACCACTTCCCATATAATGATTCAAACGGTGACATCTGTATACTAGAATGAAAACTGTTATTATAAGAAAACTCAACCAAAGAAATATGTTGGTCCCAAATTCCTTGATAATCCATCGAACAAGCACGTAGCATATCCTCCAAATTCGGAATTGTTTGTTCTGACTTCCCATCTAACTACAGATGAAAAGTTGTACTAAAATTTAATTCAGTAACCAATGACTTCTGAAGGCCTTTCCAAATGTTAGAAGTAAACCTGTGATCACGATCATATACAATGGAGAGGGGAACTCCATGCAACCTGACTATCTCTTTAAGATACAACCAATCAAGTTGACCTCGAGACAAAGTATCTCGAAGAGGATGGAAATGAGCAGATTTAGTCAATCGGTCAACAATAACCCAGATTGCATTATTACGTCGAGATGTCCTCGGTAATCCCACAACAAAGTCCATGGATATATTTCCCCATTTCCACTCTAGAACTGGTAAAGGCTGAAGAATCCCTTTCGGTAACTTCCACTCTGCTTTAACCTGTTGACAAGTCAAACACATTACAGTAAAATCAACAATATCTCTTTTCATTCCATCCCACAAGTAATACTCCTGCAGATCTCTGTACATCATAGTACTGCCAGGATGAACTGAAAACGGGGAACTATGAGCCTCACATAACAACTCATTCTTCAAATGTGAATCACCAGGCACACATAATCTCTTCCCAAACCTCAAAACACAGTCATTATCAATTTTAAATTCAGGAAACTTACCCTTCTGAACTAGCTCTACCTTTTTCTGCAACCCACTATCTTCCCTCTGCGCTTTCTTAATTTTGACTAATAGGGATGATCTCACTGATACCTAAAACAAAACAGAAGAACTTCCTACACCAACAACTTCTATGCCAATGTTCATCAAATCAAAAACCAAAGGATCTCATTAAAAACGTATCATGGTTAATGAAGCATTACTTTTTCATCTCAAAGTATCATCCACTTTATTTTCTTTTCCCAGATGGTAGTGAATTGTAAATTCATAATCCTTGATTAATTACAGCCATCTCCTCTATCTCATGTTCAATTATTTTTGAGTGAATATATACTTTAAACTTTTGTGATCAGTATATATTTCACACTTTACTACATTCAAATGATGCCTCCAAATTTTTAGAGCAAAAACAACAACATCTAATTCCAAGTCATGTGTAAGATAATTTACGTCATGAGTTTTCAACTGTCGTGAAGCATAAGAAATTACCTGATCATTCTTCATTAGGACGCAACCAAGTCCTTTCAATGAAGCATCACTATAGATAACAAACTCACCATTCCTAGAAGGAACTGCCAAAAATGGAGCATTCACCAATCTTCTTTTCAATTCCTGAAAACAATCATCACATTATTTTGTCCAGATAAACTTAACACCCTTCCGAGTAAGTTTAGTCATAGGACTAGATAACCATGAAAAATTTTCAAAAAACCATTAGTAGTAACCTTCCAAACCAAGAAAACTACGGATCTCGGTTACATTTGTGGGTATTGGCCATTCATCAACAACTTTTGTTTTAGCAGGATCAACAGTTATGACATCTTTGGAAACAATGTGTCCAAGGAAAGAAATTTGTTTTAAATAAAACTCATACTTTCTAAATTTTCCATTCAGTTTCTTTTCATTTAAGGTTTGCAAGATAACCCTTAAATAACTTTCATGCTCCTCATTACTTTTAGAAAACACCAAAATATCATCGATGAAAACAACCACAAACGTATACAAGAAATCATGGAAAATTCTATTCATAAGGTCCATGAATACAACAGGTGCATTGGTTAACCCAAAAGGCATAACTACAAATTCATAATGGACATATCTAGTATGGAACGCAGTCTTCGGAACATCTGCTTATTTTACTTTCAACTGATGGTACCCCGACCTCAAGTCAATCACCAAAAATACTGAGCTCCCTGGAGCTGATCAAACAAATCATCAATATGGGGAAAAGGATACTTGTTCTTAATAGTAATGTTATTTAAGGCTCTATAATCAATGCGAAGTCTCATTGAGCCATATTTCTTTTTAACAAACAAGACAGGAGTACCCCATGGTGATGTGCTAGGTTGAATGAAACCTTTATCTAATAACTCCTACAATTGTTTCTTTAACTCTAAAAGTTCAACTTGAGCCATTCGATAAGGGGGTTTTGAAATTGGCTTAGAATCAGGAACTAAGTCTACAGTAAATTCAAATTCCCGATCATGAATAATACAAGGCAACTGATCAGGAAAAACATCAAGATACTCATTTACCACTGGCACATCATTAATCTAAATAGCTACTTTATTTTCAACGATATGTGCAAGGTAACATTCATTTCCATCATTTAGTAGTTTCTCAACTTCCTGATATGTTATCAAAATCAAGGGTTTATTATTGTACACAAACTGAAAATCTTTCTGAAAAGAAACCATTTTAGCTCTGCAGTGAATCTTATCATGATAAACAGAAATCCAATCCATGCCCAAAATAACATCAAACTCCACTAGAGGCAAAAAAATAAGGTTTTCTAGTAGATTCTTTCCGCACACAAGGATTGGAAGGTTCTTATAATTCTATTTTGTCTCAATGTTCCCTCCGGGTGTTTTTACCACAAGTTCAGGATTCATATCTTGAGATGAAATTTCCAATTTACTAGAAAACTTCTCAGAGATGAAAGAATGTGTAGAACCCGAATCAAACAACACATTGGCATAATCTGAACAAACAAACAGTGTACCTGATACTACTTCATTCGATGGCCCGACATTTACTGAAGTAGTTGCAAAGGATTTCACCACCTCTTTCTGCTTGTATTCTGGATGCTTTCCCTCAGTTGAGTTCTTCATTAGACACTCATTTGCACAATGACCCATTTCATTACACTTAAAACATCTTACCGTTGGCTTTTCATTGCCCGCTTGATCATCTTCCTTACAGTTACGAGCAATGTGACCCGAATTACCACACTGAAAGAACTATCTAGACATGGATAAACATTCTCCAGGATGCATTTCACCACACTTCTCACAGGATGGATATTTGGTTTTCTTACCTCCTTGCTTCTTTGATGAATTCTTCCCTTTTTCCTGCCAACAGGACCTCTTATTCTGTTGTTTGTCAAAGATCACCTGATCATCGGCAAACTCCATTTCGACCTTCTCCGCACATCAAACAAGTTTTTCATAACTTTTGTACTCACGATATGCTAAATCCCTTCGATACCTTAGCTTTAACCCTGAGTAAAAACGGTTTATTTTACTATCAAGATCTCGTATGAAGTTTGGAGCATACATTGCTAGTCGAGTGAACTTTTCTTCATAAGCAGCCACTGAATCATCCTCCTGCCTCAATTCTAGGAATTGTTTTCCATCCTAAGACGAACCACCTTAGGAAAATATTTCTCAATAAACATTCCTTTTAATTCATCCCAGTGAAGATCATCAATCACATCACTATCCCCAATATTTTTCACCATTGACCACCACTGATCAGATTCACCTTCAAAACGGTAAATAGCAAGACTAACGTTTTGATGTTCTGAACACCCCATGACATCAAAAATCTTCTCCTGTGCATTAATCCACCCTTCAGCTAGCACGGGGTAAAATGATCCTCTGAATGATGGGGGATGTTGCCTCATGAAATGTTCAACCACTGACATGTTCCTCTGCGGTTGATCTGGCTGATCTCGTGCATGGATACCACCACCATTTATAGCCTGATTCAACAGTGCCATCACTGCAACAAACTATTCAGTTTAGATTCTAACCATCTCTGGTTGCTTATTTGGAAGGTTGTCTTCCTCCTGATGTCGTCCCAACATAGCTGCTTTGTTTCCTCTGTGGAAAACCATTCTGAACACAGAAATATCTTAGGCGAAGAAACATTGTAATCTTTAAATGATATATCATTTCAATCATACCATAAATTAATTCATAATTTAACAATTTTCTAACTCCTAAAGTTATCTAAACCGGCCTCTGATACAAACTATAAAGCCCCTCCCATAAACCATACATAATATTGAATTAAATGAATAATTCACATTGAGGATCTTTTCAGGTTTAGAGTTTTAGAGAATTAGGACATAGCTATTACAACTCAAAAGATTACAAAGTAGAAACTTCTACTACGTTATCATAAAATAAAAACTCTTAAAAAGAAACATGTATAGTTCCATGTTTTAGGTATCATGACTTTCCTTTGATCCAATATTTGACCCTATTCCACGTTATGTCCTGTGAAAAAAGTTTCAAAAACTTGGGGTGAGCATAAAAAGCTCAGTAAGGGATATACAATGAATGAAAACTCTTAGTTTTTCAAAACAACAAGTAAACCATGTATACTTTATCAATGTAATAATTTTCACCTTTATGAATTAGTAAAAACTCTTCACTAAATAAAAGTTCATTACTTACCCTTTTGTAACCAAAATATTACCATAAAACCCTTATAATGATCACATGACATATAAAGGTAACATGGGGCATAAACATACTTAAATAGAATAACCATCGGGTCTACTTCCACACATATCACTTAATGGAATAGTCATACAACCAACTTCCATACCCAATGCATTGGAGGTTATAACGTAACAACCTGTCCTGGTATTCACGGCACCACCCATCAAATGGTTTATCACATAACCACCCATCAAATGTCCAAGTACCATTATAAATTCATAAGACATAAAACAAATATAATGGAATGAAAACATTTCCCCATTTTGATCAAAATATATCACTAAAATATATTGGCATAAAAAATCCATTATAAAAACCATTTTCAATAACAAAATACATTAAAGAGTATATGGTATTTATTTCATTTTAAAAAACATTACGGCTTGTTGAGGAAGCCAAAGACCAAATAATACTCGCAGCGGCGGAAAAGGCCATCGTCACCACGTACGTTAAAAGACACATTCCTTTTTGTCATTTTGTAAAATGCTTCATAGAAAAATATTCCTTTTGTATTAAAGTAAAAGTCAAAGGGGTTTATACACTGTATAAAAGAATGAAATATGCCTCAATGAAGGGAGATTGAGACGAAGTCCCTTACCTTGGGTCCGACCTGACTCGATCGTTCTTTAACGTCCTGAATAATAAACATGAGTTAATTTCTACTTGCTTAAAAAACTTTTTGAAGTTCATTATTCCTTTTATATCACTTATTACAATTTTATAAACACTATGTAATTATTTATGTTAATAATGTTTTTTTGTTGATATTTGGTTCTTAAGTTGAAATTGGACTTCTTACAATTACATGTTGTTCATGTGGTCAAAGGTTCATTATATACATAATGATATTCATGATTTTGATATCATATATATCATATATATCCATCATATACATTTATTTATAGTATTTCATAATCATTTAGAGGTATGAAATGAAATGCATCATTCATGGAGACGGTAAGCCGTACGTACGCATGAACACTACTTTCATTTCTATGTCATATTAATGGAATTAAAACTAAATGATAGGTATGTATATTTTAATTCCAAAATTATATTCATCATTTAGATTTAACATAAATCATATATAATAACTTTAAATCCATCCTTTATATGTCCCACATATGGAATTAATGAATCAAATCACTTTGAGGGGGCGGTAGTCCGCACTTCCTAAAATGAAGATATCACGTATACCCATAATAGAAGCCATAAAGGTATGCCATAAATGAAAAATACATAATCTTAAGGAAAACATAAACATATTATATATCATATATAAATATAGTGACATCTTAATGGCCACCTTTTAAGGTGTTAGAAAAATATTGAACAATCATCATTTCGTGAGGCAGAAATTTGCCATCCAGAGAAATAGTATGTTTATTAACCATTAGATGTAGGTGTGTGTAAGTGTATCTCGAATCATTATTATAAAAACATCATAGTATATTTAAGATACTTGTGTTGTTACAAATTAAATGAATAAAATGAGTTTAGAGGGCTGGAGAAGCAAAATAAAACATAAGAACACAAGTGATAACACTACCTTTAAAACGGGTAACTCTCTTAGATTTGAGCTCAAAGGCTTCCTTCGGAATAATTTCTCCGAATGTGAGTCTTCTAGGAGTAATAGAGGGATATGTAGAGACAAAAATAGTATATCATGGCCGAACCAAAGTCTTTAGAGTTCTGGGTAAGGAGGTAGAGGTGGGGCCCTTTTATAAGAGGAGAGGAGGGGCACTCTTGGAAAGTTATAAAAGGTTACTTTATTATAAAATGGTTTTCGGATAAAAAAGGTCCCACAATTATATATTTATAGGATAAGGTGATAATGGTTCGAAATCCACCCATAAAATAGGTTTTTGACAAGTGTAGGTCTTATATTGTACATTATCGTTTCATTTTATTTAAATCGTTAAATAATGAGGTAATCGCTGCATCATCCTGGTTCCATAAATAATTTAATTTATTTAATGTCTAAAAATTATAAGAAAACTATAATGATATATTAAATCTTTTTATATTTATAATGAATATTTATATTCAAAAATCTGACTTGTATAACCCCATTTAAAAATTGTTTTAGTAAAACATCTCATGTTTGTGACATTTTTATTTTAACTTTAAATAAAAAGTTATTAATGTAATTTTCCTACCAAAGTGGCTCCATGGGGTCCCCAAGTTTATCCCTCGATTGTATTGGTTGGCCATGACACATCAAATAAAGGTAGGACACGTGTCTAGGTCATTTCATATTATTAAAACTTTATTTTTACCTTAAACTACACTAATTACCTCTAATCGCGATTAATAACATAAAAGTTACTATTCAACAAAAAATTATTTTAATCCCAGTGAACCAAATTTTACTTCTTAATGATAACCTTTTATGTCTGATTTTTGAAATTCAAAACACAGATGTGGTAAAATTTCATTTAAACGGAAAATCAGTTTTTATAAGTACCACTTAGTGGTTTCACTATTCATCAAAAATTGAAGTTTTTCAGAAAAATACCGAAACGTCACCCTAAGCTATATTTGATATTCCGAATTCGAAAATGATGTCTATTTTACAAAATTCAAATCATATATGTTAAATTAAGTAATTTAATAATTAATTCCCGCTGTCATGACAAATAGTGTGTTTTTATGAAACACTATATATCAAAAGTTTGACACTAGTTTAAGTCCAATTTCAAAGTGAAATTAATTCCAATGACAAAAACTGGATTAAATGGTAAAAATATATTCTAATTCCACTTTAAAACCAATTCAAAATATAATCTAATAATATAAATAAATTATATTAAAAAGAGTTTTTGAATTAAAATACAGCATTTTTCACTATTCATTAAAAAATGATCTTTATCAGAAAAATACCAAAAATTTACACAAAGTAAATTTTGATGTCCTGATTCTCATGAAGAATTTTATATTGTCCAACAGAATTTATAAGAGTGACCAAAACTATATTTAATGACGGCTCGCCATCGAAAGGCGATAAGTGGACCTTTAGTAAAAATTAGAGTATATATGCCTAAAATTAAATTCTTTTCGTATTTTAATCCTTTATCCTTTATTGGATAAATATAAAAATATTTAAGAAACATATATAATCATATTTTAGTTATTTCTATTCATTCCCGCCAATACAACGGCTACGTGTTAACTACCATTTAAAATAATATTATTTTATTACTAGTGTGCAACGTAAGATTTCAAAGAAACTCTTTGTTGCGTATCGGGTACGCTATCGAACATAGAAACCCCTTTAATGTAAAATTAATATTTAATTCGTAAAATATTAATAAATATGAAAATGTTTTAATCTTTATTTTGCTGGGATGTTACAGTGAGTTAATGCAGTTTTCATTTACAATTCCTACCTAAAACCTTTCACGTTTATCTACTAACCTTAGTTGGGGTAATGTGAAGGGAAATATTTATCATTTCCACTTGAATGTACAAGAAGAAAGATATTATGAAGCCAATATCATGGGATATTGTGTTTCAACAAAATAGTCGGAGACTAATAGATATTTGTTTAATTATTTTTCTATATTTATCAAGATAAAGTACTCAAACTCTTTACTTATTAATTTGTAGAAACAACAATCAAAATCAAATCAAAAAAATCATTGTGATCGATACGTGAAAAGGAAAACCTTCTCACTCACATTAATTTTCAATAGTTGAAAATGTACCTTCGCATTATCCTCCTCCATGAAAGGAAACATTATGTGTTAGAAGTGCCATTACCGGTTGTACCTAGAAATTAGGCACATAATGAGAAACTCTCTATATATGAGAAACATCTTAATGATGCTACATATGTTCATTGGTTCATGCTATAATCCAAAAACAATGAGCTCTTGAAGCAACATGAGGAAATAGATGCTCGTAGTATGATGTCTCACCTTCAAGATCTCTATCAAGAGAAGGCGATACAAGAGAGGCATGAGATCTCCAATGCTTTGTTTTACTACTATTCATGGAGAGTCTATTCTAGTTGGACAACATGTAGTCAAGATTACTGACTACATTGAGTATCTATAAATCTTATGGATTAAATTCCTAGATGAGTTCAATAATTATATCATATTATCATCAGTTGCTAAGACATTATATAGTTTTATTGTTATTTATAATATGAGAAATATTGAGAAGAGTCTATCGAAGATTCTTTCCCGGATTCTCTAAGTTGATAAGGACATGGGGTGTGAAAAAACCCACAGTCCTTATGGTGAATAAGAAGATGAAGGACAAGGAAAAGGGGAATAGGATTTATAAACAATATAATCCTCTGAGCGCCATTCATCCAAGAAGAATAAGATCTGGAGGAAGGGCAAGGAAAAGAATGCAATATTCTTTTCATGTGGCATGTGAGGCCACTGGAAGAGGAACTAAACCCAGAGGCAAGGGGAAGCCAAAGGTGTGTTTTCAATCAAGTGACATCATTCCATTTGTACACATTAGGTATTAGATACATCTTCTGGGGCACACATATGTATTCAAATATAGGAAGGAAGTAGATTATATAAAATTTCTATAGGAGAGGTGGATCTACAAGTTTCCAATAATGTGAGGCCCGGTGCTCTTTCCATTGGTGCCTACCACCTCACTTTACTGATGGGTATGATTGTGGTTTTACATGGATGTTATTATGTACATAGTGTTACCAACAATGAAATTTTTTTTATCTATTTTAGATACATATGGATTTATTTTCATGTTTGAAAATAAATGTTGTAACTTTTATATGGAAAACATGCGTTATGGTGTGGAACATTTAAATAAAAGTTTGTACGTATTAAATTATGAGAACAAATGGATGGAAATTGATAATGAACCAAGTTCACATGAATCATACTACACCCATTTGTGTCATCACCACCTTGGTTAGGTAAATGAGAATCACTTGATAAATCTCTATCAAAATTGTTTTTTAGAACCATATAGTCTAAAAACACTTAATAGATGTCACACTTGTAGACAAAGAAAAATGACCAATCCACCATTTAGTGGATAGGATGAAAGGGCCACAGAGCATCTAGGATTGGTACACACTGGTTTGTGTGGACCATTTCTAGTAGAATATAGAGGTGTATATTCATACTTCATTACTTTTGCTGATGACTTGAGTTGATATGACTATATCTAAAGAATGAGGTATAAGTTCTAGTCCTTTGGTAAATTCAAGGAGTGGAGGAATGAATTAGTGAATGAACTTGATTAGAATATAATGAATATTTGATTGGATCGAGGTGGAGAATATCTTATCCAATAGTTAATTATCCTTTTACGGGAGTCTATGATTCTATATCAACTAACTCCACCTTAAACACCATAGTGGAATGTTTTTAGTGAAAGCAGGAACCAAAACTTTTTATACATGTTAAGGTTAATGATGAGTCATATAGATCTTCAATTATCCTTTTGGGGATATGAATTTCAAATAAAGGATTACACATTAATCCAAGTACCAACTAAGTCGGAAAATGGGATTCCCTTCAAGCTATGGAGTGGAAAGAATCCAACATTGTCACATAAACATGTATGAGGATGCGGGGAATTTGTTAAGGATTTATTATGAAATAAACTAGAACCTTGAGGTCCAATGTGTATCTTTATAGGGTATCCTGACGAAACAAATGGATACTAACTGTACAACCCTTTATATAAAAAAGTTTACTGTTTATAGATTAGATGTATTTCTTGAGAGGGAAAACATCCTTAAAAAGGAACGTGGGAGAAATATTGACATCGATGAAGATGATGATCAAGATACACATGAGTTCGTAAAAGAACAAGTTCCATAAGGAATAGGTAGTTCTTGAAACACAAGCACTGCGTAGGAGCACAAGAGAGGTACGAGAACCACAGATATATGGTTTCCCTATCACCAAGTAAGGTGACTCGTTATTGTTGGACAATGATGATCCTATATCATATAAGTAAGTAGTAGAGTTCATAGAAGCAGAAATATTGGATAATATATATGAATCCTGATATGGATTCTATGTATCATAACTATGTTTGGGTTCTATTCGATGCACCGGTTGATGTAAATCCTATTAGGTGTAAATGGGTATTTAAAATGAATCTGGACATGCATGGTCAAGTTAATACCTAAAAATCATGGCTAGTGTCTAATGGTTTTAAACAACATCAAGGAATTGATTATGATGAAACCATTTCACTAGTTTCCATGTTTAAATATTTCAGAATCATAATTTCCATAGGAACATTCCATGACTATGAGATTTGGGAGATGAGTGTCAAAACTTCATTTCATAATAGGAACCTTAAGGAAGATATCTATATGAAACAACTATATGGGTTTTTTACACTAGGTGATTATAAAAGGGTATGCAAGTTGCAAAGATCCATTTTTGGATTAAAGAAAGAATCCAGATTGTGGGACATTTTATTTGATGAATTCATAAGAGAATTTCATTTCACTAAGTATGAATGTGAACCATGTGTTTTCTAGGAATGAATTAGTTATCATAGAAGTGTATTTTGAAGACAAATTTATTATTGGAAATTACATACCAGTCTTGAAGTCAGTCAAGGACTGGATGATCAAGTGATTCTATATATAGAACATAGAAAAAGAATACTACATTCTAGGGATTATGATTATTCATTATATATCCATGTGGATACTTAAACTAAGTCAAAGTTAATACATTCACTAGATACTTATGAGATTTAGTATGGAACAATCTAAGAGAGGATTGGTTCCAGTGTCACAAGATATTCATCGTTCCAAGAAAATGGGTCCCTAGACACAACTTGAGAACGATAGAATGAGTAATATTCCATACTCTTCACTGATAGGATCTATCATGTATGACATGTTATGTAATAGGCTTGATATTCCCTATACAATGAGAATGGTAGGAAGATATCAAGAGGATCCAGTAGAACAACATCGGAATACTGTCAAGACTATCCTTATGTATCTGAGAAGAACAAGGGATATGTTCCTAGTGTATATAAGAGATGATGAGGTTGTCACAAGAGGGTATGTTGATGCTAGTTTTCGGACAGATTAGAATATATGAAGTCCCAATCATGATATGTTTTCTGTATCAATAGAGTAGCTGTGAGATGGAAGAGTCCATGCAACCATTTTTCATTGATTCTACAGTGGATTCCAAATATATAGTGGCTTCTGATGTATCCATGGAATCCATGTTGATTTGGAACATTGTTCCGGACCTTGATGTGGTGCGTAGTAGTAAATATATCATTACATTGTATTGTGATAATACTGCAGTAGTGGCTCTTCAAAAAGAGTCAAGGTCACATGAAAAGAAAAAATACATACTCAAAAAATGTAACATCTTGAGGGATTTATATCAATGGGGAGATATTGCAGTGAGCAGAGTTTCCATGGAAGGGAACATGGTGTTGACCTTAACTAAAGGCATATCTCAGCAGTAGCGTGAATATCATGCAAGAGCTAGTGGACTGAAGGTTGTTATCAATTGGATCTAGTGGTAGTTGGAATCTCTTAGATTTGGTGTCGTAGAAACCGACATAATTGTACTTATGATAAACATGTATTCATTAGATGAATATGAATAAACTAATTATAACATCATGATTGTTCTTCTACATGACATAGTATGAGATAATATCCTAAGAAGAGCTACCTCACTAAAAGGTTATAGCAGATCTCTGGTATGGTGAAAACCCAAAAGGTCCATGACACTATTCTTGAATATATGTTCTATGGTTGGATGATATCATTTAATGGGACAAAAATGATACTAGCCATCAGGGGTGGGGAATCATGAATCATTGAGGCTCCTTCTCATGGTCTCCACCATTTGTAATATCCCATAGGATATTATGAAAACAAGACCCGCTAGTAAAAAATCAACTTTCATAAGTTTCATTGGATGTTCCTAACTACAGACATTTCTATTCATCCTTAGACATTAAGATTATTATTAATGGGCATTATGACTCATGCAATTATATGTACTGAAAAAAAACCATGATGACAGGTGTTCGTGGTGAGGTAAGAAATGTTGGGTATATCACAAGTAATACTGCATTAATGAATAATGAGTGAAAGGATTTTTTTTACTTTTATAGGAGTATATATCATAGGCCCTTTGTTGGAAAAGATAAAACCTAACTAAATCCATGGCCTTGGTGTTCTCTAGGAAAGTTCAATTCTGGAATTCCAAATAATGAGAAATCAAGCACATGGGTTGATGGAACATGCATGCAACCTACATAATTGGAGATATTGGGAAAATGGTGTTAAATTACACAGTAAGCATTCGCAGGCGGTGATATGTCATTAAAACATCAACTTATTGCTCTTGGGTACCTTGACCTGTTTCTAGATAGTAATCTTGGACTTTAGGCAAGCTCGGATAATGAAAATATGAAAGATCCCTAGAGGGTTACAAACTAGGTGTAGCCAATATATCATTTAAATAATTTATTATTTAAGAATTTGAATAAATATTATTTCCGATTATGTTTTGATAATTATTCAAGTATGCGTGATCACATTTATTTTGTCACTAGTTATTTGATAGAATATATTGTGGATAGAATATTTTTTTATTGGATAGTAATGCAGTTATATTTATTTAATAAATAAATTTTCATTATTCAAGTCCTGGTAAATATTGTGGAGGATTGGTAGACCATGTTATGTGTCCGGTGAGAAATAATATTAAATATTATTTTGTTAAATAATATTTAAATATAATGTGTAGGATAAGCACATGACATGGAAATTACAGCATTGATATTATTATTTGACATGGGGTTTCACATGGAATAATAAATTATGTAACAACACCTGTGCTACTTATTTATTATTACCTTGTGAATTAAATCCCCTATTATGTTATTATTCTCTATATTAGATAAGGGGTTCATTTGACCCACTAACCGGTCGTTGTGTGAACAACATCCCCGGCGAAAAGATCTTGAGTCTAGAGAAATCTTCCATATCCAAGAACACTCTCTAGAACAAGAGATATCCTCCTCAAATGGATCAAGGTGAATTCATTGGAAGAGATTCTCAAGGTGATCGAAGGTGGACATCACAAGTGTAATGATCTTCCATGCAAGCACTAGGAGACACCGTCGAAGACATCCAAATATATGTTGATTATGTGTGGATCACTACCAGATGATTATTATCCTTGGATTCTATATCGCAATGAGGCTGCACCATAGACCCATGGTGATACACCTCAACAAAGAAAGAATCACCTTATAGGTAATTCTATAATTTAAATAAATTAATTATAAAAAACTATGTGGAACCTCTCTTCTTAGTTCTAGGTTCTTTCCTTGGTATTTTATCTTTCATTCAATTACATGGATACTTACATTCATCATTGTATTGATCCTATATTAATCATTGATTATGGAAATTTTAAAAGATTGGCACATGCCCATTCCATATATACACTATGCCTGTAACCTAAACTATCCATTTGGAGAAAGATGTGAGATACATAAAAATCACTAGAACATAAAATATATATTCAAACAGATTGAACTCAATATGAGGAAAAACCGATGGACCAAGCTATTCAAGTATTACGATTGTTCAATACAGAACGACCCAATTAAGGCAAATAATCTAGATAATTCATTGATCCAAAAGAATCATGGAGTTCTAAAAAATGAGAATTGAGAAGGACCCTATTGGTTCCCCAAGAATATTTATTAGAAATGATTAAAACATATCTGTCTGATGATAAGAATATTCAAAATAAATTCAATGGTGTGAATGATGGGAAGTTGGATAACTTCGTGTGTGAGGATGTAATTATGAAATTTGGGAAGTGCATATGTGTTCCCTCTTTACCCAAGCTGAAAAGGGAGTTATTGGAAGATTCAAATAGCTCTAATTTCTCTATACACCCTTATATAACTAAACTGTATTTCTATTTGAATTAATATTTTTTGAAAGACAACATGAAGTGGGAAATTTATGATTATGTATCAGGATATTTATTCTATAAAAAATTGAAGTTCGAACGACACCATCCTAGAGGGCTCATAAAACCGCTACCTATTCCTACATGGAAATGGGATGAAATCCCCATGCATTTTTGTCATTTGATTATGCAAAACTCCAAGAACGAATGATACAATATGGGTAATTGTATATTGACTTATGAAGTCTACACACTTTCTCATTATAGGGGAGGATTTTACAATAGATAATCTTGACTGACTCTATATCAATGAAGTTGTGAGATTTAATGGAGAGCCTCTATTAATATTATATAATTGTGATTCATGATTCAATTCAAAATTATGGCAAATTATTAAAAAATCATTGCATACTGAACTTCATTTGATAACTTCTTATCACCCTAAAACTGATGGGAATTCATAATGGATGATCCAAACATTAGAAGACATGTTAAGATCACGCTCACATGATTTTCAAGGTCTATGGGATTGGTATTTACCCTTGGTGGAGTCTTCCTACAGTAATAGTTTCCATTCATGTATTCAAATGGCACTGTATAATGCATTTTTGTGGATAGAGATGACGTACACCAACATTTTGGGATGAATTTGGTGAAAATAATCTTATGGGCCCAATAATTGTGGGGTAAACAACAAAAAAAGTAAAGACTATTCAAACCTGTATCAATGTATCTCAACATACGAAAAAGATCAATGCTGATAATAAAAGGGAGGATTTCGAATTTCAGGTGGTAGATCATATTTTCATGAAAGTGTCTACATGGAAAGGTGTTGTAAGATTTGTGATGAAAGGAAAACTGAGCCCTAGGTACAATAGATCTTTTGAAATTTTGTAGATAGTTGGAGATGTGGCTTATCATTTTGTAATGTCGTCGATCATTTCTAAGGTACACATTGTTTTACATGTCTCACTGTTGAGAATTCAAATTCTAACCCCAATGCATTTCCTCACCTCTAAAGGTATATAATTGGGACGTGACATATATTATCGTGAAGAGGCTATCTGGATTCTGGAAACTAAAGAATATGTGATGAGGAGTCCAATGACTTGACTGGTTGAGGTACTTTGGAATAATAATAAAATTTAAGAGGAAACATTTGATATTGAGGAACTTATTATGAATAACTACCCAAATTAGGTAATGAGGTAACATTCTGGAATTTCGAAGTTGAAATTTTTGTAAGGGATAATGTAACACCCCAAGGAACTAAAAATATATTCATTGTAGAATGCCTGAAGCACAATTTATTTTCAAAACAAACACTGTCATTATAGAATATAGATATAACATATCCATTTAATATAATTTTTCCATTTCTGTGTTTTGAATTTCGAAAAACCGACATACACTGTTGCGTTCACTATGACATTTAGAGTCCGATAAGATCAACATTATTTTTTGGTGAAGAGTTACATTCCCTTATGAATACTAACATACACATATGAATAGTATTGTACCATTTTAAAAATTAATATGAGACTTATGAATAGTACACTCACCCATGTACGTATAAATAATCTTTTTCCACCTTATAAATGAGAGTGGATATTTTAAAAATTAATAATTATGTGTTTGGTATTTTGATAAGTAAAAAAAATTTAATCAAAATTGTAATTTAACAAATTAATAAACTTCATTTTTATAAAATGTATTCTTAAATAAACATTTTTTGTCTATTAATTTTAGGATAATTTTATGAAACCTCAATTAATTTTTAAAAGTATTAGAAAATCATTATAAAATTATATTCTACATTATTCTAGAAAATAATGATTTTATTTAAAAATTATATTTGCCTTATTTTTAAAATTATGTTTACAAACTGGATTTCATTTTTTAATTCTACACATAAAAAAATTATTAGGATTAATTTTTGGGATTTTTCATAAATACATGAATTATTGGTGAATAGTGAAATTCAATAATTTATGAAATACGCTAAATAAATGAATTTATGAATCATTATTGAGTAATGGATGATGCAAATGGTAATTTATTCAAACAATCATGCACGTATTAAATTTTTTAGTCAGAATAAGAAAGACTATTCATAGTCTTGAGCCAAAATAATACAACCATGATTAACGTGATGAAAAAACCCGGTTCTCCTCCACTATAAATACCACCATCACCCCCTCTTCCTCCCACAACACATAGTATTTTATCCATGCCTAACTTTTTCCAAGTAATCTACCCTAGTCATTCCCCATGCCTAGGAGATCTTGTTCATTCAGAAATACAGAAACCCCTTCGCTTGAGGAGATTCTCTAAGCTGTGTATTCAAGAGATAAAATACACTTACTTTTTCATTTATTTTCATTTCAAGTTCCATTCATTTATTATCAACTCATAAAATTCACTATAAAAATGGACATGATTACTATAATATAATTTATATACTCTAATTATATCATTTTAATTGAATAACCATCATAAATCCCCTTACTCTCCCTCTTTTTTATTCTAAAAATGAAATAATTATCCTCGATGTCCTGATTTATAACCTTTGTGGATGAAGAAGATTTGTTCTTCAATTTATACTTCAAGGATGTCCCTTAAACCATTTTATTGAAACATATTGTAAAATTAATATTTCATATATTTTTATGTTATGGATAAAACTTATTTACATAATACCAAGTGATAATACAGAACGAGTTTGTTATGATGAATAACCACCGTAATAATCAAAATGATTATCACTAAAAGTATTATCTCAGGATTCATACACATAATATATTACCAAATGATCTATATATATAAACATTTAAACTTATATATTCTAATTAAAAACATTTAATTCCAATTATGGAGAATTATTACAATTTTTAATGACCTCCTTTACTTATAATCAAGAGAACCAATTACGAAATCAATGGAATGAACAATTAGAAATGATAGAATTCAATCATATAACTTATCAATAAGGCCATAAATTAAATTAAAAAATACAATAAATAATAAACTATATGTATATATATGGTTCTGAATTATTTTAATAATGGATTTAATTTTATTATCCATGATGTTAGGGTCATGTGCAGAACACGTTTGAATGTAAGGTAAGGGTTTTCTACAGGAACATCCGTTTTCATTCGGGTTACTTGTATACTCTATGTACCTCAATGAAATTATTATTTATTAATATTTAATCCTTATAAATTATTTTTTAAGGTTATATATATGTGTACAAAAAAATACTTCTTTAATTTATGTGGAGTTACATTTTTTAAAAGGATCTTTCAAAAATTATTCATGATAAACAAGCTCATTTCAAAGGAGCTTCTCGAATTTGTACCTATTTTAAAATGTAACCAATAATATATTTTTGGCCACCATTATTTTTATAAAATATATAATTTTATTATTAATAAAATACATTAATTCACATATGGTTTTACGGAAATATTTCTCCAAATGAACCGTTTTTTAAAACGTAAAAGAGTATTTTTCTCAAGAGATACTCAATGATTTTATATGAGTATTTTTCTTATATTTCAACGGTCTTGTTGATTATTATGTTTAACTGGGACTAATTTTTTCTGATATCATCTACCATATCTTATTGAATGGTTTATGATTATTTTGACTATGGATGTTCTAGATTGATATCATTCACACTATTACTCAGAATTGTTAGTGTTTAGGTCAAATGATTGTGCAAAGTTATTTAAATTTTATATGCTAGATTCAATATGAATGTACATGTTGTGTAGGTTTATCACTATTCATATGAGGAATGCAGTAGACTTATTATTTGATGGGTGGGGCCGATTATATCCCCTTGATGCATCAGTAGGTTTGGTGAGACAAACTAGAATGGGGTTTTCCCCATTATGTATAGTGTATCGGCCGAGGACTTGATGGTATGGTTATGCTATATGAAATTATGAATTTGGTCATTACGAAACTATATATTTATAGTCAATGTGATTATTTCACTAGTAGAATTTCTATGGTTATGTTTTATGAAATTATTTGATCATTTTTTTTCCTTCCATATTATGCTCAAGTTTATTTTTAAAGGCATGTGTTTTTAGTTATTTCTCATTTTTAGTGATTATGTTTATGATTAATTATGATGTATTATTTACCCTTACTAAGTATTTGAACTCACCTATTTATTATGTTTTATATTTTCCCAGGGTGAGAAGTAGTGTATTGTGAATGAATTATAGAGTTATTTTAGGAGTTATGGGCGTTACTAATGGATGTTATATAGTGTATTTCGTTTGAAATTGTAATTTTCACCTTATTTTTGTATCTAAGAATACTAAACTACTAAACTATTTAGTCCTTTGGGATACCAATTTCTTGTAATCATGCCAATGTAATAAAATAATACACCGACTCTAATAAAGTGGGGCCGGTTCATGATAATATATGCTTTATTTTCCATGTATGTTTTGTTAGGTAGTTTTGGACATTGGATTTTTTACATAGTTAAATTATCTAAAGAGTATTAATAATGATATATACATATCATATATATTAATTATATAAATTTTTTTGTCATTAATAAAATATATTGCTAGAAAAATTAATTACACCATTCATTAAAATTATAGGCCAAACATATCTGAAAACATTGTTTCCATTTTTCAAAGGATGGAATGAATGAAAGGTAAATAATAAATAAAATTTATTTAATCATTATTATATAATATATAATATATATTCATTAAATCTAACCTTGATAACATCCATGTAAAATTGAAATGAAAAACGAATTGCATTACTTCTTGGAGGTGGTACTATCCATGTACACATGATCGGCATTATCATTTTAAAATAGATTATAAGGTAAAAAGGTAGATAGAATATTAAAATTTTAGAATCATAATTATTGAATATTTATCCTATATAAACATTAAACCCATAATAATACTTTTTTACATCCATAATTTTGGATCAAACACTTTATCGTCAAAATTTTGAGAAGTGAGAAGTCCGTGAAAATACAATTTATATTTTATTTGAAAAGGTCATGAAATTCAAATTGTTGAGGAATAATGGATTTTATTGGGTTTATTTTAATAAGGGAATGTAATTTATATTATCTATCCCCTTATAATATGTTTTCTAAGTGTTTATGGGTTCTCTTAGCCAATGAATTGGCAGGCCTAGGCTTGCCTGCCATGAAAATTTTTCCCCATCTCATATTGGAGTCACCAAAGAAATGAATAAGAAGTTATAATTAATAGTTAGAATAGGTAGTTGGGGTGAATGGATTAGTTCACAGATTAGAGGAGAAGATCCACACTATGGAGTGGTATTGCAGTGTAATGGTGGGTCGACATGGGGTGGTGTTATTGACAGTCTGAAGAAGACATCCATACTCACTTCTAGGGACTGGTTGACCCATGGTTACTTATTAAGTGTGGCCCTCCTACCTATGAAACTGATGTGGGATCCATAAGGAGTGAATTACTATTCCTATATAACAATATAAAAACAAAATGGTATTCATATGATCAATATGATTAATGTTTTCATATCCTACTCCTAGATCATCTTCAACCTCTTCCCACCTAACACACATCAGATAACACTGGTGCGACACAATGATCCTCTTAATGCTTGTATAGATCTCCTACTCTAAGATCACCATTCATCACCTCTCAAAAAATAAATCCCAATAAAACTAAATCTTCCTCGGTATCTGGACTGAAAATTCATTTTTATTTGATTTTAAAATACAACTTTATGGATGAGCGGCAACCTACATACCACGTGGGAACCACTCCATTTCACATTTCAAAATTCAAACATATCCAACACCCAACGTTAGTTCCAGAAATGCATATCATGATTTACCACTATTTTTATCATCATCCATCACTGCATCGACATCACCTACAACCAACACAGTAGATGTCAGAGACCATCAGAGACCACCAGAGCCGCAGTAAACATCACACCAAGATGTCTTCAATCCCCATAAACCAATATCAACAAAAACACCAAAACCAGGTTGAAAAATAAGAGAACCCATCGATCCCACCGAAGAACATCGCACCGCACCAAGTCAATGGCAACCCCCAGAGAACCGGAAATAAACCAAATACCAGAACAACCAGAAACACAAATCGAACACCACCAAACAGAAAATCGACCATCGATAAGGAGAAAAAAAACCTTTATCGACACAATGAGGAAGAAATCTGAAATAACAAAATCCATCATTGAACGTCGCCGACCTAAAATACAGCCGCCAAACCACACCTCCCAAAACATCAATGATAGCACCACTTCAGATCCAACCAGGATAGGAGCAGCAGAATGTGAGGTCAGGGCAGAGGATTAAGAGGAAGAGGGCTCCGAACGATGGAAAATATTCCTCGATATCTCATTTATATTTATTAGGGTTCACTTTTCAATAATCTGATCTTGTTATCACATGATTAAATCACAAAATGAAACATGGATCACATGATCAACTGGTGATACCAATTGATATATCATGAGATCATATCGTATCACATAAATACATTTCAATTATCCCCAATGACGTCACATGAATACTTTTTTCTATTTCCGGAATCATTAATATTATTCACTATGGATCAAGTGAATTTTTTATCCAACACCTAGACCAATGATCCCCTGTTCCATCAAAAGGGTCGTTTAATTCATCCAATTTTGTATAGACTATAAAGGGATGGATTCACATGAGTTTGAGACACCAGGTAAGCAACTGAAGGCATTCATACTACTTTTGGGGTAATCGAATGAAAACCCATCATGAAGACTTTGAAAATCCATCGCAAGTAAGGTGATGTATATCATGAGAGCCATGATGACATCATTAGGCCACATAATGAACGATGTATCTTCTCTATCAAGAGGGCCTTCCAACTTATGTATTTAATACATTTGTTCCCTCATGTGAAGTATTCATGCATCCATACACTAATATACTACAAGACAACTACAATTCCATAAATAAGTCACATGAATCCATATCCAAATTTCTTCTAACTCATCGCATGAAGTAATTACCAGTTGAATAGATGCATTCCTTGAATACATGTAATGATTAAAAACTAGATCTTATGCATGAGTCTGATCACATGATCACAAGAGGCCATCATGAGATGAATCATGGATCTTGAAATCTTGTGAGGATGCTCATGAAAGGATCTCCAACACCTTAGGACAGTACACACGACATGAAAACAATGAATAGAGGTGATAAAACCCAATTTCACTACCAATATATAGAATTTCCTACCATAAAAGTAGATATTATGGAATTATTATGTTTTAGTATAAAAATAAATAATAAACTAGATACTTCTTTTAGGGAGCATATCCAGGTAATTGAAAGACTCTTGGCTATTTAACCCTCTGCGAGATACCACCATGAGAAGCCATCGCACGATCTCCTTTAGTTCATATGAACACATGAAAAAATATAATATCATGAAAAAACACTACTATGAAAATCCATATTCATGAAGGATTCTACCCATGGCTTCAGAAGCCTGAAAAAGCATCCCTCAAAACAAATAACTTGTATTTGGATGTTAACATGCAGCCGTGGACATTCCTACCATGACATGACCCCCGCCCCCCAACATACACCCTTGGTTATGTTGTGGCCCCATGTGTTTTTGATCATGAGACCTCAGATTTGTGACCTTGATTAGATTAATCTATTGTGGATTAATGAACCTATTTTTTATAACCAGACATGATGATGGTTTATTATCCCTTGGCCATGTTCTATCCTACAATGTTGATCACATATTAACACATCATTAGATACCCCCTTTCCTAAAGGGATATCCCATACAGGAGTAGTTTTATTCACCCATGAATTGATGAATCCATATTAATACTTTGGGTTTCAACCTAAAAAAATTATAATTTTAAGGCATCATCACATGAATCTCTTAAGATCACATGATCATAATACTTATCATAGGCCTCTATATTCCCTTAGCAAGCCTTGGATGTTTCACTTTTATAATGAGACAAAACATGGACAGGTCGCTTTGATCACATGATATGAAATGGAAAATTCAGGTTGATCATGTCATATCCTAGGGACAAGATGACATGAGCATGCATGGATATCCATAAAAAGTAGTTTATCATTCGAAAGACCCTATATGTGTGGATTTTATTATGATAATAATTCCTCAAAAAGTAAATTTGATCATGTGATGACATCCTATAGATTCTATATTGATCATATGATAGCCTATGGGCAAGTCAGGTTGATCCGGAAAATGACCCTATATGCGCCAACTTTGATCATGTGAACCTTCTTGTACAAGTCAGGTAGAAAACAATGGATGTTCCTACCTTGTAAAATTGACACCCAAGACATGTCGGGAAGACTTTAAAAGAATTTCATGAAGACACCCTTGTACATGTATACTAGGTTTTACTGATACCAAATATATGTTAGGGAGATGATCAAGATATGTCATGAATAAAATTCAAAAATGTTGGGAATATGATTAAGAAATGTTAGGCAGACAGTCCATACATGTCGAGTAGACAATCAAGACATGTCAGGAACACATGTCAACCTTACCCAGCAGGCACACTTTGACCGACAACATGTAAACCCTTAGCCATGATCCGTCAGCCATGTACCCCCTTTATAAGGGAAGTATCCTTAATGGGTTTTAGTTTTTTACTCATGCGACCCTACTTATATCACACTCTCATGTGGTCCCTCTATTTCATGTCAAGAATATTTAAAATACCACTCAAGGTCACCATCTCTCTTCATAAATTAGAATATAGAGAATGAATATAACCCATTATCATCCATCATTGAAAATGTTGATATAATTATTTAAACCTTTTAGGATAACGACAATGTATCATAGTGTTAATACACACCCCAAACAATAAGTGGGTTAGGTGGTCAACAAACTATGAAACTATGATTCTTGTTCAAACAAGATACAAAAGATACCTTCCTAAGGTCTGAGATCCATTGGGAATCTAATTTGGTGTATGTTCTTTCATATCCAAAATATTATTGACTCATGGGGACAAATTATCCCATAAGTCTACCATCTATCATTTTTCATCAGTGGATGTGGAGTGTTTTGGCACAAGGGCATCATTTTAAGTGTAATATCCAACCATTCCCTTAGGCACCTCAATCCCAATAGTGGGATAGGGAAAACAGAAAGTATGAAGACTCTAATTAATCTTATAAATATGATACATACGTCTCCTTCCTATATTTGAATCTCCATAATATATCCTCCATGAGACTGGTAATCATACCTATCAAAGGGAAAATTTAACGTGTAAGCCCCGTACAAATATTCTCTCATGTGATGTGTATAATATTCCATGATCTCTTATTTCTCATGTTAATCCTGGCTCATGTGGTCTTGAAGACTGGTTATTATTATACCAATAACATGTCAAGGATTCATCAATGTGCGAATTTCATTGGAATGTATGTATGATTACATCTCCTCTTCACCCAAAGGTTCATATTCCTGATGTAGAAATTTAGGGAAGATTTATATGCATAAGCCCATCCAAGGCCTATGTTGTGGTATCTTTTATGTTGTTGATGCCTATAAACCAAACTATGAAGACTCTGATTCTTTTCATAGTAGGAAAAATATGATATATCCTCAAGTCCTTGACCCTATATTTAATTCATTATCACGTGATGTTAAATTGTATGGTGTAGTCTTATTATATGGACCTAAATTAGGTCAAATGAACTATGTTTATTTTGATCCTGGTTCTCACATGATACGTAGGATGGCTCATAGATGTTGAATCCTATCCTAAGACACCATCCACATTCCTAGATGTAAAAATACTCCAAATCACATGAAGATGGTAATAAAAGAAATCATCATAAATAAACATGAGATTAATAGAGAACATGTGATACACATAGTTGTTCATGTCAGTATATATTCTTAATCAAGTTATTTACACATGGCTAAATAGTCTCATATTGGGAACTAGGAAATATTTCATGAAAAAATTATAATTAAATAAGAGAGTCCTGTAATCAGTAGTAATTCCTTCCAAAGGGGTGAGATGAGCCCAACCTCACATCCTCTTAACCAATGTGACTTCCTAAGAACAATTGGGTCAGAAACTCTAAAGAACCACCTATATTTGGAAATAAGTTCTATACTTAGTTATGGATTTGGGAATCATTGTAAATTTACATTAATGAAAAATATGGCAAACCTGATACAAATGATTTTGAAAAAAACCTCAATCACCCAATAAAATGAATTGGGACAAACCATTTCAGGTTTGTGGGGATACAATATAGTGAACCCAATGTGAAATAATTTAATTGTTTCATCTCTTTCAAAGGTTAAAAAGGATTTAATAACAAGTTCTAATCATGTTAGTTTTTTCTAAATTATTCGTGAAACAAAATGGTGAACCACACTAATTTTTTAACTTTGATAACCATGTATAAAAAGAAGGGACAACCTATTTATCCATTAGTTATGAATGTAATTCATCATACATGTAATCCTATATATGATTCTAACCTAATAAGGTGTCATTATTCATCATTAAGTTTTCCTAGATTCATTATAATCCTAATGGTATCCTCAAATACCCTAATAGAGTCTAAGACTATAGGATATGCTGGATTGGTCATGTGGTCCGAGCATAGGATGTTACCAACACCGCACCTCTAGTGCCAGTTGGTGAACATCATTGTCCTAGTGTACCACATCAATGACTAAAACCAATCATTATAAAAATATCAAAAATTCCTTTATAGGATGAATCCTCACATTCATCGTCTCCCATGAAAGGACAATAGAGACAATTTTTCCCTTATTACCACATGTAACTGCTTTGGTTTCTTATCCATAGATAATAGAAATACATACCTTTCCCACATAATGGTTGTGGAAGAGGGAAATCACATTTTCAACTCAATCACCTAGTTTCGTCTTAGAGGTCTCCTCTATTATATTCATCATCATAAAAATTTGACCAAAATTCCCCATGGAGCTACAGAGGAATTTTCACATACCACATCCTTCGAAATCTGGGCAGCCAACAAGATTACCCCTTGGTTATCCAAAAAATGTTTCTCTTGAGCAGTCTTATATCCCTATTACTTACAACGGTCTAGGTCCCATTGGTTTAGCCTAACATTGGAATAGAATCAAAACCATATCACCCCTATAGGTGATCTTTTGAATTTTCACAACTGGCCTTGGTAATGGTGGAATCATAGGGAGCACCCCAGCCAATAGGATTGGGAGAATTTTTAATGTATTTGACCTTCATATCATCTTCAATGTGGGATTTGACCAATCAGATGGTATAATGGGAACTGACCCACCAAATGGTATAATGGGTACTGACCAACCAAAAATAATATCATTCACCAACCTATAAAATGTGATATTCCATTGAAGAGGGCCCCAAACCTGCTTATGTCTTTATAAATATGATATCAACCAAATTTGATGTATTTTCGTCACATCTAGATAAGAAAACTCCTAGGATTTATAATCATAACCCCTACAGTTGTAAGAGATACTTTAGGTTATGAAACTTTCTACATCTAATAATTGAAAAAAAGGGCAAGATGGTGTCTTTAATGCATATATAGAAGGTATTATCTACCATTCCAACATTTCCATGTGTAATGTATGTATATGATACAACTAGTTTCATTAGTTGATTCAGTCCTTCGGGTCTGTGCTGAGACTCTCATTACCTTATACTGACCCTACTATTGTAAAATGAATTGGAGTTTTCATAGATCCTTATCATCTATCCCCATAAAGATGATATAGAAATTTTTGAGGAATTGTAGATAACTCAAATCCAATGAGAGATTATATATCATAGAGAATTGATTGTGGGAAAAAATCTTGGGATCACTTCTTGGGATAGATGGACCAGAATCCTCCAATTAATCCCACCTTATAGTGAAGTACACATACCTAGAGGGATGGGGTCATTTTCAAATTTTTCATCTCCTCATCGGGTGAAATTCATACACTGTTTTACCTTACCCTATCCCATGGGGCTTGGGGAATTATCAATTTTTCATGTACCCAACCCACAGGATATGGGGGAATTCCACATTTTCCATCCCCTCATCAAGGCTACCCTATACTACAAACATATCCATGTGACCACTCCAACAAAGGTGTAGGCCATACATGGGAGATGAAACATGGTCTCCCATCACACGATGATAGGAGTAACAAAGTATATTCCTCATAATGAAAATCGTCTCTAAGAAGATTGATTATTCCATGGATAATGGATATATAGAATTCCAAAAAATGAGGAAGCATTGTAAGGTGTGAATGATAGGACATGACAACACTATGACTACCAATGGAATATCTAAAATATGATATTGAATTTATTAATCCTTATGAACTGTATTTATGATCATATAGTCAAGTAAGTGATGGAAATTCCAACATTGGAATACCTAATTGAGTGATGGGAGCACTATGAAAAGAACACAGAAGTTATGTAGCAAAGAATGAACTATATACTTCCTGTGATAGTTGAAAATATTTCAATATGACATTTCACAAAGAATATTCCTTCCAATCAATACATATACCCAGGTAGTTTGATTATTCCATAGAGAATGGTTTCATATAACCCCCAATAATTAGAAATCTCAGTGAGGTATAGATGATAGGTCATGATAATCACTACCGCTACAACTGACATTTTAGTCATACAATAGGGAATTGATTTGTATTTAATGACTGGATGGAGAAGTAGGAAAATGATGGCTAGATAGATTTAGTAGATCTTAAATGTCTTGCAATATTCAGAAGGTTCATCTATGATACATCATAAAAGATTCCCTCTTAATAGGTTGCAACATGAAATGTCCTTGTTAAACAATGTTAAACTTCACATTATATCCTAGTAACATAATGTTATACTACATGACACCATCAAAATATCATGATGTTAAATTGGATGATGATATCCTCATCAGATGATGGTAAAATGTTAAACAATAACCATACCACATGATATCAAATTACACATAACACGTCCTGATCACATAATGGTAAACTATGGACAAATCAATATCTAGGATATATCATTAGAATCAGGTAGAAATTATTGTTTCTAGAAGTACCACCAACATAGTATAATATCTATCCCAGCTATATAACAAAATCATCAATACCCCTCATCCATCTGCAGATGGAATCATCTGATAGGTTGCCTCCTTGAAAACAAAAACCTACGAATTAAGGACACACTATCAAATGAAGAAACCTACAAACCATAGGATGTAGGCTCATATCCCTACTTGCTCAAATAAAGTCTATAATCAAAAAATGGTAGCAAGAATTGTTCAGGGATAGATCCACACCCTCACCCATGAATACCATAAGAATATATTGATGAAACCAAGAGTATAGGAATGGGAATACATCCCCATATCAGTCAAATGTAATCAAAAAATTTATCCAAGAAGTTGAGAGCCTACAAGAATACATTCCTGTACATACCCATTAGATGTTCCAGTACATTCTGATAGCAATAGAAGATCTCTAACAAAATCATTGGGTGATGATGCAAGTACATAGACACATTAATATTACAGCATTGTGAGTAGCACACCAACATTTTCAAAATGAACATGTAGATACTCTATACAAGCACACATTATTCCTCTTGTCAAATAGGATTATCATTATATTATGGTAATGGATGAGGCAGAAAAACATGGTCATATTCCCATTCCAACCAGGTCTCTCCATATGAGATTGGAACATTCCTCAGGATATGATCATATTATTCTAATGAATGACTAAATAATACTTCAAAGACACTATACAAAGATCATATCCATATTAGGATTGGGGATCACCAAGTGATAGTGGCACATTCCTCATGACATGCTTAGATTCTTGGCGAAAAAGAATGGAGGCATACTCCAAATGCATAGGACTAGGATTGTATCATCATTCTCACTAAGGACAACCATGTAAGAGAGGTTCCAGCCTTGGTACATGATTATATTCCTTTAAGTGATGCAACATGGCATTATCCTACAACTCATCAAAGCTAGGCTTATATCCCTCCTTCTGTTGATGAAAAAAAAATAAATCATTCATAGTCTATATAGGAGGAGACCCATATACCTTCTTCTATTCTCTCAGTCATTCAGCATATTCTGATGGGGAATTCATATTTGAACTGGGCTCATATCCCTATTATATCCTGTATTGGCTAGTATATTCCAAAGACAACCGATAGGTAGGTTTATATTATTTCTGATAATTTAGAATCTAATCGACACACTCCAGTAGTATCTCAGTAATAGTCTCATATCATCCCAACAACAAAAGGTTATCATTGTATATTGAAATCCATCATATAATAGGTTGACACCCATTCTCAATACAAAAATTAAATTTAGCATATTCTAGCCAAGATGTAGAATGAGGCTCTTATCTATTGTCTTATTAGGTCCAGTTTCCAGGAATATGTTCGACGCATACTCGCAACGCCTCTATGGTCTATCAACTCTTCAACCAAAGTAGAAGGAGATTATTAATTTGATAGTTCTCCTCATGGTAGTGTGGATATGGGTCACATAAAATATATTATTGAAATATACTATAGTCAAACTCTGTACTGTGATATCTCCATCAGATAAAGAAATCCTGTCTTTTCTAAAAATAAAGGTTCAAAAAAACATATGGGGTAACCATATATAGTTCCCCATTAACCATAAATGACTCACAACATCAACCAATAGACGAGACAATGTGGTAACCTATGTGGTATTTCTTGGTGATAACATATAACCATGAGGAAGAAGTTAATGAAATGGATATATGGAGAGAGTTAGCTAGAAATAGCCCCAAAAAATTTCAATGTCTATTTCAAATTCAAATTATGGGATCCCATATGGGTCATAAGGGGAGTTAAAGCATTGAATTAACCTGAATATATACGGGTTAAATATAAAATATTGATGGATTGAAACATCCATTACCAAGAATAGGAGTGTTACCTTCAGATAATAATCATGTTGTTCTATCAACTGGACATGGCCTATTTCATGTGGCCTGTGACCTAGAATTAGAATATGATACAAATTTCCCACCACATGTTGTCTCTTCATCATGAAAACTATATGACTAATTAAAAATGTTCTGTTAGATAATTGTATTATGGTATGGGTAAAGTATGAATCATTTGAAACTAGTAGTTCTATATAGATGTTATTATCCTCATATAAGGCATCCATCAATGTTATAGAGAATGTAGAAATCATGGGATTGGTTGTGGGAGAGCACTGCAGCATGGGTATCCCCATTATTAATTCTAATGGAGTATTCTTAACAAAAATCATGTGCTACCCCTAAATGTGATTGAGGTAAGAGATTTAATCCCATATGCTTATAACTCTCCACTCCTAGTGATAAAATTAAGGAAATGAATAATCTTTAGAATATCTCTATGAAGACTTCTATATTTTATGATGATCATGTCTCTTTCTATGGAATCTCTTACCTCAAAAATGAAAGAGATGTCCCTGGATTATCCACTGTGTTGAAACAATACACCATATACTTAGAGATGGATGAAGAAGTGGATCAACTCAAGAATGAATCTATTGTTTTTGTGTAACGAATCTCCACCACGATCAATGTGCATAGGTATGCGAATCGGGGAATAGAATCATACCCCAAAAATAAATTTATTAGTTCTCCCATGCCTATCAAGGTGAAGAAGATGTATATTGAATTTCTAATGTAGAATCCATATGTTTTTTCTAGTAATTATATACAAATTAAAATATTGAATCTAGATGTATCAATGCATAACCAAGGATTGGCCAATGGTCATCATAGTTTCAAGAAAATATCTAGGAAAATACACCCCTCTCATGCAATCAATTCTTGGAATCAAGACTCTAAACTATATATCATACAAATATCCTGGTAACATGAAATTAATCATCAAGAGTTGATATTGTTGGGTTAACTTAAATATCACAGAACTCCCTTATCATGTAACATTAAAAAACATTTTATATACTTCCTTGCCACATGAAATTAAATTCTATGATAGATAATTCTTGTATACATAATGTTAAGCTACAGGGAATAAGTCATAGTTTCACGATTTTAAACTGCATGACATATCCTTGTCACATGGAACTATATTTCACGATTTTAACTTAATGATGACATTATTTCTTAACACATAATGTTAAAATGAATGAAAAATGTATCTTCAATGATGACCAACTACACACAATATAGATCTATGAAAAATAGAAATGATGTTCCCTCATCCATGTGTGTGATCTGGATCAATATAGAGAATGTCTCCTTTTAAGAACTATGTGTGTCTAGATTCCCTCCATAAAAATATATGTTCGGATGCCCACACCCAAATTATTGGGTCTAACTACAGCATATATTTAAATGTCACAAGACATCAGATTGTGTGAAACTATCTTTAGTACATGACATTAAAATGTAGAATTACCCTATATTCTATGTATTGGATTCAATGGGAAACCAGCTGAGGAAGCCTTGTATGGAAAACATGGTATGCCTATCAACATATGATTTTAGGAATTTATAGACACCATTTATGAGGCAGCCTTCCTCGTTTTTTATATCATTTATCCTTCCTCAGTGCCGCATGATATTAAAGTAAATGGTTTTCCATGAACTAAATATGGATTGATTATAATTCCAATGACATATGTAAATACATATAGATCCAATATCACGACCCATCCACCACATGATACAAAATGACCTTGAGCTTTCCTTTAATCTCTTTCTTATGGTGAGAGAAACCTTTGAACTTCCATGATTCTCACACCAAGCATAGCTCACATGTGATTAAGAATTTTGGTAAGGTATTCCCTGGATGATGAGGACATATCCATTCAAATTATGGTTAGCATAGTCTTGGATACAAGACCATAAAAGGCACACTATGAGTCATTTTCATGAAATGTTAAACAACATGGTTGATATCACTTTAATGAAGTAAAACTATGTATTATTATAGTTCTATATATAGAGTAAAATTATCCTTGGATTTTGTCTCTCACTACACCTCCATTCAAGAATTGCATGTGGATTGATTCAAATAATCACATGATATGTAATAGTGTTCAGATCTTTACTGCTAGGTTTAGTTGAAAAAATCAACGGAAAAAATTCCCCCCTCTGCATATGGGTCAGACCTGCGTTAAGATTTTCCCATTAAATAACTATGTTTGACTTAATTCATTTAATCATATAATAAATTGTTATTCCAGGATCTTTGATCCTAGGTCTATCCATATTCAATAAACTTCTACCTCCCTACTAGTGTGTAAGGATTGTGCCTAGATATTTCATGTAATAACTATGCGTGGATTTATTCATGTCATCACATAATACATAGTGACGCTCGGATCACCAACAATATACCCAGTCATAATAATGAATAGGATTAATTCCCCCTATTCACATGGGTCAGACCTAGGTGAAGAGTTTATCAATCAAGAACTACATTTGTGTTGATTCCTATCATCATGCGATACATAGTGAAACATGGATCCCAAATCCTAGGTATAGCCACAAAAATAAATAAGAAAACCCCCCCTCTCTATTTTTCGTGCTCAGTCCTATGAAAAATATTTCCTATTCAATAACTATGATAGTAATGCATGCATAACTTGATATGGGATGGACCTTTTCCACAATATATCTGATACAAAATCTTGAATGGATAATAGACTTCATAGTTTTCCATTTTTTTCTCATACGTATCCTAGATCATTTAATATTAGGTAGCCTAGGAATCCTCTCTTGCTTATGAAACATAGACAAACCTTAGATCAGGAACCATGTCCCAATTGCATGATGTTAAACCACACAACCATATCCTAGTTGCATGATGTTAAATAGAATGAAAAAAGGTCTTTATATTGAACAGATCATCCCTAATGATGAATGTCTATCTATGAATCACATTTTATTTTCCTTCACCTCAAAATGTGTTCAATACATGTTGGTATAAATTTCATGGTATTCAAAACCTTATTAAATCTTCTATTCTCCATGAACCGACATCATTCCTTCAATATTTGAGTAAAAAAACTAGTTCCTTGAGATGATACCTTCCCCTTGAAAGCCCATCGACCTTGGGCTCCCTTTCTCTTGTCACTTCCATGTAAAAAATTTGTTACATGGACCTGTTCATCCAAACTATCATGTGGATCCCTGGATGTCCACCCTTATATCCAAAAGATATCATCCAGACAACATAAAACATTATAGGTTCTGTCAATTTTTAATGGTGGGCCGGTAACCACTGGTTCCCACATACATTTAACTAAGATATTTATAGGTTTTCTTAACCTTTCATAACCCAACTATTCTAGAAAATTTAGATACTATTCATGTTACACATCTATAAACCATAACCATTCTCAAATAATTTTTATGGCATCGTATACTTTTAACCTTCCATTATGGCGTATGCATCATATGTGAAGAACCAATAGATCTGAAATAGTCACCCCTCTCCCCTGCATATGACTCAGATCTAACATAGAGGATATTCTAAAAGGATATGATTATTGAAATATTCATAAACTAATAATATGTATAATTAAACATAGGGAATCAAAATAATAAAATTATAATACACCACTTATTATATAGGCTATGTAATACAAGCTCTCTCTTTATAAAAAATCAATAATTTTTATATATTTCTTGGGAATAAGATAATTATGTTCAAGATGGGATCCAGTATATGGGTGAACATAAATAATCCTCTTCATGTATAGAAGGGGTTTATTGCATTTAAATTCCCTCTATTATTTAAATGTTTCCAAAAGGATATCTTGAAACATTTCACGTTGGTTCCCACATCCTTTTTGCATGACATTAAACTGCAAGGAAAACATCCTCTCCGCATGAGGATAAAATTCATGATAGATACAGACACACTATATGATGTTAAAATGTGTTATACATCTCCCTTCCATATTCCTTATCAATGGACCACAATATCTTGGCCTTGGTCAACTAGAGAATGAAGTTATTTAAAAATATTTTAAGAACCTCAACCCATAAATCACATTTTCGGTCTTGAAAATCTTGGGTTGCGGTAAAACATTTATTAACACTATATTGGAAATGAGATATCTCTATTTAACTTTTCTAGCGATACTTGTTGAATTTGACCTACCAACCAGAGACATATTGTCCCTATTGGAAGGGCTTTTTGATTCTTGTGATCCAAACACCATCATGGAGGAACTCTACACCTTCATGTGTAATGGGTCATCCCCAACATTATTGACCCATATCAAATACTCATGGAATGAGAAAGTTAATCCATTATTTACAAACTTTTCACCTACAAATCAAATAGTTGTTGGAGTACTTTTGACCCTAGTTAACCTAATTTAGTAGTTTTGTAATATTCCCCTTATATTATTTCAATGTGTATCATGACCTTAAACTGCATTCAATTTGTTCAAAGATGTATGACATTAAATATTAACCTTTTAGAGTCCAAATCAAAAGACCCTATTCTTCTAGAGAAATAGAAACAAAACATATCAAGTTGAAAAACAAAAAACGACGGCATGAGAAAATTTCTTGTAACCACTTGCTAAAATCATCATCTTTAGCGTTTAGGAAAAACGTTAGAGCATAAATAAATGAGGGATAAATCTCATAGTGCCCACATTGAGGGACTAGTAAAATCCAAGACATTATCAGAGGACTACCTGGTCTTGAAAAAAACTAGAGTAATGATTTTTCACACATCCCCATCAAAATAATGTGTTCACAAGGTGCTGATTTTTTTTATTCTCACTCACCTATTAAATAATACAATTTTCATAAAGAAATTCATCCCATGGATGTCTGAGCAGACACAACTATTTCCTTGAGTTCATATCCTTCCATTAGAACACTACTAAACTTGGGCTTCCTTGTTATTGTCTCTTCCCTATATAAAACTCGTAATAGAGATTGTTTCATCCAAACTGACCATTGGATCCGAATACAACCGCCGTAAATATAAGAGTTCGTTTCCTAACCATGTGGAACATTATAGGACTTCACCATTGCCAATGGTGGACCTATACCCACCGATTCCCACCCTCAGTTAACTTAGATATACCAGGACCATGATTTAAAATAAAAATAAGTATACTATTCAATTGGATTCAACATCCTAAAAGATACATAACCAATTATTGCATCCTTTCTCAATGAAATAATCCAACAATCCATTCTTGAACCATTTTATATCCCACACCACATGATCAAAAACATATGGTGTAGTGCTTAAGTCTCAAAATAAATATAAAAACATACATAGGGTTCTAGAACCACCCCTAGATATCCATTTTATCAATACCCTCACAACAACATCCATACATTTGAGTCTTTAAAAATAATTCATGGACCTTATAAAAGATAGGGGACACCGTGACTTGACTAGTCATGTAATCCCTAAGGGATCATGCATAAGGGTTGTTAAACTACCAGCTAGATGCATCTACTCCTTTTTTGAAATGAACTACAATCCTTGTGGGACCCAATAACACCGTGGTGGAACTCAACACCATATAGTGTGTGGGGCCATCCATAATATATCTTCCAAATTTCATATTCACTAATGAAGTCATTGTGGGAAGAATTTAAACTGCATGGCATCTCATTATATGAGCTAGAAGACTCTAAACTACCATCAATAAAGATTTTTAGCTAAAAGTCCCTAAACTAACAAAATAATCTTATACGATCTAGAAGACTCTAAAATACCATTAATAGAAGGTCCAAATTAGAAGACACTAAACTACATGAAGTTGAAAATATGAGATAAAAGACTTTAAACTACCAGTAATATAAGGTACTGTCTGGAAGAAACTAAAAAACAACACAATAATAGTTTATTTAGAAATACCATAAAATAGCCATCTACAAGAGCCACAATTTTCTCTAGGATGAAAAAATAAAAATGGAACCCTGGGCAGAATTGGAATCTCTGCTCACTGGACTTGCACTTTGTATGATCCAGGTAATATAGAGCATATATAAAATGGAAAAGGAAAAAAAACATGTCATGTTGAAAACCCTTAAAATAGTATCCTAAGAAACAATCAAGTCCAGACACACTAGGATATACACATATGAATCTTAGGGAAAAGGTAGAGCTGAAACAAATAAGACATAATGCTTGTAGGGAGCGTTATCTATCCTTATTAAAAAATAAAGTTATGCTCTCTATTCCCACTAATCTAGGAACAATTCAGAGAAATTCTAAATTTATTAGGAACCACCATTAGTGTACTTAGTCCTCTCATTCCTTAAACTACATGAGACATGGTCAATACTATAGGTCCATGAACTAATCATAGTGTCCTAATTATCATGGACTAAAATTTGGCACATGATCCATATCCGTGCAATATCTTCGCCAAAACATGAGTCTCTACATAGGATTTTGTCACAGAACAATGTCATTCCCCATTCTATGTATGATCTAGATCTACGCAAGAACATTAATCATAGAGTTCTTAATCAAAGATCCTATGTTCCTTATACATGAGATTAATCGGCATAGAAGTTCATCATAGAACAAAATTTTCCTTGATTTATATTCCCTAAGTATACATTTTTATGTGTAACCCTTTAAAATATGATCCACCCAAAAGTCATTTTAATCCAAATACTTTTACCATCGTATAATTTATATGAATTCCTAATTCAAGATGTCCATGCCCTAAATCCTATCATTGGGATCAATATCAAATCCCGTCAGATTTTCAGTGTAAGAACCTGGATCTTCTTTTCAGGTATATTTTCCATTTCTGGAGATTTTGAGAAAAAGGGGAGTTTCCAAAAAAATTCGAATTTCACGCTGTGTACTCATATGTACACATCGTGTACTTAGTTGCCACACATATCCATGTTCTAGCCATGTAATAGCCGAACACACAGCCATGTGTGGTGACATGGATACCTTCAATTTTGGGGGCTTTTAAAGGAAAGTACATGACACTTACTTCTAAAGTACACACCGTGTAATTTCTTTGTATTCATTAATTGAACCAGGGTCACGTCTAATGGAAAGAACACCCTTCTACAAGGTGTGTCTCGTCCAGGAGTAACCGTACAACCATGAATATTCTCTAATCCCCTGACTCACCATCTGTTCTCCAATTAGACCATCATTTATTGTGTTGGAATCGCTACGGTGAGCTCCTCCTTCTTCTGAAGCATCATTTCCTAGTTTCTCCTCTTTCAAAAGTTATCCTCGATTGAGAATTTTAAGCATTTTTGTAGATATATGGATTTATTTGGCGATTCAAGGATTGAGGTTTATGTATAATGATCTCCCAACACCGAGGTAGGTAGTTTGTAGCTTTCTGTAGATTTTCATTGAGTTATATGTGCGAAAGTTCCCAATACCCTTGAACGGGGTATTGCATGTTTATGATTTTAGCTCATTTGTTTACTTATTATGCCTTGTTTGTTTGGATAGAGGTTAATTGTTTGTGAATAGGGTTAATTTTTCCTTTCTATGGAGGTTTTTCCCATGTTTTCTTGTTTTGACTGTTTGGTATAGCCTTGCCTATTTGGATCATGCATTTCTTTCCATGCCTTGTATTGTTATAATTGAGTAATTGTTATCTGACATGTTGTTATGTTGTAGATTGTTTATCCAAGTAGTTCTTGAGGTTTACTTTGTCTTATTTTTATCATTTGTGCATGATTGACTTACAAAGGGGTATGAGAACCCTGTTTAGTAGACCATAGGGAGAATGGATGTTGAGGGCTTCTCCAGATTGTTTTTTTTGCTTTTACATTGCGAGACCATAGGGGGGATGGACGTAAGTGATCCCTCAGGGTGTCTATAGTACCTCGATGCAGGCCAATGGGGGAATTGGATGTTGAGTGCTTCCCCAGTGTGCCTTTTAGTTACCGATACGAGACTATAGGGGGAATTGACAGTCAGTGATTCCTTAGAGAGTTTGTGATGAAGCTGAATCAAAGGGTTTGGACTGTGTGTACTTCCTAGAGGGTAGCTTGTGTTGTCTTGTTGAACCAGAGGGGTTAGGATTTGAGTAATTCCTAGAGGGTAACCTGTTTTTTGGTTAGCTACTTTCTTGATATATTAAATTTAATGTAATTAAAATTGTAGGAATGTTTACTTTTGAGTACTTACTTGTTTACGACCTCCATTTTCTTTTTTCCATCCATAAATATTCACTAACAATTATGAATAGATCTTGGGGTAGTCTCCTACTGGGATTTAGTCTCACACCCTATTTGGGAAATGCTTTTGGGCCCAAACAGATTATATTGTTGTAGGTATAGATAAGGGCATGCACCCTTCTACTTTAGGTACTTGACTAGTATGGAGCTGGAGAGCATGGGACGAAGCTAAGGCTTGAGATGCTGCTGGATTTTATCTATTTCCTTTTGTACTTTGGTTTATTACTATATTTCATAATTGTGACTTGTTTGGATGCTTTTCTATATATATTGATCATGTATCATTTTATATATGTTCTCTATTTGTTATTAATTCTACTGCTTCATTGTTTACCTTTGTATGGTTTTATTACTGCTTCCGCTATTGTTATTTGTTTTATGTCGGCTATGTTACTCTTCCAAAGAGGGAATAGTTTCCCCACTATCACCCCTAAGTCCCTCGCTTATAGTCGGAAGCCTTTAGTGTTTGGGGAATGTTCTTTAGACCATGTGACCAACCATGTATGGGGCGCCTTTGGGCATATTTTGAAACTTGGACGTTACAAATTGGTATAAGAGGAATTCCTTTCTTCTTGATTTACTATTTTGGAGCCTATAGACAGGGATAAGACAGAATACATACTTTGAAATAAGTTGTTCCCAGGAGTAGCTAACCTCTGTATAGGGAAAATCCAATTTACCTCGTATAATAAATTTTTTCTAGATTTTCAATTATTAAAGTTGATTTGATTTCATTTTTGGTTGGTTCACATGTATTGTGTTGTTATTGTTGATGTTATTGAGGTTCTATTTTTGTTTAAACCCAATGAGATGAGGGTATTCCATTTCATGCATCATATAGGCACTTGATAGAGATTACTTGTAAGGCATTCATGCCATGACATTTAGGGTGCATTAGCGATTTCATGTTGTTGTGATAGATGTTGGGCTAGATATGCATGTTGGTTTGATAGATTCCTTGATAGAATACCTGTTATTTGAAAGGGTATTGTATTGTTTAGGTCTTTGATTGAATGAATGCCAAACATTGGTTCTTGAGGTGTTATGGGCCCTCATGGATTGTAATTTGGCAGATCATTGTATTGTTATTCCTTTTATATGACATGTATAAGATTCCATGATTTGATTCATTGTAAGTATGGGCCCTCACGGATTGGAATTTGGCACATTAATGTTCATTTCAGTGTCCTTCTGGGATCCGGGGTAGTTTCTAAGGATTGTTGTCTGAAAAAACCTAGAATACAATATGTTTAATGATGAATACATGCTATGTGTTATTTTATTTGGGATGAAATTTTTTTTCTTAAGTACATGCCATGTACTTTAAGTACACACCATGTAGTCTTTAACAATGTCGCTGGCTATGTGGGCAGAGACACAGGGTTGGGAAAATCTTGGTGGGATACACCGTGTACCAGATATGACAACCCTGCTTTTATTACAAACATAAACATTATGTATTACATAAAATATTCACTTGATAAAAAATGGATTATCTAGAGGTCTAGTGTCTTTGGGGCTTAGGATCATTACACAACAACTTAAAACATGAAATACAACATCTTTATTAAAAACTTCCTTTACATGACCACTATATTCCCCCATACTTAGCATTGCATGGGATAACTGGAGGACATGCATAAGAAAGGGGTGAGCTATAAAGTCCAGTAAGGGATTAAACATGGACTACATGAGGAGTAAAATACATGTTAGACAATAGGAATATAAATAGAGATCAATAGAATCATGAACATAAAGGCATGATAAATCTTGATAATCATAACATGGAAATGTGGCAATAACACTTAACACGGAATTAGTATGAGCCAAGGCTCATTGCACATGGAGCATGAGTAAATCCTCATAGCACATTAAACACGAGTAAACCCTCGTTGAAATTGAATTACCATGAGTCAAAAATCATTTCACATGACATATCATGATACTATACTTTACCCAATGCATTGGAGAGCTATAAGGGCGCACCCTTCTTAATCATTTCATTTGATGCATAAGTGTGCCACATGGTTCATAAATCATGAATTCATAAAACATAACCATTTATTCCATGAAAAAGTAATGTGGAATGAAACTTTATAATCAATAAGTAAATCTGAATGAAGGTTAATACCCTTGATGGAAAAATGGGTATGGTATTCACTATAGAATGACATTGGCTTAGAAAATCTGTGCAATTTCGGCAGCGTAACTACGTGATATAAGAATTCATAAAAATGGTTGATGAGAGAGAAAGGGGTGTCACATCATATCTACATGAAATGGAAAGTAATGGGGTCATATAGATACATGTCCCAACAATTGTAAGGGAATATAGTTTCATGATACAAAAGTATTTCTTGAATGTAAATGAAGAGAGAGAAGTTCCTTTTGAAATTTCGGCATAGTAACGGGTGTAGATGGGAGGAATTTAATGAGAGAGAAAGGGGTATACCATCATTAAAACAATAATATGGCAGTATGGGGGAGGTGAGAAACCATACCCCATCATTTATAATTGAAATTAAAGGGCATAACAATATTACAAAAATTGGGAAAAAAAGTGAAAGGAAGAAAAACCCTTACTTGGATGAGTGCTTCCAAAGGCCTGAGAGAGGCTTGAGAGAGGCTTCTTGGGAGCTTGGGGCACCTTGTAAGGATTATGGAGAGAGTAGAGAAGAGGTTGGACGAAATCCAAAGTCTATGAGTGAGGAGGAAGTGGGATATTGGGTGGGTTTATATAGGAAATGTGAGTGAATTCTTTATTATTTAGGTCTGAGACCCCTTACATTAAACTAATCCAAACCACAAATCAACTCATGGTTTTTGACCGTGGTTTTTTGTAAAAGGGGAGAGAAAAACTATATTTTATAGTCCCAAAGTCCGAAATTCTTAAAATAATGGGGCTTATGTGAAGGTGAGTCACACTCCCATGGAAAATAATTTAAAAAGACAAGATGTTTAATAAGCCTTGAGGGGTCCATTAATACATTGTAAAACAATTCAAACAAACAAAAAATCACATTATTTTAATGATAAAACATATATTGGCCGAACATAAATCTTATAGTATTTTATTAAATCACTATTGGGTCATTATGATGTCATAAAACACATTATATATTTAAACAGTATTTAATTTTTACCCAAAAATTAGACTGTCTCAGAAAATTATGAAAAACTCACCGTTGGATAATTTAGACATCCTGATTCCAGAAATAACATTTATTTTATCTAAATAATTTTATAAATATGTTAATTTTCACTTTTAAAATAAAAACAAACATTTATAAAAAATTCACAGGTTTTGACAAAAAAGGCTTTCAAACCTTAGTAAAAATTACAATTGCATTAATAAAATTATAAGATAATTTATATTTAATAAAATTTAATTTAATAATAATAATAATATTTTATTAAAATATTATTTAATTAAAAAATACCTTAATTTAATAAAATATAATTCTTAAATAAATAATAACTAAAAACACTATCTGTACTTTAAAAACTATTTACAATGTATCAATAATGACAAAAAAAGTATATTCATTATTATATACAAAAACAAGGTACATGAACATAGTACTAAAGATTTTTCACATAAACCCTTAAAACAGATGCATAAGACCTAAGGGTAAGGTGTGCGATGGTGATAGACTCTTGGGGTAGATCAGATAACATTGCTCTAGTGGTAATATCTATCAACATCCACTTTACCCGTAGAGGGTCTCGTTCGAGCTTGAAATGATGAAGCTCAGATTGGGCTTGGTCAAGAGCGAAGCCCAAAGTTACCACCTCTTTTCCGAGCTCCGAAAAATGGGTGTCGTGTGGAGAAATTATACTAGATGAGTCCATCACTTCCTTTTTCTGAGTAAATTGGGTTTGTTGAATCCTTATATTTATACTAATCATGTGATCACTGTTCAATGACTATAAATGTTACGGTCACAATTCTTAACATAAAACCAAAGAATTTGACATTTTATATAAACATTTTACATAAAGATACATTTAATTAGATCACGAGTGATTTCCATTAATGAAACTTTGGTTCGTTACAATATTCCCCATTTAAGAAATTTTTCCCTCGAAATTTCCTTTTCCCACACTAAAATAGATGTGGGTAACTCAGCTTCATCATTTCCACCGATTCCCAAGTCAATTCTTCAAACCTGTGGTTTCTCCACAACACCATGACGAGGGGCATTGTCTTATTTCATTGAAATTTTTCTCTAAGATCTAATATCTTCACTGGTTTCTCCTCATAAGAAAGATCATCCTCCAACTGTACCACCTCATAAGAGAGTACATGTGAAGGGTCCGGTATTTACTTCTTTAATAGGGATACATGAAAGACATCATGTACTTTTTCCATGGTAGGTGGAAGTTCTAGTCAATAGGCCATAGCCCCGACACGATCAAGAATCTCGAAAGGGCCGATGTACCTTGGACTTAACTTCCCTTGTTTCGAAACCTCATGATCTTCTTCCATAGAGATATGCATAGAAAAACCATGTCTCCAACTTTAAACTCATGTTCTCATCGACGATTATCTGCATAACTCTTATTTCGACTCTTGGATGCCTTGATATGATGTGGAATGGTTTTCACCTTCTACACCATTTCCTCGACCATTTCTGGTCCAAGCAGCTTACGTTCACTAACCTCATCCTAGCATGCCGGTGTTCTGCACCTTTTCCCATACATGGCTCCATATGGTGCCATTTGGAGCTCGAGTGGAAACTGTTATTATAAGAGAACTCAACCAGAGGAATATGTTGATCCCATCATCATTTAAAGTCCACTGAGCACGCTCTCAAAATGTCCTCAAGTATTTGGATAGTTCGCTCGGATTGGCCATCAGTTTGAGGATGATAGGCCGTACTAAAGTTCAGTTCAATATTCATAGCATGTTGAAGACTCTTCCAAAACATAGAGGTGAATCTTGGATCTCGGTCAGACACAATAGATAGTGGTACTCCATACAGCCTTACCACTTCCCTGATATATATCTGTGCCAGTTGATCCGCTGAGAAATCCTCCCAAATATCAATGAAGTGTGCAGTCTTTGTAAGACGATCCACAACAACCTAGATTGCATTGTTGCCTTTTGATGTCCTCGGAAGTCCGATGATAAAGTCCATGGTGATTTTATCCCATTTCCATTATGTTATGGGCAATGGTTGCAACATCCCCTTATAATTCTTCCTCTCTACCTTCACTTACTGGAACACTAGGCACTTTGATGTATATTCAGCGATCTCCTTCTTTATATTATCCCACCAAAGGTTTTCTCGGAGATCTCTATACATCTTTGTGCTCCCTGGGTGAATAGAGAAATTTGAACTATGTGCATCATCCAAAAGTTCCTTCTTCAGCTCCAGACTTGATGGAACACATAGTCTTTTCCCAAATCACACAATTCCTTCTTCATTAACATTAAACTCCTAGGATTTCCCTTTTTCGATAGCTTCCACTTTTTCTTTAATTCGCACATCATCCTTTTGAGCATCCTTTAACCTTTCCAAAAAAGACGGTTGAGAAATCATTTGTGAAAGTATTTATGATGTTCCCTTCATTATGATTCCCATTTTTATCTTCATCAAGTCTAAGAAGATTGGATCCTTCTCAATTCTAATCATTGATAGAATCGCTGGGTCCTTTCTACTTAGGGCATCTGCCACCTTGCTCACTTTCCCAGGCAGGTAATTTATTGAACAATCATAATCCTTGATGAGCTCTATCCATATTCTCTACCGCATATTAACCTCTTTCTGTGTGAATATATATATTTAAGACTCTTGTGGTCAGTATATATCTCACATTTCTCCCTATAGAGATAATGTCTCCATATTTTCAGGCCAAAGATCACAACCACCAACTCCAGATCATGCGTTGGATAGTTTCACTGATGGATTTTCAACTACCTTGAGGCATAGGATGTCAATTTATCATTCTGCATTAGCACACAGCCTAATCCCTTCTTCGAAGCATCACTGAATACCACAATAAGTTTCCCATTTTTGGGTAAAGTGAGCACGGGCGGAGTGATAAGCCTTCTTTTCAACTTCTTGAAGCATTCTTCGCATTCATCACTCCAAGAAAATTTTACTCCCTTTAGAGTTAGCTTGGTAAGAGGGTTGGACAATCATGATAAATTTCTCACAAATCGTCGATAATATCCATCTAACCCCAAGAAGCTACGAATATCCATTACCGTTGTTGGCCTCGGCCATCCCTCAATTGCATCTGTTTTGGAGGGATCCATAGATATCCCACTACTTGTGATGATATGGCCCAATAATGAGACATTCTTCAACCAGAACTCACACGTGATGTACTTTTCATAGAGCTTCTCCTTGCGCAAAGTCTCTAGTACAGTTCTTAAATTATCCTCATGATCTTCTTTGGTTTGGGAGTATATTAGAAAATCATCTATAAAGACTACCAAATATTTGTCTGGGTAATCTCTAAAGACTCTATTCATCAAGTCCATGAAGATTTCTGGAGCATTGGTGAGTCTGAAAGGCATTACTATGAATTCATAGTGCCCTTATCTTGTACGAAAAGCAGTCTTGGGGACATCTTCCTTATTCTCCCTTACTTGATAGTATCCCGACTGCCAATCTACCTTGCAGAAGTATTGTGCTCCACGCAGCTGATCAAACAAATCATCGATCCATGGAAGAGGATACTTGTTCTTTATCATGATTTTGTTAAGTCCACGATAATCGATGCAAAGCCGCATTGACTCATCCTTCTTCTTGACAGAAAGGAATGGTGTACCCCATTATGAAGCACTTGGGCATATAAACCCTTTATCCAGATTCTCTTGTAGTTTTTTCTTCAGCTCATCAAGCTCAATGACATCCATTCTATATGGATTCTTGCATATTGGTAGTGACCCAGGTATAGGTTCAATTTATAATTCAACGTCTCTTCTAGGAGGAAGTCCAGGAAGTTCCTCTAAAAACACTTCAGCGAATTCCCTCACAATAGGAATTTCTTCAAGGATGGTTTTTTTCTTGGACACAATCATATGAGCCAAATACGCGTGCTCATAGGGAAGTAATATCCATGCTTGAGATGATGGAGCTAAAGTAGATTCATCTTTCTCCTTACACTTTTAAAGAATCGGGGGTCGATTCTCCATATGGAGTGTGATTTCCCTCTCCCGACAATTTATGTTGGATCTATATAAGGGAATCCAATCCATGCCAAGAATTGCATCAAATTACACTAGAGGGAGTATGACGAGGTTCTGTGGGAAATTCAATCCACATATTATGACAGTGGAGGAGTTATATTCTTGGGATGCAATGATTGCCCCATTTTCTGTACTCACCAACATCTTCACTTCCATGATTTGTGGTGGTGCTGGGATTGTTCAACTAAACATTAGAGATATAAAAGAATGTGTAGAACCTAAATCAACAAGTAAGTTCACTATTTTTGAATGAATTACTAGTGTACCGATCATCACTTCGTTGTCAGGGTTCACTTCAGCAGAAATGATGGAAAAAGCTCTTACTTGTTGCCTTGTAGGTTGTTGTTTGCCTCTGAAAACATTTGGATTAGGGCACTGATTTGAAAGATGCCTCGGTTCTTTGTAGTTGTATCAATGAACAATGCGTTGTGGTTCGAACGAAGTGTTCCTCTCCTTTATCTCAGCCATGAGACTTTCTTACCGACAGTTAACGGCTAGGTGCCCTCTTCTTCTACACCTAAATCATTTCCTCGTCCCCTTGAAACAATTTCCAGGGTTCTTCTTCCCACACTTTTGGAAAGTGGGGTGCTGGATCTTCTTAGCACCATTAGATTTATCCATAGGACTGCCAGCATTTAATTCCACCTTACGCTTCTTGTCCCCATGATACCCCAGTGATTCCTCGATCTCCATTTCGATCTTGAGGGCACAACGGACAATTTCCTCATAGTTGTCGAAGTCACGGATCGCTAATGATTCCCACAGGCTAGGCTTCATCCCACCATAGAAGCGGTCAACCTTGCATTCGGGGGTAAAGAAAAAGACGGATGTGTATCGTGCAAGCCTTGTGAAGTTTTCCTCATACGCTCCAACAGATTCTTCATCTTTTTGCTTGAGGGAAAGCAAGTCCCTTTCCATCTTAAGCTAGAGGGTTCATGGAAAATATTTATCGAAAAACATATTCTGGAAATCCTTCCATTCCAACGCCTCAATCTCTTCCTTAGCCATTATATTTTTTATCAATGTCCACCATTGATCAGCTTTACACTCCATACGATAACCCGCTAGGATAACCTTCTCTTGTTCAGAACATTGAAGGACGGAGAAGATCTTTTCAATGGATTTGATCCATTTTTCAGCGATTGTGGGATCAGATGATCCACAAAAAGTAGGAGACCATTATATCATGAATCTCTTGATAGCAAATTTTTCCTTCTTTGGGGGGTTTTTACAATCTTCTTGACCCGTGTTTCTATTGAAATCTTGAGCTATCTGAGAGAGAAGCCTTACAAAGTTCATGATTCCCGCTCCCATTGGATTAGGCATCTCATTAGTATAGTCATCACACTGATCTTCACAGTGGTTTTTAGCCCGAGTCCTCCTATTACCGGCCATTGGCTAGAATAAACGGAAAGATAGGGGGTAACACATAAAGGGTAATCCAATGACAAATTTTTTTGACTTATATATAAACTTTTATTTCCTTAACTCATGAGTCTATAGGCTTCAATTTAGGCTTTTGATGATATACATTCTAACATGTATTCTTAGGGACATTTATTTTTATATTCCCTTAATAAGGGTTCATACTAAGCGTGTGAATTTATCACAACATATCCCCCAGGAGTGTTATAACCAAGAGTGCAACAAGGCCTGTTTTCATGCACCAGATCCCGTTTGATTCTAACTCAAAGCAGTGTTTTCAGGTTTTACCCCTATGATACATCTATTCCAGAGCCTTATTTACCTGTTCGTATCTAGACAGGGATGTATTTGTTTGATAAAACACTTACATAGTACATACCAAAACATAGAGATGTTTTTATTACACTTAGTCTTGTCTCTAAGGCTTTACTAGGGTTTTCTAATCCTAATACCAAAAATAACTAAACCTATCCTCTTATACCAACTATGACAACCCTGTTTTTATTACCAACTTAAACAATATGTATTAAATAAACTATTCACTTGATACATCATGGATGATAGAGAGGTATATTGTATTTTGGGCTTAGGATCATTACATAACAACTTAAAACATGAAATACAACATATTTATTGAAAACGTCCTTTACAGTATCACTATATTCCCTCATACTTAGCATTGCATGGGATAACCTAAGGACAAGCATATGAAAGGGGTGAGCTATAAAGCCCAGTAAGGGATTAAACATGGAATACATGAGGAGAACAATACATGTTAGACAATAGGAATATCAATAGATCACAAGAGAAACATGAACATAAAGTCATGATAAAGCATGATTATCATAACATGGAAATGTGGCAACAACACTTAACATGGAATTAGCATGAGCCAAGGATCATTGGACATAGAGAATATGTAAATCCTCATTGCACATGAAGCACGAGTAAACCCTCGTTTAACTTGAATTATCATTATTCAACACTCATTTCACATGACGTATCAGGATACAATACTTTACCCAATTCATTGGAGCGCTATAAGGGCGCACCCTTCTTAAACATTTCATTTCATGCATAAGTGTTTCAAATGGATCATAAAACATGGATTCATAAAACATAATAATTTATTACATGAAAAAGGAATGTGGAATGAAAATTTATATTCAATAAGTAAATTTTCATGAAGGCGAATATCCTTGATGGAGAAATAGGCATGGTATTCACTACACAATGGAATTGGCTTAGAAAATCGGTGCAATATCGACAGTGTAACGGCGTGATATAAGAATTCATAAAAATGGTTGATGAGAGAGAATGGGTTTTATCATCATATCTACATGAAATGGACAGTAAGGGTGGTCATATTTGGTACATGTCCCAACAATTGTAAGGGAATTTAGATTCTTGATACAAAAGTATTGCATGAATGTAAATGAGGAGAGAGAAGTTCCTTTCAGAATTTTGGCATAGTAACAGGTGTACATGGGAGGCATTTAATGAGAGAGAAAGGGGTCTCCCATCATCAAAAAAATAATATAGAAATATGGGGGAGGTGAGAAATCATACCCCAGAATTTATAATGGAAATTAAACTGGAATAACAATATTAATAAAATTGGACAAAAAGGTGAAAGGAAGAAAAACCGTTACATGGAAGTGTGCTTCCAAAGGCTTGAAAGAGGCTTGAGAGAGGATTATTGGGAGCTTGGGGAACCTTGATAGGATTTTAGAGAGAGTAGGGTAGAGGTTTTATGCACTCCAAAAGCTTTGAGTGAGGATGAAGTGGGATCTTGGGTGGGTTTATATAGGAAAGGTTAATGAATTCATTATTATTTAGGTTTGGGACCCCTTACATTAAACTAATCCAAACCACAAATCAGATCTTGGTTTATGCCCATGGTTTTTGGAAAAGGGTATAGAAAAACAATATTTTATATGTCCAAAGTACGAAATTCTTAAAATAATGGGGTTTCTTATGTGGAGGTGAGTCACACTCCCATGGAAAATAATTTAAAAAGACAAGATGTTTAAAAAGTCTTGAGGGGTCCATTAATGCTTTGTAAAATAAGTTGAACAAACCCAAAATCACATTATTTTATTGGTAAAACATATATTGGCCGAAAATAAATCTTATAGTATTTTATTACATCACTATTGGGTCATTATGATGTCATAAAACACATTATATATTTAAACGATATTTAATTTTTACCACAAAATTTGACTGTCTTAGAAAATTATGAAAAATTCACCGTTGGATAATTTCTATGTCCTGATTCGAGAAATAACATTTATTTTATCTAAATAATTTTCTAAATATGTTAATTTTCACTTTTAAAATAAAAATCGACATTTTTCGAAAATTCACAGGTTTTGACAAAACTGTCTTTCAAACATTAATAAAAATTACAATTGAATTCATAAAATTATAAGATAATTTATATTTAAAAAAAATTAGTTTAATAATAATAATAATATTTTATTAAATTATTATTTAATTAAAAAATCTGTTAATTTAATAAAATATAATTCTTAATTAAATAATAACTAAAAACACTATTTTTACTTTAAAAACTATTTACAATGTATCAATAATGGTAAGAAAGTATATTCATTATTATATACAAAAATAATGTACATGAACATAGTACTAGTGATTTGTTACATAAAACCTTAAAACAATCGCATAAGACCTAAGGGTAAGGTGTGTGATGGTGACAGACTCTTGGGGTGGCTCAGAAACATTGCTCGAGTGGTAATATCTATCAACTTCCACTTTTCCTGTAGATGGTCTCGTTCGAGCTTGACATGATGAAACCCAGCTTGGGCTTGTTCAAGAGCAAATCCCAAAGACACCACCTCTTTTCCGAGCTCTGAAAAATGGTCTTCATATGGAGAACTTTTACTGGATGAGTCCATTGCTTCCTTTGTCTGAGTAAATTGGGGTTTTTAAAGCCTTATATTTATACTAATCATGTGATCACTATTCAACATCTATAAATGTAACGGTCATAATTCTTAACATAAAACCAAATAATTTGACATTTTATATAAACATTTTACATAATGATACATTTAATTAGATCAAGAGGTATTTCCATTAATGAAACTCTGGGTCGTTACACGAGATGTACATGCCGTGTGTTTAGGTGATGTGTCTGCCCATGTGACTAATGACATGGATGGATAAGGCATAGTTTATACATGTCATGTTAGCCTTGAACAAATCACGTAGTGTAATCATGGAATCCGGTCGTGTAACTTACAACACGGGTCAATGAAATATTTTAAGTACATGCCGTGTTTAACTGGAACACACCATGTAGTTTGAGCCATGTAACCAGCATTGTATTTATCAACATGGGTCGGTGATGTTTGTCTAGTACATTCCATTTCTAGCACTAACACACCATGTAGTTTCATTCTAGGGAGAACCATGTGGCTTAGCTGTGTAAGGGATCCCAGGAAGGGGAAGAGGATTCAAGTACACATCATGTATTAAGACAAAATGCCATGTGTTTGTGGTGTTACACGACCTGCTGTGCCAGGAGTACATGCCCATGTAAAGGCCGAAGGGATCACGTAGTGTAGTCATCAAACATTCCATGTATCCATGTTTTTGAAAACAAGAATTCTTTCATTCTCCTGTTTGCTTCTAATTCTTCTAGAATTCGTTCCTCGATAATATTGATCTAAGGTGTTTGTTTGACCTTGCATAGTCATGCCACGGAGACGTCCTATAGTTGTACTTTAGTTACAGGGCAACGATCAGACACTGGACATGGCTGATCAAAGACATCTAGCAGATCTTCCAATTGGGCCATTCTTGGAACCAACCGTCATTCCGGACAGAGGTGCTACTACACAGTTCTGAGAGGGATTTATGAGGTTCATGTAGACCTTCTGTGGAATAACACATCCTAATCCATCTATGGAAGAGATGACATGGGCCTTTCAGCAGTTTCATCCTACCACATTATCAAGGGAAGTAGGACCACAGGCTATAGAGTCATGGTTAGAATCTATGCGATCTTCCTGCGAGCATCTGGAAATTCCTCCAAATAGAATGGTGAAGCTTTATATGTACACGTTTCAGTTCTCTGCCAAGAGATGGTGGGATGTGATATCATAGTCTAGACATCAGAATATTATGGCATGATATGACCTCCAGTGTGACCTCTATGACTACTTCGATCCGGAGTCTTTGAGGGACGATCGAGCCTGAGAGTTCATGAGTCTGGAGTAGGGAACTCTTTTAGATATTGAGTATTATTCTCACTTCACTGAGCTCCAGTTCTCCATGACTATTCCAATATGTAATGAGTTATTCCTCAGAAGGAAATTTTAGGATGGTCTCAGAAATGACATTTGATCTCATGTGAACATATTTAGGTTGGCTTCCATTACCTATATAGTCAACCAGGTGCTGATCATAGAGTGTGATATGAGGGATTATGAAGATGTGAGCCAGGGAGGATCGACATCTGGAGTTGGTATCCCTTCTACTAACAGCAGGAAGCACCGTAGGGAGTTTACTCGCAGAGATCCAAGGAGGTGAGATACTTCTTCTAGTAGCAGGTGGTGTGCAACTAATGCGGTAAAAGTGGGAATACGAGGCCACATTTCCTGAGAGATCCATTGGAGTGCCAATATTGCAGCAAGATGGGTCATCTTCAGCGCTTCTGTCCGATATTCTCACCAGTAGTTGGTGATAGAGGTTCTTCTATGACTCTTCGCTCAAGAGAAGCAGCACCGGTTTCTCACCATTCTTGGAACTGGAGTTCTTCCATCCATTTAAGCGGAGGTGTAGGTTTCATCCATGGTAGCCATTTTCCAATTTTTCAGTGATAATAGGGTGGATCGACTTCGGGTGGTTAGGTAGGGTCACAGGGCCACAGTGCAGGTCATAATTTTCTAGTGGAGCAAACACAGTAAGAGCGAGATCCCAGACCCTCTACTGTTCTAGGCATAATCCAAGTTTCCTTAGTTTTAGATTCTTCTATCTTCGATACAAGGGCTTCCCATAGCTTTATATCTGTTGTTCTTGTGGAGATCCTTGAGCTCTATGTCTTTTCTTCTGTTAATTCCATGACGTTGGACACTCAGTTGGGGACAAGAACAGCTAGTGTACGTCAGTGCATGGAGTTCCCTGTTGAGGTTGCTGGGTGCCACTTATTTTTGGTCCTCTATGTCATGGAGATGACAGGCTATTATGTCATTCTCATAATGGACTGGTTGGTTCCCTTCCAAGCTTTTGTAGATTTCGATCACTGCAGGGTGACTTTCACATCACTAGATGGAAGATAATTTCTTTATAATGGAAAATGGGATGTCTAGGTGAGCATATCAGGACTCGGGCATTATGGGATAGGAGGAGTTATAGCCCAGTTTTCTAGTCTATACCTGGATGACCAGGGGACTTCATAGATGTACATTAATCCAGTGGTGGATCGTTTCAGGGATGTCTTTACAGATAAATTTTCAGGTTTTCTTCTAGAGAAAGAGGGATAATTTTCTATTGAGCTCATTCTAGGAGTGGAACAATTGAAAATTCCTCCTTATTGGATGGATACACCAGAGTTACAAGAGCCCAAGAAGTATTTCAGGGAGTTTTAGGCAAAGGGTTTCATATGAACTAGTACTTCTCTTTAGTGTTCGCCAGTCCTGTTTTCAAAAAAGGTGAATGGTACCCTCAGACTTTGTGTGAATTATTGAAATCTGAACTAGTTGGCAATCAAGAATAGATATCCCTTGTCGGGGATTGATGATCTTTTTTATTAACTTTGAGGAGCCCGGCTGTTCTCTATGATTTGCTTAAGGTCCAATTATCATCAGTTGCACGTTAAACCGTCTGATATACCTCTGACCACCTTTTAGAGTAGATATGGTCTATACGAGAATGTGGTTATTATAACGACCCATACTTTACATAAATTGTTATTACTTAAGAATTTAAGAACACTTATTACAACATATAACAAAACCATGAAAGGACCGTATATGTATAGTGTCTTTAGAAACTGGGAAACATAAACAACTGGTTCATAAATCATCTACACTGTCTCCCTTTTATTTTGTCATATCTAGAGTCCCTTTTGGCATATCTTACTTAATATTCTTGTTCCTGACCTGGGGAAAAGAAAACATACAAAAGGGTGATCTCAAATGCTCCGTAAGGGTAAACAAAAGAAATATCAATCACATCATATTCATAATAACATAACATTTTAGAAATCTTAACCTCTAAAAGAGATCATAATTTAATAACATGGGATAAATAATAGTAGTGAAATGTAATCCCAATAATCATAACTTAAAACATGAAACTTTGTTTCATATACACATAATAATAAAGAATAATTTCTTAGTAGTCAAGACTCATTTCCAAGACTATCTTAGGGGACAAAGTCCATTTCTGAATCGAGTTCACTCCTCGTTTCAGTCTTGTTTCACTGAACCAAATTAACCTGCTGTTCCAGCCATGTCTATCTCATGAGATATAAATCTTTACCCAATGAATTGGGGGGAGATATTGGTCCCAACCATCTCATAAGGATACCATTCTTATGTGTTCCACACGATCACAAATCATACAACATAACATTACCCATGTAATAAAAAGGGGATTCTTAAACATCATTCCATCATAACATAAATCATATAAGATAAAAAAGACATCATAAAATTTATTCCATCATAACATAATCAAATCAATGTAAAAAATAGGGATAGAAACATAACACTATATTATCTTATATGGAAAATAATTTTGATAAAACACTTGAACTCCATTCTTGAGGAAAATATCATTTCTAATTCAAAAACATTATTCCTTTCATAACATGTCATACAATTTTAAACTAAAAGAAGTTGATTAAAAATAAATATGAAATCTTGTAAAGGAAGCTTCTTGGAAATAATTTTTTATGAAATCATAAAAATCCATTCATGCGGTATAAGTTTAAAAAACATTCTTCTCAAATTTGGCCAGAAAAGTAAAAAAGTACCTCGTACGAAAAAAACAAAAGATTTCTTTCATATATTTTACTAAAAACTCACCTAAGGGTAAAATTTGATTTAAACGATTTTAGTAGGATATAAATAATATTATATATTGAGGAAACATGGATGTGGATGATAAATATTCCCCAGTAAATTTTGAAGTATAAACAATCTCGGATAAAAATTGAGATTCTGAGATGTTCCCTTACCTTAGGTCAAATTTGCATCGTACATGTACAAAACTCTTGTATAATGATTTAAATACTGTATTGACTTATTCCATAATCTTACACATTGTTATGATATCATATATGGTCATATTCCTAGCTTCTTATTTGTAATATTTCATTGCAACTTGTTATTCGGGTGTTTACTGCTTTCTGTTCTTATACGTGTTTTGTCAAATAAATTCTTATTCTATTTTTTGGGTTACAGATACCTCATTTCCAGAATGGTATTAATGTAATATATATCTTATTTATTCATTAAATTCATTTATATAATAATTATGCAATGAAGATCATGTATAACTAGTTGCATCACATCGTGGAGACGGTAGGTCGTACGTACGCATGAGCGATGATATCGTTCCCATGATCATGGAATTTTATTAAATTGTATGTATACTATTTAAGAATAAATATAACTTTACAATAATCATATATAGTTATTCTTTACATAATTATACCCATCCAAGTATGGTGGTGGTGGAAAACAGATTACACCACGACGTGGAGACGGTATTCCGTACGTACGCACGCGCGATGATTTTGTTTTCCTTAGGATGGATAGAAGGTGAAATATGGTTGTTTCATATTTATAATAACATATAAGTATATTATTGATACTGATGTTATTACTTAATAATGAAACAACTGATGAAGAATTAGTAGAAGAAGAAATAAAGTTGAAAGAATCGGTAACGGACATTACCTCTTCTTTGAAGCGTCTCTTTTTGGCCTTCTCTTAGGGCACTGAAGATGGTCTTTGAAAAGACCAGGACCTCTAGGATGTTTCTAGGGAAGTGTAGAAGATACATTTTCCGGGTTTTCTGAGAATGAAGGCTCAATGTGGTGTGAGGAGGAGAGGGATGAGGTGCCCATTTATAAGGGAGGAGAGGGGCACCTTTGGAAAAAATAAAAATATTATTTTATTATAAAGTCATATTCGGTTTTTAATAGCTCCAAATTGATTTATTTCTAAGATAAGTTGGGGATGGGTCGAAATACTCTCATAAAATAGAATTTAGACAAGTTTAGGTTTCTATTTTAACATTATCATTTAGATTTAACTCTAAGTTAAATAATTTAACTTTTACCGCGTCTTCTTGTTTTCTTACACAATATGATTAACAAACATACTATAACAAGACAAACGAACCCCAAGTTATTCATTATTAATATATATAACCTCATATAAGTAATTTTGACGAACCTTATATTTTTAGGAATAAATTAACAATTAATAATATAATATTTGTTTTAAAAACTATTTTATGTCAATTTTGACACTATTTGGTAATTGATTTTGGTGAAAATCATAACATAATGATTATTTAGAAAAAGGTTAATTAAATCCATACTAATATGTCATATTAACCTATAAAATTAGTTTAATTATTTAAAAGTTTAAAATTAAATTTATTTGGGTATTTATAACATTAATTATGTTAATATTTCCTTAATAAGTTAATTACTACATCATCATTGTGTAAAAATAAATCAACTTATTTAATGTCTAAAAATTAAAAATAAAATTCCATTATGTAGAAATATTTTTAGCTTTCTAATTAATATTTATATTCGAATTTATTCTATGTATAGCCCTATATTAAAAATGATTTAGTTATTAAACTTTGATTTTACCTATTTTAACCCTTCTTTAAATAAATTAATAATAAATGTCCTCATCTAATCCAGGTGGACCTAAAATTCAATATTTTATTCCTAAGGTTGTTTTTGGTCCAATTACACTTATCCAATAGAATTAGAACATGTGTTAGGGTAATAATATTATTATTTTTACCCTTAATTACCCTATTTACTTTTAAACGTGGTAAATAAAAGTAAAAAGTTACTATTCACCAAAAATTATTTTCCTCTCATTGAACCACATTTTAGTCCTTGATATTAATCATGTCTCTCATATTTTCGAAATTCAACTCACAGAAGTGGTAAAATTATGTTTTATGTGAATTTGAAAATTCTCCTATGAGGTGGGTAAAAGACGGTGAAAAGTTCAATAAAATTTTTATATATCTAAAATTTTTATAAAATGACTACAATAAATTACATTGAACTTATATAGGTATTATTTATCAATTTTGACCTAAAGTAAATTTAAATAAAACAAATAATTATTTAAATAAAAAGTCGGTTTTTTAATAGGAACCCAATGTTTTCACTATTCATTAAAAATTGAATGTTTTTAGAAAAATAACAAAATTTCACCCTAGGCTAATTTTGATATTCCAAAACCACAAATGATGTCCATTTTGAAAGGTAAAATTTAAAAAAATTCAAAAAGTTGGTATTACTATTCATAGCTGCTAGTGTTAAAAATATTTTAATAGCATATCGTTGTTTAGTGAAACTCGGTATTGCGTACGACGCAAGCTATCGAGGAAGGTCGCGATTGCGTGTAAAGAAATCCAAGATAGTGTTGTGTGTAGTGAAAGATTCCTTTGATGATATATATAACATAAAAACAAAACATTTCTCATAAAAATCTCTGGTGTTACATTATACCCCCCATTAAAATGAATTTCGCCCACGAAATTCGTCACTTTGTAACAAACAGATGAGGATACCTCTTCCTCATCATATCCTCAAGCTCCCATGTAGCTTCTTCTAATTGGTGGTTCCTCCATAAAACATTCAACAAGTGAGTGGTCTTGTTCCATAGGACTTTTTCGCTACGATCCAGAATCTATATCGGTTGTTCTTCATAAGAAAGATCTTACTCCAGCGGTACAACTTGTGAGCTGAGTACATGTGAAGGATCGGGTATGTACTTTCTCAGGAGAGATACATGGAACAAATCATGAACTTGAGAGATATTTGGTGGAAGTTCCATTCAGTAAGATACCTTCCCAACCAGATCTAGTATTTCTAAAGGACCGATATACCTAGGGCTCATCTTTCCCTTCTTTCCAAATCTCATTACTCTCTTCTAAGGAGATATTCGTAAGAACACTTTGTCACCCTCTTAAAACTCTAGGTATTTTCTTCAGTTATCGGTATAACTTTTTTGTTGACTCTGAGCTACTTTAATGTGTTGTTGAATAGATCGGACCTTTTCTGCCATCTCATCACCAAATCAGGTCCTAATAGCTTTCTTTCCCCAACTTCACCCCAACAAGTTGGAGTTCTACATTTCTTTCCATAGAGAGCTTCATAAGGAGCCATCTGAAAACTGGAGTGAACGCTATTATTATAAGAAAATTCCACCAAGGGTAGGTGTTGATCACAACCAAATTAGAAATCCGTAGAGCAAGCTCTCAACATATCTTCTAGAGTTTGAATTGTCCTCTCAGACTGACCGTCTGTCTGAGGATGATAAGTTGTGCTAAAACTTAACTTTGTATCCAGAGTATGTTGAATACTTCGCCATAACATTGAGGTAATCCTCAGATCCTAATCAGATATAATGGAAATTGGTACTCCATGCAATCTTAACACTTCCTTCACATATATCCTGGAAACCTGGTCCAGAGAGAAATCCTCTCTAATAGAAATGAAGTGTGCCGACTTCGTAAGACGATCAACTATGACACAGATAGCATTATTGCCTTTGGATGTTTTAGGAAGTCCAGTGACAAAGTTCCTAGTTATTTTTTCCCATTTCCATTATGGTATGGGTAATGGTTGTAACATCCCCTTAGACTTCTGTCTCTCAACATTAACTTTCTGACAAACCAAGCATCGAGAGACATATTCAGCAACATCTCTTTTCATGCCATCCCACCAGAAGTACTCTTTAATGTCCCTATACATCATCGTTCTTCTAGGATGAATAGAGAATGAAGAACTTTGAGCCTCATCCAGCAGCTCCTTCATTAATTCTGGGACGCGAGGAACACAAACCTGATTCCTTAACCTTATTATCCCATCACAATCAAGGTTGAATTCAGGAACATTCTTCACCTTCTTTTGTAACTCTACATCTTCTTTCTGTGCCTCTTTAATCATCACATGTATAGATTGTTGAACATTCATTTGAGAAAGATAAGATTTTTCCCCTTCCATTATAATTCCAAGATCCATCTATTGTAAATCCATAAATATTGGATCTTTTGTGATCATCATCATGGATAAGCTAGCATGGTCTTGTCGACTTAATGCATCTGCCACCTTTTTTTCTTTCCCAGGGTGGTAATGAATTGAGTAGTCGTAATCCTTAATCAGCTCCAACCGTCTTCTTTGGTGAATATTCAGCTCCTTTTTTGTGAAAATATACTTTAAAATTTTATGATTAGTATAAATATCACACCTTTCTCAATAAAGATAATTCATCCAAATATTTAATGCAAAGATTACCGCAGCTTACTCCAAATCAGGAGTTGGGTAATTTTTATGATGGATTTTCAACTGTCGTGAGGCATAAGCTATAACCATATCGTTTTTCATGAGAACACACCCCAATCCCTTCTTGGATGCATCACTATAGATCACAAACCTTTCTCCACTACAAGGAAGTGTGAGCACAGGTGCACTAGATAACCTTATTTTTAACTCCTTGAAATTATCTTCACACTCCTTTTTCCAAGCGAACTTAACTCCTTTTTGAGTCCATCTGGTGAGTGGATTAGATAATCGTGAAAAATATTTCACTAAACGTCGATAATATCCAGCCAAACCAAGAAAACTTCATATCTCGGTTACTGTTGTTGGTCTCGACCATCATTCGATAACCTCTGTTTTTTCTAGATCCACAGATATCCCTTCTTTTGAGATTATGTGTCCCAAAAATGAAACTTTTTGAAGCCAAAATTCACACTTGGTAAATTTGGCATAAAGCTTCTCCTTTCTCAGGGTCTTCAATACAATTCTCAAGTGATCTTCATGTTCTTATTTTCTCTTTGAATAGACAAGAATATCATCTATAATGACTACCACAAACTGATCAAGATAGTCTCTAAAGACTCTATTCATCATATCCATGAAGATAGCAGGGGCATTAGTAAGACAAAATGGCATCACTATAAAATCATAGTGTCCATACATTGTACGGAAATCCGTCTTTGGTATATCCTCCCTTTTGACCCTTAATTGATGATACCCTAAATGAAGATCAATCTTGGAAAAGTATTGAGCTCCGTGTAGTTAGTCAAACAAGTCATCAATGAATGGGAGAGAATATTTTTTCTTGATAGTGATCTTGTTAAGTTCTCGATAATCAATGTAGAGTCTCATTGATCCGTCTTTCTTCTTAACAAACAGAACAGGTGCTCCCCAAGGTGACGCACTAGGGTGTATGAATCCCTTATCAAGATTCTCTTGGAGTTGCTTCTTCAATTCCTACAACTCAATTGGGGCCATTCTATAAGGTGTCTTTGAATTATGTAAAGCACCCAGTATGAGTTCTATTGAAAACTCAACTTCACGATTTGGTGGAAGACCTGGTAATTCCTCCGGAAAAACATCATAAAACTCTTGTACAATGGGAATATTCTTAATCATGAGTTTCTCTCCAACCATTTGAGATAATAACCTTCATTTAGTTTAATCAAGACCCATAAGTTGGTAGAAATTTCAACTAGAAGGTTATGTTCATCCTTGAATGGATAGACAATCATAGATTGATCTGGAATATGACATGTGACTTCCCTTCTTTGGAAACTGATATGATCACCATATAATGAAAGCCAATCCATGCCAATAATAACATCAAATTACACTATAGGAATGAGTACAAGATATGCAAGAAGCACTTTCCCACAAACTTCAATCGGAGAAGAATTATAAACTTTTGATGCGACTATTGTTCCATTAGGGGTTGTCACAGCTAACTCAACATCTAATTTTTGAGGTAATACGACGATACCCTTTGAAATTTTTTTATAAATAAAAGAGTGGGTGGATCCATAATCAAATAAAACATTTTCTACTTTAGAGTGGATGGTAAGTGTAACTTTCACCACTTCATTATCATACTCCACATCGCTGATAGAAATTTCTCGTGACATTCCTTTGTCTTTTGCCTTAAGAGTATGTTGACGTCGATCATCATCAACAACCCTTGGATTAGGGCATTGATTAGCATAATTCCCCATTTCCTTGCACTTGTAACATTAAAGTTTTGGTGGTTCACTCTGTGTAGCCTTTTCTTTGTTCGGATCATTAGACATCTTCATCCCATCATTGTGGCATTCAAATTCCCGATGACCTTCTTTTCCACATTTGAAAAATTTACTTGTCCCTTTAAGACAACTCCCTCCATGTTTCTTTCCACACTTTGAGAATAAGGGAAAACTCATCTTATTTTTAGTGTGGTCTTACAATTTTCCGTTGAATTACATTTTCCTCTTCTTATCAAACGTATAAGACTAATGGGTTACTCCAATCTCCATCTTAACCTTGAGAGCACATCGAACAATTTCTGCGTATCTGTTGAAGTCCCTTATGTCTAACTCCCATCGAATACTCGGTTTTAAGCCACTAAAGAATCGATCGATCTTACTCTTAGGTTGGATAATAATCCCATAAGCGTACCTTGAAAGTCTTGTAAAATTTTCTTCGTAGGTACCAACAGTTTCATCATGCTTTTGATTTAGTTCAAGAATCTCCTTATCCATCTTTGATCAAAGAATACGAGGGAAGTACTTATTGAAAAATAAGTTCTTGAACTTGTCCCATTCCATGGAATGAATTTTATCCCTTTGCCTCATATTCTTAATAAGATTTTACCATTGATCAGCTTCACCTTCCAAACGATATACTACTAAGATGACTTTATCATGTTCAGAACATTGAAGAACTGAAAATATATTTTTAGAGGTACTGATCCATTGTTCAGCCACTAATGGATCTGTAGACCCACTAAATGAGGGTGAATGTCTCCTCCTGAAGGATTCAACTGAATGTTGCTCCTTCCTTTGCTCGTTTGGAACTCCTGCATGACTCATATCTTGAGAAAGTTGTGTGAGAATTTCTACAAGATTTTTCATTCCATCTCCCATAATGTTTGGTTGCTCAGGGGGACAATCATTGCATTGCCCGTCGCATTCCGCATTAACACGGTTCCTTCGGGTTCCAACCATTAACTAAAACCAAGAATAATAGTGTGAGAAACACTAATTATAATAGGAAAACCACATAATCATGAATAAAATTTCACACTTAAGGTCTTATCATAGGTTGTTCATGGCCATTTCTAAAACCCTAAGATTGTGTTCTATGCTTAGACGTCTCCTTAGGGTTTTACTAAGGCTTTCACATCCTAGTTTCTAAATGTTGACTATAGCTTTCCTCTGATACCAACTATAATGACCCATACATTACATAAATTTTTAGTACTTCATAATTGAAGCACACTTATTACAACATATAACAAAACCATGAAAGGACCGTATAGGTATAATGTCTTTAGAAACTGGGAAACATAAACAACTGGTTCCTAAATCATCTACATTGTCTCCCTTTTATTTTCTCATATCTAGATTCCCTTTTGGAATATCTTAGTTAATATCCTTCTTCCTGACACGGGGAAAAGAAAACATACAAAAGGGTGAGCTCAAATTCTCAGTATGGGTAAAAAAAAGAAATATCAATAACATCATATTCATAAAAACATAACATTTTGGAAATCTTAACCTGTAAAAGAGATCATAATTTCATAACATGGGATAAATCATAGTAGTGAAATGTAATCCCAATAATCATAACTTAAAACATGAAACTCCGTGTCATACACACATAATCATAAAGAATCATTTCTTAGTAGTCAACACTCATTTCCAATACTATCTTAGCAGTCAAAGTCCATTTCTGAACCGAGTTCACTCCTCATTTCAGTCTTGTTTCACTGAACTGGATTGACCCACTCTTCTAGCCATGTCAATATGATGAGATATAAATCATTACCCAATGCATTGGAGGTAGACATAGGTCCCACCAATCTCAAAATGACACCATTCTTATGTGTTCCACAAGATCATCAATCATACATCATAGCATTACCCATGTACTAAAAATGGGATTCATAAACCTCATGCCATCATAACATAAATCATATAAGATAAAAAGGACATCATAAAATTAATTCCATCATAACATAATAAAATCAATGTAAAAAAATAGGGATAGAAACAGAACCCTATATTATCTTGTATGGAAAATAATTTTGATAAAACACTTGAACTCCATTCTTGAGGAAAATATCATTTCTACTTCAAAAACATTTTTCCTTTCTTAACATGTCATACAATTTTAATCTAAAAGAAGATGATTAAAAGAAAACCTGAAAACTTGTAAAGTATGCTTCATGGAAATAATGTTTTATGAAATCATAAAAATCTATTCATGTCTTATATGTTAAAAAAACATTCTTCTTGTATTTGGCCGGAAAAGTCAAAAAGTACCTCTTAAGAAAAACAACAAAAGATTCTTTTCATATCTTTTACTAAAAACTCACCGAAGGGTAAAAATGGATTTAAAAAATTGTAGGAGGATATAAATAATATTACATATTGAGGAAACATGGATGTGGATGATAAATATTCCCCAGTAAATTCTGATGTTTAAACAATCTCGGATAAAAATTGAGATTGTGAGATTTTCCATTACCTTAGGTCCAATTTGCTTCGTACATGTCCGAACATCCTGTATAATGATTTAAATAATTTTATTTACTTATTACATAATCTTACTCATTGTTATGATATCATATATGGTCATATTCTCAGCTTCTTATTAGTAATATTTAATTGCTACTTGTTATTCGGGTGTTTATTGCTTTCTGTTCTTATGCGTGGTTTGTCAAATAAATTTTTATTCTTCTTTTTAGGTTATAGATACCTCATTTCTAGAATGGTATTAGTGTAATAGATATCTTATTTATTCATTCAATTCATTTATATAATAATTATGCAATGAAGATCATGTATAATGAGTCGCATCACATCGTGGAGACGGTAGGCCGTACGTACACACGAGCGATGATATCGTTCCCATGACCGTGGAATTTTATGGAATTGTATGTATACTATTTCAGAATCGATATCACTTTACAATAATCATATATATTTATTATTTACACCATTATACCCATCCAAGTAGGGTGGTGGTGGAAAACAGATTACACCACGGCGTGGTGACGGTATTCCGTACGTACGCACGCGCGGTGATTTCGTTTTTCATAGGATGGATAGAAGGTGAAATAGGTTTGTTTCATATTTAAAATAACATATCAGTATAAAATTGATACTAATGTTATTACTTAATAATGAAACAACTGAAAAAGACGTAGTAGAAGAATAAATAAAGTTGAAAGAATCGGTAACGAACATTACCTCTTTTTCGAAGTACCTCTTCTTAACCTTCTCTTAGGGCACTAAATATGGTCTTTGAAGAATACCATTACCTCTAGGATGTTTCTGGGGAAGTGGAGAAGAGAATTTGGTAGGGTTTGGCCGAGCTTGAAGGCTCAATGTGGTGTGAGGAGGAGAGTGATGAGGTGCCCTTTTATAAGGGAGGAGAGGGGCACCTTTGGAAAAACTAATATTATTTTATTATAATGTTATATTAGGTTTTTAATAGCTCAAAATTGATTTATTTCTAAGCTATGGTGGGGATGAGTCTAAATACTCTAAACCAATAGAATTTAAACAAGTATAGGTTTCTATTTTAACCATATCATTTAGATTAAACTCTAAGTTAAATAATTTAACTTTTACAGTGTCTTCTTGTTTTCTTACACTATATGGTTAATAAACATAATATAACAAAATAAAATAACCCCAAGTTGTTAATTATTATTATATACAACCTTATCTAATCCATTTTTCAGAACCTTTTATTTTTAGGAATAAAATAACAATTAATAATATAATATTTGTTTTAAAAACTATTATATGTTAATTTTGACACTATTTGGTAATTAATTTTTGTAAAAATTATAACAGCATGATTAGTTATAAAAAAGTTAATTAAATAAATACTAAAATGTCATGGTAACCTTGAAAATTAGTTTAATTCATAAAAAGTCTAAAATTACATTTATTTGGTTATTTATAACATCAATTATGTTAATATTTCCTTAATAATGTAATTACTGCATCATCATTGTGTCACAAATAAATCAACTTATTTAATGTCTAATAATTAAAAATAAAATATCTTTATGTAGGAAATATTTATAACTTTCTAATTAATATTTATAGTCAAATTTATTTTATGTATAACCCTATATTAAAAATGATTTACTTATTAAACATTGATTTTAACTATTTTAACCCTTCTTTAAATAAATTAGTAATAAACGTCCTAATCTAATCCAAGTGGACCTAAATGGTCATATTTTATTCCTAAGGTTGTTTTTGGTCGAATTACACTGATCCAATAGAACTAGGTCACGTGTTAGAGTAATAATAATAACATTTTTACCCTTAATTACCCTATTTACTTGTAACCGTGGTAAATAAAAGTAAAAAGTTACTATTCACCAAAAATTATTTTCATCTCATTGAACCACATTTTAGTCCTTGATATTAACTATGTCTCTCTGATTTTCAAAATTCCACTCACAAAAGTGTTAAAACTATGTTTTATGTGAATTTGCAAGTTCTCCTAGGAGGTGGGTAAAAGGCGGTGAAAAGTACAATAAAATTTTTATATATCTAAAATTATAATAAAATGACTCCAATGAATTACATTGAACATATATAGGTATTATTTATCAATTTTTACTTAAAATAAATTTCAAAAAAACAGATAATTATTTAAATAAAAAGTCAGTTTTTAAATAGTAACCTAGTGTTTTTACTATTCATCAAAAATTGAAAGTTTTCATAAAGATACCAAAATTTCACCCTAAGCTAATTTTGATATTCCGAAACCAAAAATGAAGTCCATTTTGAATGATAAAATTTACTAAATTTAAAAAAGTTGGTATTACTATTCATAACGGCTAGTTTTAATAATATTTTAATGGCATATCGTTGTTTAGTGAAACTCGGTATTGCGTACGACACAAGCTATCAAGGAAGGTCACGATTGGGTGTAAAGAAAGACAAGATAGTTTTGTGTGTAGTGAAAGATTCCTTTGATGATGTATATAACTTATAAACAAAAAATTTGACATAAAAATCTCAGGTGTTACAGTTATGCCATTCGGTCTCACGAACACGCATGTAGTTTTCATGGCACTGATGAACTGATTGTTCCATCGATACTTGGATTCATTTGTGGTTGTTTTCTTGGAATATATCTTGGTGTACTCTCACACTCGATACGACCATGCTACCCATATTTCTTTCATTTTGAGTACACTGAGAGAGAATCAGTTATATTCTAATCTCTAAAAATGCCACTTTTGGATGGAAAAGATTTTCTTCTTGGGTCATGTTATCTCAAAGGAATGAGTATCAGTAGACCCAGCGAAAGTGAGAGGAGTAGTTTCTTGGGAGAATCCAAAAAAGTTCATTGAGGTGTGATGTTTTATTGGGATGGATTGATACTACAGGCATTTCATACAAGACTTTTCATGCTTAGGAGTTCCATTGATGGGCCTGATTATGAATGATGTGAAGTACCTGTGGACAGATTCTTTTGTGTCGGCCTTTCAGGAGCTGAAAGGGAGGTTGACTTCTGCACCGATACTAGTTTTATCAGAGCCGAGAAAGAGCTATAGTGTGTATTGTGATGCTTCAGGTATCAGGTTGGGAGCAATGATCATTCATGGAGAAAAAGTCATTGTGTATAGGTCTCGGAAGATGAGGCCACATGAGAGGAATTATCAGACACACGATCTCAATTTAGCAGCAGTTGTTCATGTTTTATGCTATTGTATTCTGGGAGATCATTTTTTGGTTTTCACTGACCACAAAATCCTTAAGTATATATTCACTCAACGAGACCTAAATTTGAGATAGAGAATGTGGGTTGAATACCTTCAGTCTTTTGACATTTATCTTGCCTATATACTTGGGAAAGTCAATGCAATGGCTGATGAGCTGAGCAGGAGGACTCAAATACAGGAAGTTAAGGAGGACAACAGTGGGTGACAGCTTATGGATCTATTTTTGGAGATGTATTTAGAGGTGAAAAAAATATAGGGGCGGAAGTTTCTATCTTCTCTAGTTGTCAACTCTACTCTTTTTTATCGAGTTCGAGTGAGGCGACTATCGGATTCTGAAGGCCTATCCATATGCAAGAGCGCGTCATGAGAGGACCATAACCCTGGATAGACAATAAGCAAGGATTAGATCTTTTATTTTCATGGTCATGTATGGGTGTTAGTAGATATATGTGAGTAGCTGATGCATGACTTTCATTCCTAAGTTTGGGTGGTTCGTCCTGGTTTCACCAAGATGTATCATGATCTACAATGTCATTATTGGTGGTCAGGTATGAAGATTTATGTTGCTGGTTTTTTGATGAGGTGTTCCACCTGTCAGTAGGTTAAGGCGGGGCATCAGGGACCAGTAGGGCTTTTTCAGCAGTTACCCATTCCATAGTGGAAGTGGAATGACATCACGATGGATTTCATGAGAGGTTTTCTATGGTCTCCTTGAGGTAATGATGTGATATGGGTTGTCATTTACAGACTCATGAAGGTTTCTAACTTATATTCGATCAAGAAAACATTTAGTGTTGATGAGTTGGGAAGACTGTACATCTGTGAGATTGTATTTTTACATGGAGTTCCACACTCAATTGTTTCAGACAGGGATGCATGTTTTACTTCTCGGGTCTGGTAGAGATTACAGAGGGCCATGAGTACACAGGTACTCCAAGTACAACTTACTATCCCCAGACAGATGGCCATCTCGAGCATACGATTTAGGATCTGAGGACATGCTTCAATCATGCATCCTAGATTTTGGAGGTTCTTGGTAGAAGCAAATACCTCTTGTGGAGTTTTCCTACAATAATAGTTTTCAAGAAACTATTCTAATGGAAAATTATGAGGAATTGTACAATTGTCCATTCCAATCACCCTTGTACTGGATGGAGGCAGGAGAGGCAGCTATGATGGGACATTTTCTGGTCCAGGAGATTGCAGAGCATATAGAGTTGATTTGGAAGAGGATAGCTACTACACAGTCTCAACAGAAGTCTTATGCTAATCGAAGGAGATGACCTCTGGAGTTCGAGGTCAGAGATCATGTTTTCTAGCATGCCACACCGAATTTGGGATACATGAGGATTAGGATACATGGTAAGATTTTTCCGAGGTACGTCGGGCCGTTTGAGGGCATGGAAAGGGTCGGGCCGGTTACCTATTAGTTGAAATTACCTCAGAGGTATCAGTCTATGCCCGACGTCTTCCACGTTCCTTGGATTCGATGTTACTTCTCAGACCCATCTCATGTTTTTCAACCCGAAGAGGTTTAGATAGAGGTGGATGCCTTGTTCGAGAAGCATCCTATCTATATTGTTGATTGTAGTGCCAAGGTTCATTGTGGCCGATTTGTTCCTCTGGTACGAGTGCTATGGAAGCATGGGTGAGTACATAAAGAGACATGGGATAGAAAGGCTGATGTACGATTAGAGTGGCCATAGCTCTTTGAGGATTCTTCTTCTAAGCTGCCTTTCTGGGGAAATTTGAGGAAGAATTTCTTTAATGGGGGAATATTGTAAGAACCCAGATCTTCTTTTGAGGCATGTTTTCGTTTTTTTTGCATTTTTGAGAAAAAGAGGAGTTTCTAGAAATTTCTGATGTACACACCGTGAAATCAGTTGCCACACGTAGTCATGTGATGGCCATGTAATGGACGAACACACAGCCGTGTGAGTTGACCAGGACACCGCCTAATGCAGTGGCCGGTAAAGGCAAGTACAGACCATGTACATATAAATTACACGCCTTGTACTTGTTTTTTCATTAAACGATCCTGGGTTACATATGACGGATTGAACACCCTTATTCTAGGTCTGTCTCATCCCGGAGCGATTGTACAGCCACCGATCTTCTCCGAGCCCCACGACTCGCCATCCATTCTCTGATTGGACTGTTGTCGATTGCATTGGAATCTCTACGGTGAGATCTTCCTTCTTCTAGAGAATCGTTTCCTGATTTATCCTCTTTCAAGAGTTATCCTCGGTTGAGTGTTCTTACTGTTTTTGTAGATCTACAGGGTTATAGGGGGATTCAAGGATTGAGGTTCACGTATAACAATCTCCCAACGTTGAAGTAGGTGGTTTGTGCCTTTCCATATATAGTATTTGAGTTATATGTGCAAAAGTGTCCAATAATCTTGAACATGGTATTGCGTGTTTATGGTTGTAGCCCTGTTTGTTTCCTGCATTACCTTAATTGTTTGGAAATAGGTTAAATATTTGTGAATAGGGTTAATTTTTTCATGATATGGAGGTTTTTCCCATGTTTTCTTATTTTGAACGTTTGGTCTAGCCTTGCATGTTAGGCTACTGCTTTGCATTCCATGCCTAGTATTGTTAGGATTGAGATATTATTATCTGACATGTTTTTATGTTGTAGATTGTTTAGGCAAGTAGTTCATGAGGTTTACATTGCCTTCTATATATCGTTTTTTCATTACTGACTTTCATAAGGCTGTGAGAACCTGGTGTAGTAGACCATAGGGAGAATGGACATTAAGGGTTTCTCTAGAGTGTATGTTTTGTTTTTACATTGCGAGACCATAGGTTGGATGTATGTAAGTTCTCCCTCATTGTTCATGTAGCTCCTCGATGAAGGTCATTGGGGGAATTGGACGTTCAGTGCTTCCCCATAGCACCTTTTAGTTACCAATACGAGAATATGGGTAATTGATGGTGAGTGCATCCTCAGAGAGTCTGTGCTAAAGCTGAACCAGAGGGGTTAGAATGTGTGTACATCCTAGAGGGTTTCATGTGTTTTTTGGTTGAACCAGAGGGGTTAGGCTGTGAGTACATCCTATAGGGTTACCAGTTTGTGATTAGCTACTTTTGATATAAGAAATTGAATGAAATTGAAAATATTGGACTGTTTACTTTTGAGTACTTCCTTTATTACTACCTTCTTTTTCTTAGTTCCTTCCATATATATTCAGTAACTATTATGCATAGATCTTGGTGTGGTTTCCTAATGTGATTTAGTCTCACAAACCATTTGGGCCATGCTTTTGGGCCCAAACAAATTATATTGTTGCAGGTATATATAAGGGAAAGCGGCCTTCTACTTCAGTTATATGACTGTTGTGAAGCTGGAGAGCATGGGACCATGATAAGGCCTGAGATGCTACTAGAGTTTATCTATTATCTTTTGAACTTTGTTTTATTACGTTATTTCATCATTGTGACTTTTTTGGCTGCTTTCCAAGACAAATGTATCATTCATCATTTTATATATGTGGTATAGTTGTTATTACTTCTATTCTTCCGATGTTTACCTTTGTATGGTGTTATTACTTCTTCCACTATTTTTATTTGTTTTAATTTTGTTGTGTTACTCTGCCAATGAGGGAATGGTTTCTCCACTATCACACCCAAGGTCCTCACTTCTAGTCAAGAGCCTCTCGCATTTGGGGAAATGCACTTGAGGCCATGTGACCAACAGGGTATGGGGCGCCTCTGGGCTGCTTCTGTAATCGAGATGTTACATTTAGTTATATGGAAAACAATTCAATATTCAACATACCATCATATTATTATGATCCCAAATATATCCAAATATAAGGGGGTGGGGGAATTTTTTAATTCCCATAATTTTTCATCAAAAAATGTTCCATTAAAAATTTGAGGAGTGTGAAGCCCATGCTAATACAATTAATATATTTTGTTTGAAGGACTTGGAAATTGTATTGTTTAAGGATAATTTAGGGGATCAGGTTTATTTTAATATGGACATGGAATATATATTATCCACACACACAGATTATTTTTTCTAAGTGTTTATTTGTGTACTTGGACAAACAATTCACTAGACAAGGCTAGATAACCAATCCTGACCGACCCCATATCATGTGAGTGTTTCTTAGACCATGCCTATGGATCCAACTCATCTATCTAGCACCGATGGCCAGGGGACCACATTCTAGCACAAAAATAAGATGATTATAGCCATGTTAGGGGGATACAAAACAATGGGATAGGGGGACGACGTGGGATGGTGCCAAAGATAGTTTGGAGTGGACCTCAGTACTTGCTTCTTGAGATTAGTGGATATGTGATTAATTATTTTTAAAAACACTACTCTCAGGAAACTAATGTAGGAAATGGAAGGACCATTCAATTTTTCCTACATGACAAATATAAAAAAATGCTATCCATTTGATGAATCCAATATACTCCATCAGATCTTAATATTCCACTATCTTCAACCTCCACCCACCTACTGCACTATGGATTCCAATGGTTTGTCATAGAGATAAAAAAAATTCTCAAATGAATCCCCCACTCAAATATCACCATGTTGGACCTCTCCAATGTTCAATCCTAATATAGCTGATTTATCCTCATCACTTGATGTCCTTGCATAAAAATTCACCTCACTTAAGTCTAATCATGAAATCATATGAATATATAAAAATAGGAGTAATGGATTGCATGATCTAATGGAAACAACCACCAAGACATCATAGAGACACGTGGAATCACATTAAGACATTCCAAAGATCACCAGTGACATCAGATGAATATGATGCACTATCACCTGAGGAATTCTTGAGATGTACTAATTGTTTCCCCTAGAGCATGTGTTCGGGTTTTGAATAACTAATTTTGGATGGTTTCCATCAGATTTATTTATGTAAATGGAAACAACCAATGGTTCCATATCCAATGGGACCTATATTCCAAAGGTAGAAGTTTGTTAGGTTTATTGACAGATTATTCTTAAGAACTCACATTTGTTTAGAGGTTGGGAGGTCAGGCTCATCACACTCTTTGGGGGGGGGAGACTATTTCCTACTCAAGGACTCTCTTGTAGATGTAAGATATGTCCATGAATCCTTATTAGTTTATCCAGCATAATGTAAGATTCCATTGAAATGTGAAATCAATTAATAGCACGTTTGGAGTTTAGAATCATATGTATGTATTCGTGGTTCTTCATTAATGGAGATATCCATATGTATTATAGGTTTTCCAAAAAGTTATCCGTTCATATACTACATAGATATTCATTATTCCTTCATCACGATGATGTGGGTTTTTATGCTACATAGTGGGGAACTCTGGAATTTATGGTCATCCGAGTAGAAAAAAGTTGTTTCGGTGTTGGGATTGTACCAATAAATGGGATACCTACATATCCTCATGAAAGGAATTCGAACCCTCATAGTTTAGTTCCACTTAATGGGACACATCATACCTTTTAAGGTCATGTGATAAGGACTTAACCATAAAATTTATTTTCATGTGGTAAGAATGCCTAAGTGGAAGGTGCCTAGTAAATGCTTGGTGTGGGACTTATGCCCAAGAAACCCAAAGAACCTCCAAAAGATATGATTTTCCAAGTTGGATTAGACCCTTCTAGGAATGTGGCCCAGGATGAACATGGTTGATTTTGGTGTGTTTTTTTTTCAACCTCAAGATGGCTTCCTACATATCCCACATGGATGGGAATTAAATCCCATGTCTTTCATTATGTCTCACATGGTAGTATGGAAGTTTGGTAAAAATAGGTTGGGGATTACATATAAAGAGGATTCCCTTGAAATAGAGTACAAGAGAGATGTATATCCGCATAATGATTTTGGGGGGATTAATTCAGGGCATATTATTGAGGAGGATGCATGAACTAAGGGAATTAGGTTTTGGACTCCTAAGGAGGGTGTCTATTGAGCTCGAGAATTGGGTCAAGGCTTCTGACATATTCCAATTATGGTGGGAATCACAGTTCTCATTGTTCATAAACTAAGGTGGATTGTGTAGATATATGATCATCACTAATCTATAATCCCACATGACTCATTCTCGGTGTGAGAAACAGGAGGATGTGAAAGATATAAAAAACCACACGTTTTTTCTCTATTGATGGAAGAGGCATGAACTATGGTTAAAGAAGTCAATAAACCGATGGATTAGGGTGTGGAGAAATGAACCTTTCATTGTGTAATGAAAGTGAAGGTCATTAGGTCCAGCTTGAAAGTTTTAGGGGCATAATCCATGAGGGATTCCCTAAAATAAGTCTTATAGTAGAAGAGGGATATCATTCCCTCTCTCAAAAGAAAAATGAAGTGTGAAGCATAACTTCCCTACTGGGGACATAAGGTTCCGAGTCTTAGAGATGAGAAGGGGAGAAATGCTCTGAACCCTAATCCTCTAAACATGGAACATCCCCCACATAGGCTCTAGGGATAGGGTCCATGTGACTATATAAATACAAACCTAAATCCGCTCCATGGATCCTAACTCACTTATAATAAAAATGTGGGAAAGCTAAGACTATTGAAATACAAACCCAAATAGGATACATGATGATGTGTCTTTCCTATAGGTTTGGTATGTCAGGAGGTTTTGGTGGAAGATCCAACTTGGTCCCATTCAAACAATGGATCCATGGAATGAGATACCCCTCATCCATTGGTGTATTAGAAGATCTCTTCATAGATGGATCTTGTTGGGTGGTCCGAAAATGTATTCTGTGTATGTCTTCCATGTTGGTGTACCACGTAGGTGTACTACACAGGTCTTAAAAGGTCCTGAGAAATTATTAACACAAGAATTATAAGCCTTTGAGAGCTTGACATGCATTGGGAAAAGGACTAGGGTGAATAAAAAATGGTTGGAGATTTAACTTAAGAACCCTGGGTGTCCCGTAATGTCCTTGGAAGCATCTCATGTAGGTCTGTGCTTAAGGAAATGACTGTGCGTATATGACTTCTTCCCATGGAAGGAGGGTCCTTAATCATATGTTTTGTATTTAAAACACTGAAAGGATCTGGATCTTTCATATCCCTTCTAATTTTATATTCTATAATTTTTTAGAGAGCAACCTGAGAAAATTTGGAGGAATTTGTCAAAATAGCTATGCAACGGGTGCTTTGGGAGTTCTTCCAACCCTTTTCAGTTCTAAAAATGGGGATCCCAATGAACATATTAATAGGCAATGAGGGGGTTGTTGAAAATTAGGTGGTCTTTATAGTTCTTCAGTATAGATCCACAGTGTAGATCTTCCGTGTCGGGGAACAAATATTATTTTCCCTGTAGTAATGTGGGGTAGGTCCTCAACATTGGGGGTAGCACATTGGGTTGCACTGGTAGGACCTATGCTGGAAATTTATGTGTAGGTGTGTTGTGTAGGTGTAACGCACATAAGGGCTGGTTGAAGAATCTCAGAAAACATACTTCTCGAAACCGTTGGGGTTGTTCCCCCACACCCTTTCAAGAGATCAAGGTCAAGATTTAGTCCCAGCCCTTCAGAATGATTCTTTCACTGCCATCACATACCCCCATGAAAAATAGAGTGTCTCACTATGATCTATTCAAGCCATGTTGAGGACAATTTGTCTTGCAGCACATGGAAATCCAATATGATTATTCTCATGACATAAAGATGTATTTCTACTAAAACTCAACATTTAGTGTCTGTGAGGTTTACATATTCTATTTTATAGAGACATTCAAGGAACAAATTTTATTATGTTAAAAAAATACCCTCTCCCCCATAGAATTGGATTTATTCCGAACAAAAATAATCTTTTTCTAAGGTAATATTTTTACACTTTGACACATTCCAACGTCATTTTGTGGTATTTTGATCTATTTCACGTAGGGAAGGATACATTAATTATTTTTTTTCGAAGCCATGGATCATGGGCTATCAGGGTTTCACTATTCCTTGGGTCATATGTACAACCCTCCAAACATTGTGTCTTTTGACTTTTTATTTCTCAATATTTCCTAAACCATATAAATTCTGAGTCTAGTGAGATGGGTCATAAATTTTCTCCAGATTACCCTTTAAATTTTTTCAAATTGAAGAGTATCACTTCCCTTTTGGTAGAAAGTTTATTATCATGCATGTAGAACTATTAAAGCTAGTGTTTTAGGTTGAAATGCATTGACCATGAATTTTGAGATTATAACTCAAACAAACCATGATGGTTAGGAATTTCCCAATATTTTATTAACTAATGACAAGGTGTTTCTTGAGTCACTATTTTTATGGTCACCAAATCATAAATTTGAATTATGATAATAGAGGACGTCTCCTCTGATAATAATATTACCGCTATTTGAAAAACCCAATTTGTGGGTTTTATTATGCAAGGACGGCTAGGGAATGTGCGGCATAGCCAAACAGTGGAATCTTTTGGCTGATAGGCCCATTATGTGGGAAAATCATACAAGTCCACCTAGGGACATGAAATCAATTTTCATGAAAAAATTTCTATGAGTAATTTTTACATTTTATTATTAATAAAAATGATGCTTAAATTTTTTTTGTCTCAACACTACAGTAGGTGGCTTGAGAAGGAACGGTATTTGATAATAAAAGGATCATTTGTGCCAATATAGGCATATGAATGAGAAACCATTTCTACATTATTTTGATGTTTGAATGATGGTATGTATGTAACAAAGGGTATTTTAAAATTATGCTATGCAGTTTTATATCATGAAACAAGGACATTAGGCTGTGCGGTTTTAAGTCATGCAATAAGGACATTCGGCTATGCAGTTTTAAGTCATGCAACATGGAAATTATGCTGTGTAGTTTTATGTCATACAACAAGGAAATTAGGAAGATTTATTTTAAGGTATTTAGATTTTAACTGAGATTTATGAATCTCTAATTTTGTTGTAATTTATCAAGAAATATATTACCATACTCAGGTATAGGAAGGAAGAATTATAAACTAGGATTTAGGGATTCATAAATCAAAAAATTTATATGGTAAATGGGTAATTTAATTCGAGGAATTTTTTTCCAACAATACAGTTGCAATTGTTTGAATGAACTTGTTATGGGGGTTGTATTATATAGGGATAGCTAGGGCATGTGCTGCATATCCAAATAGTGGCATCTTTCGGTTGATAGACCCATTATGTAGGGGACTTATGCAAGGCCACCTAGGAGAACATACTACATAGTCCGGGACAATAGTTCTCATGTATCAGACATTATATTTCTAAAAGTTGAATAAAGTTTATTAATATTCAAACATTCCAAATCATATAGTTTCATTTATGGAGAAAATACATGAACACAGAAATAGTATTTATAGTCATGATTTCCAATGAAATGGAAGAAACAAAATTTTTTATGAAGGTCTAATACAAACATAGTAAATATGGTACATGTATTTTTTAGGTCATATGACTAGGATCTAAATATTATGGTAAAATGGATGATATGTGGTCCTATGATGAAAGGTTTTTTCAGTACACTTGGGAAAAGTAAAGAGAAAAATTTTAAACCATAGTCTTAAAGATTTTTAGATTGGGAGACCAAATATGAGATAAATATGAAACAGATGACCTCTTTAAAATACAGGTTCCTACATATCATCAACAAATCGTTAAGGGATAAAAGAGGATTCTCCCAAGAACAAAGTTATCATTATTTGAAAATCCCGTTATGAGGTCTTTATTAAATAGGGACAACTAGTGAATATGATTTATAGAAAAATAGCGGAATATTATAGTTGATAGTCCTGTTATATATGAAACTTATGCAAGCCCACCAAGGGGCACATACTACATAGACAGAAAAAATAGATATCAGGAGTCAGTAATTATGCCACCAGAAAACACTGAAATATTGTGAGGATGTGAAATTATTCAAGATTATTAGTATGAAATGTGAAATGGAATTTCCAATGCATAAGATAAATATTCGGTTCAATATTGTCTATGTGTTTGGAGTCCCTTACATAGATATGAGTCCTATGTATAATGGGAATATTTTATGTTTCCTTAGTGGGATCTCTACGATGAGGACAAAAAATAATGGTCTATGACATAATGTTTTTATTTTTTTGGGAGATGGTGAATATTTTTTATCCCATAGTTGGGACTAAAATTTATGTCCACGTTTTCACTATGTATTTCAATGGGATGAGAATGAAGCCGCATGTTGTTCTTGTAGGTCATTGTAGTTTATCAGCATGCGGTGAGGATGCAAAGTGATTTCTACATGAAAAGGAATATTGATGCTAGACTAGGGGATATGATCCATGTGTCACTAGGTAACTTGATTGGTCAAAAATCAAGTGACACATAGTTATTTAAACATTCCCTATGTAGGATTGATTCATTTACAAATGGAATGAAGGGAATTTTTTTCAGTTGGACCTATGATAGGATATTCAGGTGTCACTATGTGTTTTAATGAAATGAGAATCAATACATACATAGTAATTTGATAAGGTTCGTCACACTAAGAATGATTTAATGTGATAAAGGGGGTTTTTATATGACAATACCCTAGATAAGAGATTTGGGTGTCAATACGTATCTCATTGGAATGGGAATCTAGTGAAATGTAGTTCCTGGTGTTTTCCATTCGTGTCTGATCTATACACAGGGAGTAGAGGATTTTTCTTAATTGAGGTTGGACCTGAGATAAGAAATCTATGTTTCACTACGAATATAAATAAAATGAGAATCAGGCTATACATAGTTCTATGATAATGGTATTCCCTATGTAGATATGACTTATAAACACAAGGAATAGAGGATTTTTATTTTGTTATGGTTGGGCCAAAAATTGGAGATATTGGCGTCTCTATGTGTCCCCTTGAAATTATAATCAATACATACATAGTTCTAGAAGATATGTGTAGTTTAACATCTTTCACTAAATATGTACATCAGCGGATATGAAAGAATCATTATGGTTGGCCCATGGGATAAGACCTAGGTGTCACTACGTCTCTTACCTGGGGAAAGAAAAAAGACACACATAAGTCTAAAAAAGGGGTCCCTATGCATATCTGATTCAAGCATAGGGAGAAATGTGGATTATGTTCGACTAAGGAGTAGAAATTATTTTAGTAATGCTTGCACATGATAGTTAATAATTTTTTAAAAAACCACAATGACTTCCAATTTGTGTTATCATGGGGAATTTATCAACGTTAGTTGAAGGAGAATTTTACTGTATAGTTTAATGCCATGCAGTGAGGACAAATGATTTCCTTTAGTTTAATGTCATGGGACAAGGGAAAAGATGAAACTCATTTTAACATTGTTTAGCATGGATGCATATTGTTTCTATACAGATTTATGTCATGAAACTAGGACATAGATGCTACACATTTTAAAATCATACATCAAGGGCACATATGGTTGCTATTAAGTTTAATGTCTTGAAACTAGTTCATAACATTTTCTGACTACACAATGTATTTATTCATGAATCTTACATTTTTTAGTGTTATAACAAGTTCTCCATCTATTGAGGTCAGGGAATAAGAACCATTAGAGTGGACCTTATGTATGGAATATGGTCCTTCCAATATTGTCTCATGTTTTGGAAGATTATTTCCTGGAATCATTGGAGTCCTAAGGACTAATACCAATTCTCCATGAAGAAATGAATGGAGGTGAATGTTTCTTAAAAGCACATCATATTATATTTTTATATACTTCCAAGTGATGCAAGGTATGAAATGTATTTTCATATAATATTTTTATCTCATCAAATCACTTCTCAGATTTTTCATCTATAAATAAATGTTCATAGATGGAAACTCCAAGTAAAGGCAAGTGGACTTCAATAGGTTGAATAACTTCTGTCTCGTAAACCAATGAATACATGGTTGACCACATTTCAATACATGTGGAAGTCTGATAAGCCCAAAAAATGTTAAAGATATTATTAGTCCATGACTTATTATCTTTATCAACTATATTTTGGAGTATATTTGATAAGGTCATTTTCAAAGCCTATATTTGTCCATTGCCCATTGTATGGTAGCGAGATGAATGGTTGTATTTGATATTTTTCTTCAAATATAACTTCCTTAACTAAATTTAATTTAAATTAGCATCTTTTTCCATCAATTTGGTTTTAGGGACAAAAAAATATGGTAATAATACTAGCTTCGAAAACGATAACAATGATTTTGGCCTCGAATTCCTTGAGTGGTATTGCCTCATCCCATTTGGTGAATAAGTCAGTTGTAGTAAGAATATACTTGAACAGATTAGTCGTAGCTAGAGGATATGGTCCTACTCTATCCATTCCACATGTATAAAATGTCTAGGAGTGTTTAGGTGTATGTAGAAACTCTTGGGGTTGATTAATGATGTTGTCATGCATCAAGAATGGATGAAAATTTTATTGGAATCTATGAAATATTGCATCATTAAAGGCCAAAAGTATCCAAGCCATTGGATTTGATCAGAAAGACTATTCCCAGATTGGTGATAACAAACGGATCTTGCATGCACTTCTTTCATGACAGTCACAGTTTGATCCCCATTAATTTATCTGACAAGAATTATCTCAAATCCATGTCTATAAAGGATCTTCTGGTGACCTGGGCCATCATAAAGACTAAAATTAGCTACTCTTTATTAGATCTTTTCACTTTTAATTCTATCTAGTGGATGTTCTACATTTTTGAGATATTTCATTATGGGTGTTATCAATCCCGTGGTATTACCATATAGCTCAGAAATGGGACAAATTTCATTGATTTCATCCGTTATGATGTGAAAAAAGGTGGAACCACTCGATGATGGGAAATGCAAATGATCGTTTCATCATGATTTGGATCTTCCAAGGTTGTGGATGCATTTTCCAATGCATCATATTGGGAATTTTGTGACCACAGGATGCATGACAATGTTTTCTTTGAGGAAAATTATGACATTAAACCTCAAACATAATCATGCGGGGGGATCAGTTATTTTTTTCTAATGTCATAATCCCCATTGATATGTTTTATTAACAACTCTTAATCACCTTTCACCTCTAGGTAATACACTAGTACTTGGAGTGCTCTTTCTGGGCCTAGAATAATGGTTTGATATTATGCCTCATTGTTGGTACCATCATATGATAACTGAAAGGAATATGGTAATACTTCCTTTTCGGGGGAGATAATCAGAATTCCTAACCCAACATTGTTGAATATAGGGTTTTCCATTATCCTCCCCATTGGACTTCAAGAAGCACCATAAAAATACATTTCCCATAATTAGGGGATTTCTTGAATAGAGAAGATTTATTCATCAAGAAATTTAGTATTGAATGATATCTCTTTTAAATATGGGTTTTCAGTAAGGAAGTTTATTAAATATTGGACTTTTAATTATTTATGAGGCACAAACTGTATATCAAATTGTTAAAGAATGACCTCCCATCATTCTTGATGTCTTGTAAGCATAAGAACACTGAGAAAAAATTTGAGCGGGTTATTGTGAGATACAAAATGGACCTCATGATGCATAAAGTACTATATCGATATCTAAACTGTAAATATTAATTCTAGGAAGCTTTTCAAAATATCTAAATATAGAGTATCTACATCGAGCATGGTTCGACTGAGATAGTAAAGGCTATTTTCATTCCCAACATCATCATTTTTTGAAAGGAAGGTTCCCACTGATCAGTCCAAGGATGTCGCAAAAAGAATAATAATCTCTCCTTTAATAGTTGACATCAATACTACTGGGATCAATAAGTATTTTTTAAGGTCATAAAATGCTTCTCGTGGTCATTGGTCCATGGATATGTGACCCATTCTTCATCAATTTGGTGAAGGGAAAATACTTACCTACCAAATTGGTTAAGAATCACTAGATATAGGACAAGTGTCATTGAATTCCTCTTAATTCATTCATTTTTCTAGTAGGTGAAATTCCAAGTATAGCCTTAGCCTTCTCGGTATCGACTTCGATGTCGTGATGGCATACAACAAAACTATGAAATTTTCCCGAGATTACCTCGAAAGAAAATTTCAAGGGATTCATCATTAAAGTATGTTGATGCAGATTGCGAAATATGGTATCGAAAATTTCCATGTGATCCAATCATTGACTCGACATAACCACCAAATTATCCATATAATATTTAATGAATATCTCTAATAAATGATTGAATATATGATGCAATGCATGTTGATATGTCTCAAAAGTATTCCTCAAGGAAAAGGGAATTACCTGGTAGAAAAATATTCCTTGAGGAGATCTGAAAGCTATAGATTCCTAATATTCTAGGGCCATTAGGATTTGGTTATACCCATAGTAACCATCCATGATGGAAAGATCTCCATATCCATCTATTACATTAATCAAAAGTTATATGATTGTGTCCAGAAAGTCATTTTTGGGACAATACTGATTGATATCTCTGAAATCAATGAAAACCCTTATTTTCGCATTTTTCTTTTTCACCAACATAGTATTCACCAGCCAATTGGGATATTGAACCTCCCTGATAATGTCATCTTTGATAAACTTATCGACTTCACCCAAAATTTTAGAGGCATGAGTTGGGTGTGTTCTTCTAGTTGGCAACTTAAATCCTCGATTCTCCTATAGAAAGGAAAAATGATGGGTGGACACATCAGGATCATGAACTTGAATATCTGTATTGTTCCAAGAAAACACATATCGATGTTTCATTAGAAATTAATTTTACACATCTTTCTATTTGGAAGTCATCGTTGCATTAATCAAAGTTGGTTGTGGATATTCATCTGTTCCCAACATTATTCCTCTGAGTTCATCCATAGTGGTAGATATCCCATCCTCAAATGATAGAGGGGAATCCCAGATATATTCTTCTTCTTATTAATCATATGATAACTCTTATATCTCTTCTCCAAATTTTGGGAATGAAGCAATACATTTAAATCTAGGAGTGGAGTAATTATTTGGAATCCTGAAGAAGCAACAACCATTTCTGACCCTACTTATGATTAAGGGTCTCCCTAGAGAATTGAAGTGAAAATGATGGGTTTGGAATCAACAAAATTTACTTTTACCAATATCATGATGGATTCTTCAAACCCGGATGATGAAGTAGAGACATTATGATGTTTAAGGGATGGAATGAAGACATCAATCCTTAGGCTTTCCCCAATTTTTGGTAACTAAATAATTTCCCCCATACTGTCAGGCTCAATTTCCACAATTTACATTATTGAATCCACTGAACTAGTGCATAGATTTGGGTCTTCCATTAAAATATGATTGATTGGAAGTACATAATCTGCACTGAGATGCTTGAATTGGTTGGATATGATCTTTTCCAAACCATTTGAAGCGTTTATTCTAGTTATATATTTTCCCACAGACTATGTTCCATTTGTGTAATATATCTATGAATCAATATATTGAGATTCAAAAGTTTTGAACAAGGTCTTGTCAAAGTGAAATGTCCCAATTTAACCATTGAAGCAATACTTGATACATTGGTGGTATGATGAAGGAATGGTTTTGTACTGATGTAACCAGGGCCTTCCCAGAAGAATGTTGAAAGGTGTGTACTGTCGTAAAACACGAAAATATAAATTAGATATAGGATCCAAAAAATGAGTTTTCAGTTTAATCTCACATTGAAGTTCTTCTTCATTCTAGTCATAACCTTGAAAAATCAGAGTGCAGGGAGATAAGACCATTTCAGTCAGACTCGACTGACAATGTGTATAGAAGAGAGTATGGATGATTCTTGAGCCATTATCAATGCAGGCTCTTCAGTTGTCTATATCATTAAACATTTTAGATAAAGACAAGGGCCTGATATGACCATGTACATCATCATCATCATCATCTTGGTACATGACAGATATTAATGAATGACATTCTACATGATCATTCTCTATATGGTAGATCTCAATAGTAAAAATTTCGGTTTCAAATTCATTAAGACTCAAAAAATCATCAATAAGTGTTTCACAAAGATCTTTTGATAGATTCAGAGCATTTAGGATTGATACATGGCAGGTACTTGGGGTAGTGGTGTCAAAACATCATACTTCTGGTCCAATGGTCTACATTTCATAGCATGGTGATGCTATTTTTTAGGTGTCTTAGAAGTTGATTATCTTGAGGTAGATGGACCATGTATCATGGTACAGTTTGAAAATACATATTCTCTTGGTGGATTTGGAAGACAAGGTATATCTACCTATAAAGTGTGTGGTGGGATATCCTTAAACCAGTCATATAAGATAATAATTTTGGGTCCAACCTTATCCTGTGTTAGAGAATTATCTTGTTCTTATTGATCCCACTTAAGGGCTATCCCACGAGTTTCTACTACATAAAAAGTTTGAGTATTAGTGTAATTAAAATAGTGTCTTCTAGAATACCCACTTCTTACCCTGTATCCTCAACCTTGACTTCTTCCCATAGTTCCCCAATCAAGTACAGGGAATTCGGGGTCATTATCAAAATCGTCATTTTTATAGGGATCTATTTAGTAAATAATATTAATGGAACCCAAGATAAACTCTTGATCTAATACAGATTCTTCCTGAAAAATTTATTCTTGTTGGGTTATTTGGAGTGGAAGTACCAATGTTTTTTAATAGTTAGCTTAAAATCATCCAAATCAAACGTAAAATTTGGCCTTGAAATGAGCTCATATTTATTTTAATACTCATTATCCATCTGACCGTGTCACTTCTTTGAGGATAGTCCTTTAGAGGACTGATCTTTTGAGGAAGATGGATTGGTTTCATCAAAATATACAAGAGATATAGTCAGTTATTTCAACAATTTTTATTGAATGGAATGAGTTATATTAATTATTTTACTGACCATCCAATCATCAAACTTCTACAAACATTTTATTTTTACTTTTTTTTCATTTTCCTTCCTCCTATGGATCAGTAACAGTAACACATGCTACCTGGGCCAATGAAATTTCTAGTTTCACTTTTCCAAAGTACACCATATTTTATAAGAGTTATTTGAAAACAAACCACTCATTGAGGGGTTGGCCAGACATTTAATGGATGGTATTATAGTTTTTGGGATCCTCATCAACTTTGTTTTTGGTTTCTTGAGTATTGACAGCTAGAGTAAGTTGGTTTCTGAGGCTGAAATGAAGTAACCGGGAACCTATTGATTCCGAAAATAATATAATTTATTCTTTAACTCATCAAACTATATTCACCAATGATCTTATTGATCATCTTATTGACGCATCCATTGTTACTAACACTCAAGAGGAGACCTACGGTATGATGAGGGATTTTAAGTAGAAGCATGTACATGTGCTTGCTTGAGTGTAATTGTACCAGCCTATGCTTTTAATGTTTTCCTTCCCATTGATTATGGGATTACACGAGACATATATTTGGTTTCTATAATGGAAATATATAATTTTTGGGTGATCAAAGAAAGATCTCAAAACCCTCTTATGTGTTTACTTGGGATTAGTGGTGTGCTCAACTCATCATAGAGATTTTTTACATAGATTGGTAGAAAATCTTCCCGAGGGAGTGGTATATTCAAGGGGTATATTAATACTTTCCACTATGAAATTAAATATAAAACTCTTTCATTCTCCCTCTATTTACATTTTTTATGATCAATGAATGTTATCTTTGATATCATTGATATAAATTCAAAATTACATTTCTGACAGAGGTCTTCCCTTCCAATGATCGATCGAGACTTCATGCTTGTATACCAGTCATTGGCCGATCCCTATAGTGATTTCACAAAACATTTGATCTTTACTACTTCTTGTTGTTGAGGGGTCCCCATCATGGGATCATATTAAAAATTCTAATTCATCAATTTTTGGTCTGGATCTTCCGAACTATTAATTATTGGAAATGTGGTATTCACAATGTTTGGCGGCAGAGGAATAAGATCTACTCACTCAGTGTAATCCTTATTTTCTAGTTATACTGGTGTGTTCGTTCTTCCATTACATCTAATCTAGTTTTTAATGACTACATTGTATTCATAAGAATTTCGAAAATATCTGGATGATCTAAGACCGATAAAGGAACATCATCTCGAGCCTAAATTGGTACAATGGCTAGGAAAAACACCAGTGGTGGTGCAGCTGGTATTTTTCCTAGATAATCCATGGGGAAAAGCCTGTAAGGATGTATTTGACCCATATCCAGAAGTGTAACCAATCTATTTAATTCATCATCCCCATATTTATTTTCAACAAACCGTCTTTTTTGGGGAGCTACTACTAAATGTGAAATATGATGATCTATTTATAGAGCATGTCTGGTAGGAATACAGATTTAGAGTAACTCTGCATTGACTTTTCCCAATTCATTCATATCCATATCTTATTGGGAAAATATTTCTTTATGAGAAATAGATTGAACATCTCTAGTGGAAATGTGAGGCATGATTTGGCCTTTATCATTTCCCTTATAAGGTAACTTTTGAAGATGTGGAAGTTGATTATTCGAGGGACTACCTAGATTTTGGGTAAGCCTATGATTTTGGGAATGCATACATCCTTCATTTTCATTGGTGTGTACCATATTATGAATAATAACATAATCCTATATATCCACTAAAATGAACTCATTTTATAGAGAATCTTCTATAAAAGAATTAATGACATTCACTGATCCATAATGCATTAATGACATTCTATTAGCATCTTTGTAAGATTTCATTATTCTTCATCCTCAATGAGATTATGTTTTTCTATTTATTGGTTCCCCAGGAACTGGTTGATGGGAAGTAATCTGAAGGGAATCCTTGGATAGCTTAGTTTTATTTTAAGCTTTTATCTTCCACCATAATCGGGAGAAAATTGAATTCCACTGAGGAGGGGATTAGGGATGTTATGAAGCCCCCAACTATGAGGCATGGGGATGTTTATGTCCCTATTTCTCAACCCTTTGGGATGTTTTTGTTGACTCCAATGGTTGGGTAAGAAAATCCCCCAGCCCTATAGACTGGGGAGGTTCTGAAACTGATATGGCTGGTATCATCATAACTAGTATTTGGATTTTATAAATTCTATTCTGAACACTGGCTGGGTGAATTATCTAGAACCCACTTAAATTGCATGTTTCAAAAGACTATTATTCTATTTCAGAAAATTCTATGATTTTATGGCATACATCCTCTAAGAGGGAGGCAATATCAATGTTCTCATATGATTGAGGAAAAATTATTTCGACATATTTCTCTATTTGGGGCATACTGTTTTGAAAACCGATCTAGTCCTGTTATTGTTGTGCATATCTTTTGGTAATGAATAGAATTTGTTAAATGTAGTTGGCCTAGGCAAATAAAATTTCATGAATCCTCATCCAGTGGGATTTTTTTATTTTGCAGTGCAATGAAATGAAATGCTCCATGCTCACCCCATCCTCTGATATGAACACCAGATGGGTTTCCATAATTAATTGTTGCAACCTCTTTAATTCATTAATGCATTCATATTGAGGGGCCTTATGTTTCATCTCGATCATTGGATCTTGAGAAACATGGAGAGATACCAAGTCAATTTAGTGTTGTAACCCTTCTATTACCTTGAAATTACATTGATATTAATCTTATGGAAATACATATCTTTTTAAATGATGAAGAGTCTTCTATAGGTTGAGGAAGATATCATGAATGCAGTCTTCTACCATCATTTATGGAATATTGTATTGAGTGGATTCCAAATAACAAAACATGATTGGTATTTCCCCCTCATCTAGTTTTTTTCTCATATTGAACACGTCCTCTTCATATTTTTCTATAGGGTTTTATACTTATTCAGACCAAAGTGGATGTTTCTCGATTTATTTGTCACAAGCAATGGGATTAGTTGTTGTTCCCTCTGACATTTCCAAAGGCAAATGGACGAATTAAGGTTTAAAGAATGACCACAACATTGGGATGTCTTTTAGATGAGAAACTATTTCATATTCCAGTATAAAGGCATCATACATGACTGGACATACATTTTCCAGTGCCTCAAGTAAGAGGGATTTCCCATCAATACATTTTCATTTGGAGAAATTTTTAAGAAATGTTAACCACTACTACAAAGAGTACATTCAAAAATAATACCATCCTGGGGAGGAAACCCATGGTGGATTACATCAAGGGATAAGTTCTCTTGTAACTTAGTATTCTAGGCATAGAGATTGTTATTATGGTTTTCAACCAGATATATGATCTCTAAATTGACCAAATAATCATGAATAAAACCTTCATGATAAAGTATCTAATGAGGAACATCATAATTACTACTACCACTACAATAAATTGGGAATGGGATGGTAGTATCATGAGCTATAATAGAGAAAATGTGTAAGTGATTTAAGACCTCCATCATTAAGAGGATGCGAATTGCAGTTTGACTCCAGATTCTCCAAATGTTTTTGGTGATACATCTTATTAGATGCTCTCATACATGTAGTTGGGGCCACATGATGGAAAACATGGTTGTAATGAGTAGGTATATGTGGCTGATTTGGGGTGGCTATCAGAACATTCTAATTGCCTTTAATTGTAGTAGGCGTATTTTCCCCATCCGGTTGTCTGTATGATAAGGGGGAGTATGCCCCATAACCCCATGGATTGGAATAAAGGTATAAAGCTTCTCTAGGATGGAATGCTGATGATTCATCCTAGGTGCGGGGATAGAATTCTGTGTCCATCCCTCTGGTATTACTGAAGTCACCATTATGATATTCTAGCAAGCTTCGAGGATATGAGAAGGAATTTGTGTCTTCACTTTCACCATTTCCAAAATGTGTTTTGTTACTTCAGTGGATGGAATTGGAATATATATAAGTTACTTATTTGGAGATGTTTTATGTACATTATCCTCTATTCCCATTGTTATGAATGGATACTGACTATACTCATGTATGGGGGTTGAGAGTTGAGTCTTCCCCATGTTTTTGATCGGATATTTCCTAATGAATTTTTCGAATGGTTCCAAACAAGACTATAGGTAGGAATGATGGATACTAGTTGGTTTATGTGCCTGCAAACCATTTTCTATGAAGCATGATCGATATAGTTCTTTAAATACTGACATAAGAGACTACTTGTAAGCATGGTGAGTGCAGACATGAGTATGTTCCTACATACAAGATTCTGATATACATGGTTGATGGGATTTCATGAATGATGCCAGAAGAATATACTAACTGGATGAAATAGTGTAAGTAGGTGTACATTTATTCTCGCAATAATCCACCAAATTTGAACTGTGGGGTTGGTTGACTACCACAAGATGAGTCTGTTGGATAGAAGAATTAAAGTGGATGGGTGTATGTTCCCGTTCACTGTTTTCCACCTACATGGGTTGAGGGACTCTACTAATGAGGAAAAGGTAGGAACCTAGTCCTTCTAGGCTAGTTGTTGTCCCCGATAGTTCATCTAGTGTTTCTGGGTCTAAGGGACATGTTCCGGAAAACCCAAGATAACACCCTCATCATGTTGGTGGTTTTCTACTGTGCGCTTTTAAAGATGATGATTGTTGGAGGGACCTCTTAGGAAGGACCCATGTGTCTTTATATGGATGACCACTTGTACAAACTCCCTAAAATAGGGTAGGATTTGGTGATTTCCTTATGGGGATAAACACTTGAAATGGTTGAAGATGGTGGTTGGACCATCTTCTTCTGAATAACTAGTCTTCATTGACCGAAATATAGGGTTTTATTGTTGATTTAGAGTGCCAGTTAGGAAACCTCCAATGTTGGGATAGTTCAATGTTGATTGTAATCTTAGACCAATGCATTGGAGACCCAATGTTGAAGATGATGATTTGGTGATGATGTCCTTTGAGAGGACGGTGAACCATCATGAGTAATGGCCAGGGAATTCCCCAGTACAAACTTGAAGGAAACCATTTATAATGAAAGATGTTCTTCGAATGAAGTGCCTCGATATATGAAAAATATAAACACTACACTCTATTAAAGAATCATCTTTTAAATGAACACATTTGTAATAAATTAACTTACATGTCCCTATTTATCTATTTATAGGTGCCTGACAGATGGGTAATATAATTCTCTTGGATAATTATTCACATTAGGTTCACGATTTTTTTGTTTCCCTTCGAAGGTGTGTTCAAGTTGGGAATCACTAAGTCTGGACAGTTTCCATTGGATTTATTTATGGAATAGAAACCACTCAATGGTTCTTGTATCCAAAGTGACCTACTTTCAAATAATAGGTGTTCATTAGGTTTTTTCACATACAATACTTAAGAACTGACATTTTTCGAGAGGATGGGAGTTCATTATCATCACACCCTTTTGGGGGGATTATTTCATACTCCGAGATTCTCTTATTGATTTAATATATGTTCACGAATCCTAATTAATTTAACCAGAATAATGTATGTTTCCCTTCAAATTTTACATCAATTATTATCATGTGTGGAACCTAGAATCATTTGTATGTATTCAAGGTTCTTAATTAATAGATTTTTCCATATGTATTTGAGGTTATCCATCAATGGTATCCTTTCATATACTACTTAGATATTATTTAGCCATTTGATTTTGATGATTCTAGTATTTATGATACTTAGTGGGGAACCCTAAAATTTATGGTTATCTTGGTATAAAAAAGGTGTTTCTATGTTGGGAGCATACCTATAAATGGTATACCTACATATCCTCATGAAAGGAATTAGAACCCTCATAGTTTAGTTCCACATAATGGGACATATCATACCATTTATGGTCATGTTATAAGGACCTAACTATACAGTTTATTGTCATGTGGTAAGGACATCTAAGAGGAAGGTACCTAATCAATGTTTGGTGTGGGACCTATGCCTAAGAAACCAAAGGAACCTGTAAAAGATATGAGTTTACATGTTGTATTAGAAACTATTGGGAATGCGCCCTAGAAAAAATAGGGTTTATTTTGGAGTGTTGGGTTTGAACCTAAGGGAAGCTTCCTATGTATCCCACTTCTATGGGAATCAAAACCCATGTAGTTTAGTAATACTCACAGGGGATTATATCCCTTTTGGGATAAATATATTGGGTCTTACTCATAATGTGTATCCCTAGAGTCCATGAGATATGTCTTAACACATGGAGATTTATAGGGGTATAATTTAGGGCGAATGCTTAAGGAGGATACCTGAACCAAGGGAATTATGGTTGGACTCCTATGTTGGGTGACCATTGAGCTCAGGTTGTGGGTGAAGGAATCCTACGTATCCCAATTATGGTGGGAATCAGAGTTATCATAGTTCACAAAATGAGTTGGATTGTGTGGATGTATGACCATCACTAATATGTAATCCCATATGAGTTACGCTCAGTGTGAGAAACAAGAGGATGTGAATTATTAAATACACCTCAAATTTTATCCTCCACTTATGGATGTGGCTAGGCCTACCGTGAAAGAAACAAAAGAAATGGTGGATGAGGGCACAGATCAACGAACCATTCAATGTAGAGTGAAAGTGAAGGTCTTTAGGTCTAGACTAAAGGGTTTAGGGGATTACTCTTGGAGGGATTCCCTCAAATTGATCCCATTGTGTTAGGAGGATAGCATTCCCTATGTTAAAAGGAAATTAACGTGTGATCCATACCTTCCCTATCAGGGACCATAGGTTCCAAGAACTAAAGATGAGAAAGATTGGACATGGAATGGAATGTAATACTCCAAAATGGGAACTTCCCTACAATATATCTATGGAGGGGCCCGTGTGACTATATATATACAAACCAACAGACACCATAGGTATTCTGAGACCCTTATAATAATAATTTGGGAAACCTATGACTGTATAAATACAATCCCAAACGGGAAACATGCAGATGTGTCTTTCCCAATGTTTTGGTATGTATAGAGGTTTTGGTTGAGGTTTTAACTTGGTTCCTTTCAGATAATGGAGCAAAGAAAAATGATTCCCATCTTCCATCGGTGGATTAGAAGAGGCCTTCAGAGATGGCTCGTGTAGGTGTTCTATAATGTTATTCCACGAAGGTATTCCACATAGTTGTACCATGAAGGTGTACCATGTAGTTACACCATTCAGGTCCGAAGAGGAACTGAAAAATGATTAACATGGGTAGTATAACCTTTGAGAGCTTGATATGCCTTGGGAAATGGAATAGGGACAACAACAGTTGGGTGAGGCTTTAAATTAAGCACCTCATGTGTCCCTTGATGTCCTTGTAAGCATCCCACATAGGTCCTTACTTTAGGAAATGACCATGTGTAGATGACATATTCCCATGGAAGGAGGGTAATTAATTTGATGTTTTGTCTTTAATACTCTGAATGGATCTTGATTTTCCTATCCCATTTAATTATATCTTATCTCAGGTTTTTATAGAGCTACTTGAGAATATTTGGGAGACTTGGGTGAAAGAGTTACAAAATGAGAGATTCAGGAGTTATTCTAACTTTTTTCCATTCTCAAAATGGGGAGCCCAATGTTCCTATTTAAAGGAAATGAGAGGGGTTGGTCAAAAGATGTTTTTCTGCACAGGTATTTGGAAAATCTCCACAACGTAGTGCTTCCTTGTAGGGGTGTGAAAATTATACTTCCACGTAGTTCTACTATGTAGGTCCTCAATGTAGGTCTTTGATGTAGGGGGATGCAGATTAGGATTCATGGGTAGGACCTGTGCTAGACGCTTGATGTGTTGGTGTGCTGCATAGTTGTACCACACAGGGGTCTTGTCGAACCATCTTGGAGAACATACATCTCCATACCACTAGGTATTCACCACAACAACTTTGCTCAGAATCATTTTCAGGACTTAGAACTATCCCTTCGGGCCGATTCCATCACTACTGTCACTAAACCCCAAAAAATGGAGAGTCTAACAATGAACATTACGAGCTATGATGAAGGGATTTTGTCTTTTGTCACATGGAAAAACAATCTACTCCTTATTCTGATATAAATATATATTTCTACTAAAACTCAAAATTTGGTGTCTAATTGAGGTTCTCATCATCAACTTTACATAGAACTACATAGAATGCATTTCATGGTGTCTATAGCACTATGGATCATGTGATTCATGTATCCAACATCATTATTACTGGGACATCATGTCTTTAAAAGGGTCTTCGACTTCATCCTTTTTTATAAAATCTATAAATGGTTGTCTACACATGATCTTGAGATACCAAGTCACCGACCTAAGGCTTTGATACTACCAAAGGGATGGTCACATGAAAACCAATCACACAAACTTTGATAAGACATCACAGGTAAGGCGATGAAAATTATGCAATCCATACTGGCATCACTGGGTTTCATAATTAAAAACATATCTTCCCTATAATGTGAACCTTCCACCTCTAGAATTTTAATAAATTATTTCCTCTCATGAAGCCTTCATGTTCCCATCCACTAACACACTACAAGATCATGGGATCCCTTAAAAGATTCATGAAATACACTTGTTAGGTACTTTTCTATCCCATTACATGAAGCATAGCCATGAATAGGGGATTCATGCCATATATATATAGAATATCTAGAAAACAGAGCATCTACATGAATCTAATCATATTATCATGAGAGGCCATCATAAGATGAACATGGATCTTGTGATCACATGATGACACTCATGTGAGGCTCTCCACTTACTTAGGCCAGTACATGCAACATGCAGTCTGTGGAATGTGAAAATAATAAATAATGAATATGCCTATATAAATACATTCATAACGTAAAAATAAACATGATATAGGAAGGGAGAGAGAATAGTATGAAGAGGGAGAAGTGAAGACATATAGGACGAGTCGACTACTTTCTCTAAATGACATTTCTAGGTTATCACAAGAATACTATCGCAAGAACGCATAGCAGGATTTGATATTGAGAAACCATAACATGATCAAATTATGACCATGTGATCACATGAAAAATATAATTTCATTTGAACCATCTACTATGAGAATCATTTTCGCAAACCCCCATTCATGAGGGGTTTCACCCCTGGTTTGAGAACCCTAGAAACATAGACCATGACAAAAAACCCGAGTCTCATGATATTGACCTGAAGATCTAAATTTTCATACATAGACATTCATTCCCCTTGAAATAAACCATCGGTTATGTGATGGCATGATGCACCTGCGATCATGAAGCCTCATAATTATTCCCTCGATAACATGACTCTATTTAGTTTTCATGGTCCTCTTGTACTCACACATGCAAGGAAAAGAGTAGAAACCCCATGGATATTCTACCTTCCTATGTGTGGCTCACATAAGATCTCAAAATCAATGACCCATTCCCATTAATATAGGTATCATATGATATTAGGTTTATGCATCGATGACTTGATTCAACCTTTTTCATGCATTGGGTTGTAACCATGAAAAACTATAATCATGAGACACCATAACATGACTCTCTTAAGAACATGCTATTGTAAAATTACTCATTGGTCTCAAGATTTCCTTAGGTGGCCTTGTATATGACACTTTCACCAAAATAAAAACCATGGAAAGGTATCATTGATCACATGATAGTCCTTGGATAATTTCGGTTTATCATGGGATAAACTATGGACATGTCACCATGATCATGTGAAGACATACCAGATAATTCAATTGATCATGTGAAAGGAACCTGACATGTCCTATTTCAACATGTAAGGACATCCTAAACATTTCACATTGATCATGTGAAGGCATCATAAACAATTCATGTTGATTTTGCAACATCCTATGGATATGTTAGGTTTATCATGTGAAAGGCCCTAGATGTTTCAACAGCAATCATACAAAGAATCATGGGCATGTCATGTAGACACCCATAGAGGTGTCTGTCATGTTATACCAACACCCAAGATATGTGGAGAATACAATCAAAACATTTTAGGAATTCACCCTTCGATGTTTCATCCATATTAGACTGACCCCAAAGACATATCTGGATGAAAATAAAAAATATAACTGGACAAAAATACAGACATGTCAGGAAGATAATAAATATATTTCAGGTAGATAGCCATGACATATGGGGAATACAATGAAGAAATTTCAGGAAGACATGTCATCTATTTCTGTAAGACACACATAGACTTACACCATTTGAACCCTCGACTACGAACCTTCATTCGAGTTCCCCATTTATAAGGGAATTTTACATAATGGATTATGATTTGGTAGTAATGAAACCATGTTTGTTTCATTCTCTAGGATGTGCCCTCTACATTTTTCCAAGAATATTTGAAAAGACTTTCATGGTCATAAACTCTCTTTATTTGTTGGACTATAGAGAATGAATAATAAACATGAACATCCACCCTTCTATAAGTCCCTTGAATTACTAATAAATCAAGGATAAAAATAATTTCTATGAGTTTAAATATCCACCCCAACCCGTTAGTAGGTTAGGGGTCAAAGAACTAAAAAATATTTGATTTCTTTGAAAATATGATATGTTGGATTCCTTTGGATGGCCCAAACTCTGATGGACATCCCCACAAGTGTACATACCTTCATATCACAAATATTATTGACTAATGGGACCATATTCCCCCATATGTATACCTTCCTTCCTTGTCTATTAGTGGACATGGAGTGAAAATGTACATGATCATCATTTTTAGTGAAATCCCTTACCATTCCCTTTGGCACCTAAAACCCATTAACATGATAATTAGGAAACAAACAACGAATACTATAATTATTTTTATAGAAACAATTTTGTAAGGAAATTTCATAAGGAGATATATCTATACAATATCATCCATGAGATTGATATTCATATCTATCAAAGGAAAAAATTAATTCATAAGCCCAATAAATTATTCTCTCATGCGATGTGACAAATATTTCTTGATCTCATGTTTCTCACACCAAGAATAGCTCACATAGTCTTGGAAACTTATAATTATTATACCAATAGAATTTTGAGGATGCCACTAGTGTGGTATATTCATTGGGATGTAATTCTAATTGCATATCAACTTCAATAAAAGATTCATACTCATGATCAGGTAATCCAGGGAACCCTTATTTGCATAGGCCATGTTAAAGGGCCCTATTGTTGATTTTTTAAGACATAGATTAAAATGACCCAAACTAAATGAATTTCATTCCTTTTCTAAAAATATATGTAAGACACCTCCTCATGGTTCATGCCATATATTTACATCCATTCCACATGATGTTAAACTGCTTGGGATAGTCATGTCGCATGACCTTAAACTATGTAAAATGAACTATGTGGGTTTTGATTTATATTCTAAAAGTTGATATAGGAATCCTCAAAAAAGGTTAAATACCACCCCGAAGACACTAAAAAACATCTTGGACGATGATAAAATCTATAGTTCCTGAATAAGCCTATAAAATAAAGCATCATATATAATTAAAAGAATGATGGAGAACTTTTGGAACACATAGTTGTTTCCATTATCACATGATATTAATCAGGTCATTGGACCATGGGTAACTAGTGTCATATCAAGGCCCAAGAAAGACATAATGAACAAATCATAAACATAAAAAAGAGAAGTAAAATAGGAATTAATTCCACTTAAAAGGGTGTGAGGAGAATAACCTCTCATCCTCTCGACAAACATGAGTTCCTATGTTCTATTTCGACAGAAACCCCAAAGGACCACCTACCATTGGAATGTAGTTTCATACTCAGATATAGACTTGGGAATCATTGGGAATTTTTAATTGAGTAAAATATGGTAAACATGATGAAAATGATTATTCAACCACCCTTAATCAACAAAAACTGAGAATATAGTGAATCATTTTGGGGGGTTTTGGAAACAAATTCCCATCCAAAAATGAGGGTGATAAGAATTGAATTATATAACTACATGGAGACAATATGGTGTACATGTTCACATGTAATATTTTCACTTTACATTTGATGGAAAGTGGGTGAATGAGGTTATTTCAAAATAATAATTAATTATCAAGATATTTTGGATACAAAATTTATTAATTTAATAAGAATATAATGAGTTTATCGGAGGTAAATGTGGTTAATGGGTGGGAGGGGGATGGTTGAGCTCTACCTCTCTAGAATAATCCCCCACACTCCTCCATTGAAATTTTGTCTTTCATTTGTCTGAATCCAAAATCTCTTCCTCTATAGGGTTATAACTCGCTTCGTCATTCCATTCAGTGCTTCCCCCATTGATGCGGCGCTCTGTGGGTTCATGCCTGCTGGCCATCTTGGATGGCATGTTTATTCACTAGTTTGGTGTGGAATTTATCCCTGAAGCTTCCCATTTATATGTCTTATTTCAAACCTTTCATTTAATTTTTCCTCACACTTTCATTTTAAGGAGTTAATTTTTTATATTGACCCCCGGTGTTGGTACTTCCTTTTCTTCGGTCGGTTCAGATTCCATCCTAGAGTGGCACTTCGAGATCTGACCGATTTATACCCCATCCTTGGTGGAATATCTAATTTCTATTTCGGGTTCTTCCCTTTCAAGGTGGAATTAAATCAATCTGATTCCTGGATATGATGGTCTCATCGGTATCATTCTTCGAAGTGGATTGGGTGCAGTTTCACCTCAAGCTGTGTCGATGGTCGTAGATCAGGTTTTATATTTGGTCAAAACCTAGGTGATGTAGTGGAGGGAGGCTGTGGTTTCATTATTCTTCAATTATAAGAAGGGTTTTCCTTCTAGAATCATTGAAGTAGGTCTATGGTGTGAATTTTGGTTACTGTAGTGATATAGAGAAATTTATTTTGTATCTTATTCATGACGACATTTCGTTGGAAATTTATATTGGACTGTGGAGGGGCTTCAGTGTCCTATTTTAGTGGATTCCTTTTCAGTTGATTTTGATTTTGTAATTTTTTTGGAAGAATATGTTTATGGATGAATTTCCCAGTCGGGAACCAAGTATCATTGAGAGGCGGAGGGGGTGAATCAGTGATATATTTTTCTTTTTAAGTTTCCCCTTTTTGAAACAACATTCACCTCCTGTTAAAGAGTTTCTTCTCTGGTAAACACACAAAACCATAGGAACACAATATTTACATGGTTCACTACTCAACAAGAGTAGCTACGTCTTTGGTGTTTTATGGAAACAATCCAGTACCACACAATCTACTAGAAAACAATACTTTTATGTGGAATACAATGAGTAGGATATACCCTTACACTTTTGTAGCACTTTGAAAACAATCCAATAGTGTGTGTTCTCCCTCTTAGCACAAATAGGGTAATGTAATGATAATGTGACTCTTAATGAACTTTCACAAATGAAATCCTTCAAAAAAATGCTTCACATTCTTACCCAGAAGCTGGTAAGAACCTCCTGGTGCAGATAGCTTGCAGGCCACTCCCTACTTGCGTGTCCCCCTGCTTGCGCGACACCTGCTTGCATGCATCACTACTTGTGCGCCACCTTCTTGTGTGCCAACTCACTACTTTCACACCATTATTGAGCACATCTTACAATTTTCGGGCCACCTTTGGCTTATACACATGCCACTTATTGAAAGAACCTCCCAGCTTGTGCGCCTCTGGAAACTTGCGCGACAAAACTTGCGCGAAAAAACTTGAGCGACAAGACATGCGCGACACCCTACTTGCGCGCCTTATAAATATACCTCAGATTGTACGCCACATCATCTTGTGCACCGCCCTCTGTTACTTGCACGGTCAAAAAACCCTCCACTACTTGCTCGATCAGAGCTTTAATTTTCTCTTAAGTATTGAGCGTAGAAAAATTAGGCGTCTAGTTGTCTATTTATAGGCATTTGGGTTACTTGCATGCCACATACACTTACACGCCATTCCTACTTGCGCGCCGCTCCATCACTTGCGTGCCCTTCCATCACTACCATGACACTTTCTTTCCTTTGTCGTATTTTGATATGATGATGTTGGAATTTGACTTGCGCGCAAAAATTCACTTGCACGCCACTTATACTTGCGCGCCACACTTGCGGGCCACACATGCACACCACATATACCTATGCGCCACTTTATTTCCTTTGTCAAATTTTTATGTGATGGTCTTGAAATATGACTTGCATGCACCATACACTTGTGCGCCACCTATACTTGCATTCCACACATATGTACCGATTGCACTTGCGCACCACTTTTTGGCTTGCATTCCAATATTTATCTTGCATGACACTTTATTTCCTTTGTAATATTTTGATGGGATGATCTTGAAATATGACTTGTGCGCCACTTACACTTGCACACCAATACTTTCACACCAATACTTGTGTACCACTTTGGAATTGTGCTCCACTTTCTTTCCTTTTCCAAAATTACTTCTTTACTCTCTCTACTCTTGATAAGGGTTGCATCAAAAGTTCTCCAAACTTATGATATTTTTGAAATACAAATCAGAAAAGCATCATCATAGTATGTGTTCCTCTTACAAAGTGAATTGATTTATCTTCTTTGACAACAAAATACAACACTCTACAAAGGCTAACTCATCATACATCCTTCTCTATTCAACTTGGTCCCAACAATCTCCACCTTTGGATTTTGTTGTCAATCAAGATTCATAAATCACTGAACTTTGTAACCTTATGAAATGGATTACTTATCAACAATTATAAGCCGACGTGAGCTAACTCATTGTAGGAAACAAGAATTATTGACAGCCAAAACCTAGCTGTACAATGGTAGTGACTATGAAATCTCAGGATCATATCTTCTGCGCCTTCTTCAGAACATCTTTCAGAACATCCTTAAAGCTACTACATTTGAATTCTCCACTTCTTCAACATTCCTGGAATACAAAAAAAAGTTGTTTCCTACAACTACTCCAACAAACAGTTAGAATAGTTCACACACATATATGCTGGATTCACAGATTACCCACAACTCCCCCTTTATGCATGCATCTATAAGGATAGATTTATGAAACAATTCTCCCCCTTGAAAACACTATCCAATGTCAAGATGAGAGTTGGGATAGAAACACGTACCTTAACCATGATGAGAAGGAGGTTGGACACCCATGTTCAACCTCAATTTCACAAATTGATCCTTTGGTAAAGGTTTTTTGGATATATCATCCACTTGTTCGATGTAGGAATGTACTCCAGCCTCAATACATTCTTCTCCACCTTCTCTTTGATGAAGTGGTACTTTATATCAATGTGTTTTGAAAAAGAATTTTTTACCTGATTTATTGTATGATTGATTACATTCTGATTATCACAACCCAAGAGCAATGGTAACTTTACTTCAACAAGTAGATCCTCCAACTGAGTCTTCATCCACATTATTTGAGTTTCATCTTGGGTAGCAGCAACATACTCAGCTTCATCTGTGCTAAGATTTATTGAATTCTATTTCTTGGTAAGCCAACTAACTCAACTTTTCCCCAGAAAGAATACTCCACCAGATGTGGATCTTTGATCATCAATATTTATTGCCCAATTAGCATTAGAATACCCGAATAGATAAATATTTCCGGATACATCATACATGATTCTACAATTTTTTGTTCCTTTAATATATCTGAGAATTCTTTTTCCAGCAATCAGATGTGATTCTGTAGGAGCACTTTGAAATCTTGCACATACAGTGACAGCATAGACGACGTCGGGTCTTGAGGTAGTCAAATACAATAGACTTCCAATAAACTTTCGAATCTCTTTTTGATAAAATTCCTTGCCTTCTCCATATTTAGACAACTTGGTTCCCACTGATATATGTGTAGAAACTGGTTTCTAATTCTCCATGCCAAACTTTTTCAGAAGTTCCTTAGCATACTCTTCTTGAGATAGAAAGACATGATTTTGTTTCTGTGAGATTTGTAGCCCAAGAAAATATTTCATTTCACCCACCATGGACATATCAAATTACTTCTTCACCTCCACAAAAATCTTTCACATGACCTTTCATCATTCCCAACAATGATAATGTCATCGACATAAACAATAATAATCAGTGAAAACTCTTGACACTTCTTGATGTAAAGATTGCTATCAAATCTACCTTTCTTAAAATTAATATTCTTCAAGCAAGTATCTAATTTAGAATAGAATGCCCTCAAATCCTGTTTTAGCCTATACAAATCCGTCTTCAACTTGCACACATAACCTTAATCCTTTACAATAACAAATCCACAAGGTGGATCAATGTAAAATTCCTAATCAAGGTCACCGTTTAGGAATGCAGATTTTACATCTATTTGAAAGATTTTTTAGCCTCGTTGTGTAGAAATAGCAAGAAATATTTTGATTTTTTCTAATCTTTCCACCAGAGAAAATATTTCATAAAAATCAATGCCCTCAATTGTTGAATACCCTTTGCAAACCAATCTGGCTTTTTTTCTTATTACATTTCCTTCTTCATTCAACTTGTTCTGGAAAACCCATTTTGTACCAATAATGTTCTTATTGTCTTGCTTGGGTAAAAGTTCCCAAGAATCATTCTTCTCTATCTGATCAAGATCTTAATTCATAGAATGAACCCATTATAGATTCTCAAATTCTTCATTTACATCATTCAGTTCATCTTTCGAATAAAGAGAAGTAAGTGTTATAACATTTGTTGTTTTTTTTGGTTTGCACCATCTGATTTTTATCCCCACTAATTTTTTGAGCCTCCTCTTTCTTCCTCAACCTAGGATGAGTTTTTTGAATTCCATCCTCATCACTCAAGATCTCTAAGTTAGATTCCTCTTCTTGGGTAGGATTAACACAGTCTGCAGCATTATTAGAGTTGTTAACAAAATCTTCTCTATCCTTCTCAACTTCAACAACAACATATGACTTCTTTTCTTTCTCAAAATTTTCAACAAATTTTTCATCTGATGAATCAATAATTATTCCTTTTTTTTATTGAGTCATCTATATCCTCTTCCTTCTGGAGGATATCCGAGAAATATTCTGTCATCTCCTCTTTTCTCAAACATTCTGAGGTTTCCACCTTTCTTCTTTATAATACATGGACTCCCAAATACTCTCAGGTGTTTCAGACTTAGAGTTTTTCCATAGAAAATTTCATATGGAGTCATACATGAGTTTGGGCTATAGAAACATCGGTTCTAAAAATACACAGAAGTGCTCATGGATTTCCTCCAATAATAATGAGAAAGACTACGTTAAAGTAACATAGTTCTCCCCATTTCCACCAGACATCAATTCTTTCTTTAAGTAACCCCAATTTGTTGAGGTTTGAATGGTGAACTGAACTCAGGCCAAATTCTATATTTCTCGAGGTAACTTGAAAAATATTCATTATTATACTCTCCAATATTATCATCTCTCAAATTCTTCACCAAATACTCACTTTTTTTCTCTTCTTTCCTCCTAAAAATCTTAAACATTTTCAGAGCATCTGACTTATGTCTTATGTACATAACACAGGTAATGCGAGTAAAGTCATCAATGAATGTAATGAATTACTTATATCCATTTGTTTATTGCTTTATAATTGTTCAACATATATCAGAATGTATAAGTTCCAAGGCTTTTTTTGAACGAATTTTAACACTCTTATGGAAAGTGTTAGTAATCTTCCCATTTTCATAGATAGTGAAACACCAATCTCTTTTTCATGATGAATCAGGCATATCTCGATCACTGTCTCTCGTTGATAACTAGCACATATTTCTCTAAAACATATGTCCCAACCTTTTATGCCATAAATGATTTTCATACACTACCCCCATGTAACAAGAGTGCTGCACTTCACCAACATGGAACAAATTCCCTCTTGTATGTTGGCCCCTTGTAATTATATTTCCATCATTTTCACTTTTCACAAAAAAAACCATCTTTTCTGAAGATAACTTTGATACCCTCATCACAGAGTTGTGACACACTAAGCAGGTTATGTTTCATCCCATCAACATATAGTGTTTTCCTGGAATTCATCTTTTCTTTTCCAATGATGGCCGATCCAACATCTTTGATCCTTAGAGATTCATCATTTCCAAATGTCATTGTTCCTTCATTAAAGTCTTTCACATTCTTCTTCAACATTAAGTCTCCTATCATATGAAAAGAAAAACCACTATCAAGAATCCATGGACGTTCTCCTTTTGTAGCTCTCAAAGCAGTTTCGATAACAAGAGCTTTTTTTTTCTTCCTTTCCCTTCACTTTATGTTGTGCTTCCTCCAATTTCCTAGCTAGGTCAATGTGTTCTGGAAAGACAAACATGAACTATTTCTTTTTGGAATTATCAGACCTGTCTCTTTTATCTTTTAAAAACTATGTCATTTGATAATTATTAAGAATCTTTTCTTTCTTTGGTAACAAACTAATGAATCCCTTGGCAAGATGTCCAGGTCAATCACACCTTTCACAAATAGTTTCTAGAGCTTGGAACCTATTCGCAACATTCACACCAGTCTTCTCAGATATCTTCTAAAATTTATTTAGAGACTTTCTATTGTGAATGTATTGACTCCCCCTCAATCCTTGTCTCTCAAAACTTGTGGAATAGTTGAAATGTTGTTGGTTGAACCAACACATATTTTACAAGTGTCCAAATCCAGCACAATACCAGCAGTAACCATAGAAAGAATATTTGCATCTGAAACTTATATACTGACCGGAGTTGTGAACACACTTCTTGACGAACTTCTTAATAGAACAATACTAACCATGAACCTTTATGTTTTCATTTGTAACTCTCTTATTCAGCTCATATTTTTCGGTACCAGAGGTATTATAAGTCTTTCTAGACTCAAGATTTTTATGCACTTTTTAGTTTTCAGCATTGATAACTTTGGCCACATACATGGTCTTTCTAGCCTTGTTTTTATCAGAGCTAGTTCCAAATTTCCTTTCAACCTTTGAAGATAAATTTTTTAGATCCTCATTGGTTCATTCTTACTGTAACATTCACCAACTTCTGAGACAGATTATTTGAAACTAACATTCATTTATTTAGCTACATAATGTTTCTGTTGGAAATGTTCTCGCCCTTCCTCGTTTGCCTTCATCTTTACTTCAAGATGATCATTTCTATTCGTTTTATTATCAATATAATTATTCATATCATCAATCTCCTTTTCCATATTTATTTTCTAATCTTGGGAAATTTCTTCACAGTTTAATGTGGAATTTTCTTTTATCAATTTCTTGTTTTCCTTCTGAATTCTTCTGATATATCTCAAAAATTTCTTCAATTCTTCTTTTAGTTATTGTTCATGTTCAATTTATTATTATTCAGTACTACTTCTCTCATAATCATCATTATTCAATGTTGCAAAAAAATTACTCCCCCTAGCTTTCTCAACAATAGATTTTTCAGATCCAGTCTCAATATCATCATCATCTTCACTTTTTGAAAACAAGCTTCTTCTTTTTGATTTGAAGAACTTTTTATCATTACATCTTCCAGAATATTTATCTTTTACACCTTGTTTGTTCTATGACCTTCTTGGTCTTCTTTATTCTTCATAACTATCTTCATCTTTCCCTTTTTGAGGAAAATTATCCGCAAAGTGGCCAATAAATCCACATTCAAAACATTTCAAAGGGAGATTCCCTTTGTATTTCCCTGTGCCTATTTTTACATTTTTAGAAAACAATGAGAGTATTTCATCACAATTTTGACATACCTCGTTTTTAGAGTCAGATTCACCTGCTTTATCTTCAATAAAAAAATTTCTTCGGCATCTCTTTCTTTATAGCCTTGAAAGAAATTTGTCTATTGGATTTTGATTTTCTCTTCATAGTGTTATCCCTTCTCATTTCATAAGTTATGAGAGTGCTATGTAGATCATCGAGAGATAATGTTTCAGAGTCTCTATCTTCCAGTGATGAAACTTTAGAATAAAAGTTTTCAGGAAGAATCCTCATGATCTTATCAACAACTATAGAGTATTATAACATTTCACCAAGGCATATGATTGTACTGACAATGTCATTCACCCTAGTAAAGAAGTCCCCAACAAATTCATATTCTCCCATTTTCAAGTCTTCATACTTCAGCCTCCAGATTTGTAGTTTTTCCTTCTTCACTTTTGTATTTCCTTCATATATGTTCTTCAACTTATCCCAGATTCCTTTAGCTGTAGTCAAACCTTTCACTCTTAAAAACTCACTCTAATAAAGTGATGAAAGTAATGTATTTTTAGATCTTCTATCATTCTCAAGATTATTTTTATCGACAGGAGTAAGAGGAACCTTGTCATAAATAGCAGGAAATCCGTATGTTGTAGTTTCAAGAACTTCATATCCAAGAGATGTAAGATAAGGAATCATTCTTTCTATCCATATGTGATAGTTCCTTCCATAAAAGATCGGGATCCCCTTGATGTTCATGCAATTTAGATTCTCCATCACAAATTCACTTCAACCACTTTAGAAAATGATAAACAAAGGGAACCTATCCCTCTTATATCAATTGAAGTTACCAGTCAAGAGCCAAGTATCACTTAGCGTGGGAGGGGTGAATAAGTGATATATTTTTATTTTTAAGTTTCCCCTTTTTGAAACAACCTTCTCCTCCTGTTAAAGAGTCTCTTCCCTTCTGAACACACACAACCACATGAACACAATATTTACATGGTTCACTACTCAACAAGAGTAGTTACATCCTTAGTATGGTACAGAAACAATCCAGTACTATAGAATCCACTAGAAAACAATCCTTTGATGTGGAAAACACTGAGTTGAATATACCCTTACACTCGTGTAGCACTTTGAAAACAATCAAATAGTGTGTGTTCTCCCTCTTAGCTCAAATTGGGTAATGTAATGATTGTGTACTTCTTAATGAACTTTCACTAATGAAATAATTCAAATCAATTCATCACATTCCTACCGAGAAGATGGTAAGAACCTCCAGGTGCAGATAGTTTGAGTGCCACTCCCTACTTACACACCTCCCTTCTTGTGAGACACTTGCTTGCACGCCTCCCTACTTGTGTGCCACCTACTTGCATGCCAACTCACTACTTGTGCTCCAATATTGATCATAAATTACAACTTGTGTACCACCTTTGGCATATACACATGCCACTTCTTGAAAGCACCTCCCTGCTTGCACGCCTCGGGAAACTTGTGCAACAAAACTTCCACGACAAAACTTGCACGGAAAGACTTGCGCGATACCCTACTTGCGTCCCTTATAAATATTCCTCATCTTGTGCACCACTTCAGCTTGCACGCGCCCTCTGCTACGTGCGCGATCAGAGAACCCTCCACTACTTGCGTGATCGGAGCTCTAATCTTCTCTTAAGTGTTGAGAATAGGAAAATGAGGATTCTAGTCATATATTTATAGTAATTTGGGTGACTTGCGTGCCACATACACTTGCGCGCCGTTCCTACTTGTGTGTTGCTCCATCACTTCCGCGACCTTCCATCACTAGTGCGAGACTTTCTTTCCTTTGTCATATTTTGATATGATGATTTTGGAATATGACTTTCACACAAAATCCACTTGTGCGCCACTTATACTTGCGCACCACACTTGCGTGCCACTTGGACTTGTGCGCCACTTTATTTCCTTTGTCAAATTTTGATGTGATGATCTTGAAATATAACTTGCGCGCACCATACACTTGCGCGCCACATATACTTGCGTGCCACACTTGCGCACTTCTTACACTTGAGCACCACTTTTTGTCTGGCGTGCCAATCTTTAACTTGCGTGCCACTTAATTTCCTTTGTCATATTATGATTTGATGATCTTGAAATATGACTTCTGTTCCTCTTACACTTGCACGCCAATACTTGCGTGCCAATACTTGCGCACCACTCTCGACTTGCACGCCACTTTCTTTATTTTTCCAAAATTAAATCTTTAATCTCTCTACTCTTCATAAGTCTTGCATCACATGTTCTCCAAACTTATGGTATTTGTGAAATACCAATCAGCAAAGCATCATTATAGTATGTGGTCCTTTTACAAAGTGAATTGATTTATCTTCATTGACAACAAAATAAAACACTCTACAAAGGCTAACTCTTAAAAAAAATTCTCTATTCAACTTGGTCCCAATAATAGAGGAAACGTTATGGTGGTGATTTGATGAAGATGATGATACTGGTTACTCCTAACGATAACGATAAGTGACAAGGCATTCACTCAGGTTATTGAATCTTGGATTGTGATCTTCCCAGGTTCAGAGTTCTAATGTGTTTTTTAAATCTTGAATATATATTTTCGATAGATTTAGTATCCCACATGGTGTATTGGTTACCTAAAAACATAAAGTTGTTATTTCGGGAACAAAATAAAAACTGAATATTCATTAGCGATAAAAGTATAATTTAAATGAAAGTGATTGATTAAGGCAATTACCACTTCTTTGAAATAACTCCTTTAGATATACTCTTAAGGGATCTAGGGGTGGTGTTTTAAAAATACTAGAACCTATATAATGTAGGTATGTAATTTTATAGTTGATTTTGGTAGTTTATTGTCAAGGTATAAGTCTCAATGTGGTAGAAGAAGTGAAAGGAGGGGTAGAGATTTTGTAATTGAGGGGAGGGGCCTCTACAAATTTCTTACAATAATATATTAATATAATTACTTTTGATTTAAAAGTTGTTCTAAATTGATAATATTAAAAAATAAGATGAGTATTAGTTTAAATGACGTCATCTTATAAAAGTTTTACACGTTTGGATCGTATTTTTACACTTATAATTTTTATTCAACCATTCATTAAACCTTTGGACAATTACCACAATATTAATTTTTTCTACCATTTAAGAGATAATAATTTTATTATAAATTAACAAATGACCTATAAATGTACCATGGTTCATGTTTAAAACCATATACCATTAATTTTTATGAATATATGTATTTATTAATTTTATATAATTTAATAAAATATTATTTATTATAAAATATCATTACTGTGATTTTTAACACAATTAATTTAGCTGGAGTTTAAATATATCTTGAAAAATGGAGAATTTGAGTATAATCATTCAAAAACACTCTAGTATGTCATATATATCTAATATATTATTTGGAATGATTAAATCATTCTTATTATGTTACTTTTAATATTTATATAATCATTTATTTTAATTTTCTGTTAATTAAATTAATATTGTATTAAAATTGTACAAGAAATTTAGGTCATTATATATTTTCTAAAAAATTTAAATAAAATAATGACATCAAAATAACTTCATTATTCTCAAAATAGATTATTATATTCGTTTATAAATTTATTTTCTCACTATATGTTCTTATAAGAGATAATTAAAACTAATATAGTGACATTTTGTAACATTATTTTGTTTAGATATTATTTAGAAGTTGTTTAAGGAACAATATCCATTAAATAACTAAATTTGAAGTTCAAAACTATAATGGTTGAATTAAATTAATCCAATACTAATTAAGATGCAATGTTATGGCTTTATTAATTATATATAACCTTGATTAACCCGATTTACCCTTTATCAAGGTGATAAATTCTTTCACGGATACTATTCATATATAACAAGACTAAAAGTGACCTATTTATTAAATTTTAAACTCCTAATTTACAATATGGAATAAATTTTATCAAATTAATGATGTATAGTTGTAGAAAATTAATTTGAAAACATTCGTGCAAAACATGATGAAAATTTGATTTAGAAAATTCGCGTTTTAAGCATAAAAAAGATTTATTTTTATACCATGAATTGAATAAATATCAATAAAAAATCATTATATTTCAGTATTAACTAGAAAATAAAACATTTCATAAAATTCTCAAAAAATTATTCAATAATTATTTTATTATAATTATTTTGAAAGTGATGTTAATTTGAAAAATAAAATTAACAAAAGTCCTATATATTAATTATAATATTTTATAACAAAATGTGATAAAAATAATTTTTTAGGAAACATAATATTTGAGAATAAAAATAAAATTACTAAAAATTGATTGTTCTTTACTATTAATTTATAATTAAATTTATATTGAGTAAAAAAGTATTTATTTTTTAAAATATTTTTTATACTATTTACACTCACCAATTAAATAGATTGGTAATAACTCTCAAAATAATAAAATATTAATAGTATATCAATGTTCATTTAAACTAAGTGATGTGTGTAACTCAATCTATCATTGAAATTAAATTTATTTGAAAAACAATATTTCATAAAATCTCGTGGTGTTACATTATAACCCCTTAAAATGAATTTACTCTTGAAATTCATCAATATGATACAAAAAAATTAATATATAATTTTTTCATTACATCCTCAGGTTCCCATTATCTTATTCTAATATGTGATTTCTCAAAAGAACATTCACTAGTTGAGTAGGCTTATTCTGTATCCCTTTATATCTATTCTAAAAATATTTCTTCATGTTGTTCATCCTAATAATTAGGATCTTCTTGTTGTGTGAAATCTGTTTTTAGAACATTTAATAGATCATAAATTTACTTCCTCAGTGGAGACACATGAAACACATTATAAAACTGAGAGAGATTTAGTGGAAGCACTAACTGATAGGGTAGCATCCCTTGTCAATCAAGAATATCAAAAGAGAAAATATACCTATGGATAAACTTTCCCTTATTTTGGAATATCATAAAATTTTTCCATGGATAAATTCATAGGGAAACCTTCTCACCACCATCGAAGTCCATGTTACACTGATGATTGGACGTATAAAATTATTTTTGATTCTAAGATGACATGATGTGTTGGTAAAAAGCTCTGACATCATCTATCGTTTCCTCTACTATCTTAGTCCCAAATATATTTCATTCTCTAATTTAACCATTTTGTTTTTCTTTCATAAATTTATACTTCATCTATTACTCTAAGAAATGAATATTCAAGATTAATATGATTTACTCCTAAAACACTGAAATATACTATTAATGAATCATAAGATCCATTAGTCATTCATTCCACCTATAAATATTTACCAAAACAATAATGTATTGAAAATGTTATCCAATAACCTCCAAGGTTCAACTTAATAAATTAAATATATAGGTAACCTTAAGGATCCTTAAAAATATGACAAATAAATATTTAATGCCAAAGATTGGAATGATCTGATCTCATATCATTTCATGATCAATATTACGATAATGTTGAATTAATTTTAATCACTCAGAAATTATCATACAAAAATCTATATAAAATAATAATATACCAAAAGAGAGTCACAATAAAATCACATATTCATAAAATTGATAACTCAATTTTTATTCATTAAATAACATCCTTTCATAACCAAAAACATTTTATTGATAGTATATGTTCATCATTAGACCAATTTATGATAATAATTTTATTTATAATATAAAATGTGATTTCTTAATTCTTGAATATGTATATGAAGAGTTAATTGATTCATTGAATAACAAACAAATCCACTAATTAATAAAAACTTATATATTTATTGGGATTATTGATAAAATCGTCAACATGAATTTCCCATGACATGAGTGGAGGATAATGTTTCCCTGCATATCATGATTTAATTCAACTATTGTGATTGCCTAGGTTTTCCCTTTTCCCATTGACATCAAATGTTTCAGTGGAATATTATTTTCATTATAAATTGGATTAGATAATTAATTCACATAATTCTAAAAATCCTTGAATTTATGGCACTAGAGTGTGATTTTGGAATTTTATGGATATTTCTATCTATTCATATAAACAAGATATAATTTCCCCATAACATTGGTATTTTATATCCTTATTACCTTCCTTTCCACACCTGAAACAATTTCCATTTACATTAAGAAAATTTCATCCATGTTTCATTCGACACATTAATCCTAAAGGAAGTATAATATTATTCTCTCGATGGTTTTTGGAATTTCTTTTGAATTCCATATTTATTTTATTATCAAAACCATGAGATCAATGGGATAGTCCAATATCCATATCCACCTTGATAGTACATCAAAAAATATTTATCACAACTATAATTTTTTTTATGCAAAATGAACTTTAGAGACTTCTTTTTAATCCATCAAAGAATTATCAAAATTAAATTTAGGTTGGATGATAATATCATAATAATTAATTGTAAGTCTTGTAAAATTTTCATCATAGGTTCCAAAAGATTCATCATAATTATCTTAAATCTCAATGAATTACTTATCCTTTTTTATGTATCAAATATATGGAAATTACTTATTTAAAAATAAACACTTAAACTAATCCCACTCTACAAATTAATTCATTCCCTTAACATATTGATATGTAAAAGATTAAATATTTTTTATTCCTCTCATTCAAAATGATAAATAATTCAACATATTTCTCTAGTTTTGATAGTTGAATAATAAAAAATTTATTTTTTGTTGTACTACAATATTTTTTCAATAACATAGGATCAAATGAACTAATAAAAGAATGTGGATGATGCCTTTGATGTTCTAAACAGAATGTTATTGATCCTTTTTATCATTCGGAATTTATGAATGATTCATATCTTTGAAAATTTAGGTGATTAAACCAATGATATTTTTTATCCAAGTTCTTATGACATATAGGTTCTCTAGAGGAAAATCATTGCATTTTTTATGACATGATTAATTAACATGATTCCTTATATATCTATAAAATGAGTAAAATTAAAATTAATAGTTGGAGAAAATATAATCATAGTTTTAAACTGTATAATCATGAAAACTATTTTTGATTATGTCTAAATCATGAAACCTTCTTATATGAATCTTTGAGTTTAACCCAGTTCATTCATGATTTTTATGAAAAAAACATTATTTTATCATATAATTAGACTTATCCCTAGGGATATCAATAAATTTATATCATCCTAGTTTCTAATGGAAAAGTAAAAATTTCTATGATACCATCTATAATTACCCAAACATTTAAAACAAAGATATCACAACTTAGAAAATAAATCTACATAACATAACATAATAATATATTCTATAAACATTTACGACATGTGACTCTAGAAACAAGTATACATATATATCTAGTTCATAAAAGATATATATCACCTCTCATTAAATTATTCATAACAAGAAGCCTTCTTAGACATATCATACATAGTACCTTTGTTCATACCTTGGGGAAAGAAAAAAAATAAAGTGTCATCATATATGACCAGTAATTGTAAATAAGGGATATTATAGTGATCAATTGAGAATAACATGAACATAAAGTTATGAGAACATTAGAATATCATTTTAATATCATACGCTGTAAACCATAGATTACAATATTGAGTTGTGGTATAACATACGTTAGTTCATAAGACCTGCATCATAAAGGATTCAAACAACATGAGCCATGAGATAATTAAATTTTCATAATAAATAATATTTTGATATACAAATAATCATATTAAATAATTTCCTTAGTAGTCTATAAACATTACAAATATAATCATAGTATAATTTTTTTACTTCCTAAACAATCATAATAGTCATGATTCACTCCCAAGAGACTCATAGTGGGAAAATTCTCTTACTGAGCTGGGTTAACTACCCATTCCATCCCTGTTTTTCTCATGAGATATCAATCCATATACATTTCATTGGATTGAGCTATAGGTCCCACCCATCCTTGGTTATAACATGACCACTGTAATTGTTTATAACACAACCACCATACGTGGTTATAATATAACCCCTGTCCTTGGTTACAAATTTACCACCATAACAAAATAAAAAATATACATATATTTTAAAAAATATTTTAAAACATTTCCTATATAATAAACCATGAAGATAAATGGGTTTTATAGACATTTCATCATAGCATTATCTATGAAAATGAATTATGTTTCAAAAAAAAATCCACAATTTCTTCATAGAAGAGCCCATAGAAAATAAATAGGATTCATAAAAATATTTTAACCATAATATAACCATCTAGATAATGAATAATTATGTTGTCCCAAGATCATATCCCATATAAATCTGAAGTTAAATCAAGTGTTTCTTCATTGATGAGTAGAATTACGATTAAAATATCATTAAACATTCATGATGAAAATATCCATACATTTTTTGAAAATAAATTCTTTAAGATCAATTTTATTTGAAATTTAATGGAAAAAAAATATTTAAAAATAATCCTAGAAACATGTAATTTATTATTCAAATCAATGAGTGTTTATGACATTAGGAATTTTTTTTCATGCCGTATAAGTTTAAAGAAAAAATTCCTTTCGCATTATTAATAAAATGTCAAAAAGGGCATAATTAATAAAATGAAATGATAATTAATTTTAAAGGATTATTAAAATATAAAACATGGTAAAAAATACATTAAACATCCATAGGATAATTTTAAATAAATTTTATGTCCTTTTTAAAAAACATTGATATGGAATAAAAAATGGGTTTCAAGAAAAGAGAGAAATAAAGTTGATATTCATTAAAAACTAACTTTTACTATCAGGAGTAATTAAGATGTGGAAAATAAAATGAAAATAATTATTATCCTTAAAACGATATATGATAATATAATTCATGAGTTTATAGAGTGTTAGATCATAATATTTCATCATAAAAAACCTAATCATAAACAATCTCGATAAACAATGATATTATCACAAAAAATCCCTGCAACTATAGTAACTTTTGAATCATAATCCCCAAGAAATAAATATCTATATATGGATATGTAAATATCCATAAATTTACTCATAATAATCATTTATTAATTTTATGGAAATTATATTCACCACATAAAACTAATAAGTGGTGAATATGGAATGTGTCCAATCGAAAAAAATGAGACAAAAATAGTTTACCATGGGTTTTACTTCCTTCATAATAATTAGAACATCCTATATAATTATAATATATTTATTATAAAACAATTATATAAAAATAATAATTTATATCATAACATATATTACTTCATTATATATTTTTATCACCAATTTGTTAACACTTCAATATTAAAATCATTGTTTCAGGTGATATCTTCTTCGTTTTTCTTGTATATTTTTTTTCAGTATACATGTTCATTGTATTTTGATCAAGGTTATATAATATAAAAATGATAACAATGATATAAATAGCATATATATTAAATCTATATATTTTTATAATCCTTCATAAAATGTAGAGATAGATAAATGAATTAACACTTTTTTAGAGACGGTTGGTTGTACGTACGCATAAATGATGTCTCAATTTTTAGAAGGATGGAATTTAAGAAAGATAAATAATAAATTAAATTTAAATATTAATTATTATATCATATATATCATGTTCATTTATTAAATTCTTTCATACTACCATCTAGATAAAACAGATATGAAAAAAAAATCTCATCACTTTGTGGATGTGGTAGTCTGTACGTACGCACAATCAATGTCATCATTTTCTAACAGTTTTGAAATTAAGAAGGTATATTTACTATTCTAATTATATAAGAATAATAATCTAACAATCATCATTTATAACAATAAACTAATTATAACACCCATCCATAAAATGTGGTTATGAGAAATGAATTGTGTCACCATGTGGAGACAGTAAACCGTACATACACACGAGTGATATTTTTACTTCCCATTTAATGGAAAGATGGTGAATAAATGTGGTTTCATAATCATTATGAAATTTTATGTATATATTGTATATAGGATTTTTTTATTTTATGAATCATATATTTGGTTTATAGCTAGTAAAATATTAAACATAAAGAATGTGATTGATTAAGGTGATTACCTATTATTTGAAATAAGTCATTTATATATCCTCTTAAGGTCTATTAGGATGGTATTTTTGGAATAAAATAACCTAAATAATATTTATAATTATTTTAATAATGTATATGGAAATTCTAAGTTTATTCTAGATGGATCAAGGTGGTTTGAAGAAGTGAAAGGAGGGTATCCATTAATAATTGAGGGTTGGGGAACTATTGGATTTTCAAAAAATATTAAAATAATATAAATTAATTTTCAAGTCTAAATGGATAAAAAATTTATAATATATGAAGCTAATATCTTTTTTGTTTTAAATTATCTAGTAAAATAAAATTTTGAAAAGTTTGGATTATATTTTTACCCTCATATTTTTTAATCAACCCTTTGTTTACTCTTCTAAAAATTACTTCAATATTAGTATTTTTAAAAAATAATTGTTAATAATGTTATTATAAAATGAAAAACAAACAATAAATGTAACATTTATTATTTTTAACACCATATCTCATTCAGTTACAAGAATATATATTTTTTATTGTTTTTTAATTTAAGAAAATATTATTTATTATAAAATATCATCAATGCCATTTTTAACATCGTTCATTTAATTGGAATTCATATAAATCAATATAAAAGGGTATTTAAAATATAATGATTCAATACCCCCATATTATTTCATATATATCAATAATATTCCTGGGAATATTAATTCATTCAAATTATATCACTTTTAAAATTCATATTATCATTTTTTTAATTTTTTATTAAATGAATATATATTATATAAAAATTTCTTAAAAACATAAGGTGTATAAATATTTATTAAAAATTATTAATAAATTTATTTCATGAAAATAATTTAATTAATATCAAAATAGTCAATTATATTCATTCCCAACATGAATTTGTGCCCATGTTGAAAAATAATAGTTATTTAATACTAACAGAGCGACATTTTAAAACATTCATTGATTTAAAAGTTCCCATTAAACTACTATGTTTCAAGACTAAGGTGATAGGGGAAGAAAATATTTCATCCCAAAAAAATTAGGATGAATATTTATGGTCTTACCAATTAGTTTTAACCTATATTGACTTGATTTACCCGTTACCGTGATGATAATTGTTACCCTGGTTACTATTCATATTGACCAATCATAAAAGTGTCTTATTTAAAAAAATTTACCCTCCTAATTAAAAATATAAAATCCATTTTATAAAATTTAATACCTATTATTGGATTTAATTAATTTTAAAATAAATATGCAAAACATGATAAAAATATCTTTTAGAGACATAAAATTTTATGCATAAAAATTGATCTATTCTTATCCCATGCATTGTAAAAAAATATTAGATGAATGTCTACTGAATTAAATTGAATAAATAATATACAAATTTCATTAAATTAATTTAGAAATATAAATCAATATAATTTATTAAGCTAAAAACACATTGTCTATATTAAAACTATTTTTTAAAAAAACATTTTACATATAAATTTATTTTGATTCTAAATTTATATATATAATTTATTCCAAATAACAAAATTGGATTATTTGAAATATAATTTGAATAATTTTAATTTTAATTTATTTTAAAATGGAACATTGTGCATGATGGAAACAAAAATAAATTTTCAATAAAAATCAGAATTCTAACTATTCACCAAGAAATCCATTTCTTCACAAACTTATGAAAAAACCATCAAAACAGAATTATTTATGTTTTTAGTTCAAAAAGAGTGTTCATTTTAAAAAATATATGATTTCTAAATTTTTCATAAAATAATTATTTTATTTTCTCAAAAAAGGAAAAATTCATTTTTTTTCCAACACCATATTTTTGTGGAATAAAAATTACATTACTAATAATTGAATGATTATTTATTAAGAATTTACCAATATATATATATATGTATATATTTATGTATTTTGTATAAAATTTGTATATTTAATAATTAAATAATTCTAATCCATATAAAAAAAATTAACAGCCATGTTATAACTGTCACAAATAATATTATATTTATAGTATATTATGGTTTTTCTAAACGTGATGTTGCGTGTAATTGAAGGTATCCAGAAAATTAATTTCCATTGAAAAAATATATCATAAAAAATTAGGGTGTTACATTAGTATTCTAATGTAGTTCAGTTAATTCTTGGTGTTTCATGTGATAAAATATATCGAGAATAATATTCTAAATTTATTGGTTTCAAATTCCACACCCATTAACTCAATTTTTCACTAACACTTTTATATCAGTAAAACAATGTTCATCCTTTGTTGGAAAAATTCATCCTACAGAGGTATAATAAATAATCCTTCAAAAAACGAAAGTGGGAAATATAAAGGATACCTAAAATACATTTATTTGGGTTCATGGAAAAGGAGAACATTGGTTGGAAATTATAGTATATACATGGAATAGAATACTAAAATCCAAGAAAAAATAGTGAGTGATATAGAACATGGTCATCAATGAGTTATCTACCATAAAACCATTAACCACCGGGTCGGCCCGGCCGAACCGTGTCGGGCCGACCCGCCAGCCCACTGGGCATGATGGGCCGAGCCCGTTTTTCTTAAATGTAAATAACTTCTAGACCACCTGTCCGATTGACACGCCATTTTTGGCACTGGGACTCTCGCAATGAGACGGTCCTTTTTCAATACTCTAAGTTAGTTTTGGACAACTTTGGAAAATGGTTGGGCTTCAAACGAGCCTAAATTTAACCAGGCCCCCAGAACGGAAATGCTAATGACTCTCAGACTGGGCGTCCAATTGATGCGTCGTCTGTCGCGTTGGGTTCCTTATGATGAGACGAAACTATGGGATACATCATCTTATGACTTCGTGATAGTTGATGTATCGAAATTTGGATCGAGGAGTGGACCCTCCCTGAATCTAGCGTGTTGTGTGTGAGAACCCTAGAGCTGACCGCAACAAGACTAGACTGAATCCTCCATGGGTTCAACAGCAATGAGACTAGACTGAATCCTCCATGGGTTCGATAGCAACGATACTGGAGTAAAGCTTTTGTGGGTTCAACAACAATGAGACTGGACTGAATCCTCTGTGGGTTCGACATCAACGAGACTGGACTGAATCATTCGTTGGTTCAACAGCAATGAGACTGGACTGAATCATTCGTGGATTTGATAGCAATGAGAATGGAATGAATCCTCTGTGGGTTCGACAGCAATGAGACTAGACTGAATCCCCCATGGGTTTGACAACAATGAGACTGTACTAAATCGTTCATGGGTTCGACAATGACGACTTTTGTACCGAGATTCCGCGTAGGATCTACAGCTACAACAGACTGTTGTTTTAGGTTTCAGTGGGTATCTGTCGTTCGATAGTGAAAGATGATTCAGTGTCTAAAACTAATCATCTCTTAATATCTTTTAAGTTGTGTATACCTAGTTTGAGGTGATTCATTACCTTCGTGTTTACATTATGTATGATATGTGTACTCTTGACGAATTAGGTATATGTATGGGATATACCTAAGTAAGGGTGGATGTGTCTTCGTGGACAATTATTTGTGGATGTTTCTTCGTGGATGTGTTGTGGTTAAGCTCACGTGGATTTATTCTGTGAGTTGTAACTATGGGATACACCTTGTGTTTTACTTTCTTTGTGGAGTGTTGACAAGGCCATCTGTACCAAACCTTCAGGTAGGAACCCTGAAGAACGATCCAGGAGCTGTTTTCACCTTTCAGCTGTTTTTCCCTGTTTTTAGTTGTTTTTATAATATACTCCTGGGCTTGTACTCTAGCTATTTATGTTTACAATTTATATTAGAAATGTCATCCCAGTTTTAGAGAATTACGCTTTTGGTGCTAGTCGCCGGCCCCTGGCCTATAGAAGGCGGGCTTGGTGTAGTCATGATACAGGCCCTGAAAGACGGGTCATGACAAAAAAATAATGATCAGAGTCTTGAGTTCTATGGTAGAAAGGGAAGCACTGCTGCCCATGAACACCATCTTCATCCTTCTACAAATAGGGAAATAAATGGAAGCATTTCCGCCCACGAAAATCTCTGACGTCATCCTCGACTTCTCCTTTTCCGATGTCAACGGAATGACGCCCACTCTTCGCGACTTCGTCAACGACGAACAACATGCGAGTTAGGGTTATTTATTTCATGACGTTTTTATACTTTTTCTTATCCCCTTCATCAGATAGAAAGGGTTTGTTTCTGGAATGTTTTAATTAACTACTTATCTCATTGAACCATTTGATTTCCCCTCTAAACGCAGAGGATACGGGCTAACCTAACATGGCCTGACATTCTCTGTCGTTCTACTTTATTTTGACGCCCTACGACATGGCGAAGAAGCGATGAAGACGAATGCAGAAACAAAAAAGGTTGATCTACCCACAGCCTCTGAGAATCATGCCACATCCACGGCGCACTAATGCCCCGGACCGATCATCGTCGCGCAACCCGCGGCTTTTTTCATGCCCTGCCGCGCACCCCGTGGCCCCTGCTGGTGTGCAACCCGTACCCCCGCGCCACTTCTAGCGCGCTCCCGGTGCCCTGTGCCCCTGCCAGTGAGCTCGCAGCACCCCGCTCTCCCGGTGCCCCGCGCCCCTGCCAAGACGCTCTCGGCGCCCCGCACCCCCTTCCGTCGCGCTTTCGGTGCCCTATTCCCCCTTCCGGTACGCTTCCCGGCTCCTACCGCGGCCTCCCCGGTGCACCTGTGGCCTGTCGGGAGGCCAGCCGGCCCGCCCGCGTCCAGCGCAGCCTGCCCGCTAGCCTCCCGACCATTGACCTACTGAGGTAACCCGCGGCACCCCCGCAGTGTTGCTGTCTGAACCGGCCCATTCTCCCAGGTCGAGTTACCGAGCTACCTACGTGGCGACTATCGGGCCGAACCGCCCTCACGGTCCGCTGGGCCAGTCCCAGCGGACCAGGTCAAAAACGTAGCGGGATGACCCGCCCAATGGGCCGGGTCAGACCCAACGAGTCTGGCCGGGTCGACCCAGACTGGGTCACCCCAAACTGGGTTGGGCCGAGTAGGTCTGACCGGGTCGGATCGGATCCGGGCCCATTACTGACCCTTTAACTTCTTGGGCCATATCATTGGCACCAGACGTCCGTTTGACGAACCATCAGCTGAACTGGTATTCTTGGAGAATAGCCGTCCTTTTGAGTATACATCACTGGAGTTAGGGGTATTATTGACCTACGGTTAGGTTGGTTCGTACACGAAACCAACCGGGCCCCCGGGACTAAAAGGAAAATAACTCACAGACCGAGATTCCGATTGATGTGTCGTCGGTTGCGTGAGACCCATATGACGTGGAGGTCCTTTGAGATACTTCCACTTCACACTTCGTGACACTTGGAGTATCTACTGGTAGATCGTGGAGACGATCCTCCCAGAGATGAGTAGACGGAGTGCAGATACATAGTATCTATAGACCTGATGACTGCTTGACCGATTCGACTCGGAGTGATTCGACTAGCCCAGTGGACGGAGCATTCAGTTTGGCAGTAGACCCATGGCAGACAGAGTGCTTGGTTTGGCATTAGACCCACGATACTCGATAGGAGGAGTACCTCTAACAGCTATTAGGGGTAGCACATAGTTTGGCGGCAGACCCACAACGGATGGAGCACCCGGTTTGGCATCAGACCTACGGTACTCGACAGGAGGAGTACGTTAGTAGTCTATAGTTAGTGAGTAGCTCCTCGGAGTCGCCACAGGGCCACTGTACTCGACTGAGGAGGATTTTTCCAGCAGCCGTGGTTTCATTAATGAAAATACTGATTTGAGCTGAGTCAATGACCTTTGTGCTTTCCTTATCATTGAGATGGTTTACTTGATAACATAGGTATATGTATGGTCATATACCTAAGTAATGGTTATCCGTTGAAATCATACTTTGTGGTTTATCCTTGTTGGATTTTGTGAGATGTTGAAGGTCTCAGGGTCCCTACTCTGTATCATTATACTTAACCCTGCACGAGCTATGCCTGCACCTCGTTGTGTTGGATGCAGATGACGGACACCGCTGACGGAAGCCAAGAGCGCAAGGACATGACTGTACCCGGAGGTGGACCTTACGACGTTTCGGTACACGGTGGAGTCTGATGGACTTGGAGTGCTGAGGAGGCCATATATACATACCCATCAAGTAGGAACCCCGAAGGACGATCTAGGAGTTTCTTCCACCTTACAAATGTTTGTCCCTTTTTTAGTTGTACTTTTTTTCAATTGTATTTGTACTTTACTATTGGGCTTGTATTCTGTCCCCCCTTTACATCCAGTACTCCTGTTATGCAGTTTTTTTTCTTGGTGTTTACTTCCTCTTATACTCTGTTTTTGTGTATTTACAATTAATAATGGAAACGCCTTTTAGTTTCAGGGAATTACGCCTTTAGTGCTAGTCTCCAGCCCCTGGCCTATGGAATGCGGGCTTGGGGTAGTCACGATACGGGCCCTGGGGGATGGGTCATGACAATTGTGAAAATACAATAGATTCATTCAAAATTATAGTAAGAGGATTATATTATTGTTTATAGATAACATCTTGAGTTAAGGATTTCAATTACCATCGAGACAAGGAATATAAGAAAATATAATTACATTGAGTGTATAATTTTATATTTTAATCAATTTCCACCACAATATCGACATTTCTCCAAACGGTGAGTATTAAAGAGGAATTTTTCATGATTGAAGCTCTAAAATAAACTTCTATCTAATCCCATATTCTAAAGGTGGATAACTTGTTATTCATAATTTCCTAAAATAATAACTAATACTGAAATGGGTACTATAATGTAAGATAATATCCAAAATGTATAAAGCTTCATATGAATTAATTAATAATTTTACGTCAATATTCCCTTTAAAACCATAAAGGATCAAATTATATTATTCTTGAAATTAATAACCCTATATCCCAATTACCTTGAAAACCTCAACATTAAATATTGTTTTAATTTTAACAGTGATCTTATACCTTTTATATAACATCCCTGAAAATTTAATTTTATTCATCCCAAATAATATTTTATATTAAACTGCATGGTAAACATAAATGTATCATATACCTCATCCAAATAGAAAATCCCAAAAAAATATCATTAATAACAATGATAAATAAATATATAATCTTATAATTTAGTTAATGACACCAACATATCATGAATCAAATTTAGATACTAACATAAAAGGTAACCCTTATCATAATAATATATATCACTAGATACAATTTCCTTTTTAATAAAACACCTATTAAATAAAATGATTATCTATATCCAAATATGCAATAGACCATAATAAACTTAGAAAAAAACACCCAAAGGATTATTTATAGCTCAATAGGCTATTATTCATAAAACCAATTAAAATATTTCTATACCATATAAATCTCATAACATAAAACCTAAAAATCTATTTTTATGCCTTTAATCATATGAAAACCATAAACTAATAAGCCTATGATGATATCCACAACTCTTATGTTAACCACACATGGAAACACTGAATTATAAATGTAACTTTGGGATGAACATCATTTCCCCCTATTGAACACATAACTTTTCCTCAAAAATTCAATGAGTTTTACCAATATTTTCCACAAATAAAATATTTTCTAATTTCATTGAGACCCTACATTGGGTGTCACTTTCCAAATTTCAAACCTGAATTAAATTAATATTTAATTAATCCATGGTCTCCACCACTCAATCATTAAAAAATTTCATTATTATATTATTTGATGCGTCTGAGAGATGGTCAAGATGTATGTATTTAGTCAAATATCATGAAACATTATTTTTCATAATGACAATATCTTTTAATCAAGTCATCATCGAATTTTGTTTATCACAATCACTTTATTTACCATAAAATTTAGTATTATTATGTTTCCTCATGGATTTATACACTGACTAATTACAAAAATAATATTAAGAGTAAAAATAATAATATTGAAAAACAACATAATCATGAAAATCAATTATTTCATCTTTAAATAATGACACATTATTTTCAAGATAGACACATTATCTTTAGACATGGCCATTCATGGTCAGCTTCTGATAAAATCCATTATAATGGTTCAAAATAAAAACTAAATTAATCTCATCACATCCCCCAGGATTCTCAATCAAGGTGCATAGAATGGGAGCTCTCAATTTTCAATAGAATAGTGGATGAGATATACTCGACCAATACTTTTCATGGTTATTACCCATAAATGTATATGTTCCCAAACCACATCCACTTATAGTATCCAAACTGGGATTTATTTCAAGGAAAAATATAATCTCTACCTTATAATAACTTCATGATGTTATAATATACTTATAATTTAAGAAAAATTCAGTCATAGGATAATGTTCCCTAATCAAGGTCTCCCAAAATCTAGTTATCAAAGTTTCTACTAATATTAATCTAATAAAAACTATAAATACATCAACCCTAGTAGCCAATATACAATGGTTACATTAATATATTGAAACAAGATACACAAAATCACATCCTAAACAATTGAATCATTTAGTAGTCTTGGTAAACTAGATACATATATGAATCTAACTAATATTTGAAAACATAAAATACCATAAGATATTTTCATTCAAAACAACAGTATTCACCCTAACATATTATTTAATATCAATCACTGAACACATCCTGGTATACTAGAGAAATAAGAAAAATATGAGCTTAGATTCTTGGAATGGGTAACATACATAAGATGTTTCCACTAATAAATAAAGGTATAATCAATATGGAATGGTAAATAACTTAAAACACATTCTATTTTATGAATAAATTATGAGAATATAATAATATAGAATGGATGAATGGTAATAAAATAATTCCATATAAATAATCATAGAAGCATTGGAAGTATCTATGGATATCAGAACTATTCAAACAATAACATTTAAATAAAAAATATATTTCATACTGATGGAATACATAATGTTGGGCATCTGATACTTACTATCCAGGACTTGTTCCAAGACTACAAAAAATACCATCAAGGCCTTATGTGAATACATATACAAAAATTGGTAAGGATTCTCCCAAATACCCAATTAAGTTTGTCTCATAATTCCTATTTATGCATCAAAGGGCTTTAAAATACTCATCTCCAACCATAAAATTATAAGTCCAATCAATTCCTCATTTGAAAAATCTATACAACTTTATCAACATTCAATAAAAATAAATAATTATTTGTATTCAAATAACTAGCATACATAACTTCAATACATTCTGATGTATAACAGATTATAAACCTTCCTAATAATGGATAAGGATTCTATTATTAAACAATATACTATATTATTATAATTAAAATAAGGTTTTATTTTCATTGAGGAATAAAACTATAATAAAAATATCAATTAAAATAATATTGAAGAAGATCAACATTTCCAATTTGAAATTTCCTTTTAAAAATTAAAATATTTTGATAATATTTGGAAATTTCTTTTATTGAAAATAATATTGATAAATTATAATGGAAGTTTCAAATAATTGGGTTTTTATAACAATAGGAAATTCTATTCAAGCTATGTTCATTAAATTAATGATTCCTTTCACTTTTTTGGTGAAATGTGAAAAACTACCTTGATTTGAAAACAACAAGAAGATTCATTTTAAACAATTTTTAATGAAGTAAAACAGGGTTTAAAATTAATTTAATAAATAATTGGGGACTAATAAAAATATTCTCTAATTGTTTTTGAATAAAATAAAGATATATAATAAAAATATTTTTGACTTAGTAGAAAAAAAGAGTGTTTTCCTAAAAACAATAGTTAGGTATATTTATTATATAATGATGGGAAAATTAATGGAAAACATAGAAATTATTAAAATAACCAGAGGTGAAGAAAATATAATCAGTTTATGACAAAAATATCAAACAAATTACCCATCAGTGACATCAGCATAAATAATCCAGAATAATGATTAGATTGTGAAAAAAGCCTTACTTCTTTAGTAAATTTATAACTATAACCCCAATTAATTTAACAAGTAATATGTATCATTAAATAAAATGAATATAAATGGAATTTGGATATGTCATATCAAATGTGTAGTATACATACCACATGAAATAAAAATGTAGATAATTCACTATATGTCTCATGAAAAGCAATGAGATGAGAAACCCATAAAAAGATTATATCACTGAAGTGAGAATTAATAAATGATGTTATTATGTGTATAAAATAAAAATAAAAAAAAGTAAATATAACATAATATAATCATTGTCAAATTAACACATAATACTGGAATAAAATTGTCTATAAAGTATAAGTATTTCCCAATGAATTGATATTGTGATAAGAAACATCATACCTCAGGTTAAACGTCAATAATATGTTCTAAAAATCATGTATAATATATATATATATATAATTATTATAAATATATTCTAAACCAATAATATTATATATCATACCATATATTATTTACTTATAACCATTTTATCAATAATTTATTGACATTTCATTTTTAAAATGAATGTTCTAGGTGATAACTTCTTTTTTTTCACGTATGTTTTGGTTCATCGATTTTTTCCTTATTTTTTAATCATGGTTAGATCACATACAGAATAATAATAAGGATATAAATATAATATATATTAAATATATATATAATTTTATTCAAAATATTTAGTGATATATTAATGAATTGCACCGTTCATAAATATGGTTGGTCAAACATATGCTTTAATGTTGTTTTCACTTTTCGACAGATAAAATGATAGAATGTTAAATAATAATTCACTTTAATGGTTCATTATTCTATCATATATATTCATTAAATACATAATTATTACCTTCCATGTAAATAAGAAATTAAAAATTAATTGCATCACATTGGGTAGGAGGTAGTACACACGTATGTATGGATTATTAGAAGTCTTGACAAGAATATTATTAATTAATAAAATTGAAAATGTATTTTCAAAATAGCATTTTTTGTAATTTGTTTTTCTTATATATGAATATATCATATCTCACTACAAAAAATATTAAAATAAAAAATACTTTAGAGTAGGGGAATCCTATGTAGCACAATACTGATAACTAATCAAGAAGTTATAATGTAATATATGTCACCACAATGATGAATTTACAAAATGTAAAATATTGGGTGAATATGGATTTTTTATAGTGTAAGGATGTGTTATGAAATAATATATAAAGATGATATATATACATAATAATCCAAAAAGTATGACTACTATAATAGCTTAAACAATACTTAGTGAAATATTAATGACGGGATTTCCTTGTAAGAAGAGAGAGAGAGAGGGTAAGCATGTATCATAAGTGTAAATGACAGATAATCATGAGGATAAACTTATGTAAATATTTAATTTAAATAAAAAATGACAATTTTAAAAATTTAGAAAACTAATCATAGATCATATTTTGTACCATGTGAGGGATTATAAATTTTATTATATGTACAAAGCACAAAGTACTAAGAAACCATATTCATGATATAAAATAAAATATGTTATAAACATTTCAACAGTTACCATCAGGTATTCTTATTGTGATTTTAGGGACTTAGTTCAACCTTTGTTGTAATTCTCAATCTCTTTCCCCCTTTTTTCAATTCCAATTGATCTAAAAAAATCCATATTTAAAACATTAGTACAAAAATAAACAAAAAAATATAGGGTTTTTTCAAATTAAATGGGTTAATATATTTTGAATGATGTGAATAAATAGTATAATGATTGGTGAAGGGAAAGGATATGGTGGTTGAAATAAAGTGTTAGTTTTATCAGCTTAATATTTCTATTGATTTTTTCTACATAATGAAATTAATAATTCATATTTCATTTCATGGGACATTATTGTTTCTATTTACATGACAATGAATAGGTTTTATGAAGAACATATTGGGTATGCATTTATACTAACATCACCATTCTATATTTTTTTTGTGACTTATAGGATTAAGATGAATGTTGCATCATGTGATGATATTTCGATCATGTGCCATTCTATCTGGGAGAATAAAGAGTCATGTGATATATTATTTCATTATAATTAAAGGCTTATTTTCTCTATCAATATATAGAATTGCATATATGATAAATTTGGGAATGATTTCATTTTAACTAATAGATGTAGTTTTTTTGTTTAAAATAGAGTTTATTTTTAATGTCCTTATTGTTTTTAGAATTTTAATGAATTTGAATTGTTTCTAAAATTACATTTAAAAACTACTGTTTCTAGTCACCGCCATATAGAATATTATAGATTTTCTTTAGGGATACTATCATCCTCATTTTAACCTTTGATAGAATACTATTGGTTTTATGTTATAGGATAACATTTTTAGTGAGTGATCATTATATGATTGAGAATTGAGTAGGTAATGGTTTACATTTGACTTGTTTATAAGGATTGTATATTAGTTGAACTTTTTATATAAATTTGGTCAATTAAAATGAATGTGGATTTATAGGGGAACTATGATTCTAGTAATGAACATTGATTTCCATATAATCATTTCTATAGGAATGACATTGTATTTATAAGATAGTTATGTAGGTTTTTTATACATTATTAAGTCGATGGTTGTGGTTATTCTATGTGTTATACATTATTGCTTATTATTGATATTAGGGTATTATAAATTTATACATTCACATTATTCATATCTTGTTTTTCATATTTATAATTAGTTATACCACTAGTACCACAAAATTGTTTGGTGGATAGAAAAATAGTGTAGAATGATTTTATTATTATTCATCTAATGGTGTACTAGATAGCTAGGGATTTATGGGGATTCATCTGAATAATGTTTAAATTTAATTTTCATAGGGTATCTTCTTTTATTATTTAGAAAAAATATGGAGCAGTATTCAATGTATGTGGATAATTCATATTATAATATTCGTATATTAGATGATAATTAGATTCAATTGGTCAGGTATTTACTTTCATATTAGAATGTAATTGTTAAATCTTATTCCTTAAATATAATGATATTTTCTTAATCAAGTGGATTAAATTATGATATCCATTTCTGGAGGAGTTCTTTCCAACTAAACATTGATCGATGTTTCAGTATGAGATATTCAAAATCTAGTATGGGGAATTATGTCTTCAAGAATATGCAATACATTTTATGAATTTACCATGTTAATTTGTTTAATTTGGTTGTATATACTAATGTATAATGGAAGGATGAACATTTTTAGATGGATTTGGTCAGTATTGGTATTATTAAGAAAAGAAAGAGATTATTTTTTCTACAAATGGTATCTCAAAGAAAAATACCTTCATTCTTGGGATAGTTAGGTTATCATCATAGTTAACCTTATTTAATATTCAAACAAGATCGCACTTCACATTCCCTAGGAATAAAGAACATATAGATATTTCATTTTAATAGAGGAGGAAAACATATTAATTTAATGTTACCATATTATTGACATGTTTAGCATTAACTCAATTATAATTTCATGGTAACTGGGTAACCCTAAATACCAGATTATTCATATAGACAATTTATATACTGTTGTGAGGTATAATCATTAAATTTTAACATATTTATATATATTATTTGACATTGTTATATAATATTATCTTTTTATTCCTAATGTAATAATAGAATTATAACACTATATAGAGATTTATAGTTATCCATTTTAATTAACCACATCAATGGGCAGTAATGTGGGGTTATATGGACTAATTCATGTGTAAAAGATAGTGATTAAAGTCTATATTTTTAAGTGATATCTAGTTTTCTTTACCATTAATCCTTTTGATGTTATATTTCATTTATATTAGTTTCTTTACATATAATTATATAATAATTTTTTCCAATAGATGGAATCCTTGTCTAATATGAATTTTGGTATCATGGGTTTTATCTGAGTGATATAAAAATTGGTTGTGGTGTATTAATCATCATATAATCACTTCAAAACCAATGAGTTTAATTAATGTTTCTTCTAAATTGGATGTAATGTAGTTTTTTAAATGGATTGAAAATGTTTTAGAAATATTTCTTCAAGATATTACAATTATACCACTTGTTTGGGAGCTTACATTTATTATAATTTTATATCATGTTATATATCCTATATCAACAACTTTTTATATCGTGGAACTTACTAAAATTTATGAGATTCATATTTACATTGATGATATATTATAAGGGGTTTTATTAAGAACTATGTATCTCAATGGTTATTCCTAATATAAATCACTAAAAATGTACACAATAATTTACTAATATGTATCCATTACTGATGGTTGAATTATGTGATATTGATGAATCAATAAACCAAGGTTTTACAATCTATTTAATCAATGAAAAGGATATATTTGGTTCTCAAATATATTATAGTATTTTTAATACCATTATAGGATGTTCAATGATGGATATATTTCCAATACTAATTTTTTGGTTATATGAATATGGAAATCATGATATTTCCCTCTAAAGATACAAATTCCATTGTAGTAATCTTAGTGAAAATGAAATTTGTGTTCAACCATTATATAAATATTTATTAGTGGGTTTTATTAATAATATTTTTCACACTTCTGTGTAGAGGAGGAGCACGGTGAACCCCTATAGATTGTTTTGTCACATCATTCATAACATCTTATTTATTGGAATTTAATGAGGACCATTTTTATGTATGAAATTTTCACTTATTTAGTTAAATGATATATAATAAAAGTGTAGTAAAATATTCACCTAATATCTATGTAGTTCTTTCATTGGGAGTTTAATTTAATTTAAATATGGTCATTTGTTTTATATGATTAGTATGTATTAATAAATCTATATATATAAATTTTTTCAAAATACAAAAACATATCATCTCATTCCTAAATGGGTTATTCTTTCATTTAGACCCCATAGTGTTGGATAATATTTTAATTCTTCAATTAGAATTTGATTAATTCCCCGTTTCAATAGTTAACATAAGAAATAACAAAAAAATCATATATTTTAATAGATTAAATCATCGATTTTGTAATATGTTCATGTTAAATAAGATATTTATATCTCAATGGTACATATATTTATAGACATTTTAATGTTAGTATACTTAAAATAATATTGAATTTTTCATTGTTTCATTCACTCTAATTATGTAGAGAGAATTTTTTTTTTCAATGTACATTATCTAGTTTTCATTTATTATAATGGTTTATGGGATATTTTCTTATAATGTTATATAATTCAATTTCTTTTTCGATTTGTGGATTTCCTCCAAGATTATAATTTATAGATCACTTATAATTTTTTAGAAGTTAATATTATCGGTAATTTGTAATGAAAAAATACCAATAATGATTTTACATGATATTTACACTGTAAATGATTGATGATGGAGTAGTTTAGATAATGGTATTTTTATATGAATATGGTTAATAGTAAAAGATTCTAGTTTTAGGTAATATATCATTATACTTGGGTTCATAAATTAGAATATTGCCTACTAGGAGTTCCTGATGTAGAGTAATAAATATTCTAAATATTCAAAAATGATAATATTTAAAGTTAGATAGTGGATAAAATACCTCCAATATTTTTATTTGTAAGATTATGTGATCCATTAGATAGGAATGTTTCAGTTTTGAGAATGTTTTTTAACTCACATTTTATTATATATTTGTTATTGTAATGTTATTTCATTACATAATGATGTAGTTTTTGTGTCCTATGAAAATTAAATCAATGGTATGTTTTCTATAATTATACCTAATATGTTAGAATTAAAATGTTTTGAATTTGGATTAGGATTGATTTTTTGACCTTTTTGTATTATATAATAGACATGGGGGTACATTTCTATTCAATTTTCAAATATATTACCTTGTGTATCATATAAGAGTAACATAATTTGGCTCCATATTTATTGATTGATGAAGTTTACTTAGTAATATTAATATAGTAATTGGACGCAATGAGTAGTTTAGAATGACTTTAAATGATGTCGGTAGTAATATTTTATTAGACTTCCATAATGATTATTTTATACTAGAATCATCAGTTTACAATACAGATTTCTAGGAAATTTCGTCATCATTTTTGTATATAATTATTCATTAGCACTAAATTTTACCCATATATTTATTCTCAAAAGAAAAAGATAATTCATATATTGTTGGACATATTAAGGGTTTGTTCATTATAAATTTTCCAATATGACATCTTTCTGGTCCATTTTTCTTAAATTATAATACATATATAGTAACACCCAATGCTTTTGAAAAAAAATTAAAATAAATGAAACACTGAGTCTCTAAATAGTTAATGTTTTTTATATAGATGGTTATAAACTAACTATTAATCATAATTATTCCTATTCTATGTTTTGAATTTTGAAAAACGAACATCAACGGTTATTATTAGTATGTTATTTGGAGTCTAATAGTACCATCTTGTATTATAGTGAATAGTAACATACACTTATTAATAGTAAAATTAATAGTAATATGACACTTATGAATAGTAAATCATATTATTCTTTTTTTATTAATGTTATAAGATAATTATATATTGATTAATTTTTGAAGGTGATATAAAATGAATTATTGTTTTAAAATTTATTTGAATAAATTATGATGTTATTTAAAAATTATTTTTTACATTATTAGAAAATTATTTTAAAAAAATGGAGTTCATATTTGAATTCTTCACTTCAAAAATTAGTTAGGGTGAATTTTTGGGATTTTTCTGAGAATGTTGTATTTTTAGTGAATAATAAAAAACAATTTTAAGTTATCAGTGTGTTTCATGACATATTAATGATGTAATACTCATGTAATCATTTCGTTTGACTCTTAAGGACTAAAATACGATATTATTTGTCCCATGTGGCCAATGATGTGGGAAAGACCATGGGAAATCCCATGGGTTTTCAAATACCACTAATGTTGTGTCCTTTGAAATTAATTAAAAATTCCCTCACTTTCCCTATAAATACCACAGTCCCCCCCTCTTCCTCTCACACCTTTAAAGTGTTGAGAATTTCCTAAATTATGACTATTACCCTTCCCAAGTCTATTCCCTACATCAATGACCTACCGGTCTCACCAAAAGGATAAAAATAAAGGCTTTAAAGAGGATCTAAAGGAGAAGAGATTAAAAAAGATGTTTAAACAAGTTTGAAGTGAGATAAACCCGAGGTAAGGGAATTCCTAACTCAATTTCTAATCTTTAGTTTAACCTCATACTTCATTAATTATGTTATAATGAGATTATTTTTTGTAATGAGTTTCATTTATACTATGATGTATTATTCATATTTACAATGCATACAAATATTCCTCTTATTATAGTAATTATAAAAAAAATTATGATATTTGTAATGGAATTTGCTTTCAAATCCTTTTTTAAAATTATATTTTACAAAATTCAAAAGCAATGTTTTTATGAAATTATTCAAATTTTATGATTATGGTTTGGTTCTTGAAAATTTATTATGACGAAGGGCGGGACCTATATCTTCCTCTATTGCATTGGGTATGTGTAAGTTGGAGCGAGGCCGTATGGTTTCTCCAAGGGTAACTGTGATGGTTACACCATAAGATATCCATGGGAGTTACATTATAAGATAGACATGAGGGTTACAAATAAAACATTATTACTAAGGATTACAATATAACTTATTAATTCCCAAAGAAACCCTTATGGTTTTATATATGTTCTTTATTGTTTAATTGAAATCCCATGTTTCACAATGTAAGTATATATGGGCGAGAAGTTTTTTGTTGTGGAAATGATTTCATATGTTTTTAATTATTCAAGGTATAATGGTTTCATTCCTTATTTATATATCCCTTACAAACATTTTTATTCACATCCAATGTTTTTTATATTTTTTTAGGTTATATGGATGCGTAAGAGAATGAAGGATGTTAAGTTAAATGCAACGCTGATTTGTGAAAGAAATCATGTTGTTGTTTTGTGTTATTTTTTTTGTTTTGGAATAAATGGATATTGTTTTAATAGTAACCAATTTGTATGCATGTGGATTGATATGTATGAGTTATGTCCTAAATTTATAAAACTGTAAACTAAAAATATCACTGGTAATTAAATGATGTGAGATCTAGATGAAATAGATATATTATGTAATGTTTATGTTTGGGTCCTAATAGTTGGTATAAGAGAACGATTTAGATATCATTAGGATTTATTTTGATGTTAATAGAATACCAAAAATTATTTTTACATTATTTTTATGATAAAATAATATAGAATTTAAATATTTCTATGTTGCATCATCTAATATATTTCTGTTCAGAATTGTTTTTCGTAGATGAATTCAGGAAGCTGAAGTTGGAAGGAACTGGGAGGATGATATCTTTTGAAATCCTCCACCAGGAATGTTGTGAATTAGAACTGAGCAGTTTTTGTTGTTAATTGATCATCTTGAGTGGGAAATAAATGGTGTTGGAATATATTTAAGAGAACAACTAGAGCTACTAGAAAAGAACATGATGATAGTTGAACATTTTATGAGGCAACAACCTCTTGATTTTCGGGTATCTTCTGTCCCATTAGCGGTGAAAGATGCATTAAATACCATTAAAAGATATTCTATATTATGGGATGTTAAAATAATAATAATTTTAATCTTTCCATTTATCTTTTTTAAGGATAGGTAGATCGGTGGTGGTCAATGGTCAAGAGTATCAGGGATAGAGGGGAGATTGATGCCTTGGAGTGGGATTAATTTAAAGGAATTTTCCTTGAAAATTATTTTCCTAAGGTTGTTTGAATTCATATGAAGAAGTAATTACTTGAATTGAGGAAAAAGGAGGTACGTTCTATAGTCTTGTATGAAGAAAAATTCACCCAATTGGAAATGTATATTCGGAATCATATTTAGAATATTGATAGAAAAATTAATGACTTTTACTTAGGATTGATGGGATGATACTGAAGGGTATAAACCTCCTAATAATTCAAAATATATGAGAAAAATGTGTGACATGTTGAGAAGGTAGAAATGGAATTTTCTAGTGATCACGTGTACTTTTACAATAAATAGAATAAGAGGACCAGATGGAAATGATGGTTAAGAATCAATCAAATAAATCTGAAGGTATAAATGGATAGTTTCTGATTTGTGAAAAGTGTGGTAAAAAGAACCATGGGGAATAACTTAACAAAACCGAGATGTGTTTTCGATGTGGAAAGTTTGTTAATATGGCCCAATAATTCAATTGAAATAATCTTTATACCAGTAATGATAAGAAAACTATAGAGTGTTTCAAATGTGTTGAGATGGGTAATTATGAAAATACTTTCCCAACTAATGATCTGAGTGATAGAAAGTTTCTAGACTATAAGAAGAAATATTTAGTGAGATCCTTTATGAATACACTAGTATATGCAGGGCCATCCAATGAATTGGAATAAAGTACTTTCTTTTTTTACTTAGATTTTTATAATGTCTTGATTTACATAAGGTCTATATATTCCTTTATTTCTGAGAACTTTCTAGTAAATTTTAAATATCCCCTCAACAAATGAGTCCAAATTATTTTCTTAAAACACTATAGGGAAATTTTACTGAAAAAATTAATTTTATGAATATTCCTATTGTTATATGTGGCATGTAATTACCTGCAAACATTGTTTTTTTTCCTTAGTACAGTTTGATGTTATTATGGGTATGGAATGAATTTTTGTGTATTATGATATCATTGATTTTAGAGGTATAGAAATTGTTTTTTTAGAAAGTGTTTCAGTTTTTATACAATAATGAATGCATAAATTTGATAAATTATCAGGAAGCAGAGAAAGTGATAAATTTGGAAATGAAATTTTTCGTTCTCAAATTGTTGAAATCAAGTGAATTGTTCAGAGTAATGATGTTCTGGTGGTAAATGAATACCTTGATGTTTTTGCTGATGAGTTCCATTTTGTTATACCTAATTTGGAAGTTCAATTCACAATTGACTTAGTTCCAAATTCTAAGCAAATTACAAACCCCACTTATAAATTACTAAAATGGAACTTCTTGAATTGAAAAATCAGTTGGATTAGTTTCTTCATAAAGGCTTCATTCATCCCTGCACTTCAATACGGGGAGATCATTTTTTGTTCGTTAAAAATAAATATTATTCCATGAGACATTTCCATGATTATAGATCTTTGAATAACATTACTATTTTGAATAAGTATCATTTTCCTCACATCGATGACTTGTTTGATCAGCTCAAGATATATTAGTTGCCTTCCAAGATTTACTTGAGAACTAGTTATCATCTGCTAATTGTGAAGTATGAAGACATACCAAAAACAACTTTTTGAACTAGATATATTCATTATGATTTTTTGTTATTATTTTTGGGTTAACTAATGCTCCTACTATATTCAGGGATCATATAAATAGAATATTTCATGTGTTCTTGGATATGTTTGTGGTTGTTTTATTAATGAAGATATGGTTTATTTTAGATTTAAATGGGTGCATGAAGATCTTCTAAGGGTTATTTTTCAAAACATAAAAGAAAATTAAATATATAGAAAATTCAGCAAGTATGAATTTTGGTTGTAACAAATTTATTACCTTTGCCACATTGCCTCTAAAGATGGAATAACGGTGGATCCGGCTAAAATAAAATTTATTGAAGAATGGGAGAAGACCCAAAAATATAAATGAGATTCAAAGTTTTCTTGTTTTGGTAGGATATTACAAGAGTATTGTCCAAAATATTTCATGGTTATCTATTCAACAGACTATGTTTACTACAAAAGGATTTAAATTTACCTCATCAAAATAACGTGATGATTGTCTTCCAGAATTTAAAGGAATACTGGTGAATGATCTAGTTTTGACCCTACCTTCTGTAAATGGTGAGTTTTTCATATATAGCGATTCTTCATTAAAGGGACTTGTTTTTGTTTTGATGGAGAATTATTAGGTTATTGATTATGCTTCAAGACTATTAAAATCCCATGAGTTAAATTATACCACAAATGATTTTAAATTAGTAGCTATGGTTTTTTCATTGAAAATTTAGAGGCATCATTTATATGGTGCCAAATTTGAATTATATACTGACTACAAACGTCTAAATAATACATTCACTCAAAAGGAATTAAATATGAGGCATAAAATATGGCTTGAATTGATAATAGATTATGATTGCTTGATCAATTACCATTCTATAAAAGAAAATAAATTGGCAGATGCCATGAGTCAAAAACATCATGCACCATTAACTATGTTATGATTGGAAGAAGAACCTTCGATTAATTATTTAATGAATTTTGGATTTGAAGTTTTTTGGGCAGTATACTCTTCTATTTTGATTCTGGTTTCATCGGAGTCATCTTTATTAGGCAGAATTGATGAAGCCCAGAAGGAATACTATGAGTTATAAAAAAAATTAGAATATGGTAAAATGGGTAAATTACTAAAATTTTTCCTTGATAAAGATTGTGTTTTAATATTTGGAAATAGATTGAGTGTTCCCTGTGATTCTTAGCTGAAGAATTATTTTTTGTGCAATGCTCATAGTACTCTGTTTTCAGTTCAACTTGGAAGCACAAAAATGTATAGATACCTTCAGGAGTATTACTCGTGGGGTGGAATGAAAAGAGATATTTATGATATTACAATGAAATATTTGACATGTCAATATGTTAAAGTAGAGTGGTAGTTACTGAAGGTGATCCTTCCTCGTTTACCAGTTACAGAGTGGAAATGGAGATATATGTCCATGGGATTCATTGTGGGACTACCGAAGACTTGTCGATCTAACCAAGAAATACACATTATTATTGATCTACTGACTAAATGTACTCACTTCATTCCTATTTGGTGTATTATGTCTTGGATCATCCTTCTCTATTGAACCTCAAATAGGTTTTCAGGTAACATGGGGTCACTCTTTCGATCATATCATACAATGATCCTAGGTTCACTTATAACTTTTGGAAAGGCCTTTAAGATTCATTGGGAACATATTTAAATTTCAGTACATATATTCATCCTCAATCAGATGGGTATTTATAAAGGAGGATTCAAACTTTCAAGGATATGCTTCGAACATGTCCAATGGACTTCAAAGGATATTGGGATCAACATATTTCAGTAGTTGAGTTCTCTTATAATAAACATTTTCATTATTGTATAAATATGAAACCTTTTGTGGCATTATATGGGAAGTCATGTCGAACTGTAGATTTTTTAGGATGATGTCAGGGAAACAAAGTTTATGGGACCAAAATTCGTATAAGAAGTAGATGAGAAATTATAGATGATCCAACAACACAAGAGTAAAGCTCAAAGACGGTAGAAATTGTTTTGCAGATAATAGGAGGAATGAATTTTCATTCGAGGTAGGTGATCATATTTTTCTACTAATATGCCCATGGAAAAGTGTTATTCTTTTGGTAAGAAATGAAATCTAAATATATTGTTCATTGGACTAGTTTTCCTACTGAGTAGATTTTCCTCTATGTTTTCTCAGGTACAGAATGTTTTTGATGTTTTGATGATGAGAAATTATGTGCTAGATTCCTGTCAGTTTTTGATTCTATAAGTGGTTCAATTTGTAGAGAACATTTATAAGGAGTAGAAGCTTGTTAATATTCTTGATCGAAGAGAACATGTATTATATAATAAATTAATCCATGAGGTAATGGTTTTTTGGGGAAACCAAATGGTTGAAGAAGAAACATGGGAATCTAAAAATGTTATGAGGTAAAGGTACCATCACTTGTTTAATAAGTAAATAAAAGTGTGACGATACACCTTCTAGAAGGTGGGGAGAATTTAACACCCCAAGGTTTTGAGAAAGTAAATTCAATATCATAAAAAAAGGATTCACTACATAATGAATTTTTTATGTATATAGTTATAAATTGGCCTTTAAACACAATTTTTTCACTTTTATGATTTTATTTTCAAAAAAAAGACATCTAAAATTGTGATCAGTAAGTTAATTGGAGGATGATAGAACCAAATTTTTTAGGTGATTAGTAACTTAACGTTATGAATAGTAATATGACACTTATGAATAGTAAAACATATTTTTCTTTTATTTTCATAAGGTCATAAGGTAATTAGATCTTGATTAATTTTTCAATGTTATATAAAATGATTTATAGTTTCAAAATTTTTATTTTTGGAATAAATTATGATTTCAATTAAATATTATTTTTCTAATATTTAGAAAACTATTTTCAAAAAATGGTGTTCATTTTTGAATTTCACACATTGAAAAATAGTTACTGTAAAGTTTTGGGATTTTTCTGAGAGTGGAATTTTCAGTCAATAGTAAAAATACAGTTTTATGTTTTTTGTGTGTTTGACGACATCATAATGATGTAATAATGATTTAATTATTATGGTCAAATCTTAAGGATTGAAATATGTTTTGAGGTTTCCCACGTGGCCAATACCATGAGAAACAATTATGGTAAAGCCCATGGTCTAGAAAATACCACTAATGAGGTGTCCTCTGAAAATAATTAAAAATTCCTTCACATACACTATAAATACCACCCTTGCCCCCCTCTTCCTCTCACAACTCTCAAGCATTGATTATTGTTTGAATTCTACAAAATCTTATTCCCAAGTTTCTTCCCCACATCATAGACCATTTGGTATCACCAAATGGCCAAAACCGATGGCCTTAAGGAGGATCTCAAGGAGAAGAGATCAAGAGGGGGTTTAAACATGTTTTAAGTAATACGAACCCGAGGTAAGAGTTTTCATAACCCAATTTCCATTATTTTTTTAACCTTCTACTTCATTAATCATGTCCTTATGGAATTATTTTTGAAAATAATTACATTTATATTATGATTTATTATGTGGATTTATAGTGAATAAACATATTCCGTTTATTTAAATAATTCTCACAATAATTATATTATATTTGTAAAAGAATTTATTTTTAAAACCCTCTTTTAAAATTAAATTTTAAGAAATTAAAAAGGTATGTTTTTTATAAATTAGTCATCTTTTGTGATTTTGTTCTAGTTCTGGGTAATTGTTTGTGATGAAGGGTGGGGCATATATCTCCCTCCATGTAATTGGGTACGTGTATGTTGGAGGTCTATCGTATGGTTACTCCAAATGTAACTGCGATTGTTACATCATAAGGTGGCAATGAGGGGTACATTTTAAGGTATCCGTGAAGGTTACAAATCATAAGGTAGTCATGAGGGTTCAAATATAAGTATGTAATGACCAAATATACCCTTATGTATTTATGTATGTTCTTTAATGTTTTATGGAAATCACATTTTTTACAATGTAAGTATATTTGTGTGAGAAGTATGTATTTGTGGAAATGATTTCATATGTTTTTATATATTCATGTTTTAATGGATTATTTCCTTCTTTTTATATCCCTTACTATATTTTTATTCTCATTCCATGTTTTTTAATGTTTTTCATTGGTTATAAGGATTTTTTACTACAATAAAGAAGTTAAGCTAAATCTTATGAAGATTTGTCAAAACAATCATGTTGTTGTATTATATAAAACATTCTATATTTTGAAAGAAATGGATACTATTTTAATGGTACCCACTATGTATTCTCATTGGTTGATATGTATGACCCATGTCCTATCTTTCTAAAACTCTAAACTGAAATGTAATTTGGGAATGTAATGAAGAGAAATCTCTTTGAAATTTCCATATTATTTAATGTTAATGGCTTTGTCCTTATATATATTATTTTATTATGTTTAATTAAATTTAATTTATGTTTTTAATTTTGGGAAACATCAATTTTGAGTCTATATAATTATGAATCCTTACCAAATTTTTAATTTAAAACATTGTAGATCAACTAAAACATACACTGGAACAAAGAATGGATAAATTATTTTTATGTTGTAGATTAAAATACATGAGACTAAAAATCTGCATCCTTCAAATATGAGAATGTTTGTTTCAAATAAATCCCATAAATAGAAGAAAAATAATTGATACATAAGAAAATTTGATTAACTAATTTATATATTATAACAATAAAATCTATTTAATTATTAAGATACGTATTCTATAGTGCGTTATATTTCTATTTTCATTTTTTATGCTTAATTTGGTGTGTTTTAGGCTTCTAATTATTTAGTGGAAGAAAACATCTCTACCTTCAGTCCTTTTGAAATATATCCTTTTGAAGAGGCATTCTTTTTAATATATTTTAGTACTCAATTAACCTCTTTCATGATGATTCTTATCTGTGATATGAATTCATATTAGAGAATGTCTCAAAATTTTACGTATACCAAAATATAGAAAGAGAAGTTATTATTGAATTAAATTCCAAATTCAAACATTAGAGAGACACAATCTGAATCTACAACATATCTTTTTCTATGTTTATTAATATAATTACAATGTAAAAATCTAATTTTTTATGAAAACATGATTTGATGAAAACATTATATTGAGAAATGTTTAAATGATATAGAAACAAATCCTTCTAATTTTTGTTATGATGAAAAATATTAATATTAGTTAAATTATACTATTCAAAACACTCATTTATATAATAGAAAATAAAAAATATATAAAAAATCACCGTTAGCAGAAATATCCAATGACATACAGATGAATTCTTTGGATTATTATTTAAGAATGGTTTAATATATAATAAACATAAGACCTATGATTAATGTATATGTACATATGAAATTATAAGTTGATATTGATCTTCTTGATTCGATATCCTTTATATTTGTTTTTTATTTTATTATGTTTGGTTTTAGTGATTCCATTCTAATAGGAGCCATGTAAATGAAATAGTTATATTATTGTTATAATAATATTGAATCTAATCGCCTCTGATAGAAAAATGTTTTGGATAAGGATATGGTTCTTTGGATATCATACTGAAGAGACTACGTGGAAAAGATATTTCCATTTCATTATTTTGAAGAAATATGTCTATTAGAAAAGACTTTCTATATTAGTTATAAGGTCACAACATTAAACATTACATAGTCTAGTAAAATAATTTAGACTTATATTTCTTACTATAAGGCCCCAGCCTTAAACCTTACTTAATATTGAGTTATTACAAGATTACACATTGAGGATCTTTTCAGGTTTATAGTTTTAGAGAATTAGATCATGAAACTTGCAATACATTCCACATTTAAACAAAGTGGTAACATAAAATACAGTATTCATTCTTCCCATCAATGGAAACATATTGAAAATAAAACATGGATTCTTTCTTCACATATCCTTGACACTATCATCACATCTTGTACCTTTCCCTTGACCTGTGAAAAACATTTCAAAAACTTGGGATGAGCATAAAAAGCTCAGTAAGGGTTATAAAAATATGGGAAGGAAACATGAGTTCAGATATACATAAGAATGAAATCATACTTTACCCATAAAACATAGGCACTTTATCATACCTCATCAAACCATGAATAAATCATATAAATCATAAGACATAAAGGTAACTTGAGGCATTCATAACATTATTACGTAGGTAGTAACCATCTTGGTTACGTTTGGAATACCCATCACAGTATATTCCCTAAATATCTTCGTAGAAACCTTAACGTTTCACTCCTTCGCGTTGCCTAATGCATTAGAGAGCTATATCGCGCTCACCCGCCCTTAGTTTATCACGGAACCACCCGTTTTCATAACAATGCCCAAGAACCATAACATAAATGTATCACATAAAATATGCATAAAGGAAATATAACATTTACACATTTCAATCACAATATAACATTTTAGGATATTTAAATAATGAATCCATTAAAAAAAGCATTTTCAATACCTTTTAAAACATTTAATAAAGAGATTTTTGAATCAAAGTGTCCCATACCACCTTGAAGCTTTTAAAATTTTAAACCATTAATATCAATATAAATAAAACCTTAAAACCATTTTGAAAACATGGATATTAATAAGAAAAAATCATTAAAACATTTAAAGCGATATTTTGGTTAAAGGGTTTTTACCAAAATTAGAGACACTTGAATACAATAATTGAGGAATAACATTTAATCAGAACTTTATAATATCATGAGAATAAATGGATTCATGATATAATATTCCAAAGGACAGTATATACACCATATGAGAGTGAATTGGTGCATAACAACAATGAAGTCTTAATAGAGATGTAAAATGTGATGAAATTCCTTATAAAGAAGGTATCCTTAAATTAAGGATAAATCAATCTCAAAATTATGTGTGACAAATATAAATACACCCAATATAATTGGATATTAATTGTAAAACAATAAAAGGTCATTCACACATATTCAAATGATGACATATTCAATAACTACATGTTGAACCAAAAGAAATCGAAATTGGGTTAAAAAGTTCCCTTGGTAAAATTCGACAGCCTAACGGCGTCACTTCAAAAATTCAGAAAATGAGTTGATGAGTGATAAAAAGGGAAACTCATAACTTGGACATAAAATTTACATCAATCAGGATATAGAAGAACATATCCCAACATAATATTATGTGAATTAAAATACATAACAAACGAAGTCTTTTAAAAAGAGGAGGGTGAAAGGTTCCCTTACCGACTTGGGTAACTTTCAAAAAGTACACCCCATTGAAGAAGTGTCATACAATGAATATGTAAATACCCATAAATGGAATTATATTACAAAAGGAGTGTAATAATGGGCAGTACATAAACCACTCAAAGGAAATTGTGGTAAATGTAGCATAAATCTCACGGGAATAAAAGTGAGATGAAACATCTCTTACGAAAACTCGGCATCCTAACGGCGCCACGTAAAACTTCCAAAATGGATTGATGAGAGAGAATAGGGTCTCTCTTCATATGAACATAAAAATTACAGTAAGAGTAATATAAAATAATATCCCAATTACAAGAAATATGATCTTTAACAGGAATGACATAAAAGAGTGTACTTTAAAAGAAAGAGAGGAGTATGATCCCTTACCTCAAGTCCAACTTGTCTTGTTCGTTACATTATATTTCTGAATAATAAGCTTTGTTCAATTAATTATTGCCTAAGTACCTCCTTTATAGATTATTATTCAGTTCATATCACATATTATAATGTTATAATAATTGTTTAATAATGTAAGTTCATATCAGACGTTTTTGCCGATGTTTGGTTCATGAGTAAAAAATGAACTTGTTTGAAAAAAGCTTTCCCATGTAGTTATAAGTAAATAATTTCCAGAATAGTATTAATGATTAAAATGTCATATAAATCCAGTAAATATTCATTTCATACTATTCCTTATCATTTGGAGAAAAAAAATGAAAAGCACCGTTCATGGAGACGGTAGGTCGTACGTACGCATGAACGCTACTTTAATTTTTTGTCATATTAATGGAATTAAAACTAAATGAGAGAGATATATATATGTTATAATTCCAGAATTATATCCATAATTTTGATGTAATATATTACATATATATCCATTATATATATGTACTTATAATATTACATAACATTTTGAGATAAGAAATGAAATGTACCGTTCATGGAGACGGTAAGCCGTACGTACGCATGAACGCTACTTCCATTTCTATTTCATATTTAATGGAATTAAAACATAATGATACTTAATAGTATTTTAATTCCAGTATGGTATCGTATATAATATTATTAAATATATCCTTTATGCGTACAACATTTGGTATTAACGAATCAAATCATTTTGAGGGGGCGGTAGTCTGCACTTCCTTAAATGAAGATATCGCGTTTACCCATAATTGAAACCATAAAGGTATGCCCAAAATGAAAAATACAGAAGCTTAAGAAAAAAATAAACATATTATATATCATATATAAATATAGTATCATCTTAATGGCCACCTTTGAAGGTGTTACAAGAATGTTGAACAATCATCGTTTCGGGAGGCAGAAATTCGCCATCCACAGAAACAGTATGTTCTTTAACCATTAGATGTAGGTGTGTGAAAGTGTAGCTCGAATCCTTATTATAACAACATACTAGTATATTGATGATACTGGATTTTTTACATAATAAATGAATAAAAAGAGTTTAGGGGGTTGGAGAAGCAAAATAAAACAAAAGGACTCAAGTGAAGACATTACCTTAAAATCAGGTAACTCCCTTTGGTTTGAGCTCAAAGGCTTCCTTGGGAAGAGTTCTGCCCAAAGTGAGGCTTCAAGGAGTAAGAGAGGGAAGTTAAGAGACAAAATGGGCAGAGGTTGGCCAATACAAAGGCTTTGGGAGTGTCGGTAATGAGGTAGATGTGGGGGCCTTTTATACGAGGAGAGGAGAGGCACTCTTGGAAGGTAAAGAAAAGTCACTTTATTTTAAAATGGTATTCGGATTTAAGAGGTCCCAAATTGATTTGATTCGAGGATAAGGTTATAAGGGTTCTAAATCCACTCATATAATAGGTTTTGGACATGTGTAGGTCATAGATATTACATTATCTTTCCATTTTATTTAAATCGTTAAATAATGAGGTCATCGCTGCATCATCATGATGTCATAAATAATTTAATTTATTTAATGTCTAATTTTTTTTAAAAAAATAATATAATGTAGGAAATATTTTTATATTTCCAATTAATATTTATAGTCAAAAATATGATTTGTATAACCCCATGTAAAAATTATTTTAGTAAAACATTTCATGTTTGTCTCATTTTTATTTTAACTTTAAATAAAAAGATATTAATGTCATTTTCCAACCAAAGTGGCTTCATGGGGCCACCAAGTTGACCCATAGGTTTTATTGGTCGGACATGACACATACAATGAGGTTATGACATGTTTCACATTCATTTCATATTATTAAAACTTTATTTTTACCTTAAACTACACTAATTACCTCTAATCGCGATTAAAAACTTAATAAGTTACTATTCACCAAAAAATTATTTGGATCCCATTGAACCACATTTTACTTCTAAATGACAACCATGTATGTTGAATTTTTGAAATTCAAAACATGAAGATGGCAAAATTTCATTTAAACGGAAAAATCAGTTTTTATAAGTACCACTTAGTGGTTTCACTATTCATCAAAAATTGATGTTTTTCAGAAAAATCCCAAAATTTCACCCTAAGATATATTTGATATTCCGAATTCAAAAATGAAGTATATTTTACCAAATTCAAAACATATAAGTCACATTAATTATTTTAATAATTAATTACCACTGTCAGAGCAAATAGCGTGTTTTTATGAAACAATAAGTATCAAAAGATTGACACTAGTTTAAGTCTGTTTTCAAAGTGAAATTAATTCCAACGACCACTATTGGATTTAATGATAAAAATATATTATAATTTCACTTTAAACCCAATTCAAAAGATAATATAATCATATAAATAATTTAGATTAAAAAGAGGTTTTGAATTAAAATACAACATTTTACACTATTCATTAAAAAATGAACTTTATCAAAAAGATACCAAAAATTTACACAAAGTAAATTTTGATGTCCCAATTCTTAAGAAGAGTTTTATTTGGTCCAAAAGGATGTTTAAGAGTGAATAGAACTATATTTAATGATATTTCTCCATCAAAAGGCGATAAGTGATCCTTTAGTGAAAACTAGGGCATATACGCCTAAAATTGAATTATTTCCGTATTTTATGCCTTTATCTTTTATTGGATAAATGTAAAAACATTTGAAAACATATATAATAATATCTTAGTTATTTGTATCCATTCCCACCAATACAACAGCTACATGTTAACTACCATTTAAAATAATATTATTTTATTATTAGAGTGCAACGTAAGATTCCCAAGAAACTCATTGTTGCGTGTTGGTTATGCCATCGAGAATTGCATCCCCTTTAAAGTCATATTAATATTTTATTCACAAATATGAAAATGTCATATTCTTTATTTACCTGGGTTGTTACATCCTTCCCCCCTTTTGGGAATTACGTCCTCGCAATTTTTAAAATTGAGCTTGGAAACATCCTTGAAAGTCCCACATCGGAACAAGAGTCGGTAAAACAATCACTTTAAAAGAATGGGAGAGAAGTACAAATGTCACCCGAGTTAACCCATACTAGGATTCCAAGTATGAAAATATGGATATGGAGGAGAAAACAAAGGGTCATGTTCTGATGGAGAGTGATAGTAAACATGTCTAGGAGAAAGTTAACCATAAGAAAATCACAAACTTGTGATGGGTTAAACGGTATTCGATTCCCCAATAGGAAAAGTTAATAGACAACATTTTTGATTTAAGTTACTTTTTATTAAGGAATTTATTCATAAGGAAACATAATAACTTATCATGTTGACTTTCAACTTTTACTAGATTCCTCAATCAAACTCATATTTTTTTCCAAAAGACGAGTATTTAGGGAGACTTGTTCGCATAAAGAGTACTATAACCAACTTCTAGAGAATCACCTAATCCACCAAAGTGAACTATATACTTCCCATGTCTTTAGACTATAACCAAAACCAAAACCCAAAAAGGTTAGTACATGATTAGAAAATCCAGAAAAGGATAACCCTTTATAAAAAGAAAATCTATTCTTAATCTCCAAAATTTGTCCAACAAAGCCAAAGTTCAACGAGGACCATTCGATAAACAATTTGTCCATAAAATCCTTCAAAGTAAACCAAACTAACATTGAAACCCAAATATTTTAAGGTTTTAGTCACATAGTCTTCCAAGTTAAATCACAACATTTATATCCAAACAACATCAGTTGCTCTTAAAGTCTCGTATTGAAAAGTAATTAACCTAATCCCATATCCTCCATGATAGGTTGATAAATTTCCATAGATAACCCAAAATAAACTTAATCTTAATTCATAAAATCATATAACTAAAAAGAATCAGTCAAACTAACTAGGGACTTCACGTAGTCTAGTGGTAGGCGATAAATAGCAGTCGCACTTTGGTTGTGGGTTCGATTCCCGCAGCTTTGTCCGACGCGACGGGTTGTCACACAGTCTGTGTGTTGTCCATTTTCCAAAACTATATAATTCTCAAATCATTCCCCAAAAGGGGTAAAATCATCAAAAATAACCATAACATAATTTAACCTCAATTTTATCTCATTCCTTTCACTTCAATCATAACATATAGTAACCCATAATTACCTCAAAAGTAAGGATCATATAAACCCAAATGGTTCTTTATAACTATGTCCACAAAAAAAAAGATAACTATTACTTGAATAAAATTTTCCTATATTAAACATCAGGGTTACACATAATATAAAAAGTCTTCTAATGTAACCCCATCATCAAAAGAGACTTAATACTCTTAAGAATTTCACCATAACTCTTGAAGCCCTTATATGTTGACATCTTCCTCATTCAACATTCTTCATGATCCATTAACCATTCCTTTCCAACTTATTCTGAAATAACTCTTTCCTACAAACAAAATCATGAATCATATCCTAATATTCCAAAATAGGAAAAAAAATAGTCATGAAATAATACATACCTTTGATTGGTCATTGTTAGTTTCTTCATCCTCAATCGGAATGGCATTAGGTATTGGTAAATGAACATTTGTACGCTCTTGGTGACCCCATTCACGAAACTTCTTCATAGGACATGTGTTTTCATAATGACCATGTACACCACATTTAAAACATTCAATTGATACCTCAGAAAGAACTTCTTTCCCTTTCCTCGAGTCCACTGGATGCTTCCTTTTTTCCATGGCAGGTTCTTGCTTTATGAACTTCATTTCCACATCTATAGCATATTTATCTCCCTTTGAAACATTTTCCTAGGTGTTTCTTTCCACATCTTTGACACATAGGTTTTTGAACACACTTACCTTTATGATTTTTACCTGTACTTCCATAGGGATTTTTTTCTCGCATATATGATGCCTTAGAGAAATCACCAAGGTTTAGGTGGTCAATAATGACTCCAGATAGTTGGTTTAGGATAATCACAAGAGTTCTCATTGCAGCTCCCATATCATTCTGTTGATTGCTCATAAAACTGTCACAGTTTCCTTCACATCCACTGTTAACTTGGTGCCTACTAGATCCAGCCATTTACTAAAACCAAAAAGGTCAGTGTGAGTATATCAAACAAAAACCATCATGTCCTAATGAGGAAGATAAACACTAAGATATACTTACTCATTCACTATATCTAAAACTATGACTCTTTATGAAATCCTAACCATTATGGTAAAGCCACCTATGCTTAAAGAATACCCTAACCTCTAAAGTTATCTAAACCGACCTCTGATACCAACTATAAGGCCCCAGCCTTAAACCATACTTAATCTTGAGTTATTACAAGATTACACATTGAGGATCCTTTCAGGTTTAGAGTTTTAGAGAATTAGATCATGAAACTTACATTACATTCCACATTTAAACAAAGTGGTTACATAAAAGACAGTATTCATTCTTCCCATCAACGAAAACATATTGAAAATAAAACATGGATTCTTTCTTGACACATCCTTGACACTATCATCACATATTGTACCTTTCCCTTGACTTGTGAAAAACATTTCAAAAACTTGGGATGAACATAAAAAGATCAGTAAGGGTTATAAAAAAATGGGAAGGAAACATGAGTTCATATATACATAAGAATGAAATCATACTTTACCCATAAAACATAGGAACTTTAACATACCTCATCAAACCATGAATAAATCATAGAAATCATAAGACATAAAGGTAACTTGAGGCATTAATAAAATTCTTACATAGGGAATAACCCTCTTGGTTACGTTTGGAATACCCATCATAGTATATTCCCTAAATCTCTTCGGAGAAACCTTAACGTTTCACTCCTTCGCGTTACCCAATGCATTGGAGAGCTATATCGGGCTCACCTGCCCTTTGTTTATCACGGAACCACCCGTTTTCATAACAATTCCCAAGAACCATAACATAAATGTATCACATAAAACATGCATAAAGTAAATATAACATTTCAACATTTCAACCACAATATAATATTTTAGGATATTGAAATAATGAATCCATTAAAAAAACCATTTTCAATACCTTTTAATACATTTAATAAAGAGATTTTTGAATCAAAGTGTCCCATACAACCTTGATGCTTTTAACATTTGAAACCATTAATTTCCATATAAATAACTCCTTAAAACCATTTTTAAAACATGGATATTAATAAGAACAAATCATTAAAACACTTAAAGCGATATTTTGGTTAAAGGGTTTTTACCAAAATTAGAGACACTTGAATACAATAATTGAGGAATAACACATAATCAGAACTTTATAATATCATGAGAGTAAATGGATTCATTCTATAATATTCCAAAGGACATTATATACACCATATGAGAGTTAATTGGTGCATAACAACAATGAAGTCTTAATAGAGATGTAAACTGTGATGAAATTCCTAATAAAGAAGGTATCCTTAAATTAAGGATAAATCAATCTCAAAATTATGTGTGACAAATATAAATACACCCAATATAATTGGATATTAATTGTAAAACAATAAAAGGTCATTTGCACATATTAAAATGATGACATATTCAATAACTACATGTTGAACCAAAAGAAATCGAAATTGGGTTAAAAAGTTCCCTTGGTAAAATTCGACAGCCTAACGACGTCACTTCAAAAATTCATAAAATGCGTTGATGAGTGATAAAAAGGAAAACTCATCACTTGGACATAAAATTTACATCAATCAGGATATATAAGAACATATTCCAACATAATATTATGTGAATTAAAATACATAACAAACGAAGTCTTTTAAAAAGAGGAGGGTGAAAGGTTCCCTTACCGACTTGGGTAACTTTCGAAAAGTACACCCCATTGAAGAAGTGTCATACAATGAATATGTAAATACCCATAAATGGAATTATATTAAAAAAGGAGTGTAATAATGGGCAGTACATAAACCACTCAAAGGAAATTGTGGCAAATTTTGCATAAATCTCACGGGAATAAAAGTGAGATGAAACATCTCTTACGAAAACTCGGCAGCCTAACGGCGCCACTTAAAACATCCAAAATGGGTTGATGAGAGAGAATAGGGTCTCTATAAATATGAACATAAAAATTATAGTAAGAGTAATATAAAAGAATATCCCAATAACAAGAAAGATGAGCTTTAACGGGAATGACATAAAAGAGTGTACTTTAAAAGAAAGAGAGGAGTATGATCCCTTACCTCAAGTCCAACTTGTCTTGTTCGTTTCTTTATATTCCTGAATAACAATATTTGGTCAATTAATAATTTCCTAAGTACCTTATTTATAGATTATTATTCAGTTCATATCACATATTATAATGTTATAATAATTGTTTAATAATGTTAGTTCATATCAGACGTTTTTGCCGATGTTTGGTACATGAGTCAAAAATGAACTTGTTTGAAAAAAGATTTCCCATGTAGTTATAAGTAAATAATTTCCAGAATAGTATTAATGATTAAAATATCATATATATCCAGTAAATATTCATTTCATACTATTCCTTATCATTTGTAGATAAAAAACGAAAAGCACCGTTCGTGGAGACGGTAGGCCGTACGTACGCATGAACGCTACTTTCATTTTTTGTCATATTAATGGAATTAAAACAAAATGAGAGAGATATACATATTTTATAATTACAGAATGATATACATAATTTTGATGTAATATATTACATATATATCCATTATATATATGTACTTATAATATTACATAACATTTTGAGATAAGAAATGAAATGTACCATTCATGGAGATGGTAAGCCGTACGTACGCATGAACGCTACTTCCATTTCTATTTCATATTTAATGGAATTAAAACATAATGATACTTAATAGTATTTTAATTCCAGTATGGTATCATATATAATATCATTAAATATATCCTTTATACGTACCACATTTGGTATTAACGAATCAAATCACTTTGAGGGGCGGTAGTCCACACTTCCTTAAATGAAGATATTGCGTTTACCCATAATGGAAACCATAAAGGTATTCCCAAAATAAAAAATACGGAAGCTTAATGAAAACATAAACATATTATATACCATATATAAATATAGTGTCATCTTAATGGCCACCTTTGAAGGTGTTAGAAGAATGTTAAACAATCATCGTTTCGGGAGGCAAAAATTCGCCATCCACAGAAACAATATGTTCTTTAAACATTAGATGTAGGTGTGTGATAGTGAAGCTCTAATACTTCTTATAACAACATCCTAGTATATTAATGATACTGGAGTTGTTACAAAATAAATGAATAAAAAGAGTTTAGGGGGTTGGATAAGCAAAATAAAACAAAAGGACTCAAGTGAAGACATTACCTTAAAATCGGGTAACTCTCTTTGGTTTGAGCTCAAAGGCTTCCTTGGGAAGAGTTCTGCCCAATGTGAGGCTTCAATGAGTAAGAGAGGGAAGTTAAGAGACAAAATGGGCAGAGGTTGGCCAAGCCAAAAGCTTTGGGAGTGTGGGTAAGGAGGGCGATGTGGGGGCCTTTTATACGAGGAGAGGAGGGGCACTCATGGAAGGTAAAGAAAAGTCACTTTATTTTAAAATGGTATTCGGATTTAAGAGGTCCCGCATTGATTTGTTTCTAGGATAAGGTGATAAGGGTTCGAAATCCAGTCATCCAATAGGTTTTGGACATGTGTAGGTCTTAGATATTACATTATCTTTCCATTTTATTTATATCATTAAATAATGAGGTCATCGCTGCATCATCATGATGTCATAAATAATTTAATTTATTTAATGTCTAAAAATGATAAAAAAATACGATAATGTAGAAAATATTTTTAGCTTTCCAATGAATATTTATAGTCAAAATTATGATTTGTATAACCCCATGTAAAATATTTTTAGTAAAACATTTCATGTTTGTCTCATTTTGTACTTTAACTTTAAATAAAAAGATATTAATGTCATTTTCCAACCAAAGTGGCATCATGGGGTCCCCAAGTTGACCCATGGGTTTTATTGGTCGGCCATGACACATCCAATGAGGTTATGACATGTGTCAAGTTCATTTCATATTATTAAATCTTTATTTTTACCTTAAACTACACTAATTACTTCTAATCGTGATTAAAAACTTAATAAGTTACTATTCACCAAAAAATTATTTTTATTCCATTGAACCACATTTTACTTCTTAATGACAACCATGTATGTCGGATTTTTGAAATTCAAAACACAAAGATGGAAAAATTTCATTTAAACGGAAAAATCAGTTTTTATAAGTACCACTTAGTGGTTTCACTATTCATCAAAAATTGAAGTTTTTCAGAAAAATCCCAAAAATTCACCCTAAGCTATATTTGATATTCCGAATTCAAAAATGAAGTATATTTTAAAAAATTAAAAACATATAAGTCACAATAATTAATTTAATAATTAATTCCCACTGTCAGAGAAAATAGCGTGTTTTTATGAAACAATATGTATCAAAAGATTGACACTAGTTTAAGTCTGTTTTCAAAGTGAAATTAATTCCAACGACCAATATTGGATTTAATGGTAAAAATATATTATAATTTCACTTTAAACCCAATTAAAAAGATAATCTAATCATATAAATATATTACATTAAAAAGAGGTTTTGAATTAAAATACAACATTTTACACTATTCATTAAAAAATGAACTTTATCAGAAAGATACCAAAAATTTACACAAAGTAAATTTTGATGTCCCAATTCTTAAGAAGAGTTTTATTTGGTCCAAAAGGATGTATAAAAGTGAATATAACTATATTTAATGATAGTTCTCCATCAAAAGGCGATAAGTGAACCTTTAGTGAAAACTATGGCATATACGCCTAAAATTGAATTATTTCCGTATTTTATGCCTTTATCTTTTATTGGATAAATGTAAAAGCATTTAAAAACATATATAATCATATTTTAGTTATTTCTATCCATTCCCACCAATACAACGACTTCATGATAACTACCATTTCAAATAATATTATTTTATTATTAGAGTGCAACGTAAGATTCCCAAGAAACTCATTGTTGTGTGTTGGGTACGCCATCCAGAATTGCGTCCCCTTTAAAGTCATATTAATATTTTATTCAAAAATATGAAAATGTCATATTCTTTATTTGCCTGGGGTGTTACATCCTTCCCCCCTTTTGGGAATTGCGTCCTCGCAATTTTTAAAATTGAGCTTGGAAACATCCTTGAAAGTCCCACATCGGAACAAGAGTCGGTAAAACAATCACTTTAAAAGAATGGGAGAGAAGTACAAATGTCACCTGAGTTAACCCATACTAGGATTCCAAGTATGAAAATATGGATATGGAGGAGAAAACAAAGGGTCATGTTCTAATGGAGAGTGATAGTAAACATGTCTAGGAGAAAGTTAACCATAAGAAAATCACAAACTTGTGATGAGTTAAACGGTATTCGATTCCCCAGTAGGAAAAGTTAATAGACAACATTTTTGTTTTAAGTTACTTTTTATTGAAAAATTTATTCATAAGGAAACATAATCACTTATCATGTTGACTTTCAACTTTTACTAGATTCCTTAATCAAACTCATATTTTTTTCCAAAAGACGAGTATTTAGGGAGACTTGTTCACATAAAGAGTACTATAATCAACTTCTATAGAATCACCTAATCCACCAAAGAGAACTATATAATTCCCATGTCTTTAGACTTTAACCAAAACCAAAACCCAAAAAGGTTAGTACAAGATTAGAAAATCTAGAAAAGGATAACCCTTTATAAAAAGAAAATCTATTCTTAATCTCCAAAATTTGTCTAACAAACCCAAAGTTCAACGAGGACCATTCGATAAACAATTTGTCCATACAATCCTTCAAAGTAAACCAAACTAATATTGAAACCCAAATATTTGATGGTTTTAGTCACATAGTCTTCCAAGTTAAATCGCAACATTTATATCCAAACAACATCAGTTTCTTTTAATGTCTCGTATTGAAAAGTAATTAACCTAATCACATATCCTCCATGATAGGTTGATAAATTTCCATAGATAAACCAAAATCAACTTACTCTTAATTCATAAAATCATATAACTAAAAAGAATCAGTCAAACTAACCAGGGACTTCATGTAGTCCAGTGGTAGGTGATAAATTCCAGTCGCACTTTGGTTGTGGGTTCGATTCCCGCAGCTTTGTCCGACGCGATGGGTTGTCACATGGTCTGCGTGTTGTCCTTTTTCCAAAACTATATAATTTTCAAATAATTCCACAAAAGGGGTAAAATCATCAAAAATAACCATAACATAATTTAACCTCAATTTTATCTCATGCCTTTCACTTCAATCATAACATATAGTAACCCATAATTACCTCAAAAGTAAGGATCATATAAACCCAAATGTTTCTTTATAACTATGTCCAAAAAAGAAAAGATAACTATTACTTGAATAAAATTTTCCTATATTAAACATCAGGGTTACATATAATATAAAAAGTCTTCTAATGTAACCCCATCATCAAAAGAGACTTAATACTCTTAAGAATTTCACCATAACTCTTGAAGCCCTTATATGTTGACATCTTACTCATTCAACATTCTTCATGATCCATTAACCATTCCTTTCCAACTTATTCCGAAATACCACTTTCCTAAAAACAAAATCATGAATCATATCCTATGATTCCAAAATAGGAAAACAATATTCATGAAATAATACATACCTTTGATTGGCCATTGTTAGTTTCTTCATCCTCAATCAGAATGGCATTAGGTATTGGTAAACGAACATTTGTACACTCTTGGTGACCCCATTCACGAAACTTCTTCATAGGACATGTGCTTGCATAATGACCATGTACACCACATTTAAAATATTCAATTGATCCCTCAGAAAGAACTTCATTCCCTTTCCTCGAGTCAACTGGATGCTTCCTTTTTCCATGGAAGGTTCCTGCTTTATGAACTTCATTTCCACATCTATAGCGTATTTCTGTCCCTTTGAAACATTTTACTAGGTGTTTCTTTCCACATCTTTGACACATAGGTTTTTGAACACACATACCTTTAGGGTTATTACCTGTACTTCCGTAGGGATTTGTTTCTCGCATATATGATGCCTTAGAGAAATCACCAAGGTTTAGGTGGTCAATCATGACTCCATATAGTTGGTTGAGGATAATCACAAGAGTTCTCATTGCAGCTCCCATATCATTCAGTTTATTGCTCAAAAAACTGTCACAGTTTCCTTCACATCCACTGTTACCTTGGTGCCTGCTAGATCCAGCCATTTACTAAAACCAAAAATGTCAGTGTGAGTATATCAAAAAAAAACCATCATGTACTAATGAGGAAGATAAACACTAAGATATACTTACTCATTCACTTTATCTAAAACTAGGACTCTTTATAAAATCCGTACCATTATGGTAATGCCACTTATTCTTAAAGAATACCCTAACCTCCAAAGTTATATAAACCGACCTCTGATACCAACTATAAGGCCCCAGCCTTAAACCTTACTTAATCTTGAGTTATTACAAGATTACACATTGAGGATCTTTTCAGGTTTAGAGTTTTAGAGAATTAGATCATGAAACTTGCATTACATTCCACATTTAAACAAAGTGGTTACATAAAAGACAGTATTCATTCTTCCCATCAACAGAAACATATTGAAAATAAAACATAGATTCTTTCTTGACACATCCTTGACATTATCATCACATCTTGTACCTTTCCTTTGACCTGTGAAAAACATTTAAAAAACTTGGGATGAACATAAAAAGCTCAGTAAGTGTTATAAAAACATGGGAATGAAACATGAGTTCATATATACATAAGAATGAAATCATACTTTACCCATAAAACATAGGCACTTTAACATACCTCATCAAACCATGAATAAATCATAGAAATAATAAGACATAATGGTAACTTGAGGCATTCATAACATTCTTACGTAGGGAGTAACCCTCTTGGTTACATTTGGAATACCCATCACAGTATATTCCCTAAATCTCTTTGGAGAAACCATAACGTTTCACTCCTTCACGTTACCCAATGCATTGGAGAGCTATATCAGGCTCACCCGCCCTTAGTTTATCACGGAACCACCCGTTTTCATAACAATGCCCAAGAACCATAACATAAATGTATCACATAAAACATGCATAAAGGAAATATAACATTTCCACATTTCAACCACAATATATCATTTTAGGATATTGAAATAATGAATCCATTAAAAACCCATTTTCAATACCTTTTAAAACATTTAATAAAGAGATTTTTGAATCAAAGTGTCCCATAACACCTTGAAGCTTTTAACATTTTAAACCATTAATATCCATATAAATAAATCCTTAAAACCATTTTGAAAACATGGATATTAATAATAACAAATCATTAAAACATTTAATGCGATATTTTGGTTAAAGGGGTTTTACCAAAATTAGAGACACTTGAATACAATAATTGAGGAATAACATTTAATCAGAACTTTATAATATCATTAGAATAAATGGATTCATGATATAATATTCCAAAGGACAGTATATACACCATATGAGAGTGAATTGGTGCATAACAACAATGAAGTCTTAATAGAGATGTAAACTGTGATGAAATTCCTTATAAAGAAGGTATCCTTAAATTAAGGATAAATCAATCTCAAAATTATGTGTGAAAAATATAAATACACCCAATATAATTGGATATTAAGTTTAAAACAATAAAATGTCATTAAAACATATTCAAATGATGACATATTCAATAAGTACATGTTGAACCAAAAGAAATCGAAATTGTGTTAAAAAGTTCCCTTGGTAAAATTCGACAGCCTATCGGCGTCACTTCAAAAATTCAAGAAAATGGGTTGATGAGTGATAAAAAGGGAAACTCATAACTTGGAAATAAAATTTACATCAATCAGGATATAGAAGAAAATATCCCATCATAATGTTATATGAATTAAAAGACATAACAAATGAAGTCTTTTAAAAAGAGGAGGGTGAAAGGTTCCCTTACCGACTTGGGTAACTTTCGAAAAGTACACCCCATTGAAGATGTGTCATACAATGAATATGTAAATACCCATAAATGGAATTATATTACAAAAGGAGTGTAATAATGGGTAGTACATAAACCACTCAAAGGAAATTGTGGCAAATGTAGCATAAATCTCACGGGAATAAAAGTGAGACGAAACATCTCTTACGAAAACTCGGCAGCCTAACATCGCCACATAAAAATTATAAAATGGATTGATGAAAGAGAATAGGGTATCTCTTCATATGAACATAAAAATTACAGTACGAGTAATATAAAATAATATCCCAATAACAAGAAAGATGAGCTTTAACAGGAATGACATAAAAGAGTGTACTTTAAAAGAAAGAGAGGAGTATGATCCCTCACCTCAAGTCCAACTTGTCTTGTTCGTTTCATTATATTCCTGAATAATAAACTTTGGTCAATTAATAATTTCCTAAGTAACTCCATTATATATTATTATTCAGTTCATATCACATATTATAATGTTATAATAATTGTTTAATAATGTTAGTTCATATCAGACGTTTTTGCAGATGTTTGGTACATGAGTCAAAAATGAACTTGTTTGAAAAAAGATTGCCCATGTAGTTATAAGTAAATAATTTCCAGAATAGTATAAATAATTAAAATATCATATATATCCAGTAAATATTCATTTCATACTATTACTTATCATTTGGAGATAAAAAACGAAAAGCACCGTTCATGGAGACGGTAGGCCGTACGTACGCATGAACGCTACTTTCATTTTCTGTCATATTAATGGAATTATAACAAAATTAGAGAGATATATATTTTTTATAATTCCAGAATGATATCCATAATTTTGATGTAATATATTACATATATATCCATTATATATATGTACTTATAATATTACATAACATTTTGAGATAAGAAATGAAATGTATCGTTCATGGAGACGGTAAGCCGTACGTACGCATGATGCTACTTCCATTTCTATTTCATATTTAATGGAATTAAAACATAATTATACTTAATAGTATTTTAATTCCAGTATGGTATCATATATAATATCATTAAATATATCCTTTATACGTACCACATTTGTTATTAACGAATCAAATTACTTTTAGGGTGCGGTAGTCCGCACTTCCTTAAATGAAGATATCGCGTTTACCCATAATGAAAACCATAAAGGTATGACGAAAATAAAAAATACAGAAGCTTAATGAAAACATAAACATATTATATATCATATATAAATATAGTGTTATCTTAATGACCACCTTTGAAGGTGTTAGAATAATGTTGAACAATCATCGTTTCGGGAGGCAGAAATTCGCCATCCACAGAAACAGTATGTTCTTTAACCATTAGATGTAGGTGTGTGAAAGTGAAGCTAGAATCCATCTTATAAAAACATCCTAGTATATTTATGATACTGGAGTTGTTACAAAATAAATTAATTAAAAGAGTTTAGGGGGTTGGAGAAGCAAAATAAAACAAAAGGACTCAAGTGAGGACATTACCTTAAAATCGGGTAACTCCCTTTGGTTTGAGCTCAAAGGCTTCCTTGGGAAGGGTTCTGCCCAAATTGAGGCTTCAAGGAGTAAGAGAGGGAAGTTAAGAGACAAAATGGGCAGATTTTGGCCAATCCAAAGGCTTTGGGAGTGTGGGTAAGGAGGTAGATGTGGGGGCCTTTTATACGGGGAGAGGAGGGGCACTCTTGGAAGGTAAAGAAAAGTAACTTTATTTTAAAATGTTATTTGGATTTAAGAGGTCCCACAATGATGTGTTTCTAGGATAAGGTGATAAGTCTTCGAAATCCACTCATCCAATAGGTTTTGGACATGTGTAGGTCTTACATATTACATTATCTTTCCATTTTATTTAAATCGTTCAATAATGAGGTCATCGCTGCATCATCATGATGTCATAAATAATTTAATTTATTTAATGTCTAAAAATTATAAAAAAAATACGATAATTTAGGAACTCTTTTTAGCTTTCCAATAAATATTTATAGTCAAAAATCGGATTTGTATAACCCCATGTAAAAATTGTTTTAGTAAAACATTTCATGTTTGTCTCATTTTTACATTAACTTTAAATAAAAAGATATTAATGTCATTTTCCAACCAAAGTGGCTTCATGGGGTCCACAAGTTGACCCATGGGTTTTCTTGGTCGTCCATGACACATCCAATGAGGTTATGACATGTGTAAAGTTCATTTAATATTATTAAAACTTTATTTTTACCTTAAACTACACTAATTAACTCTAATCGCGATTAAAAACTTAATAAGTTACTATTCACCAAAAAATTATTTTTATCCCATTGAACCACATTTTACTTCTTAATGACAACCATGTATGACGGATTTTTGAAATTAAAAACACAAATATGGAAAAATTTCATTTAAATGGAAAAATCAGTTTTTATAAGTACCACTTAGTGGTTCCACTATTCATCAAAAATTAAAGTTTTTCAGAAAAATCCCAAAAATTCACCCTAAGCTATATTTGATATTCTGAATTAAAAAATGAAGTATATTTTAAAAAATTAAAAACATATAAGTCACATTAAATAATTTAATAATTAATTCCCACTGTCAGAGCAAATAACGTGTTTTTATGAAACAATAAGTATCAAAAGATTGACACTAGTTTATGTCTGTTTTCAAAGTGAAATTAATTCCAACGACCACTATTGGATTTAATGGTAAAAATATATTTTAATTTCAATTTCAACCCAATTCAAAAGATAATCTAATCATATAAATAAATTAGATAAAAAAGAGGTTTTGAATTAAAATACAACATTTTACATTATTCATTAAAAAATGAACTTTATCAGAAAGATACCAAAAATTTATACAAAGTAAATTTTGATGTCCCAATTCTTAAGAAGAGTTTTATTTGGTCCAAAAGGATGTATAAGAGTGAATAGATATATATTTAATGACAATTATCCATCAAAAGGCGATAAGTGATCCTTTAGTGAAAACTATGGCATATACGCCTAAAATTGAATTATTTCCATATTTTATGCCTTTATCTTTTATTGGAAAATTGTAAAAACATTTAAAAAAATATATAATCATATTTTAGTTATTTCTATCCATTCCCTCCAATACAACGACTACATGTTAACTACCATTTAAAATAATATTATTTTATTATTAGAGTGCAACGTAAGATTCCCAAGAAACTCATTGTTGCGTGTTGGGTACGCCATCGAGAATTGTGTCCCCTTTAAAGTCATATTAATATTTTATTCACAAATATGAAAATGTAATATTCTTTTTTTACCTGGGGTGTTACACTTACATTCCCAAAGAACGTTTCAATTTAGAGTTATAGATAATTATTACATAAGTAATACATATTAAAAAATGAGAATACAAATTGGGTAGTACTACAATAGTATCCTTAGCTTACATAATACAAATTTTTTTAATAAAACATGAAATATTTTCATGAACAAATCCTCACAACGATCATCTTGGATTTTTATTTTCTCTTGCCCATCCTTAAACCATATATTTTTTTAAAAAAATTCGATGAGAAACGTAAGATTATTAATGGGAATAAAATAATGTAATAGTTATTAAATGAATACTTATAAACATATGAAATCATTTTCACAATGACATACTTCTCACCCATAAAGAATTATATGCATACTTTTTGCAAATAACAGATTTCCATAAAACATAGAAAACATAAAAAAATCATAAGGGTAACTTAAGACATTACTTAATTAAGAGTGTAACCCTATAGTCTACCATATGATTTGTATACATCTTGGATATCTTATAATCTGAACCTCACAACTACCATATGATGTAACCTTCATGGCTACCTTATGGTGTAACCAACACAGTTATACATGGAGTAACTATATAGTCATCCTCCAACAAAAACGTACACACGGAATTATAGGGAGATACTAGTACCAACATTAATCATAAAAAATTACCAAGAACCTTAAAATAATAATAAACAATAATACATGCATCATAAAATAATTCTTTTTTAATTTTGTAGAAATAGAAATTTAAATGTGGATTCTTAACGAAAAGTATCTTACCTCAACCTCCACTTACTTAAATCATATTAAAATATCATGTATAACGGTTCAAATTGTGTTATAAATATACTGGAGAACTATATTAATATTTATTATACATTTTATGATCATTTTTTGACATATTTACACCAATTTATCAATAATATGTTTTTATTTTTGTTGTTTTGGGTTCATTTATTTCATGGTTTCCAATGTTTTTTCATTACGAAATTTCTTGTAAAATTGAAGAAAAACATAGGATGTTTAATTAAATGGTGTTAATATGTTTCAATAATTTTAAATGATACCTTATATCATTTTTTCCAATATAAGGATGAATCATTAGATAAAATTTTAATGGAAATTATTTAATTTATTTTTTCAGTTTCTACAACCCTCACGAACTCATATCATTTTATTTAATATCATGTTTATACATTTGTTCCAGAAAATTATATAATTTTTAATATGTATAAAAAATATGATTTGACTATAATAATGGGTTTAAATCCATCCTGGAAGGCGGTAACGTAAAATCAATGTGTATTTCCCACGATTGGGTAAATCTACACATCAAAGATAAAGTTCTCATTTGTATAATGAAACCTAGAAGATAATGAGTTTGATGATTAATTTTTCAAAAACATGATAAAATTAACATATATATAATATAATGGAGTTTTCAATCAACTTTGATAGGGGTAGGTAAATATAGAATAATAAAAATAAAAGAAACTAAAAGGAAAATAAAATAAAAAGAATGGGGAATTTATCTTTGGAATTCTTCTACTTGAGAAACTTCTTAAGGCCCGTTTTTGCCTTTTGGTTAGAATAATAGGTCTAGGACATCTGGATGATTATTGGGAAGATAATTTGGCATAAATTAGATAAGATACAAGGCTTTGGGGTGTGAGAATAAGAGGTGGTGAGTGGTGGAATATATAGTAGAGTAGAGAAGGGTTTTTTTTCTTATTTTATTCTTTAGGTTATTACAATACTGTTAATAGGTTGATAATTATTTGTATATAAATTGAGATAATTAATTGTAGTTATAAATTATTGGGGAAATATTAGCAATTTACAATGGAATATTGTATTTAACGTAAAATGGATATATACTGTAAATTACATTATTTCACTATTCACCAAAAACTCAACTATTTAAGAAGAAACCCAAACAATTGACCCAAACCATTTTTCAAAGTGTTGAATTAAATAAATAACTCCATTTTGTGAAAATAAATATCTAAATATGAGATATTTAATTTCTAATTTAATTCATCACTTATTCGAAAAATAACAACTTTAATATTATAACTACTTTTATTACACATTGAAAAATTAATTAAGTCCATATAAAAATATATAATAATAATATGAAACAAATATTAATTTAAGAATCTATTTTATAAAGACAAGTTATATTTTAGAAAAAATATTAATTATAAAATAATAAAGATAAATTTATGTGTCACAAAAATACCAAATTTTAATTTATTATTTGAAAATATTTACTTACTAATTCCATTATTTATATATATCATATAATCACTTACAAGATTTATAAAATTTATTTTTTATATCATAGGTTATGTTATGATTCTATTAGTATATATTCTTTAATTTCTATAAACAAGTTTTCTTCATTATACAATTATAAATAATTTTACTATATAATTTTAGAATGAAAACACATTATTTTATAAGTACATTGATTTTTAAATTATCTACAACATTTGGAAATTGCATCCTCACAAATTTAGTAACATATTAAACAATTTAGGACACCTTTATCTCATATAATTTTTATATTCCCATGTTTCTTCTTCAACCATATGGTTTATCCACAAATCCTTAACTCAGTGAATAACCTTATTTCAAAATACTAGCTCTCTAAGATCAAGAAACTGAATAGGTTTCTCTTAATATGAGAGGTTATCTTGAATCTAAACTTCTTCTTCTCTCAAAAACTAAGATAATTGTGGTATATACTTTCTTACCTTCTAAACGTGAAAAAATTGTGTAATTTAGACTAATTAATTGGTAAAGATACTCGGTAGGAAATTGGTCCAACTTTCTCTAGGATTTCATATGGTCTATTGATCCATGGACATAACTATGCTTTCTTACCGAAACACATAACACTTTTCCAATGAGATATTCTTTGAAAAACATGATCATGTAACGTGAAGGAAAAGTCTCTCCTCCTATTATATGCATAACTATTCTACCTACTTTGAGATATTATAATATGTTGTGAAATCATCATCACATTATTCACTAATTCCTCTAGTATGTATAGCCCCATAAACCTATTTTCCTTCACATAATCCGAAAATCCTGGAGTTCGACACCACAATCAATATAATGCCACAAAAGGTTCCATCTGTATACTATAATAAAAAATGGTATTATAATAAAACTCGAATAAATAAATATTCTTATCCCAACTTCTATTGTAATAAATTGAACAAGCTCTAATCATATCATCAAATACCCAAATTGTTTACTTGTTCTATCAATCGGAATTAGGATAAAAGGAAGTGCTGAAATTTAAGTCATTTCCCAACAACTTCTGAAGTCCCTTCCAAATGTTATAAGTGATCCTAGGACATTAGTCAAATAAAATGGATATTGGTCCTCCATCCAACCTTACAATCACATTGAGGTACAATCAAGATAAAATATCTAGAGAGTGTGTGTTTTACATAGGAAGGAAATGTGCATATTTTGTCAGTCGATCAGCAATAACCATAAATCATAAAACTACCTTGGGGAGTCTTTGGTATTCCCACCATGAATTCTAGGGATATATTCTCCCATTTCCACTCTGGTGCTAGAAAAGGTTGACGAATCACCTTTGGTAGTTTTATCTCCGCCTTAACCTATTGAAAAGTCAAACATTTCATGTTAAATTTAGAAATATCTCTTATAATTATATCTCACCTGTTGTACTCCAGAAGGCCTCAGTACATCTTAGTGCTTCTAGGATGAACTGAAACCAGAGAAATATGAGCTTCACTTAACAATTATTTCTTTATCTAGAAATAAAAAGTCCCACGTAAAATCATTCTTTATCTCTTGAGAAAATATTTATCGAAATTAAATAAAGGTTATTTATGTTTATTAATCTATTATACCTTTTTCTATAACTCACAATCTTTATTATGTGATTGCTTAATTCAGTCTAAGAGGTATGAATGCACTGACACCTTAAACAAAATAATGTAATTTACTACACCAAAAACATCCATGAAAAAAATCATCAAATCATTAATAAAGGGGAAACAGTCTAAACCTGTTATGTTTAATGATGAATGATGTTTTCGACTCAAGACATCTGTCAATTGTTTCTCCTTTTCAGGATAGTAATTGATCTTGAAATCATAATCCCTTATTTATTCAATCCAACTTCTTTGTTTCATGTTCAATTCCTACATAGTGAATATATAATTCAAAATTTTATGGTCAGTATATATTTCACATTTCGATCTGTATAAATGATGAATCGAAAATATAAAGAGAATACCAAATATATTAAAAAAATTATGTGTGGGATACTTTAGCTTATGAGGTTTCAGTTGTCATAATGAATAAAAAATTACGTGGAAATTCTACATCTAAAAAACCCAAACATCATTAATATAGTGTCATTATAGATAAAAAACATACCATTATTGGAAGGCAAGGACAACTTGTAGCATTCACAAGTCTTCCCTTTAGTTCCTGAAAAAGACATCATATTATTTTGTCCAAATTAGTTTAAACTCTATTTATGTTATCATTGTCAGTGGGATAGATAATAATTGAAGGTTTTTAATATACTATTAGTAATAACCTACAAATCAATGAAAACTAAAAATATCTATAGCATTTCTAAATATTAGCCATTCATCAACCATGTTTTTGTCAGATTAAACCATTTTTCCATCCAAATATAATATTTCCTCAAGAAATGTAAACATTTGCAACCAAAAATCACATTTTTTAAATTTTCTTTATAACTAATTTTATTTGAGAATTTTCAAGAAATTACTTAAATAGTTTTACTAATCATAATAAATTTTTTAAAAGACCAAAATATCAACAATAAAAACAAAAAAACTTATCTAAATATTGTTTGAATGTTTTATTCCAAATATAATTGAATAGAGTATAAGAATTTTTTAACCCAAAGGGCATGAAAATAAACTCATAATTCCCACATCTAGTACGAATTTCATTTTTTGAATGTCATCCTCGATCACCTTCAAATTATGGTACACAAATCTCAAGTCAATGTTTGGAAAATACTAATCTCTCTAGATCTAATCCAAAAAGTCATCGATATGAGGCATTGAATACTTATTGTTAACAGTAATGTTATTAAAAGCGCTAAAATCAATTCAAAGTCTCATGGAACTCTATTTATTTTAAAAAAAATAGAGAAGAGAACCCCATGGTGAAGTGATATTATGAATGAAACCATTAGCAAGAAACTCATACAATGGATTTTTTAATTTAATAAGTTTCACTAGGACCATTCAATATGGGGGTTTTATAATTTTCTTTTCATCAGGAACTAAGTAAATAATACATTCGTCTTCTCAATTAGGTATTACACTAGGAAACACAATAGAAAAAATATCAATGTATTAATTTACCATTAGATCTTCCTTAATCTGAATAGTTCCCTTATTTTCATCAATATGTGCAAGATAACCTTTATTTCCAGTTTTAACAGTTTGTCAACTTACTAATATGTTATCAATGGGATGGGTTGATTCTTGTATACAAACAAGAAATAGTTTTGAAAAAAAAATCGTTAGCCCTAAAATCTATCATATCATGGTAAACAGATTTCCAATCCATACATATAATAAAATAAAAAAATACTAGGGGAAAACAAGGTTTTCAGTTAATTTATTTCCATAGAAAATAATACATAGAATCTTATAATTCCATTTTACCTTAATATTTCCCCATATATCATTTTATGATAAGTCTTAATATATTATAATGATTTCAAATTTCTAGAATATAATAATATTTCCCATAAATAAAGGAATGTGTAGACCCCGTATCAAACAAAACAATATTAGAATTTTATAAAATAAATGAAGCACATGATACCACTTCATTGGACGACCCAACATCTACTGATACAGTTGAAAAGGATTTAGATGCACCTTTATGCTTACAATATGGTTTTTTAACATCGTTAATATCTTTCATTGTGAAGGTATTTTTATAATTAACCATCTCAGAACATTTAAAACGCATTACAGTTTTCTTACTAGAATTTAATTTACGATCATTTTCACTTATATCTTAGGCAATACGTCCAAACATACCACATCAGAAAAACTTACAAGATTTGTTAATCCATTCCCCTGGGTGTTTTTTCCCACACTTTCCATAAACTAAAAACCTGATTTTATTATCTTCAAATTTATTTGATGGATTCTTAACCATTGCATTCCATTTTTACCGCTTCATTTTCTTATTTTCAATGTTAATGGGATCCTTATAAAAGTATTTTTCTACCCTATCCTAAAATAAATCAAATTTATCATAACTTTTAAATTTATGGGAGGGAAACTCTCCTTGATATATTGGGTTTAATCTTCTGTAACAATAATTTATTTTTCTATCAAGTTCCCAAAAAATATTTAGAGAATACCTTTCTAATCATGTGATTTTTTCATCATACATGGCCACTAAATCATCCTCTATTAGATTCAATTCAAGTAATTTATTTTTCATCCTAATTCAAACATCCTTAAGAAAATATTTTATAATAAGAAATACATAAATTCATCCCATTCCATGAATCAATATCATCCATATTCTTGATATTCATGACAATACACCTCAAAGGGTCTGCTTCACCTTGAAAATGATAAATGTTAAGACTAAAATTTTTATTATCATAATATCCCATGTCATCAAAATATTTTCAAGGGATCTAATCCACAATTAGTCCACCATCATTTTAGAAGATCCACTAAATGAAGGAGGTTTTTTACAAATAAAATGTTCCACTATCATGATGATTATTTATGGTATCTCTGGTTGTTCTCATGATTTCATTACACTTCCATTTATATCCTATGTCAACTGATCCATCACAACCAAATACTACTCATTTCTACTTCCCAACATTCCTGGTTATAGATTCAGGATGATGTCACCCTCTCGGTGCCTTCCTACTTCACCTTCCTTGTTTCATCTATGGAAAACCATTCTGAATAGACAAATCAATGATGACGAATCATGGTAATTTTGTAATTCTATACAATTTAAAACTAACCATAAGATAAAAATTATTTATGGTACCTTATTTACATTATCCAAACCTTTACAGTTATATAAACTATTCTATGATACTAACTACAAAGACATGTCATTAAACATTACATAATCTAATCAAATCTTTCGGAATTCAATTTATTTAATTCCCAAAGATCTATTCAGATTGTAGTTCAAGATAATTATATAGACAATTCATATATATTAAACAATGATAAAAATAGTGGAAATTAATAAAACAATATCAATTTCTACTATAATTCATTTTTCTCAAAACAACATTATATGTTTTCCAGAAAAATGTTCTCAACATTCAGTTGAGAAACTTTTTTTCTCTTACAAATCCTCAAACCTAATGAAAAAATTTTAAAACATGGGATAAGGACAAAAATATTTGTTAGGGAAATAAAAGAATGTATCATTTATTATATGAATACTTATAAACATATGAAATAATTTTCAAAAAGACATACTTCTCACCCATAAAGCTTTATATATATACTTTGTGAAAATTGATCTTCTCATAAAGCATTGAAAACATAAATAAAACCATAAATGTAACTTAGACGATTTATAATTTAATATTGCTACTCTTTGGGATACAATATTATTTTTAACCTTCATGATTACCTTTCAATGTAACCCTCATTGATACCTTATGATGTAACCCTCATGACTACCTTATGTTGTAACCATTGCATTTGGACTTAGAATAACAATATGCTCGACCTCCAACATAAACATAAACAATGAATTAGAGGTAGATATAGGTCCAACCCTTCATCATTATAAATTACTAAGAACCAAAACATAATCATAAAACAATAATACTTTCATCATAAAAACTTTCCTTTTCGATTTTTATAAGGTAAAATTTTAAATCGAATTTTTAAGGAAAAGTCCCTTACCATAGATTCATATTACTAAAAATGTTTTCAAAAATCATATATAATGGTTTAAATAGTGTTATTAATATATTAATAAACTATATTAACATTTATAATACCATATATAATAATTTATAACATCCATCAACCCTATTATCAAAAATAGTTTGTTATTATCAATGTTTTTGGTGAATTTATTTCATGGTTTCTGTGGTTGGTTCTTTATGGATTTTTTTTTTGAAATGGAAGAAAAAATACAGAACTAGAATAAAATGGTGTTAATATGTTTCCATAAATTAAAATGATATCATATATGATTTTTTTCAGATAATATGATGATTCTTTAGATAAATAGTTAATGAAAAGTATTCAATTTGTTTTGGTCATTTTTACGACCATGACATACTCATAAACGTTTATGTAATATCATGTTTATACATTGGTTATAGAACATTATATAATTTATTATATATACAATAAAATATTATTTAACCATAATAATGAAATTATGACCATCCATGAAGGAAATAATTAAATATTAATTTGTATTATCCATGATGGTGGTGAATCGACACAACACAGATGATGTTCTCATTTTTAGAATAAATGTGACAAGATAAGGCATTTGATGATGAATGTTTCCGTAAACTTGAAAAAATTTCACTATATATAATATACTAAAGTTTTCACTCCACGTGTATATGGATATGTGAAGATAAAATAAGAAAAAAAATAAACTTAAAGGGAAAAATAAGAAAAAGAATGAGGATTTAACTTATTGAATTATTCTCATTGAGGACATCCTTAAGGCACTTTGATTTGGAAATGTGATGAGACCATTAGGTCTCAAACATGGGGAATATTATTAGTAAAGGAATTGGGTATAAATTAAACAAACTACATGACTTTGATATGTGAGGAGAATAGCTGGCGATGGGTTGTATTTATAATGGAAGAGAGTAGTGTTTTTTTTGATTATTTTATTCATTAGTTTATTATTTTGGATCAAGACAACGACTATTTTGAGCCTTATCACTAAAAATATTAAAATAAATAAGCCGAGTTCTAGATTATTGTTATTATATCAATAATTACTTAAGTAATAGTGTATTTCACTTATAATCTATATACATCATAAATTACCATATTTCATTAATATCAAAAAAATAAACTATTACAAAAAAATCCGAAAAATTAACCCAACCATTTTTTGATTGGTAGAATAAAAAAAGACTTAATTTTATGAAAATAATTATAGAAATATGATAAATTTAGTTTTTTAATTAAAATCATCATTTTAAAAAAAATACCAATTTTAAAATTATTACAGATTTTATAACACATCGAAAAATTAATCAAGGTCTCATAAAAAAAATACTATAATCATAACATAGCAAAATATTAATTTGTGAATCTATTTTATAATGTCAAATTTAATTTTAAACTTTTATATTAATTATAAAATTGTAAATAAAAATTTAAAAGTCACCAAAAAAACCAACAATTAATTTTTCATTTTTTAAGAAATATTTACTACTTCTATTATATAAATATATCATATTTTCACTTATAATATAAATAAATTTTATTTATAATCTAATAAGTTAGGTTAATATTCTATTAGTATATATTCATTAATTTTTATAAATATGACTAATTTCATTATAAAATTATAATGAATTTTACTATTTAATTTCAGAATGAAACAAATTATTTTTTAATTACATGGGTTTTTATATCAGTTATTTTCGATAGAAGAGGTTTTATTTAGGAATATGTTCTTTAAAATCAATATATTGATCCTCCTATAACATTTGGTCAAAATAATTATTATTTTTTTATATTTTTACTTGAATTATCAATATTTAATAATTTTTTTATGGAATTCACATATTATAATTAGAAAACACTTGGTGTCATTTAATTCTATATTGTATATATTATTATAATTAATTTTGTTTAAATTTAATACTATTTATGTACATGTGTATTAAATCATTTAAATTGAGTTATTCAGTTGTTCCTCTTACTGTACATTTTATAGTTTAAAATAAACCAAACATCATTCCTTATGAGTGGATTGTTTTTAATTTGTAATTTCATAGTAATATTTTATGATTTTCAATTCACCCCCTCATGAAGCAATCTAAAAATGAAAATAGTGAATTATATATTTCATGGGTTTTTTGGTGGAACAATTTCAACTAGTTATGTTTTCTAATAATAATTTTGATCACACATCCAACATAATTAAATTTTAGAATGTATTATATGAATGAACCTATATATACATTTTTTGACTGTTGATATTGCATAAAAGGTGTGTAATAAACCAAATTCGGTCTAGCTTATGATAGAGAGGGTGATGATAATCCTAGAGTAGATGTAGATGAAATAGCATAATAAAAAATCATATGTTGACTAGATGATGTTACCATTAGAATTTTTCATATGTGATAACATGTTCATAGAGATTTTATCACACTATATAAAAAAATATATTTAGTTTATTTTTTAATATTTCAATGATATTTGTTTAAACTTTTATGTGTGACATCATATTGGTGATGTGGGAGGTCGATAGAACTTCATCCCGAGTGGGATCATATTCATATGTTTTTTCCAGAATCAAATTTTCAGAACTACTATCATAATAATTCTCATATGATCCATTTTGGTGATAAAAATATTAAAAAATATGTAAGTGGTTTTTCAAAATCAATGGAAAATCAAGATCATTATGAGATGATTTGACATGGATAGTTCATAACATTTGAAATAATTTTATGTAAAAATATTTTTATGGAGTAATACACTTCAAAAAATGAGTCATAGATAAAATTATAATATCTCAGTTATTTTTAACATTGGTTTCATGTAATTATAATATAAATTTATTCAATTTTTTATAGTATATGATAACTTTTTTACTATGATGAAATGGTCAAGAATTTTGAAGAAGAATATAATTTTAGTTATGGAAATTTTTAATTATAAATCATTGGGTTATTATCATATTTATTTTAAGGAAATAGGTTCTATATTTATGAATACATGGTTTTTTACAAGAGTATGTAATGTGGAGACAACATAATTTTTTTTACACTTTAAAATTTAAGGGTGTGGTAAAATATACATTTATATGGAGTTCTTTAAATTAAAAAGAAAAAATAGTTATTTTAAACAAAAATCATATTGTGGTTATCTTTAAACATGTTCTTGATAATCTCAATTGCCAATAGTTGGAGGAAAATCATATTGGGGTCGTCCTTAAGCAAAAATATTTGTTATGTGGAATATTTTGGGAGAATTATATGTGTTTATAATATTTATTAATGAATTTATTCATATAAAGAATCATTTTAAAAAATTTAATGATTGGATTTTGAACATAATATACGAGATATATGAACATTTGTTTCAAATGATTCAAAACCATGATACTGAAAGGAATACTAATCAATATCTTATTGTGTCATATGAAAACATAGAATCCCATTGATGTGAAGGATTAAATTTATTCAATTAAAAAGGATTAATAATTTATAGAATAATTGTTATAGAAATTATGTAGAATATGAATTTCATTAAACAAAGTACTTTATAATAGATCAATTAATTAGTGAGAAGTAAATATTAGATCAAATAATTGATTTTATAGAATTAAATTTTCATATAAGAATAAATTAAGGTTGTGGATTGTAGTATGTCACTATTTAAATTAGTTTAAATGGTGTTAATGATATAAATAAAATGTTTTCAAATAGATTTATTTTTATTGAAATAAGGATTTTATAATTGACTATATTGGTTGTTATTTATAGATGGAGTGATGTAATGTGAAATAATTATACCATATGTTTTTATGAAAATGGATATCGTCAGAATAAGGATACAGTGATATATATGAAGTGGGGGATATTTAATTTAGGTATATAGATGATATATCTATAATAAATTATACTTAAACTTATTTAATCTTGATATAGGTTTTCTGATGGTAAAAGGATATCATAAAATTTAATGTTATAAATAAATGATTTTTATGTATTATTTATGGTATATTTAATATGTCCAACCATATAATTGATATTAAGGTGATATTTTTTGTGTTATAGAATTATGATTATTGTCTCTGATAACTAATTTGATATATATGATATTCATATATTTAATTTAAAATGTGAAAATGAAGCTTTAACTTGATATTTATGGGGTATAAAATACTACTTTTAATTTCTAATAATTTTCTATAGAGGGATGATTATATTCCATTTTATAATGTAGAATGTATGGATATTATATGTTTTGAGATATTTTATACTCCCATGATAGGTATGGTAATTATTATTTTTTATACTAATATAGACTTGTAGTTATTATCATTATATGGCCCCGATATGTAATTATAATACTTATATATTTATAGGTATATTATTCTATTATGTTTCATAAGAATTATTATTTGGGGTGAACATAATTTCATGTGGAGGAGATGTTTTTGAAATTTGGATTATTTTCTATCATTTTAGTAATGTTTATTATATAAGTTTGTTGATGGAAAGTGGATAATCAAATGCGCCCATTTTCAATTTCTTACATAGTAATTATTGATGAGGATAGATAAAGTGGATGAAATTGGGAGAATATTGTCTTTAGTTAAATGATCCCATTAACAATTTTTATAGAACACAATAAATTTCATACATATATAGTACATCATTTTATATGAATATTTAAAACATTACCCAAAACTACCTAAGGGACAATATAGTTTATAGTATTTTGAGACTAGGTGCACAATCAAATAATTTGGTGAAGGATCTTCATCATCTCCCGTTATTATCTTCCCCTTTATATATCTCCACAAACATACCGTATATATAACCATTATTCATAACATGGGAAAAGTAAACATAAGAAAGGGTGAGGTTATATTTTCAATAAGGGTAAATAAAGGATATCCATAAGCATAACATCATCAAATGGGTTAGGGAACATGATTATATCACATAAAAACTATACCCTATATACCAAAGATCATAACACCGAGTCATCGAATAAATATTATAATTTAATAAGTCTTTAATCATTTGATAATCAATGAATTTATTCCATGAGAGAATAAACTTTTCATAAGATATATATTTTTGGAATACACATGACAAGAAACCCATTTCCATAGTAGTTACAGATCATTGCCAAAGCTATCATAGTGGAAAGGGTTCACTCCCCAAAGCAACATAGTACTCAAGGATCACTCCCAAAACAATCAGAAAAAACAAAAACATCTATTAAATATGGTTTACTCCCCATTGTAAACCTTATTATATAATGTGATATAAATCATTACTCAATTCATTGAAGTGAGATATTTATCCCACCTATCAAATAATTAAATTGTTTAGTATTGTTTCCACAAGACCATAAAACATTCGTCATCTTATTACAAATGAAACTAAATGGGGTTGAAAAATATTTAATTATATAATATAATATTGAAAATAAACCAGTTTCATTACCATTTCATCATAGCATACCTAGGAAATTATGTTGGTTTATTAAGAATTTAATCATGGTATAACCCATGGATGTGATACGAGCTTCATAAACATCATTTCGACATAAAAATATACCACTCAGAGAAATAATAATATTGGTATCCTTGCATGATATTCATTGTAAAGAATAAGTATCATAGAAGGGTGCCATCGTATATGGAATATTAAGTTAAAGATAAATTGGAACATTTATTCAGGAAAATTTCCTTCCCAATTTTAAAAATACTTTTTAAAACATTTTCAACATATGTTTCATTGAATATAACATTTACAATACATAAATGAAAATTTGAAAATCATTAAAAACGATTCATTAGGATAATAAAAATTTTTCTTTTAAAGAACAATATTTAAAACCATAAAACATTAAAAGAATACTTTTATTTTATATTAAACATGAAAACATATAATGAAATCTTTAAAAATAATTTAAAAAATTTCTTAAAGAAAATAATCTTTTCATTTTGAACAAAAAAATCAATACATAAAACATTTTAAAAATAATTTTATTTGAAAAAAAAACTTGATAAAATATAATAGAATAATCAATGGAAATAACTATCATGATGAATAGAAATTTTTTTAATGCTTTAAACATTAAAACGAATATTTATTAAATATTTATAGTAAAAGAAAAATAAGGATTGTTTAGAAAAGAAAAAATTAATCATTTTTTTGTAAAATGTAAAACATGGTATATAATTTATTTAATTAAAAATTTAGAAAATCAAAAAAATAGAAAACAATTTTAGAAGACATAGGTTTGTAAGGAAAGGGTTTTCAATCAAAGAGAGAAATAAAGACGATTTTTCATGAAAACATAATTTTGAACTGATCAGTATATAAATATACGAACATAAATGGAAAACATGTATTCTTGTGATATAAAAAATTGGAGAGGAAATTTTTATGTGTTTTCTTAGATATATATCATTATATTTTACCATTTTATGCAAGACCATAACAAATCATGTTAAATGATATTCTAGTAACATAAATCACTTACTCTTTCGCAACATTTAATCGTGATCCCCAAGATATAATAAAAACTAAAATAGATATTTAAATACCAATAATTCTTAGGATAATAATTATAAAATACAATCATGGGTTTTATACACACCACATAATGAAATAGGTTGTGTATATGTCATTTGTATCAAACATATAAAAAGTGCGATCGAAATCCCTTACATTAAGTCTTGACTACCATCATACACATTCTAACCTCTTGAATTATAAATATAACGTTATTAAAAATATATTATAAAACCATTATTATATATATATTTATATATCATACAATAAATGATCTACTTATATACTTTTTTTACTCATTTATTACCAATTCCATGTTAATTTCACGTTTAGTGTAACAACAACTTTTTCGTATATGTATTAATTTTCTAATTTTTGTCCTCATACTTTGATCATTGTTATATTATTTACAATATAATAATAATAAAATAGTAATAATATATATACATCAATAATACTATTATAAAAATTCATTAATAATGGTTTTGAAAAATGATGTACGTTACGATAATGGTGACCGTAGTCCACATGTACGCATGAGTAACATTTCAATTTTACAATGATAATTATGGAAAATAGGTATGAAATTTATTCTATTTATATAATTATCATCATATCATAAATAGAATAATATTTATTTATACATATCATCAATGGGGTGTGGTAATGAAAAGAGAGTCACATCACTTCATGGAGGTGGTATTCCACAACTACATGAACGACTTTATCATTTTTAGTGAATGAAAATGTATGAAATAAAATGATACATTATATTTTAAGAATGATAAATTTGTTCTAAATATCATTATTATTTCTTATATATCACAAATATTAATCATTATTTCAATATATTTAATGTGTTAGTGAAAAAATAATGACATCACTTCATGAGGTAGTAGATTATTGTACTGAGGAGAAACATTATCATTTCCCATATGGAATGGAAAATAGAATTTTATATATGATACATTGAAAACATTTGTATAATAATGTTATAAATATCATATATATTATTTTTATCCATTATCATATTGTTTCCCTTAGAAATGGAACTTCGTTATGAAAAAGAATGGTATGATAGAGACTGGTCAGTAAAACCCTTTTATGTTGTCAAAGAGATTCCTTACTTAAGTCATTTACATTGGGTTCATCATTTTTTCCCTTTATAATGTATACTCTGGTAAAGATTCACTATTTTAGAATAGTTTCCAATTGATTTGTTTATGGATTTTAAAGGCAGGTTTTCATTAGGTTTATTGAATTATGATATTTAATAACTCTCATTGGGTGAGAGTATGGGAGGTATGTCACATCACAACATTTTGGGGGGAATTATTTCCTACTTTTAGACTCTCTTATATCTTTAATATATATTCATGAATCTTTATTAATATACCTAGAATAATGTATGTTTCCCTTGAAATTTTCAATCAATTATTAGAATGTGTGATATTCAGAATCATCCCTATGTATTCGAGGTTCTTCATTAATGGAGATATCTGTATTTATTTGAGGATATCCATCAATGGTATCCTTTTATATACAACTTATAGATTATATGGTTATTATTACAACAATGATGGTTTTTAAGCAAAATAATGGGGCCCTATGAAGTGTATGATCATCCAGGGAGAGGAATTTCACTTTGGAATTTATCTTCATCTAGTGAGATGGAAGATTACTCTATATTTGATTGTCATCCAGGTAGAAAATTTTTACTATATAGTTTATTTTCACGCAGGGAGACTTTAGTTCTTTTATGCTGGGTTCGAACCCATGGATAGGATTCCTTAACATAATAGTGAAAAGAATCAGAACCCTTGTTGTCCGGTTCCGCCTAATGAGACATATCATTCCATTTAAGGTCATGTGATAAGGACCCAACACTATAGTTTAATGTCATGTGGTAAGGACATCTACCTAGTAGGTTCTTAGTTAAGGCTTAACGTGGGACTTATGTTGAAAAAATCCAAGTAATATGAAAGTAATGTGAGATTCCAAGTAGAATTGGACCCTACTGTGAATGTAACATAGAGAGAACATGTTTGATTTGGAGTATTCGGTTTGAACCATAGAGGGGGCTTCTTATGTTTCCTATTGGGATATGAATTAATGCCCACATAGTTCAGTTTGTCTCATATGGGATTATTTTCATTTGAGATAAATAGGCAGGGGATGACTCTTATATGGTATTACCATATAATAGGGTCCACAAAAGACATCTTAACTCCTATAGATTTATATGGGTTTAATTAAAAGATTACACAAAAGTAGGATTCTCGGATTATGGGAATTGGGGTTGGACACATGAGGAGGATGTCCAGTGAGCACATTTCCTAGGTGAAGTCTTCCTATATATCCCATTTATGGTGGGAAACATATTTCTCATATTTTATTCGTTTCATAGGTGAGTATGGAACATTTAGAAATTAAGTTGGGGGCTTAATCATGAAAAGAATGCCATAGGAAATTGGGGTTTTTGATTGGGACTATCTTTTGAGGTAGATTTCCCTTAAGGTCAGGCCTTAGTTAGGTTCCCTACATATCCTGTTTAAGGTAGGACTTTGGGTTTTCATAGTTCATGGAATGAGGTGGAATTTGAGGATTTTGTGGTCATCAAAAATCACTAAGCCCACATGAGTCATTCTAAGCGTGATAAATAAGAGGATATGAAATATTCAACAAACCATGAACATTAATCCTCCTTCACTAGTGGAAGAGATCAGGTCTATGATGAAAGTGGTCGGGGAGACGGTGGAAGAGGTCATGGATATACAATAAGTGGTTGAAGCAACAAAACTTCCCTCTCTTCACTTTGTATTGGACACAGGTCCAATGTAAAGAATAAGTGAAGGTGATGGGTGTAGAGAGGAGTGATATAGAAACTTCATATGTTAAAAATAAGGACATACCCCAAGATGGATGTCCTAAAATGGGTATCTTAGTGGGGATGGAGACTTATCCTTTGTCTGAAAGCAAATATAAACATGATCCTTACCCCCCCCCCCCCAACCAGGGATGAGAGTTTCATGGTCTTAGAGATGAAAAGGGGATGATAAAGTCTTATCCCCAGAATCCATGATAAGGAACTCCTCAACACTAACACTAGGGTAAGGGTCTATGTAGACACATATATCTAAATCTACAGACACCATAAGGACCATTACCCTATGATATGACAATTTTGGTAAACCTATGACCAAAGATATTAAAATCCAAATGGGAGACATGATGAATATTATTTCCCAAACATTTGATACATCTAGTTGTCTGTGTGAAGGTTTTTACATAATACCTTTAAAACAAGGGATACAATGAAGGTGAGGTCCTCCCATTAGTGTAATTTAAGGAGGATTCATGAAAGGCTCAAAGAAGACTGATGGGGTGAGGTGAACCAAGATGTTGTGCTAATGTATGTGGCGTGTAGGTATGTGGAACACAATTAGTCTTGGGCTATTTGGATTCACCATAAGTGATGAACAACCTAGATTACTAGATTTGGGAGAGAATTTTTTCAAGCCTCCAAGAGTCATCATAGATATTCTTATAATTGAGGCACGAAACATTATTCATAAGGAAGGGCAGTCACGCAAGTGTTCACAAATTAGGGGTTTGGGAGAATGAGTTCTGAATGTTTTGTTCATTTTTAACACATGTAGAACCCAAGTCTAACTATCCCACTTTCAGTAGCTCACATTAAGTGTTATGAAACTACATTGTTGGTTTCAATGGACGTGGACAATGTACTAGGGTGATCATCGTAGCAATCGGCCTTTAGGAAAATTTTTCCATACAAATAAAGACCCCAAAGGTCTATTTATAGGAAAATATTGTAGTCAGAGCGATGGTGACTGGGAACACAAGTGATGTAATGGGGAACAAGTGAGTTGACATGTAAGTAGGTCTCATAGGTACATTGATATCTAGTGTTTTGGGAATATAGGGAAAAAAGTTGTTCCATACCGTAGGGGCCTACACCCCACATGCCCTATCAAGATCAGTTTCGGGCTGTAGTCTTGGCCCTTTGGGCTGGTTACTTCTCTATTATTACTGACCCCCATGATTAATTAAGATTCACACTATAAAATTTTGGAGCCTCTCTGAGGACATTATCATTCCTGGATCATGGAAACACAATATACTCCTTCTTCCCGCAAATAAATTTAACTATACATCAACTAAACATTTTGTGTCTAAGTGAGGTGAAAATCTTCAATTTTTAGGGAAGTGAATTGAAAACATTTAATTGTGTCTACAAAATCCCCTCCCCCCTTTGAATTAGATTCTTTCAAAATGAGTAGAATATTGATCTTTGGAAAAATCTATGCCACATTGACGCATTCCAAAATCATTTTTGACGTTTGGGAGCTACATCATGTTTTGAAGGATGCTCAAAATTATTCTTAATGTATGGGGTCTAGATAGAATAGTTTGATTGTTTCTAGGGTCATATGAACAACCCTAATAAATTTTTTTTGTGTCATCAACCTAATTTTTTCTTAAGATCAATATGGAAGTGACATAATTGGTGAGAATTGAAATTTTTTAGACTTCCATTTTGGGATTTTAGCTTGATATGTTACATTTGTAGGATTTCAATCTCGTGGGTACTTTGTCTCTATTTTTATAGGAAGTTTAATGTCAAGCATGATATACTAATAAGGATAGTGGATAATGTTTAATAGATTTGGCCACAAATTTGAAAATTACAACCCAAACATGGATTGATGGTTAGGAATGTCTTGATATCTTTTATTTTAGATAATTCCAAGGGGAATCTTGAGTCAGGATTTTTATGGTCACCAAATCTAAATTTTGAAATATAAGAATTGAAGAGGTCTCTTGAAAGAACAAAGTTATCACAATTTTACAACCCTGTTATGGGTGTTGTATTATATAGGGCCAACTAGGGCATGTGCTGCATATCCAAATGGTGGCTTCCTTAGGCTGATAGGCCTATTATTTGGGAGGCATTATGTAAGGATAACTTTGGGTATATACTACATAGTCAGGTAAAGTAGTTCCGAGAAATTCACACATTATATTATTTATACAAAAAGGAGTTGAAGATTTTGATGTCTCAAGACCATAGTGTCTTGATTTTCGAAGGAAAGGTGTCCAAAAATAAAAGGGGATATATGTGACGATATAGGACCTGAATGAGGAACCACTACAACATGAATTTCGCTTATGAAGGAGGGTATAATTTTCCGAATGGATCTTTCTGATTTTTTCAAAGTAGTTGAATATTATGTAGATAATACGTTATTCTGTGTAGTTTCAAGTGACACAGTAAGGAAATTTAGGGATTTTTTTTAATATTCAATATAGATTAATGTCACGCAACAAGAAAATTAGGGGGGCTGTGTAGTTTAAAGTCATGAGGCAAGGACAATATGGTGTTTTTAGATTAAAGTCATGCTACAAGGATATTATGGTTCTACATAGTCTAAATTCATGAAGTAAGGAAATTATAGTGTTGTGTAGTTTAAATTCATGCAGTAAGGAAATTATGGTGTTGTGAACTTTATATGGTTCTACATAGTTTAAATTCATGTAGTGAGACATTATTCTGTGTAGTTTCAAGTCATTCAGTAAGGAAATTTTGGTATTTTTTATATAATATTCTATACATATTAATGTCACGCAGCAAGGACATTAGGGGTGTTGTGCATTTTTAAGCCATGCATTAAGGACATTACGGTGTTGTGTAGTTTAAAGTCATGCAACAAGGACATTACAGTTCTACATAGTTTAAATTCATGCAGTACTGACATTATGGTGTTGTGTAGTTGAAATTCATGTAGCAAAGACATTATGGTGTCGTGCACTTTATATTCATTCAACAACGACATGGGGGCCGGTGAAGTTTAAATAAATACAGCATGGACAATAAGTTCTGCAGTTTAAAGTTGTGAAGCAAGGACATTAATTTGTGTAGTATAAATTCATGTTGGATGGAAATTAGGGGCTTTGATTTAAGGTATTTATCTTTGAATGAAGATTTTATGGTTTTCCTATTCTTAGTATTTTATTTGGAAATGTAATACAATATTCATGTATGGAAAGGGAGAATTTTATGTTGTGATTTGGGAATTTCCAAATATATGGAACGACACAGGAAAAGGGATAATGGAATTCAGAGGAGGTCTCTTCCATGAACGAAGATACTGTTATTTGATAGTCTCGTTATGGGGATGTATTATGTAAGGAAAATAGGGCATGTGTTGTATATCCAAATAGTGGAATCATTATGCTGACAAGACCATTATGTAGGTGAATTCTATGCAAGGCCAACTGGGGAACATACTGTATAGTCAGGTAAATGAGCTATCAATAATTATGACATTCTATTTTCTAAAAGCCAAAGAATGTTTATGGATTTTCTAAACTCCTTAAACATAGAGTCTGGTTTTATGAATAAAATTACTTCAATATAGAAGGAGTATTTCCAGTCCTGATTTCCGAAGAATTATAGAAATAGTGTCTCTATAATGGTCTGACCCAAACATAGGATGTATGGTGCCTATAGTTTTAGTACATACCACTGATACCATAATATTATGGAAACAATGGATAATATATGGCTGACTGGACCAAGATAATTCAAATATACTTTAAGCATATTAAGATTGAAAATATAAATCATGGTCTTTGATACATTTAAATCATGAGAAAGGATATGAAAAAAATACACAAAGGATGACCACTTAAAATTGTTGGGATCCTTCATATCTTCATTAAAGCATAAAGGTATAGAAGAGGATTCTTCCAAGAAAGAAGTTACTAATATCTAATAAACCCATTATGGGGTTTGTATTATGAATTTCCAACAAGGTCATATACATTATATCCAATGAGGGGAATCCTTTTGATGACATGCCCATCATGTAGGAAAATGTTATTCAAGGAAAACTTGGGAATGTACTGTATAGTTTAGAAAAATGATCTCTTTGGTATTATATATTATATCACTAGAAACTAAAGAATGATTAAGATGATATGAAAGTATTTTATGATTTGGAGTATGACTTGAAAAATTATCATTTTACAATGTATAAAAGAAGTGTTTGGACCAATATTGATAATTAATTTAGATTCCCTAACCTAGATCTGACTAATATTTATAAAGGTGACATCTCTTGTTTCATTGATGGGTTCTCTAAGAAGAGGTCCGGAAATAAATGATATTTTATAGATATTGATCGTATGTAAGTGATGGGGAATTTTCATCTATCTATTGGATGGGACCAAGTTTTGAGGCCCAGTTTTCACTACATATCTCAAATAGGATGAGAATCAGGAAATACGTAGTTTTCTGAATCCCAGACATTTTACCGTCATGCGGGGAGAACTATATCCCTCTATCTTAATGTATTATATTGAGGATGATGAATTACCCAGCATGAAAAGGAAGGGTAAATTTGAATCCTTGATATTTTATGTACTTTGGTAACGACATTCAGTTTGTTTACATTAAAATTCAATATACAATGTGGATGAACCTCGGCCTAGGGTCCAGGAGCCTCTATGTATATTACAGGAGAAAGAATCAAGAGGTGTGTAGATATAACAGATTCGAGTTCATGTGTAAAGTGAGAACTCAAATTGGACATTCTCATATATATCTGACTCATAAAACTGATAATAGATGTTGTCTCATTTTGTGATGAATATGGGAACATGATTAAAAAATTAAATGTCTTTATGTTTCTCATAGGGGTGAGAATGAAGCCACACATTGTTCTTGAATGATGGTAGTTTTATTTTATCATAATTCAGTGAAGCAATTTAGTGTACATTTTAATGTCTTGAAACTCAGACCATTAATAAACCTAATAGGAATTGAGACACCTTATTTTTATAGGGAAACTCTTTACCCAATTCGAAACCCCATGTTAGATATACTTGATGTGAGAAACAAGGAGCGGGGTGGTTTCTTCTGCAACACAAAGGTAACAGAAGTGAAGGATTGGGTATGATGCATAAGTGGTGGATGATCTGTAATATAGGGATTGGGTGTCACTACATATCATTTTGGAGAAAGAATCAAGCAACACGCAGTTCTTGAACTTTTTCCTTAGATCGATAAAGTTTTGATTTGGGGAATAAGGTTTGTAATAATTTTCAGGTTGATGGTTGGGCCTAAAGTAGGATGTCTAGGCATTACCATGTATCTCATTGTAATAAGAATTAACTCACAATTATTGGATGATATACCTACGTAGATCTAACTCTTTCATGGGGAAAACAATGTGGGTTTTCACTTAATAAAATTATGGTTGGGCCCAGGTTTGGAGATCCGAGCATCACTACATATCTCATTGGGATGAGAATAAAGACACGCGTAGTTCTTGAGAGGTAAATTATGCTGGTCCGATTCATACACAATGGTGAATGGGGATTTTCTTTTTTTCGTGTCTAGAGTCAGGATAGAATATCTGAGTGTTACTACATATCTCATTTGAATGAGATTCAAGCCACATGGGGTTCTTGAAGAAATATTCCTTGTGTTAGTTTTCCTCATGCACATAGGGAGTTAAGGACATTATTTTAGTCATAGATGGATCCAAGATTGGAGGTCTGGAAATCTATAAATGTCTCAATAGAATGATAATCAATCCATATATAGTTTTTTCCATGTAGTTTATCATCATGAGGTAATGATGTATATAACCAGTCATGAAGGAAACATTACGACTAAACCTAAGAACGAAATTGTGGGTTTCAAGAGAACATCATGTAGAGTTTAGTAGGTTCCCTATTTAGATCAGATTCATACACATGATGTAAAGGGTCTTAATGAATAATCACTGTTGGACCTAGGATTGGTGATCCAGAAATCACTACATATCTTGTTGGGGGAAAGAATAAAAGCACATATAGTTCTTGAAGGTTCTTACTGTGCAGGCTTAATTGATACACCTAGGGACAAATGGACTTCTTCAATATTACAGCTAGACCTGAGATAAGAGATCTTAGTTTCAATACATATATTTCATGGAAAATAATCAATCCACACATTGTTCATTAAATGTTCCATGAAATTTGACGTCATACAGTAATGATGAAGATGAACCATTGGGGAAAGAGATAAATATTGTATCTAGACCAGGGGATAGAACCCATGTGTCACTATGTATCTTATTAGAATGAAACTCAAGCCATATATAGTTCATGTGGATGTTTCCTCACACCAATTGAACGTTTATGTGAGAAACAAGGGATTTACAACTTTCCTGAATAATAGTTGGGTCAAAAATACAAGATGAAATTCAAGCCATATTTTTAGGATAGGTTACTAGTATAGAATTAACACATATACAAGTAAATGGGAAATTGATTCTTTTATGGTTGTGGATAGGCCCAATATATGAGATCTGGTTGTCACTACATATATCATTGGAATGAGAATCATTACACATGTAGTTCTTGAAAATGGGTCCCAATGTAAATTTGATTAAAAAATAACGAGAAATGGGGTTCATGTGCCACTAAAGAGTCTCAATGATGTGTTTAATTATTATGCATGAAAGATAATCATATTTTAAGGGAAATTAATGATTTTAAATATGTGGTATATATGGAGTTTTATTAATGTCAAATTAATGAGATGCTAACCATACATTTTAATGTCATGTGATGAGGACAACTGGTGTTTAGTAGTTTCAAGTCATGCGGCCAGGACCTCATGTTGTGGATTTTAACATCATGCGATATAGATAAATATTCTACATAGTTCAACATCATCTAGAATGGACATATATGGTGTTATTCAGTTTAACATAATGCAAATAGGATGTTGATTGTTAGGCAGTTTGATGTCATGAAACCACTCCGTTAATTATTATGTAGTTTAACATCATGAATCCAGGATCTTGATTGTTTCACAGTTTAATGTCATGAAACCAGGACATTGATTGTTATGTAGTTTATCATCATGTAACCAAGACAAAATCATTGTGTTTACAAAATGTATTTCTTTAGGAACCATTCATTGGTTGGAGTTGTAGTGAGACCTCCATCCATTGAGATTAAGGAATAAGTTCCATTAAAGTAGAACTTAGGTATGGAGTAATGTATCTCCAACATTGGATCATTTTTGGGAGAATATTTTCCTTGCATCAATACAGTCTAAAAGAACAACACCATCTAACCATGGGGGAATGAATAAATGCAAACCTTCTTTTTAAATTCCTATGATATTCAGTTCTGATAGACTTTTAAGTTATGAAAGGTATGTAATCTCTTTTAATCTAATCGCACTTCCACATATAGTCACATCTGAGACTTCACATCTATAGATAACTGATCATAAACAACATCTCTGAGTGAAGGAAATGGAACATCAATGTGAAATATTACTTTTTTTTCTGTATACCAATGTGAATAGAGTTGATTTTGTTGTAGTACGAGTAGTATTTCTATAATCATATATGGCATTAAAGAGTTTATGAAGACAATAATTGTTATATTTATCCACCATATTTTTGAGTATTTATGACATGGTTATGTTAAAAGCCTATATCTGTCCATTTTTCACTTCATGATAGAAGGATGAATGGTGTGATTTGATATTGTATTTCTGAAAAAACATACCTACCTCAATGTAAAAGTTATTTCTATTGTTTAACATTAATATGGTATTAGGGACACCAAATATAGTAATGATATCATATTTTAAAAAGTTAATAATGCTTTTGGATTAGAATTATTTAATAAGTATTACCTCATCCCATTTAGAAAATGAAATCAGTAGTAATAAGGATGTACTTGAACTGCTTAAACGTAGCTAGAGGATGAAGTCCTAATACATCCATTACTCATATAAGAAAATGGCTAGGAGTATTTAAATTTATGAAAAAACTCTAGGGGTTGATGAATGATGTTGTCCTGAACCTAAAAGGGATGACACATCTTTGTGAAATTTTTGAAATCCTACCCCATTGATGAACAATAGTATCCAAGCCTTTGGATTTGATTAGATAGTCTATGCCCATAATGGTTAGCACCATAGGCTACTGCATGTACTTCTCTTATAAAATACATTATTTCATCGTCATCAATTCATCTGAGGAGAATTCCATTGAATTGTCATCTATATGGGATCTTCTAGTGATTTGGCTTGTGAAAAAGAGTGAAATTTACTGAAAATATCTCTACTTTCACTTCTCTAGCTTCATCTGGTGGAAGTACTCTATCGTGGAGATATTACATGATAAGTGTCATACATCCCATGGTAGTATCAAATGATTTGGTAATGTGACTAATTTCATTGATTTCCTCTATCCTGATTTGAAACAAATATGAAACCACAAAACAATGTGCAATGTAAATTATTTTTTCCAATGGTTGGGATCTATGAGGGTTATAGCTACATTTACCAATTCATCATCTTGGAAATTTTCAATACTACAAATTGGCCCTTTATCAGTGCTAAAAACCAACACTAACAGCGCGAGAAAAGCATTGTGAATGCCGGTGAAGATAAAGGGGAAGTCCCCTATATCAGCGCTCCAAAAAGAGCTGATAATGGCCCCCCTTTTATAGTGCTTTTCTAGCACTAATAAAGGGGTTTCTTTATCAGCGCTATCTTGAGCGCTGATAAAGGGCCATATTATCAGTTCACAAGATAGCGCTGATAAAGGGCCCTATTATCAACACTCAAGATAGCGCTGATAAAGGGCCCTATTATCAACGCTCATGATAGTGCTAATGAAGGTTTCCTTTATCAGCGCTCAATATAGCACTGATAAAGGCTCCTTCAGCTGCACCTGTAGAACCAGCACCTACACAAACGAGCACCTACACCTATACAAAACAGAACCTACACACCTATACAAAACAACACCTGCAAACATTATTTTGACAAGAAATAATATATACATTTACATAACATCATGAATACAAAAAAACACACTCCTGTATACATTTGAAACAATGTTTTACATGATTATAATTACAATTATCCAAAAACAGTTATAAACATTAATGTTTCATCCTTTGATATCCATGATCCTCTCTCAAAAATTGTCGTCCATGGTATTTGTTGCCGAACAAAGCATCTGAACTCACGGAAAAAAATTCACCTATATAATAAAACAAATACAATGTTAGTAATACAATAATGAAATAAATTAAAACATTAATATGAAAGAATACATTAATATGGAAATGTGAATACTAAATACTGATTCTTTATCTAATGGAAAGCATTACCGGTCACACCATGCATCGGATTGAGGTACGGTCGATTCATACACCTCAAACATGACTCATGGATCATTTTCCTAGAGTATAAAAACAATCCGAACGAGTTTTCTCGGTTTTTTGTATGTCAGTAGTGTTGTTTTCTAAAGTTAATGTCAATTTCAAACTGATATCAGACACTTTTAGCCATACCGATCACACCGTGCATCAGATTGAGGTGTGGTCGATTCTTACACCTCAAAAATGACTCATGGATCGTTGTCCTAAAGTATCAAAACAATCTGAAAGCATTTTCTTGGTATTCTGTATGTCAGTAATGTTGTTTTCTAAAGTAAATGTCAATTTGAAACTGATATGAGATACTTTTAGCCACATCGGTCACACCATGCATCGGATTGAGGTGAGGTCAATTCGTACACATCACAAATGACTCATGCATCGTCTTCCTAATTTATCGAAACATTCCAAACGTGTTTTCATGTTTTTCCATATGTCCATTGTGTTGTATTCTATAGTTAATTTCAATTTCAAACACATATCAGACACTTTTAGCCATATCAGTCACACTGTGCGTTGGATTGAGGTGCAATCGATTCTTACACATCACAAATGACAAATGGATTGTTTTCCTAATGTATCAAAAAAAATTCGAATGCTTTTTATCGGTTTTCCATATGTCAGTAGTGTTGTTTTTTTTAAAGTTAATGTCAATTTGAAACTGGTATCAGACACTTTTAGCCATACCTGTCACACTGTGCATCGGATTGAGGTGCTGTCAATTAGTGCACCTCAAAAATGACTCATAGATTGTTTTCCTAATGTATCAAAACAATACGAATGCGTTTGCTCGGTATTTCGTATGTCATTTCTGTTGTTTTCAAAAATTAATGCCAATTTGAAACTGTTATCAGACACTTTTAGCCATACCGGTCACACCGTGCAACGGATTGATGTGTGGTCGATTCTTACACCTCACAAATGACTCATGGATCATTTTACTAAAGTATCGAAACAATATGAACACGTTTTCTTGGTATTCCGTATGTCATTTTTGTTTTTTTAATGTTAATGTCAATTTGAAACTGGTATCAAACACTTTTATCCATACCTGTCACACCGTGCATCAGATTGAGGTACGGTCAACTCGTACAACTCAAAAATGACTCTTGGATCATTTTACTAAAGTATCAAAACAATCCGAACGCATTTTCTCAGTTTTCCATATCTCATTTGTGTTGTTTTCTAATGTTAATTTCGATTTTAAACTGGTATCTGACACTTTTAGCCATACCGGTCACACCGTGCGTCAAATTGAGGTGCAGTCGACTCGTAAACAACAAAAATTACTCATAGATCGTTGACCTAAAGTATAAAAACAATAGGAACGCATTTTCTCGGATTTTAGTATGTCATTTGTGTTGTTTTATAATGTTAATGTCAATTTCAAACTAGTATCAGACACTTTTATCCATACTGGTCACACCATGCGTCAGAATGAGGTGTCGTCGATTCTTACACCTCAAAAATGACTCATGGATCGTTTCCTAAATGTACCAAAACAATCTAAACATGTTTTCTTGGTTTTCCATATGACAGTAGAGTTGTTTTTTAAAGTTAATGTCAATTGGAAACTGTTATCAGACACTTTTAGCCATACCTGTCACACCATGCATTGGATTGAGGTTCATTCGATTCGTACACCTCAAAAATGACTCATGGATTGTTTTACTAATGTATCAAAACAACATGAATGTGTTTGCTCGGTTTTCCATATGTCACTTGTTTTTATTTCTAATGCTAATGTCAATTTGAAACTGGTATCAAACACTTTTAGCCATACCGGTTACACCATGTGTTGGATTGAGGTGCGGTCAATTAATACAAGTCAGAAATTACTCATGGATCGTTTTCCTAAATTATCAAAACAATCTGAATGTGTTTTCCCAGTTTTCCATTTCTCACTTGTGTTGTTTTTTTAAGTTAATTTCAATTTGGAACTTGTATTAGACTCTTTTAGCCATACCGGTCACACCGTGCGTCTGATTGAGGTGTGATCGATTCGTAAACATAAAGATGACTCATGAATCATTTTCCTAAAGTATCAAAACAATACAAATGTGTTTTCTTGGTTTTCCGTATGACAATAGTGTTTTTTTTCTAAAGTTAATGTCAATTTGAAACTGATATCAGATACTTTTATCCAGACCGGTCACAATGTGCATTGGATTAAGGTGTGGTCGATTCATACATGTCACAAATGACTCATGGATCGTTTTTTTAAAGTATCAAAACAATCCGAACATGTTTTATTGGTTTTCCATATTTCACTTGTGTTGTTTTCTAATGTTAATGTCAATTTGAAACTGGTATCATACACTTTTAGCCATACCGGTCACACCATGTGTCGGATTGAGGTGAGGTCAATTCGTACACCTGAAAAATGACTCGTGGATCGTTTTCATAAAGTATAAAAACAATCCAAACAAATTTTCTCAGTATTCCGTAGGTCATTTGTTTTTTCTTCTAAAGATAATGTCAATTTGAAACTATTATCAGACACTTTTAGCCATACCAGTCACACCGTGCATTGGATTGAGGTGCGGTCAATTCGTACACCTCACAAATGACTCATGTATCATTGTCCTAAATTATCAAAACAATCCAAATGTATTTGATCAGTATTCTGTATGTCATTTGTGTTGTTTTATGAAGTTAATGTCAATTTGAAACTATTATCAGACATGTTTTGCCATACTGGTCACACCGTGCATCGGATTGATGTGCGGTTGATTTGTACACCTCACAAATGACTCATGGATCATTTCCTTGAAGTATCAAAATAATCCAAACGCGTTTTCTCGGTTTTACGTATGTTAGTGTTGTTGTTTTTTAAAGTTAATATCAATTTGATACTAGTATAAGACACTTTTATCCATACTGGTCACACAGTGCATCGTATTGAGGTGAAGTCAATTCGTACACCTCAAAAATGACTCATGGATTGTTTTCCTAAAGTATCAAAACAATCCGAACGCGTTTTCATGGTTTTCCGTATGTCAGTAGTGTTGTTTTTTAAAGTAAATATCAATTTGAAACTGGTATCAGACACTTTTAGACATAAAGGTCACACCATGTGTCAGATTGAGGTGCAGTTAATTGATACACATCACAAATGACTCATGGATCATTGTCATGAAGTATCAAAACAATACGAACATGTTTTCTCAGTTTTCTGTATGTCAGTAGTGTTATTTTTTAAAGTTAATGTAACATCACAAGTAAGTAATGAATAATAGATATTATTATATATGTCTATTTATGAATTATATAGTGTTTTAGTGGCTTAAAACGAGAATAAATCCAATCTTATTCATGGAATACACTAATATTTTTAAAAGAATGTTTTACTGCCATTTGATGGAAAAACATTTTTAAATAAAACATTTGAAAATTTTATAAGCTCTATTTTTCAAAATAAACTTATTATTTATTATTGGAACATTGAAATTTACTTTGGATAAATTTTTGGTATTTTTCTGACAATGTTCATTTTTTAATAAATAGTGAAAAATACTACATTTTACATCAAAACTGCATGTTCATCTAATTTAATTATATGGTTAGATTATCTTTTTAATTGGTCTTAAAGTGTAAATAGAATATATTTTTAACATGTAATCCAATTGTGGTCATTGAGATTAATTTCACTTTGGAATTGGGCATAAAGAAGTGCCAAACTTTTCATAGATATTGTTTCTAAAAAACCCGCTATTTGTTTTGACAATGGGAAATATTTTTAAATTAATTATTTCAATTTTTGTGTTTGGAATTTGGAAAAATGTATTAAATATTTGTAATCAGAAGGCCCAAATTATGTAATCAATGCGCTTTTGTTTTTGGACTTTGTGAATAGTAACGATGGCAATTATCGTTAATTTTCTTGATTAATTAGTAATCGGGTAGTTAAGGATAATAAAATAATATAATAATAATACAAAATGACCCCAACATGTTTCCTAATACTACTGGTTGTGTCATGGCCAACCATGGGATGCCTTTTTCTAAATTTGGGGACCCCATGGAATCACTTTTGTGTGATAATGACTTTTTATCTATTTATTTTTTAAAGAAAGTTATATATAACAAAGAATGTATTACCTGAGTAAAACATTTTTACTTTTGTCTACATAAATTATCAATTGGACTATAAATATTTGTTGGAAATATAAAACTATTTCCTATATCATAGTATTTTTATATAATTTTTAGACATTAAATAAATTAAATCATTTATGACATCATGATGATGCAGCAATTACCTCATTAATGAACGATTTAAATAAAATGAAACGATAAAGTAAAATCTAAGACATACACTTTTCAAAGTCCTATTGTATGAGTATATTTCTAACCCTTATTACCTTATCCTCTAAATACATCAATGTGGGACCTTTAAAATCCGAAACTCATTTGAAAATAATGTAACATTTTATACCTTTCCAAGAGTGCCACTCCTCTCCTCTTGTAAAAGGCCCCCACCTCTACCTCCTTACCCACACTTCTCAACCCTTTGGCTCGGCCAATATCTACCCATTTATTCTCTCCACATACCTCTCTTCATCCTAGATTGCTTACCTTAGGTAGAAAGCTCTTCAAGAAACCCTTTTGGTTCTAACCAAGAGGAGTTACCCGATTTAAAGGTAAAGACTTCTCTAATGTTCTTTTGTTTTATTTTTCTTCTCCAATCCCCTAAACTATTTTTATTCATTTATTTTGTAACAAAACCAGTATTTTAAATATACTAGGATATTTTTATAAGATTTATTAGATCTACAATTACACACACTTACATCTAATGGTTAAAGAACAAACTTTTTCTGTGGATGGAAAATTTCTGCCTCACGAAACGATGATTATTCAATATTCTTATAACACCTTAAAAGGTGGACATTAATATGTAACTATATTTATATATGATATATAATATTTTTATGTTTTCCTTAATCTCTTGTAGTTTTCATTTATGGCATTCCTTTGTGGGATCAATTATGGTTATACGCGATATCTTCATTTTAGGAAGTACGGACTACCGCCCCTCAAAGTGATTTGATTCATTAATGTCATATGTGAGATGTATAAAGGATGGAATTCATATTATTATATTTTATATTATACTGGAATTATAATATACCATTATATAATTATGAATACATTCCATAAAATATGAAATAGAAATGAATGTAGCACTCATGTGTACGTACGACTTACCGTATCCCTGAACGGTGCATTTCATTTCTTACCTCTAAATGTTATGTAATACTGTAAATGCATGTATATACTGGATATATATGACATATATGATATCTAAATCATTAATATAATTCTGGATATAATGGATATTTGACCACATGAACAACTTGTATTATAAAGTGTTTATTTTGGACTCAAGTACCAATGATCGACAAAACGACCATTATTAACTTAAATAATTACATAGTGTTCATAAGTGATATAAAAAGAATAATGAACTTGAAAAAGGTTCTTAAGCAAGTAGAAATTAACTCAAGTTTATTATTCCAGATGTTAAAGAATGATCGAGTCAATTTGGACCCGAGGTACGGGACTTCGTCTCAATCTCCTTTCATTGAGGCATATTTTGTTTTATACACAACTTTATTTCATACATTGTATAAACCCCTTTGCCTTTTACGTTTATTCAAAAGGAATATTTTTTATACGAAGTGTTTAATAAATGACAAAAGGGAATGTTTTTTTGTCGTACGTATGGGGCGACAACGACTTCTCCACCGCCGTTACCATAATTTGAGCTTCGGCTTCCTCTACAAGCCATAACATTTTTTAATGAAAAATAAATACCATGTTTTACATTTATTTTATTTTGGTATGGAAAATGGTTTTCATAATGATTTTATATCAATGTGTTGTATTGATATCTTGTGATTGAAAAGTGGAAATGTTATGTTTCCTTTATGCATGTTTTATGTGATACGATTACATTATGGTTCGTGGGAATTGTTATAAAGACGGGTGTTTCCGTGTTAAATTAAGGGCGGGTGAGCCTGATATAGCTCTCCAATGCATTGGGTAACGTGAAGGAGTTAAACGTTAAGGTTTCTCCAAAGAGATTTAGGGAATATACTGTGATAGGTATTACAAACATAACCATAAGGGTTACTCCCTACGTAAGAATGTTATGAATGCCTCAAGTTACCTTTATGAATTATGATTTTTATGATTTATTCATGATTTGATTAGGTATGTTAAAGTGATTATGTTTTATCAGTAAAGTATGATTTCATACATGGACTAATGTTTTCATTTCGTACTTTTATATCCCTTACTGAACTTTTTATGCTCATCCCAAGTTTTTGAAATGTTTTTCACAGGTCAAGGGAATGGTACATGATGTGATGATAGTGTCAAGGAAGTGTTAAGAATGAATCCATGTTTTATTTTAAATATGTTTTCGTTGATATGAAAAATGAGTACTATCTTTTATGTAACCACTTTGTTTAAATGTGGAATGTAATGCATGTTTTATGATCTAATTCTCTAAAAATCCAAACCTGAAAATATCCTCAATGTGTGTTCTTGAATTAACACAAGTTTAAGTAATGTTTAAGGTTGGGGCCTTATAGTTAATGTCAATTTGAAACTTGTATCAGATATTTTTAGCCATATCAGTCTCACTGTGCGTCGGATTGAGGTTTGGTCGATATTTACACGTCACAAATGACTCATTGATCATTTTCCTAAAGTATCAAATCAATCCTAATGCATTTTCTCAGTTTTTCGTATGTCACTTGTGTTGTTTTCTATAGTTAATGTCAATTTGAAACTGGTATCAGACACTTTTAGCCATACCAGTCACACCGTGCATTGGATTGAAGTTCGGTTGATTCGTACACCTCAAAAAATGACTCATGGATCATTTTCCTAAAGTATCAAAACAATCCTAATGCTTTTTCTCAGTTTTCCATATGTCAGTAGTGTTGTTTTTTAAAGTTAATGTCAATTTGAAACTGGTATCAGACACATTTAGCCATACCGGTCACACCGTGCGTCGGATTTAGGTGTGGTTTATTCGTACACCTCAAAAATGAATCATGGATCGTTTTACTAAAGTATCAAAACAATCCGAATGTGATTTATTGGTTTTTCGTATGTCAGTAATGTTGTTTTCTAAAGTTAGTGTCAATTTTAAACTGTTATCAGACAATTTTAGCCATACCAGTCACACCGTTCATCCGATTAAGGTGTGGTAAATTATTAAACCTCAAAAATGACTCATGAATTGTTTTCCTAAAGTATAAAAACAATACGAATGCGTTTTCTCGGTATTCCGTATGTTAGTAGTGTTGTTTTCTAAAGTTATTGTCAATTTGAAACCAGTATCAGACACTTATAGCCATACCGGTCACAACGTGCGTAGGATTTTGGTGCGGTCGATTCGTACACCTCACTAATGACTCATGGATCGTTATCCTAAAGTGTCAAAACAATCCGAACACATTTTCTTGGTATTGAGTATGTCAGTAGTGTTGTTTTCTAAAGTTAATTTCAATATCAAACTAATATCAGACACGTTTAGCCATACCGATCACACCGTGAATCAGACTGAGGTAAGGTCAATTCGTACATCTCACAAATGACTCATAGATCACTTTCATAATGTACCAAAATAACCCGAATGTGTCTTATTGGTATTACCTATGTCAGTAGTGTTGTTTTCTAAATTTAATGTCAATTTCAAACTGGTATTAGAAAATTTTAAGCATACTGGTCACACTGTGCGTCGTAATGAGGTGCGATCAAGTCGTACACATCACATCTGGACACCCCTCCCTCTTGGACACATCCCCTCCTATACACCCCCCAACTCTTGGACACCCCCTTCCTCCTAGACACCCCCACCCACATATAAAGGAAATTAAAATTAGAAAATTGAAAATCCATGATACTGGATCCCATCAAGATTTTAAGATGCTCATGAGTGGATTGAATAAATATGAATAATTTGACTTCAACACTATCAACCAATGTAGTCCAATGAGTTATGATTTACTAGAAAGAAAACTCATATCTAAGACCATTATTCATAACCTAAGGATATAAAACATAATAATGGGTGATAATATATGCTCAGTAAGTGTAAACAAGGGAGATATCAATGATCATATATTGATAAAATTATTAGGAATTCACCTTCATCCTATTTGTGTAAAATCTTCTATCAGGTATGTTTCCCATTCATTTCTAAACACATCTATATCATCTTCTGAATATGAGTTTTTGTGACAGTCATGGTAGTACTGAAAAAATATAAATACACAAAGGATTAATAAATATTTTAAATGAACTCGTAATTTTTTTTCGAAAATACCTTATTAGGGATACTATTTTGTTGATGAAATACAATCTCTTTCATATATTTACATACATAATAACCACAGTCCTTTCCATTTGTTTGTTTTGGACACTGCAGAAACATCAACAGTAATAAGTAATTTGTTTTGATAAGTGTTCGGATAGTTCAATTTAATTATATATACCCAGATAATTTTGCTGTTGTAGATATTTTAGGCTTTCTCATCCCTATTCCCTGTATTCATGCATTAGAAGATATTGATGCACCACCCTATCATAACAAAATCCTTATTAAAAGATAACATAAATTATATAACTAGATGTTTAGTTTTAAAATGTTGGATCTAGTTTATTAAAAATTAAAAAACACCATCATGCATGGTCGGTTTGTTGGATATCCATGCGTTGAATCCAGAAAATAAATCGTTGGAGTATCCAAATTGACTGCAATCAGCATCCAATGGTCCCTAAAAATAAAAAAAAAATAAGTAATGAACGAAATGAAAATATAGTTCATATGATTAAATTTTAGGGGTTTACCCCTGCATCATCGGTATTAAAAATAGTCAATCATCCGTAATTTTGTTTTCAAATTATTTGAGCAGGGATGACATTATTGCAGCCTATTTATCACAATCTATTTCATCTTTTAAAGAGGTGGTGTCAGGACTAATGAGTCTAAATTTTGGTTCATGGGGAAATCCCTTCATTTGTTTTTTCATATATTTTCCTGTGAAAAATATAAAATGTATTTAGTCCTTATTATCATAGTATATCATCTTTTGTAAAATCAAATCATGAAAACATACCACATATATACATTTACAACTGAGGTGCCTAGCCATTCATACATGAGGATTTCCTTTACATTTTCAGCACTAATGAAATCTGATGTTTCCTCTCCGTACATATTTTTTTCAAAAACAACTGTGTGAGCATTGCTGTCTATCAACTTTGTATCCACATGAACCTGTAATGATACTAACTGTGGATATAGAACGGGTGGGGTGAAGGTGCTCTCAGTAGGCCGTTTCAATCAGTTGTTTGATCCTTGAGATTGTTTTGAGCTGATATTTCGTTTCACCCCATTCTCTTTGTCATTCTGTAATAACAATCATCAGTTCAGACTATTGTTCATTAAATGTTAAAGGTCCAGCTTGAAAAATAACTTGGAAATGGATACCTCCTTGTCGATATTTATGTTTACAAGAACTGACAGCCATGCGATGAATGTTCCAACAACTTGTTCAATCGTTTGAATTTCGTCATCGTCATCTGGAACAAGTAGCTCAGCACTCAGCTCATTAGATATGTTAATTGACACTCTAAAATGATCTGTTGGAAGATGTCTATTGTGTAGCATGTCGTTCTGCATATTGAATACAGTAGACCTCTCTACAAGGCGATAGGTGGGAGTTGCAAGATATAAATCACAATCATTTTCACCCTGTATAATATTAGTACAGGAAAGGTATCAGTTTCTATGTGAATAAAATTTCACAGAAACAATTATTAAAACATTGATTACCTCACCTAAGTCAGGTTTTTTAGGGGAATGACTTGCCTCAAAGCTGGTGGGGGTGGGGCGGGATCGTCATGCATGGGATTTTGTTATGTTATTTCTTCTCTTTTCTTCTCCTCCATCAATGTTGCTATCATCTCTCTCTAGTATTGTAATTATTCTTTAAAATAGCTAATTTTTCTAGAAACTTTTCCATTTTTTTCATTTTCATCGTCCGCTTGTTTTTTTAAATATGTTTGGGCTGTCACCCCAAAAGCCGCACCTCTAAAGTGGCCATACTGGTCTGGCCGCTTCAAGGCTACTGAAAGTATGTCTACATCTAGTGTTGGTGTTGTTGATTCCTAAGACTATTTCAGATAGAAAATATAGAAAAATAAGTATTCATTGTAATTTAATAGCGATTTAAAATAAATAAAATTTATATTTTGTCATACTTACACATGTTTACAACATTTTTTGTGTGGTTTCATCTATCTATATCCCCTCTTTATTTACACGTGCCTCCTTCCATAGCAAATGGCGTGGGATGGATTTGGATTTCGATTTTGATTCATCAATCTGCATATAAATAGAGAAACATGTTTATGGTTTTTTATGTCACATATAAGTAGTATGATAAATTTAAAAGACGTACTAATTTTTTCTCAAGTTAAGTGTACCCCATCCTTGCTTTACGGTAAGGGTACACTGGTTCTGATGCGCGTTTTTTATTTTTAGCACTCAGTTGTTGTTTCATAAATAAAAAAACTGTCAATCAAAGTGATGAATACAAGCAACGTCAAACAACGTATTACCCTAAACAATGTACCTGAAAAGTCTACTCCCCATGACGGTTGATAAATGCATCCCACGCTCCTTGAGATATCAAGTGTTCTTAAAGATGAGGTGGGTGCGGCTTGATTTTCTATTCAGCATCTTTAAGATGATATTTCGTTAAAATTGTGTGGAAACCTCTATGAATCCTTCATGCAACTCTTAATACATATTCCTTATTTGAGGAATCTACTATAAATACACTCTGTAATGGATGATGAAGAGTAAGTCAATTTTTTGGTATTTTATTTTATTAAATCGAAAAACGATATCATAATGTTACCATAATCTCTTCCCACATTAGTGTCTTAAGACCAGTGACAACATGGTGCCACGACTGTACATATATCAGCATGTGTTTCTGAGTGAAGATTCCAATGTAGCTACGAAAGATGGCTTTGTTGGGGTTAACATGTTGGCCTCGCTTATTCCCTCCCACCTCAAATTTAATGCCTTTTTCTTTTTCCTTAAGGATTTTGGTTAACATTGTCAAACTACAATGCTCTTTTTTTTGCGCTTTTATGGTTTCATTTCATACCATTTCCTCAGAAGTATCTTCAATATATTTCTCCAAATCTTGTTGTTTCTATGCATTGGTACAAGCAACAAAAGGTTGAGAAACGTGTTGTTGCTATGCACTGGGACCACCAGTATCTGGTTGAGAAATCTATTGTTGCTTTGAACTGGGACCACCAGTAGGTGGTTGAGAGACATTTTGTGCCTCAGTATTTGGCGCATCAGCAGGTGTAGAAGTAATTATCAGAAGAAGGGGTTTAACATTTAATTTATATTACATAAAAGCATCAGCGGATAGATAATAACATAAAATAACACAATGTATATAACAATAAACAAATAACCTGATTATTGTACTCTATTTTTTTTCTTTAATGGCTGAAGATATTTGAGTCCTCTATCGAATATGTGAATCCCTTCATTTTGGTCTCCTCTGACATACAAAACACCATATACAATGGGACCGTTGCGAAATGATTGTGTAGTCCCTATAAAGGGGTCATCCTTTGTTGAACTTTCATCTGACCCTTCAGTTGTTTTTGTCGATAACAGAACAATTGACCTATTTCGGTTTGTGTGGTCTGGAACATAAAATACTTGCACTGCCTGTGATGCCATTATAAATGGTTTGTCTTTCTCCCCTTCCTTACTGAAATCAACTTTCATGAATCCTAATTCATCTATTTTAATAGAACTCCTGTTATCAACCCACTTGCATTGAAAAATCAGCACTTTGAATTTCGTATAATCTAACTCCCATATTCATTTGATGATGCCAAATAATGATATATTCGCATAAATTGGATTTTTTTCCTTAGCACTACAAATATGCATCGCCTCAGCCACAAGTGTAACCCCACTATTTGGCATGTTTCTATCTTCATCACGTTCATTAGAATAGAATGTATAATAATTAACTCCATAGGCATTGTAATATAATACATACACACTTGCTCCTCTGACTAGCCATCGAAGTCGTTTTGAAATTGATTATGGATTTTCATCTAACTACTTCAAAATATAGTCCTGAAACCATCCTATAAATTGTCGATTATGTTTATCTGATATCCATTTTTTAGCCCTATATGGATTCAAATGCCTAATAATTTCATTGTGGGCTTGAACATATGGGTCAACGTAGAAACTGTTATGAAAAACGTAAAGGTGAGTCTGCTCCCGATCTGTAATATTGATTGTGACAACCTCTCTTCCATAAATTCCTTCACCCTCAAGTCACTCAGTGTGATGAGATTTTGGTAGGCCAATGTTTTCACTCTAGACAGGTATTCATTACAAAATTCAACGGCTTCATTAACAATATATTGCTCCGCAATACAACCCTTTGGCCGACTTCAATTTTTGACATACCCTTTCAAAATCGTCATTTACCGTTAAATGGGGTACATCCATCTATAATGTACAGGACCACATATTCGAATCTCTCTCACAAAATGAACCATCAGATGAACCATCATATCAAAAAATGTCAGCAGGAAGAACATTTCTAATTCACATAATATGACGACAATTTCTCTTTCCATAGTGGACAATTTCGTCGGGTCTATAACTTTGCTACATATATATTTGAAGAAGAAACAGAGCTTCATTAATGTATGGAAGACATTCTTGGGTAAAATGTAATGTAAAGCTATAGGAATTAGATCATTCATCAAAACATGGTTGTCATGTGATTTCAAACCCTTTAATTTTAAATCGTTCATTGACACGATGTTCTTGATATTTGATGAAAACCCCTCGAAAACCTTTACGTCATTCCAGAAGTTGTAAAATTGATATCTCTCCTACCTGGAAAGAGTGTAAGCAGTATGAGGAAGAAATTTTCATTTTTCACCCTTCACTGGTGCCAAATCTTCTCGTATTCCCATCTCAATAATGTCCAATCTAGCCTAAATTCCATCCCTCGTTTTGTGAGGTGAATTTAGCAATGTGTCGATGAAACTATCACATACATTTTTTTCAATATGCATAAAATCAAGAAAATTTCTGACATATATACAATTCTAATATGGTAATTCATAAAAAACTGATCTCTTTTTCCAACCAGTTTTCATAAGGTTTTTTGAAAATGGTTTACCAAAAGTAGTGTTAAAATCTTTTACCTTATCAAAAAATTGATCACCTATTAGTGGAGACGGTGTTGTACATTCTTCGGAACTTCCTTTGAATGATTTAGTCCAAGAAAGGTACTTATGCCGTAGGGGTAGAAATCTACGATGTCCTAAAAACACGGATTTCAAAGAATGTTTCAACCTAATTGACTGTGTACCTTGTTCGCAAATGGGACACCCTTGAGTTCCATTAATGCTATATCCTGACAAATATCCATAATCAGGAAAGTCATTTATCATCCCGTACAACATGGATTTCAAAGTGAAATCTTTTTTTTATGCATCATACAACGTAACACTTGAATCCCACAATATTTTCAAATCCTCAATCAATGGAGCAAAGTAAAATTCAATATCATTACCCAGTTGTTTTGGTCCTGATATAAGCATAGATAACATGATGTATTTTATTTTCATGCATAACCATGGTGGTATGTTATAATTTACCAACATAACTAGCCATGTACTGTGACAGCTGCTTTTAAAACTAAAAGGATTCAGCCCATCTGTAGAGAACTCCCGATGAAGGTTTCTCGGCTCGTTTCCAAATTCAAGATACTCATGATCATTTCTCTTCCACGGAGGAGAGTCTGCCGGGTGACGTAGTTTCCCATCATTAATTCTTGTATCTACATTCCATGTCAATTGTCCTACAGTCTCTTCACTTCCATATAGGCTCCTAAACCATGGAATGATTGGAAAGTACCATAAAACGTTTGTAGCACTAGAATCATATTTCTTGTATCGAGAAGAACCACACTTTGGGCATTCTATAAGTGATTTTTGGTCCTTGAAAAACAATATATAGTCATTCGGGAAAGTGTGTATTCTTTCATAGATCATACCCATCGATCGTAGCATTCATTTGGCATCATATGTTCAGCTTGGGAGTTCATTATCTTTTAGGAGCATGTCATTCAAGAGAGAAAGTAGTTCCGTAAAACTGGCATCACTCTACCCATTGCCTGCTTTCAAATTATACAGCTTCATTACGGCTGACAATGCTGTATATTTAGTGCAACCAGCATACAATGGTGTTTTTGCACAACTCTTTAACTTCTCAATCAATTTTGGGAAATCACGAAGTTTATCTTCAACTGTCCTTGTCATTTCCTCAATACGATCTTCATCATCATTCACATCTGTAATCACACCCTCCATATGATCGTCTTCACTGTTCACTCTTGTAATCATATCAAATCTTCCATAAAATGTCGTGTTATTTGAGCCACTACCTACATTCGTTTTTTCCCATGTTTATTCCAACATGTATAACTTCGATCTATTCCGTGACAAATCAGGTGTTCTTCCAACTCCTCTGGACTAATTTTTCTTGAATAATAACAACATAAACACAGACTGAGGATTTGAGAAGGGTCACATGCATGATCTCTTGCAAACTTGATAAACTCTTTTATGCCATCTTCATACTCTTTTTTCAACTAATTGGTATTCATCCATTCTTTATTCATATTCATCACCATTATGTGTTCGATCTCAAACTTTCCTAATTTTATGTTTTAATTAATCCAGTAGCATTGTTTGGGTTTTATAAAAAAATCGTGGTAAAAATGCCTATACAATGAAAGAGAGGAACCTACCCCAAAATATGTGAAAGTACTTCAACTCTATCTATATATGGGGTACTGTGCCCTGTGTTTTGTATATCTCCATGGAGTACCTAAAACCTATACATGGAGGACTCTTCAGCGAAACATGGGGGAGTACCATACTCCATATTTTCTCCGATCATCTCACTTGTCACTTGTCAACTCTCAAGCAGAGTGAGGATAATTAAAATATCCAAACCACATCATTTGAAATTTCCAATTAATGAGGGAATCATAATATTGTGATCTACATGATAAGATATTTATAATGGGCTACATATACATGAAATATTGTCATCTAAGTTAAAAATAAGTAATGATAATGAAATTAACATAGCATACAATTTGTTCAATGGATACACAATGTATAGGGTTCTCAGTCAAGGTTGGCCGTATACTACCATTTCTAAACTCATGTAAAATCCATATACATGGTGTGTCTAGTAGGGTTAACATTTTCTATAGATAAGATACCTGATTTAATCTGACATATATCAAATTAATTCTAAGTTAGTCTTACAAAGACTGCATGATGCCTTTGAAAATACATGACATATAGAATAACTTGAGCTAAAGGCGTGTACTTTAGATACAAAATGAGTCACTTCACCGGTTATGCATCACATTTTTGTGGAATACATGGTGTGTAGTCCTTACATGACTACTAGGGGTGTATAGTCTATACACATCAAGTTTCTATGGTATCTATACATGGAGTGAGTGAAGTAAAACACATAACATATTGTTCTACCATTATTTCATGACATGTACATGGTTTCATGCTGAAGTATATGTCTTGAAGATACATTGTGTGTGACTTATGTTCACATGACATGTAACTTTTAAAATAAAACGTATTCGATGTTTGAGTCAGAATATGAGTCATGTAGTGTAAATTTTGGAGATAACTCTTGTCTGGAATTAAAATCTATTTGAAATTCCATGTATGGTGAAGCATGTTCCATTTAACAAGACTACATACCATGTATTTTAAAAATATATAGAATCTGAAAAACATCATCTTCCCACTATAAAGTGTCTCATAGAGTCCTCTAGAAGTGGTTTTTTAAGATTCCGTGGAATTAAACTTGTAACAAAGTGGTGGAGCCATTGAAATGAGTAATGTTTTTATTGATATAAAATGGTGGAAGAACTAAAAAATGGAAAATCAATGGCATATCAATCATTCCAACAACCGCAACACCATACAAAAACACAATCGTTCTCACAATCGCAACACTATACAAACCAAACAATCAAAATTTTAGATTTTACAAAGCATCTCTTATTCAATTTTGTTTGTTAATTCAGGGGTTATCATAGAAGTTTTATCATCCTGGGGAGTTCATTCATAAGTCAAGTATATGTAAATTACTAATTTTTATATTCAAATGTTCAACAAGAACCAAACAACATGCAATCCATTTAGTGCGCAAAAAAGGACCACCAATGGACACGATTTTCAGTGGGGAGTTTAGCCCATATATTTCACATTATAACCATCAATATCAAATAGTAATAACATGAGGACAAGAGGAACTAAATGGGTAACATGTGAAAACTCACCGCGAAGGTGTCGTTAAGCACACGACAGAGGTGCGTTCGTGGCAGAGGAGAGGCGCACAACAGAGAATATTTCCAACTGAAAAGAAAACATAAAATAGGGGAAACTCATGAGAATAAAATAATCTAAAACCGAGTACACCATTTAACACATCCCAAAAACCCCAAGAAACCACTAAAACCAAATTCAACCCACACCATGGTTAAACACACCTTAAGATAACTAGAAATTATAGAACCCACCTTCGATAGAATGAGTTCAACATACTTTTTAAAATATAAAAGATGAACATAAAATGGGTAAGCCCTAACCAATTGGTCCTCCTTACTAGGTATAATCCCCAAGTTTATTCTAGATAACATATCCCAAATGATTATCCCTTGATCAATCCTCTGTTATCATACCTTTCACGACACATAAATCTTAATCGCACGACTTTAAACTTCATGGTACAATCTTTTCAACACAACACGTGGTATCTAGTGAGTAGGATCATATCCCTATTCAAACTCAATGAGCCTACCCGTACAAAGTGACAAAAATTAGGGGGAACACACATATTTCCAATGGGACACCCCTGGTACTCTTTTCCAATCATAACATCACACCATGCCAAAACTCACCACACGATCGCCAGTTACCCAACATTATTCCAAAAACAAAGGAATATACACATGCTTCATTACCCTAAACCCATCCATCTAGGTTCAATAGTGATGGTCACATTAAAAACATGATGTAAATAAATATGGCTAGGAATCCAAATGATCATGTCCCTCAACCCAGTCATAACACCAAAACTCAAGAATAAAGTGTTCTTCCCTTATACAAATCCAAGGCATGACCATTCCTTCGCTATCAACTTGATAACACCTAATATGCATCAATCCCTCATGTCAAAGAATCTACCCTGGATTTATGTATATAAGGTATTCATAACACCAAGATAACCCCACTCATTAGTCTCCCCCAACCACCAAATCTCACTAACTCGTTACCATCCTGAGTCACATGCTAACGACCACTGGGATCTCACACAAACCCCTTACATCAATTCTTACAAAATCCTTAGCACATGGGTGCCACTCTTATCCCCACCTCAAAAAACACATCATATAGGGAACCAAACCAACCACTTACTATAGGTTCTCACACACCCACTATCTATAATAACCTATAATAAAAGGGTCTCACCACCTAGGCTCTCACTCATGCCCCAACTACCCATACATAGGTTCAACTCACTTATAAAAAAACTATAAGTCATCATAATCATTCAAGGATCATCATTTATCATTTATATTTGCCAAAGAGAAGGAAAAATACTCTTAAACTGACCAATGGAGACAGTGGAGGTAGCGACGGTGGAGGCAGCGACAGTCGTAGTGGCGGTCTCGGCGGCGGTCGCAATGGCAGAGACAACGGCGGTCATGGCGGAGGTGCAAAACCAACAGCGCGGAGGTTGCAGCGGAGGAGCAAAACCCAATGATGGCAGCAGAAGAGGATGAGGAAGAGGAGGAGGAGGATGAGGAGGTGGAGGAAGACGAGGAAACGACGTAGATGAGGAGGAGAAGTCGCGGTGGAAGAGGGTCCTGGTTCAACTTCCGCAAAAGAGTTACCATGTGCGAGAGAGGAGGGCTTGTTAGGGTTATTAAATAGAAACCACTGGAACCTTTATCAGCGATCATTAAAAGCACTTATAAAGGTATGTTTTATCAGTGCTAAAATAATAGCGCTGATAAAACATAGATTTATTAGCGCTTTTTCAGCGCTGATAAAGAGAAACCATTATCAGTGCTCAAAAAGCACTGATAAAATACATATTTATCAGCGTGTTTTTTAGCACGGATAAAGGTATCTCTTTATCAGCACTGAAAAAGTGATAATAAATATATGTTTTATCAACGCTTTTATTTTAGCACTGATAAATATTATAATTTTATATAAATTAAGAATAGAAACTTTTATCAGCGCTAAAATAAGCGCTGATAAATGTTACCTTTTATCAACACTATAAAATGCGATGATAAAGGGTATACATTTTTCAGCACTTATTTTAGCGTTGATAAAGGTTATATTTATCAGCACTTTTAACTATCACTGATAAATGCATACCCCTTTATCAGTGCTTTCTGTTTAGCACTGATAAAGGGCAGATCTTCCCTTTCTATGTTTTGTGCTAGTGTTTGTAACCAAGAGACATAATAAAATGATGGTTTTTAGGGGAATTCTAACAATTAACCCTTAGACATGATCATATAGGGGGGTTATTTGTTTTTTTATTGAAAAATCTCATATGATCTATTTGATTACAAATTCTCAATCACCCTTCACTTATAGGTGATCCAATGGTACATAGAGTACTTATTTTAATCCTGTAATGAGATCTAGATATTCTGCCTCATTATTGGTACCACCTTATGATTATAGGAAAGAGTATGAAAGAACATCATTTTCTGGGGAGATCTGGTCAATTCCAAACCAAACTATGATGAGTTTAGGATCTTCCATTATCATTCCTGTCATACTTATAGAAGCACTATCAATGTACATTTTCCATGATTGGGGGATATCATGGATATGGAAGATTTATTCATTTGGAAGTTCATTATTCAATGTTGTTTCTTCGGTATATGGGTGTTCAACAAGAAAATCTTCAATTTCATGGCCATTTAAAACATTATGAGGCACAAATTTTATATAAAACTTATATATATTAACTACCCATTATTCCAAACATCTGGTCAACATAGCATTCCTAAGGTAAAATTTGATAGGTTTATTGTGAGATACCAATTAGACCTAGTGATGTTGTAGGTACTACCTCAGATTCTGAAATTCAATGATTAATGCTAGGAAGATCTTCTCAATATTTGAATATCGAGTCTCCAAGTCGATCATGGTTTGACTGAGATAATAATGGTTGTTTTCATTCCCAACATCATTGTTTTGTGTAAGGAAGTCTCCTAATGATCGCTCTAAGGTTGTTACATAATGAATGAGAGGTTTTATTTCAATATGAGGCATTATTACTGGTGGAATCAAAAGGTACTTCTTGTGAGTATCAAATGCATCTTGGTCGTCATTGGTCATTTTCTATGTGACCCCTTTTTTCATCAATTTTTTCAAAGTAAAACACTTTTCTACTAGATTACCTATGAAGCATTAGATGTAGGCCAAGTTTCCTTGAATTCCTCTCAATTATTTTCTATTTTAAAGAGGTGACATGACATGGATAGCTTTAGTCTTCTTTGTATTGACTTTTATGCCACGATGGGGTACAAAAAACCCTGAAATTTTCCTAAGGTTACCCTTAAAGAACATTTCATGGGGTTTATATTCTGATTATGTTTTCATATCTTGATGAATATGGTATCCAATTCAGTCATGTGATAAAATCATTGTGTATATTTGACCACAATATCATCATCATATAAATCAATAAATTTCTTCAATAAGGGTTTGAATATGACGTTCATTTCACGTTGATATGTTGCACATTAATTCTTCAAGCCAAAAGGACATTAACTGATAAAAATAATTCCTTTAGGGGGTCTGAAGGTTTTAGATTCTTTATCTTCATGGACTATCTAGATTTGGTTATACCCAGAATATCCATCCATGAAGGAGAGATCTTTTTAACAAGTTGTTACATCAATCCAGAGGTCTATGATTGAAACTGGGAAGTCATCCTTGGGAAAAAGTCAGTTGATATCTCTAAAATTGATGTAGAAAATTAATTTTACCATTCTTATTTTTCACCGGGACAATATTTAAAAACCACTTTATACATTTCACCTCTCGGATGAAGTCTCTTTGAAAAGATTTTCATCTTCATCCTAAATTTTGGAGGCATGAGTCTAGTGTGTTCTTCTTGCTGTAGGCTTATATCCCTGGCGATCTTATGGAAATCATAAATGATGAGTGGAAACTTTAGGGTCATGAACTAAAAATTATGAGTAATTCCAAGAAAATACATACCAATTATGCTTAAAAATTAAGTATACACCTCTTCCACTTCTTGATTCATGGTCTCATTAATCAGAGTGGGGTGTAGGTCTTCCTTTGTCCCCATATTTATTTCTATAATTTCGTCCACAGTGGTGGATAAACCTTACTCTAATGTTGGAGGGGAATTCCTGAGATCTTCATCTTCATCTTATTCTTCATGTGTTTCTTCTTCAGCCACTATTTGAAGGGTAGGAGATGAAGAAAGGCATTTAAATCTAGGGTAGGAGTCCTTATTTAGATATCCAGAAGAGTTAGAAACCATAACATACCCAAGTGATGATGAAGGGTCTTTTTTTAAGTTCAACATGGTATATGATGGGATAAGAGTTGGCACACATTTCTTTTTCCATGAGTTCAATAACATAATCAAGTGTTTCTGATGAAATATAAACTTTATTAATTTCAGTGGATGGAATGATGACATCTGCATTGAGGAGTTATTCACTTCTCGGTGAATCAATGCTTTCTATTGTGCTGTCACGATTAGTGGTCACAACTGACATTATGGAAGCCACTGAACGAGTGGTCGATTTTTTCCAACCCACTCAATGTGATAAATGGGAAACACATAATATTCACTAAGATTATTGAATGGATTTTTTGGGATCTTTTCTATACCATTTGGATCATTTATTCAAGTAATATCATTTTCCATGGAATTTTTTCCCTTGGTGTGATTGAAATCCACATTATTGTACTCAGATTTAAATGTTTTGATTGGGTCCTTATCACTATGAAATATCCCAATTTGTCAATTAACACAATATTTGAGACATTAGAGGTATGATGAATCAATGGACACATGTTAATGTATCCATGGTCTCCCCAACAGAATGTTGAAATCTGTACCCTTTCAGACAACCATGAACATTGAATTTGATATGAGATACCCAAATTGAGTTACGTGCGTAATCTCACATAAAGGTTATTTATCATTCTTATCGTAACCCTATAACATTAAGGTGGAAGGAGACAAGTGGGATTCACAGAGGATAAATTAGTGAAGTGTCTAAATGGGAATTAGGTTGACTCATGATCCATTATCAATAAATCCATATCGAATATCATTATCATTGGTCATTCTGGATAGATACATGGGTTTGATGTGTCTATACATGAAGAAATAATAATCCTTGTCTATGAATGGTATGACTACCTATCATTATTCTAGGTAGTTCTCTATATGGTAAACATCTACAGCAGTTACCCTGTTTCAAAATCATAATGGCTTGACAATTCCCCAATAAGTGCTTCCCAGATATCATTTAAATGATTCAGATCATTTTGAATTGATAGCTTGTCCGATTCTTGGGAATGTTTCTTCAACATGTCATTATTTTTATCCCAATGTGTAATTTTTCCAGTACGAAGATGATGTTATTAGGTGTCTTGGAAGCCTATTTTCTGGATGTGGATAGACCATTTTTTGGGAAATAAGTTGGAAATACTTTTTCTTTTGGTGGATTAGATTTTCTATGCCTTCACATTTTATGACAAGGTGGAGGTATAGTGTAGAGACCCGTACTTGATGTACATGGACATTGCATTTCATTTGCGAAATACTTAATACAAAAAAAAACCAACACTCAAGGATCATAATATTTTAGTGTCTTTGGAAACTCGGAACACAATCTTCCAGTCATGGAGAACTATCTTCAAAATCTCCCATAAAGATCTTCCGCTTTTGTTTTCTTACCTAAAACATTTATTTTTATCCTGGGGAAAAGAAAACATATAATGTGTGAGCTCAAATTCTCAGTAAGGTTAATCATGGAGAAAATAAAATAGACCGTATAAATTTGAACATAGAAAGATGAACATAATGTTTAAACATCAAAATCTTGAGCAATGACATAAAACATGGCAGTACGTAAGACATAGATCACAATGGAACATCAATCATGCTAAAGTAGCATGAGAATAAAACATTTAATTTTTCAAAACCATTAATAACATGATATGATTTCTATAGTAGCCAAGGTATTGCTTCCAAGACCATCTTAGTGGACAAAGTCCCTTTTTGAATCGAGTTCACTCCTTGTTCCGGTCCTGTATCACTAAACTGGATTAAGTTATCTTTCCAGCCATGTCTATATCATGAGATATAAATCATTACCCAAGGAATTTGAGGGAGATATAGGTCCCACCCATCTCATATTGGAATCATTCTTACATGTGCCACAAAACAATAATAAATCATTCATCGTAACTCAAAGAATAAAATGGGTTTCATAAACATCATCCCATCATTACATTATCCATATAAAACAAATGGATATGATTTAATCATAAGAATAATCAAACCATTAACATAATAGAGTCATTATACTTGAAACATAAACATATTAAATAATTTCATCTTATATGGAAATTAGTTTTGATAAAAACACTTGAAATTAATCCTGAGGAAAATATCATTTATTCTTGTAAAACATTTTCTATTTTTTCACATAATTCCATGAAATTTTAAAATATAAGAATTTTATTGAAAATAATCATGAAATATTGTAGAGTAAGCTTCATGAAAATAATGCATTATGAAACATTAAAAATACGTTCATGCCGTATAAGTTAAAAAAACATTCTCCTCTTACTTTTGTCGGAAAAGTCATAAAGTTCCTTGTGTGGTAAACAAGAGTAAGATTCCATTCATAACATGTGGTAAAATTAAAAAATGGGTAAAAAGAACTTTAACCATACATGATTGTTTTTGAAAACATGGTCATGGATGATAACAATAACCCCATTAAATATTTACGAATAAACAATCTCGAATAAAACGAGATTGGAAATGTTATCCCTTACCTTATGTTCTATATGCTTCGTACCTATCAAAAACTCCTACATAGTGATTTAAATAATGTCATTGACTTATTACAGAATCATATTCATTGTTATGATATCATATATGGTTCACTTATAACTTTATATTACCCGTACTTTTGTAAATTCCATGTTAAAGCATCGTTTTGGGTAAAATCGTTTCATTTATCATATGTGTTTTGATTTTTTGTTCTTGATATTATTACATAAATCCTGATTTAATTAATTCCAGAATCTATAAAATGATTTATATATCATATATATTCTGTATATATATAATATATATATATATATAATAGATAGATAAATGAAATGAAATACACCGTTCATGGAGACGGTAGGCCATACGGACGTATGAACGTTATTTTCCTTTCCTTATTGATTTGAATGGAAGTAAGTAGATGACATATATACATACAGTAGCTTTATCATGTCATATATATCTTTATTATTCATTATATATAATTTATAATCATTCTTTAATGGTTAACATGGAGAATGAATCTCATCGCCTCATGGAGACGGTAATTCGTACGTACACACGAGCGATGATATCATTCCCATAATTACTGAATTGAATTTTATTGGATGATATAATATATCAGAATTACTATGATGTTATAATAACTATATATAGTTATTCTTTAAACCATTATACCCATCCATGTAAGGTGGTGGTGGAAAAACAGATTACACCACAGTGTGAAGACGGTATTCCATACATACGCACGTGCGGTGATTTTGTTTTCTATAGGATGGATAGAAGGTGAAATGGGGTTGTTTAATATTTACAATAACATATCATTAAATTAGTGATACTGATTTTATTACATTATAATTAAACAACTAATGAAGAAGAAGTTGAAGAAGAAATAAACTTGAAAGAATCGTTAGAAGAGATTACCTCTTCTTCGACGCACCTATTTTAAACATAAACTTAAGGCACTAGAGTTGGTCTTCTGATAAAACCATAACCTCTATGATATAACTAGAGAGGTTGGGAAGATATATTTTCATGGTTTGGATGAGCTTGAAGGCCCAAAATTGTGTAAAGAGGAGAGGGAGGAGGTGCCCTTTTATAAGGGAGGAGAGGGGCACCTTAGGAAAAACATAAAATATTATTTTATAATAAAGTAATATTCGGTTTATAATGACTAAAAAGTGAATTATTTCAAAGATAAAGTGGGGATGGGTCAAAATACTCTCAACTAATCGGTTTTAGACAAGTTTAGGTAATTATTTTAACCTTATCATTTAGATTTAACTCTAAGTTAAACAATTTAACTTTTACTATGTCTTCTTGTTTTCTTACACTATATGGTTAATAAACATACTATAAACTACCACTAGAACCCCAATTGGTTAATTAATTTCATAGATATTATTATATAAGTCTTTTGGAAGAACCTTATATTTTTAGGAACATTTTGTCAATTAATAATATAATATTAGTTTTAAAAACTATTTTATGTCAATTTTGACATTATTTGGTAATTGATTTTTCTGAAACTAATAATAGGGTGATTAGTTCAAAAAACGTTAATTAAATCAATAATAACATGTCTTATTAACCTATAAAATTAGTGTAATTCATAAAAAGTATCAAATTACATTTATTTGGTATTTATAACATCAATTATGTTAATATTGCATCAATAAGGTAATTACGGCATCATCATTGTGTCATAAATAAATTAAATTATTTAATATCAAAAAAATTTAAATAAAATACCATTATGTAGGAAATAGTTTTATCTTTCTAATTAATTTTTATAGTCGAATATATATTGTGTTTAACCATATATTAAAAGTGTTTTAGTTATTAAACTTTGATTTTATCTCTTTTAACACTTTTTTGAATTAAATAATAATAAATGTCTTAATCTAATCCAAGTTGACCTAAACGATCATATTTTATTCCTAAGGTTGTTTTGGTCGAATTAAACTTATCCAATATAATTAGGACATGTGTTAGGGTAATAATAATATCATTTTTACCCTTAATTACCCTATTTACTTTTAACCATGGTAAATAAAAGTAAAAAGTTGCTAATCACAAAAAAATTATTTTCATCTCATTGAACCAAATTTTACATAATCATATCACATGTGTCTCTCAGATTTTTGAAATTCAACTCACAGAAGTGGTGAAATTTAGTTTTATGTAAATTTGAAAATGCTCCTAGGAGGTGGGTATAAGACGGTGAAATGTTCAATAACATTTTTATATATCTAAAATTATTATAAAAAAAACTCCAATGAATTAAATTGAACATATATAGGTATTATGTATATATTTTGACCTAAAATAAATATTTATTTAAATAAAAAGTCGGTTTTTAAATAGTAACTCAGTGTTTTCATTATTCGTCAAAAATTGAAAGTTTTTAGAAAAATAAAAAAAATTCAACCTAAGCGAATTTCGATATTTCAAATCCAAAAATGAAATCCATTTTGAAAGATAAAATTTAAAAAATTTAAAAAAGTGGGTATTACTATTCAAAACAGCAATTTCATAATAATATTATAATAATATCTCGTTTAGTGAAACTAGGTATTGCGTACAACACACGCTATCAAGGAAGGTTTCTCTGGCGTGCAACACAACCCTAGAATAGTGTTTGCATATAATGTAAACTAATACTGTGTTGCGTATAGTGCAAGCTAATCTTGGTGTAGCGTATAACACAAGATATCAAAGAAATTATAAGAATATTTTTCATAAAATATCGGGGTGTTACATTCTTCCCCCCTTAAAATGAGTTTTGCCCTCAAAATTCGTCGGGGTTATAAATCGTTTACTACTTAACAATTTTTTTTATAGAAACCCACATCATAAAAAGGATTACTAACACATAATATTAAAAACTAAATTAAAAAAGGTAATGGTTACCCAAATTAACTAATCATTGGGTTTCTACAAAGGATAACATAGGTGAAAATATAGATATTGAAGAAAAATATAACCATCGTGTTCTGATTGAGAGTGGTAGAGGACATGGATATAAAAAATCAAACAATCACATATCCATAAATTTGTGATGATCTAAGGTACCATCTGATTCATCGGATATAAGGACACTAGGACAACAGTTTTTGTTTTGAAGATCATTTCCCTAAAGTTGATGAATTTTAATTAGATGAATTACATACTTGATTTTGGTAATATAACACCGTTGTTCATGCCTTGAACAATTTCCACTTCATCTCTTAAACAAATGAAGTTGAATTTTTCATTCGTGACGTGTTAGCAGATCATGAGATAGAATGATAGGTCATTCCATATATCTCTATCGCAAAAAGATTAGAAAAATTTATTAAATATACATAAGTCCATCTATGCTGAAATTAATTGTATATGGTTTCTAAAATGGACTTATATTTCATCTATCATAGTGAATAATAAAATAAAACTGGTTTCTAATAAGCAGGGACTTCCTATAGGCCATTGGTAGGTGATAAAGTCCTATCACACTTTGGTTGTGGGTTTGATTCCCACATACTTGTCCGACCCGACGGGTTTTTGTCGGTCCTATGGGTTGTCCTTTTTTGAAAACTATACTATTGTAACATAACCAAAAGTTATATCCTTAAACAATACTATCTTATGTCTAACATAATCTATTCCAATCTTTAGGTTTCTCCAAAATACTTTTGTCCAATCTCATAGTATAAATAAAACGATTACTAAAAAGGTCATCTACCAAGCATTGAATATAATCATTTATCGCCCATATAAGATATATATCTTGTTTGTCACACTCCAAACATGTGAATTACTTAATCATGTATTCTCTTGAAACATGAGTACCCATTGAACCTTAGTGAAAACACGAATTCTGTCAAAAGATAACTCTTTCCACATACCAAAACCCAAAATTTCTATATACTAAAACCATGATATCACTTTGTCCATATATCAGTCATGTTCTCATGAATACTATCAAATATATAATTTCCTCCTTATCACTTCATTATGTGCATATCATCTATTTTCCAAAAATATTTCAATCACTTTTAATGGTTACTGGTACCATAAAATTATTGAAAAACACAATATACCAATACATAAATATTCTAATATTCAATGGTACTACAACATTATTTTGGAATCCCATTACATAATCACTTTATCATTCCACCACATCGTTGCCATTTTAGACATCGCCAATAAAGATCACACACGAATTATCTTTTTCCTTCTTCTTAAGAGGTTGTTGATGTCGATCATCATTAACCCTTGGATTCGGGCGTTGATTAGCATAATGCCCCCATTTCCTTGCACTTGTCTCATTTAAGTGTTGGTGGTGCGTTCTCTGTAGTCTTTTCCCTTTTCACATCATTACCTACCTTTTTCCCATTACATTGACACTCAACTGCTTTATGACCATCTTTTCCACACTTAAAATAGATTCGAGTCCCTTTAATACAATCTCCACCATTCTTCTTTCAACACTTTGAGCATAATGAAACATTCGTCTTCCTTTCACTATTGTATTGAGATTTTTCATTGAAATCCATCTTTCGTTTCTTGTTAAAACCATGAGATGGATATGAAACACCAATATCCAGTTATACCTTGATAGAACAACGCACAATTTCTTCATAGCTAATGAAGTCTCTTATAGCTAATTCCCTTCGAAGACATGGTTTTAAGACACTGAAGAATCAATCAACTTTACTTTCAGGTTGGATGATAAATCCATATGCATACCTTTCAAGCCTTGTAAAATTCGCCTCGTATATACCAACAGATTCATCATCCTTTTGCTTAAGCTCAAGGAACTACTCTTCCATCTTTGTTCAAATAATACAAGGGAAGTAATTATTGAAAAAAAGTTCTTGAACTAGTCCTATTCCAGGGATGCCATTTCATATTTGGGCCTTGTATTCTTAATTAGAGTCCACCACTGGTTCTCTTCACCTATTAAACGATAAATAGCTAAAATGAATTTTTCATTTTTTGAATATCGAAGTATGGAAAATATCGTCTCAATGGTACTGATCCATCGTTCAACAAAAAGATGATGAGAAGACCCATTGAAAGAAGGTGGGCGTTGCCTCATGAAGGACTCAATAGAATATTGTTCCCTTCTCTACTCATTTGGAAGTCTAGAATGATTCATAGCTTGTGTAAGTATAGCAATAAAATTTTGCACTCCATCTCCTATAACATTGGATTTCTTTGGAGGACAATCATTGCATTGTCCACTACATTGATCAACACTGTTCCTTCGGGTTCCATCCATCGTCTAAACCACAAAAAGAATAGTGTGAGGAAAAATTAATGCTAGGAAAACAACATAATAAAGGGGGAGTACCTTCAATATCTAAAATATAAGGTTTCATTATAAGATCTTTACCGTAATTCTAGGAAAATAACCTACACTTATACTTATCCTTATGGACATCCCTAAACATACCTTATAAATATCTCTAGGGATCTCACTAATGTTTTCGCATCCCAGATTCAAAAGGTTAACTAAACCTTCCCTCTGATACCAACTGTAAAGACCCATACTTGACGTACATAGACATTACATTACATTTGAAGAATAATTAATACCCATAAAAAAACCAACACTCAAGGATCGTAATAGTTTAGTGTCTTTGGAAATTCAGAACATAATCTTCTAATCATAGTGAAAGATATTCAACATCTCCCATAAAGATCATCCCATTTTGTTTTCTTATCTAAAAAATTTCTTTATATCATGGGGAAAAGAAAACATATAAAGTGTGAGCTCAAATTATTAGCAAGGGTAATCATGGAGAAAATAAAATAGACCATATACATTTGAACTTAAAAACATGAACATAATGTTTAAACATCAAAATATTGAGCAATGACATAAAACATGGAAGTACGTAAGGCATATATCTTAATAGAAAATAAATCATGATAAAATATCACGGGAATAAATATTCAATTATGGAAAACCATTAAGAACATGACATGAATTCCATAGTATCCATGACATTGCTGCCAAGACCATCTTAGTGGGCAAAGCCCCTTTCTGAATTGAGTTCACTCCTCGTTCCAGTCCTGTATCACTAAGACGGATTAACTTACTGTTCCACCCATGTATATCTCATGAGATATAAATCTTTACCCAATGCATCTGTGGGAGATATAGGTCCCACCCATCTCATATTGAAATCATTCTAACGTGTGCCAAAAAACAATCATAAATTATTCATCATAACCCAAAGAATAAAATGGGTTTTATATACATCATCCCATCATAACATTATCCATATAAAACAAATGGATATGATTTAATGATAAGAAAAATCAAACCATGAACATAATAGAGATATTATAATTGAAACATAAACATATAAAATAATGTCATGTTAGATGGAAAATACTTTTGATAAAAACACTTGAAATGAATTCCTGAGGAAAATATACTTTCTTCTTCGAATTTTTTTTATTTTTTTCACATAATGCCATACAATTTTAAAATATAATGATTTTATTGAAATTAATCATGAATTCTTGTAGAGTAAGCTTCATGAAAATATGGCGTTATGAAACTATTAAATTAATTTTATTCCATATAAGTTAAAAAAATGTTCTCTTTGTACTTTTTCCGAAGAAGTCAAAATGTTCCTCGTGTGGTAAACAAAAGTAAAATTCATTTCATAACATGTGGTAAAATTAAAAAATGGGTAAAAAGGTATTTAAACATACATGAAAACATTTTAAGAAAATATGGGCATGAATGATAACAATAACCCCAGTAAATACTTACGAATAAACAATCTCAGATAAAAACGAGATTGGAAAAGTTATCCCTTACCTAATGTCTGATATGCTTCGTACGTATCTGAACCACCTGTATAATGATTTAAATAATGTCATTGACTTATTACAGAATCATATTCATTGTTATTATATCATATATGGTTCACTTATGACATTATATTACACGTTCTTTTGTAAATTCTATGTTAAAGTAGCATTTTGGGTAAAATCATTTCAATTATCATACATGTCTTGATTTGTTGTTCATGGTATTATAAATTATATAAGTATTTAATTACTTACAGAATGTAAATAATGATTTATATATCATATATATTCTGTATATATATAGTATATATATAGAGAGATGGATAAATGAAATGAAATACGACATTCATGGAGACTGTAGGTCGTACATACACACGAACGATGGTTACCTTTCCTTATTGACATGAATGGAAGTAAGTATATGGAATATATATATAAATACATAAATCCATTACCTTTATCATGTAATATATTTCATTATTATTCATTATATATGCTTTATCATCATTCTTCAATGGTTAACAAGGAGAATGAATCTCATTGCGTCTTGGAGACGGTAATCCGTATGTACGCACGAGCGATGATATCGTTCTCATAATTACTGAATTGAATTGGATTGGATGATATAATATCTAAGAATCAGTATGATTTTATAATAACTATATATAGTTATTATTTACACCATTATACCCATCCAAGTAAGGTGGTGGTGGAAAAAAAGATTACATCACAGCATGAAGACGGTATTCCGTACATACGCACGCGCGGTGATTTCATTTTCTGTAGGATGGATAGAAGGTGAAATGTGGTTGTTTCATATTTATAATAACATATAAGTATATTAGTGATACTGATGTTTTAAATTTGTAATGAAAAAACTAAAGAAGAAGAATTTGAAGAAGAATGAAACTTGAAAGAATCTGTAGAAGATATTACCTCTTCTTCGACGCATCTCTTTTAAGCTTCCCCTTAAGGCACTAGAGTTGGTATTTTATGGAGAAAAAAACTCTATGATATAACTAGAGAGGTTGAGAAGATAAATTGGTAGGGTTTGGCCGATAATGAAGGCTCAATGTTGTGTAAAGAGGATAGGGAGGAGATGCCCTTTTATAAGAGAGGATAGGGGCACCTTAGAAAAAATGTAAAATATTATTTTATAATAAAGTAATATTCGGTTTATAATGGCTCCAAAGTGACTTATATAGAAGAAAAAGTGGGGATGGGTCTAAATAATCTCAAAAAATCATTTTTATACATGTTTAGGTTATTATTTTAAACTTATCATTTAGCTTTAACTCTAAGTTAAATTATTTAACTTTTACTGTGTCTTCTTGTTTTCTTACACTATATGGTTAATAAAAATACGATAAACTACCAATAGAACCCAAATTGGTTCTCTAATGTCATAGATATTATTATATATGTCTTTTGGACTACCCTTTTATTTTTAGGACCCTTATTTCAATTAATAATATAATATTTGTTTTAAAAACTGTTTTATGTCAATTTTGACACTATTTGGTAATTGATTTTGGTGAAGATCATAACAGCATGATTAGTTCGGAAAAAGTTAATTAAATAAATAATAACAAGTCATATTAACCTATATAATTATTGTAATTCATAAAAATTCTAAAATTACATTTATTTGGGTATTTATAACAACAATTATGTTAATATTTCATTAACAAGTTAATTATTGCATCATCATTGTGTCATAAATAAATTAAATTATATAATATCTAAAAATTATAAATAAAATACCATTATGTAGGAAATATTTTTAGCTTTCTAATGAATATTTATAGTATAATTTATATTGTGTTTAACCCTATATTAAATATTTTTTAGTTATTAAACATTGATTTTAACTCTTTTAACTCTTTTTTAAATTAAATAATAATAAATGTCGTAATCTGATCCAGGTTGACCTAACAGGTCATATTTTATTCCTAAGTTTATTTTTAGTCGAATTACACTTATCCAATAAAATTTATACATGTGTTAGGGTAATAATAATATCATTTTTACCCTTAATTGCCCTATTTAATTTTAACCGTGGTAAATAAAAGTAAAAAGTTACTATTCACCAAAATTTATTTTCATCTCATTGAACCACATTTTACTTAATGATATCAACCGTGTCTCTTGGATTTATGAAATTCAAATCATATAAGCGGTAACATTTAGATTTATGTAAATTTGCAAATGCTCATAGGAGGTGGGTAAAAGACGGTAAAACGTTCAATAACATTTTTATATATCTAAAATTATTATAAAAAAGAATCCAATGAATTAAATTGAAAATATATAGGTATTATAAATCTATTTTGACCTAAAATAAATTTAAATAAAATAAATAATTATTTAAATAAAAATTCGGTTTTTAAATAGTAACTTAGTGTTTTCACTATTCATCAAAAATTGAATGTTTTCCGAAAAATACCAAAAATTCACCCTAAGCTAATTTTGATATTCTGAATCCAAAAATGAAATCCATTTTGAAAGTTAATATTTATAAATTTTCAAAAAGTGGTTATTACTATTCATAACGGCTAGTTCATAATAATATTATAAAAATATATCGTTTATTGAAACTCGATATTGCGTACAACACACGCTGTCGAGGAAGGTTTCTCTGGCATGCAACACAAGCCTAGAATAGTGTTTGCATATACTGTATGCTAATACGGTGTTGCGTATAGTGCAATTTAATCTTGGTGTAACGTACAACACAAGAAATCAAAGTAATTAAAAGAATATTTTTCATAAAATCTTTTGGTGTTACATATAGCCTCTAAAAGATCTTTCAAGATGATCTTTTTTGGATAGAACCTTCCATGTGTGGTAGAATTCCCTTGTTCTTAATGAGCTACATGGAGGGCTCTCCCATGCGTTTATGCTTCATAAACAGTTAGACTATGGGTGTTATTAGAGTTGTGGCACTGAGCATAGCTATGTATCCTGTTGTATCCCCGACCTCGACGACCTCTTCCCCTAGTACCCTATCATCTATGGGGAACTCATGTTCATAATCAGAAACATCATTTTTATAGGTATTTTTTAATTGAATAATTTTAACAGAACTGAAGATGAACTCCCCATTTGATGAATATTCTTCCCAACTTTTCGATTCTTATTACTTCATTTAGAGGGGTGGTTCCCATTCTTTTTAGACAGATGTAGTGACATTATCTATGGTCAGGAAAATATTTGGACATGATGAAATGTCATATTCTTCCACTTCCTAATTATTCATTCAGTTATGTTGCTTCTTTTGGGATTGGATTTCTAAGGACTGAGATTTTGTGGAAGATGTCTTTTCTTTAGAGGAAGTGGAATAAGACAATGTTTTTTATTTCAATTTTTTCATAGAATGGAAGGAGTTCAGTTTTCTGTTTTCCTAACTATCCAATCATCAATGTTTTGGGGAATTTTACTTTTTTACTTCCTTCCATTCTCCTTCCTCATCTGAACTGGCAGTATTAACACATGCTACCTAGGCTAGTGAATTTTTCAGCATCACTTTCCTTGAGTCCACCAATTTTTTGTAGGAGTTCTGTAAAAAAAACTCCAATTTGGGGTGCCCCAAAATTTGATGGAAAAGGAAATAGTTTGGTAGGTCCACTTCTCCTTCCTTGTTAGGTTTCTTTGGCCTCAGAAACATAACTATGTCGTTTTCCATAGCAGATATGATGCATCTCGGTGCTTGTTCATTTTCAAAAGAATATATATTATTTTTTAACACCTAAAAATGAACCCAACATTTATATTTAAGATCATATTAACAAGGTGTTCATTGTTTTTGATACTCAGTAGGTGGATCCAAATGCTATTATGAGGTATTTGATGTTGGAACAGGTGAATGGGCCTACTTATGTGTAAATTTAGTAGCCTATTCATGTTTTCCCATCTTCTTGGAGGTGATGTGATTACTTAGTATTTGAATATAGTCACTCTTATGATGTCTTACACCTTTTGAGATGTCGAGGTCAGGTCCCGAAACCCTCTTGTGCATTTCACAAGGATTAATGTTGTGTAAATTCATCATGGATATTTCATACACAAATGGGAAGTAACAATTCTTTTGGGAGTGGTGTCTTCAATGAGTATGTTAATACTTTCAACTGAGTAATGAAATATAATAAAATTTCATTTTCCAATTTCTTTCAATTCATAAGATAAAATATTGTAATTTTCTATAACATTTAACTGAACTAGAAAAGGAATTTATGATGGAGATCATCCCATCTAGTGATCGATCGAGGATGCAGACTTGTGCACCACATAAAGGCTGGCCCATACAATGATTTTATAAATGATATGCATTTTAGTGATTCCTACTGCTCATGGGTCCCAATAATATGATCATAGAGAGGGTTCAGAAGCTTCAATTTCTTCTCCAGATATCCTGATCCATTGACCATTGGAAATTTTTGATTCCCAAAATTGGAGGAGGGGGATTTAGATCCACCCATTCAGGATAAAAACTTTTTATAATTTTATTGGAGCATGTTGTCCTTTAATTTCTTCCAATAGAGTCTTTAGTGACTCAATGGTGTTAATGAGAATTTGATAAATATATGGCTGAGCCAGCACTTGAATGGTTGTGATATATTGAACATGAAATAGAGAGGAAACCAATAGAACCACTAGTGGTGGAACCATTGGTATTTACCTTGGATAACCCATGAGGACATGTTTGTAAGGATGTGATTGAACCTATTCTACATGTGTACCCAATGGATAGAATTCCACATCTGTATCAGTAGTTGAAACAAATCCACTTTACTGAGGTGATCCTATTGGAAGTGGAAGTTGAGGATTTTCTTGTACCATATGTCTTGAAGGTGTGCTGCTTCGGAGTAATTCGACATTGACTCTTTTAAACTCCATCACCTCATCTTCTTTACTAGGAAAATATGTCATCACGTGAAAGAGTTTGACCTTCTCCACGGGAAAAAGTGATACACGTTATTATATTCAAAGTTTCCCATATTATGTGCTTTCTGAAAAGGAGGAAGTTGATTATTCGAGGGGATACTGAAATTTTGGGTAAGCCTTTGATTTCAGGTATGCACACCTCCTTCTTTTACTTTGGTGTGGACCGTATTATCAATAATAAATTCATCATATCAATCACCTGAATTGGATTAATTTTCTATAGGATCTTAAATAATGGAATTAATGACATTCACTAACGCATAATACATTGATGGAATTATATCAGTACCTTTGTGAGATTTACACCGACTGAGCCCTCCACTAGACCTATTTATCCAATTTTTTGGTTCTTTAGGAACTGTTTTAAGGACACTAACCTAAATGGAATCCTTATATAGTTCATTTGTGCATTCATTTTGTAGCTTATTCCCTAATCATGATAAAATAGACTTCTACTGAGGAAGGAATTGCGAATTTGAAAAGGCGTACATCCATAAGGGTTGGGGATGTTTCTATTCTTATTCCTCAACACTTTAGACTCTGTTTGTTTAATCTAAGGGTTGGATTAAAAATAAACCATCGATATGGGATAGGGTGGCTCCTGACCTTCCATGGATTATTTTAGCGCATCTTCTCTTTGGATTTTATGAATTCTTTTCTGAATATTGGTTGGGTGGATTATCCAGTAATCACATAAATCGCCTGTTTTGGAAGACCATTGTTCTATTAAATAAATTTTTTCAATTTGATTATTTACATCAACTAAGAAGTAGGTTTTCATGATGTTTTCATAATATTGATGCAAAATTATCTCAATAACTTTCTCTCTTTGTGTCTCTCTTTTGTGGAAGTTAGTCAAGTATTATTCTAGTTGAGAATCTCTTCGTTCATGAAAATAATTTTCATATTGTTGCTATCCGGGAGAAATAAAAATGAATGAGACATCATTATATGGGAATTACTGGATTTTGTGGGTAGCGAAATGCAATGCTCTATGTGAATCCCATCCTATCATTTGAACACTGTATTGGGTTTTTGTGATTGTGAGAACCTCTTTCATGCAGCGATGCATTCACATTTAATGTATCTCTAATACTTCTCAACTTTTTCATTTTGGGAAACCCTGAGATATTCCATTCCAATTTGGCACTACAACCCTTCATTTACCTTTACATTACTTGGATATTTGTCCTAAAGTAATACTCTTTCCTTGAGATGATGAATATTTTTTCATATGCTGATGCGAATATCATGAATTCAATCTACCTCCAATATTTATGTAATGTTTTGTTGAGGGGTGTCCAATTTCCAAAAATTTAATGGTACACCATTTTTGGTAGTTGCTTCCTCATATTGAACAAATCCCTTTTGTCTTTTGTTATAGGTTTTTCAACCAGGTCCAACCCGAGTGGAAACTTCTTATTTTTTTCACCTAAAACAATGGGTTTAGTTAGGATTTACACTATTGTACTGAAAGGGAAGAGTCCCAAGGCTGGTTCATAGAATGAATGTCTCCTTGGTCTATCTACCGGATGATAATTTAATTCACCCTCTAGTGAAAAGGTATCATACATGACTGGCCTTGTATTTTTATGTTCCTCTAGATAGGAGGTCTTTCTCATCACTACATTATTATATGTAGAATTATCATGATAGTGTGAATCACTACTATGGAGTGGAATTTCATAGTGAATAACATCATGAGGTGGATCATCATTATGGATTACAGTAATGGATAGGTCCACTTGCTCTATGGTATTTTGGACACATGGAGGGTTGTCATGGCCCTCATCAAAAGATAAGATCTACAGATTGACTGAATTCTCATGAATAATGATTTCACGATAATGTTTCTAATGAGGACATTTAGAGTTACTACTATTTCTCCAATAATTTTTTTTGGGATGGTAGGATCTTCAGGTGGAATAGATAAATTTATCATGGCTTCACGAAATCCAGTACTAAGTGTATTCAGATCGAAGAACGACTATTGATTCTTCAATTTGTTTGATGACTCTTCTTATTAGATTTATTATTACTAGAAATTAAGTCCACTTACTGGGATAAGTGGTTATCATGAGAAGGTGTATGTGACCACATGGGAGTTTACATTAGAATAATCCAATTATCTCTAGTTGGAGTGGGTGTATATTCCTTGTTCAGTTTTCCATATAATATGGGGGAATGTACCCCATTACCCTCCTGAACTAGAACTGAGGTGTGAATCTACTTTGAGATGGCTTGATGATGATTCATCCCTGGGATGGGGATAAAATTATGTGTTTGTCCCTCTAGCTTTGCTAATGTTTTCGTTGTGATATTCAAGAATGCTTCTGGGATATGGGAAGGAATTTGAGTCTACTGATTCATCATTTACAAAATATTCTTGGTGACATTAGCAGCTGAAATGGGAATAAACCTCCATTATGTACCTAGAGTAGGTGTATGTACCTACTCTTATCATCCCATTATTTTCATTGGATACCCACAATACTCATATATGGGGTCAGTGTGTTTATTCTACGACAAGTTCATCATCGAAGCTTTCTGACTGACTTCTCTAGGTGCTGCCAAATGAGACTATTGGATGGCTTGATGAATGTTAGAAGGTGATTGTTCTTACTAGCTATTTTAAAACAAGAATGGTCAGGATACATCCTTATGTGCTACCAGATGAGACCCTTGGAAGGCTTTGTGTGTGCAGGAAGGTGTATGTTTTTTCTTGAAAATTGCATCTACATTTGGTCGACGGGATTCTTTGAATGTCGCCAGATGAGTTTACGGACTGTATGATAGATTTTAAGGTGGTGTATGTGATTTCTCAAGAAGTCCACCAAATTTGAATGACAGGATTGGTTGGGTGTCACTAGACAAGTATACTAGCTGACAGAATGACGGTGGATTACTGTATTCACATGCTCACTATTTGAAACCAAACTAGGTTTGTTGACATAACCAGATAAGGAAAAGGTAGGAACCTTCTCCCTATTAGCCAGTTTTTCCCAAATTGTTTTTAATGGATGACGAGGTCTGAGGGACCTAGTACAGACAACCAATGATAACACACTCATCATGTTGAGGGTTTTCTTTTGCATGGCACCGAAGTAGATGATTGTTGGAAGGTGCCTTCAAGTAGGACCATTATGTCTTAGGGATGAGGCCATAGGTGATCCATTTGTTAAACCCCCTGATACATGAGTGGGAATATTTGTTTTATTCTAGAGAAAAGTGTTCCTGAAATGGTTGAAGACATTGGTTGGAACTATCTACGTCTGTACCATAGGTCATTACTGGCCAGACGATTGTGGATTTTTGTTGATCTAGAGGGGCTTGCCGGTCAGCCTCTGAGGTCTTGATAGTACAATTTTTATGGTACTATCGGAAAAGTGCATTGGACACCCATTGTTGAAGATTCTAATTTAGTGACGGAATTCTCCATGAGGATGAGAATCCACCTTGAGCAACGGACGAGTAAATCATGGGTGTAAACTTGATTGAACCCATTTGGAATGGAGAGTGTTCATAAAAGAAAGTTCTTGTTTATACAGAAAATTAAAACAATTAAATCTAGGAAAATAGCATACTTTGGATGAACACATGCATGATTGGTTGCATTATCAGACCCTATTTTATTGATTGATAGGTGTCTGCTAGATGGGAAAGACTATCATCTTTGTTAATGATTCACATCGAGTTCTCTATTTTTTTTATTTTCATATGGATGTAAAAACTGGCTTGATGGATAATAACCAATATTCTTTTTTTATAGAGGGGTTTTAATTGTGGTAACCCACCAACTTGGTTATGGATTCATGTCAATTTTACCGTTTTTTGTTTCCCTCAGAAATGGAACTTCATTAGGAAACAAAATTTTCCCATAGAGAATGGATAATACATCCCTTTCATGGAGTGATGGAGTTTCCATAGTTAAGTCATTCACGTCAGGTTCACCATTTTTTATTTCCCTTAGAAATGGAACATTGTTAGGAAATGGAATTGTTCGATGGAGACCGGCCATTACCTCCTTTTTATGTTGTGAAGCATATATCTTAGTTATGTCAATCAAGTCAGTTTCACCACTTCATTTTTCCATCATAAATGTTTTTTTTGAAATGGAATGGTTTGATGGAGACTGGTTAGTACATCCCATTTATGGTGTGATGGAGATGTCGTAGTTAGGTCATTCATTTTGTGTTCACCATTTTTTTCCTTTAGAAAGTGTGTTGTGGTTAGGAATCTCAATTTTCAAATGGTTTCCAACGGATTTATTAATGGAACCAAAAACACCCAATTGTTTTGTATCTAAAGGGACCTAATTTCCAAAGGTAGGCGTTCATTAGTTTTTTTACCTATGATACTAAATAACATGAATTGGTCTAAATGATTGGAGGATGGGCTCATCAGACCATTATGGGTGGATTATTTCCTACTTTGGGACTCCTTCATAGATTTATGATATGTTCATGAATCCTTACTAATTTACCAAGTGTAATCTAGGTTACCCTATAAGTTTTCAATGAATTAATAGAATGTGTAGAATTTATATTCATCCATATATATCAATGTTTCTCCGTTAATGGAGATATATTTATGTGTCTGAGATTCTCCATCAATGGTATCTCTCATATACTACATCGAGATTCTTTGGTAGTTATTATGACAATGCTGGTTTTTAACCAACTCAGTGGGTCACTCTAGAGTTTATGATCATCCAGGTTTATGAATTTCACTCTGGAATTTATCATTGTCTAGGTAGAAAAATGTTTACTCTATAGCTTACTATCATCTAGGTAAATAATGGTTACTATGGAGATTATCATCATCATGAGAGACATATGTTGTTTTGATGATGGGATAGAACCCATAGATGGGATTCCTATGTATCCTTGTGAAAGGAATCATAAACCATATATTTCGAACCACTTAATGGGACACATCATACCTTCTAAGGTCATGAGATAAGGAACCAACCATAGAGTTCAATGTCATGAGGTAGGGACATATAGGAGGAAGGTTCATAGTCAAATTGTTGTGTGTATCTTATGTCTAAACATCCCAAAGAACAAGGAAGGAATATGTGATTCAATATTGAGTTATACCATGCTTGGAATTAGACCCAGAGAGAGTAGGGTTGATTTTGAGTATTGGTTTTGAGCCTCAGGGAAGCATCCTATATATCCCATTTGGAAGGGAATAAAATCCCATGTAGTTCAGTAATTCTCACAGGGGAGTATTTCCCTTTGAGAGAAATTGGTTAGGGATTAATCCTATAGAGGATGCCCTTATAATAGGGTCTACAAGATATTTCTTCACCCATTGAGATTTATGTGGGGTGTTAATTAGTGTGTTACTCTAAAAGAAGATTCCCGAATTAAGGGAATTAGGGTTGGACTCCAGAGGATGATGTCCAGTGAGCTTGGACCCTAGGTGAGGGATTCATACATATCCCATATATGGTGGGAATCAGATTTATCGTAGTTCATTCATCTAATTGGAGAGTACATCCCTTTGAGAGGAAAATTTTGGGGCTTACTCCAAATACAAATTCCCTAGTAAATTGGGGATTTTTGATTGGGACTACATTTTGAATAAGATATCCATTGATATCGGGACATAGGTATATTCCCTAAAAATCCTGGTTATGGAAGGAATCAGATTTATCATAGATGAAGAAATGAGGTGGATTTTATGGATATTGTGATCATAAAAAATCTTTAGGCATGTGTAATTCATGCTCACTGTGAGAAACAATAGAATGTGAAAGACTAAAGAAACCACACACACTTTTCCACCTTCACTGTCGGAAGAGGTGGAGCATATGATATAAGAGGCTGCAGCGACAGTGGAAGAGGTCATGGCTATGATGGAAGAACCTGAAGCAATGATCCCTCCATATTTAACCATTACATTAGATAGGGGTCCAATGAAAGGAACGTTTGAAGGTGAATGGTGAATAGAGGATTGATATTGCAACCACCGACATGAAAAGCTACGGGCTTACAACCGGATTGCTACGGTAAAATAGGTCCCATAGTGGGGAGCGAGGCATCTCCCTTATATAAAAGGAAAATGAAGTGTGATCCTCTCCCCCTACCAGGGACCTTAGGATCCAAATATTATTTATTAAAAGTGAAAGAAAATTTCTAATCTATAGAATCCAAGACCTAGAACTCCTCAACATTATCCTTGGGGTAAGGGTCTATGTGACCATAGATATCCAAATCCATAGACACCTTGAGGATCTTTACCCTCCAGTATGAAAAGTGTGGGAAACCTCTTACCAAAGATATAGAAATCCAAATGGGGGACAGGAAAAAGCGTGTTTCCTAAAGATTTGGAAAATCACGAGGTCATGGTGGAGGTTTCAACATAATCTATTTTAGGAATGGAATCCAATGAAGGTGATGCCCCTTCCATGATTGGATTTGAAGGAGGCTTCATGAAAGGATTGACCAGGTTGAAGGCGTGAGGTGAACCAAGAAGGGGTGCTCAAGTATGTGGGGTGCCATTATGGAAGAGTTATTTTCTTTCACCTTAAGTGATGACAAACATAGATTACTATACTTGGGAGAGAGTAGGCACAAGCCTTCATGAGTCTTCATAGGTATTCCCAGAAGTGAGGCACACAACTTCCTTCTTGATGTTGGGCGGTTGCACAATTGTTCTTAAATTAGGAGGTTTTAGAGAGTCACTCATGCAAGTTGTTTTAATTTTTAACACTTGGAAACCCTAATTCTTGTTATCCCCCTTTAATTCACTTTGTTTACATGTTATGAGACATTCTTAGAGGTTTCATTGGACTTGGCTAAAGCACTAGGAAGATCATAGTAGCAATGAGCCTTCAGGGAAATTCATCCATTAAAATAAAGACCCCAAGGGTCAATTTATAGAAAAATATGGTAAGTTGAATGATGATGACTTGGTCCGCATGTGATGACATGAAATGTAAGTGAGGTGGAATGCAGGTACAATGAGCGCCATTGTGTTTTGGACATAGAAAAACAATCTACTCCATATCACGTCGGTTGAACCCCCACACCCCTACTTGGGATCAGTGTTGGGTAGCGGGCCCAGCCCTTCGGGCCACTGCATTTGCTAAAATCACAAACCCCCATGAAACATTTAGAGTCGCGCTGTGAAATTTTTTAGCCTTGTTGAGGACGTTAATGGTCATGGAACATGGAAACACAATCTTCTCCATCTTTCGGTATATAAATGTATTTCTACTACAACTCATCATTTTGTGTCAAAGTGAGGTTCACATATTAAATTTTCTTGAGAATTTCAGGGAACACATTTCATGGTGTCTACACATACCCTACCATGATAAGTGGTAATGGAAAAAATGATTGATATCGATTTGCGAGGTGGTACACTACGGGAAAAATAGATTTTTTCGATGGGATATTTTTGACGGGTTTAATTCCCGTCGCGAATAGCCCGTCCCAGATGTTATTTGCAACGAGAGATTTGACCCGTCCCAAATAATTGGTTATTTGCGACGAGTTTTGGGGTCCTATTAGAAAACGTTTAGCGCAGGTTGCACGCTAAACCCCAGGAAGGTTATTTGCAACCGTGAAATTCCCCCATCGTAAATAGTGCATCAGTCGAATGATATTTGCGACAGGATGTTGTCCCCGTCCCAAAAAGTGTGTCAGCAGGCAACTATTTCCGACAGGACCCGTCACAAATACCCTTTTAACCACCGATAGTAATTAATGCGAGTTAAGGAATTTTCGACGGGACACTTCCCAAATAGTCTCGTCGCAATAAATAAATCCTATATATACCCCCCATCTGTTTTTTCTACTATTCCCCTCAATTCTCACTTTCTCTCTCTCTTTGAACTCTCTTTTTAGAGTGAAAATGTTTCGGAATTAGTTTTTTTTACGAAGAATTTGTGAAGCCATCTACATCAATAAGAGATCAAGTTTAAAGGTATTTATATTTTATTTATTTTAGTATTTTATTTCATTTTATGTTAATTTTAATTATTTTTGATTAGTTGTAATTAAATTAGATTTAAATTATTTTTTTATCAGTATTTATTTTTTATAATAATTTGAAATTATTAGTTCTAATTCTTAATAATTAGTTATAAAAAATAATTATTAACGATAATTAGTATTGTATATAAATAGTTTGTGGTAATTTGTAATTAGTAGCTATAATTTGTAGTTATTTTATAGTAATTAAGGTTATTTAGTAATAATTTGGGGGTAATTAGTAATAATTAGGGCTAATTAATAATAATTGGCGATAAATAGTAATAATTAAGAAAAATAGTAATAATTTGTAATAATTAGTAATAATTAGTAATAATTAAAAATAATTAGTAATAATTAGTAAAAAATAGGAATAATTAGTAATAAATAGGAATAATTAGTAATAAATAGGATTAATTAGTAATAAATAGGAATAATTAGTAATAAATAAGAATAAATATTAATATAAAGGAATAAATAGTAATAATTAGGAATAAATAAGAATAAATAGTAATAAATAGTAATAAATAGTAATAAATAGTAATAATTAGTAATAATCAATAATAAATAATAGTAAATAGTAATAAGTAGAAATAAATAGGAATAATTAGTAATAAATAAGATTAATTAGTAATAAATTGGAATAAATAGGAATAATTAGTAATAAATAAGAATAATTGGAAATAATTATGAATAAATAGTAATAAATAGGAACAAATATTAATAATTAGTAATAAATAAGAATAAATAGGAATAAATAGTAACAAATAAAGATAAATAGTAATAAACAGTATGAAATAGTGATAAACATTAATAAATTGTAATAATTAGAAATAAATAGTAATAATTAGGAATAAATAGTAATAACTGGTAACAAATAGTAATAAATAGTAATAATTAATAATAAATAGTTATAAATAGTAATAATTAGTAATAAATAGGAATAAATAAGAATAATTTGGCATAATTAGGGATAATTATTAATAAATAAGAATAGTTAGTAATAATTAGGAATAAATAGCAATAAATAGTAATAATTAGGATAAAATAGTAATAAATAGGAATGAATACTAATAAATAGTAATAAATAATAATAAATAGTAATAATTAGTAATAATTAATAAAAAATAATAATAACTTGTAATAAATATGAATAATTAGTTATAAATAGGAATTGATAGGAATAATTAGTAATAAATAGGAGTAATTAGTAATAAATGGGAATAATTAGTATTAAATAGGGATAATTACTAATAATTAGGATTAAATAGCAATAAAGTGTATCAAATAGTAACAAATAAGAATAAATAGAAATAAATAGGAATAAAGAGTACTAATTAGTAATAATTAGTAATAATTAGTAATAAATAGTAATAAATAGTAATAAATAGTAATAAATAGTAATAAATAGTAATAAATAGTAATAAATAGTAATAATTTGTTATAATTAGTAATAATAAGTAATAAATGGTAATAATTAGTAATAAATAGAAATAATTATTAATAAATTAGTATAATTAGGAATAATTAGTAATAAATAGAAATAAATGGGAATAAATACGAATAAATAGGAATAATTAATAATAAATAAGAATAATCAGTAATAAATTTGAATAATTAGTAATAAATAGAAATAAATACGAATAAATAGGAATAAATAGTTATAATTAAAAATAAATAGTAATAAATAGGAATAAGTAGTAATAATTAGGGATAAATAATAATAATTAAGAATAAATAGTAATAAATAGTATTAAATAGTAATAATTATTAATAAATATTAATAAATAGTAATAAATTGTAATAATTAGTAATAAATAGTCACAAATAGTAATAATTATTAAAAACTGATAATAATTAGTAATAATTCGTAATAATTAGTAATACTTAGTAATAATTAGTAATAATTTTTAATAATTAGTAATAATTAGTAATGATTAGTAATAATTAGTAATAATTGGTAATAATTTGTAATTACTGGTAATATTTAGTAATAAAAAGTTTTAAATAGTAATAATTAATAATAATTAGTAACAATTAGTAACAATTAGTAACAATTAGTATCAATTAGTAACAATTAGTTAGAATTAGTAGCAATTAGTAACAACTAGTAACAATTATATGTAATTAGTAACAATTTGTAACACTTAGTAACCCTTAGTAACACTTCGTAACACTTGGTAATAATGAATAACACATAGTAACAATTAATAACAATTAGTAAGAATTAGTAACAATTTGTAACAATTTGTAACAATTAGTAACAATTAGTAACAATTACTAACTATTAGTTAGAATTAGTAACAATTAGTAACATTTAGTTTGAATTAATAAGAATTAGTAACACTTAGTAACACTTAGTAATACTTGGTAACACTTAGTAACACTCAGTAACACTCAGTGACACTTAATAACACTTAGGAAAAGTTAGTAACACTTAGTAACACATAGTAACACTTAAGAAGAGTTAGAAAGAGTTAGGAAGAATTTGGAAGAGTTAGGAACACTTAAGAAGAGTTTGGAACACTTAAGAAGAGTTAGGAATAGTTATGAAGAATTATAAAGAATTAGGAAATATTGGGAAGAATTAGGAAGAATTTGGAATAGTTAGGATGACATAAGAAGAATTAAGAGTAGTTATGAATAATTAGGAAGAATTGGGAATAGTTAGGAATACATAAGAATTATTTGGAAGAATTAGAAATACTTAAGAATACTTAAGAAGAATTAAGAATACTTTGGAATACATAGGAATACATAGGAACACTTAGTAATACTCAGGAATACTTAAGAATAGTTTTTAACACTTAATAATACATTGGAATATAATCAGTTGTAATAAATTTTAATAAATTTTAATAACTTTGAACAATTTCTAGTGGATTTGCGACACTCCTTTTGCTCGATGATTCTTCTGCATTAAACATTCACCGACACAATAAAGTTATGAAAATTATGAATTGACTTATGCATATCCAATCTCATATGCATGAGTTTGAATATGCATTCATAGGACCATATTTTGTCATAATGTTTTCAAGTGGTGATAGTTGAAATCAGACGATTCGTCGACAAAATGGGGACTCTTTTGTCCGATAGATCATTACCTACATATTTATCACACTGAAATCAAAGTGAAAAATCTTCTCAGAGGTATGCTTATACATTCTCGTATGCACAAGAATGTATATGCGTACCTCCAAGAAGATTCTTCATTGACATTTCAGTGTGAGAATGTTGCTCGTAAATGATACGTCCGACAAAAGAGTAGTAGTCAATCTACTGGAAATTGTGTAACCAAAAATTAATTGTAATTATTAAGAAGTATCTGTAATTATTTATCTTCTTTTTTAAAATGGGGTTTTTATAATTTCAAATTATTCCAAAATAGTAATGATTTAATATTTTGTCGAAAAATATTGAACAAGGTAGTTGAAAATAGTCATCATTAGATGATCATGCCTGGATAAATCATTATAGAAATCCAAATGGGTTTGGATTAAATACTGTATGTATTGAATGTGTTCAAGATTTCTTATCATTTGCATTATCAGACCCAAATTTTTTTTCAGAAGGCTCAATTAAGTGTCCTTGTCAAAAATGTTCTCTGAGAACAGTTGGAATATTTGAAAAGGTTGGGGGACATCTCTTGTGGTTTGGTTTTCAACTAGAATATATCTTTTGGTATGAACACGGTGAACAAAATTTTAGAGAATATACTAATAACCTGATTCCGGATCCATCATGGTTTCAAAATTTAGTACATGATGTTGCATGTCCATTTGTTCAACAAACTCAAACTCATGATGATATTGATTTAATTACTGAGTTGGAACCATCTGAATTTTATATGTTATTGAGGTATGATAAGGATACATTGTATCCTGGTTGCAGGATAAGGAAAGTAGAAGTGGTTGAAAATTTTATGGCTATTAAATCAGATAATGGAATGTCAAACAACTGTTTTGATCAGAGATTTTCTGTGGATAAAACACTCTTACTTGAAAGAAATGTGTTGCCTCCAAATTAATATGAGTGGAAGAGGTTGGTTCATAATCTGGGCCTTATTTATCAGAAGATTCATGCATATAAAAATGATATCATCTTTTATTCTTGTGAAAACGAGTTATTGGATAGTTGTCCCACATGTAGAGAATCGGGGTATAAAGAAGTTCAACCAGGGAAGTCTGGATCAATTCCTATAAAATAGTTGAGATATTTACCCTTTAAAACTAATTTGTAGAATTTATTTATATCTCAGAACACAACATCAATGATTTCATGACACAAAACCAATATTTATACTGATAAAAGCTTGAATCATTAATTTAAGGGAGATTCATGCAAACATTTTGACTGTCTATATCTGCCTTTTTCTTTAGAACCCTAAACGTGCGATTGAGTCTTTATAATGATAGTTTTTGTTTGTTTGGTTCTGAAGGGTAGTCAGTATTCATGTTGGCTTATATTTATAACTCTGTAAAATTTACCTCCATGGATGTTGATGATGGAGTCCTATTTCTCTTTGACCTTATTAATCTTAGGAAATCTGAAAAAGAACATTGATGTTTATTTGAAACCATTTATTGATGAGTTAAATTCATTATGGAGTAACGGTGTTAGTACATATGATGTTACAGTGAAACACAATTTCATATTAAAAGCTACATTGATGTGGTAAATTAATGACTTTCCGGCATATGTTATGTTATTTGGTTAGAGTACACATGGTCTGAAATCATGTCCTTTCTATATGAAAGAGAACAATGGCTTTATGCTCTTCAATGGAAAAAAACCATGCTTTTTTGACTGTCATCACCGATTTCTTCCAATCGATCATCTCTTTCGGAGGAACAAAGCTCATTTCAGAAAAGGTACTATTGAAAGGGATGAACATCCAAAAAAGATCTTAGGTAAAGAGTTAAAATCAATTGTATATTCATAACCTCCCATCACATTTGGGCCAACATTAAACCAACAAAAAATTCGTGGGTTTGGGAAATGACATAATTGGATAAAACAACACATTTTTTGGGATCATCCATATTTGTCTAATTTGTTGGTCTGCCACATGTAGGATGTCATTCATATGGAGAAGAACTATTTTGATAATTTATTTCATACTGTTTTTGATACACCAGGTAAAACCAATGATACTATAAAGGCACGATTAGATCTTGCCCAAATTTGCAGGAGACATGAACTTGAACTATTCGTAAATGTCAGATCACAGAGGTTAATGAAGCCAAAAGTAGTTTATACATTGTCCAAAGAGAGTCACTTATTATTTTTCAGGGGATTGCAGATATGAGACTTCCAGATGGATATGATTCTAATTTGGGAAGATGTGTTAAGAATGTTCATATTAGCGGATTAAAAAGTCATGATTGTCATGTTATAATGGAAAGAATTATGCAGATTGGTTTCCGAGGTTTGTTGAATTATATTATTTGGGATTCGATAAAAGACATATCATATTTTTTTGGGACATTTATGCAGCGGCAATAGACAACGATGGGCTATGAAAACTGGAAAAAGATATTGCTATAATTATTTGTAAACTGGAAAAAATATTCCTGCCAACTTTCTTTGACTCAATAGAACATCTTATATTACATTTTCTACATGAAGCTAAATGTGGAGGTCCATTACAGTTTCGATGGATGCACCCATTTGAGAGATGCATGCATAAATGGAAGGAAAAAGTATGTAACAATGTATTAGTCAAATGCACACTTGTTAAAGATTATTTGCAAGAGGAAATTTATTTTTTTCTACTCTTATTATTTTGAATCTGAATATCCCTCAAAACACAATCCACATGGTATAGAATGAGGGGAATATTGATGAAGAAATGGACGATCAATTATCATTTTTAATCATCCAAATATTTTCTTCGGGGGAGTTCATGAACATTGTCTTTCAGATGATGAATATCACAGAGCTAATATATATGTTCTGCACAACTATGAAGAAATGACATCATTTGTTCTGTGACTGCTTCAATTAATTATTCTATAATTTATATTACAGTATGTAATCTTCTTTTATTTGTAGGTTATATGATAATTATATTAAGAAATAACTTCCACAAATCACGACAGTTACTCTTAAAGAACGCAGAAAAAAAATTTCATAATGGTTTCCAAAACAGGGAACATAAATTATTGATGGTTTAATATATCAATTCAGTTTATTGTTTATTATATTGAAAATTGATTCACTAATTTCAAGTGTCCCAACATACTGATAAAATTGATAACTGACTGTGTATATTTCTAACCCACCATCCAAAATGGTAAAATATTATAATTCATATGTGGTGAATTGTTTTCTATTTCATAAACATTCATATAGGGAATCAAAACTACAAGGAAAAGTGGGGTTTTCTTGAGAAGATCTCATCATAGAGAAACATAAGTTGACTTTTACGACATTCTAGATGAAATTATTGAGCTCTGTTATCTAGGACAGAATAACATAACGATGATTAAATGTCAGCGGTAAGATACTGAGAGAGGCTTACATGTTCATCAGACTCATGGAATTGTCAATATTAAATACAAAATTCTTCTTGCAGTAAATGAACTATTTTTACTGGCTCAACAAGCACATAAAATTTATTATGCAATGTACTGTGCTATATCAAGAGACCTGAGTGATTGGTAGATCATAATAAAAATGAAATTTTAAGAAAATCAGTTTATTTAAATTGAATTTTGTTCCACTAATGTGGAAGGAATAAATTTTTTTCAAGAGACTACTCAAAATCCATCTTTTTCACCAAGAGAAGTGAATATCGGTGATGACTCCCCACAATTAAGGGTCTATGGTGAAAACGATATTAATGATGTTACAAATGAATTTTAAATGATAGGAGATGATCAAAATAAAAGTCATATGGATATTGATGATGTTGAGGACGAATATGAAGACATTTACATCCTCATATATGAACATGATGATGAAGGTGAATATTGAAATAGTTAAATGCTGTTTATAATCATAAATAATATATATCTATATATAATAGTTATTTTCAACTATATCCTAACAACAATCATTTTGTTTTTCAGATGGACCCTGATCTATTTCGGGAATTGGAGGAGGCTGAGCTACCTTTGGATGAGGGGGATTTGGGATCATCTCACGCTGAGCCTACAAGCAGTTCAGGGGGTATGCACAGGGGGCACGGTCTTGCGTGACTAATGATTCCTGACCCTATTCCCGAGCAACGTCCATGTCTTGGCTTCAATCAATGAACACATAGGTATGGTAACCTATAAATTTTAGTTACATTTCATTAATTATTTTATTTACTAATTGTTTGATTATTTATTCTTTTTTCACAATTTTGCGCATGTTATAGTTGGATAGGAGGGAGCTATCTTACGCAATTATTTTTCTCATCCATGGATCATATGGTAATAGATTCCCGTTAATGTGCATCATGGAATGTTCAATCAATTACTGGTACATAAATAAATATTATTTACTTTGAAATTTATTTTATTAATAACTTGATATTATAAATTATTTTTATGGTTTATGGTATCCCATCGATGATATAATGTGTGACTCTATCCACCAGCATGAGAGGTTTCTATACGTTAACATTTCGGTTAGTTTTTGTACAATTTCATAAGGACGAAAATTAAGAAATCAGGAGTGACAGTATTTTATTGAGTCATGTAGAGCCCACCGACCGGAGTACATTTCATCTCATGTTTCGGAGGGATTATGTTCACACTAGTTGGGTGGTGGATTTCAGAGGGGAACTTTATTTGGTCGGTAGTACCTGGGGAGAAATGAGGTGACACATCGAACAGGTAACCATACATTCAGTATGAATAGAGAGCGTCTAGTAAATATATTCTTAAAATATTTTATATAACATTAAATATAAATATTTTCTTTTATATTCCTATATGCAGTCGAGCGTCCTGATATTATGGAGTACGACGTTTATTGGAGGATGTATAGTGATACAGCCACTGGAGAGATTAGAGATGATTTCTAGAATTGGATTGTGTTCAGTTTTTTTTTTCAGTTTGAAAAGTTTCTACATACAATATTTTTACAATTTGAATTTCAAATTGGAAATGAAGGAGTCATATAAGGCTGTAACCTCTCAGACACAGGCTGAGAGTCAGGACGAGATGACTGATCAGACCAGTTCCCACCATTTCGATGAGATGGCAAAGATATAGAAGACTCAGTATGGCTTTGAGAAGGGTCGAGTAGTTGGTATCAACTCTCATTTGACTCCTGCTACTTATTGTGGTATTACTTCGATGTTGGCATCTAGCTCATGATGAGCTCGTGGAGAGGCATCATCTTCTAGATCACAGTATCTAGATTAGATGTGGGATCAGACTAAGCTTATAAAGAGTTTGCAGAAGAAGTATGAAGAGATGTGTCAGTAGAAACAATAGCAGCAACAACATCACAAGGAGAATATGTGTTGATAGCAGTAGAAACAGTAACAGCAGCAGCACGAGGAGGAGATGCGTCGATGGTAGCAGCAGCATCATGAGCATATGGAGTATATGCACCATCTAACTCATAGTTTAGAGATGGAGTTTCCTCCATCATCTCATACAGCTCCCCACCTCCTTCCGAAGATGATCCCCCCAATGATTTTGTTATGTTAAAAAATTTGAATTCATGATTTGTTGTAATCTGAACTATTGACAATTTTTTTCTTTTATATTTGTGCGAATATTGCATAATTTAATTTTTTTATATTTAATATTTTATTATTTATTATTACTATTATATTTTATAATGTTTTTTTTATTTTAGTAATAATAATAATAATAATAATTTATATTTTTATATTTTTTATGAATATTAAGGAATTGAATTTTTTTTATTTTTTTATTTTTTTAATATTATTAACATTATTTTTATATTAATAATAAATTTATTAAAAATATTTTTTTTGTATTTAATTTTATCATGTTTATTTTAATAATAATAATAATATTAATATTTTATGATTTGTTTTCATTTTTTTAAATTATTTGAAATTTTTTTATTTTTATTATTTTAACATTATATTTTCATAAATCATAATTTTATTAAATATATATTTTTAGTATTTTATTTTTTAATGTTTATTTATTTTACTGATAATAATAATAATAATAAATTTTTATGATTTTTTTAAATTTTTTTAAATATTGAGAATTTAATAATTTTATTTTTTTATTATATTAATAAAATGAATATAATTTTTTGATTAATCATAATTTTATTAAATATATATATTTTTAATTTATTTAGTATCTGCGATGAGACCTAGGTCCCATGGGAAAAGTTTATTTATATCAATGTATATAATCAAACACTTATTTGCGACGACATTTTCTACAATGGGCTATTTGCGACGGGATCCCATCGCAAATACCTCAAATTCTAGTAGTGGTAGTCTACTGTACATGCAAATGATCATTTAATAAAACATTTAATGATGGGGATATGGTTTTAGGTCATTATATTAACAAATAAAAATCTATTTATTTTTAATATACTAATTTTATCATATCAACTTGGTTTAGTAAGTATTTAAGGGGGTGGAGGAAGAAATAATGTAAAAAATGACCATTAAAGACCATTACCAATTAATAAGGTAATCTCTTTAGGTTTTCACTAAAAGCCTTCATATGGTGTATTTATACCTAAAATAAGGGTTTTATAAAGTGAATACGTAATTTTGGAAGTGAGTTGGGCAGTTCATATCTGAACCAAAATGGTTTTGTGGTATGGAGTAGAGAGGAGAGGTAGAGGCCATTTATATGTGATATGAGTGGCACACTTGTAATGTTTTTAAAATAAAAATGTGTACCCACTTTTTTCTCCAGAAATAATTATAAAAATCCGAGTATTATAGAGACCTATAAATTCTAGGTAAAAATATGCCATTCCAATATATTTTAAATTAGTTTTTAGATCATTTAACCCTTATATTTTTAGTTTAACCCTGAGTACAAACTTTATTTACTATAATTGCACCAATTATGTCTTAATTTTTTCATGATTCATTTTGATAAAAATTTAATTTTAACTTATTATTGGAATATAAATTATTATGATTAAAAATATGTATTCCATGTTTCCAAATTCAATTCACATAAGTTTGAAAATTTGATTTTTAATTATTCATGTAGATGTGATGAGAAAGAATATTTCCAAAGAGAAAAAGTTAAAAAGTTTACAATGATTTTATATGAAAATATAATATGAAAATTATTTCAATGAACAAAAATGTATAAATGGATATGAAAATTTATGTACTAATACTCAAAAATAATTTTAAATATAATTTATCTTTATATATAATTTATATGAAAAGTCGGTTTTAATAAAAATCCAATATTATCAATATTCATCAAAAATTTAATCTTTTAAAAAATTATTAAAAAATGAACAATATTATAAATTTTAAAATATTATTTAAAAATTTAATTTTCTTATATCAGGTAAAATGTTCTACAAGTTCACATATTTAAATATAAAATAAAACATACTGATGTGATGGAAATGCTATTTTATGTTAAACACAATATAATTTTATATTAACTCTATGTATAATAATAATCATTGTATAAATAGAAATTTAAAATTATTGATATATAATCTATAAATTTATATTAAAACATTCCTTATTAGTTTTTATTTTAATTATTTATAATGGAGAAACATTATGCACTTGGAAATAGTTTTCTGATGACCCCTTAAAAAAACAAAACATAAACTAAAATATGATATGATTTTAATTAAAAAGTGATTATATGGATTAAATATAAATAATTAATATGGTTTTACTTCAAAATATAATTTCTAATTAAAATAACCTTATTAATTTAAAAGAAATGATAGTTTTACCAAAATTTATATTTTTCCATATTCTCTAAAAAATCAATATTTTTGGAAAAATCATAAAACATCACATTAAGTTAAATTTGATATTAAGATTTAAAAACCGAATTTAATTAAAAAAATTATAAAATGAATTTTAATTAGTAACAAAAAATAATTTTTGAAGAAGTCATATTTTATTAGAAAAATAAATACTTTATGAAACATTACTTGCTTATTTACTAATAATTTAAAAATTAATTTATATTGAGTATGAATTTTATATGAATATTTCATAATGTATTAAGTGTGTTAATACCCACCTATTTAATGGCTATTGTTTTGTGGTGATATTTAAAATAATATTATTTCATGGATCAATGATGCTCGGTGTTGCGTGTCACCTACACCATCAAAGAAACTCATTGTTGTGTGTAACGTATGTTAAATCCAGGGATACGTATAACATAAGAAATATAAAATATTAAATTAATTTGATAATTTAATATCATAAATTCTTAGTATGTTTCATTCTAATCCCATTAAAATAAATTATTCCCAAAAAAGTTTCTTGATAATCTAATGTTTATGATATGAAAATTCCGTCATAGAACCCAACATCATACAAATGAATAATAAAAAAACCCTTAAAATGGAAATATAGAAACATAATGGTTACATGAAATAACTCATATATAGGATTACACATAGGAGAACAATGTGGGAAGTGAATATTTGATCATGTAAGAATAGTGTAAATAATTAAATAGAGTGATAAAGATCATTGATCACAAGAAAGTGGATGATTCAGAAAAGGTTAATTCCCAAAAAACCATAAACCAAAGAGGAGTGAAAAAAGATTGTTGATATCATTCAGAAATGATGATAATATGACATCTCATTATTTAAATATCTGTTCAATAAATTTTATTAATTTATTGATAAGATGTACTTACATGATTTCATTATATTTCATAATCACAATCTCAACCTTTTGTTTTTCCTTAGTTAGTTTACACATAATATATTTCTCTAATAAATGAAGGTGATTTATTATGCCTAATTTAGTAATGGATTATGAGATCCATAAAGGTAATTATAAGTCACTCCTATTTTCTTTATTTATCAACATTATATAATTTTTGGCAGTAGTTATGAAATATACATAAACTTCAGTTGGAAAAGTAATAAATTAATCTCTAAAACCACACCCAAAGTTCGAATTAAACCACTCCATAAATGGTTAACCTTATAAACCTTACAAAATTAAAAATAAGAAATTGTGGTCACTAAATTTAACCAAATATCTTAACATTAATCCCACCAATATTCTAAATAAACTCTTGATTTCCATATACAAAATATATGTATATCTTAGTAATATATATTTTTAAATCATGATAACAACATGAATTATCATGAAAGCATAATAAAAACATAAATAATTACTCATTACATAAATTAAACCATATATTACTATATATATATTCCATAAATCAAATAATAGAAAAAAAAATCTATCAATGATAATATGAATCACTTTTTCCACACATCATTAATCAGTTCCAAGGTCATGAATAACATCCAATTTACATTATCCATATCAATCATCTCCTTTTATTAACCTTATTATCTCAAAATCATGAACATAATAATGGTTATATTTTCATTTATCTATTTTTAAAAGAAATATTATCTTTCCATTAAATCACTTTTTTAGTTCATCGACACAATTCAAAATATTTTACTAAATCCATAAATAATAACTTATACGAAATCATTCTTATATATATCATAATACATGAATACCAATACATAAACACTTAATTATTAAACCATTAACTAGACTCAATTATCTTATTACTTAATACACACTTCCTTTCATATTCCATGCATAGCCTCTTCATCATAGAAAACCTATACTCCTATAACCTTGATAATTCTCTTCATGATATTTACCCTTAGGACATCTATTTTCTCCATTCCCATAAATTATACATTTAAAACATAAAAAAAATTATACCTTAAGGGGACCATAATTCTAATCCATTTCGATAACTAGTTTTTTTATTTTTCCCCTTTAGTTACATTATTTTTATCCTTCCTTTCCACACCCAAAAAATATTTTCTTCCCTCTGAGACATTCCCATGAGTGATTATTCCAAGAGTCTCAACCAATTGGTAGTTTAATGTTATTTCCTTTATGGTATCCATTACATAAACTCATAGTGAACTCCATCATTCTCTTCTTTTGGGAGTCTAAGAGGTGGTTAGGGTGCACATTTCTGATCATATACTGTGATAATTAATTATGAATAATCACAATATAAATTACACCAATCATCATTTTGTGTGTATTCTCACCAGAAACTTTTTGGTCACATTCAATTTTAACCATATTATTTCTTTTTCTCACCATTTACTAAAACAAAATATCATAGTGTGAGTAGAAATGTTCATAGTGGTAATCCATACAATCATGTAAAATAACTTATAGGATGTCTAAACAAGAAGACCTTATTTTTAATCTATGAATACTTAGGTTTATCATAGGAAATTTATAGTAATCATCTATTTAAACCCTTTATTATGCTTCATATAGTGTTTTTGAATTTCCAAAGAATATCCATTGGGAGTGTAAAATCCAGTGTATAGAAAGGTCTGTTATCATGCACTCAGGGATGATCAAGTCCATCTCAATGCACTATTTTCAGCGTTATTATCCCAGATAGAGAACATGGAAATAACATTTTAAAACCATAACATTCATAGAAACTATTATAATATTAAGTGATGAAATAAAGATTAATATTTTATAAGACCCATATCATAAGGGAATCAATGAATATGAGCCATGAGTGGATATCATTGGTATATGAAATTGATATCTAGAAAATTCATAATCAAAGAAAACCATTTCCATAGGATTAAAGGATCACTTCCATGGCATTATAGTAGAATTTATTCACTCCCAAAACCATCATATGAGTCAAGGTTCACTCCCAAGAACATCATAGAAGAAACATCCCTTATTGAATTAGGTTCACTCCTAATTCCATTCTTGCATATATCATGAGATATTAATCATTACCCAATGCATTAGAGGGAGATATAGGGCCCACCAATCACACATTGAAAATCGTATGTATGTGTTCCAAAAAATGATAAACCATTTATCATATCATAACACATTAAATGAAATAGGAATCATAATCATTTCATCATATAAAATCCTAGTAAAAGAATCTGGTTTCATAAGCTTTTCCTCATGGTATAACACATGGATGAGAAATGGGTTTCATAAGCATCATGAAATAAAAAAGTTAAAACATTCATAGAATGAATAAGAATGATATAATTGAATCATATCCATAGAAAACAATAAATAACACGAAATTGTTTTATCTTATATGAAAAATTATTTTGAAATATTACATTCATATTTCTTGTCGAAAATATCCTTTCAAATTTGAAAAATACTTTTTAAAACATTTTTAAGTCCTTTTAATTGAAAATTACATTTAAATTTTAAAAACAATGATTTGGAAATAATTTAATAAATTTATATATAAATATAACATTTCCTATTTGAAATAAAATTTTTAAAACATAATGTTTTTTGAAATTCATTTATATAAATATAACCTTGAAAGAATTGAAGGGATGATTTGAATATTATTTAAAACATTTCATGGGGAATATAACATTTTTTAATTTAAAAAACAATTTAAATCATAAATATTTTTGAATATATTTTTTAAAAAAAACTATGAAAACTTATAAAGGAATATTTAATTATTAAAATGATATTGAAAACATGGAATTATATTCATTCCATACATGTTAAAACAAATATTCCGTTAGCATTTTAAGTAAATTCCATAAACATATTTTTTGAAAAAAGAAATCAATATTAAATTATATTTTTTAAAATATCAAACATGGGTAAAAATAGTCATAATAAATTATTTGAAAAATATAAATAAATCTTTGAGAAAGTTTTATATAAAACATGGTTTTAGAATAAAAATTAGATTCTACCAAAGAGAGAAATATAAAAAAAATTTCATAAAAACATTAATTTGAACTATTCTGTACACAAAGAGAGTAAAATGAATGAATAACATATATTATAATTAAATTACTATAGTATAAGAAAAATCATTAGTTTCTTGAGAGATAGATCATATTATTTTATCATTGGAAGCATAATGATAAACAATCACGATAAATGACAAAATTTTAACATAAAACACTTTCCACATAGGTAATATTTAATCATAATCCCCATGAATGAATAAATACACAAATTGATATGTAAATTTTAATAATTATGAGTAGAGTAATAATAAAATTCATTCATGGGTAGTATAAAAAACACATAAAATAAATAGGTGTTGTATATGGAATTTGTCACAAAGAAGTAAAAAAGTGAAACATAAATACCTTATCATAAGTCTTATCATCCATTGTATATTTTTGAAAAAACATTATAATAAGTACATACTTATTATAAATATATTAATAGAACCAATATATATATATCATACCATATATGATTCTCTTATATCTTTTTATGACCCATTCATTAAACATTCCATGATATTATCAGGTTTCAGATAAAGAAATATTTGTTTTTTCAATATGTTTTGATATTTTATTTTATATAAATTTACATTGTTGATGGTTCAATTATTTTCCAAATAATAATCATGAGATAATAATCATATTTATATATAATTTATGCTATTATTAAAAATTATGAAAGATTCTTTTGAGAAGTGAAGTATGTTACGATCATGGACATGGTATGTCCTAATAACTCATTACTAATGTTTCCATTTTTCAAATATTTCATGGAAAAAAGGTATATAATATATTATCTATAAATAATGATAATAATATCATAAAAACATATTATATCAATTTTCATACTGTTCGAGTGGGTTCGTGATTAAAAGAGAGCCACATCACTTTGTGAAGGTGGTAGTCAACACGTAAATTAATAACATTAACATATTTCATTGAATGATAATATAAGAAATAATGTGATATATGAAGGATCATTATATCTATAATACTAATTAAGATAATAATAGTTCTTTTATAATGGAAATAATTATAACAGTGGCATAATTTTAGTTTAGAAACTTATTTGAAAAGAATTAATCTAACCAATACACAAATCTTCTTTAAGTGGATTATTAGACTCAACCCTAAGTCCAATTAACAAAGTCACATAATTAAAACCATTGTATGTCTAAGTATATCAGAGTAAAAAATTTGGTCACTATTGATATTATTTATCATAGTGTTTTTAATATCATAATCATAATTGTAATGGTAAAACAAAAAAATTAGAAAGTTGAATATAATGATCAACATCCTATTAAATGTAAAGAGGAATAATCACATGTATATAAAGAAATATAATATAAATTTACTTGTAAAAATTAATCACATGATATTATTAACAATTTTACTACTTTTATCCTTAAGATTAAGGTATTAAATAACCCAAGCATAAGGTGCCCCAGATTTCATTCTTACACGAATGTATGAATTTCATTACCAGGGAAGTCCTCGATAAGATGATCAAATTTTATATCTATTCATATAATATGAAGCCCTTGATTCGATGATCATACATGTCTGACTATCTGCATAAGCATGAGATCTGATAATCATATTCTCTAACTTCTCATCCCCATAAACCCTCAATCGTAACAATGATTGGATGTGAGTACAATTTTAAAAATGTCTATATTATACAATCAGATAGGGTTTCGTTGTGATATAAATTATATTAATAAATACAAATAATATGAACGATAAGTTCATTTTATATAAATGATTGAATATTTGAGAGTGTAACTAATCGACCTTCATTAAACTCATCAAATAACCCAGTATTTATAGGCATAATTCCCACGGTTATATTTTGATCTCCCAATAGTTATATTTTTGAGTTTTCTACAAATAATTCACACATGTAACTTGAAATCCAATAATGATCTAGCATAAATTAAATTATGACTTTGTATTGGTCAACACCATTATAGTGTTAAACTTTTTCCAAACATTAGAAACAAGTCTTCCAAATATCAATATAAACTTCAGTCAGTCTGACAGATTTCCTTAACATTGTCAAAATTATAAATTTTATGAGTATTAGTCTGATTAAATCATTACCATGATCAGTGAAATAAATACGATATTGTCAGTATGGTAGACATAAATAATGTCTAACTTCTAGTCTGATTAATTTGAGTTTGAATTATGAGATAGATACTCATTATAGTAATCATAATGAAGAATATAATGTTTATTTTTGTAATATTTGTTTTCACATTTTCTCATTATGGTAAAATGTATTGTTTTCTAAAAAACATTATAAAAAAGGATTTAAAAAGTTGGTCATTTATTTTAAAGTAATTGTGTGATTTCCAAAACTAGTAGAATGAAAACGTAATAAGTATATCTTCTGACTGAACAATCTATCCCTTTTCTGAAATATGGAAAATTATCTTGAAAATAATCTAGCCCATTTGTTTTAAGAACATTGTATTAAATGTTATACTTTAAACCATAACTCACCCTAAGTTTATAACTCATCAAAATATAATAGAGTGTATGATGTTGAATATGATAAACATTCTATTAGGATAATATCTCTCATTCAGATAAAGAAATGTTTCCTTTGAGATATATTCTCAACCTTAAGGAAACATATTTTCTTTTATATGAAAAATCATCCTTTATAAAATATTCTCCCCATTTAATATATTCTCCCTATCTATTTGAAATTATCTACCATAGTGATTTTCAAAAAGGAAGGGGGAATAATTATTATATTACCTAAATGTTTAGAAAAAAATGTGGAACAATACATCGAATTAACTAATAAAAAAATATTAATGAACATTAAACAGATAAAATTAAAAAAATTTAGGCAAATATAATTTTCATGAAGACTTGATCATTCAAACATTCATAATTTTAAAAAAAGTTTGATAATGAAATACATTGATAGTTAGTAAAATCAAAATTCATTCTTTCTTAATTACGGTCTTTAAAATTTCCTTAATATTCCTAAACTCCTTCAAATCATTATAAAACATCATGATCCTTTCTTATTTAGACTATATATTTTTAACATCCTTGGATATCATTTTATTCTAATCCATTATAAAGAAAATTTCATCTTTAATAGATCAGATTCTGGTCATCTATATCTATACTTCTTAGATATTTATTTTCTAGAGCAATAATATCCTCGATTATTTCATCAGTGGAATCTCAAAAATCTTCTATAAGAATCTCCCAATCATATATATCCTTCATTAACAAATATAATAATTCAAATGATTCAATCATGATTTTCTTAACATCTTAAAATTTTTCATCGTGTAGTATAATATCAACATCAAACTAGTGAGACCTTTGACCATCTTATTATATGAATCTTTATGAGTATGAGAATTTCCTTGAAAAATATTCAATTGAGCTTTAGTCCAAATGAATTTCTATGTTAAATCCATTATTTATTCCAAATTATCATTAATATTTTCTTCAATAAGATGGAATCATGATTGAAGGTTCAGAATATAAGTAATAGTTCCTTATATCCTTTTCAAAGCATGAAAAAGTTAATCAACTTCTTCTAGAGATATGGTTGTAAATGAATCTAATTGAACTTGTTGAAATAATTGATTTTATATTTTACAATTAATGAATTTTATTTCATTACCTTCACCTTTATCTTTATTTGGATCTTCATTCTCTCAATTCTCACAAAATACCTTTTCATCATATATTTCCATGATATCTATATCCTTATTAGCCATTTTATAAAAATTAAAATTTGTTTTTGAATACGGATATTCCTCATATTATTTAAATGATGAATGCTCTTCTTCTTATGATGATGATTATTCTTCCTCATAGCTACTTGTTTTATATTTTTTATCAGTTTTAGAATGTATATCTGATGATGATAATGCTGAATCCGATGATTTCTTAGCAAAATTAATTTTTTCATTATCATATTCTTTATCATTCTCATATTCTTTATTCTTAACCTCTTTACCTTCTACTTCTTCTCCACTAACTATTTCAACTTATTCATATTACACTACTTTTTCTTCTCCATTTTTCATTCTACTTCATTATCATAAAAATATTAATTATCTTCGTTAATAGGTTCTTATTAATGTGTTATGGTTATTCTAAGAGCTCCCTTATGGGATGACATAGGTGATGATTTTTCTCTTGAACTACTTTCTCAGTTTCTTTATCAATAAGATTTCTTTTCCTTTGATTGTTATTGAAGGAATAATGGATTTTAAAAATAATAATTTATGAAAAACTAAACCTTCTTCGTGTACTATTAGACCAGTTTGATATATAGAAAACATATTATTCTATGAATCTCATTCCACTCCTTTCAGGAAACATTCACATATTATGAATTCATCAAATTTTATCTTCTGATTATTTTTATTTTCCTCTTTTAACAACTTCTTAGAAGAACATATCTATAAATCATTTTACTCAATGGAATCAATTATAAATTTTGAAACCCTAGGTTTATTCTCAGCTTTAGTTTTCAAACAATTTTAAAAAAAATCATTTAGAACATTATTATACTTCTTTATTTCTTTAGGGAAGATGTCTCAGCCTTAATTTTAATTTTTTTATTAGAGTTCTCTAATTTTCATAATGATCGTACATCCAATGAATCACCATCAACCTTATCAAAAAAATCAATTATTTATTATCAAACACCAACCTTATCTTGTTGATCATATAATCTCTTATGAATGAAATATTTTTCCTCATTAGATTGAATTTATTTTCTAATTTCAAAACATCTAAACACTTTTCTATCATCCTGTTTATAAAATATTGAAACATGATAATATTTGAGTAAATTACACTGTTTTTTATGTTTTCCATGATGAGAAGGATAAAACTTACCTGGTCTGTCATTCTAATGTTAACTAAGAAATCATGTACAAAGAGATATGATACCTTGAGAGTATATCTATCTCAATTTTTAAGTAATAGAAACCATTTCATACATAATAAAACTACATGATTTTCCTTTATCAGGTTGGATACTTTCCTTATCTTTGCATTATCAAAAAATAATTAATTTTAAACTATAGTTTTTTTAAAATAACCAAGACTACTTAGAACGTTATGACATAGATAGTAAGCTTCACTTTCTAAAGGAATATTAACTATGTTTTTGAGGTTCTTATTCGACACCTTGTACCTTTTCCCATATATAAAAAATGAAACTATTTCATTCATATATTCCATAAAAATATAAACTAATGTATAGAAATCATGGACTAAATCATGATTATATATATTGATGTCATTGACTATTTTTTCAACACAAACTAATTCCCATACTAGGAATAAAGTTATCTTATTTGGGGTTGAATCTCACTTCTCTTTGAAAGACCATGCAACTAACATTTCTCCATAAAATAGACATTTCCCAAAATCAACTTTGGTATCTATTGGATTTGAAATCTAAAGCAGATAGTCAAATGAAAATGAAATTTTTTACATTGAGGATCTTATGGGTTACAGAGATATTGGGTAGAAACACTGGAACAAATGACGTGGTACAAAGTGGGGGTCCTTCAATATATAGGAATATGTGGTGAAAATTTGTCTCCCATAACATAAAAATGTCTGTGATGAATAATTATTTAATCTAAAGGTTGACATTGATTAAAAGAAAGATTTTTAGATATTTTTTAACTCTTTAATTTTTTTACATTTTATCAGACTGAGAATGAATCCATTTGGGAAAAATTTTAAAACATTTAAATTTAAACAAAAATGTTCAAAAAACTAAAATAAAAACAAAAAAATTAAAGAACTAACATAATAATTTAGTGAAAAAACAAAAAAAAATAGAATATTTCATTTCAAAGTAGAAAAATCCATATGTTTGATTAAACTATTCTTCTTTTTTTAAAATAAATCTATTATGATAGTTTCGAAAATAAAATACTCAATAGGAACAAATTTTGAAACTAATTTTTTAAAGAAATTTTGAGTTTGATAATTTTATAACATATTTAGAATCCGAGAATCATTTTCAAAACTCTAAATCCAAAAATATTATAAATTGAAAACGTCTAAATATTCTAAAAAATTACTAAGTTTGGAAAAATAATTATTCCTAATGTTTTAGTAAAAATAATTTTTTGGAAAACTAAATGTTTTAAGAAAAACATAAAAGTTTATGAGAATCATAAAACATATTTACTCGCCTTTTGAGATTTAGTAACATAATGTTGTATGTGGGCAAAAATAAGTATATATGAATTATAACTATACATTGATCTTTCCTAGCTTCTATTTAATGTATTCAAATATATTAAAAGGAATTTTTTTCGTAAAACTTTGACCATGTTGATCTTTACTTATAATGAATTATAAAATGATATCTCATTTTATTGTGTAATCCATAATAAAATGGTGATTTATATCTATGTTCTTAGAATCTGAGAAATGTTCTAGGTTTTTACTTAATGAAATTGAACTTGTTTTGTCAAAAATTATTTATTTTTAGTAAAACTAATCTTGTAGTCTGTGAGTGTTTGTTTCATCCGCAACAATTGACAAAACCAACATCGAGGTGCCACATATTCAGCTCCAATAGTGGAAAGTTCTACTGTGTGTGGTTTCATACAGGAATAATAAACTAAATAATATCCTAAGAAATAATATTTTCTGGATTTTATTTTCCTATAAATTCAACATCCATCAAAGTCAGCACCTGAAAACATTTTAAATAGAAATCATTTCCATATGAATATAAAATACCAAAATCCCTAGTTCCCTTTAGAAAACAAAAAATTATTTTTGTATCTTTTAGATGGGATTAATTTATATTTTCTTTATATCTTTCATATAATCATACGTAATACATTAAATATGGATGACTAGTAGTTATGTAAAGTACAGATTCTATCATACCTCTAAAAGTGTTTTGATCAACTCGTTTCCCAACCTCATCCATATCTAAAGTGGGTGAGGTACCGATGGGGGTGCTAAAAATTTTACTATTTTCATATCTAAATTTTATAAAATGTTATTTTGTATTTTTTTTGAGATACAATGGTTCATTTTGGAATAGATTGAAATTACATAATGGTGTAAAAGCTAAATGTATTTAAATAGCTTCAAATATAGCTATCAATGAATTGGTTTCTTCATAATACATTCTATCTTTTTAATTACTAACCATAGAAAAAAGTCAAGATTTATTTCTAATTTTTATTCCATTATCATCTCAATTATTTCAAAAAACCCAGTTTACCTCAGTTATAAATGTTTCTTTAGGTCATCTAACTAAATTCCACACAATGTTCAAATTAAATTCATTGAAATCATCAAGAATTTCCATAATCCAATCCTCACCAACTAAATCCTTATCAGGATTTTTTTTTGTTCAAATTTGGATGAGAAACCTAGATACTCAATTTCTTTACATAAGCAATTTCTAGTCATAAATAGTAAATCAAAAACTATAAGGATACTTTCTCTAGGACTATTCCATAGAAACAACTGACTTCTTAGGTTTTAAAAAGTCTAGTCTTTAATAATATGTAGAAAATAATCTTGTTGAATAACTTCAGAAACAATTTAACGAGTTAATTACCTTTTAAAAAATTTCTCTAAAAAAGTTAAAAATCTATTTTGGAAATAATATCCAAATATGTGGTTTGAGTTTGTTAAAATTCAAAAGGGATTGTTTTGTCAATTTTAACATATACAATTTCTTTAACAATACATTTTTTCTTAAAACAATATAATCCATAGAAGTAGTGGAATGACCTAAAAATATTCCTTCAACAAATTTGGGTGAAAATTAATGTAAATTATCTTTTTTATTCATGATGATTACATTGAAACCAAAAAATTTTAAGTAAGAATATTTTGGTTTTCTTTCTATCCACAAATCATAAAGAGTTTCATTAAGAAACAATCTAATTAAAACATGATTTATAGTATAGTGGAAAGTATTAACCACTTCAGCTAAAAATATCCATGATAATTAGTATTCCCTTGGTATTGTTATATTTATTTATTGAATAATTCTCTTTCCTATATCAAATAAAATATTCTATTGTCTGTTTTATGTCATGAAAAGTTATGTTCAATACATTATCCTATAAAAAAGTATGAAAATCATAATTTAAATATTGACCACCACGATCACCATGAATAGTTATCAAGGAGATGTTTCCCTCATTTTTATCTTTGTTTAATAAAGTTTTAAAATGATAAATATTCATATTTCTTATTGAGAAAATAAACCCATTAATATCTAGTGTAATCATAAAAAATGAAATATACATAGTATTTTATAGCACTAACTCTATTTTTCTTAGGACTTAATTAGTCCATGTTCCCTAAATGTAAATCATTAGAAGTTGAGACTTCACTAGTCAATCTAAAACAAAACTTCTGTTGCGTACTATATTTGAAAAGGGTCTAAGACTTCATAACTATTAATCTTAAGTTCCAGTATATTCGTAAAAAGTCATTTCAATGGCATGATATATTTTTTTATAAGGTTACAATTTCTAAAAATTATATTACATAACAAATATTGATCTTCTATTTTAGTAAGTCAATGTATGTATTTTCTAATAAGGTCTTATAAGTTTGTTGTATAAACATTCTCATACAAATTTTTAGAAAGAATAAATTAATCCATGGAAATATGTACTAAACATTTATCATTCCACAATCTCAGAAGGTAACCTTCATTACATAATTTACTTAAGATTATATGGTTGTGATTAACACCTTTGAAAAATAAAACATTTGAAATAAGAGCATTTCCAAGATAAACAATGTTATATATTCTGATAATATCTCCTTGAGTATAATCTTCAAATTTTACTACAATACCTTTCATTTTGATTCTGTTCACGAAAAAGACTTTTTTTCTAGTCATGTTCATGGAACATCCATTATCTATGTACCATGTATTCTTATTATTGGTAGTATTTTTTACCCTAAAAACAAAAACATTATACTTTTGTCACCCAAACTGTCCTGGGTGTGGTAATGTTAGAAATCCAAACATTAGTCATCATCATTTTTCCTAGAAAAATAGGATTTTTGAAAACCTATGGATTGAACATTATTTTCTAATGGACAACACGGTACCACTTGGTGAAAAAGGAGAAATTTTTGGGATAAATAAATTGTTCATAAAAAAAACTTTTTATATTAAAACCCCATTCTGTAATTACATCCATGAGGATGCATTTTATTATAAATTTTATCAAAGTTTTCAGTACGAGAGTAATGTTTTGATATAGGTTTATTAAGAGAAGAAATTTCAAATTTATTTTTTCAACTATATTCTTATGCTCATTAGTAATAGTTTTGGAATTCAGTATGTCAAAACTACTTCATAACATAGTTTTATTAGAAACTATTTTTTCAAAATCATTAAATATAAATTCTTTTTATAAATTACGCTTATCATGTTCTTACGAAATATATATTATTTCATTTAAAAAAATTATATTCTTGAATTAGCCTTATCATGTTTTTCCATAGCATTAACAATTTTGTTTGAAAATTTTACTGTTCTCATTTTCAATGATTTTTTCCAAAATAGAAACAAAATCATAAAAAGGAAAATAATTAAATTCACTAGATGGGGAATAATATTCTTAATATGATTTTTAATCCTTCTTATTAGGATAATTACAACATAATGAGATATATTTATCGCTTTCGGTTGTGTGTACCACAGCCCTGAGGCATTAATTAACCGTTGGTACATTTGTGAAAATCCCTATGTTCCCCTATCTGGAAGATTCATTACCAGATGCAATTTTAGAAGATTAAACACCATTAGAACTCTATGTGTCAAAAACATTACGAAATTTCATGCCTTTAGATTTAAAATACTCCTTCCATTCCTTTTAGACTTTTTTCCTTTATATTTTGTTTCTTCATATTCAGAAAATTTGTTTTTATATGTACATATTTCTTATAATCATAGCAAGAAACAACACATTTCTTATCACTAACATATATATTACCTATTTATACTCATATTGAAAATAATTCTTTCAAATGGAATTTTTCTTCATTCTTACTAGGTTAGATATTTCATTTAAAAATGTTTAGAAAAACATGAATTATATTGTACAACTACTTTCCTTTTCATTGAATATTTAAAACATTTCATATAACATTTAACTTTTGAAGGTAAAGTAGTTGTTTTATCAATGTAAATAACACTATTTCTAATTTTTTTTAGTTTTAACTATCTCTTTTTAGCCTTCCCTTATATTGTATTAGGGTTACAATCAAATGATCAAGAGTATGATTTTATGATTTCATATTATCCTCAACTTCTATTATTTTTTTATTCTTACTCAATGGGAATAATGTCAATAATATTTTCAATTAATAATTTCATCATCAAATCATATTCTCCAAGAGATTTTAAGATATTTAAAACTGTCATAAAACTATGGTGCATCACTACAACATACTATCTAGGAAGAATATAATTTTTTTATATTCATATCTAATAGTATCTATTCTAGTTTCTACAACATTTAAATTATTGAAATGAGTAACTAGAAATTTACACCAAATATTTTTATCACCTTCACAAGATGATATCTGAATATAAATGTTTTTTATCATAGAACACAACAAATTAGTTTTGAGTTTTTTATTCAGCTGGTATTCCAATTTCTCAAGATTTTTAAATGTAAAAACATACATATGAGGAAGATTATTTGTTTTAGTTAGTATAAGAAAATTATAAAAATACATGTTAGTTTAACAAAAGTGTACAAATATAACCTTTATAAAAAACCTTGACAACATTTAGTGAGAAAATAATGTAAGAAACTCATCAAGTATATGATTAGTTGAAACCTTTTCTAATACCAATCATAGTAATAGATTATCATTAATACTAATATTGATCATAATAATTATTTTATAATGTAAATACTTATAATGGGGGGCGGTGAATTGTAATTACAAAACATAGTTTAAATGAATTGAACTAAATAGGACACAAAGAATCTTTACGTAGATTAATAGACTAGGCCCTCAACCTGAATAAGAAATTCGAAGAATCGAACCATTGTTTGTCTGATTATATGAGAGTAAAAATTATAATAATTACAGATTAGATTTATCCAAGTATGTTTATTTATCATAATCATAATAGTAATGATTAAATTAACATTGTATATATTTGAATACAATGATTAACATCCTAAAAAATTTGAATAAGAATAAAAAATTGTAAAAACAAGTAATATAATATAAATGTGATTTTAAAATTGAATTATAATATTTTGTTTAAAGGTTTACCTCCATTAACCTTCATATTAGTGTAGTAAATAACCCTAACTAATGGTATCCCATGTTTTATACCAACAATAAAGTCTATCTTCCTTTACGAGGGCTTCCATTGATATATATATATCTAATTTTCTTTGTCTTCATATCCCCATAATCCCTTGATATGATGAATGGAAATTTCTTATTATCCCCCTAGTTAGAATATAGGATTCACTGTCTTTTTATCCTTAGAAACCCATGATCATAGTAATGATTGAATGTCAGTACATTTAAATATTTTCTAATAGAGACAACAGAATGTGGTTTCCTTAGAATAAAACTCTATAAATAAATAAAAAGGATATGAACGAGTAGTTCACCCAAAGTACTCTTCTAAAAATTCAAGATAAAAAGTAATTGACCAACTTCAATCTCTTCAAATATCTAATTATTTATAATAATCGTTCGAACAGTCACATTTTGATCTTCAAATGATCATATTTATGTGTTTTTTGCAACAAATTCAAACACTATGTAATTGAAATCTCATAAAGATCTAGAAAAAATGAATGTATGATATCATATTGGTTAACACCATTATTGTGTTAAAATCATTACTTACATTTAAAAATGCTTCCTAATACAATTAAAAACATAAGTCAATTAGAGGGAATTACATGACAATGTAAATATTATAATCATTATGAGTGTTATTTCAATTTCATTATTACCAATATCAGTATGATTGTTAATTCATTCTCAGTATGGTATACATGACTAAGTTATATCTTCTGTCCGGATAAAGGTGAGTCCAATTTATCTAACACATAATCATTATGGTGACCATAATGAATAATATGATGTTTATCATCCTAATAATTTATAAATTTCTTTATGTATTGTTATGTTTTATGTTTTCTGAAAAACATTATAAAACAAATTGGATATGAATATTTTTTAAACAGGTTTTATATATGTTTTTGTGATTTAAAAAACTAAAGGAATGGAAAATTAAGTAACATAACTTTTTACTGAAAAAATATTTTCTTCTCTAATTGAAAAATATTTCACGAATATCATAATTATTTCATGTCTATCACATATATTTATCCTTATTATATTTCATGTAAATAATTTTTGAAAATTATTCAAATCTCTTTGTGAGGTGGTAGTTCATCATACACACGAGCGACATTATCATATCCCCTATGGAACATAAAGTCAAAATGTTATATATGATATAAATAATTTATATGTATAATAATAATATATATATGATATATATTATTTATATCCATCATCATACACAACCAAGAGGGTTGGTAATGGAAAAAATGAAAGATGTCGGTTAGTGTGGTGGTAGTCCACTATACACACAAATGATGATTTCATTACCCATTTAATGGAATTCGTAATGGTTTTAAGCAATTACATTAAATAAAAACATTTAAGTATATTTAGGATATTTTGGATATTATATAATCATGTTTAAAAAATTATTTAATGTTGTGGAGAATAATTAATATAAAAACCATCATTGAAGAAAGATACCTCTTATCTGGGTAACCTCCTTAGGTTTTCACCAAAATTCATCCTAGGATGGATTTCATCCAAAGAAAGGGATTATATGATGATATTAGGGAAGTTGGGATGTTATAGTTTTGGTATGTACAATCCAAAATGGTTTTAATTTTTCAATAAGAGAGGACAATGGGTGGCCTTTTAAAAGAGAGGTGAGGGAAAAACTTGTAATTTCTGGAAAATAAACAGGTTTACAATTGTTTTTTAAGAAAAAAGGCTCTAAAATAGATTATTATTGATACTTAGACATTATAATGATGAAACATGTCCATAAAATAGATTTTATACAAGTTTTTAGGTCATTTTAACCATTATCATACCAATTTAACCATGTAAAACTAATTTTTACAATATCCATGAAAATAAATTTTATAGTATGAACTATTAATTTATGTAATAAAATAAATAACAATTATTACATAATATAAATTAATAAAATTCCAAATATTAATTTTTTTCATCCAAATTAAATTCACATAAGAGGAAAATTTTAATTTAAAATTCATATAGCAGACATGAAGAGAAAGTGGGTTTTCAAACAAACAAAGCTAAACATTTTACAATGTTTTAATATCAAATATCAATATGAAAATGATTAAAATGAAATAAATTTTATTAATAAATATATAAATGAATAAATGTCACCTTAAAACTAATTTAACTTTATAAAATACCTAAATTAAAAATGTAGTTTTGTAATAAAAATATAGTATATGTCACTACTCATAAAAAATAATATTTGATGAAAATTATCAAAAATTGGACCTAATATAATTTTAAAATAAAAATTTAGTTTTTTTATATTTCCAAAAATGCTGAAATTGATAAAAATAATATTCAAAACAAATCATTCAGACAAGATGATAATCTGGGTTTGCAAAGTGTGTATTTTTCTAGCACAAGATGATTTAATATTAACTCTATGACTAATAATAATTATTATATTAAAATAAAATAAATTTTATTTATATATAATCTATAAATATTATTTATACCATTCCTAATTATGTATTATTTTAATTATTCACAACCGAGAAATAATATGAACTTTAATACATTTTTTTAGAAAAAACAACCTTGTTTTAAACTTAAAAATAAAATTATACCAAAATCTAATATAATAAAGACTAAAAAGAAAATAACTGGATTAAATATATCAAAATAATATTATTATGTAACATCAAAACATTATTGTTAATTTAAATTACTTAATATATTGATGATAAATGATTATTTTACAATAATTTGGGTTTTCTACTATTCACTAAAATCAATATTTTAAAAAATATCCCAAAATATCACTATAAGTTAATATAAATATATGATGATTTACAAAGGAATTCAATTTTACATTAATATTATAAAATCTCTAGAAATAATTAATAAGAAATCATGTTTTAGGAAGAATATTTTTCTACACCTATAATTACTTTATTATAAATTTATTGATTATTTACCAAGCATTTATAAATAAAAATATTGAGTAGGAAACGTTTATATACTAGATAAAGATTGTAATATTTTCATACCCACATATTTAACACCTATTTTTTAATATCCATATTAAAAATAATATTATATTGTTGTTCAGTGAAGCATATTGTCGTGTGTCATTAACATTATCAAAGAAACTCATAATTACATATAATGCAAGCTAACCTAAGAGTTGTGTATAACAGAAGGTATATAAAAATTTAAATTTTTTTTTAAAAAAATAGTTCATAAAATATCATGATGTTACAATTATTTTACATAAAGTAATTAATAGAATATATGTTATTCATTAGTGCATTGTTATTTCAATCCACATGGAAAGAGATTTATTAGAGGAATATCATATTGGAAATACTTTTAAAATCACCCTATTATATTATATTCTTTTAATACAAAATGTATTGAGCCCCCGATGGTGTTAGGTGTTGTTGGTTCATATATTATGGAATCTAGTGGAATGTGTGATGGTTTTTGGGTTCTTGTTATATTTTATATTTATTTTATTACATTGTTAGTGTTTTTGTGTGTCGTTGTCTGTAGAGAACATTAATTTATATGTTTATATAAAATATAGAGAGTAATTTATTGTTTTATTATACATTTAAATATTGTAAAATGTTTTGACGGATTTTTCTTTAAAAAAAGGGTTATTCTATCAATATTTGTATTTGAATAACAATATTATTAGTTTTCTCTAAATTGACCATTAATATTGGGATTCAGTTATCATTCTCAATCTTATTATTAAATAATGAGGAGTATTTAAATGTTATATTTATGATATTATAAATTTATATTCTATCATGAATTTTTATGTCAATTATAATTTTTATTTTATTACGTTTTGGTTACGATGGAAATAATTTTATGATTTAGGATGATCTATATGGTTTTAATAATAATGGAATAGAGCATGTAAATTGATAAAAAATGATGAGTTTGCTATAAATATCTAAATTCTCATTGTAGATGACACGTTTGGATATGCAGTGTGAAAAATGGATTAGGAACATTATTGTTGTTTTTGTAACATTAACCATGATTTAAGAAATATAAATAGTTATATTGTAATGAAAATAACGAATATTGTTTTTGGGAGATATAAATTTTTTTAGAAAATATAATATGATTATAAATCATATTGACATGGTAATATTAATTTATTTTATTACTTTGGGAAAATTATAATTTATTTTTTTAATTTGGTTACCTAACATTACATACTATTTTTTTGAAATGGGGCGAGAATTATTAAATATGATTGAATAGAAAATAGAATTTAAAGAATATTTTTGATATAATAATGATGTAATATAAGGTTTATGGTAATACAATTAATATTTAAAATTCATATCTTATTGAAATATAAGTGATGTTATTGAGAAACAAATGATATAAGTATATAGAAGATTTTGATAATATTTATTCTTATGATAAATAATGTGCAGTGATATATGTAGTGGTCTACGAAGTGGTTAATATTTTTATAATTTATCATTTTTTATTTCATATTATATGTAATACGAGGGTTTAGATGTTAGAAAGTGGAGGATATTTGGATACTATTAATTGAACAAAAGTATTTTAATTAGGTATTTTTTGAGGATAGAATTGCTGCTTGATTTTGATGATGATTATGGTTTATTATAAATTATATGATTTATTAAATTTTTGAATTAATCATGTTGTTATAGGACTTATTTTTTTATCTATGAATAATAATAATTACTATTAACAAATATGATGATATAAATTCCACTATAAAAATTCATGTTGAAAAAATGGGTTTCATTATTTAATTGAATAATGAATTTCTAGAAAATTTAAAGACTTAGTTAATGTTTAAATTTTTTTTAATAGTTATTATAATTTATTGATATTAATGTTAAAATTTTAAAATCATGTAAACCCCATCCATAATTCATTTTATAGTGAATTTTTTTAAAATATGATGACATAATGGAATTGCTTCACCCTATGAAATTTAGCTTAGTCATGAAAATATAAAATAATGATAATTAATTATAGGGCTGTGAATGAAAAACTAAACCGACCTAAAAACGATGAACCAACAAAACATCAATAGATAAAAATTAGATTAAATTGGTAATTTGGGTGAAATTATTTGATGAAAACTATTATTTTTTTATCTGGTTTATTTTTGATAGACTTAACAATTCATAATGAAATTGGAATAATTAAATTAAATATATAAAACATTATTTATTCTTAACGTAATATTTATTTTACATATTAAATGTTTAATATAACATAATTTCTTTCTTTTTTTTAGAGAATAAAAAACACATAGGATTCTTAGCTAACAATAAACCATCAAATAACATTTAAATTTGACCTCACATTATTAAATGAATTTGTACAATTTCCATGTTATTACTTTATTTTTTATTAAACAAATTAAATATTTCTAATATTTTATTCATTTTCATTCAATTGTATTTTATGCCTAATTTTTATTCTACCATAATCATTCCATTTTATTCAAAAAAGATGTTATGAATTAATATAGTTTTATATTAATTTTATCAATCATTATTACAATATGTAATTATTTACCTTCCTTCTATAACTGATATATACCTTGTGTAACAAATATAATTTTTTTCACTATGATTATATCTATACTACCACATTCATTTGTTGCTTTTAATTTTTTCTCATTGTGGTTTTCCATAAACCTTTTCACCTTAAACTGGCATCCTTAATGGAACATCACGAATCTGGATGCTGGCCAAAGGTGCCACAAACTTGGTTGGTCACATGACCTCAGGCGTGTTTCCCCAAATTACAAAGGCTAACAGTGTGAGCCAGGGTGTGATATTGGGGAAACTATGACCTCATTGGTTGAGTACACACAACATAATCTAAATAGTAAACAATAACAGAATCCATAATACCAAAAATAAATAAATAGTGGAAGAATGACTATAAATATAATATATTCCACAATATATATATGATTCATGGGATATGTATCTAATAAAATACCCACATAAGTCAAAATACTGGAAATAAATGCGGAAACCAAAGTATAAAAGAAACAAGTAAACTCCAGTTGCATCACAAGCCTTTGATTGCTCAAATGGTCTCTAGCACCAACAACAATCTTGTACCAGATGATGACGGGTGCTTTCCCATATCTATACCTGCAATCGTATCATCTCTTTGGGTCCAAGAGCATGACCCAAAAAGGGTGTGAGACGAATCCCAGTAGGAATCCACAAAAATATTTTGGCCTAACTACCAGTTAATGAATATATCAGGTAATATTAAATAATGAAGATATAAAGTAGGAAGTACTCAAAATTAATCAATCCTAATGTTTTCAATAACATTCATTTAATATTTATTATTCATCTATTGAATCATGTAAGCTGGTTATATATCCTATGATTAGTATACCCTTTGTAATGTAACCAAAATAGACGTATCATAAGGCCATCTAAAGAACCATGTAAGACCAAATCCAAGCATGTTCTTTGGGTTTAAAAATGTGTCACAATCATTCAACTATTAACAAACAAAACTATGGAAAATAACTCAAAATATAACCCCATTGGTCCCAAATAGAATTAGTTAATTATAAAAAAACACTTAGGAAAGATATCACAGTTTAAACCCTTGGGTCATTAATTCATTTAATCATATATTAAAAACCACCTGGGGAGCTCTACGGTCAATACCCATGGGTCAAGCATTCCATTAAAACATACCTAAATGACCCTTTTCAGAAGAACTCACATTACAATCTCCCTTGGTCAAAAATTAATTAATAAAGGCCACCTAGGACACTCTCATAGTCTAACCTGTGGTACAAACATTCAGAATGCATATCACAAGCATTCCATATAATCAAAGACTCCATCCTAATAAAACAAGGAATGGAAAACAAGGTATTCGTAGAAGTCATCCAAGACCTATTACACATAAACAATCAATCATGGTTAACACCCTTATGGGGTATCCCATAGACAAGGTATCTAACTTGATAGGAAATAAACAACACATTTTCAATCACTCAAAACATAGAAAGTAATAAACCTGGATCAATGTTAAATAATGCAATACCCAAAATGTGGGTATGTTGTAATTTTAACATTTATAATACAAAGACAAACAAAAAAACTCACAAACCACTGAACTCAAAGTCGTATGATCTATATAAATGAATTTCATCCCTTCAATTGACCTAAAATGGTGTAGATCTACAAAAGGTGAAAAACACTCAACCTTTAATAACTCACAAGAGGGGAGAATCAGGAACAAAGGTAGTAGGGGTTTTGAGAAATAAATGTTCGGATTTAAACACACATGATAGTGTCCCAATTGGATCTCGGACAGATAATCAGGAAGGGTTAGTTGGTCTTAGACTATTCTTTAGTTCTCCTAAATGAATCAAAGACAGAAGAATACATTTCTATATATGAGACACAACCCTGCAACGATTTATCAAATAAAAAAGAAAACTTCACATCATGTTCCTTAAAACAACACCTTGTGTAGTAGCCTTAACTAGCCCATGACATAAGACGATCTTCCAGATCACCATATAGCAATGTATTTGGCCACCACAAGATCAATACATGGTTGTACGCATAAACTAGGTACATGGTATGCACATGGGAATACATGGCCCATACACAGAAAATTCAAATTCCTTCATTTTTTCTAAATTACAACCTGAAATCGTGATCCTTTCCTAAAATTATGATCAAGGTTTTTAGGAACTTCCCCCTTAAATCAATTCTTCCCTAAATTTCCCTTCTAATGGTGGTGAAGAATAATTTTTCAACAAATTTTTCCACTATGATCGCACATCGGCCTCCCTCTCCCACGTCTCATTCTACACTCACTCGTGCTGCAATAACACCCATAATAGAGGAATATATTAGCTATGGAGAACCATTGTGCTATAATAAAAAATCATAGTATGGTTCTTCTATAAGGATACATCATCCTCAAACTCAACCTCCTTGGGTTGAAAAAAATGAGAGGATATTGAAAAGTAACATTATAACTGAGAATCATGAAAGACATCTTGCATAGCTCGATGCCTCTAAAGTAACTGAAGCTAATAGGAAACTGGCCTGAACCTCTCCAAACCCTCAAAAGACCCCACGTATCATGGTTAAATTTTCCCCTATCTCTTAATACATTGATTTCCTAACCTCATTGTGACATATAGGATACCCTGATCTTTAACCATGAACTCCAGAGGTCATCTCTATCGATCAATATAATATTTCTACCCAGACTGTGTAGTATCCCTTATATTTCAAATAAAATCCACCTTTCTAGTGGTCTGTTGGAAAGGATGAGGTCCCAGTATAGCTACCTCTCCTTCCTCCATCCAACATAGTAGTGATCGGAAAGTCCTATCATAAAAATCCTCATAAGGTGTCATCAGAATCATTTCCTAAAAACTATTTTTGTAGGGAAACTCTACCTAGGGTATTTGCATCTCCCAAGTGCCCCTAAAATCAAGGATATATGCTCAAATAATTTCCTACAAATGTAAATTGTGAAATCGGATTGACCATCGGTTTATTTATGATAAATTGTAATGAGAAGTAACTGTGTACCCAATGCCCTCTATAGTCCCTTCCAGACACGAAATGTAAATCAGGCGTCCTTATATGAAATGATAGTGTGTGGAACCCCATGAAGACATACTATCTCTTGATGTACAACATTCCATGTTTGTTAACACAAAAGGATTTCTTGATTAGTAGGAAATGTGAAACATTCATAATCCTGTCGATGACAATGCAAACCACATCAATCCCTCATGAAGACCTTGGTAAACCTATCCGTAAATCCATCGTGAAATATTTCCAATTCCACTGAAGAATTTTTAAATGCTATAACATCTCATATATTCAATGATTCTCTACCTTCACCTACTGACTAGTAAAATATCTCTTAAAAAACCCATCTACATCCCTCTTCATGCATATCCACCATTACTGACAATATAGATCTTGATACATCTTAGTGAAACTAGGATTAACATGCCATATAAAAGCATAAAAATCTCGTAAGATCTCTTCATGAGTTTCTTCTGACACCCATATGAACCCATGAATATAAAAAACTTCATCCTCACATATGATCCACCCAAGAGTAGGGTCCTCGCTCGAAACACTCTCCCATAGGACTAGGACTTCAAAATCTAATAGTTGACTCATTCATACTCGATATAGTAGAGTATAGGTAACAGCTATAGAAGAAAAAAATAAATGACCTTTTTTTCCCGGAACATCCAAATGAATCTCAAGGAAAAGAGCCATATGCTCCCACTCAATACTAACCTCCTAAACTGCCTGTATTTGATCTCTCATTCTCAATTCATCAACCATTGTGTGGGAATGTCCAGTATTGTAGGAAACCTCAATGTGAAATTACTGAAGGTAATCATCCCACATTTGATGTATCAAATTCATTACTAATTGAGTAAATATATTCTTGAGGGTTTTATGGTTAGTGTATACCAAATGATTCTCTCTTAAAAGATAATTTATCAAATAGTGAAATGCATTCACAACTGCAGCCAACTCGAGATCATACATCAGGAAATTCCTCTCTTGTGGCCTCAAATGATAAGACCTAAACACAATGAATCCTCACCCAGCATAATCACAGCTCCAAGACCAATACCAGATGCATCACAATAAATGGTATAACTCATGCCCTGCTTAGGAAAAATCAGTATCGGTGCTGATGTCAATACACCTTTCATCTCCTGAAAGGTTGAATAATAGGAATCTATCTAGGAGTACTTCACTCCCTACTTAGTCAGGCCCATTAGTGGTTCTACTAAGTGTAAAAGTTATTAAATAAAGTGTCTGTAGTAACCACCCATCCCTGAAAAACTATGTACCTCAATGTTTTTCTTCAGTGACTCCCAATAAACTACCGCTATAACATTTTATGGGTCTACTGATTCTCATGTCTCTGAGATGGCAAGACCAACGAAATGAATCTGGTCCATCTAAAACTGGAACTTTGAGATAATAGTATATAACTAATGCTCTCTCAGTATACTCAATACACTCTCTAGATGGGAGACATGGTCATGTCGAGTGTGACTGTACACCAAGATATCATCCCTAAAGACTACCACGAAAAAATCCGAGTAAGGATGGAACACTCAGTTCATCAAGGCCATGAAAAATGTTGGTGTGTTCGTGATACCGAATGACTTAACCAAAAACTCATATAAACAATACATTCTCTTGAATGATGTAACATGTATATCTGATGGTCTAACATGCAACTGATGATAACTAGATCTCATATCAAACTTCAAGAAAAATTGGGATACTCGAAGATGATCAAAGAGATCTTCAATTCTCAGCAAGGGACTTAATTTCATGACTGTGAACTAGTTCAACTTATGATAATCCACAGAAAATCTGATGGTACCATCCACCTTCTTCACAAAAAGGACAGGCGAACCCCAAGGAGAAATACTGGGTAAGATGAATCCCCTTGCCTGAAAATCCTCTAACTGCATCTTGAGATCCTATAACTATGGTGTAGGAATCCTATAGAGAGGAATGGACACCAATGATTCTCCTTGTACGAGCTCAATAGATAAATCCACCACTTTCTCTGGAGTAAACCCATAAAATTTGACTAGAACGACATCTCTAAAATGATCCACCATTGGAGGAAAGTCCATTTATGATAACTCCTAGTCATCTAGATATAAACTTGAAATCTTAGATGTAATTTCTCCCAACCCATGATGCTCTGGTCCACATCTTCTCTCCTAGAGATCCCATTCTACCTTATGTTGAAAATATCCGCCCTCTAGTGATGTGAAACTCACCCTACGGTGATATAAGTCAACAAAATCATGAATGGAGACTAACCGGTCCATTTTGAGTGTTACATCGAAGCCTATCATCTCTAAGACATAAAGGTCCCATATGAAGTAAAAACCACCAACTTCAAGAGGGAACTCCTCGCACTTATGTACAATTGTTTTCATAATCTCAAACAGAGGGTTTATAATCATAAGTAATTATATAGAGCCCGAGGCTCCCCATAACAGTAATATATATAAAACTATGGGAATCCCCAATATAAAAAAAAGAAGTATCTAAAACTAAGGAAACTAAAATCGTACCTATAACTGTAGAGGTTCATGGATTCTTCTACTGTTGTGTGTATTCTATCACAAAAGTCAGACCTATACTGCGGCCCTACGACCCCTCTTGGCTACCCTAACCTGTCCTCCCTTACATTCTCTAAAAACCTATGGTCTTGAAACCACGACCACATCCACCACCTCATCCTAAACGGCTTGATGAACTCCAGTTCCCTAACTAATGATAAACCGGTGGCCCTCTCATGTACATGGAGCCATAAAATATTCCTTCTCACACGATTCTAGTGATAACATCCTACAAAAATGCCAAATATGACCCATATTGTCACAAGATCATCACTCAACTGGGTATATGAGATACTGTGGTCTTATGTTCCCACTCATTCCTCACTTGTAGCACACCACTCATCTACCTGAAGGAAAATCACACGAAATCTCCCTAGGGTACTTTCTGCTATTGGTCGAAGGAGTACCAACACTGGATATTGATCCTCCCTAGCTCGCAGCTCCAAACTCCCTCAGATTGTGCTTAAAAATCAGTTCCCATTTTATTATATCAGTCACTAAAGTCATCCTGAAAATATTCACCTATGATCAGATGTTGTACCTAAGGTTATCCTCAAATCACCTAGCTCGTGATAACTCGTCACCTCCCAAAATTGGTGCAAAGTGCTGGAGCTCTATAAAGTGAGAAAAATAATTCATCACTAAATGAGCTCACTGATCCAAATTCATGAACTCTTACGCTCGGTCGGCTCTCAATGTCTCAGGGTAGAAATAATCATAGAAGGTACTCCAGAAATCATCCCATGACAAATCTCTATGATGTCCTTCCTATGAAATAAAATCCATCCATCTCATAGAAAACTAAAAAATCATTTAAGTCATGAGCATCACCCTCCTCTTAGGAGGTGTCTCTAGATGATTGAAGATATAGAGCATTGCCTCCAACCATGACTTTGCATTCGTCGGTCCCGTGTCCCTACAAAAAGTGGGAGGATTATACTACTAGAACACCCGCATCAGCTCTGCCATTGTCATGTAAAGATGATGTTCCCCATGAAATGTATGCATCACCCTCAAAAGTCCATCACAAAACTGTGCATCAATACTGACATCTAGTATAATATCTACTTCCAATATAGTCATGATGGGAGGATCTGCTTGTAGTCCCAGATCTACCATTTCCGGTGTCTAATCATCACCCTCAACCAGGCATAAAACTAGAGGATGTCTTGGTGGAATGACTCTGTGAGGTCAAGCACACACCTTAGTATGAGATTAACAGAACTACAACTCAGAAGTGTAAGTAAAAAAAAGGTGAAGGAAAGAATTCGGGTTTTCCAAAAGATTGTTACATATCATGTAGAAACACTACATGACATGTTCCCTTAATCTTTAACAGAGGTGTGTATCTCTGCCATCCTTGTCATGTAACACCCCGTACACATGGCTTGTTCTTCATGAGACACAGTGTGAACATGAATATCCTCTCCTACATAGGTACTTATACACATCTATAACTACATGGTTCTACTAGTGTAACACTACATGGCGTGTTCACTCAAGACATGGCATATATTCAAAAGTTATATCCACCAGTGTCGTCAGTCATACCGATGGATACATGGCTGACTACAAAATGACATGTACTCCCAGTACATAGTGTGTCATACCAAAAGACTACCAACCCCATGTCTCTACTCACACATTCATTCACACGGTCAACAACTACATGGAATGTACAAAAATTACATGGAATGAACTTAGGAAAAGACATTCCTTCCTGAACAAAGGAACACATGGCATGTGTTCATAAAATCATACACCATGTTTTCTATGTTTTCCATATATTAAGCCTCTAAAACATTTCCAAAACCCCCAAAATTTTGATATTTGGACAATACATGCCATGTTACGATCTGTGAGATCCCATACGCCATCCAAATCAATTTTTGGAATCCTTATTCATTTCATACCTTAACAGAATTCAATTAAAGTTCAAACATGATCCATCAAATTATGATTCAACAGGGATCATAACACCTTAGTGACTAAAGTTTGGAGTCTATCCAAATGAAAATTTATATATATCAATACCCTATCAAAATAGAATGTATTGTATCACAAAATCATGCATGTCTAGCACAATATATACCACAACAACATGAAATCAGTAATGAACCCTAAATATCCTGATAAGAATGCAAGAAATGTGATCTCTAAAAACTGCCTATATGATGCATGAGATAGAATACCCTTGCCTCACAGGGATTCAAAAAAATAAAACAAAAATGATATCAATACTAACATCACCAAACAAGTTTATATCCTAATGGTGATATCAAATCTACTATAATAGTTTAGAATTTGAAAATTACAATTCAATTCAAGGTAATGGGATATTCCCTATGCACATGGTAGATACTATCGAGAACAACTAATTAAAAAACTCCATTTCCAACCTATCAGTCTCTAATGTCACCAAAAATTAAAATAAACCAGAAAATAAACCATCTAATACATCTCAGATCTGGGCTCCACACAAGGGTTCACCGAACCCGGTTGTTCAGATGACCTCAATTGCATTTAAAAAAATGACATAGGCTTCTTGAATAACATCATGGTCTAAGGTGTGATGTTGGGGAAACTATTCCCCCATTGGAAGAGTATGAACAACGGAATCTAAATAGTAAATAATAGCGGAATCAATAACACCAAAAATAAATAAATAGTGGAATACTATCTGCAAATCCAATAGAATCCATAATATATATATATATGATAAAAGGAATATATATCAAATAAAACCTCAAAATAAGTAACAATACTATAAAGCAATGCCAAAACACAAGTAAAAAAAGAAACAAGTAAACTCCAGCAACTTCGCAAGCTTCATCTTCGTCCCATGCTATCCAGCTCCAACACCAATTAAGTACCCAATGAAGAATGGTGATTTCCATTATGTATACATGAAATAATATAATCCACTTGGTTCCAAAATAATGACCCTAATACGGCATGAGATGAATCCAAGCAGAAAACCACAAAAATATCTTTTCTTAACTGTCAATGATTGTATATAGCATGTAATATGAAAGAATAAATCAATAAAATATGATATACTAAAAGGTAAACATTCATAGAGTTTTGAATTACATTTTTTAACATTTATTATTCCTCCATTCAATCATGTAACCCTGGGATATAGCCTATGCTCTGTAATTTCCATTAACTGTAACTAAAACAGACGTCTCATAAGACCATATAAACAATCAAGAAAGACCAAATCCATGCTTGTTCTTTGTCTTTAAAGATGCATCACAATCATGCGACTATTCACAAACAAAACTCTAGGAAATCTCTCATTTTCTATCCCCCCATGGCCCCACATAACATCAGTTAATTATAAATAACCAAATGGGAAAACCCTCACAGTATAAACCCTTGTGTAAAACATTATTTTAATCAAATATTAACGAGCACCTAGGCATTTCTCATGGTCAAAACCCATGGGTCAAGTATTGTAGTATAACATACATAAATGAACCCTTTTGGAATATGTCATAGTCAAATCCAACTTGGTCAAACAATACTTAATAAATAAACACCTAGAATGATCTCATGGTCTAACACTTGGGTCAAACATCCAAAATTCATATCACAAGAATTTCATATAATCAATAATTCCATCCTTACAAAACAAGGCATTAAAAACATGGAAAACCAAGTAGGAATCAATGAAAAATCATCCATAAATAATCAATAAAGAGAAACACACCCATGGGGTGTCCCTTATACAAGGAATCTATCCTCACGCACAAGAATCATCCCATAATAAATATATCAACCCATATAAGGTAATAAACAAGGTTTAATTGAAAATCATGTAATACCCAAAACTGGGGTAAGAGGAACCGTTAGAATATATAATACAAATACAAATAAAAAAAAGGAAGAAACCACCAACTTTGATGTCGTACAATCGTTATAATTGAATCTCAGCCATTGAATTGGCCTAAAATGGAATATCTCTACAAAAGGTGAAAACACACACCCTTGGATAACTCACAAGAGAGGAGGAATAGGGAAGAAAGGCATTATGAGTTTTGATAACTCATCGATGGGTTTCCAACACACCCAACAGTTTCTCAATCGGAGCTTGGATATATAACCGAGAGGGGTTCAGAGTTCATTAGCCATTCCATAGTGTACACGTTCGAACAACGACAAGAGGAATATGGTTCTGGATAAGAGACATGAGCCCACTATATTTATCATATAAATAAGAAAACAACCAAGCATGTCCTTTAAAAATACAATCCATGTAGTAGACGTAACTAACCACCAAAATAAGTTGGTCTACAAGGTCACCACATGACCATGTATTTGGCTGCCACATGGTTAGTAGGTGCCTATATGTGAAAACTGGGTATACGGTGTGTACATGGGAATACACGACATGTACTCAGAAAATTCTATTTCCTACCATTTTTACTAAAAAAGAACCCCTAATCAAGATCCATTGTTGAAATTAAGATCTGGGTTCTTACACTTAACCCAAACCAGATCATGAAAACTACTAATTTATGGACTATTAAAAAGATATATACATGACAAATTTCGGATATATATGTATATATATAAATTAAATAAAAATATTATTAAAATAATGAAATATATTTATGATGTTTAATAAAATAATTTTAAAATTCTAACCATCTTTCTTACTATTAAAATATATGATAACATGTTATCGTAATATTACCAAGCTCTGTGTTTAATTAATTAGTTAGTTATTCATCATTTGTATGTATTCTAGTTTACATTGTTGAAATTAAAATATGGAATTCTATTAAAATTATATAGATTATAATTTCCATTGTTTCTATTTGATATTATTTTTGATTCAGTTATTTATTAATGTAAATAAATATTATACATGCTTATATGTTATTATAAAGTGTATTTGAACAGTTATTCTATTCATAAAATAATTGTAATATAGGATTATTGGATAATAGTTGGTTTATCAACCATTATTTAATTGTATCAACATATTATTTAAAATGGAATTATAAATTTAGTTAGTTTAAAGTTAAGTAGATTTAATTATGGGAAATGGCAAAGTAATATCATTCTAAGAGAATAAAAATTCACCAATAAACAATTAAGGATGATTTAAAAAGAAATTTGGGGTGAATTTATCTTCCTAAATGTAGTTGTTCTTCAATCAAATGTGGTATCATGGGAAATAATTTATGAAATTATTTGTTTTTAATATAGTGTATCCATTATAGGATATAATTGAATAAATGATAGGACTAGAGTTATTTCTTTTGTGGTATTATGATGATATGTTTGTAATCATTAATATAATTTTAATATTTGAAATTGTATTAATGGATAACTGATTTTACGTTACCTGGGATTATATTCATTGAATTCACTACATTACATGAATTATATAATTATAATTAATGTTAGTAGAGATCAATACTTGGAGAAACTGAACGAACTACGGTTTTTTTAGAGTTGGAGGATTACTACATTTTTATTTGTATGCTTTGAATTTTTTTCTCAAATTGAGTAATGAATATAATAAATAATTATCATTATATGATAAATGTGATAGGGTATTTTTGTATAGTAGAGTATTTCACTCCAACACCACCATAAGATTAATTTAGAGTAATTATAAGACTTTATAATAATAAAATATACTTGCAGTCTATTGGGATCCATACATAAATTCATTGGGTTTTTGAAGGGGTTATATATTAATGAAACTTATTTATTAATTAAATTTAAGTATCTCTTACTATTATGGAATTTCAGTCAATATAAACCTGAACCGAGGTGTCTAAATCCTAAGACCCAATTTAAATCACTATAAGACATTAATCATCCCCCCTGATCACTAAAGTCATGAAAATAGTGCCGATTTATAATATAATCCATTAAAGAGTTGTTTTTTCCGAAATGGATAGACTAAAAGGTTAAATAATTGTTATAGACTTTGAAATATATTATTTAAAGAAAATAATTATTAAAACATTCAGTGGGAAAAGTAATTGCGTAAAAATCCATTAAACAATGATCCCTAATAAACACATTATCCTTAATACAAAAATAAAATTAATCAACCCAATACAATAACCCATTCTCAATATCTTTTGTGTGGATAATTGGATTACCAAAAAAATATAATAATATATATTTTTTCAATGAATCATGTCTAGCATAATAAAATTTCTATTGATTTTCACATTTAGGAGATGAGTAAAAACTCAGAATAATTTCCCCCAATGAATCTATTATAACTCAATGATTTAGTAATATCAACATTCAGTGTCAAGTAGTGGTTTTACAATTATTTATAATTAAATTATTCACATAAAACTATACTGAGAAAAAAAATTCATTATTGAAATAGGTAATAATTAAAAAGAACATCAAAATACATGAATGTTCTTTCAAATAAATCCACTCATAATAATATTAAATATTATCACCCTTATTATATAAGAATATTTTTACAAAAATAAATATCATTAGATTCCCCGTTGGAATAATCACCATCTTTATAATAATTATTATACCAAAAAATTATTATATCACATAATTAAAATGTCAATATAAAACATAACATTTAAAAAATTTGGCCTATGGTTTTAAATAATGAAACTTTCATCATATAGTATCTGAAGATTCTGTCATTCTTGTAAATACGAGCTCATACTTGATTCAAACATTATGAAAAAAATTTAGTTTCCATATATTAAAATATTTATAATGATAATAAAACTCATTATGATAATTTAATCATATGTTAATGAAAATAATATTTAAATGTTTTAATAGAGTATTCCACAATATATAATTTTAACAAAAAAACTAGAAAAAAAATATCACTAGAAAAATCATCATTTAAATAAAATAAAAAATATATATCCACAAATGTAATTCATCCATTAAATCTATTTTTATAGTCATTTGATCTTTTTTTTCATACAAATCCAATTTGATAAATATAATTATGGAAATCAGAAACCAAAATATTCTCAGAATAATTTATTTGTTACATAATAATAAAAAGAATATATGTAAATATAATAAAAATAATTCCAAAAATAAACATTATTTAAAATACAATTAATAATTAACATAAATAATATCCCATGATAAACATATATCAGATCCACCTACCTTGAGACACCTATTTTAAATTCTATTAACACATAGACTACTGATCTAAATATAGTGAAACACGAAGACATAAAATCATGATTTATTATTAAATTTAACATTAATAATATAAATTTATTAATCATCTATTTTAATAACTATATAAAACATGTATATTTTTGGAATAGTCTCATGTCAATATAGAATGGATTCATATAACTCATCACACACGAGTGGATGCTCATTAGTATGTGGTATGACCTTCATGTAACATCGAATGGCCAATATGTTGACTAAATGAATGTTAATTTTTTAATTAAAAGATGGTTGGAGGACCCATAGGAATATAGATAAATCCTCCAGGAGGATGAAAATGGTGAAGGCCCAGGGCATCCCCTTGGACAAAACATTTAATTTCCAACGTAAGAGATCAGAATATATTAAAGATGACGAGAGTGCCATTCAAATTCCCCACATGAGAAAGAGCATCAGCCGACAAATTTTCTTCTCATCAAAAAAGTCTTACCCACTGGAAACTATTAGTGTCAAAAGGGAAACATCGAGAGAGGTAATCCAACTCCCATGGAGCACCACATTTCCCATGTAGAATTCTATCCAAAACATTAGAGTCTGGCTTGATTTCGATGACCTAAATGACTAATATGTGATAAATTATTTTTGATGTATAATAGGATAAAAGGTACAAGGAATAATTTTTAGATTTATCTCATCAACACTATACTAATTTTGGAATTGTGCTAGAAAATTTCAACAAATCCTTATTTTATTTGATTTTCCATATAAATTATAAAATAAAGGATCAATGAAATTTACATTCCATTAAAATCCTTTAGAATTCATATAAAATACCTAATTTTTACAACACACTTGGTAATTACGACCATTCATCTAATAATTATTCATCACATCCACAATAATCCACCACCCTAGAAAAAGAATGTTTTAGAGATAGATCCAACGATATTATAGGAATCATCAAGAGGCGTGTTAAAATAGATAATTCTATTAGTCTATTAAAAATCTCATTATCCTCTCACTATAGTAAATTTAATATATTAATCTACCCTATAAATATATTCAATCCTCTATTCAACATCAATTTCCTATTCATTCAATCTATCCTACATCAATAAATGTTTAATTTAATTAATATAATCCATAATGGTGAACCATAAATGCCATAGCTAAACATCTCTACAATTCAAAAAATTTGCATCGTTTGAATACTATAAATCCTATGTTCACATTCCTACCATTATTATAACAAATAATTACATAATAACATATAATAATATATACATTAAAAAATATTTCATTTAAAAATTATATAAATATCATTCCATTATTAATTAAATAATACACTACTCCCTAATATTATCCCATAGATTGGGATCCGTGTTCTGTTTGTTGTCAATTATATTTCAATATATGTTTGGATGTATGATGATGAGAAGTAGTGATTCCTGGAGAATTGTAGTGGATTCAAATGTAAGTATGTAATTCTTGGTAAATCTCCATGTCATTAAATATGATATTTTTTTGGTTGATTGTAAATGTAAAAATATATGTTTCATATAGGACACATTTTTTACAACAATGTTTGTAATATTAAATATGGGATTGAAATTTTAATTTAATATTTCATTATATGAAGAAAAATAGAGCATGATGATATCAATGAAAGATGAATTGCTTTTTCATGATGTAAATGATTAAATAAGAATGGAAATAAGTTTTACTAGAATTAATATTGAGGAAGGATTTTATTTATTTTTATTTCTTATAATTTTTCTCAGTATACATTTTAAAGTTTACAAAAAAATAGGGTTAATCCCAAGCATCCATGGAAACCATCAAATGAGGGAACATGCGGGACCCTAGTGGAGCACTCCACCCATGGGTGGTCATCTATAGAAAACTAGGAGGAGGAATGGATGGGTGTAGGATAATTCATGAATATGAACGTGTATAAGGATTATAGAGTTCATAGAGTAGAGAAAGTGCCACCATATGAGGTGACACGATGAGGGGGGGGGGGGGGGGTTGAGATTTCTCGGTGGCTCCAATCACAGTCTAATTGATATACCTTTCTGTATTTTCTATTAATTTCTTATCTGAGAAAACATGAAGGAGGTTTCTATTTATCCACATAAAAGATTATACACATTTCTCATTCCATTGGATTGAGTTTATCTACATTCTTCGATCACCTAAGGGATATTATTATTCCTCGACACTCCTTGATGAACAAAAGTATGTCAAAAATTAGGATGATCCTACCATAAATGATTCTAGACATTATTGAAGATAGAAAAAAAGGAAATAGGACCATATTATCATCTCATACTCACTCATGCAACTATGTTTTTCATTAATGCTAGAAAACCAAAAATATTATTTATTCCCAAAAAGAAAATGATAGTTGGAGTAATCCATTCATGCATAACAAAGATTGATCTTGGAAATAAACGAGGATAATTTAATACTCATCACATACACTTGATGATCTCACCACAAAGGAGGACCCTGAAGTTGAGACACTATTAGTTTTGGCATCACATGAGGATTAAAATATGTTGAGATACAACATTATTCTCAGAGCCTTGAATGAATCTTGGTGGTGGCTTAAAATGTTGATATAAGGTGGTTTAATGAGGCAATGTTCACATTATATAAAAGAATAAGAACCCAAGACTTAGGGTTATACTGGTTATTTTCGAGAGAACTCTAATTTCATTAATAAAAAAGAGAAACCATGGTCTCTTGGTTTGTGAATAGAATCCATCTTCATGATATTATTTGCCAATAGAGAAGGAGGAAGCCCTCATGCCTATTAATTGTGACAAGATCTCTCAAATTAATTCACAATGTATTTGTTATGTGAAGCCACTCATGAAAATATGCTATTCTGGACATGTATATCTTCAGGTTTGCGTGAAGCCTTGATAACTCACTATAGTTACACACAGACTGTCTTGTTTGTAAAAAATTAAGAGAACCACAAGATAGTGTATCCTTACACTATCTTTATTAATAAGATTAATTTATGGGAAAATAATTAACACCTATTCAGTTTGTCATATAAATCATTGAAAAAATAAATGTGGACACTGAGGTTTTCATACCCTTGTTTGTTGGACTTTCAAAATGCATGATACTCATGCATGACACACAAATAATGAACTAAATCAAAAGAAATAAAGAAGAAGGTGAGTGAGGCTTACATATTACATGATACACATCCATGTGATGAGATTAAAGTGAGGTGTCGAAAGCATGAAATAATAAGGTGAATGTGGGGAATAAATATACATGTATACATAAAAACATTGAAATACCTGAAACAATAATTTTGGATTCCATGCGATTCATTCATTAAAAATAATTGATTGATATTTAAAGATGATCATGAATTGATTTGTGAAATATTATTATTAAATTAGTGTCAATAAAGAATTTTTGAGCACATATTGCACACACTAGGTAATTCGGGGTATTCATTCAGAAGAAATCATAGCTAGAGTACAGTCTCACAAAGAAAATTGATAAAATATAGGTGATCAGAATTGATTTATAAAGACCATAAGACTAAAAGGATACATGAATAGGTATATATGAATGTTTGATTTTATAATCTTGTTGATAAAGATCATCATATGATCTTGAAGTGGTTCAAAATTTTGTAAAGGGGGAAGTTTTTAGTTGGAGTTGGAGTAAGAAGTATCTTCTATGATTCCAGTGTAGAAGTCATTAGTGTGGATTCTAGAATAGGTCGGTGTGGATTTTGGTATCCCTATGTGAAGAAGTATAAATATCCGCATGTGAGGGTTTATTATATAGATAGTGTGATTCTTTATCAACCATTGTATTCACTAAAATAATAATATATTGGATAATCTCTGTTGGTGGGAATAACCGACATGATAAGATGTAGGGATTTATCCAGAACCATTTAAATTATTGTGTTCTATAACATTTATTTTTAACATTATTCAAGGAATGTATGATATACACAAGAATTGTGTATCTAGGAGTTAACTATACATAGAGGTTTAATTGAAAAAAACAATTTTTAAAAAGAAATTGGACAACTTATTCCCTCTCCCCCTCTTAATGATCTCACACTGATCTGGGATCCACACGTGTTATCAGAGTGAAGGTTACATATGAAAGATGCAACAAAAAAATTAATGGAGAACATGAATTTAGTAAACAATAGGGTTATTTTAGTTTCTCAAGGTGAGAACTATTTTGGATGAATAAATATACAGACAACATATTTCCTGTCACTTAGGGTAGAATTAAAATATGTTATTTAAGTTGGAAATCTACCATTCATTTAGAATTATCATATGATGTATGATTCCAAGAGTGACATACAAATGGATGGAAATTAACAAATTTCAATTTTTATGGTCTTACCAGAAACGTTATGTTCTAATGTGATGGGATTCCAAAACACCAATGAAATATGGGATTAAAGGAGAAGGTTTTATGAAGGAAATATTAATGTCCAAGAATCTACATTATAAATATCGAGAGTTATATACAAATATATTAAAAAGGTTGATGAAGAAAGTTTTAATGACTAATTTATTAGATTAAATGATATTTTTAGTAGCGTTAGTAGTTTTGGTGAAAAGTTGGATCATTCAAAAATAATAAATAAGCTGACAAAAAAAATCCTTGATATATTTGATTTAAATAAAATAATTTTAAGACAATAAGTTCTATAACTTGATTAACATCATAATATTATAAGAAAATATGAGGTGTAAAAAATAAAAATTATTAAGAACAAATAGAAGGATGAGATGGTTGTTATATTGGTGATAATATGTATAGCTTGAGTTGATAAAGGACTAGAGTCATGTGATTCGGAGGATAATGATACTAAAGAGGAATACAACAAAATCGAGGTCTTTATTAAAAGAATGTAAAAAAAATTGGTAAAGTGACTAATCCATTAAAATGCTTCAATTTTCATGGGTTTTAACATTTAAAATATGAATTTCAAATGAAAAAATCCAATTTCACTGGATTTCATGAAGAAGAAGACTACATTATGAATAAGTATAACAAATATATAAAGGGAGAATATTATAATAAGAGGAAAAAGCACTCAATAAAAAATAGAATAAATATAATGATTAGGGAAATGATGATTCATTATCATCGAGCATTGAGATTGAAAATGAACAACCTTCATGAAATTAGGTATGCCTTATGGGAAATTCCAAAACTGCTTAAGGAAAATTTGATTGTGTAAATGATCAAGAGATAATTTAGTTATAATTGTACATAAATGATAATATTTATTATACACTATAGAATATCATGGATATCAAGAAGGATAATGTAATGTTGATAAAGGAGAATGAAAAATGTGTTAGGAAGGATGAGACAAATATCAATTAAATAAGAGTGTATCTAAAGGAAGTAGCTGAGATAGAAAGAAACAAATGATTCTCAACAAAATTCACCTGGAATAGAAGAATTCAACAACAATGAAACAGTACTCACTAAAAGGGAAAAAAATTGAAGATAGATGAAAATGAAAATATTGTGAGTGATCGTGAATGAAGACTTGTTGAGAATGATATAGAATCAACTCATATATAATCTATGTTCTTTTTAGATCAATGTGAGTTGAATAAGATGAAATAATATTACAACATAGCTGTTGAGGTTAACTGTTCGAGTGACAAGACAAAATCAGCAAGAAGGTTTCCTCCTAAGCTAAAATACCCATGATATATGGAAATAAATCATAAAAAATAATTGGAGAAGACATATTATCATTCTATAAGATCAATGTTTAGAGGCTATTTTTTCTATTTTGGATTGTTGGTTTATAAATATTATTCATGTAGGTACAACACTTCACTTCCAAAAATGTGGAACTTATCAAGGGGAGGAAAACTAAAATAATGAGATCAATTTATCATAAAGAGAGGTTTGTGACCTAGACATCATAAAAAATGTCAAAATAGAAAAAAAATTATTCTAGAAGATAGTTTGTGGAAGATGTGGTCAATAAAGAAAAAAGGTGAGAAATTCTTGATAAGACTTCTCTGATATTTTTTTACTCATATGTAGAAAAAGATTCAATAGAATAATAGTGGAAATCCTTGTAGATATTTTCAGAAGAAAAAAAATGTGAATAAATAATTCCTAGATGTTTAGTCAAACCAAAAAAGATTTGAAAAGAAATCAATGGAATCTGAAAAACAATCTCATATTAATTTAAAGAAACTTATTATAGAGTCTATAGTAAAAAAAGTTAGTATACAAAAATTTTATGAAAATTCATCAACAAATAATGACATCAAGTCCTAATGTGTTAAGGATGAGATCATTCTAGTATTAGTAAAAAAAATTATAATAACACTACCAGCCCATGAATAGATCATGAAGAAAAGATGGAAATCACAAAGAAGTTCTTTTGTTACTAATCATAATATAAAATCCTCATTAGATGATTCAACAGATGAGAAAACACCAACAACACAATCTATATAATCTAAGAAGAATAAAAAGATCTTCAAATTAAGGGGAAGCTATCGATATGAATTTTATTTCTAATAAACCAATAGTTCCGTACTTATTCTTTATTGTATCACGTGTTTTGATCTATCATGTGGAAAATTGTGGGAGTTGTTTGAGGTTTTCACTTCTAGACAACATGATGATATTTTACATCAGGGATTCCACTAACATACATAAATTGGAAGAAAAGTGTGCATCTCATAGGGGGTCTTGTGAATGATATAAAAACATTGGGATAAATTTAAAATTAATTGTTATGTTATAACAATCACACTTTCATACGTATTCCTTAACTATATTATCTTGTCAATTATGGGGGAGTCTTCCATTGAAGACAAAGGGGTGCTTCATCACTGCACATATAAGTTTTCAAGTGTTTCTTGAAGTGTGTGAAGGATTTAGCATTTCATTAATAAATATAATTATTTACAACACCTTGAATAATAATTGAGATATAACCAAAATGATTTCACATACAATATGTTTATGAACATCATTGAATGACTTGGTCATATATCTCTTCATTTCTACACTGGTTTTTCACACATTGACATAGTGTTGATTAGCTAATGGATCATTGATATGAGAAACATTTGATATCATCCCTCTCCAAAATGTATTCAAGAAATAATATTCATATTGAGGAGAACATGTTTTTGATAAAATCACCACTTTTATTTCAATTTTATTCCCAATAAGGGGAAGAAAAGTTTGAGAGCACATATTAACCCTTACAAATTTTACTAACGAGATATTGAAAAAAAATAAAAAGGGGTATATTGTTGGGACTACTGCTATATTGTTTTTTAACAAAACTTGATTATGTTTTTGGATGACTGATGGTGATAAGTATGGATTACTTGAGAATTTATATGGATTCATAGCATTGAATGTCACGCTTGAGAAATTATCCATATTGTCAAATCTGATGATTTTTGTGATGATTATAAATTAACCAAGTGTAATAGAGGAAACATTGTTTACAATAATTGTTGGATAATTAAGGAAGGGGATGAAATATGAATTTCTTATTTCATTATGTGAATTAAAATTGAGGATGATGAAGGCCATGGAAAATGTATTCAATTTTAATGAATTAAAGGAGAAATTAATATTGAGAAGTAGGTTGATTTACATTCTTATTGTGGAAGGATTTTATTTCTTTCGATTACTTATAATTTATCTATGTATACATTTTAGATTTAATAAAAAATAATTCCAAGCCCTGGAAGACATGGACGCCCTCACCTAAGGGAAGTTTTAGGACACGAGGGGTTAACCATTCCAATGGGAGGTTACACATTGGTAATTAATAAGGGAATGTATGGGTGAAGGTGTGAGCCCATATGGGCCCATGTACAACGCATAGAGATCTTATGGAGGAGAGGTAGGTCCACTGTGTGGTGCGGTATGGTGGAAATGGTGGTTTGGGATTTTTGAGAGACTCTAAGCTCTCTCGGATTAATATACCATTACCATGACACAATGAAGTTTCAATTCAAGGAAAATGAAGGCGGGTTACCATTACTGCTCTTAAAAAAATTACTAACAATAACCACACAATAAGATTGAGTTACTATGTGCTATCTAGAAAACTAATGGAATATATTCTTCCTCAGCACTTCTCATTGATGACCAGTATGCCATAACTAAGGATTACCCAACCATGAAAAAATCCATCCAGCTGTGAAGATCATTCTGATGAAATGAGAATCATATTATGATATTTTAATCATTCATGCAACTATATTCTTAATCTATTCAGTAAAATGAAGAAAATGAGCATAAACCTAACTATAAATGATAGCGGTAGTAGGATATTCATGTACGAGGATGTTCATTACTAGATACAAATGAGGAGAATGTGATCCTCAATGCATGTATGTGAGGTTCTCACCAAAAATGAGGATCATGAAGCCAATACATCATTTTTTTCAGTATTGCTTGAAGATTCAAATGAACTTATATATAGAATTGTTCTCAAAGTCTTCAATGAATCTTGGAGGTGGATTTAAAAGATAATCTAAGGAGGTTTAATTAGGTGATACACATAAGCTATAAATGGAGATGAAAAAATGACTGAGGGTTCTATTGAGAATTTCTGAGAGCACTCTTGTTTTTAGAAGAAAACAGATCCACTGTGATCCAATTGTTATTTAGGGGAGACCCTAATCTGAATAACCTATTACAAGGGATAAGTAAGAAACCTATGCACCTTTATCTTGTGCCAATAACTGTCTAAGAGCTTCCTAAATGATCTATTAAACAAATCCAATCGGGATAACGTGATATTTGTTACACATATATCTCCTGGTTTGCATGAATCATTGAGAAATCATGTATGGTAAAAACATATTATATTTCATGAAGAAAATTTTATAACCACATGACTATGTATATATACAATATCATCTCAACAAAGAATAATATACACACATATACACAACACCTGTTTGTGTTATCTCATAGATCATTGAGAAACTAAAAGTGAAAAGTGTACATCTCATATTGTTGAACTATATAATTTCATAATTCATGATACTCATGCATGAAACATGAAAAGTGAACTATATCTAATGAAAAAAATAAGAAATTGAGTTGGAATTTCATGGTACATGATACACATGCATATGATAACTTTGATTCATGAGAAACAAGTGAGGTGTGTGAATCGTGAATGAAGAGTGAAAATGTGGTGAACTCATATACAATCATATGTACCAACATTGAGATACCTAAATTAAGTCTTCTTTATGCTATTCAATTCATGCATGAAGAATAATTGATTGAGATTTCATCATGAACAATAATTGAATGGTGCAATAATATTCTTTTAGAAATATCAGTGGAAAATTTGGGCTCACATCTTGCACCCACTAATTGCGGTCAAGTATTAATTGATAAGGATTCATATCCTAATCCAAGACTAACTGAGGAAAATCATCAAATACAGGTTGATCAGAAAATGATTGAGTAAGAACCATATACTTTAAAGGTACTGAAACAGGTACGCAAGAATTCATGATTTAGTTTTCTTATTGGGGAAGATTAGTAGATCATCATAAAGTGGATTAACCTTTAGTAAAATATTATGTTTTTGGTTAGATTTGGAGTAAGAAGTCACTTGTGGGATTCATGAGAAGAATCCTTCAATGAGGATTTTAGAGCAGGCCGGTGTGGATTCTTGTAACACTATGGGATATAATATAAATAACCCCATGTCATTATTCTCTATAGATATTGTGTGATTAGTTATTAACAATTGAAATCACTAAAATAATACTAATTTGGAGAATCCGGGATGGGGGAATAACTAACACAAGAAAGAGTATGCCTTTTTACAAAAACATGTAAATCCTTTGTTCTACAACCCTTATTTAGATCATTATGAGTGGAATTCCAGAGAGACATAAGAATAGTGGACCAAGTATTTAAACAACCACATATATTTGAGGAAAAATTATAAATTTGTAAAAATAAAAGGGATAACTTATTCACCTATTTCCATTTTAGTGATCTCACACAGATTTTTTCTCTAAATAATAATTGGTAACAAATTTTAAAATACTAATTTCACCACTCTCATAAAAGTTTATTATAATAAATTAACAAAATTTATTCCTTATATAAAAAACATTAATATTACAAATCTCTCTACAATGAAGACTTTGCTTCTTACAAAATATAATATATTTCAGAAAAAACTAGATATATCATCAACAGTGATTCTTGAATGATAGTATGAAAAAAATCATATATTCATGATAACGATGAATGATATGATGCTTTAGTTATATATTAAATAATGTAATCTAAACAGACTAATCTAGGTGATAACTTATTTTTTCCAGTCTGTAATTACATAACAAAGAATAAAATCTAACAAATAAATTCTCACTACCATTAATCAATATGGATGAACATTTTTTATTAAAATATTCATTTTGTCGACTATTCACTATAAACTTTTACATTCGGGATAAATTATGCATATCCATTATTTCAAAGGAAAACATGATATAACTGCATATATTTCACCTGTTTATAAACCAAATTATGTCGATCAATAATTCCTAGTAAAAAATACATCAAACAGTGTCATATAGAAAAATGATGGATACATTTTATTATAATTAAATTCCACCAAGGAAAAATGGTCATCCCAAGTTGATATAAATTCAAGAATTCTTGCACGAGGTATATCACCCAAAATATATATAATGTTTTCCATTTACCCATTTGATTATGTATGATAACCCATATATATCTTCTATTTATTACCCATTAAAATAATGAATTCCTTTTAAATCGACAAATAATTTATATTCTATTATAAAGATATTATACATTATCACTTAATAACTAATAATAACATCTTTATAGAATAAAATTATTTGATCATTAACTAAATTATTATCTATGATAGGTAAGTAGTTTTCAAAATTCATGAACATATCAACCATTGCTGAAAAAAAATTCTTCTTTCTTGATCATGGTTATCCCATATATATATATATAAATATACCCACTACTATGTGAATATAGGTAATGGTTGAAACAACCCTACTAGAACTTTATTCTTCATGTTTGACTATTAAAAATATAACCACCAAGAATCAGACTATAAAAATCATTATACACACCCAGAAACAAAATTAATCATTTTATATCACGATATACCTTTTCTACTTTATGTTATACAAATTAACATGAATGATGATATCTTTTGATAACAACATTCATCAATAACAGAGGATGTTCCATTAGTTCATTGATATAATATATTATGTATGATCTCATTGTCCACCTGTTAATTTTACCTCTAGAAAAAAATTTATCTCATGACCATGTTGAATTTTTTTTGAAAACAATGCCTCATTTACTTATTCCAAAATTGTGGATGTCAAATTCAAACAAGAATGATATACACAATTATCACATTTATCTACCTTGTAATGAATATTATCTAATGTACCCATCAATTATCACTCACAGGTAGATTCCTTAATACCTTTGCTGTGAGTTTTTCTCCAATGAAACACCAATCTATATTTTTCCCATTCATACTATATGTGATTGTTCGAATTCAAAAGTTTGAAGGTATTATACCCACCTCCATTACCTAAAAAATGATTTCTAAATGAGAAAATTATAATTGAAACTATTATTATTCATAAAAACCATGGTATTTTTAACATAATGGAAATCCTACCAACACATTAACAAAAAATACACCATATCTAACCCCAAATCATTCATAGAATATCTCTTCTAATTTAGTTTTAAAATTCTACGACGGAACCTCCTTGTATAAGGATACATTCTAAACTAAATCCTAAATATTCGTAATATATATTATAATCAATATCATTCTATAATATGATAGAAACTAGAACTGATGAAAATCTTCTCTTTGATTACTCATATTTTTTTCCATTTATCATCATATTCATACTTGGCTTATATATTATTTATATCCATATTTTTAGAATCCATCATTGAGAAATATTTCAAAATCCGCTAGTAATTCGTATATAATCCAACAGTGGTATGATGTTAAATAATTACTTTTGTATTATCCTAATACATAAAAAATTATTATATTAGTTTTATAAAGATTTTTTTATCCGAAACAACATTCATTTAAAATGTCACCACATGAATTATAAATTGGAATTTAGAGAAATTTATATATAACTTTATCACATGAATACATTCTCATTTTTTATATATCTCACATGATCTACCTTTGATGTTATGTAAATGAAGAAAATAAACATCATTACCACCACACATTTTTTCAAATAATAGTTGAAGAATAATTTCATTAAAGAAAATAAAACTGAATATTTTTTAATGATTTAAGAAGGCATTCTAATAACATTATAGTGTATATAATCACTTTAAATATCAATCATGGGTATATTTTCAACTTTTAAGCAAAATTGATAATATCTAGAATGAATATAAATCATATAAATATCGTTAATCTCCCTTTATCAAATAAAATAGATCACCAATATGGGGTATTGGGTTCTTATTATTTTTTGTTCTTTAATTTTATTTTTATTAGTAAACAAATAGCTAAAATATTACACAGTCTTAATTAGAAAAACGTGTTCCATCAATGTTTAAATAATTGGGTGAACAAATCATTTATACTCTATTTACCAATAAAATAATATTTTCAACCAATAAATCAACCTCTTTAATATGGAATGAACATACTAAAATATAACTAATTATTGGTAAAATATGAAAATATAACTCTACATGTCTATTTAGAGGTAATGTTTATGAATATCTCAATAAATCAATAAGTTTATTTATAAACTACAATTCATATATTTGGTTTAATAATTATCTATATGGATTCAAGAAATAACATAACAATTTGATATGAATGTAGTTAATTTTATTGGACAATCTTACCACCCTCACAAGCATTGACATCATCCAACCTATATGAACTAAACCATCATGAGAAACAAAGTAAACCCTTTATTTATAGAATTCAAATTTAATTTTGAAATTTTTAATCCAATTCATCCCAATGGTGTTCCCATTTTTTTTACATATGATGAATTATAAATCCCACTAAGGTGACTACATAACCGACAATAATATCAATTGATATATATTTAAATCCCGGATTCTTTATACCACATAATAGGGTTTCAATTAATATAGTGTAAGAAATTGGATCAACATGAAATCTCCAAACAACTAATATCATCATAGGATCAAAATAATATTTTTCTACCATTATATTTAAAGTGTTAAGAATCATTTAGGAACTCAATAATGTTCCATAAAGAGTGTATGGTTCTACCTCAACATCAGATTCCTCAACCACTGCCTCAGGTAAAATTTATTTCACATTTTACTTTGGAGGTGTCTCCACCACCCCTGAGGTTCCTAGACTATATTTAATTACTTTATTTACTAGTTTATATAATACATTGATTATATTTAATTCCCCTATAGTTGAAATATATTTTAATAAAACATAAAATTTAATTATGTGACCAAATGTTTCACATTAATAAAATTATAGTGGTATAATAATGTTATAAGGGATCATATTCACATTACCTTCACATTAATTGAATAAAAAAAATACTCACGATATGATAAATCTTAATACATATCAAAATAATTCATTATGAAATCCATTTGTTTCATCTTATGGACACTGAAAGAACTCTTTCCTCAATGTGGCTATGGAAGGAATTTTATTTCACCACCCTTATACATCCTATAATATCCATTAATTAAGAGTATACTTATAATATTTAAATTAATATGTAAATTCAAAAGGATAATCTCAACAATTTCAAATTCCACAACTCTATTTCGAACCACAAAGACTAGGGTTATTTTTCGTTAATAAATCTTATGTGTTCCACACAATCTCTCCAATCATTATAGTATATTTCATTACAAATATATTTATAGGGACAAATTCCTGAAATTCACCAGAGTAAGATAGAATTAACTCCTCACCATAATACAGTTCATTAAATATCATCTAGAAAAATTCTAATCGATTACAATATATATATATATAAGAACATTAGTTACTAAAACCCACCCATTATAAGAAGGCCTTTCTAATAAATTGGATATAAAATAATCTGCTAAATTAATATGTATCCACAAAAATAGACACATATTGTTTTTCATCAGCATCCAGTCTACTTCCTAGTATAGATGAATTTATTGTATAAATAGTTGGGGATTTTTTTGATGTTTTGTGGACCATTTTATATCTCTCGATGTTTTAAGATCATAATAACGTCAAATTTAATTAATATATTACCAACTCATTGTCACTAACTATAGATCTATGTATAAAATTTCAACTCAACTATACCTTAGTATTATAAAAATCATTCTTCTGAGTTTTCTATGAGATCAATAATGAATTTCCATAATAATAATAATAATTATATATAGTAATTGTTATATATTTATAGATCAATATCAAATATAATATAAAATAAAAACCATTATAGTTTATCATATACTAATTTATAAATATTTTTTAATCCTTCTATGATAAAAATAATTGTTCAAATTAAAACCCATTTTTAAAATCACGTAAAAAATTATTTTCATGTATTGAAATTATATCACCACTAGAATGATTGTTGAACACCAACGTCATTTTAAGTTGTTATGTGAAGACACTTGGAACAAAAAATAGAAAATATATTCATTAATATTAATACTACTAATACATCCATATGTATTAGTTTTTAGTAATATATATTTTCTAAATATTTTTTGGTTATATTATAAGTACCAAAAATCATACTCCCAATACCTACAATAATTATCATACCTGAAAAATTCTATAATTTCACATTATAATGTACAAACCTGAGTTCCTGAATATCAAGATTTGGACTAGATCCACAAAATGCCTAAAGATTCCTTGATAATAACTGGAAGAATAAAAATAGTACCAATGAATAAAATAATTAAAATGGGGAATTATTTTCACTTATTTAGCAGGGATTGGATAAACCAAATGGATTTAGAGGTGGGAATAAGTATGTGGGTTGAGTGCCCTTTTATATCGGAGGAGAAGAAACATTCTTGTAAATATAAAAATTTACACACTATTGAGACTTATCACATAAATAATGTGCCTCTAATAATGGAAACATTTCAATAAAAGGGATTATATGGTCAAAATATGGATAAAATGGGTTTTGGACATGTTTATAGGTTATTTCCCCTTAATTTAATTTTTAACCACTATATAAACACGTTTTTACATTAATCATTTTAATAAATTTAAATTTCATTCACTAAAACTTATTGTGATAAACTAATTTAAAAATTATAGAAATTATAAATTATTATTATTCAAAATATGGAACCTATTTTTCCAAATTCAAAAATAGAAGTCTGTAAAAATAATTTTAAATTAATCCCGTAGAAGATGCGATTCGACGAGTTTTAAAGTTAATATGGTCAAAAGTTTGAAATGTTTTTATATCCAATTTCAAGGTGAAATTGATTCCAATGACCTAAATATTATAAATATATTATTAATTGATCAAAATATACATTAAAAAATAATTTAACATTTAATTTATTTATAAGAATAAATTACATTAAAATATATTATTCCATTAAAATTCTATATTTTTTCACTATTAATCAAAAAATAAAACTTCTAACAAATATACAAAAAAATCCCAAAGTAAATTTATATATTTTTTATTCAAAAGTGATATTTTATTTAAATTTTTTTAATGTTAAATAATTAGATTTATAATTGGTATGTCGTTAAAAGGCTGTATAATTACCTTTAAAAAACTAAATCTTTATACATAAAATTGGATTTATTCATATCTCTTGTATACAAAAAACTAATGTTGTAGAATAGATATAATATATATACATATATCTATTTATCCTTATAATAATTTATCAATAACTAGTTTTATTAAATTATTGAGGTAATTTTTTTTTATTTCATAAACATAATTATCCAAAAAACAATTTCTTATAATATCAAAGGGGTTTTATTATCAGCTCCAATTAACTGATCACCATAAAAGTCATTTTATATACATGTTTAAACCAAATTTTCATAAATTCATTAATATTATTCACAACCACTATTCAAATGGCTAGGTGAAAACTATAATAATATTGTAATAATAATATTTATTTTACATTAGAGATTGGTAAAACAATGTCTTCTGTGTCATGAATGTTCAGTATCTTGGAATTATGTGTAACACATGCCAAAAATTGTATTTTTGTACCAAAATATAATCTAATTTTTTTATTTAGCTCATTATTGAATTTGTGTTCCATATAAATAATTAATAAAATGGAGCTTTCATATGACACAAGCTATATTAAGTGTTGTGTGAAATGAAAAATATCCAACAGATTAATTTAAATCAGAAAATAATAATTCAAAAAAACATAGGGAGTTAAAATAATAGATCTAGATCTTAAACATTTCACTAATGATCATAAATGGTTTAGATATAATCATGTAATAGTTATTATATAGCAAAAAATACTTCATGATATTGTGTTTCCTTGTTAACTACCCATTACCTCTTTAGCATCAAAGTCATCATACCCAATTTGTTGTGGTCTCTAATGATGTATTTCTCCAACATCTCATTTTAGCTACTCTCATGTGAGTCTACCCTGACAACCCAAATTCTACATTGAGCCTTCCTGTTTCTTGATAGGATTTTTAAAACCCAATAAGTTATCCTCATCATCATGGTATCAACTAGTTTTCTATTTCAACAGACCACCTCAAATAAAAAGATTACGACGAATCTATTTCCCTTATCTCAAACATTAAAAAACACCATAATTTTTTCATACAAGTATGGTTGTTGCATTTACCATTTTTTTGTTGAAATTATTTTGAACTCGACCACATAATTAACAAAACCTATGGTTATAGTACATAATTTACCCATTAATTATTCTAATGACATATTCAATGAATCATGGAATGGTTAAAAACAACCTTTATATATTTTCAACCACCATGACATGACCCATAGTTCCATGGTGTGGGACACCAAATAATACTTTCATGATATCTAATAGATGTTATTATGTAGCTCAAATAGGATGAAACATATAATATTGTCACATATAGTTACATAACTATTATGCATTTCAACCATTTTCATATTTTTCTTCATGATAATCATCTATAGAGGAATTACCAATAATTCCATTCTATGGTATCTAATTTGTGGGGGAAAACTTTTTTAAGCACCTTCAAGATTACTCCCACACATCCGTATCCTTTATCATGAAGTTATATGAAACTCTTGATAAATTAAAATATCCCTTAATGAAAATAAACCCCAAAAATTCACCAAATGTATTATTTATCATATTCTACAACATTTATTTTGTTTAAAAACATTCCAAAGATGAATTACCAATTTCTACATTGAGGAATTTAGAAATGACCAACTTCAAGGTATAAATTTGTTATCCTTTAGATAGTGAATCAAAGATTTACTAATCGTCAAATAAAAACCTAATTGAGTAATTATTATAATAATAAATAACATATAATTTAAAATAACCTCATGAAAACATATTCAAGATTATCATTATCTTTAAAACTCTTTTAATGATTTATCTATAAAATATTAAAATGACCTGTTGATTATTATTGTAATTTAATAACATAATATAGCTAGATGATGGGATTTTAATTTATCTAAAATCCTATATTACAAAATTTCTTATAAAAACTTTATAATACTTTGAGGAATAATTAATATATTGATTATTCAAAAAATCACCTTAATTACATAGTGTCTTTTATTAGGGACTAGTTAAGACATAGACAGGGGTGAATTTGGTGTTATTAATTATTATATAAGTATAATAGTTATTTTAAACATTTTACCACTTCTCCCTTTGAATATTTATTTGTGGTTAAGAATAATGAATATTTTAATATTTTATCGAGCATGAACCAGTATGAAATGAATCTAAAGTTGTAAAGTTTTCTAAATGTATTTACAAGGTTCGACCCCTTTAAAGCATCCTACTCCATAAAACACTTTATAATTACTTGTAAAAATTTCCCCAATATAATTATAATCAATAATATATATTTAACTCCCTATATATCATCAGAAAACATGGGTCACCATATTAAAATGATGATGGATTATTATATTATGTAAGTGACATGTTCTTATCCAAAAGTTTCATTATACCATCATTACATCAGTGAATCCAAAATTACATCCTATTAGAGTTTATCATAATAATTATTTGTATTTAAATATTTCTAATATTTTATATTCCCCATTTAATAGAGAATCCTAATATTTCTCTGAATTATATGAATACTACACATGACTATTTTTCTCTATATATTTTCATTGTTTTTCATATTACTTTAAATGATCATTCTCACATAAAAAATCATACATCACGAATAATTCCAAAATTTGATTACCAAGTGTGTAAAAAAATAATATACATTAATAATCATTTTTTTGGTAATAATCACTAAATAATGGGTCTCCTCTTTCTTACACTTTTACCAAATACGTCTACAAAACTTATTATCCTTCTCTTAATCTTCATGTTCATTGACTGTATCAACCTAATAAAAATTTTCATGACATAAATATTCAATTTAAAACCTATTTATATTCACATAACTATTTTAGTCCATCTTATTCTTGTTCAATTACACAATATCACTAAAAATCATAATTCTCCGCCCAACAAACTCAACTACCCCCTCTCTCATTTTTTGGGAGGTCATTATTTTTCTATACATGTGGAAGTTTTTACTTATGGTTCTAAATTAATATCCAAATTAATATAAATATTTTATTCAATAATTTTGATACAAAAACCAATCACATTCATAGATAATATCCTCCCCATAATCTCATATATATTCTTTTTCTCAACTCTTGTCTGTTATAAGATGAAATTAGTACACTTAATTTTAAATTCTCTCTAATTTTATTTGTGGAAAAGTATTTCTCATATAAAACTCCATCATAATCCAAATTTTCATATTTTAAAGGTACTCCACCTTTAGATACACATATAACATTATCTAAGACATCACAGAAGTGAAATAAAATAGTAGTATCACATACTGTAAAACTCTTTTTATTTGGGGAAATGATAAGTTACATGAGAAACTGAATAGATGAATCTTGAATGCATAAAAAGAAACAACAATTGAATAACTCCTTTTATTTATTTTTATTATTGGAACTCAATCTCTTTTATTCTATTTATAACCAATGACTTATGGAAATTTCATAAAAAAAATGAATTTCATTTTTTTAAATAAAATTCTCATCATTTATAGGAAGATTTAATTCCTTATATTTTATATTATTCATATTTGATATCATTTTAATCATTCATATAATCATATTCTATCTTACTTATTAAACTCAAATAATAGTAATTTTAAATCAGATGAATTACCCATGCATCAAATCAATAATACAAGTATTATTCATCAAAATTCATTTTTTTATAATGAATATCATCCATTTGATCTTAATAAAACTCACAATTATATCCAATGTAATCATACATTAATATTTTTATTACCTTAAAAAATTATCATTCATTACCCAAAATATTTTCTATTAGAAAATTAATTCAAGAATCCTCATTTTCCACCTGAGAAATATCAATTCTTATGTAATGCATGATGATTATGAAATCTAGTTTTCATCATTTTTCAAAAATAAATGATTATATTACATAATATCATTCTTATTAATATTTATTCGTTATTTTACATAAGGATATGATTTTTACACAATAATGATTATCTTTACGCAAGTGTGAACGATGATTACTTAGAGACCATTCATCCTTATAATGATACCTAAAGACTCGTTTTATAATCAATTTTCAAGCAAATGCATTGAATTATCCATACACACATCCTTTTGAAAATTATAATTATAACTACAGATGAATTAATCAAATATGAAAACATCAAAAAAAATATTTTTTTTCTATTTATACATAGAATATCAAAAAATATTATATTATGTTTAAGAACTCTCCAAAATATCTCAAGGAAATCTAAAACTCAATATATAGTCATAGAATAACTCAAAATATCAATATCGTTCATCAATGTGATTTCATCACTAATTCTAAAATCGATAAATATCAATAAAATCTAGGGATGATTATCAAATATGCATCTACCTTCATTAACACAATTAACATTTTAGTGAATTTTATACTTTTCTTATACATGTTTTATAATAATATTCATACTAATGTTTAATAATCCATCACCTATAAGTATTTACTCCTTTATTTTGTTATAATATATTTTAACATCTTTCAGGATGGTATCACTATAATATATATATCATTCCTTCAAAAACAGAACTAGTTATATGCTTTGAGTTACATCTAAACAAGCTATTTATAACAAGTTCAATAAAAAATTATTTTAATTTTATTGGACTTCAATAACATGTGTTAGGAAATTTTTTACCAACTTCAAATGTATTAATTTTCTTGGGGACTAAATTTACAATCCCCAGGTTTTAATCATTCAATCCGTTCATCATTGAACTATCTTCTTCAAAATTACCAATAAACTATATGGGTAACCTTCACATTGAAAATTTTATGTATTTAGAATAAATAAACCAACAAAAAATTTTATAATAAAATAAAATATAGTATTTATAAAATATAATAATTTCACCCATATGAAACTTTAATCACTCCTTTTAATTCATTATTAATCATAATTACAATAGTTTACTCTAAAAGTCAATTTAATCCTTCTAGCACAAACTAAATATAAATGAAATGAGAGGAAAATAATTCTATTAATTACTAAAATTAAAATAACAATGTATTTTTTATTATTTTAAACAAACTCTTTTCATTTAAGTAGAGACATATTTTGGACACTTTTAACTTTTTTTTCACTATGATTGATTCTCCCTTGGAAATATTGAATGAGTTTTCATTATTAGTACAATTTTTTAGAAGCTAAATCGAACAATAGAGAATATTTTTGATGTTTTTTGAGTTATATTGAGTTGGAATGAATTTTATGGAAGAAGTTTTGGAATCTAAGTGGAATCTATACTTTTATAAAATCCCTATGTCCTAGACACATATTGTAATCCCCCAAAATTATCAAGTGAAAAAACTGTATTAGATAGTGTGTATGACAAGAGACACAAAGCGTGTAAGAGAACATAATATCCCAATAAATTATAATATATTGAATATTTTATATAAATTTAATCTATGTTATATATTTTAATGCATGTGTTACTGAGTTATATTTTGTTTCACAAAAAAACCACTTTCTTCGATGACTTGAATTATACAAAATACCAAGATTTATTGAAAAATTTTATATTATTAAAATTTTATAATAAGATATAACCTAGATTTTAAATTAAAATTAATGTATATGATAAAATAACTTAGAAAAATCTACTTATTACAAAAATATAAAATGAATTCAATGTTTAACGTTTAATTAGAAATGAAAATGTAAACCAATTAAATATAATAAGAAATGTTCTTATTTCTATGCTCACAAAGGCATTTTTTCTTAATAAATTATATTAATTACAATTTCTGAATTAACATAATGAAATATATATTTAATATATTTAAATATTCATCCATTTTATTTTATATGAATAATATGAGAACAAACCAAATTTTACGCATAAAAACAAATATTTTTATAAATGTAATTTTGGAGCCTTTTAATGATGGACCTATTTTAAATATAGTTTTTAGAATATTTATAAATATTATATGTAAAAATAATCTTAATTGTTAAAATATAAATATTTAAATTTTTTACAAAGAATTTTTGGAATTTTTCGGTGATGTTTTATTTTTTGATGACTAATGAATGATATTGAATTTTAATTCAAAACGACCTTTTCATCTCACTTACTGATATTGTTAAATTTTGATTTTAATTTTTTTTTATTTTATTTTGAAATATTTTATTTCATTTAATCCAATTTATTTTATGGTAATAAATCTCACATTGAAATTTGATATAAAAACATAGAAAACACTTGAATATTTTTACTTTAAAACCCCATTTTGTTATCCTATCCGCAAGATTAAATTTCTTTAATTTATGACACTTATGTAATTTTAATTTGGATGAAATTATAACATATTTAGAATAATAATAATTTATAGTTTATAATAATTTCAACTTAGTTTTTTACCAAAACATTTAGTGAATGTAATAAAAATTAATTACAATGATTAAGAAAAAATTAGCTTAATAAGAGAATAAACCTTAATACTAATAACCAATATGACTTTGAAACTGGTCAAAAATCCATTGGATGTCCATAACTTTACCCTATATGTCATTTTATATACTTTTTTCCATTATTTAAACCAATTGAAATGGTAAAACTATGGGTGGGATTCATTTTTCAAACATTTACAAATATTTTACTCCTCCCCCACTATATAAAGTAACTCACCCATCCCCTTTATTCACACATAATGATCCCTTTTTTACTTCCCAAAATTTTCTCCAATATTCTCACTAAATAGATAAACTCTCCCTAGAATCCACCATTTTTTAATAAATCCATCCAAGGAATCCCTTTGGTGCAAATAAAAATGTAAGGTAAGGGATTACTGTATCACTTTTCATTCCGTGAGGCATACACCATTTTCATCACTTAGTTATTTTGTGCTGTGTATATAATGACCATATTGTATTTTCTATATTGAATTAATTTATCTTCATTATATTTTGAGTTTAATTATGAAGTATCTATTTCATGGGGGTTATAATTCAAAAGTTACCAAGTAGTAAGGGAAATCGAGACAATTTCCATTATTTGAGACATATTTTAATGATGTGTGCAAAATTTCTTATATATGGTGTATATAATACAACTTTTAAAATGTAATTTCATGATTCATTCATTATTCATGTTTTTTCTAATTTTAATTGTTGTATCTAATGTGATTTTAATTAAGTGTTATCATGTGGAAAATAATTTCATAACCCAATTTCTTTTATTTGGGTTATATTACTTCCTCATTATCATTAATATTATAAGATTATGTGTGTAATAACTTTTTAAAATATAATTTTTTATTTCCAATGTTTTTATGTGTATGTAAATTAGACACACATAATGTTTGTATCAATCTATTCTCACAAAAATATTTTTATCTTTTCAAAGGTGTACTTCTACAATCTCGTTTTATTTATGATTATTTAAAGATGCATTTATATTAGATGAAATTATTTTATAATTCACCAGTAAACCATTTAATTCCCTTACCCTCTAGTAACTCAATAATTTTTTCAAGTAATAGTACCATTTTTCACTCTTCGGTACTAAATTTGTTTTATAAAACATTTGGAATAACACTCGACAAAATTTATATCTTTAGTTGGAGAACCATTTTTCTTCTACAAACCCTATTTTAAAAATGTTTTAATTTTTTTTAACATTCCAAAAATGATTTATTAATTAATTTTTTACCCATTTTATTTTACAAACGTTTTCAACGGAATATTCTTGTCTCTATCTGAACAAGGAACTTTCTTAACCTTTTACCGTGAAAAAGGAATGTTTCTTTTACCTCGAATGACATGTAAAAATTTACCCGTTGTCATATTTTCGAAGCTTACATTAAATATTTAAAATTTCAATTTTAAATTAAAATATTTCAAATGTGCTTTTTAATGAAAATTATTTTAAAAATGTTTTTGAAAATGAAAAGGATATTTTTCTCAGTTTATTTAAAATATTATTTTATAGTTTTTCTATTCATAATCGACAAAAGTCTATTTTTTTACTCAAATTGGGACATGTTGCATTGATACTGTCCTTATTCTTCCTCTGAAAGTTTTATGTTTAATTTTCCAAAGATAATACTGATATTCACTTGATTCTTTTTTGTAGTCCCCTTGAAATATTCAATTTCTTATGATCATTAAACATTTAATTGACCTAAGTATCCATATCTTTTAGCATGGATATGTTTATTGACTAAGCCATATATATTTTTTACACATGGGGATTTATTTTAAAGTTCTTATTTTGACAAGGGAAATATTAATAAATCATTATCCTTTAATCAATACAGATATTTGATACGACACATTGTTTATTTAATTAAATTATTCTATATTTGATTAATGATTTTAACATGAAATATATTGGTTTGGGATCAACTAATGCAATACCTATGGGTTATATATCATTCAACATAAGCCTTACAGGTTTGGGAACATATAATGTAAGCCCTATGATGCATGGATTGTCTCATGAGATGAGATTAGTTTGTGAAAATCCCTTCAAGTTTCTTTCCCAGAAGAACAGATGGGTTTATACATATATATTTAAATATTTTTGAGAATATATCATGATGGTAAAGGTATCATGTGCCTAGGAAACATGACGTCCAATAATTAATCATTGACTCTATTGATAATTCATTAATTATTATTTTGCATGAAATTATTAGTTTGAAATTATCCGTGAATGTAATTTCATTCTCATTTAATTGATTTCATGGCAAGTGGGTTCAATTATTTACCTTTCTATGTTTTTTATACACTACCTTGTCAATTTGATGATTACATGGAAAGTTTCATTAGTTATTACCTTTCCATTATATCTATTCTCATTGATTCATTATTGATTCAACTATACTTTACCATTATTAAGAATTTTATCTCACCCTAATTGTGTTCCCTTTCCATAGGAATCCATGAAGTTTAGTGAAAACGATATCAAAGAATATACTAGATTGAATAAAGTTATTATTATCCTTGAAAGAAAAACAAGTATGTGGAAATTAGTGTATTCATTTGTAATACTAGTGTCATGTATGTAATAGGTTTACTAAAAAAACTAAACTATTAGATACTTCTATATTTGAGTACATATCATCATTCAAATTGAATGGTTGTACACTCCTGTTCCAAACATACTAGGGATGGGTCACTTTAATTCATATAAAACAAAGATTAGTAGTAACCTTGGAAAATAATCTAGAAAAAAATATATTTGATAACATGTCCCAAATTTATACTTTTAGGATAAGTATAGATGAACATCTAATAATATTGGTAAGGTATAGATTATGTGAGTCCTTCTAGAAATAAATACTTGTCTGTATACTACAGGTGGGTGTGGATCTGACATAAATGTACCTAGGGGTAATAGCTATGACAAGGTTTGTTCTGATCTAACTCATTCAGAACCTAGTATATGGAAATGGGTCTTACTTTACACCCTGTTTGACACTCTATCTTGATATGATAAGGATAATACATATTTTTACAAGACATTATGATGTATCTTAATATATTCTTAAAATAAACAACCTAGGTTAAACCTAAGGTGTTTTTGATTGAAGATAATTTTTCATGATTTAAAAATCCTACAAATTATATTATGGATAATCCATTTCCAAAGGAATGAATTATGTTGAAATAAAAGGTTTGAAGTATTTATGGGTATTCTAGAAATAAATTGTAGGATTATTTTTACCCTGAGTATTTTGGTCATAAGAAAAATGAAATATATAAGGATTGTTTAAAATTCTAGAAGTACAAAATACATTTTTAACATAATAGTTATGAATTTTATCACAAGTTATTAAGCTTAGGATTGAACATAAGTTCTAATTCTTAAACATCACTTTTTATGATTTATGTGATGCATGACTAATGAGATTAATTAAATTTTTGAGAATTAGTTCAAGTAATATTTTAGTGGAAAATTTATTTTAAGAATATTGTTCATACATTTTATATACATTTTTTTAATGGATTTTAAAACCATTAGAAATAATATGATCATTAGTGAAGTTTTAATATTATTCAAATTATAATATTAGATTTATTAAAAAAATGATGTTTTGAAAACCCAATAAAAAGGATATTTTATGATGACATTTCAATGATGAAGATTATAATTTTAGAAAATGTTATATTAATTATATCAATATGGTTTTGGAAGAGAAAAACATGTATGTCAGGTGATAATCCATCCAGTCTGGTAAGGTTGTGGGACTTTAACCCAAGATCTAATGATGATAAGTGTTTCATTCGTACCACTTACCAAGATGATGTTGTCGTTAATATATCAATTTTTTATATAAATAATTTCATTGATAAATATTAATTATTAAATAGCAGTATCAGTTTTTAGGTTTTAAGATTAATTTATTAACCATATTAGCTTTTGTAATATTTAAAGACAAAGGTAAATAATAGTTTTATAGATCTTTTCATTTTAATAATTAAATTTTAGTGCTTCATAAATAAAAAAGACCATTTTACGATATCTATTTCATGTAGTAATAGATGAATTATAAATTTATTGAAGGGAAACAAATACATGAAATTGTTATTATTAAAATGACTTATATAATGTAATTATTTTTATCATATAATTGTCTAATAAAAAATTCCTCGACATTAGGAAAATGATCTTAAAACAAAAATAGTGTCCTAATACATTCATTTTTGTTTAAAAGATTGCCTTTTAAGTAAACATATATTTTTGGATTTTAGGAACTCAAATTTTCATTTATCTTTCACTTTTTTTTTGATTTATGATTCAATCAGTTCCAATAAATATTTACCCTTTTACTTTAAGTCCATATATTCACATTCCACTAATGATCTCTTACATAGAGACCTAGTTATATGTTAGTCCATGTGACCTTTGTGCTTCTCATTATCTATTATTAAGTGGATATTTAATTATTTCTTCTCGTGATGTTGAATTTTAACAATGGAATTTTGAAATATAAAATCCCAGATCACCGAAACGAATTTAAAATTGAGATGATGCAATTTACATAAGGTGGAGAGAATGTAACACACTAAAATAATAAAGTAAGAACATTGTATTTTATAGCGTGTATGTCACACAAAAGAAAAAACGTAAGGGAATATAATATCCAGTGATTTTTAAATAAATGTAATCTTTAATATAAATTAAATTTATTATATAAATTTCAATGCACATAATATTGAGTTAGCCTTCATCGCACACATAAACCACTTTCTTGGATAATTGTAATCACATGTAAGACCATGTTTTATAGAACAAAAATATAATATTAAAACATTATAATAGGATATAACCAAGTCCTAAAAGTATTAGTTATTTATAATGTTAACTAACTTATAAAAATCTATGTTTTTCCCAAATATAAAATGAATACACATGTTACCAATTAATTATTAATTATATTATTAACAAACTAAATATAAAGGAAATATTATTTTTTTTATGCTCATAAAGTAATTTTATCCTAATTAACTAAATTAATTAGTATTATTGAATTAACAATGTGAAATATATATGTTATATATTCAATATATTTTTTATATTAATTTAATTGATTTCATAGGCATAATATGAGAACACACCCAATTTAATGCATATAAACCAATATTTTTATAAAAGAACTTTTGTCACCTTTTAATGGAGAACCATTATTAAATCCAAATTTTGGATATTTAATAAATTGTAAATTTCAAAATAAAATTTATTTTTGAAAAGGAAACATAAAAATTAGGTTACGGTGATTGTTTTTATTTCTCTGTAATGTTTCCTTTTATATGAGTAGTAAAAAATACTGATTATTATGTGAAAACTGCTTTTTCATATAATTTATTTATGTAGTTAAATTATTTTTTGATTTTATTTTAAAGTTTAACTAGATCAATTTTATATCATTTAATCTAATTTAGGTAACTTTATTCGTTTTTATTTTGAAACTGGATATAAAAAAATAGCGAACAATGGAACATCATTACATTAAAAATCGACTTTATTGTATAGTTTACAAGATTAAATTTAAATTAGTTTATGACACTAGTCTAGTTAAAATTTGGGAAAATTTATACAATATTTGTAATCATAAAAATTTTTAATGTCTAATAATTTAAAATTATTTCTTGACCAAAACAATGAGTGAATGTAATTCAAATAAATTATAGTGATTAAGAGGATAATTAGTTTAAATTGGGACTAAACGGTAAAACATATGTGCTCAAATTACTCTAAACTTCATCAAAAATCCATTTTATGTCATTATATAAATCATATAATAATTGTTCTTTAATTGCGTCCATTATTGGATCCCTGTGAAACGGAGAAAACATGGGTGAAATTTATTTTTAAAAAATTTAAAAGAATGTCACTCCTCCACTATAAAGAGGAACTCACCCCCACCCCTTACTCACACATATAAATCCAATTTTCACCCAATATCTGATAAAATAATCCCCCAAAATCAATCCCCTTATCCTAGAATCCACCCTTTGGGAGGAAATCTATCCATACAATCCCTCTACTGTAAACCCAAAGAGTAACCCATAGAAGAGGTAATTTCTTTCCCTATGCTGTTTTTTTTATTTTCATTCTCTAACCCCTAAAAGTTTATTATTACATAATTAAATAATAAACTAAGTATACTAACTATTTTGATATTTTCTAATATTATGGGTTATACTTAATCATACACAAACCTCTAAAAAATTTGTAACAAACATACGGTAACATTCCAGGTAAATAAAGACTAATTCATTTTCATGTTTATTAATATTTGTGAATTAAATATTAATTTTACTTTAAAGGGGATGTTATTTTTAATGGTGTACCAGACACACAACAAGAGGTTTCATTGAAATCATATGTTGCACACAATGTTGGGTCATACTGAAAAATAATAATATTATATTATTTTAAATGGTAGGTAATGTCTAGTCATTGTATTGGCATGAATGAACAGAACTAACCATATTATGATTAAACATGTTTCGTAAATGTGTTCACAATTATCCAATAAACATTTGAGGATTAAAATGTGAACGAATCTAATTTTAAGCATATATAATCTAATATTCATTAAAAGGTTGATTTACCACCATTTGATGGTTAATACTCATTAAATATTTTTTTGGTTACTTTTATATATTATATTTTAAAAAATAAAATTCTTCCTTATAATTGGATCATCAAATTTTACTTTGGGTAAATTTGTGGAATTTTTTGATAAAATTCATTTTTTAATGAATAGTGAAAAATACTGTATTTTAATTCCAAACTATCTTTTAATATAATTTATATATATAGATAGATTATATTTTTAATTGGTTTTATAGTGTAATTATATTATATTTTTACTATTTAATTCAATGTTGGTCATTATAAGTAATTTCACTTTGAAATTGGACATATACAAGTATAATTCATTTGATAGTTAATATTTCTTAAAAACACATTTTTTTTTTTGACAACAGGAATTAATTATAAATTAATTAATGAAACTTCATTGTTTTGAATTTTGTAAAATACACATCATTTTTAATTAGGAATATCAAATATTTCTTAGGCTGAATATTTTGTATTTTTCTGAAAACCATTAATTTTTAATGAATAGTGAAAATACTTTGTAGTTAAAAACCCAACTTTTTCATTTAAATGGAATTTTACTGCTTATGTGAATTAAATTATGAAAATATGACATACATTTTTGTTATTATTAAGTAAAATGTGGTTCAATAAGATGAAAATAATATTTGGTGAATAGTAACTTTTGACTTTTATTTACTGCAGTTGAAGGTAAATAGGGTAATTCAAGGTAAAAAGAATATTGTAATAATATAAAATTATCTTAACACATGTCCTAACCTTATTGGATGAGTCACATCTTCCCATGGGCATCCTTGGGTCGATTGTGGGACCCAATGGAGCCACTTATGAGTGATAATGACACTTTATATTAATTACATAAAAATAACGACAAATATGACATAAACATATACCTTTTAGTAAATCAATTTCTACATAGGGTTATATATGTTATATATTATACTATAAATATTCCATTAAAAGATAAAAAAATATCTACATCATATTATTTTGTTTATTATTTTTAGAGATAAAATAAATAAAATTATTCATTACACAATAATGATGTAGTGTTTACCTCAATAAGGAATGATTTAAATAAATAAGATTATAAATAATAAAACATTATCCAAAACCTATCCAATTATAATTAGATGATTTTATTTCGAACATAAGTCATCTTAACTCCATCTTTAATGAGATTTTTACCTTTACAAACTAAAAATAATTATATAATAAAAAATATTTTCAAACATTCTTATAGGGCCCCTCCTCCCCCATATAAAAATCCCTCACTTATAACCCATTACTCACACCTGTCAAGCCCCTTGGATTATCCAAACTCTTCTAAATTAAGCACCCTAAATCCCTATATTCCATGTAGAAGCCTGACCATAGGCAGAAGTCACTTCAAGAAATATTTCTGTTTCAAACCAAAGGGAGTTACGAGATTTAAAGGTAACATCTTCTCTTATGTTCTTTTGTTTTATTTTCATTATGAAACCCCCTAAAGTATAATTATTTATTTCATTTATAACAACACTAGTATCTTCATTATACGGGGATTTTTTTATGAGAAGGATTCAAATTATTCTTTCACACACCTCTATCTAATGCGAAAAGAACATACTATTTCTGTGGACGATAAACTAACACTTCATGAAACGATGATTGTTCAATTATCTCCTATTGTATCTCATAGTGGCCATTGTGATGGAACTATATTAATATGTGATATTTATTAAATTTATATTATATCTTTAATTATGTATTTTTCATTTATATCATACCTTTATGGTTTCTATAATTGTTAAAAGTGATAATTTCATTTGAGGAAGTGCAGACTACCACCCCCTCAATGTGATATGACTCTTTCATTCCATACATGGAAAATATATATAACAGATTTAATTAAAATAAATAACATAGATATTATACTGTAATTATAATATACCTACGTATTATTATGTTTCATTCTTTTAAATATAAATAAAAAATAAAGTTGCGTTCAAGCGTACGTACGGCTTACCGTATCCATGAACAGTGCATTTCATTTCTTAATTACGAATGATATGGAATATTATAAATACATATACACTGTATATATATAATATCTAACTCATTAAAATCATTCTGTAGATAATGGAATTTTGACCACATGGACATTTTATAAATATAAAAAAATCATTTTGGACTAAAGTTCCAAACATCGACCAATTTTCGATATGAACTCAAATAATTAACTAATTGTTATAGAAATGTAATAAGTGATATAAAAGGAACAATAAACTTGAAATAGTTTCATAAGGAATTATAATTTAACTTAAGTTTATTATTTAGGAGGAACACAGAACATACAAGTCAAGTCAGACACGGGGTAAGGGGGTTCTTATCTCACTTTTAATTACATGAGATTTCCATTGTTCGCTATTATTTATTGCATATGGTGTATTGTATACTTCCATATGATTTATATTATAATGATTATCTTTATATTCATGGTATTATATGATTAATTTGTTGGTTATTAACTTTTGGTCATACGACTCGATTGAATTACAACATGGTAAGGGATTCTCATGTCAGATTTTATTCCCATGAGATTCATGATATATTTCCACTATTTCCTTTTGTGTGGCCTGTGTAATTTCCATGATGGAATTATTTTTTAATATACATTAATTTTTTGGTATTTACATCTTAATTTTATGATACTTCTTTCATGGGTTGTATGTTTCATAATTTACCAAATTGGTAAGGGAAACTTTCACCTTCCTCCACTACGGGAAATGGACAATTTCCCAACGGTTTCGAACCATTGGGAAAGCCTAAAGAACCCTTGGTATATCCTATACAAAAGGTTCTACACACCGTTGGTAAGTAAGCCATTGGGAAAGATTTTCCCAATGGTTTACACAGAACCATTGGGTAAGGTTAGAAAAATGAAGCTATCCGAACGGTTTGGCACAACCATTGGGATAGTTTTTCCCAATGGTTTGGATTGAACCATTGGGACAACCAACCATATGACTTCTTTCCCAACGGTTTCTAAACTATTGGGAAAGGGTTTTTACCAACAGTTCATATAAAACCATTGGTAAAACAAATACTAAGAATCCTATTACAACAGTTTGAAACAGTTGGCATAGCCTATGCTGTGCAAAATGCACAGGAGCCTGCAATTTGCATAGTAGGCACAGAGCAGGGTATCCATTCCCTCTCTTTTCCAATTCCCTCTGATTTCCAATTATTTTACCTGCAATAATCAACTAACACATACATATAAAATTACTGTACCTACAATAACCAACTAACACATACATATACAGAACAAATTCATACACATTTAACATATAATGCATCCTGGAACAATACACACCCATAATTAAATCTGAATTCAAACCCTAATTATAAACATACATAATTCATTTAGAAATCAATTTAAAATTTAGATGATAATTATATGTGGAATCTGGAATTCAATTCATAATTAGTTCGGTCTTTCATGTACTAGATGTTTTTACTAGAAATGATGTCCATTTTAATCAAAATACATACACCTGGAGTGATACCGGCCACACCGTGCCTCAGATTGAGGTGAGGTTAACTCGTACATGTCACAAATGACCCATGGATCATTGACCTAAAGTATCAACATATTCTGAAAGAGTTTGGTCTATTTTCCATATGTAATTTATTGTTTTCACTTAAAATGAAGTGCTTTTTAAATAAAAGAGAGACACTTTGAGTGGTGTCGTCCACACCGTGCCTCAGAATGAGGTAGTGTTGACTCATACACATAAGAAATGATCCATGGATCATTTTGATAAAGTATCAATACAATCAGAATCCATTTGGTCAGTTTTCCACATGTACTTAAAATGTTGTCCATTTTAAACATAAGAGATACACTTTGGGTGGTTCCGGCCACACCATGACGCGGATTGAGGTGCAATTGACTCATACACGTCACATATGACCCTTGGATCATTGTCCTAAAGTTTCAAAAGATTATAAATGTGTTTGGTCAGTTTTTCATATGCCAGTTATTCTTTTCACTTATAATCTTGTCCATTTTAAACAAAAGAGACACAATTAGAGTGGTATCGGCCACACCGTACCACATATTTAGACAGGGTTTACTCGTACACGTCTCAAATGACCCATGGATCATTTTCCTAAAGTATCAACAAAATATGAATGTGTGTGGTCATTTTTCCGTATGTCAGTTGATGTTTTACCTTAAAATGATGTCCATTTGGAAAAAAAGAGAGACAATTTGAGAGGTGCGGGCCACACCACGCCTCAGATTGAGGCACAGTTGATTCATACCCGTCAAATATGACCCATGTATTTTTTTGCAATAGTATCAACACAATCAGAATCTGTTTGGTCAATTTTCCATATGTACATAAAATGTTGTCCATTTAAAAAAAAGAGAGACACTTAGAGTGATCTAGGCCACACCATGCCTCAGATTGAGGCTGGGTTGACTCGTACACATCACATATGACACAATGATCGTTTTTCTAAAGCATCAACACATTCTGAATGCATTTGGTCAGTTTTTCATATGTCAGTTGTTGTTTTCACTAAATATGATGTCCATTTTAAACAAAAGAGAGACACTATGAATGGGGCCGACCACACCATGCCTTGTTTTGAGGCAGTGTTGACTTTTACACGTCACATATGAACCATGGATCGTTGTGATAATGTATCAACACAATTAGAATCCATTTGTTCAGTTTTCGATATGATAGTTGTTGTTTTCACTTAAAATGAAGTCCATTTTAAACGAATGAGAGACACGTTTTGTGGTGTTGACCACACAGCTCCTCGGATTGAAGAACGGTTGGCTCATACACGTCACATATGACCCATGGATCGTTCTCCTAATGTTTCAATGGAAACCAAATGCGTTTGGTCATTTTTCTGTATGTACTTATAATGTTGTCCATTTTAAACAAAAGAGAGACACTTAGAGTGATCTCGGCCACACAACGACTCAGATTAAGCCCGGGTTGGATCTTACACATCACATATGTCCCATGGATAGTTGTGATTAAGTATCAATAGAATACGATTGCATTTGGTCAGCTTTCCGTATTCCAGTTGTTCTTTTCACTTATAATCATGTCCATTTTAAACAAAAGAGACACAGTTAGAGTGGTACCGGCCACACCGCGCCTTAGATTTATATGGGGTTGACTCGTACACGTCTCAAATGACCCATGGATTATTGTCCTAAATTATCAACACAATCCAAATGAGTTTGGTCGGTCTTTTGTATGCCAGATTATGTTTTTACATAAAATGACGTCCTTTTGAAACAAAAGAGAGAAACTTTGAGTGGATTCGGCTACACCACGCCTCGGATTGAGGCAGGGTTGACTCGTACATGTCACATATGACCCATGGATCATTTTCCTAATGCATCAACACATTCAGAATATGTTTGGTCAGTTTTTTGTATGTCAGTTACTGTTTTCACATAAAATGATGTCCAGTTTAAACAAAAGAAAAAACTATGGATTGTTCCGGCCACACTGCTCTTCGGATTGAGGCGGGGATGACTCGTACACGTCACATATGACCCATGGATCATTTTTTTAAAGTATCAACAAAATCAGAATCCATTTGGTCAGTTTTATGTATTCTAGTTATTGTTTTCACATAAAATGAAGTCCATTTTAAACAAAAGAGAGACACTTTTAGTGGTTTCGGACACACCGCTCCTTGGATTGAGGATAGGTTCACTCGTACACGTCACCTATGACCCATGTATCATTCTCCTAATGTTTTGAAAGAAACCAAATGTGTTTGGTTGACTTTCTATATGTACTTAAAATATTGACCATTTTAAACAAAATAGAGACACTTAGAGTGATACCGGCCACACCATGACTTGGATTGATCCTAGGTTGGCTCTTACACGTCACATATGACCCATGGATTGTTGTGATAATGTATAAACAGAATACAAATTCATTTGGTATGTTTTCTGTATGCCAGTTGTTCTTTTCACTTATAATCATGACCATTTTAAACAAAAGAGACATAGTTAGAGTGGTACCGACCACACCGCGCATCACATTTAGACAGATTTGACTCATACACATCTGAAATGATAGTTGGATCATTTTACTAATGTATCAACACAATCCGAATTCGTTTGGTCAGTTTTCCGTATGCCAATTGTTGTTTTCACTTAAAATGATGTCCTTTTGAAAGAAAAGAGAGACACTTTGAGTGGTGCCGGCCACACCGTCCCTCCGATTGAGGCAGAGTTGACTTTTACACATCACATATGACCCATGGATCATTGTGTTAAAGCATCAACACAATCATAATCCGTTTGGTTGGTTTTTCGTATGACATTTATTTTTTTCACTTAAAATGATGTCCATTTTAAACAAAAGAGAGACACTATGAATGGTGTCGGCCACATTACACCTAGAATTGAGGCGGGATTGACTCGTACACGTCAGATATGACCCATGGATCATTTTTCTAATGTATCAACACAATCAGAATCTGTTTGGTCAGCTTTCCGTATGCTATTTGTTGTTTTCACTTAAAATGGAGTCCATTTTAAACAAAAGAGAGACACTTTGAGTGGTTTTGGCCACACCACGCCTCGTATTGAGGCGATGTTGACTTGTACACGTCAAATATGTACCATGGATCGTTCTACAAAAGTTTATATGAAAACCGAATGTGTTTGATCGGTTTTTTGTACGTACTTAAAATGTTGTCCATTTCAAACAAAAGAGAGAAACTTAGAGTGATCTTGGCCACACTGCGACTCGGATTGAGACCGAGTTGGGTCATACACATCAAATATGACCCATGGGTCATTATGATAAAGTATCAATAGAATATGAATGCTTTTGGTCAGTTTTCCGTATGCCAGTTGTTATTTTCAAATTTAATCCTATCCATTTTAAACAAAAGAGACACAGTCAGAGTAGTATCGGCCACACTACACCTCAAGTTTAGAAGAGGTTGACTAGTACACATCTCAAATGACCAATGGGTGATTTTAATAAAGTATCAACACAATCAGAATGCATTTGGTCAGTTTTCTGTATGCTAGTTGATGTTTTCACTTAAAATGATGTCCTTTCAAAAAAAAAGAGACACTTTGAGTGGTGCCGGCCACACCGCACATCGGATTGAGGCGGGGTTGACTCATACACGTCACATATGACCCATGGATCATTGTGCTAAAGTATAAACACAATAATAATTTTTTTGGTCAGTTTTCAGTATGTACTTTATATGTTGTCAATTTTAAACAAAAGAGAGACACTTAGAGTGATCCCGATGACACCATGACTTGGATTGAGCCAAGGTTGACTCATACACATCACATATGACCCATGGATCGTTGTGATAGTGTATAAACAGAATCTGAAAGCATTTGGTTGTTTTTTCATATTCCAGTTGTTCTTTTCCCTTAAAATCCCAGCCACACTGTGCCTTGGATTTAGACGGGGTTGACTCGTACACATCACTTTGAATGGTGTCAGCCACACCGCGCCTCAAATTTATGTGGCCTTTCTTGCCATGTATCTCACATAGGGGACTGGGTACCACCTTAGGCTTGGTATTACCATCTTGAAAAATAGACATATCCTCATTTTATCTTCAAGGAACCAATATCACTCATGAGTAATAGAAACAATCCTGGTACCCCTCACCTAGAAAACAAATCATTCATCCTGGAATTTCAAGTCAAAATTCCATGAGCATGAAGTGTCCATCCATGAGTCCAAAACATTTAACACATGTCTTATCCTACCAATTGACAAGTAAACCAAATCAAACAAGGAATAATTCCCATAACATGGAGAATGTACAACAAGGCTTTGTATTCATTTTAAATCATATCATCACATGCATTAGATGAGCATGAGCTAATAAGATTAACAAGAAATTCATATAATTCAAGACATACAAAAATGGAATAATCCTAAATAACATTGCATGATCAGAAAAAAAGGCATGTGAAATCAAGGAGGAGGGTGGGGGGCTGTACGGGGTCCAGGGAGGAGGGTGGGGGCTGTCCGGGGGGTGTCTGGGGGGGTGTACGGGGACCAAGGAGGAGGGTGGGGGGTGTTCGGGGGGCTGTCCGGGGGGTGTTCGGGGGGCTGTCCGGGGTCCAAGGAGGAGGGTGGGGGCTGTCCGGAGGGATGCACGGGGACCATGGAGGAGGGGGAGGGGGGCTGTCTGTGGGGCTATCTGGGGGATATCTGGGGGCTGTCTGGGGGGCTGTCTGTGGGGTATCTAGGGGGCTGTCTAGGGACCAAGGAGGCGTGTGGGGGGCTGTCCGGGGAGTTCCCAAACACACAAAACTCTAACAACATGCTCAAGATAGACCTCAACCACTAAAAGACATCAACATCTATGAAAACAGACAATATATAAAAATAACTCAACTCCAATACTATACTACGGGTCTATATAAAACCTACAACTAGAATTGATTAAACATCAACTCTCAGTAATATTAGTCAAAAATGCAACAGATCAATTTGTCCCACATCACCATCCATATCATCACCATCATCATCACCCTCAACCTCGTAGTCATCATTTTCCTCATCATCATCCTCGTCCTCCAGAACGCCCTCCTCCTCACCCTCACCATCCTCCTCGCCCTCCTACACCGCCTCTGCCTCCTCCTCTGCCTCATCTTCCACATCGAACTCCTCACCATCATTATCGTCAGGTGGGAAATAGTCTTGACCACCACTATAACTGACACCTGCTGCACCATATTTAGAACGCATCGACGACATATATTCATCAAATGATGGGCTGGCCTCCAGTAGAATTATTGGATGTAGAACATCAATAAATTTCATAAATGCACTGTTTTCCCTAGAAGACTGTTCTTCCGTCTCTATGGACCTTCTGTCAGCCTGTTCTGCATGTGTGCTAACTTTCTGTAGCTCGGTGCCACTAAAACTCATACTCGAGGAGGGCCAATACTTCATCAAGGCTATCCTAGGCCAGCAGCATACTCTTCCAGTATGATCCTCTCCCAACACCTGATGTAAGTGATTAGTTGGCCCAAATGTTTCTGGTTCATGGGCATCGAGGGCCTCTAAATCAGACTGTTACACATATAAATATATTATTATGTTTCAAAATAGATGTTATAATATAAAATCAAGATATTAAAACTTACAATCTACTGCGGAGTCAGTTCATTGACGGCACTTCCATCCTTTTTCTGTCTACTCGAGAAAAACAGTTTCGCTCGAGGCACACGTCCTTTAATATTCAGTTTAAACCCTCTTCAATGACATTGAAAACTAAAGTTATATGCAAAAATTATAAAACGAGTAATAAATTGAGGAAATAAAAGAAAATGTAAGTCGTAAAGAAAACTTATAAACATTTTTCATACCAGCTTCCTCTCATGATCTGGAATCATAGTACGTCCCAATGTGTGGACGTATTTTTTTGCATCAATTTTTATTTTTATTTTTTCCAAATGATTCCTAAATAAGATTTGATAATGAAAAAGATAATATTAATTAAATACATGAAAGATATTATTTATATACCTGAAATGTAATTAATACCTTAAACTGAGTAGTCATCTAATGAGTAATCACTTTCCAATACTACTCTATAGGACAATCATCCATGACAGGCACCGCCTCTAACTCAGTGCCAAATCTAGCACGCCATATAATATATAACTCATGATTGTAGGCTCTCCAATTCTCACCTAAATCTTTTAGACGTTCCGGTCGTTCACCCTCACCATCGGGAAAATTAAATCGAAGCTGACACCAAAATATTAATTCATATAAATACAAAAATAATTCATGGCATTAAAAACAACAAATTTTTTTTACCCATATCTCTGCCCAAGATCTATCCTTATCCTCATATGGAAACTATCTCCATGATAACCTGCTGATGGGAATGATGTTGGAGTATTTAGAAATTGTCTCCAAAAAAGTCTGAAATTGCTACCCTGTTTTCTTAACCATTTAGTTGTATTTATTGTAATCCACCATTACCTGTGTGTGGCGGTTCCACACCACACACATGCGTGTAAGCCCCCGCCCCTGCCTCCTGTCAGAATATGTATCTTTCATGAATGAAAAACAAATATTTTATCAAAACATGATATAATGAAAATAAATATTAGTATAAATATTTGTTAGGGTTCTGTAAATATACTTGCGCTAGTCTGATCGTTGAGCGCCGCTGGATTCACAAAAACTGATGGAACACCTTGTGGTGGAACAGGAGTTGAAAAAAATGGAATATAGAATCTCGGAGAGACAGAAGTAGAGGGAAAAGAAGATGAGACAGCTGTATGACCAGATTCTGGTTGGGGAGTGGGAATCATCATGGGATATGAAAAAGATGGGTCAGAAGAAGCAAAAGGTTGTGAAAACATGGGCGGCCTAAATATCCTGTGTGTCCCTAACGACACACCGGGATCAGAATGTGGGAAGGATGACATGTCAGTGGGAGGGGTAGGGTCTAGTCAGGTACACAGAGCTGCTCGTCAACCTCTGGTATGAACCCCCTCATACCATCGGCCTGAGTACTAGGACTAGCACTAGGCTTCTCATCGAACAACTGTCGATGTATAGGTGTATCCTACAAAAATGTTTACAACAAAATTAATCACATGACATTATATATTCTTTAAATATATATATTTGAAATAAATTAATCACTGATGGAACTAATGGTGGAACAACCATCTCCGCCATTCGACGATTGTTCTCCATAATTTTTTCCTTTGTCTCTCTTCAATTGGCTGCATTTCCTTCTTTTGAAAACAAATATGTAATTAATTAGAAAATGGAAACTAATGTGTAACCCAAAAAACTAAATAGACGAGGGAACATGGGGATTCATTCTTAATTTAGCTATCAATTTTTTTAGAATATCATGAATGGATTTAATAAATCATACAAGTTTTAATTTTCACTAAGTTAGAAATATTGTTTGACTAAGTTTGAATACAGTTCAATTACAAATTTGAAAATGAAATTCAAATAAAACTGCAACCAATAAACATAGAAAATTCACATAATGGTCAATTCAGCTAAAACATATTTGTGATTAATACTTAATCAATTTGAATAGTACCAACCTTAACAACTGAACTGGAGGTAAACCAAAAGTCTTAAGAACAAGGATGAATGATTCTATATATTTTCAACCACAACTTCTGGTTCACAATCAATTCTAACAATTGAGCTATTGGAGTCATCAAAATAAATAAATGGATTGGTTCCAATTTCATTAGTGAAAGTGTTAATTCCATCATCACCATCATCAAAAATATGTCTTGGAATAACTTCAAATATGACACCAAATTCAGGTCGAAGTTGGTCTTTGACATAAAAAACTTGTTCAGCCATTGATGCGAACACATATGGTTATTCGGTAGCAAGATTTTCAGTCATATTAATTACAAGAAATCCAAAATCATCAATAAATGTGCCATGTCTCGTCATCGAATCAATCCAATGGAATTTTGTCATTATGACTCATCCATGAGAGTAATAATCCAATATTATTATTTTCTCAACTACTCTATAATAATACACATTTTCAAATCGCGGTCCACTATCTGATGCACTGGAATAACAATATGTTGTGGCAGAAACCATAACTCCATCATGTTGTGTTCTCATGTTCCTTACTCATTCAGTGAAAATTAATTTGTACCCATTTATAACAATTGATTTACAATCACGAACCACAATATTAGGACCAAAATCCAAAGCTCTTATTTCCTCAGAGACAGAGTCGGCAGACAAACTCAATACCTAAAGTATAAATTATTATTAAAGTAAATTAAATATTGATTTAATTATTTTAAACAGAAATATTTTTACCTTCAATTTTAACCAAGCAGAAAACTCTTTGCTATGCAAAGCCTCCCTCCTTCTCAAAGATAAAGAACAATGCTTTCTATTTATTGTTATTTTATGTTCCCTAAAGATAAAAAATATGAATAGTTTAACAGATATATATATGTAATATGTAAATATTCAATTTAGTAACCTGATATAGTGATCGAACAAATCACATTCGAACAAAACTATGTGATGTACCATCTCCCAATCTTCATGGATTAATGTCTTCAATGTATATGATCCAGGAATTCCTCCAGTTTGAGGAAGTGATGGAAAACTGGGTTCAATTTTCTAACACTCTTCTTCTTCATTTCTCGTTGGTATGTTCATTCTTTTAGTATGATCAGACAAATACATTAAGCAGATACCCACACATTCATGAGCCAAGTAACCGTTCATGATAGAACCTTCATAATGATTCATGTTTCGGACATAAGACATTAATGTGTACATATTTATTTCAATTGGATACATCCAATGAAAATAAATTGGTCCTCTAATTAGTAATTCAGTGGGAATATTGATAGTCAGATGCAACATGCTTGTGAAAAATGATGGATGAAATATTTTCTCCAACACACACAAAATTAATGGGGAATCTATCAACATTTTTTGCAAGAAAGACTTGGACAACATATTAGGATAAAGATCTCTAAACAAATGGCACAACTGAATAACAGTCTCCCTTACATTATTGGGAAAAAGATGATGGATTTCTATTGGAAGAAACTCATCTAGAAGAACGTGATAATCATCAGTCTTCAAATATTTTAGCTTCAACTCTCTTATGTTGACCTGTTTAGATATGTTTCTTGAATAGCCATCAGAAACTCTAATATTCTCTAATACTTCTAGAAATTGTTTTTCCGAAGGTGTCATCACATAATAAGCGCATGGAAGTTGCCATTTATTTTCACTGATATGCAACAGATGCAATTCGGGTCTGATACCCCAACCCACTAAGTCACGCCGAGAGCATAAACCATCTTTTGTCTTCCCCGTAACATTAAGAAGAATAGAAAACAACATTTCATATATATTCTTTTCAATATTCATTACATATAAGAAATTACATAACAAATTGGTTGACCAAGAAGGAAAATAAAAAAAGATACTCCTCTTCCTCCAATTGTAACAGGTTTCAGTGGAAACATTCTTTTTCTTTCCAGCTTTCATTTAACCCTTCCTGAATGAAAAACTGAAATATTTCAATTCATTAAGCACATCAGTTCTAGACATATGCTGAGGTGGATCATCGGTCTCTATAATATTATAAAATATTCGATGATTATTTCTATATACATGGTCAATTGGAATGAATTGTTTATGTCCCATAAAACTGAAACTACATCGATGTTTCAGTCTTCTGGATCTTGTATTCCTCATACAATCAGGACATGACATTTTTCCCTTCGTGCCCCATCCATACATCATTTCATAAGACAGAAAATCATTGATCGTCCACATAAGCACAACACACATATGAAATATGTCTTTCGAAAATGCATCGTATGTGCGCACACCCACATCCCAAAGAAGATTCAACTCTTTTATTAAAGGTTTCATGTATACATCAATATCAATGTTGGGATCAGAAGGGCCAGATATGAGTATACTCATTAAAGTGAAAGGTTTTTTCACACAAAAAAGGGGGAATATTATAAATGTTTATAAAAACTGTCCATGTGTTGTGCGAAGTAAGCATATGCCTAAATGGATTAAAACTGTCGCATGAAAGACCCAGCCTCACATTACGCACGTCAGCTACAAAATCAGGATTTCGAGCATCAAATATATACCATGAAAATCCATCTGTAGGTAAAACCAACTCATCATTAGTCTTATTTCTCTCTTTATCATGTCATCTCATTTTTATGGATATTTAATAAGACATAAAATGATTCTAGAGTCTGGGGATCAATGGATAGTGCCACATTACTTTTTGTGGAACGCGGGATGGTGTTCCATCCGATTTTGACATCCAGCGGGATGTGCCACATTTTATACAATCATTTTGTTCAGTGGTTTCCTCCTTGAATAAACTCCAACATTTCGGGTAAGCATGAATTTTTTTTCTTGAAAATCCATGTTCCTCAACCAAATTCTATGCCATATAGTGGTTTGAGAGAATATCTCCATCATCTGGAAGTAAATCCTTCAAGAAGGGATGAATGTAATCGATTACTGTATTAGAAATCCCATACATAGTTTTACCATGAAACAATCATATTAAAAATTCAATCTTTTTCATTTTATCGCATTGTCTATATACTGGAGTTGTGGCAGCATCATTCAATTTTTTCACCCGATCAATATCATCATTTTCACTATATGCATCATCTATCCTCATATCGAAGTCTTCTTCAGTCTAAATCCTTTCTTTTTCATGATGACGAATAAATTGAAACCGATCATCTAAAACATGCTCCATTCTAGTCCTTCGATTTCGATCATCACTAATTTGAGATTTTATTTTCACCCTATTTTGATACCACACAAAGTAGTTATCTTGAAAACCATATATCGTTATGTGGTAGATGACTTCTTCAAGGCTAAAACAAGGTCTACCATCACAATTGGAACATGGGCAGTGTATGCATCCACTATATGAATCATTGTGAAATGAAAAATCTATAAAGATCTACAAATTGTTTTGAAAATCGCTTGAGATCCGATCGGTTTCATACATCCAACTTCTGTCCATTCTGTAAAAAGAATTTATAGTCATTTTTTCATAAACAATTCAATAGGATTGAACATTAATAGGAAATATATTTATGTAAACGATAAAGGAACTAGTTTCTAGTCGATGTAGTGAACTATTAAATCAACTTAAAGAACAATTACTCAAAAATTAAATTAAAGTTTTTTTATATTCATTTCATTAGGTCTATAAGGGGAACATGCCTCAGGTCCCATTATGTGTTATAGGCATCCCAAATCATTCACTCATGTTCAATAACTCATTATTGGCACCTCTATGGCTATACCTTTCCTTACCCAATTACTTCCCCAAGTCAAGCGCACCCCATGAGTGAATAAATTTTAGGCTTCTACAATAATAGGTAGTTCATGGATTGTAAAAAGATTTAATTTCATAAAGTATAGAAAAAAACATTAATTTTTAAATTTGAGATTTATAATAAAGTATTCCAATGATAACAACATTACTGAATTAAACTTGTGGCTTATCTAACATTTTTATGGATGGATACACATGCAAGCATGGCTAGTGAAAAGAACCCCACCCTCATAAAAGTTGGTATTGGCCAAGAAGGACACCTAATATACCACGTACAATGAGAACCATATTTAATTGACCCTAATGTTATTTTAGTACAGTCATATTGGGGGAAATGAAATATATGATCTTGGTTAACTAATGAATTCAAAAGCTCGTATTCCATATGTTGGACACTATCTAAGGTAAGAAATCATGTGAGGATGGGTATACATCATTCAATTTCTTACATGCTAGTGAGAATAAATGCTTGAATTAATGACTTGATTCCACTGATTAAATGAGGGTATAGGTTGCATAGGCTGTGTAAATATAATGATTAAATAATGGTAGAGGTTTCATATATTGTGCATGGTGGGGGAGTCTCACCCGATTAAGAAACTAGAATATATTCCCATCATAGGTATCAATAAGAAACATCATCATCAAAAGAAACTCCAAGTAAAAAAGGACTAAAAACATCAAACATTTCAAGAATTCACTATTATTCATGGTTTATTTACATTTTTATCATTAATTATATGTCTTCATCATGAACCACCTCAACATCTCCCAGTTTTCACCAATAAACATATGGTAAATATCTCAAAATATCTTTAAAACAACTCACTAATAGGCTCAAAACGTAAATATATTCTTGAACCAACCACATAATCTCTTTAACAACACATTCTCACACACCTGATATCTCATGTGTTACTAAATTCCAAACATAGTCCCATAACAAGTGTATTATATCAAATTACATTACACAAGCCTTATTAATAAATTTTTCATTTTAATAAAACACTTTCCTCAAGATTAAATCATTTCTAAAATATCCTTTGAAATACATTTTAAATAATAAAATCTTTTTGATCATTTTTAACAAATATCTAGAGTATTCTCAAGGTACCCTCATTTGGAAAAGTCACATTAAATGCCCAATTTCCTCGCCAAACCATTGAAAACAACTAACATGGGACAATTATCAACCATAAATAACTCAACTGGAAATTAAAAAACATAAACCAAATGTGATATAGAATTTAATTTTATGTTGGCGAAAATGAGATTAAATTGAGACAACAACATCATAAATGGTTCCAACATCATAACTTTTCATTAAAACGACCCATAATAAGAAGGGGAATGCCTCATACATCTAATACCTAATAAAAAAAAACAAATCCCCAATTTAAAATGATAAGGTTTTACACCAAATTTAGTGTTTCCACCTTCATAAATGTATAAATATGAAAGAAAAGTGGAAAATGGGCAAGAATACATAAAGATTTAGACTTCTAACCTGGTTGGGGAGTAGTTGATATGATGGAGTAGGGCCCGCGTGGGGATTCTGCAAATTAGGGGAGAGGGGATTCTGAAATCGGGGGAGAACTTCCGAATGTAGGAAGTACTACACGATTAGGTCTAAATATGGGAATCTTTTCGAAACTATTTTTAAAAATATTTGGGAAATCATTAGCTTTACCAAAGGTTTGTCTAAACCATTGGTAAAGGGAAACATTTCCCAACCTTTGCCAACAGTTTGTGTAAAACCATTGGCAAAGGGAATTATTTCCCAACGGTTTTTATAAAAATGTTGGGAAATCATCACCTATGTCTTCCATTAACAACAACTTTATGAAATCGTTTGTAAAGGCCTCCAATACCAACGATTTTGATGAATCGTTAGTAAATGAGAGTTGGGAAAACACATGTTTCTAGTAGTGATCTTTTAGTCAAAGACATCTTTTTGTAATGTCTTTTAATTTATATCTTCATATGCTGGGATATATTCTTCTATATTATTATTTCTTTAAATTTTTGTGTCCAAGTGATGATATAACTTTTTTCTCTCATTAACTAATTTCCATAATTTTAATGCGACGCCATTAGGCTGTCAAATTTTTTTAAGGGAACTTCTTTACACAATTTCAATTCTTTGGGTTAATCTTCTACATATTGATTATGTCATTCTATGAATATGTGTGAATGAAATATGATTTTTTTACACTTAATATTCAATTATATTAGGTTTATTCTTATTTGTCACACATAATTATTTCATTGATTTTTCCTTCATCTAAGGATTTGATATTTGCAAGGGACTATCTCTCAATTTATATTCCATTGTGGCTTATTTGTTTTTATACACCAATTCACTTTTATATTGTGTATATACTACCTTTTGACATATTATATCACGAATATCATTATTCTCATGATATTATAAAGTTTTTGTTAAATGTTATTCCTCAATTATTTTTTTTCAAGCATCTCTCATTTGGTTAATAACTCCTTAACTAAATTATTGTTTTAAAAGATTTATTCTTTTAAATATTTCTCATTAATTTACATCTTTTCAAAATGGGTTTGATGATTTATTCATATGGAAAGTAATGTTTTAAAATCTTAATACCTTTAAAACATTTAAATCGGTATGGAAAATTTTTATTTAGAAATCTCTTTATTAAATGTTTTAAATGGATTTGAAAATGGGTTTGATAAACAATTGATTATATCGATATCTTGAAATTATTTATTGTGATTGTAATATGGAAATGTTATCTTTCCATCATGATTGTTTTATATGTTGTGATTTATAATGGTACATGTACATTTGACGGGTGGTTACATGATAAACCGAATGACATGTGGTGTCATGATAAACCAGGATGGGTGGTTATGTTATAACCTCCAATGCATTGGGAAAGGAAGTTGGTTGTATGGCTATTCCATTTAGTAATTTGTGTGGAATTCGACCATATTACTATTCCATTTATGTATGTTTATGTCCCATGTTACCTTTATTTGTTATGTGTACTTTCTATGGGTTTTTATGGTAATATTTTGGTTACAAAAGGTAAAGCAGTAATATTTTATTCAGTGAAGAGTATTTACTACATCATAAATGTGAAAAGTATTACTTATGATAAAGTAATCATGGTTTAATTGTTGTTTTCTAAAACTAACAGTTTTATTCTTTGTGTATCCCTTACTGATCTTTTTATGCTCATCCCATGTTTTCTGAAATAATTTTCACAGGACATAAAGGTGAATAGGGTCAAGGATGGGATCAAAGAAAAATAATGATGTCTAAAATATGAAACTAGACATGACTTTTTATTCATGATTTTTAATTTTATGAAAAAATGGATATCGATTAGAAGTGTCTACTTGGTAATATTTGAGATGTAATATAACATTTATGGCATAATTCTCTAAAACTCTAAACCTAAAAAGATCCTCAATGTGAATTATCATCAAAATTCAAGCTTATGGATTTTTTAAGGATTGGGCCTTATTGATGGTATATGAGGTTGGTTTAGATAATTTTAGAGGTTAAGGTGTTATTAAATAAAAAATGACATAACCATAATGTTTAGCATATTAGAAAGAGTAATATTGTTTACATAAATCTAATGAGTTTAAGATAACATGAGAAATTATGTTTTAGTGTCTACCCTCTTCATAAGATAGTATATGATGATTTTACAGATATACCCACACTGACGTTTTTGGTTTTAGTCAATTGTTGGATCTAGTAGGCACCAAAGTAATAGTGGATGTGGAGAAAAATATGAATGTTTTCTGAATAATCAACTAAATGAAATGGAAGCTACTATGAGAACTCTTGTGGTTATTCTCAAACAACTATCTAGAGTCATGGTCGACCACCTGAACCTTGGATATTTTTATATGGCATCATATCTCCAAGAAACAAATCCCTATAAAATTTCAAGTAATAATAATAAAGTAAAGTATATTAAAAAAACTATGTGTCAAGGATGTGGAAAGAAACACTTAGGAAAATTCATCAATGGGACGGAAATATTCTATAGATGTGGTAATAAAGGTAATAAATCAAGTACCTGCCATGGAAATGGAAGAATCCAGTGGACTCTATGAATGGGAAAGAAGTTCTTTCTGATAGATCAATTGAATGTTTTAAATGTTTTGTTCATGGTCATTATAAAAATGGATTACCTACAAAGAATGTTCAAGAATGGGATGACCAGGATCGTATAAATATATGTTTACCAATTCCTAATGTAATTCCAATTAAATATAAGGAAACTGACAATGGCTAATGAATAGTATGGATTATTTTATAAATCATGTTTTGACATTATTGAATCATATGATATGATTCATGATTATGTTTGTAGGAATGAAGTATTGTAGAATATGTTGTAAATGAATGTATAATGGATCATAAAGAATGTTGACTGAGTAAAAAGTCTACATATATGGTATTCAAAAGTTATGTTACATTTTAGGATAATGAAATGATTAAAATTATTAAGGATCTATTGACGATGAGATTACTATGGATGAAATTTTCTTGTATGTGTAACTGTGAAGACTGATATGTGAAAATATTATTCACGAAATAGTTATCTTTTCTTGTGTGGACATAATGGATAATCATAAGGGTTTATATGATCTTTTGTTGTTGAGGAAGTTATAGATTATTACTTTATGGGATGAAAATGTGAGGTAGGAGATTAAATTCATTGTTAAAATATGTTGCGATTATTTTTAAGGGATATATCTCATTTTTGGGAATTTTATGAAATTATATATATTTTGAAAAATTAAAACACACAAACCGTGTAAAAACATGTTGTGTCAGACAAAGTTGCGAGAATAGAACCCACAACCAATGTGTGATTGGGATTTATCACCTACCACTGAACTACGTGAAGTCCATAGTTAGTAAGACTTATTATTTTTAGTTAAATGATTTTTTGATAAATAAGAAGTTGATTCGGGATATTATATTTTATCAAATGGTTATCCTTATTATAAGAAAATGGTTTGGTGATTAACTGATAAACGTGGTTTTAGAAGATGTTCTGTCTTTTGGGGAAACAACATATGCCCAAGGAAAATCGAATACTATGATATTTCATTTGAAGAGTAATGGTGGAATTATATTTTTTAAGAATCTATGATTTTATTATGTAAATATGGCGATTTGAGTTATTTTTTGGAAATTATTAACCTATTATAGAGAATATGTTATTAGGTTAATTACACTTCAGTACGAGACTTTATGAGTTGTCTATGTTTTTGGAGATAAATGTGAAGATTTACTGTGGAAGACTTTGTGATTAAATCCTTATGAGTTTTGGATTTCAATCATAGATTGTATTATTTTGAAGAATTTTCAGGAGAGATGTTTATTGAATGGTATTTGTATAACATTGGGCACTCTTGTTCAATTTTTGAGATTAAGAGCAGTATTTCTTTTTATCGTTTTAGGGATTATCTGATCTTGTACTAACCATTTTGGTTTTGGTTATTATCTAAAGACATGGAAAATATATAGTTCTTCTATTATTGATTACATTATTCTCTAGATGTTGATTATAGAACTTCAAGTGTGACCACGTCATCTTGAATACTCATCATTTTAAAAAAATATATTTGTTTTTGGTAGAAAATTATTTAAGGATGAAACTCTACATTAAAGGTAAGTATATTTTCTTATGTTCTTATCAATATCATAAAACAATTCTTCAACTATATTAAAGGTAACTTCAAACAAAAACATTGTCAGTTAACTTTTTCTACTAGGGAATCAAAGACGGTTTAACCCATCACAAGTTTATGGTTTTCAGATTGTTAACTTTCTCCTGATCATGTTTTCTATCACTCTTAATCAAAAAATGAATGTTAGTTTCTCTTCCATATCCATGGTTTCCTACATGGAATCCTACTATATGTCATATCGAGTGACCTTTTTACTTTTAGTTATTTATTTTAAATTGATATTTGTGTTGACTCTTTTTCCTATGTGGGACTTTTAATAAAATTTCCTCACCCAATTTTAAAATTGTGAGGATGAAATTTCCAAAAGGGGGGAATTATGTAACATCCTTGGTAAATAAAAATTAATTCATTTTCATATTCATTAATATTTGTGAATTAAATATTAATTTTAGTTTAAAGGGGATGCTATGTTTAATGGTGTACCCGACACACAACAACTAGTTTCTTTGAGATCTTATGTTGCACAAACATCGGGTCATACTCAAAAATAATAATAGAATATTATTTTAAATGGTATTTGACGCCATTCTATTGTATTTAACATAATTAATACAACTAACCATATTATTATAAAAAATTTTTCTAAAATGTTTTTACATTTATCCAAAAAAAATTAGAGGCTTAAAATGTGAATGAATCAAATATTAAGCATTAATACTCTAATATTTTTTTAAAGGTCGATTAACCGCCTTTTGATGGAGAACCATCTTTAAATATAGTTTGGATTACTTTTATATGTTATATTTCACAAAATAAAATTATTCTTTAGATTCGGGACATCAAATTTTACTTTGTGTAAATTGTTGGTATTGTTCGAATAAAATTCATTTTTTAATTAATAGTGAAAAATGCTTTGTTTAAATTCAAAAATACCTTTGAATATAATTTATTTATATGGATAGATTATATTTTTAATTGGTTTTAATGTGTAATTATATTATATTTTACCATTTAATTCAATTTTGGTCATTATAAGTAATTTCACTTTGAAATTGGACAAAAACAAGTGTCAATCTTCTGATAATTATTATTTCTTAAAAACACGCTTTTTTGTTTTGAAAAAGGGAATTAATTATAAATTAATTAATAAAAATTTAATAATAAAAATTTGGTAAAATGGACATAATTTTTGAATTCAGAATATCAAATATAGCTTAGGCTTAATTCTTGATATTTTTCTAAACACCTTCAATTTTTGATGAATAGTGAAAACACTAAGTAGTAGTTAAAAAATAGACATTTTCATTTAAATGGAACTTTACCACTTATGTAAACTAAATTTTGAAAATACAATATACATGGTTGTTATTTTTGAGTAAAATGTGGTTCAATAAGCTGAAAATCATTTTTTGGGAATAGTAACCTTTGACTTCTATTTACCACGGCTAAAAGTAAATACGGTAATTCATGGTAAAAATAATATTTTAATAATAAACAATTTCCTTAAAACATTTTCTAACCTTATTGTATGAGTCATATCCGACCATGGGCATCTTTTGGTCAATTCTAGGACCTCATGGTTCCAGTAAAGAGTGATAATGATACTTTATATTAATTTATTTACTGAAAAGATAGAGATGACATAAACATATATCTTTTAGTAAATCAATTTTTAAATAGGGTTATATAAGTTATATATTTGACTATAAATATTCCTTTAAAATATAAAAATATTTCTTACATCATTTTATTTTTTTATAATTTTTATACATCAAATAAATAAAATTATTTATGACACAATAATGTTGTGGTGTTTAACCCATTAATGAATGATTTAAATTAATAAGATTAAAACAATATCCTTAAACTGTCTAACTCTTATTGGATGGTTTTATTTTGAACATGAGTCATTCTATATTCAAAGTTAATTAGTTTAGGACCTTTGGAAACCAAAAATCATTATATAATAAAATAATATTTTCAAACTTTAATAAGGATCCCCTCCTCCCCTTATAAAAATTCCTCACTTCTAACCCCTGCCTCACACCTATCAAGCACCTTGTATCATACAAATTCTTACCAATTATGCTCCCTAAATCCATCTATTCCATCTAGAAGCCTTAACATAGGCAGAAGGCACTTCAAGAAATCCATTTGGCTCAAACCAAAGGGAGTTACCCGATTTAAAGATAACGTCTTCTCTTATGTTCTTTTGTTTTATTTTCCATATCCAACCCCATACAGTATATTTACATTCTTTATAACAAAAATAGTAACATGAATATACTATCATGTTTTTATGAAATGTATTCTAATTACACTTACAAAGACCTCCATCTAATGGTTAAATAACATACTGTTTTTGTGGACGATAATCTAATGCCTCACAAAACAATGATTGTTTAATTATATCCTATCGCCTATCATGTTGGACATTATGATGGAACTATATTTATATATGATTATATATTATCTTTATATTGTTTCTTTACTTATTTATTTTTCATTTACAGCATACCTTTATGGTTTCCATAACTGGAAAAAGCGATAATTTAATTTGAAGAAGTGCGGACTAGCGCCCCCTAAAAGTGATATGCCTCGTTCATTCCATACATGGAACATATCAAGGATCAAGTTAATTAAATTAAATAAAATAGATATTATACTAGAATTATAATATAACTATGTATTATTATGTTTCATTCCTTTAAATATAAAATAGAAATTAATGTAGCGTTCATGCGTACGTACGACTTACCATCTCCATTAACAGTGTGTTTCATTTCATAACTCCAAATGATATGGAATATTATTAATTCATATACACTGGATATATATGATATATATGATATCAAAATCATGAATATCATTCTATATATAATCGAATTTTGACCACATGGACAATTTGTAATTATTGAAAAATCATTTTTGACTAATGTTCCGAACATCGACAAAATGTCCAATATGAATACAAATAATAAAAAAATTGTTATGGAAAGGTAATAAGTGATATAAAAGGAAAAATTAAAATGAAAAAGGTTATTATGTAATTATAAATTGAATTATGATTATTATTTAGAAATAAAATGGAACATATGAGTCAAGTCGGACACGGGTAATGGGTTTCTTATCTCACATTTAGTTCTATGAGAATTCCATTGTTCGCTACTTATTTATTGAATGTGGTGTATTGTGTACTAATAGTTGATATATATCATCATTATTCACTTTATATTCATTGAATTATGTGATTCATTTTGTGGTTATTAAATTTTGGTGATATTTAAATTACAATGTGGTAAGGTCTTTTCATCTCACTTTTTATTCCCGTAGATTCCTGCTATATTTCCTCTATTTCCTTTTGTATGGAATATGTACTGCCCATGATGGTATTATTTTCATAATATACTTTAATTTATGGGTGTTTAAATATTCATTGTATGATCCTTCTGTTATGGGTTTTTTTTTGTATGTTACCAAATCGGTAAGGGGACATTTCACCTTCCTCTTTTTGTCAAAGACTTCTTTTTGTTATGTCTTTTAATTTAATTCTTATTATATTGGGATATGTTCTTATATATTATTATTGCGGAAAATTTTATGTCAATGTGATGAGATACCCTTTTTTCTCTCATCATTTCATTTTCTAAATTTTAATGTGACGTCGTTAGGCTGTCGAATTTTTTTAAGGGAACTTCTTTACCCAATTTCAATTATTTGGGTTAAACTTTTACTTCGTGATAATGTCATTCTATGAATATGTGTGAATGAACTCTGATTATTTTACACTTAATATCCAATTATATTGGGTGTATTATTATCCTCCACACATAATTATGTCATTGATTTTCCTTAATTTAAGGTCATTATCTTTTGAAGGGACTGTGTCTCAATTTATCTTCAATTGAGACTTATATTTTTATACACCAATTATCTTTTATATGATGTATATAATACCCTTTGACATATTATATCATGAATCTATTTATTCTCATGATATTATAATTTTTTTATTAAATGTTATTACTCAATTATTTTTATTCAAGAATCTCTCATTTGGTTAAGAACTCCTCAACAAAAATATTTTTTTAAAGATTTATTCTTATAAATTTTTCTCATTAATTGCATCATTTCAAAATTGGTTTTATGAATTTATTTATATGGAAATTAATGTTTTAAAATGTTAATACCTTTAATATTTTCAATGTGATATGGGACACATTGATTAAAAAATCTTTTTATTAAATGTTTTCAATGGTTTTGAAAATGGTTTTGATAAAGAATTGATTACGTTGATATCTTGAAATGATATATTATGATTGAAATTTGGAAATTTTATCTTTTCTTAATGCTTGTTTTTTGTGTTATGATTTATAATGTTACATGTAAATTTTATGGGTGGTTACATGATAAACCAAATGAAGGGTGGTGTCGTGATAAACTAGGATAGGCGGTTACGTTATAACCTCCAATGCTATTGGTATGAAAGTCAGCCGTATGACTATCCCATTTAGTGATATGTGTGGAAGTCAACCTTATGATTATTCCATTTAAGTATGTTTATGTCCCAAGTTACCTTTATATGTTATGTGTGATTTCTATGGTTTTTTTGTAATATTTTGGTTACAAAAGGGTAAGAAATAATCTTTTATTTTGTGAAGTGAATTTACTGCTTCATAAAAGTGAAAATTATTATTTACAATAAAGTATTCATGGTTTACTTATTGTTTTGAAAAACTAGCATTTTTTCTTCGTTGTGTATCCCTTACTGAGATTTTTATGCTCATCCCAAGTTTTTTTTGAAATATTTTTCACAGGAAATAAAGATTAATGGGGTAAAGGATGGGACCAAGGAAAAGTAATGCTGTCTAAAATATGGAACTAGACATGACTTTTTTTTCAAGAGTTTTTACATTATAGAAAAAATTGATACTGAGTAGAAGTGTCTACTTTGTTATATTTGAGATGTAATGTAATAGTTATGGACTAATTCTATAAAACTATAAACCTGAAAAGATACTCAATCTGAATTATTGAATTAATTCAAGATTATGTATTTTTTAATGCTAGGGCCTTAAATTTACCATTCGTGTATAGTGAACCACCGCCTTGTCAAACGATGATTGTTCATTTTTCTTTTACCACTAATCATGGTGGAAATAATGATGGAAATGTTATTTTTATATGATATATATATGATATATAAGTTTTATTAATGCTTTTGGAACTATTATGTAACACATACCTTCATGCATTCCATTTTTGGGGATACGAGAACATAGTTGTAGATGTGTGGGCAACCACCTCTTCAAAGCGATGTGATAAGTTGACACGATATATTGAATGTATTAAGGACAATTTTAAATAAATGATGTGAAATATATGAAATAAATATGATACAAGAATTATAATATACATAAAAACATATATATATATATATATATCATTTAATCTTCATTCTATTAAATAAAAAAAATTAATGTAGCATTCATATGTCCAAAAGAACTATCATCTCCATGAACCGTGCATTTTATTTCCAATGTCCAAACATTATAAAATATTATAAATACATTTATAATGAATATATATGATAATTAAATCCTTTTTTTCATCCTATAAATGAATAAATCATGGTCTATATATGAAGAAGAAAAATAAAAAGTCAAATAATGTTCGAAAATCTAGCCAATTAACCCTAAAATTGTGATAATAATGAAAGGTTATTAAAAATTGGGAAATAAGATATTATAAGGAGTTAAAAAATGAAACTATAAATATTAATATGGTTATTTTTTTCGTTATTTACATACTTAAAACATGTATTCCAATGTTAAAATATGTTCGCCCAAAAAAGAAACAGAATCAATGGATTCTTGTCTTACATTCCATTCAATGAGGCATAAATCATTTTCAAGACTTATTTATTTTGGGTGGTGCATATACCGAAAATATTGTATTTTATAACATGGATAAGTTTATCTGATTCGAGTTTAGGGTTTCATTTGAAATTATTTCTTCCATTGGGAATATAATTCAAAAGTAACCAAGTACTCATGGACTTCATCTCAATTTCCATTCTTTGAGACATACATTATTTTTGTGCACCTAATATCTTATATATGGTGTAAATAATACCACATTGATAAATAATATCATGACTCATTAATTATTCAGGATATTTTTTGTTACAACTTGAATTATTAATAGGATTTGAATTAAAAATTACCAAGTGGAAAATAATTTCATAAACCAACTTCTTTTCTTTGGGTTATATTACATCCTCAATGTCATTAATATTATACATTTTTGTGTGTAATAAATTTTAAATATATATTGTTTTATATAAACTTTTTTATGTGTATTAACATCTGATACACATACTCTATATATTTACTGATTTTCACATCAACATTATGGTCTTTTAATGTTTTGCTTTACAATATCATTTTGTTTAGGATTATTTACACATGAAATTCTATTAGTGGAAAATATTGGATATTTTTTTAGTAAACCTTTTTATTTTTTTCTTCTATGTGTTTTTCATGATCTTTTTAAAGTAACAGTAGAATTTTCCACCATTGGGTAATAAAAATGATTTATAATTGTTTTATGAAAATCTGAGTACATTTCACTCTTCCATTGGAGAACCTATTATCTTCTAAAATACATGTTTTCTAAAAAGGTTTCCAAAAAAGCTTTAACATTACCAAATAATTTAATTATTAATTTTTCACACTTATTTTTTTTACAATCATTCTAAAAGGAATATTATTATATATTTCCAACTAATGAACTTTTATAACCTTTTACCATGCAAAAGGAATGTTTATTTTTTCCATTTAGAACATATATATTGATTTACCCACCATAATATCTTCCAAGAATATTTTTCATGTTTAAAATGTTACTTTTTACCAAAAAATGATTCAAAATGGATTTTCAAAGAAATTTATTTCCAAAATGTTTTACAAAATGAAAAGGGGGTTTTCCCCAAAATAATTTTGAATATACATTTATAGTATTTCCATTCATCAAAAAATAAAAACCCTTTATTTTTACTGTTCTTGGGATATATTTCATTGACACCAACCTTATTTTTCTTTGTTATGGTTTTTGATTTAATTTTATAATGATTATATTGGCATTCACTTTCATGATTTATTTTTATATTATCTTTGAAATATTAAATTTCCTATGACCATTTAATAATTGATTTCTCCTAACTAACTGTATCATTTATCATATATATACTTCATTCATACACTATATATTATTTTTACATAATGTTTATACATTGAAAGTTCATTAATTGACTGGGGAAATATTGATAAATATGTATCCTTTACTCATTACATATATTTGATAATGACCATTTGTATTTAAATAAATTATTTAACATATTAGGAATGATTTGGACATACATTATATGGTTTGGTGACTGGTTAATGAAATACCTATGGGTTGGGGACAAGTTAATTGAGGCCCTATTAGTTTGGGACCATTTAGAGTAATCCCCATGATTAATCAATATTCTCATGAGACAAAATTCATTTTCAAAAAACCCATAGAGTTTGTTTCTAAATATAATATATGGTTTTCTTCCCTTAGATTTAAACATTATTGAGAATAAATATTTATAGTAAAGGTATCATGTTCTAGGGAAACATTTTTTCCAATAATTAAGTATTAACTTTTTTAAGAATTATATCATTATTATTTTCCATGATATTTTTTCTCTAACATTATCAAATGATTCACTTTAATTATCATTTTATTTATTTAATAGAATGTGTCTTCAGTTATTTACCTTTTCATATTTATTATGCACTTTCACCTCAATTTATTTATTACATGCCATGTGTCTTAGGTTACTATCCTTCCAGATTGACTATTCTCATTGATTCATTATTTATTATTCTATATTTTAACCCTACTAATCATTTGAGCTCACCATTATTTTTATTCCTTTTCTCAAAATGCAAGATTCGTGGGGAGAATGATATGAATAGATATTCTAGATGCAATAAATTTAAAATTACCCTAGAATTAAGAAAAATTATGGTGTAATTGGTGTACTCATTTATAATACAAGTCATGTGTTTTCATCTGGTTTACAAAGACTACTAAATTATTTTATCCTTTGGAATTTGATTGCTAGTAGTCAAGCCAATGTAATGGTTGTATACAATAGCTTCGGTCTTACTAGGGTCAGGTAACTACACATATGATCCATTTGACTATATATAAGAATCATTTCAATATCTATATATGATTTGTTCTCTCTATAAGTCAGATTCATTTAAAACATATGTCTAAGTAATTATCACTCCACATTAATTTTGTTTATTCCTTATGTATGAGTTATTGATATGTTTGTTTCAGTGTTTTGACTCCTTGTAAGCATCATTCATGATGTGTATCTTTTATTGTCGTCTTACAAATGAGTCATTAAATATATATAAGAACAATATGAGGATCTATATATCAGTCATTACTAACTACTTATGACAGATTTTTTTCAGTGTAAACAAGGTTTAATTGATTCTGAAGACTAAATTTATTTATAAAAATTTTAAAATCTAAGGATATTTATTTAATGCATTTTGGTCTGATTAATTTGTAAATATCAAGGGTTCGGTCAATTTTTAAAATTCATGCTAATTTTTTTAAATTTATATTAATGATATAAATTTAGAAATATTCATGGATTAATTTAATTTGAAATTAAAATTATTGTGGCTAATGAAACTATTTTCTTGGAAAATATATTCAAATTTTTACTACTACTCATTATGGAGTTAAAATGAATCAAGAAATAATATAATTTCTATAATAATTTATAAAAATTTTATATATCATGTATTATGAAAATAAATAAAATATGTAAAGATAAAAAATAACGATCTGTTGTTAATTTAAGAATTAAGTATACCCTAATACTTTGTTTTATTAAAGATATAGAATTACCAAATAACATGACCTTTTCTCAGTCCATATATTTATAGTAGGAATATGGAAAATTGTTATATTTCCATCAATCAGAGAATGTTTTGTTGAGGATGAAATTTTTTTCCTACATTCTTTATCCCATGAATGAATAAATCATAATTATTTCATGAAAATATAAATGCATTCATTTGTAATTATTTTCTTTTCTCAAGTAGTCATGGATCACCATAAATAAAACTGTATATTTAATTAAATGAAATTTAAAATAACTATAGTGATATGATTCATCTAATATAGAGGGGGTAATATTTTAATACTATTGGTACTCATGTAAATTACACAATTCAGTTATTTTTGTAGTACAAGATCAAGGAATTAACCCACCGGTACTTTTTTACATGCCATTTCATTGATAGATAAGAGTCAGGGATGAAAATTTCCCCTCCCTAGAAATATATTGTATATTAGTGATAATGAAGGTCTTTGAAATCAACATGATACATGAAAGTATTAGGCTCTCATATTGAGGGTGAACAATGAAAAAAATAAACCATTTCATTATTAATCCTTCAATATTTTTATATGGGATAGGAACTGATAGTGAAATTTAATCTATACTCTAACAAGTCACTAGGTTCTGATTCATAATTGAAAATAATTTTAAAAAAAAGTACCACAGATTCATCACCTCTCAACTATATAATAATTTATTTGGGTACAAAAAAGTGATATTAGAGTATGTTATACCCTAATATTATATTCATTCTGAAGATAACCATGGAAGGTCAGAGTTCTTTGAACAACATAGGTGTTCCCATTTCGATGTGAAAATTTTCCGGTACAAAAGAATCATATTCTCCCTTATCTACTTTCATAAAACTTATAATATAGTTATGTAATTATCATTGGTCTTATCCCCATTTAAGGAGATGGAGCTATAAAATTTAACAAAAAGTGGAAGCATTGGATAGATTAAATGGACAAAAATACGATATTTTAATTCATTTCAAAAAAAAGTATGCACCTATGTTATCGGTCTATAGACAATCAAATAAATGTATGATAAAAATAAGATCATGAATGAAGGAAACATAAATACCAATATAAAAAATAATTCTACTAATAAAAATACATATAAATATATTTGACATAAATATTTCATCCAATAAATATTGGGAATATCTACCCCATTATGAGTTTTAAAATACACTTTTGATAATTCAATGAGAAAAGAACCCATCACTAAGAATAATGCTCAGGGTGAGATATATTTGAAATTCGTAAAACAACCTAAATTTAGGAATAGTTAGTGGACTCATGTAGTGTCACATAAAAATTGGATAAAATTTATTAAATAGAAAGAAAATATTTTTTTATAAAATAAAATGAATTCATTAAAAGGAAAGTAAAAAATAAATGATTCCACAAAAATTAATAGATTATTAGAGAATAATGAATTTTAATATATATTTTCTTAGAAAAAAGATAGTATGGATTTTGATGATGGAGAAGACATAGATAACCATCAAAAGAAGACAAAAGTTAGAAATTTTATTGAATATAATTAGTTATATAAAGGGATATAGATAAATTGAAGAAAAAATAAAAGTAGTATGAAAGGAATATATAAAGAAGTGTTTTTTCTACATAAGGTCTAATTAATAAATGGAGTGTACAAGAAGTAATTCTAAATTCATGGAATGTTTTTAAAAAAATGAAAAGAAATCAATTAGTGAAGGATAATATGAAGAATATATGGCTGATACGGTGCCCATGTTAAAAAATAAACATCATGTATGTATTGAGAAAATTATTCAACTCATGGAATATTTAAAATCATATAAGAATATTGTGACAAAAATGAGGAATGATAGTGATAATATTTTTCTTAGAGTAGTTGATCAGATTATGTTGATAAATATACTCAAAGATACTATAGGCGAGAAGAAGAAAATCAAGAATGAACTTTTGAATATGGTGGCTGATTGAGATGAAAACATTTATCATGTTGAATGAAGGTGTTTTAAATATAAAAAGGATCTTTAGAAAATAAATAATAATTTATAAAAAACTTCATAATTGGAGGATGTGTCATCTCAGTGTATTGAGAAATATTATACATTAGATCAGGTAAAATCAACACCTACTGTATCTAAAAGTGTTAAACAATTTCGACTAACAGTGAATGATTTCGATTCAAATCTCGGAAAACATGGCTTGGATAAATTTATTAGAGGTTATCTAATTCTATTAAGGTATTTGATAATGATCTAAATTATAAAGTTTATTTAAAACCACTATAGAAGGAGAATTATTTTTCTGATATGTTAACATGATAAATTTCAATGTAAAATGCATCTATTGTATGAATGCTCCATTTTTAGGGGCTAATATTGCGGTTTTTGAGCATAAGGTCGCAAATATTATGTTTTATGGTACACAATTTCTATACATTGGGATAAAAGAGACTATAATTTATGGAGACCTATGGAGAATATAGAGGCAATATACTTGTTATGAGATAAACAAATAATGATAAATCATATGTGATTCTTATCCAAAATTGATTTGAAGGGATTTTTGAGATTAATAGAAGGTAATAAAAGAAGGTTCACCATCCAATAATAATGTATGACCATTATGTTTGATAATAAAATAATGTTGTCTATGGATAGGATTAAGTAAAATAATACTAAGGCTTAGATGTTAGAAATTTTTGATGTTTTTCTTAAAGAGTGTAATGGGTGAAATCCATGAATCCTAAACCAAGGATGTTCCTTACACATGACTGATGATACTAGGATCTAGAAAACTATTGAAAACCATGATGTTGGCGTAGTAATATTTATTAACAAAATCACATTAATGATCAAAGGTATTGGAACTGTTGAAATTGTCCCCAAAAACTAGAATATAAAGATTCCTTATTTTTATGGAATTAAAAATTGATTGTTAAGTGCGAGTGAGATATGTGATGATAGGAATTAGTTAATTTTTATGAGAAGCACATGTTTCATGAATGGAATCAAATATGCAAAAAATATCACTTTAGGTGTGATAAAGTTTGAGGATCTACATGAGATTTTTCATGTAATAGTTATTGATAATTTATTTCTAAAGAGAAAACAAAATTGTGGCTGAAGTGGTTGGGTCATATTTTTTAGAGACACATGAGATCGTTTTTAAAGGCTTATGAGGTGATAGACTTTCATAAACTAAATATATATAGAGGAACATTGTGTGACATGAAAAAAAGTCAATATCACTCATGTGTTCATAAAAGAGTTGAAATTTAGACCACTAATCCTTTTGTGTTGATATAATTATAATTTTTTAGAACCATGAAAAATAAGTCCACTGAAGATGATGTTAATTTCATTATATTCACTATAAATTACACATTGAAGACCAGTGTAATATTTAGAAGTCCCGTTTTTTAGGTAGTAGTTGTGTTTAAAACAAACAGATGAATAGTTAAGAAATAGTTACGGATGTGAATTAATATGTTTTGATCTAACATTATGAATAATTTCCCAAGAAAATTATTTGAGTCATATCTTGAACAAAATAGTATAAATAACGATTAAAATATTTTATATACACTAAATCAAACTATATTTGTTGAGAGAAGAAACATGAGAATAGTAGTGATTGGATGAACAATGATAGTATAATATGATATCTCAATATTTTATTGGAAAGAAGTGTTTTCCACTACAATTGAGATTATGAATAGAAGTTTTTTTATACCACACTCTTAAATTTGTTTCTAGTAAATATTCTATAAAGGAATCCAACATTGAACAATAATTGAGATTATTGTAACTCTTTATAAATATTAAAATCTAAAAACTAGGAAGTATTTATGAAAAATCATAGGAGGGTAAAATATATTATATATTAAAAGTGTGAAAGTCTTAAAATACATAATCAAGAGGATGCATAATGATACATAATTATGTAATGTTAAAATAGCTTAAAATAATCCCATAATTTTCAATCATGATGAAATAGTTTTTAATGGATTATATGAATCTAACACGTATAATTTATTTTATGGTAGCACTGTACATGCTGAATTTAAACAATAATTGGATGAAGTTGACAAAAATAAGTTCAGTGATGGGGATGAGTCCAATAAGAATTAAATTTTATTGTTATAAAGGATAAATAACCATGTGACAACATAAAAATTATTATGAACTATTTAGCTCCAATAAAAACTACAAGAAGTATGAAATGAGAAAAATAGAAAAATATTAATCTCTAAATTTGGGCACCATTTTGTAGAAAATTTTTTTCAATACAATGATTGGATAAAATCTTTGAATAATGATTTAATTAATATTGAAATTAATATTATATGGATTCCTATTCTTAGACACAATAAAAAGGTTCTATAGAAAAAAATTTGTTTATAGAAAGAAGCTAAATGATCAAGGAATGGTTTCTAGAAACATACTCAAACATGTATTCAAAGGTCATTCTCATGTATGTGGACATAATATTAAAGTGTTTTATCTATATTCTAAGTTCGATTCAATAAGAATGTTCCTTTTTGTGTAACTATATAGGAAATTCAAAATCTATCAAATGAATTCCAAATCATACATTTTGATAGGAGAGAGTGAAGAATAAGTTAATAGTGAGAAACATGATGTTTTTTTATAATTATAGTTCATGGATGTTTAAATTAAATTAATAATTATATGGAAGAAGGAAATCCCCACGGGAATGGATTTGTTGGCATCATTACTGTTTGAAATAGTAGGTTTTCACAAATGTTAATGTTCATATAAAAAAATATGTCAATATGATGGAATTAGGTACACTTATTATTGCCTTATATAACGATTATATTGTCATTAGACATGAAATATAAATTGAATTAAATTATGTTTACAAAAGAATGGAGCAATAATTTGATATTTATGTTTTTGATGAGATTATATACTACTTGTGGTTGTAGGTCATGTAAGGATATAATTCTATTATATTCTCCCATGATATGTTTTCTTTATAAGTTTTTGATGAATTTAGATGTAGAGTATTCAAATCTAATGTCAGTACAAATTATATATGAGATGAAGTTGTATAATGATGGTTAATGTTAGAGTGTTTTTCAAATAACATTTATAAATCTAATTGGTATTGTTATTTATCTCACAGCTTCTGGAATAAATATTATATATTAAATGATTCATTGTTTTAGATATCATAGAGAATCGATGAATCAAATCTTATAGATTCTAAAAGAGTTATCATATTTAGCGAAGGGACTATAATTATAGGGTACTTTATAAGTGAGGATATAATTTGAATATTCCGGATATTACGGCTTTATATTGGTAATGAGATTTACAATGAAATGTAAATTATGGACTAGAAGACCAAATGTGTGGTCCCAATAATTTTTTTATAAAAAAAATATAAACATGATTATTGATAAGTATTATATCTCCAAAATACCAAGACAGAAACATAGTATATCAAAAATAAATACCTTAGTTATAATCATTACACAGAGTAGTATGAAAATAACTTGACAGTTCATCCCATCAGGGAGTAGTATAATGAATACTTTCTATGGCCCAGTTAAAATAAATTTTAATTCATTTAAACTCATAAAAAAGTAACCTAAATATCAAATTACATTGTATCATGATGTGCCACTATATCCACATGTTAAACATTTATGTTAACCCATGTATAATCACATTGTGTAGCCATCCAATGACTGAAGTGGCCACTCATAGGGAAATTAAAGATTTTTAGTCATCACTGGAAGATAATGTTGCTATATAATCTATTATGTCCAATCATCAGTATCAAGACCCACACAAATATACATGAAATTCCCTATAACATGAATACATCTTATGGGAAAAGAGAAAGCTATTAAAACCAAAATTCTTATAAAATAACACTAACTATGTAACAAACACACCCTATCATAAGGCCCCCATACATGTAAGAACAACCATGCTGCTAGAAATAAATATCATTCATCATACCAGTAAATAAATATTTCCAATCATACCTACATGCACCGCTCTTGCCTACAATAATACATAATATCAGTAGGAAGAGAAAATCATTTCAATCCAAACATGTAATATGCCATAAATTTCTTATTTAAGCCATCCTAAAAATCCAATAGTCTACCCAGCTACAACATTTTCATGAATAAAATTCATGTACACACATAACCACCCCCTCAGACCTATTAACCACTACCTGCGTATAATAGAATATTTAAGCACATGCGAGGGTGTTATAATCCAAACATAGAATACTTATAACACTATTTTAAATATTAGATACCATTAGGTTATAGTTATTAGTATATGTGTAAGACATAATAATGTCATCATCTTATATAATAAGATTCCTTTTATCTTTCTCGTCAATACATTTATTGAAATCATCATTGAGATCAAACCAAAAAAGCATAGCTCCTTAAAAAATATCTTCTTGTTATTCACTAAAAGTATGAAAAATTAATAGATCACTCTTGGTAGGATCTTGAATCTATATTTTTATTCATGTCCATGTATTCCTTCCTTGGTCTCTAAATTTTAATAATTCATGATCCACTACCAACCTGGACATTATTTCCAATCACATAAACAAAAGCAAAAATCCTCATTGTCCATAAATTTGTTAAAATCAGAAAAATTGGTACCATAATTTGAATCAAATGTGTACAAGATTCAATATTTTAATAACAATTTTTCTTCCCCACAACATTTTACATGTATTATATTTGATCTTTGAAAAACCCCATCATTAAGGGACATCAGACTATCCAAACAATTTATTATGGGTATGTCCTGATTTTAAACCTTCCATGATATTTCTAGAATAGAATACGAGTTCAAGTTCATATATTCATCATGATCTCAAAACTCATTATAGAACATAAAAATATAGCCACTAAAAGGTGAAACATCAGGCCCCCAAAAAATAATATTTTTACCAGAACTCATATGATATTCTAAGGAACCATCAGTTTCTTGAACGTTATTTCATTTATATCACTGGATTCTCAATTTCATCCTATAATAGACCTTTTCTGTGCATGAATTTTGGTAAATGTACACAAAACTAAACTATTACATTGATAAAACCTAACATCATGACCATTAATGTTTTCAGTATTAAAAAATTTGGGAAGCTAATTATACACAACATTCAAGCTTATGATATATTTTCAGTACATAAACACAGTTGATTAATTATAGTTGATGATAAGTAAACCTATTAAAAAATCATAAAATAATTTCCTAACTTATACTTTATGGTTTCCATATGAATTTTTACAAGGACTCCAATCGATGATGAAATATCTAGTTGAATAACAAGATTCTTGTAGAACAATATAAATTCCAAAATTCTAACCCAATCATTAACCATAGAATATTTCCATCAAATGGGTTTAAATATGAATCTCATTAATGGATTACAAGCATAATTGGTCTTTTTAGAAAAGATATTAATAACCATTCCATTCTCTTAGGGTCTTTATATGCGAATATAATATAAATTACACTCTATAATATCATTGTTATCTGCTAATTAGTGAAACCATAGTATGAAGTGATTCTTTACAATAGGTCATCAAATTCCTAGATCATTTCACCCTTTGTTAGATGATCCAATGAAATTATTTATTTCCTAAGATACTTGATTTATTTTTCAATCACAATAATATTCATAATATTATTATTTGTACTTCATTACTTGATGATCTTTTGAATGGAAATAGCTTTCACTGATGTGAATGATCTATCTTCATTCACACTAGATTTCCATTAAGTATTCTTCACTGATTTATGACACACGGATAACATATCATGGTCTCCTATAATCTCACATCCCACACCAACGAGATTAATGGAATTTGGGTATCAATCACATGCATGATCTCCATTAGGGGAAACCCTCAACCATGATGCCATATTTTCTTGTGTACTCCTATCCTGGTTATTATGATGATAGAAGGTCCACATTAGGTATATTTATAAACTTAAGAAAGAATTATGTGAGTTAGGAATTTAAAAATAATAATAAAATAAAAATAAAAAGAAATGAGGATGAGTATGTTTCCATTATAAGTGACATTAAACAAATGATTTGGATTAATTATATATTGGATTATTTGATGATAAAAGTTTTCAATACTTTAAAAATTGTGTTTTGATAATAAAATTACTATTTATCATTGGAAAACTATAATGAAACACTAAAAATATAAGAATATTGATCTAATAAATCAACTCATTAATGATTGGGTTTCCAATGTTGATATATAGGTGAAATATATTCTTAATCCAGATTAGTTGGGTGATATTTTCACTATGGTTATTACTAATTATTTATTCAATAATTGTGATTTAACATGCGTTTCCATCCCCTAAAACATCATTAAAAAGATTTTGGATGGCCCCCAACAAGGCTTAGATAATAATATGAAAGGAGGAAAAGTAAATGTACAACTATTTTATTATATGTTTTTAGTGTATACATGTTTAGAGTTATGTCAGGTTTTTAATTCATATCCATATCAGTTTATGATTTAGTGGATGTGCTAATTTTGAAAATGGGGGATATTTACAGTGGTGAGTTTATTTATTGAGGGGAGCATCTAATCACTAGGACAAAATATTTATTGTCATAAAGAGATGGATTTCTCTATGAAACATTTATATAACCGATGTTGTGGTGTCAATATGATTGAAACCTATTAAAGGATATGAAACCATCTCATATTTCATTTCTATTTATTGTTATGAATGAGTAAAAATAGAGTTTAATCAGTTGAAAACAAATATAAGGGGGGATATTGAGTTTCCATTAGCGTTTTACGGATTTTTTTTGTTTTCAACCAATTTTTAGTGATATAGATAATTATGTAGATTCTATTTGAAATACAATTTGAGTTAGAGAGGTTTTTAATTGAACTCAGTGAAGTAATTTTTAAAATCTAGTTAAAATATGGAAATTTAGAAAATTCCAATATCCAAGCTACATATGAGTCATCTGAATCTGGGTAAACATCATTTCAAGTTATATGTATGATTCATTACCACATTTAATAAGTGTAATTTATTCCATGAATATGTTCTATTATCACTTTTTTTTAAGTTCCATTTAAACCATACACATGATTTTTGAAGATGAACATATGAGTATTTCAACTCTTTATAAGCGTCATTCATGTTGGGTATGAGTCAATATAGAACTACATATTACATATTGAAAATAATAAACAATTATTTGAGGATATTTAAAAGATTAATTATAGACTATGTATGAGTAATTTTCAGCTACATAAGAATGAGTTTAATGCTATGTAAGAGTCAATTTCTTTATAAAAAAATTTAGAAGTCGATGAAAATCATTCAATTATTCATCCTTAAATTAAATATAAAAAATCATGGGTTCAATCAACAATCAAGATTAAATATGAAGCTTAATGATAATATAGTGTAGTAAATGGTGTGAGATACTTGTTTGAATTTGAATTCAATTTCAAATTTGTTATGGAAAATAAAATAAATTTTTTTAAAAAAAAATCTTAGTTTTACTATTATTATTCAAGGAGTTAAAATGAATTGAAAAATAATGTAATTAATGTAATAAATTTTAAAAACAAATTATAAAACATTTAGCAAAAATATTAACTCTAAATGGATAAAAAATGGATGTGTTGGGAATTTGATAATTGAGAGATCCTGAAAATATTTTATTTTTAATATAGTAATAAGCTTAAGAAAATGACATACACTCTGCCCCAGTATGAATAAGGGATCGATAAATTCTGATTCTATTTTTTTCGTCTAGGTGAAAGTTGTTGAGGATGGAGGAGAAAGTTTCATGCATGAATTCTCTCATGAATTAATAAAAAAATATAAATATCATGCAAACTGACCAAAGTGTATTTACTTTTATTTATTTTACTTATAAATACAAAAAAAATCAAATATACATCATATAATTTATTTAATGTAATTTAGAATCACTCTTAATATTTATTTCTGCCCAGAGTGAGAAAGAAATATTCAAGGGATGATAGAACAAGGGTAAAAAATAATGAACAAGTCTTAAAGTACATATATATTACATCACTTTTGATAAATATATAAATCATTATATAAACAAACACCCAAAGATCATATTAGTTTAGTAACTTTGGAAAACATAGAATAAAAAAATTTAAATTTGGTGAAATATATTATATGTTTTCCACAAAGATATTCCCCTTCTAAATTCTACTTAGAATTTTTTTTTCATAACATGGGGAAGTATTAAAATGACAGTGGTGAGCTCAAATTCTTAGTAAGGGTAAATAATGGAAATACACAAGCATATCATGAACACACGGGTAAGAGAACATGATCATGATCGTTAGAACATCATGCCTTGCATATCAAAAATCATAAACATGAATCATGACATTAATATTTGGAGTTCATAAGACATAAACCATAAAGAAATAAATAACATGATCCATGAAATCATAATATATGAATAATAATTGGAATTATGGAAGACACACAATCATATAAAAAGCCTTTGTCAAGGAATCCTACAAAGTCCATTGTAAAATGTTAGGCTAGGTTTAACAAATATTCTACCTTCTTTGTTCAGGGGATTCACTACCATGTGCCCTCTTGTTTTGGTCATGGTAAGTCCTCCCACGTATCCTCTTGTTTCGATTTTGGGATGTCCTCCCCTGTTCCCACTTGTTTCGATCATGGGAAGTCCTCCCATGTACCTTCTTATTTTGATCTTGGGATGCCATCTCATATACCCTTTGATCTCATAAAACATTTATCATTACCCAATTAATTTAAGAGAGATATAGGTCCCACCCATTTCATAATTAAATCATATATACATGTGCCAAAAAATCATAAACAATCCTATCATAACCCAGGAAATGATATGGGTATCATAAACTTGTAATCGTATCATAAACTATGTTAAAGTTACCATTTTCATAATTATTTAATCAAAAGAAAATCCAGTGAAGGAGAAATGGATTTCTTAAACATATAATATATGAAATAGAAACAGATTTTATAAACATATTTCCCATGAAAGAAAAAATTATTTCATAAACATATAACTCATGAAAGATAAATGAGTTTAAAAAAGACCATGACATTAAGCATAAACCATTCAGAGAAAGAATATGATTGGAACCTTCAGATCATTTCCTATAATGGAATGAGTAACATCAATAGAAGTCATCAATGAGGGAAAATAATTTTTAAATATCTTTCAAGAACATTCCATGATGAAAACATCTTTTGTTTTTAGAAAATGGATTTTCCATTCATAAAACCATTTGAAAATCATTTTCTTAGAAAATACCATGAAAATTTATAAATAAGACATGAAATAATTCTAAAAATAATTCTCACTGACAACATATAGGAAAATAATCGAATATTTTTCAAAATATTTTTCTTTGAAAAAACATTAAAAACATTATATGAAATCTTGAAATTTTATTGAAACCATTTCACTAAAATTACTATGAAAACATATAAATAATGATTGACATTTTTTTCAAAAAAATTTTACCTGGAAACATAAAATGAAACATGAAATCATTTTGAAAATAAATTTTCCTTTAAATATATTTTTAAATAAATTTTCTTCAAAATTAATCTTTTATATATGGAATGTAAGCTTAAAATAAATGTTTGTCGGTAATTTCTTACATGACATACGAGGTAAAAATGACATTCCCTTTACACAGTAAATTTTTATTAAATAGGAATAATTTAGAAATTGAAAATAATATTAAATTGAAAACATTTGTAAAAGGAAACACAATAAAAATTTATTTTAACAATTATAGTAGATTAGTATAATATTTTTGGAATCCCTATTTAGAACACATTGTTTTGCAGGGGAAAAAATTTCTGACGAAAGAGTGGGTAATGTCGGGCTTTATAAAGAACACATTATTAATGATATTATGTTTCATAGAGTGTAAGAATAATACCAATACAATAATGTATCATGAATAACCCTAGTATAAGAAATTTCATGAGATTTATTAAGAAATGGATCATAATATTTCATAAATGTAAGCATAAATACAAATAATCTCAAAAAGTGATGAGACTGTTTTAATAAACTCTTACCACATTGTAAATTTCAGACACACTACCTATATTATAAAATAAATTACCATGAAGCTTACAATATCATGAAAATAAATAGAGTAATTATATAATATTTCAAAGGTATTATATAAACGTTAAGAAACAATATAGATTCATAACATGGCATGTGTTCAGATAAAGAAAATTGAGACAAAATTAGTACTCTGATTTTGGAACTTTTGAAACATTAATCATATGGAATAAATGTCATAAAAGGGATATGTAAAAACCGTATAATTTAATAATAATAATAATATAACAAATTCATTGATATTATTCACACCACACATAAGGAATGGGTGGTGAATGAAGAATTTATCTCATAAAAATAAAAAGTGAGATGCAATTTCCTTACCTTGTGTCTTGACTCGCTTCGTACTCATAAAATATTATAGTATAATAAATATCAATATATTATAAATATTTTATAAAATAATTTTATTTTAGCTAATACCATATATTGTTTTATAATGACCATATATTACCCACTTCGAACAATTTTTTTAATGTTTCACTTTGCGTAATATCCAATTTATTCTTCAGAGTTGTCTTAATTTGAAATATTGTTGGTACTTATTTCTATATCATGATTTACAGTTTATACTAAATTATATAAATTTCATTTGCTTTCATTATATATATATTATAAAAATATATAGGATATAGAAGATTAAAATTTAATACACCGTTCATGCAGACGGTAGGTTGTATGTACGCATGAACGATGTTTCCATTTTATTATTGTATTGGAAGAAAGAGAGTAGATGACTTATATGTATATTTATATATCAATATATATCATTATTTATGTATAATTATTATATCATATATATCATATATGTTAAATAAATACATCCTTAATAAATTCCATTTTTTGTGTGAAGGAATCACATCGCTTTGAGGGGGTGGTAGTCCAAACTTCCCCAAACGAAATTATCATATTTACACAAAATGGAAAGTATAAAGGTATGTGTTTTAAAATTATTAAATAATAATAATAAAATAATAAATATCATATTATATATATATATTTTCAATCATAGTTCCCAACATGAGAGGAGGTATGGGAAGAATGAATAGTCATCATTTTGTGAGGTGGTAGTTTGCAGTACACATAAACAATATGTTTCCTAACCATTAATGGAAAGTGTGTGTAAGTGTAGGGTAAAATCATATCATAAATAAATGAAATTATTTTTAGGATACTCATGTTTTTATTCAATAATGTAATAAGAATATTTTAGGGGGTATATAAATTAAATAAAATAAAATAACTCGATGAAGATTGTTACCTCTTATTCGGGTAACTACTTCTGGTTTTCACCAATGGGTTTTTTTGATTGCTTTCTACCTAAAGAGATAATCTAGGATGATGGTGGGGATGTTGAAGATTTATCTCTGTGTATTTTTTTCAATCCAATGTGTCTTGAGTGGTGTGACGAAGTGGGAGCATATGATTCCTTTTCATAGTAGAGGAGGAGTGGAACTCATCTAAATTTTGGGAAAGAGAATTACACCTATGTTTTTCCCATGTAATGTGGATTCAATAATGGTAAAATATCAATTCCAGTTACTATATGGTATATATATGTCAATAAAATTTATTTTTGAAAATTTTATAGGACATTTAGGACCTTATGATCAAGATCTAGTCCATTTTTATGCTTAATTTTACCTTATTGAATGTAATTAATTTTACTTACATTCACTAATATTTTTGGTAAAAAACTAATTTCATATTATTAAAAATTATTAATTATTATTATTACAAATATTTAATACATTTTTCAAAATTCATATAATTTAACTGGATGAAATTAATTTAAATTTTATCCTGTAATCGGGTCGACAATGTGGGATTTTAAAGTTAAAACATTCAAAGGCTTGCTATGTTTTTATATCCAATTTCACAGTGAAATTTATTAAAATGATATAAATTGGGTAGGATAATAAAAATAGGATCTAATTATACATTTTAACCAATATATAATTTAATTTAACTTTATTAATTATTTAAATGAAAAAGCAATTTTGAACCAAAATGCACCATTTTCACTATTCAATAAAAAATAAAACTTCAGAGAAAAATATCAAAACATTACCCTAACCTAATTCATACATTCATATTTCAAATTTTATGTTTATTTGGACATATTAAATCAAAAAAAACCGATAAAATTCATATTTAAATTGTGTTCTTCATTAAAAGGCGTCAAAATGCCTTAGTTAAAATATTCGGTTTTAAGAAAAACAATTGTATTTGTTCTTATATTATATCAATAAAATATTTTGGATGAATATAAAAAATATTTTTATCAATTATATAACAATTATATTGCATTAATTTTACTAATTAATTTAATTTACTATAGAAATATGTTTTTTTGACCATAAATATAATAATATTTACATTTATATTTAATCGTTTTCATATCCATTTCAAATTAATTGGTAAAATATAAATTCATCTTATATATGTGTAAAAAATTATTTTATAGAAATATTTAATAATATTTATTATCCTCAAAATAACAGCTAGGTCACATCACTTTATATTAAAAATCTATATTGTTAAAAATATATTATTGTTTGCTAACACTCGGTCTTTTGTGTTACACAATCCAACAAGGAAAGTAAATATTTCATGTAATGTATGATAACATCGATGTTCCATGTAGAAAATTTCAATCTTTATATTATGTGTAGTGAACAATAACATAATTTTTTCTATAATTGAATCCAAACATAGTTTTTTAATATATATATAAAATAACTATTTTTGGTGTTGTGTGAAATGAAAAAATATTAAAAATAATAAATGATTTCAAAAAAATTCACAAAATCATGGTGAGTCACATTATAATCCCATTAAAAATAATTTCTCCCTTGAAATTAATATAGGTTATGAATGGTTTGTCTCTTGATATTTCCTTTCATTTAAACCCACATTGTAAAAATGAACACTAAAACATCTTGAAAAAAATGATAGTTGGAACCATAATGGTTACCAAGAGTAACACATAGTAGGGTTTCCACATACGAGAACATAGGTCAACAATGAAAACATAGACATGAGATAAAAATATAACTATAATGTTCTAGAGGAGGGTTATAGGGAACATAGTGATGAGAAAGTAAACAATCAGGAAGCCAAATATATATGAATATTCAAGTGGCCATTTTATTCAATAGAAATGTAGGTACTTGGATAATCTTTTCAGTTTCAAGATCCATTCCCTATGGATGAATAATATTAATGAGAAGTTATATTTTCATGAATTCATTTCCTTTTGTATGTAAAATATCACCAATTGGTAATTCCTTGACCATTTTATACATCACATATTTCTCAAAAATAAAGGTGAATTTTTAATTTCTAAAGTACTAAAAGATCAGGAGATCCATGAAAGGTCATCTCATCTCACTTCATTTACCATAAATACAAAACTGTTTGAGTAGGTTATCCAATAATCATAAATCCTCATGTTGTGAGATAACACTATAATCTCAAAAATGTTAACCTAAAATTTTCATAAATGGTTAACTATGTAACCCTTCCAAAATATAATTCATCATCTACTCCTTAAATAATATCATATCTAAAACCATAAACATTTTCATTAGAATCTTGGGTCCATACTTGTACTGGTAGAATATAAATTGTGATTTTATTATTCCATAATCCATGTAGGCAAATATAATCATATGAACTCTCAATAAAATATGATCAATAAAACGTTCATCTGGAGTATTCATACAAAATCTATGAAAAAATTTCCAACTATGGAGGGTTGGATAAATATTTCATAATTATATATTTTTACTTCAACCATTATGATATCATAAGATTTCCCTTTTCCCTTTGTCTTCATAGGTTTTTCTGAATTATCTTTATATGATAAAAAAAATCCATCATCATTCTTTATAGGATCTAGTGATTCCTTTTCCAAGTTCCTAGGAATATTCTAAGGAATGTACATATTAATAAATATGTTTATGAACTTGTACCAATCTATTGAGTCAATTTTGCCTTGTTGTCTCTTATTCTTGATTAGAGTCCACCACTAATATTCTTCAACTTATAACAGATAAACATCAGAAATCACTTTCTCATGTTTAGATAATTGGGGAATAGAAAATATCCTTTTAGTTGTATTGATCCATTGATCACCAATAAGTGGATCATAAGTCCCACTGATAGAAAGCAGGTGATTTATCATGAAGGACTCAAAAAATTTTGTCTCCTACTTTTCTCATTTGTGATTCTAGAATGGATCATATATTGAAAATTTTGGGTGATTATAGAATTGAAACATTAAATATTGCTCCCATAGCATTTGGTTTCTCATGAGTAAAATCAATTCGTCATCTGTTGAAATCAACATTAATGCAGTTCCATAATGTTATAACCGTTGACTAAACCCAAAATCATAGAGTAAGAAATTATCATCGGAGTGAGGAACCACATTATCAGGAAAACCATTTAGATGATGTCAAAATTATGACACCTTTATTAAACTATGACACCTTAGTTTCATCCAAAGATATTCATATCCAACTTATATATAAATCCATCAAGATGGTTCATGAAGAGTTTTAATTCCCAAAGCATATCTACTCGCAGTGTAGAAATAGGTATACAGCAAGGCCCATTTTCCGGTACCAGATTACCCCGAGTTAGGAAAACTACATCTTCTTGGAGTTATTACCCTTGGGAACATCTGTTCAAGAGATACATACACTTTTAGAATCTATAAAGGGATGTATTTTTAGGTAACCACTTACTCTATGCGTTACCAAAAGTCTAGGAATCTTTCGTAAATGATAACATATCATTATACTTATCCTTAGAGACATCCACATAAATATCCTTAGAAATATACATAGCGATATCACTGTAATTTTATCATCATAGTGTCCTACGGATAATTAAACTTTCAGTACAATACCAACTATAATGAACCAGTCATAACATATATAGAAAATACGTCACATTTTTAGAATATTTAAAACATTACAAACAAATACACCCAAGTACTATATTTGTTTATTTTCTTTGGAAACATGGAAAAAAATTCTTCTAACTTATTGAAATATATTTAATGTTTCCTACAAAGATCAATGATCAAAGTGTTTCTACTTGTAAACCTTCCTTCATAACTTTGGGAAGGGAAACACATGTAATGTGTGATATCAAATGCTCAGTAAGGGTAAACAAAGGAAATATGCAATCATATCATGAAGATAAGGTTATGAGAATATGATGATGATCCTTTTAATATAATATCATTCATATCAAAAATCATAACCCTGAATGATAGAATAAATATTTTCAGTTCATAAGACATGAATCATGCGGAAATAAATTACATTATCCATGAAACTGTAGTATAAGAATAATAGATGGAATTATGGAAGACACATAAGTATAAAAAACCCTATGCCAAGGTATCATGTCAAGACCATTGTAACATGTAAGGATTTGGATAATAACCCTTATACCTACCTCAGGCTTGGGATTCCCTCTCGTGAAACCTCTTTCTTTTGGATTGGGATGACTTCCCATGTACGCTCTAGCTTCGGGATTAGGATTTCCACTTGTGTAACCTTTTTTTGGGCTTCAGATGTCCTCTTATTTACCATCATGTTTCTAGCTTGGTATTCCCTCTGGTGTTCCATTTAATCTCAACAAACATTTATAATTTCCCAATTCATTGGAAGGATATATAGGTACCACCCATATAATATTGAAATCAGGAATTCATGTTCTACAGAATCATAAATAATCATATCACAACACATTAAATGAAATGGGTATCATAAACATGTAATCATATCAAAAACTGTGGAAAAAGATATAGTTTTCATAATAATTTCATCCAAAGCATAACACATGAAAGTGAAATAGATTTTAATAACATATAACCCATGTAAGAGAAACTGATTTCAAAAACATATAACCAATGAAAAAAAGAATATTTCATAAACATATAACCCATGAATGATAAAAATGTTTCATAAGAACCATGACATTAACCATAACCCATTCATATAAACAATATGAATGGAACATTAAGATCATTTCCTTAAAAGGTATGAGTTACATCAACATATATCCTCTTTGATGGAAAATTATTTTGAAATATCATTTAAATATTTTTAATGATAAAAATATCCATTCCACTTTTAAAGAGGTTTTCTAATGCATAAAACCATTTTTAATATCATTTTCATAGAAAATACGATGAAAATATATAAACAAGACTTGAACTCATTTTTATGTATTTTCACTTGAAATCTAATCAAATAAAATTCAAAATATTTTAAAAACAGTTTTGTTTCAAAATATTTTTAATACAATAAAATAAATCTTGAATTTTTTTAAAAAACCACTTTATAGAAAATACATTTAAAACTTATAAAGAATGATTTAACTTTTCTTTGAAAATATTTTTACTCAAAAACATATGAAAGGGCATTGGATTTTTAAAAAAATATATATCATTGAGAATTCATTTAGGAAACATTTTCTTAAAAATTAACCTTTTAATCAGGGAAATGAAGCTTCACAGAACTGTTTATGGGTAAATCTGTATATATCATATGAGGTAAAAAATACTTTCCATTTTCCAGTAAAAGGATAGAAAAATGCCTCATTCAAAAATAAAGAAGAATATACCTTTGAAAACAATGGTACAAGTCAAAAGGGGTAAACATTAATTTTAATTATCGCGGGATAGATGTAGAATATTATTAGAAATATTTTTTTTAAAAAACATGGTTTTGAATGATCAAATATTTACGACCGAAGAAAGGGTAAAGTGGTCCTTTCTTAAAAACTCATTATTAAATATATTATGAACCAAAGAGTGGGAAATGGTACCAATTAATTAATATATCATGAATAACCAGAGGAGAAAAAAATTATGATATTTCATAACATATGAATCATAATATTTCATCAAAGGTATCATAAACATACATAATCTCGACAAGTGATAATATTGTTTCAATAAACTCATACCACTATGTAAATTTAAAATATACTCCCCATCTAATAAAATGGAATTACATGAAAGTTAAGATATCATGAAAAAAATCAGATTCATGATATACCATTCTAAATGAACTATATACAACTCAAGGTAAAATATAGGTGCATAACATGACATGTGTCTCAAAGAAGGAATATGGAGAAAAAATTACATTACTGATTTGGTATCTTTTGAAACATGAAACCAATAATTGAAATTTCAAAAATTGTATATTTAAATTCCCATAAAAACTTTTATAATAATTATATAATACATCCATGGGTAGTATACACAACACATAAAAGGAATGGGTTGTAAATAAAGAAGGTATCTCACGAAAATATAATGTGGGAAGAAATTCCATTAACTTTTTTCTTGACTCTCTTTATACTCATACAATATAACATTTTAATTAATTTACATCTATTATACATGTTTTACATATGAATATTCTTATACTAGATACCATATAAGGTTTTATTATGAACTATATATACGCTTGTTAAAAAGTTTATATTAATGTTTCACTTTCGGAAATATGTGGTTTGATCTTTGCATGTGTCTTAATTTGTTATATATTTGGTCCTTATACTTATATCATGATTTCCATAATTTAAAACGTGATATAAATAGAATTAATAGATTTTATTTTTTTATTATAATAATCTATAAGATAAAAAACTAAAACATTAAATACACTGTTCATGGAGATGGTAGGTTGTACGTACGAATAGACATTGTTTCCATTTTATTATCATATTGGAAGAAACAGAGTAAATTACTTATAAGTATCTATATATATATACCATTATTAATGTAAAGTTATTATATCATATATATCATATAATTTCAATAATCACATCGTTAATACATTCCATGATGTGTGTAAACGAATCACATCGCTTTGAGGGGGAGTAGTCCACAATTCCCCAAACAAAATTACGGTATTTACATCAAATTTATAGTATAAAGATAATTGTTCTATACATTTTATAGAATATTATAAATAATAAATATCATATTTATTATATTCAAATAGTTTTTACACCATAATGACTACCATGATAGGGGTTAATGGAAGAACGAACAATCATCGTTTTGGGAGGTGGTAGTTTGTCGAACACATACACAATATGTTTATCAACAAATAGATGAATGTGTGTGTAAGTTTAGGTTTAACCATTATCATAAATAAATAATAGTATATTTAGGATTGTTATATATATATATATGAAATTGATAAAATGATTTTATGGGTGGGAGAATTGAAATTAAATAAATGAACTCGAGGAGAATGTTACCTCTCATTCGGGTAAATCCTTTTGGTTTGCACTAAGGGATTCCTTGGATATATTTTTGCAACATGTGATACTTCTAGGATGAGGGTAATTATGTTGAGGAGATATTTAAGAAGATATTGGTCCATCCAAAGTGTCTTGATTTGTGTGTGGAAGTGGGTGGAGAGGGTCCTTTTATAGTGGTGGACGAGTGACACTCTTGTAAATTTTGTTAAAGGGAATTCCAACCATGTTTTCCCATGTAAAGTGGATCCAATAATGTTCCAAATAATAGAAAGAATAATATATTATATATATATATATATGTGAAAATAAAATGGATTCATTACAATTTTATAGGTCATGTAGGCCCTTAAGATTATGGTTTAGTCCTTAGTTAATTTTAATTTTACCTTAATCTATGTAATTAATTTTAATTAAAAATACTGATATTTTTCGTCAAAAAATAAGTTTACATTATTATAAATTATAAATTCTGATTATTAATAATATATATAAGTTTTTTTTAAAATCCCAATCAGAGATGTGGAAGAAATTAATTTATCATTAATTCAATAGTTAGGTCAACAATACGGATTTTTAAAGTAAAATGGTCAAATGTTTGTTATGTTGTTATATTCAATTTCATTGTGAAATTTTTACCAATAAACTAAAACAAGTTTATGGATAAATATATGATCTAATTATAATTTTGAAATATTTTAATGTTCATTTTACCCTTATAAGTAATTTATATAAAAAATCGGTTTTGAACTAAAATTTAGTATTTATTGTTATTAACTAAAAAATGAAACCTCACAGAAGAATATCAAAAATTTACCCTCATTTAAGGCCCCAAACATAAACATTACATAATATTGAATTAAGTTAATAATTCAAATTGAAGATATTTTTGACGATTAGATCTTTAGAGAATTCTGTCATTACTTAAACATACCAACTTTATTATTACAAAGTTGACACTTCTACACACTATCCATTTTGGTCATAAAAAATCATAAAAATGGAAAATGACATCATTTCATTTTTTGAATAGAATAAATTTTCCATGATCCTATCATTTACACTATTCTCCTTTATGTCCAATGAAATAAATTTCCAAACATGGGATGAGCATAAAAATATCAGTAAGGGTTATATAAAAAATGAAAACTATCAGTCTTGAAAAAACATCTAAAATATGAAAACATTGCCATAAAGTAATAATTTACACCTTTAAGAAGTATAAAAAACACTTCACATAAATATAATATCATTTCCTACACTTTTTGAAACCAAAATATCACCATGAATCCCATAGAATGGAACATATATCAGAATAAGGTAACTTGGGACATAAATATACTGAAATAGAATAACCATAAGGTTGACTTCTACACATATCAAAAAATGGAATAGTTATAAAGCTGACTTCCATCCCAATGAATTGGAGGTTATAATGTATCCACCTGTTCCTGATTTATCACATAATAACCTATCATTTGGTTTATTGGAGAACCACTCATCATTGGTTTATCACATAACCACTCATAAAATGACTAAGTACCATCATAATATCATAATATATAAAATATTTCAAATATCAACATTTCAATAATAACAGTTCATTTTAAATCAAAATAAATCATATCAAGATATTGAAATAAAAAATCCATATCAAAAAACATTTTTGGTATGAAAACACCCACAAAATGAATAAGGGGTTTCTTTTCCTTTTAAATTCATTAAGGCTTATAGAGGAATCCAAATAATGGTTATGGTGGAGAAGAGGTCATTGTCGTAGCATATGTAAATTTATTCATAGAAAAAATACTCCCATTGAGTCAAAGTAATGATTTAAGGGGTTTATTATACACCATGTAAAGGGAGGTGTATTTATCAAAACATGCCTCAATAAAAGGAGATTAAGACGAAGTCCCTTACCTAGAGTCCGACTCATCATGTTTATTCCTTGTTATTCATGAATAATAAACATAAGTTATTTTATACTTGATTCATACCTTTTTTAATGTTTATTATTGCTTTTATATCACTGATTACAAGGTTATAAAAATTTGATAATTATTTATGTTAATATCGGTCATTTTTTCAATATTAGATACTTGAGTAAAATATGAACTTGTTATAATTATAAATTGTCTATGTAATCAAAAGTAAATTATATCTAGAATATTATTATTGATTTAAATACCATATATATCTAGTATATATTTATTTATTATTGTCCATAACATTTGGAGATAATAAATGAAATGCACCGTTCATGGAGATGGTAATTTACACGTACGCATGAACACTACTTTCATTACTATTTCATATTTAATGGAATAAAAACATAATGATACATTGGAATATTATAATTTTAGTATAATATAATATTTTATATATGTTTCATATGTTTATTAATTCCATAATTTAAACATTCCATGTATTGAATGGATGAGTAATATCACTTTGAGGGGGCGGTAGTCCGCACTTCCTCAAATGAAATTATTGTCTTTATACATATAGGAAATCATAATGGTATGCTATAAATAAATCATAAAAAAGCATAGAGACAACAAAAAATTAATATATATCATATATATCTCCTGTGTCATCATAATATCCACCATGAGTACCGGTGTAAGATAATTAAATAATCATCGTTTCGTAAGGCAGTAGTTCGCCAACCACAGAAAAAGTATGTTCTGAATCCATTAGATGGAGGTGTGTGTGAGTTAAGGTCTAATATTTTGAATAAAAAATACATGTTTTTTTAATATACTGGTATTATAAAATAATATAATAAATATATTTATGGGGTTGGAGAATGAAAATAAATGAAAGAATCTTGAGAGAGGACATTACCTCAAATCGGGTAACTCCTTTTGATTTAAGCTGAAATGATTTATTGAATTTCTTTCTAAAAAATTTAACACTTATTGTAGGAATAAAGGTAATTTTGGATCATATTTGGTAAGAGTTTGAATGATACAAGGGGATTTAGAGGTGTGAGTTAGGGTTAGAGGTGATGGCCTTTTATAAGGGGGAGGGGTACATTAGGAATATCTTGAATGATTATTTTATTATAAACTGAATTTAAGTATTCAAAATGTCCAAAACTCATTTAATTCAAATATAAGATTGTTATTGATCTAAATACTCTAATCTAATGGGTTTTATACAAGTTTTGTTCTCAAATTTAACCTTATCTTTTAGCTTTAACGCTTAGTTAACTAATTTAAATCTTACCATGTCTTCCTGTATATTTAAACTATATGGTTAATATAATTTCCGTAAAATTCCAATAGAACATAAAGTGGTTCATTAATGACATGTTAAACATTATATGTGTTATTTGTCCAAATATTATATTTTTAGGACTATTATATTATTTAATAAAATAATATTTGTTTCAAAAACTCATTTATGTCAATTAATATACAATTTATATCATGATTTTTTAAAAATCCATTACAAATTGATTCCTTCAAAAAAACTTTATGAATTAAAATATAACATGGAATAATCAACCCAAATATTCTTGTGTGGCATAAAATGTTTCAAAATAAATTTATTTTAATATTTATAATCTCATTTATTTTAATCGTTCATTAATATAGTAATCACTACATCACAATTGTGTCATAAATAAATTTATTTATTTGAAATCTAAAAATTATAAATAAACTACCATAACGTAAGAAATTGTTATAGATTTTAAATGAATATTTATATTTATATATATAACTTATATAACCCCATATAAAATGGTTTTACTAAATGATACATGTTTATGCCACATTTTTCTTTACTTTAAATTAATTTTTCGAAAATTTTATTTTCACATCCAAGTGGCTCTATGGGGTCCAAAAATCGACCCAAGGATGACCATGGTCAGACATGTATCATCTAATAGGAGTAGGACACGTTTTAGGATAGTTTTATATTATTATAATATTATTTTTCTGCCCTTATTTACCAGATTTACACTTAAACCATGGAAAATAAAAAAATTACCGAAATTACTATTCATAATGACTAAAAAAATGAGAAATATTTACACAATTTGGACCTCATGATTCCATATAGTGAATCAATTTTTACAAATTCAAAAAACACAAGAAGTATTAATTAATTTAAAATTAATTTGCGCTGTCAAAACTAAAAAAAAGTGTTTTTAAGAAGTGATAACTACTAAAAGATTAGCATCTGTTTATGTCCAATTTCAAAGTGAAATTACTTCCAATAACCAAAATTGTATTAAATTATATAAATATATCCCATTATAATTAAAATAAAATAAAAATTACAATATAACTATATAAATAAATTATATTAAAATACAGTTTTGAATTAAAATATAGTATATTTTCATTATTCATTAAAAGAGGTACATTATCAGAAAAATACCAAAATTTTATACAAGGTAAATTTTGATGTCGCACTTCTAAAGAATAATTTTATTTTTTCATATAGAATATATAAATGTGAGATGAACATGATTTAAAAAATGTTCGCTATCAAAAGGTGGTAAAACTGCATTTTCTGAAAAATGCTTCTTTTATTTGAAAAAACTAAATTTATTCTGATATCATATCTAGAAAACATATAAGATAAATATAAAACATTACATTGAATATATAAAATATTTTTCTTAGTAAATAAAAATAAATACAGAGTGATATGAGTTTATAAAAATAATTATTCTTTTTTAAATAGGTTTTAATAAAAACAAATCCTTTGTATTTAATTGGTTTTTATTTCCTTTTCAAATAAATTTTGTGACCAAAGAATCATTATTTAAACATGTGTAAACTATATTTCATAAATCAGTTGATATAATTAATTCCTAACATTCCAATGGATATGTGTTACTACCTTTTAAAATTATAAAGTTATGATATTATTTTTTGGTTTAACTCAACATTGTGTGCGACGTAATATTTTAGAGAAACCTCTTATTACAAGTTGAGTACGCTATAAAAAAAGAGTCCTCTTTAACATAAAATTAATATCTTATTCAAATTTATTAATATAAATCAAAACCTATTATTCTATAAATATATAGTTCATTACATCCTTCCCCCATTTTGGAATTTTGTCCTCACAATTTTAAAATTGGGTTGGGAAACATCATTAAAAGTCTCACACCGAAAAAAGTGCCAATAGAACTATCAATTTAAAAGAATGAAAGAGAATTAAAAAGGTCACCTAAGATAAAACATACTGGAATTCCATGTAGGTAAACATAGATAGGGAAGAAAAACAAACCATCATATGTTGATGGAGAGTGACAGAAAACATGATCAAGAGAAAGTTAACTACTAGAAAACTATAAACATGGGATGGGTTAAATTGTCTTTGATTACCTCGTAAGAATAGTGAATGGAAAGCCTTTTTGTTTTTACGTTCATTTTCATAATATTGAGGAATTTATTTATGATGTTGACTAAGAACATAAGGAAATATACTTACTTTTCAAGTATAGTTTCATTTTTTAATAGATTTCTACCACAAAATCATCTTTTCTCTAAACGATGACTATTAAGGGCGACTTAGTAACATCTAAAGTCCTAGAATAATCTTCTAGAGAATCACATAATCCAAAAACGATGAACTATATATATTTTCCATGACTTTAGACATTAAAAAATACCAAAATGGATAGTATAAGATCAGATATTCCTGAAAACAAGTACTATCCCTTATAGAAAGAAATACTGCTCTTAATCTCTAAAATTCAACAAACAATACCCATAGTTCAAAAAAGACCATTCAATACACAACTATACTAAAATTCTTAAATATAATACAAACTAATATTAAAATCCAAATATCAGAATAATTTTATCACATAGACTTCCACGATAAATCTTAACAATTATCTCCAAATAACATAAACTACTCTTAACGGCTCATACTGGAAATTAATTAACCTAATCATATATTCTCCAAGATAGGTTATTAATTTCCATAAATAACCTGAATCAATATAAGTCCACAATAAAAAATAGATAAATCCAAAATAAAATTCCACCATTACTCCTCAAATGAAATCTCATAGTGTTTTATTTATCATAGGCATATAGTGTTGCCAAAAGAGAGAACGTCATCCAAAATAACATTATCACTTAATCAAAAAATCATTTTCATCTACTAAAGATATCAATATAATAAAACATAAGTTCCGAAAATCAACTTATTATTGATCCATTAAATCATTTAACTAAAAATAATTAGTGATACTAACCCTAGACATAATGTAGTCTAGTGGTAGAAGAAACATCCGAGTCACATATTGGTTGTGGGTTTGATTCCCACAGATTTGTCTGATGCGATGGGTTGTCACACTGTTTGTGTGTTGTACATTAATCAAAAACTATATAATTTTATAAACATTAGAAAAAAGAGTTAAATTTCTCAAAAATAACCATAAAATATTGTAAACTCAAAGGTTATTTCATACCTCACATCATCCATCCCAAAAACTAATAACCCATAATTTCCTCAAGTTTAGGGACCATATAAACCATAATTATTCATTATAACTATTTCCACACAATAAAAGATAATTATTACTCAATTAACATTATTATATAAAAACTTAAGGGTTACAAATACTAGAAGTATTTCAAAGTAATCCCATCATTAATACATTAAAACATATCATCATCCATAGACCCAACACAACTCATCAATTCCTAACATATAGAAATATTAATCACCCAGTATTCTTTTAGATCCCTTAACCAACTTTTTCAAACTTATTACATAATACTTATTTCTTATAAACAAAATCATGAATCATATCGTATGATTTCAATAATTTCAAAAACATCATCTATGAAATCATAAATACCTTTCAAAGGACATTGTTAGTTTCTTCATCCTCAATTGGAATGGCATTAGGTATTGGTAATCATATTTTTGTATGATCCTACTGATCCCATTCATTAATATTCTTCATAGTACATATATTTGGGTATTGACTTTGCACATCACATTTAAAACATTCAATTGATCCCTCAAAAAGAACTACACTCCCTTTTATAGAGTCAACTAAAAAATTCGTTTTTCCATGGTAGGGTATTGTTTTATGACCTTCATTGCCACATCTATAACATCATCTAGTCCCTTTGAAGAATTTTCCAAGGTGTTTCTTTCCACATCCTTGACACATAGGTTTTGAAATATACTTACCTTAATGATTATTACTTACATTTCCATAGGGATTCATTTCTCACATATGTGAGGCCTTAGAAAAATCCTCAAGGATCAAGTAGTCAATCATTACTCCAGATAGTTGGTTAAGAATAACCATAAGTGTTCTCATTAAGTATACCATTTCTTTTAGTTGCATATTCAGAAAACTTTATCAGTTTCCTTCACCTCCATTGTTACTTTGGAGCCTGCTAGGTACATCCACTTACTAAAACCAAAAAGGATAGTGTGAGTATATCAATAAAATCATCATAGAATATCTTATGAGGAAGGTAAACACTAATATATAATTATTCCTATATTCATATATTAATTTAATTTATCAAAAATAAAAATATTATTTTCTAATATTCTAACCAATGTGGTTATATAAAACAAGTCACTTATGCTTAAATTACATCCTAACCTGTATATTTATCTAAACCGACCTCTAATACCAACAGTAAGGCCTCGACCTTAAACATTACATAATATTGAATTATTTTAATAAATTAATTAAGGATATTTTAGGTTTATTGTTTTAGAGAATTAGGTCATAACTTATACATAACAACTTTATTATTACAAGTTTGACACTTCTATACACTATCCATTTTTTTCATAAAATAAAAATTTTTAAAAATGAAACATGAAATCATTCCATGTTATAACATCGTAAAATTTCCATGATAACAACCTTGATTCTATTATTGTTTATTTAAAGTGAAAAACATTTCCAATCTTTGGTTGTGTATAAAATGCTCAGTTATGGATACATAAAAAAAGAAAACTATCAGTCTTGTGAAAACATGTAAACTATGAAAAATTTATCATAATATTATACTTTTCACCTTTATGAAGTATAAAAAAACTTCAATGAAATATAACCTCATTGATTACCCATTTTGTAAACTAAATATTACCACAAATCCCATAGAAATAAACATAAGCATATAAATGTAACTTTTACATAAACATACTGAAATTGAATAACCATACAACCGACTTCCAAACATATCACTAAATGGAATAGACATATAGCCAACTTACGTACCCATTTCATTGATGGTTATAAATTAATCAACCGTCCTTGTTTAATAACATGTCCACTTTTCATTTGGATTATCATGGAAACACCCATCATTGGTTTATCACGTAACCATCCGTAAAATTTCCAAGTACCATTATCTAATCATAATACATAAAATATTGCAAATATCAAAATTTCAGTAATAACATTTTATTTTCAATCACAAGAAATCATTTCAATATATTTAAATACAAAATCCATTTAAAATAAATTTTTTTATTTGAAAATACCAAAAACATAATAATGGATTTCTTTTCCTTTTAAAAACATTAAGACCTATAGAGGAATCCAAATAACAATTATAGCGATGGAGAGGTCATTATCACAATATAAGTTAAAAAAATTATTTTTGACATTTCTTAAAACACTTTATTGAAAAAATATTCCCTTTTAATGAAATTAAAGTTCAATGGGATTTATTATACACCGTGTAAAATATGAAGGATTATTTATCAAAACATGCCTCATTGAAAGGAGATTGAGACGGAGTCCGTTACATTGAGTCTGACTCGTCACGTATGTTCCTTATTATTCTTGAATAATAAACATAAGATAATTTAAAAATTCTTTATATCCTTTTTCAATTTTATTATTCTTTATATATCACTTATTACCAAGTTATAAAAATTACATATTTATTTAAGTTAAAATCGATCGTTTTGTCGATATTGGATACTTGAGTAAAGAATGACCTTGTTCCAATTAAAAAATTTCTATGTATTCAAAACTCAATTATCTACATATTTTTATTCATGATTTATATAAGATGTATATCCATTATATAATTATTTTAAAAATTCTATAACATTTGGAGATAAGAAATGAAATTCATTATTCATGGAGATGGTATGTCGTACGTATGCATGAACACTACATTCATTTCTATTTCATATTTAATGAAATGAATACATACTGATACATATTTATATTATAATTATATTATAATATCATATTTTATATATGTAACATAAGTTTGTTAACTACTCCCATTATATGTTCCATGTATGGCATGAACGAGTCATATCACTTTGAGGGGGCGGTAGTCCGCACTTCTTGAAATGAAATTATCGTGTTTATACATATTGGAAAGAATAAAGGTATTTTGTAAATAAAAATTACAGAATAATAGAGACAATATAAGCATAATATATAGCATATATAAATATTGTTCCATCATAATGGCCATCATGATAGGTGTAGAAGATAATTGAAAAATCGTCGTTTTGTAGGGTAGTAGTTCACCGTCCATAGAAACAATACGTTCTAACTCCATTAGATAGTGGTGTGTGTGATTGTTGGTAGAATACATGAATAAACAAACATACTAGTATGTTTAAGATACTGGTTTTGTTATAAAATAATTTAATAAATATAGTTTAGTAGGTTTGAGAAGAAAAATAAATGAAAGATGCTTTAGAGAGACATTACCTTAAATTGGGTAACTCCTTTCTATTTCAGATAATGTCTTTCTTGAATTGCCTTTTTCACAAGTAATGGCTTCTATGAGGAAGAGAGTGATGTTGGGAGATTATTTGGGAAGAGTTTGGATGATCCAAAGGCCTGTAGATGTGTGAGTAAGGGTTAGTGGTGATGGCCTTTTATAAGGGGGGGGGGGGGGAGGGTTCTATAGGAATGTCATGAAAGCTTATTTCATTATAAACTGAATTTCAGTTTTCAAAAAGATAAACCACTTATTTAATTGAAATATAAGATGATTATTGTTCGAAACCTCTCAACCAATGGGTTTTAGACAAGTTTTCGTCTCCAATTTAAACTTATCCTTTAAATTTAACCCTTAGTTAACTAATTTAACTATTACCATGTCTTCTTTTATATTCATACTATATGGTTAATACAATTACCATAAAATGAAAATAAAACCTCAAGTGATTAATTAATGAAATTTTAAAAATTATTTAATTTATTTTAGAGAATCATATATTTTTAGGACAATTATATAATTTAGTAAAATAATATTTTTTTTTCAAAAGTCATTTATGTCAATTTGTATACTATTCATATGAAGACTTTTTAAAAATCCATTACAACTTGAATATTTCAAAAAAAAACATTATTAGTTAAAATATATCAATTCATAATCAACCCAAAATTTTTTGGATGGCATAAAAAGATTAAAAATAAATTTATTTTATTATTTATAATCTCATTTATTTAGATCATTCACTAATAAGGTAACTACTACATCATAATTGCGTCATAAATAAATTTATTAATTTGACGTGTAAATTTTTTATATAAACTACCATGATGTAGAATTTTTTTAACCTTCCAATGAATATTTATAGTCCAAGATGTCCCATATATATACCAATATAGTAATTGTTTTACTAAAATATACATGTTTATGATTCATTTTTCTTTAATTTACATTATTTTTTATGTAATGTCATTTTCACATCCATGTGGCTCCATGGGGTCCCACATTCGACCCACGGATGCCCGTGGCCAGACATGTATCATCCAATTGGATTAGGACACGTTTTAGGTCAGTTTTATATTGTTATTATATTATATGTTTTACCATTATTTAAGAGATTTACCCTTTAACCATGTAAATAAAATAATTACTGAATTTACTATTCATAATTTCTTGAAATAAAAGGTACCTATTTACACAATTTTGAAATCCTGATTCAAATTATTGAATCCATTTTTACAAATTAAAAACACATACATTTCTGTAATTAATTTAAAATTAATTCTTGTTGTCAAAACCAAAAAGCGGGTTTTGAAGAAGTGATAACTACCGATGAATTGCCATGTTTTTTTGTCCAATAGAAATGTAAAATAACATCTATTGTTAAAAATTGGATTAAATGATAAAACTAAATTTAATTTATACTTTAAAAAAAATTAAAATTATAATATAACTATATAAATAAATTAGATTAAATGAATGTTTTGAATTAAAATGCAATATTTTTTCACTATTCATTAAAAAATGAACATTATCATAAAAATACCAAAACTTAATTGAAAGAAAATATTGATTTCTTTATTATAAATAATAATTTAATTTATTCAAATAGAACACATAAAAGTGAAAAAAAAAACTAGATTTAAAAATTGTATCCATCAAAAGTCAGTTGAATTGCATTTTTTGAAAAATACTTCTTTTATCCGAAAAATTTAATTATTTATTATATTATATCTATAAAACATCTAAGATAAATTTAAAACATTCCATTGAATACATAACATATATGTTTCATTAAATAAAAATCCATAATGTGTGATAGGATTTTATAACCATAATTATTCTCTTTTAAATAGTCTTTCATAAAAACACATCCTTTATATTCAGTTGGTTTTTATTTTAGTTTATAAGAAATTTGGTTACCAATGATTCATTATTTAAACATTTGTAAACCATATTTCAAAACCTAGTTGATATTATTCATTCCCTCATTTTCAATGGCTAGTCGTTACTACTATTTAAAATAATAATAATATTATCTTATTTTTTGGTATAACTCAATATTGTGTGCGACATAAGATTTTGGAGAAACCCCTTGTAGTGAGTTGGGTAGGATTTTGGAAAAAGCGTCCTATTTGTCAAAAAAATAATATATTATTCATAATTGTTACAAAAATCAAAATTTATTATTCTATAAATACATGTGTCATCACATCCTTCCCCCTGTTTCAAATTGCTTCCTCACAATTTTAAAATTTAGCTCGGAAACATCATTGAAAGTGCCAAATTGGAAAAAGAGTCAATAAAACAATCACTTTAAAAGAAATAAAGTGAACTAAAAAGGTCCCCCCATAGAACACGTACAAGGATTCCATATGGGTAAACATGGTTATGGAAGAGAAAAAAACCACCATGTTCTGGTGGAGAGTGATAGAAAACATGATTAACAAAAAAATTAACTACCAGAAAACCAAAAACATGCGATGGGTTAAATGGTCATTGATTACCCAGTAGAAAAAGTGAACAATTGTTTTTTATTTTTATGTTTCATTTCATAAATTTGAAGACTTGATTAATGATATTGACTAAAAATATAAGGAAATATACTTACCTTTCATGTATAGTTTAATATTTTATTAAATTTCTACCAAAAACCCATCTTATAAATAGTCAATGAGTATTCAAGGTGACTTGGTCACATCTGATGTTCTAGAATCAACTTCTAGAGAATCACATAATCCAATAAAGATGAACTATATATATTTTTGGTTTCTTTAGACATTAACCAAAAGCAAAGTTCTTAGTACAAGATCAGATAATCCCTCAAAGGATAATCCTTTATAAAAAGAAATACACCTCTTAATCTATATAATTAAACAAAAAATACCCATATTTCAAAAAATACCATTTGATACACAACTATCCCTAAATTATTCAATATATTCCAAACTAATATTAAAATAAAAATATTGGAAGAATTTTCTCACATAGTCTTCCATGATAAATCTTAACATTTATCTCCACATAACATCGATTACTCTTAAAGTATCATACTAAAAATTAATTGACCTAATCACCTATTCCCCAACATAGGTTAATCATTTCCATAAATAACCTGAATCTCTATATGTACAAAATAAAAATATAGAAACTTACAAAATAATATTCCACCATTACTCCTCAAATGAAATCTCATAGTATTCTATTTTCCTTATTCATATAGTGTTCCCAAAAGAGCAAATGTCTTTCCAAATAAATTTTATCACATAATCACCAAATCATTTTCTTATACTAAGGATATCTATTTGATAAAACATAAGTTCCAAAAATCAACTTATTCTGGATCCATAATATCATTTAACTAAAACAAATAAATCATACTAACCAGGGACATCACGTAGTCTATTGGTAGGTAATAATTCCAAGTCACACTTTGGTTGTGGGTTCGATTCCTGTAGCTTTGTTCGACGCAATGTGTTGTCACACAGTCTGTGTTTTTTCCTCATTCAAACACCATATAATTTTATAATATTCCCAAAAAATAGATAAATTTCACAAAAATAAGCACAACATATTTTCACCTCAAATTTTATTTCATTCCTCACATTTTTCATCCCAAAAACTAATAACCCACAATTTCCTCAAGTTCATTCATATAAACCCTAATGATTCTTTTTAAATATATTCACAAAAGAAATGATATTTATTCCTCAAATTACATTTTTATATAAAAAACATAATGTTTAGAAATACTATATGTCTTCTAAAGTAATCTTATCAGTAATAAATTTAAACATATCATCATCCATAGATCCAGTATAACTCATCAATTCCTAAAATATAGAAATCTTAATCATCCATAATTCTTAATGATCCCTTAACCATTTTTCTAACTTATTTCGAAATACTTATTTCCTATAAAAAAATCATGAATCATATCCAAATATTTCAATAATGTCAAAAACAACAGCTAAGAAATAATTCATACCTTTCATAGGTTATTGTTATTTTCCACATCCCCATTTGGAATGACACTAGGTATTAGTAAACATATTTTTTACGGTCCTACTGATCCCATTCCCGAACCGTTTTCATAGGACACCTATTTTAATAATAACCTTTCACGCCACATTTAAAACATTCAATTTATCCCAAAAAAGAACTTCTTTCCCATTCTTGGAGTCAATTCATTACTTCCTTTTTCCATGGTAGGTTATTCCTTTATGACCTTCATTCCCACATCTATAACATATTCTCATCCCTTTGAAGAATTTTTCATGTTTTTTCATTCCATATCCTTGACACATAGGTTTTTTTAATATACATACCTCTATGATTATTAGCTGAACATCCATAGGGATTTTTTCTCACATATTTGATGCCTTATCAAAATCCCTAATGTTCAAGTCGTCAATCATTACTCCAGATAGTTGGTTATAAATAACAAGAAGAGTTCGTATTTCAGCTACCATTTCATTTAGTAGCTTATTCTAAAACCCATCATAATTTCCTTCACATCCATTGTTACATTAGTTCCTGCAATATCTATCCATTTAATAAAACCAAATAGGTCAGTATGAGTATATTAGTAAAATCATCATATTCTATTTTATGAGTAGGGTAAACACTGAGATATACTTATTCATGTAATCTTAAACTCATTAAATTTATCAAAAACAAATATGAATCTTTATAATATGCTATCCACTATGGTTATATAAAACATGTAACTTATTCATAAATAATAGTCTAACCTCTAATGTTATCTAAACCTTCATGTGATACCAACTGTAAGGCCCTAGACATAAACATTAAATAATCTTGAATTAAGTTAATAATTCAAATTGAGGGTCTTTTTAGGTTTAGAGATCTAGAAAATTAGGTCATAACTTATACATAACAACTTTATTTTTACAAAGTTTACACTTATACACACTATCCTTTTTTACATAAAACAAAAATTATTAAAAATGAAACATGAAATCGTTTCATGTTTTAAAAGAATAACATTTACCTAATTCCATACATGACTATATTTTTCTTTATTTAGTGTGAAAAAAATTTCCAAACGTGGGATGAGAATGATAAATCTCAGAAATTGGTACATAAGAAAATAAAACTATTAGTCTTTCCAAAATATATAAACCAAGAAAAATTTATCATAAAGTAATAATTTTCTCCTTTAAGATGTAGGAAAAACACTTCATTGAAATATAAGATCATTGCTTACCCATTTTGTTACTTAAAGATTACCATAAATCCCATAGAAAGAAGCATATAACATATAAAGGTAACTTGGTACATAAAGATGATGAAATAGAATAACTATATGTCCTAATTCAATACATATCACTAAATGAAATAGCCATACAGCCGACTTCCATACCCAATGCATTGGAGGTTATACCATAACCACATGTCCTGGGTTTTTCATGTAACCACCCATCATTTGGTTTATCATGGAACCACCCATCAATGGGTTAATAGGTAACCACCCGCAAAATGACCAAGTACCATTATATAATCATAATACATAAAATATTGCAAATATCAACATTTTTATAATAAAAACATTATTTTTTCATTTATTAAAACTCTTCATGGAAAAAATATAACATTTGAATGAAATTAAAGGTAAAAGGGGTTTATTATAAACTGTGTAAAAGAAGGTGGTGTATTTATCGAAACATGCTACAATGAAAGGAGATTGATACGAAGTCCCTTACCTTAAGTCTGACTCGTCACTTATGTCCCTTATTCTAACATATTAATAAACATAATTGAATTTTTTCTTTATTCATAAAAGTTTTCATTTTTATTATTCCATTTATATCACTTATTACCATGATATACAAATTACCAAATTATTTAATATAATATCGGTATGTTTGTCGATATTGGTTACTTGAGTCAAAAATGAACTAGTTATAATTAAAAATTGTCTATGTGGTAAAAATTACATTACCTACCGAATATTATTCATGATTAAAATATCATATATATCAAGTATATATTTATTTATAAAAATCGATAACATTTGGAGATATGAAATGAAATACCCCGTTCAAGGAGACGGTAAGCCATACGTACGCATGAACACTCCTTCATATCTATTTCACATTTGAAGGAATGAAAACATAATGATAAATAGGTATATTATAATTAAATTATAATATCATATTTTATATATGTTACATATTTTTATTAACTCCATCCTTTATACATTCCATGTATGGCATGAATGAGTCATATCATTTTGAGGGGGTGGTAGTCCGCACATCCTCAAATGAAATTATTATTTTTACACATATTGGAAAGCATAAAGGTATGTTGTAAATAAAATTTACCGAAAAATGAAGAAAATATAAAAATAATTTATATCATATATAAATATGGTTCCATCATAATTTCCACCCAAAGAGGTGGTAGGAGATAATTGAACAATCGTCATTTCATGAGGGAGTAGTTTGTCATCCCTAGAAATAGTATGTTCTAAATCCATTACATGGAGGTGTGTGTGAGTGTAGGTTGAATCATTGGAATAAAAAAATAATAGTATATTTAATATACTAGCGTTGTTATAAAAGAAAATAATTAAGAGAGTCAAGGGGGTTGGATAAATAAAGTAAATGAAATAAGCTTGAGAGAAGACTTACCTCACATCGGATAACTCCATTTGATTTAAGCTAAAAGGATTTATTTAATTTCCCTCGGCCAAAGTTAAAGCTTCTATGATGAATAAAGGGTTGTTGGGGGCTTATTTAGGTAGATTTTGGAAGATCCAAGGGGCTTTAGATGTGAGAGTAATGGTTAGAGGTGATGGCCTTTTATAAGGAGGCAAAGGGGTACTTTAGAAATTTCTTGAAAGATTATTTTATTATAAACTAAATTGTAGTTTATAAAGGCCCAAAAATCATTTAATTCAAATATAAGACGAGGAGTGTTTTAAATACTCCCATAAAATGAGTTTTAGACAAGTTTTGGTCTGAAATATATCCTTATCTTTTCGCTTTAACCCTTAGTTAACTTATTTAACAATTTCCATGTCTTCTTGTGATTTCATACTATATTGTTAATATAGTTACCATAAAATTCCTATAGAACCAAATGTGGTTAATTAATGAAATTTTAACCATTATATAAGTTATTTGTCCATGTTGTATATTTTTACGACTACTATATCATTTAATAAAATATTATTTGTTTTAAAAACTCATTTATGACAATTTTTGTACTTATCATATCACGAATTTTATAAAATCTATTACAAATTGATTATTTAAAAAAAACATCATTTATTAAAATATAACAAGTCATAAACAACTAAAAAATTAATTTATTGCATAAATTGTTTCTTACTAAATTTATTTTAATATTTTTAATCTCATTTATTTAAATCATTCATTAATATGGTAATAACTACATCATAATGGTTTCATAAATAAATATATTTATATGATGTCTAAAAATTATTAATAACATAACATGATTTAGGAAATAGTTTTATCTTTCAAATGAATATTTATAGTATAAGATATATATTATTTAATCATATATAAATTTTTTTTACTAAAAGATACATTTTTATGTTACATTTTTATTTACTATAAATTAATTTTTATAAAATGTCATGTTCACATCCAAGTGGATACATGGGGTCCCCAAATATATAAAAGGATTTACATGGTAGTAAATGTATAATAAAATAGGATTATTATACCTTTTAGGCTAGTTATACATTATTATAACATTATTTGTTACCCTTATTTACCCGATTTAACCTTTACCATGGTAAATTAAATTATTTCTGAAGTTACTATTTATAATATCTAAAAATAAACGGTACCTATTTACACATTTTGGACCTCCAGATTCAAAATACGCAATCAATTTTTACAAATTCCAAGTTCATAATTTTCAATAATTAATTTCAAATTAATTCCAGTTGTCAAATCCAAAAAGTGGGTTTTTAAGAAGGGATAACTATCAAAATATTGACATGTGTTTAAGTCCAATCTCAATGTGAAGTTACATAAAATGACCAAAATTGGATCAAATTATAAAAATGCATTCTAGTTATATTTTAAATCCAATTATAAGTACAATATAACTATAAAAATAAATCTGATTAAAAGAGAGTTTTGAATTAAAATGAAGTATTCATTACTATTCATTAAAAATGAACATTATCATAAAAATACAGAAATATCATCCAAAGAAATTTTTATGTCCCAATTATAAAGAATAATTTTATTTTTTCAATTATAATATATAAAAGTGATAGAAACTAGATTTAAATAGGGTTCTCCATCAAAAGGCGGTAAAACTACATTTTTATAAAAATACTTCTTTTATATGAAAAATTGAATTCCTTCTTATATCATATCATGAAAACATATAATATAGATTTAAAACATTACATTGAATATATAACACATATTTTTTATTTAATAAAAATTCACAAAGAGTGTTATGATTTTATAAGCATAATTATTCTATTTTAAATAATCTTTCATAAAAACTCATCCTTTATATTAAATTTGTATTTATTTCCATTTATAATAAATTTGGTAACCAAGGAATCATTTTTAAACATGTGCAAACCATATTTAATAATTCAGTTGATGTTATTCATTCCCATCATTCCAACAGATAGGCGTCACTACCTATTAAAATAATAATAATATTACATTATTTTTTTTGTATAACTCAACATTGTATGAGACGTAAGATTTCAGAGAAACCCACTATTGCGAGTCTAGAATGCTATCAGAAAAAGAATACCCTTTAACATAAAATTAATATCATATTCATAACTATTAATATAAATCAGAAAGTATCATTCTATAAATACATGGGTCATTACACCTATCCTAATTATTATGTAAAAATTTAAAATATGAAGTTTATTTTGACATATTAAATCCATAAATGTTCAAAAAATTGAATTTAAAATTTGTTCTGTATTAAATGGATATAAAATTGCATTAATAAAAATATTGTTTTTAAACCTAAAATAGTTTTTTTTATTATCATATGTCTATAAAATATATTAGACGAATATAAAAAAATAACTGAATATATTACATATATATTACCTTAATATCACAAATTAAATTAATTTATTTGGGTAAAATAACTTTTTGACCACAAAAATAAAACAAAATTCCTTTATATTTAATATGTTTTCAAATTCATTTCTAATTAATTGGGGACCTATGAATATATCTTATATTTGTGTAAACCACATATTTTTATAATTTAGTTTATACTAATCATAACCATCATCTTTATAGATATGATTCATCTCATTATATTAAATAATAATAGTTTAAATTATATTTTATAGTTTGGTACAACTTGGTATTGTGTGTCCTCCAAGACATCTAGGAATGTTAATCTTTTTGTATAATAAATGAAAACCTATTTATTCCATATAGAGAATGATAAACCTTATGTTGAGTGTTGTTCTTGATAACTTAGTATTCTGTATAAAATAATATAAACAAGTTATTTAATATATATATAATAATAAGTTTTGGTTTTGCGTGAAATGACTAATATCAAAATGAATAAAATAATGAGAAAAAATAAAAAAATCTCTAGGTGTCACATAAAAAATTTCATATAGTAATTTTGTAGGATATGTTCAGTGAATTCTTATGAACATTCTTGATACATTATATTATATATCTCAACAATATTCAACGATCTATACTACCCCTCTCTTATAATCACTATTATGTTTGTGATAACCTATGTCTCTATACTCTACATCAACCCAGCATGTATTATTCTATTGTATTTTAGAAAAACCTTGTAAACCTTGTGTTATTTTTATACTTTTCATCATTTAATGTGATATAGGTGGTTATATTTATAATTAATCATTACTCCAAAAAGTAACCTGGGTTCTATTATTAACTGGAATGAAATTTTTAAAAACATGTACCTCTAATTCAGCCTCTCTAAGTGGTACACTAATTGATCGACGTACTAAAATGCTTAATTTAATATATGATAGAAGTGTAAAATCACATGATTTAAAGAAATATACTACAAACTAACCCAATCTAGGAGTACTTTTGATTAACCAATGTAGAAAATATGAGAGGGTCATTTTGACCACAATTTTATCATTAAAGTACACTTAATTTCATACAAACACGTAATTTGTTCTCTAGGGGATGATTAAAAAATATTAACGAGCATTTATAAAAATCACACTTTCTTGAAAAAACACGTAATAAAATTTCATGTGAAATTTATTTTCACTAATATTTTTTAAATAGCCACCCCCTTGGTAATCATATTAGACATGAATGAAACGGTGGTTTAAAATTGAAAATAACACCGCATCATTTGGATTTTTTTTGAATTTCTTATTATTAAATATTCAATTGAAAATTATAACTCTATATGACCATAAAATATTTCAGTATATCCCTATAAATTGATTCATGCTAAACATCAATATTAATGTTTCCAAATAGTTAGGCTATCATTTGATGAATTATACCACTTTTTAATTATAAATCTATAGGTTTGATTTTATTTTTCTATCTTTAATATAATTATTTTCTATCATAATTCAAAACTATAATCATATGGGAGTAAGGTGGACTTAATTGTCCCTCTAAAGGGAGAAACATTGTTGATGCTTTATTCTCGACTCAAAAAACACAATTATTTAAATTTATAAAATGTGTGAAAATAATTATGTTTGATTCCTTATTGATTTTCTATATCATTTCATCTTTGAGTATCATGGATTTCAACATATTTTTAACATTATTTTTTTTCAAAATGAAAACATTCACTTGAAAAATTAGAGCACATATATCCAATTCCTCTTATTCAAAATATTTTTCTAGTTTCAAAAGGGATATCAATATCTTCATGCACTATTTTAGAGTATAAACATAATTCTTCATCTTTTTTTAAAATAAATTTTAGAACATGAAACTACTAGTTTTTTTAATTTTTATTGGAATAATATTTATACATCTGAAAACTGTATTAATTTGATTCACCATCCTTAAATCTATTTATATTCTATTGACTAAAAATTCATGGAAAACATATTTGGATCTTCTATAGGAGTACCAATAACCATTTCTATCCTAAAATCCAGTTTTTATATTGAAACTATTCTTTTGGATTTCAAATTTAACCATTATTTATTAAAAAATCATCAATAAATTTCAATGGTTAATTATGTGGGCCCTCTTACCATATTAAAGAATTTCTTATTTCCATTGTGAAAAATTATCCACCATCTATCTTCATTTACTTCTTCAGATTATATACTTCATATAATTTCATTTCATTATATTTCATTGTAGACATTATTTATTCATTATATAATTATAGACCTCATACATAGGCCTTCTAATTTTATAAATAAAAGAGTTTTCTTGTTATGTTATATGCCAATAAAATTCATGATAGCTACTGGATTTGTGGTAAAAATAAAATAATATCTCATATCATTATAATTTATTCTTCGTGGATATGTCCTCATTCATCTTTGAAAAATAATTATATACAGAAGATTTTATTTTGATTTCATATTTTCATCCCTTGTGCTTAGTCTTTATAATGTCATTCAAACCTCTTTGTACTAAAATCCAAAACATTGGGGTGATAATTAAGGATATACAATTGTTAAACATTCTTAAATTCACCCTTTATGATTGGTGAATGTGTTTTATTTATGTTACCATCTATATTTTTATAATTTGTTCTCAGAAATATGTGCACCCATTGAAAATTGTTTTAAGAAGAAAAAAAATTTGTTATGGATTTCATTTTTAACCAAGCCTGAGGTTGATCCATCTTTATTTTATGTCAATTTATTTCTTCCTAGGATTCATATATTCTTATAACTTATTCTTTGTTTATATATACATATGGTATAAATTGTTTTTTAACAGTTTGGGATGATCTAGGAATAACCACTTTTATATTTCTTGAATTTACTTAAAACTCAAAATACTTCCTATTTCGGAATTGCATCTCATTCTTAGGAAACCTGAATTGGTATTCCTAATCAATTTTCATTGTCATCATTAAAAATAATACATTTGAATTTTATCTATATGGTAATTATCATACACTTTTATTATCCTAGTTTTAACTTCCAACATATATTTCATTGAATTGAAAGTGAGACAACATAACTTTTCCAATGCATTTACTACTTCTCAAACAATTTTTTCTTTAAAAACAAATCTCACAATATAATCCTTGAAATTATTCATCAAATAAAAAATAGTTTTCATTATAATATGACATAAATGCTTCCTCAACATTACAAAACTTTTATAAGGGCGTTTCCACTACATACTTTCTTTGTTAATGAATACTCCACAACATAGGTTTATTGTTCCCTATTTTACATGTCAATATTATGTCACGTGATATATGAAAACATATATTTCAATAATTAAAATGGGATATCATTATAAAAAAAATTTTATTTAAAAAAATTAGTATCTAATTTATTCATTAAAATAAGATCTTTATGGATTGATTTACTTGATTCCTTAGAGGAATAATAATTAAAAAAATTACTAAAAATGCTTTCCTTACTGATAATAGATTATTTATTTGTTATTCCTCCATAACCATTGTTTTATTATTCAATATTATTTCTTATTACTTATTTATGACTCTTATAGTATTGGTTATGCTTCCAAATATATATTAAAAGGGATGGAATTTTATTTTTTTCTATCTGTGGAACATTAATTTGAAAATATATATTATTTATTCAATATGAATCAACATTGGGTAACAAATTATCCATATAATCGAGGTAATTCAAGTTTTTGATACAAATTGTAAGTCCCAACGGGCCTTTGTAATGATATCTAAATGGTAGTGTATTAGAATATTTAAATTTTTACTAAATTTAAATTATTATTTTAACAATTTAACTGATTATCCTTTATACCACTATTTATTATTTATAAAAATGGTTGATTCATTTTATAACTTGTAATATAACTATATGTTTGGAAATTAATCTAGTAAATCTAGCACATGTATTTCAATGTTGTTTTTTACTTTCATGGGAAGCCTATATTTTACCGTTATTTGGTTAACCAAGTCAGAAATTCTATTGTAGAATTTGTATCATTACCGTATATGGGTTTATCTAGGGATTATCATAAAACTTGTTTCACCAAATTGCATAGGTGGATGAAAAATATAGTACAGGTTTGATCTTTTCTTAAATCACATGTTCTTTATACTGTGATCCCCACATTTTATTTTTAGAGAACAACCTATTGATGTATATTAGAATCTATCTAGGGATTCCATTGTATCCAAAATATAATATTTTTTTTTCAAAGGAAAAGTCTTTACAAAACTTCTAATATTTTTAATAATTCACATGAATCATTTTCTTTGATTCTATGCACAAAATCCTAGATATTCTTAAAATATTATTCCTAGATTCTAACATCATACTTAAAGAATCAATCCAATAAAATTTTACCTAATGAGTAATAATGACAAGAAAAAATTATCAAAATCTTCTAGGAAATATTAACTAATTACTGAGTATAATCAGGATAACAATTTTTCCAAATATGTTTACTCATATTCGTCTACATATCTTTTTACTCTTCTTCAAATTCAATTATCTAGAAGAATATGTCTGTACAATATATTATATTCAATTTCCCCATACTGTATCATGTCTTCTTCTTTTCATTCTATGAGTCAAATAGTTCTATAAACACTATTGTTCTTAAAGAACATACAATTACTAAAAAATTATTTTTTAAGATATGTTATTATTTTTTATATGTATATATTCTTTAATTTTAGTGAAATAATCATATTTTTATTAATGGGGTTATATTAGAAATTACATGAAAGTTAAAAAATTTCATGCACGTAAAATTTCCTCCACGTGATCTCATATCATTTACTTTTCTGAAATTCTATATATAGTGAAACTAGTATATTTCCATTCATTTTATTTTCTGTATTATTTTATAACTTACATGAATATATATTCATTGTAACATTATAGGGCATGAAATTTTCTTCAGCTCAAAATATTCTACCATCAACTACACATAGTACATTCTCTAAGGCTCTAAAAAAATTTATTGCAGCATCAATAACACATGTATATTAGATACGTGCTTATAAAAACATGAGTTCTTCCATGTGTACTTGTACATATTCATATCTAACCTTTAAACTAAAAATAACACCTATACACCACTCTTTCATTCTTCTCACTGTTGGATCCAAAATATTTTGTGATATTTAAAATGAAAAATGTAATAATTTCCTCAGCTAATTTTTATTCCCATTAATTTTAAATATAAAATCTATTGAATTTGGAATAGAATAAATTCAATGTTTTCTATCATATTCAGTGTTGATACCCTTTTATTCATTCATATACATCTTTTTCTTACACAATCATTTAACACTATTTACAGTTATTCACACTCTGATGAAAAACATTAGAATAAACTAAAAAATATGTTACTTTTTTATTGAAAAATAATCATATTTTATTTTAGTTATAAAAAATATCATTCACTTTATCATATTAAACATTAATATTTAATCATGGATAGCCATATATTTATGTTGTTTTGAACACAAATAATTATCTCTCGCATCATCCCAAATATTTTCTATAGTGAAAAATTAATTCATGAATAATAATTTTTAAGTATGAAAATATCTCACAATTATAGTAAGAATTTATTCTTAGATAGACTAGGTTTCATCCCTAAATATATTTAACTTTTATTTTCTTAAGTAATCATATTCATATATCTTCCATTTATTCTTACTGATGGACCAAATTTATTTATACATTTGTTATTATTTTAATTGATCAGTTTAAATATTTTTTAAATTTTTCATAAAACATGATGTTTTTATTATTTTTTGTGTAATAGATAATTTGAATTCATTTTTAGAAAATGAAATAAAATCGAAATAGTTTCACAAATTTCAAAGATGAAATGAAAATTTTAAACAAATGAACGTTTTTGTGAAGGAAATTTCACTTGTAAAAAACTGTTAGTTTTGTTATAGAAAACATAGCATTGGACATGGATAAAGCTACTTCTAGTGTAAACAAGAAATATATGGAGTAATTAGTTATTTAAGATTAGTGTAATGGTGTAATATAACTAAGAGATGTATAAAGTCCCCCCACCCCTATGGGGTATATGGGAATTTACAAAAGATGCATTGAGAAATTTATATTATTGATAGGAATATAATAAACCACAAATATGATGGGGGATATTCACTCCTAGAAACTAATCATTTATAGGATATCATTGTTTCATGTTGTGCATGTATTTTTCCATAGATTTATCCCCTCTTTGCTAAAGTGACCAAATTGAACCATGATCTTTAAGAGAATCACTATATATGTACCGGGAAGATCATGATAAAGCATATATGTGATATTAAAAAGATATAAAACAATACGGATTCCACTATAAGTACTCTAAGAGATCCTGAAATTCCTAGAAACTATATGGTGAACTTGAGATGAATAAATAACATTATTCAATGTTTAAAGAAACCACTATTAGTGTGTGTTCAGGGGAGGTTCACAAAATATAAATGGTGGTTGTTAAGATGTATGGTGGGTGATACATAAATGGTTGGTTTAGAAAAATGAGTAGAATGAGCATACTTGAGAGGTTGGAGTGAACGAGTTTTTCCAACAGTGCAGAGGAACTAAAATTTCTAGGGGACCATGCTTGATGTCTTAGGAAATTTTAATAGGAAGGGTTCATGATAACACTATAGCTATAAGAGAATACTTTAAGGCTCTTGAAGTACTATATTGAAGGTGTTTACCTTGTAATATAGATGAATAGTTGAGATAACATTTTTATATAGGATGTGGAGTACAACATAGGTTATTTCTACATAATGAAGGTTCTCAAATTAAAATTGATAGGGGTTCTAGATTCCAAAGAGGCTCTACGACGCGGGGTCCTACATTAACTATAATGAAATTTAGAGAATAATGATAATATTCATGAAGTAATAATTTCATATTAATGGTTCCTTATGTTGTGGTCTTAATGGATTTTCATTGGAATTGAGTTTTTATAAATAGGAACCATCCACCATAGTGCATAGAAAACAATTTTTTGAGGTTTCTTGATGATGAAGCTATGTCGTAATCTAATGTATAAGGTAAAAAATGAAATTTTGATAATATATTCAGAAATAGAAAAATCTCACACCTAGATATAATCAGGATATATTATAATGGAGTTTAAAATGATATATTAATGTGGTATATACATAAATGCATGTGGAGTTTGGGGAAATTCAACGGGCTATTAATTTCACACAAAATAAGTGGTATATATTTTAAATACATCATATAAATATATACAAATATATAATCTAGAATATCCAATATCTCTTACTTACTATTTCATATAGTTAGAGGGGATATAACTAAGAATATCACAGATGTATTAAACACTTATTTGAATAATAATGGATATAGGTGGGGTTAATGGGAATATATATGATTTGTAAACTAGATACATACAGTCAGTGCATTACCTAACAATAATGGTAGTTACAGTGATCTTTAGGGAGACCTATGGAATGGAATTTGGAGATGGGGTTGATAGACTAGATCCTAGTTTTTCTAGGAGTTATACTACCAATGTGTTACGTCTATTTTTATTCCCACTAATTTTTAGAACGATGGGTATGTACTTAGTTTAATTAAATGTATGAATGAATGATTGTATATTGATATGAATATTTGTTGGTGATTAATTCTATGGTGACTTTTAACATTCATTATAAAATATTATAAATCATATTCTTCCATTCTTACCTTGAAAACGTTATGGCGAGTTGGTATTCCTTTAATGAAATAACTAATTAACCGTTTGAATACCACAACAATGGGATGGGAAAGGGTGGTTACATTTTAAAATATTTTTGGATTACCTATTTGAGTGATTATACTATTTATGTTGAAGATCCCTTGGATCTAACTCTGATGACATCTAGATGATGTTATTTATTTACAATCCACCAGTTTATGAACTCATATATACTTCAGCTGGCATTTCATCATTCAATTATTATTTCAAAACAATTCAAAATATATCATTTCTTCACATGATCTAATTCTTAATAAGAGTTTCTCAACAATTCTCTTTGGTTTTGACCTTGAAAAAAACATAATAAATACTTAGTTAGATAAATAGGTAGTTTGAGAATTAAATTTATAAACTTATTTTATTCTAGAATTAATTAATCCCATTAAAACAATCAATTATGAAAATTTAAATGATACCTAAAAAAAAGAGGATCCTTAAACAAGTGAAATGATTCTTATTTATACACCATGCAACCATATGATGGTATTTATATACCAAATACTTTAAGAATTTTTAAATAGTGTTACAGGATGATTATTACAAACATGATTATGATGTGACAAATTATTTTTATATAGGAATCATTAATCAATATAGACATCAATACTTTTTTTTCAATCAGATAATTGAATTTCCAAAATTCATACATTCTTTTTAAAAATCTATAGAACATATAAGGGACTTCTAAAAATTTCAAATCACCTTATAAATTTTGAAAATGTCAACAAGTATCATCCATGTGGGTTTATAATTGATTTTAAAAACCTTATATTTCAACAAACACTAGGATGGATTCCCAAATTTTTATCTACTTTATTTCATCACTTTTAACTCTTATATAAGATTTTAACCTCATAATAAATTTTTTTTCTTCTAACCGTTTAGATAATCATTTCAAAACCACCATCCATGAATATTTACCAAATTATTTTAGCATCCAATTTTCTGTGTACATCAGAGATGCTTTATCCCTTAATCAATAACATTTCCATTGTAAACATAAAATTTTATATGCTTTTAATCAAATCATTACAAGATTTCTAGAACAGTTTCATGAGTCAATATCTTCTATTTTTCACTAACTTCAAAAACATATAGTTTATAATAATTCTCACACTTCAAAAATTTTCATTGACTTCTGTAGAAACTCTATAATAATCAAGTCTCTTGTTTGATGTGTTCATCATAGAACCAGATTCGTTAACTTAAAAAATAGATGATAATGAAATAATTTACATTTTCCATTGGATAGATACTCACTCTATATCCCAACATTATCATTGAATAATTTCATTAATAACAATTTAGATAAAATCTTCAACCCATAGGGAATATTAAAAGGGAAAACATTTATTCACTAAATATGGACATCATAAAATCACACATCTTATGTTTAGTAAAAAAACATGTATTGTGCACCATCAGAATATCCAAATATTATGTTTTTAAAAAATTTAGATCCAAAATTATTTGATCATATTATTTCAAGATGTATAAATTATGACAAAAAAATCTCATTATATTCCATAATTTTTCAAGTATTGATCTATACTCAATTCAAAAGCGTATAGTCCTTGTTTATACACATAAAATACCTTTATTCCATGATATACATTTCTATCATTTTCCTCTACAATAAATATATATATATATTCTAAATTTATATGTTCTACTAAAGTAAACCATTACAAAATCATGATTTTATATCTTTTTTCTACAACATAATCTCTCACTACACTGAGATTTTGAAGAATTTTCTAATTAATTCTTATCAGGTGATGGGGGGAAAATGTATCATCAATATAAAAACCATAAATATAGAAATATTAATTTTATATCAATCAGTACTTATTATTAGACACATTTTCTTATTAAATTAGTCTTTTAGAATATTGAATTAGATATAAATTAATATGTTTCTTTTGTGCATAGGAGAACATCCCATGTTTGGTTCTTTTCAATTTGGTCAAGCTCTCTAAGAATAACACTGACCTAATTGTCATTTTTGTAAATTTATTCAACACACATAGGCTATAATTGAGAAAATATATTAATATTTTATCTAGTATATTTATATCATGTCTTCCCTAATGAAAACAAATAAATAATATTATTATTTTCATTGATTTTAGAACTAATACATCATCCCCTTTTGACTACTAAGCATGTTTTGGTTTCCTTATCATTAGTTTCATATTCACTGTCTTCTATAACATCATAATCTCTTCTTGTATTCTCACTTCAATGAAAATATTAAATGTGATTTTAGTATAATTTTTTGGGTGATCAATTCATTTAATTGTGTAATAGTCTAATTTTATAAGACCATTACATAAATAATTTCATCAATTTTTACAATAATTTTATTTTAGTATATATAAAACTTTAATTTCGATGAGTATCCAAAGAAAATATATCTATCTCCATGATCTTTAAATGAAGATTTATTCCCCTTATTTTGAATAAGTCCTTTAATTTTGTAAAATCAAAAGTATTTAGTATTGGATTCATTTCATACCTTATCTCATAGGGAGTTGTTTCTTTATTCTAACACAAAAATAGACATTGAAGATAAAAAATAATTTTTGCAATTATTTATTCCAATTATTATCTAGTATGTTATTTTCAATTAAAATTATTCAAGACACATTTTTATCCATTCATTTCTACTGCCCAACAACACTAATTTGCTGAGAATTCATTCCTATCAAAATATAGTTCCAATTCCCATGTGTTTTGAGATATTATTCCACCTATGAATTAGTATATTACAAACCATTATTAGTCTACAACCGTTGATTTTTTAGTCTTAAAATTTTTTTCTTCAATAATTGATAATACATAATACACTTGAACACCTAGGAATTTCCATTCTACTATAATCATAGATAAAAATAACAAAAAATATCTTTACATCCATTTATTTAGGTGGTACAGGAAAACCAAAATCCAATTTCACTAACTCATTTAATGTAATCATCTTAATTTCCATGGGTTAATATGTTTTCTAAATGATTGTTTTTGAAAAAATTTCCTATGTTAGTGAGGGATCATGTGAGAAATTATAGATATCATAAGAACCATCATTATTCATAATGTTTTCCAAGGATTTTAACTAATGTAGATATGTCATTTATGTCACAACTCGTTATCAACCAACTTGTATAAATATAAATTTTCTTCTGATCTAAAAATGAGTTGAAGGAGACCATTTATGAGAATTTATTTCATTACAATAATACCATCTCTTCCATTAATGATACAAGCCTCATGGTGTAAATTTATCACATACCCTGAGCCACAAAATTTACCTAAACATATTACCTTGTTACTGAGGAATTCACCAAATAGGACATCCATGTTCTTAAATTGATTTATTCATACCTAGTATTCTCTAGATCCCATAATAATTTTCCCTTAATTGTTTAAAAAACTAATGAAACAATCATTATGATACTCTATTCCCATTAAAATTTCATATTCATCAATCATGTGGGAGGCATGGACAATATATATAATACAAACTACATCTCAATATATCAAATGAAATGAAATTTTAGAGACATTAACTTTCTTAGTATTCTCATTCTAAATCTATGTTCCACGTATTCCTTACATTGGTGGTGAATTATATTTTCCGACCTTTGACTTTAATGAATCGTCCTTATCATTAAATACTATTACATTTTTATATTTTCCCAACTCACTTGATTATATTTCTAGCTACTGGGATCAACTCTTATAGTTATCCCTTGAGGCACTTATTTGAATAATAAATGGGTTATATATATCTTTGATTCCAAAAACATCAAAATAATAAGTATTTATATTAAATACAAATGTAGTGTTTAAATTTCCTTCAATTTTTCTAATGATTCTATGCCCCTTAAAAACCATTTATACTTTGAAACCTATGTGTCTTATGTTCACCATATTCCCATAATAATGGCATCGGATTCACCATGTATTATTCTATATACCTTATATTATATTTGATAAATTTTAGGTCACTTTTGATTCAGTCAAATAAACTATCCTTTGTGGTGTGTGTACTTGTTGTTTCTTATGAACCAAAACTAATTTTTTATTTTGATCAATCCCATAAATAAACGTACCCTTATTTTCTGAAGTGTTGTAATTGTGGGAAGGTGGCTAATTTTCTGGTTCATTCCCTGTGTTCCTCCTCAAAATCGTTTGTAGATTATACACTCAATCTTTTCAATATCATGTCTAGATAAAGAGGTTTATCCTTATAGTTATGATTTTATGGAATCTTCATAAATTTACCATCGGTTCCTCAGTCCTTATAATATTATATTTTAGAAAATATGTAAATAAATCCACAATACAAGTATGTTCTTTAATATTAAGCTAAATCTAAACTCTCTATTTTGAATATACAACATTTCAACATTTGATTGATTCAATTTAATTTCACATTTCATATTTTTCATAATATTTATACTATATATACAGTTTGGAATATAATACCTACCCAATTGATAGCATTATTTTAAACCACTAAACATAATTTTCATTATGGTTAGATTCTATGTATACATTGAGGTCCCCTATTATTTAAATTTTACCATATTTGATATCATTTTAAACTATTATTTTATTTTTTATATGATAAACCCAAGATATTAAATTCTTATATCATTTAAATCATAAATCTCTTCAAATTTCACTTCATATAATTTAGAATCTTGTTAACAAAAATGTTATTCCTTATATTGAATTTATTTTTTGAACTTATCTTACATTTTGTATTTCTAAATGATTTCTTCAGGGGTTCATCATCATCTCACCATTTATATAGATATCATATAGGTAGATCTGAAACTTTTTAAAAATAAAATAAAGTAATTGTTAATGTTCCTTCTCTCCATTCTATTTTTTTATGAATAGAAAGATGTAACCAAATTGAAATCCCTATCAATGGTATCATCCTATAATAAATGTTTCTTCCTCACCTAAATTTGGAGATACTAATAATTTTCCATTTTCAAGGACTCACTGCCATTTTTCTTTATCTGATATTAAATGATAATGTTTTGAAGAATATCTAGTGTCACCCCTCTTGGTTCATTATCTCAAGTACGGATACCTTCAGATTATAATGTATTGGATATATTCACTGTATATTCTTTATAATATTTAGATTATCATGTTTTTCTCTAAGTCAACACATTTCCTATAGAGAAATGTGCACCCAATAAAAAAAAATGCATTGACAGAATCATTTGAGTGTATCCTGACATCCTAATACCTTATCTAAAGAACCTAAAATTTCATATCTCATACCTTAGAATTTGATTCATTAAATTTTAGAATTTCCTCACACATATAATGTGAGGATTTATATGTTATCACCTGTATATAATTAAAATTGTATAATAAAACTCCCAATGAGTCGATTCCTTTAGTATCCACAGATTTCTCCCTTTTGTCATTTTTTTAATATTGATATTCTATCTATAATGGATATGATACATGTATGGTGTCCATGCATACATCTATTCCCAATGATTGAAATTAGTTTTTTATAAAATTATTCCACAATTTAAAATCGCCATCATAAAATATTGGAATCAAGTCATGGTCCATGACTGGCTATCATCACTTTGGAGAATGAATAAATCCTTAGGGACCTTTATCTCTAATACAACTTATTTTTCCCTATCATGGGTAATAACATCATTATGTGCGGTGATCTAGGGTATTCCTATTTTTTAATTAACCATTTTAATGTCATTTTCTTAATTTTTACAGGGGGACCATTCCCTATTTTGTAGTTCATATTATGTTATACATCATTAAAGGAGATACACTTAATATTTTTGAACATTTTACCATAATAAGGATAATATAAGGAGAATTAAAAGGTAATATAAATTGACATAAACCACTAATCCATCTTTATCTTATTTTATAATTCATAGTTATCACACTAAACATCATGGTTTACAACCACCAAGAAATTAGAGGAAAAAATTTCTAATCATGTATGATGTATCTCAATACTTCTCCAATTACGTTCTTAGTACATAAAAATAAAATATAAATTACACAATAGATGGATTATAAACCAACACTAAATCCTAGAAATTATTGTGAGAGAACTTTTTAAAATACCCTATTATAATTTACAAACCTTCCATTACAGGCCTCAAAATATTTTTTTATCTCTTTTCCCTTTTAATACTATTATAAAATCATACATCCCAATAAAAAAACAAATCATCCTTTTTTATCTTCCTAGGAGTCATTTTTTATTTTATATCATTATTCCCTTTTTCTCCTCTTTAGAACTACCATTTATAGTTAAACATTTTCCTACCATCAATGGTGAGGATCACACATAATTGTTTCAAGATCCATGGTCAATACAAGTATCCCACACTATTTTAGTTTTGTTAACTACACATATTTAACTTGAATAAAACATAAAACATTATACAATTATCTATACATTTGAGTTTTACATTTTTATTTTATTATCTTCATATGTCACTCCACTGTGATTTGTTGTAATAAGATATGGATGTTTTAGAATCTATCTCAACGACATCCTCAGAAATATATGCCATGATATCCTATATTGTGGTCATTTTATACTGTGAACATAACCATCTCAAGACCAACTAAGGCCTTGTTAAATGATAAAAATGTAATAATTCTTTTCTACAAAAAATTACACATTAAAACACATGGCACCAAACATAGCATTTTATATCCTCTTAATCATCAATTGAAGGATAATAAAAATTCCCAATCACCTAGAACATGGGCTACTCAACATATATTTTTAGTTACCCTCACATGAGTCCACCATGGAGACTAATAAATTCAGTCTGATCCCCCTTTTTCACACAAGGATCCTTAAAACCCACTATGGAATCGACCATGGAAATGTCACTAATAGTATCCCATTCAATTGGCTTACACAAATTAAAACATTATGTTATGTAATTTTCTATATTTCTTGACATTAAAAAAATAAAAATCCCCTTCAAAAATATTAAATTTATAGTGATGGTTTTCTTTATATACTTTTAAATTAACACCTTTGAAAGTGAACAAAAATCACAAAACACCCTTGTCCTAAGTCCCTATTTAACCGATGGATTGTCTCAATGTCTAATTCCTTGAGACGTATCAGGGATAAAATTTTCTCCCTTTTTTACAACAACCATAATAGGGTTCGCTATTACATTCCATGTCCAATCTTTGACCATTTTCATAGTGTTTTCCAGATACTACTCTTATAATCATAGGGGATAACCCATATGTTTTTTATTGATTATGAGGTTAATATTATACACTACATTCATTTTTATTTTAAAATTACATCAATCCCCCCCATAGCATGGAAAATAGTGAAATAATATGGTACATATTTTTTATTATAGCTTCATGAACACCTTTCATCTTCCTTAAAAAATATAATAACACTCTTCATAAACATATATTCTCTTATATGTTCCTTTTAACATCATTTTAAACAAAAAACCCAATAAAATGAAACAAATGTGTTTTTTATAATATAAAAATTCCCCACTACATGATTGAGATCCTAAATTTCCTAAGCATATGACTCTCTGCAATGCTTTCAATTTATGTCATACATGACTATTGAAAAATTTTAATGAATAGAAACCCAACATTATATTCATAGACAAAGTGTATAGTATTAAAAGGAAAATAAATATACCCCTTTTTATTGTTTTATAATAATAATATCAAAATGATTTATTATCTAAACATACATATCATTATAAAACATTCTACAATCATATTAAATAATCAGATTCATAAATAAATCAATCAAATTCATTTACTAATAAATAAATTTTAATGCTAAAATATTTCACATTAGATTATGTGTTTCTTCTACACCTTTAAAAATATAAATCATAGAAAAAAATGAATAGTTTTGGATATAGATAACACCTTAGTATCTCCCCCAATATGAGTTTAATAATATTTTTCCCTTTTTCATAGGGTATCATCCTCCATCTATATAGGGATTTACTAAATTACTACCCTTGTAGATTTAATTTCTCTTTGATAGAGGAACAAATGGTTTCCCCATATTATATGGATTATTATAATTATAATGGTAAAAATGTAAATGTATTGTCTTTAAAATTTAAAGGGCTATTCCATCTCAACAATAAATTTTTAAAATAAATCAAGGATTCTAAAAAATGACAATATGAAAATGGGAATATAAATTAACCATTATAATCATACTCGGGATATTAATTATACAAAATAATAGTATTAAATAATTAATACATATAGTTCCTAAGTGTTACTCCAATAAAAAGTTTCTTCTATAATAAAATTTTAAATGTGTCAAATAAACACCCACTTATATTCCATGATACCATTTGGTAATATATGCATGAATATGGGCGGATTGTTTATCACCTCATAGATTATTGATTGGATAAAAGTGGTTTTACAACATGTAATAACATTGTCTTACTATGTTTTATATATTGATTTTTATAAATCATATTCATTACTTGTTGTCAATATATTTTATTGAAAAATATCTATGATTTTTTTCATAATAATGTCATGTAGTTCCCTCCTATAATTACTCAAAATAGCACATTCATTTCCTCAATCATTCCATGATTTTTATAAGGATCAGTAATTCTACAATTGTGGGGAGTTATGTTAATACTACATTTTAATATTTGATATTAGAATATACATTTAACAACATTCAATTACATTATTAAGGTGGATTAAATATGATAATTTATAAGGAATGTTTCGTAATGTCTATATATTTTCATGTTTCTCATCTCTTTGTGATGCACTAAATGTTTAGTGTCATTATATTATTGTACATAAACCTCCATTGAAATAACTAAACTATGATTCCACGTCATGTTATAATTTCTATAAAACCATATATTTAATTTATCAATCATTGTAATGACCCATACTTTTTAAAATGATATTTTTTCCTGAATAAATGTGAGTTATAAGCTATATAACTAATAGTGTAAAACATAAAGAGAAACAAACAAAATTTTATCTCATTAAATATTATTATTACTTTAGTGAGCTATGAATAAAATTAATTCTCCATAAATTACAGCTAGATAAAAATTGAAAAATATAAAAGTTAAAATTGGAAAATAAGAAATGACCTCATCTGCTAGAATTATAACCCCCACCAAAAAACACAATATAAATAAAAAATATATTAGTGAAAAAATAGAAATCATATGAAAATGAAAATATAACGTTAAGATAAATGGATGGTAATTTTCAGTAAAATAATGAATTGGGGTTTTTATTTTATAATGAGAAATATGACCTTTAATGTTTCACCATTGTAGGGTTCCAGGTCAAATATGGTCGTTGGTTAATATAACCAATATTCAATTGAAAAAATGGGATATATACCATTTTTTTAATATTTTTAACTTTATAATTATAATTTATATTTAGTGATAAAAAAATAATTGATGTAGAAAGGATAAGTGATAGCCTTAACTAGTAGAGTCATTCAATTTTAATCCATTTTTTAGAACTTGGAAAGGAGTTAGAGTCACCAAGGTTCACCCTTGACCAATTCCTATACAATATTTGACAATTCACGTTTGAGAAAAATATCTTATGGGACAAGTTCAAGTTATTGGAGATTACAACTCTGTAAATGTTAGACGAGCAACCCTATGAAACTACTATAATCACACACCTCACTCTTTGAGAATATATTGGAGTAATAAGAAGTTACGATTCTAATCCTATATCATTTAAAGTGTCATTTACTTTGTATAAAAAATCATTATTTCATCAAAACTGTTTTAATAATAGGTTTTCTCATGAAAATATATCTTTAATTTTAGTAAATTTGATAAATTGATTTTAAGATACTAACAAACCATGATTGTATTACTCCAAAAAATATATATAATTTTATTATAAACTTAATTATTCTGAATAATATTTGTTTTAATAAAATATACTTTTAAAACGCTTTCATTAAATATATTTTTAAAAATAATTTTATAATTTCCTAGGAAATGTTTATAAGTGTCAGAAATTTGACGACTCATTAAAATCTACTATTTCATAAATAAATATAGTTTTTTATTTTTAAAATATAATATTCTCATGTTTATAGAACATTTTTTGATAAAATAAACATCATATTTGAAATTATCAATCCAAAAATATTTTTGGGGGAATTTATTATAATGTTAAAAAATATCTTAATTTTTTACGAAGAGTAAAAATACAGTTTTGGGTTTTTAGTATGTTTAATGACTTCAAAGTTAGGTCATAATAATGAAATAATTAATTAAACATAATCCAAAACCAAAATATATTTTGTTATTAATATTAAGTATTTGAATATATATTAATCAATTTAAGAAAGTAAGAAGTATCATTATAAGGTCAAAAATGGAAACATTTACTTCAAAACCATTACATTGTAGAAACGTTCCTCATACATACAGATAAGTAATAAAAGTTATTCAATATTTTGGTGGGATATAGTAACATTAAATTTTTAATAAATTTCCAAATCCATGAGGAAAAACTATGGGTCAGCTAATAGTTTGGCATTTTCCACATTTTTTTTAAAGACCTATATTTTGAAATGATTAAATAATTCCTCCACTTTTTATATAAATACCCATCCATTTCTGCATTTTCATTCACATAAACTCCATCCTACATGAATTTGAAGTGGTGTTTCTTCCCATGGAGTCCCCTGGGTGTTTTACATCCCCTAATGTTTCTTTCCTCAAGACCATTGAGTGACTCATCAAGGTAAATGAATTATCTTTACTTCCAATTCCATTCAAGACCCGCTTTTTGAATAAGTCTTCTAAATTTTAAGGTTACAAAATTTTATTAACCTTTTATCATACCCTTACTACCAATTTATGTTTCATCAATGGAATACCATTTTCCCCTCTCAATTTACCATTTTAAAATAACCACGTTTTATGGCTATCAACCTGCTGAATTTATTTCTAAAATTTCTCTTTATAAATAAGATATTATATTTTCTTTTCTTTTTGTGAATATCTTAACCTGTTTTGTTTCTAGGGGTATACACATACTTATAAAAAGTATTTTTTTTAATTAATAAATTTATTCATAATAAACCCACATTCCCTTTTAATGGGCTAAAAATGACATAATGATATTGTATTTAAGAACCTTTAGAATAAAATGATATTAATAAGAAACCCGATAATTATTACCCATGGGTTATTAGTAAAATTACTGATTATAATCTATGTGAATAACATTAATTATTACAATGGAAGGTTGAATCATAAGATAACTGAAATAAATTTGGTAAATAATTTAATCATTAGAGAATAGATGTTTTAGTGTAACTTGTATAATGACCATGGTAATTTTCATTTATGGAACCTTGGTTATATGTTTAGGAATGTTTCATTTAAATGTTGTAGATACATTTCAATGATATGGTTCATGTTTATTTTGTTATTAAATTATACATGATCTGTTGTCCAATCAATATTGTTATGATTTATGTTATTATTGAAATTCTTCATGATCACATGCTAAATGTTTCCATTTCTTATTCCTTTACTGGGCCACATTATCCCACTTTACATTGATGTATGCCCTGATTTTATGAGATTCTATCATTTTAACATATTATTAACCTATTAAGTATCCTTTAAAGTGGATTTGAATTATATTTTATTTTATCATATTATATGTTCATGATTTTGAAGAAACAAAACATTAAAATAACCTTTATTTTATTCTATACAATGATCATTTTATGTAATAAAAAGGTAGTATACCATGATCATTAATGAGATACATGTTTTAGAGACATTTCCATATTATATACTATATTTAGATGTATCGTTTAGAGAGACAATATTTATATGGCCTCTATATTTATCTCCATACTATTGTAATATCTCATTTTTCTTTGTTTTTCTGCTAGAATTTTATACTAGTATTTCATCAGTTTTTTATGAATTAAAACTCCATGTGATCAATAAACACGAGTTTTTTTCATACATGAAACAAGTGTTTTCATTGAACCCAAAGAGTTTGTTTTCTCATTTTTTATTCATTATATATTCAACATACTCTATAAATAATTATGAATTTGATGTCATATCATCCTTATGGGTGAGTCTCCCCTTATACTACATTGCATTCATCTTTGTATCATTTCTTCTCCACCTTGATTCATGTTCTTATATTTCTCATAATGTAACTGAGAGTCATTATCAAATTCTATTCATCCCATTCACCCATCTCAATTTTTAATCGATAAATTCTATTTTATATTTTCTTCAATAATAGTAATCTTCTTCCTTCTTTATGATACCATGTTTCTTTTAAAAATAGATGTAATGTTTTATATTTTTTCTCATGAGATTTATTAACAAGAATATATTATTATATAAAATATCAGATTTACTAGACTCTAAATACAAGAATTAATAATTTTTATCATTAACATCCAAATAATTATGGTTCCCTAATTATGAACCATATTATACATCTTTCCATTATATCATCTAGAAATATTAGAGATTATCTTATACCTTTCAATGAGATAATGAATATGAATGAATTTTGACTTATAAGAATCTACTTCATCCTTGATTTGTGAGACATATCTACTAAGAAAGTATTCATTACTATTATCCAAAATAATTCTTCAATTGGAAATATAAATATGAGTAATTTATTATTTTATTATTATTCTTATTATCTTTAATCATTTTTGAAGCCAATACACATGGCACTTTATAGGTTCATATTTGGTATTTTATTTTGATTCTTCATTTCTTTTATATATATATACCCAACACTTTTATATCCAAAATATTATCTAATATAACAGTTGAAATTATATTAAATTTAATGTTCAGGATTTAATGGTTAAACTAGAAAGACATTGGAGTAAAATATAAAAATTTATTGATAATATTATCTTTAGAAAATGAATGTATGAATAAAATATATAGATAAAATGAAGTTTTAACTTCAAAAAATGTATTACAAATCCTTTGGTGAAAAAATATATGAATTAAAATATGTAATGGACTAAAAATAGATCATAATTATAAATAATGAATCATTTATCCATTTAAACCCAAATATCCATGTGGGAGTAATAATAATCTTCCCTTTAAATCCTCCTTCTTATTACAACTATACGGTAACAATGATATTTAGAAGAAATATATTTTTTAATTGGTGTATATGAACCAAAATGTATAAAATATTTTTGAGGATAATTTCTTTTAATCCAAATGGGAATATATGCTCATGAACCATTTTTTAATCCTAATAGATAGTATTCCCACACATATAGGGTTGAATCAGTGATTAACAAAACATTACCTCCAAAAATATTCCTATCTCTATTGATTGTTATTAGATATCCACCATTATGTTAAAATGAAAATATAAATATTGTTAAATATCAGACATTGAATAAGGGTTTTACAGGGATTAATTACATTAATTATTCTATGTATAATCCATTGTGTATTCTGGCCATGATTCAGCTGCTTATGTTCTTATTTCATTATCAACTAGAAAAGGGAATTAATAAGGAAGATATTTTTAAGCTACAAGTACATGCAATAAAGAAACATACAAAATATTCAATAATAATTCACTTTTTAATCTCAAATTCCTCCAAAATATAGAACACATGTGAACCCTTCTTTGATTCTATAGTCTCATCCAAAAGCTACCAAGAATGGGTAACTAGTTATATCAATGTTTTACAACATTTTCATCATTGCAGTATCATTGGGTGAGAACACCATGTGAGTAAACTAATCATAATATCCTTAATGATTTATCTATAGCAAAATATTGTTATATATATACAAATGATCATGAATATTCTATGATTCCTATATCTTTTCCTTTTTTCAATATGTAATATCTAATAATTATCATATCAAATTCATACAGTAGACTATTGAGGTGACCAAAATTACAACCTTGTTAGTTATTTAAAATAAATGTATGTTGACTCATTTACATATTAGGAATTATGGGGATCATAGTATTATTATTAGTTCCATGTATCAACATATAATAAAACCCAAATCCAAAATTCTCATATTTTCGCTCTTTAGATCCAAAAAAATTATTATTCCATTATGTTATGGACATGACCATTATAGTTCATTATTTTTGACATTTTATATAAATAATAGTCATGTTATGTCATGAGAAAATTCTTTACGACCTATGGGTATGTTCCTCTATGAAATCAACATATAAAATATTTATTTCTAGCCACCTTGTTGGCTGAACGTAACTAATATTTCATGGACTTATGAATTTTTTGTGATAGTGTCAACTCCCATGCAAATGATCACATAAAATATTAATTAATATCCTTCATGACTTAATCAAAACAACTTAGTTTATCAATAGTGACACTTCATGGTTTTACACTATTAAGTTGTGATGTGATTCTTATGTAGGAGTAAAAAAATATTAATTAACCGAATAAGACATATGTTATACATCATTTTGGCATTATACATCTATGATAGAGTTTCTTTAACTCTCCTATATAAAAATAATGGTATGACATAAATAAATTACAATCTGAATTTGTTCAATATAAAATTTCATGACTGTATTTCAAATCCAATTAAGGGTATATTTTTCCATATTTTTACATCATATAATGCGTGTTAAAATATATATCATTTTACATTTAGGATAAATCAAAATCATCTTCCTTCCATGATACTTCATCATTATATTCATAATTATCTAAGTAATAATATTTTCAATTTGAAGGATATCATCTCATGAGTACGTCGAATACAAAACTATACAACATATGTTTGTCTCTCATATACTCATCATCAATATATAAACACAATAACCAAATACGTTTGAAGTTTTATGCCACAATACTATAGGATTGGATAGTGTGTGTGAGAGATATTTTCCCTTTATTAATGATTCCATGATGTAGCTAATATAGACAACATTGATAAAAAATCTAGTATGACATGCATAAACATAACATATTATATTCATGGGAACATAAACCTATGGATTTCAATGATTTTAATTATGTTCATGATATTTTTAACTCAATGAAATTATAATAATATAATTTTAGTTCCATTTTTATTTTCTTGATATCATATATGAAATAATAAATTTTCAGATGGTATTTTCTATGTGTTTTTTAGGGAATATTTTTTCTTGATAAAACCTTTTTAAATTAATTAAATTTCATATTTTAAATTCCAATTATTCACTTCATATACTTAATTGGTTATTTTATTATTCTTTTATATAAAATTTATGTGTAAATATGATCTTATAATATATTTTAGGACATTGATTTCTATAATATTGAATTATATTATATATAAATATATAAACAAAAAGAGGAGTTTCATGGTCTAGGATATGTTTCATGAAAAACAAATTCAATGTCATACTATATATGTTGTATGATGTTAGAGAAAAAATGTATAGGTTAAATTATCGACTCACATTATAATTGGATGTAAATTTAAAAAATTAGAGTCATATAAAATCAATATAATGGTAGTATAAAAGATATAAACGTATTCTATAAACCCCATGTAAAGGAGTAGATTGTTAGAAATTATTAATTTTTAATATGACACACTTTATTGTGCCTTTCATATCTATTTTTAAATTTATTTAGAATCATTTTATGGTTTAATTTTTAATTTACCTATTAATTATAAATTTTATAATAATCATTATATGGACCCAACCATAATCATTACATAATTTCGAGATAAGTCAATAATTTGACTTTAATTCACATCAAGGATCTTTCTAGGTTTAGATATTTAGAGAATTAGGTTATAACTCATGTGTAACAACTTTAATATTACATGTATACACTTCTACACACAATCAATTTTTTTCATAAAAAATATTTAAAAAGAAATATGTTTTGTTTCATGTTTTAAATTGCATGAATTTTCTTTGATACCATCCTTCACTCGATTTTACTTTATGTCCTATGATTTTTTTTTTCAAAATATGGTATGAGCATTAAAATATCAGTAAAGTATACATAATGATGTCAAATTAGTATTCTTGGGATAATAACAAAACCATGAATAGTTTATCATAAAGTAATACTTTTCACCTTTAAGAAGTATTAAATATAATTTACTTAATATAAAATCATTGATTATCATTTTTTTAACCAAAATATTTCTATAAATCTCAAGGATATAAAAATATAACATATAATGGTTATTTGGGACATAAACATACTTAAATGAAATAACCATATGGTTGACATCCACACATATCACAAAATGGAATAGACATATGGCCAACATCCATACCCAATGTGTTAGATGTTATAATGCAACCACCCATCCTTAGTTTATCACGGAACCACCCATCTTTGGTTTATCAAGTAATCATCCGTCTTTGGTTATTCACATAATCACTGATCAAATTTACAAGTACCATCATAACACTTAAAATATTGCAATTATCAACACATCACTCATAAAATATCATTTTCAATCACAAGAAATAATTTCAAGATATTGAAATAGTAAATCCACATAAAAACTCACTTTTAATGCCAAAACATCCAAAAAATGATTACGGAATTTCTTTTCATTTTAAAATCATTAAGGATTATAGAGGAAACCTAATATAAAATAACGGTTATGGCGATGGGAAGTTTATTGACACCACATATGATAAAAACATTCCCTTTATAATTTAGTAAAACTCCTGATTGAAAAAAGAATACTTTTGAATGAAATTAAATGTCATTGGGGTTTATTATACACCATATAAAAATTAGTTGTATATTATCAAAATATGCCTCAATGAAAAGAGATTGAGACGAAGTCCCTTACCTTGAGTCCAACTTGTCTCATTCATTCATTATATTCCTAAATAACAAACTTGTTTTAATTTCTAATTACATTAGATCATTTTACAAGTTTATTATTTATTTTATATTAATTATTATCATGTTATAAAAATTATAGATTTATAAAACCATCCTTTATAAATTCCATGTATATCAAAAACAAGTTGTATCACTTTGAGGGGGTGGTAGTCCACATATTTTCAAATGAAATTATCATATTTCCACAACAAAGAAAGCATAAAGTTATGTTATAAATAAAAATTACAGAATCATTGAGACAACATAAAAATAATATATATAATATAAAAATTAATTTCAATCATAATTTCCATCATGATAGGTTGTCGGAGAAAATTGAACAATCATTGTTTCGTGAGGCAGTAGATCGTCGTACATAGAAACAATATGTTTGTATCCATTATATGGGGGAGTGTGTAAGTGTAGTTTGAATCTATATCATAAAAATTTCATATTATATTTAGGATACTGGTTTTGTTATGTAATAATTTAATAATAAGTGAAGATATAATGGAGAAGGAAAATAAAGGAAAGGAAAATGAGAGAAGACATTACCTCTAAATCAGGTAACTTCTTTTGATTTGAACCAATAGGATTTTTCGTTGCAATTAATTATTCCCAATGTAAGGATTATAGGAGTATGGGAGGAATGTTGGGGATTATTTGAGCATAAATTTTATGAGAAAATGGGATTTAGAGGTGTGAGTAAGTGGGTAGAGGTGGTGGACTTTTATAAGATGGAGGATGATAACATTACAAAAGTATTAAAATATTATTTAATTATAAAATTATTTTCGACTTATTATACTTCCAAAGAGAGAAATCTCTATGATAACATGTCTATGGTTCTGAATCCTGTCATCCAATAGGTTTTAGACATGTTTAGGTCAAAAAAGTAACCTTGTCTTTCGAATTTAACCCTTTGTTAAAAACATCCACTCTTACCATGTCTTCTTTTATTGTCATAATATATGGTAACTAAATTTATAATAAAATGTCCAGATAATACAATGTTTATCCATAATATCATTTGTAATATTATATAATTAATTTCGGTGAATATTGTATTTTTATTACTATTGTATCATTTAAAAAATATTATTATTTTTAAAAACTCATTTATATCAATTTTGACACTATTTAGTAATTGATTTTTGTTAAAGTCATAAAAACATGAATCCTTAAAACCAATGGAATTTACCCATATATAATATGTCAATATAATCTATAAGGTTCGTTTATGGAATCTAAAAGTTAAAATTACATTTATTTAAATATTTATAATATCTTTAATTTGAATCTTTCATTAATAAGGTAATCACTTTATAATCATTGTGTCAAAAATAAAGTTATAAATTTTAGTCTAAAAATTATAAATAAAATAAAATAATGCAAGGAATTGGATTAGATTTCTAATGAATATTTCTATCTAAATAGATCATTTAAATAACCCTATATTAAAATTCTTTTAGTAAAAAGTTACATTTTTAGGTTATATTTCTCTTTACATTAAATTAATTATTATAACATGTCATTTTCATACCATAATGGCTCCCAAATGTAACAATTTCGGCCTCAAGATTTTTCTGGTCAGCCATGACTCAGAATATAATATTCAGACACATTTTGGGGTAGATTAATATTATTATAATATTATTTTTTATGATTATTTACCAAATTTTCTATTTAAAAATGGTAAATAAAAATAATTACTGAAGTTACTATTCTTAATGTAAAAAAATAACGTGTAACTATTTAAAAAATTTGGTCCTTCTGATTATAAATACTTAATAAATTTTTATAAATTTAAAAAACTGAAATTTTATTAATTAATTTAAAGTTAATTCACGTTGTCAAAACCAAAAACTGTGTTTTTAAGAAATAAATATTATCAACAGACTGACATGTGTTTATGTATAATTTAAAACTAAAATTAATGCCAATGAGCCTAATTGAATTAAATGATAAAAACATAATAAAATTAATCATTAAAACCCAAAAAATATAATAAAACTATATAAATAAATTAGATGAAAAGAATGTTTTGACTTAAAATATGATATTTTTTCACTATTCATTAAAAAAATTAATCTTTATCAGAAAATTACCATAAATTTATCCAAAGTAAATTTTGATTTCCCTCTTCTATAGGAGAAGTATATTTTTTCATATATAAAATATAAAATGAAAAAAAAAACTAAATTTAAAAGGGTTTTCCCATCAAAAGGCGGTAAAATGACCATTTAAAAAATATTACAGTATTTTGTACATAAAATTGGATTTATTATCATTTTAATCCTCAAATAATTATTGGATAAAAGAAAAAAAAATTATTTAACACGTATAATCATATTTTAGTTAGTTCTATTCATTCCCACTAATACAAAGACTATTATTTAAGTACCAATTGAAATAACAATAATATTATTGTATTATTTTTTCTGTATAACTCACTGTTGTGTGCAACGTATCATTTAGGAGAAACCGATTGTTGTGTATCGACGATGCTATCAGACAAATCATCACCTTTAATGTAAAATTAATATATTATTAACAAATATTAATAGAAATGAAAAATTATTAATCTATAAATACATAGTATGATACATCATTACCCCATTTGGAAATTATGTCCCAACAATTTTATTTATATATCAAATAAGTGGGGTTATTTATCCCTTATTGAATTTAAAAATTCCCATGTATCTTCTTCAACTATATAGACTTCTCATGAAACCTTTACTTGATGAATCAACTTATTCCGCTACACTTTCTCACTGTGGTCAAGAATTTTTACTAGTTGTTCTTCTTAATAAAGATTCTCTTCCAACAGAACTACCTCAAGACTCAAAACATGAGATTGGCCTGGAATATACTTTCTCAACATTGTAACATTAAAAACATTGTGTACCTTGATAAAAACGGCGGTAAATCAACCATATAGGAAACTGATCCAACATTCGCAAGGATTTCATAAGGTCCAATGAACAGTTTAATCAACTTTCATTTCATACCAAAGCATGTCATACTTTTCTATGGAGATAATATGAGAAATACAGGATCACCTACTTCATAAGAATGATCCTTCCTCTGGTTATCGACATATATTTTATCCGTGCACCGAGATTTCCTCATGTTCTTATAAATCAAATGATCTTTTTATGGCTTCTCTTCTACCAATTTTTGTCCCATCAACGTCCTTTCACCTACTTCATCCCAAAAACCTAGAGTTCGACACCGCTTTCGATATAATGATTCAAACGGTTCCATCTATATACTAGAATGAAAACTAAAATTTTAAGAAAACTCAACCAATGAAATATTTTGATCCCAACTTCACTATTAATTCATGAAACAAGCATGTTCCAAATCCTATAAGGTCTGAATTGATCATTTTAACTTCCCATGTGATTGAGGATGAAAATTAATACTAAAATTTAATTTAGTTCCTATTAACATATGAAGGCATTTCCAAAAGTTAGAAGTGAACCTATGATCATGATCTAATACAATAGAGAGATAGGAACTCCATGTAACCTGACTATCACTTAATGATACAACTATGAAATTTGATCTAGAGATAGAGTATCTCAAATTGGATGAAAATGAGTAGATTTATAAAATCGATCAATAATAACCAAGATTGCATTGTAACCTAGAAAATTCATTGGTAATCTAACTATGAATTCTGGGGATATATTTTCCCATTTCTACTCTGGAACTAGAAAAGGATGAAGCATCCCTTTTGGTAATTTCTATTCTACTTTAACCTTTTGAGAAGTCAAACACTTCACAATAAATTCAGAAATATCTCTTTTCATTCCATCCTACCATTAATACTCCAAAAGATAATTGTATATCTTAATATTTCTAGGATGAACTGAAAAAGGGAGAACTATGATCTTCACATAACAACTCTTTCTTCAAATTTGAATAATAAAGAATGTATTGTCTCTTTAAAAACCTTAAATCATAATCTTTTTCAATATTAAATTCTGGTAACATTCTCTTATGAACCAATTCAACCTTTTTCTTCAACTCACAATTTTCTTTCTGTGATCTCTTAGTTATATCTAATAGAGATTATTTCACTGGAACCAGAACCAAAACAGAGGAATTCCCCACAACCAAAATTTCCCATCCAAAATTTATCAAATAAGAATCCCAAGGATATCATTACAAACATATTATAGTTAATGTGACAGTACTCTTTCAAATCAAAGCACGGGCAATTTTATTTTCCTTTCCGGGATGGTAATGAATTCTGCAATGATAGTTCTTGATTAATTCCAGAAATGTCCTTTGTCTCATGGTTAATTAATCCTGAGTGAATATATCATTCAAACATTTGTGATCAGTATATATGTCACACTTTCTTCTATAAAAATTATGTGTCCATGTTTTTAATTCCAAAAACAATAGCAGCTAATTTCAAATCATGTGTAGGGTACATTAACTCAAGAGGTTTCAACTGATGTGCAGAATAAAATATTACCTGAACATTATTCAATAGGACACAACCAAGGCCTTTCAATTATGCATCACGGTATATATAAAATTAACAATTCTTAGAAGGCACATCCAAGATTGGATCATTTACCAATCTGTCTTTCATTTCTTGCAAACAATAATCACATTATTTTATCCAGATGAACCTAACTATCTTATTTGTTAGCTTCGTTGGTGGGATAGATAACCAAGAAATATTTTCTACAAACCTTGGGTAATAAGTCTCTTATCCAAGGAAAATAAAAATATCTGTGATACTGGTAGGTCTTGTCCACTCTTCAACAACTTTTTTTAGAAGGGTAAACAGTTATGCCATCTTTATCAAAAATATGACCACGGAAATAATTTTTTCTCAACCAAAATTATCTCTTACAAAACATTCCATGAAGTCTATTTTCTTTTAAGGTTTTCAAAACAATCCTTAAGTAGATTTCATGTTCCTAGTATCTTTTAGAATATTCAATAATATCATCTACAAATATAAACAAAAATGGATCCAAAAATAGATGAAAGACTCCATTCATGTGATTCATAAATACAACGGGTTCATTAAATAACCCAAAAGGTATAAATAAAAACTAATTATGTCCATATCTCTTTCATAATGATATCACTGGAATGTCATCGTCATTCACCTTCAGCTGATTGTACCCAGACCTCAAATCAATCTTCAAAAAAGACTGAGCTCTCTGGAGATAATCAAAAAAATCATCGATATGAGACGATAAATACTTTTTCTTAATAGTGATGTTATTCAAGGATCTATATCCAATACATAGTCTCATTGAAACATCTTTTGTTTTCAAAAATAAAACTACATCACCAAATAGTGAAGTGCTAGGTTGAATAAAACCTTTATAAAGTAATTACTGCAACTATATTTGAAATTCCACAACGTCTACATGAGCCATTCAATAAGGAGATTTAAAAGTAGGATTTACATCAGTCACTAAATCAATTGTAAATCGAACCTCATTCTTGGGAAAAATACCATTCGATTCATGAAAAAAAAACATTTGTGAATTCATTAACTACCGAAATGTCACTAATCAAAACATTTTCTTTATTTTAAACAACATGATCCAGATAACATTCATTTCAATCTTTAATTCATCATTCAACATATTTTTATATTATAAAAGGTAAAAACTCTTTGAAAAAAACTTTCTGGGATTTGTAATCTATTTTAGCATGAAAAACTATAATCCAATCCATACCCAAAATGATATCAAATTCCTCTATAGGAGTTTAACAATATTTTGAAGAAAGACTATCTCACCAATGATAATAGGAAGATTCCTATAAGTATTTTTTACTTTAATACTACTACTTAGAGTCTTTACCCAATGGTCAATATCACATTATATAGGTTCTATTTCCAGTTCAATTGCATGTGGCTCTAAAATTAAAGAATGTGAAGATGTAGAGTCAAATAGAGTATTGGCATATTTTGAAGAAATCTATAACAGACCAATCCCCACATTATTTGATGGTACCACATCAACTATAGTAGGTGAAAATTATTTTTCCATTCCCTTATGATTTCAATATTTGTGGTTTCCACCCTAGGTAATAAAATTTGGACACACATTGGCATAATATCCTATCTCATTGCAACCAAAACATCTTACTGCTGGTGTTTAATTTCCATCCTAATCATCAATCCAATAGTTATGAAAAAAATTACCATTCCTACCACATCACAAACACTTCCCTGACTTTGAGATACATTCTCTTGGATGCTTTCTACCACACTTATCACAAGTTATAAATTTTGTTTTCTTACCTCCAAGATTCTTTGATGAATAATTTCACATTGCTTTCCAAATAGATCTCTTATTTTTTTTCTCATTGAACACATTCTCATTATAAAACACTAATTCTAACTTCTCAACACCTCAGATAAGTTTCTCATATCATTTTAACTCATGAGAAGCTTAGACCCATCGATAGTTTGACTTAAATCCTGAGTAAAAACAATTTATCTTACTATCAACAGCCTATATAAAATTTGGGATGAACTACGAAAAATGGGTGAAATTGTCTTCATATGCAGCCATCAAATCATCATCCGTTTGTCTGAGTTCCATGAATTTATTTTCCATCCTAATTTGAAAAAACTAAAAAACTTATTTCTCAAGGATGATATTCGTAAATTCATTCCATTCCATTGCGTCAATCTATTCACTTCTTATGATATTTTTAATCATTGACCACCACATATCGACTTAGCTTTCTTAATAATAAACAACAAGACTAACCTTTTGACTGTCTGAATTCCCCATTACATCAAAAATATTTTACATTTCATTAATCCACCCTTCATCTTGAACAGGGTCACATAATCCTCTTAATGATGGTGGATGTTGACATATGAATTTCTCTACAATTGGCATATGCCTTTAGGGTTGGTCTAGTTGATCTCATTCATGGAAATCACCACCATTTAATACCTAATTAAACATATCTATAACTACAAAAAACCATTCAGTTCATATTCTAACCATCTCATGATGTTGATTTAGAAGGTTATTTCCTTCTATTTTCCTTTTCTGTACTACTACCATGTTTCCTCTATGGAAAAACCTTCTTAAACCCTAATATCTTACACGAAGCAATGTGGTAATCTTAAAATGCTATTTCATTTCAATTTGACCATATATTGAAAATCATTTATGGATATTCTATTAACAATATTCTAATTCATAATTTTATCCAAACTGACCATTGTTATAATATATAATTCTCATTCATTAAAAATTACATAATCTTGAAATAAATCAATAATTTTACTTTATTTTAAATTGAGGATGTTTTTAGGTTTTGTGATTTGGATAATTATCCCATAACTCATACAAAAAAAACTTAATATTACAAGTAGACGCTTCTACTCACAATTTATTTTATCATAAATAAGAAAATGTATAAAATGAAACATGTTTCATTTCATGTTTTAAAAAGCATGACTTTTCCTTCATCCTGTTATTGAAACTGTTCTTCTTTAAGTCCTATAATTTCTTTCCAAAATATGGGATGAGAATAAACATCTCATTAAGTGATAGATAAATAAGGAAAAATGTTAGTCTTGGAATAACATGAAAACCATGAATACTTTATCATAAAATAATACTTTTTACCTTTATAAAGTAGTAGATATACATCATGGAATATAAGCCTGTTTCATAAAGTTTTGTTAATCAAAATATTAGCATATTTCTAGTAGAAAGAAACATATAACATATAAATGTATCTTTGATCATAAACATACTAAAATAGAATAACCATATGGTCGAATTCTAGACATATCACTAAATGGAATATCCATAGGGCCGACTTCAATAACTAATGCATTAAAGGTTATAACATAACCACCCATCCTTGGTTTATCACAAATCCACCCATCTTTGATTTATCATGTAACCACCAGTCTTTGGTTTATCACATAACCACCTGTAAAATTTTCAAGTACCATCATAACACATAAAATATTGAAATTATCAACACTTCACTTGAAAAATTTCAGTTTCAATAATAAGAAATCATTTCAAGATATTGAAACAATAAATATACCTTAAAAATAAAAGTAAACACAAAAACTCCCAAAAAGGGAAATAAGGGATTTCTTTTCATTTTAAAAACATCAAGGCTTATAGAGGAATCCAAATATAAAATAATTTTTACGACGATGGATAGGTCGTTGTCGTCGCATACGTTAAAAACATTCCTTTTGTCATTTAGTAAAATGCATTGTAGAATATGGATTCCCTTTGAATGAAAATAAAATCCAAAGGGGTTTATTATAAATTGTATAAATTAAGGATGTGTATATTATCAAAATATACCTTAATGAAATGAGATTGAGACAAATTACCTTTCCTTGTGTTCGACTTATCTCGTTCATTATTTATATTCATGAATAATAAACATAAGTTAATTTATACTTTCTTTAGAAAAGTATTCATTTTATTATTCATTTTATATTACATATCAACATGTTATAAACATTAAACAATTATTCAAGTTCATATCGGTCGGTTTGTTGATACTCAGTAAATTAGTCGAAAATGAACTTGTTTGAAGTAACATGTCTATATGGAAAAAATTACATCATCTCAAGATTATTATTCAAAATGTAAATATCATATATATCCAGTATATATTTATTTATAATATCTATAATATTTGGAGATAAGAAATGAAATGCATCATTCTTGGAGACGGTATAACATATGTACGCATGAACACTACATTCATTTCATTTTCATATTAAAAGAATAATAATAAAATAAATGTACATTATAATACTAGTATTATATTCATTTCATTTATGTCTCATAGGTTTAATAAAAACATACCTTATACATTCCATGTATAGCATGAATGAGTCATATCACTTTGAGGGGGTGGTAGTCCACACTTCCTCAAATGAAATTATAGTATATAAATATCATGGAAATCATAAAGGTGTGTTTTAAATGTAAATTATATAATCATAAATTCAATATAAATATACTATATATGATTTATAGATATAGTTCCTTCATAATAGCCACCATGAGAGGTGGTAGGAGAAAATTGAACAATCATCGATTCGTGAGGTTGTAGATCGACGCTCACAGAAACAGTAGGTTATTATCTTTTAGATGGAGGTTGGTGTAAGTTTAGTTTGAATAATTCTCATAAATAAATTCAAGTATATTTAGGATACTAGTTTATTTATGTAATCCTAGATTAAGAAGTGAATAGTTAGTAGAGAAGGAAAATAAAGGAACAAAACTTGAGAGAAGACGTTATCTATAAATAGGGTACCTTCTATTTATTTGAGCCAAAAGGATTTATTGAATTTCCATCATCCAAAGGTAATTCTTATCGTAGGAAGGGATGGATGAGGGGTGATTTTTTTAGTATAATTTTGTAGATACAAGGGGCTTTAGAGGTGTGAGTACGTGGGTATAAGTGGTGTCCATTAGGAAGAGGGAGGAGGGGCACTTTGGAGAGTCTTGAAATATTATTTTATAATAAAATTATTTTAGATTTATAAAAGTTAAAAAGTGATATATTTCTAGTATAAGATGAGGATGGGTGTAAATAATCTCAACCAATATGTTTTAGATAAGTGTAGGTCAAAAAATTACCCTTATCATTTAGTGCCAACCCTTAGTTAAAAACAATAAGTCTTTCCATGTCTTCTTGTATTTTGATAATATATGGTTTCTATAGTTACTATAAAATACCAATAGAACAAAAATTATAATATTAATGACATTTTAGAAATTATATAATACATTTGGTGGCAGCTTATATTTTTCGGACATTTATATAATTTAATAAAAGAATATTTGTTTTAAAAACTCATTTATGTCAATTTTGACACTATTTGTAAATTGATTTTTGTTAAAGTAGTAAAAACTTGATTAATTATAAAAAAGGAATTAAATCAAAGAAAATGTGTTAATATCATCCATAAAAACAGTGCATGTCATCAAAAATTTCAAATTACCTTTATTTTAATATTTATAATATCATTTATTTGAGTCATTCATTAATAAGGTAATCCCTGCATCGTCATTGTGTCATAAATAAATGTATATATTTATAGTATAAATATTTTATATAGAATACCATGATGTATTAAATATTTTTATCTTTATAGTGACTATTTATAGTCAAAGATATCAATTATATAACCCTATATTAGAATAGTTTTAGTAAAAAGATACATGTTTGTGTTATATTTCTCTTTACTTTAAATTAATTATTATAACATGTCATTATCAAAACCAAGTGGCTCCCAAAGTCCAGAAGTTAGGCCTAAGGAATATTTCAGACTCAAATGAATCATAAAATAAGATTACTACACGTGTTTGGGTAGTTTATTATTATTATAATATTAATTTTACCCTTATTTTCCAGATTTACCCTTTAACCATGGTAAATAAAAATAATTACTAATGTTATTATGAATAATGTAAAAAACTAAAAGGTACCTATTTACAAAAAAATGTACCTTCTTATTCCAAATATGAAATTCATTTTTTTGAAATTCAAAATATAGAAATTGTAGTAATTAATATAAAATTAATTCATATTGTCATTTATATAAGTCATTTCGGCGAATATTGGATTTTTATTACTATTATATCATTTAAATAATAGTATTTGTTTTAGAAACTCATTTATATCAATTTTGACACTATTTAGTAATTGATTTTTGTTAATGTCATAAAAACATGAATCCTTTAAAGCAATGGAATTTACCCATATATATTATGTCAATATCATCTATAAGGTTCGTTTATGGAATCAAAAAGTTAAAATTACATTTATTTTAATATTTATAATATCTTTTATTTGAATCGTTCATTAATAAGGTAATAACTTTATCATCATTGTTTCAAAAATAAATTTATTAATTTTAGTCTAAAAATTATAAATTAAATAAAATAATATAAGGAATTGTTTTAGATTTCTAATGGATATTTATATTTAAATAGATCATTTATATAACCCTATATTAAAATTGTTTTAGTAAAAAGATACATATCTATGTTATATTTCTCTTTACATTAAATTAATTATTATAATATGTCATTTTCATACCATAGTGGCTCTCAAATGTAACAATTTCGTCCTCAAGATTGTTTTTGTCGGCCATGACTCAGAAAATAATATTCGGACACATGTTGGGGTAGATAAATATTACTATAATATTATTTTTTATGATTATATAACTAATTTCTATTTAAAAATGGTAAATAAAAATAATTACTAAAGTTATTATTCTTAATGTAAAAAAATAAAGTGTAACTATTTAAAAAATTTGGACCTTCTGATTATAAATATTTAATCCATTTTTATAAATTAAAAAAACTGAAATTATATTAATTAATTTAAAATTAATTCACGTTGTCAAAACCATAAAGTGGGTTCTTAGGAAATAAATAATATCAACAGATTGACATGTGTTTATTTTAAAATTAAAATTAAAATTAATACCAATGACCCTAATTGGATTAAATAATAAAAACATAATAAAATTAAACTCTAAAACTAATAAAAAAATATAATCAATCTATATAAATAAATTAGAAGAAATGAATATTTTGACTTAAAATATGATATTTTTTCACTATTCATTAAAAAAATTAAACATTATCAGAAAATTGTCATAAATTTATCCAAAGTAAATTTTGATTTCCCTATTCTATATAAGAAGTATATTTTTTCATATAGAAAACATAAAATGAAAAAAAAACTAAATTTAAAAGGGGTTTTCCATCAAAAGGCGGTAAAACTGCCATTTAAAAAATATTATAATATTATGTACTTAAAACTGGATTTATTATCATTTTAATCCTCAAATATTTATTGGATAAAAGTAAAAACATTTATTGAACTTGTATAATCATATTGTAGTTAGTTCTATTCATTCCAACCAGTACAACGCCTATTATTTATGTACCAATTGAAATTACAATAATATTATAATATTATTTTTCTGTATAACTCACTGTTGTGTGAAACGTATCATTTAGGAGAAACTGAATGTTGCGTGTCGACTATGATATCAAAAAAAGCATCGCCTTTATTGTAAAATTAATATATTATTAACAAATATTAATATAAATGAAAATTTATTTTTCTATAAATACATAGTATGATACATCATTCCCCCATTTTGAAATTATTCCCCCACAATTTTATTTACATATCAAATAATTGGGGTTTTTTTATCCCTTATTGAATTTTACAATTCCAATGTATCTTCTTCAACTATATGGTCTTCTAATAAAACCATTACATGCTGAATCGACGTATTCCGCAACACTTTCTCACTGTGGTCAATAATTTTTACTAGTTGTTCCTCTTAATAAAGATTCTCTTCCAATTGAAATACCTCTAGACTCAAAAAATGAGATTGGCCTGGAAAATACTTTCTCAACATTGAAACATGAAAAACATTGTGTACCATGATAAAAACAGAGGTAAATCCACCCTATAGGAAACTGATCCAATAGTCTCAAGGATTTAAAAGGGTCCAATAACCAGTTTAATCAACTATAATTTCTTACCAAAGTACGTCATATTTTTCCATGGAGAAAATTTGAGAAATACATGATCCCCTACATTAGAAGAAAGATCCTTCCTATGGTTATCGATATATCTTTTATGCATGCACCGAGATTTCCCCATGTTCTTTTAAATCAAATGATCTTGGTATGCTTTCTATTCTACCAATTTTTGTCCCACCAACTTCCTTTCACCTACTTCATCCCAAAAATCTAGAGTTCGACACCACTTTCGATATAATGATTCAAATGGTTCCATCTATATACTAGAATGAAAACTAAAATTATAAGAAAACTCAACCAATGAAAGATGTTGATCCCAACGTCACTAGTAATTCATCAAACAAGCATGTTCCAAATTCTCTAAGGTCTAAATTGATCATTTTGACATCCTATCTGATTGAGGATGAATACTAACATTTAATTTAGTTCCTAATAACATATGAAGTCATTTCCAAAAGTTAGAAGTGAACCAATGATCACGATCAGATACAATAGAGAGAGGAACTCCATGTAACCAGACTATATCTTTATGATAAAACTAAGAAAGTTGATCTAGAGATAGAGTATCTCAAATTGGATTAAAATGAGTATATTTAGAAAATCGATCAATAATAACCAAGATTTCATTGTTACCTAAAAACGTCTTTGGTAATCCAACTATGAATTCTATGGATATATTTTCCCATTTGTACTATGGAACTGGAAAAGGCTGAAGCATCCCTTTTGGTAATTTCCATTCTTCTTTAACCTATTGAGAAGTCAAACACTTCACAATAAATTCAGAAATATCTCTTTTCATTCCATCCCACCATTAACACTCCCAAAGATCTTTTTCTATCTTAATATTTCCAGGATGAACTGAAAAGGGAGAACTATGATCTTCACATAACAACTCTTTCTTAAAATTTGAATAATAAAGAACGTATTATCTCTTTCTAAACCTTAAATCATAATCTTTATCAATATTAAATTCTGGTAACACTCCCTTATGAACCAATTCAACCTTTTTCTACAACTCACAATCTTCTTTCTATGATTTCTTAGTTCTCTCTAATAGAGATGATTTCAATGGAACTAGAACCAAAACATAGGAATTACCAACACCCAAAACTTACAATCCAAAATTTATCAAATCAGAATCCAAAGGATCTCATTACAAACATATTATAGTTAATGTACCAGTAATCTTTCAACTCAAAGACTATGAAATTTTATTTTCCTTTCCTGGATGGTAATGAATTCTGCAATGATAGTTCTTGATTGATTCCAGACATCTCCTTTGTCTCGTGTTAAATTCATTTTGAGTGAATATATCATTCAAACATTTTTGATAAGTATATATTTCAGACTTTATGCTACAAAAATTATGTGTCCATGTTTTTAATTCATAAAACAATAGCATCTTATTCCAAATCATGTGTAGGGTACATTAACTCATGAGGTTTCAACTGATGTGCAGAATAAAATATTACCTGAAAATTCATCAATAGGACACAACCAAGTCCTTTGAATGATTCATCACTTTATATATCAAATTCACCATTCTTGGAAGGAACAACCAAGATTGGATCGTTTACCAATCTGCCTTTCATTTCTGGAAAACAATAATCACATTATTTTTTTCAGATGAACCTAAATCTCTTATGTGTTAGCTTAGTTAGTGGGATAGAGAACCGAGAAATATTTTCTTCAAACCATTGGTAATAAGTCTCTAATCCAAGTAAACTACAAATATCTGTGATACTGGTAGGTATTGGCCACTCTTCAACAACTTTTTTTATAAGGGTAAATAGTTTTGCCATATTTACCAAAAATATAACCAAGGAAATAATTTTTTTTCAACCTAAATTATCTATTACAAAACATTCCATGAACTATGTTTTCTTTTATGGTTTTCAAAACAATCCTTAAGTAACTTTCATGTTCCTATCATCTTTTAGAATATTCAAGAATATCATGTACAAATATAACCAGAAATGGATCCAAAAACAGATGAAAGACTCCATTCTTGAGATTCATAAATACAGTATCATCATTAAATAACCCAAAAGGTATAACTAAAAACTAATTATGTCCATATCTATTTCATAATGATAGCATTGGAATGTCATCATCATTCACCTTCAGCTGATGGTACCCAGACCTCAAATCAATCTTCAAAAAGGACTGAGCTCTCTGGAGCTAATCAAACAAATTATCGATATGATCCAATAGATACATTTTCTTAATAGTTGTTTTTTCAAGGATAAATATCCAATAAATATTCTCATTGAACCATATTTATTTTTCACAAATAAAACTACATCACAAAATAGTGAAGTTCTAGGTTGAATAAAACCTTTATAATCTAATTATTGCAACTATTTTTTAAATTCCACCACTTCTACTTGAGAAATTCAATAAGGAGATTTACTAACAGGATTTTCATCATTCACTAAATAAATTGTAAATTAAACCTCTTTCTTGGGAATAATACCATTCAATTTATCGAAAACAAAATTGTGTATTCATTCACTAATGAAATGTCACTAATCAAAACATTTTCTTTATTTTAAACAACATGATCCAGATAACATTCATTTCCATCTTTAATCCATCATTCAACATATTTTTATCTTTTGTAAGGTAAAAAGTCCTTGAAAAAAACTTTCTTGGCTTTTCAATCTATTTTTCATGAAAAACTATAATCCAATCCATTCCCAAAATGATAACAAATTCCACTATAGGAGTTTAAAAATATTTGCAAGAAAGACTATCTCACCAATGATAATAGGAAGATTCCTATAAATATTTTTTACTTTAATACTACTACATTGAGTCTTTACCAAATGGTGTATATCTCATTATAGAGGTTCTATTTCTAGTTCAATTGCAAAGGGCTCTGAAATTAAAGAATGTGAAGATATAGAGTCAAATAGAGTATTGGCATATTTTGAATAAATATATAACAGACCTATCAACACTTTATTTGATGGTACCACATCAACTATAGCAGTTGAAAATGATTTTTTCCTTTCCCTTGTGATTTTAATCTTTGTGGTTTCCACTATAGGTAATCAAATTTGGACACACATTGGCATAATATCCTATCTCATTGTAACCAAAACATCTAACTGCGGGTGATTAATTTCCAACCTATTCATCTTCCCTATAGTTAGGGAAAAAATTTACATCATTACCACATCACAAACACTTCCCTGACTTTGAGACACAATCTCTAGTATTCTTTCTACCACACTTCTCACAAGTTAGAAATTTGGTTTTTTTACCTCCAAGATTCTTTGTTGAATTCTGTCTCATTGCTTTCCAACTTGATCTCTTCTTTTGTTTTCTCTCATTGAAAAAATTCTCTTTAGAAAAATCTAATTCTACCTTCTCAACACATCAGATAATTTTCTCAGAGAATTTTAACTCATCAGATGCTATGAACCATCGATAGTTTGACTTAAATCCTGAGTAAAAACAATTTATCTTACTATAAATAGCCCAGATAAAATTTGGGATGAACTATGAAAAATGGGTGAAATTGTCCTCATATACAGCCATCAAATCATCATCATTTTGTCTCAATTCTATGAATTTATTTTCTATCCTAATTTGAACAACCTTACAAAATTATTTCTCAAGGATGATATTCTTAAATTCATTCCATTCCATTGCATCAATATATTCACTTCTTATGGTATTTTTAATCATTGGCCACTGCATATCGACTTAGATTTCTGAATAATAAACAACAAGCCTAACCTATTGACAGTCTGAATGCCCCATTACATCAAAAAGATTTTCCATTGCATTAATCAACCCTTCATCTTGAATAGGGTCACATAATCCTCTGAATAATGGGGGATGTAGACTCATGAATTTCTCCACAATTGACATATACCATTGCGGTTGGTCTAGCTGATCTAGTTCATATAAATCACCACCATTTATTACCTAATTAAACCAATACATCAGTACCACAATATTTTCAGTTTCGATTCTGGCCATCTCATGATGTTAATTTAGATGGTTATTTCCTTCAATGTCCCTTTTCTATAATACTACCATGTTTCCTCTATGGAAAACCATTCTTAAACACACATATCTCACACGAATCAATGTGGTGATCATAAAATGCTATATCATTTCAATTTGACCATAAATTGAAAATCATTTATGGATATTCCATTAACAATATTCTAATTCATAATTTTATCCAAACTGACCATTGATACCATCTATAATTCCCATGCATTAAACATTACATAATCTTGAAATAAATAAATAATTTTACATTAATTCAAATTGAGGATCATTTTAGGTTTAGTGATTTGGATAATTATGTCATAACTCATACATAAAATCCTTAATATTACTAGTATAATCATCTACTCACAATCCATTTTATCATAAAATAGAAACTCTATAAAATGAAACATGTTTCATTTCATGTTTTAAACATCATGACTTTTCATTGATCCCGTTATTGACACTATTCTTCTTTAATTCCTGTAATTTCTTTCCAAAATATGGGATGAACATAAAAATATCATTAAGGGATAGATAATGAAGTAAAAATGTTAGTCTTGAGATAACATGGAAACCATGAATACTTTATCATAAAATAATACTTTTTACCATTATAAAGAAGTAAATATAATTCATGGAATATAAGCATGTTTCATAACGTTTTTTTAACCAAAATATTAGCATAATTCCATTAGAAAGAAACATATAACATATAAATGTATCTTTGAACATAAAAATACTGAAATGGAATAACCATATGGTCAAATTCCACACATATCACTAAATGGAATATCCATAGGTCCGACTTCAATAAATAATTCATTGGAGGTTATAACATAACCACCCATCCTTGGTTTATCACAAAGCCAACCATATTTGATTTATCATGTAACCACCAGTCTTTGGTTTATCACATAACCACCTTTAAAATGTCCATGTACCATCATAAGACATAAAAGATTGAAATTATCAACACTTCACTTGAAAAATTTCAGTTTCAATCACAGGAAATCATTTCAAGATTTTGAAACAATAAATATACCTTAAAAATAAAATTAAACACAACAACTCCAAAAAAAGGGAATAAGGGATTTCTTTTCCTTTTAAAAACATCAAGGCTTATAGTGGAATCCAAATATAAAATAATTTTTATGGCGATGGAGAGGTCGTTGTCGTCACATACGTTAAAAACATTCCTTTTGTTATTTAGTAAAATGCATTGTCGAATAAGGATTCCCATTGAATGAAAATAAAATCCAAAGGGGTTTATTATAAACTGTATAAAATAAGGATGTGTATATTATCAAAATATTCCTCAATGAAACGAGATTGAGATGAAGTCCCTTTCCTTGTGTTCGACTTCTCTCGTTTGTTCTTTATATTCATGAATAATAAATATAGGTTAATTTATAATTTCTTTAGAAAATTATTCATTTTTATTATTCATTTTATATTATATATCATAATGTTAAAAAAAATTACATAATTATTCAAGTTCATATTGGTCAGTTTGTTGATACTCGATACATTAGTCGAAAATGAACTTGTTTGAAGTAAAATGTCCATGTGGTCAAAATTAAATCATCTCAAGATTATTATTCATAATGTAAATTTCATATATATCCAGTATATATTTATTTATAATATCTATAATATTTGGAGATATGAAATGAAATGCATCATTCTTGGAGACGGTTTACCATACATATGCATGAACAATACATTCATTTAATTTTTATATTAAAAGATTAATAATAAAATATATGCAAATTATAATACTAGTATTATATTCATGTCATTAATGTCTCATAGGTTTAATAAAAAAATACCTTATACATTCCATGTATAGCATGAATGAGTCATATCACTTTGATAGGGCGGTAGTCCACACTTCTTTAAATGAAATTATAGTATATAAATATAATGGAAATCATAAAGGTATGTTGTAAATGGAAATTAAAAAATCATAGAGTCATTATAAATATAATATATATCATGTATAAATTTAGTCCCATCATAATGGCCACCATGAGAGGTGGTAGGAGAAAAATGAACAATCATCGATTCGTGAGGTTTTAGATCGACGCTCACAGAAACAGTAGGTTATTATCTATTAGATGGAGGTGTGTGTATGTTTAGTTTGAATACTTCTAATAAGAAAATCCAAGTATATTTAGGATTCTATTTTGTTTATGTAATCCTAGATTAATAAGTTATCAAGTAGTACATAAGGAAAATAAAGGAACAGAACTTGAGAGAACATGTTACCTATAAATAGGGTACCTTCTATTAATTTGAGCCAAAAGGAGTTATTGAATTTCCTTCATCCCAAGGTAATTCGTATCGTAGGAAGGGATGGATGATGGATGATTTTTTTGAGTAAAATTTTGTAGATACAAGGGGCTTTAGAGGTTTGAGTATGTGGGTATAAGTGGTGGCCCTTTATAATAGGGTGGAGGGGCACTTTGAATAGTCTTGAAATATTATTTTATTATAAAATTATTTTAGAGTTACAATAGCTAAAAATTGATATATTTTGTGGATAAGATAAGGATGGGTATAAATAATCTCAACCAATATGTTATACATAAGTGTAGGTTACAAACTTGACCTTATCTTTTAGTGTCGACCCTTAGTTAAAAATAATAACTCTTACCATGTCTTCTTGTATTTTGATAATATATGGTTACTATAGTTACTATAAACTACCAATAGAACAAAAAGTATAAATTTAATGACATTTTAAAAATTATATAATACATTTGGTGGAATATTATGTTTTTAGGAAAATTATATAATTTAATAAAATAATATTTGTTCCAAAAACACATTTATATCAATTTTGACACTATTTGTTAATAGATTTTTGGTAAAGTCATAAAAACTTGATTAATTATGAAAAAAGGAATAAAATAAAATAAAAAGTGCTAATATCATCCCTAAAAATAGTGGATGTCATCAAAAAGAACAAATTACCTTTATTTTAATATTTATAATATCCTTTATTTGAGTCATTAATTAATAAGGTAATCCCTGCATCGTCATTGTGTCATAAATAAATGTATATATTTATAGTATAAATATTTTAAATAAAATACCATAATGTATTAAATATTTTTATCTTTATAGTGACTATTTATAGTTAAAGATATGAATTATTTAACCCTATATTAGAATCGTTTTAATAAAAAGATATAGGTTTGTGTTATATTTCCCTTTACTTTAAATTAATTATTATAACATGTCATTATCAAAACCAAGTGGCTCCCAAAGTCCAGAAGTTATGAATAAGGAATATTTTGGTCTCAAATTACTCATAAAATAAGATTACTACACATGTTAGGGTATTTTATTATTATTATAATATTAATTTTACCCTTATTTTCCAGATTCACCCTTTAACCATGGTAAATAAAAATAATTACTAAAGTTATTATGAATAATGCACAAAACTAAAAGGTACCTAATTACAAGAATTGTACCTTCTTATTCTAAATATGAAATTAATTTTTTTAAATTCAAAATATAGAAATTATAGTTATTAATATAAAATTAATTCACACTGTCATTTATATAAGTCATTTGGGTGAATATTAGATTTTTATTACAATTATATCATTTTAAAAATATTATTTGTTTTAAAAACTCACTTATATCAATTTTAACACTATTTAGTAAATGATTTTTGTTAAAGTCATAAAAATATGAATCCTTCAAAACAAATGAATTTACCCTTATATAATATGTCAATATCATCTATATGGTTCGTTTATGGAATCAAAAATTTAAAATCAAAATTATTTTAATTTTTATAATAACTTTTATTTGAATATTTCATTAATAAGGTAATCACTTTATCATCATTGTGTCAAAAATAAATTTATTATTTTTAGTCTAGAAATAATAAATAAAATAAAATAATGCAAGGAATTGTTTTAGATTTCTAATGAATATTTCTATTGAAATAGATCATTTATATAACCCTATATTAAAATTATTTTAGTAAAAAGATACCTGTTTATGTTATATTTCTCTTTACATTAAATTAATTATTATAACATGTCATTTTCATCCCTTAGTGGCTCCAAAATGTAACAATTTCGGCCTCAAGATTGTTTATGTCAGCCATGACTCAGAAAATAATATTCGGACACATGTTGGGGTAGATTAATATTATTATAATATTATTTCTTATGATTATTTACAAAATTTTCTATTTAAAAATTGTAAATAAAAATAATTACTTAAATTAGTATTATTAATGTAAAAAAATAAAGTTTAACTATTTTAAAAATTTGGACCTTCTGATTATAAATATTTAATCCATTTTTATAAATTAAAATAGCTAAAATTATATTAATTAATTTAAAATTAATTCACGTTGTCAAAACCAGAAAGTGTGTTCTTATGAAATAAATATTATCAATAGATTGACATGTTTTTATGTATACTTTAAAATTAAAATGAATACCAATGACCCTAATTAGATTAAATGATAAAAACATAATAAAATTAAACCTTAAAACCATTAAAAAATTTAATCAATTTATATAAATAAATTAGATGAACATAATGTTTTGACTCAAAATATGATATTTTTTCACTATTTATTAAAAAAAATAAAACTTTATCAGAAAATTACAATAAATTTATCAAATGTAAATTTTGATTTCCCTCCCCTATAGGAGAAGTATATTTTTTCATATAGAAAATATAAAATGAAAAAAAACAAAATTTTAGAGGTGTTTTCCATCCAAATGTGATAAAACGACCATTTAAAAAATACTACAGTATTTAGTACTTAAAATTCGATTTGTTATCATTTTAATCCTCAAAAATGTATTGGATAAAAGTAAAAACATTTATCAAACATGTATAATCAAATTGTAGTTAGTTCTATTCATTCCCACCAATACAATGACTATTATTTATGTACCAATTGAAATAACAATACTATTATTATATTATTTATCTGTATAACTCATTTTTTTGTGCAATGTATCATTTAGGAGAAACCGATTGTTGCGTGTTGACTATGCAATCAGAAAAAGCATCACCTTTAATGTAAAATTAATATACTATTAACAAATATTAATAGAAATGAAAAATTATTATTCTATAAATACATAGTATGATATATGATTCCCCCATTTGGAAATTATGTCCCCACAATTTTTTTACATATCAAATAAGTGGGGTTGTTTATCCCTTATTGAATTTTACAATTCCCATGTATCTTCTTAAAATATATAGTCTTATCATAAAACCTTTACCTGATTAATCAACTTATTTTGTAACACTTTCTCATAGTGGTAAATATTTTTTACTAGTTGTTCCTCGTAATAAATATTCTCTTCCAATAGAACTACCTCTAGACTCAAAACTTGAGATAGACCTAGAATATACTTTTCGACATTGAAACATGAAAAGCATTGTGTACCTTAATAAAAAATGGAGATAAATCCACCCTATAGGAAACTGATCCAACATTCTCTAGGATTTCATTGGGTCCAATGAAAAGTTTAATCAACTATCATTTCTTACCAAAGGTCATCAGACTTTTCCATAGAGAAAATTTTAGAAATACATGATCACCTACCTCGGAATAAAGATCCTTCCTCTAGTTATCGACATATCATTTATGCATGCACTGAGATTTCCTCATGTTCTTCTAAATCAAATGATCTTGGTATGCCTTTTCTTCTACAAATTTTTGTCCCATCAACCTCCTTTCACCTACTTCATCCCAAAAATCTAGAGTTCGATACCGCTTTCGATATAATGATTCAAATGGTGCAATCAATATACTAGAATGAAAACTAAAATTATAATAAAACTCAACCAATGAAAGATGTTGATCCCCACTTCACTAGTAATCCATCAAACAAGTATGTTCCAAATCCTCTAAGGTCTGAATTGATCGTTTTGACTTCCCATCAGATTGAGGATGAAAATTTATACTAAAATTTAATTTAGTTCCTAAAAACATATGAAGGCCTTTCCAAAAGATAGAAGTGTATCTATGATCACAATCACATATAATAGTGAGAGGAACTCCATGTAACCTCACTATATCTTTATGATACAACTATGAAAGTTGATCTAGAGATAGAGTATCTCAAATTGGAGAAAATTTAGTATATTCAGAAAATTGATCAATAATAAACAATATTTCATTATTACCTAAACAATTATTTAGTAATCCAACTATGAATTCTATGGATAGATTTTCCCATTTGTACTCTGGAACTGGAAAAGGCTGAAGCACCCCTTTTGGTAATTTCCATTCTGCTTTAACCTATTGAGAATTCAAACACGTCACAATAAATTTAGCAATATCTCTTTTCATTCCATCCCACCATTAACACTCCCAAAGATCTTTGTATATCTTATTATTTTCAGGATGAACTGAAAAAGGAGAACTATGATCTTTACAAAACAACTCTTTCATCAAATTTTAATAATAAAGAACATATTATCTCTTTCCAAACCTTAAATCATAATCTTTATCAGTATTAAATTCCGATAACATTCCCTTATGAATCAATTCAACCTTTTTCTACAACTCACAATATTCTTTCTGTGATTTCTTAGTTCTATCTAATAGAGATGATTTCACTGCAACCAAAACCAAAATAGTGGAATTCCCAACACCCAAAACTTCCAATCCAAAATTAAACAAATCAGAATCCAAAGGATCTCATTACAAACATATTATAGTTAATGTAACATTACTCTTTAAACTCAAAGCATATGACATTTTATTTTCCTTTCTTCGATGGTAATGAATTCTAATATGATAGTTCATGATTAATTCTAGACATCTCCTTTTTCTCGTGTTTAATTAATTTTGAGTGAATATATCATTCAAACATTTTTGATCAGTATATATTTCAAACATTATGCTATAAAAATTATGTTTCCATGTTTTTAATTCAAAAAACAATAGCAGCTAATTCCAAATCATGTGTAGGGTACATTAACTCATTAGTTTTTAACTGATGTGCAAAATACAATATTGACTAAACATTCTTCAATTGGACACAACCAAGTCCATTCAATGATTCTTCACTATATATATCAAATTCACCATTCTTGAAAGGCACAACCAAGATTGGATCATTTACCAATCTTCCTTTCATTTCGTGCAAACAATAATCACATTATTTTGTCCAGATGAAACTAACTCTCTTATGAGTTAGCTTAGTTAGTGGTCTAGAAAACCGAGAAATATTTTCTACAAACCTATGGTAATAAGTCTCTAATCCAAGTAAACTACAAATATCTATGATACTGGTAGGTCTTGGCCACTCTTCAATAAATGTTTTTATAATGGTAAATAGTTATGCCATCTTTATCAAAAATATGACCAAGGAAATAATTTTTTTTTCAAACAAAATTATCTCTTACAAAAAATTCCATGAAGTCTATTTTCATTTAAGGTTCTCAAAACAATCCTTATGTAACTTTCATGTTCCTCTCATCTTTTATAATATTCAAGAATATCATATACAAATATAACCACAAATGGATCCAAAAACCGATGAAAGACTCTATTCATGAGATTCATAAATACAACAGGTTCATTAAATAACCCAAAAGGTATAACCAAAAACTATTTATGTCCACATCTCTTTCATAATGATATCATTGGAATTTCATCGTCATTCACCTTCAGCTGATGGTACCTAGACCTCAAATCAATCTTCAAAAAAGACTGAGCTATCTGAAGCTAATAAAAAAATTATCGAAATGATCCAATAGATACTTTTTCTTAATAGTGATGTTATTCAAGGACCTATATCCATTACATAGTCTCATTGATCCATCGTTATTTTTCACAAATAAAACTACATCACCAAATAGTGAAGTGCTTGGTCAAATAAAACCTTTATAAATTAATTACTGCAACTATTTTTTAAATTACACCACTTCTACTTGAGCCATTAAATAAGGACATTTACTAATAGGATTTAAATCCGTCACTAAATCAATTGTAAATTCAACCTCATTCTGGAGAAAAATACTATTAAATTCGTTGAAAAAAACATTTTTGAATTCATTCACTACATAAATGCCACTAATCAAAACATTTTCTTTATTTTAAACAACATGATCTAGATAACGTTAATTTCCATCTTTAATCCATCATTCAACGTATTTTTATCTTATAAATGGTAAAGATTCCTTGAATAAAAATTTCTTGGATTTTCAATCTATTTTAGCATGAATAACTATAATCTAATCTATGCCCAAAATGATTTCAAATTCCACTATAGGAGTTTAACCAGATTTGCAAGAAAGGCTATCTCACCTATGATAATAGGAAGATTCCTATAAATCTTTGGTACTTTAATACTACTACTTTTAGTCTTTACCCAATGGTGTATATCACATTATAGAGGTTGGATTTCCAGTTCAACTGAAAAGGGCTCTGAAATTAAAGAATGTAAAGATGTAGAGTAAAATAGAGTATTGGCATATTTTGAAGAAATCTATAAATTACCTATCACTACTTCATTGGATGGAACCACATCAATTGTCGTAGTTGAAAATGATTTTTCCATTACCTTATTAATTCAATCATTGTGGTTTCTACCATAGGTAATCAAATTTGGACACACATTGGCATAATATCCTATCTCATTGCAACTAAAACATCTTACTGTTGGTGTTTAATTTCCAACCTAATCATATTCCCTATGGTTAGGAAAACCATTACCATTCTTACCACATCACAAACACTTCCCTGACTATGAGAGACATTCTCTAGGATGTTTTCTATCACACTTCTCACAAGTTAGAAATTTGGTTTTCTTACTTCCATGATTATTTGATTAATTCTTTCACATTGCTTTAAAACTAGATCTCTTCTTTTGTTTTTTCACATTGAACACATTCTCATTAGAAAACTCTAATTATACCTTCTCAACACATCAGATAAGTTTCTCATATCATTTTAACTAATGAGAAGCTAAGACCCATAGATAGTTTGACTTAAATCATGAGTAAAAACAATTTATCTTACTATCAACAGCCCAGATAAAATTTGGGATGAACAATGAAAAATGGGTGAAATTGTCTTCATATGTAGCCATAAAATCATCATCCTTTTTTCTAAATTCCATGAATTTACTTTCCACCCTAATTTGAACAACCTTACGAAATTATTTCTCAAGGATGATATTCTTAAAGTCATTCCATTCCATTGCGTCAATCTATTCACATCCTAGGATATTTTTATTCATTGACCACCACATATCGACTTAGCTTTCATAATAATAAACAACAATACTAACCTTTTGACTGTTTGAGCACCCCATTACATAAAAAAATCTTTTCCATTGAATTAATCCACCCTTCATCTTGAATAGGGTCACATCATCCTCTAAATGATGGGGGATGTTGAATCATGAATTTCTCCACAATTGACATATGCCTTTGTGGTTGGTCTAGTTGATCTCATTCATGGAAATCACCACCATTTATTACCTAATTAAACCTATCCATCACTACAAAAAACCATTTAGTTCTGATTCTGACCATCTCATGATGTTGATTTAGAAGGTTATTTCCTTCTATATGCCTTTTTTGTACTACTACCATGTTTCCTTTATGGAAAAATATTCATAAACACACATATCTCACACAAAGCAATGTGGTAATCTTCAAATTCTATATCATTTCAATTTGACCATAAAGTGAAAATCATTTATGGATATTCTATTAACAATATTCTAATTCATAATGTTATCCAAACTGACCACTGATACCATCTATAATTCCCATACATTAAACATTACATAATCTTGAAATAAATCAATAATTTTAATTTAATTCACATTGAGGATCTTTTTAGGTTTAGCGATTTGGATAATTATGTAATAACGCATACATAAACACCTTAATATTACAAGTAGACTCTTCTACTCACAATATATTTTATCATAAAATAGAAAATCTATAAAATGAAACATGTTTCATTTCATGTTTTAAACATCATGAATTTTCCTCGATCCCGTTATTGATACTATTTTTCTATAAGTCCTGTAATTTCTTTCCAAAACATCGGATGAGCATAAAAATCTCATTAAGGGATAGATAAAGAAGGAAAAATGTTAGTCTTGGGATAACATGAAAACCAAGAATACATTATCATAAAATAATACTTTTTACCTTTATAAAGTTGTAAATATACATCATGGAATATAAGCTTGTTTCATAACATTTTTTAAACCCAAATATTAGCATAATTCCAATAGAAAGAAACATATAACATATAAATGTATATTTGAACATAAACTTACTGAAATGGAATAACCATATGGTCGAATTCCACACATATCACTAAATGGAATATCCATAGGGCCGACTTCAATAACTAATGCATTATAGGTTATAACATAACCATGCATCCTTGGATTATCACAAAGCCACCCATCTTTGATTTATCATGTAATCACCAGTCTTTAGTTTATCACATAACCACCCATAAGATGTCCAAGTACCATCATTACACATAAAAGATTGAAATTATCAACACTTCACTTGAAAAATTTCATTTTCAATCATAGGAAATCATTTCAAGATATTGAAACAATAAATATACCATAAAAATAACATTAAACACAAAAACTCCAAAAAAAGGAATAAGGGATTTCTTTTCATTTTAAAAACATCAAGGCTTATAGAGGAATCCAAATATAAAATAATATTTATGGAGATCGACATGTCATTGTCATCGCATACGTTAAAAACAATCCTTTTGTCATTTAGTAAAATGCAGTGTAGAATAAGGATTCCCTTTGAATGAAAATAAAATCCAAAAGGGTTTATTATAAACCGTATAAAATAAGGATGAGTATATTATCAAAATATGACTCAATGAAACAAGATTGATATGACGTTCCTTTCCTTGTGTTCGACTTGTCTCGTTCATTATTTATATTCATGAACAATAAACATAGGTTAATTTATACTTTCTTTAGAAAATTATTCATTTTTATTATTCATTTTATGTTACATATCATCATGTTATAAAAATTATATAATTATTCAAGTTCATATCAGTCGGTTTATTGACACTCGATACTTTAGTCGAAAATGAACTTGTTTAAAGTAAAATGTCCATGTGTTGAAAATTAAATCATCTCAAGATTATTATTCATAATGTAAATATCATATATATCCAGTATATATTTATTTATAATATCTATAATATTTTGAGATAAGAAATGAAATGCATCATTCTTGGAGATGGTATACCATACGTACACATGAACACTACATTCATTTCATTTTAATATTAAAAGAATAATAATAAAATAAATGAACATTATAATAATAGTATAATATTAATTTCATTTATGTCTCATAGGTTTAATAAAAACATACCTTATAAATTCCTTGTATAGCTTGAACGAGTCATATAACTTTTTGGGCGTGGTTTTCCACACTTCCTCAAATAAAATTATAGTATATAAATATCATGTAAATCATAAAGATATGTTGTAAATAGAAATTACATTATCATCGAGTCAATATAAATATAATATATATTATGTATAAATACAGTTTCATCATAATGGCTACTATGAGAGGTAGTTGGAGAAAAATGAACAATCATCGATTCGTGAGGTTGTAGATCGACGCTCATAGAAACAGTAGGATATTATCTATTAGATGGAGGTGTGTATAGGTTTAGATTGTATACGTCTCATAAAAAATCCAAGTATATTTAGGATACTAGTTTTTTTATGTAATCCTAGATTAAGAAGTGAAAAGGGAGTAGAGAAGTAAAATAACGAAACCGAACTTGAGAGAAGACGTTACCTATAAATAGGGTACCTTCTATTAATTTTAGCCAATAGGATTTATTGAATTTCCTTTATCCCAAGGTAATTATTATTGTAGGAAGGGATGGATGATGGGTGATTGTTGAGTAGAATTTTGTAAATACAAGGGGCTTTAGAGGTGTGGGTATGTTGGTATAAGTGGTGGCCGTTTATAAGAGGGGGGAGGGGCACTTTGGAGAGTCTTGAAATATTATTTTATTATAAAATATTTTAGAGTTATAATAGTTAAAAATTGATATATTTCAAGGATATGATGAGGATGGGTATAAATAATCTCAACCAATATGTTTAAGATAAGTGTGGGTCACAAACATAACCTTATCTTTTAGTGCAGACCCTTAGTTAAAAACAATAACTCTTACCATGTCTTCTTGTATTTTGATAATATATGTTTACTGTAGTTACTATAAACTACCATTTAAAAAAAGTAGAATATTAATGAAATTTTAAAAATTATATAATACATTTTGTGGAATCTTATATTTTTAGGACAATTATATAATTTCATAAAATATTATTTAATTTAAAAACTCATTTATGTCAATTTTGACACTATTTGTAAATTGATTTTTGGTAAAGTCATAAAAACATTATTAATTATAAAAAACGGAATTAAATCAAATAAAATGTGTTAATATCATCATAAAAATAGTGGATGTCATCAAAAAGTTCAAATGAACTTTATTTTAATATTTAAATATCATTTATTTGAGTCATTCATCAATAAGGTAATCCCTGAATCATCATTATGTCATAAATAAATATATATATTTATAGTATAAATATTTTAAATAAAATACCATGATGTATTAAATATTTTTATCTTTATAGTGACTATTTAAAGTCAAATATATCAATTATATAACCCTATATTAGAATTTTTTTAGTAAAAAGATACATGTTTGTGTTATATTTATCTTTACATTAAATTAATTATTATAACATGTCATTATCAAAACCAAGTGGCTCCCTAAGTCCAGAAGTTAGGCCTAAGGAATATTTTGGTCTCAAATGACTCATAAAATAAGATTAATACATGTGTTAGGGTAGTTTATTATTGTTAGAATACTAATATTACCCTTATTTTCCAGACTTACCCTTTATCCATGGTAAATAAATATAATTACTAAACATATTATGAATAATGTACAAAAATACAAGGTATCTTTGTACAAAAATTGTACCTTCTTATTCCAAATATGAAATTCATTTTTTTAATACAAAATATAGAAATTGTAGTAATTAATATAACATTAATTCACATTGTAATTTATATAAGTTATTTGGGTGAATATTGGATCTTTATTTATACTATATCAGTTAAAAATAGTATTTGTTTTAAAAACTCATTTATATCAATTTTGACACTATTTAGTAATTGATTTTTGTTAAAGTCATAAAAACATGAATCCTTCAAACCAAAGGATTTACCCTTATATAATATGTCAATATCATCCATAAGGTTCGTTTATGGAATCAAAAAGTTAAAATTACATTTATTTTAATATTTATAATATCTTTTATTTGAATATTTCAATAATAAGGTAATCACTTTATCATCATTCTGTCAAAAATAAAATTATTAATTTTAGTCTGAAAATTATAAATAAAATAAAATAATTCAAGGAATTGTTTTAGATTTCTAATTAATATTTCTATTGAAATAGATAATTTATATAACCCTATATTAAAATTGTTTTAGTAAAAATATACATGTCTATGTTATATTTCACTTTACATTAAATTAATTATTATAACATGTCATTTTCATACCTTTGTGGCTCCCTAATATAACAATTTCGGCCTCAAGATTGTTTTGGTCGTCCATGACTCAGAAAATAATATTCAAACACATGTTGGGGTAGATTAATGTTATTATAATATTAATTTATATGATTATTTTCCAAATTTTCTATTTAAAAATGATAAATAAAAATAATTACTCATGTAACTATTCTTAATGTAAAAAAATAAAGTATAACTATTTAAAAAATTTGGACCTTCTGATTATAAACATTTAGTCCATTTTTACAAATTCAAAAAACTGAAATTATATTAATTAATTTAAAATTATTTCATGTTGTCAAAACCAGAAAGTGGGTTTTTAAGAAATAAATACTATCAAGAGATTGACATGTGTTTATGTATAATTTAAAAATAAAATTAATACCAATTACCCTAATTGGATTAAATGATAAAACCCTAATAAAATTAAACTTTAAAACCAATAAAAAAATATAATCAATCTATATAAATAAATTAGATGAAAAGAATGTTTTGACTTAAAATATGATATTTTTTCCCTATTCATTAACAAAAATTAAACTTATCAGAAAGTTACCGTAAATTTATCCAAAATAAATTTTGATTTACCTCTTATATAGGAGAAGTATATTTTTTATATAGAAAATATAAAATGAAAAAAAAATAAATTTAAACGGTGTTTTCCATCAAAAGGCTGTAAAACGGCCATTTAAAAAATATTACAGTATTTTGTACTTAAAATTGGATTTGTTATCATTTTAATCCTCAAAAATTTATTGGATAAAAGTAAAAACATTTATCAAACATATATAATCATATTTTAGTTAATTATATTCTTTCCCACCAATACAACGATTATTATTTAAGTACAAATTGAAATAAAAATAATATCATTATATTATTTTTCTGTATAACTCACTATTTTGTGCAACATATCATTTAGGAGAAACTGATTGTTGCGTGTCGACTATGCTATCAAACAAATCATTGAATTTAATGTAAAATTAATATATTATTTACAAATATTAATAGAAATGAAAAAATATTATTCAATAAATACATAGTATGATTCACCATTCCCCCATTTGGAAATTATGTCCCCACAATTTTATTTACATATCAAATAAGTGGGGTTGTTTATCCCTTATTGAATTTTAAAATTCCCATTTATCTTATTCAACTATATGGTCTTCTCATAAAAACATTACATGTTGAATCAACTTATTCCGCAACAATTTCTCACTGTGGTCAAGAATTTTTACTAGTTGTTCCTCATAATAACGATTCTTTTCCAACAAAACTACCTCTAGACTCAAAACATGAGATAGACCTGGAATATACTTTCTCAACATCGAAACATGAAAAAAATTGTGTACCTTGATAAAAATGGAGGTAAATCCACCCTATATGAAACTGATCCAACATTCTCCAGGATTTCAATGGTCCAATGAACAGTTGAATCAACTATATTTTCTTACCAAAGCGCGTTAGACTTTTCCAAGGAGAAAATTTGAGAAATACCTAATCACCTACCTGAGAAGAAAGATCTTTCCTCTGGAAATTGACATATCATTTAAGCATGCACCGAGATTTCCTCATGTTCTTCTAAATAAAATGATATTGTTATGCCTTCTCTTCTTCCAATTTTTGTGCCATCAACTTCCTTTCGCCTTCTTCATCCCAAAAATCTAGATGTCGACACCGCATTCGATATAATGATTTAAACGGTTCCATCTATATACTAGAATGAAAACCAATATTATTAGAAAACTCAACCAATGAAATATGTTGATCCAAAATTCACTAGTAATTCATCAAACAAGCATGTTCCAAATCCTCTAAGGTCGGAATTGGTCGTTTTTACTTCCCATCTGATTGAGGGTAAAAATTTATAATAAAATTTAATTTATTTCTAAATAACATATGGAGGCCTTTCCAAATGTTATAAGTGAACCTATGATCACGATCAGATACAATAGAGAGAGGAACTCCATGTAACCTGACTATATCTTTATGATACAACTAAGAATGTTGATCTAGATATAGAGTATATCAAATTTGATGATAATGAGTTGATTTAGAAAATTGATCAATAATAACCACGATTGCATTGTTACCTAAAAAAGTATTTGGTAATCCAACTATGAATTCTATGGATATATTTTCCCATTTGTACTCTGGCACTGGAAAAGGCTAAAGCATCCCTTTTGGTAATTTCCATTCTACTTTAACCTACTGAGAAGTCAAACACTTCACAATAAATTCAGAAATATCCCTTTTCATTCCATCCCACCATTAATACTCCCAAATATCTTTGTATATCTTAATATTTGTAAGATAATCTGAAAAAGGAGAACTATGATATTCACATAATAAGTCTTTCATCAAATTTGAATAATAAATAATGTATAATTCCTTTCCAAACCTTAAATCATAATCTTTGTCAATATAAAATTCCGGAAACATTCCCTTATGAACCAACTCGACCTTTTTCTACAACTCACAATCGTCTTCCTGTAATTTCTTAGTTCTATCTAATATAGATGATTTCACTGGAAGAAAAACCAAAACAGAGGAATTCCCAAAACCCAAAACATCCAATCCAAAATTTATAAAATCATAATCCAAAGGATCTCGTTAAAAACATAGTATAGTTAATGTAACATTACTCTTTCAACTCAAAGCGTATGCCATTTTATTTTCCTTTCCTGGATGGAAATGAATTCGGAAATGATAGCTCTTGATTAAATCCAGGCATCTCCTTTGTCTCGTAGTTAATGCATTTTGAGTGAATATATCATTAAAACATTTGTGATCAGTATATACTTCACACTTTATACTATAAAAATTATATTCCCAACTTTTTAATTCAATAAACAATAGCTGCTAATTCTAAATCATGTGTAGGGTACATTTACTCATGAGGATTCAACTGATGTGAAGAATAAAATATTACCTGAACATTCATCAATAGGACACAACCAAGTCCTTTAAATTATGCATCACTATATATATAAAATTCTCTATTTGAGGAAGCCACAACCAATATTGGATCATTTACCAATTTTCCTTTCATTTCTTGCAAACAATAATCACATTATTTTGTCCAGATGAACCTAACTCTCCTATGTGTTAGCTTAGATAGTGGGATAGATAACTGAGAAATATCTTCTACAAACCTTTGTTAATAATTCTCTAGTCCAATAAAACTATAAATATCTGTGATACTGGTCGGTCTTGGCCACTCTTGAACAACTTTTTTTACAAGGGTAAATAGTTATGCCATCATTAGAAAAAATATGACCAAGGAAATTAAATTTTTTTAACCAAAATTATCTCTTACAAAATATTCCATGATGTTTATTTTCTTTTAAGGTATTCAAAACAATCCTTAAGTAACTTACATGCTCCTTTCATCTTTTAGAATATTTAAGAATATCATCTACAAATATAACCACAAATGGATCCAAAATTAGATGAAAGACTCCATTCATGAAATTCATAAATACAACTGGTTTATTAAATAACACAAAAGGTATAACTAAAAACTAATTATGTCCATATCTCATTCATAATGATATCATTGGAATGTCATCGTCATTCACCTTCAGCTGATGGTACCCAGACCACAAATAAATCTTCAAAAAACGATGAGCTCTCAGGATCTAATTAAAAAAATCATCTATATAATCCAATCGATACTTTTTCTTAATAGTGATGTTATTCAAGGATCTATATCCAATACATAGTGTCATTTAACCATCTTTATTTTTCACAAATAAAACTACATCACCAAATAGTGAAGTGCTAGGTCGAATAAAACCTTTATTAAGTAATTACTGTAACTATTTTTTAAATTCCACCACTTCTACTTGAGCCATTCAATAAGGAAATTTAAAAATAAGATTTACATCCGTCACCAAATCAAATTTATATGCAACCACTTTATCGGGAAAAATACCAGTCAATTCATCAAAAAAACATTTGTGAATTCATTCAGTAATGAAATGTCACTAATCAAAACATTTTCTTTATTTTAAACAGTATGATCCAGAAAACATTCATTTCCATCTTTAATCCTTCATTCAACGTTTTTTTATGTTATAAAAGGTAAAAATTCCTTGAATAAAACATTCTTGGCTTTTCAATCTATTTTATCATGAAAAACTATAATCCAATCCATACACAAAATGATATCAAAATCCACTATAAGATTTTAACAAGATTTTCAAGATAGACTATCTCACCAATGATAATAGGAAGATTCCTATAAATCTTTGTTACTTTAATAATACTAGTTGGAGTATTTAACCAAAGGTGTATATCACATTATAGAGGTTCTATTTCCAGTTCAATTGCAAAGGGCTCTGAAATTAACGAATGTGAAGATGTAGAGTCAAATAGAGTATTGACATATTTTGAAGAAATCTATAACAGACCTATCACCAGTTCATTTGATGGTACCACATCAACTTTAGTAGTTGAAAATGATTTTTACATTCCCTTATGCTTTCAATCTTTGTGGTTTCCACCCTAGGTAATCAAATTTGGACACACATTGGCATAATATCCTATCTCATTGTAACCAAAACATCTTACTGCTGGTGTTTAATTTCCTAACTAATCATCTTCCCTATAGTTATGAAAAAAATTACTATTCTTACCACATCACAAACACTTCCCTGGATTTGAGAGACATTCTATAGGATGCTTTCTAACACACTTCTCACAAGTTAGAAATTCAGTTTTCTTACCTCCAAGATTCATTGATGAATTCTTTCCCATTGCGTTCCAACTAGATATCTTCTTTTGTTTTCTCTCATTGAACACATTCTAATTAAAAAACTCTAATTATACCTTCTCAACACATCAGATAAGTTTCTCATAGCATTTTAACTCAGAAGAAGCTAAGACCCATCGATAGTTTGACTTAAATGCTGAGTAAAAACAATTTATATTACTATCAACAGCCGAGATAGAATTTGGGATGAACTATGAAAAATGGATGAAATTGTCTTCATATGAAGCCATAAAATCATCATACTTTTGTCTCAATTCCATGAATTTATTTTCCATCCTAATTTGAACAACCTTACGAAATAATTTCTAAAGGATGATATTCTTAAATTCATTCCATTCTAGTGCATCAATCTATTCACTTCTTATTATATTTTTAATCATTGACGAACACATATCGACTTATCTTTCATAATAATGAACAAAAATACTATCCTTCTGACTGTCTAAACACCCCATTACATCAAAAATATTTTCCATTGCATTAATCCACCCTTCATCTTGAATAGGGTACATAATCCTCTAAATGATAGGGTATGTTGACTCATGAATTTCTCCACAATTTACATATGCCTTTGTGGTTGGTCTAGTTGATCTCATTCATGGAAATCACCATCATTTATTACATAATTAAACCTATCCATCACTACAACAAAACTTTCAGTTCCGATTCTGACCATCTCAAGATGTTGATTTGGAAGGTTATTTCCTTCTATATTTATTTTCTGTACTACTACCCTGTTTCTGCTATGGAAAACCATTCTTAAACATAGATATCCCACAGGAAGCAATGTGGTAATCTTCAAATGCTATATCATTTCAATTTGACCATAAAGTGAAAATAATTTATCTATATTCTATTAAATATATTCTAATTTGTAATTTTATCCAATCTGACCATTTATACCATCTATAATTCCCATGCATTAAACATTACATAATCTTAAAATAAATCAATAATTTTACTTTAATTCACATTGAAGATATTTTTAGGTTTAGTTATTTGGATAATTATGACATAACTCATACATAAAAACCATATATTAAAAGTATACTATGCTACTCACAATCCATTTTATCATAAAACAAAAACTCTATAAAATGAAACATGTTTCATTTAATGTTTTAAACAGAATGACTTTTCCTTGATCCCTTTATTGACACTATTCTTCTTTAAGTCCTATAATTTCTTTCCAAAACATGGGATGAGCCTAAAAATCTCATTAAGGGATAGATAAAGAAGGAAAAATGTTAGTCTTGGGATAACATGAAAACCATTAATACTTTATCATAAAATAATACTTTTTTACTTTTATAAAGTTGTAAATATACATCATTGAATATAAGCCTGTTTCATAACGTTTTTTAACAAAAATATTAGCATAATGCCAATAGAAATAACCATATAACATATAAATGTATCTTTGAACATAAACATACTGAAATGGAATAACCATATGGTCGAATTCCACACATATCAATAAATGGAATATCCACAGGGCCGACTTCAATAACTAAGGCATTGGAGGTTATAACATAACCACCCATCCTTGGTTTATCACAAACCCACCCATATTTGATTTATCATGTAACCACGAGTCTTTGGTTTATCACATAACCACCTGTAAAATGTCCAAGTACCATCATAACACATAAAAGATTGAAATTATCAACACTTTACTTAAAAAATTTTAGTTTAAATCATAGGAAATCATTTCAAGATATTGAAATAATTAATATACTTTAAAAATAACATTAAACACAGAAACTCCCAAAAAAGGGAATAAAGGATTTATTTTCCTTTTAAAAACATCAAGGTTTATAGAGGAATCCAAATATAAATTATTTTTTACAGCGATGGAGAGGTCGTTGTTGTTGCATACGTTAAAAACATTCATTTTATAATTTAATAAAATGAATTGTAAAATAAGGATTCCCTTTGACTGAAAATAATAGCCAAAGGGGTTTATTATAAACCGTATAAAATAAGGATGTGTATATTATCAAAATATGCCTCAATGAAATGAGATTGAGGCGAAGTCCCTTTCCTTGTGTTCAACTTGTATCGTTCGTTCTTTATATTCATGAATAATAAACATAGGTTAATTTATACTTTCTTTAGAAATTTATTCATTTTTATTATTCATTTTATATTACTTATCATCATGTTATAAAAATTACATAATTATTCAAGTTCATATCGGTGGGTTTGTTGATACTCGGTACTTTAGTGGAAAATGATCTTGTTTGAAGTAAAATGTCCATGTGGTCAAAATTACATCATCTCAAGATTAATATTAATAATGTAAATATTATATATATCCAGTATATATTTATTTATAATCTTTATAATATTTCGAGATAAGAAATGAAATGCACCATTCATGGAGACGGTATACCATACGTACGCATGAACACTACATTCATTTCATATTCATATTAAGGGAATAATAATAAAATAAATGTACATTATAATACTAGTATTATATTCACGTCATTTATTTCCCATAGGATTAATAAAAACATACCATATACATTCCATGTATAGCATGAACGAGTCATATCACTTTGAGGGAGTGGTAGTCCACAATTCCTCAAATGAAATTATAGTATATAAATATCAAGGAACTTATAATTTTATGTTGTAAATGGAAATTACATAATCATAGATTCAATATAAATATACTATATATCATTTATAAATATAGTTCCATCATAATGGCCACCATGATAGGTGGTAGGAAAAAATGAACAATCATCAATTCGTGAGGTTGTAGATCGACGCTCATAGAAACAATAGTTTATTATCTATTAGATAGAGGTGTGTGTAAGTTTAGTTTGAATACTTCTAATAATAAAATCCAAGTATATTTAGGATACTATTTTTGTATGTAATCCTAGATTAATAAGTGAACTGGGAGTAGAGAGGGAAAATAAAGGAACAGAACTAGAGAGAAGACGTTACCTATAAATAGGGTACCTTCTATTAATTTGATCCAAAAAGATTTATTGTATTTCCTTCATCCCAAGGTAATTATTATTGTAGGAAGGGATGGATGATGGGATATTTTTTGAGTATAATTTTGTAGATAAAAGGGGATTTAGAGGTGTGAGTATGTGGGTATAAGTGGCGGCCTTTTATAAGAGGGGGGAGGGGCACTTTGGAGAGTCCTGAAATATTATTTTATTATAAAATTATTTTAGAGTAATAATAGTTACAAAGTGATATATTTCGATGATATGATGACTATGGGTATAAATAATCTCAACAAATATCTTTTAGATAAGTTTAGGTCACAAACTTAACCTTATATTTTAGTGCCGACCCTTAGTTAAAACAATAACTCTTACCATGTCTTCTTGAATTTTAATAATATATGGTTACTATAGTTACTATAAACTACCAATATAACAAAAAATAGAATATTAATGACATTTTAAAAATTATATAATAAATTTGGTGGAATATTATATTTTTAGGACAATTATATAATTTAATAAAATAATATTTGTTTTAAAAACTCATTTATGTCAATTTTGACACTATTTGCTAATTGATTTTTTGTAAAGTAATAAAAACGTGATTAATTATAAATAAATAAATTAAATAATATAAAATGTGTTAATATAATCCATAAAAATAGTGGATGTCATCAACAAGTTCAAATTACCTTTATTTTAATATTTATAATATCATTTATTTGAGTCATTCATTAATAAGGTAATCCCTCCATCGTCATTGTGTCATAAATAAATGTGTATATTTATAGCATAAATATTTTAAATAAAATACCATGATTTATTAAATATTTTTATCTTTATAGTGACTATTTATAGTCAAAGATATCAATTATAAAACCCTATATTATAATCGTTTTAGTAAAAAGATACATGTTTGAGTTATATTTCTCTTTATTTTAAATTAATTATTATAACATGTCATTATCAAAACAAAGTGGCTCCCAAAGTCCGAAAGTTAGGCCTACGGAATATTTTGGTCTCAAATGACTCATAAAATAAGATTACTACACGTGTTAGTGTAGTTTATTGTTATTATATTATTAATTTTACCCTTATTTTCCAGATTTACCCTTTAACTATGGTAAATAAAAATAATTACTAAAGTTATTATGAATAATGTACAAAACTAAAAGGTACCTATTTAAAAAAATTGTACCTTATTATTCAAAATATGAAATTAGTTTTTTTAAATTCAAAATATATAAATTTTAGTAATTAATATAAAATTAATTCACATTGTCAAAACCAGAAAACGAGTTTTTAAGAAATAAAAATAATCAAAAGATTGACATTTGTTTATTTCCAATATAAAAGTGAAATTACTACCAATAACCAACATTGTATTTAATGATAAAAACATAACATAATTACACTTTAAAACTAATAAAAAATATAATTTATCTATATATATAAATTAGATAAAAATGAAATTTTGACATAAAATGCTGTATTTATCACTATTCATTAAAAAATCAACTTTATGTGAAAAGTACCAAAAAATAATCTAAAGTAACTTATGATGTAAAAATTCTATGTAAGAAGTTTTTTTTTCAAATATTACATATAAAAGTGACAAAAACTATATTTAAAATGAATTTCAATCAAAATGCAGTAAAATGACTTTAAAAAAAATATTAGAGTATTTTATGCATAAAATTTGATTCTTTTTCATTTTAATCTAATAAAATTTATTGTATAAATGTAAAAACATTTAACAAACTTGTATAATCATATTTTATTTATTATTTTCATTCCCACTAATACAACGACTAGTCATTAGCTACCATTTAAAATAATAATAATATTATATTATTATTGTTTTTCGTATAACTCAATATTGTGTGCAACGTAAGATTTCAGAGAAACATGTTGTTTTGTTTTGAGTATTCTATCATAAAAATCATAACCTTTAATTTCAAATTATTATCTTATTCATAATTATACATATATATGAAAAATTATTTTTCTATAAATACATGGGATGCTACAATTGAAGTAAAAAAAATTGATTTACATCCAATTGTAGAAGGAATTTTTTTGGTGCATAATTGATTAAATGTTCTGAAAATTTATTCATATAAATTTTATGATCATCCATTTGGATGTTGAGAATATATTTTATATATTATTATATAATTTCATTCCATATAAAATGATTTTTATTTTCCTTGGTTTATATATTTGTTATGTTCATTTTTCCTGAATTTAAAATTGATTTAAATTATACTTTAAACAATCATAGGGAGGTTATTTTTTATTTAATTATTTTAAAATAATTTTTACATAATAAGAACTAATTCTTACTCATGGTTATAAAAAACCATTGTTTAATATGAAAAAATATAAAAAAGTGGCTATTATTAAAAATTAATTCTTGATGATAGATAAGAATAACTTATTTTTCTGAAGGTTGTGTAAGAATTTCAATATTCTATGAAGTTCAATTTCATTATATGTATGATTATAAAAAATATTATTGAGAAAATTTATATCTATAACGTGTATTTAACAACAGTAAATGATCCTTCATGTAATATTAGCCCTATAATTTATCAGTTTTAATTAGAATAAGTAAAAATTAACTAATGGAATTGACAAATGTAGTAGATAATTATATGTTTAATAGTAGAGTCATGGATCATAAAACTCAGATAACTTGGACATCAATGATTGTCCTTTATGGGATTGATTTATCTTTCCATGGAATAAATTAATTGAAGATATAATGTTTTAATCAACTAAAACCAAGGGCTAATCGAGATGGGTAAATGAATATAGACCTTATGATGAGAAGATAAAAATAGAATTTGAGCTCTATGTTTTATATTAATAAAGATATTCATTTTAATCATTGATTAAATTTTGTATAATTTGATTCTACATTATATCTATGAGGCCATTTGAAATTTGAGGTTCAAACAACCAAGAACCGTTCGATCAGGAATGAGTAATGGATGAATATTGTCAAATGGGTCATGGGTATTTAAATTAGGTGTTGATTCTCCCTTGAAATACCATATATTATTATGAATTTTCTGTTAATAAGTTGAAAGAGATTAAGAGCATGATTCTTCATGGAAAACATGAAGGTGAATGAATATTTTGTGGAATTGTATTATTTTAACTGATGGTGAAAAAGGATTTCAACATCTATGGTCACACCTAGAAACTGATGTAAAATATTAATTAATTAGATCACATGATTTATTTTTGATATTTAAAATATAAAACTGGATTGATTACATAATTATTAGATGTCATTCATATTACTATTGATCTTGTACGAATGTGTAGTGGTCAACTAAATACATGTAAGGAATGACTAAATATAAATGAGATAATGTTTAAACTTATATTGGATATATTTTTTTTGGATTTTATATCATGTAATATTAATAAATTATGACTAAGTTTATTCAAGGTTAGTTTAATTAGTTTCCAAAGTGTGTGTGGTTTGTGGGATGAGCCCATGGTATCTCAAGTGTCTAGTTATATATAGGGAGAATAAAGTCCAATAAAATCAGTGTAGGTTGAGATATGGGATTGAAATTAAATTTCTAATAAAGGTGATACATGAGGAAGTTATGTAATAAGTTGATATTTTTAATGGATAATGCAGTCATGTTTGATGTGAAGTGAAAATTATTTAGTAGAAAAATATTAACACATTGAGAAATAGGTAAATTTTAGGAAACATGTGGGTCCTAGTATAATTATTATAAATGATAATAAATAATAATTGGGAGACAAAAATTATTAAAATAATATAGATTAAGGAAGGATATGAGTTACATGACAAGTGTAATTTCACAAAAATTGAAGATATAATTTCACATAAAATTGGGAATCATGTAAGATAAATATGATTGAGGTGTTTTTTCTACAAAACATGTAATACATGGAAACCTTTTCTTCATTAATAGGAGGTGTAATGAATATAAATTGATGAAACTATTAATATATAAAAAATTCAAGATATGCATCTATGTAATGATAAGATGGAGAAGATATAGAATCTTGTGTGGTAGCAATAAATTTAGTTAAGAAGTAGAGATACAAGTATTGGAGTGGACTAAAATATATGTTCTTTCATCAATATATAATTTTTTAGTGATAAGTTAAGATATGATGATATTGACGTTACTTTTAGAGGAGTATTTCAAAAATATTTTCTAATTCATTTGATATAGATATTTGTTCCATGAAATGAGTTAGGAAAAGGGTAGAGTTTAAAAGAAGTGATATATTGAGATAGATCATCAACCCATTTTTAGAAATATACACCCAAACTAATTTTAGAGACGTTATCATGGAGGTATAAAGTGAATTATTTTGTGTTAAATTATATTTTGTGTCATTTTTAACCCTTTTTATGGAATTTTTTTCTTAAATAATGAGGGTTGTCGTTATTTTTATAAAGTAAAATCAATTTATTTTGATTAGATATTTTCATAATCAAATGGTTGATATATGTAGCCACATTGAGTTAATTATTTAATAATGATATATTATTTCATCAATTAAAATATAATTTTTCATATCCTCTATTTAAACCTCTTAATCTTCATCAAGAATTAATAGCATAGTGAACATGATTATATTATGTTGAATTATTGATATAATGTGATTTTTATCATTTTATATAAAGAATAACATACATTATAATTGTTTGGTAATAATTTTTTGAAATTTTAAGTGTATATTATTTTTATATATTTCCCATGAAATGATTTTAATTAGAATAAAATCACTTTTATAAATATGGAGTTAGAAACAAAGCGTTATATATAGTTCATACCCACTTGTCATCATATGTAAACATACTTCAAATAAATTAGTGTTATTTTTATTTTAACATAATTTTGATAGAAAACACTACATAAATTTATAAAAATAAAAAAACAGTTGTAATAATAATAATAATAATAATAATAATAATAATGTTACAATAGATAATACACAACAACCTATAAATTATAAATATTTGATAATTACTATCACTCTATTTCTTAGGGGATATTATTTTGGAATTAATTCATTAAAAAAATGTACATTATATCAATTGGAATTATTTCTAAAGAGTTTTCGCAATATCATAATGTTTTATTAAAATATTGATTCATTATATTATAAATCCATCCATGTAACTAATATTTTGATTAAATTTATTCCATTAGTGTGTCTAAAATTCCACATTTCTACATTTATAAATATTGAATATAACCTTAACCACTAGTTATATTTCTTATCGTATGTCTTGAAATGATTTGAATTATATCATTCCTTTATATCTATAAATAGATAGTATATAGCATTCTAGAGTTGAGGTAGTGGGAAGAAAAAAGAAAAGGAATTTTTTGATGAATATTTTACAATATACAATTATGAAAATAGTATTGAAACATTAATTGATAGTTATGAAACCAAAAACAAAACAAAAAATTGATCCAAAAACATGATAAAAATAAGGATATACAGAAATTTTGGTTGGAATCAATTGAATCAGATGAGTGACTTAAATGAAAATATATATTATATAATGAGGTTATTATAATATTTAATATTAAATTAGTCCTCATTCATTAGCTATAAAACTTTTATAGACTTATTTATGAATATCCACATATGAATCATTGGGATTTCAAACAATCAAATAAATCTATGAAACTACATGGGGTAATATAAACCGAATTAAATTATGATCACTACCATTTTCATTAGATGGAGATAAAAATGATGGTTGTAATTACTCCTAATCTACATTAATAAGGAATTAGTGAGAATATATGAAAAATATCTAAGATAATAATTCATAGGTCCTTGGATAGATTCAATAAGTAATGAACTTTTTGGGAATTAGAAGACCTTGGGACACACTTTTCATGAATATTAGGATATATTCAATAATTTTTTTTATTTTTCCTAACTATTTTCAAATTAAGTAGATATTGATAAAATATTTTTATAAGGGATTGGTACTCACTGATAGTAGCATATAGATTATTCTATAGGGGTGCTTTTTTTACAAACATAATATTCTCCTGTGAATGACATTAAAAATATGGCCCAATTTACCCAATTGTTTAGAAAAATAGATTATAATTTAAATGAAATTTTTTATATAATTTTATAATTATTGTTATGAAAATAATATAATTTTGAATGAATTTTTTGATCATATCACTGTTATTATATTATTTAGTTTCAATAACCCATCACCAGTGAAAACTAGTTATGAAACAAGCATCTATCATCAATTTCACTCAATACTTTCTTCATCATTAGATCATTTTAGTGACCAATACCCTCAAATGTATGAATCACCTAAAAACTATAATATAATGTGAAGCACAGAGGTATGTAATGATGTATCACAAATAATGGTGGATGAATCAGTGTTATTGTTTTAAAATTCTTTAATTGAAATATTATATTATGATTGGTTAATGTTCCAATAAACTCTCTGCAACTCTTATTATAACATGTATGTAATTAAAAATGAAAAAATTAAATTTAAATATGTATTATTTACTATGTTTCCCCAATGTGTATGATTATTTCATATAGTTTTTAAGTGAATTATGAGATTTAGATAATCACTATATTACTCGTTTTACTTCGTGGGAATGAAATAAACAAACTTTAATCATGTAAGGATATATAGTTTTTTATAGGATAAGGGAATAATATGTCCTTAACTATTTGTAAGGAATCATTGGTGACCTTATGATGGAAACTTTAGTTGTAATTAAATGAGTTTTTCTGGAACAAAGCTAGGTAATCCCTAAACTGGACACCCATCATGTCATATAGAGAGTCCTAAATATAATTCTAGATCCCCAAGGGTTAGTGATAAGTACTTATGCATCTATAACTACCATTGGAAACTATTTACCCCTCAATAAAACAAAAAATCTATAATTGGAATATATATAATAAATAAAACATGATAATAAGAATTTTTATAGTGGATGTCAGAGAATACAAGGAATCATAGGTTCCAAAAAATTTGTAAAAAAGTATATATGGTAAAATACACACCATATCCATGTGATGTGAGGAAAAGAACTCCACAAATTTCACTACCATATTCCTAAATCAGGCTAAAATGAGTACCCGCCAAAACCATGAGATGCCATAAATTTACCTATTCCTGGTACAATATTATCTAAACACATCCAATGGTATGTGTAGTGTGTGATAAAAAAATCCTACTAAGATCCTAAAAAGTTTTTCATAATCTCATTTTATGTAAAAACAATTAAACTTGTTTAAATAAATGAAATGAAATATATATATATATATACAAACATTTTTCAATAAAACATGGAAGTCCACCCTATTTAAAAAACTTTATAAATAATTAAAAAAAAACACATTTAATGGAATTTATAAGCAAACCATTTCTTAATGGGAGATCCGTGGAAACTAATCCTCATGTAGGTTAGGTATGCATTAGCTAGGATCACAAAGCCTTAATAATAAAATGGAAAATTGTGAACATATCCCAAATACATTGTCCAAGGGATGAGTGAATACTCAGATAAGTAACCCAACCTGTCATAACAACATTTATATATAGTTACAATGTATGTCCATTCTATGTATCTACAAACCATCGTAGCATACTTATCCATATATATCCTTATCCTATATACAAAATTTTTCCATATTCCTTATCCCTCACTTGGAGGACTTCAATTTCAATAATATCCTCTACCTGGAGGATTCTATTTTTATGGCTGAAATAATATTAGGGGTATATTATACATCAATAATCAAACTACCCAATTCACAATATAAAATGCTTTAAAATTGAATTCCATTTTCAATAGAAAATGGGGAATTCATTTAAATAAAAAATCCTAAATATCACATTTTAAGAATCATAAATCATTCAATTGAATTTTTTTTTTAAACTAATTTAGAGTGACAAAGGATTCATGGTTTAAAGAAAGTGGTATTTCATGAAACCACATTCATCAATAACTTGACATTTCCAATAACTGAACAAGGTCCACATTCCAAGAGGAACAAATGGTAAAATCAGATTAGGTGAACCTTAAACCATGAAACTAATATTATGAAACAAAATTTAGACAATATATATCAATAATGGAATATAAAAATTGTTACCAAGATAATTCCTAATCAAGTGCTAAATGACTAACATAGAGGTATTCTATTTCATACTTCCTCAAAATAGTGCTAATGGAATTTTCATTAGATCATAAAACAACCCATGTATCTAGAAATAAAATCCTTGATCTAAATATCAATTCATGAGTATGATGGAATATCTATAAAAACAATGAAAAAAATGAAAAAAAATCATACATTGTATTTTATTAATCTAACAAAAAATATTCATTGGAGTCTCTCTTTACAGGAGTGGGGATCTACAAAATATTCATGTGGAACAACTATAATTGACATAAAAATATTTTAGGGGAATAATATCATAAATTTATGGTTCATCAGGTCTAAAAATGAATTAAATTTTTTTTATTATCTATCATATTATTTAACTATACAGTTCAACAAACCATTCACTAACCATGTGTCTATATCTATCCATTAGAAGAATCCACAAAAGTTTGCCTAAATGTTTTAATAAAAATTATCTAACCATGTGAAACACCATATTAATGAAATACCAAAAGTCTTGTGGTTTACAGAGAATCCTGATTTTTTTGACCTAACTGTGCGTCAAAATTGAAACTACCAAGCAACCACAGAAAACATTAAAATATAACCTAGAACAACTAAATAACAGATCAAAACAAAATTTGTTAAAAATAAATGAATATAACTCACTAAATGTGACATAAATATAATGGTTATCTTATATTTCATTACATTATAGAGTAAGATCATCCTCTTAAATATCAGTTTTTCAACTATATGAACATTCTCAATTACATTTCATGCAAGATGACCATATTTAGAAGCCATAAAATTGATTAAAATCCATATAAAAACATATAGAAATTATTTTTAATATTTATTATAAATAAAAACCCTATTTTATTACAATACTACAATTATTTGTTCCATGAAATAGATTATCAATAATACCAAGATACAAATCAACCACTCACGCCTTCCCTCTATTTTATAAAACAGACTCGCAAGATGATATTTTATCATAATATAATTTTAATATCTTCTAATATTTACCTCTTATTATATTATTTGGATAAATATTATTTCCATAATTATTCTATAGAAAAAATAACCTCTTATTGTAAAATCCAATTTAAAATTCATCTATGGATGTCCGTGACATATAATCTAATTCTAGTACATAATAATTATTTCAATTATTTTAATTAAAATAAAAAAATATAATAAAATAACCTAACATTTAATTATTTTATAATGTTATATTGAATTATAATATAATAAATAGACCATAAAATTTGTGACATAAAGATCAATAATGTATTGTGTACCATTATGTCACTGGAAAGCATATATTTTTTGAACTACTGAATCATTACATATCACCTCATAAAGTACAATAAAACCATCATATTATATTTTAGACCATTAATTATCATCAGTAATCTCTATGTTACCCTTATTCCCCATCAAACCATTACATATATTCAATAAAAATATAAAAATTTGTAAAATTACTTTGTGGTACTAATTATATGTTATAGAACTCAGAAATATTTATGGCTATGTGTGTAAAGACCTGTAAAATTTCCTTATGTCCCCATAAAGATACATCATAAACTAGGGAAACAAATGTGGGTACTGAGCACGCATCTGAGCCTCCCACTCCCAAGTGCTCTCCTGGAGGTTCCCTTGCTGCCATATGATGCACACTAGAGGAATCGACCATCCATGTAGGACCCACTCCTGTCGATCCTCGATCTCCACTGGGACCTCCGCAAAATTCGCCCCATCATCAATGTCCAGCTCCCAATGGTCAATGATATGCATCGGGTCGTGCACGTATCTCCTCAGCTGAGATACATGGAAGACGTCGTGCACCAGGTGCAACTGAGGTGGTAGAGCCAGGTGATAGGCTGCCACGCCAATCCTCCTGAGAACCTGGAATGGTCTAATTATGCGTGGAGACAACTTGTCGCCTCAGCAAAATCTCCGTAATCCACGTCGAGGTGAGACACGCAAGAAGTCATGGTCTCCATCCTCAAACTCTAGTGGCCTCCACCTCCTGTCAGCATAGGACTTCTGCCGGATTTGAGCTTTCCTCATCCGCTCCTGGATGATCTGGACCTTCTCTGTCGTGGCCTGGACCATCTCCGGTCCCACAAGTGCTGACTCCCCATGGTCTGTCCAGCACAAAGGAGTTCTGCAAAGTCGGTCATACAATGCCTTGTATGGTGCCATCCTGATGGTGGAGTGGTAGCTGTTGTTGAACGAAAACTCCACCAAGGGTAGGTGGTCCTGCCAGCTGTGACCAAAGTCGAGGACACATGCGTGGAGCATGTCCTCGAGAGTCTGTATGGTCCTCTCAGTCTGACCATATGTTTGAGGGTGAAAGGCGGTGCTCAGACGTAGTTGCGTCATGAACGCCTCCTACAAAACCTTCCAATGCCGGTAAGTAAAGCGAGCATCTCGATCGAAGATGATATATGATGGCACACCGTGAAGTCATAGAGATGTCCCAAGCTCTCCAATGAGCCCTGCTCTTTGATGGGTAAGAAGTGAGCCGACTTGGTAAGTCGGTCGACAATCACCCAAATGGAGTCGTTACCTCTGGAATTGCGTGGAATTCCAGTCATGAAGTCCATGGATATCCCATCCCACTTCCACTCCGGGACCTCCTAGGGCTGTACCAAGCCTGTTGGTACCTGATGCTCTGCCTTCACCTGCTGGCAGGTGAGGCATCGAGAAACAAACTCTACCACAACCTTCTTCATTCCCGACCACCAATGATGTCGTCTGAGATCCTGGTATATCTTCATCACTCCAGGATGTACCACCAAAGGGGAAGTGGAAACTCTCTCAGCACCTCCTCTCGTAAAGCAACTGGTACCAAGGTACGTCCTCTGAAAAAGAACATCGTGCTCTGCTCCAAAGGAGAAACCATCAGGTGCATGTCCTGAGACTTTCTACGCACGCCGTGTCTCATAGTCAGCGTCCCCATGATGTGCCTCTCTGACCCACTGTAGTAGTGGAGGGGTGCCTTTGAGAGACTGAAGGAAGGAAACTCCATCTCTATCCATGAAGGATATCTGCAAAGCGGCTAGCTGCTCTGTCACCTCCTCAAGTAGCTGAATGCCAGTCCTCCTGCGGAGAGCATCGGCTACCATGTTCCCCTTCCCAGGATTATAGATTATATCAAGGTCATAGTCATGGAGGAACTCGAGCCATCACCACTATCTCAGGTTCAGGTCCTTCTTAGAGAAGATGTCCCTGAGACTCTGATGGTCAGAAAAGACTGTAAAGCGCTGGCCCATCAGGTAATGTCGCCATGTCATCAGAGTGAAGACCAATACTACTAACTCCAGGTGATGGGTAGTGTAGTTCTTCTCATGCGTCCTCAACTGACGTGATCCATAGTCGATCATCGCCCGCTCCTGCATCAGGACACATCCAAGTCTGGTCCATGATGCATCGTAGTAGACTACATACCCTACTCCCTCCTCCGGAAACCTCAAGATAGGTGTGCTGGTCAATCTCTGGATCAGCTCCTGGAAGCTCTGCTAACATCTGTCTGACCACACAAAGGGTTTCCCCTTCTTCGTAAGAGCTGAGAGTGGTGCTGCAAATCTGGAGAGGTCTGGCACAAATCTCCAATAGTATCCAGCTAGTCCCAAGAAACTCCGCACCTCCGTCACGCTCCTGGGTGGCTCCCAAGCTAGCACTGCCTTGATATTCATAGGATCCACCGCAACTCCCGCCTCAGAGATGACGTGTCCCAAGAAGTGGACCTCATGTATCTAGAACTGACACTTCAAGATCTTTCCATAAATTTGGTGCTCTCAGAGTGTGTCTAGTACAACCCGCAAGTGGTAGGCGTGCTCCTCCTCAGTCGTCGAGTATATCAAAATGTCGTCGATGAAGACCATGACAAATCGATCGAGGTATGGATGAAATATCCTATTCATGAGGCTCATGAACACCACTGGAGCATTGGTTACGCCGAATGGCATAACCAAGAACTCATAGTGGCCATACTGACGTCTGAAGGCCGTCTCTTGCACGTCCTCATCCCGAACTCTGAGCTGATGATAGCCTGACCTGAGTTCTATCTTTGAGAACCACCGTGCTCCCTTGAGCTGATTGAAGAGGTCATCAATACTCAGTAGTAGATACTTGTTCCACACTCTCACCTGGTTCAGGCGATGATAGTCGACACAAAGTCGCAATCTCCCTTCTGCCTTCTTGGCAAACAATATCGGGGAAGCCCAGGGTGAAACACTGGGTCGGACGAATCCCTTGCCCTGCAAGCCCTCCAACTATACCCGTAGCTCTCGAAGCTCGGCGGGAGACATCCGATATGCTGGGGTGGATATCGGGGTTGTCCCGGGGTACATATCAATATAAAAGTCCTCTTATCTGTGAGGAGGTAGTCCTGGAACGTCGTCGGGAAATACGTTTGCATACTGATCCACCACTGCAGGAAAACTAAGACTCCGCATGTCAACTGCTCCTAGGATGAGGCTAGCCAACTGATGAGTGATGGGTTGTCCTCTCCTCTGTGGAAGTCCATCAAGTGCTGTGAAGGCTTCCTTATCTCCAGTGAAGGTGAACCTGCTCCCGTCGGTGCGTACACATCGCACCTTGCGCCTAATACAGTCAATCTGTGCATGGACTGTAGATAACCAATCCATGCCCAAGATGACGTTGTAAGGCCTCGACGCCGCTACAAAAAGATCTCAGGCGAAGCTCTCGCCTCCTAGAGTATGCTCACACTGCCGGCACCAGTGTCTAATCGTCAAGTCTGCTCCTGTAGGAGTCTCTAGCCGTAAGGATCGAGCCAACGGCTCTGTCGGAATCTCTGATCTCCGTACAAGGGAAGTGGCTATGAAAGAATGACTCACTCGTGTGTCTATAAGAACTGCAGCAAGGGTGGAATAGACACAGATAGTACCTCGAATCATCTCAGGTGCGCCGTGGTCATAGGCCTCCGCTACTTGGAGTCGTGCCTGTCTCTTCCTGCCAGCTCCCTATGGTCAGGTTGGACCTCCTGGTGGTTGTGGTGGTAGAGCCTCAAAGTGTCGCCCACCACCTGCTGCTCAGCCAGCTCCTCTGCCTCATCCACCTGCTCCCTACGCACCGCCACGGTTGACCCTCTTCCTTTTCCTGGGTGGCCCCTCAATCATCTGCTGCTCCTCGGCATGGTGGGTCGGGCAGTCACGAGCCATGTGGCCCTGCACGCCGCATGTTTAGCACTGTCTGGCTCTCAAAATACTGGCTCAGTGCTGTGTTCCCCGCACTGTTGAGCTAGTTTCCTGAGGTCGTCTTCCTGAGGGTCTGGTCTTCCTGGACCCATGAGTCATCCGTCGACTGCCTGCTGCAGAAGACTCTGCTACCTACTACCCAGCGGTAGGTCTCGCTGCTGATGTAGACTCAGCAAGAAAGATCTCAATCAAAAGGGCTCGCTCTAGTACTCTTTCCTAAGTCGGAATGAGGAGTGAGATCAGCGATGCCTGATCTCATGCCTCAATCACTTCTCAAAGGACCGGGCCCAAAAGAATGGGTCTCGTACCATGTCTGTTGAGTAGCGCGCGAGATTGGTAAATCTCACCGAGTACTGGGCAACCGTCAAGCTGCCATGCCGCAGCTGAAGAAGCTCCTAGATGCGCACCGTACGGAGGTTGGCTGGGATGAACTCTGAGCGGAAGAGGCTCTCAAAGTATGTCCAGAGAAGAGATGCCTCATCGTGCACCTGGAGCATCAAGCTCCACCATCGGCCCGTTGCCGCATGCAGTAGGGTCGCTGCGAGGATCACCATGAGGTCTACTGGTGTCCTAACTAACCTGAAAACTTGTACCACTGCCTCCAGCCAATCCTCGGATGCCTTGGGGTCCGTCTCCCCGCGGAAACTAGGCGGTCACAGGCACTGAAACTCGTGCATTGCACTAAGAGAACGTGCATCGTCAGCGGCTGGGGCTGGTAGCATCGGTGGCTCGGCAGGTAGAGGTACCGTCAGTTCCTCTACTGTCAAAGGGCCCTGAACTAATGCCTCGTCGCTCGGTGGGCTGTCGTCACGTACAACTCTCGGAACCCTAGCTGGCTGCTGTCGTGGGGTCACCCTGAAAATAAACAATTGTGCCATGGTCAAATAGTATACCAGGTGAGCTGACATAAAGTAATCACAAAGAAAACTTGAAACACACATTCAATCAATATTTTCGTGTATTAAGTCGGAAATCAAAAGTCAGGGTCATGGTGTACGAATATGTCGGTCGCCGCACTAACACTAGAATCCCTGTACTGATAACCACACCCAATACGCTTAACAATATTGCTTCACATAGAAAAATATCAGAGTCCAAAGTTCTGTGGTAGAACCGAACATCTCTGATACCAATTTGTCACGACCCATCCTCGGAGCCCATGCCGTCACTACCCCAAGCCCGCCTTCCATAGGCTAGGGGCTGGCGACTAGCACCAAGGCGTAATTCCTGGTAAAAGGGAAGGCATTACCTTTTTAAAGTAAACAAACACCACAGAGCAAGAAAGAAGTAGATGTAAACACTAAGTAAAAATTGGGTACAAAAGTAAGTGCGGTATGTAAGTGGATACAAACCCAAACTGAATGTAAAAGTACAACTGGAAGGGAAAACAACAATTGAAAAGTAAAGCCGCAACGTCGACCTGTCCACTGGAAATCCCATATGAAGGATGAGTACATATATCCTCCACATCTCCTCAGGTCCATCCGTCCACTCCAAGAACGTTACGCCCAGTGGTCCACCTCTAGGTACTGTCCTACTCCACAAGCCTCAACCACGACCAGCGTTGTTCGCCGTTTGCAACCAACACAACGTAGTGTGGGCATAGCCCATGCAGGGGTGAGTATAAGATACTCAGTAGGGACCCTGAGACCCCCGAAGGTCTCCCAGAACCCACAAAGGATAATCCACAAAGGAAAGATACAATCACGAAGTAACATTCAACCCTGCTTAGGTATATGCCCATACATATACCTAAGTCATCAATTCTTGTTTGGCTCTAACATCCAAGCCCAAGTACAACCGAGTCCACACAGAAAAGAAAAATGTAAATCCACACAGGATAGCACAACACAATCCACATAGGAAAGAAAAATAGGATTCAGCTCACAAAGGTATACTTCTTCTTAAGATGATAGAGATGATCAAATATATCCATTGATTCATCTAATCCGTCGGACCCACAAAGGATCGAAAGGTACTAACCCCCGTAATGACCCACAAAGGATCTGACCACACAGGATTGATAGGTAACTAACCCCCGCAATGACCCACAAAGGATCTGAACCACAATGAATCGATAGGTAACTAACCCCCGTAATGACCCACAAAGGATCGATAGGTAAGTAACCCCTGCAAAGACCCACACAGGATCGGACCCACACAGGATCTGTAGGCGCTGGCCCACACAGGACCGCTGAGCGCTGACCCACACAGGATCGTACCCACATAGGAGCTGTAGCACTGATCCATGTAGGATCGCTGAGTTCTGTAGTCATCGTCGTCGAATCCACTAAGGATCTCTGTACAGTCGTCGTCGTAGTCGCAGCCAGCTCTAGGGTTCCCACACACAACAAGCTCATTCGGGAGGGTCTGATCCACGAGCCGAGGGGCTGATACATCAACTGAAACATAGTCTAGAGTTAATGTATCCAAAAATTTCATATCGCCAATAGGAACTCGACGGCGCGTCAATCGGACGTCCGGTCTGAGTGTTATTGGCTTTTTCGTCCTAGGGGCCCGGTTAGTTTTTAAGTCAAAACCAACTCGACTGTACTCCACCTGCATCGAAACCTTGGGTGGAGTAAGACAAAATTTCAGTCTCAATTAGTGGAATCCATCAAAGTCGATGGCACACCAATCGGACGTCCGAAGCTCAAGTTATAAGCGTTTCCGCTCCGAGGGCCCGGTTGGTTTCTTGTAAGAACCAACCCGGATGAACCCATAGTTCTCCGAAACATTTAGTGTAATATGTCGAAATGACCGTCTCGATCCAAGGATCTCATCGCCGCTGACTGTGCATCGATCGGAGGTCCATAGTGCAAGATATGGTCAAAAGACCGAAAGAGGTCCGAAAACAGGGGGTTTGGGCCCGGCCCAACCCCCCACCCCACCCCCCGGGTCGGCCCGAACCGGGTCGACTTGACCACGATCCGGGTCCGACGCGGCGGGGCGCGACCCGGCCTAGATGGCGCGGCCCGGCCCGACCTGGGTGTGACCCAACCGCGTCCACTGGCAAGGGTGGCCCCACGAGGGGCCGCGGTCTCTCCACGCGGGGGCAGCGCGCCCCCCGCTTCGCTCAGCCGGGCCGGGTCACACCCATCCAGGTCAGACCCAGACCTGGGTCGGGTCGACCTAGTTCAGGCCGACCCAGGGGGGTTGGGCTGGGTCGGTCCGGGCCCAAACCCCCCATTTTTGGACCTCTTTCGGTCTTTTGCCCATATCATGGGATACAGATCTCCGATCGACGCATCGTCAGTGACGATGCGATACTTGGATCGAGACGGTCGTTTCGACATATTACACTCAAGGATTCGGAGAACTTTGGGTTTGTCCAGGTTGGTTCGTACACGAAACCAACCGGGCCCTCGGAGCGGAAACGCTTATAACTTGAGCTCCGGACGTCCGATTGACGTGTCGTCGACTTTGATGGATTTCTCTAAGTGAGACGGATTGTTTGTCTTACCCAGCCCGAGGTTTGGACATAGGTGGAGTACGGTTGGGTTGGTTTTGACTTAAAATCCAACCAGGCCCCTTGGGACGAAAATGCCAATAACTCTCAGACCGGGCGTCCGATTGACGCGCTGTTGAGTTCCTATTCGCGATACGGAACTTTTGGATCCATCAACTCTGGACTATGTGTTAGTTGATGTATCAACCCCTCGGCTCGTGGAGCAGACCCTCCTGAACGAGCTTGTTGTGTGCGGGAACCCTAGAGCTGGTTGCGACTACGACAACGACTGTATAGAGATCCTCAGTAGATTCGACAGCGACGACTACAACACTCAGCGATCCTACCTGGATCAGTGCTACAGATCCTGTGTGGGTCCAATCCTGTGTGGGTCAGTGCTCAGCGGTCTTGTGTGGGCCAGCGCCTACAGATCCTGTGTGGGTCTGATCATGTGTGGGTCTTTGTGGGGGTTAGTTAACTATCGATCCTTTGAGGGTTAGATCCTTTGTGGGTCCTTACAGGGGTTAGTTACCTGTCGATCCTTTGTGGGTCAGATCCTTTGTGGGTCATTGTGGGGGTTAGTTACCTATCGATCCTATGTGGGTCAGATTCTTTGTGGTTCATTGCGGGGGTTAGTACCTTTCGATCCTATGTGGGTCCGACGGCTTAGATGAATTAGTGGATATATCGGATCATCTCTATCGTCTTACGAAGAAGTATACATGTGTGAGCTGAATCCTATTTTGCTTTCTTATGTGGATTGTGTTGTGCTATCCTGTGTGGATTTACGTTTTGCTTTTCTGTTTGGACTGGGTTGTACTTTGGCTCAGATGTTGGAGCCGAACGAGAATTGATGACTTATGTATATGTATGGGCATATACCTAAGCAGGGTTGAATGTTACTTTGTGATTGTATCTTTCTTTTGTGGTTTATCGTTTTTGGATTCTGGGAGACCTTCGGAGGTCTCAGGGTCCCTACTGAGTAGCTTATACTCACCCCTGAAAGGGCTATGCCCGCACTACATTGTGTTGGTTGCAGATGACGGGCATCGCTGATCGTGGTTGAGGCATGCGGAGCAGGACGGTACCTTGAGGTGGACCACTGGGCGGGACGTTCTCGGAGCGGACGGTTGGACCCGAGGATCTGTGGAGGCTATCTGTACTCACCCTTTAGGTGGGATTTCTAGTGGACAGCTCGACATTATGGCTTTACTTTTTAGTTGCCGTTTTCCCTTCCAGTTGTACTTAACTTTCAGTTTGGGTTTGTATACTGGCCCACTTAAATTCTGCACTTACTGTTGTACCCAGTTTTTACTTAGTGTTACTTCTACTGCTTTCTTGTTCTGTGGTGTTTGTTTACTTTAAAAAGGCAATGCCTTCCCTTTTACCGGGAATTACGCCTTGGTTCTAGTCGCCAGCCCCTGGCCTATGGGAGGCATGCTTGGGGTAGTCACGGCACGGGCTCTGAGGACGGGTCGTGATAATGTGTTTTTGGTACATTGAAAAACATAATGACCTACTGTGTTAAATATTACATATTGTTAATAAAATTATTACATATAACTATGATTTCAATGAATTTTATACATTATTTGTTCTTTAACTAATATATAATTTAATGTATCCCGTTGTGCGGATTTAATTTGTAATTTTTCAATAATGAAAACCCATAAATGGTAAATTATTACTTTTAAATATCATAGTGTGTTTCACAAACATGAATTGATATTCCAATAAGAATGTGTAAACTACTATTATGTATCCATTGAAGTTTTAGATGAATATTAAATATTTGATTCCTTTCCCAATAGTTTTATTTTAACCGTTGGAGGAAAAATAGTGTATTTATCTAAGTTAAAATGTTATTTTTTTTGAATCCAAGAAATTTTTATATTGGATCTACTAAATATCAGGGGATCAATGAAAATATTCAAAATCATTGAATGATAAAGATGATATAATTTTTTTCATTCCATGAGGTTAATAGATGAATTATTTATTTTTGATATAAAATAACCGATCTTCCGGAAGTGGTGAAAGTTTTGAACATAATAAAAAATTTATTTTGTTATGGTTATTGTGGAGTATGGACTTTATCAATTTACTTTAGTTCATTTTTTCAAAGAAAATTAGATTCTAGAAACTAGAAAAGGCATATAAGTTTCCATAAATGTTAATATGTATCTTAAATAAAATGTTTTTAAAATTATTAGGATAATAATAATTTGATTTTATGAGGAATTATCTAGATTTGATTGAAATTGGTTTGATGAAGGAAACATTCAGCTTGATATTCAATATGTAGTGACGAATTTGTTTATGTCATATTGGATTAATAAATGACCCGAGTGAGAATATATTGGTTGTTTTGAATTCTATTTAAAAGTAGAATTATTTTTTCATGAATCAATTGAAATGTAACTTCCATGGTGGATGATGTTTAGGATGAGAAATATCCCAATAGGAAATAAAAATTCATGTACATTATGTGATGAATTTCATTTTAGAGTAATTAGAAAGAATCATTCCCATAAGAGCTAGAGTTTTGGAAATGAGGAATATATTTTTACCATGTCATGGAATATAGTGACATGCACTATATGAATCAATATGAAATGTTTGGAGGTCTATGAAACACTTTTTTAATGATTTTGGTTAATTAAAAATGAATTGAAATGGGGGGATAATATAGATGCCACACTAAAGTAAAAGCTGTTTTGGGATTAAAAAACCTTGTCTGAAATGGGTATACCCAACATGGGTGTTTTGAAGGACATTATGACTTGTGAGAATGAGTTTTAGAAATTTGAACATAATGATAAATACAACATTGAGGAAGGAATGTTATGAAATACGTTTCTGGAGTATAAATGAAACATGGGTCACTGAGCAACAATTTTGATATATTGAAGGTTTGTTTTCACCAATATTGGAATTTTGTAAAGGGAATACACCATGGAGTTTTAATATATTTAATTTTTATGTAGTTATGAAAATTTTGTGCTATTATAATGACTTTAATGCTTTGGTTTGAGAATAAGTTACTCAAATTGAATCTAATCATAGTGATTCGATGAAATGATATTTTAAAAATTTATTTATGGGAGAGGAGTTTGAAGTTTGACTTGGTATTAAATTTGTTAATTTTAAGTTAGACATTCAATGGTGATATTTATATCCACCATGAATAAATAAAAAGAAAAAATATAGATCAAATAAATAATATAATCATATAGATAATAGTAACTCTATGTTTTAGGAAGAATGAAAATGGAGTTTTCAAAATGGGATTTAAAGAATTTCATTATTGGAGTGGGGTGTTTTACTGAATAGAATGTTATTCAACATCAAATTTTGAAGTTGTTACACATATTATTTAAAAATATGAATAATACAATTAGCATTCATGAAATATTATCAATGAAGTATTTCTATCGGTATGAATTCTTAAATGTGAAGATGGATGGTGATGAGTTTTATACGTATCATAAATGTCCACATAAGTAAATAAGTCCCTTTCCAGGATAATTATATAAAGTGTAATTGTTGATGTGGGATATTTTATTGATGAAAAAAAATAAGATCTCTCAAAAGGTTTTCTTTATATTGTTATGTTTATATGATAATTAGTTCACTAATATTGAATGGAGCGTTAACATCAATAAATTTTGATACAGTTCTAAAGAGTTCTATATACTGAACAATGAGTGACCTTCGTCTTATTAAATAGACAAAATACATATTGATGTCATTGAGAGTTGTGTGAAAAGGAGGACAAGGTTTTGAGACATATGTTAAAATGTGCTAACTCTATACCAATCTATAGGAAATTGTCCTTGGGAGTTAGTAAGCTTATCCCTAATTGTTTACACACAATGATAACCGGTGAGGTGTGATCATACTAAAAACGTTTTTCCACAATAATATCACGTTTTAGTGGATTTTGGTACAATAAAATAATACAGAATGTATACTTATTTTATATAGACTTATTTAGGTCAATAAAGAATACAGATGTTCTCCAAGATAATTAATTTCCATGTATGGGAAATATGTATTTTTGTTGTGCATTTTAAGAATGGACTGATTGAATTTTGTTCCTTCTAACAACGGAATCAGATCCAAAAGAAACAAAGAGATGGTTAAAAATTTTAATTATTCCATCACCATAATTCACCACCACATGGTTTCCTACGTTAAAAAATTTTATTCGAAGATAAAACACATGGATTTACTATGAATTTTCACAAGGATGATCAGGACATTACCAATTTCATTAAAAGCTAAAAATTCTAGAACATTTCTCCAGTACTGTTAAATCATCATCAAACACCGTAATATATCTAAAATAAATATAAAAATATTTTCAAAACCTCTAATATTCCAAAATAATCATGATATAATTCCCAAAACATATTAATAACAAATAAAACATATCATCAACTATTCGACAGGTTATTCAATCCCTCCCATTAGATTTGTTGTTAACCCAAAAAATGCACACTAGATTTCATAAAATCATAGTCATTATAATAATTAATGTACTTTATACCAGACTATTGGATAAAGAATGTATTTTTAGATGTTTCCATCCCTTGGTTACCAAAAAATTATTTCTAGGTGATGTTGTTGGTCCCCCGTTCTATACACACAATTCTACAAATTTTTAAATGATATATTTCATTGGATTCAAAAAAAATATTAAACAGTTTTTATACCCTTTGTACATGTTGAAAATGGAATTAAAATGAATATGGGTAAATTTAAAATGACCGAGTGAGAGGGAAATACTAAATATGCATATTTATCCACAACATTCCAAATCTGTCCATGGGAATAGCCTTAATGGAGATACAAGTATGTTGATCCTTTATAAGAATACATTACTGTCTCACATCTCTATTTCAAACCCTAATTCGATGAAATTATTTTGGATGTTAATGTGTTTATATTTATAGTGTTGTACTTGATTATAAGAAACAACTATTTCATATTGTGTGTCACAAATAATTCTCAATGGATTCTCAATGCTCACCATAAAATTTACAACCCCCCCCCCCAATTTATTTCATGTGTGTTCAAGATAAATAGTATCCCATACTTATCATCTTTTGTAATTAATGTTATTATGCATTTCTTATTTATAATAAAATCTCATGTATCTTTTTTTCCTAAATAATATACTTTATTATGTTTCTATCATATTAGTTTCTAGCCAAATGTTCTTCAGTGAGTATAGATAAATGTATAACAAAACATATTCTAAAAAAATATAAAAAACTAAAAAATATTTTTATTTATTTTAAAAATCTATTAAATGAAATCAAATGTTATTCTTTTGGATCACATTAATATCATTTACAGTATTTCACTCCATCGATATTGATACTCCTTAACATAGTGGGAGAAATTAGACTTCTTGTACAGCATTGAAATTCATTGAAATTCATGTTTTCCATCCTTAAACCTTACATAGGTCCACAATTACATGCATGGGAGTAGAAATATAATTGGAGTATTCCATGCGAAAAAAAATTAACAATTACATGGATAATTTTTAATTTCATTGAAATATAAAATCATCATTTTTTATGGCATCAAATCCTAAAAATTAACCCATCTGTTTAAAAATATACATTTCAAAATAATATTTCACATTACATGAAAATGATTCACAGTAATGACCATTATCTACTTCAAAAATATTTTTTCAAAATAATCTATGAGCATAAGACTACGTTCTCATTTCCTTCACAAAGCGGTTTTTATTATGGTTTTTTATGGTGAAATTTATATCTCTTCGAAAAACTATCCATCTTTATGTAATAAGATTTTGGGAGCTATATAATACCTTATATAGAATAATTATGTATAAACACCATAGTTCCATCGCATTCATGAATAAAAGCATAAAATTATTCAATATAAACTTATGTATGATGTTATTCATTCATGAAATACAACTTCGCATCCATTTGACATCTTTTGTAATGCATGTGAGATGAAAAACCAAAAAATGTTCTTATGGATTTATTACTTTCTACTAGAAAAAATGACTCTTTATAATAAACCAATTCAACATAAGAATAGAATTTACACATGAATCTTGAAATTTTTTTCTAAACTATTACATATCTCATTGAGTTTGTTTCTAAACACCCTATTAATAAAAAAATCATTCTTTTTTGGTCTTGGAAAAAGATCACAACACCCATTCTTCCCAATCTTTGCAGGATCATCATTCATTGCATCTATCAATATTTTACACAATAACATTACCAACTGATTATAGATTATCTTGGGAATTAAAGTTGGAATTATTCTCCTATATCAACATCGTTCTAGTCCAAATATTTTTATTCCAATTTATAAATAATTTTTTTCCACATAAATTTTCTTTTTCTACTATTCCATTTAATCATTACAAGTATAACCTTAATCAAATTTTGTCTAATTTGATTCAATATTATAATTATATGGTTAAATTATAAATTCTTCTTCACTATTTTCAATGAAATGTTATTATCTAATTTAATATAAATTTCAAAATTTACTTCATTTGGTTTAATAAAAGTATGATTATTTTCAATATAATTTAAATTATAATAGTCCAACGACATGTGTAGCCTTTAGTTGCATCATGTTTGGCTCTTTATTCAAGATAAATAGACCACAAAGACTCCTTCCTCTTTGTTCTCATTAACCATTCAAAAATTTTAATTTTTTATATTTATAAAACTTGAGAATCCAAAAATTATGATGTAGTTCACAATAGGTTTATTATTCTAAAACTTATCATAATAATTCATATTTTATTTCAGTCTCAATAAAAACTATTTTTTATTTTATATTTATGAATTTATAACGTTACTCAAACAATTATTATGATATTTATTTCAAGTTGTTTTTTTCTCTCTATCTCATCTATGATCCTAATATTCCTCTCCACGATACCAATTTTATAGTTTAAATAACGATAACTATAAAAATTATAGATACCTTGTTTAAAAATAAAGTGTTAAAATGATTATATCCAAAACTCCCTTCCATTATCAGTTCTTGGCTTCTTGATATTAAACCAAATCTCTTTCATACCTTCTCTCCCAAAAATATTATACGTTTATACTGCCTGTGACATGTACTTCATAAATATCAAATTATAAATCCTTGTATAATCATCCATAAATATAATGATTTATAGATCACCATTACATTTTTGATGTATGATTAGTCCACATCAATCTAAATGAATAGATTCAAGTGACATAACCTACTATTTTTCCCCTTTTTAAAAATACTTACATTATTTTACAATTCATACATATTTAAAAAAATTTATATCATCCACTCTTATAATGAGTGATTTTTCATACAATATATAAATACTTAATATTTTTTAATCCATATTTAAAAACGTTTCATAGCCTTTTATTCAATAGTTTTATCTCATATTTTCAGCTTAAATAGTATGAATTACTTATGTCACTAATTGATAAAATATTACTATTTTTATTTTTCTCCAAATGATTATACTTATATCCCTATTATCATGTTGAGATAAGGGTTTAGTTTGAAAATAAAATCATTATAATCATCATTTTTTTGACACTCAATAACGTGGGTTTTTCAAATTTACAAACAAAACTAATTTTGATTTTAGTATTTAAGATTCAATCCAAGATGCACCAATTATTTTAATCTTTCATGTATCATGTATTCCTATAGCTAAAATAATATTTATCATGTAATTCAATGATTTTCAATGATTTTCTATCTCCATTCATATAGGATGAAAATTCACTCTCCATAATTAATGTCTTATTTATCATTATTTTATTAAGTTAAAACTTAAGAAGAAACGTAATTATAGTTTTGTCACTTGTTGGATCCATTATATATATATATATAATATTTATTATCTCATATTAGAACCCTTTCTGAATATTCATTAAAATTTTTCTTTTCCACCTACTTTAACGTTTTATCTTGTTCAATATATTCAATTTGGTAATTTTGACCTCCTCAATAAATCATTATCTTTGTTGAAAACATCATCTTTTCCTTTCATTATAATCTATAGAAAATTCATTAGATATTTCATTTCCCTCATTTTTTAGTTATTTTTATATATCCTCTAGCCTTTTAAATGTTTCATTACATGATTTAACCATAATTAAACATCACATTACAAGCCAAGGATCGTAAAGTATAGTGTCTTTGAATACTTGGTACATAAAATTTAAAACATGGGGATACAAAACACTTATTTATTTAATCTTCATAAAGATATCTTAATTCATTTGAGCCCTCACATCCTCAATGGGTACCATGAGGATTACATGAATGATGGGATGAGCTAATAGACCAATATGTGAAAAAACATTCCAATAAAACTTTAACACATGGGTTAGAAGGAATGGAACACCTGGAATCATAACAAATAAACATGGGATCATATACAAATGAATTCATAATAATTTTTCAGAAACAAAAATCATGAATTTAGAAAGATTCAAGGATCATTTCACATAGAGGAGAACAAGTCAAGGTTAACCACGAAGACCGTTGAACATGATAACATGATTCAAGGATAGGCTCCAAGATTGTTGCACATGACGTCTCAGAAGTCCAACCCTTACCCAATGAATTGGAGTGATATCATAGTGCACCCATCATAACATGTTCATGAATATATCTGCCACATTAATAATCATACATAATCAATCCTATATAAACATAAGGCAACCCATGGAAAGAAATGGGAATCCTAATCATGTCATAAGGATTAATGTATGGTTGTATCATTAAAGTTTCCATAAAACAATTTAATTAAAACCTACATTGAAATTAATAAGGAAAAATAATCATATATCTTGGTAAATTATATAAAATAGAATTGAAAACATGTAATAAGAGTTTTATGAAATTTTAGCATTATAACATGTTAGTGCGGTTTAAAGGAAAATAATAACGTGTATTTAAAATAGAAAAGGGAATAATATTTTATATAAAAAAAGATGTTATCTAATAAGGATTTAATAATAAAAACATTTGTTTTATAAAAACAATGGTTTCTTAAATAATATGAGTGACTGCACTTGAAATTGGGTATGAATTCAAGATGTTCTCTTATAATAGGTTTCCTTAATTATTGAGGAGGAAATCACAAAAAAGAATGTATCTCCATAGAAGATAATGGCTAATGGATCATGATACATACGTTTGTACATATAAATAGAAATTATAAGATCTAAATAAATATAATATAGTGTTTTATTTTTGAAAATAAAGATTGTAATGTCTAACAGAACGAATAATGAAGGATCGGGTAGAATCCCTTACTGAATATCAGCATGGTATCAGGTGTAGTTTTGAGGGAATAATGAGTTAGAAATGGATTTATAAACTTCTATAAATCATTACGTAATTATGGATAAGGTGTGAAATCATACCCAGTATTATTAATTAAACATAAAAGGCTATGATATTGAGAATATTCTTAAATAAAAGTGAGAAAGACAGGATCCATTACCTTATGTATGATGATGTTCTTAGTTTGGTCTTACTGAACTTAATAATCAAATTAGTTTCATTAATTCATAATTCCATAAATTTTTTTACATGTATTAGATTTATTATAACCTTTTTATGTTCGTTAAAAGGATTTTAGATGGGTTAAAAGGTTCAATTTCATTGTTCAGGTCCGTTTGTTTCATGCTTTGATTACTTATATTCATGTTCGGATAAACATATAGGATGAAAATGGTTGTCCAGAATTCAAGTTATATGTAATTATTGAAAATAAAAAATATTATATGGTCATAAAATTCATTTGTTTATTTGTAGTGAAGGTGAATCATTATATAAATCATTAATGATGAACTCTTGGAATAATTTAGCGATTTTTCGAACAATTAAATAGTTTTGTATTATTATTTTACATCATTTTTTGAAAAAGATTTCTAGAGAAAAAATATATAAAAAATATTGTATATCCTTGTTCAACTACAAAAGTTTTCCATGACCATAATGGAAGATGGTAATAGAAATTGATAACATGTCGTCCTTAAATGTGATGAATTAACACATCTCGAATGGTTTTTCCATTTCTTTCGCAAAAAAAGGAGGGGAAAAAGAGATATGATAATGAATTATCACATTATAATAACAAAATTACTGTACATGTATGGTATTGGATATTTCATACCACTTTGATGAGGAGACGTAAGTAATGAAAATGGAACAATATAAGACAAAAAGAAAATGAAAGAAAAGAAAAGTGGAATTTACCACTTGATTTAATCTTCCTTGAGAGCCTCTTAAGGTGAGAGGGTTTGGTCCATTGATGAGACCATGGGTTAATGGAAATGGGGAAGTATCTTCGGGAGATATTTGGGCATAATTTTTTGAAGGAATACAGCATGAGAGTAGTGAAGAGAAGAGGGGAGTGTGGGTGGTTTTTATAGTGGAGGGGAGGGGTTTTTTTCTTAATCTTTTAATCATTAGTTATTATTTTTTCATAATACAAAAAATAGAGATGATTCCATGACCAAAAATAGTAATAGGTTCATGTGAAGTTGAACTAAAGTTTCATACATCTGCCCCGATTCTTGGAATAGTCCATTTATCTTATAATATATATATGGTAAATCACCGTATTTCACTATTCATAAAAATTCATTTATTTTAGAAAAATACCAAAAAATCACCCTAACCATTCTTTGATGTGTAGAATAAAAAATTGAAATCCAATTTTCAAAAATAATGTTCTAAATATGATAAATTTAACTTTTAATTAAAATAATAATTTACATAAAAAATACATATTTTGAAACTATGATTAGTTGTATAATACTTCAAATAATTACATATGATCTTATGAAATTATCATAAAACTAGAAGGAAAAAAGTTATTAATTTAGAACACATTTTAGGAAAATACAATTTATGTTAAATTAATAAATTAATTGTAATTAATTATTTATGACTAATAAAAATAGAAATAATTTTACAATGGTTATATTATCACTTATAATATGCCTAAATATTATATATACATTCATCGGTGTGGTTAATATTATTTTGGATGATTTACTATTCATAAGGGTCATATTAATATTCATAATTGTTACATTAAAATTCATAAGGGTCAGTTAGTATTCACCAAAAATTGTGTTTTTCTTATCAAACTACAAACATCTTACTGATCCCAACAGTGTATGTCAGATTTTCGAAATTCAAATCACATAAGTGAAAATAGTATGTTTAAAGGTACCATAGTACATAATAGTTCATTATGTTGTGATTTAATATTATTATATGATATAATTATAAGAAGGTAATTTACATTGGTAAAACATTGGGTAGTTACATTATTTTCCCCTTATGAAGTTTCGTCTTTGAAATTTTGTTTTACATTCTAATCCACAAACATGTGTGGGTACTTTTCCTTCATTTCCTCCTCTAGTTCACAAATTTCTTCTTCGTTCATATGGTTCCATCATAGTATGTCTACTAGGTGAGTAGTCTTGTTATGTATAACATTATCCCTTTGATCTAATAACTTCACTGGCTGCTCCTCCTAAGAAAGATCTTTCTATAACTGTAAAACTCTGAAGAGAGTACATGTGAAGGATATTTTATGAACATCATTAAGAGGGATACATGGAAGACATCATCTAATTTTGACTTGGTAGGTGGAAGTTCTAGTCTATAGGCCATAACTCCAACATGATCAATAATTTCAAAGGGGACTATGTACCTGGGCCATATCTTTCCTTTCTACGCAAAACTCATTACATTCTTCCATCGAGAAATGTGTTGAAATACCATGTCTCCAACATTGGACTTGAGGTCGCGTTGTTGATTGTATGAATAAATCGTTTTTTGACTATGGGATGTGTTTATTTGTTTCTAAATGGTTTTCACCCTCTCCACCAATTTTTTGACCATTTTCTGTTCTAGTAGCTTATGCTCACCGAAATCATCCCAACACGTCGGTTATCTATGCCTTATCCAATAAAGGGCTTTGTGTGGTGCCATTAAGATGCTTGAGTGGGAAATATTGTCTTAGGAGAATTTTTCCAATGTAATATTTTGATCCCATCCTCCTTTGATGTCCATATAACATTCTATCAATATATATTCTAGTGTCCAAATAGTTCAAGCAGATTTCTTTCAGTTTGAGGATGACAGGCCATACTGAAGTTGAGTTCTGTGCATAGAGCATGTTGGAGACTTTTCCAGAACATCGATGTGAATCTCGAATCTTTGTTGGATACAATATATTGTGGTACTCTATGAACCCTTTCCACCTCTTTGATATATATAATTAAATGTTGATCCAATGATAATTCCTCTGTAATTGTGATAAAATGAGTTTTCTTTGTAAGACGATCCACAATGACCCATATATAATTGTTTCCTCTGGATGTCCTGGGATCTCTGATGAAAATGTCTATGGTAATGTTCTGCCACTTCCACTTTGGTATGGGTATTGGTTTCATCATCCCCTTAGACATTTGTCTTGCATCCTTCATTTTTTGACATACTGAGCACTTTGATGTATACTCATCAATATCATTCTTCATATTGTCCCACCAAAAGTTAACATGGAGATCTTGATACATCTTTATGATCCCTGGAGGCAAAGAGAATGTTGATCTATGTGAATATTTAAAAATCACCTTATATATCTCTATATTGGATGGTACACATAATCATGACTAAAATCATACAGCTCCTTCCCCATTAATCATGAACTGAATGGATTTTCCATTTTTAATGGCTTCCACACTTTATTGAATTTCCACACCTTTTTTACTATCCATTATTATCTCAATGAGGGATGGTTAAGAAATTACTTGAGAAATAATTTTTGATGTTCCTACCTTAATGATTCCCATATCTATATACTACAAATCAATGCGTATTAGGTCCTTTTAAATTCTCATCATTAATAAAAATGAAGGATCATTTCTACTCAGATAATATTGCACCTTATTTCCCTTACTGTGACGGTAATAAATTGAGCAGTCATAATCATTGATGAGCTCTATCCTCCATTTCTAGAATATATTATGATATTTTTTTGTGAATATATATTTTAGTCTCTTCTGAATAGTATATATCTTAGACTTCTCCCCATATAGATAATACATCATGATTAATAACGCAAAGATCAAAACCTCCATCTCCAAATCTTGTGTAGGATAGTTTTGCTAATGTATTCTCAGCTTCTTTGTGGTCTAGGATATCACTTTATCAGTTTTCATCACCACAGATCAGAAGCCGTTATTTTAACCATCTCTATACACCACAAAGAGTTCTTCACCAATTGGGAGTGTGAGTATAGGCGCTGTGATAATCCTCTTTTTCAAGTCCTTAATGCGGTCTTCACGTTATTGAGTCCAAAAAAACTTCAATCCATTCCATTTCATCTTGGTCGTTGCATTTGAAAGTTAGGGGAAGTTCATCACCAATCCTTATAATAATTGTCCAGACCCAGAGTGTTGTAGATCTCTGGTACTAATGTTGTTTAAAGCCACTCATTGATTTCCTTTGTCTTGGAAGGTTCCACATATATTCCTTTTCTGGTGATAACATTCCCAAAGAATGATACTTCGGTTATCTAGAAATCATATATATTGTACTTTTCATATAGCTTCTCCCTTCAAAAATTCATTAACACATTATTCAAATTCTCCTCATTTTTACACTATCTCATTGACTATATCAGAAAATTATCACTAAAGAATACCACAAATTTTATGAGGTAATCTCTAAAGACAATACTCAAAAAATCATTGAAACTTTATATAGCATTTTTGAGTCCGAAAGGCATCACTATGAACTCATAGTGTTCATACCTCTTTCAATAGGAAATCTTGTTCATATCTTCCTTCCTCACTATTAATCTTCGCAACCCAACTGAAGGTCCACCTTAGAGAAATGACAGACCCCATGAAGCTGATCAAACACGTCATCTATCCATGGTAGGGGATACTTTTTCATTATTTTGATTTTATTGAGCTCATGTAAATCAATACAGAGCTTCATTAATCTGTCCTTATTCCTAATTAAGAGGACTGAAGCTCCCCATAATGAATAATTCAAGCGTATAAAACCCTTATTCAGATTCTCCTATAAGAGCTTCTTAAACTCTTCTAGCTCTATGGTGATCATTCTAAAATGTGTCTTTGATGTAGGTAGAGATCTAGAAATATGTTCCATTGATAACTCAATCTCTCGATCAGGAGGAAGACCAGGAAACTCTTCAGGGAAGACCTTAGTGTAATCCCTTATGATGGGAATGTCTTTAATCATTATTATCTTTTTTTTCTCAATCATTTGAACGAGATATGATTTCATAAAGGGAATTAAAATCCACACTTTAGAAAATGATTCTAAATAATATTCATCTTCCTCCTTAAACTTGTAAATAATTGAATAATTATTCGGGATGTGAAGAGTGATCTCCCTTTCCCAATAGTTGATGGTGGGTTTGTATAAATATAACTAGTATATTCCCATGATAGGGTCTAAATCCACTAAATAATTTATGAAGTGATTTTATGGGAGGTTTAGTTCACAAAAGTTAACCGGGGGGAGTTATAAATCATGGATGCAATAATTTCCCCATTCGTTATTGTCACAGATAACATAGCCTCCAAATTTTGAGACATTGTTTGAATATCTCTACTAAACGTGAATAATATGAATGAATGCGTTGAACTAGAATAAAATAATATGTACTATATTTATGAATGAATAACTAGCATACCTTTCAATGCCTCATTTTCTAGCTCCACCTTAGCAGTAGTGATGGAATAAGTCATTATGTGTTCCCTTGGAGGTTGTTGTTCATTGAATTTGACAACCCTTGGCATAGGGTGATTATTCACAAAATTCACATGCTCCTTACATTTGTAACAGTACACTATAGGATGAGTGTTGATCTGACACTTTCTATCTTCTTCCACATTAGTGGTATTTTTCGTATCTCTTCGGCGGTTTGAACTAGATTTCCCAACTTTCCACATTTGAAAAAAAATTCTTGGATCCCTTTATACAATTCCCAAGATTCTTCTTGCCATTAGTTTTACAGATGGGATGATAAGAATTAATTCCATCATGGAATGTTATTGAAATAACAACCACATTAGATTCCATTTTCCTCTTTTTGTCGATGGACCCACGATATAAATGAAAGCCTGCAATCTCTATTTCAACCATAAGGGAACAATAATAAATCATCTCGTAGCTTTCAATGTCTCCAATAACCAATGCTTTTCATTTACTCGGCTTCTGTCCACTAAAACATTTATCCACCATGATTTTTCTGTTCATGACAATGCTATAAGTGTACCTTTCAATCCTAGTAATTTATTCTTCATAGGCCCTGATTGACAATTCCTCCTTCTACATGAGTTTTAGGAATTCAATTTCCATCATGAGGTAGAGGGTTTGGGGATAATATTTATTGAAAAACATTATATTAAATTCCTCTCAATACATGGAATCAATTTACACCTAGGTCTTCATATTTTTGATCAGTGTCCACCACTAATCATCTTCCCCATTAAAATGATAGACCTCTAGTAAGATGTTCACTTCTTCTATGTACTGGAGGATATAGAATATCTTTTCAATGGAGTCGATACACTTTTCCATGGGGATGGGATTAGAATATCCACTAAACATGGGATTACTTTTCCACATGAATGATTCAATGAAAAGTTTCTCTTTCCTTGTAGGAGGAGCGTGTTCCGCCCTATTCAATTTATTATTCATAATATGAACCAACTTAGAAAGTACTATCATGAAGTATTGATCACCCATTTCTATCATGTCAGGAATATAGTTAGGGAAATATTCATATTCCCTACCACATTGATTTTTTACACATGTTATTATATTTCTATCCATTAACTAATAAAAATAACGTACAATTAGAGGGATTGGATACTTAGCTATTGAGCATAAAAATGAAACTTTGAACATAAGAGGATAAATTTGTAAAGGAAAAGTATATCCTTACTTGTGATTCCCTAGGATTCAATCTAGGTTATCCTTGATATATTTAAAAACATATATTCTTATGGGATATTATTTATTCCGTAAATAATTTTTTGTAAAAAGATCATCATTTTACCAAAGCATATCCCCTAGTAGTGTCAAACTAAGACTACAACAAGGCTCATTGTCGGGCACCCGTTCCTATTCGGTTCTTGATAAATGGTGTGATTTCGGGTCTTACACCTAGATAAATTTGAACCAGATCCACCTCTACATGTTCGTATCCATACATGGATGTATTTTCTTGATGAACCTCATACACTATATATGCTAAAATATAAGGATGTTTTATTATACCTAGTCTCATCCTTAAGGTTCGTACATAAGTACATTATTCCTAATCTCAAAAAATAACTAGACCATGATTTGATTCAAAATATAGTGAACCAATTGTTTTACATATATCATTACATGATTTATCCATAATTAAACATAAAATTAGAAGCCAAGGATTGTAATTTCTAGTGTCTTTGAAGAAAAGATACATAAAGACGAATATATGGGACTAAAAAACAATTCTATATGTAATCTTCATAAAGAGATCCTAACATCCATTGATCCCTTACATATAGAAATGGTACCATGGGGATCAAATTGATAAAGGGATGATATAATAGTCCAATAAGGCATAGTAATAAAACATTAACACATGGTTAAGAAGGGAAGTCATAATGAAAATAAAATGCATGGAACACATGGATTGATACCATATAAAATGGGATCATATAAACATGAATTAATTGTATAGTGGAAGAAACTTAAATCATTTTTTTTAGTATGATTCTAGTCTCATTACATGTAGAGGATCACAAGTCAAGGTTAACCACCAAGGTTGTTGCACATAGTAGCATCAGTCAATGCTAACGGCCAAGACTGTTTCACATAACATCTCGTGAGACTAAATATTACCCAATGCTTTGAAGAACTATCTTGGTTCACACATATTGATATGTTCATGAATGTGTTTTACACATTAAGAATCATACATAATCAATATTACATAAACATAAGGGTACCCATGGAAAGAAATCTTAGTCATAATCATATCATAATTCATAATGAATGGGAGTATCATAAAAGTGTCCAAGAAAGAATGTAAGTAAAACATACATGGACATTCATTAGGTAAAATAATTATAGATCACGGTATGAGATGTTAAATCTACTTTAAAACATATAAGATGAGTATTTAAGAAAATTTAGCATTAAATCATTTTAGTGCGGTTTTTAGGAAAATACTCATGAGCATTTAAAATTGAAAATAGAATAATCAAATATATAAAACTAGAACTAATCAAGGAAGGCCTTAATAATTAAAAAACATTGTTTTATTAAAATAATGGTTTCATAAAACATATGGTTGAGTGCACTTGACATTGGGTAAGAGTTCGGAGAGTTCTCTTTAAATGGGTTGGCTTATCGGGAAGTATTGAGGTCGGAATCACATAAAAGAATGTATATCCCCAAAAGAGAATGGATAATGGATCTTGATACATGAGTATATAAATTTAAAAAAAATTATAATATGTACATAAACCAAATATAGGATTTAATTTGGGTAAAAAATTCTGTAAGAATAATTTGAAGGAATAATAGTGGTCCAGATAGAATCTCTTACGGAATATCGGTATGGTATCGAGTGTACTTAAGAGGGATTAATGAGATAAAAAGGGATTATATTCCTTTATACATCAGGATTGAAGTATGGGGACTGTGATAAATCATACCTCACCATTGGGAATATCACATAAAAGGAAATAACATGAAGGAGATTCTGAAATAAGTGTGCGAAAAAGAGGTCCCATATCCCTAAGTCTGACGGTTTTGTTAGATTGACCTTAATAACCTGAATAATCAAATTAGATTCATTAATTATTAATTACATAACCACTCTTACATTTTTTATATTTTTTATTACCTTTGTATGTTCATTCATGGACTTTTTTATGGGTAAAGAGGTTCAATTTAATTGTTCAGGTTTGTTTGTTTCATGTTCGGTTTATTTATATTCATGTTTGGATAAACATATAGGATGAAAATGGTTGTCCCGAATTGAGGTAATATGACATTAGTGAACATCCATTATATTACATGGTTTTAAAATTCATTTGGCTATTTTTAGTGAAGGTGAATCATTATATAAAAGATTAATGATAAACTCTTGGATTATTTTGGTGAGTTTTCTCACAATTAAATTGTTTTGTATTATTATTTCACATCATGTGTGGAAAAGGATTCCAGAACATAACATAAGATAAAATAAATATATAATAGTCTGGTTCAACTATAAAAAGGGTTTCATTACCATAATTGAATATGGTAATCAGAATTGATAACATGTCGTCCTTGAATGTGATAAATTAACACATCTCATCAGGGTTTTTCATTTCATTCGCAACAATGGAGAGGAAATGAGAAATGATAAAAAATTATCCCATTATAAGAAAAAAAATTATAGTTAATTTATGCTACTGTAGTTTTCATACCATTTGTATGAGGAGAGGTTATAAAATTAAATAGACTAGGGAATGTGAAAGGAGAATGAATGAAAATAAAAGGGTAATTTACCTTGTGGTCTAATCATTCACGAGAGCCTCTTAAGTGGAGGGGATTTCTTCTTTTGAGGAGGAAAATGTATTATGGACATGGGGAAGGATCTTGGGGAAATATTTGGTCAGAATTTAGGGAACATTCAAGGCTTGAGAGGAGTGAAGATAATAGGGGAGTGTGGGTGGTTTTTATAGTGGAGGGATGGTTTTCTTAATATTTTAATCATTAGTTTATTATTTTTCTATAAGCCAATAAATAGAGATGATTACATGAACACAAATAATAATAGGCTCATGTGAATTCTAAATACTCTTTCTTACATCTACCTTGAGGCTAGAAATATTCCATTTTTTTATAAGGCATATATATGGTAAATTATCATATTTCACAATTCATAAAAAATCATTATTTTTAGAAAAATCCAAAATAATTCACCCTAATCATTTTAAAACTTGTAGAATAAAAACATTAAATCCATTTTGAACAAATATTTATCCAAAAATTATTAATTTGATTTTAAATTAATTTTATAATTTACTTTAAAATACTGATTTTAAAAATATGAATGGTTTTATAATGTTTTCAAAAATTACATATGGTCTTGTACAATTATATAAAAACTAGAAGATAGAAAATTTATAACCTATTAAAACCTATTAAGAAAATAAATTTTAGTTTAAATGAATTAATAAATTATAATTAATTATTCATGACATACCAAAATACCAATAATATACAATGGTCAAATTATTATTTATAAGATGCCTAAATATTAGTTATACATTCATTGGTGAGAGTACTATTTGTTTGGAAGATTTACTATTCATGCTGTTCATATTACTATTCATAATGGTAACATTGCTATTCTTAAGGGTCAGTTACTATTCTAAAAAAATTTAGTTTGTCTTATCGGAATCCAAAAATCTTACTGACAGTAATCATGCATGTCATATTGTCGAAATTCAAAGCATAGAAGTGAAAATATTATGTTTAAAGGTCACATATTACTTATTAGTTCACTGTGTTATGATTTTATGACATTATATAACATAATTAGAAGTAGTTAATATAAATTGATAAAACATTTGTTCATTATATTATTCCCCCATTAAGAAATTTCTCCCTCAAAATTTCTTTTTTACATTCTAATCCACAAGCTGGTGCAGGTACTTTTCCTTCATTGCCTCCTCCAGTTCAATGATTCCTATTTGTACTTATGGTTCTGCCATAGTACATTGACCAAGTGAATAGTCTTGTTATGTATAAGTTTAACTCTATGATACAATATCTTCATTGGATTATCCTTGTAAGAAATATCATTCTCAGATTGTTCCACCTCTGAAAAGAGTGCTTGTGAAGGATCTGGTATGCACTTCTTTAGGAGGGATACATGGAAGACACATGTACTTTGGACACGGTAGGTGGAAGTGTATTCTATAGGCCAAAAATCCAACACGATCCTGAATCTATAAGGTGTCGATGTACCTCGGACATAGAATTCCTTTCTTCACAAAGCTCATAACAGTATTCCTTGCAGATATGCATAGAAATACCATGTCTCTAACTTTGAACTTAAGGTCTTGTCGACGATTATCTGCATTACTCTTTTGAGGACTTTGAACTGCGTTGATGTGATGTGGAATTTTTTTCACCTTATTCACCATTTTATTGACCATTTCAGGTACTATAAACTTATGATAACTAAATTCATCTCTACACGTCGGGGTTATTCACCTTTTCCCATAATGTAATTTGTATGGTTCTATTTAGATGCTTGAGTGGAAACTATTATTGTAGGAGAATTCGATGAGTGTAAGATGTCTGTATCATCCTCTTTTAAAGTGAAAAGAACATGATCTCAACATAACTTCTAGTGTATAAATATTTCACTGAGATTGGAAATCCGTTTGAGGATGATAAGTCATACTGAAGATCAGTTCGATTCTTAGAGCATATTGGAGATTTTTCCAGAACATTGTGGGGAACCTCAGATCTCTCTCGAATAAAATATATAGTGGTAATCCATGAATACTTTCCATATATTTTATATATATCCCTGAAAGATTATTAAATTAGAAGTCCACTTTAATTATGATATTGAGGGTTGTCTTTGTAAGATGATCCACAATGACCCATATAACATTGTTTCCTCTAGATGTCCTTCAAAGTCCAGTGAAAAAGTCCATGTTGATGTTCTCAAACATCCATGTTGGTATTGGTATTTTTTACATCATCCCCTTCAACTTTTTTATTTTATCCTTTTTTATTGACATACCATACACATTATGGTATATACAGCAATATCCTTCTTCATATTGTCCCACAAAAAGGTCTCTCAAAGATCTTGATACATCTTTGTGCTCCCGGGGTGAAAAGAGAAGGTTAAACTCTCTGTGTCTGTTAAAATATTCTTCATTATCTTTGTATCGGATCATAAACATAATCATGACGCAGATCATACAACTCGTTCCTCATTAATCATCAACTCAGAAGATTTTCCATTTTTAATGGCTCTCACCCTTTTCTGAATTTCGACATCTTTTTTTAAGCATCCTTTATTTTCTCTATAAGAGATGGTTGATAAATAATTTGAGAATGGATTGATCATGTACCTTACTTAATTATTCCCATGTCAATCCTCTGAAAATAAAATAAAATCTGATCCTTTTAAATTATCATCATCGATAAAGATGTAAGATTATTTCTTCTGAGAGAATCTGCCACCTTATTTGTCTTACTGGGATGGTAGTGGATTGAGTAGTCATAATCTTTGAGGATCTCTATCCACCTTTGATGGCACATATTAAGCTCTTTTTTGAATATATATTTTAGAATCTTGTTATTAGTATATATATCACACTTCTCCCCATGGAGATAATGTCATAAGATTTTTAACTCAATGATCACAGCCACCAACTCTAGATCATGCCTTGGATAGTTGTTCACGTGGATTTTCAGGTTCCTCGAGGAATATGTAATCACATTATAATTTTGAATCATCACGTATCCTATGGAATTATTTAAAGAATCACTATACATAAAAAATGATTTCTCCACTTGTTGGGAGTGTGAGTACTAATGCAGTGATAAGCCGCATTTTCAAGTCCATAATGTAATATTCACATTCTCAAATCCAAAAAGACATCACACCCTTCCGTTCCAGGTTGGTCATTCGGTTTGAAAATTATAATAAGTTCTTAAAAAATAATTGATAACACCTTGACAGGCATAGAAAGGTATAGATATCCATTGTATATGTTGTCATGGGCCACTCTTTCATTACCTTTTTCATGGAAGGTTCCACAGATATCCCTTTAGTGATGATAACATGCCCCATGAATGATACATCCAACATCCAGAACTCACATTTAATGTACATTTCATGTATTTTTTCCCATTTAAATGTCATTAACATAGTATTCAAATTATCCTCATGTTCATCCTTGCTCTTAAAGTATATCAAAAAAGAAATATTAAAGTCTACGAAAAACTTGTCAAGGTAATATCTAAAGACTCTAAACATTAAATCCATGAATATTTTTAGAGAGTTGGTGAGTCTAAAGTGAATCAATATGAACTCATAGTGTCCATACCTCATTTTAAAGGTATTATTTTGAATATCTTCCTGCCTCACCTTTAATTGTTGATAACCTAACCAAAGGTCCACCTTAGAGAAATAACAGGCCCCACGAAGCTGATCAAAGAAGTCATCTATATTTGGAAGGTAATACTTGTTCTTTAGCATGATTTTATTGAGCTCGTGATAATCAATTCATAGGATCATAGATCCATCATTATTCTTGACTAATTAGACAAGCGCACACTATAGTGAAGCACTCGAGCATATAAAACCCTTCTCTAGATTCTCATGTAACTGTTTTTCATCTCTTCCAAATCTACGGTGTCTATTATATAAGGTGCCTTTGATTCAGGTAGAGATCTAGGAATATGTTCAATTTATAATTAAACCTATTGATTAAGAGGAAGACCAGAAAACTATTCAAGGAATACATCAATGTAATCCCTCGCAATGGGCATGTCTTCAAGCATTATTCTCTCCTTTGACTCAATCATTTTAGCATGACATGATTTCTGATAAAGAATTAATATACACACTTGAGACATTGATTCTAAAGTAGACTCATCTTCCTCATTACACTTATAATGAATAGGAGGATTCTTCGGGTTGTGAAGAGTGCTCTCCCTTTCCAAAAATTTGATGTTGGATTTATATAAAGATAGTTGATCCATGCCCAAGATAGTGTCAAACTCCACTAAAAGAAGTATGATGTGATTTTCTGGGAGGATCATTCCACAAATGTTAACTGGGGAGGATTTATAAACCATGGAAGTAATAATTTCACCATTCTATATTCTCAAAAATAACATATCCTCAAAATTGGGGGGGGGGGGGGTTTGAATAGTTCTACTAAATGTGGAAGATATGAAAAAATGAGTCGAACTAAAATCAAATAGAATGTTCTGTATTCATGAATTAATAACTAGAATACGTGTCACCAAATCATTATCTCGCTCCACCTCAAAAAATATAGATAACATAAGTCATTCCTTATTTCCTTAGAGGTTTTTGTTGATTGCCTTCAACAACCCTTGTCTTAGAGAAATTGTTCTCTTAATGACCTTTCTTCTTACAGTTGTAACACTACACTACAGGCTGAGTATTGATCTGAACCTTCCTTTATTCATCTTCATTAGTTGGATTTATCACACCTCTTCATAAACTTTTTTCTAAATGTCCCAACTTTCTATATTTGAAAAATTCTTAGTTCCCTTTAGATAATTCCAAGAATGATTCTTCCCACAATGTTTACACATGGTATGATCTGCCTTATCATGGAATTTCTTTTCATAACCTCCCACATTAGATAGCATATTCCTATTTTTTGTTGGGTACATGATACCACTAAGAGTCTCTGATCTCCTTTTCAACCTTAAGGGCACAATGGACAATATACTCATAACTGTCGATGTCTCGAATTGCCAACACTTTTCATTGACTTAGCTTCAGTACACTAAAGAAGTGATCAACCTTGCTTTGGGTGTTCATGAAAAAGCCCGAGGAATGCCTTTCATGCCTTGTAATATTTACTTCATACACCCCCAATTGAATCATCTACCTTCTTCTTGAGTCCCAGGAAGTCACCTTCCATCTTTAGATAGAGGGTTCCAGAAAATATTTATTCAAAAAAGTTCTCTGGAATTCCTCCCAACCCCTGGAATCATTTTCAACCTATTTCTTTGTATTTATGATCTATGTCTAACACTGGTCATATTCCTTATCAAAAAAATAGACCTACAGTACGACATTATCTTCTTCTACGTACTGGAGAATAAAGAAAATCTTTTAAATGGAGTTAATCCACAATTCCATGAGGAGCGGATCAGAATATCCACTAAACATGGGATCCATGTTCTGCATGAAGGATTCAACAGAAACTTGATCTTTCCTAAGAGGAGGGTGTTCCACATGATTCAAGTTATTATTCATAACTTTAGCTAACTGAGAAAGTGCTTTCATGAGGTTTTGAGCACCCATTCCCATTATATCAGGCATATCATAAGGGAAGTCTTCATATTCCATATCATATTGATTATTAGCATGTGTTCTTCTATTGATCACCATTAAGTAAGAAAAAAACTTACAATTTGAGGGTTAAAATACATATCTATTGATCATAAAAAGGAAACTTTGATCATAAGGGGTTAAACATGTAAAGGAGAAGTATATTGTAACTTTTGATTCCCTATATTTTAATATAGCTTACCATTGAACTTAACTTATATTCTTATGGTATCTTTTTTTTATTACATTAATTATGGTTTGTAAAAAGATCATGAATTTACCAAATAATATCCCCCAGGAGTGTCAAACCAAGAGTGTAGCAAGGCCTGTTTTTAATGCATTAGTTCATATTTGAGTCTAGCTCAAAGAGGTGTTTTCATGTTTTACCCTTGTATACATCTATTCTAGGTCCACCTCTACCTATTTTTATCCTTATATGTATTAATTCTCTTGATAAAACACTTACACTATATATACCGAAATCTAGGGATGTTTTCATATACCTAGTCTAATCCTTAATGTTCTTACTAAAGTACTCTATTCATAATCTCTAAAAAAACTATACCATCCATTGATACCAATTATAGCGAATATATCCTTTTATATATATCATTACATGATTTTAATCATAATTAAACATCCAATTAGAAGTCAATGATTGTAATGTCTAGTGTCCTTGAAGACGAGGATCATAAAACTGAAAACATGGGATAAAAAACGCTTCTTTATTTAATCATTATAAAGTGAACCTAACTTCCATTGATACTTACATATTCAAAGGATACCCTTGGGATCATATAAATTAATGGATGAGATAATAGCCTATTAAGGTAAAAAACATAGTAATAAAACATTAACATATGGGTTAGATGGCATAGCATAATAAAAAAAGGCATGGAACACATGGACACCTAACAGATAAAAAATGGATCATATAGACATGAATTAATAGTAATGTGAAAGAAAAATAAATCATGAATTTATCACAAGTAATGGCTCATTGCACATATAGGAGAAAAGGTCAAGGTTACCCACCAAGACTGTTGCACATGGTAGCACGAGTCAAGGATAACAGCCAATACCGTTTCACATAACATCTCATGAGACTAAACTTTACCCAATGAATAGGAGTGGTGTCAAGGAAAACCAATATTAACATGTTATTTATTATGTTTTCAACATTAATAATCATACATAATCCATCATATATAAACATAAGGGTACCCATGGGAAAAAATGGGTATCATAATCATGGCATAAGGCATAATGAAGGGGTGTATCATAAAAGTTCCCATGGAAGAAAGGAATTAAAACATACATGGAAATTCATAATGTAAAATAGTCATATATAATGGTTTTTAATGTATAATATAATTAACAACATGTAATAAGTGTATTTAATAAATTTTACCATTAAAAATTATTAGTGTGGTTTTAAGGAAAATACTAATGAGAAAATAAAATAGAAAAGGGATTAATCTTTTATATAAAAACAAAATTGATCAAAGAAGGATTTGACAATAAAAAATTTTATTTATAAAAACAATGGTTTATTAAAACATATTGTTGAGAAAACATGAAATTCGGTATGAATTTAGGAAGTTATCTTAAAACTGTTTTTCTTATCACGAAGTATTGAGGAGGGAATCACTAAAAAGATTGTATACCCTTAAAAGAGAATGGATATTGGATATTGATACATGAGTTTGGAAGTATAAACATAAATTAGTATATATTAATAAACCAAATATAGGATATCATTTGGGTAAGAAAAGTGGGTAAGAACAACCAAAAGGAATAATGGAGGATGGGGTAGAGTACCTTGTGGAATATCGGCATGGTATCAGGTGTACTTAAGAGGGACTAATGTGAGATAAATGGGATTCTAATATTTTATAAATCATTATGGGAGTATGGGGAAGGTGAAAAATCATCTCCTATAATTAGTAATTACACATAAAATGACATAAAATGGAGGATATTATTGAATAAATGTGAGAAAGAGAGGATCCCTTACCTTAAGTCTGATGGGGTTCTTTGCTTGATCTTAATGACATGAATAATAAAATTAGGTTGATTAAATAATAATTTCTGGAACAATATTAATTATAACAGGTTTTTATCGTGTTTTTGTGTTTATTCATGGCCTTGTTTATGGGTTAATCGGTTCAATTTCATTTTTTGGGTACGTTTGTTTCATGTTCGGTTTATATATATTAATGTTCAGATAAACATGTGTGAGGAAAATGGTTGTCCAGAATTGATGTTATATGAAATTAGTGAACATATATATGATTAACTGGTTATAAAATTCATTTGGTTATTTTTAGTGAAGGTGAATCATTAGGTAAAACGTTAATGATAAACACTTGGATTAATTTGGTGATATCTATCACCATTAACTTGTTTTTTTATTATTTTACAGAATGCGCGAATGAGGATTACAGAACATCCCAAAAGATAAAATAAATATTTTATAATCTGTTTCAATAATAAAAATAGTTTCATGACTGTAATTGAAGATGGTAATATAAATTTATATCTCGTCATCCTTGATTGTGATAAATTAACACATATCTGATGGTGTTTTCATTTATTTCGCATAAAATGAGGGGAAAGGAGAGTAGATAATAAATTATCCCATTAGAATAACTGTATTCTAGTACATGTATATTAATGTATTTTTCATTCTATTTGGATGAGTAGAGGTTAGGAAATAAAAGAGGAAAAGGGAATATGGAAAGAAACTGAAAGAAAAGAAAAGAGGAGTTTGCCTCTTGATTGTATCTTCCTTGAGAGCCTATTATGGGGAGAGTATTTATTCATTTGAGTAGACCAAGGGCTTTTGGACGTGGGGAAGGATCTTGGGGATATATTTTTCTAGAACATCGTGATGTAACCAGGATTGAGGGGAGTGTTGGTGGGTTTCATAGTGGAGGGGAGGATGGGTTTCATAATATTTTAATCATTAGTTTATTAATATTTCATAATACAAGAAATAATGATGATTCACTGACCAAAAAATAGTAATATGTTCACGTGAATTTGAAATAACATCTCTTACATCATCCATGATTCTAGGAATAGTCCACTTAGCTTATAAGGTATATATATGGTAAATTACTGTATTTCACTATTTATAAAAAAATCATGTATTTTTGAAAAATCCCAAAAATTCACCATTAAATTTTTTCAACGTGTATAGAAAAAAATGAAATCCATTTTTTAAAATTAATATTATAAATATTACTAATTTAATTTTTAATTAAAAACATAACGTACTTTAAAAATACAGATTTTAAAACTATGACAGATGTTATAATGCTTCCAAAAATTACATGCGGTCTTATAACCAGGAAAGACTAGTCTGTGGTGAAAACCTCTGACCATTTATTAAATAGAATGAAAAAGGAAAGAAGACAAGAAAAAGTATGAGTGTGTTCAGCTTACCGACATTCAAACGACACATCCATCCAATAAAGACAACTATATATCATAGTAATCATGCCCCTCACCACATAAATCATAAGGGTATTCCTCCATAGTGGACGATTCCCACTCAGAATTCAGTTTACAATGCTTCAAGAGCCTGATGTATTGCTTTTAATGATTCAATTTTTCTAACGAGGGTTACTACGTATAGAATCTCTTGAGAGAATGATCTTTTTTAGGATTAGTGATGTCTCCTCTTTCCCTTTTAGAAGAAGACCTAGATTTCACCGAATTTAGAAGGTAAGGGTTGTTCTTCCTCAGTCATCTCCTTGGTGGATCAGTCCTAACTCTTTCACTCTCAGATACCTTAGTATTCTCACCTTGAACAATATAATTGTAGGAATGTTTGCAGACACCGCTATAATTTTCTTTATCGCTATCAGAAATATCTCCCCACTTGCCACCGATAAGCGCATAATGATAACTCCTACATCCATGATTTTTTTTGAACAACACATCCTCTAAATATTACACAATACCACCTCCCAATAACTGGGAGTTCCTATTAATATAAATTGGAGTTAAATTTTAGAGTGCGCCGTATTTTCATGACCATTCTGAGACTCCTTACCCATTGCAACCTCTTCATTCACTGCCTTAGGATTATTAGAAACAATATGCATGCTGGCATCTTCAAACTCTTGAGGAACTTCCATCAAAAGGTCCTCATACTGATCAAAACCATCAAACATAATAATGTAAGGACATTCAAATGAACCTCACCACCAGAGGTATGGGTACCCACAACCATTGCACCATTTTCACCAGCCAAATTTTTTGAGGGCTCCACAGAACTGGCTTCCAACTGCACGGGATAGGGGCCCGCATCATCTTCTAAAGAGGGTAGGTTCCGAATACCAAGATCACACATTAGATGATAAAAAACATTCCTTAATTATGGATTCTATGATAACTGAACCTCCTTAACATCCACCAGAGGCATAGAGGCCTCTATGGGATCAGATTTTCTTGCTTTGACCACTCCACAACCAATGGGAGCATCCCCCACCAGATCTCCCTGGTCAGAAGAGATGCTCATATCAGTACACAACATAGTAGAATAGATGCCCCCATTTTGATCCTTTATGAAATTATCATTTCCCCCCATTATCACTCACTCACCTTAACAGAAAACCCTCATTATTTTCCTTTAACATTATCTAAGCCACTCCAAAGTTATCACAACCACTAGTTTTAGTATTCCTCACCCCATGTGAGACACCAATCACCCTTCTTCTATGAAAAACTGATACCAAATGACCAAAATGATTACAAGTAACATAGTAACACATCCACGACTCAAAAAATACCTCATGATTCCAACGGAATTCCATCCCATACGTGATCCAGTACCAGTTCACCTGTGGTAGTGCTACATCAACCTCGATGAAAATTTGCGGAAAAATTTGGTTACACACAACCTCCATCCGGAAATCAAAACACATGTATTTCCATATTATATTTTTGAGAGGTCACAAGATAGAGGGATTTTGAAAGGAAAGAGGTCGAATGGGAAGGCTTACCCATGTCACAACTGTCAATGGATCCCGCCACATATGAAATTCGATGCTCCAAATGAATTGGTAAAAATTAGAAACATTGCTTCTTCATGAGGCTCTGGACCAAGCAGCAATCAAGTCCTCGTCTAACTCAAAACAGATCATGATGTGCCGCAGGTCAAGTAATCCAATGACCGCACACTCCTTTAGCTCCCATGATTCAGAGATGACTTTTTCAAACTCATCAATTAAATGGTTATGAGGATAAAATAGAGCCACTAGAGTTAGCTTATAGAGTTATGATTCACCATTGAACTCTACTGGGAAGAGGGTGAGTTGAAGAGCCACCTGGAATATTTATGAAACTTTTAGAAATCATGATCCTTGGGAAAAGATGAAGAGAAGTCAAGTTTGAAAACATCATGAAGGAATTCCCCTTCTCATGCAGAGGAGGTTACAAATCTCCTCCCTTCGATCGGGAGGGGGGATCTAAGCCCCACGACATTAGGGTTAGGTCATCACCAAAGAAAGAAACAAGAGCTCCATTTCCATTCTTTAAAAAAAATACATAAGGTCATATAAAATTATCTTAAAACAAGAAGACATAAAAATTTTAATTTATAAGCACATATTAGGAAAATACATTTTATTATTAATGAATTAATTAATTGTAATTAAATATATATAACTTACAAAAATACCAATACTTTTACAATTGTCATATTATCACATATAATATGCTTACGTATTATGTATAAATTCATCGGTGAGTATAATATTTTTTTGGAAGATATAACATTAATAAGATTCATATTACTATTCATAAGGGTAACATTATAATCCATAAGGGTTAGTTACTATTCACCAAAAATTATGTTTGTCTTATAAAACTAAAAAGATCTTAATGATCGCAATAATGTATGTTATCTTTTTAAAATTTAAATCACAGAATTGAAAATATTATGTTTAAGGATCACATAATATTTATTAATTCATTATGTTCTGATTTCATGTATTTATATGATATAATTATAATATGGGAATTTCCATTGATAAAAAATTGTGTCGTTACATTTTTAGTTATGACATGATTCAGTCTCATATTTCAAAATGTTCTCAATGTAGGATTCATTACATTCCTCATAAAAAAATTAGGTTTCTTTATGATTTTTAGCATTAGGAATACTATTATAAAACATTTCATGAAATTATTCATTAAATTGAATACTTTGATTAGAATAGTCATCCAATTCTTTTCAAATTATAGTTATTGTTTATGTTTTTTTGGGAATTTTTAATAATCTCAATAGATTTAATAGAATCCTTAAAAATTCATTCCAATTTATTTCTCTAGGTCCTTTTCATGTTATTCATCATCATATATTCCTGTATTTTTCCTTGGACATATTGATTCAAAATGAACAATTTATCTACAGTTGGATAATTGTTTTGGATTCCTCCCATTTAACTTTCCCTTTTTTGTATTTTTCATAGATAAGAGACACGGTCCTCTTATCATATTCATCCATATTATCATAATCTTATGATCCAATAGAGGACTCGACTTCCTCCTCTATAACTCTTATTTTTTTCATAGATTTTAATTTTATATCCTCTTTGAAATCTTATTGATTACATGGGATTACCATATATCATAGTTGAAAATAGTATTGTGTAACTCATTATTAGATAAGTAACATGTTCCATCATAATCATAAATGATTACATAAAATATATCAACAAAATCATCAATAGTTTCTTAAATATTCAGAAGACTTATAAATTTTCTCAAAAAACTATAATTATATTTATCATATAATTTAACCTTATAAATAATTCATCAACATTGTCATAATTAACTAATTAAATGTCTTCAATATTTTCTCCCAAATTCTAAAATTTAGATTCTTTCTCTAAAATATTTTTTTTTAAAAAAAATTATATCATATCCTACATGACAAAAGATGTTTTTAGTCCCTAACCAATGTATAAAATTTTTCAGATAAAGCCATCAAATTTTTATTTCTTGATTTTTAATCAATAATAAACAAAATTATAGATAAATATAGTGGAATACTCTCTAGAAATAGTTTTAAAACTGACTATAACATAATAAAAAACATCAAGGCCTTTTGAAAGAATACATTACATCATCTAATTATTATAGTTATGAAAATTCATTCCATATAATATCATAACATCATTTCTATTAAATGAATAAAAATTCTATATTTTTTTATTTTATTCATGAGTGGATCATTTATAGGAAACCTCGTTAGATATATTACCACTGGAAGTTCCCTTGTTAATAGCGATCTATAACTGATAATAGTCGATGAATTAGTGACACTCTTCAATAATTGTTTCTTCCAAATCAACCTTTATAACATGTAAAATTCTTGATGTACTCTCTTTAAATCCCACTCTCCCTAATAGAAAGTGGAAAATAATTAAATACAAGCTACACATTCTTTTTGAAATTTTTCCCCAAATAGGGATGAATAATACTTGTTATTTTTAGATTGAGAATGAGGTATAGATATTTACTATATTATGAAATTGAATACAAGAAAGTGGAAGAATACGTCCTTGGAATACGTGACAATTGCAAGAGAATGATAGAATACATCTATAAGTCATTGTAATGAAATACAAATTTTCTATAAATGTATATTTTGGAAAAGATTATAATGGATTCCTCATGTCATCAATGATACTCCTTTTAATTTTAGGTGATCATGATCTTCTTTATATTCATAGATTCCATCGCATCACAATATAATATTCTCATCCTCAATTTTAAATCTTTTATTACTAGAATAACCTCAACAACACTTAATTAACATCATCCTTCTTCTTAAAATGTTATAATTATCAACGTATGGATGAGAGAATGAAATATTATATCCTTATCTTCATTGATAGAAGAAAATTACAAATCAATTATATAATAATAATTTTTCCTTGAAGTAGATGGTCCAAAATTAATGGGTCCTCATTAGTATCTTAAATATTCTCTCTAAATTAGTTGTAGGATAAAATATCAACATATACCTTTTAATTTTATTCAACTTCTTCTTTTTATTCAATATAATAAATGAACACTTCTTCCATAATTTCAATATGGGAAAACACTGATCAAGTCTAATCAGACTATTTAAAGGTAGTAAATATATTTTCATAGTAAAACAAAATTTTATTCCTCAATAAAAAATTAAAATATTCTATTTAAAATCCCAAAAATAGAATACCAAGAACCGGTAACTTAGTTCTTCACAAATCATATATTAAAAAATTAATTAATCCAAAGCTCATGATATTTCTTCTTTGAAGTTTATAAAATCATCACTTGAATTTTTGTCACCCAGAATATCATATTTCATTAACTAGTGAAACATTATATATCACCTGAGAGAGTTGAATACCCCTACGTATGTTCTTCAAGACCATCATATATCATATGTATTCTCTAGGAAACCCTTACATATTTTTCCATATATCCTTTACGTATTTGTTGTATATCATAGATAATTTCAAAATTCCTATATAATAAACTGTACCTATTAGGTAATTGACTCTAACATAACAAAACATTGTAGGGATAATTTTTCAAATGTCATACCCCACAATGATTATGGTTACATACTAAGAAAATGGTCCTTATATATAATTTTAATTTCAAAGAATTTTCCACGTTGTTATACTTCAACCTAGGGTTACTTTTACAAATATCAGTGTGAATCTTTCCCCTAAATATTTTCAATGACTTGTACCATTATTTAGGAAGCATTAACTATTTTATATCATAGTTCATATCTAGTAATTTTCTGGATATTCTAGTTAAAAATTCATAAAAGTTGTTATATATCCATAGTAATTTTAGAGGTACTCTTACATATTACATGTGTTTAAAAATTATTTTATGTATGCTATTTCATAAAACCTTATGTGTTATTTTCATTTTCTGAGTTATATTTACATATGGAAAATAATCATGAAGTTATATAGTCATATCACTAAGAGGTTCTATAAATTTGTAATATATCCAAATTAATTACTTCCAAAACATATTTCTATGGTTCTAAACTCAACTCAATCACGTTCACATAACTTATATATTCTATAAAACAATATAAACACCCAAAAATTCATCAAATACTTCTACAAATTCTAATGAATTCTTGAAAAAAACTTAATGACACTATAAATAATTACCTTCGTTCATTATAATGTATCTAAATTACCTTTTCAAACAAAAAATAAACAAATTCCATTTTATGCTAATATAAACTAAAACAAGGGGTTTAATAATAAAAAATTATCTAATAATACAACCTATGTTACAAAATTGTTTCTCAAAGGTCAATCAAGTAAAAATCAATATATTTATTACAAGGATAAAGAATACACTCAATCTAATTAAGATATAAATCAGTTTTATTTATATAATAATGTATATTTTTTAAATTTAGAGGTTGTAAAACCACAAAGAAATAAATAATTGAAGTTCGAATATTTTTATTAGAAATAAATTTGTAACATGGAAAACAAAATTTGATAATTGGATACTAATGATAAAATCCATACAAATAATATAATTATAAGTATTCCTTCATAATCTAAATTTAATTCAATAGGTATTGGAAATATGATATCTTTCAACTTTAGTGTATTACTTACCTAAATAACCCACAAGATGTTTCACTAAATAAGAACATGTTTTATAGTGTTCCATACCTTTACCCCCATAATTTGTGTATGTGTAAGAGAGTAAAAAACATATTTATCCTTCCAATATTATTGAGGCTTTTGTTAAGGGAAACAAATTTCAAAAAGAGGACATCCAATATAAGATAACTAAATGTGACATTAATATATTTATGTGATATTATGGTTGTTAATAGTTTTTCCACATAACAAATAAATACCCAAAATCTTACTTAATTACCCATGAATTATCCACCCCATCAAGATAATAATATTGAGTTGATTAGATAGAAAATTCTGAGAGAATTTTTGAATAACTCAGGTTAACAGTTGTTCAATAGATACAATAAAATAGATTCCATATTTTTTTAAAAAAAAAATTATTGAAATATATACACCAACACATGAATGATAAAATAAGGATAGAAATTCGATCTTATATGAAATATCTCACCAATGTTACAGAATTCTCTATATGTCAATTGAAATGGACATGTAACTCTCACTATTATTTTCATAATAGTGATGTTTGAGGTTGAATGTTCTATGTTAGTCTTAATAGAATTCACAAATATTGTTTATAACTCTACAAACACCCCTCTATATATCAATGAACTCAATATTGTTGGAATTTTTATCCAATAAGACAATATGATCATGGATTGGCCTACCAAAATATTTGATGATGTGTTTTTTAGAGTAAATAATATTATTTTTCCAATGGGTTTTTAGGTTTTGATATGGAATAAGATAGAATCAAAAAATAAACCATTATTTCTATATAGAAATTATTATCAAATAAAATAATAAGAAAATAAAGGTTCATAAATCACACTTTCTTGAGAATTTTTAAGAAAAATAATTCCCTTGAGTTTATTTGACTCTCTAAAATATCTAATAGAATAGCACTCTTCTAAAAAATTAAATATGATTTATCGATTCCAAAATGATTTATTTCATTACTTAAAAATAAATGAACCATCATTATATATTTCTAAGATGAATTTTTTTCTAACTGTTTAACATGTTATGTATTGTGATGATATTTTTTATTTCAATGGATATTGTGACACCCACTAAGTTAATTTTATGTATTCTTTATTATTTTAATTTTTCATTTCATTAGAATTATATTTCTTTGAATTTTGGGGACATAAATATGTTTTTTTTAAAAGAATATGGAACATGTTCATTTTCAACCATAACCCTACTTGTGAAAGAGTGGCGAGGGTGGGGGAGGGATTTCTTTGAATATTGTTATAGTTAAAAAAATTTCTCTAACATTGTAAAATATTATAATTAACTGTTAGTCTATGTTTTCAAAGGGGGAGTGTCCCAAATGGTCGCAACATGATTTTCCAAATAATGCAACCAATGTTCGAACCCTTAACTTAGTATCCTAGAGTCGATGGATATTTTTTTACAATGGATTATATAGAAGAGATAAAATACCCAAGTACCAATCAGTTTTGCAGTCTTGAAAAACTAGATACCTACTTGGTTCCCTTATTACATTGGTAAATATACCTATAACATAAAAATGGAAAATAAATTTATTCATTTAAAATTATTTAAAACATTATCTTCTTAACCTGAGGAAGGAAAGAAAGAAAAGGTTTTGCTGAAATTATTAGTAATGGTTAGGTATAATGGAAGTTAACTTTAATCAACAGGTATACTCAATAAGGAATGGTAAATAATTGAAAAACACATTCCAATCAATAATTTATGATGAAAATAAATCCACATATTTTTTCATAGTGGAAATATTCTTGATAATAATAATTTATTAATGAATGAAGGAAAAGATTAATTATTTGACATCAAGTATTTGGAACATGAACCATTACACCCTCATGATGATTTATGTATATGGGAATAAATTCATCTGATTCTTCTTGGAAAAAATCACGTATGGTTTTTTAGCAACTGATTTCATCTCACGAGACTATCGATGCATCAAGGGGATTGAATTAACCAGTTTTCCCTCAGAAAATTTGTTCTTATTAGGAATCACTACTTCTAGACAATTTCAGTTGGATTTATTTATAGAACCTAAAACACACAATAGTTCAATATCCAATGGGACCTTCTTTCCAAATGAAGGCGTTCATTAGTTTTGAACACCTATGATACTTAAAAACTCATATTGGTCGAGAGGATGGGAGGTCAGGAACATCACACCCTTTTATGGGGGAATGCTTTCCTACTCTAGGGCTCTCTAATGGATTTAAGATATTTTCAAGAATCTATATTAATTTACTAAGTAAAATGTAGGTTTCCCATGAGATTATCACTCAATTATTTATCATGTGTTAAATTTATAATCATCCATATATATTTTAGTTTTTTAAAAAATGGATATATATATATATATATATATTTTAGGTTCTCCATCAATGGTATCCTCTCATATACCACTTAGATATTCTTTATCCATTGTCACAATGATACTGGTTTTTAATCCACTCAGTAGGGAACTCTAGAATTTATGGTCATCTAGGTAGAAAAAAGTTGTTTTAATATTGGGATCATACACATAAATGGGAAACCTATGTATCCTTATAAAAAGGAATCATAATTCTCATATATTGGTGATGCATAATGGGACACATTATACATAATAAGGTCATGTGATAAAGACATAACTGTACAATTTAATTTCATCTCCTAATGTCATTGTAGAGAGAAGATATCTATTAAAAACATGGTGTGGTACTTAAGCCTATGCATCCCATTGAACGTGGAATGGATATAGGTTTCTATGTTATATTAGCCCCTACTAGGAATTTAGCCCAAAAAGAACATGGTTGATTTGGATTGTTGGGTTTGAACCTTAGTTAGGCTTCCTACATATCCCACATAAATGGGAACCGATGTCTTTACAGTTTGGTAAGTCTCGTAGGGGAGTATATTAATTTGAGAGAAATAGTTTGGGCCTTAATCATAATTAAGATTCCCCTGTAATAAGGTCTATGATAGATATTTTAACTCATGGAGATTAAAAGAGGACTTAATTTGGGGATTACTCCTAAGGAGGATTCCAAAATAAGGGATTAGGGTTGGACTCCAGAGGAGAATCTCCATTGAGCTCAGGCCATGGGTGAAGGCTTCCTACATATCCCAATTATGTTGGGAATCATTGCTATCATTTTTCAAGAGGTGACGTTGATTATGAATACATTATAATAACCACAAATCACTAAACCATGTGAGTCATCCTCGGCATGAGGAACAACATGATGTAAAGGATTCAACAAACCACACACTTTTTTCCTTCATTGAAGGAAGAGGATGAGACTACGATGAAAGAATCCAGAATAACCGTGGATGATGGAGAGGAGAAATGAACCATTCACTATGAAATTAATGTTATGGTCATTGGGTCCATCTTAAACGTCATGGGGCTTACTTCAGCAACGATGCCTTGAAATTCATCCTGATAGAGGAGGGAGACTTTTCATTTTTCAAAAAGAAAATCATGTGTGATCCATACCTTCCCTTCTAGGGAACTGAGGCTTCAGGTTTTAGATTCAAGGGACTGCCATCTCTTGAACCATATTCCTCCAAATAGGAACTCCTCTACACTATTCCTAAGAGAAGACCCCTTATGAACATATCGATACAACTGTACATACATTGCAAGAACTATATCCTCCCAATAAGACATAAATGGCAAACCTCTAACCATAAAGATAAAAATCCAAATAGGAGACACATGGGTGTGCCTTCCCTAAGTTTTTTTAAATCAGGTTGTATTGGTGGAGGTTGCAACATTATCATTTTCAGAAAAGAGAGCCAAAAAAGAATAATCTCTACTATAAATGGATTTGAAGAAGGCTTCATGAAAATCTTGAAGGAGTGAAAAGATGTGGTGAACCAAAGAGGGGATCTCATGTCTCTGGAATGTATGTATTGGGCATGTATATATCCATGGGTGACCCGATGTCACCTTAAGTGATGAATATCCTAGAGGATGAGACTTGGGAAAACTGGGATCAAGCCTTTAGGAGTCTTCATAGGTAATCCCAAAAGTGGGGTTCCCACATTCCCATATAAGGAAAGAAGGGCGTGAAAGTGTTTTTGATTTACGGAGGTTGGGTGCTTTGAGTGTGCAATTTTTATGGATTTCAGAAACTCTTATTATCCCCCTTTAATCCCCTCACCTTCGGTGTTAATGAACTACCACTTAGATTTTGGAAGAGTTGGGTGAAGAACTATGGTGAACAGAGAAGCAATTTGGTGTCAGGGAAATTCTTCCATACAAATCAAGACTTATGGGTTTATTTATTGAAAAATAGGACCTTGGGTGAATGATGGATGGGAAGGTAAGTACCCAATGTGTCGATGGTTATTTGGCTAAACTAGGGAGATTTCGATTTAGACCCTTTAAACATATTTAAATCCTACAGGTATTTTCTCCTATTTTTTCTAATATATTTCCCTTTTTCACTTTTCTTCCATTAAATGGAATGATATGTCATCAAATTCTCCCACCCCCTCACGATTGGATCTGAATGAAAATAGGGTCTTATGCTAAAGTAATGTGATTAAGAAAAAGGTCAATAATTCTCTCTTGATCTACCGAGCAAGGTAGAAGCACACAAGGTAGTGGCACACAAGGTGATCACATGCATGATGGATCCAGGTTCTATGTATTGGCCCTTCACTTCAGTGAAAATCACAAAGATTGATCATTGTTTTATTTTTACTAGTGTCAAATAGAAAACCCCATAAACATTGTATCTTTTTGGTCATTGCCTCTATTTTTTTTGGTTTAAACTCAATATTAAGGATACATAGCAGGTACGAATTTACATTTACTTATATTTCCATTTTTTCATCCTAATATAATTTGTGACTTTTAATTTTATTTCATGATACTTCCTAGACCCTACAGAGTGTAGATCTAGTGAGCCAAGACTCAAATTTTTCTATATTTTCTTTTATGGGTTTTTAACATGGTGTGTACTATATCTATTTTTGTTGGAAGTTTAAGGTCATGCATGTTGGACCAATAAGGCTAATGTTTGAGGTTGAATATCTTTGACCATGAATTTTTAGATTATAAACTAAACAAGGTTTTATAGTTAGGGAAACTCCCAAAATTCTTTAGATATTTCCATGGGTAATCTTGACTCATGATTTCTTTTTTATGGTCACCATATCTAAAAAATGATGTATTGAGATAGAGGATGTCTCTTCCATGAAAAAAGTTACCATTTCTTCACAAACCAAATATGGGGGATGTATATTGTTTTTACAGCTAGGGAATATGCTACATATCCAAATAGTGGCATTCTTATGCTGAAATGCCTATTATATAAGCGCATTTTATGCAAGGAATCATTAAGACACATACTGCATATTCAAATAACGGATCTCTAAAAAAATTTAAATTTTATTACGAAAAGTAGAAGGGATTTAGGATTTCAATATCTCAAGACCCCAATGGATGGATTTTCTAATGAATGATACCTGAGAATAAAGGGATCATGTATGGAGATAGTGGATATGAATGAGAAACCAATCCTACAAAAATTTGTTATGTGGAGGTGAAATGTTTTTCAGAAATGGGTTCTCTAATATTATATTGTATAGTTTAATGTCATACAATAAGGACATTATGGGAATGTGTAGTTTAATGTTATGTAGCATGTACATTATGTTATGAAGTTTAATGACATGTATTAAGTACATTATGGTAATTTAATTTAAGGTCTTTTGCTTCATCCAATGATTTTATCATTTTCCAATTTTTAGAAAATTATCTGAAAATGTGTACCACATTAAAGTATAGAAAGGGAAAACTATAAGATGCGATTTGCGGATTTCTGTATATGAAGAATGATATGGGAAAAGGGATAATGTAATTAGAGGGGTTCTCTTACAAGAATGATGTTATCTCTATTTGGAAAACCCATTATGGGCGTTGTATTATGGAGGTCCAGCTAGGGAATATGTTGCATAGAAAAATAGTAGAGTCCTTATGCTGAAATGACAATTATGTTGGAAAATCTTATGCATGGACACCAAAGGTCACATAATACATAGTCAGATAAATGGGACCTCAAAAAAATGAAATTTTATTTCTAAAAGTCAATGAATGTTTATAGAGATTCTAATTTTCATAGGAACATAGTTTTCTTTATGGATAAATGTGCCTGAATATTGTGGGGATATTTTCAGTCATGATTTTCAATGAATTTTAGGAATAAGATCTCTATTAAGGATTGAGAAAACAAAGAAAATATTATTTCTAAAGTTTTATTTCATATATCTATGGCCATAATTTCCTGGAATCAATGGATGAAATGTGGTCAAATGATCATGTTTATTTCAATATGCTTTGAAAACATAGAGTGGGAAAATGTGTAAACCACAGTCTTGGTGTCTTTCAAGTCAATAAAATGGATATGAAATAAATATTCAATGGATGATTGCTTTAAACTAAGGGTTCCTATATATCATCATCAAATTATTGAGGGGATAGAATACGACTTTACAAGGAAGGAAGTTACCTCTATTTGACAAACTCGTTATTGGGGAAGTATTGTGTGGGGCCCGTAAGGGAATATGCTTCATATCCAAAGATTGGAATACTTTGGCTGAAAAGGCAATTATGTAGGTGAATTTTATGAATGGATTTCTAGGGGAACGTATAGCATAGTTATGAAACTGAGTTCTCAGGTATCAAAAACACTGCCACCAAAAACCGAAGAAAGATTATAAAGATCTAAAATTATTTAAGACTATGAGTGTAAAATGTAAAATGAGTGATGTTCGATGAACATTTGAAATATTTGAATCAATATTGTCCAATAGTTTGGTGTTTATTTCATAGATCTGAATCATATGTATAATGGGAATATATTTTGTTTCGTTAGTGGAATATATATGTATAGGACCTAAAATAAAGGGATCATGCATGTATTTTTAATTGTATGTAAGAGATGGGGAATTTTCGTTTATCCCATAGCTGGAACTGATATCTAATTCCTAGATTTTATTATGTATCATAAGAGGATAAGAATCAAGCCATATGTAGTTCTTTGTGTACAATGTAATTTAATGTCATGCAGAAATGAAATTATGGTCTTTCACATAAAGAGAATTTGAATCTCCTCATGTAGATCTAAATCACAAATGGGAGAGAAGATACCTTTTCACATCATGCAATATCATGGCCATGAATTGAAAATCAAGATGTCACTACAAATCTCGTATAATTGAGAATCAAACCGCAACTAGTTTTTTTGGTCCATGTAGTTTATCATCATTTGGGGAGGATGTGAAGTGATTCCAATAAGAAAAGGAATATTGTAGTTGGACCAAAAAATAAGAGCAAGGTGTGACTACATATCTTGCTGAAGTAAGAATCAAGCCACACATAGTTCATTAAAAATGCTTCACTCACTCTAATCAAACTCACATGTGAGGGATAATAGTGGTTTTTTATAGGGGTTCATACATAAGATAGAAATGAATTTTGAATATCCTCATGAATATCTGATTCATGCGTGGAAAGGAAAGGGATTAATTTAATGATTCTGTGGCTAGGTCTACGATTTGATAGTCTAGACATTTTCCTATATCTCATATGATTCAGAATCCTGCGAATTCTCATGAACATTAACATCTTGTGGTGAGGATGAAGGTTAAATGAGAATAAATGACTACATATCTCATAAAAATGAGAATAAAAAAACTCATCATTTTTCGCAGGAGAACTTGTAGTTTATTTTCATAGGATGAGGAAATTTATCCCAAAATTGGAATTTAAATACCTTATTTATGTAGAAATGTTCTTTAACATATTCTTATGCCCACATGAGCATTGCTCGGTTTGAGAAACAAGGATTAGTGAAAGGTTTCATTCGCAACACAAGGGTATTACAAGTGAGGGATAAGGGTATGGTAATTATATGGTAGGTGAGCCAGGGTATAGTACATGGGAATCACTATATATCTTTCTGATGAAAGAATCAATCCACATTTATTTCTGTAGATTTTTCCCCATATCAATCATGTTTTGATTTTAGGAAGAGAGATTTTTAAAATTTCTATGATGATGGTTGGGCGTAAAGCAGAATGTATAGGCATCTCCATGTATCTCATTAAAAAAATAATCAACTTCCAAGTCTTGGAAGAACTCCCTATGAAAATTTTATTTGTGTATTGGTAACATAAATGTATTTTTCATTCATGAAATTGTGGTGGGGCCCAATATTATTGATTTTGGTGTCAATAAATATATCATACAGATGAGAATCAATACATATGTAGTTTTGGAAACATTACCTGTGCAGTTTTGATTCATACACATTGGGAATAAAGAAGATTTTTGTTTTTTCCCAAATATGGGCCCAAGATTAGAGATTTAGGCTTCTCTACATATCCCAGTGAAATAATAATAATTCCAAATGTAGTTCTTGAAAAGGTCATTCCCCATAGTAATTGAGTTTGACGTGAGAGAGATAGAGGCATTTAATTCATTCTGAAATAATGATTAAACTTAAGACCCTAGATGTTATGAAGATCAAACCATGTATTCTGGAATAGTACTCTATATATATTTGGTTCATATATATGAGGAAAATAAGAAATAAATTTCTTTATGGTTGTGGCTGGGCCCAATATTGGAGATAAGGGAATCCTTATGTATCCCATTGGAATGAGAATCATGCCACATGCAGTTCTTTAAAATAGTATTCCCTACACAAATCCGACTCATAAATAGAAGGAGTGGGTGAATTAATATTTTTTTGTTCTTGGGCACGTGATTGGAGATTTGGGTGTCTCTACCTATATCATTGGAATAAGAATCAGGACATATATAGTTCTTGAAAAGGGGTCTCAATGCATATCTGATTTAAACATATAGAGAAATGAGACTCATGTGACACTGAAGAGTTGCAATGATGTGAGTAATGGTTGCAGATGTATGATACACATTTTTAATAACCACATGGAATGCCAATTTATGGTATCTTGTTGGATTTATTAATGTCAACTGAATGAGATGTTAACTATATAGTTTAATTCCATTTAGTAAAGAAAAAATTATGGCATGTATTTTAACATCATCTGAAAAGGAGAAAGATACATTACATTTTAGTGTCGTACAACTTGGATGAATATGGTTGGTATGCAGTTTAATGTATTGAAACATAGAAATTAATCTATGTGATTACACAATGAACTTCTTCAAGAGTTTGGCATTGGTTGGAGTTGTAATAAGTTCTCCACCCACTGAGATTAAGGAATAAGCTCTTTTATAGTAGAACATATGTATTGAATAATGTACTTCACACTTTATCTCAATCATTAGATGCTTCTTTCCAGGTATCATTAGAGTCCTCAAGACTTATAACAATTATCCCTGAAGAATTGAGTATAGGAGAAAATTCTTGTTAAAACCGCAGGATATTATTCTCTAATAGACTTCCAAATGATACAATGTAGGTAATATCTGTTATTATAATTGGTCAAGATCATAAAACTATTTTTGAGACTTTATATCTGGGTATAACTGATCAAAAATTGAAACTCGGAGTGAAGGAAATTGAATTTCCATAACTATAAATGCTTTTTTCTCATACACTAACAAATATGAGGTTTATTGTTTTTTAGTATGAGTAGTAGTCTGATAATCCCACATGGCATGCAAAAGACTATCAGGCCAAGACTTTTTATCTATATCCAATATATTTTGGAGTATATATGATAGGGTATTATTGAAATCCCTTATCCATCCATCGGCTATTTCATGGTTTCAAGATGAATGGTTGGAATTGATATTGTGATCCTGATATATCTTCTTTAACTCAGTGGAATAGAAATTGGTTCCATTTTCCATCAATATGGTATGAGAGACACCAAATATGGTGATGATATTATCTTGTACAAATCTAAAAATGCTTTTGGCCTCAACTTCTTTTAGAGTAATTTCCACAGGCCATATGGAGAAACAAACTGGTAGTAGTTTGAATATAATTGAACTTCTTGACCCTTAATAGATATTAGGTTCCTACTACATCCATTCCCCATATAGAAATCGGCCATGATTATTTAGCTCAATATAGAAACTCCTGGGGTTGATTAATGAAGTGGGCATGCATCTGGAAAGGATGACACTTCTTAGTGAAATCTGTGAAATCATATGTCATCGAAGGACAAATGGATTAAAGCCTTTAGATTTGATCAAAAATCCTATTCCTAGAGTAGTGATCACCACATGATCCTACATGTACTTCTTTCATGAAATCCACAGTTTCATCCACATCAGTTCTTTTGGGAAGTATTTTATTGAATCCTTATCTATAAAGGATCTTATGATGATCTAGGACTTCATGAAGAGTGCAATGATCTACTTGTCTCCATATATGTTCTTTATTAATACTAACACGAGGAAGTACCCCATTTTGGATACATTTCCTAATGGGTGTATCCATCCAATTGTATGGCCATATGGCTCAGAAATTGGACTAATTTCAATGATTTCTTCTATTCCGATTTGATGAAAATGTGAAACCACTCAACGATGAGCAATGAAAATGATTGTTTCATCCTAATTTGGGTATGGAAGTGTTGTGGGTACATTTTAAAATGCATAATATTAGTAATTGTTTGACAAATGGACCTAATACAATGTTGATCTGAGGGGAATTCTTCCATTAAACCTCTAACATAATCATAGAGGGAGATTTTTTTCTTTTTTTTTCTAATAGTGTAATCCCCATTGATTTGTTTGAGTACCAATTATGTATCACCTTTCATATCTAGGTAATCCATTGGTACATGGAGTTCAAATTCTAGGCCAATAATGATAGGTTGATATTCTACTTCATTGTTGTACAAACATCTAATATCAGAAAGGAATACGGAAACACTTACTTTTCTTGAAAGATAAGCACAATTCCTAAACTAACTCTCTAGAATTTAGGGTTTTCCATTCTCTTCCCCATTATAATTCTAGAAGATCCATAAAAATATAATTCCTACATTCGGGGGCTTTCGTGAATAGATAATATTTCTTCCTTAGTAAATTCATTATTCAATTATATCTCTTTTGAATAATTTTTCTCAATAAGAACGTCTTCTAATGATGGGTCTTTTACTAACTTCTAAGGCATAAACATTATATCAAACAGTTTCAGAATAACCTCCCATCATGCCATAAGTCCTGTAAGCGTATGAAAACTGAGCATAATTTTGAGCAGGTTATTACGAGATACAATGTGGAATTCATGATGCTACAAATCGTGTCTCAATTTCTAAACTACAATGATTATTTCTAGGTAGTTTTTATCAATACTTGAATATCAAGTCTCTGCATTGAGCAAGGTTTAAATGAGATAGTAGAGGTTTTTTTTCCTTCCCAACACCATCCTTTTGTGCAAGGAAAGTTCTTAGTGATCAATCAAAGGATATCACATAAAAAATGAGTGGATTTCCTTCAATAGGTGGCATCAAAACTGGCGGTTTCAATAGGTATTTCTTGGGGATATCAAATGCTTCTTGGAAGTCACTGGTCCACCGATATGTGACCCATTTCTTCAACAATTTGGTGAAGGGAAAATAATTTCCTTCCAAATTGGATATGAAAATATGGATATAGGCCATGGTTCCTTAAAGTCCCCTTAATTAATTAAATTTTTAAGGAGGTGACATTCCAAGTATTTCCTTAGTCCTCTTAGGTATAACTATGATGTCATGATGTCATACAAACAAATCATTAAATTTCCCCAAGGTTTCGCCAGAAGAAAATTTCAAGGGGTTTATATTCAAATTTTAATTATGAAGCATGAAGAATATGATCTCTAGATCAAACAATTGATCAAAACACTGTATGTACTTAACTACTAGGTCATAAAAATATAATTTAATGAATTTTACTAAGAAAGGATTGATAATATAATACATTGCACATTGATATGTCTCGCCAGAATTCTACCAGCCAAAGGGAATTAACTAATGGAACAATATTCCTGGAGGGGCTCTAAAAGATATAGATTTCTCATGTTCTAGGGCCATTCTGATTTGGTTATACCCAAATTATCCATCAATGACAGAAAAGACGTCATAACCAGCTATTGCATCAATCAAAAGTTATGTGATTGGAAGAGGAATGTCAACTTTGGGACATTGCCTATTAAGATATATGAAATTAATGAAAACCCTAATTTTCCTATTCTTTCATTCCCCAGGACAATGTTGGCCAGCCTTTTGGGATATTTCACATCCCTGATAAAGTTACATTTGATAAGCTTGTCGACTTGAGCCTCAAATTTGGAGGCATGAGTTGGGTGCAATCTTCATGCCACCTGCTTAAATTCCAGATGCTTTTCTGAAAAACCCAAATGATGAGTGGCCACATCTGGATCAAGTCTTATCATTTCTGTATAGTTCTAGGAAAACACATCTTATTGGTTATTTAGAAATGAATTAACACCTATTTCACTTTGTAAGTCATGGCCGCACTAATTCGAGTTGGGTGTTGATCTTCTTTTATACCCAAATTTATTTCTTCAAGATGATCCACATTGATGGATTTTCCTTCCAAAAATGAAAGATTGGAGTCCCTAAGATCATACTCTTCTTCCTATTTCTCATATGTCACTTATTATGTTTCTTCTTAAATGCTAGATGATGATGCAAGACACTTAGAACTAGGGGTGGAGTTAGTATTTGGACATTCTAAAGAAGAAGCAACCATTTCTCACCCTAGTGATGATGAATAGACTTTCGGGAGTATTTAAGTGAAAATTATTGTTTTGGAATCAGAATCCATGTATTTTCATCATTGACATGATGAATTATTCCATCATGGACAAGGAATAAGGGACTTTTTGAAGTTCACAGGATGCAATTAATATATCCTTACTTAGGCATCCACCATTATTTGGAAAATAAATAATTTATCCCATGTTGTAAGGCTGAATAACCACAACTCAAATTATGGAATTCACTGAATGAGTGCTTGTATTTGGGTCTACACATTCAAATTGATTGATAGGTATTATTTAATCTGCATTTATATTCTTGAATGGGTTTGCTGGGATCCTTTCCAGACTATTCAGAGCGTTGATTCTTGTTATATCATTTTCCATAGACCTTTTTCCTTTTGTGTGATAGATCCATACCTAAATATTTTGGTAGTAAAATGTTTTTAATAGGGCTATGTCACTGTACAATGTCCCAATTTGACGATAGAATCAATATTTGAGACATTGGTGGTGTGATGAAGGAATGTATATATGATAATGTTACCAAGGTCTTCCAAGAAGAATGTTGAAAGATGTATGATTTCAGACAACCATGAAATATAGATTAGATACAAGATCCCCCAACTGATTTCTGAGTGTAATCTTCCATATAGGTTCTTGTTAACTCTTGCCATAATATTGAAACATCAAAGTGGATGGACTCAGATTCATTGAGACCAAATCGATAAAGTGTATAGATGGGAATAACTATGACTCCAGATCTATTATTAATCCAGGGTCATTGGATTTTTGTATCAATAACATTTCTAGATTAATACAAGGGCCTAATGTGTCCATGTAAAACATCATTCTCATATTGATCCACAAAATATATAACTACATGAAATTATAAAGGATTATTCTCTATACAGTGGACTTCAGTAGTAGCAACCTTGGTTTCAAACTCTTGATTACTTGAAAAATCCTCAATAAATACATTATGAAGGTCCTCTAACATGTTTAGAGCATCTAGGAAAGATAACGTGGCTACTACATGGGATAGTTGTTTCAAAAAATCATAGCTATGGTCCAAAGGCATTCATTTTCCACAATGGATATGTATATTTGTAGGTTACTTAGAAGTTTATTCTCTTTTTTTATGGACCATGTGTTGTGGCATAAGCTAGAAATACTAATGCTATTGATGGTTTAGGCTGACTGGGTGTGACCACCTACTGAGAAAGTGGCGGTATAGAATCTAATTGGTCTTCTAAGATAGTCATGCGAGGTCTAACCTTGTCATGTCTAGGAGAGTTCCCTTGTTCTTGATGATCCATTTAAAGGACTCTCCTATGAATATCTACCGCATAAACAGTTTGAGGACGGGTGTAATTAAAAGAGTGGCTTCTAGAATACCCATTTATTCCCCTATATCCGTGACCTTGACTTCTTCCCCTAGTTTCCTTATCAAGTACAAGGAATTTATGTTCATAGTTAGAAACATCATTTTCCTAGGGGTCCAGTAAGTGGAAAATATTAATAGAACTTAATATTTACTCATCTTATGATGAAGAATATACTTAATAGGTCAGTTTTTGTTGTTCTGTTTGGTTGGGCAGTTCATGTTTTTTTGAGATAGATGTCAAGAATTCTATCGAAGTCAAGGATAAATGATTTTTTAACATGATATCATCATATCCTTACTTCACCTTAACTTTATAATCATATCAGTTCGTTGAGGATTGCAATTTGGAGGACTGATATTTTGATGAAGGTGGCTAGGTTACAGAAGACATGGTAAGAGGCATAGTTGGTTGTTTCATCTATGTTTGTAGAATGGTAGGAGTTTCATGGATCGTTTTGATGACTATCCAATCATCAAACTTCTACACATTCTTTTTTTACTTTCTGTCATTATCCTTATTCCTCTGGATTAATAACGGTAACACATTCTACCTGGGATAATGATCATTTTACTTTCACATTTCTAGAGTCCACTATCATTTGTAGTAAATCCTTGAAAACAAAACATTGCAGAATTGGGACTCCCAACATTTTATTGAAGTTATAATAGTTTCTGAGGTCCTCACCTCATTCTTCATTTAGTTTCATGGGACTTGGTATCTGAATGTAGTTGTTTTTTAAGGATCAAAGAAAGTAACCAGTAATCTATTCATTTTGAAAAGAATGTACTTTGTTCTTTAATTCCTCATACTACCTTTGCCTCTGATATTTTCTGACAATCATGATGATGAAGTCATTGTTGAGGATTTTCTAGAGGAGGATCCATATTTTATGATGAGGACATTGAAGTAGAAGCTTGTATAAGTGATTTATTGAGTGTAACTATGGTAGCATCTATTTTTCATATTCTCCATGCAGGAGCAGATGAGATTATAGGAGACTTATCTTTGGTTTCTATGATATAATTATCTACTTGTTGGGTGATTGAGTCACGGTCTCAAAACCCTCTTGTGTAATTCAAATGGATTAGTGGTGTTTGTAACTCATCGCAAAGCTTTTCCACATAGATTGGTTCTAACTCTTCTGAAGGGAGTGGTAGTTTTAAAAAATATGTTAGTCAATTCCATTGAGAACTGAAATTTCAAACTTTTTCATTCTACCTTTTTTTGCAATTCAGTAGATTAAAAATGGTTGTCTTATGTAACATTGAGCTGAATTGGAAAATGAATTTATGAAGGATGAATTCCCTCTAGTAATTGATCGAGACAACAAGCTTTTATACTAGACAAAGGTCAACCCCTATAGTGATTGAGCAAAACATCTGAATTTTACAGCTTCTTTTTGTTTAGGGGTCCCCATTATGGGATCACAGTGAGAAACGAATTGTGTTAAGTGCTACTCTGGGTCTCCCAAACCATTAAAGATTTCAAATGTGGTAATAAAAAATTTTAGTGGAGGAGGGTTTGGATCAACCCATTCATGGAAAGAATTCTTTTCTGGTTTTATCAGTTTATGTTATACTTTCATAAATTCTAATCAATTTGTTAATGGCTCAATGGTATTAATATTCATTTGAGGAATATCTGGCTGATCTAGGACATGTATTGGTACAATAGTTGCAGCCTAAACTAGTGAGACAACTGGAATACCACCAGTGGTTGTACTACAATTATTTTTCATGGATAACCCATGGGGTCATTCCATTAAGGATGTGTTTGACCCTACAACGGTTGTGTACCCCATAAAGGGAATTAATTATCCACATCATTATTTGCAACAAAACCTCTTTTTTTATATATCCTAATAGAAGTGAAAGCTAAGGAACATCTTGTAGAGCATTTATGGTAGGAATATTGCAGCGGAGTAACTTTTTATTGAGTCTTATCAACTCCTTCATTTAATTCTCTTGATGGGAAAATATTTCATGAAGAAATATATGTTGACATTCTTTAGTGGGAAAGTGGAAACATGGTTTTACCATTACCTTTCACCATATTAGTTACATTTTGAAGAGGTGTAAGCTGATAATTATAGGGAGTAACTGGATTATGAATAAGCCTATGATTTCAGGTACAAAAACCTACTTAATTTGATTTTATATATACCATATTACGAATGAGAACATCAACCTCTGACTCTACAAAATTGGACTCATTTATTTATGATCTTCAATGATTTCATTAATGACATTCACCGATACATAATTCGTTAATGACATTCTATTATCATTTTAGTAATAACACCTTCTTCTTCGTCCCCTATACGACTTTGTTCTTATATTTGTTGGTTCCCCATGAACTATTTTATGAACTATAATTTTAACGGAATCGATAGATAGATTAGTTGTACATTCCCTTTATGTTTTCTTCCCTAATAAAGGAAAACTAACTTCCACTGAGGTGGGTATTGTGGATGTGAAAAATCCCATATCCCTTCACACTAGGGCAATTCCTATTCTTCTTTATCAATCCATCATACAATTCTAGTTGAATGTGAAGATTGGAAAAAAATATACCCCAACCCAATAGGTTGGGGTTGTTCTTTAACCACTATGGCTGATATCAGTGTACTTACTCTTCGGAATTTACGAATTCTAGTTCAAACATTGGCTGAGTGCGTTATCTAACACCCACATAAATCACTTATTTTAGAAGACCATTATAATATTTCATACATTTGTGTAATTTGATGGATTACATCTTCTAAGATGTAATCCTACTTGATGTTTCCAAAAGTTTGAGACAGAATCATCCCAATATCATTCTCCCTTTGGGCTTAACATTGGTGAAAACTAGTCGAGCTATGCTCTTGCTGAGCATCTCTTTAGTCATCAACATAACTTTTGTGTTGGAGCCGTCTAGAGAAAATAAAATTGCATGATACAACTTTTAACATGTTTTTTTATTTTGGAGTGCAATAAAATTTTATTTTCCATATATACCCCACCCATTGATATGAACACATTGTGGGGTTTCTATGATAAATTGTTGTAACATCTTTAATGCATTGAGTCTCATGTGTTTATGGGCCTATTGTGTCTTCTCGATCATTGGATATTGAGAAACCTCGAGAGATGCCAAAGGTAATTTGGTGTTGTAGCCCTTCTATTAACCTGACCTAACTTCAAAATTCATCATATGGTAATGCTTTGATTTTTAAATGAAGAAGAGTATTCCATAGGTTTAGGAGGATATCATGAATGCAATATTTAACACTAATTTTTGGAATGATGTATTGAGTGGATTCCAAATGCCAAAACATGACTAGTATTTAACAATTAGCTAGTTTTTTATCATATTCAACATATCCTATTCATCTTTTTATAGGGTTTCTCTACTTGGTCTGACCAAAGTGGCTGCTTCTCGATTTTATTTTCACATGAGTGGGTAGTAGTTGATGTTTACTATCCTATTTTAATAGGAAAATGACCCAAAATATTTTCAAAGAATGACCATCACATTGGGATGTATTCTAGATGAGAAAGTATTTCACATGCCAGTACCAAGGCATCACACATAATTGACATTTTGTTTTCAAGTGCCTCAAGATAAGAGGGTGTTCGCATCACTACATTTGAAGTTGGAGAATTGTCTTGACAATGTGAAATACTATCGTAGAGAGGACATTGGTAGCTAACTTCATCATGTGGAGGAACCCCATGGATGATTAAAGTAAGTCATAAGACCTCTTGCTATTTGGTATTCTGGCCACACATAGGGCTATTGTGGCTCTCATCCATTGATGGGTTCTCTAAATTAACAGAATTTTCATGAATAAAGCATTCATAATGAAGTATCTGATGAGGAACACCATAATTACAGCTACTACACTACTACAAAAACTGGAAACGGAAGAGCTACCCTTTTATCAGTGCTAAAAAAAGTGCTGATAAAGGGGAGAGTTTTTCAGCGCTAAAAAAAGAACTGATAAAGGACCCCTTTATTAGCGCTTTTTTAGAGCAGATAAAGGCCCCCCTTTATCAGTGCATTTTATAGCTCTGATAAAGGGGGGATTTAGCAACGCTTTTTTCTACCGGTGATAATTTTTAGGTTTCAAAAAAATGATGAAAATTAAATTATTGTCATATAAGTATATTTATATTGATATAAATATAATATATACTTTTAAATATGTTTTAGATATATAGAAATAGACTATTAAATTTAATATATAAGAAATTTAGGGAAAATTGATTTAAAATATTTTCAAAAATATTATTAATTAATAATTTTCTAATTATTATCGATTAAAAATCATTTAATAACAATTTGAAGACCCAAAAAATTAAAACAATTAATAAAAAATCTAAACTAAGTTGAAAATGTAACACAAACTTCAAACGACCATAACTTTTGATCTGGATGAATGTTTGATCTCTACAACATATAGAATCAAATCCTATGACAAGCTCTATCTGCTAATTATCGAAGCTAAGATTCTGTCACACCTTTGAGGCCAAAATAGGTCCATAAGGCCTCCAAAATTGAGTTTTTAGTCCGGATACACCAATTTTTTAACATTAAAACAAGTATAACTTGGGATCCAGATGTCCGATAGCCCTGTACCACATACCATATCGATGGATGTTTCATTTAATTCGATTTGAATGGATGTGGAGTTGAAACTGGATTCTGGATTATAAGTTATGATATTTTTAACATTCTATGGATTTTCAAATACACATATATATGTATTTATTCATAAATATATATGTTTCTTTGTGTGTTTGTGTTAGAGTGTGTCTGTGTGTGTGTGCATTGTATATATTTATGTATTTATTTATTTATTTAATTATAAACACACATAAAAAACATATTTCATAGATGTATTTAAAACTAATATTATAAGTATATACTAATATACAAATAAATATACGGATAAATAATTATAACTAAAAATTTATGTATAAATAAATAAATATAAATATATATTAATGTACTAATGTATATATATATATACTAACATATGAATATATATATATTTATATTAATATGAATCTAAATCAATATACGAATAAATATAACTATATATATATATAAATAGATATATCATTAAATAGTGAAAAAACAAAACAGTGTAGTGGTAAAGGTGTAACCACGAAAGGGGGAGGTTGTGGGTTTGAGTTCAGGTGGAATTAAAGGGGTGCGTGCATGTGAGGATGTGTGGGAAGGGCAGCGTGATTGAAACATCCTAGTGCTAATAAAGGCGGTGCATCAAGCACTGTTACAATCTCTCCCTGGATTATTTATTTATTTTTTATTTTTTAATGTTGTTTGAATTTTATCAGAACTATATAAAAGCACTGATAAAGGTCCCTTTTATCAACGCTAAAAAAAGTGCTGATAAAGGGGTCTTTTATCAGTGATTTTTTTAGCGCTGATAAAAGGGGCCTTTATCAACACTTTTCGGAGCGCCGTTAAAAGGGACACCCCTATATTAGTACTGAGCATTATAATGATTTTTAGCGCTGTTAAATCCCATTCGAGCGATGATATAGGCCTTTTTTGTAGTAGTTCTAGTCTCATAATTCGGTAGTAGGTGGGTAGAATCTTGAGATGCAATAGTTAAATCTATGAGGGCTTAAAGAACTCCAGTATTAAGAGGATCCAGATTGAATATTGACTCCTGATTCTCCAACTGTTGCTGGATAGATTCTTCTTATATGTTCTCTTACACATATTTATGAAAAATTTATGGGAAAAGATGTTATCCTGAGCAAGTGTATGTGCCTGCATTGGAGTGGCTGTCAGAACAGACTGATTATCTCCATTTGGATTAGGTGTATGTTTCTTATCCAGTTGTCTATATGATACGGGGGAGTATTTCCCATAACCCCCTGTATTTGAATAGATGTATGTATCTGCTCTGGGATGGAATGATCATGTTTCATCCCATATATGGGGAAAAAATGATGTGTCCATCCCTCTCATAATAAATATGTTTCTATTATGATATTCTGGAAAGCATGAAAGATATGAGAAGGAATTGGTGTCTTCCCTTTCATTATTTCCAAAATGTGTTTGTTAACATCAGCAGTTGGAATAGGACTATTCATCCATTATATATTTTAAGTGGGTGTATGTATCTTTTCCTTTACTCCCATTACTATCAATGAATACTGACAGTACTCATGTACGGGGGGTATAGAGAGGATTTTTCCCTAGGTTTTCCATCAAACCATTCTGACTGACTTCTATGAGTTTTGAAAAATGAGACTATTTGAAGGCATGATGGATTCTAGAAGGTGTATGTTCATAGTGGATATTTTCTATTAATCAAGGTCGGATAAATTCTTTCAATGCTGACATATGAGACTACTAGTAGTCTTGGTGAGTACAATCATGTGCATGTTCCTGCTTACAAGTTTCCACTACACTTGGTTAATGGAATTTATTGAATCCATCCCAATGAATCTATTAATTACTTGAAATATTCTAAGTAGCGTTTTGTGCCTACTCATAGTACTCCACCAGATTTGAATGGTGGGATTGGTTGAGTACCACCAGATTAGCCTAATGGCTGGTAAAATTAAGGCAGATAGGTGTATGTTCATGTTCACAATTTTCCATCAAGATGCATTGATGGAAATCTCCCGAGGGGTAAAAGGTTGGAACCTTCTCCCTGTTGACCGGTTATTTCTCTGTTGGTTAGCCTTGTGGGCCCACATTTGAGGGACCTAGGCCGAACATCCGAAGACATGAGCCTCTTCATGTAGAGGGTTTTCTACCTCGCAGCGTTGGTGGAGGTGATTGTTGGTATAAGCCATTGGGAGGGACCCTTGTGTCTTTGAGACAAGGTCATGGATGACCTCTTGGTCATCCTCCCTAGAATTAGAGAGGTATTGGTGATTTAATTTATGGAATAAACTGATGAAATAGTTGATAATGGTGGTTTTAATCATCTTCTTCTGAAACACCGATCATCGATGACCAGATGACTGGGGGTTATTATTGATTTGGAGGGCCTTTCGAGTGGTCTCCAAGGCCGGGATATTGTTGTGATGAAAATACTCTCAGAAAAATGCATTTTGGACTCAGAATTGAAGATGCTGAGTTGGTGATGATGTCCTTCGAGCAGACAGTGTTCCATCTTGAGCAGTATCTAGGATATTCACTAGTGAAAACATAAAGTAATCCCTTTATAATGATGGATTTTCTTGGAAAGAATTACATTGATATATGAAAAATAAAAAAAATTAATTCTATTAAAGAAACTTATTTAAAATGAACACCTGCAAGACCTATTCCTTTTTCTGACCCTCTTTATCAATTTATAGGGCCTAAAAGATGTGTAACACTATCACATTGGTCAAAGAGTCACGTTGAGTTCACCAATTTTTTTTCCCCGAATCATGTGTTCTAATTAGGAATCACTACTTCCAGATACTTTCTATAGGATTTATTTATATAATGAGAAACATCCAATGGTTCTGTATCTAAATGGACCTGCTTTCCATTGGTAGGTATTAGTTAGGTTTCTTTCCCTATGATACATTAGAACTCTCATTGGTTGAGAGGATGGGAGGCCAAGCTCATCACACCCTTTTAGGGGGAATTATTGCCTACACTGGGAATCTATTATATATATAAGATATGTTCGTGAATTGTTATTTATTTATCATTTATAATGTATTTTTCCCTTGAGATTAACATTCAATTATTTAGCATGTATTAAATTCAGAACCATCCATATATATTCAAGGATATTAATGAATGGAGATATCCATATGTAATCAATGTTCTTCATCAATGGTATTCTCTCATACACTACATAGAGAATCTTTATCCATTTTCATGATGATGCTGGTTTTTAAGCCACTCAATGGGGAAACCTATAATTTATTTTCGTCTAAGTAGACAAATGTTTTTTTGATATTACGATCATACCCATAAATGGGTTACCTATGTATCCTCATGAAAGGAATTTGAACCCTCACAGTTACGAGATGATTAATTGGAAACATTATACATTTTATGGTTGTGTGAAAAGGGCCTAAGAATAAAATTTTATTCCTTGTTGTATGAAAATATTAGACGGAATATTCATAGTTAATCCTTAGTATGGGACGTAAGCCTAAGTAGCCCAGGGAAATTAGAAATGATGTAGGCTTCCATGTGGGATTAGTCCATACTAGGAATATAGCCCAGAAAGAATAAGGTTGATTTGGATTGTTGTGTTTAAACCTTATCGAGGCGTCCTACATATCCCACGTGGAAGGGAATCAATCCCATGAAGATAATTAATCCTTATAGGGGAGTATAGCTTTTTCAGAGAAATATATTGGGGATTACTCGAAAAAAGGATTTCATTTTAACAGGGTCCATGATAGATATTTTAACTCATAAAAATTAAAAGGGGACCTATTAAAGCATTAATCCTAAGGAGTATTCTCATATGAAAGGAATTAGGGTTGTACTACCAAGGAGGATTTACATAAAGCTCGGGCCCTAGGTGAAGACATCCTATATGTCCCAATAATAGTGGGTATCATAGGTATCATAGTTCAAGAGGTGAAGTTGATTGTGTGGATATTTTAATAATCCCAAATCTATAATCCCTTATGTCATGATCAATGTGAGAAAAAAGAGGATGTGAAAGATTCAACAAACCACACACTTACTCTTTTGTCGATGGAATTGTCTAGGCCTATAGAAAAAGAAACCAGGGAGACAGTGGATTAGGTGTGAATCAATGAACCTTTTGATGTGAAATAAATGTGACGGTCATTGGGACTTCCTATAAAGGATATGGGATTACTCTAACAGGGATGGCCTAAAATTGATCCTGATAAAGGAGGGAAACATTTCATTTTTCAAAAAGAAAAGAATGTGTCAATCATAACATACGTAACATGAAACTGTGGTTCTAGGTTTTAGAGACAAAGAATGCACATGTCCTATACCCTAATCCTCCAAATGGGAACTACAAAAAAAATCCATAGAGAAAATCCCTCATGACCATGGAGATAAAACTCCACAGACATTGTAAGAACGATTAGTTCCAAATAGGAAAAGTATGTGAAACCTCTGATCGTAGAGATAAAAATACAAATAGGAAACATGACGGTGTGCCTTTCTCTAAGGTTTTGTAAATCAAGAGGACTTGGTCGAGGTTTTAACATGTTCTCTTTTAGACATGGGATCCAATGAAGAAGAATCTCTTCCATGAATGGATTTGAAGAAGGATTCAGGAAAGGCTCAAAGAGACTAAAAAGGTTACGTAAACCACGTATGGGTGTCAAATCTCTAACGCGTAGGTATTGGGTGCACAAGTAGTCTTGGGAGACCTGAATCCACCTTAAGTGACGAACATCTTGGAGGATACGACTTGGGAGAAACTTGGTTCAAGCCTTAAAGAGTATTCAAAAGTATTCTGAGAAGTGAGTTTCTCGTGTTATTGTATATGGAATAGAGGTTGTGCAGGTTTTATTGATTTAAGGAGGTTGGGTTCTTTGGGAATGGATGTGTTATGGATTTAAAATACTGAATGGATTTATAACTGATGATCCTCACTTAATCCCCTCTCTTTAGGTGTTAAATAACCACCTAGGCAGTTTCACAAGACTTGGGTGAAGCACTAGGTAGAATAGAGCAAGAATTGTCCTTTAAAGAAATTTTTTCGCTAAAATGAAGGCCTCATTCAGCATTTATAGGAAAAAATATGACATTGGGTGAAGGATGGTTGTGCATGAAAGTGGCTTGCACACCAAAATGGTAGCACACAAGTACCTTCTAAACCAACAATGTTTTAGATAAATAGGGGATATTTCAATTTGGAACCATTGATAATCTTGAAATCATCAATATATTTTCTACTCTTTTTTACAAGGAAATTCCCTTTGTCACTTTTTCATCTATGAAATGGAATAAAGTGTCAACAACCGATCCCCAAACTATATGTATTTCATTAAACAGTCTCCAACCTATGTAATAGTCCAATGAGACCATCATTTATTGATTTATTTAATAACTAGTATGCCTTATCATTATAGGTCTATATAAAATAGTGGGTAAATATTTGTCTATATTTCCCCAGTTGATCAAATAATTGTCAAAGTAGAAACCACATATAATACTGGTATTCAATTTTGAAAACAATAATATTGACTAATTAAGCGATTAAAAAGGTAAAATGTGCATAAATGAAGATAAATTTTTTCCATCTGATGATAACAAATATAAAAATAGTGCATATGAAATTTTTGAAATGAACCACTTTAGTGAAGTTTACGGTAAAATATTAAAGAGTATTTATATTGAAAATGAATAATTTTTTTATAAAAATAGAAATTAATTCAGATTGTTTTCCATGATAAAATTTTTTATTTTAGAAAAATAATGGTCACTTAAAACATATTAAGGATTGTACTTGAATGTGAGTATGAAATTTGGAAGTTCCCATTAATTGGGTTTTCTTATCAAGAGGAATTGAGAAGGGACCCTTTTAAAAACATGTATTTACCCATAAAAGACGGATAAAAATATTTGGATGTTTTATTTCTAAAATATATAAACAGTTTATAATAATTATATAAAAAAATAAAAAAATTACATTGGGATAAATTAGAATAAAGTGTCCTCTAAGGAAAAATGTCGGTTCAGAGATAATATCTTAACAATTTGTAATCATTCAAATTGTATTCCCCAAAAAAATTATTAATCATAATAATCAGAATTTAATATAATAAATATATATAGATTTATGATATGATATATCAAATTGATGTATAAATATACCACACACAAGAAATACATGGAAAATGATCATAATCTCATAGAAATAAAAATGATATGGGAAACACCTCACCAAGATCGTATCATTGGAGGGAGGGTAAATCGATGAAAAAATTATGTGTGACAAATGTTATTTGAAAACATGGAAGTTGAAATACATTATAAAACAATAATAGTTCATTTCAAACATATAAATATCCTAACATAACCAATTAAAGAGAATTTTAACCCAACGAGTCAAAATTGATTTAATAAATATCTTATGATGCTTCTATCATTAAGCGGAGGATTAATATAGTTATTTTTTTCATTAAAGAATATCTACATACTATATAAGTTGAAATAAAAAAATGAAATAAATAGTATATTCCAAACATAATTTTGGCATAATATGATCAATGAAGTAGATGTGTAACCCAATGAATTGAAATTGATTTAAGAATTCCTTAACAAATTTCATATCGTTGAGGTGAGAATTAATTGATTGGGTGACTATGTGTATCAAAAGAATATCCAAAAAATTGATAAGTGTTAATAGAAAATTATTCAAAAAATAGAATATTCCTCACTTAATCTTTTCATAATATGATCAATGAAGTAGATGTATAACCCATTGAATGGATATAGAGTAATGAATTCCTTTACCTTATGTCCAATAGTGTTCTCCACCTATACATAATTTTATGGATAATCAAATTATATTGATTAATTACTTAATTCAGAACTGCTTCAATAAGTATTTTATTCATTATAATTTTACTATGTACATTTATGTCAATTATAATGAGTTATAATGTTTAATTTCATTGTTTGGGGAACATTCGTTAGATTATTTTGTGGTCGGTTCCCTTGAGATTAATTATGGTGCTTCTTCCCAAATAGGAATAACTTCCATATAAGGGAACTTATTTACTATTAATTAACTCAAATAATATTAAATGGTCACATACATCTATTAGTTGTATTTTATAATGTTGATTCACTATATAAAATGTTGATGATAATGATTTAATTTATTTTTGGTGATTTTTACGACCATCATGGACTTATATCATTTTATTTAATTTCATGTTTATAAATTTGTTACACAAAATTATATAACTTAAAATATAAAAAATAAAATATTTTTTAAACATAGTAATGGTTTTATTACCATATTTTATAGCAATGATGGAAAATGAAATCAAAGTGGTCATGATTGTGGTAAATCAACATATCACAAATGATGTTTTCATTTTTTGAATAAAAGCGAGAAGAGAATGGTTTTTATGATTGATATTACATTAAAATATTATTTTTCTAGAATAAATATTATACCATAGTTATCATCCATGTTTTGAAAGAGGATGATATGATAGGAAAAGAAAATAAATTAAAATAAAATGAATGAGAATGATTGAGGGTTTTACCTATTGATTTATTCCCCTTGATAAAATCATTAGGGAACATGGGTTTGTAATTTTAATGATACCAGGATCTCTTAGTCGTGGGTAAGAGGCTTGTGAGAGAATGGGGAAGGATATGACTGATCTAAAAACCATAGAACGCGTGAAAAGATGAGGTTGCATTTATAGGGGATATGAGGGGTTTTTTATTACATTATTCATTAGTTTATTAAATTGGCTCAAGACTATCAATAGTGATTATTAATGCATCTAAATATAGAAACCAGTTTGTGTGAGTTCAAACAAATGGCTGATTACACCATCCATAAATCATCTAGGACTCAATAACTCATGTATTTAACTAATGTTGTAAATTACCGTGTTTCACTTTTCCCCAAAAATTCATTTATTTTAGAAAAAATGCTCAAACATTAACACTAACCATTTTTAAACATATGTACTTCTAAAAATGACTCCATTTTACGAAAATAAGACTCTAAATATGAGAATTCAAACTTTTAATTAAAATCATCACTTTTTAATTAATACAGATTTTAATATTATAACCGATTTTAAGACAGTTTGAAAAGCTAACTATGGTCCCATAAAATTATATTATAATTATAATTAAAAGAAACAATAACTTATGAATCTATTTTATGAAAATAAGTTTTCATTTAAATCATTACATTATTTATAAAATTATAAATGATCATTTGAATTACATAAAAATACAAGCACTTAATTTTTCATTTTCAAAAAATTTATTTACTTATTCAAGGATATAAATATATCATATTTTCATTTATAGAATACCCAAATTTTATTTATAAATATCATAGGTTATGTTCTTATTCTATTGGTTAGATTACAATTCTGAACGGTCACATTACTATTCTAAATATCATCTTATTATTTAATAATATACTTAATATAAATGATTTGGGTGTCAATTTCTTCCCTCTATCAATAATTTTCTTCATCTATTTTTTGAAATTTCACTTCCAAAATAAATTTTTTATACTTAAAATTTTCTTTTTTGGAAACCACCATTGTATATTGGTTAAATAATACATCCTACTTATATGTGGGAAAAGGGAAATCTGAAGGTCAGAACAAAATTTGGCATTTTAATAGGATAAAAAAAGTGAAAATTGAAAATATGGTCATGGACGAATATATAACTATTATGTTCTGATGGAGTGTTATAGGGAACATGGTCATTATAAATTTACCAACAAAAAAATATAAATCTTGTGTAAGTTAAAATACAATATATTTATCAGATATAAATGTTAATGGATGATGTTTTTGTTCCAAAATCCTTCTCCTAGAGTTGAGGTTTTCTTGTAAGGTGTATAGAAACATAGAAGAAAATAAACATACATGATTCTTTTTATGTCATAATATCATCCTTTGGTTATACTTCGATCTATATATAATTCATTTCATAAATATGGATATGGATATTCACGAAACAAGTTTATGACTGATGCACTTTTATGAATCATAATATCCACAAGTCATTCATTCATCTATTAAATGCTTACTGAAACCACAATGGTTGGAAAAAATTATTCAACATGATAAATCATGCAGTAATCATAATCAATAATATCCTTAATCCATTCCATAAGTAGTTAACCTTAAAACGCGTTGCAAATATGGATGTCCAAATTCAAACAATAAAATTTTAGAAGGAAGGTCACTAAGTTTCAAAAAATAAACTAAAGATTATATTTCCCTAAATCAAGTAGCTCTTATTCTGACATTAAAAATATATGAATAAATTGATATCTTTTAAACCATTGGGAATCATGAATTCCTCCATGATTAAAATCATAGGTTGTTGAATATATTTCTTAAATGAAAACGTCTAATAACGTAAACTAATGAGATAAATAATCACCTACATGGACACCCATATTATCCAATAAACATATAATTATTAGTATCACAACATCAAGCATATATTTACGGTTATCATTCCCAATTATTGTGTTTTTTATAAGATCAACATAAAATCTAATAATTTCTCTTGATTACTGGTGCTATATATCAAATTCTTAAAATTTAATAAAGAAGATGTACTACATTACAATCATTTTATAACTGATGATTCTTATAACTAGAGAATTATTGATAAAATACTCAAAGTAAATATTTTTTCAATATTAAAATAGGTGTATTAATAATTCCTCTTCATCTGTGGTAGTACAAAAAAATTTACCATGATCTAATATCCTTGTTTGGGATACATGCCTTTGCTGCTCGAGCTACTAATTTTCATAGTGTCCTATTACCTTACAATTGAAGTATTGTACACTGGAAAAAATATTTATACCCTTTAAAACACAAGTATGGTGTCCTTTATCACCACACATGTAGAAAACTCCCATTCCTTTTATGAAAGTACTAGGGTTTTTCATTCTACAATTATCTCATGTGGGAAAATAATTCTTTATCTTCATTCCTTTATCGTAAATTTTCCATGTTGTTCTTGTGTTCTTATGATTCCCTCCAAATCCATAATACAAATAGAACCAATTTTTGTCTCATTTTCACATGATATTATATCTTTATATGATGATAATGTGTGGGAGACATGTTCCCTTCAAAATATTTCCATAATACCATTAAATATTTCATCTTTCTTACTCTATGGATCAAGTGCACTAGTGAGGTTCTCATGTTTTCTGCATGGTTCCATTTCTAAATGATCACATATAGAAGATTCGATCATATAATTGTGAAACATAATGTATAATCCAAAAAATACAAAAAAACATAACATAAATTGAAAACATTATGCCTAGGTAATCTCATAAACATGTTATTTTGGGTTTTTATTATATGGATATCCTCAAAACCTATATTAGGGTTATGTTCCCTAATCCAGTATTTCCTAAATCTAGTTCCCAAGGTTTTTACTTGACTTTCTCTGATTCCAACTACATCAATTCCAACCCCCGTTGCCCAGAGTCAGTGGTTATTTTATTATAATTTGTTAGATAAAAGAGATCAAATCACTAAGGATCGATTAGTTTAGTAGTCTTGAAGAACTAGAGATACACATGGTTCCCTTACTACATTTAAAATTAAATATATAACATAAAAAGGAAAATTAACTACTTACTTGACAATTTTTCAACGATTCCATCATCATAACCCGATGAAGTAGAAAAAGTAAAAGGGTGATATAAAATACTTAGTAAGGGTTAGGTGAAATGGAATATAACTCTAATCAATATGGATAATCAATATTATAGCTCAAATAAATGAAAAAACACATTCTAATCAATAAAAAAACAATGAAAATGAATCCATAGATTTTTTTCAATGTAATAATCATTAGGAAAATAGTAAATGATTAATAAATCAATGAAATGAACAATTAGTTAACCTCATGTATCTAGAAAATTAACTATTATACTTTAAATATGATTTAATTTAGTTGTTATAAACCCATCTCAGTCTTCTTGGAAACAAACACAAAGGTTTTTTCACCAATAGATTTAATCTCATGAGACTATCGATGCATCAAATGGAATTCATTAACTAATTACCAAGATATAGGGCTTGAAGTAAATGATAAAAAACCATTAAATACAAGTCAATATCATTCCTAATTTATTAATTTAATTAATTAATAATGTTCCTTATCATAAAATATCCATATAAAATAAATTATAAAGATTTTTTAATATTTCCCCAGTTAATCAAAAAACTATCAAGCTAAACATCATATGGAAAAATGTTATATGACTTAAAAAATAACAAAATACATTAATTAATGGATAAATAATTTAAATTTACATATTAGATGATAAATTATGTTAAAATGACGAGAAACAATGTGAAAAATGTGTTTATAAATCCTTATAAATGAGCAACTTTAGTGCGGTTTAAGGGAACCTTTTAAATAATCTTTCAAGTTGAAAAAGGAATAATTTTTTTATAAAACCATAAATTAAATAATATAGTTTTTATTATAAAATGAGTGATTTTATGAAAATAATTGTTTCCAATGACAGATTACGCAGTGTACTTGAAAATGAGTAAGAAATTGGGAAGTTCTCTTTAATCGTATTTTCTTATCAGGGGGAATTGAGAAGAGAACCTTTTAAAAACATGTATGTCCCAATAAAATAATGATTAAATGATATAGATAGATAATTTTGGAACATATACATAGAAATTAAATTAAATATATAAAAATTAAGAATAATTACTTTGGGGTAAAGATAAAGAAGGCATAACTCTATGGAAAAAATGGATGTTCGGAGAGAATCCATTGCCACTTTGTAATTAATCGAATTGTATGCCCCATAAAATTAATAATAATCAAAATAAAAATTTAATACCTTGATGATTGTCATATTCAAGATATTAAATATAAAAGGGTACTATAAACACACTACACACATGAAATATTTGTAAAATAAGAATAATCTCCTAGAAATAAATTTTAGATGAGTACCCCCTTATAAATATCATATAATTGTAGTGAGGATAAATGAATGAAATAATTATCTATTAAGTATGTAATGTCAAAAAATAAAAATGCACATATATATTATAAATCAATCATAGGTTATTCACATATATTCTTAGAATAACATACCCTATGACATAAAATTTAATCCCAATGAATATAGATTGAGTTAATAAATCTTTTACAAAGATCATAAAATTGAGGAGAAAATTAATTTATTGGGTTATTATGTGTAGAAAAAAAAATAAACTAAATGGAGAAGTGTGAATAAATCTCAAATAAGTTAAATTTTAATTCCAAAAATAATATTTTAATAATATGATCTACGAAGTAGGCATATAACTTAATGAATGAAAATTCAGTTAAGAATTACCATACAAATTTCCTATCATTGAGGTAAGAATTAATTGAAGGGGTGATTATGTGTAACAAAAGAATATCCAAAAAATGGACAAGTTTGAATAAAACATAAATAAATAAACATTATATTTGAGACCTAATCTTGGAATAATACGATCAATGATATTGTTGTATAAGCCAATAAATAGAAATTGAGTTATGAATTTCGTTATCATATGTTCGAATGGGTTCTTCTATTGTAAATATCAAGGGTAAAAATTATATTTATTAATTAATTAATTAATAACATTATATTCCTTATTTTTTTAATATATTTTTATTAGGATAATTTATGCCCATTATAATGAGTTATAATGATTAATTGTTTTGTTCCAGGAATATTTATTACATGGTTTTATGGCTAGTTCCCTTGAGTATAATTATGTGAGTTCATTTAGAAAGGGAATAAATTATACCAATGTAAAATTATGTATTATTAGTGATGTTATATAACATTACATGGTCTCCTATATAATTGGGTTATACGGTATGAGGATTATTCAATATATAAAATGATAATGAAAATAAATAAATTTATTTTGGTGGTTTTTTCGACCATCACAAAATTATGTCATTTTATTCAATATCATGATTATATATTGGTTAAAAAACATTATATAACCTGTAATATTTAGTATAAAATATTTTTTTAACATAAAAAATTGTTTTATTACAATTCTTGAAGTCAGAAATGGAAAATGACAACGCATCATCCATGATGGCAGTAAATCAACACTTCACATATGATGTATTCATTATTTAGAATAAAAGGGAGAGGATATTTGGTTTAATGATGGATATTACATTAACATAATAATATTAAAATATATAAAATATACATAAGTTATCATGCATTTTTTGATAGAGTGGTTAAGGAGAGGATAAAAAAAGAATATAAAATAAAATAAATTGAATGAGAATGATTTAGGGTTTTACCTATTGAATTATTCTCCTTGAGAACCTCCTTATAGAAATTGGGTTTTAATTTTATTGAGAGTAGATGATCCTAGAAATGGGGAAGATATTTCCAAGTGTAATTGGGAAGAATATTACAATGATAGAATCATTATTATGTGTGGGGAGAAAAGGTGGTGAGTGGTTGTATTTATATTGGAGGAGAGGGGTGTGTTTTATTATTTTATTCATTAGTTTATTATTTGAATTAAGAATATAAATTGTGGTGATTTTATGAATAAATACAGTAACCAAAGAATTTGAGATCGAACCAATGGGTTATAACCTCAATCATACATCATTCATTACTCAATAATTCATGTATTTAGTTAATACTATAAATTACATTATTTCACTATACACCAAATATTCATGTATTTTAGAAAAATCCAAAAACATCACCCTAACCAATATTTTATGTGTTCATTTCAAACATTAACTCAATTACAAAAAAATAACTTTCCAAATATTAGAATTTTTATTTTAATTATCATCAATTATTTGAAAAACTACGGATTTTTATATTATAACCGATATTCTGATAGTTTGAAAAATTAATTATATAATAATTATAGACATGAAATATAATAATATATTAATATATATTATAAAAATAAATTTTCTTTTAAATTATTACATTAATTTTATAATTATAAATAAACATTTACGTACCATAAAAATACCAACATTTAATTTATCATTTTTGAAATATTTATTTACTTATTCTATTAATTAAATATATCATTTTTTCATTTTTTATATTATTAAGATTTATTTATACTTTCATAGGCTATGTTATTATTATAATATATAGATTAATATTCTTAATGGTCACAATACTATTCCAACAATCATGTTAATATTTAGTGGTATATCATTATTCATTTAAGCTATAAGATATTAAATAAAATAAATTTATTTATGAACATATATAATATAAAATATTAGGGTCTTATATCCAAACCATGTGGGCTTACCAAAAATTCTAAAAAATAATGAAATGAAAATTTTCACCGTATGATTTTAAACCCCACATCACAACTCTTCTCTCTATTTAGATGACTAATTCATTAATTATTTGGGAAAATCATTCCATATTGGGTTTTTTGTGATTATACTTTATTAATGGTGGGTTCTATTTAGTTAATCCTTGATATATTTTGGGTTCCTCCACTATTCCTTTGACCTTCCATTATTTTATATTTTCCATGACTTTTTGAAACTCTATAAGGACCTGAGGGTGGAATATAGGGTTAGGGATGGGGAGTTATGGAAATTTATTGATGTTATAGGATTGTGGTGATCCCTTTATTAAATTTATTGTGGTTTTAGATATGGTTGATAAGATTATATTTTATTTATTTCATTGTTCATATCTAATGGGAATTTTCAATAGAACACCATCTTTTCTACGTTTTCCTATTGTATAATTCTATAAATTATGATTCATATGAGTTATTGAGGGATTTTTTCTGATTATTCATTGTGATTATAAGATTTTTATGGATCGAATGATGTTTTTAATGGTTTTACAAAAAGAAATTTTATACAAAAAATGTGTTTGAAATTTTTTAACAAAGTGAGTGTTAACACCAATGTTATTTTAAAATAGGATTTCAAAAGTGATCTACCTTTGTTTGACAATTTATTAATTTTTTGTAATTATTGGGAATTTGATACTATTTATATTGGTTATGAAATATGTTTTAGATACGCATGGGTGATTGAGGAAACCTAAGAATGTTATTTCATTATTTTAAACCATTATTTTAGGGTAAACATTATAACTCAAAAATAATTTCACAATCCAATGAATAAAAGGTTTAGTATATATTATGATAATCTATTTAAATTAATTATTTTATAACACATGTGAATATAAATAAATAATAAGACCATACTAAACACCCTTATATACTTATTTTGAATTATACCCATCTTTATAAATTGGGAAACTGAAGAATAAGAAATAGGATATATCAAATGCTCAGTAGAGTAAATATTTTCAACATGTATTCAAGGGATAGGTCATAAGAATATGAGAAAACATGTAATTATAAAAATATATTTATAAGGCCACAGCCTTAAACATTAACTAATCTTGAGTTACTACAAGAATACACGTTGAGGATCTTTTCAGGTTTAGACTTTTAGCGAATTAGATCATAAATCATGCATTACATTCCACATTTAAACAAAGTGGTTAAATAAAAGATAGTACTCGTTTTTCCCATCAATGGAAACATATTTAAAATAGAACATGGATTCTTTCTTGATACTTCCTTGACACTATCAGCACATCATGTACCTTTCCCTTGACCTGTGAAAAACATTTCAAAAACTTGGGATGAGCATAAAAAGCTCAGTAAAGGATATAAAAGTACTAAATGAAAACATTAGTCCATGTATGAAATCATACTTTACTCATAAAACATAATCACTTTAACATACCTCATCAAATCATGAATAAATCATAGAAATCATAAGATATAAAAGTAACTTGAGGCATTCATAACATTCTTACGTAGGGAGTAACCCTCTTGGTTACGTTTGGAATACGCATCACAATATATTCCCTAAATATCTTCAGAGAAACCATAAAGTATAACTCCTTCGTGCTACCTAATGCATTGGAGATCTATATCGGGCTCACTCGCCCTTAGTTTATCACAGAACCACCCGTTTTCATAACAATTCCCAAGAAACATAACGTAATCGTATCACATAAAACATGCATAAAGGAAACATAACATTTCCACTTTTCAATCACAAGATATAAATACAACAAATTGATATAAAAACATTATAAAACCCTTTTCCATACTAAAATGAAATAAAACTAAAACCTGGTATTTATTTTTCATTAAAAAAAAGTTATGGCTTATAGAGGAAGTCGAAGCTCAAATTATGGTCACGGCGATGGAGAAGTCGTTGTCACCGCATACGTACAACAAAAAAACATTCCTCTTGTGTCATTTAGTAAACATTTTGTATAAAAAAGATTCCTTTTGAATAAACGTAAAATTCAAAGGGTTTTATATACTGTATGAAATAAAGTTGTGTATAAAAAAATATGCCTCAATAAAAGGAGATTGAGACGAAGTCCCATACCTCGGGTCCGACTTGACTCGATCGTTCTTTAACGTCCTGAATAATAAACTTGAGTTAATTTATACTTGTTTAAGAAACTTTTTAAAGTTCATTATTCCTTTTATATCACTTATGAACACTATGTAATTACTTAAGTTAATAATGGTCATTTTTTCGATCATTGGTACTTGAATAAAAAATAAACTCTTAATAATTACAAGTTGTTCATGTGGTAAAACATCCATTATATCTAGAATTATATTCATGATTTAGATATCATATATGTCATATATATCCAGTATATACATGCATATACAATATTACATAACATTTAGAGGTAACAAATGAAATGCACCGTTCATGGAGACGGTAAGCCGTGTGTACGCATTAACTCTACTTTCATTTCTATTTCGTATTTTATGGAATGGAATAATAATGATATAAAGGTATATTATAATTCCATTATAATATCATATATAATATAATTAATTCCATCATTTATACATCCCACATATGGAATTAACGAATCAAATCACTTTGAGGGGGAGGTAGTCCGCAATTCCTAAAACGATGATATCGCGTATACCCATAACGGAAGCCATAAATGTATGCCATAAATTAAAAATACAGAAGTTTAAGGAAAAAATAAACATATAATATATCATATATAAATATAGTTACTTCTTAATGGCCACCTAATGTCCACCTTTGAAGGTGTTATAAGAATATTGAACAATCATCGTTTCGTGAGGCAGAAATTCATCTTCCACGGAAACAGTACGTTCTTTAACCATTAAATGTAGATGTGTGTAAGTGTTGCTTGAATAATTATTATAAAAACATCTTTGAATATTGAAAATACTGGTGTTGTTACAAAATAAGTGAATAAAAATATTTTAGGGGGATGGAGAAGCAAAATAAAACAAAAGAACATTAGAGAAGTCGTTACCTTCAAATCGGGTAACTCCTCTTGGTTAGAATCAAAAGGGTTTCTTGAAGAGATTTCTGCCTAAGGTAAGGCTTCTAAGATGAAGAGAGGGACATGGAGAGACAAAATGGGCATAGCTTGGCCGATCCCAAGGCTTGAGAAGTGTGGGTAAGGAGGTAGAGGTGGGGGCCTTTTATAAGAGGAGAGGAGAGCACTCTTGGAAAGGTATAAAATGTTACTTTATTTTCAAATGAGTTTCGGATTTTAAAGGTCCCACATTAATTTATTTATAGGATAAGGTGATAAAGGTTCGTAATATACTAATCCAATAGGTATTTGACTAGTCTATGTGTTATATTATACATTATCTTTTCATTTTATTTAAATCGTTCATTAATGAGGTAATCGCTGCATCATCATGATGTCATAAATAATTAAATTTATTTAATGTCTAAAAATTATAAAAAAAATTCTATGATATAGGAAATATTTTTATCTTTCCAATTACAATTTAGAGTCCAATTGATCATTTATGTAGTCAAAATAAAAAATGTTTTACTCAGGTGATACATTCTTTGTTATATTTTACTTTTTAAAAAAATAAAACGATAAAAAGTCATTATGACACAAAAGTGATTCCATGGGGTCTTCAAGTTTGGAACAAGGCATCCCATGGTCGTCCATGACACAAGAAGTAGTATCAGGACACATGTTGGAGTCATTTTTTATTATTATGATATTATTTTATTATCCTTAACTACCCGATTACTAATTAATCAAGATAATTAACGATAATTACCATCGTTACTATTCACAAAGTCCAAAAAACGAAAGAGTCTTGATTACATAATAGGGAAATTATGATTAAAAATATGCAATCCATTTTACCAAATTCCAAACACAGAAATTGCAATAATTAATTTAAAAATAATTCTTGTTGTCAAAACAAATAGCGGGTTTTTTAGAAACAATATCTATGAAATATTTGGCACTTGTTTATGCCCAATTCCAAAGTAAAATTAATCCCAATGACCACCATTGGATTACATGGTAAAAATATATTCTATTTAAACTTTAAAAACAATTAAAAAATGATCTAACTATATAATTAAATTATATGAACATGCAGTTTTGAGGTAAAATGCAGTATTTTTCAATATTCATTAAATAATGAACATTGTCAGAAAAATGCCAAAAAAATTATCCACAATAAATTTCAATGTCCCAATCATAAAGAATAAGTTTATTTTGACAAATAGAGCTTCTAAAATTGTCAAATGTTTTACTTAAAAATTGATTTCCATAAAAAGCCAGTAAAACAATCTTTTAAAAATATTTGTGTATTCCATGCTTATGATTGGATTTATTATCGTTTTAAGCCTCTAAAAAACTATCTAATTCATAAATTGACACAGATAAAAAAATCTATTACTAATTACATACTTGGGATGTTACATCCTTCCCCCTTTAGAAAATTGTGTCCCCACAATTTATTTACTTATCGAATAAGTGGGGGTATTTATCTCTCATTGCATTTTCAGATTCCCTTGTTGCCTCTTCACTCATGCGGTTTTTCCAAAAAACCTTTACTTTATGAATCACCTTATTACACAACACATGCTCCTTGTGGTCAGGAATCTGGACCGGTTGTTCCTCATAAGATAGGTTCTCTTCCAGCTGAACTATCTCTGGACTCAAAACATGAGATGGATCTGGCATGTACTTCCATAACATTGAAAGATGAAAAACATTGTGTACCTGAGATAAAGTCGTAGGTAAAGCCACTCGGTATGAAAATGATCCAACTCTCCCCAGAATTTCATATGGTCCGATGAACCTTGGATTCAGATTTCCTTTCTTACCAAATCTCATCACACATTTTAATGGTGATACTTTGAGAAAAACATGATCACTTACCTTAAAATAGAGATCCTTCCTCCTTATGTCCGCATAACTCTTCTGCCTGTTTTGAGCTGTTCGCATGTGCCTCTATATCAGCTGAACTTTTTCTGCCAACTCTTCTACTGATTCTGGCCCCATCAACTTCCTTTCACCTACTTCATCCCAGAAAGCTGGATTTTGACACCGCTTCCCATATAATGCCTCAAATGGTCCCATCTGTATACTGGAATGAATACGGTTATTATAAGAAAACTCAACCAAAGAAAGATGTTGGTCCCAAATTCCTTGATAATCCATCGAACAAGCACGTAGCATATCCTCCAATGTCTGAATCATTCGTTCTGACTACCCATCTGATTGAGGATGAAAAGCCATACTAAATTTAATTCAGTACCCAACGACTTCTGAAGGCCTTTCCCAAAGTTATAAGTGAACCTGGGATCATGGTCAGATACAATAGAGAGAGTAAATCCTTGTAACCTGACTATCTCTTTAAGATACAAATGGGAAAGTTGATCTAGGGAAAAAGTATCTCGTATAGCAAGGAAATGAGACTATTTAGTCAAGCAATCAACAATAACCCAGATTGCATTATTACCTCGTGGTGTCTTCGGCAATCCCACAATGAATTCCATGGATATATTCTCCCATTTCCACTTTGGCACTAGTAAATGATTAAGCATCCCTTTCAGTAACTGCCACTGTGCTTTAACCTACTGACAAGTCAAACACTTCACAGTAAAATCAGCAATGTCTATTTTCATTCTGTCCCACCAGTAATACTCCCAAAGATCTCCATACATCTTAGTACTTCGTTGATGAACTGAAAAAGGAGAACTATGAGAATCACATAACAACTCTCTCTTCAACTGTGAATCACATGGAACACACAATCTCTTCCCAAATCTCAAAACACAATCGTTATCAATGTTGAATTCAGGAAACATACCCTTCTGAAGCAACTCTACCTTTATCTGCAACTCGTTGTCTTGCTTCTATGCTTGCTTAATTCTGTCTGATAGAGAAGATTTCACTAATACCTGAAACAAAAAATAAGAACATCCCGCACCGACAACTTCTATGCCAAATTTCATCAAATCCTTAACCAAAGGATCACATTCCAAAGGCAACATTGTTAATGAAGAATTACTTTTTCAACTCAAAGCATCATCCACTTTATTTGATTTTCCCGAATGGTAATGAATTATAAAATCATAATCCTTGATTAATTCTAGCTATCTCATCTGTCTCATGTTCAATTAATTCTGAGTGAATATATACTTTAAATTTTTGTGATCGATATATATTTCACACTTTACTCCATTCAATTGATGCCTACAAATTTTTAAAGGGAAAAAAACAGCAGCTAACTCCAAATCATGTGTAGGGTAATTTACCTCATGAGTTTTCAACTGTCGTGAAACATAAGCAATTATTTAATCATTCTGCAATAGGACGCAACCATGTCCTTTCAATGAAGTATAATTGTAGATAACAAACTCACCATTCCTGGAAGGTAGTGCCAAAACTAGAGCATTCACCAATCATCTTTTCAGTTCCTGAAAAAAATCATCACATTCTTTTGTATAGATAAACTTAACACCCTTCTGAGTTAGCTTAGTCATTGGACTAGATAACCGTGAAAAATTTCTAACAAACCTTCGGTAAAATCCTATAAACCCAAGAAAACAACGAATCTTGGTTACATTTGTGGGTCTTGGCCATTCTTCAACAACATTTGTTTTTACAGTATCCACAGTTATTCCATCTTTAGAAACAATATGACAAAGGAAAGAAATTTGTTGCAACCAAAACTCACACTTGCTGAATTTCCCATACAATTTCTTTTCATTTAAGGTTTGCAAAATAACCCTTAAATGACTTTCATGCTCCTCTTTACTTTTAGAAAACAACAAAATATCATGAATGAAAACAACCACGAACTTATCCAAGAACTCATGAAAAATTCTATTCATAAGGTCCATGAATACAGTAGGTGCATTTTTTATCCCAAAAGGCATTACTAAAAATTCATAATGGCCATATCTTGTACTAAAAGCGGTCTTTGGAACATCTTCTTCCTTTAACTTCAACTGATGGTACCCAGATCTCAGGTCAATCTTTGAAAAATACTGAGCTCCCTAGAGATGATCAAACAAATAATCGATATGAGGCAAAGGATATTTTTTCTTAATAGTGATGTTATTTAAGGCTCTATAATCAATGAAAAGTCTCATAGAACCATATTTCTTTTTAACAAATAAAACAGGAACATGCCATGGTGATGTGCTAGGTCGAATGAAACCATTCTCTAATAAATATTTCAATTTCTCCTTCAACTCTAAAAGTTCAATTTGAGACATTCGATAAGGGGGTTTTGAAATTGGCATAGCATCAGGAACTAAGTCAATAGTAAACTCAACTTCCCGATCTAGTATTATTCCAGGCAACTCATTAGGAAAAACATCAGGATACTCATTTACCACTAGCACATCATTAATCTGAACAGTTCCCTTGTTTTCAACAATATATGAAAAGTAACATTCATTTCCATCATTTAAAAGTTTCTCGGCCTCTTGATATGTTATCAACAGTTAGGGTTAATTCTTGTACACAAACTGAAAGTCTTTCTGAAAATAAACTTCTTTACCTCTATAGTCAATCTTAGCATGTTAAATAGAGAGCCAATCCATACCCAGGATAACATCAAACTCTACTAGAGGTAAAACAATAAGGTTTTCAGGTAGGTTCTTTCCATGGATAAGGATAGAAATATTCTTATAAATTCTTTTTGCCTCAACATTTCCCCCAGGTGTTTTTACCACTAGTTCAGGAGTCATTTTTGAGATGGTATTCCCATTTTACTAGAATCTTTTTCCGAGATGAAAGAATTTGTAGACCCTGAATCAAAAAAAACACTGGAATAATCTAAAAAAATAAACAACGTACTTGATAGAACTTCATTTGATGGCCCAACATCTACAGAAGTAGTTTCAAAGGATTTCACCACCCCTTTCTTCTTGTAGTCTAACTGATTTCCATCACTCGAGCTCTTTGTCAGATACTCGTTTTCATAGTGACCCATCTCATTGCACTTAAAACATTTCAATGACTGTAAATCAAACTTGGTCTTACCATTACCCTGATATTTTTCAGTGTACTCATGAGCCTTATGTCCAATCTTACTGCATCGGTAGCACTTTCCAGAATTCAGAAAACATTACCCATCATGCCTTTTAGCACATTTATCACAAACTGGAAACTTAGTTTTCTTACCGTCATACCTTTTTGAAAAATTCTTTCTTTTCTCCTGCCACATCGGTCTCTTCTTCTTCTGGTTGTTATAGAACACTTAGTCCTAATCAAACTCCATTTCCACCTTCTCAGCACATCGAACAAGCTTTTCATAACTCTTGAACTCACGAGAAGCTAAATCCCTTCGATATTTTGGCTTTAATCCTGAGTAAAAATGATTGATTTTACTATCAAGGTCTCAGATAAAATTTGGAGCATACCTTGACAACTGAGTGAACCTTTCTTCATAGGCAGCCACTGATTCTTCCTCTTTCCTCAATTCTAGGAATTGTTTTTCCATCCAAAGTCAAAAAGCCTTAGGAAAATACTTCTCAAGAAACATACCATTAAATTCATCCAATTCGAGAACATCAATCTCATCAGCGTCCCTGATATTTTTAACCATTGACCACCACTGATCTGCTTCACCCTCCAAACTGTAAATAGAAAGACAAACATTATGATGGTCTGAACACCCCATGACATCAAAAATCTTCTCCAGTGCTTTAATCCACCCTTCAGCTAGCACAGGGTCAGATGATCCTCTAAATTATGGGGGATGTTGCCTCATGAAATGTTCCACCACTGACATGTTCCTTTGTGGTTGATCTGGCTGATATCATCCATGGATACCACCACCATTTATCGCTTGATTCTACTGCGCCATTACTGTAACAAGCTGTTCAGTTCCAATTACGACCATTGCAGGATACAGATTCAGAAGGTTATTTCCTTCTGTATGCCTTCCTAGCACTGCTTCCATGTTTCCTCTGCAGAAAACCATTCTGAAAAAACATGTCTTAGATGAAGCAACATGGTAATCTTCAAATGATATATCATTTCAATTTGACCATAAATTTTTTTTGGATAATAATTTAATAGATTACTAACTTTTAAAGTTATCTAAACTGATGTTTGATACCAACTATAAGGCACCAGCCTTAAACATTACTTAATCTTGAGTTACTTCAAGAATACACATTCAGGATCTTTTCAGGTTTAGAGATTTAGTGAATTAGATCATAAAACATGCATTAAATTCCACAATTAAACAAAGTGGTTACATAAAAGATAGTACTCATTTTTCCCATCAACGGAAACATATTTAAAATAAGAAATGGATTCATTATTAAAACTTCCTTGAAACTATCATCACATCATGTACCTTTCACTTGACCTGTGAAAAACATTTCAAAAACATGGGATGAGCATAAAAAGCTCAGTAAGGGATATAAAAGTACAAAATGAAAACATTAGTCCATGTATGAAATCATACTTTACTCATAAAACATAATCACTTTAACATACCTCATCAAATCATGAATAAATCATAGAAATCATAAGACATAAAGGTAACTTGAGGCATTCATAACATTCTTATGTAGGGACTAACCCTTATGGTTACGTTTGGAATACCCGTCAAAGTATATTCCCTAAATCTCTTTAGAGAAACCTTAACGTTTAACTCCTTCACGTTACCCAATGCATTGGAGAGCCATATCGGGCTCACCCACCCTTAGTCTATCATGGAACCACCTGTCTTCATAACAATTCCCAAGAACCATAACGTAATTGTATCACATAAAACATGAATAAAGGTAACATAACATTTCCAATTTTCAATCACAAGATATCAATACAACACATTGATATAAAAACATTATGAAAAAAAATTTCCATACCAAAATAATATAAAAGTAAAACATGGTATTTATTTTTCATTAAAAAAATTTTATGGCTTGTAGAGGAAGCTGAAGCTCAAATTATGGTCACGGGGGCGGAGAAGTCGTAGTCGCCGCATACTTACAACAAAAAGACATTTCCTATTGTCGTTTACTAAATGCTTCATATAAAAAATATTCCCTGGAATAAACATAAATTTCAAAGGGTTTTATACACCATATGAAATAAAGTTCTGTATAAAACAAAATATGCCTCAATGAAAGGAGATTGAGACGAAGTCCCATACCTCAGGTCCGACTTGACTCGATCGTTCTTTAACATCCTGAATAATAAATTGGAGTTAATTTCTACTTGCTTAAGAACATTTTTCATGTTCATTATTCCTTTTATATCACTTATGAACACTATAAAATTATTTAAGTTAATAATGGTCGTTTTGTCGATCATTGGTACTTGAGTAAAAAATAAACTCTTTATAATTACAAGTTGTTCATGTGGTAAAATATATATTATATGCAGAATTATATTATTGATTTAGATATCATTTATGTCATATATATCCATTATATACATTAATTTACAATATTACATAACATTTATAGGTAAGAAATAAAATGCACCATTCATAGATTCGGTAAGCTGTACGTACGCATGAACGCTACTTTCATTTATATTTCATATTTTATGGAATGGAGTCATAATGATATAAAGGTATATTATAATTCCAGTATAATATCATATATAATATCATTAATTCCATCCTTTATATGTCCCACATATGGCATTAACGAGTCAAATCACTTTGAGGGGGCGGTAGTCTGCACTTCCTAAAATGAAGATATCGTGTGTACCCAAAATGGAAGCCATAAAGGTACGCCATAAATGAAAAATACAGAAGAATAAGGAAAACATAAACATATAATATATAGTATATAAATATAGTGACATCTTAATGGCCACCTTTGAAGGTGTTATAAGTATATTGAACAATCATCGTTTCGTGAGGCAGAAATTCTCCATCCACGGAAACAGTATGTTCTTCAACCATTAGATGTAGGTGTGTCTAAGTGTAGCTCGAATAATTCTTATAAAAACATCATAATATATTTAAAATACTGCTTTTTTTACAAAATAAATTAATAAAAAGAGTTTAGGGGGTTGGAGAAGCAAAATAAAACAAAAGAGCATTAGAGAAGTCTTTACCTTTAAATCGGGTCACTTCTATTGGTTAGAACTAAAAGGGTTTCTTGAATAGATTTCTGCCTAAGGTAAGGCTTATAGGATGAATAGAGGGATGTGGAGAAATAAAATGAGCAGATCCTGGATGATCCAAAGGCTTGGAATTGTGGGTAAGGAGGTACAGGTGGGGGCCGTTTATCAGAGGAGAGGACGGGCACTCTTGGAAAGGTATAAAATGTTACTTTATTTTAAAATGATTTTCATATTTTAAAGGACCCACATTGATGTATTTCGAGGATAAGGTGAAAAGGGTTAGAAATGTACTCATCAAATAGGTATTTCAGAAGTTTAAGTCTTAGATTTTACATTATCTTTTAATTTTATTTAAATCGTTCATTAATGAGGTAATCGCTGCATCATCATGATGTCAAAAATCATTTATTTTATTTAATGTCTAAAAATTATAAAAAAATACTATGATAAAGGAAATATTTTTATCTTTCCAATGAGTATTTATAGTCCAATTTATCATTTATGTGGACAAAATTATTAATGTTTTACTCAGGTGATACATTCTTTGTTATATTTAACTTTCTTTAAAAAATAAAAAGATAAAAATTCATTATCACACAAAAGTGATTCCATGGGGTCCCCAAGTTTGGAACAAGTCATCCCATGGTCGGCCATCACACAACCAGTAGTATTAGGACACATGTTTGTGTCATTTTGTATTATTATGATATTATTTTATTATCCATAACTACTCGATTACAAATTATTCAAGATAATTAACAATAATTACTGTCGTTACTATTCACAAAGTCCAAAAACAAAATAGTCTTGATTAAATAATTTGTAACTTCTGATTAAAAATATGTAATCCATTTTACCAATTTCCAAACACATAAATTGCAATAAATAATTTAAAAATAATTCACGTTGTCAAAACAAATAGTGGGTTTTTTAGAAACAATATCTATGAAAAGTTTGGCACTTGTTTATGCCCAATTCCAAAGTAAAATTAATCCCAATGAACACCATTGGATTAAATGGTAAAAATATATTCTATTTACACTTTAAAATCAATTAGAAAGATAATCTATCCATATAATTAAATTATATGAACATGCAGTTTTGATGTAAAATGCAGTATTTTTCACTATTCATTAAAAAATGAACATTTTCAGAAAAATTCCAAAAATTTATCCAAAGTAAATTTCAATGTCCCAATCATAAAGAATAAGTTTATTTTTGAAAAATCTAACTTATAAAATTGTCAAAAGTTTTATTTAAAAATGGGTTGCCATCAAAAGGTAGTAAACCAATCTTTTAAAAATATTAGTGTATTCCATGATTAAGATTGGATTTATTCTCGATTTAAGTCTCTAAAACACTATCTAATTCATAAATAGACATAGATAAGAATATCTATTATTCATTACTTACTTGGCATGTTACAATATTATTTTAAGATAATTTAATAATAAAAATTATCTTTTAGTCATGAAAAAAGACCATGTAATCTTAAATTAACAATCATGTATAATGGAATAAGTGTGCGAGATAATAAACATGATCAATTGAGCCTAGTTATTGTAATATAACTTAAAATTATGGCACGAAATTTTAAAATATAATAAAAACGAATTATGAAACATAGATAATCATATTGAAGTCATTAAATTGTGAGAAAATTATATCATTCCTATACATTATTTTGTGAGCAATAAAAATGTGTTCACATCATGTTTTGAACCAAAAATATGTCGATGCATCATGTTGTGAAGAATCATTCCCTACATATAATAATTATCTCTTTAAGTATAAATATATATCTTATTAATTTAAGGTTTTTATAGTGACCAAAACATCTATGTACTTAAATATGTTTTCGATAATATTTCATTCATTTATCATGCCATTCACAAACAAACAAATATGGGTTACATATAATTTAAAAATGGTTTCACATGACATGATATCAAAAGGAAATGAGTTGATTCTAAAATTTAAATCACCATGAAGGGTTACATAATAAAAGAATAAAAATTGATATTTATAAAACATAAATCAATATGATATATACATTTTCTAGTTTAATTTAAAAATGAAAAAAACATAACAGTGCCTTTAGACAATGTTTCATAGTATTTTTAAAAATAGAACCTAAAATTATTTACTTTAAAAATATAATTTTTTAAAAAAAATTAAAATTATGTATTTCTATAAAAAATTATAATTAAATATCAATAATAAATCCTTGAATAAGACATAAATTTTACCAATATGAAATGTGGATTAGATGATCAAATATATGATCGATAAAGGAAAACATTATTTTTATATTAAAAACACCATTACTGAAACCTACATCGTATAAGATTCATAAATATTATATTTTAAAATATTAAAAGAGATGATAAAATATTAACATTAATAAAATATATTTTTATTTAAAATTAGTAGAGAATTAAATTGATAAGATTCGTATATATGGATACAGGAGAAAAATAAATAATATGAGAGGATGGTAATTATTCATAAGGTCCCAAAATTTTATGATTAAGTAAATTAATCAAATAATTTTTATTTTATTTTAATGTTAATTTAATTAAAATAAGGATTAAAGAATTTAAAATATCATAATGGGGCCAAATAAACTATAGACAATGAGGAAAAATTATGACTAAAAAAGGATGACTCATGAAAATTCTACGTGACTTCTATAATACTTCAATTGAAAGAATATTTAAAAAGAGAACACTTTATTGATTTTGAATCAATTATGTTTCATGAAAGGTATGATAAAAATCATCCATATCAAATTATATTAACCAAAAAACAACTCATGAATATTAAATATATCCCAATGAAATAAAATTGCAATGAGGAAAAACCCTTACAATGGATTCTAACTTGGTAAAGCACGTTTTAATATCCTTTATAAAAACATTGTACTCATTATTAATGTATTAAATAACATCAATACTATTTAATAACTATGAAATTATATTTTATATTAATTTATCACATAATTCTTAATTATTTATAGTTATTTTTTGGTACAAAATGGTTTGATCAGATTCTATGAATTTTCTGGTATAACAGGTTTGGTTGTCTCTAAATGTTTATCAGTTCATCTCTAGATTAATTCTAATACTCAAAATATAAATTCCAAAATAAACCATTAACATGTTTATTTCAATAATCATTATTGTTTAGAAGGTATTATTGTTATTAAATATTAATATTAATATTAACATTTCAGAAAAAGAAAATAATTTTTTATTTTAATATAATATATTACCATAAATTTATATTCCATAACCATCCATGAAAAAATTCATAGAACCATTCATGTAGGAAGTTAAACTGACAAAGATAGGAACACACTTGAATTAATTAAATAAGAATGATTATGGAATGATTTTATTAAGTTATCATCTTTCTATAATTAGGATACATATATATTTAATTATTATTATATAACTTTTTTAGATTTTAATATTTCTTAATAATTTATTATATAATCCTTACAACATTATTTATATATGTGGTAAAACCAACCCAAAAGAGAGCGTGTTATAGTGACTGAATTAATAATAGTAAGATATTTATTAATGAAAATATTACCTTTATAGAAGATTAAATATTAAAAAACATGAATATTTTGTAATTAATTATATTTATTAATATATAGTAGAATAAGAATATACATAATGATAAGAGATTAGAAAATACTTATGTAGAAAATTTTAATATTCTCTTGGATGTCTTATTGATTTAGAATGGATTTGGGAAATATCGATACAACATAAGATCAAGAATGTGGTGGGGATTATTGGGAATAAAATGAGTTGGAGTATACGGAGGAACTAAAAATTTTTGATTTACTTTGAAGGGGCGGTGGAAGGAATTATTTTTAAGTAAAGGTAGCGATACTCTTATGAATATTAAGATCATATAAATATAAAAACTTATTTCTCTAGGTATGTGTATCCAATTTAGAAAAATTTAAAATAAAATATATTTTATAGTCAATATAAGCTCAAGCAATCAATTATGGTCTTCTTTTACTGATAATTTTTTTCCTACCTCTTTGTTTACCCCCCCCCCCTTTAGAACCCTTCAAAACCATACTATATTGATAAAGTTTCACCAAGAAAATTAAATCATAAGTCAAAAAAGTGTGATAATATTATTTACTAATATTTATTATGATAGTTAAACATATATAATAAATTTTAAAAAATCAATTTCTATAGTTTTTACAAAATAATTTTAATATAAGTAAGAAAAAAAGAAATGAATAGTAGTATCTTGAAAAATGTCCCTAAGAATAAATTTATTTCTACACCAAAATCCTCACTAAAATTTATTATCAAAAAATTTATTGGTTAAATAGTAAAAAATAATAGTTATGGGAAATTAAAACTAATAAAAAATTTGATGTATCTTTATAATTACTTTAGTAGTTAAAAGGTTCTAAATTAGTTATTTTATTAAAATAAATACCACTTATGTTCCCAAGAGTTAAAATAAATTTATAAATGAACAATAATAATTATAAAATACTTTATTTCACTCATTTGAATACGTATTTTATAAATACAATGTTTTTATTAACATTTATGTCATTCATAGACCTTGAATATTCCTGTAATTTTAGATTATTTTTAAAAAACTTTCATTCACTATTCAGATAAGAATTATACTTTTTTGAAAAATCCAAAAAACACCATAGGATAATATTAATATAATGAATTAAAAAATACATGTTACTTTATCATATTATAATTTTAAAATGGATTGATGTAAAATTTGTTATAATTATGAAAAATTTTGAACACAAAAATATTTATAAATAGACTTTTATATTAATAAACATATTTAATATACCTAATGTGATAAAATATATAATGAAATATTCATTATTAATTACTTTTTTATATATCCTAAATCCAAAATTCAATATACCTTATGAAATCCTCATAAGATATATAGTTAATATAAGTAGTGGTCACTATCACAAATGGTGCTTCAACTAACATGGTTCGCATGTTGATTCCAATATGGTTGAACTTCTCTTGTAAATGATTTCACTCAACATGTACTTGTTGAAGTTCTTCATAGTCTTCATCTAGGGAAACCCTAAAATTTATAACTTATTTAAATCCATGATCAAATAAGATTCATAATAAGTAATCATACATATGGATTCTATTAACCATATTTTCTAAATAAATTAGATAATTTGGCTATATGGATTTATACCAACTAATATAACGATTGCGTTATAATAGTCAAATTTAATACATTTCATATCGTAGTTTTCTTTAGTTATATATTATGTATAAATTAATTTGTTAAAATAATATTTATTTTAGGAGAGATATTTAATTAAATAATGGGTCTTTATAGAGACCAGGGTGAGTGGGTAAACTGGACTATTGAAACACTAGTGTAGATTCTGAACTGGCTAGGGAATGTTTCCCAGTTTTACAAAGTGTGCTAATGGGATGGATAATATTGAATAAAAAAATCTATTATATTACCAAGTGAGTGTAATAGAACTATATGTATGGTAATAGGTTCATGTATGATGAATGTAGTTTCTTTAGTGAGCCCTTATTACCATAGTCCCATAGGCATTGGCCCATGTTGTATACAAGACACATTGATGGGATTTATTACAGCTTATTGACTATTTGATTATTTGAACATGATGTTATTTATTCAATGGTTATCTCTAATTTATATTTGTTTTGAATTTAAATTTTATTCATATAAGATGACTGAATTTAAAAAAGGAACCAAAGTCTTTAGGGAGGTTTTCATAGAAAGAGTTTTCAAAACATGGGTATGAGACAATAATTAATTGTTTCCATTGTAAAAGATATTATCTAAATTCATGTTGGTATCCTTTTTTTCTTTTCCTCACACACTAAATTTATCCATTGGGTATATTCTGACATTATATTTCAAAATACAGGTAAAATATATAGTTCTATAATGTTTGATGTCTCTCCTGATATTTTTTGTCGTTATTTTATTTTTCATGGTGGAGGACATGTATATTGAGGAGTTTCGATCATATGTGGATAATTTCGGGATCCATAGTGATTCTTCAGTTATTTTTTATTGAGAACTTATTCTATGATTTTTTTTTTCATATATATTTTTATCACTTGTTATACTCATGTGTTGAAGTTAATGATTGTTTCCACATATACATATTTTATGCTCTATATGTACATCATATAATTTGGGACCTATTTAACTCAATTATTGGTGATCAAATTTTTGAATGGATCATGATGTATTTCTATAATTAATCATTATGATGATTATTTGTCTTATAAGGGTGAAATCATTCCCATGTTTTTTTACATCGATACCCCAATGCTTATTGTTAGCCCATATTGACCAGGAATACTCTTTCATCCTTGTAGAGAGCTCGATTGGGTGATATGTCAGGTCTACTAAGGTTAGTTAATTATTAAATGGTATCATATATCTCTTATTATTGTGTTTGTAAAGTTTTAACGGTGATTAGATATTCAATACATTAGAGGTAGGAGGGGGAGTACAATGATGGGTATTCATTGTGTCAAACCTCACGTTACAAGGAGTGTGCGTGAGTTTTATCTTGAATATGAGGCATACATTTAGTTTTTCTGATAAATAATGTTTTTTACAATTTATTATTTATTTTTGTACGGCCTCATGAGTTATTTATGATAATTTTTTGTTTTAGGGTGAAATGGGAAAGGAAACTAGAGGTGTGCAGTTTAGGTTTATGATTAGTATAAAACATGTGGTAATTGTGTGTCAAGGCCTATAAATTGTTTCATTTTCCAAATCATGGTTAGTGAAATTCTTTCATAACCATGTACCTATGCTTTTCATGATGAAAAAATGATTAAATATTTTTTCTTCTCACCCGAACAGTAATTTGGATTGAGATGATTAATGTTATTACTTATTTTATATTAATTAAATTAGATATTGGGAATAAATTGAGGGTTTAGAAATTGAATAATTTTTATTATTTGATATTTATATATTATTATTAATTTATCATGCTTCATAGAAAGACACATATAACTAAAGAGTGGGAATTTCAGAGTATTCCCTATGAGCTAAACTGCATGTAGATCCTGTCATTATTGGGTCTTTCATCAAGAATATTCAATCCTTGTGACATGAGAGTAGAGGATGGTAGAAAAATATATTGAACCATGATCAAGAGTTTATATAGAAATATTCTATAGTACTGTATGGTATTAAATTATATTAAGAGCCTGGGGAGTGGATGGAAAAATTAGAGAACATCATCCATATCCTTATGAGATTGAAAAATTATAATTTCAACTTTACAACATGTATATTTGAAGGGCCAAGTAAAAAATTGTTGGAGCCAATAGTGAAATATATGTTGCAAGAGTCTCTCAACTAGGCTATATTCAAGAATATATTAAAACAAATGTTCTATGTAGTGACATTGGTGGTGGAGATTTCCTATTATATCATAATACTAGAAGAGTGGAAGTCTTCAGTGATGGATTATACAAAACTATTCAATGAATTGTTTCATCTTTCGATTGAATTGATTAAATATTAGTATTTTATGGTTTGACACTTTGAAATGGGGTTAAAGCATGAGATAGAGCTAATTATTATTCACTTTTTTCCCACTAAAATATTACCATGTGTTAAAAAATAATGTTTGGGTGTGGACTTATTTAAGAGGTTTTACTTGTCACTATAGACCCTATTCCATGGATGGTGGCAGTATGAATTGTTATTTGTGCTAGATGAAGATGTTAGTGGATTTCCATTCACACAGATTTTAGAGCACCCATAATTCATCAGATTCTTTACTAATTGAATCATAAAGGAATAAGGATATTAATTAATTTCAGTTTTAAAAATTATTCTACACTAAAATAGAGTACCAAGTGGAACATATGATGATTCACCAGTGTTGGCATCAAGTACATCTTCATAATTTTTATAGAGGACCTCCTTATTGAAGTGGAGTTAGGTATTATTTATTCATAAGATCTCATGTTTAATGTGATGAATCTATGGATGAAAGATTCCATTCTCATAAATAAATAATTCTAACAAAGTTAAAATTATTCTAATAAGGATAGAGTCATAGTGTAAATTTTTATACATAGAACTTTCAAAGGATATGTTTACTATTTGATTCACCATGAGAGGCATGTTGTATATTTCTTATTCTATGTATTTAGAATTGTATGATATATGAACATCCCATTATTTTTAATCTTAACTGTTTATTGATACTTTGGGATTATTATTAGATGTCATTATATTAGAATGTATATATCTGCTCAGTTTTAAAAGTGTAGGGGTTAGGGAATCATGTTTCTAAATACTAGTGTTTTGATTGATGATTTTGAGGTCCTGTGGTATTTCCTAATCTATGACCTAGATGTTTTTATCACATTATTGAAATATACAAGATGATTGGATTTTTGTTTCAGATTGATCTCCATAATTATGGAGTTCAGTTCTTATCTCCTAATGAAAATATCCACATCATTCTGGGTGAGTGGGACCTCCGGACCAAGAGGAAAGAGTTGATATTTATAGATATTAGATTTATCTTATTCTCCTTGTCTATTTTTATTTTGATATAGTTGAATAGTATTTATTTGGTCATCTTCTAGTGTCTTTAAATAGGTATCACAATGTCTTTTTGGATATGTTTTCTTGGATTCTACCCAGTAGAGATGTAGAGTTCTCTATCGACCTATATCTGAGGAAAAGAAACATATATTATCCATCTTATCATAGGGATCATACTAAGCCAAAAGAGTTGAATATATATTTCGAGGATCCTCATAAATTGGATTTATTTGAGTGAGTGTTTGACCTTGGGTATTACTGGTATCCCTTATAAAAATGGCTTCTGGGGGCCTTTGTCTTATCATCAATTACTGGAAACTCAATCGGGTGGTTGTAAAGAATAAATACCCATTTTACCAGGTTGATTATCTATATGAATAGATCAAGAGATGTTTTTTGTTTTAAAAAAACAATTAGAGACTGGGGTACTTTTAATATAGGGTTTGGGTGACTAATATTAAGTGCAGGTATAAAGGCCTATGTAATAGCTTATGAAATTTAGCCTTTCCAAGTATCCTACTCCTTTCATGGATCTAATAATTTTTTCATAAGTATCTTTATTCCATTATGGTGTGTTTTGTGAATGATATCCTAGTCTACCTTAAGCCACGATAGGAACACAAGGACCATATATCCATTGTCTTTGGAATGCCGAATGAGAAGAATGTATTTTATATGTTATATAAACATTAGTTATTTATATTGGAACTGATGTAAATGGTCCTTGTGATATCGGAAAAAGGCACCATAGTAGGTCTTTAGAGGATCTAAAAAATGTTGTCTACACAGCTACCCAAGAATGTCAATTAGATAAGAAGCTTCATGGGTTTATCCACATATTATAGGTGATTCACTCAAGAAATATTTAGGTAGACTTCACAATTCATAACATTGAATTGAAAAGGGGTTATATTCTATTGGGTTGAAATGTGTTAGAGGTATTTTTAGGGAACAAATGTGAGGTTAACTTTAGCTCAAGTTACGAATCATCATATGATAGGTCATGGTTATGCCTTGGATTGTTATGTTTCAGGTTCTGGATAAGGTAGAATGTTAATGAATCTTGACCATGTGGTGGTGTACGTATCTCTCAAGTTAACCCCTCATGAGAATAATTACCCAACACATGACCTCATGTATGCAACTATGATTCCATCCCTGAAGACAACGATCTAATATATTTTCATGGAAAAGTTTATAGTGTATTGAAACCAAAAGAGTATGAAGTATATTTTCACCAAAAGGGAATTGAATCATTATTAGTTAAAAAAATTGTATTATCTAAAAAATTTGGACATCATCAGAGGTTATCACCTTGGAAACAGAAATGTGGGTGTTAAAGCATCTACATTGAAACTACATTTTAGGAAAGTGAGGGAATCCATGGATGTAACGTCTTTGATGGTTATTTTGATGCATTTAAATGTGTATGTCAATGGTGAGTGGGTGTAAATGAATTATCTAAAAGGAATGTTGTAACGTCCTAGTTCTAGAATCCACAGAGAGGCGCCCCGTTCCTGGTTGGTCACATGGCCTTAAGCGCATTTCCCCAAATTCTAGAGGCTACCAACTAACAGCGAGGGCCTTGGGTGTGCTAGTGGGGAAACTATGCCCTCATTAGTGGAGTACATAGTGGAAGATAAACAAATATACAATAGCGAAAGCAGTAAACAATCCATACACAAGTGAACATCGAAATACTCAATATGATAAATAGCAGGAGTATATATATATATATATATGATGCATGACACATATGTCTAGTAAAATATCCAAAAAATTCACAATTCTAGAAATACAAATAGTACTGAAACAAGTAAAAAAGAAAAAATAAACAGCTCCTCAGCATCGCAAGCCTATGCTTTGTCCCATTCCCTCCAATTCCTCAGCACATCAAGTACCTAAAGTCAAAGGGCTCTTACCATTATCTATTCTTGCAACAATATAATCTGTTTGGGACCAAAAGCATGGCCCAAATAGGGTGTGTGACTAAATCCCAGTAGGAAACCACCATAAGATTTGTTCCTAACCGTTAGTGAATGTATGGCAGGTAAAAGTACAGAACAATAAGCCAGAAATTACTCAGCTGTAAACAATCCTCAGTTTCAAGAATTTATGTCACATTAGGTAATCAACTAAACAAGAAAGTATAAATAATAGGTAACCCTCTAGGTAGTTCTCACAGGCTAACCCCTCTGGTTCAACCTACAAGTACTAGAAACCCTCTGGGAGGCACACACAGTCTCACCCCTCTGGTTCAACTAATGTAATGGACTCCCGGGGTAATAAATCACCGGCAATTCACCCTATAGTCTCGTATTGTACTAAAGGCTCTCTGGGGAAGCACTCATCATCTATTCCCCCTATGGCAAGAATCGAGGAACTACAGACACTCTGGGGAAGCACTCAATGTCAATTCCCTCTATGAAATCGCGTCGTATTATAGAGACACTCTAGAGAATCCCATGCGTCCATTCTCCAAATGGTTTACTACACCAGGTTGTCATGGCCCTGTGTAAGTCAACAAGTATCGCTCACGTAACGGCCAAAGTAAACCTCAAGATCTACTTTGCTAACATTATATGGAATATCATCACTTAGAACAACAATCCTACCATCCTACAATACTAGGCATGGAAAGTAAACCGAAAACTAATAGGAAACCAACACCAAATGGTCATAAACATGAAAACATGCATGGGAAATACATCTAAATCACAACAATTCATCCTATTCACAAACGATATCCTCTACTCTAGAATATAAGCAATGCAGGCAAGCAATAGGGGTAAATTGTGAACCATGCAATACCCTGATCAAGATTTTTGGGTAAAATTGAACATAATATTCATAGACCTTAATTTGAAATGCACAAGCAACCTAACTTTAGGTTTCCGGAGAAAATGATCCACAAGCTATTACACCTCCTCAAATCCAGCGAACACACCACCGAAAACGGTCTAGACCTCCTTCCCTAACATCCACAAATCCTGAAATCCACACCCAAGAAAACCACAACCCTAGATCTACACATAACGGGTGTAGATCTAGAAAAAAATGGGGATAGAGAGATGTAGATCTAGAAGGAAACTCAATGAAACCATGAGGAGAGACTTGCCCGAGAAGACCCGGCTTTGATCTGCGATGAAACCCCCTTAGATTTGATCCCAAACTGAGTGGGAGAGTCCCTCCAACACTGGAGAGTCGAAAATCATAAGAGATCTTCGAGTGGAAAGATTTTGGAGAGGAAATGAAAAATCCCAAGTGGCCCGGGCTTAAAAACCCTATCTTTAAGTGACCACATGGGTTACTTGCACGGTTTGGCAAGCCATGGGCCAACCGTACGGTTGTCAGTGTCTCACCTAGGGACTTCTCACGGCATGTCCACATGGTTTGAAAATCCATGTGTTGCCCATTCGGAGGCCACTGTCACCTCTAGGAACTTCGCACGGTTTTCCCGCACAGTTTGTTCAAATCTTCCACCAACCGTGTGCCCATGCACAGCCTCTACAACTTTAAAAGTTTTCTTCCCAGAGTTCTTCTTTTTCTCAAAAACGAACGGAAAAGATTAACATGTCTGAAAAGAAGGTCCAGTCTCTTTCAAACTTTCCCCCTTAATGAAATTTGTCCCCAAATTTCACTGGCGAGGCATAGAAGAAGAAACCCCGAACAGCTCCGGCCACTGCGATCATACATTACCCTCCCTCTCGCAAGTCATGTCCAGTACTCGCCCGTTCTACCATAGCACACATACCAATGGAACAGACCAGCCATGGAAAACCTTCATACTATGATAAAAAATCTGGATATGATGCTCCTCGAACAACACATCCGCTTCGAGCTCAACCTCCTCTGGTTGAAAGACATGAGACGTGTCAGAAAAGTAACATCAGAGCTTAGAAAATGTGGAAGACTTTGTGCATAGCCCGGTACCACTGAGGTAACTGCAATCGATAGGCAACCATCCCTACTCTCTCTAACACCTCAAACATCTTGACGTACCTTGGTGAAATATTAACCTGTCTCTGAATCCTCTTGTGTCCCAACCTCGGTGCGACACACTAGAAAACCTAATCCCTGTCCTTGAACTCCAAAGGTTGTCTCCACTGATCAGCATAAGGCTTCTTTCGAGACTGTTCCATATCCATATCCTTCCAAATCAACTCTATCTGCTTTGTGGATTGTTGAACAAGACGAGGTCCTAGAAAAGCTTCCTCTCCTGCCTCTAGCCCGCATAAAGGTGATCGGTATGGCCTACCGTACCAAGCCTCATAAGGTGCCATATGAATAGTCACCAGAAAACTATTGTTGTAGGCGAACTCCACAAGAGGTATATACTTCTCCCATGAACCTCCAAAGCCCAGAATTCAATCTTGGAGCATATACTTGAGCACCTAAATCGTACGATTGGTCTAGCCATCTATCTGGGGATGGTATGTTGTACTAAAAAGTACCTATGTACCCAAATTATTTTGAAGCCCCTTCCAGAAATGAGAAGTTAAACGTGAATCTCTGTCTGAATCAATGGAGTGTGGAACTACATTTAGAAGTAAAATATCTCGGATGTACAATCATCCCAGCTCATCAACACTGAAGATCTCCTTGATCGGAAAGAAGTGAGCAACGTTCGTAATCCTGTTGATGAAAAACAATACAACATCATTCCCACGAGGTGATCTTGGCAACCCGGTCATGAAATCCATCGTGACATCATTCCACTTCCACTCTAGAATGGATAACAACTGTAGAAGACCTTCTGGTCGCTGGTGTTTCCATTTCACCTGCTGACAAGTGGAACACCTCAGGATAGAAATAGAAACATCTCTATTCATACCTAGCCACCAATACTGGTGATGAAGATCCTGATACATCTTGGTGACACCAGGATGAACTTCCCAAACTGAGGAATGAAAGTCCTGCATTAGCTCCTCGCGTATGTCTGCTGGCACCCATATGGGTCCCTGGAAATGCAATATCTCATTCTTGCATACTATCCATCTCGAAAGAGGGCCCTCTCCTGACACACTCTCCTACAGGAATAGGCCTTCTGAGTCTGATAGATGCCTCATTCGTACCCAATAAAAAGTGTAGAGGTAATAACTATAGACGATAGAAGAGTCTACCCCTTCCTGTCGCGTACCTCCAAATGCATCTCAGAGAACAGGGCCACAAGCTACCACTCACAGTTGAACTCCTGAACTACCTGTATCTGAGTTCTCATGCTCAATGCGTTAGCCACTGAGTTTCCTTTCCCAGGTGTATATGCAAGCTCAAAGCTAAAAGACTGAGGATACTCAACCCTCCTGCAATGTCTCAGATTCAAGTCCTGCTGAGTGAAGATATAGTTGAGATTTTTTGGTCAGTGAAAACCAAAAAATGATCTCCTAAAAGATAATGTCTCTAATAGTGCAAAGCCTGAACAACAGCTGCCAACTCCAGATCATGCATTGGGCAGTTCCTTTCAAGTGGCCTCAACTGCCAGGACCCGTACACAATGACTACATCTTCCTGCATAAGAACAACTCATAGGCTGATAATTGAAGCAATAAATTAAATAGTATACCTCTTTCCCGGATCTGGAAAGGCTAGCATCGGTGCTGAAGTCAACCACCCCTTCAGCTCCAGAAATGCTGAATGACAAGAATCTGACCATAAGAACTTTTCCACCTTCTTGGTAAGACCTGTCAGTGGTGATGCTAGGCATGAGATGTCATCTATGAATCGTCTGTAGTATCCAGCTAGCCCTAGGAAACTATACACCTCAAAGACGTTCTTCGGCTGCTCCCAGGAAACTACAGCTCTCACTTTCTCTAGGTCTACTGATACTCCTACCTATGAGATGACGTGACCCAATAAGTGAATCTGATCCATCCAAAAGTGGCACTTTGAGGGATTAACATAAAGCTGATGCTCTATCAGTGTACTCAAAACGATCTCAAGATGGGTATCATGGTCGTATCGAGTGTTAGAGTACACCAAGTTATCATCCATGAAGACCACGAAAATGGAATCCAAGTAATAATGGAACAATCTGATCATCAGTTCCATGAACAATTCCGGCATGTTTGTGAGTCCAAACGACATGACCAAGTACTCATACAGATCATATCTTCTCCGAAAGGCTGTAAGCGGTATGTTCGATGGTCTCACATGAAACTGATGATATCTAGATCTCAAGTTAATATTTGAGAACACCCGTGATCCTCGAAGTTGATCACAAAGATCATCAATCCTATGTAAGGGATATTGGTTCTTGACTGTCAACTGGTTACACTTCTGATAATCCACATATAGCCTAAGAGTACCATCTGCCTTCTTTGAATATAGGACAGGAGAACCACAAGAACAAGTACGGGGTCGGATGAAACCCTTTGCCTGCAACTCCTCCAACTGCTTCTTGAGTTCTTGCAACTCTGTTGTAGCCATCCTATAAGGAGGAATGGACACCGGTGCCTCTCCTAGAACAAGCTCAATAGAAACATCCACCTCACGCTCCAGAGGAAAACATGAAAATTCATCGGGAAAGAAATATCTGAAATGATCCACCATAGGAGGAAAGTCTAACTGTGATGTCCCCTAATCATCCAAATAATGACCAGTAATCTGGGCTGTAACTCCTCCTAGCCCATGATGCTCGGGTCCTTCTCAATTTGCATGGACATCCTACTCACCTATCTGAAGAAAATATCCACCCTCTGGTTATATGAAACTCACCCTACAGCGATAACAGTCGATGACTGCCTGAAAGGGAACTAACCATTCCATCCCAAAAATGACATCATAACTCGTCATCTCTAGGACATAGAGATCACATAAGAAGTGACACCCTGTAACCTCAAGAGGGAACTCTTTGCACTAACATATGCTAACCGCTCTAGTCTCCAATGGTGTGTCTAGAGTCAAAGTATCAGCAGAGGAAAAGATGTAGAGCCCAAGTCTCTCCACATTAGCAATAGAGATAAAACTATGCGTAACACTGGTATCAAAAATAGAAGAAGATAAAACTGAGGCTACCATGATCATACCTCGAACTATAGAGGGTCCAGGATCCTTATCCTATTGGGTCTTCTCCACTACAAAATCATGACCTATACTATGGCCTTTTGACCCTACATGACTGCTCAGAGATGATCCACCCTACTTTCGCTGAAGGACCGATGACTGACCACCATGGCCTCGTCCTGCACCTCGGCTCGAACGGCTGGAAGAACTCAAATTCATAGACTGGTGAGAAACTGGTGGCACTGCTCCTGAATAAGGAGTCATGGATGAGCCCCTATCACCAGCTGCTGGTGAGAAAAACTGAAAGAAGTGGTTAAGGTGACCCATCTTGCCACAAGATCGGCACCCCACTGGGTCTCTCTGGAACTCCGGACTCGTATGCCCAGCCATTCCACACTAGTAGAATACTGCCTATCTACCTGAAGATGTGTCCCACTATCTCAGATCACCGTTTGTAGACTCCCTACAGTGCTTCCTACTGTCAGCTGGTGAAGCACTAACTCTTGAAGTAGAACCACCCTGGCTCTCAACTCCAGAATCTCTCAGATTGCGCTCTACAATCAGTGTCTGGTTGATAATGGAAGTGATATATTTTGACCTAAAGATATTCACCTGCGAGCAGATCTCCCGTCTGAGACCATCCTCAAATTTCTGTTCCAAGAACAACTCATCTCCGCCTTGGAGGGGTGTGAAACACTGATTCTCGGTGAAACAAGAACAATACTCCATATCAGAAAGAGTACCCTGATCAAGGCTCATGAACTCATGGGCTCGGTCGGCCTTCAAGGTATCTGGATAGAAGTAGTCATAAAAGACGTGCTGAAACTCTTCCCCTGACATAACCTGGTGATGAACTTCCTGTGAGATCACATCGCACCACCTCTTGGAAGAGTCTCATAACATATAGGTAGTGATCATGACCTGCCTTTCTGGAGGCATCTCCAGATGCTCGAAGATAGTCAGCATGGCTTCCAGTCATTACTCTACAGCCTGAGGTCCTCCTTCACCTAAGAATATGGGAGGATGCTGCTACTGGAAAACACATGTCAGGTCTTCCATAGACAAGGTACGAGGCGGTGCTCCCAGGATAGACTGCATCATCCTTAGAAAGCCTTCCCTAAACTGCGCATCGACACCTGTGACTGGTATAACAGCTTGTGCCAAGGTTGGCACAGCTGGAGGATCTGCAGGAGGTCCCTGATCAACCATATATGGTGTCTGATCACCACCTTGTGGATAGCGTACAACCAGAGGACATCTCAGTGGAATAACTCTGCAAGGTCAAACACACACCTTAGATCAAGATTGACAGGGGCTGAAACATAGCAGTACACGGCGTGTATAGAGAAATATTGTTTCTTCCCGAACAGAAGAACAAAAGTCATGAAGTCCAGACTACACGACATGCATTCTGGGTTTTTCGAGACAGTAAGACTCAGAAACTACTCCGGGACCCAGATAAACACTAAAAAAACATTGAACATTCCAAATTCTGATCCGTGAGGCCCCATACTCCCCACGAATCAAAGCTTGGCATCTCACACATGTTAAAACACACTAAGAATAGGTGATGATCCATCATGTTCCGGTCCATGAGGGCACATAACACCTCAGGAACAAAAATTTGGTTTTCCTTCAAATAAAACCATCACAAATAGAGCTCTAACAAGCCACATAGATTCTATCATGACATCTATCAGAACAGTATGAATATTCTACAAAAATGTCTATCAAAACAACAAGCAATTGCTAATGCATCCTAGATGACATGGCAAGAATGCATGGAATGTGATTTCTAACAAGTTCCTATATAATGCATGGGATGGAATACCCTCATCTCATCAGGTTGTGATAGAAATAGAAACTCAATAACAATAATGGTAATAGTACAAATCATGTGAATCACACTCGGTGAAATAAAATCAACCATAAAATTGTAAATCAATAAAATTGAAATAAACGAGGTAGTATGGATTTTCCTTGTACACGAGATAGCTACTCCCATGAAAAGATTAATACCAAGTACCCAATCCATCCTATCCCTGGCTAAAGGATCCAAACAGTATGTCTAGAGAAAAGAATCCCGCTGATAACACTTTGTAACATCTCGGTTCAAGAACCCACCGAGAGGTTCCCCATACTCGGTTGGTCACATGGCCTCAAGTGCATTTCCCCAAATTCCAAAGGCTTACAACTAGTAGTGAGGGACTTGGGTGTGATGGTGGGGTATCTATGCCCTCATTGGAAGAGTGCACAGTGGAAGATAAAAAAAATAGACAATAGCGGAAGTAGTAAACAATCCATACCCAAGTGAACAACAGAAGACTAAATATGATAAACAGTAGGAGCACATATATATATGATGCATAACACATATGTCTAGGAAAACATCCAAACATGTCACAATTCTGGAAATACAAACAGTACTAAAACAAGTACCAAGAAAAGATAAACATCTCCTCCACATCGCAAGGCTAAGCTTTGTACCATGCTCTCCAGCTCCTCAGCACGTCAAGTACCTGAAGTCGAAGGGCTCTTGCCCCTATCTATGCCTGAAATAATATAATCTGTTTGGGCCCAAAAGCAAGGACCAAATAGGGTGTGAGACTAAATCCTAGTAGGCAACCACCATGAGATCTATGCCTAACAGTTAGTGAATGTTTGGTAGGTAAAAGTACAGAACAGTATGCAGGAAAATACTCAGCAGTAAACAATCCATAGTTTCAAGCATTTAAGTCACAGCAGGTAAGAAACTAAACATGAAAGTAGAAACAACAGGTAACCCTCTGGGTAGTTCTCAAATCCTATCCCCTTTGGTTCAACCTACAAGTACTAGAAACCCTATGGGAGGAACATATTGTCTCACCCCTCTAGTTCATCTTAAGTAATAGACTCTCTGGGGAAGCACTCACCGTCAATTCCCCGTAAAGTGTCATATCGTACTAAAGGCTCTCTAGGGAATCAATCAACATCTTTTCCCCATGTGGCCTTCTTTGAGCAACTATAGACACTCCGGGGAAGCACTCAATGTCAATTCCACCTGTGGTCTCACATCGTATTATAGAGACACTCTAGAGTAGCCCTTACCACCATTCTCCCAATGGTCTAATACACCAGGTTCTCATGGCCTTGTGTAAGTCAACAAGTGTCACACACTTAATGACCAAAGTAAACCTTAATAACTACTTGGAAATAATTCTTTGGCATATCATCACTTAGAAAATAAATCATAACATCCTACAATACTAGGCATGGAATGTAAACAGAAGCCTAACATGCAACCAAGACCAAACGATCATAAACAATCAAACATGCATGGGAAATACATCCAAAGCACAACAATTCACCCTATTATCAAATGGTATCCTCTACTATAGAATATAAGCAAGGAAGGAAAGCAATATAGGTAAAATGGTAACCACACAATACCTTGTTCAAGTTTATCAGTTACAATTGCAGAGAATATTCCAAGACCTTAAACTGAAAGGCACAAACCACCTACCTTTAGGTTTCCAGAGGAAATGATCAACAAGCTATTCCACCTCCTCAAATCTGGTGAATGCACCACTGAAAATGGTCTAGACCGCCTTCCCTAAAATACAAAAATACTAAAATCAACACCCAAGGAAACCAAAACCCTAGATCTACACATAATGGGTCTAGATCTAGAAAACCGGGGATAGAGAGATGTAGATCTAGAAGGAAACTCAAAGAAACCATGAGGAGAGACTTACTCAAGAAGAACCGGCTTCGATCATCCAAAAACCCCCTTCGATTTGCTTCCAAATTGAGTGGGAGATTCCATTCAACCCTTGAGAGTCAAAAATCCCAAGAGAGATTCGAGTGGAAGAGAGTTTGGAGAAGAAATGAGAAATCTTGAGCAGCCCGGGCTTAAAAACCCTTACATTAAGTGGCAGCATAGTTTACCTGTACGGTTTGACAAGCCGTGAGGCAACCGTGTAGTTTCCACTGTCTAACCCAAGGACTTCGCACGACCTTCCCACATGGTTTGAAAAACCGTGCGCTTCCCGTGTGGAGGCCACTGTCTGCTCCAAGAACATCGCATAGTTTTCCCGCATGGTTTGTTCAAACCGTCCGCCAACCATGCGCCCCAGCACAGCCTCTACAATATTAAAAGTTTTCTTCCAAAAATTCCTCTTTTTCTAAAAAAAAATGGAAAAGAGGAACATACCTTAAAAGAATGTCTGGGTTCTTACAAAAGTATTATTTATATTATTATATATATAATATGTGGGAATAATACTTTCAGTTTTAACATCTTAACAGAGCATTAAATTCTGGGGATACCTCAGTTGATTGGTTTCAATATATTAATGGGGATACTCTATTATAGAATAGGTTTACCATTCCATTTCCTATGAGGAAGGAGTTCATAGAGGGCATGAAAAGTATAATTGGGAAATATATTTCATGGATACTATGAGGATTCATGATATGGCATGCTGGTATTAGAGGATCGATATTAGAAGGTTAGTTCCCTATTTTTTGTCACTTGATTACATAACTATCATTTGAATAATTATGACCTTCAAAGACCTTCCATTGTATTATATACCAATACCATTACTATATGAATTTGCGAGAATATTCGCATGTAGATTTTTATTGTATTGTATTATACTAGAAGTAAAAAAGAATCCATCTTTTGTGATTGTATATTGATTGAATTAATTTTCCAATTTCCTTACTATCAAAGAGTTGATGAAGGTGGAGGTGATAAAAAACCCTTATGTCTAAAATATCATAATTCATCATGGTGTTAATTCATCCATTGTTAATTATTAATACCCTTACTTCATATTTTATGTTTGTAATGGTCTTCAAGAGTTTTTGGGTTCTCAATTGAATTTGGGCATGGTGTGTCACACTCAAAATGATGGTTAGGTTGAGTGGGGAATCATTATCCTCAAGGTTATTATTTAATAATGTTTTCTTGGTTTTAATATTTTGTATGAGATGAATATATCAATAGTTGAATTTTATTAAAAAAATAGTTATCGATAGTTATTTAAGATGGAAATAATTTTGGATCTATATGGGAAATTGTGTCGATCAAATATTTATTAAATGGAATTATGTGAGCACTGTTATTTTGGAAAAGAATTATTTAATAGATGTGGGGTAAGGATAAGTTAGCATAGAAATGGTTGGAAGTTGGTCTGATTCAATAGGAATATATTTTTAATTGTAATCATAATTAATTTTAGTATTTAGTTGATTATCAGGTGTATTAAAGCGTTTTTCATTATTTGGGACACTATTGACTAGATAAATAAGGTGTGATGGAATCATTCTTTGTTAGAACATTTGATATTATGTAGAAACATGGGAAAATGGTGTATCAGTTGGATTTTTCATCGTATATAACTTTCATTCATGATGTGATTCACATCACCAACCAAAACAGTATCATCTAGGCATATTCCATGTGATTGAATTGGGGGATTTAATGATGGATTCCGATGCTATTATTGTTGAGCTTCCAATTGATATCATGGATTTTTAGAAAAGGTTTTATTGTTGTAGGTTTCTTCCATTTCCCCTTGAGATAAAAAAATTTCTTAGTGATATACCTGAGTCTTGGGAGTGTGATTCAATAGTTCTTGTGTAGTGTAATCACAATTTCATTTATTAGGAACCTTGAGGGCTCTCAAGGGATAGAAAGTGGAATGGTGTAAATAATTGTGACACCATGAAGACGAATAGTTTGAATTTTTTAGTTTTATTTAACGATTTTTATTTTGGAGTTATTAGGAGTAAAGGGTTAGAAATGTTTTTTAGTTATCATCTCAAGGTGCACTATTAGCACACTATTAGTTATAGTGATTTATCTGATTATGCAGTGGGTGTGGGTGAGGGATACTAATAATATATTTCATGGTGACCATGTTATTCTAATATATATACAAGATATTCTTGGTACTATGAATTGTGTTTTGAAAATAGGGGCTGACCTACATGATTAGTGCATTATATTCCTAACATTGCAGTAAAAACATATAATATTCTGTGAATTCATAAAAATGTGGAAAATACCTCTTCCTATTTTGATTCATAACCCTCTATCTCCTAATTTATTAATATTTTTACCAATAAACCCTCATTAAATTATTAATAATCTTCCCCTTTATTCTTATTGATTTTTTTTCACTCTTAGTGGTTTCACTTAAGGTAAGACTAGAATTCTTATTTTTTCCACTTATCAATTAATTATCATTTTTATGGAGTTATAGAACCCTGGAAGGGCATAGGGGCCAAAAAAAGGTTTATAGGAGAGATTTTAATAAAATTTCATGATAATATTTTCTTTTAGTGAACCATTTATTCTATTTATAGCATTTTTAGATAACAAAATTCGGACTCCATTACGTTTTAGGTACCTGTATATATCTAATTGGTCTTTTACAATACACACATTCAGTTCTTGTTTTTTCTTTAGAATAATTTGGTAAATTATGACTAATATGAGTTGGTGAGGGATAATCCTTATTTATTAATTATGTTTATTGAAAACTAAGGGCTAAAATGATGTTATTAAATGGGTTTCCTTAAAAATCAATTTTACACCCATAATGTGTTTGATTAATTGTTTAATAGGATTTCTTGAATACAAAATGTTTTTAATGGATTCGTTGAATTGGGATCTTCCTCTATTTTATGATTTATTTATTATGGTAATGGTTGGTAATGTGATTATGTTTTTTTAGGTTATGAATTATTCATTAGATTTACATGGGAGACCATGGGTGAGTGGGTAAACCATACTAAAGTAACCATAGTGTAGGTTGTACATAGGTTATGGAATGTATCCTTGATATATAACTTGTTCAATGTTTATAGATTTAATTCGTGATGAGGATGAATTATATTGTATAGTTATTCCATGAAGACTACTAAGATAGTAACAATTTCATGAATTTTAGATAGAGTTTATATAGCAAGTCCAAGGCACCATTGTCTGAATGGACCAATCCCATGTAATATGTTTGGAACATGTTTGAGATGTGTGACTATATATTTATAATTTAATTATTGGATCTTTATTTTTTAATGAAATGTTTCTTGATTCACTCCTTTTTTGTGGTGTGGAAAAAAAGTTATTCCTCTTATGATAAAGATAGTTATATTATTAACCCAATATTATCTAATGAGATGAGATTAGAAAATTATTTTTCACTTTTCAATAAATATAGATAAAGGGACTATTATTTATATTTATTAATTTATATAAAAAATACTAAATTAAGAATTAAGATAACAATAATGTGATGTGAAGGGTGATCGTCTCATAGTTGATTTCCATATTATAATTCTATCATAGTTCATAAGATATCCATTTGTATTATAAAAAGAAAATGAGAGAGAACTTATAATAACTTCATATATCTCCCTTAGAAAAATAGTGATGGTGTGAATAACACTAACCAATATCTTATGTATATATTCCCTAATTATTTCATGTCAAATTATTCTATTTAAACCTCTAAGTGGAATTAGGTAAATCCCAATTATGCCTTATTATTTCAAAAGAGACAATATTTCTCCATACAAATTTCATAAGAGCTAAAAATCACCATAAAACATACCACCTAGATCAATAATATTAAATCATATACAAATTACAACTTAGTATAGGGTGATGATATTTACAATCAATGTATATAATAATAATATTTCCTAAAACCAAAAACAATACAATGTTATATTGAAAAGTGCTATTTAAATATTGAATCTAGTTTAATAGAAGAAGGAAAATTTTTATTCTATGAAGTGCAAGAACTCAAACATCAAAAAAAGTAAAACATCCCCTTCCACCCTCACTGAGATTTTTACCCCTCTATATAAACAGTATTCAAGAATGTTGGGATTAAATAGGTACTACTGAAATTTGAAAATATAAAATAAAAAATTATAGAACATTAGAATATGAATTCTTTTCTATATCTTCCCAACCACTTCACACTCCCTCTAATAATATGAAGAATATTATTAATAGAGAAATGTTTTGTTATTTTTCCCTCCATTTTATATCATTCAAAATATTAAAAATTGTTTTATGTAGATGGATGAATCTCAACATTTTTTATTTTATAATTTTTTTAAACCTAGTAATTTATTCCTTAAACTAAAATTATATATCCATATGATACATGTAGAAATTATAATTTTTTAATTGTTAAAGAACACATTTTCTATCTGAATATATGATTTTATTTCCGATACATTTACATGTTAATAAACCACATAAATTAGTGAATGTTGCATAAAAATTAATTTTTTTGTGCACCACTTCTTACTATTTTAGTGGCCGCTTAAATGAATTTATTTGAAGTCACGTGTCTTGAGATATGATTCATTTTTTGTGGAGTGGTTAAATCAATATACCTAAATAGTTTTCCACATTTCATGATTTATTTGGTCCTTATAGAGTTTTATTCATCAATTTAACTACTTGACTGAAATTAATCCCCCAAATCGTAGAACCCTAGAAAATAATAATTTCATAATTTTGATATCTTTTAAAAAATATATGATGAAACCTCAACGTGAAAAAATATTTTCAATTCCAAAATTAATCAATTTTCACAAAAATTTGTAAAATTAACCAATATTGAAAAAATTGATATAATTAATCTAAAAAGGATCAATTGGAGGGTTTTAAATCACTAAAATATTTATAAAAAGTAATTAAAGAAATATATCTATTAATTCCCAAACACATAATAGTGGGACTCCTCAACTAGTAGAAATAACAATTATCTAACAACAAATTTAAAACACATATCAGTGAGATCCATCAATTTAAAAAGAGAAAAAAGATTATCATGCCTCTTAAAAAACCATTATTTTTTTCTTTATGTTCATTCAGTTCATTCCCACATCATTTATCATCCCATGCTCACAAATCGATTACCTCACATTAATTTTCCCTCATCATAAAAATAAATATTTTTAATAATAATTTTCTTATCCAAAAAAAATCTAGGGTCACCATAAGATTAATAAATTACAAAATAAATAATCAATATGAGTTAAGGAATTATGTTAATAATGAGGAATTTGTAGTTTTGTTTAGTGTATCAGGATTGGTAAGTTTTTTATTCCAAAAATATTTAAGATAGAATAGTGGGGTCCATCTCCTTTTTTATGAAACATTTTCATGAATCCAATTTACAATATATATTTTGATCCCCATCGCTACCCTTTACATAAAATTAGAACTGATCAATATAAAAATATGAACGAAATTTCACACTATTTATAAATTTAGTAGAAAAATAATATCCACTAAAATACCTCTAAAAAATTTTATTTTTTGATTGATATTTTGAAATTCTTAATAACTTGGTTTTTTGAGGCACTAAGGGATCATTAAATTCTACATAGTTGGTTTTACATTTATACATTTAATTGAATGATTACTCTACTGTTTTCATATAATTTCGAATTATATTTTTTTAGTATCTTATACATAATAGTTTTATTTATGCAATATTATTTTTTTCCTGAATCTACCAGAAAACCTCAAACAGGACACAAAATGTATTAGAATGATTTTTTAAGTATAATAAAATTATATTTATAATTTTAGTTTCTTTTTAATTTAGTAGTAACTGTTGTAGTACACCACAACACCATTTCCACCCACATAGAAGTTCAATAGATCATATATATTTTACTTCTAGAGTATATTGGATAAAGAAAATAGATTGTGATTTATTTAAGTAACATGTTATTATTGGAAACTAATGGATAAAAGGATTAAATTAAATGGGTATTCTGTAAAAAAAATATTACCCTGAAATAGAGGAAATTTAAACAAAATAAATGGCTCAGTCATTTTAAACAAATGTTCCTCAAACCCTCAATTTTAAAAATAAACTAATCAAATTATGGTTATTCAGTCATGGATTGATTCTCATAAGAAGTATAGTGAATGTATAAAATATATGAAAAAGTCTCATAATCTCCATGGAAAGGTTATTTTAGAGTTAAATACACTAATATGTGTAATAAGACATAAAATTAAGGGGTATTTTCATGAAATTGTAAACGGTTTTAATTTAAAACAAATTCATTTTCAGCATTAATTAAGTTGGTTTTCATGGTATAAATTCTTTCCTTTTTTAAAATGGGTTTAAAAAAATAAAATATATTAATTTGGGATGAAAAGTTTCAAAAAAACTAAACTTTAAAAGTAGTCACATAATAATTTGACCAAAACACAATTTTTTTGAAAGATAGACATTTCAATATCCATAAATACAAAAGTACCCATATATGAAATTAAATGATATACTATTTTAAATACATTAACATAGATTTAATATTTAATTTTATTTTTAAGTAAATAATAACAATAATTTATCTGTTATGTAGTGGTACAACTAGGTGGATTTTATTGATAAATAGGATGGATGGGTGTCATCTCTTTCGCGGTCTAATGGTATTCTGATTCACATAAAGGTTGTTGTGGACTACCACCTTTAATAGAATGGCTGACCTACCTTTACAGGATTTTAGTCACACAAGCCAATCAATTTAAGAGTTCACAACTCCAAATTAAATTGTGAACCATTTGGAAAATGACAACAAGATGAACTCACCGTAAGTCATTAAGACTATTGAATTTAATATATTTTTAAAAGTGTTCCCACAACCAATCTCTCCAACTGACTATGAAATATTGAGATTATATTCTAGTGGTACAAGAAATTGGATGAACTCAATATCGATCACGCCGATCAATACTGAAATCATCAAAATGATAAAGTGAAAATAAAATTTGAAGATTACCAGTGGAACTTCAATTTATCCCCAAACTAAAATTTTTATCCAAACATTTAAATTACGTATAATAAAACCATTGTATTATAAAGGAGATGAATTGAAATAAAATCGAGGAAGAAACCACCCTCTTCTAGTTGGAATTACTTCTGCTCCTGGCCCTCGGATCTCTTGAGATTGGATCTTCGAGGAGTACTCCACGGTTCTCTCTAGGTAATTTCTCTTCTTGCGAGTGAACGATTGAATGTCTCAAATGAATTCCACCCACCCCCCCCCCCCCCCTCGAATGTCCCCATTTAATCTACTTCTTTCCCTACTTAAGTATCATGTAGTAAAAAGCTGCTTGTCACTACCACCATTTACTGACTTGAGTTCATCTTTCACTGTTGCACCATACACGTGCCTTTTTTGGTGACTGGCATGTCGCGCAAGTTTTTCTCACGTAACTAACTCCGGATGAGTTAGTTGAGTGTACCTGGACGTATAACCATCTCTTTAATGAACCTGCATAGTTATAATAGAAAAATTAATGAAAACACACTGAATAATAATAATAATGTTTTAATGTTTTAATGTTATATTACCTCATAAAAGTTTAATTTAACTAATATATAATTAAATGATAAAAAATATTAGTAATTATTAGTATTATAGATATTAATTTATTATTAATTATAAAAATTAAATGAAGTTATTTATATTTTTTAATTTAATATTATCTACATTAATATTTTATTATTGTTTGTTTTCTTAGTAATTATTATCATAACTAAATGAAATGTTTGGGTTAAGAAATTAATTAATAAATATTTTATTTTTTACATTTTTTATTTAGATGATAATTATTTATAATGTTGTTTTTAGTTTTATAATTATTATTAGAGAGTAAATGAATTCTTTTAATTGATGTTACTTCAAATTTAAATTTTATGATTAATTTATATTTATAATTATTCTATACTATTATTAATAATTAATGTTTTTATTTGACAAGTTATTTATGTTTATTAACTAAAATTATTAATGTTAATTATAATGTTTTTTCTTTAGTTAAGAACATTAAATTATTTACTATCAATTATAATAGTTTATACTAATTAATTATTATTAAAATTTATTTAATTGATAAATTTTGTTATTAAATCAATATGAAATATTAGTTGTTAATTAATTTTAATATATTTTAGGAGTTAATCTAATTTAGTAAAATAAAGTATTATTTCTATTTAAATAAATTAGTAATTCTGTTAAATTAATATTATTTATGTATTATTTATTTATAGTTATTAATTATTATTTTAGTTTTGTTATTTATAATTACATTTTTATTTATGTTTTCTTTTAGTTTAGTTTTTTTTGGATCTTCATCCCCCTCCCCCTAATTCAGCACCCAGCAACCCTGGGGGGGTGGGTCAGATCGACTAGAGACCGGTCAGAGTCCTCAAGCGGTATAAAATCTTTCTTGCTCGTGACGGCTTACGGTTGCAGCGAACCCCCCCCCCCCCCCATTGTGGCGCGGCGACCCCATATCCATTAGCAGCGTCTGATTTCGGACTAGTGGTGGCGTGTGTATCAAACCAGAAAATGGAAGATGACTCCAGGCGGCTACGGTTCTACTCCAAACTCGGTCTTGGCTGGTGGATCGGAAGGTGGTGGCTTGCGCCTCAGGACCCACAGTGGTCAGGGTCGATCCTCCAGAAATATTGCAGCCTTGGCTCCACAATATCTCTTCAAGGGGGTAAGATTAGATCCAAGCCTACTTGCATGTGGCACAACAAAAGTCTAAATGAATGAAACTCCATGCAGTTTGGTTGCTCAAGAGAAATTCTTTTTTTATATATATGATTTTTAGTTTAATTGGAGTGTGATTCACTTTTTGCGATGGTTTATTGAGATAAGAAGCAGTTATATAGGACAAAATGTTGTATGTGAGTCGAAATAGAAGCAGGGGCGGTGAAACTATTAGTGAAGCAGGGGTTCAGGCGAGCCGGTAGTGCTGCGAAGGATGGGTGACAAAGACACTGTGAGTGTGACATCGGTAGAGTTTTGGTGGATGCAAAGTGATAGCGATAGGTAGGGGAGAACAGTTGAAGGAAAGGGAAATAACAGTGGTTTGGAGGGGTGCAACGGTGAGGTGCAGGGGTGCAAGTTCACTGTTAGACTTAAAATAAAAGGTCAAAGTTAGTTGAATAAAACAAAGGACGAAGGTCACTATTAACATTAATATAGAAAATCTCACTGTTTGGCAATAAATTAGAGGGTCACCATTAGGTAAAAAAATTAATTTACCATTGGGATGGGTACCTGCAGGTTACTGTTGGAGATGAAAAAACAGTCACTGGTACAAAATAGTAAAGTTCACTGGTAGGATGAAATAAAAGTTCACTGATACTTTAAAATTAAGGTTACCAAAACCGAACAATAATTCTCATGGTTGGGAATAAAAAGGTCACTGGTCAAAACTAAATAGAAGGGTCACCGATGACAATAGGTCACCGATGGAACAAAGTAGTCACTTTTTCCCATTAAGAAAAGAGTCACTGTTAGAACACAAATTAATAACTAACGATGACCTTCAAAAATTAAAAATGCATAAATTGAACTTAAAATTAAAAATTAAGTATAATAAATAAATAGATGGAAAATAATTAATTAAAAAAAAGAAAAACACCCTAAATTTAAAAGAGATTTTTTTTAAACATTGATCTTTAAAATTATTAATTTACAACACACAAATTATGAACTCAATGATTGATAAACTAAAATGAAAAGAGAAATAAATTAAAATTACTATATAATTAACTACAAGGTAGGTAGTGAGTGAAAAGGATAACATCTCTGATATAATAGGTCACTGGTAGCTCTTGTCTACCTCACCGGTAGACTAAAAACAAAATTTAATGAATGAATAATCAAACTACATACACAAGATTAAATAATTAATGTTTTAACAACCTAACTTAATTATTTAAATAACTAACTAAATACTTAAAGTTAAAATTAATCTATTTAATTTAATTTAACTAAAATCATTTACTAAATTATTTAGCTAGATAATTAAACATATTAATTTACGAAGTAAAAATATTTTATTAAAACTAAATTGAAGGATAAAATATTAAAAATAAGATTAAGTTAATTAAAACACAAATAATGATGTTAAATGATTATTTATTATTAAATTCAGGTTATTAAAAGATGAGGAGATTGGAATTAACTAATCAAAGTAACAAATAATATAATTATAAAAGTAACGTAAAATTAAAATTATTAATTTAAAGACTAAAAATACCTAATTAATTATAAAATTTGATTAATTAAATAATTTTATTATATAAATACAAAAATTAAATTATTTAGTATAAAGTGAAAAAATAATTAATTATATCACCAAAAATTAAGTAAAAAGATGTGGAAGAACTATCTAAAAATAGAGCGACATCAAATTCCCCCAAACATAAACATTCTTTTTCCTCAAACAATCCCATGTTTTATTATCCTTAAAAAATAGATTGTAGTATTTATGATTCATCTCAAAAAGTAACATGTCTAACATTCAAGGAATGAGGACATAACTTGAAAAGAGTCTTTTGAAAAGGTATTGCTCATATGAATCTTCCCTAGAACAAATACTTAAAGGGTAATCTTGAAAACCATGAATCCTCAAGAAAAGAAGATTTCATGACTCATATGTGATACTTCTTAGTGACTCATTTCAATCCATGATCAGGTTCTAAGTCCAAGTGTGACATGTGGTAAAATATCAATGGAATTAAGACCTTAACCGAGGAACTTTGTACTTTGATTTTTCACCTAGGTTCCAAAAATAAATAATTTTTTTCCGAATAACCTTATTGATGCAACCTAAATGATTTCCATATAAACCAATATCCCCCTTCTCCATCTAGTGTTCATCATTCACCTCAGCTTAATGAACTCATTTTTTACATGAGACAATTTATTTATTTTTCCCATGCCATGTATCGTGTGTTAAGCACTATGAAATGAACTTCTTCAAGGTATACAGAGGGATTATAGTAAACAGAAATGCTCCCAGCATCTAGAGTCTCAGAGAATCACTTTGGGTTCCCAGATGCCCAGACTACTCCAGCTTCAAAAAAAATTCATGAAAATCATTTACATTATCTTATTAAGGAAATTACTTTAACAATTAACAAAAATAAGTGTGTCCCCTAGGATCAACACCAAACATCATGTTCCTAGGGATATGATAAAAAATCCACAAAAACATCACCCAAATCAATCACAAATGTAGTTCCTAAATCAAGATATCAATTTAACCACTAAGTATATATTACTCAGTAATCATCCATAGTCATTAATTTCATACTCAATTCACAGCTTAATTACCAAAGATATACTGTCCATAGGCAAGAAACATTTGATAAATTATGTAAAGCCTAAAGTTATGAATAATATTGAAACAAATTAACCATTTTTTTACAATATGTTTTAAGTTTTATTGGGAATTGATGGGATTTCAATTAATAATAGTTTAGCACAATCAATAATTTGATCCCCTCCCCCACAATTAAGACCCAACTTTGTCCCCAATGTTGAATTCTAAAGTGGACAGGAACAATTTTACATTTAAAGTTCAAAAATGATTTTCAATATAACAGATTTATGACTTGTATAAAGGGTGTCAATGAAGTTCAAACATGTTTCTTTCCATAAAGAAAAATTTATTAGCAGGTTCAAAAGAAATTACATGAATTATCCATTAAGTCCAATGATATAGAGTTTCCATTAAAGGTAAAACCGAGCATGTAACTTGTGGGTGAAGAGGGAATTGGGTGTAACGAAATTCAGAAAATATGATTCAATTAAATGTTCAATAACACATATGGAAAGCATTCCTAACACCCCATAGAAAATCAGATTAAAAAGACACAACAACCAGCAATCATGTACCCCCCACTTAATTTCAAATAATGGAATATTATTTCAATATTTATAAATGAATTCAAATTTCAGAAAGAGGTAAATGAAAAAAAAAATTCAACTTAGTAACATTCAAAAAAAGTTTTTTTATACCCAAGATATGCAACAGATTATCATAAAATATGTAACATAATTTCTTATAAAAGAAGAATTTTTAAGGAAAGAAGAATTGTCTCCTTGATAGCAATTACTGTGACTGAAAATTTTTATTAATGTGGACAGGAGCAGAAAAATGAGTAAAAACTAAAGAATATAAAACATACCTAATATAAAGTTTATCATTAAAGCTGTAGCGAATACCACTCCCTATATGACACAACACCAGCTTCTTGATAACTCGGAAATAGAGCAACAAAACCAAGAATGAACAGTAATAGGAATTTCATGAAAGAAGAACACAGAAATAGTACCTTATTAAATATTAAAAATGAAACATAGTAAAGACAACAAGGACCATGGGTCACCTCCCATACAGTGCAATTTTTTAATGTCTTCAGCCATACATTATACAATATCAGTTTTGAATAACTGTGAAGGTAGCCAAGCCCTTCGATTTTCTCTCAAAACAAAGTTTCACTCTCTTCCCATTAACCAGCATGGGTTTGTTCTCTTCACCTATAATTTCTACAGCTCAATTCTTCAAGACCCTCACTATAGTAAAAGGTCTAGACCACTTGGACTTCAAATTTCTCGGAAAGAGTTTAAGTCTAGAGTTAAAAAGTAGGACCCTCATTCCATGTTTGATTTCGTTGTTTTAAATGATAGACTAATTAAAGAGTTTAGTCCTCTCATTATAAATTCTTTAATTATCACAAATCTCTATCCTAGTTTCATCAAGTTCACTCAACTCAAGTAATATCCTCTCACCATCATTATTAAAATCAATGTTCAAGGCTTTAACTATCCAATAAGACTTGTGTTGAATCTCCACATGTAAATGAAAACATTTCCCAAACAACAGCCTATAAGGAGACATAACAATTGGGGAATTGAAAGAAGTTCTATATGCCCATAAAGCGTCATCCAATTTAATAGTCCAGTCTTTACTAGAGGTTGACATAGTTTTCTCAAGTATCTGTTTCAATTACCTGTTTGAAATTTCCACCTATCCACTGGATTGTGGATGGTAATGAGTACTAGTTTTGTGAACACAACCATATTTTTCCATAAAATCATTAAATTAATAGTTCTTTATATGTGTTCCATTATTAGTGAGAAAATCTCTTGGGACTCCAAATATGATAAAGATTTTCTTCTTGACAAACATAATTACTGAATTGGATTGATTGTTGGGAAGTTCCCATGCCTCAACACATTTTGAAACATAGTCAACAGCAACAAGAATATACTCATTCCCATGAGATTATGGAAATGGACCCATGAAATCTAAACCCTAAACGTTAAAAATTTCAACATCTATAATTCATTTTTGGGGTAAATACTGCTTCCTACCCACATCGCCTAACTCTGACATTCATCACAGCCAACCACAAAGCTCCTAGCATACTTAAAATGTTTAGGCCAATTGAAACCAGATTGTAAATCATTTTGAGCAGTTCTTTCATAGCCATAGTGACCTACCCATAGTGAGGAGTGAAAAATTTATAAGACAGGAAACATCTATTCCTTAGGCACACACCTCCTGAGGATACCATCATCATATATCTTAAATAGAAAAGGATCATCCCAAAGATATTACTTGAGCTCATAAATGAATTTATTTCTTTGGTTATTGGATATATTTTTGGGAAAGACACCCACTACCAGGAATTTGGAAAATTCTGTGAACCATGCAGATTGCTATATAGAAACTGTAAGTATATTTTCATCAGGGAAAGTAGATTTAATCTCTCTAGAATCTTCAGATTCAGATTGAGTAAGACGAATCCTAAAAAGGTGGTCAGAAACAAAATTTTCAACTCCCTACTTATCCCTAATCTCTAAATCAAACTCTTGTAGCTATAAAATCCATCTAATCAGCCTAGGTTTAGTTTCTCTCTTTGAAAGAAAGGACTTTAAATTAACATGATCTATGAAAATTAAATCTTTTGAACCAAAAAGATATTGTCTAAACATTTATAGAGAAAAAATGATAGCTAACAGTTCTTTTTCAGTGGTGATATAATTATTTTGGGCTTTATATAACATTCTTCTAGAATAACACACCACATATAATTTCTTATCTTTTCTCTATCCAAGGACAACACCTACAACCATATCACTAGAATCACACTTATGTTCAAAAGGCAGTTTCCAGTCATGTGGAATGACGATGGGAGATGTAGCGAGTTTCTCTTTAATAAAATTAAATGATTTCAAACAATTTTCATCAAAATCGAAAGGTGAATCATTGACCATAAAAGACACACAAGGGATTAGTTATTTTAGAAAAATCTTCTATGAATATTTGGTAGAAACCGGAATTCCCTAGGAAACTTCTATCACCTTTGAAATTTATAGGAGGTGGAAGTTTTTGAATAACATCAATCTTAGCAGTTTGAAATTCTAGACCTTTCTTAGACACCTTATGACTAAGCACAATACCCTCTGTAACCATGAATTGACACTTCTCCCAATTAAGAACAGGGTTGGTTTCAATACATCTCTCTAAGAATAACTCAAGATGTCCAAGACAAGTATCAAAAGTGCTACCCACAATGAAGAAATTATCAATGAAAACCTAAATAATTATCTCAAACATATCTGAAAAGATATCCATCATACACCATTGAAAGGTGTGTGGTGCTCCACACAACCCAAAGGGAATCCTCTTGTAGGAAAATGTCTCAAAGTGTCATGTGAAAATGGTTTTTCCTGATCCTCTAAAGCAACAAGAATCTGGTTGTAACCTATATACCCATCCAGGAAACAGAAAAATTCATTTCTAGCAATCCTCTCAAGCATTTTATCCAAGAAGGGAATTGGAAAATAGTCATTCCTAGTGGTTTCATTAAGCATCCAATAATCTATATAGATTCTCCATTTTATGGCATTCCTAACTTGGATTTCCTCATTTTTTTCATTTTTAACTACAGTGAAACCTCCATTCTTAGGGAAAACCTGGACAGGGTTGTCCTAAGCACTATCAGAAATGGGATATATCATTCTAGTGTCCAGAAACATAATCACTTCATCTCTCATAACCACTTTTGTGTTTGGATTCAATCTTCTTTAACACTCTACCCTAGGCTTATGATAAGGCTCTATAGGTAGTTTATGCATACAAAATGAGGGACTAATACCCTTGATATCAGCTATTGTCTAGACTATAGATGATTTAAACATCTTCAAAACATTTAACAATATTTTCTATTGGTTTTCATTCAGTTCAGCAGAAATTATTACAGGAAAAGTGGAGTTCTCACCCAGAAATGAATATTTAAGTTGAGCAGGGATTGGTTGTAGTTCAAGAGTTGGAGGTTGTACACTAGAACAAAAAAAACTTAGGCCTGGGTGGTCCAAGATCTTAAAAATTTCTCTTGTAGGGAGTGTTTAATGATGAAATATTTTCAATTTCATGCTCAGATTCAGAAGTAACAATGTTGCAGTCCAAAGTGGGAAGCACACTATCTAGCCTTTCCAGATCAGATTTGAACAAGTTAATCAAGGAAGAATAAACTAATTTCCTTAAAATTTCACCCTCTACAACATCAAAGTGGTCATAAATGTTGATGTTAATAGAAAAACCCTCAAATTCAATCAAAAATATCCTTAGTTCAAAAATAGAGGACTCTTCTATAGTAGAAACTCGACAGTTGTCCAGTTCTGGAAAATCGTCCAGATTGGGTGATTGAGCAGAATTTTCAGTTTCTAAGACATATTCAACAGGATTTTCATCTTCAAAATTATTTTATTTAATATATAATTGATTTCCAGATTTATTTATTTTTTCAAGTTTATTTTTGTAAGAAACTTCAGCTTCATGGAACACAATTTTTGAACGGTTTTCAGAATAAGGTGGTCCCTTAATATTCATATACACATTGAACTCTTCTTGTTGTTATCCAATTTTATAAATTATTTGACCCTTAGAAACATCAATAACAGCACCACTTTTGGCCAAGAAGGGCTTACCCATGATGATGGTCACCTCTTGATTACACTCCATGTCTAAGACTAAAAAGTCTGCAGGTAGAAACAACTTCCCTACCCAACTAGCAATTCATCTACCCTACCCACAAGATGAGTGAATGATCTATTAGCTAACTGTAGTATGAATGTGGTGGGTTGAAGGCCACCCAACCACAACTGTTGAAACAGTGAGTATGGGAGAAGTTTAATGCTAGCACCTAAATCACACAAATAGTTGAGATGATCTAAATTTCCTAGTGTGCATGGTATGAAAAATCTACCTGGGTGCTTTAGTTTAGGTGGGATTTTCCTATGAAGTATATCACTATACTCTTCAGTGAGGTTGTAAGTATCAAATTGTTCTAATGTTTTTTTGTTTGAAAAACTTTTCTTAAAATATTTCATGTAATATTGAATTTGAATTAATTCTTCAATGAATGGAATGTTTACTTGATGTTTGGAAAAAAGACCAAGGAACTGAAGAAGATCATCCTTGGTATTACTTTGATGTTTCAGCTTCTTAGGGAAAGGGATGTGTGGGGGAAAATTTTTAAGGATAGTAGGTCTGTCCCTCACCTCTTACTCAACTTTTTTTCCCTTTATTCATTTGATTTTTAGATGAAGTTTCATCTTGATTTTCATGTGACAATTTCAGATTTAGATTATTTTCGTTACTTTTCTATAAATTTCCAGCATGTGAACAAAGCAGTTTTTTATTTCCAGATTGAAGCAGATTTTCATTTTGGGAATTTTAGTGAGTTTTTTAGCAACAGGATTAGTATTAAGCCCACTTCTAGTGACAACAGCCATAGAATTATCTCTAGGATTAAGTTTAGTGGTACTAGGGAGTCTACCTTCATTCCTAGACGAAAAATCTATAACAAGATGAGCATGTTGTGATTCCATGTTTTTCATTCTCACATCAGTTTTCATTTTATCTAACTAATATTGATTTTGATTTTTGGTTAGCTGAGTCAAGATTAGATCAAGCTTAGAATACATTTGTTTTTCTTTGTTTCCTTATACATTTGAAGACTCACCCCTTTGTTGATTTTGAAATTTTGGCCTTAGTTTATTAGAGTAATTAGGGGAAGTGGATTTTTAACTAAGTTTTGATCCTTCCAGGGCAGATTCGGATGGATCCTATAGCCTTGATTATTATTGTTTGAAAATTGATATTCATTAGGAGGAATTCTAGGACCATAGTTGGAAAAGACTGAATTTTCTTGTTGTTGGGATGGAATATCAAAATTATCACAAAAGATTTCAGGATTCCCAAACATACTACACTGGACACATTGTTCCCTAAACGATTGGTTGGTATTTTGATAGCAAAGTTGGTTAACAGTTTGTTTTGGGTCCTGGTTCATTAAGGATTGAAGTGGGTTGGTGATTTCAGCAAGTTGAGATTGAGTTTCATTTATTGAACCAGTGCTTGAATTAAAATTTCAATTGCCTCTTTTCCTTCTTGAATTTTTATGTTGAGAGTTCAAAGAAAGATTATTAAAAAAAATTATGTTATTCATATATCTTTTTATTGTAATTACCCTCAGCATCCTAATCAACTATATTCTATCCATAGGAGGAAATCCCTTCATAGAAGGTTCCCATGAGAAGGTGTGATGGGAGTTGATGATGGGAACACTGCTTATGAAGATCCCAAAATCTATCCCATGCATCATGAAAATATTCCTCATCCTCTTGAAAAAAACTTGTGATTTTTGTTCTTAGTTCACATTTTATTCTTTGAGGAAATAATTTCATTATAAAATAATTATACACTTGATCCCAGTTTTCAAAAATCATCTCATCTAGACTCAGAGACAAATTCCTAGCATTACATTTAAGGAAAAAGGGAAAGAATCTCATTATTAGTTCATTTTCAGTGATTCCTAGAAGGGAAAATTGCAGCACAGTATTGTAGAAGTCTCTAATTAAGGAAAGAGAGTCCTTATTAGAGATCCCATTAAAAGCAGGAAATGGTGGGATGTGTGATTATTTATGTTCTTAATTTCGGGCCCTATGACTAAGTCTGATGGATGATGGATTGCTTGAAACTTGAGGATGTTGGAACTCCCTCATCTTGGGCCGTTCATTTTCTTCTAAGTATTCATGTTGATTTTGATAGTTGTTAGGTGCAGGAACTCTATTATCTATGTTTTCCATTTCAGTTTTTTTCTTTATTAGAGTAGTGAGATGTTTGTCTATTTATAAGTTCAGTGGCTCTAGACTAACATTAGAGTGTCTTCTGCTCATAAAAACAACAACCGACAGTACTCAATAGTAACAATTCATCAAATGGTGAAACATATTATTTACAATTTTCAAATTATTTGATGTTTTTTTTATGTTTTTTTATATATGTGTTTTTTTAAAAGTGTTTTTAAAGAAACATAATGGCTCGTTCCTTCCTCGGAAATAGTGCCAAACAATTTACCTAAACTGTTTTTGAAGTCAGTTAAAGTTTAAAATTTATAATCCTACTAACTACTGTATATGTGAAAAGCAGGGTCGAACCCATGTGGAAGGCAATTCTGACCACTGTTATTCCAAAAAACATTAAAAACACCACTTTTGTCTGCAGTGGAGTGGATACTCTATTTTTTTCTTTTTATAAAGAAGTAAAGTGAATGAATACTTCATAGAAAGTATCTAAAATAAATTTAAGCTAGATACAGTGGAAAACAATGAGACATAGTGATATAGTACGTTGTTAATAGGACTGTCTATTTAAATGCTCGGAAAAAAATATTCATTAAACATTTTTAAAGGTATTCTGATTCACATAAAGGTTGTTGTAGTGTACCACCTTAAAATGAATGACTCGCCTCCCTCGCCAAGATTTAAGTCACAAAAGCCAATTAATTTAAGAGTTCTCCACTCCAAATTAATCAACTATGAGCTATTTGTAAAATGACAACAAGACGAACTCACCGTAATTCTTGAAGTCTAATGAATTTTTTATCTTTTGAAACATGTCTCAATCTCGCCAACTGAATGTGAAATCTTGAGATTATGTTCCAGTGGTACACGAAATTGGATGAACTCAGTATTGATCTTTCCGATCAATACTGAAATCATCAAAATGATAAAGTGAAAAAGAAATTAGATGATTATGAGTGGAACATCAATTTATCTCCGAACTAAAAGGTTTATCCAAACATAATGTCAATTACGTATACTAAAACCATGAAATTACAAAAGAGAAAAATTGAAAGAAAATGGAGGAAGAAAACTCCCTCTCCAATCTTGAATTTCTACTACTCCAGGCCCTCAGACCTCCAGAGAATGGCTCTACGAGGAGTGCTCCAAGGTTCTCTCCAGGTTCATGATCTACTTCTGAGTGAATGATTGAATGTCTCAAATGAATTCCCCCTTCGAATGTACCCCTTTAATCTACTACTTTATCTTCTTAATTATCATGATGTCAATAGCTACATGACACCACCACCATTTACTGACTTGAGTTTATCTTTTATTGTTGCACCGTACATGTGCATTTTTTGGTGACTGGCATGTCGCACAAGTTTTTCTCACTTAACTAACTCTACATGAGTTAGTTTAGTGCACCTGGACGTATAAACATCTCTTGAATGAACCTACATAGTTAGAATAGAAAATTTGTAATTATTGTTTAATGTTTTAATGATATATTACCACTTAAAAGATAATGTTAACTAATAAATAATTAAATGATAAACAATATTAGTAATTATTAGCATTATAGTTATTAATTTATTATTTATTATTTAAATTAAATGATGTTTTTTAATTTTTTAATTAAATAGTATATATTTGGATATTTTATTATTGTTTGTTTTATTAGTAATTATTATTATAACATAATGAAATATTAGGGTTATGAAATTACTTAATAAAAATTTTATTTTGTATATAAATTCTATTAAGATGACAATTATTTATATGGTTGTTTTTAGTTTCTTAATTATTATTAGAGAGTTAATGATTTCTATTAATTGATCTTACTTCCTATTTAAATTTTATGAATAGTTGTTATATATAATTATTTTATACTATTATTAATATTTAATGTTATTGTTTGAAAAGTTACTGATTTTTATTAATAAAATTTATTAATGTTAATTATAATGTTTGTTATTTAATTAAGAACATTAAATTATTTACTATCAATTATAATATTTTATACTAATTTAATTCTTATTAAAATTTATTTAATTGATAAATTTTGTTATTAAATCAATATGCAACATTAGATGTTAATTTATTTTAATTTAATTTATGAATTAATATAATTTAGTTAAATAATGTATGATTTATTTTTAAATAAATTAGTAATTATGTTAAAATAAAATTATTTATGTATTATTTATTTAAAATTATTAATTAATGTTTTAGTTTAGTTATTTAAAATTTAGTTTTTATTTAGTTTTTCTTTTAGTTTTGTTTTTTTCGGATCTTCTTCCCCATCCCCCTAATTCAGAGCACAACAACCCTAGGGGAGGGGGGGTCAGGTCGACTGGAGACCGGTCGGACTCCTTCTCATGCATCGGTCAACCTTGTATGCTCGCAATGGATTGCGGTTGCAGTGAATCCCCTATGGTGGTGTGGCGACCTCAAATCCATTAAGGGAATCTGAGTCCAAACCAGTGGCGGCGTGAGTGTCAAACCAGAAAATGGAATAGGACTCCAGGCGGCTATAGTTCTTCTCCAAACTCAGCCTCGGCTCGCGTCTCGGATGGCGGTGGATTGCAAATTTGGACCCACAATGGTCCGGGTTGATCCTCCAGCTATATTGTGGCCTTGTCTCCACATCATCTCTTCAAGCGGGTAAGATTGGATCTGAGACTCCTTGCAGGTGGCGCAGTGCAGGTCTAAATGACGACAACTCTAGGAGGTTTGGTTTCTCAAGAGAAAATCTATATTTTAGACATGATTTATTGTTTAATTGGAGTGTGATTTTCTTGTTGCGATGGTTTATTGAGAGAAGAAGTGGTTCTATAGGACAAAACGATGTCTCTGAATCGAAATAGAAGCAGGAGTGGAGAAACTAGTGGTGACACATGGGTTTAGGCGAGGTCATTGTCCTGCAAAGGATGGGTGACAGAAGCACTCTGAGTGTGACACCAGTAGTGTTTTTGTGGATGCAAAGTGATAGTGAGAGGATATGGAGAATCTTGAAAGGAAAGTGAAATAACAGAGAGATGGAGGGTCACAATGGTGAGGTGTAGGGGCGCAAGGTCACTGTAAGAATTAAAATAAAAGGTCCCTGTTAGTTGATAAAAAACAAATGGAAAATGTCACCGTTAAATTTAATTTATAAAATCTAACTGTTAGGAAATAAATTAGAGGGTCACCGTTAGGTAAAAACGAAGAAGTCACCAGTGGGCTGGGAACCTATGGGTCACTATTGATGATAAAACAAACCAGTCCCAGGTAGGCTGAAATAAAATTTCACTGATACTTTAAAATTATGGTTACATAAAGCGCAAAATAATGCTCACAGTTGGGAATAAAAAGTTCACTGGTGAAAACTAAATAGAAGGGTCACCGATGACAAAAGGTCACCGATGGAACAATGCAGTCACTGTTTCCCATTATGAAAAGGGTCACTATTAAAACAAAAATCAATAACTAATGACGACCTTAAAAAATTAGAAATGCATATATTGAACTTAATATTAAAATTTAAGTAATCTAAATTAAAATATAGAAATTAATTAATTAAAAGAAATATAAACACCATCAATTTAAAAAAAATTATTAAACTTTAAACATTAAAATTATTAATTTACAACACATAAATTAAGAACATGATGATTTATAAACTAAAATTACATAATACATAAATTAAAACTACTATATAATTAATTACAAGGTTGGAAGCGAGTGAAAAGGTTAGCATCAGGGACCTAATAGGTTACTGATAGCTCTTGTCTACCTCACCGGTAGACTAAAAACAAAATTAAGTGAATGAATAATCAAACTGCATACATAAGATAAAATATTTAATGTTTTAACACTCTAAATTAATTACATAAATTACTAAGTGAATACTTAAAGTTAGAATTACACTATTTAATTTTCTTTACCTAAAATACATTACTTAATTAATTAGTAGGATAATTAAACATGTTAATTTATGAAGTTAAAAAAATAATAAAACTATCTTAAAGGATAAAATATTAAAAATAAGACTAAGTTAATTAAAATTCAAATAAGAATGTTAAATGATTATTTTTTATTAAATTCGGGTTATTAATGGATGCGGAGATTAGAATTAACTAAATAAATAAATAAATAAATAAATTAGTGGAGTAAAGTAAGATTAAAATTATTAATTTAAAGACTAAAAATACATAATTAATTATAATAGTTGATTATTTAAAAAAATTAATTATATAAATATAAAAATACAATTATTTAGTATAAATTGAAAACATAATTAATTAAATAATTAAAAATTAAGTAAACAAGATGTGGAAAAACTATGTAAAAATAGATCTACATCAAAAAGAAACAATCTTGTATGCATAACAAAAGAGAATCCACAGATAGTAATATACTAAAAGTCAAAAAAGCATAAAATAGTCCAATACGCTATAAAAAATTAATAATTTGGGAAACACAACCCACCAACACAACAATTCAAAAGCTAGATCCATCTCCAATAGATCTTTTACCATTGTTCTAAACTAGAGGTATATAATCTACAAACACTCAAAGTCATAAGTATAATGTGATCTAAAAATCCTAGTAGGGTCTCACCACAGATTCCAACAAATGATTAACCAATTAAATTAATTAAATTTTAAAGGTAAATGAGATTTAAATTTTAAAACATATTTAAGAAAATCATACAATTCAGTTTAAATGATGGAAATATACCTTAACCAAATTCTTTGCAAATGTAGGAATATTTCTAAAAATGGATTGAGATAAAATAATTACATAAAAATTTTTATGTAAAATTAAAAATCATGTAATATTTTTTTACAACATTGGATTATATTTATATCTCAAATACAAATATTAGGAATGCGACATAGTCATATTTCGAATAGGTACGATATTATTTCCAACTGTAGGACTCCACACTCTCTAGGTGATATCAATAGCATGTGTATACATATGTCCCTTTGAAACTGGCTAGTGGTGACTCGTCACCATACCATTGGGATGTCACATGCTGCATATATGTTTTTGAACATTGTAATAGCATAGAGTGTGTCCAAATAACTCACCAACTACCCAAGTCTTGCGTGTTCTCTTACAAAATCAATGATAGGAAATTTATTTTAACATTGATTAAACATTGATCATTAATTTCATCATGTTATGTGAAGATGCCTCATTATTTGTACCATTCATAATTAAATCCATTTACGACTTGTACACACAACCATTACCTGATTTGTAACTTTGTTAAATGATGCATAACCCTCCTAAAACTGGTGGAAAAAATTCATGTTAAAGGTGAGAGTCCAAAAAAATTCTGACTTCACCATTATAAGTATTCTTCCTATTAAAACATGACCCTAACCCATCAATGAAAAGGAAAAACCATCAAAATTTCATGTCAGTAATGGGATGTTACATGGATTGAATTTATTTATATAAATCACTCATCAATTGTTGAGGTATAAAAGTCATGTTTTATATTCCAAACCTACATATTATCATTTATACATGAAATTATAAATATAAAATTTTTATTGAAATCACATCCATTGTATAAGTCTTAATTCCTATTATGAAGGGGTGTTTATCTCATATGGTTGGGGAGAAAATAAATATCAATGATATGGATATTATGTGGGATTTTCTTGATGACATTCTAGAATAGTTTCTAATTATTCCAATGAGTGTTTAAGTATATTTTTCAAAATAACTCATACCTAGTGCAACATCGATTTCAATGCCTCCATATATAATATCACTAATTGGGTTTCATGAATTAAATAAGAAACTATAAGTGATTCATGAAAATGTATTTATTTGGCCATGTGTTCCTCCTTGTGGTGACCTTTTTTTTTATAAAAATAAATGTAGATAGATGCGACTCTACATTGATTATTGGTAACTAAAAAAGATTATAATCAAGAACATGTATACACTAACCTATATTTATTGATTTTTGATTAATTGTACGAATTTCAATACTTTTTCATGATTGAACATTATTTGGGATATCATCAATTGAGGTTCAAGAAAAAATATATACCCAAGAAATATTTCTATAGAAGGTGTGGAAATTGTTTTTATATAATCATTCCATTTATAATTACTATTTCCCCAAATATTTTCAAATATTTAATTAATAGTATAATTATAGAATACCTTGTTCAGTTTGAGGTAATATTTATAGAAGATATCCATATATATTCAAAGAGAAAGGAATATCATGAAGATCTCTTGATAGTTGGGATGAAGACCATGAGGAATGAAAAGATGTATGTAAAATTTACTATGTGATGATTATGGATAAAAAATTGATTTTTGGTTCATATAATCTCATGTGAGGGTATATTTATAGAACTATCAAAAATAAAAGTTATTTAATGTCTTCTTAGAACAACCACTAGAACTGAGATATAGATTTTTCTTTGTATGGCTAGATATTATTAACACTTTTTTGGAAAATTGTCCAAAGTTGTGAAAGATAGTCACTATATTATCATAGAAGGGATCCCTTTTCGTTTTGGAATGATGAATATAAAGAACATTTGAAGGAACTGAATATATAATTATTCAGCGTAGTTGTGCTTACATTTCCCTATAGTGGATAAGCGTTAGTGATCTATAGTGATGCATTGAAGAAGGATTAGGATGTGATCTCATGAAAAATTATATGGTTATATATTATTCCTCATAACAATTGAAGGTTCACAAGATAAATTTTCAAACTCATTATTTGGAGTTATATTTGGTGATTTTAATATTAAATTCATGGAGGCATTATCTTTGTGAAGTAATATGTTACAGAAATACTCATAATAAAATTTTAATGTTTATATTCACAATGAAGTAGTTGGATGTGCACAAGATAAGTAGGTTGGAACTTAATAAAAATTATTAATTCTCAATATATTTCCACCATGGGGAAGTGAACAAGGAGGATGATTCTTTGATTTGAAATGGTCATGCTCTCTTATCCATTATGAGGATTACAAAAGATCCAATATTTATGGATTTGAAAATTATGGGACATGAAATCATGCAAGAAGGATGAAAATATTATCATGCTCAAATAAGTGTTCAAAAATATATCCATGTGAATATTAAGGAGGTGTATATGGTATAAGTAGATTTGTAGAAGAAGGCGGATATTTTCACGAGTTCAACCATGATTATGATTGAGTGATAATGTTTAAGAACCATGTATGTGTTCCATCCATACCAAATTTAAAGGATCCATTAGATGAGGCTTGTAGTTCTTCATTAAATATTCTTCTTGGAAGTACGATCATGTATAGATATTTTAAAACACTATTTATTTAGATAAAACATGAATATATGTGTTTCTATGTATGTATATTAGTTTTTGGTATGTCGGAATGTTAAGGTTGAGGGTAAAAGTATAAGAATATTTTGTTACCATTACCCATTAATTAATAGAAATTTTAAAAAATTGCTATAGGGTTTGTCATAAAACATTGTAAAACATATAATGGTCATAATGATATTTCGTTTATAGTCTAATAAATTCTAAATCTAGCAGACTTCATTACTGTTAGAGTACATTTCAATACAAATAATATTTCCATGGAATAATTTCATGAATTGTAATGGTTTCATGGAGTACCATATTCTATTATAAATTATTGAGATCTAAGGTTTACATCAATGTTCAAGTGAAGTATTTATAAATATGTTGATATAAATTTTACCTTAAAAACATCATATCACCCTTGAACAGAAGTTTAGTCTGTGATAGCAATTAAAAAGCTATATAATTTTCTTATATTTGTCTTTATGTATTTCAACGATTTATTAGATCAACACCTTTGTCTTGTCTTTTTTTATTTCTACAATATCATACACTCAAGCAGCCCGTATGGAATGATTTTTAGAATTACAATTTAATTCAAGTAATTTTGAGAAAATAAATCTATTTGGGCCTAATCTGGTAAAGAAAATGGTAGAGATAGCGAGATCCATTTAGCATCATATCATGTTAGCTCAGAGTCGAAAAAAATGTTATACTAACAATCGTTGTTATTATATGGTGCTGAAGTTTTGAAAGATGGTATTATTATTAATTTATCCATGGAATAATTTTATGAAATTTTTAATGAAATTATATCTTATTCCTATGTATATATTCCCTTTCAAGATTCTTCATCTAGTAAGGATTGTTTGTTTTCACATAGCACTTCCCCTGAACCTCTTTAAAGTTCATGTTTTCTTCCATGAATCTCTTCAGAAGAAGTATATATCTAACCTATCACATGTAATGAAATCATATTTTATACCACAATGGAATGATCATTCATATTACTAATAACTGTTGGAGATTATGGATAATAAATATAATGTGATATGAAACAAGAACATTTACTTTTTCCATCTGTTTTGGTTAAATGAAAAATTTAAGGAAGCTAAGTGGGAACCTTATCATATGATGAGGAAGAAGTACCGTCAATTATTTATTACAATAGTTTAATTTCAAGGAAGAAATTCCATTTTAGGGGGGTCGAATGTAGCACCTTGATATTTTATGAAATATTTTTTCCAATAAATTTAATTTCTTTGATAGATTCCACTACGTGAAACAACAAGTTATATTGAACCACAATGTACTTTTAATATATTATTATTAAATGGACATTAATTTTGGTATTATCAGTAGGAAGAATGCCATTTTAAAAACTATTATTGGAATATTTAGATAATGAAGAAATATTGATAAATAAGTACTTAATTTTTAGTAAAGTACTTATATGCTATGGAAATCCTTTTTCTTCTCAAAAATGGTATTTTATTGTTTTTTGGCACGAATAATATATTTAATTTCTTAAAATTTTCGATTTTTTTTTTGAAAAATGATCTTAATTTTTGGAATTAACTTGTAAAAATTATCTTAGAATAATGGTTTCATAATTTTTTAAAAATATTATTTTTTTAATGAATTGTGGAAAAATATTCTATATAAAAAACATCCTTTTCATTTAAATCATTTTAAAAGTTAAAATTAGTTATATAATGATTTAAAGTTAAAATTATTAAAATAATATTATTATTAAAATAATTTAGTTTAATGGAATAAATTTCATTTTGACTTTTGATATAAAAGAATTTGATACTTATGAAAAGCTTTTGTATGGATACCACTTCTTCATAAGGTCTGCAGGTTTAATTTTAAATTAAATTAAACTACTTATGTGAATTGAATTTTAAAAAACATATTTCCATATTTTGAGTAAGAATAATTAATTTTTTAGCATGTTTAAATTAATTTTTTTATAATTAATAATAAAATCCATAAATATTAATTATTGCGGTTAAGGTTAAAAATGGATTTTGTGCATTACAAATGCATGTGTTAAAATTAATTCCCCATAAACATAAGATTCGTAACTAATAAATTAATTTTAATATTTATAATTATTATGGAAAAATATCTTATATGTCTCATTTTAGTTATTTTACTAAAATTATAAATTCCCTCAGTAAAAAAATAGTTATTATGATGAAAATGGTAAAAGAAAGTAAATTTTGACGTTAGGGAAATATAATGTTTAAAAAATGATTATTTTTCTTTTTTGAAGGTATTCTATGCCCTTAACTAACTTAAAATCGACTATTTATCAATTTCTCTATTTCTTGAGTTGATATGGACTTAAAATTATTGAATATGTTTGGGTATTTACAAAAATGGCACCACTCCTAAATTATGAATGGGTAACTAATCCCCTCACTTATTGACATCTCCTAAGCTGTTTAGCATTACCATCCAAGGAATACATCTCCCAAAGTCCTTCATATCCAAAATAAAAAGCATATTTACTTTAAAAATATCATTCCTATAGTCCATCATAAGAGATCAAAATGAGGATTTCTCTAAGAAAAGGTCATTGTCTTCACTAAGATCATTCATTTTGACATCTCTTTCCCCCTTCATTCATATAAAAATAATACCAATATAATAACTTCAGTATAAAACAAATACTGGTATTTCATTATATTAATGTAATAACCTAAATATATCATGATCCAAACCATCGAGGCTTTCCTAGATGGTGATAAGTGGAGTATGACACCACAATCCATCCTACTATTGGATAGGGGTTGAAAACAAGCATAGATTCAGAATATATCCCACATGGGAGGTCTTATACTAATGTAAATATACAAATGAACACATCATAAAATAACCATATAATGATAAAAGTTAATAAAACTAATACCAATAATGCTTTCATAAAATTTATCACACATTAGAGTATGGAAAAGTAATGGAAATAAATAATGGTCAAAATTACAAGCCCACACAAATGATGATAAAATATCAAAACCTACTATGTCAGAGGATAGTACTATCAAATACCATATCTCGTCCAACCCAATTTAATCTATCTCACTATGATATATCATCTCATAGTCCACCTAGGACTCTATTAAAGACATTTTATATGTATAAGACAAGAATCTTGTGGTTATTTCCCATGAAGGGGTTAGTATTACAATACCTAGTATGAAACCCCATAACATCATAACATAAGCATCATGATGGTATTCCCATCATCACAAGGTAATTTTATAGGATATGATATATATAATAATAATAATAAAACCCATATATACTCTTGATGAACTCTATGTATCGAAGAGGTATCAACCTATCTTCTAGCAAAATGATTCTACTAAAGGATTTAAGATATCGATCATCTTGGAGATCTCACTCCACGAGACATGATTTCACTACTAGAACTCTACTAAGAGGTATTTCTCATTAGGATTCAACAATGTACTCATTGAAACTTCAAAGATGTTGATATCTGTAAAGGGGATCACACACAGGACCACTAGGGATACCAACAACACTACTAGAACAATCATCTATTTAGGGGATTTACTCATTGTGAATGGTCGTACCTCCTGTACCATGAACCCAGCCTATGGTGAAGCAATAATGATAATAGATCCCACCCTGTTCATATGAAGGGATACCCCAAACTTTATCCAAGGCAAAAACCATATTGGGGATTACAGTCTTATAATTAGAATGCAATTCAACATTGTACATCCAAAGTGATGGTCCAAGGAATTACACTCACGTTAAACTAGCCCAAACTAAAACTTCCAATGGACAAAAACCTATACTAGATAAAGTACACTATGGATACTGGTGGAATAAGGAATTTGTTTCCTTCCCTGAGTCTACCTATGGCTAAAAGTCTCACCCAACATTTATTTCTCTATATAGATGTCGTTTCCATTAGGGGTGAACTGTATAAACCATGTTTTTTTCTTTTAAGTATTTGAAAAAATATTTCTATATATATTTCAAGATCCAAGTGCTGAGATAGTGTGTTATTTTCTAGCCCGGTGTGGCTGGAATTAATTTTATAAAAATGATAAATATATATTATATTACAGAAGCACATTTTCTTAAAGAAAATGTGATAACTCTTAAATGGAATCCTAGATCATAAATATGAGACCATGGTTTGGTATTGAATGTGATTTTTGTCTTAGGCATGACCGAAAATACGATGACATGAGGCATTCAGATATATAATCCATTGGAGGTATGTTCAGCAGACTAATTAATTATTTAACTAATAAATTAATACATTTATCCTAACAGGTTTTCCTAATAATTCCACTATTATAGAAATAATCGTACGGTTAAACTCATATAACTAGAATTTATAAGAAATTTTCTTCTTCTCATTACATTAGAGGATCACCTCATATGAAGAAATAAGTATGGATTAGAGCATATTAGGGTATAGCAAATGGAATGACTTCCTTCAATTTTTGCAAAAAACATTCTCCAATGATGAAAAATCCATTTTATATGTATGAATCATAAATATATGGATTATTCTCATTTTAATTAAATTAAGGGAGAGGATAAATATTATTTTATTGATTTATACCATTTTTTTCTTGAAAATACACAAGTTTACCAATTTAGTTTCTTAATATTTGGTTTTTCTAACCCAGATTATCCACATTGTAGATGATTAACCAAAAATTCCTAGGAAATAACAGTAAACGTTAGTTCTTGTGACCTCCTCCTTCATTTGTTTTGTTTTTTTTTTGAGCTTAAACCCTCAAGTGTCAGTTCGACATTGTTGGGTAGTCCCGAGCTTGATCATACCCATGGAATCAAGAAGTAATGGCATAAAATGGATGGTTTGATGAGTTAAGGATGTATCTGGTATGTTTACGAGTTTTTCTTGATCATATGGATGATCGGTAGTCAAATCATCAATGAATGAAGGTGAAGAGATGTACGGGGCATATGGAGAATCCACCATGGGCCTACATAATAATTTTATGGCCAATGGAATGTCGTAAACTGTGATCCATGTCTAGATACACTGATTTCGGATGTCGTGGTCGAATGATCTTCAACGGTTTGGCCAAATTCAAATCATGGAATGAAGATATGAAAACTTGTGAATCAACCGAATATATGTTGTGTGCAATGAATAACACAAGGTGTATATACCCTTGACTATAATGTCTATGTTTTTTGGGAATTCATAAGGTTGTAACACCTTTTAGAATCCCTATACAACATTTACCCCCTTTATAGTGTGGATGGGATATGTGGTGCAACACATGGCCATGTACATGTCATGTTCCTCGGTACACAGGCACGACTAGAGAACATTAGAAACACCTGATGTAAAGAGACACACAGTGTACTGAAGTACATGTATATGTGGAAAAATACACAAATACATTATGGATACATGGAAACGACCAATCACACGGATGGGACCCAGGTGACATGGGAATGTTGTGTATATCCCCCCACATGACATGTACTCCTACACACTTTGTGAGTCATGTACCAATAATGAAATATCCAAGTGAAGGAGTAGTACCACATGGAATGTGGGTCCCCTCACACATCTTGTACCCATTGGATCATTTTTAAGAGACCTCAGTATTCCAAATAACTATTATTTGGACGTAGAATATGGCTCGTGATTAGCCTATCCTAAGTGTTTTTCTATATAGAACATGATGATGCACTCTATTTCATCTTTTGAGATGTGATGTGAAATGTTATAGGAAAGGTACTTATTAAGGTGATGCCTGACAACAGAAGTGATCATGGGGGATAATTGAAGGATTAATGTAGATTAGAACCTATCATTATCATTGTCATCATTCCTCTACTTACCAAGTGGAACCCATTATCAGATAGGCTTTGGGTCCTCAATGAGAAGAGTGTGACCCCCTATCACACCAGGGTGCAGGTCCTCGATCAATAGAGTGGAACCCTCCGTCATCTTGTGTTCGGGTCCTCTACCTACCATGTGGAACCCCCTATCAGATAAGGGGTGGGTCCTCATGACTCTATAGTGGAACCCCATGTTTCACTAGAGTGTATGTCCTTGACCTATAGAATGGAACCCCCCATCATCATCATCTCGGTTATGGGTCCTCCACATAATTAGTGTATCCCCTATTTGACAGGGAATGTGTCCTTATGATAATATAGTGGACCCCCCCCCCCCCCCCATAATATTGGGTATAGTTCCTCTATGGTTACATATATAGTGGACCCCCCCCCCCCCCCCCGACATACTAGGGTTTGGGTGCCATACATGGATTTTCTGGACACTATGTTGTGTGAAATTTTGGTAAGGAATGGGCCTTCACATGGTTACTTCTGGGAAGACTCCTCATATAGTGGGAATCATTAATAAACTTTTTCAACTATTGGAGAATATTCTTCTAGGGATGATCTTTGATATGGAGTTTCCCTTTCTCTCACATTTGGGATACTTTTTACTAAGCATGTGTATATAAATCTATATCTATACCTTTGGAATTAGTCACTCTCCTTCCATGTGTTGCAAAGACACATAAGGTAAGTTGCGTTCTTTTAGGGTTTATCTTCCCATGGTTGGATGAGTCTACTCTCCTACCATGGGTGGAAAATACTCAACATGTTGTCCATCTACACAACATGTTGATCCCCTTGTGTTTGGATGAGGTCAGTTTCTATTTTGGGATGGTTTGTGTGGTTATCTTTCATTTCTTTATAAATCCTATGTGATCTCAAGTCATTCTATTTTTTTTATATCTCTTACTACCCCCCCTTCAAATTTCGATGAATCCTACTTGGTATTTATATTCTCACCCATTGATGGTCATTTTTGCACATCTCTTATATTTTCCAGATGACATAAGGGATTGAAGTGACTTTAGGGGAGAATATGGATACCCAATACATTGGAAAACGTATGGTAGTCACAGCATAGAGATTAGTATATGGGCTCTCTCAGCATTTTACATTCTGATTCTATAAGTATGGGACAACTTTCTGGTTGGGAAATAATTTTTTCCCTTTTCATTTCAGGTATCAAAAACTTACTCTTGTATTGTCTAGTGGTTTTACATGCATGGTTGTTTCCCATGTATTTTGCATATTTTTCTATTATTCATCTTCACTTATACAACGAGTTGGCTTCCTATGTGTATAGGTACTTAGGAAAAAATACTCTCTATGTTACATATGCATTTTCTGCTAGTCTCTAGCCTTTTCCCCATGGAGGAGAGCATGGGGTAGTTGCATCTTGAGCCTCTTCTTGGGTCGTGTCATCACATATTGGTATAAATGGTGGTCTGATCATTAGGAATATGGATAGAGTAGTCCCCTTAAGAGGATTATGTTGTGACTTGGGAAATAGTTCCAACACCTTTCAAGTGTAGATCTCAAGCCAGTGAATCCAGTTATGATGTCGGCAACTGACATATCCATTCACCATAACGTTGGCCACCTTCTTTCCAACTCAACATGATGAGAAATTGGTTGTAAATATCTATAGTACATGCATCATATTAGATTATGTAGTCAAAAATTACTTATTGATTCATATCCCCATTTTTATAATATATATATAAACATATGACCATGGTATGTCGTGATTAAATTATTGGATGCCTCTATGAAGACATCAATCTAGGATACATGTTCCAGATAGTGATGATTATCATATGAGATATGAGGCCCCAGTTTAAATTCCATCCCATGAGATTATTCCTACAGTTTGGTCGGTAGAAACACCACCACCTATTGGGAAACATATTTTCCTAGAAGGGAATTCTAAGGATGAGTGTGTTCATATTGTGGTCTATCATTTCCATCAAAATGGAAACTAAGGTCCTACGGTGAGCTATATCCTTAATTAGTAGTGGATTGGAAGGATTCAATTGTTTCTATCCTCAAGTTCATATAATAATTGAAAGATTGAGAGGTTTTTTGAAGACTTCTACAACATTGTAAGACCTTTGACCACAAATGATGTGGAATGAGCATCCTTTTACATGGACTGAATTTTCCCAGAGTTCCTTTGAGTGGTTGAGGTTGATTCTGACTAGTGATCATATGTTGATACTACCAAAGGAAGGTGTGGAGTACATAGTATATTTTTATTCCTTATGAGATGGGGTTGATTTCGTGTTGATGTAGAGGAAGGCAGTTATCACATTTGGGTTGAGGCAGTTGATACACTACATGAAGAAAATTGAGTCTCATGACCTAGATATGTAAATTGTAATATTTTCCCTCGGGATGTGGAGGCGTTACCATCTGGGGGAGTGCTTTCTGATTTACTCTGACCATTAGAGTCTCATATATGTATTCAATTAGAGAGACTTGAACACGAGTTCTTAGAACTAGTTGGAGTTATTATAGGACTACAACTTCGAGATAGTCTATACTCCATTGAATGAAAAAATTGTAGAATATTACCTTAGTTTGGTGTATGATTCTTGCATGTTGTAGGATGCCTCTAATTAGTTGTCTTCCTCGACGCTAAAGTGGTTGAGTAAGAGGGTACAACATTCTATTTATTAGATGGTGTTGACTCATTCACTTATCAATCATGTGATACAGTCCCAGCTGGGATACATCGAATGTGAGCACCTTTTTGGCCAGATATCCATGGTGGATTCACTAGATTGATATCTAAAGAAGAGAATCCCATTATTTTAGTTCAGGGATGAACATTGTTTCTCATAATGATATGTGAGGAGATTTTTTGAATGTTCTACATTTGTCCCCTGGCTATACATCCTAGTGTGGGGGATGATGTACAGAGACCTCCAGCAATAGTTTTAGTGGTTTGACATGAGATAAAGTATCAATGAGTTAATCTCTTAGTACATCACCAACATGCAGGTGAATGTTGAGCACTGGGATCCGACATGTTTTTTTTTATCCCCTTGGGATTCCAAAGTATAAGTGGGATGGTATATTAATCGACTTTTGGATAGGGATTACACCTATAGAGATGCGACATGATGCCATATGAGTTTCATTTAAACGACTCATAAATCAAGCAATATTCCTTTCAATCAGGGAGTAGAGTTTGTTTGAGATATTGGATTAGTTGTACATACATGAGATCATTCTCATTTAAGGGGTTTCACTTGATGGTTGTCTCAAATCGTGACACAAAATTTAGGAAACATTTTTAGAGAGGCCTGCAGAAGGAATTTGGGACATAGTAGAGGATGCGTATAGTCTTTCATTCCAGACCTATGGGAAAATTTATTGCACTATCTAGGTGTTTTAGGATATTTTGGCGGATTTAATATTTGACTTCAGCTAGACCATGGAGGAATAGTTTCCATTGGAAGAGTTTTTGTACAACAAAAGTGACCACTCTACCATATCCATGGATCATTTTGATGTCTTGTACGGGAGACCCTACAATTCACCCTTGAATTGGATTGAGATTGGTGAGACAACTATTTTGGGTCCAAAGTTGGTACAAGAGACAATTGAGAAGGTCTAGGTCATCCATGAGAATATGAGGATGGATTAGAGAAGTCAAACATATTGTGTAGATCACCATCATAATCCCTTGAAGTTCGAGTAGGGAGACCATGTTATCCTATGATTCTACTTATGATATAGATTGTGTATGTTTTTTTCAAGAAGGAAAGATATCTCTAAGGTTCTTATGGTTGTTGAAGAACATACAGAGAGTTTGTGGAGTTTCATATCACCTCACCTTTTCCCCATAGCTTGAGTGTTTTCAAAAAATCTTCCACATACCACAAGTTAGGAAATAAGTACATGACCCCATGAAATTAATAGACTATGTAGAGTTGGACATTTAGGATGGAGCCACCTTTGTGGAGAACCTTGTGGAAGGGAATGATCGATAGGAGAGGGCCATATATAGATTGACCAACCACATGGTTCGCGTGTTATCGTAGTGTGAGAATGTGCATGAGATCTCTTGGTAGTGGTAGAAGTATATGCGAACACAGTACCCATAATTGTTTTTAGTTCTATTTTTCAAGTATTAAAATTAGGAAGGATTGATTTATTTAGTGACCTAATTTTCATTATATATTAATTAAAAATGTTTCTATATATATTTCTAGAACTAGGTGATGAGACAGCGTGTCATTCTTAGGACATGTGTTCCGATAATTAATTTTAATAAAAATATTAAATATATTTTATATTATGAACATATGATCACTTAAAAAATATGGAAACTCATAATGGATGTTGTGATCAGAAATACAAGACCACAATTGAGTCTAGAATTCGTTCTTTACCCTGGACTCAACCATAAATTGTTCAGTGTGGGGTGCTAGAATATATCTCCCACTGGTGGTAAATTCAGTGGATTAATTAATTAATTAATTCATTTATTCATTCTATTAACCTGACATGTTTTACCTATAAATCATCTATTATGGAAATCTTCCAAGGTTTAACATCATAACCCTTGAATTTCCAAATGATATTCTTCCTCTCATTCCATTGGTGGATTACCTCAGATGATGAGGAAACTGTTAATAAGAGAATATGAGGACATTACTAAGGAAATTAATTCCTTTGATCATTATAGAGAGAATTATTTGATAAGGAATGATCCAATCTCTAGGTCAGACTCATCAATTTGGGGATTATGACCATTATGATAATATTGATTGAGCTGATGAATCTCCTTAAATAGATCAGTCCCAATTGTGGTCTAGTCACGCACCTGGGTACCAATTTGATTGTATAATATTTGGTTTTTATTTCCCTGAGTATCCCTATTCCTGATCGTTGACGAAGAATTCATTGAAAATATCTTCAAACCAATATTTGTGTGCCTTCATAAATTAATTTCTTTGTGTTATCCAATAGTTGGACCCTTCTGTCCCGGTTTGATGTTTCTAGGTGGTACAGAGTCTGATCGGACCCCTATAATCATAGAGAAATGATGTACATATCGATGAATCAAAGATATATTTTGGATGTTTATGGGTCTTGGATGATCATTTGGATTATATATAGTTGAATAGCCTATGAAAAAAGGTGTGTATACATGAAGTGTGTTCGGAAGAACCACCATGGGTTGATATAATTGATTTTTACTAATACATGGCTATAAATGATAATCCACAGCCAGATCCACTGATTTAGGATGGAGTGGAGAAGAGATGTACCATAGCGTTTCTGTATTCGAATATTTGGATGTGGATATGAAAAATTGTGAATTAATTGATTACACACTGTGTACCATGATGAACACACAATGTGTATTCTCTTAGTTATAGAGGCTAGGGAGTTTGGAATTCATAATTTTCAAGCACCGTGTAGATTCCTAACATTCCATGTACTGCATTTCCCATGTGAATGGGAATTTTGGAAGAGAAAATTTCCACAAATAGGCCATGTGCCTGATTACAGGAGCTTGATCTGAGAACATGGGTAGAACCCTAAGTGAAGAGGAATTTTGGGTACTAATGTAAATGAGGATGGAGTAAAATACACAAACATATCATGGCTACATGAACATGACCAAGAACATGAATTGGACCCCAACTGGAATGGATACATTATGAATATAACCCACACATAGCGTACTCATATTGAAACGCCCGACCCTAGTTACCCAGAGTCGGTGCATTATTACATAACATTGGAATGATTATAAGGAATCAAGTCCAGAAGTATTGATCAGTTTTCTATCCTTGGAAGTACTAGATACATACATGAGTTTTACATTACATTATAACATGAAAAACAACAAAATTGTGTATCATTAGAAAACACTCATATCCCTTATTCTATATTTGTCTGTTATTCATAATTGACTTCTTCACATCCTTGTAAATATAAAACATATAAATGGGTGATCTCAGATTATCATTAAGGGTAAAGAATATAGAGAAAACAATAAACATCTTAGGAAATATGTGTAATAAAAAAAAGCTTTTAAAACTTAATCTTGAAAATAATATGGAAAAAATAAATCAAACATTACAATATAACTATTCGCATAGATATTCTTCTATTTGAATAATCACATGTCATAAATAATTTCATAACAAGGGAATGAATAATGTCAGGCATCATAACTACATAGTCAAGGCGTCGGTCCAAGACTATAAATAAAGATTTTTTAAAGGCCTTGTGCCATGAAACTTGTTTGTCTCATGAGATCTACTGATTCATCGAGGAGATATAGCGGGCTCCACCTGCCACTTACTAAGTCCAATGCATTCCTCATATTAAAATCATGAAACATAACATAAAAATTCCTATTAAAACTACAATATGAAATATCAATACATTAACCATAAATCACAAATGGTATAAAAATATCACATTCATATTCAAACATATCATAACTCATTGAATACAATATTTAAGACTGTATTTATAATAAATCATCCTCAATCAAGAATAATATTCAGTAAATTATGTTGACATAAATGAAAATGATCAGTAAAACCCTTTGAGGGAAATATTTCTTTTTGTAAAATCATTTTAAAGTCATACATTTATAAAGGAAGTCATTTAAAAGATATTTTTGAATCAAATTGTCCCATACCACATTGAAACTTTTTAATGTAATTAAGATTTTAAAACAATCATGTCTATATAAATAAATCATTAAATTCATTTTGAAAACATGGTCCTTAATTAAAAATATTTAGTGAAAGAAATCATTAAAACATTTAAATGATGATATAGTTAAATATTAACTTCTATAAAACATAAAATATTCCTTTTGAAAACATTTTAATGATACATGGACATGGATGACGAATATTTCCTTTAAATATAATTACACATAAACAATCTCAGATAATAACGAGATTGAGGAATTAACTCTTACCTTGAATGTCCCTTTAGTCGATGATACATTTAACCTCATGTATAAATCCCATAGTATGTTATTAAATTATACCATAATAATATTCATATATATTATATCATAAATGATTCATTTATTACTTTATACTTCCCATTAATATTTATTTCCATGTTAAAGTAACATTTCAGGTAATAATCACTTTCTTTATGATATGTGTTTTAACTTTTTATTATTGATTGTATCACTTAGATCATGATTTACATACTTCCAGAATATATAAAATGATTTATATATCATATATATTTTTAATATAAATAGGTATAATAGATAGATATATGACATGGAAACACCATTCATTGATATGGTAGTCTTTGCGCACGCAGGGACGTTGCTTCCATTTTTTTTTCTTATTGAATAGAAGTAAGTGATTGAGATATATGTAAATATATATATATATATATATATATATATATTTCCAGTATAATTATTATTTCATATATTACATACTTATTAATAATATATATTTTTATAATCATAGTTTAATGGTCAATGTGGAAATGAATCTCATCGCGTCGTAGAGAAGGTAAGTCGTACGTATACACGAGTAACGATATCATTTTATTAATTATAAAATGGAATGGAATTGGATGGTATAGTAATTATACCGAAACGTTAAAATTTTATATTTATTATTTATATCAATTATACTCATTGTTATACCAATCAAAATATTTAAGTGTTGAATAACAGACTACACCACGACGTGGAGACGGTAAGCCGTACGTATGCACGTATGGTAACTTTGTCATTCATAGGATGGATAAAATAATGAATATGGTTGTACAATATTTATAATAAATTCAAAGTATGTATAAGGTTATGGATTTATTATTTTGGTATGGAAACAACAAATATATAGGATGTGGAAGAAAAAACAACTTTGAAAGAGGTGATGAAATAATTACCTCTTCTTCAGATGTTTCCTTTTGATTTGATCAAAAGGGATCTATATGATGACTTTATGATCAAATTAAGGCCTCTAGGATTAATTTAGGGTAATTCAGAGGATATTTGGGCAGGGGTTGGCCAAGAAAAATGCATTTGGAGTTGTGAAATTAAGAGAAGGGGAACTACCCATTTATAAGAGAGGTGAGGGGAACTTTAGGAAATTATTGAAACATTATTTTATTATTAAACCATTTTCAGTTTATAATGACTCCAAATGAATTTATTTTGAATATCTGTTGGGTATAAGTTGAAACCTTCTCATAAAAAAAATTTTAGACAAGTTAAGTTCAGCATATTTACCATATCTTTTAGATATAACTCTTAGTTAAATAGTTTAACTTTTACCATGTCTTCTTGTATTTTTATATTACATGGTTAATAAACAAACAATAAAATTCCAAGAGAACTTCAAGTGGTTAATTAATGACATATATAACATTATATAAGTCATTTTCCTAATCGTAAATTTTTAGGAATATTATATTATTTAATAATATAGTATTTTTTTAAAGAGTCATTTATGTCAGTTTTGAGACTATTTAGTATTTGGTTTGTGTGAAAGTCATAACAAGTTGATTAATTTGAACAATATACATTAAATGATCCCTAACATGTAATATTACCCTATTAAATATTTGTATGGTAACAAAAGTTTCATTTTACATGTATTTTTATATTTATAATATCAATTATTTTAGTCACTCATAGGTAATTTAATTAATGCATCATCGTTGTGTCATAAATAAATATTATTATTTAATCTCTAAAAATAAAAAATTAAACTCCATGATATATGAATTCATTTTATATTTCTAATGATTATTTATATTCTAAATTATATTATCTATAACCCTATATTAAAAATGTTTTCGTTATTAAAATTTATATTTAACACATTTAGCTCTTCATTAAATAAAATAATAATAAAAGTTTTAATCTAATACAAGTGGATAAAAAAAGATCATATTTTATATATAAGGTTTATTTTGGATGAAAAAAATTTATCTAATCGAATTTTTACATGTTTTGGGGTAATTATAATATCATTTTTACTTTTATTTACCCTTTTTACTTTTAACCATGGTAAATAAAATTCAAAAGTTACTATACACCAAAAATTATTTTTATCTTATTGAACCACATTTTACTTACTGATGTTGACAATTTCTCTTGGATTTTTTAAATTCAATTCTCAAAAGCACAAAAATTATGTTTTATGAAAATTCACAAATGTTCCTAGAAGTTGGGTTAAAGACGTTAAAAGTTCAACAAAATTTTATATATCTAGTCTTATTATAAAATGACTCCAATGGATTACATTTGGACTAATGTAGGTATTATTTATCTATTTTTGACTTTAAAATAAATTTAAATAAATAATTATTATTATTTAAATAAAATTCAGTTTTAAACAATAACGTAGTGTTTTTCACTATTCATCAAAAATTGAACGTTTTCAGAAAAATACCAAAAAATCACCCTAAGCTAATTTTTATTTTCTGAATTAAAAAATCAAGTATAATTTTCAAAATTAAAAACATATAAGTTTCATTAATTAATTTAAGATTAATTCCCATTTACAAAACAAAAATGTGGGTTTTTAAAAAGTAAAAACTATTAAAATATTGACAAGTGTTAATGTCCATTTAAAATGTAAAATTACATATAATGACCAGTATTATATTAAATAAAAAATTTAATCTAATTATACTTCAAAACCATTCACATGTATTATTTAACACTATAAATTATTTTCATTAAAAATTTGTTTTCAATTAAAATTTAGTATCTTTCAGAATTCATCAAAATATGTATGTTATCAGAAAAGCACCAAAAATTTATCCAAACTAAATTTTTATGTATTTTTTTATAGATAAGATGTTTATTTTTGTAAAATTTATTATATAAAAGTGTCAAATATTGGATTTAAAAATGATTCTCCATTATTAGGCAGTAAAATTGAATCTTTTAAAAAATACTTATTCTATCTGAAAAATTAAATTTTTTCTTACGTTTTTTCTAAGAAAAACATAACATGGAGGTTAAAATTATATTGAGTGTTAAAAATGTAGTTAATACTATTTATAACCAGTTTTTTAACGGCTAGTTTGGTAAGTCATGGTGTGATCGAACTCGGTGTTGCATGTAGCACAAGCTATCGAATTACTTTAAAGAGTAACCGTACTATGAAATATTGGGGTGTTACATTCTATCTTCCTTCAATAAATTGTGCCCTCCAAATTTGAAATTATTCTTTGAAAATAAATGGTTTAAAATAGAAAATACCTTTCATGAAAACCCACATCATAAATAGGGTTAATAAAATGTAGTCTTAATAAGAGGGAAAGGGGAATGAAAAAGTCACCACCAAATTTGCGGTTAGAATGGGAGAACATTGGTGGAAATTACAGAAACATATTTGGAGGAAAATAATAAATATTTATAGGAAGTGATTGAGGTCATCACTCACATACAAGTGAACAATAAATGGAAACTTGAGGTCTTTAATGCAATAAATCTATGATGATTTAAACTATCATTGGTTCAAAAAACATAAGTTATTAGGGGAACACATTTCGGGGCTTTAGATCCTTTCCCTAATGTTTAAGAATAAATTTATACATTGAATAAGGAAAAAAATAATACTTGACAAGTAGAGTTCCATCCGTTAACTAATTTTTACCACAAACATATCTTTCTCTCCAAAAGATAATAGAACTCAAAAATATTCTATTAAACCTAATTGTATAGGGTTTAAAGAAATGAATTTATAATTTAACTATAATACAATTTTAATACAAACTACATTATACAAACAAGTATATAATGTAGCCATTGGTAGATGATGTACCCTTGTGGCCCTTCAGTTGTTTGTTCAATTCTCTCGGCCTTTCCGGATGTGACGGGTTGTCGCCTGACCTCTGTGTTGTAATTTTTATAAAAATCCAAAGATAGTCTTAAGCATTTTTTAACATTAAAATATTTTATGTAATGCTCAAATTATTCCATTAAAACCTTTAGATTTATCAAAAATACTTTTTCCCAAACTCACAGTTCGAAATTAATAAGGAAGGTCAAATAACATACATGTGAATACCTTCATCGTGTATTCTCATAAGACAAGGTAATAAATTGAATTACCAGAAATCAATATTTGAATATGTATATACTTCCTTAATTATTCTGTGAAACATAAAATATGGGATATACTCCTAAAATCTAAAATATGTTGTAATCTCTAACAATGATGGCATAAAAAATCATTAATTATCTCTTAGGTAGTCAATAATATCCAATATACATTATCAAACTCAATTATCTCTTTTTCCAAAATCATTACCTCCGCCTCATTACTATTTTAAGGTTTATCATTCTCTCAACTATATACTTTCCAAAAATATTAACCTGATATTGAGTCACATTTTTTAGTTCCACACAATCTCAAATCCTTAATGAAATAGTATTGTAGTACAATCATTATATACACTATAATTCGTATAACCTGTACATCATTAATACAGTACTCAAATAGAAAAATTATTTAATAACAACATAAGAACACTAATCATTCCCCTTCATCTGCGGTAGTATCCTAACTTGATTATCCAATAGAATAATTTTGGGTATACTCTGATGATTGGGACATTGATTTGCGTCGTGTCCCAACTACTTGAAGATGATGCATTGTACATTTCAAAAAAATTTATTTCCCTTGCAATCATGTATTTGAATATGTATTTACTTCCTTATTTATTCTCATAAGACATGGTAATAAACTGAATTACCAGAAAACAATATTTGAATTTTTTTACTTCCTTGTTTATTATGTAAAACATAAAATTATGTATATACTTCTTAAATCCAAAAAATGTTGTAATCTCAAACAATGATGGAATAAAAAAACCATTAATTAGTTCCTATGTAGTTAATAATATCTAATAAACATTATCCAACTCAATTATATCTTTTTCCAAAATCATTACCTCTGCCTCATGACTATTTTTAGGTTTATCATTCTTTCAACCATATATTTTCAAAAAATGTTAACATGCTATTGAGTCACTTTTCTTGGATCAACACAATCTCAATAATTAATGAAATAGTACTGAAGTACAATACATATATACACTATAATTATTATAACATGTACATCATTTATACAATACTCAAATGAAACAATTATTTAATAACAATATAAGAACACTAATAATTCCCTTTCATATGCGGTAGTATCATAACTTGATTATCCTATATAATCATTTGAGGTATACTTTGATGATTGGGACATTGATTTGCATCATGTCCCAACTCCTTGAAGATGATGCATTTACATCTGAAAACTTTTTATTACACTTGAAATCACGTACTTGGTGTCCTTTCCTGAACACTTATAAAAAAATCCCATTCACTTCAATCATTTTCGAAAGTGATTCATTCAACAGTTATACCATATGGGAAAATCCAACTTTCCCTTTTTCCCTTTATCCATCATTCTCTCTACCATCATTTTATTATCTTGCTTCCCTTCAAAGATATAGGACTTAGAGAATTATTTACTTATCTTATTAAAACTTGATACTATTTCTTCATATGATGAGAATATGTGGGAAACTATTTTCCTTCTAAATGTTGGGTTAATACCATAAAGGATATGTTCCTTATTAATCTTAGGATCCTGAGTATTGCTGGAGTTCTCATTCCTTCTATTGAGTGTCATTTCTAAACAATTTCATACACTAGGTTAGTTTATGAATTGCAATGCATAATTCCAAAATTGTAAAATTCATAAAGTAAATTGAAAAGTTTATACAAGTAATCCTAAATCATAAAAATATTTTCTTTGAGGAAATATTTACTCAAAAATACTTCATAATGGTCTGTAAGTAAAACGTGAATTATCCTAAGCATATCCTGTATGAGTTTCATAGCCAAGAGTACAACAAGGATACCCCTGGTCAAGCCTGAAACTCGTTGTCGGTGTTTTCAATCCAAGGTACATCTGTGCTAGACCCGCCTCTAACTGCTTGTATCCAAACAGGGATGTATTGCTTGGAAAATTCCCAAAATATCTATATTACCAAAATTCTATAAAGTTCTTCTATACTAGTCCTCAATTTTTTTCGTAGGGTAATGTTCTCTATCAGAGTTTTTCTAACTACAGTTTCCAAGGTATGTACTAGACATCCTTTGAAAACAAATGTAATTCACTGACACTAGATACCTTGAGTCGGTTCATTATTACATGGAATTGGCATGAGTACAATGAATCATGTCCCGAAGGACTGATCAGTTTAGTAGCCTTGGATATATTAGATACATACATGAGTTTTACATTACATTATAAAATGAAAAAACAACAAAATTTTGTATCCGTTTAACTAGAACCTATCTATTAGCTCATCTCCGCATGTAAGTCATAATACACCTCTTGGCTTCCTAGGAAAAATAAAACATAGAAAGGGGTGAGCTCAGATGCTCAGTAAGGGTAAATAATATAGCAGAAACTATAAACTTTTAAGGAAATATGTGTAATAAAAGAAAAAGTCTTTTAAACATAATATTGAACATAATATGGAAAAAATGAATCAAATATTACCATATAAACATGCACACAGATATTCTACTAATCGAATAATAATATGTAATCACTAATTTCAGAATGAGGGAATGTATAATGCTGGACATCATGACCACATATTTAAGGCCTCATTCCAAGACTACAAATAATGATTTTGTCAAGACCTTGTTCAAGACACTAGTTTGTCTCATAAGACCTACTGATGCATTGAGGAGCTATAGTGGTCTCCACCTATCACTTACTAAGTCAAATGCATTCCTTATATGAAAATTTCGAAACATAACCTAAACATCCATATTAAAACTAGCATACAAAATGTCAATACTTTAACAATAAAACATGAATATTATAAAAATACCACATTCACATTAAAACATCTCATAACTCAATAAATACAATATTTAAGACTGTATTTATAATAAATCAACCTCAATAAAGAATAGTATCTAGTAAAGGATGTTGACATAGTTGAAAAGGATCAGTAAAACCCTTTGAGAGAAATGTCACTTTTTGTGAAATAATTTAAATGTCACGCATTTATAAAGGATGTAATTTAAAAGATATTTTTGAATCAAAGTGACCCCTACTAATTTGAAACTTTTGAATGGAATTGACATTTTAAAAAATCATGTCCATATAAATAAATCCTGAAAACATTTTTAAAACATGGACATTAATTAAATGATTTAGAAAAATAAATCATTAAAACATTTAAATTTTGATGTAGTTAAATATTAACTTTCATAAAAAATAAAATATTCCTTTTGGAGAAAAATTCATGATACATGGACATGGATGATAAATCATTTCCATAAAATACTTACACATAAACAATCGTGGATAGTAATGACATTGAGAAATTAACCCTTACCTTGTACTTTCCTTTAGTCGAGGGTGCATTTAACCTCCTGTATAATGCCCATAGTATGTTATAAAATTATACCAGAACCATATTCATATTTATTATATCATATATGATTCATTTATGACTTCATATTTCCCATTCATAATAATTTCCATGCTAATGTAACATTTTGGGTAATCATCGCATTCTAAATCGTATGTGTTTTAACTTGTTATTCTTGATCGTATCACTTAGATAATGATTTAAATACATAAATAATATAAAACAAGATATATATATATATATATAATATATATATTCAGAATATAAATATGTATAATAGATAGATATATGAAATGGAAACACCATTCATGGAGACAGAAGTCTGTACATACGCATGGACGTTGTTTCCATTTTCCTATCGTATTGAATGGAAGTAAGTGATTGAGATATATGTAAATAAATAATATATATATATATATTTATAGTATAATTATTATCTCATATATTACATACTTATTAATAATATATATTTTTATAATCATCGTTTAACGGTAAATGTGGAAATGAATCTCATCGTGTCGTGGAGACGGTAAGTAGTACACACACACGAGCAACAATATCATTTCCTTAATGATGAAATGGTATGGAATTGGATGGTATATTAATTATAATGAAATAGTAACATGTTATATTTATTGTTTAAACCAATTATACCCATTATTTTACCCATACAAATAATTAAGTGTTGAATAACAAACTACACCAGGACGTGGAGACGGTTACCCGTACGTACACACATATGGTGAGTTTGTCATTCATAGAATGGATAGAATATTGAATATTGTTGTAAAATATTTATAATAATATCATAGTATGTAAAATGTAATGGAGTTATTATTTTGGTATGGAAACAACAATGAAATAGGAAGTGGAAGAAGAAAAAATTGTGAAAGAGGTGATGAAATAATTACCTCTTCTGTAGATGCTTCTTTTTGAATTGATCAAAACAGATCCATAGTTTGGATATCTGATCAAAGTAAGGCCTCTAAGTTGAATGGAGGGTAGATGGGAGGATATTTGAGTGGGTTTTGGCTGAGTCAAATCGCGTTGGAGATGGAAAATTTAGAGAATGGGAAGTACCCTTTTATAAGAGAGGTGATGGGAACTTTAGGAAAATCTCAAAATATTATTTTATTATAAACTAATTATGGGTTTATTATGGCTCCAAATCGATTTATTTAAAGGATAATGTGGTTATGAGTCGAACACCTCTCAACCAATTGGTTTTAGACATGTTTAGGTCACCATATTAACCTTATATTTTAGATTTAACTCATAGTTAAATAGTTTATCTTTTTCCATGTCTTCTTGTAGTTATCTATTACATGGTTAATAAACATACTATAAAATTCCCAGAGAACCTCAAGTGGCTAATTAATGAAATCTATATCATTATATAAGTCATTTGGAGAAATCATATATTTTTTTGAATATTAAATCATTCAATAATATAGTATTTGTTTTAAAAACTCATTTATGTCAATGTTTACTCTATTTAGTATTATGTATTTGTGAAAGTCATTAAAAATTTATTACATAGAAAAAACTACATTAAAAAAACTCTAGAATTTCATATTCACCTAGAAAATTCGTTTATGGTAGAAAAATCTCAATTTACATTTATTTTTATATTTATAATATCAATTATTTTACTTTTTCATTGAAAAAGTAATTACTCCGTCATCATTGTGTCATAAATAAATTTCATTATTTAATCTGTAAAAATTATAAATAAAATACCATGATATTGGAAATTAATTTTGATTTATAATTAATATTTATTGTCTAAATTATCTTATGTATATCAATATATTAAAAAAGTTTTAATTATTAAAAGGTAAATTTAACACTTTTAACTCTTCTTTAAATAAAATAATAATAAAGGTCCTAATCTAATACAAGTGGATAAAAAAGGATCATATTTTATTCATAACGTTTATTTTGGTTGAAAAAACACTTGTCCAATATAATTAATACATGTGTTGGGGTAATTATAATATCATTTTTAGCTTTAATTACCCAATTTACTTTTAACATTGATAAATAATGTTCAAAAGTTACAATTCACCAAAAATTATTTTCATCTTATTGATCCACATTTTACTTAATTATATCGACTATGTATTTAATATTTATTAAGTTCAATTCATAGAAGATCTAAAATTATGTTTTATGAAAATTTGCAATTGTGCCTAGACGATGGTTAAAAGATGTTAAAAGTTCAATAAAATTGTATATATCTATTCATTATATTAAATGACTCTAATGAATTAAACTGAACTAATATAGGTAATATGTATCTATTTAGAGTTTAAAATAAATTTAAATAAAAATAATAATTTTTTAAATAAAAGTCAGTTTTAAACAATAACACAGTGTTTTTCACTATTCATCAAAAATGGAATGGTTTCTGAAAAATACAAATAATTTACCCTAAGATAAATTTGATATTTCGAATTAAAAAATGATGTCTATTTTTTCAAATTCAAAACAAATTAGTTTCATTAATTAATTTAAAATTAATTCCCATTGTTAAAAACAAAAGGAAAGTTTTTAAAAATTAAAAATCATCAAAACATTGACATGTTTTTATATCCAATTTAAATGTGAAATTACATAAAATGACCTAAATTGTGTGAAATGATAAAAATATAATCTAATTATACTTCAAAAACATTAAAATGTATAATTTAACACTATAAATTATTTTTATTAAAAATGTTGTCTGCAATTAAAATTTATTATCTTTCACTATTCCTCAAAATATGAAAGTTATCATAAAAACACCAAAAAATTATCCAAACTAAATTTTTCTTTCCCACTTCTAAAGAAGAAGTGTATTTTGTCAAATTTAATATATAAAAGTTTGAAATATTGGTTTTAAAAAGGTTTCATCATTAATAGGCAGTAAAATTTCATTTTTTTTTGAAAAATACTTATTTTATCTAAAAATTTGAATCAGTTCTTATATTATGTCTAAGAAAAACATAATGTGGTTGTTAAACTTATATGGAGTATTCAATCCAATGGCCTGGAGGCCTTCATTTTTTTTGATAATCCACCATTCAAGGGGAGAGTTGGAACCCTTACAAGGCACGTGGGCTTAAGTATTACCTGACCTATATGCCTTAGAGAAATTAATTTAGCCCGTCGGATTCAAACATTACATACAACCTAGACTGACTACTTGGAACAGCTCTTCCCCAACATCTTCATCGTGAAATCAGCTCTCCACCTTCGCATGGCTGTTCGGCTAGGTATTCTTATGCATGCACAGGATTGTCCCCACGGATGGTGTCATACCCTCTCATTATTGCAATCTGTTTAGTTTCTACAGTGGTGAAAGCTCCTTTACCATACTCCTTGTAGGGCTTGTTCCTTGTAGTTTGTCTGGTTTGCATCTGCACTTAAGGTGGCCCGAAGGTCTTGAGGTGGCCCGAAAGCCCTACTGACCCAAAGGCCCGGGTGGCATGATGGCCTTATAGGACATAGGGACCAAATCGGTGGCCTGAAGGCCCAAACAGAGGCATATTATCGACTGCTACAGTTCCAAATAGTATCTTTTGTAGTTCCCACTACAGTACCTGCTACACTAAGACAGAAATTATGCCTCCTCCTAGATTTGATCTTGGGTTTTCGGGATGCACATACAGAGTCCTTACCAACTAGGATAAGGATCATGTGCTATATGAAGTATTCAACATGCAGTTAATATAATTTATAACCACTTTTTGAATGTCTAGTTTGGTAAGTCGTGGTGCACTCAAACTCTGTGTTGGGTGTAGCACAAGCTATTAAATTACTTTAAAGAGATAACATATTTTGAAATCATGGGGTGCTACACCTATATTCATAGTGAGTTTTGTACCTCCATGGAAATGACCAGGTTAAGGAGAGGGACCCCATGTTTTGTGGTTCCAATCATAGGTAGTGTTCCCTTTGGCGCCTTTTGAGGATAATACAATATTTGGTATCTCATTCATTTCGACTAGTATTTTGGAAAATGACTATCCTAAACTGAGTATTTTTTTCACATATAATGGGATGGTACCCTCCATTGAGGATTTTAGGATATGATGAGAAATGTTTTTAGGTGAGGATATTATTATTGTGATTCCCAATAATGGTAGTGATCAAGAGGGATCACCAAAGATGTCTTATAGATTGGATCCCCCCCCCCATTATCTTCTGTGAGGGTCTTTCAAATAATAAGTGGAACCCCCTATTGAATCTGGTGGGGGTCATTGATTACCATATTGAAAACCCCTATCGCACTAGGGATCTGCTCATTGACCTCTAGAGTGCAACCCCTGATTAGCTTTAGTGTTGTCCCTCTACCTACCAAGTGGAACACCCTATCAGATATAGAGAAATTCCTTGTGACTACATATTGGAACACTCCTATAACACCAAGGTAGGTTTCCTCGACGTAGAGTTAAACCCCCATCATCATGGGTGTGAGTCCACTACCGACTAATTGGAACCCCCTATATAATGGGTAACATGTCTTCATTGACACTAGAATTGAACCCCCGTCAAGATGGGTGAAATTACTCTATGTATACATACAGAGTCGAACATCCCTAATGTACTATGGAAGAATTCCTCTACATGTAGTTTTTGACTCTTCAGTTTTGTGGTATAGTGGTAAGGCATGGCCTTCACAAAGTTACTTCTGGGCAGACGTGTGAGATGTTGGCCAACATTGATGGAATTTTTGAACTGTTGGGAACTCTTATTATTTGGATGATCTCTGATATGGATATCCCCTTTATCTCTCATCTAGGATTCTTTTGACTAATCATACATACATATATAGATATATATCCATACCATTGTATTTGGAAACTATCATGAAATGGTTTGTACAGTCGTGTTGGGTATGTAACTATCTTTTTATGTTTAGGTTCTAATTATTTGATGTGTCTACTCTTAGGTTATGGGTGGAAAATACTCGACATGTACTCCATCCACACACCATGTTTAGAGCCTTTTGTTTGGATGAGGTAACTTTCCCTCTTAGTTTGGGTTGATCAATTCTATTTCACTACTTTCTTCATCCTATACTATCTAAAGACTTTTTGTTCCTGTTTTCTCTATTATTTCTCCCCCTTTATATTTCATGGAATAATACTGGCTATGTATATACTCACCCCTACATGGGATTTTCCTGCATGTTTTCTTTATTATGAAGATGATGGAAAAGTCTTCAGTGACTTCAAATTAGCATAGGGACACATGGTACATTGGACTTTGTATGGTGGTCGCATCTTGGAGATTCGGATTTGGGCGATCTTAGAATTTTACATTCCAATTATATCAGGTTGGGAGATATATCTAGTTTGGCATTTAATTTTCCCCTTTTATTTTCATTTTACACTATCTTAATCTGTTAGTTTCTATAGGTTTTATATGAATGGTTACTTCCCTATTATTTTTCATAATTTTTATATTATTCCCCTTAAATAATTCATTTTGATGGATGTGTGTGTGTTTACAAGTACATAAGAAAAGGCCTCCTCGTGTAATTTATGATTTCGTCACTGGTCATTATCCCCTGACTGATGGAGTTGGTATTGTGGTAGTTTTGGATTGAGCCTCGACATGGGATGGGTTATGGAATCCATATCGTGTAATGGTCTGGTCAGCACTCGGCAAGCATCCAGCCCATTCCCATGTACAGTTGGTCTTGTTTTTGTACTTCTAGTTATGTCTGTGTGCATGTTCATGTCATAGTAATGAGTCTTTCTCATGTACCCTGGTTCTCCCTATGTATAAAATTGTTTTTGTGCCTATGTGTCCTCCAGGGAAATTGTCGAGCGACTAGAACCGTGAAAAATGGAATGTAACATGTGTCACACAGTGTGCAATATTTTTCTCTACATGAAACTATAGTGATATAAAATATGGTTTACATAGTACTTGTTCTTAATAATACAATCCATGTAATAAATAATTTTCTATAATGATTGAGGAACTCACATATTACCATCCATCCAGAATCCACCACCAAATACACCACCAAACTCACTGAAAGACACTAATCTTAGTCCATCAAAGCACATCCATCATTGTCGACTGGATTCTGGCCATCAATAAGACTGGAAAACCACAAATATTATATTTCATTATTTCCACATTCCCATACAAAAATTATAGAAACACTAATAAAACATTGATCTACCTCTGACCATCTTCCATTATCATCTCACTTGAATATCTCCATCATGCACGAATCAAAACTCATGGGATCAATCTTTTGTGTCTAAGAGTAGCCATGTAATGATCAAATACAATGTATTCCTCGAACCTCCAACTAAAGGAATTTTTTATTGAGAATGTGTGATTAAATTGGGATGAAATTAACAGATAATAAAATGAGCCTATGATATTTCTTAGGTTTTCCTTGATTGATTTTTTTATAATTAAAAGCAAATACAAATAATATAATAATATCAATTCCTCATGATCACAGTAAGATAAACCTAAACTCACAAGGCATGATCTACCCATGAATCAACCAGTTAGTGGATTGATTCACATTTTTCATGGGATAACCAATCAAGGGAATAAACAATGAAAATAAATTTTTGTACACTAGGTTCAGATCAATTGTTAGTAATTAACAACCCCATGATTTCATCTTTAGAAATATCCCTGAAATCCTTTTGGAAATGATACCTAATTCATTTTCATTCATGAATCAATCCTCTAATAGATCCTCTCTCAATCCTAGGGTTATACAGATAACATAAGTGATTTGGAACAGAAAAGATTATATAGTGGTGATTAGCTCATTGTAATAGAAAAAATAAAAAATATATTATTTTATTTTATTTTATTATTATCTGCATCTGTGACAAATATTTATTAAAACATCTAACAACTATATTTTTTTTCATTATTTGGGTAATATAATCATTATGGATTCAATGGTAGTATCATATTTATAATCCAAGACTCCTTTAAGGATTTATAAAATTATTTCTCAAAACTATGTATTTGTGTGCGTGTGATGATATATTCAATATTTAAATAACATCAATATTGACTCTATTTGGGACTCAAAATCTCATTCATACTTAATTCCTAGCTTCAAAAATATTATTAGATATAAATCAATGTTTTATAATTAAAAAAAAAGTTGATACATTCTCCCCATCTTAGGTATTTTCATCCTGAAAAATAAATCCTACTCTAAAATACGAATTTACTGAGATCTCATTTGCATCTCCCACAGCTAGGTTCCCTCCTAAATATTCTCATGTTTCAACCAGACACATGACCAGGGAATCACTCAGCCATGAAGTATATTATTTTTGTGATCATCAATATCTAAATGGAGTTATACTATTATTTATCCATCGATAATTTACAACATTCCCAAATCCATAATGTGTGATTGGTTATGAACATATCTCCTCATACTATGACACATGGAAGACATCATGTACCCGGTATAAATATAAAGGTATCTCAAATTGGGACATTGCCTCACTGGACCAAGATTGTATTTGGATGTGGCCAAATAACCTTGAGAAAAATTTTCACCCCCTTAAAATATATATAATCCATGTTTAGGTGAGCCCTTCAAGGACACATGTTATTCCTCCTCAAACACTAGAGGCCTTGGTCAATTGTCTGTTTGATAGTTTTTATGGATTTGTGAAATCCATGTCCTCTCTTGGATGATATTAAGCTTCTATCTCATAGTTCACAGAAATTCTAGGACCATTAGTTCCGACTCACCCGGATTATTCCAACATAGTCGTGACCTACAGAGTCTCCAATAAAAATCCATGAAGGGTTCCATAATGATTGTGTAATGGTAGTTGTTGGTTTACAAAATCTCCACCATGTATAGGTGATACTCCAAAGTAGCCAAAGTACAACAGAAAATCCAAAATAAAGTCCTCCTGAACCAGAATGGTTTACACATTATAAATAAGAGTATGGGAGTGAATCACCAAGTTCAAAGGCAACTGAGTCCTATAGGCCGTAAGAAATTATCTCGATAATCTTTATTTAAATTGAGAATCATGTTCTATAATGATCATCAAGGGGAATTTATGGAGCTCGAATATCACCTTAATGTAAAGGAATCTTGAGCTCTCTACCACATATTTCTCTTGGATAGATAGGAAGTGAACCGACTTGATGATTCTATCTATGATCAATCCCATTTCATCATGTCATCTAGATGATCATGGAAGCCCCATCACAATGTAAATAGATATAATATCCCACATCCACTCTAGCACCTCAATGGGTTTATCAAAACTCACTGGAACATGGTGATCGACCTCCACATATTGACATGTGAGGCATCCAAAAAAACATTCTACACTCCTCATCACACATAGAATATTAAAATTATTTTAAAGGTCCTAGTAAATATTCACCGAAAATGGATATAACACAAAGGGGATGTATGAAAATACCATATAACGACCTCATACAACATCATTGGTACTGTCATCCATCCCAAGAAAAGGATTATATCCTCCCCACCTTCATAAAATTGAACTAGATAAAATCAAGGGGATATCTGAGTATGAATGGTCTCATAAATGGTATTTCCTAAATAAGCATCCCTAACACACTGTAGTAGTGGCTGAGTAACAACCATTTTCTAGAGGTATGCTTCATCATTCTCATAATCTAGGGACAACTACAACAAGAACAAGTTCTTTGATGCCTTTCTCAAAAAAATTTAACAAGATATCCTTTTTAGAGTATATTCCACCACATTACCCTTCCCATGAGTATAGACTATCTTTAATTCCTAACCTTGTAGGAACTCTAGACATCACCTCTATATTAAGTTATTATCCTTATATGAGAAGATATACTTGAGGCTATTATGTTCAGAATAAATGATAAATATATTACCCATAAGGTAGTGTCCCTGCATATTCAAGGAGAATACATCCTTTTCCAACTTTAGATCATGGGTTTCATAGTTCTTATCATGTGGTATCAACTATTGGTAGACATGGGAAATCACTTCCTACCCCTACATCAAAACAAAACCATGTCTCTTCCCTATGACATTACAAGACGATATCTACTAAACACCCTCCTTTTGAAACAAAATGATTTGGGTTCGCATCATCCTCTACCACAACTCTTGATAATCATGATTGAACCTTTATATTATCATGAATAGTTACCCATTATGCGTCAAGGTATTCAAAGTTATTGTTAACCAAGATAATTTGGGCACAAATATCATATAGTATCATTAAAACTAAACTAATCTCCACACCTATGCCATGATCTTGAGTGGATACTAAGATAACACTACCTTAAACATCACAACATCCACTACTAATCCATCATCTCATATGTCATTCCCCTAAATGACGACATCTTGAATCTTGAACTAACACATTGAGAGATTCACATTAATTGTATAATCTTAAAATACGTCCAGGACTATCTTCATGCCTCTCTCATGATCCTTCTTAGATGTCAAATTTAATATAAATTCATTAATAATGATTAATTAAAAACAGTCTATAAAATGTTGAAAAACATATTTCATGAGTTCCCTGGACATTTTTGGGGGGGGTTCTTCATGCCAAATGGCATCACCAAGTACTCATAATGACTGTAGAAACATCATAATGTCATCTATGGTATATCCCCATCTTGTTCATAGAGATAGTGATAAACTGTTCTGAGTTCAGTCTTAAAGAACCATCACGTCCCTATGAACTGATAAAAGGGGATGTTAATACGTGGTAATGGACATTAATAATTCATGTTCACCTAATTCAGTTAATGGTAATCCACACACATCTTGAACCATCAATCCAACTTCTGGGTGAACAACATTGGGGCTGCTGAGGGTGTCACAATATGTCTAAAAAATATCATCCCTTACAAGTCCTCCAAAAAAATGGTCAACTCATGAAGTTCTATAGGATCCATTTGATATGTTTGCACAAATTTTAGAATGGTAATTTGGTGAATTTAAATGAAGAATTCAAAATCTCGGTTGGGAATTAAGCCTAAAATATCCATAAAAAAGGGGTCCTCAAATTCTAACATCATAGTAGTAAGCTAAAATAAAATAACATCAATTCCTCCAAGAGTGATAATAACCAAATTTTGAGTAATAATTTTTATACTATATAATATGATACCATTTTTTACATTCTTGGATTTCCTTCTCACCCATGAAGGAAAACCTCATCCCATATCTACAGATGTGTCATGTCCTACACCAAAAATAGTCTATATGGGCATAAAATATAGACAGTAAGTCTATACCTATGATGTTTTCTGAAGACATCATTGCCTCTATAAAGAGATATCATACGATGAAATCACCTCCAAGAATCATATCACACTGTTAGTAGAATTTTCCGATCAATAAATCATCTCTCTTTGGAGTCCCCAAGAATAAGGGAAGTGATAAGGGATAAACCAGAATATATAAGTCTCAAACCTGGGGAGTGGAAGGAAAAGTGATTCTCACACCCATATATATCAATATAGTATCTAAAAAATATAATACAGTGATTTTACATCTAATCATTTCTATATCCTTTAGGATTTAGGCCTCCACTTCCTTCAGTTATCCTTTTCCTTGTCCATCAACTCCCCAAAACTAGCACATACCACCTTGTGGTGGTGGGGGAAATAGATCAAACCATATACAGCTTCCTAATTTTCACTATTATCCTCTACATAGACATATAACTTTCATAACCCCTTTATAATATTATTATATATTCTTGAATGGACCCTAAACCATATATAAATCAGTTTTACAATGGTTTAGACAATCCTAAGGGAGGTTTCCCCATCCATTGGAAGAGAAACAATGCCTCTCTCTCAGATGACTAGAATAATACTGAGATCCTTGAAATACTAATCTAAAGTCATGATAACATATCTTAAATAATATTGAATTCATTTTTCATTGTGTATTACTTCTACTACCATATTATTATGTCTCATATTCTCTGTGCCTAATAACTGTACCAACTATCATCACCCACTCTTCCATGAATATCTCTACTACCAAATCCCACTCTAGCACTCCAAAAATGGTATGAATGAAGAGAGATATCACTCTAGGCCAAAAAATCTCAAAAATAAATACCTGACCAAGGGTCCTTTATCAGATAAAAAATAACAATCCTTATCCATATATTATAATTAGAGGAATATCACCCTCTCCCAACACTCATCCATCATCATGTCGCCCCTGATAAATATACAAAAGCATTGGGATATGAACAGATCCCAATGTGGCTGGTTTAGACTCATACATGTAGATATGCATGATTTTTATCCTAGAGAGAGTCATATCATCATGTTTTTGAGTCACTAAACTCTAAAATCACCCATTGGATACCTAAATAATAATAATCGGTGGGACTTCCATTTGATCTATAAGTGTCCTCACAGGGTGGAAACATGGGCAATTGCCTCTGTCAATTCCTCATCTTTATAGGGATTTGTATAACCCTAGAACCTAGATGTTCACTACCTCTAAAACTAGTGAATCATGATCAAAATATGAACATACATGCCTAGTATAGATGTTGCAACCTGTTTCTCAAAGATTAATGGAGAAAATAGAAAACTAATCGAATGTACCAGCTCTTATACAATAACTTTTACAAAATACTAATCAAACAAAACATCATAATAATAATTATACTATATAAAACTTTCTAGAAAATAATTCATAGGCATCCTGAAATAAAATTAAGATGTACCACAACCAATGAACATTCCCAAGGCATTGTCCCATGAAGAGAATGGAAACCACATCCCATTACTATATAACACATATACTAATGTTATCCCTACTACTAGTTACAAAATGTACCTAGTACAATATAAGTGTATAAAATTTCAGGTGAATGGATATGTTGACCACCACACCAAAACTAGATTCCCTGATGAGAAATTAAAACTATAATGAATTTAAATTTTTTTCCATAAATCCCAAACCAAACCTCAGAGCAAGACAATCTTCAAACTCCAGTTCTAAGATGAAACTTACTCTGATACCTCTCTATAATTTCCTGACCCACTGGGGCCCACATAACCTATAGTAATCCATGTGTGACACCTCAATCCCACCTACAGTAGGCTATGGGATGGCTACAAGAACTATGTAGGAAAATCTCACACATAAAAGGTCATAGCATTATTTACATGTACACATAAATGAATCAATAAAGACCCATACGATGATAAAGGGTAAATAAAATTGATAAAAAAAATGAAGGCATAACATTTGTCCCACATTAGAGTACAAAAAATTACTAGAATGAAATAAAGGGTTACTACAATCTAACTCATAAGATAATTAATGGTTTCAACCTCCTAAGTACAAGGAGAATGTTATTAAATGAAACTTGTTGTCCAACCATTATCATATTATCTCACTATGATCCACCAACTAATGGTCCTCATAGGACTCAATAAATGTCTATTGTTGTCCATAAGATATGAAAAGTGCGCTGAGAGGCCATTGAAGGGTGAGTTTAATATAAACTAGTAGAAAACCATGACATAACCAAAATTATGCATCAAGAGGGTAGTTGGATCATCACAAGGTATGTGAATAGGATATGAGATGTAGTAAAAAGAATAAAACAAATATATAACCATGATAGACTCTAATTCACAAAGAGATATCAACCATACATCCATCCATATGGTTATTCTTGAAGATTTTAGGTATCACTCATCTAAAAGATCTCACTCCACGAGTCAGGATCTCACTACTAGGCCTCTTTTGAGAGGTCGTACTTGTCGTGTCATTCGAAATTACACATTATAACTCCAAATTTGTAAAAATATAGATATGGGATCACACCTTTGACTGTTGGGGGACACTAAAATACATTTTGGATAAATATTATATGTAGGGTATCAATTCCTTCTTTATGGTGGTCATGCAGATACCACAAATCACACATAGGTTGAAGAAGGAATGATAGTGCATCGCATCCTGATCACATGAAGGAATACCATAGAATTTATCTAATAAAAAACAATAAATGGTATCAAAATACTATAACCAATATTTAATTCAACATTGTACCTTCTTATTGATGGACTAAGGGATCATACTCAACTAAAACAAGTCCAAATTGAAGAGATGGAGGGCCTCAACCTACCCTTGAAAATGTAAATTGTGTGTAGTGCATGTACATGATGTGTATTACCATCCCTATGTGTTATCATGTATCCATATCTCACACGGAATGTAATTATCCGTGTACATGGAATGTACTTTAGTGGTGAATAGAATATATATTTCAAGGCAGAACTCGGTGTGCCTCCATCCCATACCCATTTACATATGGCCATGCTCACCTACTTTGAACCATGACCATGTACATGGATGTGTTGTAGTACCGGGAAGTTATCATGTATTTTACTCCTTTCCATGTGTCTGGATGTGTTTTCTCCATTGTACCCTCAGAGTTTCTCATCAAGGCACCATCAATGGGCCACATGACATGTGATATGTGTCATATGGTGTGTGATATTTTTCTCCATGTGAAACCCTATCGCAACAAATGAATAACTGCCCAGATTATGTTATTCAGACTATATGTCATTTAATAGTAATTTTTTAAATAGTTTAGGTCACACATTAGATTATTAATTTATCACTTTTCCTACCAAATAAACTTCCATACTCATAGATAGACTCAGATCACAATAAGTATGAGACCTTCAATATCCATCAACCAGATTCCAACAAAAAATCCGATTGAAAAAACACCACCTTCATAATGCACCATATTTTAGGACCCAAATTACTACTGAAGAAAAATCAAACTTTTCTTAGTCCACATATAATTATCTTCCCCATTGTCATCACACCTCTATCACTTTGATGATCACAAAACTAATCCCTCGGTATCAATCAGTTATGTCGAAGAAAGTTCATACAATTATCAAATACAAATTATTTATATTACAACTGCCCAATGGAATTTTCATCAACTAATGTGTGAAGAAACATAAATAAATGAAAAAATCGCAATATTAGCAATTAATATCATCCCTTGTTTTGGATCACCTTGATTCTTTTCGATTAGAACAATCAACAAAGAGAATGAATAAATAATATCAATCCCCCATGATCATAGGATGTTAAACCTAAGCCCAAAAGGAATGATCAACCCATGAATTAATTTATTAGTAGATTTATTTTCATTTATAAGGGGAAAAAATAATTGAAATAAAAAAATGTATAAAATTCCTTACCTTGTGTTAGTATCAATCATTGGAAGAAAATAGTCATGTGTCATCATCACTAGTGAGATCCATGAACTCTATTGGTGAAAATGATTCATCATCAGCTTTCATTCGCCAAAATATCCTCCAAAAACTAGTCTCTCAGTACCAGGGTTTTGTGGGTAACCCTAGGGGTTTGGTATAACTATGATTACATATAGGGTATTAGGTCACTACATCAAAATAAAAAAATATATTATTTTAGTATTTGCACCTACCAAAACCCATTATTAAAAACCCAACGTAGATAAATATTATCCCAGGTCCAAGATAAAAATCAAATTATAGATTCAACGATGGTATCATATTTTCTATTTCAGGCTCTATTTTGGATTTATTTAAATATTTCAAAAAAAATAGTGTGATTGTGTGTGATATAATATATATAATATTTATAAAATATCAATATCAATCCTCTCAGGGCCTCAAAATCCCATGCCAACTCAACTCCATATCTAAAAATATTATTTCATATATTTCAATTCTTTAAAATAAAAAAATATTTTTATTATTATATCCATCTACTATTTTATCAAATAGGAATTGAAGCTTTCGATTGTGCGTAAGGTGGACTAATGCCACCCAAATCTGTGTAATTCATTTTTGATAACCTCCTATCATAGATAGATACAATAATATATTTATTTTTATATGTGATATACTTTAAATAATTATAATTTTGGATTTATAATTCCAAATATCCCTCATTACCTTCCAATCCTTTGGAAAATGAAAATGTCTCTCTTGTGTACGTGTCAATTACTGCCTCCGTAAAGTGATGTGATTCAATTTTGATTTTATTTTCACATTGATGGTAATAAGGATATATTTGATGAGTATATATTATTTATATGATATAATAATAATTATGGAATTTTGAATTATTATTCACCTTTTATCATTATTTCTTTCGAAAAAATGGATTCAATGTTCATATGTACGTACGACCTACCATCTACATGAACAATGTAATTCATTCTATATCTATAAAAAGTATGGATGACTCTAAATATGTACATAATGAATTTATGTGATATTAATATTCTTATTAACATTATGGAGTTGACAAAAAAATATTCAAATAACAAGTACAACAACTAATGAACCAAAACATACATGAAAAATGAAGCAGTTATCACGTAGAATAGTATTTTCAATAAATAATTGTCAATAAAAATGTGTTAAATGGTTATAAAAAATTATATATGCTATCATATATATTATATTGGATGTTTGAACATATATTATGGAATTCAGAGATAAGGTAAGGTATTTTCATCTTACTTTTATTTTTGTGGAATACATGTCATATTCACCACTTGTTTCTTTTTTGTGTGTATATACTACCCATTAATGTATTTTATGATACCTATTATGGAGATTATATGATATAAATTCCCATATAAAGTTATTTCACTAATGGGGAATATGATTCAAATGTTACCAATGTGGTAATGGTTTGTATGTCATAATCTAATTGTTTGTCGATATTGTTTATAATTATATTTCTAATGATGAAATATTATGATATATCTATAAATAAAAAAATTAAATTTATTCTCCTTGGGTTATTTATTGAAATTAAATTTCATTAATTTCATTATAGTATATTTATTTACTCAAGATACTGAAATATTGTTTTTAAATAATAATGATGGTATTTCTCCCTTCAGTGAAAAATACATCCTATTTCATGTCCATGTATTCTAAGAATGTTTTATTTTTTTAATATTTTCCAATAATTTTTAATTTCCTTATTATCTCTGTTTTAACTTTTGAACAAACATTTTTAATGTAATGTTCATTTATTTTTTAAAAATTTATAGTTTTGACTCCTTACTAAAAATGAGAAATGAATATTTGTTTTAATGTGTACGGAGTGAATAGTATTTCCCAATGTCATGACCACTCAATGATTTAATTATTACATTGCATGTTAAAATTCCTATTTTAAAATAATTTTTTTGTTAAATATTTGCGATGTTTTTATATCATTAAAAATAGATTTTCAAAGTAGAAATGGGATTTTCCATAGTAATGTTTTTAATGATATTTTAATTTAATTTTAATTTATCAATGACAAAAAAACCCTGGATTTAAACTATTACTTAATGCGGATATGATCCAATTATTCCATCAGTATTTTTGCATTTTATTTTTTATTAATATAAAGATAATATTTTTACGAGAACTGTTTCTTTTCCACGGGTTATGTTTACGAAAACCATTTCTTTTCCACATATTATACTATGTTGACATGTTTATGAAACCCAAGTAAATTTTATGGGATAAAAAATTATAAATTATCTTTGATCTTTTAGCAGACATATGTATGATTGTCATTATGCGACGTGCGGGCCTACAATTATATATCACTCTCATTTATTGGATAAATATTACTGTTCTTCAAGTTCAAATGATACACTAGAAGTTATCCCTAACCCAATAATAGAGGGTATAGGGTATGATATCCCATTCGTAATAAAATAGGTTACAATTGAGGTTATCCCAATATCAAAATAGGGTATATGGAAGATTTTCCCAAAGCCCAAATATATAACCTGGGTGTTTATCCCAAGCATAACATGTTTTGAATGTCTTGATGGGTAGTATTCACATAAAATTGTAAATGTTTATTTTTATGCAACTAATCAATGTCTTCTTCCTATTTTCTTCTCTCGTAGATTATTATAGAGACCCTCATGTTTCATACATTATGATTAAATAAAATTTTCATAATACATAATACATAATATAATTAGATCCCCAAAAACTGTACTATTGTAGCGCATTTGGAATCATAGAATCATAAACATTAGTACATAAAGGAGATAAATTATCTACCAATAGGTTCTTACTAACTACAAACCTTATTAAACTCATTAAAAAAATTAATATTTTCGTAACCTAGGAAAGGAAATATAAAAATGATTGAGATTAAATATTTATAAAAGGTAAACAAGGAAGACATGTAAGCCTTATCATGATTATAAGGATATGATAACATGATCAATAAAGTAGAATATCTTACCATGTATATCAAAGATCATAAACAAGAATCATAGAATAAATCATTGTTGTTCATAAGACATGAATCATAAGTAAATACAGAACACAAGACATGACATGGTAACATAGGAATAAAACATGGAAGTTTGGCAGAACCATAAGCATGTACAATTATTTCCATACTATAAAAGGAATCATATCCAAATAGATATTAGTGGAAACGTTCCTTTACTAAAATGGTTTCATAGGCTATTGTAGCCCTATATTACTGAACTAAGTTCAGTCATAGTTCTAGCCCTGTAATAATGAACTAAGTTCATTTCTTGTTCTAGTTTTATAATATTGAACCAAGTTCATTTCATGTCCTGGAATTTTCTATGTCATGATATATATGTCTTTACCCAATTAATTGGAGGGAGAAATAGGTCCCACCCATCTCATAATAAAATAATACGTATATGTTACACAAAATGAAAACAATCATATCATAACCTTGTAAATGAAATGGCTTTCATAAACAAGTAGGTATATCCAAACCAGTGGAAAAAGGTGCATGTTTCATAATAATTTTATCATAAGTATAACTCATGAAAAGAAACAGGCTTCATAGGCATATATCCTATGAAAGGGAAAAGAGTTTCATAAACATATTTCCCATGAAAGAGAAACATGCTTCATAAAAATTTTGAAATCAAACCATAAAACATTCAGTGAAAAAATATGAATTCATAAATTGAATAACTTCCCCAAAAACTCATGGGTTACACCAATAGATATAATCTTAGGTGTAAAATAATTTGAATTATTTAGAATCATTTTTTGAGGGAAATATACATTCTTCTTTAAAAAAGGTGTTTCAAAACATAATAAATTTTTTAAACAATTTTCATTGTAAATAATTTTAAAACATTGAATTGGGAGTTGAAATAATTTATTACCACCCTTTTCCTTTAAAAAATATAAAATAATCTTTAAAAAAATTCAAAACAATTTTGAAAATAAGGTTTTTGAAATAATATTGACTTCTGACCGAAAATAGAAGTACAATCATATTATTATTAAAAATATTATTACTTATTTTTTCTGATGCTTTCACCGGGGTGTGTGCATCCGTCTATGAGGATGCGTTGTTGTGTAGCCCTGCATTCCCACTTTCCAAAGGTGGGCTGCATCCGTCACTTATTCAGGGAAGTATGGTCCTTGATCTAAATGGGATGATGGTATGTCAGTCTCTCCTTCCATGGATTCCTCCTCAGAGCTCGTTACCTAGTCTGAGTCTCCCTCAACGATTTAATACGTTGTTCATGAAACACTTCCCGGTGCCATATCTTCATGGACGCCGGTTAATTTCGCTTCTTCTTTTAGGACATTCCAAGGGGTCATGTCATGGAAGAAACCATCGGTCGGTGGAGTAGTCATGTTGGGGCATCTTTGGGGTGTCTAGATGCTGGAACATTGGCGCTTCTGTCTTTGGTCCCTTATTATAGGGCTTCTCTAAGGCACAGAATCCCAAGGCATCCCATGTCGAATGCAATGAATTGTATTCTCTAGGCATGTCTTTGAGGTTTTCTCAGCTTCCCATGTATAATACAGGGTATGCCATGAGTTTAACTTCCAGGGGGGACGGATCGAACTGATCGGAACACTGACGGGTGTGGATCAGATGAGTGTATCTCGTGGAGGGTGCACTAATATAGGTGGGTAGGAATGACCTCATTGGGATGTCGAAACCCGGGTAAGAATCAATATGGATGATGGGTGGTGTGTGAACTGGGCGGTAAGTGGGATGAAACCGCTGTGAGAACTGCGGTAATGTCAGGTTTGAGTCTCAGGGATACTTCTTACGTATCCCCATGGCAGGGAATCAACGTCAGTGTAGTTCAGTGGAGCGATGGGATACCTGAGGAACTGGACCCTAAGAATGGACATGTAGACAGGATCTGGAGGAAGTGGAACCTCTGGGATAGGGTATGACCTTCCTGAGAATCATAGGATCGATGGAGAGGTCAGACTTTGGGCTTGAATTGGGATGTACACATAGGACAATATCCCAATTATTTGTATGGGGATTATGTGTGGTTAGCTTCCAGGGTTGGCCTGATGCCACTAGGACAGACCAAAGGTGTGGATCCCCACAAAGGGGATTACTACCGATTACCGCTGGTTTCTGGCACACAACATCTTACCACTGTGTAGAGACATAATGGCTTACCGCCGGATGGGAAACAATGGCTTACCGCTGATTATGGTGCAATGAATTACCACTACAGAGGGGCGAATCAAGTTTAATGTCATTCAGGAATATGGTGAACCGATGTGAGGTGGTCAGGTTTGGTGGGTTTCTGCGCTTGAACCTCAGGGAGGATTCTGACATACATTGCCTTGGCAAGGATCAAAGTCATTGTAGTTTTGAAATGGTGTGTCGGTGAACCAACATGAATGTGGACCTAGGGTCCAATTGTTGATGGGCTTGAACCTCAGGGAGGCTTCCTATGTACCTTACCTTGGCAAGGATCAATGAATGTATAGTTCGGAATGGGGTGTCGGTGAACCGACTTGAATGCGGACCTGGGGTCCGATGGTTTTTGGGATTGAACCTCAGGGAGGCTTCCTACGTACCATGAATTAGAAAATATCAAAGTACACATAGTTCGGGATGGGGGAATTAGGGCTTACACTTTGAGGCAGCCTAGAGTGTTGGTGAACAGATGTGAATGGAGGTGGGACCAATGGTTTTTTGTGCTCAAACCTCAAGGAGGCTTCCTACGTACCATGCCTTGAAAAGGATCAATGTCCACATAGTTCATAATGGGGTTGTGGTGTGGGGATTACACTCAAGGTGGACCATGTAGGATGTCATGGTCGATGCTTACTCTAAGCCAATGTGAGTCACACTCGGTGTGAGAAACAAGAGGCAGTAGAGACCAGACAATCACGTCATGAAAGGTGCATCTGTGGAATGTTAAGTGGGTCTTGTGCATGGTTAGCGCCCCAAAGAGGAAACAGGGGTTGACGCGTGGTTTGTATCCTAGGTAGATGGAGATTTGGACTTACTCCTGGATGGAAGCTCATGGTGATGAAGCCCAACAGGAGAGGGATTTGGAAAGGAAGAAGATATGAGAAGCACCCTTCCCCACCACGCCCTTCCCTGGCCTTTGGCGTGGAAGAAGAACGGATGAGAAGGGATGATACCTCCCACAAGAAAGGCTAGGGGCTTACACCGAGATGGTTTCCCTTTACCTGTGCAGGATGCATGGGGGAGTCATAGATTAACTTCTTGTGTTGAGGACAATGATTCCTAGTAGTATAACTTCCTGCAGCTTGGACATGCGGGTTCACTTCGCACCCCTAGGACTTATATAACTGATACCCGCTGCACCTTAGTGAAGGGAAGGTACCGACAATTCCATAGATTTGGGGGTTTTGGGAGGTTATCCCATTGGGGTTCCACATTAGCATGGATATGCAAAGAAGCAATAGCAGTTAGCCTTCCTATGAGAAGAAGCATGAGGCAATGCAATGTAGTGTGAAGTACCACCCAAGGGACTTTGAGGATAGTTCGCACGAACCTAGAGGGTCGTACAAGAAACGAGCATATAACAAAGGTGTTTTCGGCATGGAAGGATCCAAAAAATGATGCCCAAAAGTGGTACATCATGGGTGCACAAGGAGGGATACTTCTGCACCAAATCAACCGTTGCGCGAAAAAAGAACGGGTCGGCGTGTAATAGAGCTGCCCACACGAAAAAGGCCGGGGTTGTGCTTGGAAAGGAGGGCACACAATTGGGAAGTAATTGCATTCCGAAGTAAGGATTTAATGCAATTGAAAGGAATTGTGCATGGGGGACGAGACTCGATGGGATTTGGACAATGATTAATCCCGAGTGATCTCGCACAAAGGCGGACCCCCGGGAGACCTGACGTGAAAAATTAAGTACCTGAAATCCATATTTTTCACGCACGAGAGGGAATTTAGCGTCATAGAATGGTTCATATTCCTCATCCATTGGATGTCAAAGGGGAAACCTTCTATTTATAGGCTCTTGGGGTTGGATATTCCACGTGGAAATAAGGGCGGTGCGAAATATATCGCGCTAGCATCGGCAGCATGAAAATACAACCGTGCGGGGCAGGGGCTCAAAAAATTCCACCCTCGTGCGAAAAAATCTCGTGAATCACTGATTGTTTTCATGCCAAATAGGTTTTTTTCTGTGCACCATTGATTTTTTTTCACACGGACCCTTTGGTCCCCCCGGAATGGATCCTCGGGTCTAAATATGGCTTTTCTTTGTCGCGATCAAACATTATTTTTCCCTTATGTGTTTTTCAGTAGCTACAAATTCCCCCCTCAGAATCGGATCGATGAGGAGCCGCAATGGTTAGATTCTGAGGAAAACACTGAGATACAGGACTCCCTGGGGCCTACGCACGATCAAAACTAGAACGACGCGTAAAACTGATATGGTGCACATAATCGGATTTTCGTGCAGTGGAGAAACCTATCTTCGGGCCCATAAAAACCCTTCAGGACCCTCATTCCGTATTTATTTTCTCACGTGATAAGCTAGAATCTCACGTGCATGAAAAATTTCCTCCGCTGTGTGCAAAAAACTCTTTAGTTGCATTTAATTCTTCGAGGTCAGCCGTCTTTTTACACGTCAACCCTGGATTTTGCTTGCTAACTTTTGATATTCTGCACCCACTTCTGATTTTTCACGCCACCTTCCTATTTTTCACTCCAGCCTCTTAAGACCTTTCCTGCAGAAGATGGCCACCAATCGGGATGCCGTTGAAGGTGAAGCTGAATTCACCGCTCGATGGTCTGAGATGGTCACCAACCCTGAGGTTTATGGTTCTCGAAGGATCGTATCCTTCAACCACACTCTTTTTGACATGCTAACACCATCCCATAAGGAGTAAGCACTATCCGACAACTTTTTGTTTTGGGACTTCAGTATCTTGGAGGAGGTACCCATTCCATGGTTTGAAGTCGACACCCCACGGTCATGGGTGACCCACGAGGATGACCTACTATGGTACAATATCACCTACAATGGTCATCCTACTAGAGAAACTAGACGTATGGATGTTTACGTCCTGAATCCCAATACCAAGACCATTTCGGGGAGCGACCCTGTCATGGAGAATTATCCATCCCTTTATGTAAGCACCTTCCATCAGGTTGTTACTTATGAGACCAAAGGTTGGCTGCAGGATTGGGATTTGCTGTCTAGAGGAAATTTCACCAGTGAATGGGCATGTGCATATTTGGTACGCCAGACATGTGACCGGTTTGGGGCTGAACCATGGAACATCGGTTTATTCGATGTGGTGTGGATGTCGTAGTTTCATATGTACTATTATCATGAGATTGGACTAGAGCTATTTACTCGATGGTCCCTGGATACCAATACCTTCCCTCTTCATCATGCAGAAGTTGGTATCATCCTTTGCGATGTTCCTTGCATTGGGGATATCCCTTTGGATGTGCACTACTACAATGAATTCCCCACACCAAGGAACATCTGGGGAGACAGATCATGAAACCCTATGCTGACATGGCACTTGTTGGAGATGGCTAAGGAGAGGTTGTAGTCAAGGATTGTTTGAAGGACATCGATTACAAGATATGGTTTAGTTTGTTCTTGGAAAGAGACTCGGATATCAAGATGCTGGGACGATGGAGATGGTGTCCGACTACGGCCCAGAGGAGAAAAAGTGGATCGTACTGGAGGATCCTGGAGGCAGGGGACTATCAATCATGGGGTTTTAGAATAAATGAGAGTCGGGAACCAAACATTTGGTACGCCAGATTTCTTGCTGCATTCTTGAGTGGGTGGCTCTTACCAGTGAGGGACGCAAGGATGGGAGTTCATCCAGTGACCCTGGTGATAGTTGGAATCATGGAAGACAATCAGAGATTCAATCTAGGAGTCCCCGTGTTTGCTCGTATGTACACCATTTTGGGATTCATTTTGAAAGCGGGGTGTTTCCCTCAGAATCCGGGGATAACCGCCTTGATGGGAGGTTCAAACATTCTGATCGGTTTTTAATGGGTTTGTTCGTAGAACCGGAAACATCCAATGATTCCACATCCATTCGGACCTACTTTCCAAAGGTAGGTACTCATTAGTTTGTGGATCGATGAGGCTTAGGAATTTGAATTGGTCGAGAGGATGGGAGGTCGGACTCATCACACCTTTTTTAGGGGAATTATTGTCTACTCTGGGACTCTCTTTATAGATTTAAGTTATGTTCGTGAATCCTTATTACATTACCCAGTATAAAATGAGCTTTCCTTCAGATCTGAAAATCAATTATTAAATATGTAGGAAATATAGAGAATCTTTTGTATGTATTCGAGGTTCTTCATCGATAGAGAATCATCTGTATTTATTAGAGATTCTTGGTCAATGGTACCCTTCGACACATTTATAAAAAATTCTCTTGGTCATTATGATGACCATGCAGTTTTTAAAGCCACTCAGTGGGGCATTTAAAGTTTATTGTCATTCAGATGGACATGGATTATTTTAGTGTTGGGATCGAACCCGTAGACGGGCTACCTACGTATCCTTTGTTTAGAAAAGGAATAAAAATCCACATAGTTCATGTAAGAGAGTATTATGTTTATGATTGATGGCTCAAAGAAGGATGTCACAATTACTTTTACACTCTAAGATCACGCAAGTCATGCTCGGTGTGAGAAACAAGAGGTATTGCTAAAAATTAGACAATTGTGCCATGAAATATGCAATCATAAGAATTAATGTGGGGCTTATGTATGTATGAATGCCCAGATAAATGAAGGTTAGGATTTACATTAAGGAATAAATCCAAGAACAGGGTCCATAAAGGTATATGTGCTTCATGGAGATTTTGAATACTCTAACTTGGGGCTTACTCCTAAAAAGGAGGCCCAAATTAGGAGAATACTTATGATTCGGTTTTACTCCTGAAATGGAATCCCATATCAAAAGTAAATTAGGACTAGTTAAGAGAAATTAAGACTGGGGCTTACTCATGAAAAGGATGCCCAGGTCAAGGATTAAGGATTGGGGCTTACTCATGAGGAGGATGCCAAAATTAGGGGACTGGGGCTTACTTCTGAGGAGGATGCCCAGATTTGGGAACTTTATGAATTGGGGCATACTCCTAAGGAAGATTCCCAAGTTAAGTATTATTACTGGGGCTTATGCCTAATGAGGATGCTCATATTTGAGACTGGGGCTTACTCCTGAAAAGGTAGTCCAGGTTAGGGGATCTGCGGCTTACTCCTAAGAGGATGCCCAAATTAGAGGACTTATGACTGGGGATTATTACTGAAAAGGAGACCCAGGTTAAGGATTCTCTCATCTTAAAGGATGAAGTTGAATGAATGAAATCTCAATCTTTAGTGACATAAAGATGTGTAAATCACAAGGTTTTGAGAGATATTACATAGAATACCTTTCAGATAAGGAATTCAAATCAAGAAATCATGCCATAAATGGCTTTGAAGAGTGTCTTGAAGACTGAATCTTGAATAGGAAATGTGTAATGGCTTAAGAGGGGTGAAATGGGCAAGAAAGGAACCCAAAAAGGACACATGGTGTACTTACGCGATAGTTAACCAGCAGGGTAATACTTGAGCGACTCTTCATTAAATCCTTTAGAATCCTCTTGAGGTTCTTCCAAAAGAGGGGTGCGCAAGATCTATTGAAGGAGTAAGGTGGCACGCAAGTGTGGCCCTTTTCCCTTAAGGGCTGGCCACTCAGGCGCGCAAGTGTTGATGAGTTTCAACACTTAGTCCATCCTACCTCTCTTTAGATCTTCTGTTCTAGGTAAGAAATTACCTTAGAAGTGTTTCAGAAGCTTTGAGAAAAGACTAGGGCGCCAGGAGCTCAAATATGAGTTTCTGGAAAAAATCCTCCCCGAAATGGGGGCGCCCACATGGTCTATTTATAGGCAGGAGAAGACCCTGGGCGGTTACCACTTAGGTCACGCAAGTCACTTGCGCGACCACTAGGCGTCGCGTAAGTGGACTTGTGAGACAGTGATAGAACTTTCGCAGCACATGTGCTTTTGATCCCTTGTTCATTCCATTGTCGATTTTTGATATTTTCTTCAAAGGTTGAATCACTTTGAGCTCAGATATTCCCCTTTTCAGATATTTAGATTCTGTGATGAAAGGAGCATCAACAAAAGTTCCCCCTCATAGTTGGATCCAGAGAGAAAAGAGGATTTGACTCTGAGGTGAAATAGAAAAAACAAGAAATCTGGCAGTTTAAAGTCATTCATGTCAGACATACAAAGGCTAATGTTTAAGGTCGAAATAGATTTGACCGAAATGGATTAGAATTGACTCAATTCCTTGATAATTCATCTGAAAACATATTACCATACTCAAGTATGAGGGGAAATATGTAAGCTATGACTTAAGAATATTTGAATCTGAGGAATGATATGAAAAAGAGCTAAAAGGAATTAGAAGAAGTAGTTTCAAAGAATGAGGTTACCGTTATTTAACAAACCCGTTACGGGGTTGAATTATGCAGGGCCACCTAAGGGCATTGGCTGCATAGTTAAATAAAATAGTATCTTTTGGCTAACAAGTCTGTTAATTAGACTGTTTATGCAAGGACGCCTATGGGAACGTGCTGCATAGTTAGGTAAAAGAACTCTCAGAAATTTACTTTCCTAGTGCTAAAATCTAGTAAAAGTTTATGGATATTCAAACCTTCCAAAGTATACAGTTTACTGTATGGAAAGAGGTACTTGAATATGGAGAAGATATTTCCAAACAAGATTATCGAAGAACTGGATGAATATCACTCCTACGAAGGTCTGATCCAAACATAGGGAAGGATAATATAAACCATAGACTTGAATACTTTCAGATCATGAAAAAGGATATGGGACAAATATGTAAAGGATGGTTATTTTTGTGGATCCCTACATACTGTCATTTAAGACAAATAAGGACAAAAGAGACATTCTTACCAAGAATGAAGTTACCACTATTTGACAAACCCATTAGAGGGTTGAATTATCTAGGGCCACCTAAGGGCATTGGCTGCATAGTCAAATAATAGTATCTTTTGGCTAACAAGTCTATTATATAGACTGTTTATGCAAGGCTGCCTATGGGCACGTGCTGCATAGTCAGACAAAAAAACTCTCAGAAGATTGACATTTTTTTTACCAGAAGTCATGAAAAGGGTTATGTGGATCTGAAAATATTTAAGGTTTGGATTATGACACATAAAGATGGTTATTGTTCAATGTATACAGAGATAGATAGATCAATGCTAACCATAATCATGTTGTGTCTGGGTCCTGAATTGAAATGTTGGACTTCACTACGTATCCCATAAGGCTGAGAATCAAGCCATATGGAGTTCTTAAACTACAATTTAATATCGTGTGGGACAAAAGGATTAGAGATCTTAGTTTAGGGTCATAGAGCTTGGACCATTGTAAGAAATACATAGTGTGTGTTTTCATGGGGACTTTTCAGCCAAGGGACTGAAAATGGAATTTGGGGTTTGGCCCAAAGACTTGGGGCTGGATTCGAGGGACACTCGAACGTTCCTACGTATCCCATAAGGATGGGAATCAATCCCACGTAGTTCTTGAAATACCCTATGTACAAATTTGGTTCGTACATGTAAAGGGTGAAAGGGGACTTTAGTGCAATGATGGTTTCACCCAAGATAAAATGTTCGGGCATTGCCATGTATGCACGTAGTCTTTGAAATGAAACATGATTGAAAAATAAAAAAATAATGGTTCCATCTCAGTTGAGGGTATCAATGAAATTTTTAGTTTATTGTCATACTGGCAAAAGGTTTTGTATAGTTTAACGTCGTATAACAAGGATGAAAGTGAACCAATGTAAAGATATTGATTCTACGGGCGGTTTCACGAATTATTATCGTATGAGATGGAGATGAACCGACATCAAGAGATTGGTTTTGGGCTTGATCCTTGGGAGGTTGCCTACATACCCAGCCTAGAAGGCAAGAATCAAAGTCCATGTAGTTCAATTACTGAATGAATTAGTGATCAAGTTGTTCTTGGGGACAATGATCTAAAAAATGATGTTAGGACTTACACATGGTTAGCGGCCCAGAGAGATTGTTATGCTTGAGGTTTTCACTAAGCTCACGTGAGTCATACTCGGCGTGAGAAACAAGAGTTAACAACAATCTTAACAATGAATAGTTTAATGTCATGTATGACATATAAAGGGACTATGCAGTTTAAAGTCTTGCAGATAGGACTATTGGTGTTGTAAAGTTTAGTGTCATGTAGCAGGGACAAAATACAGTTTAATGTCATGTAGGATGTATCATGGACTTTCTGTACAGTTTAGTGTCGTGTAGTTAGGACGATGGGGACAATAGAGTTTAACGTCATGTTGGACGAAAGGGGGGGACTGTGCAGTTTAATGTCATGCAGTGAGGACAAAAGAGTGCACCATTTTAACGTCATGTTGGACGCATTGGGGACTTTTTCACAATTAAAGGTCATGTTGGATGAAAAAGGGACGATACAGTTTAGCGTCATGTTGGACAAAAGTGCGAATAGTTTGAGGTCATATGCATGGACCTTGGATGGTGCAGTTTAATGTCATGCTGGACGGTGGTGTAGTTTAAGGTCATACAGGACCTTTGATGATTATGTAGTTTAACATCTTTCCAGATGTAAGGGACTTTTATACAGTTTAATGTCATATAGTTAGGACGTCACAGTTTAACGTGTTGCTGGACGTAAGGGACTTGCAAATAGTTTAGGGTCATAAGCATGGACTGTTGATGATGCAGTTTAAGGTCATACAGGACCTAGTTGCAGTTTAAGGTCATACTGGACCATTTAGGGATCTTTTTCACAGTTTAACATCGTGTGGGAAGAAAGTACAAATAGTTTATAGTCATATGTATGGACCGTTGCTGTATAGTTTAACGTCATATAGCAAGGACGAAAGAGGGACTTTTATACAGTTTAGCATCATGTAGTTAGGACGTCACAGTTTAACGTCATGCTGGACGTAAGGGAGTGAAAATAGTTTAGGGTCATGTGCATGGACTGTTGATGATACAGTTTGAGGTCATACATGACCTAGTTGCAGTTTAAGGTCACACTAAACCATTTAGGGAATTTTTTCACAGTTTAACGTCATGTGGGATGAAAGTAAAAATAGTTTAAGGTCATATATATGGACCGTTGCTGTATAGTTTAACGTCATATAGCAAGGACGTGAACTTTTTCACAGTTTAACGTCATGTGGGACGAAAGTAAAAATAGTTTAAGGTCATATGTATGGACTGTTGCTGTATAGTTTAATGTCATATAGCAAGGATGAGAACTTTTTCACTGTTTAACGTTGTTTGGGACGAAAGTAAAAATAGTTTAAGGTCATATGTATGGACCGTTGCTGTATAGTTTAATGTCATATAGCAAGGACGAGAACTTTTTCACAGTTTAACGTCGTGTGGGATGAAAGTACAAATAGTTTAAGGTCATATGTATGGACCATTTCTGTATAGTTTAACATCATATAGTAAGGACGAAAGAGGGGCTTTGCAGTTTATACAAAATACTTCTTCAAAAATTTGGCATTGGTTGGAGTAGTGATGAGTTCTCCATCCATTGAGATTAATGAATAAGCTCCATTGGAGTAGACCCTATGTATTGAATAAGGTCATTCCCATTTTGGCTCAAGCTTGGGAGGTTTCTTTCCTGGTATCATTGGACTGATAACTAATACCAATTCTCCCGGAGTGAATGAACGAAGTTGAACTTTTTTGTTAAAAGCTCGTGCTATTCGATTCTGATAGACTTCCAAGTGGTGAAAAGTGCACAATTGTTTCTCATCTAACTGTTCCAATTCATTCAATCACTTTTGAGATTGTTCATCTATAGAGGATTGATCACAAATGGAAACTCTGAGCGATGGTAGTTTAACTTCAATGGGAAAGACGGCTTCCGTTCCATATACCAATGAATATGGAGTTGATCGAGTTTCAGTGCGAGTGGTAGTCTGATAAGCCCATAAAGAATGAAAGAGTTTATCGGGCCATGACCTCTTATCTTTATCCACCATCTTTTGCAGTATATTTGAAAGAGTCTTGTTAAAGGCTTCAATAGGGCCTTTGGCCGCTGCATGATACCGAGATGAATGGTTGGATTTGATGTTGTATTCTTGATACAACTTCTTCATCTCGGATGAACAGAAATTGGTTCCATTGTCCGTCAATATGGTATGATGGACACCAAATCTGGTATTGATGTTAGACTTGATGAAGCTAACAATGCATTTAGAACTGACTTCCTTGAGAGTTATTGCATCTGCCCATTTGGAAAAGAAGTCAGTAATAGTAAGAATATACTTAAACTGCTTGGCCATAGCCGAAGGGTAAGGTCCCACCACACCATTCTCCATGTGGCAAATAGCCATGAGTATTTAGCTGTATGAAGAAACTCTTGAGGCTGATTAATGAAGTTGGCATGTACTCGGAATTAATGACACTTCTTTGTGAAATCGACACAATCTCGTATCATTGAAGGCCAAAAGTATCCAAGCTTTCGAATCTGATCAGACAGTCTATGTCCAGACTGGTGGGCACCACAGACTCCTGCATCAACTTCTTTCATGACAACCATTGTCTCTTCACCATCAATGCATCTAAATAGAACTCCATCAAAACCATGTTTGTAGAGAATTTTCTCTAGGTGATATGGGCTATCCTAAAGAGTAAAATTAACCACACGTCGCCAGATTTGTTCTTTCTCAGCTCTATCAGGTATAAGTGTTCCATTTTGAAGTTATTTTCTGATAGGTGACATCCATCCTGTAGTATGACCATACGGTTCAGGAATGGGAAAAATTTCATTAATTTCCTCTGTTCTGATTCGAACATAAGGTGAAATTGCATGACGGTGGGCAATACTGATGGTTGTCTCGTCCCGATTTGGATCTGCCAGAGCTGTGGCTATATTATCCAATGCATAAGCTTGAGCATTTTGTGATCTTAGGATATAATAAAATGTTTGTTCCAAAGGGAATTCCACCATTAACTCTCTGATGTAATCCTACAAAGGTATTATTTCTTCTTTTCTGATGGCATAATCCCCATTGACTTGTTTGATTACCAGGTCTGAATCACCTTTCACCTTTATGTGATTCACTTGTGCTTGAAGTGCTAATTCCAAACCTACGATGAGAGCTTGGTATTATGCTTCATTATTGGTACCACCTTACCACAATAATAATGAATAAGGTAACACTGCCTTTTTTGGAGAAATGAGCACAATTCCTAAGCCAACTTTGTTGAATTTAGGATTTTCCATTTTCCTCCCTGTTGGACTTCTGGAAGCACTATCAAAATACATTTCCCATGCCTAAGGAATTTCTTGAATATAGAAGACTTCCTCATCAGGGAGTTCAATATCTGAATATGTATCTTCCACTAAAGGGTGATCAGCTAGGAAATCAGCCAGAGCTTGTCCCTTTATCGACTTTTGAGACACATACTGAATGTCGAATTGATGAAAAATAACTGCCCACCTTGCCAGACGTCCTGTAAGCATTGGACGACTTAGGATAAATTTGAGCGGGTTATTTTGAGATACCAATTGGACCTTTTGATGTTGCAGGTAGTGTCTCAACTTCTGAACTGAAAAGATTAATTCCAGGAAGCACTTCTCAATTCTTGAATACCGGGTTTCTGCTTCAAGCATGGTTCGACTGAGATAGTAGAGATTGTTTTCATTCCCAACATCATTCTTTTCAGTAATAAAGGAACCCAATGATCACTCTAGAGATGTCACCTAGAGGATAAGTGGTCTTCCTTCAACTGGTGGAATGCGTACCGGCGGACTCAAGAGGTATTTCTTGAGAATATCGAATGCTTCTTGACATTCTTCAGTCCACTGGTAAGTGACTCCCTTTTTCATCAATTTGGTGAAGGGTAAAATTTTACCTGCTAAATTGGTTATGAAACACCGAATATAGGCTAAGTGTCCTTGAAGTCCTCTTAATTCTTTCAAATTTTGAGGAGCTGGCATACCAAGGATTAACTTGGTCTTCTCAGGATCGACTTCAATACCACGATGGCGTACAACAAAGCTGAGAAAGTTTCCTGAGGTTACCCCAAAAGCACATTTTAAGGGATTCATCTTCAAATTATGTTGTCGAAGCTTGCAGAATATCACTTCTAAATCATCCAAGTGATTAGAACGTTGTTTGGATTTAACTACCAAATCGTCTACATAGAATTCAACAATCTTCCCTAAGAAGGGTTTAAAGATACGATGTATAGCACGCTGATAAGTTGCACCTGCATTCTTTAAGCCAAAGGGCATTACCCGTTAGGAAAACACACCCTGAGGGGCTCTCAAGGATGTAGATTCCTCATCTTTTGGGGCCATTCGGATCTAATTATATCGAGAATATCCATCCATGAAGGAAAGTGCTTCATAGCCAGCTGTTGCATCAATTAGATGTTCTGTAATTGGAACTGGGAAATCATCCTTAGGACAATGCCGATTAAGATCTCTGAAATCGATGAAAACTCTAATTTGTCAGTTCTTTTTCTTTACAGGGACTATATTAGCCAACCATTTGGGATATTGAACTTCTCTAATGAAGTTATCTTTGATAAGCTTATCCACTTCAGCTTTAATTTTGTAAGCATAAGTTGGGTGTGTTCTTCTCACGGCTTGCTTAAATCCTCGATTTCTTCTGGTAAACCCAAATGATGAGTAGAAACATCAGGATCAAGACCAGGAATTTCTGTATAGTTCCAGGCAAATATATCTTTATTTTTCTTTAGAAAATAAATATTCATCTCTTTCTCTTCAAGAGTCATGGCCGCTCTGATTAAAGTGGGGTGTGGATCTCCTTTTGTACCCATATTTATTTCTATGAGTTCATCCACAGTGGTAGAGATACCCTCTTCAAATGCTAGAGGAGAATTTCTAAGATCTTCCTCTTCTTCTCCATAATGTGTTATTTCTTCAGTTTCTACTTGCATAGTAGATGATAATGTATAATTCTCATGATCTGAAGAGATGTCAAAATTTGAAAATTTTGAAGAAGAAGATTCCATTTCTAAACTGATTGATGATGACGGGTCTTCTTTGGGTAATAATGAGTAGATGATGGATTGAGAATCGACAATATTGTTCACCTCCGATGTTTCTATAACATCTTCTGGCCTAATTGGCGAAGCATAGACTTGTTGGATTTCAGTAGATGAAATGAAGACCTCACCATTTTTGCTTTCATAACTGCTTGGTAGATTACCAATTTCTCCTATGTTATCTGGCTCGATTTCCGTAATTGACATTATGGATCTTTCCATAAGAGTATTTTGATTTTGGTCTATCTTGTCAATTTGACTGATGGGCTACACATAATCTGTACTCACATGTGTAAATGGATTTACTGGAATTTTTTCCAAATCATATGGAGAATTAACTTTGGTAATCTCCTTTGTTATGGATTTCTCCCTTTGCTTCATGTGATAGAATTCCACCTCAATGTATTGAGACTCACATGTCTTGACCGGGGCCTTATCACCATACAATGTCCCAACTTGACCATCGAAACAATATTTGAGACATTGATGGTATGAAGAAGGGATATCCGCATGTTGATGTAGCCAGGGACTTCCCAGCAAAATGTTGAAGGCTGAGTCTTGATCAACAACCATGAAATATGAATTGGATACAAGATCTCCAAACTGAGTTCTGAGTGTAACTTCACCCAGTGGCTCTTGTTCATTTTTATCATATCCCTGTAGTATCATGGTGGAAGGAGATAAATCAGATTCTGTGAGGCCCAATTGATGAAGTGTATGAATGGGCATGAGGTTGACTCTTGAACCATTGTTAATGAAAGCTCTTCGAACATCCACGCCATTGACCTTTCCAGACAAGTACAATGGTCTAATATGTCAATGCACAACATCATATTCATCATCATCAGTAAAGGATATTATTGCATAGAATTATGTAGGATTATTCTCTATGTGATAGACTTCAGCTACAACAATTTTGGTTTCAAACTCCTGAGGACTTGACAAAGCCTCAATGAGTGCTTCCCGAAGATCTTTTGACAGATTCAGAGCATCCAAAATTGATAACATGGCTGGTACATGGGCCAAGTGTTTCAATATATCATACATTTGATCCAGAGGTCTATGTTTCCCAATAGGAATATGTGGTTTAGCAGGTACCTTTGAAGCAGAGGCATTGGAAGTTGACGCATCTTGTATTGGGATAGAAGTTGGAAATATTCCTGGTTTTCGAAGATTAGACCGATTAGATCCATTTACTTGTTGAGAAGAAGAAGATGGAACCTTCAATTGGTCTTCCAAAATAACTGTGCCAGGAATGAATTTTCTATTGGTAGAAGAACTTGATTGTTCTTGCTGAGCTCGCTGAAGGGCTCTACCACAAGTTTCTACTGCGTACACAGTTCTAGAAGGGGTATAATTGGAATAGTGGATTCTGAAAGATCCACGTCTTCCCCTATATCATGAGCCCCTGGAACTTCCTCTGATTCCTCTGTTTGATATAGGGAATTCAGGCTCATTGAAATTGAAACTGCGACTAGAATATGGATCTGTTAATTGAATCATATTAACATAGCCAAAGATTAACTCTTAATCTGATGAAGACTCTGCCTGATTAGCCTGTTTAGGCTTTGACGTTTGGTGAGGCAGTGCCCGTGGCTTTGAAGTAGATTTCATGAAGTCCGCCAAAGTAAAAGAAAACTTAGGCTTTGACACATACTCATGTTCATCGGATTCTTTTTCTTTCTTTGAATCATGTTGTTTCTTTGAGTACTTTCCCTCTGACGAAGAGGGTTTTGCCGCAACATTCATGGAATAAGACATAATTGGTTTCCTTAATTGTGTTCGAAAAATAGCATGAGTTCGATTGATTGTCTTTCTGACCATCCAATCGTTATACTTTTGTGCATTTTTGCTTTTGACTTCCATCCATTCATCTTCCTCCTCTGGAACTGTAGCAGTGATACATGATACCTAGGCTGAGGAGCCTTTCAATGTGACATGTCCCGATTCGACCATCTTTTGCAGGAGGTCTTTGAAGACAAAACACTCCTGGATGGGATGCCCCAACATTTGATAAAAAGGGAAATAATTAGGATGGTCTTCATCTCCTTTCTTGTTTGGCCTCTTGGGTATTGGAAATTGAACCAAATTTTTTTCAAGAGCCGAAATGAAATAACCAGGAACTTGTTCATTTTGAAAAGAGTATGTTTTTCTCTTCAGATCCACAAATTGTTTTTGTCTTTGATCTTTTTTATCATCTGGACGAAAAGGCCATTGTTTTTGGCACTGAAAAGGTGGAGCCGTTCGAGAAGATGAAGGTTTTGAGGTAGAAATAGGTATAGGTGCTTGTTTAAGCATAACTGTAGCAGTTTATGCTTTACCAATTCACATTCCTGGAGCTGATGGAATTACACGAGATTTTGCCTTAGCCTGTATAAGGGAATCTTCAATCTGCTGAGCGATTGAAGTAAGGTCTCGAAACCCTCCTATTTATTTCACAGGGATTAACGGCGTGCGTAATTCATCACGCAGATTTTCCACACAGATTGGAAACAATTATTCTTGAGGGAGTTCCAAACTCAAGGAATATGTTAATCCCTTCCATCGAGCAATGAAATCAGAGACCCTTTGATTCTCCCTTTGCTTACAGTTTGTAAGATCGAAAACTGTTGACTTTGGAAAAGTTCAGCTGAACTGAAGGAGGAATTTTTGGCGAAGATCCTCCCATCCGGTAATTGACCGGGATTGCAAGCTTGTATACCAAAAAAAAGATGGTCCTTGCAAGGTTCGCACGAAGCATCTGAGTTTCACTACTTCTTGCTGCTCTGGAGTTCCCATCATAGGATCACAACAAGACACGTAATGCCTCAATTGTTGTTCAGGATCACCTGATCCATTGAAAATAGGGAATACAGGGTTCCAAAAACTGGATGGAGGAGAAATTGAATCTTCTCATTCAGGGTAAACTTTCTTTTCCGGTTGATCTTGCGCACATTTACCTTCAATAGTTTCTAACCAAGCTATTAATGACTCAATAGTAGTTATTAACTTTTGAGAAACATCCGGTTGAACTTGGACTTGGGTAGGTGCAATGACTGGAGCTTGGACAGATCTGGCGATTAGCGTTGCAACTGATGGTAGTACTGCCAACTATTGTTACACTTGACCCGTAGGATTAGACCTATTAGAGTGTAATGATAGAGGAGGAAATTCGTGATCCATATCAGTAGCTGCAACATATTGCTTTGGCTGACTAACTCCAGCATGCTTAAGAAGAAGACTACTCTGAAGTAGTTCTGTATTCAACCTTCTTAATTCCTTTATTTCTTCCTCCTGTTGTGCAAACCTCTTCTCCAGTGAGAGCGATTGACCTTCTCCTGAAAAAGGATATGTAACTTGGTTCTTTCCCTTCCCTTTGTTGGATCCTTTTCGGAGAGGGGGAAGAAGGTTAATCGAATGATTACTTAATTTCTGAGTAATCCTTTGACTTCGTGTACACACACCTTCTTCATTTGTGTCAGTGCATACATCTTATTGAGCAGGAACCTCTTCATCTGAGTCCCCTGAGTGAGCCTCATCTGGTGGATCAGCAACAACGACATTGATGACATTAATCAATGCATAACTCATCACATCCCTTCTATCAGCATTTCTGTGATATTCTCTTCTTTCATGTCTTTGATGAGACATTGACTTTTGTTGATTCAATCCCTTAGGAACTTCTTGATGAATCATAATTTGGAGGTAATCTCATGATAATTTAACTCTTCGTTCCTCTTGAGGTTTCTTCCCCAGTCGAGAAAAGACCGACTTTCTCTGAGGAGGGGATTGATGAATTGAAAAAGTCCCCAGTCCAGTGGACTGGGGTTGTTCCTACTGTTCTCGCCCAACTCCCCGAATCCTTTTTGTTGATTCTGAGGGTTTGTTTAAAAGAGTCCCTAGTCTGGCGAGCTGGGGTTGTTCTTGACATGCTATGTCTGATATTTTCTTGAAAGTCCTCCTGATCATGCGAACCTTAGTCCAGAAAATAGATGGATGCATTAATCTGTATCTGCTTTTATCACCCGGTTCAAAAGACCATTGGATGATTTCCGACCCTTCTATCACTTGGTGACGTGCTTGCTCCAAACGAGAGGCCTGTTCAATATTCTCGTTTGCTTGATGCAAGAGTAATTCAACAACTTGTTCTTTGTATTCTTGATTTTGAGAGGAACTAGTTGAATCCTGTTCTTGGGAAAGCTTTTGATTACAAACAAAGCCCATTGGCTGTGGCCGTCCATGGGAAATAACCTTGCATGAGACCATTTTCGGCGGGCTTTGCTGACTGGAGAGCACCGTGAAATGAAGTGCTCCATGAGCACCCCATCCTCTGACACGAATACCAGATGGGGCATTGTGAATTAACTGACACAATCTTCTTAGTGCGCCAAAGCATGAACATTGAAGGGATCTCTACTGCCTTTCAGCCTTCAGATATCAAGAGACTGATAGAGACGCCAAATCAATCTGATGTTGTAACCCTTCTATTATCTTAAGATGATTTTCATATTCATCATAAGATAATACTTTATTTTTCAACTGAAAAAGAGTTTTCCATATGTTGAGACGAATATCATGAATTTCATCTTCTGTCAAAATTTCTGGAATATTATACTGAGAGTCATCCAGAGGACAAAACATGACTGGCACTTCACCTTTCGCCAGTTTTTTTTCTCATATTCAGAATTTCCTCTTTATCATTTGATGAAGATTCTTCTACCTGATTTGACTAGAGTTGGTGTTTCCTTGTTGCTTCATTGGATTCAACAGGATTGGTAGAGAAATCATTGATCAAACTAGAAGATGCATGACTTAGGGGTGGTTCGGAGAATGACCTACACCATGGGCTAACTTCTGATTGAGAAAGTATTTCACTTTCTAGAGATGAAGCTTCAGACATGACTGGTTTCGCATTTTCATGTGCCTCAAGATAAGAGGGCTTTCTCGGCACTACATTGTCCACTGGAGAATTTTTTGGGCAATGTGCATCACTACTGCGGAGAGGACATTCGCAGTGAAATTCATCATCATGGGGAGGACCACCATAATGGGTTACAGCAAAAGATGAGATCTCTTGCTCCTTGGTCTTCTGACCACACAGAGGGTTCCTGTGGCTCTCATATGAAGATGAAACTTCGAGATCGACCGAATTGTCATGAAGCAAGCCTTCATGAGGAAGTGTCTGTTGAAGACCTTCGGAATTAATGTTCCCACTATTGGGAACTGAGGAAGTAGAATCTTGAATTCCAACAGATAATTGTTTGAGGGCTTCAAGAACTCCAGCATCGAGCAAGGCCTTGTTATAGATTGGCTCTTGATCTCTTGACTGTGCTAGGCGGGTCTTTTTCTTAGATGCCTTCTTACTCGCCTTGGAAACCACTTGTTGACGAAAGTGGCTGCTCTGAGCAGGTGTATGTGCCTGATCAGGAAATATGGTCTGGTTATGCTAACGATCTCCTCTCAAATCAGGTGTATGTTCCTGACTTGGTCATCCGTATGATATAGGGGAGTATGCCCCATAACCCTCTTGGACTGGAACAGATGTGTGTGTCTGTTCCGGAGTGAATTCTTGATGTATCACTCCACTGGTAGGGATAGATTTATGTGTCTTTACCTGAGATGCCACTAATGTTGTTAAAATATCGTGGCAGGCATCCAGAAAATGAGCAGGGATTTTTTCTGCCCTTTCACCATTGATAGAATATGCTTGGTGACTTCAGCTGTCGGAACGGGAATATACGTCCATTCCGGGCTTGGAGTAGGTGTATGTGCCTACTCATATCCTCCTTTCCCTGTAAGTGAATCCTGACAGTACTCAAGTGTGGGGGCAGAGAGTTGAGTCTGCCTCCTATTTTTTGTCAGGGCTTTCCGACTAACTTCTTCGAATGCTACCAAGTGAGACTGTTGGTAGGATTTATTAATACTATCAAGTGTATGTTCCTGCTGATTGCACTTCGCCAAATGTGGTTGACGAGATCCATCATATGTAGTCAGACGAGCCTACTGACTAGCTGATGATGTATAAACAGGTGTATGTTCCTGCCTATAGTACTCCGTCGTAATTGCCTGGCGGGATTGGCATGATGCTTCCAGACGAGTCTGCTGGACAGTGGAATTAAAACGGGCCAGTGTATGTGCCTTCTCGTTGGTTTCCACCAAGTTAGGTTGGTAGACTTCTCCAGAGAAGGAAGAGATGAGAACCTTCTCACTGTTGACCGGATTCTGCCTCTGGTGGTTTGTCTTGCTTGCTCGGGTTCGAGGAACCTGAGCCAAACGCCTAGAGTCGGTACCCTTATCATGTTGAGGGCGCACCGCCGCACGAGTCTGGCGGTGATTGTTGGTGGGAGCCCTCAGGAAGGACTCCTATCTATTTGAATTAAGGTCCTGAGGGACCTGCTCATTCACCTCCCCAGAATAATGGAGCGAATTGTGATTGCGTTCTGGGGATAACGACCCGAAACGGTTGGAGATGGTAGTCAGCACCGCCTACTTCATGATCACTGGTCGTCGTTGTCCGGATGACCGAAGTGAGTTATTTACAGGGAGGGCTTGTCAGGCAGCCTCTAGAGTTGGGATGGTACCGTGTTGATGGTACTCCTTAACCAGTCTGTTTGATACCCAACGTTGAAGACGCTGAGTATGTGATATCGTCCTAAGAGCGGATGACGATCCAGTAGGAGTAGCAGTAGTGGCATTTGCAGCAGCAGTATTCATTGGTGTGAACTTGAGAGCAGCCATTCTAGAAATGTAGAAGATCTTGGGAAAAGAGTGCCATTTTTGATATAACAGACGTAATCAAGATAAATTTAGCCCCTACATCTTTTCGATAAGCACATATGTCAATGATTGTTTTTGTTGGCCCTCTCATTGAGTTTTAAATAGGGGCCTAACAAATGGGTAAAACATTATTTTAACTTGGTTAAGGATTCACGTCGGGTTCACTATTTTTGTTTCCCTCGGAATCCGGGGATGACCGCCTTTATGGGAGGTTCAAACATTCTGATCGGTTTCTAACGGGTTTGTTCATAGAACCGGAAACATCCAATGATTCCACATCCATTCGGATCTACTTTCCAAAGTTAGGTGATCCTTAGTTTGTGGACCGATGAGGCTTAGGAATTTGCATTGGTCGAGAGGATGGGAGGTCAGACTCATCACACCTTTTTGAGGGGAATTATTGTCTACTCGGGGACTCTCTTTATAGATTTATGTTATGTTCATGAATCCTTATTACATTACTCAGAATAAAATGATCTTTCCTTCAGATCTGACAATCAATGATTAAATATGTAGGAAATTTAGAGAATCTTTTGTATGTATTCGAGTTTCTTCATCGATAGAGAATCATCTGTATTTATTAGAGATTCTTGGTCAATAGTACCCTTCGACACATTTATACAGAAGTCTCTTGGTCATTATGATGACCATGTTGGTTTTAAAGCCACTTAGTGGGGCATTTGAAGTTTATTGTCATCCAGAAGGACATGGATTATTTTAGAGTTGGGATCGAACCCGTAGACGGGCTACCTACGTATCCTTGGTTTAGAAAAGGAATCAGAACCCACGTAGTTCAAGTGAGGGAGTATGATGTTTATGATTGATGGCTCAAAGATGGATGTCACAATTACTTTTACACTCTAAGATGACGTGAGTCATGCTCGATGTGAGAAACAAGAGGTATTGGTAAAAATTAGACAATTGTGCCATGAAAGATGAAATCATAAGAAATAATGTGTGGCTTATGTATGTATGACTGCCCAGATAAATGAAGGTTAGGATTTACTTGAAGGAAGAAATCCAAAAATAGGTTCCATAAAGGTATATGTGCTTCATAGAGATTTTGAATACTCTAACATGGGGCTTACTCCTGAAAAGGAGGCCCAAATTAGTAGAAGACTTATGATTGGGTTTTACTCCGGAAAAGGAATCCCAGATCAAAAGTAAATTAGGACTGGTTAAGAAAAATTAAGACTGGGTCTTATTCCTGAAACGGAGGCCCAGGTCAAGGATTAAGGTTTGGGGCTTACCCCTGAGGAGGATGCCCAAATTAGGGGACTGGGGCTTACTCCTATGGAGGATTCCAAGATTTGGGAACTTTAAGAATTGGGGCTTACTTCTAAGGAATATGCCCAAGTTAAGAATTATGATTGGGGCTTACTCCTAAGGAGGATGCCCATATTTGAGACTGGGGCTTACTCCTGAAAAGGATTCCAAGGTTAGGGGATCTAAGGCTTACTCATAAGATGATGCCCAAATTAGAGGACTTATGACTGGGGATTATTCCTGAAAAGGAGACCTAGGTTTAGGATTCTATCATCTTAAAGAATGATGTTGAATGAATGAAATCTCAATCATTAGTGACATAATGATGTGTAAATCACTAGGTTTTGAGAGATATTCCACATAATTCCTTTCAGATAAGGAAGTCGAATCAAGAAATCATGCCATAAATGGCTTTGAAGAGTGTCTTGAAGACTGAATCTTTAATAGGAAAGGTGTAATGGCTTAAGAGGGGTTAAATGGGCAAGAAAGGCACCCAAAAAGTCAGGGGCGCGCAAGTCCTGGTAGGCGCGCAGGTACTACGTGGGCGAGCAAGTCCTGGTCGCACAGGTATGCCTGCGCGACACATGGTGTACTTGCATGACAGTTAACGAGCAAGGTAATACTTGAGTGACTCTTCATTAAAGCCTTTATAATCCTCTTGGGGTTCTTCCAGAAGCGGGGCACGCAATATCTATTGAAGGAGTAAGGCGGCGCACAAGTGTGGCCTTTTTCCCTTAAGGGCTGGCCACTCAGGCGCGCAAGTGTTGATGAGTTTCAACACTTTGGCCTTCCTCCCCCTCTTTATATCTTCCGTTCTAGGTAAGAAATTACCTTAGAAGTGTTTTGGAAGCTTTAAGAAGAGACTAGGGCACCGGGAGCTCAAATCTGAGTTTCTGGAAAAAATCATCCCCGAAATGGGGGGCCCACAAGGTCTATTTATAGGTAGAAGAAGACCCAGGGTGGTTACCACTTAGTTCATGTAAGTCACTTGCGCAACCACTAGGTGTCGCGCAAGTGGACTTTCACGACCACTAGGCGTCGTGCAAGTGGACTTGGGCGACAGTGATAGAACTTGCGTGGCACATGTTTTTTGATCCCTTGTTCATGCCTTTGTCGATTTTTTATATTTTCTTCAATGGTTGAATCACTTTGAGCTCAGATATTCCCCTTTTCCGATCTTTAGATTCTGTGACGAAAGGAGCGTCAACAGGGGGTCACCGAGAATGATCTATGGTCCCTTCCAAATCTTTTATGGTTGTGTCGCGGCTCATTGTGGTGGGTATACAATTCTGAACGCCATCCTTCCTCTTGATAATGGCCTGCAACCTTCCCTGCTGAACATCTTCAGTGTTATGTCGTAGACGCTCAATGAGGAGGGAGTAAAGATCAAAATCGGAAATCATGAAAACTTCACCTTCATCCCATTCCCCACCCCGACTAGCCAGATGATAGATAATGGGCAAGGCTCACTAGAGGAAAGGGAATACTTCCAGAGCATCATAGGTGGCGTGTTTGTGGCTTGGATTGAAGGGAAGATCTTTTATGAGCCCTATGTGTCGTCCATCTTTTCCAGGAAGTTTGGATGACTTCATTAGATTCTGAAGAAAGTGTACACTAATGTTCTGGAGGAGAGGCATCCCTGCATTCTTCGCCAAATTTGGCTTATGTTCATGACCCATGGATCTGGAAACATCATAACCTTTCCACCCACCGGTGAAGATGGCCTCTCAAATTAATATGCCGAACATTGGGCCATATCATACCATGAGGGGATTTTGCAGAAGAGAGTTTGGCAACTCAAGGTATCGAGTGTAGATGCTTGGCGGTGAGTGAGTAGACAGGGTGCTGTTGGGTGGGGGGGGAGGTCGGAAACATATCGGGCACCCAGGCCTGCACGTACTGAGGTCTCATTGTGTGGTCGCACCATCGTCGCCTAGGTGGAGAGGGGATCAAAAAATAGCCAGGGAACTCCCAGGGAAGATAATATGGTATCTGCATCAGCCTTCTGTTGACGGAATCATTTTGGATCTGCGGTTGTCCTGGATGACCCTACAACAGTCTATGGGTATCGAATACCTCTAGAAAAAGATTGTATGAGATAGACTCTGGTTTCCAGAGGTTGTACACATTCGGATTGTCTACAGGGTGAAATTTCATCATCGGCATGCGTATATGACAGCCATGGATGCGTATTCACGCCAATGGGTTTGTTGTGAGGATCCATCTTTCTTGGTGAAATTAGTGCTCAGCCAGGAAACCAACCCAGAAAAGACGCGGTTAGATGATAACGACAACGATGATGAACCATAGGGCACTGATACGGAAGAGGAGGAAGTGGGAGAAGGTAAAGGATGGGGTGTAGAAGAAGAAGAGGAGCCTGAAGGTAGAGGGTCTGAGGGGGCGTCCCACCAAGGGAGTCTTCAGGAGAGCGGAGAGATCATCGGCTCTGATATAGATATAACTGAGCTACTTGAGGTATGTCTAAGCCTTTATCTAATATTTCCCTTTATAATTTTCTATAGTCCTCAATCAGATTTCCTTATCCTGTTCAGGAACATACCGGTGCTGACCAAGAATCTCCATTCGAAGGTGGGAGGAGGTTCCCATAGAACAAGGTGGGGAGCCGACGCCCATCATTGAGTTGACGAGTGCAGAGGTATCCCCTACAATGACGGATCCTGTAGTTGCAAGAACACTGGAGGCTGACGCTTTGGGCTCTAGTAAGTTCATTACTTCAATGCTGGTATCTACAGTCGGGAAGCTTAGCTAACAAAGGTGTTCATTGTTTGTGAAGTAATCACAGCCCTGGAGGCTCGTCAGGCTACTGAGCCCAGGTCATTTTCGATTGATTCAACTTCAAATGTGTCATCCCATTCAAGACACACTTCTCAAACCAAGCTAGCCCTGACGCTCATCGAACAAAGGGATATGGATATCGGCAGTACCAATGCTGGGGCAGGACCAGAAGTTGATGAAGAAACTACCAGGACCGAAGCTAGAGATGAAGATCACCCAGGCATTGAAGAGCCTAACCCCTTGGGAGGAACACTTGAAGAGGATACTATTGTTGTCTTGTTGGATTGTTTCCCCATGTATATGCCTACAGATCCCAAGGAGATTTATGATTCTGACTCGGAAGTGCCCTAGGAGAGTCGGATGACATGACACAAAGGGTGGAAATGTATCAAGCGCTTTCTCGATCAACCTCAGTCAGAATGTATGTAACGGATGGGGTAACTCCACACCTGGCAACAAATTCATTGTGCTAGAGGGGTGGAAACACATATTCTCCATTTGACAGACTGTGACTACATGGTCGAGAAGATGCGTGAGAGTAGCCACCGCTTTGATGTTTCCCGATATTAGGAGGAGTCGGGGAGTTCCCAATAATTCTTGAAGGTGGACCAAAAGGACCTACGTCTTGGGTAGCAAATGAAAGAAAAATAAGTATTCATCAAAAACTGTTCCGAGCTTGTGGAGCAGTTGAGGGCCCAGCTGGCGAACGCCCAAGAGCAGCTCATGGAAGCCGGTCTCCAAATGACTGAACTTTAAACCGAGCAAGCGCAAGCAGAAGCTAGGGAAAGTGAACTACGCTCTATGGTTTTTGATGAAGAGAATGTTATCAGGGGGTGAGAGGAGATCATAGAGGCCACAAGTCAAAAGGTAGTCATGCTAGAATGATCCATCCAAGATGTTGATCCTTAAGGGCCCTATTTTGGCCGAACACATTTCTTTTTACTGCATCTTATTCTGAACTACTTGTATGGATGGATTTATTTACATATTTTTTGGTTTAATGCATTCAACAACGATCCTGAAATATATAGAAACCCATTCCTAAGCTCACATGGGTTGTACACAATGTGATAAATAAGGGATGATTGTAATATTACTTCTTTTGAACATGGGAGCGCCAACCAAGATTCAGGCATCTGAGATTCGAATAACCTAATCCGGATTTCCGAGAAGCGAAGGGAGAGGCCGGATTAGAGGATGATGACCTCAGAACAATCAACGTGTTGTCTTCCCAATGTGCTCTAGTGCACAAGAAGGGTAACACCAGGGGATTTGGAATCAATCCGAATATAGGGGAATGGAAAATGTGATGTACGATACCCCAAATTCGTAACACTGTGGGGGTGGCATGAAAATAATTGATAACTGCTGACCATGTTCACAACACAGTATCCTTATTGTATTAACCTGAAATGGGAATGATAAACAAGGGTCGACCGCTGAACATGTTCAAAACATAGGTCCTGACTCATAATTTCATCCATTAGTCCTCCAGAACATTGGCCTAGTTCAGTAGGCTAGCCATAGGCTGAGCATCCATACTGTTAGGGGGTTCCTTTAGATGTGAAATGGGGCAATGGTCCGAATAAAGGGCATGAAAAGTGTTGAAGGTGGAGTGGTTGTTTGTTAAAAAAAATCCAAAACTCTTGAAATTACGCCACTGTGGTTGAAGCACATTAGGCGGACTCATCAGTCTGATCGTGGATCAGTCCTACTTTAAGACAGGACCTCTCTGGCGAGGAAACCGTTGCTTCCCAATGTTATCGTGGGGAATCCTGGACTTGTTCAGGGTAAAGGTGCAGGGTTCCCTAAAATAATATGGTCCAAGGGGCCAAAAAAGAGGGGGAACCAGATTGACGATTCTTGGGGCTGGACCTGAGGTGAAATGTCTGGGTGTCCCTATATATCACATGAGGATGGGAATCAAGACACACGTAGTTCATGAAGATGTCATGTAGTTTAACATCTTGTATCAAGGACGTGGAGTGATCTTAGTTTATGGTCATAGAGCTCGGACCATGGATTGGTGAAGAATGTGGAGGGACACATGACGAGGTAATTATGAAAACCTGTCGTGAAATAAGGACCTAGAGTCCAGATCACCATGTCTTCCGAGGGGAAGTGTTTAGGTCATGGTACCAAACATGAAAGTTATGTTGGGCCCACAAGGAAGTTCCCATGTGTTCCTATGTATCTCATATGGGTTAGAATCAATATATACAAAGTTCTAATCGGTGTCACGGTAAGGTACCATGGTCAGGGTTAAAAGAGGTATGCGGTTCTAGCCCTCACACCAAAATAAGAGACATTTGATAGGTCTTGTTTTTCCTTTAGGGTGAATGGTGGTGTGTATTTTTTTTTTCTGAAGTGACATATCTAGAATAGAGAATATGTGCGTTGCAACAACAATCAAGCCGAATAAAACATTGACAAATGGTATGGTGCTTGACCGATACCAAACATGATCCCCCTTAAGCGAGGACATCACAATGCAGTGTCATTTTCCATCATGCGGCCAGGACGATACTGTCACAGTTTAAGGTTGTGTGATAGGGCTAGAGAGGGCGGAAAGGTTAAGGGGTAGGAAGCAAGAGATACTAGCTCTTGATTGAGTAGGATCCGAAGACAAGATGTCTGGGTGTTCCTACGTATCCCATGAGGATGGGAATCAAGATTCACATAGTTATTTCAAAGGGGAAATATAAAGATATCTTAGTTTAAATTCTTAGAGCTTGGACCAAGGATAAGAGATACTCTTCCAAACTGGTAAAAATCTCGACCAAATCCCTAATCCCACATGATATATTATCGATGTGGGAAACAAGGGAGGATGAGATATTTGCAACATGTGGAATTCCCGTAGAGGGAAAATCGGTGGGGGCCTCGAATGACGCCTCACCATGGCTTGTCCCCTAACGTGCCAATGGGAACTAAGGGACATTACCAAGAGTGTCGAAATTCCACTTATACATGATAGAGTGGAAATGGTGTGAATAATGCAACGATCATTTTGGGCTTAATGGGGTTGGTATGATGATGGAAGATAACTGTTGACTGTGTTCGAAACACAGTATCCAAATCGTGTGACCTGAGACGGGAACAACAAACGAGTGTTGACTGCTGACCAAATTCGTAATGTGGGACTTGTATCAATTTTTTGCTTGAAACCCTTGAGGATGTCGGCCCATGATGGTAGGAGGACCCTTGGGCCGAGCATCCATGCCATTTGGGGGTCCCTTTAGATGTTAAAGGTGATGGAAGCCCTAATGAAGATGAACACAAAGCCTGAAAAATGGATGAATGTATGTCCGGGCTGAACCCGTCACTCTATTTTCTAAACCAGAGTACTCTTCAGTACATTAGTGAATCACCGGAAAAGGTAGAGGGGCTCAACTTGAGAGCAGCTGATTTGAAAAGGTGATTAAAAAACAAGGGGATGGAGAACTCTTAGGAGAAAGGGGTACATGGTGTGGCTGTTGCAAAACCCATCATAAATGTGGGTGTAAGACCATACCACACCATATACCCTTTTCCCTAATGAAATTAAGCTCATGGGGCCAATATGAGGCTAGACTTGAAGACTAAACATTCGAGTGGTCCTATGTATCCCATAAGGATGCGAACTAACCCATACATAGTTCTGAAAGGGGCACAAATATGGGTCAGATACCCCAACAAGAGGGGAGTATGGAACGACTAGTAACCCGACATGAATGAGGACATAATCCCATAAAACACCATACAATACTTAGTAAAAACTGATTCTAGGGGCCTAAGATTGAACCAAAATAGGATATTGTGGCTAGATTTTAGTTTAACGTCTTGCATTGAAGATGATAGTGATCTTAGTTTAAGGTCATAGAGCTCAGACCATCGGGGGTCTCTCCGGGCACAGCAAAATAGAAATCCAAATTATGGGGCCTGCGAAGCATGGTAGGGCCTATGCTTGTGCATAGGGCACAAATAGAGAAATAATATCTCCCAGGGATGTGCGTGGCGTGTCCTTATAGCCCGACATGAATAAGGATGTGAATCCCAACCGCACCACATAATCCCGAATGAGAACTCGTGCCAAGGGGATGTAGGGGTTAGGGGGCCTGAGATTGGGCATCCAAACTAACTGTTCCCATGCGACCTTTTATGCGGGTGCCACTTTATCATAGCCCCTAAGCCCAAGTGATCAGTGTTCGGTGTGGGAAACAAGGAGTAGGACTCGGATTCTTTCATTACATAAGGGTCAGATAGCTGGAATCACCCAGAGGAAACCGTGGATTTATGGTAAGAGGGGTAGAATGAACCTCTACACAATATATTTGCGACCTATGGGGAGGCGATAATGACCAAGGATGGTTTTTGACCTTGTTTGAAACACAACATCCTTATCTTGTGACCTATAATGGGAACAAACGAGCATCGACCGCTGACGAAATTCGCAACGCGGGATTTGTATCGATTTGTTGCCTGAAACCCTGGAGGATGTTGGCCCGTGATGGTAGGAGGACCCTTGGGCTGAGCATCCATGCCATTCGGGGGTCCATTCAGGTGCGATAGGTGATGGAGTCCCAAATAAGGTGCGTGAGTGTGGCATAGGCGTGCCCGTTCATTTCATCGTCAAGTGTGACAGTGAAAAAGGTTGAAGTCTCCAGGGAATGGGATGCATGGCGGGATTATGATGAACTCAACGTGAATTGAGGAAAAATACTATACCACACCATACATCTTGACCCAATGGGTGATTCTTGAATTTTGGAATGGGTCAATAGTCAAAATTTCTGGGAATTCTTACATATCCCATGAGGATGGGAATCAAGCCATACGTAGTTCTTGAAATACATGCAGTATAGTGTCATGCGGTAAGAATGTGGGAGAATAGCAGAATGAGAAGGGGGAACATGGTATGACCATCGTAATTCTGACATGAGCGGGGCCAAGGAAGCCTGCACTATTCAATGTAAAGATCCCCCAAGATAACTACACCTAAGAGGCATAATCAAAGAGAAGATTTTGGTGATGGACTCAATACAATGTGTCTGAGCATTCCTACGTATCCCATGAGAATGAGAATCAAGACATACATAGTTCTGAGATTATTGTGCAGTTTAACGACCTGCGGTCAAGACAGTGGGTAGTTTAAGGTCATGTGAGACCCATCCGTTTAGGGTCATGTATGACTAGATACAGTTTATGGTCATGAGGGACTAGACAATTTAGGGTCATGCAGGACCTGAGGCTCAGGCATAATGTATCATAAGAAACCTGGCATTGGTGAGAGGAGTTATACACTCACCATCCTTGGTCACTAGTGATTAGGTACCATTGGGGTAGAATTTTTGGACTATGTAAGGCCATTCCCATTTGGGCTCTACCTTTGTTGGTTTCCTTCCAGGTATCATTGGCGTTCGGAGAGCCAGTACCAAGTCGCCTTGCAAGAAAGAGCAGAGGTGGACTTTCTTGATGAAAGCTCTAGCCATCTTATTCTGATGCCTTTCTAGATTGTGCATGGAATGAAGCCTATTCTCATCAACTGCATGCAATTCGTCCAGATGAATTTCAGCTACATTATTTGGTGCCTGCTGATCATAGAACATTGTGTGTAATGAAGACAACTGAATGTCAATAGGAAGGATGGCCTCTGCTCTATACACTAGGGAGTACGGGGTCACCTGGGTGGAATGACGAGTCATCATCCTATTAGCCCAGAGGGAGATGGGGAGCATGTCTATACAGTTCTTCATGTTCTGACCAACCATTTTTTCCATCATGTCAGAGAGGGGTTTTTTGAATGCCTCAATTTTCCCATTTGCTTATGCATGGTAGTGGGAGGTATGGTTAGAATAGATGTTGTTCTTAGCATACAACTTCCTCAACTCAGCTGCTCGGAAGTTAGTGTCGTTATCGGTGAGGACGGTGGGAGGGACTTCAAATCGATAGAAGAAATTGGAGCTCACAAAGTCAACAATGGAATGGGCCTTGACCTCCTTGAGCAGATCTACCTCTGCCCACATGGAAAAGAAGTCCGTAGCGGTCAGGATAAAATGACACTGGTGAGTTGTCGCCGACATGTATGGTCCCACAACATCATGTCCCCAGACTACAAAGGGCCATGAGTACTTGGTATTATGGAGAGGCTCCGGTGGCCGATGAAAAATGTTGGCTTGACCTTGGCACGCATGAAACCTCTTGGAAAACTCAATGCAGTCATGGATCATAGAGGGCCAAAAGTACCCCAGTCTTTGGATCTGATTGGAAAGCTTCGGCCCCACCTGATGGGAACCATAGGAACCGGCATGAACCTTCTGCATGACCAAGGAAATCTTGAATCCTTGGATGCAATGGAGGAGAAAACCTTCAAACCCATGATTTTGAAGGATTTTTTCAAGACCGAGGCCACTCTAGAGGGTAAACTGCAGTGCGCGGTGTCATATTTGCTCGCGTGCAACCCTCTCTACTAGGAGATTATCATGTTAGAGGTATTCAGCCAAGGGTATCCTCCAATCCAGAGTAAATTCTATCCCTACATCCGAGGGACCCAGGGGTCCTGATGTGGAGGCTCCAGTGGTAATATAGCTTACATATAGGCTGTTATCGTCATCTGGAGTGATAGGATCAATGAATCACCGGTGTGCCACATGGATGATCAGGTCATCCTATTCGGGCACTGCAAGTGATGCAGCTAAGAAAGATAAAGCATCTACTCACCCATTCTGGGATAGAGGGACATGACTAAACTCCGACCAATATGGGAATTGGTCCATCAACTGATGTGTGCACTCCAAAAATGGTACGATCTCTGACTTCCTGATGACATAGTCACCTTTAACCTGCTTGATGATTAGTTCGGAGTCCCCCTTCACCTGAAAATGGGGAACGTCGATTTGAAGAGCCATCTCAAGGCCAGTGATGAGCGCCTAATACTCTGCCTCATTGTTGTTGCATCTTTCTGACAACAGGAAATAGTATGGCAGAATGGCATGTGTTGGCATAATAAATATGATACCCAAGCCTACCCCTTGGAGCCTGGGATCATTGAGCCTTAGGCCGGTGGGGTTTCGAGAAGTGCCATCGAAATTCATCTACCATCATGAGAAGGCATGATCTATTGAGAGGATTGCCTCATCAGAGAAATCAAGGTTCACAGACTAGTCCATGGGGGTTGGATGGGTATCATGGAAATCCAGCAATGTTTTCCCCTTAATAGCCTTCTTGGGCACAAACCTGATGTCAAAATACTGGAGAATCACCACCCACCATGCTAGTTGTACTCTCAGCATGGGACGGATCAAGATATACTTCAGTAGGTCTACTCGAGGCAATACCTATACCTTGTGGTGCTGTAGGTAATGTCACAACTTCTTCAAGGAAAATTTGAGCGCTAGGCATCTTTTCTCGATGGGGGAGTATCTGGTCTTTGTATCGTGGAGCATGTGGCTGAGGTAGTATAGGATGTTCTATATCCCATATTGTTTCTATGAGTGATATGGGAACCAAGAGATCATTCCAGGGTGGTTACATAAATGACCAAAGACTTTTCGGAGATAGGTGGCATCAAGACCAGAGGCTGGAGCAGACACTGCTTGATTTCCCTGAACGCAGTCTTGAACTGTTCATCCCACTCATAGATGGTGCCTTTTTCATAAGCCAGGAAAAGGGCTTACACTTTCCATCCAAATTCGCGATGAACCAGCATGTGTAGGCTAAGTGGCCTTGGATGCCTCAATGCCCCCAAATGTTGCTCAAGGGTGACATATGGCTAATGACATTGATCTTCTCAGGTGAATCTCGATACCCCGGTATCTGACAACAAAGTTGAGGAACTTCCCTGAGGTGACACTGAACGAAAACTTCAATGGAACCATCATTAGGTGGTGAGAACGAAGAAATCCAAACACTTTCTCATGGTCCTTGAGGTGGTCATGGAACTGGCATGATTTGACCACCAGATTGTCCACATAAAATTCTACCAATGTCCCGAGGATTGGCTTGAATACGTGATGCATGGCCCGCTGATAGGTGGAAGCTGAATTCTTTAAGCCGAAGGGCATGACATGGTAACAAAACATACCTTGTGGTTCTTTAAAGGCTGTAGACTCCTCTCTTCAGGGGCCATCTATATTTTATTATATCCAAAGTACCCATCCATTAGGAATGGTCTTTGAATCCCGCCATAGCATCAATCCACAACTCTGTTACCGAAAGGGGGAAATCATCTTTTGGGCACTAACAGTTGAGATCTCGGAAGTCGATGCAGAAGCTAATATGTTCTTTATTCTTCTTGATCGACACAATATTTTCTAGCCACTTGGGGTACTGGAAATTTATGAAGAATTTGGCTATGATGAGCTTGTCAACTTCGACCTAAACCATGGCACTGTGAGAAGGTGCATCTTCCTGGGAGGATACTTGAACCCATGATGATTCTCCGGGAGGCCAAGGTGGTGGATGACCACCTAAGGATCTAGTCCTAGAATCTCATCATAGCTCCAAGAAAATAAAACATGATGATGTTTTAGGATGCTTATGTATAGTTTCTTCTCCTCGAGGGGTATGGAAGCAATGATCAATGTGGGTCTCGGATCTACCTCGCTACTGAGGTTCACCTATACCAATTCTTTAACCATGGAGGAGACACCTTCTTCAAAGGTGAGGGGAGAATCTTCCAGATCCTCTTCTTCAATTTCAGGGGAGGGATCCCCAGAGGGAGGAGCCTCCTCTAGGTTGGAAAATCTCTAAGAGAGGCTGGTACCAGCCTGAGCGGCGGTTGTCCTTGCATCGGGAGATTTATTTGATGAAAAGACCATAGCAATGAAGTCAATCGACCTGATCCCTTATGGTCTTTGGCCCAAGGGTCCACTCTTGATAATATCAAATAAATAGTGGTGCGTCGGCTTGATCTTGTTGATTCCATCCTGGCGAAACAAGCAAGTATAACATACTGTCGTTTCAATTGGGAAAACGTCCCAATACCTTATGGGAGTCGCGGGCTCGGGGATCACCAGGTTATGATTCGTATATGAATATGTGGTGATCTTAGGATGTCGTTGGGAATTGGGAACATGGTTCCCCCTTGTACTGGACACAACAAAGCATTTCCCAATGTTAGGGGTTGTGGCCTCCAACCGATGGATTGGGAAGACATGGGCGTCGTTCAGGCCTACCCAGGGATCAGTTCCCACCTGAACAGGCTTAAACTCACTGGCCACAATCTATTTTTCATTGCTCATGTTATAATCAGAATCCATATAGCGTTCTTCAAAAGAGGCGAAAGGAGACGCGTCACCTTGGAATACACCCACTCAACCATTGAGGGAGTACATGAGGAACTTGTGATACGATGAGGGAGCTGCTGCATGCAGGTGGAGCTATGGTCTGTCCATCAATGCATTGTACGCGATGTCTTGAGAGACAACCATAAATTCGGTGCTGGAAACAAGGCCACTGAACTGCACCTTCAGATGGATCTTTCTGACCGGGGTCTGCTCTATCATTTCATATACTTGGATCTTCAGGTCAGAGAGATTCAAGGCATCCTCAGATAACCCTAGCTTCTACAATGTCTGAGTGGGGATAAGGTTGATGCCATAGCCTGTATCCACAATGTAGAAATGAACTTCCATGCCATTGAACTGGCCAGTGACATACAGTGGGAGAATGTGCCCATGTATAGGAGAGCCTTCATATTCTTCGGAGAATGAGATGATGGCCAGACATTCATCATTCTCGAGAGCCTTCTCATGAAAGGACTCCATAACTACTACCTCTGTCTCGAACTGGAAGGGACTCTTTAAATCCTCAGTGAGGTCCTCGCGCATATCTGGTGACAAGAGATGGGCCTCGAGGATAGAAATCATCGCTGGAATGATGACAAGATGTTTAATAACATCGAACTTCCACAACATGCATGAAATTCGTCTTACGGGAGGCTGCTCTAAGACAAGAGTCATGGTGGGCCCTACTGGCTGGGTCGATAGCTGACTGGTGGTGGAGATGTCCCACTGCCCACTTGTCGAAGCCTACAGAGTGACTACCATGATAGGTCCAGCTAAGTGAGGCTGATCCACAGTAAAGCGTGGATGATCACGGAGTGATCTCGATGATTATTCTTGGTCCAGTATCACAAACGATGGTGGAGGTGTGCATGAAGTCCTCAGATGAGGAGGTTGTGTATGCTGAGTTCTGTGCTGAGTCTACTGTCTGGTCTCAGTGGCATGCACAGCCAGGCTAGAGGTGCCAACTGATGCACCTCAATGACCCATATATCCATGGCTTTGTTGTTGCTGACATCGGCTGGTGACATTGGGGAGACCTTCCTGGCGCTCCCCGTCATCGGGAGTCATGTAGGGGTTTACCAGATCTAGGGTGTTAACCGAAGCATACCCCTGACTATCACTTGAAGATTCATACAGTACCATATGGATTCTATGTGGAATCCCCATCTCCGGAGGCATGAAGTCTCTGAGAGTACGAGACGACAATGGAATTGGTGGGGTGCATTGCTTTCCCTTGTGTCATTGATTCTTTTTCTTTGGGGAGGAGATCGGCTGAGATGGCGATGCTGATGTAGCAGTTGCGGCTTCTGAAGTCTCGGGCTGATTCGGGAATGCATAGATGATACTATGGGCATGGGTGATGGTTTTTCGAGCCATCCAGTCGTCATACTTCTGGGACCCATGGTTAGAAACCTACTGCCACACATCTTCGCTACCACTATTGCTATCTGGCATTACAATGAAACACGCCACTTGTTCCGGGGCTAGGCCCAGCCTAACTATGTTGTTGTCTACCTGGTCATAGATCTAGTCTTTAAACACAGAGAACTACTTGAAGGTGTGACCTAGGATCTGGTGATGGGAGCAGTAATTGGGGTGATTAGTGAGGTTTGCCTCTTCAGGCCTTCTACACTCAGGCAGAGGCACAATCCCTTTTTCCAATGCACTTCAAAAATAGTCGGGGACCTGATTCTCGTTGAACTAGTAGGTTCGGTTTCCTGGATATGGAAAGGGGGCCTTAGAGCTAGATTCTAATGAGGGGATGAAACATCCTATCATGGGGGAGTAGCCTGATTATCCCACCTGGGTAGAGGCGCATTACACGGGGGTGCCTTCCGATTTTGAGGAGGTCGTTGCTGGACTTGAGGTTGTGCTTGCGGCGGTGGACCTATGCGAGGTTATGGAGGTGGCTCCACTGGAAATAATTCCATCTACCTGGGGCCCTCTATTTGGGAAAATGCGACGGGCTCGGATCGGGTGGCCCTTCTCGCAGGAATTACAGGAGGCACCGGATGTGCCTAGCTGGCCTGTTGTAGGGATTCTTCCAGGTGCTGGGCCTTATCAGAGAAATCCTGAAAACCTATAAGGGTAGTTCTGGCTGATTAGAGAGGGAACCAGTTCTGTCTTAACATTACCTACACACATCGTCAATAATATCTCTTGAGTCAGTGGCATGTTGAGGTAGTATGGGATCCCTTTCCACCGGGCGATGAAGTTTGTCACATGCTCATCAAGCCTCTGTTTGCACTTGAAGAGGTCTGCGATTCTTGTCTTCGGCATGGTGGAGCTAAACATGAATATAAATTGTCTAGGGAGATCTTCCAATACTACTATCGATCCATCGGGCAGCTGGAAATACCAGACAAATGCAGGTCGTTTTAATGTCTGTATAAACAATTGGAGCTTAGCAGCTTCCTACTATTCCGGAGTTCCCAAAATTAGTCTACACCCTAAAACAAATTTGTCCAAACGCTGTGGGGGGTCACCCGTCCCATTAAAGAGGGAAAAGGTGGGATTCCCAAAACCCAGGGGTGCTAGCTTGTCATCCACCAACGCCAGATATGGCTTTTCCATCAGGTGGGAGTGCCCCCTGTCGTGTTTCCAACACCTCAAGATGGGAGATGAGTGCTGCCATTTGATCATTTGGGAGGGGGTACCAATCTTGATGGGGGTCCCTAACCACTATTGAGTTGGAGGGTTCTTCAACGAAATAATCGGGCCTAGCGGCTCGTTGAGCGGCTAGTGGGGTGGCCTTATGAGAAGCTGGGGGAACATGGGCTGGGTCCTGAGGGTAGTCACACTATTCAAGTGGATTTGGCAACACGTATTGTTCCCTCCTACCATAGGTGCTAGCCTCTACCCTCTCTACGTGGGAAGGTTTTTCAGGATTTCCTTGATGCAACTCACCAGGGAGAGTTGTGCCTGCCCCTACTGCACTGGTCGCGAATCATCGTAATCTGGACGTTGTTCCGCAACGTATTCATCCGAGAGGTCATCGACCAACTTTTTCTGCTTGGCAAGTTTCTAGTGCAACACGGCCTTCTCAGGATGAACCTCCATTTTCTTCACTAAGGAGAACGGGTCGGAATGTTTGGTGGCCCTGATGTGCTCTTTTCCCTTACCAATATTCTGACTGAGAACCAATGCCTCAGTGGGCGGAGGGAGACCTGGAAGATTCCTTTGCGGGTTAGTAACTCTTCCTGACATATCCCGTAGTGGTGATACACCCTCAGGGGGAAGGTCCCCATCGAACTGGTCCAGTTCATTCTCCTCGCTCGATAATTCGTCCATGTTGATCATGAACCTTCCTGGGGGAATGTCCTCAATATCTCCTGGCGAGTCGGGTTGTCGTCGGATATGACTGAGGAGGAGGGAAGCATACTTCCCCCAGCCACAAACTTGTACATGTGGGAAGCCTCCTTCATAGAAATGAAGAGTGTCCTGGGAAACTGAGCACATTGATATTGGAGGGCCCTATGACAGCTTCGTGACTCGGGGCGCTGGGCCACGGGGAGTGCTGCCAGATCGACCAGACAGCAATGCTCGCCGATTTCCTCGAAATGCACTTGAATCCAAGGACAAGACACTCGCTTATGAAGAAGGATGAAATGCGTTTCCTAGAGGGTTTGGAGGAAACATTCAAACTCCTCTTGGGTAAGGGATTCTGGTGCACTAAAATTCGGTGTCACTACTAGCGAGAACATCTCGAGGAAGTCGTCTACTGCAAGGATATCCCATAAGCTCATCGGCTTGAATTCAGGTTCTGGCCCTTGATTGCCCCATTCGTCGACTGGGGGAGGCTGAGGTACTGGCAACGGTGCTGAGGTAGACCACTAGGATGGCATGCTAGTAGGTAGAGAATATAGCGAACAGGATAACTGGCTGCCGAATCATGGGCTATCCACTGAAGAGTGTAGTGTCCTGGCTGCAACGTCGCGATTAGATGGACTAGCTACCAGGGTTTTTGGTACAATATCTTCGGCCACTGGTGATGGAATACATTGTGTCCCTTATGCCATTTATCCCCAAAAAAACTCTCTATGGTATCTAGTCGAGGTAAAGGGAGCTTCTGGTGATGATGGTGGCAACTCCATGGTCGGCCCCTTGGAAAATTCCAAATTATCTTCCTCCAAGATTTATATACAGAGGGAGGTAGGGATCTAGTGGACCTTGAATTCTGGTAGTACAAGTTTGATGTGAATTGTCCCTACCCCAGCCCTTGACTCAGAGGACTGAGGGGAGGGTTCCAGTGCAGAGTCATACTCTAATTCAGAGTCTGAGAAGTGTACATGCCTGATCACTGCCCAGAACTTCCCATAATTTTTTTATGGTGTGGATGACCCAACTTCCTACCCCTAGGTGGCTCTTTAGGAAATTGTAGATTTTGGAAACAAGTAGGTCCTTCGGCTGCACTAGTGTTAGGGTGGAGAGGGTTTCCGCCTGGGTAGACCAGGGTGCACGGAGCAACATGACAGATATCAAAGGGGACACGGGGATGACTTCTTTGTGTAGTTCTAGAGAGGGTGAGACCTCCGCTAGAGCTGATGGGATCATGGGGAGGACTTCCACGCTTATTTACCTTGGTGACATCAGTGCGAGGAAGGTCCTCATACTGGTCGAGCCTGACACAGGTAGGACCTCCGTTCTGCGGGTTGATGAAGTGGAGCTGGCCCTCAATACTATGACTGCCAAGGCGAGGAGGCCCTTCACCGGCATCCGTGAGAACACAGGGAGGGTTCCCATGTTGAACAGTGACCAGATGTTCTTCTTCTCCACCCCTATGGTATGTGGCTAGAGGAATGACTCTGTACCCGGTGTAGTGAGCACAAGAGAGACTTTTGTACTGCGCATCACTGCCACGAGGGGGGGGGGCTCTTCTAGGTTGAAGGTGGCACGAGGAAGACCTCCATGTCGATATTGGAAGTGGGGAAGACCCGCATTCTCCACGGTAGTGGTATGGGGAGGACCTCCGCACTGGGTGGCATCACTTCAGGGTAGTCCACGGCGGTCACTGCCTATGACGGAGACCAAGTGATTTGACCCAGCCTACCCGTGGGTCGGTTAGGGCCTCGATCTGGGTCGGGAATATGAACGTCCCTACTCCGCGTATACAAGGAGATGGTGATATGCATCAGCAGTGGCTCGGGATATATTAGCCGCTGACATTGACGCCCCATGGCGGGCATCCTCTTCTTCTCATGCTCGACGCTGGCATCAGGTCAGATGGAATGGAACCGATAGTGCAGGTACATAGCTTACCTGCTCCTCAGCTACTACAACCGGGTGGTGGCGCTGGCACGACCTGGTGGGGGCCCTCGCTGGGGGTCCCTGGAATGGGACCCTAGCCGGAATGGTCCGGACATCCCCTACTTCTTCGGCATAGGGTAGAGAATCATCAAGGAGTTCCAGGGAGAGGCTCTCAAAATGATTATATGCTGGTGTGGGGAGCGGTGGCTCCCTGCATGGCCCATGGGGGTAGCGGTGTCGGAAAGGCATATATTCATTCAAATCCATGTGGGCCATATCCCTTGAAGGGATGATCCCCTCCTCCTATTAAAGACGAACTAAGTTGTTGGTTACCCTCCATTGAATAACCTCGGAGGGGGAGATAGGATGTGGGCACCCCATGACCGTAGGTGTAGATGCCGTCGTGGAAGATGTGGAGCCGCGCGAGACTGCTGTGTTGGTAGTTCCATTACCTCTACGTCACTGGGCGGGTGGTGATCGAGTTCCAGATACAGAATTTTGGTTCATGAAAGCAGGGAGATTAACTCATCAGTGATGAAAGAAAAAGGAATCGACGACTAATTCCCCAATTCCATTCTGTATTCCATGAGTGGTAAGAGGGATCCATGCTAACAATGTTGAAGGTCACGATGTCCAGCGTTCTGCTGCCCCAAATTCTGGTGAGTTTCATGCCAGGCCCACTATTTTCTTGGCGGGACCCAACACCAGATAACTGGATCCGGTGACATGGAAATCCACTGATGCCCGAACGCGGCTAATCTCTACATTTAGGAGAAGGGTTTCACGTTGAGTTCACCATTTCTATTTCCAACGCTTTCACCGGGGTGTGTGCATCTGTCGATGAGGACGTGTTTCTATGTATACCCGCATTCCATATTTCCAATGGCGGGCGACATCCATCTCTTATTCAGGGACGTATTCTCCTTGATCGAAACGGGATGATGGGATGTCAGACTCTCCTTCCATGGAGTCCTCCTAGAATATCATTACCATGTCTGGGTCTCCCTAAAATATTTAATACGTTGTTCATGAAACTCTTCTCGGCACCATATCTTCATGGAAACTGTTTAATTACGCTGCTTCTGTCAGGACATTCAAAGGGGTCAAGTTTGGGCAGCAACCCTTGGTTGGGGAAGTAGTCACGTTGGGACCTCTCTAGAATGTCTGGATGCTTGAACACTGGCACGTCTATCTTTAGTCCTTTATTATAGGGCTTCTCGAGGGCACGGAGGACCGAGGGATCCCACGTAGAATGTGAGGAATCGTATTCCCTAGGGATATCTCTATGGTTTTCCTCATCTTCCCATGTTTAAGACAGGGTATGTAACGAGTTTAATGTCCAGCGGGGACAGATCGAACTAATCAGAACACTGACTGGAGTGGATCAGATGAGTGTATCTCATAGTGGGTGCACAGGTATATGTGGGTTGACATGACCTCACCAGGATGTGAGGACCTGGGTAAGAATCAAGATGGATGATTGGTGGTGAGTGAAATGGGTGGTAAGTGTGATAGAACCACCGTGATAACTGCAGTAATGTTGGGCTTGAGTCTCAGAGAGACTTCCTACGTATCCCTGTGGTAGGGAATCAAAGTCTGTGTAGTTCAGTGAAGTGATGGCATACCTGAGGAGGATGCATGTGAGAATAAACGCAGGAACGAGATCTGGAGGAAGTGGAACCTCTGGGTTTGGAAATGACCTTCCAGAGACACATAGGCTCGAAGGGGAAGTCAGTAGATGGGCTTGAATTGGGGTGTATACATAGGACAACAACCCAATGATGTGTATGGGGATTACGCATTGTTAACATCCTAGGTTGTTTTGATGACACTAGGACGGACCAAAGGTGTGGATACACGAAAAGGGGATTACAATGGCTTACCGCTGTTTACTGGCACACAACAGATTACCGTCAGATGGGAAACAAAGAATTACCACTTATTAGGGTGAAACAGCTTACCGCTGCTTAGGGGAAAACACAGTTTAATGTCATGTAGGACTATGGTGAATTGACATGAGGTGTTCAGGTTCGGTGTGTTTTTGTGATTGAACCTCATGGAGGATTCCTACGTACCATTCCTTGGCAAGGATTAATGTCCTCGTAGATCTAAAATGGAGTGTCGGTGAACCAAGGTGAATGCGGACCTGGGGTCTGATGGTTGTTGGGCATGAACCTTGGGGAGGCTTCCTACATAACTTACCTTGGTAGGGACCAAATTATGTATTGTTCGGAATGGGGTGTCCGTGAACCGACGTGAATACGGACCTGGGGTCCGATGGTTGTTGGTCTTGAACCTCGGAGAGGCTTCATACGTACCATGCCTTAGCAAAGATCAAAGTCCACATAGTTCTGGATGGGGGCATTAGGGCTTACACTCTGAGGCAGCTCGGAATGTTGGTGAACTGACATGAATGGAACCAAGACCAATGGTTTGTTGGGCTTGATCCTCGGGGAGGTTTTCTACGTACCTTTCCTTGAAAAGGATCAAAAGTCCACCTAGTTCATAATGGGGTTGTGGTGTGGGGCTTACACTCTCGGTGGCCCCCGTAGGATTTCATGGTTGATTCTTACTCTAAGCTCACATGAGTAATGATCGGTGTGAGAAACAACAGGCAGTAGAGACCTAACGATTATGTCGCAAAAGGTGTGTTTGTGGAATGTGAAGTGACTCTTACGTGTGGTTAGCGGCTCAAATATGAAACAGTGGCTTACGCATGGTATGCAGCCTAGAGAGATGGATATTGGGACGTACTCCAGGATGGAGGCCCATGGTGACAAAGCCCAATGGGAGAGGGATTGGGAAAGGAAGAAGATAGGAGAAGCACCCTTCCCCCACCATGCCCTTTGCTGGGCTTTGGCCAGGAAAAAGAACACATGAGCTGGAATGATACCTCCCACAAGAAAGGCTAACGGCTTACATCGATATGGTTGACCTTTCCTCGCATAGGATGCATGGGGGGAGTCACAGTTTAATGTCATGTGCTGAGGATTATAAATCTTGGAAGTTTAACGTCATGCAGCTCGGACGTGGGGGTTCACTTCACACCCTTAGGATTTACATAACTGGTACCCGCTACACCTTATTAAAGGGACGAAACCGAAAATGCCGTAGATGAGGGGTGTTGTGAGGTGATCCCTTTTGGGGTCCACGTTAGCGTGGCTATGCAAAGAATAAATAGCCGTTATCACGCCTATGAGATGAAGCGTGATGCAGAGCAATGAAGTGTGAAGTACCGCCCATGGGACGTTGAAGTTAGTTCACACGAACCTAGATGGTCATACGAGAAAAGAGCATATGGAAAATGTGGTTTGGGAGCGGGAAGCACCCGAAAATGATGTCTAAAATAGGGACATCATGAGCACACAAGGAGGGAGACTTATGCGCAAAAGCAACCGTTTCATGAAAAAGGAATGGGCCGGCGTGTAATAGAGTTGCCCGCACGAAAAAGGTCAGGGTGGCACATAGAAAAGAGGGCGCACAATTTGGAAGGAATTGCTCATCGAAGGAAGGATTGTGTGAAATTGAAAGTAATTGCACACGGGGGATGAGACTCGATGGGATTTTGATGAGAATTAAGCCCGACCGGTCTCGCGCAAAGGCAGACCCCCACAACACCCGGCAAGAAAAATTAATTACCTGAAAGCCATATTTTAAGCACATGAGAGGGATTTTTACACCAGAGAAACCGTTCAGATTATTTAGTCATCAGAAGTCGAAGGGGCGGCCTTCTATTTATAGGTTCTTGGGTTAGGCGATTCTGCATGGAAATCAGGTTGGTGTGAAATATTTCATGTCGGCGTCGGCAATGCGAAAATCCCACCATGCAGGGTGGGGGTGCGTAAAATTATGCACCTGTGATAAAAAAATATCTTGAATTGTAGATTTTTTCACACAGAATAGGTTTTTTTTCATGCTCCAGTGATTTTTTTTCACGCAGCCACTCCTGGCCCCCCTATATGGATCCCCGGGTACATATATGGATTCGCTTTGTCGTTATCAAACCTTCTTCATCCCTTGAGAATTTTTCAGCATCTACAGTTATCTTAAGTAAAAAATATTGGAAAATGTTACTAATACATGTATATATATTCAGTAAATAGAGGAGAATAAACCTCATGAGTGTTCTTAATATATGGATCATAATATTTCATCAATTGAAATATATAAATCCTGATAAACGATGAGACTATTTCAATTAACTCCTTTCACATTATAACATATTCTCCATGTGAGAGACTGTAATAACATTAATCATAAAATATCATTCAAATTAGGAGATTAATTATGAAAAATGAAAAATAATCATTGTGAAATAATGTATATACAAAAGATACAATGTGCCTAAATGAATGAAAACTAAGACAAAACAATCTTTCTGATATGGTTACTCTTGAAAAATAAACCCCATGAAAGAAATATCATGTATTGGATATCTAAATACCAAAAAAATTAGGAATAATAATCATATAATTCATTAATTTTTTGTATATTCACCATATAAAATAAAAGAGTGGTTAAAATAGAATATATCTCACTGATATAAAAAGTGACATGCAATTCCATTACCTTGTGTCTTGAATCTGATCATACTTGCTCATCCCTCCAATATAAAAAATATAAATTTATTATGAATATAACAAATAACCATATTCTTATATCTAATACCATATATGGTTTGATTATGACATTATATTACCCACATGATAACAATTCCATGTTAATTTTACGCTTTAGGTAATATTATCATTGTTTTTTGCATGTGATATAATTTATTATATATTTTTTCCTTAAACATATATCATTATTTCTAAAAGATGAACCATGAGGTAAATATCATTTATATTCTGTATATTTTTTGTATAATAATCTATATATTAAAAAATTATGAAATGAAATACACAATTCCTTGAGACATTAGGCCGTACGTATGCGTGAACGATGATTCCATTTAATTATTATATTGAAAGAAATAAGGTATTTGACATATATATATTTATATATATCACATTATTCCTGTATAATTATTATATCATATATATCATATAATTTCACTAAACCTATCCCTAATACATTCCATGTAGTGTGTGAACGAATCACATCACATTGAGGGGGTAGTAGTCCACAATTCCTCAAACGAAGTTATCGTATTTAAACCAAATGGAATGAAAAAAATATCTGTGTGGTAATGGGATAAAAGAATTTTGAATAAATAAAAAATATAATATATAACATATATAAATATATATTAAATAATAATGTCCACCATTAGAGGTGGTATAGAAAAAAATGAACAATCATCGTTTTGTGAGGTGGTAATTCTTCGTACAAAAAAAATATGTTAATTATTGAATATATGGGGGGGTTTTATGTGTATATTGAACCATTATTGTGAAAACATATCAGTATATTTATGATACAATATTTTTATAATCATGGAAAAATATGAATTGAGGTGGGGGATAAAGAAAATAAAAAAATGAGCTTGAGAGATGGTGTTACCAATCAATCGGGTAACTCCTTTAGGATTGCACCAAAGGGATTCCTTGGAAGAATTAATGAAAAAATTGATTCTCCAAGTAGAAAAAGAGGGGTTTTGGGAGGATATTTGAGTATATAGTTGAAAAAACGTTTTGTATTGATAGGTATAAAGAAGTAGAGTAGGGGAGGCCTTTTATAGCGGAGGAGGACTGGCACTCTTCTAAATCATTGGAAAAGGAATCCCCCCCCCACGTTTTTTACAATGAAAGTGGCTCACATAATACTCCAAATTAGAAAAATGGGTGGATATGATCTAAATATGGCCAGATAATGGGTTTTAGACAAGTTTCTAAGTCATTTTGGGTCTTAAATTTATGATTTTGTCCTTAATGAAGATTAAGTTTACCTTAACCGGTGTAATTAATATTAATTACATAACTAATATTTTTTATCAAAAAGTATGTTGACATTATTAGAGAGTACATATTATTCTTATTAAAAATATTTAATCAATTATTCCAAATTCAAATCACATAAGTGGCATAAATTAATTGAAAAATAATCCCACTGATGGGATGACACTACATGTTTTTGAAGTAAAAATGATTAAACGCTTAATATGTTTTCATATAAATTTAATATTTTAAATTTATTCAAAGTACCAACATTGTTTTAATTAAACACAATTATCTAATTAAACTTTTAAACCAATTGAAAATATAATTTAGTATTATAAATAAATTAGATGAAAAAGTAATTTTGTATTAAAATTCACTATTCATCCAAAAAATGAAGATTCTCAAAGAAATCCTAAACATTTTCTATAAGATAAATTATAAATAAAAAATTTGAAATTGATTTTTATTTTTACAAATTAAATTTCTATTTTTTAAAATAAATTTTATTATTTTTCACCAAAGGACTTTAAAATCATTTTTTCAGAAAATAGTATTTTAAAACATATAAGGACATTACAAAAAATTATATCTTTCATTATGAATTTTATTTATATATATAACCATTTAAAAAAATATTTTAAAAGTAGCTATTACTATTCATATGACTAATTTTAACGGCTACATTATACCTATCTCCTTTAAATAATTATAACAAAAAAATCATTGAAACACAGTGTTGCATGTAACATACGCCAGGTCATCATTGTGTGTAGGTTTTCCAAGTCAATGATGCATGTAATGTATGATAATTAATTATTGTGTATGTTGAGTTAGTTCTATTTTAATGGAATTTCTCAGTTAGTGCGATGAAATTCATCAGTGGAAATTAATTCTTTTGAAGAGAAAAAAATGGACCATCAAAAATTGGGGTGACAATTATTCCTCCCTTGAAATGAATTTTACCCTAAAAAATAATCATTATGGTATAAAATAATTGGAATTATTATAATTCATCATATATTTGAGTTCCCATATAGCTTACCCTAATTGGTGAATTCTCCACAAAACTTTTACCAGATGGGTGGTCTTGTTTCGTAGAACTTTCTCTAATCGATCCATAATTTCAATTTGTTGTTCTTCATAAGAAAGATCATTATACAACGATATGAAATATGAGTTTATAAAATTTTAAGGGACATGTATTAACTTCCTCAAGAGAGATACATGTAACACATAATGGGCTTGAGAGAGATTTTAATTATGTTACAATTGATTGGATATTATCTTGATACGATCAAAATCTCAATGGGACTAATATACCAAGGGAATAGATTCCCTTTCATCCCAAATCTCATAACACTCTTCCCAGGAGAGATTCATAGAAACACATTCTCACCAACATTGAATTCTAGATCATGCCGATAGTTATCAGCATAACATTTCTACCAAATTTGTTCTAACTTGATATACTGATGAATTTATCTAACCTTCTCTTCTATTTTATCAGAAATCTCAGGTCACAACAACATTATCTCTCTAACTTAATACCAGTACATTAGAGATCTACATTTCTTCTCATATATGTCTTCATAAGGCTTCATCTGAATGACTTATTGGATGTTATTTTTCTATGAAAACTATACGAGAGGAAGGTGTTGATCGAAACCTCCTTTTAAATCTATATAATAAGATATCATCACATCCTATGGGGTTTTCATTGTTATTTCAGACTAACCATATATCATAGGATTGTAAATAGTGAAAAAACATTATTTTGTATCATGTGATTGCTGGAGTCGTCACCAAAACATTGAGGTAAACCTTGTATCCAAATCTGATACAATAAAATGTTATACACCATGAAACCTTACAACTTCCTTTATGTATATCCTATCATGCTAATTTAGAGAGAATTAATCTATAATTACAAGGATGAGTGCTGACTTTTTATGGATATAGACTACCAATCTTATATCATTAAACCCCTTATAGGTTTTGGTGAGTCCATCAACCAAAATCCATAGTGATCTTCTCCCATTTCCATTCTAGTATGGGTAATTGATGCACAATCCCTTTATAGTATTGTATTTTAGCAATAACTTGCAAGTATAACAAGAACCAAAATACAGAATTTGTAATATCACTCTTCATTCCATCCCACTATAAGTATTCATTCATGTCCCTATACATCTTCATACTTACAGGATGAATAGAGAATGAAGAACTATGAGATTCCTTTAACAGATCCTTCTTTAAATATGGTATAGAAGGAAAACATACATGGTTCCTAAACCTTATATTTATATCCTGAACAATGTTAATATTAGGTACATTTCTATCATTCTTTTACCGCTCTATATCTTAATTTTTTTCCTATTTAATCTTCACTTGGATAGAGGTTTTATCTTTCATTTGTGAAAGATTAGATTTTCCCCTTCCTTTCAGATTTCTGGATCCATCATTTTCTAATCCAAAAATATTGGATCATTTTTTATCCTCATCATAGATAAACTAGCATGATCCTTTTGACATAAAGCAACGACTACCTTGTTCGCTTTCACAGGATAGTAATGTATTCAACAGTATTAATCCATTGTCAACTTTGACTATCTTCTCTGGCGCATGTTCAACTCCTTATGTCTGAATATATATTTCAGAAATTTATGATCGGTATATACATCACATGTTTCCCTAGAAAGATAATTCATCCATATAATTATTAACAAAAATACAATTGCTAACTCCAAATCATGAGTTCGGTAAATATTCTAATTAATCTTCAACTATAGTGAGGCATAAGTGATTACTATGTTAATATTCATAATAAAACATAAAAATACATTCATGGATCCATCGCTATACATTAAAACTCCTTCTCCACTTTAGGGAAAAGTAATAATAGGGGGATGAACAACCTTTTATTTAGTTCCATGATATTTTGCTCACATTGTTCTATCCAAAGTAACATGACACCATTCTGAGTTAACTTGATCCGACTATTAGATAGTCATGAGATATTCTCCTCAAGCTGTTGATAATATAGAGTTAAACCAAGGAAGCTACAGATATCAATAACCATGGCTGGTCTAGCCCATCATTCAATAGCCAACATCTTTGATGGATCAACTACTACACCATCTCTTGAGATTATGTGACCCAAAAATGAATCCTTTTGCATCCAAAATTCAGACTTTGGAGAGTTTTAATATATATTCCTTTGGATCTTTAGTATAATTATCAAGTGATATTCATTCACATTCTTTATATTTGAATAAATAAGAATATAATCTATAAATACTATAAAAAACTAGTTTAGGTAATCTATAAATACTATTCATCAAATCTATAAAGATAGTAGAGGAATTAGTGTGAAAAACATGCATCACTATATATTCATATTGTTTATTACTTGTACGAAATTTATTCTATTGATGATATCCACAATTAAGTTCAATGTTTGAGAATTATTAAGATCTATGTAGTTGATCAAACAATGCATCAATATTGGGTAGATGATACTAGTTATTGATTGTGATATTATTCAACTCCCAATAATAAATGTAGATACGGAGTGATTCGTACTTATTTTTAACAAAAATAACAAGTGTACCCAAAGGTGGCATAGTTGGCCCAATGAATCCATTATCCAGGGTTTACTGGAGTTTCTACATAAATTACTAAAAATTTATTGGGTCCAATATATATGGAATCATTGAAATTGGTGTGGAACCAAGTATGAGTTATATTGAGATCTCAACTTCACGTTTTGGTGGAAGTCTTGGAAACTCTTTTAGAAAGTCAACTAAAAAGTATTGAATAATAGGAATCTCATAGATGTAAATTTTCTACCCAACCATTTCAGATAAATAAAACCATTTAATGGTAATTAAGAACGATACACTGGATTTAATCTCCATATGATGTTCATACTTATCATCATATTAAGGGAATGTTAAAGGAGGGTTGGAAATGTCAAATATAACTTCCATTCAACAACCATTTTGGTGGGATTTATGACAATAATTTCAATCCTTTCCTAATAAGACATAAAATTCAATAAAATAAAAATGAAAAGATTTTCAGGAAGAACATTACCACAAACATCAACCAGAGAGGAATCATATTCCAGGGATGCAATCATCATACCATTAGTGGTTTCCACTGCTAATTCCACATCTAAATAATTTGGTGGAATCTTAAAACCCATAAATATTCTTTAGATATCAAAGTGTGGGCAGATCCAGAATCCAATAAAAACATAATAGTTCTAGTGTGGATAGTAACTATACCATTCACCACATAGTTATCGCACAAATCATCAGAAATAATGATTGCATAATATTTTCTCTTGTCCCTCAATTTACGTGGTTATTGATGTCGATAATCATCACCAACCCTTTGGTTTTGGAACTGGTTATCTTAATTAACATTCAACTCAAACTTGTTTCACTGAAGTGAGGGGAGGTTCATTCTATATATCTTTCTCTCCATTAGCATTTTTAGCTAACTTCTTCGCATCACTTCCATAATAAGTTTCCTAATGACCTTCCTTTCTACACATAAAATATTTACTGGACCCCATAAATAAAATTATTCCACGCCTCTTCCCACATTTAAAAGATAACTTATATTATTTTCTTCATGGTTTTTATAGTTTTGGTTGAACTCAATATTCCATTCCTTGTGAAACCCATGGGATTAATATAGGTCTACAAACTCCATTTCAACCATGATTGAACGACACATAATATCATCAGAGATACTAATATATCTTATGGCCAACACCTTTATTATAATTTCATTTAATCCAATGATGAACCTATCAATAGTAATGTTAGGATGGATAATAATTTTTGATGCTTACCTCGCAAGTCTTGTGAAATTTTCCTCATAGGTACCGATAGATTCATCGTACATTTTATTTAACTTAAGTAACTCTTTATCCATCTTGGTATGAAGAATATAAGTTATTCAATTATTCAAAAATAAGTTCCTCAACTAATCCCAATACGTGGATGGAATTTCATATTTTTTCACCATATACTTAATTAGAGTTCACCATGGGTATACTTCACCTTCTAACAGATAAATATCTAGAATGACATTCTAATGCTCCAAAAATTGAAGAATGAAGAATATACTTTCAGTACTATTAATTAATTTTTCAACAATATGTAGATTAGAATACCCTTTGAAATAAGGTGTATATATCCTCATGACGACCTCAAAATAATTTTGTTCCTTTATTTACTCATTAGGAATTACACATTGATTCAGAGCTTGATAGATTTTTGTGTAGATAGACGTGATATTTTTCATTCCTGCTCAAATAATATTTGGTTTCTTTGGAGTAAAATTGTTACATTTAATATGAAAATCACCCTTAATGTGTTTCCTTCTGGTTCAATACATTGAATCAAACAAAAAACATTGAGTAGTAAATATTTATCCTAATGAGGAACCACATAATCATGAAAATTAACTTATATGAACTCAAAATTATGACACCTTTCTTTATCTATGAAAAATTAGGTTTATCCTTTGTTATTCGTATTGAAATTATATTTAAATCTGTCATAATAGTACATGAAGAGTTTGTGAATTCCCAAATCATACCCCCTGAGAGTGTTAATCCTGCTGTGCAGTAAGGACAGTTTTCATATACCAGATTACCCTAAGTCATGCTGAAAACATCTTATCAATGTTTTTACTTTTAGGAACATCTGTGTGGGATCCAGATCCACTTATGGTATCTAGATATATATGTATTGATATTAAACCACTCACTCAATTCATTACCAAAATACCAGGACATTCTCCAATGTATATCCTTATCCTGAGACTTATCCTTGGGCATGTCTATATATTTCTCACTATGGTTTTCTCATCCTATAATACAAAGGAAAACTTATACTTTTCTCTGATACGAACTATAGTTACCCTAACTTTTCATGCATTAACATTAAATCAATTTTTTAAATACTTACAATGTTATAAAAAGAAACACCCAAAGACCGTACTCGTCTATTACCTTTGTAAACATAAACACTAGTAGATAAATGAGCTACATTATCTCCCACTAGGCTCTTCTAGACTATACCCCATGTTATATAGATAAAAAATAATACATATCTTCATAACCTGAGAAATGAAACATAAAATTGGGTGATACCAGATGCTGAATATGGATAAACAAGAGAGTTATGTAAGAATAATCATAATCATAATGGTAAGAGACCATGATACGGAAATTAAAATACCATGCATTTCATATCAAAGATCATAAACATGAATCATGGAATAAGGATTGTCTATTCATAAGACAAGAACCATAAAAAATAAAGAAAAAAAGTAATTAAAGAATATCATAGGAATAAAACATGGAATTAAGGAAGGCACATAAGAATATATAATTATATATATTATCGTTATGGAATCACTTACAAGTAAATCTTAGTAGAAAATGTCCTTTAAAAAACTGGGTTCACACCCCATTCCATCCTTGTATTACTGAACTGAGTTCACTCCTCATCCAACCCTATAATACTGAACAAAGTTATTTTCTTAATCCAGCCCTGTAATACTGAATTGAGGTCATTTCTCATCCCATCTATTTCTATATCAGGAGATATAAATCTGTACCCAATGCATTAGAGGGAGATATAAGTCCCAAAACTTTATAATAAAATCACACATACATGTGCCACAAAATCATAAACAATTGTATCATAACCCATGAAAAGAAATGGGATTCATAAACATGAAATCAAATCAAAAAGTTTGGAAAAATAAAAAATTCTCCTAAGCATTTAATCAAAATCATAACCCATAAAAAGAATCTAGTTTCATAATAATATAACATGTGAAAGAGAAATGGGTTTCAAAAATACATAACTCATTAAAGTTAAATGGGATTTGTAAACATCATCTCATAAAAACTTAAAAAATATAGATAAATAATATGAAGTTTTATATTGAATAATTTTACCATAACACAATGAGTAACAGAAAAAAAAATTATCTTAGATGTGAAAATATTTTGAATGATATTTTATAAACACTTATTACAGAAAATATCATTCCTTCTTTGAAAAAGGCTCTTTAAAACATAAATCATTTTGAAAAAAAATTATTTTAAAATAATTTTAAAAATTATCAAGGGGGGTTGAAATATTTTTTTTAACTTTTCCATAAATACTTATAAAATAATTTTTAATAATATTAATTTTTTTAGAAAACACAATTTTAGTAATTAAACAGATTTCTGAATAAAAAGAAAACTACATTAAACATTTTCATAAAATAATTTATTAATTATAATAGGAACCAAATTGTTGAAAAATGGTAGTAATACATGGATATATATTGATTAAATATAGGAGAATAAAAATCATGATTTTTCTTGAGAGATGGATTTTAATATTTCATCAATGGACGCATAACAATAGCGATAAACGAAGGGATTGTTTCAATTAACTTTTACCAAAATGTAACTTGGGACAAAAATATCTATTTATGAAATTGGAATTACATAAAGCTAAAAATATCATGAATATAATATTCTTCATGATATAACATGTCAAATACACATCGCGAAACAATGTAGGTGTATAACAAATCATGTGTCTTGAAGAAGGAAATTTGAGACAAAACTATCTTACCGGTTTGGTAATTATTGAAACATAAAACCCATGAAAGATAGATAAAATAATGCATAAGTAAATACCCATAAATATATGAATAATAATAATATAATAATTTAATGATAATTATATGCACCACTAAAAATAAAAGTGTGGTGAACATGGCATGTTCTCATGGATATAAAAAGTGAGATGAAATTCCCCTTCCATTTGTTTGACTCTTGTTGTACTGACTAAAAAATCATTTATAATAAAGATATATTTATTATAAATATATCAAATAACCATATTATTATATATAATACAATGTTTTTTTTGATTATGACTTCATAATACCTTGTATTTAAAAGTTCTATGTTAAGGTTACGCTTTGGGTAATAGTCACATCTTTTTCACATGTGTCTTAATTTGTTATATATTTTGTTTTTATACATATATCATGATTACCATTATTTAAACTATGATATAAATATAATTTATATTCTATATATTTGTATTATAATAATATATAGAATAAATAATTCTGAATTGGAATACATAACTCATGGAGACTGTGGGTCGTACCTACGCATGAACCCTATTTTGGTTTAATTTTCATATTGAAAAAAGAAGGTAAATGAAATATATATACATATATGTATATGAATAAAATTATTCCAATTGAATTATGATATCATATATATCTTATAATATCACTAAACCCATCCTCAATACATTCCATGTAGTGTGTGAACGAATCACATCACTTTAAGATGGCAGTTGTCCACACTTCCTCAAACATTATAAAGATATGTGTATTAAAAGGATTAAATAATATTAAATAAATAATAAATACAATATATAGAAAATATAAACTTATTTACCATTATAATTACCACTATGATAGGCGGTAAAGGAAAAACAAACAATCATCATTTTGTAGGGCGGTAGTTCGTAGTAGACATAAATAATATGTTCATTACACATTTGATGGATGTGTTTGTAAGTGTAGGTAGAACCCTTTTTATAAAAACATCTCGGTATATTTTGGATACTATTTTTTATAATCATGGAATAATATGAATTGATTTGGGGGAGAAATAAAATAATCTAAAGGAGCTTGAGGGAGGGTGCTACCTCTTAATCGGGTAACCCCTTTTGGTTTGCACCAAAGGGATTCCCTAGAAGACTTTATCAAAATAAACATGCTGAAATAAGTAAGGTTGGGTTTATTTGTAGATATTGGATCAAATCGTAGATAAAAATAAGTGGTTTGATAGGTTTTAATAATTGGAGTAGAGGACACCTTTTTACAGTGGAGGAGGAGGGAAACTCTTGTAAATCATTATAAAGGGAATTACAACCACATATATCGCATGGAAATTGGACCATGTAATTGAACAAAGTCAAAATAAGGAAGGATAGGGTATAAATATTTCCATCCAATGGGTTTTTTAAAATACTATATGTCATTTTGGGTATTAAATTGGAGGTTTAGTCCTTAGTTATGATTAACATTACCATAACCAATGTAATATATTTTATTTACATTCAGTAATAGATTTGGTAAAAAACAATATTGACCAAATTAGAAATTATATATTATTATGATTATAAATATGAAATCAAATTTTCCAATTTACAATCACAGAAGTGTAAGAAATTTATATAAAATTAATCTCACTGATGTGATGATGAAACTCGTTACAATGAACTACATTGGATTAATTAATAAAAATATTATCTAATTAAAAATTTAATATAATTTAAAATATAGTTTTACTTTATAAATAAATTTGATGAAAAAGCAGTTTTGAATTAAAATTCTATTTATTTCACTATTCATCCAAAAATGATGTTTCTCGGAAAAATGCCAAAAATTCGCCCTAATCTAAATTCAATATTATAAATTAAACAAAATTATTTTTATTTTATCAGATGAAATTTCTTGGTTTTTTTCAAATTAATTTTATTTATTTTCACAAAAGGACATGAAATGTAGTTTATTTGAGAAAGATGTATTTTTAAACATATTAGGACTTTACCAAAATTTATATCTTTTATTTTAAATATATTTTATTCAAAAAAAACTATTATAAATACTATTTAAAAATTATTTATTAATATTAATATTACTAATTTTAACTCTAGGTTATAACTATCTAATTAAAATAATTATAACAACAAAAATATGTTTGGTAGAAACTCGGTGCTCTGGGTAACGAACGCCAAATCGGGGTAGTGATTAACATATGCCAAGTCAGTTATTCATTTTATGTACCCTGATTCGGTGTTTTGTACTGTGAATAGGTTCTGTGTGAAAGGAATTTTTTTCATAGTGCAATGCAAGACATCAATGAAAATTAATTCATTTGAAGAAAAAAATAGTCCATAAAATATTGGGGTGTTACAGTTATGTTATTTGATTCCATTGGGAATAATGTTCTATGATCTATAAATATTTATACCATTACTCACATTTATTATATATGTTATTGTCATATTTTCATAACCTTATGCTCATGTTATGTTGATATATCCCTTGTTTACCCATACTAAGAATCTATGCTCACCTATTATTATATTTAAATTACCCATGTTATGAGGAAAGGTATTATGTATGACATGTATTATAATGGTGATTGCTATGATTAACATAGTGGTAGATGGTGAAGTTTACTTATGAACCAGTTTTCTAAGTTTCTATTTTTTCAAATATACAATACCTATGGGATTCTATAGTGTGATGTTACTTATTGTAATTTATATTCATTTATTAATATGTGATATATATATATATAAATTCTAGGTCACGTTAAAATCCCTAAAAATAAATAAACTTCTTTGGATGTGAAAATATCATTAATTTAATTATTAGTATGATAAAATAAATTCTCACGTTAGAATATACAGAAAACAGAAGAAACAAAGTGGTGAATAATGCATATGTCTCAAAGAATGAAAAATTATATAACAAAACCTTTATGTTTAATCTAAAATTCAACATAAGTTCTTTATAAACCTGTATAATAATCATAATAATCATAATAATATATGTTATAAACATATTAATATCCATTTCTATTTTTAATATTTCATTATTATCATTAATTATACATTTACTAGTTATTTATTCTATATTTTCATTATTGGATGTTAGTGATATTGATTGTTTGGAACAAGATTTGTAATGTCATTGTTAATAATTAATATTTGATACCATGTTCCTCATTTCAATATTATCTCTGGAACTATAATATATGTTTCAAAATTATTTATAATGTTCTAATTTCCATCCATGATAATTTCAATTATGATTTGTGGGGATGAAATTTACGACAAGTTTGTTTCAATAATCGTGATGAATTGAAGGTGGTATATTGATGATATGTCTAAATATAAATATTTCCAAGAAAATAATAATAATTTATTACTAATTAATATATAATATTACCTCTAATTGAGTTTTCATTTTCATATATGATGGAAATTTATATCGTTTGTCATGTATGTTGTTAAACCGATCCAAATAACAGCATGTTATAATTACTGTATACGTATAATTATGAAGTGATTTATTCATAATATAATAAATTAAGAAGTATAGTAAAATTAGATTTTTTTATTAATTATAATAATAATAATAATTTTTATGTGTTTTAATTTCAAGATGATTGATATGAAGTTATTACTTATAATGAAGAAAATGTTTTTTCTTTTTATATGCTGATTTTAAGTGGTTAAAATTTAATGGTAATTTATTATTAATATTATAAATATATTTCAAAATTTATCTTTTCAGAATATTAATAATTTCATAAATATATAATTTACTCTTCAGATGCACTTTTACAATTGGTAATGGAAGGCAGTGCTGAAAAAAAAAATTTATCCTTGAAGGAAATATCCATCACATATGCATCAATAATGTTTTTATTTTTCAATTAATGAATATATAAGAATTTAGACAATGATTTATCTCCCTAAAATCATACTTATATAATATATATCAAATTAATTAATTAATTTCATTGATAAAAGTATACATGAAAGGCTACAATGACTAAAAATATGTTAATCATGAATGTGGTACTCTGTATATAACTCAAGAGATCGTTTAATTTTTATGAATGGATGAGAAGATGATATAAATTTATTCTTCCATCAATGTAATAAAATATTATTATACTAGTTATTTTTCATTCCATTATCTTAGTATGGTTTGAATACATTTGGATCTGTTTGGATGTTAAATATAAATAAGAAATGACTTGGGGGTGGATAATAATCTTGTTGAGGATTCGAGTGTTATCATGAAAAAATTATTTGAAATGCATGGATTGTGGAACAATATAGTATCCATGTTATTCCATGTATGTAATAGGATTATAATTTAGTTTCAATGAATAGGATACCAAGAATAATTTTCTAGTATAGAGTGGTTTGATGAGGGTGGAAATGAGCTCCTTTTATAGGTTGAAAAGAGATAATTCTCCTTAAAATTGAATGGTAGGTGGGTGTTAAAGATGGAATTAATTGGGAGATAGAAAATTGTGGTCATATAATGTTTGTGATTCATTGGAAAATGATATTATAGTATAAACAATTATTCTTTTTCTTCTATGATACATTAAATCAGAACAAAATTTGATCCATATTAAGTTACCAATTTTTACCCTTAATAAAATTGATAAAATATTTAAAACAATATTTATTTTTTTACTAAAAATATAAAATAAAACCATAGCCCAATTTTAACGTTTTTATTCAATATTTTTATTATATTTAATTTATTTATATTTCTAAATATGAGAAAAATATATTTTAAATTAAACCATATAATATATAAAAACATTGATTTCATATAAAGATTTATTTTTATTCATTAAGTGAGTTTAATTCTTATTTACTATCACTTACAAAGAAAATATGTTTCAATATATTTTTTCAAAATTTTAAAAATAATAATATATTTATCAAAATTGATGAATTTTTTATATATATTATTTATAAAGAATTTGTAAAAGAAATTATTTTAAACAAATTGTGTTTTATTGTGATAACTAATATTTACATTAGTTATTAATTTTTTAGTAATGATAGAAACGAAATTATTAAAATATTAATTTATTTTTATTAAAAATATGAAAATTAATTTATAGACCAAATTTTTAAATTTAAGGAAAATAAATTTCTAATATATGTGCTCTTAATGCATAAAAATAAGTTTTTAGAAGAAGAAAATTCCTTTTAAGAATAAAATGAATTTATGAATATTACATAAAAAGAGATAATATTTAGTTAAATATTAGTATATATATATATTATTAATATATTAAAAATTATTCAATAATGATCAATTGGTATAAAAATACACAATATATAGAAAAGTACAATTAATTGATAAAAAGACTTGTTATCACTATGTGATTCGGTTAATATTTATTTAATATTGATTATTTTTTATTAAGAAATAAATTCTAACTTTACCCTTATGTTAAATACATCCTTTATTATTCACTAAATTTATACATTATATAAATAAAATATATTTGAAATTCATGTGATAATGGGAAGTTAATGTTTTTAATAATTTCATTATTATATCATCCTAATTTCTATTAGTTGATATAATTTCTTTTACTTTCTTTATGGATTTATTATTATAGTTATTTCTATTTATATATTCCTATATAGTGACTACGTAACAATGGTCACATTTTAATACTTAAAATTTTATCTTAATAAAATTTATCTTAGTTCATTTTAGGTTGGTGTTATGTGTGAAGAAAGCTATTAAAAATTGTATTTAATTAATGGAAAATATATATTAAACTATTGGGACATTAAATTGATGGACTTACTCCTAAAATTTAACACTAATTATAACTTATTTACTTATTTGGTATAAATTAGTCCAAATTGATTTTCATTTGGTATTAGGTTAAATATCACAATGACCCTAATTCATTAGAACATATAATCAACAAATTGTCTCCTAATAACCTTCCAACACTGCATATTTACGTTTTCCACAAATGAAAGGCATTGAACCTGAAATAAATCCAAAATATCAAGTCACAAAGGCTGTATATCGTATTTCAAATACCACTAAAATCCAAATTCAGTCTTCATATCTCCCATAATAACATATAAATATTAACCAACATTCTCAAAAATACAATGGATTGTGATATTAACACTTACGTGAAATCCACCACATTAAAAATAGTTGTAGTAGAGGGAAGGTTTTTATAGAAACCTATAAAGGGTTTTTTGGGAAAAATAATGTTTATAATGATTATGTGGGAGGTGATTACTTCATTTCTGTCCTATAAGATGTGTCTAGGGAATTGGTGTATGAGATTCAAGTCAAGTGACAACTCATACAGACTATTGTTTAAAAACCAAAGATCCCCAATGGTATAATTTATTTCAAACTCATTATCAAGATAATTTGTTAGTACTCAATGTGATTTTATATATTGAATCCATGAGAAATTAATCTCCAATGATGTAGTGGAGCAGCAATTCTAAAAATATTTACTCATTCATCACCCAATAAAGCTAGTTAGATTATTGTTGCTGGAGACATTTGGATCAAAAATCATGGAAAATTCCCCATATACATTAATCATTACATAGAAAATGTTTCATTAAATTTTGAATAAATGAATTCTTGTAAGCTGATACTAGGACTCCCTGATAATTCCATATTTCCATTTCCCCCAACGATCATGCCAAGATTATTAAATTCATCGACAGATGATTTAAATTCACTTTTCCCCCATAATGGAGAATCATGTGACAATGAAAGTATGTGAGTTCAATATCTATTCCAGATATTAAAATGATATAAATAAGAAAATTGGTGGAATAATATATTTAATATTTATGGTGTTGTATTATTTCTCAGAAATTCTTACCCACAATCAAGAGTAACATGATGCTTTCAAGGGTAGAATTACCAAAGGATTCCCATTGATCCAACCACCCAAAAAATTAATTCAACATTATAGAATCTTGGTACCTGAATACCTCTAACAGAATATAACTCACTAACACATGATCTTGACTAATCGTGAAATTATACAATGCTACGTTGAAGATCATAATGAAAAGGGACATTTCTAGGGAAGCATGAGACATTGCCTTATACCAAATCTATTAGTAATAAATATGGATATCAAATAGAGGATTAGAATTGAGAGTTATATGATAAATAAAATTAGGTTAAAATATTTATTTACCATTCCATATCTAAAAAAGGATTGATATTTTATATTTTATAAAAATTATTTATTTTTAAATTTCTTTTCTCAATTTTCATGATATTTTCATTTATAGTTGCATTAAGGTTTTACTTATTGATCTCCTTGGGGAAATGTTACAATTATTACAAGAGTATAATTATTATTTACACCTAAATATGTGTGAATTTATTCCCTAAAATATACCCTTCCTGCGGTATTTTATTTATGTCATGTGAAATCAAATTGATGGCGATAAGACCCACGAAATCCAGAAGTATCACCAACATAGAACTATTTATGACCTGAAAAAAAATATATCCTCACTCTATTATATCATAATTTCATCAAGGATTTCAACTCTATTATACCTCCTCCCCTTAATGTATTACTATGTGAAGGGAAAATTTAACTAGAGAGAATATTTTAAAACCATCTTAATCAAGATCAAAGAAATTATAACTACAACACCTCTTCTTATGATACCTAGGATAATCCTAGAATTAAAATGAGGGAATTACACATCAATGGTTGATATTAAATCATAGGCATATCAACTTATCATTTTCATGAGATGGAGTCTGGTAAATTATTGTAATTAATAGATAAAATATGAAATCTAGTTATATAGGTTTGTTTGAGCTATTAATGATTTGTAGTAATATATATCTTATTGGTAATTTAAACTACTTACAAACACAAGGAGTTGATATAAATACATGCACAAAGGATTCACTGAATAAATATTCCTATATTGATTTCATTCATAAAATATTTCACTTTTGTAATGAATGAAAAAAGTTGTAAGATGAACATGTTAGTCAACTATATGATAAAATGATACCAAATACTAAATAATTTTGATATTAAGTCATTACGTTTGAAAACATTATGAAAAAAATATTTCAATTATTATTAATTCACAGATGAATGGGAGAAATGTTATCAAGTAATTATTATACCTAATTTTACACTTTCATAGGGGTTTTATTTTATCATATATTTCCACTATACCATATAGGGGTTAATGTAGAAATATATATCAAAAAATGTTTATCATGAAGTTCATTTGATGTGATAAATACTATCTCTCGGGTAGGGAAGAGGTTTTCACAACCACGACTCTCATGGGAAATTTCATAAGTTTGATAGATATGACTAAACATCCAACATAATAAGTGTTCATACCAAAATACAATCCACTACATGCCATTTCCCATTTTATAGGCCACATGGAAAGATATATACATGGTTTTTCCTAATCCTACCTCGCACACAATGTTCATATTAAGTAATATCTTTCATGGGGGATTATTTATGAAAATTTGAATGCATTATTCCTTATAAAAAACAAATGATGAATAAAATTTTGAATTTTTTTCGATAGAATTGGTTCATCTTCACAATGTTCCAAATACTCTTACATCTAATTGAGATACATTGTTTTTATTATTATACATCATGGGAGATATTCCAAATGGATTTAATGTTGAGAAGTGAATTTCAACCTTATACCGACAGGTATATTAAAATAATTAACTATATTCACAAATCTATAATGAATTCCTTATATAGAGATCACCCCAATAAATGATATCTATTACTCACAGTAGTTAAATCCACATTTAATAATGCATTAAATATGAAAACGGGAAAGTCTCCCTTTTAGTCGTGTAGTGAAGGATGTTGGAAAACATGATTAACATTATTCTACTACTTATTTTATCTAGGTATAGTGTTGTGAAATATCACAAACCTACCTACATCAAAGAAATACAAGAGAAGATAACTCATAATATTATATAATCAATTAAAATGTACAAAGATGTGGGAAACTATAAGAGGACTCCAAGGATCTTAGAAGTTGGAGATATCATAATACATAAATTCAGATAGAATGGTTTTATGTTGTAAGTTATTAAAATACAAATCCTAGGAATATAATTCTATGTAAGTTGTAACAATGAATCAATAATAATTTATCAGTGGTTGATCTACAAAAAGTATGTTTAATAATACCTAGTTTCAATGTAATGAAATTGAAAAATTTTATACAACAGGATACACTTTATCATCATTTGAAATTTCTAAAAAGTCAATTTAGGATGAGATGTTTAATGCAATTCATGTTTGGACTAATGAACCAGCTCCACCATCATTCGTAGAATCGATCTGTTCATCATCCTTATATTTTTCAATTTAATTTTACTAGTATTTATTCTTATTTTAAAAAGATGATATGAATTTTTCTATTTATTATCATTTATTTAAATTTGGATATACTACTATGAAGTTTCTTGTATTTTCATATTTTATCTTCCATTGATGATGTTTTTATACACTATGTAATAATATTCCTGGTATTTGAAAAAATTAACTAATATACACTTTGTATAAAATATGATAAATAATTATAACTTCAGTTATCATATAAATTATCTATTGTTCTGTTTAAAATTTATTCCCCATGAAAATATTTTTTCTTATTGTTCTTTGGAAATATCAAAATGGGAATACAGATAGATAAATCCATTTAAATTTAAAATTAAATCGGTATATTCTATATAATCGAATTGTGACAAAACACATGATATAGTTTGGGTTAGTTATACCAAGTCTAAGAACCACAGTGCTAGAATCATGAAATACCTAAAACTTTTTTGATCATTTCCTTTTAAACATAACTTGTCTAACCAAAACCAAGTAATTGTTTTATCCAACATGGATTTTCCTTTACAAAGACCTATTTAACCATGGGGGAGGACTATAACTTCCTCCCTATGATCCACGTAGTCACATGAACTGAAACACTAAACCTTGACATTGTTTAACCCCATTTTAAAATTTAAATTCACAAAATATATATATACAAAACACCACAAAACCCAAGATATTTATCATGAAACCAAAATATTTCAACAATAGGCATGACATATTTTTACCTCTTATAGAACATTAGAAAATTCATTACTCTTCCACTAAACGTAATAAACATATGATGATGATGGAAAAAACATGATTCAAAAACTAAACCATGACATAGTAAACTAAAATGGTTTTATTTCCCATATAAGTAATATTTTTAATGTTTTTTCCATAGATGTATTTCAAACTCACTCACACCACCTTCAAAACCTCAAATTTTTTTAAAAATGAACATGTAGGGATTATTATATACGTACATTGTTTTCTACATAAATTATTCTTATTCTTTATAATAAAAATAACTAGAAGAAAAAAATTCAGCGCCTTATATACCTCCTACACAAGCCCTTCTAAATAATAAAATATGAAAAACAACAAAAAAATGTATGATATCATGACAACCTTAAATTATATGGTATATATTAGTTAGAAAAATTTATTAAGGTTGAAACTAATAATATCTATTATTCCTATTAAAGTGAGTCACACTCCTACATATATTCCCCTAAACCTTTTAATATTAAAAAAATACAAACCAATTGATAAAAACATCCTCAAAACATCTTCACTTAATGGTCTTATATTTCCATGGGTGATTCTGCAAAAATCATTACACCCTCAATATCATAATTGACCTAATAAATAAAAATGGATTCACTATAAATATACATATAAATTTTTTATACGTGGAAGAAGTCTTTTATTCACATCATATATTGTGGAAGAGTAAACCTCTATAATGCTTTACTAATCCTCACCAAAAAATTGAAAGGTTTGAAGAACCATCATTAAATATTCCAAACTCGTTCAAACCTATGAATCACATTTTGGGAAGAGGATTTTAGGAAATAATGTTCATTAAAATCAACCTCTATGGTTATCATCCACTGATCCACATAACAATTTAGATGAAACTATATAACTCTAATCTATACATAAACTATATGTACTTTTTCATATTTATCTATATCATGTATCATCTAATGATCATTGTTTCCCCCAAACCACTCTTGCACAAATTTTAAATTCAATGAACCTCATATAATTCCAAAAAACAATCTATCTAATAGATGGTTTGTAATTAATATTATCAGATAACTCAATGGAAGGAAAGTATTCACCAAAGATATTCTAAAATTGAGGATACATGGGCGTGACATGCCCTCTAGAATATAGGTGGTATAATCCATATACTATTTCATCTTAGAATTTTTTTTGATAATTATTAAAACAAATTAGAGATAAAATTAATTTTTAATCTTTCCCACACTATATATATAAAGAATAATTATAATTTTATGATGATTATCCATGAAACTATTTAATGTCTCACATATTTTATGGAATAAATATTATCCAATGATTACAAAATAATATATTCCTTATATTCAATAAAATGAGATGAATTCATCTATAGATATAAAAAAACCAAGATATAATCATGTACAATCAAAGGTTATTCCTAACCCATAACAAAATACATGGATATAACCACTCACATTCATTTGGAAATATTAATATATTTCAACATAACTAACTAAATATTGATGCTCTCCATGAAAATTCTAGTACATAAGAAATTTATATATGAACTCCCCACTAACTTCATTATATGGGTGCACTAGTTATAGTCCATTAAAGAATGATATATCTCTAAAATACTCAAATATGCTTCTAAAATAAAACTATGTAATTATCTTAGAACAACATCATATATCTCTCAAATAATAAGTATCTTCTTATGAATAATATCTCAATGTTCACCATCCTATTTACAATAATAGATATTATCTCTATGGACAATGAAATATATCCATGCCTATGCCTTAGGATCTTCTATATGAGGGTCCACCTCCTTCTAGAATAACAATTATTTCACCATCATTTGATATTGTTGAACTCAACATTTCAACTTCTCTACATCCAAATATGTGGATACAAAGTCATCTATAGGATTTAAATAGTTATTCTCATTTGGAAATACATTTATAGACCTGTATGAGTTAATTATAAGCAATTACATCAATAAAAACAAATATTCATATGGTAAGTGTCAACAACAATATAAAAAATTACTCCCTTCAATGGGAAGTGAATTATAATATAGCTTATCAGCTTCTATATTAGATATATTAATGTATAATGACATCAATTAATATATTCATGGTCATAATCATACATAATAAAAATAATAAAAACGGTTGAAATTAGATATAAATTGTGTTTTAACCTCTTATTATATTATTTTGTACTTAGAAAACAAGACATCTCTTCAATGTCCTTTGGTACTCCCCATGAATTTTTTTATCAATAATTAATTGAAATATTTATGTGTCCCCTTGAGAGATAAAATGGACAAGGATGTATAATACAAGTTTCTAGGACATGTAAATTGATAACATTTCATATATCTAGTTTAAATGAAAAATATCAATGCTTGTACTCAAATGATCTGTATGCTACTCCTCTTTAGCCAAATTCATTTATAAGAAATTCTTCCCAATCACCATATCAATCGTAATTATCATAAAAAGGTTATAAATGTAAATTCATTAACCTAATTTGGAGTCTTCAAACATTTATATCCCTTGAAATTCAATTTCCTTGCAACTGTATCCATTAAAAATCTAGGAGAATTTTATAGGAGATTTATTAATTTCATTTAAAAGTCTCAAAATAATGAATTACATAACTAGAAAAATATTTTTTCATGATATAACATATCCTTCACCATATATTACATGAATCATATCATTAATTAACTCTTAAAAAATATATATGATATATAAAGCATTTATGTCACATTGGTAGAGATTCTGTCCTTATTAATTAAAGGAACTATATTTTTAATTCTTCGTTTAGTATTAAATATATTGTGTTTACACATAAATAGATTAATATTTCTAGTATTTGATTTTTTTTATTTTTTTTAGAATATAATAAATGGTTCAGTATAAGTGAAAGGATGGTAAATTAATGGTGATGAGGATATCATGTGATACACGATGGGTCAAGGACAAAGCTCTGAGATTGAAATTGAAAAACAAATCTATACTAGTGTGTGAAATTCAAGAAAAATAAAATTAATGTTGTGAATACCATTTTTAAATGATAATTGCATCATTAATGTGAGGAAGATAAATAAATAATGAGAAAAATGGCTACAAGATCTGGGTACCATATGTCACAGCGTGACACATATCAGTTACATTGTTATACACCCTCAACACTTTTAGAACATGATTTATGTCTTTATTTATCATTCCTAAGCTCTAAAAAATGAAAACAAAATTCATGAAAAAATATTCATGATTTTAAAGACTTCACAAGACATGAAAATGCTGAAATTTATGTAATTAAAGCTGAAAGACCCTTTGGATTCCCCCTTATAACCCGATTCAATTGAGCCGCATTTATTTGGTGATAAATGGAATCATGGGAGTAATTTATACCTTTAAAAATATAGTTAGGGTTGATTAGAGTGATATAATAAATTAAATGGAATTCTATGTTATTCTAATGAAGAAGGAATGATTCATTTTATGTTTTATGCTTTAGGATTTGATTTCTTTTTCTTTACATATAATTTCACAATAATATTTATTATTAAAGTGCATATTCTTATTTTAATCCCTCAATATCACCTTATATTTCTATTTACACCATGATATATTTTTATTATTATGATAAGATAATAAACTGAGGATTGTCCTTGGGGGAGGTTTCATGGTGTTCCCAAATGTTTACACTTTAAATTAGTGAAATTTTTATTATAATTTTTCGTGAATCATAGATATCTGTATCAGTACCACAGTCGTCCACCATGAAACCACTCTTAAAATCACTTATGTTATTAAATTGAAATTAAATCTCCCTTTATTGGTTAAAATCATTATAAAATGAAGTTTCATGTTCTTAAAGGGATGAAACAAAAAAAAGATAGATCTAGGTTCAGTATGGTATCACACTCTCAATCAATGTGTTTATATTAAAAGGATATCAGAGGAGAGGGTATTTAGTTTTTTGAGGAGATTTCATATGCATGATATATTTCAAACATAATAAATTAAATAATATTATATCATTAGTAAGATATTATAAATTAACAATGAAATTGAATTTAAAAAATAATAAATGAATAATGAATGAACCAGGTAACCAGACCGTAGGACAAAGAATAGTCTTCATAACCTGAATTCATTTTATTTTTCATTTAATTTGTATTTAGGTTTTAAAATTTAATTCACATTTTTTAGAACCCATATTTTTTTTGTTTTACTAAAATAATAAAAAAATTAATAAAGTAGAATATGTGAATTAGGAACAGTTTCTGATTGCCTGAAAATATTCTCAAGTGAGACGACTATAGTCATCCACTATCTTATACTAGGAAATAAATTACATCTCGTGCACTGCCCTATGATAGGAATTCCAAAATGATGAACTTTTTCAAGGGATCTAAGATTTCAATCATTCAAAATTTTATTTTTCAACAATTTTTAATACTATTTTTATTATTAAAAAATAAAAAAACAATAAAACAATTATTAACTCACCCTCTTCTAAAGATTATTTTATTTCAATGTTTACTATGAAGGTTATATTATTCGATAAATATAATTTTATAGTGGATAAATTTGAGGAATTTATATTAGGCCAATGTGAGTATACACAAGAACCATTTTGAATCCATGGTATAGTATGTGATTGAGTTGTCATACCACTTTCTTATTTATTCTAGAAGATGCTAGGGAAAAAAGTGTTCCCATTAATCTATCCCAAATATTATGAAATGTTTCAGGAGGTTTATGCATTGCTCACAAATTTTATACAACCCAACCATCTCAATTATAGTTTATAACCTTCCTTGAAGAGCTAGAGAGCGATGGTCAAAACCGACATGTTGATATATGTATGAGAGATCAAAAAATCTTGGATTAGTTTTAGGGTAATTAGGAAGGTAATGAAATGAATCTTCATCTCCCCACAAACTAGGTATTAGAATAAACTACTTTATACCAATATCTATCTATTAATGGTTAAGAAAATACATATATGGTGGAATTCAATGAACTAATGGATTTACCTGATGACCTTACTTTTCCACACAAAAAATAAAATCCACACTAAACATTCCACTGAAGAATAAATTTATGACACACATACTCAGGGGGGTAATCCTTTCTTATACTCAATTTCATTTTAATTTGAAAATTTTTATTTAAGTATTTCCCATACTTATATAAAGTTTTCATAATTTATAGACTCTTATTTTACCTTGGAGGAAGATTAAGAAAAATATGATCCACCTTTTGAATAAAATATGAAGCTTCACACATAAAAGGGGTAGAATATGATATTATTTATTTAATAGTAATTTTTTTTAACTATACTCAATATTTCTCTTTAATTATTCAATTAATACAATATATCTTGAGAAACAACTAGGCATTGAAGAAGTGGTTTCAAAAGTAACAACCAATAAGAAGGGGTAATCAAATTACATCCTACCCCACTATGAAAGTATTATCTCATTGTGATGGGGATATCATTGTTGTAGTCTATCCATTGTTCCCTCACAAATGAAAAAAGAAATGAAATCTATAAAAACAAACATGTGGTTATTAAAATCTAAAAAACTCCACCCACCATCAGACATTGGATAACAACTGGTAATTTCATAATGGACTAAGTAAAAACATAGGGCCCACTAGGGGGATCAAACTAAGATTTCTCTTTTCATTATTTAACATTATTGAAATTTATTTGTCAATATATATAGTAATAATTAATTTTATGAATATATTAGGATATATCCTTATTTCCTCTTTATGTTGATCTTACATGAACATGGTCCTTATACCTAAAAATTAATTTTCTTTTGTATCCCCATTTATATGGTGTAGGTAGATGGAATAAATTGATGAAACAATAGTGAATTTATACTATCAAAAGAATATAACACTATGAAAAAGGTTCACACCATGAAATTAGAATTCACATCATGAAAAGCTAAAAAATAGTTATTATACAAGTAGATTATGTAAAATAGGAATTTCAGTTACATTAAAATGGGGTTATGAGTTTAAATTATTTATTAAATTTTACTTACACAATTTTAAAATCTATTTTTTAGATTTTAGATAGTGTTTCTTGCCACACTTTGTACTTTTAAACTCTAGTATCCATCTTAGTGATATATGTTTCTTAGGATAATCATTATACTTTGTTTTAAATTTCACTATTGACATGATTAGATGAGTTAAATGGTATAATAAAGAGTATAGTCAATCACAATGTGATAAATTTTGAAAATAACTATTTTTTTAAATTAATTAATTTGAGTAGATGAAATTCTTTTAAGAAATTTTATGTTCTGTATTATTTGAAATGATATTTATCATTTTATTGTTTTTGTAAATTAACATGAGAAATTGTTCCAATATTATGTTCCCATCCATAAAAGTATTTATGAATCAATATTTTTTATTTATTCTATAAAATATTACTTTATAGACATGGTCATATTTTCTTCTATAGATTTATTGGAATATTATTGAATATTTTGTTGGACATAATCTTCTAAAATTTGATTGTTTTATTTTATCGATTAGTCCTTTATCCATGGGCGCACCATGACATGGAATCCTAATTTTTTCCTATTGAATCCATGAATTTTCATGTTAGGAATATATCTACATTTCATGCCTATTATATCTATTCCCACCCTACTCTTTGTATGCTATGTGATATTCAAAAGTGTAGGTATAATGAAGAGTTTTTCCATGGTGGATGGGGATGTATATCAGTTTTCTAGGCACTTCCATGTGATTTTAATATAGTTCATTGTATCTCTAATTTTTAATTATTATTCAACACTCGTTCTATAAAATATATATATATAAATAAATAAAAGTAAGGTGTTAAAATAAGAAAATAAAAAATGAAAAAAGGGTTGTGTTTTGGGAGGAACAAAAATAACTACCACCAAATTAATGATGTTTTTATTAGATGGGGTCAGGTAGTGAATGTGGTATGTTTCATAAAGTGAGTGTTTAAAAAAATTATAAATTATGGGTAAAATAAATAATGATGATATTGTTATTCATTCATTTTTATAACTTATATTAGGTTCCCATATTGAGATTTTTTGAATGTGGAGATGAAATTTTCATCATTATGGGAGATTTTCATCAGACATGTATTTTGATATCATGAACTATGATTATGAGTCAATAATATTTTTAGACATATTTTCTACTTTACTCACCTAAATTAATTATCAAATATATTTGAACCATAATGAAATTTTCTCATGAATAATTTTGATCCATGTATTTATATGGTTGAGATTATAGATGCTTTTCAATTCTATGGTAACTGATATATAATTGAGGTATGAGAATAATTATAATTACATTTATAACCATTAGTAATTAGTGAAAGGAATTAAATGTGAGGTAAATATAAAGTTTTGTAAATATTAATTATTTATTGAGAAATTAATATTCATGTTTGGAAAAGTATTGTTATTTAAAAAGTGAAAAATAAAAATTCATCACTGGCATTGTTTCATTGAAGACTGATATGTTTAGTGATTTTTTGTAGAATTTTATATTTTATTTTCCATTGTAATAAATTTGGTTTTATTTATTTTGGAATTTACTTATTGGTATAATGAAATTATTTTGCAGTGTCGTTGAGATTACATGCTTGGGAGTAGTAAGTTCTATGTGTAGGGGAATAGGCAGAGTAATATTATTCATTCTTATTCTGATATTAAATATATTTATTTTACACTTTAATTAATTAATTATTTTTATCATTTAATTTTTTCAATAATTTTCTGTAGGATAAAAAAATTATTCAAAATAAGATAAAAGATGATTAATTAATGATGGTGATGATGTGTCGGGATGTACAACAAGACAAGGCCCAAGCTCAGAGATATGAATTGATGATTCAACTAAAATGGAGCTAAAATTACTACAAAATAACTTTTCATGTCATAAATACCTACAAAAAATTTAATATCATCAAAATACCAATAATAAGAGAGAAACTAAGAAAATAGGGTTTCTGGAGATTAATGCCACATTTCATAGAGTAGAACATATCAGTTTTGTTGTGACAGTCAATGAACAATTTCATAATTGGGTCAAAGATGTGAATTTCATACAAGGGGGATAAAACATGAATGTTAACATCATGAAAGAACTATTGATGATGTTAAAGGCTTTGACATGACCTAAAAATGGTGAAATTGATGTAATTAAAGGCATACAACCCTATAAATGCCCCATTATGACCTCAGTTGAAAAAGAGCCTTTTATTGGGGGATTATTGGTTCCCAGGGTGCTATTTTGGCCTATAAATGGATGTACATGGTTGGTTTAAGGGATATTATTGAATATATGGGATTAGTAATTATTTTGAAGAATAAATGTTTTTTATATTTAGTATTTATACTTTATTTTTTATTTCATTTCATTTTCATGAAATTACAAAATCATATTTTTTATTAAAATGTATCTTATTCTTCTAATGGTTTAATATCTATCTATTAACTCATTTTACTATGGTCTATTACACATACGATGGTATGTGATATACCCAAGGATTGGCCTTCTGGGATATTTTAGCTCACTCTTAAATTCATACCCTTTAAATTATTAAATATTTTAATATAAATTGTGGTTAATGGGAGTGATGTGAATAGAGGTGGTGAGCATCCACTGTGAAAAAACACTAAATCTCATTTATATTCATAAATTCAAATTTTCATCTCCCTTATTACAGATAAAATATTTATACATAGTATTTTAGGGTGCCTAAAGGGATGAAACGACACAAAAAGGTGATGAGTTTGGTACGGCATTACCCTCTTGATCGAGGTGTTTATCTTATTTGGCTATTGAAGGAAGTGGGATTTTGTGTGCCAAAGATATTTTCTAGCCTTGTTAAATTTCAGTTGAAATAAATTAAAGAATGGTAACTCATAAATGAGATTACTCAAATGAATTATAAAATTTAATTTAAATAATAATGAATAAATAAATAAGGAATCTTCATAACCAATCCTTGGAACCATGTCCTTTCTTCCCAAACTGCACTAATTTTATTTTCTAATTAATTTTAATTTAGGTTTAAAAATATCATTCACATTTTCCAAAAACCATATTTAATTTTTTTTCATGATAATTGATTTAAATAATAAGTATAATATATGAATTGAGAATAGATTTTAATCGAATGAAATGCCCCTCAATTGAGATTTCCCTATTTGGCCATTGTGCAACACTTAAAAATAAATTGTACCTTTTCCACTACTCTATGATAGGGGTTTCATTGATCAATTTTTTATATCAAACTAATTTAAAATGTAATTCAATGAACTTCTTCTGGTAAAACGTTTCAAAAATAAATCACCACTTCCTCAATTCAATTTTATATTTTATAATGTAAATTAAATCCCTTATATTTAGAAAAGTTACTTTACTAAGAATCATATAGATTCATCCTCTAAGGACCATCCTCTACATTACAAATCCACCTATAGGCTATCATAGAATCTCATTTAACCTCTAAAACCTAAAATATGTAAGGTTTTTTCTACAATACATTTTTATAATCATAAATGAAACTCCAAATACTAATATATAAAATTAAATTGAATTATTTTAGTTTTATTCATTTAATTTCTAAAAACTCATATATTTTAAACATTAGTTAAACAAAAGATAATTCATGTAGAATAACTAAATCTCTACCCAAGATTCAATATGTTCTTACATAAGCATGTCTACTAGACTATATATGACGGTCCATTCTATATATCTCAAGGTAGAATATATATTTTATCAATCCTCCCATGCATATATCGCATATTATGATCAGAAGATATTGTTACACTACTAAACCAATGTAATTCTCATAAATAACTTACTCTCAAATCTATCCTAACAGAAAAAATACACTTCAATACCACTATGTTAAGATCTATCCCCACTATGAGTCCTCCTGGATTGGTGGTGAAGTCCTAAGTGATACATAAAGATAAACTCTAATTGGACATAAGTTGCTGACTAGTATGAAAGGTATATAAGAAGAAATAATAGAGGAATTTCCATTTTTTACCCATATGAATGAAATAAAATATGCCAAAATTCTATAAAATATATGTAATTCCATACAGAAAAAATAGAAAATAACAGCTCTAAAATTAAATACCAATATATCAGTTACTCTTATGAAAATATCATTAGATTTCTTTACTTTCAAATAAACACAAATTCATATCTAGTATGATCTATACAGATCTAGGAAATAATATTATCAATTAATTAAAATATAATAAATAATTATGTGATACCATATAAACATATATAGTATGTCTGTATCGAAAAAATATCACGCCAATGTGTAATAATAATATTAATTCATTAGTGAATAAGAAATGACATTGACATGTGATACCATATCAACTCCTTTTGTTATACCATGTCACCATAACAATACTCTCAAAATAAAATTATAGTATACTTATAACAAAATCATGAAAATATAACAAGATAAGGTACCACACATCCTCTCCTTTTATAAAAGAGTAACTATCACACCTTAATGGTATGAATCACGATGTTACCATTCATTATTATATCCAAAAACCACATCACATAAAAAATTAACCTCTATTTATAATAACCACAAGTAATCCACCTCATTCCACATGTAAAACTATAACTATAACAAAAATTATTTCTTTCATTGTAATAGATAATGATAGAGGGGGGATTAGTCTACCAAATGCTTCTACAACATCTTAGATATTTGGGGTAATTTATAAACAATTTCATCATAGGAATTGATAAGGCTATGTAACTTGAATAGGGTTACATAGAAATCAAGAATACCGTATATATACTTTTATAACCCAAACAAGGTTTTATATCCTACCAATATCACCTCTACATACATTACATAATGCACATCATTAATTTTCACAAAACTCCCACTTTAATTAATCAATAAATAGAATTATAAAAACAATATTTACACATGTATAGTAAAATAATTCCATAAAACTTCTTTCACATCATAAACATTTATGTGTTTAAATAATATTTTATTCTTTATATTAATATATTATTTCTAGAAATCATATATTAATTTAATTTCACCATACATATACCTTCCCATTAATCTTATCTAATTAATTGACTTGTTTTTTTAATTCTATATCATGCTAAAACTACACATCCTCAATCTAAGAACATTAATTACAATACACATTATTCATAAAATCACACAACCTCATATTCAATACAACTAAAAAACTATCAAAATAAAATATAAAATAATATAAATGTAACAAACTAGTATCACATATAAATTTCATTCATCCCTCTTCCATCATAGGTTAAATTTATTTATATAATTAATCCAATATAATTAAATTACAATAGGAATATAAAACATAATAATTCCCCATTAACAACTTCAAATTAATGTATATTTCTTGAATAAAAAAATATAAAATCAATTATCAAATAATGAAAAAATATGATATTGAAACTCGTTATTCAAACATCATCATCTCTATAATGAGTTTCTAGAAAATCAATAATTAATCAACATCATTCTTGGATAACATAAATATGTTAACCACTGACCATTTTTTACCAATGAGATAATGGAATAGATTTTTAAAGAATTCAAAAAATTATGAATACCATAACTCATGTTGAATAAATCACATGATGTATGGAACTCAAATATATGATAAAGGGTAGTCAAAATATCCAATTAGAATCTCACTATAATACAGGTTTTCCAAATAAGGAGAAAACGTGAATGGTAAAATACATATTCATTTTAAATTATAATTTAATAAAGAAAAACTATACCATTGGGAATATTATAGTCATCTAACCAATATTTTAGAACCAAAATAACTAAATTATGACTTGCCGAAAATGTCACTATCTATTTCATTTTAAACATCATTATTTTTACAAAAACCATGACATAAAAATATATAATACATAATTTTAATTCCACATCCCTCTCAAACCATGATAATATTCCTCCCTATGTAATACATCATAGTAAAAATCAGGACAAGTATTATCCCTATTTCAAATATTAGTTTCACAAAAAATATATTTATAAGCCACCACATGAACCTTAATTATTTTTAGGAAATTATGTCATAGTGATAAGAAAAAAGGTATGATAGTACACTATCAAGGCCATTATAATATATAATAATGATGTTTCGGGACATTACTTTATATCATTATTGTGGTCCTAATTTATTATGATATATGAAATCCATACAATGTTCATATACAAATGGGATTCGGTTCCTCTCTGACACATTCTTATCGTAGGTTGTGGAAAAACAATTATTTCCTAAGTTAAAATTTAGTAAATTGGTTGACCTAAGATGTCTCCCAAAGAGGAGTGCACACAAAACGGGTTGTCACTTTAAAACAAGGGTAAAAAAATGTTGTGTTTTTGAAATGAAATTTGAAATTAAAATGATTGAAAAACTATGAAATTAAAAGGGTGATTAGTACGGGGTAGGTTTCCTAATTATAATGCTATCCTTTTAAAATTTAATTCAAACCTATTCTTCTTAGATGATTAAAGTGATTTTCCACAATCGTTTCCTCTCACTTCCTTGGTGAATTTTTTATTGTGAGAGAAAACCTTAATAAGATCTTGGTTTGGTCAACTCTCCTTCCATGTGTAAAATATTTGTATTGAACATACTTAATTGAAATGGGCAATACCCAATTGGGTTTTTTTATCCTAAAAAATCAAGAACATTCACTACACCTTTTACACGTACTGACGATCATCGAGTACTTCACCACTAATTCCTGGTTTATTCCATTGTATATAAACCAGAAATTAGTGGAGGGAGATTATGAATATTTTACCAAAGAAAAAATCAATAACAGAATTAATATACAAGAAATATCATACTTGATTATGAAATCCTCTATAAGAAATTGAAAAACAACTTTGAAGAAGAAAGAAATTTATTTAATTGCATCCATGAACTCAAGCATTATAATGTAGAAAACCAACCCTTCCCCCAATCACTTCAAATGTTTACCCCACCATGGTAAGGGTAATCGAGTTAAATGGGGAAGAATAAGACATTAAAAACTATGAAAAAGAAAATAAATAGTAGAGAAAGCTTAAAAGTTCTCCTTCTTGGGTTCCCGGATGGAATGGGGTGGAGAATGGGATGCTTTGAGAGGGTGGAGCTCTCCTCCTTTTATAGCCAGAATTTTCCCCCATATGTTAATGCGTTGTGGCCCTATTAAATGACATCTTCACGTGTTGAGACCTTATTTAATGTTGTTCATAATTCCCTTGTACGTGTCCCCTCAAAATCTCAGCAGATTTGGACATGTATTCTAAGGGTTATTGCCGTTTTACTCTGAGCATTTATTCTGTCCAGTCAGACTCTCCAAAACGAAATCGTCCGGATTAGGGTGATTTAATGATCCCATAAACGGACAATTCACTCGGTTCTTCCTTCGTAAAAGATGATCCAACACTCGTTGTGCGTCCATCAACCGAATTTCACAATATTTTGGCCCACCATGGATGAGTTATGGATGCCACACCAAAACTAAGCAGAACTGAAAACATTTTTCTTTCTCCCACCTGTGAGCTTCTTTTGAGCTTCCATATGGTTGATTCCGCTTTTAGTCCAAAAATAGTAAATGAATCCCTGGATGTGTATAATCTGTAAAAGAACTAATATTGCAATTTGGATCAGTTTCGATAATGTTATGGCCACACTACCGAAATAATGTAAAACTGTTAAAAATCCAAAATGACCAATTTTAACTATTCATCTCAAAAGAACACTAAAACCTAAAAACATGACAATTAACCCTCCAATAACACTTTTTTGGGATTATAAAAAATTATTTAAAGTATAAAATATATGAAAATGTGAGCTTCATCACTCCCCAACACTTAAACATTGCACTCCTGGGCAATCATCTTACATCCAAATCAAAATCCACACAACAATCAAAAATGAGAAAATATCAATGATTTTATCCAAAATAGATTTCCATCATGTCTCATATATGAATAAAAACCCTCTATAATTTTCATTTCAATTATTAAAATTTTTTCAACCTCATAAATCCTAATCACAACCTACTTTACATTGAATTTTATGTCACTCTTCACTTAAGAGAAATTGAATCTAGAGTTATACTCATTCTTGAAAATCGCATGTATCACCATAGGTTTGTGAAAATTTTCATTTATCCACAGCGTGAAACATGAAAATGAATTTAATCATGAGTTCTTTAATTAAATGTTCAAATGATTCTGTGGCTTATGGTTGGTTGGAAAATTATTGGAAAAAAGTACCAGGCTAGAAAGAGGAGGTTGGGCTTTTAAATACAACGCATGATTATATCATGTGAAAAAACGGGAAATTCATCACTCAATACCACTTGAAAATATGAAAAACAACACCACCCCCTTTTTATGGCATGGTACATGAGCCAATAAGTGATTATAATTAGTGATATCATCTAATTTCTCCTCCTCGTTTTTTTCGAAGCTCCAGAAAGGAAGAACTTTATTTTCTTCTTTCTTTTTTTCATGGAGGATGTTCTAAAAATTGAATACAATAAATGAATGAAAATTTATGTCCTTGATTTTTGAGAGGGAAATGAGTCATAGAATAATGTACAATGAGGAATTCAAGCTCATCTCTATTTTTTTCTTTTCTTTTTTGAAGGAGAAATAGATGAAATAAATTAAGCACAATGAAATGATGACACATGCCCAATTCTCTTAATATACAAAGCCCAAAATATTTACACACACTTAACCCTACCGATAAATGATACACATCCCAATGAACACACATGAAAGGCCCTTCCCCCACACTGAAACTTGAAATATCCATGCAAAAATACTAAAAGTGCAGGTAGGTAAGGAAAAATTGGCTTGTAATGTTGCTTAAACCTATAAGTCAATTCATGGCATCTATGGGCTTACGAAGGATAAATGTAAAAGTAGGTCATAGGATAATATTTTTCTAGTTAAAGAGATGCATCAATCATTTCAAATATATTCAATGAAATCCAAATCATCGAAAGAGAATATTCACAGATTCTAATTCTCACACAATATTCAATTTTACCTCAAGAAAGTGTGGGTATTAATAAGAATATGTAAAAGTTGTTTAGAATACATCACAAGATTGGGAAAATATTTTGAGTCAGTGTTTCATGGTCATGGATTTCAAAAATCATCCAAACTCATAAAAATGATTGATAATCCAATTCATGAAAAATGTTTTCACATCAACAGTCATTTAAAATAAATTATTTCAAAAATCATTTCAACTCATTCATAATAAATTGATGTGTGAAAAGTGATAAGAATATTCATTAAAGTTCAAAAATCATAAAAAATGAAAAGGACACAAAAAGAACATAGAAAGTTGACACTCCCCCACACTTAAATTTAACTACCCCTTATTTCAACTCAACAAAAAATAAATATAAAGGTAGAAAATCCAAGGGAAGGAAAGATACAACCTAATATTATTTTAGAGGTGGATGCCTTGAGTTAAGCTCCTAGAAGCAGACACTTTAAAACTACAAGAAATTAATGAAATTAAATAAAAAAATAAATTAAAAGAATGATAAAAGGAAAAGAAAATAGATAATTCTTGGATTAGACCCCCCAAGCGGGAGCTAGGTTTTTACTGCCCCTAGTCAGGAAGTTCAGTGGATTATCCCCAATCAGAAGGTGGGTATGGTTTCTTTGAGATGAACCACCACATGTGAGTTTTCCCGATATCCATGAGTAAAACCTGAAAGTAGATAAACCCAATTAATATTAGAATGTTCCCAACCCCTGAGAAAGAATAAAGAATAAATTTGAGGTTCGAAGTGGGAGGGAATAAAAGATAAGGGTGCTCCCTGTTAACTTCGGTGGTGTCCTCTTCCATGATCACCACTACTTCAGTGGTATCTTTCATATCATTCATGGTCTGCTCCATTTGTGATGTATCAGAAATTTCAAAGGAAGAGATGTCAGAAAAAAATTTAGCTTGAATAAGATTGAAACATGAAGAATTAATAAAGAAATCTTCCCTTTCAAGTAATTCATCTTGGTAATTGATCTCTTCAGGCATGACCATTGGAAACTCAATCTCAGCAGGTGTGCCTTCTTCTTTATCTTTCAATTCAAGAGAGAGGTATAAAGTGTCTGATGTTTCATTATTAAGTATGGGAAGATCATGTTTCAAGTTATCTTCAACAATGTTATTCCAAGATTCTTCCAAAAAATGTTGACCTCCCATCAGTACATCAGTTGGAATGTGTACTTCTTGGACCTCCTCGAGCAATGGTTGAGTGCGAGATGATGTGATTATTTCTTTTAGTTGATCTTTCTCTCCCAGCTCAGGTTCTTTAACATAAAAAATTATTTGTGAAATCAATTCCACCACTCGTTCTGGTTCTGGTTCTGGCTCAGGTTCGGATTGCTCTTGGGATGTGTGTACATATTCAGCTATCCATTCTATTTGGATCTCTAGTTTTTGAACATTATCAATAATCCTATGAAATTGAGCATCAATTTCATTGAAAACATTTTCTGGCACATGAGATTGTTCAGTCCATGAATAAAAATTTTAATTGAAAGACATCATGAACAAAGATGGTTTTTTTAGTTTTTGAAATTTATGATTTTTTAGTTTTATTTTTAATGAAAGAAAAATTATTTACACAATGTGAATAAAAAATAGGGATTTAAAACCACTTGGCTCCCCAGAAACAGCGCCAAGTTTGACGCACGCCTATCGTAGGGCGTGGAAAAACAATTATTTCATAAGTTAAAATATAGTAATGTGGTTGACCTTGGATGTCTGCCGAAGAGGAGTGCACACAAAACGTGTTGTCACATTAAAATGAGGGTAAAAAAATTTTGTGTTTTTGAAATGAAATTTTAAATTAAAATGATTTAATAACTATGAAATTAAAAGGGTGATTAGGTCGGGGTCAGTTTCCTAATTATAATGATATCCTTGTTCAATTTAATTCAAACATATTCTTCTTAGTTGATTAAAGTGAGTTTCCACATTCGTTTCCTCTCACTTCCTTGTTGAAATTATTATTGTGAGAGAAAACCTTACCAAGATATTGGTTTGGTCAACTCTCCTTCCATGTGTAAAATATTTGTATTAAATATCCTTAATTGAAATGGGCAATACGCGATCGGGTTTTGTTTATCCCAAACAATCAAGAACATTCACTACACCTTTTACACATACTAACGATCGTCGAGTACTTCACCACTAATTCCTGGTTTATTCCATCGTATATAAACCATAAATTAGTGGAGGGAGATTATGATTATTTTACCAAGGAAAAAATCAATAACAGAACTAATATTCATGAACGATCGCACTTGATTATAAAATCCTCTATAACAAATTGAAAACAACTTTGAAGAAGAAAGAAATTTATTCAATTGCTTCCAAGAACTCATGCATTACAATGTAGAAAACCAACCCTTCCCCAATCACTTCAAATGTCTACCCACCATGGTAAGGGTAATCGAGTTGAATGGGGAAGAAGAAAGCATTACGAAACTATGAAAAATAAAATAAATAAAAGGAAATCTTAAAAGTTCCCCTTCTTGGTGTCCCGGAAGGAATGGGTTGGAGAATGGGATGCTTTGAGAGGGTGGAGCTCTCCTCCTTTTATAGCTTGAATTTGTCCCCCGGATGTTGATGCTTTGTGTCCCCATTAAATGACATCTTCACGCGTTGATCCCTTCTTGAATGTTGTTCATAATTCCCATGGACGTGTCCCCGCAAAATCTCAGCGGGTTTGGACATGTATTCCAAGCGTTATGGCCATTTTACTCTGAGCATTTATTCTGTCCAATCAGACTCTACAAAACGAAATCTTCCAGATTATGGTGATTTAATGACCCCTTAAACGGCCAATTCTCTCGGTACTTCCTTCATAAACGATTCTCCAAATCTCTTTTCACGTCCACCCACCGAATTGCTCAAGCTTTGGGCACACAATTTATGAGTTATGGATCCCACACCAAAACTAGGCAGAACTGGAAAGAGTTTTTTTATCCCACTTGTGAGCTTCCTTTGAGATTTCATATGGACGATTAAGCTTTTAGTCCAAACATAGTAAATTAGTCCCTGGATGTTTATAATCTGTAAAAGAAAGAATTTTTCAATTTAGATCAGTGTAGATAATGTTATGTCCAAACTACCGAAATAATTTAAAACTGTTAAAAATCCAAAATGGCCAATTTTTACTATTCATCTCAAAATAACACTAAAACCTAAAAAATGACAATTACCCATCCAATAACACTTTTTTGGGATTATAAACAATGATTCACAGTATAAAATATATGAAAATGTGAGCTTCATCACTCTCAAAACACACCTTTTCATATTTTCTTCTAAAAATTAATAATAAAATCACTCCTTCATCTAACAACTCCTAAATAATTGATAAATGGGACAACACAGTGTTTTGATCATCCATAGATCCCTATTACTTAGATCACTAATATACTGTAGATTGATCATGTCAATGTTTTAATTCAAATATGAGTTGTTCTATGAGAAAATAACATAACCATATCCTCAAAATAAAAAAAATATAATCCCTTGTATGAAAATATTATAAGATACCTTGTAGAATACAATAGGTTATCACAAGGAAAAATCATAGAAACCACCCCATAATCACCTAAATCTGGTACAAATTATGATTTACTTGGTAGTCGGTGATAAATATAAGGATAATTGTTAAGACCATCATGTAGTTGTTGATAGAAAATCCTAGATTTATTTTTCACTATCTCATATTATGGGAACACATTGGGGATCTACTAGGTATTTTGTTCTTAAAACATTGGTTCATATTCTCGTTTCTTTTTACAACACCTCTTAAAGATAATCCTACATTTTAAAGACTACTTATATCTTCTTGAGAATTCCAATAGTTCTCAAAATAATGTTAATTTCTACTTCTCCATATATTTCTAAAAATTTACATAATTTAACAATAAAATTCAAAAAATAAAGACCATATATCCAAGATAATTTTTATTAAGTAAACATGAATTCATCTCTAATAATAAAATATAAATATATAATTTCCACTCATGGATATTAATATCTATAATTACCTAACACATATTTCTCAAATAAACATGGTTTAGATCACCATAAGATATTTGGAACACCTCCTAATTTCCAGACGATTACATTAACACCAGGGGATAAATAATCCCAAGTTGGTGGTTATTTAACCTCATTCATATTATGAATGAAATTAATATTTATCATTAAATCCATTTGGAAGCCACATTTTGTGGGTTTTAGTTTTTTCAAAAGATTTAAATATGTTGTTTTGTAAAATATTGTTAAAGAGGAGAAAAAGTTACCAAGTATTTTCTAATTCTATATTAAGTAATAATTGGATAATACTTTATATAATATTTGAGGAGTTATATTCTGGTGTTGGAAAAATATTGAAGAAATTATAAGTAGAAGAAGATTAATAATATAAAGTTGATGGTTTCTATTTTATTCCTTATTTATTAAATATCCTGATTCCTTTACATTATGATTCAAGTCATGTATTGAGATAAGTGACATCATGAATGACCACTACCAACAACATGAATGGTGGTCTCATCGGAACTCATGTTACTTCATGAACTGTTAAGTCATCATTAATATACAAACCAAAATAAGACCTACATTCGACCACATTAAATGTGAATTCACAATTGATGCACTGCCCTCATAAAGGTGTCGAATTACTCTGGTATTTACCTTGTTCATGAAGATACCATTAACTGTTATTTCCTAATATAACATCTAATGAAATCATGAAGAATAGAATACCTACCACATGAAGAGAAGATGATCTACCATAATAAACCTTCTTAGATTCTGTGATTATCATAGATCATTCCCGAGAAACATAAATAAATATCACATGAATATCAGCATGAATTTTCTATATAGACATTTTAGGATAACATACCTTAAATGGGTATGGAAATATTGGTAATATGACAATTCCATGAGTTAACAGAACATGATTGTTTTATCACTTTCATTCATGGAGATTGGTTAATATTATATGATGCTTCAAATTCTAATCATCAAAGAATCATACATTATGATTTTTTCCTCATGATCTATGTAAACTGAGATGAATTTAATGTTTTAATGAATATATAAGGATGTTATCATATATAGATTCAAATAATATTTATTCAATGTATTTATTACCGAATTGATGAATTATTGAAAGAATAATAACATGTGAGATTTATGATGTAAATGGATATTTCCTTACTGGGTATAGTGAATTCATGAATATTAATATTCCAAACATGATTCATGATCTATTACCATGGATGGAAGGAGGAGGAAATTGATACTGATATTTCATGTTTATGCAGTTACAGGTAGTTGATGAAGATGTGATATTTTGTGAATTATCCTATGCTGTAAATTTTATTTCGATGTGTTTTCTATTGGTCGATTAAATATGCAATAACAATTGAAACATTCGTGTATATTTTTATGAAATATTTAATACATGAATATTATAGAAATAACGAAATTCATGTTTTGACTATGAATAAATAATTTTGAGATATCTATATGAATCATGGGAAACATGAATAAAACCGATGTAAATTTAATTTGAAAATGGGAATACCACATAAATATATGATCCCTAGGGACTAAATGTTTCATGATATTTCAATAGGTCATGTTGAGAATTCAACATGGAAGAAATGTATGTTTAATGTAGGATGGATAGTCCATGATATTACAACATGTTTACAAGAATTTATAATCAGCAATAGAATTGGTTTCATATGTATGTTATTATAATATGTAAATTCAATAATTTTGGATATTTTAATTCAAAAATATTTGAATAGTTTGGTATATACATAAATAAAGAATAATATCAAGATAAAATAGAAGGTTCGGTTATTATTATTATTTATATTAATAGAGGTGGTGTAATATGTATAGAGTTTGTTGATGTCTTCCATTTTATTCAGGAGATATTAGTTTATTTGTTCCAAGAAAAAGGGTTAAAAGTTTAATCAATTTTTATATTCTAAAGAACCAATGTGCGTCAATGTACAAATTAATATGTTGAGCTAGTATAAATATTATGCACTAAAGAATAAAATAGGAAGAATACTAAACAGTGAAGATTATATGAATTGAAGAAAAAGAAGAGAAGTGAAGATGGAAGAATAGAGAAGAAGAGTAATGTGTGTTGTGTAGTTAGGTTGAAAAAAATTAGAATAAGAATAATTAGTGAAGTTGGTCATAATTTCCATAAGAAGGTGGAGACTAAGTAGTTCAGTTTGGATAAAATGAAAAGAATTTAAGAGAAGCACTTAGAATATAAGTTATGAATAGTGAGTGTACTATTATGAATTTCAAATAGGACAAAATGATTCTTAAACTCTCCTATAATGTAAGAGAGATAGAAAAGAATAAAATTATTGAACTAAAACATTCAATAAACATCACCTCAATTTGAGTAATCACTTGATATTAAAAAAACCTTGAAGAAGTTTATGACTAACTATAAAGTATATATAAATTTAGAGAGGGAAGTTTCATGGTGAACTAAGCTATTACTAATTCAAGGACTGGAGGTCTTTTTCTATACCACGTCTTGAGTTGAGAGTAACAAACTACAGGTTCAAGATTTTTTTTTTGGCTAATACACTATAATGAAATTCTCATTATAATAGAATGTGAGTTCATGTATTACTTCCAAATTTCCCAAGGGATTATCAATTCTTATTTAAAGTTGATCCATGGAAATATCATATCCACTTTCAGTGTGTATTGAAGAATTATGGTGAGGTAATAAAATGAGAGAATAAATTTATTAACTTATCAATTAGGTAAAAGGGATAAAATGATAAAATGATATATAATGGAGGTAACACTAATTCACCCCAGCAATGTTTAATATATCCCAAAGTAGTCATATCTGTTTTTAATAGATCCAGGATCACCTCTAATTGGATTATCTATATTGAAAGTTGTCATATTTTGAATATTTGTGTTTTCCTTCATAAAATATAATGAAATCCATATTTTAAAAAGATTTTTTTAAACATGATTTATATTTTATAGAGAAAGTGTTGCGTCGGAAAAAGATAGAGAAACAGTGTTTAATGAAGATGTACCTCTTTTATTGAGAAGATAAAGTTTTAGGTTCATCATTTCAAGAAACAAGAGAATACATGATTAGTTTTTAATGATGATGTACCTATTTTATTGAGAAGAGAATGTTTTAGGTTCATCATTTCATGATACAAGAGAATACAAGTTTCTTGGATTTCCATAATAACTATTCTCTATTTTATTACTATTTTAAATTATATAAAATTGAATCAATAATCTTCAGGATGAGTCTTATAACATATATAATTATTTCATGAAAAGGATTTATCCTATATTAATCTCTCTAAAATGGTTGGAGACACAAAATTATCGAATATTAAACATTTAAAAAAGTGATTCAAATTTGAATAATGTAGGATTAGTAGAATACATTAAAATGATCAGACCATTTAAGAAATTGAGGATATATATAGGAATTAGATGAAGATAAAAATTCATTCATTAATGATAAAAAATTTCAATGGATGGGAAATCAAAATGAATTGAGGAATATAACACTTTTCTTTGAGAATAAAGTTAATTTCATGTCTGGATAATTGAATGACTAAAACATTACTATGAAAGGAGTGTGATTATGACTTAATATTAGAATAACACCCTCAATATTATGTATATAGAATTGGAAGATAATTGATGAATCTTGAAAATGTATATATTGATTCAACACAAAATAAGATGAAATTTTATGATTCCAAACAATGTCCAATGGATTATATCCTGGATTAAAGAATACTAAAATATGAAAATAAGATCATAGAATTGTTTCATGATTCATTTTAAGGAGTGAAGATTGAGGTACCATCCACCATATACTTTAATGTCTATTCTAAATAAATTTTAGTAATTTTTCATGGTTTAAATATAATATCTATTTATAAATCAAAAATAAATGTAATGAAACTCCTACCACCATATGGGTGTTTGAAATAAGAATATATATGGAATCCAATTACCAAACATTATCCCGACTAGTGGTGGATAATTCCTAAAAATAGCTTGGTTAAACATCTTTATAGCAATATAGTAAAGTAAAAAGATCAAGATTTTTAGGGTCTTAGGGGATTTAATAAATGTATTCCTTGTGAAATGTATTATTATTAAAATCTTATATATTATATATCATAAAATAATCACATGTCACAGGGATAAAATTATAGAAGAATAAATATCAACTAATTCATATAAATCCTCTTAAAATAAAAATATTTTATATACTTGAAGATTTTGGAAATTATTTTAATGATAGTGGTGCATGTACACATCAATAGGTGTCAAATTAATATGGAAGGAAAGGATCGTAGGATTGGGTAAAGAATAAAGAAACATGGTTTCAAAGGAAAAAAATATGTAAACTAATTTTCTTCTGAGAAGATTCATTTTTCCCTATATAACAAGAAACATTAAATGAATATAAAATGAAATTATAATGAAATCAGAAGGATTTAATTTTTTTGAAATGATTATGTGAATAAAACAACTCATAAATAACCATATAGAAACACTAAATAATCCCTCCACATACCCTATTATTTATGTATAATATGTATAGTTGATTTTTAGATGGAAAGAATGTTTTAAGAGGAACAAAATAAGTATATACCTAAGGAAAATAATAGAATTCACATAAAGAACCCAAATTTTGTTAGATGTTATGAAAAAAATAAAACCTTTATATTGATGATGTTTACTATTAGTGATGTAAATAATATAGTCACAATGCTAAATCATGTCTATATAATTTGAAAGTGAAATAATTATCCCTTAGAATAATTATAAATCTATTATGTATAATGGAATTTGATAAGGAAAAATCTCCACACAATGTGTAAGGGGATATGAGAATATCCCTGCTATCTCAAACATAATCAGTTTTAAATAATTGTTTCATTTATAAAAATATTTTATATATTTTTTTGAGAAAATACTTTCAATCTTTATTTTCAAATTTAGGACCATGAAGGACCAATGTATTTTATTATAGATTTATCTTTGTAATATGCTTATAATAAATGGAATTGGAGGTAAATTATGATCTCTGGGGAGAACCTATGGTAGTGGATAGATTTTTAGCAATGGACAACATTATTTAAAGTAGTTACCATCCTAGAATGATTTATAAATTGGTATATTAAAGTATACAATGAACTGATTATCCATGGTGTAGATGAATTTTTTATCTTGATACATCGAGGAAAGATAAATGAGGAATAATTCATTATATATTTATTTCATATTTGGTATTATGTACATTTTGTATTAAATAATATCACCCTTTATCAAAGTATGAAACATGTTTAATTTTTAAGAAAAATAGTATGTAGTTATAATTTTATATATTCTCAATATGTAAAATCATTTTATTCAAATTTTAAAGATATATATCATGATGCAATTAATATGTAGTGTCACATTGAGTGGGATACAAGTGAAAAAATAAATAATAAGATACCATGATTTGTTCCTTAATGAAAATCTAAATTATTTTAGAATGTTATTAATGATGTGTCTCTAAAAAAAATTTCTTTATAAATCTATCATCCTTGGTAACATAAAACTAAATAATTAAATAATGTGGGATAAATTTACTCAAAATCAGATTAATTGATCGATCTTTTTGATGTAGATTCACAACTATTTTCTAGAACATAATCTTGAATGTTATTTACTAGATTTTTTATGTGAGTATAGGTGTTTTAGAATAATTTATTCTATAATTATTGTTATTAAAATTGGTATCATATTAGAATAATGATATATAGATTTTATGATAATTAAATATTTATCATTTCATTCGGTATCATGTTCGTTTAATAATGGATATGCATGTTTTCTTGATCAAACCCTCTTATTTTCCACATTGAACATGGGTCCTGTTGACATAGAGTCTAAAGGTAGATGGTACATAAATTTAGTATGAATTGATTGAATCCCAAGTTCTTTATAGTTTTCATTAATATAGATGTGAGAATCTGAAATGATATTTTGATGATAATTTAGATAATAAGAATGATTTTAACACATATTGACACATCATTTAAATTTTATTTCCAACAAATGTAATGGTGGATACTATTAATCCCACATTGAGTGAGTATTATTTATTTTCAAAAGATTTCAATATGTTATGAAGAAGAATCATGTTTAATAAAAGATAAATCACCTTATTGTTTTGTTATTTGATATTAAGAAATGACAAGACAACACATCTTTGAAAAATTGAGGGATTTCATAAAGGTGTTAGGTAACGATTAGTGAACAAATAAGGAGATGAAAATGAATAATATTCAATAGATTCTTGTTTATGTATTCATCATTGATTAAATATCATAATTACATTAGGATATGACTAAATATAAAAATTTAGAAAATAATCCATAAGAAAACCCATAACTTACTATATGAAGGATGGTCTCACGATAAGTAAGGTGACCCCTTCATGTTTGATATCAGGTGGATGTACTGACTATTAAAATAATTAGTCCCATTCACATGAAGTTTGAAGACATGATTGGTGTACCAACCACATGAATTTGAATCCTTTAAACATGGATTACATGGTTTGGAAAATATACCATGAGTAAGTGACCATATAAAGTAATTTTTCCAAACCTCTTAAAGAAATGTAGACCTTCCAGATAAAGTAAAGGTGATTGTCCATATAATGATTTTTTAGCTACAATGATTAGTATGAATCATCTATGAGAAACCTATGTAGAACTTCCATGAATATAATAATGAAATTTCAATAGGGAAATTCCATGAGCATGGAGATTCTGGGAGTATAGGCCTTTACTGAGCACAGAATATTTGTGTGTCCACCATACATGATTACATTTTTACTTTCACTTGTGAAAATTTGTTAAAATATGATTATTCATAGGCCAAAAAACATGAAATGATCATACATCAGGATATTTTTTTCTATATTATTGAGAATTGATATTAATTTGTTTTTAATAAGACCAATGGAAGATATTATATACAGTTACATTGAATTGTGATCTTAATAAATTACTATTTACTCGATGTAGTATTGAAGGATGAATAACTATATAGATTTATGTTATATATATAGATTCCATGACTGAGTTATGTTCATACATTATTATTAATATTAGAAAATTGATTCGTAAAATATTATCATGGAATAAATAAAAAGGAAACTGAGACTAATACCGGATGTTATGATAGTTACAAGTGGTTGAAGAATAAGAGAAATGATATGAATTAACATATTCTAAAAATGCAGTTTCCATGAGTATTGTGTTATGAGGATGAAACAATTATCATGATTGTATAATGAATTAATACCTATATAAAATCTATAATTCTATGAGATTTTATATATAATGAAATACAGGTTTAATGGAATAATGAAGAACCGTGATCTATGTGTGGAAAAGTAGCAGATACATGAAAAATAATAATTCATATTTAATATACAGATGAGAATACCATTTAAAAAAATTGGTCTTATAGAATTAATTTTTCATGATATTTCCATATTTTATGGATATAATTTAATGTTAATGAAATTCATTTTCCAGTGAGGATGGAGAGGCCATGATATTTCCTCATGTTTAAAAGAATTTATAATTAGTAATGGATTTAAATTCTCTAGATATTATTATAAATATGATATCTGATTATTATTGATATTTTCATTCAAAATTACTTATGTGGTTTGAAAAATATTTAAATTTGAAGTGCCCAGATCAGTGTGAATCACTGAGAGGGGGAGGGGGTGAATCAGTGATCCTTTAAAACTTTTTACTAATTGATTCTTAATCAATTAAACCTCTATGGCTTGTTAAGGCCTCGATCCACTCTTCATATGTCTCTCAACCTTTCCCGGATAATGCAGTAATGAAAAGGCACATGACACAAGGATTTAAAAGGTTCGGCACCAAAGGCCTACATCCTTGCCATGCTCTCCCAGCATGGATTCTCCCATTATAATCTGTTAGTATTACAATGGTCGATACAGCTTCCCACCATATCTCTCCTGAGTCCCACAGGAGGGTCTTTATACTGCTTCACACAGTGTTACCAGAGTCCCACTGGCCTGCTCCAGAATCCCACTGAAGACTTCTTCTCCCTGAGTCCCACAGGGTCTTCTCCTGGCTCCTCGAGTCACACGAGTAGCTCTTCTTCACTTTAAGCTTCTTCAAGTATCCTCAGCAGTCTGGGATAAAGACTGCTGGCCTTGCTCTGTACCTCTGATCACTTGAGTTGATCAGGTCTTCTCGTCTTGCTCAGGATTTATCTCCTTCTTCTCAGGATGACCTGGCTTCTCTCTTCAAGAATCTTCAACAGCCTCTGATAAGGTCTGTTGATCTTGCTCACAACTTCTGATCACTTCTGTTGATCAGGGTCTTCTCAATCTACTGAACACTAAGACAACCAATCTCTTTAACTTCAGTCTGGCTCAGTCTCACTTCAAATCAACTTCATGCACTGAGTGCATGGAAACTCTTCATCTTCATGCACTGATAGCATGGCCTTCTCAATTTCTTCAAGATCCTCTGGTCTTGGTCAACTCAAATGCACACAACCAGATTTGGCTTTGTTCACGTGTGCACGTGCATGCATGTATGCATGCACTCCCCTCTTTCTTCCTTGGTGCAATAAACCCACAAAGGGTATAGTCAATTATAGCACACACCTTCTTCACAATCTTCACACACTTAATTCCTTTTTGTTCACACACTCAAAAGTGTGTTGTACTTTAGTGTGGATGTCCTCTTCCTTCTTATTCTAAGTGTATACACTTTTAGTGCACACACTATGTTCGGCCTTCATGTCTCTTTGCACACACTTGTTTCACTTTTGCACACACATGAGTTGGCCTCCTCCTCTTCTTGTTGCACACACACACTTTAGTGTTCTTTTGGTTTGTTCTTCAAAGTGTGCACAAACAAGGCTATGGCCTAGGTTCTCCTTGCACACACAATACCGTAGGGTCTTCGCTTTGCACACAAGGCATGCAAGTCTCGGCCTTCACTTCTTCACTTCACACACACAAGAGGTGTGGAATCATCTTCACTTGACACACACCAATTGGTGTTGCTCATTGTGCACACACAAAATGTGTCTTCACTTGGTGCACACACAAGGCATGAAATCCTCGGGTCCTCTTCTCCACTTGGCACACACACGAGGCAAGGCCTCAGCCTTCTTTGGCACACACACAATGTGTGTAAAACACAACCCGAACTCCACTTGTATGCAGGTGCGCAAGGGTTGCATCCAAACTTCTCAACACTACCGCGCAGGGTAGAGACACCACGGGCATTCAAGGTGTTATCACGGGCAAGTAGGTTCTACTGCCGCGGCCACAATAAGGGCGTGCAAGAGCCTACCGCGCAGGGGGCGCGGTGCACAGAGGGAGCGCGCAAGGTCGCGCAAGCTCCTCTCCTTCCTGTCGCGCAAAGGATTAGCGCGCAGGGGACACCTTCGGGCCAAGGATGGCACCGAGATCTTCAGCCGCGCAAGTAATTTGCGCGGGGCTTCTTTCTTCGTGAGGCAGAGAGAACTCACGGGACTCGGATTTTCAACAGAGTTTCAGCACATCAGCAAGCAATCCTCGAGGGCTCAGGCTCTCTTTTTATAGGAAAAGGAATGCCTCAAAACATCCGCGTGTTAAATCTTGAATCACCGAAGATTTCGGATCTTTAAAAATCCTTTAAATCTGGTTTCTATCCTCGGTTCACGCGGGTATTTATTTTCTTCGGTCTTCTTCACGTGCATGCGACTTAGAACGCATGCACGACCTCTTTTCTTCCAATCCATGCAAATCACGAACACCCCGAGGCCTCGGCACTTTGTTTGCCTTCGGCCTTCATCGAAATTTTCCATACGTTGCATGCAAATGTATTTTTAATCATGAATGTGATCAGTAGGTTTAGACGATCCTCAAGGACACTTCGGCTTCGTCAGAGGTGGCCGGATACTCAAAATCCATCTTCGGGAGGCGTCTGGTTCAGCGGGAGACGTCGGGGAGCTTCGGTCGAGCTCAACGAAGGAGACGAGCCAAGAGCCGTCGGATCTGGCGATCAAATAACCTCGGACGGCCTGGATCAGATCGCCTCGCCGCATATCAGATGTGCGGCCGAGATCTGGCGCGCGATCGATCGTGCGGCCAGGATCGCTCCCGCGGAAAAATTCCGCATCCCACATCAAATCTTCACCCGGTTTTCTCGCGGCTTATCAACTAAGCGCTCCCGACCTCTCAGAAATTGAACTTCTCCCTCCACGGTGCCGCCCCGCACCGTGTTCTCCCTGCGGGCGCGCTCTTGCGCCCACTTATACTCCCTGCGGGCGCGCCACTGGCGCCCACTATGCATCCTCGGGTACGCGGGCTTCACCACCGCGTGCCCTCGGGGGTTTATACACGGCCCCCGGCCGCCTTGTGCTTGCACCATGGGATCCCCCATGGGCGTGGCGCCTTAGGCCCACAAGTGCCTTGGGGTTGAACCCGTGGGCTGGCCTTGGCTGGCCTAATTTTTTGCTTAGTATAGAACCTAGACTTTGTATAAAAACAAAGTACAAAGTACCAAATGCCAAATGCCAAATGCCAAGCCACTTCTTCCAAGCCATTCTTCCTCTTCTCCATTCTTCTTCTTCTTTTTAAGAATTCCATTACTTCTCCTCATACGATCTTTACTTAGGATATGAAATTCAAAAGGTTCATCATCAACCAAGCTCCTGAATCACATAGATCTTCAATGTTCTTCATTGATCCAATCAGAGATCAAGTTGGATCAACTTCAATTCATCATGCACTAAGAATTAGTACATGGACTTCATTAGCACCAATTCATCCACTTAGTGATTGTGGATGGATCACTTCAACTCATCATGCATTGTATTAACAATGCATGGTCTTCTATCGTTGTTGTGACTTTGTATCATCAGGATACAAGTTCTATGAACTTAAAGATCAGCTCAACAATCGTCAGATGTCCATGGAGAATGTTTCAACCACAATTTCCAATACCACTTAGTGAATCTCCTAAGTGACATGCATCTTAGTACTATGGCCATTCTCCTTCACCACCAACACCATCACAACCTTTGTCATTCACATCTTGCCATTCCCTGACTTCCATTCATTCCAAGACAACTTCATGCCTCATTGACAACAAATGCAACACTGTGCACTTCAATCTCCCCCTTTGTATTTGTTGTCAATACACTCCTTCAGCACATATGAATGGGTCAATATGTGTGCCAATATTTTCTCCCCCTTATTGGCAATCAAATGCAAAGGTGTGGTGTGGTTCTCTTTCAAAAAAAATCTCTTCCTCCCTTCAAATAGCATCTTCTTTAAAAATCACTAGGAGAGGGATGATGCCACATGTTCTCTTTAGCAAAGAACCTTTAGTAAATCAACTATAAGTCTACTTGGGCTAACCCGGTGTAGAAAACAAGAGTGATGTAACCAAGGAACTCAATGCTGTCCACATTCACTGTAAACATGTGAGATCATTCTTAGGGGTTGAATGTTTTCAGATATTCAATGAATTGTTGAATCCTTCACATACTTCACAAAACACATTAGAATGTTCAGGTGCAAAGATAAAGCTCCCCCTTTCATCTACTTTCTCAATATGATATTAATTTCAGAACATCATCTTCTCCAGATTGGCTCCCCCTCAAGCGGTGCACTCCATTCTGTCCAAACCATCCTCCAGTTGAGAATGATCATCATCTTCAATTCCCTGCAATGTTAGCACATGTATATACCAAGAGTATAAGGGAATAAGATGGAACCTCCTTGGTTCATCAATGTGAACAACAAGGTTGAGAAGATTCTCTCAACCGAGATGTCCCTTTTTCACCAGTCTTCACACTTGCACATTTGATCTTCATTGATGATTGTGCTGGTGTGGTTCTCAAAACATCTTCATGTGAAACCTTCTTCTTCCCTTTTTCTTTAGCAATTGCCAGAGCTTCATCTTCAACTCTTTGTAGTTCTCTGGCAAGTTGCAACTGATGTGGCCATATGACAAGTAAATCATTTGGAAGAGTGGCCCCAGTTCTGGAAGTTCCACATGGTTCCTTAGATGCTGTCAAGCTACCTTTCTTAGGCAACTTGTTTTCAATCAATCCCATCTTCTTCTTCGGGATTGATTGTATTTTTGAGTCCAGTCTGCTTCTATTTAATTTCATGGATTCTTTACAAAGATCCATGATATGTCCTTTCTTCCCACAGTAGAAGCATTTCTTGGTGGTCCTTCTGGATGAATCACCCTTCTTGGATTTGAATTCCAAGGGCTTCTCTTCATTCTTCAAACTCTTCTTGGGAGCATCTTCCACTTTCTTCTGCTTGCTTCCCAAGGAATCTCTTTTAGCCAGGTTCAGTGATCTTTTCTTCTTTTTAGCTCTGGATACAGTTGGAGATTGACATGTATCTTTTTGACCACTTTTGCAATCATCCCAGATGTTGTCAAGTAATCCAAATCTATTTGCAGTAAACAGATGTCTCTGAACCTGTGGATGCTGCTTCTTTTCTTCTGGCTTGCTCCCCCTAGGCATGGGCTTCCTCTGTGCTTTGGAATTCAGTGGATTGTACCAACAATCCTTTTCACAATTCCCATACTTGTTACAACACCAACATTGACCCACAAATCTTGACTTTTTGATTCCTTCTGATTGTAGGGTACTTTTCTTGACTTGTTGTGCTGTTTCAGGAGAGCTCTCTTTCTTCGTCTTCTTCATCCATACTTGATCAGTGTTATTCTTCCATCCTGTACTTTTTGTGGAAACACATTTAGAAACATGAGTACAAGATGGTATGGATGGTACCTTCTTTTTAGAAGTTGTTGCCCTTTTATTAGAGGATGTATTTCTTTTAGAATCATCCTTCTCAAAGCTCACTTGAGTAGCAACATTTCTACTTTCAGCTGACTGGGAGGATTCAGCTTTGGGTGATTGCAAATTTTTCAATATCACCTCTAGTTCTAAGCATTTCATGTTAAGGGAGTTCTTCTCATCCTCAACAGTTCTTATCTTTCCTTCCCAATTCTCCACCAGTTGTTTCATCTGGTCTTCATGCACCTTCTTCAATTCTTGCAATGAATTGTCCAGCTCCTTCACCAATTTGACTTTTTCTTCGAGTTGAGCATCTCTGACATTCATTGAAACTTTGTGCCTCTTTTCGAGTGCATCGAAAACATCTCTGACCATTATTTTAAAGAAATCTTTCTCAGGAAGGCTTCTTTGCAATTCTTCAGCAGTGTCTTCATATCTTTCATTGTAAAGAGAAACGGTTTCATCTTTAGCCTTCACCAGCTTTCTGAGAGTGTTGGTTATGCCAACCCTTTTTGCCAATTGATCTTCCATTGCATTGGCTTCTTCTTCTAACTGTGATTTTTCTTCATGAAGATCATGGATGCCTGTAGCTATACACTTTGCCACTTCCATGGGAACTGTCTTCTGAAGATATTTGAGTTTACTCTGAAGATCATTCATTGTTTCAACTTCATCACAGCTAGGACAGGCTTTCTTCATCTTCTTGGCCTGTTTCTTCTTTCTATTTTTCTGAGTCTTGGAAGATATCTCCATTTGAGGCTGGTCGCTCGTTTCCTCAAATCTGCACTTCATAAAGACTCCCTTGGATCTTTTAGAGGTAACCTCCCTCTGATACCAATTGAAGTTCCCAGATCAGTGTGAATCACTAAGAGGGGGAGGGGGTGAATCAGTGATCCTTTAAAACTTTTTACTAATTGATTCTTAATCAATTAAACCTCTATGGCTTGTTAAGGCCTCGATCCACTCTTCTTATGTCTCTCAACCTTTCTCGGATAATGTAGTAATGAAAAGGCATAGGACACAAGGATTTACAAGGTTCGACACCAAAGACCTACATCCTTTCCATGCTCTCCCAGCATGGATTCTCCCATTATAATATGTTAGTATTACAATGGTCGATACAGCTTCCCACCGTATCTCTCCTGAGTCCCACAGGAGGGTCTTTATACTGCTTCACATAGTGTTACCAGAGTCCCACTGGCCTGCTCCAGAATCCCACTGAAGACTTCTTCTCCCTGAGTCCCACAGGGTCTTCTCCTATCTCCTCGAGTCACACGAGTAGCTCTTCTTCACTTTAATCTTATTCAAGTATCCTCAGCAGTCTGGGATAAAGACTGCTGGCCTTGCTCTGTACCTCTGATCACTTGAGTTGATCAGGTCTTCTCATCTTGCTCAGGATTTATCTCCTTCATCTCAGGATGACCTTGCTTCTCTCTTCAAGAATCTTCAACAGCCTCTGATAAGGTCTGTTGATCTTGCTCACAACTTCTGATCACTTCTGTTGATCAGGGTCTTCTCAATCTACTGAAAACTCAGACAACCAATCTCTTTAACTTCAGTCTGGCTCAGTCTCACTTCAAATCAACTTCATGCACTAAGTGCATGGCAACTCTTCATCTTCATGCACTGATAGCATGGCCTTCTCAATTTCTTCAAGATCCTCTGGTCTTGGTCAACTCAAATGCACACAACCAGATTTGGCTTTGTTCACGTGTGCACGTGCATGCATGTATGCATGCACTCCCCTCATTCTTCCTTGGTGCAATAAACCCACAAAGGGTATAGTCAATTATAGCACACACCTTCTTCACAATCTTCACACACTTAATTCCTTTTTGTTCACACACTCAAAAGTGTGTTGTTCATTAGTGTGGATGTCCTCTTCCTTCTTATTCTAAGTGTATACACTTTTAGTGGACACACTATGTTCGGCCTTCATGTCTCTTTGCACACACTTGTTTCACTTTTTCACACACATGAGTTGGCCTCCTCCTCTTCTTGTTTCACACACACACTTTAGTGTTCTTTTGGTTTGTTCTTCAAAGTGTGCACAAACAAGGCAACGGCCTAGGTTCTCCTTGCACACACAATACCGTAGGGTCTTCACTTTGCACACAAGGCATGAAAGTCTCGGCCTTCACTTCTTCACTTCACACACACAAGAGGTGTGGAATCCTCTTCACTTGACACACACCACTTGGTGTTGCTCTTTGTGCACACACAAAATGTGTCTTCACTTGGTGCACACACAAGGCATGCAATCATCGGGTCCTCTTCTCCACTTGGCACACACACAAGGCAAGGCCTCGGCCTTCTTTGGCACACACACAATGTGTGTAAAACACAACCCGAACTCCACTTGTATGCAGGCACGCAAGGGTTGCAGCCAAACTTCTCAACACTACCGCGCAGGGTAGAGACACCACGTGCATTCAAGGTGTTATCACGGGCGCGCAGGTGCTACTACCGCGGCCACAAGAAGGGCGCGCAAGAGCCTACCGCGCAGGGGGCGCGGTGCACAGAGGGAGCGCGCAAGGTCGCGCAAGCTCCTCTCCTTCCTGTCGCGCAAAGGATTAGCGCGCAGGGGACACCTTCGGGCCAAGGATGGCACCGAGATCTTCAGCCGCGCAAGTAATTTGCGCGGGGCTTCTTTCTTCGTGAGGCAGAGAGCACTCACGGGACTCGGATTTTCAACAGAGTTTCAGCACATCAGCAAGCAATCCTCGAGGGCTTGGGCTCTCTTTTTATAGGCAAAGGAATGCCTCAAAACATCCGCGTGTTAAATCATGAATCACCGAAGATTTCGGATCTTTAAAAATCCTTTAAATCTGGTTTCTATCCTCGGTTCACGCGGGTATTTATTTTCTTCGGTCTTCTTCACGTGCATGCGACTTAGAACGCATGCACGGCCTCTTTTCTTCCAATCCATGCAAATCACGAACACCCCAAGGCCTTGGCACTTCGTTTTCCTTCGGCTTTCATCGAAATTTTCCATACGTTGCATGCAAATGTATTTTTAAGCATGAATGTGATCAGTAGGCTCAGACGATCCTCAAGGACACTTCGGCTTCGTCAGAGGTGGCCGGATACTCAAAATCCATCTTCGGGAGGCGTCTGGTTCAGCGGGAGACGTCGGGGAGCTTCGGTCGAGCTCAACGAAGGAGACGAGCCAAGAGCCGTCGGATCGGGCGATCAAATAACCTCGGACGGCCTGGATCAGATCGCCTCACCGTGGATCAGATGTGCGGCCGAGATCTGGCGCGCGATCGATCGTGCGGCCAGGATCGCTCCCGCGGAAAAATTCCGCATCCCACATCGAATCCTCACCCGGTTTTCTCACGGCTTATCAACTAAGCGCTCCTGACCTCTCAGCAATTGAACTTCTCCCTCCACGGTGCCGCCCCGCACCGTGTTCTCCCTGCGGGCGCGCTCTTGCGCCCACTTCTGCTCCCTGCGGGCGCGCCACTGGCACCCACTATGCATCCTCGGGTGCGCGGGCTTCACCACCGCGTGCCCTCGGGGGTTTATACACGGCCCCCTGCCGCCTTGTGCTTGCACCATGGGATCCCCCATGGGCGTGGCGCCTTAGGCCCACAAGTGCCTTGGGGTTGAACCCGTGGGCTGGCCTTGGCTAGCCTAATTTTTTTCTTAGTATAGAACCTAGACTTTGTATAAAAACAAAGTACCAAGTACCAAATGCCAAATGCCAAATGCCAAGCCACTTCTTCCAAGCCATTCTTCCTCTTCTCCATTCTTCTTCTTCTTTTTAAGAATTCCATTACTTCTCCTCATATGATCTTCACTTAGGATATGAAATTCAAAAGGTTCATCATCAACCAATCTCCTGAATCACATAGATCTTTAATGTTCTTCATTGATCCAATCAGAGATCAAGTTGGATCAACTTCAATTCATCATGCACTAAGAATTAGTACATGGACTTCATTAGCAACAATTCATCCACTTAGTGATTGTGGATGGATCACTTCAACTCATCATGCATTGTCTTAACAATGCATGGTCTTATATCGTTGTTGTGACTTTGTATCATCAGGATACAAGTTCTATGAACTTAAAGATCAGCTCAACAATCGTCAGATGTCCATGGAGAATGTTTCAACCACAATTTCCAATACCACTTAGTGAATCTCCTAAGTGACATGCATCTTAGTACTATGGCCATTCTCCTTCACCACCAACACCATCACAACCTTTGTCATTCACATCTTGACATTCCCTGACTTCCATTCATTCCAAGACAACTTCATGCCTCATTGACAACAAATGCAACACTGTGCACTTCAAAATTAATAATAAAGAGAGCATGAAATAGGAATTTCACTCATTATTACAATATATATATATATATATATGTTATTGTAGGTTATTGGTTGTTTATAGTGTGAGGTGGATCTTAGAACTGTTATTTAAGAGAGTTGAATTTCTATGTGCTAATAAAAACTATGATAATACCCAATGTAGTTTCTATTTAGAAGATACAATATTTGTTGAAGTTGAAAGGAAAAAGAAGAAACAGTGTAGATCAAATAATCTCAATAAGTAGAATGGAATAAAACCCACCATAGATTATATACACAGAATTATAATATGACAAGTGAAGAGGGATGAATAGAGAAGAAGAAAATAGAGTGTTTCGCAGATCTATTACTCAAAAAGAGGAAGAATGAGAATCAGTGGAGTTGATGTTAATGTTCATAATTCTTTGGAGACTATGTAGTTCAATTTGAATAGAAATAATAGAAGGAATAAGAATCACTCATACTAACTTATGTTAAGAGTATGTTTACTATGGTCCATTGAAAATAAGACGAAATATTTATTATTTTGTGTTGTCAAAAAACAGAGACTAATAAGTAAGAACATTGAATATTTGTGACATTCCAAAAAATTCACATTAATTTTATTACTCTCTTGATGATGAAAAAGACTTGAATAAGTTTAAGACTGTATACATAGGTTGTATAAATATCCAGTAAGAATCACTGTATCAAACTAAATTTTATGAATAAAATTCCCCCTTTTGATTAAATTAAATGTATAATGGATATAGAAAAGACATTCACTTATTTTGTTTTATTATATACAATTTTATTTAAAAGATAATTGAGTATATTTACCTTTGATAATATATTTTTTGAACAGTGATCACATGACTATTATAAATATAGGGTTTTAATAAATCATTTTATCACAATGAAAGTAATAGCCTCAAATAGTAGGATCATACCCTATGAATCCCATTTATCAGATCTTCTATAGGATATAGAATTTTTTATCTTTCCAAAAGACCAAACCCATGATGATATCAAACAACATAGAAATTAGTGAAACCTTTTTCAAGAGATGTTTAAGCTCCTAGAGTTCACAACCCAAATCATGTTCACCAAACGACCCCATGAAATTCCCTCCATTGTGGACCTTACTCTTAGGGTGTATTCTGTTGTAATGAATGGATATGTATCAAGACCCTATCATTATAAATATGTACATTTTTTTATAGAAAAATGAATATATTTTCTTCCTCTTATTGTTACGTTTTCAATGATTTTTAAAGAATAAATAATATTTTTATTTAATTAAAAAATATATTTTGATGAATTTTTTGAATTTTTTTAATAAATAGAACATTAATAAAATATTATAATTAACTAAATTCTATTAAATATAAATGATCAAATAATTTTCTTGAATACAAATGTGATTTATTACAGTTCAAAAACTCTTATTGTGAAAAAACCCATACATTTTTAATAAATGTATGTTTTTATTCTAACATTGAAAATTATCATATTTTGATTTTTTTTTATAAAATGAATATTATTTTTTTAATGAGTATATAAAAATAATTTAATGGTGAATTTATCATAATTTTCTGAGATAGTTGAATTTTTTGGTAAAATATAAATACCATATAAATGTATGGTGTGTTTTATGACAACATAATAGACCAATAATAATGTAACAATTACTATAGAGGTATATTCAGAAATATATATGTTATTAATTTAAAATAATAGTATTTTAGGTTTATTTTTTTATTTTATAAATCCTTAGTGAATCCTCCCGGAATTATAAAATATTTTAAGATTTTAGAATCATTTCATTTATTGTGTGAATCACCTAAACATATAAAAAGGCAATATTTTATTATCTTTGGCTCTTAGCCTTATAAATTTATAAAATGTAGTCCCCTTCTCTAGAAACATTGGGCATAACCCATGGGATGGTTTTTGGAATTTAATATTTTATTATGTAGTGTCTAAAACAAAAATAATAACGAAATACACCACCTTTACAATATAAACCCACCCAAGATCTCATTTCTATTCAATTAATCTCCTTGGATAATGACCTCACTCTACCTTATACTCCCTATAGTCCTCCCAAGGCTCCCCAAGCTCCCAAGAAGCCTCTTCTAAACCTTTGGAATCACACATTCAAGTAGGGGATTTCTCTCTTCTCATTTCCATTCAAGAACTCATTTTATATTATGCTTCTTAAATTCCATTTTCATATATTGGTATATTATTTTACATAATTCCATTATATTACATTTTATTTCTAAATTATGAGATATTTTAACACCCCAAGCTTTCACGATACGCTTCTCTTTCAATAATACAATAGCTTGCATTGTACGCAAGTTCGAGATTCTAAAACACTGTGACCAATCAAAGTATCAGTTATCAATAGTAATACCCACATTATGAAATTATATAAATTTTATATTTCAAAATGGACTTCATTTTTGTATTCGGAATATTGAAATTATCCTAAGATGATTTTTTTGTATTTTTCAGAGAACATCAAATTTTTTATGAATAGTGAAAAATACAAAAAAAACAACTTTTTTATTCAAAATAATTTATAGTGATAAATTATACTATTGAGTGGTTTTAAAGTATAATTAGAATATATTTTTAAAATTTTATCCAATGGTGGTCATTATAATTAATTTCACTTTGAAATGGAACATAAACAATTGTCAATATTTTGATATATATTATTTCTTAAAAACACGCTATTTGTTGTGACAGCAGAAATTAATTATAAAATTAATTAATGCAACTCAAATGTGTGTAATTTTTTAAAATAGGCATCATTTTTAAATTCGTAATATCAATTATAACTTAGGGTGAAATGTTGGCATTGTTCTGAATAACCTCAATATTTGATGAATAGTGAAACCACTAAGTAGTGGTTAAAAAACTGATTTTTCGTTTAAATGAAACATTACCACTTCTGTTATTTATTTTACAATAATACGACATATATGGATGTCATTAAGAAGTAAAATGTGGTTCAATGGGATTAAAATAATGTTTTGGTGAATAGTAACTTTCATGTTTAATTAATCGCGATTAAAGGTAATTAGTGAAATTTAAGGTAAAAATAATATTATAAAAATATTAAAATACCTTTACACATGTCCTAAACCTATTGGATGAGTCATGGACAACCAAGACAATCCATGGGTCAACTTGGGGACCCCATGGAGCCAATTTGGTTGGAAAATGACATTAAAAACTTTTTATTTAATGTTAAAATAAAAATGTCACAAACATGAGTTGTTTTACTAAAAAAACATTTAAATGAGGTCATACAAGTCATATTTTTTACTATAAATTTTCATTAGAAATATAAAACGATTTCCAATGTCATGATAATTTTTTTATAATTTTTAGACAATAAATATATTAAATTATGTATGACACCACGATGATGCAGCGATTACCTCATTAATTAACGATTTAAATAAAATTAAAAGAAAATGTAAAATCTAAGGCTTACACTTGTCAAAAACATATTGGATGAGCATATTTATAACCCTTATCTATTTATCCTTTAAATAGTTCATTGTGGGACCTTTATAATCCAAAAAGAATTTCATAATAAAGTAATATTTCAATCTTTTCCAAGATTGTCCCTCCTCTCCTCTTATAAAAGGCCCCCAACACTACCACCTTATTCACACCTTCAAAACCTTTTTGCTCGGACATACTCTACCCAAATACTCTCTCAACTTCCCTCTCTTACTCCTAGAATCCTCACTTTGGGAAGAATTCTTCCCAAGTAATCCTTTGGGTCAAATCAAAAAAGAGTTACCCGATTTTCAGGTAATGTCTTCTCTAATGTTATTTTGTTTTATTTTACTTCTCCAACCCCTTAAACTCTTGTAATTAATTTCTTTTGTAACAACACCAGTATCCTAAATATACTAGGACGTTTTTGTAAGAATTATTCGAGCTACACTTACACACACCTACATCTAATGGTTAAAATAACATATTGTTTCTGTGGATGGTGAATTTCTGCCTCACGAAACGATGATTGTTCAACACTCATATAACACCTTCAATGGTGGCCATTAAGATGTCACTATATTTATATATGATATATAATATGTTTATTTTTTACTTAAGCTTATTTATTTTTCATTTATGGCATATTTTTATGGTTTCCATTATGGGTAAACGTGATATCATCATTTTAGGAAGTGCGGACTACCGCCCACTCAAAGTGATTTGAATTGTTAATACCATATGTTGGACGTATAATGTATGGGGTAAATGATATTATATATGATATTATACTAGAATTATAATATACCTTTATATCATTGTGATTTCATTCCATTAAAAATGAAATAGAAATGAAATTAGCGTTCATGCGTATGTACGGCTTACCGTCTCCATGAACGGTGCATTTCATTTCATAGCTCTAAATGTTATGTAATATTATAAATTAATGTATATACTGGATATATATGATATATATTATATCAAAATCATGAATATAATTCTGGATATAATGGATATTCTACCACATAAACAACTTGTAATTATGAGAAGTTTATTTTTGACTCAAGTACCAAAGATCAACAAAACGACCGTTATTATCTTAAATGACTACATAATTTTTGTAACATTGTAATAAATGATATAAAAGGGATAATGAACTTGAAAAAGGTTCTTAAGCAAGTAGAGATTAACTATAGTTTATTATTCAGGAGGTTAAAGAATGGTCGAGTCAAGTCGGACACGAGGTAAGGGAATTTCTTAACCCAATTTCCATTCTTTGTGTTAATCTCCTACATTGAAATTATGTCATGATATTACTATGTCCTATCTTGTATTTGTACTTTATTTATGTGTACTTATAGTAAATACACATAATAGATCTATTTTATTTTAAAAATGATATTTGTAAGGACTTCATCTCAATCTCCTTTCATTGAAGCATATTTGGTTTTATACACAACTTTCATTTATACGGTGTATAAACCCCTTTGAATTTTACTTTTATTCAAAAGGAATCTTTTTATACGAAGAGTTTTGACTAAACGACAAAAGGAATGTTTTTTCTTACATATGCGGTGACAATGACTTCTCCGCTACCATGACTATTATTTTTGTTTCGGCTTCCTCTATAAGCCATAACTTTTTTTTAAAAGAAAAATAAATACCATGTTTTACTTTTCTTTTATTTTGGTATTGAAAATGGTTTTGATAAAGTTTTTGTTATATCAATGTGTTGTATAGATATCTAGTGATTGAAGTGTGGAAATCATATGTTTCCTTTATTCATGTTTTATGTGATACAATTATGTTATGGTTTATGATATGTTTAAACCTGTTCATATGAGGAATGCATTGGACTTAATAAGTGACGGGTGGAGCCCGCTATAGCTCCTCGATGCATCGACAGGTCTCATGAGACAAACCTGTGTCTTGTCATGAGACCTTGACAAAATCTTATTTTTAGTCTTGGCACGAGGCCTTGGCTACGTGTTTATGATAGTCTGACATTATGCATTCCATCATTATGAAAGTGGTTATTGATATTGCATGTGATTATTCGACCAGTAGAATATCCATGTAAATAAGTAAATGGCATTATTTCATTATACTTTTTCAATATTAGGCTAAATTTCATGTTTAAAATGCTTTTTTTTAGTTATACATTGCCTTAAATGTTTATGTTTATTTATGAAAGCTTATGCTATATTGTTATCCTTACTGAGCATCTGAGCTCACCCCTTCCAATGTTTTAATTTTTTCAGGATGTGAATAAGTATATTATGAATGACCTGTAGGGATAGTATGATGGGATATGAAGACAAGATGTTGTTGTAGTTTTGTTTTACTTTTTTGATGTAATGTAAGACTTATGAATGTATCCAGTGTTTCCAAGCCTACTAAACTAATCAGTCTTTCGAGACTTGATCTTTTGTGATCATGCCAATGTTACGCAGTAATGCACCGACTCTGGGTAACTGGGGTCGGGGCCTTACAGTTGGTATTAGAGGTAGTTTAGTACTAACCTTGGATGCTAGATTTAGATAAACTATTATTAGAGCACATCACCCAAAGATAGAATTTGAGGATTAGTATAGAAGAACTTCTTATAATTTTGGTATTATAGATATTTTATGAGTTTTCTGAGAAATTCATCCCTGTCTGGATACGAGCAGGTAGAGGCGGCTCTGGCACAGATTTACCTAGGGGTAAAATCCAAAAACACATCTTTGAGCTAGACTCGAATGGGAACTGGTGCATGAAAACGGGCCTTGCTGCAATCTTGGTTACGACACTCCCGGGGGATATGCTTAGGATAATTTTCATTTTCTTTACAAACCATTATGAAGGGTTTATGAGTATATACATCCTCAAAGAAAACATTTTTATGATTACGGATTATATCCATAAATAGTTCAATTTATGTTAATCGTTTTTCAAGTTTGTAATTATGTATTTTGATTCATAAACAAACCAAGTTTATGCCATTGTATAGAAATGGCGCCAAGTAGAAGGAATGTGAACTCCATCAATACGTATGATCCAAAGAGTAAGAAGGATCATATCTTTCACAGTACTAAGCCAACATTTAGAAGGGAAATAGTCTCCCATTTGTTCTCAAAATATGAAGAAATAGTATCATGTGTTAATAAAATAAGTAAATAATTCTCCGAGTCTTATGGCTTTGAAGGGAAGAAAGAGAAGAAAAGGATGGAAGAGAGAATGATGGATAAAGGGATGAGGAAAAAGAAGAATTTTCCAATATGTGATAACTGTGGGAAGAAAAACCTTGGAACTTTCCTGAAGGGAATGAGAGATTTTTATAATTGTGGAGAAAAAGGACACCAAGTGTGTGACTGCAAGGGTAAGAAAAAGGTTTCAAATGTAGAATGCTTCATCTGCAAGGAGTGGGGACACTATGCAAACCAATGTCCAAATCATCAGAGTATTCCCCAAATAATTTTATTGGATAACAATCATGTTATGATACTACCACATATAAGGAGGAATGATTAGAGTTCTTATGTTATTATTAAAGAATTTTCTAATTTTAGTGTTGTATCAATGATGTACTGGTTATAATAATTATGGAGTATATAAGGATTGTACTGCAATACTATTTCATCAAGGACTTGAGATTGTGTGGAACCAAGAAAAGTGACTCCATAGTAGGTTAAATTTTTGTAAAATATATGGTTGAGATAAATATCAACCATAATATGGTTCTGATACCGAGATAGTGATTTTGGAATAATACATGATTGATTTGGATAAATTATATTGGATATTCTTAACTTCCTTGAAACTGATTAATGATTTGTGTACATTTTTTGGGTAGAAGGAGTATATCTAGTATTCTATAAGGAATAAAGGATCATGAATGTAATCAATAAGCATTTATGGTAATTCAGGATGTTACAGGGTTCTAAAATAATACATGATGAAGGTGTTCACATGTTGTTACGCAGAAAAAGGATCTTCATTATGTTTACCTTCCTTACAAAATTTGGACTGTGAGTTGGACAGAAGTATTTTGGATAACTATAAAGGTTGGAATGGATTAATTTGAACCTTGGATTGTATTGTTTAATGTTAAAACATTTATGAATATTATTTTTGGAATATTATAATACTATAGTTTTAGGAAAAGGACAACCTGCAGGTTGGGGGATAACCCATCGTGTCGGACAAAGCTGCAGGAATCAAACCCACAACCATAGTGCGACATGCCTTTATTACCTACCAATAGCCTATAAGAAGTCCCTGGTTATTACAAAAATGTTTTCCTAATCTAAATGGTATGTGTTAATATTTGGAACCTTATACAATTAGGATAAATAGAATATTTTTTGAGTTCTGTTACCATTTGGAGTGAAAGATGGATTCGTGGTAAAAATTTATTAAAGAATGAAATCCTACATGACAAGTAAGTATATTTCCTTACGTTTTTATAAAATCTATTCAATAAATTCCTCACCTTTATAAAAGGTAACCTAAAACAAAAACTTTGTCCGTTAACTTTTCCAACTGGGGATTCAATGACTGTTTAACCAATCATAAGTTTGTGATTTTATTGTGGTTAACTTTCACCTAATCTTGTTTTCTACAACTCTCCATCAGACCTTGATGGTTTGTTTCTCCTCCATATCCATATTTTCATATAATCTTAGTATGAGCTATCTCAGGAGACCTTTGTACTTCTCTTTCTTTCTTTTAATGTTATATTTTTATTAACCCTATTTCCGATGTGGGTTTTCCACAAAGGTATTTTCTATTTTTAACCTTTTATTTCCGATGAACATTTTCAAATTGCGAGGATGAAATTTATTGAAGGAGGGGAGAATGTAACACCCCAAGCTTTCGTGATACGCTTCCCTTTCAATAATACAACAGCTTGCGTTGTACGCAAGTTTGAGATTCTAACACACCACGACCAATCAAAGTAGCAGTTATGAATATTAATACCCACTTTTTGAAATTATAAAAATTTTATATTTCAAAATGGAGTTCATTTTTGTATTTGGAATATCGAAATTATCCTAAGTTGAATTTTTGGTAATTTTCGGAGAACTTCGAATTTTTTATGAATAGTGAAAAATACTTAAAACAACTCTTTTAATAAAAATAATTTATAGTGATCAATTATACTATTGAGTGATTTTAATGTATAATTAGAATATACTTTCACCATTTTATCTAATGGTGGTCATTATAATTAATTTCACTTTGAAATTGGACATAAACAATTGTCAATCTTTTTATATATATTATTTCTTAAAAACACGCTATTTGTTGTGACAACGGGAATTAATGATAAAATTAATTAATGCAAGTTATATGTTTGTAATTTTTTAAAATAGACATCATTTTTTAATTCGGAATATCAATTATAACTTAGGGTGAAATTTTGGCATTGTTCTGAAAAACTTCAATTTTTGATGAATAGTGAAACCACTAAGTGGTAGTTAAAAAACTGATTTTTTGTTTAAATAAAACATTACCACTTCTGTGATTTGATTTTCAAAATTAATACATACATGGTTGTCATTAGGAAGTAAAATGTGGTTCAATGTGATTAAAATATTTTTTTGGTGAATAGTAACTTTTAAATTTAATTAATCACGATTAAAGGTAATTCGTGAAATTTAAGATAAAAATGATATTATAAAAATTTTAAAATTCCTTTACACATGTCCTACCCCTATTGTATGAGTCATATCCGACCACGACAATCCATGGGTGAACTTGGGGACCCCATGGAGCCACTTTGGTAGGAAAATTACATTAAAAACTTTTAATTTAATGTTAAAATAAAAATGTCAAAAACATGAGTTGTTTTAATAAAACAATTTTTAAATGAGGTTATACAAGTCATATTTTTTACTATGAATATTCATTAGAAAGATAAAATGATTTCCTACATCATGATATTTGTTTTATAATTTTTAGACATTAAATAAATTAAATTATGTATGACACCATGATGATGCAGCGATTACCTCATTAATTAACAATTTAAATAAAATGAAAAGAAAATGTAAAATCTAAGGCTTACACTTGTAAAAAACCTATTGGATGAGAATATTTAGAACCCTTATCACTTTATCCTTGAAATATATCATTTTGGTACCTTTCCAATCCGAAAAGCATTTCATAATAATGTAACATTTCAATCTTTCCGAGAATGCCCCTCCTCTCCTCTTATAAAAGGCCCCCACCACTTCCACCTTATTCACACCATCAAAGCCTTTTGGCTCAGCCAAAATCTTCCCAAATACTCTCTAAAATTCCTTCTATTACTCCTAGAAGCCTCACTTTGGGCAGAATACTTCCCAAGTAAGCCTTTGTCCCAACTAAAAAAAGAGTTACCCGATTTTAAGTTAATGTCTTCTCTAATGTTATTTTGTTTTATTTTGCTTCTCCAACCCCTTAAACTCTTTTTATTCATTTATTTTGTTATAAAAACAATATCCTAAATCTACTAGTATTTTGTTATAATAATTATTTGAACTACACTTACACAAACCTACATCTAATGGTTAAAGAACATACTGTTTCTGTGGATGGCGAATTTATGCCTCACGAAACGATGATTGTTCAACACTCATATAACACATTCAAAGGTGGCCATTAAGATGTCACTATATTTATATATGATATATAATATGTTTATATTTTACTTAATATTACTTATTTTTATTTTATGGAATAACTTTATGATTTCCATTATGGGTAAACGCGATATCTTCATTTTAGGAAGTGCGGACTACCGCCCCCTCAAAGTGATTTGAATTGTTGATGCCATATGTGGGATGTATAAAGTATGGGGTAAATTATATTATATATGATATTATACTGGAATTATAATATACCTTTATATCATCATGATTTCATTCCATTAAAAATGAAATAGAAATGAAAGTAGCGTTCATGTGTACGTACGGCTAACCGTCTCCATGAACGGTGCATTTCATTTCTTAGATCTAAATGTTATGTAATATTATAAATGTATGTATATACTAGATATATTTGATATATATGATATCTAAATCATGAATATAATTCTGGATATAATGGATATTCTACCACATAAACAACTTTTAATTATGAGAAGTTTATTATTCACTCAAGTACCAAAGATCGACAAAACGACCATTATTAACTTAACTGACTACATAATTTTTGTAACATTGAAATAAGTGATATAAAAGGGATAATTAACATGAAAAATGTTCTTAAGAATGTAGATATTAACTCCAGTTTATTATTTAGGAGGTTAAAGAACGGTCGAGTTAAGTCGGACACATGGTAACAGAATTTCTTAACCCGATTTCCATTCTTTGGGTTAATCTCCTAGTTTCAAATTATGTCATGATATTATTATGTCCTATCTTGTATTTGTACTTTATTTATGTGTAATTATAGTAAATACACATAATAGATCTATTTAATTTTAAAAATAATCTTTTTAAGGACTTCGTCTCAATCTCCTTTCATTGAGGCATATTTGGTTTTATACACAACATTCATTTATATGGTGTATAAACCCCTTTGAATTTTACTTTTATTCAAAAGGAATCTTTTTATACGAAGTGTTTTACTAAATGACAAAAGGAATTTTTTTGCTTATGTATACGGAGACAACGACTTCTCCACCGCCATGACAATTATTTGAGTTTCAGATTCCTCTATAAGCCATAAATTTTTTTAAATGAAAAATAAATACCATGTTTTACTTTTCTCTTATTTTGGTATTGAAAATGGTTTTCATAAAGTTTTTATTATATCAATGGGTTGTATTGATATCTTGTGATTAATGTGTGGAAATCTTATGTTTCCTTTATGTATGTTTTATGTGATACAATTATGTTATGGTTTATGATATGTTTAAACCTGTTCATATGAGGAATGCATTGGACTTAATAAGTGACGGGTGGAGCCCGCTATAGCTCCTCGATGCATCGGCAGGTCTCATGAGACAAACTAGTGTCTTGTCACAAGTCCTTGACAAAATATTATTTTTAGTCTTGGCATGAGGCCTTGGCTACGTGGTTATGATAGTCTGGCATTATGCATTCCATCATTATGAAAGTGGTTACTGATATTGCATGTGATTGTTCGACCAGTAGAATATCCATGTGAATAAGTAAATGGCATTATTTCATTCTAAATTTTCCATATTATGCTAAAGTTAAAGTTTTAAAGGCTTTTGTTTTAGTTATACATTTCCTTAAATGTTTATGTTTATTTATGAAATATTCCTCTATATTGTTATCCTTACTGAGCATCTGAGATCACCCCTTCCAAGGTCTTAATTTTTCCAGGATGTGAAGAAGTATATTATGAATGACCTGCAGGGATAGTATGAGGAGATATGAAGGCAAGATGTTGGTGTAGTTTTGTTTTACTTTATGATGTAATGTAATACATATGAATGTATGTAGTGTTTCCATGGCTACTAAACTAATCGGTCTTTCGAGACTTGATCTTTTATGATCATGTCAATATTACGCAGTAATGCACCGACTCTGGGTTACTGGGGTCGGGGCATTACAGATCTTCCTTCCACTCTCATTAATACCAAATATAATCTTTTATGTACACCTATTAGTATGATGAAATGTTTTATGGGAGTCTCTCTCTCCTATTTTTCACCAAGCATATCATCATATACCTTTTAATTTCCCTTTTCATAAGTTGGGATATAATATTAAATAAAACACATACTTTATATTTTATTCATGAACTATGGGATCCTTTATCACTCTCATTTACCCCTCTTATTAACCCTTACATACACCTATTACTATGCCAAAATTTCAGAAGGAAACTTCTACCCTCCTCTTCTATCAAACATTCATTTTATGTTATACATTATAAATTCTATTTTCCTATATTGGGATATGTTTTTAAATATCCCAACTACTATCCATTTCAGGATTGAATGATGAGAGACTTGTTTCTTTCTCATCAACCAATTTTATGAACTTCTATATGACATCGTTGTGCTGCCAAAAATTGCACCACGATTTTCCATTCCAAAATCATCATGTAGTGGATACCATAAATATTTATCTATCAAGGGTATTCACCTTTATAGACATATACTTATTTATTAGTCACTTATTGTATGTATTTCACATTCGTTGATTGTGGAATAAACTATGTTGTTTAATGAATCCATGTTATATGATATTTATGGAACGCTAAAGCATGATAATGAAATGATTATAAAGGGTGCACCGTGATAGCACTACATTACATTTGGTAATAGTTAGTATCAAGATACATATTGTTTGGGTACAAGATTTACCTTATCATTTTATGGTACATTGTTCACATGCGGTCTTGGATGATTTATCCTTGATCTATTTATGATTCAGTCTTTCAAGCTATTGCCACAATTTCCATGTTATGATTATCATTCTATATCATGCCTTATTATTCGTGTTCCTTTTATGGTCAACTGATATTCCAATTATCAAACATGTACTTTCATAATCATTTTATTCCTTTGTTATTCCCTTACTAGTCGTTATAGATCACCCGTTTCTTGTGTATGCCCTCAGGTTATCCCATGAAGTATTATGTAGGAAAGAATGTTTTGGACATTTTAATGAATTTATCAATAGAGATGTTGCTTTTCATGTTTTTATTTTTTATTTAAGGTACCTAATCTCCCAAATATAGTAGACTTATTAATCATATTAGTTTTATTAAGTTCATTTTTTTGTAATAGATCATGTTTTAAAATGAAATAAAGAGAACTTCTTTAATGGTTGGTATCATAGGATAACTGTAGTTATTTTTTGGGTTAGGATTAGAGAAAACTATTTAAAACCATTAAAGATAATAATAAGTGTATGAAAACATCCCTAATTTTTTATAAGAATAGATTAAGTGGTTTATCAATAAAATAATTCTTTTTTAGATACTATAGGTGGATGTGTGTTTTGAACATATGTACCTCGGAGTAACAACTCTGACAAGGTCTTCCAGACCTGACTCAGGGTAACCTACTACACAACAATGGTCCTTAATGAACAACTAGATTTAAACTCCAAGGGTATATTCATTTGTAAATTCATATTATCATTACATGTAATTATTAAAGTAATAATGATCATAAGAATATATGATAACAAGTAGATCATGGATAACATGGGCTGAATCCTATAAACACAAAAGGTTTAAAGATAAATATATTTTTTATGTTATCCCTTTAATGACAGTAGATTCCCCATTTATGTTCTTAACTATTTGTGATACTCATCCTTAATTTTCCATTTATTTTATCCAATGGCCGGAAATAGGAACAATCGTTCTAACAACAGTCGTGAAGGGATGTGTGAGGATTTCCCCAATGAGATACACAATCTAATGGGAGTGGTAATCAAAACCTTTTCTATTATGAACTCTCAGTTAACTCATCTTATGACTAGAATCTTGGACCAGGATGAGTGCATACCCCCCTCCCAAGTGAGAGTAACCCTCATTATAGAGATTTATGGGACAAATGACTCATATTTTCAATGGATCATCTAATCCCTTAATCATGGAGTAATTGATCAGTTCTATTGAAAATACATTCGTTATCCTTGAATGTCCCAATCAAGAGAATGTACTAATATCTATTAATCATATGGAGGGTGAAGCTGATTAGTGGGGGACATTGATCATGAAAATGATGCCTGATAAAGAGATTGATGTAATGGAGTGTAAGGAATTCTGAAAAATGATTTTTGATTAATGTTTTCCCCAACCCCTCCATCTCATGCTTGAGAGATATTTCCATGAAATCAATAAAATGCGTGAAAAATATATTTGGGGTGTATGAAGAAAAAACCAAAAGACTTTCACGATACACAACAGGTTTTGTTATAACCCACTAAACGGAAGGTTTACCACTTGTTTGGTGGGTTAAAGCCTCGTATATGAATAGCCATATCAATTTGATACTTTGATAGCTTTAAAGAAAATGTATGATGTGGCCTCAATTTATATATGGAGATCGTTGAATCTTAGGGGTGTAATGGGATTAAAAAATATAAATTGGATTTTAATTTTGCAAGCCTAATCGATAAATCCAATGGTGCTAAGAAATTCCAACACCCCACTTGTCAACGATGTGGTATGAAGCACCCACGAAACAACTAAGGGGAACAAGGGAATGGTTTATTTGTATATGCTAAGGGAAATATCAAATGATTTCTGATTGGATAAACCCACCATTTTGAAAAAGGTAAGGAATTCTCTTTTTAACCCTCAATGTGTTGTTCAGTGCTTCAATTCTGAGGAACCAGGGAACTTTGAAAACCAGTTCACTAAGCAAGGGTTTTTTTAGGGTACCAATAACCTCCAGGGAACAAGGGAGAGATTTTTCCATCAAAACCACAAAGGTTGATCTTGAAAAATAATTCATGATAGGTGATCAAATTATTCATTCTATAATAGATAACATACTTTTTGATTCTTGTTCTATGTATTCCTTTATATCATGAATGTTTTGTAGAACAATTCAAACACCACAAAAAATAATGGATGTTGAGATTTCAATGAACATAGAAAATGGGGAAACTATAACATCTCATGTATATAACTACTCTTCTATCAGTGTTTTTGGTGGAAACTTCCCAATAAACCATATAATCCTTCCCTTGGTGGAATTTGATGCAATTATAATCCTGGATTGACATTCCCTATATAAATCCAACATAAATTGAAATGAGAGGGAAGTAACTCTCCATATAGTGAATTTACCCTCAATTCTATATATGTGTAAGGAAGATGATGATTTTTAGCACTATTATCTCAATCATCGATTTAATTTCCATACAATAATGTGTATCCTACTTAAATGATTGAGTATATATAATGAACCATACTATAAGACATGCCTATTATAAGGGAATTCATTGACGTGTTTCCCAAGGAGTTTATTGGTCTTCGCACAAGAATGGAGGTTTAATTTTCAATCGATCATATACCTAGGGAATTAGAAATATACACGAATCTATATAGACTGGTTATTTCAGAACATGAGTAGATAAAGAAAGAACTATAGAAGAATTTTGAAAAAGGTTTATATGACCATGTTCTTTTCTATGAAGAGCACCAGTCCTCTTAATCAAGAATAATGATGGTTCAATGCACCTTTACATTGATTATATTGCACTAAAAATATATAGATAAATAACAAGTATCATTTTCCATGAATTTATGACTTGTTCGATCAAATTTGTGGAGAAAAATTGTAACGACCACGTCATTTATGAATACAATTCCCTTACATTTAATGTCTTATGGATTTATAAAACACATGCACTATTTTTTCTATTATTATTTGGTGTAAATGACTGTAAATTATCATTACCATCGATAATATACCTGGGAATAGTGATCACAAATCTAATATAAACATAAGGATTTAACAAATCCTTTCGAAAAAGGAAAAGGAGATGAGAGCCTCATCTAGTAGAATCAAAATGTAGGAAGATCATATGTCATAGATTGGAAATGAGGTTGCATTACTGGGTATTAGTCTTAACCAATCCCATTACGAGCTTCAACAAAATAATCTTGAATGGAATATCCTATAGGAGAAATTCAAGTTAATAGATATTACCACTGAGGTGATGTTATCCGAGTGGCCCCCAAATTCTTTCACCATCACATACCTTACCCTTAAGTATTATGTGGGTGTTATAAGGTCTTATTTAACAAGGTATTAGTTTTTTATTGTGTAATCTCTTTCTAGAAGTAAAATTCACATTTCATCAATTCCTTTATGGAAGTAGTATTCCTTATAAAATGATGAAATTAATAAATTGAATCTTTGGGTAAAAATTTTAATTTTGATAATTATATGCACTATTATAATAAAAAATGTTTTTATTAAAAATAATTATAATAAATGATTATTATATAAGTTCCTTATTTGTAAATGATTATGTATTCAGTTTGATAAGAGTTATATTTTGATGCGATGAAACAAAATGTGTATTTTTAATAATTTTTTTAAGGAATTAATGAATTTTAGAAATAATTAATATTTGTTAAAAATATTATTATCAAATTATTTTTGTTAATAATAAATTATTATGTAATTTTTATGAAGCCAAATGTAATTTTTTATTAATGTTTAAAAACTATTTTTTTTCAAAACTCATCAATATTCAATAAATGTTAGTTCTGATTTTACAAGTGAAAATTAAGGTATTTATAAAATTATTTACATAAAATGAATATTGTTTTTGTAATTATGATGTTGAAAATAACCAACAACTAATTTTTCAAAATGTTCTAAGACATCCCAAATTTTCGGTAAAAATTAAATAATATATTAGTATATTATTTGTTTCATGACATCATAATAACCAAAGAGTGATGTAATAAATACCCTAAAAGGTATATTCTACAAAATATATGTTTTAAATTTAAAATATTTTGATTTTATATTTTTTAAATAATTTTATAATTCCATGGTTAATCCTCCAAAATTCAAACCATATTTTATGATTTGAAGTTCATTTCATTAAGAATGTGACTCACCACCACATACAAAAGGCTAATAGATTAACATATTAATCCCATGGAATTATAAAATGATGTTTTACACTCCTCTTTGAAAAAAACCATGGGTAAAAACTGTGGGAAGGTTTTAGATTTTAAATATTTCATTATATAGATTCCAAAAACTAAGTTTGTGAAATATTAAAGAATTATCATATCATTTCCTATATAAATGAAAAACATATCCAACATATATTCACTAAAAATCCTTCAATAACATCCCTACTCTGTCCTCCCTTCTCTAAAATCCTCCCAAGGTGCCACAAGCTCTCACTAATCCCCTATACAATCTTTTTATGTCACATAATCAGGTAAGGGTTTCATTCGTTTCTCATTTTAAAACAAATTACTTATATTGGTAAAAGAATTTATTTTTAATTAACAATGATGGAGTCTATTTTTTAACCTACCCCATACTTCAATTATTATATTTAAATGATGATATACCCCATTTTATCTCATTAATCACTCCCACGTACACTCGTTACCATGCCGAAATTTCGTAAGAGTTATTTCATTCCTCCTATTTCTTCTAGTTTATGTATTATGTCATGAGTCCTATTTAAAAATTAATTATGTTGGAAAATGTATTCATATGACCATATTACAAATAATTTCATTTATATATGATGATATACCCATTTCTCTCTCATCCACTCTTTTTATGAATTTTTATGTCACGGCGTTATGTTATTTAAATTGCACCATGATTTTCCATCCCAAAATCATTGTGTAGTTTATACCATACCCATTACTCTATCAAGTGTATAAAAATTTATACACATATACCTTTTTATTGAGTACTTACATGTATTTATTCCACAATCCTTGATCATAGAATGATTTACGATGAAAAATGAATCCATGTTTTATGATCTATGTGGAACACTTAATCATTAAAATCAAGTGGAGATGATGGGTGTGCCTTGAAATATATAGTGCTCTAATGAATGGGGTAATGTTTATTATCATGATATTTGATGTTAGGGTATGAGTTTAAATGATTCTTTAGGACATTATTTTACCATTTTGGGATAGGATTTACCTGATTCTTTTATTTTTATGATTTTGTGGTTTATGTTATTGGCACAATTCCATGTTTTGATAATCATGCTATATAATTCATTTATGATCATTTTCTCTTATGCTCCAATGATATGCCTATTTCCTAACATGTATAGTATTTTTCATGTTACAAATTTTTTACTCCCTTATTGGGCTTTATAGATCACCCATTTCTGGTGTACATCCTTATGTTATCCCATGTAGTGTTAAGTACGAAGGAATGTGGTGGTCATGTAAACGAGTATTTCAATGAAGGTGTAGAATTTCATGTTTTAAGTTTTTATGTAATGTTCATAATCCCCAAAGAAACTATATCTATCAATCTTATGAGTTTTATTAAGAGAAGGTTTATGTAATAAACCACGATTAAATATGAAATAAAGGGTAGGGTTGTTGTAGTTGGTATCAAAGGATAGGTTTAGTTATGTTTGGGATTATAATTAGTAAACCCTAGTGAAATCTGTAGGGATAAGACCAAGTATAAGTAAACCATATTTAAATTTTTGTGATCTTATATTAGGGGGTTCATCAAGAAAATTCACCCCGCTATATATACAAATAATTAGAGGTGTCTTTAGAAATGATGTATCTAGGGGTAAAACCCTAAAACACTACCTTGAGCTAGACTCGATTTAGAGTTGGGGCACAATAACGGGCCCCGATGCACTCTTGGATTGACACTCCCAAGGGACATTCTTTGGTAAATTAAAAATCATAGTATGAAACATTATTAATGGGAAAAAATACCATAAGAATATAAGTTAGGAAATTGATCATGGATAATTTATATTGAATCCTAAAAATTTATATGTTATGAAAAAAATGTAATTTATAAGTTATACCTTTTGTCATTGGATTCCCCTTTATGTGTTTACTAGTTTAAATTACATACCCATAATTTTACTTTTATTCTATCCAATGGCCAGTAATAGGGGGACTCAGGCAAACAACTAATGTAAAGATCTATGTGACTATTGTTCTAATGAGATGCCCAATTTTATGGGATTGAGAATCACAAACATTATCACGATACTCTCTTAGATAACTCATCTTTTGAATAGAAACATGGGTCTAGAGAAACATCCAACTCCCACTAGGAAGGGATACGTGGTAATTGGGCGATTTATGAGACAAAATCCTCCTACTTTTAATGGATCATCTAGTCCCTCAATCACCAAATAATGGATCAACTCCATTGAGAATATCTTCTACATACTTCAATGTTTTGAATTAGTGAATGTTCATCTGGCTGATTTTTGTATGGAGAGTGAAGCTGATCAATGGTGTACATTGATCTAAAATATGAAGCCTATGGAATATATCGAGGCAATGGGATGGAAGGATTTACAGAAAATATTTTTCAACAAATATACTCCCCACACCCTCCATCTTAAGATGGAAAGATATTTCATTGGGCTCAAGAAAAAGGATGATGAATATGTTGGGGCGTATGAGGTAAACCTCACTATAATTACACGATACACCTCATGTTTTGTCATTAACCCTGAATTCATGGTTGGACACTTATTTAGGGAGCTAAAACCCAGCCTATAGAAATCCCTGGCGATCCCTGACTATGAAAACTATGAGGATGGATTGTCCAATGTACCCTCAAAGTTGATATTGTTATCTCTGAATCTCAGAGGTATCATGGGGATAATAATTGGAAAGTGGATATTCATTCTGGCATTCTGATGGATAAATCCAATGGTGGTATGAAATTCTAGCATCCCACTTGCCAAAGGTGCAGAAAGAAGAACCAGGTATATTTCCTAAAAGGGGTGGAAAAATTCTATAGGTGGTGAAGGAAGGACACCTATCCAGTGATTTCCAGCAAGAAACACCTGCTACTATGACAAAGGAATTGAATACCCCATTCGATCCTTAAAACATTGTTCATTTCTACAACTTCATGAAATCAAGGCACGTTGAGAACGAGTGCCTAAAGCCGAGGGATTTTTTAGGCATCCAAAAACCTCCAAGGCATCAAGGGACAAATTTTTCCATCACTAACACTGATTTAAATCCCGAAAACGAATTAGTTACTAGTATGCAGGATATTTATTCAAGAATAGTGAATGAAATTTTTATTGTGGTTCTATAAATTTTTTTATATCCTGAACATTTTTTGGAACAATCCAAACATCACTATAAATAATGGATATAGAGATGTCAGTGAAAAATGAAAATGGGAAAATTATTGCATCTCATGAATATAAATCCTCCTCTCTTACAATTTTTGAATTGAACTTCCTGGAGAACCTCATCATACTTCCCTTGGTAGAATTTGATGCAATTATTTCCATGGATTGGATTTAACTATATAGAGCCAACATAAATTGTCAGGAGGGGAAAATCACTCTCCATATAGTGAAAATACCATCGATATTATACTAGAGTAAGAAGGAGGATGAATCTTTTATTGCACCATAAATCAAGCATGGATATTACTTCCCTATGAGCATGCATATCTTTCTCAGATGATTGAGTCTAAGGATAAAACCATCCTTGAATTCATTTCTATAGTGAGGGAACTTGTTGATGTGTTTCATGAGGAATTGTCTGGTTTCATCCTAGAATAGATGTTTAATTCTAATTTGATCTTATACCTAGATCATTTCCAATATAACAGACTCCATATAAAACTGATATTGTGGAGCTTGAGGAGAAGAAAAAAACAACTTCAAGAGAATCTGGATAATGGTTTTATAAGACCATGTTCTATACCATGGGGTTCACCTGTCCTCTTCATCAATGAGAAGGAAGGGTCAATGCTCCTTTTCATTGTTTATCAAGAGCTCAAAAATATCATGATAAATAACAAGTATCCATTTCCACAAATTGACGAACTGTTCGATAATCTACATGGAGAACCATACTTCTCCAAGGATGATCCATAGTTGGGATATTACCAATTAAGAGTGAAGAATGATGATATCCTGAAATCTACATTTTGTACAGGGTATGGGCACTATGAATTAATATTAATGCCTTTCAGACTCACTAATTCTCCAAAAATATTCATGGACATGATGAAGAGAGTCTTTAGATATTACCAAAAAAAAAATTTGTAGTACTTATAGATGATAATCTAATATACTCCAAAACCAAGGAGGAGTATGAGGATCATCTAATCAATGTACTAGAGACCTTGCGAAAGGGGAAGCTTTATGAAAAGTATAGAAAGTGTGATTTCAGGTTAAAGGAAGTCTCATTTTTGGGGCATGTCATCACAAGCAATGGGATATCCTTGGATACTTCCAAAACAAAAAAATTTATGGATGGATGAGGCCATCATCTTTGATGGATATCCGTAGATTCCTAGGGTTAGCTATAAATTATCAATGATTTGTGAGAAATTTATCATGATTTTCAAACCCTATTACCAATATAACTCTGAAGGGAGTCATGTTTTCTTGGAGTGATGAATGTGAATAAATATTTGTGGAGTTTAAAAATATTCTTATCACTACACATATGCTCACACTACCTGTAGGTGGATAGATTTTTGTAATCAACAATGATGCTTCAAAGAAGGGCATAGGCTGTGTGTTGATAAGGAATGAAAAATTCAACGCCCTTGCCTAAAGGCTGTTGAAAATTCATGAGCCAAAATATCCCATACCTAATATGGAGTTGGTAACTGTGATCTTTTCATTTAAAATATTACTGAATTATCTCTTTTGGGAAAAGTATGAAATGTATACAGATCAAAAAATTATCAAATACAAATTCCCACAAATAGAGTTGAACATGCGCTAATGAAAATGGTAAGAGATCATCAAGGATTATGATTGCTCAATCTATTACCACATAGGGAAAGTTAACAAGGAGGAAGATCCACTAAGTAGAAAGGACCTAGTGATTTAAAGTTGATGAGATTTTAAAAGGATCCAATCTTCTTTGAATTGGTGAAGATGGAAATCAGGATCATATAGAAGGGAACTTAATCAATCCTTTCACAAATTATTTCTCCAACATCTATTTTGGAAAGGTTAAAAGATGCTCAAAATGATAATGTGAGAATTCAGAATAAAGCAGAAGCTATAAAAAAAGGTAAATCCTCTAAGTTCAATGTTAATGAAGAAGGAATTGAGGGATTTGGGTCTAGATTATGTATTCCATAAAATCTGGAATTAAAGAATGAACTTTTGGAAGATGCACATAGTTAAAATTTCTCTATTCACCTAGGAAACACAGAGATGTATCAGGATCTCTGAGATAATTATTTGTTGGATAACCCAGAGAAGCAGATTGAAAAATATTCATCATTTTTCCTGGTATGCCAGAAAGGGAAGCCTGAGAAGAAGAAGTCTATTGGGATGATTAAAACATTAACCATACCAATATGGAAATGGTAGAACATCACCATGGAAATTGTCACCAAACATCCGAATACATCCAAAAGAAACAATTCTTTTTGGGTTGTGGTGGATAATCATACAAAGACTGTGCACATCATAGTTATTCGAGATGATTTTGTATTTGATCAAATGGAATGGATATACATCAGAGAAGTGGTAAGGTTGCATGGTGTACCATTGTCAATTGTATCTAATCAAGATCCAAGATTCACCTCTCTATTCTAGAAGAGTCTCCAACACACTCTGAATAATGTGATTATCTCTAGTATGTCTTATCATCATCAAACTATTGTTAAATCTGATTGGACTATCCAAAAACATTGGGACATGTTGAGATCATGCTCAATGGGATTCAAATAAGGAGGTGATCAACATATTCATTTGGTTTAGTTCTCTTACAATATTAGTTTCCACTCAAGAATCAAAATTTCTCCTTATCAAGCCTTTTATGGTAAGCAGTGCAAAAGACCGGCATGTTGGGATGATGTTTGGGAGTGAAAAATTCTAGGTATAGAATTGGTCGAAGAAATGGTGGATAAGTTTAAGACCATCCATTCACACATCAAAGATTCTTATAGTTGAAAAAAGAGCTATGTTGACAACCATCGAAGTGACCTAGAGTTTGATGTTAGAGATATGGTTTTCCTCCGCATATCACCATGTATGATACTTATGAGATTTGGGAATATGGGAAATCTTATTCCATGGTACATCAGACCTTTTTAGATCCTTCATCACATTAGAGAAGTGGCCTTTTGACTTTTACTCCCACCAAACCTATATCAAGTTCATGATGTGTTCCTTGTATCACTCTTTAGGAAGTACATACCAGATCCATCACACGTACTCAACCCAGAGGTGGTATGATTAGAGAATTACCTATCCTATGAAGTGATGAATATGAAGATATTAGATCATAGGTAAAAAGTTCTATGAAATAAGATAATGTCCCTCATCAATGTGTTCTAGAGAAACAACATGATTTATGTGAAAACTTGGGAAACAGAAGAAGTGACGTGGTAGAGTTACCCTCATCTGTTTTAGTGTGAGAAAAAACATTTAGAGTGTGAAATATCATAAGGTGGTAATGTTGTAACAAAATGATTATTTATGAATAAAATTCCCTTTATTTTAAAGTCTTATGGTTATAGAAAACACATGCACACTTTTTTTTATTATTTGGTTTAAATGACCATGAAGTATCATTACTATTAATAATATAGTAGTTGAATAGTGATCACACAACGAATATAAATATAAGGTTTTAAAAAATGATTTTAACACAAAAAAAGGAGATGATAGCCTCATATAGTAGTATCGGGCCATAAGAAGCTCATTTTTCAGAGATTAAAAAGGAGTTACTATCATTGGGCTTCTCTCTTGACTAATCCTTACACGAGCATCAACACATTTTTATTGAATAGAATCACCTATTTTATAGGTTCAAGTTAATATAGATTACCACCCAGGTGATGTTATCTGAGTGGCACCAAGAATATGTCACCATCACACACCTTACCCTTCGGTTTTATGCGGGAGTTAGAAGGGGTTACGTAAAAATGTATTGTTAATTATTATGGAATACCTTTCTATAAATAAAAGTGTTATTCCATCAATTACTTTATGGGGGTAGTCTTTCTTAAAAAATAATTATTTTTATAAATTGATTTTTTATGTATGATTTTTATTTTTGATAAATATAAGCATTATTATATTAAAATATGTTTTTATTAATAATATTATAACAAAAATTCTTTTAAATGATTATTATATTAGTTCCTTATCTATAAATGATTAGGTAACTAGTTTGATAAGAGTTATATTTTTATACGATAAAATAGAATGTGTATTTTTATCAAATTTAGTTCATTGATTTAATGAATTTTTGACATAATTAATATTTTAATAAATTAAAATTATGAAATTAATTTTATTAATAATAAATTAGTATATAATTTTTATGAAGTCAAATATAATATTCTATTAAGGTTTAAAAATTGTTTTTGTCAAAACGCATCAATTTTTAATAAATATTGTTTCTCGTTTTAGAAGTGAAAATTAACATATTTAGATAATTATTTAGATACAATTAATAATATTTTAGGAATAATGACGTTTAAATTATTGAATGGTCAATTTTTCATAATTTTCTGAGATAGACAATGTTTTAGGTAAAAATTAAATAATATATAAGTATATAGTGTGTTTTATGACATCATAATGACCCAATAGTGATGTGATAAATACCAATAAAAGGATATTCGACAAAATATATGTTTTAACTTTAAAATAATGTAATTTTAGAATTATTTTACTTAATTTATAATTCTATAGTGAAACCTCCAAAATGTATAATATATTTTATGAGTTTGAGATCATTTATATAATAATGTTACTCACCTCCACATAGGAATGTATAATATATTAATATATTCATACCAAGGTAATATAAAATAATGGTTTCGATTCATATATGGAAAATACCATGGGAAAAACCGTGGGGTGGTTTTTGGTTTTGAATATTTAATTATATTGATTCCAAAACATAAGTTTGTGAAATACTAAAGAATTTCCCTCTCTTTTCCTATATATTCCAACCCAATCTCCCTATTCTCTTCACTAAAAATACATGGATCACATCTCTACTATATCCTTTACTCTCTATAATCCTCGCAAGGTGACTGAAGATCTCAAGAATCCCCTCTTCATGATTTTGAAGTAACACACTCATGTAAGGATTTCATTTCTTTCTCATTTTTATACAAGTCTCCTTATATTGTTAAAACATTTTACATTCAATTAGAAATTATAGGATATGTTTTATCACCTCCCCCATCAAACCCATATTATGTTTGAATGACGAGATACCCCTTTTTCTCTCATTAATCTCTCCTATGTACACCTGTTACCATGCCAAAATGTTGTAATAGTTATTTCATTCCTCATCATTATTTATGTTTCTTTATTATGTTACGCCTTCTATTAAAAAATTCCTTATGTTGGATAATTTATTTATATGACCCTCATACTTCCCATTTAATTTATATATTATTAGAGACCCCTTTATTTCTGATAAACTCTTTTTATTAATTTTTCTATCATGTTGTTATGCTCCAGAAATTTCACCGTGATTTTCCATGCCAAAATCATCATGTAGTGAATACTGTACCCATTAAATTGTAAGGATATTCACCATTATGCACATATATCTTTTTTATTTTCTAATTACATGTATTTATTCCATAATACTTGATTTTGTAATGATTTGGGAGGAAGAATGAATCCATGTTTTATGATATATGTGCAACACTTAAGCATGAGAATGAAGTGAAAGTGATAGGTGTGTACGAAATTATTTAGCACCCAAATTTATTTGGTAATATTTAGTATCATGACACATCATTTTAGGAAAATGGTTTACCTATTTATCATTAGGTAATTTTTCCACCATGTTGGGATAGGGGTTACCTGATTCCATTATGTTTATGATGTAGTGTTTTATGTTGTTTCCACATTTCCATGTTATGATAATCATGTTATATCATGCCTTTATGTTCATATTTATGTTATGCTCCATTGATATGACTATTTCTTGATATGTATTGTATTCTTCATGTTACACATTTTTTACTCCTAAAATGGGATTTCTAGATCACCCCTTTCTTGTGTACATCCTCGGGTTATCCCATGTAGTGTTATGTATGAAGGAATCTGGTGGTCATGATAAAATATCTTTCAATAAATATGTTTTATTTCATGTTTTAAGTTGGTAAGTAATGTTTCTAAGCCACAAAGACACTATAAATATCAATTTTTGAGTGGTATTAAGTGAATTTTTATGTAATAAATCATGATTAAATATGAAATAAAGAGCTGGGTAGTCTTAAAAATACTTCTCTAAGGTGGATATATAGTCAGGATATTAAAATGTAAGGGTGAAGAATGGGGATATCCCAAAGAATACCTTTTGTTCAATATATAAGAATTATGATTTCATAGTGATTCCATTTGGACTCACTAATTCCCCAAAAATCATCATGGACATGATGAATAGAGTATTTATAGAATATCCCAACAAAGTTTAGGTAGTCCTTATAAATTATATTATAATAAACTCCAAAACCAAGTGGGATCATCAGGATCATCTGAGAACAATGCTAAATACCTTGTGAATGGATAATCTCTATGAAAATTACAACAAGTGTGAGTTCTATTTGAAGGATGTATCATTCTTGGGGAATATCATCACAATAAATGTAATATATATGGATCCTTATAACAGAAACCATTGGAAGATGTCTGAGTCCAATATCTATGGGAGATGTTCATGGTTTTTCTTGGTTATCTAGATATTATCACTGGTTTTTGAGATATTTCTCAGGATTTTCAAACCCTCTTACCAAGACAACTCAAAAGGGAGTCACGATTTCTTGAAATGATGAATGTGAATAAAGTATCATGGAGTTGAAAAGGAGGCTTATCACTAACCATATTGTCACACTACCCACATATGGGGATATATTCAAAAAAATTAGCGATGATTCAAATATGGGATTGGGATTTATGTTGATTAAAAAAGAAAAATTCATTGCCTTCACCTCAAGGAAGTTGAAAATTGATCAGAAACAATTATCCCATAGATAATATGGAGTGGAACTTGTGATAATTGCATTGAAAATATGGTGACATTATCTCTTTGGGTAGATGTGTGAAATATATAGGGATCATAAAAGTCTCAAATATATATTCACACAAAAAGAGATAAATATGTGCCAAAAATGATGGTTAGAGCACATCAAAGATTATCACTGCTCAATCCAGTATCATCTTAGGAAAGTAAACATGGTGGTGGATAATTTATGTAGAAATTACCGAGAAATTTTATCATTTATGAGAATTGAGAAGGATATGATCTTCGTATATTTGAACAAGATCGAAATGGGAATCATAAAGAAAATAACATCATCAATCCTTTGACAAATTATTTCTCAATTGTCTCTTTTGGAAAAGGTTAGAGGATGCTAAAAAATATAATGTAGGGACTCGGAAGAGAGTGGAATCGATAATAAAGGGAAATCCTTGGAGTTTAATATTAATGAAGAAGGAATTGTGAGATTTGGGTCAAGAAATATTTCTTCCATCAAATCCTAGGTCAAAGAAAGATCTTTTGTATTTTTCAGATAGTCTGAATTTATCCATTCACCCATGAAACACAAATATGCATGGAGATCTATGAGAGTACTATTAGTTGGAAAACATGAAGAAATAGATAACCGAAAATACATCAACGTTCTTGGTATATTAGTATGTGAATGATAAAAGGAATAATTCTATGGGAATGATGCAACCATTACCCATACCCACATGGAAATGGAAAAACATCACCATGGACTTTTTAACTCAGAATCTAAATACAACCAAGTGAAACAATTCTATATGGGTTTTTTATCATCTTACAAAGGCTCCACACTACATCCTGATTCTAGAGAATTTCTCACTGGATCAACTAGCATGGATATAAATCATAGAAGTGGTAAGGTTGTATATACTACCACTATCGATTGTGTGTGATCAAGATTAAATATTCACCTCTAGGTTTATGAAAAGTATCCAGTATTATCAAAACCCTGAGCTGAACATTAGTAAATATTATCTCCCTCAAACTGATTACCAGTATGATTAAACTATCCAAACACTTGAGTATATGTTTAGAGCATTCTCAATGTACTAAAAAGGAGGATGAGACCAATATCGTCCTTTGGTGGAGTTCATTTACAACAATAGTTTCAACTCAAGCATTCAAATTCTCCCCTATGAAACCCTTTATGGGAAGAGGGTAAGAACACCATAATGTTGGGATAAAGTTGGGTAATGAAAATTTCTAGGTCATGAAAAGTTTGAGTAAATTATGGATAATGTTAAAACCATTCAACAGCAGATCAAAGCTTCTTAGAGTCGATAGAATAGTTATACTGATAGTCATCGATGTGACCTAGAGTTTAATGATGGAGAAATTCTATTCCACTGCATATCTCTATAGAAGAATGTTATCAGATTTGGGAGGAAGGGAAAGCATAGTCTAAGTTACATCGACCCTTTTGAGATCCTTGATCACATCGTAGTGGTGGCCTATTGACTAAAACTATGACCAAACCAATCTTGAGTACATGATGTATTCCATGTAACACTATTGAGAATGTACATACGAGGTCAATCACATTTACTCAATCCAGAGGTGGTACCATTATAGAAAGACCATTCCTATGAATAGAAGCTGGTGATGATCTTAGATCATAGAGAAAATATCCTACAAAATAAGACAATAACCCTAATCAATGTGTTGTGGTGAAACCACAAGTTTGAAGAAGAAACATGGGAACTGGAGGAGGTGATGAAGTAGAGTTACCCTCATTAGTAATATGTCCGAGAAAGGGAAATTTTGATGGTGATATTTCTAAAGTGGAAAAAAATATAATGACCCAAAACATTATGAATAAAATTCCTACTTTTTTATTTATTTAAATGTATTATAGATTAAAAACACTTGAACTTATTATTATTTATTATATCTAATTATATTTAAATGAACATTATGAATTTCTACCATAGATAACATAGCTATTGAATAGTGATAAAATCACTAGTATAAATATAGGGTTTTAATAAATCCTTTGGCATAGAAAAAGGATGTGGGGACCTCAACCAATAGGATCATACCCTATAAATCCCATTTATCAGATCTTATAAGGTAGATATAATTTTTTTTCTGGGCCCTATACCGAGCCCAAACTGAGATCCAATAATAAAAGAACGAGTGAAACTATTTATGAGATAAGTTAAATCTCATCAAGATCAAAACTCAAACAATGTTCACCGAATGACCCCATGAAGGCCCCACCATCAAGAACCATACTCTTAGGGTGTATTATGGTGTAAAAATTGGATATGTATCAATAACATAGAATTAGGAATATGTACATTATTTTTGTTTTTAATAATGAATATATTGTGTTCCTACTATTGTTACTTTGTAAATTACATTAAAAGCACAAATAATATTTTTGGTAAATTATGAAATCTATTTTGATGAATTAATAAATTTTTGAAATAAATAAAATTTGGATTAAATATAACTATTAAATTAATTTTCATTAAATATAATGGATCATGTGATTTTTATGAAGGAAAATGTGATTTTTATTAGGGTTTGAAACCTCTTAGTGTCAAAAAATTTGTCAATTTTCAACAAATGTCAGTTTTTATTTGAAAAGTAAAAATTCACATATTTATAAAATTATTTAGATAAAATGAATATGATTTTTTTAATTAGGATGTTGAAATTATCCAATGGTTAATTTTTAGTAATTTTTTAAGATAGTTAAATTTTTGTGTAAAAGTTAAATACCATATAAATGTACGATGTGTTTTATAACCTCATAATGTACCAATAGTAATGTAATAAATAGTATAAAAGGAATATTTGGACAAATATATTTTTTATATTTTAAATAATTTTATTTTAGGTTCATTTTATTTATTTTATAAAGCCTTAGTGAATCCCATAAGGATTTTAAAATATTTTAATATTTTAAAATAATTTATTTGAAAGTGTAATTCAACTCTAAATAAGCAGGGAATTTTTTTTTATCTTAGGACCTTTACCTTATAAAATATTTTAATTCACTCACCTTTTCCAAAAACCATTGGAAACCCAGCAGGATGGTTTATGGTTTTCAATATTTTATTATGTATTTTTCAAAACAAAAATAATAAATAAATCCCCTTACTTTCCTATATAAACCCACCCAATATCACATTTATATTCACTCAAACTCATTGTATCACGAAATAATTTGTAACTATACTGCCTAGAGTCCTTAAAAGGAGCCCCCATGATCCCAATAACCCTATCTTAAGCCTTTAGTGTCACATGTTCATGTAAGGGAGTTCTCTGTTCTAATTTTCAATAAAGAACTTCTCTTATGTTATGATTCATAAATTCCATTTTAATATGATGGGATATGATTAACATGATCCAGTTATTATCCATTTTATTTCTAAACATTGATAGCTTCCATTCACTCTCATTAATCCCCACTATAATCTCATTTTTACATCTGTTACTAGGCTGAAATTCCAAAAGGGATTTTGTCTCACCTCTTTTTATCAAGAATTTTATTTATGATATGCCATTTAATTTCCATTTAATTATTTAAAGTTATATTATTATCTATCCCCCATACCTTCCATTTTATTTTTAAACAATTTCAGCCCCTCTCATTCTCATTTATACGTTTTATGAACCCTTACGTACACCCGTTACTATGCTGAAACTCTATAAAGAATCATCCACCCTCCTCTTTTATCAAGAATTTCTTTTTTGTTTTGTATTCAAAAATAATTTTTCCTATGTTGAGATATGTTCTTAAATATCTATTTTAATGTCCAATTCATATCTAAATGATGATATACCCCTTCCTCCATCATCAACCCATTTTATGAATTTCTATATGACACTATTATGCTACCGAAATTGGGCCACAAGTTTCTATGACAAAAACATTGGGTAGTGGGCACCATACCCATTTCTCTAACAAGGGTACTCACCTTTATGAATATATACTTATTTATTAGGTACTTACATGTATTTATTCCATAACCCTTTATTTTGTAATAAATTATGATGTTGAATGCATCCATGTTTTATGATCTATTTGACACACTTAAGCATGAGAAGGAAATGATTATGAAGGGAGTTCCCTTATAGTGATACTATGATTTTGGTAATGGTTAGTATAATGATTCTTCATGTTGGGATATGGTATTTAACTGATTCCTTCATGGTACTTTTTCCACCATGGGGTATTAGAGGATTTAGCGTTGATCTATTTATGATGTATTGTTTTATGTTATTGCCACATTTTCCATGTTATATTTGTGATGCGATATCATGCCTTATTATTCAAGTTCCTTTTATGCTCCATTGATATTTCTATTTTCTGACATGTATTGTCTTCCACATTTTATGAATTTTTTAATCCCTTACTAGGATGTATATCTCACCACTATCCTATGTATGTCCTCAGGTTTTCCTTTGAATTGTTAGGTACCAAGTAATGTTTTGGTCATGTCAAAGAAGTTTCCAATAATGATGTTATTTTCATGTTTTAGGTGGTTATGTAATGTACCTAATTTACCAAATATGCTAGAACTATCGCTGTTTAGAGTTTTATTAAGTGAAAGTTTATGTAATAAATCACGTTTTAAAATAAAATATATTGAAGGGATTTTATAATCTACATGTTGGACTAGACTATCACAAGTATTGGGACTGAGGATCAATTTTTATCTGCCCCCCACTTGAGTGTAGGGTTCCAAAATTAAGGTTCAAGATTGTTTTCCAGCCAATGATCTGTAACTAATTTTTCAATTTAGTGGGAAGTGTTATCATGGGATGTTTCATAATTTCTTGAAGGATTATCCTTTCTCCTAGAAAGGTGAACCTTGAAAATATAATATCCACTTTATGTGTGCAACAAATAATAAATGAAAGGTAAGAGAATGATAGAATCATGATTTTAGAATGTCAAAGAGGTAAAAGTGACTAAATGATATATTGATCTAGATTAGAACCAACAATGATTCACCCCAACCTTCTCAGTGTTGAGTATATTAAAATGTGTTTCTAAAAATTATTTCTAGATTATGATATGGAATATATGGTTAATGATCCTAAATGAAATATATAAAAGTAACCATCAATGGACCCTCATTCTATGTACACCTGGTTGGTATATGATATAATAGTGAGATTAACAAACACCAATATCATAACATAACAAAAACATCCATGAAATAATGAAAATTTAAAATTAATCCAAAATAAACATTATAGATAAAGACAAGACAAATATGACCTAATAACAAAATTGAAATCGGAGTGTAATGATACTTACATAGGAAGCATTGTGGATAACCTCTTCATAGACATAGTATAATCCACCAACAAATCCATAAAAATAAATAGTGAATTTTAATCCCTTGTGTGGTGTCATCCCATACTCTAGGATTCATAGCCCTCATATGTAGGTACTTTAGATTTACCTAGGCCATAAAAAAGAAATGCCTACAGCATTTTGTTGGGGAATAATCATGGGGTATTAGTATATCATATCATATGGAAGTAACTACTTGACATTATTTAGTATTTCATAATGCTAATTGTGAAATTCCGTGATATAAAAGAAGAAGTTAATTGTAAACATAAGTTTTTTTCACCATATTAATGGAAATAAGATAGTAATGAAAAACACATATATATATGTTATTTAAATTTAATAAACAAAAAAATTGGATATAGTATTATCATATTAAAATCGTTTATCCACATTAACAAAACATGATTCATGTCATGTAAAAAACAGTATAGATACTTATCCACTGCATGAGACAAAATAAAGTGGATTTCAATATTAACTCATAAAATATAGAAGGATAAATATACACTGATATTTATCTACCCAGAGGGACATTATTTCCTCATAGGGAAGAATTACATATACATATATATATATATAACCCTCATATTAGAGGTCACTGATCCTCTCTTGGGAATTAATGTATATATATATATGCATGATTAGATACATATATATAACCTCTCCTATATGTGAGGACTCTCTCCTATTAGGGATGAAAATATCACTTCTATATACATGTATACATTATATGTAAATACACATGCTTTAGATAAGAACATGTAAGACAAATATCAATACTTATATATCCAATGTCATGAAATACATGGCTATTGATATGCAGTATCACAACAATAAACCTATAAGAAAAATTTCATGTCATTATCAAATAATAGTCGCTTTACATGTGGTTCTTATCTCGGTAAAATATCCATAACCCATCAAGTGGTTCTGACTAGAACTCAAGTGTATCTAAAAAGAAGTTTGGTAACTTCCACAAGCTACAGTATAAGTAAACAACAATGTACCTTCCCAATTTTCTATAATATGAATAAATTTCAAAATTAAGCAACTAAAAAATTTTCAAACCATGAAAAACACATGGGGATAACATCTAAGAGTTTCTAAACCATTATAACACAAGTAATAGAGTCTTATAACATGGATTAAACATCAGTAACATGTAAAAACTAATAAAAGAAATCCAAAAATTGATAATACTTCAATAGGTTTTGGGAAATGTACATTTACTGTTTTTAATCTATAAAAACATTTTATTAATTTTATAACTTAAGAAAAAACAAATTAGTTATCCCTCACTAAATCCAATACCCCTATAATTGACAAACATTTCTAGTATGGTAGAATGTCGGGAGCATACCCCAACTAAAACTATTAAAATATTAATCCTTAATCTCCAAAGGAAAGATATTTCACCACCAAATAGATTGGAGAATCTTAGGTCATTTATTACTAAATTAAGTAGACTTACCCAAATATAATATGCAATCCCAATATTAAAGGAAGATTCTTTAGCATAACATCTTCTATTTTGGACTCTAACATCCACCCAATGTAATATAGATCTAGGAAAAAACTTAAATACCCCTCATTTATTAATGGAATGGTTGACATAATGATGTAACTACTTTAAAAATAGTAAAAATTTTGAATGTGAGGGGAAGCTATGTTACATTTTATGAAATAGTAATTCCATGACTACTTGGTAATAAACCCAAGTGAGGATCAAAGTTAGAATTCAAGGGAGCCAAGTGTAATTGAGGAAGATATTTTATTTAGAGAAAAATACTAGAATTATATATTGAATCGTAAATCATGGTTTTGATGTATTAATTTATTAGGTGAAAAGTCATTATCTAACTAAAAACAATACAAACACCACTATAACCAACTAGGTACCTAGTATAGTGAGAAAGAGAACCTTGTGAAGCTAACAATGGACTTCTATCCCACTAGGGTTCACTGGGTAACCAGTACCTGTCTACTAATTACATCTTGATCTATATCACCATGGGATCCTCCCCCTTCCACCCAAATTCTCTGAAAATACATCTTTCCATCTTTAACAAATTATTAACCCCAAAATAAAATTGACAGGATAAATTGGTAAATAAAACTATCACGGAAGGGAATAGGTCCATAAAACCTCCCCTTAATTGACTACTTGACCTTAAGAATATTTCACACATTCCTATAGAAAAATTACTCAACTATTGGTTCATCATTTTTGATTTACACATCTATCCCAGCTCAAATTGTTTAACATGTGGTAATCATAATAATACTCAGTTAATTATTTTCCTACATAATACATTCCTTCTACATTAAATGATAGAAATAGGTTACAATTAGATGTATTTGTGGCTGTAAATATATGTCCTAATATTTAATAACAAAATTTTAATTAGGTACGTACATCCTCAATATTGATACATGTAAGATGTTATTCAATACACTAAATCAAAGTAGAAATTATAGTATGTAATTAAAATACAATACATGCTCCATGATCATGAATAGTTCAATGATTCATGGAGATGACATGCATTTATTTCCAATATCTATATGACCCAATAAATTGGAAAATCATAGAAGTATTTGATCTATAACTATGAATTCAAAATCTTGTATCCTTTATAGGTACAATATTTATAATGACTTCATGCCATAAATAATCTCTTCTGTGTAAATTTAAATATTTCCTCTTCTCCTAGTCTATGATATGACCAATTGATAATTATTTTTAGATCGCATAATAATATATTGGTAAAAAATATAGTCTTCCATCGAGTGAATCAAATGTATCAATATGAAAATATTTCTAGTTGATATTATTGTATTATAACTCCAAGAGAAGTAAATAACGCTCAAAAAAGCCATAAAATTTATGGATGTATGCTAATAATGCATCTTTAAAAACCTGAATGGTCCTTTCTCATTGATTATATAGTTACATATGATATGTTGTACTTAGTTTCATTTATAATCTTAGAGCAATAATCCATTACAAATATACAATTTTAACTATGGGTTTTGATCAGATATAATGTTATCCAATACTTAATGATGTTCCATAATCTCTACAATATAGATATCTTCCAACTCATCGATTGAGGATGCCTCGTGAATATATATATATATATATATATATATATATATATTTTTCTTAGAAAACAATACATAATTTCCCAAATTAAATCTTCACCCTCTATCAATGGATGTAAACTCACAAATAGTTGATTGATATTGCTTCATTACCAATTCCCATATACTAGTTGGAACCGATAATATTATATGGATATAAAGAAATGAATCATATTCTTGAGACCATGCTTCTAGGATATCCCCACCATAATGTTTCTCTCTAATGATGGTATTATCCTTTCTATTTTTCTAACAACTCTTCTTCCATTCCATTATTGATGGGAGACAGTCGATATGGTAAAAATATATTTGACCTCATTTTTTGGAGACATCGAAAGGAAGGACATGCATCACAGAAATGTGATCATATTAATATTTCCTTGACATTATTTATATACTTCCACATTCACAATAGAGGCTTCAGATATAAGATTTCCCTTTAATATTGTGTATAAATGTTTTAATTCAATTTATCGATAGTGTTCCACCCATCGATGTAGCCTTGAATTAAGATCACTCTAATAGAATATATACTTGAGTATCCAATGACCAAGATTCATTAGCATCTACTCACTTAATAGATAATGCCTACAATATTGCAGGGCGTATTAAATAATATCAAACTTACGATCATTATTTGGTTAATTCATTTCATGTTGTCAAATCTATTTAGGGACATAGGCCATGATACGATGATTACTTACCAACAGACGTGTAAGACCCAAAAAGTTATGTTAGAGTAAACCTCAAACCATCTTCCATAATCTGGTAAAATAAAAATCAGTTTTTTCATACACATATTCTTTAAACCTCAAAAATCCATCTTATACTATTTTGAATTGATTAACTTCATTAATTTTTAGAATAAGGACTCCAACTCACATTTTTCAGGAAACCCAAAAATTTATTATGGAAGCACATGTGGAAAAAATCCTAATACCAGAGGAGAAGATTCAGATTTATTTGTTTCAACTTCTATGAGTACCAACAACACCATTTTTGATGTAGGAGTTAGAAATTTCACATAATCCAACCCTAATAAACACACCTGATAATCCCATTCCACCATCAGTATGTATTGGGTTCCATAAGTAGAAGATAATGAGACTAACCTATTATAATGATAAATAAGGTCTTTAAATGAGGTTAGTTTATCCATACCTATGTAGAGAGAAAAATTATACTCAGACTAGTGGTGAAGATGATCTAGAAATGATAGAATGAACCCAACACAAGAAGACATGGGTGACATTTCTAAATTCTTTCTAAAAATTAACTCAATAGGGTACCGAAACCCCGAATAGCTTGTGTTACCAAACATGTCTATACAAAATATATGCTTCTAACCGTTTAGTAAAAACCAAAGGAAAAAGTACATGGGGCAGGTGGGGTCAAACAAATGGATTTTCCCTAATCTATAATGTAATGAGATATATATCATAATAAGGCATGTAATTTCCATAATTTGAATCATTAGAAGTTTCCCACTTGGATTGGGACATACCCTGATTGAAAATCATAAGAATAACTTAATTGACCTTTCATGCAAAATTAGAAGAGGTGTGGGTAGACACATTCTAAGTTGTGTTAGAATAGTCATTCATTGGCCTTCTCTTCGAAGGAGAAGGAGTAAATCCCACAATGTCAGTTGTATTCCCTTTTTAAGTTAAGAGTGAATCCATAGAAGAGGTAGGACCATCGATTCCCAGTGCATTCAAGGGGTGAAATCATACATTCGTTCCAAATCAGATGTGTTGCCCCACTTATTGGATATTCTAGAGAAATTAAAATATTTCTATATCTCCTGATCATAGTTGAGATGTCGATGAGACTCATTGTGACCATCCAATAAAGGATCCATACCAACAGTCCCACCTCATTGTGAACCTGTAACAAGACACACATTCATGATATGATTCAGAGGGTCATTGCAAATAGGAGACCCAGAAATAGTGAGACCAATTGTCTCATCCCCAATATCAACTAATCCGATAGGGGTAGAAAGACTATAACCATTTTATTTAACCTCTTTTTCAAAGTATACCCACGTATTAGAGGGATAATTATCATCTCTTAGTAGTGAATTATCCACCATCAATCCATTGCCTTAAAAATTGGGCTTCTGAGCATCTCTCTCAGTAACCAATGTATCATCCTTAGTGGATAATGGATTTTTTCAAACAACTCCATTATGAGAAAGTTGATTTGACAAAGCTCCATCATTGATCCCTATTTTCCTTATTCATGGATTAGCTGGATGACCCTTTTATCCCACTTCTATCACATGATATCTTCCACTGATATAACTCTAGAAAGTTCCCAAGATACATACATTCATTACAGAAAATATGATTTTTTTCGTACTCAAAATCAATTTGGATATTATCAGTGGGAGTGGAAAGAGTTACCTTGTCAGTCAAGGTTGATATTTGATCAATATCCACCAATATTCTGGAAATGATTCCAAACTGAACAAATTTAGTTTTATTTTAGAGACGTATTGGTGTCCTAGTTGATGTGCTGATATCATGAAAAATATTTGGATTCTGAGGACCCAATCATGTTCATGAAGATGAACTGGAAACTGAGATGAATAATTCCTTTCATGTGTAGCATTGAAATATTGGGAACATTCATGAGGGAGAATCCATATAGGTTTTAGTAATAGTGATACGATGCTCCATGAATGAATTTTGGAAGCAATTGAAGAAATAATACAAGGAAAGAATCCACAACCAAGGGAGATAAATTTCCAATCATAGAAGCCCTGAAAAGGTAGATTGGTTGGATCGAATAATCAAACCTCAAGGACTTCTCACACTTTTGTAAAACAAGACTTGCAATCAAGTAATTTTTACCAATTGAAATTCTCTTAGTAAAAACATTAGGGTAAGATTTAATGTGGGATAATGCCCCCATTTATAGAATTCTTATAGAACAAGATTCTATGAAAGAAGGAAATTTAGTCTTTAGATCAGGTCCTTCCATCACACTCAACCTATTATACAGAAAATTTAATGCATTATTCGACATCATACTCGATGAATCAATATTCTCCACCAGAAAATGAGAACTTGACACACTGGTGATCGAGTTCCTAGAAGTTTCACAGATAGAAAATGTTGTAACCGTATTCAGCATGATTGAAAAATCTTACCTTAAAATATCATCATGATCCAACACATTCCATCATCAAGATGAGAACCATCGATCCGATCATCATGATCCAACATAGTAGAGACTGATATCATGGATCTTTAAGCATGAGGAGCATCAAGTAAGGAATCCTCATTCATAAAAATAAAGAAAAATAACCTATAAAGAGGATCCAGATACCGAACACATCCTCCCTCTAGATAAACACCATAGAACCAGGCATATCAAACATACAGGTCTAATTATTCCACCTCTATATCAATCTAAACGACTGGTATATCAACCAGATGTGTGCTATCTTTAATACGTAGTGCACATTCATTCCATGAAAGTCCCCTTTTTCCAGCCATGAGCATAGAACCCATATAATGATGAATAGGCATAACAACACCCTATTGAGGGGAAACAAGCACGCCATGTAAGTGGATCACTCTAACCCCCTAAATCTCTATCTCATTAAACTAATTATTGTGTTAATTACATTTCTAATCTTGAATGAGACATTATATTCTCATAAATAAAATAATGGTAATACCCAATATCAAAAGAAGACTATAAAAGGGTAAATGATATTAGAACAGTACCTATCACCATCAAATGATACTCCCTATCATCAACCATAAATTAATAAGAAATCAAAACTCTAAAAAAGTATTCTGATATCCCTATCTATAAGATCCATTCCCTAGGAAAGGTGACACTATATGCTGAATCTACCCACCTTACTTATTATCTAACCTAGAAAACCCATAAAAAGATCATGTTTCTATGTTATCTTGCATTATGACCTAAACCTATGAGTTCTAACACTTTTGGTGTCACTTACCGACACTATTATATGTTATAGACCTATAGAACTGGTACATATGGTAAAAAATTCCATATCTTTGGAACTACTTTATCAGAAATGGAAATTTGGGAATGGTGTGTCCTGCTCAACCACACTAAATGTATGAAACCTATGATCCTCCAGAACTAGGTGGAAGAGTAATCTCCCTCCAACATCCTTGATATGGACAATCCCATCCTTCCAATTCCCATAATTACTTTTTACAACTATAGGTATTAGTATACCCCATGCCTCCATGAGAACTAGATTTAGAAACTATTATCTTCTTCATCACCTCAGATAATCTAGAGTGATTAAATATCTCTTCTTGAAATCGTAAAGGATCCCTCAATTCTATCTATAATCATATGGACTTTGAATCATCATTTTAATTCATATAATGAGTGAAGTAGAGTATATTGGTGAATTTTTTCTGTGTACTAAATCCCAATAATTGATTCATAACTATGATTATAAATTTTTTGAAATTTCACCAAGCTAAGAGTTTTATTATTTAAGTTTAAAAACATAAAACACTTGAAACCCTTATGATCAATCCCATGATCCTTCTTTGACACAAATGTGGAATATAAAAATCAACATTCGACTCCTTATGACATGTTGGTGGTGAGATGAACATGATATTTTCTTGGATTCTAAATACTCTCAAAATGTGGTTAATATATTTTAACCATTCCTCTATTTCTAATAGGGATACCTCATCTAGGAATATAGGGGGTTATGTAATGTAACATATAATATAGAATCAGTAATAGATGATTAATATAATAGTGTTCACCATCCCAATTCTCGAAGAAGTAGAGATAGATCATCAATATCATTATTATAGGTCAGAGATTTGTAAAAGGGATGATGGGGTGAATTTACCTTCAAAAATTATCAGATAACAGTCCAAGTTAAAAAAAATCATCAAAAAATTAATAAATCCATCAATATTTCAAATTAACGAACAAAATTATATTTAAATATAATAATTATTTTAGATGAATAAAAAATAGATAATTGGTTATAAAATAAGTAAGTGATAAATAATAATAAAAATGTTGAAGGTAAATGATATAAGATATTTAGTGTGGAAGTTAGGAAATAGTACTTGGTGGTACCCCTATATCTACCACCATAATATCTTGAAACCAAATACAAAAGACAATAACACCTTAATAGTAAGAAACTAGATACAATATACCCAATCACATTAGTAGAAAATCAAGAAAAACTAATAGAATAGTATATTTTCTTTTTGAAATAAATGGTATGAAATAAAGCACCTATCATTAATTATAGTCAGAACAAATATTTAAAGAAAAACAAGAAAGACAGAGATTTATTAGGATATTTCACTTTTTATTTTAGTCTCTAATCTCCCAATAAATATGAAAAAACACTATGATATATGGAAAAAATAATGAGAGTGAGAAAGATTTCCAATTTTACACACACTCTATAAATAAGAAAGAGGATTTATAAATGATATCACCTAAAGATAATAGAGCGTTGGCATTATTGATTTTATGTTAAGGTACATTACCAATTACACCAATGTGTCTATATACATCTTTAAATTACTTTGGTAATGTTATAGAATTGTTCATGGTCATAAATTTTAATATTTCCATATTTAGTATATTTTTAAAATCATTTGTTGATGCATGATGAATACATTTAATTTAAATTATCTCAAAAAATCCAAGGAAATCCTTAAGAAATTCAAATTAATTTTAACCGTAATAATATTCCATAACTATTGTTTTAGAGAGATAAATAGAGAAAATGATTATTTATAATTCTATCATTTGAATTTAAAATTGTTTGATCATCTTAAACTAATTTTAACTCACTGTTTTAAAGAGATCAAAACATTTATAAAATAATTTGTTAAAATATATCTCATAAATATCACAGAATTTCATTTTATAATAATCCAAATTGAAAATTAGAATTTATTCCCAGATTAAAGCATGTGATAATATCATACCTCAAATGATTCCACACTAAAACCCATGAAACATGTTTTAATAACATTGTTATCATGAAATATGAATGTATTAAAAAAACCACAAAATAACTTCAACATATCGATTCAAAATATTTGAATCACTTACTCAAAGTTCATGTGTAAATGAAGAATAATATTACTTTTTTTATAAATGTCTTTAAAACAATATGAAAATTATTCATATATATTCAAAATCCTTAATATGAGTTTATAAAATCATTAAAATAATCAAAACAATTGAAACAAACATGAATTAATGAGAATAAAAAAAATTTAATAGAGTAAAATAGATTTTCAAGTTTTAAATTTTATGTAATGATAAGTTTTCATGCACTTGTATGGGAAAATTAATTTTTTTCATTGGCTGTGTAAATAATGACTACATTTTATACATGTTTCATAATGTTATACTTAAATTTTCAAAACATTCCGAAGGGTAAATATTCATTATTCAAGGGTATGGGATCATTCAGTAAAATTAACTAAATAGATATATAACGGTAGAATATCATAGTGTGTGAGGGTAAAAACAAAATTGTGAAATTTCACCTTAACATGATGTGTAAGGGAAAATAGACTATTACATAGGTTGTTTAAGGGTATGTTATAACACAATTTAAAGGTTTAACCAAGTTGTATAAGGGTAGAAATCAACTTTCATGTGATGGGATAGGGTACATGAAGAGCTATGTAAGATTACAATATAACATGCATAAACAATAAAATAAATTTATTCAACGGTAAATAAAAAATTGTATATATTTCATAAACATAAAAACCACTCTTGTAAGGGTAAAATAAACACATGTAAGTGTCACAATAATTTATTAATGCTTATGTAATGGTAAGTGAAAACATAAGAAAATTAATATTTTAGAGAGATAAAAGAATATATATAACTATAACAATGACAATAAATAATTCTGAATAGTTCCCAACCATAAAATTCATCAAAATTATTATTATAAATAGAAAATATAATATTTGTACTTATCAAAATAATAAAAAAATTGTGGTTTAAGGATATACTCCAATAATCTCCCCCTATTTTTACAAGAAAAAAAGTAAATATAAAAGTCAAAATGTCTCCACCATTTTATAATTTTTCAAAATGATTAAAACGTTGAAAAAATCATGTTATCCCCCATTATAAAAAAAATAAGGAAACAATTTGGAACAATTCCCCCCCAACAAAATAAATATATAAAAAATTACACATCACCCACTTATTTGATTCTTTTAAGATGTTTTTTGAAAAGGAATAATAAAACAATATGATATTCATGGAATTTTGAAAACATATGAAAATAATTTTTAAAATAGTTAGAAAATAGATATTTTTAAAAATCATTATGTCATTATGTTTTTGAAAATGTTGTATTAAAAGACCATATAAAATTTATCAGGTTTGTCAAAATAGTTGTGATGTATGGTGCACTAACAATTCCAAAAATTTTGAAATGATTAAAAAACTCAATCATTTGTTTTGGGATAAATAAATAGAATCATTTGTTCCAATACCACATCAAATTTTTTGTATTCAAATAAGTAGTTTTTTCGAACTATCATATTCACTTTACATTTCAAAAGGTATGAAAGTATTTGAAAAACATTTTTTTATTTTGAAATCTATCATGGGAAGAAAATATTTAAAATTAGATTTTGGAAGTGAAACAATTCACAATCATTGTAAGATATTAAGAGAATTTGAAATAAAAATTGAAAAGGAAAGAATATTATAAAATGATATGAAAAAAAATAAACACAACTTTATGTTTCAAAAACAATATAAATATTATTATAATTATTAATAGGGAGTGGGAAGTTAAATGAAAAAATAAAATATGTGAAAATTGGGGAAAATAAATTTCTTAAAAGATGAAAAAATATAAAAAGATACACTATCATCTTTTTGGGATGAATGAAAATATGAAATAAGATATTTTAAAAGATAATCATTTGATAAATAAATATAAAAATAATGAAGAACGTTATTCCCATGAAGATGAGTTTGGTGTCCAAATCATCTCTCATAACAAATGTTATAGGCTCTCCCAAACATGGATTATAAGAATTATGCTAGGGGTGGAAAAGAGTTGATCAATAATATCAAGAGGTGAATCACACAAATATTTAGGTTCCAAAATAGGATAGATTAGTGGGGATCTGAGGTAAATCCCAGAAAGAAATCAATTAGATGGGCCTTTTGGAACCTTTGAGGGTTCAACAATGACATCTAATTAAAATTGAGTTTGAGAAACAATTTTGGGTCCACTAAGAAAGAATTATATGTATATTGGAACCCAAATTTTTTTAGTATTAGAATTTATAGATGAAATTCAAATGAAATATTAATTATAGATCAATTTAGGCATTCCATATTGAAGGCTTCTTCATTTAACCTCAATGATAAGAAGACCATATTTTTTAAAATACATAAAAAAATATTTTGTGAAAAACCTTTTACAAAATAATTGGTTTTAGAAGATGTTTCATTATATTTTTCAAATTGAAAACCATTATTATTCCTTTTAATTCATTAAGAACCAATATTCATATTAATATATTTTTCATCATGGGTTCATTTAAAAAGATATATTTTAATATCATTGATTTCGTTATTTATAACTTCATAATTGTTTTTTATTTTTAATTTGAAAAGTAAACCATATTTGTTTTATAAAAATTTAACTTCTTCATTAGAATGAATATTTTTCTCATTAGGATAACATATATATTTATTCTAACAATTTTCATATATTGATAATGTTTATTAAAAAATAATCCCAATCCGAATAACAGGATACTGAAGATGATGATGAATGAGATAAGGAAGAGGAATGATAAAGAGAATGGAAATTATCCTCTTTAGCGACCTCGAGTTAATCCATGAGGAATTTTTGAGTTCATTATGCGATTTTAATTAGTAGAAATTGAATATTTTTTATAACCCTATTTTGATACTTTTAGAGACTTCTTATTATCTAGTCACCTCATTGTTATTTAATATATAATTGGAGAACCTAGGAGTTCCTCAACCACTATATTATTAAAATCATTACATTATGGAATAGCGGTGAATTTTGGATCCCATCTACTTGGTAATACATAAAGTATTTTTTTCACAAAATTTTATAAATAAATAGATTCACAAAAGGACATTAAAACACTAAATATATCATTAAATCTAGTAATCATGGAAGTGATATAATATTTTGGATTCATGGATAAACATTCAAAGTCTTGTCTTAACAAATATAAATTATTTTATTTGACTTTATTAGTTATGTAATGAGTTACTATTAAATGTTTCTAAATTTAATGATTTATTTTACATGTATAAATTTTATCAAATTATGTTTAATACAATCCATAATATATGGAATTTATATCTTTACCATATTATTCAAAAAGAATAAATGTCATCTGAGCAAAATTTATCTTTTTTTTGTTGCTGGACTATTTCAATGTAAATTAATCTTATAATGAGTATTTCCAATAAATATAATGAACATAGTCATGAGAGTTTTCTAATATCCAAAATTTCATCCAACATAAAATGAAGCAGAACCCAATAATTTTCTTTTTGGACCACCATCAGTGTTAAAATTATACATTTTAATAATATAGCTTTATTTGAAAAATCGATTAAATAATTTAAAAATAAAAAAATAAAAAATAAAAAAAATAAATAACTCAAACCTCATCAATATAAAATATAATATAGAGATAGGTAAAATATAAATAGGGTATTAATTTCCCTTTATAAATTAAATTAAATTATTCTATGTTAAAAAAATATTTAAAAAAAATAATGAAATAAATAAAAGAATCAAACTGTATGTGAAAAAAATGTATTAAAATATAATAATAAAATATAAGTAATAAAACATATATAGCGTCAAAAAATAAGTGATAAATAATTTAAAATGTGAAATGTAAATGAAAAATGTATTCCTTGAGGAGGTTCTTCAATAATACCCCAAGGTACACTTATGTCAACCACCTCAATCAGTTGAATATTTAATATATTAATGAAAGGACCCTTACTAAAGAATTATATATTCTAGTGTCTTTGAACTAGAATTCACATTCAAACAATCATGAGGATATTTCTTGTTTATAATTTTATAGAATTAAGTTATAACTCATACATGAAAACTTATAGGTTTCAAATTAGAGACTTCTACTCAATATCCATTTTTACAATATAAGACATCTAAAATAATTTCTTTTTATATATATGAAAAATATTAAAGGTTTGAATATTTTATTCCTATTTTCATTTACAAATACTTAAACACTGTAGTTTTTTAAAAAAATAAGGTATGTGAATGAAAATATCGGTCAGTGACATAAAAAAAGAAAAAAAGTCATTACTCTAGGAAAAATCATGAAACCATAATAAAATGTTACCTTTATCCTCATATTTATTTTATTTTATAAAATAAAACATTTATAAATTAAAATCACAAACAATATTTTCACAAATATAACATTTAAAATCTATATAAATCAAATAAAAACCCTTTTAGAATCATAGAGAATCACATTTATAAAACCTATTCAAAAACCTTGCAATGTGAATAACCATACAACCACCTTTCAATAAAATTATCCAGAGAACATAATCATTACCTGAAGAATGTAAGAGCTAAAATGGGACTCACACATAAAATAAGATATATCGGGCTCACACATTTTTTATAAGCTATAATGGGGCTCAACATATCGTATAGACTTAATCAGGATCACTTGTTAATAATAATTTAGATAAAACTATCTAATAAGATATATTAAGATATCCTTTTTAATATAATTCTTATTTTCCACAACATAAATTAACCATTTTATTCATTCCCATTTTTAACTTTAAATGATCTTAATAACTCTTTTATACTCAAATAAAGACACATTTGGACATCAAAATACACCTTTCTTTCAAAAATGAATTTTTAAGATCTGAAAGAGTCAAAAATCATAAAGAAACCATTTTATTTGAAAATAACAGAGTAAAAATATAAAGGAAACTTTAAATCATTATGGAATCATGATGGTGGGAATATTTGATCATGTTATATAAGCTAAAAAGAAATCCTTTTATGTTATTGTCTGAAAGCTGAAAAATTACATTGTTTTGAAAATGAAAAAAACATTATTTCCAATCAATTTTTTAAAAAGTAAAAAATAGTAAAAGTGAATTCTAAAAATCATAGGATAATGGTCAAAACATTTTTGAAATCATTTTTATAAAACATGGACATGGATGAAAAAGAATATTTTAAGGGAATCTTTAAAAATATAACTTTTAAAACAATGTCTCTTGCCTCGAGTCCGATTCATTACGTATTCCATTTATTATTATGAATAGTAATCCTATGTTAACTTTTTCATTCTTAAGATCCATTTTAGATTTTATTACTTCTTCTATTTTACTTATTACCAAGTTATCGATAAACTTAATTATTTTTTTCAATGTCAAATGTTTTGACGATATTCTATTCATAAGTCCAAAATGACTTCGGTATGTTGATTACCTTCAATGGTTTCATTACTCCACCAAATTTATAATAAAACTCATGACATAATTAAAATATTTGTACATAGATTATACTTCTAAATACATCCATTAAATATGTTTATGTAAAATTAACTATGTTATAATCATTGAGATGGTGGGAGAACATATGTATGAGTAATGTTTCCATTTTTAAACAACCGTTATAGAAATATGGTAAAATTACTCTATATATCCAAAAAATTTATAATATATTATATATAATATTAATTATTTAAATATACTTATAATAATAATTCATGTGATGTGGTGATGAAATTTGAATCTCATCTCTTCAGAAAGGTGGTAGTCCACACATATGCACTAATGAAGTTATCATTTTTTCAGTTCATGGAAAGGTATGAAATTAAATGATTTATTTTATATTAATAATGATAAATGTTTCATGAATATAAAATATAAATGGTATTTACACCATTATAAATAGTCCCGAGATATGGTTATGGAAACTGAATTACATTGGTTCGTGAGGCGATAGTCCTAAACACTCAAAAACAAAGAATTCATTTCTTATTTGATGGAACTGGAGATGAATATAGTCCATGATAATAAAATTATTTTTATACCATCATGGAATAATTTTAAAGGTATGAGGATACAGGAAAAAAACTAGAACATTTAGATAAAACTATACTTATTCACTGAAAATTCTCCTTTTCTTAACACCTTAAGACCTCTAAGATTGGAATTATGCCTAAAAAAGGATATCAATAATGTAGAGAGAGATTATAAGAAGATATTTGGGTAGTTATTTTACAATCCAAAGAATTTTGTAAGTATTAATGATATATATGAAGAGATTCAACTTTATAAGAGATAGGAGGGGCACTCTTAGCATTTTTAAAAATATTAAATTAAAATAAATAAATTTTCAATTTTAATTTAATCTAAAGTGAGTTATTTAGAAAATAATTTTATTTTCCATGTAAATACCCTCATATATTAAAAATTAAACTTATATGGATATATGTAAACCATTATAGTTTTGTTTTATCCTTTATTTAATCACTATAAATCTTACCGTGACAACATGGTTTTTTATTTTTTGAGGGTTAAAATAGAAATTACAAAAGAAAAAATATATAACATTAATATATTTTATATTTTCCACCAAATACTAATATTGGGTTCAAAATAGGATTTTTGAAAATTTAATATCATTTAATGAAATATTATTTACTATAAAATATCTATAATATTCTTTTTTAGAATTATTGATTACATTGACTTTAACAATTTCATGAAAACATCTTAAATTTAAACCATATATATAATATTTTCCCTATAATGTCATGGTAATATATAAAATTATTTTATAAAATTATGTATCTCAAATTATAGTTATTTAAATATTTTAGATATCTCATATTTGATTATCCATTAATTAATTAATTTCCACTACAACGTTGACACAGATTTTAGGGAAATTGGTTTTCACAAAACAATTAAATTAAAATACCTTGATCAAGATAAAAAATTTATTTTCAAAAAACTATTTATAGTCTAACTTATATTTTATATTAACCTATATTAAAAATATTACACTTATAAAGAACAAATATTTGACATGTTTGACTTTCCCTTAACAAAAACATTATAAAAGTCATAATCTATTACAAGTTGTCCCAAAAAAATAACTTCAACCCCTATATGAATATGGTAGAGATATAATCATTCAAGAAGTTTTAGATATATATTTCGGTCATTTTATAGTTAATATCATTTTATTTTAAACCAAATTTACCAATGTTACCTTTTACCATGGTTATAAAAATTAGTAAGGTTACAATTCAGTTTGTCCAAAAATAAAAGGAAACTATTTACTAAATTTAGATATACTCATTACAAATATGGAATAAATTTTTCCAAAATTATCTCAAATAAGATTCAGAATTTAATTTAATATTAAACTGGACGACCGCAATAAAATACAAGTTTTTTTTGTAAATTTCCTAGTTTTAATTATAAAATATTATTATACTAAATTTATTTATAAATTCCATTTCAAAAATTGTAATTGAATTATTTTAAATCAAAATGAACCAATAAAAATGTATAAATAATGCAAATCATAATTCTTGGTTATAAATAATCTAATGTAAATTATAGTTTTCAATTAAAATAAATATTTCTCATTATTCATGGAAAATTAAATATATTCATAAAATAATTAAAAATTATCCTCAGATAATTTTTTCAGGTAGAATTCATAAATATAATTTTATTATTCAAATTAAAATACTATAATTTTAAAAATAAAATTTTAAACAAAGTCATATATGAAATTATTTTAATAAAACCATGTCCTTTTTGTTATTCATAATTACATAATATATTTATAATTAGGATAACAAAAATCTTCATTGTTAATAATGAATATTATAATTATTTATTCCATCATTGCAAAATTGTTTACATTATCACACCTTTATAAAATGTTAACCAACTATTTTGAACTCGGGATTTCTAACCAAGGTTTGAAATTTCCAAAAAACCATTGTTGAAATCTAATAATATAAAAAGGGTTAATAAAAAATTCCGTTGAAAATAGAGTAATTGAAGTAATGAGATAATTTTTAATAACATAGAACTAGTTTTCCAAATATTAAAGAATTATTTGGAAGTGAAAATATTGATATGGAAGAAAAATACATACTCCCATGGATTGATAGAGAGTGATAGAGATTGTGGAAATGATAAAGTAAACATCCACAGAACAACTACCTAAGGAGGTGTGAAAAAAGACAAACCAGTAATTGGAAAAGGAGGCATTAAAATTACATTTTTGTTTCAAGATCATTTTCCTAATGTTGAGGAATTATTTTAATATCTAGTCTAAAATTGTAAGAAAATAATCATACTTTTCAAGAAGAATTTATTCCTTTGTTCCAATTCCAGAAGAAAATAATTGTTTCCCCAAATATGCGTATTCAGTATGAATTTGAAAGGCCAAAAAAGTTAAAATCAACTTTTTTGGATCATAAAATCCAAAAACTAATAAATATATTTTCCTCCATTACTTATTCAATAACCAGAAAAATGTTTACGCCAATATATGATATTTTGAAAAATTAATCACAATTTAAATGAAGAAAAACTACTTTAGTTTCAAAAAATTCAATATAAATATCCAAAATTAAACATAAATCATTCAATAAATAATTGCCCTTAAAATTACTCAAAAATATTATAAACTAATATTGAATCACAAAAAGAAAAAGGATTTGATCACATAGTATTCAAAGATTTGATTTAATATTTACCTCTAAATAACGTCAATAAATATTAATTTATCATACCAAAAATGTAATTACATTGGCAGTATAATGTCCAATATAATCTAAAATTTTCCAAATATAATCAAAATCCCCATAAATCCTCAAGTAAATCATATATCCTTCCAAAATCTAATTCAATCTTTAATTTAAAAATTAAATACTATACTATTGTATTTCCCTTAATCATATAGGGTACCCAAAATGTTGAAAGTTTTTAGAAATAACAATAATCACTTAATCAAAAAATCATTTTTCCTATTCCATGGGTATCTAAATGATGACACATATGTTCCAAAAATGAATATATCATTTATATGTTATATATTTTGAATCAAAAAAATTCAATTTCATACTAACAAAACATGTAGGTCAGTTGTAGGTGATGATCCCTGGTCACCCGTAGGTTCTGGGTCCATGATGTATAGCCTTTGCAGATGTGATGGGTTGTCACCCAACCTACCGATTGGACATATTTTTAAAAAATATTAATAAAATACTTATAAAATTCAATAAAAGTGAGAATAATCCAAAAAAATAAACATAATATATTCAAAATTAATTAAATTTTTTACCCTCAATGATTATCTTAGACCATTCATTTTCCATTTCAAAATGAAAAAACACATAAGTACCTCAAAAATAATTGTCACCAAAAATATCAGTAGTCACCTTAAAATTTCAAAACATAAACCCTAAAAAGGGGTTTCTAATAAATTGAACAATTTTTAAACCTTAAAATTATATACCCATGGGGATATCCATAACTCTTAATAAAACAATCCTATAATCTAAAGTTATCTAAACTCTCTTATCATTCCAACTATAAAGACCTGACCTTAATCCTTACTTATTGTATTATTTTTGAAATAAAATCAACATTATTAGAATTTTTTTATGTTTTATTGAATTAGGGGAAGATATTACATAGTAAAAAAATAAATTACTGGTGGAAACTTATACTCTTTATCCATTTTTACCACCAAAATACGTTTTAAATAAAACATGGTTTATTTACATGAAAAATCATTATGAAATTCATCGTGACTTATTCATTGATCTTACCAATCCTTAAACCTTGTGCAAAAACATTTTAAAAACATGGTATGAGCACAAATATCTTAGTAAGGGACATAAAAAGGAATAAAATATTTATTTCAATGAAAAACATGAAAACCCATGTAAATAATACTTTTATCCTCGATGTTCTTCAATCAAGAAAAATAAAAATTTCTATACAAAAAACACAAACTTCTTTTCTCAAACAATCCCTTTAAAACCTATATCAATAAAATAAAAATGATTTATGGAAACATAGATAATCACAATTATGAAACTCATTCAAACCCCTTTAAATTGGAATAACCATATGACAGAATTATAATAAAATCATTTGTGGAGAACAATCATTACCAAATTCATTGGTGATCTATAATGTGTCTCACCCTTCATATAATATATATCAGACATAACAATTTTTCATGAGATATAATTGGGCTCAACATATTGTATAAGATATATATGGTTCAACCATGAGCTATAATTGGGATCAACCTGTTATATAAGCTCTATTGGGATTATCCTATTTCATATAATTATCTAGTACCATATCATGAATAAAACATTTAATTATCTCACATTTTCACCATAAAACCCTCCAAAAACACTTCTAAACAAAAATAAAAACACATTTAGACTTCAAAATATCATTTTCTTTTAAAAATGACTTTTTAATTCTAAAACTTATTCCCTTCAAAAAGATAATTTTTTATTTTAAATTAACTAGAGAAATATATATGGTAAACTTCAATGTATTGAGGTATTATGAAGGTAGGAAACTCTTCTCATGTCGTATAAGTTAAAAAAACATTCCTTCCATGCTTTTTTGAAAAACCCACAATGTACATTGTTAGGAAGATAAAAAAGGATTACATTCAAATAATTATACAAAAAGTCAAATATAGTAAAAATTACTTTAAGTAATATTTGGATAATAGTTAAAATAAAATTAGAAAAATGGATATGGAATCAAAAGAGATATTTATGGGAAAATTTAAAAAGATAATTTTTAAAATAAAGTCCCTTACCTCATATTTGATTTATCACATATGTACTTTATCTTTCAGAATAATAATGTTATGTTAATTTTTAATTTTTTTTAAATACTTTTTAACATTTATTATTCCTTTTATTTCTTTTATTGCCATGATATAACTATTTCGTAATTATTTTAATCCCCATCGGATGTTTTGATGATGTTCAATTCATAAGTTCAAAATGACTTAGGTATCATTACTATGGTAAAAGTGGCCATTACACAACCATATATAGAATAATATTAATGATATAATTATCATTTTTATCCATAAATTATATTTTAAAATTCAACCATAGAGTATGGTTGTGAGAAATGAACTATGTTAAAATGAGGGAGATGGTAGGACCTACGTACGCATGAGTAACATTTCCATTTTTAATGATCATTGTAAAAATAAGATAATATTATTTCAATTTCCCAGAATTATAATAATATATTATGTATCATATTAATATATTAAATATAATTATATCTATCATTCATGTGATGTGGTGGTGAAAAATGAATCACTTCACTTCGTTATAGTGGTAGTCCACACATACGCACGAACAATGTTATCATTTTTTAATTGTTGGAAAGGAATGAAATTAAGTGATATATCATATTTTAATATTTTTAAATATTAAATTATTATTATGTATCAACATTATTTCAATCAATATAACAATTATTGAGATATGGTGATGTATAAAAAATTACATCGGTTCACGAGGCAGTAGTCTGTTGTACACATGAATGATGAATTCCTTTCCCATCTAATTGAAGAGGATATGGAAATAAGGCATTAAACTAATATAATATCATCTTATTATATGAATTATAATATATAAAATATTTTATCATTTTTTATAATTTTTATGTTATTACAAATAAGAAACAGAACTAAAATATATAGATATAACGATACCTCTTCTTTAAAAACCTGACTCTTCCTAAAACCTTATGACATCTAGGATTGGTTTTCTGTAGAAAAAACAAATATAACATGGTCAGATATTATATGAAGTTATTTATGTAGGTAATATAAGAACTAAATAGTTTTTTATGTATTAATAAATGAGAAGAAGAGGTACCCTTTTATATGAGAGGGGAGGGTCACTTTGAACATTTCTCAAAATATTAAATTGATATAAATTTATTTTCATTTTAAAATATATCCCAATTTAATAATTTATAATATACTATTATTATGAGTATAAATACATTCATCCAATTAATATTTTACTTATATTTACTATATTTAAACCCTTATCTTTTGGTTTTAACCACTTGAACTCCTCCCACGACAATATGAATTTTTATACTTTAAGGGTTATTAAAGTAAACATTAAATAAAAGAACAACCCATAAATTTAATATGGTTCTTATTTTATATGCAATCATAATTATGTGGCCAAATTTATGATATATATATATATATTATATCATTCATTAACATATTATTAACTATAAAATATCTATAACGTCAATTTTTAGAACTATTCATTAATTTTAATTTAATAAAATCACAAAAATATCAGAAATTAGATAAAAACATATTTCATAATATATATAAATTTACTATGGTTCCTATGTTACACTTTATCATAATCATGTGGCCAAATTTAGGATTTCTAGATATTTTATATCATTAAATATAATATAATTAACAATAAAATATCTACAACGTCAAATTTTTGAACCATATATTAATTTTAATTTAATAAAATCAAAAAAAATATCAAAAAATTGAAAACAAAATATTATATAATGTATATAAAATAACATTTTAATCTATTAAATTAAATTATCATGTTATTTTTATCTAATTACTACTATTTTAGTATTCTTGATATCATTTATTCAATTTTTTACATTAAGTAATTAATTTCGGAATCAGCATTTTCAAAGAATTTAATGAACTTATTTCATAACCAACAATTAAAATTAAATTTATATGATGAATTTAAATTCACTATTTTTCAAAATATTATTCTTTTTTAACATATCCTCTAGATTACCCAAAATTAAAAATATTACACTTATTAAAAACACTATTACAATATGTTTGTATTTTCATTAAAAGAAATACTATAAAGGTGATAATCGGATCAAAGTTGTCCCAAATGGTCATAAATTTATCCCATATATTATTAGGTTACAGATATATAAATTGAATGCGAATTAGGTATGTTTTATGGGTCATTTTATAACTCATATCATATTATTTGTATCCAAAATTACCCGCTTTACCCTTAACCATGGTAAACGTTTACTAAGATTATTATTCATATTAACCAAAAATATAGGAAACCTATTTACAAAATTTGGACCCAATGATTCCAAATATGAAATAAATTTTTTAAAATTAAAAACATAAAAGTTTCATAATTTAATTTAAAATTACCTTGAAAAATAAAAAAAATACATTTTATTTGGATCAATGTACTTTTTCAATATAAAACAGTATTGTAATAAATTCAAGTATAAAATCCATTTCAAAAACCATTATTGGATTATTTAAAATATAAATCATGGAATGAAAAAAATAAAAATCACTATTATACCTTGTAAATAATTTAAAATAATATACATTTTTAAATAATAAAAATTGATTACCTTCTATTCATTGAAAAATCAATTTTTTTGGAAATTTATCATTGATTCATCGTAATATAATTTTTTCATGCAGAATTGAAAAATGAAATTCATTTTTTAAAATTAAAAATTCATAATTTCAGAACTATACTTTTAAATAATATATTATGAGAAATGAGTTTTATAAAACCATTTTTTTACATTAAGAATTACATAATATATTTATAATTAATATAACTACATAATTAAAGAATACTAATAGATATTAAAAAGATTTATTCTATCATTAATTATGTTTTTATATTTATTCCATTAACATTAATGGTAGACAATATACCAAAATTATACCATTCTTATTATCTTATAGAATAAAACCAAATACAATAGACACATTCTATAATGAAAAATCTAGAAACCTTGAAAGAATAATATTTTCCATTTTTAATGGAAATACAAATAAAACCAAACCACCATAATTTAATGGTATTGAGGCCATATATTAAAATAATGAAAAATAAATGGGGGGATTTCTTAGGATAAATCAATTTCTATATAAGACTATAATCACCCAAAAAATATGATGAAACACTTAGAGATATTGAGAAAAAAATGATAGTGAGAAAGATATACAATCTGCACAAACTATTAAATTGATATAGAGGATTTATAAATGAGATCACATTAAGATCATAGAGTTTTTTCATTGTTAGATGTGAATGTATAGTTCCAAGTCTACCAATGTCTCTATTTATAGCCTTCAATTCCTTTGGTAATGTTCAAGAATCATTCAGGGGTCATAAATTCGAATTCTTACAATTTTAGTTTATTTTTACCATCATTTTTTCAATATTACATGATCAATTTAATTAAAATTAATATAACATATCCATTGAAATAGTTCATAAATTGAAATTAAAAATAGTAAATATAATGTTCTAGATTTATCAAGGATATAGAGAATGAGAGAAATATTGTTTTTGATAATTCTATCATATAGATTTTAAAATCATTTGAAAATTTAAAACTACTTTTAATTAACTCATCTAAAGAGTACAAAATATTTCCAAAATAATTATTTCAAATACATCTCATAAAATATCACACATTTTTTATAAAAAATATTCAAAATTTGAAATTCAAATTTCATACCATATTAAAACATTCAATAATATCAAACATTAAATAAACTGGGATAAAAGCCACCAAACGTGTTTGAATAAATTTTTTAGCATCAAACATGAATTTGAATTAAAATAAATAAATAAACCTAAAAAATAAATTATAAATATTTGATACATTTATTTCATGTTCATATTTAAATGAAAAAACATAATATTATTCATATAAATGTTTTCTTAAACACATTAACAATACTTAAAATATATTCGATTTTATTTATATAAATTAATAAAATCAATAAAATAATTTAAACATATCTAAAAAATATAAAAATAATGAGGATACCCAAAAAAATTAAAAATAGGAAAACATGTATTTTGTGTTATCAAATATATATAATAGTATATTTTCATGCATTCATAACGGAAAAAAATATATAGGATCCATAAAGGTAAGCTGTAATCTGTACATGTTTTGTAATGGTTAACTATATTCTTCGAAACTTATGTTTGGGTAATATTGAGACCAATATGTCATGTATTAACGATTTATATAAATAGACTCGTTAAAAGAAAATGGAATTGATTATGTTGTTGTCCTTTGTTTTCAATAGCTTATAAATATTCATGTAACAATGGGGAAGTGACGACATAAAGAAATGGGGACATGCAAAGTATGTAAAGTGACTATGAAGCAGTTAATTTTAAAAGGTTTTTTGACACCTATGGTATGTAATTTGACCATTGAATCCCTTGAAATATGGAAGAGAGAGGTTGTAATTAAATCAGTCGATAAAAATTAAAGCACTCTTATAGTGATTAAATGTCATTATAAATGTTATCATGATTCTTAAAACGTTTTATTGAATTAATTTTGAAAGAATAAAGAATTCATATATGTGAGGAAGATGATATTCTATAATTCTGATGAATGTCTAAAGTTGAATAGTCATATAGATGATTCACATATGTCATTCGTCCATGTAACTAAGTGACATAGATGACTGACTACGTTGACATTTTAGTCTATTTAGCTAATTGATCCACATATGAAAATGGTCACATAGATGAATCACTAGTCCAATTCATTTAGATAACTAGATAACCAAGTAGTTTGAGTGTGTATCTATTTTCAATGATATAACTAATTTCTCCACGTAGCTAAATAATCATATATGTGATCCTTGTAGTCGAATCGTCATATAGGTGATCTATATAGTCTATTGATACAAGTAGTTTATTTTTAAGTTTGATCATTTCTAATAGAATGAATACCATGAATTATGTTTACAATTTCACATCCCTATATCTTTCTTGAATTGAAATATATTTTTGGTTCTAATATAAATGAAATAAAGGTTCAATTAATAATAATTAGGTTTTATTATTACTTCATGACTTCATATAGTTATAAATGGTCATAGATTTTGTTTTATACATAATTTATTATATTTAAATGTTTTTATATTTCTAATTCAGTTATTTTATATATATTTACATGGCATCTTAAATATTCTTGTAGTGAAGAAATAGAAAAAAGATTATTGGGGGAAGTAGAAACTGGAACTTCCGTTGTTTTAAATATATTAATATATTTTTCAGGTTATATAATATTTTTAATGGATATAAGAGTGGTATATGTTATTTTTGATTATTGGGAGAGTTTATTATAAGACGAAGTAGTGGTTACATGCATTGTTTTCACAAAAATCAAATTTAAGCCTTCCATATGCAAGAAAAGAATAACAATAGTAATAAATTAGCACAGAAGATAATCAGATTATCCTCATTAGGAATATAGCATATCTATTGTCACATTATAATATTATTTTAGAATTAGTTTTGGATTCAATTAACATGAAAGATGAAAAAAATCGATGAGATCTGTAAGTTAGATATAAGGATTTTCCTTACTCATTATGGTTCAAAAATATATATTAGTGGATCGTATGCTCATTGGTATTACAATATCATTCTATGAAATAGATACTTTGATTGATTAGTGTACATAGTAAATCGAATATATTCTCTATGTGCGTGATTCTATTAGTATTAACCTCAAAATTCACTCTACCCAATGGTGATTGTAGTTATAAAAAGGGTAAAATATAAAATTGTCAAACTTTTAATTCTCCCACCATCTTAAGGATTCTGTGATATGGTGTACCCATAAGTTGTATCAAAAGGAGTATCCCATCATTAGTTTTTCGTTGTTGGTGATATAAATATGTTATTAGTTAATATCCATAATGGAAAATTTAAATATAGTTAATATAATGGTGATTCCCATGTTTGATGGGATGGGATTTCAGATATGGAAGGACAGAATATTTATGTATCCCATGTCTATCAGTTATCATTTTCAAGATGTGCTAAATTATGGATTTCATCCCTATATTTTAGTTTCTTCCTTTACTATTTCAGATAAGAAGATCATGTAAAATTATGTTCATGTTAAGAATGATATTTTATCATACCTTTTATAAGGTAAATTTCAGAAAGTTCATGGTCAAAAAATTGCAATGGGAATTCTGGATAAAATAAAAAACATCAATAAATTAAATAACATAGTAAAGTTGGATATTTTTTAGTTCTACAGTTTCAAATATGAAGATCTTTAAAATAATGATTATAAGACTATTCATAGTTTCTTTAAATGAGTTGATGTATTTTTGAGTCCTAGCAGAGGATAGAGAGAAATGTTATAAGAATATGTTATTATTGAAAAAAAATTATGCATCTTACTAGATAAATTTCATGGAAATGTATCTTATTTAGAATAGAAATATATTGGCTATATTCCAATTTAGTACCTATATGGTATTATAATTTCATATTCAATGAGTAAATATAATGTTAAAAATAAAAAATTAATGATATAAAAAATCATTTAATGCATCCAAATCTCATATATAAAATGATGTTTGTCACCTGAAAAAATGATAGAAGTTGTGATTGAATATTTAATAAGGATCTTCTACTTAAATTATTTAATTGTCAGACTGTCCGACATTTTTTTTTGTAAATTTTCATAATTGTAAAATAAAATATTTTAGTGAAGAAGAAATGTATGATTCAAAATATCCTTAAATAAGAACTCATCCAGACTACAAGAAATTCTAGAATAAATGATAATAACCATTCTATGAATAGAGGAAGAAAATTTTTATCAAAGTATGAGGAAATTAAATGTTGTTAGGAGGAAAGTGAATAGGTTGATACTGAAATCAATGTTAGTGAAAAATATATTTTTAATAATGTTAATGAGGAAAACTTCACTAGTAATAAAAGAAATGTCTTTGGTAGTGATGATAAAGAAGATCAAATGGAGTTTTTTGTAAAGAGATAATTGAGAGAATATCTCTTGAAAATTTCAAAACCTGAAAAAGGGAACAAGATGTTAAAAAATGATAATAAATCTATTAACATTCAGAGAAAATACTATGAAGATAAAAATCTAATGCATTTAAGGGTATTGATAATATATAGAAATTACTTGACAATGAGAACATCATGGTTATCAAGATTGAAGAATATATTGAAGGGTTGAAAAAGATGTATGATCTTATACAAATAAAAGATTTAATAAAAGATTAATAAATGAAAATTTTAAAATTTCTATTTCATAATTCATTTCATGAGGTTGGATAATGATCAAAGAGGAATAAATTCAACGAAACTAAATCTATGAGTAAATCTGTTGAATCTCAGAAAAAATAGATATCTTGGATTTTTAGCATTGATTCAAAACTACTACCTCTGGAAACACTAAAAGGGTTTAAAATAAGTATATTTAAAAGTAAATTATTCTAGAACGTTACAAAATTGATTATTTAGAAAATTAAACCATGTCCATTCATCTAAATAATGTATAAATTCATTGACATTATTATGGATAGAATGATGTTTCAAAGGTAGATATTCCTTTTGTGGGTATTGTTGGTATTGTTAAAGATTCTAGTATATATCATGGATTTTTTGTTATAATTAAAATAATAATGGTTATTATATAAGAATTTAGAGACAAAATTTTTGCTGGATTCATCCCACTCCATGAAGAGATATTCAGAAATATCCTGGAAAATATTCTTTCAAGACGAAAAATTTATTTCATGTGTTAAAATATGTTTTCCAAATGCATGATCTTCCAAGGTCGTCATTCTAAATAATTACTCACTATGATTTCGGCCTAATTGAACCAAAATCCTTAGGAAAATGTTAATGAAAAGGAACCTATTTTATAAGATTATATTAAAACATAATTATAGGACTGTCTAAAGACACTAGACTATTGGTCCTCTTCACTTATGATATAGTACTCAAACACCTTTGATAAATTTTTAAAATAAAAATAAGGATTAGTGAACATTGGAAATTATTTTTCACTCAAGATTAAAGGTTTTGGTTTCGTTTATATTTGAATAGAAAACATTAAACCCAAGAACACACTTTATGTTAATGGGATAAAATACAACTTGTTACGTGCTATTAACTCTTTGTTGAATGTAATGAGGTAATCTTCAAAAAATATGATTTTTTTGTAAACATTATTGAATATAGAATGGTTTTAAAAAATCATAGTGAAAAATGGTAAATTTATTTCAAATTAGTTGCACTCATAACTTATGTTATTTAAAAATGAAAGTAGAAAATGAACATCATCATATAAGGATAGGTCATGTTGGCCAAAGGAATATGAGCATGCTCTCTATAAGATAAAACTTTTAGTAATTTTCTATGAAGAAGAGGTAATTTGATTGTATTTTATCTACATATAATATTAGGATGATATCTAAATCCTTAAACAAATGTGTTGAGATTCAGATAAAATTTCCTTCATAGTAAATCCATTCAGATATTTATAGGCAAATGAGAATGTAGTCTAGACATGGAGATTAGTATTATAGTTCCTTTATTGGTGACTTTACATACATTATAAGTATTATGTTTATGATACATAAATCAGAGGCTCTATAAATATTTAAATGTTTGAGAAAAAGTTCTATGAAATAGTGTGGTTACTCTTAGAATATATTTGGGAAAAATAATTCTATTAAATACAATTATAAGAAGATTTAATGTTATATTGGGAAAACCAAAATCCAAGAAGAACTCACTATATTATACACACCACAAAAAAATCATGTACCTGAATGGAATAATTGAATCCTGAATGATATGTATTGGGAAACGTTAATAGAGAATGATATTTTGAGGAATTATTGGAAGAAATATGTTTGATAATTATTACATGTTAAAAATAACTAATATTATTGACCAAATTTACATATAGATCTATTTTATATGTACTAGAAACAGATACCAAATTTGAATCATATCAAAGTTTTTGGAATCTCTTATAGCATCATTATTAATGGTAAAAATATAGGTATGTTCGAACCAGGAGGTACAGAGGAAATATTTCATGTTTACCCTTCAAATGGAATAGGATTTCAGTTATATAAGAAATATAATAGTATAATTTTTAATACATATGATATAAAGATCCTTGAATTTCCCAAAAAATAAATTTCTTGTAATGAATCTTCTCTTGACGTGATTTTCTATTAATTCATTAGAATAGATTTAATAAATAAAAAAATAATATTATTCATACTAAATGAGAATATTCATCCTTTTAGGTGATGAGGAATAATTTCATTCAACATATTCTAGGCTTATAATACATGTTCATATTCAAAACATCATTGGTAATCAAAAAGACATGTGAAAAATATAGGAACACTAATAAAAATAACACAAAATTCACTGTTCTCACAAATTGAACCAAAATATATTGAGGAAGATATATATATATAATCAAGAGTGGGTCTGTATTATGAATGAATAATTAGATCAAATTTCGAATTATGATACTTATTTACTTGTTCCTAAACCTAAATATAATAATTTTATTAGGATTAAGTTGGTATTTAGAAAACAATTAAATAAAAAGGTGAAATTTTTATAAATACATCTTGATTGGTGTGTAAATAATATTCACATATTAAAGGATATGACTTTGATGAGACCTTTTCACTAGTTTCAAGGAATTAAACAATTTTAATGTTCCTTGACATTTCCAAAAAAATACCTTAAAATATCCACCAAATGAATTCCATGTCTGGTTTTTCAATGGGAATTAGATGATAAGTTTTACATTGAAAAAACATGTAGGTTTATAATTGGAAAAGACTAAATTTATGTTTTTAGGTTAAATAAAGATTTATATGGGATAAAACTTGACCCATAATCATGTTACTCTAAGATTGTAACCATCTTAAAGAGGTTGAACATAAAAAAGTGATGACTGGGCAACAATATGTACATCACAGATGACAAAGAAGAATCTCTCCTTGTTATTATTTATGTAGGTTACATCATGATTTATATAAATGGTAAATAAATAAGTAATGTGCTTTATAAATAAATGTAGGATTGTTTTTAAAAATTACTATTATTGGAGAGATGAGGTGCATTATTTGTCTTAAAATCTCTCAAGATAAAGTTAAACTTTTCTTTCTCAATAGAACGATACAAAGGAACACGTAACAATATTTGGTATGGATGATTAAAAATCTAAATCCAAACCAATTTTAGAGTTGAAAAAGATGTAAAAAGACAAACTTTGATATGAAGTTAATCAAATAGATTTTAGAAAGATGATTGGAATATTGTTATTCCTTACATATTCAAGACCAAATATACTATATTTTGTCACTCTTTGTGATAGATATCAATGTGCTAAAAAAGAATCGCATATAAATTACGGAAAAAGTATTATCAGGTATATAATGGTTAAAATAGATTTTATATTGAAATATTACTGCAAATAAAAATTGTATTTTTTTAATTATGTTGAGGTAGACTAGTTGTGTTTTATTAAAGACTGGAAACCCATACATAGTGTAGATTTGTTTCTCGTAAATATATGTCAGTATTTTAACATAAAAAAGTAATTGTATGTAACATTTAGAACTACTAAGGAAAAATATGTGGTTGTAACTCATTATAAAACTCAATTTATATTGATTAAAAGTCAGATGGAAGATCTACCGGTGATTGAGAATGAATCTCCCACTTCATGAGTGTGATAATTTGGGTGATATAAAATTGAAAAAGAATCTAGTTCAAAATTCCCTAAGAAAGAACATTAATATATAATATAACCTCATAATGGACATTATTTAGTGAAATGAAATGAATTTTTAATTTATTCCAAAAAAAGAGAATGTTGTTGAGGTATTCACTAATCCCTTGACTAAGGATGAATTTCAGAATATGAGGTTGAATTTTGGTGTTCAACCGCACATTTTATAATGCTATGGAATGGATTAAATTAACCCTATATATTATTTTCTTTTATTTTTTTTGTTATAAAGGGATAAAATGAAAATATAATATTTTCATTGACATGTGTTTTATAATTTTAAGAAGATAAAATATTTAGGTTGTTTTATAATGGATAAATTGTTATTTCGTCATGTGGAACTATTTTTATAGTTTATTGATGTTGATGTTGAAACAATTTCATATAGGTTACTATTAGTTTTCTGGTAAAGGTGTGTTGAATAACTTATGGTTATATATCATTTTTTTATGGAAACTGTGGTTTCAATACTCAATATATCTTGCTTCCTTCATAGAGTACACTCACATAGGCTTATAAGTTTTCTGATAGTGATCATTTTTTAATAATCTGAGATTTACAGATTTATATTCATGAGATAAAAAAATTAAAAATGGGGTTTTTAGACCAAGAGGTCACGTATTATTGGGTGATTTTAAGATAGTGGTAACATGTAAATGAGTTTGATTATGTTTTTTGATTTTATTTTTAACATATTATGAAGATTTAATTGACTTTGATAAGTGACTACATGAAAAAATGAGGACATGTATAGTAGATCTAGTGATATTGAAAAATTTACCACATAAATGAGTGTTGATAGGTATTGTATGTAATGAGACTATATACTTCATTAATAAATAGAATAAGAAGTTTATCATTAAATTAGTTGATGAAAGGTGAAGAAGTCTAATAATGTCACTAATGGAAATATAATATATACTAACGGTTTGAAATTGTTGGTATAGGACTTAAAACAGTTGTTATGCTATATACAAATGGTTTTGAAAACCGTTGGCTAGTAAACCATTACAAAAGGCCTATACCAACGGTTTTCCATTAACCGTTGGTATATGGCACTCTAATGTTTAGTATGCCAATGGTTTTATAGAAACCGTTGGTATATATATTACCAATGGTTACTTAAAACTGTTGGGAAAATATTCTAGAAAAATACCATACTAATGGTTCAAAACCGTTGGTATAGTGTATTACCAACGGTTTATTTAAACTACTAGTAAAACTATTCTCCAAAAACACTTTACCAATGGTTAAAAACCCTTGGTATAATGTTTTTCCAGAAAATAGCACAACAGCCACCAGCCACCCATTCCCTCTACTGCAAACATAGTTTTCATTGGATACAACTGCAAACATAGCTGCAAAGAAACACTCACTTTACACTTAAAATTGAAAAAAAACACAACACTTAAAAACAATAATTTTAACTTAAAATAGAACAAAAAAACACTACAATATCGCATAAAAAAGAGTCGACGCTTCCAAACATGACATGTACCACGACATAGTTTTCCCCGTTTCAATCTTCACAAGACAACCACTCTTCCAACTAACCCATTTTAACTTATTTAGGGGATACATCTCATAATGGTGAGAGGAAAATCACATTTTTGAGATCCCATAATAGTCAGAGTCACATACACCATTAACAGAATTAACACATTATTCATAAGGTAATTATAGAAAGTATACACATGAAACAAGTATACCCATATTCCATTAACACATAATTTACAAGATAATTAAATACATTAAGAATTACATTCAGAATTCAGGGGGTTGGGGATGTTCAGGGGTTGGGGTGGTTGCCAATGGGAGTAGGGGTGTCCAGAGGGGTGGTCATGTTTGGTGGGATCGGGGTGTCCGAGTTGGGGTGGGGGTTGTACAGGGTTGTGGGGGGGTGTATGGGGGGGATTTCCACAGGGGTGGGGGTGTCTAGGGGGTTCAGGGGGATTTCTAGGGGTGGGTGTGTCCAGGGGGTGGGGTGGTGTCCAGGGGGTGGGGACATTCCACGGGGGTGGTAGGGTGGTCCAGGGGGTCGGAGTGTCTAGGGGGTGGGTGGGGCTATCCACGGGGGTGGGGGCTGTCCAGGGGGTAGGGTGTCCATTGGGGTGGGTAGGGATGTCCAATGGGGTACAGGGTGTCTAGGGTGTGGGCGGCTTGTCCACAGGGGGGTGTCCATGGGGATGGGTTGGCTGTCTACAGGGGTGGGGGGGCTGTTCACGAGGGGAGGGGTTGTCCAGGGGGTGGATGAGGTTGTCCAGGGGTGGGAGGGCTGTCCATAGGGGTGGGTGGGGATGTCCATGGGGTATGGGGTGTCTAGGGGTGGGTGGGGTTGTCTAGGGGTTATGTGGAGTCTATGGGGTGGGGGATGTCCAAAGGGGGAGGGACTGTCCAGGGGGTGGGAGGGCTGTCTGCGGGGGTGGTGGGGCTGTCCAGGGGGTATAGGGTGTCCAGGGGGATGTTGGGGGGGGGGGCGAGGTTCCCATGTGGTTTCGAGGGGGTGGGGTGTTGTTAGGGGGGTGTCCAAGGGGTAGGGTGGTGTCCGGGTGGGTGGGCTGTCAACGGGGGATGGGAGGGATATTCACGGGGGTGGTGGGGCTTTCTAGGGGGTACGAGGTGTCTAGCGGTGTGTGTGTGTGTGTGGGTGTGAGGGGGGTCCATCAGGATGGGGGTTTGGGCTGTCCATGTGGGTGTCCAGGGGGTGGGGTGGTGTCTGGGGGGTGTCCAGGGGTGTTGTTGGTGTCCGGGGTGGGGTGTTGTCCCGGGGGTGGGGTCGGGTCTGGGGGGATGGGTGTTTCTGGGGTGGTGGGCGGGTGTCCAGGGGGATGGGTGGTTGTCCATTTGGGTGGGGGCGGTCTAGGGGGTGGGGGTTATCCAGGGGGATGGGTTAGTTTTCCATGTGGGTCGGGGGTGTCTAGGGGGTGGGGGATTTCTAAGATTGGGGGGGGGGGTTCTAGGGGGTATGAGTTTTCCAGGGGGTGGGCGGGCAGGGGGTGGTGGGGGTGACATGGATATTCAGAAGGTACGGTGTGTCTGGGGGGGGCTATCCACGGGGGGTGGTCGGGCTGTCCACAGGGTGGTGGGGCTTTCCTGTGGGGTTGGGGGTGCCTAGGGGGTGGGGGATTTCTAGGGTGGGGGTGTCCGGGGGATGGTGGTGTCTGGGGGTGGTGGGCTGGTGTCTAGGTGGTGGGCGAGGCTATCCACGGTGGTGGGGGATGTCCATGCAGGTGGGCGGGCTACACACGGGGGCGGCGAGCGGGGGTCCAGGGGGGATCAGGGGTGTCCAGGGGGTGGGTGGGTTGTCCAAGGGCGTGGTGGGATTTCTAGGGGGTACGGGGTGTCCGAGGGGGTGGGTTGTCCATGGGGGTGGTGGGAATGTCCAGGGGTCGGGGGGGGGGGTCTTGGGGGATTTCTAGGGTGGGGGTTTTCCACGGGGGTATGAGGTGTCTAGGGGGTGGGCGGGCTATCCAGGGGGTGGCAGGGCAGTCCAGGGGGTACGGGGTGGGTGGGCGGGTTGTCCACGGGCGTGGGAGGGCAGTCCACGAGGGTGGCAGGGCAGTCCACAGGGGTGGAAGGGTTGTCCATGGGGGGTTGGGGGTGTCCAGGGGTGGGGGTGTCCAAGGGGGTGTGGGACTTTCCATGGGGTGGGGGTTTCCAACCCTAACATAGGGTCATAAAATCCAATTTTATGCAATTGTATAATAAAGTCAAGACTATTATAGATAAACAAGAAGAATTTTTATTTAAACCCTAAATATCATACATATAAATCACAACACATAAAATTTTTAACCCACCACCAAATATCATTCGTGGATCGGATATTATGATCCATGTTTCGATGGGACACTGCTCATAGGAGTATGAGCCTTGCTATATCATTAGATGATATGGAGTTTTACGAATTTTAAATTTGTATGATATCAATATGGATAGTGGATAAGAACTTGAATGATATTTCTTTGCAAAGATCACTTCTTCTTGGAAGGGTAAGAGTGATTGTTGGTATGGAACTTAAATGATAGTATTAACATGTGAAAGAAACAATACAATGGTTATATTTGATTCATATTTTTTGTAGAGTGTGGACAACCCACCCCCCTCCCCCTCCCTGGACAGCCCACACCCCCCCCCCCCCCCCACACACCCCTACATCCCCTACCCCCCTTCACACCCCCCACCCGGATACCCCCCACCCCACCCCACCTCGACCCGTCCTCCCTAGACAACCAACCCCCCCCCCCTCCCCCACTTGGACAGCCCACACCGAACCCCTTGGATAGCCCACCCCACCTTGATAGCCCACACCCCCCTCCCCCACCTAGATAGCCCACCCACCACCACACCTAGATAACCCACCCCCTCCCTACAGCCCCCTAACAACCCCCCCCCCCCACCTGGACAGCCCACGCCCCCCCCCCCCCAAACCCCACTGGACAACCCCCCCGGATATCTCGTACTCCCCTCCCCCACCTGGATAGCCCCCCCCCCCCCCCAGGATAGCACACCCCCTCCCTAGACAGCCCACAACCCCTCTCCTACAGCCCCCCCCCCCCCCCACCTGGACAACCACCACCCCACCTGGACAACCACCACCACCCCCCCCCCACCTAGATAGCCCACCCCCACCCTGGACAACCCACAACCCCCTCCCCCACCTGGAAACCCCAACCTAACCCCTGGACATCCCACCCCCCTCCTTGGGGCATCCCATACCCCCTACCCTACACCCCTATAGCCCCCCTACCCCCTACATCCGCCTACACCCTTGATAACCCACCCCCACTTGGACAGCCCCCCACACCTGGACAAAGCCCTACCCCTCCTGCAGCCCCCCTTAGGGTACTTTCATTTAAAATCATTTTATTCATTAAGAAATCCAAACTATCATGCATTATCCTTTTCATTCCAAACAACCCATTCAATTTATCAAAACATGCCAAATTCAATTTATCAAATCATGAAAAATAAAATTTATCAAAACATGACAAATTCAATTTATAAGGCTCTTTGGGTCACTTAGAAAATGTCATTGGGAAATGGGGAAATCAACTACATTGTTAATTCTAATATAAAAATTCGGTCAGCCACTTAGGAAGTGTGGTGGTGTCTAGGAGGTGTGGTGGTGTCCATGGGGGATGTCTAAATGGGTGGGGTGGGGGTTGTCCAAGGGGTGGGGTGTCTAGGGGTGGTGGGGGTGTCCAAGGGGTGGGGTGGGGGTGTCCATGGGGGTGAGGTGTGTTCTGGGAGGGTGGGTGTGGGGGTGTCCAAGGGTGGGGGGAGGGGGTTGTCCAAAGGGTGGGGGTGTCCAGGGTTGTAGGGGTAGGGGGATTTTCAGAGGGTGGGGGTGTCCATGTGGGTGGGGGTGTCCAGGGGGTGTCTTTCCATGGGACGTGAGGGGTGTCCAGGGAGGGTGGGGTGGGTGGGAGGGAGTTTTCTAATGGGTGGGGTGTAGGGGGGTGGGGGCTGTCCAATTGAGGGTTTCCAAGGGTATGGGGGGCTGTCCAGGGGGGTGGGAGGTGTCCAGGGGGTGGGGTGGGGGGTGTTCACAATTCCAATCCATTATCCAAACAACACCAAAATCCAAATAAAATTTTCAACTAAACTAAAGTTAAAAAAACAAACCATTTACTCCCATGCACTAAACAAACCCCACTAAACAAACCATTTTCCATGTTTGAAGTGTAGAACAAAAAAACATAAAACAAACCAAAGGGTTCGGTACTCCAAAGACAACTATAACTCCAATTTAGCTGAAATCAAAACAGAAAACAGAAAGAAAAAAGGGAAATAACACTAAAATTGAGGTATCACTTACGAATTTGAAGTGTAGAAAAAAAAATTGTTTTATTGAAAAAGGATCTATGGCTGGAAGGAGTTTCACGGCTGAGAATAATTCGGGAGGAGCTCTTTATTAGGTCTGCAATCAGGCCGAGTGGGAGTTGGGGCGCTGGGTATTTGGGGGAAACCTTTCCCAACAGTTTTTAAAAACTATTGGGAAAGTCTTTACTTACCAACAATTTAGTAAAACCGTTGGTATATGTTTTAGGAACTAAATATTTCCCAATAGTTTTTTCAAACCATTGGGAAAGCTTAACTATATTAACTCATTTGTCAACAGTTTGAGCAAACCGTTGGCAAATGTGGATTTTTACAGTATACCAATGGTTTCTTCAAACCGTTGGTATATATCTATTGGGAAAACCACTATTTCTAGTAGTGTGTTCAAATGTTATAATATGATTTTTCATGATTCATGGAAAGTACTCTTGAATGATGTTTAAAATAAGGAAAAAGGAATATATGTGAGTAATATGTTGTTCAGGAAGTCTGGTGAGTCCCCATTCCCAACATATCTATAGACAATTCATATATAAAATTCATTCATGTAAAAGAATGACAGGGTCGATTGAGTGTATAGTTATTTTTAGCTGCATAACTGATTGATCCACATAGCTGAATGGTCACATAGTCGATTCATTTATCCATTCTATCCACATAACTAGATGACATAACCTATTGAGTATGTAGTCATATTAGGAGATGTAACTAATTTATCCAAGTATTTTAATTGTCATGTAGGCGATCCACATAGTCAAATGGTCATGTAGGTGATATACATAGATGATTGAAACAGATTGTTGATTTTGAGGGCGATTCATTTATGAGGGGAATAATGATAACATTAATGTTTAAATAGACATTTCCCTATATCATTAATTAATTAATACATATAAATGATTAAAATATTGATGAAAAATATTTTTAAATAAGAATAATGATGTTCTGTTATTTCATTCTTGACTTGATGCAGTTTCGAAAAATTATCAAAGTGGTTTCATATCAATGTTATTACAGCGATCAGATATGATCTGTTTTGGTGTTTTAATTCTAATATATTTATGTGTTATCATGACTATATTAATTATAAAAAAATATTAAATAAAATTCCGTGTGAAGGAGAAACTAGCATTATCGTTATTATTAATATATTCTAGTTTATTACATGATGTTGATGAACATTTAATATATAAGAGAGTTGTATATGTGATATGTGATATGTGATATTTAAGAGGGTGATGTTAAGGAATAAGTAGTGGTTACATATATTTTTGTGCATATAAATTTATGTTATGTCTTTCATGTGTAGTAAAGGAAGAAGAAGAATAATATATTTTCATGCTAGATAACTAGATTATCATCTACTGAAGGAAGACATATCTATTTTATCTTTATCAATTGGAGTTTTCATTAATAATTTATTCACTTGATGTTTGGGATGAAAAAAAATCCATGAAAATGGTAGGTGAGTTCTAATGATTTTACCTTCTCATTGTGTTTCACAAAGATTTGTTACAAGATCATATGATCAGATTTTTTATCATATCATACCACATACTAGATACTCACATTGAGTAGTGAAATCTTACATCATATATTCTCTCTATATGTGTTCTTCTGTTTTCCTTAATATAAATATTTGCATTAACTAGTGGAAAATAATGTTTTGAAATTGAGAAAACATAAAATTATTGAATCACTTTTTCAACACTACCTCAGTGATTCCTCAATATTTTTTTCCCACAGGTAACTATGTGTTCTGAAAGGTTAAGGGATCATTGTGTAACATTAAATGTAATAGAAACAAAATGGTGAAATATAATGTTTCTTAAAGGTATAAAAAGAATCAAAATTTTACCTTAAAATGTTGTATAAGGTTAAAGATAAAACTATAATTGTTTTATAAGGGTGAGTAATAAAAACATGTAAAGGTATGACGAATTTCATTATAGCAGCATACAACTTTTAGGGGAACCATAAGTGTATATGCAGAGTTACATAAGGGTAAAATCATTCATGAATAATGGTAAAATAAAATTATGTAATGTTAAAAAAAATATAAGTATTTTTTATAGGTAATAGACACTCACATAAGGGTAAACTAAATACATGAAAGGGTCAAAATAAATTGGTTACGATTATATAAGGGAATGAAAAAATGTTAGAAAATTATTTATTCACAAGAAGTAATTTAAAATAATTATATTAAATTGTAATAAAAATTAAAATAAATGATGAATATTTTAAAGGAATTTCTATTTTTAAAGATTATTTTAACAACATAAAAACAATAATATTTAAAATTTGCTAAATAATATATAAATGAAGTGGTTTAAGGAGACACTCTAGCAGTGGGTGTTGGGTCGGAGAAAAACGGGAAGGATGGCAAGAGGGGGTGTGAATTGCCTTTTAAAAAATGATTAACAAATTAAAATCAAAGTTAAAAATGCAGCGGAAAGTAAAGAGGCAAGACACAAGAAATTGATAACGGAGTTCGGCCTAAAACCCGGCCTACGTCTCCGCTCCCAACTCAACTGTTGAGAGATTCCTACCGCTTGCTTTTCAATGGTTTTAGCAAGAAACCCACTAGGCTTTGAGGTAGCACTAGGACCTATTACAGCTTGCTTTTATTGGTTGAGCAAGAACCCACTTGCTTTCAATGGAATAGCAAGAACCCACTAGCCTTCTTACAGGTGAAGGCTAGCTCACCTATGACATAAGCCTTTTAAATGGAAAGGCTTGAAGAAACCTCTTCACACCTTAGTGGTGATGTGAAACCCAAAAGAAAGAGGGATGAAGAAAGAGTTTGGGGTTTGTAGGCACAAACCCAATTTTAAGCTCAAAATAAATAAAACAAGAAAAACCATAATTGGAGAAGCCTTGGGCGCCTTTGATTGATTGGAGATGTTGAAGGCCGCTTCCAAGCTTCTTTGATGGAGCTCCTTGGATGTGGAAGTTGTTGGAGCAAAGAGGGTTCCTTTGAGGAAGTCCGCCGGAGGTACGCCAAAGATGGAAAATGTGTACAGTGGCGTTGTATATGATCTGGTTGGTGTCCGGGGCTTCCTTGGCCTTTATTTATAGGCATGGAACCCTTGGGGAGTCTTCGGAGCCGTTGTAAAGGCTTAAAGAGCCGTTGGAGGCCAAATGGGAGTTGACTGGTCAAAGCCAATGGCTAGTTTGACTGGGCTACCGGCTGGCCGGTATAGCTCCACCGGCTGGCCGGTGCCTTGGATGTTGAGAAGCCCTTCTGCCCAGGCAGCACCGGCTGACCGGTGCCAGAGCCACCGGCTGGCCGGTGGTCAGACAGTAGCTGCCACTGTTTCATCAGGTTGCCACCGGCTGGCCGGTGACAGAGCCACCGGCGGACCGGTGGAACCTGGCAGTGGGCAATGCCTCTGCCAGGTCCACCGGCTGGCCGGTGCTATCACACCGGTTGGCCGGTGGACTGAATTTCAGTCCACTTCTTGTGCATTCTTGGGCCAATCCTTTGGCAATCTTTTGCCTATCATTCACAACACTTTGAAATGAATTCAATCGAGTGTCCACATGCACCTCCTCACACGAAATCTGGAAACTTTTGGAGGTTACCCATGAGGGGACCAACAAAGTCAAGGATACTCGATTGGACATGTATCGTCAAGATTTTGAGTCTTTTACCATGCATCCATATGAATCTATTACTGAAATGTTTACGCGTTTTACTGATGTTTGCAATGGGAGAAAGTCCCTTGGTGATGATATTTCTGCATAAACTATGGTGAAGAAGATCCTATGGATCCTACCGAGCTCATGGGCACCTAAAGTGACGGCAATCCAAGAAGCTAAGGATGTCAAAAACATGCCGGTCGAGGAGCTCATTGGATCCCTCATGACTTACGAGATCACCATGAGGAGGCAAGCTCAAAAGGAGGGCACACCAATCAAGACACCAAAGAACATCGCCCTCAAGGTACAAAAAGAAGTAAGCTCCTCCTCATCATCATCATCTTCATCTTCTTCATCATCAAGCGGCGACTCGGAAATGGAGAATCTCACCCGCCAAATGCACAAATTTATGAAGAAGCACAAGAAGAAGAAGAAATCTCGCAAGGCGCGAAAGCAAGAAACCCACTAGGCTTTGAGGTAGCACTAGGACCTATTACAGCTTGCTTTTATTGGTTGAGCAAGAACCCACTTGCTTTCAATGGAATAGCAAGAACCCACTAGCCTTCTTATAGGTGAAGGCTAGCTCACCTATGACACAAGCCTTTTAAAAGGAAAGGCTTGAAGAAACCTCTTCACACCTTAGTGGTGATGTGAAACCCAAAAGAAAGAGGGATGAAGAAAGAGTTTGGGGTTTGTAGGCACAAACCCAATTTTAAGCTCAAAATAAATAAAACACGAAAAACCGTAATTGGAGAAGCCTTGGGCGCCTTTGATTGATTGGAGATGTTGAAGGCCGCTTCCAAGCTTCTTTGATGGAGCTCCTTGGATGTGGAAGTTGTTGGAGCAAAGAGGGTTCCTTTGAGGAAGTCCGTCGGAGGTATGCCAAAGATGGAAAATGTGTACAGTGGCTTTGTATATGATCCGGTTGGTGTCCGGGGCTTCCTTGGCCTTTATTTATAGGCATGGAACCCTTGGGGAGTCTTCGGAGCCGTTGTAAAGGCTTAAAGAGCCGTTGGAGGCCAAATGGGAGTTGACTGGTCAAAGCCAACGGCTAGTTTGACTGGGCTACCGGCTGGCCGGTACAGCTCCACCGGCTGGCCGGTGCCTTGGATGTTGAGAAGCCCTTCTGCCCAGGCAGCACCGGCTGACCGGTGCCAGAGCCACCGGCTGGCCGGTGGTCAGACAGTAGCTGCCACTGTTTCATCAGGTTGCCACCGGCTGGCCGGTGACAGAGCCACCGGCTGACCGGTGGAACCTGGCAGTGGGCAATGCCTCTGCCAGGTCCACCGGCTGGCCGGTGCTATCACACAGGTTGGCCGGTGGACTGAATTTCAGTCCACTTCTTGTCCATTCTTGGTCCAATCCTTTGGCAATCTTTTTCCTATCATTCACAACACTTAAAAACAAGGTTAGACAAAAAATAAGGTGATTGTGATCATGAAAATCAAACAACGAGGGGAACGAGAGGTACAACAATCTCCCCCTATTTTGATGATCACAATCACTAAAACAATTAAAGTAAAAACACATAAAAGAAAGACATACTTAAAGGATAAGGAAAGTAAATGCAAAGCATGATCAAAAGGATTCTCCCCCAATCAATCAAGAATTTCTCCCCCTTTGTGATTATCAAAATAGCTTGAGGCATAAAAATTTGATTGAGGGAAAGGGTTTGAAAAACTAGAAATGAGAATTGAAAGATCAATTGAGATTTTTGAAATTGAAATGAAAATTTGAATAACAGTTTGAATTGAAAGTTTTGAATCAAAAAACCAATTGAAATTTGAAATTTTGAAACCAAATGAAATTTTTGAAATTGAGAGTTTTGAATCAAAAATGAATTTAAATTGAAAAATGAATCGAAAGAGATTTTTGAATTTAAGAAAATTTCTCCCCCTAAATAAAACAAAAGATCATCGGGGAAACGAAACTATTTTTGGCCCGGAGAGACTCGCCAAAAGGGATTTTTCAATCCAAATTTGTTTCATGACGGGTCTTCTCCTATAAAACTCGTCCGAATAAAAAATAGATTTGGGTTGACCGTACCGGGCATTTTTGCAATCACACTCATAAATGAGGTGCCCGAGTTTTTTGCAATAGTTACAAAATTTAAAACTAGAGCTCACCCTTACAAAAACAGTGGGAGCATGGGAGGAGGAAGCTACATTGGTATATCCTAGCCCTTGGGTGGTTCTTGAAATTCGTTGGGAACCAAGCAATTTTGAAAGATTTTGTTCCCCTTGGGTGAATTTGGCTAGGGATTCTCTAAGGTCCTTGATGGTTGATTCCAAAGAATCAACATTTGGGAAATTTTGGATTTTTAGGGAGAGTTCCTCCTTCTCTTTGAGAAGTTGGTCTTTTTCGGAGGAAAGCTTTTTGAAATTCTTTTTTAAAGCAACAAATTTTGAAGAGAGTTCATGAAAACCATTTTCAAGTTGGTCTCTAACATGTTGGAGTTCTTCATAAGACAAATGATTAAAAGAATTTGAAGATGAGGACGAGGATGAGGAATCAGAAGAAGTTACCTCGTGAAATGCCATTAGGCATTTTGTACCTTGGTCACTATAGGAGGAGGAGGATGATGAAGAGGAGGTGTCACTCCATGTCGCCTTGAGGACCTTTTTCTTTCCTTTTTCCTTTGGCGTGGCCCTTTTCTTGTGAAGTGGGAAAGCGGGTACGGATTTTGCATCGGGTTTTTGCTTTTGAGCGGGTTCTTGCTTTTGAGCCATGCTAGTACCTTCATGGGTTAGCTCTAAAAATTTCCAAATATCATAAGAGGTAGTTCAAGAAGAAATACAATTAAATATATTACGGTCTAGCCCACAATGTAGAGCATTCATGGCTTTGCCATCAAGCTCGAAATTTGCAATGTCGGCGGGGGTCCATTTAGACTCATCGGGAGAAGAGAACGTAAAACCATGCATAACAATTCTAAAAATAGGATAGCTAATGCTTTTAAGAAAAGTTGACATGCTGGTTTTCCAAAAAGTATAATCGGCTCCATCAAAGAATGGAGCACGATCCAAAGAATGTCCTTCGGGGGATTGAGAGGAAGAAGCGGTAGAAGCCATCAAAAAAATAGGATCTTTAATTTGAAACCGGTTTAGGGAATTATTCAAATACTTCCTCTGATACCAATTGTTGGGTCGGAGAAAAACGGGAAGGATGGCAAGAGGGGGTGTGAATTGCCTTTTAAAAAATGATTAACAAATTAAAATCAAAGTTAAAAATGCAGCGGAAAGTAAAGAGGCAAGACACAAGAAATTGATAACGGAGTTCGGCCTAAAACCCGGCCTACGTCTCCGCTCCCAACTCAACCGTTGAGAGATTCCTACCGCTTGCTTTTCAATGGTTTTAGCAAGAAACCCACTAGGATTTGAGGTAGCACTAGGACCTATTACAGCTTGCTTTTATTGGTTGAGCAAGAACCCACTTGCTTTCAATGGAATAGCAAGAACCCACTAGCCTTCTTACAGGTGAAGGCTAGCTCACCTATGACACAAGCCTTTTAAAAGGAAAGGCTTGAAGAAACCTCTTCACACCTTAGTGGTGATGTGAAACCCAAAAGAAAGAGGGATGAAGAAAGAGTTTGGGGTTTGTAGGCACAAACCCAATTTTATGCTCAAAATAAATAAAACACGAAAAACCGTAATTGGAGAAGCCTTGGGCGCCTTTGATTGATTGGAGATGTTGAAGGCCTCTTCCAAGCTTCTTTGATGGAGCTCCTTGGATGTGGAAGTTGTTGGAGCAAAGAGGGTTCCTTTGAGGAAGTCCGCCGGATGTACACCAAAGATGGAAAATGTGTACAGTGGCTTTGTATATGATTTGGTTGGTGTCCGGGGCTTCCTTGGCCTTTATTTATAGGCATGGAACCCTTGGGGAGTCTTCGGAGCCGTTGTAAAGGCTTAAAGAGCCGTTGGAGGCCAAATGGGAGTTGACTGGTCAAAGCCAACGGCTAGTTTGACTGGGCTACCGGCTGGCCGGTACAGCTCCACCGGCTGGCCGGTGCCTTGGATGTTGAGAAGCCCTTCTGTCCAGGTACCACCGGCTGACCGGTGCCAGAGCCACTGGCTGGCCAGTGGTCAGACAGTAGCTGCCACTGTTTCATCAGGTTGCCACCGGCTGGCCGGTGACAGAGCCACCGGCTGACCGGTGGAACCTGGCAGTGGGCAATGCCTCTGCCAGGTCCACCGGCTGGCCGGTGCTATCACACCGGTTGGCCGGTGGACTGAATTTCAGTCCACTTCTTGTCCATTCTTGGGCCAATCCTTTGGCAATCTTTTGCCTATCATTCACAACACTTAAAAAAAAGGTTAGACAAAAAATAAGGTGATTGTGATCATGAAAATCAAACAACGAGGGGAACGAGAGGTACAACAGTGGGGACCAACAGAAGCCCTATTGGGTAGCGAAGGATCATTATCTCTTTAATGTGGATCCAACTATACTAAATATGGTGGTAGGATCTATATAATCAATAGAACCACAATAGATTCCCTTTAATGAGTATGAAATTTATCATTTACAGCTTCATATATCTAGTCCTGTGATAAAATTTATCCCCACTATAATAATCCTTTCATTATTAATGATTTATTATTTTTAAAATAAACATTAAAGGTAAGATTAAAAATAAAACATTAAATTTATACATTTTATGTTTAATAAGAATTTATTCAAAACTAACCTATCTACTCATATGAGTTATATTTTTCAACACAATATTATCAAATTAGTAGTAAAACACAATTTATCTATTATTAATGTTTTGGTTATTATAAAAATTTAAATTACTCAAATAACAAGAAATAAAAATATAAAAAATAAAACAATATTTCATGTCATCCTATATATTCATACAAAAAAAACATGGACTAATGATGCATGAAGTTCTGAGGGAATGTATTGACATCTGGAAATTAAAAAAATTGAATCTAGGCCACCCTCTGAAGAATAAGTTTCACCATAATTGTGATATCCAATCAAATTTCTATGTTACATATTAACCCATGAAAATATTGTCTTCCCTATAATTTCAAACTCATAAATAGGTTCCCTTAAATATCTCTAACATCATTTTCTAATGTCCTAGCAAGGATCGCCCAAATGGGCTCATGATATATTTCTAGAATACCTCAGGTGCACCTACCTATCACCAGAGGATGGTGTAAATATATAAAGATAAATTATGAAAAAATAGAAGACTATTTAACATCATTGATATCTAAAAAATCAATGAATATTCATCATAATGTCAATTTGATTTTCTTACACGAATCGTGGAGTCAATGGGCTTAAAATACATAAAGTTATGTATCTACTAGTGGAAATACCTGTGATACCTAACTAATTAGGTCATGATACAATAATTAGATGAAAATGAACAAAGATTATAACATAAACAAAAAAACCATTAAATACACAAAAAAGTGATAAATTGGGATTAAAAATACTTTATATATAAACATAATCTTAATAGGTCCTAAAGGAGAAAATGTGCAACTCTATTGTGAAAAAGTTTCCATGGGAAGAACCATGGATTTTCCATCTGTAATTAGATCATTAGTCCACAAAAAACATCACATAATTACACTATAACACCACATAACATTTTTGGGTTCCACTCATGCCTCAGGATGCTCGCATCATGTATATAGGCACCCTTCCATTACATGGGTCATAAAAAATAAGGTTGACATGCATCTCTATGGGAACATGTGTAGGGTGAGAGTAGATTATAACACATTTAAGTCACCACCCAAACATATCCAATCATTCATAATTTCATCTATGAAATTTCATAAAATAAAATAGGATGCTCGTAGTAAAAAAGTAATTTTATCAATATGGTATGAGTAATAAAGTAGTTATTCCTAAAAAGTAGGTAGGTTATTCAAATTTCACAAACAATTAATGTATTTTTTATTGACTATTTATAAATGTTTATCTAAATAATTGAAATATAATTAAATCCATTATCAAAACTTAAGTAGGTACTTTTCTGACACAGGGTTCTGACCATCAAGTATGCACATCAAAAAACAGACTCTATTGAAGAAAATATCTTTATATATATGTGTGTGCCCAAGTATTAATATTTTTAAAAATTCCACTCACTCTTCACAGTATCGAACTGTATATACCTATATAACTCCCTCTCCTATTAAGTTACTAATATTCCCTTATGAATCAACATGTATGTATATATATATATATTCATGATTAGATATATATACATAATCTCATATTTATAAGTGACATAACTCCTATTATGGAAGAAAATATCATATATATATATATATATATAAGTCCCTATGAGAGGTTAATACCCATGCCTTAGACTAGAACCTACAACACTAGTCTCAGTACCAGTAAATCCAACATAGACCAACACAAGGCCATAAATACAAAATGCCACCAAAATAAAGCTCTATAAAAAATGATCATATCAGTATCACATAAAACAATAATGGGAAAAAATATCTATATAATATTTACCTAACATATTAAGTTGTCATTTTCATCTCAAAAGTGTCTCAATAGAAAAGTTTGTTGACTTCAATAACATACACTATACGTAAAAATGAATTTAAATTCCCAATTTGGTATAATAGGCATGGATTTATAAATTATTTAAGTGATAAAATTAAAAGAATACCAAACAAATGGGGGAATCATTTTAACATATTTAAATGATTAAAAAATAGATTTAAAATTAATAACATGGCATAAACATCACTAGAAAAGAAGTAATTCTCATTCAATCTAAAATTTTGCATAATGTTTTAATATTTAATGAGGGATATCCATTTACACATTGTTTAAATAATAAAAACATTTTATTTAATTTATAATTAAACAAAACAATTAATAAGGTATCACCCAATCCACCCTATAGCCCTACAATAACATGACATTGATATTATAATATAAAGACGATAGTATCACTAGTATAAGACTATGAAAATAAAAATCCCAAATCTAAGAAGGAATGATATTCCACCATCCACTTGATTTGAAAAATATATTATGGGTCAAATGGAGTTTAAGTTTCTTCCCAAACACTAAATCAAAAACCTTATCTTGAAAGTATCATTATTACCTGAATTTTATTCATTATGGACTCCTAATACCACCTAATTGAAGATAAATAAGCTTAGAACCTCAAATATGAACCATGGACTGAATGAGAGTTTGAAAAAACCATGGAATATATATAATCAAAGTATAAATCTAGAGGTTGGAGAGTCAACCTTATCTTTTAATATAGAAGTATCCTGTATAAACTTTTGGATAGATCGGAGTGAAGTTAGAATATATAGTTCAATAGAGATGAATTATGACAGATAATGACCCCACATTTAAAGAAACAAAACATTATTGGAGTGTTATACCCCAATATAGTGGTATAATATATTATTGTTAGGGGGAAAAATTCACTTTTCCCCTCAAAAAACACCATCACAACCTACTAATAACCTAACATGTCTCCATAGGCTACCTAATGGTGTTCTCAATATCCCTACACCCCACCATGATCCACCAGTATCTGGTGCTTCTATAACACCTTGGGTGTTTCCTCCATCCTCCCTTATTCTCAATAAATCATTCATTATCTACCTAATGTATAATTTACCCAAAAATGAAATTTTGAGGATAAAATTTATGGAGAATATTATCATTGGTGGGTATGAGTCTTTTCAACATCATTCACCATGGCCTCAACAAAAATCACATTGGATTTTCTGACTGCAAGTGATTAGATCACTCATTTTCCTCTTATGATCCTTCGACATCCATGATAACATGTGTTCCAATGGATTTGATATAGGATATCACTTGAAATATTCTATTGTTTATAAATTCAACCTCATGTACCTATCCTTATATTTTCATTTTCTATTATGGAATCCATAATCCAACTACGTGTGATTCTTATAGATGCTCCTTTACCCTCTATTTTCTTACATCCTATTATAAAAAACAATGTTTTACTTATATAAAATTCATTACCCAATTATAATTGGTTATATAGGATCATTTATTATTTACTTTCTAAACTATTGAATTTTCATAGACACACATAACCCATGTTTTTTCTTCTATAGTGACTATTAATAAGTCATTGATGATATTCATCAATTATATGAAAAAATAACTATATCAATTTAAATAACTTCAACATCACCAAAATTAACCACAAAACCATTAATAGTTTATTATCATATTGAATAGTGATGAATAACCCTTGAACATGACTTTAAATCACCTAACAAAGTATTAAATGATGATTTTTAATAATATTGAATAACATTTCTTACATTCTCTCGAAGGAAGAAATATAACAGTTTGGAAAACTAATAAGAACACGTATAAGGAATATATCATATATGATAAACTTAATAGATTGCATTGAAACCTAGGACATCCTAATATAGTAGTAAATTGGGTTGTTGAAGAATTTAAATTATTTTACCCCTGCACATTCCCTTTAGATCTTATTACTTTATTAAAAGGAACACAATTCAGACAATCATGTTTTTGAATACCCCACATAGAATATAATGCACATGTATAGAAACTAAAAAAACTAGACATATGGATCTTACTCGCTTCACCCACATATGGATAAATGCAAGGTTCATACACTTTGGATTGTGCTAGAGTACCAAAAACCCACTATAAAGTCACTAATTTGGGGGATAGAAAGTTTGGGTTTATTCACTCTTAACTAATTCTCATTGGGAATATAATGGTTCAAGTAATATCTTAGTGCCTCACATGTTCCACTCAATTATCCTCCTTTATGAATTACTCTAAAAGATATTAGTTTTATAGACTTGTGGGTTTCTTATCAATTTCTCAACATGAAGATCTCTCTATGAACAATATGTATAAAAATTGTGGTATCAATTATAATTCCATATATGATATTACAATTTATAGCATCTGATTCTTTGAAAATCAATGTCTATATACATTCATATTCCAATTTTAATAGTTTAATAATACATTCTAAAATTAAATAAATATTATCCAGATAGAATAATTACAATTCGTGAATTTTCTTTAATATGTTATTTAAAAAAAATTCAAATTTGGCCAACAGAACACCAGTTATCATATTTACATTCTTTTATACACAAAACTTTTACTCTAAATGATATTGCATCACTATATTTCTAGTTATAAATAACATAACCCGGTTTATTTCATATATTATTTGAATCCTATGATGATGAACACCTTTTACTCTTCTTCATTGTTTATTCTTGAATCCTGGTATTCATTTCATCTATCTTATCTATTTTCCCCATGTAAATACAATATACATTAATATATTCTATGAATTTTGAAAATCAATATCAATATTATGACTTCAGCAAATGTCTGACTTCCTATAATTCATATGCATCCATTAGATTTCTTCCAAGTGAATCAATGCCATAGATATTTAAAATGGAATTTATTGATCATCCCAAAAACTATAAAACCTTTTTATGTGAGAAATGTCAACAAATATTAATTTAATTTTTCATTTCTTAAAATTTCAATTCATGAGAATGTCCACAACTGTATCACAGGTTGGTTCCATTATAACTTTTCTTTAATTACTAGTTTCATTATGATTTGATATAGTTATCTATAGTGAAATTTTAATTTATATTGCTGAACGGATCGATAATTTACTTCTATGGACCTAATTAATTTTTTATAATAAAAGTATTATTGATAAATACCATTTATCATGGTGTTACATTTTTATAATAGCATGATAAAAATCCAATTCTTCTCAATCTTTAAACATGTTATAGCAAGACACACACTCTCACAATTTAAATCCATATATCCTCGAATCACATAATGTTACATATTCCATGAAATGGACATATTTAAAAAGGAAACCCCACTAAAATCATTCTAATCCTTTTCAGGGAGAAAACATATTTCCCATTTCATAGACCCCTAGGCTGAAAAACATACATATTATAATTACTCATATATATATCACCTCTTACATGGATTTTTGTGTAATGAAAATAATTATTCTATAAATATATTATATAATACCTTTGTAATTATAATAATTTCCAATTTCATAATCAATTCTTTTTGGAAAACCATTTTTTGACTGGATACTCTTATGTATTCTCTCATGAATACCATAATATATGATTTTTATTTTCTATGTGGATCAATAATTTTCCAAACTCACATATGGAAAGAAATTATGTATCATGGGGATTATCCTGGTAAAAATTGCCTATTTTATTTTTAGAATTTACATATCAAATGTTAAAACCTTAAAATTTATCATATCTTACAAATTTAAAACAGTCCATTGAGCACCAAACTACCCTTATGTAAAGAACCAAGATCTTACAAACTATCTGGAATATATAATGTATCAAAAAATAATTATATGTCTATATAGTTTTTTTCATTTTGGAATTTTATAATTCTAGAACATATTACACATCATCTAAATATCATATGTATTAGTAGTTAATATATTATATATACATATGAACATTATCAAATTCTTAAAACTCTTAATTTCTCATACTAACTCAACTCAAATCCAAACATATTAAACAATATAATATCTATTAATAATCATTAAATTATTTAACAACCTCATTAAACATCATCAAACATCATTATACTCCAATTCCATTTAAGTCAATGTTAAAAATTTATATATCACTATAATAACATATAGTTACTTTGTATGATGAATTCTATTACCATGTATGGTTCCTTTTAATGTTCAACTTCATCACATTACCATGTCTTCAATGTATTCTCAACCTTTATCCATGTCTTTATGAATTCCATCCTATAGATATTTTCAATCAACATACTCTATCCATGCCTTCAACATACTCATCCATTATATATATTCAATAAATAATTCTCACATCCTATTGGCGTCAAAAAAATATTGGTTAAAAAAACAATCTCTAAAAAAAATCTATCATTAGTAACATTCTGGGACTATCAACAAATCCAACATAAAACTTCCCTCTTATAATAATCTCTCACTCTAGATTTTTTTGAAAATAATAATATAAAATCTACAAACTATCATGAGAGGGAGATAATCTATCCTCATTTATCTTTCAATCCAATATCCAATGAAAATATAGATTTAATGGTCTTCAGTCCTCCCACAATATCATTAAAATTAAAATTGTTCACCATTATTATATACTTCGTTTCATGTTCCTATTTTTCAGAAATGATAGTAGCATATATCACCTAATTCATAACACTTTTTCAATAATCACCTTACATTATCTTTTCATGAAAGGTCATCATTTTATCATCCTTAAAAGAATATCAATAATTAAAGAGACTATACTACCACTTTATGTTGAATTTTTTTCACCTTAAAACATTAGGTACTTTTAATAAATTGTTGAATATCACCAAAAGCATTGACATTAATTCAACCATCCTTCAGTGTAACATCAACTTAAATGAAAATAAAATTTCAATAGAACTATTATAAACAAATTATAGTTATGGAATGTACTAATTGTTCGTGAGTCATAAAAATATCTTTTATGTCTACTGAGTAACAAAACAATATCGGAAGAAATATATTAATTATATAACATATATTTGATCCATGAAACTCACATAAATCTATAAGAATGATAAAAATTAGAAATTAGGTTCCTTAAATATCAAACATACTTTCATATCAAAAAACCATACACAATATTATCAATAAAAAACAAATAAAGTGCAATTTTCGTTAGTCTAACCATATGTTGACCTAATTGATACCAATTTTTCATGTTAAAATAATGATATAAAATGATATTTATGATTACACATTCATTATATATTTTCTCCTTTCTTGAATTAGTTTAATCATACCTTGAATGGTTATCCCAAACTACCATTATTTTATTCATTTCTTGATAATAAATATTTTGTAAATCGTTATTATGGGGATTCTAATTACTGGTCATAACAAACCATTTTTCAATATAATTTACTATATTTGAATGAAATAAAATGATAAAACATTATTATTTCATATACAAGTAGAAAATGTTTCCTCTATTTATATTCCATCTACTTCATAATGTTATCGTACTTATTATTTAGTGTTTTCAACTACCTGATAAAATATTGAAAAACATTGAATTCAAAAAATAGATTGACACCATTATAAAATCTTGTAAATAGTTTTGAAACCCATTTCACTCTAAATAATGATTCTTACAACCATTATTTCATAATATCAACATTAATAACATGATCCATATTGGATTTTTCATGTTGGATCTTTAATATCAGTTACTAATTTTGATTGAACCTTTCTATCAATAGTGATTTCTCTAAAGTCAGTAATTTCATGTATTTATTTTGATCACATTAAAGACCCATTGATCCTATCTACCCCTTTTACATATACCACATACAATCATAATATGTAAAAATTATGTACGCGAGGATAAGGGTGCACCTAACATCCCAATTACTGGACTACAGTTGGTCCTTAAGAATCACCAATTTTCTTTTTTATTTTCTTTTAAATATTTTCATTGTTCTTGATACCACCTCTACATATTGTGAAATTTTTTCTCTATAATTTGAAATTCCCCAATCCAAAATATGTGATCTTTTCAGGGATACCACTTTTCCATATCTCATTCTTCTTCCATGTGATTTTACCATGTAAAATTGTCAAATTTCTCTTCATATTCCATTTTATTTACATTTCAATGTGGTTTTATTCAATTAACATCCTTATTATGAGCCATGAGTATAATATTATATTTTCTTTTATTAAAAAAATCACTCTATGTAATGGATTATGATAGTGAATAAACATTGGTTCTTGATTCTCTCTCTATTTCAATCATTTATTACAATATTACAATGTTATGAATCTCTTCTCTAGTCAGACATATTGTTCAATATTTTATGATCATTAAGAATAAGATATGATACATTTTATCTTTTTATAATTTATATGAATATTTATTGGATGATATTTTGTTTTCAATGCTCTTCATTCATTATTGTGATTTTTTATTCCATATACACACTCACGGTGTGTCCCAATTATTTATAAAGTATAGTATAATTACAACTTTTCACATATACATTTTCTTAAATTTTAAAAGGGTAATACAATATTTATTTTAATTAAATATTTCATCTTCCATGCCTAACAGTTATTGATGATTCCATATTGGTTTTCATTAACTTCTAATTTCCCTTTCTGGAATTTAGGTTTTCTTTAACATCATTGATCTTTATATCTTTCTCCTTCCACTAAGAAGAAATGGTCTCCATTCATAATCATTCTTTTAATTGTAATTCGATTCTAAAATTAGTATTTTATTTGATATGAATAGAATTTGATCTCAAATCATTTTCTTTGGCCATTCTTTTTTTCAAAATTTCTGGAAATTTCTACAAGAATATCACTTTGATTAATCATTTTGAATACATTATTGAAATAGATCCATTCAATTATATCTCAAATATTTTTATATATAGTTTTAAAATGAATGATATAGTGTAAAAATATAATAAACTCTATGACCGATTTTCATTAGATGAACCCTGTCAAATAGAGCCTATATCTCTCCTTGATTACTTCTTGAACAATGTTTGGGTTGAAAACACAATGTAGTTACCACACCATCACTGGAAAAAAAATACTTTATTAAATATATATTAAAGAGTATATATCTAGTTATGTGAATCAACACTTCAAAATAATGTTAGATTTATATTATTTAATAAAATTAGGAACAATAACTTCTAGAAAATTCTCTATCATTTTAATGGTTTTATACCACTTATTTTTATTCTTATTTCCATCATATATAATGAAATATTATCAAACCGATTCACATTATTTACTTGTGATGATATCCTGATTTACATCTTTAGGAACGGTTCATGTTACAGACACCTCTTTCAAATTCATCCAAATATCATTATAATACATTAAGTGAAATATTTTCCTAAATACACCCTCTTCTAAATATTCATTTAAGGCCTTATTTTCCCACAAATAAATACCCAAATTCCATTAATCTACAACGAATATAATTCCATATCAATTTTATGGAACAAATCCAATTTAAAATATATCGTGATTGATTATAATTTTTACATCTAAATATCTCATTATATAGTAAATCTAATTATAAAGATTAATTCCATAAATAAATATAGAAATTTTCATTTTATAATCTATATTTTTCATAATCATTAAATATTTACAATCTGAATATGTTATATTAAATCCACAACCAAACCTGTTATCTATAATACCACTTAGAAGCATTTAGAGGGTATGAATAAGGGTGTTACCAAATTAAAATTATTTCACTACACCCTTTACCTTTATATATATTTCTCTTGTTAGATTAACACTATTCAATCTATCTATTTATTGAATGAACCCCCATGAAATATCATGCACATGTGAATAATTTTACACATGTAGGGATAGATGGATTTTACTGGGTGCGCTGAGAGTGGCATATATCAAAGGATAATATATTCATAATTGTGTAGGTGTAGAAAAAAACCACTATAATATCATTATTTTGGTGGATATAAATTTTTGGTGAATTCAATCCTCACTAAGGATCACTTATTATACAATGGTTTTGGTAATATATCATTTCCTTTTATTGTTATGTTCTCTTAAAATTGAAATTTTATAGGCATGCAGTAATCTTCTCTATTTATCAACATTAAGGTATCATCATCATCATCATAAATACATAATTTAATTTACATTAATATTATATATGTCATTCCTCATTTTTTCCCTTATTCTTAAAAAAAATTCCATGTCTAGATATATTCAAATATATCTTAGAATCGTTGAAGTAATGTCTTCCAAAAAAAACATCTCATAGAAGAAAGAAATATTATACTGATATAATAATAATGGAATAAGAATTATCTTCAATGTATCATTTATTCAACTAACCATCTGTGATCAGTATAAATTCTGTAATCTTCTTCACTTCTTACTCTTCTTTTATACATAGTGTTTTTATTCTCAAAATAATATCTTTTATATAATGTTGTTTGGTAACAACTAAACCCAATTTATTTAATATATTCAATGAATCACATGTCATTATCCACTATTTTGTATTTTTCTTATCCATTATTGGAACTCTCTATTAATTTATTTTGTCATATCTGTGATCTATATGTCTATACAATAGGTTTTAATATATAATTGAAATATTTAAATACAATCTTCAACAACATCCAATTCCCTCTACTTAATATAAAGCAAATGGATTGTTTTGAAGTGAATATCCATCATATATATTCAAATAGGTAGTTTATAGTCATCCCAAAAACTAACCAACATTAATGAGAGTGCCAAGTCACTACATATTAATTGAATTACATATTTTTCCAAATTTTATTTCTTGAAAAACCCCTATGGAGGTGTCAAAGGTTGGTTGTTTCATCATTTTTCTCCAAATTATAATTTCATAGTGGTATTTCTTTATAAAAAATCTTGTTTTAAGATGCAAATTTTTTCCATGCTTATTTCACCATGGTAAAACCATTGTGATAGAGTCCCTTTAATCATTGAGTGACCATTTTATAATATTTTTATGAAATCCATATGTTCTTGATCCCCAAAACTATTTTTCCATGACTGGATCCTGCATGATGAAAATCCATGGATCCTCTATTCTATATGGCGTGATATTCTAGAAAATGGGAATCTCCAAAACATAAGAAACACTAAAATATACATAAACCAAAGCATACCATATATTTTATTGACTTAATATAGAAAACAAGGATACATAAAATTTACATTAGAATAATTTATATACACCTCAACTATAGGTTGGCCTTCACTCTGATGGAAAAACTTCTTCCAAAATAACTGTTACATATTGCATAGATAATTATGTTGATTTTTATATTATTTATCTATAAAGACATAAAAAACCTTACATATTGGTTGGATGAACATTCATGTTTTCACCCGATTACCCATATGTATGATTCCGTCAGGACCTAGTGAAACATGACACAAACCACTACTACACCAAGACCACATCCAATAGGCAAGGGGCTAGTGATTAACACTTACTAGAAATATCCCAAACATGGGAGTCATTAGACTAATTTAACTGTACACACACACACATCCATGATTAAACAATGTTGAAATGTAAAAAAACTCACACAAATTATTTCATACATCTATAATCCCACAATCATAGTATAATAATAATGTACTGAATTTGGTAATGGGGAAAAATATAATACCAACCAAAAACTCTAGGGATTCCATCATTTTTAGAAGGTGAAGAATAATATCAAATGAAACCTCCAAGAAAACACCTTACTCTATCTATCTCAATCAATGATCTATCCTTCCATGACAATATCATATATTATATAATCTGTATAAGACATTACATGTTTGAAAGGATTTAATATAGGGGTGTGTATACCACTACCTAGTTGGACACCCTAAAAACACTAAACACATAGCATAAAGAATATCTAAATCATAAAAATGGTATAAAAATAAATGGAAACCACTAGGTATAATCGATAATGACACCACGTCTCCAAGAGGTCTCAACTAAACTGATATCCATAGGATTATACTCAAGGCTTCTAGGAAATTCTTTTTCAATGAGAACCCACTCAATGATCCCCGAAATCATAGACAATCATCAATGAGGTGATGATCATTAGGCCCCTCTCAAGAAAAATACCACAAATTCTTGCATACATATATAATACCAAAATGAGAGTATGATAATAATGTATAGAATGTGGTAATGGGGAAAAATACAATCCCAATCAAAAACTGCAGAGAGTCCATCCTTTTTAGGAGTAGACTACTATCAAATGAAACCTCCTAGAAAATAGCATAGTTTATCTATATCAATATATGATCTATCCTCCCAAGAAAATATCATATAGTATATCATATTTATAAGACATGCCAAGTTTGAAAAGTTCCCATATAGGGGTGAGTATAACAATACACAGTAAGACACCCCGAAAACACTAAACACCTAGAATCAAGAATATTTAAATCGTAAAAAGGGTATAAAAATCCTTGGAAACCCTAGGTATAATCGATAAGGACACCACATCTCTATGAGGTCTTAACTAAACTGATATCCATAGGATTGTACTCAATGATTCTAAGAAATTAATATTCCATTAGAACCCACTCCATGATCCCTGATATCATAGACACTCATCAATGAGGTGATGATCATTAGGCCCCTCCTAAGAAAACTAACCAGTCTCATAAAACCCCAATAGTGAGATGGGGGATCACACCCATAACCACTAGGGTACCCCACAAACACAATCTATATTAACCCACTATATATGAGATCATATTCCAATGTTATCGTGAACCCTACAAAAATGCCCTTTTAGATAGAGGATCAACTACCATTCATAGAGGTCATATTGATTCAAAAAACCCTACCTATTTTATAAGAATTAATGATAGAGGATCACAATCTGATCTCATAGAGGGGAATTGAAAAATCTATATGAGACACATCCTCTATAGGGGACCAAAATCCAGATTTTTGGATGTAATGTTGCACTGTACCCTTAAGGGGACAGACCATGGGAACCCAGTCACCTGATATAGGTCTGATACCAAATAAATAAAGGGTTGGAATCAACCTCAAAACTGGGTGCATAGTGTGTAATGGGGGTACCCGACAATGAAATATCAACCTACATATACACAACATGTACTAAATGGTAAAAAAAATTAGATGTCTTCTAGAACACTACTCATTCAAAAACAATTTCTTCGTGTAATCCATGTCTACCCATGTATTACCCTGTATACTAAGAACTATAACATCCCTTGCACCATGGGTTACATGTCAAGCTTCCATGTGAAGGTAACATATCATGTGGTAGGTTTCACAAGACATGAGATCCTTATCCTCACCATGGAAACCCTATATACACATAAGGTGTCCTACACGACATGTAGTTCTGGATTACATGTCGTGTAACCTATGAATTTCTAGAACATATGGGTTTATCCCAATTTTTCTATTAGTGATTCCACTATTTTGATTTCATCTAGGAATCATGGATTTGAGCTGGCCCCTACCCTGTCAGCACCAATTTTTGGGATTAATTCTCCAATCTACTCAAAAATCACCTTTGTCTTTCCATCTATCAGAGAGGGGCATAAAAATTGGGATGAATGACAAACTTTGGTCTGATATGGTCCACCACTAGTCATCCATCACCATAAGACCCCAATTTCATAATCAATCCTTAAACATACAAATGGTATTAATCCATTGTACTGTAGAATGGTTATATAATGATCGAATACATGTTATTTCCTTAAAATGATGGAAAAATGAATATCCTACCATCAATGTGCTATTAAATGGGGGAGAAATACATGGACCAGAAAATTTGTGGAATGAAATTCAACCTATTTTATTTTTAGCCTCAATTCATTATTGACAAATTAGAAGAACAAAAAATAAAATAATTTAGTAAAAATAATCCAATTCTAAATAAAATAGACAATCAATTTAAGAATCCAATATTGTTCATGGAATTGATTTGTGTTCGACAAAGATAAAGAAAAATATAAAAATAACACAAATAAAAAGTCCTACCTTGTTGTTAGATTGATATATATTGATGAATAGTATTATGCTTCCTTTATTGGTGAGATCTATGAAATCTGATGGCATAACGATCCTTATTCTCGATATGATCTGATGTAGTTCACTTTGAATGATCTCCTACAACCATCCATTAGATATTCAAGGTTCAGTGGCTAGCCCTAAGATCTCATCATTAATGTCTATTTTTAATCAATTTCAGTTAATGAAAATTTAATAAAATAAATTAATTTCATTTAATTTATTTATTAAAAAATTCACCCTTTTGCGAGAAAAACCTGGATGACTAATGTGATCTATGTTTATGTCATTCCTGAAGTAAAAAATGGGCTCTAAACTCAACAGAATCCACATATTTCTGATCCAAGCATATATTTAAGAGTTATTCCACTTTTTTAGGAAAATTATTCCAGTGATATATTAATATTTTTTACATTTTTAATTATTCATTATGGGCTCCCTATGTCTCAAACTCCCACACTATCTCAGTTCCTGGCTCAGAAAATAATAAATTAAATATTATGAAGTAATATATAGAAAAATTAGATTTCTAAAATTCTCCCAACCATAGGGATTTTCTTCATGAAAAGTTAAAACCAACTAAAAAGGATGAGGGTATGGATCTTGCATCCGGGTCTACCACTCTCTTATTCTCTCCTAAAATTCACATGCTACCACCCAACATGCATTAGGGGAATAAATCCCTAGCAAAGGATCCTCTCCAACCACTCCTCGATGTTGACCCGGTACTCAATAAAGGTACTACCGTCCTTAATGGCCATATCTCCTTATCCAATATCATGAGAGTGGTCAAATACATACCTCCATATCTTAAACATTGGAATCCAAAAAGTACCATATCTAATTGACGTAGTAGATATAATAAGTATGCCTCCTCGCCAACTCTATATAGTATCTAGAGAGTTCTAATGAATCTCATAGAAAGATTTCCTCTCATGCAAATCTCTATAATTCACATTGAGGTGAGACCCTTAGGAACACATGGTCCCCCCTAAAACTCCAGAGGCCCCCATCATCTATTCTCATTGGACTCTTGATGACTATATGTACTCCTCATCCAATCATGAATGATATGTACCTTCTATATCATTTTTATCATTAACAGAAGGAACATATGTTATAACTCTCTGTGGTCAGTCCAACATAGGGGTGACCTATTGGGTATCTCATTAAAGGGATTGAATGGTGTCATACTAATAGTGGAATGGTAGATGGTTTTGAACCAAAACTCCACCAATGGTAGGTGATCCTCCAATCTACATCCCAAACACAATATGATATCTTGTAGCATGTCCTTCAAGACTTGAATGATACACTCATTCTGTCTATTATTGAGGGGGGAAACACTATTCCCAAATGAAACTGAGTCCCAAATGCCTCTTTCCATACTCTCCATAATTGTGATGTGAGTCGACCATCAGAGACAAAAACAATCATCAAGGGAACTCCAAGGAGCTCGACTATCTCCTACATCAACAAGGATCCTAAGATCTCTACTGAACACTTTTCTCGAATTTATAATAAGTGGGATGACATTTTGTGTCAACCTATGATCACTCGTATGAAATTTTTTCCCAGGGGCATACATGTTAACCCCATCTTGAAGTCCATTTATATCTCATCCCACTTATTCTATAGAACCTCAAGGGGTTGATCTAAACCTATTGGATCTTGGTTCTCAGCCTTAACATAATGCCATGTGACGAAATGAGATTAATAATATGCAATTAAAGCATAATGCCTAGCAACCAAAACTGACATCATAGGCCCTAGTAAATATTCTCCACACATGGATGTACCCCCAATGGGGATATATGGAGTTATCTCATAACCTCCTCATGAAACTTCACTGGAACCATCAATCATCCTTTGAAAGGGATAACATGCTCCCCACCTTTAAGAAGTCCATCATGATCCCATCCAGTGGATATTTGAGTACATAGGGTCTCACAGTCAGTATCTCTAAATTTATCATCTCTAAAATGCTATATATGGTTTGGGGTAACAACCATAAAATGATGATATAATGCACCATCCTTGTCTACTGGAAAAGTACAATTAACATAACTATACTAACTCCCCATCCAATAATTGAGAATAATATATCTTTTTAAGAATCTATTCAACCATTTCCCCCTCCCAAGAGTATAAAAAATCTCAAAGTCATTGTCTTTGAGAAAATCTATCTATTTTCTATGTCTCAAGTTACGATCCTTCTAAAAGAAGATATACATTGTAATATTCTAGTCATTGTAGATTATAATTCACTCACCCATCTAGTGTTATTGACACTTATTCATGGTGAAAAATAAAATTACCGGATCAACATCATGGGAATCGAAGTTCTACTCATGATGTGTCAACTTCCTAGACCCATAGGAAATCAATATATGCATCTACATCAAGACACAACCCTTCCCTATCCCTAAGGCATTAAATAACACAACATACTCAACACTCTCCTCTAAACATCTCAAGATGGGGTTTCCCATCAACCTCTTCCTCAACCCCATAAAATACTTGTGGCACTTTCCTATCCACATGAATGGATACTATTTTCTGGTAAATGAAATCAATGGTGTTGTAACTATAAATAAATTAGGTGAAAACATCTGATAATACCATGCCAAACCAAGAAAATACAACACCTTAGTTACAATATTGGGTAGATAGCATTCTAGTAATTCATCAAACTTTTTTGAGTCTACTACATTTTCATGCCTCTTAGATGATGTGACCCATGAATTTGACATCTTGAATACAAAAATAACACTTCAAGATATTCCCATAAATTTGTTTCTTTTGAGATTGTGTCCAAGTCCATCTAAAATTGTCTCATGTTCTCTTACTGATATGTTGAGTACACTACGATATCTTTGATGAAGACCTCAAAAATACTAGTATAAAATTGGATGGAAGATCAGGTTCATGAGACATATAGACACTACTGGGGAATTTGACATGATAAAAGGCATAACTATGTACTTATAGTTACCATAAAGACAACTAAATTTCAAATTTAGTATATCCTCATATCATACTCACACCTAGTGATAACCTGATATAAGGTCAGTCCTCAAGAAATGATGTGCCGCTCTCCACTGATTGAAGAGCTTGTTATTCCTCGGTAGTGGATACTTTTTCACGACATTCACTAGAATCATGTTTTGATAATCTACACATAACCTCAATCTCTCATACTTCATTGTAGACATCAACACTCGAGTTTTTTGGGGTGAATAATGGTTCTCATTAAACCCTTCCTCTTCAAGTCCTATAGCTACTCCCTCAACACAAGAAGATCTAGTGGAGACATCTAATATGATGATGTAGATATCAAGGCCTCCCCATGGTGAAATTTAAATCCTATGTCTATATCTATTATTGGAGGTAATACTAGACCATCCTCAGGAAAAAAAGTCCTCATAATCTGCTACCATTGTAGGAAAATGGCTTCCCCTAGCATCCACTACTCCAAGAGTCATGTTACCCAACTGGTGAGTAATCACCTGCATTGTCTTATACTTGATCCCATAATACTTTTCCAACGATATCATTTTCACACACAAAGGAAAAATGCATTCAATCACTATGGACACACTACATCATCCATCTAAAATAGTCAACTATGGGATGAAATGGGGATAGATAGTATGTAAATAAGATGACATCATAAGGCATCATTGTTTCTATAATGATATCATATATGAAGCTCTTCCCTCTAAGAATTAGATCGTAGTATTTTCAGAGGTTTAAAATCACCAATCCATCCCCTATCAAAGTCGATAACTGTAACATTAAACCCAAAGGATCAACCATAATCCTTATATACAGATCCAGCTGAGTGGTAATAAACGGATTAATCACACATATGTCTATTAGTACTATAAATAAAATAGAAAAGACACAGATCATAGCTCATTTCATCCCGGGTGACTCAGTGTCATGGGAATATATAGCATGCATCTATCCTCTTCCACGACCACAAGCTCATTATACCGATAGGGGACCACCTGGGGGTGGTGGTGGTAATATTTCAAACCTCTAACCACCTCATGATAATCAACCTACCCCTCTACCAAATCTACCTCGCTACACCCCTCCATGCTCCTACCTCTATCGCTATCAAGGATTTCCCTCAACCCTCTCCCGTATAGTTGTATGATGGGTCATAAAAGTTCATTAAATATGTCCCCAACCATCACAGGAGAAACACTTCCACTCCCTAGACATTTTTTATCCATCATGAGATCCCTACACCACTTTTCATCTATCTAGGGATAATCTCATGATGTATACGACATGCCTGAATCCGTGTTACAACCATCAGTTACCTATTACTGAGGAATCATTTTTTGGGTTCCCACTACCAACACCCACTATCATCAACTACTCTTTTAGGAATCTCTCCATAATTATGGGATAGTCCAAGAATCCAGTATAAATCACAATTCAAAGAGATTTCATGGATTCCATGATATCACAAAATAATCCCTACTCAAAAGTTAATTCCCTTGATAACAAATCTCCTTCCATATCTATGGAGTGTCGTAAGATATTATTCTGAATGAGCATATAATCCACTATATTCCTTCCAACCTATTGCATGTGAAGGATTTACTAGAGTGAAATAATCACAACATGGCCAGACGAAGCTCTTATGTGAAGAGAAGCATGAATTATGACTAGAAGAGATTTGTCTCGTCATGTGAATAAGTCACCAGACTCCACCATCGCCCAAAGGGTCCTAGAATAAAACTTTCCATGAGGACAACTATATAATCTGTAGGTATCCTCACAAGTTGGAATACTAGAGTGACCACCTCTAGCTTGTCCTCAGTCACCTAGGGGTCTGTATCACCCTAAAATCATGGAAGTCACTGCCTCTAGAATTCATTTATTGCACTCAGCCACTGTGAATCCACACCCATAACATATAGTGCTAATTGTATCTAAATGGTTGGTGGTATAGCCGGTAAACCACCAGGGGTAATATATACATTACATGCCCCTATACTAAAACCTCATCACATGGTAGATCTTCCTCGTGATCACATTGTGTAATCCTTTCGGGTTTTTGTGGAGTCATCCTGAAATAAACAATATTTACCATGGTCAAATTGTGTGTCGGGTAAGATGACACAAGAGTGAAATGAAAACCAAAAACCATTTATATATGATTCATGTATGAATGATTCAATTATAACCAATTTTTTTAGATGTATTTCCTAATGTTAGGTGATTAGAGTCCCGGTGTATGGATACATAGGCTGCCACACCAAAAATGGAGTCTATGTCCCGAAATATAAACTTGATACAATTAACACTATTGATATAAAACAAAAAACATTCTTACAGACTCCATTACTATGGTGGGACAAACTAATCTGATACCACTCTCTCATGTCCCATCCCAACAGGGCCAAAACAATGACTATCCTAAGACATCCTTCAATAGATCAGGGGTTGGAAACCATCACCAAGTAAGCATATCACACACATTAGATGTATGGTCCAAATTTAAATACACACACACACACACACACATAAAAGTACATAAAGGATGAAATTTAAATGACTAAAATGAGTGAATGCATGAATCTATAATACCGAAATAAGTGTATGAAAATAAACTACTAAACTTGATAAAGGGGCCAAATAAAATCCTGACCTAAAACTGGAGAGAGTCCAACTTTCTCAAAACGCAGGGAAAACTAAAAAATGTAATCACCCAAAAAACACCTTCGTATGTATGTCTCATGTTATGCTCCACTATCTCCCATCCCTCTTAATACACTACCAAATAGGCTATCAACTACATAATACACACCATCTTTCGATAGATCCCATGCATGGATGAGTATAAAAATACATAGTAAGACAAAATGATAACACTACAAAAATAGAATCATGAATTGTTAGCTTATAAAAATGGTATATAAATCAAATGAATAATCTAGATATACTTAGAAAGGATACTGAACCTCTAGGAATTCTCAAGCAAACTGTTATCGATAGGATTTTTTGGGAAGCTTATAGGCAATGCTAATTTTGGGAGAACCCACTCCATGATCCATGTCATCATTAGATACACTATTCCAAGAGGTCGTGATTATTGGTCCCCACCCATTAAAACACACAATTCATTGATTACATTGACACTCAGATGAGGGATCACACCAAGGACTATTAGGGGACACCACAAACCCAATATTGATCAACCCACTCTATAGAGGATTACATTACAATGATACTGAAAACCCTACAAAAATGAAAATCTAGATGGAGGATCGACTCCCCAAGCATAAAGGTCATATTGATTCAATGAACCCCACCTAGGATATATGAATGAATGATATATTACCACACATTGGACTCACTAAGTGACACCAATAACTCTATTTTAGACTCATCCTCCAGAGGGGATTAAATTCCAGATCTATGGACATAATGTCATATTATGCCATGGATTTGATGGATGAAGGGAACACACTCAACTGATATTTTTCCAATACTGATGAAACTAGGAGCACCAAAAACCCATAAAGGGGGTGAATGATATTTATTAGGGGAACATAGTGTGTCTAGACAACACATTGTTGTACCATGCGGTGATACCTCACTCGACATGTAAACATCCCTATACACGATGTTTACCAAAGGGTACATGCCATATAGAGATATTAAATCACCCTACCCATTTCATATATCCATGTACATGTACTCTTGGTCTACCTTTGTAAAAACTCATATTTGTGGTAGTGTAACATCACATGAACCTTGTGTTACACACTGAGCCACCAGGGGAAGATCACACGACATGTGGTAGGGACCATATGGGGGTTGATATTTATCTTCACCGTGGAAACCCTACCACCACACAAGGGGTCCATCAAAACATGTAATTTCTTATTACACGCCATATAATAGAGAAACTCCCAAAACTAGTGGGTTCTTCCCTATATCATCATCAATGTTGTCACCGCCATGATTCCATAAAATAATCATGAATATGATTTCTGTTGTCCCCTATCATCACTGATCACCAGGATCCATGCTCCAATCTGCTCTAAAATAACCTATATTGGGTCATTTGTCATTGTCTATCAAGAAAACCATGAGTAATGTGAAACCAAAGTATGACCCAGTCCATATCCAATCATCCTCCATCTCTTTAGCTTGATCTAATACTCAATCATGAACTATATACTCAATATCAATCTGTTCCATTTAAGAATTGTCACATAATTATGGAATACTGAATATTTCATCGAAATGTAGGTAAAATTATTTTCCCATGATGGACGTGAAAATAAATGTGGGAGATATCCATGAACCCTAAAATGTGGGGAATGACCCTCATCCTTTTTTTTAAATTTTTTCTTTTATCCATTTGAAATGTTTTAGTCGAAAAAATGGAAATAATCAAGAAAAAAAATCATTCGTAAACAAAATCAACTATTAATGTGTGAATGAATTACTATTCGTGGAATTTATCTGTGTTTGACCTAGATAAAGAACATGATAGAAATCACACAAATAAAATATCATACCTTGAGTTTGGATCGATCAATAATGAATAATAGTCTTGTGTTTCTATCAATGGAGAGATCCATGAACTCTGATGGAATAATGAACCTCAATATTGAGCTAAACAAATGTTGTTCTCTAAGAATTATCCCCTCCAACAGTCCCCATGATCTCCAAGAATAAGAGACTAACCATTGTATCTCATCATAATCATGTATTTATAAGAAATTTCATGTTATTACAAATTAAAAAAAATAAATTTATTTTATTTATTTAATTTTATTATAAGAATTCCCATGAAAGAGTCCATCCTGAGTGCCTGAAAGGCTCTAAGGTTATTTAATTACTAGGGTGAAAGACATGATTTGGACTTATAGGAGGCCTTAGATTTCTAATATGAGGTTCTGTTTAAGAGTTATTAAACACTTTAGTATAAATACAAACACATGATATTAATTTTTTATTTTTTTTTCAAATATTAATTTCAAGTTCAGTGGGACTCATAATCTCATGTTGTCTCATCACCTAGATCCATTAATAATTCAAATAATAGACTAAAATAATACATGGAAATATTAGATTCAGTATACATTGGTAATCTCGAGGTGATTTAGTATGTTTCATAGTTTCATTCTTGAAAAATCTTAAGTATTAAATGGTGTCACATGGTTACCATTATTTATTAACTCAATATTGTTTTCAAATTAATAGATCAACCATTACATATCGTAGTACTTTATTAATTTTATATAGCTTTCTCAGCACCTGGGAAACCTAACATATATTTAGTTTTCCATTTACTAAAAACCTAGGTTAATACATACCATCTAGTAAATATTCTGTATCAAATAAAATATACTATGTATACTCATGATTGTTTTTCTTATGTCGTTGTTTCAATTATTTTTTTGATGGTTCAGTTCCAATGGGGTTTATTCATGGGACAGGAAACAACAAACAACAAATATATCCTTGATGGTTCATGTTCCTTCTTTCTAAATGTATGTTCTTGTTGGGGAACTTAACCAATTATTCTTAAGCACTCATATTGTTTAAAAGGATTGTACATTGTTCTCATCACACGTTTTTTGGGGAAATTATTTCCTACTCTAGGAATCTCTTATAGATTTAATACATATTACTAAATCCCTTTTAAATGGAAAATATAGAAATTTTCACCCCAATGTATTGATAATCAATTATAGACATGAATTTATCAGTAATCATATGTATGTTGTATAGGTTCCTCGACAATAGAAAGATGAGTTTTTCTATGATGCTAGTTTTATGCCACATAGTTAGGCACTCAGGAATTCATTTTCATCTATGGTGGAAAGAGTTTTTATATATTGGTATCATTCCCACAAAAGGGATTTTCTATGTATTCTTAAGAGATGGATCATAACCCATGTAGTTTAGTTCCACATAATGGGTCACATCATAGCTTTTAAGGTCATGTGATGAGGACCAAACCATGTAGTTTAATGTCTCATGACAAGGAAATCATGGAAAAGAGGCCTTGAAAAAGATAGTGAGATACTTAATATGAAATGAACATTTCTAGTCGATTTAATAGGGAATATAGACCTGTTATGGAATGAAATAAACTGAGGATTCGATCCAATTAGGATGAGGTAACAATGACCTCGAATTAATATAGCCTCCCAATTGGGGGTTTGATATTACTATTAATATACCCCAACAAAGATGATGATGCCAGAACTAGAAATCATATTTCCTTATGGGTTGGATATGACCCTAAGGGGAATATATCTAATATAATATTAGGGTGAGTTTTGGATATTGGATTTGAACCTTATGGAGGCATCCTACATATCTTTCTTAGACAAGAATCATTCCTATGTAGATTGGAATGGTTGGGGAATACTTCCATAGAATATTACCAAGGGTACTTTATTGGGAATATTTTCTAATGATGGTTTCTCTCATGGGTAATATACCACTTTATGAAGATAGTGACATGGTTTGGGCTTACACCTAGAAGAAGGAAAATTTAAGGTTATTTTATTGTGGTAATGTCATGATCACCTCTAGAATCTAAGACCACATGAGTGATGTTTGGTGTGAGAAACAAGTGGAAATATAAAATCTATAATTTTTTAAAATATCCATCATAAATTGATTGATAATGAAAATGGTATGATTGGTGGGAGATTTAATGAACAAAATACTAGGTACTTACTATAAGAAATATGCCTCCGGGTGACTCTTTAGGTTGATGGAAGAGGATGCAACACAAAACATCAATGAAGGGAAAGGCCAGTGGTTCCCCTCCCTGTATGAAATGGTAAGTTCTCTAAAATTTCTTCTATGGTCAGGGTCCTTATTAACATGATAATGAATGATTGAGAACAATATTCCAACCCTACCTATTTGAAAGGTTAAATGTGGGATTATTTTTCAATTGGAATACATGATCAAGATAAAACTAACAAGTCCAATGCTTTGATCATACATTTATATAGGTTTTTGAAGGGATATTGGTTTTTCTCCCTTATATTGGAGTCCCAATGAGAGTTATTCCATATAATTTATGATATAAGAGGGGGATTAGTGGTAACATCATGTAGGTGGTACCTGGGTGAGTTTGAGGGTGATTCTCCCAGGTGATAACAATGTGAGGAAGATTTGGGATGACATCACAAACGTGATACCTAGGCAATATTGACATGATCATTCTCAGCTAATGCATGGGGGAGATAGATGTGACCTCACCTAGGTAATTCTGAGGTGATCTGAATTTTACTAGGTGATTCCTAGGTGTTATTATAAGATATCACCTAATATATACCTAGTCCTGTCAAATAAGATTTTTCCGATGTGATACATTGGTGAATCAGGTAAGACCTCACCCAAGTGATTCCTAGTCAAGTAAAACTAGATCATTCCCTTGTGAAACATGGGTGAATCAGTTAAGATCTCACCAAAGTTATAACTATGTGGGTTGGATTAGACATCACGGGGAAAGGAACACCTAGAAAACCACACATGAGTGAGTATATCCTCTAATCTATAAGGGTCTCCTTAGGTTCTCTTTGGAGGGTCTCACATATGTCCTTTTTTCAGGGATTGGGACATCACCCAATTAATTTTAGACTAGGGGAGTGTCTCCTCATATATGTACTTAGTGTTTCAAAGAACAAATAAACCCTAATACTAATACTCTCATTAATTCCCTTTTATTTTAATTCTTGTAGTGCTACATTTAATGTTTTGGAGATTTGGGAGAAGGATTAGAATGACATGACCTTTTGGATGACTATTCACCTTCCATTTTTTAAAATAGGGACCCCAAGGTTCCTATTTATAATAAAACTTGGGACCCTAGGTGAAACAATATTTTTCATGTAAGTATCTCATACAGGTTGAACTTGCATGAGGTGTTGGCTGCAGATGTGTAGTCGTACAGGTTGGACATGCGCAACCCTCTTAGGGGTGTAGTTGGGACCTACATGATATGCACTAGGAATCATTTATGGGGCTCTATGATTCCTTTCCATCCTTTATTTGATTTATTATTCCTTTTAATATTTTTATCCTCATGTTAAAATATAAGTTTCAAAAATCCCCCCCCCCCCCCTGCCCAATCATGATTGGGTCTAATCATAAGAAGGGGGTATGATACTTAGGCAAAGACAGGAACATGGATGTTTAATAATCCTTCTTTCATCACCATCTACATTTTTAGACATAATTCATGATCATTCTGGGAGAAACTCATTGATTGTGTTTCATACAATGGATATATAATCTTGTGGGCCACATATGGAAATCATGCAAGTCATTCCCATTAGTAAGATATCCAAGACAGTCATTCCAGGTGACCACACAAGTACTCATGTGTCTAAAAATAGTATAACTGGCCAGCTATCACTCACACTATCTTAGATCCTCTTCTCTTTTAAATCATAAAATTCATTCACACACTTCCTCTACTCTTGAAACACTAGTATGTCACTCATGTCCTCCATGCATCAACTAGTAAAGAACCTTTAGTGAACTACATAAGTGGAGAAACCTGGGTAGGAAGGTTTCATAAGGTGGAATTAGTGAGAAAGATGTGTGGGCTGACTCTAGTGAGGTAGCTACACGAGGTTCCCTTAGGGAGACACCTATGCGAGGAAACCTTAGTGATGGAGCAACTCGAGGTGACCTCATTTGTTGGATCGCCTTAGAATCATAGATTTCTTCATCATAAAATTTTACCATTAAATATTTATAATATAAACTAAAATAAAAATTCACATCATTTCTCGTAGATTTCAAATGTATTCTAAAACAGTTTCAGTCTCTAATGAATAAGTTGGTGCATTCATCAATGTGATGTTGGATATGATCAGGCCAAATTATTATGAATTTAGTGGCCCCACTATTCAATAATTGGTGAAGAAATTGAAGAAGTATCATTATAAATACCATTATAATGATCAAATACCACTTTATTTCCATGATATTTTAAGATACATACGCATCTCGAAGCTGAAGTATTATTTTCCAATTTTTATTTTCTACGAATAAATGAATTTCACCATAGCCAACATATTTTTTATTGATGTACATATCAATGAGGGAACACGACCCTACATCCATGTCATGAATCATAGTATTTGGGCTTGGATTCGTAGTTCCTTGAAATGTGTATTCTGGATTTAAGGATCACTATCTCAGTGTGGTTTCCATTAGATTAATTCATGGAACTGGAAACTTCAAACAGTTCTTTATCCAAAGAGGTCTTGAATTTCAAAGGCAGGCGTTCGTTAAGTTTGAAAATTATGATACTTAGGAATGTTCATTGGTCGAGAGCAGGGGAAGTCTGACTCGTTACACACTTTTGGGGGAAATTATTGTCTACTCAAGGACTCACTTTGTAAAATTAAAATATTTTCATGAATCCTTATTAATTCACCAAGTATAACATATGTATCCCATGGTATTTATAATCACATATTAACATGTATAAAACATTATAATCAATAGTATGTATTCAAGGTTCTTCATTAATGGAAATATACGTATGCATTAGAGGTTTTTCATCAATGGAATCCTCTAATATACTTATTAGGGATTATTTTAAACATAATTGTGATGATACTGATTTTTATGCCACCCAGTGGGGTACTCTGGAATTTATTATCATCCAGGGAGACAAAGGTTTGGTTTGATTTTGGGATCGTGCCCATAAAATGGGCTGCCTACTTATGCTTGTGAAAGGAATCATAACCCTCGGAGTTCGGTGCCACTGAATGGGACACATCATACCATTTAAGGTCATGTGATAAGGACCTCCAAGCGGAAGGTGCATAGTTGAAAATTAAGGTGGGACTTGTGCTAAATCATCCCATGGAACATGGAAGGTATATGAGTTTCCAAGTAGTATTAGACCCTATTGGGAATATGGATCAAAGAGAATAGGGTTAATTTGAAGTTTTGGGTTTGAACCTCAAGGAGGTTTCCTACGTATCCCATATGGATGGGAATCAGAACCCTCATAGTTTGATAAGTCTCATAAAAGAATATGGTCATTTGGGAGAGATGATTTTGTGCTTACTTCCTAAAAAGGATTCCTTGGTGATTTGGGGTTTAATTTGGGGTTTATTTATAATTATAATTCTCAGATTAAAAGAATTAGGATTGGATTCCTGAGGAGGATATACAGTGAGCTCGGGCCTTAAGGACTCTTCCTACATATCCTAGTTTAAGAAGGAATAAGAGTTCTCGTAGTTCATTTTGCCTTGAAAATTCTGTAATTGTGATAAATCTCTAAGCCCACGTGAGTCATGCTCGGTGTGAGAAACAAGAGAACATCAATGATTTAAAAAATTCATTCACATATTCAATTTTTTGATCCATGCCGATGGAATAGGGTTCACCTATGGCGGTGACGGTGGATGAGGGAGAGGTGATAAGCCCTCCCTCTGTTCTCTTCACATTGGACAAGGGTCCAAAAGGAAGTAATAAGGGGTGAAGGTGAGGGTCATATACCAGGATGGATGCCCTTTTGAAATTGGTTGGGGCTTACTCTTAATGAGGATTCCCATTTGAGATTGGTTGGGGCTTACTCCTAAGGAGGATGTCGATTTGAGATTGAACCTGGCTTATGAGTAAGGTGATGAGGTTTGAGTAGTTTCTTGGGGAATGTATCAACTCAAGTTACTCATGGAATCCATGAGGAGAGTCCAAACTTGTAACATGTTAAGGGAACCTAGAGGAGTACGTGAACTCAAGGCACTTCATTGAGTGTGGTGGAGGCTCTCAAATCATGGTATTCCAATAATGGAAGTTGGGACACATAAAGGGCGCAATGTAAAATGGCGTCAAATATACTCAAAATGTTCACAGTGCGACTCTCCATTTTTGATTGGAGTCAGTGATGTAAGTGAAGGGACCGACCCAAAGGGTCGGGACCACAGCCCGACAGTAATCCTGAGTAGCAGCGCGGGGGTGCAACCCCCGCGGTATAGACTAGTGGGCTCACTTAGGTGTGCCACATAGGTGCTCCGCATAGGTGGCCCGCGCAGGTTCTCTACAAAGGTTCCTTGCATAGGTTCTCCACATATCTCCCCCACATAGGTGCCTCACATAGGTACTCCACGTAGGTGCGGTGTACAGGTACTCTACACAGATGCGACACACAGGTCCTTGGCACATCATCATATGTTCTAGAACCTTATGGGACTTTAAACCAATTTTACCAGTTTAATTATCTCTTATATCATGTTTTAGAGAGCTACCTGAGATAATTTGGTGTGTTTGGGGAAAAGAGATTTGCAACGGGGGCTTTGAGACTTCTTCCAACTATTTCTATCCCAAAAATGGGAAGCCCAAGGGATCTATTTATAGGAAGCGAGGGGACCGGGCCGAAGGAAATATTTCCACACAGGTCCATTGCGTAGGTCCTCTATGTAGGTCGTTCGCATAAGGGTGTTGAAATTATTCCTCGTGCATGTCCTCTGCATAGTTCTTCCGCATAGGTCTCTCGTGTAGGTCCCTTTGTGAAATTTTATCAACCTTCCGAGTTCCATAAATTTTGATTCGTAAGCCTATATGGGCTCCACGACTAGTCATGTAAATGGTCATGAAGGGATGTACTCTTCTTGATATGGTAAATATACCAGGTCTTCTCAGATGAATCTCGGAAATTGAATTTAATATGTCAACCCCTTTTCATCATCGATCTTGGAAATCCAATTCCTACTTCTGGATGGGGAATTCATTCCACTTATTCATTTGGTAGGGAGTAGTATTTTGGCACATTGAAATCCAGCATGCATCTTCATCCTTCATGGTGAAACCATCTTTTCTCATACGTGAAATTTGTTGTCTATGAGAGAATCATATCATCTTCTTATGGAAAAGTGCATTGAATGCATTTCATGGTGTTAACAAAATCCCCACCCCCTTATAATTTGATTCATTTGGAATGAAATGAATCTTGTTCTAAGGTCAATGTAGGGCACTTTGACGCATTTAAATTTAATTTGGTTAGATTTGGAGCTATGTAATGTTTGGAAGGATGATCAAATTTTTTTCTAAGCCATGGGTCCTAGTGAGAATTGTTTGACTATTTCTAGGGTCATATGGAAAACCCTAAAAACATTGGGTCATTTGATTTTATACTTCCCAATATTACCTAAATCAGAGAAAAATGTACGTTTAGTGATATGGGACTAATCTTTTGTTCAGAGTGATCTTTACGGGTTCTCAATCTAGTGAGTACCACGGCTTTTGTTTTTTGGAAGTTTAGGGCCATGCATGTTGGACTATAAAGGGTTAATATTTATGGTTGAATAGCATTGACCATAAATATTGAATTAGATACCAAAAAAACTATGTGGCAAAGAATTTCTTTAACATTATTTAAATATTTCCAAGGGGAATCTTGAGCAATGATTTTTATGATCACCAAATTTAAAACCTTTATCAACATAAGCGGTGTCTTTTCCAAGATCAAATTGACCTTTATTTGAAAACTCGTTATGGGGGATGAATTATGTAGGGTCAACTAGGGAATATACTACATAGCCAAATAGTGCAATATTTTGACTGACATGCCTGTTATGTAGGAAACTTATGCATGGTTGCCCAGGGTAACGTGCTTCATAGCCAAGAAAAATAATTCTTTAGGAATTTAATGTTTTGCTACTGATAGATAGGGGAATATATGATTTGGGTGACTCAAGAAAACAGTGGGTGGTTTTGATAAGGAAAGAAATGCTATGAATGAAAAGGCTATTTTAGACTGAAATAAGTCAGGAATAAGAGAACATTTTCTATAAAAATTTTGTGTATGATTAATGAATATGATTTTCCAGAAAAGGATATTTCTGATATTATACTTTGCAGTTTTAATTCTTGCAGTGAGGACATTATACTCTATAGTTTTATGACTTGCAGTGAGGACATTATACTATGCAGTTTTAAGTCTTTCAGTGAGGACATTATGCTATGCAGTTTTAAGTCTTGCAATGAGGAAATTATGTGGCTTTAATTTCAAGACTTTTATCATTAACCAAAGGTATTAAATTCTCCCAATTCCTTATTAAATTTGTTTGGAAATGTACTACTATATTCATGCAAGAATTAGAAAATGAAAACTATGATTTGGGAATTTTCTGAATTCGAATGATGATATGGGAAAATGGATAAAGGCACTAGAGGAATTAATTTCCAAAAATGAAGTTACCATTATTTGAAAAACATGTTATGTGTGATATATAATGTAGGGCCAACTAGGGAACATGCTATATCGCCAAATAGTGGAATCTTCTGACTGACAAGCCTGTTATGTAGGGGACTTATGCAAGGCCGCCTAAGGGCACATACTACATAATCAGGCAAAAGAATTCTAAAAAATTTGACTTTCTAGTGCTAAGATCCAAGGAAAGGTTATGGAGATTCATGTTTTATAAAGCACAGAGTTTGGTTTATGGAGATAGGGATCTGAATATATAAAGGGTATTTTCAACCAAACTATCCAAAGAATCAGAGGAATATGACTTTTACGAGGTCTGACACAAATGTAAAGGATATAGTGTCTGTAGTTTTAAGTCATACAACAAGGACCAGAGATGGAAAAAATATGTATCTTGTGACCAAGTGATTTTGAGGTTATTCCCTAATGCATTGAACACATGTTGAAGGAAATGTGTAAGGCATAGTCTTGAAAATTTTCCAATTATGATAAAGTTATTAGGACAAATATACTTGAATGATTGTATTCAAATACAAATTCTTTAATATTGTTATCAAATATTGAAGGGGAAAAAGATACTGTAACTAAGAATGAAGTTACCATTACATGAAAAACCCGTTATGGGGGATGTATTATGCAGGGCCAGCTAGGGAATATGTTACATAGCCAAGTAGTGGAATCTTTTGACTGACAGACCTGTTATAAAGGAAACTTATGCGAGGCCACCTAGGGGAACGTGCTGCGTAGTCAGGCAAAAGAGCTCTTAAATTTTAGCACCTTTGTTACTAGAAACTGTAAGAAAAATTATGAAAGCATGAAAATACTCAAGATTAAGAGTATGAAATGTGGAAGGAGGTATTTCTTAATGCACATGAGAAAATTTTGAATCAATATTGGTCATGATTTTTATTTCTTTTACATAGATCTGACTCATATGAAAAATGCAGACCTTCTCTGTTTCCTCTGAATTAATGTTGTAATATGTTGTTTTAAGTCATGCAGTGAAGACATTGATAACCCCATAAGAAATCGAAATCACCTTATTCTTATAAATAATCCATTTACCCAATTCATAAGCCCACAGGAGCTATGCTTGGTGTGAGAAACAAGAAGTAGTAAGGGTTTCTTTTACAATATAAAGGTGACCTAAGCAAAGAATAGGGGTAGTAAATTTCCATGCAGTTTTACGTCATACGGTAAGGATGACAGTGAATCGATGTGAAAAGAAAGGCATATTGTGACTGGATTAAGGGATAAAACCCAAGTGTCACTATGTGTCTTTCTAGAGAATACATCAAGTCATACATAGTTCTTAAAACAATCCCTATGCAGATTTGATTCTTATATAAGAAATAAAGTGGTTTTTTTATCGTGTGGATGGGCCCAAGATTGGATAACTAGGTGTCTCTACGTATCTCATTAAAAATGATAATTAATCCATACATATTTCTTTAAACAATAATTTCTTATGATAATGTAGATTGACATAAAAAATTGGGGCTTTTTTACACGTTCTGAGAGAACAGTAAATCTTAATACATAAAATGGTATAAGGAACAAATCAAATATTCTAAGGAAACACTCTGTATAGATAATAAGAAGATTTTGTGATTGTGGCTGGGCCCAAAATTAGAGATTCAGGTGTCTCTACGTATCTCATTGAAAATGAGAGTCAAGCCATATGATGTTCATGAAACATAGTCACTATGAAAATCTGACTCAGATATAGGAAAGAGAGGGACTCACGTACTACCAAGGAGTATTGATGATGTCAATGATATTTGATTGTGGATTCTTCTAACGTCAAATAGTTAAAACATTAGTTGTCCAATGATGTCATGCAGTTTAACGTCATGCGACAAGGATGAAGATGTTACGCATGTTAACGTCATACAGCATGGATGCATGTGATTGTTATGAAGTTTAATGTCTTAGAACAAGGATATGCTACTATTCTATTTAAAGTCTTGCAGTGAGGACTATTGTGTATAATTAAAAAATTTATTTCTTCAAAAATCTCACATTGGTTGGAGATGTAATGAGCTCTCTATCCATTGAGATTAAAGCATAATCCCCATTTGAATAGACCTTATGTTTGAAATAAGGACTTTTCCATTTTTGTTCATGATTTGGAGGTTTTTTTCCTGGTATCATTGGAGTCCAAAGGACCAATAAAAATTCTCCTTGATGGGATGAACAAAGGTGAATTTTCTTATTAAAATCCCATGCTAATCTATTCTGATAGACTTCTAGATGATGAAAAGTTTGAAATCTTTTCTCATCTAATCGTTCCAACTCATTGAACCATTTCTGAGTTCATTCATCAGTAGACAACTGATCATAGTTTGTAACTCTAAGTGAAGGCAATTTTATTTCAATCGTAAAAATCCCTTCGGTTCTATATACCAATGAATAAGGAGTTTCTTGAGTAGTAGTATAGGTATTTGTCCGATAAGCCCATAAATCATTTAAAAGTATATCATGCCCTGATTTTATTATCTTTATCCACCATTTTCTGGAGTATATTTGATAGTCTTATTTAAGGCCTCTATCTGTCCATTGGCCACTTCATGATAGTGAGATTAATTTTTGGAATTGATTTTATGTTCCTGATACAAGTTTTTTTCTTTACTAGAAAAAAAATTGGTACCATTGTCTGTCAAAATAGTATGCAGGACACCAAATCTGCTGATGATATTAGTTTTTACAAAACTAACAATGCTTTTGGCGCCGAATTCCTTGAGAGGTATTTCCTCAGCCCATTTAGAGAAGAAGTTAGTAGCAGTGAGAATATACTTGAACATCTTATCCATGGATGGAGGATAGGGTCCTACTAGATCCATTCACCATGTGGAAAATGGCCAGTATTATTTAGCTATATGTTGCAACCCTAGAGGTTGATGAATGAAGTTGGCATGCACTTGGCAGGGTTGACATTTCATAATGAAATCTGTGCAATACTATGTCATTGGAGGCCAAAAATATCCATGCCTTGAAATCTGATTAGAAAGTTTGTGCCCTGACTGGTGAGCACCGCAAGCTCCTGAATGTACTTCTTTAATGATAGTTGTCGTCTCTTCTCCATAAATAAATCTGAAAAGAATTCCACCAAATCCCCGCTTATAAAGGATCTTTTGGTGATCTTGACTATCATAAAGGTTAAAATTGGCCTCTTTTCGCCGAATCTGTTCCTTCTCATCCCTGTTAGGTGGAAGTACCCCATTTTTAAGATATTCCATGATAGATGTTCTCCATATCGTGGTATGACCATATGGTTTAAAAATTGGTAAAATTTCATTAATTCCCTCCATTATGAGTTAAACAAAATGTGATACCACTCATCGATGGGTTATAGTGATAATGTTCTCATCTCTATTTGGATTTTCCAAGGCTGTAGATGCATTAGCTAGTTCTTCTACTTGGGAATTTTGTGATTACAAGACATAGGATAATGTCAGATCTGAGGGAAATTCCTCCATTAACTCTCTGATGTAATCACGTAAAGAAATTAACTCTTCTTATATGATAGAATATTCCCCTTTGATTTGTTTGATTACCAATTCTAAATCATGTTTCACCTTTAAATGATCCATTTTCACCAGAAGTACCAATTCCAAACCTGTGATGAGAGCATGATATTCTGCTTCATTGTTGGTACCACTTTCTGATAATAGGAAATAATAAGGCAATACAACCTTATCTGGGGAAATAAGAAAAATTTCTAATCCAACCTTATTGAGTTTAGGGTTTTCTAATCTTTTTCATGTTGGACTTCTAGAAGCACCATCAAAATACATTTCCAATTATTGGGAATTATCTTGAATAGAGACTACCTCTTCATCAGGAAGCTCAGTATTATCCAATGTATCTTCCATAGATGGATCTTTAGCATGGAATTCAGCAAGAGCATGGCCCTTTATTGCCTTTTGAGGCACAAACTAGATATCAAATTGTTGTAAAATAACTGCACACCGTGCCAGATGTCCTGTAATCATAGGACGACTAAGGATAAATTTGAGCAGGTTATTAGGAGATACAAATTGGACTTCATGATGTTGTAGATAGTGTCTCCATTTCTGAACTACAATGATTAATTCTAGGAAACACTTCTCAATACATGAATACTGAGTTTCCGCATCAAGCATAGTGCGACTGAGATAATAAAGGTTTTTTTCATTCCCAAAATAATTCTTTTGGGTGACGAAGGAACCTATTGATAGCTCTAAAGCTATCACATAGAGAATGAGTGGTCTTCCTTTAACAGGCGGCATCAAGACTAGTGGGATCAAGAGATATTTCTTGAGGTTATCAAATACTTCTTGGAAATCTTCAGTCCCTTGGGAGGTAACTACCTTCTTTATTAATCTGGTGAAGGGTAAACAATTGCCTGCCAAATTGGCGATAAAGCGCCAAATATAGGTCATGTTTCCTTGAAGTGATCTTAATTATTTCAAATTTCAAGGAGGTGACATACCAAGGATTGATTTTGTTTTCTTGGGATCAACATCGATACCACGATGGCGTACAATGAAGCCATGAAACATTCCTGAATTTACCCCAAAAGCACATTTCAATGGGTTTATCTTCCAATTTTGTTGCCGATGTTTTTTGATTATGGTTTCCAAATCAGCAAAGTGATTGCAAAGTTGTCTGAATTTGACAACCAAACCATCCACATAACATTCAATAAATTTCTCTAGAAAGGGTTGGAAGATATGGTGAATGGAACGTTGGTATGTTGCACCTGCATTCTTTAAACCAAAGGGAATTACCTGATAGAAAAACACACCGTGAGGTGCTCTAAAGGTTACCGATTCTTCATCCTATGGGGAAATACGGATTTGATTATGCTCAGAGTGTCCATCCATGAATGAAAGAACTTCATAGCCAGCTGTTGTATCAATTATAAGTTCTATAATTTGAAATGGAAAATCATCTTTAGGACAATGCCGGTTAATATAATTAAAATCAATGAAGACTCTAATTTTCCCATTCTTTTATTTCACTGGTACAATATTTTCTAGCCATTTGGGATAATGAAATTTCCTGAAAAATTTATCATTCATAAGCTTATCAACTTCAGATTCGATTTTAGAGGCATGAGTTGGGTGTGTCCTTCTTGATTCTTGCTTGAATCCATGATGTTCTTATGGAAAACCCAAATGATGGGTGCCTCCATCAAGATTAAGACCTATCATTTTTGTATAATTCCATGAAAAATATATCTTGATGTTGCTTTAGAAAAGAATTATAAACCACTTTCTTTTCCGAGGTCATGTCTAAACTAATTAAAGTGGAGAGTGGATCTTCTTTTGTACCCAGATTTATTTATCTGAGTTCTTCCACAGTTATAGACACACCATTTTCAAATGCTGGAGGAGCAACCCTGAGATCTTCCTCTTCTTCCTCATTATGTGTTACCTATTATATTTCCATTTTCATAGTAGATGACGAGGTAAAACACTTATAGTTAGGGTAGGAGTCAATATTTGAACATCCCAAAGAAGAGGCCACCATATCTAACCCTACTGATGATGACAGGTTTTATTGTGGAAATAAAGAAGGATTAATGGATTGGGAATCAACATCTTTGTCTCCCCTAGAATTTCTACAATTTATTCTAATCTGATTTATGAAGTATATGCATGTTGAAGTTAAGAAATTGAAATAAAAACATCTCCATTCATGCTTCCATCATTTCTTGGTGTATCAATAATTTCTACCATGTTATCAGGATCAATTACTACAATTGACATTATGGAAATTATTGGATGAGTGCATGGATTTTTTTTACCCTTTCAATTTGATTGTTGGGTAACACATAATCTGTACTCAAATATATGAATGGATTTATTGGGATATTTTATAGTCCATTTGGAGCATTAACTATGGTAATATCTTTATCATGGGATTCGTTCCTTTTATGTGGTCAAACTCTACCTCAATGTATTGAGATTAACATGTTTTAAATGGAGCCTTGTCACCATACAATGTCCCAATTTGACCATTGAAATAGTATTTTAGACATTGGTGGTATGAAGAAGGTATGGCTGCATGTTAATGCAACCAAGGTCTTCCAAAAAGAATATTAAAGGTTGTGTCCTAACGAACAACCATAAAATCTGAATTAGACAAAAGATCTCCAAACTGAGTTCTGAGTGTAATTTCTCTTATAGGTTCTTTTTCATTCTGGTCATATCCTTGCAATATTAAAGTCAAAGGAGATAGGTCATATTTAGTCAAACCCAGTCGATGTAGTGTAGGAACAGGAATCAGGTTGACTCTAGAGCCATTATCAAGGAAGTCTCGTCAGATCTCTATATCATTGACCTTTCTAGACAAATAAAAAGGTCTAATATGCCCATGTACCACATTGTCATCATCTCCATTCGTAAAAGATATTTCCGAATGGCATTCTGTAGAATCATTCTCTATACGGTAAACCTCAGCAGCTGTAACTTCAGTTTAAAACTCTTGAGAACTTAACAATGCCTCAATGAGTTCTTCTATAATATCTATTGAAAGATTCAAAGCATCCAGAATTGAAAACATGGCTGGTACATGGGCCAACTATTTCAAAACATCATACTTTTGTTCCAAGGGTTTGTGTTTCCAAATATAGAGATGTGGTTTTGTAGGTGCTTTGAAAGTTTATTCTCCTATTGTAGATGTATTTTGTATTGGGGAAAAAGATGGAAATATTGCCGGCTTTGGTAAATTATACTGACTAAGTCTATCTGTTTGCTGAGAAGAAGACGATGTGGCTTCTAATCGGTCTTCCAACATAATTGTGTCAAAACCGAGCCTATGTTTCATAAAAGTAACTCTTTGTTCCTATTTAGCCCATTGAAGGGCCCTTCCATGAGTTTCTACCACATATATGGTTCGATTAGGGGTATAGTTAAATTGGTGTTTTTTAGAATTCGCATGTCTTCCCATGTATCATCAACCATGTCCTTTCCTCTTGTTACAAAATTATGTACAAGGAACTCTGGCTCATTATAATCAGAATAATAATTTGTATAAGGATCCGTTAAATGGATAACATTAACAGAACTAAATATTCATTCCTCATCTGATGAGGATTCTCCCTGACAGATTACTTCTGGTTGTGCCATTTTGTGGGGCGGTGCCCGTGATTCTGAAACCAATGGCATAAAATCTGCCAGGGTCAAGGACAACTTCAGCATTGATGTGAGCTCGTATTCTTCTGACTGCTCTTTGTCCTTATAATCACTTCTCTTATTTGATGAATGACCTTTTGATGAAGATGGTTTTGTTGTGGCAGAAGACACAACTAGTCGTTTTTACTGTGTTCGTAAAATAGCATGAGTCTGGATGATCATTTTTATGATCATCCAATCATAATATTTTTGCATATTTTTTCTTTTAACATATTTCTATTCACCTTCTTCCTATGGATTAGTAATAGTAACACATGCTACTTGAGTTGACGAACTTTTCAATTTCACTTTTCTAGAGTCTACAAACTTTTGGAGAAGGTATTTGAATACAAAGCACTCCTGAATGGGGTGTACCAACATCTAATGAAAGGGAAAATAATTTAGATGATCTTCATCTCCATCTTTTTTGGCTTCATCAGCCTTGGAAACTGAACCAAATTATATTATAAAGCTAAGATGAAGTAGCAAGGAACTTGCTCATTCATGAAAGAATAAACATTATTATCAATTCCTTAAATTGTTTCCTCCTTTGATCACTTTCACCGTCTTGATGAGGCAGTTGTTGTTGATGATACTCGGGAGGCAGAGTCCTTCAGTATGATGAAGGCCATGAAGTAGAAGAGGGTACAAGTGATTGTTTGAGTGTGACTGTAGAGAATGATGCCTTTCCTATTCTCCTTCCTGGAACTAATGGAATTACATGAGTTTTAGACTTATTTTATATAATAGAGTCTTCTATCTGCTGAGCGATTGAAGCAACGTCTTGAAACCCTCCTGTGTATCTCACAGGGATCAATGGTATGCATAATTCATCATGCAGATTGGCCACACAGATTGGTAGCAACTCTTCCTGAGGGAGTGATAACCATAAGGAATATTTTATTCCCTTTAATCAAGCAATGAAATCTGAAACTCATTCAATTTCCCATTTTTTAGAATTGGTAAGATAAAAAAACTATCATATTTGGTAGTGTTGAGCTAAATTGAAGAAGGAATTTTTGACGAAGATCTTCCCATCCAGTAATTGATCAACATTGAAAACTTTTATAACCGACAAAAGATATTCCTTGAAATGACTGCACAAAAGACCTAATCTTAAATGCTTCTTTTTGTTGAGAAGTTCTCATCATAGGATCAAAATTAGAAATAAATTGTTTAAGTGTTGTTCCATAGCTCCCCAACCATTAAAGATTGGGAACGTGGTATTCTCAAAATTGTGTGGGGGAGGAATTGCATCCACCCATTCAGGGTAACCTCTCTTTTCTGGCTGAACTAGTTCACATCGTTCCTCCATAGCTTCCAATCGAGTCATTAATGCCTCAATTGTGTTCATAATCATTTGGGGAATATCTAGATGAGGTGGATTCTGTGCCGGTATTGCAACTAGTGCTTGAGTTGGTGCATCAACTTGTAAACCCACTAATGGTGGTGCTGATATCTTCCATGGATAACCCATGAGAACTGGTCTATTTGGGTAGAACTTTTATAATCATCAAGGAATTTGAGTAGTGAGGATAAGGGGTGGTATTTATAGTCGAGGTGATTGGTTTTTTCTCATCATTTTATTCATAAGTTTATTATTTTTCATCAAGACTATGAATAGGTTTAAGTTTGTCACTAACTATATTAAAATAAATAAAGGGTATTAAATATTATGATGATTACACCAGCAATGACTCAATGATTAGTTTATTTAACTCATAATGTATATATACTATAAATTATCATATTTTACTATTCAACAATAATTCAAGTATTTTATAAAAAACAAAAAATTCACCCTAACCGTTTTTAAACCTGTAGAATTCAAAAATGAAATTTATTTTATGAAATTAATTTTATAAATATGACAAATTTACTTCTTAATTAAAATCATAATTTACATGGGAAATTCTAATTTTAAAATTATAACTGATTTTACAACAATTTGAAAAAATATAATTAGGGGATAAAAAAATTATCTTATAATTATAAGAAAACAAAATATTAATTTATGAATTCATTTTATGAAAATAAATTGTCGTTTAAATGATTATATTAATTATAAAATCTAATATATACATTTATGTTTTATAAAAATATCAATAATTAATAAAGAATATATAAAACATTAATTTACTTGAACTATGATATAATTATATCATATTACCACTTATAATATTACAAGACAATTTTTATACAATCATAGGTGATGTTACTATGTTATGGGATGAATATCTATTCCTAAGGTTTATATTACTATTCTATAGTTTATATTAGTATTCCATTGGTTTAAGTTCTTTAACTTATATAAATACCTTTTATTTCATTCGTTCTTCATTTATAATATTTTTATTGGGTTATATAAGTGATTCCATATGTTTTATACTATATAACATAATTATAATATGGTAATTTCCATTGATAAAATTTAGGGTTGATATATTCTTTCCCCCTTATGGAATTTCTCCATTGAAAATTTGTTTCACAAAATAAGGGGAAACCTGGTGGGGGTACTTCTCCATCATCACCTCCTCTAGTTTCCATGTTTCTTATTTTTACTTAAGGTTCTCCATGGTACTCTGATATGGTGATTTTCATTATTGCATATAAAATTGTCTCTATAGTCACAGTTCTTTAGTAGATTATCCTCGTAAGAGATATCAGTTTCCAACTATACCACCTCTAAATTTAGTACATTTGAGGGATCTGATATGTTCTTCCCCAAGAGGGATGTGTGGAAGACATCATGTAATTGAGACATGGTGTGTGGATATTCTAGTCAATATTCCACTACTCAAATATGATCAAGAATATAATAGGTACCGATATACCTGGAAAATAGATTTCTTTTCCTTCCAAATATCATGAAAATATTCCATGGACATATGTGGAGGAATACCTTGTCTCCAACCAGAAAATCTAGGTCTCATCAAAGATTGCCTTCATAATTCTTCAGCTGACTATGGTCTACCTTAATGTGATATTGAATGGTTTTTACCTTTTCTACCATTTTGTTGAATATTTTAGGTCCTAGAAGCTTACATTTATAGAAATTCTCCCAACATTCTAGTGTTATGCATATTTTCACATAAAGGTATTCATATGGATCCATTTGAATGATTTAGTTGACACTTTGGTTGTTGTAAAACTCAAATATAATATGGTGTTAGTCTCATCCTTTATTGAAGTCCATAGAACATGATCTCAACAAGTCTTTCTGTGTCTGAATAGTTTACATAGATTGGACATGAGTTTGATAATGGTAGTTTTTAATGATGTTTAGAAAAGTGTTTAAATAATTTGGTGACTTTTACAAAACATGGAGTTTAATATCAGATTTTTATCAGATACAATCTATAGTGGTACTCCATGAAGCCTTACCACTTCTATTATGTATATATGTGCAATTTGATCAAGGGATAAGTCCCCTCAAATTTTGATAAAGTGATCTATCTTTGTAGGATGATCCACGACAACCCATATAAAATTTTTTCCTCTGAATCTATTCATAATTACGGTGATAAATTCCATTGTGATGTTCTCCCGCTTCCATGTTGGTATGAATAATGGTAGTATCGTACATTTTTTATTTTTCCTTAAAACATTCACTTACTGATATACCGAGAACTTTGATTGATATTCAGAGATCTTATTCTTAATATTTTTTCACCAATAGTATTTTGATAGATCTCAATAAATCGTTGTGCTCCCTATGTGAATAGTGTCGGTTAAGCTATGTGAATCATTAATAAGATATTTATTTACCTCTTGATTTTGTAGTACACAAAGTCATTACCCAAATTTCATGACTCCTTCCTCAAAAACATTGAACTCTAAGGATTTTCCCTTTCTAATGGATTCCACCTTCCTCTTATTTTCCTCATCATTTCATTGAGAATCATTTATTTCCTCCATGAGGGAAGGTTGAGAAATAATTTGATAAATGATTGATGATGTTCCTTTCATGATGATTACCATTTCCATCCTTTGAAAATGTAAAAAGATTGGATCCATATAAATTATCATCATTAATAAATATGTTTGATCCTTTCTACATAGATAATCTTCCAATTTATTTTCCCTGCCATGATGGTACATAATTTAGTTGTTATAATCCATGATGAGATCTAACTATCTTTTCTGGTTCATTTTAATCTCATTTTGTGTGAATATATATTTTAGGCTCTTATTATTGGTTTGTATTTCACACTTCTATCTATAATGATACTTTTGTTGGATTTTCAATATGAAGATCATAGTCTCCAACTCTAGATCATTCGTGGGATAGTTGTTCTTGTGAATTTTGAACTTCATCTAGGTGTAGGATATCACTTTATCATTTTCAATCTATAAACAACTTAAACCCTTATTTTAATCCTAATTGTGCACCATAAAGAGTTCCCCAGTTGTCGGAAGTGTGAGAAATGGGGTAGTGATAATCTACTTTTTAATATATTTTAAGGAATTATTACATTCACTTGTCTAGATAATCATCACTACCTTCAAAGTCAGTTTGGTTATTGGGTTTGAGATTCAAGATAATTTCATTAAAATACATCTGTAATACCCAACCATCTATGGAAACTATGTATCTCAATTATAAATGATGGCCTGAGCTTATATTAGATGTCCTCAGCCAGGGTACGGTCTTCATATATCCTTTTACTGGTGATTATATTTCCCAATAATGATACTTCCTCTATCCAAAACACACATTTACTATCCTTTTCATATATTTTCTCCCTTTTTGCAAAGTCTTCAATGTAGTATTAAAATTATCCTCTTCTTCCTCCTTCATCTTGGAGTATAATGGAATATCATCAATAAATACTACCAAATATTTCTCACTGTAATCTATAAAGACTCTATTAATTAAATCAATGAAACATTTTATGGAATTAGTGAGTCATAAGGGCATAACTATGACCTCATAGTGTCCATACCTCATTTGAAAGGCAGTTTTGGGAATATCTTCCTTCTTCCCCATTAGTTGTTGATATCCCGATTGATGGTTCATCATAGGGAAATACATGGAACCATGTAGTTGATCAAACAAGTAATCTATCCATAGAAGGTGATACTTATTCATTATCGTGGTTTTATTATGCCCACGATAATCAATGAAGTGTCACATTGATCTATCCTTCTTTCTAAAAAAAGGACTGGTGCACCCCATAGTCAAGCACTCAGGAATATAAAACCCTTTTTCAGATTATCCTAAAACACCATTAGTTATTAACTCAATGGTGGAACTTCTATAAGGTTTATTTGATATAGGCATAGATACTGGAATAAGTTAAATTGGGAATATGACCTATTGATCAAGAGGAAGACTAGGAAATTATTTAGGGAACACATCAGTGTAGTACCTCACAATGGGAATGCATTCATGAATGATTCTATACTTTTTCTATATAATTTGAGTTATATTTTTATACTCATAAGGAAATAATATCCTCAATTGAGACAATGATTCTGCTGAAGATTCTTTACCATCCAAACACTTGTAAAGCATTGGAGGATACCTCATGATGTGATGTGTGATATCCCTTTCCCGATAGATGATGTTATCTTTGTATAAAGATATCAAATCCATGCCAAATATAGCATCAAACATGATCAAAGTAATTAGGAAAGGATTTTATATGATTTTTAGTCCAAAAAAATTTTCCTATGGAGGAGTTATATACTTTGGATGAAATTATTTCCTTATGTTATATTGTTACAGATAACTCAACCTCCATATTTTAAGGTGTTGTTTGAATAGTCCTACTAAAATTTATTATTATGAATGAATGTGTAGAAATATAATCAAATTGTATATTATATATTTTTTTAATGAATAAATAGTGTACCTGTCACCACATCATTCTCTGGCTCCACCTTAGAAGTTGTGAAATCATATTCCCATCCTTGCTTCCATGGAGGTTTTTGTTGGTGATTTCCCCAAAAAACCCATGGATCAGGGAAATGCTTCACATAATGTTAATGTTCATTGTAGTTGAAACACTAAACTATAGGTTGAGTGTTGATCTAGAACTTCCATTTTATTAGTGGGATTATTCATATCCATTCCATAGTTATTAGTCATATACCTCATTCATCAACATTTGAATAATTTTATTGTTCCCTTTAGATAGTTCCCATGATGTTTGCTCCCACAATTTTCACACAGGGTACTTTGGGTTATTTTCCATCATGGGATTTATCTATCAATCCACCCATATTAACCTCTATTTTCCTATTTTTGTCACAACGACCATGAGACTACAAAGAGTCATCAATCTCTATTTAATCCTTAAGGGAAAACATAAATTATTCACATAACTATAGAAGTCTCAAATCACAAACACTTTTCATAGACTCAGATTTAGTCTACTAAAGTAGCTATCCACCTTTCTTTGTTCATGATGAAGATATTGGAATATTGTGCAAGAACTGTGAGGTTTGTCTCTTCTTCTCCAATAGACTCGTCTTCCTTTTTCTTCAGTTCAGGGAACTCTCATTCCATCTTAAGACAGAGTATTTGGGGAAAATATTTATTGAGAAATATTTTATTGAAATATTTCCATTCCATGGAATTAATTTCAATCTTGGCAGTTATTTTCTTGATAAATTTACACCACTGATCATCCTCCCCATCAAAACAATAGACATCTATCACAGTATTCTCTTCTTATGAGCACTGCAGGATAGATAATATCTTCTAAATTAAGTAAATCCATTATTACATGATGAGTGGATTATAATATCCACTAAACACGAGACACCTTTTTCACATGAAGGCTTTGACTGTAACTTTCTCCTTCTTAGGAGAAGGAGGTAATTACAAAAGATTCAAGTTAATATTCATAACATGAGCAAATTGAGAAAATACTATCATGATTTTTTGAGAACCCATTCCCATTATATTTGGCATATCATTAGTGAAATCATCACATTTCCTATCATGATGATTGCTGGCATGATTTCTTCTATTTCCAGCAATTAATTAATAAAAATAATATACAATTAGAGTTCTTGAATAATTAGTTAATAAGTATAATTAATGGAAATTTTGAGCATATAAGGTTAAATCTGAAAATGGAATGTATAGCTTATCTTGTGTTTCTCTAAGATTAAATCTAGGTTATCAATGGTGATAGAATTATCCCTATAGTTATTACTAAAGTAATCTAGTCCAAATCTCAAAAAATAAATAAAATATTATATCACAGCAACTATAAAACCCCTCTCATTTTACACAATTTATTACATGATTTTAATAATTACTATAATTAAAATATAGACCAAAGATCATTAGTTTATTATATTTGGATGATTAGATACATTAAACTGAAAACATGGAACCAAAATCCAAACATATTTTATTTAATCTTAATGATGAGATACTAAATTAATTTTATCTATTGCATCTTTCTAGGATAACATGGTGAATACATGAACAATGGGATGATCTAAAATCCCATTAATGGAATAAATGTCAAAATAATTCATAACACATGGGTTTTAAGGCATAACATGATGACATAAAAAAGCATTGAACATGAATAAATATATGGATTCATAACAGATTGAAAACAGGTTCACATAATCATGGAATCATATTAATGTGGAATTAAAATCAAACATGACATAATCATGAGTCAAGTATCATTTTACATGTAGGAGGACAAGTGAATCTAGCCACCAAGACTATTGCACATGGAGCACGAGTCAAGGCTAACCACAAAGACTGTTTCACATGACGTCTCATGAAACTAAACATTACCAAATGTATTAGAGAACTATTTGGGTGCACCCATCATAAAATGTTCACAAATATTTTTACCACATGAAGAATCATACATATGGAATCAAACATAAACTTAAGGGTTACCCATAGAAAGAATCGTGTTTCATAATCTTGCCAAAAGGCTTATGAAAAGAGAATAACATAATGGTATCCATGGAATAATGAATTTAAAACATACATGGTAATTCACAAGGGGAAATAGTTATATATCATGATATGTTATTTCCAAATTAAGTGAAAACATGTTTATTTAGTATTTGAGAAACCCTATAAAAATCATTGTAGTGTTGTTTAAGGAAAATATTAAAGATTAATTAAAAATGAAAAGGCATATTTTTTCATAGAATAATAGACTAACCAAGATATTTTTTCAAGATAAAATTAGTGATTTTATATAAATATTGATGGCTGAAAAAATTATTGATTCCACATGAAAATGGGTAGGAAATCAAAAAGTTCCCTTTAATTGGGCTTGCTTATCGGGAATTATTGAGATGGGAACATTATAAAACATGTAATTACACATAAAGGAATGAATAATTGGGATAGGAATATATGTACGAAACATAAATATAGAAGATATTAAAATAACATAAGAATAGTTATGTATTACATTTGGTTAATGAGAGAGAAAGAGTAACCCGAATGAAAAAAGGGAGGTTTGGAATGAATCCCTTGCCTTATTTTTGAAAGTGTTTTCAAACTGATCTTATTATCATGGATAAAAAAATAAAATAATTTAATTAGTTAAATAATAACCATTAATACAAGATTTTTATTTATTATAATTTAATTGCATTTGTGTATAGACTTTTTGAGGAGTTGGAAGAATCAATTTTTTCATTCAGGAGTGTTCATTTCCTTGGTTTTCATGATTGGTTCACTATTGTAAATGTTTGAAAGATCATGTAAAATAGAAATAGATATCTAGAATATAAGTTTTATGTTATCAGTGAACATACTTATTGTTAAATTATTATATATTTCATTTTGTTATTTGGAGTGAGTATGGATTATTAGATAACATATTAGTTATAAATGTTTAGGTTATTTTGTCGGTTTTTCGATCATCACAAACTAGTTTTGTTTTATTAATTAATATTATGTATATTTGTTAGTTATAGAATATAAAATATTTTATAACAAAAATCTTAATATAATTCAACCATTATAATGGTTTTATTAACATCCTTGAATGTGGATATAAAAATTAAAAACTCATCATCCTTGAATGCGATAAATCAACACATCACAGACAATGTTTTCATTTTTAGAACAAAAGAAGTGGGAAAGAGAATTGATGATGTGTTAATACATAATCATAATAAAATTAATGTATATATAAGATAAAGGATTTATTATAACACTTGGATAAGGGGAGTTTAGGAACAAATAAGAAAATTAAATAAATTGACATGAAATTAAAAGAAAAGAAATAGATTCTTTCCATTTGAATTCATCTCCTTGAGAACCTCCTAAAAATGTTAGTTTGTTATTTTAATGATATAAAAGACTCCTAGATTTGGGGTATAAACATAGGAAGTGGTTTGGGATTAATTTGGACAAGAATAAAGGCATTTGAGGTGTGAGGAGAAGGAATTACAAAGAGTTGTATTTATTATGGAGGAGAGGGATGTTTTCTCTTAATTTTACTTATTATTTTGCATCAAGACTATGGTAGTTTTAGAATTATCAATAAATATATTAAAATAATTAATTATAGTTCGAGATTATTATGATTACATCAATAATTACTCAAGGAATACTGAATTTAACTTATAATTTATTTATACCATAAATTACCATATTTTACTATTCACCTGAAATTCAAGTATGTTAGAAAAATACCAAAAAATCACCATAAACAATTTTTCATGAGTAGAATTAAAAAATGAAAACACTTTATGAAAATAATTTTTTAAAAATGAGAAATTAAATTTTTTAATAGAATCATCATTAACTTCGAAAATACAAATTTAAAAATATAACAGTTATTATAACATTTTGAAAAATTAATGAAGGCCCCATAAAATTGTCTTATAATTATATGACAAAAAAATATTAATTTATGGATACATTTTATTAATTTAGTTTTTTTAAATCATTATATTAACTATAAAATTTATAATAAACATTAACTTTTATAAAAATATCAATACTTAATTAATAATTTATAAAAAAATTTATTTTCTTATTATATGTTATAATTATAACATATTACCACTTACAAGATTCCTCAATTTTATTTATATTATTATACATGAGGTTACTATTCTATTGGACGGATTACTATTCCTATGGGTCATATTCCTATTCTAAAGGCCTTCTTACTATTCCATTGGTTTATGTTCCTTAATTTCTATAAATACATCTAATTTCATTCATTATTCATTTATAAATTTTTTATTATGTTATATAACTGATTTTATTTTATTTATACTATGTAAAATAATTATAAAAAGAGAATTCCATTGATAAAATTTCAGTTTGTTACAGTCTAGCACTATTGGAAAACTATCCTATACCCATGGTTTCAAACCATGTGTATAGCCCCTAAAACAATGGGTATATGATATACCCATGGTTTTATGAACTATGGGATACCGAGTTGCCGGTATGAACCTATACCCATGATTTTTAACAAACTGTGGGTATATGACTTATAAAATATGCTATACCAAAGGTTTTGTTTAAACAATGGGCCTAAATCTATACCCATGGTTTAGAGCACCATCAGTATAACTGTACAATTCAAAATGGTAGAAAACCTATACCCATGGTTATACAAACCATGAGTATAGGTCCCACTCCCCCTTCAAACCCCCTCCAACCCTTTTCTACCCCCACCCACTCCAGCCACCCTCCACCCCCCCACACTATCCAGTCCTTTTCACAACCCCTCTAGCACCATCCAACCCCTTACATCTCCCTAAATTCCTCTTCAGATCCCCCAATATCCCCTCCACAAAGTCCCCTAGAATCCCCTTAATAGCCCCTTCATAGACCCTTCCACCCCCCTTCATTACCCCATGCACAGTCCCCTCCAGCCCCCCCCCCCCCCCCCTGGGAAAGGCATGGTGGTCATGGATAATGAAAATCTAGGATAAAATTTGGAAAGAAAATAAAAATAATTGGGTAAAAGAAGAAAAAGGGTGTCTAACACTACAACACCAATGGAGAACCCATCCACCTGAGACAACAACCAAGCTCAACAATGGATACAAAATAGAGAAGATTTTGATATTAAGGATTCATATAAAAAAATTATTGGTTCCATGAAAGGAAATAGTGTATGTAGTGTGTGTTGACATAATGATATGACAATTATTTCCCATAGATAATTAAGGATGAGTAATAATAGGTCAAATCTTGAGATTATTTTATGTGAGATAATGAAATAGATAAGAGAAACTGAGATGGACAACAAAATTATTGGAAAATAGAAAAGGAGCATAAAACAACTTGGAGAAAAAAGAAATCTACTATGGTAGTAAAGTCATATGCTCAATTGAAATTGTATATTAGTGGATGAATTCAACAGTGATATTTAAATATTTATTTAGGGGTTCCATTGTAGAAAATGGGGAATGAATGTGTGGTAATTCTAGTGGTTATAGTCATAAATATACCAGACAAGGTACACAATAAAAAAATAGTCTGTATATACAACACTATAGTGGTCTCCATGGAGGGATTGATCAAGGATAAATTTTAAAATTAACACAAGAACCACACCATAATAATTCTAGGCTTATTTGGTGTTAGGAGTATTGGAGATGAAGCTGAAGTGACTACGTGGGTGTGGTGCTAGGTATTTCAAAGGGTATTTCACCTAGAAGCAAGATATGTTTTTTAATTAAATAAATGTTCCACGGTGAGACTGTTTCATCATTTAGAGGAACACACATAAATATTCAGAGAAAATCATAAGGATGAATCCACTGGGAAATTTATAGAGATATTATGAAATGAAAGATCACAAATCATGATAGACTGAATCGTATATAATATAATTGTGATATTTTTATTCAAATGTGGATATCAGATACAAATTTCAACATAAGTTATTATAATTAAAGATGAATGCTTGAGCACACCAAATTCATGTGGGGAATATAGTTAGATCCTAGAGTATAGATGAAAAATGTGAAATCCACACTATGTATGGAAAATGAATGGATGTAATAATTTGTTATAAAATTTATTCAAGTAGTTGTAAAATTTAATGAACAAAGTCTTATATAAAAATTCTTATGAGACGGATGAAGGATCACATAGAGTATTACTAACAGATTCAGTTTCAAGTAATAATAATAATAATTACAAAGGAATACAATTACTATATCAATTTTTATTTGTGAAGACAAGGTTTGTGAGAAGAGTGAAAGATTTCCATTGCAACATTTGGATAGAAGATGATAGTGTTCCACATAATAATTTTACATTGGAATTATCTTCATTAAAATAAAATTTATTTTTTCGATTGATAGAAATTATATGATATAAGGATGAAAGAGAGAGGTAATAAAAGGTATATATTTTTGTATAAACACCTAGATATGAAGATGAAATGTATCTTAGTGACCTATAATGCATGAATATAAACCTCATTTTCTATAAATTGTTCAATATGACCCTTAAATATATAAACTATTTATAATTTTCTTAATTTTGTGCATCAATATAAAATAAAATGGATATCCTTGAAAAGAAGTTCACCCATATAAATCTATATGTAACACATAGAATGTGTAGTTTTTTATTTTGTTACAACAGAAAAACATCTTGTGTATTCTACTTGGATTATCTCAAAATAGTGAACCAATTAAAATCCTTGTGTGAGTATGATTTATTTTTTCATCTGGATTATATTCTTATTGTGAGTTATCTATTGGAAGGATATTGAATGTGTTATTACTAAGTGCATGGTGATGGACCTGGTTAAAATTCTGAACTAGTGGGATGAAGCTCCCATTCTCAGGTGTTTCATGGTCGGTGGGTCATTTAGTTAGTTGGAATCCTCCTTCCCTTGGTCTTAAAATGAATATTGATGGCTCATGTAGAAAAGGGGATATATGTGGGAGTGGTATTGTACATGAAAACATTGGATCGATTATTCTTGGTTTAAGTTATTTTTATGGGGATAGAAATTCTCTCAGGATGGAGGTGGAGGTCATGATTACCGGTCTTCAAATTTATTCGTGTAAGAAAATTTCATTGGAATCTATTGAGATAGATTCAAGGATTATATGGATCTCCCTCAATGGTCTTTATTCTACACCATGGTAAATTAAATATCTACTGTACAAAATTCCATTCTCACCCATGGCATTGAGCTATTACATATATTGAGAAAAGGAAACCGCATAGCTGATATTTTTGGCTTCGAAGGCTTCTTTGGAGGCTCTATTCGAGGAGTTTGATAGTTGTAGTTATCTCCCCCTGGGACTATAGAGTTTTTTATTGGTGATGATCTAGGCCTATATTACTATAGTCCCCTTGATGTTTTTATACTCTCCTCTATCTTTAATAAAAATAATTTGTTATTTTGGGTTATATTAAGGGACACGAGGTATTTCTAAATTGAATTTTTTATTATGTTTGTGGATTTACCCTAGGATTATGTATTTAAAATGGTAATGGATTAGAAAAAAATTTAAAAATATATGAGTAAGTTTTTTACTTATTATGATATACTTAATATTTTTTTGATTTTAAAATATGTGGTGTTTGCTTGGAAATCAGTTTTGGGGACGTTTTAAAATAACCATGTCAGGTAAGGGCATATGGTTTGAATGGTTAAATGATTTCCATTTTCTTTTTTTATGAATGAAGTATGAATGTTATTGGTTCCTTATTTTTCAAAATGATTATTTTATTAGACCTTTATTGTCTTAGTAAAGAATGTTTTTTTGTTCCTTTTGAAGGGACAACATGGGGGATTTTAAGGACATGACCACATAAGGGTATATGTATCATGTTGTTTTATGTGATCCCCCTCCCTCAGAAATTTCTAGTGTGAAATTATATTATTCTTAATTGGGGGTTTTCAAGGTATTGTTTATTTTTATCCCCATCAATGGTTTTTGGGTGTAGTTGTTTAGACCCATGAATTTGGATGATAGTTCGATCATTAAAGGTTAGTTTTTTTAGAATATCTCATGATCTTTAGTTTGAGAATCCACACTTAAGAACAATTTCTTGGAAAAAAAATTAATAACAACCATGGAAAATAAATAGAAATCATGCATGAATCATCTATATGTCATAATTACATGTCGAAGGAAATTAAAATAAATAGAAACAATAGATTAAATAAAAAATGACCAATGCTATTAATCACTCAACTAGCCCAATATCTTTCCCCTATAAAGAAAACTCTATAGTTGCATCTAGATCCCTTATGGACCCTTTGCAAAATAAAACTACCCTTTATCCATAAATTGTGGTAAAAATACTATATTCATGATGAAATAATGAAAATAAAATAAAAACTAAACTACATCATACTTGTCTCCTCTGATTAAACAAGTCAGCACCCAAGATATTAGAACCACAATGCCCCATGGGTCCAATCATGTTCCTGAAAACAAGGGGGAAACATATCCATGTTTCAAATGTAATGTGTTATATATTATCCTATTCAATAGGATATATTATATCAAATATAATATTAGATTTAAATTATTTTAAATAAATTAATATGTAGTGGAATTACACATGAAAAATTAATAAATATTGACCTAGAAATTTGAATATGTATTAATAGGAAATGAGTTCAAAGATGAGAGTCGTCTATTGAAGTTTTAGGAGAATAAAATGTTTGAATATTATGTGAATAAAATTCACTGGATATTCATGATATTTCTATATGAATATGAATATACATATATATAAAGGAGGAAAAAATGATTGTGTATTTAAAATTAAATACCCTTGAATGTTGAAAAAATTATATAGATATGAAATCCCATCAAAGAAAAAGAACCAGGTACTGCTACCACATGAATATTTTTTTGGTATTAATGCAAGATACTACCACTACATTATGGAGTTTTTATATAGTGAAATGGAGAAGAGAAGAAGAGAAAAATATTGTTGAATTTGTTCATCCTATACATCAATAGTCATAGAAGATAATATATCTAATTTGATTCAAAATCATATTGAAAATAATTGGAAAAGGACCAATATGTGTGATGTTTTGTTATTAGGTCCCTTTAGTTGAAGAAATATTTGATGGTTCAAGGAAAGATATATTTTAATGTTCATGAAAAAAATCATGAATATTGGGTAGGGAAGTTTAATAAAGATTCAGAAGGTAGTATAATATAATTGGAGGATGGGAATTTCATGTTAAACTAGAAGTACCTTGAGCTGGACATCAAGTTGAAACATTTGGAATCTACACCAACTGAGATTTCCTTGTCTATTTTAATAAATAGATATGATTTCACACAAAAAATAGAAATTATTATTTCATAAAAAAGAGTTATAGTGATGGAAATAAGATCTTATATTTATCCGGGGAAGATTCCATATATAAATAATATATTAAGGTAACCCACATTCTAGTTCCATCAACTTTTGATAAATCTATTTCTATTTTTTGTATATATTTAGAATAAAATATTGTAAAAATTTATAAGAATATAAATTAAAATAAATGGAGAATTTTTTAGGGAAAATATTCCCACTAATTTAATCTCACGCATAGAATTCAATATATCTCATCTATTAAATCCCACATTGAATGTGGGAACATCCCAATCAATGAGGTCATACTCTAGTTATTTGGACATGTTTTGACCCAAAAAACTAGTCTACTTAACTGTGAAAGTCACAGATTATGAAAAATTCCATCTCCTAAGTAAAAAATTAAAAATATTTTTAGAAGGTTTCTCTAGGATGAATCAAGATGGATATCAACAATATTTAATGAAACTTAATCCATATCTTTTTCTACCCACTACCTCTACTTGGGAATTGACCTTGGATATAGCTCCACCAAAAAACATTTTTATCATTAAGTCACTTATTACGTGGATTGGATACATGAAGGGGTGATGCACATCAATGTATCCAAAAAAGAAAGTATACCTTGAGAGGATGGACTTAACTCCTCCACATAACATTCTGAACCCCGCGTTTCTAATATTCAGTTTAATGGTGGATCCATATCAGTATCTTATAGAATTCATGGTTTTATTCTCCACTAATATGGGAACACTAGATAAACATGATGTAATGAAGATTATAAGCTTCAATAAAAAACATGGAAAGACTAGTATTTAATTGTCATAGGTTCCAACCAGCGGGATCATTCACTAGTTGAGAAGATCCTAGATGGTGGTTCCTTTAAAAATTTAGCTCCATGATAATGAAGGAAATTTCCCTTAACCAATCGAATTTCAAATAGTTCAAAAAGAAGAGGTTTTTTGAGTTATATCATGGCAGAAAGGATTATCCTATTCACTAAATAAGAAGTTTTCCTAATATAATATATTGGAAATTTGTATATAAAATATCTATAATGTGTCCAAAACTCCACTTTTTCCTTTGGTATACACTAGTGGTTTCTTATAGTTTCAAGTCATATCTTAGTGCCTAGAAAATACTATTTGGTTCTCCAAACTTAAATCTCAACTAACTCTTATAATAAAAGGAAATAATGTTTATAGAGTAGAGACTATGACTTTCATGATTAAGCTAGTGCAGATATCATATCTAATATTTAATCCTTCTTACTATCAAGTGTTTACTCCTCCTAAACTGCAGGAGCAATAAAACCCCCACTATAGAAGAGAAAAAAAGTGAAATGTTGTCCAAAATTTGAAAACAGAATGAATAAGGGATCATCCTTCTAAAAAATAACAAGTCTCATGTTTCTTCATAGTTTCTCTAGAGAAGGAATTGTTCAAGCTTATAGATATTAATGGACCAAATTTTACTGGTTTAAATGATCTCTTATTGTATTACCCCTACCAATAAATTTCATGTAATAACATATATGAATACTTCCAACTTAAGGATATACTCTTTTATACGATTGACTATGAGAATGTAAATTTGGGTAAACCCCCAACATTTATGAGTTGTTCCACTACTACTCCATCAGAGGATGGAAGTTATTGGAATGTGATTCTCAATAGATACCCCTGTAAATTTAATTAATATCTTACTATGAAATACTCCATTAAAATTCATGATTTACACAAGGTACAAATAAATTATCGAGTTGTGTCCCTAATTCCCTCATTGAAGTCAATGGGGAAAACATCATCATTTAAATATTCTAATATTATATACAATTAGAATCATTAAAATAAAGCGTAGAAAAAAATAAAATATGTGGTAAATCAAGCCAGTCCAATATCTCCTGGACTTATTACCTCCATCACATGAATATTAGGAACTAACCCACAAAATAGAACTTTATATAATGATAATTCAATGTGAATATTTTTCAATTTGATTAAATTGATCAATCCCTTCACCAATGATAAAAACTCATAAAAACTTGAGTTCTATATTCATAATAATAGGGTCATAAATCACTAAACACCCCATATTAAATTGATCCAAAAAAATATATCAGAATAAAAAAACCTCATGTGGTGGAAGATGAACTAAGATGATACAAACATCTTTTCCTTCAGCATCAGATTCCAAAATATGCATCATACCTAAGAGAACCATGATACGCCCTAGAAAAGAGGATCAAATTTAGAATCTCGAAACCTCAAAACCCATAGGGTTCCACCAAATGAATCCAATAAATTAGAGAGTTGAAAACTCTAAGAAATTAAATAATTAAAGAAGATGAATTCATGCCTTGAATTACTAAACAAGAACCCACAAGAAATTTTGGAGAAATGGAGGAAGGAGAGGGAGTAGAGAAAGGGGGAGTCATGTGGGGTGTTCGGCTTTGGGGGGGTCTCACGCATGACTGGAGAGGATAAGAGAGTTGAGGGATGTCATCATAGGATAGGGAGCCAAGAGAGGAGGGGGATGTCACCGAAGGAGAGGGATCCAAGAGGGGAGGGGGGGACATCACCAGACGAGAGGGATCCAAGAGGAAATAGGGGGGACGTCGCTGGAGGGGAGGGATATGATAGGTGAGTGGGGTAGGGAGGTGGAGTTTGGGATGTTGATGAAAATGTGGAGGCTAGGAGGTCAAGGAAGATGAATGGAGGAGAGTTCCAAGCAGAGGTTGGGGATGGTCGGAGAGGGCTCACAAGGGAGGAGCCCGATGGAAATCAAAAATGTAGAGGGGAAGCTCGATAAAATTCTGTAATTTGGGAAATTTATACCAACAGTTTTATCAAAACATTGTGTATATGTGATAATATATCACATATACCCACATTATTTCTAAACAATGGGTATTGATACGTGGATATAGATATATATTCCTGTATTTTTTTCTAGGTCATGATATTATGACCACTCCATGAATGTTTAACATTATTTGGTAAGTTATAATGGTGTGTTGTAGTTTTGGGTCATATGAATAGAAATTATTTGTGAAATTTATCATCATGTAGTAATAAACAATAGTGACCTGTATTTTTGGGTCATATGACTAATACCATTATTTCATTAATAACATTAAATATTTATTGAAAAAATATTGCATTTGTAGGGGCATAGCATGCCCACCATCCATATTGATCAGTGAACATGCACTAATGGAATAGAACTTGTGGATAGAAAAAGTTCCTTCCCATTTGGGATCAATATTTAGAAGTATCATTCCAGGTATCATCACGTTCCTGTTGACCAAAACCAGTCTCCCTTACAAGAATGAATAATGGTCGACCATATAATTGATATAGTTAGTTATTTAGTTTTACTGAACCTATATATAATTCAAGGTGTGTAGTCTCTTCTCATAAATCCATTATAATTCATCCAAATAATTATGAGACTTCTCGTCGATAGACAACCAGTCACAAATGGAAATATATGGTGATGGAAATTTGAATTTTATGGGAAAAATTGCTTATGTCAGGTATACCAGCAAATATGAGGTTTCATGCGTATCAGTACATGTTGCGGTATGGAAGGCCCATAAGGAATGAAGAATCTATTAGGGCTACATTTTTATGTCATTGTTAACCGTTTTATGGAGAATGTTCTATAATGTATTTTTGAAAGACTTTATATGTACATTTTTCAATGTGTGATAGTGGGATGAATGGTTGGACTCAATGTTATATTCCTAGTATAACCTTTTTAATTTAGAATAACCAAAGTTGGTGTCATTTTCCATCTATATTTTATAAGGGAAACAAAATCTAGTAATATTTTTACACATCATGAAAATGATTATGCTTTATATCTGGACTCCAAAAACGGGTATTACTTCAGCCTATTGGAAAATAAGTTTGAATAATAGAGGATATATTTATATTTATTATATGTAGTTATAGAGAATGGTCTCACAATATAAATTACTCATTTAGTGAATGGATTTGAGTATTCAGAAGTTCAAAACATCTCCATGAGTTGATTGGGGATATTGGCATGCACATGGAAAGGATGACACTATTTGGTGAAATCTGTACCATTATGTGTCATCAATGTCCAGAAATATATGATCCTTATGATTTAGTGAAAATTATTGTACTATGACTAATGATTCCCATATACACTATCATGGACTTCTAAACTTATGGAGAGAGTCTCCTCTACATCAATGAAACTGAGGATGACTCCGTTAAATCCTCATTTAGAGAGAACCTTCTGATGACTTGGGATATTATAGATGAAGAACATAACTACCAGTTATTGGATGAACTATTTTCTAGCTATATAAATTAGAAGAGTCCCTTCTTAGAGATATTCTCGGGTTGGAATCATCCAACCATTCAAAATATTATCCAGTTCATGGGTTTAATTTACCTCGTTGATCTCTTCCAAGCTTCCCTAAAAAAATGGTGATACCATTCTATGATGTTCAATGTTGATAACTTTTTCATCCCTCTACAGATTTTCTAAATTTATAGATATATTTTCCATTACATCTACCTAAAATTTTTTTGAGAATGGGATATGAGTCAATGTTGTATTTGTGGGGAATTTATCCATATATCTCTATCCCGACTTTATTGAGATTATGATCTTCCATACTCATTCCTATTCGGCTCCTGGATGTGCCATCAAAATATATTTCCCATTTTTTGGGATGTCCTAGATAGATAATATTTCTATTTTTGGTATTTTATGTATTCATATGTGTTTCTTATAAAGAAGTATTTTATGTCGAAAAATATGAAAATATGCCCATTTTATTTCCTTCTTTGGTATGAACAAGATGTCAAACTACTGCAAGATGACCACCCACCATGTGAATCATCATGTCCACATGGGATGGTTGAGGATATAAATTAGCAGATCAATTCATGGGACATAATGTACCTTATGATATTATAAGCTCTACATCAAATTTGAAAAAAATGGTTAAATCTAGAAATTTATTCTCAAAATATGAATAACGAGTCTCATTATTGAGCATGGTCTAATTGAGATAATATAGATCTTTTCATTATAGCATTTTTTATGCTGAAAAAATTTGTTGAATAATGGACCAATCATTGAGGAACATGATCCAAAACAATAGTATTATATGTAGGATTTGAATTGACTAGTCGTAGATCCATAAGATAAATATATATATATTAGAATCTACCAATATTTTAAGTCAAACTAACAAAAATTGCTAGCAAGGGTTTTTTTGGAAGAAAGTACTGAATTTCCTGAAACTCAAAAAATTAACCAAATTAAAATCATTCAAAAATCTCAATATTTCATTAAATTAAAATTTATAAAATATATGGTAACATAATAAAAATATATATCTAGTTCATGGAAGTCACCTGACATTGCATAGCTGGTGGTGGTAACCTCTAGACTGCGTAACTCTAGTTCACATAAGTCACTCGGCCGCACAGAGCTGGAGGTAGTAAACTCTGCATAGTGTAATTATATTTTGAAAAAGTAACCCATCTACCTAAATATATAGGATGTAACCTCTAAAATATAGCAAACCTGGCTTAACTTACATTGATATTACTTTTTTTAGATTAACCATTAGTATATTACAAAAATACATGCCCAAGGACCATAATAGATTAGTTTTTTTGGAATCGGAGAATCAAAATCTTCTATCCTGGTGAAAGATATTCAACATATCCCATCATGTTCTCCACCATTAGTACATAACTAAAAACATTCTTCATAACCTAGGGAGTGGAAACATAAGAAAGGGGTGAGACCAGATTCCCACTAAGGACAAATAAATGAAATGTGTATGTATAACATGATTAAAATGGTATGGAACATGATCATAAAATTTGAAGATCATACCACGCATATTGGATATCATAATCATGAAACACGGCACAAATATTGGCAGTTCATAAGACATGGATCACAAGATAATTAATAGAATAAGTTATAAAATCCTAACATAGGAATAAGACATGGAATTTTTGGAATGCACGTTGGTTTATAATATTGTGAACATGTATAATTAGAAAGTGGTTCATTCATTGTGTTAAGGACATGATTCCATACCCCCACATAAACTTGTGGACATGTAACTATGTTCATGAATAACATTATGAAAGTTTAATCAGGTTCACATGTAACCTTATGGACATGATACCAGGTCCACACATAACATTCAAAACATGTAATAGGGTTCATGCATCACATTATGAACAAGAAATCATGTTCCAACATAAACTTATGGATAGGCATCTAGAACCATTCATAACATTGTGAACATGTAATCTCGTGCACACATGAAATTTTGAACATGAAATCAAGTATATGCATAACATATACACTCAAGATTCATCCATATTTACCCAATGCAATGGAAATATATATAGGTACCATCCAACTCATAATAACATCATTCATATATGTTCCCCAAGAAAAAACTCTAACATATCAGGACACATAAAAAATACTTTTTATAAACATCAAAAAATAAACCTTGAAATGAATTTGGTATCATTAATATTTCATCAAATCAAAAACTATTAAAAGTTATAGTTTTCATGATCACTTCATGAATGCATAACCCATGAAACAAAGTGGGTTTCAAAATCATATAACTCATGGAATAGAAATAAGGTTTATAAAAATCCTGAAATAAAATCATTAACCATTCATAGAAAGAATATGAATGTAACCATTTAATGTTTCCTAGAATGTAATGACAATCATCAAAATATGACTTCTTATATTGAAATGAATTTTGAAATTTCTTTTGAAAACATTTATTGAAGAAGATATACATTATTCTTTGAAAAAACAATTTTTAAAAATATAAATTATTTTGAAAATCATTTTCTTCAGAATAAAAATTAAATACAAATGTTTAAAATGATTTGATGAACAACTCACTTGAAAACATATAAAATAATATGGAAAATATTCTAAAAACTATTTTCCTTGAAAAATAATAAAATAGCTTGAAAAAATTTTGAAGACCTTTTTCTTTGAAAATACATTGAAACAATGAATTTTTAAAATATTATGAAAATATTTTCTTTACATTAACTAAAATAACTTTTTAATATTTTAACAGAAGTTTCAAGTGAATTTCAGTCATGAGGGAAGATAAACCTGAACACATAGAACATTCCTTCTACACTATAAAATTTTTAGAAAGGTTCCTCGAATAGAAAATGATCAGAAGATTCCATATTAAAAATTATTTTTTTAGAAAAGGTAAAACATGGGTAAAAATGTATTTCCCAGTAAATATGAGAGTAATAGATCATTTTTAAAACCTTTTAGAATATATGGTTTTGAATGAACACATAATTACGACCGAAGAGAGAGGTAATGTTAGAAATTATTAAAAACAATTTCTTAAATATCTTATCAACCTAAGAGTGGATAAAATGGTTCCATTAAATGAAGATATCCTGAATAACCAGAGTATAATAATATTCATTTGGTTTATTGGGATACGTATCACTATATTTCATCAAATAAAGCATAATCATAAACAGTCTCGAAAAGTGATAAGATTATTTTAATAAACTCTTATAACATGGTAACTTTGAACCATAAGTAGAATGTAAGATAATTATATTCAATGAATCTTAAAATATAATGAATGGAATGAGATTCATGATATAACATTTCAATGTTAGTGTATACACCTCATTTAAAAATATAGGTGTATTACATGGAATGTGTCTTCAAAGAAGGCAAATTGAGAAAAAAAATTCATTATTGATTAGTTAACTTTTGAAACTAAAAACATGTGGTATAAAGAGAAAAAAATGGTAATTTAAATACCCATATATTTATTTATATGAGTTTAATAATAAATTAATGGGTAGTATATACACCACCCAAAATAAGTTATCGGTGAATAAGGAATGTATCTCACAGAAATAATGAGTTAGATAAAATTCTCTTACATTGTGTCTTGAATCTCGTAATACTTAATCAAAACTCTTGTATAACAAATATAAAGTTATTATACATATATAAAATAAGCATATTATTACTTATAACATAATATATGTTTTAATTTTGGCTTTATATTTCCCTTTAGTTAATAATGCTATGTTAAGGTTTCACCTCGGGCAATATCCTCTTTGTTTTTCTCATGTGTCTATAAAAAATGATTTCAAAATAAATTTTATTTATAATTAATTTATTATAATAATACATAAAATATATAATTATCAAATGAAATATATTGTTCTTGGAGATGATAAATAGTATGTATGCATGAACACTATTTCTTTTTAATTATCATGTTGAAAGAATGAATGTAAAAGACATGTATGTATGTATATGTATATATATATAAATATTAATGATTATTTATTATATCATATATGTCATATATATTCACTAAATACATCCTTAATTTATTCTTTGTATTGTATGAATGAATCACATTGCTCTGAGGGGGCGGTATTCCACACTTCCTAAAATGAAATTATCGTATTAAAACAAAATGGAGAGTATAATTATAAGTATTGTAAAAATAATTAAATATTAATAAAGACATAATAAATATAAGATATAAAATATATAAATATATTTTCCATCCTGATTTCCTCGATGATATTTGGTAACATAATAAATGAACAATCACCATTTAGTGATGTCGTAGTCCGCCATACATGTAAATAGTTTGTTCGTCACCGATTAGATTGATGTTTGTGTAAGTGTAGGTTGAATCCATAGAATTAAAACATTATAGAATATTTTGGATAAATTTTAAATTATTCAATCATGTAATAATAATATTTTAGGGATTGGATAAATAAAATAATCTAAATAAGTTTGAGGGAGGGTGTTACCTCTTAATCGGGTAACTCATTTTGGTTTGAAACAAATGTATGATTTGGAAAGATTTATGACCAACTGAGAGTTAAAGGAAGAAGTAACAGATGTTGGGGAGATATTTTTTCTGATTTTGGTAGAGAAAAGTGGCTTGATAGGTGTGAGTAAGTGGGAGGAGAGGAGGGATTTTATAATGGGAGAGGAGTGGTACTCTAGTAATATTTTTTAAAAAAGGAACCCCACTAACGTTTTTTTTGTGAAATTGGATCCAATAACATTCAAACATTAATAAAAGGTACTATTGGGTAGAAATTTGGTAATACAATGTATTTTGTAAAATTTTATAGGTCATTTTGGGTCAAAAGGTTATGGATTAGTCCCTTTTTACTCTCAATCGTTGTAATTATTTTTCATTAATTTTTAATAATTTGGGTCAAAAATAATGTTTCCAGTATTAGAAAATATAAATTATTCTTATTCAAAATATGGGATCCATTTTTACAAATTCCAAACATAGAAGTGGAAGAAATTAATTTAAATTTAATCTCGTTGTCGGGTCAACAATGTGGGTTTTTAATTAAAAATGATCAAACGTTTTCTATGTTTTGATATCCAATTTAAATTTTAAATTGGTTATAATTACCTAAATTGTATTAATTGATAAAAAAATATCTAATTAAACTTTTAATCCAATTTAATATTTAATTTATCCTTATAAATAAATTAAATGAAAAAGTAGTTTTGAACAATAATACACTATTTTTCAATACTCATTAAAAATTTAAACTTCACCGAAAAATACCAACAATTCACCCTAATTTTTTTTGGTATTATCTATAAAATATAAAGATTATTTTTTCATATTAAATCTTTAAAATTTCCAAAAATTTGATTTAAAATGGGGTTTCCATTAAAATGAGGTAAACTTTCCATAAAAAAAATTGGGTTTCCTTTGTGAATTTTTGTTATTCTTATATTATGATTATAAACTATATTGTATAAATGTAAAAAATATTTAATTCAATATATAAATAATCCATTAAATTACAAATACGTACTAATTATAACAAATTTTTTAGCATAACAATGTTTTTCTATAAAAATACTCTATTTATATTCAAATGGTTCTTATATTCATTTCTAAATTTTTTGTAACTAGATAATTATTTTTCTATTTTATGAAACCATATATTTACATAAAAATTTTAATAATATTAATAAAATATAATTTAAAGCCTATGTTTTATTTTTCTATATTTATTAAATAATATATTATTAGTCGGTAACACTCTGTTTTTTGCGTTACGCAAGCCATCGAGGAAAGTCAGTCACATATGAAACGTAACCTTACCTAAGTGTTCCGTATATAGAAATATATCCTTTATATTTCATGTAGTGAATTAATAATTTGAAATTGTATATAATAAAATCCAAATATAGTTCTTTAATATATTTAAAATAATTATTTTCACTGTTGCATGAAATGAAAAATATCTAAAAGATTAAATTAATTAGAAAAAAATAATTAACAAAATATCAGTATGTTAAATTTTACCCCTGGTAATATTAATTTCTCCCTCAAAATTATTTTTTGTTATAAAATGTTTAATACATGAATGTTTCATTTATAGAAAAACACTTCATAAAAATGAATTCTAAAACTTCCATTAAAAAGTGAAAGTAGGAACCATAACAGTTTCCCAAAGTAAACCCTAATAACATTCCATAAAGAATAACATAGGTGGGAAGGGGTAACATGGACTTGGAAGATAAATATTTCCACCATGTTCTAATAGAGTGTGATAGAGAACAAGTTAATGAGAAATTTAAAAATCACAAATCCAAAAATTTGTGATAACATAAGGGACCATCTTATTCATGGGAAATAAAGGTACTAGGAAAAAAATTTTGTTTCAAGATACCTTTTCCTAATGTTAAATAATTTTCATGATAATATAGACATTAATTGTTTCAAGACAAAATTACACTTTTTGTTCATCTATCTAGTTCAAAAAATTCTCTAAAAAGGAAGGTGGCATTTTAATTCCTAAATTACTAATATATCATGAGATACATGGTATACAATCCCATTTGTCATTGGTTATCATCAACACAAAATATTTTAAATATGATATCCCATATACATAAATCCTAATATGGAGAGATAACACTTTAATCATACCAACTTAATCTGAAGTTTAACTTAATCATTCTATAAATGGGTTACCATATAATCCTTAGAATAGATTAAAATTCAAAGGTTCAGAAAGAACGTCCTGAAATCAGCATAACATTGATCCCCATATATCACGGAGTACCACCTATTTGTCATAATAAAAAAATGTGAATACAATTATCATTAATTCTCTTGAAAGATAATAATAACCTTACTAACATTTATTATTTTTGAAAACATGCATGATTATTTATTCCAATGATTACTGGATTTATTCTTCAAATCCAAGATGTTGTAAACATCATCGTGGATAACATAGATCACTTTTTAAATATTCATTTTTATTGTTATCCATACTATCCAATTTACTTATTCATATCCAGAATATCTTTATCAAAAAATCATTATCCCATCATTAGGAATTAATTAAGGGGTACCTTCACTTAATCAAAATATCACATTTCTATTTAATAACATTTATATGCATCCATCCTCATTCAACATTTCCTTTTCAGTCATTAATGAAAAATTATACTAAAAATACTTATATATTTCATGATTCATATATCATAATCTCTGAATTCCAAAACATAAATACTTCATTCATCCAGCATTATTCTTAATCCATTACTCTTGCTTCATCAACTTATTTTCATAATACTTATTTCATATAATATGAAATATTAATCATGTTTTAAGGTTCCTCCACCTTAATCTAATCATTATTCTTATGTTTAATGTAAATAATAATCTACGACTATCACATACTTTTCACATGTCATTTTCAGTCTCTTTATCTTCAAATATAAAACCAATACTCATACCACCTTACTGATTCTTGTTAAGAGATTTCTACTTGTGAAATAGATTCACAAAAATTTTCATACTTTTCACAACATAGACATTAAATTTTAACCATGTTCATTATCGTTCTCTCTATTGACTAAAACCTAAAAGCATAGGGTGAGAAATAAATATCATAGAATAAATCCACATAATAATGAAAAATTACTTATAGGTATCTAAAACATAACACCTACTATTTAATCAAAGAGACCTTTGGTTTATCCTAGGCTATTTTTTCTTATATTATATTCAACTCCATCATAATGGTTCATTAATTGTTTGTGAATTTGTAAATAATATCCCCCAAGAGTGTCAAACTAAGTGTACAGTATGACATTTTATCATGTAAGAAATTAACCTAAGTCAAACCTAGAACATCTTGATGGAGTTATTAGTCCTATGTACATCTATGCCAGAGCCAAATCCACATGTATTATACAAATAGGGATTTATTTCTAAGAAACCACTCACTCTATCATTTACAAAATTTCAAGTACATCTTCTTAAATGTTAACTCATCCTTATACGTATCCTTAGAGACATCCCTAGAAATATCCTTATAAATATACATAGGGATCTCTCTAATGTTTTCTCATCCTAGTTTCCAAAGGTTGAATAATACTTTCCTTTGATACCAACTCTAGTGGCCTAGGATTAAAATACATGGATATTGCATAATTTTATATTAATATTCAGTATATTACAAAAATACATTCCTAAGGACAATAATAGTTTAGTGTCTTTGGAAACATGGAAACAAAATATTCTATCATAATGAATGATCATCTACATATCCCATAAATATCTCTACCTTTAGTACTTCTACGTAAAACCATTTTTTCATAAAATGGGTATGGAAAACATATGAAAGTGGTGAGCTCATATGGTTAGTAACGGTAAATAAAGGATATTTTTAATCATAACATGAACAAAATGGTATGGAACATGGTCATAATATTTGAAGATCATGTACTGCATATTAGAGATCATAATCATGAATCATAGCATAATTCGTGGAAGTTCGTAGGACATGAATTGTAAGAGAATTAATAGAATAAGTAGTTAAATTATAATATAGTAATAAGACATGTAATTTATGGTATGGAAATTTGGTTAATAATGTTGTGAAATTTTATAATTAGAAACAAGTTCACTCGTTAAGTGATGGACCTGAAATCAGGCTCTCACATCAACTTGTGGACATGATACCAGGTCCATGCATAACATTGTGAATGTGTAATCAGGTTAACGTATAACCTTAGGGATATGAAACTAGGTCTATTCACAACATTGTAAACATATAATCAGGTTTATGAATCACATTGTGAACATGTAATCAGGTTCACACAAAAACATATGGACATGAATCTAGGCCCATTCATAACATTGTGAACATGAAATTAGGTTCACACATATCATTGTGAGCATGAAATTAGGTTCAAGCATATTATATATACTCATGATTCTCCAATCATTACCCAATGAATTGGAGGGTCCCATTCAACTAATTATAACATCATCCATATAAGTTACACAAAATAAAGATTTCATCATATCATGAACCATAAAAAATATTTTTGTATCAAATTATAATCTATGAAAAGAGATAGTTTTGGCTATCACTTCATGAAATCATAACCTGTGAAATGAAGCTGGTTTCAAAAGAATATAACTCATGGAAGATATTGTTTTTTCATTGAAAAATGATTTATAAAAACCTAAAACCACTTGAAAGAGGTTTTATTATGAATAAAAATTATTTTATAAATATTGAAAATATTTTGAAATCCATTTTCCTTGAAAACATATAAAATTGCTTGAAAATGTTTTGGAATCCTTTTTCTTTGAAATTACATTAAAATAATGAATTTATAGAATATTAGATTTTTTTTAAATAGTAACATTTTAATCTTGTAAATAAAGGTTCATGTGAATGTTGGTTAAGATGGTAGTTAAACCAGAATACAGTGAACATTCCTTTTACACCATAAAAAGTTTAGAATGGTGCCTCGACCAAAAAAAAAGACAAGATGATTTCTTATTAAATTTTTTTAAAAAAAGATAAAACATGGGTAAAAATTCTTTTTAACGATCATAGGATAGTAATATACCATTTTTGGAAACCATGTAGAGGATGTGGTTTTGAATGAACACAAATTTCCAACCGAAGAGAGATGTAAAGTTTGACTTCATTAAGAAGACTTTTTTAACTATATTATGTTTTAAAGAGCATATAAAATGGTACTGATACATTAATATATCCTTAATAACCATACAATAATAACATTAATGTTTTTATTTTATATTTGGTATAATATATTTCATCAAAGAAATCATAATCACAAACAATCTCGAAAAGCGGTAAGATTATTCTAATAAACTCTTTTATCTTGGTAACAATGAACGGCACTCCCCATGTAAGAAATTGAAATTAAATGAATAATAAAATATAATTAAATAAATTAGATTCCTAAAATAACATTTAAATGGATATATATAAACCTTATATAAAAATATTTATGCATAACATGGCATTTTGCTCAAGGAGGGAAAATTGAGGCAAATATTACATTACCGACTTGGTAACTCTTGAAACTTAAGACCCATGATACAAAATATCATAAAATTATTATGTAAATACACATATATTTAATTATAAGAGGTATATAATACATTAATGGGACGTTTATACATGACACAAAATAAGTCAGTGGTGAATATAGTGTGTATCTCCTTGAAATATAGAGTGAGATGAAATTCCCTTACGTTGTTTCTTGAATCTCGTTTTACTTGTTCAAACCTCCTATATAATAAATATAAATATATTATAAATCTGTAATAGAACCAAATTATTACTTATTATATAATTTATGGTTTTATTGTGGCTTTATATTACCCTTTTTTTAATTATTTGTTATGTTTTCACTTTGGGTAATATCCGTTTTTCCGCTTGTCTCATGACTTATTATATCTTTAGTCATTGTACTTATATAATGCTTTCCAGAAAATAAACCATTATATTAATAGAATTTATATTAATTATAATTTTATTATAATAATCCATATAATATATAAGTATCAAAAGTAATATACCATTCATGGAGATGGTAAGTTGAATATACATATGAACATTATTTCTGTTTAACTGCCATGTTGAAAAAAATAAAGTAAAAGACATATATTTATATATATGTAAATATATAATTATTAAATTTGATTTATTATATCATATATATCATATATATTCACTAAATCCATCCTTAATACATTCCATGTAGTGTATGAAACAGTCACATTGCCTTGAGGGGGCGGTAGTTCACAAATCCTCAAACAAAAATTATCATATTGACACAAAATGGAAAGTATAAAGATAATTGTTTAAAATGAATTATTTAATTATAAATACATAATAAATATAATATATTTTGTATTTAATAGTATTTCCATCATAGATTCTACCATGATAGGTGGTAACGGAAAAAATTAACAATCATCATTCATTGAGGCGGTCATCCACCATACACATAAACATTATCTTCATTACCCATTAGAAGGAAGTGTGTCTAAGTGTAGATAGATTCCATATAATAAAAAAATACTATTATATTTAGGATACTAGTTTGGTTAAATAAGTTTGGAATAATAATATTTTATGGAGTGTAGAAATAAAACAAAAGAAATGAGTTTGTGGGAGGGGGTTAGCTCTTAATCGTGTAACTCCTTTTAGTTCAAAACAAAAAGATTAATTGAGAGTCTTCCTGACCAAATGTTGCTTCAAAGAGGAATTGAGGGATGTTGAGGAGATATTTGGAATAGTTTTCTATCCAATTCCTCTTTATAGTTGTGAGAAAGTGGTAGGATATGAACCCTTTTATAATGGAGTAAGAGTGGCACTCTTGTAATATTTTAAACGAACGGAGCCTCACCCACGTTATTTTATTGAATATGGATCCAGTAATGGTCCAATGTCGATTCAAAGGATGGTAGGGTCAAAATAAGTCTCTAAAACAAACTTTTTACATGATTATAGGTCATTTTAGGCCTTATGGTTATGGTTAAGTCCCCTGTTATGCTTAATTTAACCTTAATCATTGTATTTAATTTTAATTACTTCACTAATATTTTGGGTAAAAAACTTATTTGATGTTATGATAAATTATAAACTATACTTATTCCAAATATGGCATCCATTTTTTCAAATTAAAAACACTAATTTGGAAGAAATAATTAAATTTTAATCTCGCGGTCTGGTCAACAATGCAGGTTTTTAAAGTAAAAATAATCAAATCGTTACAATGTTTTTATATCCCATTTCAATGTTAAATTTGTTATAATGACATAAATAGAATTAATTTTTAAAAATATTTTCCAATTATCCATTAAAAAAAATTTAAAATTTAATTTATTCTTGTAAATAAATTATATGAAAAAACGGTTTTGAAATAAAATAAAGTATTTTTTAATATGTATTAAAAAATAAAACATCACAGAAAAATACCAGAAATTCACCCAAAACTAATTATTAAAATTATATTTGAATTATGAATTCTATTTTTACATATTAAATATTTAAATGTTCCAATAATTGAATTTAAATTGGGTACTCCATTAAAAGGTGGTAAAATTGCTTTAATAAGTATATTGGGTTTTATGTGTTAAATTGGTTTTATTATTATCTTATTATTATAAAATATATTGGATGAATATCATAAATATTTACTTGAATATATAAATAATATATTACATTAAAATTACATACTAATTTTAACATCTTTTTTAGCATAATAATAGTTCTCTACAAAAATTCTTTTTATATATTCAATTGGTTCATAAAATAATTTATAAATAATTTGTAACTAATTAATTTATTTTAAATTTTATGAAAACCATATATTTTCAAAATTTATATAATAATATTAATAAATATTATTTAATAGCTGGGTTATATATCATCATATTTTTTAAATAATATATTATTGTTCGGTTTTGCGCGTTATACAAGCCATCTAGAAAAGTCAGTCTTGCATGAAATGTAAGCAAACATCATGGTTCCACATAGTGAAAGCTACCCATCATATTATGTGTATTTCATGATTAAATTGGCATTGTGTATAACTCAAACAAAAAATATTTATTTATTATATATAAAAAACTATTTTCAATGTTGCGTGAAATGAAAAATATCAAAAAAGCTGAAATTAATTTAAAAACTAATAATTCAAAAAATCCCTGGGTGACACATAAATTGTGTAACACTAGTTCAAGAAATTAATCCATAACACAAGGATCTAGAGGTGGTAGCCTCTAGGAAGCATTACTTTACTTTGTATAAGTCTCCTAGCCATTCATAGGCTGAGACGGTAACTTCCACGCTCCATATATCTATTCGTGGAATCCATTCTATTAATAAAGTTAAAATATTGTAGGAATGAAAATATATATTGTGAAACTAGGGACCTCACCTCCACTAAACCTATAAATTCCCCAATCAAATCATTATTTTAGAAGCATAAATCCCGAACTATGACATCACACCCTCAATTCATGAGACTCCAAAATGTTTTGTGGATTTGTGTAACTTGTTGCCTCAGGGGTAATATTTTTCAAACTCCCCCAAATGATCCCTTCCATATAAGGTTTACTGTTTGGTGATGTTTCATGAAACATCTATCTATGAAAAATGATGTTCACGTAAGATGTCCATTCCTAAAGTATCTCTGATTTTCATGACACTCAATGGTTTCATGAAATAGTGTTTTTCAAATCCATTTGGATCCATATTTTGATAGAACATACTTTATAGAAGTTGAACAACTTCATGAAAACCTATACATCTACAAACACATATCCTTTATAAAACCCCTATCTTTTAGGAAACTTCTACCTCCACTCTCGTTAGTCCATACCGCGGGGTCTAAATCCCTATACCCTCACTCATTATTAATTTCAAGCTATAGACATAGGCCTCGGGCCTAATCACTTTACTTATTTTACTACCATCATTAAAAATTGAGAGTCTAACCATGAGTTTCATAAGATAGTTCAATGAAATTTTTTTCTGCTCATTATACATCCCTAACATCCACCCATTCAATTCCATGATTCGAGATAATCCTCTACACTATTTGAAATACCTTATGTCGACAAACTCATCTTGGTCCCTTTCTCATGTCACGTGCTGAAATTATTCTGCTAGACTCCCTAAATAAATTGATTAGAAATAATCCTCAAGAAATTCCTAAAACCCCATTAAATAACTCATGTTCTATGTTAAATCTAAAAGGGACACTTCGACATAAGTCCCACACCAGCCTTTTCTAGGAATCTTCAACCTAGTCCTTATCACTACATAATGTTAATCTTTAGTATACCATATATGACAAGAACATGATTCATGTTGTGAAAAAAATGAGTTTTCTTATGAATAAATTATAAAATTAATCATGCAATGATCATGAGAAGAACCCAATTATGACCCCATGTTCCTCCTCATTAAGAGAAATCACTTATCATATTCATCATCCAACTAATGTGTTGAGATACCCTCATTACCCAACATGAAGAAGAATAATGAAAATCCATAAATTGAATGACCCACATGTATCCCTTCTTATCCAAAGAATTCCCCATGGGCCTCCTCATCAGATGTAATCCACAATAATATTCCTCAACCCACTTTTTGGGTCGAGAATCCCTTTTGACCTGACATGGGGAAGAAAATTATGAAACCATAAAGTGAAATCCCCACTTGAATTCATGTTGATCCCTTTAATCCCCCAGGGTCCTCTTAATCATGTGTAATTACCAATCATATTACTTATATGAATAGTTTGTTAATATTCCCAAACGTCCCGATATGTAGAAGACATAATAGGTAGCCCAATTCATAAGCCCCATACATAATCTCCTCGAACTTGAAATTAAAATATGGAATGTTCCAATGAAAAAGACATGGGATTCCCTATATGATAATTTTAGAATTCTTTATGTGATGAATATGAGATACCCTATATGATATTTATGAGAAAATACCACCATCGTCTAAAAATATTCCTCATTTAATCCTCAACCACATCATCTCTTATCTAGGAAACACCTAGGAAACATCAACACATAAGACCTAATGAAACCATTTCATCCCCATAAAATAACCTCATAATACTCCATGAATATAATAAAATCATACTATTACATCATTATAGAATAACTTGGAATGTTCCCATTCTTGTTCCCAAGCTGCATCATCACTACTCCATGAAACACCCAAGAAGCCTCCGTGTGTAAGTCCCAATCATTCCATTACATCCCCATAATAGCACTTGTGTATGGTCTGAAATGTAATCCCCATTCATAACATAGATTCTCCAAGAAACACCCTACAATATTCCACATGTAATCCCCATTTATACAATCACTTCCATTAACCTCACCCTATAATATTCCATTCATAATCCCAACCACATCATCATTGCTTCTAGTAGCACTCAAGTCATCCCAATTGTGTAAGCCCGATTCATATGAGACATCTAAGATATATGATGAAAAACATTATATCCTAAACTCCTAGTCATATGAAATTAAATTCCACAACAATTTCCTCTACACATGAAATTAAATTATATCCTTATCTCATGTGATGATCATATTATTCCCCATGTATTATCATCACAAGATACCAATCCAACATTTCCATGGGATGTAACCCTTTATTCAGCACCCCCATTTATATTCCACACAACATACCCACATCATCCCTCATTAATGATCCTTTCAAGATAGAATCATCCTTACCATATTATGTTAAGCTGCATAGACCATTCTTGTCACATGTACTCAAATTTGACATCAAACTATATGGGTTTTGATCCTTATTTCTTAATAGGGTATGTAGGACCCCTCCATTAGGTTCAATCATGAAATATCAACACCTATGTGATACCTCCCTAATGTTTATTCATAACAATATCACCATCACAAAAACCCAAGTGTAAAATCCCACTTATGTACACACTTAACCACCCACTTGTCCCCATAATACTATAAACATGCGATCAACCTATCCCTGTAAGAAATTAAACCTTTGATCAAACTATCCACATAAGAAATTATAGACATAACTCACATATCCCCACAAGATGTTAAACCGGTGAAACATCTATCCACACATGAAATTAATGATGTGGCCCATCTGTCCCAACAATTCATTAAACCTGTGACCCACCCGTCCCCAAAATACATTATTCATTTAACCCATATTTCCATATAAAATATTAAACCTCTAATCCATATATCCCAAAAATATGTTAAATGTGTCACCATGCTATTACCAAAATATGTTAAACCATTGAACCACATATCCCCATAATATGTTAAATCGTCAACTAACTATTTCATCTAGAAATGGGGATGACCTTGTTTGTTTATGGTTCAAACTTTCCAATATATTTCTAATGGGTTTATTCATAGAACTGGAAATACCCAATTATTATATATCCATTTGGAACTTCTTTCCAAAGGTAATTGCTCATTAGTTGTGGACGAATGAGGCTTGAGAATTTTCATTGGTCGAGAGGATGGGAGGTCAGGATCATCACAACTTTTTGGGGGGAATTATTGCCTACTCTGGGACTCACTTATAGATTTAAGTTATTTTCATGAATACTTATTAATTCACCAAGAATTAAGAGGAGTTTTCCTTTAGATTTGGAAATCAATGATTGATATGGATGGGATTTAGAGAATCTTTTATATGTATTTGAGGTTCTCTGTTAATGGAGAATCATCTATATGAGTTAGGGATTCTTAGTCAATGGTATCCTTTAATACATTGTATACAAATCACTTGGTCATTATGATGACCATACTGGTTTTAAAGCCACTCAGTGGGCCACTAGAAGTTTATTTTCATTCAGAAGGACTAGGATTATTTCAGAGTTGAGATCATACCCATAAATGGGCTACCAATGTATCCTTGTTAAAAAGGAATCAGAACCCATGTATTTCGATTAAAAGTATATAGTTTAACGTCATATGGGACGGAAACGAATTAATGAAAGATGGGCTTAACCCTTATAAAGGCTTCCAACATACTCTACTTTCAAGGCAGAGATCAAAGTCCACGTAGTTCGAGCAAGAAATATGGGGTTTGTGCATGATTAATGGCCCAAAAAGAGATTTCATGATTAGTTTCACACTCTAAGGTCACGTGAGTCTTTCTCGGTGTGAGAAAAAAGAGGTATCAGTAAACTTGATGATGGTGCCATGAATGATGCAATCATGGGAAATGATGTGGGGATTACGTATGTATGACTGTCCAAGTAAATGAAGACCATGACTTAAGAAATAATCCCAAGAATAGGGTCCATAAATGTATTTGTAATTTATGGAGATTTGAAATGTTAACCTGTGACTTACTCTTAAAATGGAAGCCCAGGTTAAAAGATATTCACATCTCAAAGGATGAATTTTTATAGGAAACCCTTAACTGTGGTGACATAAAGCCTGTAATTCACGAGGTTTTGGAAGTTGTTCCATAGAATTACTTTCAGATAAAGAGGTAAACAAAGAAATTATGCCATAAGTGGCTTTGAAAAGGGTTTTGAAGGCTATTTCTTAAATAGGAGAGGTGAATTTGAGGAAATAAGGTGACTAGGAAGGAGGCGTGCAAGTATTGTTCTGGCATGCAAGTCTTGGTTGCACAAGTTTACTTGCACGCCATGTGTCACCTTGGGTGAAGAAGAACCTATAGGGTAATACTTGGGTGACTTGGAACTCAAGTCCTTAGTATCATCCCTAGAGGCTTCTAGAAGGGTGGCGCGCAAGTTCCCTTGAGAGGAAAAGGCGGCGTAAAAGTGTATTCATTTCCCTTAAGGTATGGACACTTAGGCATGAAAGTATTAATGAGTTCTAATACTTAGGCCTTATTCTTCCTATTTAGAGCTTCCCCTCTAGGTAAAAAATTACCATAGATGTGTTTGGAAGACTTTAGATAGAGACTGGGGCGACCAAAGCTTGAATCTGAGTTTTGGAAAAACATTCGTCTAAATGGGGGGCCCACATTGGCTATTTATAGGCCATTGGGAACCTTGGGAGAAACAAAAAGGAGGAGGGTACGCAAATGACTTGTGCGACACATAGGTGACGTGCAAGTGACCTGGTCGGTGTGAAGGATAATTGCAAGATTCCCTATAAATTAGTTCCTGGTTCATCCCTTTATAAATTTTTTATGTTCTTTAAAGGGTGATCCTCATTGGGCTTAAGGTATTCCCCTTTTCCATTCGTTGGAATCTGTGATAGAAAATTTCATCAAGAAAACTCCCCCCTCAGAGTTGGATCTGAAAAAGGAAAGAGTATTTGACTCTGAGGAAAAGGGTTCGGCGATGCCTAGATGCTGTTGTGTAGGTTCCATCGAGCAGGTTTTGGCAAGCAGGTTTCAGCACACAGGGTTGTGGGATCACCTATATATATGGGTGTCACTTCACGCAAACCATCGTACCTTCAATGATTTTTTTCTCTCATCATGCAAGTGTCTTCATCTCCTCGATCGATTCCTCTTTTTGTGTCTCACTTCTCTAGTAAGGATCTTGACTTGTGCACCATTACTTGCGTGGCAATACTTGTGCGGCCAAACTTGCACAACCAAACTTGCGTACCTTAATGCCTTATCCATTTATTTTTTTTATTCACAAGTATTTCATAAAAATAGACTTACCTTAAAATTTAACTGTTAGATCTTTGTGCAGATTCAATGGCTCCCAAAAGAATTGGATCAGCTGATGAGTTGGCCAGCAAGAGAATATATGACAAGATGAACGTCGTTGTCCATGACTATTATGATATCTACTATAGAACTCTCCCAGATTTGGATAAGTATTTGAGGAAATATCATGCCAATTTCCCACAGAGCATCTACTTTCCTCTGTATGGTTATTCTCATTTGCAAGGATTCAATGTTCCATAGGCATATAATTATATCCCCCATTCCTGGTTTCAGACATGCACCAATTTTTCTTCGGAAAATTTCTCAGTTTCAGGTTCATTTTTCAATGTTGGAAAAGTGGAAATGGAATTTATAATGAATAATATCCCATGTGCTCTAGATATGAAGCCTCACAAGCCTATGCTTCAGCCACATTGCTATCCCTCTATCTTCCGGAATTCTCAGATGGACCAATCCAAGGGATGGAAAAAAGAGTTGGGATTTCCGTCCTGGAGGAGGTGTGAAGCCAACTTGGATGTGGGCATATTAGATGTGACAAACCTATGCAGAGTTTGTCGAGGATCTAAAGGGAGCTGTAATATATAAAGTCGTCTGGGCTGGGTAGACATATGTTTACAGGAATGACAATTTCGTGTCATAGTTAATCAGTCGATAGAGCCCAGAAACAAATTCTTTCCATCTAACTCATAGAGAATTAGGAATCAGTTTGAGGGATGTCTATAAGATTTCAGGGGCTCCAATTTTGGGTGATATGTATGATGAAATAATCCCCCCCCAAGGTGACCTAGAATGATTTAGAGAAGACTCCGTCTTTGGCTCGAGAGTTACTGAAAACTTTCCATAAGCTTAAGAATACCACCACCCTAAAAACCTACTCCAGAAAAGATATCCATTCAGAGTCATGGAAGAACATGTTTTTGATTAAGAAGAGGGAGGAAGGACCTTCTTGCACTCATCCTACCATCTTCCCCATAGTAGAGAAGAGTGGTTACCTTGGCACATTTTGGCCCACTCTGGAAGTAAGAGAATTTGATAAGTGGGGGTATGAAGTGAACCAAAAAATTCAAGCAAAGACCCGTCTGGTGGGATTCTTAGCCTTGGGTCTCGGCATTTATCTTCTTCCAGTTAGGGATTCGAAGGGAGGCGTCAAGCCAGGGACCTTCGTTGTTGTATCCAAGTTGGCTAAGAGAAAAATGGTTGGGTTGGGCACCCCGGTTTTAGTGAAGATTCACAAAAGCTTACTCCATGTCTATATGGGTAAGTATACTTTGAGAATAGTGGGACCATTCCATGTTTTGTGGGGATGGATCACCACTCACTTCAGGAAATACACTATACAGAGCGGAGTACAGGTTCCTGGATGTTCTTTTAGGCCATTAGTGTAGGCATTTTCCAGAATTTCTCCCTTATCTCTCAATTCCTATGATTAGAAGGTAAGGCTGAGCATGTTCAAGGAATTTTATTTCATTCCTTATAGAAACCCACCATCCAGGCGGTTTGTTGATGATGGAATGGCCAGCCTGAAGTTAAGGGAATATATACTTGTATGTAGAGATGGTACATTGGCCACGAGGATTGATGGAGAGATTATATCTCAGGCCTATGCTCCATACAGATTTACAAGTCAATTCAAATGTCTACAGCAAATTGTTGTATCCCCTCTGGTGCTTGTGAGGTTAGAACAGCATCCGATGGTTTCTCATCAACTATGGTTGCTGACATCTATGGAAAGATGGGGGCAGTGTTTGATCTACCAGTTTCTGGATCGACGACTCAGTTGACCACATGGTATACATAGAAATGGGTAGCATCATACCCAACATGGGTATTGAATCTTCATGTCCCTCGGGTGGGGATAATGAAGAGAACTATTAGGAAATAAGATCTTCATTTGGAAGGTGAATCTTCCTCACCCGGAGCTGATTAATCGGATTCCCGGGATGGGGATGATGAGGCACGACATGCGTCAATGTAGCCTTATGCTAGATATAATCCTCCTGCCAGAGTCAAGAGACCTACTCCATTGACTCTGGGTGAGCTACATAATTGAGGCACATTAGTAACCATTATTTTATAGGTAAAACTGTTTCATTTTCTTATCCTCTATATGTGATTGTAGGATCTGGGAAGTGGTTGAAGTCCCAAATTGTAGGACCCTCCTCGTGGCCTTCTAGTTCACATACTGAATATTTATGACCAGAGGCTGTCGAGACATGGTGGAGTATATACTGTGATGTTGAAACCACCTGGATGGACTTATGCAAAGGGCTACATATTCCTAGAGTTGGGGATCTCTAGGCTTCTGCTGATATCTTCTTCGAGGATAACCCCGATAAAGTGCGGCCTTACATCAGAGAGTTGTAAATGATTATATATTCCATTGATGAGTCATTTCGTATCACTAAGAGGGTGAAGGAAATGATGGATCGTGGTACCACTAAGGGGATTGGTCCTTTAGTAGACGAGGAGTGTTACGATTACGTGGATCCTGAAAATGTATGTTTCTTTATTTATTTTATTTGCAACTTGATTTTAGGAAACTATTTTTTATCCAAGGAAATTACTTTCTTCATCCTAAAACATGTTAAGGAAGAAGCTACTGAGGTCCCTTTACCATAGTACAACCCTGGTGGCACTGCTCTTGGAGTCCTTGGATCTCCTCGTGAGCCATGTGAGGGTCTCTAAGCTAGCAAGCCATGGATGAAGAGCTAGATAGGGTGTTATTGACTCTGATACCTCATTTCGGAGATGATGACGCCAGTCCACCCAAAAAGGCCAAGAAGAAAAAGCATCGAAGAAACAAGGTCACAACCAAACACTTTATTAGTAGTAGTGATTCTGTCGTCTATTCAGGAATCCAAACTCATGAAAAGGTTTCTCATAATTCTTGGGATTCACTAGTGGAAAAAATGTTTAACACATTGGAATTTTTCACACTTGTTCTATATAACAGACGTGCAAAACTGTAATGATCTATATATCACGTCAGTTATTTTATAATCGATGTCAAATATACAGAGATTATCTTTTTGAAGTCTTTTATTGTATAACCAACGTGAATATCAAATCTGACGCGCTTTACTACGTCGGTTATAAAATAACTGACATGATAAATCCATTCTTGGTAATTTATCACATTGGTATATAGCGACATATATCACGTCATTTATGAAATAACCAATGTGATACATAGTTTACAATGTCGTTTATTAAATAAATAATGTTATAAACATTAAAAAAATTGTTTATCACGACAGTTCTTAAATAACCGACGTGATAAATTTTTTAAATGATTTATCATACCCTGTATTCAGTCATTCTGTTTTCTTCGATTTGGAAACCTGCGACTCATCTCTTTCACGTGGAAAACCTAGAATCGATTCGTCCAATTCGTGCCCTCCGGCCTCATTTTTCAGACATCATTCTTCATATATATTATTATCAGATCTATCAGGTCATCTCACAAAACTCAAGTAAACCTCACACGACCCCTTTTCAATTTTTTTCTGTGATTCCCTAAACTAATTTGTTGAGATGTTATTTTTCATTGTTCTTGCAATCATGGTTTGTTTCATAGTGTCAATCTATACCATGATAAATTATTTCCTGTTAAAATAAACCTATGGAAGTGATTTCATGCAATTTTATGATTTTTGTGTGTTCTATCATTTGTGTGTGCATGTACAGGGGGTTTCTAAGGGGGTGGGGGGCTGTGCAAGTGGGTAGGGTGTCCAGGGGGTTGTGTGGGCTTTTTAGTTGCTTAGGGGTGTCCAGGGGGTGTCGAAGGGGGTGGGGTGGTGTAAAGGGGTTGGGGGGAAGTCCAGGGGTGTGGGGGTGTCTAGGGGGGTTAGGTGGGTTTTCCAGTTGGGTGGGGGTGTCTAGGGGGTGTCAAAGGGGGTGAGGTGGGGTCTAGGGGGGTGCAGGGGTTGTCCAAGGGGTTTGGGGGTGTCCAAGGGGTGAAAGGGCTGTCAAAGGGGGTGGGGGTGGTGTCCAGGGGGTGGGGGAAATCCAGGGCTGTGGGGGTGTCCAGGGGGGTTGGGTGGGTTGCCCAGTTGGGTGGGGGTGTCTAGGATGTGTCAAAGGGGTGGGGGTAGTGTAAAGGGGGGTTCGGGGATGGTCCAAGGGGGTTGGGGTGTCCAAGGAGGCGCGAGGGATGTCCAAGGTGTGGGGGTGGTTTCTAGGGGGTGGGGGATGTCTAGAGGGTTTAGGGGCTGTCCAGAGGGTTGGGGTGTCCAGGGGTGTCAAAGGGGGTAGGAGGTGGGGGTGGGGGCTGTCTAGAGGTGTGGGGGGTTTTCTAGGGGGTGGGGGTGTCCCGAGGTATGGGGGGCTATCCAAGGGGGTGGTGGTGTCCAGGGGGTGTCCAATGGGGTGGGGGATGGTGTTCGAGGGGGTGGGGGATAAGTGTCCGTTGGGATTTACTATTTCTTCGTTTTTTTTTATATTATGACATGATGATTGAATTGTTTCATGGATATTAGACTATAATTTATTAGTTTTGTTTAAGGGGATCATGGGTGGTGTCGAAGGTGATGGGGGTGGTGTCCAAGGGGGTTGGTATAGTGTATGTTTGAGGTTTCCACTCTAATTTTTAGGGATTCAAGCATTATGAAAAGATGAGGGGTGTTTCAGTATGATTCTATTTCGTTATATATATTTTTCCCAGTCATTGACTATAATAAAATTAAGGGTTACGGGGGAGACCATGTCGTGGTTTTCAAAGATGCGTAGTTATCATGACCCCATTGTCTCGTGATGATAGGCTTTACACTGTGATTTTCTCCATCCGAGTTTTTATTTTAAATTTTATTTGATTATCAGGTTTACCCCATTTTCTCTAATTTTCTATCAACCACTTGAGGCCCCATGGTTTTCATTGATTCTATGGAATTTCCTGAAATAAGTTACTTATTTCATGTTCTTCTTCCTTTATTATTTGTTTATTTTTTTCTTCTTTGTCCACTTCTTCTTATCCTTCATTCCTTCTATTATTAGTGATGTTTGGTCATTTTTAAATTGATCATTTAATAGTAATCAATTTGTTCCATGGTTATTAAGAGGGGTGTGGGTGTCCAATGGGGTGGGGGTTGTCTAAAGGGGTGGGGGTTGTCTAGGGGTGGGGGGCTATCCAGAGGGGGTGGGGGAGCTGTCCAAGGGGGTAGTGGTGTCCAGGGGGTGTCCAAGGGGTGGGGGGTGGTGTCAAAGGAGGTGGGGTGTCCAGGGGGTTGGGGGTGTCCATGGGGGTTTCCAAAGGGGTGTGGGATGGGGGTGGTGTCTAGGAGGGGTGGGGGAGTCCAAGGGGTGGGGGTCTAGAGGGGTGGGAGGTTGTCCATGGGGTGGGGGGTTGTCCAGAGTTGTGGGGGTTGTCCAAGGGGGTGGTGGAGTCCAGGGGGTGTCCATGGGGGTGGGGGTGGGGGTGGTGTCCAAGGGGGTGGGGGTGGTGTCCAATGGGGTGGGGGTGTTGTCCAAGGGGGTAGGGGTGTCCAGGGGGTGGGGTGGTGTACAAGGGGGTGGGGGTGATTTCTAGGGGTGGGGTGGTGTCCAGAGGGGTGGGGGACTATAGAGAGTGGAGGTGGGGTTGTCCAGAGGTTTCAAATCGTTAGGATCTGTGTAATTTTCAGTAGTGAATGTATAAATATTTTAACATTATACTTCATATTTCTTTTTTTAAAAAGGGTGAATTGTGTATCCAGTTTCACTAGAATGTTTTCTTTGTGAACCTTAAGAAGAAAGGTTCCAATATGAATTTAAAACTATTATATCTAACTATATATTCTTTTTAAAATCATATTCAAGAATATTTTTTTAAATACGCATATATTTGTTTTATATTTCAAAAATTTTTTACATTCAAATTATGATGTTTTTCATATAAACATATATTGGTCTTATGTTAAAAAGATGTATAATTTTGATATTTGTTATAGGTAATAATGAGTTGAAGTTGTATTACGACACATTGAAGGAGAAATGAATATGAGGAAGGTGTTGATTCCTTTTTGGAATTTTCTAAACCAAATGTTCCAAGTAGTGACATTTTTTTCTGTACATGCCTGAAATGTTTGAATATGAAGAAGTTGAAAAGTAGAGAGATAAAAGATCAACTGATTTTTCATGGTTTTAATCTGAGTTACAACCCTTGGATTTGTCATGGTGAAACTGGAAGGAATGTCACTGATGATGATGATTCGCAAGATGGTGACTTCGATGGATTCGAAGAAATGATTCACAATATTGCAGCAGAACAAATTGAGATAGAACCGATAGTTGTGCGTCTATATGGTGATGCTGAAAACCCATTATATCCTGGTTGTATAGATTTTACGGTTTTGTCGACAATGTTAAGATTAATTAACATGAAGGAGAAACATGGGTGGAGTGACAGAAGTTTTACAGAGCTGCTACAATTGATTAAATACATTCATCCAAAAGATAACGATCTTCCAAATTCACATAATAAGGCCCAGAAAATATTATGCCCGATGGGATTGGGATACAAGAAAATACATGCATGTCCAAATGACTATAAGATATATAGGAAGGAATATTATTTTCGTTCAAATTGTCCTAAATGTGGGACATCACAGTATAAGGTGAAAGAAAAATCATAGGATAATGTAGAGATTACAAAGATCCCTTCAAAGGTATTTTGGTATCTTCCTATAATTCATCGTTTCAAACGTTTATTTGAAAATTCCCATGATGCAAAAAGGTTAAGATGGCATGTTGATGAGCAGTTATGTGATGGAAAAATACGTCATCTAGCTTATTGTCCACAATGGATGAAAATTGATGAGAAGTATCCTACATTTGGAAATGAAATTATAAATCCCATAATAGGGTTGTGCACAGATGGAATGAATCCATAACGAACCCTCAGTAGCACACATAGTTCATGGCCTGTCTTATTGTTAATTTAGAACCTCTCTCCTGATGTTTGTATAAAGCAAAAATATGTCATGTTGAGTATAATGATCTCTGGACCGAAGAAACTTGGTAATGATATTGATTTTTTCATGTCACCGTTGACTGCTGATTTGAAACTTTTATGGGAGGATGGTATTAGGGTGAATGATTCTTATAAAATGGAATATTTTCAACTACATGTAGTGCTTTTGTTCACTATAAATGACATCCTAGCATATGGAAAGTTGCATGGATACAATGTTAAAGGTCATAAAGCATGTCCAATTTGTGAACAACAGATGTCATATTGTCAATTTCATCATGGGAGGAAAACAGTGTACATGGGTCATCGAAGGTTTTTGCCTATGGATCACTCTTATGGAAGACTAAAAAAGGTATTCAATGGCTCACAATAATTTGATATTTCTCCAAAACCTTTATCCCCTTATATGTATTTTGGGAGGGTGAAAAACCATGATGTTACATCAGGAAAGACACAGAAATCCGGTAATGATAGACATATTTGGAAGAAAAGGTCAATATTTTTTGAGCTACCATATTGAAGATATCATTAAGTTAAACATAATATTGATTTCATGCACGTAGAGAAGAATATATGTGATAGTTTGATTGGAACATTGTTAAATATTAAAGTAAAGACAAATGATGGGTTGAATGCAAGATTAGACTTACTATCAATGGGAATACGTTTGTAGTTATCCCCCACTCCTAATGGAAGACGGACATTTCTTCCCCTAGATTTTCATACATTATCGAAGAGGGAGAAAATTAGATTTTTTCAGTGTCTTCATGATATCAAAGTGCCTCAAGGTTATTCTTCAAATGTAAAACATTATGTTTCATTGAAGGACTTGAAGTTGATAGGTATGAAATCCCATGATTGTCACGTCATGATGCAATAACTTCTACCAGTTGCACTGTGTGGAATATTGCCCATCCGTGTAAAAAAAAAACAATATTGAAGTTGTATTATTTTTTCAATTCAATTTGTAATAAGGTGATTGATGTGAATTCTTTGAACATTTTGAAAAAGTATGAAATTTTTATACCTTTTTAATTCGAAATGTATTTTCCTCCAAATGTTTTTGATATAATGGTGCATTTAATGATTCATCTAGTTCGAGAAATAATGCTTTGTGGAGATGTATATCATTGTTGGATGTATCCTTTTGAAAGGTATAGGAAAATACTGAAGGGATATGTTAAGAATCCATATCGACCTGAAGCCTCTATTATTGAAAAGTATATTTTTGATGAGGTTGCAGAGTTTTGTATGAGCTACTTGGTTGTGGCGCAGCACATATGTTTTCCTCCATCTCGCCATGAATGAGTTAATAATGAGGGAAAGGGGATTCATGGCTTGAAATTAAAATCGTTGTCAGCTGAACAGGTGAAGAAGTTAGAATAATACATCTTGAATAACATAGCTCATGCTCAACCGTATATCACATTTCATATTAATGAGATGAAACAATGTCATCCAAAGAAGAAAGAAATGTGGATTTTGAATGAGCACAACAAAATATTTTTGTCATGGTTTAAAAAGACCTTTCTTGGTAGATCGGATGTATCAGAGACATTAAAATTGATAGAGGATGGTCCATGTTTAAATGTGATAACATGGTTTCGTTATGACATTAATGTCTATAAATTTCAAAATAAATCTCAGGACAACAGAAGTGTAGTTCAGAATAGTGGTGTATTGGTGTTTGCAGAAGCAATGCAATTTTCGAGTGTTAAGGATAAAAACCCAATTTCTGCATCAAGTACATATTATGGAGTGATTTAACACATATGTGAGGTGTATTAGTTTAAAATTTAAGTTTCTATTTTTAACTATAAATGGTTTATCGGTAAATATAGTGTCAGACATGAGGAATTTGGAATGACAGTTGTTAATTTGAATAGATTGGAAGACACAACTAATTCATTTATAATGGAAACATTTTGAAAACAAATTTTCTATGTTGTAGATCAATTAGATATTTATTTGGATGTTGTTTTACAAGGGAAAAAACAATATGTTGGTGAGGATGAACTTGATGAAGATTCTGATTTTTGTGACATCCCTACTTCCATGGAAATATTAACAGAATATAATGATGAGCATGTTGATGGAATGGTTTGTGCCATAAGGAACGATCACGATGAAGGTATTTGGGAAAACAATCCATTTGTACATTCATAAAATTACAGGTGACATTTTTTTATTTCTTGTTTACATTTATTATTTTCATAAAATAGAAGATATTGTACGTTTTTTCTTTATTAAAACAAGTATTAAAACAAAAAAAGTATAAGTTTTTGTGTGTTTTATTTTTGTTTAGTTTACTTTATCATTTTTACCATTACATTAATTATATATCTATTGTTTTTGTTCAGTGACAATTACTTTACCATGTTTACGATGTTTACCAGGTTTACCATGTTTTAATTTTGTTTATTTCACTTTATCTTGTTTACCATTACATAAATTATATATCTATTATTATTTTTTAGTGACAATTACTTTACCATGTTTACTATGTTTACTAGGTTTACTATGTATACTATGTTTACCATATTGAAAATATTTACCCTCTTTACCATTGTTTAATATGATTACCATATTAACCATGTTTACTATTACATAACTTAGTACAATTTTCTATTTTCTGATTATAGTAGTATTAAAATATTTAAATTTGTATATTTGTGAACTAATGTTTTTTTTATTTGAAGGATAATGATAGATCAATCAATTGATCAACCACATGATTCTGGAGATGAAAATATTGGCCATACCTCTATGGAGGAACATATACATGATCCTCTTGATGTTCCCTAATCTTCCTCATGTGCTTCCATTACTAAAAAGAGTTCAAGAGTTAGTAAACGTGGGTGCACAAGTTTACCAAAATTATCACTTTCCCATACGTAGGATCAAAGGATGCTCGTTGAGTTTGATGAGGATGATATTCCTAGAGGTCCAAATGATAAAGCTTTTAAGAGTTTTGTATCCACTCTGGGTAAGAGAAAAGTTATCATTTTGTATGATGACTACAGAAGTGTGGATAAAGTGATATTCTCTCAGTTGTGGGAGACGATTTTGGTATGATAATTTTCTATTTTTTTCCTATTCTTTAAATTTTTCTAGTATATATAATAGGTTTAACCTCTTCTTTATTAGATGACATTTGATATTCTTGACACTGGAGGAGTCAAGAAGAAATGCTTATCAATGGATTCCAGGAGATGGAGGGATTTCAAATCAACCCTCACATATGATTTCATTTTTGGTCATAAGAGTCATGACAATCCATGTCGTATATATCCTTTCATAGATGAAGAGACATGGAGATAGTTTGTTGAAAGTAGAAGAAAATATTCATTTTCGGTAAGGGCAATGTATACTTTTATAAGATTTCTTATATAAATGTTCTTATTGCTGTTTTGTTAATGATTTCTTATTCTTTATTTACTGCTTACAAGGAAATATCATCAGGATATCCAATCTAAAAATGTATACCCTTATAGTTTATCTCAGGGAGGGTATACATTATTGGAAGAAGAAATCATGGCAAAAATTTACAAAAACTAAGAGCTATGTCTTCAAGCTCTAGAGAGGTGGTCCTTCCATCCCCTCTATCTAGTAATTAAAAAATAGAAGAGAGCACAGATGGGAAACAAAGGGAAATATCTTTCGAAAGATTCGAGAATCGTAGCTGAGTGGATTTTAAGATATCTATTTTTTTTATTTAAGTTAACTGTTTTCTTCATATAATATCAATCATTACAGAAATGTTCAATTAATTAATATAGGATTCTCTTGAGGATCAGAGCTCACATGGGGTATTTACAGCTACTGGGAGGCAAGATATTTGATCTGCAGCATTGGGAAAGCATGAAAATCCTAGTCGTGTATGAGGATATTCGGTAGGTGTATCTGTAAGAAAAGTGTTTACACATTCCTCAACTACTTACGTTGAGGGTGTTTAAAAAAAATCCTTGGAGGCTGAAGTTCATAATATTAATGCGACGATGGAGGAAAATATTAGAGCGTCGGTACAGTCTATGTTTGCAGACATGCTAACTCCAACTCCTAACCCACCACTTGTAGACCCCATTATTTATCATCTACCTCCACCAGTAGCTACCACTCCCCCACATCAGCTTGCGGATCCCATTTTTTATCCTACTCCTCCGCCGTAGCTTCCTACTTATTACGAGTTGTATATTGATGATCCTCAACATCATATAGTTGCATATGGGTTGGTATATTGTATAGGATATACAGTTCATCATCAACAATTAGAGGTAGAGAATCAGAGTTTCATTGTACATGATATTATATATAGATAATCTCGAGTATAATTACCTACAGATGAGGTGACTATAGTTGGATATAGTATCAGCGATTTTTTAATTTGGCCATCCAGACTTCTTCGACTCATTACCATAGAGGTATGTATGTTATATCTTCTATTTTATTTTTTTTATTAATGTTTTTCTATCATTTGAAAACTACCATATGTTTCTATTTATTTTAACATGAATACATCAAAGGTAAAGAAATATTGTATAGAAAACAACAAAGAAAAATGGATATGACATCAGATATAGATTCTATTAGTTTTGATAGATTATCAAGATATTTAAAATTGTTAGTGGATCATTATGAGTTTCCAATGGAAGCTCATGTTTGTGGACATTCAATAACAGTGGGTATTATGAAATCTCATATCATGGGTCATGTTACTACAGATAATTTGGGCATCAATGTTGTGCTAATTTTTTCCATGTAAGTCTTAACACCTTTTCCCTGCGTTATATTTATTAAAAATGTATACTTATGTCTATTTTGAATTAGGTATCTTTATAACATTTGTGAGAAGAATGAGTGGATAGATGTATATGGGTTCATGGACCCGCATTTGATTTCCCCTAAAGCATGTGCATTTGATGAGGAACAAAGAATGATTTATATTGCTAAAATACTTGAACAGAATATAGTCACACAATGTTGGATGATGCATTTTTGTGAGAGGTATGAAACACATCTCTCTCAAAGAGTTAATTATCATTTAACATAAAAAACCACTAACCTTAAATTTTCTTTTATCAGTGATCATTGGATGTTAGGGGTTTTTTCCCAAGGGGGAAGAAACTATATTTGATATGCTCTGTCCATGGTGATGTGCGGGAAAGTTTTATGAAAATTTTGGAAAATTATGTTTCTATTTTTCAATAGTAATATATATTATAATGAATTTTAAATTTATCTCATTCTTATTGTTTTCTAACAAGGGATGGGTCTACTTTCAAAAACACACAAAGAAAAGGAGTGCAAACATCAAATATGTAAATATAAAGGTAAATATCCATTTATAATTTGTACTTTTTGATTTATTACATACAAATAATATTTTGAATTTACAATCATTCAAAAAGAATTTTCATGAACAACAAGGTGTCATCGAATGTAGATATTATATTTTAAGATTTATTTGGGAAATAATAACAACTGGGATAGTTGTGAACTTTGATTGAATTTTAGTTTTTTGTAGTCTAAAATTTAATTTTGAATATTATCATTGTAATTGTGTATTTGGTAATCATTTAGGTTGGATTTAGTATTTTTAAAGTTGACGTTGTATGTTTTTAATGTTATATATGTGAATGTTTAATTTTTCTCTACTTCATGTTTTGGTCTGCTTATGATGGTTTTTCTGTTACGGATTTTGGACTGGGAGGAGGGGTTCCAAAGGTGTGGGGGTGTTCAATGGAGTGAGGGGTATCCAAGGGTGTGGGAGGGTTTTTTGGTGGGGTGGGGGTATCCTGGGTGTCTATGAGAGTGGGGGGTGGGGAAGTCCAGGGTGTGAGAGCGTTTCCAGGAGTGTGGAAGGAAGTCTAGGGGTGTGGGGGGGGGGGGGGGGTTGGTCTATTCTAGTCTATTTTTGTTAAGCTTTTGCTCTATTTCAGGAGATTTGGAAGGGAAAAGCAGTGGTTCAGGTTTATTTTAAAAAAATGGTTTATTATGTCGGTTATTTCATAACCGATGTAAAAAATGCAATGGTATTTTTTATAATGTCGGTTATGTGGAAAACAACGTAACAACTTCATAGGAAATGGTTTTTAGGTCGGTTAATTCATAACTGAGGTAATAAATTGAAATGGATAGACTTTTACATCCTTCAAAAAATAACTGACGTTTTAGATATGTTTTTACATCGGTTATTATATAATCGACGTTGAAAACTTCTTGGCAGACATGTTTATCTTGCCGGTTATAAAAATAACCAACATGATAAAAGCATCAGAAGAGTACTTTATGAAATCAGTTATATAATAACCAATGTGAAAGGGTTTATATCACATCGGTTATTAAATAACCTATGTAATAAAACACTCATCCTAAGCTTTTTACACATTGGGTTTTTATCAACCGATGTGATAAACGCTTCAGATTTGTGTTTTTTACATCGGTTGTAAAATAATCGACGTAAAAAACTCTGTTTATAACATATCCTATAATAACATCGGCCAAAATCTGATGTTAAAAATAAAAAATAACTGTCGTAAGAACCATATTTTTGCACTAGTGATTGCAGGGGCTTCTTCAATTTCCCCTTTAAGGGAGAGGACTGACCCTCCTCTGAGGAAAATGTAAGGTGCTGGTTAACAGTCACAAATTCACGATGACCTAGCTTCTCCTCAAGAAATGATGAGAGAAGAAGAGCCAACATCAATTCCCAGTACTTCTCCTATTACTTTTTCAAGGAGAGAAGAGCTTGCTTCTGATAAATTAACAATACTTCATAGAATGTTGACTGAAAACATCAGCTAATTTCCATTCTATGATGCTTTAGGTTCAACACCTGCACCCAAACATTTGGAAACCACTGCAACTGACTCCGCAATTTTCTCTGAGGAAGCTATCTGGGTTTAGAAGTTATAGGAGGAGGGTCTTCAAGAAGACATATCAAATGCTCCCACTAGTGATACTAACCATGAATCTAGGATATAACTGGATGAAATGATGAAACCCGGTGTGCCTTTTGAATGAATTTTAAAACTTGTTAAATTACCATGTAATTTAGAATATTTTGGACGTAAGTGTTATCCTTCGTCCTGTAACTTTTTTCTTTGATTACATCTATGACCATGATTGGTTGAAATGTGGAGTTCCGTATGAACAAGCTTCTAATCTTCTGATGCCTGAAGAGGGTAGAGACAACCCTATCATTATAGAGATGCTAGATCAAGTAGAGCTTAACCTGGAAGCGCTTCATGAAACCTGTCTGGAAAATCCTATTGAAGCTAGGAATGATGGGGAGGATCCTTCTCATGCTACTGATCTACTATTAGTTAAAAAATGATAATACTTATGGTTGTAATTAATTTTCAAGATAGCGAATCAACTATTCTTATCCTTTGAAACTAACCAAAGATTTCAATTGAATATGCAGGTCTGTCAACTTCAGTGGCTAGATCCAGAGGTGAAGCCTCAGCATCTGCCCCAGCGGGAGTATAAATTGAAGTACAAAGGTTCAGGGGGGAGGATCAGAATAGGGCAATTCCTTAAGTGAATTAATCTCGGACTATATTCCCCCATGTGATAGTGATGCTGAATTAGACCCAGAGGTGCAGAAGCCTCTTTACCTTTCATGATGCAAGACATGGAAGAATATATGGAAGATCATATCAGATGTTACTCTTGAAGATATGTCTTCAAAGATCATGTGACTATCATCCTTGTTCATCATGCTAGGACTTGGTGGTTTGTATATCAAGAGATCCATACTGCGGTGAAACAAGTCATCTTAAGGAAGGAGAAGGAGATAAAGTGTCATCAAGATCTGATAAATGTGAGGAAGCTGACCAATATCAGCGAATTTGAGGCTACGGTGTCCTGAGATGAGGCTGATCATGCTGCAAAGCTGAAGGAGATGAAGCAAAAGATCAAGGAGAAAGTTCTCCAGAAGATGCACCTTCATCAACAGCTAGTTTTCCATACTGGGGAACTTGACCAGCTTAACAATTCATTCGAAGGAGTCCAAACGGATGGTACGAAATCTGTCACAGATGCCTAGAAAGAACTCCATCAAGATGCAAAGAGTGAATCTGGTCAAGTGAATGAACTCTAGGAGGCTTCCGATGAGGCTCGGAATTCCGTAAATAAAATTAAAAGTTATGTTAAAAGCCTCTTAGAATTATTGAAAAAGAGAAGAGACTCCAATCTATGGATGTTCTTATAATCATGTGCATCAATGAAAAGGATATTTCATCTTCAATCATTTTTACCTGTATTCTCTTGTCGGTAGTTTAAAGTCATGTAGGTCGGACATAAAAAATGATAATTTTTAAGGTCAACATTCTTTGAACGAATGTATTAAAATTGACTCAATTATTTGATAATTTGTTTCAAAACATATTACCACATTCAATTATGTGTGAGAACATGTAAACTATGACTTAATAAATTTTGAATACATGGGATGGAATGAAAAAAGGGATAAAAGGCATTAGGGGAAGTATTTCCTAAAAGTGAAGTTACCACAATTTGACAAACCCGTTAGGGGGTTGAATTATGCAGGGTCACCTAAGGACATTGGCTACATATTCAAATAATAGAATATTTTGGCTGACAGTTCAATTATGTAGACTACTTATGCAAGGCTACCTAAGGGAACGTGTTTCATAGTCAGGCAGAAGAGCTCTCAGAAATTTTACTTTTCTATTGCTAAAAGCCTGTGAAAGTTTATGGAGATTCAAATTTTCCGAAGTATAGAGTCTACTTTATGGAGAGAGGTACTTGAATATGGAGAGGATATTCCAAATCAAGATTATCAAAGAATTGGATTAATTTCACTCCTACAAAGGTCAGACCCAAACATAAGGAAGGGAAATATAGGCCATAGACTTGAATACTTTTATATCATGAAAAAGAGTATGGGACAAATATGTTAAGGATTGTTGTTCTTGTAGATACCTATATATCTTTGTTAAGAACAATAAGAAAAAAGTGGTTTTCACTCCATGAATGAAGTTACCATTATTTGAAAAACCCATTAGGGGGGGTTGAATTATGCCGGGACACCTAAGGGCATTGGATGCATAGTCAAAAAATAGAATTTTTGGCTTACAGGTGTGTTATGTAGACTACTTATGCAAGGCTGCCTAAGGGCACGTGATGCATAGTCAGGAAAAAGAATTCCCGAGTATCAGACATTTTGTGAATAGAAGTCAAGAAAAGGGTTAGGGAGATCTCAAAGTATTTAATGTTAGGAGTATGAAACATGAAAATGGGTATTGTCCAATGCATGAAGGAGATACATAGACTAATGATGACCATAATCATGTTGTGGATGGTTCCTGAATTGAGACATTGGACTTCACTACATATCTCATTAAGATGAGAATCAAGCCATATGTAGTTCTTGAAATACAATTTAACGTTATGTGGGATGAGAGCATAAGAGATCATAGTTTAAGGTCGTAGAGCTCGGACCATGATAAGGGAGACACATAGTGTGTTTGATATAAACCTCAAGTGAATAAATACCATGGTTTTCATACCACGTTCATGTGCTCGTAGGGGGACTTTTCAGCCAAGGGACTAAAATTGGAGTTTAGGGTTAGGCCCAAAGACTTGGGGCTAGATTCAAGGGTTGATCTAACATTCCTACGTATCCCATAAGGATGGGAATCAAGCCGCACATAGTTCTTGAAACACTCTCTTTACAGATTTGGTTCGTACGTGTTTTGGTGAAAGGGGGATTTAGTGCAATGATTGTTGGAACCAATATTAAAGGTTTGGGTATTTTCTTGTATGCATGTAGTCCTTGGAATATGACATTATTGGAGATCAATGTCAATAATGATTCCATCTCAGGTGAGGCTATCAGAGACTATTGTAGTTTATTGTCATACAGGACAAAAGTGCCAATATTTTAAGGTCATATGCATGGACCGGTGCTGCACAGTTTAGCGTCATGTAGCTAGGACGTATTGATATGCATTTTAATATCTTGCAGTTATGACAATGGGGGATTTTATAGTTTATCATCATATAGAAAGGATGATGGTGATCAAATGTGAAAATATTGGTTTTGGAATTGAAACTCGGGAGGTTTCCTACATACCTAGCCTAGAAAGAATGGATCGAAGTCGGTGTAGTTCTATTGAGAATGAATTGGTAATAGAGTTGTACTTGAGGACAACCCGAATATGGTGTTAGGACATATGTGTGGTTAGCGGCCCAGAGGGGGTGTCATGATTGAAGCTTAATCTAAGATCACGTGAGTCATTCTTGGTGTGAGAAACAAGAGGTAACAAAAACCCTAATGATGCACAGTTTAACGTCATGTGGGACTCATAAGGGACTGTTTCATGGTTTAAATGTCATGTGTAACAGACATGGGGTGCTTGTAAATTTAACGTCTTGTAGCTCGGACGAATACATTAACGTCATGTTGGATGACAAAGGGGACACAGTTTAACATCATGTTGGAGGATAGAGGGGCTATGTAGGTTAAAGTCTTGCAGTGGGGACTAAAGGGTGTATTTGTGTTACACAAAATACTTCTTCAAGAATATTTCATTGGTTGGAGTTGTAATGAGTTCTCCATCCATTGAGAATAAATAATAAGCTTCATTGGAGTAGACCTTATGTGTTGAATAAAGTCCTTCCCACTATAGCTCAAGCTTTGGAGGTTTCTTTCCTCATATCATTGGAGTTTTGAGGACCTATACCAATTCTCCTTGAATGAATGAATGAAGATGAACTTTTATATTGAAAGGTCATGCTATTAGATTCTGATAGACTTCCAACTTGTGCAGGGTGCACAATATTTTTTCATCTAATCATTGGGATTCATCAAATCACTTCTGATATTGTTCATATGTGGATGACTGATCACAAATGGCTACTTTGAGTGAAGGTAATTGAACCTCAATGGACAAGACTACTTCTGTTCTATATACCAATGAATTTGGAGTTGATCGTGTAGTAGTGCGGGTGGTGGTCCCATAACCCCATAAATCTTGAAAAAGTTTATCAAGCCATGATTTCTTATCTTTTTCCATCATCTTTTTCAGTATGTTTGAAAGAGTCTTATTGAAAGCTTCTATTTGTCCATTAGTCGTTGCATGATACCGAGATGAATGGTTGGATTTGATGTTATATTCTTGATACAACTTTCTCACCTTGGATGAACAAAATTTGGTTCCATTGTCTGTCAATATGGTATGAGGAACACCAAATCTGGTAATGATGTTAGATTTAAAAAATCTACCAATGCCTTTAGATCTCATTTGTTTTGAGAGGTATTTCCTCTTCCCATTTGGAAAAGAAATCAGTAGTAGTAAGAATATACTTAAACCGCTTGGTAGTAGATGGAGGATAAGGTCCTACTATTTCCATTCCCCATATAGAAAATCACCATGATTATTTATCTACATGAAGAAACTCTGGGGGTTTATGAATGAAGTAGGCACATACTTGGAAATAATGACACTTCTTAGTGAAATCAACACAATCTTTCATCATTAAAGGCCAGAAGTATCCAAGCCTTCGGATTTGACCAGAAATTCTATGTTCAGACTGGTGGGAACCACAAACTCTTGCATGTACTTCATTCATAGCATCCATTGTCTCTTCACCATCAATACATCTGAATATAATTCCATCAAAACCTAGCTTGAAGAGAATTTTTTGGTGATCTGGGATATCACAAACAGTGAAATTGACCATACATCGCTGGACTTGTTCTTTCCCGGATCTATCATGTGGGAGTGTTATATTTTGAAGGTATTCCTTGATAGGTGTCATCCATCGTATAGTACGACTATATGGTTCATAAATGGGACTGATTTCATTAATTTCCTCTATTTTAATTTGATCAAAAGGTGAAACTACACGGCGGTGGGAAATACTGATTATTGCTTCATCCCAGTTTGGATCTTCCAGGGTCGTGGCTATATTAGCCAGTGCATCAGTATGGGCATTTTGTGATCCCAGGACATAAGAAAATGTCGGTTCTAAGGGAAATTCTGCCATTAACTCTTTGACGTAATCACACAAAGGGATTAACTCTTCCTTTCTGATGGAATAATCCCCATTGATTTGTTTTATTACAAAATCCGAATAACCTTTTACCTTTAAGTGATTAACCTGGTCTTCAAGCGCCAATTCCAAGCCTGTGATGAGAGCTTGATATTCTACTTCATTGTTTGTTCCACTTTCCAAAAATAAGAAGGAATAGGGTAGCACTGCCTTTTCTGGGGAAATAAGCACAATTCATAATCCAACCTTGTTGAATTTAGGATCTTCCATTTTCTTCTCTATTGGACTTATGGAGGAACCATCACTGTGCATTTCCCGTGTTTGAGGATTATCTTGAATATAGAATACTTCCTCATCAGGAAGTTCAATATTTAAAGACGTATCTTCTACGGATGGGTGTTCGGCAAGGAAATCAACCATAGCTTGGCCCTTTATTGCCTTTTAAGACACGTAATGGATATCAAACTACTGAAAAATAACTTCCCTCCTTTCCAGACGTCCTATAAGCATTGGATGAATACGGATAAATTTGAGTGGGTTATTGAGAGATACCAATTGGACCTCATGATATTACAGGTAGTGTCTCCATTTCTGAAATGCAAAGATTAATGCTGAGAAACACTTTTCAATACTCGAATATCGAGTTTCTGCCTCAAGCATTGTCCGAATGAGGTAGTAAAAGCTATTTTCATTCCCAGCATCATTCTTTTGGGTGAGGAAGGCACCAAGTGATCACTCTAAAGATGTCACATAGAGAATAAGTGGTCTTCCTTCAACAGGTGGCATTAATACCAGTGGACTTAAGAAATATTTCTTAAGGATATCGAATGCTTCTTGACATTCCTTAGTCCAATGGTAGGTGACTCACTTCTTCATTAATTCGGTGAAGGGTAAACACGTTCCTGGAAAATTGGAAATGAAACTCCGAATATAGGCCAAGTGTCCTTGAAGTCCTCTTAACTCCTTCAAATTTCTAGGAGGTGACATGTCAGAGATTGATTTTTTCTTCTCAGGATCAACTTCAATACCACGATGGCATATAACAAAGCCGAGAAATTTTCCTGAGGTTACCCCGAAAGCACATTTCAAGGGGTTCATATTCAAAATATGTTGTCAATGTTTGTTGAATATGATTTCCAGATCGGCCAAGTGATCAGGACGTTTTCTGGATTTAACCACCAAATAATCCACTAACATTCAACAAATTTTCCTAAAAAGGGTTTGAAGATATGATGCATAGCACGTTGATATTTTGCACCTTCATTCTTCAAGCCAAAGGGCATTACCCGATAGAAAAACACACCTTTAGGAGCTCTAAAGGCTGTAGAATCCTTATATTCTGGGGCCATTCATATTTGATTGTACCCAGAGTAACCATACATGAAGGAAAGATCTTCATAGCCAGCTGTTGCATCAATTAAGAGTTCTGTAATCCGAACTGGAAAATCATCCTTGGGACAATGTCGGTTAAGATCTTTGAAGTAAATGCAAACTCTAATTTGTCCATTATTCTTTTTCATAGGTAAAATATTAGCCAGCCATTTGGGATATTTAACTTCTCTTATAAAGTCAGCCTTGATAAGCTTATCCACCTCAGCTTCAATTTTGGGGGCATAAGTTGGGTGTGTTCATCTTGTTGCTTGCTTGAATCCTTGATGTTCTTCTGGAAAACTGAAATGATGAGTGGAAACATCGAGATCAAGACCCGACATTTCTGTATAATTCTAAAAAAATTCATCTCAATTTTTCTTTAAAATGAAGTATACATTTCTTTCTCTTCATGAGACATGGACGAACTAATTAAAGTGGCACGTGGATCTTCTTTTGTACCCAAATTTATTTCTCTGAGCTCATCCATAGTGGTAGAGATACCCTCTTCAAATGCTGGAGGAGAATTCCTGAGATCTTCCTCCTTTTCTTCAATATGTGTTACTTCTTCTGTTTCTACTTTCATAGTAGATGACGAAGCAGAATTTATGTGGTCAAGGTTGAAGTTAAAATTCGACCATTTTGGAGAAGAGGGTGCCATTTCTGACCCTATTGATAATCAAGGGTATTCATGGGGTGATAGAGAGGAGATGATGGATAAGAAATCAACATCATTGTTTTCCTCTGGTATTGTTATACCTTCTTCTAGATTAGTTGATGAAGTATAGAATTTTTTCATTTCAGTGGATGAAATAATGATATCTCCATTTAAGCTTTCATCACTGATGGGCGAATTGACAATTTCTTCCATTTTGACGGGCTCAATTGTCGTAACTGACATTATGGAGGTTTCTATAAGCATGTTTGGATTTAGGTCTATCTTGTCAATTTTACTGATAGGTAACACATAATCTGTACTCACATGTATGAATGGGTTTACTGGAATCTTTTCCAAACCATTTGGAGCATTAATTTTGGTGACCTTCTTTGCCATGGATTTTTCCTTTCCCTCTATGTGATAAAATTTTGCGTCAATTTATTGAGATTCACATGATTTGAATGTGGCCTTGTCACCATAAAATGACCCAATTTGACCATTGAAACAATATTTGAGACATTGATGGTATGAAGAAGGTATGTCTGCGTGTTGATGTAGCCAAGGTCTTCCAAGAATAATGCTGAAGGCGATGTCCTGATGAGCAACCATGAAATCTGAATTAGACACAAGGTCTCTAAACTAAATTCTGAGTGTAATCTCGCCCTGATGTTCTTGTTCATTCTTATCATATCCTTGCAACATCAATGTAGAAGGAGATAAATCAAATTCGGTGAGGCCCAATCGATGAAGTGTATGAATAGGAATGAGACTGAATCCTGATCCATTATCAATGAATGCTCATCAGATGTCTATATCATTGACTTTTTCAGATAGATATAAAGGTCTGATATTTCCATGTACAAAATCATATTCATCTTCATCTGTAAGAGATATCACTTCATGGCATTCTGTATGATCATCCTCTATATGATAGACCTCATCCGCAACAATTTTAGGTTCAAAGTCTTAAGGACTTGACAATGCCTTAATAAGCGCTTCCCAAAGATCTTTTGACAAATTCAAGGAATCCAGAATTGATAAATTGGCTGGTACCTGGGCCAAATGCTTCAAAATATAATACTTTTGGTCCAAATTTATGTGTTTTCCATCATGAAAATGTGGTTTTGCAGGTTCCTTGGAAGTTGATGCTTTTGCAGTAGATGCATCCCGTATTGGGTCAGGAATTGGAAACACTCATGGCTTTGGTAGAGTCGACCTACTAGGTCTCTCTATTTTATGAGAGGAAGAAGGTTTGACCTCTAACTGGTCATCTAAAATAACTATATCAGGACCAAATCTACCATCTGTGGAAGAACTTTCTTGTTCCTGTTGAGCCCATTGAAGGGCTTTGCCACGAGTTTCTACCACATATACAGTTCTAACTACGGTAAAGTTGAAATAGTGGCTTTGGGAATATCCACATCTTCGCTTGTATCCTAGAAATTTGTCTCTTCCTCTAATTCCTCTATTAGATATAGGTATCTTGGGTTTATCATAATTGAAATTATCATTTTCATAAGGATCTATTAAATGAATCATGTTAACAGAAACAAAGATCAATTCTTCATATGATTAAGATTATGGTTGATTAACCAGTGCAAGTTGTGCCATTTGGTGGCGTGGTGCCCGTGTTTTGGAATCAAATGTCATAAAATCTTCCAGACTAAAAGACAACTTAGGCTTTGACACAAGCTCATATTCTTCTGATAGCTCTTCTTTCTTCAAATTACGCAGCTTCTTTGAGGATTTTCCATCTGATGAAGGGGTTTTTTTGTGGCTGACATGGCATAACACACAATTGGATGATTCAATTGACTTCGTAAAATGGCATGAGTTCATTCGATCCTTTTTCTGACCATCCTATAATAATATTTCTGTGCATTTTTAATTATGACTTCGTGCCACTCGCCTTATTTCTCTGGATCAGTAGCAGTAACACATGCTACTTGGGCTGAAGAGCCTTTCAGTTTTACTAATCCAGAGTCCACCATCATTTGCAGGAGGTATTTGAAGACAAAACACTCTTGAATAGGATACCCCAACATCTGATGAAATGGGAAATAGTTGGCAAGGTCTTCATCTCCTTCCTTGTTTGGCCTTTTGCGCCTCAGCAACTAAATCAGATTGTTTTCCAAACCCAAAATGAAGTAACCAGAAACTTTTTCATTCCAGAAAGAATAAACATTTTCTTTAAATCTTTAAACTATTTCATGTTTGATCTCTTTGATCATATTGACAAGGCATCCATTGTTGTTGATTCTTAGGATGGGGAGCCCTTCAATATGATGAAGGTTTTGAAGTTGAAGAAGGTACATGTGCTTGTATAAGTGTAACTATAGCAGGCTCTACATTCCATATTCTTATTGCTGGAACTGATAGGATTACATGAGTTTTATCCTTAGTCTTTATAATAGAATCTTCTATCTGCTGAGCAATTGAAGTAAGGTCTTGAAACCCTCCTATGTATTTTACAGGAATCAATGTTGTGTGTAATTCATCATGCAAATTTTCCACACAGATCGGCAGCAACACTTTTTGAGGGAGTTCTAAACATATAGAATATGATAATCCCTTCCAACGATCAATGAAATCCTAAAAACTTTCATTCTCCCATTCTTTACAATTGGTAAGATCAAAAACTGCCATCTTTGGAATGGTTGACCTAAATTGAAGAAGGAACCTTTGACGGAGATCTTTCCAAATAGTAGTTGACTGAGATTGAAACATGTATACCAGAAAAAAGCAGGTCCTTGTAATGACTGCACAAAATTCATAAGCATAACTGCTTCTTGTTGTTGAGGAGTTCCCATCATAGGATCACAACGAGAAACAAAAAAGTGTTAAGTGTTGTTCTGGATCTCCCAAACCATTAAAATTTGGGAATATGGCACTCACAAAATTTGAGGGCGGAGGAATTGAATCCACCCAGTCAGGGTAAGCGCTCTTTTCTGGTTGAACTGGTGCACGTCTTCCTTCCATAGCTTCAAACCAAGCTATTAATGACTCAATCGTAGTCATTAATTTTTGAGAAACATCTAGTTGAGCATGGACTTGAGCAGGTTCAATAACTAGAGTTTGGATGGATGTGTCGACAGGTAGTGCCACTGATGGTAGTATTACTGGTTGCTGTCACGCATTACCCTTAGGATTAGACCTTTGAGGGTGTACTTGTAATGGGAGATATTTTTGATCCATCTCAGTAGCTACAAAAAATTTCCTTGATTGATTAACTCCAACTTTCTTAGAAGGAAGACTACCTTGAAGTAGTTCTGAATTTAACCTCCCTAACTCCTTCATTTTCACTTCTTGATGTGCGATCCTTTCCTCTAATAAAAGTTATTGGCCTTCTCTAGAGGTAGGGTGGAATGTAACCTAACTTTTTTTCCTTTCCCTTTGTTGGACGTCTTTAGAATAGGGGTGAGTTGGTTATTTGAAGGAATAACTAAATTCTAGGTAGGCCTTTGATTTCGGGTACGCACACCTTTATTTGTCACTGTGTGTACAACCTCTTGAATAGTAACATCTTCATCTAATTCCTCTGAGTGAGCCTCATGTTTTGGGGGATCAGTGAAAACGGCATTGATGACATTTATCGATGCATAATGCACTACAGTTCTTCTATCAGCGTTTCGGAGAGACTGTCTTCTTCAATGTCCTTTATGAGACATTGCATTTTTTTTGGTTGATCCCTTTGGAACATATTGCTGAATAGTAATTTGGAGGTAATTTCCTGATAGTTCGGCTCTACATTACTCTTGTGTATTCTTCCCTAATTGAGAGAAGACTGACTTTCGCTGAGGAAAATATTGAGAATTTGAAAAGGTCCCCAGTCCAGTGGACTAGGACTGTTCATGTTTTTCCTACTCAACTCCTCAAATCATGACTATTGACTACGAGGGTTGGATTAAAAGATTCCCCAGTCTAGTAAGCTGAGGTGGATCTTGAGCTTCTACATCTGAAATGTTCTTAAAATCTCTCCTTATTTTGCAGATTTTAGTCCATAAATTAGCCAGATGCATCATCCGACATCCACTCAAATTTCCTGGATTAGATGACAATTGTATTATTTCTGACACTTCTGCCACTTGTTGATGTGCATGATCTAAACCATAAGCCTGTTCGATATTATCATTTTCTTGATGCAAGAGTAATTCGAAAACTTTTTCTTTATATGCCTGATGTTGGGAAGAACTAGTTGAGGCCTGTTCATGGGAAATCATTTGATTACATACAAAACCAGTTGGATGTGGCCAACCATGGGTAGTAACATTGCATGAGACCACTTTTAGCGGGTTTTTTTTATAGGAGAGCATAGTAGAATTAAATGCTCCATGAACACCCCATCCTCTAGTATGAATACCAGATGGGGCATTGGTAATTAATTGTTGAAACCTTTTTAATGCACCAAGGCAACGTTGAATGGTTCTCTGCTGCTTTTCAACCTTTGAATGTCGGGAAACTAAGATATATTCCAAGTCGATTTGGCATAGCAACCATTATATTATCTTGACATGATTTTTATATTCATCATAATGTAATGATTTGTCTTTTATGTGACAAAGAGTTTTCCACATGTTGAGACGAATATCGTGAAGACACTTTTATTTCAATGTTTCTGGAATATCATACTGAGAGTCAGCCATAGGCCAAAACATGACTGGTATTTCACTTTTTTTCCAGTTGTTTTCTAATATTCAGCATTTCTTCAATATCATTTGACGAATATTTGTCTACCGGATTAGACCAAAGCTGGTGCTTCTTTGTTGCTTTATCATATTCAACAATATTGGTAGAGAATTCATTTGTCAAATTAGAAGATGAATGACCCATAGGTGGTTTGTAGAATGACCTACACCCCCAGGCTATCTTTTGATTGGGAAATTATTTCACCTGCTAGCAGTAAGGCATCAGACATGATTGGCTTTGCATTTGCAAGTTCCTCAAGATGAGAGGGATTTCTCATCACTACATTTTCCATTGGATAATTTACCAAGAAATGCGAGTTACTACTGTGGAAAGGACATTCGCAGCTAAATTCATCATCATGGGGAGGACCACTATGGTGGGTTACAACAAATGATGAAACATTTTTCTCCTTGGACTTCTGGCTACTCAAAGGGTTATCGCAACACTCATATTAGGATGAAACTTCCAGATCGACCGAATTGTCATGAAGGAAGCCTTCATGAGGAAGTGTCTGATGGAGACCTTAGGAATTATATTTCCCACTATTTGGAATTGAGAGATTAGAATCTTGAGTTGCAATAGATAATTGTCTGAGGGCCTCAAGAACTCTAGCATTGAGCAAGGCCTTATTGTAGATTGGCTCTGGATTCTTCAACTGTGTTGGATGGGTATTTTTCTTGGATGCCTTCTTACTCACTTTAAAAACCACATGTTGACGAAATTGGTTATTATGGGCATGTGTATGTTCCTGCTCAAGATAAATAGCCAGGTTATGCTGGCAATTCTCATTTGAATCGGGTGTATGTGCCCAACTCTATTTTCCATATGACATGGGGGAGTATGCCCCATGACCCTCCTGGACTAGAACAGAGGTGAGTATCTATTTCGGGGTTACATGTTGATGAGTCACTCCACTGATAGGGATAGATTTATGTTTCTTTCCCTTGGATGTTGTTGAAGATATTAAATATCCTGACAAGAATCCAAGATTTGAGCACGAATTTACTTGTACTCTTTCACCATTGAAAAAATGTTCTTGGTGACTTTAGCTGCTGGAACGGGAATATACGACCATTATGGGTTTGGAGTATGTGTGTATGCCTGCTCCTGTCCTCATTTTCCTATCAATGGATTCTGACAGTACTTATGTGTGGGGGCATAATTTTGTATCTGCCTTCTATTTGTCATTGGGGATTTCCAGTTGACATCTTCGAGAACTACCAAATGAGTCTGTTGGTTAGCTTGATGAATACTAGTAGGTGTATTTTCCTGCTGATATTACTCCTCCGAATGTGGTTGATAAACTTCTTTCAAAACTGGCAGGCGAGACTGCTAGCCGAATTGATGAGTGTAAGCAGGTGTATGTGCCTGTTTACCGGTTGTCAACACATTGGGATGGTGGGATTCATCAAATGTAGTCAGATGAGCCTGCTAACTAGATGATGATTTATAAACAGGTGTATGTTCTTGTCTATAGTACTCTGCCTGAATTGCCTGGCAGGAAGGGTGGGTTGTTGCCAGACGAGTCTGCTGGACATCGGGATTAGAACGGACTGGTGTATCTTCTCGCTCGTTGCTTGCCATCAAGTTAGGTTGATGGAATTCTTTGAAGAAGGAAGAGGTAAGAACTTGTTCCATGTTGACCGGTCTTCGCCTCTGGTGGTTCGTCTTGCATGCTCGGTTTTGTAGATCCTGAGCAGAATGCCTGGAGGCAACACCCTCATCATGTTGAGGGCATACTACCGCACGAGTCTGGCGGTGATTGTTGGTGGGAGTCCTCAGGAAGGGCTCCTGTCTTCTTTAACTAAGGCCTTCAGTGAACTCTTCATTCACCTCCCTATAATATGGTAGGGACTGGTTGTTGTGTTCTGGGGATAATGACCCGAAACGATTGGAGACGGTGGTTGGCACCACCTACTACTTGACCACTAGTTGTCAATGTCCAGACTAACAGGGTGAGTTGTTAACTTGGAGGGATTCTCGAGCATCCTTCAGAGTGGGGATGGTACCGTGTTGACGGTATTCCCTTACTAATGCATTAGAGACCCATCATTGAAGACGCTGAGTAGGTGATATCGTCCTCAGAGCGGACAAGGATCTAGCAGGAGTAGTGACCAAGGCATTCACACGTGTGAACCTTAGAGAAGCCATTTGGATTGCTTAGAGATATTGACAAAGGTGTAACGTTTTTATATAACAAACACAATCAAGATAATCCTAGTCAGAATACATCATTTGGATGAGCACATATATTATTGATAGCTTTGTTGGCCGTCATATTTTGTTAAATAGGGGCCTAAAAATAGGTAAAACATCATTTAACTTGGTTAAGGATTCACGTCGGGTTCACCATTTTTTATTTCTTCTGTAAATGGGGATGACCTTGTTTGTTTAAGGTGCAAACTTTCCAATTGATTTCTAACGGGTTTATTGGTAGAACCAGAAACTCCCAATGATTCTATATCCATTTGGACCTACTTTCCAAAGGTAGGTGCTCATTATTTGTGGACCAATGATGCTTGAGAATTTGCATTGGTCGAGAGGATGGGAGGTTAGGCTCATCACACCTTTTTGGGGGGAATTATTTCCTACTCCTGGACTCTTTTATATATTTAATTTATGTTCATGAATCCTTATTAATTCATCAAGCATGAAAATGAGTTTTCTTTTAGATTTGGAAATCAATGATTGATATGTATGGGATTTTGATAATCCTTTATATGTATTCGAGGTTCTCCACTGATAGAGAATCATCCGTATGTGTTAGGTATTATTAGTCAATGGTATCCATTAATACATTATATAGAAATCTCTTGGTCATTATGATGACCATACTAGTTTTATAGCCACTCAGTGGGGAACTTGATGTTTATTGTCATTCAGAAACACATGGATTATTTCAGAGTTGGGATCATACCTGCAGATGGGCTACCTACATATCCTTGTTCAAAAGGAATCAGAACCCACATTGTTCGATTAAAAGGATATAGTTTAACGACATATGGGACAAAAAATAATTAATGAAATTTGGTCTTGAACCTTATAAAGTCATCCTATGTACTCTACTTTTAAGGCATAGATCAATGTCCACGTAGTTCGAGCAAGAAATATGGGGTTAATGACTGGTTAATGGCCCAAAAAACGATGTAGTGATTACTTTCACACTCTAAGATCACGTGAGTCACGCTAGGTGTGCGAAAAAAGAGGTATCAGTAAACTTGAAGATGGTTCCAGGAAATATGAGATCATGAGAAATGATGTGGGGCTTACGTATTTATGACTTTCCAAGTAAATGGTGACTAGGAATTAGGAAAGATGCCCAAGAATAGGGTCTATAAAGGTATTTGTACTTTATGGAGATTTGAAATGTTATCCCGGGACATACTCTTGAAAAGGAAGTCCAGGTTAAAAGATCTTCTCATCTCAAAGGATAAGTTTGTATAGGAAACCCCTAACCATGGTAACATAAATCTTGTAAGTCACGAGGTTTTGGGAGATGTTCTACAGAATTCCTCTTAGATAATGATTCCAACGAAGAAACCATGCCATAAGTGGATTTGATAAGGGTTTTGAAGGCTATTTCTTTAATAAGAGAGGTGGATTTGAGGAAAGAAGGTGACTAGGAAGGAGGCGCACAACTATGGTTCTAGAACGCAAGTCCTAGTCGCGCAAGTAGACTTGAACGACATGAGTCAACATGGGAGACGAAGAACCTATAGGGTAATACTTGGGAGACTTGGAACTCAAGCCCTTAGTATCATCCCTAGAGGCTTCAAGAAGGGTGGCGCGCATGTTCCCTTGAGTGGGCAAGGCGGCGCGAAAGTGTCTTCATTTCCCTTAAGGTATGGACACTTAGGCACGTAACTATTAATGAGTTCTAATACTTAGCCCTTATTCTTCCCCTTTAGAGATTCCCTTCTAGGTAAAAAAATTACCTTATAAGTGTTTGGAGGATTTCAAATAGAGACTTGGGCGACCGGAGCTTGAATCTGAGTTTTGGAAAAAAATTCGTCTAAATGGGGGGCCCACATGGGCTATTTATAGGCCATTGGGCACCTTGGGAGAAAAAAAAGAGAGGGTGTGCAAGTGACTTGTGCGGCCCATAGGTTGTGCGCAAGTGACTTGCACGACACGAAGGATACTTGCGCGACGCCCTCCAAATGAGTTCTTAGTTCATCCCTTTTTCAATTTTTGATGTTCTTCAAAGGGTGATCCTCATTGGGCTTAAGGTATTCCCATTTTACATTTGTTGGACTCTGTGATAGAAAAGAGCGTCAACACTGACCTATCCCCAGAAATAAATTAAACCTATGACCCACTTGTCCCCACAAGATGATAAAATTGTTACACATCTATCTTTAGAAGACATTAAACAACTGACCCACCAGTCCCCACAAGATGTTACACCAATGACCAATATATCCCCATAAGATAGCCAGTCTGACCCCACATCACATTAATCATGGGACCTAATTCAAAACCTACACCCCTTAAAATGAACATTGGATACCTAAGGTAAAAACATGTGGATGAATTACACCCCTATAATCAACTAACTCAGGGTAAACCTAATATTCCTTAGTATTGTTACCTGATAGGCCACATATGTGATTCATATGACTTCAAAAGTGGAATAATTTATAGGTTCCCAACACACCCAATGTCCCTAAATTCAAATAAAATCCCAACATTACCATCTACTCTCACAAATGGTTTCTTCCTTGTTAGGAAAAAATAAATGTAATTAAAAAAATCCACAATGAGATGGTTTTGGGAATGTGTTTTATGTACATGAATTTAATCTATGTGGGATACATGGAGTAGGCGACGAGCTCAATGGAGGAATCCATGGACTGGGGAACTGACATCCCAACATCCCATTTCAATCATGGAATCGACATCTCTAATTAAAGTGATGCACGTTTCCAGACATTGGATAGAATGAATGTTGGGAAATAAACAATATATTATTACCATATATAGAGTTATCACACATCCCTAGAGGAAACCATCAGAAATAAGAGTCATTCTTTTGAGTAAGGAAAACACCTAATTATCACTGTAAATCTATCACATATAATCAATTATTAATTTCTTTAATGGGAAGAATCAACATTGGTGGAACCAAAAAATAATTATTCGAACTATCTAATGCTTCATGACATTCATAATTCCACTGATACGTGACCCCTTTCATTATAAACTAGGCAAGGGAAAATCAATTTATAGTAAGGTTTTCTGTAAAATATAAAATTTAGGAAGGGAATCCTTATAGTCATATCAACTATGGGAGATTTCAAGGATGTAACATATCAATAAAATCCTTTTAAATATTTTTATAGACCGTTATACCATGATGGAATACAAAAACTCCAATTAAATTTCTTGAGATTACACCAAATTGAAATTGTAGGAGGTTAATTTTCAGGATATGTTGTCATTGTTTTTTGAAAATCATCTCTAGGTCAGAATGATAGACATATCGTATGTGAGTTTCACCAATATATCATAAAAATATCAGTCGATAAACATTCATGGAATGTTTTTTAATAAGTGGTGCATAGAATGTGGTTAAGTAGTGTCGACATGTTTCAGACTGATGGGAATCACCTGATAGAAATATACTTCATGGGGAACCATAAAGGGGGGGGGGGGTTCATCATCTTTAGGGTCCATAAATATTAGGTTATATCATTAATATAAATCAATGAAGTATAGGGCTTGAAATCCATACATTGTATCAATATAATGTTCTATAATTGGAATCAGGAAGCCAACTTTCGGATAGTGTCGATCGTGATATCTAAATTTTATTAACACTCTGATTTTACCAATTCTTCTTCCTGACTGGGACTATAGTGGAAAGAAATTTTTTGAATTATAATTCCTATATGATGCGGGATATTATGAGCTTTTCCATATCATCTTTGATTTTGGCAACATGGGTTGTATATGTTCTTATGGCTGGCATCTTTTATCCACAATGATCTTTTAGAAGACCTAGGTTGTGGGAGGATACATCATGATCGAGACCTGGTATTTATATGAAATTACTATTGAATAAATCAAGATTATACTTTAATAAAATTGTGTATTCGTCTTATTATTAAATTTCCATATTCTTAATGATCATCGTAGGTCACATATATCCTTATGTGCCTAGATTTGCTTCTTGGAGTTCATCATTTGTGGTGGAGAAACCCTCCTCAAATGTTGTTAGAGAATCATTGAGCTCTTATTCCTATTCCCCTTCCTCCTTCTCTTCCTATTACTCCCTTACTTATTTAATTCCCACATTTGGATTAATGACTGATGAAGGGCAATCTTTATAGTCAGAAGAGATATTGATATTTTGAGACTCAAGTGTAAAGATATCTATATTCCTTAGTGGTGATGCAATAATTCCATCAGATTGGTTGATGAATTTGGGGTATGAGGAATTATTGGGGATAAATAGATGGATTATTCACATAAATTTCCACTTCTGAAAAGGGGATCTGGGACTTATTCAGTACAACCAGTTTGAACAAATATGTTTGGCATGTTCATGGTTTGTGAGTATGTGCATAATTTTGAACTAATATTTTCAAATTAGTTGATAGGTTGCACATATTAATCACCGAGCTCTTCAAATGGGTTAGTCGATTTTATTTATAGAGTAATTAGTGTAGTAACCTGAGAAACATTTCCATACCAGGATTTATACACATCTCTCAGATAAAATACTACAAAAACTTTTTAAGGCTCACAAGATTCAAAAGGATATTTATCACTATATTAGGTCTCAGTTTATCCATTTATGTGGTAATTTATATATTTCTAATATTATGAAGGAATTATTTTTTTTCATTGAAAACAAGTCTTTCCAAGAATTAAATTTAAATATTTATTCTGTTAGATGACTAGGAATTCAAAATTGGAGACAAAGTCACCAAATTGAGTTCTAAGAAAAATTTGGCCTATGGGATTTTGTTCACTCTTTTCGTAACCCATATGTGTCATAAGAGAATTTCATAGGTTGTATTTACTATAACCCAATAAAATAATAATTGAAATTGGAATGATATTTACCCATGATTCATTATCAATGAATTCCTTCTAACGTCAATATCATCTAGTCTACCTAAAACATACAATGGCTTGATGTGTTCTAGCATCATAGAATCCTTGTCCTATCTAGTAAATGATATGAAAACATCAAATTCCACACATTCTATATCATCCCAGTATACTCTGTAGAAGTGACCTCAAATTTACACTCTTTATGGCTTATCATAGAATCTATAAGTTCTTCCAAGAAATTCTTTGATAGGTTAATGCCATCCAAGATTAAAATCTTCTCTATGACTGTAGCTAATTTATTTATGATTTCACACTTGTGATTCAGTTTCCTACACATACCTATACGGATATGTTCCCAGGTATGAACTTTAGAGGTTTAACTTCCTGGTGTAGTCATGTCAGGCGGTTGATCAGATGTTGAGGGAACGTTATTTGTTCTTGGATTAGGCTGACTTGGACATCCTACCCACATATGCTGACAAGACTATTACAACCCTTCCATTAAATAAACAAAAATAATTGGTCCATGAAAGTTTTTAGTAAATTCATGATTATTTACAAGTTATTACTTTTCTTGTAGAAGAGATATTATATGATTCTCATCATAATGAATGGTTCTTATGGTGATATGACTATAATATTGATCTTAGCCATGAATACATCTTATTCTTATACTCTAGACACTACAACCTCTACCGAATGTTATCCTATTTTTTCCAGGGAAATAGGGTCTCTTAGATTTGTCATTATAAGATATGGTATCTATTAAATGATATAAATTTATAGAATGGAAGGTCATGTCTTTGTTTTATGGGTATTTCCCCGGGCTTAAAAATTCACATGGTATTGTTTAGTGCCATAATGATCATGGTATTTCTAGAGGCATAATATCTAAAATTGTAAAAAATTATTTTTGTCTCAGTCTAGTTTCAACATCTTATTTTTATTTTTTACTCTTATATATATACCAAAAATTGTATGAGTGGATCTTAGATGATTATAATGTTAATGAAACTAGTTGATCCACAACAGATGAGACTAAGGGCATATATGATTGGTTTAACTATGCCATGTGGATAAAATGAGTTCAATTGATTATTTGTATGGTCCTAAAATCAATTAACTTTTGTGTACCATTACTATTAACTTCTTTTAATTTTCATTTTACCTTTGGAGTTGATATAGAAACACATTCCACTTTTTTTTATAGTTTACCTAGCTTTACATACCTAGATTCAGCTATCTTTTTTTGGATCCCTTTTAAAAATATAACAATCTTGTATGGTTTTCCAAATGATTTATGATAGGGGAAACAATTTTGGTGGTCATCAAATCCAACTAAATTAGGACTCACATACTATGGAAACATGAATAAATATATTTTCATAGATATAATATATTAGCATAGAACAATCTCTTCGAGGAAGTAGAACATATTATTCTTATAGTCTACTAATTGGGAATGTTTAGGTTCCCTCTAATCATCATGATGAGGGTATTGTTGCTGGAATTATTGTTCAAGATGTGGATTCATAGAAGGAGGTGTGGGATTTAAACCTAGAGATGTCATAGAGGATGGATTTAAGGTGACCATTATGGTTTCTACCCTGCCCATTCCCTTTCCATATTCTTCCTTTATATGATTAGTATTTCTTTTGGTTCATAAATTATAATATTATACCCATTGTAAAACTGCAGAAAGATCAATAAATCCACTATGATAATTTATTAAAATATGAGATTTTTGTAGTTTTTTAGAATGATTCTAAATGTAAATACTGATCAAATCCTATTGAGGAAGCTATACATTCAAGGAGTACGCTAAACTCTTACAACATAAAATAAATTTTGAAACCCTCTTTTTTATCACTGTATGCACTTTTAGATATCAAGGATTGACATGTATTACAATATACATATGAATTTATAGAGGAATTTACGTCCCAGATCATCCAAAAATTTAATTGATCTGGCTGGTAGACTGTTATACCAAGTGAATGTTTTCCCCTCTATAGTCTATGTGAAACACCTATGTTTTGATACCTCTTATTGTTTAAGGGTTCCCATCATAGGGCCACACCAAATCATTTAGTGTATGATATGGTATTAAGGATACCCTAATCCATTGGATGTTGGGAATATAGGATTTCTAATGATTGGAAAAGGAAGTGTCACATCCATCCATTTGGGGTGTGGATTAATTTCTGATAGTATTAGTGAATGTTGTCCTTCCACATATTCCAAATGAGCCTCTAGTGACATGTTAGTTTCGAAGAAATTGGGAGGAATGTCCAACTAAGCAGGTTCCTAAATATGGTGGACAACGTGATGATCTTGATGAGGCAGTTATACCTATATTCCCAAATGTTAATATGTAGGGGATGACCTATGGGGATGCATCTATCATATATTTGGTTGTGTCCCCAATGGAGGGAATTTATGATACCATACAAAAGTGGGTTCCATGTAATTTTTTTTCACATTGATATGTTGTTCTGACTCTACATCAGTTGTAGCAGTTAATCTTCTTTGATGAGGTACATCCGCTAGTTATATGAGATAAGGCTCCTCCTAGGTATAATACATATCATGTATGTTACCTTAGAGTTGTTCCACATTTTGTTTTCTCAAATCATTCATCTCTTATTTATGATGATAATTTCATTACTCAAGTGTGAGTGGTTTGAGCTATTTGGGTGGAGGGTGAGATATGGTTTCACCATTATGATTTTCTTCAAATATTCACTTCAATGAGGTGGTAGGAGAGCATTTGAAGAAGTCCCCAAATTCTTACAGGGGCTCTAGTTCCTGGTATGCACATATTCCTCAGTTATTTCAGTATTGTATGTCTTTTGGGAAGAAACCTACTCTTCCATTTCCACTACATTGGCTTCATTTTATATAGTGTCTTCAGGGGTGGTGCTAATGATGTAAACTGATGAATTATGAATTGTTGGCGTCACATTAGTATTCGAATGTTAGGAATACCATTTTACTGGAGATATATTATAAAGGGACTCTTATCTTCAGTTTCAATTGTACCCTTGAAATATCACTCTTGTTTGACACCCTAAAGGGCCTAATATTCAATTAAATTATCCCCTTGAAGTCACATGTTGAAGGGTGACTTGATGGGAATCTCTAGTTAGTGTTATCTTGCATGTTCTGATATAGTAAGTCTGGTAAAAAATTGGGCCTATCTGAGAGGGTTTTCCTTTCAGCATTCCACCTAATTGGGAAAATATTGACCTCCATTAATGAGGTGGAGGAGTTACAAAAATTTCTCAAATCCTATAGGATGGGGTTGTTCCTACACCACTATTTTTCCCTTTTTTATTGGATTAGTTAGCCTCATGGGGTAAGATGAGTTAAAAAAATCCAACAACCTTGTGGGATAAGACTACTATTATATCATTGTGACTACAACTTCCAAAACATCTCTCTTGATCTGGTTTATCTTTTTTCAATCATGATATTGGTGAATCATATAGTTTTCAAGTGAGAAATGTTCTTTTGAAGGAATTTCTATCATTTGGTGCATATCCATCTATTAATGAGAAGCCTACAGAACCCTCTCATATACCTCTTGAATGAGTATTTTAATGGATCATTCTCATCAGGCATGATGCTTTTATGATTTTTTCATGTACAATTTATTTTTAGAGGTCCATATATTGAATGAGGAGTTTTCTTCTAAGATATATCTAGAAGTAATGATTTTTCATGACATCACTTCTAGTGGGCCTTATTGATCGGGGTGTAGGAAAAAATGTGATGCTGTATTCTCACCCATACCCCTATATTATACACTATCTAGCGTATTGGTGATCAACTGGAATATATTTATTAATGCGTTAAAAAATGAAGATTGGAGAGCCTCCCACTATTTCCCTAATTTTGGGTTTCACATAGCTAAAAGGATGCTATGTAAATTTAATAACACGGTTGATTTATTTCATTTACATGATGTTTAGATTTATAGTAATATAATACTATGTTACATAGGTGATGAATATTTATCCATATTTTTTTGGTAATATCATGAACACATTATTTAACTATTGTTTTCAGAATTCCATATTGAGGATTAGATAATGGTCATAACATTACAATTATATTATCTTCAGCCAACTGTTTCCTCATAATAAATTCATCTTATTCATATTATTCTATGGGATTATGATGAATATCCTCTACTATATTAGAGGGAATATGATCCAAGGGTGGTGTAGATACTGACTATCTGTTTGGAATATCTTTCAGTTGATAAATAATATCACTTATCAATGATAAGGCATCTCATCTTGTCAAGCGCATCATTGTATGTGGGCTTCCATACAGTTGATTCCTAAATGGGAGGAACTTATTTTCAAAATGAAATATTTATATTGGAACTAAATTCTCTAGAAATTAAAAAATGGCTAGGACTACTATCATGGCTTGATGTCCCACTCCAACTAGAATGTTTCAAATATATACCCTAGAAAGGACATTTATGGTGGATGATGGTAAGGGGGAATATTCTTACTATTTAGTATTCTAACCATGGAGAGGGTTTCAATTATTCTCATTAAGATATTGGTTCTCATGATAAATCATTTTATGACCATTAAGTAGGCCTTCATGGTATGAATTTTGGGTAGGACCTCCATTTTTACACTTAGAAATATTGTAAGGAGGATCTTAATAACTACAACTTATGCTTCTGTAGTATGTTAACAGACCAAAATTATCCTAGGACACCTTTGATATATATTTTATGACCTTAGGAACATTATCCTATAGATGAGTAAGGTCCTTTACCTACCCTTGTTTTTCAATTTTGTGTTTTTGATACTTTGTTTGGGTGATATCCTTCAAGAATCTAGAGTCACATGTTGTAGACAACGAATTTCATACACTAAATCCTATATAAGAATATTTTATTCTTTTGTAGGGATTTGGTTACAAGTTTCTAGAATTATGGAAGGGATAGATTCCTACCCTAGAGTGTCCACTGAGTTAGACTAGTTTACTATAGTTGGAATAAGTATATATACTCTACCCAGTTCTCCTTTTATCATGGATGTTTTCCAACTACGCTCCTGGATGGGTGCTGAAATGTGAGTTCTCTCATATGTTACAGTCATATTATTCTGATAGTCAACTCTTATTGTGGAGTTTAGGTTGTATTTATAAATCCTAACCGTGGTTTTTATGGTCATTATATCCTGGAAAGTTTTTATAATGTGGGTATAGACTATTTATTGTCTTTCCAGTATTTTCAAGATATACTAAGTGACTTCTTCAGCTGAACATGAATATATTCACATTCCATTGTTGGAGAAAAAAATGTTTCCCTCTCATGTCCTCCATTTGTTTCTAGGATATACTGACAATCATCATGTGTGTGGGTAGAGAAACATATGTTCCCCCTATTTTCTATCGGAGTGTGCATTCATGTTTCTTTGATTACTGCCATATTTTATTAGTTTTCTTGATGTGCGTGAGTAGGTATATCATTTTTCTCATATGATTTATTTATAGTTGTGAGTGAAAATATGTGGTAAAAAAGGTACATAAACCAATTTCTAGTTGGTTGATTTCTACCATCATTGGGTTGTCCTAGAAACTTGGGTCCAAGAAATATGAGTCGGAGCACTTGGGGTGACATCCACATCATACTGATGACTTTTCACTATGTGGAATTAGTGGTAAATAATTTTATAATAAACCTATGGAATTCACCCTATGTGGTTGAGATTATTCCATCACTAACATCCTTCTATTCCTCCCTTAGGTAAGGGATGAACCTGTTGCTGAATTCAAGGGAAAGGCTCCCGAAATAGTTTTATGAGATAATAGGTACTATCTATTTCTTTTTCCACCATCCATCATTGAGTGGATGGATGGAGGGTATTTTTATCATGCAGTAATGTTTTTTTGGGCTATTAGTTTAGGAAAATACCATTTTTTGGTATTCCTAAACTAGTGCATTCAAAATCCACTATTGAAGATGCTTGGATGGTAATGGTGTCCACCTGTTAGGTGAGGATCCAAATTTTGAAGTAGCTGACGCGTAAATTTTTCTTATCTGGGATGATACCATTGGATTGAAGAGATATATAGTTAATGTCCCTGGATGTTTTATATGGAAAACAAAAATGAGATAACTCAATAAATAATTATCACAACAACAGAACACATGTGAAATTGATTACCGTAAAAGATCAATGTTCAGCCCACATTCACTTTATAAGAGTTCATAAGGGTCCTAGTAGGTGTGTGACACAATTATTTTGGATAATGAAATGATTCACACTTGGTTCATAATTTTTTTTCCACCCATTTTCATGGTGGGTTGGTTTCCAATGGGGTTTATTCATAGAACCTGAAACACCCAACAACTCTCATGTCCCTGATGGACCATGGGCCATCATTAGAAAAGAAGGTGGTCATTGGGGAACTTAACCAATGATTCTTAATAACTCATATTGGTAGAGAGGATGGTAGGTGAGGATCATCGCACCCATTTTGTGTGAGTTATTACTTACTAAAAGAATATCTTATAGATTTAATAAACATTAATGAATTGTTTTTAAATCCATAATATGGTACCAGTCAGCCCTATGTATTAAAAATAAATTATATAAATTCATTTATGGGAAAAAATATGTATATATTATAGGTTCTCCATTGATGGAACCATATGTTGTATTGTGATGTTGGCCCTAAGCCATACAGTTAGGTACTCATAAAGTTCTTGTCATCTAAGGAGATGATAGATTTTTTATATTGGGACCATGCCCATTAAATGGGATTCCTATATATCCTTGAGAGAGGGATCAGAGCCTACATAGTTCAGTTCCAATTAATGGGACACATCATACCTTTTATAGTCATATGATGAGGACCATGCCATGTAGTTTAAAATCATTTGTTAAAGATGTCTGTTAAAAAGGGTTCTAAAAATTTTAGTGTGGGAATTATGTTGAAATGGACCTTTCTAGTTGATTTAGTTGGGAATATGACTCTTTTATGGGATGACCTACACTAGGAATCTGTGCTGATGAGGATGAGGTAATAAGGTATGGGATAAAATATAGCCTCTTATATGGAGGGTTTGATATTATAAGGACTACATCCCAATAAGGATTATGATTGAGGGAACACAAAAATAATATGGCCCTCATGGTTGGATATAGCCCTAATGGTAATACTTATCAAAGAAGAATATTGTATGTTTGGGGTGTTTGGATCATACCTTAGGGAGTATTCTATTTATCATAGTTGAAAAATAATCAAATCCCATGTGGTTTATAATGGATTAGGATTACACCTACATAGGAGATCCAATGTTTCTTAATCATGGATATTTCCCTCTAAAGGTTTGTCTCATGGGGAATATGGCCAATATATAAGATAGTGACATTTTAAGGGATTATAGCTAATACGAGGCCTATTTATGGATATTTGACTATGCTAGTTTCTTGATCACAACTAAGATCTAATACCATGTGTATCATGCTCGGAGTGATAAACGAGAGGTAGTGGAAGATATAGAATTCCACAAAATCTCTTTCATCCTATGATGTATGAGGGAAGTGGTTTGATATACAAGATATTTCACACAATAATACTAGGGGATTACACTAGGTCAGATTCCATTGCGTGACCCTTTCGAGAGGTGGAACTGGATACAAAAATATCCCTCATTGAAAGGAAAGGCAAGTGGTTCCCATGACATTATGAAATAATAAAGTATTTGGAAATTTCTCCAAGGTTTGGGTCTTAATTTTCATGATAATTCATGATTGATAACAATGTAAGGTCCCCACAAACTAGGGACATAAAATGTGGGACGTATTTTCTCCATGGGAATACATGATTGAGAGAACACAATGATATGTCACCTGCATTGATCATACTTGTATAAAGGATTTAGAAGTGGAATTGATTAGGTCTCCCTTAAATTGGATTACAAAGGTCATTTTTACTCTATAATTGTTGATATGATAGAGGGATTAGAGGCTACATCACCCAGGTGGTACATGGGCAAGTTAGAGGGTGCTTAACCCAGGTGATACCTGTGTGAGGTGGATTTGGTAGGAACATTCCCTAGAGATACCTGGGTGTTCTTATTGTGATCACCCCTAGGTAATAAAGGGTTAATCTGGACAAGACCTCACTCATGTAATTCTTGGTAAAGATGAATTATATCAGTTGATTATTGGGTGCGCAGGTGATATCTCACCTAGGTGATACATATGCAAGTTGGATGGGATCTTTCCCAAGTAATAAATGGGTCAATCATGTGGGATATCACTAAGGTGATACCTAGGTGAGTTGGAGTTATATTCTTGGGTGAAGGACCTCCAAGTCAACAATATTTTGGTGATTCTATCCTCTGATCTCTAAGGGATTCCTCAGGTGGTCTTGGAAAGGATTTATGGAGGTCCTTAGTTAGGGCAAGGGATGTCGCCCTTTTACTTTTTTACAAGGTTTATGTGTATCCTCACATATTTTCGTAGTGTTTTAAACCTTGGATAAACTATAATCCCTATAATCCTATTAATTCCCTCCTATTTTGAGACGTGTATAGCTACCTAAAGGGGTTTGGAGACCACGGTGAAGACTTGGGTGAAGGAATAAAGTGAGAAGAGATTAGGGCTAACACTTTGTCTTCCATTCATTAATAATGGATCCCAACGGTCCTATTTAGAAAATATTTCAGGACCCTAGGTGAAGGAGATGGTGTTCGTTGGACTCTCACACCTGTCACTCATGGAGGTTGTACCAACAGAAGGTGTTGCAAGCAAATGTGGGCTCATGCATGTTGGACCTACCAGATCCTCATGGGAATGCAACTGAGGGTTTATTGAGATACACATGGGTGATCTTATAGGGGCATTTGATGCATTCTCTTTCTTCATTATTTGAGGTATTCTTCCGTTGAAACTTTTAATCCTCATTTGAAAAAGGGAGTTTCAATAGTCATATATCAGTATTCTAAAATATATTATGCACCACCTAATTATACTATATATACAAATTGAATAACTTACTTGTTAAAAGGGCTTTCAAATTTCTTTTAAATCTAATCATTTTTACCTAATTAAACATGACTTTCAACTTCATTAAACCCACTAACATGGCTGTTAATTCTATAATACAGAAAATCTAATTAAATATCCTAAAAAATATCCAAATTCCAATATCATATATATCAATTTCTAGTATTATTATGTCACTATCACAATGTATGGTTCCCTTTTATGTTCAACTCCCTTACCATGTATGGTTCCCTTGTTTGTTCAAATTTTTCACATCACCTTATATTAAATGTATACACATACTCTAGACATTTCATCAAAATTTCCATCCATTAAATATGGTAAACCATCATACCTTGGCCATAAAATTTGAAAGTTCATTCTTCATATATAGTCAATCAATCCTTCTCAAAAACCATTTTCAAAAAAATAACTCTTAGTAGTAGTAATCATCTCTAAAAACAATCCATCCTCATCAACCTTAATTTAAAATCAAAAAATTAAACATAGAAACTCCTTGTTATTTAATATTACTTATTTCAGTAAAGGATTAATCTTTAATAAGTATTATTAACTGACACCATTAGTCACTAATGAACTTCCACTAGTTTCCACTGTTTATAGGATCACTTATATAGTCAACGTTTTCTATTTTCCTGGATTTTTAAATGATTTTTCATTTCCATATTAAACCAAGTAAAAATTTGAATTATCAAATTTATTTAAAATTCAAGATGTTTATTAATAATTTTTTTTATCATTTCTCTCTTTCGTTTTATTAAGTTTCACCTAATTCTATGACGAATCGTCCTTAAATGTCGAGATATATTAATTGGTTTCAGTTCCACATAACTAAATATAACTGTAATTTTGAATAATAGAATATTAATCAATGTCAAGTCACATGATGAGTCTTCTTCCACATTAAATTAATCTGATAATTTCCACATAGTATCTGTTGATCAAAATATGGAATTGAATTTCTTTTCAATAAGTAAATATGTTTTTAGTAAAGGACAGCTATCAGGATTAATAAATATTTGTTATGGATTAATGATATATAATTCAATTTAATGATTGAAAATCCATTAAATTCAAGAGTTACCATAAAAAATATTAGTTGTTTATAAATTTCAATACATGTTATAGTGATGTTGGGAATATAATAATATTTTGAAGAAGAAATGAGAAATATGGAAAATATTATTTATGTTGATATCTAAGAATGATTTTTTTTATAATGGAATTAGTTTTTCTCTTAGTATTTTACTATTTTATTATATTAGGGTAGCCAAAAAATTAGGTTGGTCCAGGACTCAAATCCAAGAATCCATCAACCCAGGAAAATGACTAATCCAAGCTTTGAAAGCCAATATATAACAAACTTCTCTTTATTTAACATTTAATCATGATTTATATAACATCCTATATTTTTTAATGGATGAAAAAGAAAAATAATTTAAATTTTTGACATCAGTTGGGAAGGTCGTTTTTTAAACTGAGCATCAGAACGTTCTCCAGAGAGTTGACACTACAATGTGTCTTTAAAATAAAATGAATTTATATAATTAAAATTTTAATAGAAATAAAATAAATAAGAGAATGTTATAATAATAATAATAATGTTATTATTATTATTATTTATATTTTTTTAATTTGAGACCAAGGGTCTCCCCACCCACCTTCATGGGTCGAATAGAACCCCGATTGGAGACCACTACAGCTTGCGACCCACTGCCATCAGTTCCTCCTTTGTGAAATAATTTGCACCATTCTTCTACTAATTTCACGCTCAATCCATTGAGGTAGGCCATTAGCCTCCTTCACATCTTCATTTTTAGCTGATTTTTTATCTACCCATTGCCTGGGAAGGTTAGGATAAAACCCTAGGTAATGAGGATAACTGATTATGGTTCCTTATTCCATTATTAGGGTATGAAATGGGATCCTCAGGTCATGTTTGTGTATATTACAACATCCACCACTAAAGGCGAAGCTGATCAGTTCGTTTCAGCTCATCGTCATCACTACGAGGTGAGGGTTTCATTTGTTGTGTTGTTTTGCGCCACTTTTAGAAGTATGTATGGTAAAGTGGATGACAACCTGAGTTATAATGAATTGTATTGGTTCTTATTTTTAGGTAGGATCCCATTTAATTTAAATAATTCATTAATTAATTTCTTACTGCACTTTTGTTATATTTTAATTAATGTAGTAATGTCTGAAGATTAAATTCCTATTAATTTTGAATTGAGTATGATTTCTGATAGAAGTGTTAAATGGGATAAATGATTTATTGGTAATAAATGTCATGATTTTAGAATAAAACCCCTCCAATGGAGGATTGATTCCTTCAAACTAAAAATTTTGAATGTAGACTTTTGTTTTTTTCTTTGTTTGTTGCTTTTGTGTTTCTTTTTCTTTGATGCTATGGATGATAAAAGACTTGATTACCATCTCATAATATCTTAATAACTGAATGACTTACCTTTTTAGATGAAGTTTCCCTTTTCTCTCGTGTGATTTAGTTGACCCAAGATAGCCTATGAGAGTTTGGACTTATTATACTTGGAGTTTCCCACACAGACATTTGAAAAGATACCAGGACTTAATGAAAAATAGGTTTTGGTTCAAATAAAGGGGTTTGTATGGGATGACTTAAACAAGATAGTGACATCCATATGATGGATTAGACTTTACACTTTAACCCTTAAACCCATTTTCCATGTTTAGGTGAATTCAACAGGATGAACTTGAGTAGGATGACTCATACCAAATGACATTTCTCGAATGAATTGCTTAATCATGATGAATTATTTCCTTATTATCATTTGATAAATTGTTTGGTTTGTTCTATCATTTATGTTGTAACCTTATCTTATAGAGAACCCAATTTGGGGTGTTTTTCTTTGCCACATGGCCACCCCTTTGGGTGTTCCCAGCTTAAATGACATAAGTTTCCTTTATATTAGACGTTGAAATTTTCTCTGGGTTCTCCATGGCACCATAGTAATTCCATAAAATGATTAGTGGGAAATGAATAATGAATTATGTCCCTCTTGATAATGCCTAAGTGTGAACATAATATTTTATCCCATGTGTGTTTACTCCCACCTATGGCATACTTGAGGTTTATTTGAATGTAATATGCCTTACATAGAAAATTACTTGTTTCAAGTTACATGAGTTCCTTGACTATTAATGAACTATTTATGCCTTATTTTGTGCTCCTTTCTTGAGAAATTTAAATGGTTTAGATGGATTGTGACACTTGGTCAAGCTTGATATCTTTAGATGGTGAAATGGGATTGATTACATATTGGTAAGAGTCATATTGATGTCACATGCCTTGTTTATAATTCCTTGATTATGCAAGTTTCATTATTGCATATTCCCTTGTTGGTGGCTTGGACCATATAAAATTCCTTGTTAATGTTTCTATATTGTGAAATTTAGTTTCTTGTGTTATAATTCAATTTTTAAGGCTTATTCTATGTATATTACACCTCATACCTTACTTAATATGTGATATATGCCTTCGTTGTTTTTTAACTGAAATCGGGCTAGGGAGAGAACCGAAGACCCATAATAAGAACCTAAAATTGGACTCTCCGTACTTGATATGTTACAGTACTATGTGTTGGGGAAGTGATTTTTAAGGCTCAATAGGCAAGGGCTCCCTTTTTCTTTCTATTATACTATTGGGTGATATTGGTTCCCTAATGGGTAATTGATGATAGAACCGTTGGAATAATGGATGCGCCAAGCCTCAGTTGATACTCCGTCCCTTACGTGCAATACTATGGATGAACACATAGTTACCATTTACGAGTAATACCTTGAATTCCAAAATTATTTCCATGGAAGAGATTGTGTAATTGGATGTAATTTAATTTATTTACCGTACAGATACCTTCAAGATGTGTTCAAAATCCACCTCTAAAATTTACATGTTTTTATGAAAATTCATTAGATGAATCCTTCCATATTATTATGTATTTTGATTGTACTTGAGATGTTTACCTTACATTACTATATTACTTATGTGAGGATGTGAGATTTAGACCCCATGTTAATGAACATGCTTGGGGATATTCCTTCCCTGGTTTTCCATGTTAATATTGGCCATTCTTTATATATCTTTACTAACTCCACAATACTTTGTAGACTTCTAACTTCGACTGAAATATGTATTATGGGACATGTGTCATTTTAGGAGTCCATAACATGTTTTACTATTTAGTTTATCATATCTATACATTTACTATATATGGAACATTGTAATATTTATAAATAATTTCCTGGAATTGGAAAGATACTGGTGGTACCGACCTACTAAGATCTATAGATCACACCCTAATCATGCTTCCATTGTGCTAGTTTTCCCATGTAGACCATTACTATTCACAAGAATACATACCATAATTTATTTCTTATCATGTGCAATTTTTACCTAGAATTTAGGATCAAAGGACAAAGCCGGAGCTTAGGATGTTCATGTAGATCGCCCTAGGGGCATTAGTGTCTTTTATTTACTCATGATCTGTATTGAAAGATGTATTGTATTATTTACTTCTTTCTATGATGTATCATTACCATTTCATGAATTCATATTTTCTATAAACATTCATTGGCCAGTTTTGTTAAATTGTTAATTATTCTCTTCTGTTTCTTTGTCAATTATTATTTACTACTTATCTACTATATGTTGATTATATTCTGTTATACAAATGTGTAGCTTTAATGTGAGGGTATAGTCTCCAAACTATCATCTATTTAGACCCTCACTTATATTTTACCGCCTCTGGAATACAGGGAGGAATGCTTGGGGTCATGTGACCCACTAGTACGACCACCGATTTAGTGGTAATATGGGTTAGGATATTACAAAGTGTTATCAGAGGGGTTACTTATTCCCTTTTTCTTACTATTTTGGGTTGCTAGACAGGATTCTAGGAATATATTGGTTCTTGTATAATAGTCGTTCATGGGACTGATCACCCCACATATGGGTAATGACCAAGCGACTAGGGTTGTGGATTGATATTATTTCTTTTCTATATTAAAGTTGATATGATTTCACCTCGAGTGATTTGTGTAATTTTTGCTGCTTATGGAATTATAGAGTTTATTATAATTTACCCTTGTCCTATTAAGGAAAGGTTTAATCATTAAAAACATCATAACAGACACATTGGGGTCCACATGTCATGAATATTACATGCCATGTATCTGCATTCATAGGTTACCTACTGATATTATTGAGTGCCTTGAATTCCATGCTATGTTGTTTTGATTATTTTCATGCCTATTTTTATAACATACATAGTTGTTAATATTCCATGCGTCAATGCCTACAACATGTCTTCCATGTGTTATTTTATGAGTATGTAATGACATTTTTGTTTTTATCTAATTGATTTCATGGAAAAAATGGATTAGTTGTAATAAAATGGGATACAAATGCCACTTCTAAAGTATAAGGAAAATTTACGGGTTTGGTAGATGGTCAACCATATGACTGGACTATTGAACATATTCATGTAGTATTATGAAAATGAATTTAATTTAAAGGTCTTCAAAATTTAACATGTAGTGGGGTCCTCTATTTAAGAACCTTTTGTAAGGGTAGATAATTCTTATTTGAATTTACTTGGAATAGAAGGGATGGAATTTTTCAAAGGCACTCTTTCCTTTTCCCTTAACATAGATGATTGTAATTAGATATTAGTGAATTCTTTTATACATGACCTAATCTTAGGGTCAATTATGTTCATTATAAGGGTCCATACCATGGTAGGTATCACCCTTAGAACATAAAATCCTTGCTAATGTCATGATTATTCTGAATTTTGGTGCCATTCACATGTCTTCGTACCTAGTTGGACCCTCTTTCATAAATGAAATCCTTTTTTGGTTGGGTGGTCATGGTATCCTTGAGTTTTGTTTCAGTCTTGAGCATCAGGTGATGCGGATTTCCAGCTGGTTAGACATGCCTTGGGCATGTTCAACTACTTCATTGGATGTTTTACCCTCTCTTATCCATAGTGTGGGATGACTCGGTACATCTTCTTCTGATTTAAAAATCATCTTACTTCTATATCACCTCGTAGTAGTATGCATTAACATATGTGGTAACCATCAAGTGTTTAAGGGTGTTATGAATTGGATGTGTTTAGTGTAATCATTAAGCCTTTTGCTGTTAAATACATCTTAGATCACCTCTATAGTAGTGTGACTTGGTAATTAAAGGAATAATGTATTTCCCAATGCTCAGGGTGAATCCTAGAGACTTTGGTGTTTTACATGAAAGTTGACTTTATTTTGGATTTCATGCCAATTGTTTAAATATTTTCATTTATGATAGTTCTGACCAAACAAGGTTTTGAGAAGGTATTATATCAGCTATTTTTGATGATTAATACACTCTTAAGGATGGGAGTGTCATGTCAATTCAATTAAAATACGTGTCATTTCTGGTAAAAGGATCACAACCAAAGATGACCATTGGAGAATGGTCTTGTTGGCTTAAAGGTTGTGCAACTTGTAAATTTAAATTGTGCCGATTCTCACCCAGAAACATGATGTTCGTGTGGTTAGGGTTGTATGAAACTTTTGGGTAACATAATTGGTTATTGGTGAACTATAGTGGTAAAGATTTAATGATCACGATATGCTTCAGGTGTAAAAGGTTTTTTGATCAATTAATGATGGTGCAATGGTAGTTGAATCCAAGTTTCTTATAAGGTATCTACAAGTATTTTTTCGAACCAGTTCATTTTGGTAATCATTAAAAATCCTCCTCATGTACAATGGTTTAATGATGATCATGTCCCCTATCCTAACATTATCCTAGATTCACTAAGAGAGCACCAGTCTTACATTCGGAAATTTTTTTTAAAGAAGTTAGCAAATATATATCTAGTTGCATGCTAAATGTGTGGTTATTATCAAAGGTTTGTCAGTCTTGAGTGAACTGTGGATTCTCATGTAGTAATTCCTTGGATGAACTCTTGTACATTTTCCATTTCATCTAACTTGACCACAAGGATTATACCGCTCTTAGCTCAGTCAATTCTATGATGTGGACATCATGGCTTTCTACCAATGTCTCACTCATACACATTGAGTGTGGACTACATTAGGTTAATTCATTATAATCTTTTCATGCCAATCTGAGGTTACCTAGGATTTATTTCAAGATCAATGATTCTTAAATCAAGAAATGTCACCGAAAATCTGGTAGATGGACTTCAGTGGACGTGCACATGGGGAATGCAAGATGCCTTGGAATAAGGCATCGTAGTTTAGTTTATAAAAATAAAATCCAACTAAACCAAGCATCTTCTAGAATGGTCGACAAGAGTGGATTGACAAGTTATTTCTCTTTTTCAATGTACTGATCAGTGAAATACTATTTCTAGCATGTTTTTAGGTGAGACGTGTGTGGGTTGTGTCAGCTAGGGACTTTCATGAAAAGATGGATCCACATGGGATTTTGTGTTTAATGGGGAATCAACAATTTAATCAATTTTAGAGATCATTCATGAAGTTATAGAACACTTAAGGTTATGTATTTTTGGAATTCTTAGTGGTGGAAGGTGTCATGGATCGAAATGTTTCCCATTTAAACATTACTGCCTATGGTGGGAAGTAACTTTATATAGATGTTCAATGATATGATGAAATGTTAATGTATCTTGCTGAATGAGCTTGGGTAAGTTTCATATCATCATTTTGGATTGGAAACTGAGCATTGGATCTGATCTTAATGTCATATGTACCACTTGCTTAATCAATGATTGAAGGTTTATTCGGTATTCAGAAATGTAACATGGCCGTTCAAGAAAAACATCAAAACCCATGTAGGTTGGGTGATGTTTTCATTATTCCAAAAGGCTTCTCGCGGAAAATAAGTTCTTTGGTGGGAAGGTTGTAACATCCCAGGTTTTGAATAAGATGAAAATGAAATGGAATTTCTATTTTCCTATTAACTGGGAAGGTTTTTTTTAAAACTGAGCGTCAGATTGTTTTTCAGAGAGTTGACACTATGGTGTGTCTTCTAATGAAAATTAACTAAATTAATTAAAATTCAAAAAGAAATAAATTAAATAAGGGACTATTTTAATGGTATTAATAATAATAATAATATTATTATTAGTATTATTAGTATTAGTATTAGTATTAGTATTAGTATTAGTATTAGTATTAGTATTAGTATTAGTATTATTATTAGTATTAGTATTATTATTATTATTTATGTATTTTTAAATTTGAGGTAATGGGTCTCCCCCTCCCCTTCATGCATTGCACATCACCCCCCTTAGAGACCCCTATAGCACATGACCCACCTCTCTCACCTCCTCATTCATTCACCAATTTCTTCCATTCTTCTCATGATATCATGCTCGATCAGGAAAGGTAGGTCCTTCTCCTCCTTCTCATCTTCATTTAGGGTTTAGTTTTCATCTCCCCATCGCATGATAGGGTTCAGCCGAAACCCTATTTAAATGGGTTAACCAAATTTGGTTCTTTCTTCCGATGTTACGGTATGCTACCGGTTCCACGGTTCATGTTCGTGCATATTCCCACATCCCCCTCGAAAGGCGAAGCAAATCAGTTCATTTTGGCTTATCGTCATGCGTTGAGGTGACGGTTTATTTATTTATGTTGTTCCACACCTCATTTATTAGGTTTCTCAAGTGTTTTGACCCCATGATAAATTATCAGTAGTGCGTTGGACTTTTCTCTATGGTTTTGGGATTTTTTGTTCACTACCTCTATCCAAGTTAAGGGTTTAAACCATGTGATGGGTTTCACACCCTTAATTTAAGAATCTTATGATGTTTATCAGTAATAGGTTCTGTTGTAGTAGGTTATGGTCAATTTTCAAAGGCTCATGGAAATATTTAAAGGTTTGTACATATAGAAATTTCAATATCCTCAATGTGTGTATTCCATCATGGTACGGAAAATATGGTCATTGGGTTGAGGATATGCATATATATATATATATATAAAGGTATGTGAATCTGAGTGGACAACTACACCAGTTAGAAAGCATTGACTTTGTTCTTCTTTTGAGGTAGGATCCCATTCCATTGCCCCGTAAATTTTAAAAATGCATTAATTAATTTTTTCCTGCACATTTTTTATAATTTAATTAATGTACAAATTTCTTTAGATTAAATTCCTATTAATTTTGAATTGAGAATGATTCCTAATGGAAGTGTTAAATGTAATAAATTATTGGTTGATAAGAAATATCATGATTTTATAATAAAACCCATCTAACAGAGGTTTGATGTAAAGACCCGTAAAATTCAAGGGAAATTTTTTTTCTTAATTTTCTTTAGAATTTTACAAGAGCGCGGTTTCTGACGGCACCTGATTCCGAGGCCCGGAGTGCCCGGAATCAATTTCTGAAGTTTGGCTCGGGTACGTTCAGTGAACGAACGAGCGGGTTTTCCTAACTTTTGATTCGGTGCTCGGAATTGAAATCTGAGGGCACCGATGAACTCGCAGCACCGATTTTCTCTTAAAGAGACCTTTTCGGAAGTTGCGTTTGTTGCGGGTTGAAAGTTAGTTTTGGGGTTTTTAGTTTGAGTTAAATAAAATTTGTGAAGAACAAATTTTATTATAACTTGATAAAACCTACCAAAGGGGGTTGGAAGTGGGACCCACACCCACTTAACCTCCCTTGGGAGGATTAAGTGTGGTGGGGCCCACACGAACCCCTAAACCTTTCATCTTCTCCCAACTTACTTAACCCCTCATTAAATGACATGAGTTATTTAATTTGGAGTTAATCCTTTTAAATTTCAAACTTTGGAAATTCTTTTGTGTTGATGTGTTAATAAAATAAGATAGTGTCTTATTTTATTTTGGTTAATAGCTTTGGCCACCTTGAGAGCTTTTGGGAGATTTTCTTCTTATTCTTCAACTCTGACGAAGAACACGAAGAACGCTCAACTTGACGAAGAACGCTCAAGTTCCGACGAAGAACGCCGCTCCGCTCTTCTTCGTCTTCCGTGTCAACGAGAGGGAACTCCGCTTCCTCCTCGGATTTCCTTCGTCGACATAAGAGGTTTCGCCAACGACGTATCACATCGGACGCATCTCTTCGTCAACGGAATTGACGAACGACTACCGCGACGCCCGATCTCCGCGACGTCGACTTCCGCGGACATAGACAAATCCTCGAACGTATACCCAAGGTAGGGGTTGTTGATTATTGTTTAATTATTCTATTCTTGATCATGAATTTAGCAAGTCTAACGTGTGGCTTTGAAATATTTTAAGTTGCGTTATTGCTTAACGTGAGGGGGCCGGACCGCATGAACACGGCCGAACCCCCTCCATCGTTCTTGTTGTTTTATCTTGCGGGAGGAAGCAAGGTGGCGTGGTGCCGTCGCACTACGCGAATAATTTAATGTTTATCTTGCGCGACGTCGTCACGCGCGCGCCGAGGAAGAATTATCAAGAACACGACGCCGCCGCGCCGCGTTGAAAGAAATCAAGGCACGGCGGAGGGGCGCGGTGCCGTCGCACCGCGCCGGACGACGAACACCGTGGCTGGTTCCGGGCTGCGGCGGAAAGAGAAGACCGGCGGCCGAGCTTCCGGCGTTGGAAGCCGAAGAGGGGACCAGATTTTTCCGGTCCCGTTGGAGAAAATCGACCGGCCAGCTGGCCGGCCGGAAGGCGTTAAACCGGGGAAAATTAATTCCCCGGCCAACGCTCAAAACCCCCCTCATTATGAGGGGGGAGGTTTCCATGAAGGGAGGGGGGCAGCAGCCCCCCCGGTTTTAATCCAAGCCAGCCCCCACGTGGGGGGCCGTTTCTTGCAATGGGCGCGGCACAAAGGCCGCGCCGCCTTCCCAATCAGCGGGGGCTTTGCCCCCCGCGTTCGGCCACCGTGCGGCGCCAGGCCGCCGCGGCACCCGTGCAGCCGCGCCGCCGCACCGCCGCCGGCCGGGCCGCCCCAGGGGGGGGGGGGGGGGGTCGGGCCGGGTCGGCCCGGACCCGGACCCCCCGTTTCGAACCAGTTTCGGTCTTTTAGCCATAACTTGAGCCTCGGACCTCCGATTGACGAACCGTCTGCGGCAACGCGATCCTTGGATCGAGACGGTCGTTTCGGTATATCGCACTCAAGGTTTTGGATTACTTTGAGTTCGGCCGGGTTGGTTCGTTCACAAAACCAACCGGGCCTTCGGAGCGGAAACACTCATATCTAGAGCTACGGACGTCCGATTGACGTGCCGTCAGCCGTGTTGTGTTCCTCTTAGTGAGACGGATCTTTTGGCATACTCCGCCCGAGGTTTGGACGCAGGTGGAGTACGGTCGGGTTGGTTTTTCCTTAAAAACCAACCGGGCCCCGGGAACGAAAATGCCAATAACTCTCAGACCGGGCGTCCGATCGACGCACCGTCTGTTGCGTTGAGTTCCTGTTGACGATACGGAACTTTTGGATACATCAACTCTGGTCTTCTTGACAGTTGATGTGTCAGCCTCTCGGCTCGTGGAGCGGACTCTCCGAACGAGCTTGCTGTGTGCAGGAACCCTAGTGCTGGCTGCGACTGTTACTGCGACTGTTACTGTGACTGCTACTGCTACGGCTGCTACTGTGACTGCGACGACAGTACAGAGATCCTGTGTGGATTCGACGACGACAGTACAGAGATCCTGTGTGGATTCGACGACGACGACTACAGCACTCAGCGATCCTACGTGGATCAGTGCTACAGGTCCTGTGAGGGCCCGATCCTATGTGGGTCCGATCCTGTGTGGGTCATTGCGCTCAGCGGTCCTGTGTGAACCAGCGCCTACAGGTCCTGTGTGGGCCCGATCCTGTGTGGGTATTTGCGGGGGTTAGTTACCTATCGATCCTTCGTGGGTCCGACGACTTAGATGGATCAGTGATCATCTTTATCGTCCTTTGAAGAAGTATACCTGTGTGAGCTGAATCCTTTTGCTTTCCTGTGTGGATTGTGTTGTGCAATTCTGTGTGGATTACGTTTTGCTTTCCTGTGTGGAATACGTTTACTTTCCTGTGTGGACTGAGTTGTACTTGGGCTCGTAGGTTGGAGCGTATTTGAATTGATGACTTAGGTATATGTATGGGCATATACCTAAGCAGTGTCGGTTGTTACTTTGTGATTGTACCTTTCTTCGTGGTTTATCCTTTGTGGATTTGAGAGACCTTCAGGGGTCTCGGGGTCCCTACTGAGTAGATTATACTCACCCCTGCACGGGCTTTGCCCGCACTACGTTGTGTTGGTTGCAGACGACGGACATCGTTGACCTTAGCTGAGGCTTGCAGAGCGGGACGGTACCCGGAGGTGGACCAATGGGCGGGACATGCACGGAGTAGACGACGGGACCTGTGGAGCAGAAGAGCTATCTGTACCCACCCTTCAGGTGAGATTTCTAGTGGACAGCTCGGTGTAGCGGCATTTACCTTTCAGTTGCTGTTTTCCCCTTTCGAGTTGTACTTTACTTTCAGTTTGGGTTTGTATTCTGGCCCATTTACTTTTCCGCACTTTCAGTTGTACTCTGCTTTTGTTTAGTGTTTACTTTCTGCTTGCTTACTCTGTGGTGTTTGTTTACTTTACAAAGGCAATGCCTTCCCTTTTTACCGGGATTTACGCCTTGGTGCTAGTCGCCAGCCCCTGGCCTATGGAAGGCGGGCTTGGGGTAGTCACGGCACGGACCCCGAGGGCGGGTCGTGACAAATTGGTATCAGAGGAGTTCGGTTCTACCGCGAACTCTGATCTTTTCTATGTGAAGCAATAATGTTTAGCATATTGAGTGTGGTTATCAGTCCAGGGAGTCCAGTGTTGGTGCGGCGGCCGACGTATCCGTACAACAGGACCCTGACTTCTGATTTCCGACTTAATGCACGAAAACATTGATTGCGTGTGTGTTTCAAAGTTTTCTTTGTGATTACTTATATCAGCTCACCAGGTATACTGTTCTGACCGTGGCGCACCTGTTTCCTTTTCAGGATGGCCCCACGACGGCAGCCAGCTAGGGTTCTGAGAGTCGAGCGTGACGACAGCCCACCGAGTGACGAGGCCTCGGTGCAGGGCCCTTTGCCAGTAGTGGCACCAGCGGTAGCTCTACCCGCCGAGCCCCCGATGCTTCCAGCAGCAGCCGCTGACGATGCTCGTCGCCTCAGCGCACTGCATGAGTTTCAGCACCAGCGACCGCCCAGGTTTCGCGGGGAGACGGATCCCCAGGCAGTAGAGGACTGGCTGGAGGCAGTAGTACGAGTGTTTAGGCTAGTGAGGACACCAGCAGACCTCATGGTGATCCTCGCTGCGAGCCTACTACACGCAGCAGCAGGACGATGGTGGAGCCTGATGCTCCAGGTGCACGATGAGGCATCTCTACTTTGGACGGACTTTGAGAGCCTCTCCCGCTCGGAGTTCGTCCCAGCCACCCTTCGTGCGGTGCGTATCCAGGAGCTTCTTCAGCTGCGGCAGGGCAGCATGACGGTCACTCAGTACTCGGCGAGATTTACCGATCTCTCGCGCCACTCGACCGACATGGTACGGGACCCATTCTTCCGGGCCCGGACCTTCGAGCAGGGTTTGAGACACGAGATCAGGGCGTCGCTGATCTCCCTCAGCATACCGACTCAGACAGGAGTACTGGAGCGGGCCCTTCTGATCGAGAGCTTCCTTGATGAGTCCACACCAGCACAGCGACCCACCGCAGGGCGGCACGTGGAAGAGTCATCGGCAGCAGGCAGTTGACGGATGACTCAGGGGTCCAGACAGACCAGACCTTCGGGCAGACGACCTCAGGACACTGGCTTGGCAGTGCGGGGCACACAGCGAGGAGCCAGTCATTCGAGAGGCAGACAGTGCTACTCGTGCGGCGGGTAGGGCCACATGGCTCGTGACTGCCCGACCCGCCGTGCCGAGGTGCAGCAGTCGGTTGAGGGACCACCGAGACAGAGGCAGAGGGTCGACCATGGCGGTCCTCAGGGAGGAGGCGGACGAGGCAGAGGAGCTGGACGAGCAGCCGGTGGTGGCCGACACATTGAGGATCTACCACCAACACCACCAGGAGGTCCACCCCGACCACATGGAGCTGGCGGTCAGTGATAGGCACAGCTCCAGGCAGCAGAGACCTACGACCACGGCGCACCCGAGATGATTCGAGGTACTATCTGTGTCTATTCCACCCTTGCTGCAGTTCTTATAGACACAGGAGCGAGTCACTCTTTCATAGCCGCTGCCCTTGTTCGGAGCTCGGAGTTTTCGACAGAGCCGTTGGCTCGATCCTTACGGCTAGAGACTCCTACGGGAGCAGACTCGACGATTACGCACTGGTGCCGACAGTGTGAGCTTACTCTAGGAGGCGGGAGCTTCGGCTGGGATCTTCTTGTAGCAGCGTCGAGGCCTTACGACGTCATCTTGGGCATGGATTGGCTATCTACGGTCCATGCACAGATTGACTGTTTTAGGCGCAAGGTGCGATGTGTACGCACCGACGGGAGCAGGTTCACCTTCACCGGCGAGAAGGGAGCCTTAGCAGCACAGGATGGACTTCCGCGGAGGAGAGGACAGCCCATCACTCATCAGTTGGCTAGCCTTATCCTTGGAGCAGTTGACGTGCGGAGTCCTGGTTTTCCTGCAGTGGTGGATCAGTTTGCGGACGTTTTTCCCGATGACGTTCCAGGGCTACCTCCTCACAGAGATGTAGACTTTTATATTGACTTGTACCCTGGGACAACCCCGATATCCACTCCAGCATATCGGATGGCCCCCGCCGAGCTTCGAGAGCTACGGGTACAGTTGGAGGACTTGCAGGGCAAGGGGTTCATCCGACCCAGTGTTTCACCCTGGGCTTCCCCGATATTGTTCGCCAAGAAGGCGGACGGAAGCTTGCGACTTTGTGTTGACTATCGTCGCCTGAACCTGGTGACAGTGAGGAACAAGTATCCGCTACCGAGGATTGATGACCTCTTTGATCAGCTCAAGGGAGCACGATGGTTCTCGAAGATAGACCTCAGGTCAGGCTATCATCAGCTCAGAGTCAGAGACGAGGATGTGCAGAAGACGGCTTTCAGATGTCGGTATGGCCACTATGAGTTCTTGGTTATGCCTTTCGGTGTAACCAATGCTCCAGCAGTATTCATGGCTCTCATGAACATGATCTTTCAGCCATACCTCGATCGGTTTGTCGTGGCCTTCATCGACGACATTCTGATTTACTCTACGACAGAGGAGGAGCACGCCTATCACTTGCGAGTTGTACTAGACACACTCCGAGAGCACCAGCATTATGGTAAGCTCTCGAAGTGCCAGTTCTGGATACATGAGGTCCACTTCTTGGGACACGTTATCTCTAAGGCGGGAGTTGCAGTGGATCCCGCGAAGATTGAGGCTGTGTTAGCATGAGAGTCACCCAGGAGCGTGACTGAGGTTCGTAGTTTCTTGGGACTAGCTGGATACTATTGGAGATTTGTGCGAACTTCTCCAGAGTTGCGGACCCTCTCTCAGCGTTGACGAAGAAGGGGAAACCCTTCGTGTGGTCAGACAGATGTCAGCAGAGCTTCCAGGAGCTGAGACAGAGATTGACTAGCGCACCTATCTTGAGGTTGCCTGAGGAGGGAGTAGGGTACGTAGTCTACTGTGATGCATCAGGGACTGGACTCGGATGTGTTCTGATGCAGGAGCGGGCAGTGATCACCTATGGATCACGACAGTTGAGGCCGCATGAGCAGAACTACGCTACCCATGACCTGGAGTTAGCAGCAGTGGTCTTCGCTCTGAAGACATGGCGACACTATCTGATGGGCGAGCGCTTTACAGTCTTTTCCGATCATCAGAGCCTCAAGTATATCTTTTCGCAGAAGGACCTGAACCTGAGACAGCGGCGATGGCTCGAGTTCCTCCAGGACTATGACTTTGAGATAGTCTATACTCCTGGGAAGGGGAACGTAGTAGCCGATGCCCTCAGCAGGAGGACGGGCATCCAGTTACTTGAGGAGGCGACAGAGCAGCTAGCCTCTTTGCAGATATCCTTCGTGGATAGAGATGGAGAAGCCTTCCTTCAGTCTCTCACAGTCACTCCTCCACTACTGCAGCGGGTCAGGGAGGCACAGTGTGGGGACGCTGACTGTGAGACACAGCGTGCACAGATATCCTCGGGATAGGCACCTGATGGTTTCTCCCTTGGAGCAGAGCACGACATCCTTTTCAGAGGACGTACAATGGTACCAGTCTCTTTGCGAGAGGAAGTGCTGAGAGAGTTTCACACTTCTCCTTTAGTGGTACATCCTGGAGTGGCGAAGATGTACCAGGACCTCAGACGACAGCACTGGTGTCCGGGCATGAAGAAGGCAGTAGCAGAGTTCGTTTCTCGATGCCTTACCTGCCAGCAGGTGAAGGCAGAGCATCAGGTACCAGCAGGCTTGGTACAGCCCTTGGAGGTTCCGGAGTGGAAGTGGGACGGCATATCTATGGACTTCGTGACTGGTCTTCCACGCACTTCCAGAGGTCACGACTCCATCTGGGTGATTGTTGACCGACTCACCAAGTCGGCACACTTCTTACCCATCAGAGAGCAGGGCTCAGTAGAGAGCTTGGGACGTCTCTACGTTCGGGAGATTGTGCGGCTCAACGGCGTGCCATCATCTATCGTCTCCGATCGAGATGCCCGCTTTACTTCCCGGCTTTGGAAGGGGTTACAAGAGGCTCTCGGGACGCAGCTACGTCTGAGCACAGCCTTTCACCCTCAGACGGATGGTCAGACGGAGAGGACCATTCAGACTCTCGAGGACATGCTCCGCACATGTGTCCTCGACTTTGATCGTAGCTGGGAGGACCACCTACCCTTGGTGGAGTTTGCGTACAACAACAGCTACCACTCCACCATCGGGATGGCACCATACATGGCGTTGTACGGCCGACCATGTAGATCTTCTTTGTTCTAGACAGACCCTGGGGAGTCAGCACTGGTGGGACCGGAGATGGTCCAGGCCACGACAGAGAAGGTCCAGGTCATCCAGGAGCGGATGAGGACAGCTCAAAGCCGGCAGAAGTCATATGATGACAGGAGGCGGAGGCCACTAGAGTTCGAGGATGGCGACCACGTCTTCTTGCGGGTCTCACCTCGACGTGGTATTCGGAGATTTGGCCGAGGCGGCAAGTTATCTCCGCGCTTCATTGGACCCTTCCAGGTTCTCAGCAGGATTGGTAAGGTGGCTTATCGCCTGGCTCTACCACCTCAGTTGCACCGGGTGCACGATGTCTTCCACGTATCTCAGCTGAGGAGATACGTGCACGACCCGACGCACATCATTGACCATGGGGAGCTTGACGTTGACGATGGGGCGACTTTTACGGAGGTCCCGGTGGAGATAGAGGATCGACAGGAGCGGGTCCTGCGTGGGCGATCGATTCCACTTGTGCGCATCAGATGGCAGCACGGGAATCTCCAGGAGAGCACATGGGAGCGGGAGGCTCAGATGCGTGCTCAGTACCCTCATTTTTTTCCCTAGTTTTTGATGTATCTTTACGGGGACGTAAAGCCCTGAGGTGGGAGTAATGTAAAGACCCGTAAAATTAAAGGGAAATTTTTTTTCTTAATTTTCTTTAGAATTTTACAAGAGCGCGGTTTCTGACGGCACCTGATTCCGAGGCCCGGAGTGCCCAGAATCAATTTCTGAAGTTTGGCTCGGGTACGTTCAGTGAACGAACGAGCGGGTTTTCCTAACTTTTGATTCGGTTGTCAGAATTGAAATCCGAGGGAACAGATGAACTCGCAGCACCGATTTTCTCTTAAAGAGACCTTTTCGGAAGTTGCGTTTGTTGCGGGTTGAAAGTTAGTTTTGGGGTTTTTAGTTTGAGTTAAATAAAATTTGTGAAGAACAAATTTTATTATAACTTGATAAAACCTACCAAAGGGGGTTGGAAGTGGGACCCACACCCACTTAACCTCCCTTGGGAGGATTAAGTGTGGTGGGGCCCACACGAACCCGTAAACCTTTCATCTTCTCCCAACTTACTTAACCCCTCATTAAATGACATGAGTTATTTAATTTGGAGTTAATCCTTTTGAATTTCAAACTTTGGAAATTCTTTTGTGTTGATGTGTTAATAAAATAAGATAGTGTCTTATTTTATTTTGGTTAATAGCTTTGGCCACCTTGAGAGCTTTTGGGAGATTTTCTTCTTCTTCTTCAACACTGACGAAGAACACGAAGAACGCTCAACTTGACGAAGAACGGTCAAGTTCCGACGAAGAACGCCGCTCCGCTCTTCTTCGTCTTCCGTGTCAACGAGAGGGAACGCCGCTTCCTCCTCGGATTTCCTTCGTCGACATAAGAGGTTTCGCCAACGACGTATCACATCGGACACATCTCTTCGTCAACGGAATTGACGAACGACTACCGCGACGCCCGATCTCCGCGACGTCGACTTCCGCGGACATAGACAAATCCTCGAACGTATACCCAAGGTAGGGGTTGTTGATTATTGTTTAATTATTCTATTCTTGATCATGAATTTAGCAAGTCTAACGTGTGGCTTTGAAATATTTTAAGTTGCGTTATTGCTTAACGTGAGGGGGCCGGACCGCATGAACACGGCCGAACCCCCTCCATCGTTCTTGTTGTTTTATCTTGCGGGAGGAAGCAAGGTGGCGTGGTGCTGTCGCACTACGCGAATAATTGTATGTTTATCTTGCGCGACGTCGTCACGCGCGCGCCGAGGAAGAATTATCAAGAACGCGACGCCGTCGCGCCGCATTGAAAGAAATCAAGGCACGGCGGAGGGGCGCGGTGCCGTCGCACCGCGCCGGACTACGAACACCGCGGCCGGTTCCGGGCCACGGCGGAAAGAGAAGACCGGCGGCCGAGCCGCCGGCGTTTGAAGCCGAAGAGGGGACCGGATTTTTCCGGTCCCGTTAGAGAAAACCGGCCGGCCAGCTGGCCGGCAGGAAGGCGTTAAACCGTGGAAAATTAATTCCCCGGCCAACGCTCAAAACCCCCCTCATTATGAGGGGGGAGGTTTCCATGAAGGGAGGGGGGCAGCAGCCCCCCCGGTTTTAATCCAAGCCGGCCCCCACGTGGGGGGCCGTTTCTTGCAAAGGGCGCGGCACAAAGGCCGCGCCGCCTTCCCAATCCGCGGGGGCTTTGCCCCCCGCGTTTGGCCACCGTGCGGCGCCGGGCCGCCGCGGCCCCCGCGCAGCCGCGCCGCCGCGCCGCCCCAGGGGGGGTCGGGCCGGGTCGGCCCGGACCCGGACCCCCCCGTTTCGAACCAGTTTCGGTCTTTTGGCCATAACCTAAGCCTCAGACCTCCGATTGACGAACCGTCTGCGGCAACGCGATCCTTGGATCGAGACGGTCGTTTCAGTATATCGCACTCAAGGTTTCGGATTACTTTGGGTTCGGCCGGGTTGGTTCGTTCACGAAACCAACCGGGCCTTCGGAGCGGAAACGCTCATATCTAGAGCTACAGACGTCCGATTGACGTGCCGTCAGCCGTGTTGTGTTCCTCTTAGTGAGACGGATCTTTTGGCATACTCCGCCCGAGGTTTGGACGCAGGTGGAGTACGGTCGGGTTGGTTTTGCCTTAAAATCCAACCGGGCCCCGGGAACGAAAATGCCAATAACTCTCAGACCGGGCGTCCGATCGACGCACCGTCTGTTGCGTTGAGTTCCTGTTGACGATACTGAACTTTTGGATACATCAACTCTGGTCTTCGTGACAGTTGATGTATCAGCCTCTCGGCTCGTGGAGCGGACTCTCCGAACGAGCTTGCTGTGTGCAGGAACCCTAGTGCTGGCTGCGACTGTTACTGCGACTGTTACTGTGACTGCTACTGCTACGGCTGCTACTGTGACTGCGACGACAGTACAGAGATCCGGTGTGGATTCGACGACGACGACTACATCACTCAGCGATCCTACGTGGATCTGTGCTACAGGTCCTGTGTGGGCCCGATCCTGTGTGGGTCCGATCCTGTGTGGGTCCTTGCGCTCAGCGGTCCTGTGTGAACCAGCGCCTACAGGTCCTGTGTGGGCCCGATCCTGTGTGGGTCTTTGCGGGGGTTAGTTACCTATCGATCCTTCGTGGGTCCGACGACTTAGATGGATCAGTGATCATCTTTATCGTCCTTTGAAGAAGTATCCCTGTGTGAGCTGAATCCTTTTGCTTTCCTGTGTGGATTGTGTTGTGCAATTCTGTGTGGATTACGTTTTGCTTTCCTGTGTGGAATACGTTTACTTTCCTGTGTGGACTGAGTTGTACTTGGGCTCGGAGGTTGGAGCGTATTTGAATTGATGACTTAGGTATATGTATGGGCATATACCTAAGCAGTGTCGGTTGTTACTTTGTGATTGTACCTTTCTTCGTGGTTTATCCTTTGTGGATTTGAGAGACCTTCAGGGGTCTCGGGGTCCCTACTGAGTAGCTTATACTCACCCCTGCACGGGCTTTGCCCGCACTACGTTGTGTTGGTTTCAGACGACGGACAGCGTTGACCTTAGTTGAGGCTTGCAGAGCGGGACGGTACCCGGAGGTGGACCAATGGGCGGGACGTGCACGGAGCAGACGACGGGACCTGTGGAGCAGAAGAGCTATCTGTACGCACCCTTCAGGTGGGATTTCCAGTGGACAGCTCGGTGTAGCGGCATTTACCTTTCAGTTGCTGTTTTCCCCTTTAGAGTTGTACTTTACTTTCAGTTTGGGTTTGTATTCTGGCCCATTTACTTTTCCGCACTTTCAGTTGTACTCTGCTTTTGTTTAGTGTTTACTTTCTGCTTGCTTACTCTGTGGTGTTTGTTTACTTTACAAAGGCAATGCCTTCCCTTTTTATCGGGATTTACGCCTTGGTGCTAGTCGCCAGCTCCTGGCCTATGGAAGGCGGGCTTGGGGTAGTCACGGCACGGACCCCGAGGGCGGGTCGTGACATTTGATTCCTTCAAACAGAAAATGTTGAAAGTATACTTTTTGTGATTTCATGGTTTTCTACTTTTGTAGGTAATACTTCAATCCTATGGATGATAAAAGACTTGTTTAGTACATCATCATGTTTTAATATAAAATTGAATTTCCTTTTTAGATGAAGTGGACCTTGTCCCTTGTGTGATTTATTTGACCCAAGACAACCCATGGGTGTTTGGACTTAATATACTTAGAGTTTCCCACACAATCATTTGAGAAGATGCAATGAATTAATGAATAATATGTTTTGGTTAAGATAAAAGGGGTTTATATGGGATAACATAAATGATATATTTCCATCCATTGTATAGAGTGACCATGAAACATGAACCCTTAAACCCATATTCAAGGTTTGGTAGAATTGGATTAGATGACCTTGAGTATGATGACTCTTACCAAATGGCATGTCTTGATTGAATTGCTTAGTCGTGATGAATTGTTGACTTATTTTAATTCATTAATATTTTTTATATCTTGTCCATTATAAACTTATATTATTTTTAAACACATTTTAGGTGTTTTCCTTGCCTCTTGGACACCCTTTTGGGTGTTCCCACCCTAAATGGACTATGTTTCCTTTATATAAAATATTGAAAACTTCCATCTGTTGTGCATGGAACCTTAATAAAGCCTTAAATAGATTAATGATAAATGAATCATTAATTGATTCCCTCTTGATATTGCCTAATTTTGAACATAATATTTTATCACTTATGTGGTGCCTCCCACCAATGTCATACATGAGGTTTATTTGAAAGCAATATACCTTACATTCAAAATCAATTGTTTCAAGTTACATGAGTACCTTACCTATTAATAAACTCCTTATGACTTGTTTGGTCCTCCTTTCACGACCCATTTAAATGTTTTGGATGGATTATGACACTTGATCAAGCTTGATATCTTGAGATGATGAATTTTCATTAAAAACATATTGGTAAGAAGCATGCAGATGAAACATGCCTTGTTTATAATTCCAAGAGTATGCATGTTAATTTATTACTTATGCCCTTATTACTATATTGAACCATATGAAAGTCAATGTTAACATATCTAGATTATGAGATTGAGTTTCATGTGTTGACATGTAATTATTTAAAGCTTATTCCATGTATGTTAAGCCTCAAAAAAAATTCATTTTGATATATTTCTCTCTTGTTATTTTAAATGAAATATCGTTGGGGGGATAATTAGGTTCCTGTATTAAAAACCCATAATTTTACTCTCTATACTCGATAGGATATAACACAATTCACTGGGTAGCGATGTTTTAGGATCCCAGGACAATGGATCCCCCATGACTTATATTATAACAATTGGTGATACAGTTTCCCTAAGCGGTATCCGAGGATGGAACAATTGGAAAGATTACTAAACCATGCCTCCGTTTATACTGAGTCCCTTACATTTGATACCAGTGATGGATTCATAGTCCCCCTAAAAAAGTGATACTTGGACTTCTGAAAGTATTTAATTGGATGATCACAAGGAATTGGATATAATTTAAAGGATTTACCATTGGGATACCTTGGGGATGGGATCAGACTCCACCTCAAAAATTAATTGTTTTTATGTAAATTCTTGAGATGTATCCTTCTTTATTATTATGTTTTGTGATCTCACTTGAGATGTTTACCCTACCTTACTATCTTAATTATTTCATTATGTGATATTTAGACCCTAAATTAAAGAACAAACTTGGGGGTATTCCCTCCTTGGAAGCCTATGTTACTATCAGACCCAGTTTATATATTCTTCCATGTCTAACTACACTTTTTAGACTTCTAGATTTGGTCAAAACATGTATTACGGGGTAGGTGGTCATTTAAGAACCTATACCAAGCTGCTATTATTTAATTTATCATCTTTCTACATTTATTATATATGGAACACTTTAATATTTGTAAATAATTGTATGGATTGGACTAGAAACTGATGGTTTCTTCCTACATACATTAATATTTCACACTAACCTAGGCCACTATTTCATTGGGGTACCCATGGAGACCTCTCTTGTTTGTAGGACTGTGGAACACAATTGATTTCTTATGTTGTGTTGTTTATAACCAGAATATAGGAGCAAAGGATTGAGATCAACATTATGATTCTCATTGAGATCACCCTTGGGGAATTATTGTATATTCATTACTCTTGATCTGTATTGAAAATCATGTTGTATTGATTACTGATTTATGTCATATATCATTACTGTGTTATTCATTCATATATTGTATAAAATAGTGTGAACCACTTTTATTACATTATTAATTATTGAATTTCTCTACTTTTTCAATTATTATTTACTACTTCTACTAATATTTTTTTCTAATATTCTATTATAAATCTGTGAAACTATGATATGAGTGTATAGTCTCCCCAATATAACATATTTAGACGCCCAATACTAGTTAGCATCCTCTCGTGTATCGGGAGTCATGCTAGAGGTCATGTGACCCACCAGTTCGACCACCGGTTTAGTGGTTATCTAGGTCAGTACATTACAATTTATTAAAAAGATTTGCACTTAATAAAACTCAGAATATTGAGAGGTCTGGGGTCTTGGGGAAATTAGATAAATTAAATAACAACAAAAAACATGAAAAGTAACACCTTTATTGAAAACTTATTTAACATGACTAACATGTTCCTTCGTACTAAACACTACTTGGGATAACCTGAGGGCATACATAAAAATTGGGTGAGATACGAAGAATTATAAGAGAATTAAAAAGGAATAAAAAAGGAATAAAATACATGTTAGACAATATAAATATTAGTGGAGCGGAACATGAATAATAAGGCAAGACATACCAGGATAATCATAACATGGGAAATGTGGCAACAACTTAAAACACTGATTCATAAACATAGGTCAATGGTAACCCCACCAAGACATAATGGTAGACAAAGATCCGTGATGGAATTAGGTAAAACCACTATCCTAATGTGACATATCAGTATACCAACTATTATCCAATGCATTGGAGCACTATATAATTCTGGTTTCACCCATCACTTTCATTTTAATCTCATGATTAAGTGTGTCACATTGAGCATGAAATATGGATACCCACATCATAATATTTTATTCAACGATCACATAGTGATGAATAAAAATATGTAAGTCCCAAATAAAATAGGTATAAATTTATAAATGTGAATACCCTTGATAAAAAATGGTTATGGTATTCACTACACAATTTCTTTGGAATGGAAAATCATAGTGAAGTTTTGGTAGCCTAATAGTGTCACATAAAAATTCGTAAGATGGGTTTATGAGAGAGGGGGGGGGGGGTCTCTAATTATTTGATTATAATTTAGATATAAATAGGAACATGGAAGAATGTATCCCAATATAAGGAATTGTAAGTAGAAGGCATATCATTATAAAAAAAAGTTGAATAAATAAGAGAAATAGAAGAACCCTTACAAAATTTCGGCATAGTAATGGGTGCACTTGGGAGGGATTAATTAGATATAAAGGGGTATATCATCAATTAGAAAAAATAAGGGCATTATGGGGGAGGGGAAAAACATACCCGTTAATTAGGAATTAAAAACTAAAGGGCATAACATAGAGGATATTCTTGAATAAAAGTGAGAAAGAGAGGATCCCTTACTTGACTATGTGACTCCAAAGGGTTTGGAGGGGCTTACTGAAATCATTTGGGAACCATGTTAGGACTACATAGAGTATAGGTCAGCGTTTGGTCATTATCCAATGATTTTTAGTGTAGATAAATGGGACATTGGTGGGTTTATATAGAAAAAAGGTTGATTTCTTTAATATTTCGTTTTTGGACACTACATAATAAAATATTCAAATCCGCAAAACATCACATAGTATTTCCAATGGTTTCTTTGATAGGGTAGTGGTTTAAATTATTTTTTATGTACATGGTCCAAATATTAAAAAAATAATTTCCTTGCTTATGTGGTGGTGTGTCACATTCTCAAAGAAATTATTTTAAAATCCTGAAATATATTATATGTGTTGGAGGATTCATTAGAGATGTAAAAAATAAATAAAATAAGAATAAAATTAAATTATTTTAAACTTAAATCATATATTTGGTCGAATATAACTTTTATTGTATTTATTAAAACACTATTGTGCCACTTTGATATCATAAAACACACCGTATATTTATATGGTATTTAATTTTTACCCAAGAAAACAATTGTCTCAGAGAATAATGAAAATTGAACTATTAGTTAATTTTGATGTCTTACTTAAATAAATAATATTCATTTTATCTAAAAACATTTCTAGATAGGTGAATTTTTACTTTTAAAATAAAAATCAACATTTATTGTAAAATATGGTTTTCTGACAGTAAATTTTTAAACCTTAAAAAATTGTATTTCACATCATATAAATTAAATGATCATTTATATTCCGTAAAATTTATTTAATGATAAAATTTTATTAAAATTTTATTTATATCAAAAAAATATATTTATTTAATTGAATTGTGATATTAACCAAAAATACAATTTGTTCTTTATTAAATTAGAAACTAAAAAAATTATAAATGAAAAATAATAAGATGGAAATATATTCATTATTATATTGAAAAATAATTTACAAATTCCTATATCTAGGGTCTTGATACATATCCCTTTAATACACCATCATACATCCTAAGAGTAAGGTGTGTGATGGTTGTGCTTTCATGGGGTCATTCGGTGAACATGGTTTGGTTCATGATCATGATGATCTAGAACTTATCAGGTAAAACATTTTTCTCATGGTTAAGTTGATGGATGTCATCATGGGATTGCTCTTGGGAAAAGCCCAGAAATTATATCTCCCTTGGAAGCTCTGATAGATGGGATTCATAAGGTATTATCCTACTAGTTGAGGCTATCACTTCCTTTGTCATTGTTAAAAGAATTTGATAAAACCATATATTTATTCGAATCATGTGATTAGTGTTCAAAATATATATTATCAAAGGTAAAGATACATAATGTTGGATATAATGATTGAAAAGAAGTTTATGTGTTGTCTATATCCATAATACTTCAAATTAAATCATAAAAGGGATTTGTTTCATAATAGTTCAGGTCATTACAATTTTCCCCCCTTTATGAATTTGACACTAGAAATTTTATTTTCCTACACTAAAATAAATGAGGGTAACTCTACTTAATCACCTTCTCATGTTCTCACATTACTTCTTCAAACTTGTTGTTTCGACACAACACTTTGATGAGAGGCATTATCTTATTTCGTATAACTTTTTCTATACGATCTAAGATATTCATCATATTCTCCTTATAAGAATGGTAATTATACAATGGTAAAACCTATGGATTTAGTACATGTTAGGGGTCTGGTATGTACATTATCAAGGGGGATATATGGAATACATCATGTAGTTTTGATAGGTTCGGTGGAAGTGATAGTTGATAGGCCACTACTCTGATGTGATCAATGTTCTCAAAAGATCCAATTTACCTTAGACTAAGCATTACCTTCTACCAAAATCTCATTAATCCCTTACATGGAGATATTTGTATGAATACCAAGTCTCTAACATCAAACTCTAGGTCTCATCAAATATTTTCAGCATAGCTCATCTTTCAACTCTGGGAATCATTGATGTGTTGATGAATGGTCTTAACCTTCTCCACCATTTTTTAACCATTTGAGGACCCAAATTTTTTTGTTCCCCAAATTCATCCCAAAATGTTAGTGTTATACACCTCTTCTTATAAAGGGATTCTTAGGGAGGCATTTGGATGTTTGATTGGAAATTTTTTTGTTAAGATAACTCGACCATATAGAGATATTCGTCCCATCCTCCATTGAATTCAATTGAGAATTATCTCAACATTTCCTTGAGTGTTTGGATAGTCTGCTCTGATTTTCCATCTATTTGAGGGTGATAATCTATACTGAAGATCATGTCAGTGTTTATAGAATGCTAGAGTAGTTTCCAAAACATATAGGTGAATATTTTATATCGATTGGATATAATAGACAGTGGTGCTTTGTGTATCCTTATCACTTATCGGATATATATCCAATCAGTTGATCCAGTTAGAAATCCTCTCAAATCATAATGATGTATGATGTCTTTGTAAGAAGATCCAAAAAAACCCAGATATCATTATTTTCATTGGATTTCATTGGAAGTCCAGTGAAGAAGTATGTGGTGATGTTTTCCCATTCCCATGTCGGTATAGGTAATTTTTTCATCATCCCCTTAGACTTTTACCTTTAATACATCACTTGATAACATACCAGGAACATTTATTTATAGTAATCAATATACATCTTCATGTTTTCCCACCAATAACACTCTCAGAGATCTCAAAACATCTTTGTGTTTCTTAGGTGAATAGAGAGAGTCGAAAAATGTGAATCATCCAATAGATCCCTCTTTAACTTAGGATTTTATGGAACACATAGTCTTGAACCAATCTCATAATTCCTTATTCATTAACATTTTCCTCTGAGGATTTTCCTTTTTATGTAGTTTCCACTTTCTTATGAATTCCCACATCATGTTTTTGAGCATCCTTTAACCTTTCAATAAGAGATGGATGATATATCATTTTTGAATGGATTTATGGTGTTCCTTCCATTTTTATTCCCACTCTCATCCTCTTAAAATCTAAGAAGATTGGGCCCTTATCAATTTCTCATTGATGATAGAATTGTTTAATCCTTTCTATATAAAGAATCTACTACTTTCTCGATTTCTCAAGATGGTATAAGATTAAACAGACAAAACCCTTAATGAGAACTAACCATATTCATTAGAATATATTCATATATTTCTATTTTAATATATGTTAAGGACATTATTGATCTGTATATATTTCACACTTCTCCCCAAAGAGATAATGCTTCCAAATTTTTGAAGTGCAGATCACTTCTACCAACTCTATATCATGTGTGGGGTAGTTTTTCTCATGAATTTTAAACTACCTTGAAGCATATGATATGAACTTTTCATTTTTCATCAACACACGGCACAATCCCTTCTTCAAAGTATTGCTGAAAATTATGAAATTATCCCCACTTGTGGGTAGTGTGAGCACATGGGTAGGGATAAGCCTCATTTTCAACTATATTAAGCTTTATTCACATTCTTCATTCCAATAAAATTTTACTACCATATGGGTTAGCTTGGTAAGAGGGTTTTATTTTCATGAATTTTTTTTAACAAATTGGAAATAATATACAGTTAACCTAAGATAACTATGGATATCTATCACAGATGTTGGCCTCATCCATCCTTAAATTTCTTTTCTCTTTAAATGGTCCATAAATATCTCATTTCATGTGACGATATGCCCTAATAATGAGACTTACTTCAACCAGAACTCACTCTTTTTCATACATTGTATAGAGATTCTCCGTTCACACGGCCTTTAGCATAGTTCTCAAATGATCATCATGGTCCTCATTGGTTTTAGAATATATTATAATTTCATCTATAAAAACTACCATGAATTTGTTGATATAGTCTCTAAAGACTCTATTCATCAACTCCATCACAATTTATGGACCATTAGTGATCCTTAATGGCATCACTATAAACTTATAGTGTTCATACCTCATATAAAAAGAATTCTCAGGGATATCTTCATTCTTCACCGTAACTTGGTAATATACTAACCATAGATCCACCATGGATAAGTATTGTGCTCCATGTAGCTGATCGAACAAGTCATCAATTTATGAAAATAGATACTTGTACAATGTTTTGATCTTGTTGATCTCAAGATAATCAATGAAAAGGTGCATTAACACATCATTCTTCTTGTCGAAGAGGACTGGTGGACCCCATGGTGAGGCACTGGCATATATGAGTCCTTTATCCAGACTCTCTTATAGTTTTTTCTTTAGTTCTTCAATTTCCAAAAAGTTCATCCTATTTGGGGTCTTAGATATTTACATCAACCTAGGTATAAGATCGAATAAAAACGCAACCTCTCTGTTAGGGGGAAGGCCGGAAAATTCCTCAGGAAACACATCAGTGTATTCCATCATAATAGAAATGTCATTTAGGACGATCCTTTCCTTAGACTTGATAATTTGAGATAGATACACTTCCTCATATAGAAATAATATTCTTTCTTGAGATGATGGTTATATAGATGATTCATCCTCCACCTTGCACTTATATAATTTCACGAGTTGATTCGTCATATGGAAAGTTATTTCCCTCTCATGGAAATTAATGTTGTCCTTATATAGAGATATCCAATCCATGCTTAAAATTGCATGAAATTCCACATAGGGAAGAAAGAAAATGTCATTCAGTAAGTTCATCCAACAAAAGTTGATACGTTAAGGGTTATATACATGGGAGGAAATAATTTTCCCATTTTTTCGTTTTCATTAACATGTATACTTCTATGATTTATGGTGGTGTTTTAATATTTCCAAAAAACTTTTGTTGTATGATTTATTGTCAAGAAACAAAATCAAACAGTATGTTCACTATTATTGAATGAATAACTAGCATATATATCACCACATCATTTTCAGGAATCACTTGTGTGGTAGAGGTGGAAAAAACTCTCCCTTGATGCCTTGTAGTTTGTTGGATTCCTCTGAAAATAGTTGTCTTAATGAACCGGTTCTTAAAGTGCCCTAGTTCCTTATAGTTGAAGTAGTGAACAACGCATTAAGGGTTGACTAGAGCATTCCATTCATCTATCACATTTTTGGGTTTCTCCTACCTATAATCATTTTTTAGGTTCCCTTCTATTTGTTCGCCTAAATCCTTTCCTTATTCTCCTTGGTCAATTTCTGGGGGGATTATTTTATATACCTTTGACAAGTGGGATGCTGAAATTTCATTATAGTTTTGGATATATCCATTGAAAAGACATAATTAATCTCCAATGTTTTCATCATATCCCCATAATACCCTTGGGATTCTCCAATAATCATTTCATCTTTGGGGGAACATCATAAAATTTCCTCATAGCTATCAAAGTCACTGATCACCAAGGATTTTCGTAGATAAGATTTTATCCCACCAAAGAAGCGGTGAACTTTAAATTCAGAGGTAATGAAAAAAAGGCATATCATGATAATCATATGTTGTTTTCCTCATACACCCAATAGATTAATTTTATTTTTTCTTTAGTGTAAGGAATTCACTTTCTCATCTAAGACTAAGAGTGTGAGGAAAATATATATCCAAATACATTCTCTAGAATTCTTTCCACTCCATTTTTTTCAATATCTTACTTGGGATTTGTATTCGGGATCAATGTCCACCACTGATCAAATTCTCCCTCCATATGATAAATAGCTAGAAGAACCTTCTCATATTTGTAATATTAAATAATGAAGAAGATATTCTCAATAGAGTTGATCCATTTTTTCACGATTAAGGGATTAGATGATCTATTTAAAAGAAGGATCCCTATTTCATATAAAGCTCTCAATTGTAGGTTGTTCTCTATTTGAGGGGATTTGGTCACTCCTATTGAACCATGTTTATATTCAGAGCTTGAGTTAGATGAGATAGTATTGTGAAAAACCTTTTTATTACCACTCCCATCAGATTGGTCATCTTAGTACGACAGTCATCGCATTTCCCTTCACATCAGTTTGTTGCTCGATTCCTCCTATTTCCGGCCATAGGATAGAATAAAAAATGAAATTAGAGATTATTATCCTAAAACATTAAGCACGTAATGGGAAATAAAATGAAATTAAATTAAAAAAATATATATTACATTTATCTACATGTCTTATGAGTTTCTAGGATTCAATCTATGCCATCCATGATCAATTTCCTAACATATATTCATATAGGAATTTTTTCCATTAATAATTATTCATATTGAGCTTATGAATTTACCAAATAGTATCCCATGGGAGTGTCAATCTTGGTATTCAGTAAGGCCCATTTTTTGTACTAGATTACCCCAATTCATATCTGGAACATCTTTTCGGTGTTGTTACCCCTAGGTACATCTTTTAAAGAACAACTCCCACTTGTACTATCCAGACATGGATGTATTTTCTTGATAATATACATTATATATACTTACCAAAATTTAGGGTTGTTTTCTTATACTTAGTCTTATCCCTAAGGCATTCACTAGAGTTCTGTAATCCAAATTATTTCTCTAGTGTTTTCTAATCCTAATCCCAAACGTAACTACATTTATCCTTTGATACTAACTACAACAACTCTGGTCGTTATTTAACAATTAAACAATATTTATTATATAGAATTACACTTAATAGAACTCATATTATTGATATATCTAGTGTATTTGGGAAATTAGGTATATCATGTAATAACATAAAACATGAAAAGTAATATATTTATTAAAAACTTCTTTAACATAACCGAAATGTTCTTTCGTACTTAACACTGCATGGGATAACCTAAGGACATACATAAGAAATGGGTGAGCAATAAAAAACAGTTAGGAAATTAAAAAGTAATAAAATGAGGAAGAAAAAACATGATATACAATAGGAATATCAATGGATCATAAAAGTAAAATTATTAACAATACTTGACATAGAATGATAACCATAACATGGGAAATGGGGAAATAACTTAGAACAGTGCATCATAACATAGGTCATGGATAAACCTGACCAGAAATCATTATGAAAAATGTGTCATAAAGGAATTAGGTAATCCCCTTATCCTATCATGGAGTATCATGATACTAACTATTATCCAATGAATTGGAGCGCTATATAATTTTGAGCACACTTGCCACTTTCGTTTAAATATCATGATTAATTTTTCCACATAGAACATACAAAATAGATTCATAAATCATCATATTTTATTCCACAATAAGGAAGTGTGGAATACATATATGTAAGTCCAAAATAAAATAAATATATCTGTATAAATTTGAATACCCTTTACAGTAAATGGGTATGGTATTCACTACACAGTTGATTTGGAATAGAAAATCACAGTGAAATATCAACAGCCTAGCGGTGTTGCTTAAAAATTCATAAAATGTATTGATGAAAGAGATATGGGTTGTTCATAATTATGAGATAATTTAGATATTAATAGGGATATTTAAGGACATATCACAACATAAGGAATAGGAAATTGAAGGTGGATCATAATAAAGAATCTTGAATAAATAGAAGAAAGGAAAGAACCCTTATGAAATTTAATCATAGTAACAGGTGTACTTGGGATGTATTATTAATAGATAAAGAGGTATATAATAAATTAGACATAATAAGGGAAGTATGGGGAGGTGAAAAAACATACCCCATCATTAGAAATTAAAAATGAATGTTTATAAAATAGAATAGATTCTTCAAAAAAAGTGAGAAAGGGGGGATTACTTACTTTAGTGTGTGACTCCACAGGCTTGAGAGGGGATTCTTGAAATACTCTGTTTATTCAGGAGGACTCTGGGGATTATAGGGAATAATTTGGCTATGTATCAAGGAGTTTTAGTAAAGATAACTTCTTTATTGTTTGGATTTTGGACACTATATAATAAAAATATTCAAAACCACAAACCATCTCATGTTTTTTGCCCATGTTTTCTACCAAAGGAAGGTGGTTTACATTATTTTAAAGTCCAAGGGATGAAGGCAATAATATTATTCCCTTAATTATGTGTAGGTTATTTAAATTCTCAAATAAATGATAAGAAATCATAAAATATATTATAATTCATGGAGGATTCAATAAGGATTTGGAAATTTTATTAAATAAAAACAAAATTACATTATTTTAAAGGTAAAGAAAATATTTTTCTGGGGATACCTTTTATAGTATTTATTAAATCACTATTAGTCCATTATGATGTCATAAAACACACTTCATATTTATACAATATTTTATTTTTACCGAAAAAATCGACAGTATCAGAAAATTATGAAATATTCACTGTTATGTAATTTTGACATCATGATTCCAAATATAATATTCATTTTATCTAAATAATTTTATAAATATTTTAATTGTCACATTTAAAATAAATACCAACATTTATTGAAAATTATGGGTTTTTTACAATTAAATTTTTTAAACCCTTATAAAAATTATTATTGGCTTCATAACATTTATATGATCATTTAAATTCAATAAATGTTATTTAATGATAATATTTTCTTAAAATATTATTCATTTAAAAAATCAATTAATTGAATAATTGAATTTGAATATTGACAAAAAATATAATTTTTGATTTATCAAACAAAAAAATCCATTTATAATGTAGTAGTAATAAGATGAAAGTATATTCATTATTTTATAAAACAATAATCTACATATTAACATTTCTAGGTTATTGATGCATATGCCTTTAATACACTATCATATGACCTAAGAGTAAGGTGTGTGATAGTGGGGATTTTATGGGGCCATTCAGTGAACATTGTTTGGGCCTTGATCTCGATAAGCATGAACATCTCCCATAAATGGTTTTTCTTATTCTTATATTGTTGGATATCATCTTAGGATTGGTCTAAGAAAAATCCCAGATTTGAAATCTCCTTTAGAATCTCTAATAAATGGGATTGATAGGGTATGATCCTGCTGGTTGAGGTCATCACATCCTTTGTTTGTTCCAAAAGGATTTGTTAAAACATTATATCTAAACTAGCCATGTGATCACTATTCAATGGATATATTTGCAATAGTAAAGGTACTTAACAGTCATTTAAATCCAATTGGATATAATAAACCTGAAGAAGTGTGTGTTTTCTCTAAAACCATTTGACATCTAATAAAATCAAAATGGGGAATTTTATTTATAATAGTTTGGGTTATTACACTAGAAAAGGATAATATGAAATTTGTTCATGAGGTAGCAAGAGCATAGTGGAGGTGGCCTATGCATGGGAAAGCCTAGGTGAATGTAGGAATATAAGGTGGCTAGAAAAGGTTGTTGTGGGGAAGAGAGAGCACTAAGATAGTGTGTGTGATACTATAAGGATCCAACCATGGATCCATGGTCGACTAATTTAAGAATTTTCAAGGGTTATTAATTAGAAGAAGAATAATCTTAGCTCTAATAGTGAATTGATTCATTTTTTAGAGAACTACTACTCTATGTTGGATTCAAACATATCGAATGCAACATGAAATATTATCTAGAATGATATCATCCCTCCTATTATATCGTATTAATCATCCTAAAACCACATCATGCTGGAACCGACTATGACTAATACCATACCTATGGTGAGCCTCTAATTTATCATTATTTGAGGACCCACCACAGGCCTCCTAACCCAATACTACTGATTCCAATTGAACACGCCTAGAACTCCTGTGAATACATTGACCATGTAGTGTGAGTTATATCAATCAACACATAAAATAAGTGAACATATTAATATCATTGAACCATTATATGAAGGACATATCACATAAGGAAATGAGTTACCATGTTGACCCATCATAGCCCTAGATTGGCTGCGATCATAATCCACGGTCATGTAGCTATCATGAGTTAGGCTTCCAATCATCTTCACTCATCAATGGACTTACCATTATCTTTCCATGTAAGGAAAACCAACAATTACATAAAAGAAGAATGCCTGTGGGTTTTTAAGCTTATACAATGAAATAAAATAAATTGTGCACACTATGACATATGAAAAAGGAGAACGATTTCATAAGAACATACAATTTCATGGAAAATAGAGACCATAAAACATAAATTATTTAGTGAAATCATATGTATGATTCATGTAAATGATTATAGGTAGCCTTAAATGATATTGGTTCAAGATTATGGGTGAATTTATATAGTTACACATGAATTTATGAAAGATAAATAAATATTGAGATAAGATGATTATTCCAAGAAATCAATGGAGTGACAATATTATATATACAGTCATGAATAATATCATCCAAACCATGTAATATTGATTTGGAATATAAATTATTAAATGAAAAATAAGATCAAGTAAATTAAATATAAATGATATAGAGAGTGTGGTTATTTATTAACCATGTGAATATGAGAGGATACCTACTCCATTCAAGTATTTAAAATGTGATTAATTATAGTGTAATAATTTCAGATCAATTGAAAAAATTAAAATAAAATTAATTTATTAATGTTATATATAGTTATAAGTAATAGATTATGTGTTTAAAGATCCAAATATTTAGGGATTTAAATTCAATTCATTATACTTATTTTATTAGAACATTTTAATATTTATATAATCTTATATATATATATGTGAAATTTATATTCATAAATTATGAGTTTATAATGGTATTTAAGATTTTTTAACTCTTTTGTATATTATAAGATCACTTTAAGGGACTGATACATCAAGTATCGATGAGAGTAGTTGAGATAAATATGAAAGTTATAGAGGAATTTACACTTAATTATTCTAAGATAGGGAAGAATCCAGTTCTCATAAGATACTAAAGGAGTTTGAAGATCCACAAACCAACTCTAAATATATTTTTAATATCATAAAGTTGTACGCAACCAATCCAGTACTAATAGGCTTTCACAATAGGATAATCTCAAGAAAAAGAAGAATCTAGTTCAACTATTGGACCTATAAATTATAATATTATATTATGAATAAGTTGTATAACAAATTTTGAATGAATCTCAAGGTTGGGGTGTATAACTAGTCAAGGAATGGAAGAAAGGTCTATTTTTATAACCAGAAAAGGAAAAGAGTTGGAGATTGGGATGTGGAACTTGGATAAACTTTAGGATCACCTAATAAGGTGTATATATAGTTATTTTTTATTCCATTTTAACTCTAAATTAGACTATAGTTTAGAATCCATGTTAGGGTGTCTAACCAACATGTTAGGGAGTAGAATTGTATGTCAAACCTTGTAAATATTGTCTATGGGTATCTCTCTCATTACTAGTCCACATTAGGTGTGGTAATTAGAGAACACATAATTGATTAATAACCAAAAATATTTTGTGAATTTTAATTTATAAAGATTATTAATTTTTAAAATAACTATTAATCCCCCCATGGTCAACCAACTTGGGGTCCACTAGTGGTATTAGAGTTTGGTTTCATCTGAAGATACTTGATATTTTAAAGATGGAAAGTAAACCAATAATGTGATCAACATGATTTCACCAACTTCCCAAGTATCATATATATGGAATTTAATGTGATCATTACCCTTATTTCATGAAAGTTCATCAAGGGTGAAGTAAAAAAAGAAGGAAATAATTACTGAGCACTAGAATTATAATGGATGTTGAAATTTTTTATTAAAATTACCATTGAATAAAATAATGATAGGATATAATAAAGTTAATTTATCATTACCAAGAATCTAATTTTGTATTTAAATCATCCTCCTTTATACTGATGTGAAAGATGATAAAAATAATAATCTAGACAAGGAATAATAAATTCTAAATGAGAGAAAGAAGAATAAAGTACATTTGGACAAGCTATAGAAGTTTTTGAGAGATATTTAAGAGAATCCATATATAATGGACAAATAATTATCTAATAAAGATTCAAAAAAATCTACTTGAAAATGAGCTATACAATGCAAGAGAAGATTTCAGAAATTTAGTAAATGAAAAATTTTGAGTTCTATGAATCTAGTGAGAATGAGGCCCAAGGAAGGAAGTGATTTGGGATAAGAAAGATGAGAGGAATCATTTAAAAACAAAGGGATAAGATAACATTTCATATATATCACAACCACAATGAATGAAGATTGATTACACTATATTTGGACACTATCAAATTAAATCTAGACATATCTATAATCGTACTATAAGATCAAAATTCAAAGGGATCTTCTAGAATTATGAAAGTTATAAACATACAAACATTAACTAATGATACAACATGTAATTACATGTATTTAAACAATAATCTAAGGTATTTTGGGGGAGAAAATCAGTCTAAAATCTTGAAGAAGTACATCTATGAACATATCTTAACCAAGACAATCCAAAAACAAATTTGAAAGACTATAAGATGTATACAGTGGATATCTATAATATGGTCATTAAGATATGGTATTTAAGACTATACTATTATTAAAGTTTTCCTATTATATTAAAGTTAATGGAAATAGAATAAAAAAAGAATAAAATCCAAGGAATGAGTGGCCCATGAAATCTGACCACACAAATAAAGAATGTCATGTTTTTTGGTAAAGCCAACTGAAATTGGAAAAAATGGAGAAGTTAAAAGAGGATAAAATTAAATAATAATATTCAGAAGATAATACCACGACACAAGATTATTCATTTATAGGTGGTAACTTGATATCACAAAACAAATGAGAGAGGTGTGAGAAAGTAGGACATGGTTTAATGGATTCCATGACCATCCTACAATCCCAATAGTGGTTTCTAAGTTATCATAGTCATGTGAAAGGAAAATAATTTTCCTTTTCATCTAAGTTAAAGAAGAAAGAAAACTTTTACCAATTAATAATTCAAGAATAAAATGATGATAAAGAAACATGTCAATGTTTTTTACAGTATTGTATTGAGATATAAAGGGAAAAGTTTCCTAGTTTGAGAAAAATATCTCTGCATCAACATTACTTATAAAAAACATAGGTCCCTACTTATTCCCAATTATTATTGTTTATATGTGATAACCTGAAAGGGAATTTAAGGATACTTTTTTTAATACTTTTAATGTTATGATAGACATAACAATTAATCCTCATGGAATTTACTAACCTATATAATGAAGAAGAATATGAGTGTCTACCTTGTCGGGATAAAACATGAGGAGCTATTATGCATTCAAATATCAGTGAATCTATAAATAACTGTCTAATTTAAAAACAACGGGATTTTTGTATGTTAACCACACTCTCAATACTTATCCATTATTATTTCAAACATATTTTATAGGGTTTTTTTGGTTAATAATAGATTGCGAAAAGGGTGAGTTTTATGCAATATATTTGAACATTTATGATCGGTTTGTTGACATGTGTGTTGGTTATATACTTATATTGATAAATATATTATTATTAATCATTTAAAATTATTTATTGATCATAGTATCACATATAATGTCATTTATGGATATCATCAACACCCTTGATTGTATTAGTCTAATTTTATACACTAGGCTAGCCTATATAGACTTATAGTACACAAACTAAAGGATCTTTTCTAAGAGAAACATGTGGTTTCATCCTTATATCGTATCTAAAAATGAATAATATAAATTTGGCTCCATTAAAGGAATAAAAATATATGAGAATACCCTCACATTGATCTTTCAATTTATTTTTCGATAAGGGAAATAAGAAATAATTCTATAAGAATAAAATTGTTGAGTCTGATGTATAATTTCATTTGTTTTCAATGAGTATATATGTGTTTAGTGAAGGAAGTATGAGATGAATCTTGGGGATTTACTATTAATTTATGAGATATAATTGGATATCAGGACTGATAAGTCAATTTAATCCCATATGTTTAGTGGGTGTAAAAAATATAAATTCTATTATTGTGATGATATTCATAAAGTCCAAGCGTTGTGATATTTTTGTTTTGGGGTAACAAAATATTAAAAAATGACAAATGATATGTGTGAGAAATATTATATGAGTTCATATTTGATAAGTCTTTTATTTACCATCTAATTGAAATATAACATATTATTTTAATCTATATTTATATTTGAGTTACTAATAAATAATTCTAGGATAAGTCTCAAGTCCAAGAACCCAACATCATAGGAAACGTTTTATTCTGTGATGGGAAATACAATCCATGTCCGAAACAAAATTGGTTTATGGGGGATCTAGATCAAGTTATTGGTATCTTGTGCATGAATAGGAAAGGGTTTATATAGTCATGCAAAATGGGTTTCATAGATCATAGAAAGATGGTGTGATTCATCATCCATTGTGTATGAGTGTTCTGAGATCCTTCCCTATATGAATGGGTGAGAAATGTATGAAGGGTTGATGGTTATAAAGGGGATGAATAAAAATTTTAGCTTTAATATGGGACTAATTCATTAATAAAGATAATTTTACTCCACATAGGATGAAAATGTATTGTGGTTGTTGTGTGATATTTAGTGAAACAATGTCATTAATCACCCTCATTTCATGTTTATCTTCAAACAACCCTAGAAAGCACTAAACAACTATGAGTAATTCCCAACCTACCATGTTCCTCAATGTGACTATAATGTGATGAAATATGATGAGACACCTAACCTATTTCTATTGATTCCAACTGACTACACTAGGACCCACAATGAATGAATTTACAATGCATTGTGAGTTGTACCAACCATGAAGTAAAATGATTGACCACATAAATAAACATTCACTTACCATGGTAAGGATGTACCATGTGATGAAAAATGTGATCGTTCAACACAATTTTATGTTTTGAGTGACCATAATAATTCACTGTAACATGAACTACCATGGTGTACCTACCATGACTTGATGTGTGGATAGTATATATGCATTATAGGACATATCAACATCTTTAAAAAAAATTAGAAACCATGTGATGGAATAGAAAGGTATGTGGAGTATTAATCTTACAAAACAACACGAAAGAAATCCCACACACACTGAATATGGAAATATGGGAAGAGTTATGTCACACTTTATATTGTATGTTTAATAGGGACCATGTAACATAATTTATATATTGATCATGTTCATATTATTCATGTGATATAGAATAGACATTCTCATATGATACTGGTCAGAGATTATGTCACATGAATGTTGTTCCACTTTCATGCATGTGATATGGGAATGATTTTCTCTAAATAAGATGGTTAGGATGAGTATTAAATGATATGATAATATCAAACATACATGTATGAATAATTTCATGAATACCATGTAGTATTAATAAGGAATATAAATAAAGGTTATTTTGGAAAATAACAGTGGATTTATTCTATATTAAATAAATATAAATATTGTGGATATTTATTAGCCATGTGATGAAGTGAGAAGGAACTTCACGTTTATGTTTTTAAAATCAAATTAATTGAGGAGTTATAATTAAATATCCATCAAATGAAATAATAGAAAAAAACTAATTTTTGTTAGAGGAAAATATAAACAAAATATTATGGACGAGACAGGGCCTTCTTACGATTCACAAATCATGAGTTTCTGCCTTTGTTTCTGAGGATTAAACTCTCTCCGAAAGTCCATTATTTGTTCCAAGGAGTGCCTCAACATGACCTTTCCTCAGCGGAGCTTAATGGTGCTACATATCTATGCAATGTTATGTTGGTGGCTTGGTTTCATCATCAGGATCCTTCAGTTGACGATTTTGACCAATTTATCTTAAATTCATGGGATCTTCAAGATCACGTGGTAGTTGGCTTACTTGATAGGAAGCATTTGATGATCCGGTTTGAGATGGAAGATGACCTAATTACCTCTTGGTCCCGATCCCCTCTAAGCTACAATGGAGCTTCCTTTTTTCTTCTTTGATGGAGTTGTGACTTCCACATGAGATGTGACCATTCAACGATGGTGATATGGGTGAGTCTTCTGGGTCTCCCTCTATCCATTCAAAATCCCTCCATTTTGTGTTCCATTGGAAATTTGATTGGTCGATACTTATGATATGATTGTCATATGGAGGTGGTCCATCATCCCATTTGTCCATGGATTTGTGTAGAAATTGATGTTGCGAGGTCACCTATCAATTGGGTTTGGATTATGGATGGGAAGGAGTTTCGGTGGAAGTAGGATGTCAAATTTGAGTCTTGGATGTCTTTTTGTGCTGCATGTGGTCGTCTTGGGAATGTTGTTTCAGGTTTTTCGAAGTAAGGGTCTGGTTGGGGATTCATCGGGGGTTTTGAGAATGGGTAGGGTGGGCCCTATCTCATCTGGTTCATCCTCACTAGTGTGGAAAGATCCATCTATGAGTACTGGGCCACAACTTGGTCTGGTTGAATGTGAACAAGGGTTGGTGGCTCCCTCTGTATAGGCAAGGAATGCTTATCTGGTTGTTGTGATCCAGGCTGCGGGGAGTTCTGGTCCTGATTCCAAAATGCAAGGGAATTCACTGAAGGCGGGGCAATAGAGTCCACAGAACACAACTGTAAGGAAAGTTTTTGAACTTTTAAAGAGTGGTTATGGGACTCCTAATGCAATGGAAGTGGATAATTTAGATTCATGTGCCCGACCATAGGAGTCTGTGATTGAACAGCAGCTGGACTCAGTTGTTTATGAACTAAGGGCAGTGGATGCTTGTGATGAGGAGCATACATGGTGGGAGGATGTTGCTAGAGTAATGTCCATCATGGTCTCCACTGGTAATCATTTTTTGGAATTGTAAAATGAGGTGAATTATTCTGTAGATGAAGATGTTACAAGGCAGTAGGGTGGAATGTTGTAGGCCGATTCCTCCTCTGAGGATGCTGCAACTGGGAATACTATTATGCGGGATATTGTGGAGTTGCCACAATGTCTTTCCATGACTGAATCTAACAGTCAAATTCAGCCAGAACGGGGATGGAATTACCAATAAGTTAAAATCTTGGGAAATTGGGGTGATATTTCTCATAGTGAACTAGAAAATGAGAATGATATGGTTCGGATTTCTTACTGTGATGTGGTTCAGGGTGTGGGGACGAAGATTTCCAGGAATGAGGATGCTATGACTGCCCCACCATGGCGAAGGTCGAGAAAAGATTACTCTTCTCTTCCAAGGTCGGTTCATACCAGATCTTCTGCTACAAAGGAAAATGGTGTTATGATGTCTTCGAAGGAATTTATGTCTCTGTAAAAGTTTAATATAATAAGGAAATATGTCAAGGTCTTCAAGAATTATGAAATTTTAGAGTGGGAATCCGTTACTGTGGAAGAAGGAATCTATAATGGATGTGGTGATGGGTTTGATTTTTATGATCTGTAGTTATAATTTCTCCCTTTCTGTACTTGGTTGATGTTTTTTCTTTTTATTAATAAATACTCAGAGGCCTACCTCTGACTGAGATTTCTTAGTATATATATTATGAGATAAAGAGTTCATTTGAAATTTGATGATAATTGTCCATACTAAAAAATCATTCCAAAATACTGATACATGATGTATCAAGTAAAGAATTTTAGTAAAACACATAATTCCCTAAGGGAGATAAACCATTGTGTTTAAAAACTATGATAAAATACTATTGAACCAGACATGGAAGGAGTTTCAAAACAATAAAACATGTTCCAATCATTATTTAAAGATCATGAAGGTGTACATGATAAATACTAATCTTACAATCCCATAGAGGATTATCTTCTAAATATTATGAATATATTTATACTTCTTGACAAATATAAAAAAATAGGATCTTATGAATAAGGTGCATTACCAATTGTTGAAGGGAATCGAGGTTGGGATGCATAACGCAACAAGGAAGATATGGAAGGTTGATGTGTATAACCAACCAAGGTAAAGGAGTTAGTGTTTGGGGTGTAGAACCGAGATAAAATGGAGGATCAACTACTGTGGTGTATAAATAGTTATTTCCTAATACATTTTAATTGTGAAAAATATTATAGTGGAGAATCCATGATGGGGTGTTGAACTAACATGGAAAGGAGTAGTATTTTATTCCAAACGATATACATAATTTATATTAATTTCTCTCTCTCTCTCTCAAAAACTATCATATATGAGGTGAGGTTTTGAGATACTATTGATTGGATTGATAGCCATTAAAATATCAAGTGGTTGACTTTAGAAATTGAAATAATTTTAAAAAGCCACAAATTGAGCGCCCATAGTGGTTAACTAGCTTGGGAATCAATAATATATTTATCATTAAATGACTATGGCAGTTCTCTATTATAATAATAAATTTTAAATGTTATGAAAATAATCATAAACTTTTTTCCTATGGTCTAGATAGAATATTTCTAAAAATAATCAGTTAGTGGTTGACTATCAAGTGTTGGGGATCAAAAGACATTAAGAATTTTTCTAATGAAGTTTTCACTTGTTAATATCTATAAATAGGGTTAAGAGGACAGAACTACCATAATTAATTCCACATTTCCAATATTTCCTTGGATATTCCTATATGTACAATTGTGTATTAGTCCTTAGACATCATATTATTATTAATTTATATCATGAATTGTGTATTTTGATGTGTTGCTGAAATATTTGATGAAATATGCTTGTGGAGATGAAGGATACATTGGGTGTGTCAAAAGTGATATGATATTAATTGAATAAGTAACAAATTATTTTTCTCCTTTTGGTTAAGGAAATAAAATATCTCTAAATACTTTATTAAAATAAAATAGTCTGACTAAATTCAAGTCAATTATAGTCCATTGATGATTACGTTTCATAAAGTAAAAGACACATAAATATACAATATAGGTTGATAACATATGTATGAAACCTTATTCATAAGATATCAAGGAAAATGATTCTATTACTCAGTAAGCAGTCATATGAGTTTGTTTTTAGTGTAAAGTTATCTTCTTTATCTATGGTTTTCTTGATGTACTACTAGAATATGATCTTGTACTTGAATGATGTTCACTTAATTCCACTAAGAAAGTATCCTAGAGGGTCATAGACTAATCCTATAAAGAATATCAGTTAAATTACAATTTAATTTAATATGTAAAAATAAATACTATTCATGTCATGTGGAATAATAATTATTCAATTTTAGTTGACTACATAAACTCCATCACCAGATATAGGATTTTAGAAAATGTAAGTTGAATATTAACTAAATATTCATTCACAAGTTTAGTGAGTATAACACTTATTTATTCATTGAATGAAAAATTTAATGATATTTATTTACATAAATAAATATTAATTATTAAAGTTGTGAAAAATATCAAGGAGAATTGATTGGGAAATTTTTGTGCTTAAGGGAAATGATATATTTCACTTAATATTATTTAAATAAATATTTATGGATGTATTAAAAAATGATATTTAAAAAATCATATGTTATTGCATGTCATATAATATCACACAATTATTATTATTTTGAATGGAGTTTGCGTCGAAAACAATTAGATAATGGTTCTATTTTCAATTAAAAATGGTTTAACCCTAATTGTATAATTTGATTTATATCATTTTAGATGTGTTTGAGACTGATTGTGCATATTGAATTCACTTAATGGAATTCTCTCATGATAGAGATAATATCTCAATAAATCTCTAAGGAACATAGAGTGAATAATCCTCCCCATCCCTCCCATGAATTATAGAATAAGTGATTATGTATATTACAATCGATAATGAATGATGTAAGGTGTTATGTTCCTCTATGTTATCACTCAGAATACAAAAAAATGATATTTCATGATTTATGGAGCATTTGTAGATACTTATAGAGGAATTATACTTTGGATTCTTCACAAAAATGAAAAATTACTAAATTAGAAACTAGATCGATTAACAAACAAGAATATTTATCAATTCATGAAAATTATTGAGGTTTAATTAATTTTAAATTAAATGTGAAAGATACCCAATCGATGGATGTAGGGTTCCTTAATAAAATATTTTACATTCATAAATTGAAACCAATGAAAAATATTATTATACACGGCATGACATGCTCCAATAGTTTCCAAAAACCATTAATTAATATTATTTTGGTCACATTATAATTTATAATTTTTTATTATTTGGGTGATTGATTTACAGTTTTGTTAAGGAATTCCATTTATAGTTTTTTATTCCTTAAATCCAAAAGTCATGATAATTGCTTCATTTTAATTCATATGATCTATAAAATTCCAAGAAAAATGAAGAATTTTTTAATCTCTCATTTAGAGGTTTCATTGATTCTGGCTATAGACATGTCTACATGGAATTGAAATTAAATTTCACACTATGTAGCCTTAGTCAACCATATATTCATGAGTCCTAGAAATAATGACACATCATGTGGGGGGGTTTAGTTCATGCTATCGTTACAAACCAAGTATTTAACACAAGTTATAAAGAATTTTAAAACGGAGAACACAATGTGTAGCTTGGGTACATGATGTATAACCCAACAAAATTTAGACTACAAGTAAATCACACAAACCATGTTGTCATTGTATAAGGAATCATTACACATCATTTATTGACTTACAGCAGAAAAAATAATGCATCACATGAATTAAATGGAGTTTCGATGGATGAACACATCATGTAACACTTGATAACCCACACGGGATACATGTTGAGTCCTTAGGTGTGTAGGGAGGGTGTTAATCAATGAATTAAATGGCACATAGCTACCTATACATACCATGTGATAAGGTCTAACTCGTAAAAGGTATGTGATGATATTAGAAACTCTTGTGAGTCCTACACAAGGATAATTAAATAAAAATAGAACAGCATGGTGTATATCTATCTGTACATGCCATGTGATATGTTTTCCACATTGGGTATATGTTCAGTGATTTTCATGGGTTTTGTAGAATGGAATTATTTAATAATTGATTTATACATAGTTATATAAATATGGTACATGTATAGTCCCCTTACATGAAATGAACTTCATGAGAATAAACTTTACTACACACAATGTATATTCATGTCATGTAGTGTTGCTATAAAAATCATGCAGACTGCATTGATGGACCAATTATATACCACGTTGTGTATATCATGACATGTCCTATAAGAATACGTCTCATGTATATACACAATACTTGACCACGACCATACAAATTATAAGGCACACACTATGTCGAAAGAAATTAAACACCATGTAAATATTAAACACCAAAATGGGTTTAATCAGACATGGAAGGATACATACCTCTTTTCCACTAATAAATTTTTTCTATATATATTAAATTCCATAACATAGTTTAACTTGATTGAGATGTTTCACGCCATGTACTAAGTAATTCCACATTGTGTACTTAATAAATTAAAAAGAAATTTAAATAATTTATTTTATTTAAAATTTTAGAGGATAAGAATCTCAGAGACTATTTAGATAGATAATTAAGATAAAAGTATTAATTGATAATTAATATGAATAATTTATTAATACATTAAATTTACCATAATTATGAATTAGTATAAATTAATACTATAAAATGAAATGAAAATTCGTTACATATCATGAATGATCATGTTATTTGTTAACTTTTTTTTGTGTTAGGTTTCTATAAGGATTTACTACATATTTTTTGAGATAGATTTATTATTAAATTAAATAGGATGATTTTTGAATTCTCCCTTCCATATCTATTATTTATGGGATTCATTTTCTAAAGGATTATTTCTTGTAACTCCAAACCCTTGGTTCCCCTCACCTATGAGTGAGTAATCATTTACAAATTAAGAACTCCTAGTGAGAGGAAATAATTTAGAACACGATTTAAGGATAAACAAAACAAAGAGATATGTTGGTTAATGGAGGAATTCTACAAATCAAGGAAAGTATATTCTCAATGATGTTTTACCCTAGGATTTAGTTTGGTTTATGTTATGCTCAATAAAACAACACGTAGTTAAAATCCCATGATCATGTCACCTATTTCATTTATGTGAATTGTTATTTATTTTTTTATGTGATGTGTATTTATTGGATGATTAAATGAGACAATATAAATATAATCAATTAACAAGAAGTAATATGACATAAAATACATTTATTATTCTTAAATTATTTTATGAAAGATGATTAATTAATTTTATAAAATATATATAATATGAAAATGTATTAAAATGATAAGAAAAATAATATTAATGTTTAAATATAAACAAATTCCATTAAGGAAAATATTATGTCAATAATATCTTTCTATTAATTGAGTGAGAATAAAACCATAGTTCAATGTATTTATTTATATCTCATCCGGATTCCTTAAATTATCAAGGAGTTAAAATGAGTATTTTTTGCCAAATTAACTCATTTAGCATCAAGGTTTGATTTTTGTAGAAATACATAGTGTAACTAGGAGATATTAATAAAATACAATTTTATGATTTTAGGATTGGGGAGTCAAATAAACATAACAAGGAATTATGATTTAATTTTGTTTGAAATTGTTCTTACCTAAATAACATTAAAAAGATTCACAAGACCTATTATAAATTATATAAAGGGGAATATGGATCATGTCCATGAGACTATCCGTGAAATAAGATATCCAAAATTCAATGGTGTGGACTATTGTGATTTTATTATATGGTGGGAGAATAATTAAATTATTTTTTTACACCACACATGGAAATCAATATAATTTTCTAAAATATTTTTTATTTACTGTATAAAATGTAAATCTTTAAAACATGAAACTATCCCTATGATCTGTTTCATAGAGATAAAATCTCTATTTATACAAGTGTTATAGGAACTTGTACATCATAGTACACACAGATTGGATGTTTTATTTGTTGGAGTCACCAGTTTCTACTGAGCCCTCCAAGGGGGAATGTGAGTAGGTACTCAATACTTTTTATAAATATATATGGAACCTACTGGATGTTAAATCCCTCATAAAATCATTAATAATAGTGATATATATAATCTTCATTTAGAAAAGAATGCATAGGTTGGGTTGTCTCATATTAATGATGTTTATTAGAATAAATCATGACAAGAGTGGTATGATATTTTCAAGGAACTCTTTATGTTCATAATTCGAGATGGTATTTCTTCTAGATCTGATATATTTAATATGATTGTATATATTATGGATTTGAGATTTTAAATTTCTAGATACACTAGGAATTTTGGATAGTCCTCATGCATGCCTCACTTTAATAGAAATTCTAGATATTTATTATCAATTAATACATGAACTATATATAGAAGATCCCTTGAACCTAATTATCCAAGAATACAAGTACATGAAAAATGAAAAATATTTGGTTCTTATGATGAAAAAGATGAAATGAAAGTTTAAGAGCTCCAAGACTAATTATATATCTAAGTAACATTCACAGTACCTTTTTAGGAAGATAAAGATCATGGGAAAAGAAAACGTGCATGATTTGGTGTGATTTATTTGGGAAATAAAGACTATTATAAGGCAAAATAAACCTTAGTGGGATAGAGTTTTTAGCATAAAATGGAGTAATAATTGATGAACTATCATTTAAAGACTACTATATCCCATTTACAACTATATTTATTCAAATATTAATGAATTGTTATTATGAATTTAATGTAAATTGAAATTATTGAATAGGTTATAAATACACTAAGAGGTGGGGTGAATCAATGCCTTAAAATTATAAATTTTAATAAACTAATATCTTATGTTTATTTAGTATATTTCTCACCAATTAAATAAGAAATAAAATAAATAAACAACAAAACATTTTTTAATGAGGTTTTCTTCCCTTAGGATGAATATGTTCCCGATGTATGGTAGAATTTATCCCACACACATATAGATAATATTTTACTATCCTGAAAAACTATAGGAAAAAAATTATATTGAACATTCCAAAAGTACTAGAGCCAACGGGTAACAAACTTTCCCCAACTGAGTAATCAGATTATCATGAATAACAGTCACATATGAATGTATAAATCTTCTTTCTGACTCAACAATGTTTATCTTCTTCCTCTTCCTTGTACAAAACTATTTTTTTTATTCTCTCGTAGATTTTCCAACAACATAGATGGTCCTAGGTTCCCTATTAAAATTGTTTTTATCTCCTTCTGCATTTATTTTTATTTTATATTCTCTGAATATAGTGTGAATATTGTTGTTGTTAGGGTTATAGAAATATCCTTGAATCATAGAAATATCTTGTCACATTAATTTATATTATTTTGTTTTTCAATACTCAAGTATAATTTTCTTTTAATACTCCATGTAAATAGTCTATAAACTAGTCATATTTACTTTGAGGGAAAATTGAATTACTATGGCCTTATTTTTAATTTATATTCCCTAATGAATCAATGCTTTTATTTCTTTGGATAATTCCATATAAGACTGGTGATATGGAATCTGAATTTTTTGTTTTGTACTCTTATAGACACAATATATTCCTCCTTGAATGGTTTTACGTTGATCTCACAAGAATAATGATTTATTTATTAATAGAATAATAAATCCATAAATAAAAAAATCCAAATCACGAAAAACAATTTCTAGGCCTTCAGATTCAGTAAATATCTACTAGTATATTAGGATACAATTACTTATGTCATTCTTAAATGAATTCAAGAATCACACACATAACTAGGATTATGATATGTGGTTCAATTTTGATATATTATAATATTATATTATGTTTTCCAAAACCCATATTTGAATCTTGAATTTGAATATACTATAGCATATGGCTATGTCTATTTTCCTACATAACTATAATTTTAGATACATCATAGAATCACTAATTCAGATCAACATATATAATATATTTTTCTTATGTGAATCTATAGAAATCCTATCTTCACTAACATATAATTAGTTTCTCTTTACCTGGCTTATAGTCCTTATCAACCACTTCAACACCTCAAAAAAATGTTGTAGATAGAGAACCTTCATACTTCAACACATAACATTGATTCCTTTGAAGATCAGTAGCATAATTATCACATTTAAAATGAATGTAAAACAAGAACAACATCAACCATGAAAGATTTCAATAATCTACCCCTTCAGATTTGTTGTTAAAATCTCAACCCTCTCTTCCCCTTATTGAATAAATCAAATGGAATATCTAAAAGTGTTCACTATAAAAACATAAAAGTAAACGAATCATGAGTAAATTATCTACAAACTTATCTGATATATATATTTAGACAAAAACAAGGATATTAAATCTATAAGTACATTTATATTTTTAAAAAAATATTTTATTTTCAAAAAAATAGTGATTAACAAGAGAGAGAGAAAAAAGTAATCAAATTTTATTATATCACAATGAATACACAACAAAATAGTTTGAAACTAAGAAAATATTTATATCCCCCTATAGCTAGTATCCCCAAAAAAATAATGAACAAACATACCCATAGGAGTAAACTAAAATATTCATTCCTTAGTGATGAGGTTCAGAATGCACTCCCATTTTGTCCTTAGTCATTCAAAAGGCTTTGTTGTCAGAGGAATTTTCAATATATCAGTAACTTTTTTCATTGAAGAAAATAATTATAGTTTTAAATTACCATTAGACTCCATATCCTACTAGAAATGATATTTTATATCAATGTTTTTTCTTTTAGAATGATGCACTAGTTTCTTATATGGGATAATTGAACTAGGATTATCGTAGTTGATAACAAGTGGATAACCATCTGGAACTTCTATGTCATCAAGTTGTGTTTTAATAAAAATAATCTAAGTGGATAATTGTTTATTAGAAATATATTCATCCTCATTGGAACTTAATATGACAACATTTTGTTTCTTTGAATACCATACAAAAAAAAATTTACCAATGAAATATAATCCACTTCAAGTGGATTTTCAATAATCAACAGTTCCTTACCATTGAACAACTAAAACCGCTTTCAAACCAAGTTCACCTTTTATCTTAATAATAATTCCAAATTAATAATAATTAGATATATATATATATATATATATATTATTTTAGCTTCATGTATATGGGATTATTTCAAATTGGATTGAAATTTGTCACAAAGTTTAATAAATTAAACAATATACATCATTGATTTAGTTAAACATAAGAGACTTTTAAAAAGAAATCAGAATTATTTTTCATTCATTACATTTCCTTTTTCATCAGTACTAAGTTATTTTTCCTTATTATATATATGTACATACACATCTTGTTTCTACTATTACAAACCACTTCAGTAGATCTATGAAAATATTTTCTTGTGATATATATTGTATGATAAATTGATCGGGTTATATATAATCACATGAAAAACATCATTTCACCAAGTAGTGATATTTCAAATCTATTTAACATTTGTATAGAAAAATATTCAAAAATATTTTCTTCAACATAATAAAAATGATATCATCAACATTAACAATCACATTAATTAATGTGATTTCAATATTAATGTCCACCTGTACCTTCTTGAACTCCATTCTTCTCAAATACCCATCAAATTTTAAGAAATAAGATCTGGGAGCGTTCTTTAGTCCATAAGATCCATATTTTACTAATAATCTATGTTTTTTCATTATTAAATTGAATTAATTGAGTATGATTCATATAAACCTACTCATTGAGTTTACTATTTAAAAAATCTTAATTTATATCCGTCTAAATATTTTGAAATTTATTTGAGAAGAAATTCCAAGAAACATTCTACTTGTATCATTTTTAGAAACTAGATAAAATATCTCATTGAAGACAGTTCCTTCTAATTTTGAATATCCTTTTTATAAAAGTACTGATTTGTTTCATTAAACACTTCCATCTTCATTAAGTGTCTTCCTAAATAACCATTTATTTATAGTAACATTTTTCTCAAACATTACTTGGAGTTATTTTCCAGGCATTATTCTTCTCTATTTGATCAAGCTCCTTATTAATTTATTGAATCCATTATTTTTGTTCAAAATGAAATTTTAGATTTTTTTGTTTAAATATGGAAGGAAAGTTGTTGTGATTAGTTCCCATGATTGTTCATCAAGTCAGAACCCAACCATCATATTTTCATAATCCACATGTTTACATGACTCAGATTTATTCCTATAACATTTTTTATTCCTTATTTATAATTGGTATATAAATAATCCACATAATCATATTGAATATAAACATATTCTTTATCTTCATTAGTTTATTCTAAAAGAACAACAACATCCACACTTTCGACCATAGTTTTACACTTAATTTCTTCCTCATTTTTTGAAACTACCACATCATCAAAGTCCACAATCATTTCTATGTTTTTATTATAACACCCATTGAAAGATCCATTTGGATTGTAACCATAAAATATTCCACCATCATCCTTCCCATAAAATTTACCTAATTTTCTTCCTTTACTATTGATAATAAATAATCATTGAAACATAATAATGTTTCTTACACTACGATTCATCCTAGAAAACTTTTTTAGGGAGACATATAATGTTTTGGTATCAATAAAAATTGTATGGAATAATTATAGTTGTTTTCATTATCTGTAACCAAAATATTCTTGATTGGTGATGCTCAGTTAGAATATATTTATCTATAAAAATGTGACTTTTAATTTTTTTATTTCATCTACCTAATTGTTTTCAAGTTGTAAGGAGAACTATACTCGTTATTTAGGTCATCTATGTCAAGATACTATGAAAATTTCATGTTAGAATATTCATCACCATTGTATACTCTCAATTATTTTAATGAGAAACATGTCTTTTTTCAACCATCCTTCTAAAGATTTCAAATATATATAGATCTTGAGACTTGTGGGATAAAAACAGAATTAATTTCCTTCTAGTAAAATAATCAATGAATGTTATGAAATACCAATCTCTAACTGGTGACTTTTATTTTATTGGTCCACACACATTAGTATGCACTGGTTTCAATGAATTTGTGTTTGAATAAATTCCTCTTTTTTGGGTTTATTTGTTATATTATATTTCTTAAACATCTTTAAAAAGTGATATTTTATTTCTTTAGTATCGTTATATTCCTCACAACCCTTTTATTTATCAATTTCATCATTTTTGGGCCAAGATGGCCTAATATTCTATTCCAAAAAACTATTTTCATCTTGGAAACTCATATAGAAAATGTATTCAGATTCCCCAACAAGAAACGTATTACCTTAAGTTATAATTCCGATTGAGAAAATAGACACATATATAATCCCAGTTACAAGACATACGCCTTTCTAAAATATCATGTCATTACCATTATCATGATTTTTTTAATACACTTAATAAATTATGCTTTAATCCAACAACAAATAGGAAGTTTCTTGGATTGATATGATTCTCTTCATGATAGTTTGTTCTAATAAATTTTATTTTTGGAGATATTTCATTTTCAATGGTGATAGCACCTACTTCATATGTCTCTAGTATATTTAGGTTTTTCAGATCTCCATCTATAGGAGATGAGAAAAAAGATTCCATTATCTAAGGTTTATCAGAATTTCATACTATAAAATAATCTTACACGGTATTTTCATATTGGTTTTCAAATTTCTTATTTATTAAATTATACCTAATATTAATTTTTTTTGATGTAATGGTGATACAATAATTTGATATGTTCACATATTCACTACATCTTCCATGTTCCTCCTAAAATCATAAAATCAATTTTTCATCTCAAAATTGAACTCATGATGTCAAAGCTTGAATATTTTCTCCACCTTCTGAACATGTCTCTTTGATGTGAGAGACAATTTAGTTCCTTGCATAAAACCTTATAAATAATATAATCTATTCCAATGGAATTGACCAGCTTCATTTTCAAGGATTCATGGGTAAATTATTCACTATTATAAATCACTTATTAATATTTACTTGTTTTCAAAATTTTCAGAGAAACCAAAACTGGGATTTGATGTCGTTTGTTTTTACTGTGTGTGAATGAATAATGATGAAAGAAATAAAATCATAAAAAAAAAATTTATCATGTCATGAAAATGAATAAAAAATTCACCATCTAATAAAAATCATTATCAATTTTTTTTTCATTATACCATTGATAATGAAAATAGTATCATTCATGTATCACCATTCTCCACTAAAATTTCATGATCCTATACAATTTTGGAAATTTTCATGGAACTTGTTGTTTTACTTCCTCCATATTTTCATAGAATGATCATTCAAAAATTTCATACATGACACAAAACTCCCCCCAACTCCATAATTTTTTTCATTCCTATATTTCTTTTATCCAATCATAGATGAAGAGAATATGTATAAGGGAGAAATAATCAGTAGTGGTTGTACATAAATTGGAATTATTTTAAGGGAGGTGTATGATACCCAAACCAATCCCAAAACATCCCAACTTCCCCATCACAACTAAATGAAGTCATAGAAAATTATAATATGGATTTAGGAAACAATATACCTCCCCATAGGAATTCACACTATAGGCTAGTACTCTAATTAATTGGATATTGGATAATTCATGTCACAACACATCGAATAAAAAATTAAAAAAATAATATTAATAATTTTTTGGAATATAATTTCATAAAAAAATAGAAGAATTAGATTGTTGTTGAAGAATAAAATGGTTGGCCATCCATCCCATGAAAGGGGTGATTATTTTCCCTCAAACCTCAATTGTTTTTTATATAAAATCCATAACCCTGTCATATAAAATAAAATTTGAAAAATAATTACCCCAAATTATTAGACTCAAACCATGATCAATGTGTTTAAAAACTCAAGAATAATCAGAGGGGAAATGTTTCAGTGCATCATGGATTGAGTGGAAGTCAAGTTCTGCATGGGGGTTTACATGAGGAAGATAATACATGTGTTAGTTGGTGTGAAATTTTTTATTAGTGAAGCTTCATATGATAGGTCCTGGTAGATTATAATGTATTAAATTGTCATTAAAATATGTTGTACTTTATATGTTATAAGCATTATTTGGAACAGATTTGTGATTCAAAATGATTGGAAAGAACGGATATATTTATGATTTTCCATCAACACTCTATAGCTTTAAATTTGGAATGCCTATACTAAATTTTGGTGTGGGTATTATTGGTAAAATTAAAGGAATGTAATAGATTTCTTGAAGTACATCTTGTTATGATCATGGATACTTGATTGTGGACATGTAGTAAGCATGTAGGAAGCGTGGAGTTGAAGTTGCATTGTAGGTGTTGGGATTGGTTTTCTATACATTGTTAGGAATGATGTTGTCATGGAGGAATAGATCAAGAATTTCAATGAGAACCTTTACTTTATATTTATATAGACTCATATTTTTTCCACTAGGTTAATAGAAAGACTCCTTTATTTTAATTTACACCCACACATAGAACACATAGATTCCATAAAAACACAATTCTTATGTCTCATACTTGAGGTTGACCATTATTCAGTTGTCAAGAATTGGGTTTTCATCATGATGAAATTATCTAGTTGGGTGATAGTGTGATAATAGACTTTTTATATGCGAACTATTGGTTATATCTCATACACAACTAGATATATAAATTTATAGTGTTCTATATGAGCTTAACACAATATCTTGAGTGTCTATGAGATTGTCTGACTGGTGGTTGGGGATGACTTCATAGTTCTCATGTTGTAGGTGGTGGGGATTTTTTTACTCAATCTATATAATCCCAATTGTAAATGTAACACCCCAAGTTTCCATGGTACGCCTCTCTTTGAATAAAAAAATATCTTTCAATGTATGCAGCGTCGAGTTCTAGAACGCCATGACCAATCACACTAGATGTTTAAAAAGTAGTTATGAATAGTAACACCCACTTCTTAAAATTTTATAAATTTTCTTTTTGAAAATGGAATTTATTTTTGGATTCATAATTTAAAAATTACCTTAGGGTGAATTTTTTGTATTTTTTTGAAAAACATTCAATTTTTAATGAATAGTGAAAAACACTGCGTTATTGTTTAAACATGACTTTTTATTTAAATAATAATTATTTTATTCAAATTTATTTTCAAATAAAAATAGTTACATAATACCTATAATATTCCAATTTAATTCATTCGAGACATTTTATATTAATATTTGATATATAAAATTTTATTGAACTTTTAAACGTATTTGACCCACCTTTTAGGCACATTTGAAAATTTGCATAAAATATAATTTTACCACTTCTATGAATTTAATTTAAAAAATCTGACAGACAAGGTTGTCATCATTAAGTAAAATTTGGTTCAATAGGATGAAAATATTTTTTGTGAGTTGTAAATTTTGAATTTTATTTACCACTTTAAAAAGTAAATAGGTTAATTAATGGTAAAAATAATATTATAATAATATAAACTTACCCCAAAACATGTCTTAATTAAATCGGATAAGTTTATTTCAACCAAAATAAACCTTATCACAAAACTGTGATCCTCTTTTATCCCCTAGTATTATATTATGACATGTATTATATTTATTTAAAGAAGAGTTGAAAGTGTTAAACTTAAATTTTAAATACTAAACCATTTTCAATATAGGGTTATACATAATATAAATTAGACTATAAATATTCATTAGAAAGATAAAATGATTTCTCACATCATAGTAGTTTATTTATAATTTTCAAACATTAAATAATTAAATTTATTGATTATACAATGATGATGTTGTAATTACCTTATTAATGAAAGATTAAAATAATTGATATTATAAACACTAAAATAAATTCAAATTGAATCTTTAGATTCCATACACAAATTTTATTGGTTAATATGACATGTTAGGGTTGATTCAATATTTTTTTTGAAGTAATAAATTTTTTTATGACTTTAACAAAAACTAGATACTAAATCGTGTCCTAACTGACATAAATGAGTTTTTAAAACAAATACTGTTTTATTAATTGATATAACAGTCCTAAAAATATAAAATACATCCAAATGAAGTAGATAATGTTAGATATGTCATAAAAAACCACTTGAGGTTCCTTTGGCATTTTATATTTACTATATTAACCATGAAGTATAAAAATACATGAAGACATGGTAAAAGATAAAATATTTAACTAAAGGATAAATATAAAAGATAAGGTTAATATAGTTACCTAAACACGTCTAAAAACTGTTTTTTAAGAGGAATTTGACCCAAACCCATATTATCATCAGAATAAATCCATATTTAGCTATTATAAACTGAATATTAGTTTTTAATAAATTAATATTTCAATCTTTTCCTAAAGTTCCCCTCACCTATTTTATAAAAGGGAACTTCCCCTTCTATTAAATTCACACCTCCAATTCCATTTGGATCGGCCAAACCATGCTCAAATATTCTCCCAAATACCGTCACTTAAACCTAGAGGCATTATGTTGATCAAAAATCCAACATAAGGATCCCTTTAGTTCAAATCAAATGGAACCACCCAAAGAAGAGTTAATTATTTTATCACATCTTTAAATGTTCTTTTCTTCTTCTAATTCATCTTTATTTGTTGTCTCCATACTAAAATAAAAACTCTAGTACCATATAAATACTAATATTTTATTATAAATATGTTTCAACCGTATTAATTATTCTATCCATCCAATGAATGACAGTTCCAAAATGTGTGTACGTACAGCTTACCATCTCCACGTCGTGGTGTAGTTTGTTATTCAACGTATCATTATTTGTATGGGTCTAATAATGAGTATAATTGATATAAATAATATATATAACATGTCTATTATTCTGTATATATAATATACCATCCAATTACATACGATTTCACCATCAATATAATGATATTGTCGCTCATGTGTATGTACGGCATACCGTCTCCATCACGTGATTTGATTTAATTCCACATCATAACCATTCAAGAATAATTTTCATTCGATGATTAAAAAATAATATTTAGGAACTTAATATAATTTTGGATATGAATCAAATACATCCTATCCATAACAAACATGACTCACATAACAGAACATATAAAGGAAAACGAATCAGTTAACTACCCGAAACTATGATCGTACTGAAATATTATTAACAAAGAAATATTAGAGGATCATATATGATATCATATTTATGTAGGTGGTTCTTTTATTATTTAATAAAATTTCATTAACCATTATACAAGTGGTTAACGTACCCTCGACCAAGGAAAACTACAAGTTAATGGTTAATTTTACAATCTCTTTATAACTTGAGGTTTTTTAAACATAAGTATCTACTGGGATATCTCTATCATCCCCATCTATGATTCATAAAAATGTATTTCATATTTTTTTAATATTTTATAGACTATGGTTTAAATTAATTTAGAACCTTTTTTCTTTTTATAAAAAATTATGAAAAGAATATTTCTCTCGTTTTCCAAACAAGGCCCTTTAAGACCTTTTAGACAAATTAAGGAAAGAATGTTTTTTAACTTATACGAAGGGTACATATATTTTCTACCATTATAAATCTTTCAGAGATTCCATTACAAGATTATAATAATATTTTCAAAATAGGTGTTTTCTTTTATAACTATGATACTTTTAAATGATTTCAAAGTAGAAATAGATATTTCACTCCAATAGTTTTTTGGATTGATTTCATCAGTGTCAACATCTATTGTTAGATTATATGTGTAATTGAAGTTGATTAATTATGGTACAATATTCTATATTTTATTTATAGATTTATGATATGTTTTACTATGGATGTGCTATTTTTATATCACTTGCGGTTTATGGTTAATGTATTAACATTTCATATGCTAGTGTAATAATAATGTTTATGTTATGTTTCACCATTTTCATATGAAGAATGCATTGGACATAGTATGTGATAGGTAAGGCCCTCTATAACCCCTCGATTCATCTGTAGGTCTCATGAAAAAAACAAGTGTCTTGTCACAAGGCCTTGATAATATTTTTATTTGTATTTTTGTTAAATTTCCTTGACTCTGTGGTTATAATGACCGACATTATGCATTCTCTCATTATGAGATTACCAATTGACATTACATGTGATTATTCGACTTGTAGAATATCCATGTGATTTAGTAAATGGAATTATATGATTTATCTTTGTAATATTATTCTTAGGTTTATGTTTAAAAGGCTTGTGTTTTAGTCTTATACATTTCCTTAATGTTTGTGCTTATTTATGATAGCTTCCTCTATATTTTTATCCTTATGGAGAATCTGAGATCAGTCCTTTCATATTTTTTATTTTTCTCAAGATGCGAAAAATTATATTATGACTGACCTGTAGGGATAGGCTCTGGGATATGAGTGTGTTCAAAGGAGACAAAATGTTACTTTTTCATTTAAAACTTTAATGTAAAACTTATATATATATCTATAACATCCAAGGATACTAAACTGATCAGTTTTTCAGGACTTGATCTCTTATGATCATGAAAATGATATGTAATAATATACTAACTCTGGGTTAATATCGTCGGGGCATTATAGTTGGTATTAGAGGAATTTTAGTAAAAACCTTGGGAACTACATTTAGAAAAACTAGGATTAGAGAAAATTACCCTAATATCTACGTTGTGGATTTATATAGAACAACATCCAAAAAAATTGGTAATGTAGATATTATGTGGGTTTTCCAAGCAATACATCTCTATCTGGATACTACAAGTGGACATGGTTCTAGCACAAATGTACCTAGGAGTGAAAATGTAATGACCCAGGTATTTATAGAATAATACTTTTTAATATCTATTGATAATTATGAAGAATATATTAATTTTACATTAAAGGGGACACTTTTTCTGATAGCTTACTCGACACCCAACAATGGGTTTCTTCAAAATCTTATGTTGTGAAAAACATTGAGATATACCGAAAAATAATATAATGATATTATTTTTTTAAATTCTAGTTAATGCATAACTGTTGTATTGGAGGGAATGAACAGAGCGAACTAAAATATGTTTAAACATGTTTATTAAATTTATTTATTTTTATCCAATAAAATTTAGATGCTTAAAATAAGAATGAATCTGATTTTAAGCATGAAATACTCAAATATTTTTAAAATGTCGTTTTACTGCCTTTTGATGGAAAAACCTTTCTAATTTTATTTTTTTCACCTTTATATGTTATATTTGACTAATAAATATTTTTATTTATTAGTAGGACATGTTTTTTTACTTTGGATTAATTTTTTGTATTTTTATGAAAATGTTCATTTTTAATGAATATTGAACAATACAGCATTTTAATTCAAAACTGCCTTTCAATCTAATTTATTTATATAGTTTTATTATAATTTTAATTGGTTTTAAAGTAAAATTGTATTATATTATTTCCATTTAATCCAATTTTTGTCATTTTATGTAATGTCACGTTGAAAGTTTACATAAACACATGTCAATCTTTTGATAGTTATTAATTCTTAAAAACTCGCTTTTTGGTTTTGACAACGGAAATTAATTTTAAATTAATTAATGAAAATTATCTATTTTGAATTTTCAAAATTGGATTCTATATATGGAATCAGTAAGCCCAAATTGTGTAAGTAGGTACCTTTAATTTTTTAGATACTATGAATAGTAACTTTAGTAATTATTTTATTTACCATGGTTAAAGGGTAATTATATTAAATAAGGGAAAACAATAATATGATAATAATATTAAATTAACCTAACATGTTTCCTAATACTGTTGGATAATATGTTTCCAACAATAGGAATCTTTAGGTCGATTTTGGGACCCCATGGAGCCACCTGAATGTGAAAATAACATTTAAAAAATAATAATTTAATGTAAAGAAACGTGTAACATAAACATGTATCTTTTACTAAAAAAATATTTATTTGTGGTTATATAAGTGATATATGTGACTATAAATATTAATTTTTAATATGCGCATATTTCCTACATAATGGTATTTTTTTATAATTTTCATAAATCAAATAAATAAATATATGTATGACACAATGATGATGTAGATACTACCTTATTAATGAATGGTTTAAATAAATGAGATTATAAATATTAAAATAAATTTATTTTGGAACTTTTTCTGTACTCCACGAATTTTTGGGATCATTAGGGCTTGTTATATTTTAATTAATGAAGTGTTTTTGAAATAATCCAACTGTAATGGATTTTTAAAAATTCATGATATGAATAGTATAATAATTGACATAAATGAGTTTTTAAAACAAATATTATTTTATTAAATGATTTAATAGTCCTAAAATTCCTAGATTCATCCAAATGACATAGATAATGTTTAACATGTTATTAATGAACCCCTTGGGGTTCGATTGGCATTTTATGGGAACTATATTAACCATATAGCTTAAATATACAAGAAAACATGGTAAGAGTTAAATTTATTAACTAAGGGTTGATGATAAATGATAAGGTTAATTTAGAAACCAAAACTTGTATAAAACCTATTGGTTGTGTTGATATCAAAACATAATCACATTATCTTCTAATTAAATGAGTTGGGGTCATTTTTTAATCAAAATTCAGTTTATAATAAAATAATCTTTCTAGACATTCCTAAAGTACCCCTCCTCCTTCTTATAAAAATCCACCACCTCTAACCCCTTACTCACACCTCTATAGATCATTAGATCATAAAAACTCTTCCCACATAAGCTCCCAAAAACCCTCTATTCCAACTAGAATCCTAAAAGTGGGAATAATGCAATTCAAGAATGCCTTTTATCTTAAAATAAAATGGAGTTACACGATTTGAGGTAATGGCTTCTCTCTAGATTATTTCAATTATTTTCTTTCTCCAACCCCCTAAAATCTCTTTATTACAATATTTTATAAAAAACCCATTATCTTACATATACTGGTATGTATTTTTGGTAACTATTAAAACTACACTTACACAAAAATCCATCTAATGGATTAAAAACATATTGTTTTTGTGGACGACGAACTACTGCCTCACAAAATGATTGTTGTTCAATTATCTTCTATTTCCTCTCATGGCGTCCCTTATGATGGAACTATATTTATATATGATATATATTAAATTTATATTGCCTCTATGATACTATAATTTTTATTTATAAACATACATTTAGGCCTTTTAGGATGTGTAAAGACGATAATTTCATTTGAGGAAGTGTGAACTACCACCCCCTCAAAATGAGATGACTCGTTCATGCCATACATGGAACGTATAAAATATGGAATTAATAAAATTATGTATAATATATAAAATATTATATTACACTGGAATTATAATATACCTTTGTATCATTATGCTTTCATTCCTTTATATATGAAATAGAAATAAAAGTGGCATTCATGTGTACGTACAGTTTACCGTCTCCATGAACAGTGCATTTCATTTCTTATCTCCAAATGTTATGGACTATTATAAATTCATATATACTAGATATATATTATATATATGATATCTAAATCATGACTATTATTCTGTAGATATAGTAATTTTGACCGAATAGACAATTTTTAATTATAACAAGTTCATTTTTTGACTCAAGTACCCAATATCGACAAAAAAACTGATATTAATAAAAATAATTATGTAATTTTTATAACGTGTAAATAATTAATATAAAAGGAATAGTAAACATAAAAAATGTTCTTAATCCAATATAAATTAACTTAAGTTTATTATTCTAGAATAACAATGATCATACGCGATGAATCAGACTCAGGTTAAGGGAACCTTTCACCCTCCTCTTTTAGTCAAAGAAAATTTTATGTTGTGTCTTTTAATTTCCAATTTATTATGTTTGGACATGTTATTATATATCTTTATAGATGTAAATTTTATTTCCAAGTGATGATATCTCTTTTCACTATAATCTACTCATTTTCTGAATTTTAATGTGCGATGTTAGGCTGTCGAATTTTCATAAGGGACTTCCCTAACTCAATTTCTACTCATTGGGTTTTACACATACTTAGTTGACTATATTATACCAAGATTATGTGTGGAATCAGTGTTAATTTATTTATGTTTTAATTTCCAATTCCCTTTTTGTGTATATACATTTTCAACACATAATAAATCCATTGATAAATTCTTATGTCATTTATATGAACTTTGTAAGGGATATCATAGCTCAATTTCCATTCATTGAGTTAAATATCCTTGACATAGGTTTTGTTTTTTCAATAATATGGGTGACTTTTCTATGATTTTATTAAACTCAATATCCAATTATATTTTGTGTTATTATATTATTCACACATAAGGATGTCATTGATTTATCCTTAACTTAAGGATACGATCATTGTAAGAGATTTCAACTAAATCTCCATTCATTGAGGCATATCTTGTTGTCATGCACATTTATTATCTAATAATGTGTATATACAACCCTTTTGACTATTTATATCATGAGCTAGTATATTATAATTATATTTAAAGTTATGTTTAAATTTATTCTTTAATTATTTTTATTCAAGTGTTTCTCAATTGGTAAGGGACTCTATTACTAAAAAATCATTTTAACTGTTTTAAATATTTATTCATCTAATAATTTCTCATTAATTTCCACGTTTTAAATTTTTTTAAGGATTTATTTATATGTACATGAGTGTTTTATAATTTAATTTCCTTTCACTTGTTTTAGAGTGGTCTGGGACACTTTGATTCAAATATTATCTTTTTGAATGTTTAAAATGAACTAGTTATTTAAATATCTTGAAATGATATCTTGTAATTGAAATGTATAAATATTATTTTTCCTTTATTCTTGTTTTATGTAATATGAATATGTTATGGTACTTGGTCATTTTATGGATAGTTACGTGATAAACTAATGACGGGTGGTTACGTGATAAACCAAATGACATGTGGTTCCCTGATAAACCATGGATGGGTCATTCTGTTATAACCTCTAATGCATTGGGTATGTAAATTAGCCATATGGATATTCCATTTAGTGATATGTGTGTATGTTAACCTTATGGTTATTCCATTTAAGTATGATTATTCCCTAAGTTACCTTTATATGCTATATAGTGCTTTTTAGGGGATTCATGGAAATCTTCTGGTTACAAAAAAGGGTTAGTAATGAGATTATATTAAGTGAAGTATATTTACTAATTCTTAAAGGTAAAAAGTATTACTTTATGATAATGTATTCATGGTCTTCATGTTATCCCAACACTAATAGTTTTCTTTCTTTATGTATCCTTTACTGAGATTTTTATAGTCATCCGAATTTTTGAACTATTTTTCACCAGACATAATGAAGAATAGAATCAATGATGGGATCAAGGAGATATTATGCTGTTAACATGTGAACTGATGTAATATTTCATTTTAAAGAGTTTTTTTATGGAAAAAGGGATAGTAATTATATGTGTCTACTTGAAATATTCAAGATGTTATATATATGTTATGCATAATTCTCTAAAGCTCTAAACCGGAAAAGATCCTCAATGTGAAATAAAGTAATTTTTTTGACTTAACTAAAGATTATGTTAAGTTTAAGGTTGGGGTCTTATAGTTAGTATCATATGTTGGTTTAGATAACTTTAGAGGTTAGGGTGTTATTTAATCATAAGTGACATAACCATAATGGTTAGCATATTAGAAAGATTATTAGTTATTTTACATAAATTTAATGAGTTTAAGATAACATGAATAAGTATACATTAGGGTTTACGATCCTCATAAGATATTATATGATGATTTTACTGATATACTCAAACTTAACATTTTGGTTTTAGTAAATGGATGGGTCTAGGTGGCACCAATGTAGTAATGGATGTGGAGGAAAATATGGTGGTTTTCTGAATGAGAAACCTAATAAAATAGGATCTGCAATGAGAACTCTTGTGGATATTATTAATAAACTATGTGGAGTCATTATTTACCACTTGAACCTTAGAGATTTGTCTATGCCATCATATATGTGAGAAACAAATCCTGAAGGAATTTCATGTAATAATAATAAAATTAAACATAATCAAAACATGTGTGTCAAGAATGTGGAAAGAAACACCACATAAAATGATTCAAGGGGATGGTAAGATGTTTCAAATGTGGTAATGAAGTTCATAAATCAATAACCTTCCATGGAAAAAGGAAGAATCCAGTTTACTCCAGGAAAGGGAAAGAAGTCCTTTCTGATGGATCAATTGAATGTTTTAAATGTGGTGTGCATGGTCATTGTACAAATATGTGTCCTATAAATAATTTTAGGGATTGGGATCAGTAGAATCATAAAAAATATATGTTTAAAAATTCATAATGACATTCCAATTGAAGATGAGGAAACTGAAAATATCCTATGATAGTTATGGATTATTTCTTAGCTAATGTTTTGACATTATTGAATCTTAGGATATGGGTCACAATTTTGTTTATAGGAATAATAAATTATATAATAAGTTGGAAAAAATTGGTTAAGGTATCATGAAGAATGTTGAAAGATTAAGATGTATAAATTTTATAAATTCAAGAGTTATGTTAGATTTCTGGATGATGAAATGTTTAAATGTATTAATTCACCTTTATTGATGGGATTACTCTGGAAGAATTTTCCCATTTATGTGTAACCCTAAAGTTTGTTGTGTGAAAATTATATTGGGGAATAATTATCTATACTTTTATAGATATAGTTATAAAGAACCATTTGGGTTTATATAATCGTTGAATTTGAGGTAATTATAGGTTATTACGTTTTTGGATGCAAATGCAAGGTATGAGATAACATTTGAGGATGAAATATGTTATGGTTATTTTTGAGGAATTTATATCATTTTTGGTAATCTTATAAAATTATATAGTTTTTTAAAAAGGACATCATGAAGACTATGTGAAACCCCATCACGTCCGACAAAGGTGATGGAATCGAACCAACAACAAAAGTGTGACTGGGATTTGTAGCCTACCACTAACCTACATGGTGTTCCATGTTAGTATGACTTATTTTTTTAGTTAAATGATTTTATGGATCAATATTATGTTTATTTTTGGAAGTTATATTTTATCAAATGGATATCCTTAGTATAGGAAAATGATTTTGTGATTAAGTGATAAATGTTATTTTGGAAGACATTTGATCTTTTGGAACACTATATGCCTAAGGAAAATTGATACTATGGGATTTCATTTGCGGAGTAATGGTGGAATTTTATTTTTGAATAATGTATGTTTTTGTTGTGGACTTATAGAGATTTGGGTTATTTATGAAAATGATCAACCTATCTTTGAGAATATGTGATTAAGTTAAGTACACATCAGTATGAGACTTTAAGAGTAGTTGATGTTATTTGGAGATAAATTTTCAGATTTACTATGGACGATTGTGTGATTAAACTATTATGAGTTTTGTGTTTGAATCGTAGTTTTGATTATATTGTATAATTTTACGGTCAATTTTGTATTGAATGGTCTTTATTGAAATTTGGGTATTGTTTGTGGAATTTTGGATATTAGGGGTAGTATTTGTTTTATAATGGATTATCCTTTTGGGGATTATCTGATCTCATACTATCCAATTTGGTGTTGGTTATTTTATAATGACATGGGAAATATATATTTCATCTTTTCTAGATTATGTGATTCTGTAGATGTTAATTCTAGCACATTTTAGGTGTCCAAGTCCTCATTAATACTCATCATTTGGAGAAAATATGAGTTTGTGGTAGATATTTTGTAAGGGATGAAAATCTACATGAAAAGTATGTATGTTTCCTTATGTTTTATTCAAGATCATAAAAAAATCAATCAACGTTTTGAAAATGATATTAAAACCAAAATGATGTTCGTTTAGTTTTTCTACTGGGGAATCAATGATAATTTAACCTATCACAAGTTTGTGGTTTTCTGCTGGTTAACTTTCTCATGATCATGTTTTCTACCACTCTCTATCAGAACATGATGGTCTGTTTCTCTTCCATATCCATGTTTTCTTAATGGAATCCTAGTATGTGTTATCATTGGTCACCTTTTTTACATCTCTTTATTTCGTTTAAAGTGATAGTCTTATTGACTCTTTTTCTCATGTGGGACTTTTAATAACATTTCTGAGCCCAATATTAAAATTGCGAGGATGCAATTTACAAAAGGGGGAAGGATGTAATGACCTAGGTATTTATAAAATAATACTTTTTAATTTCGATTAATACTTATGAATATGTTATTAATTTTATATTAAAGGGTAAACTTTCTCCAAAATCATACTCGACATGCAATAAGTGGTTTCTCTGAAATCTTACATTGTACACAAAATTAAGATATGCTGAAAAATAATATAATAATATTATTTTTTTTATTTAGTATTTAACGCATAACAATTGAATTGGAAGGAATGATCAGATCTAACTAAAATGTGATTATACATGTTTGTTAAATGTCTTTACATTTATCTAATAAATTTTCAAGTCTTAAAATAAGAATGAGTCTGACTTTAATCAAGAAATATTCCGATATGTTTTAAAGTTAGTTTACCACCTTTTGATGGTGAACCATTTTTAAATATTTTTTTTTTCAATTTTATATATTATATTTGACAAAATAAAATTATTCTTTATAATCAGGACATCAAAATTGAAATTGGATGAAATTTTGATATTTTTCAGATAATGTTCATTTTTTTAATGAAAAGTAAAATGTACGACCTTTTAATTCAAAACATCCTTTTAATATAACTTATTTATATAGTTAGATTGTACTTTTAACTGGTTTTGAACTAAATTGGATTATATTTTTACCATTTAATACAATTTTTTGTCATTTTAAGTAATTTCACTTTGATATTTGACATAAGAACATGTCAATCATATGATAGTTATTACATATTAGAACCCCTCTTTTTGTCTTTGAAAAAATGAATTAATTTTAAATTAATTACTACAACTTATGTGTTCTAAATTTGGAAAAATTTATTCCATATTTGGAATCATGAGGTCCAAATTTTGTAAATATGTACCTTTTAGTTTTACACATTATGAATAGTAACTTTAGTATTTATTTTATTTATCATGGTAAAAGGGTAAATCTAGTGATTAAGGGTAAAAAATAATATTATAATAATATTAAATTACCCTACCACATGTCATAATACTATTGGATGAGATATGTCCGACCAAGGGAATCCTTGGGTGGATTTGGGGACCCCATGGAACCATTTGGAAGTGAAAATAACATTTTATAAAAATTAATTTAATGTTAAGAAAATTGTAACATAAACATGTATCCTTTAGTAAAACCGTTTTTATTTAGGGTTATATAACTGTTATCTTAAACTATAAATATTAATTTTAAATATAAAAAGATTTCCTATAGCATGGTATTTTATTTATAATTTTTAGACATCAAATAAATAAATTTATGTATGATACAATGATGATGTAGTGATTACCTTATTAATGAATGTTTCAAATAAATGAGATAATAATTATTAAAGTAAATTTATTTTGGAACTTTTTATGCCATACACGATTTTTGGTGTTGATTACGACTTTGTATATTTGAATTAATTATTTTTTTAAAGAATCAAGTTGTAATTGATTTTTCAAAAGTCATCATATGAATAGTATAAAAATGACATAAATGAGTTTTTAAAACAAATATTATTTTATTAAATGGTATAATAGTCCTAAAAATCTAAGATTATTCCAAATGAAATATATAATGTTTAGAATTAAATTAATGAACCCATTTTGGTACTATTGGAATTTAATGGTATCTATATTAACCATGTTGTATGAATGTACAAGATGACATTGTAAGAGTTAAATTAGTTAACTAAGGGTTAAATATAAATGATAAGGTTGATTTTGAAACCAAAACTTGTCTAAAACCTATTGGTTGAGAGTATTTATAACAATACTCAAATTATCATTGCATTAAATGAGTTGAGGTCCTTTTGAAATCTAAATTAAGTTTATAATAAAATAATCTTTCAAGACATACCTAATGAACCCCTCCTCCCTCTTATAAAAAGACACCACCTCTAACCCCATACTCACACCTCTCAAGCCCCTTGTATCATCTAATACTCTGCCTGAGTAGTCTCCAAACATCCATAAATTTCTCCTATAAGCCCCAACTAGGGTATAATGATACTGAAGATATCATTTTAGCTTAAAATCAAAAGGAGATACCTGATTTGAGGTAATGTCTTCTCTCAAGCTTCATTCATTTATTTTCCTTCTCCAACCCCCTAATGTCTCTTTATTATATTATTTAATTAAAATACCAACATATTCGATATACTAGGATGTTTTTATGATATTTATTGGAACTTTACTTACACACACAACCATCTAATTTATTTATAACATACTGTTTTTGTGGACGGCGAACTACTGCCTCACAAAACGATGATTGTTCAATTATCTCCTACTGCCTCTCATTGTGGCCATTATGATGGCACTGTATTTATATATGATATATATTATATTTATATTATATATATGATATTATAAGTTTTATTTACAAAAAAACTTTTATTCATTTCATGATGTGTAAATATGATAATTTTGTTCGAGAAAGTGCGAACTACCGCCCCCTCAAAGTGATATGACTCATTCATGCCATACAAGGAACGTATACATGATGTCATTAATAAACATATGTAGTATATAAAAAATATGGTATTACACTTTAATTATAATTTACCTCTGTATCATTATGTTTTCATTCTTTTATATATGAAATAGAAATCAAAGTATCATCCATGTGTACGTACGGCTTTCCATCACCATGAATGATGCATTTAATTTCTTATCTCCAATTTTTATGGACTATCAAAAATACATATATACTGGATATATATGATATATATTATATCTAAATATTGAATATTATTTTGTAGAAAATAGAATTTTTACCACATAGACAATTATTAATTATAACACGTTCATTTTTTAGTCAAGTACACAATATCGACAAAAAGAATGATATTAACTTAAATAATTATATAATTTTTCTAATTTGGTAATAAGTGATATAAATGGAATATTAAACTTGAAATATTTTCTTAATCAATTATAAATTTACTTAAGTTTATTATTCATGAAGAAAAATGAACATACATGATGAATCGGACTCAAGGTAAGGGAACCTTTCACCATCCCCTTTTAGTCAAAGACATATTTTATGTTATGTATTTTAATTTACAATGTATTATGTTTGGAAATGTTCTTATATATCCTTATTGGTATAAATTTTATGTCCACATGATGAGAGACCATTTTCTTTCTCCTCAACTCATTTTCATAATTTTTATGTGACGACGTTAGGCTACCGAATTTTTTTAAGGGAATTTCTAAACTAAATTTCCACTCATTGGGTTTTACACATACTTCATTGATTATATTTTACCAAGATTATGTGTGTAATAAATATTTGTTTATTTATGTTGTAATTTACACTTTCCTTTTTTTGTATATAATTTTTCAACACATAAAAAATCCATTGATAAATTCATAGATCATTTATATGAACTGTGTAAGGGAAAACTTACCTCAATCTCCATTCATTGGGTTAAATATCTATGTAATTGGTTTTGTTTTTTCAATAATATTGGTAAATAACCTCTGATTGTTTTATACTGAATATCCAATTATATTTGGTTTTATTATAATTTTCCCACATAATGTTGTCATTGATTTATACTTAATCTAAGGAGACGATTGTTGTGAGAGATTTCATATCAATCTTCTTTCACTGAGGGATATCTTGTTGTCATGAACAATTAGTATCTTATAATGTGTATATACAAAATTGTTGACTATTTATATCATGAATTAGTATATTTTCATTATATTTAATTTTCGCTTAAATTTTATTGTTTAATTATTTTTATTCGTGTGTTTCTCAAGTGGTAAGGGACTCCTTAAGTAAAACATCATTTTAAATGTATTAAAGATCTATTATTCTAAATCATTATCATTAATTTACCTGTTTTAAAAATGGTTTTAAGGATTTATTTAAAAGGATATGAGTATTCTAATGTTTAAATTCTTTTGGAAATTTTTAGAGTGGTATTGGACACTTTGATTCAAACCCTTTTTTTGAATGTTTTAGATGAACTGATTATATCAATATCTTGAAATGATATCTTGTGATTTCAATGTGGACATTTTTTTTATGATTTTTTATGTGTTATTATTATGTTATGGTACTTCTATAATTGACGGGTGGTTACGTGAGAAACCAATGTTGGGTGGTTACGTGATAAACCAAATGGAGGGTGGTTATGTGATAAACCAAGAACAGGTGGTTACGTTATAACCTACATTCCATTGGGTATGGATGTCAGCCATATATAGATTCTATTTAGTGATATGTGTTGAAGTTGAGCGTATTGTTTTTCCATTTAAGTATTGTTATGTCCCAAGTTACCATTATATGCTATATGTTTCTTTTTATGGGATTTATGGTAATCTTCTAGTTACAAAAAGGGTAAGTAATGATCTTATATTTAGTAAATTATATTTACTACTTCTTAAATTTGAAAAGAATTAATTTATGAAAATGTATTCATGGTTTTCATGTTATCCCAAGACTAACATTTTTAATTCTTTATGTATCCCTTACTGAGATTTTCATGCTCATCCCATGTTTTGAAATGTTTTTCAGAGGACATAAAAAAGAATAGAATCAAGGATGATATCAAGTAAAAGTTATGCTATTAAAACATGAAATGATGTCATATTTCATTTCAAAGAGTTTTTTATGTAAAAATGTATAGTGAGTAGAAGTGACTACTTGTAATATTCAAGTTGTTATGTATAAGTTATGACATTATTCTCTAAATCTCTAAACCTGAATAGATACTTAATGTGAATTAAAGACAAATTTTTGACATAACTGAAGATTATGATATGTTTAAGGCTGGAACATTATATAAAACTCTGACATGAAGTTTTGAGCTTGACCCGGGGTATCCTGGTACACGACAATAGGCCTCACTGCGCACCTGGATTGACACTCCTGAGGGATATTCTTAGTACAATTAACATTTTCTTGACAAAATAGTATGAAGGATTTATGAGTAATTACTTCCCCAATAAAAATATATTTTTGATTATAGATTATATGCATAAAATATTCAGTTTATGTTAAGTATTTTACAACTTCAGAATTATGCATTGTGATTCATAAACTAATCTCATGTATGCCATTGTTTTGAAATGTCATCTAGTGGAAGGAATGAAACCCATATAAACTCACATAATCCATGTGGGTATTTCCCTCCTATTCAAGATAATTATATGGGATCTGGTGATGAAACTGGTTCTAGATAGCTTATAACCATATTGGGACATGTCAATCAGTTTATGAAAAATAACATTACACATATAAAGCACCTTGATCCACAATGTGGAGGATCAATGTTAGACCACTTCATGAGGAAACAACCACCAACATTCAATGGGACTAAAAATCCATTTGTAGCTTAGAAATGGATAAGTTACTTAGAGAAAATATTTCATGCTTTGGGGAGTAGTAGAAGGGAAAAATTTGTCACGACAGTTTATCACCTCTCAGTAGATGCAGATCAATGGTAGTCATTAATTCAAAACACAAAGGAGGATGAAGAATTATAGAATATGGAATAGAGGGAGTTTAAAGATATTTTCTTATAAAAATACTTTCCTCGTGAACATCGAGAGGATATGGAAAATAAATTTTTAAGTCAGAGTCAAAAAGGAGGATGAGAATTTCAAAATGTATGTGGCTAACTTTACAAGGTTTTCTAGGCATGCTTTAGATTATATATGTAACCCAATAAGTAATATTGATCGATTCTTCTATGGGTTAAAACCATTTCTCAAACGAGCATTAGTCTCACAATCCTTCTAGTCATATAAAAATATATTCTCATTTTCTATCAAGATAGAAAAGTAATTCTATATGTCTTATGAATTTATAGAGAATCAAGATAAGAAGAGATATGTTGAACAATTTGGAAAAGGAAATAAGGGGAAGAAGTGAAATATTGAATTTCCACAATGTAGTAAATGTGGGAAGAAACACCTCGGTACATGCCATAAGGGAATGAGAGTTTGTAACAAGTGTGAAGAAAAATGCCACCAAGATCATGAATGCAATGAGAAGAAAGAATCTACCAATGATCAATGCTATAATTATAAAAAATATGGAACATTATTAAAATTATTCTCCTAATAATCGAGTAAATTTCCCCCAGAAAAATAAAAGGGAGCGAGGCCAATCTTATGTGATCACTACTACTGGAGTTGAAGTTCCTAATGAAGTGGTGGCAGGTAATTTATTAATTTCACCAACATTAACCAATTATTTTTTTGATTCTGGATCAATAAATTCTTTCTTATCTTTCCAGTTTTCCAAGAAAATTAGATATTTATAATTTGACTTACCAATTTAGTTGTCAATTAAAACCTTTAAGGGAATTATCATTACAAGAATATTTTTTCAAGAAATTACCATTATGGAATATAAATGTGCTTTATCTAATGACTTTATTGTCATAACCATGATAAAATTTTATATAATCCTCGGTATAAATTGGATTTAGGACTATGATTGAAAAATTTATTGTAAGAATAAGGTGGTTACAATTTCTGATAATGATAAGGAATACCTTATCATTAGAAACGAAACACCACCATCTAATTATCATATAGATCTACCCCCTATAGCACTACTAAATTTAGTTTTTGGGGAGCAAGGGAGAGAAATAGTTATATGTGATGAATGGAATGTTCAAGTAGTGGATGTACCTATTGTGAAATAATATGTTGATGTGTTTCCAAAGGATTTACCTGGACATCCTCTAGAATGGGAAATTGGGTCTTCCATTGACATAATTCCTAGTTCAGGGCCCATATCGAATACCCCTTATAGAATGGCCATTGTGGAATTAGTGGAACTAAATAAACAACTAGAAGAATTGAGTAATAAAGGATTTATTCCCCTAGTGTTTCTCCAAGGGGATCCCCTGTTCTTTTTGTTAAGAAGAAAGATGGATCTATGTAGTTTTTCATTGACTCCAGTAATATCAATGATATAATAATAATGAACAAGTATCATCTACCTCGCATTGATGATTTATTCGATAAACTTTATGAATCTCAATATCTTTCAAAGATTGATCTTCAATCTTCATATCATTAGTTGTGTGAGAGGAAGGAAGACATCCCAAAGACAACATTTTGAACAAGGTATGGTCATTACGAGTTTGCAGTAATTCCTTTTGGACCGACTAATGCACCCTTTGTTTTCATGGATATAAAGAATATAGTTTTCAAGGGATATATTGATTAATTTTTAGTGGTATTTATTTATAATATGTTGGTATATTCCAAAATCTAAGAAGATCATGAGAATAACTTATGAACTATTCCGAATACCCTTATAAGAATGGAATCATATGCGATGTTTAGAAAGTGTTAATTTTGGCTTCAGGAAATTTATTTTCATGGTCATATTATCTATATAGATGGAATCTCTATTGATCATTCAAAGATAAGGGAAATCCATGAGTGGCCATCACCAATGAGTATGACTGAGGTACGTAGTTTTACTGGTTTAGTAGGTTACTATCAGCATTTAGTCCAAAATTTTGATCGATTGGCTAACCCATTAACCAAGCTCACACTAAAAAGGGTTAAATGTTTTTGTACAAAATATTTTGAATAATTTTTTAAATAATTGAAGAGAAGATTAGTCAATGATCCTATGTTGAATCTACCATCATGGAATGATGGGTTTGTAATTTATATGGATGTATCCAAGAAAGGACATGGTTGTATTCTTAAGTAGAATGATAGAGTTATTGCCTATGAATCATAGAAGCTAAAAATTCATGATCAGAACTATCCCAATCATGATCTGGAGTTATTAGTTGTAATATTTTCTCTGAAGATATGGAGACACTCTCTCTATGGTGAAAAATGTGAGATATATACTAATCACAAGAGTTTGAAGTATATTTTCTCAAAGAAAGAACTCCATATGAGGAAAAGGATATGGATCAAACTACACAAGGATTATGATTGCACAATACCATACAACTCGGGGAAGGAAAATAAGGTGGATGATACTTTGAGCAGAAATGGTCATGGAGTTATAAACAAGATTAGAGTTTAAAGGGATCCTATGTTCAAGGATCTAGTAAAGATGGATATAGGAATAATCATAGAATGTGTAACATCAATTCAATTTCAAATGGTTTCCAAACCATCTTTACAAGAAAGGATAAAAATATCTCAGACTAATGATGACGACTTTGAAAAGAAAATTACAGCGGAAAATGATGGGATATTGATTGACATCGTATATGAAGATGGAATTTTGAAATTTTGGAAGAGGTTATGTGTTACCGACAAACCAGATCTAAAAAGGTCATTGTTGGATGATTCTCATAGATCCAATTTCTTTATACACTCTGGTATCACTAATATGTATAGATATTTTAGGGAAACTTTTTTTTTGTACTACATGAAGAGGGAGATTACTAATTATGTTTCAAGATGTATGGTTTGTCAGCAGGTGAAGGCTGGAAGAAAACACCCTAGAGGAGTCATGCCACCTCTTACTATACCTGAGTGGAAATTGGATGATATTACGATGAACTCTTTCATGGTGACACCAAAGACTCCTAGAAGTAATGACAAAATATGGGTCATTGTCAATAGTCTTACCAAGTCAGCACATTTTCTTGCTATAAGAGAAGATTTACTACAGAAACATTTAGCAATACTATATATTAATGATGTTTTAAGACTACATGGTATACCCCTATCAATTTTTTCTGATCATGACTCCCATTTTACATCTAGATTTGAGAAAATTATTGATAAAGCCCTAGATACTGAACTTCGTTGAGCACTGCCTACCACCCTCAAACTGATGGAAAATCAGAACGGACTATTCAAATCATATAATACATGTTTAGATCATTCTCACTTGACTTTCAAGGTATGTGGGATCAGTATTCACCTCTGGTATAATTTTATTATAACAATAACTTCCATTTAAGTATTCAGATGGCACCAAATGAAATGTTATATAGAAAGAGATGTAGGACACCCACTTGTTGGGATGGTGTTGGTGAAAGAAACCTCACAGGCCTAGAACATATTGTGGAAACAATGGAAAAGCTAAAGATTATCCAAACCCACATCAAAGTAGATCAAAGTAGGTAAAAGAGTTATGTCAATAACTGAAGAAAGGATTTTTAATTTCACATAGGATATCGTGTTTTCTTAAAGGTATCTCTATAGAAGGGTGTTATAGGATTTGGTAAGATGGGTAAATTATGTCCCAGGTAAATCAGCCCTTTCAAAATTCTAAAATGAATTAGAGTTGTAGCTTACCATTTGGAAATTGTGCCAAGTCTCTCTAATGTTCATGATGTGTTCAACATATCACTGTTGAGAAAATACATGCCAGAACCAACGCATGTACTCACCTATGAAGAAATATAACGGAAACCTAATCTGTCATATTATGAAGAGCCTATCAAGATTCCTGATACCCGAGAATAGTTTTTGAGAAATTGGACAACTCGTATGGTAAAAGTTCTTCGGAGAAACCATAAAATGGAAGAGGCAACATGGGAACGTGAGGAACTTATAATGAAGAAACACCCAAATATTTTTATGTAGTAATATTATGGAAATTTATAGGATGAAATTATTTGAAGGAGGGAAGAATGTAACCCCCCAATGTTCCACGTTACACTTCTCTTTGAATAATACAATACCTTGTGTTGTACGTAGCTTCGAGTTCTAGCACACCATATCCAATAAAACTAGCCATTTAAAAGCTATTGCGAATAGTAATACCCACTTTTTGAAGTTTTATAAATTTTATTTTTCAAAATGGTCTTCATTTTTGGATTCGGAATAGAAAAATTAGATAAGGGTAAACTTTTGGTGTTTTTTATGAAAACTTTCAATTTTTTATGAATAGTGAAAAACACAGTGTTATTGTTTAAAACCGACATTTTATTTAAATAATTAGTTTTTTATTTAAATTTATTTAAATTAAGTAATAGATAAATAAAACCTATATTTGTCCAATTTCATTAATTGGAGTTATTTTATAATAATATTATATATATATAATTTTATTTATGTTTTTAACATCTTTTACCCACCTTCTAGACACATTTGCAAATTTGCATAAAACATAATTTTAACACTTCTATAAATTAAATTTCAAAAATCCGATAGAAACGGTTTTCATAATTAAGTAAAATTTTGTTCAATAATATTAAAATAATTGTTCATGAATAGTAACTTTTGAATTTTATTTACCACGGTTAAAATTAAAAAGGGTAATTAAAGGTAAAAATAATATTATAATATTATAAAATTAACCCAACACATGTCCTAATTCAATTCGATAAGTGTATTTCGGCCAAAATAAACCTTAGGAATAAAATATGATCCTTTTTTGATCCAGTTGGATTGGATTAATATATTTATTGTATTATATTTAAAGAAATATTTATAGTGGTAAATTAAAATTTTAACAACTAAACCATTTTTAATAAAGAGTTATAGATCATATAAATTCAAATATATATTTTAATTTGAAATCTAAAATGGTTTACTATATCATAGTATTTTATTTATAATTTTTAGACATTAAATAATTAAATTTATTTATGACACAATGATGATGCAATAATTACCTTATTAATGAAAGATTAAAATAATTTGTATTATAAATATTACAATAAATGTAAATTGAAATTTTTGATTCCATAAACAAATTTTATAGGTGAATATGACTTGTTCCAATTGATTCCATGTATTGTTTTTTGAAGGAATCAAGTTGTTATGACTTTAACAAAAAAATACTAAACAGTGTCAAAATTGACAAAAATGAAGTTTTAAAACAAATAATATTTTCTTAAATGATATAATAGTCCTAAAAATATAATATTCTTTAAAATGAGTTAGATAATATAACATATGTCATTAATGAACAAGATGAGGTTTCTTGGCATTTTATAGTATCTATATAAACCATGTAGTATAAAAAATACAAGAAAACAATGTAAAAGTTAAACTATTTAACTAAGGGTTAAATCTAAAAGATATGGTTAATGTAGTGACCTAAACATGTCTATAACCTATTAGTTTAGTGTATTTATATCCATTCAAATATAATCCTCGAAATAAATCTATTTGGGGCTAATATAAACCAAAAATAATTTTATAATTAATTAATATACCAATCTTTTCCTAAAGTTCCCTAAACCTCTCTTATAAAAGAGAAATTCCCCTTCTCTTACATTCATACTTCAAAAGCCATTTGGATCAGATTACCCATGCTAGAATATCCTCCCAAATACCCTCACATAATCATAGAGGCCTTATTTGGATCCGAAAACCAACCTAACGAGCCCTTTTTTCAAATAAAAAGGAAGCACCTGAAAAATGGTAATTATTTTATCACCTCTTTCAATGATATTTTCTTATTATACATCTTATTTCTTGGTTTTTTCATACTAGAATAATAACTCTAGTACCTTATACTTAATTTGATGTTATTATAAATATGTTACAACCATATTCATTATTCTATCCATCCTATGAATGAAAAATTCACCATACATGTGTACGTATAGCTTACTGTCTCCACATTGTGGTGTAGTTTGTTATTCAGCACATCATTATTTGGATGGGTATAATAATGAGTATAAATGATTTAAATAATAAATATAAAATGTTTATGATTAATTATATATAATATAATATCCATTTTCTTATTATTTCTCCATCAATAAAAATATATTGTCCCTCGTGTGTACGTACGACATACCCTCTCCTCGGCGCTATGAGATCTCTTTCCCCATCGTAACCATTCAATAATAATTTTCACTTTATGATTAAAAAATAATGTTTAATAACATAATATCATTCTCTAAATTAATCAAATACATCCTATCCATAACAGACATGACTTACCTAACAAAACATATAATGGAAAATGAATCAGATAACACCCGAAACTATGATCCTATTGAAATATTATTAACAAGTAAATATTAGAGGATCATTAATGATATCATATTTATGTAGGTGGTTCTTTTATAATTTGATAACAATTATTTAACCATTATACGGGAGGTTAACTTACCCCCAACTAAGGAAAATTACAAGGTAGGGGTTAATTTTACAATCTATTTATTATCCGAGATTGTTTATACGTAAGTATCTACTGGGAATTGTTTATCATCCACATCCTTTGTTTTTTTTAAATGTATTTCAAAACATTTTAACTATTTTCTAGACAATGGGTTAACTTCATTTATACCCTTGTTTTACTTTTTATAAAATTGTTCGAAATGAATCGTTCTGTCGCTTTCCAAACAAGGTCATTTATGACCTTTTCGACAAATTAAGGGAAAAAATTTTAGCTTATATGGTGGGTGTGTCTATTTTCCAGTGATATAATTCCTTTGAAGATTACATTACAATATTATAATAATATGTTCAAAATAAATGTTTTCTTTTATAATTATTCAACTTTTAAATGATTTCAAAGTAGAAAGATATATTTTTCTCTAACAGTTTTGGATTGATTTCATTTATGTAAACATCAATTATTGGATTTTACGTTTAATTTAAATCTATTTATTATGATACAATATTCCATATTGTATTAATTGTTTTATGATATGTTAGACTATGGATGTTCTATTTTAATGTCATTCGTGGTTTATGGTTAAAGTATTAATATTTGGTTTTCAAATTTAATACAAATGTTTATGTTATGTTTCACCATTTTTATATAAGGAATACATTGGACGTAATAAGTGATGGGTGGGGCCCACTATTGCCCCTAGATGTATTGGTAGGTCTCATGAGACAAAATAGTGAATTTTCACAAGTCCTTGAAAATATTTTTATTTTTAGTCTTCGCATGAGGCCTTGACTATGTGCTTATAATGTACGGAATTATGCATTCCTTCATTATGAGATTAGTTATTCATATTACATGGGATTGTTCGAATGGTATAATATCCATGTGATTAAGTAAATGGAATAATTTGATATTTCTTTTCCATATTATGCTGAATTTTATGTTTAAAAGGCTTGTGTTTTAGTCTAATACAGTTCCTTAAATGGTTATGCTTATTTATGATAGTTTTTTTTATATTGTTATCCTAACTCAGCATTTGAGCTCATGCATTTCTTATGTTTTATTTTTACTAGGACGTGAAGAAGTATATTATGACTGACCTATAGGGATAGGATAAGGGATATGATTGTGTTCAAAAGAGTCACAATGTTACTTTTTCATTTCATAATGTAATGTAAAACTTATGTATGTATCCTGTACTTCTAAGGCCGCTAAACTGATCCATATTTCAGGGCATGATCTCTTGTTATCATACCAATGAAATGTAATAAAGCACCAACTTTGTGTCACTAGGTCCATGCATTATAGTAAATAGGTGTTTATGTGATACTGCATAACCACGTACTATTTTGTGATCTTTTGGTAGCTCCTTAAAGGAAACAATCGATATATGGATAGAGAAAGATCCATGGATGGTCATGGTAGGTTAGAATGTGTTTTGAAGGTTCAGTCTTTATGTCTTCACTTTCATGGGAGCCTCATGGTCAGTTCACTAATCAAGATAGTAATTATAGGTTTGAGAGGATCTCCATGTGGAAGGTGGATCATATCAGGTATAACAGCTCCATGTAGTAGCTTGAAATTTCACTGTAGTTGCTTGAGGTTACATCATGTGGTAGTTTCACTTGACAAGGAGGTGTGGTGGATTGATGTTGCATGCATGGTCGATGGAGAAACAATATATATTATTAATTTGGTTTCCTAAGCTAATGTGTTGCTTAATGTGTGGGAACTTGAATTGAATATTCTGCATTTACCATTCTTATTGTTGTAGCTTTGTCATAGTAGAAATCACCGACTCTTATGTTCAAGTGAATTGGATATGGGCAATCTAAAGAAGAATCTGTTTTAAATGAAAACATAATTATGATTAAAATAAGTATTATATTTATATTAAACAAATTAATAAAACACATGTAATTTCAAGTCTATATTTATCAAAAAAATAATAAATTTAATTATAATTATTTATCCACACAAAGTCATGTTGATGGTGAAAATGTTTTTATTCCCATGTTTTTGAATTGAATTTGATGGATATTTTGAATGAAAGTTTCATAATATTTTTAAAATTTCATGTTTCATCACTCTAATATTTCACTCATGGGAAATTCATTAGGTCAAATTTCAAACCAAGAATTCCATTTCAATCATAAATGTTTTCAATTACCATTCATTGAAAAACTCAAATTTTAGTTTTTGTAATATGATACATCACAAAATAATACTTTTCTAGGTCACAAATCAACCAAATAAATGAAAATAAATGGTAAAATAAAATTATGACTACAAAAAAAATAGTAGGGGATGTCTCTATTATTTCCCAATAAATCACATCACTCTTCATTAATGAATTTAATTTCAAATACATGAAATTATCTCATCCATATTATATTCATCCGTTGATATCTATTCAAAAAAAAATTGATCTTCCTCACATGATGTTCAATGTAACTCATTACTAATAGTATATATCTATGTGGAGTTATACACATACATGGAAAGTGTAAATTTATGATAGAATTGTGAACATTCTCACCAATCAACACTGTGAAACATGAAAAAATAATCAATCCTCATGAAATAAAAATGTATTTTTATGTATTGAGGTTTGTGAGAAAGTGTTTAAAGACTTCATCATTAAGAAAGATAAGATTTAAACTCTTATAAATAAAATACATGATTTATCATGTAATGTAATGGAATATCCCTCACTCAGTCCCCCTAAAATATGGGAAACTTATACACACCATAGGTTCAATTAATTTCAATTGGCCATGGGTCAAGAAAGTGATTCAAATGAATGTATTATCCTTATTTCCATTTAATTTTAAATGTCTATTTTTCGAGGAGGGTGATTTATAAATTATGTAAAATGAATAGTGATCAACCTGCTCTAACCCCAAGTGCCTATGCACCACTCCTAGTTAGATATGGAGCAGAGGTAACTACCCGGTTTTGGGATTTTTGGTTCAGCGTTCAAAGGGATTCAAGGTGCTTCCAGATTTAGAGTGTTTTCATTTTGTTAAATTCAGTTTTATTTATCTGTTTCTATGTTTCTATGGTTTTTGGGATTTTCGGTTACTATTTCTATGGTGATGGAGATCTGGTTCCCTTTTGTGTTGATGAAGATTGTCTTCAAGAAGGTTCATTGGCCTCGACGACGGTTCTATGATGAATCTCTTTGGCTGCTCAACCTGCTCTGACCTCAAGTTTTTATTCGACACTCCTAGTTGGATCTGGCGCAATGGAAGCTACATGGTTTGGGATTTGTAGTTCAGGGTTCAAAGGGCTTAATGGTGCCTCCAGAGTTGGTGTGATTCGATTTACTGGATTTGGTTTTAATTGGATTTTTCCTTAAGGTTCTTTTTTGGTTTTTCTTGGCGGTGATGATAGTTTCTGGCAATCGGTTGCCTCCGGCCTTTCTGCATGATGGACTGTTTTGGGTTTGTTTGTTGCGACTTTTGGTGGTGGACGCCGGTGATGATGAAGAAGTTATGGGAGGATGGCGACGAAGTGTATACTGTATGTGTTGTAGTCGAAGCACCTCGGCCTATTCACGGGATTTTCATGACTTGCGGTAATTATTTTTTGAATTTTAAAACTAGGTGTGTGACAACGGATGGTGCGGTGACTTGGTTATGGCACGGTGTCTTGGTTATATTTCATTATTTTTATTTTTTAATTCTACAGTGTCTTTTTGTGAGGGTGTGACTTGATGTGATGGAATGGTTATTTAGGTTCCCACTTACCCTAAAAGCGTGTTTTCAATATGAAAATGGATTTTGGATAATGTGGGTGTATCACTAGTATATTTGAACATCAATTTTCATCCAATAATGTTGCTATTTTTGAAAAAATATCCTAAGAAAACACAAAAACATAGTAATTATTTGAGGTTTTAGACTTAAATAATAAGATTAAGTCTCTTAAAAATGGATTATAGTTCATAAATTATATAAATATGAAAATTCATCTCAATGAATTTTATAAAACAAAAACAAAATATAAAAAATTATCATTTTAGGTATTACAAAAAGAAACAATTTATTTTTCATTTTTTTATATTTTTTTATTTTTATTTTTATTTTTTATTTTTTATATTTTTTTCAAATATATGAACACTAAAATAGGGTAAAATAAAATAAAAAACTTATAATACATAGTTATCCCCCTCCCCCACACTTAATATAAGTTTTATCCTCAATGAAATTTTGTAATTATAATGTAATTGTCAAGCAAAAAAATAATATTACAATGTGAAAAAAGTTATATGGATAGAGAAAACTTGGCTACAGTAATTACCTAATGCGGAAAACCTTGTTGGGACATGATACAAATTTTTTATTTCCTTTTTATGAGTACAATGATCATTTATCCACTTCTGTTCTTCATAAAATAATCAAGAGACAATAAATACTTATTTCAAAATTAAAAATTAAAATTGAAATATAAATTAAACTATGGAAAAGAAAAGAAATATATTCAATAAAAACACCCCAAGATTTAATGAATTAGTTAACTATATATAGTAATCCCTGTTGATATTATCCCCAGTCTATTGGAATATTGGTTTTATGTTGCAAGAACCTCTGCATTCTTCTTTTTTCCCAACTCCTCTTATCTTTATTCATTTTTTAGAGGTCTCCTTTTTCAATAAATTTTAGTGTGTCCAGACCCGTATAAGTGTAATAAAACTCTCCATGTGGGGTTGTAAGGATGTTGTGTGGGTCCCCATTTTGTTATTGATAGATTAGGATATCCATTGTTCCTTTAACCTATTCTACAAATTCCATCATAAAATATGTTTATATAATTTCAAAATATTCCTCATCAAGATGGGTAGCCTTTCTATGAATTTCTAACTCTAATTTTTCCTCTACATTTTCTACCATAGATATATCTCTAATTTCCAAGGTTCTGGGTAGTATGGCCATGGATTCAATATAAACTCAAAGGAATTGTGGTTGTAATTCAGGTCATGAATGATTAAAATAACTTTAGTTCATCAAAATATAAACTCCCTTTGCGATATCAACCATATTTTTCCTTTCTCCAAGAGTTACTAATGAATTCATGATTATTAAGGAATATAGTGGGTCATTTAACTTCTTTTCAAAGTATATTTCATCTAAGAATGTTCTATCATATACTAAAACATATAGAAGTGCTGCTGAATTTTAGAATTCAAATAATAGGGTGTTACATATTTTTTTTAAATAATAATCAAATAAATTCCAATATATGGTATGGTATACTCCCTTGATATTGTCAAACTCATGTATATGTTCTTATTGAACACAATGAGGACACTGTTTTGAAATTTTTTTGAATGAAATATTTTAAATTTTATCCTCCACCCCTTTTATATCATTCTGATCAAGGAACACCAACACAAATTAATTTTCTTATTTTGTCTCATTTTCTCCATAATCACTTTTAGTATGGTCTATACCATAGAATTCATTTCCTTTAACTCTTTTAGTTTTTTATTTCTCCATAAATTGCAGGTCTATCATCGTGGAGGTTTTGATGAATATGTGAATTTACTACATTTTTTGTTAATCATCACTGGAATGGTCTAGTGGTGAGACCAAAGCATATTACATTTCCTTATATTTTACATTTTAAATTAAAAGACCTAAATTATCACACCCCAATCATGATATATTAATTATTTAATTATAATTATATTTTTTTAATAGTTTCTATTCAAACTAGTTTTGAATTTTAAAATTATGGGTTTTCCATCATTGTCACACAGTCAGCGCATTGTCAGTAGAAACCATGCATAGAAAATGCAAAGGAATATATAATTTTTATGTATCCAAATCACATGGTCCGCACAAGGTTTTGAAAATCATGTGGCTACCCATGTTGGTTGTTCAAGGCCTCCAATAGAGGTATATGGGTTGCACATGGTTTTCCCAACCATGCGGCCAAACTGTGCAGTGTTTCAATGGTTTTAAAAAATTAAATAAGTAAAAGGAAAAAAATAATTATTTAAATAATATTAATAATGTTATTATTTATTATTTATTATTATTATTATTATTTATTATAATTATCTCCCTCCTTCCCCCCTCATGTCACGCACCCCCCCCCCCCCCGCCTCTATGTGAATTGCCACCCCTCATCCAAATCCTCTCCCTCACGCACCAACACTGCCTCCCACTCCATCCATTCATAGACTCTCCTCTAGATTCATGCTACAGTTTTCTCCGATAGGCCCTCACCTTTCCTCCTCCTACATTGGTCTGGCATTTTTCTTCTCTACGTCGCTCTATTCCAATCGGTCAAACCCTAGGGTTTAGGTGGGCTCTTTTTTTTTGTTAATATTTTTTTGAGGTCCTGTAATGGGTATCTTGGGTTAGCTTCAGGAATGTTTTAGTGTCCTCTACTAAAGGTGATTCTTTTCAGAACATTTTGGTCATACCACTATCAATTTGGTTATGATTTCCTCCAATAGTCAATGTTTCTCAATTTCTAATTGGTATTTTTTTCCTTATTTATGTTTTTGGTAATTTGATTTAGAAAAATTTGATCTATAGTTTTCAAGGGATACTTACACACATGTGCATAGGTGAGGAATATATATATATATATATACATATATATATAAGACCTCTTTGTACATATTCTCACATGGAAAGGGGAATATGTGCAGTGCAGCTAGTGTAATTTATATATATATATATATATGCATGTTTCTGTAAGTGTAAATACTAGATTTGATCTATCGTCATCAAATTCATCGTTTGTCGAGATATTTAGGATTAGACTTCTTCTAATTGTGGTAGGTACCCTATGCCAAGTCCTTTAATTTGAATTATTTAATTTCTGGAGTTTTATAAAGGTGTGTTTTTATAATTATGTGATATTCGTATATGTTATAAAAATTGGTTATGGAACATAGAAATGGTATTTTCATCAATTTTAGATATTTTACCTAATATTTCAATGTTGAATTCTTTTTTATTCTTGTTTTGATCTTTTGTGAAGGGTGGTGCAGTTAAAAACTTTTTCTCGGTTATCTAAATGAGATTCCTTAACATGTTATCTAATTCATGTACCATTTTGAAAATTGATAGGTGGTTTGATTTCCTAAAGACCTAAAGGCCGATTTGGAACCTTCCATATATGTTCTGTATTGTTGCCTTGGTTTTTGAGAAATGATTTTGGAAACGGATTTGGGAATTTTAAAGGTTCAGTTGGTATTTTATCTTGTTTTGGAATGCATTTTGAAACTAAAATGATGTGAATTTTTGGTTGGAACCTTTGTATGGAATTATTTCATATGGGAACCACAACTGAAGATTCCCCAAGATAAGGGCATCACATATGTGGTGTTAGTGTTTGGGGTAGGCAAGTGGGGTGGGTAGGTAAGGTGAGTCACACATTTGAGGACCTCCTCCTTTCACTTTGTATTATCATTTTCATGGGATTTATATGAACCATATGGAGGGTAAACTGACAGTTTATTGTCGACCCTGATTTGATGGGTTTGTACCCCTTGGATGTCTAGAGGCTCAGAATGATGTTCCATTTGTGAGGCAAGTTTAGATAATCCAGTTGGTTATTGACTATAGAGATACAGCATATGTCGGTAGTTGAGTCTGATTTGAGTATGTCTAGGGATTGTTTCTAGATATGTATAGGAAACTCCAATGAATACATATTTTATGTTTCTATTTCATTTTATAACACTTTTGTTACTCTATTCCAAAACCCAGTTTCATTTTCATGCTATATCTCTTGGTTTTCAAATAACTTTATAATGTAACACCCTAATTTCTATTTCAAATTAAAGTATCTCATATAATAGTTATTTTCCTTTAAAGGAATATTTTTAAATGTTTTCTTCACACCTTGAAAAATGTTTCTTGAAACAAAATTTTAGAAATTTATTTTTGCTTAAAATGGAATCTTGTTTACAGGTTTTGAAAATAATGGAAAACATTATTTTTTTATATCTTATTTCCAAACTTGTAAGAATGAACTCACTTTAATGGTGGGACATATGACATTGTTTATCCATGGAATCTCTACAGATAATTTCATTGGTCATGACTATTATATCTTTTCAGTTTCAAGATCTTCTATTTTTGGATTTCTCTAGGAGCGAGCGTGGTTCTTTTCATGGTGGTGCCCCATGAGGTCACCTGGAGGTATGTTTAGCCATTTATTTTTATTTATATTCAACTTCCAGTTTTTTTTATTTTATTATACTTAATTTATTAATATTTTTTAGGATAAATTGTTTCCAATTGAGTATATTTAATGCCTGATGCTAGTTGGTATCCCCGGAGGAACAGGAACGCCACTCAGGCCCTGTTGTGGGCTGAATCAATTGTCCGACTCGGGGTTAACCTAGGTTGGTTCATGCGAAAATTGTATCAGAGCAGGTTATCCCTTTATATTTTTGGATTTTAAGTATTTTATAGATTGGATTTTCATAATTCAAGTGCTAATTAATGGTTAGGTTCTTCATCACCACCTATTCAGAATGACACTAGAATTTTTGGGGTTGTCCAAGATGTTTGCACCTCGAATTCCAAGTTTTGTTCTCAGATGTTTTTGAAGTTATTGATTTTTTTTAGAATTTATGGTTGGTTTTTAGATTTACTGGATTATTTTTATAAACTCCATGTTGTGGGTTGGTTGTTTTGGATGGATTTAAATGGGTTCATGGTTTTTGTACACAATCTTACAAACTATTCACAGACCATGAAATTGCCTCTAATAACCTCCAAAGCGCTCACCCAATTGATTTATGTTCTACCAAACCATGTAGCTAATTCAAGTGTAGTAGTGTTTCTTTTAAGGTATTGATATTTTGATTCATTGAGTAATTGGGTTGCTTTTGTTTGTTCTTGGTAGTGGTTTTAGTTAGTTTATGGGCATTTCCCATGGAAACTAAATTGGCGATTAGTTTATTAAAAACTGGATTTCAAAATTAAGAACATTGGATAATTTTGGAAGTAAAGTTGGTTATTTTGAAATTGGGGGTCATTTGGGAATGTCATTAGGTATTTGGGAAGGATTTTTTAAAAGAGTGGGATGAAATTTTTTTTGTAATATTCAAATATTTTGTTTTTAAATGTTAATGGTATGGTTTTGAAAATTAATTGGGCAATCATTAATGATAGGTTTGGAAATTTTTTCTTCCATTTGAACCATGGAATTTTGATGGATTCTCACATGTATGTATTTGTGTGGTGAGTGGATAGTTTTTAGTACATGTCGACGTATTCCTATTCAATCACAGGAATGCGTATTTGTGGGTATTCATGGAATACCATCAGTATGTTTCCAACATTTCTGTCTTGTTTTGATTTATGAAATTATTTTTTAAAAGGGAATTATGATATTTTGATAAGTGGGTGTGACATAATGATTTTATTACAAGAGAATTTGATATGGAAAGTTGTCTTTGAAAGGGTTTTTGATGTTCAAATTATTATGGAGTAGAAAACGTTTATGAATTTGTAATGAAAGTGGTGGTTTAAAAAATGGATTTTAGTTCGGTTGTGTGGTGTTTGGGTTTTTAATTGTTGTTTTTTGGGTTGAAATGTTATATTCATTGAGTTTTGGTTGATATTTTTTTCATATTGATTCTATTGGGTGTTTTTTTGTTAAGAGTCTTCCAACCAGAATGATCCTGATGTTTTCTAGGGATTCTCTTCTGGTTGTTAGTTTTATCTCGACTCTTAGTAGAGTTGTGAGGTCAATAACTTTTCTTATATTTCATATTTTACATGGTGGTTGAGGGTCATTAGATGTTGTAGGATAATAGATCTCTTGAGTGTTAAGCATTCTCAATAGATGGTTATGGTTTTTTTGACTATTTTTAATAGGGTAGTTTCATTTCCTGAAAGATAGTATAATGAAATCGGTTGAAAGCTTCAATATTCGTGTGGGGTATCCTATCAAGAAACAAGGATATCATTCTTTCATATGAGAACCTCCTAGAGGGTATCCCATGGAAATTGATAGTGGTTCCTCTTTGTGAACATGAAGGATTTCTAATCTGGAGATGAGTGTGAACTGGGGAAACCTATTCCTTGTGTGTATTCTATATTAGTTCCTACTACCGGTTTTTCAGACCACTCACTCATTTTTTTCTTGTATGGTCAGTTTTGGAACTCTAAGCCATATTTTTATAATTCTTTAGAATGATTGATGATGATGTGGTTGTTTGGGTAATCTATAAGAGGTTTTCAAGCTGTTTTTCTGAAAGATAAATCCATTGTTGGAGGTTTCAATTTCATAACTACATGGATGAAAATTATTTAAGACATCTACTCTCCAACAATAGGTCCTGGAGTGAATCTTTCCACACATTCGAGGAGTCTTTAGGTGTGGAGGGATGTACATAAAACATGTTTTCTCTGACATTGAAGTGGTTTCCATTGATATTTTCTACATTTGTGGTTTTATATCGATGGGAACATTTCTTGTTGATGATCCTAATGGCCTCTATTGAAACTTGTTGGTTTGTGACTTATGGATGGTAATTCTTAAATAGTTATCATTTTTGTGAGACAGTTTTTGGATTCATGTTTTTTTCATTTTGGATATGCATGGTCTTCTTGAAATGATAAATCATGGTTTTTTCACAACTTGTTTAGATGATTATTTTATCAAGGCCCACTTGTGGTGTGGACTGGTTGTGCGGGGATTTCCCATGTTGGCATGTGTTGGGTTTCCCGTGTTGTTCTCTATTGGTTGGTCTAAGATGGTCAGTTCTTAAATGGGGGAGACCCACCATGGATCTTGTTGTGAGTTCTTATAGAGTTGGTCAGTTCTAGATAGTTTATAGTGGTTGGTAGAGCTCTCTCTTCTCTTGGTGGTTCTTTTGTAGTAGGTTTCTCTAGACTTGGCCAGGTGTGACATGTGGTGTTAAATGGTTAAAACAAGGTTTGTAGCTTCTATTAACATCATTAAGTTTCAAACTTGAGTTGAGTTCCTCATTTTTATGGCTTACATAATGTGGGGAGAATTGTTTAATGGTGGGGAGAATTTCCACACCCCGACCACGATTTATTAAATATTTAAGTATAATCAGATTTGTCTTTTAGATTTTGGTCAAACTAGTTTTGAATTTAAACTTTTGGGGGATTCAAACATAAGATCATTGTCAGTAGAAACCATGCAATGGAATTTTTAATTTTTACATATCCATATCACATGGTCAGTGAATGGTTTGGAAAACCATATGGCTACTTTTTCTGGTTGTCTAGGGCCTTTAGTAGTGGTGTACTGTTGGTGAATGGTTTGGCCAACCATTCAGCCAAACTATAGCACTCCAATACATTACTACATTTCCTTTTAGAATTAATTTATTTTTTGTTTATGGACTATAATTCCCACAACACCATGTTAAGCTTATACAACACACTACAATGAGTTGTCTTGCATTACACAAAAGGCCTAGTTTTACCGATCAACAATATAATATTAAAATATTATTATTTAATATAAGATATAACCTAGCCATTAAATTAATGTTTATTAATAATATTAACCACATTTTTAATTTGATATATATTCCATATAATTATAACATTCATCTTGTGTATTATTTAAACATTATATAAGAACAAATTCCATTTTTCACATAAAGGAAGTATTTATCAACAAAGGTAATTTTACAGCCTTTTAATGGTGAACCCTTTTTAAATTAAATTTTTGAAACATTTAAATATTAAATTTTAAAAAATTAACTTTTTATTTTAATGTGCGGTATATAAATTTTCATTTTTTGAAATTTGTGTATTTTTTGGATAAGTTTCAAGTTTTGATGAATAATAGAAAATACTAAATTTTAATTCAAGATAGATTTTTTCATCAAAATATTTTTTGGTGTTAAATTATAATTTTTATTGGATTCAAAGTATAATTAGATTATATACTTATAATTTAATCCAATTTATTTCATTGTAATAATTTTCAAATTATAATTGGATATAACCACATGTTAATATTTTGGATGGTTTTTACATTTAAAAAACATGTTCTCTCTTACCATCAATGGAATTGATTTTAATTTAATTACTAAAAATTCTTTGATATGAATTTTAAAAAATAAATAACACATTTTGAATCATTGTTTCCAACTTATTTAAATAGGTTTCTTTTATTTTTTGACATTACGAATAGTAAATTTGGTAGTTTTTTATTATCATGATTACGTGTAAATCGGGTAATTAAAGGTAAAAAATATTATAATATTACACTAACATATTCTAAAATCCTATTGGATGGATACATTTGACCCTTATCACGTATGTTTCGAAATGAAATCATTTAATCAATATTTTTCCATTAATATGACATAGATATTATTATAATTAAAGAATGTGACGAAATGTCGCACTCTCATTTCTTATAATTATAATAATTTTAATATAGGTATAAACTAGAGATAAATTAGATAATAAATATTTTATCGAAAGAGTAAATATTTATTCGCGTAATATTAATATATCTATAATTTTTAGAGATAGAATATATACCATAAATGATGACATAATAATGAAGAAATAATTATTTTATTAATAAAAATATCAAATAAATGAAATGAAAATATTAAAAGAAATATAATTTGAATTAATTAAGGTGATCCTAAACTTTTATAGGTGAATATGAAATTTTAAGAGTATATTAAATAGTTTGGATTGAATATATCTCTATTTTTTGAATTTATTTAAAGTCACAGATAGTAATAGTGTCAAAATTCCCACTATCGATATTTTAATGGAATATTATTTTATTAAATTATTTTTAAATAATAGAAGTATTTAAAAACTAAAAAGTGATAATTATATGGTATAAAATTAATTAAAGTGTTAATTATTGGAAAATTGACACTATATAAGTAAATATTAATTACCTTTTAATATGTAGAATATTATTACTAAAATTAAAATTAAATTGATTAATTACGGATAAATCAAAATGATTTTTTTTATAATTAAATTAAAACATGTCTAAATTTTATTGGATAAGGAGATTTCAAATCATCATAATATTTTATTTTAAATTACTCACTTTTGAGGCATTTTTAATGGAAAATTAATTTATATTAACTTAATATTTTGAGAGTTCCCTAAAGTGACCCTCTCATCTCTTATAAAAGGGCACCTCCTCCCTCACTTCATCACACTACTTTGAGATTTATAGCTTGAAAAACCCCAGTAACGTTACCTTATATACTTCAATACACACATACTGTAAGGTTTTTCTCTTCTCAAAAGACAAAACCTAGTGTCCCTAAGAGAAGATCCAAATGAGTTTCTCTAAAGAAGAGGTAATCGTCTTTACCGAATACGTAATTTTTTTTTCTTCTTCTACTTCCTATTCACAAGTTTTTTACATTTTAAAATAATAAATCTTGTATCATATATATTTTGTTATGTTATTATTATTGTGGGACAACCATATTCCTCATTTTATCCATCCTATGCCAAACAATATCACCAAGTGTGCGTACGTACGACTTATTTTCTTCACCCAATGGTGTAATTTTTCATCCATAACCAATTTAGTTGGATTTGTATAATGATGGATATAATGGGTATAAATAATAAATATTACATGATATTGATTTTTTATAATTAATATACCATCAAATTTCATACCATTTCACTATTAATGGAATGATATCGTCACTCATGCGTACGTATGACCTACCATCTCCACAACATGATGAGATTCATCTTCAACATTAACCATTCAAGAATGATTATAAAAATGTATATGACGAGTGAATTAAATATTTATGAACTTAATATCATTTTTAATATGAATATAATATATCATATGCATAATGAACATGACTTACAATGCCAAACAAACATAATAAATTGAAGTAGTTAACACCCCAAACAATATTAATAATGAAATATTATTAAAAAATGATATAAGAGGATCATGCATGATATCATAAATGTGGATAGTATTGTATAATAATTTAATAACATCATATAACCATTATACAGGGGGTTAATTATCTCTTCACTAAAGGAAAGTACAAGGTAAGAGTTAATTTCTTAATCTCATTTTTTTTGGGATTGTTCACATGTACATATCTACTAGGGAATACTTATAATCCCTGTCCATGTTTAATAAAATTCTTTCCATGATATTTTTACTACTATAATAAAAATTCTTATTGTATTTTACATTATTTTTACTTTTTATAAAATGGTTTTGAAAGAATGTTTTTGTTGTTTTCCAAACTAGGCACTTTATGTCTTTTTCAATGAAAGGAATGTTTTTTTAACATATGTAGTGTGAGAGAATTTTTCCACCACCATGAAATCTTTACATTTTAAATATTCCCTTACTAGATTTTGAAGTCATTTACAAAATAAATGTTTTATATTAAAATTGTGTTACTTTTAAATTATTTAAATGTAAAAAAAGTATTATTTATATTAAGAAATTTTTAATGATTTTCTTATAAAATTTTCATTTATATTTACATCCATTGTTGGATTTTATACTTAATTGAGGATGATTTATTATCATAAAATATTCCATATTATATTGAAGGTTTTTTGATATATTTGATCAAGGATGTGTTATTTTGATACAAATCATGGTTTATGGTTAATGTTCTAACATTTCACGTGCTAGTTTTAATATGAATGTTTATGTTGGTTATGATTCACTATTTTCATATGAATAATTCATTGCACATAGTAAGTGATGGGTGAGGACCAATATATCCTGTTGATGCATCAGTAGTTCTCATGAGACAAACTAGTTTGGGTTTTGAATAACATCTTGCCCACTTATTTATGGTCTTGGAACGAGGACTTGAATGTATGTTTATGATGTCTTGCATTAGGAATTCCCTGGTTATGATATTAGTTGTTGATAATACAAGTGATTATTCTACTAGTATAATATTCATGTGAATTTTTATATGGAATTATTTTATTCTTTCCATATTATGCTCAAGATTTTTTTTAAAAGGCTTATGTTATAGATATGTACCTCACATTAAATTTTATTTTTATTTATGATATATTATGTTGTATTATTTACCCTTACACAACATCTGAGCTCACCCAATTCTTATGTTTTATATTCCAAGGATGTCAAGATTTGTATTATGATTGATATATAGGGTTATTATCGGAGAATAATGGAATTCTCAATGGATTTTATATGTTGTATTTTATGTTTTGAATTGTAATGTAAATTCCATATACATAATATATTTTCCAAGACTACTAAACTAATTAGTCTTTTGGGATTCGACACTTGTTTCTATTCCAATGATCTAAAGTAAGTAATAGACTCTGGGATTCTAGAGTCAGGTCATTACACAAACCGTGTGTGGTTTCCAGGTTTTTAAAAAATAAAATAAGTAAAATGATGAAAAATAATTTTTTATATATTAATAATATTACTATTATTTATTATTATTTACTAGTATTATTTTTATTAATATTATTGTTTATTATTATATATACCCCTTTTCCACTAAGGCTGCATGAACCCCCCCCCCCCTCCTCTGTGTGATTCATTCACCCCCGTTGAACGCCTCTCCCTTGCGCCCCACTACCACCTCTCCCTCCCTCAAATCAGAATATATACACCAGATTCAAGGTAAAATATTCTCTAGTAATCCCTCCTCTTTCATCCAATTTCCTTGGTTTGATGTTTTTTCTCTACATCACTCTATTCCATTAATCTGAATCCCAGGGTTTTGGGTGGGCTAATTTTTTATGTTCCCCTTGATTCTAGGGGATGAAACGGGTCTCTCGGGTCATCTTCAGGTGTGGTTTGGTGTGTTCCACCAAAGTTGAATCATTTATGAACATTAAGATCCAATCACCATCAATTTTAGGTATGATTTCTTCCTCTCATCAATGTTTATCAATTTATAAATGTGGGTTTTGTATTTTCTAAGTTTCTAGTATTTTTATATAGTACATTTTTATCTTCCATTCGTGAGGGTGACTTACATGCATGTACAGGGGTAAGGCTTATATATATGCCCTCTTGGTAAATATTCCTTCATGGATATGAGAATATTTAAAATGAATCGTAGTGTATTTATATATATTTGTATGAATTCATGTGTTTGTAAGTGTAAAGACTAGATTTGAGATTCCTTCATCAAATTCATCAAGTGATGAGATGTTTTGGATTGGTGTTCCTATTGAGGTAGTCCCCCTATGCCAGATCCATTAATTGGAATTGATTAATTTCTATAACATTTTAAAACTATGTTATTATTTTTATTATTTAATATTAATTTATGTTATCAAAAATTAGTATGGATCATAGAAATTTAATTTTCATCTATTTTACATGTTTTCCCAAATATTTCAATGTTGAATTCCTTTGTTTATGATTTTTTTGATAATGTTGGAATGGTGATACAGTTAACAACATTTAAATAGTTATTTAAATTAGATCAATAAATATGTTATTAATTCTTGGTCTGTTAGGTTGTTAAAGAGGTGGTATGTTTTCAAGATGATCTAAATCCCAGTTTGGAACCTTTCATAGATGTTTTGTATTGTCACCTTGGTTTTTGCGAAATGATTTTGAAATGAATTAGGAAATTTAAAAGGGTTTTTTGGTACTTTGTGAGGCTTTTTAAAGGCTGGTTTTGATGTGATATGACATAAAGCCCTGATTGGTATTTTATCATGTTTGGGAAATCATTTTAAAACTAAAATGATGTAAAGGGCCAATTGGAACTTGTGTATGACTTGTTGGGAGATGGGATCCTCTATGGAGGATTCCCGTAGACATGGGTATCACATAGGTGGTTTCAGTGTTTGGGGTAGGAAAGAATGGTGGTGGAAGGTAAGGTGAGGCACGCGTTCGAGGGCCTCCTCATTTCACTTTGTATTCTCATTATCATGGGATTACTATGAATAGTCTAATGGGTCAAGTAAAATTTTCTTGTTGACCCCAATTAGGTGGGTTAGTACCCATATGGATGTATAGAGTCAAGGTGGGATGTGCCACTAGTGAGGCTACTTTAGAGCAGCCAGTTAGTTACGGACTATGTAGTTTCACTATACAATGGAAGGGGGTCGGATTCTAGTATGTCCTATATGTTCTTCTAGAGATGTTAGGAAACACCCATGATTACATATTACATGGTCATATTTCATTCATTGAATCTTTTTTTACATGATTCCATGAAATTGGTTTCATTTTCATGCTATATATCACCATTTTATAGTATCTTTTTAATGTGACCTTGATTGTATTTCATATTAAAATATCTTATACGTCAGTGATTGTATTTTAAAGGAATCTTCTGAAATGTTTTATTCATTCTTTGGAAAATAATACATTATATTAAATGGAAGAAATCGATTTTTTTAAAAAAAAATGGAACCTTATTGCCTAGTTTTGAAAATAAAGGGAAACCCTTCTTTTATATATCCTATTTTCAAACTACCAAGAATGAAAATCACTTTAAAGATGGGTCATAATACGTTATTTATCCTTGGAATACCTACTGAGCATTTTGGTGCTCTCATAAACCCTATCATTTCAGTTTCCGGATCTTTTTATTTCGTATCACACTAGGAGCGAGCGTGGTTTAGTGCTTAGTGGTCACCCACGAGGTCACCTGGAGGTATGTTTATCCATTTAGTTTCATTTATTTTTCTACTACCAGTTTTTTATTTTTTTTATTTATCTTTATTTTAATATCTAAATCATTCTTAGTTGACTATATTTGATTCTCGTCACTAGTTTCCAACTACGGAGGTTCGGGAAAGCCCCTTGGGGCTTTTTTATAGGCTTACATTGGTGACTGATTCGAGGTCGACTCAAGTTGGTTTGTAACATAAATTATTTTCAATTTTAGAGAGATGTATGATTTACCCACTTATATCCAGAAAATTGGTACTACTGATTCCATTTACTAGTTTTTTCCTAATATAAATAATTTATACAAATAATAATATATTCTAGTAGAACTGAATGGTTTTTTCTCAAGGAATCTTTGATCAATTATTTATAATTCTTAATCACAAGATAATATTTTTTTAGTTTTAATAATTTTTATTGAAACAATAAATTCGGGTTTATTTTTCGGATTTAAATATGTTTGAATGTAGAATAAAATAAAGTAAAAGAATATTAAATAGTTTTTAGTGGGGAAAGAGAATGAATCCAAGATTTGGACATTATTCACCTTCATTATCCATTTGTATTGTTATTATCCAATTGATAATGTAATTAGTATTATTCATGCATCACTATCCTCTACTAAAATTTTTGGACCCTATTCACATTCATAGATATCATAAGTACATATAACTATACTTATTATGTGGTTTTATAAGATAAAAATTCCAAAATTCCATACATATCAGCAAACTCCACCTAACATCATACTTTTTGTGCATAACCAGATTCCAACCATTATAACATAGATAAAGAGGGATGAAATATGGGATGAAGAATCAGTAGAGGTTAGAATAAAATAAGAATAATTCAGGTGAAGGTGGATGATCAAAATAGTAATCCCAAAACACCCCTACCCTCTCATAACAACTGAATAGAAACATTATAAATTAGAATATGATTTGTGAAAAAATGGACCTCCCCTAGTAATTTAGACCTCAGTTTAGTACTCGAATTTCATGGAGTTTGGATTGATCGCATCATAGAATATATATTAATGAAATTACAAACACATAAGTAAAATACTGATAGAGTAAAATGTTACAAAACATAACAAGATTATATTATAGAAGCATAACAAATTATTATAGCATTCATACAATTAACCGGGAATTATTCTTTCACCATCCTCCATCCCCATTTTATACAGAAATCCCAACCCCTTCCTCTTTAATATAATTTTAAAAATATTCGCACCAATTTGGGAAAACTATACCATGATAATTGTATTTACATAATTGATAAGAGTCATAGTATAATTTTTTTAGTAATTCAAGGATACATTAGAATTTGAATTATATACCGGGGTTTACATGAGTAATACAATTCACTTGAATGATAGTGAAAGCTTTAATATTTGAGATATTTTATGTTCCTGGGTCTAGTAGAGTAATGGGATATGAATTAGGATTTAATATATGTTTTCCTTACTGAGTTTTGGTTCTCATTTATAACATGGTGAAGCATTGAAATGTTACACCTAAAAATGTATTTTTGGCATGGTCTTCGCTACTCTTGTGCTTAAAAATTTGTAGGATTTGATTGAATTTGGGTCTGTTTATTCGTATAAAATTGATTATGAATAAAAAATAATCAGTTGAGTACATCTGTCTAGGATCAAGGATATTTGAAAGTGTGAATGGGGTTTTCCTGTATGAATCTTAGAGTTGAATTAGGATTATAGGTACAAGGATTGGTTATATTTACTCAATAAGGAATGATTTTTTCATGGAGGGTAGGTTTAGGAAATTCAATGACACCATGCATGTGTCCTATAAAGGACTCACATCTGGTGTGTCAGCGTTATGTGAATCCACCCCCCCCCCCCATTTGGATTTTGGACACTCATACAGAACACATGGAAACTAGTAATAACAATTCATTAGTATTAGGCTTGAGATTCATCACTCATAATGTGTGACAAATTGGTTTCTCTTCATGTATACTAGATATTTTTTGCTAAGGGTGTGCTTGTGGAGTGTTGTATATGGGAACTATGGGTTGAATATTCTCTATTGTGGGAGATGTGACTGTAATATATTTTCCACTTTCTTTATGTGGAATCTTAATTGATCAAGAACTAGCATTTCAGGTGATTACAGTGGACCAAAAAGTATTCATGTAAAATGTGGTGAGGTGAGTGGTAGTCGATACATTGGATGGTGGCTTTCAAACTCTCTTTAAAAACATAATAAATAATTTTTTTAACATTTACCCCTAAATATATTTTACCTATACCTTTTTACTATCATAATTATTAATATTATTTTACAAGATTCCATGTCTTATCAAAGAAAACAACTTTCCCATTTTCATATGAATTTCTTATTGTTAAATGTTACACAAATAAAAGGGTATTTATATATATATATCTAATTGTTTTTTTATAAATGTTTTTTAAATCTATGTCGACATACTTTATTGTTTATTATACAAAACTATCTGAAATATTGATTGAAATCGTCCATATTTATTCTATGAATGGCATATCATCATTCATTGTCAAAGTTTTCATGAAACATTTTTTACATGGTTTAATTAAATTAGGATAAATTTACGAATGTATAAGGGGTTTTATACTGATATTTTTAATATTATAAAAGTTTTTTAATATATTACTTGGTTATTTTATATGATGATGGTTTATTTGGGTATATAACTTTCTAATAGTTTGGGATATGATTTATAATATGTAGAAAATATAATGGAATTAAACAGGTATGTTATTCCATCGTAAGTGTGGTTGTAAGTTTAATATAAATATTGTGTCACATGTAATGATCAAGATTATTACTCTGATCATATAATTGATTATTATAATATTTTATTGAATTATTGAGCTAATAATTTTAACTGTATCAATGTAATATTTTTATGGATCATGATTATTTTTTCATGATTTCACACTCGTTTAAACAAGTCTTATGCCAAACTTCACGATAAGACTCAATATTGATGATCCATGTATTTATCAGGATTGATTTACTTATTGTATTATTGTGTAATATGATTTTCTTCTCATACTAAAATTATTATATTATGTTTATTTATGATTTTGGATTTTAAATTCTCATTTTTACCCTTACCAATAGTTTGAGGTCACCCTTTATATGGTTCCATTTTCCAAAATTGCAAAGGGGAGTATTTCTTATGATATGTCTAGAAGGTTATTAGGTATCATAATTTATATGGGAAAATTTTAACACATATTATAAAATAATAAGTCCAACCTATATTGGTAAAAATATCCATTGGATTTGAATGATATGGGTTTTCCTATTTAAGGGTTTTTTTAATTCTATAAAACTATAAACCTAAAAGGTAATGGGTGTATAGGGAGTAAATTTTGATTGTTGGTAATTTAATTATGGATAGATAGATTTTTGGTCACTATACATGGTATCAAATCTAGTAATTTAAGAATATTATTTTAGTATCTGATCTACAGGTATACATCAGGGCATCACAATTAGTATCTGATCAGGGTTTATATAAAATAAGGTGTTAGGATAATATTATTTTGGGATAATATAAGAGTAATAAGTATCATCAAGGGTTGATAAGTTTATGGATGAACTAATTTCAAAGAATTATACACCCTTTTTTGGTCATAATATATATTATTCTAAGATCAATAATGAAATTTTGGGAGGTCTTTAATGGGTTTAAGGAAGAATACACGATTTCAAGATAAATAACCTTTAGGGTTATTGTATGATTTCATGTTATAATTTTTTTGGAAAAGGGTTATCATATTTTTTGGAACATATGTTGAAGGGTACAAATAACGTTGGGGATTGAAAAGTGATTTCCTGACTAAGTGATTAATGTTATTTTTCAAGAAGTGGATAATATTTTTTGGAACCTTACATGATTAAGGTAAATTAAAAATAAATGAAATTATATAAATTTAAAGTTAATATTATTTGAAAAATAATGATTTCTATAATTTTTTGATGCATACGGTATTATTTCAGTGAGAAAAAGATTAAAATGTTTATAAAATTTAATTAATTTGGTGATATTAAAGGTTCAATTGTTTTTGAGATAAATGTTATTATGATCCTAGAAGAATATGATATCAATATTTTTCTCATTATTGGGTTTTGAATTTTGTTACAAATATTTTCTAATGGTTTTAGTGGTATAGTTATTTGTACATTATTTTAGAGTTTTATTCATTATATTCAAGTCCCATAGATTCAAGAATTACTTTAATATATGATTGTTTATATATATTTGTTATCATATTTAGTCATGATAAAATTTTTTAGATTATTTATTGAAATTATAGAGGAAAATGATTTTTCCAATCAAAACAATTTAGAACACTATCCATTCATGGATATCATAATCCTTTAAAAGATGATTTTTTATCCTTCAGGCATGTAAAATTTCTCTGGTTTATTGATGTAAAACGAATAAAAGGTAGAAACTGAATGAATCAAAAAATAAAAGGTGTTAAATCAATATTATGAAGTTTAAATAAATCAATTATTTATTTTTCTCATAATCATTATATTCAACAATATATAATTTTTTTATGAATTAGAGGGAGAACATTAATCATATATCAAGGTAATTTATTGGAAACACATTCACAAGTAGGATTCCCATAATGGTAAATGCATGGTTTATAAAATATTTAATTATTAAGTGATAAGTTCCATGGTATAAATATGAAAAACAATGTTCATTTAAAAATTAAATTTAATATATGTGGATTAAAAGTTATTTCTCTCCAATTAAGAATATCAATATTCCACTCTACATTTCATCACTTTTCCTCTCATTTATGGATCAATTATTAGAGCTCATTTTAAATTAATTATTATTGGAGTCCTCTTCCATCCATTTTAATTTAATCTAAAAAACTTTTAAATCGTTTTTCATTAGACATGAGACAAACACGGTGATAATAAAATATGTTTTTGTGTGGGATCATGTAACACCCCCAGATTTCAATATATAACTCTCCTTTAATAAATACATTCTTATATAACCCGTTTCACATAAAAAATAAAACCAACATGAGTTGTGACATAATATATGATTATTATAAAAAATTAATTGATATTAATAGATTAAAATGTATTCCATTTAGAGGATATGTAATTAATATTATTTTATGTCAAAAATGGTTGTTACTCATAGGACTGTTTTTAACGTGTTGTGTATTTAATCCTAAATAATTAAATTTTCTGCTTTCAAAATATGATATGATAATATGTACTATATAAATGTATAAAATATTATATTAAAATTTATTTAATTTGTAATTGGTATTAAATAAGATTAACAACACTTTGTGTTTAAAAGGATCATTTTTCTATAAAAGTAGTTTCTCTTTATATTTTTTTATTTTCATTTAAACGTTAAATTTATTGACTTTAGAATTTTAATTTTATGAATAAAACCTAATTTTTGAATTCATTATGAAAATAATTTATTACATGTATTTTAATTATTTTTATATTTTTTCATTCTGGGTAAATATTAAAAACAAATTACAAATACTATCACCTTTATGACATCACCTTGATATAAGGACATACTGTTTTATGAAATCCATTTTTTAGACCAAAAATGTGTTTTAGGACTAAAATAAAATATTTAAAAATATTATGTTTAATTTTAAAACCTATCTTTGACATTTTGTTACATAAGTAATGTTTTATTCTAATAAAAGAATGATTTTTTATCCTTATTTTTAATTATGTAATTAAAAAGTTAAATTAGTTTTTGGATTGGTTTAGTGGTCACAAAAAAATATTTTAGTAATAAAATATTAAATGTAATGATAATAAATTATATAAATTATTTTGTTGTTAATTTATTTTTATGTTTAAAAAACTAACTTTTCTAAAAACATTCATTTCATTTGGTTTTCTATATTTATATTAAAATAAATTTTTACCACATAAAAAATTTTAATCGTGTGGAATGGATTCAATATTTTTTAATAATCACATCCATATTATGTAGTAATTTCTGATATATTTTTTAGTTAAAAAATTAAATTATTATAGTGAAAGTTAGAAACCATAGTAATGGTTAAATGCGTTAAAGCGTTAAAACTAGGTGATAAAGTCAAACATATATCAAAATCATATCAATAATTTGATTATATAAGTTTACTTTGATATATCATATCCTAAATTCATAACTGGGATTCCTTGGTGATGCATGTCCTTGAGAAAGACATTTATATTATTTTAATGTTAATAGTATTTATAAGTGTTCCACCTTTCTTGCATACAAAAGGATCCCTCACCCCTTACTTATCCACCAACATTAATCACTTTATCTAAACAAATATATGATAAAAATAGTCCCCAAAAATCATAAGGAGATATACAAAGGATGATACACAAGGAAGAGGAAATCATCCTAACCACGTTCATTCTAATTAAATTCTTCTTCCACCTCCAAAAAAATCTATTATATCCATACTAATATAATGACATTAGTATAATTGGTATAGAAAAATATTTTTTGTATTTATTGAAAAACCATTATCCACTTCCCTTCTATATAATAGAAATTGAGAACATTGCTTGTGTGTACATGTGGTTTACCCCTTCTATGTATGTCATATTTAATTTTTTATCATCTCCACACAAGGATACTTATAAAGATGTATTTAATGAATAAATTCAATATAAAAGACCTAGTTATGATTTTTTAATGTTAAATAATATTATACTCTTTCTCCCTATCATAAATTAAAAAATGGAAACATCACTCATTTTTGTGTGTTGACTAATGCCTCAATGGATGAAATATTTAATTTTTATCACTGCCAAATATGGATGGTCATACAAATGTGTTTAATAAATAAATTTCATATTTTAAAAAACATTGATATTTCTTTAAAAGTCATATTATCATTATATAATAACATTTAATTACTCATTCAATCATTATAATGTGTTCTTGTTTTGATCATTTATATAACCTAAATGAACATTTTTATAATTTTTATGTCACGAATGACTATGTCATTTTATGTATAAGTAATGTTAGGTAATAATGTTGATTTTTTTTAAAAATTATATAACAGTTATATTTATTTATTTATTTTTTTAAAAAAAATAGTTATTATCAATGAAAAAAAATCTTTTAAAAATGGAATGTTTGGGATTTCCATTAGAATCAACACCATAAGGCCCATAAAACATCAATGTAATTATTTATCCATATCAAGACAATTTTATAAATCTTAATGAATAAAATTGAGGTTATGAAGTCATGTCTATGCAGTGAGAACAAGAACCAGTGAATCAAATATTTTTATGGAAAATAAAATAGTAAACACATAAATATTGATTCCACCAAATAATTCATCATAAATGAGAAATAAGTAATTATAATTAAATAGTATCTAGTAAGAAAAATATAAATATTGGTTTAATAAAGATGTATAATAAATAAACAAAATGTATAAAGATAATTTAGTGTGTATTCGACTAAGTGTATCTTTGGGGTATGTATTTCTTATCTCAAACTTATTTCTTTGAGACATGTTTCATATTATGCACAAATTTCCCTTTATATGCTATATATTATGTCTTAGGTTCAATTTATTTAGAAATTTTTGATGTTGTTAACTATGGTTTATTTTATATAGTTTACCTACTACTCAATAAATGTATTTTTACATATTCTTTCATGTAATTCTTGTGTTTTACATAATAATATGATGTCCATTCTTTCAACTAATTATCATTCAATAATTTTCTAATTTGTAAGGATTGTATCATCTCAATTTCACATTTATTGAGATATGTCATATATTGACCAAATTAGAACCACTATTTGGTGTATATACAAGAAATTAATTTCATTTAAAATACTTTTCATTAAAATAAATGGGTTTTAGAATCCTCATAAGGTTATCGCTTTCATGGGGGTTTTAATTTAACTTCTCAGTGGAGGTTTATATAATATAATTGATTTAAAAGTCTTAAATTGTTATACCCAAAATATTTATCCTCATTTTCTATGTAATTTATGTTTTGTACATAATTTTTTTAAATGAAATTATTTCTTAATGTTATTTTCCCTGATCTTTTACTTTCATTTAAATGGTTTTAAAATGAATCTTCTTCATGTTTTCCACATGAGTCACTTTTTAATATCTTTAAAAAAGTATTAAATGAATGTTCTTTAAAATGTACAGGTTCATAAATTTTTCCTAAAATAATGAAATTTATTAATTATTCATAATATTTTACAACTTTACATGGTTTTTTGAAGAAATGATCCCATTTTTCTATAAATTTTTTATTTTTAAAAGTTACCAAAAGAAAATGGTATTTAATATTTTTTCAAAAGTATATTTATAATGTTTTTTATTCAAAAAATATGTCAATATACATTAATGATTCTTTTAATTAAATAGGGACAATCTCTACTGAAACAATATATATTCACTCTATGGATGGTACATGTTCATTCATGGTGAAAGATTTCATGAAATGTGTTCTTTTCCCACTAGTTAATTAAACTATGATGAAATTATTAATTTTTAATGTGTTTTATGAAGATAAGTTCAAGATTATAAAACTTTTATTTAAATTATAGTAATAGTACATTGTATTTGATGATGGGTGAGCTCGATATATATCTCTATAATGCATTGTGTAATGATTTATTCTCTAGAAAAAATATGAAGGAATTAATTGCACATGTTATTACATTGTAAAGGTGATTATAACTGTGATACGAATATGAGTTTCCAAGTAACCATCATAATTATTCCTTTTACATTATGATTAATTATTATATTTTTTTAACATATGCTTATGTGATGAACTTGAAATGTATATATGTTCTATTTCCATGACTCAATATTTCACACTCTTTTACTCATTTCGTACCCCAATATTCATGTAATGAATCGAGATATATTATCCACATTTTTATTGGGTATTATTACCATATGAAATGTTCATATATCTTGATAATGTTTTCACACCCACATGATCATATAATGATCAATTATGATAGTCAGTTTTTCATAATTATGTTTACACTTACTGAGCATTTGAGATCACACAGCTTATGATTCTGTTTCCCCAGGTTATAAATAGGAGTATTACTTTGGAGATTTATATATTGGTATCATGTGTTGTAGGGTAATTACTAAATCATATATTTTTTATAATAAATGATTAATATAAGATATATATGAAAATAATTTCATGGCCAATGGAATTTAATAAAATATTAATTAACATGAGAATTCTAGAACAAAATGTGGGATCATCACAAAATGATTTTATATTAATATATGTAGTTAATGAATAACACTATGATGAAGTATATATTCATGGATCAATATAACAACACCTATACATAGTAACATCATTAGGTCATATGAATAATATATGGATTCCCACCAATAGAGATCCACACATACACCAAGGACCACTGAGAGACATCTTAAGATACTCTAAGTGCTAGCATGGGAGACCCTTACACATGAGTTATTCATCTATGATTTCCAGGATAATCACTTCAAAGAAGGACTCCCCTTGATCTCTATAGAGTTTAGAGGAGTGGAAGAGGAGGACCTCTCTCTATTAGTAAGATATTTCATGGAGAAGAGATCTCTGGGAATGATAGGATTCTCCAGCGTCATTGTAAACAACCAAAACAAATGGTTTTCGTTAGGGTTAGAAATAATATCATATCATTAAAATAGTTATTAAATTATTAAATATTAATTTCACATGTTCCCTAGTTATATTCTTAATAACAATGGAACTCCATGTTTATAATAATAAAATTAATATTCCATAACAAGAACAAAACCAAGGAATTAATTAAATAGTATTTCTTGAATAAATTGTTACATTTTTTGAAAAAATATTTATTATTTATTATTTATCACATTGAAATTAAACTCAATATACCATTCCCGTAAAATATGTATTAGTCTTTGAATATTTAATTTTTATTTATTAAATAAATAGCACATTATTATTCACCAATAAATAAATAAATAAATATTATATTCAAAAACAATATAAAATATTCTGCTCAAAAATATTTTCTTGACTAATTTGTGACAAAATAGATGTGATCAAACAAAAATGAATAATTAGTAAACCATATAATTGAATAATATTTATTAAAATTGTTAAAAAAATAAATAGTGTTTATTATTTAACTGAGGTTCTAGATATACATACTGTGTGATCCACTTGGCCACCTTCTCAGTGGATTTAGGGAAGCCACAAAAAATATATGGCTTGCGACTAACAACATATTAAGGAATCCATAGAGAGAGAAATTTCAATTACTTAAAACCTCATAATGATTCCTATTGTGTAATATAATCCCTTTATCATGTTATCTCTATACAAAAAATATTTCAGGCTAGTGTCCTAAACATATGAGATTGATGTCTCTTTCACTGACTATCCAAAAATGAACTGACCCATAGAAAACCATGCCCATGGATTTATTTATGTTGTTTTGTTCATATAAAATTTCATAAGATATGAAATTTCATTAAATAATATAATTTATAAAACATTTATTTCATTTTTCATTAATTAAATATTACTTGTGATTCACTTAAGGTATCCTACTTCCCCAAAACATATGTTATCACAATTTTGGTCTATAAATCAATGTACGTGACTAATAATATCCATTAATAATATTATTAAATTATGACAATCAATACACATGTCAAATGATAAGAACATCCAACTATAGATATAAATGTGTATTTTCTTCAGGTGGGTCATGTTCTCATAAACTCTTGCATGGAAGTTACCAAGGGCATATAGCCTGAGAAAGTACCTCAAATAACTATCATTCTCCACCCCTGATATCATAAATCATTTTTGTTTCATCAAATAATATCATCCAACTATATAACATATGTGTAATAATACTCTCATAGAACTATCCAGTTATCATCATAGTAGGAAACTACTATGATCCTTCAGTGTGATAGTTACTTATAGGAAATTATTATACACTATTTCAGAAATAATAATATTCAAAAAAAATTTTATTAATATTCAAAAAATATAATACATGTAATCATAAAGTACATAAAATTTGGTTCTAGTACACCAAATCAAACAAAATCCCACTTTCACTATATCCAATTACTAACATCCTTTAGTTATATAGATCTCATATAATACTCATTATTCTGATGAGATAAAGATTTAGTATATGTATCCACCCTTCTTTATTCTAGGATCATGTAATAGGTAACATCAATCCTATTATATAACATGACATCTATGATTGATCCTGTCATAGAATTCTTTGGGATCTTACTCATTCACTATTTCCCCTTTTTTAAGGACACATTTTCATTGAAAGATGTATTGCATGTGATTTTACAACAAACACTCTATTTTATTTTTACATGGTATTCAATCAATGTATGTACCTTGTAATTGTCAAATAAGTTTCATAGATCTATCATGAATGACTATAATTCCTAGAATATAATATTCTTTTACCTATGTCCTTCATGGAGATGTGATTTTTCAAACAATACTCAACTGACTGTAAGACTAGTATGTACATTCCAATAATTAATATTCCATTGATATATAATTAATGGGCAATGATTTCAATATAACTGAACCACTTGAAATCACATATCCCGCATTCTTTTTTTATAAAATTGATTTAAATCATAACATCATCAAACCGAATGTTCCAAGACCAAGAGGCTTTATTCAATCCATAAATATATATCTATAACATTAAAAAATCATTATTTGGATTCAGGAACCCTTTTAGTTGTGTCTTATAGATATCTTTCTAAAGGCTCTCATTAATAAAATATTTTCAACATCCATCTTCCAAATATTATAATTATGGTAACCTTTTATAAAAATTATAATTATGATGGATTTAAATATGTAAACTCTATAAAATGTCTCATCATAGTCAATTCCTTGATGATTTTTATACCCTTTAACCACTAACTATCATTTGTAGGAATTTATTTACATCCCATTTATATTTTTATCTTGAATACCCATTTACACCTAACAGGATTTACATCAATCAATGGATCAACCTGTTGGGACAAAGATGGATGGGGAAGGAAGTAAGAAGGGTTTTATTTTGTAGAGTGGTTTCTTTTTCTATCAAAGAGGATAAAACAATTCACTAGGAAAAATTTCTTCAAAAATGTGATTAGGATTTTTGGATTTTTCATTCACAAATATCATAAGTGGTTTGAAGAATTTTTGATGCAATCCTTATGAAGGAAAGGGGGAGAAAATGTGTTGCCAATCATATTCAGGTGTGATTGGAATAAATTATGGTACAGGTTGACAGCGAAGTTACAATACATTCCCTATAAAATATGATGATGCTAAAGGCGATTAGTCAAAGACTATATCAAAAAAGATATTGTTTCTGAGGAAATCAGTTGTTTGTTGAATACACCAGATCAAAATGAATCAGTATGGGTGTTCTTGGATAATGGAGATAAGTTTTTATGGAAGGGGGGGTTGTACTCCAGTGTTAAGGAGGTTCGGAAATTTTTGTTCCAAGTATGCTTCAAGATCAAAACATCAAAACATGAAAAAATAAATAAGGGCATGTAAGTTTAGGAGTTTCTTTGCAAGGTGAATCATCACTACATAGGCTTAGATTAATGGACTAGTGCATCCAGAGGGAAATTTTTTCACCTCACATAGGGTTACTAAAATTATTAGAAATAGGAGGCTACCCCCCAATCATTTAGTGAAAATGTCAAAACTTAGTGAGAACCAGAGCATTGGTTGCACAATTAGTGAGGGATCGTATGTATAGAATTACGCAAAAGTTTCACACCAAATGGTAGTTTCATTCCAATAGTGAGTTTGGTGAAAAAAGGTTTTGTTTCATGCATGTATTGAGTATAAGAAGAAGTTTTCACACAAGTTTAGAGATTCATGAAATCAAGGAGCACAAGTAGTGTGGGTGTACAATTTGTTAATTACAAGTTAGAAGGAAGATCCACACAAGTAGTAAGTTGTGTGCAAGGAAGTTCTTACCATCTTATGGGTAGTAAAGTGAATAATTATTTCAATAGATGAATTTTGTGAATGTTAGTCAAGAAGTAATAAAACATTGTTTTAACCTATTTGTGATACGAGTGAGCACATATGCTCTTAGATTGTTTTCAAAGTGCCACATGAGTGTAAGGGTTTATCTTCCTCATTCTGTTCCAAATTAAAGGATTTTTTTCTAGTGAATTTTATTGGATTGGATTGATTCCAAACCAAACCAAGGATGTAGCTTCTCTTGTTGAGTATTGAACCATTTAAATTATTATGTTCCTATGGATGTGTGTTTTTTTTGTTCAGTAAGGAAAAACATTTAAATGGAGGTGAAGGTTGTTTCAAAAGTAAAGAAACATTAAAGAAAAATATATCATTGATTCATCCCCTCCCCAACTCAGTGATACATGGATCCTGATTGGGAATCTTCACAACCAAACCCCAAAATTTCAATTGATTCAATAAATCAATCGCATATTTCGTATCTTCTTTCCATCATTATACTTATAATCTCTCTACTTCCTCAATATAAGATATGGGTTCATTAAGATCAATCAATAACGAGTCATAATATTATATGACTATAAAACCACATATTTTAATTTCCCTTACCTTGAAGTTAAATGTATTCAGTAATTGTGTTTTTGGAGAAAATTCATCCATAGGGACCTATGGAATCTATTCTTATTACAACACTTAAGTATCTTGAGCTTCAACTTCAGTCATATCAATATTACTCCCATTATCCTTATTAGGGATTTGCTTCCTTTAGTGAAGCATTTATTTTACTGAGATAACATCCTTATTGTATGATGGGTTAAATTGGTAATAACCTTTGGTCTCGTTAGGATATCATATAAATATACACTTTGGGCCATGGGTGTGAGTTTATTTCTAAAAAATTCATCACATCCCCATACACGCGTATTTGAAAAAATGGGTTTCTTTCCACCCCTAAACTCAAAAGTAATTTCATTTTACACTTTAGTTGGTACTCATTTAGTGTGTATAATAGAGTTTTAATTCATTTTCCCAAAAAGATAGTGGAAGATATGCATGAATAATCATTAACCATTCTATTTTTAGGAAGGTATAGTTCCGCATTTTCGCCAATAGGATCATTCGATACCTCAATAAGAGATCACAAAGAGTTGTTCTTGAAAGAAATAGTGGACAAGAAATAATGAGACCCACAAAAAATGATCATTTCCCTTATAAAGGAAGAAGTGTTCATTAGTCCATCTTATAGGGATTTGGTGGTGCAATCACTTCATTCTTTGGGAAGCATCCCAAGATGCAACAATTTTTTTTCTCGTGCATCCTAATCTACACCGTCCAGTCTAAGACTACAACGGTCCACATCAGTACCATTACTGGTCCCTCAATTTCCCTCAGTAGAACAATGGGGCATCCAAGGGTCGAATCTCATGTCAAAGCTGAGAAGTTTGTGGGATATTATCACAGAAGACCATTTCCACCAATATGTTCTGGATAATTTCAACTGCAAGATTCAATGTTCCGGAGTCCCTCACTCAGGATGAGGTTATGTTCTTTCACCGAACCATAGGGATGATTCATTTCCATATCTGTCATTAATAGTTAGCTTACCCAAAATGTTGGTAACACTTTGACGATATTAGCCATCAGTGCTGCCTAGTTGAGTTGGTTGTACATCTTATTGCTCATCACCATGTGTCACCTAGTTATCATCGTAACATCCAGAAATTATAATTATTGAACATTACAGTGATCCAGAGAGTTACAAAGGAGGATTCCCCACATGTCCTAATCCATGGATGGGGGAACCACACTGCCCTATATTTCATTCCAATCCTATGTCAATCTGGTTCACTTGGTGATATCGAGGATACACCATTAGGCATCATCACATTGAACATGGTTGTTCTAGAGATATACCTTGAAGGGGGCACTCGTACAGGGCTTTGAGAAGAGGAACATATGGATGGGTTAGTAAAACACGTGGTAGACCCTTCCGGTGTACATACTCACCAACAAAGCACTTTTCTAGTCCTTATTGCACCTTCCAAGTCATTGCCTCTCAGAAGATACCCCAAAAAGGGTAAAGATCATGTTGGGTCTATTAAACCCCCAAGTCATCTTACATGGTGCCTAAGATGGAGGATTATCCTGAAAAGGTGGCACTACGCCAACATATTTCTAAACAAAAAAATATTTTTGATGAGCTCCTCACTGAGCGTGCCATGAAATAGAGGTCATATTATGGTAATCCTCGACCAAGGTAGTAGGGGCATGATAAGGTATATTTTTCTCCAAGTTAGTTGCCTCCTGGTGATCTCGACAACCATATCCATCTAGACAGGTAGACGCTGCTGTTTATGGAAAGTGTAAATGATATGTGTCATCATCTCCACCTCAGGTGGGGGATGATTGGCCTCATGACATGGATCAGGTTTCCCCAGCCGCTCCACAGGCTCCACCAACCGCTCTTTAGTTTCCTCCAGCATCCCCACATGTTATTCCCCTAGCTCATCAGGTAATTACACAAGTTTATCCATGATCCACTAGACCTTCTTAACACATTGAATATCCTGCCAACGCATTGGTTTTCAGGTACCCTTCTCAATATAGGAACCCTCTCCCAGATGATCTGATGGATTCTCGTATTTCTTGCCTCAAGGCTCTTGAAAATTGATCGGTGGAAATCTTACCTAAACAAAAAAATATATCCAGCACTCGTGGATGATATTCCAGCATCCCCAGGTTTCAGATATCCTACCATATCCCCTTTCAATGTGATGGGTGATCAATTACAGTACCTAGCCCATTTCATTTAATGTTGTAGACCATTTCTGGGAACTCTAGCACAACAAGATACTACTAAACTCTCATGTTTCGTACAAACATTATAAGTTAATGTGTTTTTCTGGTACAACCAGTTACCAATTGGGTTAATAGTTGGTTGGGAGGATCTCAAAGGTTGTTCATCTACCAGTTCCATTCCACCATCTGGAAGACTAACATAAATGATCTCTTAAAGTGGAGGAGAAGTTTAGATGAGTGAGTCGCAGACACTATCACTATATGGAAGAGCCTCACGTATTTTCTTGATGTTCCACTAACTTTAGAATAGCTTATAACGATGTGTGTGGGGAATGTGAAGTTCAAATTGGTCCCTTCTATCATCACCCAGAATATCCCAGGTGGGTTTTGGGATTTCTCTGACAAATATCGACGTTTAGAAGAATAATTATAGTAAGACAAGAAGGCACATAAGTTTCCTCCTGTAGCTCCCATAAGAAGATCCACCAAGGATGAGACCACTACTATTTCACAAATATAGTCCCATAGATAGATGTAATTATTACTTAGGAAGCCACCTCTACAACATTTCCATGTCCCACCACCTTAGGAACAACCTCTAACTCATCAGCGCCCACCTCAGAATTGGAATGTACCCCCACATTACACCCCACCGGTACCTAGGCAAGATAATCAGGTCATGCCTTCTCGTTAGGCTATGCCATCCCCTCATCGTTCCTAGTTTCCATATATCCTTTACTATATTAGAGGAACCAAACTAACTCATTTAATGAGGATTCGGTCTCTGACTACTTCCAAATTTCCTTAGACCATGGAATCCTACAGTTGCGATAATGAAAGAGGCCTGAGGTGGCGGATCTCAATGATCACCCTAATTATTTTCCCTATCACCAGTTCCATAAGAACACCCTTAAGTAGTGCTATGTGTTTAAAGACTGGCTCTATGACTATTTTGATAACAATGTAGTCTGATTGGGTCTAGCCCTAACAAAGGTGGCATGTGTGCTTACAAATCCTGATAGCGACAATGAGGATGATTGGAGGCAAGTTTTCAATTGTGAGTCTCAAAAATACGACGAGAAGATTTCTTGCAAGGAAATAAAGCATGCCAATGATTTTATCCAAACACATTTAAATATGTTCAAGACTTCATAATTTTCTACACTACCTTCAGCTACTACCTCTCCATCAACATATCATCCTTCATCCTCTCAGGGGAGTAAGCACCAACGACGTAAGGGAATGAAAATCCCTCCATATGTTCCAAACTTGTCCCGTACTCTAGGTGATTTCATGACCCCAGAGAGAGGGATTTCCCCCAAAATCGTAGCAACAATGGATGATTATTCATGTGATGACTATTAGTATGTCGTGGTCAATGCCGTCAAACTTCTAATCCATTACATGGTTCCCGATGACAAAAGGTAACAGGAGGAACCTCCCAACATCCCTAGTTGATGCCAGTTTCAACAAATTTATGGTTGTGTGAATCATGAAAATGCATTTTCTAGTTCTCCCATTAAAGTAATCCATGCCACCAAGACCAGAAATCAGGCCCAGCATAGAGCTCATCATATGTATCCTTCTCATATCGTTTCATCAGATTCTCCTCCAACACCCTTTGAATTTCTTGATCAGGTAGATCTATCACAACCATGATATGATTAGTGATTTTCCATTGTGGATAGACCTTAGTAATCTAGACATCAATTGTTATTCAATCTATTGAGTTTGACTAGTGAGAAGTGGTACAATCCTAGCACCATCTAGAATCTATCAGATTAGCCTACAGTGCCCGTCATGCATCCTACCACTGAGCGACCCCTGTCATCAAAAGTGTATTCATGGCACGGAAATACAAAGTCATCAAGAATCCTTTCAGGATTCCAACATGTCTTACAATCCTTGAGGATATCCACCTATCATAAGATATACATGAATCCCTTGTAGAGGATTTAAGAATCCCCCTCCAGTTTTAAATAGAGGTCGCAGCTATAGAATACTTCCATGATCAGGTAGTCAAAGTGGAAGAGTGGCATGCCATAATTTCATTCTCAAGAGAAAATGAAGGCTCTCCTAAATAGGGGCACATATTCCCACTATACATAACTAGGTATTTAAATAGTGTGTAGGTTTTTCATTATCTTGTTGACACAGGATCATGGATAAATTTTATCCCAACCTAGATGCTCTGTAAGATGGGGTTTTCTAAAATAGATCTGATTCCCTCTGAACTAGAGATTCAATGTTATGATAGGAAGGAGAAAACATCGATTGGTATGATATGCCTGAATACCTAGTTTTTTGGCCTAGTCTCCAGCACATATTTCAGGGTTTTCTCATAGGACACTTCTTATATTACATTAACGGGTAGACCATGGGTTCACCTATATAATTCATCCCCTTCTTCTAATCACCAATACCTTATGTACTCCCTTAATGGTTGAGTAGGTATAATCCAAGATGATGGGTCTCCCTTTTCCTCTTGTGATGCCAGCTACCTGGATACTGGCTACTACAGGAGCAAGGTTAACTAGGTTTAGGACAATTAGGTTAAACACATTACCTTTGTGTACAACCCATGTACATACATGGATGATGCTTATGTCCAACTGACTCACCAATTGGAAGACATGACCCCAGAATTCCGGAAATGATTTTTTGGCTCTAGGATGAGAGAGGAGCGCATTTTCATGTCTAAGGAGCACTTGAAGATCACCTCGTATTCCTACACAAATCAGTCTTGAGTAATACAAGAACCCCTTACCCCATAAGGTTTCGAGATTTCTACCCTATGGAAACAGTGATACATCATAGTTTCTTGTTTCACCTGGATGGGATAAATAGGCTCAATCCAATGCTCTACTTGTGCTTCGATATTATCAAATGTGGCCCCTTGGGTCGAAGGCCTGATGGAATCAGATTGACAACTATCGTCACCATGGTTTCAGCAGTGCAGGGGTTCCCCGATGTTGTTTTCACTATTACTCCGCTTGGCACCAGTATTCTGTAAGGATATGCCAAGTTGGAATAATTAAATCATGGTTATGATCCTCTCACCATGGATGATGAGGAGGATTTGTAAGATTCCCCTCCTACATTCGATGAAGTTTTCTCCACCACTATTGATGAGATGGTACAGGTGAATCTCGGTACCAAGATAGATCTAAAACTGCCATTGATCAGTGTGCCCATGTCTACAGAAGAAAAAAAATTATGTGGATTTCTGAAAGAAGCATCATGATGTATTTTCCTAGAGGTATTCTAAGATTCCAGGTCTAGATCCTTAGTTTACAATCCTCTCTCTCAGTCTCCCTATAAATCATTCTGGGATCAAATAGCCTCCCAAAAAGTTGCACCCTTCTCATAATGCCATGGTCGAGGTTGAGGTTTCTATGTTCATTAAAGACAATTACATAAAATAGGTATAGTACCCTAGATGTTTACCCAACATTATGACCATCCAGAATAGGAACAGATAGATCAAAGTCTATATTGACTTCCTAGGTCTCAATCATCAATGTCTGAAAGATGATTTTACCCTCCCTGAGACAGAGCTATTAATCGACGATAATGCTAGATTCTGAGATCACTCCTTCATGTATGGGTATACATGATATAATTAAATCCAAATTATCCTATATGATGAATAATCCACCATCTTCATGGAACCATGGGTTTTCATCCACTATCAAGTAATGTATTTTGGTCAGAAGAATGAAAAAGCCACCTATCATTGTGACAATCACCGAATATTCAATCCAATTCTCGAAACATTCGTTGAATTCTACATTCACAATCTGGTGGTTAAATATTTCCATCATCAGGACCATATCAAGGATCATGAAAAAGTGTTCAGCTTCCTCTGTGCCAAACATCTAATGATGAACACATTGAAGTGTGCCTTCAGGGTCATACCTAGATAGTTTTTCTAGTTTGTTGTAAGATACAAAGGCATTGAGATCGATCTTGATAAGATCTGGGATGTAATCCAGATGACCCCTCTGAGAAGCCATCAGGAACACTGAGGTTTTCAACCCCACATAGCCTACATATAGTGATTCGTCACAAATATATTTGGAAAGTGTAATCCCTTTTCCCATATCATGAAGAATGCTGTCAATTATCAGTGGGATGAGTAGTTCAAAATTTCTTTTGAGGAAATCAAGTAGTATCTACTACAACCTCTAGTTATAATTCCGCCTATCTTTAGAAATCCGATAGTCCTTTATGTGACCACCCTAAAATGATCTCCTGGAATCCTCCTTACCCAGATGAACAAAGAAGGGTAGAGAGTACATTATATTATCTTAGCCACATGATCCTTGATATAGAGACAATATATTCCTCTATCGATAAGAGTTGCATTGTACTAGTATTCGTAGTGAAGAAATTTTGACCTTACTTGCATCAACATTACATACAAATCGTGTCCCACATGGATCCACTAATGTACATCCTAAATCATGCCATGTTGATAGGCCATATAGATTGGTGGGAAGTAATCCTTTAGTAGTTCGATATCTGTTTCACTCCCTAAAATGAAATAAAGGGGAAGGAAAAGGAAAAATTTATTACCTCTCATCCAGCCCCTGCAGATCAGTATCTAGAACATGATTTTCTAGATGAGGTAATCCTCTTAGTGGATCAATTCATGACATGTTGGCAGATGTACTTAGATTCACTTTGCGTAGTCCGACTTGAAGGAGACTCGGTGATCCCAGACTCAATAGAGTAGTCCTACATATCATATTCATCACACATGAAAAATATGTACTTCCCTATTCATTCTTATTTTCAAAAAGGATTCACCAACAATGAGTCTTAGTATCAATCCCTCATTTCTAGTATCAAACTGTCCCTTGAGATTGATATTCCCCACATACATGTGAAAGGGGACACTAAACCGGTCATCAAGCAGATCAATGGTAACTAATTCGTCAGGAATCCAGAGCTCATGCCCTTTATAGAGTACACTCAACGGTTGATGTCCCATTTCCCATCTGAATTATAAGTTACTCATTTACCTTGGTCATAGAATGGTCGATCCAATGCCTTGTCCAGCCTTACCACATCTCTTGAAAGCCAGACCAGGATTATTTAATTATCCATGTGGTGCATCAAAGGTTCATTGCTACCGCCACCCTGGATGATGATGACAAAAATTAGGTAATCCACCTTACCTATAGTTCCTCCACATCAAGACTTCAAGGTTCCACTGCCATGGTATTGTAATGGACCCCTGGTTGGATGTCTCTCTTCCTTGAGTACATCCAACACGACAATCTCCTGATAAAATGATCCAAACGTGAGTGAGTTTGTCAGCGCATATTGTAGTTCACCATCTAAAGTGGTCCTAGTCTTGAGAATATCCTCTATATACATAGGTTTTATGGGATTCTCCTTAATTGAATACAAGTAGATGAAATTCCCTTGGTTATGTAGGAAGTTCATGCCGATTCCTACGGATCTCATCAGGTATGGTCGAAGTAGTCTCACTAGATCTGAAGGTTGGGTTACTTCTATCCCACCATGATCCATGACCCTATGGAGTTCACAGAAATGTTTCATGCATGTTAGATCCATGATAATTTTTTACATCGATCACCTGAGCCTCTTCATACCACTAATTACTCTTGGAACTTTGTCGTCTGGGAACTTAATGTTGTGGGGCCATATCAACCAGTGATAGCTCGTCGGTGCATGTTCTTCCTAACTGCTATGGATTTCTTTTCCAAATGGGAAGAATTAATTCCTAACAAGGAATTCACGGCTCATTCTATCATTGTCTTTTTAAAACTCCTATATCATCCTTTGATTTGTAGTCCCTCGCACGGTCCTGATCAATAACGACACCAACTTTTGGGAAACCGAATTAAAGAATGATTACACCGAGTACAATATCCATTCTAATCATACCTCTCACTATCATGTAAAATATAATGGGAAGACAAAGACAATCTAGAAATATCCTATCTAATATTCTATAGAATATGATTGGATAGAACAACAATAGTTGCATGGACAAGCTCCCCAACACTCTCTGGGCTTACCGGACAATGACTCATAATTCCACCAAGGTGACTCCATATTTCATGGTGTATGGAATAGAGGCAGTCATACCCATCGATATTCAGTTACGCTTACTATGAATTTCCTTATACGATAAGTAGATGTCAGAAAGAGTAGAGGAAGTCCACCTGGTTTAACAGGAATCCCTTAATGAGAATAGGCCTCATTCCTTTCACATTCTAGACGTCCATCATAACAAGATAGCTAGAGCAATCAGCAAGAATGTTCATCTTCATTCCTTACATCAAGGTGTCGTGGTTTTCTCTCAGATAATGCCAATGATACCTAACAAGAAGCCACCAAATTTGGAGCCTAAGTGAGAGGGACCTTACATCATTCACGAGGTTTACCCCCAACAGAGCGTACCCCCTAGTCACTCGGGATTGTGAGCGTATTACTCCTCACAACAATGCCAAATTCCTCAAGTAGTATTTCATTAATAGTACCTCCTTATGTCCTTACTTTACTACATTAAACAACATGATACATCTAGACAGAAGGATGTAAAACCACCCAGTACTTGTCCCACATGATGATAAAATAAAAAATGGTTCGAGTTCTATGACCTTAAACTAATTCCCCACCCATCCAGCATGACATTAAACATTAAACAGAAAATACCCTATGGTCCAAGCTCTACGACCTTAAACTAAGATTTCCATCGTCCTTACCGTACGACGTTAAACTGTATGGTATTTCACTGTCATTACAGCATGATGTTAAACTACATGATCCATCTGGACTGAAGGGTGTAAAACCACCCAACACTCATCCTGCATGACGATAAACTGAAAAATGGTCCATGTTCTATGACCTTAATCTAAGACCCCATCGGTCATTCATGACATTAAACTGTAAATGAAAAATACCCTATGGTCTTTGATCTGTGAACATAAACTATGATCTCTATCACCCCCGTCGTATGACGTTAAACTGCATAGTATTTCACTGTCCTTACCTCAAGATGTTAAACTGCATGATTTTTCTAAATTGAAGGACATAAAACCACCAAACACTTGTCTTGCATGGTGATAAACTAAAAAAATGGTCCATGTTCTATGACCTTACACTACAGGAAAAATGATTATTTGTGACGGGTTATTTGTGATGGGAAAATTTTACTGTCGCAAATAACCAATTATTTGGGATGGGTTTTCGTCTCCTGTTGCAAATACTTTGGTGCGACTTGTGCACCAAACCGCGCGAATATTATTTGCGACGGGGAGATGTCTCTCGTCGCAAATAGTTTGGCATGACTTGTGTGCCAAACCGCGCGGCTTGCGCACCAATCTGCGCAAGGGTATTTGCGACGGGACCTGTCGCAAATACCCGGCGGCGGTTAATAACTTTTTGCAACGGGATGTTGTCCCGTCACAAAAAGACTGTCGGTAGAAACTATTTGCGACGAGTCTCTTCGCAAATAACCTTTTAACCACTGACTGTAATTAATGCGGGCGAGTGTATTTGCGACGGGCCTCATCGCTAATAACCTCGTCGCAACTAATCTAACATATATATACCCCCATCTGTTTTTTTCCAATTCATTCAGATCTTGATCTCTCCCTCTTTTCATTCTTCAGTTTCAAAGAAAAATTTTCTTTTAGTTTAAATTTTTTATACGAAAGCAATCGGAGGGCGTCAATATCTTCAGAATATCAAAGTATAAGGTATTTTTTTTTTTATATTTATTTTATTTTTTATGTTAATTTTAATTGTTGTTTATTAGTTGTAATTTAATTAGATTTCAATTGATTTTTATTTATATTTATTTTCACTAAGAAATTGATATTGCTAGTGATAATTATAAATAATTAGTCAAAATTAATATTAATTGGATATAATTAGATATAATTAGTAATAAATAGATATAATTTGAAATAAATAGATATAATTAGCAATAAATAAATATAATTAGCAATAAATAGATATAATTAGCAATAAATAGATATAATTAGAAATAAATAGATATAATTAGCATTAAATAGATATAATTAGCAATAAATAGATATAATTTGCAATAAATAGATATAATTAGCAATAAATATATATAATTAGATATAATTAGTAATAAATACATATAATTAGAATTAATTATATATAATTAGTTGCAATTACATATATTTAGTAGTAATTAGATATAATTAGTAGTAATTAGATATAATTAGTAGTAATTAGATACAATTGGTAGTAATTAGATACAATTGGTAATAATTAGATACAATTGGTAGTAATTAGATACAATTAGTAGTAATTAGATTCAATTAGTAGTAATTAGATACAATTTGTAGTAATTAGATACAATTAGTAGTAATTAGATATAATTAGTAGTAATTAGATTTAATTAGTAGTAATTATATATAATTAGTAGTAATTAGATATAATTAGTAGTAATTAGATATAATTAGTAGTAATTAGATATAATTAGTAGTAATTAGATATAATTAGTAGTAATTAGATATAATTAATACTAATTAGACATAATTAGTAGTAATTAGATATAATTAGTAGTAATTAGATATAACTAGTAGTAATTAATAATAATTAGATATAATTAGATATAATTAGTAATAATTAGTAATAATTAGTAATAATTGGGAATAATTAGGAATAATTAGGAATAATTAGCTATAATTAAGATTAATTAGCTATAATTAGCTATAATTAGATATATTTAGGACTAATTAGCTATAATTAGTAATAATTAGCTATAATTAGTAATAAATAGCTATAATTAGTAATAAATAAATATAATGAGTAATAAATAGATATAATTAGTAATAAACAGATATAATTATTAATAAATTGATATAATTAGTAATAAATAGATTTAATTAGTAATAAATAGATATAATTAGTAATAAATAGTAATAATTAGTAATAATTAGTTATAATTAGTAATAATTAGTAATAATTAGTAATAATTAGTAATAATTAGTAATAATTAGTAATAATTAGATGTAATTAGTAATAATTAGTAATAATTAGTAATAATTAGTAATAAATAGATATAATTAGTAATAGTTAAATATAATAAGGAACAATAAGCAATAATTAGCAAAAAATAGATATAATTAGTAATAATTAGATATAATTAGGAATAATTTCCCATATTTAGAAATAAAAAACTTAAATTTACAATATTTAAGAAAAAACAATATTAATATTATTAAAATAATAAAAAAATTATAAAATATTAAAATTATCAATATTCGCAACAGGCTTTGCTCTATTCTTAACATGTTAAAATCTCAAATGGTCTTCAATTGTTAGGTCATGCGCAATAAGAATTTTGTGTCAGTCATGTCCAATGTAAACTCTATAATTTTCCTTGCATGGTTGATCACCTTGCAAGTAGTGTTGCAATAGGACAACCCAAGTCATGCCCTTCTTATCTATAAGAATTATCTTACATGAGCATTTACATAGACCATTCTTCAATGAAAATTTAAGGGAAATATACTGATATCCCCTCAAATTTTTAAGGAAGAATGATCTATGTAAAGCGTCATGTGAGATGATTCTTAGAGATGAGAACGTCATTACTTTGTTTGTTCTATTGCAACAATACTTTCGAGGTGATCGAACATGCAAGTATAATTATAGAGTTTACATTAGACATTAGTGACACAAACTTTTTATTGCGCATGACTTGACAATTGATGACCCTTTGAGATTTGAACATATTAAGAATAGAGCAAATTATATTGTGAATATTGATAATTTTAATATTTTATAATTTTTTTATTATTTTATTAATATTAATATTGTTTTTTCTTAAATATTGATAATATAATTTTTTTATTAGTAGTAATTAGTAAACAAAATATTCTTGGATAATGAATGGAAAATTTGTAATCATCTCCACAATGATGATTACCAAATTTATTTTCATTATTCAAGATGTTTTCATTTTGCTAAGTATTTCTAAGTATTGATAAATTAGTAAAAAAATAGTAATAATTAGTAATAATTAGTAATAATTAGTAATAAATTGTAATAATTAGTAATAAATTGTAATAATTAGTAAAAATAAGTACTAATTAGTAAAAATTAGTAATAATTTATAATAATTTGTAATAATTTGTAATAATTAGAAATAATTAGGAATAATTAGAAATAATTATCAATAATTAGCAATAATAAGTGTGAGAAAGATGCAATTAAATGAGTCATCAGACAAAAGAGTAACTGTAAATCCACTGGAAATTGTGTCACCGTTAATTAATGGTAATTATTAAGTAGTTGTAATTATTTATCTACTTTTTCTGATAGTGTTTTTATAATTTCAAATTATTCAAAAACAGTGATGATTTTATATTTTATGTAGAAAATTATGGAACAACGAAGTCGACATCATTCATTATTAGATGATCGAGCTTGGATAAATTAGCATAGAAATTTAAATGGTTCTGGTTTAAATCTTGAATATATTGAGGGTGTTTAAGCTTTATTAGTATTTTCATCCTCAAAACTAGAATATGTTTTAGAAGGCACAATTAAGTGTCTTTGTAAAAAATGTTCTCTGAGAACCTTTAACCCATTTGACATGGTTGGGGGACATCTCTTGTAGTTTGGTTTTCAACCAGATTATGTTTTTTGGTATCTACACGGTGAACGTAGTTCCAAAGAAGATCCTAATTACTTGATTCCAGATCCATCACGGTTTCAAAATTTAGTACATGATGTTGTAGGTCCATTTGTGGAACAAACTGAAACTCACGATGATATTGATTTAACTCCTGAGTTGGCACCATCTGAATTTTATGAGTTGTTGAAGTATGGTGAGAATGCATTATATCTTGGTTGAAAGATAAGAAAATTAGAAGTGGTTGAAAAATTTATGGCAATTAAATTAGATAATGCAATTCCAAACAACTATTTTGATCAGATATTTTATTTGGTTAAAACACTATTACCTGAACGAATTGTGTTGCCTTCAAATTACTATGATAGCAAGAGGCTGATTCATAATCTGGGCCTTAGTTATCGGAATATTCATGCATGTCCAAATGATTGCATCATATATTCTGGTAAAAATAATTCATTGGATAGTTATCCTACATGTGGAAAATCGAGGTATAAATAAGCTCAACCAGTGAAGTCTAGATCGATTCTAGTAAAATAGTTGAGATATTTCCCCCTTACACCCAGGTTGCAGCGTTTATTTATCTCTCGAAACACAGCGTTAATGATGTCATGGCACAAAACCAAGATTTCAACTGATAAAAGATTGAATGATCCATCTGATGGTAATTCATGGACACATTTTGACCGTCTACATCCGTCTGTTGCTAAAGAATCCTGAAACGTGCTATTGGGTCTTTCTACTGATGGTTTCTATCTGTTTGGTTCTCGTATTAGTCATTATTCATGTTGTCATATCTTTATAACTGCGTACAATTATCCTCCATGGATGTTGATTGTAGGACCCCGGGACACCCTGAGAGGGGAGGGGTGAATCATGGTGGCAACTTTTTCTTCTTTTAGTTGTGGATCTTGTTCCCACGTTGGTAGGAACTACTTAAACCTGTATGATGGATATGATCAGCAATTAAACATTCACATGCAGAGACAGATGACACAGCTATTTTTACTTGGTTCACCACTAAGGGCTACGTCCAAGGAGTATACGCCGACAGGTTGCCGGTCGTACCTAAATCCACTATGCTTCACTAGTTACGGATACAAATGTTCGGGTATAGACACTCTGTCCCAGGCTCACTGCCTTTACAATTGTTTAGGGATAGCTCACTGCGTCCCTCGGGTCACTCCCGTTGACTCCCCCTGGCTCACTGCCGGTGGAGAGGATCACCTTCTTCCTCTTCCTAATCTCACTGCTCTTGGAAGGGATTCAGTCACAGTTTATAGACCTGTAGGTCTCTTCATTTTCATGAAGGAATGAATCTTCCTCTGTATGTAGATGCTCTGTTGAAGTCCAACTTTCACCCGCAGATGAATCTCACTTTGCACCGGATGTACCGGGCAACCTCTATTTTTACGCGCTACCCTTACGGTGTCTTGCGCGCAATTTCTATGGTTTGTGCGAAATTCCTTTTTCGTGCAACGTCCAAATATTACGCGCAGCCTGGAAACTGCCTTGCGCGCAATTCACTACTCTTGCGCGAAATCCACTTTTCGCGCAATCTTCCTTTTACGCACCAATCACCAACTTTCTGCGCAGCCTTTGCTTTTCGCGCAATCTGACTTTACGCGCAAACTTTAAGTTTACGCGCAACACCCTTTCTAACTTCAATTTCGCGCACCAGAGCTCGGGTATTTTCTATGTCTTGAACTCTCTTGAATGGAGGAGGGTCACTTCATATTTATAGGCAAAATCGACCCCGCGCGAAAAACCCTCCTTGAGCACGTAATCCGCTTTGATCGCGAAATACAAATCTTCCGCGCACAACCATTTTCCGCGCACTGCTCCAGAATTTCGCGCACCTCATGCCTTTGCCATTTTCCGATCTTCGGACCTCGAAACATCTTTTGCGTGAAATACTTCATCCGCTATTTCGCGCGCCACTTCAATTTTTTGCGCACGCCTCCAAAATTTCGCGTGCCTCATGCCTTTACCGATTTTCAAGCTTTCGGCCTTGAAACATCTTTTGCGCGAAATACAATTTCGCGCAACCCGCTGTTTTGCGCGCCACACTTCAAGATTTCGCGCAACCCGCTAATTTTGCGCGCCCAGATCAAGTATTTCGCGCAAGCCTCTTATATTTCGCGCACCACTTCCTTTTTGTGCGAACCTCCTTTTGCAGACAATCCATGTCTTCATTTTCCGATTTTGAGGCCCAAATATTTGGCAAACACTGGGAAACAGCGCCACCTTGTATCTGTTCTTTTTGTACCACCTCCAGATCATCCATTCCTCTGTCGAAGTTCATGAATCAAACATAGATTGTTGAACACAACTCTTGAACTCGACATGTCACCATGGAATCTCCTTTGTCAACAAATTTGTATGTCGTTTGTTTGCTTTGTCAACAAGCACGATCACCTCAACAGCACTTCTTCTTGGTGATCTGTATCCTTCAGCAACTCTTTGGCTTTTATCACAAACTCCACTATTGTGATATGTGTTCTTTGAAGGAACAACTTTAGTACCATTATCTTCTGATACAATGTGATGTGCATGGCCATCTCATAATTGCAATCTCCGCATGGCCATCTCAGAAGTCAACTCATTGGCACATTGTCTTCTTCATCAACTGTCATGATCAACTTCATGCAAAGCATGTGATTCAATCCGTCAAGAAGTCTCTAGCATGGCTGTCATGATCAACTTCATGCAAAACATGTGATTCAATCCGTCAAGAAGTCTCTAGCATGGTTCTCAGGCAATCATGAGTAATTGCATGGTCTTCATCCAAAAACCTCATTCTTCTTTAATCATCCTCGAATGGATTACTCCTCACATTCTTCATTGTTGTAAACAATGTATCACCTTTGACACATGTTCTTTGAACTTATGATCAGCACAACAATCATCTGAATCACCACTCCTCTACTTCATCGGAGTATTTCATGATCACCTTCATTTTGATCTGCATTGACAACTATTGACAACAAATACAACCTTATACACAAACTGGTTCCAACAATCTCCCCCTTTGTATTTTGTTGTCAATACCTTAATCATCTTCTGAAATGAATCTGTCAATGTCAAAATGAGAATCTTCTGCATTTCACTCTAAGTCTACTTGAGCAAGTTGTCGTCTCTCCCCTGCGTGAGAGTCTCTCTCTCCTAGATTTTCTAGGGTTTCAATTCCGCGGCCGTTTCGTTTTCTCGGCGGCGCCACTTCTTCTCGCGTGTTTCGCGATTCCGCCTGAGGTTGCGCCACGCGATCGTTCTTCTCCCTGTGTTCTGGTTGTCCTTCTCTCCGGTGTTCCCCCCCTCTTCCCTCCTTTTGCTTTTCCGGTTTCCCCTGGCTTCCCTCGCCGCCGGTGCCTCGGCTTCCGCCGTCTGTGTCTTGCAGAAAAGCGGGGCCAACCCTCGTCCTCTGCTGTTCTCCGAACCCGGGGTTGGTCCAGGTTTCCTCCGGGGCTCTGCGCTGCCGTCCATCGCCGCTCCCCCCTTATCGGCTTCTGATTTGGAGTTCACTATCCCGCGCAGCTCTCCCAGCTTCCGCGAAGGAGTAATCGCAAAGGTGTGGTGGCTCCCCGAGGCGAGGAGGGAGTGGACGTGACGACGAGTTCCTCGGCGCGCAAGCTGGAGTACCTCGCTGCCTGCCAGTGCTACCCAGCGCGAAGGAAATTCCCAGTGCACAAGTTGTAGCGCGAGGGGACTTGCGCGGAAGTTGAAGCGCGAGTTGAAGCGCGCAAGTTGAAGCGCGAGGGGGCGTGTGCAAGTAGAAGCGCGAGGGGGCTAGCGCGTTTTTTTGTCTGTTTTACCCAGCGCGTCAGTTTTTACCGCGCAGGGCGGGTTGTGGAGTGAGTTTGTCCCCAGCGCGTTCCTGTTGGCCGCGCAGGTCTTGGTGCGGATGGTGGCCTTCCCTTTCTTGAAAGATTGGGTCGTGTAGAGCTGGCACGGAAAGAATCAATGGTATGGAGCTTCCGGGCCGCACCTGACTGGAGGACTTTTTTCGGGTTGTGCCGGAACAGAGACATCGTGAGGTCGGGCCTGACCTGTGCGATTTATTGTTCAAATCCGGTCTGAGATACCTTTTGCTGATTCCTGGAGGTCTGGAAAAATTGCGATTCTCCTGGCCGCGTAGCTTCGGTTGTGAAGACCCAGCTTGCGCTGGTTCGGACTGAGCCGGAGTCTCGGGGTCGGGGACCCCCTCTGGGCCTGACTCCCCTTGGATAGCGGACCGCTGTTTGGCCTTTCCCTCCCTGGGAGTTTTACGTGGTTCTCAACATGGAGACGGCTCTGCTGAACCAATGGAAGAACCTCACATTAACCGACAAAGAAAAAGAGCCACTCGCAGCCCGTATAAATGAAGATAACACTTTGACAAAACGAATGGCTTTATTAGTGGTCGGAAGACTGGCGACCGAGACACCTTTTAATCTAAAGGCCCTCAGGACCACTCTTCAAAATCTCTGGAAATTGGAAGCTGGAGTAGCCATCCGGGAAATTGAGAATAAACTCCTTGTTTTTGAGTTCTTCTGCGATAAAGACAAAGATAAAGTCCTCAGAGGACGACCTTGGTCCTTTGATAATCATCTCATCCTGATGGAGGAATTTAAAGGGGGTGACGAGATTCAGAATTGCACACTTACCCAATCCCCGTTCTGGATAAGAATTAAAGGAATACCGTTCCATGGGAGATCAACACAGGTGATGAAAGAAATCGGAGACCGGATCGGCCATTTCCTAGAATGGGATTGCTCGGACCCAATACAATGGGGCCCCTGGGTTCGAATAAAGACTGAGATCGACGTGTCTGAACCCTTAATGCGAGGTATGTTCCTAAAAATTGATGATTCCAACACCTGGATCTCGTTTGAATTCGAAAAACTACCAATCTTCTGCTTCCTTTGTGGACGTATCGGCCACATGGAGAAAGCGTGTGGGGCAAGGCCAGAGAATTCCACCGAAACTATTACCTTGCAATACGGTCCGTGGCTCCGGGCCAAAACACACGGAGAGGCATATATCCCTGAGGCGGAGAGACAAATTGATCGGGACCGTCTCTTTGCAGCCCATCTAAGGCGACCGGAATCTGAACAACCTCCTATCATAAGGATGGGACCACCTGTCTTCCCTAAAGAACCCCCGGCTGAACCTAGGGGAGATGGAAACGCCTCCCAAGCGATTATCGTCAGATGTAATGATGGGGTTCGGCAAGACAGTCACCTGACTCAGGGTATCACAAAATCCGACTTCGCTTCCACAACACCGGATTTAACGGTCCTTACTTCAACTGGGCCGCTTCCAAAACCAAAAGAACCTCCAGAGAAATGTCCGAGGCAGGAACATGTTTTCTTGGATCCGCCTGAAGCTGAGCAGAGTCCAAAGCGGTTCCCAACTGATGCCCTTCTGCAAGCCGATTCTGGGATGACTGAAGCCTCACCTCCAGGACATGTTGCTCGTGGAACCTGGAGAAGGGCACGTGGCGGTGGGAAAGGCGATTGTCCAGGGAATCCGAAATCAGGAGATCTGAAACGGCAAAGCGAGTCCAGTGGTATGTACACCAGTCTTCCCAAAAGGAGGAAAGCATCAGGTACGTCATTTACCCCACAAGAGACAAAGGCGGAGGCGGGCCAGGCCCGGCCCCGCCTAGAGCAATGATTGTGTTATGCTGGAACTGCCGTGGGCTTGGCAACCCACGAACGGTTCGTATGTTTCAGCGCCATTGCGCTCAAAGTCGCCCTGATATGGTTTTCCTGTCCGAAACCATATTGGATAATAAGGACATCACAAATCTTGCCCTTAAATGCGGTTTCCAGGGCTGTTTCCCGGTCCCCCGACAGGGTCATTCAGGGGGATTGTGTCTGCTCTGGAAGGATAATGTCGATGTTAGGCTCCTGTCTTTTTCCCAGCGCCATGTGGCTGCTTCCATTTGTGATCCCCACAACCCCACCTGGACTTTTGTGGGCTTCTATGGCTGGCCCTCCCAGTCTGAAAAGTGGAAATCTTGGGATCTTCTTTGCAAACTCCGTCGTGATCTGCCAAGCCCCATTCTGTTTGGAGGGGACTTTAACGAGATCCTTTTCCAGAAGGAGAAAACTGGTGGAGCTATGCGCTCCTCCACGTCTATGTCTGATTTTAATGATGCGATCCTTAAGGCAGAGCTGATGGATCTGGGTTACACGGGTAATCCCTTTACATGGTTCCGAGGCAGATATGATGGAACCTGAATCGCTGAATGTCTGGATAGATTCTTCGGCTCAATGGACTGGATGAGCCTCTTCAAAATGTACCATATCAGACATCTCTCGTTCAACTGCTCGGATCACTGCCCAATTGTCATTAACTGTACCCATAATGAGCACGTTACTAGTTCCAGGAAACCTTTCATATTCGAAAGCTTCTGGTCAAATGATCCCGATTGCGAGGCGGTTATCCGTTCAGGCTGGAAGAATGGGCAAGCGGATCTGAGAACCAACCTTCTCCGAGTAGCATCTGATCTGAAGACATGGAGCGACTCTAAATTCCGCCATCCGGACCGGCACTGCAATTTTCTTGAAAGGAAGATTGGCTATCTTCTTAGCAAACCCCCGTCTTGCAGCATTCTCTCCAGAATAAGTGAAACCCAACGAGAGCTGGATGTTGCCCTGCGCAATAAGGAAGGATTTTGGGCTATGCGAGCGCGTGATATTCATATAGTTGAAGGGGACGCTAATACCTGTTATTTTCACCAGAAGGCTTCAGCAAGACGCCGGAAAAACTTTATTTCTGGCATTCTTAATTCAGATGGTAGTAAAGTGTCTGACCCAGGGGGAATCCAAGAAGCATTCCTGAGCCATTTTCAGAAACTTTTCTCTGCAGGCCATTCTTACATTTCTCCCGAGATTGAGGACTGCATCAAACCTGTGATTTCTGACGATATGAACAGACAACTTTCTAAAGATGTGACGAATGACGAGACTCTTAAGGCCTTAAAGCAAATCCACTCTACGAAAGCCCCGGGACCAGACGGATTCCACGCCCTCTTTTTCAAGAATTACTGGCACATCATCGGTCCAGACTTTTGCAATTTAATGCGGGATATTTGGGCGGGGAAAACGGACATGTCTTCTCTTAATGATACTATTCTTACTCTCATTCCCAAGACGAAAAATCCGCAAGGGGTGTCGGACTTTCGACCGATCAGTCTGTGCAATGTCTCGTATAAGATCTTCTCGAAGATCCTGGCGAATCGGTTGCGTCCTTGGCTACCCGACGTCATTTCTGAGAACCAAAGCGCTTTTGTGGCAAAAAGGTTAATCACTGATAATGCCATTATTGCTCATGAAATTTTCCATTCCATGAAAACACGTACACGAGCAAAGAGAGGGATCATGGCGTGGAAATTGGATATGGCTAAGGCCTATGATAGAGTGGAATGGAACTTCCTGGAATTTGTGATGCTCAAGATGGGTTTCTGCACCAAATGGATTGCCATGATCATGCAATGCGTCTCGTCAGTTTCCTTTTGCATTAATGTCAACGGGGTGCTCACCCGAGGCTTCTCCCCATCCCGTGGGCTTCTCCAGGGAGACCCTCTTTCACCCTTCCTTTTTATTTTAGTGGCTGATGTGTTTTCTAACCTCCTTTCCAGGGCAGCCTCGCTTTCCATAATCCATGGGGCGAAAGCGTGTCGCAAGGGCCCTCCGATATCCCACCTCTTCTTCGCTGATGATTGCCTTCTTTTTTCTCGAGCTACCCCTAATGAGTGTACTGCAATCTGCCAGGCGATACAACAGTATGAACGGGCTTCAAAACAAATGATCAATCAGAGTAAATCAGAAATTTCTTTCAGCTTTGGAGTTCCCCAGCCGAAAAGAGAAGATCTCTGCTCTTTAGCTCGCATTCCTGGGGTCGATAAGCACCAGAAGTATCTTGGGCTCTCGACGGTGGTTGGACGGTCAAAGAAAGAAATCTGTTCAGCTATTGTGGATCGAATTGAAAGAAAAATACAAGGTTGGACCCCTAAAAAAATCTCCAAGGCCGGCAAGGAAATCCTCATCAAGGCGGCACTTCAATCTGTCCCCAGCTATCTGATGTCTATTTTTAAACTCCCTGACGTGGTGCTTTCTAAGATTCAATCCAGTACATCTAACTTTTGGTGGGGACGAAAGGACGGAAAAAATAAAGTCCACTGGATCGCCTGGTCTGCTCTCTGTCAACCAAAATCTGAAGGCGGAATGGGCTTCCGGGACCTATCTCTTTTTAATGATGCTTTGCTGGCTAAACAAGGCTGTCGTATGATTAATAACCCGTCATCCCTATGCACGCGTGTTCTCCGGGCTAAATATTTCCCACATAAGGATTTTATGGACTCCCATCTTGGCTATCGACCCAGTTTTCTCTGGAGAAGCATTTGGGGCGGTCGTAATCTTCTGAGGAAAGGTCTCGGCTGGAGGATTGGAAATGGTTCTACGGTCAAGATTTGGACCGATCCTTGGCTTGTTGATCAGACAGGCACGAAGGCGTCATCCCCTATTTTTCCAGGATCCGAACATGCCACAGTCTGTTGTCTTTTTGATGATCAAGGGGCGGGATGGTGTCTGGAAAAACTCTTCTCCTGGTTTAATGAGAGGGATCGGAGAATTATTATGAGTATTCCCTGTGTGTCAGACGCAGGGCCAGATCATCTCTACTGGACAAACGACAGCTCAGGTGAGTATACAGTGAAAGATGGCTACCGGCGAGCTCTTTCTGCTCAGATTTCAGAAGGAGATGCGAGGCCCTGGACATCAATTTGGAAGATTAATGTTCCCCCTAAAGTTCTCTTTTTCTGGTGGCAGGTGTGTACTGGTATCCTCCCAACTAAGAGCCTCCTTGTCTACAGACACTTTTCAAACGACAACTCTTGCCCTTTCTGCCCTTCTGAGACTGAATCCCCTTTCCATGCTCTAGTTCAATGTCCCGGGGCTCAGGAGGTTTGGAATGGCTGGGGATCAACTGTTGAGCTGTTTCTGGACACCGCCTCAGATCTTTCATCTCTCCTGATGCGATGGTGCTCCTCCTTTTCTCCGGCCAAAGTAGGCGCCCTGTGCATTTTGGCTTGGATTATCTGGAATAGGCGGAACGAGGCCATTTTCAATCATTTCCGGAGGCCCCCCAGATTTTGGATTGACCGGGCATTGTCATGGATTGCGGTTTGGCAGAACCACCCTGAACAACAAAGACTTTCCACCCACCCTCCTCTTCCCCAACATTGGTGCCCCCCACCGGAAGGGATTGTTAAGATCAATGTGGATGCCTCTCTCCCTAAGGATGGCCCAGTTGGACTAGGTTTACTGGCCCGAGACAACCTGGGAAATCCTATCGCTGCCAAATACGAAGCACATTATGCACTTTGGGAGCCCTCAGTCGCGGAGGCCGCCGCCATCCTTGCTGGATTAAACTTCGCAAAAGATTGCGGTTGGGATTCCATTCACATCGAATCCGACTGTCTCACTGTAATCAATGCCATCAATCTCACTGATGGCGGGCTTCAACCTTTCGGTCCCATTATCCGGTGTATTCACTCGCGGAGACTAGGCTTCAATTCCTGCAATTTCTCATTTATTAGAAGGGAAGCGAATGAAGCCGCTCACAAGATGGCAGGCATTGGCCCTCCCTACGAGGATTTTCTTTGGCTCAATCATTTTCCATCGTGGTTATGCTCCTGTATTTCTGCTGATCTCCATCATTAATGGATACGTCTTATTTTGTTGTCAAAAAAAAAGTCTACTTGAGCAATGCTCGATGTAGAAAACAAGAGGATTTGATTAATTCAACAATGTTGTCCATTATTCACAGATCATGATACCAACGTGAGATGAGAACTCATGTATCTTGTCTTCAAGGGTTTACCACTTTTATTTCAGGTAGAAGAAGATCAAATATGATAGATAATAATCAACCTGAAACTCCTGCACTCACTTCAGCAAATAGATAAAAAACATTCAAGTGCAATCGACAGGATAAGTGACCTTGGGGCACTTCCATTCTCTTTATGTCACTGATCAATACAGTTACTCCCCCTTTGTAAAATAATCTTTGATCTGAGTAACCAAGGGATAGTGATTGAGAAATGACATACCTTCTTCATTGGTGTGTTCTTCAAGAAATTCACAGAATAACTTCTTTTGAGTCCACCTGGAGTTGATATTGATTGAAACAGTGATTATGGAAGCTTCTTCATTCTTCTCCCCCGCAAGGGAAACACTCTTCATCATCTTCATCAAGAGTGATCCTTCATCATTATAATCTTTTAATATCAATTGAAGAATCTACTAAGGATGGAAACTTCTTCAGCTTGGCTATCAAGAGTTGACATCATTCACTACTTCTCAGGTTCTCCCCCTGAGAGCATGCTTCACCTTCAATTCCCTGCATTATTAGTACAAATACAATACAGAAATGATTACGGGAATAAGGTGGTTCCTTCTTGCTTCATCAAGAAGACATGCTTGGTTGAGGTTCTTTTCTCAACCAAGTTCCTCTGTTCACTCCAGTCTTCATGCCTGTACATTTGAACATGTATTCTGACATCTTTCGGTGTGGCATGGATCTGTTCAAATTCACTTCTGCTTTGTGTGGAGAATTGTTCCGCTTAGCAGCCATCATGAATGATACATTCTTACTCCTCTTAAGGACTGCTTCTTGCTCTGGTATTAAGGTTAGGCAACCTTTTGCAATGTGACCAGACTTCTCGCATCTCTCACACAGAACTTCTTTGATACGTGTGTTTCTCTTTGTTTGCAAACTCTCCTGCACTATGACTTCATCATGTGAAAGTTTTCCTTTTCCTTTGTCACCAGCCTTGGCCTTCTCATCTTCAAGTTTCCTTATTCTTTCCAAATATTTTGGCCAGATGACCAATATGTCATTTGGAACTTTTGTAGCTGGTTTAGGTCTTCCACATGGGTTCATCCGAGATTCATCCCACTTAGTGTTTCTCTTGGATGATTGACCCTTCAATTTCATGGATCTAAAATCCTGGGTCTTCTCAGCTTGAATACTTGATATCTTCTTGGGGAGATGTGTGTTCACCATATTCTTCTGATTTCTTCCCAAGGTACGTTCTTCATACTTAGATGGCTTGTGTGGTCTTCTGTTCTTATCAGCTCTGGATATCTGTTGACCTAGGCATGCACCATTCTTGTGACCACTGTCGTTGCATGCATCACAGATGTTATCAAGAATTCCAAATCTGTTTGCTGTAAACAGATGCTTCTGGACCTGTGGATGTTGCTTCTTCTTCTCCGGATTCCTCCCCTTTGATATAGGCTTTCCTTGTGCTTTTCCATGAAAGGGATTATAAAAACAATCCAGTGCACAGTGCCCAAATCTATTGCAGCACCATCATTGACCCACAAATCTTTTCTTCTTTGTGTCTTTTGTATTAAGTTGTTGGGCCATCTGCTTAATCTTTTGTTCTCTATTTGAGGAACCCACTTCCTCCTTTTTCTTCCCATCCACCCTAGCCATGGTGGTAGGTTTATTCCTCTCACCTTTCTTCATCCATACTTGTTTAGAACTTTTCTTCCCACCTGCACTGATTGTAGGAGTATATTTAGAAATATGAGTACAAGATGGTTTGGATGGTACCTTCACTTTCTCAGTTTCTTGTGATAGATCAAAGAGTGAATTCATGGTCTTCTTATCACATGTTGGAGGTCTTTTGACAATAGAATCCACCAGTGAGCATTGAGTACCAATAGCAACTGATTCTTGATGTGGATAGTCAAGAGTTATCATAATCTTCTTATCACATGTTGGAGGCATTTCAGCTTTAGACTCCTCCAACAAACATTGAGTGCAAGCATCACTCATTTCATACTTTTGTGAAGTCTCAATATGTGTGTTCTCAATCTTGGTCAACTGAGCTTCCAATTTTTGACCCACAATATTGAGGATGATCTTCTGATCTTCAATCGTGATCATCTTCTCTTCACAAGTCTTCTTCAACCTTTCAACCTCATCTTCATGCATCTTAACTTTGTTTTGTAACAAAGAGTCAAGTTCCCTGAATTTAATGGAAGTTTCTTCCAAACAAAAATTCTTGACTTCATTGCTCTTCTTCAGCTCAGCTTCAAGTACATGGATCCTTTCTTTTAAAGTCTTATTGACTTCCTCTTCTTCTTCAAATACTTTCACCCGTTTGATGAGCTTCATACTTTCCATAACTTTTATTTCCAACCCTTTTTCCATATTGTCAGCTTCCCTTTCTAATCGATTGATCACAACCTGCATAGATTGGAATAGGCTACAAATAATAGCAACCCTTTCTTCTGGAATATCATGCAGATATGTTCTGAGTTTTTCCTGAAAGCCCGAATTAGGGGTATCATCCTTTCCTCTGGATGAGTTCTGAGCCACCTTCTTGATACTTTCCAAGCCTAATGTTTCTTCATTATTGGAATGGCATGGAGAACAAGACACTATATCTTCATTGGATGTGGGGGACTTCTTCATCATCTTCTTCTCTTTCTTTTTCCTATTTGTCAAAGTCTTGGTGGATATAGATTTCTGCTCAGAAATGACTGCGTCATTATCAAGACTGCTCTTCATTGTTGACTCTAGGAAAGAAACTCAAATCCTCTTCTCAATAGAATTACTGGAGAATATCCAACATACGTTAACCTTTCGCTCTGATACCACTTGTAGGACCCCGGGACACCCTGAGAGGGGAGGGGTGAATCAGGGTGGCAACTTTTTCTTCTTTTAGTTGTGGATCTTGTTCCCACGTTGGTAGGAACTACTTAAACCTGTATGATGGATATGATCAGCAATTAAACATTCACATGCAGAGACAGATGACACAGCTATTTTTACTTGGTTCACCACTAAGGGCTACGTCCAAGGAGTATACGCCGACAGGTTGCCGGTCGTACCTAAATCTACTATGCTTCACTAGCTGCGAATACAAATGTTCGGGTACAGACACTCTGTCCTAGGCTCACTGCCTTTACAATTGTTTAGGGATAGCTCACTGCGTCCCTCGGGTCACTCCCGTTGACTCCCCCTGGCTCACTGCCGGTGGAGAGGATCACCTTCTTCCTCTTCCTAAGCTCACTGCTCTTGGAAGGGATTCAGTCACAGTTTATAGACCTGTAGGTCTCTTCATTTTCATGAAGGAATGCATCTTCCTCTGTATGTAGATGCTCTGTTGAAGTCCAACTTTCACCCGCAGATGAATCTCACTTTGCACCGGATGTACCGGGCAACCTCAATTTTTACGCGGTACCCTTACGGTGTCTTGCGCGCAATTTCTATGGTTTTCGCGAAATTCCTTTTTCGCGCACCTTCCAAATATTACGCGCAGCCTGGAAACTGCCTTGCCAGCAATTCACTACTCTTGCGTGAAATCCACTTTTCGCGCAATCTTCCTTTTACGCGCCAATCACCAAATTTCTGCGCAGCCTTTGCTTTTCGCGCAATCTGACTTTACGCGCAATCTGACTTTACGCGCAAACTTTAAGTTTACGCGCAACACCCTTTCTAACTTCAATTTCACGCACCAGAGCTCGGGTATTTTCTATGTCTTGAACTCTCTTGAATGGAGGACGGTCACTTCATATTTATAGGCAAAATCGACCCCGCGCGAAAAACCCTCCTTGAGCGCGTAATCCGCTTTGATCGCGAAATACAAATCTTCCGCGCACAACCATTTTCCGCGCACTGCTCGAGAATTTCGCGCACCTCATGCCTTTGCCATTTTCCGAGCTTCGGACCTCGAAACATCTTTTGCGCGAAATACTTCATCCGCTATTTCACGCGCCACTTCAATTTTTCGCGCACGCCTCCAAAATTTCGCGCGCCTCATGCCTTTACCGATTTTCAAGCTTTCGGCCTTGAAACATCTTTTGCGCGAAATACAATTTCGTCCAACCCGCTGTTTTGCGCGCCATACTTCAAGATTTCGCGCAACCCGCTAATTTTGCGCGCCCAGATCAAGTATTTCGCGCAAGCCTCTTATATTTCACGCACCACTTCCTTTTTGTGCGAACCTCCTTTTGCAGACAATCCATATCTTCATTTTCCGATTTTGAGGCCCAAAAATTTGGCAAACACTGGGAAACAGCGCCACCTTGTATCTGCTCTTTTTGTACCGCCTCCAGATCATCCATTCCTCTGTCAAAGTTCATGAATCAAACATAGATCGTTGACCACAACTCTTGAACTCGACATGTCACCACGGAATCTCCTTTGTCAACAAATTTGTATGTCGTTTGTTTGCTTTGTCAACAAGCACGATCACCTCAACAGCACTTCTTCTTGGTGATCTGTATCCTTCAGCAACTCTTTGGCTTTTATCACAAACTCCACTATTGTGATATGTGTTCATTGAAGGAACAACTTTAGTACAATTATCTTCTGATACAATGTGATGTGCATGGCCATCTCAGAAGTCAACTCATTGGCACATTGTCTTCTTCATCAACTGTCATGATCAACTTCATGCAAAGCATGTGATTCAATCCGTCAAGAAGTCTCTAGCATGGCTGTCATGATCAACTTCATGCAAAACATGTGATTCAATCCGTCAAGAAGTCTCTAGCATGGTTCTCATGAAATCATGAGTAATTGCATGGTCTTCATCCAAAAACCTCATTCTTCTTTAATCATCCTCGAATGGATTACTCCTCACATTCTTCATTGTTGTAAACAATGTATCACCTTTGACACATGTTCTTTGAACTTAAGATCAGCACAACAATCATCTGAATCACCACTCCTCTACTTCATCGGAGTATTTCATGATCACCTTCATTTTGATTTGCATTGACAACTATTGACAACAAATACAACCTTATACACAAAGTGGTTCCAACAATCTCCCCCTTTGTATTTTGTTGTCAATACCTTAATCATCTTCTGAAATGAATCCGTCAATGTCAAAATGAGAATCTTCTGCATTTCACTTTCTCTCCCCCTTATTGACAAGAAATACAAAGCGCATGGTAGGGAGGGTATCAATCCTCACATAAGCAAAGTTTCATTAATCATTTCACTCTAAGTCTACTAGAGCAATGCTCGATGTAGAAAACAAGAGGATTTGATTAAGTCAACAATGTTGTCCATTATTCACAGATCATGATACCAACGTGAGATGAGAACTCATGTATCTTGTCTTCAAGGGTTTACCACTTTTATTTCAGGTAGAAGAAGATCAAATATGATAGATAATAATCAACCTGAAACTCCTTCACTCACTTCAGCAAATAGATAAAAAACATTCAAGTGCAGTCGACAGGATAAGTGACCTTGGGGCACTTCCATTCTCTTTATGTCACTGATCAATACAGTTACCCCCCCTTTGTAAAATAATCTTTGATCTGAGTAACCAAGGGATAGTGATTGAGAAATGACATACCTTCTTCATTGGTGTGTTCTTCAAGAAATTCACAGAATAACTGCTTTTGAGTCCACCTGGAGTTGATATTGATTGAAACAGTGATTATGGAAGCTTCTTCATTCTTCTCCCCCGCAAGGGAAACACTCCTCATCATCTTCATCAAGAGTGATCCTTCATCATTATAATCTTTGAATATCAATTGAAGAATCTACTAAGGATGGAAACTTCTTCAGCTTGGCTATCAAGAGTTGACATCATTCACTACTTCTCAGGTTCTCCCCCTGAGAGCATGCATCACCTTCAATTCCCTGCATTATTAGTACAAATACAATACAGAAATGATTACGGGAATAAGGTGGTTCCTTCTTGCTTCATCAAGAAGACTTGCTTGGTTGAGGTTCTTTTCTCAACCAAGTTCCTCTGTTCACTCCAGTCTTCATGCCTGTACATTTGAACATGTATTCTGACATCTTTCGGTGTGGCATGGATCTGTTCACATTCACTTCTGCTTTGTGTGGAGAATTGTTCCGCTTAGCAGCCATCATGAATGATACATTCTTACTCCTCTTAAGGACTGCTTCTTTCTCTGGTATTAAGGTTAGGCAACCTTTTGCAATGTGACCAGACTTCTCGCATCTCTCACACAGAACTTCATTGATACGTGTGTTTCTCTTTGTTTGCAAACTCTCCTGCACTATGTCTTCATCATGTGAAAGTTTTCCTTTTCCTTTGTCACTATCCTTGGCCTTCTCATCTTCAAGTTTCCTTATTCATTCCAAATCTTTTGGCCAGATGACCAATATGTCATTTGGAACTTTTGTAGCTGGTTTAGGTCTTCCACATGGGTTCATCCGAGATTCATCCCACTTAGTGTTTCTCTTGGATGAATGACCCTTCAATTTCATGGATCTAAAATCCTGGGTCTTCTCAGCTTGCCTACTTGATATCTTCTTGGGGAGATGTGTGTTCACCATATTCTTCTGATTTCTTCCCAAGGTACGTTCTTCATACTTAGATGGCTTGTGTGGTCTTCTGTTCTTATCAGCTCTGGATATCTTTTGACCTAGGCATGCACCATTCTTGTGACCACTGCCGTTGCATGCATCACAGATGTTATCAAGAATTCCAAATCTGTTTGCTGTAAACAGATGCTTCTGGACCTGTGGATGTTTCTTCTTCTTCTCCGGCTTCCTCCCCTTTGATATAGGCTTTCCCTATGCTTTTCCATGAAAGGGATTATAAAAACAATCCAGTGCACAGTGCCCAAATCTATTGCATCACCAACATTGACCCACAAATCTTTTCTTCTTTGTGCCTTCTGTATTAAGTTGTTGGGCCATCTACTTAATCTTTTGTTCTCTATTTGAGGAACCCACTTCCTCATTTTTCTTCCCATCCACCCTAGCCATGGTGGTAGGTTTATTCTTCTCACCTTTCCTCATCCATACTTGTTTAGAACTTTTCTTCCCACCTGCACTGATTGTAGGAGTATATTTAGAAATATGAGTACAAGATGGTTTGGATGGTACCTTCACTTTCTCAGTTGCTTGTGATAGATCAAAGAGTGAAGTCATGATCTTCTTATCACATGTTGGAGGTTTTTTGACAATAGAATCCACCAGTGAGCATTGAGTACCAATAGCAACTGATTCTTGATGTGGCTAGTCAAGAGTTGTCATAATCTTATTATCACATGTTGGAGGTATTTCATCTTTAGACTCCTCCAACGAACATTGAGTGCAAGCATCACTCATTTCATTCTTTTGTGAAGTCTCAATATGCGTGTTCTCAATCTTGGTCAACTGAGCTTCCAATTTTTGACACACAATATTGAGGATGATCTTCTGATCTTCAATAGTGATCATCTTCTCTTCACAAGTCTTCTTCAACCTTTCAACCACATCTTCATGCATCTTAACTTTGTTTTGTAACAAAGAGTCAAGTTCCCTGAATTTAATGGAAGTTTCTTCCAAACAAAAATTCTTGACTTCATTGCTCTTCTTCAGCTCAGCTTCAAGTGCATGGATCCTTTCTTTTAAAGTCTTATTGACTTCCTCTTCTTCTTCAAATACTTTCACCCGTTTGATGAGCTTCATACTTTCCATAACTTTTATTTGCAACCCTTTTTCCATATTGTCAGCTTCCCTTTCTAATCGATTGATCTCAACCTGCATAGATTGGAATAGGCTACAAATAATAGCAACCCTTTCTTCTGGAATATCATGCAGATATGTTCTGAGTTTTTCCTGAATGCCCGAATTAGGGGTATCATCCTTTCCTCTGGATGAGTTCTGAGCCACCTTCTTGATACTTTCCAAGCCTAATGTTTCTTCATTATTGGAATGGCATGGAGAACAAGACACTATATCTTCTTTGGATGTGGGGGACTTCTTCATCATCTTCTTCTCTTTCTTTTTCCTATTTGTCAAAGTCTTGGTGGATATATATTTCTGCTCAGAAATGACTGCGTCATTATCAAGACTGCTCTTCATTGTTGACTCTAGGAAAGAAACTCAAATCCTCTTCTCAATAGAATTACTGGAGAATATCCAACATACGTTAACCTTTCGCTCTGATACCACTTGTAGGACCCCAGGACACCCTGAGAGGGGAGGGGTGAATCAGGGTGGCAACTTTTTCTTCTTTTAGTTGTGGATATTGTTCCCACGTTGGTAGGAACTACTTAAACCTGTATGATGGATATGATCAGCAATTAAACATTCACATGCAGAGACAGATGACACAGCTATTTTTACTTGGTTCACCACTAAGGGCTACGTCCAAGGAGTATACGCCGACAGGTTGCCGGTCGTACCTAAATCTACTATGCTTCACTAGCTGCGGATACAAATGTTCGGGTACAGACACTCTGTCCCAGGCTCACTGCCTTTACAATTGTTTAGGGATAGCTCACTGCGTCCCTCGGGTCACTCCCGTTGACTCCCCCTGGCTCACTGCCGGTGGAGAGGATCACCTTCTTCCTCTTCCTAAGCTCACTGCTCTTGGAAGGGATTCAGTCACAGTTTATAGACCTGTAGGTCTCTTCATTTTCATGAAGGAATGCATCTTCCTCTGTATGTAGATGCTCTGTTGAAGTCCAACTTTCACCCGCAGATGAATCTCACTTTGCACCGGATGTACCGGGCAACCTCAATTTTTACGCGCTACCCTTACGGTGTCTTGCGCGCAATTTCTATGGTTTGCGCGAAATTCCTTTTTCTCGCAACTTCAAAATATTACGCGCAGCCTGGAAACTGCCTTGCGCGCAATTCACTACTCTTGCGCGAAATCCACTTTTCACGCAATCTTCCTTTTACACGCCAATCACCAAATTTCTGCGCAGCCTTTGCTTTTCGCGCAATCAGACTTTACGCGCAATCTGACTTTACGCGCAAACTTTAAGTTTACGCGCAACACCCTTTCTAACTTCAATTTCGCGCACCAGAGCTCGGGTATTTTCTATGTCTTTAACTCTCTTGAATGGAGGAGGGTCACTTCATATTTATAGGCAAAATCGACCCCGCGTGAAAAACCCTCCTTGAGCGCGTAATCCGCTTTGATCGCGAAATACAAATCTTCCATGCACAACCATTTTCCGCGCACTGCTCCAGAATTTCGCGCACCTCATGCCTTTGCCATTTTCCGAGCTTCGGACCTCGAAACATCTTTTGCGTGAAATACTTCATCCGCTATTTCGCGCGCCACTTCAATTTGTCACGCACGCCTCCAAAATTTCGCGCGCCTCATGCCTTTACCGATTTTCAAGCTTTCGGCCTTGAAACATCTTTTTCGCGAAATACAATTTCGCGCAACCCGCTGTTTTGCACGCCACACTTCAAGATTTCGCGCAACCCGCTAATTTTTCGCGCACAGATCATGTATTTCGCGCAAGCCTCTTATATTTCGCGCACCACTTCCTTTTTGTGCGAACCTCCTTTTGCAGACAATCCATGTCTTCATTTTCCGATTTTGAGGCCCAAAAATTTGGCAAACACTGGGAAACAGCGCCACCTTGTATCTGCTCTTTTTGTACCTCCTCCAGATCATCCATTCCTCTGTCGAAGTTCATGAATCAAACATAGATCGTTGACCACAACTCTTGAACTCGACATGTCACCATTGAATCTCCTTTGTCAACAAATTTGTATGTCGTTTGTTTGCTTTGTCAACAAGCACGATCACCTCAACAGCACTTCTTCTTGGTGATCTGTATCCTTCAGCAACTCTTTGGCTTTTATCACAAACTCCACTATTGTGATATGTGTTCTTTGAAGGAACAACTTTAGTACCATTATCTTCTGATACAATGTGATGTGCATGGCCATCTCATAATTGCAATCTCCGCATGGCCATCTAAGAAGTCAAATCATTGGCACATTGTCTTCTTCATCAACTGTCATGATCAACTTCATGCAAAGCATGTGATTCAATCCGTCAAGAAGTCTCTAGCATGGCTGTCATGATCAACTTCATGAAAAACATGTGATTCAATCCGTCAAGAAGTCTCTAGCATGGTTCTCATGCAATCATGAGTAATTGCATGGTCTTCATCCAAAAACCTCATTCTTCTTTAATCATCCTCGAATGGATTACTCCTCACATTCTTCATTGTTGTAAACAATGTATCACCTTTGACACATGTTCTTTGAACTTAAGATCAGCACAACAATCATCTGAATCACCACTCCTCTACTTCATCGGAGTATTTCATGATCACCTTCATTTTTATCTGCATTGACAACTATTGACAACAAATACAACCTTATACACAAAGTGGTTCCAACATTGATAAAGGATCCTTATATATTTTTGACTCTATTAATCCCAGGAAATCCGAAAAATAATATTGATGTTTATTTGAAACCATTGATTGATGAGTTAAATTCATTGTGGAGTGATGGTGTTAATACATATGATGTTGCTATGAAACAAAATTTCATATTAAAATATGCATTGATGTGGATTATTAGTTACTTTCCGTCATATGGCATGTTATCTGGTTGGAGTAAACAGGGTTCGAAATCATGTCCTTACTGTATGAAATAAAACAAAGCCTTTATGCTCATCAATGGAAAAAAACCATGCTATTTTGATTGTCACTGTAGATTTCATCCAACCGATCATCCTTTTCAGAGGAACAAATCCCTTTACAGAAAAGTTACAATTGAAAGGGATGAACCTCCAAAGATAATATTTGGTACAGAGTTAAAATCAGTTGTATTTTCATTACCCCCATCACATTTGTACCAACAGTAAACCAATAGAAAATTCATGGCTTTAGGAAAGAAGAAAACTGGATAAAACGGAGAATTTTTTCGGATCTCCCATATTGGTCTGATTTTTTGGTCCGCCACATGTTCTATGTTATGCATATTGAGAAGAACTATTTTGATAATTTATTTCATACAGTTTTGGATACACAAGGTAAGACCAAAGAAAGGCATGATTAGATCTTGCCTAAATTTGCAGGCGACCAGAACTTGAACTATTTGAAAATGTTAGATCATAGAGGTTAATGAAGCCAAAATTAGCTTATACATTGTCCAAAGACATTCACTTATTATTTTGTCAGTGGATTGAAGATTTGAGACTTCTAGATGGATATGCTTCCAATTTGGGCAGATGTGTTAAAAATGGTTATATTACTGGATTAAAAAGTCATGATTGTCATGTTATAATGGAAAGACTTATGCTGATTGGATTCAGAGGTTTTTTGAATTATTTTATTTGGGATTTGATAACAGACATGTCATATTTTTTCAAGACATTTGTGCAGCGACAACAGACTACGATGCACTAGGAAAACTGGAAGAAGATGTTGCTGTAATTATATGTAAACTGGAAAAAATATTTCTGTCGGCTTTCTTGGACTCAATGGAACATATGATATTACATTTGCCACATAAAGCTAAATGTGGAGGTCCAGTACAGTTTCTATGGATGTACCCGTTCGACATATGCATGTAGAAATTAAAAAAAAATATGTAACAAAGCATCAGTTGAAGGCTCAATTACTGAATCTTATTGGCAAGAGGAAATTTCTTTTTTCTGGTCTCATTATTTTGATCTCAATATCCCTCAAAAACACAATCGCATGGGACAAAATGAGGGGAATTTTAATGAAGAAAAGGAGAATCAATTAAGAGTTTTTAATCATCCAAATCTTGTTTTTGGTGGAGTTCATGAATAATGGCTTCTAGATGATGAACATCACAGAGCTCATACATACGTTCTACTCAACTGTGAAGAAATTACATCATTTTTCATGTGAGTGCTTCTATCACATATTCTATAATTTATGTTACAGTATATAAAATTATTTTATTTGAAGGTTATATGATAATCAAATCAAGAAACAACTTCCAAAAATTACAGCAGTTTCTCTTGAAGAACGGAGACAAAAAAAATTCTCAATGGTTTCAAAAACTGGTAACATAAATTATTGATGGTTTAATATCAATTCCATTTATTATTTATTATATTGATGATTTTTTTTACAAATTTTCAGGTGTCTCAATATACTAATAAAATTGATAAGCGACTGTGTATATTGAGTAACCCACCATCCAAAACGGTTAAATCTTATAATGCATATGTAGTGAATGGTTTTTGATTTCTTACACATGCTTACGGGGAATAAAAAACAATGAACAATGGAGTTTTCTTAAGAGGATCACATCACAGAGAAACTGAGTTGAGTTTTTTGGCATTTTGGATGAAATTATTGAGCAGTGTTATCTAGGACAGAATTACATAACAATGTTTAAATGTCGGTGGTTGGATACTGAGAGAGTCTTGTCTGTTCATCCGACTCATGTAATCATCGATATTAAATATAAAATCTTCTTAAAGTAAATGAACAATTTTTACTAGATCAATAGGCACATCAAATTTATTTGTCAAAGTACTATGCTACTTCAAGAGACTTGAGTGATTGGTGGAGCATAATAAAAATGAAATCCCAGGAAAATCAGTTTACTCAAAATGAATGTGGTTCCACTGAAGTAGAAGGAATTGAAATTTTTCAAGAGACTATTCAAAATCCATATTATTCACAAAGAGATGTGAATATCGATGATGACACTCCACAATTGATGATCGATGTTGATGAAGATGTTAATGATGATACAAATGAATTTTAAATGACAAGAAATGTTGAAACTGAAACTCATATGGATATTGATTATGCTGAGGATAAAGATGAAGAAATTGACATTGACAGGTATGGAGAAGAGGATGAAGATGAACATTGACACAGTTAAATTCTGATTATAATCATAACTAATATATATCTATATATAATAGTTATTTTCAACTATCTGCTAACAAAAATCATTTTGTGTTTCAGATGGACCCTGAGCTATTTCTCGAGTTGCAGGAGGCTGACCTACCATTGGATGGGGGGATTTTGGATCATCTGACCCTCAACCTACTGGCGGTTAAGGGGGTACGTGGAGGGGGGGCGATCATGCACAACTGATGATTCCTGACCCTATCCATGAGTGACGTCCAAATATTTGTTTCGATCCACGCACACGGAGGTATGGTAACATATATATTTCAGTTAGATTTCATTAATTTATTTATATATATATACTAATTGTTTGATTAGTTATTCATTTTTCATAGTTTTTTGCATGTAGCTATTGGACAGGGGAACGCTATCTTGCGCAATTATTTTTCTCATCCATGGATCACATGGGAATAGATTCTCGTTGATGTACTACGCGACATGTTCCATCATTGGTTGGTACGTAAATAAATAATATTTATTTTGAAATTTATTTTATGAACAACTTGATATTATAAATTATTTGTAGGGTTTATGGTATCCTATCGATGATAGCATGCGCGACGCTATCCATGCGGCTTGATAGGTTTCTATGTGTGACCGTTCAAATCAGTTTTTTCACAATTTGAGAAGGACGGCCATTAAGAAATCAGGGTTGATAGAATTTGATGAGTCGTGTAGATCCCACCAACCAGAGTACATTTCATCTCACGTTTGGGATGGATTATGTTTACAATAGTTGGGTGGTAGCATTCAGAGGAGATATTCAGTGGGACGACAGAACTGGGGGAGACAAGAGGTGACACGTCGAGCTGGTAGTTGTACATTTAGTTTGCGTAGAGAGAATCTGGTAAGTATATTTTTTAAATATTTTATATAGCTTTAAATATAAACAGTTTATTTTATATTTCTGTAGGCAGTCGAGCATCCCGATATTACAGAGTTTGACGTTTATCGGAGGATGTACAGTGATCTAGCCACTAGAGAGATTAGAGGTGATCGCCAGCATCATATTGCGGTTAGTATTATGTTTTCAGTTTGACAATTAACTTGATATAATATTTTCACAATTTTAATTTTAAATTGGAATTGAAAGAGTCATATGAGGATGCGACCTCTCAGACACAGGTTCAGGGTCAGGATGAGAGGACTAAGTAGACCAGTGCTCACCATTTCAATGAGGCGGCATGGATGCAGGCAACTCAGTATGGCTTAGAGAAGGGAAGAGTGGTTGGTATCGGCTCTCATTTGACCCCTGGTACTTATTATGGTACTGTTGTAATGTCGGCATCCAGCTCGAGAGGAGCTCATGGAGAGGCATCATCTTCTAGCTCACAGTATAAGGAGTAATTGCGAGCTCAAGCTGAGCTTATAGAGACTCTACAGAAGCAACAAGAAGAGATGTGTCAGCAGCAACAACAGTAGGAGCTGCATTACGAGGAGCAGATGAATTGATAGAAGCAGCAGCAGCAGCAACAACAATAGCATGAGGAAGAGACACATCGATGGCAGTAGTAGTATCACAAGCAGATGGATTATATGCTCCATCTGACTCGTAGTTTAGGAATATAGTTTCCTCCACCATCTCCTTCAACTCCTCCACCTCCTCCAGAAGATGACCCCCCAGTGATATTTTATGTTACAAACATTTGAATATAACCTTCTAATATGAATTATTTACATTTTCTGTCTTTTATATCGATGAAAATATTAAATAATTTAATTTTTTATATATTTTTTTTTGTGAATATTGAGAATTTTAATATTTTTTATTTATTTATTGTTTTAATAATAGTAATATTATTTTTTCATTAATCTTAATTTTATTAAATTTTATTTTTTTTAAAATTAATTTATTATTTGCGATGGGACTACTTGCCCATCGCAAATACTTTGTTGTGACGGGCCCATCGCAGAACATCATATATATATATATATATATATATATATATATATATATATATATATATATATTGTGATGGGACAAGGGCGTGACATAAATGGTTTTTGTGATGTCACTATCGTGAAAACATTTATGTATATATAATACATATAATCGGAGGATTATTTGCAACGGGGATGTTGCCCGTCACAAATAATATTTTTTACAACGGGCCCGTCGAAAATAATTGTATTTGAGAAAAAGTTTTCTGCAACGGGCTATTTGTGACGGGGCCCCATCGCTAAAGCCTATTTTCAACAGGATCCCATCGCAAATAGGTCGTCGCAATTACCATGAATTCCAGTAGTGTTAAACTAAGACCCCACCTGTACTGCATAATTATAAACTGCAAATGGAAAATACCCTATGGTCTAATCTCTATAACATTAAACTACAATCTCCATTTTCTTCACCGCATGAAATTAAACATCAGGGTATTTCATGAACTAAGTGTGTCTTGATTCCCATCCTTATGGGATACATAGGAATGCCTGGATATTTTTTCATCACTTCCAGCACATGTTTTTAGAAAACTTCTCTTTTTCTTGGCCCCTTTTCCTAAGTTCTCCTAGGGGTATGTGGTGTGTTGTGGACTTATGTCTTATATCATGTTTATTTTTCATTAACCATTTCACGTACCTTTCTCAATATCTCTCCATTCTCTTGTCGCATGCACATGAAATTATATTGGCCATATCTAGATCTGGGCTCTATGACCATAAACTAAGATCTACATCATCCTCACCGAATGACATTAAATAACATGGTATTTCAAGAACTATGTGTGTCTTGATCCCCGTCCTTATGGGATACATAGGAACTATCAGGAATTTCATTTTCAAGTACAGCCCTAGTTATTATAGATTCTGCATTCCTTCTAGACCGTTGGCCTAATTATCCCAGGAGCATGTAGTGTGGTGTGTACTTTTCTTATCCCCATTCAAGTCGAGTATGATTTGTCATGCCATGTGAATTACCCATAGAACCACAATATTTCACATGATTTCAAACAATTTGATGTTAAATTATGCTACCAGGTCCCACATGACTTTGAATTGTTGTGTCTTTTCCGCATGATGTATATGTGCATAGGCTGGTCCTATCATATGACCTCAAACTGTGACACTATCATCCTAGATGCATGACAAAAAAATGGCACCACATTATGGTTTCCTTGCTTGATAGGGCATTATGTTTTTCATCGGTCATATACCATTCTATTTTTTAAGGCCTATATACAGTTCGATTCCTATGGCGATGCCCGAATTCTCCATCATGCGTCAATGAATCCAAAGAAAACACACCCATACTAAAGAACAAACAAGATCTATGAAATTCCTCTTCTTTCAATGCATAGTCTATACCTTCACAACAATCCCTTTCATAACATTAGTTTCCTTGATTCCCATCCATTTCGGATACGTAGGAATGCCCATGCATTTCATCATCAGGTCCAACCCTAGGTACGTAAAATCCTACCTTCTTTCTAGCCCCTTGGTCCAAACTATGTTGGAAGCACATGGGGTGTGTCATACTTCTTTGGTCTTCATCCACGTTGGGTTTATAATTTCCATTCCATGTACTTCTCTTCAGGGATCTCCCTTCCATTTTCTCTTGTCCTTACCACATGATGTTAAATCACATTGAGTCCAAGGAATTCCCATGGATTGATTCCTATCTCTTTGGGATATGTATAAATACCCAGACATGTTGTCCTTGGGTCCAGCCTCAGGTTCTTATATTCCTTCTCCTGGCCCCTTGACATGGGTTATCTCATGGGATCATGAATGGTGTGCTATATGTACTTCTTTAGTCCCCATTCATGTTGGGTTATTCTATCATTCCATACATGTTTCTCTCTTGAGAAACCTCTACCCCTTCCATCCTTACCATGTGATGTTAAACCGAATGGAATTTCCATAACTACATGTCGCTTTATTCTCATCCTTATGGGATACATCTGAACTCCTAGACATTTGGTCTTTGGGTCTAGCCCCAGGTTCATCAATCCATTTTTTCCCTTTTCCTCAACTCACCTCATCGATTCATCCACCCTTAACTGGACCCGTAGAACCCTTTTATTCCTCACAAACATGCTCAGATGCACTATGGTTTAGGACATAGAGAGGTGGATTCTTTATATACATGATTTTATCCATTTCCATCTTCATATCTCCCTTTATTTGGGTTTATATCACCTTTCACATCTGAATGGACCTCCGGATGGTATAGATTCTCAGACTTATGGATCGCCTACCAGTTTGGGAGAGCATCCTAGAGGATTTTGAACGACATATTGAGACATGCCCTGTGTAGAAAATTTGGTCAGTGATCGACCCTCTTTTTTTCCCCATTTCATGTCACACTATATGGATGTTGTGTTTCGAACATGGTCTATAGTTATCCTCCATTATTATTCCATCCCCATTATGCACTAAATATTGGTCCCTTGATTCACAACTCTTTCCACTCCATTATGTTTATATTGAATGTTGATACCCTTGGTGTTATCAATCAATAAACCTTTCCGTATTAAGAGGTTCAATCAGTATCATGGGGTCATCTTAGACTCCACGATGTCTCCCGCTACTAAGTATTCCATGTGTTGTAATGATCTTCTCCACCCTTGTTTCCCACATCGAGCATATATCTTGTGAGATTAAGAATATGGGTGTATTTTGTTCCTATACTGAATTAACAAATTTCTATTGGTCTAAAATCTATGAACTTAAACTAACACCTCTTACATCCTTATTATACGATATTAAACTATGTCTTCTCCATCCAAGTTCTCTGTTCATAACTACCCAACCATATGATGTCTTTATTTGAGAAGACATGGTCCCTCTGGCATTGGAATTTTCCCATTCCATGTTTAAAAACAATGTGTGTCTTTATTCTCACCCTTGTTGGATACATATGACACTCGGGCACTTTACCTTTGGCTCTAGCCATATACATTTGAACCTTGTCAGTCTCTTTATTTGGGTTTGGGTCCTATCTTCTTGGAATGCGGTGATGTAATATGTATTTATTCTATCCTACCCATGTTGGGTCTACCCCGGGTGCTACGCTGCACCTCTCCGCACCTTATGGTCTGAACATTGTGACCTTAAACTAGGAGATTCAGTCGAAAATTCAGGCCACCAAGACATTGAACATACTGTATTATTTCAGAAATATGTGGTGTGGGGTAGACTCCTCTATACTCTTTCACGTGGGGTTTGAAATAACCACATCGCATATGAAAATTAAGAGTTCTTCATCCTTCTTCCATATCGCATGATGATAAACTGCACAGACATGTCCCATGAACAAGGCATTAAACTAGGCACTTTACGGTCCAATATCTACAACATTGAGCTACACTTATTCCCATATATGTTTTCACGATGTTAAACTGTAATAAAATTACGATATTCCACTTTAAAAGAGGATATATCCCCCTTCTGGTATTGGTCGTCTACCATACCACCTCCAATAACTACGTGTGGCATGATTCCCATTCTTATGGGATACATAGTGATGCCCAGTCTTCTTATCTATGGTTCAGTCACAACCACTTTTTCCTCCCCTACCCTTTTATCCTGGGTTCTACCAAATGTGTGTGGTTTGGTGTGAACTTCATCATCCCTCATTCATGTCAGGTTTATAGTAACTATGTCTGGTACATCCATTGAGATTACCACTCCATGCACTCATCCTTCATGATGCTTAAACTGCATGGGTAATGTTCACGCTTCACACATTCCTTCATTTGGGCTTTCATTTTTTTTCACATCCAAAGGGACCCCCTAATGGTATGTATGATATGCCTCAGTTCTCTCCTATCTTCCAGGGCCAACGCCCCAAATAATTTTGAACAACAATTTGATACAAATATTGCATCTCGAATATGGTCAGTAGTTGACCCACATTGGTCTGTTCTCGTTATTGTCTAGTATGTAATGAATGATATGTTTTGAACATGATAAATAGTTTTACATCATCTTCATGCCACTTTGATTTCATCCCAAATATTTAATGCTTTGAATAGCATGGTTAATTCCCATTTTTTTTATATATCCTTGGCACTCATGGTGTTGTAACTCTGTGCATTCACGTGCATCGAGTATGAATGTTGGTTCATCTAGGGATTTCCCCACCAGAAGTATCCTTTCCCCTATTTCATGCTCTCTTTAGATGGGTAAGTCCTATAAAATCCCCTTTTTTACTACACTAATCATGGATCATGTAGTCTTAGAGGTTGTGTTAGAGAAATATCCATATACGAGATTCTGTGACCCATTGGTCTTCCCAAACAACCTTAAACTATGACACTATCTTCTTCACCGCATGATGTTAACATGCTCAGAATACATATAACTATGTAAGGTTTGATTCCTTCACTTATATGATACGTAGAGACATTCATGAATCTGATCCCCGGGTCCATCCACTGAATGGTAGACTCCCTCATCCGCCCTTCTCAGACTAGTCTTCCCTTTCAGGAATGTACAGTGTGGTGCAGACCTCTCTGGTCCTCATTCACATTGGGTTTTGAACTGCAGCACACATTTCTCCTTTGGGGTACCCATGTCCTTAACACAAGACATTAAACTATGGTCCTACCCTAAACAATTTTAGGATACCCCATGATAATTATGGGATGCATGATCATCCTCACTAGGGAGAATTACCCCCACCAGTGTGGGTCTCTGACGACTTTTCATTCAAAAACAATGTTTTTATTGATTCTTATCATTATGGAATACGTAGAAAAACACAGGAATTTCACCTCGGTCCTAGCCCCATCATCATTAAATTTTTTGGTTCTTTTCCCACTAATCATGGTATGAACTCAATTCCCTATATCTATGAGTTCCCAGTCCATGTAACATGACAATAAACTATTAGGCAGGGTACATGAAGTACAACCTTAATCTATGTGCAACATCCTAATTTTATAATAATAATTTATCCTATGCTTCTTCCTCACTGTATGATGCTAAAATGCATGCTTATCATACCCATTTAACGAACTAAAATTTTAGATCATCTTATGTCCTCACCAGATAGGTCCCTTCAGGAAGTAGGAATGATCATGATTTAGATCGATACGCTCATCCAAGGCATTATTTATATGGTGGTAATTCAAATAGTGTTGGACTCTATTCGAATAGACCATTACTCAACCCCACACTTTTTGTACCCCTTATTTGGATCCTCACACTCTTTCACATCTAAAGGGATCCCCCTCACCCTCTTCCACATCTGAAGGGACCCCGAAATGACATTGATTCTTGAACATTGGGATTGCCTACCGTGTAGGGCCAACATTCTAGAAGATATTGGACAACATTTTGAGTTAGTCCCTGTGTTGGAGAATATGGTGAGCAGATTCCCCTCGTTAGTTTGTCCCCATTTCAGGCTAAAATGATATGGTACTGTGTTTTGAATATGGTCAACAGTTATCCTTCATCATCATGTTTCCTCTTAATATGTTCTGAATTTTGTGTATCGTGAATCACACATCTAATTCCACTTTGTTCAGATTGATTCTAATGCCCCTGGCATTATCCCACTGATGTACTAGAGTGAAATGGGAAGGTAAATTTAACTGATTTGAGAAATCAATCCTCTAGTTACAACCCCTCTCCCGGTCCCAAATATACTATATGGTCATGTGAGCCTCGATTTCCCAACAATTGGATGGCACCCTCATACACAAAGTGAAAAATTATGTAGTCATCCGTTGTTTCCCACATCATGTATTACCCACATGAGGTTCAGGATTGATCTCTGGTTATTTCATAGTATATTTTCAATATACGCTAATTATAATAAACATGAAACAAGATATCTATGCACACTCTTAAAATAAACAAACAAGAATGAATGTATGCTTGCTAGTTCATGAAAATTACAACACCCATGGGTTGGACCCTCCAATGGATTGATTGACCTCCTCAACAGAGTATTATAGGACCACCAATATTTGATGTGTGGCCTCCATAAATTCATATCATCTTCTAAGTTCCCTATCTTCCTTCTTGTCTGTGAGGCGCAGTTCATTATCCCGGATCAGTGCATGATACCTCTCATCTTGGATATTATCCATTACATTGGATTATTTCCCTATATTCTATTTTGATTATGATGTCTGAGTCTGTAATTGCGATATAAACTCTGTTTTGGTATCAATGAAATAGGAACACCCACCTACCTACACTCCTATGCATTGGATCTCCTGTTAAACATCCAGAAGCCTCTATAAATTTACCGGATTCCTCTGCTACCAGTATACACTAAGGAAACATGTGTGATCCTAGACTCTCTCAGCAAGGCAACATCAAATGATAATTTAAGGTCACCTAGCATCTACTCCTCTATCACAAAATTCTCCTAACTGGGGGATACTTTTTCCAACATGGCTTACCCACTCTAATAACAGAGTTTTTTCGATAAAGCACTTGATCAATTTCCATGACCAAAAATGGATGGACTTTTTATCCTCTTCATCAAAATAAGACCTATCGCGGTCCTCTGGGTTGACAGGTTTTTATGTTGGGAACACCTCTAGAAGTTAGACATAAGGATCTTCCTCTGGTGTCTCGTCAGGCATGTTGGGTTCCACATCATGTGGCTGGTCTTCATCCATGGATTCCACCTCAACAATTTCTGATTCTATCTCTCTAGTAACCACACCCTTGGTCAAAACTACTATGATTTGTTCCACGACAACCAGTGTTACCCTTAGGAAAGGATCATTGGGAGCCCTAGCCATCCCCGAAAGTATGGCCCATGCCATTTGAAGAACTGTTCAGATAGAACTATACAATGTCACTGGGTCGGGCTCAATAGACAATGGTTATGAATTATATGAAGTAGAGGACATAAAAAGGTCAAACTATGGGTCTCTCTCTCAAGAAACTGTTGTTAGAATCTTAAGACGTGGCCCCCATATGTGGTCAGGAACTCCAAAGAATCCGAGAAAACCACGCAGGGTGTTAGAGGCATACTAGATTCTGCAATCACCCATGTCCCAGGTGCATACCCCGAAGCTATGTCTGCTATCGTGCAATAATAGGTTTTACATATAAGTTTATCCAAAACATTGAAAATGTCAGTTGAGAAATCCTAGATTACCTAAATGAGAACCACATCAGAACAGTTTAGAATTTACCTCAAGTGTTTCGAAAAACTCTTCCATCCCTGGGCCTGTAACCTCACCTTCTTCCAAAGGGCCCCCCTGTTATCCATTTCTCCCCAAGAGGACCCCTCATATTTTTTAGGTAAAGAGAAACTCTCCCTCATATCAGCGTAATATATCCGGGGTGGTACTGTTTGACCATGAATTACTTTCACCCAGTTCTTCGTTGGACTCAGAGTACCCCATGAATGAATGACGTCCTCCATCTCGATGATGTATTATTCCCCTTTCGCATAAGACACCCAAAAGTTGACCACAACACAAACAATTTCTGACATATCCATCCCATTATGATGGATGTGATCCCACATCTAGGAAAGACTGATAAATTTTCTGTTGTCTTCCAATTTTTCTGATGCTTTTGGAAATACAGAATCGTGAAGACTATCTATGTGTTGAAGCCGCTTCCCAAGAACCTTGGTGAGTATTATACAGAACCCTCTATATGTCCTTCTTTTCATCATGCACTGATCATCTGCGCCATCAGATCCATCATTGTTTCCTACCCTCCACTTGGTGCTGGCCTTGGGATCAGTAGCCCTTCCACAGCCCTTCCATTAAGATGTGCATCGGCTCCATCACTGCGGCATGGTCTTTCCATTTTATTACCCCAAACATGAGGCTATGGGGGTAACCCATCATTGTAACAATTGGTTATTCACTTCAAAATATCCCCCTCATAGGCTTCTTCCCATATCTTTGCATATTACTTGACAAACCCGTAGGCAGCAGCAGGCTGAGGTAGTTCATTCTTCATTTTTTCATCCTCTTAGGTGAACATGATACACATATTCTTCATCATGAAAGGATTACCGTCATACCATACTCTTAGGTAGACTTGTAGGTGAAACCTTTGTATGCACATGAACATCCTCACAAATTGGTGATGGATGGATGTTTCAAAGATATGCTCCCGGTCTATTTGTGCCACCAGAAATCCTCCCCAGAAGGCCAGAAGATAAGACTGATGCTCCGCAGTTCCATATATCTCATCTTTGAATACACATATTTTCATCGAAAATGGATGGAAGTTGAATTCATATACATTAAATACTCTATTAAGCACAAGTGGTGGAGTCATCATGGATGGATATCTCCCCACTACATTCAGGACGGATTCTCAGAAGTCTGATCCAGGAAGAGAAATAGGTTTCAGATACTCATAGAATCCCTTATGTTTCATTATCCATATATACAAAAAATGGTGTGGTCCTCACACCATATGTGTCTTCTTTCCCTCGCTGATGTGCCACAACACCATGTATAGTTTGGCCAACACTGGGATCTATAGTTTGATACACTTCCCCATCGCCATCATGGACACCATAATGAATGTACTCGGTCACACACATGTGTTTGTGTCCCAGACCGAAAACATTCATCTACAGATAAACACAAGGATAAACTCAGCTAGCCTAACCACCGGTTTCTTCTTGGTGGTATCGTTGTACCCCCATAGCATCCATTTCCTTTCCTCTAGTATTCTTTAGTAGGAATTCTCTTTGCTACACTAGGCTCCCATTGGACTGGTGGGAGGCTTGATCGGTAGCTTCCTAGGCATCTCCTCCCATTCAGCATCATGCATTGGTTAGAAGTTTTTGAAACACCCAATCCACAAGTTGAAATGGGTCCCCCCCCCCCTGATTGTTTGTTCTTAACTGGAACAAGGTCAATCATTTCATTTTCTATCCAAGGCATCTAATTTAGATCCTCTCATGTGTTCTCTATAGGGAGGAACTTGTTGTACATCTCCCCCAAAATTAGAATCCCAGATATTTAAGAAGGTCCTTGAGGATAATTCCAACCTTCCCATTATGGTGATGGAATGTGTTTGTTGTCACCAACCATCTTCTCCACAAATATGGTATCATGTGTTTCACCTAGTAAATGTGAAATTGGAAGGCCCGCATAGCTTCATACAACCCTACTTACATTATCTCAGCCTAAAATTCCTTACAGGATGCAGAAACCCTGTAAACCTAGGCCCAGTCCTCCATAATGTTTCTACCTTAGAACAGGTCCCAATAGATGGTCCACCCCTTCTCCGGATTCCCTAAATCTTTCTTGAGTATGGTATAGTACTATGGGGGGATATACCTCTAGGTACAATGCTTTCTCATAAATGTTTTTGATGTGATTATACTGAATGTTTCTATTAAAAGGCATGTGATCCTCCCATGTATAGCCATCAGCATCCCTAAAGCACTAGAACTGACATAGGGTACTCTTGAACTAGTAAGTTGGTTCATCCCTACTTTCTTCAGGGATGGGAATGTCATCCCTCATTCCAAAGCCATTCAGAGGCAGTCTCTTGTAGTGAGGATAGTTCTTTTAGTTATTTTACAAGAGATCCTCCAGGGATTCATGATCTAAATGGATTCACACATATTCCTTGCTGCCCATATTATTCTCCATCTCTTTCATTTGGGAAATATTTACAGGAACCCCCCCCCCCCCCGTAAGAAACATCTTGGTTGCCCATTTTTTTCCAATACTTTATTATCTTTTTTTGGTTTTCAATGTTCGGTTGTAAAGTCCGATCGAAAATCTCTATTATGGAGCTCGATCATAGAGCTCTACTATAGATCCCACAAATAGAACTCACAAAGCACACGATCATTGATTCAAAGGACTCTTTTTATGGTGTATAGTAAAAAAAATAGATTATTGCGCAACAATTCATTGAGAAGTATTCACAATGCACTAGTATCTTATCTCAGTTCACAAAGTGTGTTCGTGGGGAGGGTAGAGATTTTCAATTCGAGAGCTGAAGAATGAAAACATCGAATAAGGTGTAGAAAATAGAGGTTTATTGTTCCTCTATGTATATTCAGAGATCCCCCAACACTTGGCGGTGTGCATAGCCATGGAGAGAATCATGGCACTTTTCCCGTGGTAAGCTCCGAGGCATTTTTAACCCTCTCTTTATGTTCCCTCATCGTTATCTCATTTTGCGATTAGCTAAATTTTAGAAATCTAACCAACAAATATGATCCTTGTTTTTATCATCAACTCCCATCTTGTGTGTGGGATTTTTGGCCTCAAAATCCAATCCTTGTAAAAAGAAAAAAAGGACACTAAAAAATAGTGCAAAGGGGCTACATCGCAATGAAACTTCACAAAGCTCATACGCACCGCATCCAGTGCAAAGATATAGGTTGTCTCTGCGAACTCGATAGAGAAAAAGAGATAGTCACCTCTACAGGTCTGAGAAAATATATGGACATCTATGTGTTGTGGAGGGAAGTAAGGTCACCTCTGTGAGTCCTTCAAAATTTACCAAAGCCTCTACGACCACCATAGAGGTAACGAAGGAAGCCTATGTGCCATAGAGGGGATTATGGTCAACTTTGCAACTCTGAGAAACTTGAAAAAATCTATATCCAGTTGCAGAGTGAGAATTCATTTGCAGTGGTCCCTTATCCCATCGTGATCCTTGACACCTATAAACACCCCCCCCACACACACACACACCAACGGATTGAGACTCCAACCATTTTCCTTCCGAATTAAAAATTTTTGAAACATTCCATTCTCTGTGAACCAACTTGGAAAATGAGTCATTTGCGGTACTTGAGCATTGAGAAACCCTTCTCCCTCTTCTCAAAATTACCCCCTCTTAGAAGAGGGATGACCTTTGTGAAGCCTGTCGTCTATCACAAAGGAAGAAGACCCCTTCAGGTACATGGGACTTCCTGAAACACCCAATATTCATGAAGCACCCTCCAAGATCATGTGAACTCCATGATTATGATGGGTCGCTATGCTTCACGAGGCCCTCTAATTTTTGAATCCCTATCTTATACGAGAACTATGGTCAAAGAATCCCTCTTCCCTACAATCTCTATGCTCTATAAATCCATGTTCTCTGCAAGCCCAATGATCTTCGAATCCTGGTGTTTTTTGATCCCTGTTCTCTATGAGCCCCTGTCCTTTACGAGCCCATGAGCATTGAAAATACCCTCTTTGCGAGAACTCTTGCTTTGTGAACCCCTCTTATGTGTGGCCCTCTAGTCTTTTACAAAGATATTACAATTCCTCTTAGGTGGTTCATCATGTTGTGTTGCACTGCCTCATGCTTCTTCTCATAGGCATGATAATGGATATTGCTTATTCACATAGCCATGCTAATGTGGAATCTTCAATGGATAACTCCACAACCTTATCTCTATATGGAATTGTCAGTTCCTTCACTTCACCAAAGGGTTAAATTGTACCAGTTATGTATGTCGTAGGGGTGAAGAGAGAATCCTCTTTGTTCGGGCTATAGGACGATAAACTCTCATGAACCCATGTCCTCAACACATGACATTAAACTGTGACTACTGTATGAGGGATTAGTTTGAGAGGACAAAGAATGGGATGGTAAGCCATTCCCTCTCACTCCACCTCTCCCTTCGACCTTTATTTCCATTAACACCTCAGGAATCCTCAACAAAAGCCCTGAACTAACATGATAGGGTGCTCATTGTATGATGGACACATCCTCCTCAAACATCTAGACATCCTTCTCAGGCGTTCCTCCAAGATTAAGTCCCAATAGTTTTCTCATATGAATCTAACTAGGCATAAGTCCCTATCCACCCCTAATGGACAGACCTTGTTTGACTCAATCATCAGGTCTTTGGTTTCCTCTTGTTTCTCACACCGAACCTGACTCAGGTGGGGTTAGAGTAAGAATCAACAATGAAATCCTCTTTGGGTCATTAATCATATGTAAACCTTAATATAATCTACCCCAAAATAAACATACTTTGATCCTTCCCATTTCCAAGAAAGGTACGTTGAAAGGCTCCCTAAGGTTCAAGCCCATCACCCATCAGTCCCAACATCTTCACATCGTTTCACCCTTGTACCGCACAATGTTAAATTGTATACCCATTTCATCCTTCATGGTGTTAAACTATACTCTTTTTAATTAAGTGGGTTTTTATCCTTTTCTCCTTAACAAGGTACATAAGAATCCTCCTAGAGGTTCAACCCCAAACACAGATAAACTTCATTTTTTCATTTTTTGGGACCCATATCATTGTTCCACCCTTTAGCGGTATCGGACTAGTTCTCAGGCAGCAAACCATTCATAGGCCCCGCCATCAATACATCCTCCTAAAAATAAGAGTACATCTCTTGTGATGATATGTTAACCATGCATAAGCCCCAAGCATGTCTTCGGGTTGTTATCCTTTATGTACACCCCGAGTCTGTGCCCAATTCATTAACTATGTGGACATTAATGTTTTCCCCTTTCAAGAAATGTGCATAGAAAGCCTCCCTAAGGTTCAATACCATCATCCATTTATCATCCTAAACTCTCTTTCGATCCAATGTGTTTTGGGAAGATCATGACATAGCCCAGAGTTTTTATTCCCTTTGTGTCCCCATCCATCCATCCATTCTCATGAGATTCCTTCTCATGTGACTCATTTCCCCATTCCAGAACTATGTGGACTTTGATTCCCTACCATGGGGATACATAGTAAATGTCCCAAAGTATCAATACCAACACCTTCATCATCACATCGGTCCACATATCCATTAATTATACCCCCCCCTACACTTCATCCATATCGATCCTGATTTCATCTAAGCCACCACATCCTGGTGATACCATATCATTCATCCCAGTACTCTTTGTATAACTCAAGATTCTAACCTTTCTTATATCCAAATGGGTTATTCGATTGTTTTCCTTCCTGTGCACCCCGATTCTATGTCTTACTCTCTCGAACAATGAGGGGTCTGGTCCCTTTTTATGTATGTAGGAGAAATAATTGAGGTGCAATCCCATCCAATGGAAAACCTTGGTGTCCCCTTTGTGTGGGACCACTCTACTCTCTGTTTCTCCCATTTGTGGTGTCCAAATGAGTCTTCATGATGTAAAACCTTCCCCTATGTGGGACATGTCATCCTAGGTTCATCCAAATTGGGTGACCTTATCCATCCATATGGTAAAATTTCTAGGTGGTCCCTCCTAGGTATATACCCTTATAATCCACTCCCATATGTTTTCTGATTAGTCTGATCCATCTCTACTAGATGCTAAACTCATGGTATACCCCATGTTAAACATGGGAAGCTAAGGAAAACCTTGGGGACATTCCTCTGGCATAATATTTCTTGCATTTGACTTGGGATGAATCAGAATTCCATTTCCTCGAGAAGCCCTATCATAAGGGGAATAAATTCAGTTGTCCTAGTGTTTCAGCGTCCATACATTCCTACGATGCGCAACGTGACTACTCCGTTGAATGAAGGATTCTTCCCTAACTTGACCCTATGGATTTTTCTAATAGAATCTATGTAATTAACCAGTATCCATAATGTTTTGGAACTAGGAAGAGTTTCATGAACACCATGTTAATGTTTAAGGGAGACCTAGACTAGGAAATTAATTCTGAGCATAAACCCCTAGAAGGAGATGCTAACAGCGCATCATTTCATTTCGATCAAGGAGAAAACATCACTAAAGAAGCGATAGATGTCACCCAACATTGTAAAGTTAGAATATGGGGCACATAGTTGCGCATCCTTGAAAGACAAATGCACACCCCAAAAAAAGCATCAGAAACAATCATAGAGGAATATTATAAATCATCCTATCGGTGGATCATATATTGTGTGACTCAAGATTGTGAGTTCTTCAATCAGACTCTGAATTAGTGGAAGTATCTATAGGGATTTTATATTATAATAGTGTAATTTTGATAACACTATGAGATGCAGTAAAAATATCCTCATGTGGTACATAGAAGTAACTTATGTAGGTGTGGATATGTTTTATCTAGTGGGACTCTAGATAAGAACAATATGGTACGTATAAATGAATGGAATGGGACTTTATCTATTTTAACCATCTATATGTAGTAAAAAATCTATAACCATGGGTGACATCTCGTTACGATAAGGACGTAGGTCTTCATAATGAACCTTTTAAAAATAATATGTGTTGTTTTCTCAATTAATTTCCTCATTTCATACAATATTCACTCATCTTAACATGATACATAGGTGTTAAGGTGTTTAATTGTGGAAAATAATTTATTGAGAACATGTCACAACTGATTTACCCCCCCCATCAATGCGACTACATGATCCTTAGGAAATTTAGTAATACCACATAAAAAAAGGTATCATCCTCCCATGGAGTACCTTGGTTTAAGAATCAACTATCCTGAATGGTCATTCAGTCATAGATAAATCAGGTTCAAACTCATGATCTCTCTATCTCAGAACATGAGATGTATTAGTTTGATACTTTCACTATTTTGATACATGGAACACATTATGTATCGACATAAACTGCATTTGATGTACTAAAAATATGAAACTTTACCCACCTTGTCAACAACCTCGAACGGTCCCACAAAAATAATGAGCAATTTTCCCTTGCCTCTTAAGCCTTCGATGAGAAAACTGAAGAGACATATTCTAGAAAAAATCGTCACCAACTGATAATTACAAAGGTCTATAATGAAAATCATCATAAGTTTTATATCATCTCTAATCCATCAACATCATCTAACAAATCTACTAAATATTATCTATCATATCTTTGAAAAGGCTTGGTCCAACTAAGGATCATTCGCCAATCTCCAACCAACCCAATGATGAGTTACAAGGTCTGTCATCAAAGTCTCAAAATAATCCATTATAATCATGAACTGATAACTATTTTCACAAGAAAACTCAAAGTGTCCCTAGTGATTATCCTAATATCCACCAAAGTAAAGAACTAAATCTCGTATGAATTACTCAATAATCTATATAGTTCATTTTGTATGGACATCTGACTGTGGATGGTATGATGTACTCAAATAGATGTGAGATCCCAGTACTTATTGAAGGCCACTCCAGTAATTATAAATAAACAAATGATCTCAATCATAAGCCATAGCAGATATAACTCCATCCAAACGAACAATATCTTTCACATAGCAATTTATGATCTTCTAAAAATTGTTTGTATCCTGAAAGGGTATAAACTGTTCTAATTTAGTCATCTAATAGATGAAGACCCATATCACATTCTTCTTTCTTTGGGTATGTGGAAACCCAACCACAAAGTCCATATAGATCTCATCCCACTTCCATGTAGGGACTAGATGTGGATGAATAAAACCCAAATGTTTGTGGTGCATGACCTCATGTGTTGGAACATATAAAAATGAGAGGCAATATCATAAATTTCATGTCTCATTCATGGCCACCATAACTATCAACACATTTCATATAACATATTTGGGGTTTTTGGGTGTACTGCTAACTGGGAACTACGAAAATTACCCACCCCAGATTTCTTTACCAATGAAGGTACCAAAAAATGGTTCTGAAAGAGAAGAATTCCATCTTAGTATAATGACCTATCAAGTGAGGTCTCCCCACCATTAATGGAGTATCTAATTCTATATAACTCATCATAGTGATGATGTTCCTGAATAACCAATTTGAGAAGATTGTATATCAGCTGAACACGGGCAAAAGAAACCTCAACCCATGACTCTCTTACTCTAATATGAAAATATGAAAATAAATCCATCATGTTACACTCTTAAAATGATTCTTTCACTTCATGTATTTGAAGTTTCCTAGTTAAAGCATCATTAACAAAATTCCATTACCCTAGGGTATAGGCAATGTCAAAATGGAAAGACTACAAGTATTCCACAGAACACATCTGGCGGAGAATTAAATATTTTTTAGAGAAGATGTAACTAAAGATCCTATGATCATAAAACATGGTAAAACTTTATCTATAAAGGTAATCCCACCAACTCTTAAGCACATTCTTCATAGCTACAATTCCAAGGTCATGGTTCAGATAATTCTTCACATGCAGCCTAAGTAGACGAGATACATAAGCAATGAAATGATTACCCTACATAAGAATGTTTCCCAAGCCTAAACCTGATGCATCAAAAAAGAGCATAGATCCCTACCCGGCCTCTAGAAGATTCAACACTATAAGATTAGTTAAAACATGTTTCAACATAAGAAAATAATTATGACATTTCTTATCCAAAGAAAAAATTACTCCCTTCCGAGTCAGAGCAGTGATCAGAGAAGACAACTTCGAGAATTCCTCTATGAACCGATGAAAATATCCACCTAATCCTAAGAATCTATGAATCTTAAATGCATTTTATGGTTTATAAAGATTAATTACAGCCTTCACCTTCTCAATATCAACTAATATTACTTGTTATGACACCAAATATTCCAAGAACTTCACTTCCCATATCGATAAATCATGTTTCGAAAGCATTTCATAGTGCCGACGATTTCTCAGCAAACATAGAACTGTTCTCAGATGATGCACATGATCCATCTCAGACTTAGTGTAAATGAAGATTCCATCCACAAAGATATGACGGTATAAAGGTACTCCTAGAAAACTATTTTTCTCAAATCCATGAAAACTAAATAAGCATTTTTTAGACCAAAGGGAATAAAAAGGCACTAGTGACGACTTTAACTACTCAGAAATGTGGTTTTTGGAAGGTAATATTCTTTTATTTTCAACTTATGGTAACCAAAACAGTGTTCAGTCATCAAGAACAACATTTTCTCTTTCAACTGATCAAAATTATCATCAATCTATGGAAACAGATTCATATTATGTACTGTAACCTGATTGAGTTTTTGATAATCAACAAAACAGAGAAATAAACCATCAACATTCTTAGCGAAGATAACCGGAATCACCCATGGTGACATGCTCAGGTGTATGAAGCCTTTCTCAGGAAGATCATTCAACTGGGACATTGGCTCTTTCATTTGATTTAGTTCCATATGTAATAAGTGATATTAAATGGTTGAGTACCAAGAAATAAGTCAATAGAAAACTCAAACTCTATTACCGGAGAAAAAATAGAGAATTCATAGGGAAACATGTCGAGAAACATGGTGATGGATGGAGGGAGATCACCACCTCAATATTATAGCTAACGATCAAAGGAAAAAATATATATCACTTTCCCTAAATCTGGATAAAACTTTCCAGCCCTAGTTAACCTTGGGTCCCATTCTCCCTATAAGACATGGTACACACCATTGGGTGTATTGAAGGAGACCCATCAAAGATGAAACACAATTCGGGTTGTCATTTCAATGATCCAATCAATCCAAAAAAATCCATCAAGAGATTTCATGTCAAGAACATGAAACGTCCAATAAATCTCAACATCTAATAGAGATAAAGCACAATAGGGACTATTTAGACCCTTCTATCTCTTCATACTAAGGGGTGTAGTAATATTCAATTCACAAGATAAAATATCCATAAGAAGATTAAGAATATTAAAAATAAGGGTTGAAATAAACAAATGATATTCACCAGTATCAAATAATGTTGTCCCTAACGATGAAGCTATAGTCATTTTACCTCTTATAGTCCTTAGCTTTCAAAACTGTTAGAAACCAAAGGACATCTTCCATGAACTTTATGAGGCCCAAAAAAATCCCATCTATTGAGAACCAAAATAAGAATTCTCACACATCCTCTTTATCTTTGAAAAATATACACATTCACAGTGAGAGAAGGAAACTCTCGATGACCCTGACTTACCATCTAGGTTCATCTTGACCATCATCTCTATATCTAATACATCATAATAAGAAGAAAGTTTCAGCAAGAAACCCTAATAAATAATATTTAATTGAAGTCCGAAATCAAACCATCAATCCTTCATCTTTTCATTTGTTACAATCTCAGGTGAGAAATTCATGATTTTTGGAAAAATAGTTTTCATAATTTTTTAGTTTCTTATTATCCTTCTCATGTATGAAATACTCTTTATACAAGGACAACAGTATCGAATCTGGATATAACTAGTTACTCAAAATAACATTGAAGTATTTACACTCTAATCTCTCATGATTATTCATCATTGCCATCATGTCCCACTATCACATGCTTAGTCCATCCTGCATGAAGGTGGAACACTTCACTTCGATTTCATTGGGTGTGTCCAAATACCAGAACAAATAGTCCATTAATCTTAACCATTCCTCAACCCATTGAGGATAATTTGAGCCTTTCAATGGATCTGGATTCTGGTGAATGAACTCTTAAGAAAAAATGTTCATAATGACCCTCTAATGTTCCACAGTTGGAGATCTAAGGGGAACAATAGTTGGTTCCTATCTCATATCATGGAAAGTCCGCACAATCACCTAAACTAGAGTCAGGTCCATAAGAGGATTCACTAATTGAGATTGAGTACCATCTTCCTCCACGATTTTATTTTCATGTCTTCTCAATGACATGATACTACACAACATCAGTAGGCAATAATGAAGACATCAGATTAACACTCAAATTGAGAAACATAGGCTTTAATCCCAATAGATAGAATCTAAAATATTTCGATTTCAATTAATCCAAATAAACCCTTGTAAAATATTATAAATAATACACAATAAATCTTCCATAACAACCCTTTTTGACTTAAGGTTCATTCTTTTGAGTGTTTTCCATTCACTCAATTGAAAATACCTCTTATGTCCCTAAAAGATTTCACAAATTCATACTAACATGAAAAAAAATATAAACATAGAGCCCTAATACCACTTTGTAATGAACCACCCTGGGTACCCTGGTAACTTAATAATTGAGTTGGCCCTCACATAGCCTGGAGGAAATTCTCAATACCCACGGGTCAGCGACTAGCACCTATCATTATACAAGAATGAAAGTGGGAATAATTATTTCACTAAGAATGTGGAAGTTAAAGAAACAAGATAGTATTCATATGAAATGAAAATCCACTGAGGGTAATTTACCAAGATACAAACCAGCATAAACAATCCCAAGTACTAAAACCAGGTACCATAAAATAGGAAAAACATCCCAAGACCCTAAGGATGCAACTCCCCAAGTCCACAAATCAACAGCTAGAACCACCTCCAAGTGGTTCTTTACCCCTGCTTCAACCTGGTAGGAGATAATCTACAATCACACAAAGTTATAAGTAGTGTTTGATCCAACTCCTAGTATAATTTCACCAAAATATTCCACAAAAATACTCTAATATCAAATTAACCACGAAAGTGCTTTAAATTTTAAAATAAATAGGGTTTTCATTTTCAAAAAATAATTTACAACAATCATGATCTATAGGTCAAAAGATAGAAATACTTTAGAAATTCATGCTACACATTTCAGATGATATAAATACTTTTCAAACAAAGCATTACTTTTAAATTGATCAAATAAATATAGAATGATGTCGCTTTTAAAAAATGGATTAAATAAACACTTTTATATAAAACAGTTTATATAAGTTCACAAGGCATGTAAGACAGTGTAAAACAATAGAATATATTCATTTGAAATAAATAAATTATAGAAATGTGGTTATATTCCTAAGATGGTATGATATTTCTAGGCTATAGGGAGTCGACACTGTGAAATGAAAAATATGTACATATGCCCCTTTTGGATATGACTCGTCACCATCCCCTAAGGGATGTGATGTGCTTATATGATGTTATAGAACGTTGTAAGTTCTAAGTTTTTTTCCAAATAACACACTAACTACCTAAGGCCTACATGTTTCCTAATACAAAACAATTATGGGAAATTTATTTTAAGACTGTTTAAAGTATAATTAAATAACATTCCCATAATGGGATTTCAGTAATAAGCATGCCTTTTCATGAATATGAAACCCTATGGTTTCTATCAAATCATTTTTAAGTCATTTTCATAAAAAGAGATTTGAAATTAATTACATTCAATTTCACAATCCAATTTCATAATTAAATTATACAATTCATTTTTTCAATCAAATTCCATCAATTTCATAATAAACCCCCAATTCATTGGAATTGGAGTTTTTTACAATTTTCCAGGAAAACCATTTCCATAATTAAATTCAACAATTTAATTGAAACAATTTCCAGCAAATTCACAATTTAAATTTCACAATATTCCATAAACACACCCCAATTTAATGGAATTTAGTGAATTTTAATTTTATGCCCAAACCCAATTTTCCCTAAAACACCCAATTCAATTGAATTGGGTTTTCAGATAAAAAATTTGAAATAAATTTAATCAAAAACAAGAAATTTCATTTAATTCAATCAATTTAAATTAAACAAAAAAATTTATGATTAATATATTCTTAATGGAACAACCTACATCAGTATCATGGGATCTTGAATCACAATGTCGAAAATGGAATACTCTAATAGAGAATGACGCCAACATAGATCTAAAAATTAAACCTAGGTTTAGATCCAATATAGTGGTTATTCGATCCAAAATTCAATACAGGGATCCATGGAACCCTAGAGATAAGAAGAGAGGCAATGGGATTTTAGGAAAGGGAGGAGGAAACTAAACCTAATAAGATCAGAGGGTATTCCTCTACCTTTGAATTGATTCTAGGAGGGATTCAAGGAGACAAGAAATCTTCTTACGAGCTCCAACGAAGGGAAAATTAGTTTGAGTTGAAGGATGTATGTCAAGGACCAAAATGGTGGGGTTGAAAAATGTCAATAAAAAATTGTATTATGTTCAAACCCATCCCCATGGTTTCAAAGGTATAGGTGCATTGTTTAGACAACCCATGTACAAGCCATGCACTTGTGTTAAATAGTCCGCATTGTTTATCCCGAGAGGGAACATGGTTTAGTAAACCATGCAAAACAAGTAAGAATCCCACTATCTAATTTCTACAATTTCTGTTGAGAAGAGGCATAGTTTTGAAAATTGTAAGCCAGCTGTTCACTAACCCATAAATTCCAAAGCATTCAAAATTTCAACTGGAGCAACCCGATGAAAAACCGAACCACAAAAAGGTCAAAAGGAGGGGTTTAGGAAAATAAGAGAACAATACTAGGATGTTAAATATGGCCTGATGATATCATTGTATAATGATATAGGAGGTTAAAGATGATGGTCGATTTGAAATGATTGGCCTACATGATCCAGATCGACCAGTTATCATTATTTTCGGCTTTTTTAAAATGTAGGAAGAGTACTGATACGTCTTTTTACCTCATCTAAACCCCCATAGTTTTGGGACGTGGTATTTGAATCAATGTTCACTTTTATCTATTCAGAAATATTGATACCATCTAGTACAACCACATACCATCCTTCCACCATGCATCCGTGCACTACGGTGTCGTGGCTGCACCTTCTTTATCGGCCTTATACATAGTCCAATGCTGGCATGCTCTTGCCCCCACCCATGCCACCTGCTATCTTTGACTGAGCTAGTTCCCTTAGCTATGATCAACCCTATGTGCCCCACATATGGCTTGGTTCAATCCGTCTAGGTTTGGCCTTTAGTTTGACCATATTTTTAATTAAGACTTCAATAAGAATTACTTTGAATAAATTTAGTCACAAATGAAATTACATACACACAAAAAACTCATTATAGCTTTACCTCTCTTCTTCTATTCTTCATTCTCATTTATTCTTCATGAAACATAAATATGAACTTCTTTTTTAACAATGAAACTATCAATACTTATAGTGAACACTGTTAAATAATCCTTTGAAAATGTTTTTAATTAAAATCACTTCTACAATAATTATATTCTAACAGGGATAATTGTACAAGCGTGACATCCAATTCCCTGAAATGAATCCATAAAAATTCCCAAGGAATCGATACTTATCATCATCATCCTACCAAACATATATTGACATATCATTTACAAAAAATACAACATTGGGGCCAACATGGTGAAAGATTTTTTAGTTGAGATGAATTGGTATTTGGGTGGGTTTATATAGAAGAAGATTATATAAATCTTTATTAATTACAAAACATTTTTTGGACAATATATGATAAATTAATAAAAAACTCAAACATTAACAATGTTTTATCCCATGTTCTCTACAAAATTTATGTGGCTTTAATTTTTTTATAATTCTCAAAATTGAAAACATTAAAATAATTCCCCCAGTGATGTGGAAGTGGGTCATGTTTATTAAAAAATCATTTTAAAACATTAAAATATAATATAGTTTTTGGAGGATCCCTTAAGGTTTTATATAATTAATAAAATAAAATTAAAAAAATACTTTAAAGGTGAAATATATATTTGGTCATGGATAACTTTTGTTTCATGTATTATATAAATTTTCGGTCATTATGATGTCATAGTAAAAATTATATATTTATACCAAATTTAATTTTTTCCCAAAAAATCAAATTTTTCTGAGAATTAAGAAAAGCTAACCATTATAAAATTTTGGTGTTTTGATTACAAAAATAGTATTTACTTTTTCAAAATAATTACCTAAATATTATAATTTACTCTTTTAAATAAAAAATCCCCATTTATTAAAAAATAATGAAATTTTGATAATAATAATTTATTTATCCTTAGAAATATTATATTTGAAACTGTAAAATAAATATTATTTTATTATTTTATTTTATTAAAATTTCTTTTATTTCAAAAATATTGAATTCAACAAAATCATTTTCTTTATTGAAACTATACATTTCCCAAAAATTCATTTTTCTTTTATCGTATCGAAATATAATTTTTATCAAACATATTTTTAGTAATTATAAGGTAATAAAATATAAATAAAATAATTAAAAAAATATACATATTCATACTATTTTGATTTAGATACATATCCCTCTTTTACACTAGTAAATTCCCTATGGGTAAGTTGTGCGATGGTGATATTTTCATAGGGTGGTTAAGTTAACATGGTTTGGGGTGTGATGTAGATGATCTAGAAATACTCCTATAAATAGTTTCACATGTTCTTTAGTTATTCAATATTTTCTTAGAATTGGTCAATAGAAAATAATAAACTATGTCGCGCATGGAAGATCCAATAAATGGGATTCATAGGGTATAATCCTATGGGTCGAGGTGATCACTTCCTTTTTCTACGTTAGATGGACCTTATCATGACCTTTAATATAGTAATCTTAATAGTCACTATAAAACCATTATATTATCGAGGGCTATAATGATTAACAACCTTTTAAATAACACGGACCATATAATGGTCCAAATAAGTGCATTTTTTTATTTAACTTCTTTTCTTAATAATTTTTTTACTCATTAAGAAATGTAATCTCCTTTATAAATGTTTCTAGTGGTTTCATTTTTTCAGGCCCCAAGTCCATTTCAACTTGAAGAAATCTATTAAAAAGTTATGAAAGAGTCTTTACACTATATCTCATGTTGTAATTCACTGTGAAACTGGAGAATGATTTAGAGCGTGAGGAAAGGATGACATCTATGTGTATCTCATCAGGGAATTTAATACACAATATTTCTAATCATTATTTATATCCTATTATTCTGACTAAATAATTCCTAGTGGGTGATGACTCTCCAAACAAGTATGTGAATGGTGAATTGAATATCTCGCATATCTCTTTTATTTTCATATCACAATAGAGATCATGAATATGACATATCATGTTAAATGAATCCATATACTAATGCTTCATTATTAGTTCAATGGATATGAATAATATCATTAATCATTGGTCATAAGTGGAATCATTACAATGTTTCTCATAAAGAGATAATTATTCCTCACTAGCCTCTTAATCAGGCTCTTTTGGAATGGGATTTTCCTACAAATATAATTTCTTTCTATGGTGTAGAATAACTTGAAAAATACTTTACCAATGTTGGAAATTAATTCCAGTGAGATTTTTATCTTTATCATGTATGTATCACAGTGATATTATTGAATTCATGTGTATTGTTATTTTTAAAATTAAGAATAGTAAAGTTTTATTACTTTTTATGATTAATAAAATTAGACAATAAATATTAAATTTATAATTTTCTTACTATTTTAATAAAACCTAATATCCATTTCCAATGGTTTTTGAATATCCCATTGTTTGGAAAATTATAGTGCCAAGGATCCATATTCCCCTTCTCATAACTCAAACATAATGTAAAATCATGACCCAAGTGCCACACAACAGTGCCCAGATTTGGTCAGTCACATGACCATAGGTGCACCTCCCCATCTGTTTTAGGATGTCAACTAGTAGGGAGGGTCGAATACTGATATTGGGGAGACTATACTCACTTTATCAAAGTAGCACAGTGGGGGAAATAAATCTGAATAACTAAGTGGTATAACTAATAACAAGACAAACTAATATCACATGATAAATAAAATAGTACGATTAATATCCAAAACTAAACATTCAATTTTTCATTCCAATTACGTGTCATGTTTTGATATTCAAAACCAAATATAAATAAAGAGACTGAAAACTCCCAAGAATTTCTCAAATCTCATCTGGTCTCCTAAACCCTGCTCCACCCTGACTCAACCATCTAATATAGGTCATTTTCCTTTAACATTCCATATAATCATGAAATCTATTCTGATATTGATCAAGCTGCCCAAGTAGGGTGTGAGTACAAATCGTTAAGCCACCACCAACGACATCTAAATCAATATCGAGTCAAAATATTTTATGAATTTTTATAAACAATAAATAAAATTAATAAATTAAATAGTTTAAATTTATTTAATGACATAACCCATGGGTTACTAAGGAAACCCAAACACTCAATTCCAACTTCATCATGTACCAGGGTCTAAACTATTTCCAATGGATATCATATATCTAAATTCCATCATTACCGTTTATCATCTCAATTCGTATCTGAATCCCATTGTTACCATTCAACATCTCAATTCATATCTTGAATTAAATTGGTACCATTCATCATCTCAGTTCATATATGAATTCCATTGTTACCATTAATCATATCAATTCACATTTAAATTCATTATTAAAATTTATTATCTCAATTATCATCTGTATTCCATTATTACCATTCATCATCTCAAATTACATCGGAATTTCATTATTACCATTCATCATCTCAATTCACATCTATCACAATATCACATGTACCACAACAACCCATTAATTAATTCACAGATTAATTAATCAAATGTATAAATTTTATATTCAAAACATTCCATTAATTAATTCACAAATTAATAAATAAAATATATAAGATTAATTAATCACATCATTTCCATTAATTAATTTAACCATTAATTAATCATGTCAATTCCATTAATTAATTCAACAATATATTATCCCAATTCATCAATATCAATATTCCAATAATTAATAAACCAATTAATTATTCCAATCCAATAATCTCAATATACCAATAATTAATTAATTAATTAATTATTCCAATTCCACATTCCCCATTAATTCATTATTTAATTCAACAATTAATTAATTCAATTTCTCACTCACACAAAAAAATTAATTTATTAAACAATTAAATAACTCAATTACCCATTCAAAAAAATCCATTAACTAATTCAATAACAATTAATTCAATTCCCCATTCAAAATAATACATATTACATTAATTAATTAAATAATTAATTAATTTAATTCCGCCATTTAGTTGCCCCAATTAACCTAAATTGTTGACACAAGACAATTAAAATAATACAATTCACTTATCAACATGATTTCCAAATCATGGAAATTTAAATTCTCATAGTTACATACATTATATTAAATAAATACTACGGTATAAGAAATTATACCACCTACCTCAAATCATTAAAAAGAGATCGCCTAATGGAAATCCACAATTAAAAGAAAACAACGTGGAAGAATGAGATTTAGATCTGAAACATAAATTCACAACCAGTTGGATTCTATCTATTAAACTTAGATCTAAAAATGAAAAATAGAAAATAACATCCCTCAAAATAATTGGATAAGAACAAATGTGATGCCAGTAACCAATCAGGAAGAAACCACATACCATAATAGGTTTTGATCTGAATACTGGGCTTTGAATCGCTAAGAACGAATGTTAGGGGGACTTATAATCCATCTATGAGCCTGAAAAAATGAGACAGAATATTTATGGTTGAGATAAGGATGATTATTGGTTAATATGGGGGTTCTATAAGTTTAGAACAAATTTTTGGGTTAATTAAAAACACACACACTTATTCATGTGCAGGGGCGCATGGTTTTCCAAACCGTGAGCCTCCTCTAGGTAGACATAGTTTCTCCTAAAAGAGATCATGCTTTGAAAAACCATCATATAGTCATGAAATCCCCACTTGTTTGGTATTTGATGGTTTTCTAGGCTAGAGAACTTGGTTTTGGAAAACCATGTGCCAACTATGCATATCCCATGCTCCTTCCAATTTTCTAAAATTCACACCGAAACTCACCCAAGGTAAAACCGAAAAAAGTTATAATCAAAACAAGGAAATAAGAATTCTTATAAAAGAGATCGACAAATCTCTAGAAAATGTCAGGATCTTAAAATCTCTACACCTTATAATAGCTCATACTTGAGTTTTACACCAAAACATCTCCAATATTCTGATTCAAAATATCGGGCCATTGAGCTGACATATCTGCTTCTCTCCCACAAGATTCCTCCAGAACATGGAAATGTTTCTGAAATACCGGAACTAATGTCAGGGATATTCCCCAAAACACTTTCTCACTATAATACAATACACATATTGGATCCTCCTCCAGGGATGAATTGGTCTCAAGCTCAACATCATCCACATCGATCACATGAGAAGGGGTGGGGTGATACTATTGAAGTTATGACACATGAAACAATTTCAGTCATATAATTATACCATTGTGGAAGAGCCAATTGGTTCCCCACCTACCTGATCCTTTCCACAACCTCAAATTATCCAACAAACCTGGGTTTCGGCTTTCCCTATCTCCATATACTATGGTGAACCAATCTATGTGACACTTTAAGGAATAAATGATCTCCCTTTGTAAACTATAGGGGTCGTCGATGTCTATAAGTATAAATGTTATGTATGCTTTGGGTAGTATCCATATTATTTTTAATCAGTGGAACATTCTATAATGTCTCCTATATGAGATTCAGTCCCAACTGCTCTAACTCACCTACCTCCAACCAGTATAGAGGTGATCTACATGGTATACCATAAAGTTTCTCATGTGGTGCAATATGAATGGTTTCCTTATAACTGTTTTTATACGATAACTACACCAAATCTAGGTTCCCCTCCCATGGCCCACCAAATTCTATGACACACACTAAAAATATGTCCTTAAGAACCTATATAGTATGATCTTACTACCAATCTATCTGTGGGTGTAAAGTTGTACATAATAAAACTTTTGTACCAAGTTCTTTATATAAGTCCTACTAGAAGCACGAAGAAAACAAATGATTCACGGTATAAAACAATATTCTGTTTTACACCATGTAGACTAACTATTTCTAGAGCATACAAATCTCCCAGTTGATCCACTGATAAAGACTCTCATATTGGGATGAGTTGTGCTACATTTTTCAAACGGTCCACAACCACCCAAATTGAGTCATTCTTCTAATGTTTCTAGAGAAACCCACCATAATATCCATAGTAATGTCATCCCACTTCCATTTTGGAAAGGTAAATAGTTATAGTAAACCTTTAGATCAATAATGCATGGACTTAACCTATTTAAAGGTGTATAATTGGGTTGTGAACATTTATATCTCCATTTTCATTCTTAGGAACCAAAACTATCATCATAGGCCATGATACATTTTTTTCACACTTGGATTCACTTCCCACTTTGGGACATGAAATTATTTCATCAAATCCCCTTACATGCTAGTAGGCACAACAACCTGATTCCTGACATAGATAATATCATCCTAATCTATGGTGCAATCATAATGTGACTCCCCACCTTCAAGGATTTCCCTCAAGGATAAGAATTATAGATCCTCATACTACCCATATCTGATATAACTAAAATGTGTATACTCTACTAAAACTAACACAAGAGTCATTAGATCCTCACTCTCCTGAACCACAACATGCGTCTCATCTAGTAAAGCCATGATCTTCCACTCAGTAGTTGTCTTTTGAAAATCCTGAGTTTGAGTTTTCCTACTAAAAGTGTTAACCACTATTTTTCCTTCTTGGGCATATATGATTGCTAAAAATATAACGAATTTATATAACCAAACTATCCCCGCTTCTAGATATTCAAATCTTGCTGCAAAAAGATATAATTAAATCTCTTATGATATGTATACATAGTAAACTTCTCTCCCAATGTATAATGCCACAAATACATCAATTCATAAACCACTGCATCTAATTTGATGTCTTTTTAGGGTCATTTCCTTCTTTTGGATTCAATTAATGAGACCCAAATTCCATAAATTGATATCCCAACATCAAAACTGCTCCAAGGCTAATCTCAAAATAATCCTAGAACACCATATAACCCACACCTAGCTCGGGTGGGATTAAGATTGGTGGCATTGTCAAGTGATTATTTAACTCTAGGAAAGCATTCTCATATTCCTCCATCCAAAACAATTATCCCCTATTTCCGATCCCAAAATTGGTGCATCAAAAAATAAAACGTCCAGGATAAACCTCCAATAATAACCATCCAATCCCAAAAATCTACATATATCGAAAACATTCGTCAAATGCTCCCAATAAAAAACTACCTAAACCTTCTCTAGGTCCACTAAAACAATATCCTATGAGATGATGTGGCCCAATAAGTGTACCTAATCAATCCAAAATTAACACATAGATATCTTGGCATATAGCTGAGTCTCTCTTACTATACTGAGGATAATGTCAAGATATTGGGAATGATCTTCATGGGTCTTGATGTACAACAAGATATCATCCACAAACTGATCCTGGTATGGGTGGAAGATATTATTCCCCAGGGACATGAAAATTGTTGGTGTACTCATTAGCCCGAATGGCATCATGATGAACTCACATAGTCCATACCTACTTTTAAAATTTATCCTTGGTATATCATAACGATGAAATATCAACAGATTATACACTGATTTGAAATCAATCTTGGAGAAAACAGAAGATCCTCTCAACTGTTCAAGCAGATCATTGATACATATAAGATGATTTTGGTTCTTCATAGTCATCCAATTCAAATTCTAATAGTATACACATATGTATAGAGTTCTGTCAACCATCCTTGATAAACAAAACATGAGAACCCCAAGGTGACTTACTAGGACAGATAAAACCCCTATCCAAAAACACATCAAGATGAGTCTGGAGCTCTTGAATCTCTTTCAGTTCCATAATATATGGTGAAATATAAACTGGTTCATCCCTCGACATGAGCTCAATTGTAAATTCAACATCTCTCTCTGGTGGGAGCCCTAAAAATTATTCAAGAATCACATCCATAAATCACTCCACTATAGGTGAATATACATCTTACTTTACACCACCCATAATCCAATTATAGACTAGAAAATTGGGTGATGATATCCCATAGTTGCTAATGCATCGGCACAGTTCATTTTTCCTAGATATCCCACTCTCCACAGTGAATATACATGTCTCCCTTAGGAGATATAAAAGTCACTTTCCTATAGTAAAACACAATGTGGGATTGGTATGATACTAATAAATCCATACCTATAATTAGGATGATGCCTAAAATATCTAGATTATTGAGATACAAAAGAAAATAATATTCCCCAACCTTGAGAGAACACCCTTTTCACAAATAGATGACTCTAGATCATACCCTCAACGTTGTAAATATTATTGACACCCCGCTCCCAAACTCCACCACCATTATCAAACCATTCAAATGTTATGTAGAAATAATGGAATGAGAGGCACCAGTATTAAATAAGGCACAAGAAATTATAGAATATTCCAGAATGGTACCTCTAACCAACAATGGTTCAACCTCGCTATCCTCTAGTATAGTCTGAACATCATGAAACTATCATGTCACTCTTCCTTGTGATACAGTTTGAGTCCCTTGAGTTGCACCACTCTACCGGTATAAGTTCTCTTTCCTAGAATTTCCATGTCCACTACCTCTACCTCCACATCCAGTATAACTCCATCCACTGGACTAATAATTTTTAGAATATCCCTTTATTATATCAATCTCTGACTTGATGCTCCATCATTACCCATCAATCAAGGGTTCCTACAGAACCTATGTAGATGTCACATTATGTCGTAAGATCAGAACTCTACTAGTGTTCAAAGATAGAGTCTATGATAATGGACTATACTACCAAACTAGTGGAAAAGAACTCTAATAGGATCATATGTAACTTATCCTTCCCCGTTTCCACTCTTCCAACAATCCCCTAAGCTAAAATTCTCATAGTTACACTTCCTGATATTGGGAGACATTCCACTTAATCATTCAATATAAACCATATTTCTTACACTATAATCCCCTTTTCGGTTCCCCTCTACTATGAGATCCAGATTCACCACTTCATTAAACTTATTTAATTGGAAGATCTTATCTTGGGATTTAATCACACATTTAAGACCATCCTAGAAATCCCTTACTATAATTGTCTTATCCCCTCGCGGAGCTAGAGAAAAGAGCGGAAAATATATAAAGTATCCATCATAGTCCATCATGGACATAAACCCATGAGTCAATCACATAAACTCAGCTTCTTCCTCATGACCCAGCCTCTCTAGCTAAAAGCTCCCTAGGAACTTCTCCAATAAAAATTCATTTCATAACATACCATCTACCTACCAAATCTGAGCCTAAACATCCCACTTGTGTTTCCCAGATCATTGTAGCATATAAGCATCCAAATTGACCCTATTATTGGTAGTTGTGTATAAATATTAATGTATAGTCTGTATGGACAAAATTCATAACTCTTATTCCTTAGGTCCACCTTCTATGGTAAACGTCGAAGGGTATTTTAATTGAAACTTGTGTGTAAGATCATACATGCTCTTCATGGACCACCATAGATATCTTTCCATGAATTTCATAATGCAAGAAAAGGTATCCTAAAACTGATCCCTAACTTCCTCATCAGGAACTATCAATGCCTCAAGTTCCACTATTAGTGGATCATTTCCATCTATAACCTCTGTTCGTCCTATCAACAATATTCTTCATCGAGTAATATTCCTAAAATTCTAAAAAAATTATCAGGACACATAAAAAAACATTATCACATTTATATAAGAGTAAAATCACAATATACCACAACATATTTTTTTCCCAAAACCTTTCCACATGTTCAAAACCGAGGTGCAATCACTATCCATAACCACCCTATATCTAGGTCATTGTTAACAAATGGTAAAACAATTCACATTATTTAATTTTCTCATTAACACCAAACTTACTAACATCTTTTACCATTATTCAAATTAAATTTCACTTTAGTAACCTTTTTTTAAGTCACACATGCAAAGAAAAACATTTCATGTTCAACAAATTACCCAAAAAATGTTTTCCCAAGAATGACTAAAATGATGTGTGTCAAATAAAAAATCTGGAGTTCCTAGAATAATGAATCCATAATAACTTATCATTCCATTCTGGACCAGAAGTAAAATATCATAAAATCTCAAAAATATTAATCATCTCACACAAAAAGTGCATCACTCGAGGTGAAATATCATTAGCTATAACAACATCCATCTATCCAATGGTTTTTAGGCCTTCAAAATTTTATTATTTTGATAACCCCCCCCCCCTCTTAAGGGAAGAAAGGGAAAACCCAAACAGATTTCAAGAAATTTGAAAAATTCACACCCGAAGGAAATGAGTAAAACCATACTAACAACATGGAGATGCCCTTCTTAGAATTTTATCATGATAAGATCTCTATTGATGCAAGGCTATATGGAATGCAAGTGTCTTATGTCAAAGCACAGGCTAAATCTGACGGCTGATGACATACCCTCTTAAACAACCAAGTCTGTAAAGCAATGCAAAGATGAACCACCAACTCTAAATCCTTCTATAGAGCCTATTCCATGTGATCGATATCGGTTACACAAGCTTCCCAATGGTCACAACTCCAACACAACATCAAAATCAAAACAAAAATAGCAACACAGAGCCAAGAACTTAGATATCCAAAAATCAACCATTCCAAAATTAATAAATTCATCTTTAAGATAACTAAATTCATGGGCACTGATATCAATGGACTATAGAGCCACAAAATTGAATCATTTAAAAAAAATCCTCCAATGAACTAGAATCCTAGTTTCCGGACACAACTAAAGACACCAGCTGCCTCCATAAGATCCTTATGATATCCCAGTTGTGCAATCCTGGAGATCACACAAACCAAATACCCAAAAACGGACCAATAAGGGGTTGGAGGGTACCTCAGATATGGTGATTATACAAATCACAAAATCACAAACATCAAAACATCAATGCTTACCTTGATCCATGAATACCGTCATACGTTACAGAAGATGAACTGAAAACTCGTCTCCACCATAAATCCACACATAGAGGCCACATAAGACCACCCCTTGCACTCCCAACTGAAAAATAAAGAAAGGCAGCACCCTCCGGCCGTATATCTGGATCCCGAAAACTGAAGCTTCATTGCTCCACCGAAGAAATCCCTAGCCAATGAGGGAGGCATGATGAGAGTTAGGAAAGAAAAGAATAAGAAATCATCGATAAAGCCGAGCCACCATGGATGTCGATTCCACCACTAAAAGTGGATCTGCCCGCCACAAGAATGTCCATTAGGAGTTCCAAGTAGAGAATATGTGGCTGATCCAAGGAGAAGGATGGAGGGTGCTGAAGGGAGGAAAACCTAGCGGTGTGACAACCCTTACAAGATCATTTTTATCCTAAGAGTTTGGTTTAGCTATAACAACACACATTAATAACATCACTCCAACCCTTGGTAATTTTCTTCTACCCTTGTACAAGGGTTTACAACTCCCATAAATGAGCTCTAAACCAAAAATTTAATTATCCTATTCTCATGTACACCTTTTCCAAATATTAATACCAATTAAAAAATAAAATAAATCCCCCCAATTACAACATTGTAACATCCTAACTCTAGTTCCACACATTGATGTCTCGAGCTAGTTGGTCACATGACCTCAGGTGCGCCTCCATGTATGTTAGTGGCTTCAGAATATTTGCAAGGTTCTAATATCAGTCATTGGGAGACTATACCCTCTTTATAAAAGTAGCACAAAATGAAAATAAATCTAAATAACCAAGTGATATATCTAATAAAAAAATAACCAATATCACATGAGGATTAAAACTAAAACATTCAATACCCCAAACTAAATAGATGATATGACATGCCATATATGTGTCATATGTCAATATAAAAAAACCCAAAACTAAATAAAGACATTGAAAACTCCCAAGTGGTTCCCAAATCTTGTCCAATTCTCTCAACCATGCTCCATCCAGACTCATCCATCTAACATAGGGCCTTTCCCCATAACCTACCATGTAATCATGAAATCTATTTCGGTAACAATCAGGCAGCCAGCGTAGGGTGTGATTAAAAATCAGCAGGCCACCACCAATGGTGTTTAGAAAAATATCTTGTCAAAAAAGGGTATTTAGTTGTATAAAGAATAAATAATATAAATAAACTAAATAGTTTACATTTATTCAATTAATTTTTATTTAACCACATTACCAATGGGTTCCTGAGGACACCCAAACACTAAATTCATGTTTCTTTCCATAACGAAGTCTGAACTATTCCTAAGGGAAATCATATATCTAAATTCCACTTTTTCTATTTGTCATTTCAATTGATATTTGAATTACATTTTTAATATTCATCATCTATATTCGTAAATGAATTTCATGGTTACCATCCATCATCTCAATTCATATATGAATTCCATTGTTTCCATTCATCATCTCCATTCACATTTAAATTCTATTATTACCATTCATCATCTAAATTTACATTTAAATTCCACTTTTACTATTAATCATATCAATTCATATTTGAATTAAATTTTTAACATTCATCATGTCAATTCAATTATATTATAATATCACATGTACCAAAAAATTCAATTAATTAATTTTCCAATTAATAGATCTAATGTAACAGTTTCATATTCCCATTATTCCATTAATTATTTCAATATTTATTTAATCACTATCAAATTAATTAATACAATAATTAATTCATCAAATCCTTCCCCTTAATTAGTTCAACCATTAATTAATAACAAAAATTAAATTAATTAATTCAAAAATAAATTAACCTAGTCCAACAATATCATTATCCCTATAATTAATTCAACACTTAAGTATTCTGAAAAATCAATCTCAATATCCTAATAATTAATTCAAAAATTAGATATATCAATTCAAAAATCACAGTAATTCATTAATTAATTCAACAATTAATTAATTCAATTCATTATTCACAATAATCTATTAATTAATTCCATAATTAATTAAATAAATTACTCATTCATAAAAATAAATTAATTAATTAAATTCCTCATTCACAAAAATCAATTATACCATTAATTAAGTAAAAAATTAATTAATTTAATTACACCTTTAAATTGCCCATATTAACCCGAATAGTTAACATAAGTTAATTAAAACAAAAAAATTCAACTAACAACACAATTACTCAAACCTGGAAATTAAAATTATCCCAATTTAATAAACTTAATTAAATAAATTCTAAGATATTGTAATTTATACCACCTACCTCAAATTTTTGATGATAAATCTCCCAACAGAAATCCCCAGTAAAAATAGAACAATATCAAAGATTGTGATTATTATCTAAAATTGAAATTCAAGAACAACAAGATTTTATATATGAAAACAAGATCTAGATCCGTTAGAAATAGAGAATAACATCCCTATAAATAATGGATGAAGAACAGGATAGAAATATGAAACTAGTGAGGAAGAAACCACATGCCTTGAGAGGTGATGATCTTCCAATCATGCTTCAAATTTCCATAAATGAAGTTTATAGGGCCTTGGATTCAGTCTAGGAGCCTCCAAAAATAATATATACTATTTAGGGTCGATATATGGCCTATTAGTGATTTATATGGGGGGATAGTAATTTTAAAACAAATTTTTAGGGTAATTAAAAATTCATGCATAGTTTCCTAGGCTTAGAACCCCGATTTTCAAAACTCTGCTGCTTAATCATGTGCCTCTTCTAGGCGGGTGCATGGTTTCTCCTAATAGGGAACATGGTTTAGAAAACTGTTCACTATCCATTCAATCCATCTGTATATTGGGTTCCATGGTTTGCTAGTCCAAGGAACACGGTCTGGGAAACCCATCCGCCAATCGTTCATAGACCCTCCTCCTTTCAATTTTCTCAAATTCTCACCCAAACGCATCCAAGGTAAAACTGAAAAAAAAATTGCACCTAAAATAAGGAAAAAATAATAACTTTAAATGAGATAAATATATCTCCATAAAAGGTTTAGATCTTATACTTTGTCTAAATAGGTTATTTGAATGGTTTTATGTAGGAATAATTTTTCCAACTACATTAAATACCAATTCAATTATCTGTTGAGTGGAATCCACAATCCTAAAATCAAAAAATTTTATTTCCTCAACACTTAATTTACAGTTACGTCAGCTCATGATTTGGAAGTTAACCCTTGATGTAAACAAAGTTGAGTCAACCAAAAATTCAACTTATAATTCCTTGATGATTGAAACCACTCTGAATTTGATTGCTCAAGACCTTTTTAATTATAGTGTGACTTTAACATAAGTATTGGATTGATATACTAACTTAATATAGATATATATAATTTATGGGATTTTATTATTATGAGTAATTTTTCCATTTTATCATTATTAAATTCATGTTAATATTAAGTGTATTAACTTATGTTATTACCCATGTCTTAGAAAAAGTTTACACATAATTGAATTTATTATTGTTTTATATTGCATGCTTGTTAATTAATTAATTCATGTGATTATAAAAAACATCTATAATGAAATTTACCATGTATCATGACAAAAATAATAAAATAAGAGAGTTATGATCCTTTTATTTTTATAATTGTTGTCTTATCTAGCAGATAACAAACTAACTATCAGCCTATCATGGAAACACCTTGAACCATTACTTGGTTAATGTTGTGGCTTTCCACTTTTCCTCCCATGTATCACATGGATTATTTTATCCTCGGTTCTAAACATGAACCTTCTCTACTCTCTTGGGAGACCAATCTAAAAAATACTCTTTTACACACATGTTCCTGGGGAACCAAATGAATTTTAGGGGGTTTATATAAAATGAAACTATAGGCACACATTCTAACACTTAATGATAGGACTAATGATGAACATGTCATCATTTTAATTTAATAATAATTTAAATTAAAACCAATAACATACAATGGTCTTGTCTATGCATATGATCATCCACAAGAATGAAATGAATTAAGAATTTAATAAACAATAATTCATTACAAATCATTCTTACATATGAAAAATCACACTTGAATAAATTAATTATCTTATTTAATTAATCTATTCTTTTATCTTAATTCTGATCCAAACATTCTTGATAGTCTCATCAATCATTATAGGGAATAAATTATATAATTAATTTAGAATTTAATAATTAAAAAATTGTTTACCTTGGAGGAAACATGTCATGTACCCATCCAAACTACCCAATTTGTACTATATTAATATTTTCTTTCTGATGTGACTTGTATCATACACGTGTTATCGTGTAATTTCGTGGAATGTACAGTTAAATAAATGACACATAGACACACGTTATTTATGTTGAATATTAAGCCTAGTTATATGTGTAGTAATCATTATATTAAGAATTATGCAAAAACATTAGTTTAAAATATTAAGAATAATTTAATTAGATATTTAATATATATATATATATATAACTCATCAAATCTAGTGTATGAGTCAAATAAATTAGAAATGGAATACATATTGATAAGTTTTAAGTAGTATAATAAATAAATTTTAAATTATATGTAATCATCTAAGATATTCATCATGAACTAGGAAACACCTCAATATTTTATGATATACTTCTCTTTGATTAAATTGGATTTCTTTTATATCTTCCATTATATGAAATACCAAGTTTAAAAGAACCATGATATAAATAATACTATTTAATGTGATAGTTATGATCTAGTTGTTTGATTGGATGTTATAAATATGACTTACTAAATTATGATATATTATTATTTAAACTTGTATAAAATGAATTTATTGGTTCTCAATTAGTTATAAATCAAAACAAAATCACTTGGTAGTAAAAAGTGATGTTTTTCTAAATAATAGTTTTTATACCCAAAATATGTTTTTATCTTATCTAACTAAATTAACCACTATTTGTGAATTATTTTAATGAAATTTTAAGATAATATAATCATAAAATATTTTATCATTAATCTAATATCATTTACTTGGAATGTAATGAAGTAAAACATAGTTGTTTTCTTAAAAATTCAATTTTCTAAAAAAGAATTTCATTTCGTTCTCCACCCTTATTTTTTAATTAATTTTTACCACTTATATAATTGAATCATGTAAAATGGATTCCATATTTTGAATCATCATAATTATTTTAATTTAATAATATTTATTTAATGTTTGTTAATAATGAATAGTAAAATAATGAAAATGTGCTATTATGATTAAGGTTAAAATGAGTTTACCAGGGAGTTAACCTAAGAGATTAGGTTTAAAATATCACAAACCATTGAATTAAATTAATTAGTTTGTTGTATTTAGACTTTAGAATTCATATCCATGAGTCATTCTCATTTTGCAGACACATTACTTGATTAATACATTATTATATTTTAATCTTCTAAGAAACTCCATGTGTGTCCTCTCCTTCCCTTATTAAAAATATAACCTCCCATCTATTATTAAAACTTATTCAGCCTTCTATATCAACGAATAAATTATTATATTTCTTCAAAAAATCACTCCACATTCCCTATATTTGGTTTTTCTACCATAATACCTTCCTTTAAAGGCATAAAGTGTAAGCTAAAGGTGGTTTTTCGATGAAGAGGTGTAACTCTTAACCAAGTACTCTCAATTATATTTATTTATATACCTCCTATAAATATATGGTATCTATTATAGAATAATTAATTATATTTTTAATATAATTAACCATTATTATATCAATTGTTCAATTTTTTTTACTTCCCTTCCATTAAATATTAAAGGAAAGTAACACTTGTGTGAATGTGTGGACTAGAACATCCATATAGTGATACAATTCATTTTCCATCACCAATATTCGTGGTTAGTTATTAAGATGGATTAAAGTTTTGTATATGATTTTTTTACATGATCATTCCTTTTTAATTATAATATCTTATATACCTGATCACCTATCTATTAATTAGAAAATTATTACATTTCTCATGTTTACATGTGGACTCCACCTCCGTAGAGTGACATGATTCTTTTTTCATCCCCAATTATATATGAATAATTATTAAAGAGAATATGTTGAAAAAATATGATAGTTATTTCATTATTAATATTCTATATATAATGAAATAATTATCAAGTTACATGTACCAAAACCATCAAGGAAAAACATGCATGGAAAATATACCAGTTTTCACACGAATATTCATTTAACGAATACATTTTTAATTAAATGATAATTGGTAATAAAACAGGAATGGTACATTGTAATTAATGTATGTATATTTTTCTATAATATATTTATAATAAATATATATATAATATATAATATATTTGAAGACAAACCAAAAAAATGATATGTGAGGTTAGGGTTTATGTTAAAATCTCATTTCTTTTCAGGATTGTCTGTGAAAAATTTCCATTGAGAAAAATTATATGGATCATAATCATAAAACCCCAAATATTTTATTATCCTCTAGTTATTTCTATAGTTTTTTGTTTTAGTAACATTTTACTCTCTTTGTTACCTCAAATTATCATGAAAATGTTTTTAAATAAAACACAATTGTATTTCTTCTTTGGTCGATTAATTATTTATCCTATGTGCATACTCTTCAAAATTATTTTATGAAATTTCTTGAATAAACTTCAAATGTTTTAAAAATGTCATTCTCGATACTTTTGTCTTTATTTTCAATTTTTTAACAATAAAAATTTCTAAATTTTTTCTCAAAAAGTTGTTTTAAACTTTTTGAAAAAGTTTGAACATAATTTTTTCCTTTAATATATACAACATGAATGAATTTTCCCATCATCATGGCCATTCTTTTATTAAAATATTTCATTAAAAGTTTTCATTTTTATTTTCAATGAAAAATATTTTATCAATATTCTTCAAATTTTTAGGTCAAATGTTTTCAAAATAAAAGGATATTTTCCATGTTTTTAGAGAAAGGTTCGAATAATATTTTAAGGGAAATTTTCATATATGTAAAAATACTTTTGGATTGTTATAATTAAATGGGGATACACTCTTGTGATATTGTCCACATTATTTATTTAGATGGTTTACTATCATGATTATTTATGGATGATTCAATGGAACCTATTTCTTTCCCATGGGTTAATTATGTTATGTTAAAACCTTTATGAAACATGTTTTCTTTCAATGGATCATATTATAATAAAATTATAAATTATTATGAAACTTGTTTCCTTTACATGGGTTATAATAGGATTATATAATTCATTTTTTATGATCTTATGTTACACATATATATGATTTTATTTTTTGGATGGGTTGACTTGGAATTATATAGCCCTTAAAAGGATTGAATAATGATGGATATCTCATGAGATAATAAAAACTGAAATATAGAGAAACCCTTGTTCAAAAGGGACTCAATCCACCATGAATGTATTAAGAGTAAACCTTGACTAAATGAAATAATGGAATTGGGAGTGAAACCAATCCACTATTACTTTCTTTTCAGTGATCCTTGAGTAAAGAAATTATTTTTTATACTTATGTGCATTCCCAAATGTCTTATGCTTATGATTTGTTCTCATGGATCATGTTTTATTATTGATGATTATGCACAATTATGACTTTTGTATTTTGTTATGATAAATCCATATTCTATGATTTATAAAGAATGCTATTTAAATGAATATATATGTTTATTGTGTGTTAGGATCATTTTATCATGCCATTATTGTTATTATCTTATGATCACTTATGATCATTAATCAACATCTCTTATTTTTACCCTTACAGATCATATAATCTCACTCTTTCTTATGTTTACTTTACCCATGTTCTGATAAAATGTTTTATGTAGGGTGTACCAAAGAAGTTTACTTGTGAGAATATATTTGTGATATTTTTTAAGACTATTCATGAAATAAGATAATTACATATCTATTCTCACATTACTTTAAATCATTGTAATTATGGGTTGTGTATTTCTATGATATGTATTTAATATTTATTTAAAATAATGTAACATAAATATATAAAATTCTCATGTTTCTTTAGTTAGTATTAGATAATTGTTTTTGTAAAACTTTGGATATTAGTATTCGATAACTTTATTAAAAACCCTGAGAATAATTATAAGAATATGATAACATCCTGAAGTCGTGGTAATGTAAATATTTTGTGGTTTTACTAGAAAATACATACATATCTTGATACTAGAATATGTATGCGATTTTGGAACAGATGCACCTTGGGGTAACAACTCTGAAATGCGGATTATTAAGTACAAACTCAATCATCATCGGTTCATGATGAGTGATCTAATTACTACATAGTGGTCTAAACACTCTCAGGGGATATTTATGGGATAATTCATATTTTATATACGAACAATTATGAAGGATTTGAATATATTATGACCATGAATTACCTAATAAAAACATATTGAGTCCTATATTGAAAAGTATGTTTCATTATTTAGATGTATAATGAATTATTTCTCTTTATAACATGATTAATCAATGTTATTATTGTTTCTTACACTATGAATTTTGGTATTAGTCTATTGTTAGACCCAAGAGAAATCATTTTAACACTGAATGTGATAAGAAATGAAATGACCATCCTCATGATTAATCAAATGAAATGAGACTGGGGATTTCAGATCTTATTGATTTTCTCATCCAACTCTCTCAAGTGTTGAACAAAAATATGAATCATATTGATCTTCCAAACTCTTAATGAAAGGAAAAACTCACTATTGATTATTTTATGAAAAAACTTCGACCTTACTTTAGTGAATATACTAATCCTATAATTATTGAGTAATGGATAAGTTACAATAAAGATATAATTTACACACTCTACTGTTTGGAAAATGAAAAAATTATCCTTGTAGTATATTTTTTTGAAGGTGAATCATATCACTGTTTCACTCTTATCTAGAATATAAGGCTAGAGGAGGAAATTGACTCTATGATATAGGATGATTTTATATCATTATTTATAAATAAGTATTTTCCATAATAACTTCACATGATAATGTATATGTAATTTCTATAAATATAACATAGGGATGATAAATCCATTAGTATGTATGAGGAAATTTTCACTAAACATGTAAGGTATGCTTCGAGTTTTATCATTAATCCTGAAAGCAATGTTGACCAATTATTTACAATCTTGAGACCAAAACTATAAAAATAATTTTTTATAAGATAATTTAATATCTATGAAGAAAAAATTTGATTTCCTATAAATATGGAATTTTAAATTAGAGATTCTCTATATTCTAGAGGTTTTTAGGGAAAAAGAGAAATATGGAATTTAGAGGCAATTATTATAATAAAACACGTGAAGGGAAAAAGTAATTTTACTTCACCCAAATTTGTAGAAGGAATCCTAGAATACGTTTACATATGGGTTCTGGTAAATGTTTTATCTATATGAAATAAGTTCATCGATTAACATAATGTTGAAGTAATTTGAAGAGGCCAGTCAATGAAAGGAATGATAAAAATGACCAACCAAATGTTCCACCCACACTCCAATTATATAATTTCAAGGAGTATGTACATTATTTTTATTGGTGTGTGAATATAATGGTTAATGAAAATAATTGGTTTCCATAACCTTCTAAGATTGGAGACAAATAGAAATTCCTTGTGGTCACCACTGCTGAAGTGGGTCATGAGAAGGAAGTGGTGAAAGATACACTTACCATACACTCTATGATTGAAAATGTATTATTTGATTCTATATATTCCGAATATTTAATATCTAAATACTTTTTGATGGGTATCATGCCACCACGTCAATTTAAAGATATAGAGTTAGTAGAAAAAACAGTTAATGGTAAGATGATAACAACTCAAGTCTATACCTCCTCTCTAAAATAGTTTTTTGATAATTTAATTCCAAAAAATCATATAATTCCCCATTTAATTGAAATTGATGGAATTTTTGGAAATGATCAAATCTCTTTCTATTGATCCCGTATCAATTTCTATGTATGAGAAGGAAAATTTTATATTTGCAATCAATTAATGATTGTATTTCAGTGAAAGGATGAATATGAAATTCCAATAGAAGTTACATCTATTGTATGGTTCTTACTACCTATTAATGAGGGATATATATCTGAAATTCTTGGGGAAAAACTCAACATAAATTATATGTGCAATAACTTGGTTATTTAATTGAGTTACAGATCCTTTTATTTTATCATTTTTTATTTTTAATGGTTAAATAATGGGCTAATATGAATGTCCTTTTTGGTCATGGTGGTGTCACGGGTGTCTGAGTCTTGTTCTGAGCTCAGATCCCAACCTTTTTGGTTGAAAATCCATGGTGCATGGTTTCTACAAACCGTGTGGGGAAGGATGAAGGGTTAGATAAAAAAGTGAAATTCTATATAGAGAGAAGGTCAAGAACACCCAGTTAGAATAAATTGTATTGTTTTTGTGTGCATGACTGGGATACCATTTGTGCAATTTTGATAGTGGATTTCTACACAATTTGTGCATGGTTAGTTAAAGTCTATAGATAAACCATGTGATGTTCCCTTCCCTATAGCTAATCAAGCACAGTAGGTGCATGGTATAGCCAAACCATGAGGAAAACCATGCGACCCTATATTTTTGGGTGAGATTAAAAAATCTCATATTTAAATCTATTTATAACCCTATTTATCATTTCTCCTCACACAAAGCAAAACCACCATTTTGAAGTGTCTTTGTTTAATATTCTTAAAATAAAGATATAATCTCCGTCTGATAATGGAATCAAGCACCATTAGTCTCATAAAATCAACATCAGTATGATATAAATTCATTTTTAGTCATTCTTCATTTGTTTTCACATCGTTTGGCCTCTTTAGGTGCAAGATAGTTTTCCCTGTTAATATTTTATTCATTTGTTCGTTGATTTTCTCCCAATATGAGTTGAATCTAGAGTTGATAATGGAATATATATCCACTATGGTCCTATTTTAGGTGGCCTTCGTCCTATCTTTTAATGTTTAGCGGATATATATATATATATATATATATATATATATTCATATGTTCTATGCACCCAATTCTTGGAGAATCACCCTTTAAATGAATTGTAATCCTGGTGTTAAATTGTTAAGCATTGACTATAAAATTAAAGAGGTATGTTAATATTTAATTTTAGGTTTAGGGCCTTGAAACTGAAAACCACCCCTTTGGGTGAGTTGTTTTCTTAAAAGGGCCATTATGATGGCCTGTAAATTTGGATTCCTTGGAGGTGTGCCTATTTACCCCTTGCATTGGAATGAGAATTGTGCATTGAATTGTAAATAAAATTGACGAATTGAATTATGAATTAACATATGAATTGAGTTGTAATATAAATTATAAATTGAATTTATATAGAATAGAAAATGTATTCCATGACCTTATACCATTTCCATGTGTGGGTTGTTTAAGCATGAGTTTCCCCTTGTGATTAATTTCCTTTGTGAGTAATTGAGAGGTAAACCTTTTAATCTTAGACCCTGAATTGATACACCTTCTGAGGTGAGTTTCAAATGGGGTATTCTTGGTAATGACCACAACATGATGAAATGAATTTTATTAAATGTTATTGAATTAAATTGTGGTGATTTTTACTTGGGTGATATAGGGATTCAAATGATGAATGCAATGTACAAACTGATCTGTCTTTTACCATACTTATGCCTGAGTGATACTTAGACTCCTCGTTTGGACAACCAAGGATAGACTCATAAGGGATGAATATTATATGTAGAGTGATACTTAGAATCATTATAGTTTTCCAAGGATGGATTAAAAGGGTGTTTGATCATGTATTCCATTGGTGATACTTCGGTACCCTCAGTGGACCACCAAGGATGGAATCGAATGAAAGTTATGTTATACCGCACCTAGAGTGATACCCAGGTTCTTGATAGGTTTTCCATGGATGATCTTGTTGGGAGTTGGTTTACATAATACTTGGATTGGTAAACAGATTCCAAATTACGAGTTCTAGGGATGGGATCATGTTCTAAATTAATTAATTAATGAAATGGTTTATTTGAAGAGTCTACCAAGACAAATCACATGTTTGGATTCAATATTTGTGTTGCACTGTATAGATGACATGTTTACACATCCCTTGACCATGTAACCATGGTGGGACACTAAGCTATGTTCCAGGTCCTGAGACTTATTAATTTAATGAGATTGTGTGATTAAATGTAATGGTTTATAAATAAGAACATGGAATTTATAGTATGTTTACATTCAATACCTTCTCTACATATTAAATTATTTCACAAACACTATAACTTTTATATAAACAATGACTAGATGAAACATTACCATGGGTAGTAGCCTATTGGGATTTAATCTCACACCCTGTTGGGGCCATATGTGGTTCCCGAACAGACTATACGATTGCAGGTATGGATAAGGGAAATCACCATACTACATGTTTTTTATTGCTGGTTAGGAGTAGGGAAGAATGGGACCAAGATGGGGATTGTGATTCTAGCTAGGATACTTTTATATATTTTTTAAGTTTGTTCCATATTTGTAAAATTGATATTTATACATGTTTTGGGGTCTTTATTGGAGAAATATGACATGTATTATCACCCTCATTGTACATGGGCTTCAATTTTGGTATTGATTTTTATTCCTATTGTGTACTTATTTTCTATATGATTTACTACTTCTACTATTTGATTGTAATTTCTGTTTTACTATGTTACTCTCTCTTAAGAGGGAATAGTCTACCCATGGACACAATCTCGGCCCTCACTGATATTCGGCATCTTCTAGAATTTGGGGAGATGAACTTGTGGCCATCTAGCCTACTAGGCTCGGGGCACCATTCAGTGGCATTCTAGACTGGTTACAAGGTTGTATCTGAGGAATCTTTTATAGTCTACATTATAATTTTGTGATAATATAAAATGATAGGAAAGAGAAGTTTTGAAATGAACAGTACCCAAGCGTAGCTAACCCGTGTATTGGAAAATGCCAGATTACCTCAAATGATATTTTTGTTTTTGGAATTTTGACAATTACAGGTGATTTGATTACACTAATGGGTGATGGAAATGAATTGTGATATTATTACTGATATTATTTTCTGATCTATTCTGTTGATACCTGATGAGATGAGGGTATTCCATCTCATGCATCATTTTAGTCACTCAATAGGAATCACATTCCATGCATTATGTATTCCCATTTAGGATGCATTACTTATTTCATAATATTGTGACATCTTTCATGGTAGATATATATACTTTTGTGATATGTATAGTATAATGGGTTATGGTGTGGATTAGATGAGTGATAAATTTTGATTTATGAGGTTTATGGGCCCTTATGGATTGTAATTTGGTGGGATATTGGTTTAACCATTGAAAATGAACCATGATATAAATGAGAATTGAGTATAAATTCAAATTTGAAATGAATATATAAATTCAAGTGAAAATGAATTGGAAGTAGAGATTCATATTATAGAGAAAATGACCCATACCTGACCTTAGTTGTTGAAATTAGGAAGTATCTCTTGAATTTTCATATAGTTTACATCACCCAAACCTTACTCAAGGAAAAGGCAGAGTGGTGTGTTCTTATATAGAAAGGCATGTACCTATCATATTTATCTATATGCGCTTTTGATCAATTAACCATGATATTGATCTTAATTTAAGTCATTATATTGGAATTTGTATAGTTATTCCACAATGATATCCTCTATTAATATGTCAGGAGAGTAGAAATGACCACACTCTGGAGGTGGTTGGCCAGGGGCTACTAGTGGATCCTTATGTTCTTCCAGTTTCTACAACATTAGTTATACTAGACAGTAGTGTTGATACATAGTTCTGTGAATGATTTTTGAAATTCATGAAGATCATTTAGGGAGAACCATGACCAGGCCCGACTATGGAAGAGTTGACATGTGAGTTCCAGCAGCAGCATCTACCTACATTTTTGGTGGATGGTGGACTACAGGATGCAGAGTCATGGCCAGATCCAATGTTATCTATCACCTAAAATCTAGAAACTCCTCTTGAGGGGAGGGTAAATTTCGATACGTATATTTTTTGTTATTCCTCTAAGAGATGGAGGTATTTCATAACCAAAACAAATCATCATCAGGAGAGAACTTGGATGGATTTTCATATGGACTTCTATGACTACTTTTATCCAAATACTTTGTGGTCCAGTAGAGCCCATGAGTTCATGCATTGGGAGTAGGGTGTTCTATCACTTATGGATTACTCACCCTATTTCATATAGCTCTAGTGCTTCACACTTATTCAGATTGGTGACAACATACCTAAATCCAAGATATTTGAGGATGGTCTCAGGTATGAAATCTAATCACAGGTTTCTCTAACTATCATTTCTGGAATTGTTAATTAGGAACATATCATAGAGCGTAACCTGAGAGAGGCTAGGGGTGTGAGCAAGGGATGTTAGGAACTGAGATCTAGTACACCATAAAATGGTAGTATGAAGTGTCATCCTGAACATCCATGAATTTACGTTAATAGACATAGCACATTCTTAGGTAGCCAGGTGAGGTGAAACCATTGAGGTAGGATGGGACAAACAAGGCCACAATGTATTAGGGGCCTAATCGAGTGCTGATATTACAGAATTATGGGACATCTACGGTGCTTCTTTAGAACCTTTCCCAGACAACCAGTAAGAGAGGGTCTACACCAACTCCACATTCCAGATTGGGGTTAGCATCTTCTCATCAGGTTGGGAGTTGGAGTATAACTGGTCAGCTAGGCCAAGTTGGTGGTCATGGTTGTGGTATTCAAACCCATATTTTACATTGATAATAGAGTGAGTCTACTTAGGTTATCCAAGTAGTTTCATAGGGAGAAGATCCATCCAGATATATTCAGTGCAACTGAAACCCAATGGGTTAGATACCGAACCTTCTATAGTGAGAGGTACTATTCTTGTATCCTCTACATTAGATTCTTATTTTTTTTGATATAGGGTCTTCTCATAGATTTATATCTATTCTATTTATGTAAAAACATTGGGCTTAGTGTTTAGTTTTTTTATGGTTTTATGATTCTTGACACTCTACTAGGGATTATAACAAAGGTTGTACATTAGTGTACGGATTTCCCCTTTGTGATTGGTGGGTATCACATTGTATGGTACCTTTTTTGTCCATACGATTATGGGTTTTGAAATCATTCTCAGGATGGACTAGTTTATTCCTTTTCATTAATTCATTGACTTCTATTGCTGAAGAGTGACTTTAACATCATGAGAGGGAGGATACTTTATTCACAAGGGTGAATGGGGTGTACAGACGATCCGAGCTAGACCTGAGCATCGATGGTTGGGACGGATGACAGTCCATATTGTGAGATTATAGTTGTATTATTAGAGAACACATCAGGATAATTTCCATTCAGTGGTTGATCATTTCAGGGGAATCTTCCCAAATGACTTATTAGGATTACCTCTAGTGGGAGATGTAGATTTTTTTATTGAGCTAGTGCGAGTAGATATACCGATATCCATTCCTCCTTACAGGATTCATACTACTAAGATATATGAGCTCAAGAGGCACCTAAAGGATTTAGAGGAAAATCGTTTTATCTGACCTAGTACTTCTATATGGGGTTCGCTAGTCCTTTTGAGTAAAATGTGGATAAAACCCTCATGATATGTATTGATTAACAAAAATGAAACCAGATGATAGTTATGAACTAGTATCCTCTACCATATATATATATATAATCTCTTCAACCAGCTCTAAGGATCTAGGGATTTCTCAAATATTTATTTGAGATCCAGTTATTCCCTGGTGCTTGTTAGACCATCAGACATACATTGTATAGCCTTTTGTTGTAGGTATGGTCTATAAGAGTATTTGGTTATGTTGTTTTCTCTCATGGACACTCCACCGGTTTTTATGTAACTGATGAACAGGGTTTTCCATCCTTATCTTGATTCATTTGTGGTGGTTTTCATGGACAATGTATTGGTGTATTCTCACAGTCAACATTACATTGTCGAACATCATGATATCATATTTAATACACTAAGAGGGCATCAGTTATATTTTAATATCATAATGTTACACTTATATATGGATAATAATCACTTAGTGGATCAAATTATCATAGAGAAGGTATTAAAAGTTGACCTTGATAAGTTGAGAGATGTAGTTTCCAAGGATCATCCCAACAATGCCTTTTGGTATAGAGATTCTTAGGGTTAGCTGGAGATTACAGTAATTTCATACATGTGTTATCATACCTAAAAGCAACACTTATAGTCTTGACTATGTTGGTTGTGATGATTGTATCATTAGATTATAATGAAATGGCCTTTCAGGTGCTGAAATGGAGATTGACTTTAGTACTGATATTGATTCTGGTAGATCCATGAAGGAGTTGAACTATTTACTAAGATGAATTAGTTATCATTCTAGGAGAAGTCCTCATACATGGATATATTGTCATGGTGTAAGGGTCACAAAAGTTTATTCAACATGAGAAAAGTTACCCAATGCACAGTCTCATGTTAGATGCAGTTGTTAATGCATTTTTTTGTTTCAGATATTACTTACTTGGAGAGTGTTTTGTGGTGTACACAGACCAAAAAATCCTAAAGTGCATATTTATACAATGTGATATGAACCTGAGACAATAAAGTTGGGTTGAATACCTATAGTCATTTGACATTGCGATTTACTACACTCCTGGTAATGGAAATGCAGTGGTTAATTCCCTAAGTAAGAGGACTCAGATACAGGTTGTGCAGTAGTTTAGTTTCAAGTGGAAGCTTATGGATTTGTTCTATAATATGAACATGGAGGTACAAGATAGACAAGTTAATACAATTTTATCATCCTTAATTATTCAATATATCCTTTTTCATATAGTAAGGATGTGGAATTATTAGATTATGAGAGACCAGCCCTATGGGAGATTGTGGTAGGTGAGGACCCTCCTCATGGTTGGACAATAGGTGAGGATAAAATTCTACGATTATATGGTCATGAACGGGTTTCAGTGTACATGCATAAGAAGCTGATGTGAGACTTTAATTCTTTATCTTGTGAAGTTCACCTCGGTTTCACTATGATGTATCGAGATTTGTATCACCAATACTAGTGGTCAGTATGAAAAGAGATATAGCTAGTTTCATTAATAAATGTTCCACCTATCAGTAGGTGATAGTGGAACACAAATAATTTTTCATAATTTTACATAAACTACACATTATTGAGGGTAAAATGAATTATTTTTTGATGCATTTCATGAGATTTTTACCGAGGTCGCCTCAAGGTAATGATGTCATATGGGTCGTTGTTGACAAGCTCGTGAACATTTCACATTTCCTAACTAACAAGGATACCATTTTAGTAGATGATCTATTGAGGTTGTGTATCTAAGAGATAGTACAACTTAATATGGTCCCACATACTACATTTAATATATGGACACCTAGTTTACATTACAGTTCTGGAAAGGGATACAGAGGGACTTATGTACACAGGTGCTTCAAAACACAGCATTCCACCATCAGATCGATGGACAGCCATAGTGTACTCTTAAGGTGTTTGATCACATTCTTTGAGCACACATCCTATATTTTAGATGAATATAGGGTATTCATATACCCCTAGTTGAATTATTATAAAACTATAGAATTTAGGATACAATTCATATAGAACCTTATGAGATTTTATATGGTATACCATGATGATCAACCATGTTTTGGTTAGAGGAAGGAGAGGTAGTTATGCATGGACCTCATCTTGCTTAGGAGAAAGAAGATTATGTGTATTTAATTCAAAAGTAGATTACTATTATGTAGTCTTGATATAAATCTTTCTCTAATCATTTTTGGTAACTTCTAGAGTTTGAGGTCGTAGATCAGTATTTTTTACATTTTTTACATAGGCTCGGGCACTGGGGGATCTGGTGAGAGGGTAAACATTCACCACAATATGTTATTACATTCTAGATTCTAGAGATAGTCAAGTCGGTATCCTATCAGTTGTAGTTAACTCATTGGTATTGATCCATGCATGATTTATTCCATGTACCTTAACTACACCATCACTATTTAGAATCAACTCATTCCTTTCACCTTGAGGAGTTTGAGTAACAACTAGACACAACCTTTAAAAACATCTTATATTTACTATGGATCGAAACATGAAGGTTATCTGAGGCCAGTCAGTTCCTCTAGTATTTGTGTTAGGGAATCGCGGTCAAGTGCAGGATGAGACCTAGGAGAGGGAGGCTGATGTGTCTGCTCAGTGTCTAGAGTTATTCTCAGAACATGATTCAACACCCTTGGAAGAAAAATTCATGGAAATTTTTATTTAATGGGAATGTTTTTATGAACTTTATTCTTTCTTTTAGGTACATATCATTTTATTCCATAAATTTTATACTTAAATGTTTAAATAATTGTATAATATGAATTTCCATTGTGGTCATGGAGATATTGAAGGTGTCTAGGGCCGGTTTAAATCCCATAACCCAACCTTTTAGATAGAAAAGGCATGGCGTATGGTTTGTTAAAACCATACAGGATAGGTTGAATGGTTAGATAAAATCATGTAAGGCTAAGTAGAGAGCAGGACAAGCCCATATTGTTCGACTAAATTGTGTGATTTGGGGTTCATGGCCTTGTGTTCGTGTCATCATTTTTTATAGTTTACTTTTACACATTTTTTTCATGGTTAGTAAACCCGTGTAGACAAACCATATGATGTCCCCTTCTATACAACTAAGAATGCACAGTTGGCACATGGTTTGGAAAAACCGTGTGGCCAAACTGTGAAACCCTATATTTTTTGGTGAAATTAAAAAAATACCCTATTTAAATCTATTTGGAACCCTATTTATCACTTATCCTTACATATAAAAGAACCTCCATTTTGAATCCTCTTTGATGACTATTCATGGAATCGGTAGGTTGTCTTTGTCTTATACTAGAATCAAGTGCCCTCGTTCTCATTGGGTGTGCATCGGTAAGATCATGATTTTTTAAAGCCAGTATTTTTTTTGTTTGGATTCAGTTGTTCTATTTAGGTGTAATATTATTTTCCCTATTAATAGGTTCTTTGTATATTCTTCAATTTTCTCTCAATCTTTGTCGAACCTGGAGCTAATAATAGACGATCTATCAACTAAGGACCTATGGTAGGTGTTTTTGTGCCTTTAATTTAATGTCATGTGGATATATATATTCCATTGTGTTGTACATCCAATTCTAGTAGTGTACCCATTTAAATGAATTTTAATCCTTCATTCAAATTTCCATGCATGTTTTATGTAATTAAAAAGGCCTATTAATGATTTATTATAGGTTGAGTACCTTGAAATTAAAACCACCTATTTGTGTGTGTTGTTTATTTAAATGTTCCATTATGATGGAATATGAATTTGGATACCTTTGAGGTGTTCCTAATTACCCCTTTCTTTGGGATTCGAATTGTGAATTGAATTGTAGTTTCAATTGTTAATTGAAATTATAAAGACTAGGAAATGGATGAAATGACCCTTGAACCTTGACATGCATTATTTGGTTAAGAACTAGTTTCCCTTTATGATTAATTTCTGACATGAATAATTGATATGTAAGTGTTCTAAGCTTATCACATGAATTGAGACACCTTCTAAGATGAGTTTAAAATGAAATGTTCCTGTTAATTACCCTGACATTTTCAAATGAATTTGATTAATTTTTTTGGAATTTAATGTTGGTGAATTTTACTTGGGTGACCCATGGATTAAAATGATGAATGACATGGATGGACTCATTTATATTTTACCATGCTTATTCCCATGTGACACTTAGACTCCTTATATGGAGTACCAAGGAAGGACACATAGGGGATGACTGTTATATGTCGAGTGATAATTGGAATCCTTATGTATTTCCAATGATTTACTAAATGGTCATTTTATCATGTATTCCATGGGTGATACTTGGGATCCCTTAGTGGACCACCAATGATGGACTCGAATGGAAGTGATGTTATAACACACCTTGAGCGATACCTAGGTTCTTGACAGGATCTCCATTTATGGGCTTATAGGGTGTTATTTTATATAATAACTGGATTGATACCTGGATTCCAAATTAGGACTGTTAGGGATGGTCTCTGGTTCTAAATTGATTAATTAATGAAATGGTTTATATGACATTTCGGTCATTCTAAATCACAATCTTGGATTTTGTATTGGTATTGCACATTATGGATAGCCGCTTTAGGAATCCTTTGATCATGCTATCATGGGGTGTTGGGTTATGCACTAGGTCCCGAGTCTTATAAATTTAATGATATTGAATGATTGAATGGTATTTTTTATAAATGAGAACCTGTATTTTATAGGATGTTTACTTTCAGTACATACTTTTCTTATTACATTGATGATTTCACATTGTGATAGTTATATATATAATAACTGGATGGTAATTGACCTTGGGTGATTTCCTACTGGGATTTATTCTCACACTATTTTAGGGCTGCCTATGGTACCCGAATAGACTATATGATTGAACGTATGGATAAGGGTAAGTTCCCTACTACAAGTTCTTGATTGATGCTAGGATAAAGAGAGCATGGGACTAAGCTAAGGCTCGGGATGCTAGCTAGGATACTTTTGTCCTTTTTATAATTTTTTCCATGTAATGTAAACCTTCAATGTATACATATTTTCAGTGATTTATTAGATACATATGACATTTATTATCATCATCATTGTATTTGAGAATCCATTTTGATATTTTCATCTTTTCTGGTTGTGTATCTATTACTTATATGACTTACTCGTTCTGTTATTTGAATGATATTGTTATTCCACTGTGTTATACACATATAAGAGGGAATAGTCTCCCCATAGACACACCCTAGGCCCCTGTAACTAGTCAGATGACATTGAAATTTGGGGAGATGCGATTGATGCCATGTGGTTATCTAGGCTCTAGGCACCTTTCAGTGGCATCCAGATTTGGGATGTTACAATATGACTATTTTTCAGGATGATAATGATTTATTTCCTAAATATTTTTATAGTCTTCAACCGAATCATGAAGTTTATTTTTCAATATAACTTTTACCATGTATTATACCCATTTAAATTACCCCATATATAAGAAACCTGATTGAGTTGTAATAATTTAAGAAGAAACTCTAAGAGAATATTGATAAGGCATTCATATACATTAGTGTGTCCCTAAGGGGTGCAATTGTTCTTTATGTTAAAAATAATGATGGTGAAATGTGTCTTTTCATTTAATATGAAGAACTTAACAAGATCGCTATTAATAAAAATTATCATATACCCTATATTAATGACTTGTTTGATCAACTACATATAGCTCAATAAATTACCATACTGGTCCTTTATTTTGGATATCATAAATTGAGTGTTGAGAATGAGTTTATATCCAATAAATCCCTTTTTATGAGGTTTGGTCCTTATAAATTTATAGTAATTCCATTTGTACTTACAATTCTCCTGTGATAATCATGGATATAATAAATATATCCTTAAATGATTACCTTGACCAAGGTATAGTCATTAAATATGATATTATAATATATTCAAAGATTAAGGAAGATCTTGAATATCGCTATTGGATGTTTATAGACCATGAGGAATTATAAGTTCAATGAAAAATTTATGAAGTGTGAATTTTGGCTATATAAAGTTTCATTCTTAGGTTATATAATCTCATGTGAGGGTATACCAGAAGATCGTTCAGTATAGAATTTATTTAACAATTTCCAAAAACAATCCATGGTAATAGAGATTCATAGTTCTCCTGGGATGATAGGATACAACTGACACATTGTAAGATATTTCTCATGGTAATATATTCCATTATCTAAGTTGACTTATAAGGTATCTATTTGCTTTTGGATAGATAAATGTGATGAAAATTTTGAGTAGATGAAAAGAAGTTTGGTCAGCACACCTATACATACACTAAACTACTATGGATAAGGAATTATAGTATTTATTGATTCATTGAAGAAGGTAAAGGAATTAATTATTATGAATTATTATATGTTTATACCTTATGAATCATTCCGAATGAAAATTTATGAGAAAAATATCCCAAATCGTGATTTGGAATTATAATTGGTATTTTCTACAGTAAAATTATGGAAGCATAATTTTTACGGTGAACGGTGTTATATATATATATATATAACATAAATTCTTGGATTATATATTCACATATAAATAAATAAATATGTTGAAAATGATATTTTTAGAGTTGAATAAATAGTACTAATGCTCAATACACTACTTCCCTGAGAAGTCGAAAAGGTGGTTTATTCTCTATGTTTGAAAGACCATGCTAGTTTTTTTATGATGAATATTTAAAGATCCAATATTTATTGATTTATATAAGTTGAATCATCAAATATTTATGAATTTATATATATCATATCATTCCCATAAGAATGTTCAACTATCTATCCATGTGAGGATTGAAGAGTTGTTGAAGGAGGATGTGCAGCTATAGAAGATGGTGAGAAATATTATTGAGTTCAACCATTATTTGGAATGAAAGATAAGGTTCTTGAACTTAGTTTGTTTCCTATAAATAATAGACATGAAAAATAATATATTTGATTAATATAACAGTTCACCATTCTCTATTCAACCTAGAATCGTGAAGAAATATAAAGATACGAAAATAGTATTTATGGTGGGATAATTGAAAATGGGTTATAAATAGTATGTATCCGGGTGAAAGATATGTCAAAAAGTTAAGGCTAAGAGATACAAGTATAAGTGTATTTCATAGACCCTAATCAAACCACAATGAAAATGGGACCTGATATAGATGATGAAATGGTAGAGGAGGATATATTTATTTTTTATCACATATTGGAATCTTAGAGTCAACATATAATTTATATCAATAATCTTTGATGAGATCTGAAGTTTGAAGTTATTGAAAATGTATTATTCATAATTTATCCATGTAATAACGTTATGATATTTTGAAATAAGGTAAGAACAATCCCTTAGAATATATAATCCCTTCAGAATTCTATATTATATCAGGATACTTACTTATCACTTGGCACATATACTGAATCTCTGTCTTGATTGAGATGTTTTCCATATATCTTTCTTAACTAAGTACGTACATGATCCTTCACTTTTACTGAACACATATGTAATACAACTGATGCATTATCTATTATATTTGGAATAAATTGTGGAGATTCTATATTGAACAGATAATTGTTTGGAACAATACAACTCACCTAGTCAAATTGTTTTGGAAAAACCATAAATTTAATGAAGTTATGTGGGAACAAGAAGACGTGATGAGGTAGAAGTATCATAAATTTTTTATATAAGAGTGGTGTAATTTTTAGGGTTAAATTCTTATAAGGGGTTATAAGGTAAACTTTGTATATTTTATGTTGTATTTCTTTGTAAATAAATTTTATTTCTATGAAATCTTGTTTTAGACGCAACACTGAGTTTAAAAGAACCGTTATATAAATATAATTATTTAATGTGGAAGATATGACCTAGTTATTGGATTTGTGGCTAAGTATAGTTTAAAATAATTATGCAAATTTTATTATTTAAACATTTATAAAATTAATTCTTTTATTATTAGTTGGTTAGAAATGAAAATAAAAGTACATGAAGGTAAAAAGTGATGATTTTCTAAAATATTATCTTTATGTGTACAATATACCTTTATCATAATAAATTAATTTAATATATTTTTAAAAATTGTTTTAATTAAATTTTTAGATAATATGTTCAATAAAAAATTCTATTAATAATTTAATAGTTTTTACATGACAAAGAATTAATGTAAACTCAGATTTATGTTTAAAAACACATTTTTCTAAAAATAGTTTTTGTTGGGTCTTGGGAAATTATTTTAAAATTAATTTGTTAACATATATTAATTGAACCTTATAAAATTATTTCCATATTTTTAATCATCATAATTAAAACAATTTTAAAATTTTATCTTAAAATTTATTAATAATTAATAGTAAAAAAAAAAAATTTGTTACCGTGTTTAAGGTTAAACCTGATTTATTAGGGGTTAACCTAAGATAAAAGTTTTAAAATATCAAAAAAAATTAACATGATATGATTTATTTTTTTATTTAAATTATATCCTTAATATATTGTATTATTAGTAATTTTGGTGTTAGTTGGATTGATTGATACATTACTATATTTCAATCGTTTGAAAACTTCCAAGTGTATTCTCTCCCTCCATAATAAAATGATACCATCTCTCCTATATTATTAATAAATTATGATCCTTCTATATTGAACAATAAATATTATAATACCTTCCTAAACCTTCATCCATGCATCATAGAGGTCTTGGTTTGATAAAATTTCATCCTTTTAGGGATTAAGGTGTAACCCAAAGGATGTTTCTCAACGAAGAGGTATAACTCTTAACTAAGTACTCTCAATTTTATTTCTTCTTATAAATTATATGAATTTGTGGTAACCATTACAAAATAAAAACTTTATTATATTAAAAATAATTATTTGTTATTATGATTATTTATCAACCATTTTCAACCTCCTTTCCCACAAATATAAAATGATATTATGATTCATGCGTATATGTCGACTTCCACCTACACAAAACAATATGATTCATTTTCCTTCACCATCATTCATGTTTGTTTATTATGAAGGATTTATTTCTTATATAATACATTTATGACATATTTATGTATCAGAAATTATAATATATTTTATACCTTCTTACCTTTCAATTAATTTGAAAATGATGACACCGCCAATGTATATGTGTGGACCCCAATTCCACTAAAAAATTTAATTAATTTTTCATCACCACAATATATGAATAATTATAAAAGTAATTATGATGATTTAATATAATACTTATATATTTATTAATATTTTATGGATGATAAAATCATTACTAAGGTTCATTTACCAGAACCATCGAACTAAAACGTGAATGGAAAACAGACAAGTGATCATATGGATGTTCTTTTAATGAAGTATTTATTATTAAATAGATAATTGAAAATTATAAAGGATTGATACATAGTAAGTTTTGTATAAATATTTTTAATTAATATATATCTATATTAAATATATATATATTATATAGGATATTTCAACACGTGTGATGTAAAATGAGACTTTAGGTAATGGTTTATGTTATAATTTGATTTCATTCCAAGATTGTCTACGATATATTTACATTTAGTGAAATTATATAGGTATTAAACTTTAAACTCCATATAATTTATTCTAATATTTTTAATTATAAATTTTTTAGGCATTATTTCAATTTTTCTCTTTTTGGTATATAAAACGATCAAGAAAAAAAATTAGAGAAAAATTTCCTTATTTCCTCTTTGATTAATAAACTTTTTCTTCTATGTCCACATTTTTAAAAATTGTTTTATAAATGATATTACATAAAAATTAAATTATCTAAAATTTTATTTTCAATACCATTGTCTTTATTTACAAATTTATTTAAGGTAATATTTTTAAAAGTTTTATAAACAAGTCATTTTAAAAATTTATAGAAGTTTGAGAGGAATGTTTTATTTTATCATATATGGTATCAACTGGTTTTACCACCGTCATTATCATCATTTTCATTCAATATTCATTTAAAATTTAAAATTTATATTTTTATAAAATTGATTTCCACAATATTATAGGAATTTTTACTTAGAATGTTATAAAAATAAATGGATATGTTTTCTTCTTTTCAACAGAAGGTTTGAATAGACATTTAATAGAAAGTTTTATCTACGTCAACATGCTTTAAGGATTTTAATACCTAACGAGGGATATAAAATAATGACACCATCCACTTTATTTCTATATATGGATTATGATGGTGATTATATAAAGATGAATCAATAGAGGCCATTTGTTTTCCATAGGTTAATTTTATTATGAAGAAATCTATATGAAACCAATTTATTTTCTATAGTTTATGATATGATGAAATGATGATATGTTTTTGAAACAAATTTCCTTTCCATGTTTTATGATAGGATTATATGATTAATGTTTTATTATCTTTAGTCACATATATATATGATTTTCATTATATTCCAGGTGGGCCAAAACTTATATCTCCCGCCTTTGAATTGGGTAATGATGGATATCTCATGACATAATAAGAACTGTTATGGGTTATGAACCTAATTAAATTAGTAAATCTATCTACTATGATAATTTTGGGATTAATACTTAACTAAAGGAAATTATTGAATGGGGATTGTACCCAATCTACTAGGATATCCTTGGTAGTTAGACTTGACTAAGGAAATTATTTTCTAGGCATATATATTTTCCACAAACTTATTTCTTATGTTTATGATATTCTATTGTGGCTTGTGATTGATTATTTATGATTCTACATATTTATAAATTTTTTATTTTGTTATGAAAAATCATTATGCTATGATTTAGGATTAATGGAATTTGACAGACTGGGAATGATTATTTTAAGCTATGATCTTCTTCTAATAACCTAACGTTAATCTTATGCTCACATATTATTATTGAATGATATCTCATATATTTACACTTACTAGCCCTGTAAGCTCACCCTTTCTTATGTTTCTATTACCCAGGTTATGAAAATAGGTTTTAAGTAGGGTATTTACATAAAAAATAATTTTGAGAATATATTTTTGGTATATATTTATGATATTTCATGAAATAATTTGGTTATAAATATAATCTCTGAAGACTCTAAACCATTACAGTTATTTGGAATGATATGATATGATATATATAGAATATTCATCTAAAATTATTTTATATAAATTTATGTAATTATTGGGTCACCTCATACTATTAAACTATTTGTCATGTATGGTTCTTTATCGTGTATCCATGGAACACACCTAGGGACTGGGCTTGGTTTTCTACTAAAAAAATAATAGAGTACATGTAATTTATCTGGGTTACACGTGGTGTGGTCTATGAGTTATGTGGTTACTAGTCACAAGGGACATGTAATAAACACACAGATTATCTTTGGCTACTACAATACTTGTTGTGTACATAAGTAACACTCCATGTAGTTCATATAACTCTATTTTAGGCTGGATTGGTCAACACATAGTGTATATTAACCACACATCGTATTAAATAAATTATCAACACCCAAAATTAATTCATGAAGCACCTTAGTTCATTAAAAATGGGTACATGACATGTACCTATGGGCTACATGGACTGTATTCTTGTGTTAATCTTCTTGAATCCATCGCACCTACAGAAGAGTTCTTCGAATCTTTTTCCATCATTGTTTTTTAATATATTTGTGGTAGTGGGGAGGGTGAAGAGTATATCTCATGTTAATTAGTTAAATAATGACTAAAATGAAATTAAAAATTAATAATAAATTAAAAAATCAATACACAATATTTAGATAGTTTTAAATTATTATGTTACCACTCTAATTAAACTTGTTGGATATGGGAACAGTGAAAGAGCTAGTAGTGGCATGCCCAACTCCTCTTTTTTCTAAAAATATGTGAATAATCTAAGATGTAAATTATGACTAATGTCATTACCAATGTAATTAAATCAAATATTGACTGACATAAGAATGTTAAAACCAAATATAGGATTATTACATATTGATTTATAATTAATTTAAGTAGGTATAGAATTATAATGTGATGAATTATTTCTTTGTGGATAAATCTAATAATGTATTTACAAAATACCATCATTGAATCATAAGAATCAAGTGTGCATTCTCTCAGTCATTGATCTTTATGTGTATCTAGAGCCTTAGAACGATGATATAGGAATCTTCGAGTGCTAGTTCGGAAGATCCTAAGACTTGCGTCATTCATCTTTAATCTCTACAAGAATTGGTATAAAAAGACTCTCCTTGATATCTCTAGAATCAAGAGGGGTGGAAAAGGATGAACTCTCACTATTAGTTTTAGTATTCTTGGATAGGATCACTCATGTTCATGAAAGGATTCTATGCAGTCCTATGAACAACAAAAATAAATGTGTAGTGTTAGGGTTTGAAATATTTTAGTTTAAATAGTGTTGTGGTTACAAAATAATAATTTCACACGTTCCCTTATTATTTTATTAATCCCAACAGAACCCCAATTATATAAACTATTATTAATATTTCTTTTCATGTGAAAAAACAATGAATTAGTTAAATATTATTTATTTAATAAATTGTTAAAAATTTATTAAAATAATATTTAATATATATTATTACTCACTATACATTAAAAATCAGTTCTTAATTCCTCAATAATATCTAGCAGGCCATAAATAATGACTATTTGTTTAATAAATAAATATCACTACATTATTCTCCAATAAATAAATAAATATTGCATTCACTAAGGAGAATAAATATTTATTAAATATTCCACCCACAAATATTCTATCAATTAATTAGTGACTAAATATTTGTGATCAAGAAAACATGAATAATTATTAAACTATGTATGGGAATAATATTTATTTAACATGTTAAATAATAAACAATATATACTATTTAACTAAGGTTTTCGGTACACTTAATATGTGACCATCTTGGCCTCACTCTCTGTGGTATTAGATAGAGTCACCTAAAGTCCAAGGATAGTGTTTAGAAACACACTAATGAATACATAGAGAAAGAAGTTAATGTTACAATGACAAACAACATCCTAAAGATTCTTACTATGTAATATATTTCCAATATCATGATATCTCTAATCAAGATGGTTTCAGGGTTGTGTCATCAACCTATATGATCAATATCTCTTTATTTAACTTTCTATTAATGAACCTTCCCATAAAACACCATGACCATTGATGTATTTAGGTGATTTCATTCCCATCAAACCGGTATGAGGCATTAACTTCTGTTATAGAGTAAAAGGGAAAAATCCTTTCTCACATTATTCATTAATGCAATATTACTCGAAGTGCACCAAATGAAGCCATGTTTTCCTTGGGATATGTTTTTTTAGTTTTCATCAATACATAAAATTATAATACAAATGACATACATTAATAATAATCTCAAAATATAAGGATAAAAACATGAATCTAAAGATTGGAACGTCTTAGGCCACATATAATTTTTTATTTCCTACTGGAAGGTCTTGTTATCATAATCTCATGTACTGGAAATTACCAAATGCATACACCAAGAGAAAGAAACTGAAATTAATATGAATCTCAACCACTGATATCCTATAACATTTGTGTCCCATCAAATGATATCATCATGTTTTATAGAATTTTATTAATAAAATAATCATGGCACTTCTGGGTTATTATCACTGCGGGGAACTTTTATAACCTTTTAGTATGATAGTTTTTCATAGGGCATTATCACATATTATGTCTCGTATGATAATAATCATGATATAATGATAATATTACTAATATTAAAAAAATGAATACATGTAATCAAAAAGTATATATTTTTTTGTTCTAAGGAAACAACTCAAAAATTTCTCACACCCACATGATCATCCTATTCCCACTTATGATCTTTGATTGTTAATACTTTTGTTTAACCTTATTGAGATTTTGATCCTACACATCTTATGATTCCATTTCCCAATGTCAGGAAAAAATGTATTACTTATGATTTTGCTATAAGATTATTATGTACATAAATGTTTTTGGGAATTATTTAAGATTTATTAAGAAATAAAAAGTTCTCTATATAATGGGGTCAATACTCATTGGATTGTAAGGATATTGGTTTTTTAGTTAAAGGGTTTTATTAATTTGGTAAATCTATAAACCAGAATTTTATTGGTAATATAAATAACACAATATTTATTCCTAATAATGTAATTATGGATAGTTAGATTTTCGTTGTTACACATGGTATCCTAGCAAGTAAATAATGAAGATGCTTTTAGCATCAGAAATAGGTGTATGGGTATGGGGTGTCATAATTGGTATCAGAATAGGGATTAGAAAACATTATATGTTATGATTTTCCTAATTAGGGATAATTGAAGAGTTTTATGTGTCACCAAGTGTTGATAAGTATAAGGATGATCAGAAATTCAATGATCTAGGTCCCCTTTTTGAGGTCATGTGTGATTGTAATATAATGTGATTAATGATATTTTAGTATGTTTTTATAGGTTTTTAGGATTAATACATTATTGAGGGGTAGATAAATGTTAGGGATGTTATGTAATTTTATGTTATAATTATGGATACTATAAAAAATGTTATCATATTTTTATAAATATATATTGAACCTTATGTATGTAAGAAACTGGGTTTTTTTTATCTTGTAAAAATCCATTATTTTTCAGTTTTAATACTTGGTATGGAATTATATTAATTACCTTTGAGTTAATGGAGGTATCAGGGGTGTCTAGTGCTTGTTCGAAGCCTGAAGCCCAAGTTTAAGGGCGAAATGGCCTAGCACGTGTTTATTTTAAGTCATGTGGGACAGGACACATAGTTTGGGAAACTAGGTGAGCCTGGGTTAGAGAGTAGGAGGAGGCACACATTTAGGAAAACCCATGCGATTTGGGATACATGGTCATCTCATAACCGTTGAATATTTTTCAGATACTCTTTGCATGGTTTTCGCATGGTTAGTCAGAGTGTGTGAGGAAACCATGTGGGTACCCCTTATCCTATAGATAACCACGAGCTTGGGTGCATGGTTTTCCAAACCATGTGCCTAAACCATGGTACCCCTATTTAATTGGTAAATTTAAAATTTTAAAATTAAATAAAAAAGATTTTAACGAATAATTCTGGTTTCTTCTCCTACATAACACAAGGGGGTTCATTTTGAGCTCCCTCCTTGAGACTGTTCTTAGATTTTCAATTGGTTCCCCATTTGATCTAAATTTTAAGTGTGGAACTTCTTATTTTATCCATAAGGTTGATGCCTTGATTCATTTTTATATGTTCACCCATATTCTGGATATCAATTGTTCTATTTGGGAGAAAGTTGATTTTTTCTATTTTCAGGTTCTTCATCTATTATTTGTATTTTTTCCAATCTAAGTCGAATAATAAATGATATTGTATGAGAACCCCATCACTAATATAAGGTAGGATTTCAATACAAATTCCTTGAATTTTGGTGTGGTATTAGGATTACTATCGTTAGATAACCCAATGAGCATTCTGGCACGACCCTGAATTTGAACTAGTTAACTAAATTAGATATAATTGGAAATTTTAGGTATGCCCTTAGGTTCCATTGTGATGTGTTGGTGGTAAATCCCAAATCATGGTCACCCATGGGGTGTACCTTATGAATTAACTTTTCATACCTTGGTTGAACAACCCAAGGGGTGAGTTCTCATGCTTTCCTAGATGTAGGAAGCCCATTTGCATTTAAATGGAATTGAATTGTTTTTTTGGGAGATGGCCTACCTCATTAACTAATTCCATATTTATATTACATATTTGAATTTGTTTAATATATTATATATTAAATAGTTAAATTAGTGACAATTATCATCTGGTTGATTTTTAATCTTTTAAATCGTTAAATTGATAAAAGTGAAACTTTGTGGATAAAATAATGTTCTATATTTGAATGTGTATTGTAATCAATGAGTGGACATAATAAATGTATTCCATGGATTTGATTTATGATATATGGGTGGGTATTATCATGATAAAAATTGAATGTTAAATGGTTATCTGGGTGGGTATACTCACATAGTTTGAAAAAAATGAATGGTAATATTAGTAAATTAAAGAATAGATGCCTTCGACATGTTACTTGGACCTGGAATGTGATAGTGGACACCTTGGATAAAGATGCTCCGTGTTAGTTGATTCTGTGGGATTCCATGGGATTTACTATCCCTTGGATCTAGCTTTCATGGACATTCATAGGACATATTTGGTATGCCACCCTCCTAGGACTCCAACCAGTGATTAACCATGTTTCCATCGAGATTTTCCATGGACTTGATGAGGATATATTAATCTTTGAAACCATATAGTTAGCCCATCATGGTCTGTCTCTTTGACATATGGCACGAACGGGATAATTGTGACATGATTGGTTGAACGTCTTGGTTGTGGATGTTTTTAACACTTCAGGTTATATAGAAAGGTTGTGGTTATTATGTAACTATGGTTGTATGACAAGGATATGTAATTTACCCTCTATATTTTTATCTACCTTATATAGGATCTTAACCATATATTGTTGAGATCCATTATAGGCTGTTAAAATGGTATTGGTTTATTAGTTAAATGTCACGACCATATTTACTATTGTTTACTTCATACATGTTTACCTGCACATTCTTTAGCATACCATATTGCACATCATGGAATTATATAGACCGTTGGGTGGTTTCCTAATAGGATGTTATCTCATGCCCTATTTTGGCCTCAATTTGGAACCAAAAAAGATTATATGGATGTAGGTATTGGTAAGTTAAACCACCCAAATATAGGTTGTTGATTGATACCTATAAGAAAATGATAAAAAGAACCAAGCTAAGGCTTGCGATGCTACTAGGATATTTTATGTCATTTTGAAATTTAGGATTATTGTGTTGTATTATACTACTATGTACCTATGTTTTCTGCTTTCTTGATACATGCATCATCATCATCATCATCATTTTCATTGTATATGAGATACTTATGGTTTTGTTATATATCCTTATCAAATTCATTAATCATTTTTATTCTTGTTGTATCTTATTCTGCTACTTGTATGTCATTGATATTACACTGTGTATACTCTGGTGATAAGGTAATAGTCTCCCAAAAGAAAAACCTAGGACCTCACTTCTAGTTGGTATCCTCTAGTATTTGGGGAGACATGCTTGAGTCCATGTGACCAACTAGGGTAAGGGCACTATTGAGTCGTGTCTAGGTTCGAGGTGTTACAAAGTGGTGTCAGAGCATTTCTTTTCTAGTTTGATTTCTTATTTGGAGACAATACATAGGGAGAGTAAGAAAATAGAGTTTGGTAAAGATTTTTTCCCAGGAGTAGCTAGACCGTGTACAACTAAAAGCCAAATTTCCTTGAGATAACTTAGTTTTTTTGGATTGCAAATTTTGTAGTTGATTTGATTCAACTATTGGGTGATGCACTTGAATTATGATTATTTTGATGTAATTTTTGTTTATATTCTATTTATAAATGATTATATGAGGGTATTCCATCTCATAAATCATATAGTCACCTATCAAAAATCATATTACATGCATTATGTTATTCCATTCAGGATGCACTAATTATTTTCATGCTATTTTCATAGGTGTTGTGATATATGTATTTTATTTTTTGATAGATATTATGAAGTAGATAGATAAAGTGATGTCATATTTCATATCATAAAAAGTATGGTATCCTATGGACTATAAAGTGACACACCTTTTGATTCAATTATTTAATCTAAATTTGACAAGGTATGAATTATATGGGCACCAAATTTTTTTTCATGAGGTGTTATGGTCCCATTTAGATTGGAACTTGGAAAACCAATTGGATGAAATTTTAAATTAAACTGTGATATTATGGGAATGAATGTTAAATGAGTTGAAATGGGAAAGTGCACTTGGAATGGAGACTTGTCTTACACTCGACCTTTGAGGGGGAAAGAGGCATTATCTCTAGGATTTTTTTTATGGTTTTTCTTTTTATAGTCCTGGCCTTTGGAGAAGGTTGTGTCCTATGACCTGGTTTAAGAAATTTTTTTACCATTACTAAGATTTTGAGCTGTAGTATTTCATTTTGTTACTTCTAAGGCATGTGATGGGATTCAACAATGCACAAATGGCCCTGGTAGGTCCTTTTGGGCATGTTTCTTTAAATATGACTTGTTATGGCTATTTATAACCATTATAATTAAACAAATTCCATGAGGTTACTTTTTGAAGGACCCAGGTTAGAGTAATAGGATCCTCATTAGTCACCTTATCTTAAATAATTTGAAAAGAATTTAGTTTGATAAATTTTATAATTATGACTAAATGTCGATAAATGCATAATATATTTAAAAATGGAACATGAAGTGTTGTCCTTTATTTTAACCCTTGAGTAAGGGTACTTCAAACATTCCATTTAGTTTCATTCGAATGAAAACGTGAGAAGTTTCCATAAGCCTTTCTCTTTTTTTAGAAATTTCTTACGTGATAGGCTTAGGGATTAGTATAATTTTTCTGGCATAACATAGCAATAGGTTCGATTCTTGTACTTCAAAAGAATCTAGATCATGGTCGGTATCACCCTTAGAGTTTAAATTCCATGATGATATCTTAATATTTATGATGTTTGGGGTCGTTTTCGGTTATCGGACCATTGGTTTCTAAATAAAACCCTCATTCAGATGGGTGGTCCTAGTTTCTTTTACCATTGTTATGTGTGTGAGCATAAATTATTGCTCATCTTCAACATTTTTTAAATTCCAAGGTCATGGTTTGATGATTTGAAAGTCTCTTGACCCTTTCTTCTTCCTCAAGAATAAGCTAATTGGTATATCGGTGCCGAGGTTAAAGTTTGTATGGGGTAGTATGGCTCTGTGTTGTATCTCTTGTACAGACCACTAGATTCTCTAATTCATAGTGAGCATAGCCTATGGATACCTTCGAGGTGTTGTCTTGCTTCTAGAACCTCAGGGTAGTAAGCATTCACATATGTTGTACCTATAATTTTGTTAAATAATGTACTAAACCAATTGATTTTAGTGAAATCATTGAGCCTTGTGCAATTGAGTACATTCTTGGGTCATCTCCATAGTAGAGTAACCTAAGCATTAAAATAAATCAAGTTCATCCCAATGCACAGAAGGGATTCTTGGAGACTTGGGTGTTTTGACACGCCGACCAGTTTGGTTTTGGTTTTTAGGCCAAATGCTTTGGTGTATTTAAGATTGACTCAGAGGACTATCATTGATGTGGTGAAGGTGAGTTCGATATAGCACACTTATCAGAGGTTGGTTTGAATCTTCATTCTATGACTAGGATACTCCTATTGTGGGTAGTGTCACATCGGTGTTGGTATATATGTTCCCTTCCTAGTAGAAGGAGAAACACCTAAGAGGCCAATTGTTAAATGGTTGATTTGTATTGAATTACCATGAGGATTTCAAGTTGGAATCATATCAATGCTTTCTCACCAACTTGAATTTGAAAAGTTTCGTTGTGTATGAGACATTTTAGATACAACGTTGGTATTGGATAGACTTTGGTGGTTTCTATTGATCAATCTAATGATGCCTCAGGTAAAGAATGATAGTGATCTGTTTGGCATAGTACATCAGCAGGTGAATATAGGATTTTTTCATAGGAAGTCAACCAGTAGTGGATTGATAGATATTCTTGAAAATCCTGAAATCCTCTTAGTGTATTCATCCTAAAGAGATGAGAATGTCCCCTCTCCTGACATAATCCTAGATGCACTAATATATCTTCATTCTTAAGTTGTGCAAAATTTGGTAAATGTTTTTGGTATTATCTAGTGGTTTTCTCAATGTTTCACATTGACACATTTTTTTATCAATACATTGTTATTCCTAAGTAATACTAGGTTTTCTAAGTAGGAATGACTCGGATAGACTCTAAGAAACCGGAAATTATTTTCTAACCTGACCACTAGGTGGATGTCATTATGGTCTCAATCAATGATCAGATGGGAAGTCTAGGATTTGTAACAACATCTCACTTGTAAATATAGATTATGGACTACCTTGTATAGTTCCTTGGCCTTCACCTTTTGAATCCAAGGTTATCTTGGAATTTTTATCTTTCTCTGAGGTAATTTTTAGAAAGGGTGATGATTATAGTGGGCTGGATCTGGGTTGCCCCCTTGTTCGTGCTGAGGCATGATAGTTTTAACTATTCGGGTGATGGTTTGACCATATAATTTCACCAGGAGTCGTGTATGGTCTTTGGTAGACCTATTAAGGGTAAATGTAAGATTCCTTGGAATAAGGTATTTCATTTCTATTTATAATATGCCATCCATATATGGTGAAAATTTTAATAATAATTGAATGGGTTGGCTTCACTTGTTATCCTTCAAATTATATGTTTATGGTCTTAATAAAATAATTTAAACATGTCACAAGGATTAGGCTGGTCTGGTAAAAAGGTTAGTGGTGTCTTTTAGGAAATCTTTCGTGACCATTTTCAGTTTAGTCGACCGGGATCTGATTGTTCCTTTAGGTTGAAGTCCTTGGTATTACATCTGATGTATTTTAGTTCATCTAGTTATATAATCCACACCAGGAGCATTGCTAGAACACTTAGTGGTGTTCTTTGTAAGGAAATTCCAATGGTGGGGGCATAATGGTTCCTAATTAGCCCCTTTGTGATAAAATACATGGTGAGGTGTACCTTCGGATAGATATTTAAGGAGACTATGACATGATCATGTCTCATGATGTATAGGCTCCCTAGTACTAGTGCCCATGTATGAGACATTCTGTATATGGTTTTTTCATGTGATGTTCCACCTGTCGGCAGGTGAATACCGAACACCAGTGATCAGTCATACTTTTATAGTAGTAACCTGTTTCTGAGTGGAAATGGGATAATGTAACAATGGTTTTCATGACTAGTTTATCGAGGTTTCCACATGGTAGATATTCATTATGGGTTCTTTTTTGGAAGGATCAATAATTTTTCACATTTCCTAATGATTGAAGAAACCTTAAGTGGGCATGATCTTGGGAGGTTGTATATCTCTGAAATAGTATGACTGAATAGGGTAGAAAATTCTATCGTTTCATGTCAGGATTACCAATTTAAATAATAATTTTACTAGGGGATACAGAGGTAATTGGGGACACAAGTTCTTATAAACAAAGAATACCACACATATACTGATGGCTTGTTAGAGCGTATGATATAGGTTCTTGAGGACATGCTCTTAGTATGCGTCCTAGATTTTGGGGACTCTTGGTATAGTTATGTAACCCGGTTTGTGTTTGCATTATCAAGTGACAATACAGATGGGACCTTTTGAGGTTTTTTATGATAATACATGTCAATCACCCCTGTTTTGTTTAGAGGAAAGAGATGCAGGTATGTTGGTACATCTTCCTATTTAGTAGACCACAGAGAGGGTTTAGTTGATTCTTAAGTGGATGGATACTATGAAGCCTCATCATAAATTTTATGCAGATCACTAAATATAAACTCTAGAGTTTGAGGTCAGGGGTCAATTTTTATTATCTATCTCACTAAAGTTGGGACTCAAGGGAATCGGGAGATAGTATAGTCTTTCACCACGATATTTCAAGTTGTTCGATATTCTAGATAAAGTCTTGCAGTAGCCTATCTGTTTCAGTTACCTAAATGATACTAATCCATGCACGATATCTTCCACACATCTCAACCTCACCACTATCATTCAGACCCATCTCACAGTTTTTATCATGTGTACGATGAGCTAAAGGTCAATAGGTCCTTCGAGGAGAATCTGATTCAAATTTTTGATGGGAGCACAAAGATTCCTTGGGTATAGTTAGTTCCACTAGAAAGGGTACTACCGAAGCACAACTGTTTATAGGATGAGACTTGGGAGTAGGAGGATGATATACCAGCTCAATGGAAAATGTTTTTATTAGATGAATCTTGACCACCCATCAGAGTGCAATTCATGGAAGATTTGCTTTATAGGGGGAATATGGTATGAACTCTGATTTTCAATCGAGGTATGAATCCCTTATTTTACATTTTTAATTATTAATATGGCCATATGTTAATTAAATTTGTCTTTATGGAGGTTTTGGGGGTATCTCGGGCTTATTTGGAGCTCGGAACCCATGTTTAGTGGTGAAAAGGGATATAACATGGTTATTTCAAACCATATAGGGTAGAATGCATGGTTTTGGAAAACATGTGAGGCATATACAGAGAGAAGGTGGAAAATTTATAGTATGACCAAACCATGTGATTTGGTCTGCAAGGCTGTGCAGAAATCTCTACAACTTTTTTACTGAGGATTTTGGTTTGGTTTCTTCATGGTTAGTCATACTGTGTGATAAATTTGTGATGGTGACCCTTCTACTATAGATAATTATGCAGTTTGGTGCATGATTTTCCCAATGGTTCAGCTAAACCATGTGACCCTTGTTATATTGGGAAATCAAATAATTTTAAATCAAATAAAACCCCCTTTTAAACCTAAATTTAGTTTATTCTCCCGCATTATATTAAGTGGATTCATTTTGATATACCTCCTTGAGACTATTCTTGTATTTGTGACCGGTTATTCGTCATGTCCCCATTTCAAGCACGGAATGTCTCATTGGATCCGTAACAGTAATATTTTGATTCCTATTTCACATTATCCATTCTTCGGGACTGTGCTATTTGGGTGTAAGATGATTTGACATATTTTCATGTCCTTCTTATGTTATTTAGATTTATCCTAATCTGAGTTGATTCATGACCCGACACAAGATGATCACTCCACTACCGATCTAAGGTATGTGGTCTATACAACTTACATGAGTTTCGGTGCTTTATTGGGCTACCATCACTTTGGCCACCCACCATTCATTTTGGAGTGACCCATAATTTGAACTAATTAATTAAATTAGATGTAATCATAACTATTAGGTATTTCCATAGGTTATTTTGTGATTAATTGGTGTTTATTTCCCAAATAATGGTCACACAAGGGTTTTACCTTAATAATTAACTTGTTAAACCTTGGTTGAACCAACTAAGGGGTGAGTTCTCTTGCTTTCCCAAATGTAGGAATCCCAATTAATTTTAAATGGAATTAAATTTATTATTATAGAGATGGTCCCCCTCCAAACCTAATGATATTTTCATACTCAATTTTTGAATTTGCAGAGTGGCTTAGATGTTAAATGATTAAATGAGTGGAAATTCTCATCTGGTTGATTTCAAATTCCTTAAATGGTTAAATTGATAAAAGTGGAAATGGGAGGGTAAAATCATGTGCTATATTTTAATGTGTATTATAAAAAATTAGTGGGAATACTCAATTGTAACTTTGGATTTTATTTTTCAGATAATAGTGGGTATTCACATGATATAAATTGAATGTTAAATGGTTATGTGAGTTGGTAGACTCAAATAGTTTAAAATGATGAACGATATAAATAGTAAATGTATGAATCGATTCATTGGACTTGTTCCTTAGATCTAGAATATGGTGGTGGATGACATAGATAAATATTCTCCATGGGTCTTGATTCTATGGGATTCCATGGGTTTTGATACCCCTTGGATTCATCTTTCTCATACTCGCATTGGACATTTTCAGTATGACATGTTCATATGACTCCAACCTGTGCTTAACTGAGTTTCCATCAAGAAGATCTTAGGAATTGATGAAGATTCACTAGCCTTTGACACCATATATCTAATCCTTCATTGTATTATTCTTTAAAATAAGTAACAGTCATGAGAATTGTGACATGTTTGGTTGAACGGCTTGGTTGTTGATGTTTTTGACCCTTCAGGTTATACAGTAAGGTCGTTATTATTATGGAAGTATGGTTATACTATAAGGCCATGGAATTTACCTTTTTTATTTTTAGATACCTTTTATAGTAGATTGACTATATTTTACTGTGATCCTTGAGTTCCTTTTATAATGATACTGGTTTATTAGTTGTAATCCATGGGAATATTTACTGTTGTTTACTTCTTACCTATTTACTTGCATGTTGTTTAGCTTAAAATATTTCACAACATTGAATGGTATATACCTTTGGGTGGTTACCTATTATGATGTTATCTCACACCTCGTTTGGTCATTCCTTAGGTACATATAAATATTATATGGTTGCAAGTATTGGTAAGTGCCAACACCCTAATGAAGGTTGTTGATTGCTTCCCAGGAGAAGGGGATCAAGGGACTAAGCTGAGGCTTCTGATACTACTGGGATATATTTTTGGTATTTCTGGCATTTAGTATTTGTTTGTTTTATTTTACCACCATGTACATATCTTTTATTATTTCTAGATACATACATAGTCATCACCATCATCATTTTATATGATCCACTTATAGATTTGTTATATATTCATGTCTTGTTCATTTCTCAGTTCTATGCTTTTTGTATATGTATTTTCTACTTGTATGTCACTGAAATTACACTTTTCATACTATGGTGATGATGGTGTAGTCTCCCCATGCAAAAACCTAGACCCCTGTGGCTAGTCGGTAGCCTCTATAATTTAGGGAGATACGTTTGAGGTCATGTGACCTACCGGGCATGGGGAACTATTGAGTGGTGTCTACTTTCAGGACTTTCCAACATATAACTATAGGTATTTAAAATTGATTCGGTGGAAAAATTATTAAATGTATTTTTAAGGAAGTTAAAAATATTTTCTAGGAACATTACATGATTAAGGTTAATGGAAAAAAAACTCTAGTATTCAATTTTATGGTTGATATTTTTGAAGAATAGGGATTAAATAAATTTCTATAATATGATTTTGTGTCATTGAAAAATATATAAACATGTTTAAAAAATTATGTAACAGGATTAGTGATATTAAATGTATGATTGTTATTTACATAATTTCTAAGATGATCTTGGAAGAATATATGATTTGTTTTTTCTAATTTTTTTGTTTTTTAATTGATTAGTCATATTTTGAGGAGTTCTAGAGTTATATTAATTCGTAAATGATTTAATGGAGTTATTATTTATATTTAATTCTTGATGATTCATTTATTACTTATGTATATGAAGATTTAAATATATTGTTTATTATCATTACTCATGTTAACCATTTTTTAAGTAGTTGGAATGAAAAGGTAGGAAGAATTTCCATCAAATCCAAAAAATGAAGAACATTTTTCTTTCATGGATCTTATAAAAATTAAAAAGTTTTCTTATGCTTCAATCTTGAAATATTCTCTTTGTTATTCTTGTAAAAAAATAAGATTTGTAAATTTATGAAACACATAATCGTAGGGCAAAATTTCACTTAGGAAGTGGAAACAAATCAAGTATGTTTTTTTATAATTTTATTTAAATTCAATAGAAAGAAATATCTATTAATAATTATGTTGATAAAATTAATTAACTATCATGGTACTATTTTGTAAAATTATTCACAAGTATGAGTGTCATAATGGTAAATGTGTGGTTCATGAAATATTTAATTAAGAACTGATAAGTTCTCTAGTCTAAACAAAGACATTAAAGTTACTTTCTAAATTAAATCTAATCAATATAAATTGAGTGGTATTTCTTTTCAATTATGTATATTTATCTTTCATTCCATATTTCTTCACTTTTACTCTATTTTAATGTTTAATTACAAAGGATCATTTTAAAGTAATTTATTTTAAAGTCCTCTTACACCCCATTAAATTGATTATAAAAATATTTTAAACCCTTTTTTATCAAACAAGAGATAAAAATTTTGAGTAATCAATTTATTTAATCTTGAAAATTGTAAAACCTGTAGATTTAAATATGTAATTCATTTTTAATAAATACTGTTTCAAAATATATTTTTTACACATAACAATAAAAAAATTATCTGAGGCATATTAAATGATTTTTTTGGAAAATTATAATAAGAATAAATCCCCTAGTAATAAAAATATAGTAATCAATTAAAAATGATTACATTTATACAATAAGTAATTAATATGATTTAATTTTTAAATTTGATTTTTAAGAATTATTTTTAATATGTTTTTTTGTCCTAATAAATTAAATTGGTAACTTTTAAAATATAATTATGATAATATGTAAAACATCAATATGTAATGTTATTTATTAATATTTTATTAAGGAGTTATTTAATTTAAATAAGATGAAGAACACTTAACCATTAATAGGGTCATTTTCTATAAAATAAGTTTTTCATTATATTTGGTATACTCATATAAAATATAAAATTATGAATTTTAAAAATTGAATTTTATAAAATGAACATCATTTTTAGAATTACCATTTCACAACATTCTTAGGATGAATTTTTTTATTCTTCTAAAATGGTTGATTCATTAGGAATAGTGAATTTTTTTTTTTAAAGAGTCACTTTTATAACATCATCCTAATATAATAAGGACATAAAAGTTTTTTAAGCCTTCTATATTGAGAAAAAGTGTGTCTAAGTATTAAAACAAAAAAAATTAAAGTCTTATTTTAACTTTAGAAACATATATTTGGAATTTTGGAACCTAAGTAATGTTTTATTATAAATAATATAAATCTTTTTTATTTCTTTAATTAAATGATAAATTAAATTTTTGGATTGGATTTAATGTCACATAATTCTAATTTTTTATTTATAAACTAAAAAACATCATTATAATCAATTATATACATGATTTTGGTTCAAATTAATTTTTAGGTTTAAAATTTAATATTTTGTATATTTATATTAAAAGTTTTTTTATCACATCTAGAAATGGAATATTTAAAAATATATTTTTTATTTGTAATATTCACATAAAAATTATTTAATGATATTTATTTCATTTTTTAGTCATAATGTTAAGTTACTATAGTGAAAGTCAGTCACCCTGGTATGGGTTAAAAGGATTAAAAAATGTTAATACTATGTTATAAGGTCATAAATTTATAAAAATACAATATATAATTTTATTTTACAAGTTTATTTAATTCTAAATAATCATAAATTCTAAATTTGGTTTCTTTAGTTCAGATTGACATTGAGATATACATATTATATTATTTTCAAGTTAACAATATTTGTAAAGGTGTCCCTACTCTCTCCTAAAAAGGATCCAAACACCCCTTTAATTATAATAAAAAAATATTGACCACTTTATCCAAAAAAATATATGATGAACATAATACCCATCATCTTTATCCAGGAACTAGAGGTTATGGTATCACCAAAATACAAACCTTAAAAATTCTTAAAGATGTATACAACATAGGATACCCAAGGAAGAGTTATTATTTATAATCATGCTCATTCAAATTTCATTCTTCATCCACATCCTTAATAATATAATTAAATAATCATAATTAGTATATGAAAATTTTATTATTTTTATGGAACATCCATTATCCACTTTCCTTTCATCTAATGGAAAATTATAACATCGTTCAAGTGTACATTCAGACTACTCCCCCCGTGGATGATGTGTTTAATTTTACATAATCACCTCACATGGATGTTTATAAGGATATAATTAATAAATTTCATGTTTATAAGGATATAATTAATGATTAAGGAATTTTATGTAATTGAAATATAATTTAATAATAATGACATTATGATGTTTTCTAAATTATTTAATTATAATATATATCTATACATATATATATATAACAAAAACAATTCTTCTTATCAAATAAGAACTTCTAATGAGTGGAATTTTTATCTTTCCATGTGAATCATCAAAATAAGCTATGTAAACTTTCCATCGAACGCTAAAACCATATCAAACACATATTATACACCTTCATGGATAATTAGAAGATGGTAAACCTAGGACCATAAAGTAAGGGCTAGAAACGAAGAATCAAAAAATCTGTCAAAAATGAAATATATAACATTCAAATATTGATTTTAAAAATGTAAGTGATTAATAAGAAATTGTAATAAAATGATATCTAGTAAAAATAATATAAATATTTTACTAATATATATGTATAATAAATCCAAAATATTTATATCATAAAATTATAGTGTATCTGACTAAGTGAAATTATGACGTAAGGGTTTCCTGTATCAACATCCATCGTTGATACTTGTTTCATATCATGGACCTTTTTCTATTTATATGGTTTATATTTACCTCTTTGAAATTTTAAATCATGATTATCTCATTCTATCATGGTATTTAATGTTCCATTTAAATATCTCTCTTTAATTATTCTTTGATTAAAATCTCATAAAATTCGTAAGGACTTATTTATCTCAATTTAATTTTCTTGAGACATGTTTCATGTTGTGCACCATGCATTCTTTTATATGGATTAAATATTACTTGATTAATTTATTTTGGCATATGAATTCATGTAATTCATGGGTTTTACATAATAATAACATTTCAATTATTTCACATTTTTATTTGATCATTATTTTAATTTTAATGCCTTGACCTTAATAATTACATATTCTAGTGTTTTTTAACTTGATTTCACATTCGAGTATATTTTCTATTTATAGATTTAGAGAATTAAGGAAAACTCTAACCCATTAAACTCGTACATAAAAAGTGGACACTAATACTCAGTATCCATTTTTACAACAATATAAAACTCTTTAAATTAATCATGGTTTATTTCTTGTAAAATCATCTTGACGTTCAACTTGATTCCTTCTGTTGCCTTACCCATCCCTAAATCCTATAATAAAAATTTTAAAACATGGTATGAGAACAAAAAGCTCATTAAGGGATATACAAATAAGGAAACCATTTAGTACTATGAAAACATGAAATACATGAAAACATTATCATAAAGCAATACATTTCACACTTAAGAAGTGGTAAATAATTTTCTTGTAAAAATAGTCTCATTTCGTACTTTTTTATAACCAAGTGATCAGAAGAAAACCCATAGAAATATTAGATAACACATAAAGGTATATTGGGAGATAATTATAATTAAATTTAATAACCATGTGGTCTACTTCCATACATTTCACTCTTATAAAAGGAAAAACCATTCATTCAACTTCCATACTCAATACATTGGAATTTATAATGAAACCACTCATCATTGGTTTATAACGGATCTACCCATCCTTAGAGTATCATGTTACCACCCATAAATTTACCAATTACAATTATACATTCATAACACATAAAATTGTGCAATTTTAGGCGTTTCACTCTTAAAATTTCATTTTCAGTCATAAGAAAACATTTCATGTTATATAAATAATCAATCTATATGAAAAAGTGGGGTTTCATTAAGAAAACATGAAGGCTTATGGAATATTCCATATGTATAAATAGAAATAAAATTTCCTTTATAGTAATTTTATATCTGTATAAATATATATGTAAAATAATATAATGGATGAAGGAAAATATTTTGAATTTAAATCATTTATCATTTAAAAAGATATTTTTAATTAAAAGTTTCTCATACCACTTTGAAGCATTTGAATCACAATACTAATGGAATCATAAAATTTAAAAACAATTACAAATAATTAAGATAAATTCATGGTATGATATGTAAAAGGGGTTGTATATACCCCACATAAAAGAAGGTGGTTGTATAATATCAAAGTATGCCTAAGTGAAATGAGATTGAGATAAAGCCCTTAACCTTGAGTCTGATTCATCACTATGTTCTTTATCATCATGAATAATAAAAAAAATTAATTATATAATTTCTTTTGAACCTATTTATATTTTTTTATAGCTTTCATACCACTTAATATTATGTTATAAAATCACTTAATTATATAAGTTCATGTTGCAAGTTTTGACGATATTCTGAACATGAGTCCAAAAGGAAATTATTGTGATGTCAACTGTAAAAGTGGTCATAAGTCCATCATATCATGAAATATATTCTTGAAAAAATAATAACTTTTATAAATAAATTATACTTTTATATCAAACCATATATCTATGGTTATGATAAATTAACAACGTTATAATCATAGACACGGTAGGTTGTATGTATGCATCAGTAATGTTTCCATTTTTCAATGATCATTATGGAAAGAAGTTAATTATTATTTTATATTTAGAGAATTATTATAATATCATAAAGATAATATTAATAATTTAAATATAAATATATATTTCATCATTGTGATGCGGTGATGAAAAATGAATCACTTCACATCCTGGAGGTGATAGTTCACATATACGCACAAACGGTGTTACCATTTTATGTACAGGTAAAGGTGTGAATGTGAATGATATATTATTATTTAATAATGATAAATATATAATGAATATAATATTTAAAAATTAATTTCATCATTATAGCTAGTCTTGAGAGAATATGTTGTAAAATGAATTATATTGGTTCACCAGATGCTATTCTGCAGTACACACAAATGATAAGTTTGTTTCCCATTTTTTTGAAGTGAAGATGGATTCAGGTGATGATATTAACATAATAAAATCTCAATATATTGAGGTTTAATGTCTCATAATTTCAATGTAAATTTTTTTTATTGATATGAAATTATTTTGAGACAGTAAAATTCGAAGGCACGTGATTTCGAGGCTCGGAGAGCCCAGAATGGAATTTTGAACTTTTTTAAGGTGCATTTAATAAACATGTGAGAGGGATATTATATCTTTTGAACTGGTGATTGTATAAAAAATATGAGGGCACTATTCAACTCTGACTTCCGATATTCACCTAGACATTACTTAACATCGGCTGGGAAGGGCTAAGTAGAAAAGTTATTTTTCAGACTTTTTAAGAAAAATAATAAAATAACATAAAAGTTTATTTTATATTCTTTCTCATCCATTGAGTTATGGATGAAGAAACTGTGGTGCAGTGATTAAGTGATGATGGGGTTTATTAATGATTCTCATTAATGGCCCATATCACGCAGTGTAATGATGAAATAAAGGGAGCATAATAGCGACGTTGTTTCAAAAATGAAACAGTGTGACGATGTGACGTCGCAAAGTAACTGAAATGTTGTGACATGTTTCCTTTAATTATTTGGCACATTGCATATGATAGAATCAAAAAATGTCGACTCCCTGACAAATATCCAATGTAAATTCATCTCCAATGAATAATGATGAAGAGAGATGTTGATACTTCACTGACATCGACGAACCTTGAAGAAAATACTTTTAAGTGATGACATCGACCACTTGAACTCTTGAGGATGAATGATTTGGCATCGAATGCCAAGGAAGTACGGTTTTGATTTTTTATTTCAAATTTCCTCCCCTCTCTTCTTTTTTTAGAAACAACAAACACAGATCAAGACACGAACAAGTTGATCTGTGATTCATGAATTTATGTAGGAAGGTGAAATTTCTTGTGGATTTATCACCTAGGATTCAAACCGTTCATAAAATGGTTAAACAACAATCTTTGAACCTCCACTTTGATTTAAACCTCTAACATAGAGGGCTCGGGCTGACAAGAACAAGGATCTGGAACCTCTACTTCTTATTTCTTTATGGACGCGTTATCAAAGTGGAGAAACATCAATTATGCATCCTGATAAGGGATGGTGGAGAACCGAGAGGCTCGGAGGTGCAAACGGATCGGAAAACGGACCATCGGAGCAACTTCGGTGGCCCTCAGAAGGTGTCGTTGGCGCAGTGGCGTCGATAATCAGCAGTGGTGGCCGGCCCACATCGATACTAAGAAGGGGGTGGTGACAACCAGCATTGCAGCATCAGAGGAGGTGCATGGCCATTGTCGGTTGTGCTGGAGGACAGCAGCGCGCTCGCCGGCCCTCCACGGTGGTAGGAGGCTATGGCGGCAGGAGTCGTGATGCTAGGCGAGCACCGCATGGAGGGGGTGGCCCGCATCCGGGCCACCCAAGCGGTGTAGGATTTCGTCTGTCCACCAGATCTGTAGGGCCCCCTGACACGTTCCTGTCATGGGGTGTGACAAAAACAAATATTACCTAAGTTAAAATGTAGTATAGTGGTTATCCTAAGTTGTCTCCAAAGAGGAGTGCACAACAATTACGTTGTCACCTTAAAATAAGAGAAAGAAGTGAGGATGTTTTTAGAAATTGATTGATTTCGAAAATGCAAGAGTTAAGGAAAGAGGATTAAGAAAAGGATTGAGAACAAATTAATAAAAACAAGTAATTGAAACTATTATATTATAAGGGTGATTAGGTTAGAGTTGGTTCTCCATTTGAAATTTTATCATAGTTCCAATTTCTCCAATTCTCTTCTGCTAAACTGTTAAGAGTGAGAATCCACAATCGTTTCTTCTCACTACCTTGGTCAATTAAAAATGTGAGAATAAACCTTACTAAAATATTAGGTTGGTCTACTATCCTTTAAATGTGTAATAGAGTTGTAGAAAATACTCCCAATTATCTTAGGCAATACCCAATTGGGTCTTGTTTATCCCAAGTAATCAAGAACATTCACTACTCCTCACACACGTACCGGTGATCACCGAGTACTTCACCACTAAGTCCCAGTCTATTCCATCGTTTATAAAACATAACCTAGTGGAGGTAGATATTGATCATTGACCAAATATAAATGAACAACAGAATCTAAAATCAGATACAATCGTACATGATAATAAAAACTGTTATAGGAAATTGAAGCTGATTCACAAAAGAGAAGAGGATTTTAAAACATTAAGAGAAGGAACCCATGAAATACAACCTCGAAAACCTATCCTTCCCCAATAACACAGAGGTTTACCCCACCATGGTAAGGGTAAGTGTGACTAAGTGGAAATAATAATTCATTACAAAACTAAGAAGAACAAAAGAGAGAAAATAAAGAACAGAAAATTTGGTGCTCTAGATTTTGTCATCCCGAAGTTTTCCTCTGTTATGCCCACTAGCCGGCCGCAACTCACTGAGTTCCCTTCTTATATAATGTTTTAAATGACGATTTCGATCTACCCTCGAAATTTGAGAGTCCGTGGACTGGTGTAAAGAGAGATATGGCCGAATCAATGACCATTCCTTTTCTGGCCACCAAACACTGTTTCACCCACTCCACTTGGACGCGCCAAACGGATGCATTAATGAGATCAATAATTTATGAAATCTATTGTGCACCATCCTTTGGAAGTCCTCTGTCGACACCAGCTGGAATCACCACATTTTATGGTCGGCGGAAGGGGATATTCCATATTTAATGAAGTGGGGTCCATTCTGCCTTCCAAACTGATTTCTCCACTTGATTGAATTTTCTGTACCATTGGGTTTCGAATTGGGTCTTGGTCCAGAAGTCACATTTGAATCCCACAAGAATAGGAATATTAAAAAAATTATTCACTTCAACTGGACCCATATTATAAAAGTTATGCCCGAAAAACATAAGCTATATAAAACTGACAATTTTACAGAATTACCCCATTTTCACATTTAAGCCCAAAATACACCAAAAACATATAAATGATGCAAATACAACCACATTGAATAATTGGGAGGGATTAAATCATTGAAAAACATATAAATAATAATGAAAATATTAACTCTATCAATTCCCCCACACTTATCACTTGGACTCCTGGACAATTCAGAATCAAAATAAATTCAATGTAAATTCAAAACACATAACCATGAGATCCACCAATTTGAAAACAAGAAACAAAATATATCATGCCTCCTCAAACTCTATTATTTCATGTTCTTAATTTAGGATCATTCAATAAATTTACTCTTCATTTCTCCTCTCATGCACACAAAACACTTACCTAACTTTCATTATCTCTCATTACACAAATTTCAATTTTTTAGCAATGTCTTTCTCATCCAAACACATACAAGGGTCACCATAGGCTTGATAAATTCCAACATCTCCACCCACTGTGATTCAAAGACATATGTTTATCATGAGGACTTGTTAATTTTGTTCTATGTCTTTAGTTTGGTAGGATTTATATGTGAAAATTTTGAGGCTGAATGAAGAGGGCTTGGCTCTTTTTGAAGCAAAATTGCATTACTCTAATTTTCACAAAAGTATGGTCTTCTCTTCACTCCCCTTAGAAGAAAATAAAATCCTTCTCTATGGAATATCAAGGAATGTTCTCATAGTTAATCATTTCAGCAGCAAACATTTCAATCTTCTCAAACATAATATTTCTTGAAAGCTCCAGAAAAGGAATAGCTTCCTTTTTACATTAGAAGCTCTAGAAAGGCACAACTTCTCTCATCATGAAAGCTCTAGAAAAGGCATAGCTTTCAGCAGAATGATTTTTTTTTTGCAGCAATAACATCTCTTCAAAATTTTGTTCACCCAATGTATCCCAAAAAAAGTTAGTACAATACAAGACATATTACCCCCGCACTTATGTTCAAATAGATCATGCAATTTCACTTCAAGAGCAGGTTGGATAGGGAATATTGGCTTGTAATGTGGCTAACCTAACAGGATTTTCATGGCTTCTAAGTGCTCCAAGGATTAAATGTTCAAGGTAGGACATTATGAAAGGGCTTATCTTAAAAAGGGGGCTTTCAAACCAAAGAAATGCCTCAATCATTTAAAACACAAGTACCTCAAACCCTCATATTTTGACAGGAATAAATCAAATTCTGGTTAAATCAAGCATGATTTGGTTCTCTTAATAAGTGAGGTGAATGTAAATAATATGAAACTAATAGGATAAAAATCCTCACGGGAATGTGATTTCAAATATAAAGATAGTGATATGTGGCATGGGATTCAAAAAACAGAGTATTTTTCATGAAATTCCCAAATAATTGAACTTGAAACAATGTCATTTTCAGCATTAATTTAATATCAGTTTCAAGGAATAAATTATTTCACTCATGGAGATGGGTTTCAAAAATATCAATGATAATCATTTCAGCTCAAAAGTTTTAAAAACACAAAAAAAATTGAAAAAAAACACACAAAATTTTAAACACTCGCTTGTTTTTTTAAAACAAATAGGAAAACAAACAACACATAAAAACCCTACACTACAAAGGTTCCCTCCCCCACACTTAAATGATGCAGTGTCCACAATTCATAAAAATGTATTTAACATGTAACAATATTGGAAATTTAATCACAACAATCATGAAAATATAAAGGAGAGGTACGACCTGATGGAGTTTATTGATAAACAGGTTGGAGGAGTGTGATCTCCTCCATTGGCTCTGATGGCATAGTCCCAAGGAATTTCTTCAATCTGTGCCCATTAACAGTGAATGGATCCTTCACTAAATCCTTCACAATATGCACAACACCAAAAGGATATACATTAGTAACTATAAATGGACCTTCCCACCTGGAACGAAGTTTACCTGACATCATCTTGAGTCTTGAATTGAATAACAACACTTTTTCTCCTGGATGGAAGTCCTTCGGTTGGATCAGTTTGTCATGAGCCACTCTTGTTCTCTCTTTGTAAATCCTAGAATTTTAAAATTATTCCCTTCGAATTTCTTCCAACTCCTGTAATTGAAATCTTATCTCTTTCCCATCAATTTCAAGATCTAGATTCATCTTCCTCACAGCCCAGTATGCCTTATGTTCCAATTCCATAGGTAGGTGACAACTTTTCCCATAAATCAGCCTATATGGACTCATTCCAATTGGAGTTTTGTAGGCTGTCCTGTAAGCCCATAATGTGTCTTCTATCCTTTGGCTCAAATCCTTCCTATTTGGATTAACAGTCTTTTCCAATATTCCTTTGATTTCCCTATTGGACACTTCAGCTTTCCCATTAGTCTGTGGATGATAGGGAGTTGATGTTTTATGATGCACCCCATACTTTTTCAACAAATCCATCATTCTCCAATTACAAAATTGAGTCCCTTGATCAATAATGATGTCTCTAGGAACTCCAAACCTACAAAATATGTTAGCCCTGACAAAATCACAAACAACTTTAGCATCGTCAGTTCTGGTGGCTTTTTCTTCCACCCATTTGGAAACATAATGAACAGAAAGAAGAATATAAGAATTTCCAAATGACATTGGGAAAGGGCCCATAAAATCTATCCCCCAAACTTCAAATATTTCACAAAAATTAAGTGGCTTTTGGGGCATTTCTTGTCTCTTTGAAATATTTCCTGTAAACTGACATTTTTCACACCGTTTACAAAATTCATGAGAATCTTTGAAAAGTGTTGGCCAATAAAGTCCAGATTCTAAAACCATTCGTGCTATCCTTTGAGGTCCAAAGTGGCCTCCACAAGCTAATGTGTGACAAAACATAAAGACAGAATCAATTTCATTTTTAGTAAAACATCTTTTGATCATTTTGTCATTGAGAATCTTCCAAAGAAATGGATCATCTGAAATGTAATATTTAGATTCAGATTTCAATTTGTGAATTTGGTGATAATTTAAATGATATGGGACCTGAGATGTTACTAGATAATTGACCATGTTAGCATACCAAGGTACTTCTCCTTCAATCAAGTATAACTTCTCTCCAGGAATGTGATCATTTAGTGGTTCAGTGTTTGGAATTTCAACTTCAGCGGTGTTAGGAAGTCTACTTAAGTGATCAGCCACTTGGTTCTCAGATCCCTTTTTATCTTTGATTTCTTTGTTGAACTACTGTAGTAATAGCATCCATCTCACAAGCCTTGGTTTTGCTTCAGCCTTCTTCATCAAGTACCTATGAGCTGCATGATCAGAAAACACAATGACTCTAGTTCCAAGTAGATATGATCTAAATATTTCTAAGGCAATAAAAACTTCTAAAAACTCTTCTTATGTTGTTGTGTAGTTGAATTGGGCCACATCTAAGGTTTTCGAGGCATATGAAATGACTTGTGTCCTGACCTCAATTCGCTGAGAAAGGACAGCTCCAACACCTTGGTTTGTAGCATCACAAAGTAGCTCAAATGGTTCTTCCCAATTTGGTGGCTGCATCACTGGTGGTGTAATCAATTTCTTCTTCAACTCATCAAATGCTTCCCTACATGAACCGTTGAAATAAAAATCAGAATCTTTCAAAAGTAATCTAGAGAGTGGGAGATAAATCTTACTGAAATATTTTATAAACCTCCTGTAGAATCCTTCATGTCCTAAAAATAATCTAACATGTTTCACACAAGTTGGGTAAGGCAAAGAATTTATCACTTCAATTTTTGATTTATCAACCTCAATTCCTTTCTGTGAAATGACATTCCCAAGGACAATTCCTCTCTCAACCATAAAATGACACTTTTCAAAATTCAAAACAAGGTTCTTTTCAAGGAATGTTTTCAAAACGTTTTCCATATTTTTCAAACAATTGTCAAACGAATTTCCAAAAACTGTGAAGCCATCCAAGAAAACCTCCATGAAATCTTCAATGTTATCAGAAAATAGACTTACCATACACCTCTGAAATGTACTTGGATCATTACATAATCCAAATGGCATCCTTTTGTATGCAAAAGTACCTAATGGACAAGTAAAGGTAGTCTTCTCTTGATCCTCAGGGGAAATGGGTACCTGAAAATAACCTAAAAATCCATCCAAAAAGCAATAATGAGTTCTCCCTGCCAATCTCTCTAACATCTGGTCAATGAACGGGATAGGGAAATGATCTTTTCGAGTGACCTGATTCACCTTCCTAAAATCGATGCATACTCTCCAGCTATTCTGAATTCTCACAGGGACTAATTCATTATTTTCATTCCTCACAATGGTTTGGCCAGTTTTATTTGGGACTACATGGATGGGGCTAACCCATTGTGAATATGATATGGTATATATGATCCCGACTTCTAATAACTTCTCAATCTATTTTTTCACAACCTACATCTGGGTAGGGTTTAGCCTCCTTTGGGGTTGTCTGACAGGTTTGGAATCTCCCTCAATAAAAATTCTATGTGAGAAACGTTTTGGGTTCATTCCTGGGATATCACCTAAGCTCCACCCTATTGCTTGGACATTCTCTCTCAAAATCTCAATGAATTATTTTTATTGAGTTTCAGATAGATTATTAGTAATTATTACTGGTAATTTCTCCCCCTCCATAAGGTAAACATATTTTAAATCAGTGGGGAGTGGTTTTAATTCTAGATCTGGAGGATGCTCAAGAGATGAAACTAAATTGAGGTTCTCCACTTACAATTGTTTGACATCCTGCACCCAATAAATCATATCATCTTCATCATTATTTAATAAATTATCAAAGAAATCATATTTTACCTCTTCTTCCAACAGGAAATCAGAACCTCCGAGAGTTTGGGAATCCATATGTTCAGTGATATATTTAATGGAAATATTCTCTTCTAGTGATAAAAATTCATGAAAGATACCTGATTATTCAATTGGTTCTATGTCATCTTCATGGGAGAGTGCGAAGAGTGAATGATCATCTGATGGGTGCCTCATGGATTCAAAAATATTGAAGTGGACAGTGATATCACCAAAATCCATGGTAAGTGTCCCCTCATGGACATTGATGATGGTTTTGGACGTCTTTAAGAATGGTCTCCCAAAAATGATGGGTGAGTGTGATGGGATCCTATCATCTTCCATATTCAACACATAAAAGTCCGCAGGGAATAAAAGATCTTTCACTTTTACCTGGACTTCCTCCAGAACTCCTGCTGGAAAAACTGTGGATCTATTTCCAAGATGGACCACCACTCTTGTGGGCTTCAAGTCTCCCATCTACAAATAATTATATACTGAGTTAGGCAATACATTAATTGATGCACCTAAATCGCACAAATCATTAGAGAAATTTAATGAACCAATGGTGCATGGAATAGAAAATGTCCCTGGATCATGACATTTGGTTGGCAATTGTGGTGTGATAAGGGCTGATACGCTTCTTCCCAAATTGATCCTCTCACTCCCTTGAAGTCTTCTTTTCTTGGTGAAAAGATCCTTCATAAACATAGCATACTTTGGAATTTTTTTGAGTGCTTCAAGCAGAGGTATGTTGATTTCCACTTTCTAGAAAGGTGTCCAGAATTTCTTTTTGCCGTGCTACTTCTTGTAACCTCTTTGATTCTATCATCCTTGATGGAAATGGTGGTGGTATATCTTTTTTATCCCTTTGTTGCCTTTGAAATGGTGTTTCTTGTTTCTTCTTTCTTGGCCTATCATTATCATCATCCTCTTTCTTATCTTCTTCCCGATGCATTTTCATAGAATTCTCATCATTTCTAACTACATTCTCACCCAGATTAGTTTTTCTTATTTCAGGTTCAATGGAAGATGGTGGTTGGAGTTCTTTTCCACTTCTTGTAGTTATAATACTAACATTCTCTTTTGGGTTTGGGACTGTTTGGGACGGGATTTTACCTGGATTTTTGGTCAGAAAGTCCATGAGACTTTCAAACTTGTTGGAAAAATCTTTAACAGTGTCTTTCAGTCCTTCAAACTCAGATTTTTGTTGGTTTTGAATTGGAGGTTGTCAACTGGTGGATGGTTGCTCATAGGGTCTTTGGAGATTGGTTGGTTTTTGGTAATAAGGCTGGTTATAAGATGGTTTTTGTTGAAATGGTGGAGGGTTCTGGAATTGATTCTGGAATGGGGGTTGGTTTTGAAACTGATTTTGGTACGGGGGCCAAGCTTGATTCTGTTGATTTCCAAATCCATATTGGACTTGGTTAGGCTCTCTCCATCCTTGATTTTGCTGGAACTGCCTTGGCGGAAAGGCTTCTGCACGTGTTTCCATTCCCTGTATTTCAGAACATTGGTCAGTAAAATGATTAGGTGATGAGAATAAACCACATACCTTAGCTGGTGCTTGTTGGTCACTAACTTTCTTCAAGGCCATCTGTATCACCAAACTAGTAAGCTCTTCAGTATTAGTTTCTAATAAGGGTGATGGATGAGAAGTTCATACCTCATGAATACCTCTTGTTCCAATACCTCTTGTTCCAAATTTTTGTGAGTTGTGGGAAATCTTCTCAATCAAGCCCTTGGCTTCTTCTGGTGACTTGTCAATCAAGGCACCTCCAGATGATGCATCAAGAAGGTTTCTATCATTGTCCAGTAGTCCTTGATAGAAGAATACAAGAAAGTGGTGTTCCTCAATGGCTTGATGTGGACAGCTGGCACATAGCTTCTTAAATCTCTCCCAGTACTCATAAAGGGTTTCTCCAGATGTTTGTCGTATGGCGTAGATTTCCTTCCGAATGGATGTGCTTCTAGAGGTGGGGAAGAATCTTTGCATAAAACATCTTACCATGTCATTCCAGTCATGTACGTCTCCTGGTTGTAGGTCGTACAACCATTCTTTAGCAGCTCCATCCAATGAAAATGGAAATTCCTTCCACTTAACCTACTCCTCGGTAATTCCACGGGGTCTGAAAGTTGAGCAAACATGTGTGAACTCTTTAATGTGTTTGTTTGGATCTTCACCTACCAAACCATGAAACTTTGGAAGCAAAGGAATCATGTAAGGTTTCATTTCAAAATCATTTTGTAACACTGGCATGGAAAGTTGATTGTTTTGATTAAGGAATTGTGGTGCATAGAGGTCTCTAAGTGTTTGGTTTTGATTTTCATCCATGATGACAGGCTTAGAGTGAACACTTGAAGTTTCACTTGAGTCTACAAGGGGAACTTCCTCAAATTCAGATTCCAAATTAATATTTCTATGTCTATTCAACAAGGTTCATTCAATTTCAGGATCTATGGGTAAAGGTCCAATTTTTGAGGTTCTAGTCATGCAATTTTGAAGAGAAAAGATGAGAAGAGAGAAAAGAAAAGAAAATAAATGTTGGCACTACCTCCCCGGCAACGGCGCCAAGTTTTGACACGTGACTATCGTGGGGTGTGACAAAAACAAATATTACCTAAGTTAAAATGCAGTAGATTGGTTATCCTAAGTTGTCTCCAGAGAGGAGTGCACAACAATTACGCGGTCACCTTAAAATAAGAGAAAGAAGTGAGGATGTTTTTAGAAATTGATTGATTTTGAAAAGACAAGAGTGAAGGAAAGAGGTTTAAGAAAAGGATTGAGAAAAAATTGATAAAACAAGTAATTGAAACTATTATATGATAAGGGTGATTAGGTTAGAGTTCGTTCTCCATTTGTAATTCTATCATAGATCCAATTTATCCAATTCTCTTCTGCTAAACCGTTAAGAGTGAGAATCCACAATCGTTTCTTATCACTCTCTTGGTCAATTAAAATTGTGATAATAAACCATAATAAAATATTAGGTTGGTCTACTATCCTTCCAATGTGTAATAGAGTTGTAGAAAATACTCCCAATTATCTTAGGCAATTCCCAATCGGGTCTTGTTTATCGCTAGTAATCAAGAACATTCACTACTCCTCACACACGTACCGGTGATCACCGAGTACTTCACCACTAAGTCCCGGTCTATTCCATCGTTTATAAAATAGAACCTAGTGGAGGGAGATATTGATCATTGAACAAATATAAATGAACAACAGAATATAAAATCAGATACAATCATACTTGATAATAAAAACTGTTATAGGAAATTGAAGCTGATTCACATAAGAGAAGAGGATTTTAAAACATTAAGAGAAGGAACTCATGAAATACAACATGGAAAACCTCTCCTTCCCCAATCACATATAATTTTACCCCACCATGGTAAGTGTAATTGTGACTAAGGGGAAAGAATAATTCATTACAAAACTAAGAAGAACAAAAGAGAGAAAACAAAGAACAGAAAATTTGGTGCTCCAGATTCTTTCCTCTAGAAGTATGCCTCTGTTATGCCCACCATCCGGCCGAAACTCACTGAGGTACCTTCCTATAGAATGTTGGAAATGACTTTTTCTATCGATCCTAAAAATATGAGAGTCATTTTACATGTGTAAAGAAAGATATGGTCAAATCAATGACCATTAATTTTATGGCCTCCAAACACTATTTCACCCACTCCACTTGGACGCGCCAAAAGGATGCATTAAGGAGCTCAATAATTTATGAAATTTAATTTGAATCGTACTTTTGAATTACTCTATCGACGTCAGCTATAATCACCTCATTCTAAGGTCAGCGTAAGGAGATATTCCAAATTTAATGAAGTGGGGTCTATTCTGCCTTCCAAACTGATTTCTCCACTTGATTGAATTTTCTGTACCATTGGGTTTCGAATTGGGTCTTGGTCCAGAAGGCACATTTGAAGCCCACAAGAATATAAATCCTAAAAAAAAGAATTCACTTAAATTGGACCCATATTATAAACGTTATGCCAGAAAAACGGAAGCTATATATAACTGATAATTTCACAGAATTTCCCCATTTTCACATTATCCCAAAATACACCAAAAACACATAAATGATGAAAATACACTCACATTGAATAATTGGGAGGGATTAAATCGTTGAAAAACATATAAATAATAATGAAAATTTTAACTCTATCAATTCCCCCACACTTATCACTTGGACTCCTGGACAAGTCAGAATCAAAATAAATTCAAAGTAAATTCAAAACACATAACCATTAGATCCACCAATTTGAAAACAAGAAACAAAATATATCATGCCTCATCAAAATCTATTATTTCATGTTCTTAATTTAGGATCCTTCAATAAATTGACTCTTCATTTCTCCTCCCATGCACACAAAATACTTACCTAACTTTCATTATCTCTCATTACACAAATTTCAATTTTTTAGCAATGTCTTTCTCATCCAAACTCATACAAGGGTCACCATAGGCTTGATAAATTCCTACATCTACACCCGCTGTGAGTCAAAGACATATGTTTATCATGAGGACTTGTTAATGTTTTTCTGTGGCTTTATGTTGGTATGATTTATATGTGAAAAGTCTGAGGCTGAATGAAGAGGGCTTGGCTCTTTTTGAAGAAAAATTGCATTACTCTAATTTTCAAAAAAGTATGGTCTTCTCATCACTCCACTTAGAAGAAAATAAACTCCTTTTCCATGGAATTTCAAGGAATGTTCTCATAGTTCATCATTTCAGCAGAAAAAATTTCAATCTTCTCAAACATAATATTTTTTGAAAGCTCCAGAAAAGGCACAACTTCCTTTTTACATTAGAAGCTCCAGAAAGGCACAGCTTCTCTCATCATGAAAGCTCCAGAAAAGGCACAAATTTCAGAAGAATGATTTTTTTTGAACCAATAACATCTCTTCAACATTTCGTTCACCCAAAGTATCCCAAAAAAAAAGGTAGTACAATACAAGACATATTCCCCCCACACTTATGTTCAAATAGATCATGCAATTTCACTTCAAGAGAAGGTTGGATAGGAAATATTGTCTTGTAATGTGGCTAACCTAACATGATTTTCATGGCTTATATGGGCTCCAAGGATTAAATGTTCAAGGCAGGCCATTATGAAAGGGATTATTTTGAAAATGGGTCTTTCAAACCAAATAAATGCCTCAATCATTTAAAACACAAGTACCTCAAAACCTCATGTTTTGACAGGAATAAATCAAATTCTGGTTAAATAAAGCATGATTTGGTTCTCTCAAGATGTGAGGTGAATGTAAAGAATATGAAAATAATAGGTTCAGAAGCCTCACGAGAATGTGATTTCAAATATAAAGACAGTGATATGTTGCATGGGATTCAAAAAACAGAGTATTTTTTATGAAATTCCCAAAGAATTGAACTTGAAACAATGTCATTTTCAGCATTCATTTAATCTCATTTTCAGGGAATAAATTATTTCACTCATGGAGATGGGTTTCAAAAATATCAATGATAATCATTTCAGCTCAAAAGTTTCAAAAACACAAAAAAATTGAAAAATAAACACACAAAATTTTAAACACTTGCATGTTTTTTTTAAACAAATAGGAAAACAAACAACACATAAAAATCCTACACTACAAAGGTTCCCTCCCCCACACTTAAATGATGCAGTGTCCACAATGCATTCAAATGTATTTAACATGTAAGAATATTGGAAATTGAATCGCAACAATCATGAAAATATAAAGGAGAGGTACGACCTGATGGAGTTTATTGATAAACTGGTTGGAGGAGTGTTGTCTCCTCCATTGGCTCTGATGGCATAGTCCCAAGGAATTTCTTCAATTTGTGCCCATTAACAGTGAATGGATCCTTCACTACATCCTTCACAATCTTCACAGCACTAAAAAGATATACATTAGTAACTATAAATGGACCTTCCCACCTGGAACGAAGTTTACCTGGCATCATCTTGAGTCTTGAATTGAATAACAACACTTTGTCTCCTGGATAGAAGTCCTTTGGATGGATCAGTTTTCCATGAGCCACTCTTTTTCTCTCTTTGTAAATCCTGGAATTTTCAAATGCTTCCCTTCGAATTTCGTCCAACTCCGGTAATTGCAATCTTCTCTCTTTCCCAGCACTTTCAAGATCCAGATTCATCTTCCTCACAGCCCAGTATTCCTTATGTTCCAATTCCACAGGTAGGTGACAACTTTTCCCATAAATCAGCCTATATGGACTCATTCCAATTGGAGTTTTGTAGGCTGTCATGTAAGCCCATAATGTCTCTTCTAACCTTTGGCTCTAATCCTTCCTATTTGGATTAACAGTCTTTTCCAAAATTCCTTTGATTTCCCTATTGGACACTTCAGCTTGCCCATTAGTCTATGGATGATAGGGAGTTGATGTTTTATGATGCACCCCATACTGTTTCAACAAATCCGCCATTCTCCAATTACAAAAGTGAGTCCCTCGATCACTAATGATGGCTCTAGGAACTCCAAACCTACAAAATATGTTAGCCCTGACAAAATCACAAAGAACTTTAGCATCGTCAGTTCTTGTAGCTTTTGCTTCCACTGATTTGGAAACATAATCAACAGCAAGAAGAATATAAGAATTTCCAAATGACATTGGGAAAGGGCCCATAAAATCTATCCCCCAAACTTCAAATATTTCACAAAAATTAAGTGGATTTTGGGGAATTTCTTATCTCTTTGAAATATTTCCTGTAAACTGACATTTTTTACACCGTTTACAAAATTCATGAGAATCTTTGAAAAGTGTTGGCCAATAAAGTCCAGATTCTAAATCCTTACTTGCTGTCCTTTGAGGTCCAAAGTGGCCTCCACAAGCTAATGTGTTACAAAACTTAAAGGCAGAATCAATTTCATTTTTAGGCAAACATCTTCTGATCATTTGGTCATTGCAAATCTTCCAGAGAAATGGATCATCCCAGATGTAATATTTAGATTCAGATTTTAATATGTGAATTTGGTGAGAATTTAAATGAGATGGGACCTGAGATGTTACTAGATAATTGACCATGTCAGCATACCAAGGTACTTCTCCTTTAATCAAGTATAACCGCTCTCCTGGAAGGTGATCATTTAGTGGTTCAGTGTCTGGAATTTCAACTTCAGCAGTGTTAGGCAGTCTACTTAATTGATCAGACACTTGGTTCTTAGATCCCTTTTTATCTTTGATTTCTATGTTGAACTCCTGTAGTAATAGCATCCATATCACAAGCCTTGGTTTTTCTTATGTCTTCTTCATCAAGTACCTAAGAGCTGCATGATAAGAAAACACAATGACTCTAGTTCCATGCAGATATGATCTAAATCTTTCTAAAGAAAAAACAACTGCTAAAAACTCTTTTTCTGTTGTTGTGTAGTTGAATTGGGCCGCATCTAAGGTTTTTGATGCATATGCAATGACTTGTGGCCTTCCCTCAATTCACTGAGAAAGGACAGCTCCAACTGCTTGGTTTGAAGCATCACAAAGTAGCTCAAATGGTTCTTCCCAATTTGGTGGCTGCATCACTAGTGGTGTAATCAATTTCTTCTTCAACTCATCAAATGCTTCCCTACATGAACCGTTGAAATCAAAATCAGAATCTTTCAAAAGTAATCTAGTGAGTGGGAGAGAGATCATACTGAAATCTTTTATAAACCTCTGGTAGAATCCTGCATGTCCTAAAAATGATCTAACATGTTTCACACAAGTTGGGTAAGGAAAAGAATTTATCACTTCAATTTTTGATTTATCAACCTCAATGCCTTTCTGTGAAATGACATTCCCAAGGAAAATTCCTCTCTCAACCATAAAATAACACTTTTCAAAATTCAAAACAAGGTTCTTTTCAATGCAAATTTTCAAAACTTTTTCCAGATTTTTCAAACAATAGTCAAAGGAATTTCCAAAAACTGTGAAGTCATCTAAGAAAACCTCCAAACAATTTTCATTGTGATCAGAAAATATACTTACCATACACCTCTAAAATGTACCTGGAGTATTACACAATCCAAATGGAATCCTTTTGTTTGCAAAAGTACTGAAAGGACAAGTAAAGTTAGTCTTCTCTTGATCCTCAGGGGAAATGGGTACCTGAAAATAACCTGAAAATCCATCCAAAAAGCAATAATGAGTTCTCCCTACCAATCTCTCTAACATCTGGTCAATGAACGGGATAGGGAAATGATCTTTTCGAGTGACCTGATTCAGCTTCCTAAAATCGATGCATACTTTCCAGCTATTCTGAATTCTCACAGGGACTAATTCATTCTTTTCATTCCTCACAATGGTTAGGCCAGTTTTCTTTGGGACTACATGGATGGGGCTAACCCATTGTGAATATGATCTGGGATAGATGATCCCAGCTTCTAATAACTTCTCAATATCTTTTTTTACAACCTCCATCAGGGTAGGGTTCAGCCTCCATTGGGGTTGTCTGACAGGTTTGGAATCTCCCTCAAGAAAAATTCTATGTGAGAAAATTTTTGGGTTTATTCCTAGGATATCACCTAATCTCCACCCTATTGCTTGGACATTCTCTCTCAAAATCTCAATCAATGATTTTTCTTGAGTTTCAGATAGATTATTAGTAATTATTACTGGTAATTTCTCCCCTTCCATAAGGTAAACATATTTTAAATCAGTGGGGAGTCGTTTTAATTCTAGATCAGGAGGATGCTCAAGAGATGAAACTAAATTGAGGTTCTCCACTTCCAATGGTTTTACATCCTGCACACAAGAAATCATATCATCTTCATCATCATTTAACAAATTATCAAAGAAGTCGGATTTTACCTCTTCTTCAAACAGGAAATCAGAACCTCCAAGAGTTTGGGAATCCATATGTTCAGTGATATCTTTAATGGAAAAATTCTCTCCTAATGATAAAAATTCATGAAACATACCTGATTCTTCAATTGGTTCTATGTCATCTTCATGGGAGAGTGTGAAGAGTGAATGATCATCTGATGGGTGCCTCATGGATTCAAAAATATTGAAGTGGATAGTACTATCACCAAACTCCATGGTAAGTGTCCCTTCATGGACATTGATTGTGGTTTTGGACGTCTTTAAGAATGGTCTCCCCAAAATGATGGGTGAGTGTGATGGGATCCTATCATCTTCCATATTCAACATATAAAAGTCAGTAGGGAATAAAAGATCTTTGACTTTTACCTGGACTTCCTCCAGAACTCCTGCTGGGAAAACTATGGTTCTATTTGCAAGCTGGACCACCACTCTTTTGGTATTCAAGTCTCCCATCTGCAAAGAAGTATATACTGAGTGAGGCAATACATTAATTGATGCACCAAAATCACACAAAGCATTATAGAAATTTAATGAACCAATGGTACATGGAATAGAAAATGTCCCTGGATCTTGACATTTGGTTGGCAATTGTGGTGTGATAACGGCTGAGATGTTTCTTCCCAAATTTATCCTCTCATTTCCTTGAAGTCTCCTTTTCTTGGTGCAAATATCCTTCAAAAACTTAGCATACTTTGGAATTTGTTTGAGTTTTTCAAGTAGAGGTGTGTTGATTTCCACTCTCTGGAAGGTGTCCAGAATTTGTTTTTGTAGTGCTTCTTCTTGTAACCTCTTTGATTCAATCATCCTTGATGGAAATGGTGGCGTCATATCTTTCTTCTCCCTTTGTTTCCTTTGAAATGGTGTTTCTTGTTTCTTCCTTATTTTCCTATCATTATCATCCTCCTCTTTCTTATCTTCTTCCCGATGCATTTTCATAGAATTCTCATCATTTCTAACTTCATTCTTACCCAGATCAGTTTTTCTTATTTCAGGTTCAATGGTAGATGGTGGTTGGATTTCTTTTCCACTTCTTGTAGTTATAATACTAACATTCTATTTTGGGTTTGGGACTGTTTGGGAAGGGAGTTTACCTGTATTTTTGGTCACAAAGTCCATGAGACTTTCAAACTGGTTGGACAAATATTTAACAGTGTCTTTCAGTCCTTCAAACTCAGATTTTTGTTGGTTTTGAATTGGAGGTTGTGAACTGGTGGATGGTTGCTCAAAGGGTCTTTGGAGATTGGTTGGTTTTTGGTAAGAAGGCTGGTTATAAGATGGTTTTTGTTGAAATGGTGGAGGGTTCTGGAATTTATTCTGGAATGGGGGTTGGTTTTGAAACTAATTTTGGTACGGGGGCCTATCTTGATTCTATTGATTTACAAATCCATATTGGACTTGGTTAGGCTCTCTCCATCATTGATTTTTCTTGAACTTCCTTGGATAAAAGGCTGCTGCACATGTTTCCATTCCCTGTATTTCAGAACATTGGTCAGTAAAATGATCAGGTGATGAGCATAAACCACATACCTTAGACGGCGCTTGTTGGTCACTAACTTGCTTTAAGTTCATCTGTCTCACCAAACTAGTAAGCTCTCCAGTCTTAGTTTCTAATAAGGGTGATGGATGAGAAGTGTGTGCCTCATGAATACCTCTTGTTCCAATACCTCTTGTTCCAAATTTCTATGAGTTTTGGAAAATCTTGTCAATCAAGCCCTTGGCTTCTTCTGGTGACTTGTCAATCAAGGAAACTCTAGATGCTGCGTCAAGAAGGTTTCTGTCATTTTCTAGTAGTCCTTGATATAAGAAGACAAGAAAGTGGTGTTCCTCAATGGATTGATGTGGAAAGCTGGCACATTGCTTCTTAAATCTCTCCCAGTACTCGTATAGGGTTTCTCTAGATGATTGTCGTATGGCGTAGATTTCCTTCCGAATGGTTGTGCTTCAAGAGGTGGGGAAGAATCTTTGCCAAAAACATCTTAAGAGGTCATTACAGTCTCGTACATCTCCTGGTTGTAGGTCATACAACCATTCTTTAGCAGCTCCATCCAATGAAAATGGAAATGCCTTCCACTTTACCTGCTCCTCGGTAATTCCACAGGGTCTGAAAGTTGAGCAAACATGTGTGAACTCTTTAATGTGCTTTTTTGGATCTTCACCTTCAAAACCATGAAACATTGGAAGCAAAGGAATCATGTTAGGTTTCATTTCAAAATAATTTTGTAACACTGGCATGGAAAGTTGATTGTTTTGATTAAGGAATTTTGGTTCATAGAGGTCTCTAAGTGTTTGGTTTTGATTTTCATCCATGATGACAGGCTTAGAGTGAACACTTGAAGTTTCACTTGAGTCTGCAAGGGGAACTTCCTGAAATTCAGATTCCAAATTAATTCTTATAAGTCTATTCAACAAGGTTCTTTCAATTTCAGTATCTATGGGTAAAGGTTCAATTTTTGAGGTTCTAGTCAAGCAATTTTGAAGAGAAAAGATGAGAAGAGAGAAAAGAAAAGAAAATAAATGTTGGCACTACCTCCCCGGAAACGGAACCAAGTTTTGACATGTTCCTATCGTGGGGTGTGACAAAAACAAATATTACCTAAGTTAAAATGCAGTATAGTGGTTATCCTAAGTTGTCTCCAGATAGGAGTCCACAACAATTACGTTGTCACCTTAAAATAAGAGAATGAAGTGAGGATGTTTTTAGAAATTGATTGATTTTGAAAAGACAAGAGTGAAGGAAAGAGGTTTAAGAAAAGGATTGAGAAAAAATTGATTAAACAAGTAATTGAAACTATTATATGATAAGGGTGATTAGGTTAGAGTTGGTTCTCTATTTGTAATTCTATCATAGTTCCAATTTATCCAATTCTCTTCTGCTAAACCGTTAAGAGTGAGAATCCACAATCGTTTCTTCTCACTCTCTTGGTCAATTAAACATGTGAGAATAAACCTTAATAAAATCTTAGGTTGGTCTAATATCCTTAAAATGTGTAATAGAGTTGTAGAAAATACTCTCAATTATCTTAGGCAATTCCCAATCGGGTCTTGTTTATCCCAAGTAATCAAGAACATTCACTACTCCTCACACACGTATCGGTGATCACTGAGTACTTCACCACTACGTCCCAGTATATTCCATCATTTATAAACCAGAACCTAGTGGAGGGAGATATTGATCATTGACCAAATATAAATGAACAATAGAATCTAAAATCAGATACAATCATACATGATAATAAAAACTGTTATAGGAAATTGAAGCCGATTCACATAAGAGAAGAGGATTTTAAAACATTAAGAGAAGGAACTCATGAAATACAACAAGGAAGACCTCTCCTTCCCCAATCACACAGAAGTTTACCCCACCATGGTAAGGGTAATTGTGACTAAGGGGAAAGAAGAATTCATTACAAAACTAAGAAGAACAAAAGAGAGAAAACAAAGAACATAAAATTTGGTTCTCCAGATTCTGTCCTCCAAGAGTAGGCCTCTGTTATGCCCACCATCCGGCCGAAACTCACTGAGGTCCCTTCTTATAGAATGTTGGAAATGACGTTTTCTATCGATCCTAAAAATCTGAGAGTCATTGTATGGGTGTAAAGAACGATATGGCCGAATCAATGACCATTACTTTTCTGGCCTCCAAACACTGTTTCACCCACTCCACTGGGACGCGCCAAAAGGATGCATTAATGAGCTCAATAATTTATGAAATTTAATTTGAACCGTAATTTTGAAGTCCTCTATCGACAACAGCTATAATAACCCCATTCTAAGGTCGTATGAAGGAGATATTCCATATTTAATGAAGTGGGGTCTATTCTGCCTTCCAAACTGATTTCTCCACTTGATTGAATTTCTGTACCATTGGGTTTCGAATTGGGTCTTGGTCCAGAAGGCACATTTGAAGCCAACAAGAATAGGAATACTACAAAAAAGATTCACCTCAATTGGACCCATATTATAAACGTTATGCCTGAAAAACAGAAGCTATATAAAACTGACAATTTTACAGAATTACCCCATTTTAACATTTAAGCCCAAAATACACCAAAAACACATAAATGATGCAAATACACTCACATTGAATAATTGGGAGGGATTAAATCATTGAAAAACATATAAATAATAATGAAAATTTTAACTCTATCAATTCCCCCACACTTATCACTTGGACTCCTGGACAAGTCAGAATCAAAATAAATTCAAAGTAAATTCAAAACACATAACCATGAGATCCACCAATTTGAAAACAAGAAACAAAATATATCATGCCTCCTCAAACTTTATTATTTCATGTTATTAATTTAGGATCATTCAATAAATTGACTCTTCATTTCTCCTCCCATGCACACAAAACACTTACCTAACTTTCATTATCTCTCATTACACAAATTTCAATTTTTTAGAAATGTCTTTCTCATCCAAACTCATACAAGGGTCACCATAGTCTTGAAAAATTCCTATATCTCCACCCGCTGTGAGTCAAAGAAATATGTTTATCATGAGGACTTGTTAATTTTGTTCTGTGGATTTATGTCGGTAGGATTTATATGTGAAAATTCTGAGGCTGAATGAAGAGGGCTTGGCTCTTTTTGAATCAAAATTGCATTACTCTAATTTTCAGAAAAGTATGGTCTTCTCTTCACTCCCCTTAGAAGAAAATAAACTCCTTCTCCATGGAATATCAAGTAATATTCTCATAGTTCATCATTTCAGCAGCAAACATTTCAATATTCTCAAATATAATATTTCTTGAAACTCCAGAAAAGGCACAACTTCCTTTTTACAATAGAAGCTCCAGAAAGGCACAACTTCTCTCATCATGAAAGCTCCAGAAAAGGCATAGCTTTGAGCAGAATGATTTTTTTGAAGCAATAACATCTCTTCAACATTTTTTTCACCCAAAGTATCCCAAAAAAAAGGTAGTACAATACAAGACATATTCCCCCCACACTTATGTTCAAATAAATCATGCAATTTCACTTCAAGAGCAGGTTGGATGGGGAATATTGGCTTGTAATGTGGCTAACCTAATAAAATTTTCATGGATTCTATGGGATCCAAGGATTAAATGTTCAAGGTAGTCCATTATAAAAGGGATTATCTTGAAAAGGTGTCTTTCAAACCAAATAAATGCCTCATTCATTTAAAACACAAGTACCTCAAACCCTCATGTTTTGACAGGAATAAATCAAATTTTGGTTAAATCAATCATGATTTGGTTCTCTCAAGATGTGAGGTGAATGTAAACACTATGAAAATAATAGGTTCAGAAGCCTCACGGGAATGTGATTTCAAATATAAAGACAGTGATATGTGGCATGGGATTCAAAAAACAGAGTATTTTTCATGAAATTCCCAAAGAATTGAACTTGAAACAATGTCATTTCCAGCATTCATTTAAGCTCAGTTTCAAGTAATAAGTTATTTCACTCATGGAGATGGGTTTCAGAAATATCAATGATAATCATTTCAGCTCAAAAGTTTCAAAAACACAAAAAATTGAAAAATAAACACACAAAAGTTTAAACACTCGCAGGTTTTTTTAAACAAATAGGAAAACAAACAACACATAAAAATCCTACACTACAAAGGTTCCCTCCCCCACACTTAAATGATGCAGTGTCCACAATGCATTCAAATGTATTTAACATGTAAGAATATTGGAAATTGAATAACAACAATCATGAAAATATAAAGGAGAGGTATGACCTGATGGATTTTATTGATAAACAGGTTGGAGGAGTGTGATCTCCTCCATTGTCTCTGATGGCATAGTCCCAAGGAATTTCTTCAATATGTGCCCATTAATAGTGAATGGATCCTTCACTACATCCTTCACAATCTGAACAGCACCAAAAGGATATACATTACTAACTATAAATGGACCTTCCCACCTAGAACGAAGTTTACCTGGAATCAGCTTGAGTCTTGAATTGAATAACAACACTTTGTCTCTTGGATGGAAGTCCTTTGGTTGCATCAGTTTTCCATGAGCCAGTCTTGTTCTCTCTTTGTAAATCCTGGAATTTTCAAATTCTTCCCTTCGAATTTCGTCCAACTCCTGTAATTGAAATCTTATCTCTTTCCCAGCACTTTCAAGATCCAGATTCATCTTCCTCACAGCCAAGTATGCCTTACGTTTCAATTCCAAAGGTAGGTGACAAATTTTCCCATAAATCAGACTATATGGACTCCTTCCAATTGGAGTTTTGTAGGTTGTCCTATAAGACCATATTGTGTATTCTAACCTTTGTCTCTAATCCTTCCTATTTTGATTAACAGTCTTTTCCAAATTCCTTTGATTTCCCTATTGGACACTTCAGCTTGCCCATTAGTCTATGGATGATAGGGAGTTGATGTTTTATGATGCACCCCATACTTTTTCAACAAAGCCTCCATTCTACAATTACAAAAGTTAGTCCCTTGATCACTAATGATGGCTATAGGAACACCAAACCTACAAAATATGTTAGCCCTAACAAAATCACAAACAACTTTAGCATCGTCAGTTCTGGTGGCTTTTTCTTCTACCCATTTGGAAACATAATCAACAGAAAAAAGAATATAAGAATTTCCAAATTACATTGGGAAAGGGCCCATAAAATCTATCCCCCAAACATCAAATATTTCACAAAAATTATGTGGCTTTTGGGGCATTTCTTGTCTCATTGAAATATTTCCTGTAAACTGACATTTTTCACACCATTTACAAAATTCATAAGAATCTTCGAAAAGTGTTGGCCAATATAAGTCCAGATTCTAAAACCTTCCTTGCTATCCTTTGAGGTCCAAAGTGGCCTCCACAAGCTAATGTGTTACAAAACATAAAGACAGAATCAATTTCATTTTTAGGCAAACATCTTCTGATCATTTGGTCATTGAAAATCTTCCAAAGAAATGGATCAACCCAGATGTAATATTTAGATTCATATTTTAATTTGTGAATTTGGTGAGAATTTAAATGAGATGGGACCTGAGATGTTACTAGATAATTGACCATGTCAGAATACCAAGGTACTTCTCCTTCAATCAAGTATAAATGCTCTCCTGGAAGGTGATCATTTAGTGGTTCAGTGTTTGGAATTTCATCTTCAGCTGTGTTAAGCAGTCTACTTAAGTGATCAGCCACTTGGTTATCAGATCCCTTTTTATCTTTGATTTCTATGTTGAACTCCTGTAGTAATAGCATCCATCTCACAAGCCTTGGTTTTGCTTCAGCCTTCTTCATCAAGTACCTAAGAGCTGTATGATCAGAAAACACAATGACTCTAGTTCCAAGCAGATATGATCTAAATCTTTCTAAAGAAAAAACAACTCCTAAAAACTCTTTTTCTGTTGTTGTGTAGTTGAAGTGGGCCGCATCTAAGGTTTTTTAGTAATATGAAATGACTTGTGGCCTTCCCTTAATTCACTGAGAAAGGACAGCTCCAACTGCTTGGTTTGAAGCATCAAAAAGTATCTCAAATGGTTCTTCCCAATTTGGTGGTTGCATCACTGGTGGTGTAATCAATTTCTTCTTCAACTCATCAAATACTTCCCTACATGAACCATTGAAATCAAAATCAGCATCTTCCAAATGTAATCTAGAGAGTGGGAGAGAAATCTTACTGAAATATTTTATAAACCTCTTGTAGAATCATGCATGTCCTAAAAATGATCTAACATGTTTCACACAAGTTGGGTAAGGCAAAGAATTTATCACTTCAATTTTTGATTTATCAACCTCAATGCCTTTCTGTGAAATAACATTCCCAAGGACAATTCCTCTCTCAACCGTAAAATGAAACTTTTCCAAATTCAAAACAAGGTTATTTTCAATGCAAGTTTTCAAAACTTTTTCCATATTTTTCAAACAATGGCCAAACGAATTTCTAAAAACTGTGAAGTAATCCAAGAAAACCTCTAAGAAATCGTCAATGTGATCATAAAATATACTTACCATACACCTCTGAAATGTACCTGGATCATTACACAATCCAAATGGCATCCTTTTGTATGAAAAAGTACCGAAAGGACAAGTAAAGGTAGTCTTCTCTTGATCCTCGGGGGCAATGGGTACCTGAAAATAACCTGAAAATCCATCCAAAAAGCAATAATGAGTTCTCCCTGCCAATCTCTCTAACATCTGGTCAATGTACGGGATAGGTAAATGATCTTTTCGAGTGACCTGATTCAGCTTCCTAAAATCGATGCATACTCTCCAGCTATTCTGAATTCTCACAGGGACTAATTCATTCTTTTCATTCCTCACAATGGTTAGGCCAGTTTTCTTTCAGACTACATGGATGGGGATAACCCATTGTGAATATGATATGGGATAGATGATCCCAACTTCTAATAACTTCTCAATCTCTTTTTTCACAACCTCCATTAGGGTAGGGTTCAGCCTCCTTTGGGGTTGTCCGACAGGTTTGGAATCTCCCTCAAGAAAAATTCTATGTGAGAAAATTTTTGGGTTTATTCCTGGGATATCACCTAAGCTCCACCCTATTGCTTGGACATTCTCTCTCAAAATCTCAATCAATGACTTTTCTTGAGTTTTAGATAGATTATTAGTAATTATTACTGGTAATTTCTCCCCCTCCATAAGGTAAACATATTTTAAATCAGTGGGGAGTGGTTTTAATTCTAGATCAGGAGGATTCTCAAGAGACGAAACTAAATTGAGGTTCTCCACTTAAAATGGTTTGACATCCAGCACACAAGAAATCATATCATCTTCATCATCATTTAACAAATTATCAAAGAAATCATATTTTACCTCTTCTTCCAACAGGAAATCAGAACCTCCAAGAGTTTGGGAATCCATATGTTTAGTGATATATTTAATGGAAAAAATAATCTCCTAATGATAAAAATTCATGAAACATACCAAATTCTTCAATTGGTTCTATGTCATCTTCATGGGAGAGTGTGAAGAGTGAATGATCATCTGATGGGTGCCTCATGGATTCAAAAATATTGAAGTGGACAGTGCTATCACCAAACTCCATGGTAAGTGTCCCTTCATGGACATTGATGTTGGTTTTGGACGTATCTAAGAATGGTCTCCCCAAAATGAAGGGTGAGTGTGATGGGATCCTATCATCTTCCATATTCAACACATAAAAGTCAGAAGGGAATAAAATATCTTTGACTTTTACCTGGACTTCCCCCAGAACTCTTGTTAGGAAAACTGTGGATCTATTTGCAAGCTGGACCACCACTCTTTTGGGCTTCAAGTCTCCCATATTCAAATAAGTATATACTGAGTGAGGAAATACATTAATTGATGCACCTAAATCGCACAAAGCATTAGAGAAATTTAATGAACCAATGGTGCATGGAATAGAAAACATCCCTGGATCTTGACATTTGGTTGGCAATTGTGGTGTGATAAGGGCTGAGACGCTTCTTCCCAAATTGATCCTCTCATTCCCTTTAAGTCTCCTTTTCTTGGTGCAAATATCCTTCAAAAACTTAGCATACTTTGGAATTTTTTTGAGTGCTTCAAGCAATGGTATGTTGATTTCCACTTTCTGGAAGGTGTCCAGAATTTCTTTTTACAGTGATTCTTCTTGTAACCTCTACGATTCAATCATCCTTGATGGAAATGGTGGTGGTATATATTTATTCTCCCTTTGTTGCATTTGAAATGGTGTTTCTTTTTTCTTCCTTCTTGGCCTATCATTATCATCCTCCTCTTTCTTATCTTCTTCTCGATGCATTTTCATAGAATTCTCATCATTTCTAACTACATTCTCACCCAGATCAGTTTTTCTTATTTCAGGTTCAATGGTAGATGGTGGTCGGAGTTCTTTTCCACTTCTTGTAGTTATAATACTAACATTCTCTTTTGGGTTTGGGACTATTTGGTAAGGGAGTTTACCTAGATATTTGGTCACAATGTCCATGAGACTTTCAAATGTGTTGGACAAATCTTTAATAGTGTCTTTCAGTCCTTAAAACTCAGATTTTTGTTGGTTTTGAATTGGAGGTTGTGAACTGGTGGATGGTTGCTCATAGGGTCTTTGGAGATTGGTTGGTTTTTGGTAATAAGGCTGGTTATAAGATGGTTTTTGTTGAAATGGTGGAGAGTTCTGGAATTGATTCTGGAATGGGGGTTGGTTTTGAAACTGATTTTGGTACGGGGGATTAGCTTGATTCTGTTGATCTAAAAATCCATATTGGACTTGGTTAGGCTCTCTCCATCCTTGATTTTGCTGGAACTTCCTTGGATGAAAGGCTGCTGCACATGTTTCCATTCCTTGTATTTCAGAACATTGGTCAGTAAAATGATCAGGTGATGAGCATAAACCACATACCCTAGCTGGCGCTTATTGGTCACTAACTTGCTTCCAAGGCCATCTGTCTCACCAAACTAGTGAGCTCTTCAGTCATAGTTTCTAATAAGGGTGGTGGATGAGAAGTGCGTACCTCATGAATACCTCTTGTTCCAATACCTCTTGTTCCAAATTACTGCGAGTTTTGGGAAATCTACCCAATCAAGCCCTTGTCTTCTTCTGGTGACTTTTCAATCAAGGCACCTCCAGATGATGCATCAAGAAGGTTTCTGTCGTTGTCCAGTAGTCCTTGATAGAAGAAGACAAGAAAGTGGTGTCCCTAAATGGCTTGATGTGGACAGCTGGCACATAGCTTCTTAAATCTCTCCCAGTACTCGTAAATGGTTTCTCTAGATGATTATCGTATGGCGTAGATTTCCTTCCGAATGGATGTGATTCTAGATGTGGGGAAGAATATTTGCATAAAACATCTTACCAGGTCATTCCAGTCATGTATGTCTCCTGGTTGTAGGTCGTACAACCATTCTTTAGCAGCTCCATCCAATGAAAATGGAAATGCCTTCCACTTTACCTGCTCCTCGGTAATTCCACGGGGTCTGAAAGTTGAGAAAACATGTGTGAACTCTTTAATGTGCTTTTTTGGATCTTCACCTGCCAAACCATGAAACTTTGGAAGCAAAGGAATCATGTTAGGTTTCATTTCAAAATCATTTTGTAACACTGGCATGGGAAGTTGATTGTTTTGATTAAGGAATTGTGGTGCACGGAGGTCTCTAAGTGTTTGGTTTTGATTTTCAGCCATGATGACAGGCTTAGAGTGAACACTTGAAGTTTCACTTGAGTCTGCATGGGGAACTTCCTCAAATTCAGATTCCAAATTAATTTTTCTAAGTCTTTTCAACAAGGTTCTTTCAATTTCAGGATCTTTGGGAAAAGGTTAAATTTTTGAGGTTCTAGTCATGCAATTTTGAAGGGAAATAATGAGAAGAGAGAAAATAAAAGAAAAGAAATGTTGGCACTACCTCCCCGGCAACAACGCCAAGTTTTGACATGTGCCTGTCGTGGGGTGTGACAAAAAAAATATTGCCTAAGTTAAAATGTAGTAGAGTGGTTATCCTAAGTTGTCTCTAGAGAGGAGTGCACAAAAATTACGTTGTCACCTTAAAATAAGAGAAATAAGTGAGGATGTTTTAAGAAATTGATTGATTTTGAAAAGAAAAGAGTGGAGGAAAGAGGTTTAAGAAAAGGATTGAGAAAAATTTGATAAAACAAGTAATTGAAACTATTATATTATAAGGGTGATTAGGTTAGATTTGGTTCTCCATTTTTAATTCTATCACAGTTCCAATTTATCCAATTCTCTTCTGCTAAACCGTTAAGAGTGAGAATCCACAGTCGGTTCTTCTCACTCTCTTGGTCAATTAAAAATGTGAAAATAAACCTTAATAAAATATTTGGATGGTATAATATCCTTCCAATTTGTAATATAGTTGTAGAAAATACTCCCAATTATCTTAGCCAATTCCCAATCGGGTCTTGTTTATCCCAAGTAATCAAGAACATTCACTACTCCTCACACACGTACAGGTGATCACTGAGTACTTCACCACTAAGTCTTGTTCTATTCCATCGTTTATAAACCAGAACCTAGTGGAGGGAGATATTGATCATTGACCAAATATAAATTAACAAATAGAATATAAAATCAGATACAATCATACATGATAATAAAAACTGTTATAGGAAATTGAAGTCGATTCACATAAGAGAAGAGGATTTTAAAACATTAAGAGAAGGAACTCATGAAATACAACATGGAAAACCTCTCATTCCCCAATCATACATAAGTTTACCCCACCATGTTAAGGGTAATTTTGACTAAGGAGAAAGAAAAATTCATTACAAAACTAAGAAGAATAAAAGAGAGAACACAAAGAACAGAAAATTTGGTGCCCCCGATTCTATCCCCCAGAAGTAGGCCTCTGTTATTCCCACCAACCGGCCACAACTCACTGAGGTCCCTTCTTATAGAATGTTGGAAATGACGTTTTCTATCGACTCTAAATAGTTGAGAGTCATTGGAAAGTTGTATAGAAATATATGGTCGAATCAATTACCATTACTTTTCTGGCCTCCAAACACTGTTTCACCCACTCCACTTGGACGCGCCAAAAGGGTGCATTAATGAGCTAAATAATTTCTGAAATTTAATTTGAACCGTCCTTTTGACGTCCTCTGTCGAAACCAGCTAGAAGCACCTCATTCTAAGGTCGGATGAAGGAGATATTCCATATTTAATGAAGTGGGGTCCATTCTTCCTTCCAAACTGATTTCTCCACTTGATTGAATTTTCTGTACCATTGGGTTTCGAATTGGGTCTTGGTCCAGAAGAAAAATTTGAATCCCACAAGAATAGGAATCCTAAAAAAAGGATTCACTTAAATTGGACCCATATGATAAATGTTATGCCCGAAAAACAGAATCTATATAAAACTGACAATTTTACAGAATTACCCCATTTTCACATTTAAGCGCAAAATACACCAAAAACACATAAATGATGCAAATACACTCACATTGAATAATTGGGAGGGATTAAATCATTGAAAAACATATAAATAATAATAAAAATATTAACTCTATCACCCCCACATCCATGGGGATAACTAGAGTCAGATATGGATTAACTTTTGTATCCTGGCCAGGTGCCACACCACCGGTCCAGTCCCCTGGTGACCGGGCTAAGGCTTGCGGGCTGTGCCCCCAACCTAGTGGGTCAGGCCGGTCCCACGCCCAGTGGGTCGGACACGCACCCTAGTGGTCCAGACCCATGCTGGTAGGCAATACCCACAACCAGTGGGCCAGACTCGCGCCCTTCGTGTCGGGCCGTACTAGACCGGGTCGTCGGGTGACCCGACGGGCTGGACCCTCAGCAAAACTGGGTCAGGTCTAGCAAGGCGTATTGGGCCTGAACCATTGGCCAAGCCAGGCCAGACCGACCCTGACCCATACCAGGTCATTTAATGTCTTTTTAATTAAAACGGGGCATGTGGGGCCCTTGGTCCGAGTTGGTCGGGTCAGTTCAACCATGTTAGACCGTGTCCCGTCGCAACCGTCCCCTGATTACGAAAATGTATATATCTTGCAAACCATGTGTACAATTGACAATCTGTTTGTGGAGTGGGGATCCTCTTTAGTAGGTGGATCATTTGGAATGTTTTTTTGGTGAATTTCATGGATATATACATGTGACTAATGGCATAAGGATTGGTTATTTGAAGAATAGTACATACGGAACCCTACGGTTGGATGACACCTAAAGACTACTCGACGACTGCCCAGTGGGAAGAAACATTGTGTGGCCCGATAGGCCCATTGTGGAGAGATGATCTGTGTGACCCAGTAGACCCACGATATTCAATTGGAGGAGTACTTCATTCTGGACAAGGTGGAAAGCGGCTCTGTGTGACCCGAAATGCCCACTATGGGGAGAAGCTTTGTGTGACCCAACATACCCATCGTACTCATCAAGGATGAGTACCCTAGTAGGTCGTTGTTAGTGGGAAGCGTCTCTATGTGACCTGAAAACCCCATAGTGGGGAGTGTCTCTGTGTGACCCAACAAACCCACAGTACTCGACATGAGGAGTACCTTAGTTTGACCATGGTGGGAAGTGACTATGTGTGACCCGACAAGCCCACAGTGGGGATTGGCTCTATGTAACCCTGAATACCCACAATAAAGATCAAGGATGAGTACCATAGCAGTACAAGGTAAGTTGAAAGCAGCTCTGTGTGACCTAGTGGTCCCACTGTACTTAATAGAGGAGGAGTTCCCCAACATCTGGGGAGTTCGATGATATGACTGATCATGCTACTATAACTATCCTAGAATATACCTGGTGTGAGCTGTGTCTTTTACTTTGTGCTATGTGTTTGAGATCTTTCTTAGTGGTATTAACTCTGTGGTATTTTATTTTTGGTTTTTTACCTCGTTTATTTCTGAGAGACCTCCAGTGGTCTCAGGGTCCCTACTGAGTATTGTTATACTCACCACTGCACGGGCCTCTCCTACATGTGTTGTGTCTATTGTAGAAGATTGATTTTTCAACCGAGGTGCTCAAGGGGATGGGACTGACGGATGCTAAGATTGTGTAGTTGGTTTCCTAGGCCCATGTGGGGCTTAGTAGGACTAGGAAGACATGACATAATACTTTGGATTGCACTAGATTGGCTACTCTCACGATCAGGTGGGGTTTTCCACAGATGGACATAAAGTTTCCTTTTGTACTTGTAGTTTTCAGTTTCCTTGTTGGTTTTGTATTCTGGACCACTTACTTTCACTTTTACTTTAACTTATCCATGTTTTAGTGGTATACTTTTTTTCCACTTTCAGTGTGTTGGGATGTGGTTGGGAAAGTGTGTGTATAGGATTAAAGGCAATGTCTTCCCTTTTTTGGGTTATGTCTTTCTGGTGCTAGTCACCAGCCCCAGGCCTATGGAATGTGGGATTGGGGTAGTCATAGCATGGGCCCCGGGGGATGGGTTGTGACAAAGTGGTATCATAGGGTACACTATAGTACTAGTGATGTTGTGGGAGGAGGTGTTGAGATAGTTCCATACATCCCCTTTGGTGGTACATCTAAGAGTGGTGAAGATGTACCAGGACATTAGACATCAGTACTGGTGGACATAGATGACGAAAGTGGTGGGAGAGTTCATTTCATGATGTCTCACTTGTCAGGACACTACTACAAAATAAGGCTTTGTCCATGGTTTGGAACCATGGCTATAGGCCCAAAAATCGTGGCTATAGGTTATAGCCACGGTTTCATAAACAGTGGCTGGTATTGGCATGACTATAGGGAAAAAGCTATAGCCACGGTTTCATAAACAGTGGCTGGTATTGGCATGACTATAGGGAAAAAGCTATAGCCACGGTTTGAACCGTGGTTATATCCCTATAGCCACGGTTTGAACTGTGGAAACAACCTATAGCAACGGTTTTCAAACCATGGCAGAATACTAAGTCAGTCAATATATATAGCCACAGTTTTAAACCGTGGCTATAGGCCTTTTTCCACGGATTTAAACCTTGGTTATATCCCTATAGCTACGGTTTAATAATGTGGCTCAATGTCCACTCGTTCCATAAAAAATACCCCCCCCCCCCCCTGCACACACACCCTGCCCACTGCACCCCCCCCCCCCAACCCACTACACTGCCCCCTCCCCCCCCCAGTCCACTGCACTTCCCCCCTGCCCCTTGCCCCCCTGCACCACTCCCCCCTCCCCAGAACACCCCCTGCCCACTGCACTGCCCCCCCTGCACACACACCCTGCCCACTGCACTCCCCTACCCCTTGCCCCCCTGTACCCCTCCCCCTTCCCCAGCACAACACCTTCCCACTGCACTACCCCCAGGCCACTGGACACCCCCATGCCCCTTGCCCCCTACCCCCAACAAACCACCCCTGCCCCCTCACCCTGTCCCCTGCACACCCCCATGCCCCCTTTCCCTACCCCCCCCCCTGCACACACACCCTACCCACTGCACTTCCCCCCCCCCAGCCCACTGCACTCCCCCCCCCCCTGCACACACCCACCCCCCAGCCCACTGCACACCCCCCTGCCCCCTGCACTTTCCCTCCCCCACCAGCCCACTTCAATCCCCCACAACCCACTTCACTTCCCCCCTTCCCCCCTACACATACCCACTACACCACCCCCCCCCCCAGCCCACTGCACACCCCCCCCCCCCAGCACACCCCCCTTGCACCCTACCCCTACCCCTTGTAAAAGAACCCAACACATCCCCCTACCCCTTGCCCCCTCCCCCCTTGGAAGCTGGTTAAAATCCATTTGAAGAATAATAACACATTATTATCATGTATGCTAATTAGAGGATGAATGATTCTAATGACCAGGTATCAATTGATTTTTCCCCATTAGTTACCATATCATCTCATATAGGATGGGGGAAGGTTAGTATAGAATTTAACCTTGTGTTTAATGTGATGTGGGAACAACTAGAAAGTGGTAAACTTACTCTTGAGTGCTCACTGTTTGATGATGATGTGTTACAATTTTCTAATAGTTATAGTCCTTGAATCATTTGGTGAATAGTTGTTGAGATACTGTCATACCTCTGTGGTTTCCGAATCCCAGAGAGACAAATATGGGTGATGAATTTGGGTGTCTATTTTGGTGGACATGGACCTAGTAGAAAATATAGTAATGTTTTATATCTGTGAAGACTGGTACTATCATGTAGTTCCCTTAAGAATTATATCAGAGATAGATTCACTTATTATGCCATGATTTTTGGAAAGGGTTTAATATGACCTTAGGGAATCATCTAATATCGAGCAAAATGTACCATCAATATATAGACAGTCACTAAGAGTAGATGATACATATATTGGAGGATATACTTCATGATTGTGTTCAATACATCGATTGATATTGGGTTTAATATGACCTTAGGGAATCATCTAATATTGATTAAGAGATGCGATAGCACACCAGTGGGTGAAACCAAGAAATTTCAGGAAAATTCATCTAGAGGAGAACGAACTGGTGATTTTCGTGGGTTTAGATGCAGTGAGGTGAAAACTACATTGAGATCATTTTTCAAAATCCAATTAACATGTTTATAGACCATTGGAAGATCATTTTCAATTGAAAAATCTTATGGTTAGGAGCACCGTTATGTTTAGTTGAGGGGTTAACCCCCTATCTAGAACATTTCTAGCTGTGAACCTCATTTCAAGCAATGAAATTCCCAGGGGTAGGGATTCATGGTGTGAAACCCATGGTCACACAATGAATCATGCATAGGTAGATTTATTTTACTAGGTTAAATTCTATCTTTTTCTGGGTCAAGTGTTTCACAATTATGAGACTGAAGAAAGTATCAAGTTTTCAAAGCTGGTTGTTTGTGTTCGATTAAATGAAAACAAAGATTTTCTTTACGTTTTAGATTTTTATAAGAATTCTTGGTTGATGTTTTCTCAAAATGAGGAAAATGTCATCTCTAATGTGAAGGAAATTTCATTTTCTTCTATTGAGTTGGCTGAAACTTTCTACTAGTCCATGTTGAAGGCTTAGAAAAATAATGTAAAACAGGCAAAAATGTAATTATAAAGAGACACAACCAATTTGAATAGAATATATACATTATATAATAATGAAAACAAGTTTTTAAAATACTCAAGAAATTATAGAATTCAAATTAAAGGGTTTGGCAGAGGAAACTTACCTCAACCTCAAGGCGCTGCTTTTGACGATAACTCGAATCTTCCTTTTTTTTCCTCTTGCAAGAATATGAAACATCACATATATATAAGGACACCTAGCCCCTATGTACATATTTTCATGGCCAAATATGCACAATGGGGTCCTTAGATATATATTTATACTTGTGTATACCCCTTTACACATACACATGTTTTCATTTTTCATATCTATATATAAGCACACCTAGCCCCAATATATATATTCATACTACCATGAGTTAATATATATAAAGGGGGAACTTATATATTTATATTTCTACCATTGCATACACATGTAAGCATTCGTCAATGGAAACTCGAATCCACCTGCACCCCCACTGCCCCCCATGCAACACTAGTCCCCCCCACCTCCACACCCCAAAACACCCCCACCCCACTGCCCCCAGCCAGCACCAGTCCCCCTGCACCACTCCCCCCCTCCCCCCAGCACCCCCCCTCCTGCACCAGCCCCTAGCACCCCCCCCCCCCACTTCCCCCTACACCACCCCCCCCCCACTTCCCCCCCTACACACCCCCACCCCACCCCACCACTCCCCCCCCCACCCTCACCGCAAAACACCCCCACCCCACTACACCACTCACCCAAACCCCTCCCCATCCCTCAGCACCCCACCCCACCCATTGGCACCCCCACTTCCCCCATCACCCCCCCCACCTTCACCCCCACAACCCTCCCCAGCACCACTCTCCCCAGCACCCCCCCCCCCCCCCCACCTGCACCCCCCATCCCCCCCCCCCCCTTAACCACTCCCCCTAGCCCCCACCCCCCTCCTTCACCAGTATTACTCTTCTTCTTCTACGATATATTTGGTATTATTTATAATACCATTATTTAGAAGTCATTATTACTCTTCTTCTTCTTGGATATCATTAATTAAATGAATTCTACAATTAATTTCCAGAATTGATTCCATTTGTTACTTTAGATCACTTAAATTGTTCATGACGTTAATGGCCAATTTTCAATGGTCCATGATCTGGACTATTCGTCCATAGTGTAGGAAGTTCATCTCTAATTCAACATCCACTTCACTTCAATCAGTCGTGACTTTATTATGCCAACATTCACTATATTTCTGTCCAAATTTCTAGTATCACTATTATTGACAAATAAATCATCTTCTCTTTCTATTTTATGTAGTATATATAGTTTTTCTTTCTTTCTATTTTTGGACAACACCAATATGATCTTGAGCTTTATTTAGATATCCATGTATTTTATTCATGATCATAGACAAATTGGATGATATGGATGGATTCTCATTATTTAATCGCACCCATATTTGTATAGAATTTGTTTTTAAACCATAGGTATTAGATAAATATGCATGAGTAACAATGGATTTATCAGGATAGTTTGTCACATTCCTCCATGAGTTTAGTGAAAAAAATATTGGATCAATTAAAGTTATTTTGACACAATTATGAGTCTTTTTGTTAGTAATATTATCATCATTAGCTTGGGTGGTAGCTACTCTTATTTTCCTAAAAACATGTAATGATTCAACTTGGTTGACTTCTTGATTTAAGATCACTATTTTATTTTAATTGAGTGTGGTCACTAGAATTGTGCATGCTCATCTAAGTATTTGTTAAAAACAAATGGATAATGAACACCACTAATGATGAAAAATGGAAGAAAACTTCCTTTGGAATATTTTAAAAAAAATTAAGTTTGAAACAGTATTCCCAAGAAGTTTTTAAAGAAGGAGGATCATACATCCTTGTGTAATAAACCTAAGAAGACTAAGCCAATTTATAAATATAAAAGGATTGGTTATTCAATCATGGAAGAAGGAGAAAAACTTATATTCATGCCAATAATCCTTGCTTGTATGTGAAAATAGAGGAAAGAAATAGAATAATGGAGGATTTGTCCAAGGAGAATACAAATGAAGGTGCTGGTGTGGGTTGGATGTGGCAGGAGTAGGGATAAATCACATCATTACCGCGGCGTGACCGCGGCGTGACTGCGGCGTGTTGGACCGGTCCAGCGACATCTGTGGGGTAGCATCTTCCGGCCAGGAGCAAAGGGAGCGGGAGGAGGATGGAATGCTGGTGGAAGGGGGCTGGTTGCAGGTGTTGGGGGATGGTGCGGGCTGATTGAAAGGTGGCAGGGGGGTTGTTGCGGGCTGGAATGTTGGTGGCAGCGGGCTGAAATGAAGGAGGAAGAGGGTGGTGTGGGATGGATGTGGCTGGAGTAGGGCCAAATCACGGCATTACCATGGCGTGACCACGGAGTGACCGTGGCGTGACCGCGGAGTGACCGCGGCATGACCGCGGCGTGACCGCAGCATGACCACGGCGTGACCGCGGCTTGTTGGCCCGATCCAGCGACATCCACAGGGCAGCATCTTTTGGCCAGGAGTGAAGGGATCGAGAGGAGGCATGAATTCTGGTGGAAGAGGGTAGGTTTCATGTGTTGGGGGGATGGTGTGGGATGATTCGAAGGTGGCAGGGGGGCTTTTGAGGGCTGGAATGCTAGTTGAAGCGGGTTGAAATGAAGGTGGAAGTGGGCTGGTGTGGGCTGGATGTGGCTGGAGCTGGTCCAAATCATGGCATTGTCGTGGCGTGACCGCGGTGTGACCGTGGCGTGACCATGGCGTGACCGCAGCATGACCGCGGCGTGTTGGCCTTATCCAACGACATTCGCAGGACAACATCTTCCAGCAAGGAGCTAAGGTAGCGGGAGGAGGCTGGAATGTTGGTGGAAGGGGGCAGGTTGCAGGTGCTGGGGGGATGGTGCGGTCTGATTCGAAGGTGGCAGGGTGGGCTATTGCGTACTAGAATGCTGGTGGAAATGGGCTGAAATAAAGGTGGAAGGGGGATGGTGTGGGATGGATGTGGCTGGAGCAGGGCCAAATCACAACATTACCGCGGCATGATCACGACGTGACTGCGGCGTGACCGCGACGTGTTGGCCCGGTCCAGCAACATCCGTGGTGAAGCATCTTCCATCCAGGAGCGAAGGGAGTAGGAGGAGGCGGGGCAAGGAGTGTCATGGTCAAGGCATATTCCTACTCGGGAAATGACATTTGAGTTAAACAAGTATGATAAGCCAATTTATATTATTCAAAGAAAACAAAAACTAACTAGCCACAAAACAATTGCCAACAAGAGGCGTATGAAAGACTCAAACCAAATCTAAACATGATACAAATAACTATCAGTACTCTTTGGATTAGAAGACAGTGCACCTCCATTGGAGGAGTTTTATTATAAAATCATGGCATTTCTACATCACACAATTCATTTAATTATATTTAACATTTACTCTAAAACTCATTCAGCAAAAATCAAATGCAATAATTTAAGAAACTAGATCAACATAACCATCACTGTGAGTTTTTGCAGACAGCGCACCTCTATTGGAGGGTTTTTATTATAAAAACATGACTTTATTTATCAAATGAAACAATTATTTTAAAGAACACTTATTCAAGATATTCAATTAAATATAACTAAACAGAATTAAGAAAGAAGCTAAATTCAACGGCATTAAAGCCTTACCTCGATTGGGAGAACCAAATCCACCCTAACCAATACGAAATGATCCAACGCCCTACTGAAAACATAATATGGAGTCAAAAACACTGAAATACCCAAATACATGAGGTGCGAGACAAGTAGTAACCATATAATCTTACCTCGGATCAAAGCCGGTGGAATAAATCAATCTGAACCCCATTTTCCCTCCTTCGCAGAATATAATTACCTTTTCTCCATAGAAAGAAGTAAAAGACCTAAGTGGCCAATGAGATAAAGAAAATAAAATAAAAACTAAACTAAAACATACATGTCTCCTATGACTATACACATCACCGCCCAACATATAAGAACCACAAAGCCCCATGGGTCAAATCATGTTCCTGCAAGCAAGGGGTAAATAGATCCGCGTTTTAAAATGATACTATCAAATATTACATTCCTATTAATTAACAATTATTCTTCCTGTTAATGGTATATAATTATTTTGGCTCGAGTTTCATCTTAATTTGGTGTTGTTCGATACAAGTTTTTATCCCACCCGATAATAAAAGTTTACTAGAGGACATAATTTCTAATCAAATAGAATATATCATAAAAAAAATGGATCCACACCTATGAAGAAGGTTGAACATGATAAGAAATAATGCTTGATCATATAGTCTGATGAGTTATAAAAGGATAAACCAAAAAAATGACAAACAGTGAGAGTTCACTAATTGGTCAAGTGAATATGCAATTTTCATACAATAATAAACATGTGAAAGAAGAGAAAAGTGAACATAATGGCCTGGATTTTTAAAAGAAAAGGTGTTAAATCCATACCAATAACAACTAGTGGTATCATACAAAATCTGATTTGTTGCAACTAATATCAAGCCATGGTTTAGTGAAAGAAATCTGTTGTAAATAGGAGGGAATATTTGGAGAAACCTAATCATGAAGAAATGGGGGAGTTAGAGATGGATTGTAATGGTTAGTCATCCTTATTTAAGATTAATGAAACCTATAGAGACTAGGTACACCCCCTACCACACCCCCCTTGCCCCACTTCCCCACTGCCCAACCCCCCTCCCCTACCCTGTAGACCACCCTCCTGCCCCTCTGCCCTGCAGACCTCCCCACTACACCCTACCCCCTCCACCCACCTGTAGACCACCCCCTACCCCCCTGCCATGCAGACCTCCCCACTCCACCCTACCCCCTCCACCCACCCCCTCCCCTCTGCCCTGTAGACCTCCCCACTCCACCCTGCCCCCTTCACCCACCCTGTCCCATGTACTAGCCTCCCCCCCAACCAGTCCCCTCCCTCCCCCACAAAACAGTCCCATCCCCCACAACCATCCCCTACCCCCCCTGCACCACCCCCCATCCCCCCTAGCATGCACCAGCCCCCTAAAATTTTCAAAACAATAGTTCAACACAGGTATTATTCTGTAAATAGATGATAGAATTATGAATACTTGAATAATACCAATCTTGAAATGTATTACAATAAAATGAAATCTATACATATTGATTCAAAAATATAAACTCACAAGAACAAGACATTACATGGATAATATTCATGTAAAAATTATAGCAGCTTAACATGCTGAACAAAAACTAAAATATCAATTTTGATTAACACCAAATCAAAAATCGTGATTATTATGAGAAAACAAGATCAAATAGAAGTGATCACCAACAACACCAATCAATATAAAGTAGTAAATAAATCATAAAAAGGACACTGATATTTTTATGTGCTTCGCATAATTGGAAAGAAAGAATCACCATAACCAGGTTTCTCCAAACACAATAGAATAAAAGATGTTAACCTCATGGGACCTCAGTGGTGTTAAAGTTCACCCTCTTCAACTCTTTTTCATCATCAGTAACTCATCATTTTACATCAAACCTGGTTTAGGTTTAACAACATATAAATTAAAAAAGTTGACCTTGTACAGGCAGACAATTAGAAGTCAAAATTCCCCTTTTGAAGCCAGCAATAAAAACCGTAGACCACAGGCTTCACAACACCCATTTTAACCTCACTATTTCTGATAGGTAAATAATCAATACATAACGAATGAACTACAATAGTGACAAAATAAATGAGTTGGTTTTCCAACCCATACCCCGAAAAAAAATTTAAGGTTCAAGATACAGTGAAATCATTAGGTGCAATGATCATGCACCATCAAGTAATTGAAAGAGGATATAAATATGACATATAATAAAACTTCATATAATGAGGAAAAGGAGCCACCATATGATCCAAAAAGCACAGAAAAACTCCATATAGAAAATCATGTTGCAACATCCACTTTTTCCACTCTTCCATAATTAGAAGTGTTTCACTTCATCAATAAAAATTCTTCATATTCCTCTCGGACCAACCTGACAATCAAGTAAATAAGCATTGTCCAGCCCTCTGTCCAAGTTAATCAAATGCATATTCAACTAAGCATGATTATATGAATCATAAATTTAAATCATTCTATTAGATAGGCATTAACAGGTAGTCTTCAATAAGAATGTCCTTAAACAAAATCATGATTCCAAAAGGATGATGAAAGTGCACCATACAAAACACTAGTGATTTCTAATTCAATAGGTAGATCTTATTAAGAACTCAAAACATGAAATACCTATGTATCTAGTGTAATTGGGGGCCTATAATCGTTTAACCTTAGTTATTAAACTATCCCAAAACCCACAGCGTCCTCATGCATGATACACTATAGAGAAGTCAGTCCAAAGTCCTAGTGGATTATGATCGTCATCAATTTTTTGTTTATGTTGTAGCATCAATCATTCATGGGGGACTTAAGACCCTACCCTACATATCTTCCTAGCATACTAGACCTAGTCTCCCCACCAAGGTACATGGGCTTTCCATGTGCTTAGCATAAATGGTGGGGTGCTTTTTGTCAAATTAGCATATATATACATATCATATTATTTTCCCAAACCTCACCCAACTCATCACCACAGATCACCATCCCTTAGTGAATCCCATATATAAATCTCGACAACAATGAACTAGCCTATTCATTGGGAATATACCACAAATAACACATTTTACATATAAATCATATTTATAAATCATGTGGAATTCCTTAATGGGGGGTTTCTACTTCCCTAAAAAATTATAAAACTTCCAAATGGACCTCGATATTTTAAAACTAATACTTTCATTATTAAACTTAATTTCACAAAAAATATTTAAAAACCCATTTAAAATATCCATTGAATCCTTAAAGAACCACGAAATTAAAAATAATCTTGAATGCATGTTTAAATCAAAGTAATCCATTCTAAAATCTTAAGAGAAAGCTTAAATACCATTTAAAAAGACACTTTACAAGAACTACAACAAATTTTATATATATATATATCATATGGATGTCATATAAACCAGAAAAAATATTTTTAAAATCACCAAGATATTATATATTTAACATTTAATGGATTAGGCATGGGGAACCAGCCTCAAACTCAAGGAGCACTACTTTTTTCGATGGCAACTCGAATCTTACTTTTTAGATTTCACAAAAATTCAAGTTCACAAATTTCATGAGGAAACCTTTCCCCTATGTAAAAATTTTCATTAAAAAATATGTTCAATGGGATCCCTACATATATGCTTATACTTTCATATATCCCTTTAAACTTACACGCATATGAATTTCTCTAAAACATATATATGAAAACCTAGACCTAATGTATATATTCACACATCCTTGAGTGAATATATTTTAATGGGGGACTTACATATATATATTCCTAACTATACATACACCTATATGTAGTCTTTTACACTGGTCACTCAAAACTGCTTCAAGGATGACCTAGACGTACTAAAAAATTACTAGGATCCTAAAATCACCGATGGAACCAAAAAATAAATAAAACCCCCAGGGAGAAAAGGAAACAATCCTATAATGGATGTTGGAAAACCAAAATTTTCTAATATGATTTTCCTTCGGTGGAATTTGTCAAAACATTCTCAAAGAAGACTCGAGAGATCCATTGCAAACCCTAACACTAGAAAATAGAAATAAAAATCTGGTTAACTCATAACCTAGGGTTCGGTCAAATGAAACATGGTGATATAGATGGTGGAAATTTTAAATAAATAAAGAAGAGGGTAAGATGAGGTCTTACCTTGGTGTGTCGACAAAAATACTGAAAAAATCAGGAGGAAACAACGGTATAGAGGATCTTGTAAGAGGGGTGGCGCGTGCATCTATAGAGGAAGAGGGGGAGAGATATCATGTGAGACACACAAGAGGATTTGAAAAGAAAAATAAAAATAGGGAAATAAAAAAAAGAATAAAATATAAATGAAGAAGAAAAACCCAAATTTTTAAAAACCGAAAAAACATGCATAGTTTGTGAAAGGTTTACCAAACTATTCACTGGCCACTTCCTAGGAAGAGAATCCTTTTATAGTTACCCCTAGTCAGGCACACTGTTGAGAAAACCATACTCAAACTATTCCACTTGGCATTATCAACTCACAGATCTGAACCGCATGTTTTTCACATTGTTTAATAAACCTTTTGAAAGTCTTGCACAACACCATTTAGCAAACTGGACACCCACACGATCACTTCATTGTCACTAGTAACCATTTCGGCTAACCATGATATAGGTAAAATCTTAAATATAATGAAACTCCATCCCATCAACTGCATGCACTCAAACCCACTAAAAAAATATAGATTATGACCAAAAATAAATAAAACAAAAGAGAAGTGTGAGGTCAGGGTGTGAAACCCATTCCCTCTATGAATCTAGAAATTTTCCATTGGTAGGGATAACTATTTATAAAGGTTCCTCACACATTTAGGGATTGGTATCTTGAAGATTTAGTTGTTTTCATAACATTGGGGATATTAAATTTTTTTACCCCTTTGTTATTCCTAACTACCTCTACTAGTTTCTCCTCATCCCCGTCTTCTATTATCGGTGAGACATTGACAATAGGCACCAAGTTACCCTATTGTGTACTATGATATATACAATTATAAATTTCTAAATATCTATTCATGAGACCAACTATAACATCATCATGTGGGAGAACAATTTGGATTCCTGATACCTCTCATGAAAATTTCAATCAAAATTGATGTGTGCCCACAAGATTCCTCTTATCTTGTATTATACTTGGTGTATCAACACATTTATGTGATTTGGTTTCATTTTTTATGATGAAACTATTGGGAACTGAGTATGTTGTGAATAAAAATTCATTTAAATAATTCATCTTATTATTCACCTCCCACTCTTTTAATTCTATAATCTGACTCTTCCCATACACAAGATATATGAGATAAAGTGATAATTGGGGATCTATTTTTTGTTTATGAACTCATGTGACCCCATATGAGCCATCATCTAGTCCCAATGTACATGGAAAGGCCCAAATACATTTAACAATTACATCCCCTGGTGAATTTTTAGGAATTATTGATCTAAATAATCTTAAAATAGCACTATTAGGTTGATTCAATGGAAAAATTTTTATTGAGATACCATCATGAATGTTTTTATTCAAACACTAGTATGTGAATCAAAAATAGAAAATTCACCTATATCCACATTAAAAACCATGTCTATAGATGAAAAAACCATGGTTATAGCTTATAAAAATAGTTCTGCTTGATGTTTCTCCTCTTTGCGTGTTTATAAGACCAAATATATAGCTGCAGTTTTAATATTTTTATCCACAGTTGTGAGAAGGTACAAACTAAGTTCAGAAATGAATCAAACAAAGGGGAAGACAAAAAACTCTCACCTGGAATTATGTCAGCCTGTAATGGTGAAGATCAGGAGCATCTGCGATGACCAGCTTTTCCCCCTCCCCTAGAAGTGATGTGAGACCTGTGAACAGAGTAACCTCTTATTCATAATTCACCTTTGAACCTAGAAATTCTGCCACTGTGTTCCTTTCATTCCAAGCATGAAGAACCTCCATGTTTTTTTCATAAACATTTTTCTTCTTCATATGGTGTATTCAGTAGTCCATAGTGTGAGACCGAATCTGATAAGGGAATTGAATACCATTAGAGAATAAGTCTCAATTGAATGAATAGTGACATGCTTCTACCTGAAAATGGAGAGACCGTTGAGCATAGGTCGTCGGAGAGGAGGGCGCTGTTGTGGGAGAGTTCTTCGGGGAGGAGGGTGCCGCTGTCAGAGAGGGTTGCGTGGTGAGGTCGTCGGGGAGATCTTCGGGAGGAGGAGACTTCGTCGGGGAGGAGGGATGCGTGGTGATAGGGCTAAGAATCGGTGGAGGAGGAGGAGGGCTGTGGGGAGGAGGAGACGTCGTCTGGGAGGAGGGTTGTGCGGTGATAGGGCTGCGAATCAGAGGAGGAGAGGAGGGATGCGGGGAGGAGGAGACGTCATCGGGGAGGAGGGTTGTGCGGTGATAGGGCTGTGAATCGGGGGAGGAGGAGGAGGGATACAGATCGGTGGAGGAGGAGGAGCCCGATACAGATTGGGGAAAAAAACGACGCACCGTGTAATATTAATTTAGCCACGGAGAATTAATTAAGTTGTGGCAATAAATAAAGCTATATCCATGGACCTATAAAACCGTGGCTATAGGTCCGTGGCTATAGCCCAAATTTTTAGAAGTGGAAAGTGAAGGTTGTGCATTGGGTTCCAGTATGCTTGGACCATCCACTTGAGGTACCAAATTGGAAAAGGGATGGTATCTCGTTGGACTTCGTGATAGGGTTACCACGTACGTCCAGAGGCCATGAATCTATTTGGGTGATTGTTGATCGACTCAAAAAGTCGGCTCAATTCCTACCCATCTGGGAGAAGGGACGAATAGATGGCTTGGGATTCCTCAAGGGAGATATTTCGGCTCTATGGGGTGCCTTCAATAATCATTTTAGACTATGATGAATTCTTTACATACCGGCTGTGGAGGGGATTAAAGGAGGCCTTTGGGATGGAGCTGCGCTTGACCGCAACTTTCCATCCCCGGATGGATGGTCTGATAGAGCGGACCATATAGACCTTGGAGGAAATGCTTCGTGCTTCTTTCCTGGATTTTGGTTGTAGTTGGAAGGACCACCTACCACTGGTGGAGTTTTCATTCAAGAACAGATATCACTTCACCATTAGCATGGCACTGTTCGAGGGCTTGTATGGGAGACCCTCCAGATCACCCATATGCTAGACAGACCAATGTGAGTCAGCACTCATGTGTCCTGAGTTGGTACTAGCTACCACTGAGAAGATGCAGACCATCCAGGAGTTGATTAGTACTCCACAGAGTAGGAATAAGTCTTATGCCGATAGGAGATGGAGACCCTTGGAGTTTGATGAGGGAGACCGTGTGTTCCTTCTGGTCTTACCACGATGAGGGTTATGGATATTTGGCTAGGACAAAAAGAAATATCTGAGGTTAATCAGACCCTTTCTGATCCTAAGAATAGTTAGCGAGGTGGCATAACACCTGGCTCTTCCCCCATAGATGCAGCAGGAGAATAATGTTTTCCATGTGTTGCAGATGTGGAGGTATGTGCATGATCCATCGCAAGTCATCGACTAGGATGATCTAGACATTGATGATGGGGTGACATTTGCAGAGTTCCCAATGAAGAGAGAGGATCTTTATGAGTGGGTCCTACTTGGATGGTCAATCCCTCTGGTGCGTATTTGGTGGTAGCATGGGAACCTCCAAAAGAGCACAATGGAGCGGGAGGCTCATATTCATGCTCAGTACCCCCATCTATTTATTTAATTTCTATTTTGGCTTTGGGGTTGTAAATAACTAAGGTGGGGATAATGTAACATCTCATATTTTCCATTTAAATCGTCTTTATTTATATAGAATTATTTTGAGATCAAAAAATTCGACGACACAAGATTTTAAGGCCCAGAGAGACCGAAATAGAATTTTGAACTTTTTTTAGGTACATTCATTAAACGTGAGAGCGGAATTTTATATATTTTGAACTGTTGCTTGAATAGAAAATAAAATGGCACCATTTAACTCAAAACATCAATATTCACCTAGAATTGAATTTATTTTAGCCAGAAAGGGCTGATAGGAAAAGTTAGTTTTTGGACTTTTCGAGAAAAATAATAAAATATCATAAGAAGTTATTTTATATTCTATCTCATCCATTGAGAAGCGGATGGAGACGTTATGGTTTGGAAACAAATCAGTGAAGGGGTGTATTAATGAGGTCTATTAATGTCCCATATCACACAATATAATAATGCAATAAAGGTAGCGTAACAGCACTGCTGTTTCATAAATGAAACAGCATGACGATGAGACATCGTAGCATAACTAAAACACTACAGCATGTTTCCTTTAATTATTTGGAAGGTTGGAGATGACATAATCAAACCATAGAGATTACCTAAAGAATATCCACTGGAATTTACTCTCCAAAGAATAACGATGAAGAGCACTGTTGAGACTTCCCTGACATAGATGAACCTTGAAAAATGGAGCCGGAAGTGACGACATTGATGCCTTGAACTCTCAAGGACGAATGCTTCGACATCAAACATCAATGATGTAGGGGTTTGATTTTTATTTAAATGTTCTTCCCCAGTTTTTTTTTTGAAATTATGAACATGGATCATCACATGAACATGTTGATCCATGATTCGTGTGTTTATGTAGGAGGGTACTTTTCATGGGGATTTATCTTTCGGGATTCAAACCTTGCATGAAATTGTTGAACTACAATCCCCAAACCTCCCCTTTGATTTAATCCTCTAACGCGGAGGGCCTAGGGTGACAAAAAAAAAGGCCCAAGAACATATGCTCAAGAATTCTTTGTGTCTATATTCTTGAAGTGAATGAAATTCCATTTCAGGACCTAATTAGGGATGATGGCGAACCGAGAGTCCTGGAGGTGTAGAAGGATCGGAAAATGGAGCACCATAGCATTTCTGGTGGCCCACAGAAGGTGTCACTGGAATGGCGGTGCTGGAAACCAATAGTGGTAGCCAGCCAACATAGGTCGCATGAAGGGGGCAGTGCAACCTGGCGCCATGGTAGCAGTACAGGTGACAGGGCCTCACCGGCCATGCTATAGGGTAATGGCCAGCCTAGTGGTGTGTCACACTGGTAGGACTCTATGGACAACCGATCATGGCAGCTGGAGTCATTGTGCCAAGAGGGCACCAAGTAGAGGGGGTGGCCCACATCCGAGACACCCGGGCGGTGAAGGCCATGGTCCGTCGACGGCGGCTAGAGGGGCCCCGCGTCTGCAGGGCCAGCTAGAGCCCAATGCAACTCGGCTGCCACATCCCGGCCGAGCGGTGCACCTAGTGGACCGGACTAAGGATAGCGGTCTGGACCCTCTGCAAAACTAGGTTGAGTCCAGTGAGGCATATTGGGTCTGGCCCATTGGCCAGGCCTGAATAGACCAACCCCTACCCAAACTAGGTCATGTCATGTCCGTATAAATAAACTAGGGAATATGGGGCCCTCAGGCCATGTTGGTCGGGTCGGTCCGACCGGGAGGGACCGGTTCCCATCGCAACCGGCCCCCAGTTTACTAAAACACATGTATCTTGCAAACTGTGTGTCTGATTGATGAGTCGTTTATAGCGTTAGGACCCTCTTGATGAGGAAGATATTTTGGAATGATTTTTGGAAACATTCATGGACATCGATATGAAAATAATGTCTTTAGGATCAGTTCTCCCAAGCACGCTAAGTATGGAACCGTATGGATGGTTTAGACCCAAAGACTGCTCAACGACAGCCCAGTGGGAAGCAACTCTATGTGACATGGAAGGCCCATGGTGGGGAGTGTATATGTGTGACCAGGAAGACCGATGGTACTTGACAGGAGGAGTACCTCAGTTCATCCAAGGTCAAAAGCAGCTATGTGTGACCCGGAAGGCCCACAGTGTGGAGCGGCTCTGTGTGACCCAGCATACCCACGGTACTCATTAGGGATTAGTACCCTAGCAGTCCAATGTTAGTGAGAAGAATATTTGTGTGCCCCGGAAGGTCCATAGTGGGGAATGGTTCTATGTGACCCGGAAGACCCATGGTACTCAATGGGAGGAGTACCGTTGTTCGACCAAGGTGGGAAGAGGCTTTGTTTGACCCAATAGGCCCATGGTGGGGAGCGGCTCTGTGTGACCCAGCATACCCATGGTACTCATCAAGGATGAGTACCATAGTTGTACAAGGTTGGTGGTAAGAGGCTATGCGTGACCTAGTAGGCCCACTATACTCTATAGAGGATAAGTTCCCCAACATCTGATGAGTTCGTTGATATGACTGATGATGCTACTATCACTACCCTAGAATATACCTGGTATGAGTTGTGTGTTTTACTTTGTGTAATGTGTTTGAGATTGTTCATGGTGGTATTACCTATGTATTATTTTCTTTTTTTTCCTTCATTGATTACAGAGAGATCTTTTGGGGTCTCACGGTCCCTACTGAGTATTGTTATACTCACCTATACATGGGATCATCCCACACATGTTGTGTCTGGTGAAGATGATCGACGTTTTGACTGAGGTGCTCAGGGGGTCGGGATTGATGGATGCTAAAATGGTGGACTTGGTGGTCTAGGACAATGTGGGGCCCTAGTAAAACTTGGCAGAGAGGACATACTACTTTGGCTTCCAGTAGCTTCAATACTCTCGTGATCTGGCTGGGTTTTTCACAGATGGCCATCTGAGCTTCCTTTGGTACTTGTAGTTTTCAGGTTCCTTGTTGGTTTTTTATTCTAGATCACTTACTTTCACTTGTACATGAACTTGTCCTTGTTTAAGTTGTATACATTTTACCCCTTTCAATGTGTTGGTATCTGGTTGGGCGTACGTGTGTACAAGTTAAAATAAAATTCCTTCCCTTTTGGGATATTCATTTCTAGTGCTAGTCACCAACCCCAAGTCTATGGAATGTGGGCTTGGGGTAGTCATCACATGGACCCCAAGGGACAGGTCATGAAAAAGTGGTATTAGCAGGTGCACAATAGTACTAGTGACGTTGATGGAGGAGGTGTTGAAGAAGTTCCATACATCCCCTTCGGTGATACGTCATGGGGTGTAATAGATGTACCAGGACCTCTAACCTCTATATTGGTGGCATGGGATGAAGAAAGAGGTGGTCAACATTGTTTCATCATTCCTCACTTATCAGCAAGAGAAGGTCAAGGATTAGGTTCCAGCATGCTTGGACCTTCCACTTGAGGTACTAGAGTTGAAATTGGATGGTATCTTGATGAACTTCAGGATGGGGTTACCACGTACATCAAAAGTCCATGATTCTATTTGGGTGATTGTTGACCAACTCGCCAAGTCATCTCACTTCTTACCCATCCAGGAGTTGGTACGAGTAGAGGGATGGGGATGCCTCAATGTTTGTAAGATAGTGTGGATCTATGGGGTGCCTTAAAATATTGTCTCGGACTATGATACACTCTTTACATCCCAATTGTGGAGGATATTACAAGAGGCATTTGAGACGCATCTCTGCTTGAGCACAACTTTTCACCCCGAGATGGATTGTTAGATGGAGTGTACCACATAGTCCTTGGAGTACATGCTTTGTGTTCTTTTCCTGGAGTTTGGTTTCATTTGGGAGGACCACCTACCACTAGTGGAGTTTTCAACCAACAAAATCTATGACTCCACCATTGGAATAGAACCATTTTAGGCCTTGTATGGGTGGCCTAGTAGATCAAAAATATAATGGACAAACCCATGGGAGTCATCACTCATGGATTCGAAGTTGGTACGGGTGTCCACTAAGAAGGTGTAGATCATCCAAGAGTTGATGAGGATGACACAGAGCAGGTAGAAGTCTTATGCTGATAGGAGATGAACACCCTTGGAGTTTGAAGAGGGAGATCAAGTGTTCTTTCAGCTCTCACCCTGATGAGGGTTATAGAGATTTGTCTAGGGAGACAAGTTATCTCAGAGGTTCATCAGACCCATTCAGATCCAGAGCAGAGTTGGAGAGGTGGAATATTGCATATATCTTTCCCCACAGATGCATCAGGTGCATGATGTTTTCCACGTGTTGTAGCTAATGGGTACGTGCAAGATCAATTGCACATCATTGACTGGGGTGAGCTAGACATTCATGATGGGGTGACATTTGCTGAGATCCCGGTGGAGATAGAGGATTGACAGAAGTGGGTCCTACATGGATGGTAGATCCCTCTATTGCACGTTCGGTGGCACCACAGGAACCTCAAATTGAGCACATGGGAGTGGGAGGTTCATATTTGTGCTCAGTATCCCCATCTTTTTGTTTAGTTTTTGGTTTTCCTTTCAGGGACGTAAATCCCTAAGGTGGGGAGAATATAATGACTTGAATTTTCTATGTAATTTTCTTTATTTATATGGAATTATATTGAGATCGTGAAATTTAACGACACATGATTCTGAGGCCTCAGGAGCATAGAACGGAAATTTGAACTTCTTTTAAGGTACGTTCAGTAAATGTGTGAGAGGGATTTTCTATATTTTGAACTGGTGCTCAAGTCAAAAATCTGAGGGCACCATTGAACTTGTAACTCCGAGATTCACCTAGAAATGAATTAACTTTAGCAAGAAAGGTCCGAGTAGAAAAGTTATTTTTCGGACTTTTTGAGAAAAATAATTAAATAACTTAAAAAGTTATTTTACATTATTTCTCATCCGTTGAGCGGTGTACAGTGACGATGTGGTTCAATGAAGAAGAGGAGATGAGCTGTATTAATGTGGATCATAAATGGCCCTTATCACACAGGGTAACAATGTAATAAAAGGAGTAAAACAACGACGCTATTTCATAAATAAAACAATGTGATGGCGCGACGTCATAGTGTACCTGAAACACTACAACTTGTTTCCTTTAATTATTTGGAAAGTTATAGATGACATATTCAAACCATGACGACTCCCTAACGAATCTAAAAATCAAATTCCTTTCCAATGAAGAACAACAAAGAACATTATCTAGACTTCACCAACTTCAACGAACCGTAAAGAACAGAGCTAGATGTGACGACATTGATGCCTTAAACTCTCAAGGAATAATGCTTTGGCATATAACGTCAAATAAGAAAGGGTTTGATTATTTATTTCAATGTTCTTCCCCATTCTTCATTTTTTTAGAAACAACAAACATATATCAACACACGAACAAGTTGATCAGTGGTTCTTACGTTTATGCGGGAGGGTGAATTTTCATGGGGATTTATCTTCTAGGATTCAAACCTTGCATAAAATGGCTTAACTACAATCCTTGAACCTCCCCTTTGATTTAAACCTCTAATAAAAAAGGCTCAGGTTGAAACGAACAAGGAACGAGTGCCTCCGCTCGTGTGATCTTAGTGGCTGCATTCGCTAAGTGGCGGAAATTCGATTTTGGGGCCTGAGCAGGGAAGAAGGTGACCCGAGAGGCCAGGAGGTTCAGACGGATCTGAAAACAGAACACTGAAGCCACTTTGGTGGCCCGCGGATGGTGTCTCTGGCATGGCGGCGTCTGGCCCACGCTGACCTCATGAACGGGGCGACGCCAATCGGTGCCGCAATAGTAGCGGACGCGGTAGGCCCTCTCCAGCCGCGATAGAGAACGACAGAATGCTTGGCGGTAGGAGGCCACGACCTACCAGCCACGGTGACAGGAGGCCGCCACATGGAGGGGGTGGCCAATGTTTGGGCCACCCGGGCGGTGCCAGATGCGTTCTGTCAACTGCATTTGGAGGGTCCCTAAGTCTGTGGGGCCAGCTGGAGCATGACATGGCTCTACTGCCGCATCCCGGCTGGGAGGTGCACCTAGCGGATCGGGATAAGGCTGGTGGGTCGGTCTGGGGCTCGGAGGACCAGACCCACAGACTAGTGGTCCAGACCCACAACCACCGGGCTGCACCCGAGCCCTTCTGGCTAGACTAGAACTGATCGGGTCACTGGGCGACCCAGTGGGCTGGACCCTCTGCCAAACCAGGCTGGGTCCAGTAAGGCGTATTGGGCATGGCCCATTGGCCAGGCCGGACTAGACTAACCCCAGCCTGAACCAAGTCAATTCTTGTCCATTTAATTAAACCAGGTCATGTGGGGCCCTCGGTCTAGGTTGGTTGGGTCAGTCCAACCGGGTCAGACTTGGTCTCGTCGTAACCGACCCCCTGTTCACCAAAACAACTATATCTTGAAAACCGTGCATCTAATTGATGAGACGTTTGCGGCGTTGGGACCCTCTTCACAAGTCATGTCTTTTTGGATGATTTTTGTTGACTTTTATTGACATCAAGATGAAATTAATGTCTTAAGGTGTGTTTCTCATTTGTGTGCTTTGTACGGAACCCTATGGTTGGCTGAGACCTGAAGACTGCTTGACGACGGCCCATTGGGAAGCAAATATGTGTGACCCGGTTGGCCCTTGGTTGGGAGAGACTGTTTGGGATCCATAAAACCCATGGTACTTGATAGGAGGAGTACTTCAATTTGGCCAAGGTGGGAAGTTTCTCTGTGTGACCCAGCAGGCCCACAGTGGGGATCGGCTCTGTGTGACCTAGCATACCCATAATACTCATCAAGGATGAGTACCACAGAAGTACAAGGTTAGTGGGAAGCAGATATATGTGACCATGTAGTCCCATTGTGGGGAGAGGCTCTATATGACCTGACAGACACATGATACTCGACTAAAGGAGTACCTCAGTTCGTCCGAGGTGGGAAGCAGCTCTACGTGACCCGACAATACTATGGTGTGGAGCGGCTCTGTGTGACCTATCATACCCACAATACTCCTCAAAAATGAGAACCATAGTAGTACAAGGTTAGTGGGAAGAGACAATGTGTTCTTGGAAGTCCCACTGTACTCAATAGAGGAGGAGTTACCCCGCAACTGAGGAGTTTGATGATATGACTGATGATGCTACTATCCCTACCCTAGAATATAACTGGTGTGAACTACGTCTATTAATTTTTTCTATATGTTTGAGATCTTTCATGGTGGTATTACCTCTGTGGTATTTTCTTTGTGGGGTTTTCCTTCGTTTATTACTGAGAGTCCTTTAGGGTTCTTGGGGTCCCTACATTTTATTGTTATACTCACTCATGCATGGACTTTGCCGACATGTGTTGTATCTCGGGCAGACGATCATCGTTTTGAACGAAGTTCTCAGGGGGAAGGGACTAATGGATGCTATATATGTGGACTTGGTGGCCTAGGACCAGGTGGGTCCTAGTAGGACTGGGCTGATAGGACATAATACTTCAACTTCCAGTAGCTTCACTACTCTCACGATCAGGTGGCGTTTTCCATGGATGGCTATCATAGGTTTCTTTTCTACTTTCGGTTTTCAGTTTTTTGGTTGGGTTTTTATTCTGGCCCACTTACTTTCAATTGTACTTACACTCAGACTTGTTTTAGTGGTATACTTGTTTCTCCCTTTCATTGTGTTAAGATGTTGTTGGGCATGTGTGTGTGCGTATAGGTTTAAAGTCAATGCCTTCCCTTTTCGGGATATGTCGTTCTGGTGCTAGCCGCCAGCCCCTGGACTATAGATGGAGGGATTGGGTTAGTTATGGCATGGGCCTTGTGGGATGGGTTGTGACATGAGGATACATTATTTAATATTTATTCATAGTTTAATGAGATTTTTAAGAAGTGAAAGAACAAATAAAATATAAATACTTGATTAAAACAATACCACTTCTTCAAAAGATCTCCTTTTCCTAACACCTTAACACCTCTAATGACTATGTTATGCCCAAAGTAAGAGCTATAAAATGTGGTTATGGATTCCAGAAATGGATTTGGTTATATCCTGGCTGAACAAAATAGGTTTTTAACAGTGAGGAAAAGAGAACAAGGGGTTCCCATTAATAAGAGAGGGGAGGGGTACTCTTGTCGTTAATCAAAATATTAAATTAATATAATTTAATATTCCATTTAGTGTGGGTCCAAACTGATTAATTTAAAATATAATATGATTAACGGTTGAAATAAATTAATCCAATTAAAATTATATAATTTATTAAAAAAAATTTAATCCTAATATTTTAGATTTTCCCCTTATTTAACTATTTTAATTCTTATTATGATATCATTTAATTTACATTTTAAGGGTTAATATATTAATTATAAAATGAAAAATGACTAATAAATGACTCATTGGTGAGATTTTATGCCTTATCAAAATCTTTTGGAAATGTTTTATATTTTTATAACTTTTATATCATTTAATAAAATATTTTATATTTTAAAATATAATTAATGTCAATTTCCACACTATTCATTTCTTAGCTTTTTAAAAATATCATAATAGCATGATATATTGAAACCAACTCCTTTAATAAATCAATAACATGTTTAATTCATCTAAAAATTCATGGATTATATTAATTATATCAAATTTTATTTATTTTAATATTTTAAATATCATTTATTTAATATTTTCTTTAATTAAACATTTATTGTATCATAATTGTGCAAGACTTTTATTTAATTGTTCATTACCTAAATATTTAAAAAATATCACAATAAAGATAAACATTTTAGATTTCAAAAGGGTATTTATTGTTGAACATATCCCTTATATAACACCATCTTAAAAATATTTCACAAGTTAAAAACAAAACTAAGATAGAATTGACTTTTCTTTAAATAAAATACTATAAATGGGTTAAAGTCATCCAAGTTGCTTCAAGAGATCAAAAAATAATCTCAAGGATTATTTTGTATAAAATAACTCACCCAATAAAATTAGAATAACTATTAGGCTAATGTGATAATATTTAAAATAGTATTTTTATCTTTAATTACCTGATTTACCCTTAACCATTTTAAAAATAAAAATTACTAAATTTACTATTCATGATATCCAAAAAATAAAAGGGACCATTTTGCTAAATTTTTACCTAATTATTCCAAATATTTTATCTATTTTTTCTAATTCAGTTAACAAAATCATAAATTAATTATTAATTAACCTTGTTAACAGAACGAGAAAACGAGTTTTAGAAGTCAAAATGTTCAAAAGATTGAAATGTTTTTATTTCAAAATTCAAATGTAAAATTGATTCCAATTACCCAAATTGAATTAAATGATAAAATGTTGGTGTAATTACACTTTAAAATCTGTAAAAAAATTAACACTATAAATTATTTAGATAAAAATATTTTTTTAATTAAAATAAAATATTTTTTCACTATTTATAAAAACATTAATCTTATCAGAAAATAAAAAAATTAACCAAAATAAATTTGTATACGAACATGTAAAATAAGAATTTAATTTTATCAAATATAATATTTAAAATTATTAAATACTACATTTAAAATAACTTCACCATTAAATGGTAGTAAAATTACTTTTTAGAAAAATATAGTTTTTTATGTATAAAACTAGAATTATTATTATATCATGTCTATAAAACAAATAGGATGGATTTTAAACCTTAAATTTAATATATTATAAATTTAATTAATATAATTCAACAATGTTTATTTTTTTTTATTGGTATAAAATTCAATTGTTCAAATTTTAATAGTTTTTCAGAAAAACAGTTCCTTCTATTTTAAAAGGAAGTTTATCTTAATTTATATTTAATTGTCTGTAAAATAATAAATTATATATAAATGTTTATACCATATTTTCATAATTCATTTAATATTATTAATTATTGAAATTATAATAGCTAGGTGATAATACTAACATTTAACTAATAATATTAAGTTGTTTGATTAAGATTGATATGGCGTATCATGCATACTATTGAATGTAGTGTTTCTTTATAAAAATCAGGTTGTTACATCCCCCTTTTGAAAATTTCATCCTCTAAATTTTTAATTTGGTCTTGGTAACTATGGTATGAAATTTAAAAATACCTTTATTTAAATCCCACATTGAAAAAAGGATTAATAAAACTTCCATATAATAAGAGAGAAATAGAAGTTGGAAGGTCACCTGATATAATACATAATAGGGTTTCATGTAAGAAAACATGTACATTGAAGAGAAAGATAACAATCAAGTTCTGATGGAGATTTATAGAGAACATGGTCAATAAAAAGTAAATAATCACAAAACAATAAATCTATGATGGGTTAAAAGGTCATTGATTTCATAGTAAGAAAAGTAAATTGATAACGTTTTTTGTTTTTAGATCATTTTTATCAAGAAGAGGAATTGTTTTACCATCTATGAATATAAGGAAATATACTTAATTTTTATATTTCCTTTTCATAAGAAATATTTCATCCCCATATGATGAACATCCCTAAAATAATTTTATTCACTAAATATTATATAAACCCAAAAGTTTATTGATACCTTTGAACTCATGTCAAAATGTAAAGGGATACATATCCTTAAACTAAAGACTTACTTAAACATAAATGAAACTAATCATCTACCAAAAGTACTTAGTCAATTTTTTTCACATCACATAAAATCCCTTAACGAGAGTAGAAAACCATGAATATAGGGTTAACCATATAAAAATACCGAGCACCCTAGAGCTTCCATCACAAAACCAGATGTCTCAGCATCAACTACAGTAGAATCCAAAGATCTTACCACAACTTTTTGTTTACGATCATGATGATTTACACCCTAGGTAAGTAACTTTGTAAACACATTATCATAATTTCCAAACTCATTTTAACTAAAAAAACATATTGTTGGCTTCTCTTTTCTTTTCAGATCACCTCCCTTACATTCATAAGCCTTATGACCAAAATTACCACATAAAAATTAATTCTTTCACTTTGAAAGACATTCTTCTAGATTCATTTTACCACACTTCTCACAATACGGGAATTTGGTTTTCTTACATTCAATCTTATTTGATGAATTCTTTCCCATTTCTTTCCGACTAGACCTCTAATTCTTCTTTCTTTCATGGGACACATGATCATTAGCAAACTCCATTTTTACCTTGTCGTCACATCAGAAAAAAAAAATTCATATATTTGGATCACATGAGAATCTAATGCCCTTTAATATATTAGATTCAATACTAATTGAAAGTAATTTATCTTAATATGAAGATATTGGATAAAAGTTTGGGTGTACCTTTCCAAACGGGGGAAGTTTTCTTCAAATGCATCCATTGAATCTTACTCCTTTTGTTTCAATTAAATGAATTTATTTTTCATCCTTAGTAGAACAGCCTTAGGAAAATATTTCTCAAGAAATATATTCTTAAATTAATCCCATTACAAGGCATAAATGTCTTCACTTTGTTTGATATTCTTCATCATTGACCACCATTGGTCGTCTTCACCTTCAAAATGATAAATTGCAAGAGTTAAATATTTCTAATCTAAATATCCTATGAAATCAAATATCTTTTTAAGGTATTTAATCCATCCTTTAGCCATCATAAGTTCATATGATTGTTTTAATAATGGGGGATGTTGCCTCATTAAATGTTACACTATATACAAGTTCTTTCATGGTATATTGGGTTCCTCTCAATCTTAGATACCACCATCATTTATAGATTTTGTCAATTAATCCATCATTATAGGAAACTACTCAATTATAATTCCAACCATCTCAAGATACTAATTTAGGAGGATATATTCCTCTCTATGCCTTCCCATTATAGCTTCCCTGTGTTCTCTATGAAAAATAATTCTGAACAAACATAATTTAGTTGATGTAGCAAGGTAATCTTATAATTCTATATCATTTCAACATAACCACAAAATAAAAAAAAATCTAAGGGCATGCTATTGACACTATCCTAAACTCTAAAGTTGTATAAACCATCATTTGATACCAACTGTAATGATATGGCCTTAAACATTACATATTCTAGTGTTTTCAAACTAGATTTAACAATTAGGAAAATTTTTAGTTTGGATTTTTAGAGAATTAAGAAAAACACTTACTATGTAAACATATACATCAGAATTACAAAATTATACTTAGTATCCATTTTATCCACAATATAATGCTACATAAAATAAATCACGATTAATTTCATTTAAAATATTCTTAACATTCATGTTTACTCATTTCATTCCCTTACACATCCTTCAATCCTAAAATATGTTTTAAAACATGGTATGATCATAAAAATATCAACAAGGGATACAAATATAAGGAAAACTATTAGTCCTGTTAAAATAAGAAAACCCATGAAAATATTATCATAAAGTAATAATTTTCATCCATAATAACTTGAAAATACTTATCCTATGAAAATAGGAACATTTATTACCTTTTTTATAATCACGAGATTACCAAAAACCCTTAGAAAGAATAGATAGCACATAATGGTATCATCCGACATAATTATACATAAATGGAATAACCATGAGGTAGATTTCAATACATTTCACTTTTACAAATGAAATAATTATATGTTTGACTTATATACCCAATGAATTATAATCTATAACATAACCACTCATCCTTGGTTCATCATGGAACCAACCATCCTTGGTTTATCACATAACCACCATTAAAATTCCAAAGTACCGTTATATAATCTTAACACAAAAAATCTTACAATTTTCAACATGTCAATTGAAAGTTCCCAATCAAGATAATTTTATCACTAGGTGGGGGAGGGGTAACTTAATGATAATATTTTTCCATTAATATTTCCTTGAAACAAGATTCGCCTCCTATTAAATATTTCAATTCCTACTAAAAAATTTAAACACACATCCTTAGGAACACAAGAATTTACAAGTATTACTATTCAATAAATATTGTTACATATTTGATAAGGTTTTTAAATAATCAAATACCACATGAACCACTACAGAAATAGTTGTAATGCAATGTGTAGGATATTCCCTTTCACACATATAGCACATTAAAGACAATCCAATAGGGTGTGTGCATCCTATTATCACAAATAGGGTCAAGTAATGTTTGTGTGACAACTCATGTTACATGTGATTCTTTTCAGAATTAAAAAATTTATTCTTTGAAAAACAATTATTCATTTTCTTAATTAAAATAAGGTAGGAACTTCAAGGACCTTGATATAGAATTCAATCTGATTTTCAATTCTGATCAACCTAGTCTGATACTTCCACTCTGATTCTTCTGCTCCAATTCTTCCACTATAATTCATTCACTCCACTTTCCCAATACGATGGATATAACTCTGAAATAATATGATCAAGACAATTCAGAAAACGTCCTTCCTCTTTACGGAATCCCCATATGTAAATCCCAATCCCATTATCCAGCCTGATATGATGATCAACTAAATAAGACGACAAGTAGAATATGATAGGCATTTGAATATGATTATCACTGAATATGATGATCTGCTAAATAATGTTCCAATTTTATATCTTCCCCTTCTACTTCAATCTGTTGAAACTTCTTAAACATAGAACAATATGGAAACTTTATTCTTTTTCTTATAATTTGGTGTTTCTCTCTCTACCCATGAATAGTACACTTGATTCCAGTAGTCAGAGTAATTACAAATTACTTCTTTCTTTTATAGGTGACCCATGGATGGTTTTGGCGGGGATGCCTAAAACATCCCCGCTCAAACAAATTACCCAAAGCTCTATTTCTCTTGATGTTCAGGGGAACCTTGACTTCGTCAAATATTCTTGAATCTTCACAAAACGTTTTCAAACTTCCTCCCTTTTTCAAACATTCTTTTTCAAAATCCGTTTTGGATCTGATTTCTCATTTTGAATATATCAATTGGATTTATTTAATATAATGCTCCGTACCAATTGAGAGGAAACATTATTTGAATTTCAATCTCCTCCATGAAAAAAATCCTTATCTTTTCATTAATTCTTTTCTTGATACACTATCAATTAAAGTATAATTATTTATTTCTTTCAATTGACCCACTTGCTCAATAAATATGTAATTCAACCTTTTTTAAATAGATGACAGTATTTTTTATTACATTGTTTTCATTTGTTTGCAATAATCTGCCTCAAGAAACTCTTCCTCAGATTATGGTGGAATCCCAACTCCAATTAGTAGCTTCCTTTTTTATATGATACCTCTGACAACTTCTTTCTCCTTTCTCAGCAACTTTATTCTCTGGAGACTTATTTTTTTGTGATTTTTGTCTGAATAAAAACTATCACCTTTGGTTTTTCACATTTTCCACAAATGTTCTCACCCTATATAATCCTATTAATGAATTATCTTCTTTTAAAAAATTCAAGTTGTGTCATGACTTCCTCATGTGTTTGATACGATGATGATGGGATGCTATAGTCCTTATATTTCTTTTAGAAACATCCTTCTTTCCAATCCAGCCTAAATACAATCTGGCTGAATATGATCTCCAGAACCTTTTTTATTTCCCATTTATATTCTATCAATACGAATATGATTGGAAACATATCTTTTCTTTCTTTCCAATAGATTTTCAACCGTCAGGGCTCCTTCTCTTCCTTCCTTCATCAAGCTTGCATCACAAGTTTTAACATTATCTTATGATTTATGAGAAATCTAGGATCAACAAAGTATTGTCACATTTAATTTTTCTTAGTTATATTGACTCTGATTCTCTTATTATGATCACTTCTTCCATGATGGATTTAGAGTGAATCTGATGACCATCTACTTCCAGCAAAATATATTATCAATATGATCAATCTATTTATTCTAGATTCAATAATAATCTAATGTGACTTTTCTTCTAACTAGCTTCGCCAAATAAAATAGACCTTTTCAAGAACTATAAGACCAATCCTTTTGAATATGATGGCCAATCATAATTTCAAAAAATATAAAGTGATTTGATTTTTATTTCTTCCTAAACATCCTTGACAAAAAAACAACACAACAATGAAAACACCTAAATAATTAGCTTGGTCCTAAATATATACCCCGTTGGATTTTTATGTCAACCAAGTTTCATAAATCACTAAACATGGATTCCTCGTGAAATGGATTACCTATGTATAAATATAATCCTACATGAAACTCATTATTGGAAATAAGAATCATTGAGAAAAAAACCATGTTGTCCAAAATAAGTGATTATGAAAACCTTCTACATCATCCATAGTTCTTCAACTTTCCTAGAACACACATATTCTTTCCTATAACCTCTCCAACAATCAGTTAGAATAGTTTACACAGAATACAATGCTCAATTCAAATATTACCCACAACTCCCCCTTTTTACATGCATACGAAAGGGAAGCTAAATGAAATAATTAAATTCTACTGCTTGAAAACACGATCCAAAGGTTATATGATAGAGTAGAAAGAAACATATACCTCAAACCTGATGAAAAAAAGGTTGGACTCCCATATTCAAAATCAATTAAGAAAAATATTCATTTGTTAAAGGTCTTTTAAAAATTTCAACAAGATGTTTCGATGTTCGAACATACTCCAACTTCAATTACTTCTTCTCCAAATTATCTTTGTTGAAATGATATTTGATATCAATATTTTTCGAATGATTATATTGAACTAGATTCCACGTGATATTGATTTTACTTTAATTTTAACAACCCAAGAGAAAGGGTAACTTCACATCAACAAGTCAATATTTTAATTAGGTTTTCATCCACACATGTTGAGTATCATCTTGAGTGGAAGAAACATATTCATTTTCATTCGTACAAATAGTTACTGAATTATGATTCCATTAATGCCAACTAAAATAATTCTTTCCCAAAATGAATACTCCACCAGATGTGTATCTTCTATCATCAACATTTCTTACCCAATCGACATTAGAATACCCAAAAACATCAATACTATATGAGATATCATACCTGATTATGAAATTTTTTATACCTTTGATGTGTCTGAGAATTCTTTTTCCAGTAACCAAATATGATTATTTTGGAGCGCTCTGAAATCTTGCACATAAGGTCAAAGCATAGACAATTTTGGGTCTTGAGGTAGTCAAATACAAAAAACATCAAATCAACTTTAAAAATTCTTTCTCATAAACATATTTTTCTTCTCTATATTTTTCAATTATGTTCCCACTAAAATCGGTGTGGAAATGGGTTTTGAGTTTTCCATGTCGAACCCCATATGATGTTTCCTAGCATACTTTTCATATGAAAAAAATGTACTTATCCTTTTGAAGGATTTTTAACCCAATAAAGTATTTAATTTCCCCTATCAAGGAACTTTCAAAAAGCTTTTTCATCTCTTCATCAAATATTTCACAAATTATTTCATCATTATCAATAAACATAATGTCATCAACATAAAAAATTATGGTAAGAAAATAATCTTGAATTTCTCTAATATAAATATTTTTATCAAATCTTATTTTTTGAAAATCATTTTCCTTAAGCAAGCATCTAGTTTGGAATACCATGATCTCAGATCTTGTTTTATCCCATACAGGGAATTCATAAATATGAATATACAACTATCATCATTACCAATAACAAAGCCACAAGGTTGTTCATTGTAAACTTCCTCATCAAGATCACCAATTAGGAATGTGGATTTGACATCCGTTTGAATTATATTTTAACCTCGTTGTGCTACAATAGTAAGAAATATTATGATTGTTGCTAATCTTTCCACCTTTGTAAAGGTTTAATCAAAATCAATACCTTAAATTTTTTAATACCCTTTTCATACTAATATTTCTTTGTTTCTTGTCACTTCACCTTCTTAATTCATATTGTTATGGAAAATCTATTTTCCACTAATATTGTTTATGTTTTCTATCTTGGTTACAAGTTCCAATGTATCATTCTTTTCAATATGATCAAGATTATTTTTCATTGCATGAACCCTTTTCAAATAATCAAAGTATTTTTTCACAAAATTCAAATCATCTTTTGAATATTGAGAAGTATCTCTGATAACATTTTTTATTCATGTTTCGACCTTATGATGTTGATCACCAATAATATTATGATCCTCCACTTATTTCCTTAGCCTAGGATGATATTTTCTTGTATTTTCCTCATCACTGGAAATAGCTCAGTTTGATTATTCTAATCGAGTAGGATTACAATTTTTTTTATCCTTATCAGAATTTTTTTTCTTCTCCTGGTCAATATCCTTATCTACCTGAATAAACATGTCTTTCAAATATTTTGATTACCTTTACATCAATAGAATCAATAATTCTTCTTATTTTTTTAAACATCTATATCCACTTCCTTATGGATAATAGAAAATAAATATTTTATCTTCACCTTTCTTCTCAAACATTCCAAACATTCCACCACTTTTATTTTAAATACATGGACTCCCAAAAAATATAAAGTGTTTCAAACTTGGAGTTTTTCATTAAATAATTCATATGGACTCATATCTGAATTACGCATGTTCGAAAAACTGTTATGAATATAAATAGAAGTACTCATATCTTGCCTCCAAATGTAAAGAGAAGGACCATGTTCAAGTAACATAGTTCTCCCCATTTCCGCCAAAATTTTATTTTTTCATTCATCAACCCCATTTTTTAGAGGGGAATATGAGGAACTATACTCATTCTGAATTCCATACATGTCAAGAATGATTTCAAATTCTTCACTTCGGTATTCTCTACCATTATCAGTTCTCAAATTCATTACTGAATACTCAAATTCCTTTTCATCTTTACTTCTAAAACATTTAAACATTTTCAAAGAATCTGATTTATGTTTCACATACATAACACAAGTAATGGAAGTAAAATCATCAATGAAAATAAAAAAGTACGTATCTCCATTTTTTATTGTTTTCACATTAGCCCACAAATATCAGAATGAATCATCTCTATGGGTTATCTTGAACAAATATCAACTTTCCTTATGCACTGAGTTTGTAATATTTAATTTATAAACAATATAGAAACACCAATATCATTTTATTAGAAAAGTAGTAATGTCTGAGACACTATATCGCTTTTATAACATTCTCATGTTTCTCTAACACGTGTGTCCTAACCTTTTCTTTCCCAATTTATTCTCTTCCACCATACTCAAGTAACTAGAGTTTTGTATTTCACCAACCTAAAACAAGTTTCCTTTTGTGTGTTGGCCTCTTGTAACAAATTTCCCATCTTCTACACTTTTAAAAACAAACCTCCATTTTATAAATATAACCTTGTTACCGTCATCACAAAATTGTGAAAAACTTATCAACTTATGTTTCAACCAATCAACACACAAATTTTTTGTATATTTCATATTTTCTTTCCTAATGATGGTTGTTCGAACACCTTTTATTTTCAAGGATTCATCATTGCCAAATTTTGTTGTTCGATCTTTAAATTTTTTCACATTCATCAATAGTTTCAAGTCTCCTATCACATGAGAAGAACACCCGCTATATATAATCAAAGGTCATTCTCATTTTTTGTCTTTCAATTTGGTTTCAATAACAAGAACTTTTCCTTATTCATTTTCTCACCTTACCTTCGGCATCTGATAATTGTTATGTATCTTTTGTTGTGCTGGTAACAAAAGAAGACATAATATTTCAATATGTATAGGTTATTCAAATCATTAAAAAAATAGTTTCCATTGATTGGAACCTATTTTCAATCTTTACTCCAATGTTTATATGTATCTTCAAAACAACCTTCTCAGTGTTATTTCTGTGAGGATATTAAATCCCCTTAAACATTGTCTTTCATAACCAATGGAATAATTGTAATGTTGTTTGTTGAACCAACATATATTTTTCATATGTCTGAATCCACCATAATACCCGCAATATCTATAGAAGGAGTATTTGCATATGAAAATTCCATACTAACCAGAATTTTGAATACTTTTCTCAGTAACCTTCTTGTGTTTATTTTGTGAACCATAAGACTTTATGTTATCAATCAGAGTCTTCCTTTACTTTTCACCTTTATTATAACCATATTTATTAGAAACATTTTTTGACTTGGGGTATTTTAAAATTCTTGAATTGTAAACATTTTTCATCTTGCAAAGATACATAACTTTTACATCTTTATACTTTTTAGAAATATTTACATCTTTCTTCTCACGCTTTGAAAGTAAATTTTGTTGAACCTTCTCAGGTTTCTCATTATGAGAAATTTCACCAACTTAAGAGATAATGTTTCTGAAACTTTTATTCATCAATTCATATATTGATAACTTTTTTTGAACAAGTTTCAATAATTCTTTTTTTTCCATCAGATTTACCTCCACATTCTAATTCTGATTCTTTTCTTTCTCAAAATATTTCTTTAAACAATCAATTTCTTTCATCAACATCTCCTTTTCATTAGAAAAACATTTTTGATTTGATAAACATTCATCTTACAAAATTTTGTTTTTATTTTCAAGAATTCAAATTTTTCTGAGACATTCTTTCAAGTCTTCTTTCAAATGGTATTTATGTTGAGTTTATTCTTCTTCATAACTACTTCTTCTAAATTTTTCATTATTAAATATTGCAATAAAATTATAATCAATACTATACTCAAATGAATTTTTAGATTAATTATCAATATCTTATTCTTCATATTTAGATAAGAAACGTCTTAATTTGGATTTGATGAATTTTTATTATTTCCCAGTGGAATAATATTTTCCTTTATCTCCCTATTTCTTCTATGATCTTCTTAGTCTTCATTATTCTTTATGAATATATTTTTATTTATTTCTTTTAGAATAAGTGGAAGAAAAATTTCCATGATCTCAACATGAAAAAAAAATACATGGGAATGTTCCCTTTGTATTCCCCTATAACTATTTTCATATTTTTAGAAAACAAGGATAATATGTGATCAAAAAACTTACATACCTCTTTTTTGAAATCAGAATCACCAACATCATCTTAAATAAGAATCTTCTTTGTATTTTCTTTCTTATCATCCTTGAAATAAATTTCTCTATTAGATTTTGTTGCTTCTCATATATTTCTCCCTTATTATTTCATAAGTAATAAGAGTTCTTATTAAATCATCTAGAGATAATGTTTTAGGATCTCTAACTTCTAATGATCAAAATGTTTCATCAAACTTATTGAGAAGGATTCTAAATATTTTTTAAATGAAATTAGAATCATATAAATATTCACAAAGACATTTTGCAGTGCTAAAAATTTCAATTACCCTGGTAACGAAGTCCCTGATAGATTCATACTCACGCATTTTCAAATCTTCATAATTCAATATCCAGATCATCAATTTTCCCTTATTCGCTTTTTTATTGCACTTGTAAATGTTTTTCAATTTATCCCATATACCTTTGGTTGTGGAAACTATTTTCACCCTTAAAAACTCACAATAAGAATGTGATGATAATATGGAATTTTTAGCCCTTCCATTATTCAGAATATTCTTCTTATCAATATATGTAAGAGGAATGTTATCATTAATATGAGGAAATCCATCTGTTGCATATTAAAGAATACCATATCCAATAGACATAAGATACAATAACATTATATCTTTCCATGTATGATAATTATTTCCATGGAACACTATAATACCTTTACTATTCACATAATTCAAATTCATCATCACAAAATAATATGTGAATGGAACCTTCGGCTCTAATACCACTTGAAAGATCCCAATTCATATAATTACATCGCTGATAGGGTAGGGGTTGAATCAGTGATAATTTTTTCTTCTATGTTTCTATGAAATAACCCGTACCTCTTATTAATGATTTCAATTCATATTGAAAACAATTCAATCACACATCCATGGGAACACAAGATTATAAAGGTTCACTATTCAATAAGAATAAATACATCCTTGTTATGGTTTGGAAATAATCTAATACCACACAATCCACTAGAAAACAATCCTTGGCATACCATGAGTAATATATTCCCTTTCACTCATGTAGAACTTTAAAGATAATCAGATAGTGTGTGTTCACCCTCTTAGAACAAATAGGGTCACGTAATGTTTGTGTAACAACTCATGTTACCTATTATTATTTTCAACTTTCACAAATATCTTCACTAAAAAAATTATTCAATTTCTCACCCAAAAGATGGTATGAACTTCAATGACATTGATATAGAATTCAATACGATTGTCATGTATGATATGACCATTCCGGTTATTCAAATTTTATTATTCCACTCTGATTCTTCCACAATGATTATTCAACTCCAATTTCCCAATACGATGAATATAACTATGACCGAATACATTATAGACCATTAAGAACACATATTTCATCCGTCCAGAAATCCCAATATGGAAATCATGATCTGATTATACAGCTTGATATGATGATTAGTTGTAGGATGAATATATAAGGAAGATAAATTTGATGATCACTAAATATGATTATCAGCTGAATAATGTTGTAATCTTGTATCTGTCCCTTCTACATTAATCCGTTGAAAATTATTCAACTTAGCATAATACATATTTTTCATTGTCTCCCATGAACTTTATATTTTCTCTCTCTAACTATAAACAGTACTCCCGATGTTAGCATTTATTAAAAGTTCCCTTTTATAGGTGACCGATGGATGGTTTTTTTGGGAATCCAAAAAAATTCTTGCTCCACAAAATTACCCAAAATATAGACTTCACTTCCATTTTGGGTGAATATTCACTTACTAAACTCTTCTCGAATCTTCCTAAAACTTCTTCCAACGTCATCACTTCTTCAGATTTTCTTTTTGAAAAGATATTCCTGATCTGATTTCACATTCTAATAATCTCAATCCTATTTCTTCAACATGATTATATGTAAAAATTGACTGGAAATAATCATTTAATTTAAAGATCCCCTTTAACAACACATCTTTATCTTTTATTTGTCACTTTTCTTGATCCACTTATAGTACACATCTTCTTATTGATTTCATTATCTTGACACAAATGATCGACAAAAAAGTAATTCACCCCCTTTTAAATGGTTACCTATATTATTGATTACAATATTTTCTTTTCATTGCAATAATCAGTCGGAAGAAATTATTCTTCTAATTATAGTGGCATCCTGAGTCCAATCAGTATATTCCTTTTGAATGTGATACCACTAAAACTACTGTATCATTTCTCATCAACTTCATTCTCTAAAGAATTGTTTTTTTATCTTTTTTTCTGACTGAAAACCTTCACCTTTTGTTTTTCACATTTTCAAAAAATTTTCTTGGCCTTTATGAATCCGATGAAGTATCTCTCATCTTTCACAAAGATCAGCATGTGTCATGACTTCCTCTCATATTTGAATATGATGATGATCACCTTCTACAATTCCTTTATTTCTTTTAGAAACATTCTTCTTTCTAACCCAACATGATTACAATCCAGGTGAATACAATATCCAACACCCTTTTTTCTTTCCAATTTAGATATGATCAATCTGAATATGATTGGAAGCATATCATTTCTTTATTTCCAACAGATTCTCATTTTATAGGATTTCCTTCGTTTAATCAAGATAAAATTGCATGTTTTACCATTAACATATGATTTATAAGAACTCCATGATCATCTAATCATTGTCACATTAAATTTAACCTAGTCATGCATACTTTGAATCTCTCATTACGATCACTTCTTCCATGCTAGATTCAAAGTGAATCTGATGACCATGTACTTCCAGAAATATATATTCTCAATACTATCAATTCATTTATTCATGATTCGGTGTGAATCCTATTATACCATTCTTTTAGCTAGCTTCTCTGAATATGATGGATCCTTTCGAGCAATGTGAGTCTGATTGTTTTGAATACGATGGACAATCCGAATTTCAAAAAATAAAATGTGATGTAATTTTTTATTTATTCGAAAACTTCCTTGAAAAAAACAACACATGAATAAAAACAAATTCTTCAACAACTTATTTCTAACTTCAACCTTAAATTTTCATTTTCACTCATAAGAAAGAATTTCATGGTAGATAAATATTCAATCAATGGGAAAAGAGTTGGGTTTCTTTAAAAAATAAAGGATTCTAGAGGATTATAATTATAAAAAACGAAAATAAAACATTATTTCTAATAATTGTTTTTACATATAAATAAATATTTAAAATAATATCAATAAGAAATGAAAATATTTTAAATTTAAATCATTATAAACTTAAAAAGATATTTTTATATCAAAGTGTCTTGTACCACATTGAAATAATTTAATCATAAGGACCATGAAGTAATAAAATTAAATAAAACAATAAATAACATTAAAATAAATCCCTAATATGACATTTTATAGGTTCTGTATATACACCTCATAAAATAAGGTGATTTTATAACATTAAAATTTTCATCAATGAAAGGAGATTGAGAATAAGTCCCATACTATGAGTCTGATTCTCCATGTATATTTTGTATCTTTTGGAAAAATAAAATTATATTTTTTAGTTAAAATCTTGTGAACCTTTTTCAAGTTTATTATTCCTTTTATATCACTTAAATTTATTTTATAATAATTATTTAATTATATATGTTCGCGTTGGATGTTTTGATGGTATTTGGTACATGAGTCCAAAATAAAACTGTGTCAATGGTCAAAGTGTTACTATGAACATAATCTCCAGAATAATATTCCTGAAATAATAACCACTTTTATACCCAAATTATACTTTCAATTAAAACTGTTTATGTATGGTTATGAAAAATGAACAATGTTACAATCATGGAGACGGTAGGTCATACGTATGCTTGAGTAACGTATCAATTTTCAATGATCATTATGAAAATAAGGTAATTATTATTTTATCTAAAAATAATTATTATAATACAATAAATATAATATTAATAATTTAAATATACTTATATAAATCACTCCTGTTATGTGGAGATGAAAAATGAAACACATCACTTTTTGGAGGTGAGAATTCACATGTACACACGATCAACATTATTATTTTTATGTGCATGGAAAGGTGAGAATGTAATGATATATTATTGATTATTAATGATGAATATGTCATTAATATCATATATAAATATTAATTTAATCATTATGAGTAGTCTTGAGATGCAGTGATGGAAAATGAATTATATCGATCCGTGAGGGGTATTCTTCCGTACCCACGATCATTTAATGATTTTCCCATTTCATGGACGTGGAAAATAATTTAGGCGATAATATTTACATAATAACATATGGGTATTTTTAGGGTATTTTATTTATTATTTTCTCTTGGTCGAATAAAAATTGTAGGATGTGGAAGAATAAATAAAGAACAAATATTTGATTAAAACAATTCCTCCTCTTTAAATGATATCCTTTTATTAACACCTTAAAACCTCTAAGGAGGGTTTTATTCCTAAAATAAGAGTTATAGAATGTGGGGAAGGATTATTACGAAGGTATTTGGGAAGATATTGGATGAACCAAATAGGTTCATAAGTTTGAAGAAAAGAGATGAAGGGGTGCCCTTTATAAGAGAGGGGAGGGAACTCTTCGAATTCGTTAAAATATTAAATTAATATAAATTAGTTTTATGTTCCAAATTGATAAAAACTGATTAATTTAGAATATTGGATTGTTATGTGTCAGAATACATTCAACCAACAAAAATTAGATAAGTTTTTACTATATTTTTATCCTTATATTGTAGCTTTAACACTTACATAACCCATTTAATTTTTACCATGATATCATGTAATTTCTATTTTGTGGGTTATTATGATTACTCTAAAATAATAAACAAACAATAAAAGATTCATTTAAAAAAATTTAATACTTATACCAATTATCAATTCAAATTTTATATTTTTAGACATTTTAATTCATTAAATAGGATATTTTATATTTAAGAATATTATTATTGTCAATTTTGACACAATTCATTACATGACCTTTTCAAAATATCATAAATACATGATATATTCTAATAAATAATTAAATACATATCTAACATGTCAAATTAATATAAATAATTAATGGTTTACATTTATTACACCAAATTATATTTATTTTAATGTTTTTAAAATTAGTTATTTGATATTTCCTTTAATTAATGAATTGTTTCCTCATTATTGTAGAAGCCTTTAATTTAATTATTTATTACCAAAAAACTAAAAAAAATTATCATGATGAATATAAAAACATTATTTTTCAATATAATATTTATAGTTTAACATATCCCTTATATAACCCCATATTTGAATAAAGCACACTTATACACATTTAAATAGTTATTCAGAAAAACATTTCCTCCTATTTTAAAAAGGGGGTTTTATTCATTTTTAATTGATTGGTTAGAAAATAATTGGTTATATATGCATTTTTAAAAACTATTTTCACAATTCTATTTATATTATTCATTCCCACCATTCTAACAGCTAAATTATAATTGTAACAGTTGGATAATAATATTATGAAGCTCGTTTAAGCTTGATGTGGTGTATCATGTACGCTATCAAACATAGTGTTTCCTTTTAAAAACTATTGATGTTACAGTAAAACCTTGATGTTTTATTTTTTATTTTTTAAAATTAATATTATGTCTGAAATCATGTTCCATACACAATACCAAGCTTAAAATAAATATTATATTTTATGAAAATATTATTAGTTAAATATGTTAATTATAAGCTTGTCACTGGATAGGAATGTCTGAAAAAGACTAATTAAATTATTAAATATTTTTAGGGAGTTATTTATTAATATAAATGTATTGATTAATTCCTATGAAATGATAACGCAATTTTAAATAAAATCATATAACATTAAATGATATACTTTTCATAAAACTGATTTATATGAACAAAGTGTTTTTATAAAAAAATTAAGTTGATCAATATTTATGAATTATTTTAATGAAATGTATAGAATATATATATATATATATATAATTAACATTCATCCAATAGTGGTTACTATATAAGGAATGAGTATAAATGTATTTTATACATTAAAAATCCATTTTCTTCCAAATGGTTTTTATTGTACTTGGGGGAAAAAATTTATTATTAATTTTTAACACATTGAGAAAATTTATTTGATAAAAAGAATGTCATATTTTAAATTAGTATTTAAAAATATTTTAAAGGATAATTTTTGGGACTATTCTAAAAAGGATCAGTTTTGTGTGAATAGTGAAAAATAAAGAATCTTTTAAACACTCTCATTTCCTTTCTTTTAATAAATGTAATTAAATGTTATATTTAGTTTTGGAAGTGTTTTAATGTCTCATACATTTAATTTTATTAAATAAATTCCATTTAATTTTATATGAATCATTATTATACATGATTTTCTAATAAATCCATTTTTATGCTTAAAACGGGTTTTCATTTCATTTTTTGATTTGAAATTAATAGTATATTCAAAAAAATTAGAAATATAATATTGTAAAATATATTAAATATTTTTAATAATGAGGTCCAAATTTAGTATTGAGTTTTATTTAATTTTTTTCCATAATGAAAAGTAATCTTGTTAAAATGTTGTTACCACTCTACAATGTAAAATGGGTTTAGTAAGGTTAAAAAATTTTGATGAGACTAAAAAACTCCAATATTAATTATAATGATATTAGATTATGTATTCACTTATCACATTATATTCTAAATTATATTCATTTGGCTTCAGCTTCATTTTATTATGACTTTTATATTATTTTAACTAAAGAATAATCACCAAATGTCACACTCTTTTAATATCTATAATATGGTTTCATAGGGATAAAAAAAGTATTATTTTATATAAATGTATATTTTTAATACAAATGAACCCTTTTTATGACCGTATTTCATTTCTATTTTTCGGTGATGGTATATTTAAATATAATGCTTAAGAAACACTAATGCAGTGCATGTGCAAGAAGTAGAATAATCAAGTAAATTATATTGAAAACGTTCAATGTAAAAGGTTTTGGATCAATTATTGTGTTCCGTGAATTTAATGGATAATTATAAGTTATGCTAAATGTTCTTATTTTTTAATTAAATTTCCATCATGATGCCTTTAAAGTAAAAAATTTGTGAATAGTAATGAAAATAAAATTATAAAGTTTTTAATATTTAAAAATTATTCATAAATAATTATTAAATTATAAAATACAATATTAACTCATGTGTATGGTAGATTTTATATTCTCTCATTAATGGTCCTTGTATGGACCACTTGTGATATTTAAAATTACTTTCATGACTCTTAAAGACTGGTCATTTTAAAAAATTAATTTATTTTTACATATAAAAAGGGGATCACTTCATCCATTTACAAAAAAACTCAATTTTCTCTCAAATAACTAGAAATATAGCTTTATAAAATTCCATTCAAACATATACAGTCCCCTGTAGTGGTTATAAACCTCTCCAATAAATGCCATAATCTCAATTCAAAGGAGGATATCAAAATAGGAGGTATAAGGCTTAACTTATTTCTTTTAAGTTTATTTCTCCTTACTTATCCTTCAAACCTATCATAACCATAATAATATAAAAAAAATTGTCCTCTCATTTTCATTATATGGTAAATGAAAACAACACTTGTGTGCATGTGTGGATTACCACCTCAACGAAGTGGTGTATTTCATTTTTTTACCACTTTTCACGATTGGTTATAAATATGGAATTAATGAATATACAATACAGTTATGAAATTATTATAATTCTAGAAATATAATATATTACTTAACTTATTACCTCATTATTCATTAAAAAAAATATCAACGCTCATACGTACATGTGGACCATCACCTCTACAAAGAGATGTGATTCAATTTTTATATGTTCCTTACATGAATGGTTATAAAAATGTATATAAGTTATAAAAAAGTTAATTATACTATGTTCAAGATTTTTTATGTAATGAAACCATAAACCCTTTGACCAAGGCCAACACACTGATGTTATATTGTGGTTCTGAACCGAATAACCCCAAAACATCCAACATGATCATAACCGATATCGTAACTATATAATACATGTTAATAATCGAAATAAAATATATTATGATTGTGTAATAAATCTTAAAATTTTATTAATAAACTATAAGATTAATAAAATTTTATTATTCATGAATATAAAATATATATGTGGTGAGGTAAGGGATTTATATTCTCAATTTACTTTTCCTTGGGACATATGTCATTTTCACCATAATTTTTCGTTCATGTTGTGTATAAACTTCCATATGGATTTATTTTAAAATTCATTTACTAAAATTCAAGTGGATTAAAAATTCTTTTCATGTTCTCTTCTTCAATGTCCATTTTGTTCCAAATGTATCAAAGTGGATTAAGATTTTTCATTAAAATTTTATATTAATTTTTTAAAACTATTTTCCCTCCATATACATGTTCTTCTAAATGGGAGTTTCCTAGGGAGGTTTTTAAACACAAAGAAAGATAGGTTGAATCAGTAGTGTTATTTATGATTTTTTTAAAAATAAACCCATGTTGACATATACGTATGAGCAATGTTATATCACCTTTTAATGGTGGTTTCTTCTTAAAAAATTGTTATAGTTATTTGTTTAGAGCCTTCAAAATAAACTGAATAGCACAATCTCACTTCTTCATCATTCCAAAAAAGAGATAATGACTATCTTTCTCACTTTCCCAATAATCCCAAAAACATTCTTGAGTCTTGAGACTTTTTTAAAGAAAATAACCGCATAGGATATTTTCATACCTTTAAATAATAATTGCCTACCAATATCTCAATCTATTAAACATATTTCAAAAATAATGGGAAAATGAATGCCCATTCAAAATGATTGTGGTCTTCTATTTTTAACTCTTCATGGCCCATGATCATAAATAATTCATCATGTGTAGTTAACCCTCCATCTAAGAATAGCCATAAACATTCACTAAATTTATGGAAGTAGTGAAATATCATTATTCATTAAAATCATGGGTTTTTAAATACCTACATGCTTTTAGTGAAACATAATTATTCATGGGTTATTCACATACCCATAATATGTATTAAAACATAGATCTCCCAATATTCAATGAGAATGAAACTCATCTTAGTAAAATCATCTTCCGAAAGATGTGTCTCCATATTATAACTTCACTCTCATGTATATAATAAACTTTTTATACATAACTTTACTATTTAAAATCACTCATACCTTAACTCATGAAAAAATGGATACTCTATTTTAATCATATAATTTTATCTCAAGATAACACTACTCTCCTCATGGTTGCACTGCTCTTCTCATTTTAGCACTAATATTTTAACTATAGCACACAATAACTTGTGGGAGAAATAACTATCTAAAGGTATCACATAATTCTTGGTGGTAGTACTTCATACTAGGTGGATGAAATAAATACCTTGTGATACCGCACAATGTCTAATGATATCACTTTATAACTGGTGGAAGAACGTCTTTCCATTCCCTTACATGAGAAATATCCTACATTTATGCATCTTTATTTACTCAAGGGACACCGTTATCAAGGTCACCCTGTGGTCCTTATGTGACCATTATAACCTTACATAGCCTCATGGTAACCATTACATGGGTAATATAAATTTTCTACATACTTTATTCACATCAATATACCCTTACCCGCATCATTAAAAATCACCCAATAGACTTATATAGCTTGCATGTATGTTTGTACTACCAATGGATACCCTTACATGAGCTGATATATTCACGTGTTACCATTATGTATCCTCTCAAATACCATTATAAAATATCATAATCACTATTATGTAGCCCTCTAAACTTCAACATGACCATTATGTAGTGCAAGTTGCACCTTGGTTTACCCTAATACAGGTAATTTTACCTTTACATATCATGCATAAGGGAGTCTTTACCATTATACCGGTAATGATATTTTCCAAATTACCTTTACATAGATATAAAATGTAACTCAAAAACATATAGCTAATTCTCAAATCCATTAAGCTCAATACCAAGGCCTTATAATTTCAATCACTTTTTTTAGATAGTGTTTCTACACCCACCAACACTTTCCAGAAGTTCCTTTGATGATCGGTATATCATTCATCGTATTTACAAGAAGAATTTCTCAATAAAGGCTTCTAATTAAATTAAATTAATCCATAACATTTCTCAAATAAAAACCAACTTATCTTTATCACATATTGACCCATTAACAATAAATAAAACACATGGTATCAACTCACTCACTCACATGTAAATTTTTATTCCAAAATCCTTGAAACTCAGGGGGTCTAAAATGATGAAGACCAAGAGAGTAACCATTGAAAATAAGGTTATAATCATCAGGAAGTGCACCATTTATATAAAATAGAACAATACTCTCATTAAAGATTCATTTTCTTCCAATGATATCTTTTGTGTAGTTTCCATCCCTCCACATGTAGGAGGTTATTCTGTCCCTGCCGATAAGAAACCTTCAGTTTTTGATATGATAGGCTAAAGACCATAGATAATTAGAATTATCCCGAATGAAACCGACCAGGATTTTAGATTCAGACTTGATCTCAATGATACATATATTGTAAAGCTCGAAAAGGTAAAGGCATGTGATCGTGCATCCCACTTCTTCCAAATAGAGTTTTGTGATCCAAAAAATACACTAAAACCGAGGAACATTGTACCTTGATCATCATGCATGAGACCAATTCCTTTGATAATACTATAAAAAAAGGACCCATCCACATTAAACAAGACACCTACGTATGGTGGAATATAATTTACCCATCTTCCTTGCATATTTATATTCCTGACTTTATAATTATGTGAGACCCTTTGATGTAGCGTTGTAATGAAAACAAGTCCCCCACTGCCAAGAAAGAGGGCACCCAGTTTCAAAATAAATGAAAAAATATACACATTGAGATAGAGCTAAGAGAAACACATGCCTTCACAACACCTATTTTGAGACTCCTAGATCACCCAAAACATAGATGAAAATAAAATTACTCAAATCCAAACCTCATGAGTTTTATTATAATTTTCATGGATCCAAGGTGATAAGAAACCTACAAAATTTTCTCCTTGAATATAAAAAACCAACTGCTAACTAACAAGATCCCATGTGAAGTCAGCCGAGTAACATTCAGAAAATAAGTTCTTGACCATCTCAATTCTATGCCCCTCACAACACTTGAAACGTGAAGCCATGTGGATTCCTTTATTCTGAATATTTTCCTCAATAGGAATGGATCTATTGAAAATATTCCAAATGTTAAAAATTAATTTTCTCTGGGATCCTCCGACACCAAAGTTTATTAGACCACTCGTCGATCTTCAAATTAGCATGTATAAGTATATTGTAGTCCCACTCAAAAAAGGTTTTAGAAGCTAAATCCAAGAACAGACACATATCTAGTTCATCCATAATTATTGTTATTTCATATATGAACATTTTACCAACATCACATGCAGATGAATTAGTCTAGGATGGAGACTCACCTTATTGAATGTTATGTCTGAGACTGGGAACCGAAGATAGAAGAGAATTATCCCTGACCAGTTTTCTTTCCAGTAACTAATATCACCTCACCCAACCACCCATCAGACACTATCCATAAAGATGTAAATGAAACCAAGCATTCAATGTGGAAGACTCGATAATCTACCATAACTCTCCACCTATACACCATAATCATAATTTTCTCTATACTTCAAAAACATATCCCACATAGATATCCCTTCAATGATTTACCAATCCATTTTGGTTGGAATTCCATGCATTTTCATCTCCACACACATCATGTTGGCACCCCCAAATTCAATGGGATTCTATATTATTCTCTAGGAATCCATGTGGAATTTACCTTCCTATTTGTTGTCCAAAATGAGGAAATTCATGATTCCTTCCATCTTTATGATGATAACATTGGGAGTACTAATGATAGAAAAACTTTTATGGTAATGGAAGAATGTGTACTGTTAACCGTGGTGATCATGACCTAAATGTTAGAAGCCTGTTTTTTTAGTTGTATATGCAGAAAGCGACATGACTAACTAGTTCCTCAAACATAACCTTTTTTATTTTACAATATGATATAATAACACCTAAATAATCCATCAGAAAGTATCTTCTGGGAATGGCCAGATCCTCCTGAATGGTTCTACCATGTTGGTTCAAACAAGACTTCGATATAACAAGAGCACTCTTTTCATTATTGATCCTTTTCCTACTTCAGCAGCCATATGAATGCATTATATTTTTGAAGCCATCAGTGTATTTTTTTAATTCCATCTATAAAGAAAAACATATACCCCAACAAATAGAATATAATAAATAATATTTATCCTTGACCTATTCTTGAATGGATTGATTTTACCACTAGCTATATCTCATTATAAATTTGTTTAATGAACCTCCAAGGATTTGATGAATAGAATATATAATATTGGATCACCCTACCACATACCAAAAAGTTATTTGACGAATCCAAAACATTTTCCCATAATAGAATTGAGAACCATAGGAATAAAAATCATTTAAAAAATAGATCACATACCCAATCCAAAAAACCAAAATGAGACATGGAATTTATGTTTAATCCCCACCCTAATATATCATATTTATTATATATATAAACCATGTTCATGATACTAGGTATAATATGATTATTGTTTATGTCGTTTACCATCTCCCTCACAATTATGATCACACCTTGGATGATACGGCCTTCCATGAACCCATGATGCTTCATCAAGATGATCTGAGGAAGCACCGAAACCATTCATTTGTTAATGATGCAAGAAAAAATACTTTATAAAAAATAATAAAGGTAATTTGGTCTATATTGGTTTATTTTTGTTGGCTCCTTAACTTTTGGAATCAATAATATCTTGTCGGAACAAACTGCTCTTTGGAGAGGACTCCCATGAAAAATATCCTACACCACTTAGATAACCTATAGCTATAATAAATCCCAAGAAGCAACATAAAAAGCCCCAGAGAAGCCATCCTAGTTCAAATCACTTTTAGTATTCCCGGAGAATCCAAATTTTCTAATCTCTTGGTCACCTAAAATGGAATCCATTTTATCGTTATCCTAATTCTCTAACAAACATGGTAAGTTTCTCATAAATATATCCTACACAGAAGCATGAAAGAAAATAATGTTTCTATCTCCATCTCTAAGAAAAAGATACTTGTATTTATACATTTATTCTCTATTTATCTTTGATATGTTTTCTAGAAGTAGGACTTTTTTCTCCACCATCTTAGAAAATAGGATGTCATCATAGCACACTTGTATGTTTTCATCCATATCTCCAATAACCTCTTTGATGGAATATATGTAAGAGAGAGGGAATATATTTATTTTATTCCTTTAAAATTCATATAATTCTATTATGTCAATAAAAAAGACACATCCAGGATGCACCCCTCATTGGTTGGTCTAAAAAAAATTAACTTGCTAAAGGAACCATTCTTGTTAAACCCAACAAACCAAGAAAATGAACTTGGATGACTATATTTCATCACAGGTTCATTACTGCATCTCATAACCTGGGGACATACATCAAAAGAAAGGGTGATAAGAAGGCCCAGTAAGGGAAACAAGGGGAAACATTTAACATGTGAACTTGAGATACATCAACAATGTCATGAAAAAAAACATTAAGGCATGAGAAAGAAATAATGAGGCATATCATAATAAAAATAACTTATTTCATAACTTGAATTTGTGGCTACAACATTTAATATTGATAATCATTTCTGTTTCACCAAGGTCCATCCCCAAGGTTTCATTAAAAATTACCAAGGTTATTCACCAAGACGTCGTTAAAAATGGTCATCTCTAGATATTAAGTCTTTACCCAATGCATTGGTGCGCTATCAGGGCGCACACTTAAATTTTCATTTATTATCATGTGATCCACATATATCATCATCAATCATTTCATAAAAAACCCATATATCATAAAAGAAATGGGTTTCATTTCATAATCATAATGTTTTAAAAACTACTTTAAAGACATGATCTTTATGTCACTTAAAACCCATGGAAAGGGGAAGCGGGTCTCATGTATGTAAATCCCAGACATTAAAATAGAACATTTTTCTATATATGTGAATATCCATTTTAGATGAAAGATATTTGAGTATTCATTTAATAAAATTAATTTGAGGATAAGAGAGACATTTTCAGACGGAAATTCTGCAGTATAACGGCTATGTTTCGGGGTTTTAGAAAACATTGAAAAGAGAGGGGACATGGGTCACCCACTCATAAATGATCCATAAATTAGTATAGGGACATAATATAAAGGGTATAAGAACATGGTAATGAAATTTTAAAGATATACCATATGAAATGAAAAACATAGAAGGAGGACAAAAATAAGATTTCTCTTATGAAAATTCAGCAGCCTAACTGCGTCACTTAAACTTCAACAAAAATGAATTGACGAGATCAAATAGGGTCTCTAATTATATGAACATAAAATATAAGTATGATATATATATAGAGATCATACCCCAACATAATAAAAAGTAACTTGAAAGACTTGACATGAAAATGGAGAAAGGTGAAAGTATCCATTAAAAATTCGGCAGCCTAACGACGTCACCTAAACTTCAATAAAAATGAATTGACAAGATCAAATAGGGTCTATCATCATATGAACAGAAAATATCAGTATTATAGATATAGATATCATACCCCAGCATACTATAACGGAACTTGAATGACTTGACATGAAAGTAGAACTTTGAAAAATGAGAAAGGTGAACGAATCCCATAAACATTTGGCAGCCTAACGGCGTCACCTAAACTTCCGCAAAAATGAATTGACGAGATCAAATAGAGTATCTCATCATATGAACATAAAATATCAGTATGATATATATAGAGATCATACCCCAACATAATAAAAAGTAACTTGAAAGACTTGACATGAAAATAGATCTTGAAAATGAGAAGGGTGAAAGAATCTGTTAGAAAAATTTCGGCAGCCTAACGGCGTCACCTAAACATCAACAAAAATGAATTGACAAGATCAAATAGGGTCTCTCATCATATGAACATAAAATATCATTATGATAGATATAGATATCATACCCCAACATAATAAAAAGGTACTTGAAAGACTTGACATGAAAATAGATCTTGAAAATGAGAAGGGTGAAAAATCTGTTACAAAAATTTCGGCAGCCTAACGGCGCCACTTAAACTTCAACAAAAATGAATTGACGAGATAAAATAGGGTCTCTCATCATATGAAAGTAAAATACCAGTATTATAGATATATAGATCATACCCCAACATAATAAAAAGTAACTTTAAAGACTTGACATGAAAATAGATCTTGAAAACGAGAAGGGTGAAAGAATCCGTTACAAAAATTTCGACAGCCTAACGGCGCCACTTAAACATTTATAAAACGAAATGATGAGAGTAAGAGGGGATACCTCATCATATAAACTTGAAAAGGGTAGTAAGAGGAATATAAAATAACATCCTCCAACATAATAACATGGAGAATAAAATAAATCACTTAAAAAAGAGAATTTGAAAACAAAGAGAGAGTTTGGATCACTTACCTTAAAACATAACTCTTAAAACTCAAAGGTTGGGACCTTGAGGGATTGGGAGTACCTTGGGAGGACTCCTTGGGAGTTAATGAGGCCAGATCTTCGTTGGGGGAGAGTTGGGAATCGAATGGATGAAAGTATGGCTTGGTATTTATAGGGAAAGTGAGGGGACAAGGCATTAATGGTCAAGGGACACCTCATTGGTGGTATTGGAAAAACCATGGGCTTGCCCATGGTATTGGCCACTTGGGTCAGATCATACAACAATTCATCAATTTTAGTCGACAGTCCTGTAAAATATCTCATTACATCATCATGATGCAGTCATGATGTCATTAAACATACCGAAACCCTAAAACTGTATTTTTACTATTCACTGAAAATTCAACATTTTTTGAAAACTCCCAAAATTTCACCTTAACCAAATATCAATGCTCTAATTTCAAAAATGAAATCCATTTTTTTAAAATAATTTTCTAAATATTTTTAATTTAATTTTTAAATAAATACACTATTCACCAAAAATTCATTTTTTTCAGAAAAATCCCTAAAAATTACCTTAACATGATATCGATGCTTTGAGTTCAAAAATAAAGTCCATTTTATAAAAATAATTTTCTAAATATTTTTAATTTAATTTTTTATTAAAAAACACTATTCACCCGAAAAAACTAAGTCTTGATGAATAATTTATGAAATCGTTATTTATCTATTTTATTGAATCACATTACTTAATCAAGGTGCCTAGATTATATTAATACTTTATTTAAGTGAGATTAATAATCCATTTGTTCACATTACGAATCCTAAGCATAAAATCACTATTCATAATTTACTATTCGTCAAAAATTAAGTTGTTCTTATTAGACTCCAAATTTCGTACTGAACATAATTGCAGAAGACCATTTTTTGAAAATCATTACACAAAATTAATTATTTAAGGTTTACATAAATATTTTCAAATATCCTTTTTCTAGAATTCATCAAAAAAATTATGCATACTATATTTATCAGGACATTTGAAAATTCAAAAACTTCATCATAAGAAGAAATCACAATTTTTATTTAAGTCAAAGGATTACACAAGGCAGTTACGGTCTCCTTACATATCCCCTTATAACCCCAGCATAGGACCTAAGTGTAAGGTGTGATAAGGTGAGAGAATCTGAGGGCGGCTCGACCAACATTGCACGAGTAGTAATATATATTAGTTTGAACTTCTCACTAAGGTGATTCCATTCTAGCTTCACACGATGAAGTTCAGCTTGGGTTTGGTCCAGAGAAAAGCCCAGTGGTGCTAGCTCCTTCCCAAGTTCCGTTAGATCGGCTTTGATTGACCCGAGACTACTAGATGAGGCCATCGAATCTTCTTTCTATATTAATTAACCAAGATCACTTGTATTTAGAGACAATAATCGAAACGTTTAGTTTCCAGCTTTCATATTGACCAATGGTCATATAACAGTAAAAACCCAATGGTCTCATTTTGATTATACTCATGTTATCCAATGAAACAGTTTTGCTGAGTGTAAAAATAAAATAACACAGAAAATTAGGAAACAAGATTTATTCAAAATTTCGGGTCGTTACATTCTTCCCCCCTTAAGAAATTGTGCCCTCGCAATTTTTAAAATTGGGCTTGGAAATTTCATTGAAAGTCTCGCATCGGAAAAAAAGTCAGTAACACTATTACTTTAAAAGAAATAAAGGGAAGTACAAAGGTCACCCGAGTTAACCCATACTATGATTCCACGTAGGAAAACATGGATATGGAAGAAAAAACAATGGGTCAAGTTCTGAGGGAGAGTGATAAAAAACATGATTAGGAGAAATTTAACAACAAGAAAATTAAAAACTTATGATGTGTGTAAATAGCCTTTGATTACCTAGTTGGAAACGTAAATAAACAACATTTTTTTATGTTCCTTTTCATCATTTTGAGGAATTAATTTAATACATAGAACAAAAACATAAAGAAATATACCTACCTTCAAGTAGAGTTTCATCCTTTAATAAATTTCTACCAAAACTAATCTTTTCTCCAAACGATGAGCATTCAAAAACACTTGGTCTCATAAAAACACAAGAATCGTCTTCTTGAGAGTCACGTAATCCACAAAAGATTAACTATCAATTTCTTTTATCTTTAAACATTATCCCAAAAATATAAAGGGTAAGATAAAACGACTCTCCAAAAAGAAAGAATCCCATAGGAAGGGAAACTACTTTTAAATATTCAAAGTTCCATGGTACTACACAAAGTTCATCATAGACCATTCCATAAATAAACGCCCTTAAAATTCCTCAAAACAAACCAAACTAAGATTGAAACCCAATTATAAGAACAATCTCATAACATAGTCTTCCAAGATAGGCTTTATCGTTCATCTTCAAACAACATCAACCACTCTTATCATCTTACAAAAAAAGTAACCAACCTAATCACATTTTCCCCAAGATTGGTTAATCATTTCCATAAGTAACCTAAATTACCATAAGTTCACCTTAAATTCTTCTATTCTTCAAAATATAAGTCAACCTTTATTCCTCAAATAAAATACCTTAGTAATCTATTTACCTTGATCGTATAGGGTTCCCAAAATAGTGAACATCTTCCAAAATAATAACCATATTTTAATCCCCTAATCACCCTCCTTTTTTTAAAGGAGAACAGCTTCACTACATCAACATGTGGTACATAACAATAGATGTTTTCCTTAACGATATAAAATCATCTTAGGTAGTGATTCAATGATCTTAGAAAACATACAAGATATGCTCATAGAGCATGAACTAAAATACAACATGACATAGAAAATTATTGCAAAGAAGTTACATGTACTTCAGTCATAATGATCCATCTCAGCATAGGACTTGCATTGTTCCCTTATCCTTGAAGATTGTTTGTTGGGAAAAAATCGCTCAAGGTAATATTACAGTATTTTTGGGTTGATTGTGTTTGTTTACAAAGAATGTTTCCATGGAGAATTGTCGAGTTCCATATAATTTGTTGACAATCCATGTTGACAAAGAACGATGAAAAAGGAAAGGACGATCTGGAGGTGGTAAAAAAGAGCTGTACAAGGTGGTGTCGTTTCCCAGTGTTTGCCAAATTTTTGGGGTCCAAAATTTGGAGTTTGGTGAGCATCGCAAAAATAGGATGTCCATGAAGATCATATTTTTATATGGCAAAGGCATGAGTTTCGCGAAGATGCGATGCATGGATTGGATTTCGCGAAGACCAGAAGAATGATGGCGGTGATGCTTCGCGATTACATCAACGCTTCGTGAATGGAAGAGATGAGGCGCATCGCGGTGGTGATGGGCTTTGCGAGGGAGCTTCACGGAGAAGGCGCGAAGGAATGTTGACGGTAATGCTCCGCGATTACAACGAGCTCCGTGATCAGAAAATTGTCGTCGTGCTTCGCGATTTGGACAGAATTCCGGCAGAAACATCGAAGCTTCGTGATTTGAGATGACGTGGCGTTGAATTCATGTGGAAAGTTAGAGGGTTGTTGGAATCACCTATAAATAGAGTTCGACCCCCTCGAGAGAAGTAGAGAGAATTTTCAGAGAAAATCATTTTCTCTCGGTTCGCGAAGGTAGTTCATGTAGCCTGTGTGCTTCGCGAAAGAAGTGCTTCGCGGCGGCTATTGTAGCTCCGTGAAAGTTGCGCGCTCCGCGTTGGCTCAGGGAGCTTCGCGAGGGAATTTGCTCTGCAATGACTTGAGCTTCACGGTAGTGCTTCGCGGTAGTGCTTCACGAAAAGGCAGAAGCTTCGCAAAGGCTTGTTTGAGCTTTGTGAAATTGGTAGCATTGTGAAGTAGGGTGCTTTGCGAAGGTGTTTCCAAAGTGAATTGCCCAGTGGTGAAGAGGCAAAGTGGTATTCATCAGTGGATGAAAGTTGTACTATAACAGAGCATCCATCAATAGTTAAGGATGCATGTATTCATGCAAATGAAGATACCTATAGGTCTATAAACTATGATTGGATTCCCTTCCAGAGTAGTGAGTCTAGGAAGAGGAAGAAGGTGATCCTCTCCACTGGAAGTGAGCCAGAGAGAGAGAAATAGTATGTGACCCTTGGGAATGCAGTGAGTTGACCCTAAACCTTGTAAAGGCATTGAGCTTGGGACAGAGTGACTGTTCCCGAACATTGTATCCACATCTAGTGAACATTAGTGGAATTTGGTAGGACCGGCAACTTGTCAGCATATGCTCCTTGGACGTAGCCCAGTGAGGGTAAACCAAGTAAAAATTTCTGTGTCTTCCTGTTTGCTTCCCTGCATTGCATTCAAAGCATCATCATTAAATAATGAAGTAAAGAAGTGATCACAGTAACCACACAATTGCAAACAATGTGACCCTTATAATAAAGAGGTCAAGATCCAGTGGGTTAGGAAGAATTTTGAAAAGAATATCCATACCCTGATTCACCCCCCCCCCCCTCTCAGGGTATATAGGCCCCTATTAGTCCTGACATTGTTGATGATCATCATGCTTCTCATCCCTTCTAATAGATCATTTCCTTGGATAATATCTAACTTCTCCACATTTACTACATTGAAAAGTATAAGGTACATTAGATCGAGTCTTATCTCTATTCATCACATTATCCATTTTTTTAAAGCAATTATCTACTTTATGACCTATCACCCCACACTTAGAACATCTCCCAGTTCCTTTGTGACATTACCCTTGGTGCCTCTTTCCATAATTTTTGCACAAAGGAAATTGGGTCTTCTTTCCCTTATCAACTTTATCAGATGAACATCCTTGAGACTTCGTCTTCTTCTTCCTTGATGAATTTGGGCATTAAACTAGGTACCAATTATTAATTTGTGATTTTTGATAGCTGGTTTGGCATAATCACAATATGTTCAACTTGATATCTCATCATCTCTATCACATTAATAGGGTAATCATCACATTTTTTTATTGCATTGGTTGTTGGGACATGTTCTTCCATTTTCCGCCATTAACTAAGAAAAGAAAGTATAATTAGGGGGCATAAATACTTAGCTAATAATCGTGAAAAGGAAACTTAATGAATAGAAGGATAAACTTGTAGAAGAAAAGTATACCCTAACTTGTGATCCCCTAGGTTCCAATATAGGTTATCCATGATCATATATTCTTATGTGAATCTTTATTTTATTTTATCTTTGTTCCTTTAATAATGGTTCATACTAAGCTTATGAATTTACAAAAGCATATCCCCTAGGAGTGTCGTAACCAAGAGTGTAGCAAGGCCCATTGTCGTGTACCATTTCCCGTTTGAGTCTAGATCAAAGCGGTGTTTTTGGGTTTTAACCCTATGTACATCTGTGTCAGAGCCACCTCTACCTGCTCATATCTAGGCAGGGATGTATTTGCTTGGTAGCCCCTTACTCAATACTCACCAAAATACCAGGAAGATTTCATAAATTTAAACTTTTCTATAGAGTTCTTCCTAGAGTTTTCATATCCTAATTTCCACAAATAACTAAACCATCCTTTCATACCAACTATAGCATCTGTCCTTTTTATCACATAAACTTTCATTACATTGTACAAAACTGAGGATCTTTAAGATTTAGTGTCTTGGAAACCAGGAACTTAAAACATGAAAACATAAAACATTCTTCTTAAAAACTTGAAAGGCTTCTCATTAGGTTCACCCTAGGTTCATTACTGTATCTCATAACCTGGGGACATACATCAAAAGAAATGGTGAGAATAATGCCCAATAAGGGAATCAAGGGGAAACATTTAACATGTGAACTTGAGATACATCAACAATGTCATGAAAAAAGAACTTTAAGGAATGAGAAAAAAAGCATGAGGCATATCATAATAAAAATAACGCATTTCACTACTTGAAGATGTGGCTACAATATTTAATATTTAAAATCATTTCCATTTCACCAAGGTCCACCCCCAAGGTGTCGTTAAAAATTACCAAGGTTATTCTCCAAGGCGTCGTTAAAAATGGTCATCTCTAGAGATTAAGTCTTTACCCAATGCATTGGAGTGCTATCAGGGCGAACCCTTAAATTTTCATTTATTATCATGTGATCCACTGATGTTATTAATATTTTCATGACTTATTATATTCCCCATTTACTGATTTTATATGAATTGTGCATAATTTGTGTGAAATATTAATGTTTTAATATTAAGTATAATTTTTGAGCATTTTTAGAAGTAGTCCAATTGAGTCAGTTTAATGTTTTAATAATACCTATCACTATAATGATCCAAATTGTGTTCTTCTTGTTTTGTAGGATTCAGATTGCATTATAGAACATTTCATTAGAAGGTACCATGAGCCAATTCTGCCATTTGAAGGGTCATATGGTCCTCACAAACAAGACCAAAGAATCTGTGAACAAACTGGACCAGCCTTGAAGATTGATTTACTGGGTTCAATCCAGAAGTCCAAAAACCTTAACTCTCCACCATACATCGGGGGACACTACATGTAATCTTGGATAAAAATATCAAGGCCCAACCCCAAATAAAAGTGGCCCAACATATGCTTTTAAGTCCAGCCCACCATTCTGTCCGAGAATTAAAATCAGTATAGTATGAATGACATATATAATGATGTAAGCATTCCATAGAGCTGAGATTTTTCAGTGTGAAAGAGGGGATATAGCTGGCCGACTTTGTTGAAGAAGTCATTCGTATTTGAAGGTATATTCCTGTTCCAAAATCCATTCACATTTTGGCCATCGAAAAAGCATGGATAGAAATGGACAGTTTTCCTTTGTTTAATAAAACCGCCATAACTTTGTCTCCCCTTGTCCAAATGCCTCCAACTTTTGAGAGTAGTCGGCCAACATTATTTTATACACTTGTTAAGAAGGAGATATTTGAAGATTCGGCTGTCTGAATAGCCAAATTGGCGATGCAAGTGGAGGGACAGATTGGGAATGCAAACAGTCCACTCCTTGGGCTATAAATACTCTCCCCTTCTCTCCTTGAGAGGGGTTGGCATTTCAGAAGAGAGGAGATCATATTGGCACGACCAAAGCTTTTCCAAAGGCTTGGGAGGACCTGAAATACTCAATTTTTCACTTGAGAGACCTTTCCTCCTCTCTTTGTTTTCACTTACTTTTGTGTTCGTCATTTTTGTAATTTTGTAAGTCCTTTATTTTGTAATTCTGTTTTAATGAAAGTTTCTTCTTCAAAATCTCTTATTCTCCTCCACCTTCTATAGTATAATATTCATGGTCGTAAAATAGTTTGAATCATTTTAAATTAAAGTACCTTATCTTGCTTCCTCATTCAATCGAAATTCCATTTTTGATTCTCAAAATATTTCGTGTGTGTGTTCGGCACACTACTCTTATCTTGTCCCTTTCTTTTTCTTCTCTTTATAATTCATCACCATAAGCATATATTACCATATTAATAAACATCATAATGGATGATTAAATTTCTCATTGGGTGAGTTTTAATTTAGATATGTTAAGCGATTGAGAGCTTTTGCTCGATGAGTATTCGTTGAATTAACATTGTGTATGTTGGACTTAGCATGTCATGGATTAATGACTTGATTTGTTTAACGTGTGGTTTCCATGGATTATTGGAACCATAAATACACTACTATAAACAATATTTGATCAAGATTAGAACCCTAAGTTAATTTAAGGCTTGGATTAAAGCCTTAACACTTAGGAATTCTAATCAACATCATCTTGTGACATGGGTGTTAATTTAAATGCAATATAAAGCAAAGCTCTAGGATATCACAAGCTTAACTAACCTAATGATGAACTCACCCCAATCTTTATCAACTTGTTAAATTAAAAATCATTCATTAAACATTTCAATTAAGCTCTGCAAACAAACCACCCCAATCAAAATACAATCAACTAAAAACAAACGACTATTACAAAGTATCATCGCCGAGGATTCGACCCGAGTGCTGCTATACACATTAGCAGAGCACCGGAATTTTGACCGGTCGATAGGCGACAATCGGCCGTGCATTTCAAATGGCGCCATTTCTGGGGATGGTGCTTTAATTAGTCATTAGTTTCTGGTTATTGTCAAGAAAACACAAAAAAAAAATTGAAAAAAAAATTGAAAAAAAACACAAAGAAAAACCCATCTTCACATAAAAATCATAAACTGATAAAATACAAAGAAAAACCCATCTTCCTATTTCTTCCAAAATCTCTCTGAATACCCCGTAGCCTTCCAAACAATCCCTCGGATTTGTTTGACCCTGAAATTGAGAGAACACTTCGCCAACTTAGGAGGAACATAAGAGATACTCAAATAATTCAAGAACCAGTCCTCATCCAACCAGTTGAAATTGAAATGGACAATCCTAGGGAACAAACCCTAAAAGAACTTGCTACCCCTGATATGAATTACCAACCTCTTGGTATTCAATATCCAAACATTGAAGTTGACTTCGAACTCAAATCGGGTTTGATTCATCTTCTCCCTCATTTTCACGGGCTAGCCGGTGAGGATCCACATCTTCACCTTAAAGAGTTCCAAGTAGTATGCTCTACCATGAAGCCTCAAGGGGTTTCTGAAGAACAAATCAAGCTTAGAGATTTCCCCTTTTCCCTAGTGGATTCTGCCAAGTCTTGGCTCTACTACCTCCCACCTGGTTCCATAAACTCATGGGTTGACATGAAGAGACTTTTCCTTGATAAGTTCTTTCCCGCTTCCCGAACAGCTTCTATCCGAAAGGAAATAAGCGGCATCCGTCAATTCCCTAATGAATCACTCCATGAGTATTGGGAGAGGTTCAAAAATCTTGTGGAAACTTGTCCACACCATCAAATCCCTGACCAACTCCTGATCCAATTATTCTATTAGGGGTTATTGGCTATGGAAAGAACTCTCATTGATGCCGCAAGTGGCGGTGCTCTTGTTGACAAAACTCCTACAGCTGCACGAGAACTCATAAGCAACATGGCTACAAACACGCAGCAATTCCATACTCGAGCACATGCTCAAGTGAAACAAGCCCAATAGAATCAATCCATAGAGCCCAACAAGATGACTGAGTGGATGAGTGAACCTACAGGTCTTGTGCGTCAACTAGCAGTGGCTACCAAAGCCCCAACCTCATCTTCTCCACAGTCACTATTCCCTGGACCTATCAAGAATTGTGGAATCTGCAACTCTCCATCTCATCCGACTGACACATGTCCACAACTTCAAGATGATCCACTTGATTCATCTAGTCCAATGGAGCTCAATGCGACATATGCTCAAGGAAACTTCAACCCTCAACAATCAGGTCAGTTTGTTAGAAACTTCAACCAACCCCACTCTAAACCCTTCTCTTCTACCTTTAACCCACCTCTGAGGTATGGTAATCCCATTTCTCATCCTCCTCAGTTCCCTCATCAAAATCCAAACCAGTTCCAATATGGTCAAAGTGGTGGTAACATCCATCAAACTTATCCTTTTGTTACTCAACCCCAAAGGAACAATCCTCCTCCTGGATTCCACTATCCTAACGAGCATTCCCAATTCCCCACCCAATACAATCGCTTTCCCAAGAACCAAAATCAAGGCCAACCCAATTTGGGACAAGCCCCTTCTTCTAAACAAACATGGGAAAGTGCTGTAGAGGATCTTACTTCCTTCACCCGTTCTAGCCTCAAGAACATTGAAACCCAAATAGGTCAACTTGCATCCCACCTTAGCCAGAAACAACCATACAATTCCTCCCAACTCCCATCTCAACCATTACCCAACCCTAAGGGTAATGTAAGTGCGATTTCACTTAGATCGGGAAAGCAAATTGCTATGCCCCATGCTGATTGCTCTACCTCCCCTTTCGATGTTGATCTAGAAAATGAAAAGAACAAAAAGCTGGAAAAGGAACTTGAATCCACTCCTTCACCTCCTTCCATTCCTCTAAGGAACCCAATTCCTTTTCCTCAAGCCATCTCCAATCCTAATAAGTCCTTTGAACCTGATCCTGAAATGCTTGACATGTTTAGACATGTTGAAGTGAACATCCCCCTCTTAGATGCCATCAAACAAATCCCTAAGTATGCCAAGTTTCTTAAGGAACTGTGCACCCATAAGAGGCAACTTAGGAACATTGAAAATGTTTCAACCCAACAGTCCATTCCCATGAAGTGCAAAGACCCAGGGACCTTCACGGTTCCATGTCAAATAGGGAGTTCCAACTTTGAAGATGCACTCATAGACCTTGGAGCCTCAATAAATGTCATGCCCAAATCCATTTTCTCCAACCTTGGTCTAGGTCCCTTGCACCCAACGGGTGTTGTCATTCAATTAGCCAATCGAAGCACTACCAGTCCTGAGGGGATAATTGAGGATGTTCTTGTTCGGGTCAATGATCTTATCTTCCCAGCTGATTTCTATGTCCTTGACATGGAAGGTGAGACGAACTCTTCTCGATCTCCCCTAATTCTAGGAAGATCATTCCTCATGACTATGAGAACCAAGATTTATGTCCATTCAGGCATCTTATCCATGGAATTCGGTGACCAACTGGTCAAGTTCAACATTTTCCAAGCCATGCGATACCCATCTGAGGATCACTCTGCATTCTCAATCCATGATTTTGAGGACACTTCTAAGATTCAATCGAACCCCAATCCACCATGTTCTTCATGTTCTAATGATAAAGGATCTTGTGAAATCTGAACCATGATTAACAAAGTCATAAATGGTGAAGTTGATGTGGACTTCTCATTCATAGACTCCATCAATCTAGAGGAACTTGAAAACTCTCTTGAATCCCACATCAACTCTGATCTCTACTGTTCCACCTTGGATAGTGTTGAGGAAAATGATCCAAACCCATCTGGAATCCCTTCTCCTGCTCCTAACTTGTCTATCTCTCAAATCAAGGCTCAAACGGATCTAAAACAACTTCCTTCACACCTCAAGTATGCATTCCTTTTCCATGATCCCTCCTACCCTGTCATTATCTCTGCTTCACTTTCTGAAACTGAGGAGTCCCAACTTGTTCAAGTGTTAGAGGAAAACAAAAATTCCTTAGGTTGGACCCTAGAGGATATTCCAGGAATCAACCCTGCCCTTTGCATGCATCACATCCATCTAGAGGAATCATCCAAACCAATTAGGCAACCACAAAGAAGATTCAATCCACTCATACTTGAGGTAGTTAGGGAAGAGATTACCAAGCTTCTTCAAGCTGGTATTATCTACCCAATATCTGATAGTGAATGGCTTAGTCCAATTCAAGTCGTTCCTAAGAAGGGCGGGATAACAGTTGTCACAAATGAACATGGAGAAGTGGTCATAACTCGAGTGAAAAACAAATGGCGTGTGTGCATCGATTATCGCAAATTAAATGCTGAAACACGAAAAGATCACTACCCACTTCCTTTCCTTGACCAAATGCTTGATAGATTGGCTGTAAAGTCACACTATTGCTTTCTTGATGGTTACACCGGCTACTTCCAAATTCCAATCGCACCTCAATACCAAGAAAAGGCCACATTCACTTGCCCCTTTGGAACCTATGCCTATAGGCGAATGCCTTTTGGCCTTTGTAATTCTCCTGCAACATTCCAGCGGTGTATGATGAGTATCTTTTCTGAATTCATTGATAATTTCATTGAGGTCTTCATGGATGACTTTACCATTTATGGCGGGTCATTTGAATCTTGCTTACATTCACTCTCTTTGGTCCTTCAAAAGTGTGTCAAGTGCAACCTTGTGCTGAATTTTGAAAAATGTCAATTCATGGTTTCAAATGGGATTGTTCTAGGGCACATAATTTCTCAAGAGGGTATCCAAGTTGATCCAGCCAAAATTGAGGTGATCCAATCACTTCCTGAACCCAAATCAGTTTGAGACATTCGGTCCTTCCTTGGTCATGCCAGTTTCTATCAGCGATTCATTCAGAACTTCAGCAAGATTTCCCTCCCACTCACTCGTTTACTTCAAAATGATGTCACATTAAATTTTTATGAGGCTTGCAAGAGAGCCTTCATTGAACTCAAATCTGCTCTCACATCTGCTCCAATAATCCAACCCCCAGATTGGTCCTTATCATTTGAATTGATGTGTGATGCTTCTGATAGGGCCATTGGGGATGTTCTTGGTCAAAGAAGAGAAAACATTCCTCATGTAATCTTTTATGCCTAAAAAACATTGGATGAAACTCAATCACACTACACTGTGACTGAAAAAGAACTTTTAGATGTGGTTTTTTCCTTGGATAAATTCCGGCCCTATCTCTTAGGTGCCAAAATCATCATCTTCACAGACCACTCAGCATTAAAGTTCTTACTTAAGAAAAGTGATTCCAAACCAAGGCTAATAAGATGGATTTTAATGCTCCAAGAGTTTGACCTTGTGATAAAAGATAAACCTGGAAATAAAAACCATGTGGCTGACCACCTGAGTAGAATTTCTAATTCTTCTCATTCTGAAATAATTGATCCTGAATTTCCAACTGAACACCTCTCATCTCTCACTCCAAAGTTACTATGGTATGCCCCAATTGTCAATTACTTGGTTTCTGGTGTTTTCCCTGAATATTTTTCAAAATAACAAAAAGAAAAGATGAAAAGTTATCAAAGAATTATTTTTGGGAAGATAATAAACTTTGGAAAACTGGGGATGACATGGTAATTAGGAGATGTGTTGATGAAACTGAACAATCCTCCATCTTGTAATTCTTCCACTCAATGCCTGGAGGTGGCCACTTTGGACCACAAAGGACTTCTCGAAAGGTCCTAGATTCTGGATTCTTTTGGCCTTCACTCTTCAAAGACTCACACGAGTTCTGTCAATCATGTCCCACCTGCCAAAAGTTTGGCACAATTTCCAAAAGAAACGAAATGCCTCAAAAGCCATTAATCTTCTGTGAGCTTTTCGATGTTTGGGGCATCGATTTCATGGGACCTTTTCCCCTTCCAATGGATTATCCTACATTCTCCTTGCTGTTGACTATGTTTCTAGATGGGTCGAGGCCAAACCCACTAGGAAAGATGATGCTCAAACTGTGAGTGAGTTCCTCAAAACCCATATCTTCCATCGATTTGGAACACCACATGCTTTGATAAGTGACTTAGGAACTCATTTATCTAATAGAACCATGGAGTCACTTTTGAAAAATAATGGGGTTGTACAAAAAACATCCACTGCATATCACCCTCAAACAAATGGAATGGCTGAACTTTCTAACAGAGAAGTGAAAAGAGTGCTTGAAAGAATTGTTAAGACCACAAGAAAAGACTGGCCCGATAGACTTGGTGAAGCACTTTGGGCCTATCGAACAGCCTATAAGACACCCATTGGGATGTCTCCATTTAGGCTAGTTTTTGGTAAAGCCTCTCATTTACCAGTTGAAATCCAACATAAGTCATTTTGGGCTGTCAAAACTTTTAATTTTTATTGTGAAAAATCTGGTGAAGAAAGATTGTTGCAGTTGACTGAATTGGAGGAGCTTCGACTCGATTCATATGAGAACTCCATTATCTACAAAGAAAAGGCAAAGTCACTCCATGACAAGCACATTCTTCGAAAGGTATTTCATGAAGGTGAAAAGGTAATGCTCTTCAATTCTCGATTTCGACTTCACCCAGGTAAGCTCAATTCTCGTTGGGATGGACCTTTTATTATTACTAATGTTTACCCATTTGGTGCAGTGCAAGTCCAAGACCCTTCTTCAAAAAGAACATTCATGGTAAATGGACACCGGTTAAAGCATCACCATGAGAGGCCATTCACTTCAGGTTCCACATCGACTTCCATTGACCCACCACTATATGGAAATGGCGACCCACCAAATCCAAACCAGGGGGCACCTCCTTCCCTTTAACTCTCTCTCTCCTCAATCTCTCTTCCCTCTCTTCTTCTCTCTATTTCTTCATCTTCCTATCTCCCTCTCATTTTTTTTACAACATTCTTCCACAACTTTTTTTTCTATTTTCTCTTTTGTGTGGATGTGTCATTAAAAATAAAAAATTTAAAAAAAATTAATTAAAAAAATGAAAATTAAAAAAAAGTGGTGTCATAATTACTCATCATCCAATATTGAAATTCTGTCCAACCATTTTGGGGAGTCAAAAGGCTTGTTTTAAACTCAAATATATTGAATTATTATCTCAAACTTGGGTAAACAATTTTGTGTCAATAACAAACATTTTGAATGAACAATATTTGGTGGAAAATGAGTCTCCCCTACCGTGAGGAATAACATTAGCCTCCATGCCAAGGTCATCTATGGCCATCTTTTTCATTGTGTGTCTTCACCACTGATTGTGAGTCTTGAGTTTGTGGACCTTCGAGCTGAATTTCCATCTTTTGTGTGCATTAATATGATAGGGGCATTTTCTAAGCCACATGAGAATCAGAATAGCCAAATAGTCTCCCGTTACCCTTACATTGATCCTACTTTTGAAAGCCCCTTTAAGCCTATGAAAACCTTTCTTTTGATAGACACATTACAATCCTAATACCTTGTCCCACCCAACATCTTCATGGATTTTCATTGTACAATTTATTGAAATTTAAGTGTGGGGGGAATGCACTTCATTTTTGGGCGTACTTTCATTGATTTCCAATCTGTCATCATATGCTTGATGGAAAGAATCCATTCAATTGTGGGGGAGAGGTTGTAATTCTTTGAGCTTTGGGGTGTATATGTGTAATTGTCATTTGTACAAAAGTCATTGAAAAGTGTTCAAAAAAAATGAAAAAAAATTATATTAAAAAAATGATGAAAAAAAAAGGAATGGGTTGTGTCTTGGGTGGGTCAAAAATCATTCATCATCAACCTTTGATCATGTTATAACTACTAAAATTAGTTCCATGAGGAGATCAAGCATGGGTTGGGAGATGACTGTGAGACTTGTTTTAAGCACAACTTTCGAAAAAAAGAGCAAAAAGAGAAAAAAAAGAACACTTGAATCATCTTGTATTGTGACATTATTGTAAGTCTTCCATGTTGTACATATTCCATCATCTCACCCTATTCCATTTTCTATCTCCCTCACTTTTCATTCTTCACACTTTCATTCCCTTGTAAATATATGTTTCTATTTCCTTTTAAATCAAATTTCAAAAAAAAAATGTGCATTGATTTTTCCATGTTGGTGTTTTTAACCCCTCTTTTCCTTTGGACATTATATACCTACCGTCCCATAGCCACTGAAAACCCCTTAAAAGACCTCTTGATTCTTGTACACATTAGATTTGGGAATGGAAGCTGAGAGCTCTTACAAACTCTTGATTTTCACTTTTTATTGGTGAATGAGTGAACCTCCTAAAATACATTTTTATCATCTTGAGAGGAGTAAGTTTTGAGTGGCTACATTTTCTAATTCAAACCTTGAACATGAAAAAATGAATTGTTTCTGATGCATTATTGTAAACCAAATTTGTGATGGAATTCAATATGGATGAGTGAAATAGTCTAAACCTCCCCTGATTGGAGAAAACAAAATTTTAATATTTGTTGGTGAGTGAAAATGATTTTGTCATGTTTTTATATTTGTTGCACATGAGGACACACACAAATCTAAGTGTGGGGTAGTTGATGTTAATAATATTTTCATGACTTATTATATTCCCCCTTTAATGATTTTATATGAATTGTGCATAATTTGTGTGAAATATTAATGTTTTAATATTAAGTATAATTTTGAACATTTTTAGAAGTAGTCCAATTGAGTCAGTTTAATGTTTTAATAATAACTATCACTATACTGATCAAAAATGTGTGATTCTTGTTTTGTAGGATTCTACATGAAATATAGAACATTTCATTAGAAGGTACCATGAGCCAATTCTGCCATTTAAAGGGTCATATGGTCCTCACAAACAAGACCAAAGAATCTGTGAACAAAATGGATCAGCCTCGAAAATTGATTTACTGGGTTCAATCTAGAAGTAAAAAAACCTTACCTCTCCACCATAATTCGGGGGACACTACATGTCATCTTGGATAAAAAGTTCAAGGCCCAACTCCAAATAAAAGGGGCCCAACATATGCTTTTAATTCCATCCCATCATTCTGTCCAATAATTAAAATAATTATAGTATTCATGACATATCTCATGATGTAAGCATGAAATTGAGCTTAGATTTTTCAGTGTGAAATAGGAGATATAGGTGGGCGACATTGTTGAAGAAGTCATTCGGATTTCAAGGCATCTTCCTGTTCCAAAATCCATTCACATTTTGGCCATCGAAAACGCATGGATAGAAATGGACAGTTTTCCTTTGTTTAATAAAACCACCATAACATTTTCTCCGCTTTTCCAAATACCTCCATATTTTGAGAGTAGTCGGCCAACATTATTGTCTACAACTTTTAATAAGGAGCTATTTGAAGATTCGGCTGTCTGAATATCCAAAGTGGCGATGAAAGTGGAGGGACAGATTGGGAATGCAAACAGTCCACTCCTTGGGCTATAAATACTATCCCCTTCTCTCCTTGAGAGGGGTTGGCATTTCAGAAGAGAGGAGATCATATTGGCACTACCAAAGATTTTCCAAAGGCTTGGGAGGACTTTCCATACTCAAGTTTTCACTTGAGATACCTTTCCTCCTCTCTTTGTTTTCACTTACTTTTGTGTTCTTCATTTTTGTAATTTTGTGAGTCCTTTATTTTGTAATTTTGTTTTAATGAAAGTTTATTCTTAAATATCTCTTATTCTCCTCCACCTTCTGTAGTATATTATTCATGGTATTAAAATAGTTTTAATCATTTTAAATTACAATACCTTATCTTGCTTCCTCATTCAATCGAAATTCCATTTTTGATTCTCAAAATATTTCGTGTGTGTGTTCGGCACACTACTCTTATCTTGACCCTTTCTTTTTCTTCTCTTTGTAATTCATCACCATAAAAATATATTACCAGATTAATAAACATCATAATGGCTGAGTAAATTTATCATTGGGGTGAGTTTTAATTTAGGTATGTTAAGCGATTGAGAGCTCTTCCTCGATGAGTATTCGTTGAATTAACATTGTGTATGTTGGACTTAGCATGTCATGGATTAATGACTTGATTTGTTTAACGTGTGGTTTCCATGGATTATTGGAACCATAAATACACTACCATAAACAATATTTGATCAAGATTAGAACCCTAAGTTAATTTAAGGCTTGGATTAAAGCCTTAACACTTAGGAATTCTAATCAACATCATCTTGTGACATGGGTGTTAATTTAAATGCAATATAAAGCAAAGCTCTAAGATATCACAAGCTTAACTAGCCTAATGATGAACTCACCCCAATCTTTATCAACTTGTTAAATTAAACATCATTCATTAAACATTTCAATTAAGATCTGAAAACAAACCCCCCCCCCCAATCAAAATACAATCAACTAAAAACAAACGACTATTACAAAGTATCATCATCGAGGATTCGACCCGAGTACTGCTATACACATTAGCAGAGCACCGGAATTTTGACCGGTCGATAGGCGACAATCGGTCGTGCATTTCAAATGGCGTCGTTGCCGGGGATGGTTCTTTAAGTAGTCATTAGTTTCTGGTTATTTTCAAGAAAACACAAAAAAAACAAATTTAAAAAAAATTGAAAAAAATCACAAAGAAAAACCCGTCTTCACATAAAAATCATAAACTGAAAAAATACAAAGAAAACCCCATCTTCCTCTTTCTTCCAAAATCTCTTTGAATTCCCTGTAGCCTTCTAAACAATCCCTCAGATTTGTTTGACCCTGAAATTGAGCGAACACTTCGCCAACTTAGGAGGAACTTAAGAGATACTCAAATAATTCAAGAACCAGTCCTCATCCAACCAGTTGAAATTGAAATGGCCAATCCTAGGGAACAAACCCTAAAAGAACATGCTACCCCTGATATGAATTACCAACCTCTTGGTATTCAATATCCAAACATTGAAGCTGACTTTGAACTCAAATCGGGTTTGATTCATCTTCTCCCTCTTTATCACGGGCTAGCCGGTGAGGATCCACATCTTCACCTTAAAGAGTTCCAAGTAGTATGCTCTACCATGAAGCCTCAAGGGGTTTCTAAAGAAAAAATCAAGCTTAGAGCTTTCCCCTTTTCCCTAGCGGATTCTGCCAAGTCTTGGCTCTACTACCTCCCACCTAGTTCCATAAACTCATGGGTTGACATGAAGAGACTTTTCCTTGAGAAGTTCTTTCCCGCTTCCCGAACAGCATCTATCCGAAAGGAAATAAGCGGCATCTGTCAATTCCCTAATGAATCACTCCATTAGTATTGGGAGAGGTTCAAAAAGCTTGTGGAAACTTGTCCACACCATCAAATCCCTGACGAACTCCTGATCCAATACTTCTATGAGGGGTTATTGGCTATGGAGCGAACTCTCATTAATGCCGCAAGTGGCGGTGCTCTTGTTGACAAAACTCCTGAAGCTGCACGAGAACTCATAAGCAACATGGATGCAAACACGCAGCAATTCCATACTCGAGCACATTCTCAAGTGAAACAAGCCCAAGAGAATCAATCCATAGAGCCCAACAAGATGACTGAGTGGATGAGTGAACTTACAGGTCTTGTGCGTCAACTAGCAGTGGCTACCAAAGCCCCAACCTCATCTTCTCCACAGTCACTATTCCCTGGACCTATCAAGAATTGTGGAATCTGCAACTCTCCATCTCATCCGACTGACACATGTCCACAACATCAAGATGATCCATCTGATTCATCTAGTCCAATGGAGCTCAATGCGGCATATGCTCAGCGAAACTTCAACCCTCAACAATCAGGTCAGTTTGTTAGAAACTTCAACCAACCCCACTCTGAGCCCTTCTATTCTACCTTTAACCCACCTCTGAGGTATGGTAATCCCATTTCTCATCCTCCTCAGTTCCCTCATCAAAATCCAAACCAGTTCCAATATGGTCAAAGTGGTGGTAACATCCATCAACCTTATCCTTTTGTTCCTCAACCCCAAACGAACAATCCTCCTCCTGGATTCCACTATCCTAATGAGCCTTCCCAATTCCCCACCCAATACAATCGCTTTCCCAAGAACCAAAATCAAGGCCAACCCAATTTGGGACAAGCCTCTTATTCTAAACAACCATGGGAAAGTGCTGTAGAGGATCTTGCTTCCTTCACCCGTTCTAGCCTCAAGAACATGGAAACCCAAATAGGTCAACTTGCATCCCACATTAGCCAACAACAACCATCCAATTCATCCCAACTCCCAGCTCAACCATTACCCGACCCTAAGGGTAATGTAAGTGCGATTGCACTTAGATCGGGAAAGCAAATTGCTATGCCCCATGTTGATTTCTCTACCTCCCCTTTCGATGTTGATCTAGAAATTGAAAAGAACAAAAAGCTGGAAAATGAACTTGAATCCACTCCTTCACCTCCTTCCATTCCTATAAGGAACCCAATTCCTTTTCCTCAAGCCATCTCCAATCCTAAGAAGTCCTTTGAACCTGATTCTGAAATGCTTGACATGTTTAGACGTGTTGAAGTGAACATCCCCCTCTTAGATGCCATCAAACAAATCCCTAAGTATGCCAAGTTTCTTAAGGAACTGTGCACCCATAAGAGGAAACTTAGGAACATTGAAAATGTTTCAACCCAACAGTCCATTCCCATGAAGTGCAAAGATCCAGGGACCTCCACGGTTCCATGTCAAATAGGGAGTTCCAACTTTGATGATGCACTCATAGACCGTGGAGCCTCAATAAATGTCATGCCCAAATCCATTTTCTCCAACCTTGGTCTAGGTCCCTTGCACCCAATGGGTGTTGTCATTCAATTAGCCAATCGAAGCACTACCAGTCCTGAGGGGATAATTGAGGTTGTTCTTGTTCGGGTCAATGATCTTATCTTCCCAGCTGATTTCTATGTCCTTGACATGGAAGGTGAGACGAACTCTTCTCGATCTCCCCTAATTCTAGGAAGACCATTCCTCATGACTGTGAGAACCAAGATTGATGTCCATTCAGGCATCTTATCCATGGAATTCGGTGACCAACTGGTCAAGTTCAACATTTTCCAAGCCATGCGATACCCATCTGAGGATCACTATGAATTCTCAATCCATGATTTTGAGGACACTTCTAAGATTCAATCGAACCCCAATCCACCATGTTCTTTATGTTCTAATGATAAAGGATCTTGTGAAATCTGCACCATGATTAAAAAAGTCATAAATGGTGAAGTTGATGTGGACCTCTCATTCATAGACTCCATCAATCTAGAGGAACTTGAAAACTCTCTTGAATCCCACATCAACTCTGATCTCTACTGCTCCACCTTGGACAGTGTTGAGGAAAATGATCCAAACCCATCTGGAATCCCTTATCCTGCTCCTAACTTGTCTAGCTCTCAAATCAAGGCGGAAACTGATCTAAAACCACTTCCTTCACACCTAAAGTATGCATTCCTTTTCCATGATCCCTCCTACCCTGTCATTATCTCTGCTTCACTTTCTGAAACTGAGGAGTCCCAACTTGTTCAAGTGTTAGAGGAAAACAAAAATTCCTTAGGTTGGACCCTAGAGGATATTCCAGGAATCAACCCTTCCCTTTGCATGCATCACATCCATCTAGAGGAATCATCCAAACAATTAGGCAACCTCAAAGAAGACTCAATCCACTCATACTTGAGGTAGTTAGGGAAGAGATTACCAAGCTTCTTAAAGCTGGTATTATCTACCCAATTTATGATAGTGAATGGGTTAGTCCAATTCAAGTCATTCCTAAGAAGGGCGGGATAACAGTTGTCACAAATGAACATGGAGAAGTGGTCACAACTCGAGTGAAAAACAAATGGCGTGTGTGCATCGATTATCGCAAATTGAATGCTGAAACACGAAAAGATCACTACCCACTTCCTTTCCTTGACCAAATGCTTGATATATTGGCCGGAAAGTCACACTATTGCTTTCTTGATGGTTACACCGGCTACTTCCAAATTCCAATCGCACCTCAAGACCAAGAAAAGACCACATTCACTAGCCCCTTTAGAACCTATGCCTATAGGCGAATGCCTTTTGGCCTTTGTAATGCTCCTGCAAGATTCCAGCGGTGTATGATGAGTATCTTTTCTGAATTCATTGAGAATTTCATGGAGGTCTTCATGGATGACTTTACCATTTATGGCGAGTCATTTGAATCTTGCTTACATTCACTCTCTTTGGTCCTTCAAAAGTGTGTCAAGTGCATCCTTGTGCTGAATTTTGAAAAATGTCACTTCATGGTTTCAAATGGGACTGTTCTAGGGCACATAATTTCTCAAGAGGGTATCCAAGTTGATCCAGCCAAAATTGAGGTGATCCAATCACTTGGTCATGTCGGTTTCTATCGGTGATTCATTCAGAACTTCACAAAGATTTCCCTCCCACTCACTCGTTTACTTCAAAATGATGTCACATTCAATTTTGATGAGGCTTGCAAGAGAGCCTTCATTGAACTCAAATCTGCTCTCACATCTGCTCCAATAATCCAACCCTCAGATTGGTCCTTACCATTTGAATTGATGTTTGATGCTTCTGATAGGTCCATTAGGGCTGTTCTTGGTCAAAGAAGAGAAAAAATTCCTCATGTCATCTTTTATGCCTCAAAAACATTGGATGAAACTCAATCACACTACACTGTGACTAAAAAAGAACTTTTAGCTGTGGTTTTTGCCTGGGATAAATTCCGGCCCTATCTCTTAGGTGCCAAAATCATCATCTTCACAGACCACTCAGCATTAAAGTTCTTACTTAAGAAAAGTGATTCCAAACCAAGGCTAATAAGATGGATTTTAATGCTCCAAGAGTTTGACCTTGTGATAAAAGATAAACCTGGAAAAGAAAACCTTATGGCTGACCACCTGAGTAGAATTTCTAATTCTTCTCATTCTGAAATAATTGATCCTGAATTTCCAACTGAACACCTCTCATCTCTCACTCCAAAGTTACCATGGTATGCCACAATTGTCAATTACTTGGTTTCTGGTGTTTTCCCGGAATATTTTTCAAAAGAACAAAAAGAAAAGATGAAAAGTGATTCAAAGAATTATTTTTGGGAAGATAATAAACTTTGGAAAACTGGGGCTGACATGGTAATTAGGAGATGTGTTGATGAAACTGAACAATCCTCCATCTTGGAATTCTGCCACTCAATGCCTGGAGGTGGCCACTTTGGACCACAACGGACTTCTCGAAAGGTCCTAGATTCTGAATTCTTTTGGCCTTCACTCTTCAAGGACTCACATGAGTTTTGTCAATCATGTCCCACTTCCCAAAAGTTTGGTACAATTTCCAAAAGAAACGAAATGCCACAAAAGCCATTAATCTTCTGTGAGCTTTTCGATGTTTGGGGCATCGATTTCATGGAACCTTTTCCCCCTTCCAATGGATTATCCTACATTCTCCTTGCTGTTGTATATGTTTCTAGATGGGTCGAGGCCAAACCCACTAGGAAAGATGATGCTCAAACTGTGAGTGAGTTCCTCAAAACCCATATCTTCCATCGATTCGGAACACCACGTGCTTTGATAAGTGACTTAGGAACTCATTTCTGTAATAGAACCATGGAGTCACTTTTGAAAAAGAATGGGGTTGTACATAAAACATCCACTGCATATCACCCTCAAACAAATGGAATGGCTGAACTTTCTAACAGAGAAGTGAAAAGAGTTCTTGAAAGAATTGTTAAGCCCACAAGAAATGACTGGCCCGATAGACTTGGTGAAGCACTTTGGGCCTATCGAATAGCCTATAAAACACCCATTGGGATGTCTCCATTTAGGCTAGTTTTTGGTAAAGCCTGTCATTTACCAGTTGAAATACAACATAAGTCATTTTGGACTGTCAAAACTTGTAATTTTGATTGTGAAAAATCTGGTGAAGAAAGATTGTTGCAGTTAACTGAATTCGAGGAGCTTCGACTCGATTCGTATGAGAACTCCATTCTCTACAATGAAAAGGCAAAGTCACTCCATGAAAATCACATTCTTCGAAAGGAATTTCATGAAGGTGAAAAGGTAATGCTCTTCAATTCTTGATTTCGACTTCACCCAGGTAAGATCAATTCTCGTTGGGATGGACCTTTTATTATTATTAATGTTTACCCATTTGGTGCAGTGCAAGTCCAAGACCCTTCTTCAAAAAGAACATTCACGGTAAATGGAAACCGGTTAAAGCATCACCATGAGAGGCCATTCACTTCAGGTTCCACATCGACTTCCATTGACCCACCACTAGATGGAAACGGCGACCCACCAAATCCAAACCAGGGGGCACCTCTTTCCCTTTAACTCTCTCTCTCCTCAATCTCTCTTCCCTCTCTTCTTCTCTCTATTTCTTCTTCTTCCTCTCTCCCTCTCATTTTTTTACAACATTCTTCCACAACTTTTTTTCTATTTTCTCTTTTGTGTGGATGTGTCATTAAAAATAAAAAAAAATTAAAAAATTAATTAAAAAAATGAAAATTAAAAAAAAAGGGGTGTCATAATTACTCATCATCCAATATTGAAATTCTGTCCAACCATTTTGGGGAGTCAAAAGGCTTGTTTTAAACTCAAATATATTGAATTCTTATCTCAAACTTGGGTAAACAATTTTGTGTCAATAACAAACATTTTGAATGAACAATTTTTGGTGGAAAATGATTCTCCCCTACCGTGAGGAATAACATTAGCCTTCATGACAAGGTCATCTATGGCCATCTTTTTCATTGTGTGTCTTCACCACTGATTTTGAGTCTTGAGTTTGTGGACCTTCGAGCTGAATTTCCATCTTTTGTGTGCATTAATATGATAGAGGCATTTTCTAAGCCACATGAGAATCAGAATAACCAAATAGCCTCCCGTTACCCTTACATTGATCCTACTTTTGAAAGCCCCTTTGAGCCTATGAAAACCTTTCTTTTGATAGCCACATTACAAGCCTAATACCTTGTCCCACCCAACATCTTCATGTATTTTCATTGTACAACTTATTGAAATTTAAGTGTGGGGGGAATGGACTTCATTTTTTGGCGTACTTTCATTGATTTCCAATGTGTCATAATATGCTTGAGGGCAAGCATCCATTCAAGTGTGGGGGAGAGGTTCTAATTCTGTGAGCTTTGGGGTGTATATGTGTAATTGTCATTTGTACAAAAGTCATTGAAAAGTGTTAAAAAAATGAAAAAAAAATTATATTAAAAAAATGATGAAAAAAAAGGAATGGGTTGTGTCTTGGGTGGGTCAAAAATCATTCATCATCAACCTTTGATCGTGTTATAACTACTAAAATTAGTTCCATGAGGAGATCAAGCATGGGTTGGGAGATGACTGTGAGACTTGTTTCAAGCACAACTTTCGAAAAAAAAGAGCAAAAAGAGAAAAAAAAGGACACTTGAATCATCTTGTATTGTGACATTATTGTAAGTCTTCCATGTTGTACATATTCCATCATCTCACCCTATTCGATTTTCTATCTCCCTCACTTTTCATTCTTCACACATTCATGCCCTTGTAAATATGTGTTTCTATTTCCTTTCAAATCAAATTTCAAAAAAAATGTGCATTGATTTTTCCATGTTGGTGTTTTTAACCCCTCTTTTCCTTTGGACATTATATACCTACCGTCCCATAGCCACTGAAAAACCCCTTAAAAGACCTCTTGATTCTTATACACATTATATTTGGGAATGGAAGCTGAGAGCTCTTACAAACTCTTGATTTTCACTTTTTGTTGGTGAATGAGTGAACCTCCTAAAATACATTTTTATCATCTTGAGAGGAGTAAGTTTTGAGTGCCTGCATTTTCTAATTCAAACCTTGAACATGAAAAAATGAATTGTTTCTGATGCATTATTGTGAACCAAATTTTTGATGGAATTCAATATGGATGAGTGAAATAGTCTAAACCTCCCCTGATTGGAGAAAACAAAATTTTAATATTTGTTGGTGAGTGAAAATGATTTTGTCATCTTTTTATATTTGTTGCACATGAGGACACGCGAAAATCTAAGTGTGGGGGAGTTGATGTTATTAATATTTTCATGACTTATTATATTCCCCCTTTACTGATTTTATATGAATTGTGCATAATTTGTGTGAAATATTAATGTTTTAATATTAAGTATAATTTTTGAGCATTTTTAGAAGTAGTCCAATTGAGTCAATTTAATGTTTTAATAATAACTATCACTATACTGATAGAAATTGTGTTCTTATCGTTTTGTAGGATTCTCCTTGAAATATAGAACATTTCATTAGAAGGTACCATGAACCAATTCTGCCATTTGAAGGGTCATATGGTCCTCACAAACAAGACCAAAGAATCTGTGAACAAACTGGACCAGCCTTGAAGATTGATTTACTGGGTTCAATCCAGAAGTCCAACAACCTTAACTCTCCTCCATAATTCGGGGGACACTACATCTCATCTTGGAAAAAACTTTCAAGGCCCAACTCCAAACAAAAGCGGCCCAACATATGCTTTCAAGTCCCGCCCATCATTCTGTCCGAGAATTAAAATCAGTAGAGTATGCATGACATATCTCATGATATAAGCATGAAATCGAGCTGAGCTTTTTCAGTGTGAAATAGGATATATATATGGCCGACTTTTTTGAATAATTCATTCAGATTTGAAGGCATCTTCCTATTCCAAAATCCATTCACATTTTGGCCATCGAAAAAGCATGGATAGAAATGGACAGTTTTCCTTTGTTTAATAAAACCGCCATAACATTGGATCCACTTGTCCAAATGCCTCCATATTTTGAGAGTAGTCGGCCAACATTATTGTCTACAACTTTTAAGAAGGATATTTTCGAAGATTCGGCTGTCCGAATAGCCGAATTGGCGATGAAATTGGAGGAACAGATTGGGAATGCAAACAGTCCACTCCTTGGGCTATAAATACTCTCCTCTTCTCTCCTTGAGAGGGGTTGGCATTTCAGAAGAGAGGAGATCATATTGGAACGACCAACGTTTTTCCAAAGGCTTGGGAGGACCTACCATACTCAAGTTTTCACTTGATAGACCTTTCCTCCTCTCTTTTTTTTCACTTACTTTTGTGTTCTTCATTTTTGTAATTTTGTAAGTCCTTTATTTTGTAATTTTGTTTTAATGAAAGTTTCTTCTTCAATATCTCTTATTCTCCTCCACCTTCTGTAGTATAATATTCATGGTCTTAAAATAGTTTTAATCATTTTAAATTACAGTACCTTATCTTTCTTCCTCATTCAATCGAAATTCCATTTTTGATTCTCAAAATATTTCGTGTGTGTGTTCGGCACACTACTCTTATCTTGTCCCTTTCATTTTCTTCTCTTTATAATTCATCACCATAAACATATATTACCATATTAATAAACATCATAATGTATGAGTAAATTTCTCATTGGGGTGAGTTTTAATTTAGGTATGTTAAGCAATTGAGAGCTTTTGCTCGATGAGTATTCGTTGAATTAACATTGTGTATGTTGGACTTAGCATGTCATGGATTAATGACTTGATTTGTTTAACGTGTGGTTTCCATGGATTATTGGAACCATAAATACACTACCATAAACAATATTTGATCAAGATTAGAACCCTAAGTTAATTTAAGGCTTGGATTAAAGCTTTAACACTTAGGAATTCTAATCAACATCATCTTGTGACATGGGTGTTAATTTAAATGCAATATAAAGCAAAGCTCTAGGATATCACAAGCTTAACTAACCTAATAATGAACTCACCCCAATCTTTATCAACTTGTTAAATTAAACATCATTCATTAAACATTTCAATTAAGCTCTGCAAACAAACCCCCCCAATCAAAATACAATCAACTAAAAACAAACGACTATTACAAAGTATCATCGCCGAGGATTCGACCCGAGTGCTGCTATACACATTAGCAGAGCACCGGAATTTTGACCGGTCGATAGGCGACAATCGGTCGTGCGTTTCAAATGGCGCCGTTGCCGGGGATGGTGCTTTATGTAGTCATTAGTTTCTGGTTATTTTCAAGAAAACACAAAAAAAACAAATTAAAAAAAATATGAAAAAAAATCACAAAGAAAAACCCGTCTTCACATAAAAATCCTAAACTGAAAAAATACAAAGAAAAACTCGTCTTCCTATTTCTTCCAAAATCTCTCTGAATGCCCCGTAGCCTTCCAAACAATCTCTCGGATTTGTTTGACCCTGAAATTGAGCGAACACTTCGCCAACTTAGGAGGAACATAAGAGATACTCAAATAATTCAAGATCCAGTCCTCATCCAACCAGTTGAAATTGAAATGGCCAATCCTAGGGAAAAAAACCCTAAAAGAACTTGCTACCCCTGATATGAATTACCAACCTATTGGTATTCAATATCCAAACATTGAAGCTGACTTCGAACTCAAATCGGGTTTGATTCATCTTCTCCCTCATTTTCACAGGATAGCCGGTGAGGATCCACATCTTCACCTTAAAGAGTTCCAAGTAGTATGCTCTACCATGAAGCCTCAAGGGGTTTCTGAAGAACAAATCAAGCTTAGAGCTTTCCTCTTTTCCCTAGCAGATTCTGCCAAGTCTTGGCTCTACTACCTCCCACCTGGTTCCATAAACTCATGGGTTGACATGAAGAGACTTTTCCTTGAGAAGTTCTTTCCCGCTTCCCAAACAGCTTCTATCCGAAAGGAAATAAGCGGCATCCGTCAATTCCCTAATGAATCACTCCATGAGTATTGGGAGAGGTTCAAAAAGCTTGTGGCAACTTGTCCACACCATCAAATCCCTGAACAACTCCTGATCCAATACTTCTATGAGGGGTTATTGGCTATGGATCGAACTCTCATTAATGTCGCAAGTGGCGGTGCTCTAGTTGACAAAACTCCTGCAGCTGCACGAGAACTCATAAACAACATGGCTGCAAACACGCAGCAATTCCATACTCGAGCACATGCTCAATTGAAACAAGCCCAAGAGAATCAATCCATAGAGCCCAACAAGATGACTGAGTGGATGAGTGAACTTACAGGTCTTGTGCGTCAACTAGCAGTGGCTACCAAAGCCCCAACCTCATCTTCTCCACAGTCACTATTCCCTGGACCTATCAAGAATTGTGGAATCTACAACACTCCATATCATCCGCCTGACATATGTCCACAACTTCAAGATGATCCATCTGATTCATCTAGTCCAATGGAGCTCAATGCGGCATATGCTCGGCGAAACTTCAACCCTCAACAATCAGGTCAGTTTGTTAGAAACTTCAACCAACCCCACTCTGAGCCCTTCTCTTCTACCTTTAACCCACCTCTGAGGTATGGTAATCCCATTTCTCATCCTCCTCAGTTCCCTCATCAAAATCCAAACCAGTTCCAATATGGTCAAAGTGGTGGTAACATCCATCAACCTTATCCTTTTGTTCCTCAACCCCAAAGGAACAATCCTCCTCCTGGATTCCACTATCCTAACGAGCCTTCCCAATTCCCCACCCAATACAATCACTTTCCCAAGAACCAAAATCAAGTCCAACCCAATTTGGGACAAGCCTCTTCTTCTAAACAACAATGGGAAAGTGCTGTAGAAGATCTTTCTTCCTTCACCCATTCTATCCTCAAGAACATTGAAACCCAAATAGGTCAACTTGCATCCCACCTTAGCCAGCAACAACCATCCAATTCATCCCAACTCCCAGCTCAACCATTACCCAACCCTAAGGGTAATGTAAGTGCGATTGCACTTAGATCGGGAAAGAAAATTGCTATGCCCCATGCTGATTGCTCTACCTCCCCTTTCGATGTTGATCTAGAAAATGAAAAGAACAAAAAGCTAGAAAAGGAACTTGAATCCACTCCTTCACCTCCTTCCATTCCTATAAGGAACCCAATTACTTTTCCTCAAGCCATCTCCAATCCTAAGAAGTCCTTTGAACCTGATCCTGAAATGCTTGACATGTTTAGACGTGTTGAAGTGAACATCCCACTCTTAGATGCCATCAAACAAATCCCTAAGTATGCCAAGTTTTTAAGGAACTGTGCACCCATAAGAGGCAACTTAGGAACATTGAAAATGTTTCAACCCAACAGTCCATTCCCATGAAGTGAAAATATCCAGGGACCTTCACAGTTCCATGTCAAATAGGGAGTTCCAACATTGATGATGCACTCATAGACATTGGAGCCTCAATAAATGTCTTGCCCAAATCCATTTTCTCCAACCTTGGTCTAGGTCCCTTGCACCCAACGGGTGTTGTCATTCAATTAGCCAATGGAAGCACTACCAGTCCTGAGGGGATAATTGAGGATGTTCTTGTTCGGGTCAATGATCTTATCTTCCTAGCTGATTTCTATGTCCTTGACATGGAAGGTGAGACGACCTCTTCTCGATCTCCCCTAATTCTAGGAAGACCATTCCTCATGACTGCGAGAACCAAGATTGATGTCCATTCAGGCATCTTATCCATGGAATTCGGTGACCAACTGGTCAAGTTCAACATTTTCCAAGCCATGCGATACCCATCTGAGGATCACACTGCATTCTCAATCCATGATTTTGAGGACACTTCTAAGATTCAATCGAACCTCAATCCAACATGTTCTTCATGTTCTAATGATAAAGGATCTTGTGAAATCTGCGCCATGATTAAAAAAGTCATAAATGGTGAAGTTGATGTGGACCTCTCATTCATAGACTCCATCAATCTAGAGGAACTTGAAAACTCTCTTGAATCCCACATCAACTCTGATCTCTACTGCTTCACCTTGGACAGTGTTGAGGAAAATGATCCAAACCCATCTGGAATCCCTTCTCCTGATCCTAACTTGTCTAGCTCTCAAATCAAGGCTGAAACTGATCTAAAACCACTTCCTTCACACCTCAAGTATGCATTCCTTTTCCATGATCCCTCCTACCCTGTCATTACCTCTGCTTCACTTTCTGAAACTGAGGAGTCCCAACTTGTTCAAGTGTTAGAGGAAAACAAAAATGCCTTAGGTTCGACCCTTGAGGATATTCCAGGAATCTACCCTTCCCTTTGCATGCATCACATCCATCTAGAGGAATCATCCAAACCAATTAGGCAACCTCAAAGAAGACTCAATCCACTCATACTTGAGGTAGTTAGGGAAGAGATTACCAAGCTTCTCCAAGTTGGTATTATCTACCCAATTTCTGATAGTGAATGGGTTAGTCCAATTCAAGTCATTCCTAAGAAGGGCGGGATAACAGCTGTCACAAATGAACATGGAGAAGTGGTCACAACTAGAGTGAAAAACAAATGGCATGTGTGCATCGATTATCGCAAATTGGATGCTGAAACACGAAAAGATCACTACCCACTTCCTTTCCTTGACCAAATGCTTGAGAGATTGGCCGGAAAGTCACACTATTGCTTTCTTGATGGTTACACCGGCTACTTCCAAATTCCAATCGCACCTCAAGACCAAGAAAAGACCACATTCACTTGCCCCTTTGGAACCTATGCCTATAGGTGAATGCCTTTTGGCCTTTGTAATTCTCCTGCAACATTCCAGTGGTGTATGATGAGTATCTTTTCTGAATTCATTGAGAATTGCATGGAGGTCTTCAAGGATGAATTTACCATTTATGGCGAGTCATTTGAATCTTGCTTACATTCACTATCTTTGGTCCTTCAAAAGTGTGTCAAGTGCAACCTTGTGCTGAATTTTGAAAAATGTCACTTCATGGTTTCAAATGGGATTGTTCTAGGGCACATAATTTCTCAAGAGGGTATCCAAGTTGATCCAGCCAAAATTGAGGTGATCCAATCACTTCCTGAACCCAAATCAGTTCGAGACATTAATTCCTTCCTTGGTCATGCTGGTTTCTATCGGTGATTCATTCAGAACTTCAGCAAGATTTCCCTCCCACTCACTCGTTTACTTCAAAATGATGTCACGTTCAATTTTGATGAGGCTTGCAAGAGAGCCTTCATTGAACTCAAATCTACTCTCACATATTCTCCAATAATCCAACCCCCAGATTGGTCCTTACTATTTGAATTGATGTGTGATGCTTCTGATAGGGCCATTGGGGTTGTTCTTGGTCAAAGAAGAGAAAACATTCCTCATGTCATCTTTTATGCCTCAAAAACATTGGATGAAACTCAATCACACTACACTGTGACTGAAAAAGAACTTTTAGCTGTGGTTTTTGCCTTGGATAAATTCCGGCCCTATCTCTTAGGTGCCAAAATCATCGTCTTCACAGACCACTCAGCATTAAAGTTCTTACTTATGAAAAGTGATTCCAAACCAAGGCTAATAAGATGGATTTTAATGCTCCAAGATTTTGACCTTGTGATAAAAGATAAACCTGGAAAAGAAAACCCTGTGGCTGACCACCTGAGTAGAATTTCTAATTCTTCTCATTCTGAAATAATTGATCCTGAATTTCCAACTGAACACCTCTCATCTCTCACTCCAAAGTTACCATGGTATGCCCCAATTGTCAATTACTTGGTTTCTGGTGTTTTCCATGAATATTTTTCAAAAGAACAAAAAGAAAATATGAAAAGTGATTCAAAGAATTATTTTTGGGAAGATAATAAACTTTGGAAAACTGGGGCTGACATGGTAATTAGGAGATGTGTTGATGAAACTGAACAATCCTCCATCTTGGAATTCTGCCACTCAATGCCTGGAGGTGGCCACTTTGGACCACAAAGGACTTCTCGAAAGGTCCTAGATTCTGGATTCTTTTGGCCTTCACTCTTCAAGGACTCACACGAGTTCTGTCAATCATGTCCCACTTTCCAAAAGTTTGGCACAATTTCCAAAAGAAACGAAATGCCTCAAAAGCCATTAATCTTCTGTGATCTTTTCAATGTTTGGGGCATCGATTTCATGGGACATTTTCCCCATTCCAATGGATTATCCTACATTCTCCTTGCTGTTGACTATGTTTCTAGATGGGTCGAGGCCAAACCCACTAGGAAAGATGATGCTCAAACTGTGAGTGAGTTCCTCAAAACCCATATCTTCCATCGATTCGGAACACTACGTGCTTTGATAAGTGACTTAGGAACTCATTTCTGTAATAGAACCATGGAGTCACTTTTGAAAAAGAATGGGGTTGTACATAAAACATCCACTGTGTATCACCCTCAAACAAATGGAATGGCTGAAATTTCTACCAGAGAAGTGAAAAGAGTGCTTGAAAGAATTGTTAAGCCCACAAGAAAAGACTGGCCCGATAGACTTGGTGAAGCACTTTGGGCCTATCGAACATCCTATAAGACACCCATTGGGATGTCTCCATTTAGGCTAGTTTTTGGTCAAGCCTGTCATTTACCAGCTGAAATCCAACATAAGTCATTTTGGGCTGTCAAAACTTGTAATTTTGATTGTGAAAAATCTGGTGAAGAAAGATTGTTGCAGTTGACTGAATTGGAGGAGATTCGACTCGATTCGTATGAGAACTCCATTCTCTACAAAGAAAAGGAAAAGTCACTCCATGACAAGCACATTCTTCGAAAGGTACTTCATGAAGGTGAAAAGGTAATGCTCTTCAATTCTCGATTTCAACTTCACCCAGGTAAGCTCAATTCTCGTTGGGATGGACCTTTTATTATTACTAATGTTTACCCATTTAGTGCAGTGCAAGTCCAAGACCCTTCTTCAAAAAGAACATTCACGGTAAATGGACACCGGTTAAAGCATCACCATGAGAGGCCATTCACTTCAGGTTCCACATCGACATCCATTGACCCACCACTAGATGGAAACGGCGACCCACCAAATCCAAACCAGGGGGCACCTCTTTCCCTTTAACTCTCTCTCTCATCAATCTCTCTTCCCTCTCTTCTTCTCTCTATTTCTTCTTCTTCCTCTCTCCCTCTCATTTTTTTTACAACATTCTTCCACAAATTTTTTTCTATTTTCTCTTTTGTGTGGATGTGTCATTAAAAATAAACAATTTAAAGAAAATTAATTAAAAAAAATGAAAATTAAAAAAAAGGGGTGTCATAATTACTCATCATCCAATATTGAAATTCTGTCCAACCATTTTTGGGAGTCAAAAGGATTTTTTTAACCTCGAATATATTGAATTTTTATCTCAAACATGGGTAAAAAATTTTGTGTCAATAACAAACATTTTGAATGAACAATTTTTGGTGGAAAATGATTCTCCCCTACCGTGAGGAATAACATTAGCCTTCATGCCAAGGTCATCTATGGCCATCTTTTTCATTGTGTGTCTTCACCACTAATTCTGAGTCTTGAGTTTGTGGACCTTCGAGCTGAATTTCCATTTTTTGTGTGCATTAATATGATAGAGGCATTTTCTAAGCCACATGAGAATCAGAATAGCCAAATAGCCTCCTGTTACCCTTACATTGATCCTACTTTTGAAATCCGCTTTAAGCCTATGAAAACCTTTCTTTTGATAGCCACATTACAAGCCTAATACCTTGTCCCACCAAACATCTTCATGGATTTTCATTGTACAATTTATTGAAATTTATGTGTGGGGGGAATGGACTTCATTTTTGGGCGTACTTTCATTGATTTCCAATGTGTCATCATATGCTTGAGGGCAAGCATCCATTCAAGTGTGGGGGAGAGGTTTTAATTCTGTGAGCTTTGGGGTGTATATGTGTAATTGTCATTTGTACAAAAGTTATTGAAAAGTGTTCAAAAAAAATGGAAAAAAATTATATTAAAAAAATGATGAAAAAAAAGGAATGGGTTGTGTCTTGGGTGGGTCAAAAATCATTCATCATCAACCTTTGATCGTGTTATAACTACTAAAATTAGTTCCATGAGGAGATCAAGCATGGGATGGGAGATGACTGTGAGACTTGTTTCAAGCACAACTTTCGAAAAAAAAAGAGCAAAAAGAGAAAAAAAAGAAAACACTTTAATCATCTTGTATTGTGACATTATTGTAAGTCTTCCATGTTGTACATATTCCATCATCTCACCCTATTCCATTTTCTATCTCCCTCACTTTTCATTCTTCACACATTCATGCCCTTGTAAATATGTGTTTCTATTTCCTTTCAAATAAAATTTCAAAAAAAATGTGCATTGATTTTTCCATGTTGGTGTTTTTAACCCCTATTTTCCTTTGGACATTATATACCTACCGTCTCATAGCCACTGAAAACCCCCTTAAAAGACCTCTTGATTCTTGTACACATTATATTTGGGAATGGAAGCTGAGAGCTCTTACAAACTCTTGATTTTCACGTTTTGTTGGTGAATGAGTGAAACTCCTAAAATACATTTTTATCATCTTGAGAGGAGAAAGTTTTGAGTGCCTACATTTTCTAATTCAAACCTTGAACATGAAAAAATGAATTGTTTCTGATGCATTATTGTGAACGAAATTTGTGATGGAATTCAATATGGATGAGTGAAATAGTCTAAACCTCCCCTGATTGGAGAAAACAAAATTTTAATATTTGTTGGTGAGTGAAAATGATTTTGTCATGTTTTTATATTTGTTGCACATGAGGACACACGCAAATCTAAGTGTGGGGGAGTTGATGTTATTAATATTTTCATGAATTATTATACTACCCCTTTACTGATTTTATATGAATTGTGCATAATTTGTGTGAAATATTAATGTTTTAATATTAAGTATAATTTTTGAGCATTTTTAGAAGTAGTCCAATTGAGTCAGTTTAATGTTTTAATAATAACTACCACTATACTGATCCAAATTGTGTGATTATTGTTTTTTAGGATTCTCCTTGAAATATAGAACATTTCATTAGAAGGTGCCATGAGCCAATTCTGCCATTTGAAGGGTCATATGGTCCTCACAAACAAGACCAAAGAATCTGTGAACAAACTGGACCAGCCTTGAAAATTGATTTAATGGGTTCAATCCAGAAGTCCAAAAACCTTAACTCTCCACCATAATTCGGGGGACAATACATGTAATCTTGGATAAAAATTTCAAGGCCCAACTCCAAATAAAAGGGGCCCAACATATGCTTTGAATTCCAGCCCACCATTCTGTCCGAGAATTAAAATTAGTATAGTATGCATGACATATCTCATGATGTAAGCATGACATAGAGCTGCGATTTTTCAGTGTGAAAGCGGAGATATAGGCGGCCGACTTTTTGAAGAAGTCATTCGGATTTGAAGGCATATTCCTGTTCCAAAATCCATTCACATTTTGGCCATCGAAAAAGCATGGATAGAAATGGACAGTTTTTATTTGTTTAATAAAACCGCCATAACTTTCGCTCCAATTGTCCAAAAGCCTCCATATTTGGAGAGTAGTCGGCCAACATTATTTGATACAACTTTGAAGAAGGATATATGTGAAGAGTAGGCTGTCTGCATAGCCAAATTGGCGATGCAAGTGGAGGGACAGATTGGGAATGCAAACAGTCCACTCCTTAGGCTATAAATACTCTCCCCTTCTCTCCTTGAGTGGGGTTGGCATTTCAGAAAAGAGGAGATCATATTGGAACGAACAAAGCATTTCCAAAGGCTTGGGAGGACCTTCCATACTCAAGTTTTCACTTGAGAGACCTTTCCTCCTCTCTTTGTTTTCACTTACTTTTGTGTTCTTCATTTTTGTAATTTTGTAAGTCCTTTATTTTGTAATTCTGTTTTAATGAAAGTTTCTTCTTCAATATATCTTATTCTCCTCCACCTTCTGTAGTATAATATTCATGGTCTTAAAATAGTTTGAATCATTTTAAATTACAGTACCTTATCTTTCTTCCTCATTCAATCGAATTTCATTTTTGATTCTCAAAATATTTTGTGTGTGTGTTCGGCACACTACTCTTATCTTGTCCCTTTCTTTTTATTCTCTTTATAATTCATCACCATAAACATATATTACCAGATTAATAAACATAATAATGTCTGGTAAATTTCTCATTGGGGTGAGTTTTAATTTAGGTATGTTAAGCGATTGAGAGCTTTTGCTCGATGAGTATTCGTTGAATTATCATTGTGTATGTTGGACTTAGCATGTCATGGATTAATGACTTGATTTGTTTAACGTGTGGTTTCCATGAATTATTGGAACCATAAATACACTACCATAAACAATATTTGATCAATATTAGAACCCTAAGTTAATTTAAGGCTTGGATTAAAGCCTTAACACTTAGGAATTCTAATCAACCTCATCTTGTGACATGGGTGTTAATTTAAATGCAATATAAAGCAAAGCTCTAGGATATCACAAGCTTAACTAACCTAGTGATGAACTCACCCCAATCTTTATCAACTTGTTAAATTAAACATCATTCATTAAACATTCCAATTAAGCTATTCAAACCACCCCCCAATCAAAATACAATCAACTAAAAACAAACGACTATTACAAAGTATTATCGCCGAGGATTCGACCCGAGTGCTGCTATACACATTAGCAGAGCACCGGAATTTTGACCGGTCGATAGACGACAATCGTCCGTGCGTTTCAGCCACATATATCATCATCAATAATTTTATAAACAACCCATATAGAATAAAAGATATGAGTTTTATTTCATAATCATAACGTTTTAAAAACTTATTTAAAGACATGATCTTTATGTCACTTTAAACCCACGGAAAGGGAAAGTGGGTCACATGTATGTAAATACCAGACATTAAAATAGAACATTTTCGTATATATGTGAATACCCATTTTATAATAAAGAGCTTTGAGTATTCACTTAATAAAATGAATTTGAGGATAAGAGAGAGACATTTTGAGATGGAAATTCTGCAGTATAACATCTATGTTTCGGGGTTTTAGAAAACATTGAAAAGAGAGGGGACATTGGTCACCCACTCATAAATGATCCATAAAGCAGTAGAGGGACATAATATAAAGGTTATAAGAACATGGTAATGAAATTTGAAAGATATACCATATGAAATGAAAGACATAGAAGGAGGACAAAAATATGATTTCTCTTATGAAAATTCGGTAGCCTAACGGCGTCACTTAAACGTCAACAAAAATGAATTGACGAGATCAAATAGGGTCTCTCATCATATGAAAATAAAATATCAGTATGATAGATATATAGATCATACCCCAACATAATAAAAAGTAACTTGAAATACTTGACATGAAAAAGGAGAAAGGTGAAAGAATCCCTTAAACATTTGGCAGCCTAACGGCATCACCAAAACTTCAAAAAAAATGAATTGACGAGATAAAATAGGGTATATCATCATATGAAAATAAAATATCAGTATTATAGATATAGATTTCATACCAAAACATAATAAAAAGTAACATTAAATACTTTACGTGAAAGTAGAATGTTGAAAAATGAGAAAGGTGAATGAATCCCATAAAAATTCGTTAGCCTAACGGCGTCACCTAAACTTCAACAAAAATGAATTGACAAGATGAAATAGGGTCACTTATCATATGAACATAAAATATCAGTATGATAGATATAGGGATCATACCCCAACATAATAAAAAGGAACTTTAAATACTTGACATGAAAATAGATCTTGAAAATGAGATGGGTGACATAATCTGTTACAAAAATTTCGGCAGCCTAATGGCGTCACCTAAACTTCAACAAAAATGAATTGACGAGATCAAATAATGTCTCTCATCATATGAACATAAAATATCAGTATGATAGATATAGATATCATTCCCCATCATAATAAAAAGGAACTTGAAAGACTTGACATGAAAATAAATCTTGATAACGAGAAGGGTGAAAGAATCCGTTACAAAAATTTCGGCAGCCTAACAGCACCACTTAAACTTCAACAAAAATGATTTGACGAGATCAAATAGGGTATCTCATAATATGAACATAAAATATCATTATGATAGATATAGAGATAATTCCCCAATATAATATAAAGGAACTTGAAAGACATGACATGAAAATAGATCATGAAAACGAGAAGGGTGAAAGAATCTGTTACAAAAATTTCGGCAGCCTCACGGCGCCACTAAAACATTCATAAAACGAAATGATGAGAGTAAGAGGGGATCTCTCATCATATGAACATGAAAAGGGCAGGAAGAGGAATATAAAATAACATCCTACAACATAATAACATGGAGAATAAAATAAATCACTTAAAAGAGAGTATTTGAAAAGAAAGAGAGAGTTTGGATCCCTTACCTTAAAACGTAACTCTTAAAACTCAATGGTTGGGACCTTAAGGGCTTGGGGGAACCATGGGATGACTCTTTGAGAGGTAATGAGACCAGAGATTTATTGGGGGAGAGTTGGGAGTCGAATGGATGAGAGGATGGCTTGGTATTTATAGGGAAAGTGAGGGGACAAGGCATTTATGGCCAAGGTACACCTCATTGGTGGTATTGGCAAAACCATGGGCTTGCCCCTGGTATTGGCCACTTGGGACACCTAATACAATAATTCACCCCCTTTAGTCGACCATCCCTTAAAATATCCCATGAAATCATCATGATGCAGTCATGATGTCATTAAGCATACTGAAACCCTAAAACTGTATTTTTACTATTCACTGAAAATTCAACTTTTTTCAAAAACTCCCAAAATTTCACCTTAACCAAATATCAATGCTCTGATTTCAAAAATGAACTCCATTTTATAAAAATATTTTTCTAAATATTTTTAATTTAATTTTTAAATAAATACACTATTCACTGAAAATTCATTTTTTCAGAAAAATCCCCAAAAATTACCTTCACATAATATAGATGCTCTGAGTTCAAAAATAAAGTCCTTTTTATAAAAATAATTTTATAAATATTTTTAATTTAATTTTTAATTAAAAAACACTATTCGCCTGAAAAAACTAATACTTGATTAATAATTTATGAAACCGTTATTTAACCATTTTATTGAATCACATTACTTAATCAAGGTGCCTAGATTATATTAATACTTTCTTTAAGTGAGATTACTAATACATTTGGTCACATTACTAATCCTAAGCATAAAATCACTATTCATAATTTACTATTCATCAAAAAATTAAGTTGATCTTATTAGACTCTAAATTTCGTACTGAACATAATTGTAGAAGACTATTTTTTGAAAATCATTACACAAAATTAATTATTTAAGGTTTACATAAATATTTTCAAATATCCTTTTTCTAGAATTCATCAAAAAATATATGCATACTATATTTATCCGGACATTTGAAAATTCACATACTTCATCATAAGAAGAAATCGCAATTTTTATTTAAGTCAAAGGATTACACATGGCAGTTGTGGTCTCCTTACATAGCCCCTTATAACCCCAGCATAGGACCTAAGTGTAAGGTGTGCTAAGGTGAGAGAATCTGAGGGCGGCTCGGCCAACATTGCATGAGTAGTAATCTCTATTAGTTTGAACTTATCATGAAGGCGATTCTGTTCTAGCTTCACACGATGAAGTTCTCCTTGGGTTTGGTCCAGAGCAAAGCCCGGTGGTGCTACCTCCTTCCCAAGTTTCATTAGATTGGCTTCGATTGACCCGAGACTACTGGATGAGGCCATCAAATCTTTTTTCTATATTAATTAACCAAGATCACTAGTATTTAGAGAAAATAATCAAAACGTTTAGTTTCCAGCAGTCATATTGACCAACGGTCATATAACATTTAAAACCCAATGGTCTCATTTTTATTATACTCGTGTTATCCAATGAAACAGTTTTGTTGAGTGTAAAAATAAAATAACACACAAAATTAAGAAACAAGATTTATTCAAAATTTCGGGTCCTTACAATATATCTTATATGTAGAAACATTATTTCAATAATTATTCCATACCTTTAAGGGTGATAATGTAAAAAAACACAATATTAGTTTGTGAGGTGGTACTCCACCATACACAAGATTGATGATTTCATAACCTATTTGATGGAAGTGTGTTAGGTTTTAGGTCATAAACATAAAATAAAAACATATAATTATATTTAATATATTTATTTTATTATATAATAATCATTTAAAAATAATCTAGGTGGTTTGAGGAAGAAATAAAACAAAATCCTCTATTGATGAATGTTACGTCTTCTTTAGGTATCCTATTTAGGTTTACACTAAAGACTTGATTTGATAGATTTATCTCAAAAATTAGTCTTTTAGGAATATTTAAATAATTTTGGAAATTTATTTTGGCCGGGATTATCTGAGGTAAATTTCTCTAGATGTGTGAATAAGTAGGGATAGTGAGTTCCCTTTTATTGTTGAGAAGTGGCATTCTTGTAAATACGCTAACATATTCACTATTGGTAAGTCTCCCATACCTCACATGTCTCCAAAATTGAATAATAATGGATATTAGGGATGAATTGGTAGATAAACAAATCCATCGCTCAAAATAAATATATTGTTTTATCAATTTATTCCTTATTCTTTATGTTTATTCAATTTTATTATTAATGATTTTACTATGTAAACTTGTATCTTTGTATTTACCTAGGACATTTACCCTATAAGACTAAAATTAAAAACTGAATTATTGGGTAATTTATACTCACTGATCATATTTCTGAAATAATATAAATTAAATATAAATCATATGTGTGTGTAATATTAATTGTAATAAAAAGACAAGTCATGTGATAACCTCGTTTTAACAAAAATTATGTTAATTAATTTCAAAACATTTCACTAATCATTATGGAAAAAAATTTGATAACCATCATAGATAATTTAAATTATCATGATTAAAAATATGGAATCAATTTTTCCAAATTCTATTCATATAACTGGTATAATTTTGTTTAAAAATTAATTTCAGAGAAGCGATGAGAAACCATGTTTTAAAAGTGAAAATGTTCAACAGTTTACAATATTTTTATATCCAATTTAAATATGAAATTGATTATAATTAAATAAATTAAATTAATTTATGTATAATTTAACTAGTTATACTTTAAAACCAATTTAAAATATATTTTAACTTTATAAATAATTTAGGTGAAAATATGGTTTTAAAATAAATTTAAGTTCTTTTTGAAGAAAAAAATACAGTGTTAAGCGTAAAATTGGATTTATTATTATCTATTTTATATAAATCACATAGGATGAATGTTATAAAATATATTGAATATATAATTTATAAATTTAGCTAATATAATTAAATAAGATTTATTAGTTAAATATATTGGTATAAAACACACTTGTGTGAATAAAAATATTTTTTTAGGAAAATATTTTCTTTTATTTTAAAAGTGATTTATTTTAATTAAAATTAATTGGTAACAATGGAATTAATTATATAAAAATTTGTAAACTATATTTTCATAATTTATTTAGTACAATTCATACCCTCTATTCCAATGTCTTGGTGATAACTATCATATCAAATAATAAAATTTTAATAATATAACATGTTTTTTTAAACTCTATGTTGCATATAACACAACCTAAACTCAGTATTGTTGGTAAAACAAGAAAAACATATTGTTTCATGTACCACATGCTGAACATAGTTTTGTGTGTATCTTATACTTAACTTTGTGTTAGATATAAATTAATCTTAACATGTTTTATCTTGTAATGAAATCTATCAAAAACATTTAATTTATTTGGAAAAATAATAATTACTAAAAACATGGGGAGTTACAAGGCTCCCCATTTTTTTACTAACCAAAACATCATATTTAAGAAAAATAATTAATTAAAGTAGTATCTAAAGTGAAGTGGGGTATTCTACCCATAAATATTAAAATCAAAGGTGATCCCTAAAAATTACGCTTCATCCCTAATTATAAAAAAACTCTCTCATGGAATAGTTATTGTGCTAATATGTACAACATGATCTCTAGTAGAAATATATTCCAATTTTATATCTCTAACACCCAAATTTTATTTATTTAATGATATATAATTTCAATGTGTTTGGATATTGAATGTTTCACTAGGTTTTTGGGAAATCCTATAGTACTTTGAATATCATAATAAATCTTTAGTGGATTCTCGGTCTCAATATTAAAATCTATTAACTACACTTTATTCCATATCATCTGTGTAAATGAATATATAGATTCTACATATTATTCCTCAATTTATCTAAATTTCACTAAATTATGTTTATTTTCCAACAAATAAAACCCTCTCTAAGGAAAAAATTTCATCCTAAAGTTTTTTGTATGTATAGTTAGCTGCCCATTTTGAATCTATAAATCCCAACAAGTTTAAATATAAAATATTTCCATATAGAATACCACAGTTTAGAGTTCCTTTCAATTATCTCAATATTCTCTTACAGACCAACAATTGAGACACTTTATGATCACTATTTAATATTTCACATCTATTAACTACATATGTTATTGATATCCTTGATACTGATAAATAAATATGACTTATAATGATTATTTAGTATTCATTAAGGTTAGTACTAACTACATCCTAATCCTTCCACAATTTTGTTCCAAATAAAATGGTAGTTGAAACTTCTTCTACATTTTCTATTATTAAATTTCAATAAATTTACATATATACTTATTAAAATAGAAAGATATAATTCAGTTTCATCTTAATATAAAATCCCAGAAACTATGTCATATCACCATGCATGGATGTCTCCAAATTAATTATCATCTTCTCATAAAAATCTTCATAGAGACACTCCTTCTCTCAAGACAATATAATCTTATCCATATATAGATTTTAAATTATAGTGTCTTTGAACAATTATTTTACATAGAGGCTCATGTCAACTTTACCTTTTTTTAAAACATCATATTCAATAAACATCCATCCAAATTTAAATATCAGTCTCTAGGGTCCTACTTCAAACCATAAAAATATTTATTCAATCTATATACCATGATACAATAATTTTCTTTAATAAAACCATTAGGTTTCTCCCAATTTACTTCTTCCTTAAGATCACCATTTAGAAAGGAAGATTTTACATCCATTTGATAAGATTTGTAATGTTTTTGTTCCTTCAATTCCTAGAACATTTTGATAATCTACATTATTTCTACTCATGGAAAAACTTATTGAAATTAAATACCTTCTATTTGTGGTATCCTATTTACACCACCCTATATTTGTTTCTTGAAACCTCACCTTTCTCATTAAATTTATTTCTAAAAACCTACTTAGTGAAAATTATATTTTAATTTTTTTGGTATTGGAAAAAGATAAAAATTGGTATTCTTCTTAATCTGATTAACTAATTTATTCATAGCTTGTATCCCCCCTCATGCTCAAATACCTTTTCCACTACATAAAGTTCAAATTGATAAATAAGTGTATTTTGATCTTAAATTATCAATATTCTTATATTCTTAATTGGAGATTATTGATTCCCAATTATATTTTTAAATTCAAAGTGATTATTCAACTTAATTTATGATTTTTTCTCAATTTTTATGACTTTATCTTCATTATTGATTTTTTCAGAATCAATATCTAATGTGATTGGATCGTTCCCACAATCTTTATCATTATTATTTTCAAACATCTTTATTCCATATTCTACTAAATATTATATATCATAATCAACTTTTATTTCTGATTTTTTATTGTTTTCAATAATATTGACATCATTATAATAAAATAGCTTTTTCAGCCTTTTTTCAAAATCTATATCCTTATTGATTTGATAAGTAGCCCACAATAACTCTTTCCTATGATTTCTCATCAGAATTTTCCAGACTCTAGTTCCTAATTTGTTTAACGAAAGGACATTAAAAATATATGAAGTACTTAATAGTTGGATTTTATTGTACCACATTTCATAGGGTGCCTTTTTATTTAAATTCTTAGTAGACAACTATTCTATTTCTTTATGGAAATACATACAGCTTATCTCTAAAAATATATTGAGATGTTGTGTACATCCAACGTAATCATATTCATCTCAATTAATATTTTCTACTTACTTTAAGATAATCCTTTTTTTAGGATTATATCGTGATATATAATGATGCTTAGTTCTATTATTAGAAATATAGCTTTTAAAATCATCACATGTAAACTATTTTCCATTATCTGACCGCATTTACTTGATGTAGATACCAATCTCCTTCACAAATTTCCTTCTAAAAGTTTTGAACATTTTTATTTCCCTTAACTTGTGATTGATACCTGACATTAGTTAATAGAGTATAATTATAAATAAATGTAATTAAATACATACCTCTAGTATAATTTTGTCTCACTAAACCACATAAGTCAATATGAATAAGGTCCAGTAGTTTTGAAGATGATATGTCCACTTCTTTATATAAACCTTGTGCCATTTTCCCTTTTTCATGGGTTCTACATATATAGTCTATATCACTCTTTAACTGAGGTAGGTGTACCACTATATCATCCATCAAAAAAGTTACTCATAAATTTTTTTATAAGGTGACCATTCCCTCTATTGAATAATTTTTTTCATATTTGGCACTCAAGTAACACAAATTGTAAGGATCTCTAGTTTGGAACAGATTTTTATGGGTCCTTCTCACTTGAGTAATGATCCTTCTATACTCAATTAATTTGATTATACATGTATTATTTTTGAATATCACCTCATGTCCATCATAACAAAGTTGGATGACAGTATAAATATTTTACTTCATCCCTTCAATAAATTAGACATAATTATAATTATGATTTTTGGATTCAATCATAGGTAAGACAACTCCTTTGATTTTCATAGAGAAAAAATTTCCAAATGTCACATCCCCTCCTTCGTTCATCATAATTTTTATCAAAAGAAAGCAACATTCATGTGTGATGAATAGACACACTATCATGTATCAATGACTTTTTTTCCCAAATACGCTTCAATGGTACTTTACCAATACATGATTTTTCTTCATTTATCTTCTAAATTCCCTTTCCTTTTTTAACATTAATAATTTTTCTAGGTAGAAAAGTCATGAAATTTTCATAAATATACTCATACTGATCACATATTCTATAGACTTCGTATAAGAAATAAAAATATTATATGTTGATAGATATGATGATTTTTTATTAAATTTTAGTTTGTTTTTTATATATGTTCTTCTTTTCATAGAATACATCCCCCTTGGTACATGACTAATTTATGGTAGAGACATGTTATACCAGCATGAGTAGGATTTGTTATAAAACACTCCATAATAGTAGAAATATTATATGAACCTTGATCTTCCATACTTATAAAAGTTATTTCCTAAAGATTATTGATATTACCTCTCCAAATACTATGTTTGTATCAAATATGAAGGAGATATTATTCTTTAATAATCACTTTCATCCTTTGACGTGGAAGATTATTTATTGTCCATATGAAAGGTCTATACAAGTCTATAATTGTTTTTGAACCTTAATTTTCAGATATAATAGGTTTCTATTGAAATTCATAAGGATCTAAATAGAATTATTTCTTTATACCCCTTTTCACCATCTTTTGATGATATGAACTTTATCTCAATGAATTAATTGACATAATATTTAATATAATTCAAATCATTATGAGATTTGAGACATTTTTATTTTCATATAGACTATTCTTTTTCATAGAGAGTAATTTTTTATTCAATTTATTTTACTATTTTTTCCATTATATATAATCAAAGTATGTATCTCTTAATATCATCTTTGTAAACAGAAACTTTATTTTTACATTCATACATTCCATTTAATATCATTATTTTCTCTTATTAAGATCTTTTTTCTACTCAATGAAAGATTATAATTCATTATTTAACATGTGATCTAGCTATGTTCATTATCTTTCATCATCTTCACTGCTTGAGGTATCAAACCCTTTTTCCACAAGATTCATCAAATTAGTTTTATCTTCTGATTTTCTATATGATGTTGAGTCAACTTCTTCATCATTATTCACAAAGACGATTAATTTAATTTTAATGAAATTATTATTGCTTCAATCAAATTTTGTAAAATAATTTGAGCATTTACCCCATTTATTCTTAAAATGTTTATCATCATCTTTCTCTGGTTCGACCATCATTTTGTTTTGACAATTAATAATGAATTGTCTAATGTCATTATAATTATAACATATTGGTTTTATTTTTACCTTTCGCATAATCATTCCCTTCTTTTATTTATTCGATATAATAGTAATGATTCTATTATAATCTAAATATTACTCTTTATCATTAGATTTAATTTATTCTATAATTACATAATCCCTAATTGTGTTATTTCTCATGGACTCAAAATCCATCTCATCTTTGATATTATTCTTGAAATATGGGATCTTTAATATTTTATAAACAATGAGATTGTTATGAAATTCAATGAGAGTAAGACCTTCTCTATCTTCCAAATCTAAAACATTAGGATAAAACCTAACAGGAAAACTTTTTGCAGTTTTTTCAAAAATAGTTGAATCATCCATATTTTCTCAAGAGACTCAAATATTAATGAAAATTTCATTAACTCTTGTGAAGTTTTCATCAATTTTTTCTTCTTATAACAAATTGATAACTTTAAAATTTCTTCTCGAAATTTTCAATTTAGCCTTCTTTTCTTTTAAATTTCCTTCATAGCTACTGTCCATCCTATCCTAAATTTACTTTTCATTTTTCACTCCCATAACCTTAGTGAATGTTTTTTCTATTGGAGACATCAAAATGGTATTTTCAACTTCTCCAGAAATTTTTATATTTCTCTTATCATAAAATTTCATAATAGGATTTCTACTAATAGGTGGTAAACCTACTGTTACTGCATATTTAACTTCAAGGTAAAGAGAAATGAGATATGGTAGAATCTTATTCTTCCAAGTATGATCCTTTTTCCGATTTAATGAAGATACACCCCTACTATTGACAGAATTCAAATTGTGCCTCTTTATCACATAGTGGACCATGAAATATGACCATATCTTTGATACCAGTTGATGTTCCTTTAGAGAAGTTTCACTACAGATATAGGGCTTGGGGTTTGAATTAGTGGTGAATATTGAACTATTAACCTATTAGGATATTCTCCACTCTTTCGACTACTTTCCCTTTACCGAATGTAGTGAAATTAAATAGCATAGAAACACAATATTTTTACAAGGTTTGGTCTTAATGTGATCATTCTCCTTATTGTGATTAGTTGGAACCCCTCTCCCCAATAAAATATTCTATAAAAAATAACTATAGGTTACACCATATAATTATTCAATAAAAAAAATCATAGTATACTTTATAAAGTCTTATAGGAACAATAGTTTCAGACTTTTTGATACAAAATATTTACAAATGACAGCAGAGAGATAACCTATGAAAGGTGGTTTCTACTATAATAATTTATAGGTATATTTTTTAAAGCCTTCAAGATAATTTCAAGAGCACAAAATCACTTATTAAATATTCCAAACAAGACGTAATGTTTGTGTTTCATGCATTTTCAAGAATCCCAAACATATGATCAAGCCTCAATCCTTTTTTTATAAAAATAACCACATAGGATATTTTCCTACCTATAAATAATAACACCCCAAGAATATCTCAATATTAATAGAATATTTTCAAAAAATGGAAATTTAAATCTACCCCCACAATTATCATACTCTTCAGTTTTTATATCTTCATGGTTCATGTTCATAAATCTTTCCACAATTATGTTTGACCCTCCATCTAAGAATAACCGCACATGTTCGTGAAATTTTTAGAAGTGGTGAAACCTCATTATTCCATAAATCATGTATTCTTAAAAACATATAGAGTTAAATTGAAACTTATTTCTTTATGTTTTATGTATATACCAACATCATTCATGAAAACATTGATCTTCCCTTATTTAATCAACACATGACTCATCATAGTGACATCATCTTTGGAAAGTTATGTCTTTATATCATTACCTGATTATCATGCATGAAAAATAATCTTCATGAATCCCTCAATTATCTAAACTCACTCATCCCATATGTAATTCAAGAATGAATATTTTATTTTTCATCATATTATATTGTATCATGGTTTCACTACTCTTCTCAAGGAAAGGTAGCACTCAATAATTGGTGGTTGCAAGAAATACCAGCAGTAGCACACAATGACTAGTGGACGCACTCAATAACTATAGGTAGAAATCAATACTTTGTTATAGGATACAATATATTCTAATTGTAATTGTTAAATATTTTTATAAAGGAATTGGCTACCCTTACACGACCAGTATCATAACTTTACAAGCCTTCATGTACTCACAAGATACTTGAATGAACATCACCTTGGTAACCTTACAGAGCCTTTATAACTATATATATTCCCATGTATACCCTTACATAGGTAATATAAATCTTGAAATACATTTACACATGGCCATACCCCCTAATGAAAAACTTCAAAAATCACTCAGTACCGTTATATGTCTTGCTTGTACCCTTACACAACACCCGATCACCCTTATGAGAGTTAGTATATTCATGGATTAACCTTACATATCCTCTCAAAAACCCTTATATAGTTCAAATTTTACCTTTATATATCCTTATAAACATTACCATGGCCTTTATGTACTACATGGTTTACCTTGGTTTACCCTTATATAGTTACTGCTACCTTTACATAGTTTATATAAGGTAGTATTTACCTTTGTGTAAGTAAGTTAATTTTCCAAACTACCTATCTATATTTATCTAATGTAACTCAATAATATATAGGTCATTCACCTTAGGCTCAATCCCAAGTCCTTCCAGTTTTAATCACTTATTGTAGATAGTGTTTCTATGCCCACCAACACTTGTCATAATTACATTTGAACATCAGTACCTCAATCATCACATTTATATGTATAATTGCTCAATCACAGAATCCAATTTCATTAAATGAATACATAAAAATTCCATAAACATCACCACTTTTCCATCAATACATTATTGGAAAAAAAATAAATAGTTTTTTTATCAAAAATCTCCTCTTTGTATTTTCTTTTAAATATATTTTCACATTATTTAAATTCAATATGTTATCCCAAACATTCTTCACCTTATTGACAAAAAAATTAAATGAGTCATGTAGGGGTATTCTCATATTTTCATATTTATTGGAATTCAATCAAGATTTTCACCCCTTTTTCTATTATAGGGATGATACCATATGGTTTATCTTGATAATTAAGTGATGATCTAGAGTCTACCTAGATCAGATGAAAATCTGATGATGTTTTTATATTTTTTATTTCTCACACATCATAAATAAGTTGTAAAACTTAGGATGCTCTCATGATGAAAGTAAGTGGGAGTTCTACCAATCATATTCTGGATTATTTGGAAAGGATGATTTTACAGGAGGAATGGAATGTTACAATATTTTCTATTATATGTTAGATGTTGTTGAAGTTTACCTTCAATTTTTTATAAGTCAAGAATAATTCATGCATACAATCATGAAGTTGAAGAAGAGGAAATTATGTATAAGCAAACCTTTTTAGTATATTTCCATTGGTATGATATTTCTAGATGTAGATTTGTTAAAGGAATGGAAGGTTGATCTAAATGGGATAAACTGAAGGTGATGGTTTCCAGTCAAACCAAAATCCAAAAGATTTAAATATTTTGAGATATAAGTTGATGAGTATCATAATTAGAAAATAGATGTATGTTTAGTTATGGAAGTTCATTAATATCATCTTCTAAATAGAAATATGTTTCTGAAGTGAAAGTTATTGATACCAGTCCATTAGACCCAGTATGTCATCATAATCATCAGAGGAAAAAAATTATCATTGGGAATATTTGGGAAAATGGAAAGAAAAATAAGTAAATATGTTGGGTGCTAATACAAAAATAAAGGAAAATACCAATCAAAAATGTAGTCAACCATTCATCTGGTTTAATTAGTATTTTTTTCTAATTTTTTTGATGTGTTTTGATATCGAGTGGGTTAAGATAAAAGAAACCATAGTCTTTAGTGTTTTTCAAATAAATTTTATAAGTTGTTCAAGCATGAGAATAATTCTAATCTATTTTCAAGTGGGTCAAGGAAAATAAAAATTTATTTATCAATTTATTCATTCATATATCTATCAGGATAAATTAGATTCAAGTTCACTCTAATTCACTAGTGTGAATCCAAGACCAATAATTTATCTAGAGAGAAGGATAAAAAGAAGAATATTGTGTTTTTTGATGTTTTTTTTGAAGTTTTATCAAAGTAGGATAAGAATAACTCTTGAAGAGTTTTAAGAAGAATATATTCACTTCTAGTTGGTATGGAGAATCGTAATGGGAAGATATATTTTTTACATTTTTCACATCTAGTACAAGAGAAAATTTTTTAAGAATAGGTTTTCATAATGATAATGAGTAAATCAGAATGGTAAGATTAGTCTTTTAATTATTACAGAGCAACGTAATGTTATATCTTCAGTTATTATTTTTGTGTAAGTGGTTCAAGAAAATCAGAGTGTCCAAATGCATTTATAATAATGAAGAAATTATATTGGGCAATCAGAATGAGAATAAATAATTCTATGAAATCAAAATCTAGTTGATGTTGTTAAAATATTTAAGAAGGTTCTAGAAGAGTTAATAATCATCAAAGATGTCATAAATTCATATGGAATTCAAGGGAAATATGAATTTTGGAAAATTTGGTTGATCATGAAATATTTTATGAATCCCTCCCAAACCATTTTTGGGTCACCTATTAAAGGAAAATTTTAATCATACATTCCTAATAGAAGTAATATGTGGAATAAAATAGAGATAAACTCTAAAGTTATATGGAGGAGAATTTTTTATTTTGAGTATTCCGGAAGAATATTTTTAGACATAAGATGAAATCAGAAGAGAGAAGATCACATTCGGCTAGTTATATTATTGGGCTAGATAATCAGACCTAGAAAATTGTATTGAGATTTTCAGACTAAGGAATAAGATGTTTAGAATTATTTCAGCAGTTTTATGAAAGAGAAATATAATTGTATTGAGCAACTAGTCTTGGGAATCAGTTAGGGAAATTAGACTGACTATCATTACGCAGTCCAGAAGAAGTTCTTTTCTTCTATTGGGTAAATAAGTGAATAATTTTTCTGGAGAATATATTTTTTATAGTTGTTTAAGAATCACTATAACATGTTTGTAATAAAAATTATATTTCAATATTTCGTGCTATTTGAAGCACATACACTGTTGGTTGATCATAATGTTACACATTTGTAACAGAATATCCTACTAGTTGTATTCCACACAAAAGGATTTTTTTCTAATGGATTTTATTGTCTTAGATTGTTTCCAAACCATACCAAGTATGTATCAACTCTTGTTGAGTATTGACCATTAAAAATTATTATGGTCCTATGGATGTATGTTTTTTTTAGTAGAGAAAGAAATATATAATATGAGATAAACGTTGTTTCAAAACAAATGAAACAAAAAAGAAAAATATATATCTAATTCACATCCTCCCTCTATTAATTATACAATAATCTTGACTGGGAAATAGCAAGTAGTAAAATAACAAAAGGTTCCCTTCATTTATTCTTTGTTGTGGTTTTGAAGCAAACCTAGTAGAGACACTAAATTGTTTCAATAGTAAAGGTATTCTAGTTTCTAATGGTAAGAACTATCTTATCTATAAAGATAAAATATTTCCATGTCTTATGTCTCTTGGGTATGATGTTATTGAACATAAAATAGATGGACTTCATCTTATCGACGATAATGTTCCTCTTATATCTATTGAAAAGAAGAATCTTGAGAAAGATGGATGGGATAAAAATTATTTACTCTCATCATTTTTAGAAATTGATTTCTTAAGGGTGAAGGGTGTTTCCACTACCAAAGGTGTCTGGGATAAGTTGAAATAAATTTAAAAATGTAATAAAAATATTCAAGAAGGAAAAATAATAAATCATGAGGTATATGTATGAAGATATGAAAATGGGTGAGTATGAATCTATTGGAGACTTATTTACCATGGTGAATGAAATTTTCTGAACAATCAGATGTATTTGTGAAAATTTGGATGACTCTACATTTTTTTAAAATGTCTTGATAATTCTTCTCGACAATTTTGATGCCAAATTCTCCTCATTGGAAAATAGAGATCCAAAAACATATCTCTAGATGATTTGAAAAACACTATCATAAAAAATTAAATGATAAGGGAGAAAGCTATGATGGTAAAAACAATGAATGTTAGAGAAATTTATTTAAATCCCATCAAAAATGAAAATATTATGAAGGATCTTAAAGAAGATTACATTCTTGACTCTACCTCTAAAAATGAGGTATGTAAAAATATTGAGAAAATATTATCCCTGTTTACTAAAACAATGAGAAGAGGTGCAAGAAAATATAATGTGAAACTTCCCTTGAATTGTTTTGAATATGGATTTATTGGGACCTTTGTAGCTAATTTTCCTCAAATTATGAAATAATAGAACAATGATGAAGATGAAAGAATAAAAATAATTTTATGGAAGAAACTATGTGATAAGTCTAAATCCTATTCAAAAGGGGAATATATAAAACAATCAAAATCCAAAAAGAAGATGCATATTATCTAAATATAATGATAAAGAATATAATGAAGATGAATATGAAAAAATTTCTAAGAATTTTGGTGAGAATATTTTAATTTAAGTTGTTAAAAATGATAAATTTGGAAGTATTAGTTCTAAAAAAGAAGAAGAATCTTAATTATAATTTCATATATAAGAAAAATTAAATAAATTCCTGAAAAATATTTTAAGATAATATAAATAAATCAAAAAGTTGAAAAGAGAAATTTTCTTTACAAAATAAATAATGTATTTATGATGAGTAACATAAGATGTTAGAAGATAATGATGAGTTGAATAAATTTATTTAGGAAGAAAAGAATTGTAATGAGAATTTGAAGAAAAATTGAAGGAAAAAAGAAGTATAATTGGAACTTTTCCATTAAAAACCTTTTATATCTAAACTGAGGGATACAAGTTTCAAAAAATAAATCTCTGCATTTGGTGAAATCATTGGAAAGGGTAAAACAGAGAAGGATTAAACATTACATTCAATGATTGATAAGAAAGATGGAAATTTTTCTAAAAAGTGGAAATATTGGAAGGTTGTGTATGTAGCCAAGATTGAAAAAATAATGAAGTCATAAGTTTCTAAAAAATTTAAGTTAGAAAATATATCTATTCCTTTTAATTCTAATAAGGCTGAAATGAAAACTGATATAACAGATAATAATATAGTTGATAATAGAAACGTTGGTGGTCAAGAAAGTTATAATAAGAAATATCATAATATTTCTGAAAAACATGTTCAAAACTCTGATCATTATGGAATTTTCAAAGGAAAATATTACTTCGTTGGTTACATATAGTATTGTGGTGGATTCATAAATACATAAAATATGTGATGGTTCAACAAACAACATTATTACTTATTAAAAAAAGTACACAAGGAACATTATGAGGGGGATTCAATGTCATCAAAGGAAGAAGTATGAAAAGGATGTTCTGAATAAACATCATATAGTTGGTGTGAAAATTGAAAATAGGTTTCAACCCTTTGAAACTATTTTTTAAAGGTTTGAGAAAACTAGACACCTTTAAAATGGATGTCTTGTTTTGTTATTAGTACAACAATAGTTTGTTTACAATTCTCAGTAGCTGGAAGTTAATAAAGATAGAGGGAAAGAAAAAAATATTGTTGTTGAAACTTCTCTCAAAGACAAAAAGGGGGAACAACCATGGAATATAAATAATGGGTTTTCTTCACATATGGTAGTATATTAAATGTTTTTTAAAAATGTTAAATATTTTATGGAAGGATCAGTGACATTTGTTAATGATTAATCTCTGAGAATCAAAGGTTTGGTATCATCCATCATTGGGAAATACAATTTGATGTCCAAAAATATTTTTGATGTTGATTTAATGAAATAAAACATGTTCAGTGTTTCACAACTCTATGATTAAGGAAAAAAAGTTATTTTCATTAAATATTGGTTTATAGTGAAGAGTTATGAAGATGGAATGATAATTACAAGAGTCCAACATTAGAAATGAAATTTATTACAAGTAGTTGAAATAAATTTCTCTTATTACTTAGGCATGATAGAAGAAATGAGTGGTGGCATAAAGGTTTGGGGAATAGGTCTTAGAGGAACATGAGAAAATTATATAAGTGATAAAATGTCTATTTTATTTTTCACTACCTAATATTAATTATGATTATTCGAAATATGAAATCCATTTTATAAACTTATATTCAGATATTTGAATGGATTTAATTTAAAAATAAACCTTTAAAATATGTAAAATATGTTGTAGTAATGGTTCCTATAGACCCAACATAACAATATATTTTGATTACGATATCATGTATAAAGTGATTTATTCGTGATTTATACTTTCCATAATGGTGTTGATAATTCTATTACAACTATTTAAATATTAATTTCCATATATTAATTTTTTTATTAAAAGGTTATAAAAGTTCCCATTCTATAATGAGAACCTCAATATACCATGACATTAATATTAAACATGTTTCTTATGGTCTTTATAAATCATTATTACTATATAGAGATGATGTTTGACTATCAGGTTCTAGGGTATCATAAACATTGATACATATTCCCTTGAAGTTATCACATGGTTATCTGGAGTATATGAGATTATGAGGACTAACCTACCAATATGAACATTACATGTTTCTAGTTTCATTGGTAGTTCCTATCTATTAGAAAATTTAATGTTCTATTGAGTTTTGATTTTTATCAGTGTATACTATTTGATCATGTACATTAATGAAATTAAAAAATTATGGCATTGAATTAGTAGTGAGGTAGCTTTCATTGGGTGTGCCATTAGTGGTATAGAATTTATAGAATAATAAAAAAAGCAATTTCCAATTTTGGATGGAAGATATATCTTGGGCCTAGTTAATCATGATGGTAGTTCCTTCACTAAATCCATGGATTTGGTAGAAGAAGGTATGTCTGTCTAGTTAGGTCAATGAATAATAAACTAAGAAATTATGATGACACAAAGTGTGCATAATATTAAATATCATGAGATATATATCATATTTCATGGTGTGTGTTCATCGGAAGGTTGTCATTACTATGAATTTTATTTATATAATTTGTGGACATTATGGGTTTCTAGACTCTACTCATGGTCTATGAATAGTTTTCACTAATATTGAGATAAGGTCCTAGCAGGTTACACACTTAGAATATTCAAAAGTCTTCCCTGTTTTGATGAATAGGTGTATATGACTTATTGGGATACACCTTATGGTTTGAAATATGTTTGAGGATATATTGTCATCAAGGAATAAATAAATTCATATCAGTTGTGTTTAGAATAATTGGAATTGAATTTATTTATTAAATTTAATTACAATTATTAAGTAAATACATGGAAAATGTTATACGAATGAATATTATTTTATTATTGAAGGTTTCTTTCATATTTTTTGGAACAAAAAGTTGAGTTAATGGGTCACATTTATCACTTAATTTATTTATTACATTACAAGTAATGATGAAAATATAAATGATATTTATGACTCATTAAGTTTGTCATAAGATGACATATATGAATTATATTGTGGGAATTAAATGATGAAGGGTTGGGATCCTTTTATGGGTATTTTTTGTTCCTCTTTATATACGATGGATGAGGCTATAACATGGAAAAATATTCACTTCTTAATTGATGAGAGCCTTTGTCGCCTCTCCCCATCTTTCTAGTGAGAGAATATCCCTTTCAAGGAGCTTGATCACAGTTCTTCTTCATGGATCGATGGAATGACATTGAATTGTTCATGGATACATCGAGTGCATCATTGGATTTCTCTTTTATCGCCCAAAGATTGATGATTGATGCTATCTCATTCTTTTGAAGAGAATGTGGATGATCTAGATGGAATCATATTTGGTTCATTTAAAAAATGGTCATCGATGATATACGGATGTTGACCATGGATTTAGATCAAAAGAGTAAATTTTTAATTTAATTTTTCTTCCTAAAATTTATCATGCAAAGATCCTCGTTCCATTACAAAGGTAGAACTTCATTGGTGATGAATTAGTTATACCAATCTCCTGTGATAAATTTTAATTCACCAACCCATATACATTTGTTTTGTGAACTATTACCTTCAATTAGTATCATAGTGATCACATGATAATTTTAATCTAATCAAAATTAAATTTGTAATAAATTAATATTGAGGGTATCTCTATAGTCACAATGCTACAAAGCATATTTAAATCCAACACCGGATGGTTAGTCTAGGGACATATGATTTTTTTAATAAATATTGAAATTAGTTTTTTAGGTTTTAAAATTTTTGGAACATTTTGATATATATATATATATATATCAATGTTTTAACTAACATTAGTTATTGATATAATTTTACAATGATACCTTGATTTTCGGAAATAGCCAGGCGATCATAAGAGTATATCCTATCCAACCATTTTTTACATTTAATTATGGAATAATAATTTTAAATTCCATCAATCAAAATCCTATGAAATAGAATTTATAAAAAATTGAATAAAACAAACAAAATTTTGGTGTATGGAGGGTGAGTAGGGAAATAAAAAAACACAATGATATGAAAAAATGATACTATACTTGGTCATGGGTTAGTGAACGAAATTTAAAAAAAATGTGGGGATGCCACCATTACCACACCCAGACACATCATGCATTATTATACTTAATGTTGACCACCTCCCAAACAGAAGCCCCCTCTCCAACCAATGTACTAGGTCGAGCAAAATTGGTTTCCCACCTCTTGACCACCATTCAATATGATTCTCAAGAACTAGCCAGAACCCCACTACACCCACAACCATGTCATCTTGACCATGCACTGTGAATGTTGCCTCCACTTCATTCACACATGCTCGAGAACCCACTGTATGACAGGACAACACCTGGCCAGACCCATGCCTCCTCTACGTGATGAAACCCATCATACCAACATCTACTTCAGGCCTCCTTCCATTCCATGTGGTCCCCTGGCCATCTTCCTCCTTAGTTCTGGCAGACCCTAATAATCGGACCTAGCTTGCACTCCGCCACTCCTGTATTCCTTTTCGGCCCAATCTGATGGGGTCTATCCCTGGCCACAATACCCATCATGGTTAACCCCTCAATCGGCACAAACCCTTTAAGATATGTCAGGCCCACAACCCAGATGACCATTTCTAGTTTCCCACTCAACTTCCCTAGATTCATCCTCCTCTACCCAGTTGACCCATTACCTAGATGGGTCATCCTGACCCAGTTTAGGCTAGGTCGGGTCATGCTCGACCTGCCAAACCCATTTCGAGTTAATATTGGGATCAAAACCCCTTTCAGGGTATTACATGGTTGTGAGGGGACCGTGGAGGAAAAGTATATATATATATGTATATATATGTATATATTAAGTTAAAATTTTGAAATGATAAATAATAATATGATGGACCATACAATTATGATTAAAATTAAAATAAAAATTAAATTGAATTATATAATTTATTTATTTCCCTTAATATAACATTTACTACATAATAAAATTTTAATTACGTTTTTAACTTTTTTTCATCTAATATTGAGAAATTACCACCAATATAAGTATATATTTGATTTATTTAATTAATTAGTAAAACATCCTGTGATGTTTACAATTAATTAATTAATTTCATGGTTTGTGCATTGTCTTTACTAGTCTAATATGTATAAGGGCATGCACATACATTGGTATTATTCTATATGTATTTTCACTTCCAGAGACCCCCTCTCTTATGTGTGAGAATTTTTGTACTATAAAAAGTATTTTTTAGGATGTGAATTGTGTCGAGATGATGTGTTATTCCAAATGATATGGTGATACATTGTACGATGTGTGAGCCACAATACGCGTCTGAGATGACTCTGGTATTTTTACCCCTATGGTAACAATTGATCCATTGATCATGAATAGATCCAAAAATATAAAATGATCATGATCAGTTGAGTTATTTGTTTAATTTAGGTAGTTTTTATTATTTTTAGAAAGTTTGTAATATTACACGATCACATAAAATAATTAATTTAATGCATAGATTAAAATGAATTATAAGGAGATGAATGTTTTTATATTTACTATATATCTAGTTGTGAGTGAGATCACATGTTATTTATACATAAGATAACAAATGATTTCATTCATCAATAAATAGTTATAAAACACTTAAAAGTAATATTATATTCTTGTGCCATCTATCATGTGAATTCTAACAAAACCGGGTGTACAGGGTGCATGTCATCACTACTTGAGGGTGCCTCCTACTAGGGGGGGAATTCTTATGAGAGTGATGAGTTGACTTATATAAATACAAAAGAAAAGAACTATTCATAACAATATTTTTGCATCTTTATAGGAAAATCAATGAGTGAATCATGATTTTTATTTCTAGAATTTGGTACTTTACTCAATAGATCAAAGAGGTGTGAGTTAATATTGTTGTCTAATTTAATGCTTCCCTTGAAACTGTTTGAGTAATGGGGTTTCCAAATATCAGACTACGAGGATACGTTTCAGGGATCCTTTTCTGATGAAATAATTCCTCTTTTCCAAATATATATATATATATATATATATCCCTCATTAAAATAGTTTTAACTTTATTTCGCATCAATTTTAAGAGTCCCACCATTTGGGTAGGGTATCACTTTTTAAAAAACCATGTCTAATTACTAACCATGATAAAAGTACTAATTTGATAGTTTTCTTTAGAAAATTTAAAATAATATCACATAAATACTATAATTACTATTGGACAAAGAACATGTAGAAATTGGAACCAATTTCCAAGTGTAGTGCATGTGCTTGTGAAAAATGCTATGATATAAGAAATTCAAAGTGCCAGACTCCCCAATACTTGTTGAGCAATCTTAGGAAGCAAAGGTGTGAAAGATAATTATAGAAGACTCATGTATATCATATTTTATGTTAAAATAAAATATTTATCATTAATTTCTACTAGGTTGTGGATACATAATGAAGACATGATTGGTTATATCACATATTGTATCATCTCCATGAAATAAGTGAGGAGAATGTGAAGTGAGATATGTATGAGTGGGTGATGATTACACTACAAACATTTAAATTAAAATTTTTATCATGATCTTACAATGCCCCACTATATAGTTTCTTTATGACCCAATTAATCCAGTTTTTTTAAGACCAGAGAATGAAAAATATAGATAAAATTCATCATTAACATTCCGGTAGGGTTCTCCAAGCTTATAATAACCTAAAGAAAATTTAATCTTTAGTTCTTATGTTTGAAATAAATGGTGAAAACACTAAAATAAAGTGGGATTACAATGGAATATTTGCAACATCCTTCAAGGAAAATAGGATGTTCATCATACAATAAGTTATTTTATTCATATACCATGAAAAAATTCTATGGAATTTAAAATGCAATGAAATGAATTGAAGAATAAAACAGTTGCTTCTTCTTCAGGTATATTCATTAACTTTATAAAAAAATTCTGTTATACATATTGAGTATTAAATACATTATCCCTATCACATATTTTTATTTAAATACACTAACCATGTAAGTATATAAACCTTACAAGAAGTAAGGTGAATTATCCTGGTGGTTGAGAATGGGTGATTCCTAAGTCATCATTGATAAGTATATCTTCTAATTTCTAGGATTAATGATTCTAGTTAAACTTTTATTTTGTATTAGCAAAACATTTATCTCATGTGTAACTTGGATATAAAGATACATTATTCCAATTATAGAATGAATGTTGTTTTTGGTGTTTAATACTCAACCAATAGTTCAATAATGTTTGAATCATTCGAAATAATTGATGAATATAAATATGTAAGACTGAGTTGTTCCTAATTAGTTAAAGATAATTCTCTTTGTAGTAAAACTATACAGTTGTCAAGGATGTATGCAGTATGGTTTTAGAATATTTGGAGTCAAAGACATTAGTTATTATTTACACACTTAGTTACTTAGTTTTGGATAAGGAAACATTTAGAAATAAACATAAGTCGCAATGATTATAGAAGTAGTTCAGCAAGAGAGTGTGAACTATTACAATGTAAATCTTGTGGTGAATATACTTTATAAGATTACTTTATTTGTTTTTTGGAATGGAAATTGAAGTAGGGAATATTTGTGGTTAGAAAGTATAAGTGTCTTTAGACCCGTGTATCGAAGAATATATTTACCAATCATTCATCAATTATGAAAGGTAGAGTCGATTTGTTTCTCCACTCACATTTCCTTAGACACATAAATGTTATTATGTTAGTAAGGATGATCTATGATAATTCTAACATATAAACATTTATCAATAAAATTCATCATGGAGTAATTCCTATATGTGAATTTCTGTATACACATAAGATTCATGATGAATGTAAAAGGATAATCATTGTTTATGTTTAATATGCATTTTATAAACTTCCATTAATTTGAAATACACTTTAAAAATAGCAGCATTATCCCATTAACATACACTAACTATAACGAAAAATTGATAGTATACGAGTTATAGTAAGATATAATTCCATCATCTCATAGTAAAATGCGGTCAAATGAAAAAACATTGTTAATTATATAAAAAAATTTCATAATGAAAATACATTTTTCATATAAAGTAATTATTCTAAAAGGTTTCTAAGGATATTACAGAAACCCCCATGACAGAAATGTTAGAGTAATGTGATAGAATATATTTCTATAAAAGTTTGAACAACAATACTTGAAATAGTTGGAGAAATATAGGCTTGGATATAGTCAATATTGAATATGCAAAAGTGGTTTCATATGACCAGGATTCCAAAGAGCTTGTGGAAAATGAATGTCTCTGAGACACATACAACATAAGAAGGATAGAACCATGGTAATGATTTTACATTCACCACATATGGTAATTTATTATTCAAAATACTGAATTATAAAAGTAATTATTAAATGGAAAGAAGGTAATATAGATAAGATTATTTGAAATTCAAAAATAGACTCCATATGTCAAAGTACGTGGGCATTTTATTTTGAATATTACAGTGGGTATTTAAATGAGACGATACATGGGTCGTATAATTGTGCTACCAATAAGTAATTATTGGTAATAATGAGTCGTTATGATTAAACCATTAGAATTTTAATTATAATAGCTACTTTTTATGATTAATTTATTTAGCATTTGGTGTTAAGACCACCAATCTTGGAAGATGTCTATACGATGAAACCAGAAAGGGATAGTGACATCATATAATGCTAATAATGGGTGAATTCTAATGAAATATAGTTTTGGATTCATGTGTGAAACAATATCATAGAATACACATTTTTAATGAATTTGTTCCATGTTTTTACATGAGGTTAGTGGGAGAACCACTATTTTCCAAGTAAAATCGGTTTGATAAATTATGGAAAACAACTATAGGACTTATAGTTAGTTAAGTCCATAATTTAAGAAACCCTCCAGAGATTGACTTAATGAAGAAACCTAAGTTCTAGGGAATGAGATTTTCTAAGGTGATCTAAAAGTTTCTTATACCTATTAATTATTACATATACTGAAAAGGTACTACGAATTTCAAGTTGAGAAAAATTAGAGAGATAATTTCGACCAATGTCACATGGAAACAATTCATCCAAGAAGACGTGTAAGGTACATATGATAAGATTTATGTGATGAGTTAGATTCCATGTACATATATAATGGATCAATCTCATTTATCATGTTAAATATGATGTTTTTAACATGTATTCTATTTTAGGAAAATATTAGTAGTATTAAGAGGAACTATATGAGAAATATTTATAACTATACAATTATACTTATCAGAGTAAAATGGATTTATACCAATTAAATGGAGTGGAAGGGAAACTAATTTTAAGGGGATATAAACTATTTTTCCTATAGTTAAATTTAATCTTGTATAGAAGGTGGGATAGGGTAATGATAAATAGAAGACCATTTAATCCAGTAGTAGCCATATCTCGAAAATAAAAACTATGTTTTGGATTTTGAAATAGCTAAATAAGTATTGAAAAATGTGTAATGATTTTTTATGGTTCTTAGAATCACACTTAGTAAGTAAATTTGTATCATAAATTAAATTATAATAATCAAACAGTTTGTACTATCCAAGATGTCATGTTTTTTATTATGGACAAATGTTACATGCCCATGGATATCATATCTTGGGGATTCTTAATCAAGAAGGTGATGTTAAGGATAAAATTATTTCTATTTAGAGGATACATGGAAGACCCAATTAATAATTCCATTACTCAGAAGAACCATGATCTTATCATGTGAGAGATAAAAAATTTCATTATAATGTAGGATCCAGTGTAAGTGGGAATGATGTAATAGTGGGCACACTAGACCTAACATAACAATACATTTTCATTACCATATCATGTATACAGTGAGTTATTCATGATGTAAACGTACAATAATAGTGTTGATAATTATATTACCACTATTTAAATATTAATTCCCATAGATTATTTTTCATATCAAATTTTTATAGAAAATTACAATACTGTAATGATAACATTGATAAACTATGGCATTAATATTAAACATATTTCATATGGTATAGATATATCATACTGAATGGACATAGTTGATATTTTACTATCAGGTTCTATGGGATTATAAACATTGATATATCTTGTCAACAAATACTCACACAGTGATCTTTAGTAAATGAGATCATGAGGAAATAGCTTCCAATAGGAACACAAAATGTTTTAGGTGTCCTCGGTAGTTCTTATATGTGAACACAAGTAATGGTATCTGTTTCTGATGCTTTCCGTCAGGGGGCGTGCGCATCCGTCACACAGGGGAGGACGCACAGCTCGTAGCCCCACATTCCCGCTTTCCAAAGGCTGGTGGAATCCATTCCTTGTTCAGGGGTGTCTGCTCCTTCATCGAAACCAGGATGATGGGATGTCAGTTCTTCCTTCTGTGGATTCCTCCTCGGAGATCGTAACCTAGTCTGGGTCTCCCTCATAGATTTAAGACGTATTCATGAACCTCGCTCTCGGTTTCATATTTTCATGGACACTAGTTAATTACGTTGCTTCCGTCGGGACACTCCAAGCGGTCTGGTCGGGGCAGCAACCTTCAGTGAGGATAATGGTCACGTTGGGGTATCGTTGGCACGCCTTGATGCTGGGGGATTTGCATGTCTATCTTATTTCCCTTAATATAGGGCTTCTCGAGGTCACGGAAGCCTGAGGCATCCCACATCGAATACCGGGAATTTTGTGACATCTGAGGTTTTACAGAGCTTCCCATGTTTAACACGGGGTATGCCACTATTTTATTGTCTTGCGGAGACGGATCGGACTGATTGGAACACTGAGAGTGGATCAGATTGAAGGACCCCCTAGGGGGAACACCGATATTAGGGCCAGCACGTGGGCGACTTCCCGGATACTATTGAGTGAAATGAGGTGGAATGATCCCACTGGGATGTGGCGGCCTGGGTAAGGATCAGGATGGGTGATGGAGTGAATACGGGCTTGAACCTCATAGAGGCTTTTTACGTATCCCCATGGTATGGAATCAAAGTCTGCGTATTTCGGTGATACGATGGGACACCGGAAGAGGCGACCTGTGAGAATGATCGCATGGATTGGATCCTGGAGGAAGTAAGACCTCCGAGCTAGGGTATGAACTTCCCAAGGGAAATGGGCTCTAGGGAGAGGTCAGGATGAGATGTGGGTGTTGGATATGGGGTTTACGCTCTGAGGTGGCCCATGATGGTGGATATGGGGCTTACGCTCTGAGTCGGACCATAATGGTGGTTGTAAACCAACGCAGAGGGGTCGGAACAACTGATTGATGGGCATGAACCTCATGGAGGCTTCCTACGTACCATGTGTGAGCATGGATCAAATTACACATAGTTCGGGGCATATAGTTTAACGTCATGCGGGACGGGATACAGTTTAACGTCATGTGGGACGAGGCGGATAGTTTAACGTCATGATGGACGGGCAATTTGGGGCATACGCTCTGAGGCGGCCCAAAGTGTTAGTGAACTGACATGAAGAAGTCAGAACGACCGGGTGGTGGGATTGAACCTCGTGGACGATACCTACATATCATGATTTAGCATGGCTCAAAGTCCACGTAGTTCGCTGGGATGGGGCTTACGCTCTGAGGTGGCCCATGGAGGATGTCATGGTCGATGATCTCTATAAGCCCACGTGAGTCATACTCGGTGTGAGAAACAAGAGGCAGCAGGGACCAGATGATCACGTCACAAAGGGTGCATCCATGAGAAGCAGAGAGGGGCTTACGCGTTGAGCGGACCAAAGAGGAAATAGGGGCTTACGCGTGGTTAGAAGCCCATAGTGCCGGTACTTACTACAGGATGGAGGACCGTGGTGCGATAACGCATAGAGGGAGAGGGATTTTGGGATCGAACAAAGGAGATGCCTCGTTACCTATCTTGGCCTCCACTATCCTTGGCAGTGGGGAAGTACGGAGGTGCATGGGTGAAACCTTCCATAAGAGGGACTAGGGGATTATGCTCTAAGGCAGCCCTTCCCCCATGGATACACACCACTCCAAAAGGAGGATATCATTCCATGTGGGGAAGATTCCATTCCCGTGGAGATGAGTGGTGTAAAGAATGTCTGACCCGTGGGAACCCTGCGTGTGAGGCACGGGGTTGGATCATAGTTTAACGTCATGTGTTGAGGATGAGGTTCTTGGCAGTTTAATGTCATGCAGCTCGGACAAGGTGGGTTCTCTCCGCACCCCTAGGGCTTACATGCCCAAAACCCTCTACCCCTTGTGGGAGGGAAGGCATCGTCAAGGCGGTAGTGAAGGGGGCCCGCAGGGCGAACCATAGAGGGGTCCACATTAGTGTGGCTATGCGAAGAAGAAATAGCCATTAGCGTGCCTATGCGAAGAAGCATGAGGCAAAGCAACGCAATTAGAAACACCACCCAAGGGACCTTGAGGTTACTTCGTACGAGCCTGGAAGGCTGTACGGGAAAACAACGCATGGCGTGCATGCCCGGTATGGGGGACATCGGGTGCTTATGCAGGGAGGCACTCGGGGGGCGTAAAGGTGAGGGGTCCTAGGGTTTTTCGCGCAAAGAGAAGGTTTGCGCGCAAAACACCGGGATGGCATGCAAGTGGGGCAGAGTGATTGCGCGCGGCTAGGGGGATTGCACGCAAAGGGCTTGGATTGCGCATGGGGGCAATGGTCGATCCCTAAGGTATGGAAAAACCTAACGAAGGGATTGCGCGCAATTTGGAAGGGATTTCTCACAATTGGAGGGGATTGCGCGCAATGGAAGGGATTGCGTGCAAAGGAGGAACCCTGCGGAGTTGGAAAATTCACTTAAGCCAGTTGGAATTTGCGCAAAGGCAACCCCCAGGGCAAGGTTGAATGAAAAAAGTTAATACTTGGAAGTCATATTGTGCACACGGGTGTTCGATTTGCACGCACGGGAGCGGGTCCAAATTCCTAAACCCCGAAACGGTTGGGGTCGCATTCTATTTATAGGCATTCGCCGTCACGGAATCCGGGTGGCATGGGAAATGTTCCATGCCAGGACCAGTCGGCACGCAAGGCCTCCCCGCGTGGAACCGGGCGCACAAAATTGCGCGCTGCACCGGTTCTTTTTTGTGAATCCCAGGAGTCCTTCGCACGAACAACATTTTTCTGTGCTAGTTCCCTTTAATTTCGCACACCACTTTTAGGCCCTCGGACCGGGCCTCTGAGTCCGAAGATGACTTCGCTTCGTTATTTCGAAACTTCCTCTAGGAGTTACAGACTTTTTTGGCGTCTACAAATGCCCCCCCTCAGAATTGGATCGGAAATATTTTGCAACGATCGGATTCTGAGGGAAACGCCGAAACGCCGAAGTGGTGGATCTCCTGGGCACTCTGCACACAAAAATCCCATGGGGCGTGCAAAACTCTGGATCGGCGAGGAATTTTCTTTCCGCGCGGCGCGGAACCCTGGCATCACTTATAAAAAGGGGCACTAGGTCCCAAGTTCCATACTCAAGCTTTTCTACACGATAGGATCAACGCTCTTATGCGCAAAATTGCTTTCGTGGTTGCGCGCAAAAAAAGCATTTGCAGCGCGTAATTACTTCCGAATTTCGGGCACATTTCCGCGCAAACTCGGGCTGTTGTGCGCCAATGGTTCAGATCGCGCACCTAAATCCTGAATTGCGCTCCGCAAGTCCAGATTGCTCGCAACCCTTTCTGATTCCCTGCACCTCTTCCTAATTTCATGCAACTCTCAATAAAATTTGGAATGGCTACAAACCAAGTTGATGAGGGGGAAGCCACCGCTCGTAGAGATGAAATGGAGGCGAATGAGGAGGTTTATGGCGCCAAGGTGGTCGTTTCCAATAACCTATCCTTATTCAACCTAATTACCCCCACCTAGAAGGAGTATCCTCTGTCTGACAACCTCCCGCTCTGGAACTTCGGCATCCTGGAGGAGGTTCCCCTGCTGGGCTTCGAGGTGGACACACCACGGTCATGGGTGACCCGGGAGGACGAGATTCCCGCTACAGCATCACCAACAATATCCATCCTTCCAGGGAAACTAGGCACATGGACGTATATGTCCTGAACCCGAGGACCAGGACCATTACTAGGGATGATCCTGCTGTGGAGAATTCTCCGGCCCTCTATGCAAGCACGTTATGTCAGAGCATCCTGGATGACACTAAGGGCTGGCTGAAAGATTCGGACCTACGGTCCGGGGGAAACTTTACTAGTGAGTGGGCCTGGGTGTTCTGGGTTTGCAATACTTGTGACCAGTTTGGGGCCGAGCTGCGGTATATTGGCCTGTTCGAGGCGGTATGGATGTCGTAGTTCCACTTCCACCATCAACCTGAGCTTGGCCCAGAGCTATTCACCCGGTGGTCCCCTGATACCAACACATTCCACCTTCACCATGGGGAAGTTGGCATCAGCCTCTGGGATGTTCACTACATCGGAGGTATCCCACTAGAGGGATACCAATACGATGAGTTCGTTCCTCTAAAGAACACCTGGGAAGACAGGTCACGGACCCCAATGCTGACGTGGCACGTGTTGGAGATGGCCAAAGAGAGGCTGAAGGTCACAGACTTCCAGAAGGACATCACCTATAAGGACTGGTTCAGCCAGTTCCTGGAAAAGGACCCAGCGTTCAAGATGTCGGGATGGGGAAAACGGTATCCAACCGTAGCCCAGAGGAGCAGTAATGGGTCATACTAAAGGACCCTAGAGGCGGGGCAATACAAATCGTGGGGATACCATGTCATTGAGGCCCGGGACCCAAACGTCTGATATGCCGGGTTCCTCGCCACCTTCCTAAGTGGGTGGATCCTGCCGGTGCGGGACGCGAGGATGGGCGTCCGTCCAGTAACACTAGTGATGGCGGGCACCATGGCCACAATCAAAAGGTTCAATTTAGGGGTCCCCATACTGGAAAAGCTGTATACCATTCTAGGATGCATCTCATGAGGGGGGTCACCATGGAGGGTATGTGGCTCCTTCCAGATCTTTCACAGCTGGGTGGCTGCTCATCTCAGCGGGTATACTTTCCCAAATGTCATCCGTCCTCTGGGAAATAGCCTGTGACCTTCTCTGCTGAACATCATCGGGGTGGCGCCGATGACGCTCAATGAGGAGGGCGTAAGGATCCGAATCGTTAACCACACCAATTTTATCTTTAGCCCATTCCTCACCCTGGTCGTCCAGATGGTGGACAATGGACGAGGCTCACTGGGGAAAAAGGAGTATTTTCAGAGCATCCAGGGTGGGGTGATCGTGGCTCGGATCGACATGAAGGTGATCTGTGAGCCTTACGTGCCATCCCGATTCTCCAGGCAATTTGGGTTCCTCCAATGAATGCCGAAGAAGGTATTTAAGGCTGTCTGGGAAGAGAAGAATCCATGCGTCTTGCGCTAGATGTGGTTGATGTTCACCACTTTTGGATTCGGTGATGTCATCACCCTTCCTCCCATCGGGGTCGACGCTGGCCTAGAAACTGAGTACGCCGAGCACTAGACCATTGCATGCCCTGAGGGGCTTTTACACAAGCGAGTCTGGCAACTCGAGACTACCTGCATGGAAACCGGGTGATGGGGGAGGCAAGGTGCTGTTAGAAGGGGAGAACCATGGGCGCGCGAGGCAGCGAGGCCCCCGCAGGTCGAGACCTCAGTAGTGGGGACATCAAATGGTGTCGCCGCGACCTCGTTTCCCAGAGGGGGGTCACATGAGGCGGCTAGGGAGATACCCGGGAAGCAGATAAGATACCTACTCGATCCTTCCCACTATGCAATTTTCCAGGCACTGTGGTCGGCCTGGATGACCCTGTGACAATCAATGAGCGTTGAAGACATCTGGAAAAAGATAATGCATGACGGGATCCAGCTGCCAGAGGTTGGGCTCATTCGAGTTACCGAAAAATTAAACTTCCATCAGCGACATGCCTATCTAACAGACATAGAAACATACGCGTGTGAAAGGGGTCGGCGTGCCGAGCCACCTTTCCTAGTGAAAGTGATGCTCAGCCAAGAACACAATTCAGAAATGATGTCTCCGGGAGAAGGCGACAGTGACGAGGAGTCAGAGGGAGAGGAGGAAATAGGAGAATATGTAGGTGAAGGAGAAGATGATGGAGAAGGAGAAGTAGAATTCTAATGTGATGGGTCGCAAGGGGCGACCTACCAAGGGAGTCTTCGGGAGAGCGACGAGATTGTCAGCTCTGATCTTGAAATAACCGAGATACTCGAGGTCTGTTTCTATCTTTATTCATTATCCTACTTCATCCATTCTCTTCTGAAATTTCTAACCCATTTCTATATCTCACTCAGGAGCACCTAGGTGCTGATTAGGCATCCCCAATAGAGGAGCGAGGAGAGGCGCTGATGGGACATGATGGGGCTCTGATGCCCATCATTGAACTAACAAGCACTGAGGGGTCTTCTATTATGATAGCTCCTATAGCGGCCAAAACACTGGGGAACGACACTCTGGGTTCCTATAAGTCCCATGCTTCACTACTGGCGCTTGATATCAAAGATCCCAACTAATCAGGGTGCACCTTGCGCAGTGATATCAACATTGGAGGCTCGTCGGGCTGCTGAGCCCGGGCTGTCCGTGAGAGAACCAGCGGCGGGCATACCACCTCATCCAGAACATACTTCCCGCACTGAGTCGGACCTAGAAATTGGTGAGCAGGGGGCGGCGGACATCAGCGGTGCTGTCATTGGGGTGAGACCGGAAGCTGACGGAGGCACCGTCGCTATCAGGGCGAGAGAGGAAGGCCACCCGAACATCAAGGATCATATTCCTCATGAAGACATCCCTGAGGCAGATCCTGATGCCGACCTGCTGGTTTCCTTTCCTGCGTGTCGGCCTGCTGATCCCGAGGAGATAGACGATTCAGACTCAGAAGCGGCCGAGGAGAGCCGGATGACATGACGCAAAGGGTGGATGTGTATCCAGCACTTTCTTAGGCAGCCTCAGATGGATTGGATGAGGTGGATGGGATCAACCCAGACCTAGTTGTGCTTCTTGTGCACCGGAGGGGCTGACGCTCAATGCCTTCATCTAACGGTCCATGATTACATGGCTAAGAAGATACGCAAGAGCTGACGGCGCACCGAAATTTCCTAGTGTCGGGAAAGATCAGCGAGCACCCAAGCATTTATGAGGGTGGAGCAGGAGGTCTAGCACCTCGAAGGGTAGGAGGCAGAGAAGGAGGTCTTCATTATAATGTGCTCTGATCTCATGGAGCAACTGAAGGCCCAACTGGCTAACTCCCAAAAACAATTGGTGGACGCGAGTCACCAGATGACCGTACTTCAAACCGAGCAGGCGCAGGCACAAGCTAGGGCTGGCGAGCTGCGCTCTGCGGCTGCTGATGAAGAGAGAGTCTTCAAGGAGCGAGAAGCAGTCCTGGAGGCTACCATCCAAAGGGTAGCAGTGTTGGAAAGATCAATCCAGCGCGCTGATCCCTAAGGGCTCTATTTTGGCCATCTCATAGACTTTTTCTTGAACTGCTCATCATTATGATCCAATATATGGATGAATATATTTATATGTACCTTTGGTTTAATATACTCACCATAATTCTGAAATTAATAACAACTCACCCCTAAGCTCCTGTGGGTCGCACCCAATGTGAGAAATAAAGGATGCTTGTGTTATCATTTCATCCAACTGTGGGGCATTAACCAAGATTCCGACATCCTAAATCGGGCTTGGATTTCTTGAGGAGAGGACCTCACACCGATTGATATACATCTTCTCAGTGTGTTCTGACACACGAGTGGGTCAATTCCAGGGGCATTGAAATCCATCCGAACATAGGGAGATGAAAAAGGTGAATCACGTTACCCTAATTTGGAACACTATAAGGGCGCGACGATGGAGGATAACTGTTAACCATGGCAGAAACGCAGCATCCATATCGAATTGGCCTAAAATGGGGACAATAAATGAGGGCTGACCACCGACCATGTTCGCAACACGAGGCCTAACTCAAATATCATCGATTAGACTTCTGGAACATTGGGCCAGGATAGTAGGCAGACCATGGTTCAATCATCCAAACCATTACAACAGGTGGACCACATGTCTATCATCCATATTGTTGTAGCAGGAGGACCACAGGTCTATCATCCATACTGTTAGGGGGTCCCATCATACATGACCAGTCTTCTGGGACGTTGGCCCAGGACAGCAGGCGGACCATAGGTCTATCATCAATACTATTAGGGGGTCCCATCAAACATGAAAGAGGATGTGGATCTGAATAAAATGGCACACAAAACATGGAAATTGGATTGGTGGTTTTTTCGAACAGAGTCCAACACTCCCAAGATTGTGCCACTGTGGTGGAGGCTCATTAGGCAGACGCAATAATCTGGTCACGAATCATCCCAATTTTTAGACAGGACCTCTCTGGTGAGAGAACTGTCACTTCCCACCATTACTATGGGGCATCCCAAACTTATCTGGGGTAGATTTCGCAATTACACCACTCCCCAAGATGTCAGGCCAAGGGGCTGACAGTAAGGAGGGCCGGGATTTGGTAATCCTTGGGGCTGGACCCAAGATGAAATGTCCAGGCGTTCCTACATATCTCATAAGGATGAGAATAAATACACACGTAGTTCTTGATGTTGCCTTTTAATGTCATGGAGGACATGACATGGGAGGGCTAATCCTTATAACGGGGTGCGCGTGGGGAAACTATTGCAGACCCGACGTGAATGAGGACATAATCCCGCACTACACCACACAGTCCCGTGGTTGGGGTCCCGAAGGAGGGACCGAAGAGACGAACTAGATAAACTCGAGCTGGACCCAAATACCAGAGGTCTGGGCATTCCTACGTATCCCATAAGGATGGGAATCAAGCCAGGCGTAGTTCTTGATGGGTGGTATGGCATGACATGTTGCCTGCAAAAAGGACGAAGGAGGCGTGCGGGTCTAGCCCTCACACCGAAAGAAGTGGTATTTGATATATCTTGTTTTTCCTTGAAGGTGAATGGTTTTTCTTTTGTGGAACGACTGGCCTAGGGTAGAAACTCCTAGCATCACCATAATAATCAAGTCGTAACAGGCGTTGACAAATGGTATGGAAAGTGACCAATACCCCACGTGATGTCCCTTATGGGGAGGTCACCACAATGCAGTGTCGCCTTTCGTTGTGCGGCCAGGATGATATCATCACAGTTCATGGTCGTGTGGTAGGACCGAACAACACAGTTTAAGGTCATATGGCTTAGACCTAGGAGAATACGCATGATGCGACAAGGTGATTCCGGGATAGGATCCTCGGGCCAGGAAGCCGACGAGGGCCCAACAATTAGGGGGGAAGGAGACACTAGCTTCCTACTGAGCTGGGCCCGAAATGCAATGTCTGGGTGACTCCTCGTTTCCCATGGGGATGAGGGTCAAGCTGCGCATGTTCCTTAGAGGAAACCCAAGAATATAACCTTGGCGCTCGGATCACGAAATCCCTGAGAGACGCCGTTACGTATCACTGTCCATCTGACGTGTGGGGGTGCACTGAGGGTTAGTGCAAGGAGTGTTGAGATTCCACCTTGACACGATGGGGTGGAACATAATGTGAATCATGAAACCAACATTAAGGGCCCGAAGGAGCCGGCGTGATGACTGAAGACTACTGTTGGTCATGTTCTCAACATAGAATCATGTCATGTTAGCTTAAAATGGGGACAAACAAAAGAGCATTAACCGCTGACCATGTTCTCAATGTGGGATTTGTATCAATTTTTTGTCTAAAACCCTCAGGGACGTAGGCCCGTGATGGTAGGAGACCCTTTAGGCATTGTATCCAAGTCGTTATTGGGGGTCCCTCCGGGTGTGAGTGATAACGGGGGACCAGATGAAAGGGAGCATGAAGCTTGGCAAGCAGAAAAAAACTTGCCTAAGTCGAATCTAGAAATCCAGGTCCTAGACCAGAGTACTCTGATCACATTGGGGAACCACTGTAAAGGGTCTAAGGGCTCGGTTTTAGAGCGGAAAAAAGATGGAGGATTCCCGAGAGGAGGGGGGCATGGTGCCAAAAACCTTGTACCACACCTATGTATCCCCCCACGGGGAGGGACAGGCCAAGAGGCTGAGGTGACTAGGAGATCATGGGATCTCTTAAGAGATGGGGCTGGACCTGAAACCTAGGTGTTCAGGCGGTCCTACGTATCTCATAAAGATGGGAATCAAGCCACACGTAGTTCTAGAAGCATAGTTTAATGTCATGTGGGATGATAAGGGGAATTTCTTCCAGGAATGTGTACCGAGCGGCAGGTAACCCATGGTGTATAAGGACATAGTCTTACACTACACCGCACACTCTGGGTAAGGACTGGGCTAAGGGGCCCGAGAAGGCCAAGGGGCCTGAGGCTGGGCCTCTGTCCGGGAGACCTGACCAGCTTGTAGTTTAACGTCTTGTGAGGATGGACATTAATTTTTAAAGTCATGCTGGACCATAAGGATCCTAGTTTAAGGTCCTAGAACTCGGACCAAAGGGGCCTAGATGCAGGGCCAAATGTAGTTTACGGTCATACAGGACCATTATCCAGTTTAAGGTCATGGGGGACCCCTATCTAGTTTAAGGTCATGGGGGACCCTATGGGCATAAAGGTAGGACCAAATGCAGTTTAGAGTCATGAAGGACCCAGGACCTCAAGAAAATTACTTCTTGAGGAACTTGGCGTTGGTGGGAGGAGTTACGCGCTCGCCATCCATAGTCACCAGGGAATACACACCATTGGGATAGACCTTATGGATGATGAAAGGCCCCTCCCATTTGGGCTCCAACTTGGGTGGTTTCCTACTGGGAATCATTGGCGCCCTAAGGGCCAGTACCAGATCGCCTTGTAGGAAATAGTAGAGGCGAACCTTCTTGTTGAAATATCGAGCCATCCTGCTCTGATGCCTTTCCAGGTTGTGCAAAGCGCGAAGCCTATTCTCATCCAGCGCTTCCAATTCAGCGAAACAGATTTCAACACCTCTATCTGGAGCTTGCTGGTCGTAGACAGCCGTGCACAATGAGGGAAACTGAATCTGGATGGGCAGGATGGCCTCAGCTCCGTACACTAGGGAATACGGGGTCACCTGGGTGGAATTACGAGTCTTCATCCGATAATCCCAGAGGGCTTTGGGGAGCTTGTATGTCCAACTTTTCTTATTCTGACCAACCATTTTTTGTAGAATGTTAGAGAGGGTTTTGTTAAACGCATAGATCAATCCATTCACCTGCACGTGATAGTGAGAGGTATGGTTAGAGCGAATGTTTTACTTGGCGTACAGTTTCATCAGCTCGGCTGCTCAGATGTTGGTTCTATTATCCTTGAGGATAGCGTGAGGTACTCCAAATCGATAAATAATGTTGGAATTCACGAAGTTAGCGATAGAACAAGCTTTGACTTCCTTGAGCGGAATTGCCTCTACCCAATTGGAAAATAAATCCATAGTGTTCAGAATGAACCGGCATTAGCGAGCCGTCACCGGTGGGTAAGGTACAACAACATCAAACCCCCAGACTGCAAAGGGCCAAGAATACTTGGTAGTTTGGAGGGGCTCCGGTGTCCGATGCACAAAGTTAGCATGAACATGGCATGAGTGACACCTCCTGGCTAACTCAATGCAGTCATGGATCATGGAAGGCCAAAAGTACCACAACCTCCGAATTTAGTGGGACAACTTCGACCCGGCCTGGTGGGCACCATAGAAACCAGCATGAACTTCTTACATGACATGTGGTATCTCGACTCCTTGAAGGAAACAGAGGAGAACACCATCAAATCCGTGTCTGTAAAGGACCTTCTCAAGCCTGGGACCGCTTGGAAGGGTAAAATACAGTGCGCGGCGTCAGATTCTCTCACGCTCAGCTTGGTCCGACGGAAGATTACAGTGTTGGAGATATTCAACCAAGGGCGTCCTCCAATCAGGAACTACTTCGATCACTGTATCTGAAGTACCCAGGGCCCCCGAAGTAGGGGTAATAGCGGTGAGATGGTTTACCCATGGGCCGAGATCATCCTCCGGGATAACGGGAGCAATGACTCTCCGGTGTGCCATGTGGATGACCAGGTCGTCTTGTTCGGGCTCCGCAAGTGATGCGGCCAGGCTGGCCAAAGCGTCTGCCTGACTATTCTGCGACCAAGGAATATGAATGACCTCCGGCTGAGAAGGGAACTAAGCCATTAGATGGAGGTTGCACTCCAAAAAATGGCCCGAGTTCTAGCTTTCTGACAACATAGTCACCATTGGCCTTCTTGATGACTAGCTTGGAGTCCCCTTTCACATGCAGATGGGGAACATCAATCTCGAGAGCCAGCTCAAGGGCAGTGATGAGGGCATGATATTCTTCCTCATTGTTGGTGCAGCCTTCTGACAATAGGAACGAATACGGCAGAAAGGCTTACTCCGGGGTGATGAAGACGACACCCAGGCCCACTCTGTTGAGCCTAGGATCATTGAGCATTATACCGGTGGGGCTCCAGGATGCACCATCGAAGTGAATCTACTAGCATTGGATGGCATGATCAACTGAGAGGATTGCCTCATCAGGAAAGCGTAGATCCAGTGGCTGATCCGCGAAGGTTGGATGAGCAGATAAGAAGCCTGCCAACATTTTTCCTTTGATTGCATTCTGAAGTACGGACCTGATGTCGAACTGCTGTAGGATCACCGCCCAATGCGCTAGTCGGCCGGTCAACATAGGTCGGTTCAGGATGTACTAAAATGGGTCTAACCGAGAGACCAGCTGTACCTCACGGTGCTGCAAGTAGTGCCGCAATTTCTGCATGGAAAATATGAGTGCCAGGTAGCTCTTCTCGATGGGAGAATAACTATCTTCTGTATCGAGGAGCATTCGACTGAGGTATTAGAGGCTATTCTCTATTCCCTCATTGTTCTTCTGGGAGAGAAGTGCACCGAGGGACCATTCCAGGGCAGTCACATAAAGGACCAGTGGCTTTCCGGAAACGGGTGGCATCAAGACTGAAGGTTGGAGCAGATACTGCTTGATTTCCTCAAAGGCGATCAGACACTCTTCATCCCACTCGTAGGTGGCGCCTTTCTTCATGAGCTGAGAAAAGGGCTTACACATGCCGTCCAGATTCTCAATGAATCAGCGTATATAGGCTAAGTGGCCTTGGAGACCTCGAATCTCCTGAATATTGCTCAGGGGAGGCATCTGGCTGATGGGCTTGATCTTCTCCAGGTCGATCTCGATGCCTCGGTATCTGACAACGAAGCCCAGAAACTTCCTAGAGGTGACCCCGAAGGCACATTTCAATGGTTTCATCTTCAGGTGGCGAGAACGGAGGAAGCCGAACACTTTCTTATGATCTTTGAGATGGTCCTGGCACTGACGAGATTTAACCACCAGGTCTTCCACGTAGCATTCCACCAGTGTGTCGAGGATTGTCTTGAATATGCGATTCTTGGCCTATTGATAGGTGGTGCTCGCGTTCTTCAGGCCGAAGGGCATAACCTGGTAACAGAAAGTACCTTGGGGGCCCTGAAGGCAGTGAAATTTTCATCCTCGGGGGCCATCTGGATCTAGTTGTACCTGGAATACCCATCCATGAAGGAGAGGGCTTGGAACCCAGCTGTGGCATCGATCAACAACTCTGTCACTGTAAGGGGAAAATCATCCTTCGGACAGTGGCGATTGAGATTGCAGAAGTCGATACAGACCCTGATCTGTCTGTTCTTCTTCCTGACCGGAACAATGTTGGCTAGACACCTGGGGTACTGAACTTATCTGATGAAGTAGGATTTCATGTGCTTATCAAATTTGGCCTCAACCAGGGCACCGTGAGAAGGGTGCATCTTTCTGGGAGGCTGCTTAAACCCGTGATGGTTTTCCAGAAGGCCAAGGCGGTGGACGGCTACTTGAGGATCTAATCCTGGAATCTCATCGTAACTCCAACCGAACACATCAAAGTTCTATCTAACAAATTTTACGTACTGTTTCCGCTCCTCAGGGTGAATAGCGGCGCAGACCAATGTGGGTCTCGGGTCCGCCTCGCTACCGAGGTTCACCTGCACTAACTCATCGACCGTGGTGGAGACGACCTCTTCAAAGGCAGGGGGAGCATCTTCCATGTCCTCCTATAAACTTATGGAGGGATCATCCACATGGGGAGCTGCTTCGGGGCTACCAGACCTTGATGGGAAGCTAGTGCCGACTTGGGTGGCAGTGGTCATCATATCAGGAAACTCATGCACTATAGAGACCATGGCGAAAAAGGGGGTTGATCCAATCCCATCCGGTCTCCGGACCAAGGGGACACGCTTTATGACATCAAAGAATTAGTGGCACGTCGGCTTGAGCCTATTAATTCCAGCCTAGTTGAAGAGACATGTATGCCATACCACCATTTCCATGAGCCTGACGTCCTGATACCGTATAGGGGTAGGAGGCTCTGGGATCACCTGAGCCTGGTTGGTGTAGGAGTACGAGGTGATTTCCCATCGCTGCTTGGACCTGGAAATATGCCTTCATCTGGTACTCGAAACAACAAAGCACTACCCCATGTCAAGGGTTGTGGCCTCCAACTGATGTATTGGGAAAACATAAGCATCATCCAAAACCACCCAAGGATCACTTGTGACAGTGGTGGGCTCGACCTCACCTGCGAGAACCTGCTTATCCTTGCTCTCGTAATATTTGGTGTCTAGATAATGGGCTTCAAAAGAGGCAAAAGGAGACGCATCTCCTTGGAGCATGCCTACTCGACCATTAAGGGAGTATTTGAGGCACCGGTGATACGATGAGGGGACCTCTGCGTGAAGGTGGAGCCACAGCCTGCCCATCAACGCATTATAGGCGGTTTCCGGAGAGACAACCATGAATTCGGTGTTGGAAATTAGGCCACCGAACTGGGTCTTCAAGCGAATATTTCCGAGTGGAGCTTCCTCGGTCCTGTCGTACCCCTGGATCCTGAGGTCGGAGGGAGTTAAATCATCCTAAGACAACCCCAACATTCACAGTGTCCGAGTTGGGATTAGGTTAATCCCAGAACCCGTTTCGATAAGGCAGCATCAGACTTCCACGCCGTTGAACGTGCCATTGACGTACATTGGGCTAATGTTCCCCTATATAGGAGGGTCTTTCACTTCACCAGAGAATGAGATAACCGCCTGACACTCGGCATTCTCAATCGCCTCGGCGTGGAAGGCTTCTACAGCCGTTACCTCCGCCTCAAACTGGAGGGGGCTCCTTAGGGCCTGGGTGAGTGCCTCACACATTTAAGACGACAGGCGAAGAGCCTCAAGGATAGAAAGCCTTGCTGTAATACTGAAAAGGTGCTTCAGGACATCATACTTTCGCGGAAAACATGAGCTTCTGCTTACAGGAGGCTTCTCTTCGATTGAAGGCATGATGGGCTCCGCTAGTTAGACCGGTGACTGACTAGTACCAGGCACATCTCGTTGTTCACTAGTCGAGGCTTGGGGATTAGGACCGGAAGGCTAGGGTCAGCTGGTGGCAAGGCAGAGCTGGTCGCGGCATGTCTGAGGTGGTTCTGCCTGATCCAGCAACACAAACGGTGGTAGAGGCAAACCTGTCGACACCGGATGAAGGGGCCGTGTGTGCTGAGCTCTGTACAGTGCCTGCTTCTTGGTCTTAGTGGCATGCATGACCTAGCTGGAGGTGACAACTATTGTGCCCTGGGGATTCACGTCGACGCGGCTCCATCGACGTTGGTGACGGCTAGGGACATTGGGAAGGTCCACCTGGCGTTCCTCATCACCGGGAGTCAAAAAGGGATTAACCAACTCTACGGTGTTAACCGAAGCGTACCCCTGACTGTCACTCGAGTAGTCATCCACTATCGGATAGAGTCTCGGTGGGATCCCCATTTCTAAGGTCATAAAATCGCCAAGAGTGCGGGATGACGACGACATTGGAAGGGTGCGTTCTTTCTTCTTGCGCTATCACTTGCTCTTCTGGGAAGTGGTAGGCTTGGATGACGATGTCAAGGTAGCTCTCATAGATTCTGAGGGCTCTGGCTGATTCAGGAGGGAATGGATGATGCCATGGGTGCGGGTGACTGTCTTGTGGGCCATCCAGTCATTATACTTTCGGGTCCCACAGTCGGAAACCTGCTTCCATTCATCCTTATCACTGCTACCACCCTCTGGTCTCACAAAGACACCTGCTACTTACACCAGGGCTGGGCCCAACCTGACTATATTGCTGTCAATCTGGTCTTGGAGCCAGTCTTTGAACATGTAGCATCGCTGGATGGTGTGCCCCAGGGATCGATGATAAGGTCAGTAGTTGGGGTGATCAGTGAGATGCGCCTCTTCTAGTTTCCGACACTCAGGAAACCGCACTATTCTATACTCCAAGGCACTACAGAAGTAACCAGGGACCTCGGCCTCGTCAAACGAGTAGGTCTGATTCCTTCTATATGGAAAGGGGGCTTTTGGAGGGTGGCCCTGACGAGGGTCCAGAGGAGCATGCTGAGGAGGCGGAACCTGATTATCTCGCCTAGGTGGTGGTGGTGCGTTATGTGGAGGCACTTACCGATTTTGAGTCGGTCGCTGCTAGGCCGGAGGCTATGCCCATGGGTGTGGACCCCTATTGGGATGAAGAGATGGCCTCACTGGTAGAAACTCTAGCTTCTTGGGGGCCTCTATCTGGGCCACAACAGCGGGCTCGGCTCTGGCAGCTCTCCTTGCAGGGATTACAGGAGGCAGCGGGCGTGCCTAGCTGGCCTATTGTAGGGATTCTTTGAGGCGCTGAGCCTTGTATGAGAAGTCCTGGAACCCTCCGGGGTAATTCTGAGTGATTAGAGAAGGAACCCGCTCTGACTTGACGTTCTCTACACACATTGTTAGTAATTTCTCTTGAGTAAATGGCATTTCAAGGGAGTATGTGAGCCCCTTCCACCGGGCGACGAATTCCGCGACTCGCTCGTCAGGCCTTTGTTTGCACCTGAATAGGTCTATGATGTTCGTCTTCCGGGTTGTGGAACTGAACTGGTAGAGGAATTTCATACGAAGGTCCTCCCAGCTAGTCACAGATTCGACAGGGAGCTGGCTATACCAGACGAATGTTGGTCCTTCTAATGTCTGAACGAAGAAACGGAGCTTGGCGGCCTCCTACTGCGTCGGAGTCCCTAACATAGACCTGCACCTCGAGTTATAGTGGGCTGGGTGCTGTGGCGGGTCTCCGGTCCCGTTAAAGGGGGTAAAAGTGGGGTTCCCAAATCCCAGTGGGGCCGGAATATCATCCAACCATGTTGGGTATGGATTGTCGTCCGGTGGTATTGCCACCTGCCGAGTTTCCAGAGCCTCTAAGAGGGAGATGAGTACCGCCATCAGATCGTTTGGATGCGGGTTCCTGTCCTGACGGGGATCCCGAACCACAAGCGCATTTTCGTGCTCTTCAATCTGGTAGTCAAGCTCAGCAGCTTGTGGGCGGCTGGCAGAGCGACTCTTGGGGCAGCGGGAGGAAACCGAGCGGGGTCCCTTGGGTGATCACGCCACTCAGGAGGGTTTGGAAAAACGTATCACGCCCTCTTGTCATGAGATCTATTCTCTCCTCTATCAGCGAACACGTCATGATCGTGGTTTACCGGGAGAATCTAGTTGAGGGGTAGTTGCTCCTGCCCCTGCAATCCTGGCCTAGGATCACTGTAGTCAAGCCGCTGCTCTATAATGCGTTCGTCCAGAATCTCATCAACCAGCCTCTTCTGCTCAGCAAGTTGTTGGCGCAGTGTGGCCTTCTCGAGATCTTCTTCTGCCTTCTGCACTAAGGCAGATGGGTCAGTGAGCTTGACAGCCCCGACGTGCTCTTTACCATTGCCGATGTTTTGGCTCAGTGTTAATGCTTTAGTGGGTGTGGGGAGGCCCAGGAGGTTACTCTGCTGGTGAGTAATTCTCCATGATGGATATAGTTGTGGATTTTCCTCTGTGGGTGAGTCCCCATCGAGGAGTTCCACACCGTTTCCCTCTCCTGACAGGTCAGCCATGTTGACTGCCACTTCCCTTAGCAGCATTCCCTCCAAACCGTTCGGTGAGTCGGGATGTCAGCGAATCGTACTGAAAAGAAGGGCAGCGTACTATCCCCATCCACGGACATGCACGTGGGGGGTGGTTTCCTCAATAACTTTGTGGATTACTTGAAATATCTGGATGCATTGTTGTTAGAGGGACCTATGGTAGCCAAGTGACTCGGGGTGCCGAACCGTGGGGAGCGCGGCTAGGTCGACCCGATGGCATTGCTCACCGATATACCTGAGATGTGCTTCACTCCCGAGATAAGGTGATCGCTGATGGTGAAGACGGGAGTGAGTCACCCAGAGAGTCCGACGGAAACATTCAAAATCTGCTAGGGTGAGCGATTATGGTATTTCAAAATCTGATCCTACGACCGTCCAAAACTTCTCGGGGAAGTGTCCTGTTTCGAGGATGGTCCAGAAGCTACACGACTGTGGTTCGGGATCCAGCCCTTGCTGCCCCTGCTCATCAACCGAGAATGGCCGGGGAACTGGCAGCGGTGTCGAGGCAGTCTTCTAGGCCGATGGGCTGGCCGACGGAGAATACGATGAGCAGACCGATTGGTTGTCGAATCCAAAGTCTTCCTCCAAGGGTTTCAATGTCCTGGCTACCATGTCACGATAGGATAGGCTGGAGAACAGGCCCCCTGTCACAGTGTCGGTGCTTGACGAGGGTGTGTCATGTCGCGACTCTTCCATCGGTCCCCAGAATAGTTCTAAACCCTCTCTGACCGAGGTGGAAGGTACTTCTGGAGAGTCCAATGGTAACTGCAGGTTTGATCCCAGGGGGTACACCATGTCCTCGTCCTTCTGGATATAACTTCGGAGGGAGGCGGGAATCATATAGATCTCAAATTCAAGGAGTACGAGGCTGAAGCGTCGCGTCCCTATCCCTGCCCTTGACTCATAGGACCGGGTGGAGGGCTCTATCGCCAAGTCGTACTCCGCCTCAGAGTCTGAGAAACGGACTGGTCTGATTTCCATCTGGCCTTCCCTAGCGTTTCTCTTGTGGCGATGACGTCCCGCCTTCCTGCCCCTAGGTAGCTCCTCGGGGCAGATCTGTTTTCCATCATGGAGTCCTCTGGCCGCAATAGTGTTGTGGCCGAGAGGACTACAGGCCGGGGTGCGAGGAGCACTGGGACAGATGTCGAAAGGGACCTGGGGAGGACCTCCAAGTGGGAGAGTGACCAGATATGCAACGACTCCATACTCACGGCCATCGGTAGGAGAAGTGACCTCGTACCCCATGCAGTGGGCGGTGGAAATAGACATACCCGGAGCGTAGCTATTACAGGGAAGCCTTTTACTTTCCAGAACGGTGTAACGGAGTAGGCCTTCATGGTGGATGGAACTACCGTGAATTGGTCTGCGGCGGCCATTGCCTGTGCCAATGACTAGGAGAGTTGACCCAACCTGCCTGCAGGGCGGTCGGGGCCTCGATCTGGGTCGGTCATGTAACTTCCCCTGCTCAATGGGTGTGGGGGTCTGATAACAGGAGTCAGCAGTGGCTCGGGCCACAGTGGTTGTTGATGTTGGTGCCCCAGGGCGGGCATTCTCTTCCTCTCATGCCCGACGCTGGTGTTGGGTCAGATGGGTTGGAGCCGGTAGTGCGGTCACATAGATCGCCTGCTCCTTGTCCCAGGGGGTTGGGCAGCGGCGTCGACGCAGCCTGGCAGGGGCCCTTGCCATGGACCCTTGAAGCGAGTCTCTGATTGTGAGAACCCGGACATCCCCTACCTCATCAGCATAGGGAAGGGAGGTGTGAAGGCGCTCCGGGGATAAACTCCCAAAATGGTTGAACGTTGGAGTGGGGAGCGGTGGCTCCCGGCGTGGCCCTCAGGGGCGGTGATGGCGTTGAGGCATATCTGTCTCTAGATACAAACGGGCCATGTCCCTGGTGGGGATGACCCCTTCCTTTTCGTACCTATGAACCAAGTTGTTGATCACCCTTCGTTGGATGATCTCTGAAGGGGAGAGGGGGCGTGAGCGCCCTGCAGTTGTGGCAGTTGGATCAACTATGAAAAAGGTGGGACCATGCAGGGTGGCCATGTCGGTACTGCCTTTGCCCCTACACTGGTGGAAAGGTGGTGATCGAGCTCCGGATGCAGCGATCTGAATCCTGGAAGCAGTGAGATGAACCCACTAGTGCTAATAAAAAATGAAATCGACAACCAATAGATCAACGCCATTCTGTCTTCCGTAGTTGGTAAGAGGGATCCATGCTGACGAAGTTGCATAATGGAGTGCTCAACGTCCTGACTGCCTCAACCCCTGCGGGTTTCACGTCCCGATGCTAGTTGCCCGGACCTGGTGACATGCTAATCTTCTGACACCCCGAACGCTACCAGTCTCTATATTGAGGAGAAGAAGTTCACGTCAGGTTCACCATATTATGTTTCTGACGCTTTCCACTAGGGTGCGCACGCGCATCCATTACGTAGGAGAGGAAGTGTGGCTTGTTTCCCCGCATTCCCACTTTCCAAAGGCGGGCGACATCTGTTCCTTGTTCAGGAGCACCAACTCCTTCATCGAAACCGAGATGATGGGATGTCGGTTCATCCTTCCATGGATTCCTCCTCAGATATCTTCACCTAGTCTGGGTCTCCCTCATAGATTTAAGACATATTCATGAACCTCTCTCCTAGTTACATAGTTTCATGGACACAAGTTAATTATCCTGCTTCCATCGGGACGCTCCAAGGGGTCTGGTCGGGGCAGCAACCTTCAGTGAGGAGAATGGTCATGCTGGGGTGTCGTTGGAGCACCTTGACGCTGGGGGATTGGGATGTCTGTCTTATGTCCCTTATTATAGGGCTTCTCGAGGGCGCGGAATCCTGAGTCATCCCACATCGAACCCGGGGAATTGTGTTCCACTTGATGTTTTTCTTAGCTTCCCATGTTTAACATGGGGTATGCCACGAGTTTAACGTCTTTCGAAGATGGATCAGACTGATCGGAACACTGAGAGTGGATCAGATTGAAGGAACCCCTAGGGGGAACACCAATATTGGGGCCAGCACATGGGCGGCTTCCCGGATACTATGGAGTGAAATGAGGTGGCATGATCCCACCAGGATGTGGCGGCCCAGGTAAGGATTGGGATGGGTGATGGAGTGAAGAGGGGCTTGAACCTCATGGAGGCTTCCGACGTATCCCCATGGCTGGGAATCAAAGTCTGCGAAGTTCGGTGATACGGTGGGACACCTGAAAAGGTGACCTGTGAGAATGAATGCATGGATTGCATCCTAGAGGTAGTAAGACCTCCGGGCTAGGGAATGAGCTTCCCGAGGCACGTGGGCTCGAGGGAGAGGTCAGGATGATATGTGGGTGTTGCATATGGGGGTTATGCTCTGAGGCAGCCCGTGATTGTGGATATGGGGCTTACGCTCTGAGGCAGCCCATAATGGTGGTTGTAAACCGACGTGGAGGGGTCGGAACAACTGAGTGATGGGCTTGAACCTCATGGAGTCTTCCTACGTACCATGTGTGAGCACGGATCAAAGTCCAAGTAGTTCAGGGCACACAGTTTAACGTCGTGCGGGATGGGATACAGATTAACGTCATGCTGGACGGGAAATTTGGAGCTTACGCTCTGAGGCGGCCCAAAGTGTTGGAGAACTGACGTGAATAAGTCGGAACGACTGGGTGGTGGGATTGAACCTCATGGAGGCTACCTACGTACCAGGCGTTAGCATGGATCAAAGTCCACGTAGTTCGTTGGGATGGGGCTTACGCTCTCAGGAGGCCCATGGAGGATGTCATGGTCGATGCTCTCTTTAAGCCCACGTGAGTCATACTCGGTGTGAGAAACAAGAGGCATCAGGGACCAGAAGATCACATCGCGAAGGGTGCATCCGTGAGAAGTGGAGAGGGGCGTACTTGTTGAACTTCCCAAAGAGGAAACAGGGACTTACGCGTGGTTAGTAGCCCTTAGTGCTAGGACTTACTCCAAGATAGAGGCCTGTGGTGCAACAAGGCATAGAGGGAGAGAAATTTTGGGACCGAAAAAAAGAGATGCCACGTTCCCTATCACTCCCTCCACTGTCCTTGGCAGTGGGGAAGTACGGAGGTGCATGGGTGCAACCTTCCACAAGAGGGACTAGGGGATTACGCTCTGAGGCAGCCCTTCCCCTGTGGACAAACGCCACTCCAAAAGGAGGATGTCATTCCATGTAAGGAAGATTTCATTCCCGTTGAGACGAGTGGTGTAAAGAATGTCCGAGCCAGGGGGAACCCTGCGTGCGAGGCACGAGGTTGGATCATATTTTAACATCATGTGTTGAGGACGAGGTTCTTGGCAGTTTAACATTCTGCAGCTCGGACGAGGTGGGTTCGCTCCACACCCCTAGGGCTTACGTGCCCAACACCCTCTACCCCTTGTGGGAGGGAAGGCATCGATAAGGTCGTAGTGAAGGGGGGGCGCAGGGCAAACCATCAAGGGGTCCGCATTAGCGTGGCTATGCGAAGAAGCAATAGCCATTAGCGTGCCTATGAGAAGAAGAATGAGGAAAATCAATGCAACGGAAAACACAGCCCAAGGGACCTTGAGGTTACTTTGTACATTCCTGGAAGGCCGTATCGGAAAACAACGCATGGCGTGCATGCCCGGTATGGGGGACATCAGGAGCCTATGCATGGAGGCACCCGGGGGGCGTAAGGTGGGTGGTTATGGGGTTTTGTGTTCAAAGAGAAGGTTTGCACGCAAAACACCGGGATGGCACGCAAGTGGGGTAGAGGTATTGCACGTGTCTAGGGGGATTGCGCGCAAAGGGATTTGATTGCGCGTGGGGGGTAATGGCCGATCCCTAACGTATGGAAAAACCTAACGAAGGGATTGTGCACAATTTGTAAGGGATTGCGCGCAATTGGAGGGGATTGCGTGCAATGGGAAGGGATTGCGCGCAAAGGAGGAACCCTGAGGAGTTGGAAAATTCACCTAAGCCAGTGGGATTGCGCGCAAAGGCGAACCATGTGGAAAGGTTGCGTGAAAAACGTTATTACTTGGTAGTTATATTGCGCTCGTGGGAGTCTGATTTGCTTGCACGGGAGAGGGTCTGAATTCCTCAACCCTAAAACGGTTGGGGTCGCCTTCTATTTATAGGCATTCACCATCGCGGAATCCGGGTGGTGCGCGAAATGTTTCTCTCCAGGACCAGTCGGCGCGCAAGGCCTCCCCACGCGGAACCGGGCGCGCAAAATTGCACGCTAAACCGATTCTTTTCTGCGAATCCTGTGAGTCCTTCACACGAAAAACATTTTTCCACACGAGTTCCCTTAAATTTCGCGCACCACTTCCGAGCCCTCCGGACCGGGCCTCTGAGTCCGAAGATGACTTTGCTTCGTCATTCCGAAACATCCTCTAGGAGTTATGGAATTTTTCGGCATCTACAGTATCATTACATGAGATTATTATCAGTGTATATTATTTGATAACATAATTTTATGAAATGAAGAAAACAATGTAATTGAAGTTGTAGTGAGGTAATTTGCATTGGGTGCATCATTAGTGGTATGACATTAATAGAACAATCCAAAAACAAATTTTCACTTTCAGTAGGAAGAGCTGTCATGGACCTAGTTAATTTGGTTAGTATTACCTTTAATAAATCCATCACAATGGTATAAGAAGGTATATGATTATATTTATGTCAATTAATAATAAATCAAGAAACGATGATGACACAAATTTGGCATTCTTCCTTAAAAAATATCATGAGACAAAGATTATGTTACACAACCTATGTTTGTTGGATGATAATTGTTACTATGAATTTTACATATCTATTTAATGGTCTTGATGGGTTTCTAGGATCTCCTCCTAGTCTATTGATATTTTTCAATTCTACTGATATAATGTTTTAAAAGGTCACACACTTAGAATATTCAAAAGTCTTCCCTATTCTAATAAATAAGAGTGTAGGAAATAGTGGGAGTCAGCTCAGGGTTCAGGATATGTCTAAGGATATACGGTCATTAATGAAAAAATAAATTTATATTATAAGTGTTTAGAATATTTTTAATTGAATTTATTTATTAAATTTAAATACATTGGTTAACTAAATACATAGAAAATATTTTATGAATGAATATTATTTAAATATTTAAATTTTATTTAAATTTTGTGGGAATGATGACTAAAGTTAAGGACTCACTTTTATCACGTAATATATTTATAAAATTATAAGTATTCAAGAAAAATATAAATAATATATATGAATCATTAAGTTAGTCATAATATTTTTTATGACATATATAGTAGATAATAAATCTTTGGGGGTAGAGGATCCATTTCTGAGTATTTTGTGCACCTAACTATATAAGGCGTATGAGGCTCTCACATAGAAAACTATTCTGTTCTCAATCAATGAGATTCTCTCTCTCCTATCACCTTATTTCTATCGGTATAATGTCTCATTCCAAGAACTCGATCATTTCTCTTCTTCATATATTGAGGTAATAGTATAGTTGGGATTTTTGAGACGTCAAAGGCCTTGTCATATTTTTGTGCTATTACTCGGAATTTGATGATCAACGCTCCCACAAACTTTCAAATCATGATTGGATGATCTATGGGTAATTGGATTTAGTTCCTTAAATAAATTGTCTCTAATAAGGAGTCGATGTTTAGTGCGGATTCATATCAAAAGAGGTAATTTTTTTATTTACTTAATTCACTTAAAATTTATCTCACAAAGATCACAGAGCCTTTACGGGGAATTTTCTTCAAATATGATGGTGTAGTTACATCATTATATGGTGAAAATTTTTAAATCTCCATCCCATATTCTTCCACTTCATACACTCGTACCTTTTGAAAAATGGTTTTAAGGAATTCATCTTTCAAGTATAAGATGATTTTATAATAACTATACAATTAGCAATCATTATTATACATATTTAAATTCATAGAGTCGAATTTATAATCTATACATTTAATTTAAATTATTAATTATTAAATAATATTTTATTTAATTTAAATGGAATGAAATTATGCATTTGAAAATAGTTTTCAATAAAAATAAGTATTTTCAAAGTTCATTGAAAAAATAACAATTCTCAAAAAAAATCCCAAATATTCACCCTAAGTCAATTTTCATATGTTGGCTTCTAAAATGAAGTAAATTTTATCAAATATGTATGAAAAATGTAGAATAAAAATAATTATATTATTCTCTCATAAAAAATGATCAAAAAATAAAGTTTGAAGAAAATGTATTTCTGAATAATAAATTATCTTTACTAAAACTTGAGTGAATATTTATTAATAATTTACCACAAAATTTATATTGAGTATTAATTTCATATATATTTCATAAATTAATTAATCCTATTCATACCCATCTAGTTAATGTCTATCTTATAACAATCATATTTAAAAAATATAGTTCAGGAGACATTTAATCCTAATGTTGTTTTTTGTATACACCATCGAACAGGATGACCGTATTTCTTAAAAATAATTGGGGTTTTAAACATTCCTTTTAATAGAAGTATCTCAAACTTCTTGAGGTTTTTGTTTTTCTAAATAAAATATTCAAATTAGTTTTTCATTGTGTTATCTAGATCTATCTATTCACCTTCATCAACTTCACTTCTTGACGTATAAATGCATTCTCTAAATGATCCAAAAAATAGTATCATCTTATTAGGGATTTTATTATTTGTATTTGTCTTCTTATTATTTTCAAAAAAATGTTTCTTATTTTCTATTGAATAAATTCTTCTTTATTCCACCAAATTTGGTTCAATATTTTGAGATTTTACCCTCTTTCTTATGATTTTTCTCATCATCTATCCTAAGTTTGACAAACATCTTATTAGGAAAATATATGTTCACATTTCCAATGTAATTCCAACTATAAAATCTTGGTGGTATTTTTCTTTTACCCAAACTATATTCATTCTTGATTTACTATGGTAAAAGAAAAATGATTTTATTATAATACTTATCTATATTTTCATCATCAAGTTCATAAGATTATGAAATTTCATCATCTTCGATTTTGAACTTTCTCACATACTTAAAATCCATCCAATATTTGATATGCTTCTTGAAATCTCGTATCCTTTAAATTTCATAAACAATGAGAATGTTATTTAATTCTTCAATAATAATACATTTTGTATCTTCCAAGGATGAAACTTTAGGATCAAACATGTCAGGAAAATTTCTCATCAAATTCTTTACAATAGTTGAATCATCCAAATTTTATCCAAAGACTAAAATATTAATAACAATTTCAATGACTATTAAGAAGTAATAAAAGACATTTTACTATTTATCCATCCATATATATTCAAATTTTCTTCTCCAAATTTTTAATTCCACCTCCCTAACTTTAACATTGCATTCATAGCTTCATTCTAATTTATCCAAAATTTCCTTGGAATTTTTAATCCCTATAAAATTTCTAAAAAAAATTCTAAAAGTGAAATAAAAATATCATTTTGATCTTTACATTAACATCTATATTTCTATTATAAGAGAATTTTATAATAACTTTTGCAGAAATAAGTAGAAATCCAATTGTTACTACATCTTTATGTTCTATAGAAAAAAATGAGATTGGGAAGAATCCTATTTTTTCAACAATAATAATTATGTAAATTAAATGTTTGAACACCCTAATTATTGATAGAATTAAAATTTTAAATCTTAAATATTTAGTGGATCTTGCTAAAGGAACGTGGAACTAATTCTAATTGAAGCACATATGAGGGGTGTCCCACCACTGAGAAGGTATTGGTTTAATCAGTGGTTCATATTTTTTGATTTTTATCCTTATAAATAAACTCCTTTGTTACTATTTAGGATATGATTAAATATTGTCATTAATTTCACTTTACCTAATTCATTGAAATTAAATAGCATAGGAACACAATATTTTTACACGGTTTGATCTCACTTTCATCCTAATCCATGTTTTGACTGGATGGACCCCCAATCAGGGAATTTAATATATATGAACAAGAGTTTGAATCATTGAATTATTCAACAATATAGAGTCACTCTAGAACTTTCAGAGTCCCACTAGAAGATCTGTTTCACACTACCATATTAAAAATTAAAACAAATGACACCAGAAAGATCACCTATGAATCCTTGTCAATCATATAATAATTGATAGAGACGTTTCTAGAGAGATGTCAAGATAAAATGAAAAATAGAATATCACTTATTTAAGATTACATAGAGTAGATAATGTTGCTCTTTCTCACTTTCCCAAGAATCACACAAACATACTCAAGTTCAAGCCTTTTTTTAATAAAAAATAACTACATGTGATATTTTCATAACTATAAAGAATAACTTCCCAATAATATCTCAATATATATGGGATACATAAAAAATGATATGTTTAATGTACACCCCAAAAAATAATGGTCATTAGTTTTTAAATATTCATTTCCAGGGATCATAAATCCTTCATCAAGTGTGGTTGACCATCCAACTAAGATTAAATGCAAAAAAGTAACTGAATTTTCAGATATTGTGAAATATCATTATTTATTCCTCTTATGGATTATTCAATACCCAAAAGCGATAGGAGAAACTAATTTCTTCATGTGTTATACACATACCCATGATATGAATGTATACATAGAGTTCCCCTTATTCAATGAGCACACAACTCATCTTGGTGACATCATCTTATGAAATCCATGTATTCAAAACATTACTCAATTCTCAGGTATGAAGGACCATCTATATGCATGCATCAATAATATGAACTCACTAATCCCTTATATAATGAAATAATGGATACTTTGCTTTTCATCATGCGATATCATCTCTCATTTAAACTACTCTTCTCATGGTATCACTTTTCTTATTGCGGTAGAATTCAATAGCTAGCGGTAGCAAGAAATGCCTGGTGATAACAAATAATTCCTAGTAGTTTCACTTGATAACTAGAGGTAGAAAAAAATACCTAGTGGTATCACCCAATGCGTGGAGATAGAACATAATAACTTATGGTAGAAAGGAATTAGATACCCTTACATAAGCAATATCCTATAATTACATGAGTTTTCATATTGGTGTGATGCCCTTACACATGCCACCCTAGAATGATTACACAACCTCTATACCCATACATAGCCTCATGGTTACCTGAACATGGGTAATCGAAATCTTGGAATACATTTAGGCACAACCGGATACCCTTACACAGAGCTACAGAAATCATTGAGTACCCTTACGTATCTTTACTATACCATTATGAATTCCTTGGTTACCATTACATGATATGGGATATTAACGAGTTACCCTTACGTATCCTCTTAAATACCCTCACATTGTTTCATGTTTTCCTTAATATTTCCATTTTTTACTTCAGAATGGACTTTACATAGTTTATGGTTCCCCTTGGTTTACCCATACATAGGTAATTCTACCATTGCGTTTCCTGTATAACGTAGTCAATTCCATTATACAGGTAATGAAATTTTCAAAATTACTTTTACATAGGTATCCAATATTACTCAAAAATATATACAGCCTTCTGAAACTCCTTAAGGAAAATCCCAAGCCCTTCCAATTTCAAACAACTATTGAAGACTATGTTTCTACTCCCACCAAATTTTTTTTTGAATTCCTTTGAAGAATAGTACAATAATTATAACCATTATAAGGATAATTACACAAGTATAGAATCCCATGCCATTAAATATCTCCATAATAATTATCCAAGTGTTTCAAAATGATCTTTAACACAGATTTACTCATTGAATACTAATTCAAAACAAAGGATCAGCAATCTCCCCATTTTATTTTTTTATCAATATCTCTTCATTTACTTTATGTTCAATATGTGTGCCCAAAAGTTCTCTCCCTTATTTAAAAACAAATTCAATATATAATGTTGGGGTTTTCTCATATTTTATTCTTCTATTCAAGGAATTATTGATTATATTCATCTTTTTCAAGGATAAGGTTGATACTCCATGGTTTCATTAGCAATGAGACTTTATTTGATCTACTCTAAGTCTATCTAGGACAACTTGATATAGAAAATAAAAGAGATATAATAATGGATTTCTATTATTTCCATAAACTACATTGCATGTGATGTCATGCTCATAAATTCTCAATTATCATGATAGGTAATTATAATACAAGTACTACATTATCCTGGACACACTTGAACAAACACATTATAAAGTTCCTATGTAAGAAAAAATATCTCCCCCTTTATATCATTAATTATGATCCCCTTTTTGAAATGATTAAAAATTTATATTTATAAAAACATAAATAATGACATTAGAATCTTAAGACAAGTGGGGGATTCTATCTCTATTTCTTCAAATGAGATGTAAATACTGAACATGATGTTTTGACATTAATTCAATAAACCTCACTCTATAATATCATTGGTGAATATTTCTTCAATCCGATATCATGTAGAAATATATCCTAGTTTGAAGTCACTATCTTCCACCTTTTATTTGATGTAATTATATCTAATATAAATGTGTTTTGGTATTGAATGTTTCACTGAGTTTTTGGATTATCATATATTACTTTTATTATCCCAAAGAAAATTTAGTGGCCTCTTAGGATTAATCATTAAATATAATAATTGTACTTTATTCCAGATCATTTATTTACAAGAATGTGTAGTTGATACATTATTTTCCTTATTTCTGCTTAGTGTCACTAAATTATACTTATTATTATTTCATCTAACACAACCCTCTCCCATGAAGAAACTTCCACCTAGACTTGATATTATATTTGTAAAGTAACCTTCCCAATCTACGTCAGAAAATCCCAAAAAGTTTAACTTCACATTGTGTCCAAATAGAATCCCATAATTAAGAGTTTCCTTCACATATATCAATTTTTTCTTAGCATCCAACAAGTGAGACAATTTAGGATCACTCTGAAATCGTTCACATATAGTCACTTCATAACCAATATATGGGATTAAAACTATTAGATAAATAAATATTCCAATGATTATTTTGAAAGAACTTTTGTTAACATTACCTCCAATTTCATCCTTGGAAAATTTGGTTTCAATTGAAGTGAGAGTTGAAATATATTTTACATTCTACATTCAAATTTTTTTCAGCAAATCCCAAACATTATTTTCATAAGATAAAAATATGTAATTCTATTTCATCTCAGTCTAGAATCCAATAAAGTGTGTCATATCACCAAGCATTTATATCCCAAAATCCATTTCCATATTCTCAAAAAACTCCTAACAGAGAAACTATTTTTTGTCTAAAATTATATTTTCATCCACAAAGAAAATTACAATGATATTACCTACATCTCTTTCATATTGAGGTTACTGTCAACTTTACCTTTTATATACATAATATTCCTTAAAAAACAATCCAATTTGAAATACCAAGATCTAGTGGCCATATTCAAACCATGCATATCTTTCTTAAATAAGTATTCCATGATTCTAATATTTTCTCAAAAAACCATCATATTGTTCTATATAGAGTTATTCCTCGAGATCACCATTTAAAAAGGAAGATTTCACATCCATTTGATAAAATATGTAACATTTTTATGATTTCACATACAAGAACGGTCTGATAGTCTTTAATATTTATACTAGTGAAAAATTCCCTTAAAATTCAATATCATGCATTTATGAATTTTATTTCCCACAGGCCTATATTTGTTCCTTGAAAACTCATCATTACCATTTAGTTTATTTTTTATAACATACTTTTTTCTAATTACATTTTTATTATTTGGTCTTGGCACAATATCCCAAGTGGATTTATTCTTTATAAGATCATGTTCATCAATAATATCTTGTATCCACTCATCATGGTTGACTTCTTTGACCACTATTTGATGTTAATTTTAAAATATTAGTGGAGTTTGATCTTAAATTAACAATATTTATTTGGTTTGAACTGGATCCTATTGATTCCAAAATATATTTTGAGTTTTAATAGGATTCTTTAAATATTTATACAATTTTCTCTCAATTTCAACATCTTTATCTTCATTAATTTTTTTTAAAATCAGTATTAATAGTGACTTTATCTTTATTAGTAGCTTAATAATTCTTCTATTTTACATCTATATGCAATTTTATACCGAATATTATAGATCTGACTCAACTATTATATCTAATATTTTTATTATTTTCAATAATATTAAATTTTCTATAGTAAAATATCTTGGGAAAAGATTACAACATATTTAGACACTACCATTTGATAAGAATCCAATGAAAACATCTTCCCTTACTTTATATTAAAAATTTCCAAGACTTTTTTTCATACTTTTTATAATAAAAGGAATTTAAAAAAAATATTAATAAATTTTATGTTGTATTTATCTTACACTGCATTTCATATAGATTTTTTTTCTTTTCTTATTAGACACTTATTCTGTCTATTTACGGTAGTATGTACTTATTCTCTCCATAAATACTTTGAGATTTTTTGTTCAACCAACATAGTCTTTCTCATCTCAACTATTATTCTGTTATTCCTATCAGCTAATATAATTTTTGTTGAGTATATGGTGTGTTATAATAATTATTGATTCCATGTTTAGAAATATATCTTTAAGAACCACCACATATAAAATCTTCACCAATATCTGATCTCATTTTCTTGATGTATAGACATGTCTCCTTGTCTTCATTCCTTTTGAATGTTTTGAACATATTTATTGCCTCTCACTTATGGTTGATAAAATTGACATTATTCCATTGATTATAATCTTCAATAGATGTAATTAAATTAATACCACCTCTAGTTTAATTTTTTTTCATTTTAACAAATGAGTAAATATGTATAAGCTCATGTTTCTGGAAGATAATATGTCCACTCCTTTATGTGACCCTTATGACATTTTCCCTTTTGGATAGGTTTTATTTATTTCATTATTTCTAGTCTTCATCTTAGGTGGATATCTTAGTATATCATGATTTAAAATTAAACTCATCCTTCATTAGAAAAGATGAACTACCCATATATTCCATCATTAATTTCTATCTTTATCACTCAGGTAGTAAGAATCGGTAGGATCTCCAATTTAGAAAAACAAATCACTGGTTCTTCCCTATTAAGTAACGATCCTTCCATACCTTGTTCCTTTGATGATACGTGTATTATTTTTGAATACCACCTAATGTATATTATGAAAAATATGGTTGGAACTATACAAATTTTTATTCATCCCTTAAACAAATAAAACATCATTAGAATTATGATTTTGGGGTTCAATCTCAACTGACTAACTCCATTAATTTTCAAAAAAACAATAATTTTCATATTTCACAATTCCTCATTCATGTTTATCAATATTTCTCCAAAATATTGTGTTACCAATCATGTGTGATGAAACAACCACTATAATGTATCTATGAAAGGGTTTTTCTTCTTGGATTCAAAGTAGATTTAACAAGATGTTATTTTTCTCCCTTTATCATCAAAATTCACATTTCCTTTTTCAAAATTCATAATTTTTGTAGGTAAAAAAGTCATGAAATATTCAGTAATATAACTCTAATGATAAAATATACAATAAACTTCTTCTATAAAATCATATTTTATATATATTGATAGATATAATGTGTATCTATTCACTTATTCTTTATTTTTTAAGACTATTCTCCTTTTCTTAGAATAGATACCCCTTAGTTCATGTCTAATTTATAGTCAATAATTGTTATACTAGTATGAGTAGAAATTATTCCCAAACACTCCACAATACATTTAGTATCTTATTAACATTGATCTTCTATACTAATAATAGTTATTTCCTAAAGAGTGTTGATGTTGTCTTTCCATATACCGTGGAAATCTATGTTGTGAGGGGGAAAATATTTTTGAAGACTCACTTTCTTCTATTGATTTCAAAGAGGATTTTTCAAGAGACTTGATGGTCCATACAAGTCTAGGATTGATTTTAGAACCTACATTGTGAGACATATTAGGTTTATTTTGAAATTTATAGGGATCTAAATCAACCTAATTCTTTGACCCCTCATTTCACCAACTTGTTACGATTCATCCTTGATCTCAACATATATATTGAAATCACCAATGATATTTATTAAATCATTCTTATCATTGAGATGCTTTTATTGTGTCTTATATTTTTCTTTTTATTTGATAGAATGTTTGTTTAAGGTATTTTACCATATTCCCCATTTTACCTACTTTCATTCTATATCCCTTAATCTTATATTTGAAAAAATCCTTTTATATTTCATATTCTTCCTTTATTTCTAATAGTAGTTCATTATATTTCCTATTATATATGTTTCTATCATTGAAAGTTTCTAATTCATTTTTAAATATATAAAGTACCTCTATTTTTTCACTTTAATCATTTTCACTTCATGAGGTATCAATCCCTTTTTCACATGAGTCATGAAATTAGTTTCATATTTTGATTAGGTTTGTGATGTTGAGTATTATTCTTATTCATTTCTCACAAGGATTCGTATTTTAATTTTAAAAAAAATCTTCATTATTCTACCAAATTAGGATAAACCATTTAATATTTTACCCCATTTCTTCTCTGGATATTTCTCATCATCTATCTCGGGTAGGGAGACTTCTTTTTAGGAAGAATTATGGTGAAGTGTCCATTATCAATAAAATTTTCAAAAATTTATGATAGTTTAAATTAGACCATAAAATATACCTTCTTGAATTTATTTTATAAAATATTAATGATTCTTTTATAATATTTATCTTCATCTTCATCATCAGATTCACTTGACTCTAAAATTTCCTCATCTCTGATTTTGGGCATTCTCATGGCCTCAATATCATTATCATATTTGATCTTATACATGAAATATGGGATCATTTTCATTTAATAAATAATGAAAATATTATTTAATTCATCAAGAGTAATATCTTCTCTATCTTCCTAAGATGAGACTTTAAGATCAAACCTTTTAGGAAACCTTCTCATTAATTTTTTGAAAATGGCTGAGTCATCTGGATTTTATCTAAAAGCATGAATATAACTAAAAATTTCTTTGACTCTTTTGAAGTACTCATCAATGTTTTCTTCTTCATCCATACTTATATATTCAAATTTTCTTCTCCAAATATGAACTTTTGACTTCTTGACTTTAACGTTTCCTTCATATCTGCTTTCAAATTTATCCCAAATTTTATTCGCATTTTTGAGTCCTATAGCCATAGTGTGAAGATTTTATAAAAGGTTCATAAAAATGAATTTTGATATTCTCCATAAACTTCCATATTTATATTATCATAAAATTTCATAAGTGAATTTTCAATAGTATGTAGGAATCCAACCATTACTACATCTTAAACTTTACGTCCAAGAGAAAGAAGATAGGGTAGAATCATATTCTTGCAATTTTTATAGTTTATTCTATCCAATATTGGAACACACTTACTATTGAAAAATTAATATTCTCTATATTGATTACTTAGTAAATTTTAATAGACTAACCAATCTATGATACCAATTGGAGTTCCTGGGGATAATTTTCACCATTGAGAGGGGGGTCTAATCAGTAGTGTTTTTTTACAATTTTTCTTTTATTGGAAATAAACTCATGTTTACCTATTATTATCAAATCCACTATTATAATAATTTCCCTTTACTGAATATAGATCAATTAAATAGAATATGAATATAGTATTTGCATATGTTTGGGTCTCAATGGGAGCCTAATCTTTATTGTGATTGGTTAGACCCCCAATCAATTATTCTCCACTATAATCAAAATAGGTTACACAATATAGTTATTCAATATCATAGAGACACACTATGCTTCTAAGTCCCACAAGAATAAAAGCATCACATTTCATAATAAAACATTATTTCTAAGGACACTAAAAAGATCCCCTAGGAATGGTGGTTTCTCATACAATAATTGTTAGATATCTTTCTCTAGGTTCTTCCAGATAATAAAAATATCACAAGTTCACATCACCAATATTCTAGATAATAGTTAATTTTTCCTTTCAAAAATTTTCAAAAATCCAAAACATATTACCTAGTGTCTATATTTTTTATAAAAAATAATAGTATATGATATTTTCATGCCTATAAATAATAACTTCTTGACAATATCTCAATATGTATCATATTTTAAAAAAAGTGAAACTGAATATACACCCACAATTATCTTGATCTTCAGTTTTTAACTCTTCATGGACCATGATCATAAATCCTTCATCAATTGAACCTAAACAACCATATAAGAATAATCACACATATTCCCTGAATTTGTATATATAGGGAAATTTCACTATTCATTCATCTCAGAGATTCTTAACAACCCACAGGCTTCTGGAGAAATTTCATTCTTTATATGTTATAAATATACTCAAAATATGTATAAAAACATCAATCTTAACTTATTAAATGGGAACACAACTAACTCAAATAAATCATCTTATGAAATATTTTTCTTCATATCATAACTCTATTCTCATGCATACAAGATAATATGAATGAATAACTCAATTATCTTAACTCACTAATTCATTCTCTCATAGAATAATGAACAATCTATATTCTGTCGTGTGATATCATCTCACAGTAGCACTACTCTTCTCATGGTAGAAATTATCTTCTCATTTTTGGACTAAATAATTGGAAATAGAAAGAAATACCTAGTGGTAGAACATGATAACTATAGGTAGAAAGAAATACATGGTGATAACACACAATTCTTGGATTTAGTACTGGATAACTAATAGTAGAAAGGAATTGGATACCCTTAGGTGAGTAGGATCATAACATTTTGTGGATTTAATTAATCATGGGAAACCCTTATGTAGTTTTCTCTATAAGTCGTACGCATCCTTTTTACCCTTACATATCCTTTCGGTTACCTTTATGTGGGTAATAGAAATCATGGAATACCTTTACACCTGACCAGATAACCATACCCAAAACATCATAAATCCCTTAATACCCTTATACAACTTGCCTATACCTTTACAAAACACTTTATTATGACTACCAGAGATAGTATATTCATGGGTTACCTTTACATTTCCTCTCAGATACCCTTACACAGTGAAAGTTCACCTTTAAATGGGCTTCTGAACTTCAACGTGACTTTTAAATTGCACATGGTTCGCCTTGGTTTACCCTTATATAGCTAATGTTACCTTTATGAAACCTATATAAGTTATTATTTTACTTTATGTAGGTAATAAAATTTTCCAAATTACTTTTATATTGGTTTCCAATATAACTCAAAAACATATATAGAATTCATTAACATCATAGCCTCAATCCCAATGCCATTGAATTTCAATCACATGTTATAGAAAGTTTTTCTATACCCACCAATACTTGTCATGAATTACATTGAATATCAGTACTTCAATAATTACTTTTACAAGGATAATTTATCAAGCAAGACATTTAATTTTATTAAATTAATCAACAACAATTCTACAAGAATCACCAACTAACCTTTAACACATATTGTCTCATTGACAACAAATGGAACACTTGATGTCAAAAAAACAAGAATATTCTTATTTATACATAAACTATTTCTATAAGTTAATTTTTAATTATATTACACTTTATTGAAAAATGTTTTATAAGAAATATTCATGAAAGTTTCTAAATAAGTTACTTTTAACTCTTTTTACCAATGTATAAAAGAATATTTTTATCATTTATTGCATGACTACCTTTTCTAGCCATCAGGACCATTATTATTTGAGATGACTGCACTATATGTTTATATGTATTTATAAAGAAAATATTAAATCCCAATTTTCTAGGGAATTATTTCTTAATATTTTTCATAGAAAAAATATTTTTATTCAAATTTTTACATGAAACATTAAAACATTTATGAATATGAATTAAATGGAGTAATTTATGATATTATATGAGGGAAATGAAATATTCTTTGTGATTTAGTTATTTTATGGTTCTTGGTAATTGTTCATAATAATGGGTGATCTTGATATATATCTCAAATTCTATAGGTATTTTTTTTTTCTCTAGATAATTATGTTGGAATAAAAAAGGGTTATTCCATTCATTAAATTTATTATAATAGTGAATGTAAGAGTGATATTAATATTGTGTCGTAAGGCACCTATATGAATTTTCTATGCATGAAAATAAGTTTTCATGATTGTCTCTTAATTTCATAATGAATGATAATGAGTTTATTTTTAATAGAAATTTTATTCCCCTTCTAAGGGTGGAAAGTATGTTTTTTAGAACATGTTTTTCATCAGTTATCATGTTTTCCTACATTACACTCATGATTATTATTTTTCATTTTTTATTTATTAAAAAAATAATTAATACATTAGGCTTTGATGTTGATTTCAAATATAATCAATGATTATTTAGAGGCCAATGTTTATAATGTAAAAATAAAAAATTTTGACATATATTTTCAAAACAATTAAAAAGGAATAACTGGTTTTCCATTCTTGTAATATCCTTTAATGAACTTTATTTTTATCATACTAAGTTTTCAATTGTTTTTCATAAGTCTTAAGGATGTGTAGGGATTTTAGTGATACTAATGGGGACACAACCTAATTGAAGAAAATGTTTTTTTATGAAATGGGAGTTTAAATTTAATAATAATGTATTTATAGAAAAGGGGATATTGAGTAGAAGTGTAAACTTTGTTTTATAAGGTTTTGATATGTAATATTGTTTACAAATTCTTGAAAACATCAAATCCAAAAGATCATGGGAATTTAAGAAAATTTAATCATTTTTATTAAACTCTTACTTAGATGTTATTAAAGGTACAAGATTTTATAGTAGGTATTAGGGAAAAGTTTATATAACTTTATCAGTTTGTATATTCTTTGATAATAAGTAAAAAGGGATTCTATAACAACAATGGTAAGTATTTTATACATATTTATTCTTATTTTTGGATAAATTGAAAGCTTTGAATATATTATGACATGGTTAAGTATATCTTAGTGTTTATCCTTTTTAAAAGATGGCTTAGTATGATATTACTCGATATACTCACAATAACTATTTTTCATTTATTAAATGGCTATAACTAGTAGGAACAATTCTAATGATGGATAAAAAGGACAATGTGATGGTTTTTCCAAATGATAACAAAAATTTGATAGGAGATGGATTAAAATATCATGTGGTTATGACTAACCATATATCTAAATATATGATTAATAACTTGAACCTATATGAGTTTCCCTAGATAGAAAATAAAAGTTAAATGTAGTTTCATTGAAGTTTAGGTGATAAAGATCATAAAGGTTAAAAGATTCAACTTTGTACATGTCATGAATTTGGGAAGAAATACCCATATAAGTCTATCAAAGGAACATGAAGATGTTTCAAATGTGGGGAGTATAGGAATTATAAAAATCAATGTCCTAGGAGGAAATATATTGAAGGATATTAGTAAGATCATATGAATAAAGATTTATTATGGTCATATGTTGAAGATGAATAAACTGTGAATAAAATATAAAAGTTATGTGTTATTTTAACAGTTTTTTCTATGTATAAAGTAGAAAACATATTTAGATTCAGATTTATGAGTCATAGGAAATGATTCATATTTATGAATGAAATTATTAAGGGATTAGTTAATAAAACATGGTTAAAGGTTTATAAATGATGTTGAATGATTAAATTATCTATACATATGGATGAAAGAGTTATAATGTAGTGGTATTATATTTAGGGACAAATAAGCTTTAAAGATTATTATAAGTTTAAAGGAATTGATTCCCTTTTAATGTTTTACATGTTGGGATACATTAATTGATTTTTTCATGAACATGTAACCTTTATGATTTACATGTGTTATAGTAAAAATGTTATTTGGGGAAGAATTATTTTATATTTTATAGACATAAGTTGAAATGTATTGATAACCATTCAGGTTAATAATATCATTGATGTTGGGTTAATTATTTTTAATTAGGATAAAATTCTTATTAGATTTTAGGAATATATGTTTTATCATAAATATAACTATTATATTGGAAAATGATTTCATGATAATGTGATAAACGTTTTTTTAATGAAGTTCACTATATTGGGAATATTATATAATTATGGTAAATGAAAATATTGTCAGCAAATATGGGAATATATATGTGGAATAAAGGTTTAATTATCTTTTATAAGAATATATGATCTTATAATGGATTTATGGTGAATTAGGTTATTAATGGATAAGATTAACATATTTTTTGTGATTATATAATTTTTCATTTTCATTATTGGTATGTGACTTTTTGTGTGATAAATTTCATTTAGAGGTAACTATTAAATTGATCTTGGAATATTATCTGATCAAAAGTTTCCATTTTTTGGATTTTAATTTTAGTATAGCATTTTTGGAAGAGTTTTAGGGATATTTATTTATGGAGTGTTTTAAGTTAAACATTAGGTGTTATTGTTAAGGTTTTGGATAGTTATGTATGAAGGTTTACTATTATTGGATATTATCAAAAAAATCAAACCATTTTGGTTTTGGTTAATATATAAATATTAGATAAATAACTCTTTGTCCTTTAAGGGATATTCTGATCCATTCAAAGTAAATTTTAGTGCTTCTAGAATAAAAATATTATCATTTAGAATATGAGTTAAAGCAGAGATTAAAAACTAGTCAAAATACGACCACAGGATAAAGTTTCTATTATAGTATAAAATGAAAAAAAGTAAGTATATTTTATATTATTTTCTAAATTTTTGTTAAAATAATTCTTAAACTCAAGAAAGTGGAAGAAAAATCTATCAACTATCAAGGTACTCATTTAGAATATCGTTAAAGGTATAAGACTCAAAATGGTAAATGCATGGTTTAATTAATATATAAAAATTTATAAGTTTACTAGTCATAAAATATAAATTAATGTTATTTTCAAAATTAAATGTTATTAACATGGATAAGAAGTTATTTGTTTGCACTTATCTATATTTATCTTCCACTCCTTGGAATTTATCCTGAAATTGTATTTAATACCTTCTTTATTAAACAGAGAAAATATTTAATGAAATAAATTTATTTAAGTGGAGGAGAATGTAACACCATGATTTTTTAGTTTATATTCTTTTAAATGAATATTTGTTTCAGTATCCTATACCATATTAAATACCAATTTTAAAACGGAAAGTGATATATTATCAATAAATTATTATTTAAATATTAAATTTATAACCAGATTGTTGGATTGTGTAACGTCCCGGACCCGGGTGCCACGCAACGGGTGCCCCGAGCCCGGTTCGCCACAAGACCTCAATCGCATTTCCCCAAACGCCAGAGGATTCCGACTAGCAGTGAGGGCCCAGGTCTAATTTTAGGGAAACTATGCCCTCGTTTGTCAAAGTGTAGTGTAGCGGAATTTAAATAAAACATACAATGACAGCAGAAGCAGTAAACCATACACAACGGAAATAAATTGCAGCAGTGGATATAACCAACAGTATATAAATGATGATGCCACATGTTCAAGTTCTAGGAAAACATCCAGAACATGTTATACATAAATACAATACAACAAAATACAAAGCATAGAAAAACAAGAAAAACAGTTGGTAGCGACATCGCGATCCCAGGCTCGATCCCATGCCCTCCTACTCCTCAGCAACAGTCAAGTACCTATATACGGACTATTTCCCCTATCTACACCTGCAGAAACGTAATCTGTTTGGGCCGAAAAGTATGGCCAAAATAGGGTGTGAAAAATATATCTCATTAGACACCCACCAAAGGCATGTGCCGAACTGCGTATAAGCATGCAATAATAATGTTCAATAGTAAAATGAAATAAATTAAGCAGTACTAAAAAGTAACTAACTTAAAAATTAAATTGCCATTTTATTACTCATTTAATTTATTTAATTTAGTAACATTCTTGTGCTCAACAGCACCAAGCCCTCAGACAAACCAGAACCATGCCCTCGGGATAAAATAGTAAACCATGCCCTCAGTCTTACCCTCAGGCCATACAGAATCCAACCCGCAGGTATTGCCCTTAGGCATATCAGAATCGTTCCCTCAGGCATACGAAGTGTCTCCCTCAGGCAGATAAGTCAAGCCCTCAGGCATGAAAGGTTTCCCTCAGGCGAAATAGAACATTGCTCTCAGGATAAAACATCCATGCCCTCAAGCTAATCACAATAACGCCCTCAGGCTAAATAGGTAATCGGATCATGACCAACATGTCGAAAGTAGTAAACAAGTAATTCCTCTCAAGGAAATTCTACGATTACTACTTAAAAGTCATACCCTCGGGTATCCTGGCCAAACGGCTAAATAGTGAAACACACCCCTGGGGTGGTTCTGGATCCAAGAAACGATCCCAACCAGCATTTTATTATCACAATTTAATCACCTATGCAATTCTAGGAATTAAATATAGCAACGGCCTCCGCCATATGACACCCCAACATGGGTTTGTGGCACAAAAACACACAAAAAAGCATGAGAGTTGGAAAATAAACACAAAGCCACCTACCTTATACGCCAACAAACGTTATACCCAAACTCCAACTACAGAAACGCCCAAGAATGGCGTAGATCTGATGAAGAACAAAACCCATTAAAATGGTAATAACTTCCCATCGGGAAATAATTGGTAAGAATGGTACCAGGAGAGGAGAAGGCTTACCCATGTGGTTACAACGAGATTGTCCGAAGCCGAATCAGATTCCAGACGAACACCCAGTGGTTCTTCAAAGGTTCAGTCATCCTCCTTGGCTCCAAAACAGCTCAAACCCCTCCTCTTCTAAATGAGGAGGCTACTGACTATTTTAAGCCCAAAAAAACTACACGATGTGTACTTCTGAGTACACGGTGTGTACTTATTTCATTTAACTGTTCATTTGGTGGCACCACCACACTGTTCAATCGCCGACATGAGTACACATCATGTACTCTAAAGTACACAGCGTATACTGTCGCCCAGCTATCGGCTACTCCACCGCCTTACTGTTTAAGCATTCCGACTGACTACACGGCGTGTAGTCGGTTCCTACACCCTTCGTCGCCGGCATTGCTACATGCCCTGTGTACTCATCCCCACACGGCCAGAAGTACATGGCGTGTGGAAAAATTACACGGCGTGTAGTTCCAAAATTCAGTATTTTCGCCATTTTCTATATTTTTCCAAAAACACTTAAGGAAAAGGAAAAAGAAGAAGCTCGTACCTCAAAAATAAGAACTGGGTTCCTACAAACTTCCCCCCTTATAGAAATTCGTCCCCAAATTTCCCTTCCCATGGTGGCGAAGAATAAGCTCAGAACAACTCTGGCCACTGAGCCCGTACATCGGCCTCCAGCTCCCAGGTCTCATCCTGCACTCGTCTATGCTACCATAGCACCTGTACGAGAGGAACTGACCTGCCTCATATAACCTTCATGCTCCTGTCAATGATAAGGATCAGATGCTCCTCTAGGGACACATCATGCGAAAGCTCAACCTCCTCTGGTTGAATGGTGTGAGATGGGACAGAATGGTAGCGACGCAACTGAGACACGTGGAAGACACCGTGAATGGCTCGATATAGCTACGGTAACTGCAACCGATAGGCAACCAGGCCGACTCTCCCCAGAATCTCAAATGGTCTCACATACCTCGGTGAAAGCTTACCCTATCTCCTGATCTGCTTGTGTCCCATCCTCGGCGAAACACGCAATAAAACCTGATCCCCAACCACGAACTCCAAAGGCCATCTGCGGCGATCAACATAAGACTTCTGACGAGACTTCGCAGTAGCCATCCGCTTCCGAATCATCTGGACCTGCTCAGATGTTTCCTGTATGATCTGTGGCCCCAGTAAAGCTGCCTTACCTGCCTCTAACTAGCACAAAGGTGATCGTCATGGCCTACCATATAAAGCCTCATATGGTGTCATCTCAATAGTTTCCTGAAAACTATTGTTATAGGAAAACTCGACTAATAGTATATGCTTCTCCCAAGATCCCCCAAAGTCTAGGACGCATGCACACAGCATGTCCTCTAGCACCTGTATCGTCCGCTCTGACTGGCCATCTGTCTGAGGGTGGTATGATGTGCTCAGAAGCACTTAAGTACCCAGTGCTCTCTGAAAACTCTGCCAGAAACAAGACGTAAAGCCTTCGTCCCTATCTAAAACGATAGAACGAGGGACCCCATGAAGACGTACGATCTCTCGGATATACAGCCTTCCGAGATCATCAACACCGAAGGTCTCCTTGATCAGAAAAAAGTGAGCAACCTTCGTGAGTCTATCCACAACAACCCACACGGCGGCATTGCCTTGAGGTGACCTCAGTAATGCCGTCACGAAATCCATCGCAACGTCATCCCATTTCCACTCTAGAATGGGAAACTACTGTAAAAGCCCATCTGGCCTCTGGTTCTCTGCCTTCACCTGCTGAAAAGTGGAACACCTCATAAAAAAACCATCTATATCCCTCTTTATACCCGGCCACCAGTACTGACGCCTCAAGTCATGGAACATCTTGGTAACACAGGGATGAACTGCCCAAGCTGAAGCATGAAACTCCTGCATCAGCTCCTCGCGTATATCACCTGGAACCCATACACGTCTATGGAAACGCAAAACCTCATCATCGCCTACTGTCCAACCGAGAGGAGGGTCCACACTTGCCACCGACTCCCGTAGAACTAGGCCTTCTGAATCAGATATTTGTATCATCCTCACTCTGTCCAGGAGGGTAGATGTCATAGACAAAGAAGAAAGATAAGTCTACCCCTGACTGTTATGCACCTCCAAATGCATCTTAGAGAACAAAGACATGAGCTTCCACTCACCACTGGCCTCCTGCACTGCCTGTATCTGAGTCTTCCTGCTCAGTGCATCAGCTACTGTATTACCTTTACCAAGTGTATAGGCAATCTCAAAATCGAAGGACTATAGGTAATCAACCCACCGTCTCTACCTCAGATTCAAGTCACTCCGAGTAAAGATATACTTGAGGATTTTGTGGTCGGTGAAAACCACAAAATACTCTCCCAACAGATAGTGTCTCCAATAGCGCAATGCATGAACAACTGCAGCCAACTCGAGATCATGCGTCAGGTAATTCCTCTCAGGTGGCCTCAACTTCCGAGACCTGTACGCAACAACTCAGTCACCCTGCATCAAAATGGCTCCCAGCCCAATCCCTGATGAATCACAGTAAACTGTATATCTCTTCCCCTACTCTGGGAGTATCAGGATCAGTGCTGATATCAACCTTCCCTTCAGGTCCTGAAAAGCTATCTCGCAAGATTCTAACCAAATGACCGTCACACCCTTCTTAGTCAGACCTGTCAACGGTTCTTCTAAGCGGGAGAAGTCCTGTATGAAGTGTCTGTAGTAACCAGCCAACCCTAAGAAACTCCGTATCTCAAACACGTTCTTAGGATGCCCCTAGTAAACTACTGCTCTCACCTTCTCTGGGTCTACTGCAACTCCTGCCTCTGAGATGATATGACCCAGGAAGTGAATCCGGTCCATCCAAAAGTGGCACTTCGAGAGCATAGCATATAGATGATGCTCTCTCAGTGTACTCAATACGATCTCAAGATGGGTGGCATGGTCGTGTCGATTGTGAGAGTACACCAAGATGTCGTCCACGAATACCACCACAAAGGAATCAAGATACGGATGGAACACACGATTCATCAGAGCCATGAAAACCACGGGCGCGTTCGTGAGTCCAAACGGCATAACCAAGTACTCGTACAGACCATATCTACTCCGAAAAGCTGTAAGCGGTATATCTGATGGTCTCACTCAGAACTGATGATATCCAGATCTCAAGTCAATCTTCGAGAACACTCGTGCTCCATGAAGCTAATCAAACATATCATCTATCCTTGGCAAGGGATATCGGTTCTTCGCCGTCAACTGGTTCAGCTTCCGATAATCCCTGCAAATTCTGAGGGTACCATCCGCCTTCTTCGCAAAAAGGACCGGAGAACTCCAAGGAGAAGTACTGGGTTGGATAAAACCCTTCGCCTATAGCTCCTCTATATGCCTCTTGAGCTCCTACAACTCATGTGTGTCCATCTTATAAGGAGGAATGGACACCGGTGCTTCTCCTGGCACAAGATCAATAGAGAAATCTATCTCTCGCACTGGAGGTAGAACTGAAAAGTTGTCCGGGAAGACATACCTAAAACGATCAACAACTGGAGGGAAATCCGTCTGACAAGTCCCCTAATCATCCAAATATAAGCTCGCTATCTGGGCAGTGACTCCACCTCGCCCATGATGATCTGGTCCAGCTTGACTCACCTGAACATCCCATTCGCCCTTGTATAGAAACTCCCCGCCCTATGGTGACGTGAAACACACCCTAAGACGGTAGCAGTCTACGAAGGCTTAAAAGGGAACCAACCAGTCCATCTCGAGAATGACATCATAGCTCGTCATCTCCAATACATAGAGGTCCCAAAGGAAGTGACACCCTCCAACCTCAAGGGGGAACTCCTTGAACTGACGCACACCAGCCGTCCTAGTCCCCAATGGAGTGTCTAGCATCAAGATATCGAAAGAAGTAGAATTATAGAGCCCAAGTCTCTCTACAATGGGTAAAAATATGAAACTATGTGTAGCACCCGTATCAAAAAGTACTGAAGATAAGACAGAAGCTACTAGAATAGTACCTCTGACTGTCGAAGGTCAGGGATCCTACTCCTGCTGGGTCTGTTGCACTGCATATTCCTGCCTAGTGTTGCGGCCCTGCGACACAGCCTGGATACCCTGAGATGTCCCGCCCTGATGCCTCTGCGATCCTGGTGTCTGGATACCACGGCCACGACCACCATCTCGGCCTGCATGCCCTGACGTATTCCAGTTCCCCAAATGGTAAGAAGACACTGGTCCTGCTCCAGCACGCGGAGTCTGCACAGAACCCCTCTCACTAGCCACTGGTATAATCTCCCTACAAAAGCGTTGCAGATGACCCATCTTTCCACAAGCTCGGCACTCCACTAGGTCTCGTGGACAATGCGGACTCTTGTTCTTCTCTCTACCACACTAGTAGTACCTGATCTGGCCACCTGAAGAAGCTTCTTGGCTGGTAGTGCCACCCTGATAGAAGTCCATCTATCTCTTCTTCTTTACAGTAGAAATAGTACCAGTAACTGGTGCTGAACTGCCCTGGCCCACACCACTAGATTCCCGCATGTTCCTCTCTTTAATCAGCGCCTGATTCACAATCGTGTTTACAGTAGGCAACCTAAAAACATTTACCAGCACTCAGATGTCATACCGAAGACCATCATCAAAACGTCTGGCTCTCAATGTCTCATCACCCACCAGCACGGGTGCAAAATGCTGAAGCTCCATAAACCGAGAAGAATAGTCCATCACCGACATAGCGCCCTGCGGCAGATTCATAAACTCCCGAGCTCTATCTGCCCTCAGCGTCTCATGAAAGAAGAATTCATAGAAGACTGCCTGAAAATATTCCCACGCCATGTCTCTGTGATGCTCTAACTGGGTGGTAAAATCCCACCACCTCTTGGCAGAATCACGCAGCATATAAGTCACGAGCTTGACCCTCCCCCTAGAGGCGTCTCAAGATGCACGAAACTTTTCTGCATCGATCCTATCTAAGACTCTGCAGATTGTGGTCCGTCATCCCCTGAAAACGTAGGCGGATGCTACTGCTGAAGGATACGCGTCAGCTCGGCCATAGATGTGGCAGCCTGTGGTGCTCCCTAAAAGGTCTGCATGAACCGCATAAAGCCTTCACGGAACTGCGCCTCCGCTCTTATGTCCGATATAATAGATGTCGCTGCATCTGGCTCTACTGGAGGATCAACTGGTAGCTCATGGCCCACCATCATCGGAGTATAATCATCTCCTCTCTCCTGGCGAACAACTCGCGGTCGTCTAGGCGGCATGACACTACAGGGTCAAAAGAACGCCTCAGATTCAAGATTATTATGACTAAACAGAAAATGAACCACAAAGGAAACAAGAGGAAGAAGGCATTCAAAATTTGAAAAACAAGACTACACATCGTGTACACTGACTACACGGCGTTTACTTGACTTCTGTTCCCCTGCCCGGGTCCTTCTATATGGTTAATCCATAGGAATTATGTTCAACAAAAACTACACAGCGTGTAAATAATATACACGGGGTGTATGGTGTTATTTTCCATCTGCCCGTGTCATCTGTGACACGGCCGACTACTCGTCTTGACACTACACGGCGTGTTACACCCGCACATGGCATGTACACCACCTCGTTTCATGACCACACTGCTAACTCCACATGGTCTGCCCTCGGACCAAACTACACAGCGTGTCCCATGGGTACATGGCGTGTTCAGGGAGAGGTGACATCGCCCCATGTTGTTAGTTACACAACCGAGTCCCCTGGTCACACTACACAGCAAGGGGAAAGATTTCACAGTGTGTAGTTCCAAAATTCAGGAATTTTCCCCATTTTCCATATTTTCTCAAAAACAGTTAAGGAAAAGGAAAAAGAAGAAGACCGTACCTCAAAAATAAGAACCGGGTTCTTACAGATTGGAGGGTATGAAAATAATTAAATGGAATATGAAATATATTAGGAATTTTATTATAATACAAATGTATTTATTAATTATTAGTATGTGAGAAATAAATTTTATAAAGTATCATTTGAGATTAATGGAGATATTTTTTATAAAACTGATTTATATATTCAAATTATTTTTATCAAAATAAAATTAATTTAATAACTAATGATGAATTGTTTTAATGAAATTTATAGATCATATATTTAATAAAAAAAATTAACTTTCATCTAATGGTGGTTACTAGATAAGGAATGAGAATAAATTTATTTTATAATTAAAAAATATATTATCTTCAAAATGGTTTTTAAATTAATTTGTTTATATATTTTAGGATTAATTTATGATAATTTAATAAATTTTATTTGATAAAATTTAAATCATCTTGTCAAAATTATTAAAATATATATATATATTTCTAAACATAATGATTTGTTGGGTAAATAACGAAAAGTAAATTTTTTAAAAAAACTACCATTTATTTTATATTAATCAAAGTAATTTAAATTTTCAATTTAGTGTTAGATTTATTTTAAAACCATAGAAGTTTAAATTTATTAATAAAATTATAATTAATGTCATATGAACCGATATTATAAATGATTTTTCATAAAATCATTTTTATGCTTCAATGGTTTTTTTTTCGAAAAACGTTTTTTGTTTCATTTTCTTATATTATTTTAAAAGTAATTTCAACTAATTTTGGAAATTGAATCTTAAAAATTTAATTTCATATTTTTAATTATGAGGATTATGATTAATAATTATTTAAATTTCATTTTTGTTCATAATGAATAGTAATCAGTGTAAACTTTTTTCACCATGGTCAAGGGTAAAACCTGTTAATTAAGGTTAAAGAGTTGCGATAAGGTCACCAAATATCAATATAATTCTTATTGGATGAGATTATTTCTACCATTATCATATTAAATACTAAATTCTAGATTTTTCCACTTTCCTTTGATTATCACCCTTATATTTTTTTAGGTAACTAATAATTAAAAATTGTTTCTCGCTTTCATTTCATATCTCTAATATGTTTGTTATAGGGATAGAAAGAAGTAATAATTGGTTATAATTTTTTATTTTTCACATAAATAAATTATTATTTTAATATATTTTTTATTTCTAATTTTTAGTGGTGGTATAATTACCTGGAATAATTACACAACGTTCACACATCGCTTATACACACAGTAAAAAATCATTTAAATTATTTTAAAAACATTAATAGTAATATTTTTTGATAAATTAATATGTTAAATGATTTTAATGTATAATTATAAATTATAAGTGATTATTAATTTATTTATATTCTAATTCCATTTTTATATTTATTCTTTTAAAGTAAAAATATATAAATAGCCAAAAAAATGAATTTGAATAGAATTATTGTTTAAATATTATTTTTAAGTGATTATGAAATCATAAAAACCCTATATTAACTCATTTTTATGGTATATTGTTGTGAATATCATGAATTTTCCTCACATGTTTCACTTCGGATTTTTAAAATTACTTTTATGGCCCTTAAAATTGAAAAAATGTGATAATGTAATTGATTTTTGCCTATAAAAATTGGCTCACTTCACGCTTTTAAAAAACTCATGTTTTTTTTCTATAAAAACTAAACCAAAATACCTACATAAAAATGAAATAAAATATCCCCAATATTGTATAGTTAACCTAACTCTCTCTATCGAAGGCATTGATCTTAATCAAATTGAGGATACCAAAAGAGGAGGTATAAGTCGTAATTGATTTATTTTTAGTTTATTTCTTATTATATATCCATCAAACCAATCATAAACAATATTATAAAATAACTTATGTTTCTACAATATATTTAAATATTAATATATTTATGTTAAAACCATTTTTTAGCTCTTTTCCATCTTATGTTAAATGAAAACATTGCTCGTGCAGACATGTGGACTAACTCATCCACGTAGCGATGTATTTCATTTTTCACCACTACCTCATAATGCCGGTTATAAAGATGGAATTACAAAAAATATAACATAATAAGGAAATAATTATTATGGAAATATAAGATATTAGTTACCTTCTTACACTTCCATCTGTTTGAAAACAATAACATCGCTTGAACATACATGTGGATTACCAACTCCATGAAGTGATGTGATCCATTGTTCTTATCTACCTTAAATGAATGGTTAAAAACAAAACAAGATATATAAATATGTTAATTATACCATTTTTGATCATCTATAGGTAATCAAACCATGACCCATTTTACAAAGGTCAACACATCAATGTTATTTTAAGGTTAATAACTGAATGACCCCAAAACATCCAATGTGAACATAACTGATTTAGAAACTATAAAAAATATGGTAGTAAAAAAATGTATTGTGATTTGGGAATAAAACTGAAAAAAATTAATCAATTATAATATTAAATTAATTTAATTATTCAGAAAAATAAAATATATATACGGTGATTCAGGAGATGAGGTAAGGGTTTTCTTGTCTCAATTACCTTTTATTTTGGACTTATTCCATTTTTACCACAATTTTATGTGTTATATTAACTGAAATATGGAAGTATTTTAACTTTAATTTACTAAATTTACTTTGGATTACAAATTATTTCCATGTTATATTCTTCAATTTCTTTTTAATTCAAAAGTTAACAAAGTGTTAAGGTATTTTTATTTAAAAGGTTGTTTTAAATGTTTTAATCTATTTTCCCCCCATATTTATGTTTTAAAAAAAATCAAGTTATTTCATAGTTATAGTGAAAATATTGTAATAAGTTAGTTTTAAACTAAATTTAACTTTTTTAAAACATTTTAAAAGGAATATTCTAAACATTTTAATTGTGGTTCACATTTGACCCTTTTTACCAAAGTATAAAATATTTTTTAAAAAAATTTACAATGATAAATAATTTTCCAATTTTGAATAAAATTATTATTTTAGAAGATTAATCAACAATTTTTCATGATTTTTCAATGAAAATATTATTTATTGTTATTGTGGAAAATTTTTGTTTTATGAGTTGTCGATGAAAAATATCTTTGTCATTATGTTTACGTGAACCCTGAAAGTGTTTGTGTATGTGTTAAATGAAATAATTTATGATATTTTATGATTTAAATGTTATATTATATGTTTTTATGTAGTAAATAGTCATTTCACATTGTTTATAATGATGGGTTATCCTGATATGTCTCTCTAATGCATTGGTTAATGATTTTTTTCTCTGAGGAATTATGTTGCAATTAACTGAATAGGCTATTCCATTTGTAAGCGTTCTTATAAGATTGATTATAAGAGTGTTATGAACATGATATTCCAAGGTACTATTGGAACTAGAAAAATGAAACCATATAATGCACAAAATGTTAGAAAACATGATCGAAGAGCATATATCATTCTGTAGGATTCTATTTGACTAGTTTTCGAGCCCAAATAGAGTTACGAATTAGAAGTTATGGTCATTTGACGTCAGGATGCCAAAGTGGTTCACAGAGACCTTTTTCAGAGGTAAAGTTCACTAAAGTTAGATGAGTGGAGCCCCATTCATTACAACATAAAGGAATGAATGTAACACCCCAAGATGTCATAGTGTGTTATTTCTTCAAAATAATTCAATAACTTGCACTACACGCAACACCGAGTTCAATCACACCATGACTTAAAAAAAATCCATTCAAAAGAGGTTATGAATAGTATTATCTAAATTTTAAACTTTATATAATCCTTATAATTTTAGAATCCATATTATGAGTTTCTTAGATATAATGCAAGAACAAACTCATTTTCAGTATTGCACTTTTATCAACTTTTTATAGTGAACCGTTTTTAAATACAATATTTTAAACTTTTTGACTAAATGGGAACATCAAAAATTTAAAATGAAACGTCCCAAGATTCCACGGTACGCTTTCTTTGAATAATACAGTAGCATATGTTGTACGCAACCTTGAGATTTTAACACACCATAACCAATCAAACTAGCCGTTATGAATAGTAATACCTACTTTTTGAAGTTATATATATTTTATATTTCAAAATGGACTTCATTTTTGGATTCGGAATATCGAATTTAGCCTAAGGTGAAATTTTGGTACTTTTCGGATGACTTTCATATTTTGATGAATAGTGAAAATTACTAAATTTTAATTAAAAACAACTTTTTTAATCAAAATAATTAATAGTGATAAATTATGAATTTTAGTAGTTTTAAAGTATATTTAGAATATATTTTTACCATTTAATATAATGTTGGTCATTGGACATAATTTTACAATTAAACCGAACATAAACAAGTGTCAATCTTTTGATAGTTATTATCTCTTAAAAACACGCTTTTTGTTTTGACAGCGGGAATTAATTTTAAATTAATTTCTGCCACTTCTGTGTTTTGAATTTAGGAAAATGGATTCCATATTTGGAATCAGGATGTTCAAATTGTGTAAATAGGTAACTTTTATTTTTAGACATTTTGAATAATTACTGCGGTAAATATTTTATTTACCATGGTTAAGGGTAAATCCGGTAAATAAGGGTTAAAAAATAATATTATAATAATACTAAATTACCCTAAAACGTGTCTTAACCCTATTGGTTGATACATGGTCGACCATCGGCATCTTTGGGTCGATTTTGGGACCCCATGGATCCACTTGTAAGTGATAATGACACTTTATTTTAATTAAGTTAAAATGAATACAAAAATGACACAAGCATATATCTTTTAGAAAAACAATTTTTACATAGGGTTATATATGTTGGATTTTAGATTATAAATATTAATTAGAAAGATAAAAAGATTTCCGACATAATGATATTTTATTTATAATTTTTAGACATTAAATAATTTATTTTATTTATGACACAATGATGATGCAGTAATTACTACAATAGTGAAAAATTAAAATAATTGATATTATAAATACCCAAATAAATATAATATGAAACTTTTAATGAATTAAAATAATTTTCTAGGATAATATGATATATTATTATTGATTTAATTGACTTTTTTTGAAGTAATCAATCTGTTATGAGTTTCAAAAAAATCAACTATTGAATAGTGTCAAAATTGACATAAAAGAGTTCTTAAAACAAATATTATATTATTAATCGATATTAAATTCCTAAAAATCTAAGTTTCGGCCAAGAGACTTATACCATGATATTTTAATCATTAATGGACCACTTGGGGGTCTCTTGGATGTATATAGTAAGTTTATTAACCATATTATATAAAAATACAAAGAGACATTGTAAAAGTGAAACTAATTAACTTAGAGTTAATACTTAAAGATAAGGTTAATATAAGTACCCAAACCTGTCTAAATTCTATTGGTTGAGTTGTTTTCGACCCATCCCCACCTTAAACTTTGAATAATCAACTTTGGATCCATTAGAAACCGAATATGAATTTATTATAAATTAATATTTCTAGCTTTTCCAAAGGTGCCCCTCACCCCTCTTATAAAAGGGCACTCCTCCTTCTCATTTCTTCACACCTTCAAAGCCTTTTGGTTCGGCCAAACTCTGCCCAAATACTCTCCCAACATCCCTAACTACAACCTAAAGGCCTTAGTTTGATCAGAAAGCCAACCTAAGGAGCTCTTTTTATCAAATCAAAAGGAAGAACCCGAAAAAGAGGAAGGTTAACCTACCCCAACCAAGGAAAAGTACAAGGAAGTGAAGAAGTAAATTATGAATGACCTGCAGGGATATTATGTGGGGATATGAGTGTGGTTTATGTAGACAATATGTTGTTGTAGTAGTTTTTCATTTTATGATGTAATGTAAGACTTATGAATATATCTAGTGTTTCCAAGGCTACTAAACCAATCGGTCTTTCGAGATTTGACCTTTCTTGTGATCATGCCAATGTTATGTAATAATGCACCGACTCTAGGTAACTGGGGTCGGGGCATTACAGTTGGTATCAGAGGAAGTTTAGTACAAACCTTGAAAGCTAGATTTAGATAAACTCTGATTAGAGCACGTAGACCTAAGATGAACTTTGAGGATTAGTATAGAAGAACTTCCTAGAATTTTGGTATTGTAGATATTTTGTGAGTTTTCCGAGCAATACATCCCTGTATGGATATGAGCAGGTAGAGGCGGCTCTGGCACAGATGTACCTAGGGGTAAAACCCGAAAACACCGCTTTGAGCTAGACTCGAACGGGAACTGGTGCACGACAACGGGCCTTGCTGCACTCTTGGTTACGACACTCCCGGGGGATATGCTGAGGATAATTCTCATTTTATTTACAAACCATTATGAAGGGTTTATGAGTATATACATCCTCAAAGGAGACATTTTTATGATTATTGATTATATCCATAAATAGTTCAATTTATGTTAAGTGTTTTATAAGTATGTGATTATGTATTTTGATTCATAAACTGATCTAGTTTATGCCATTGTTTAGAAATGGCGCCCAGTAGAAGGAATGAGAACTCCAGAAATGCACATGATTCAAAGAGAAGGAATGATCATATCTTTCATGGTCTTAAGCTATAATTTTTAAGAGAAATAGTCTCCCATGTATTATCATCATATTAAGAAATAATATCATGTGTTGATAATATAAGTAAAGAGTTTACTGAGTCTTGTGGCTTTGAAGGGAAGCAGGAGAAGAAAAGGATGGAAGAGAGAAAGATGGATAAAGGGAAGGGGGAAAAGAATAAATTTCCCATATGTGGTAACTGTGGAAAGAAACACCCTGGAACTTTCCTGAAAGGAATGGGAGTTTGTTATAAGTGTGGAGGAAAAGGGCACAAAGTACGTGACTGCAAGGGTAAGAAAATGGTTTCAAATGTACAATGCTTCATTTGCAAAGAGTTTGGACACTACGCGAACCTATGTCCCAGTCATCAGACTATGCCGCAAATGATTCTATTGGATAATAATCAAGTTATGATACTACCACAGATGAAGAGGAATGATTATAGTTCTTATGTTGATTATGTCAATTGAGTGTTGTATCAACAATGTACTTGTTATAATAATTATGAAGTATATAAGGATTGTACTGCAGTACTATTTCATTAAGGACTTGAGATTGTGTGGAACAAAGAAAAGTGACTCAATAGCAGGATAAATTTTTGGAAAATATATGGTTGAGAGAAAGATAAACCATAATATGGTTCTGATACCGAGTTAGTGATTTTAGAATAATACATGATTGATTTGGATAAATTATATTGGATATTCTTGACTACCTTGAAGCTGATTAATGATTTGTATATTCCATCATTATTGGGGTTTAAAACATTTTTGGATTGATGAAGTATATCCAGCATTCTATATGGAATAAGGGAGCATGAATGTAACCAATAAGTATTATGGTAATTTAGGATGTTTCAGTGTTTTAAAAGAATATATGATGAAGGTATTCATATGCTATTACGGGGTAAAAAGGATCTACATTAAGTTTACCTTCCTTATAAATATTGGACTGTGAGTTTGGACAGAAGTATTTTGGATAGTTCTAGTTTGGATTATTTTGGATTACCATAAAAGGACAACCCAGAGGTCGGGCGGCAACCCGTCGCGTCCGGCAAGGCTGCGAGACTTGAACCCGCAACCGAAGGGCGACAAGGGTGTATCACCTACCACTGGCCCACGAGATGTCCTGGATTAAATAATGTAGTCTTTATTAAATGATCTTGTAGATGAATTATAAATTCGTTTATTTTGGAACCCTATGCGAATAGTGTAAATAGAATTTTTTTTACATTCTATTATCTTTTAGAGTGAAAGATGAGTTTTTGGTTGAAATTTATTAATGGATAAAACTCTAATTATAAAGTAAGTATATCTCCTTATGATCTTAGCCAATCTCATAAATAAATTCCTCAACATTAAGAAAAGAAACTTAGAACAAAAATGTTTTCCTAGATGGTACCTTAAATCATCACTAATTCATGGCTTTGGGATTGTTGGCCTTTTCATAGCCATGTTCTCTACCACTCTCCATCAGATAATTGATGGTTAGATTTCTCTTCCATATCCATATTTTCCTACATGGAACCCTAGTATGTGTTATTTTCGGTAATCTTCATAGTTTCCACTCTTTATTTTAAATAGAGGCCTCATTAATTCATTTTTCGATGTGGGATTTCAACTAAGATACTTTGAAACGTCAAAAATGTGTTATCATAATACCCTATGTTTTGTTGAACCGATGGTATTTCAAATCATCATAGATTGATGAATTTAAGGACCTCAATTTTACACTTGTTTGTGATTGATGACCTCAATCACTACCTATAAATATTTACGTTTTTCCTCCAATTATGTGTCTCTAATTGCCACCAATGTTCTCCTAATCGAGATCATAATTTGGTGGTGACCCTTTGATTTCTCTTTTCCTCATATTAAGACTAAATTTTAGTAACCCAATTTCCAATGTGGGTTTTCCCACAAATATATTTTCTATTTTCAACCTTTTATTTTCGAAGAACAATTTCAAATTGCGAGTACGCAATTTATTGAAGGAGGGGAGAATGTAAAACCCCAAGATGTCATAGTGTGTTATTTCTTCAAAATAATTCAATAACTTGCACTACACGCAACACCGAGTTCAATCACACCAGGACTTAAAAAAATCCATTCAAAAGAGGTTATGAATAGTATTATCTAAATTTTAAACTTTATATAATCCTTATAATTTTAGAATCCATATTATGAGTTTCTTAGATATAATGCAAGAACAAACTCATTTTCAGTATTGCACTTTTATCAACTTTTTATAGTGAACCCTTTTTAAATACAATATTTTAAACTTTTTGACTAAATGGGGACATCAAAAATTTAAAATGAAACGTCCCAAGCTTCCACGGTACGCTTTCTTTGAATAATACAGTAGCATGTGTTGTACGCAACCTTGAGATTTTAACACACCATAACCAATCAAACTAGCCGTTATGAATAGTAATACCTAATTTTTGAAGTTATATATATTTTATATTTCAAAATGGACTTCATTTTTGGATTCGGAATATCGAATTTAGCCTAAGGTGAAATTCTGGTACTTTTCGGATAACTTTCATATTTTGATGAATAGTGAAAATTACTAAATTTTAATTAAAAACAACTTTTTTAATCAAAATAATTAATAGTGATAAATTATGAATTTTTGTAGTTTTAAAGTATATTTAGAATATATTTTTACCATTTAATATAATGTTGGTCATTGGACATAATTTTACAATTAAACCAAACATAAACAAGTGTCAATCTTTTGATAGTTATTATCTCTTAAAAACACGCTTTTTGTTTTGACAGCGGGAATTAATTTTAAATTAATTTCTGCCACTTCTGTGTTTTGAATTTAGGAAAATGGATTCCATATTTGGAATCAGGATGTTCAAATTATGTAAATAGGTAACTTTTATTTTTAGACATTTTGAATAATTACTGCGGTAAATATTTTATTTACCATGGTTAAGGGTAAATCCGGTAAATAAGGGTTAAAAAATAATATTATAATAATACTAAATTACCCTAAAACGTGTATTAACCCTATTGGTTGATACATGGTCGACTATTGGCATCTTTGGGTCGATTTTGGGACCCCATGGATCCACTTGTAAGTGATAATGACACTTTATTTTAATTAAGTTAAAATGAATACAAAAATGACACAAGCATATATCTTTTAGGAAAACAATTTTTACATAGTGTTATATATGTTTGATTTTAGATTATAAATATTAATTAGAAAGATAAAAAAATTTCCGACATAATGATATTTTATTTATAATTTTTAGACATTAAATAATGTATTTTATTTATGACACAATGATGATGCAGTAATTACTACAATAGTGAAAAATTAAAATAATTGATATTATAAATACCCAAATAAATATAATATGAAACTTTTAATGAATTAAACTAATTTTCTAGGATAATATGATATATTAGGATTGATTTAATTGACTTTGTTCACAGTAATCAATCTGTTATGAGTTTCACAAAAATCAACTATTGAATAGTGTCAAAATTGACATAAAAGAGTTCTTAAAACAAATATTATATTATTAATCGATATTAAATTCCTAAAAATCTAAGGTTCGGCCAGGAGACTTATACCATGATAGTTTAATCATTAATGGACCACTTGGGGGTCGCTTGGATGTATATAGTAAGTTTATTAACCATATTATATAAAAATACAAAGAGACATTGTAAAAGTGAAACTAATTAACTTAGAGTTAATACTTAAAGATAAGGTTAATATAAGTACCCAAACCTGTCTAAATTCTATTGGTTGAGTTGTTTTCGACCCATCCCCACCTTAACCTTTGAATAATCAACTTTGGATCCATTAGAAACTGAATATGAATTTATTATAAATTAATATTTCTAGCTTTTCCAAAGGTGCCCCTCACCCCTCTTATAAAAGGGCACTCCTACTTCTCATTTCTTCACACCTTCAAAGCCTTTTGGTTCGGCCAAAATCTGCCCAAATACTCTCCCGACATCTTTAACTACAACCTAGAGGCCTTAGTTTGATCAGAAAGTCAACCTAAGGAGCCCTTTTGATCAAATCAAAAGGAAGAACCCGAAGAAGAGGAAGGTTAACCTACCCCAACCAAGGAAAAGTACAAGGAAGTGAAGAAGTAAATTATGAATGACCTACAGGGATATTATGTGGGGATATGAGTGTGGTTTATGTAGACAATATTTTGTTGTAGTAGTTTTTTATTTTATGATGTAATGTAAGACTTATGAATATATCTAGTGTTTCCAAGGCTACTAAACCAATCAGTCTTTCGAGATTTGATCTTTCTTGTGATCATGCCAATGTTATGTAATAATGCACCGACTCTAGGTAACTAGGGTCAGGGCGTTACAATGAAATTGTTCTTTCGGTGTCAGATGTTACTTTGTGACCATGTAAATGATTGATGGTGTGCTTCGTGATTATGGAAAAGCCACGCCTATTTATGAAGCCCACAAATTACTTCAAGAACCACTTCGCATATTCATGAAACTTATTGACTATATATCCCTTACCCCTACATTACTTTATTCATATAAGGAGATTTTGCTAGGTTGTGGCTTCAAGATCTTAATTTTTTAATCTCATGGGATTTACAAAACCCACTTCCACGAAGACCCTAGGAATCACAAATCCTCATCCTTTTCATTATTGAGAGCCTCCACCCATAGTAAATATGACATTAAAAAGGGAAAAGGACCTTCATGAAGGACGAAGCCCTTTGAGGAACTTGAGGCTTTGGGAATTATGAAGCCTTCATGAAGTATTATCACTGGGAAACATGATATCCTTTATGAGACCCTCATCTATACAAGTCCCCATCTGTCTCGAAACCTTATCCATCACGAAGATCCTACCTCTATGCCCACCCGTACATACCACATGGCATGTACCCCCATACCCCCCTCAGTATTAGTTTTGTTCTATGGTCCTGGGATTCTAGGCTATTCCCTTTGTTTCTATCACTGACCCCCCCCAATGAAAAATGGAGAGTCACACTATGGTCATTTTGGGTCAATTTGAAGACATTTTAGCTTATTCTCTTATGTTACCCCAACATCCACCCTAGAATACCCTGATTTGAGATATTCCTCTTCACTCCTAGAAACAACTTGAGTCTACCTAACCCTCTTGGTCCCTTCCCCCTGTTGTGATTAGATATTCTCATATTGTATTCCCCAAGTACCTTGAGTCAAACCATTCCTCATGTAACTCCTCAAACCCCACCACCCAACTCCCACACTAGGTTAACCCAAAAGGGTCAACCATGGTGTAAGTCACACACTAGAAATTGATGGTAATATTCTACCCCAATAGTCCTAAATACATGACTTTAAACTGTACTATAACATATCATTCAAGAATATGATTCTTTATGCGTCATGTAGAAGATATTTCATGCCATGTTCATGATGTGATATTCAATAGTCCTCACTAAATGATTTCATATGGTATCATTCCCTATCATTCAATAATATAATTCATTATTCATAAAAATAAGATGTATCATGTCGTGATCATGAGATGATGTTCAATAGTCCTCACTAAATGACTTTGAACTATAACATACCCTATCATTCAAGAATTTGATTCCTTATGCATCAAGCATAAGATGCCACATCCCATGATCATGAGATGAAATTAAACTATATAATACCCTATCATTCATGAATAGGATGCCTTATGCATCAATCATAAGATGCATCATTCCATGATCATGAGATTATATTCAATAGTTCTCACTTCAGGACATTAAATTGTATCATACCCTATCTTTCATGAATAATATGCCTCATGATTCAAGCATAAGATTCCTCATTCCATGATCATGAGATGGCCACTAAACCTACTCCATGGGCTTCCTCATCTGTTTTAAGCCCCAATATATACCTTTCCCCCCTATAAAGTCAATATTATCTCATGACCTAACATGAGGAAGATATAATGGGAAGATTAATTCATAAGACCCATACATATCATCCTTTTACAGGATGTTAAACTGCAATCTGGCACCATTCAATGGACATGGGATTCCATCGGGACCTAACATTATGAATCATGAATGGACAGCTTCCATGAATAATCCCCATTCACATCATTATCTCTCTATAATTACACTCGTTTAGCTTCCATACATAATCCCCATTCACATCATTTTCACTCCATGGAAGCCCATGGGCATCCTCCTGAGTGTAAGACCCAACAACCATACTTACCCAATGGGTCGCTTCCATGCGTAAGCACCAATAACATTCCCTATAGGCCTTCTCCATATATTTAATCCCTAGGCCTCTATTCAAATGGTATTCTTCCATGTATAATCCCAAACTTAATGTCCCCTCAAATGGGCCTCCTCTTATGGTGTAATCCCTAACCATACAAAAATATGTGGGATATGATTCCCAACTAACTGGGGTACTTTGGAAGCCTCCCTCAGGTCCAATCACAATACCCAAAATCCACATTCATCCTGATTTTCCCTAGGTTTCCTCATCCCAATAATATCATGTTATTCACCTAGGAGACTCCATATCCTCCAGGTCCATCGGGCCGCTCCCATTCATAATCCCCACACCATACAACCAAGAGAAATCCTCTTAGAAATGTAAGCTCCCATGTGTAATCCCCACACCATCCAATGTTGCCACATCTTTCACGATGCATAAATCCTTATCGCGTGATGTTAAACTACATGGATCGGTCATGTCATACGACCTTAAACAGCAGCATCTAAGTGTATGGGATTTGATACCTATATTCTAAACAGGGTAAATTTGGAATCCCCTATAAGGTTCAATCCCATCAAGCGGTAAACCAATGTGGTCCCTCCAGGGGATGTACCTCCATGATCTGCCTCAAGGGGTTTTCTGGTCAACTCTCACAGTGTGAAATCTTCCCTTTATGGAACACACATCATAGATCTTCTTCTATGGGGTATCTTGATCCCTCTGTTGGTAAACATCCAGGTGTTATATCTTCCCTCCTAAAGAAGAACCTCCATGATCTGCCTCACTAGGGAATCTTGATCAATCAACTCTGTTTCCATATGAAGTTGAACTCGTACCATGATCTGTCTCAACCAAGAGTTATTATCTGTTTCCATGAGATATTAAACTCCTAACCCAAAAAAGATACCTTATACAAAAAATGGTATGCCTGAGTTGAATTCCTTGAAAGATATGCTCCTTCGGTGTTAAATTCCATGTGATCGACAGAAGATGCCATGATTTTCACACCTAATATAAATCCATGTGATTCTCTCCTCCATAGAATAATACAGGTTCCCAACACACTGAGTGTCAAAAAATTCATAGATATGCTCATTGTTTCCATATTTTCTGACAAAATGTTTCTTCCCTATTGTGATATAAGTAGTGTAATTAACTTCTATCTACAAATAGATGGAATAGGTAATGATTTTCACGAATACAAATAAAATCTATAAGGGAGACCCAGACTAGGAAATGACCTCTATAGATGAACCCATAGAAGGAGGAATTGATGTCCTATAATCCTATTTAGATCAAGATTCCAACATCAACATCATGTTTTCTTAAGTAATTTTCATGAATAATATATTGATTTTATGAATTATTTAATAAATTATTAAAACAATGGGATTTAAAGTAGATTTCATAGATAAGTAATGATTATTTTGAGAAAAAGGTTTATTATATAAGAATAAAAATTTCCTTATGGGTTTTCATGAATTTTCCGAAGGACCAATGAGTTTTACTTTATTTGCGTATCGATTAGTGATATGTTTTCCTCATACCAAGATTTAAAATGTTTTTCATAAGGATTAATGTTTTTTATAGATTATATCAGGTTTAATGGATGAATATACTGATTAACGAAAAAGTATTTTGAGTTAAATTGGAGTTTAAAATTAAGAATCATATTTTTATAGAAAAAATGGATACTAAGTGGAAGAGTCCACATTATTTTGTAAGGGTTTGATTTGTAATATTTTTTTCTAAATATATAAAACCTTAAACCTAAAATGTCAAGGGAATATAATAAAATTCAATAATTGTTATTAATTTCATAATTATGGTTAGTTAAAGGTATATGCTATTATAATTACTGGAGTCATAATAGTTTTCTCATCTCAATTTTTCATTCATTAAGATATATTTCATATTTACAACTTTCTTATCTTTGTGTGGGGTATAGGTTTATAATTAATTTAATTCATAATAATTTTCATGAGAAAAAATGTATTTTAAAATCCATCTAAGATTCTCTATTTCATGGTGGATTTATATTTAACTATGAGAAGGGGGTTTATTTAAAATCATTGATTTATAAGTTTTAAAGTCTTTCACCCAATATCTTTCACCTATATTTCTATTTTGTTTAACCTATTTCAAAATTTTAATTTTTAAATTACTTTATTTATTAATTATATTTTCCAAGGTATTTAGATATTTTTAAAAAATAAAATTAATCTTCTTAATGTTTTTCAGACTGTCACTTTTGACTCTCTTTACGAAAGTATAACATTGATGTTTTTTATCATTTGTCAATAGAACTATTTTTACTATAATTATTTTATTTATTCATTATAAAAATTATTTTTGAACTTTCCATCAATTTCCAATGAAAATTATATTCCCATTGTTTAATGAATTTCTCATTTTTAAAGGTTACCAAATGAAATGTGGATTTATTCCTATTTTACAACATATATTTTTAACTTTTCTTTATAATTTTTTTTATCTATGACATAATATTTTATTTTTTATTATAACTTACAAGGGATAATCTATAATGAAACCATTAATCTTCATTATATGTATTTTATATGATCATTATTTGTGACCATTTTCATAAAATCCATTTATTTCCATCAGCTTAATTAAGCTATAATTAAAGAATGAATTTTTAAGAGTTTTATGATGAAACATTTAGGATTATAAATGTTTTCTTCAAAATATGGTACTTGGGAATTGTATATGATAACGGGTGAGCCAGGGATATAACTCTCCAATGCATTTTTTAATGATTTATTCTATGAATAAAATATCTCATAATTATCCGAGTAGGTTATTCTATTATAATGGTAATTGTAAGTTTGATATGAATATGATATCCCAAGTACCCTTAAATATTATTCCTTTTATATTATGATTTATTATTAGAGAATTTAATTTAATTCTCATTCTATGATGTTGAAGTTTATCTATGTTATGTTTTCATGGATCATAATTATTAACTCACGCTTTCGCACTCTTTCACTCATGTATTATGTTAAGATTCATCATATGAACCATGAATCATAATCCACATTTTTGTTGAGTTTTACTTTCTTATTCTATGCTCATATAACATGATTATGTCCTTATACTCACATATCATCTTCTTCTCATACAAGATTTATGGTTGTTAATTATTATGGTCACCCTTACTAAGAGTTTTATATCACCCTTCTTATGCTTCTATTTCCCCCCGAGTAATGAAGAGGAGTATTACTTAAGTTATTTTGTGAAGAATATCATGTGTGAAAATGATTTTCGTAAATGTTGAATTATTATTATGAACAAATAAGTTCTCCGTATAATAGGAACAATTTTCATTATAGGAGAAATATATTAGTTCTTTTTAGTTAATGGTTTTCCATATGTATTGAAAACTATGAACCTAAAATTATATGGGGATATGAGTTACTCAATGTTGGTTATTGATAATTTAATTATGTATGGTAAAATTTTGGGCCACTATAGTTGGTATCAATTCCAGTAAATAATGAATGTGATTTTAGCACCACATCCAGTTGTATATATCTAAGCCATCATAGTTTGTATCAATGTAAGGTTATGATGAATTTACAGATTAAGATGTTATAAGTTGAGGAGAATTTAAGATTTATAGTTACCACTAAGGGTTAAAACTTTTATGGATGATCGTAAGTTTAAAGGTACATATACACTTTTCTAGGTACTATTTGATTGTATTCTAAGGTGATTAATGATATTTTGGGAGATATTTATTGTGTTTTTAGAAGACTACATGATTGAGGGATTGATAAAATTTAGGGTTCTTATGTACATTTATGTTTTAATTATGGTTATTTTAGAAAACTTTAATCCTATTTTTAAGAATATCTATTGAAGAGTATAAAAAATATTGGGGATTCAAAAGTGATTTAAGAGATAAAAATTATTTTTGGATAAGATCACTATATATTTTTTGGGAACATTATTTGATTATGGTGAAAATAAAGTAAATGTTTGTATGTGTTATTTTGGTTTCAATTATTTAACTAAAATAGATTGATTTAATTTTTTAAGCATGTGGTTTTATGTCATTGAAAAAAATATTAACATGTTACGAAATTTTTAAAGAAGTGGTTTTTGATATTAAAGGTTCAACAGATTTCGAGATAAATGTTAATATGATCTTGGAAGAATATCTGATCAATTTTTTTATGATTTTAGGGTTTTGAATGTATTTAACCATATTTTTAATTATTTTGGGGGCATAGTTATTTGGAATTGATTTAAGTGTTTTAATTTTTATATTGAAGGATTAGAGATTTAATTATTACTTTTATATATGATGGTTTATATATATTGGTTATTATCTTTACTCTTCCTGCCCGTTTTTTTATAATATGGACAAAAATATGTAGGGAAAACTTGTCCTCAAATCTATAAAATTAATAACACTATCCATTTATGGATCTCAAAGTCATTTAAAATGTGGTTTTTTATGCTTCAAGTATTAAAAATTACTCTTTTATTCTTCTGAAAAGAATCATATGTGGAAATTAAATAAAACACACAATAAAGGGATAAATTTCACATAGGAATTGGAATGAAATTGCATGTTTTTTATCATATTCAGTAAATTTAAGATAAATACAAATATATTATGTATTATGTAGATAATATTAATAAACTATCAATGTACATTTTTTGATACTCATTCACAAGTACATCCTTCATAATGGTAAATTTATGGTTTATGAAATATTTTTCAAAGAAGTGACAGGTTCCCTAGTCTAATAATATAAATTAATGTTATTTTTAAAAGGAAATATAATTTATTTTGATTAAAAGGTATTTTCCCCACTTATATATATTTATCATCCAATCCATATTTATTCTCTTTTCCCCTATTTTTTGTTTCCATTAATAGGATTCATTTTAAATTAACTGCTTTATAAGTCCTCTTAAATACATTTAAATTGATTCTAAAAAGTATTAAAACCCTTTTTTATTATATATTAGATTAAAACTGAAAATACAAAATTTCCTTAATGTGTAGAATGTGACACCCCAATATTTCAATATGTAATTGTACTTTAATAAATACTTTGTTAAATAACTTAATTCACATAAAACATAAATATAAAAAGAGTCTAGACATATTAGATGAACATCTTTCTTATATTTATAAGAATAAAAAATATCTATTAAATAAAAATGTAGTAATAATTTTAAAATTATTATATTTTATAGATAAGTAATTAATATGATTTAGTGTTAGAGTGGAATGTTTTTCATAGAATTGTTTTTAATATTTAGTGAGTTTTATCTGAAAATATTAAATTGATAAATTTAAAAAATAATTATGATACTATTTAATATTAAAAATTATGAACTTATATATTAACTTTAATTTAATTAGTAATTGATATGAAAAAAGACAAAGAATATGTATAGCTTAAATGGATTTTATTTCTATAAAAGATCTTTTCAATTCTTCTTAAAATTTTCATTTTAAAGTGAATTTATTAATTTTTAGAATTTTAGTATTATAAAATTAAATTAATTTTTGTACTTATAATGTCAAAAATTTCACAAAGAAATTTCCTTTCTGAAATGGTTTAATTTTGGTTGAATAGTGAAACATATAGATTTAAAAAATAACAAGCTTTTATGACATCATCATTAAATAAAAACTACCTAAAACTTTATGAAATTTATTAGATAAAACAAATATCTGATTTAAAACTAAAATGAAACATTAAAAAATATTATAGTGAATTTAGGGACCTATGTTTTACATTTTGGAACACAAGTAAATTTTTTTTCTAATAAAATAACCATTTTAGATCCTTTTGTTTAATTAATTAATTAAAAGGTTAAATTTGATTTTAGATTCATTTAAAAGTCAAATAAAATATAGATATCTTTTATTTATAAAAATATATATCATCATAATAAATTCTATACATGGTTTTTTAGAAATTCATTTTTAGGTTTAAAAAGTAATTTTTCAAAAAATGTTTTTCATTACATTTTTCATGTTTATATTAAAAGATATTTATACCACATATATAAATTTTATATTATAAAATGTATTATATATATTTAATCATAATATATAAATTATTTAATGTGGGAAAATGTGTTTTTTTATACATAAAATTATGTTACCCTAGTGAAAGTTAGTTACCACAGCAAGGGTTAAATAAGTTAAAAAGTGATAAAGGAATATTATAAGTTCAAAAATATCTCAAAATCATATATATTTTTTGATTTTTTAAGTTTATTTTTATATATCATATAATAAATTCAAAAACAAAATTCCTTCATGTAACTTGAACTTCATAAAGAAATTTACATCATTTTAAAGATAAGAGTATTTGCAATAGTGTCACTATGCTCACCTTCAAAAGAAAACCCTCACGCGATCACATCTTGACCAACATGGATAACATTAGATTACTAATGATATTATAAAAACACTCTCCAAAACCTTTATACAGTACCATAAGGTTATTTTCTCTACAAAATAACTACCAAAGAATAATTAAGGAGAGATCTAATGAAGGATACCCAATGAAGATTTAATCATCTTATCTACGCTCATTCCAATTTCTTTCTTATTCAACCTCATGAAAATATATTATAACCATACTAATATAATTAAATTAGTATCATTAGTATAAAAAAATATAAATATGTTGATGTAACAAAAATTATTCACTTCCCTTTCATTCAATGAAAAACGAAAATGTCGTTTGTGTATATATGTGGACTACTACCTCCAGGGATGAAATGTTTCCTTTATCATCACCATCTCATAAGGAAGATTGAAATGATTGATTTAATGAATAAATATGACATCTAGGACATAATTATTATTCTATAAACAAAAATCAGTATGTACTTTCTTTCCCTCCCATCAATTAAAAACATTAATATAACACTTATGTGCACATGAACACTACCACCTACATGGATGACATCTTTCATTTTTCATCATTTAAAAATGTATTTATTGAATAATTATAATATGTAAAACATTATTAGTATCATATTAAATTTATATTATCAGTATAAAAAACATTTTTTTCTCATTCAACTATTATAATGTGTTCTTGTTTTGGTAGGATTTTCAACCTACATTGACATTGTTAAGATGTTTATGTCATGAATGATTGATGAATGTCATGTACTGGTAATATTATGTAATAATTAATAATTTATTTTTATTTTCAAAAAAATTAATGCTAATATATGTGAAAAGATATGTTTGGGTAGTTTTTAATAAAATCATTTCATTCTATTAAATCAAAACGTCTAAAAATTGTTTTTACTATTTCTAGGCATATCATCCCCATAAGCTCTATAAAATGTACATGGAACTCAAAAAATATTAAAAACACATATTATACACATTCATGAACAATATGGAGATGATAAAATCAGGAATATGTAGCTTGGACTATGACTGATTGAAACCCACATGGAAACTGAAACAGTTAACACACAAATATTTATTTCAATAAGGAATTATTAATATATGAGTAATAAAAAATTATAAGAAAATGGAATATATTAATAAAAATAAATATTGTTATTATATAGATTTATAATAAATATAAATTAATTATACATGAATTTTGATCATTTCTAACTAAGTACAAGTTTGGGGTAAGGGTTTCTCATCGCAAATTACCTCCTCTAAGACATGTTTTGAATTATACACATATTTCCATTTATATAGTTTATATTATTCCTGTATGAAATATTAAATCATGATTAATTTTTAAATTCATGGTATTTAAATTATCATTCCATGTATTATATTACGTAAGGTTTTTCTTCTAATGTTATAAAATTAATAAGGATTTTATTGTCTGAATTTATATTTATTGAATCATGTTTCATGTTGTACACAATCCTTTATTTAATACGGTGTCCTTATTACTACATGAATATATTTTGATATATTATTGCATTTAATTCATGTGTTTTATATAATTATATCATTTTCAATCTTTCAATGTATTTTTATTCAAGTGTTACAGTAGTTATAAGGGTTTTCTCAACTCAATTTTCTATTCATTGATATATATTATTTCTTCACCACTTTATTATATTTTTGTGGTGTATATACAACCAAATAATTTAATTTATAATAATTTTATAAATCTATTGTTGTTTTAAAATCCATTTTAGGTTCCATATTTCATGGGGGATTTTAATTTAACAATTGAAATGGATTTTATTTAAAATCATTGCTTTAAAAGTTTTAAATCCTTTTACATAAAATCTTCCTAATCCATGTTAATATTATTTTACATTGTTAAGGAATGTTATTTTATAAAATTAAATTATTTATTAAATTTATTTTCATTGGTCTTTAACTTTATCTTATATTTTTTTAAAATAAATCTTTATAAATTTTTTTGTACAAGCCACTTTTGATTCATATTACAAAAGTATGAAATGAATATTTTTTTAACCTCTAACTCTTGATTAATTTTTCTTGAAACTCTGAAAATTATTCATTTTTATGATTATTTAACCAATTTAAATTTTTTCAAAGATAATAATATTCAATTTTTTTTATTTAATATTTTTTAAATGTTACCAAAAGAAAAGGGTATTTATTTTTGTCTTCTAAATTATATTTATAATGATTTTTTATAATTTTGTGTTTCTTCTATGTCAAGATCCTTTATTTTTGTTAATAATTCATTGGGTATACTCTCTAATTGAACCACCATTATTCATTCTATGGATGGTATATTATAATTCTTGGAGAATATTTTCATGAAACCCATTTATTTCCCATGGGATAATTATGTTACGATGAAATTATGAATGTTTTTATATTTTAATGAGGAAAAGTCTGAGGTTTTAAATGTTTTTCTAAAAATATTGTACTTATGAATTTTATATGATAAAAGGTGACTCCAATATATAGCTCTATAATTCATTGGTTAATGATATCTTATCATAATAAAATATATTAGAATTAACCAGTTTGGTTATTCCATTGTAAGTGTGATGCAAATATGATATCCCAAGTAACCTTCATGATTATTTATTTACGCTTATGATTTATAACAAGATTTCTTTATATGAATATTTATTTATGAAGTTTACAAATATCAATGTTATTTTTTCATGGATCGTGACTATTAACTCATGATTTCACACTATTTTACTCATGTATTGAACCAAGGAGTCCAAGTGGAGCCCTCCTATTCTTTGGATCCTTTATTGGATGCTCTAATCCAATTAATTAAAGTTTTATTGGATTGGTTATGCTTTTCTTATTGAATTTTGAATTCATGTATGGTCATGTTACCAATCAAACCATGAACATGATTATTTGAAAATATATAAAAATGTAAGTTAAAATAAGAATCTTTATTCTATAACTCGTGATTCATGGTCCATGTTTTTATTTGGAAAGATTTCCTTGTTTTAAGTTCATATACAATAATTGTGTTCTAATAACAATGTGATAATCTTATGTTTATTCTAATATTTGATTGATAATTCCTATGCTTACCATTACTAAGTGTTTGAGTCTACGCTTCTTATTTTTTCATTTCCCAAGGTTATGAAGAGTAGTATTACTTATGATCTGTCTAGAAGGGAATGATGTGTAGAAACTCTTTTGTGAAATTTTAATCCCTTATTATGAAATAATAATATCATCATATGATGAGAAAAATATCCATTATATTAGAAAGATATGGGTTTTGTTTGTTAATTATTTTCCCTATTTATATAAACTCTAATACTAAAATGTATTAAGTATGTAAGTGGGAAAATATTGTTTTTTGATAAGGTAATTATGGATTGTAATATTTTTGGTCTCTTCTGTTTGTATCAAATCCAATTATTAAAGAATATGTTTTTAACACCATGTTTTGGTGTATGGGTCTAGGGAATTATATATACCCTTCCTTAGTAACAAAAAACCATGGGTGTTATATCTCACTTATAATGTTTATAGATAATAAAGAAGCATATATTTCCATACTCGTCATTACCTAGAGCGAATGAGAATGTTTTCCCAAATCTAGGTGGTCATTTCCTATGATCACCACAGACATAGTATCCCATTCATGAATATATAATATAATAATAATATCATCCCTCATCATAAAATATAGAACAAAATAGTAATTTCATCTCAAAAAATTTCATAAATAAGAAAAGGGAAATTCATCCCACGATATAACCAAATGATAATGACAGGGGGTGTAACACCCCTAGATTCAAATAATTAAGCATTTATTTTTTATTTTAATTCTATAAAGTTATTTGGTTACGTTTTTGAAGTTTTACAGTATTTTTGACATGTTTTGGTTCTTTTTTGGAGGTGAACGATTTGAGAATGGTTTGTAAAAAATGCGCAACATCTCCATGAAACTGTGCAAGGGGAAACCTAGATCACTGGGTAGGAAAATGGTTGGCACACAGTTTATCCAAAAAGTGTGGACACCTAGGAGGAATGGTGAAATTATTAATAGAGTATCTAAGAAAGGTTGGAAAATAGTTCATTTAACCATGTGATCCACCCATGTGAGGCATTTTTTGAGGTAGTGGATGGTGCACAGTTTATGCACAGTGGGCCTAACTATGCACCAAAACTACGTGTCGTTAAAAATGAGATCTATATTTTTTGATCTAATTTGAATCACCTCTTAAAACACTTTTTTACCCTTACAAAAACCCTAACCTTAATTACCCTCTATCACAAGTCTATGGAGACCATTCCCCTCAATCCATGACTGATCTGTTGGTGAATCTTGGTGTGTTTGAGGCTAGATTCATTGGTAAGTGCCAGTTGTTGGTGGTTTTCCTTAGTTTTATTCTTCTTCTGCATCTTGGATTTAGGGATATAAACTTTTTAGGATATATCCATGTTTTTAATACTAATAATGTTAATATATAGTTTTTTTATGATAGGGAACAATATCTAAGGTAGTTTAGAAAGGTCTAAGACAATTTTGTTGAAGAACTTGTGTGGTTCTACATTTTCACATAAGTTTGTGAGGTATGTGGCTTCACTCTTGAGTCTTCGTAGTTAGAACATGAATTCATGATTTTAAATTTATTCAATTGTCTTATTTTAATTTTGAAATTGATATTCGAATCTTGATGGAAATCCTATTTACTGATTGTTTTTGAAATCATGGAAATTGTTTGTTTTTCAAAGTGCTCTATTTCAGGATTTTAAAATGATGATTTTGAATTATGAATTTTTTTATTCCTGGAAATGGTTTGGTTGAAAGTTTTTTAATAAAAGAAATTTTATATTTAAATAGATTAAAATGTTTTTTTTGTTATAGAATTTGGACTAAACGGTTAGTGCATATTCATTTACAATGACGTGACACTATAGAAAGGGAATGTGGCATTGGGGAACTTGGTATTTGGTTACCTTCTGAAAATTTAGTATATTGACATGTGACAGATCAGAAGTATTGAACTATCACCTAGAAATGCATGTGTTTTTGTGTGGAATGGAATTGATTATGCCAAATGGATTTGAGAAATGGTTTTAATGACATGTTTGGGTGCTTTCCATGGAAAACTATTTTCTATTAGAAATGGTTTGGGTTTCAATAGTACTTTTTTCAATTTTTTAAATAAATTCTTTAATATAAATGCGTTAACATGTTCTATCCTATAGGTATGAGTTGGGAAGTCATTTCGGTAAATCCGAATGAGTTTTATACTCAACCCTACTTTGGAACTTTAGTGCATTTGATAATATATTTTATTGAGATACAGGTAAAAGAAAGGTATCTCATTTATTTAGTGATTCATCATGATACCTTGGGAAAGGATTGTGGAGTTAGAGCTTTGACCTTGTAAGGAGTTGTTGTTAGATGTATTGTTTTTCTCTAGATTGTTGGTTTTGGTTTTTGATTTATACTTTTATATGGTTCTTGGTTGTTTTTTGGTATTTTTTTTAGTTGGTATTACTTATAATTTAATTACATTGTACTCATGGAATCATACAGTGGTTGTTTAGTTATGTTATTATTGGTTTGGTCATTTTATTTTCAAATGTAAAATTATCTCCCAACTATTTATGAAGTCCTTGGAATTTATTTCCATCCTTTGGTGTCTTGGGGATTTAACCTAAGGACCTGTAGAACATCATCATGTCCTCTCTTCAAGCCAATGGTTCGGGGTGGGTTGTTACAAATGGTATCAATCTTGGCTGATCCATTTTTAAATTTGGTAGAATGGTATTGGTTTATTGGTCATGGAATTGGAAAATCATTCTTGATTAGTCCAAGATTTGTAATGGTAGTATGGAGTAGGATCATCAGAACTAGAACTATAGAGCATAAACATTCATATCTAACCTATTTATGTTGAACTTCATGTTACCAGGGAGATGGGTACATGAGTGTTTAAGACACTTATAGGAGTTATTACTCTATATTCATGGGTTTATTCTATAAGAGGAGCATGAAATTCATTATTATGAATGACTTCCCACTATGAGTGTATAATTTATTTTTATTAATGATTTATGATTTGGTGAAAAGGTAATGATTTTTAAAATAATTTCAAATGGTTTTATTTTTAAAGAGAATTGTTAATTTATTTAAAATGGGTTGAAAATAGGAAATATTGAATTTTGTAAATCCTTATGGTAATATGTAAGAAATGGTAAATTTGAAATCACTAAGCCTTCAGTTGATAGAGAGTGAGACTAAATGGTGTTTTCTCATTATATAAAATGGAACTAGTTGGGCATTGAAGGAACCAACCATAAGAGGCTACTAAGAATATGGTTTCACCTAATCCATAGGTGAATAAATAGCTAGTTCATAGTATTGTCCAATATTTTCAACATGTGGGTAAATAGAACATAATGTATAAACTAAGAGAAGTGGATCCTTATATTCGGTTCTAGAATGAGAATCTATGCATCTTTTGGGGTGATTTTGAATCATAAAAAGAATAAGTGTTGCTAAAAAGGATGAATCTAATCATCGATTTCCTAGGCACACCAACTCAGTTAAAAGACAATTTTTCAATGTACATGATGGAAGATCTATCCAGTCAGTGGTGGGATTTAGTAGTTTATGAAAAATGGTACTAAGGAATTTTATGGGGGGATTCTAAATAATTTTTCCAAAAAATTCTATCCTCACACATCTTAGATTCCAGATGACAAATGTTTTTAGCTTGAATTTGGATAGTCTGTCAATGATAGTCTATGAATCTATATTTATAAATTTAGTTGACATTGCACCCAAAGATACTGCATGTTCATCCTTGAAGGAATACATTTTGTTATCGGGGTTGAGGCCAAAAATTAGATTGAATATTTTCATTCTTTTTTATAATAGATTATACAGAGATTTTCAATAGAGATATAGTGGAATAAAGAGATATCTCAGGAACTACAGGTTGAGAAAGCATGTTGATACCTATAGGAAATGTGGGGAACTCTAATGTTCAGAATAAGAGGAAGAGGAACAATGATTTCCAAGGTAGTGGAATGACTCAGAATTAGAGGGTTGGATTGGAGAATTTTCCACTTAAACCAAAGATAAATTCTTGATGTTTCTAATATGGTTCTTTTGATCACATATAGTGATATTTTCTAACACCCACTAGATTATTTCACAATTGAAATCAGATGGGGAATCATCATAATTACTTTCACAGTGCTCTAAGGTTTGGTGTTTGGGACACATCTCATGGTTCATAGACATCATATACTTCGATGGGAAGAGGGAAGTAGAATATTTCTCATCATCATAATTGAGGATTCCATGGTTATTTTAGGAATAACATGACTCCTCAAATAATGCAATATTAACAGGGAAATAAAGAACACAACGAAACATGTTAGAAAATAGATGGGGCTGAGAAAATGATTTTGGATGATCAATATAGACCCTCGATGTTGAGAGGTGAGATTATTTTGAATTATACCCTTATGTAAAAAAATTTGACATGTTTTCATACCATCTATTTATTGTTTCGCATGAATTTTATTTTTGGCCTTGCATATTGAGATGATGTCTTCTAATATAAAATTTCCGAATCCTCTTGTCCAAAAGAGTGTGTCAATAATTTATATGAAAATCAAGTTCTGTAATGATTAATGGATCTGAATTGAGTTATTATTTATCTACACTTTAGATTTATTCCTATTACATAATCCTTGGAATGGATTGGTTGACTATGTTTAAAGATCATGTCAATTTTTATACCTGAATGCTCAATTTTATGACTGATGATGGCATCAAGAATATCCTTAGAGGTGACTAAATGTAAATATAGGTGCATCAACCCTATTGGTACCATTGGTCGGAACTATCTAATACCAATTTTATTCTTTGACCTTTGTATCAATTCATGTGATTGGGGATAGTGGTTTTCCAAAAATTATTGATTTGTTTCTGATTGTTTTTCCCAATAATTTCTTAGATTTTCCACCCATAAGAGAGGTGGGTTTTATGATTTATATCTTAATGGGGATATTCATATTTAACTTCTATGTTATTTCATGGAACTAATATAATTAAGGGAATAAAAATTCATGTTGGATGATATAGAAAACAAGGGGTTCATTCACCCTAGTACATCTCTATGGGAAGCGCTAGTTTTGTTTTTGAAAAGGTTTGTTTGAACTCTAAGGCATTTTTTAGATTATTTTATTCATAACCAAGTTATGATAAAGAATAAATATCAAATTCTGCTAATAAATTATTTGTTCAATCAATTTAGGGGAGCCCAGTAGTTCTCTAAAATTAACAATCATTCATGATATCCCCAATTGCGGATTTGAAAGGAGGATATTCCAAAAACTACTTTCAGAAGTAGATATAAACATTATTAGTATCTAGTTATGTATTTCGGTCTTATGAATGAACCAGTCATATTTATTCCATTGATGAATAGTATATTTAAAATATATTTTGATTCTTTCATGGTTGTGTTTTTGGATGAAATATTGTGGTATTAAATGACAATGGATGAGCATGAGAATCACTTGGATGCAATGCTGGGAAACACATGGGATCATTATTTGTATGCTAAGATTTCAAAGTGTAATTTCTGGATACAAGAGATTTGTTTCCTGGGCCATGTTATCTCAAAAATAGGTGTCTTTTAGATCTATAAAATCAATATAATGTAATATCTTAGTTTCCTCTATATAATTTCTTTGATTTACACACTTTCCTTGGCTTAGTTGGTTATTACCGATGTTTTGTTCAATATTTTTCATGAATATATTCACTAATTATTGCTTTAACAAGAAAAAATGTTTCATTCCAATGGAACGAAAAAATTTTAGAAGACATATAATGATTATAATGCTCCCATTACATCAACACTTATCTTGATATTTTAGGAATCGAGATAGGTTATGTGGTGTATTATGATGCTTCAAGATCTAGGTTGGATGTTTCCTCATGTGAGGAGATCATACTGTTTCTTATGGCTCATGTCAGTTATAGTTTCTTCAGAATAACTACCCAAAAATGATTTATAATTATCTATTGTAGTATATACTTTGAATAATTGGTATTATTATGTCCTTGGTGAGAAATTTATGGTGTTTACAGATCATATGAGTTTGAAACACATATTCTCGCAATGATATTTAAATCTGAGAAAAATAATATGGATGGATTATCTTCATATGTTGGACTTCGAATTCATGTATACACTAGGAAAATTAAATTCAATGGTATATTAATTAAGTAGGAAGTCCAGTAGTCATTTCTAAAAATAGGCTTCAGATCAAATTAAACTAATGTTGTTGAAAGACGACATGAACATGGATTGTGAAGACCATGTTAGTGTTATGGTTTTCTTCTCAGTTTCCTTGGTTACTTATTTGTAGGAGATGGTCAAAGAGGCATATAAATATGATTATCAATGTGTTTAAATGAAGTAAAAAACTCAATGATGATGATTCCATTGAGGGATGGAAGCTGGATGAGAGTTTAGTTTTGTGGTTTTGAGATTGGATAGTCATACCTATGGCATTTTAGGAACAAATTATTTATGATTACCACCATTCAAGATGGGTTTCTCATCTTGGAATACATAATATGTATATGTCATTTAAAGAACAATTTAGGTGGGTTGGTATGAAAATAATAGGGGTTAACCTTGTTGTAATATGTCTCTCATGTCAATATGTTAAGGAAGTGCACCAATGGTCAGAGGGTATGTTGCATTATTTACCTATTCCTATGTGGAAATAGGAGATGGTAGAAATGTATTTTTTTGATAGTTCTGCCAAGGAAGGTTTAGAAACATGATTTCATATGGTTGATAGTGGATTAGCACAAAAATTACATCCATTTTATCCCTATTCGTGAATCTCATACATTGGAGGAATTCTATAAATTCAATATTCGAGTAGTGGTAAATAGGAATATAATACCAGTTTTGATAGTATCAGACTAAGATCAAAGGTTTACATCTTAATTTAGGAAATAATTATAGAAATACCTTGGGAATCATTTGAATATGAGTATGGTGTTTCATCCTCATATGATTGGAAAATTTGAATGGATGATAGAAACATTGGATGACATGTTTCAGGATTCTATAAGGGATTATGGTCGCTCATGGGGGGAGAATATACCATTAGTGGAGTTATAATATAAAAATATATTTTAGGTCTCGATACATACGGATCCTTTTAAATCATTGTATGGGTTTCCTTGTCATTATCCACATTGTTGGGTGGAAACAGGTGAGACATCACTAGTTGGAATGAGCCTTGTTCAAGGAACAAAGAAGAATATTCAGTTGATTATGAAGAGAATGGAGATGAAATAGAGTAATCAAAAATCATATGTGGATCATCATCAACATCCGTTTTTTCTTTTTAGTTGAGTTATCATGCATTCTTGAGAGTCTCTCCAAGTCTTGGGAATCATCGTTTTGGGAAGAATTACAAGTAATCTACTCGATACATGGCCCCATTTGAGATACTTGAATGGGTTGGTGAGGTTATATATTAGTTGGTATTCCCACCAAGGTTTAGTTCTATTTATATTTTGTTTCGTTTATCTTATATAAATATATATGTGTCTGATTCTAACCATTTGATTCTATGGAATCACATTTACCGGGAGTCGGATACGACATTGGTTCATGTTCTAGTGTGGATTTTGGATAGGCATGAGAAAGTATTTTTTTGGTAAATACATCATCCTATTATAGGTTTTATGGAAGCATGGTTAGATTCCAGAGGAAACGTGGTACTGTGAGAAGGAAATAGTCGAATAATGGCCTTAACCTTTTAAGGAAAATGGTAGTTTTTATCTTTTTAGTGATGGAAATATCAATGGTGGGGAGAATTTAGAACCCTATGTTTCAGTTAATTAACCCTTTATTTATGTATTTTCGGTACATAAAGTTATAATGTTATGTTTTGGAAGGTTTAGAGGAGTTTATCAAAGTTTTTGGGTATTTTCTATAGGTTAACGGTTTTAGAACAGTTAGTAGAAACCATGAAACATCTCCAGGAAGCCATGAAATGGGAAACAATGGTCAATAGGCAGGCACACGATTGGCACATGGTTTGGTCAAATTGTGTGTCTAACTAGGAAGAATCAAGCAATTTTGAACACAATGTTTGAGCATAGTTGGCATATGGTTTGGCTAATCGTGTTAGCCAACTGTTCAAGGGTTGTTTAGAGGTAGTTGTTTCCACGTGGTTTTTACAAGGTTTTCTTAACTATGCACCCTAACCATGTGACATTAAAATTTAGATCTATATATAATCAAAATTTCCTCTTAAGCCAATATTTTTCCCTTCATATGACCCTAACAAGAATTCATCTCTCCCGCAATGTTGTAGATACATTTCCCAATGATCCTTGAGTGGTTTTTTGGTGAATCCTTATGCGTTGGAGGCCGTATTCCATGGTAAGTGACCATTCGTGGTGGTTTACCTTAGTTTAATTCTTCTTCACTCATATATTCATGTATCTAATATGTTTGGGAAATATCCATGTTGTTAGATACCAATAATAATAATATATAGTTGTGTTGATTGTAGGGAACAAGATCTAAGGTGGGGTTTGGAATACCTAAGTCAAGTTTGTTAAAGAATTTATGTCATTCTTCATTTTCACCTATGATTGTGAGGTATGTGGAATCACTCTCAACTCCTCTTAGTTAGAACATGATGTCTTGATTTCAAATTGATTTAATTTTTTTATTTTAATTGTAAAAATAATTTGAAAATATTGATAGAAACAATCTTTAGTAATGATTTTTGAAATTTTATAAATTGGTTGTTGTGCAAAGTGCTTTGTTTCATGATTTTAAAATGATGATTTTAAAATATGGATTTTTTTTATTCAATGAAAATTTTTGGTTGAATTATTTTCAATAAAATAAATTTATTAATGAAATGGATTAATATGGAAGGTTTGTAATGGGATTTGTAATAAACAGTTGTTGTGTGTTCATTTTCATTGATGTGACCCTATGGAAGGGGAGTGTTCCATTAGGTAACTACTTATATGGTTATGTTATATGACTTGTTATATCGATGTGAGACCAATCATGAGTTTGTAACTATCACATTGGCATGCATGTGTGGTTTTTTGGGATGGAATATATTATTATAAATGGATTTGATAAATAGTTTAAAAGACATGTTTTGTTTCTTTACATTTAATTTTTTTTGGTTATAATTGATCTTTTATATAATTTTTTTAAATTGTTTTATATAAATTTTATATATTTTTCTATCTTAGTGGTATGAGTTTGGAAGTAATTTGGTGAAATCCTGTAGAGTTGTATACTCACCCCTTGTTTGGTAACTTGAGTATGTTTCTAAGTATTTTTTATGGAGACACAGGTAAAGGAAAGGTATATCATTTCTTTAGTGATGCATCACAATAACATGAGAATGGATTGTGGAGTTAGATCATGGAGTTTGTTGGGGTTTTCTACTGGATGACTTGTTTTTTATTCAGTTTTTTGGTTTTGGTTTCTTCCTTATACTTTAATATTGTTCTTGGTTATAGTTTGGTATTGTTTTCAGTTTCTACTTCTTTGAGTTTTATTACATTGTACTCATCTATCATATATTAGTTGTGTGGTTATGGTATAATTGGTCTAGTTGTTCTATTTTCAAAGTTAAAAGCATCCCCAAAATATTTATTTAGACCAAGGAATTTATTTCCATCATTTAGTGTCATGGAGATTTCACCTGAGGCCTAATAGCACCTCCGCCTCTCCTCAAGCCAGTGGTGATGGGAAGAATGTTAGAAGGGGTATGATAAACTTTAAAATCAAATTACAATATACATATCAAACACATACCCAATATATAAATATTAATAATTAATGTAAATATGTAAATACATCCAACCATACTCATAATTAAGTTTCTGTTGGCCCCCTAATTCCTATACCCTTTACATTTCAATTCCCAAGGGGTGACCTACTTGGATACATCCATGATAGATGGGGAAGAACTTTGACCGTGTATATCAATCAAACTCTTCAAAAGGGATTTGATGTAATTAAAATTTTAACTTTAGAAAATTCACAAACACCATCCTATCACATTTAAAATTCCTCTTATCACGATATTTCTAATGGTAACTGGTGAGGCTGGAGGTCATCATGGCCCTAAAAATTACATTTATCAACATACACAAGCACAGTAGTGTATGGTTGATCCATAGAGAATGTAGGTGAGTGAATTATAAGGTTTTGAAACTAAAAACCTCACTATTGTCAGTAATGAGGTAAACATCTTTATAGTTTTTTTCACTTTTCAATTTTTATTTTTTTAATATTTTGTTTGAAAGACAGTGAAGATTAACAAAATATTTAAACTAAGGAACTAAATATTAAACTAAATAATGATGACCTAAGGAAAACAATGAAATGATTCATAGTAGCAAGATAAGAATCCAAATCAATAAATTTCTCAGGAATTCTAAACTACTGGTCTGAATGGATGTTCTCTCCACAACATACAATCAAAACACACCTCAAGAAAGACTGAAGAATTTCCCTCCCTAGGAAACTCAACAGGAAGAGGATTATGACTTCGATTTCGCCACACCAAAACATAATCAAACTACAAAGAAGTTTTAAATGTTAACATTTGGAAAATAACTCGCCATAAATTTCTAAAGTTTATGCTGTTAAATATTTTAAAAATGAATTCAAGATCAACCTTGCCCGTCGATATTGAAGTTTGAAATTGAGAACATTGAATTGTGAACCATCAAAAGATTATAAATAGATTCAGTCTTGCCAACTGATTCTAATTTCTTAAAGAGATAAGAAAATGAACAATTATAGATCATAACCAGAAAGCTTTAAAATTCATGAGCTGAAAAGTTCAACCTATGATCATATTGTTTAAAGTAGTGAAAAAAACCATAAAAAGAGTACAATAATTATGGATAGAGGGAAGGAAAACTCACCTAGCACTTCTCTGCTTCCATGATCCTTCGTCTCTGGCTCTACTCATCTACTTCTCCCCGGGAGTCTTCGCTCTTGAAAAAGTGTGTGCGTCGAATGTGAATGAGTGTATCGATCTTCTCTCCAAAAGTGTTTTCTTGGAATCCATGAGCCTCCTGATCTGATCTTAGATGGATGTGATTGTGGCATCAATCCCTCAACTAAATTCGGCTACTACTCTGCTTTAAATATCTTCCATCATCTACTACATGTCACTACATGTTTGCACCGACTTTAAAAATGTCTCACTTATGCACTACACACGTGCGTTTTTTCGTGACTGGAACGTCGCGCTATCTTTTCCCATTTAACTAACGTTGGGTGATTTAGTTGTGTGAATTTGGACATATACCCATCTCTTGAATGAACCTGCATAGTTAGAAAAACAAATAAATTAAAACACAAAGTTTGTAAAATAATTATTTGTATGTTTAATGTTATATTACATGATAAAAAATTAACTAACGTTAATTAATAAATAATTGAATGATAATTATTATTTGATATTATTAATATTAATATTATTAATTTATTATTTAATCTTTAATTAAATAAAAATATTATGTTTTAAATTTATTATTAATAATTAAGTTATTTTATTAATATAAGTATTATTAAAGATTAGTTAACATAACTTTATTAAATTCTTAAATTAGATTAATATCAAATATTTTATTAATTTAATTAATATATTTATTCTATTGGTAATAAAATTAAGGTGTTAATATATTTATATTAATTAATATTTAACTTTATTTATCAATTATTATTGTTTGTATTTTAGTTTTATAAATCATTATTAGTTTTTCTTATATTCTATTTTATAACATATTTATTTATAAATATTATAATAATTATATTTTAAAATTATTATATATTATATTATATTTTTTTGTTTAATATATTACTTATTTGTTTTTTTCTACTTTTATTTTTATTTTTTAAAATTCATTTACTTCTCCCCCAAGTTCCAGCGCTGCACAAGGGAGGGAAGTAAGGTAGCTTCTGGATGAAGCCTCCACCGTGGCTTCTCTTCAACAGTGGCACAGCATCAGATCGACCACTTATTCCTCTCGAAAACTATTCATGGCAGTAGTGTGAGTTTTTTTTCTTCACTGAAGTGTGACAGCAACTCATCTGTAGATCTTAGCTTGCGGCTCAGCTCGGCCTCGGCAGAAGACGATCTCCACAGCGAGCTCGGCTTCTCTCGTAGTAGCGCAACTCGGCCTTTATAGTGGGTTCAAGTGTTGTGTGTTCATCCATTGAATTTCGCGCACAATGAACCTCTAGATCTATGACAGACTCTTCAAAAGTGGTGGCCAAGAAGAAGCATTGACTTGGTGAAATCCAGCAGGGGTGACGGCTCCTATGGTGGTGCCACAAAATAAGTCTTCCTCAGCAGTGAGTTCGGAGGTCCGGCAGTGCAGATATCTGAATTTTTTCTCAGATCTATAATGTGAAGCTTGATTTGCTGCTATATATTTGATTTTGGTGTTTGGGTTTGAATGGTGTTGGTTCACAATGAAAATGAGTTGCAGTGGAGAGGATAGGAGGAAATGGAAAAAGGGGAAGGGTGAGACAGCGGAATAAAATGGTGCGATTTGAGTGGTTGATAGAAAAAGTGAGACCGTGAAAGATTATGGTAGGAGTGAAGAAGCGGTGAGATAGCATAAGGGGTTTCACAATGGCACAGGTTAGAACCGGTGTGAGGAAACACCAGTAAATACTGAAATAGTGAAGGATAAAAATTCTGTGTGAGGTTGTGGTGCCACCGTGAAATGAAAACGGTGTGTGGTGGCACCATAAAATGAAATGGTTGTTATAGCACCGTGAAAGGGGTGAAACTGTGAATATAAAAAGTAAACAGAATAAAACAAAATAAAACGTAAATAAAAACTGAGCAAAATAATAAATTAAAACTAATTATTAATTAAAAAAATGAAATTTTAAATACAACATAAACTTTAAATAAAATTATAAAACAAATTAGACATAAGGTAAATTATTATTAACATCAATTAGTAAAACATAAATTTTTACTATACTAAAACTAAAATTAAAAATCAATTAAATTATTAAAAGTAAATATAAAATTTAATAATTTATAAAACAAAGTAAAATTATTTATAACAGTTACTGTATAAAATTAAATTAATTAAAGAAAACAGATAACTATTATTTTATTAAACAATTTAGGTTAATTAATGAAATTAAATTAAAGAAATTAAACAAGCGTTGAAACTTAATAATCATAAATTTATAATTAACGAATTATTGATAGACATCTAAAAATTATGTTATTCTAAATTATTAAATATTTAATACAGGAAAAGAAAAATCAAAACTATATTATTTAATGTATAAAATCAAAATTAATTAATTTATTAATTAATGTTAAATCATCAAATTTGCAGACAAAAATAACAAAATAAATAAAAAACGTTTAGACTATAAAATAATGTAAAACCCAAATTTAACTAATTTAAATCTTAAAAATACATGATTAATTATAAAAAATTGATAATTTGATAAATTAGTTTATAAAAATACAAAAGTGTTAATATTTAATGAAAAGTACAAAAATAAATTAGTAAATCATTAAAAATTAGTTAAAGAAATGTGGTAAAAAATGTATTTTTAATGCCACATCAAATTCCCCCACCCCTAAGCATTGTTTGTCCTCAAACAATGTCATGTTTTATTATCACTAAGAAAAATAAAAATGTTATTATTAAATTGCTCAAAATGTAACATGTCCAGGACATTCAATAGAGGACATCAAGACTTTCATTAGGCTTAGAAATTGAAATGTTCAAATTTAGTCTTTCCTAGAACAAATACTCATAGGGTAATCAAGATAACTATGAATCATTGAGAAATAAAGATGTCATGCCTTATTTGTGATACTTCTTGGTGACTAACTCCAATCTAGGATTAAGTCCAATGTTCGAGGGTTAAAAGAGGTAAATTATCTATGGAATTAAAAACTTAACCAGAGGAAAATTGCATTTTGAATCATCACTTAGGTTCCAAAAATAAATATTTTTTTTTGAATCACCCTAATGATACAACCTAAATGACTCCCATATAAACTAATTGACCCCTTCTTCATCCGGCATTCATCATTCCCCTCACCATAATGAACTCATTTTCCACCCTAGACACTTTATTTTATTTCTCCCATCCCATGTATCATGTGCTAAGCACTGTGCATTGAACTTATTCAATGTATACAGAGGGCTTATAATAAACAGAAACGCACCCAACATCTAGCGTCTCAGAGATTCACATTGGGATCCCAGATGCCCAAATTACTCCAATTTCAAAAGATATCTATGGAAACTATTTACATTGGCTCATTAAGATGATTAATTTTATAATTAAAGGAAAGAAAATCACCTATAATCAAAATCAAACTTCTAATTCCAAAGGTTATGATCATAACTCCACTAACAGATCACCCATGTCACTCTCATAGGTAAGTCCCTAAACCAAGATATTCATTCAATCACTAAGTAAATATCACTCAACAATCATTCAACCTCAAAAAATTAAGATTCAAAACAATTCTTAACTACCAATTAGGTATCATTCAAAGGCAATACCCAAATGATAAATAGTGAACAACCTAAAATTATTAATGAATTTTGAAAAAAATTACCCATTTTCTAACACAAAGTTTAAAGTTGTAGTGGGAATTGATGGGCTCTCATTAAAGTATAGTTTAACACATCAAGAAATGATTCCCTCCCCCACACTTAAAACCCAACTTTGTCCCCAAAGTTGACTTCAAAATGGGTGAAGAAAAATTAAATAATTAAAGGTTCAGAATAGATTTTGTATTTCAGTATATTGATGACATGTATAAAGGGTCTCTTTGAAATTCAAAAATTATTGTTTTCAAAAATGTATTAATTTATAGCAGGTTCTAAAACAAGTACATGCATTGAAATATAAGTCCAGTGACATAGAATTTCCATTAAAGTTCAGATATGTCATGTGACTTGTGAGTGCAGAGTGAATTAGGTGTAAGCATTTAAACAAATTAGTTTCAATTATAAGATCAATAGAGCAGAAAAATGAATGCTAAAACACCCCAATCTAAAGAAAATTTAATACAAAAATTTTCATCCCTCATATACCCCCCACACTTAGTTTCATACAGTGAGATGTCTCAATATATCAATGAAATTCAAATTTTCATCAAGAGGAACATGCAGATTTTTTGTGTGTAGAAAAGTGACAAGTGCAGAAAAATGTTTACAACAAAGTAACAAGAAGAAGATTTTTTCTCTTAAGTATGCAAGACATGCATCAGATTTTTTAGTAAGAAAAATTTTTTAAATTGAGAAAAATTTTATTAGAAAAGACATGAGCAGAAAAAATGTATAAAATTGAAGTACTTCCTAGACTAAGTTCTTGTACAGAAATGATCATGGGAATTCCACTCCTTAGATGACAGCAGCAGCATCCTAAATATCAGAACATGTAAACAAAGTACAATAACCTGCAAGGACAAAGCATATAGAAGGCATCACAATAACACTTTATTACAAGTACAAAAAAACAAAAACAAAAGTAAACATAAAAGAAAGAACATGGGTTGACTCCCATGAAGCACTGAATCTAAAGTCTTCAGTTAGACTTTATTTAATTTCAAATTTTTATTTATTAACAAAACAAAAACCATGGGTTGCCTCCCATGTAGTACTAGTTTTATAGTCCCCAGCCAGACTCACCTAGAACTAACCATAGTCACTAGGTGGATGTGGTTTCCTTAATAGGAACCACCACATGTGTTTGGCCCAATTATTTTTAATAGAACAATTAAAATTGTGGGATCCCAATATAAACACAACTTAACTCTCATAGCTTATAAAAATCCCTATGAAACACCCTTTAAAAGTTGTGAGCATAATGCTATCTACTTCCAGATTTGGTTTAGATTTGACACATTTAACTTTTTTTGGAAGGGAAATCAATGGATTAGGGGATTCAAAGGACATGAAATTTTCCTCTAAGATAACCTTATCAATATCAACATAATTATATTCAAATTCAAGGGTGATAATAGGTGAGTTCTGATTAGTGGGTTCAAGAAGGGATTCAATAGAGTGATGAATAGGATCATGAACAATGGAACTCATGTGTGATTCCCCCTCTATACTACTATCAGTATCATGAGAAGTTTCATCACCCTTCACAGTTGAGGAAGAAAGTGACAGACATGGAAGAGAATTTATTTTATCACTAACAGATTCAGGTTTTACAATGTTATAAATTTCTTTCAGAAGTTCTTCATTAGTGAATGAACACTCAACATCTACTGCTTTTAACAAACCAATTCTGCTTAATTCTACTGTATGCTCAACCTATCTATCATGTTCAATTTCAAAAGGCTCGCTTTCTAAAACCATGTAATTTGAGTGTTGCAATTCAATTTCAGGAGAAGAATTTTAGAATTCATTTTCAATAAATTCAGTTTCCAGAATTTTCCAATTAAGACAATTCTCCTCAAGTTGGTCAACATTGATTTCAATTTCATTGCACAAAGTTTCAGAAAAGTGATTACTATGAGAATAGGGAAATGAAAACTCATCAGTTATTCTTTCTTCAAATATCCTTCCCTCATCCTCATCATCCAACAAAAATTCAAAAATTATTGGTTTTACAAGTTCAAAACATGGAAGATTGTTTATAAGTTTATGTTCAAATATTTTAGATTCTGTGATTTCCAGCTTAACGTTATCTTCCATAGTGTACCCAATATCAAGTTTAGACTCATTTTTTAGAATTACAAAAATTTTGGGTCAAGAATTATTAAAAATCCAGTTTTCATTTTCTAATTTGTCTTGAACCTGAGTGACTTCATTCTCAAAATTTCTAAAACAATGATTTTTCTCAAAATAAGGAATTATGAAAAGAACTGGGCAATATTTTTCAATATGTTTTAATTCATCTTCAGAATTTTCCAACTCATCATTATTAAAGTATTTTTTTTGGATTCTCAATGTTATTCACTTGATTCGGTGAGTTGGTTATTTCCAGATTTAGTTCTACAGAATCAGAGTTTTTCAAAGAGAATGGATTATTTCCCAGTTACACTATCACATTCCTCTTCCACTTGATTTTCAAATCTTTTATACACATTTCCTTTTTCGTTTTATTCAATTTCTTCTTATTCTTTAACCCTTTTTTGTAAATCCAAGAGCATGTTTTCTAATATTTTCATTTTTTTATATTGCTCTTGAGAATTCCTAAGTTGAATTTCATGGGTTTGAGTTAACCAAGTGTTCAATAGTTCCACCCTAGCATCCAATTTAGAATCAATTAGGTCAATTTTAGCTAGGGTGTCAGGAATAGACTCATATTGTTCATTTTATTCAATGTAATAAATCTTGTGTGGTTGGTTATAGACACACTGCTAGGCAGTGTTCCCATAATAGCCACAACAAACATAATGAGGGCTCGATTGATTCTAGTTCTGATGATGTTCAATTTTTTTTTAAACTTGAAAAGGTGAGATTAACCACACAAAGTTTCACATTTAATGCAGAATTTTGATTTTCAACAAAAGAAGCAAAGAAGAACACAGTTTTTATATCATTTTTTTATAATGATTTTTTAAGTGTTTTATTTTCTGTTTTTATTGATTTTTTTAATTTTTATTATAACCCTAGACACTCAGTGCATGCCTTCCCCGGCAACGACGCCAAATTTTGGTGAAGCCAGAGTTCATCACGTCCCTAAAAATTACATTAATCAACCTACACTAGCACAGTGGTGCAGGGTAGATCCACAGAGAAGAGAGGTGAGTGATTTATAAGGTTTTTAAACCAAAAACTTTACTATTGTCAGCAATGAGGTAAACATCTTTATAGTTTTTTTCCACTTTGTTATTTTTATTTTTTTTAATATTTTGTTTTAAAGACAGTGAAGATTAAAACTAGATTTAATCTAAGGAACTAAATCTTAAACTAAATAATGATGAACTAAGGAAAATAGTGAAATGATGCATAGCAGCAAGATAAGTAGCCAGATCAATAAAGTTATCAGGAATTCTAAACTACTAGTATGAATGGAAGTTCTCTCCATAGCTTACAATCAAAACTCACCTCAAGAATGACTGAAGAATTTCCCTCGCCCGGAAACTCAACAGGCAGAGGATTAATTCTTGGAGTTCACTACACAAAAACTTAATCGAACTGCAAAGAAGTATTCAAAGTTAAAATTTAGAAAAGAACTCACCCTAAATTTCAAAATATTGGTTTCTTAAAGATTTTAAAAATGAATTCAAGATCAAACTCACCAGTCGATATTGAAGTTCGAAATTGAAAACATTGAAGTGTGAATGATCAAAAGATTAGAAACAAAGTTAGTCTCTCAGACTGATTCTTATTTCTTAACGAGATAAGAAAATGAATATTTATAGATTATAACCAGAAGGTTTCAAAATTCACAATCTGAGAAAGTTCAACCTATTATCATATTGTTTAAAGTAGTGAAAACAACCAAAAACAGAGTACAAGAATTATAGACATAGGGAAGGAAACTCCCCTAGCACTTCTCTGCATCCAAACTCATTCGTCTCCTACTCTACTCATATGCTGCTCCCCAAGAGTCTTTGCTCTTGAAAAAGTGTGTGCGTCAAAGGTGAATGAGCATCTCGGTCTACTCTCTAAAAGTGTTTTCGTGGAATCCATGAGCCTCCTGATCTTCTCTCAGATGGATGTGATCGTTGTGTCAATCCCACAACTAAATTCTACTACTACTCTACTTAAAATATCATCTGTCATTTGTTTCATGTCATCACACATTTCCACTGACTTTAAAAATGCCTCACTTGGGCCATGCACATGTGCGTTTTTTTGTGAATGGCACATCGCGCTATCTTATCCCATGTAACTAACTTCGGGTGAGATAGTTGTGTGAATCTGGATGTATACCCGTCTCTTGAATGAACCTACATTGTTAGAGAAATAAATAAATGAAAACAAAAATTCAATAAAATAATTATTTTTTAGTTTAATGTTATATTACTTAATAAAAAGTTAACTAACATTAATTAATAAAAAATTAAATGATAATTATTATTTAATATTATTATTAGATTATTATAAAATCTTTAATTATATAAAATTATTATGTTTTAAATTTATTATTAAAAATTAATTTATTTTATAAATATAAGTATTATTAAAGATTAGTTAACATGACTTTATGAAATTCTTAAATTAGATTAATATTAATTAATTTATTAATTTTATTAATATATTTATTTTATTGGAAATAAAATTAAAGTGTTAATATATTTACATTAATTAATTTTTATATTTATTTATAAATTAATATTATTTATATTTTAATTTTATAAACCATTATTAGTTTGTCTCACATTCTATTTTATAACTTCCCTATTTATAAATAGTATAATAATTATATATTAAAATAATTATTTATTATATTATATTTATTTTTTTAACATATTTTTTTTACTTTACTTTTTATTTTTTTTAATTCATTTACCTCTCACCCCAGTTCCAGTGCTGCGTAAGGAGGAAAGTAGGGTAGATTCTGGATGATGCCTCTATCGCGGCTTCTCTTCGACTGGGGCACAACATCAGATCGAACTCCTATTCCTCTCAAAAACCCTTCATGGAGGTATATTGTGTGTTGTTTCTTCACTGCGGTGTGACACCATCTCATTGGTAGATCACAGCTCACGGATCAGCTTGGACTCCGTGGAAGACGACCTCCACGGCGAGCTTGGTTTTCCCAGAGCAGCGCAACATGGCCTTTATAGTGGGTTCAAGTGTCGCGGGTTCTTCCATTGAGTGTCGTGCACAACGAACCTCTAGATCTATGACGGATTCTTTAAAATTGGTGGCCAAGAAGAAGCATCGACTCGGCGACAACCAGAAGGGGTGACAACTCCTAAGGTGGTGCCGCAAAACAAGTCTTCCTCAGTAGCAGGTTCTGTGGTCCTGTAGTGCAGAGATCTGAATTTTTGTTTTTTTTTTAATTGTAATATGAAGCTTGATTTGCTGCTATAGATTTGATTTTGTTGTTGGGGTTTGAATGGTGGTGGTTCATAGTGTAAATGAGTTGTAGTGGAGAGGATGGGAGGAAATAAAGAAAGGGGAGGGGTGAAGCGGCAGAATAAAACGGTGTGAGTTGAGTGGCTGAGTGAAATAGTGAGACTATGAAAGATTATGGTAGGAGTGCAGAAGCGGCAAGACAACATAAGGGGTTTCACGGTGGCATGGTTTAGAACCAGTGTGAGGAAACACCAGTAAATACTGAAACGGTGAAGGATAAAAATGGTGTGTGAGGTTGTGGTGCTACTGTGAAATGGAAATGGTGTGTGGTGGTACTGTAAAATGAAACGGTTGTTGTGGCACCGTGACAGGGGTGAAATTGGGAACATGGAAAATAAATAGAATAAAATAAAATAAAACTTAAATAAAAACTAAAAAAAATAATAAATTAAAACTAATTATTAATTAAAACAAATGAAAGATTAAATACATCATAAACTTTAAATAAAATTATAAAACCAATTAAACTTAAGTTAAATTATTCTTAACTTCAATTAGTCAAACATAAATTGTTACTCTACTAAAACTAAAACTAAAAACCAGTTAAATTATAAAAACTAAATACAAAATTTAAACATTTATAAAACAATGTTAAAGTATTTATAAAATTTACTATATAAAATTAAATTCATTAAATCAAACAGATAACTATTATTTTATTAAAAAATTTATGTTAATTAATGAAATTAAAATAAATAAATTAAACAATAGTAACAATTTAATTATCTTAAATTTATAATTAATGAATTGTTTACAAACATCTAAAAATTATGTTATTCTAAATTATTAAATATTTAATACAGGAAAATATAAATCAATACAATATTATTCAATTAATAAAATCAGAATTAATTAATTTATTAATGTTAAATCATCAATTTTTGAAATAAAAACAAAAAAATAAATAAATAACTTTTACACTATAAAATAATGTAAAACATAAATTAACGAATTTAAAGCATAAAAATACACGATTAATTATAAAAAATTATAAGTTGATAAATTAGTTTATAAAAATACAAAAATGTTAATATTTAATAAAAAATACAAAAATAACCAATTAAATCATTAAAATTTAATTAAAAAGATGTGGAAAACATGTGTTTTTAAGGCCACATCTGTAACGCCCCGACCCCAGCTACCCAGAGTCGGTGCATTATTACATAACATTGTCATGATCACAAGAAAGATCAAATCTCGAAAGACCGATTGGTTTAGAAGCCTTGGAAACACTAGATATAATCATAAAGTTTTACATTACATCATAAAGTGAAAAACTACTACAACAACATAGTCTCCATATTCCACACTCATATCCCCACATACTATCCCTGCAGGTCATTCATAACTTACTTCTTCACATCCTGGGAAAATAAAACATAGAAAAGGGGTGAGCTCAAACGCTCAGTAAGGATAACAATACAGCAGAAACTTTTATAAATAAGCATAAACATTTAAGGCAATGTATAACCAAAACAAAAGCCTTTTAAACTTGAACTTCAACATTGTATGGAAAAAATAAAATGAAATAATGTCATTTACTTATTCACATGGATATTCTACTAATCGAATAATCACATTCAATATCAATAGCCACTTTCATAATAATGGAATGCAGAATGCCAGACTATCATAACCACATAGCCAAGGCCTTGTGCCAAGACTACAAATAATATTTTGTCAATGCCTTGTGCCAAGACACTAGTTTGTCTCATTAGACCTACCGATGCATCGAGGAGCTATAGCGGGCTCCACCCATCACTTACTAAGTACAATGCATTCCCATATGAAAAGGTTAAAACATAACATAAACATTCATATTAAAACTAGCATATGAAATGTCAATACTTTCTCCATAAACCATGAATGGTATAAAAATAATACATCCACAGTAAAACATATCACAAAACCATCAATAAAATACAAAAGTTTTTTATCATAATAAATAAACTTCATATAAGCTTAAAATCCATCAAAGTATGTTGACATAGATGCAAATCAAAACTATTTGAGAGAAATATCTCTTTTCTCGAAATCATTGAAAAGTCACACATTTATAAAGGAAGTAATTTAAAAGAGATTTTTGAATAAAAGTGTCCCATACCACTTTGAAACTTTTGAAAAGAAATATCATTTCAAAACATTCATGTACATATAAATAAATCCTTAAAATAATTTTGAAATCATGGACATTAATTAAAAAGATTTAGAAAGATAAATCTTTAAAACATTTAAAATTATGATCTTGATAAAGAGTACCTTTCACAAATTCTTAAAATATTCATTTTGAAATCATTTAAAAGTCACATAATTATAAAATAAAACATTTACTTTGAAAATATTCTTATAAGCTTCTAAGGGAAGCTTTGACGATTTTATAACGGCGGTAAATAGCCGTACCCGCCGTATAAGTTAAAAAAAATGTTCTTACCTTAAATTTGACGAAAAGGTTAAAAGTGCCTTGTTTGGAAAACGACGGAAAGATTCCTTTCAAAACACATAAGGGTATAAATGACTTTAAACCATTGTCTAGTAAATAGTAAAAATGTTTTTAAATACATTTTTCAGGAACATGGATGTGGATGATAAAGAGGTCCCAGTAGATTATTACGTATAAACAACATCGGATAATGAAGAGATTGTGAAATAAACCCTTACCTTGTACTTTTCCTTGGTTGAGGGTAGGTTAACCTCCTGTATAATGGTGAAATAATTGTTATTAAATTATTCAAGAATCATATATATTAATATGATATCATATATGATCTTTTAACATTGCTTTGTTAATAATATCTTAGTATTATCATCGTTTCGGGTGTTAACTTACTCGTTTTCTTTCATATGTTTTGTTACTTAAGCCATTTTTGTCATGAATAGGTTGTATCTTATTCAAATCCATAATGATATCAAGTACTTAAACATTAATTTTAAATCATCAAATGATAATTATACTTGAATGGATATGATGGAGAATGAATCTCATCGCGTTCGTGGAGACGGTAGTCCGTACGTACGCACGAGAGAAAATATCATTCTTTTGATATTAAAATGATATATAATTGGATGGTATATCATATATACAGAATAATTATCATGTTATATTTATTATTTACATGAGTTACACGTAATTATTATACCCATCCAAATAATAATATATTCAATAACAATTACACCACGACGTGGAGACGGTAAGCCGTACGTACGCACGTATGGTGACATGTTATTGAAAGGGTGGATAGAATATTGAATATGGTTTTACCATATTTATAATAACATCACATTATATATAAGATACTGGAGTAATTATTTTACAATGGTAATAACAAAGAAAGAAGAAGTGGAAGAAGAAATGAATTTGAAAAGGGGTGGTGAAAACATTACCTCTTCTTCGGGTTCTTCCTTTTGATTTGATCAAAAGGGCTCCTTAGGTTGGCTTTATGATCAAACTAAGGCCTCTAGGTTGTAGTGATGTAAGTTGAGAGAGTATTTGGTCAGATTTTGGCTGAACCAAAAGGCTTTGAAGGTGTGAATAAATGAGAAGGAGGAGTGCCCTTTTATAAGAGGGGTGAGGGGCACCTTTGGAAAAGCTAGAAATATTAATTTATAATAAATTCATATTCGGTTTCTAATGGACCCAAAGTTTATTATTTAATGTTTAAGGTGGGGATAGGTCGAAAACCATTCAACCAATAGAATTTAGACAGGTTTGGGTTATTATATTAACCTTATCTTTTAGTTTTAACTCTTAGTTAATTAGTTTGACATTTACCATGTCACTTTTTATTTTTATATTCTATAGTTAATAAACATACTATATAAATCCAAGAGACCCCCAAGTGGTCCATTAATGATACACCTATCATGATATATGTCTCTTGGCGGAACCTTATATTTTTAAGAATTTAATATCAATTAATAATATAATATGTTTTTTAAAAACTCTTTTATGTCAATTTTGACACTATTCAATAGTTGATTTGTTTGAAACTCATAACAGAATTATTACTTCGAAAAAAGTCAATTAAATCAATCCTAATATGTCATATTATCCTATAAAAGTATTTTAATTCATTAAAAGTCTCAAATTATATTTATTTGGGTATTTATAATATCAATTATTTTAATTTTTCACTATTATGGTAATTACTGCATCATCATTGTGTCATAAATAAATTAAATTATTTAATGTCTAAAAATTATAAATAAAATATCATTATGTAGTAAATATTATTATACTTCTAATGAATATTTAAAATCGAATTTATCTTATGTATAAACCTATATTAAAAATGTTTTAGTAAATAAACTTTGATTTTAACTCTTTTAACTCTTCTTTGAATTAAATAATAATAAATGTCCTAATCTAATCCAAGTGGACCTAAATGATAATATTTTATTCCTAATGTTGTTTTTGGTCGAGATACACTTGTCCAATAGAATTATGACATGTGTTAGGGTAATATTAATATCATTTTTACCCTTAATTACCCTATTTAGTTTTAACCGTGGTAAATAAAAGTAAAAAAGTTACTATTCACCAAAAAAATATTTTCATCTCATTGAACCACATTTTACTTTTTGATATTAACCGTGTCTCTCGAATTTTCGAAATTCCAATCACAGAAGCGGTAAAATTATGTTTTATGAAAAATTCAGTTTTTTAACCACCACTTAGTAGTTTCACTATTCATCAAAAATTGATGTTTTTCAGAACAATGCCAAAATTTCACCCTAAGCTATAATTGATATTCCGAATTCAAAAATGATGTATATTTTACAAAATTCCAAACATATAAGTTTCATTAATTAATTTTATAATTAATTCCTGCTATCACAACAAATACCGTGTTTTTAAGAAACAATATATACCAAAAGATTGACAATTGTTTAGGTCCAATTTCAAAGTGAAATTAATTCTAATGAACACCATTGGATAAAATAGTAAAAATATATTCTAATTATTCTTTAAAACCTCTCAATAATATAATTTTTCACTATAAATTATTTTGATTAAAAAAGTTGTTTTTAAGTATTTTTCACTATTCATAAAAATTGGAAGTTCTCAGAAAAATACCAAAAATTCATCTTAGGATAATTTCGATATTCTGAAACCAAAAATGAAGTCCATTTTGAAATATAAAATATATATAATTTCAAAAATTAGGTATTACTATTCATAACGGATAGTTTGATTTTGTTATGGTGTATGTTAGAACTCGAAGTTGCGTACAACACACGCTACTGTATTATTCAAAGAGAAGCGTACTGTGGAAGCTTGGGGTGTAACATTGTAAATTTTTTTATGTCACTATTCTAAAGAATATATTTATTTAGTCAAATTGAATATATAAAAGCTTAAAATATTGGATTTTAAAAGGGTTCACTATTAAAGTTGGTAAAAGTGCATTTTGGAAAAATACTTCTTTTATCTGAAAAAACGAATTTGTTCTTAAATTATGTCTAAGAAACTCATAATATGGATTATAAAATTATAAGTATTATATAATGTTTAAAATTTAGTTAATATTATTCATAGCCTCTTTTGAACGGCTTGTTTGGTAAGTCATGGTGCGCTTGAACTCGGTGTTGCGTGTAGTGAAAGTTATTGAATTATTTTGAAAAAATAACACATTATGAAATCTTGGGGTGTTACATTCTCCCCTCCTTCAATAAATTGCGTCCTCGCAATTTGAAATTGTTCTTCAAAAATAAAAGGTTGAAAATAGAAAATATCTTTGTGGGAAAACCCACATCGGAAATTGGGTTACTAAAATTTAGTCTTAATATGAGGAAAAGAGAAATGAGAGGGTCACCACCAAATTATGATCTCGATTAGGAGAACATTGGTGGAAATTAGAGACATATAATTGGAGGAAAAACATAAATATTTATTGGTATTGATTGAGGTCATAAGTCACAAACAAGTGTAAAATTGAGGTCCTTATATTCATCAATCTATGATGATTTGAAATACCATCGGTTCAACAAAACATAGGGTATTAGGATAACACATTTTTGGTTTTAGGATTCCTTAAATAAAGTATAAGAATTAATTTCTTCATAGAATAAGAGAAGAAGAAAAATATATTCTTGATAAGTATAGTTCCATCCTTTAACTAATTTCTACCACAGACTCATCTTTCACTCTAAAAGATAATAGAACTTAAAAATAATATTCTATTTATCCTATTCGTATAGGGTTAAAAAAGTGAATTTATAATTCAACTAGAAGAACCATTAAAAAAACGACATTATTTAATCCAGGACATCACGTGGGTCAGTGGTAGGTGATACACCCTTGTCACCCTTCGGTTGTGGGTTCAAGTCTCGCGGCCTTGCCGGATGCGACGGGTTGCCGCCCGACCTCCAAGTTTTCCTTTTATGGAAATCCAAAATAATCCAAACTAGAACTATCCAAAATACTTCAGTCCAAAATTTATAAGGAAGGTAAACACAGTAAAGATCCTTTTTTCCACGTAATAGCATGTGAACACCTTCATCATGTATTCTTTTAAAACAGTGCAACATCCTGAATTACCATAAAACCTTATTGATTACATTCATGATCCCTTATTCCTTAAAGAATAATAGATATACTCCTTCAATCCAAAAATGTTTTAAACCCCAAAAGTGATGGAATATACAAATCATTAATCAGTTTCAAGGTTGTCAAGAATATCCAATATAATTTATCTAAATCAATCATGTATTCTTCCAAAATCACTACCTCGGTATCAGAACTATATTATGGTTTATCATTCTCTCAACCATATATTTTCCAAAAAATTATCCTTCTATTGAGTCACTTTTCTTTGTTCCACACAATCTCAAGTCCTTAATGAAATAGTACTGCTGTATAATCCTTATATACTCCATAATTATTATAACAAGTACATTGTTGATACAACACTCAAATGACATAATCAACATAAGAACTCTAATCATTCCTTTTCATCTGTGGTAGTATCATAACGTGATTATTATCCAATAGCATCATTTGCGGCATAGTCTGATGACTGGGACATAGGTTCGCATAATTTCTATAGCGACCCGACCTTTTCTTACATTACTATTACATCATTTCAAAGATAAACAACATTATAGTATTACACATGGAGGATCCAGAGGTTTAGTGTCTTGGTAAAACTAGGACTACACATAACAAGTACAACATCAAGCATAAAAATTCATTTAATCTCTTCTTCTATAGCTTCTTAGTAGCACTTGTCCTCTCCTTAGTACATGTAGCCACCTGAGGATATACATCAAAAGGGGTGAGCTAAATTCCCAGTAAGAGGATAGACAAGAACAATATATCATGGGGTGAGCATAATCATGACATAGGAAGAAGATCTTGAACATGAGAGGAGCATAAATAATAAACTTGAAATGTAGAAAAGCATAAAAATGAAACATCATGTCACAGTGGTTAACTAACACACATACTTGTGAACAAAGATAGCATCATGTTCACGCATCATTTCACATTTACTCATGAGATTCATCACTTTACCCAATGCATTGGAGCGCTATATAATTCTGGGCACACCCGTCACATTTAAACATTCATATTGCGCTATATAATTCCGGGTGCACCCGTCACATCATAACATTATCAGTATCATACATTCCACATAGAACACATATCAAACATGTACATAAATAACCCATGAAAAGGAATGGTTTTCATCTCATAATAACACATTCATAAGCTTTGGGTTCCCAAAAGAAAGAGGGAACAACCTACTTTATAAAAGAACCATCAACCTTGAATGAGAGGTAAAAGGTGAGATCTTGAAAGAAGAGTTCTTTTGGAAAACATTTTGATGGACATAAAAACCAGTGAAAAACATGTATATCCCAGAAAAGTCAAGTAAATTATGAAAAAATGTTCTTTGAAGAGTAACCACATCAAAAATGGAGTGAAAGAGGGAGAACCCGAAGGAAGAAAATTGGGTTCGAGATTTCCCCTTACCATGTACTCGAATGCCTCCTTCTCTTTAATGTCCTGTATAATGACATTATATTCATAATTAGAAATTCCAGAACCTTTTATACATTAATAGGGTTCATTATGGTTTCATTATTTCATATTATGTTCCTTTGGATGACTTATAGAGTTTAAAAACATTGATCGGGGATGTTCGTTTTCATGGTTTTCTTGAGCGGTCCACTTGTATTCTTAATTTGATGTTTGGGTAGATCATGGGTAAACATCCAGAAATGATATTACATGTAATTAATGATATTACAGAAGCTTGAATGATTTTATAATGAGTTATATTAGATCCATGTGGCCGAATCATTAGATAAGAATTCAATGAAGATTATTTGGGCTAATTTGAGAGGTTTTTGGATCACAGCCAACTCATTTTAACTTTGCACTTAGTAGTATGGCCATAGGTTATTTCCAGAACTTAAAATAGAACATAATACATATAAAACATTCTGGTTCAACCATAAAAATGGTTTCATGACCATATTGAATGTATAAATGGAAGAAGAGAGCATGTTATTTTTGAAGGTGATAAATTATCACCACATGAACAACGTTCTCTTTAATAAAATAAAAGGAAGGGGGAAAGGGTGTGGGGTGATATAATATAACATTATAATAATAAAGTTACATTATATATATAATACTGGAGTTACAAAACAATTTGGATGAAGATAGGTAGGTAGAGATCAAGAAAGGAACTTGAACTTGAAAGGAAATTAAAGGAGAAGAGGGAGATAAATTACCTTTAGAATCCTCCTCTTAAGAACCTCCTTAAAGGCCTAAGCTTGGTCTTTTGATGAGACCAGAAGCTCTTGGACGTAGGGTAGGGGCTAGGGAAGGTGTTTGGGCAGAGTATAGAACAGTCTTGGAGCTTGAGAGGTGTGAGGAAAAGAGGGAGTGAAGGGTGGCTTTTATAGTGGAGGGGAGAGGGGTTTCCTTAATATAAAATTGGTTAGTTTATTAATTTCACCTAAGACAAGGAATAGTGAGTCTTGGATGACTAATAATAGTAAATAATACTTTTGAATTCGGGATTTGGGTGCTTACATCACTTGTGATGTCAGGAATAGTGGGTTTTAATTTAAATGTATTTATATGATAAATTAATGTATTCTACTATTCATCAAAAATTCAAGTATCACAGAAAAATCCCAAAATTTTACCCCAACCATTTTTTTACGTGTAGAATCCAAAAACGAAGTCCATTTTTCAAAAATAATTTTCTAAATATTATTAATTTAATATTTAATTAAAATCATAATTGACTTTAAAAAACAGTTTTTAAAATTAAAACTGATTTTGCAGTTCTTTCAAAAATTACTTAGGGTCTTATAAAATTATCTAAAAACTATTAGACATTGATTTAATACTTTATGAATACATTCCAGGGGAAAAAATATTCTTTTAAATTAATTAATTAATTAAAATTAATTATTTATGACTTATAAAATACCAAAAACGTTTACTAAGGTCAAATTATCACTTTCTATGATGTCTAAATTTTATTTTATTATTCATAGGTAATGTTACTCTTATTTACTATTCATAAGGTTCATATTACTATTCATAAGGGTAGGTTACTATTCATAAGGGTAGGTTACTATTCACAAAAAAAATTATTTTTGTTTCATTAGACTCCAAAAACTATCTTGACACAACCGTGAATGTTAGATTTTTAAAATTCCAAACATAGGGGTGACAAAATTATGTTTAAAGGTCACTTATCACTTAGTAGTTCATTACATTGTGTTTTTATGAAATAGATATAAGAAGGGAATTTTCCATTGAAAAGCTTAGGGTCGTTACAGTGTCCAAACTCCTTGCAAATGAAGCATTGTACATTTGAAACCATTTTCTTACCCTTGCAGTCACGTACTTTGTGCCCTTTTCCTCCACACTTATAACAAAATCCCATTACATTCAAGCAAGTTCCAGGGTGTTTCTTCCAACAGTTATCACATATGAGAAAATTCTTCTTTTCCCTCTTCCCTTTATCCATCTTTCTCTCTTCCATCCTTTTCTTCTCTTACTTCCCTTCAAAGCCATATGACTTAGTAAACTCTTTACTTATCTTATCAACACAAGATATTATTTCTTCATATGATGATAATACATGGGAGACTATTTCTCTTATAAATTCTGGCTTAAGACCATGAAAGATACGATCCTTCTTTCTCTTTGGATCATGTGCAATGTTGGAGTTCTCATTCCTTCTACTGGGCGCCATTTCTAAACAATGGAATACACTAGATTAGTTTATGAATAACAATACCTAATCCCAAACTTGTAAAACACATAACATAAATTAAATAGTTTATGGATATAATCCATAATCATAAAAATGTTTTCTTTGAGGATGTATATACTCATAAACCCTTCATAATGATTTGTAAAGAAAATGAGAGTTATCCTAAGCATATCCCCCGGGAGTGTCGTAACCAAGAGTGCAGCAAGGCCCATTTTCGTGCACCAGTTCTCGTTCAAATCTAGCTCAAAGCGGTGTTTTCGGGTTTTACCCCTAGGTACATCTGTGCCAGAGCCGCCTCTACCTGCTCGTATCCAGACAGGGATGTATTGCTCGGAAAACTCACAAAATCTCTACAATACCAAAATTCTAGGATGTTCTTCTATACTAATCCTCAAAGTTCATCTTAGTTCTATGTTCTCTAATCAGAGTTTATCTGAATCTAGCTTCCAAGGTTTGTACTAAACTTCCTCTGATACCAACTGTAACGCCACGACCCCAGCTACCCAGAGTCGGTGCATTATTACATAACATTGGCATGATCACAAGAAAGATCAAATCTCGAAAGACCGATTGGTTTAGTAGCCTTGGAAGCACTAGATATAATCATAAAGTTTTACATTACATCATAAATTGAAAAACTACAACAACAACATAGTCTCCATATTCCACACTCATATCCCCACATACTATCCCTGCAGGTCATTCATAACTTACTTCTTCACATCCTGGGAAAATAAAACATAGAAAAGGGGTGAGCTCAAACGCTCAGTAAGGATAACAATACAGCAGAAACTTTCATAAATAAGCATAAACATTTAAGGCAATGTATAACTAAAACAACTGCCTTTTAAACATAAACTTCAACATAGTATGGCAAAAATAAAATGAAATAATTCCATTTACTTATTCACATGGATATTCTACTAATCGAATAATCACATGCAATATCAATAACCACTTTCATAATAATGGAATGCATAATGCCAGACTATCATAACCACATAGCCAAGGCCTCGTGCCAATACTACAAATAAGATTTTGTCAAGGCCTTGTGCCAAGACACTAGTTTGTCTCATGAGACCTAACGATGCATCGAGGAGCTATAGCGGGCTCCACCCGTCACTTACTAAGTCCAATGCATTCCCATATGAAAACGTTAAAACATAACATAAACATTCGTATTAAAACTAGCATACGAAATGTCAATACTTTCTCCATAAACCATGAATGGTATAAAAATAACACATCCACAGTAAAACATATCACAAAACCTTCAATACAATACAAAAGTTTTGTATCATAATAAATCAACTTCATATAAGCTTAAAATCCATCAATGGATGTTGACATAGATGCAAATCAAAACTATTTGAGAGAAATATCTCTTTTCTCGAAATCTTTGAAAAGTCACACATTTATAAAGGAAGTAATTTAAAAGAGATTTTTGAATCAAAGTGTTCCATACCAATTTGAAACTTTTGAAAAGAAATATCATTTCAAAACATTCATGTCCATATAAATAAATCCTTAAAATAATTTTGAAAACATGTACATTAATTAAAAAGATTTAGAAAGATAAATCTCTAAAACATTTAAAATTATGATCTTGATAAAGAGTACCTTTCACAAATTCTTAAAATATTCATTTTGAAATCATTTAAAAGTCACATAATTATAAAATAAAACATTTACTTTGAAAATATTATTATAAGCTTCTAAGGGAAGCTTTGACGATTTTATAATGGCAGTAAATAGCCGTACCCACCGTATAAGTTAAAAAAAACATTCTTACCTTAAATTTGACAAAAAGGTTAAAAGTGCCTTGTTTGGAAAACAACGGAAAGATTCCTTTCAAAACACATAAGGGTATAAATGACTTTAACCCATTGTCTAGTAAATAGTAAAAATGTTTTTAAATAAATTTTTCAGGAACATGGATGTGGATGATAAAGAGGTCCCAGTAGATTACTACATATAAACAACCTCGGATAATGAAGATATTGTAAAATAAACCCTTAACTTGTACTTTTACTTGGTTGAGGGTAGGTTAACCTCCTGTATAATGGTGAAATAATTGTTATTAAATTATACAATAATCATATATATTAATATGATATCATATATGATCTTTTAACATTGCTTTGTTAATAATATCTTAGTATTATCGTCGTTTCGGGTGTTAACTTACTCGTTTTCTTTCATATGTTTTGTTACGTAAGCCATGTTTGTCATGGATAGGTTGTATCTTATTCATATACATAATGATATCAAGTCCTTAAAAATTAATTTTAAATCATCAAATGATAATTATACTTGAATGGATACGATGGAGAATGAATCTCATCGCGTTCGTGGAGACGGTTGTCCGTACGTACGCACGAGCGAAAATATCATTCTTTTGATATTAAAATGATATATAATTTGATGGTATATAATATATACATAATCATTATCATGTTATATTTATTATTTACATGAGTTACACATCATTATTATACTCATCCAAATAATAATATATTGAAAAACAATTACACCACGACGTGGAGACGGTAAGCCGTACGTACGCACGTACGGTGACATGTTATTCAAAGGGTGGATAGAATACTGAATATGGTTGTACCATATTTATAATAACATCACAGTATTTATAAGATACTGGAGTTATTATTTTAGAATGGTAATAACAAATAAAGAAGAAGTGGAAGAAGAAATGAATTTGAAAAAGGGTGGTGAAAACATTACCTCTTCTTCGGGTTCTTCCTTTTGATTTGATCAAAAGGGCTCCTTAGGTTGGCTTTCGGATCAAACTAAGGCCTCTAGGTTGTATTGAGGTTAGTTGATAGAGTATTTGGGTAGATTTTGGCCGAACCAAAAGTCTTTGAAGGTGTGAAGAAATGAGAAGGAGGAGTGCCCTTTTATAAGAGGGGTGAGGGGCACCTTTGGAAAACCTAGAAATATTAATTTATAATAAATTCATATTCGGTTTCTAATGGCTCAAAAGTTGATTATTTAAAGGTTAAGGTAGTTATAGGTCGAAACCCATTCAACCAATAGAAGTTAGACAGGTTTGGGTTATTATATTAACATTATCTTTTAGTTTTAACTCTTAGTTAATTAGTTTGACATTTACCGTGTCACTTTGTATTTTTATATTATATAGTTAATAAACATACTATATAAATCCAAGAGACACCCAAGTGGTCCATTAATGATACACCTATAATTATATAAGTCTCTTGGCTGAACCGTAGATTTTTAAGAATTTAATATCAATTAATAATATAATATTTGTTTTAAAAACTCTTTTATGTCAATTTTGACACTATTCAATAGTTGATTTTTTTGAAACTCATAACAGAATTATTACTTAGAATAAAGTCTATTACATCAATCCTAATATGTCATATTATCCTAGAAAATTATTTTAATTCATTAAAAGTCTAAAATTATATTTAATTGGGTATTTATAATATGAATTATTTTAATTGTTCACTATTATGGTAATTAGTGCATCATCATTGTGTCATAAATAAATTAAATTATTTAATGTGTAAAAATGATAAATAAAATATACTTATGTAGGAAATATTATTATCTTTCTAATGAATATTTACAATCGAATTTAACTTATGTATAACCCTATATTAAAAATGTTTTAGTAAATAAACTTTGATTTTAACTCTTTTAACTCTTCTTTGAATTAAATAATAATAAATGTCCTAATCTAATCCAAGTGGACCGAAATGATAATATTTTATTCCTAATGTTGTTTTTGGTCGAGATAAACTTGTCCAATAGAATTAGGACATGTGTTAGGGTAATATTAATATCATTTTTACCCTTAATTACCCTATTTAGTTTTAACCGTGGTAAATGAAAGTAAAAAGTTACTATTCACCAAAAAAATATTTTCATCTCATTGAACCACATTTTACTTCTTGATATTAACCGTGTCTCTCGGATTTTCGAAATTCCAATCACAGAAGCGGTAAAATTATGTTTTATGAAAAATTCAGTTTTTTAACCACCACTTAGTAGTTTCACTATTCATCAAAAATTGATGTTTTTCAGAACAATGCCAAAATTTCACCCTAAGCTATAATTGATATTCTGAATTCAAAAATGATGTCTATTTTACAAAATTCCAAACTTATAAGTTGCATTAATTAATTTTATAATTAATTCTCGCTGTCACAACTAATAGCGTGTTTTTAAGAAACAATATATACCAAAAGATTGACAATTGTTTAGGTCCAATTTCAAAGTGAAATTAATTCTAATGAACACCATTGGATAAAATGGTAAAAATATATTCTAATTATAATTTAAAACCACTCAATAATATAATTTTTCACTATAAATTATTTTGATTAAAAAAGTTGTTTTTAAGTATTTTTCACTATTCATAAAAATTGGAAGTTCTCAGAAAAATACCAAAAATTCATCTTAGGATAATTTCGATATTCCGAAACCAAAAATGGAGTCCATTTTAAAATATAAAATATATATAATTTTAAAAAGTAGGTATTACTATTCATAATGGCTAGTTTGATTTTGTTATTGTGTGTGTTAGAACTCGAAGTTGCGTACAACACACGCTACTGTATTATTCAAAGAGAAGTGTACCGTGGAAGCTTGGGGTGTAACATTGTAAATTTTTTTTGTCAATATTCTAAAGAATAAATTTATTTAGTCAAATTTAATATATAAAAGTTTAAAATATTGGATTTAAAAAGGGTTCACTATTAAAGTTGGTAAAAGTGCATTTTTGAAAAATACTTCTTTTATCTGAAAAAAAAAGAATTTGTTCTTACATTATGTCTAAGAAACTCATAATAAGGATTATAAAATTATAAGGATTATATAAAGTTTAAAATTTATTTAATACTATTCATAGCCTCTTTTTAACGGCTTGTTTGGTAAGTCATCGTGCGCTTGAACTCGGTGTTGCGTGTAGTGAAAGTTATTGAATTATTTTGAAGAAATAACACATTATGAAATCTTGTGGTGTTACAACATCAGTAACCAAATAATTTTCATTATATCATGATTAAACTGAGTATTGCCCCTATGAGTTCCAAATACAACTATCAAATAAACTTTTATTTTGTTACATGGAAGCCAGTGGTTATGAAAAAAAAACGATGGAGATACCACTCTTGGTCTCCATGATCATAATAAATTCGAAAATGAAAATGAAACAATATTTTATTTTAAATTAGGGTCATTCTTGCATGATAGGAATGTCCCACAAATCACAAAAACATAGAAACCAGCATAAACCCAGAGCAAATCCAAGGGAGCACCGACTATGATGTTATAGGATCCCATTCATTGAATTTCAATATAAAAATAATCATTGAATAATGGATTTCCTAATTCCTAGAAAGAACACTCAAAATTAATGTAAACTACAAAGGAATCAAGAAAATGAAGAGAAATCATGATCAAAGTGAAGTGGAAGGTTAGAGTTTCCTTTTACTACTAATAAAAACTGAAGGCACTCAATTTAGACAATAATTATGGTTTGACTAGGTAAAATATCCATGAAATGGAAGTTACACATGTGAGAGGTTATATAGGGAAATCTAGGCCAAGAAATGGATTCAAGTGGGAAGACCTATCATAACATGAGACCATCTCTTTTAATGAACATGATTCCAAGACTCCGAGTAAAACACCCTAAACTTATACAATTATAATTTCCTATAAATATTTTATATATTTTATTACATTAAAAATTGGACTAAAATAAACATTTCATTATTTCTTTAAGGTAGAAAAATACAACACAAAATTAAATACATATCATGATGGACAAATAAAACATAATTATAAAAATTACTAGAGGAAAAAATGATAAGAAAATAAAAATATAAGAAGATTAAAATATTCCGCATCTTAGGCTATTTTGAGGATTATAGAACCAATAATAAATAGGTATATAAAACCTTAATAATATGATAAAAATACTTACAAATTAAATAAGAGAATTAGATTACTTATTTTGAGGACGCGTGAATGGTTATATATATTAATGTAATATGATCATTGTATATATGGTCATTGGGATTATATGGTCATTAAAATTTTGTGTCTATTTCCATTATTAGACCATTAACACCATCATTAGAAATAGTAATAATTATTAAGTCATATTTGATTAAAATGTGACTCTTATAACATATGCATTATATTGGCTGGTATAAATTGAAGTAACTACATTATGAAATATATGTAAACATTAGAAGCAACTGAAACAATTAGTTATATTATTCCTTGTGAGGGTCATTTTTTTAATCTTGTAATTTAGGTATAATCACTATTATTTTCCCTAGACCAAGACCAAGCTAAACATCAACAAGTAGATCTTTAGTAAAATCATCGGTGGGGGGGGGGGTTCAAGTTGATTGAAATCGCTACAAAAACCATTTTATCCGAATCATCACTTACAAATTCAAAAGTTTCTTATCTTACCCTAAGGTCTTATATATAGGTATTCATAAGTTTTGAAAGTATAAAGGATAATATAAACATGTTTTTAATCAATGATATATATAAATATTCATTATTATATATATATTTATACATTTTGAATATTTATAAAATTAGATTTTAAAGAATTATTTAATTAAATAAGAAATTATTTTCATTCAAATGAATTAATAAAATTTAGTTACAGTTTTTTAATTAAATTATGAATTTCAAATAATTGGATATAAAATTGTTTTATGTTAAAAGATATATTTTTAAATAATTTGTTTAATGTGTGTAACATATTTTCATCTTCATAAATTAACCTAATTGCCATTAAATAATAATTTAAATGAAATTTATAATCAATATATAAAAATAAAAAAATAACATTTATATAATGTTCATTAAATGGTAAGGAATAAGAATAAATACTTTTTTTCTTTAAATGCATTTTTCTAAAATTGTCTGTATACATTATGTGTTATTATATTATAAATAATTTTCATCACATTTAAAAATTTAATCCAATAAAATAGATTTAGTATTTGGAATTATAATTAATAAATTATATAATAAGTCAAATATCCATTTTTAGGCATAAAAATAAGTATTTGAGGTAAAATTTGGGTTATCAGGGTAAAGGTAAATTAAGGTAAATTTGTAAAATTTAGGAGAAGGAAATTAAATATCACAAAAATTCATCTACAAATGTGTGGATGAGAAAATTATCAAACTCCTCTTATCATGTAACAATTATTTTTCCATTATTGATCTACTTTCCATGTGAACTTACATTCCTTATTCTTTAAAGAATGGGTATTTACAAAACATTTCAATCAGACTCACTTATAGAATGACTCCTCCTCTTACCACTTATTTCCATAACATACCATAATTTTACCCATTAATACAGACAAAAATCATCTCTTTAATAATCATGTATTAGGTGTGGTAACCTATGGTCACAAAAAAATAGCCTCAAATACTTTATTTCCAAGAGGCTCTTTAAGAGATGTCTCAAATCTTTAACGTGCATGGTATCCTCCTCCTAATCATCCTTGTATCTTTTTTATCCATATCTTATACAAATATCGTCTTTCACTTTGATACAATTATTTTTATAACATTAATATTATGTAAAATTGATATTATTAATATACAATAACATGTTCTCACTCATTCAACCATTAAAACATGTTCTTATTTGGGTCGGTTCAACCAGCTACATAAATAATGTAATACTAGTTATATCATTAATGATTAATTAATATTCATTATTTTTAATATGATATAATAATTATGAATTTATTATATTTTCATAATTCTATAATGGAAATATATGTATGTATATTCATTAATAAAATTAATTTTTTATATTCAATTTAAATTTATAAAAAATGAAATTTTAGCCATACATTAAGAACTATACCCAAAACATCCCTAAATTAACTATTGGAATTAATAACTATATCAAACACACATATGTGGTAGAAATTTACATTATAGGGTGGTGAACAAATAATTATGTATTTAGGACTAGAACCTTCATACCAAAAGAAGCACATACCAAATGGGATAATTAACACAAGAATAAGTTTAAAAAATAATGATTAATAAAATTGGTAATAAGAAATTTAAAATTAATGGAATCAATTAAAATAAATATAAATATATTTCATATGTAGATAATAAAAACCCTAAATTAATTATGCATGTGGTTAGAGCATGTCCATCCAAACAAGAAACAAAGGTAAAGTGTTTTATTGACTAAACATATTTTCATTGACTTGTGCACATTATTCTTTAACTATGTTCATATAAGTTCATTATATTATAATTTTTATATATTTATTATAAATATTTATCTTTATATCTATTTAAATTAAATTTTTAGGTTCTAATATTATTATTGGTTTTATTTATTTCTTTATAGAAATATGACTTTGTTAAGAATAATTCTCATTCTCTCTATCAGAATTTATCCTCCATATCCATATTTTTTAAAGTATTAAATGTTTTATTTTATTATATTAAAATAAAATAGCGTATTTTATTCTATAATATTCATATTTCTCATTATCACTCTTTAGAATAATATTTCATAACTCTTCCATCGATGTGGGTTTTCTCTAAAATTATCAAAAAAAATATTAAGAAGGAATTTATTTTCACATACAGATATTTTGTATCTTCCACCCAACATTTCATTGCATAAAATTTATTTAGTTTATAGCTTTCATTATTGGTTATTAATTTTTTAAAAAATAACAAAAACTATTCTTTTCACTTTCTCAAAATTTATTTTTAAAATTACACATAATTTTGGTTTTTATGACAATGATAAGAATATTTTTTGACAACTCTTTTTTAAGGTTTTCTCCCCTCTATATCCAAAATATTTTTCTTCTATAGAGTTATTTTCAAGATTAACCTCATTTTAATATTATGTTATACTTCCTTGAGAGATTTAATTTTTGGTATTTGCTGGTCTAATTCTTGATGGCATTTTATGTGATATATTTTTAAAATGTTATGTGACTCATTTTCTTTCCATAGTTTTTTCATGGTGAGATATATGATTTAATTTATATAGAACACATATTTATGGTTTATCATTATGTGATGGGTGGATTAGATATGTCTCTCTATGTCATTTTTCAATGATTTATATCTCATGAGAAAAAGACGTTATGTGTGAACCAAACTACATTAGTCAGGTTAAAAGTTCTATATATGGACCTAGTTGCATGCTCAAAACTTAATAAATGATTCTAATTGTGTTTAAAACTGATCAAAAATATTTTCATGGAATGTATTTATTTTTCATAACATTATTCACAATCCTTATTTTGTTTATGTCTTATCATAAGATTACGATTTTCTATTCTTATACTTGTTTCGTATTTATATGTTATTTCATATGTATATATTGTGGTAAATGGAACATGATTCTTGTTTCATGTATTTGAACACATATACCATGGTATATGTTTTATTCTTTGTGGTCATATCCAATTTTATCAAGCCTCTTGAAAAATCATATGAATTTATGTTCATTTAATCAGATATTTTTCCCATGTTTGGGTTTTATAACATATATATGATCTAAACATTTATGATTCATTGACTCTTATTTTTCCTTTTTTATAATTCAATATTAATTCAAATATTTCTCATTTCTAGTGGGAATTATATTTATTATTATGTTTAAAATGAAATCATGTGTGTATAATTTATTTGGATAAGTTGAAGAAATGATGTGTAACAATACATTTATCTAACTAATCTCCAAATACACTCAACGTTTATATTCTATGACTATGTGTTTATTTTTAATATATAATGTTTAAATCATGGAAATGATGTAAAATATATGTATATTGTGATTGGTTTATCTCTATTGGAATCACAGTGGGGTTTATTTAATTAGTGTAATATGTTAAGAATTATAAGAGCACCCAACTTAAAGAAACCCGTGTTGAACTGAATATATTATAGGCTAAAATAAATGTTTCATAGAGTAATACATTGCGAGGTTGAATTTTCAAATGGTTATTTACAATTATCTTTTAATATATTAGCATTTTATTAATCATGTTAAACCATTTTGTATTTAGTAAATGGATAGAATCACGAGGAATCAAGTTTTAAAATGTCTGTGGTGAAACATGCATTGATTGTCTCAATAATTAACCCAATAGGATAGTAGATGGATAGAAAACCATCATGGAAATTTTATTTTGGTGTATGATTAAAAATATAAACCATGTTGAGCTCATGAATGTACCAAATAATAAGAAATATGTTATTGAGTCTTCAATAAATCAATGATCATTATGATCCACTATTTTTTAGCAATGGATTAACAAGATAGAAAAGATATTGTTTTTTCTTCAATTCCTATAATAAAAAGAGTAATCATAGTTTTTTATCAGTTGAAAGGTTAAAAAACTATTCATGGAATTTTATAAAGAACATGGGGCCCATAGAATAAGTAAACACCATAGAATGGGAAAAATTTAGGATAATATTTCTCACAAAATATTTTTCATAAACTATTTTCATGAAAATTGAGTGATAATTCCTTGAGTTAATTAAAAATAATGACGAATCAATTTTTTAAATGAATAAAACTTTAACATAATTTAAATTTACTCCTATGATTTTAATATTGACCCTAAAAGAAAGATTAATAATTTATATGGTGTCCAAAATATAATTAATAGAAAGGTATTATCTATAAAGGGATTTGGTATCTTTGATGAAATTTTTCAATGTGAAATTAAGTTGGAAATTTACACTGGAGACTCTTATTATGATTCTGGATTTGGTGATAATAAAAAAGAAATGAATTTTCTTGGAAACTCAAATAATAAATAACACGGTGGAATAAAAAAACACATTCATACATTCTAAAAATGTAGTAAGAAGCACTCAAAAATTTTATATATAGGAATGATAAAAAAAATTTAAGTGTAGAAGGATTGACCATCGAACTCATGATTTTTGAAGAGATTAATAGAGTTTGATTAAATTAATGGAAAATATGAAGGTTACTACTAATGCACCACTAAGACATTAATGAATTAAATTAAATTAATTTGTGAATTATAAAAATTGTTACCCTAATCCTAGGGAAACATGGGATAATATGCATCAGGAACCTCTAAGACTAAGGTAACAAAGAAGATTATATACAATAACTTCCCCTGAGGTGGATCATGATAATGAAGTTATAAATGTTACACTTATTATTAAATCTAGAACTATTAATGTGTTATTTATTTCTAGTTATTTATTTTCTTTCATATCATATTTTTTTCAACTGATATTGATTCACCACCTCAAGGATTTGTTGTTGAATTAACAATTAAAACATATGGTGGTGAGATTATTGTATTCAAGGTATATAACTCTTCATAGATCAACGTTTATGGGAATATAATTTTGGAAAATCTAGTTCTTCCTATATTGGTATAATTTGATGTTATTTTGGGAAAAGATTGGATCTCTCTATATAAATATCATATAAATTATCAATAAAGGAAAATCTTGTTTAATATCATAAATCATACCATGATAGCATATAAATGAAAGTATGATGATGAAATATCATTGGAAACAAATTCCTTAATATTTTTCTTAATATGTGATAATAAGGGATACAAGGCTCAAATATTTGGGGTTGAACACAATATTGAAGATATGCGAATAGTACAAGAGTATATTACAGTATTTCCCAAAGAATTATTTTATCTTCCTCTGGAACATGATTTTTAGTTTTCAATTAAACTCATAACTAGTTATATTCCAAAATAAAATAGTATTTATAAAATGGATACTATTGAATTTTAATAATTTAAGAAGTGAATTTAGGGAAATTTTGATAGGTTTTTTAGATACCCAAGTGCTTTACCAATCTGTAAACTTGTTCTCATTGTTAAAAAGAGTTATGGATCAATAAACTTTTCTATTTATTATCATGAACGTAACAAAATCATGATCAAGAACAAGTATCATCTACCATGTATTAATGAATTTTTTATCAACATAGAGGGTCGAAATACTTATTAAAGATGGATATTTAATATATATACAATAAATTAAGGTTAAATAGGGAATATATAACCAAGAAAAATATCTATACAAGATATAGACAATATGAATTCATAATGATTCCCTTTAGACTTATAAATACCCCTCATGCCATCATGGATTTGATGAATATAGTCTTTAGATATTACCTTTATTTTTTTGAAAATATTTATTGATGAAATTCTCATACATACTAAGGAAAATGAAGAACATGAATACCATTTAAGGATTGTGATGAAAACCTTACAAAATTAGAAGTTTTATTCTATGTTTTGATAGTGTGAATTTTTGTTATAAAAAGTATCTATCCTGGATCATGTAATCACAATTGGGTATATTTATGGATACTTCAATGATATAGGTGATTTAATACTAATATAGACTAACATATGTAATATGGATACATATTTTTATTATATTTTCTTAATATTATCAACACTTGGTGATAAATTACTTATGAATTTGAAAATCCACTAAGCAAGTTAATTTAAAACGGAGTGAAGTTCCCCTAGGCATAAGAATATGAAGATATCATTGAGGAGATTAATTATAGGTTAGTCACTACACTTACACTTACACTTCCATATAGAGGATAATGGTTTTTTAATATACATTTGAAATTTAAATAAGGGATTTGGATGTGTCCTTTTGAAAAATGAAAATCTTAAATCTTATGCACCGTGTCAATTAGATGCCCATAAGAAAAATTATTTGACATGTGATATAGAGATAACAACAATAATTTTTTCATTACAAATATGAAGGTATTATATCTATACTGAAAATTTTGATATATATATATATATCAATCATAAGATTGTAATGTGTATATTCATGCATAAGGAATTTAACATTTGAAAATGGGATAGTTTGAGTAAATTAAGGACTGTTACTCCTCAATACAATACCACCCCAAGAAGGAAGACATAATGGATGATGCCTTAATAAAGAAGGATAATGTTACCTTATCCAAGATGGGGATTGAAAGACATACACTACTCAGGGATTTTTAAAGGATATAGCTGGGAATCATAATGGAAGGAGAGAAATACAATCCTTAAAAATTGACTTCTAAACCATCCACCCATGTGAAGACTAAAAAGTCATAGAAGGAGGATATGGAGCTACCAAATAAGGTAAGGAATATTTTGGTGTTTAAATATGAAATTTATGAAATTATAAAATTCATAAAATGAATATATATCCCATCAATAGTAAAATTTAAGTGGAAACTATTAGAGAATGTTCATCGATCATCTTTTTATATCCATCCTAGAATAACTGATATGTATAAATTTATTAAGAAAAGGTTATAGTGGGACAACATAAAGATGTATATTTTAGATTATTTATCCTAATACTTTTTATTTTAATATGTAAAGGATGGATGTTTTAAATATAAGGGTAACTAAATCATTACCTACACTAGTATGGAAATGGGAGAATATCATCATGGATTTAATCATTGGTCTCCACAATATAATAAATGGAAATAATTTTATTTTTGTTATAGATAAGATAATTAAAATGTTAGAACATATATTTTTATTCAAGAGGATTTTTCATGTGAAAAAATTACTAAGATGTACATAAAGGATTTGGTAACGATGCTTAGAGTATCATTATCAGTTGTATCTAATTGAGATATGTTATTTACCTAATATTTCTAGAGAAATCATCAAAATAATTTTATATAGAACCGACCTTTATTAAGATTTATAATCCTCAAGGGAATGGTCGATCTAAAAAAACTATTCAAACTCTGGAAGATATACTAAGATCATTCTCCATAGATTTCAAATAAATTTAGGATCAACATATTCCTCTGGTGAATTTCATAGAAAGAAATAGTTTCCATTATAGCATTAAAATGGCACCATGTGAGGCTCTATATGGGAAGGGATATAGAACCCCAACATGATGGGATAAATTTTTAGTGAGGAATTTTTTATGACCTGGTCTTGTTCAAGAAATGATATAGAACGTTCAAACTATTTAGTGATATATAAAAGTATTATAAATCCATATAAGATTTGTGTTTATAATCATATATAAGATTTTGAGTTTGGTGTTGGTGAAAAATTGTTCCTTTGAATATATCCTTAGAATAAAGTTATGAGATTTTAGATGAATGGAAAATTTAGCTATATATACATTGCTACCTTTGGGGTCCTTGATCATATAGGTATTATAGATAATCACTTACGACTTATATAAAACCTCTCATGGGTGTATGATGTATTCCCTGTATCACTTTTGAGAAAGTATGTACCAGATTCATCACATGTATTGAAGTTGGAAGTCATGAAATTAGAACATGACCTATCTTATAAGGAACAAATAGTGGAAATCATCGATCATGGAGACAAAGTATTTTGAAACAAGGCTTCTCACCTAGTCAATGTTTTATGATAAACTCATAATTATGAGGAAGCTATATGGGAACATGATGATTTAATGAGACAAAATTACCCACATTTTTTTCATCTGAGTAGTGATATTTTAAATGGGGGGTTTCTTTAATGGGGAAATAATGTAACACCACAAAATTATAATGCTTAATTTCCACTTTAAAGTGATGATATCTTATCAATTAAAATAAAATTACTTTTTCAAGGTAGAATATTACAACAAAAAATGAAATATATTAAACAATAGAATTTAAACATAATTAGAAAATTTTAAAAATGAATAAAATCACATGTAAATGAAAATAAAAAAATATTGAAATATTCCCCATCTCTATCTTCCTTGTGAACCAAACCATAGTTAATTACAATGAAAAAACCAAAAATCTCATAATACGATAAACACACTTAAAAATTAAATGAAATAATGAGATGGGTGTTTTTAATTAATTGTGAAAATTTATATATGGGAATAAAATAGGATTGTTATATATATGTAAATTGTTCTTATATTATCATTGGGAATTTTTTACTATTGGGATTATATGATAGTTGACACCATCATTGTGTATAGGAATAATTAATGTGTGGTATTTGATTAAAATGTATCAATTATAACATAGTTTCTTGAATTAGAAACTATAAATAATAGTAACTATGTACTAAAATGCATATAAAAAATTTAATCAATTGAATCAAGTAGTAGGATTATTCCTTATGATTCTAATTTTTTTAATCATGGAAAGGAGTTACTATGTAGTTAAACAACTCAAGTAAACATAGCATATTACCCAATATGACTTTCCATAAGGTAGTGGAAAAAAACCTCAATCAAGTCTCATGATTAATTGAAAATAGATTATAAATAGTTTATTTTTGAAAGAAAGGTACATAACCAAGATAAATACAATGAAAATTATAATAAGGGTAAACTATAAATTAAATCCAAACAAGAACAACATACTCTCTCCTTGTGACCAATTATCCCCACCAATGAAACTCACAACGGAATAGAAAAAATCCAAGTAAATCCACAAAACTGCATGATTCCCTTACCTTAACCTTTTTCCTATAAAACATTTACAAACACCAAAATAAAAAATGTAGGGCGTAAGCATAGAAAACCATTTTGGTACCACTAAATAATCTATATGTGTCAAACACTATGCAACTGATAGCTCTAGCTTTAAAAAACAAGATTATAATTAATTTTCATATGAAACCAATTTTTGTAAAACATCCTTTGGTTTATTTATAAGGCTTTTATATTTCCCATAACCATGAATTAGAAAATAGTATATTTGATGATAATAAGGAATAAATTAAAAAGAACAAATAATAAATTCATGATAAACATATGAGAAATCAAAAAGGTAACAGTGTCAACAAGAATACAACCAAGCAAAAATTGGACTCTAGCCTATGGTAAATATGTACATAGACATATTTAGGTACACTATGATATTATAACATGAATTATATTGATATCAGGCCCTAAGAAATTATATCCACAGAACTAAGATAACCACTAGTGAGGACATACTCACCAAGGTTATCATATGTCCATACATTATGCACCCAATGTTCCAATTGTTATATGTTTGACAAAATATTTAAGAAACCCTATTCTCACACTTATAAAAACTTTCATGGTGAATAATGACCACTTCCATACTTGAAAATACATTTTAGATTCAAATTCATCAATGACTTATTTTATCAAACCAAAGAAATATAAAAAACTAAATTTAAAATAAAACCCCCTTTAAATTAATTGAATAAACCAAACAAAAAATTATTATTAAAATTGATTTTTCCATGGGATAAAATAATTTTATAGAGACACCTACATTAAGAATAAAGAAAACCCACATGCCTTCGAAATGAGTGATAGGGAATGAAGATATTCAACCCGCATAAACCCATATCTATGAAGATCCAACCAAGGAAGTAGGTAATCACCCTAATAGACTGTTGGATGATTGAGGAGTACTCAAAATACCAACCCAAAATTTTATTCATCTAATATCCAAGACAAATGGGAGAAAATAATAAGTATAATTAATGAAAACTATTTTAATAAATGCATCAAAACCTCCCATTATGTTCTCATACTGCTTGTGTAATTACCCTGAAAGATATGGAGTCAAAAATAAAATTTAAAGTTTCAAACATCCTCCACCACACCTCTTTCCACAGCACAATGGCCCCTATGGTCATTTTTCTTAGTGCACCCTAGACAAATCCATGCCTCTATTTATACCCTAATGAAAAATTATATGTTATTTTTTCATACCCATGGGTTCCACCATTCTCATGGTGATCCTTGAAGTTTGTGGCACACATAGCGGCCACCCGCTCACTCAAACATTGGTTAGGCCCACTCCAAGATATTTTAGCTTTGTCGTTTCACGCAAGGAAAAATAAATAAGGACATTACCAACACTATGACCTTTGTCCATGTCTGAAAAAAAAATTATCCCATTGAGCACCTCTAACTCTCACAAAATAGAAAAGACAAGGACCAAGGTAATTATAACCTCATTTCACAAGTGAGTGTGTCACAATTACCCATATATTAAAAACTGTATGTACCTTGAAATTCTCAAAAATCTATGTTCATAAAGAAAGAAGGTCATTATTACCTCATCAATGATTTCTCTCCCATTTCTCATGGATATACAATCCAAACTAAAATAGTATATGGACTAAATATATTTTTTTCAAAATGTATTTCCTTATGTGGGTGATCCATAAAATGAACCATATATTCATCCATAGTGGTTTTGGGTTCATGATCAACATCTTTTCATTCAATTACATGGGATCATTCTGGTTGATACCTCCTTAGTTGGTAAACATGAAACATGTTGTGAAATGAAGTCAAGTGATAAATTAATTCCAACTGATATGACATATTTTTAAGGAATTCAATATTATAAAAAGGGAAAATAAAACTTGGTTAAAACATGCCCAACATACCCAAATGATGGTGTCCCAATCAAAGAGAAACTCTAAGAAAGACCCGATCATCATCCTCGACCTCTGGTGGGTGATGACTAGGGTCCTGATATGATTTTTGATGAATTTTCTCCATCACCAATTTCCTTCTAATCAACTATATCATTTCTATCATCTCTTGTAAAAGGCTATTTCCAAAAAAATTACTCTCCCCCGACTCCACTCCTCAAAAGGTGGATATATAAGTCTTCCCATACAATTCTTTGAAAGGAACAATTTTAATTGAAGCATGATAACTATTATTATAGAAAAATTTAACCAATGAAACATTCTTTTACCATTAACCACCAAAATAAATTCTAAAAACTTGTATCATATCCTCAAGAATATGAATATCTTGCTAAGTATACCAATATATTTTTGGATGGTATACTATGATTAAATTTAGTTTGTGTAATCATTTCCTCTTGAAATACTTTTGAAAACCAACATGTAAAGTGAGTTTCACTCTTAAAAAAATTATTTAAGGAACACTATGAAGCTTTATGATCTGTCAAAGATATAATTTCTCATGCTCCTCCACATTTATCATCTTCATAATAAGAAACAAATTGGATTATTTCACAAGTTGATCGATGATCACCCAAATTGCATACTTTCTACTAGGGGATCATGAAAAATTAATGATGAATTACATTGTTATATCATCCCAGATCCATGCATTAATGGAAAAATGTTTCAAAAAACCATCATTTTTCTAGTGTTGAAACTTAATTATTTGATAGTTAAGGAATTATGACACAAACTCTATGATTGACTTCCACATCGTTTGAAACAAATTATAACATCTTAGATCATGATACCACCCAGTAGTCCCAGGGTGTATGGACTGACTAGAAATATTTCCATTATCCATAAAATCTTTCTTCATAGGTATCATAATGACCAGCCTACCTTGAAAATAGAATTCGCCAATGGGATACCGATACCAAACACATAAGTTAACCCTATTATTAAGGATTCTACAATAACACTAGAAATCATTGTCTGATGCCTATTTAAACCAAATCAAATCCTCAAATAAGGAATCATCCTTCATGGAATCCTTTAACACATTCTAACTACTCACATCCACTCTAAATCTTGTCTTAGTAAACAAACACATAATAGTCCTCTCTCCAATAGATTCCTTCAGGGCTTGAATCATTAACTTCTTGCTCAAATCATAGATTAACACATTTACTTATATACATTTATATGAAGTATCAAAACAAAAATTATAAATATAATCAACCCAACAACTCTTTCTCGAGTTCATACCCTTCTAAGTAAAAATATTCTCCATGCTCTTATAATCTAAACATACTACAAAGCATTCCCCAAAGAGATAGTGTAATATGTTTTCAGAGTGTGCATCATGGATGATAATTCAAGTTAATGGGCTGGGTAATTATTCTCATAATGGATTAATTATAAATATCCATAGGCAACAACAGCCTATCCTATATCAAGACACACCTGCATCCCATACTTAAGGAATCGTAGAAAACATCATAGCCCAAACCCTGTTTTGGAAGAATTAGAACAGCTATCAATGCCAACCTGTCTTTCTGTTCCTTATAAGATATCTAACATTTATCATTCCAATCAAACATGACACCCTTATGGTTTCATTATATCATTAGAGATGTCATCATTCATAAATCCTAAACAAACATCATGAAATATCAATATAATCACAAAATCTATGAATCTCAAACATATTCATGGGTCACTCTTAGGACATCACTATCGAAATATTTCTAAGATCCACCATGATCCTATTTTCATATATAACATGACCTATATAATCCACATCTTCGATCAATAATTCAAATTAAAAAATCATCCCATAGAGTCCATTATCTTTTAAGATTCTAAGGATCATATCCAAATGATTCCCATTCATTTCCTATGACTTTGAGTATAATAGAATAACATCCATGAAAACAACAAATAAATATTCCAAGTACTGATTCAAGATCTAGTTTATTAATTCCATAAATACAGCATGAGAATTAGTGAGTCCTAATGGAATAACTAAATACTTGAAATTACCGTACCTGCTCCTAAACAATTTATTAGGTATGTCATCCTCTTAGAATCTCAATTGGTAGTTCCTTGATCGGTGGTATATATTCTATAACTACTAAGATTCTATGATTAGATCAATAATATCATCAATTCTAGGAAATTGGTAATTATTCTTAATGCTCACCTGATTAATCTTTCGATAATCAACACAAATCTTAAGGCCTCCATCAACATTAATTGTAAACAGAATATGTGAACCCCACTGCGAAACACTTAGATTAAAAAATACATTGGCATCAAGTTCCACAAGCTAAAATTTATACTCCTTTAACTCTTAATGTTTCATACAATATGATAACATGGAAATGGAAATTGAACCAAGAAGTTGGTCAATAGTGAACTCAGACTACCTATAGGGTAGAAACCTAAAAAATCATCATGGAATACATCAGGGTATACAAAAACTATGGAAGGATGTTTATTTCTCAAACACTGATCAAAAGTGTCAAGAACCATCTCTAACAACTCAAATGGGATCACTATATCATAAGGAACAACAAGCCTCTCTCTCCCTAATATATAATCCCATTCACCTTGGAAGGCATGAGAGATTCCATCTGGAGAAAGAAACTTGACTCAATGATGATAAGATTTGATCTGGACCGTAATACTAATATTCTAATATTTTATAATTATAAGGATAGATATATCAAGTTCCTGAACTAAAAAATATGAAACCACTTCAAAGTTGTTAATCATCACTCAGCATGTGAGATATTTAAAATCTTATTCTAACCTCTTTTCCAAGGGAGTAGAGAGGTCCCACACAAATGGAACAAGATCTAAGAATAAGAAAAACACATTAATCATCTTTTATGATGTAAAATAAGGAGACACACCTATATCAAATAATTCTATAACCATAGAGGATGGAAAAAAACATTTTACCTTATATAATAGTCATCCCTACCCCAGATTCTGTCAGAATATACTCTAATGCATAAATACATCCAAACAGAACACCTCCCTAATATTTATTTGATGCATGAGTATACCCCTTTTAAATATAAAGTGACTCACTACCCTTTGATTCATTAGATTGAACCAGTAAACTGTTGGTAAGAGTGGATCTAGCCTTACTAACTTGGGGAATTTTTCCACAAATATCTTAAGATGTTTAGATTGTCCATAATAATGAGAAGTATTTGGTTATTTAGTATAGTTATGCTTGGTATGGATATTCCATTATCATTAATAGTAAACCACCTGATTTTTTTCAAAAGAATATCTTGAAACAGGTCCCAATTAAAACATAGAACACTTTATATTTCTTTTCAGGCCATATCACACACTCTAGCTATCGAAAGAAGCAATTGAAGCCCCACCTAGAACTATATTATAAGTTATGTAAAGTTATATCTATAGCCCCTTTATCAACCACTTCTTAAAATTTCATAAGAAATAAGATAATTAGAATCAATCAAATATCAACTGTCAAACCCATATCAACCCTCTGAGCTTTAAAGTAGTCATAAAAACAAGATCTAATAATAAGTAGACCAACTCGATAAAACCAATTCCATACTCCAAAATTGGACACTCCCATTTTTCTATGATAAAAAATTATTTGGTATTTTTGACTCACAATTTTCAGGATAAAACTATTTATTGATGATATTTTTTGAAAATATTTCTGGTAAGCTATTATTGTAACTTAGTCTTCATGATTGATTACTACCACTTTCTTCTTGATATTTCAAACCTGTAAGTGTAAAATACCACCATTGAGTCATCCAAAGTCTCTAATAAGTGGAATATTCATTCAATATGCTCAATCCATACCTCTGATTCTTGGGTTCCCATGTAATCATGGAATATCGATGGATTTTGTTTGGAAAATTCTAAGCCAAGATCCACCATTCATCACTGGTTTCAGACAATAACTTAACCTAGAGTCCTAATACTATGGATAGTGGCTAAAACCACTAAAAGGTATACTATAGTATTTACCTATGGAACTTGTCTCGTAGCTTCACACCTTAGATTCAAAAAAAATATTCTATGAGGCATGGTCTAAATAACACAAAATAAAATAGCCCATTATCTTAAGAACAAAACTCTGAATCAAAATGAATACTTCTAGAATCTATATTAAAGCCTTTAAAACACCATAATTAAAATCAAACATATATTTGATGAAATAAATACAATAAATTAAAGAGGAAAGGGTCCCCAATAAAGTATATTCAAATAAACTTAAAAAATATCAAGAATGATAAAAAATCCCAAACAACCCATGGTAACTTGAGTTCAGACATGAAAGTGAGTTGACCAATAACCCTTATATACTTACTAACCAAATTCTGACTATCCAAAATTATTCTTACGAGAGGTCCGGAACAAAAATAAGGAAGTTCCATCACACTTTCTTCTAGGTATTGGCTCTAATAAAAATATTTAATGAACCAATATTGGTCAAGATATAATTTTACCCAAGATAACTCGACATAATGTAGTAATATAAAACTAAGCCCAAAAAAAGACTCCATAGTAATTTAAAAGAGATTGATAAATAGAGTATGTGTGTAAGAATGGAACATAACCAAGATTCATACACTAAAAACCCAAACAAGGATAAATGAAAAAGTAAATAAAAACAAGAATAAAACATTGTCCCCTTGTGACCAACTATCATCTAAAACTAAACTCACAAAGGAAAAACAAAATCTAAATCATTATTGCGAACTAAATTATTCCCTTACCATTACCATTATTATACCAAAAAAATCTATAAATTACAAAAGGGAAAATGTTGTTGTGAGCAAAAAATACCTATATAATACCACTACATAATTTAGACAAGTCTAACACTATACAATTGGTATCTCTAGATTTAAAAATACATTTTATAAAAAAAAATCATATGAAAACCATCTTGTAAAACATCATTTGGTCTATTTATATGAATTTCATATTCACCATAACTATGAATATGAAAAGTAAAAGTTTGATGATAAGAAGGAATAAATAGAACTAACCAAAAAAATATTGCATAATAAATATGTGATTAATAAAATAGGTAACAATACCAACATGTATAAAACCAAGAACAAAATGGTATTTATACAATTGTAAATAATATAAAGACATGTAGAGGAGTAGTAAGCTAGAATATCATGAATCTTATAGATATTGAGTCATGCCATAGTCCATCGATATCACAACGATAACCTATAAAAACAAAAGAAAATTTGATAATAAATATATTTACTTATTAATATTCTTGAATTATATTTTTTAGATATATATTCATTATTAAAAAAGTAGGTAAATGTTTTAGTTAAAAAGAAGATATTTATTACAAACCAAATTGGGTTTTCATTCATAATAAGTTTTTTGAAACAATATATAAATATAAATTTTATAATTTTAATTTTATAAAATGGTTCAAATTTATAAATTCAGCAGATTAAAATTATCTTCTGGTGAAATGTTTTAATTTTTCTGAAAATATTGATTTTTCAGTGAATATAGAAAAAATACCAATTTTTGTAAAACTATCATTTATTTTCATTAAGTAATGTAATTTAAAATTCCCATTTAATACTAAACTAATGTAATAATAACTTAATTATAAATAATATAATTAATTACATATTATTCATCATTATACATGATTTTGGTTTAATCTTTTTTTGCTTAAATATTCATTTTTCTAAAAAACGTTTTTTCATTATTTTTTTGATTTAATATTAAATTAATTTAGTCCTCTTATAGAAATATAATTTTAATAATATGATTAAAAAAATTTTATTATGATTTCCAAATTTGGTAAATAGTTTCCTTTTAATTTTTTTCATTATTAATAATAACTGTAGCAAATATTTGTCACCTCGGTAATGGTAAATCAAGTAATTAAGGTTAAAAATAATAATGTGATATGTCCTAAAACTCTCCATAAAACATGTATTTAATTGTTTTGGATAATTTTGTTTCATCCATGACCATTATAGGTTCTCAAATGTGTAAATTTCATTCCACTTTCCTTTGATAGTGATCTTAAAATAATTTTAAGAAATGAATAAAAAAATGTCACTCTCTTTGTTTTGATATCATTAATGTTTTTTTAATATGGATAAAAAATTTATGTTTGGTTATAAATATTTATTTGAAATTTATATTATTTTATTTATCATGTAAATTTATTTTTAATTTTTATTAGTGAAATAATTTCTTTAAAGGAATAGGAAACAACGACACAATGCTTCTGCAAGTAGTAGAAAAATCAAGTAAATGGTTTCAAAAACTCTAAAAGTAATATTATTTAGGTAATTTATAGTTTCCTTAGAATTTTATAGGTAACTATAATATATTAAGGATGTTTTAAAGGTTTATATTGAAATTAAATTACTATCATGATGTCATTAAAGTCAAATTAATTAAATAGTTTCATAGATGATATTAAAAATATTTTATTATTATTTTTTTTATCAAATGATTTAACATTCATAAAATTATCATCCACATCCAAATTAATAGCATATGGTTTATAATAAAAATAATTTTCCATTTGTGGGAAAATTTGATTTCATAGTAACTTTCTTGGCTCTTATAGTGTAAAAAGCATTGATGTTACGACGATCATCAAAAGGGATAACGAGGGGTAAAAAGGCAGATAAGGGTGAAAAATTACTTAAAATTTACCAAATTTTATTTTATTATAAAATTTAGACTCATTATCAACCTATATAATAATAATACAAATTTAATTAAATTTTTACAATAAAATATATTTATATTAATTTAATACTTTAAGTAATTCCAAGAGTTCCACTCCCCTCAGATATAAAAAGAGACCTACTCTCAACTCCTCATCACGACTTTTGAGTACTCTAGTTCATCCAATACATACCCATGTATCTCTCTAACTTCACTCCCCATGTCTTATATGTCATTTTATCACAAAATTACCAAAACTAAATTGAATAAGGTGAAATTTAAAGAGATTATCAGAGGAGAAGGTATAAATATTAATCGACCTATTTCAAGTTTATCACATCTTCCAAATAATTAAATTAGTATTTAAATATGATAAAATAATAACATAAACATATTTCATATAAAAAATGTTATTGTTATTATGGTACAACCATTTTTCATCTCATTTTATATCCTATGGTAAGTAAAAAAATTATTTGTGCGTACGTGTGGATTACTATTTCCATAAAGTGATGTGTTTGGTTTTCAATTACCGCCACTCATTATTGTTTAAAATGATGGATTTAATAAATATATATATATATGATATTTATTAAATTATTATCATTATTTAAATCTAATATATCTTTTTTTTTACAAACCCATACATTTTTTGGAAAATGATAACGTTGTTCATGTATAGAAATGGATAACCATAACCATTAAGCGAGGTGATTCATTTATCCTGTATTCCTTTCATGGATGGTAATAAAATTATTTTTAATATATAAATATTATTTTTTATCCCTATATTAATTATTAATATTTTTTATTAATGACCACTTTGACTACTGTCAACCTGTCAAATATTTTCTCATATTATGAATCAAACGTCCCTAAGATGTTTGACATAAACTTAAATAATTATGTAACTAAATAAAAAATTATAACAAATAACATAAAATGCATAATAATAATTGACTAAAAATGAAAAATTATCTTAATAAATTAAATAATTGAAATGAATTTATTATTTATGAATATAAAGAACAAATGTAATGATTCAGACTGGAGATAAGAGACATTATAACTTAAAACCATGTTTTAAATTTTATGAAAAATTGTTTTCAAACTCATTTTATTCCATGTACATATTTCTAAAATTATTTTTAGGGTGTTTTTATATGCAAAGAAATGAATTATAAAGGTCATTTTATGTCCCTTTTAATTTCAAACAAATGTTTTCAAAATGAATTTTTGATGTATTTTATATGGCATGTTTTGACTCTCATTACAAAAGGAAAAAAACGAATATTATAATTTAACATATACATCATCAACATATTTTCCCACCACAAAAAAAATTATTTGATATTTTCCTTAGTTTATAATATTCTATGTTTTCTTCTAATAAAAAACCCTTCTTCCCTTTGTTCTGGGTATTTTAGTTTTGAGAATGCGTTTTTAAAAGAAAATGGTATTTCGATATCCAAAAGGGTTTTTTTATGGGTTAAAAATATATTTTTTAAGGATTTTTTGATATAAAGGAGTAAAAATAAAAATATTTATTTATTAAAAGGTAATTGATAATTATATATGACCTTGAGTGATCCTAATACAACTTATACAAACTGGCAGTCTTGAAATAGTTTATACAAATGGGTGATCATAATACAACTTAAACAATGAGTGATCCTGATATCGGTATCCAATGAATTGGGTAATGTTACTTTTCTTAAAAGGAAATATGTTTAGAGATAACCAATGAGGTTTCTCATATTTATTTAACTGTGATCCATTTCTTTTTTATTCGAGTTATCAATATAATGTTCTAAGTTTTCTAAAAGTGTATTTATATTATTGTTAGTGATTTTTATGGTTTTCTTTGAGAAAAAAGTGTGTTTTCTCATGTGTGTATAGTTTATTTCAAATTCCCATAGAATATTGTGATAAAGTTCAAAATATCATGGGTTTTCATGATTTTAAATGGACTACCATATTTCATACGTTTATTTATATTACTGATATTTGTTTGCTCATCATATGTTTTTAGTTATTTTTTACAAGGTTTAATGATTAGTAAGACAAAAGAAGAAGTTAAGTTGAAATTCATCAAAAAAATTTCATGAAATGTAAATATGTTTCATTTTAAATGTTTTTTATATTTGGAAAATAGATACAAAGTAGAATAATACACTTTCTAGTATATAGTTTTATTATATAAGAGTTTTTTCCTAAATATCTAAAACTCTAAATTATAATGATCCTAAAAATTTATGAATGTTAACTATAGACTAAGAAATCAAGATTATGTAATGATTTAAGTTTGGGTCAATATATTTGGTATCATATAAATGGTTTAGATAACTTTAGATCTTGTGATAATGTTAATAAAACACCCTTGATAAATGTTACTTTATCTTTAAGTTGAAATGATATAACATTTGAATATTTATATGTTGTTTCATCTAATCTATCTATATTCAGAATGGTTTTCCATATATTAATTAGGAAAACAAATGTATGAAGCTTTCTGGATGATAATATCCTTCAAAATCAGTATCCTATAATGGTTATAATTGAAATAGAGCAATTGATTTTAGTGATGGATTAGTAGATGTGAGATTTAAATGGTGGTGGAATATAAGTTAGAGAGAAACTAGATTTACCATAGAGTAATATGTAAATAAATGAGTATTTTCTAAAATATCACCCTATGACTTTTATTGTAACCTTGAATATAGTGCTAGATAATGGATAGATCAATGATCTGGAATAGATATTTGATTTCATGGGATATTTAGAACATCAAAAGGTAACTCTTTTAGTTTACCATTATTAGTCTGAGTGGATACTCAAGAGGGGGGTGAATTGAGTTCCAATTAAAATTTTTGTTAAAATATTTAGAATAGAAATCCCCCAAATTAAAACAGCCCAGTTAATTAAGGTAGTAGAGATATAAGTGATTTATTGTTCAACAGGTTTCTCACATCTTGATTAATCCTCATTTGAATTAGTGTGAAAACTAATTCAACTTTTGAAACAAGTTTACTAAATTAATCACATATACACACTAACCAAAACTAACTATTAGAGTGATTGTAAAAACAGATTTCTGTCTTTCAAAGCATAAGCCATGGATAAATTCCAAACAGAGTAATTGAAAGATAATCACACCAATGTAAACAAGAGGTTCAGTCTTAATTCAAGACCTAATCCTCTTCACTTGGTGATCACCTTCCACCAACCAGTTTATATAAAACCTTGATACACAGCTTGTATCTGGCAGTACAATAGTTTTCACTAACTGTCCAGGTTTTTTCAACCTCTACCACAGTTTTATGTGGGAAAACAAACACCCAAGCCACACTAGGTTTCTTCCATAGTTATGCGTGGGAAACAAGAGTAGAAAGAGTTTGGTATGAGGATTTTCAGAATCCCCCAGTTCAACCACAAGAGACAGTGTGTGTAAAAAAGACACACTGCTCTAAAATGTAAAATACTAAACATAGTTAGAGCTAAAGATGTTAGGAAAGATTTTAGAATGCTCTATGTGTTGACAGATCAGCTCTGAACTCCTTATAATAAAGGAAATGAAGTTCTGGTCCTTCTCTATAAGTTTTCTCTAAAAAAGAGTGTCACAACATCCAGGGTCTGACTTCCAGGTGTAAAGATGATCATCTTATTGGATCAGAATCTCTTTGTAGCACAGCACCAAAGCCTTAAAAATGTTCTTCCAAAAGATCTTTGTGAAGCTCCGAGATCTTTAGAATGAGTGATCGGGTTTTCTTCTTCTTGTATGTGACTCCCTTATGTGTGAACCTCAATATCTTGATGATTACACCCGTATATCTCCATATGTATTTATATATATCTTTTTTCAGCTCAGATTTTTTCTTATTTAATTCAGTAGGGGCCGATAAGAGGAATGATCTAACCATGTGCGGTCTTCCCCGTACCTCCTACGATTTCTTGATATGCCTGCAAATATCATTCAATAATGTTAGGTTCATTAAATTGTCCAAACATGACTGTTATGATAGTATTAAGAAAGTAAATAATAAGTTAACATTATACTGGTAGTAGATGCTTGTCAAGAAGTGGACTTCAACAGTAAGCTCCTCAATAGTAGAATTCTTCAGTAGGCTCAACAATAGACCTTTCCAGTGGTAGACTGTCTCAACAGTTGACTTCACAAATGATGGAGTTTTCTAGCAGTAGACTTCCACTAATGGTAGACTTGTCTCACGTTAGACTTGTCTCATGGTAGAAATGAACTGAGAACCATATAACAGTAAACCTTCGATGTTGAGTCTGACAGTAGACTTCTAACCGAAGCCTTGATAACAGTGACATTGTCACAACAGTGACATGTAACAGTGACTCTTCGTCTGTAAGTTTGGTAAGTACTCCAATAGTAGACTTGTAACTGTGACCTTTAGTAGAAAGCTTTCGACAGTAACTAGAGATCTTCAACGGTGACCTTTAGTAGCCTTCAACAGAAGTGTTCTCAATAGTGACCTTTATTATGATAGTGACTTTTAGCAACAGTGACCTATAACAGTGACCTAGAACAGAAGGCTCTTACGAGTAACCATTAACGGTGAACTCTTAATTAGGGAAATGTAAACTATAAGCTGATGCAACAAATTCATGAGAATAACAATATATAGATTGTTCAGGATAAATAATATAAATACGGATGAGAAGGGATTATCAAATGAATTAATATATTATCATCAATATTAAATATGATTTGGGATTATCAAAATAGGTGATTCCAACAATCTCCCCCTTATTAATAATCACAAATTATGCGACTATGTATTAATTATAGGTATCACAGATAAGAATATAATACAGTTATTAAACAGAGATCAAAGTGAACCTTATTTTGGTTGTGGTTTCAGAGGTATCAGAGATTAATAAGAGTGTAATATCAGAGGATATTGGTACATGGTATCAGAGGGAAAAGCATAAAATGTCCATTAGAGAGTAATGAAATCATAAGATCATATTAGTAATTATATTAGCACAACATTTCTCCCCCTTTGTGATTAGAAAAAATAAACACAAACAGATAATTCGTGTATTAAGTGGATGATAGTACATTACCCAAAATGAATAAAAAGTACCTATCAAAAGATAAAAACAAACTCAATCCACCTCAGCCTCAGGAAAATGTGATTTCCCTTTGGAATAAGAATGTGGAGAAGGAGTTGTTGGATTAGCAGGTTTGGGAATTGCGGCAGGGGTAACTAGAGGGGCAGCAATAGTAGCCTATGTGTGCATGTAGTGAGTAGCTCTCTAAGGTATCAAGGGAGTGATGCTTCTGATGGCCTCAGCAAGAGTCATCAGGGAAGAAACACTGGTGTGGGATGCAGGTACGGTAGGAGGGACTATAACAGGATTATAGTCCACATGGAGAAAGGGTAGGAGAAGATTTTTGAAATCCATAATAATACTGCCTCCTCATTCCATAGATGATAGGAAATCATCCTGTTCTCCATGAATTTCTCTAAGGCAGGAGTCAGCTATCCCAGCTTGCTGTCTTGTTCCTTGAAGACCCTGGTGACTGGTGGAATTTTGATATTTTCCAACAAAAGTTTAAAGTGAGAATCCATCTGATGATTAGAGTAAATCTTCTTATAGTAATGATCAATCTTCTCCTTTATACTTTTCTAATCTTGGGCAGCCTCTCTCATGAAGTCACTGACTACTTTTTTTACATATCTGGTAGTAGTGATAATCTGAGTCACAGATTGAGATTTAGGTGCACTTACACCAGACAACATAGCTAATTCTTCATTGACCACTTTTCTGAATGCTAACAAGTCCAAAGGTGGTGCAGTTGAGGTTGAAGAAGTAGCATAAGTATCCAAATATTTTATGGTGAATGCAACAGTTTCTTTGAAGGACTTGGTTAACCCACTAATATGCTTCTTCTCATCATTATCTTGATTCTGCACATGAGTTTTCATTTGGTCCTTAAAGCTTTCAACAACAGTGACCATCTGATGGAAAACTCCTCTGACATAGTGAATGTCTTTATCTGCTTGAGTCCTAGAATCTATAAGAGGATTAAATCTCACCACAGATTGCCTCAGGAGCTCCACAGACTGAGTTAACTCCCTGAGTTGATTCTGGAACTGTGAGATTTCCTGGGTCAGATTAGTTTCACTGGCACACTGAACTCTAGCCATCTCAGCTGAAATTAGCTCTTAAATCATGGATAATGCCTTCTCTATTTCAGAAGACATATCATCAAACATTATTTTCAAATCTTCCTTCAGAGATTCAAGATACTATTTTCTAACATAACCTATAGGAACTGTAGTCACTGGAGGTACTGTAGTAGGCTCTGAAACAGTAGGAACTTATTGCCTTATGTGGGGAATTTCATCATCAAAATCACCATAATCTAGCCCTAACACCAGATACCCTGGGTCTTCAGACCTCTCCTCAATGTCATGGATGACAGATACATATTTTCTTGCAACGGGATGCTCCCCCTTGCTTGGAGCTACCTCTTTAGTAATCTCCTCTGTTGGTTCTACTCTTGGAACTTCCATAGCTACTGATTCAACTCTAGAGCTACTGTTACATACTCTATCTGATCCGTTGATTCATCAGTGTAGTGAGATACTACCTCCTCATAATAATCAATTTCCTCTACTTCTATGGAAGCAGGTGACATTTCTAATTTCTGGTTAGACACTATCCTTTCTAATTCACCTATTAGAGGACCCAGACTGAGCTCCTCTTGTTCATTTTCCTCATATTCAGCTTCCTCCTTCTCTTCATCTTCATCACCTACCTCTTGTTCCTCATGATAAGAGTGATCTAACTCAATATTATCATCCTCCTATGAGGTGTCTCTAATAGTAGTCTGAGATACTTCTTCTTCTTCACTGGTCTCAGTATCACTGTCCCTTAGAACAAGTTCTCTCCTAGGCAGTTCTGTTGGAGAACTATGTGCTCCAAAGGCAGTCCCTACCACTAGAATTGCTGGTAAATCAGGATCACTCCCATCATCAATGGGGGTGTCCTCTCTTTCCTCATATGAATAGACATGCTCTGGATCATCAGGCTTTAAGTTTGGATCCCTCTGGTCTTTTGGCCTAGATGGATGAGTGACAGGATCAAATTTTTCATATATCTTTCCTTCATCATTCACCCATGCCTTCGTCCAAGGATTCCAGCTAACTTTCATAAACTTACATATGACCTTGGAGATACAAATATTGTTTCTGGCCACTATCATTTATTCTTTGCCTCCAGCCACACCCTTTACCTTTAGCATTACAGAAATTAACTTGGCATGAAAAAGGGAATTTGATTTTGAAATTGGCTTGGTCATATCCTCCAACTATGTCATCCATAGCCTACACAAATTGATCTTCTCCCCATGCATCAACAGGTACATCAGGAATATGTCCTGATACTTCAGTACTACAAAGTACCCTCTCCTGGGACTGATTACATGCTGGATGAATTTAAATAATAGCCTATCTTTCCCATTCATCTCAGCAGCTATGATTTTCCTTTGAGTCTTATCTCCAGTAAGCTCTTCCAGATCTCTCTCATACCCAAAAATCTCACTATCTGGAGGAGACACTCAATAATAGTAGTTAAAAACTCCTTCATGAGGGATTCTCAGACAAGAAACCCACTCAAAAAATGTAATGCTAACTTCACATCCATTCACTCTAGACACCATCCTATACACATCATCTTCATTTTCAAACATCAGGTATTCATATAATTCCTTCACAAGATTTGGGTAGTATGGACCATTGTTGTTGGTGGATCATTCTGTCCATCCTTGAACTTCTATTACTTCCTGCACTAAACACTTGCTCGACATCAACCATTCTTCACTCAGTTCCTTCTCAGCCACTATAGTCCTCTTTGACAGGTGTGGATTAACAGGCCATGTTGGTTCACTACTATCACTACTGGGCTCAGCTAGGGTCCTATTTGGCCTTGGCGTATCCTCATTGATAGTCAAGGGTCGCTTGGTTCTATCCATGGAGATTGAAAGAGGTTTGAGGGATCAATCGGAGAGTTAGGGTTTAGGGATTTTGAGAGCAAGGTTCGAGAGTGAGGGAGAGTGGGTTGAGATATGTTCGAAGTCTAATTTTTATCACTTAGGGATTGAACATAATATAAATCTAATAACAAAGACGGTTCATATCCCCACATAAAATAAACAGTAAAATCAAACAGTGAGTTATCCAACATTGTGGTTCCAACAATGTGGTTCATAACGGTGAGGTTCCTAACGGTGAGGTTTGTAATGGTGATGTTCCTAATGGTGAGGTCTCTAACAGTAAGGTTTCTAATGGTGAGGTACACCAGGGAGGTCCAATGGTGAGGTACACTAGTGAGGTCCAACGGTGAGGTACACCAGTGAGGTTCCTAACAGTGAGGTTCAATTATGAGGTTTCCTATACTAAAGTTAATCATACCTAACTCATGTTTGATGTAATTTAATCTCTCATAACTCAAAGGCTTTGTGAATATATCAGCCAATTGATGTTCAGTACCAATGAATTCTAAAGTGATATCACCTTTTTTATAATGTTCCCTCAAAAAGTGATGTCTTGCATTTATATGCTTTGTCCTAGCATGAGATAATGGATTTTTGGAAATGTTAATAGCACTTGTATAGTCACTCTTTATAGAGACATGTTTGAATTGATATCCATAGTCTAGTAAAGTGTGTTTCATCCACAGAATTTGAGCACAACAACTACCAGCAGCTATGTATTCATCTTCGGTAGTAGATAATGAAACAAAATTAAGTTTCTTACTGCACCATGATACTAGTGACTTGACCAAAATGTGACATGTCCAAGATGTTATTTTTCTATCTAACATGCAACCGGAAAAATCAGTATCAGAATAACTCAAAAAATCAAATGATTTTCATTTTGGATAAAATAGTTCTAAGTTGGGAGTATATTTGAGATATTTGAAAATACTTTTAAGATAAATTAAATAAGACTCTTTTGGATTGGCTTAAAAGCAAGCACGCATACATACATTGAACATAATGTCAGGTCTGCTAGCTGTAAGATAAAGTAAACTCCCTATCATACTCTGTAGTTGGTTTGATCCACTGGTTTTCTAGCTTCATCAACATCCAACTTATAAGTGGTACTCATAGGTGAGTCACTAACTTTACTACCATCCAAAGAAAATCATTTTAAAATAGCCTTAATATATTTACTTTGATTCAAAACAATGCAATTTTTTTTTGAAAGATCTGAAATTCAAGGAAAAATTTGAGTTCTCCCATTAAACTCATTTCAAATTCATTTTGCATCATTTTTGAAAAATCAATACATAAAGAATTTTTAGATGATCCAAAAATAATATCATCTACATAAATTTTTACTATCAAAACATCTTTGTAAATCCTTTTAATAAAAATAGTAGGATCAGTTATCCCTTTGGTAAAACTTTTTGAAATAAGAAAAGAGCTGATCCTATCATACCATGCTCTTGGGGCTTGTTTTAAACAATATAAAGCTTTAGAAAGTTTAAAAATATGATTTGAAAAATGGGGATTTTTAATGCCAGGGGGTTGTTCAACAAACACATCCTCAACTATATACCCATTTAGAAAATCACTTTTAACAACCATTTGATAATTTTTAAAATTCAGATGAGCTGCATATACAAGTAGTATTCTAATGGCCTCTAATCTAGCTACAGTTGAAAATGTCTCCTAATAGTCTATTGCTTCCTCTTGATTATATCATTGTGAAACTAACCTAGCCTTATTTCTAACTATATTTTCAGACTCATCAACTTTGTTTCTAAATACCCATTTTATGCCTATTGTTAAAGTGTCCTTAGGTCTCTCCACTAATTCCAAGACTTTGTTTCTTTCGAACTGATTTAATTCTTCTTGCATATCCATTACCCAAATTTCATAATTGATAGAATCATTAATATTTTTGGGTTCAATATGTGAAAGAAAAGCTTAATGTTAAACCTAGTTTCTCAGGGAATCTCTTGTTTGTGTTCTTCTATTTAAGTCACCTATAACAGAATCTAGTGGATGATTCTTAAGAGTCCTAGTGACTCTAGGAAGTGTTGAACTAGATTTCTCGTGGTTATCTTCCGGTTCATACTCAACAGGTACATATTCTAGAAAATTCCTAGAACTAGACACTTTTACAGGGGATTCACTATCTTTATCATTAAGGTCCAAAATTGACATATCTTCCTCAAGATGTTTAAGAGAGGTTTTAGACTCATGTGGATCAGTCTCATCAAATTTGACATGAACTGATTCTTCTACACATTTGGTTTTCTTATTGAACACTCTATAGGCTTTACTTGAGATAGAGTAACCTAGGAAAATTCCTTCAACACTTTTGGGAGAAAATGTGTCATGATTATATTTAGAATTAAGGATAAAGACTTTGCAACCAAAAACTCTAAAGTAATTAGCCTTAGGTTTTCTATTGTTCCAAACCTCATAAGGGGTCTTCTTAAGAATAGTTCTGATCGAAAATATATTAATGATATCACAAGCTGTATTGACAGCTTTAGACCAGAAATAGATTGGTAAATCATACTCATTGAGAATTGTTCTAGCAATTTCTTGAAGGGTCCTATTTCTTCTCTCTACAAATCCATTTTGTTGAGGTGTTCTAAGAGTAGAGAAATTTTGAAAATAGCCATTATGTGAGAAAAAATACTCAAACTCATGATTTTCAAACTCACGGCCATGATCACTTCCCAAGGTCTTGATTCTAAGTCCACTAAGGTTTTCTACAGACTTGGAATATTTGAAAAAGTAGGAACAAGCTTCACTTTTTTGAGCTAGAAAGTATACTCAAGTATACCTAGAAACGTCATCTACAAGAACATAAACACAGTGCTTTCCATTTAAACTTGAAGCTCTTGATGGTCCAAACTAATCCATGTAAACCAACTCAAGTGGTTGAGAAGTTGAAACTTCTTTCTTTGGTTTGAAAGAAACTTTGTGTTGTTTTCCCTTTTGACAGAGATTACACACTTTGTCAAGTGGGAATTCTAATTTATGTAAGTCTCTAACTAAACTATTCTTAGATAGCTTCCTAAGCGAGTGCACATTTTAGTGTCCTAACCTTCTGTTCCATAACCATAATTCCGTATGAAAATCATTTAAACAAGAAACATTTTTCTTGGATAAGGAATTTAGATCAACAGCATATACATTTTCATTTCAACATATAGTGAAAACTAAATTTTTTTAAAATTGGAAACATTATATGCATCATTCTCAAATTTAACATTAAAATATTCATCACATAACTGAGAGATGCTAAGTATATTTTACTTTAGTCCATCAACAAAAAGTACATTAGAAATTAATATTGTATCAGGATTTCCAATTTGGCCTAAGCCGACAATTGTTCTCTTCGCATTGTCACCAAAAGTGACATGTCCACCATAAACATTAATTAATATTTTGAAGAAAGAGTAGTCTCTTGTCATATGTCTTGAACATCCACTATCCAAGTACCATAAGGTCTTATAGGAACTTTTTAAGAAACTTCCCTGAAACACAGATTAAACATGGGGTAATTTTGGTACCCAGATTTTCTTGGGTCCAGAGAGGTTAACAAGTAAATCTTTGGGAACCCATATTTTCTTTATAGGTTTCCTAAAATTGGAAAACATATTTTGAGACATAAATACTTTGTTTTGTCCTTTAGAAACTTATTTCTCAAATGATGGTCCAGAACTAGAACTAGAAATGAGTTGTCCATATTTTGGAACAAATTTGGTTTTGCTAAATTTTCTCAGTCCAGGTTGGTATCCCAACCCAGTTGTATATTTTGGAGCAATCTATTTTCCTAGAAACTGTGTCAGGGTATCCCTACCAGTAGTGAACTTCTCAATATACTTTATTAATTTCTCATTAGACAATTTTAACTCGGTAATTTCTTTTAGCATCTTGGAAAATTTCTCTTTCCCAATATCCAGATTTGACTTGTAATTTTCATTTAAGGCATGTTGTCTTTTCAATGATTTATATTTATCCTTCATTTCATTAAAGATATCCTCAATAATCTCACAATATTCAAACAGTTCATCTTTAGTAATATCTTCATCATTATGAGAGTCGCTTTTATTATTATAATAATAAGTATTAAGCACAGGGGAATTAAGTGTTACCACAGATGATTCTTTCATGAAACATAACTTATCATGTTTGTTCTGTTCACTGTCAGAGACTTAAGATTCAATTGAGATGTCTTATGGAGCACTCCAAGTAGATTTCATATCCTTTTTAACCTTTTCCCTTATCCTCATATTTTATATTGAATTTCATCTTGGGAAGTCTGCCTTCACATGACCTTTTCGTTTACATTCATGGCATACTATTTCACTTGTATTATCGTTCCACTTCCTGCCTTTCTTCCATTGTCCTTTATGATCATACTTTCCTTTGAAGTTTGACTTCCTAGAGAATTTGTTCTTTCGGTAGAACCTTTTGAATCTTCTGGCAAGTTGTGTCATCTCCTCATCACTGTCTGAATTTGACTCTTCACTTGTATAACTGTTTATAGGTACTTGAAATTTTTCTTTGTCTTTTCTCTTTGAGGAAGAAGTCTTGAATGCTACTGACTTCTTCCTTGGTTCTTATTCTATTTCCTAATTCACCTTATTATATTCTTCATACATCATTTGCTTTCCAATTAGTTCCTTTACTGGTAGCTTTCTAATTACACATGATTCTCGAATTGATACAGAAGTGCCTCTCCATCTATTAGGAAGGCATCTAAGAAGCCTCATAATTTGGTCTTTGTTGTCCACTGGTTTCCCCAGAAGACTCATGGTGTTCACTATTTCATTGAACCTGAGATACATTTCAGAGATAGGTTCATCAGGATTCAACTTAAAATTATCATATTTAATATACTAGGTATTTAATCTCATTTCTCTAACATTGGTTGTTACTTCATGAGAAACAGTGAAAGTATCCCAAATTTCATAAGCAGTCTTACAGGTAGATATTCTATTGAATTCCTCATCACCTAAAGCACAATACAAGGCATTCATTACTTTAAAATTATTATTATAATTATCTTTAGTCAGTTTAGACCATGTATCCCTAGAAGTATCAGGTAATTCATGTTGTTCTTCAATAGTATCCCAGATTTCAGGACCTATGCTTTCCAGATAAATTTTCATTTTCAATTTTCATTGACCATAATTATTGCCATTAAAGAATGGTGGACTGTTAGTAGCAGCACCCTCAACTCGATTATCTATAGAAAAAAAAGTTTAAAGAACTGAAAATTTAGATATAATAGAAATTTTTAGATCTTTGAGGTGCAACTAAAATCACAGTTGAAAAGAAATTGAAAAGCTTGATAGACCATTTTTATGAAATGAATAAGGAAGTCCTCTGATACCAAATGTTGTTCGGAGTGGATACTCAAGAGGTGGGTGAATTGAGTTCCAATTAAAATTTCTGTTAAAAAATTTAGAATAGAAATCCCCCAAATTAAAACATCCCAGTTAATTAAGGTAGTAGATATATAAGTGATTTATTTTTCAACAGTTTTCTCACAGATTGATTAATCCTCAGTTGATTTAGTGTGAAAACTAATTCAACTTTTGAAACAAGTTTACTAAATTAATCACATATACACACTAACCAAAACTAACTATCACAGTGATTATAAAACCTGATTTCTATCTTTGAAAGCATAAGCAGTGGATAAATGAAAAATAGAGTACTTGAAAGATAATCACACCAATGTAAAAAAGAGTTTCAGTCTTAAGTCAAGACCTAATCCTCTCCACTTGGTGATCACCTTCCACCAAACAGTTTATATAAAAACATGATAGACAACCTGTATCGGGCAGTACAACAGTTTTCACAACCTATCCAGGTTTTGCAACCTCTACCATAGTTTTACGTGGGAAAACAAACACCCAAGCCACACTAGGCTTCTTCCATAGTTATGCATGGGAAACAAGAGTAGAGAGATTTTGTTATGAGGATTTTCATAATGCTCCTATTCAAGCACAAGAGACAATGTGTGTAAAAAATACACACTTCTCTCAAATGTAAAATACTAAACACAGTTAAAACTAAAGATGTTAGGAAAGAGTTTGGAATACTCTATGTGTTGAAAGATCATCTCTAAACTCCTTAGAATAAATGAAGTGAAGTTCTGGTCCTTCTCTGTAAGTTACCTCTAAAACAGAGTGTCACAACTTCTGGGTCTGACTTCCAGGTGTAAAGATGATCAGCTTATTACATCCGAATCTCTTTGTAGCACAACACCAAATCCTTGAAGATGTTCTTCCAACAGATCTTTTTGAAGCTCTGAGATCTTTAGAATGATTTCTCGAGTGTTATTCTTCTTGTATGTGACTCCCTTATGTGTGTACCTCAGTATCTTAATGATTACACCTGTATATCTCCATATGTATATAAATATATATTTTTCCAACTCATCTTTTTCCTTATTTAATTCAGTAGGAACCGATAAGAGGAATGATCCACCCATGTGTGGTCTTCCTCGTACCTCGTACAATTTCCTGATATACCTGCAAATATCATTAAATAATGGCAGGTGCATTAAATTGTCCAAACATTATCGTTATGATAATATTAAGAAATTAAAGAATAAGATATCATTAGACTGGTAGCAGATGCTTATCATGTAATAGACTTCAATAGTAAGCTCCTCAATAGTAGACTTCTTCGATAGGCTCAACAATAGACCTTTCGAGCGGTAGACTGTCTCAATAGTTGACTTCACCCATGATGGAGTTGTCTAGCAGTAGACTTCCACTAACGGTAGACTTGTCCCATGGTAGATGTGACCTGATAACCATATAACAGTAGACCTTTGATGTTGAGTCTGATAGTAGAATTCTAACAGAAGCCTTGATAATAGTGACCTTGTTACAACAGTGACCAGTAACAGTGACTCTTCATCTATAAGCTTTCGTAAGTACTCCTACGATAGACTTGTAATAGTGACCTTTAACAGACAGCTTCCAACATAAACTAGAGATCTTTCAAGGTGACCTTTAGCAGCCTTCAATAGAAGTGTTCCCAGTGGTGACCTTTATTATGGTAGTGACTTTTAGCAATAGTGACATATAACGGTGACCTGGAATAGAAGGCTCTTACCATTAGCCTTTAACTGTGAACTCTTACATAGAGATATGTAAAATGTAAACTGATGCAACAAATTCATGAGACTAAAAATATATAGATTGTTCAAGATAAATAATATAAATACATATGATAAGGGATTATCAAATGACTTAATATATTATGATCAGTATTAAATATTATTTGGGATTATCAAAACAGGTGAGTCCAATAACCATTTTTATGGTGAATATGGTAGGTGGGGGTCATTGGTTAAGAATAATATATATATGGAATAGATTTATGGTATGGAATGGTATATATTTAAGAATAATTTTCTATATAAAAATTTCCCTAAGTTTGTTCAACTCATAATAGAGAAATAGTTCATTGAACCGAGGAAAAAAGACAAAGATTCAATAATTTCATATGAATAATATTTTAGAATAGTCTCCAAGTATGCACAAAATTCATTTAAAAACCTTGATAGTAAAATTAATAGTTTTACTTTGGATTGAAACTTAGATAATTAAGATCATTACCCTCATGAGAATTTAAATTATAATATAATTTTGTTAATTATGCTAAAAAATATGAGATGTATTTTTCTAACAATTATGTTCCTTAGGATGAAAAAGAGTAAGAAGTTTTCCAGGTGGAAATAAATATAAAATTAGTCATCTAATAAATATGGATGTGAGCCCCCAAAATGTTCCAAGTGTGGTAAAAAAACATTTTATAGAATGTTTGATAATATTTTTAAAGTGTAATCGGTGTGGTAAGTTTAGTCATAGGGTATGTGACTGCAAGGAAAATACCCCTGAAAAATATAAGAATGGGGTAACATATATCCAACCTATTTTTTGATATTTTAATTACAATGAGATTGAGTATTATTTTAATTTTTTTCTGGTGTTATCTACTCAGGGTGGAAATAATCAAGATCAAAAGAAAAACAGTGGTGGAAAATCTATTTTTACTACAACAGTTTATGTTGAAGTATCTAATGAAGTTTTTTAAGATAATATTATTGTTTATTAAAATTATATTGATTCCATTTTTGACTCTGGATATTTTTATTCCATAATTTATTATAAATTTTCAATTAAAATGGGAATATCAAATCATAAAACAAGATTGAACATTTGGTAAAAACATTGGGTGGAAATATTAGATAAAACACGATTTATAGTAATATTACTATTATTATCAGTGGGATGGTCATTCCTATAAATCATGTTAAATTTCACATAGTTGATTTTATATTATTTTGGGTATGGATTGGATTTCATTTTATCATTATAAGACATATTTTAGAGCTAAGAGAGTTATGTTGAATGATCAAATACCTTTGATGACATATCAAGAATCTATAAAATTTATTATATATGGAAGTTAAATATACCTAGATCAAATTGTTAAAAATAGGGAAATTTTTCAGATTAATGATGTGTTGGTAGTAAATGAATATATGGATATATTCTTTAATGATTTCTCTAGTTTTATTCCGAATTGGGAGATTGAGTTTACTATTGACTTAGTACGTAATTCTAAGCTAATTTCATGACCCCCTTATCAAATGGATCAAGTAGAACATTGGAATTAAAAAAAATTATAAGAATATCTTGATAAATATTTCATTCATCTGAGCACTTCATCATGGGGTGATCCTATTTTATTTGTTAAAAATAATGATTGTTCAACAAGACAATTCATTTATTATATATCCATGAATGACATAACTTTTATGAAGAAATATCATTTTCATCATACTAATGATTTACCTGATTAATACTAGGGAACGAAGTATTTTTTGAATATTGATCTTAGTTTAAGGTATCATTAGTTGAATTTAAAGGGGGGATACTCTTAAAATAGAGATTTGGACTAGATGTGGACATTATGAGTTTTTTTATATCAATTTGGTTGTATAATGAACCATATGTATTCATTTAACTTATAAATTTATTTTTCCATGACTATTTAGATACGTTTTTGGTTGTTTTATTGATGATGTATTGGTATACTATAAAAGTTATATTCATTATTAAAAACATCTAAATATTGTTCTGAAAACCATGAAATAAAATATGGTATATGTAAAATTTAGTAAATTTTATTTTTGGTTATAAAAAACATCATTCCCTCAATATATCATAAATAATGATGTAATAATCATTGGCCCTAATAAAACTTATATTGATTAATAATGGAAAATACTTATGAATTTTACATATATTCATAGAGTTCTTGGATTAATAGGTTTCAATTTTCAGTTTTTTGAAAACTTTGATTGGTTATCTAGCCTATAGACTAGGTTAACTAAAAAGGATATAAATTCATCTGGATGAAGGAAATTGATGCTTTTTTAGGAACTGAAAAGTATATTGATGAATACTCTAGTTTGGATCTACCATCTTAAAATGGTGAATTTGTTATCAGTAGAGATGCTTCATTAAATTTGTTTGGTTTTTTGTTGCTATATAATGATCAGTTAATTGATTATGCTTTATATCAACTAAAACCTCAAGATTCAAATTATCCTATACATGATTTTTAATTAACTAGTATAGTTTTTTTATTTAGAAATTGGAGGCATAATATATATGGAGTAAAGCATGAAGAAAATAATGATTATAAAATTTTAAAGTATATATTAACTTAGAAGGAGTTGAGCATGATACATTGGAGATAGTTGGATTTGATAATGGATTATGACTACATAATTCATTGTCATTTAGGTAAAGAAAACATAGTAGTTGACTCTTTCAGTTAAAAAGATAATTTATCAATAACTATGTTGTGGATAGAACATGATCCTTTGGTTACTTATTTTATTAATTATTTATAAGAAATTTTTGATACAGGAACTGCTGTAATTTTTTTCAAGAGTTAGTACAATCATATTTTTCATAAAGAATTAATAAATCCAAGAAGGAAGACCATTATTTACAAAGAAAGGTGAATAAGTAAATAGAGGTAAGTTACCATAACCTAACATTGAAAAGGAAGGTTTTTGAGATTTGGGAAATGTGTTTTATGCCATCTATCTTCTAGTTAAAAAATTAATTATTTAGTGAATCTCACAACTCTCTCATTTTTTCTCATCTCAACGTTACTAATATATACAATGAACATAGAGAGTATTACCAGTGGGATGGAATTAAAAAAGATACTGAATATTTTACTATAAACTTTTTGACTTTTCAACCAGTGAAAGTGGAATAAAAATTACCAAACTATATGATTTATCCATTTCCAATGTCGAAGTGGAAAAGGGAAAATACATCCATGGACTTTCTGGCTTTATTACCAAAAAGATATAATGGTAATAATTTAATTTGGGTTATTATTGATCTACCAAATAAATATGAACAATTCCTTCCCAATCAAGATATTATGTATTTATATTATCTTTATCAATTGTAACTTATGGATGGAGTCCGGTTATATGGAGTTCCCATCTCCATTGTATCTGATTGTAATCCTAGATTTACTTTTATTTTTTGTAAATACCTTTAGTAGTCATTTGGTGCTGAATTAAATTTCAGTACATCTTTCATTCTCAATCTGATGGAAGATCGAGCAAAACCATTAGACCTTAGAAGAAATGCTTCATGATTTTTCAATGTATTACTAAGGAATTTAGGATCAATATCTTTATTTAGTTGAATTTTATTATAATAGTAGATTTCATTCAAGTATAAAGATGGAATCTTTTGAGTCGTTTTATGGAATATGGTGTTGTACTCTTGCTTTTTAGGATGAAGAAGGAGAAAATAATTTGTTGGGATGAGATTTGGTAGATGAAATAGTTAGGAATTTGAAGATGATTCAGCAACATATGAGGATGGATCATATTAGGTAGAAATTTTATGTGAATAATTGAAGGAAATATCTTATTTTTGAGGTAACTGATCATGTTTTTCTTAAAGTACCTCCATGGAAAATTATTAGGTGTTTTGGTAAATATTGGAATATAAGTTCATGATTCATTAGAAATTATAAAAGCATAGAGATAGTTATATAATTTTCTAACTAATTTACATTTCCTTTGATTTTATCTCTGGTACATTATTTATTTCATTTTATTTTGTTAAGAAAATATATATTGGATGAATCTCATGTTTCGAGACCAAAAGTGGTTTAGTTATAACTAAATATTTATAATGAGGAATAGATAGTAAATATTTATAACCATGAAGATAAAAAGTTTTAGAATAACATAATTTATAATGTTAAATTTATATTGAAATATTGTATGGTTAAAGAAGAAAAATGGGATTAGAATACTCTATGAAGGAAAAATATCCCCTATTTTTTATGTAATGAATAAAATTACAAGGACACAATTTCCAAAAAAGGGGAAGAATCTATGATCCCAAGTAATGTAAATAATAAATTTAATTCTTTATTAATATTAATAAATTATATTTCACAGTGCTATATTCATTATAATAATATTATATAATTTTTCGTTAAAAGGAAAAAAATCTTTATTACTAATAAAATTCAATTTATTTACATTATAATGTTTTATTTAAAAATATTATTTTATAATTTTATAATTTTATTTTTATGAAAATGATATAATTTTTTAATAAATTGTATCAAAATTATCTTGGGGTGAAATTTTTGAGTTTATCTTAAAAGATTGATTTTTCAATGAATAGTTAAAAATACCAATTTTTATAAAACTATAATTTATTTTCATTAAATAAAGTAATTTAAAATTACCATTTTATCCTAAATAAACATAACTATTAATTAATTATAAATAATATAATTAATTACATATATGTCATTATTATATCTGATTTTGGTATATGCTCATTTTATAGCTTAAAAATGCATTCTTCTAAAAAATTGATTTTAATTGTGTTTTACGTTTTAACCAAAACATTATTTCTTATAATTCAAGAGATTTAATCATGAAAAATTTAGTACATATTTTCAATTAGGAGGTACAAATTTTATAAATAGTTTTGTTTTATTTTTTGACATTTTGAATAGTAATTATAGTAAATATTTATCACCTTCGAAATGGTAAATCGGGTAATTAATGTTAAAAAATAATGTGAAAAGGATAGAAAAACATCCTAAAATTTCTATTGATTATTTTTATAAGTTTATTTTGACCAAAACCATCAAATATTCTCAAATCTGGTAATTTCTTTCTACTTTATTTTGGTAGTGACCGTAATATAATTTTAAATATAGAAAATAAACTAAATATCCATCTCTTTGTTTTAAAAATTATAAAATATTTTCATATGGGTAAAAAGAGGTTATGTTAGGTTATAAATGTTTTTTCAGAATAAAATAATATTTTTTATCATGCTAATTTATTTTTAATTTTTAGTGATTAAATCATTAGCTTAAATGTTATTACAACACCGATATAGTTCTTGTTCAAGTAGAAGAAAAATAAAGTAAATGATTTTAAAAACACTAAAAGTAATATGTTTATAGTGAGTTAGAGAGTCCCATAAATTTTATAGATTAATATAACATATTAGGTATTTTTTAGAGATTTATATTTGAATTTAATTACTATATATATTTCATTAAAGTCCAATAAAATGAGTAGTTCCAAAAAATGATATTGATGACATTTTAAAATAAAAAAATATTGTATTAAATAATTTAAAATTGATAAAAATAATTTCATATTGTAATTGAATTGGATGGAATTTATAATATCAACCATGGTCTATTTATGGGACACTTTTTATTTTTATACTATATTTCTTGACTCTTATAGTGTAAACAACTTTGATATTGTTGTAATCATCAAAAGGGTTAATGGGTGGTTAAAAAAGAGATAAAGGTGAAAACATCCTCTAAAATTGTCCAATTATTATTTTATTAGAGGATTTAGGGTCCTAAACATTATAAATTATAAATATATCAATTTTTTTCATTTTTCAGTTATGATTTATTTATATTAATTTATTACATTATGTAATTCCAATAGTGCCCATCCCCTCACTTATAAAAGAGAACCACCTCTCCTATCTTCCTCGCACCCTTTGAGAATTCTAGTTTATCAAATATCCCCCCAAGTCTCTTCTAAAATTCACTCCATATGTACCATAGGTCCTATTATCACCAAAATACCAAAACTATAATCCATAAGGATTAAGGGAAAGAGTTTATCTGAGGAGAAGGTATAAATCCTAACCGACCTATTTTAAGTTTATTTTTTCTTCCACCACTTTCTAATATTATTTTACTATAATTATATAATAACATTATTATCATCAATATAATTAAATTTTATTAATATTTTGGTACAACCCTTTTTTAACTTCTTTTCCATCCTTTGAGAAATGAAAACATAGCTTGTTTGTACGTGTTGATTACCACCCCTTCAAAGCGATATGGTTCATTTTCCATCATTTCCCCACATGGAAATTTATATTGACGAATTTAATATATATATATATGATAGTCATAACATTATTATAAATATTTAAATATAATATATCATCTTTATTATTACCATTACATTTTTCCGAAAATGATAAAAATGCTTGTGAGTATGTGTGGATTACCACCTCCACAAAGCGATGTGATTCATTCCTCGTGTATGCCTTTCATAGATGATTATAACTTCATTTTTAACATATAAAAATTATGATTATATCATTATTATAATTATAGTTATTATGAAACAATTAACCCTATGACTATAGTCAACCTATCGATGCTTTTTGGGATTATAGAATAATGGACCATTGGACCACAATCAACCTACTGAAGTTTTTTTGGGATTATGAACTGAATGTATGAAAAAACCCCAATGCAAAAAAAAACTAATTATCTAACTAAATAATAATGAGTAACAAATGAACTTAAAGGTAAAATAATAATTTAATAAACCTTAAAAGTTTTCATAATAAAGTAAATAATTAAAAAAAATATTATTCATAAAGATAAAGAACATACGTGATGAGTTAGACATGAGGTAAGGGGCACTTTAACTTGAAACATCATTTTGAATTTTTTAAAGATTTACATTCTAAATATTTTTCATATATATCTATATTCTTAAAATTATTTTATGGATGTATTTATATGTACATAAATGAATTATAAAGGACATTTTATGTCTCTTTCAATTTCTTACAAATTCTTCAAAAGGAATATTTTTATGTATTTTATACAAAACATTTTAAATTCCTCTAAAAATAGAAAAATGAATGTTCTATTTTAATTTAGTATACGTAAATGGATCTTCCATTATATGAAACTATTATTTATATTTTACATCATTTATAATTCCATTTTTTTATTCAAGAAAAATATTCTTCTCTTTGTTCGGTATATTTTAGTTTTAAAAATGTTTTTAACAGTATAAGGTATTTTGATATGTGAAATTGTTTTGATTATGGGGTAAAAAGGATTATTTAAGGGACTTATAATGAAAATGTAAAAGAATAAAATGTTTTAGTCATGATAGTATACTTTGTAATTGTATATGAAAATCGGTGAGCTCAAGGAAACATATATTAACAAGTGAACCCAATACAGCTTCTACGAATAGGTGAACCTAGTGCAGCTTATATGAATGGGTGATCCTGATTCAAATTATATGATTGTTTAGCCCAATATAGATCTCTAATTCATAAGGTAATTTTCCTTTTCTTGAAAATAATTAATGATGGAGTTAACTGGGGTTTTTCTTCTATGGATTTAACTGGTCTCTAACAATTTCTGACATGGGTTATTAATATAATTCTATAATTTTTCTAACTGGTATTATAATTTCTTGAAATAGGTTTTAAATTTTTTATTTGAGAAAAAAGTTTTTGTGTTTCATATTTATATTATTTATTTAATACGCTGAAATAATATTGTGATAAAGGTGAAACATTTATGGGTTTTCATGTTTTTCACTAAACTAATGAATTTCTTACTTTTATGTACCTTACTAAAATTTTTGTGGTCATCCCACATTTCTAAAAAAATTTCATAGGGTTTAAGGATGAGTAAGGAACAAAAATCATTCATGTTTAAATCCATGAGTATTTTTCATGAAAAGAAAAAAATTTTTTATTGTAAATGTTTTATATTAACAAAACAATTGATAAAAAGTTGAATTGCACACTTTGAGATATATTGATTTGTTATATATATATGTTATAACATAATTTTATAAAATTATTACAAATAATTTTCCTTGAAATATAATAATGTGAATTATTAAATAAGAACTAAATGTTACATAATAGTTTAAAGATGGGTCCCCATATAACCCCTAATGGTGAAACACTCACAAAGGTTTTTATATGTCCATACCCAACGCACCCAAGTATCACATTTTTCAATGCTTTCCAAAACAATGAATAAAAACAATTCTCATATTTATAAAACCTTTTCATAGAAAATAATCAATGCTTACATACTTGGAATTTCATTAAATCCATAATTTATGCATTTTATCAAACATAAGAAATGCATAATTCTTTTTTTCAAGAAAAATCCATTTAAAAACACCTTGTTTTGAAAAAGGTGAAATCATTCACTTAATTTATTAAACTGAAAAAAAAGTAATTTTCAATATAATTGAGTTTTTAATAGGTTAGCACAATTTTAGAGAGTCACCTATCTTAAGAACATAAAAAATGTGGATGCCTTCGATACCATTGAATGGGAAGGAAGATATCTAGCCCTCACAAACCCAGATATACAAAGAGCTAGCCAATCAAAAAGGGAATATCCCTAGGCCACTTCCAGATGGGAGATAGAAAGATAAAAATCTCCTCCTAAAATGTTTTAGATCTGAAAGTTGTTCCCAATGGGAGAGAAAGATCGATTTAATAAATAAAAACTAATTTAAGAAAAGTATCACCCCCTCCCACCACCCTCCCCAAATTATATCACACATGGATAGAGTAACCAATTTGAAATATCAAGATCAAACATACATTTAAATGTTTTAAATGTTTTCCTCCACTCCCTCAACCACACCTTGGTTACCCCTTGTTGTCTATTTTTTACAATGTTCCCCATCCAAGGATATTTCCCAGTGCAAAGGTCTAGGATGTTTTAGTCTCACAATGGGTTCCATGAAGATTGTGGTGAGCCTTTATGGTTTTGGAGCATAGGGTAGCCACCCGCTCACTCCACCTTAGGAAATTCCCACCCTAAGAAATATTTTCCTCGCTATTTCACACATGGAACATGAAAGGAGACTATTATCACCACCACAACTATGGTGCAGGTCCTTTTGCAGTATGGAGACCCAAAATGAATATTTAATCCATTGAAAGCCTCTAAAACCCCCAAATGGAGAATTAAATGACATATGTACTTGATTTTAGAAGTTATGGTGTCCCATAGCGTCATAAGGTTTTTCCCTAGACAAAGACCAAGTTGAACTTAAATACATAGGTCATAAGCATAATCATATAAGTAGAGATCATTAAACTCTTTGAAATAACTACGAAACCCATTGTAGCTGAATAAAAACAAGACATTTACATAGTTTTTTATAATAACCAAAGGACTTATTCCAGGATATTGAGAGTTTTTTTATGCATAATATAGGATAATATAAACATGTGTATAATAGAAGATATATATATTCATTATTATATATATTTATATACATTTAAATTTTTTATAAGATTTTGTTTTTAATAATTAATTTTATTATATAATAGAGTATGCTTTTGATGCCAAATAAATTATGTTTCATTAAATAGATAATAATTTTTTTGAACTTTGGAATAAAATCATTTAATTTTAAAAAATAAATTTTTAGAAGAATTTTTTTAAGTGTGTAATGTATTGTTGTATTAATAAAAAAAATTAATCACTAATAAATAATTTTTTTTAATGAAATTAATTATTAATACATACAATCAAAAAAATACAATTTTTATAATATTTCTTAAATGGTAAAGAATAATAATAAATCAATTTTTATTCTTAAAATACATTTTTCTAAATATTTGTTTTTATACATTATGCATTATTAAATTAAAATTAATTTTTTCACATTAAGAAATTTAATTCAATAAAATGGATTTCGTATTTATAATTAGCATTTCCAAATTAACTAATAAGGTCAGTTTTATTTTCATGCACAGAAATATGTTACTGATGTAAAAATTTATTTACCATGGTAAAGAAAAAACAAGGTATAAATTTTCAAGGAGTAAAGTTCTTAAATATCGTAATAAATTTTCACTAAATTTTTGGATTTTCCTTTATTGACCTCAAAAATATTATCTCAATAATGTTTCTACTTTGGATATACTTTTTAGGAGAATTTACATTCCTTATTCATTAAGAAATGGGTATCTTTGAAAATGCCACTCATGCACACCTATAAAAGGACCCCTCTTATAACCACTTCATTCAACATATTTCCTTTAGTTTTAACAAGAATAATTTCCAAATTTATTTCACTTATAAATACCTCTTATGTTTTTAAAATTAAGATCACAACGAGTTTCAAATAGTTTATTTCAAAAATGATATTTAAGAAAAGTCTCAATTCCTTTCTGTAAGTATTATCTTCGCCCTAATCTAATATTTTTTCATTTTTATCCATGTTTTTTAAAAGTATAATTTATAACATTAATAAAATAAATAAATTATTCAATCTTCAATAAAAGTGATATTATTATGAGAGAGTAACATGTTATTACTTATACAGTTTTTATAACACATTCTTGTCTAGGTCGATTATATCACATACACAAACAATGTTTTAATGGTTATATAATTGATGATAAAACAAATATAAATTATGGAAATATGATATAATAATTATTAATTTAATATTTTTTCATAATTATGGGAGTTAAATATATATAAGTACATTCATTAATAAAATCAACTATTTTTATTAAATTTAAATTCACAATAAAATGGGATTTATACCTCTCTTTACAAACCATCACCATAACATACATAAAATTAAAATTATCATTTACAAAAATATCAAATGAATCAATGTGACTTCCATATCTATTGTAGAGCTGATGAACACAAGAACAATGATTAAGGACTAGAACCACAATACTAAATCTAGTAAAGAACAAATGGGATGATTAACATTCAAATATTAATTTTAATAAAGATATAATAAGAAATTTGTAATGAAACATTATCAGTAAATGGTATCAAGTAAAAAACTAATTATAGTTATTATAAAAAAATTGATAATAAACCTAAATTTATTATACCATAGGTTAGAGTGTATCCAACCAACAAAGAGTACAAGGTAATGGTTTTCTTGACTCAATCTCTTTTTATGGTATCATAAAACTTCTTCTTTGGATGTATTATTTTATGTTTATTATATTTTAACATTTCTCTATTTCATATGTTTATATCCCAAATGGATCATGAAGGAACACTGAGATGGGGGTGAATTGGTGTACCCAAATTTTTTACTAAGTTTATAATTTATTTTCAATGATACCCTATAAAGGGTAGATTATATTATTTATATTATAACCACCAGACTTCAATGTAATTGTTTATACCAGAACCACCAGTTCCTCAATGATTTTCAATAAACGTTCTCAACATAATATCTCTACTACAATTTATGTAATTTTATCAACTAAATAAATCCCCCCCAACTATAACTCACCAACTTCCATTGTATCAATGATGTATATAATATGAACACCATCTTATTACTCTTCGATATGTGGAAGATCAAACTTCCCCTCGAACTCACTACATTCTCATAATAATCAACTAAAGAATCCATCAACACACTGTATATTGTCTTCTTCCTTTCTATCAAATTTTTGGGAAGATACTTCTAAAATAAATATAGTTACCATACATAATCAAATGTATTCAATTTATTCTCACTTTCTTCTGTATTATTTTATGGTAGAGAAATCATGTACAAACTCAAATTATTTAACTTGAATTTTCAACTAGCACATAAAAAATGATATTATTATAATATTATGTGCCTCTCAATTTTATTCAATGCTATAAATATTTTATGTGTTTTCATAAGAAAAAATTCACCTATCTTCTTAGGTGTCTTCAAAGTCGGTGGATTTGTAGCACGATCACATGAATTTTCATAGTATCATGTATGAATTCTCCTTTGAATTCTTAGTACACCTTTTCACCCTAGATATGAACCAAGTAGTACATGTTTCTTAACTCAAGGTTTCATGATGCTATCAAATTGTTCAAATAGTACCCCAAAAAACATGAAATTTATTATGTAGATATATTGCATTGTCTTCTATGTTTCATTTATGGATGCATAGAGCATGCATGAACTTCTTTGTTCAATTGTATTATATGACACACCTTCTTATTCATCGCATAACTTCTTCATTTTACAGAACTATATCACTATTCATAATGTTTCAATTGATTAGAGAATATTTTATTCCTTCTTTAACATAAGTTTACACAAAATAGGATCTTCAAAAACATTTAATTCTCATGGAACAAATTCATAGTTCCATCATGATACTCTTGAGTGTGAGATTCACATGTCAAGAGGTTATAGTATTTCATCCTTCACAATACACAATGCATATAAGGGATATCATTACCATGACTATATTAGTCCACAGAACTTTTTTATATGAAACAAGAGTATCAAAGATGATTTGTTTTCTCTAGAAAATAAGAACCCTCTGAGAATTACAGCAACAACTAAAGTAATGTTCTACCCTCACTAATTATAGTTGAGTTTGCCACTTCCTTGGCATTTGAAACATAAGTTGTATCTGTGAAGATATTGTATCCCACATAATATACCATTTCAATCCATATATTTGAATACATAAAAATCTCAGCATTATTTGAACATGGGTTTACATCTCATGAAATCAAAATTTATGGGGTCTATTCATAGGTGAATTCTTATCTCATAAGATAATTCTCATGTAAGAATAATAAAGATCACATTTAAAGCCTTAACCTAATATCATCCATACTATCGGATATTATCAGTCTTCAACATCAATAGTTTCTTCAGATATATCATTTATCTTCAAACAGAATCATTTGGTTTTCATATATGCAAGTGGAAGCTGCATGCCTAATTAATTCACTCTTACCATCCTTGGCTCTCGTATTGGGTATGGATAAAAAATATACATACAAAAATGGTTTTATCTCATCAAAATCTAGATAGAAATGAATAAGTAGCTACTCGTTAGGAGGTAGGATAAAATTTCACTAATTTCATTAGATGGTTGAGATTGGCCAAATAGGACAGACAACATTATGTATGTATCCTTTTAATATAAAGGAAATGTGAAGCGTAGTTTCCTACCCCACATAAAACATAAAATGGTTTTCATTTATTAAATAAGAATCATTATTTCTATATCATATTGATCTAGAACTAGGGTCAGCACCCAGATACATGGTACACACTTATATGGGGAAGTTTGACTCACTATCACCCCATGTGCACTGCCGTGTATTCTTTAATAGAACTATGCACCCTCTAATGCTATTTGTGCACTCCTTTTGGGTGTTATACACCATATTTATGCCATGGAAATCCTTTTAGACCTTCCCCTCACAAGATCAATCCATTTGGTCCCATATATGTGGTTTGAGGTGGTACCTTGGTTGGTTGTGGATGGCCATGTTTTTTAATACAAATAAAAAGGGAGTTTTCTAGAATTCCATGCCCCATAAATGCCTTCTTCAAAAATGAGTCTTCATGCAAATATATATACATAATTATTTTCTCATGGACTTAATAAAATTTATCATTCAAATAAATATTTTCTTATTCATCATAAAAAGTCATCATGAAAAAATGAAATATTTCATATCCATCATTTAAATAATTAAAACTTAATATAATCAGAAAAAAAGTGGATAGATCGTCTCATAAATCTTCTCTTAATTTTATTTTTGGAATTAAAATATAAATTCCTAATATATTCATGATTAAATAAGATTCACTCTCTCCTTATTCATTACAAATATCATTTTATCAATTTTATCACCATAACAAAAATCATTTTGTATGGTCTCCAAATCCCTCGTGAAAATAAAAGTTTTCATAAAATTATTTCTTTTTTTAAATATTGTCGACAATTTTCACCCTCCTAGTGAAATTTTAACAATTAATTTGACACTAGGAAAAACTCTAAAATTATCACACTTTAACAAGTATAATTTATCAATCTTGACATCCACTTTTATTTCATGACTCCATAAAAATTCTCTAAACATCATCATGATCCTTATTCAATAATTATCAAGGCCCTTCCATATTTCTATTTCCATGATTAATCACTAATAATAGAGTACATAAAAATACATTGAGTTTTATTCCTTTATATATATTAACAACAAATACAACCATACTCATCAAACAACCATGTCGGCTTTTCCATATCCTACTTTCGCTTTGTTGTCAATACTATTTCCATAAATTAATTGATTGCATGTTCTCCCCCTTATTGAACATAAATAGAATTGATTAATTTAGGGGTTTTCTCATTTCCTCTTATTCCTATTAATTAATTTTTGATTCTCTTCTAAATTTTCTAAAATAAGGATGGTACCACATGGTTCTCATAGAAAATAACATTTAGCTGTCCTGCTCTAAGTTTGTGTTGTCTAAATCAATATAGAAAGCAAGAGAGAAAAATATGTGGTTGTCTATAATTTCCATTAACTAACATTCATGTGATATCAGTCTCATAAATTAATTATTTCTCAAAAGTGGATTGTATAGAAATACATTTTTCAAGAAACTTAGACTCCTAAATACTTCAACCAAAATATCAGAAATTTCAATTGGAAGAAAAATTTAATCCCCCTTTATATGAGATAACTCATCAACTAACACTCCCCCTTAATAAACATAATTGATATAATCATGATAGGGGAAGGAAGTGTAATTGGTTTGACTTTATTTTCAACTTCAATGGATATGAATTTAACTTATAGATATTCATGTATAAAACATTGGTATAATCTCATTTATGTTTTCTCCCCCTTAAGGGGTACACTCCCTTTATTTTACCTGGTGGATATTTTCCTCAGACTACCTTCATGATGTTAAAATATATTATCCACCATTTAGAACAATTCATTTTTTATCATGTCTTGAATAATCATTCAATTTTTTGTCTTCCACTTAGATCAATCGATTATCCACTTGTGAAGGAGTTTCACCTTTGATACCTTACAATGTAAGTACGTAAATACTACACAAGTAGTACGGGAATAAGATAGAATGCTTATGGGATTCTTAATAATTGTAACTAGGTTGAGTGTTTTCTCTCAACCCAGATACTCCTATCCTTATAGCTCTAAATATCCTGGTAATCTTTATGTATGTCTTATTTAGATTTCACATTCTAGGATTTCATCGATAGGATGGACTCTTTCCATTAATTAACCTTCATCTTTTGTGTATTATTTATCTTCACATCTATAATTAGTGTAATAGCTTCACATGTTGCTTTCTTTCTATATTTAGCATCTCCTTTCAATCTGGTGGAAGATTTAAATAGTTTATTACATTATGTCCAATTTTCTTTCCCCTTCTACATAATTTTTTGGATACACTTTAGTTGTCATTCCATGAAAACCTATGTTGAAATTAAAGTTCATATTTATGTGGAATATGCTATTTTCCCTTTCCTTTTCACTAGCTAGAGATTCATCTTCATCCTTCTATATTTATCTACGATAATGGACTTTATTAGGAAAATAATTTGGAATTATTTTCGGAAATATTTTTCTTTAGAGTTTCCACCTGGATTCTTCATTGTTTTTTAGTTACCTTTCTCATGTAACTTTTCCTGTACTTCTTCAAGAATTTCTTCAATAAATATTGTCTTTTTATTTCTCTTTGGTATTGATTCTCTTCATGATTTTAGCTTGATTATAATCATCTCTATGGTCTATTTTTTGTGGTTCATGGAATGAACTATCTTTCCATTTTATAAGAATATTTTCTGTATATTCATGATATTATTTTAATCTATATTATCATTATTCTTGGGTGTATCTTTCTTTAATGCTATCTTGACTACCTTATTCTTTTTATTCCCTAAGGATAACGTTGTGACATTTTTCTTGGATACTTCATTTTTTAGCCTTTTTTTCTCATTAACATATCCATATTTTATTGTTATTATATTACATCACTCATCATAACTATGACCACATCTGTTTAAATAATCATAAAATTCTTCAAGATGCCCAAATCTATTCTTGATAGATAGATTCTTCTTCATCAATATATTCTACATCCATTTTTCAATATCTCCCTTCACATCAGATCTCCTCTTCCCTTAATACTTCACTTTTAGAGTTTCCATATTCTAACATGTTATTCTAACAATAAAAGAATTTATGACCAAATTTATAGAAAAACCAACAATATCCATTGAATCTCCATCTTTTTCATTTAGTATCATTATGACTAAATTCATTGCATTGTTATTTCTAGATTTTCCTTTACTAATTTGGTGAATAATTTTGGGAATTTTATTTATTGATATTACCAGTATCCACCCAAGGTATTTTGGTTGATTTAGGATTACATTTATCTACTCATATATTCCAAAATTTCATCTCTAGACCTGCACTAACATATCAGACTTCATTGGTTAAAATATAATTAACTAGTTTATGGGTTACCTTCTTCCATGATCACATAAAATATTGATCAAGAGATTATTTTGAGAACTTATTTCCACCAATTTGATTCTATTTAGAGAAATTATTCTCATCAATATTTTTTTATAGAAACATCCCTTTGGGGAGCTTTAATCTCTTCACATGTTTGGTGGTAGAATTATTCTTCTCAATAACTTGAGAAGTTCCAACATGTATCTCCTTAAAATTTATAAATTTAACCTATACTTCAAGAAATTTCATTGTGAGTTCAAAATTCACATTTTCAACTATTTTCAGCCTTCCTTCCCATTCACTATTTATTCCATGAATATAATATTCATTTTTTATGCTACCTTTATTCAAAAAGTTATCAAGGTCTCTGATTATTCTGGATTTAACTTTTAATTATAATTCTTGACACTAATAGAAACATTATGTGAATATTTTAGATCATGGGTCTTCTGAATATACTCTTCATGTAACTTGGTCTCTTCTTCTACTAACATTTCTTGATCATTGACCATGCATGTTTTTTCTTCATGATGAGCATCCATGACATCTTTTTAAACATTAAACAATGTTTCAAGTGCTAGTATCACATCATTAAAAACATGGTAATCATAATTCTCTTGTAAAAATTTCATTGTAATTATTATTCAATTATTGAAATATTTTCATTGCAAAGAGTAATATATTATTTCTTTTCTTCAATGAGGTATGTGATAAAATTTCACATTTTGAATTTATTCCAAAGTGAATCCTCTTATTTTTTAATTTAATCTTTAATATGTGCTTTGTAATCAAGAACATCCTTGAAAAAAAAGAATATATGTAACCACTCATCATGAAAATTATTTATATATCTTTTAAATTTAATGTATAAGTCTTCAACAGGTTTTATATACTCAATTACCTTATACTCTCTAGATCTCAAGATAGTTTCTTTAAAGGGATAATTGTAAACTGATTTGTTAACAGATCACTGATCTATCTATTCTTTCATTGACATTTTTGATAATCTATTTTATTCCCTCTTATTCCTTTTTTAAAAATTCATGGTAGATACCCTTATGACTTAATCAATAGGTGTAGAGACTAAGAATTCCTCTTATGATACTTCAGAATCAATATCAAATCTTTACATCATATAGAACGTGAAAAAAATTGATCCAATTGGAGGTATAACGTCCTTATGATACCACTTTTAGAGCCTAGATAGATCATGAAGGGATTCTGAGGGGTGAATCATTATACAAAAATTATAACCATTTTTATCCTTTCTTTTAAATTTTCCCCTCTTACTATCTACCCTCTTCCCCAATTAAGAGGAATGAATATGATTTGTTATCTCAAAAAATTTATCCATATGATAAATGATAAAGTAGAATATTAAGATTTTTAAAATGTTTGATCTCAATTAGAAATCATATTCCTTGTTATGATCATCTCACAGATTTTATTATCATTATATTTGGTAGTGATTACTAGTGTATTTCAATTTGTACACAAGTTTGACAAGTAACATCCATGCCCGATAAATTATATATGGTATTATTTTTATAGGAATTTCTAATCTTTCACGATATTGTTTATACTAAAACCAATGGTTCATCAAATATTTTTAGTAAACTTTCTAAACAATATCTCTCTACTACAATGGATGTCTTTGTGTCAACTGAATAACCTCTTACCTAAACTATAAGTCTTCAAAAAACCATTATATCAACAATATAGATAATTTTCATGTCTTCCTAGTAATATTCAACAAGTGGAATCTCCAACATCCACTCCAAATCACTACATTCTCATAATGGAAAAATGAAGAAATCCTCAACGCACTTCAAGTTGTCTTCTTCCTCGATTATCAAATCTTGGGTAGATACTTCTATCAATAAAGTCCCCTATTTTAATTAGATGTGTTCTAGTAATGTAAAAATTTTCATTGGTATTATTTTATAGAAGAGAAACATGGAAAACTCAAATGATTCATCATGAAATGTCAACTATCACTTAATAAATTATTTTATTATTATTTTAGGTGCTTCTAATGTTTATTTAATGCCTTTAATATTCTATGTGCTTTCTCAAGTTAAAATTCACCTATATTTTTATATGTCTTCAAGGTATGTGGATTTGTTGCATGATTTTATACATATTCATAGTATCATGTATAAATTCTCCTTTGAAATGGAAGTACACCTTCTCACAATTGATATGCACCAGGGTATACAAATTTCTTAACTCAAGTTTTATTCTATAAATTACTTTTTTAATACAATACACACAAATCATTAAATTAATTGCATAGATATATTTCACTGTTATATGTCTTTAATTTATGAATGGTTATATCATGAAAGCACTTCTGCACAAAACTATATTACTTTGTAGTGGATCCTTAAACAAAATTATTTATTATTTTAATATTAATTTTATTATTATTAATGATAATGTTGTTGATTTTTTTACATTTTTATTAATTTTTATATATTTATTATTATTCTTATTTTTAATTATTTTTTGTAAAAAAAATTATTTTCTAATGTTTTCCTTACCCTTATGTAACTTTTATTAAATTTTCTTTACCCTTACATAGCTTTTTTTTACCTTTACATAATCATGGAAGTACCTTTACACATGCTTTGTGGGGTTATTTTACACTTACGCAAGATTTATAATCGCTATTTTTCCTTTACTAAGATTTTTTTACCTTTACATAACATTTTTTTGTATATGATGTACCCTTATGCGTATACTTATTACCTTTATGCATGTCCTGGATAGTTTTATTTATAATTATATATTGCATGTAATTTATTTTATACCATTACACAGTATTGTAATTACCCTTACACGACATTTTCATTTTCATTACACTGCATAAATAAATTATTTTTTAAATTTACACATTTCTTTCTTTTATCCTTTACATAGGTATTTATTTTCCTATATGTATCATTTAAAATTTGTGAGTTACTTTTACCCATCACATGGTTTTTCCTATATACCATTATGTATATCGATATATTTACTTTTTAACTTTACAAAACCTTTAGAAAATTCTAGTTACCTTTATGTATTTTTTGAAAATTCTTTTTTACCTTTAACCATGAATGTAAAATGGTCTTTATATTGGTATGAAAATATAATTTTTCTAGATTTCTCTGTAAAACAAATTATGGTGTTTTAAATTTTTTTCCTATTTTTTAATAGTGTTTAAATTATTCTAATGATTCCATAAATTCTTATCAATGATATAGAAGCTAAGGGAAGTGTTTTCAAAATATTTAAACACGTTTATATGAAGATCAAACATCTTCTTATTTTCATGGTTTTTTATATAGAATGAAACTCATAAAAAGTGAGTTTATTACTTTTAATTAGTTTGTTTTTTATTGTTTCTAAATCCATGTTTTATTCATATGATGTTATTAAAACTTTTTCTATAGTTTTTAGTAAAATTTATTTAATGATTTATATTATCACATATTTAAATATGGAATGAAATGTTTATTTAAAATTTTAACTATTATAGTTTTAATATATGTGATATTTATGAGATATCATTAACATATAATCATAGAGACTTTTGGAACTCTTTAATGAGTGATTTCAAATGTTCTTCTATTTTTAAAATTGGTTTAAACTAAAATAATAATAGTATTGATAATATTTTTCTCTCCCTATCTCTCCTTGATAATTTTGGATATTTATTTTGAATTATTCTAAAAAATTATAAGATGTTGTTTAGTTCTGAGTTATTCTTATTTAATGGGAGTGAGGAATGCATGAAAAAAACTAGTGACGATATAATTTTATTGTGAACATATTCTATGATATGGTGAAATAGAAGGAGAACTTCTGCTTCAATAAATGTACATCTTATTGAAGTATTATAAGGAATATTCAAAAGATATAATTTTCCTCATTCTTTATCACTTGTTGAAGTATGTTGTTTAATCCCTTAAACAACATCATCCAAATCCATTTTAAGGGCCAAGAAGTATTATTCTACATAAACATATGTATTTGAAACTCTCTTGTTGTTATTTATTTATTTCATTCTTCTAGTATGGGTAGAGTTTTCATCAAATAATACATTCACACAATATGTTATACCACCATTAAATATTATGTGTTGTTTATGCCCAATTGACCAAAATGAAAAAAAACCTAGGTGGGGGCTTCTCTTTCAAGAAAAGCATTGGTTTTAACTAATCTCACAAAAGTCCAGTTAGGTTTGGGGTTTCTCTCATATAAAATTAATGATTTTGGTATTGTACCCACTGTAAAAGTATCTATATATTTAGTGGGTGATATACTTCATAGTTTGGGGTGAAAAGAGTTAACAATGTCCATTCTGGACCAAACTACTATAAAATTCCTTATTTTCACCTCTTTATTTTTCTGCACCCACTCTTCGCATATCGATTATTCTTAATATTTTATGAATGAATGGATAAATATTTTTAATCCATTAAATTAATCAACTATTTTTATAGCTCTAATAAATTTAAGAAAAGACAATTCACCTCCCCCCCACAATCATTTCTATTTTCATAAATCCATTCTGACCTAAAACCTAGTATCAATGGGTGGACCTTTTTAAGGATAGTTTAGCTCTATTATTCCTTTTCATGATAAAAACCCATTGGAATAAGATATTCCATAAAATTAGGATAATTTTTATTTGTTTAATATTGTTTATATTTGTTTGAGGTAAATCATATTATAGTCTTTAAAAAGACCAAGTAAAATATCTATTTTAGTTATGGAAAGATAAAAAGGAAAATTTTCAAAAAGAATAAATTCAATCTAGGGTGTGAGATAAAATATTATAAAATAAATAAGTATTCATGTAGTTTATATTATATGGTTAAATAAATTGATGTTACTCATTTAGAATAATATATTTGTAATAATATAATTTTATATAATATGTGTGATAGGAATCAAAAATAAGTTTATAAAATGTAGGATTTACACCTATGTATTGAGTTAGAATATAATAAATTAATTAAATAAAATGAAACAATTATCCCTTTAATTTGAATGGTTAAGTAATTATTATTTTGAAATATCGAAGCTTAAAAATGAGAATAATATATTTAAGGGTTCTCTTTCTAAAATAAATAAGGAGGAATAAAAGAATTTTTATTTTTTTTCTATTCTTTCTAACATTGATGAAAAATATAGGACACTTAAGGGTGAAAATGACATGTCAAGAAATTATACTTGTATTAATAGTTATAAAGTTTCTGATGATGATAAGGTGAGAAGTGACTTCTCTAATGTTATTAAAGGAGTAAATTATTTGAAAAAACTTATTTTTGTGAAAATATTTTCAATATCTTACCAGGTCATCCTATTCATTTTAAGAAGGGTGATATTAAAAGGAAGACTAGTTTTTCTTCAATTATTTGTTATAAATGTTATTTTCAACAAAATTATTCTAATAGTTATATTCCAAGGTTTAGAAAGTAATTTGGAAACACAAATGTAAATTTTCATTCTAATAAAATGAGGTCTAATGCTCCAAGAATTCACAATGTTTAGAAACCGAAAGGTAATATTTTAAATCCTATTTGACCATAATTAGTCTGGATTCCAAAGTAAATACTTTTATTACTTTTTTATCATTCATATTCATATATTTTATCATATGGTATGTTAGAATTTAATTTAAAATTTATTTAATTTTAGCCTGGGATCTTGTATTCTAGGTTTTATATCATAGATTACTGGTATGTTTTAACAACTGATTATTTTTTAAAAATTATTAATATATATTTTATAAATCCTTGAATATTATATTACTTGTATTTGTGGATCCTTTTATAAATATTGTATGTTATATTTTAGATATGGGTTAATTAAGGGGATTATCTATTTCTGCTACATATTTATTTAATTTTGGTTGAGTTTATTTATCTGATACAAATTTTTATTTTGGGGCATAAAATGTGACTTGAAATTTGATAATTTTTCTTTATTTATTTCAATAATGGAGGTAAAATTCTTTCAAATTTTAATCGTTTTTGATCAATTCCAAAATGGGGGAAATTGTTATATTGATATTTTGTTTTTTAATAACCAAAAAAGAGAGGAATGTTATAGTTTATCCTTAGAAAACATTATGAATTTTGGAGTTCCTACTTGAATAACATTATTTATTGTTTTTATAATTACAAATTTTGTTTTTTATTAATAATAAAAAATTTGTTAATTTTTTTATTATTTAATTATTATTATAAATTTATTATTATTTTTATTTTTAATTTTTTTTGAAAAAATAATTTTCTAATGTTTTTCCTTACCCTTATGTAACTTTTATTAATTTTTTAATACCCTAATGTAGCTTTTTTACCTTTACATTACATTGAAAGTACCCTTACGCATGTTTTGCAATATTATTTTTACCCTTAAGAGAGCTTTATAATTTTTTTTTTAAATTTACATATATATTTTTACCTTTACGTAACATGTATTATATAATAGGTACCATTATGCACGCACTTATTATCTTTACACATGTCTTGGAAAGTTCTTCTTACCCTTACACAACATATGGAATCCCGGTTATACCCTTACACAACATTACAATTACCCTTACGTGGCATTGTCATTAACCTTACTCATCATATAAAAATTATACTTTACCTTTATACAACATATATTTTTTTATTACAAACTTTACAAAGGTATTCAGTTACCTAGACATATACTTAATAATTTTAGAGTTACTTTTATGTGGTACATGTTTTCTCTTATCTACATTTAAGTATCTCATAATATTTACCTGTTTCATTTATAAAAAAACATTAAAAAATAAAGTTTTCCTATAGATATTGTTTGAAAATACTTTCTCACATTTACACATGCATGTTAAATAACCTTCACATAGGTATGAAATTTTTATTTTTTTCATATGATTCTATTTCATAATTTTTAAGGTATTTTAATTTGTTTTGTATTTTTAACAAGTGTTTAAATATTACTAATGATTCTATAAATTCAAATTAATGATATAGAACCTATGAGAAGTGTTTATATAGTATTTTAAAAACATTTATATGAATATAAAAGTTTTTTTTATTTTCATTCATATTTATACCATGAAACTCAAAAAATCAATGTTTATTAATTTCAGTTGTTTTTTTATTTAATTGTTTCTAAATTCACGTTTTAGTCCAGTGAAGTTATTCAAACTTCTTATATAGTTTTTAATTTAGTATCTTTAATGAAAGATATTATCACATGATTAAATATGGAAGGATTTAAATTAAAATTTTTAATATTACTATTTGAATCTATGTGGGATGTATGGGATATCTTAGAACAATTATCATGGAGATAGTTCAAACACTTTAACAAGTGATTTTAAATGAGTTTCAATTATTTAAATGGTTTTAAATTGAAATTATAATTGAATTGATAATTTTTTTTCTCTCTCTCCAGTCAATAATTCTGGATTATCATTGTGAATTATTCTAACCAATTGTAAGTTGAAATATAGTATTAAGTTATTATTTCTCAATGTTTTTTTGTCATACAAAAAAATATTATAGAGATGCAAAAATAATTGTGAACTTACAGTGTGATTGTATAAAAGAGAAATATTACTTCCACTACCTGAATAGTATATCTTATTCATTTCTTGTTGACATAAATTGTTGGATATCTAATACTTAATCATTAAAGTCCATTTGAAGGGCTAAGAATAATTATTCTAATCCATCATAACTATATACAACTCTATAATAGTTTTTAATTTGATTTATTCTTCTAGGATTGGTAGAGTGGTTTTGACATAATATTTCCACACAACATGTTATACCACCTATAAAAGGTAGTCATTGGTTATGGTCACCCGACCAAAAGGCAGAACACATTGGTTGGGGCTACTCTATACATAAAATCTTGGGTTTTCTCTATTCCTATAAATGGATAGTTAGGTTTGGGGATTCTCCCATGTAAATTTTATAGGTTTGAGATTTTACCCATCATAAATCATCTATAAATTTTAGTGGGTTCTAAAACTTATTGGCTGGTGTATTAATAGTAGACTGGGACAATTTTGGACTAAACCACTATGAAATTCCTTGTGTTTATATATTTATTTTTCAGCATTCACTCTTCACACATCAATTATTCTTAATAATTTAAGAACAAACTATTTAATATTTTTAATACACAAAATTCTATAAATATTTGTAATAACTATGATAATTTTATGAAAAGAAACTTCTACCCCCCCCCCCCATCTTTTTTATTACCATCAATCCATTCTGAACTAACACATATTTCATTTCTTAACCATTATTCCATTTAAAGATCCAATTATTGAGAATTACATTAAAATAATGTTTTAAAAGGTTTTTTCATCACCTTATTAAAAAATATTATTGAATGTGACATGTAATTTAAGTTTTTATGAAAATGTTAAAATTGTTTTTGAAACCACTTTATATGTTTTTTATTTCATTTTTCTTTTGAAGAGCCTAAGTAAGATTTTAATTTATTGTCAATGGATAAATATTTGTTTAATGAATAAATTAGGTAATGATTATTAGAGTATTGTTATGGATACATGTGAGGTCATTATATTTCATTCTTGGTAAAGAATCCATGTAATTATATAAGATGTTTCAGTTTCTTCCTTGATTTATGGAAATGGTATATGAGGCTTTTATCTTAAATAATTCAAGTAGAGAAGTTCAAGAAAAATAGGGAATTAACTTATGTTGATTAGATAACTATTATAAGTGTTTATATTACATGTTCTAAGTGATTTTTCAGAAAGGCACTATGTTTACACTATGAATAAATATTGATTACTGTGAAGCCCATATAAAAATATATATTTTTTCATGTATATTAAGATTAAATTCCATGATTAAAAATATTTATATTTATCATAATTGAGAAGGTGATTTTTAAATTCTGAAAGAGTTAATTGATATTAAAAAATCATTTGGAATTCATGTCATGGTGTCCAAGTATTTATATTGAAATTGTGATAAGTGTTTGAATGGTAATTCATTAAAATATTAGGTCAACCATAGCTTAATAAAAACCCAGATTAAATACTCTTTTTAGAACCTAAAAAATGCAGGATATATATAAATAGTGATAACCATAGAAGTATATTAGTGAGATTAGGAAGATCATATTCATATGTAGGCTCGGGCACAAATTTATGGCACACATTCGGGTAGGTAGGCACATGTGTGAAAGAGGACATTAGCATCCCACATGCGGGGTGGTATGAGAGGCTATCAGGTAGTGTTTGAAATCCATAAATATTACTCTAGTAATATAAGGATACATTATTTCTTAACAAATAGGGTAAATAATTTAGATTATTCAATATGGGAATATCATTTATGTATGGTCTTTTTTCCTCTGCTAAATGATATAGGTAAAATGTTGGAGTGCCATATTTCACACTGAACAACGTTATTTTAGACTTTCTGTATTGTCTTCTTCCTTACTATACTATAATACTGGATTGACCTTGGGATCATAGGGATCAAAAATATGTTTCCTCAGGTATAGTAGATACATATACCCCATCAAGAGATTCGGATCGACGATAAGGCTTGAGACAAATTGAACACATATTTTCCAAGGAACCAAATAATGAACTAAGAAACAATATGTCTGTTAATAAACTCTATGTTATATGACCAATTATACGAATAGATTCATGATTAAATATATTGACAAAGTTGATAAACTATAAGAATATATGTTCCCTAGATCCATGAAGTGAACACATGTATAGTATAGTGGTCGCATGAAGAAAAATAGATCGACTGCATGAAGACATGGTCAACCACAATGAGATACCATAAGTATCATCATGGAAAATTAACTGAATAAATGAAGATTGATTACCTAGTAAATGTATCTAATTTATGGAAAAACATGGGACATGGTAATACCATATGAACATAAAGTTTCCAGAAGTGATGAATCTACCACATGAAGAAGGCTCGGCCTACTGTGAGATGGATTATCTTCTTGAAGGGAAAGATGTTATTTTCATAAAGAATAGTATCTTAAATGTGTTTTTGGATACATGATAAGGTATGAGTGTGGATGTTTACCTTCATGAATCTTCACATCTATTCATGTAAGGTAATGGTAATAGGTATATGTCAAGATCTAACCAATTGAACTTTTTTCCAGGTTAGTCAAACTATTAAGGTAAGATAAATTAATGAAAATATCTATGAATGAATTAAGAAACTCAATAAAGGTATATAATTATTACATTAATAAATCATGAATTCCATGAATATTTTAATTTATAATAAAATCAAGTAACAATAATTCATGCAATGTTTTAGTAATGTAAAAAAGTAGAAGTAGTCTTCACGGTTATATTGACAATCATGTGCAGTAATTATAGATGAGGCCATGGTAATTTTTAAACCATGTGAATATGGTATAGAATACCTAAATAATTTGGTTATTTAAATGAAGATGCATTCATAAGAAATGCGTGAATTTATTCCACAGTGCATTTCATGCATAATATATTCATATGTGTTATTATTGAATTAATGAAAATTATTTTGAGTATATGAGAATGATTTTATTTATTAACTTTATGAATAAGTTGAAGAATAACTGAGCCTTTATTATCTTTAATGTGGGAATAAATGTTTCAATGAACCTAAATATATCTTTCAATGAAAAATATCATGACACATGTATCAAGATTCGTGTGGTATTTAAAGGATAAATTATTCTAGGATATTAAACATAAAATAATATCCATAGAAAAAACTCTATAATTCAGGATTAATTAACCAAATTAAAACAAGTGGAATTACCTGATGAAAATTATTATGGTGTTTCCATTTTAATTAAATAATTCTATGATAGTTATAATAATAATTTCCATATGTTTTTGTTATTATTATTATTATTATAAAAGTAAATACAGTTGATGAATCTATTGTTCTATGATTTTATGTGTCTGTACAAAGATTGTGATTATTCTTATTAAACATGATACTCTAAAGTATTGAATAATGCTATTGATTCAAAGCTAGGAGTCACAAAAGGAGACAAAACTAAGTATTCGAAGACTAAGAAGAATGATGTTATTCTAAATATAGTGTGAAAAAGTTTTAATACTGAAAAACATATTCAAGAAGTTTCTAAAGATCTTAAAGGTGTACTTGGGAAATCAAGATCCTAGGGTATTATGGTGGCAGATCATCTAAATAATAATGTGTTTTTTCTACTATAGGATCAAATTTTAAAGAGAATAAGAAGATCTTGTGACTAGGGTGGTTAACTAGTTTATTAAGAGACTCATGGTTAGGGTTTATAACAATTAAAGGATGAGAAGAATGGTTGTTTTGTAAAACTAACTGAGGTAGAAGAGTTTTTGGATATGGTTTAATTAATTAGAGGATTGAATAATAAGGTGTATAACCAGTTGTTTCCTAAGACTTTGTAATCTTGAACAAGAGAGTAATGTAAAATCCATGTTAGGGAATCTAAGCAACATATTAATAATTATTTCTTAGTACTAAGCCATATAAGTATTATCTGCTTCTCTATAATCCATTATCACTTCATATAAGGTGAGGTTGTGATATTATCATGATGGTATCAAGAACTCTAAAAAGTTCAATATGTTTAATTTAAAATAAGTATAATTTGTAAAAATAAACTATTGATTCACCCCCCCCCCCCAATGGTAAACTAACCTAGGGTTATAAAAGTGATATCAAAGTAGGTTTACCACTAAATATCCTAGAAGTATTGAGAATGGAATTAAAGAATTAAATAATTAGAATTTGTGTAACAACACAAAATTTTACTAATAAGTATTTAAATGTGATTATTTCACTTATTTAAAGAAATTTTAAAATGGTCAAACAGAAAAGATAGGGAGAAAACTACCAAAATATTTGAATTATAATGGAAATAAACAATTTTCTATGAACTTACCAGTGAATAATATAGTGATAAAAAAAGAGAAAATCAATTCATCATTTTCAAGAAAGTAGTCTAGTGATGAAATCAATTTTCTTCCATTGGTGAGAATTAGAAAAATAATAATTAAATAAAGGTGGAAAACCTTGAGAAGAAATTCAGAGAACTTGAGTAGAATATGGATGCAAGGGAACATTAACTAACTGAGAAAAGATAAACTTGGTTTCTAGTTAAAAATGATCTAAATAAAATTACATAATTTTCCATCTATTTTGTAAAAGTTGAGTCATATATAGTTGGTGAGAATAAGTGTCCAAGGGAATGAGGTAATGGTTTTATTACTAACTATATGGTTGTTACAACCAAATATTAATATGATTTGTCCAAGAAATCAAAGATTTATTCTTCCCTATCAAATGGGGAGGAGATAAATCTAAGGAGATTATATTTCTCTAGAAAACTATACTTCTTACATTAAAATTTGAAAGTAGAAACACAAATATAAAATATCAAATTTCAAGGGTTCTACTAGTGTTGTGGTAAGTGTGGTTACAAAGTCTATTTTTTCTGGTTCATTTTATCCTTTCTAGAAAATAAACAAGAACCAAGGGTGTTTTGATGAGAAAATATGGATAAAAACATTTAAAAAAAATTATTGACCATAATTATATCAAATATATCTATCGAGAATATATATGAGAAACTAAATGAATTATGTGGAATATGGGGCCAAGAAGTTAAAAAATTTATGATTTTCATGACTATGAAGATAGGATAAGGCCCATATTCTATGAAAAGGATGAAAATTTAAAATAATGTGAGAGAAAATTCATTCAAAATTTATTAATTCGATAAGGAACATAAGAAACTGAAATATATTAGGCATTCAAAGAAAGAGTTCTTGATTTTCATAGTCAAATTTTCTATGAGTAAACCAGTTAAGTAAGAACTTGTCAGTACTAAAAATAATGAGGATGCATCCACAAGATTTCCTTGAAAACTAATATGGAGGAAAATAACTCCATATGAGGAGTAAATACATGGGTGGAAAAATTATGAATAATCTATAAAGGCCATCAAGAAGTAATAGAGCACATCCCATACTAATATTGTAAAGAAGAATAAATCATGGATGATAGAAAAATATCACTATGAGTGTTTATTTTAATAAAAAATAAGATGTCCCTTCTTATTCCATATGATATTATGTATTTTGAGATAACATATATAAAAGTAAAGGCAATTTTTAAGGCTATCATATATGGAAATCGTAAAGTTATTTTCCTTCATGGATTCTACTAACTAACATGAAATGGTGGAATATGTGCACATTTCTTGAGGTGGAGAAAACATTATAAGGTGCTATTAAATATTCGACAAGATATATGAATATAGATTTTTTTAACAACTTTGTGAATTCTATATAAAATAATGTGCCAATCACACTAAAAATTATTATACATAATTATATCAAGCATATTTTATAGGGGGTATTGATTTATGTGAAAAATGGGGAGTTAGATTACTTTTACATTAATTACTTTCATGGTTTGTTGAGATTTTTATAGGATGCATGTTTATTTCAAATTTATATATCCCCCGAAAAGAGTATATTTGCGTTTTCTCAGTAGTATCATATATATTGGATTTTTTTAGATTTCTTTGATCACCATAGTTATACCCTGTTGTTTTATACACTATTTTAGTCCACGTAGAAATAGATTATTATAACTAAAGTCTCTTTGATAATAATATATGTGATATCATCCCTCTATTTAAAATGGATGGATAATATTTTTTGATAAGAAACGTTAGATGATAAGTCCCTTACATTGAACTTTGATGTTATTTTCAATAAGGGAGAGAATCAAGAATCCATCTGGACAAACATATTGACATTGATAATTTTATTTCTAATAAATTTTATAGAATAGATTTAATACCCTAAGTTAGAGTTTCATTTTTTCAATGGATAATTATGTGTTTAAAGAAGTAATGAATTGAATAATCATAGAGGATTTTTTGTAGATTCATGTGAGGGAATTTGATTTCATACTTGATAAATCATGAAAATAATTCCATAAGATGTTTTAAGTGCTTACATTATTAATGGAGATGGTTTATGAGGATGGTATATTGAAGAATTCAAGAAGAAAAGTTCAATAAAAAGGTAAATATTAATTTATGTCAATTGGAGAACTCTTATTAAAGTTTATATGAAATTTTCTAATTGATTAATTAGGAAAGAATTCGGTTTACACCATGAATAAATATTTATGATTGATAAGTACATATAAAAATATATTATTTTTTCATGAATTTTAAGAATAAATTAAAATATTGAAGAAGAATTATATTTATTGGAATTGAGAATTTGATTTTTGTAAATTCTAGATGAGTTAATTGATATTAATAAATTAATTTTTAATTCATGTTATAGTGGAAAAGTGTTCTTTGTATAAATATTCTTAAGTGATTTAATGAGATCACATGGAAAAATTGGGCCAACAACAGCTAACTAAATAACCATCTAAACTACTGATGTGGGAACCTAGTAAAATATATAGGATAAATCTCAATAGGGTTATCCATCGTTGTATATGGGTGATAAGATTCATATCTTTCATATAATCAGGAATGGGTGTGAATGTATGATTCACATGTGGGCGGAAAGGCACACATGTGAAATAGGATGTTTGCCTCTCATTGTGGGGGCGATATGTGAAGATGGAGGGTGACATCCGACACCCCTCAGGCTTATTCTGACCACCTAAGGATATAGTATTTATTATTAAGTGGAAGTACTATATAAAGACCCAGGATTATCATACATAAATATTACATATTTTAGATAAATATTCAATACATTATATAAACACATGTATGTAGATGTAATGGTTTAGTGCCTTTGGAGACTAGTTACACAATCTTCAAATTTAGTGAAATATCTTCATATTTCCCACAAATATCTTCTTATTTAGTACTCTTCATAAACAAACCCTACTTAAATCCTTTCATCATAATATTGGTAAAATAAACATAAGAAAGGGTAATCTCATAATCTCATTAAGGGTAAACTAGGGAAATATATAAACATAATGTGAGCATAAGGTTATGTGAATGTAATGATAAATTAAAACAATATTTTTCACATCAAAGACCAAAATATTGAGTAATGGAATAAATATTAATAGTTAATAAGACATGAATCATATGGAAATAAAATAACATGGCCCACGAGATAATAACATTTACATAACATATAGAATTATGGTATACAAATAAGTATATAAAATAATTTCCACAGTATTCAAGGATTGTTTCCAAAGAAATAATAGTGGAATGAGTTCACTCTATAAACCAACATAGTAGTCAAGGTCCACTCCCAAGACCATAATAGTGGAAAAGGTCCCGTATATAATTGGTTTCAATACCCATTACACTCCTATCTATCTCATAAGATATAAATCATTACCAAATGCATTGGAGAGATACATAGGTCCCACCATTCACATAATGAAAATCATACATATGTGTGCCATAAGATAGTAAAATATTCATCATATAATTACCCATCAAATTAAATAGGTTTCATAAAAATATACACATATCATAAATCATTTTAATAATGTTGAAATAATTTTTGAAAACATTTTTAGAAAAAATGATTTTTTAAGAAAAAAGTTTTTTGATCAAAGAGAGAAATAAAGACAATTTTTCTTAAAACAGTTTTTTGAAATATTTAGTACATAAAGAGGATATAATGAATTTTAAACATTAATTCTAGATATATAACCATAGTTTAAGAAAATCCATAATTTTATTGAGATATGGATCATAATATTTCATCATCGGACATATAATCATAAATAATTTCAATAAACAATGAGAATGGATCATAAAACCCTTACCACTTTGGTGATATTGAATCATAAGACCCATGAAATAATAAATTAAAATTATAATTATAATTTTATTAAAATAATGGTATTCATTATATAATATTTTAAATTTTATTTATGTACACCTCATAGAAGAAGATAGGTGCATAGCATAACTTATGACCCAAAGAAAGTAATTTGAAACAAAAAATCCCTGACCGCTTTGGAAACTTTTGAATTGTAAATCCCGTGAAAGAGAAATAATAAAATGTGTTTTTAAATACCCATAAAATAAATCAGAATAATAATAAAATACATTCATGGATAGTATATATACCATATAAAATAAACACTTTGTGAATATGGCTTGTGTCTCACAGAAAATAAAGTGAGATGGAAAACTCTAACCTTAAGTCTTGACTTACTTAATATACAATAAAACCCACTATATAATAAATATAATTTTATAATAAATATATTATATAACCATAATATTATGTATAATACCATATATTATATACTTATGACCTTTTCTTATCCATTTATCAACAATTCTTGGTTAAAATCACGTTTCGGGTAATAACTGCTTTGTTTTTCATGTATGTTTTATTTTTTGTTACTATTAATGTGATAATGGTTATATCATATCCATATATTTAACCATGAGATAAATATCATTTATATTTTTTATACTTGAATTTTTATAAAGCTATAAAAGTTAGAGATAGAAAATGATATACATCGTTCATGGACACAGTAGGCCATATGTATGCATGAATGTTGTTTCAATTTTCTCAAAAGTTTGAAAAAAAAGAAATTTAAATAATAAATTACCATTATAAAATTATTTTTATATCATATATATCAAAAACGTTCTTCAAAACCAACCTTATTACCATCCATGTAATGCGTGAATAGATCGCATCGCTTCGCGAGGTTGTAGTCTTCCATACAGACAAGCGACATTATCATATTCCCACATAATGGAATGAAATTACTTATATGTGATATAAAAATTAAATAAGTATAATAATATCATAAATATAATATATAAATATTTAATATATCATTATATCCAGTCATGAGATGTGGTATAAAAAAAATGAATAACATTTGTCCATGAGGGGGTAGTCCTCCATACACACGAATGACGATTTACTAACCCATTTTAGGAATGTGGATATAGTTTTTGGTCATTAAATTGACATAAAAACATATCATTATATTTAATATAACGAGGTTATTATATATTCATGGTTTAATAATATTTATGGTGGTGGAGAAAGAAATAAAATAAAAATTCTTATTGAAGAACGTTACCTCATTTTTGGATAACCTTCTTAGGTTTACACCAAAATCCCTCTTGGGATGGATTTATAAACAAAATAATGGTTATAAAATGAGATTATGAAATTATGTAATGGATTTTGGTATTTATTTTCCAAAACAATGTGTTTTTTAATTATGAAGAGGATGAGAGATGGGTGTCCTTTTATAAGTGTGGTGAGTGGAACACTTATAAATTATAAAAGGAATATGGTTTACTCATATTTTTATCCCTTCACAAGGATAGAAAATAGGACATTATAGATAATATAATATTTATGGTAGAAAAAATCACATAAAATGGTTGTTGGATAAAATTTGATTCATTTTAACCCTTATCTTTTTAGTTTAACCCCTCAGTAAACCCTTTTTTTCCTTAACTGAGGTTATTTTTTTTCTATTTTTAATATAAATTAAGGTAATAAGTTTTGTTACCCATATTAGATAATATAAACTATTTTATTACCAAAATGGAATTCATTTTTTAAAATTAAATTCACAAAATTGGGAAAATTTAATTTTAAATTAATCATATATAGTCGATGAGAAAGAGGATTTTCAAAGTGAAAAATGTACAAATGTTTAAAATGTTTTTATATAAAAAATCAATATAAAAATGATTAAAATGAACTAAATTTGATTATTAGATATAAAATTTAATTAATTTTACCTTTTAAACTATATTAAAAAAATTATGTTTCTAAATTCTTTAAAATAAATGAAAACTCTTAATGAAACTAGTATTTTTTTACTATTAATTGAAAACTTTATTATCTCAAAAAATTATCAATAGTTTATCCTCAGATAATTTTTACACTATGATTTCAAATATAAAGTTTATTTTTTCGAATAAATTTTATAAAAGTGTCAAAATTAATTTTAAAATCAGTGTGCAGAAGGTGAAAAAATTTCTTTTTATAAAAATACTTGTTTTAAGTGAAAAAATCAATTAATTATTATATCTTATATCAAAAACACATAATATGATTGTTAAAAATTTTATTGAATAATATATATATATATATATCATGAAAATCAGTCCCAACTAGTGATTTGATTTATTTATTGAGTTAGATCACGCTTGTGTGAAAAGAAATAATTTTTCAAAAGAATATTTCCTTTATTTTTATATAGTTTTAATTATCATTTTTAATTAACTAGTCACCCAATAATTTATTTTATATACATATTTATACAATAAATTTTCATAATTTAGATAATCATATTCACACTCGTTATTCCAATGGTTAGGTGATAACTATCATCATAATATTTTAATAGTTTTTCATGTTTCATTTAAACACGATGTTGCATATAATGCAATCTAAATGCAGTGTTTCATATGATAAAAATTATCAAAAATATTATATTTAGTTGAAAAAAAAATCCCAAAATCTAATGGAGATACATTATCCCCCATTAAAATTAATTTCTTCCTCCAAATTCATTACATTGGTACCACTAAAAAGGATACTTATTCCACATTACATCCTTAAGTTCCCACATAGCTTCCTAAAGCTCTTGGTTTCACCATAAAACATTAACCAGGTGAGTGGTATTATTTTGTAGAACATTATCTATTCAATAAAAAATCTATACTGGTTGTTCCTCATAAAAATATCATACTTCTATAATATAACCTCTGAGTTCTGTGTGTGTGATGGATCGGGTATATACTTCCATAGGAGAGATACATGGAACACATCATGAACTTGAGAGAGGTCAGTAGAAGTATAAATCAATAGGCTACCATCCTGATACGATCAATAATTTCAAAGGAACTAACATACCTAGATATTATATTTCCTTTGTATCATAAGCACTATTTCATACATTAGTTGTGATTCAATAAATTTTCACTTCATCTCTTACTCCAGGAAATGAAGACAAATGGTTTTTATTCGTGACACACTAATAGATCACAAGATCCAAAATATACTGATAATTCATTCCTTATGTCTCTAGTTATAAAAAAATAGATATTACTAGTTATCCAATATGGAAAAATATTCATATGGTGAATTAATATATTAAACATTCAAACCTCATTCTAAGTTAAAATTAAACCATCTCATAAATATTTAACCTTATCAACCTTCTAAAATATTAAAATCCAAAACTTTATAAATAAGGTCACTAAATTTATAAAATTAAATTATTATTAATCCAGCAAAAAATATTAATTAGCTCTTAATTTTCACATACCAAACGTGTTAATACCTTCATCATTTATTCTCTTGAAACATGGTACTAACCTGAATTACCATAAAACCTTATTCAAAACATAGATGTTTCCATATTCCTTAAATAAAATATAGATTATTCGATATAATCCTTAAATCTAAAAATTCTCTACACTCCATAAATGATAGCGTAAAGAACATTTTCAACAAATCATTAATCATTTCCAAAGTAATCAATACTCTCCAATTTACTTTTTCCATATCAATCAACACTTTATTCTAACATCATTATCTCAACATCTAGAACATACTAAGGGTTATATTTCCCATAATAATGTGTTTTTTAGGAATTATTATTTTTCCGTTAAATCAATTTTATAGTTCATCAGCACCATTCAACATATTATAACAAATACTTAATGAAAAACTTACACTAAACAATAATTATATATTTCATAATTCTTGAATTTAAAAACAAAATAAAAATCAATCATTTTACTTCATTTTTAATCCATTAACTAAGATTCATAATTTTATTCTGTAATACCTCTTTCCTTTCATATGTATTTTTTATTATCTTCATCATAAATAAAAAACTATTACCTGTACTTCCTTGCTAGCCCTGTTTTTGAGATTTCCCTATAGGAAATATATTTTTATAATGCCCATTCTTTTCACATTTATAGCAGCCAACCATTGATGATTCTTTTGGGAAACAATTATTCTCATCCATTTAATTAACTAAAATTTTCATTTTTATGCAAAAATCGGTTACACTATTTTCTTCTTAACCACAAATAAAACGTATTCTCATTTCTTTGAGACATTACCTAGAGTTATTCTTCCCTCATTCTTGACATATAAGAAATTGAGCTTTATTTACTCCATGGTATTCATCACCTAATCTATAAATGTTCTCAATCATTCTCTTCTTTAGAGATTTTGAGAGTTGGTTGAGTTGAAATTTTTTAAATATATATCAGTATAACTGATTAGGTATAATCACAATATCCTTCACTCTAGTCATCATCCCATTTAGTTTCTCATTATAATATTTTATATCACATTCAATGTTATTCCATTTCCTTCTAGTTCCCTATATTGATTAAAATGTAAAAGCATAGTTTGAGTAATAATAATCATAGTGGGGAACCAAAGAATAATCAATACTAAAAATATACACTTTAACAGTGTTAAAAAGGGATTTATCAGTGCTAAATAATAACTTATAATGTGAGAAATGTTAAAGGGGAAACTTTATCAGTGCTCGAAAAAAAGATCTAATAAAGGCACCCTTTAACAATGCTAAAAAAGCATTGATAAAGGGGGTTATACTAACTAACCCAATGGGGCTTGAGTTGTAATTACCCCAAGTCTATATCCATCAGCCAGGGGTGGGGAGAAGCACCAAAATTCATACCTAATATGGGAGGTATTTTCCTAATGTACCTATACAAACACACTCGACCATCACAATGTAGAAGTGCATAGGAATAATAATAAAAAGATTCAATATCTTGAGAAAACTAAGCATGTAAAAACCTCTAATGTGTAAAATATTATATTAGTATAAAATAAAAAGTAAAGGGGTAAAATAAAAACCCAACTAGAAAGATTTCTCAACCTTAAAAAACTGAAAAACTAAATGTTGAGAGAGCCCAACTTTGGATATCCAAGATTCAAGCACCATACACGTCCAAATGCACTAGGTACCCATATGATCCTTTTTAATATATGTTTACATGTCCGTTATCTGCAAAATACACAGCATTTGGGGGAAAATACCATGTATGGGTGAGTTTATACATACCCAGTAGGACTTTCCAAAAGAAGAATGGGGAGTAATAAGAGACAATATAGGAATAGATAGGTCAACCTAGAGTAAGACAGTAACAAAATACAATGTCATGTATACATATATATGATCAAACCAAATAATACCAAATGAGGGAGAAAGGGGATCTCCATCTCAAAACCAAGCCTAGTAAAGAGTTCCATCAATTTATAGGGTCTATCAACGATGCCTAGCATCTCATGGATCAGTCTGAAGGGACATCCAAGCCAATCCACTCCTCGTTAATATGTTTCACATTCGAGGGGAATAATCTAAAGGTACAAGACCTAATCCTTGGTACAATTAAAGGGTTGTAATAAGTATATAGATAGGAAACTCATACCCTGACTTTGTAGAAGGGTTCTACTCGATAATCAAGAGAGGACCCTTGCCATGTCTTTGTAGAAGGGTTCCACTCTAGTAATCAGTAGAGGACTCATTACCTTCCCAGAAAGAGTGTTCCACTATAGTAATCGGTATAGGACCCGTGCACTTACCAGCCGGAGGGTTCCACTCTAGTAGTCTAGGACCCATACCCTAATACTATATGAGGGTTCAACTCAAAGAGTAGATAGAGGACTCATTCTCTACCCAGCAGGAGGTTTCCACTCTAGTAGTCAAGGAACTATGCTCTGGTACCATAGGAGGGTTTCAATCAGATAGTAGATATAGGACCCATTACATTCCCATTAGAAGGGTGAAACTTTATTAGTCAAGGACCCATGCATGATACTATTTATGTTTGACACTATTATAGCAGATAGAGGACCCATACCCTACACAGTAGGAGGGTGCCACTATGATTTCTCGGATGATTTTTCTGGGTCTCTACCATCACCAAGGATCTCCTAAAACAAATAATTCTGAGAACATCTCTCATTATATCTCAAAATCCACTATGGATTTTACTATCACGTTATATGTGTAAAAACACTTGGGATAGGCTTCTCACGATCTGAAATATGAGTCTCAATGAAGGCGATATGAGAGGAAGAAGTTTCCTCAAAAGGGAAGTAGGGGTTCTTGGTGTGTAAGTGGACGCACACAGTATGTGTTCATACTATTCTACCTATATATATCTCTACTAGTACATGAATAGCTACCTATGTATCCATATAGGGAGTGTAAGGGGACCACACATCATGTATCAGCCACTCGGGGTCCTACATGTTTCCCTATTTGTGTCCATGTAATTTAGTACATGGTATTTCCTCCCACATGATGTCTTTTCCATGTTCTTCTACCACACATCTTGTCTTCCCAGGGAGGGTCACATAGACTGTGGTCTAGCCACATGACATGTTATCCTTAACTTTTCCAAAACCCAAGCACCGCAACTATAGGGGCATTACATGGAATGTTTCTATCCCAGTACACAATGTGTAGTTGTGTTTTTTTATAGAAAGTTAGATCTATTCATGTGTATCACATATCTACACCAGATGCATTGGATCTTTCCACAATTCCACTCAAAATTGAAGGAAATGGCCTTATTTCATTTTTTTCATCTGTCCATTTGATATAAAATATATTTCCATTGGTCTTCTCGAAGCCTCAACACCCACGCACATCTCTTGTGTCATTCCATCTTCTATTTGGATTCCATTTTAACAAGTCAATCACCTGCAACCCAAAAGAATCATCCCAAGTCCATCCTTGGTCACCAATCCATTCACCACATGTTAACCTCCATGAATTTGGGGGTTCGATTGGGATCGATCCTGCTCGGAAACATCAAGACATGGCATCGTATCTGAAAGGAAAAGAACATGAAGAATGAGTGGGGGGAAAGCACAAAAAAAGGTATAACAATCGTGTTCCAAGTGTTCTTGTCCAATGAACAAAAAATTGGTATTCCCAGGGTTATTAACATGGTAAAAAATATAGATATTGAATAATCAATTTAATATAAATACATGGGAACTTGAAAAGGTTTGAAATAGACGCAGGTCAAAGGAAAATGATGATCATGCTCACTATTTTAATAAATTGGGGAAGAATCCACAAATTGATGATTCCCACCTTGATTTGAATCATTCATCAATGAAGAACACTCTCTCTAATGAATGGTATAAGATATTGTGTTCGATGAGCCTTGATTAACTTAGATCTTGAGTTTCTTCATTTTTTGATTTCGATTTAACAAAGAATGGTTGGAAGGAGATCCTCTCAATGGTCCTAGGGTTATAATGCTAACCCTATAAATCCTCCATAACATGTCTTAAATATATTTAATTAGTTTTTTTATAGATTTAATAAATTAATAAATTAATTAATTAATTAATAAATTGAACACGCCTGCCAATGGTCGTTTTATCCAAACACCCCACCCTGCCCCATTTTAGGTTTCACCTAGGGTCAAAATCATGTTATGAATACAAATGTTGTCTCAAATTTTTGATCCAAGACTCTTTTCAAGAGTTATTTAATTTTATTTGTAAAACCGTGAATGCACAATATAAAGTATCTTTTATATTTTTATAAAATTAAATCTGTGAACAAAAGGTCTTGGAATCACATGATGTACCAACACTTGGCTCTAAAAATATTTTTAGACCTATTCCAAAGTCTTATAATGAATAAACAGGGTCTCTACATTATTCTCTTCTTCAATATTTTTATCCCAAAAAAGGAAAAACTAAAAAAATTGTGATACTAATCCATCGCATGGCTCTCTCGCTCTCAATATCTCTCTTGTATACTCTCATGCTTTAAAAACACATGAACAAAGGGGATAACCCTTCTATGTAGGGTCCACTCTTGTCAATCACTGATCACCACCGGGTGCTCTGTAAAAGTGGATTTATCCTCGATGTCTTACTCATCTCGGTCAATAGCATTATTGGGGACATGCACATATCTCATAACTGTGACACATGGAAGATATTGTGCTCTTTCTCCAACAATGGGGGTATGGTGAGGAGATAAGAAACCTCCCCAACCCTATGAAAGATATCTCGTGGTCTGATGAACCTCAAGAATATCCTACCTCCCCATTCAAATCTCTGCAATCCCCATTATGGGGAGACTCTTAGGAAAATTTGGTCTCCTAACTCGAACTCCAAGGTCTAATGATGTCGATCTTTGTAAGATTTCTTACTGCTATGAGCTATCGTCATCCACCCACAGATGACCTGGACCTTCCCCATCATTGCATTCACATTCTCTAGAACAACAAGAGATTCCTTTCCAATCTTATTCTAATATAGGGGTGACCTACAGGGTCTCCCATATAGGGCCTTGAAAGGTGTCTTGTCGATAGGATAGTGGTATCTATTATTTTATGCAAACTATGCCAAGGGAAATTGATCCTCCCATCTACGTCTAAAGTCCAATATGAAATCCATAAGTATACCCTACAATACCTAGATAGTGTTCTCGGTCTCCCCATCTATTTTAGGGTGGAAGGTTGTTCTCATACTCATCTAGTTCGTTAATACCACATGCGGGCCTATCCACAACCATGATGTGAACCACACATCACAGTCAGAGATAATAGTCTAGGGAACCACATGAAGACAAAAAATCTCTCATACATATAACTTCCCCAAAATCTCCCATGAACTATGTTCCCTAATACCAATTAAGTTGGATGACTTCATGAGTCGGTCAACTATCACGTAGATGGAATCATGGATGCTTTCTATCCACAGAATCACTATTAGGAAATAAATGGATATGCCATCACATTTACACTGAAGGATCTCAAGAGGTTGTAAAAAACCTTCCTTAACCTGGTTCTCATCCTTGAAATTCCGATAGGTGAGGAAACAAGAGATGAACTCGTCCATGCTCCATCTCATTTCTACCCACCAAAAATTTCACTAAAGGCATTTGTACATATTCCCCACACAAAGATGTATAGATAAAGGATAAGTTTGAAACTCTCTCATCACCTTATTTTACATCATGACTCAGGCCACTGTTCATCCTAGGAAAAAGATGACATGATTACCTCTTTCAAAAAATCCATCAGGGGAATATGATAAGGATATAGAGTAGTGAAAGACCTCGCATTCGATGTCTTAGAGTTGGGAATCCCTCACATGAAAAGTTGGTTGAGGAGTTAACACCATCAAATGATGAAAATACACATCCTAATTCTCAACAATGGTTAGTTTCAAGGAATCCAACTACTCAGATTCCTCATGCACTGAACGATCATGGTAATTATCACTAAGTCAATCTCTCACCATGTTACCCTTCCTCAAAGTATAGACTATCTCAAATTCATAGTCCTGTAGGAACTCCGTTAAGTGGATTTTTATTAAATTTAAATCTCTTTACATGAATACATACCTAAGACTTCTATTGTCTAAGTAAACAACAAAGGGATCTCCCCTAAGATAGTGTCTCCACATCCCTAGAGAGAAGACTACTACTTCCAACTCTTGTTCATGAGTCACGGAGTTCTACTCTTAAGACCTCAACTTCCTTAGCCTAGCTTTCTTACTCCACTTCAATACATAGTCAATTCATGCTCCTAATGAATTTCAATACACTATATACACCATTCCCTCCTCTGATATTCTCAAAACAGGATCACTCATAAGCACAAACATTAACTCCTTAACATATATCTATAATTACTCAAATCTAGTAGAATTGTTTCCATTTACACATCAAGATCGTCAAAGGGGAAACAATACTTAATAATTCTACCAAAAAAATCATGCAGTACCCCTACCAAGCCCAGGAAACATTGAACCTCATACATAATCTTGGGTGTCTTCCAAGAAATCACTACCTCAATCTTCACAGGGTCCACAACTAATCCATACTAAGAAATGTCATTTCCTAGAAATTGACCTTCATGGATCCAAAATTAAAACATCTAGATATTACCATAATGTTGGTGCTCCAAAATAAAATCTAGGACCATCCCAAGTGATCTACATCCTCCTCATCTGACGCAGAGTATATGAGTCTGTCACCAATGAAGACAACAAATAATTGGTCCATATATGGCTAGATGATCTGGTTCATCAAAGACATAAACACAGAGGGGTCATTCATCATGGAAAATGGAATCACCAACAACTCATAGTTTATGAAGAGATATTGGAATACCATATTTAGAATATCAACCTCATGACCTCTCAACTTATGGTAGCTAGATTATAGATCGATCTTCAAGAACCATCTCACTCCTCAAAATTTATCAAAGAGGTTGTTAATACTAGTGAATGGGTATTTTTTCTTTATTGTGAACTGGTTCAAAAGATGATAATCTACACAAATCTACAATCTCTTATCTTCCTTTTTCACAATCAACACTAGAGCTACCTAGGGGGACACAGTAGGTCTGATAAAACCCTTCCTTTAAAAGTCCCCCAACTACAACTGTAGCTCTCAAATCCCGGTAGGGGCCATCTGATATGTCACATAAGATATCAATGTGGTATTAGGGTGTAATTCAATGAAGAAATTCATCCACAATCTTAGAGGTAGTCTAAAAAGGTTTTTAGGTAAGACTTGTATAAAATCCTCTAGAAATGAAGGAATCCATATACCTGAAGAGCCTATTGTGCCAAGGGATACACTCACCAACTGATGGTTAATGGGTTGCATACTCTTGTACACAAAACCCACATATACTTCCATTATATCATTATATACCATTAAATATAATTTCCTCCCATCAGTGAAAAATAATCTAAATCATCTTTGGTGATAGTAAATTTGGGTTCAAACTATGGACAACAAAACCCTAATTAAGATGAAATCATAGGGTTCTATCGGGATGAAATAAATGTCCCATGATAACCTCTCTCCACCAAGAGATGGTTCTCGCTTCTAGTGGAAAAAGATATTGAATAATCATTCCCTATAAGAACCTCAAGAAAAATTTTTTGGGATAAAACTTCAACTGGTAGTCCATATCCCACACCAAAGGTATATAGATTAAGGAATGACCCAAAAAAGAGTCTAATGATACTAAATAAATAGTAAAATAAACACATATCATACATCTAATCATCTCATGTGTCACTGGGTAATATGTATCTATACCATGTTGATGTCTGTGGCCCGAACAGCTAACTCCTTGAGTCGGACCTGGTCCACCTGGTGATGGGGGTAGAAGGATCTCATAGTATCGTACACTATCCCCATCTCCTCCTCCAAAATACCCACCTACTCCTATATTATCCTTACCTCCCTAGGGGCCACCCTTCCCTCTCTTGGGAGATCTTTAATCATAGTGCTACCTCTACCATGGTAGTCTGTCTGCTTTCTACCTACCCTACTCATCATGTCAGGTTAAGAAATCACACACCATGTGACCTTTCCCATCACATAAATATAATTTACCCTCTCTGTGATACCTCGGTCCTCTGTGTTTTCCATGTCCATGTGCCTGAGTCTGATCCTAGTAATATCTCATGTGTCGAGATCCTATTGATTCCTGAATTCTAGCATCTTCTAACGACTCATCCCTATAATGCCCACTACTAGCTCTAGCTATCTGAAGTCCCTCTAATAGAAATATATCCATCACCAGTACCTAATACAACACAATAAACTATGTGGGAATGTACAATGATACTACACTAACATGGATATTTTAGCACCCCAAAAATTCTAATAGAGTAACTTTTATTCGATATTGTGTATCACACGTGACACCAAACATATAAATGAATATAACATGTAGAGACATTATGGTATATATAATATTTTATATAAATTTAACATATTATATATATTTCAATTCAAGAAACACAGAATTCTCCTACATTTCAGGCAGCAAAGATTTTCTTTGGCAGTTTTTGTTACATGCAAGATCAATTTTTACCGAACAACAATATATTGTAAAATTATTATTATTTAATATAATAAGAAAAATCCCATAATTTAAATTATAAGTTATTAATATGATTAATTAACTTATAAAAATATATTTTTTACACAAATATAATTTTAATTCATTAATAACGAATCAATTAGAAACGAAAATATAAACCAATTGAATATAAAGGATTTATTTTTATTTTTATTCTCTCAATGGTTTCTTGTAATAATAAATTAAATTAATTACAATTATTGAATTATATTAACGAAATAAATTTTATATATTCAATAAAATATTTTTGATATTCATCCAAATTATTTTATAGTCATTAGATGAGAACAAACCAAATTTTACACATAAAAAACTATATTTTTATAAAGGCACTTTTACTATCGTTTAATGGAGAAACTATTTTAAATCATATTTTTTGGAAATTTTATAAAATTTATATATAAAAATAAAATTATTTTTTAATAAACAACATATAAATTAATATAAGGTGAATTTTTGGTATTTTTTATGAGATTTTATTTTTTGATGAATACTGAAAAATACTGAATTTTAAATCAAAGTTACATTTTCATATAATTTATTTATAAAATTAAATTATATTATAAATTGGTTTTAAAGTCACACTAGATCAATTTTAAATAAATTAATATAATTAAGTACATTGGAATCAATTTATCATTGAAATCGAATATAAACACATCTCAATATTTAGAACATTTTCACTTTAAAAACATGATTTTTCATCTCATATATGGGATTAAATTTAAATTAGTTTTTTATTATTATGTTATGGGAATTAATAAAAAAGTATTAAATATTTTTAATCATAATAATTTTTAATTTATAATATGGTCAACTTAGTTTTTTAGAAAAAATATTAGTGAATGTAATTAAAATTAATTTCAACGATTGGGATGAAAACTATCTTAACAGGGGATTAATCCGTAAACTTATGAGCCAAAATGACCTGGTAACTTTTCTAAAAGTACTTTTAGATCCATATATCAACCATATACTCCATGTTATCTAATTTTTATAATTATTGGGGGAACATTACATGGTGAAAATGTGGGTTTAATTCCCTCTTCCAAAATTTACAAGAATCTCACTCCTCCCCCACTATAAAAGGCACTCACCCATATAACTTATATAAAACCTATAAATCCATTTTTCTCAACCAAACTCTAAAAGGTATGTTTCAAAAATCCCTCCCCACATCCTAGAAACCTAAAATTGGTCATAAATATAACCATAGAGGTATTTTGGTATAAACCAAAAGGAGTTACGTGAAAATGACGTAACATTATTCATTGTGCATCTATTTTCTATTTGTTTCTCCATCAATTAATTTATTATTATTTACTTAATATATAAAAAATCAGTATTAAAAATATAATTATATTTTTTTATGCTATTTCTTGGACCTACACCAATTTACACTTCCGTCAAATGGGTAATGAACGTATAGTTCATATGTGGCAATCTACCGCCACATGAAATGATGTCCTTCGTTTTTCCTTTACCACCAATCATGGTTGGGAATTATGATGAACATGTTATTTTTAAACTATATTTATGATATTTATGTTTTATTTATGTTTATTTAATTTTTATATAAATCATACCTTTATTCTTTCCATTTTGTGGCAATATGATAACATCGTTTGTGGACATATAGACAACTGTCTCCTCAAAGCGATGTGATTTGTTCATACAATACATGGAATTCATTAAGGATGATTTTAATGAAAATATGTAAAAAATATGACATAAAAATAATATTTAATAAAAATATAAATATATATCATTTACTTTTCATTCTTGTAATACAATAAAGAAATGGAAGAAGTGTTCATTCATATGTACATCCTACTGTCTCCACGAATGGTGAATTTGATTTCCTATCTCCAAATTTTATGGATTATTATAAATAAATATAAACTAAATATATATTATATTTAAATAATGTTTTCAATTATGTATATTATGAAATAATGATCTAATTAATAGGAAAAACGACTAACAAGTTAAAATTTACTCAAAAAACTTGGCAATTAACACCCGAAATAGTGAAAATAATGGAAGTTTGTTTAAAATGGGTAATTAGATAAGAAAATAATATATGATATTATAAATACGAATATGGTTCTGGTATAAGTTAGTAATGTGTATAAAACCCTTATACAGGAGGTTAAAGTATGTTCAACCAAAAGTAAACACAGGGTAAGGGATTATTGACTCACCTTTCTTTTCGTGAGGCATACAACATTTTCACCACTTATTTCTTTTGTGTAGTGTGTATAATACTCCTATTGTATTTTATATGATTAATACATTTATATTAATTTTATTTAGAGTTTAAATTGAAATTATTTATTTATTGGGGAATATAATTCAAAAGTTACAAAGTAATAATGGATTTTCATCTCACTATTTACAACTGTGAGATAAATGTCATATTCACCACTTATTTATTTTGAGTGGTGTATCTACTGCCCATTATGAAATATTATATCATGAATTATTTTATAATCATGTTATTTGGATGTCCAACTTGAATTATTTCTTCCTTGGGGATTTGAATTAAATGTTTCTAAGTGGTAAATAATTTTATAACTTGATTCCTTTTCATTGGGTTATATTACTTCATCGGTGTCACTAATATTATATGATTATGTGTAAAATGATTATGACTATATATTGATACATTCCAACTTCTTATATGTGAATATACAGTTGATACACATAATAATTTCATTGATTAATTCTCACATCAATGTTATTATCCTTTTAAGTGTTTATTTCACAATCCATTCTAATCAAGATTGCTTATTCTTAAAATTCCATTAAAGGAATTTATGTTATAATTTTTCAATAAAACCTTTATTTTTATTATCCTCTACTTATTTGTGACCTTTTTCAAGTAATAGTACCATTTTCCTCTGATTATTATCCAAAAATTTTTAGAAAATGTTTTCCAGAAAACCCAACTACATTTCTCTCTTTAGTCAGAGAACATGTTTCTTTTAAAAACCCTATTTTCTAAAAAACTTTTCAAAAATTCATATAAGATTTTCAAATTGATTTATTAAATATTGTTTTACCATTTTGTCTTTTATAATTGTTTTTAAATAAATCTTCTAGTATCTTTCTGAAAAATGTGTTTTTATAACCTTTTTACTATACAAAATGAATGTTATTTTTACCTTGTACGACATGTATAGAATTAACCATTATCATTTATTAGAAGAATACTTTGAAATTTTAAAAGGTTAATTTTTTTAAAAAGTGTTTTTAAATTTTGATTTTCAATAAATGAATTATAAAATTTTTTCCAAAATAAAAAGTATATTTTCACAATGAATGTTTTAAAATTTCTTTTTATGGTATTTCAATTACTCAACAAAAAACCATTTATCTTCTCTTCACTTGGTAGATGTTGTGTTGATACTATATTTATTCTTTCTATAGATGGTTTATGATTGATTTGGACAAGGATAGTATTGAAATTAACTTCCTTGATTGATTTGTTTTTTCCTAGAAATATTTAATTTACTGTAATCATTAGACATTGAATTTCCTATAAAATACCCATATAATTTATCAAGAATATGTTTATTTCCAAAATCATATATTGTTTTTACATATAGTGTTTACTTTGATAGTTATTTGATTATCTGGGGAAATACTAATAAATATGTATTCTTTATTCAATACAGATATTTGATAATGCATATTTTTTATTAATTAAATCAATTACTCGATATGAGGAATTATTTGGACATGTAGTGACGGGTCGGTCTCATACATTATATATCCCCGAAATGCATTGATAGGATCTCATGAGAATAGTTTTTTGAAAAAATTAAATAGGTTTTTACCTGTAGTTTTAAACTATTTAAAGGATAGATCTTGGCAGTAGAGGTTTACATGTGCCTGAAATATAATGTCTGATAATTAATCATTGCCTTCATTTTGATTTAGTATTTATTATCCATGAGATTTTAACTATGATAAATTATATTAATAAATTTAATTCTCATCTTATTTTATAAATTACTTTTGTTTTCTGTTTCATACATTTACATATTGATTAAGCCTTATCAATTTATTTAAATGTCATTCATTTTCAGTCATTTACCTTTCCATATTGTTTACACACTTCCTTCTCAGTTTATTGGTTACATGTCATGTGTGTTTAGATATTTACCATATCATTATTATTATTCTCATTAATTAATCATTTCTTTTGCTTTATTTACCCTTACTAAGCATTTGATCCCACCCTTCTTTTTTCCTTCACCCAAGTATCCAAGAAGTGTACTAAGAAATATATAAAAGTATATGGTAATTTGAAATAAATTTATCCATGAAAGAAAAAAGATGATGTTGTAATTATTGTATTGATTTGTAATACAAGACTCGTGTATATATCAATTTTACCAAGACTACTAAACTCGTTTGTACTTTATAATGTATTTACTTGTAATCATACTAGTTTAATGGTAGTAGACATCAAATTGGGATTACCGGGGTCAGGTCGCTATAGTTTGTATCAAAGGATGCTTAGTAGAAACCTTCGGAACTATATTTTATGGAAATATAGAGTAGATAATGTAACCTTAAGGTATAATTTGAGGATAAGTATAGAATAAAATCCTAAATTTCTAGTTAGAAATAGATTGTGTGTTTTTTCTAGCAATACATAATTGTCTGGATACTAAAAGTGGATGTGGTTCTAGTACAGATGCAGCTAGGGGTAACAACTCTGAAAAGGTGTTTTGGTCTTAACTCGAGTGTAACTTAGTACCCAATAATAGGACATATTTTACATGTGTTTTGACACTCCTTAGTGATATGATTAGGATAATTCACATTTTCTTTCTAATCCATTGTGAAGGATTTGAACCTATGAAGAAAATAAACAACCAAGGCTAAATCTAAAGTGTTTAGACTCAAAATAAGGTTTCAATATTTTGATGTCCTATAAATGATTATATTCTTTTCTCACAATGACTATTGTTACTCACATTATGATTTCTAGTTTTAGCCAATGGTTGAAAGCCAGAGTATTCATCTAATCATTGAACATGATGGAAAAGGTGGTGGAAATGAGTATCCAAATATGATGTTGATAAGAGTGAAATATATCTTGTTGATGGAAAATAATTTTTCCCGAAAATTGATTAATAACATATACCTTCTACAACTCCTGAATTGACTAAATAAGAGAATGATGTAGTTTACTAGGAGCTCTAGTGGTGCATACTATAGAGAAAATAATGGTTTATTTCCATCATGCATAAAACGTGGAAGCATACACCTAAGAAAGGGTCTCAATAGAATTGATAAATGTTTTATGTGTGCGAAATAACTTTATAAAGAAAATAATTGATGAGGAAAAATTAATAGTATGATGGAAGGAAAAAAAATCATCCTAAGGATCAATTTTTAGTTAATTTCCTTAAATGTTGGGAACCTAGGCATTAACCTAGTAAATTACCTCTTCTATAGGATAAACTCTAGACCAAGAAATGACTTGTGTGGAAATAAATGGCTGAAGTATTTCTGTATTGAGTTTTTATTGAAAGAACTTTATAAAAGGCTATTTAGTGAGAAACCTCATTTCAAGGATTTCAATCATATTTATTATGGTATTATAAAAAGTAAAACCTATAATATATGTGACAAACAGGAAATTCATCAAGAAATTGGGGATTAAACCCATGAATGAAGGACGATAAGGGTTTTATGCCTGCCACTGGCCAAGTGATGTCCAGGTAAATGTTTCATTGTTTTTATTTAAATCATTTGATGAAAAAATATTAGCAATGAACCAGTAGTGTTACTTTATAGGATTAGAGATTAATTTATTAACCATATTGGATTTGTAGAATAGTTAGAGAAATATATCTAGACTTATAACTCTTCTATGGGCCTTAATATCATTTAAAATTATATTTTAGTGCTTTAGGAATCAAAGTAAATTTTTGGATATCCATTTCTAGAAGTAGCGGATGAACTAGAATTTGATCCAAGCCCAACTAAAATATGAAATTTTTCATATGAAATTCAAACATATCAAGTATGTAAATTCTTGGTCAATAAAAGGACTCTTAAAAATTAATAAAAAGATCTAAAAAGACAAAATTTATCCTAATACCTTCATTTTTGTTAAATCGATGGTCATTTAAATCATCATAGATTTATGGATTTTTTTACTACAATTTTCCATTGATCATTCACTTATTTGTTATTTTTAACATAAATCACTCCCTATAATTATTTATTCTTTTCCTTTAAGTCTATATTTTTACTTTCCACTAATGTTCTTCTATATAGAAACTTAGTTTTATTTTATTCCATATGACCTTTGTACTTATCATTCTCTCTTATTAAGAGGATATTTTATAAATAATTTTATGATATGGGTTTTTCAAAAAATTAATTTCCAAATATAAAACCTTTGACTACCAAGAATGAGTTTAAATTTTTAAGATGAAATTTAATTATGGTGGGGAGAATGTAACACCCAGAAAATTCTAAAAGAGTAACTTTTATTTTATAGTGTGTATGACATGCTACATCAAATATAGAAAGGTATATAAACTATAGAGAATTTATGGTTTATCTAATATTTTAAAAACATTTAATATATTATATATCCTTCAATATACATAGAAATGAGTTATCTTTAATCAAATTCAAAAATGAGTTTCATCAATAGTTTTTGTTATAGGCAAGACGGAGTTTTTACGAACAACAATATATTATTAAAATATAATTATTTAATATAATAAGATATAACCTAGGTGTTAAATTTCTTGTTATCAATAGGATTAACTAACTTATGGAAATATATAGTTTACACAAATATAATATTAATTCATTGGAAAAAAATTAATTAGAAACCCACATATAAACCAATTGAACATAAAGGATATATTTTTATTTATATTCTCCCAAAAAAATTGTTCTTAATAAATTATATTAATTAACATTATTAAATGATATTAATTAAATATATATTATATATATTCAATAAAATACTATTTATATTCATCAAATTTATTTTAAAGGAATAATTTGACAACAAACCCAATTTTAGGAAAAACAAATCTTTATTTTTATAAAGGCATTTTTTACAACCATTTAATAGAGAACCTATTTGAAATCGAAATTTTGGAAATTATAAAAAACATTATTTCAAAATAAAATTAATTTTTGAAATTTTAGTATAGAAATTATCTTAACGTGAATTTGTTGTATTTTCCTATGATGCTTCATTTTTTATGAATAGTTAAAAATACTGAATTTTAAATCAAAACTGCTTTTTCATCTAATTTATTTATAAGTTTAAATTATATTTTAAATTGTTTTTAACGTAAAAATATATCAAATATACATAATTTAATAAAATTAAGGTCATTTTAATCAATTTCTCATTGAAATTAGATATAAAACATCTCAAACTTTTGAACATTTTCAGTTTAAAAACCTACTTTGTTTTCCCATCTATGGGATTACATTTAAATTAATTTCTACTAGTTCTATGATTTTAATTTCTAAAAATGGGTTCCATATTTAGAATAAGTATAATTTATACATTATAATAAGTTTAAATTATTTTTTGACCAAAAATATTAGCGAAATTAATTAAAATTAAGTACAAGAATTTAGAAGACAATTATCTTAAAAATGGACTAAATATTAAAATTAAGAGACAAAATAACCAAGAAACTTATGAAAACCCATTGGATATCTATATTTAGACTATATACTCCATTTTATTTAATTATTATCCTTATTGGATCCATATGACATGGAAAAAACATCGGTGGAATTCCCTCTTCCAAATTTTACAAGAATACCAATCCTCCTTCACTATAAAAAGGCACTCACCCCTCCCACTTATTCACACCTATAAAGCCCAGTTTATTCCCCAAACACTGCTCAAATATTCTCTCAATATACCTCACCTCATCCTCGAATCCTAACCTTGTGATAAAATCCAACCAAGGATGTATTTTTTTATAAACTAAAAGGCATTACCCGAAAACGATGTTACATTATTCAATGTGAAAATATTTATTCTATTTGTTTCTCTACCTATTAATTCTTTATTATTATATTCATATTTTATAACATAGGTATACCCAATATGATATGATGTTTTTATGTTAAGGTTTTTAACTAAACCTACTCACACTTCTATCAAATGGGTAATGAACTTACCGTTCATATATGGTGAACTACCACATCAAGAAATGATGTCGTTCATTTTGTCCTTTACCACCTATCATGGTTGGAAATTATGATGGACACACTATTTTTAAAAGATATATATGATATTTAATTTTTCTTTATGATTCTTTAATTTTTATATTAAACACACCTTTATTCTTTCAATTTAGTGGGAATATTATAACTTCATTTGTGGACATGAAGATTATCTCCTCCTCAAAGTGATGTGATTCGTTCATACTATAAATGGAATGTATTATTGCTAATTTTAATAAAGTAATGTGATATAGTTGACATAAATATGATACTGGAATTATAATATACATATATATCATTTACTTTTCATTCATTTAATATGAAAAGGCAATGGAAGTAGAGTCCATGCATACATAGGACATACTATCTCCATAAATGGTGCATTTCATTTCCTATCTCTGAATTTTATCGATTATTATAAAAAATATATATATACTGAATATATATCTATTATTTATACTAATCCTCTTGGAAGCTCTTCCATGTCTCATCTCCTCACATCCCATCTCATGCTCCCTTATTTTCCCTCCCCTACTAACTCTCCCAATCTATTGGTCACTATTACCTCTTTGTCTCCCTCTTCGACTCCATCTACCACATCCTTGTCTACCCCACTCCCTAACTCCCTATTCCTACGACCCTCTCTATCAGGCTCCCTCCACTCCCCTCAATCCATGTTCCTGCGACCCTCTCTCTTGGGCTCCTTCCACTCCCCTCGCTCCCCTGTCTCCCTCTCAATATCCCCGTCCAGGTCTATCCCTCTCCTCACCCTCCCCATTTGCAGCTCTCATACCAGTGTATTTTTTTAGATACCTTGCATATCTCGGCCCCCACACCTCCTGAATATGAGGACCCACTAATGCTATTTTTAGAAGTTTTTTATGGTTTTCAGCTATCAGATTAGCGACACTTCAATCTTTCTCTCCTTCAATGTGTAGTGTCTCCCCGATCTACGACTAAGGCTTCAATTCAAGATTTCTCCTATATCGATCCATTTCTTTTACATTCTCGCATATATTTTTGTTCAATCCCGCAATTACTTGATGAATCTCATAGATTTTATATGGTATGTTCTCTTTCCAATAATCCATATTCTATTAATAAATGTTTGAACCTGTTTTATATTGTATTTTTGACTATAAATCTCGCACAAAATCATTCTCATTATCATGATCTGAAACTAAAGATTATATTTTAGTATATTTCATATTATATTACAGTGTATGATATTCTATTGACCCCCCTCTATTCATTGGATATTTAATTTAAAAAGTATTAATTTAGCATAAGATGTTCTATGTAAAGCAATTTTATTAAATGTAGATTGAATATTTACTCATTTCCTCTTGATTTTAGATAGCATTTTTTGACTCTCTAAATTCCTTTTCTGATTTTTATTTTGATATTCAATGTTTGGTTTGGGTGGGTTGATTTGATCAACTAAGACCTACCATCAGGGGATTCTATTTTAATATTATATTTCTTATATTTTCGTTTTTTTATATGGATTGTAGAAGTTGGCCCGACTGGTATGTAGGGTTTCACTTGTATTTATATGTAGGTTTAACATTTATAGTAGTCTAAAAATTACCTTTTTAATAAGGAATAAAATAGAAATAGTTTTCCAAGAATGCATTTCAAAAAAATATATCGTTGAACATGTGTAACGATCTTTTTTCTGCACACCTATTTTATGTTTTTTTGAGTTTTGATTCCTTTCTGTTCTTTGCTGTTATTTTAAAATCAATCTTTCAGCTTTGATAAAATCATACAATCACTAATCAGTTTTTTCTTGAATTGATTATGAATTTTTAAAACATCTGTTATAAATCCCATGTTAATACAACTGATTGGACATGCTCATGGAGCATTCAGGATTCTAGATAGCCTTCTCCAAATTTAAGGAAGTATGCACAGAAAACTCCTAATGGATGTGGAAAATAAAAAAATGATCATTCTAAGGATTCCTTAGATGTTTCTACACAACAAATGAGCTAAAGTTGTGGTATTAGACATATATATCTCCCTTCTGCTACTGATATTCCATTTCCTCCAAATTTCAAATTTTTAAGGCCCTCCTCTTCTCCAATAGATTATTTTCCTCTGTCTTTATCACCACTTCTTGATGATTTTTCAACTCCCAGAAAATTTCTTTATGGGGAATCATTCCCATCTCATTTTGTATCTAATTTTGGAGTTAGCATAGTGACACTTATAAATGAGGAGTCCAATGAGTTGCATAGAAGACATCGGGTAGATGACAATGGTAATAGAATTGATGTGACTTTGTTTAACCATAACAATCAATGCGATTTAGAAGGACCAAGAGTGTTGATAGATACATATATAAATGAAATTGGAAAGAAGTCAGTTACTCTAGATTCTATGGATGAAAACATTATAGGATCTAAATTGGTCAGCCATGAAAACCTGGTAGAGTACTAAAGAAGAATAGTATGACTAGGAATGACTTCAAAAATGGTGTTAGAATTACAAAGCATTCATCGTTCTACTCGGTCTCAACTACCTTTTAATGAAGATCCATCCATTATTCCTAGGGTATGTTTCTTTTTGGGTTTTGATTTGTGATTTTTTTCATTCTGTTTTTGTTATTTCGGGTTAATTTTGAATTGAAGTTGATACATCCCATTCGTTTACACATGTGTAAATGAAACAGGTTAAAATATTTATTTGTGCATGTGTTTTAATCAAAGAGTTCTGTCAAACAATTTCATTATCACACATAATTTTTTGAGATTTTTTTTGAATGTATTTAATCTTGATGAATGTATTGGAACTCCTCTTAAATCACCCACACCAGCATACTTACTTTATTCATACATTTATTTAATGTATATACACCTGTTCATATCTATAGTAATATACAATTATTTTATCTACATGTTTCACACCCTCTAATGATTCTCTAATCCATGTTTTCATATGATCGGAGGGAAGCAGTGCGGGGCATCTTTGCAATGTTGTAGATATGATACAATTACATTAAATCCAGCACAAAATCATCTACCATGGTCTCTCACTCCATCTACAATAGTGATTAATTTTAGCACTTATAGAAGACTCAACAAAGTCCTCACTTTTCTATTTGACATTTAAACTTTATGCAAATAAATAATTTCATATTTATATATTTTTATCCAATTGTTTTACTCCAATAGTTTGTATATAGTAGGCATGAATTCTATAAAATCCTACAATTAAACAATTATTTTTTTTCCATCTTAGTGATTTTTTGTCAATTGTACATTCAGTATCACATGGATGTCAAATTTATGAGTGAATAAATCAACCCACATAAGGTGGGACCTTCATTGATATACACTAACTATGATTTGATCTATTCACTACTACCAAGGATTTTTTCAAGGAATTTTGAAACACTCTGTTTATTATATTAATTAATTAAGGTTTACTAAATGACATACATATAGAAAGGGTTGTCAATTTAACCTTGAGATAAAATAGTGTGATATGAAAACCCTTTGAATCTATCCTAAAATGTAATATGTATATATCATTTTTTAGTTGATTCATGAGAGGCTTCATCCTTGTCATGGACTCCTCGGGATTTTTTAATTTAGTATTCCTAGTATAACTAGCCTATAAAACCCACTATGTTCTAATCCACTTATTAGTTTCAATAGTCTTATACTTTTTGATTACCTAATATTTTATTATGCTTCTTGTTTTAACAAGCTTTCTATGATAAATGAATGATTTTTTATATTATCTTCTATGGTGTTTTTTTATATTAGTTGAATATGTTTTAACATATTTGCATATTCTTATGTCTTCCTATTGATACATTAGGAAGCTAAAATTTAGTGCAACACTACCGCTTTGATGTTTTGTGGTAGGATAAAATCAATCACACCAGCACGTCAGTGCTGTTAGTGTAGTGTTTTAGTGTTGCGCTTTTCATGGACTGCAGCTGTGGGAAACATCTTGACAGACACCACACTAAAATATGTTATGCAGATAACCCCTCAACACAAGCATTGATCAAGGCATCCTATTTAAGTTTTATAATCCTTTTTTGAGTAAAGTTTTGTACTTTTGAATATGTTTGATCTATATATTTTAGCATAATGAATTTTTTAATTATTTACTATCACCATATATATGTTCTAAATTTTCTTCTTTTTCCATATGCACTCCATTCTAAATTCATTATTTCTCTATTAATTTTAATGATGCATATAGGTAATCAATATATAAAATAAATACATTTCTTTATTCACTTATTTATATATAAATATTTTATATTTTATATTGATAATAAGTGCATTGTTGTATAAATTTATATAGAATGTAAGTGAATTTATATTAGTGAAATCATGTATAAAATTATTTTCTATACTGTTAAGTACATTTTCAGTAAGTTCATATGACTCCTTTACCGTAGGTCACATCCCTTTAACTGGAAGCTGCATGGAAACCGTCCAAAGATATTCATCTTACCTGATGATTTGTATTTCTTACATTATAAGTATGAATGATTTGGGTTTTAGTGGGATTTGGGTTAGTAGGATAAGTTGACCCTCAACATCCATCTTTTTTACTCAATGTTTGCACCATGGAACTAGTTTTGGAGAGACTCAACATCCTTCCCAAGTAGCTTCTTCTTCTGGAAAACCTTTCCACTTAATGAGTAGATGGCCATGTGATTTTCTCCAGACCTGGTTGATAAAACTTTCCCAGATTCCACCAAGTTTCTGGATTTGTTTTTATATTCCTTCTGAGTATTTCTTTTTCAAGTAAAAAGAGTTTTGGTCTCTCCTGACCTTTCAAACTATCATATCAAAACCCCTTAGAGAGGTTTTTAAGTATGTGTTCACAATTATGGTCTATTCATCCCTCTATGGATGGTACAATGAAATTAACTTTATAACAGTTTATTTTTATTTATAAAAACACTTAAAAATCATGGATCAATGTCACTAATAATTAAGATGAGAAATAGTTTCTCCATCATTTTAGTTGTCTGAGGGATGAAAATTTGTTCTTAGATAATGCTGGGAAAAAACTAGAGAAGAATCCAAGAGATTGGAACAAGTTCTCTAATTTTAATATTTTTAAATAATTACCAACTGACATCTATTTATAAAAAACACTTAGTACCCCCAAAAATAGACTTTATTATCATAACCATTCAACCATAAAATGAAAATGGTCAAACCAATGAATGTATTTGTAACCATGAGACTATTTTAAAAAGTAGTCAAAATTTTAGTCATGTGAAATTGTATGGGGAGAATACTAGTTATATTTAAATAATGGTTTAAATTCTTTATATTGTTAGATAATGGTCTAATTAATAGGAGAAAAAAGTAACAAGTCAGAATATACATGAAAAACTATGCAATGAACACCCAAAATAGTGAAAATAATAAAATATTATTAACAAATAGGTAATAAGATATTATAAGAAGATAATATATATTATTATAAATATAATTATGGTTTTTGTATAAGTTATTAAAATGTTCAAAACCCTTATACATGAGGTTAACTGATGTTCTCCCAAAATTAAATTCAAGGTAAGGGATTTTTGTCTCACTTTTCGTTCCATGTGGTGTACACTATTTTCAAAACTTTTATCATTAGTGAAGTGTATATACTTCCCCTATTGTATTTTATATCATGAATAAATTTACCTTCGTGGTATTTATAGTTTCACTTGAAATTATTTCTTTCATGGGGATTATAATTCAAAAGTTACTAAGTAGAAACGAATTTTCATCTCACTTTTTATATCTGTGAGATAAATGTCATAATAACCGCATACATATTTTGTGTTGTGCATATACTTTCCATTTTGATAATATATATCATGATTCATTTTAACTTCAATTAATTTTGTGGTTCAACTTGAATTATTTTTTAAAAGGGGATTTGAATTAATAGTTACCAAGTGGTAAAGAATTTCATAACCGGATTCCTTTTCATTGGGTTATATTACTTACTCAGTGTCATTGATATTATATGATTATGTGTATAATTATGTTGAATATATATTATTGTATATCCACTTTTTATATGTTTGTTTATAGTTGATACACATAATCAATTCAATGATTAATTCTCAATTCAATGTCATTATTATTTTAAGGGCATATTTAACAATCTAATTCAAATTGAGATTTCTTATTCATGAAAATAAATTAAAGAAATATTTATGATAATTATTAAATAAAAACTTTAATTTTATTCTCCTATTGTTATTCGTGACTTTTTTCAAGTAATAGTACCAATGTTTAACTATTTGGAACTCAAAATGTTTTAGAAATGTTTTTCAAGAAAACCGAAGTTCATTTCTCTCTTTAGTCAGAGAACCTGATTTCTTTTAAAAAACCTATTTTAAAAATTGTTTTTAACCTTTAAAAATGATTTATTAAATAACTGTTTACCCTTTTTCTTTTAAAAATTTCTTCAAATTAAAATTATTTTCTCTTTCTGAATAGGTTTTTTTCTAACTTTTTTACCATGAAAAATAAATTTTCTTTTTACCTTGTACAACATGTATAGATTTACCTATCGTAATTTATTCAAAACTTCCATTGAATTTTTAAAAGGTTAATTTTTTAAAAAAATGTTTTTGATAAGTTATATTCAAAGAAAATGGTTTATGAATAAAATTTCAAGATAAGAATGATATTTTCTGCAATAATGTTTTTAAAATATATTTTTATAGTATTTCTATTCATCAATGACAAAAAAAATTTATTTTCACTCCACTAGGGATATGTTGTATTGATATCATTCTTATTCTTCCGCTGGATGGTTTATGATTAATTTGGACAAGGATAGTATTGACATTCACTTCCTTGATTCATTTTTTAGTCCAATTGAAATATCCAATTCCCTATGATAATTAGACATTAAATTTCCTATAATTATTCATATCACTTATCATGGATATGTTTATTTCTTAAACTATATATTTCTTTTAAATATAGTGTTTACATTTATAGTTATTTGATTATATAGGGAAATATTTATAAATATGTATTCTTTATTCAATACAAATATTTTATAAGGAATGTTTTTTATTAATTAAACAGATTACATGATATGAGGAATGCGTTGGACATGTAGTGAAAATTGGGGCATAAAATTTATATATTCTATCAATGCATCAATAGGTTCTTAGGAGAAATATTAGTTGTGAAAATTAAATAGGTTTATGCCTATAGTTTTAAACTATATAAAGGATAGATATTGAAGATATATGTTTCAATATGCCTGAGAAATGATGTCTGATAATTAAATATTACCTTCATTTTAATTTAGTATTTATTATCCTTGAGATTTTCACTATGATAAAGTCTATGGATGCATTTCATTCTCATTTTGTTCATTAAATGGCATTTGTTTTCAGTTTCATACATTTCTATAACGATTATTCTTTATCCATTTATTTAAATGGAATGTGTTTTTAGTAATTTACCTTTTTATATTTTTTACATACTTCTTTCTATGTTTATTTATTACATGGTGATTTCGGATGAGCCCGTAAGGGGCTTATGGCGCTAGGGTTTCCCACGTTGCTGCATTCCAGTTCCCCGTGGTGGATCTACGACGGTCTCTCCTGGCACGCTCCGTTTTAGTTCGCGGCTCTCCCTCCTACTGTGATTTCAATCTACGGCCTTCATGGCACTTCATTTCATGATTCTCGTGCGTAAGTCCAGTTTGTAACAAGGTCTCTCTGTTTGCCGCCTCACTCTTCGGAGTGTCCGTGGGATCATGGTCTTTGGAGGCGCGGCGTCGTCCTGGTTTATACGAGTCTGAGTGTTGTGGTAATGTTCTGCGGTTGATTGGATGCTTCAAATTTTCGTGGGGGTTTCCTCCTGTAGGACTGTTGGCGGCGACGAGTTTTGTTTGGTTGATCTATGGCATCCCGCAATGGTGAAGGGTTCTCTAACTTGTCCTCTTTGCTTCGTTTTCATTTTTGGTTTTTCCTGCAGCTTTAATTTTCGCCTCTTGTGTTTTGGTGGTGGTATTCTTTGGTTGAATATACTCCGGGTTTCTCAGACTTGTGTTGAGCATTTTTTGGAAATGCTCCTTCATCATTCCAGATTTGATGATTTAGTTGGTGGCCTGTTTGATTTCAGATTTGGTGTCCGGTTCGATTTGATTTTGACCTCCGGTGATTTTCTTTTGGGAAGTTCTTGTGATGGTTTGAAGTGGGATGATCTCACGATGGTAGCATATACCTTGATTTTTTAGGTGTGTTTTTTGATGAAATATGTATGGTTGTTCTGGTTTTTCTGTTTTTCTAGTTTGAAGTTGGTTTTGTATGGTGCAGTTGTGACAATTTTGGGTGGAGCTTGTGTTGTGACGAGGTTGGAAGCGGAAAAGGTGAGCGTCGACTGGCGATTCTGGTCTGTGTGTTGTGATTTCTCCAGTGACAGCAAGGTTGAGTTCGATTCCGGCATTGATGATGATGAAGGTAGGTAGGGACGTGACTGATGGTGCTGGTGGTTCTACGGGCTGGCTCGTAGTCCGAGATTGCCTTTTTAATTTTGGAATGTTAAAATCATGTGTGGTGTTTTGAATTTTGGATTTTGTGTGCGGGATTCTTGTTGTGGGTGGTGATGGGGTTTGATGGGTTTTTACTGGTTGTCTGTGTATTTTGTTCACACTTACTCGTTTATAAGTGTCATTAGAAAATAAGAACAATATATTGCCTATTTATTACATGGCATGTGTGTTCAGATATTTACCTTTCCATTATGATTATGTTCATTTATTCATTACTGATTTTGTTGCGTTCACCCTTACTGAGTATTTGAGCTTACCCTTATTTTTTTACTTTCCCTGTGAATATAATAAGTATACTAAGAAAGATATGAATGTATATGATAATTGGGAATTAATTTATCATTAAAATAAAAAAATATGTTGTAATTATTGTATTCATTAGTAATAAAAGACAAATGTATGTATCCAGTTTCCCAAAACTAATAAATAGATTGGTACTTTGGGATTTATTTCCTTGTAATCATGCCAATGTAATTGTAGTTGACACTGGCCCCAAGCTTACTATGGTCAGGTTGCTACAGATATATCTGAGAATACCCTACTAGAACTTCAGTTCTTGAATGTAGCTATCCTAGATCATAATGATGGAGTACCATGTAAGGTCTATAAACCTCATGGAATGCACAACCAATGTCATCCCTCCCTATTGTATCTCCTGAAACTCCAAAAATAGAATTGACTGCAAGTTGGAGGGGTAGTACCCCTAATAGAATAGATATTTGAATTCATCCCTTGATACTGTCAAGACATCATGCATCTATGTAACAAGACTCCACTAGAACCCAGGTTCTCCCTGGAAAATGATGAATTCTAGCCTAACCACCTGATCATTCTATTTTAGATAAGCCTGAAAACATGGATCACTAACTCTAGAAAATCCTCCACTATCTGGGGACCTGGATCGTTGTAGAACCTCAGCTGCCTTTGGTGCTGGAACTCACAGAGTGTGCTAAGCCTCAATTCATCTTTAGCCTACTATAATGGTATGAAATAATTCTCAATAGGTGATTGTTCTATTAACTTCCCACTTAGAGGAAGGATCTCACAATATAGACCCTAAACTGAGACCCTATCACTCATCAAATCATTGACACGATCTGAAAATGATAACCTAGTTGGTTTTCATCATGGAGGCATCATAAAATTTTAGTCAAGACATACTCTGGGAAGATGAGAATAAAAATATAATGGGGAGATGACTCAGAATTATAGACAAAATAATCAGTCCTATATGATGCATGTACCATTGATAGCTACAACCAAGTTGTCAGTATTCTAATATGACAAGAAGTTATGCAGTGTCCTAGTAAATGGTTATGTCAGCTAATGCACCAACACTAGGTTCCTTGCCCAAAAATCCATACTCAAGACACTTTGAAACTATTACTATAAATCCCAAATAAATCATCATATAGGGAATACTCCAAATATTATCCTAATGATTGATCTTCTCTGATACCAATATGTCATGACCCGACCCAATGGGGCTCGATCTGCAACTACCCCAAGACTGCCTCAATAGGCCTAGGTTGGAAACAAGTGCATAAAGGTATAAAAAATATGGGGGGCCTTAACCTAATGTACCTGTATGCACAAACTTGAACATATTAATGTATAAGTATAGATGAATAATAATAAACATATGAACCATCTTTAAAAAACCATACATGTAAAAACTTCTTAGGTGTACCAGAGTATGGAAGTGTAAACTGAAAAGTAATAAGAAAAAATACACGTCCAACCAGAAAGATTCCCCAACATGAAAACCCAGGATAAGTAAATGTTGAGAGATCCCATCTCCGAATCTCTAAGCTCTGATCACCATACGTGACCAAATACACCAGGTATCCTTATGCTCATCTATATCACGACTGACATGTCCATCGTCATCATAATACACAACACGTGTAGGAAATATCCATTTAGGGGTGATTATATACAAAACCAGTAGGACAGCCCAGAATCTAATGGGGGAGTAGTACGAGACAAGATAAGAATAGACATCTCAACACAAATCAATAGAGTAAAAATAATCCAATGAAATCGATACAGATGTATATATACACTCAAACCGAAGAATCCAAAATGAGAGAGAAGGTGGATATCCATCTCATAGCCTATTCTAGTAAAGAGTTCCATCAATTTCTAGGGTCCATAAATTATGTTGATCATCTCATTCATATGTATGGAGAGAAATACAAGTAAAGCCACATTTTCCCCCTATGTTGTACAATCACGGGAAAAAATATCCAGGTAGAGGACCCATACCCCAATAAAATTAGAGGGTCCCACTATGTAATTATCTATATGACCCAAACCCTGACTTCGTATGAGGGTTCCTCTTGATAATAGATAAAGGACCCATGTCCTATCTCCGTAATAGTGTGATGCTCTGGTAATTGGTAAAGGACTCATTCCTTGAGAAAAAGAAGGGAGCCACTCTAGAAATTGGTAGAGGACCCATTCCCTTCTTAGTAGGAGGGTTCCAATATAGTAGTTAAGGAACCATGACCTAATACCATAGGAGGGTCACACTCAAATAGCTGATAGAGGAGACATTCCCCTCCCAATAAGAGGGTGACGCTATTGTAGTCAAGGACCCATGTACTAATACCATATGTGGGTTCCACCCAAATAGAAGATAGAGGATTAATGGCCTACTTAACATGATGGTTCCCCTCTAGTAGGTGAGAACCCATGCCTTGATACCAGATGAGGGTGCCACTAAGATATCAGATAGAGGAACCATGACCTACCCAATAGGAGGGTTCCACTATGATCTCTCTGAGGATCATGCCTGATCTATTCCATCATCGAGCATCGCCTAAAAAAGAGTCAACCTCACATAATATCTCAAAATCCACTATAGAGTCCACCACTTCTCTCTACATAGAAAAATACTCAAGATAGACTACTCACAGGAAAAAATTAGAGTCGAAATAAACGAGATATGAGAGGTAGAAGTTTTCTCAAAAAGGAAATAGGGGTACACAGCATGTAAGGGGACCCACATAGTGTGTGTTCTTACTCCTATACCTATATATTTCCCTAGTGTTACATTGATCACTACCCATGTATCCCTAAATAACATTCAATGGGACTACATGATGTATCTCATCCAATCGAGGTCTTTCTCGTGCCCTTGTCCATGTTTGTATATTTTTGGTACACATTGTGTCCTCGAGCATAGGGTCATAGACATGTGATTCTTACACACATCATGTCTACCCAAGGAGGTTCACACAACATGTGTCTTATCCACATGGTATGTGATCCTTAAATTTTACAAAATTCTAGCACTGCAGCCATAGGGGTACTGAACAGTGTGTGTTCATCCCAGTACACATCATGTAGTCGTGTTTTTCACAGATATAACTTTTCACAGAATGTTAGATCTGCATTTGTGGATTCCATATCTTCAGAAGATGCTTTTGATATCTCCTCCATTCCACCTGAATTTTAAGTAAAGGTAATTCATTCATTATTTTTGGTTGTCTATTTGTAGAAAATGGATTTTCATTGGTCTGATCAAAGATCTAACTCCCTTGCATGTCTCATGTGTCATTCCATCTTTTATTTGGATTCCAGAACAACCAATCAATAACTCAAAACCCAAAAATCATCCCAAATCCATCATTGATCACCAATTCATTCATCGCATGTAAAACATTCATGAATTCAGGGGGTCTGATCAGGCTCGATCCCACCTAGAAATGTCAATTCATGGCCCCATAGCCCAACGGTTAATAACGTGAAAAGAAGGTGGGGGAAAAGAACCAAAAGAAATTTGTACCAATCATTAGAATATAATTCTTGGTAAAATAACACAAATTGGGATTCCTGGGGTAAGAAACATGGTACAATGAATATAGATTGAGTAATCAATTTAAAATTGGTATGTTGATGCATGAAAAGGATTTAAATTAACGTAGATCAAAGGAAAAGGATGATCGCACATGGTATTTTAATGATTTGGGGAAGAATACAACTCTTTTTGAGTTATACCTTGATTGGGATCATTCGTCGATGAAGAACATGGTCATTTATGAATGTGAGAGGTTGTTGTGTTAGTTGCACTTTGATTCACCTAGAATCATTGTTTCATCATCATCTAATTTTTATTCGCTAATGATAGGGTGGAATAAGATACTCTAAATGATCCTAGGGTCATGATTCTAACCCTATAGATCTTCCATAACATGGAATTAATAAAAGGAATTATATTTTTTGGGGTTTGATAAATTAATTTAATATTTAATTAATCAATATATTGAATGCACCCACCAACATATATTTTATATGAATGCCCTATAACAACCCATTTTAGGTCACGAATAGGGTAAACCTCACATTCCAGATTTAACCATGCCCTCATATTTTTTATCTGAGACTCTATTCAAGAGTTATATCATTTTATTTGAGGAACCATGCATGTGTAATATAAAATATATTTAAATTTTTTATAAAATTAATTTTGGCCACACTGGGACTCGAAATCGCACACTATCTCAACGCATGGCTCAAAAAATATTTCTAGATATATTTGAAAGTCTTGTAAGGAAAAAATAGGATCTATATAACAACCATTTATCAATAGTTATTTTTAAGCACTCATAAAGGGAGAAAATGTTTATTTTTGTTTGGAGGTATATGCCACCCATATGTAAACATTTCCCCATCACCCATTTTTCAGTGCTTTTCTCCTGATCACCAACCACTCCTATATCAGTGCTCAAAATGGGCCATTGTTAGTGAATTTCGAAATTCCATCATATTATTGACCCACCGTGCATGCTTATATTTAATCCCTTCACCTATCCTTTGGAACTTGAACGCCTTTACCACTACACTAAGATGTTTTGTTTCCTATTTTACGATATTTATATTTACTTATATGTATTTACATATATATTTTTTATTCATATATTTATATAAATAATTTTAAATACATATATAAAATATTTTTTTGTGTGATATATATATATATATACTTATATTTATTTTTATATATTATATATTAATATCCATTTACATATATGAGAATATAATATAAATATATATTTGTTTATTAATACAAACACACACACACTCACACACGTATATATACTTTATATATATATATATAATTGTATATAAATATATATATTCATATATTTTTATAACATAAAATGGTTAGATATTATTTTAAATACATATTTAGAATATGTTTATATATTTACATATTCATATATTAATTGTTTATAGTTTACTTATAAACATTTACTATAAATAGGTTTAGATACTATATTTAATGATAATGATCATGATTTATTTATAAAAATATATTTATCTAGGATGTATATATACATAACACACACACATATTAACACACACAAGTATGCATTTATATTTCTCACATACACATAAAAATATTTTCATTATATGTATTTATTTAAATGTATTAGAATATACATATAAATATATTTGTTTTATTGATACACACACACATGTTTATATATAAAAATTACTTGTATAGGTATATATATACATATTAATTCATTTTTATAAAGTAAATGAAATTGGTAATTTTTATTTAAAATAAAATTAATAATAAATATTTATTTGCATTTGGTTTATATACTTAAAAATACATTTTTACTTAAATAATTTTAAATATTTATTTATATAATTTATTAATTATAAGTAAATATAATAAAATATACATATATTTAATTATAAATAAAAATAAATTATGAAAAATGATAATATTTCAAAACCATAATATATATATTAATGTATTACATGGTAATAAATACATTCCCCACTAAAATCGGGCAATAAGTCTCTCTTAAAAAAGCTAAAAGACTATCAAATATTTAAAAAATTGGGTATCCCAACTAAAAACTCAATTTTAGAGGCATTTTGGGCCTTTTGGCCTTAAAAATTTGACTAAGTTCCCCTGAGTCATCAAGACATATATCTCTTTGAAGTAATTGATTTGATATGTGGTGTAGCCCAAATGGATACACGGATAAAAATTTATGGTCATTTGAAGTTCAATTCATTTTTTCTACTTATCTTACTCAATTAATTAATTCATTTAATTTTTATATCATTTAATTGTTTTTAAATGAATATTACTCGATAATAATTAGAAAATTATTAATTAATAACTTTTTTAAATTATTTTATAAGACATTTTCCCTAAATATCTTATATATTAAGTGTAAATGCATTTTTATCATTATCTAAATCATATTTGAAAACTATATTGTATTTATAGGAATAGAAATATATTTATATATTAATATGTTGTTTTTAATGAAATAAAATTCTTTTATGAAATATACCATTTATCAATACTAGAAAAAAAAGATCTAATAAAGGGGGTCTTTATCAGTACTAGTAAAAAGGCACTAATAAAGGGGTGGCCTTTATGAGTGCTTTGCTACTAGTGTTGATGAAGATCCTCCTTTATCACCACTTGTTTACCAAAGCTGATAAAGGGGCCCCTTTTTAGTTCTTTTTTAGTAGCACTGAAAAAATGGACCCTTTATTAGTGTTTTTTAGAACATATAATTATGCCCCTTTATCAGCACTTTTAGTGAGAACTGATAAATCCTAATGTTGGATAAACCCAGATTTGTAGAAGTTCATGAAAATTTACTTATAGGGTGTCTAAATAAAGACACCTTATTTTCATTCGATGAAACCTTAGTCTTAACAAGGTTAATTCATGTCTATTGTCTATTTAAATCCTTCATGATGGTTCATAAGGAATTTTTGATTTTCCAAAACATATCCCTCAGGAGTATCAAACCAAGTGTTTATAAATCCCATTTTCAGACACTATGTTATGATTAAGTCTATCTCCATGATACCTTTTATAATTATTAACCCCCGGGTACCTCTATACCAGATCCACATACATTTTTAGTTTCCAGATAGGGATCTAATTTTGTGGAAACCACTCGCACTATCCTTTACCAAAATTGCATGACCTTTTCCTATACTTTTACTCATCCTTAAAATTATTCATAGTCATGTCCCAAGATATATCCTTAGACATATCCCTATTGATATCACAAATTTTCACTCATCCTAGATTCCAAAGGTTAATTAAAGCTTTCCTATGATAACAATTGTAGTGAACCAGGCATTTTATAAATAAATATTAAATCTTTCTGATGAATTTTCATGACATTGCACAAACACAATCTTGAGGATCGTAATGGTTTAGTTACATTAGAAACTAGGTACACAATATTTTTATTTTGTGATTTATTTTCATTGTTTCCCAACAAGATCTCCCCTTTTAGTACACTTTATAGACATACCCTACATAAAACCTTTATTCATAACATAGGTAAAAGAAACATAAGAAAGGGTTAGCTCTATTGATTAATAAGGGTTAAAAAATGGAAGTACATAAACATAATGTGAGTATAAGGGTATTATAGGATGAGATTAAAATATTAAAACCACGCCCTTCATATCAAATATCAAAATCATGAGTCAATATATAAATACTGGAAGTTCATAAAATATGAATCATAAGGAAATAAAAGAAATTAACCATAAGAGAATAACATTGATATAAGGCATGGAATTTCTTAATTCGCATAAGCATAGAAAATAATTTTCATATTATTCAAGGAACACTTCCAAGGATATCATAGTGGAATTATTTCACTCCCAAAACCATCATATTAGAAAGGGTTCACTCCTAATACCATCATAGTGGACACAGTGCCATACACAACTAGGTTCTTTCCCTATTCCAATCATACCTATCTCATGAGATATAAATCTATACCCAATGCATTGGATGGAGATATAGGTCCCACCAATCACATAATGAAAATTATATGTATGTGTGACACAAGATCATAAAACATTCATCATAACATAACCCATGAAATGAAATGGGTTACATAAACATTTCATCGTATCACAGCCTATAGAAAAGAGATAGGTTTCCTAAAAATTTCATCATAGTATAACCTTTGAAAAGAATGATGTTTCATAATTATTTCCTCATGTTGCAACCGGTGGAAGAGAAATAGGTTTCATAAACATCATGTCATCATAAACATAAACCATTTAAGGATGGAATAATAATGGTATCCTTAGATCATGTCCCCAATAATGCAAAGGTAACACCAATGGATATCATCATAGATGGAAAATTATTTTTAAGAGACACTTGGATCATTTCTCTAGGAAAATATATTTTCTTTGAAAATTACTTTTTCAAACTAAAAATTCATAAAACATTTACAAAATCATTTTCTTTGAAAATAAACTTCAAAATTTATAAAGGAAGATTTAAAAATAATTTAAAATATTTATTCAGGAAGATAAAATTTCTAGCTTGAAAAACACTTTTAAAAACATAATATATTTTGAAAACCCATTTCATTGAAAATAACCATGAAAACATATAAAGGAATATTTAAAAATAATTTAAAACATTAAATGAGGAAAATATCCTTTCCACTATGAAAAAAAAAATTAAAACATAAACAATTTTTAAATTAATTTTATTTGAAAATAAACTTGAAAAAAATATAAAGGATACTATAACGAAAATAATGGTCAAGATGGGTGAAATTATTTCTTGTTGTACACGTTAAAATAAAGATTCCTTCCATATTTTCAGTAAAATCCAAATAAGTATTATTGGGAAAAATACTTGAATATTCATTTAAAAATAGTTTTTAAAAAGTAAAACCTGGGATAAAAAAATTAAAAATTCATTTAAATAATTTTAAAAACATTTTTTACAACATTTTTAGAAAAATGGGTTTTAGAATAAAATGGTTTTTTGACCGGAGAGAGAAATAAAGACAATATTTTCATAAAAAATCATTTTGAACTCTTGAGTACATAAAGAGAGGAAATTTAGGGGAAAAATAATTCTTACTAAATAAACACATGAAATTTATAGTCATGAATTTCTTGATATATTTATTATAATATTTAGTCGTCATAAATATAATCATAAATAGTCATGATAAAGGATGAGATTGTATCATAGAACCCTTAAAACTTTGGTAACATTGAATTGTAATCCCCATTAAAGAATAAAATTAAATTAAAATTATAATGTCATGAAAATAAGTAGATTAATTATATAACATGTTAAAGTTCCAGTACATACACCTCATAGAATAAGATAGGTGCAAAACATAACTTATGTCCCAAAGAAGCAAATTGGCGACAACAAATCCCTTACCGTTTTGATAATGTTTTAACCATAAACTGTATGACAAAGAGACCGTAACATAGTCATGTAAATAAAAATAAAATTAAGGATAATAATTATAAAATACATGTATCATCAATATATACACCACATTAAAGAGGTACCTGATGAATATGTATTGTGCCTCGTAGAAAATAAAAGTCAGACAGAGAACCCTTACCTTAAGTATCGAATTCCTTCACACACCTTCAAACCTCCTATATAATAAATATAAGTTTATTAGAAATATATTAAAGAAAAATAATATTATGTATCAGACCATTTATGATTTACATATGAACATTTATTACACGTTTATCAATAATTCCTTGTTAAAACCACAGTTTGGTTAATAGCTACTTTGTTTTCATATATGTTTTGATTTTTATTTTATGTTCCATAAATTTGATCATGGTCCCATAATTTTAAAAAAATTACCATGATATAAATATCATATATATTAATTATATATGTATTTATAGATATATATGTAATTCACAATTAGAAAATGAAATACATCGTTCATGGAGATGGTAGGTCGTACGTACACATGAAAGTTATTTCTATTTTCTTGATGAGTAGATAGATATAAAGATAAATAATATATTTACATAATATAATAATTTATATCTATTTTATATTACATATTTTTATTAAACTCATCCTTATTACCTTCCATTTAAAGCGTAAATGAATCAAATCACTTCACAAGGTTGTGGTCTGTCGTACTCACGAGTGACATTACCATATTCTCACAGAATAGAAAGTAAGAAGTTATACGTGATATAATAATTAAATAAGTATGATAATATCATAAATATAATATATAAATATTTAATCCATCATCATATCCACCCATGAGATATGGTAATGGAAAATCGAATGATATCAGTTTGTGAGGCAATAGTATGTCGTACACATGAATAATGATTTTGAAACATATTTGATGGAAGTGGAGATGGTTATAGGTCATGAACATAACATAAAAAAATTAATTATATGGAATATATTATTATTATTATATCAGTATGTTTTAATAATAATTTAATTAATTTTAGTAATAAATAAAATAAAAACACTTGTTAAATAACATTACCTCTTCTTCGGGCAACCTCATTATGATTTCATTGAAATCTATCCTATGTTGGATTTATCCAAAACAAAAGGGTTTTAATATAAGATTATTTAATTAATGAATATATTTGGTTTGGTATTGTCTGAACCATTGGATTTTGTAAATTAGAATAGGATAGGGGGCTGGTGGACTTTTATAAGTTAGGTAAGTCGCACACTTGAAATTTTGGAAAGGAAAACATTGTACCCATGTTTTCCCCATCCAAAAGGAACCAAAATGGGACATTATCAATATTAGAATATATAAAGTTGAAATATGGAAAAAAATATTTTTATTTTAAAATTTTGGTTCTTTTTTAACCAATATATGTTTAGTTTAACACCTTGGTTAAATCCATTTTTAATTAACCAATTTAAATAGTTTTTATTGGTTTTACTATTCATTAATGAAAAAAATAAGTTGAAATTATTTTATAATATAAATTATTATGATTCAGAATATTGAATCAATTTTTTCACATTTCATTCACATAATTAGTAAATTTTAATTTAAAATTAATCCTGCAGATGTGGTGAGAAAGTGAGTTTTCAAAGAGAAAAATATTCAAATGATAAAATGTTTTTATATAAAAAATCATTATGAAAATGATTAAAATGACCTAAATTTTATTAATAAATATTTATTTGAATAAATTTTACTTTAAATCTCATCTTAAATCCATTTTTAATCTTTTAAATTCTTTAAAAGAAATGATAATTCTTAATAAAAACAAGTATTTTTAACTATTTATTGAAAATTTTATCTTCTTAGAAAATTATCAAAAATTAATCCTAATAGGATTTTGAAATAATGATTTAAAAAATTAATTTTTTTTTCAAATTCATTTTCTAAACTTCTGAAAAAAAAATTATTTATAATTTCACAAAATGTGAAAAAACTGTTTTTTAGAAAAATATAGTCTTTAAGTGAAAACTTAGATTAATTATTATATCTTGTCTTGTTCACACATAAGATGAATGATAAAAACTTTATTGAATATATAATATATAAATATCATTAAAACCAATAACAAAAATTTATTTGTTTAATTTCTTGAGGTAAAACACATTTTTGTGCATAAAATTGTTTTTTAGAAGAAGATTTCCTTTATTTTCAAATAGTTTTATTTTCATTTATAATTAATATTTCACCCATGAATTTATTTTATATAAAAGTGTGGACCATATATTTTTATATTATAGTTAATAATATTTTTACCCACTATTTCAACAGCTATGTTATAACTATCATAAAAATATTTTAATAGTATATCACGTTTCTTTTAAACTCGATGTTGCATGAAACATAATATAAACTCAATGTTTTGTGTAATAAAAAATATTATAAATAAATAATTTATTTGAAAAAATATATTTCACAAAATCATGGGGTGTTACACACTCTTTTAGAATCTTCTATGTGTGACTATCATTTAATTTGGTTATTATTACACAACTAAATGATATGGAAAAAACATGGGTGTGTCATGGGTCATACCGAACAATATCATCTAATAATTACTAAATATTATTCTTCCTTGCTAACCCCTTGAACTGGATCAGCCATGAGATATTAGGGATTGATCACAAGCTCCCCTAGGTACAATAGCTACACCTACCACATGAATTAAGTCATATCGAACATAAGGCAAGAGCATGATGAACCACATGTTTTCTAAGATACCATATAAGGAACTGAATAATCGCATGTCTGTCAATCAGCTGTAAGTCATCTAACCTATCACATGAAAAGTGTCTTGATACCACATGAAGATATTTTCCCATGGTCGATGAAGAAACCTCATATATAAAGAAGGGAGACCAAGTGAAGGAAAATTCAACCACAACGAGATACCATAATTATTCTCATTATAAATGAACTAACCACATGAAGTGTGATTTAAAAATTGTTATATTGATCACATGAAGAAGAATTTTATATGGATATACTGTATAAAATTGATGCTAATGTAAGTTATGAATCTATAACATGAAGAAGTCTTGACCAACTATGATATGGAATATCTTCTAGAAGTAGATAATGATATGTGTATAAGAATAGAGTATTTGAAATGAGTTTTTGAATACATGATAAAGCATGATCATGGATTTTTATATGAATTTGTCTTCACATGTATACATGTGAACTAAGGTAAACAGGTATATTGAGAGATCGGACCAATCGAGTGTTCTTCCAGATAATCCAAGATCATGATGCATGAGAAATTAATGAAAACATTCATGAATGAATTTTTTACCACTATCACCATCTAAAATTTTTTCATTAATAAATCATCCATAAGTTATATAGGTTATTACAAAAGGAAACTACATGAAAATAATCCATTTTATTTTTTATAAAAGAATAAAATGAAACTTGAGTTTTCAATTCTTTTGATAAATTTGTAGAGTAATTTTAGATAATGACTTGATCATTTGAAAAACATGTGAATGAGGAGGAGGAGGAGACCTAAATCCTTTGGATATTTAAATTATGATGCATGAATATTCAATGCATGCATGATTTGAAGAGCTCTATCTATACGAATTTATGTGATAGGTTATTTCATGCATGATACAAGAATATATGTTATATTTGAATAGATGAGGATGTTGTGTAGAATGGGAGAATGAAATTATTTTTTAACCATGTGAAGAAGGTTAAAATACTAGAGAATTTCAAGTATTTAAAGTGAGACTAAATGTGACTATATATCTGAACTAAGGTTTCAATAAAGAATATTGTGATACATGTATCACAATTCATAAAGAATTTAAATGTGGAATTATTATGTGATATTAAACATTAAATTATATCAATAATTAATGAGGATATAATTTCGGTTCCATTGAATGAATTAAAATAAAATGAATTGACTAATGGAAGTTATCATGGTGCTTCCATATTCATGGAAATATTACTATGATTATGATGAGAATATTATTCATGATGCTATTATTGAAAATATAAAATAAAATAAAAGTGATAAAGATGTAGTTATGTAATTATCTATGTTTGTGTATACATTGATATTATTATGAGAGAACCTAATACTCCAAAGTATATAAGAAAGATGGTGAACTAAACCCATGAGTCCATAAAGGAGTCACAATTGAGTATTCAAATATTGAGAAGAACTAGATCATTCTATATATGGTGTGAAATATTTTCAAGACTATTAGGTTTGTTCAATAAGTTATTAAAGATCTTGAAGGTGTAAACTAAAAATCCATATCCTAAAAAATCTTATATGAGATCATCTGAAGAATAGAGGGGTATTTATTCTCCAGGATAAAATTTGAATAAGAAAATGAGGTTCTTGTGGAAAGGGTGTTTAACCAGTTACTGAAGAAGCTTATAGTCAGGCTACATAACCAGTTGATGAGGATAAGAATAATTTGGGTGTATAACCAATTGCTAAAGAATTGTTATTGAATGGGGTTTATAACCATGGTCAATTGGAGGACTAAATATTGGGATGTATAACTAGTTACAACCAAATCTTTGGAAATCCTAAAAAAGGGAGAAGTGGAGAATCCATGTTATGGTGTTTAAGAAACCTAGAAAGGAGTAGGTCTTATTATCAAAACATATAAATATTGTGTGTTTTTATCTCATACATTACCACTATACACAAGGCGTGGTTACAAGATTTTATTTAGCAGATTGAGAAATCTAGTATGTTCTGGAGGTTGAATTTAAATGAAAGAGAAATCATGGATTCAACCCCCCCCCCCCCCCCATTTGGTATTTTTCCTGTGTCTTTTCACCTCTCTATATAAAAATGATTTTCTCCTATGGTGTTATGTTTGAGATAACCCTATAAATTATTTTATAGTATAATTATTTGGATTTTTAATTTTTGGTATCAACTAGTCTAAATCTTGATGTCATTTTATATGATACCACTTGAAAATGTTTTGTAACTCATTTTCTTTCCATGGGTTTTTAATGATGATACATATGATTGACTTCATATGGAACACATATGTATGGTTTATAATTTAAGAAGATATTCTGTAAAGCCTTATATGTATATGATATTTATAATATATATTATATTTCATGAAAATTATGATTTTCATCTGTGGGGTGTCTCATTTCATAAATCATATGCAATACTATTTAATCATACATATTGGTTTTCATTAAATTATTTGTCTCATAAGATGAAACATTCAATTGGATTTTCATTCATATGATGAATGTTTAAATTGGTTGAAGCGTTAACTCATACATTGAAATGCATAAGTTAATGCAGGCACTATTGATGATAATCCTTGAGTTCTTTATAAATAATACTACTATGCCATGATGTGTATGTGTGTACTTGATGAATTCTTGAAAGTCAAGGTTGTAAGAAAATAAGGATAATGTAAATTCCCTCTCGTATGATGAGAGATAAAACATGGCTCATTGAAACCTCTAGATATGGGAAGCTTATGTTTTACACTATTGTGATCTTCATAAAATTCATTGAACTAAGATCAAGGTTATATTAGAGGATTTTTTTTTATGAATGGTATGCATTTTTTCAGCCATTACTAATTTGTATAATTTATGAAGTTTCATTTTTCTATTTATCTATGATATTGGGAAACGGATAAAATCACTTTTTCATGTTATAATAATATTTATTAAATCATAATTAATCCATTCAGTAGTATAAGAGAAATCCCATGCTTTAATTTATGAAATCATGTCTAGGAAGTAAAGAAAATAAAAAAATATAAAATCACATATTTGAATTCAGAATATATATATATATATAATGAATTTAATATGTGAAAAATATTTCTACATAAATTTCATTTTATTCTACCCTTTTTTAGAGAATTCTATATAAGGGTTAATCTATTTTACTTATATATAGAGGAGTCTATATAGGAATCACACTAAGGTACATTTAGGCCAAAATGTTCTATATAATGGTCATTTACATATTACCGTTATGTAGAGTGGTAAACATAAAGGTTAGAGAATATTACCATTAAGTATATGGATCTATGTAAAGGTAATCTCTATGAACCATTGTGGGGATAGATGTGCATAAAAGTAATCATTCATACAATGGACCTACATAAAGGTAGTTTCTATATTACCTTTATACATAGAAAACTCTCGAGTTACCCTTACATGAAGGAGGATGGGTAAAGGTAATCTTTATATTACCTTTACATGGTAGATAAAATTATAGCACTAACATTACACAGGTGGCCCATGAAAAGGTAAAGAATTTTAACATCATGCATGTAACACCGTATCATCCTACACTAGAGACCAATGTTCAAATCTATGTGGGGGTTATTTAAGAAGATAATATAGTAGTATTTTATGAGTTATTTTAATGTTAATATAAAAATGTAACTATTCACAAAATTGGGATTTCAACCATAGATTTGGGCCTATAGTCAACAGAGACATCGGGCAATTAATGACCTTTAAGCAATAGGGAATTCAGGACACAGGACCTTTGGGCCTCTATTAGGCCATCAGTATATATGTAATTTGGTTAATCAAGGTCCCTTTGGACACAAGGCCTCTAGACCATGGACTGTGGGAAACACGTGACATTATGGGATTACATGAATGAATTGGTAAAATAAGTAGGCGGTGTAATATGGTGACAAAGAGGCATCATTAGGTGGGGGACTTGAGAAGAGGGGTGGGTGAGTTGGAACCCAACATTATCCATAAATCTCAATAGATTTATAATTTGGGATATATGGGTTCCATTCCACTTAACTGTCAAGGTAGTGGGACTAGTGAAATAGTGTTGTGAAATAGGTATTCAATGCAATGGGGTGAAGTATTTGTGTACAATGGAAGCACCAATCGGTCAATTCCAACTTGGCTTTTTTATCATAATCAATGATTAAGATGATATGTACATCGACTGTCAACTCCATCACTGAAATAATTTAATCAAATATTAATTTAAATGAGAATACCGGGGTCAAATTCAACATCATCACCTAATTATTTATAATTAATTTATTCAATAAATAATTACCTTGTGTAGAATTATTTATTTATTAATAAATGTGACAATGTATCTACATCATATCATCATTGTGTCATAGGAATAAATTGAAGATTCCATTTAGCAATCATCCCCTCATGAAATGTGAACCTCCAAGAATTGTTATAGGATTCTATTAATGATAGTGTAGAAGATCCTAACTCTGGAATCATTCATCTTTAATCACCATGAGAATCACTTCGAAGAAGAATTCCCATTTATATCTCTAGAATCAAGAGGGATGGTGGAGGAGGAACACTCTCCATTATTAATATAATTCTTGGATAGGTTCTCTTCATTTATTGATAGGATTCTCAATGTCATTATGTATAACAAACAAAATGGCTAGCATTAGGGTTGAAAATAATATAATTAAGATTAAAAAGTTTTTGGGTTAGAAAATAATAATTGCACATGAGGCATTCTTATTTTCTTAATTCACATGGAACTCCATGTCTATAATAATAAAAATATTTTTATTATTATTATTTTATATGTAAAAAACTAGTGAATTATTTAAATATTATTTCCTGAATAAATTGTTTAAAATGTATTTAAATAATATTTAATATATATTATTTCTCACCAAACGATTAATCTCGATCAACCATTCCTTTAAAATATTTATCATCCCTTGAATAGTAAATATTTATTTAATAAATAAATATCACTTTATTATTCACTAATAAATAAATAAATATTATATTCACTGCATATAAAATAAATGTTTTTTAAATATTCTTCTCATAAAATATTCTCTTAAATAACTAATGATTGAATATATGTGATCAAGCTATAAAACCATGTATTAGAATAATATTTATTCAGTATGTTAAATAATATTATTATTTATTATTTAACTAAGGTTGTGGATACACTTAGTGTGTGACCCTCTAGGCCTCTTTCTCTGTAGCATTAGGTGGAGCTGCCCAAAGTCCACTTTTAGTGTCTAGTAATATGACAAGGAGACCATAAATAAGGAAGCTAATTCTAAAGACACATAGAAACTCATATGAATTATTACATTTTAATATAATACCTTTATCATGATATCTTTAATCAAGTGGGTTGTATTCCCATGTGATCAACCTATGTGATTTATGTCACATTCTTTGACTTTCCAAAAATGAACCTGCCCATAGAAAACCATGGCCATTGATTTATGTGGTTTTTTTGATTCCCATAAAATGGAATCAGATATAACTTCCATTAATGAATATAATGGACCAATCCATTTTATCATATTAATTAATCCAATATTACTTATGAAGCACCCAACATATCTTACCTCATCACGAATATAGATCATCATAGTTTTCATTAATAAATCAAAGTACATGACTAATAATATATATTAACAATAATATTAAAGTATAAGGATCAATACACACATCCTTAGGTAGGAACATCCAATGACGTATATAAATATGGATTTCTAACTAACAGATTAATTTCTCATAATCTTCTTCGCATGAAATTACCATGGGCATGCACCATGAGAAAGAAAATAAACGTCCTATGAGTATCTACCCCTAATAAGCTATATAATTTATGTCCCTTCAAATGATACAATCTATCAATATAAATATATTTAATAATACAATAGTTCCGCTTCTGGGTTCTCATTATGGAGGGGAACTATTTAACCATTTAGTGTATCAATTATTCTTAGGACATTATCATATACTATTTAATGTATAAGAAAAATTATGATGTGATAAAAGGTTTATTATTATTCACAAACAAAAATATGGGTAATCATAAATTATAGATAAGTTGGTTCTAGGGAACTAACTCCAATAGAATCCCACTTTAACTAGAGCCAACAGCTAATAGCCTTCCGTTTTCTATCTATCATATGGGACTAATGCTATTATTGAGATAAGGCTTTAGTCAAGGGGTCTACCATATTTTTTTACATGGAAACTATAGTTAATATAATTTCACCCCTTTGATAAAAACACATCAAGAGGTAATACTTATAGAGTATGTTCTTTGTCTGTTGGTGTGACCATGGATATTTTTCTAGAGATACTGTTATAGTGTTCTAAAAATATAATATTATATGGTCATTAATATTAGGTACCACATGAATATCCTAGAGAGACTTTCATATTTAAAGGATTCATTGACTATATTATAATATTCTATAAACTCACACTCTTCTGTATAATCAGTGAAAAATGGAAGATTTGAACACTCCTAGCTTATAGCTCTACCATTGATACTAAGAACATATCTTGACTATGACTTTTGATCATTCTAATATATTGGAAAACTCGAATCAGTGTAACCCCATTTGAGTATCTCCTTGTCTCCTCTATATACCAGGAACATAACCTTAGTTCATCTCATATATTTAAAGATATCCTTAAAATCGGTCCAATGTTGTTCACATGGATCATCTTGATATTTGGATACCATGATTGGGGTTTAGGAAACATCAATACTAGTAAGTATCATGGAATACATGGCTGATCCTATTATATAATCATATGGGATCTTAATAATTATTTATTTCTCCAATTTTTTCTAAGTCCACATTTTATTGGAAATATGTACACCATGTGATGCTGGAACCAATAATACCTTGGAATGTTCCATACTTAATATCTTAATTATATTTTCAATTTATGTACCTTGTCATAGTCTAAGAATCCTCATGGATATATCATGAATGATCTTGATCCCTAGAATATAGGCAATTTCACCTAAGTCATTAATGAGAAGAACTTGTTTAAAAGGCTCATAATTAGTATTCCCTTTACAATATATAATATTTCATCAGCATATACTATTATTATAGAAACATCAATACCTATAGAACATATTTAAAAACATTTCTCACACTCATTCATAATGAAATCAAATTCTTTTATCATCAAACTAAGTGTTCCATAAACTATATGCTTTCATCAATCCATAAATGAATATATGTAACTTGAAAATATTTATGGCATTAGTTGGAGTCACAAACCATTATGTTTGTGTCATATAGACATGTTCATGAAGGTTCCCATTAAGGAAAAAAATTACATATGCCTTTAAAATTTCATATTCATGGTAAGATGTTATATCAAGTGAAATTATAAATGATTTAAACAAGGAAATTGGAGAAAATATATTATCATGGTAAATTATTTTACATTTTTTAAACCCTAAAGCCATTATTCATTATTTTTAGGTATTTACATTATCTTGAATTTTTATTTCTCCCTTGAATACCCATTTACACTATACAACTTTACATAAACTAGTGGATTGATTAGAACCCAAAATTTGTTCTAACATATGGAATTCATCTCTTCCATCTTACAACTTCTAATATCCTTGATTCCTATTTATAGGAGAGAGGTTCATTATTGTTAATAAATAATGAGTAAAAAAATTATATACTTGAAAAAAATTATTATATTACCTCTCTGGTACTCCTACATAATACTTTCATTTCTAGAATAACTTTATCTATGGGGACCTATGTAATCTGTTCCTATAAAAACTCTTGTGTATATAGAACTCAAACATCCTCAAAGTATATCTTTATCTAATAATACTTATTGAGTATTTTGTCCCTATCAATAAATATGAATTGTTTTATGGTAGTCACTTTCTTGTATGCAGGATTATATATATAATATCCCTTGGTTTCCTTGGTATAACCTATAAATACACACTTTTTTCCTCAGGGATCTTGTTTTCTTCCAAAGGTATCCTTGAAAATGACTCATATCCCCATATATTTGTATGTGATAAAAAGGGTTTCTTTACACTCTATAACTCAAAGAAAATTTTCTTTTTCACTTTATTTGGTACTCATTTTAGCCTGCATACCATATTTTGTAATTCGTATCTCTAAACATATAATGGAAAATTTCTATGACTCATCATCGATCTCACCATATCTATAAAGGTACATTTTCACATTTCACTAACACCATTAAAACATGGTTTATAAGGTGGAGTGAGTTGAGATAGAATCCGAAACTCCAGTAGAATGTTTATAAAATCTTGGTTAAGATATTCAACACCATAATCTAATTGAAGATTCTTTATCTTCTTACCAAATTGATTATCTACATTATTCTTGGGTGTTTTGAATTTATAAAATCCCTAAAACATATACCTCATCAAGTATACATAGAAATATCTACTGAAGTAATCGTTAAAAGTTATGAATAAGAATATAAACCTTAATATTTTACTATAAAATGTCCATGAACATCAATTTGCACCAATCCTAGATGGTCTATGGACCTTTGTCCATGTCCACCAAATGGAGATTTGGTCATTTTTCCTTTAAACCAAACATAAAATCTTTCAAGTGGTCTTAGCTCAAAAGAGTCTAAATAACTAAATTAATAGATTTTTTTCATATCTTTCTCAATTACATGGACAAGATGATGATTCCACAATTGGGTGTTTTATGAGTTGTACGAACATGATTCATTATATATTATAAATTCTTCGTTTTCATAATTTAACAAGTAAATACCATTATATAGTTTTTACATTCCATAAAAAATTATGTCTTTAGAAAATAATAAATATTTATTTCCAAATTTGAATATAAATCCATCCATTTCAATATAATAAAGATAGGTGATGTTATTAATAATAGTTAGCATAAAATAATATTTCGTTAAACCCAAAATCATTTCAGTTGGAAAAAAACTTGGTAGTATCCTATATCCAAGGAATTGAGTCTTGCTTCATTGTCTACTTTAAGATCCTCCTCTCCTCTAAAATATTTTCAAAATCTACTTCATTACTATATTTGGATATATATTTGAGATAGAAAAGCTATATTTAATACCAAATTTGTAGATATAGAAATATTTCACTTGAAAAATTACTCACCGTTAGCTTTACCTAACTTCTTAGTGTGGTTACTCTTTTAGTGACAAATATTTCCACATGTAAAATGTACTACTTCATTTTCCTTTACTTTCCTTTGGATATTCTTCTTCTTGAAAGTATGGCTCTTGGGAGATTTTTACTTAGTGTGATTCTTGGGCCCCTTTTTCTTGTTCTTCCTCTTCTTATTCACCATAAGATCTACAGGTTCTCTATGTCCTATTTCCTTATCAACTTGTTGAATGAGAGTAATAAGTTACAATAGGGTTTTCTCTTTATTATTCATATTTTAATCCACAATGAGATTGGAGAATGATTTAGGTAGTGAGGGGAGTATGAGATCTATAAGTCGCTAATCTAGGAATTTAATGTCTAATATGTCTAAGAACTCTATATATTCAATCATCTTGACTTAATGAAATCCAGATAGAACCAAATCTCAAAGATTGCATGTGAACAGTTCACTCGAGATCTCATATCTCACTTGTCTCACCTTCTCTTGATAGAGATCAAAAATTAAATACATCATGTTATACAAATCCAAGTCCTAAAATTTCTTTAAAATATCATTAGACATGGATAACAGAATTAAACATTGGACCAATATGGCATCATCTAAGTGATTATTATATAGAGATTATTCTTCTTCACTAAACTCTTGGTCAGGTGCTTCATAATTATACTTTTCAAGAACATATATTTTACTTTCATGGCATAGAATACCATGAATGTACCTTCCCCATTCTTGTAAAATAGTGCTAGTGATAAGGTTATCCTTTTCAAGTATGGATCACCATGATATGTTTGAAGTCATGTGTAGTGTTGTTTCTATAATTATGAAGATCATAATTTTAGTAATTCATTTTATTTATAAAATTAGATAATAAATATTTATATTTATTAATATCTCAGTCTTTTATAGAAACCTAATATCCCTCACCATTGGTTTTAGAATAACTCATTTATTATATATTCTAGTGGAAAGGACCCATATTTCCCTTCTCATAACCCAGACGTTAGCCAAAAAAATTATTTGAAGGGTTTTAGGTAGTCATAATTTTTTCAACTCTGTTAACTTTAAATTACTTGATCTATTTAGTGGATTCCCCAATCCTAAGATCCTAGATTTTCATTCCATATACCCTCGCCACTCAATTACACTATTTTATGCTTTAACAATCACCAATTAATATGAAATTAGTTATGTACACCCAAAACTTAAGTTATTATTCCCGAATAATTAAAAGCATCCTAAATTTGGTTGGTTAAGAACTTTTAACTATGGTTTGATTTTAACTTATGTAGTGTAAGGATATACCAACTTAATATATATAATTGAGAGTTGTTTATCTTTTTTTGTAAATTGATCATTTTATCTTTATTATATGCTCGTTAATATTAAGTTCACTTACTTAGGTGATTAACCATGTCTTATATAAAGTTTACACATAATCTAATTTATTATAGTCCTATCTTGAAATATTTTTAATTCTATAATTCTTGTGATCATGAAAAACATCCAAAATGAAATTAACCATGAAAATTGACATAAATAAAATAATAAGAGTGGTATGATCATCAGATTTTTTAAAATATTGTTTTATCTAGAGGATGAAAAAATATATGTCAACTTAGGTGAAAACACCTTAGACCTTGACTTTGATCATGTTGTAGTTTTCCACCTATACGCCCATGTATCTCTTGGATTGGTTTCACCTTGGATATAAACTTGAACCACCTCCACTCACATGTGATCACTATCTGTTACAAAATCTTTTACACACAATAATATGAGGGGAACCAAAACATTGGTTTAGGGGTTCACATAAAGAAATAGTGGTCATGTAGTCCCTTACATAACTATAGGAGGGACTATGCACATGCCATGTATTTAATTTAATAGAAAATTTAAAGGAAAAAATCGCATACAAAGGTATGGTATATGCTCATGATCATAAAAATAAATGCAATGAATTATGCATTTAATAAACATCCATACCCAATCATTCTTATTTAAGATAAATCAAGCTCCAGTAAATTAATTATATTATTCAATTAATCATTACTATTTTCTTAATTGCCATAAAAACTTTCTTTTGATTCTCATCCATCTAAATTTTAAGAAAATAAAATCAATTTATTTTAAATTTACAATTTATAAAGTATGTACATTGAGGTAACACGATGAGTATCCATCTGAAATACCAAGAATTTATGATATTCATATACTGTTTACTCATACAAATTGTAGAATTCATGTATCATAAATTAATTTCAAGGTGTGTACTATCAAATTAATGACACATAGAACCCATGTTATTTATATAGCATGTTATGATTTAATGTGCATAGATTAATCTTTTTATTACGACTTATACAAGATATATAGTTCTGAATATTACATAGTAATTAATTAGATATTTAATATATATATATATATATTTATATATAACCCATCACATGGAATATATGGGTCAAATAAAAGACACACGGGACACATGTTGACAATTTTTAAGCAGTATAATAAATTAATTTTAAATTTTGGGTGATTAGGTAATGTACATGGCATGTACTATCCATCTACACATCATGTTTATTTCTTCATCATTTATCTATGGAAGATGCCTAAGGAGTAGGTGTGTTGTCCTTAATTGGATATTAATGGATTACATGGTGTGTAAAGAGGATACTTGTCATGTGGTCTCTGAGTTACACAACTACCTACCACATTTGAAGTGTAAGAAACACATGGAATATCTTTTAATAATAGACTACACATAATGTATGCAAGTTATATGTCATGTACCCTGGTTAATTGAGTTTTAGGATGGCTTGGTCAATGTGTGATATACTAAATACACATTGTTTATAATAAATTAAAATGACTTGACTTTAATTAGTGAATTGTCTTACTGAATTAAACACGGGTATACAATGTGTACTTATGGGATACATGTCATGTAATATTGTGTTTTCCATTTTGAATACTTGCCACTTCTATATGAGTTATTCGAGAATTCTATATTCAAAAAAAATTATCTTTTATTTTATTTTCTAGAAAAATGATTAATAATATAAGATATCACTATTCATATTTAAGAATGATTAAACTAGAATTGAAACCTAATAATAAATTCATAAATCAATCATTTATCTTTAAAAAGTAATAAATAATTAATCACTACATCTGAAACCACTTGGAGGTTCTGGGTATAGTATAAACACTGGTGGGGCATTCCCAACTAATTTGTTTATTGTAACAGATAATTACTCTGAGATATAAATTGATATTTAATATCATGTCCAAAAAAATTGAATCAAATATTAATTGACATGAAAATTATAGAACCAAATGTAGGATCATCACATAACTATTTATAATTAATTTATGTAGTTAAAAAATTAACTTGTGTGGGATTAATTCTTCATTGATGAATTTGAAAACTTTTCTATATCATATCATCATTGTGTCAAAAGAATCAATTGTAGATTACATCTAGTGTTGATCCAAATGTGTACCATGATCCTTTGAGAATCATTATAGTAATCTATGAGCTCTAGTGAAAATATCCTAATTCTTGTGACATTCGTCTTTGATCTCAACAAGAACTATTTCAAATAATAATTCTCTTTGATATATATAGAATTTAGTAGTGTAATGGAGGAGAATTTTTCTCTGGGCTTGATGGGATTCCCTAGAGTCATTATGCAAAACCAACACAATGGTCAGTGTTTGGGTTTAAAATAATATAATTGGGATTTAATGGTGTTAGGGTTAGAAAATAATAATTTCACATGTCCCCTTATTATTTCCTTAATCTATAAAGAACCCAATTTCTATAATAATAATATTATTATTATTATTTCATGACATGTAAAAAACCAGCGAATTATTTAAATACTGTTTCTTGAATAAATTGTTTAAAATTTATTCAAAAAATATTTATTATATATTTTCCCTCTCTAGAACTTTAAAACAAGTTAACATTCCTCCATAATATTTATCAATCCTTTAATAATGACTATTTATTTAATAAATAAATATCATTTTATTACTCTTTAATGAATAAATAAATATTATATACACTAAATACTAAATAAATATTTATTAAATATTCTGATCACAAAATATTCTCTCAAATAACTAGTGACTGGATACATATGATCAATAAAATCAATAATAATTATTAAACCATATTCGGGAATAATATTTATTAAATATTTTAAATAATATTATTATTAAATATTTATTTGATGTTCTAAATACACTTTGTCTGTGACTCTCTAAGCCCCTTTCTCATTGGTATTAGATGGAGGCACCTAAAGTCCAAGGTTAGCATCTAGAAACAAACCAATACACCCATATAGAATGAAATTATTACCATAATAATATAAAACCTCATATGTACGCTTACTATGTAATATAATCCTTTTATCACGATGTCTATAATCATGCAAGTTTCTTACTGATGTCATTAACCAATGTGCTTGATGTCTCTTTATTTGACTTTCTAGAAATGAACCTACCCTTATAACATCATGGGAATGTATTGATTTGGTTTTTTTCATTCCCATAAAAGTTCCTGATATGTCAACATTTCTTAAATAACATAAGGTAAAACTCCTTTATCACATTATTCATTAATGAAATATTACTCATGATGTACCCAACATATCCTACCACACTATGTATATATGTCATAAAGGTTTTCATCAATACATAAAAGTAAATGAATAATAATCCACATTAATAATAAGATTAAATTATAAGGACATATACACTAATTTGTAGATAAAAACCTCCAATGACATATATAAATGTGGATTTTCCTCTAGCCGATCAAGTTCTTATAATCTCCTTCACTAGAAATTACCAAGGGTGTATACCATGATAAATTACCTCAGAGTCCTATGTGTCTATACCCTTGATAGAATATATCATTTTTGTCCCATAAAATGATATCATCTAGCTATTGAACATATATTTGATAGTACTTTCATTGAACTTCTGGGTTCTCATCAAAATGGGGAAGTATTATGACCATTCAGTGTGAAAATTATTCTTAATACATTATCATATATTGTGTGACACAGAATAATAATAATAATAATATAAAATGTTTATTAATATTCAAAATAATTAATACATGTAGTCATAAAGTATATAAAAGTTGTTTCGATGGAACTAACTCCAACACAGGGTGCCCTGCAGGCATCGATGGGTGAGTGGCTCGAAAGATAGATGGGTGTGTTGGAACCTATCATTTTCCCATATTACCGTAAAAATATCTACTGTGGGATGGAGTTGTGTCTTTTCTTAGTGCATCAGAGGCCCGCATGATGCAATGATTCCTGGAAGGGGTGATGCAACTTTTGGGACTGGGAACACGGTGTGATAATTGCAAAAAGGGGGTAGTGAAGCATAAGTTTGGTGACATGGCATGAAGCAGACTGCCCACTAAGGGATACCATGTATTTTTTTGATATATTGGCCCTTTATTCCACCCATGTTCTAAATTCCTCTACGCCTCTGGGATTTTGAGCTATGTTTATAATAAATAGGTCCAGTAGGTGTTGGCCATTCCTTGTGGGGAGGGATGAGGCTTGATCCACCAGGGTGCCTAGGTGTGTGCATTGTTATGTTTCTTTTAATACACTCTACCTATAATAATAATAATAGATATTATTATTATAAATTGTTTATAAAATATATTATAATGGATTTTAGGGATATTAATTAATTAGTTAAATGCTTATTAATTTATTATTTATAAAGGTTTAGTAATTAATTAATTAATGTTTATGAAACATTTATTAATAAATATTTCTAAAATATTATAATATAGTATTTAAAATTACTTTTAAAACATTATAAGGAATTTCTTATGGTCTAAAAACTTTTATTTAGAAACCATAAGTTGTAATTTATAAAGAGTTTTAAATTATAAAATATGGAAAAAAATATAAGGGTGTTTATATTTAAATTATGAATTTCTCATAATTAATTAATTTTAATTGTTTTAATTAAAATAGAAATTATTTTTACCACATGAGAAGTGTTTTTTTGATTTATTTGATTATGGTTTATATAATGTTATGAATATTATATTATATATTTTAAAAAGTTTACATAATATAAATTAGATTACAAATTGGTTATAATTCATAAAATGTTTTATTTTTAAAATAAAAATTCCATACAATGAAGAATATGAAAGGCTTATATTGAAGTGAACATAGAGAGTTTATATTCATATTTATATAATTTTTATAATTCTAAAAGGGTTTATAGTTATATTTTATTCATGAATTAGTAATAAATAGTTATCTCATTTTTTAAATATTTGAATTGTTCATTTATTTAAAGGTTATTCGATTTTTTATTTATCATTATAAATATTTTTTATTATTATTGTGGGTTCTTTAGCTTAACTACTAAACTAATTCAAGGAAATAGAGTTGTTATTTTCATGTTATTTATGAAATGAATTTGGTTTTTTGTCTACCACAACCTCAGTTCATAATTGAAGTTATGAGATTATGAATATTTTTTGGAATATAGTTTGTGTATAATAGGTGTTAGATATATCATGAATTTAATTATCCCTTGATTAATTTCTCGCTATGCATCAAGACTTGGGTTGAAACTGTAATGACCCGAACTGTTATAAATAAAATTCCCCCTTTGATTTAATTAAATTTCTTATTATGTAATATGGTTATAGAAAACATATTCACTCTTTGGTTTTATTATATTCTACCAAATTAAAAATACCTTTAAGAATCATTACTATTGATAACATAGTCATTGAATAGTTATCACATTATTAGTATAAATATAGGTTTTTAACAAATCTGATTAACACAGACAAAAGGAAGTGATGGCCTCAACCAGTAGGATCATACCCTATGAAGCCCATTTATTAGAGCTTCTGAGGGATATATAATCTCTAGGAATTTTTCCTTGACCAAGACCAAGATGATATCCAACAAATTAAGAATGAGAAAAACCATTTATGGAAGAAGTTCATGCTCATTAAGATCATGAACCCAACCATGTACACCAAACCACCCCATGAAAGCCTCACGGTTGCACACATTACCCTTAGGGAATTTTCTGGTGTATTAAAGAGATATATATCAAGACCCTAAAAGTATGTGTATATAAATAAATTTTTATAAAATAATGAATTTATTTTCATCCTATTATTATTACTTAATAAATGATTTTTATTTTGATACAACAAAACAAAAATTGTATTTCTAGGTAATGATCAGATTCAATTAAGGAATTTATTTTAATGAATTAATGGATTTTTGAGATAAATAATATATAAAAAAATATTAATAATAAATATCTTTTTTAAAATATAAATTATCATATAATTTTTACGAATTCAAATTTATTTTTTATATGGACTTGAAAACTGTTACTGTAAAAAATCAGTATTTTTTAATAAATCTTGATTTTATTTTAAAAGTAAAAATTCACATAATTATACAATTATTTAGATAAAATTAATTTTATTTTTTGAATAAGAACATCAAAATTATCTAACAATTAATTTTTCATAATTTTATGAGATAATCGAATATGTGGGTAAAAATTAAATACCATATAAATATACATTATGTATTATAACATCATAATGACACAAAAATGATGTTATATATACTATAAAGTATATCCATAATAAAATATATTTTTTATTTTTAAAATAATGTGATTTTAATTTTATTTTATTAATTTTATAAATCCATTTTGAATCCTCCAAAATAATTAATATATTTTAAGGTTTTAAAATAAATTCATTAAGAGTATGGATCACCGTCAAATAAGAAAGGGCATTACATTATAAATTTCATCCCTTAGTCTTCGAAAATAATTAAAACACTCCCTTTTGGAATAATTAATGGGAAAAAACTATGGTATAGTTTTTGGTTTTAGTTATTTTATTATATAATGTCGAAAACCTATGTTTGAAAAATGATAAATAATTCCCTACTAATTTCCTATAAAGACACACCAAATCTCTAACTTCTCTTCACTAAAAATACATGGCACACACACTCTTTACTAAAATCCCTAGATTCATCCCAATGTGCCCTCGAGCTCTCAAGAAGACCCTCCCAAGCATTTGGAGTCACACACAAAAGTAAGGTATCCTCACCTTCTCTTCTTTATTGAAGTTTCCTTATTATATTAGGCCTTATATTTCAAATTACTTATGTTGGGATATTTATTTACATTTAAATATTACTGAATATTTGATATCTGAATTGTTATAGGCACCTTTTCACTCCCATCATCCCATTTTTTGAATTTTAATGTGACATCGTTATGATGCCGAAATTTCACTGCAATTTTGCATACCAAAAAAATTGTATAGTGAATGCGATACCCATTTCCTATCAATGGTGTTCAATTTTATACACATATACCTATTTTAATTGGAACTTAAATTTATTTATTCCGCACTCCATGTTTTTTTAATAACATTTTAAGAAAAATGATTCCATGTTTTATGATCTATGTGGCACACTTAAGCATGATAATGAAATGAATTTTATGGGTGGACCCAGAATTATATAGTGCTCCAATAAATTGGGTAATGTTTAGTCTAATGATATATCATTTTGGTATAGTAAGGGAACCTGATTTCTTTATGGTAATTTTTACATCATGATATCTTGGATGTTATCCTTAACCTATGTTAATAATGTAGTGTTTTAAGTTGTTGCAGCATTTCTCATGTTATGATTATCATGTTATATCATTCCTGATTATTAATGTTTCTTTTATTACCCAATTATATGACTATTTTATAACATTTATTATCTTCCTCATTTTATTCTATATCTATTCCCTTGAAAGGATTTATATCTCACCCCTTTCTTATGTATGTCCCTAGGTTATCCCATGCAGTTTTTAAGTGCGAGCATGTTAAAGAAGTTTTCAATAAATAAGATGTATTTTATGTTTTAAATTGTTGTTTAATGTACCTAACTCACAAAGAAACTAGAATTATTGATATTACAAGTTTTATTAATTGTAATCCTATGTAATAATTCATGTATTAATATTAAATAAAGAGAAGAGTTGTTATAATTGGTATCAAAGGAAAAGTTTAGTAATTTTGGGATTAATATTAGAAAACTCTAGTGAAAGTCTTAAGGATATGAATAAGTATAAGTAAACATCCCTAAAGTTTTGTAAGTATAGATTAAGTGGTTTGTCAAAAAAATCGATGTCTGGAAACTATAAGTGGACATTGTTCACGCACAAATGTTCCTTGGGGTAACAACTCCGACAAGATGTGTTGGGCATGACTCAGCGTAACATGGTACATGACAATGGGCCTTACTATCAACCTAGTTTAACACTCCTAGGAAATATTCTTTGTTAAATTAATAATATCATTATGAACCATTATTAAGGGAAAATCCCATAAGAATATATGTTAATAAATAGATCATGGATAATACATATTAAAGCCTATAATTTCATAAGTTAAGAAAATAAATGTAATCTATAATCTATCCCTTTCATGTCATTAAATTCAGGCATATGTGTTTAATAGTTTAAAAATTTTCATCCCTAATTTTCCCTTTTCTATATTCAAGGGCCATAAATAAGAGGAATTGAGTAAAAAATAAATGTGACGGTAAATGTTATGACTACCCCAATGAGATTCCAAACCCGATGGGAGTAGGAATCACAAAAATTATGACAATGCTCCTTCAGTTGACTCAGGATCTGAATAGAAACCTAGATCATGAGGAGCACATAAATCCCCCTAAGAGATAAAAATCTATAATTGAGTCATTTTTGTGATAAAGGCCTCTAACTTTCAATGGATCATATGAGCCCTTAATCATGGAATAATGGATCAAATCCATTGAGAATATCTTCTCCATACTTTTATGTTGCGAACAAGCGGAGGTTATATTGTATTTTTATCATATGGAGGGATAATTTGATTATTGGTGGAAATTGATCAATAATATTAAGCCTAAGGAAGATATCAAAGTGTGGGGTGGAAGGAATTTTAGAATATGGTTTTTGATAAATATTTTCCTTGAAAAATCTATATTAAAATAGAGTTGGATTTCATTTTCCTCAATAAAATGGATGAAGAATCTATCAGTGTGTATGAGTAAAAATTCACAAGACATGCACAATATGCCTCCAAATTTTTTATTCCCCTCAAATGAAAGGTTGAATACTTCTTTGGTGGGATAATACCAAGTCTATGAAAATCCTTTGTGATCCTAGACTTTGATAGTTATGAAGAAATTAACCAATGTCACATCAAAGTATAAATGGAGATTATAGAATCCCAAGGGTATCGTGGGGATAAGAAGTGGAAAGTGGATTAAATTTTGTTGATACGGTAGAGAAATCTAAAGGTTCAAAGAAATTTTAACATCCCACTTGTCAAAGGTGTGGAAAGAATCACCATGAAAATTTCCAAAGGGGAACGAGGATATGTTTTAGGTGTGTCAAGGAAGGACACCTAGCTAATGATTTCTAAAAAGAGAACCCTGCTATTGCGAAGGAGGAAAGGGATGCTCCATACAACCCTCAACGCATCGTTTATTGCTTCAACGGAAAGGAAATAGGGTACTTTTAAAACCAATGCCCTAATACAAGGGTTTTATAGACAAACAACAACCTCCAAGGTAGAAAAGGTGAGATTTTTCCATCATAACCACTGATGTGGATCCCAATAATGAATTGGTGGAACTATTCAAAGACCATAACAAATCATGGAAGTGAAGTTATTGGTGAAAATTGAAAAGGGGAAATTATTGCACCCAGAGTATATATATCCTCCCCTATCACAATTTGTGGGCTGAAATTCCCAGATAACCTTGTCATACTCCCTTTGGTGGAATTATTATTTCCCTATATAAAGCCAATGTAAATTTCCATGATAAGGAAATCATTCTCTATATTGTCAATTGACCCCCAATTCTATACAAGTGCAATGAGAAGGATGAATTTTATTTAGCACCAAAATCTCAAGAATTGATATTATTTCCCTAGTATAAAGAGTATATAGAAAAAATTATTGAGTCTAAAGAATAGATCCTCCATAAATACATGCCCACTATGAGGGAATACAACTATGTGTATCCCAAGGAATTTTCTGGTATTCCTCACAGCCGAGAGGTTAAATTTTCAAAAGAAATTATACTTGGGGTGTTTTCATTATCCAAGACTCCATATAGAATGGTTTTAGTGGATCCTGAGGAGTTGAAGAAACAACGATAGGAGAATCTAGATAAAGGGTTCATAAGCCCAAGTACTTCACCATGGGTTTCACGAGTTCTCTTCATTAAGGAGAAGGATATGTTAGTTCACATTTGCATTGATTGTTGTGACCTCAACAAGATCACAATAAGGAACAAGTATCCAATTCCATGGATTTATGACTTGTTTTATTAGCTATGTGGAGCACAATAATTCTCTAAGGTGGATCTGCAGTTGAGATATTACCCAGTTAGGGTGAAGAAGGATGATATCCATAAGACTTATTTTCATAAAAGGTACAAGAAATATGATTTCATAGTGATTTCTTTCAGACTCACTAATTCTCTAGAAATATTCATGTACTTGATGGAAAAAAAATTTAGAGATTACCTTGATAAAATTGTGATAGTATTTATAAATGACATTCCAATATAATCCAAAAGAAATGAGGAGCATGAAGACTATCTAATCATTATGCTAAAGACCTTGTGAAAGGAGAAGTTTTATGCCAAGTACAGTAAGTGTGAGTTCTGTTTAAAGGATGTATTATTTTTGAGGAATATAATCACAAGAAATGGAATATATGTAGATCCTTCAAAAATATATGTAATTAAAGGATAGATGAGGCCAATATATTTGATAGATATCTGCATTTTCCGTGGATAAGCTAGGTTTTATTATCAATTTTTGAGAAAATTGTCATTATTTTAAAACCCTCTAACCAAGCTAACTAGGATGGGAGTCAGTTTTTGTGGAATGATGAATGTGAAGAGAGCTTCAAGGAATTTAAAAAGGGGTCTTATCACTGCCCATGTTCTTACAATACCCATAAGTGGAGAAATTTTCGTAGTATTTAGTGATTCTTCGAATAAGGGAATGTGATGTGTGCTAGTGACTAATGAAAAATTCATATCCTATTCTTCAAATAAGTTAAAATTTCATGAACATAATACCCAATGAGTGTTCTGGAATTGGCTGCAGTGATCTTTTCTTTTAAAATCTAGAAGAATTATCTCTTTGGGGAGAAGTGTGAAATATATATTGATCGTAAATGTCTCAAATATATATTCACACATAAAGAGATGAATATGTACCAATATGGATTATTAGATATAATAAAAACTATTATTTATTAATCCACTACCATCCTGGTAAATAAAATAAAGTGGTGGATGCTCTATGTAGAAAGGACCCAAAAATTTTATCATTGATGAGAATTCAGAGGGATACAATATTCTTATATATGTAAAGGATGGACATGGGAATCATAAAGGAAGGAACATCATTTATCTTTTCACAAATGATTACTCAACCATATATTATGTATAGGTTAAAGGAATCTCAAATAGATGATGTGGGAATTCAGAATATAGTGGAAACTATAAGAGAAGGGAAATACTCAAAGTTCAATGTTAACCGAGAATATATTGTAAGATTTTGGTCAAGACTATTTTTACCATCAAATCTTATGTTAAAGAAAGAGTTGTTGGATGATTCACACAGGTAAACCTTCTCTATCCATCCTAGAAGCACAAAGATGTATCAAGGTCTCTATGAAAACTATTGGTGGGATAATAGGAAGAAGTAGAATGCAGAATATACATCAAGTTGTCTTGTATGTCAGCAAGTGAAGGTGGAAAATAAAAAATATCTAAGGGGATGGTGCAACTATTACCCATACCTACATGGAAATAGGAAAACATACCCATAGAATTTGTCACACCAATTCTGAATACATCCATAGGAAATAATTCTATCTGGGTTACGGTGGATAATATTACCAATATTTTACACCTCACTGTGATTCAAGTGGATTTCTCACTGGATCAACTTTTATAGATATACATCAAAGAAGTGGTAAGGCTACATGAAGTACCACTATTGATTGTATCTTATTAAGATCTGAGATTCATATAAAAGTTATAAAAATGTATCCAAAATGATCTAAACACTGATCTAAACTTCATTATGACATATCATGCTCAAACTAATGAATGATTTGATCAGACTATTCAGATGATAGAAGACATGTTGCGATCATGATCTATAGACATCAAAGGAGGATGGAACCAATGTCTACCTCTAGTTGAGTTATATTACAATAATAGTTTCCACTCATGCATTGAAATGTCTCCCTATGAATCACTTTATGGTATGAAGTGGATAACACCAACATGTTAGGATGAAGTTGGGGAACAAAAATTTCTAGGTCCTAAAATGGTTGATGAAATGGGTAAGACCATTCAGAAGCACATCAAGGATACTCATAGTCGATAGAAGAGGTATGCTGACAATCATTGAAAAGACCTAGAGTTTTATGTTGGAGACGTGGTATTCCTCCACATATCTCCATGGAATAAAGTGATGAGATTTGGGAATAATGGAACGATTTTTCCAATATACATCAGACCCTTGGAGATCCTTGATCGCATCAGAGTGGTGGCCTACCAACTTTCACTCCCACATAACCTATCCCAAGTACATAACATATTTCATGTATCCCTATTAAGAATGTACATACCATACCCCTCACAGGTACTCAATCCAATGGTGGTACAATTGGTGAATGATCTCTCATGTGAGGATCAGCCGATGAAGATCATAGATTGTAGAGACAAAGTTAAAGAAAATAAGACAATGTAACTAGTCAAAGTGTTGTGAAAAAAAACACAAGTTTGAAGAAGTGACATGGGAACAGGAGGAAGTGATGAATCAGAGTAACCCTTATATTTGTTAGTGTGGAAAATGAAAATTTTGAGGATGAAATTTCTTTAGGGGAGAAGATTGTAATGACTTGAACTATTGTAAATAAAATTTCCCTTTTGATTAAATCAAATGTGTTATTATGAAATATGTTTATAGAAAACACAAGAAATTATTTTATGTTTTATTATATTCTATTGAATTTAAAATACAATTAACCATCATCACCATTGATAATATATCCTTTGAACAGTGATCAAATGACTAGAATAGATATAGATTTTTAACAAATCTAATTGACAGAGAAAAAGGAAGTGTCAGCCTAAACTACTATAATTGTAACCTATGAAGCCCATTTATCAAAGCTTCCAAGGGAGAAAGAAACTACAAGATTTTCCCTTAACCAAAACCAATATTATATTCAATAACATAATCATGAGATAAACCGTTTATGGGATAATTTCAAGCCTATCAAGATCACATCCCAAACCATGTACATCGAACCACCCCATGAAATTCTCAACGTCACGCACCTTTTCCTCTGGGTGTTTTCTATTGTATTAAAGTGGTGTGTATCAAGACTCTATAAATATTGTTATGTAAATTAATTTTTATAGAACAATGAATATATTTTTACCTTATTATTATTACTTTACAAATGATTTTGATTTTGATATAATAAAACACAAATAATATTTTTCAGTAATGACCAACTTCAATTAAAGAATTTATTTAAATGAATTAATGGACTTTTTAAATAAATAATGTTCTGATAAAATATTATTATTAAATATTTTTAATTGAAAATAAATTATCATATAATTTTTATGAAGTTAGATGTAATTTTATAAGGATTCGAAAACTGTTATTGTCCAAAAAAACCATAATTTTTTAAATAAATGTCGATTTTATTTTAAAAGTGAAAATGGAATTTTTTTAGAAAATTATTTAGATAAAATTAGTATTATTTTTTAAATTAGAACATCAAAATTATCCAATTGTGAATTTTTCATAATTTTTTGATAAAGATGATTTTTGAGGTAAAATTGAAATACCGTATAAATATACTTTGTGTATTATGACATCATAATGACTCAAATATGATTTAATAAATAATATAAAGGGTATGCATGACCAAATATATGTTTTATATTTAATATATAGTGATTTTGAGTATATTGTATTTATTTTATAAAGCCATTATGAATCCTCCAAAACTATTAATACATTTTAAGGTTTTAAAATCATTTCTTTAAGAGTATGACTCACCTACACATAATAAAGGGTATTATTTTATTATTATTTTTTCCTTGGACTTGTAAAATCATTAAAACCACTCCCATTTGAAATGAACCATAGAATAATGATTTTAAGGTTTTTTGTTTTGGTTATTTTATTATATAGAGTCAAAAACCTATATTTGAGAAATGTTAAAGAATTCCCCATGCATTTCCTATATAATACCACACTTTACCTCATTTATATTCACCAAAAATTATTTTATAACATCCTTAATCTACCCACACATCCCTAGATTCATCCCAAGGTTACTTCAATCTCTTAATAAGACCCTCCCAAGATTTAGGAGTCATGCACTCATGTAAGTGATCCTCACCTTCTCTTCTCTATTCAAGTCTCCTTATTATCTTTTTCCTAATGTTTTCAATTACATATGTTTGGATATGTATTTTCAATTCCCTATTACTTCCTATTTTATGTAAAAAATATGAGAGACCCATTTATCTCTAATCAACCCATTTTATTAAATTTAATATGACGTCTTAATGTAGTAAAAATTTCATCGCGATTTTTCATTCCAAAACAATTATGTAGTGAATAACATATCCATTTCATTTCAAGGGTGTTAAATTTTATACATATATACATCTTTCAATTGGGATTTACATGTATTTAATCAATACTCAATTTTCATGGAATAAAATTTGTTGATAAATTATTCCATGTATTATGATATATGTGTCACGCTTAAGCATGAGAATGAAATGAATATGATGTGTGTGACCGGAATTATATATCACTCCAATGCATTGGGTAATGTTTATTCTAATGAGATGTCATGTTGGGATAAGAAGTGAGCTCGATTCCTTTATGGTACGTTTTCCATCATGATGTCCTGGAAGTTATCATTGATCTATGTATATGATGTAGTGTTTTAAGTTGTTTCCACATTTCCCATGTTATGATTATCATGCTATATTTGCTGCAAATTAATTTTTTTATTATTATCATAAACCCCATTTTAACGGCTGAAGGAGAACCCAACATAAAATCTAGACTAATACAACAAACAAACCTCAAAGTCAGTTCAAGGACATAAAAACCTCATTCAAAACTACAAAACAAGGCTCCTACCTAGCATCATAACCATGAATATCAGCTTCCACCACACACCACTACTCATAAATCTATCACATGCTTGAATGCATAGGCATAGTACCGATGGAAAAGTTATACCCTCTCAAACATCCAAATCTGAATAGCAATGCTGGGTAAAAACTCTCAACTCAAAACCTCCTTTGGATCCCCCGCTTATAGAAGAACTAGTTGAAAATACCCTTAAATGAAAACTACAGACCAAACATTTCCACAAACAGCTAACCACAAAGAAATAAATTCATCAACATCACATAAGAAACCTCCACCAAACCAGTTCCACAATGCAAACCTATTATAAAACCAATCAAATGTCAACCTGGTCCATCATTTTCAGAATCACAAAACCCTATAAGGACTTCAACGGTCACCACTAACAGGTATTATCCTCTTCAGGTTATTCCATGTTTATTACCTTATTGGGATTCATGGCTCAACACTTTATTATGTATGTCCCCAGGTTATCCCATGTTGTTTTAAGTGCGAACATGTTAATGAAGTATTCAATAGAGATGATTAATTTTATGTTTCAAATTTTTATGTAATGTACCTAATTCCAAAAAAAACTATAATTATTGATATTATAGGTTTTATTAAGTGTAATTATATGTAATAATTTATGTATTAATGTTAAATAAAGAGAATATTTGTTATACAAACTACCTACCGACTTGGAGGCTTATGCCTTGTTTGTAAAGGTAAATGGGGTTTTCTTTATATCTCTCGAGGATTACTCATGCGGTGATTGTCAATTTCATATAACTCTATTCCTTTACAAGAAATGTTCATAAGCCTTATTCATATTATGTATTTGGATATGTATGAATGTACTTGACTTATATTATTGGGTGAGTAACACAAACTTTTGGGTTGTGTAAAGATTTACACATCAATATGGTTTAAATATATTAGTTTTGTGTAGAGAATATTATTCCAAAACTAAATTAATAGAATTAGGAAAACAAAAAATGTAATAACATGAGATGAGATAGTGATATTTAATCCCCATAAAATACTAAGTGTGATATTCCTTCCAAAGGGGTACTTATCAAAACCTTGATCATTCAGCTGGGTAATTTCAAGCTCATCACGAGAACCCCTGCATTATCTTGTGAAAGGAAGGAAATATATATATGTAACTTTGGATTATATTTTTGGTTTTTTCAATATCAACATAAGTATCCCTTGATTTACCATTTTAATAATATACTTGGTTTTATATTTGGGTTACACTATCCATGAAACCCTAATGGTTGGGATACCAGAGAAATGGAGTTTATTTTATCCATTAATGGATTTAATAAAGAGTTATCTACTCAAATATCCAAGAGTCACAATGATTTTGATTGGTATGATTCTCTACCTAAATAATCATGTCTTATTTAGGTGAAAAAATCAGAATATTTTATGGGGAAATATGGATCTTGGACCACTAATAGATATGACGTTTTATAAAAAAATTATTAAGATGTAATAGAATGTGATACTCATTTGATAAAATATTATATCTTAGATGAATAGAATAATCATCATGAAACTATAACTTTTTGATTGATCTTTAGAATGGTATGTGATGCGATAGTCATAGGTAATTACAAAAGAAAATTTATTTTTCCTAATGCAGCACAGAGGTTGATCATGGCCATATCGCTTGAGGAGCATCACATTCAATCAAACAATAATTAAAATTCAACTAATCTACTTGTCTTAATTTTTTTTATTTTATTAAAGTAAGGGATTTTTTGATATTAGGTTTTGTAAAAATAATGCAATAAAAAAAATAAAACCTAAATACAAATACAGACATACTTTAGGGTAGAAAGAAATCTCTTGATCCTAGGGTTTGGTTATATGGGTTCCATCATTATTAAATTAAATTTTACAATCCATTACTTTCTATGCATGGATTATTATTATCTACCATAATCAATATTTTTATCCTACCTAGGAAACCTCTTCAGCAAACCAAATCTCTCTACCCATGAAAGAAAATATAAATGAGATTGAGATCCAATCTGTGGTGGAGCACCGCCACAACTGTGAAATTCACTTTCATACACCACAAATTAAATTGAAACAATTTTAATTTAAAGTTAAATAATTAAAAATTACACAAAAAGTCCCCCAAGTCCAAGCATCGAGTTAGCAACTTTCTAGTTCTGAGTAAAAATAGGTCACAGTGGAAAGATAAAAGAGATAGTGATTAAGATAAAGAGAGATATAGAGATAAAGATATATGAAATAAATTGGGATTCGAATAAAATGAAACACTTGAATTAAAATATGAATGTGTTACATGGGAAAATTAATTGAAATAAAATTAAAAATGAATATAAAATCAATGAAAAACTAACACAATAGAATCCCTACAGTGTAGCGCATGGGTGGATCCTTGAGAACTAATTCATTTTAAATCCACCCTTAGCCTATTATTAATAGGCTTTAATATACCATTGTTTCATCATAAATGCTCCATTAAATTGTATCGAGTCATAATTGGTCATCTCGGCTCATTTTTATGTTCTTCCACCAAAACATCATTATAAATCATCATTTCTTGAATTTATCTGAGAGTTTCAGATCTTGTATGTGATTCAAAATGTGTACAATGCTGGGGAAAAACTTCTCATGTCTTGAATTAATTTCTTTTAATTATTCATGTTATATGTCATGAAATAAATTCATGATGTGTATTGTTGCTTTCCAATCAGTATCACTCCAATTCACCCTACTTATTCATTTTCATTCTTCGGACTTAGTGCTTGACCAACCTTATATCGTGGGAGATCATCTTTATGTTGAATTCATTTTTTACATCTTCCATCATCAATATTTTTATGTGACACTATTATGCATCATGTCACGGCATGAAGTGTATTCAATATGGATAATTCATTATTTTTTCTTTTCCAAATATTTGTAGTATCCTATAATAAGTCATAGAAATAATTAAATACTAGAAAAAAATAATCAATTAATGTATAAATATATTGTGTTTTATAATCAAATAATCATAAAAATCATGACATTGTTGGGAAGACTAATGTAAGTTACTCATTAGACTAGAAACATAAAAAAATCATAAGAATGATTTGTGATTTAAGAAAAGTTATTAAGAAAGATTATGTGATTAACCATATTTTGAAATTGTTCGTAAAGTGAATCTTGATTCATATGGAATAAAAGAGCGATTCACTTAAGGTTTAAAAAATAATTAGATTCAAAATTTCCAAAAGGAATCTTAGTCTCCACTCATGTACTCAATATGATTGGGTACATTAGTGATTTAAGGAACTTTCACCTCATATGATCAATATGATTAGGTATGCAAAATGATATAAAATATTTTTGAATATGTGAATGATTTAGTTTTACTAATAGTTTTCTAAAGTCTTATTCTTATATATATATATATATAATATATACATAATGGTGTGCAAATTTTGTACATATACAGAATTATAGTAAGGGAAAAGAATTGAATTATAGAGCTTGATGTTATAGAGAAAATTAGATGATTCATTGACAAATTTTATACTTCAATTTTGGATATACTGTTCATAATAAGTGTATTATCTCATTTTTCTCTTTAAAAGAGTGTGTTATTTAATAAAATGAGATGGGTGTTTTTAATTCAAAAAGTTTATGAATTGTTAAATTCTATAAGTTGATTAATGTGGGACTTGAAATATCTCATTATGGTTATAGATTCATCCTATTTCCATTTACAAAAATGATATGACAATTTGAATGAATTCTAAAGAGTTTTTTCCAATATTCACAAAGTGATGAAAATTAATGAAATGGGAATATGATCTCTTGGTTCAAAGTACTATATGGTTAGTACTAGTGGGTAAAAGTTAAAACTGAGAGAATAATTCTAGTTGGAGAAGTTCAAAAATGGTTATAAAAATATCTAGTCAATATTATTAAAACTTAAAGATAAAATCTATATGGAGTAATAATTCTATATGATGGGATTATTATGAAAACCTGAAATAGTTTAAGAAACTCTATATAGTGTCCATGTTATGTATAGGGGTTATAGAAATAAATTATTTTAAATAGGATGTGATACCAAATGTATATTTTACAACTATTATAGATATATAAGAGTTTAAAGTCAAAGTAATAATTAATTGATCTTATAATTTATATTCATATTGAAAACAATTTCTATATCAAAGATTTTAATGTAAAGGAATTAATCAATATTATATAAACCTAATTAAAGGATGTGTATCTTCATTTCATTTATCTTATATGGTAAGAGAATGTGTTATTTAACAAATATTTTTTTTGAATAACAGAATATGATTTATTTTTTAAATATAGTTTAAGATTCATTAAATTTTATAACGTACTTAAAAAGAAGATAAGGGTAAAAGTGTATGTCCAACTATTTATTAGTATTTTAAAGAATGTAATTCCACCACCCATAAGTGGTATATTTTAAATAATTATCATCTTTTCAAGAAAAATTATTCAAACACATGGAATACCATATATTATATGGAGGCAATAGTTTATTTCTTAAATATTCCCATTAAGTGGAAATAAGTTTTATTTCCTAACACAAATGGGTTTTTGTAGCTTATCATGATATTTTAAAAAGAATATAGTGAATAAGAGGTTGGGGAGAGTATTTTTTGGACTTAAATAATTAAAAAGTTAACAAATAAAGGATTATACTAGTCTCAGATTAATATTTTCACTTGATATCCTAAAACGTTTGGAATATGTGATGATTATGACAACCCTGGTTTTTATTACAACTTAAACATGCTTTATTACATAAAACTTCACTTGATACAACAAAGAAGATCGAAGTTTTTAGTGTCTTTGGGGCTTAGTATCATTACATAAAAACATTAAACTTTAAATACAACATTTTTATTGAAAACTTCCTTTACATGACCACTACATTCCTTCGTACTTACCATTGCATGGGATAACCTGAGGACATGCATAAGAAAAGGGTGAGTTGTAAAGCCCAGTAAGGGAGTACACATGGAATAACATGAGGAGTATAATACATGTTAGGGAATAGGCATATCAATAGAGCATAAAAGAAACATGAACATAAAGGCATGATAAAGTATGGTAATCATAACATGGAAATGTGGCAACAACACTTAACATTGAATTAGCATGAGCCAAGGCTCATTGCACATGGAGCATGAGTAAACCCTCATTTCACTTGAAGCACGATTAAACCCTCGTTGCACTTGAATTATCATGAGTCAACACTCATTGCACTTGACGTATCATGATACTATACTTTACCCAATGCATTGGAGCGCTATAAGGGTGCACCCTTCTTAAACATTTCATTTCATGCATAAGTGTGCCACATGGATCATAAAACATGGATTCATAAAACATAATCATTTATTCCACGATAAAGGAATGTGTAATTCATACATGAAACTTTATAATAAATAAGTAAATGTGCATAAAGGTGAATACCCTTGATGGAGAAATGGGCATGGTATTCACTACGCAATGACATTGGCTTAGAAAATCGGTGTGATTTCGGCAACGTAACGGCGTGACATAAGAATTCATAAAAAAGGTTGATGAGAGAGAAAGGGGTTACTAATAATATTTACATGTAATGGACAGTAAGGAAGTAAAATAGATACATGTCCCAACAATTGAAATGGAATTTAGATTCATGATACAAAAGCATTGCTTGAATGTAAAAGAAGAGAGAGAAGTTCCTTTCGGAATTTCGGCATAGTAACAGGTGTACATGGGAGGCATTTAATGAGAGAGAAAGGGTTCTCCCATAATTCAAAAAATAAGAGGCCAGTATGGGGGAGGTTCGAAACCATACCCCAACATTCATAAATGAAACTAAAAGGGTAATACAACTTAAAGAAAATTGACAAAAATCAGAAAGGAAGAAACAACACTTACTTGGAAGTGTGCTTCTAAAGGTTACAGAGAGGCTTGTGAGAGGATTCTTGGGAGCTTGGGGCACCTTGAGAGGATTCTAGAGAGAGTAGGGCAGAGGTTGGATGAACTCCAAGGGCTTTGAGTGAGGAGGAAGTGGGAGCTTGGGTGGGTTTATATAGGAAAGGTGAGAGAATTATTTATTATTTAGGTTTGGGACCCCTTATATTAAAATAATCCAAACCACAAACCATCCCATGTTATTTGCCCATGGTTTCTGGAAACGGAAATAAAAAAAAATATTTTACAAGGCCAAGGTCCGAACTTATTAAAAAATTAGGGTTGCTTATGTGGAGGTGAGTCACACTCCCATGGAAATTAATTTAAAAAGACAAAGTGTTGAATAAGTCTTGAGGGCTCCATTAATGCTTTGAAAAGTAAGTCAAACAAACCCAAAATCACATTATTTTAATGATAAAACACATATTGGCCGAACATATGGATTATGGTATTTTATTACATCACCATTGGGTCATTATGATGTCATAAAACACATTATATATTTAAATGGTATTTAATTTTTACCCAAAAAATTTGACTGTCTCAGAAAATTATGAAAAATTCACCATTGGATAATTTCGACGTCCTGATTCCAAAAATAATATTTATTTTGTCTAAATAATTTTCTAAATATGTGAATTTTTACTTTTAAAATAAAAACCGACATTTATAAAAAATTCACGGGTTTTGACAGAAATGGCTTTCAAACCTTAAAAAAAATTTAATTGCATTCATAAAATTATAAGGTCATTTATATTTAATAAAAATTAATTTAATATTAATAATAATATTTTATTAAAATATTATTTAATTCAAAAAATCCCTTAATTTAATAAAATATAATTCTTAATTAAATAATAACCAAAAACACAATTTGTACTTTAAAAACTATTTACAATGTATCAAAAATGACTAGAAATTATATTCATTATTATATAAAAAATAATGAACCTGAACATAGTACTACTTATTTGTTACATAACCCCTTAAAATAGCCGCATAAGACCTAAGGGTAAGGTGTGCGATGGTGACAGACTCTTGGGGCGGCTCGGATAACATCGCTCGAGTGGTAATCTCTATCAACTTCCACTTTTCCCGTAGACGGTCTCGTTCGAGCTTGACATAATGAAGCTCAGCTTGGGCTTGGTCAAGGGCGAAGCCCAAAGATTCCACCTCTTTTCCGAGCTCCGACAAATGGGCTTCGTATGGGGCAATTCTACTGGATGAGGCCATCGCTTCCTTTGTCTGAGTAAAATTGGGTTCGTTAAAGCCATATATTTATACTACTCAAGTGATCACTGTTCAACGGCTATAAAAGTAACGGTCACCAATCTTAACATAAAACTAAAGAAGTTGACATCTTATAAAAACATTTTTCATAAAGAAACATTTAACTGGATCAAGAGGGATTTTCCATTAATGAAACTTTGGGTCGTTACAATATTCCCCCCTTAAGAAATTTTACCCTTGAAATTTTCCTTTTCCCACACTAAAACAAATGTGGGTAACTCAGCTTCATCATATCCTCCGACTCCCAAGTTACTTCTTCAAACTTGTGGTTTCTCCACAACACCTTGACGAGGGGCATTGTCTTATTTCGTAGAACTTTTTCTCTATGATCTAAGATCTTCACTGGTTGCTCCTCATAAGAAAGATTATCTTCCAATTGTACCACCTCGGAAGAGAGTACATGTGAAGGGTCTGGTATGTACTTCCTTAAGAGGGATACATGAAAGACATCATGCACCTTGGCCATAGTAGGTGGAAGTGCTAGTCGATAGGCCACAACCCCAACACGATCAAGAATCTCGAAGGGGCCGATGTACCTTGGACTTAACATCCCTTTCTTTCCAAACCTCATGACCTTCTTCCACGGAGATATGCGTAAAAACACCATGTCTCCGACTTTAAACTCAAGGTCTCGTCGACGATTATCTGCATAACTCTTATGTCGACTTTGGGCTGCCTTGATATGATGTTGAATGGTTTTCACCTTCTCCACCATTTCATCGACCATTTCTGGTCCAAGCAGTTTACGTTCACCGACCTCATCCCAACATGCCGGTGTTCTACACCTTTTCCCATACAGGGCTTCATATGGTGCCATTTGGATGCTCGAGTGGAAACTATTATTATAAGAGAACTCAACCAGATGAAGATGTTGATCCCATCCTCCTTTAAAGTCCATTGAGCATGCTCTCAACATGTCCTCAAGTATTTGGATAGTCCGCTCAGATTGGCCATAAGTTTGAGGATGATAGGCCGTACTGAAGTTCAGTTCAGTATTCAGAGCATGTTGTAGACTCTTCCAAAACATAGAGGTGAATCTTGGATCTCGGTTAGACATAATAGATTGTGGTACTCCATGCAACCGTACCACATCCCTGATATATATCTGTGCCAGTTGATCCAAAGATAAATCCTCTCGAATAGAAATGAAGTGTGCAGTCTTCGTAAGCCGATCCACAACAACCCAGATTGCATTGTTTCCTTTGGATGTCCTTGTAAGTCCGGTGACAAAGTCCATGGTGATGTTCTCCCATTTCCATTCTGGTATGGGAAATGGTTACATCATCCCCTTAGACTTCTGCCTCTCTGCCTTCACTTGCTGACACACCAGGCACTTTGATGTATATTCAGCGATCTCCTTCTTCATATTATCCCACCAAAAGTTTTCTCGGAGATCTAGATACATCTTTGTGCTCCCTGGGTGAATAGAGAAATTTGAACTATGTGCATCATCAAAAAGTTCCTTCTTCATCTCCAGACTTGATGGAACACATAGTCTTTTCCCAAACCGCACAGTTCCTTCTTCATTAACATTAAACTCCGAGGATTTCCCCTTTTTGATAGCTTCCACTTTTTCTTGAATTCCCACATCATCCTTTTGAGAATCCTTTAACCTTTACAAAAGAGATGGTTGAGAAATCATTTGTGAAAGGATTGATGATGTTCCCTTCTTTATGATTCCCACATACATCTTCATCAAGTCTAAGAAGATTGGATCCTTCTCAATTCTCATCATTGATAGAATCGCTGGATCCTTTCTACTTAGGGAATCCGCCACCTTGTTCGCCTTCCCCGGGTGGTAATGTATTGAACAGTCATAATCCTTGATGAGCTCTATCCATCTTCTCTGGCGCATATTAAGCTCTTTCTGTGTGAATATATATTTAAGACACTTTTGGTCAGTATATATCTCACATTTCTCTCCATAGAGATAATTCCGCCAGATTTTCAAGGCAAAGATCACAGCTGCCAACTCTAGATCATGCGTTGGATAGTTTCACTCATGGATTTTCAACTTCCTTAAGGCATAAGATATCACTTTATCATTCTGCATCAGCACACATCCTAATCCCTTTTTCGAAGCATCACTGAATACCACAAAAATCTCCCCACTTGTGGGTAAAGTGAGCACGGGTGCAGTGATAAGCCTCCTTTTCAACTCCTTGAAGCTTTCTTCACAGTCATCACTCCAAGCAAACTTTACTCCCTTTCGAGTTAGCTTGGTAAGAGGGTTGGACAATCGTGAGAAATTTCTCACAAATCGTTGATAATATCCAGCTAACCCCAAGAAGCTATGGATATCAGTTACCGATGTTGGCCTCGGCCATCCCTCAATTGCATCTGTTTTGGAGGGGTCCACAGATATCACATTTCTTGTGATGATATGGCCCAAGAATGAGACTTCCTTCAACCAAAAATCACACTTTCTGTACTTTACATAGAGCTTCTCTTTGCGCAAAGTCTCTAGTACAGTTTTTAAATGCTCCTCATGGTCCTCCTTGGTTTTGGAGTATATTAGAATATCATCTATAAAGACTACCACAAATTTGTCAAGGTAATCTCTAAAGACTCTATTCATCAATTCCATGAATATTGCTGGAGCATTGGTGAGTCCGAAAGGCATTTCTATGAATTCATAGTGCCCGTACCTTGTACGAAAAGCAGTCTTGGGGATATCTTCCTTCTTCACCCTTACTTGATAATATCCCGACTGCAAGTCCACCTTGGAGAAGTATTGTGCTCCACGCAGATGATCAAACAATTCATCGATTCTTGGGAGAGTATACTTGTTCTTTATCGTGATTTTGTTAAGTTCACGATAATCGATGCAAAGCCGCATTGACCCATCCTTCTTCTTGACGAAGAGGACTGGTGCACCCCATGGTGATGCACTTGGGCGTATAAACCCTTTATCCAGGTTCTCCTGTAGTTGTTTCTTCAGCTCATCAAGCTCAACAACATCCATTCAGTATAGAGTCTTGGATATTGGTAGCGCCCCAGGTATAAGTTCAATTGAGAACTCAACATCTCTTCTTAGAGGAAGACCAGGAAGTTCCTCGGGAAACACTTCAGAGAATTCCCTCACAATAGGCATTTCTTCAAGGGTGGTTTCTTCCTTGGACTCAATCATCTGAGCCAGATATGTGTGCTCATAAGGTAGTAATATCCATGCTTGAGATGATGGAGATAAAGGATATTCATCTTCCTCCTGACACATGTAAAGAATCGGGGGTCGATTCTCTATATAGAGTGTGATTTCCCTCTCCCGACAATTTATGTTGGCTCTATATAAGGAAAGCCAATCCATGCCAAGAATTTCATCAAATTCCACCAGAGGGAGTATGATGAGGTTCTCCGGGAAATTCAATCCACAGATTATAATAGGGGAGGACTTATACTCATGGGATGCAATGATTGCCCCATTTTCCGTACTCACCGACATCTTTACTTCCATGATTTGTGGTAGTGCTGGGATTATTCTACTAAACTTTTGAGATATAAAATAATGCGTAGAACCTGAATCAAAAAGTATGTTCGCTATTCTTGAATGAATAACTAGCGTACCTGTCACCACTTCGTTGTCGGGGTTCACTTCGGCAGAAGTGATGGCAAAATCTCTTCCTTTCTATCTTGGAGGTTGTTGGTTGCCTCCAAAAACCCTTGGATTAGGGCACTGATTTGAAAAATGAACCGGTTATTTGCATTTGTAGCATTGAACAACGCGTTGAGGTTCGAACGGAGTGTTCCTCTCCTCTGTCGTAGCTGCGGGTCCTTCTTGCCGACAGTTAATAGCTAGGTGCCCTTCCCTTCCACAATTGAAGCATTTTCTCATCCCCCGAAGGCAATTTCCAGGGTGCTTCTTTCTGCACTTTTGGCAAGTGGGGTGTTGGAACTTCTTAGCGCCATTGGATTTATCTATCGGCCCACCAGCATTGAAGTCCACCTTATGCTTCTTGTCCCCATGATACCCCTGTGATTCAATGATCTCCATTTCAACCTTGAGGGCACATCAGACAATTTCCTAATAGCTGTCGAAGTCACAGATCACTAATGCTTTCCGCAAGCTAGGCTTCAGCCCACCAAAGAAGCGGTCAACCTTGCATTTGGGGGTAATGACAAATCCGGAAGCGTATCGTGCAAGCCTTGTGAAGTTTTCCTCGTACGCTCCCACAGATTCTTCATCTTTTTGCTTGAGGGAAAGGAAGTCCCTTTCCATCTTAAGACGGAGGGTGCGCGGAAAATATTTACTGAAAAACATCTTCCGGAATTCCTTCCATTCCAAAGCCTCAATCTCCTCCTCAGGCTTCGTATTTTTGATCAACGTCCACCATTGATTAGCTTCACCCTCCATACGATAAGCCACCAGGAGAACCTTCTCTTGTTCAGAACATTGGAGGATAGAGAATATCTTTTCAATGGAGTTGATCCATTGCTCAGCGATCGTGGGATCAGATGATCCACTAAAAGTAGGAGGCCTTTGTCTCATGAAGCTTTCAATAGTGACTTGTTCTTTCTTAGGGGGGGTTGAACGTTCCTCTTGACCCGTGTTTCTATTCAGAACTTGAGTTAGCTGAGAGAGAAGCGTGACAAAGTTTGTGATTCCCGCTCCCATTGGATTTGGCATCTCATTAGTACAATCATCACACTGATCTTCACAACGGTTGTTAGCCCGAGTTCTCCTATTACCGACCATTGGCTGGAATAAAAGGAAAGTTAGGGGTAACACATAAAGGGTAATCCAAAGACAAAAGTTGATGACTTATAAATTCACTTTAATCTCTTTAACTCATGAGTCTATAGGATTCAATCCAGGCTTTTCATGATCTACCTTCTAACATATATTCTTAGGGGCATTTTTCCCTTAATAAGGGTTCATACTAAGCTTGTAAATTTATCAAAACATATCCCCCAGGATTGTTGTAACCAAGAGTGCAGCAAGGCCCGTTTTCATGCACCAGTTCCCGTTCGAGTCTAGCTCAAAGCGGTGTTTTCAGGTTTTACCCCTAGGATACATCTGTGCCAAAGCCGCCTCTACCTTCTCGTATCCAGACAGGGATGTATTTGCTTGATAAACCACTTACTCAATACTTACCAAAACATAGGGATGTTTTTGTTATACTTAGTCTTGTATCTAAGGCTTTACTAGGGTTTCCTAATCCCAAAAATAACTAAAACTATCCTCTGATACCAACTATGACAACCCTGCTTTTTATTACAACTTAAAAATGCTTTATTACATAAAACTTCACTTGATACAACAAAGAAGATCGAAAGGTTTAGTGTCTTTGGGGCTTAGGATAATTACATAAAAACTTTAAACTTGAAATAAAACATTTTTATTGAAAACTTCCTTTACATGACCACTACATTCCTTCGTACTTAGCATTGCATGGGATAACCTAAGGACATGCATAAGAAAAGGGTGAGCTGTAAAGCCCAGTAAGGGAGTACACATGGAATAACATGAGGAGTACAATACATGTTAGGAAATAGGCATATCAATAGAGCATAAAAGAAACATGAACATAAAGTCATGATAAAGAATGGTAATCATAACATGGAAATGTGGCAACAACACTTAACATTGAATTAGCATGAGCCAAGGCTCATTGCACGTGGAGCATGAGTAAACCCTCATTGCACTTTAAGCACGAGTAAACCCTTGTTGCACTTGAATTAGCATGAGTCAACACTCATCACACTTGACGTATCATGATACTATACTTTACCCAATGCATTGGAGCGCTATAATGGCGCACCCTTCTTAAACATTTCATTTCATGCATAAGTGTGTCACATGGATCATAAAACATGGATTCATAAAACATAATCATTTATTCCACGATAAAGGAATGTGGAATTCATACATGAAACTTTATAATCAATAAGTAAATGTGCATAAAGGTGAATACCCTTGATGGAGAAATGGGCATGGTATTCACTACAAAATGACATTGGCTTAGAAAATCGGTGTGATTTCGGCAACGTAACGGCGTGACATAAGAATTCATAAAAAAGGTTGATGAGAGAGAAAGGGGTTACTCATCATATTTACATGTAATGGACAGTAAGGAAGTCAAATAGATACATGTCCCAACAATTTAAATGGAATTTAGATTCATGATACAAAAGCATTGCTTGAATGTAAAAGAAGAGAGAGAAGTTCCTTTCGGAATTTCGGCATAGTAACAGGTGTACATGGGAGGAATTTAATGAGAGAGAAAGGGGTATCCCATCATTCAAACAATAAGAGGGAAGTATGGGGGAGGTGCGAAACCATACCCCAACATTCATAAATGAAACTAAAAGGGCAATACAACTTAAAGAAAATTGACAAAAATGAGAAAGGAAGAAAAAACCCTTACTTGGAAGTGTGCTTCTAAAGGCTAGAGAGAGGCTTGTGAGAGGCTTCTTGGGAGATTGGGGCACCTTTAGGGGATTCTAGAGAGAGTAGGTCAGAGGTTGGACGAACTCCAAGGGCTTTGAGTGAGGAGGAAGTGGGATCTTGGGTGGGTTTATATAGGAAAGGTGAGATAATTCTTTATTATTTAGGTTTGGGACCCCTTATATTAAAATAATCCAAACCACAAACCATCCCATGGTATTTGCCCATGGTTTCTGGAAAAGGAAAGAGGAAAACAATATTTTACAAGGCCAAGGTCCGAACTTATTAAATAATTAGGGTTTCTTATGTGGAGGTGAGTCACACTCCCATGGAAATTAATTTAAAAAGGCAAAGTGTTGAATAAGTCTTGAGGGATCCATTAATGCTTTCAAAAGTAAGTCAAACAAACCCAAAATCGCATTATTTTAATGATAAAACACATATTGGCCGAACATAAGGATTATGGAATTTTATTACATCACCATTGGGTCATTATGATGTCATAAAACACATTATATATTTAAATGGTATTTAATTTTTACCAAAAAAATTTGATTGTCTCAGAAAATTATGAAAAATTAACCGTTGGATAATTTTGATGTTATGATTCCAAAAATAATATTTATTTTATCTAAATAATTTTCTAAATATTTGAATTTTCACTTTTAAAATAAAAACCGACATTTATAAAAAATTCACGGGTTTTGACAGAAATGGCTTTCAAACCTTAATAAAAATTTTAATTACATTCATAAAATTATAAGGTCATTTATATTTAATAAAAATTAATTTAATATTAATAATAATATTTTATTAAAATATTATTTAATTCAAAAAATCCCTTAATTTAATAAAATATAATTCTTAATTAAATAATAACCAAAAACACCATTTGTACTTTAAAAACTATTTACAATGTATCAAAAATGACTAGAAATTATATTCATTATTATATAAAAAAATAATGCACATGAACATAGTACTACTTATTTGTTACATAACCCCTTAAAATAGCCGCATAAGACCTAAGGGTAAGGTGTGCAATGGTGAAAGACTCTTGGGGAGGCTCGGATAACATCGCTCGAGTGGTAATCTCTATCAACTTCCACTTTTCCCATAGACGGTCCCGTTTGCGCTTGACATAATGAAGCTCATCTTGGGCTTGGTCAAGGGTGAAGCCCAAAGACGCCACCTCTTTTCCGAGCTCTGACAAATGGGCTTCATATGGGGAAATTCTACTGGATGAGGTCATCGTTTCCTTTGTCTGAGTAAAATTGGGTTCGTTAAAGCCATATATTTATACTACTCAAGTGATCACTGTTCAATGTCTATAAAAGTAACGGTCACCAATCTTAACATAAAACTAAATAATTTTACATCTTATAAAAACATTTTTCATAAAGAAACATTTAACTGGATCAAGAGGGATTTTCTATTAATGAAACTTTGGGTCGTTACAATGATAAATAAAAATGAAAAAGTCACATTTAGTTATCATTAAAAATTAATATAACTATTTCTTAGAGGATGGTACCAAGAAAATTGTAAAGTGAATTATAATCAATGTCATAAAATATTTTAGGGTATGTCGGTAAAGATAAATGTAAATCTATATTTAGTTATTATATTAAACTGATTGTCACTTTATCCTAAAAGGGTTTAGGATGTGCTAGTAAAATAATAGTATAAATAGTTACATTATTTGAAAATTATCAAGGGAAAAGATTAATGGAATGAATTACAATTATATTGATGATGAAATTATAAATATTTATAAGAATATAATAAAATTTAACATTGTAACATTTGATATTAAAGAGTTAAGAAGTTTGAATATTTTAAAATAGTTAAATAGTTAGGAATAGGATTCCTAAATCTCACATTATTCATAAATACTTTCTTTATTAATATTACTCACTAAAAGATTTTAGTGGGTGAGTTTTATCATATATTAATATAAAATGTGACTAGAATTACATATTATGAAATGAGTTAATAAAACCCTCTGAAAGTGCAGCACACTAAGGATGGTCTAGTATTTTATCATATATTATATGATTGATTGAAACTTATATTGTGTTCTTAAAATATTATTAAAATAATTTTAAGGATATAAAAGGTATCATATTGGAGAAAGTCTCCAATTTATCATTATTTCACATTTCCTGTATAAATTTGTATATAGATGTACATTTTTTTATATGTAATGATAATTTTCCTATCAAAGTATGACATTGAATTATCCCTGACTAATGTTCATCATTGAGTATTATAGTTTATAATGAAATTTTATGATTAGTATGAGTATGATTCTTGTAAAGAGATATATAATATGATTCTTTAGAGATATAGAATATTCTCATGTGACACCAAATAAAGAATAGGATTCTTTATGCGCATTTGATGGCCCATGAAGTGATTCCAGATGGAGTTTCATACATAAGTTTTTAGTATACTAATGGCTCATGGTATATAATTGACTCCCCACTACTTGGGGTTGGTGAGATTCCTATAATGACAACCTTTGTACTTTGTGACCCTACATACATAATTCTACATATTAAATTATCTAATGAAGGGATGGTTGGGTTTTATGTTGATTATTTCATGAGTTGGAGCTCAACAAAGATAAGATTTATCCCATTATATAATGAGTATTCCATTTAGTCCATCAATTTAGATATATTGTGGGATTGTGTATATGTATCTAGATATTTTATATATATCATGATAAAGGATATAAGATGTGTGAGGGTGAATAAAATGTGATTTAATCCCCAAACAGTTTAGTTTATACTCTCATATTCAAGAATGTGTGAGTTGTGTTTAGTACAAGAGGTGATTTGATTTTTGTTGTGATTTTTGGGAGTGAATATTTAGAGATAAATATATAATTAAGTATGTTGTATTTTTTGGTCAAAAAATAAATCAAATTCTAAGTTTTTTTAAATCAGGTGATGTCGTGTGATGTTCTCTTAGTGCTTATATATCATGAATAAAGTTCATTTTTCAAGTTTTACGGTTCGAGAGGTATAGATTACAACATGTGGAAGATTTAGTATACCCCACTACAACCCATGGACCATTCTACATTATCAATGAATATGTAGTAGTACATTTTCCATGCCACAGAACAGGGCCACCCTACATAGGAGGATGGGTCAGTTTTTGGTTCCTATGGATATTTTGGCACCTCTACGTCATAGTGGATTGGGAATGCCAAAGATCTATGTTGTTGGTTTTCAACAGTTATGGGGTTTTTGTGACCTCCATTTCACAAATGAGAATATAATTCCATATAATTAATTTGGATGAAATTATTTGCTTTTATAGAATTATTGAAATCTATACCAGGTCCCATGTGCCATGCCACAATTAGTAGGTTATAGAAGACAACACTATAGTGGGATAAGACCATGCCACAAAAGTTTTGGTGGATTTAAATGGTTCTGGAGTTTTCAATCCCTCCATGCTACATCACCTGGACAACATCATATATTCTATATTAATTATGTAAAAAAACTACTAAATAATAAGTTACACCATAATCCCCTAGACCATGTCGTAGAAGGATACTTCTAGCCAGTTTGAGGGTTAATGCTGACTTGGATTTATTATAAGTCTGTGGTGGTTATTATATTCTTAAAAAAGACTACGGATTTCAAATTTATTTATTAGTATCTTTTGAAATGATATAAAAAGGATGATTTTGGAAGAGGATTTAGTTGTTTGAATTTGAATTTCAAACTCAAAATTTAAAATAAAAATAAATGAGTTGTTGTGTTAGAGGACTTTGAGAACAATTGTATAGAAAAATTCAATGAGGGGTTGGAAGAATAAAAAACTAAATCAAATATGAAGAAGGGTTTTTCATATTAGAGCAGAGTGAAGAGACTGTACCAGAATTTATATAGGTTTAAGAAGAATAACATCATCACTTCACCATTTGAATGGAATGATTAGAAGTATTTTAATTTATTGATATCAAATTTTATGTTATCATTATTTCAGTGTAGTGTGAATTATCATAGTTAGGAGACCCGATGTAATTTGAGTTCAAGGATAAACCCTGATCATTGTACCTCCATCTGAAAACCGGTGGGTAATATGATATCGGTGGACTTCAGATCATACCAAGTATAATCCTTCTCATTTTGATAGGTAAACCTTATAAATATGTTGTTTCATTCATGTGTGTTTGTGTGTCTATTGAATAGTGATTAAGATTCAAATTAACCAATTAATAATATTATTTCAATAAGAAAAACATAAAATATTTTGAATCAATGATCCAACCCCCCCCCCCCCATAATTCCTCATTGATCCAAGATGTTCTTTTCCAAGTGGTAAAAGAGAGACAGTTACCTCGTTGGTGATTTTTTTATGTTTAAGATGAATTTTCTCTTTATTGAAAGTGAATAGTTCTAAATTTGTGGTGTTTTTCATAGAAAACCATAATTCATTTAATAGTAAGGGGATTTATACCTTTTGTGGGAAAAATAATCTTATCTAGAAGGAAAGGATTTTGATGTATATTATTTCAAATAGATTATAAGTTCTTGAGGATGGAACTAATGGGTTTCCACCTCATGCTAAGAATGTTTCGTTGATAGGAATACATAAAAAATATTGTGAACAATGGTCATGATAGAAATGATTTAATATTATCATTATCTGAGAATGAATTTCTCAAAGTGATAGGTATCACAACATCCAAACACATTTGGGATAAACTTTTTAATATCTATGAATGCAATAATAAGGTTAATCATCCTAAGATATAGATTTGGATATTGAAATATTAATATTTAAATATTTAAACATATAAAATTGTAGATGATTTCTTCACAAGTTTTAATGAGGTTTTGAGTAAAATCATAAGTTATGGTGACAAATTAGAAGATACTGCATGTGGTTGAGAAGATACTTAGTATATTGCCTTATAGTTTTAAGGCTAAATTTTCTACTCTCGAATATAGATATCCAAAATCACTTACTATAAATTATTTATATAGTATTATCATTTAATATGTGATGAGGAAAGAATATACTATCAAGAATAACTATAAGTATGAAAAATAAATCTCTTTTAAGGCCTCAAATAGAGATAATCATAAGAAGGTTGATGAAGAAGATGATGATTTTTCTGATTCTAAATCAGATTTGATTCAAAATTTTTATAATATGATGTCACCAATCTATATAAATGTTATTATAGGTAGTGGAAATTTTAAATGTAAAAAACTACTTAAATTATTTAGGTGGGGAGGAGTTTTATATTTTTTCTTCAAATTTTCCTAAGTTAAAAGAATATGGTGATATCTATGATGAAGAAGTACTAATGAGAGTCTTTAAAATGATATCCTCAATGTTTAAAAAATCATGGGTCTCTTCTAATAGTAAGAATAAAAATCCTTAAAATTAAATAGGGTAAATATCTTATCAAATTGTGAATGTAGTTATAGGAGTGATGTGGAAGAGGAAATACATATGTAAATATATTTTGGGGAAATAATTCTCATTGAAAAGGTGAATGAAGAAAAATTTACTATATAAATTAGTAGTTAAGTTAAATTCAATAAATAAACTGAAATTTAATTCTTTCTGAAAACATAACTCCAGGAGTCTCTTGCAAATATCTCTATGTTGGAAAATGGACAAGAAATATGATGATGGAAAATCAATCTTCTAGAAGCAATGAATTGGTTCTCATTAAAGATTAATTAATGTTTCAGGAAGAAGTTGATGACTTGAATATAATAGTTTCTAAACTAAATAATTCATTATTCATGATAAAAGAGGGAGTACAAGAGAAATAATATGAGTTCAATATTTTACAACAAAGATTGGTGAGTATAGAAAAAGGTATTGAAAAATATGAGGTAAATTTTTCATAAATATATTCTTGAAGTTGGGAAAGCTAAAGTATGTTCAAGGATCATGGAAATTATCAAGTATCAGTATCAAATAAAAATGAAAACCCTGGTAGAACTTGTGTAATGTCTGAGTAGAAGATTGATATCAAGAATACCAATCTTGTAGAAAATTCAAGAGAGTTTATAGATTTTTGAAATTTATAGATCACTTATTAGAATAGAAAACTACTACAAATGGTGAAGAAAAAATGGCTAATAAGAAGTTGGATATGAAGAAGTAATAGTCATGAGTTTTCCAAAATTTTGGTTTGCATAAAGGATCCAAAATTAATAGTGTAAATAAGGATAAAATATAGGTTTAAAATTCTAGACATCATGATGTCTATAAAAGAAAATATGATTTTATGGTTATTGTTATCACTACAGAGGTTATGATAACATAGAAATAATTTTTTTGGTTTAATTAAAAATACTACTATGAGTCTAGATGGTTTATAAGACAAAAATTGAGGGGGATTCATCTCACTCAAAAGATAAAAATTCAGAGACAGCCTGTGAAATATGAATTAAAAAATGAAAATATATTTCAACCATTGGATGTTGTTTGTGATTGATATGAGAAAACATGTCATCTTGAAAAAAGTATGTCTTGTTATGTTACCAGCTCAATTTTTCTCAAGATGGAGAGATGATATGTTTCAAAATGGAAATGAGAAAGGTAAATAAAAATCAATACTTTTTTATGTTTCCTATAAAGTATCTAAAGTATAATGTCCATGAATTTGGGAGAGTAGTTATTCTTCTCATATGAAAGGATATATAAATCCTCTCAAGGATCTTGAAAAACATAAATAAGGCTTTGTGGCCTTTTTAAATGATGGATCACTCTAAATCAAAGTTTTTGGATCATCATTTATTTGTAAAGATCAACCGAAATACAAAATCACATTATATGTTGAAGGTATAAAACACAACATTCTTAGTGTGTCTCAGTTATTTGATGAATTAAATGAAGTTATCCTTCCTAAATATAGGTTTATTGAGATGATATTGAAATATGGGTGTATCTTTACATGAGTACATATAATAATAGGAATTTTTTTCAGATTGGTGATGTTGTAAATTATTTTTATTAAAGAATGAAAGAATATAATCAACTATAAAATCAAATACTTGGTCATATTGGCCAAAATAACATGTTTTATCTCACTTATATAGACATTTTTGATGATTTTCATAAGTTCAAATGATAAATGAATAGGGTGTTTTCCAATTTTAAATGGGGAATGACTATGAATAATCTACACAAGAAGTTTTAAATACAAAATACTCGTCCTTTAGATCTTTTTAACTCAAAAATTTGTGGACCCATGTGGAAACAATCAAATAATAGTGATAAGTATTTAATTTCCTTAATTAATTATTTTAATCATATTACATTAATTATGTTTATGAAATATAAATCATATGTATTAAATAGGTTTAAATGTTTAGGAGATGTATATAGAAAGAGTGTAGTTACTATTTTAATAATATTCAAACTAACAAGGTTTCTAGGTTTACCAATTGAATATTTTATTATTATCTTAAATTGAATTGAATTCTTCCTAATTTTAGTGCACCATATGCACCATAAAAATGGTGTGTCAGAATGAAATAATGTAAGTCTATTGGATATTCCTTGAACTATGTTACTAAATCATGAAACATATCATTTTTTCTGGAGATAATGAATTGGATTAGTTATTCATATCTAATATTTTTATAGGTAAAAATTATATATGTCATCATAATAGATTTATTACAAGAAATATTCAAGTTTTAAGTATCTAATAGTGTTTTTTAGCCCTTGTATTATAAAAATAAATGGTCAAAAGCTTGTAAAATTTGAAAGATGTATTGATTGTATCTTCCTTTGTTATCCACCAAATGGAATAAGATATCATTGTTAAAAAAGTATAAAATAAATATTTTTTTGTTTCTTTTAAAGTGATGGAACACATAAATAAAGTGAATTATCATGAAAAATAAAAAAATTTAAGTTATTAAGATGGTCTATTTTTTTGAAATAATAAGTTTAAGCTATATAAAATACTGAGAATAATAAAGAATTTTTGGATAAATAATTATATTATAAAATTAAAATTTTTAAGAAACATATTGTTTACATTATCCCAATTTGAGAAAGAATGCTTTGGTAAAAAACATCATTAGAAAATAACGACATAATATTCAAACTAGAAGAACTTTGAGAACAAACTCTCATGTCTTACTATTCTCTGAATTTAAACCAAAATATGTGCAAGAATAAAAAACATCAAGAGTGGCTTAATGTAATGAATTAATATTTTTGATTATATTTAAAATAATAAGACTTTTGAGTTGGTTCCTAGTTCCAAAAAAAATAACATCATTGGAAAAATGTTGGTGTTCTAAAACAAGATGAATTAAATTGGTAAGGTTGTGATAAATAAAGAAAGATTTGTTTTTTAGGGATATTCACAAGTGCAATGATTTGAATTTAATTAAACCTTTACAGTGGTTTTAATACTTAAAAAAATAATAATTTTTCTTTTTATTGTAGCACAAATGCATTGAAAGATCATTCAAATGGATTTCAAGTCATTCTTCCACGGAGGTAGATTAGATGTGGTAGTTTATGTAAAAAACCATGTGGTTTCATTCTAGTTGAAGATTATGATTGTGTTTGAAGGTTAAAATGGATTTATATAGGCTAAAGTAAGACCTAAGATCTCGGTATTATAATCTTAAAACCCTCCTCAAGAGAATTAATTTTAGAAAACAAAGAGTTTATAGTAAAAATGTACATTAAAGATGATAATAAGTTATATTTAATTATTATTATTTATGTATATGACATTATATTTCTAGAAATACTGAATGAGTTTGTGAAGAATTTTCAAAATAAATGAATAATATTTTTTTGAAATATTCTTTCTTGGTGAGATGATATACTTTCTTTTATTATAAATTTTTCAATAAAAGGATTATTATAAGAACCTGGCCTTAAAAATTACATAATATTTATTTTTATTCAAGAATTTATTTTCATTCACATTTAGGATTTTTTTAGGTTTATTGTTTTATATAATTATTTCATAACTCATATATAACGAAACTATAAAATATAAAGTGGACACTTTTGAATTTTATCCAATTATTTCCTTAATATTAATTTTTTAAAATAAAGTTTGATATCTTTTATAAATACTCTTCATGACTTTCAACATGAATTATTACAATACCTTACATATCCTTAAAACCTATAAAAATATTTTAAAAACTTGTGATGAGAAAAATGTCTCTATAAGGGATATGAAAAATAAAAGAAATCATTAGTTTGGTAAAAACATGAAAACTCATATAACCTTTACCTTTATTTTCAAAGTTCTTTGAGAATATAAAATAAAACATTCTCACATTAATAAAAAAACAAATTTTGCTCGAATAAAATCATTAAAACCCATAGTAAGAAAATAAACCTATTTTTGTGACCCTGAGCATCATATACACAAACCCTTTCAAAACCCTTTTAATTGGAATAACCATAAGGAAGAATTAAAACATAATCATTACCCAATGCCTTAGAGATATATAATGGGGATAAATCTTAGTATAAGCTATATCAGGCTCAACCATGGGAAATTATGGCACTCAACCCTTCATATAAGATCTATCGGGATCACCCATTTCTCATGAGCAATAATGGGGCCCAACCTTTTGCATAAGTTATATCAGGCTCTCCCATGAGATAAAACAAAGCCCAACCCTTTGTATAAGCTATATCAGGTTCACCCAGTTCATAAAATTATCAATTAAAAAATATCTATTAAAATACTCTCATCATAAAACCCTTTTAAAAATCTTTTTAAACCCATATGAAAAACACTTTCAGATAATAATATTATTTTCTTTTAATAACCCATTTTAAATACCAAAATGAACTTTTATTTGAAACCCCATTTTCAATAAAAAAATAACCAAAAGATAAATCTGGATTTTCATTTAATATAACATGAAATCATGAAAATTAATATAAAAATAAAATAATGTCTAGGGTGGTAGAAAGTCATTTTCACCATATATGTTAGGAATGTAACATTCCATTTGTAGTTTGTCAAAATGTTTCTTATAAAAAAATTGAAAATATTCCTTTTAAGAACCTTTGAATGAAATTAAAAATTGAAATAAAATTTCCATTATAACCCTTTTATATCCTTATAAATAAATATGTATAATAATATCAAGAATATTGACATCGAGAAAATATTTTCAAATTAAATCTTTATTCATTAAAAGTTCCACATACCACTTTGAACAATTAAATCATAAGCCCAATGAAATAATGAAATTTTAAAATAATTAAATAAAATGATAATAGATAAAATTTGGATACATAATTTACAAGGGTTTGTATATACACCTTATAAAATAATAAATGTGCATATCATCATGAAATGCCTCAAAGAAAGGAGATTGAGACGAAGTACCTTACCTTGAGTTTGAAATGTCATGTGTATCTTTATCTTCCTAAATAATAAACTTATGTTAATTATTTAATTTCTTCAGAACCTTTTTCAAGTTATCATTAATTTTATTTTACTTATTAAAATTTTTTATACAACTACTTAAAAAATCAAGTCTACATCAGGTGTTTTGACCATGTTCGGTTTATGTGTCAAAACGACTAAGGTTGGTTTTAAAAGTTCAATGAGGTAATTATATAAAAATATCCAGCATAATAATAAATAAATAATTTTCATATTTATATAAAAATTATTATTTTAAAACAAATCATTAATTATGGTTGTGAAATATTAATCAATGTTACAATCATGGAGACGGTAGGTCATACGTAAGCATGAGTAACATTCCCAATTTTCAATGATTGTTTTGGAAAGAAGGAAAGTAATGTTAATCTTTAATGAATTATATCTATATAAAATATACCATAATATTTAATCATATATAATTATATATATAATTCTTATGATTTAAAAATAATCAAATCACTTCGAGGAGGTGGTAGGCTACATGTCTACAAACAACGTTACCACCTTTTTCAATGTGTGAAAAAGTAATAAAGAATATAATAAAATATATTTCAATAAAGGTAATTATTTCATTAATATAATATATGTGTCATTTGTTTCACATATTTATAATTAAATTCATACTTAATATATTCCATGTAATGTGTGAACGTATCACATAACTTTGAGGAATCCATATTATACATGCCCACAAACGATGTTATCATATTCCCACAAAATAGAAAGCATGAAGGAATGTGATATACAACAATTACAGAAGTATTAATACAACATAAATGTCATATATTTCATATAATAATATTATGTTCATCATAATTCCCAACCATAAGTTATGGTAAAGGAAAAAACGAATGAAATTTTTTCGTTAAGCGGTGGTTCGCCTTACACACGAGTGATAATTTCATTACCCACTTGATGGAAGTGTGTGTAGGTATAGGTAAAACCATTATCCTACTAAAATATTATTATATTAAGGATAATTGTTTATTATATAATCATTAAATAAGAACAATTTAATGGTTTTATAAATAAATAAAACAAAAGCAATCAATGGTTAGATTTAATCCCCAATTTAGGGTTCATAGATGATATTAGGTATTTTGGGAGCTTATTAGGGTAGTTTTTTGGATGATCCAAAGGTCTTGAGTGGTGTCAAAATGTGTGGAGGGTGAGTTCCATATTATAGTGGAGGAGGAGTGGTATTCTTGTAAATATTAAAAGGTGAACACTATTGGGAGGTTTCTCATACATAATGTTCTTTAAAAATTAAAAACAAATGGATTAATGTGGATTTATGGTCAATCCTCACTCACTCCACACAAAAATAAAATCATTTTTGTTATTTGTTCCTTAATCTTTAAGTTTCTTTATTTTTTCATTTTTGTTTTTCATTTAGGTATTTAGATTTCTAACTTATGTAATTCATCCATTAAGACTAAATTAAAGAAGGAATAATTATAAAATTTAAACCCAATGACTCTAAAATATTACATCTAATTTATAAAATAAAAATCCCAAATGTGTTGGAAATTAATTTTAACAGAAACACGTTTAACGTGAAAAAAACATTATTGTAACCCAAAGTGCGCTAACAAAGTTTTTACTATTTATGGGTCAATATTTTAATTATAAATGATTAATTGTAATATTAATGGAAAATATATGATATTTAATGGTAATTATAAATCACTTGGAATAATAAATTAATTTTAATAATTTTAAATATTTTAATAAAATATAATTTATTTTACTTAATTATTAACTAAATAATTCATGTATTGGCATTTCTTAAGCATTTAATGTAATTATATCATCTTAAAAAATCGAATATATATTATTATGATAAAAATAACTCATTTATATTCTAAAATAATATTTTTAACCAAACCTATGTATCTTCTTCTCTAATCCAAATATTCATTAGTGTTAAAATAAATAGAGGTTCCCTTTTTTCATTTTCCTTAATTTATTATATAGGTCACTTTCATAGGATATAATCCATATAAATCATAAAAATAGAGCCTAGTATTGTTAAGGTATTCAAATTTCTAGATAATTGGTTTTGGAAAAGTTTTGGGTTATTTATAAACCATGTATTCTAAGACTAATCAAAGTAAGCTTGTTCTAACCTTAGTCAGTATAAGTAATTTTAACTATTTTCACTAATCATTTTTTGTCACAAAATTAAGTTAATATTATTATACCAAAAATTTCATTCTGATTACTAATATTTATACACATTTTTCTAAATTCAATCCATAGAAGTGGAAAAAATTACTTTAAAATTAATCCCACAGAAAGGATGACACATCAAGTTTTTAAAGAGAAAATTTAAAACGTTTGACATGTTTTTATATCAAATTTCAATGTGAAATTGATTAAAATTGCCTAAATTTGATTTATTGATATAAAATTGAACTAATTATACTTTAAAATCAATTCAAAACTTAATTTAACTTTATAAATAAATTAAAAAAATAGTAGTTTTCAATAAAAATTCAGTATATTTTACTATTCATATAAACATTAAACTTCTCAGAAAAATATCAAAAATTACCCCAAAGTAAATTTTAATATTCTACATTAAAAAATGTAGTTTATTTTGTCATATAATAATTATAAAATTTTCCTAATTTATTTTTAAAATTGGTGTGTCATTAAAAGGTGGTAAAACTACTTTTAGGAAAAATACAGTTTTTAAGCATAGAACTAGATTTATTATTATCTTTTTTCAATAAAACCAACTGTATGAATATCAAAAAAATTATAACCTTATGTAAACATAATTTATTTATTCATATTAACACCTACCAATATAACTTCCAGGAAATAAGTTCTATATTAAACAATTATATCAACCGTATATTGTTAATCAGTAAGACTCGGCCTTGGGTGTAACACATGTTATCACATAAACTAGATGTTACATGCAATTTGAGACAAAATTGGTGTTTAGTATAATTTAATATAAACTATGAATTATGTTTAACTTAATTTATCAAATTATAGTAATAAATGTTAAGGAATATATTTCATAAAATCTCAGGTTGTTACATCCTACCACCCCTTAAAAAATTGTACCCTCATAATTTGGACTTTATCTCGGTAAAAAATGTTTGTACATTTGAAAATACTATAGTTAAAGATGTTGTATTCCTAAATTTTATGAATTATATTATTTTCTAATAATATAAGGAAATATATTTATATGATATATTTTTATAAGAAAAATTTCATCCTCATAACATTCCCAAAATTATAATGAATATCCCTAGAAATAAAATTATTCATCAAAGAACATATAAACCCTAAAGTTTATAAATAATATAAACTCATGTACCAAATTAAAGACATAATTCCCGTTGAACTAAATCTTTACATAAACATAAACCCAACTAAACATTTCCTAAAAAATCCTTCATAACTTTATGATCACATCACTTAAAACCTCAGAAAGAGTGTCTAAAAACATTGATAGTATGGTTAACTTTAAAAAAATACTAAGATCCCTAAGGCTTCCATCACTTCACAAAATTTCCCAACATCAACTATAGTAGCAGAAAAATATTTTACCATACCTTTTTGTTTCTAATCTTGATGATTTCCACCTAGAGTAAGTAACTTCAGACACAAGCTATCGTAATGTACCAAATCATTACAGCTAAAACATATCATTGTTGATTATATATTTGTTATATGAATCTTTTATTGTTCAAAACTCTTCTATTTACACCCATGAACCTTGTGACCAAACATACCACATTAATAACACTTTTCGGATCCAAACATAAATTCACCAAATTGTATTTTACCACACATGGAACAAGTTTTAGGATTACCTATCGAATTGTTAGTTGGTTTCTTCTTTATTTCCTACCACCTTTACCATTTATTCCTCTTTTCATCTCATGGAACTTAAGTTTGATGAAACTCCATTTCAACTTTCTCAGCATAGTAAACCACTTTATCATAACATTAAATTCATGTGTGGCCAAATATCTTCATATATTCGGTTTCAATCCTGAGTAAAATATATTAATTTTACTATAAATGTCTCAAATAAAATATGGAATATACCTAGAAAATTTTGTGAACTTTTCTTCATACACGTCCACTAAATATTCATCCTTTTTATTTAATTGTAATAATTTTTTCTCCATCCTAAGTAGAACAACCTTAGGTAAATATTTATAAAGGAATATATTCTTATATGTCTCCCATTCCATGGAATCAAGATCATATCTCTCTCTTGTATTCTTAACCAAATACCAGAATTGGTCATATTCACCTACTAAATGATAAATGGAAAGGGTTTACTTTTAATATTCTGAACATCCTAGACATAAAGTATCTTCTCTAGGCCATTGATCCATCCTTTGGCTACAAATGGGTCAGATGATACACCAAATTATGGTGGATGTTGTCTCATAAAATTATCCACTATAGAAATTCTCTTCTATAGTATATCGGGTTCCTCTATAGCATGGATACCCCCACCACTAATATCTTGTCTAAACTGATCCATTACTACAAAAAAATAGTTTCATTTTGACTCCAACCGTCTCATGATTCTTTCTTGGAAGGATATTTTCCTATCGATTCCTTCCCAATACAACATGCATGTTTCCTCTGTGGAAAGCCATTCTGAATAAATGAAATTTTATGAATCAATATAGAAATCCTAAAATGATTAATCATTTAAACTTAACAATAATGTTAACTCTTCTAAGTTAATTCTATTAAAACTTTTCTGACCTCTAAATTTATCTAAACCTTTCCTTTGATACAAACTATAAGGACCCGAACATAAAAATTATATAATTTTGAGTTTTAGTTAAGAAATTAATTTCCTTCACATTGATGATCTTTTACAATTTAGATTTTTATTGAATTAGTACATAACTCATATATAAAAAACTATAAAATAAAAAGTTGTCACTTTCAAATTGTATCCATTTTTTCCATAATCTAAATATTTTAAAATATAGAATTTTCTCTTTTATGAAGACTCTTCATAAATTTCAATACGACTTCATCTAATCCCTTACTCATCCTTAACCCCTGTTAAAACATTTTCAAAACATAGGATGAGAAAAGAAGATTAGTAAGGGATATACAAAATAAAGTTAACTGTTAGTTCAGTAAAAACATGAAAACTCATATAATGTTTACCTTTATTATAAATGTTTTTTCTGAATATGAAATAAAAAAATTTCACATGAATAAAAAACACACATTTTTCTCAAAAAAAATATCTAATTTGCATAGAAAGTAATAAAACCTATTTTGGTGACCTAGAGCATCATATGCATAGACCCTTTCAAAACCATTTTAATTAGAATAAACAAAATGTTGACTTCCAACATTATTATTAACCAATGCATTAGAGATCTATAATGGGTAAAAACCATATTATAAGCTATATTGGGCTCACCCATGAACTATTATGGGGATAAATCCCTCATATATGATATAAAGGGATTACCCATTTCTTATAAACTATAATGGGGCTCAACCCTTCATATAATCTATATCGGGCTCACCTATGAGAAATAATGGGGCTTAATCCTTCATATAAGCTATATCGGGATCAACTTTTTCATCTAATTCTCATGTGTTATATCAAGAGTAAAATAATCTCATTATAAAACCCTTTAGAAAAGTGCTTTAAAACCTATATGAAAAATACTTTCAGATAAAATACTATTTTCTTGTAAGAACCCATTTTCAATCCCAAAACACCATTTTCTTTGAAATCTCATTTTCAATGCCAAAATACCCAATAGATATGGATGGATTTTAATTTAAAGAAACATGAAATACTTAAAATTAATAAATAAAATAAAATAATTTTTATTATAGAGGAAATGCCATTTTCACCATGTACGTTAAGAAAGGAACATTCATTTTTTCATTTGTCAAAACATTCGGGATACAAAATGTAAAAAGATTCATTTTTAAAACATTTGAATGAAATTAAAAATAGGAATAAAATTTCCTATATAACTCTATTATATCCATATAAATAAATATTTAAAATATTATCAAGAATATTGGCATGGAGAATTTATTTTGAAACTAAATGTTTAAACATTCAAAGTGTCACATACCACTTTGAACATTTAAATCATAAGCCCCATGAAATAATAACATTTCAAAAAAATTAAATAACATAAAAATATATAAAATATGGATATATAATTTCTAATTGTCTTTATATACATCTTATAAAATAATAAAAGTGTATATCATCAATAAATTCCTCAATGAAATGAGATTGAGATGAAATCCCTTACCTTAAGTCCAACTTTTCACGTGTGTCTTTATCTTCTTGAATAATAAAATTATATTAATTATTTACATTATTTAGAAACTTTTTAAATTTTATCATTACTTTTATTTCACTTATTATGTTGTTTTATTCAACTACATAAACAATTAAGTCTACATCGGGTGTTTCGACCATATTCGATTTATGTGTCAAAACGACTAAGGTTGGTTTTTGATGGTCAATAAGGTAATTATATAAACATATCAAGAATAATAATCATTATATAAATATAATATTTATAAATCAATTATAATTTTAAAACTAATCATGAAATATGGTTATGAAAAATGAAGCAACGTTACAATCATGGAGACGATATGTCATACGTATGCACGAGTAACATTCCCATTTTTCAATGATCAGTATGGAAAGATGGTATGTAAAAAAAATTCTATAATCATAATTATATAATATATACCATATTATTTATTGATATATAATTATATATATAATTCTTTTGATGTAAAATGAATCACAGCTCTTTGAGTAGAAGGTAATCCACACGTCCATGAACAACGTTATAATTTTTTCAGTGTGTGAAAAGGTAATAAAGAAAATAATTTTTTATATTTATAAAAGGGTAATTATTTCATGAATATAATATTTATGTAATTTATTTCACATATTTTTAACTAAATCCATCTTTAATACATTCCATGTAATGTTTGAATGTATCACATCGGTTTGGGGAGGTGGTGGTCCACACATCCACAAATGATGTTATCATATTCCTACAAAATGGAAAGCATTAAGGTTTTTGTTATTTAAAAATTTAATAATTATTAAGAAGATATAAATATCATATATATCATATAAAAACAATATTTTCATCACAATTCCCAACCATGTGATGTGGAAAAGGAAAAAAACAAACGACATTGTTTTGCGAAGATGTAGTTTGCCTTACACATGAATGGTAATTTCCATACCCATTTGATGGAAGTTTGTGTAATAGTAGGTAAAACCCTTAACATAAAAACATATAAATATATTTAGGATATTATTTGTATTATATAATCATGAATAATTTATTGTTTTTATAATTAAATAAAAAAAATTGTTTGTTGAAGAATGTTACCTCTTTGTTTGGGTAACTCTTTTTGGTTTGCACGAAAGGGCTTCATTTTTTGACATTATTCCAAAAGTGAGGATTCTATTATGAGAGTAATGATGTTGGAAGATTATTTTGGTAGTTTCATTAAGATATAAATTGCTTGAGAGGTTTGAATAAGTTGGGAGGTTGAGTGCCTTTTATAGTGGAGGGGAAGTGGAATTATTATAAATATAAAAAGGTTAACACTATTGGGAAGTCTCCCTTGAAACATGTTATTCCAAAATTAAAAATAATAGATTAAAGGTAAATTATGGTCGATCCACCCTCACACCACACAAAAATAAAATCAGTTTTATTTTTTTCCATAGTCTTTATGTTTATTTATTTTTTTCATTTTGGTATTTCATTTAGGTAGCTAGATTTCTAACCCATGTAATTCATAAATTAAGACTAAATTAAAGTGATAATTATTATAAAATTTTGATCAAATTATTATAAAATATTACATCTTATTAATAAAATAAAAATACCATATGTGTTGGAAATTAATTGTAACAAAAACACATGTAATGCGTAAAAACACTACTTTAACCCTAACTACGCTAACAAAGTTTTTACTATTTATGGGTTAATATGATAACTATAAAAGGTAAATTGACCCATTAATGGGCCATATTTTATATTTATTAAAACTTATAAATCCATTTCCATAATATAAAACTTTTATTAATTTTAAATCATTTAACAAAATATTATTTATTTTATTTGATTACTAACTAAATAATCCATGTGTGGGAATTTATGGAGAATTTAATGTAATTATATCATATGTAAAAATTAAATATAAATTATTATGATAATATAAAATCATTTATATTACAAAATAATATTTATAACCAAACCTATGTATAGTATTCCCCAATCCAAATATTTATATCTGTTAAAGATAAGGGAGGTTCCTTTTCTGTCTTTTCCATTATATAACTTATTATATAGGTCATTTTCCTAGAATAGTATCACAGTAACTCATATAAATAAAGACTAATATATATAGTTTTTAAATATGTCTCTATTATAGGTTTTTGACAAGTTTTAGTTCATTTATAATATTTATATTCTAATTTAAAGAATTAAGTAAGCTTGTTATTACCATAATCACAGTAATTAATTTCAACTATTTTCACTAATAATTTTAGTCAAAAAATTAAGTTGATATTATTAAAACAAAAAATTCATAATGATTAAAAATAATTATATATATTTTATAAATTTTATTCCCAAAATCCTTTAAATTAACTTAAAATTAATCCTGTAGATGGGATGAGGCAGTGGAATTTTAAAGATAAATGAAGTTTGACATGTTTTTATTTCCAATTACAATGTGAAATTTATTCAAATTACCTAAATTGGATTTATTTATATATAATTTAATGAATTATAGTGTAAAATAAATTCCAAACATAATTTAACTATATAAAAAAATAGATGAAAAGGAAGTTTTTAATTAAAATTCAGTATTTTTCAGTTTTAATTAAAACATGAAACTTCTTAGAAAATTTACCAAAAATAACCCAAGTAAAAATTAGATATTAAACTTTAAAAAATGAAGTTAATTTTTTCATATAAAATTATAAAAGTGCCAAAATTTATTTTTAAAATAGTTTCTACATTAAAAGGTGGTAAAACAACTTTTAAGACAAATATAGTTTTTATCATAAAATTGGATTTATTCTTATCTTATGCCAATAAAATATATTGGATGAATGTAAAAAAAATTATAAAATTGTGTAAGAATAATATATTTATTCATATTTACACCCAACAATATAACATCGAGGTGATAACTTCCATATAAAATAGAAATATAGAATGTATATTACGGTTTTGTAAGACCTAACCTTCTATATAACACACGTTATCAAAGAAACTCGATGTTATGTGTAATGTAAGATAAAATTGGTTTTACGTATAAAACAATATATACTTTAAATTCCATCTAACTCAATGTAACACCCTGATATTTTTTGAAATTGTTTTGGAATAAATTTAATCTTTTCAATATTTTCCATTTGACACAGCACTTAATATAGCTTGTGTTATATGAAAGCACTAAGTTTATTTTTTTTGCATGAAAAAACAAGTGAATATTTCACTAAATGAAACAATTAGAATATATTTTGGTATATGCAACACTATTTTTGGCTTGTGTTACACTTAATTCTGAGTTCCTTTGATAGCTTTTGTTACATGTAAGACTGAGTTTTAGCAAACTATGATACACTATTAATATTAATATTAAAATATTATTATAGTTTTCAACTAGTTTTTGGAATGGATTTTTTGTATAGGATTATTTAAATTATGAAAAAATGGTCTACACAAGCCTGTAAAATAAATACTTGGTTATCAATTAGTTATAAATGAAAGTAAGAACTATTTGAAAATAATGGAATTCATATTCTAAGAAAATTATGTGAAAACACCATTTTATCTTAATAAATTGAGAAAACCACTATTGATGAATTTTTTTAATAAAATATATATATTATATATTCAATAAAAAAATTTACACTCATCAAATAGTTTTTATAGGAACAAGATAAGAATAAATCCAATTTTATATATAAAAAGATGTGTTTTTTCTAAAAGGTAACTTTAACACCATTAATGGAGAACTCATTTTAAATCTAATTTTTATGCTTTTTTAATTTTTATTTGAATAAATAAATGTAATTTTTGAAATTGGAATATCAAAATTTACTTTGGGTTAATTTTTGGTATGTTTCAAAGAAGTTTCAATTGTTGATGAATAGTGAAAGATATTGAATTTTAATTCAAAACTTTTTTTTCTAATTTATTTATATAGTAAAATTATCTATTAATTGGTTTTAAAAGTATAATTATATAAATTTTACATAAAGTAATCCATTTTAGGTCATTTAAACCAATTTAACATTAAAATTAGATATAAAAACATTTTTAACTTTTGGACTTTGGGATTTAAAAACTCACTTTCGTGACACGTCCATGAGATTAATTTTAAATTAATTTTAGTCACTTATGCGATTATAATTTAGAAAAATGGATTCCATAATTGGAATTAGAGTAATTTATAATTTAAATTCTATTAAATTTATTTTTTTATCAAAAAAATTATAGGAAGTAATTAAAATTTATAACGGAAATTAAGGTAAAAATGTAGTTACTTAATGACTAAATTTTAATCTTAAATGGATATGTGACCTTGAAACTTCTCCAAAATATATTTTCTAGACATATTTATACCAAGTACCCCCTTGGATCAAAAATTAAGAATTATTATTGGAATATTATTTAAGGGAGACCTCTCAATAGTTTTTACCATTTAATTATTTACAAGAATGTCCCTCCTTGACTATAAAAGGGAACTCACCCCCCCCCCCCATCCTCACTTCTTCACACCTCTCAATAAATTTTGTCTCATCCAAACCCTGGCCGAATAAGTTAAAAACTTTCATCTTCTAAACCTATAATCCTCACTTTGGTCAGAAATCAAACCAAATTAGTCCTTTGGGGAAAACAAAAAAGGAATTACCCAAAAAGATATAACATCCTTCCACAAGCTCTTTTGTTTTACTTTCATTATCTAACCCCTCACTTATTCTTATTACATTATTACATAATAAAATTAGTATCACAAATTTACTAATATTTTGTTATTCTAAATTTCCAACCTACACCTACACACACTTCCACCAAATGGGTAATGAACTCACAATTTGTGTGTACGGAAGACTACCACCTCACAAAACAATGTCGTTTGTTTTTCCTTTTCCACCTATCATGGTTTGGAATTATGATGGGAATAATATTTTTATATAATATATATTATATCTATGATTTATTTATTATTCTTTAATTATTACATAAAACATACCTTCATGCTCTCCATTTTATGTAAATATGATAACTTCTTTTGCGGACGTGTGGACTACACAACCTCAAAGAAATATAATTTATTCACACATTACATAGAATTTATTAAGGATGGGTTTATTAAATTTATAAGATATATATGACATAATAATTCTACTGTAATGATAATACATATATACATATACATATATGTCATTTATTTTCCTTCTTTCAATACGCCAAGAAAACGGGAATAATATACATGTGTACGTGTAGCCTACATTATCTATGAACTTCATATTCCATTTCATATTAATACATTTTATATATTTTTATAAATATTTATATACTGAATATAAATCTTATCTCCTTTTCAAAAGTTATGAATGGATTAAATTTTTATAATACCCATTTCATTTCATGGGTTGTGATACGATGTTTATGAAACCCATATCTTTTTATGGGTCATTGTATGATGAATGTTTGGTTATCTTGTGTAAAATGCTTGAATGATTCAAATATATAATGGGTGGGACCTATATCTTCCTCCAATTCATTGGGTGATGAAGGATGACTCATGAGTATATATTTTATGAGTGAACTTGATTACATTTACAAAATGTTATGTGTATACCTTGTTTTATGTCCATAAATTTATGAGTGGGCCTAGTTGCAGGCCCATAAGTTTATGTGTGAACCTGATTGCATGATCACAATGTTATGTTTGAACTAGATTAAATATTCACAATTTTATGCAAGAACCTAATTATATTTTCAAAATGTTATGTGAGAACTTGATTACATGTTCATAATGTTATGAATGAACCTGATTATATGTTTACAAGGTTATGCATAAAACTAATTACATGTTCAAAAGGTTATGGGTGAACCTAATTACACGTTCACAATGTCATGCATGAACCTGATTACATGTTCACAATGTTTTTCATGGACCAGGTCTCATTCCCTAAGTTTATGTCAGGGTCTAATTTCATGTCCTAAACCTAATGAGTAAACTTGCTTCTTTTAACACATGTTCGCAATGTTATAAGTTTATGTATATTCCACAATTATAAATCTTATTCTAATATTATAATATCATGACTCATTTTCTTTGACTTCCTTATGATTCATATCTTATGAACAACCAATCTTTATTTCATGATTCATGTTTATGATCTTTTATATGTAGGTTATAATCTTTTAATAAAATGATAGTATTCTCAGAAACTTTTTCTCTTGTTATAATTACATATATCTCTTGTTTACCCTTACTAAGGATCAAATATCAACCCTTATTTATATTTCTTTTCCCCAGGTTATGAAGAATGGTTTTATGTAGGAGTACTAAAGGGGAATATCTTTAAGGGATATGTTTAATATCTTTCACCAATATATAATATTATGTTTCAAAGTTTCCAATGAAACTAAACTATTGTGTTCTTTGAGAATGTACTTTTTTAATGTGATGAATATTCATCTAAACTGATGTGATATCCATTTATGTTAATTCAGGGTCACTATAGTTGGTATCAAAGTAAAGTTTTATTCAACATTTTGAAAATAGGATGAGAAAGATTTTGTGAGATCCCTAGGGGAATTTCTAAGTATATGTCTATATATGTCTCTAATAATAAGCCTGAGGTGTCAAAGGTTTAAAAATAGGTGACATAATTTAGGCATCCCATAAGTAATTTTTCATGATTATGTGGTTTTATTCTATGATAAGTGTTTCTCACCCTTTTCTTTCTGGTTTTAGTCAATGGAGGGAACTAGAAATAAATTGCTTAACATTGAATTTTTCAGATGTGGAAAGTATGGGAATTATTTAAATTGATTTCCTAAGTGGAAATATCATTAATAGAATCATGAATGAATTATGATTATTGGTTATACTTATAAATATAAAGGGACCACATATTCCATGTAAAAGGTATAGGATGTTATAAATTTATTGTTTACATTAAATATTAAAAGTGTGATTAGATTTAGGTTTAGTAACCCTAATACATGATTCATATTTTATATTCCAAGAAAGGGTTACTAAGGAATAATATGATTAAGATAGAGTATTATTTTAAGAATAATGTTGGATTATTGAAGTGTATATGTTTTTTAATTAAAAGAATAAATTACACTAATCATGAAATATATAATTATTTTTAGTTTAAGTTTTTTTATATATTGATAAGTTTATGATCAATTTTTTTTGAATACTTAGAAATGTTATTTAATGTCATGGTGACATTCCGGGGAAAAAATTATTAAGGGAAACATAACACTTAATATTTTCCTTGTGTTAATATAATGTTGTTTGGATAAAGATATATTGGATATGAATAAGTACATTGGATGGTACTAATTACCTTGGAACTAAATAAGGTTTTATTGTTAAGTGGTTTAGGCTATCATTTATGAAGTATACCACATTTTTAGATTTAAGGAATATATCCAACAAACTTTGGAATAAGTAAACATGCATTTTTTCAATAAGGATTTATTTTACTTCAAGTTATTACCATGTTTCAAGTGAATACATGTTAAAGGTATTCACATGTTTAGTATATGAAAAACAAGAGCTACATTATGATATATTGGTTCTAAATGTTGATATGTTTTAGAGAAATTTAGTGACCTTACTTCTAAAGTATTGGACTTCAATATTTTAGAAGGGTTATAAGGTTAACCATTTATTCAATGGTTTAAGTTAAACTTTGGATGAGGTTTTAGATATTAATGTGTGATCTCTCCATATGATGAATTATGCATGTTGACCTCACTAGTTTTGATAATCCCAATCTTGTATTCATATGTTTTGACAATCCCAATTATGTGTTCACATATTATGATATTCACAATTACTGTTGATCTACACTTTAATTCTTTCAAATTGATGATCAAGTTAATAATAATGTTAAAATAATTTCTGATTTATGTTAATCTCGATTATCCATGTTTATATAAGTTTTGAAATGATTCTAAGTGAATTAGATGTGTTTTGCATAAGACAGTCAAGTGTATCACTAACCTGTATAGAGCTACTGATAGCAAGAGCTACCGATACACAGAGCTACCGATGCACAGAGCTACTGATGCATAGAGCTACCGATAGCAAGAGCTATCGTTGCACAGAGCTACCGATAGCCAGATCTACCAATGCACAGGGCTACCGATAGAAAGAGCTATCGATGCACAGAGCTACCGATAGCCAGAGCTACCGATGCATAGATCTACCGACAGCTAAGAGCTACTGATAAGAGCTACCGATAAGAGCTACCGATAAGAGCCACCGATAAGAGTTTGAAGAGATACTGATGGAAGATCATGCACAGAGTCAATTGTACACGTCTACAAACAAATAGCTACCTATAATGAAATGCGGAGTCAAATCCTATATCTTCGACACTATTTATTTATTACACTAACGGTTACATTTCTTAATTTTGATTCATTTAATGTTATTAAATGATTTATGTTTCCATTTTAGGAAACCATACCAAGTATGATCGAAAAGTATAATCATTCCTTCTTCTCAGCAAAACAAAAAGAAAGGCATAAAAAGACATCACGATTGTATCAGCAAAAGGGTGTGAGACAAGAGACTTGAAGAGATCGAGCACATGGGAACACACTTGCGATCAAGCTCAAAACGTGCCAAGAACAACTGGAGAACATGCACTCACAAGACTACTACTACTAGACTCCATAACACAGAGCATACATCGAGCAATCTATGCTAAAGAATAACTACACAGAACACTTCATTTTCTGAGCCGATAACCAAGCTGAACCTGGAAGCACTGAAAGAAGAAACGATACTCTGTTTTTTCAGTCAAATACCATAGAAGGACTCAGAACCATTTCTGATCAAATCCAAAAGAGTCCAGAGCTGCACTGCAATCACTAGAGCCTTCCTAAACTCTATATCTTGCTCTAAGTGATTTAGAAATTGCATTACGAACAGTGTGTGTATCCTGTTAATTATTACACACACACTGTCTCCTGAACCTTAACTGGAGGATTTGTAAATCCTCACTCACAATCTTTAAATCCTTTATTTCCCACTGTGGATAGTGGTAGAGGTCGAGTGTGACCTGGATAGCTTTGAGCTGTTGTTTATTATTGTAACAGCCCAAGATTTTATGAAAAATATTCTTTTTAATTTCACTAATGTCTTGTGTTGTACGCAACACAAAAAGGAGCTTGCACAACAAGCATCCTTGACTTGCCTTGCATTATACACAATTGCAACCTTCCTCGATAGCGTGTGTAGTATGCAATACCGAGTTTCACTAAACAACAATATGCTATTAAAATATTATTATAACTAGCCGTTATGAACAGTAATAACCACCTTTTAAAATTTTATAAATTTTATTTTTCAAAATGGAATTCATTTTTGGACTCAGAATATCGAAATTAGCCTAGGGTGAAATTTTGGTATTTTTCTGAAAACTTTCAATTTTTGATGAATAGTGAAACCACTAAGTGGTAGGTTAAAAATTGAATTTTGCATAAAACATAATTTTATCGCTTCTGTGAATGGAATTTCGAAAATCCGACAGACACGATTGATATCAGTAAGTAAAATGTGGTTCAATGAGATAAAAATAATTTTTTGGTGAATAGTAACTTTTTACTTTTTTTACCGCGGTTAATAGTAAATAGGGTAACTAAGGGTAAATATGATATTACTATTACCCTACCACATGTCCTAATTATATTGGATAAGTGTAATTCGACCAAAAACAACCTTATGAATAAAATATGACCATTTAGGCCCACTTGGATTAGATTAGGACATTTATTATTAATTTATTTAAAGAAGGGTTAAAATAGTTAAAATCAAAGTTTAATAAGTAAATAATTTTTAATATGGGGTTATACATAAGATATATTCGACTATAAATATTAATTAGAAAGCTAAAAATATTTCCTACATAATGGTATTTTATTTTTAATTTTTAGACATTAAATAATTTCATTTATTTATGACACAATGATGATGCAGTAATTATCTTATTTATGAAATATTGACATAATTGATGTTATAAACACCAAAATAAATGTAATTTGAGACTTTTTATGAATTACACTAATTTTCTAGGTTACTATGATATATTAATGTTGATTTAATCAACTTGGTTCGAACATATAATTCTGTTATGACTTTCACAAAAATCATATATCAAATAGTGTCAAAATTGACACAAAATAGTTTTTAAATCAAATATTATATTATTAATTGTAATTTTATTCCTAAAAATCTAAGGTTCGGCCGAATGACTTAGATAAGGATATATATATTAATAATAAACAATTTGGGGTTCGTTTGGCATGTTATAGTAAGTTTATTAACCATATAGTGAAAGAAAACAAAAAGACACGGTAAAAGTTAAATTATTTAACTTAGAGTTAAATCTAATTGGTAAGGATAAAATAATACCCTAAACTTGTCTAAATCCTATTGGTTGATAGTATTTCGACCCATACCCACTTTATCTTCGAAATAAGACCCTTTGGAACCATTATAAACCGATTTTGACTTTAATATAAAATAATATTTTGAGATATTCCTAAGGTGCCCCTCTCCTCCCTTATAAAAGGGAACCTCCTCCCCCTCCTCCTCACACCAATTTGAGCACTCAAGCTCGGCCAACCCCTGCCATTTTCCCTTCTCCACTTCCCTAGAATAATCCTAGAGGTCCTGGTCTTCTTGAAAGACCAATCTTAGTTCCCTAAGTGAAGGATTCAAAGAGGCGTTTCAAAGAAGAGGTAATAACCATTACCGATCTTTTCAATTTCTTTCTTCTTCAACTTCTTCTTATTTAGTTGTTTCATGATAAAGTAATAACATCAGTATTACTTACATACTGATATGTTATTATAAATATTAAAAAACTCTCCATCCTGCGGAAAAAGGAAATCACCGCGCGTGCGTACGTACGGAATACCGTCTCCACGCCGTGGTGTAATCTATTTTCCGCCACCACCTTAATTGGATGGGTATAATGGTTTAATGAGTGACTATATATGATTATTATAAGGTTATATTGATACTGAAATAGTATAAATACACTTCAACGCAATTCCACGACCATGGGAACGATATCATCGCTCGTGCGTACGTACGGACTACCGTCTCCACGACGCGATGAGATTCATTCTCAATGATTAACCATTAATGAATGATTATAAAGTATATATAATAAGTACTAATGAAATATATTACCTAATAATGATACTTTAATTATTTATATTTATATGTATGTCATCTACTTAATTCCATTCAATTCAATAAGGAAACGAAAACAGCGTTCATGCGTACGTACGGACTACCGTCTCCATGAACGGTGTATTTCTTTCCATTTACTGATTTATTATATATGTATATTCTGAATATATATATATATAAATCATGTTTTATATTCTGGAATTAAGTAATCATGATCTAAGTAATCATATGAATAATTACAAGTTAAAAACACAAACGTCAAATGAGACGATTTTACCCAAAACGCTACTTTAACATGAATTTACAAAAGAACGGGTAATATAAAGTCATAAGTGGGCCATATATGATATAATAACAATGAATATGATTCTGGAATAAGTCAATAACATGATTTAAATCATTATACAGGAGGTTCGGACACTTACGAAGCAAATCGGACCTAAGGTAAGGGAAATATCACAATCTCATTTTTATCCGAGATTGTTTATTCGTAAGTATTTACTGGGGTGTATTTTATCATCCACATCCATGTTTCATCAATATGTAATATTATTTCCATCCACCTACAATTGTTTAAATCCATTTTTACCCTTCGGTGAGTTTTTAGTAATATGTATGAAAGGAATCTTTTGTCGTTTTTCATACGAGGTACTTTTTTGACTTTTCCGACAAAAGTACGAAGAATGTTTTTTTTAACTTATACGACATGAATGGATTTTTAAAAAATTATTTCCAAGAATCTTCCTTTTTAAGTTTTCAAGTTTATTTTTAATCAACTTATTTTATTTTAAATTCGTATGACATGTTATGAAATGAAAAAAAAAATTTGAAGTAGAAAGGATATTTTCCTCAAGAATGGAGTTCAAGTATTTTATCAAAACTATTTTCCATCTAAGATAATAAAAGGGTTCGGTTTTTATCCCTATTATTACATGGATTTGATTATGTTGTGATGGAAATATTTTTATGAATTCCTTTATCTTATATGAATTGTTTTATGATGTCATGTTGTTTAAGAATTCCATTTTTATTACATGGGTTATGAAATGATGTATGGTTTATGATTTTGTGGCACACATAAGAATGGTATCATTATGAGATGGGTGGGACCTATATCTCCCTCCAATGCATTGGGTAAAGATTTTATATCTCATGAGATAGACATGGCTGGAACGGTAGGTTATACCGGTTCAGTGAAACAGGACTGGAACGAGGGTGACTCAGTTCATAAAGGGACTTTGTCCACTAAGATAGTCTTGGAAATGAGTCATGACTAACAAGAAATGATTTTCCATGATTATGTGTGCATGCCACAAAGTTTCAAGTTTTATGTTATGATTATGGGGATCTCATTCTCACTTCTATGATTTATTCCATGTTAAGATATTATGATCTCTTTTGCAGGTTATGATTTTCAAAAAGATATGATATGATTTTTTTTAGTTCCTTTATTTTCCTTGCTAAGCATTTGAGCTCACCCTTTTATGTTTTCTTTTCCCCAGGATATAAAGAAAGGTTTTAGGTTAAAAAAAGGGAAGATCTTTATGGGAGATATTGAAGATCTTTCACCACGATTAGAAGATTACGTTCCGAGTTTCCAAAGACCCAAAACTATTACGATCCTTGTGTGTGTGTTTTTGTTATGTACTAAGTATTCCGAAAAAGTAATGTAATGTCCATGTACGATAAGCTTCGGGTCTTTACAGTTGGTATCAGAGGAAAGGTTTAGTCAACCTTTGAAAACTAGGATGCGAAAACGTTAGTGAGATCCCTAGAGATATTTCTAAGGTATGTCTAGGGATGTCCCTAAGGTTAAGTATACATATAGGTTATAGTACTAGAATTACGCTAACGATCATAGAATTAAACCTAAGATGTTAGATATTGAAGGTACTCCCCCTTTATTATGTTGTTTTCCCTAGCATGATTTTTGTCTCTCACACTATTCTTTTTGGGTTTTAGACGATGGTTGGAACCCGAAGGAACCGTGTTGATCAATGCAATGGACAATGCAATGATTTTCCTCCTGAACAAACAAATGTTATGGGAGATGGAGTGAAAAATCTTATTGCTATACTTACACAAGCTATGAATCATTCTGGACTTCCAAATGAGCTGAGAAGGGAACAATATTCTATTGAGTCCTTCATGAGGCAACGTCCACCTTCTTTCAGTGGGTCTTCTGATCCACTTGTTGCTGAACAATGGATCAGTACCACTGAAAAGATATTTTCAGTTCTTAAATGTTCTAAACATGATAAAGTCATCTTAGCATTATATCGTTTGGAAGGTGAAGCTGATCAATGGTGGAATCTTATCAAGAATACAAGGCAAAGAGATGAAATTGAGTCCATGGAATGGGACGAGTTCAAGAACTTATTTTTCAATAAGTACTTCCCTCGTATTCTTCGAACAAAGATGGAGAAGGAGTTTCTTGAACTAAAGCAAAAGGATGATGAATCTGTTGGTATATACGAAGCGAATTTTACAAGACTTGCAAGGTATGCATCTGGCATTATCATCCAACCTGAAAGTAAAGTTGATCGATTTTTCAGTGGCTTAAAACCAAGTCTTCGAAGGGCATTAGCTATAAGAGACTTCAGTAGCTATGAAGAAATTGTGCGTTGTGCTATCAAGGTAGAAATGGAAGTTGTTGTTACATATCCATCTCATGGTTTTGACAAAAAACGAAAGATGGAGTTCAAGGAGAAATCTCATTACAATGGTGAAAAGAAGATGAATGTTTCCTTATGCACAAAGTGTGGAAAGAAGCATGGTGGAGATTGTCTTAAAGGGACTAGAAAATGTTTTAAGTGTGGAAAATAAGGTCATCGAGTAGATGAGTGTCGAAGTAATGGAAAAAGGGTTTCTAATGATGTGAATAAATCAAACACTGCAGAGAACGCACCACCAACACTTCAATGCTTCAAGTGAAAGGAAATGGGGAATTATGCTAATAAATGCCCTAATCCAAGGGTTAGTGATGATCAACATGAGCAACCACTGAAGGCAAAGGACAAAGGGAAGTCACATGCGATCACTATTGGCAATGTTGAATATGACAACGATGTGGTGGAATGATTAAGTGTTTATGTAATGGGATTTCTAAATAATGTTGTATCATTGAGTATTGCAATATTTATTGATGTGGTATTCAAAGTGATTGATATATTTTGGAAATAAGATGATATGCGCATAATGAAGGGAAAACGAGAAAATGAAATGTTTAATAGTATTCATGAGCTCATGATTGATATAAGGACTAAGTGATATCATGGTTTGAGAATATAGAATTTTGAGGATTTTGGTATGTGGAAAGTGTTAACTTTTAACTGCATTCATGTTTTCACTAAGGTTCAATGGGTATTCAAAAGAATACATGATTAAGGACTTTGAATGTTTGGAATGTGACCAACAAAACGTATCTTATGATATATGGGGATCAACGATGGTATTAAATCTCTGGTAATCGTTTTCACTATGTTATAAGAGTGGACTGCAGTATTATGGATAAGCCTAAAGATTGAAATGGATTATGTTGGACATAAGTGAGTATTGTTTAAGGATAGAAGTTTTTTTTTTGATATTATTGATGGGATGTTATAGTAATGTAGTTTTAGAAAAAGGACAACCTGCAGGACGGGCGACAGCCCATCGCTTCGGACAAGGCTGTGGGAATCGAACCCACAACCGAAGTGCGACTGGCCTTTATCGCCTACCACTGGCCAACAGGAAGTCCCTGTTTAGTAGAAACTAGTTTTATTATATTAAGCAGTATGATATATGTAGTATAAGTCCATTTTAGGAACCATATGTGATTAATCTCACTATAGATCGACTTATGTATATAATTTTTGCTAACCTTTTGTTTGAGACAGATGGAATGACCCGTCATTCTATCACATGATCTGCTAACACTTCACGAATAATAAATTCAACTTCATTTATTTAAGAGATGAAGTGGAAATTTTCAAGGCATGAACAACAGTGAGATTGTACCAAAATAAAGAAAGTATTTATTCTAATTCAAATTTTCAACTTTAGGGAAATGATCTTGAAAACCAAAAATGTTGTCCTAGTGATCTTATACCTGATGAATTGGATGGTACCTTAGATCGTCACAAATTTATGGGTTTGTGATTGTTGGATTTTCCATAGCCATGTTCTCTACCACTCTCCATCAGAACATGATGGTTAGATTTTTCTTCCATATCCATATTTTCACCTATGTGGAAACCTAGTGATTAGTTTATTTGGGTAATCGTTACATTTCATACTTTAGTTTTTAAAGACAAGTTATGGTATTCCTTTTTACGATGTGGGTTTCTATTAAAGAAACTTTCGAATAGTAAACTATTTATAACCCCGACGAATTTCGAGGGCGAAATTCATTTTAAGGGGGGTAGAATGTAACAGCCCAAGATTTTATGAAAAATATTCTTTTTAATTTCACTAATGTCTTATGTTGTACGCAACACAAAAAGGAGCTTGCACAACACGCATCCTTGACTTGCCTTGCATTACACACAATCGCAACCTTCCTCGATAGCGTGTGTAGTACGCAATACCGAGTTTCACTAAACAACAATATGCTATTAAAATATTATTATAACTAGCCGTTATAAACAGTAATAACCACCTTCTAAAATTTTAGAAATTTTATTTTTCAAAATGGACTTCATTTTTGGACTCAGAATATCGAAATTACCCTAGGGTGAAATTTTGGTATTTTTCTGAAAACTTTCAATTTTTGATGAATAGTGAAACCACTAAGTGGTAGGTTAAAAACTGAATTTTGCATAAAACTTAATTTTACCGCTTCTGTGAATGGAATTTCGAAAATCCGACAGACACGGTTGATATCAGTAAGTAAAATGTGGTTCAATGAGATAAAAATAATTTTTTGGTGAATAGTAACTTTTTACTTTTTTTACCGCGGTTAATAGTAAATAGGGTAACTAAGGGTAAATATGATATTACTATTACCCTAACACATGTCCTAATTCTATTGGATAAGTGTAATTCGACCAAAAACATCCTTATGAATAAAATATGACTATTTAGGCCCACTTGGATTAGATTAGGACATTTATTATTAATTTATTTAAAGAAGGGTTAAAATAGTTAAAATCAAAGTTTAATAAGTAAATCATTTTTAATATGGGGTTATACATAAGATAAATTCGACTATAAATATTCATTAGAAATCTAAAAAGATTTCCTACATAATGGTATTTTATTTGTAATTTTTAGACATTAAATAATTTAATTTATTTATGACACAATGATGATGCAGTAATTATCTTATTTATGAAATATTGACATAATTGATGTTATAAACACCAAATAAATGTAATTTGAGACTTTTTATGAATTACACTAATTTTATAGGTTACTATGATATATTAATGTTGATTTAATCAACTTGGTTCGAACATATAATTCTGTTATGACTTTCAAAAAAATCATATATCAAATAGTGTCAAAATTGACACAAAATAGTTTTTAAATCAAATATTATATTATTAATTGTTATTTTATTCCTAAAAATCTAAGGTTCGGCCAAATGACTTAGATAAGGATATATATATATTAATAATAAACAATTTGGGGTTCGTTTGGCATGTTAGAGTAAGTGTATTAACCATACAGTGAAAGAAAACAAAAAGACACGGTAAAAGTTAAATTATTTAACTTAGAGTTAAATCTAATTGATAAGGATAAAATAATACCCTAAACTTGTCTAAATCCTATTGGTTGATAGGATTTCGACCCATCCCAACTTTAGCTTCAAAATAAGACCCTTTGGAACCATTATAAACCGATTTTGACTTTAATATAAAATAATATTTTGAGATATTCCTAAGGTGCCCCTCTCCTCCCTTATAAAAGGGCACCTCCTCCCCCTCCTCCTCACACCAATTTGAGCACTCAAGCTCGGACAACCCCTGCCATTTTCCCTTATCCGCTTCCCTAGAATAATCCTAGAGGTCCTGGTCTTCTTCAAAGACCAATCTTAGTTCCCTAAGTGAAGGATTCAAAGAGGCGTTTCAAAGAAGAGGTAATAACCATTACCGATCTTTTCAATTTCTTTCTTCTTCAACTTCTTCTTCTTTAGTTGTTTCATGATAAAGTAATAACATCAGTATTACTTACATACTGATATGTTATTATAAATATGAAACAACTCTCCATCCTGCGGAAAAAGGAAATCACCGCGCGTGCGTACGTACGGAATATCGTCTCCACGTCGTGGTGTAATCTATTTTCCACCACCACCTTAATTGGATGTGTATAATGGTTTAATGAGTAACTATATATGATTATTATAAAGTGATATTGATACTGAAATAGTATAAATACACTTCAACGCAATTCCACGACCATGGGAACGATATCATCGCTCGTGCGTACGTACGGACTACCGTCTCCACGACGCGATGAGATTCATTCTCAATGATTAACCATTAATGAATGATTATAAAGTATATATAATAAGTACTAATGAAATATATTACCTAATAATGATACTGTAATTATTTATATTTATATGTATGTCATCTACTTAATTCCATTCAATTCAATAAGGAAACGAAAACAGCGTTCATGCGTACGTACGGACTACCGTCTCCATGAACGGTGTATTTCTTTCCATTTACTGATTTATTATATATGTATATTCTGAATATATATATATATAAATCATGTTTTATATTCTGGAATTAAGTAATCATGATCTAAGTAATCATATGAATAATTACAAGTTAAAAACACAAACGACAAATGATACGATTTTACCCAAAACGCTACTTTAACATGAATTTACAAAAGAACGGGTAATATAAAGTCATAAGTGGACCATATATGATATAATAAAAATGAATATGATTCTGGAATAAGTCAATAACATGATTTAAATCATTATACAGGAGGTTCGGACACTTACGAAGCAAATCGGACCTAAGGTAAGGGAAATATCACAATCTCATTTTTATCTGAGATTGTTTATTTGTAAGTATTTACTAGGGTGTATTTTATCATCCACATCCATGTTTCATCAATATGTAATATTATTTCCATCCACCTACAATTGTTTAAATCCATTTTTACCCTTCGGTGAGTTTTTAGTAAAATGTATGAAAGGAATCTTTTGTCGTTTTTCGTACGAGGTACTTTTTTGACTTTTCCGAAAAAAGTACGAAGAATGTTTTTTTTAACTTATACGACATGAATGGATTTTTAAAACATTATTTCCAAGAATCTTCCTTTATATGTTTTCAAGTTTATTTTTAATCAACTTCTTTTATTTTAAATTCGTATGACATGTTATGAAATGAAAAAAAAATTGAAGTAGAAAGGATATTTTCCTCAAGAATGGAGTTCAAGTATTTTATCAAAACTATTTTCCATCTAAGATAATAAAAGGGTTCGGTTTTTATCCCTATTATTACATGGATTTGATTATGTTGTGATGGAAATATTTTTATGATTTCCTTTATCGTATATGAATTGTTTTATGATGTCATGTTGTTTAAGAATTCCATTTTTATTACATGGGTTATGAAATGATGTATGGTTTATGATTTTCTGGCACACATAAGAATGGTATCATTATGAGATGGGTGGGACCTATATCTCCCTCCAATGCATTGGGTAAATATTTTATATCTCATGAGATAGACATGGCTGGAACGGTAGGTTATACCGGTTCAGTGAAACAGGACTGGAACGAGGGTGACTCGGTTCAGAAAGGGACATTGTCCACTAAGATAGTCTTGGAAATGAGTCATGACTAACAAGAAATGATTTTCCATGATTATGTGTGCATGCCACAAAGTTTCAAGTTTTATGTTATGATTATGGGGATCTCATTCTCACTTCTATGATTTATTCCATGTTAAGATATTATGATCTCTTTTGCAGGTTATGATTTTCAAAAAGATATGATATGATTTTTTTTAGTTCCTTTATTTGCCTTGCTGAGCATTTGAGCTCACCCTTTTATGTTTTCTTTTCCCCAGGATATAAAGAAAGGTTTTAGGTTAAAAAAAGGGAAGATCTTTATGGGAGATATTGAAGATCTTTCACCACGATTAGAAGATTACGTTCCGAGTTTCCAAAGACACTAAACTATTACGATCCTTGTGTGTGTGTTTTTGTTATGTACTAAGTATTCCGCAAAAGTAATGTAATGTCCATGTACGATAAGCTTTGGGTCTTTACAATTATCCCACGTATAACTGTGGTAGAGGTCTCTTGACCTGAACAGTGTGATCACTGTTGTTAACCCAGATCCACGGTGTGGATCAATTTATATAAATTTTGAGAGGACTAAGTCTCGGCTTGAGACTGAACCTCTTGGTTAACACTTGTGTTTTTAGTTAAAATCTATATCCATTCTATATACATTTATTTCATATTCCGCTACTATTACTTTGAAATATAATTTCTCTTCAAAGATACTTTGATAGTTAAACTCGCAAGTGTTTATATTTATTATAAACCAGTAAGTTAGTTTCAAAAGTTAATCTAATCATCAGATTAAGTTAACTGAGAATTAATCAATCTTTGAGAAACTAATTGAACCTTTATAATCTGTATAAATTCACTACAGTTTATTTTTTTTTGAAATTGGGGGATTTTAATAGAAATTGTTTTTATCAGAAATTTTAATTGGAACCCAATTCACCCCCCTCTTGAGTGTCCACTCCGACCAACATTTGGTATCAGAGGGTGTGTGTTGTGCAAAACTTTTTATTTACTCTCTGCTTTTCAACTGTGATTTTAGTTGTATTTTTAAGTTCTTAAAATTTCTGTTATTTCTAAATTTTTATCTCTTTAAATTTTGTTTATATTGGATAATAGACTTGAGGGTGCTGCTACTAACTGGCCACCTTTCTTTAATGGAAACAACTATGCTCAGTGGAAACTTAAAATGAAAATTCATCTAGAAAGAATGAGCTTTGATATTTGGACTGATATTGAATCTGAATACAAAATTCCCACTACTGATAGATCTACTTGGGATGAACCTACAAAGACTGCTTACAATAATAATTTTAAAGCTATGAATGCTTTGTACTGTGTTCTAGGAGATGAAGAATTCAACAAAATTTCTGCATGCAAAACTGCTTTTGAAATTTGGGATACCTTGGCTGTTTCTCATGAAGGAACAAATAATGTTAAAGAAATGAGATTGAACACTTATACTATTAAGTATGATAATTTTAAAATGAAGTCTGATGAACCTATTTCTGACATGTATCTCAGGTTTAATGAGATAGTCAACACGATGAATTCACTCGGAAAATCTGTTCCAGCAGAGGAACAAATTATGAGAATCTTGAGATGTCTACCAGACCGATGGAGAGGCACATCTATCTCAATAAGAGAATCATGTGACATTGTTGCTCTACCTGTCAAAGAACTTATTGGAAAATTGATGATGTATGAAGAAGAGCTCAAGGTAAACAAAGGGGAAGATGATGAACCGAAAATAAAATCTGTAGCTTTTAAGTCTACTGCATTGAAGAGTAAGGAGAAAGAAAAAATACAGATGGAGGATGAGAGTTCAACAAGTGAAAACTCAGAGTATGATAGTGATGCAGAAATGGCTCAGATAGGCAGGAGATTCAAGAAGTTTTATAGGAAAAAGAAATTCTTTAGGAAAACAAATTACAAAGGAAAGTATGATAAACAAGGCAAATGGAAAAAGGATTGGAAGAAAGCTAACAGGATTGATGAAGTTATCTGCTACGAATGCAAGCAAAAAGGACATATCAAAGCATACTATCCAAAGTTAAAATTCAAAAAGAAATATGATTACAAAGACAAGAAGTACAAGAAAGCCATGAAGGCTATCTGGATTGCTTCAGAAGACAGCACAAGTGAAGCCGAATCTTCGGACTCTAAAAGGAATCGAGCCAACATGTGTTTCATGACAAATACTTTTGAGGTAACATCTGACACTCCTGTTTTAAATTCATATTATTCTGGAGATGATTCTGATTCGGAAAACATGTCAATATCTGAACTATTTGAGTACTGTGATATGTTAGAAGAAACCTGTAATGAGCTTAAAGACAAATACAAAGGTATAAAGAAATAGTGTGCTTTAAGTGTTAAGCATAAATCTAATCTTGATATAGAAAAGGAAAAGAATGCTCAACTATTAAAGGAAAATACATAACTGAAACTGTCAAATGAGAAACTCATAAAGGACTTAGAAAAATTCCCGAATGGAAAGGATGCTCTAACTCAAATGCTAGGAAAGCAAGTTGCACCTAGATATGCTACTGGTTTAGGATACCAACCTGGACAGAGACAGTTCACCAGAACCCGATTTATTCCTAAGTCTAAAAAAAATATTGCTAGTTCCAGTTTTGGAAATTCATATGCTTCAACAGGATATTCATATGGTTATAGACCAAATAAAGTTTATCTTTCAAAATCTGTTACTTCTGTTAATTGTATGAAACCAATAAAACAAATCTGGGTACCTAAAACCCTAATTGCTAACCTATCTGGACCCAAGAAAATCTGGGTACCAAAGTCATTTCCTGTTTAAATCTGTTTTATAGGAGACCTTCTTGAAGAGTTTTCACAAGAAGATATGGTATTTAGACAGTAGGTGCTCAAGACACAGGACTGGAGATTATTCTTGCTTCAAGAGCTTAATAAAGGTTGATGGAGGTCATGTCACCTTTGGTGACAACTCTAAAGGAAAAATCATCGTCCTAGGCCATATTGGTAACACTGACTCAGTATTAATTTCTAATGTTTTATTCGTTGATGAACTTAAATATAACTTGCTTAGTATATCTCAATTATGTGACGATGGTTTCAATTTCAAGTTTGAAAATGATTCTTGTGATGTTTTTAACTCCAAAAATGCTTTAGTATTTTCTGCTCTAAGGAATGAAAATGTTTATGCTGTTGATTTAAATTCTTTATCCAAACAAAATATTTCTTGTTTGAATGCTTTTCATAAAGAATCTTGGCTATGGCACAGAAGATTAGGACACTGCAACATTCACTCACTTAGAAAACTGGCTAGGAAAAACTTAGTTAGAGACTTACCTAAATTAGAATTCCCAAATGACAAAGTGTTTAATACCTGTCAAAAGGGAAAACAACACAAAGTTTCTTTTAAATCAATGAAATAAGTCTCAACTTCTCAACCACTTGAGTTGGTTCACATGGATTTGTTTGGACTATCACGAGTTTCTAGTTTAAATGGGAAGCACTATGTCTATGTTCTAGTAGATGAATTCTCTATATATACTTGGGTATATTTCATAGCTCACAAAAGTGAAGCTTATTATTCCTTTGTTAAATACTCCAAGTCTGCAGAAAATATTAGTGGACTCAAAATTAAGACCTTGAGAAGTGATCATGGTCGTGAGTTTGAAAATCAAGACTTTGAATCTTATTTATTACACAATGGCTACACTCATAACTTTTCATCTCCTAGGACACCTTAGCAGAATGGTGTAGTAGAAAGGAGAAACTGAACCCTTCAAGAAATAGCCAGAACCATGCTCAATGAATATGAACTGCCTATTTACTTTTGGGCTGAAGCTGTAAATACAGCTTGTTATGTTATCAATAGAGTCTTGATCAGACATGTTCTTAAGAAAACCCCATATGAGTCGTGGAACAATAGGAAGCCTAAGGTTAATTACTTCAGAGTTTTTGGTTGCAAAGTCTTTATTCTTAACACAAAGGATAATCTGGACAAGTTTGCTTCTAAAAGTGATGAAGGAATTTTTCTGGGTTACTCTACTTCAAGTAAAGCTTATAGAGTGTTTAATAAGAAATCCAAATGTGTGGAAGAATCTGTTCACATCAAATTTGATGAAACCGATCCACATGAGCCTAAAACCTCTCTTGAGAATCATGAAGAAGATTTGTCTGTTCTGGACCTTAATGATAAATCCAAAGAACCTGTTATAAAAACTTCCAGTTCTGGACTTTTTCCAGAATCTGTTTCGGTTGAACCCGAACCTACGGATGCACCTGAAGTGTCTAGTCCTACCTTTACTAGATCAACAAGAATTCAAAAGAATCATCCTTTGGATGCTATTGTTGGTAATCTTCATAGAGGAACACAGACTAGAGCTTCTCTAAGAAATCAGGTTGAACATCAAGCTTTTCTCTCCCATCTAGAACCCAAAAATATTAATGATTCTATCATTGATGAATTCTGGGTAATGGCTATGCAAGAAGAGTTAAATCAATTTGAAAGAAACAAAGTCTGGGAATTTGTTGACAGACCTAAGGACACACTAACAATAGGCACTAAATGGGTTTTTAGAAATAAAGTTGATGAATCAGGAAACATAGTTAGAAACAAAGCTAGGCTAGTTGCACAAGGATATAGTCAAGAAGAAGGCATAGACTATGAGGAGACCTTTGCACCTGTAGCTAGACTAGAATCCATTAGGATTTTACTTGCATATGCTGCACATCTAAATTTCAAGTTATATCAAATGGATGTCAAAAGTGCATTTCTAAATGGTTTTATAATTGAAGATGTTTTTGTAGAACAACCTCCTGGATTTACAAACCCCCATTTTCCAAATCAAGTTTTTAAACTTTCTAAAGCTTTATATGGCTTAAAACAAGCTCCAAGAGCTTGGTATGATAGACTCAGCAATTTTCTTATTTCAAAAGGTTTTACTAAAGGGATTGCCGATCCAACTCTTTTTATTAAAAGAATTTCTAAAGATGTTTTAGTTGCACAAATCTATGTTGATGATATTATTTTTGGATCTTCTAAACATTCTTTATATACTGATTTTTCAAAAAGTATGAAAAATGAATTTGAAATGAGTTTAATGGGAGAACTTAAATACTTTCTTGGATTTAAAGTTCTTCAAAATGAAAATGGTATTATTTTGAATCAAAGTAAATATACAAAGGATCTCTTAAAACGTTTTGTTTTGGATAGTATTAAGGAGAGTGAAACTCCTATGAGTACAATCTGTAAATTGGATACAGATGAAACTGGGAAACCAGTGGATCAAACCAATTATAGAGGTATGATTGGTAGTTTACTTTATCTTACTGCTAGTCGACCAGATATTATGTTCAGTGTATGTATGTGTGCAAGATTTCAAGCTAACCCGAAAGAATCTCATTTGCTTGCTGTTAAAAGAATTTTCAAGTATCTCAAACATACTGTTAACCTTGGTTTATTTTATCCAAAAGGACAATCCTTTGAGTTAATGAGTTATTCAGATGCTGACTTTGCTGGTTGAAAATTAGACAGAAAAAGCACTTCAGGAACATTTCATTTATTAGGAAAATCCTTAGTATCTTGGTGTAGTAAAAAAGCAGAATTCTGTAGCTCTATCCACTGCCGAAGCAGAGTATATAGCTGCTGGTAGTTGCTGTGCACAAATTCTGTGGATAAAACACACTCTCTTGGACTATGGATATTATTTTAAGCATGTTTCGATTAACTGTGACAAAAATAGTGCAATAAACATCTCAAAGAATCCTGTATCTCACTCAAGAACCAAACACATTGATGTAAGGCATCATTTTCTGAGAGATCATTATTAAAAGGGTGATATTTCTCTTGAATTTATCGGCACTGAACATCAATTGGCCGACATTTTCACAAAACCCTTAAGTGTGGATAGGTTATGTTACATTAGGCACGAGCTGGGGATGTTTAATCTTCACCGATAGAAATTCTCACCGATAGAAATCCTCACCGACAAAGAACTGTTTTAAATCTTTTGTCTACTGTCAAGAATCTGAACCGTTTTTTTTTCTTTCTTTCTTCTCTTATTTTATTTTATATTTATTTATTTAACTTATGATTCCTAAATGATAAAACTAAGTCTATGCCGCTTCTCACTCCACCGAACCCAAAACCTTTTACCTTCGAACCTTAGAACCTGAACCCTCTGCAAACATGAGATCCCTCGAACCAGCGATGGAAAAAACCAAAATTCCTGTCATCCGAGACGACTGTGTTGAGCCTAAAGAAAAAAGGCAGAAGTCCAAGCCAGAAGCGAGTAGTGCTGTTAGAACTAGGTCAGTAAGGAGACCAGTAAATCCTCATCTGCAAAATAGAGCTATTGTGATCGAAAAAGAGCTGTGTGTAGACTGGTTGCTGCCCAGAAAGTCCTTGGTGCTCGAAGTTCTGGAAGCTCAGAGATGGGTAGACTACTTTTCAAATAACAACGGTCCCTACTACCCAAAGTTGGTAAAACAGTTTTACGAGTTCGTAAGCTTTGAGAAGTCAGAGAATGAGAACCGAGTATCTTCGTTTGTAAATGGTAAAGTGATATCATTTTCATCAGTAGAATGGTCTGATTACTTAAAAGTTCCTCATGAAGGTGTGTCTGGATATGTATCAAGAGCAATGCCACCTACCAGTGACATTTTTGATCATGATACTGCGTTGAAAGAACTGACTGGTGATGAAACTCCAAGGAAAGTGGTTGCTGCAGAAATGGATGGAGAGAACAGATTATTGTTCAAGTTTGTTCAACATGTGTTGATACCAAGGAGAGGAGACTTCACTAATTTGAGATATCAGGATATCTATCTCCTATATCTTTTGAGACATGATGTCAAAGTCAATTTATGAAGATTGGTGATGAGTCAAATGGAAGATATGACAAGGCCGAAATCAAAGACTAACGTCCTATTCTTTGCTAATCTGATTTCTGTAATGATCAAAGTGAAAGGGATAGCTGAGTCTCAAGGTGAGACAGTTGTAGTGAAGAGCAAATTTGGTATCACTACTACAGTTTTCAAATATATGAAGATTAATTGTAATCCGTGGAGAGGAGAATGGGTCAATGATGACCAAAAGGTATATGATAAATTTAATCCTGTGGATTATCCTTCAAGGCCAAAGGATAAAAGAGATCCAGGTCTAGGACCTGATGAAGAGGAACCTGAGTACAGTGATGAGTCAGAAGAAGAAGAAGAGGAAGAAACTCCTATGGATGAGGGAGGAGATCCTGACTTGCCTCCAAGCCCTGTTGCTGAAATTTTGTCTTTAGAAAAGGAAGTGCTAGCAGAAGTGGAGACACCTGCTAATGAGGAAGACCAGTCGGTCTCTGAGCATGTAGAGGAAGAAAAGAATGTCTCTAAATTATCTGATTCTGCTGAATTGAGTCTGAGTCTAGTTATTGGAAGCTCATTTGTACCTTCTATGGATGAAGAAAGATAAAGAGGAGAAGCTTTACCTAATCTAGAAAATCATCCTGCTGCTGCAGAGATGGAAGTTGTTGTGGAAGATTCTGATGAAGAAAGACCAGCAGAGAATGTAGTTGCTATATATGAGAATGCACCCATTGAGGGGGAGTATCACACCAAGTTTGGAAATGTTACAGTGACTATCGAGTCTGAAGACTGGGTAGAAGACCCAGGTTTTATAGTCTTTGGCTTGGATTTTCCTGATTCGGATAATGAAGTATCTTTGAATAGACCGAAGATCAGCTATGACATCAATTCTGAGTTATTACCTGCTGATGTGGTCCGAGTACATGATTTAGATGTGCTGAAAGAAAATCTCAAAGTCAGTTTTGTAGAAGAAGTAAAGACAATGGAATCTTTTTTAGTATCCTCGATTCAATCAGTCATGGCTGACTCTGTAGTCAGTCTAGCTTCTGAAAGAGTATCTACTATAGTTTCTCCTACTGATTTTGTTACAAATTCTGACCTCGAATTCCTAAAGCATGAGCTGAAGGAATCCTTCAGTGCCTCTGTTGCTGAGATAAAGCACTGTTTTGGTGAAGAAATGAAGCTGTTAGAAAGGTATTTTGAGCTTTCTCTTGGTTGCAATCTGTCAAATTTTGTGGGTGAGCTAATGGAAGAATTCAAGGAGTGCCAGACTCAAACTTCTATGCTAGAAGCAGATCTTGAAGCTCTACGGATATCTGTTGTTGCCTTAAACTCTTTCATGAGTTCAAAATCTCAAGCTGATAAGGATTTAGCCTATGTGAAGAGTGTTGTAAGTCAGCTGGTCTCAGTGTTTGAAGCTTTCAAAACATCTGTGAAGGATCATGTCAAAGATCAGGACTCTCAAATGAAAAATCTGATTAGTGGGTTGACCACAAGCTTCAAAGAAACTGTATCCTTCTCTCTTGGTCCTCTAGTTCCAAAACCTGCAATTGATCTGAATCAATTTCGTGCTCTGATGAAGGAGGAACTTGGTTCTATTTCAACCAGTGGCTCTGTGGACTCATCAGATTTAAGTCGAGTTGTGCTGTCTACCAGGGATTCAGCCAGAGAAATAATGAAAATAGTCCAGGACTACATGAGAGAGGTCTCTGCTTCTCAAGAAGCAATCAAGAATAAGGTGGATACTTATTTTGAAAAGGTTTATACCAAGCAACAACTGACCAGCCATTTCAAACTTCTGCTTGAGAATCTAAAGTTACCTCCAGTGACTCAGGCCTTCAGAGAGCAGGTTAGTAAGCTCAGGGAGCTTACTCATTCTCTGGATAAATTCATTGAAAATAGAGATGATTTTGTGTCTGCAATGGAGAGAGGAGGAAACATTATAATGGATTTCAGAAACCTGTTGCTGCCCTTACTGCATGTGGATGCCAGACCGGTCATTGTACCTCCTGCTTTGCCTGCCTCTGTCTCTACTGCGTCTCCAGTTCAGATGACTCCTGCTCAAGCCATAAGAAGTCTCACACCTATGATCACTCAAAGGACTTCCCATTATAGGCCCGGCACTGTATCAGTTGCTCAGCCTCCTCTAATCATTTCTGGAATTCCAAAGTCCTCCTCAGTATTCTCAACACCTGAATTCTCTTCTGATCCCAAGGGAAAAGCTCACCTTGAAGATGTGGATTGATCAAGTGGCAAGGATGTTTGATAGGAATCATTTTGTTTTTTCTATTCTGTTTATGTAATTTGTGTCTGATCTAATACAAATGCCTTTCTTTCCACTATCTCAGTTTATCAGTTTTCTATGTTTGCCTTCCCACGTTTTGATTATCACAAAGGGGGAGAAATCTAAAAGGAGAAATCTAAAAGGAGAAATATAAAAGGGGAGAAATATGATCAAAGGAGGAGCCTTTGATACTATTTCTTACATTTCCTTCTTTGGTACCAATTATTTCAAAACCTTATCTATGATACTATTGTATTTAATTCTACCTATGATAATTTTTGATCTATATCTTTCTATTAATATTTCCTCTTTCCTCTGATATTGTTTTCTTTGAGAAAATTGAATATTAATGTTATACTATCTTAAAATGGCTATATCATAAGTTGTGATTATCAAAAAGGGGGAGATTGTTGACCTCACCTGCTTTGATAATCCCAATCTTGTATTCATATGTTTTGAAAATCCAAATTATGTGTTCATATATTATGATATTCACAATTACTGTTGATCTACACTTTAATTCTTTCAAATTGATGATCAAGTTAATAATAATGTTAAAATAATTTCTGATTTATGTTAATCTCGATTATCCATGTTTATATAAGTTTTGAAATGATTCTAAGTGAATTAGATGTGTTTTGCATAAGACAGTCAAGTGTATCACTAACCTGCACAGAGATACCGATAGCAAGAGCTACCGATGCAGAGAGCTACCGATGCAAAGAGCTACCGATGCACAGAGCTACCGATAGCAAGAGCTACCGATGCACAGAGCTACCGATAGCCAGAGCTACCGATGCACAGAGCTACCGATAGCAAGATCTACCGATGCACAGAGATACTGATAGCCAGAGCTACTGATGCATAGAGCTACCGAAAGCTAAGAGCTACCGATAAGAGCTATCGATAAGAGCCACCGATAAGAGCCACCGATAAGAGTTTGAAGAGCTACCGATGGAAGATCCTACACAGAGTCAACCGTACACGTCTACAAACAAACGGCTACCTATAATGAACTGCGGAGTCAAATCCTATATCTTCGACACTATTTGTTTATTACACTAACGGTTACATTTGTTACTTTTGATGCATTTAATGTTATTAAATGATTTATGTTTCCATTTCAGGAAACCGTACCAAGTACGATCGAAAATCATAATCATTCCTTCTTCTCAGCAAAACAAAAAGAAAGGCATAAAAAGACATCGCGGTTGTATCAGAAAAAGGGTGTGAGACAAGAGACTTGAAGAGATCAAGCACACGGGAACACACTTGCGATCAACCTCAAAACGTGCCAAGAACAACTAGAGAACTTGCAATCACAAGACTACTACTACCAAACTCCAGAACACAGAGAATACATCGAGCAATCTATTCTAAAGAAGAACTACACGGAACACTTCATTTTCTGAGCCGATAACCATGTTGAACCTGGAAGCACTGAAAGAAGAAATGATACTCTATTTTTTCAGTCAAATACCAGAGAAGGACTCAGAACCATTTCTGATCAAATCCAAAAGAGTCCAGAGCTGCACTGAAATCACTAGAGCCTTCCTAAACTCTATATCTTACTCTAAGTGATTTAGAAATTGCATTACGAACAGTGTGTGTAGCCTATTAATTATTACACACACACTGTCTCCTGATACTTAACTAGAGGATTTGTAAATCCTCACTCACAATCTTTACATCCTTTATTTCCCACTGTGGATAGTGGTAGAGGTCGAGTGTGACCTGGACAGCTTTGAGCTGTTGTTTGTTATCCCACGTATAACTGTGGTAGAGGTCTCTTGACCTGAACAGTGTGATCACTGTTGTTAACCCAGATCCAGGGTGTGGATCAATTTATATAAATTTTGAGAGGACTAAGTCTCGGCTTGAGACTGAACCTCTTGGTTAACTCTTGTGTTTTTAGTTAAAATCTATATCCATACTATATACATTTATTTCATATTCCGCTGTTATTACTTTGAAATATAATTTATCTTCAAAGAAACTTTGATAGTTAAACTTGCAAGTGTTTATATTTATTATAAACCAGTAAGTTAGTTTCAAAAGTTAATCTAATCATCAGATTAAGTTAACTGATAATTAATCAATCTTTGAGAAACTAATTGATCCTTTATAATCTGTATAAATTCACTACAGTTTAATTTGTTTTTGAAATTGGGGGATTTTAATAGAAATTGTTTTTAGCAGAAATTTTAATTGGAACTCAATTCACCCCCCTCTTGAGTGTCCACTCCGACCAACAATGCATATTGGATAACTTATTCTAACCTTTTTATTATGATAACTAAATACATATAGAATCACCTATCATTCTATGTATGTATCTCATGATCTTCTAATGATTCTAGAATGATAAATTAACCTTCGTTTCTTGGAATAAGAGATGGAGTGGAAATTGATCAAAGTACAACAAAGGGTGAGGTTGTCCTGAAATCATGTAAGTATATATTCTCATGATAATTCTTTAATTTAATGAAAAACTTTATTTAAATAAAATTTTATCTTATTATCATCCTTTTTGATGATATCAATGACCTCTTTCATGCTTCTTCAATTTATGGTTTTGTGATTATAATCATTCTCTGGATCACCCACTTTCTTATGATTAATGTTCTTTATCAATAATTATGGTAATTCTATCTTTTATTACATTTCTATATTTTCACTTTACACCTATGTTATTCTATGTATAAGCCTAGTTATGAGTTACTTTGGGTAGCCATTAAGTTTCTAACTTTTTATTTTTGAAGAAAGTTTTAGTAATTCATTTTTATGATGTGGTTTTCTATGAAGGGAACTTTAAATAATTAAACCATTGATAAACTAGATGCATTTTTAGGGAGAAATACATTTTAAGGGTGGTTGAATTTAACACCCTAAGAATTTGTGGAAAAAACGAATTAATTCAATCTTATCAATATTTTTCATTTCACACAACACTGAATATAACTTGTCTTATATGAAAGAACTAAGTTTGGTTTGTTTTGCATGAAAAAATAATTTAATATTTCACTACACATGACACTTATATTATCTTTAAGTCTATATAACACTTTGTTTGTCTTGTGTTACACAAAATGTCGAGTTCCTTCCATTTCTTATGTTATACACAAGACCTAGTTTTAGAAAACTTCAATTCACTATTAATATTATGATTAAAATATTGTTATAATTTTCACATAGATGTTGGAATTAAGGTTATGAATAATAATAATTAAATTATGAAAATAGGGTTTACACTTATCATTAAAATGAATCCTTGGTTATAAATTAGTTAGAAATGAAAGTAACAACTATTTGAAAATAATAATAAAACCCTTTCTAAGAAAACTATGTACAAACATTATTTTATCTCAATAAATTAAAAAACCCACTATTGATGAATGTTTTTCATAAAATTTATATATTATATTTTCAATAAAAAAATTACACTCATTCAATAGGTTTTATAGTCATAATATAAGAATAAATCCAATTTTATGAATAAAAAAATATATTTTTTCTAAAAGGTAATTTTACCGCCTTTTAATGGTAAACACATTTTAAATAGAATTTTTAAAACTTTTATAATTTTTTTTGATTAATTAAAATTAATTTTTAAATTTTAATATCAAAATTTACTTTTGGAAAAAAAATTATTTTTCAGAGAAGTTTCATTTTTTGATGAATAGTGAAAAACGCTGAATTTTAATTCAAAACTGTTTTTTCATCTAATTTATTTATATAAAAAATTATATATTATTTTTTATTAAATGTTTAATTAGATAAATTATACATCAATTAATCCAATTTTTTTCATTGGAACCAATTTACAATTGAAATTGGATATAAAAACATTTTGGACTTTTGGACTTTTTCTCTTTAAAACCCCGCTTTAACGACATGTATACGGGATTAATTTTAAACTAATTTCTATCAATTTTTTGATAAAATTTGGAAACATGGATACAATAATATTTAATAAAAAATATTTATAATTTAAATTGATGTAAAATGATTTTTTGACCAAAAATATTAGTTAAATTAATAAATATTAATTATAGCGATTAAGGTAAAAACGTGTTTACTTAATGGTTAAACTTTAATCTTAAATGGATAAATGAACTAAAAACTTGTAAAAATGTTATTTTCTGGGAGTATTTAGACTAATTCACCTATTTTATCAAAAATTTAAAATTATTGGAGGTAAATAATGTAAGGGGGCTCTCTCAATAGTTTTTACCTTTTTATATTTACAAGAATGTCCCTCCTCCTCCACTATAAAAGGGAACTCACCCCCTCACTTATTCACACCTCTCAAGACACTTTGTCTCATACAAAAGCTAAAACAATAATCTCAAAACTTCCCTAAATTTAACCTATAATACTCACATTTTTTATAATGAAAACGAAGTTATTCCTTTGGAGAAAACCAAAATGAATTACCCAAAGAATAGGTAACATCATTCCACAAGCTCTTCTGTTTTATTTTCAATATCCACCCCCTCAATTATTATAATTAAATTATTATATAATAAAATTAGTATTAATAATATAATTATATGTTGTTATTATATGTTTTATACCTACACCTATACACACCTCCACCAAATGGGTAATGAACATACTATTCATGTGTATGACAGACTACCACCTTGCGAAATGATGTCATTCGTTTTTCCTTTACCACCTATCATGGTTGAGAATTATGATGGGAATAATTTTTTTATATTATATATATTATATTTATTATTTCTTTATTCTTATTTAATTATGACACAAAACATTCCCTCATGCTCTCCATTTTATGTTAATACAATAACTTCGTTTGTGGACATGTGGACTATCGCCTCCTCAAAGTGATGTGATTCGTTCACACATTACATGGAATGTATTAAGTATAATTTTTTTAAATGTATATAATACTCAAGAAATAATAATTCTACTATAATTATAATATATATATTTCATATACTTTCTTTCTTTTAATACGACATAAAAATGGAACAATCATCAATGCGTACGTACGGCATACTGTCTCCATGAACGGTGTATTACATTTCATATTTATATATTTTATAGATTACTATAAATATTTATATAATGAGTATATATGGTATTTAAATATTTTTTAAATTTTTTAAAATAATTATATAATTATCTAGGTAAGAGGATCAAGAATAAAAAGTCAAAAACATATATGGAAAACAAAGTGGATATTACTTGAAATATAACATTAACATGAAATTGTTAATAAAAGGGTAATACAAAGTCATAATAAAATAATATATGGTATGATATATGAGAATATGGTTATTTTATATATTTATAATAAACTTACACTTATTATATAGGAGGACTAAATGTGTACTAAGGAAGTCAAGACTAAAGGTAAGGGTTTTCTTGTATCACTTTTATTTATGTGGGATATATGTTATATTCATAGCTTATTGTTTTTGTTTGGTGTATATAATTCCATATGACATGTTATATCATTAATTTCATTTATTTAATGGTATTAAACGTTTTAATTGATGTTATTATTTCAGAGATCTTATGATTCAGAAGTTACTCAAGTAGTAAGGGTTTTCTCATCTCACTTTTATTTATGTGAGACTTAATCCTTATTCACTACTCATTTATTTTTCTAGGGTATATATTTCCCATGAATTTATTCTATGATTATTAAACATAAAATTATGGATATTTACATATCCCTTTTATGATATTTATTTCAGGGGTTTTATGGTTCAAAAGACACCAAATCGATAAACTAATTTTCTCTCAATTTGCCAACTTTGAGACACATGCCATTTTATGAACCTATATTTTTATATAAAGTGTGTAGACTTCTAGTTGAAATGTTATATCATTACTATCCTTATTTCATAATATTTTAATCTTTATTTAATTTTATTATTTCCATATTACTATTATTCAAAGTTACCAAAGTGGTAATGGTTTATTTCTATAATCTCATCATTTATCAAGATATTTTATGATTATTCTTACTTTGATGAAATTTTATGATCAATATATCAATAAATCTCATGAAAGTTTTTTAGCCTCAGGTAATCTATTATATCTCTTTTTATTGATACCATTTTTCACTCTTTTTTACTTAATATAATTAATAAATAATTTTTAAGAAAATCTGACCATATTTATCTCTTCAGTTGGAATGTTTTTTATTCACAATACCATATTTTCTAAAAATAGTTTCAAAAATGTTTTAATGAAATGTAAAAGCAGTTTTTACTCGTGATTTAAATTTTTAATAAAAATGTTTTTAAATGGAATCTCCTTATCATTTTCCAATCAAGGAACTTTTATAAACTTTTTACAGTGAAAAAGGAATGTTCAGAATGCATGAATTTACTCTATGTCATGGTCATCATTTCCTTGAAGATTCCATTGAATGTTTAAAAGGTTATTTTTAAATAAATGTTTTTTCCTAATATCCAATAAATTCATTATTTTTAATTATTTTTCAAAGAAAAATGTTTTTAAATTTTTTTTGATTTAAAGTGTTTTTCAAAGCTGAAAGGTTATTTTCTCAAGAAATGTTTTAATTGATTTTAAAAATATTCTTTTATAAGTTTTTAAAAGTGGTTTCGAAAAAGAAGATTTTGAAAATGTTTTATGTTTTAAAAAGTGATTTTCAAAAAAATTTATTTTCCATAAGAGTTTCATTCTAACTTTCAAGTCCATCCCTATATATGTTGACATACTTTGATATAGTATATTATTTATAGGAGATATTATCCATGGATACCATTCTTATGTTTTATTTGAATGGTTGATACTTAACAAGACATGTTGTTTTTTAATCCAGTTTCTATTCCATGGGTTATACCGTGATAAAATGATTATGAAAATCAGTTCCATCCACTGGTTATTCTATGATGAAATGAAATGAAACCTACCTAATTTTTACATGTTATGATAGGATGAAATAATTATAATAGCCATTTCATTTCATGGGTTGTGATATGATGTTTATGAAACCCATCACTTTTTATGGGTCATGATATGATGAATGTTTTTCTATATCGTGGAACATGAATTTATGATTTCATTATATGATAGGTGGGACCTATATCTCCCTTCATTGCATTGGGTAATGATGGATGACTCAGTAGTATATATGTTATGCATGAACCTGATTATATGTTCACAATGTTATGCCTGGACCAGGTCGAATTTCAATAAGTTTATGAGAGGAACTGGTTTCATATCCATAAGTTTATGTACAAACCTGACTACATGTTCAAAATTTTATGAATGAACCTGATTACATGATCACAAGATTATTCTTGAACCTGATTAAATGTTCACAATGTTATGCATGAAGCTGATCACATGTTCACAATGTTATGTGTGAACCTACTTACAAGTTCACAAGGTTATGTGTGAACTTGATTACATGTTCACAAGGTTATGCGTGAACCTAATTACATGTTCACAATGTTATACATGAACCTGATTACATGTTCACAATGTTATGTGTAGACCTGGTTTCATGTCCATAATTTTATGTGAGGTCCTAATTTCATTCCCCAAACCTAATGAGTGGACCTTCTTATTTTTACACATGTTCAAAATGTAATAAGTTGATGTGTATGCCACAATTCTATAACTTATTCCAATATAGTTCTTTGATGACTCATGTTCTTTGACATACATATGATTAATGTCTTATGAACTGACAATATCTATTCTATGATTCATGTATATGATATTTTATACATAGGGTATGATCTTATAATGAAACGATCATGTTCTCATACCCTTATTGTTATGCTTACATATCTCTCTTGTTCACCCTTACTGAGCATATGAGCTCACCCATTTCTTATGTTTCCTTTCCCTAAGTTATGAAGAATGTTTTTCAGTAAGAGTACTAAAGGGGTAGATATTTAGGGGTTATGTTAAATATCTTTCACCAAGATAGAATATTTGTTTCCAAGTTTCCAAAGACGAAAAACTATTATGGTCCCTAGGAATTTACTTTTCTAATGTGATAAATATTCATCTAAAATTATTTAATATACATTTATGTTAAGCTCGAGTCTCTATACTCAATTTATAAAAGAATTTAAATAAATTTGAAATAATAAATTTCATAAAATAATTTATATTTTACGTTTTACAAAAATTATTTACTAGAAATTGGAATTTTATCTTAGTAAATAGTGGTTGTACATTTGAAAATACTATAGATCAAAAGATCATATTCCTAAGGTTTAGGAATTATTTTATTATATAGTAATATATGGAAATATACATGATATATATCTATAAGCACAATTTAATCATTATAACATTCATATAAATAAGATGAACATCCCTAAAAATAACCTTAATCATTAAGGATTAAATAAACCCTAAAGGTTATCAATACCTTAAGACTCATGAACAAAATTAAAGGCCTAATTATCATTAAAATAAAGTCTTACATAAACATAAACCATAAAAAACTCCCAAAAATTCCTTAATCACATTATAGTCACATTACTTAAAACCTTATAAGAAGTGTCTAAAACCCTGATGTTATGGTTATCTTTCAAAAAAAATATTGAGCTCCTTGAAGCTTCTATAACTTCCCCATGTTTCCCAACATAAACTACAGTACTAAAAAAATATTTTACCATACCCTCATGTTTATGATCTTGATGGTTTTCACCTGTGTAAGTAACTTCAAACACATGTTAGAGTAATTACCCAACTCATTGCTCCTAAAACATTTAACTATTCACTGGTTATCTGTTATCTCAATCTTGGATTGTTCAGAACTCTTCTCTTTATAGTCATGAACCTTGTGACCATACATCCTACACCAGTAACACTTCTTATATCCCAAAATACATTCACCAAAATGTATTTTACCATAATTGGAAAAAGTTTTAGTATTACCTATAGATTTCATAGTTGGTTTATTCTCCATTTCCTAACACCTTAACCATTTATTACTCTTTTCATATTGTGGAACATAAGTTTCGGAAAACTCCCTTTCAACTTTATCCTAAAAATGATGAATTTTTCATAACTTTTAAATTATAATGAGGTTAAATCTATTCATAGACTTGGTTTAAATCCTAAGTTAAATCTTTTAATTTTTCAATCAATATCTCGAATAAAATTTGAACATTCCTATTCAATCTTGTGAAGTATTCTTTATATGCATCCACTGAATCATCATCCTTTTTCTTTAATTCTAAGAAATGTTTCACCATCCTAATCTAAAAAACCATAGGGAAATATTTTTCAAGTAATATATTATTAAATTATTCCCATTCCATGTCATCAATATCATCTTTCTCTCTAGTATTCTTAAATAAATACCCACATTGATCAGCTTCACCTTTAAAATGAAAAATTGAAATTGTTAACTTTTGACGTTTCAAACATCCTGTGACTTCAAATATATTCTCCAAGTCATTGATCCAACCTTTAGCTACAACTAGGTCAGATTATCCATTGAATGAGGGATGATGTTGTCTCATAAAATTCTATAGTATTGACATCTTCCTCCATAGTAGACTAAGTTCCTCTCTATCATGGATACCACCACCATTAATAGCTTGTGTCAACTGATCTATCACTACAAATAACTACTCCATTCTGATTCTAACCATCTCGAGATGTTGTCTTGGAAGGATATTTTCCTCTTGATTCCTTCCCACTATAGCATTCCTTTTCCTCTATAGCAAACCATTCTGAATAGATATTTTTTATATAAAGAAACACTAAAGTCCTAAAATGATTTTTCTTTTCAACCTAACCTTGATGTAAAATCCTATAAGGGAATTAAATTAACATTGTTCTAACTTCTAAAGTTTTCTAAACCTTTCTTATGATACCAACTATAAGGAAATATCCTTAACCATTACATAATCTTGTGTTTCAGTCAATAAATTAATTTCTTTCACATAGAGGATATTTTTAGGTACAACATTTCTAAATAATTATGAGATAACTCATACATAACAAAACCATGAAATTCAAAGTGAACACTTTTGAATAGTATCCATTTTTTCCATCATATAAATTTTTTTAAATAAATCATGATATAGTTTATGAATACTCTTCAAATATTTCGACATGAATTCTTCCTATCCCTTACTCATCCTTAAACCTTGTGAAAACATTTTAAAAACATGGGATAAGTAAAAAAACTCAGTAAGGGATATAAAAAAAGAAACCTGTTAGTTTGGTAAAAACATGAAAACTCATATAATGTTTACCGTTATCTTTATATTTCATCGATAATATGAAATAAAACATTTTCACATGAATAAAAAAGACACATTTTTTCCAAATAAAATCCATAAAATCTATTGTAATAAATTAAACCTCTTTTGGTGACCTAGATCATCATATTCATAAACCCTTTAAAACCCCTTTTAATTGGAATATCTATAAGGCATAATTAAAACATTATCATTACCCAATTAATTGGATATCTTTAATTAGTATCACCCTTCATATAATTTATATCAATCTCAACCATTTCCAATGATCTATAATGTGTCTCAACCCTTCATATAAGATATATGAGGATCACTAGTGATCAATAATGGGGCTCAGCCCTTTATATAAGTTGTATAAGGATCACTCGTTTAATATAATTCTAAATAAACATATCAATAGTAAAATACTCTCATCATAAAACCCTTTTAAAAACTCTTTTTTAACCCATATGAAAAACACTTTCGAATAAAAATACATTTTCTTATAAGAACCCATTTTCATACCAAAACACCCTTTTCTTTATAAACCCATTTTCAATAGAAAACTACCCAAAATATAAGGATGTTTTTTCATTTATGAAAACATTAAATCTTCTAAATAATCCAAAAATAAAATAATGGCCATAATGATGGAGAAGTCATTATCGTTGTGTATGTTAAGAAGGAACATTCCTTTTATCATTTGTCAACATGTTCCATATAAAACATGTAAAAAGATTCATTTTTAAAACCATTTAAAGAAATTAAAAATATAAATAAAATTTACATTATTACCATATTACATCCATATAAATAAATATGTAAAATAATATCAAGAATATGGACGTGGAGAAAAGATCTTGAAATCAAATCTTTAAACATTCAAAGTGTCTCATACCACTTTGAACGTTTAAATCATAATCCCCATGAAATAATAACCATTAAAAAACATTAAATAACATTAAAATATATAAGATATGGTTATATAGTGTCAAAGTTTATGTATATACACCTTATAAAACAATAAAGGTGCATATCGTTAAGAAATGCCTCAATAAAAGGAGATTCAGATGAAATACCTTACCTTGAGTCGGACTTGTCACATGCATCTTGATCTTACTGAATAATAAAATTATGTTAATTATTTACTTACTTAATAACTATTTTAAATTTCATCGTTACTTTTATTTCACTTATTACAATGTTTTATACAACTACTTAAATAATTAAGTCTATGTCGAGTGTTTTGACCATATGTGGTTTGTGTGTCAAAATGACTAAGGTTGGTTTTCTATGGTCAATGAGGTCTTTATATAAACATATATAGAATAATAATCACTAAATAATTATTATACTTATATATAAATTATAATTTTAAAACCTATCATTAATTATGGATATGAAAAAATAACCAATTTTATAATAATGGAGATGGTCGGTTGTACGTACACATGAGTAACGTTCCCATTTTTAAATGATCATTATGGAAAGAAGGTAAGTAAAATTTATCTTTATAGAATAATAATTATATCATATATACCATATTAATTAATCATATATTCTTATATATATAATTATTGTGATTTAAAACTAATCGCATCGCTTTGAGGAGGCGGTAGTTCATACGTCCATGAACAACATTGCAACTTTTTCAGTGTGTGAAAAGGTAATAAATAAAATGAAATATTATATTTCTAGAAATGTAATCATTAAATGAATATAATATATATGTCATTTATTTTACATATATTTAATTAAACTTATCCTTAATACATTTAATGTAATGTGTGAACGTATCACATCGCTTTGAGGAGGCAGTAGTCCACACATCCACAAACGATGTTATCGTATTCCCATAAAATGTAAATCATGAAGGTATGGGTTATATAACAATTAAATATGTATAAATAAAACAAAAATATAATTTATATCATATAAAAACAATATGTACATCATTATCCTCAACCATGGAAGGTGGTAAAGGAAAAATGAATGACATCATTTCACGAGGAGGTAGTTCTCTTTACACATGAACGGTAATTTTTTTATCCATTTGATGGAAGTGTGTGTAGGTGTGGGTCTAAAACATAACATAAAAACATAAAAGTATATTTATAATACCGGTGTTATTATATAATCATGAAATAATAATAATTTAATGGTTTTAGAATGAAATAAAATAAAAGTGATTGTTAAATAATGTTACCTTTTTTCGGGTAACTCTTTATTGTTTCCACCAAAGGGATTCCTTGGTTGTATTTTTTCATAAATTAAGGATTATAGGATTATAGTTTAGATATTGGGAGATTATATTTCTAGGTTTTTTATAATAAAAATTGCTTTATAGGTGTGAATAAGTGGGGAGGATGAGTTCCTTTTATAGTGAAGGGGAAGTGGCATTCTTGTAAATATAAAAAGGTGAACACTATTGGAGAGAATACATTACATCAAGTGATTAAAAATGAAAAATAATGGATTAAAGTGGAATTATGGTTGATAAAAATCACACTTCACAAAAATAAAATAATTTTTATTATTTTTTCCTTAGTCATTATGTTACTTTATTTTTTTCATTTTGGTTTTTCATTTAGGTATCTAGTTTTCTAACCTATTTAATTAATACATTAATAAAAAATTATAATGGGTATTATTATAAAATTTAGACTCGCTAATTTTAAAATATGACATCTAGTTTATAAAATAAAAATCTTATATAAGTTGTAAATTTATTTTAACATAAACGCATGAAACATACAAAAACACTACTTTAACCCTAACTATGCTAACAAAGTTTTTACTATTTATCAGAAAATATGATCATTATAAAAGCTAAATTGGCCTATTAATGGATCATATTTTATATTTATTAACACTTAAAAATCACTTCTAATAAGATAATATTTTTTGTTAATTTTGAATCATTTCATAAAATATCATTTATTTTATTTAATTATTAACTAAATAATCCATGCGCTGGCATTTCATAAGAACTTAATGTAATTATATCATCTATAAAAATTAAATAAAAATAACTAAAATAATAATAACTCATTTATATTCCAAAATAATATTTACAACCACACCTATGTAGCTTCTTCCCTACTCTAAATATTTATAAGTGTTAAAGGCAAGGGAGGTTCTGTTTTTGTCTTTTTCCTTAACTAATTATATTGGTAAATTTTATGGAATAGTTTCTCAATAACTCCTAAAAATTGAGCCTAAGATGGTGAGGGTCTAATTATGTCCATATAAGGTGTTTTGGACAAGTCTTGGGTCATTTAAACACCTTATATTCTAAGTATTATCATTAAGTAAGTGTGTTTATACCTTAATCACTCTAATTAATTTTAATTGTTTTCAATAAAAATTTATGTAAAAAAATTAATTTAAAATTATTAGTGTAACATCCCAGGTAAATTAAGAATAATATATTTTCATATTTATTAATATTTTTGAATTAAATATTAATTTTACTTTAAAAGGGTTGCTATGTTCGATAGTATACCTGATACGCAACAACGGGTTTCTTTGAAATCTTATGTTCCATACTAATAATACATTATTATTATTTTAAATGGAAGTTAACTCCTAGCCATTGTATTGGAGGGAATGAAAAAAACTAACTACAATATGATTATACGTGTTTGTTAAATGTTTTTACATTTATCCAATAAAGGATTGAGGCTTAAAATGTGAATGAATCTAATTTTAAGCGTAAAAACTCTAATATTCACTAAAAGGTTGATTTATCGCCTTTTGATGGAGAACCCTCTTTAAATACAGTTTTGGTCATTTTTATATGTTCTTCTTGACAAAATAAAATTCTTATTTAGATTTGTCACATCAAAATTTACTTTGGGTAAATATTTGGTATTTTTCTGATAAAGTTCATTTTTTAATGAATAGTGAAAAATATTGTATCTTAGTTCAAAATTGCCTTTTAATCTAATTTATTTATAGGGTTATATTATCTTTTTAATTGGTTTTAAATTCAAATTAGAATATATTTTTACAATTTAATCCAATTTTGGTCATTTTAATTAATTTTACATTGAAAGTACACATAAACAAGTGGAAATCTTTTGATAGTTATTGTTTCTTAAAAACACGTTATTTGTTTTGACAACGGGAATTAACTTTAAATTAATAAATCCAACTTATATGTTTTTAATTTCATAAAATATATATCATTTTTTAATTTTTAATATCAAATATTTCTTAGGCTGAATATTTTGTAGTTTTCTGAAAAACTTTAATTTTTGATGAATAGCGAAACTTCTAAGTAGTAGTTAAAAACTGACATTTTCATTTAAATGTAATTTTACCACTTATATGAATTGAATATCAAAAATACGACGTACATTATTGTAATTAGTAAGTAAAATTTGGTTCAATAAGATGAAAATAATTTTTGGTGAATAGTAACTTTTGACTTTTATTTACCGCGGTTAAAGGTAAATAGGGTAATTCAACTTAAAAAGAATATTATAATAATTAAAAATTACCTTAAAACTTATCCTAACCTTATTTGATGAGTAATCTCCAACCATGGGCATCCATGGGTCGAGTTTGGGACCCCATTAAGCCACTTGGGATTGATAATGACGCATTATATTAATTAACTTAAAGTAAAGTCAAAAATGACAAAAACAAATATCTTTTAGTAAATTAATTTTTACATGAGGTTATATAAGTTATATTTTCAACTATAAATATTATTTGGAAATATAAAAATATTTCCTAAATAATGGTATTTGTTTTATAATTTTTAGACATCAGATAAATTAAATTATTTATGACACAATAATGATGTAGTATTTACCTCATTAATAAATGATTTAAATAAATAAGATTATAAATATTCAAATAATATCCAAAACCTATCGACTTCTTATTGTATTATTTTATTTCGACCATGATTCATCTTATATTCGACTATAATGATTTTTGGACCTTTATAAATTGAATACCATTATGTAATAAAATAATATTTTCACACTTTCCTAAAGAGCCCATCCTCCGCCTTATAAAAAAAGACCATTTATAACCAATTCCTCACACCTCTCAAGCTTTTTTTCTCATCCCAAATATTCCTACTTAATCTCCCTACATCCCTCTATTCCACCTAGAATCCTTACCTTAGGCATAAGGTACTTCAAGAAGTCCTTTTGGTTCAAACCAAAGGGAGTTACCCAAATTAAAGGTAATAGTTTCTCTTAAATTGTTTTCTTTTATTTTACTTCTCCAACCCCTAAACTCTTTTTTTTTTCCTTTATTTTATTATATCACCAGTATCCTCAATATACAGGGATGTTTTTATGAGTAGGATTCGAACTACACTTACACACACCTCCATCTAATGGGTAAAGAACATAATGTTTCTGTGGATAGAAAACTAACGCCTCACGAAATAATGATTGTTCAATTATCTCCTACTGCCTCTCAAGGTGGCCATTAAGATGGAACTATATTTATATATGATATATATTATGTTTATGTTTGCTTTATTCTTCTGTATTTTTTATTTATATCATACCTTTATGGAATCCATAGTGGGTAAATACGATAATCTCATTTGAAGAAGTGCGGACTACCACCCCCTCAAAGTGATATGACTCATTAATGCCATATGTGGGACGTATAAAGGATAGAGTTAATGATATTATAATAAAATTATAATATACATATGTATCATTATGTTTTAATTCCATTAAAGTACAAAATATAAATGAAAGTAGCATTCATGCGTACATACTGCTTACCGTCTCCATAAACGGTGCATTTCATTTATTATCTCCAAATGTTATGTACTATTATAAATACATTTATATACTGGATATGTATGATATATATGATATCTAAATCATGAATATAATTCTGGATATAATGAACTTTTCACCATGTCAACAACTTGTAACTATATGGTTTTCATTTGTGACTCAAGTACCAAATATCGATAAAAATAACATTATTAACTTGAATGATTACATAATGTTTAAAACATGGTAATAAGGGATATAAAAGGAATAATAAACTTGAAAAAGTTTCTTAAGAAATTATAAATTAACATTAGTTTATTATTCAGGATATTAAAGAATGAACGGGTCAAGTCGGACATGAGGTAAGGGACTTCGTCTCAATCTCTTTTCATTGAGGCATATTTTGTTTTAATATACGATTTTATTTTATATGATGCGTAAATAACTTTGACTTTTACTTTTATTCAAAAGGAATATTTTATCTACTAAGAATTTTACTAAATGAAAAAAATAATGTTTTTTTAAACGTAAGCGGTGACAACGACCTTTTTCACCACCGCGAGTATTATTTGATCTTTGGCTTCCTTAACAAGCCGTAATGTTTTTAAAAGGAAAATAAATACCATATACTATTTTTACATATTTTGTTATTGAAAATGGTTTTGATAATGGATTTTTTATGTCAATATATTTATATGATATATTGTTATTGAAATGTTGAAATTTTATCTTTCCTTTATGTTTGTTTTATGTGTTATGAATATGTTATGGTTCTTGGGCATTGTTTACGTATACGGGTGGTTCCGTGATAAACCTAGAGCGGGTGAGCCCGAGATAGCTTTCCAATGAATTGGGTAACGTGATGGAGGTAAACGTGAATGTTTCTCCTAAGAGATTTAGGGAATATACTATGATGGGTATTATAAAGTAACTTCCTATGTAGCTATGATAGCTACAATGTAAGTATGTTATATATGCCACAAGTTATCATTATGATTTGTGATTATTATGTGTTATTAAAAAATCTTATGTTTTCATGAAATAAGTAAGAGAGTTTGTGTTTTGTAAGTATTTATGAACTGATGCTTTCTTTCTTTGTTTTATTACCCTTACTGAGCTATTTATGCTCATCCCAATTTTTTGAAATGTTTTTCACATGACAAAAAGCGGAATAGGGTCAAGGATGGGATCAAGGAAATGTCATGCTGTCTAAAACATGGAACTAGACATGACTCTTTTTTTCAAGAGTTTTTATTTTATGAAAAAATGGAAGACTGAGTAGAAGTGTCTACTTTGTAATATTTTGAGATGTAATAGTTATTTCCTAATTCTCTAAAACTCTAAACCTGAAAAGATCCTCAATGTAAATTATTCTTTTAATTAAATATTATGTAATGTTTAAGGTCGGGTCCTTACAATTAGACATAAAAATTCATACTAATTCCAAATAATTATATCCATTTTTCTAAATTTAATTCACATAAGTTTCTAAAATTAATTTAAAATTAATCACTCTGATGGGATGAGACTGTGGGTTTTTTAAGAGAATGTTCAAAAGTTTAACATGTTTTTTATATCCAATTTCAATGTGAAAGTGATTAAAATGACTAAATTGGATTGATTGATGTAAAATTGAACTAATTATAATTAAAACCCAATTCAATAAATAATTTAACTAAATAAATAAATTATACAAAAAAGATGTTTTCAATTAAAATTTAGTATTTTTCACTATTCATCAAAACATGAAACTTCTTAGAAAAATACCAAAAATTAACCCAAAGTAAATTTTGATATTACACTTTAAAAAATGAAGTTTATTTTTTCATATAAAAATTATAAAATTTCCAAAATTTAGTTTTAAAATATGTGCATCATTAAAAGGTGGTAAAAGTGATTTTAAGAAAAATACAGTTTCTAAGCGTATAACTAGATTTATTCTTATATTATGCCTATAAAATATATTGGATGAATAAAAAAATATAAACTTGTGTTAAAATAATACTTTTATTCCTATTCACACCCTCTAATATAAAGGCTATGAGATAAATTCCATTATAAATAGTAATATCAACAGTGCATTATTGTTCGGTAAGATTCGGCCTTGCATGTAACAAAAGTTATTGAAGAAAAACGATGTTACATGCAATTTAAGTTAAACTTTGTGTTTCATATAACATCATCAAAACTATGAATTTCATGTAACTCAATTTATCAATGAATTAAAATAAATTTGAAAGACAATATTTCATAAAATCTAAGGATGTTATAATTATATTTTTCCATATCAAGAAAAGTGTGTTAAATAAATGTTGAGGAAGTTTGTAATGGGTGATTAGAAGAAAATTTATAAACCATTATCTATAGGAATTAAGATAAAAAAGGGTTAACAGGTAAAGTAAGTTAATCCAAGATAATTCTAGAAGCTGATTGGTAGTTTACATTACTTGACAGCTTTGATACCAGATATTGTATATTTTGTTATAATTTGTTCTTTATATTAAGGTGTACTAAATATTTATCATATTATGGCTAGAAATTGAATACTTAGATATATTAGAGGAAAAGGATTGTGTCCTTTCATATTATTGTAAAGTTAATATTGATATTTTTGGTTATTTAGATATAGATTGTTTTGGATGTATTGATGATAGGAGGTTTACATCAGGTAGAGCGTTATTTATTGGAGAAAGATGTGTTTTTTGGAAATCAAGTAAAAAATAAATTACAATAAGAACTTATGAGTCTGAATATGTCATTATAACTCATTCTTGAACATAACTTATGTGGATGGATACTCAAATAGAATATTTGATGGTTAAAGTGAAGTTGAAATCACTATTGGGATGTGATAATCAAAGTGAAATTAATATTTAAAATAATTATTGTATACATTAAAGGTCAATGAACATTGATATAAAATATAAATTCCTCATAAATAATGTGGATAAGAGTGAGTTAATGTTTAATTTTTTTCCTATAAAAGAAAAAATTATGGAAGTGTTTACCAATCCACTATCAAAAGAATTATTTCAGAACCTGAGGTTAATGTTTGGTTTCCAACCACATTCTCTATAAGGATAAGTAAAAGTATAAGTTTTCCCCTATCTTGTATAATATTTGGATATTATTTTCAAATGGGGATAAAATTTTATAAAATAAATATTTACTTTATATATATTTTCCCTGTTTTTTCAAAGGGGGGGTATCCAATGTAAGGGGAAGTATCCATTGATATGTACTAACTTTAGGGGAATAATATAATTAGAGTGAGTTTTTAAAAAGGGGTATGTTGTGACTTCATCATGTATGCATTTTTTTAATAGTTTATTGAAACTATTTATAGTAATATTTTGGGTCTGTAAGAATTATTGACATGATGATGGTGTTTATTTTGAAGGTTGTGAAGTTTGTGTTAAGAGGGATGCTTAGAGATCATTATCTTATGGGAATCATCGTATTATTTATTCAATTGTATTTTTTCCTACACTTAGTTCACTCATATTGGAATAGAATTATTGAATAGTGATCCATTTCTATGTTTTTAGATTTTAATATTGATTTATGTTCCTTAGTTTCCATCAAAATACACAGGGGGTATTATTGATCCCAATAAGTGTTTCAATGGTTGTTCTGATATGTGAGAGTTAATATTTGTAGAAGAAGACAGATTAAGTATTTTATATTTTTTTATCAATACATTAATCATATCCAAAGTGTTTTTAAATAAGATGATTCTATGACATCTATTATTAGTTATTAAATATCATGAATAAAGTTCATGATAAAAGTTGTATGGGTTGAGAAGTAGAGATACTGGCATGTGGAAGTTGTAGTGTACCACGCCATAGTTCAAGCACCAGGTCATATTATCAATTACTCTGGCATATTATATTTTTCCACAATGTAGAGGATATTTTCTCCATGCCGTAATATATAGCCATTCCACAGAAGTGGCTAGTCATATTTTGGTGCCTCTAGATATTTTCCACCTCCACGTCATAGTGGGATACCCATGCCATAAAGATATACTACTGGTTAAAATAGTTCTAGAGTTTTTTTACCTCCACATTGCAGATAAGAAAACCATGCTATATAATGAATTTTTATGGAATTTAGTGGCTCTAAAAAAATTAGTGACCTTCATGTCATTTCCCATGTTTTATGCCATAGTTATTAGGTTGTGTAATTCCATGTCATAGTGAGAGCAGGCTATACCACAAAAGTTTTGGAGGATTTCAGTGGTTCTGGTGCTTTCAAGCCCTCTATACCGCAACAACTATATCACGTCGTAGCCTCTATAGCAGTTGTGTGAAAAATTACTCAAACCAATATTATGCACTATAATGACCTTGTTCATGAAATAAAATGTTGTATTTAGGTAGTTTTTAGGGTTCATTATGACTTGTATTCATCTGATTACTTCAGTGGATATTTCATTCTACAATAACTACCAATTTCAAATTGGATTATCATGAACTTTTGAATAATATCCAATGAGTGAGTTTGAAAGAGGATTTGGTTGTTTGAATTTGAATTTCAAATTCAAACTTGAAAAGAAAACAAATTGTCTACTGTGCAATGGGAGTGTGATAAAAAATGAAGAGAGAAATTTATAGAGAAGAATATAGAAGAATAAGATGAGAAAGAGAAGAAGACGAGTTGTGAATATGAGCACAAAGTAGATAGATCTTATTTGTGATTCTAAAGGTTTAATAAGAAGAAGAGGAGGAGCACTAATTCATCATTTAAAGGCTATAATTGGAAGTATTTCTATTTGATGATATAAAATTCACTATTATTATTATTTCAGTAGGGGATTCACTATCATAGTTGGGAGACTTGATGCAATTATTGTTCAAGGGTAAACCCTTCTCAGTGTTCCTATATGTTAAAACCAGGTGTAATATGATCTTGACATCATCTAAAACATGATAAGGATTATCCCTCTAATTTTTATATGTGAACTTTTTAAATCCATTTTCCCCTTCTTGGGTCTATGTTTAATTATGATCAAGTTTCAATTTAATCAGTGATGAGGTTGTTTCACAAATAAAAATGTAAAAGCTTTCGAGTCACTAATTCACCCCCCTCCCTCAATGATTTCTCATTAATCTAGGAGGTTCATTTTCAAGTTTACTATATGGTATTTACATTACCCTTTTATTATGGTCACTCAATGACTTGGAAAATGTAGAAATATAAAAAATCACGTTTTCACATGATGCAGATTGGTGTACATAGGTATAGATATACATGTGTTTGATGGATATCACATTAGATCCCTTTGTAACATAAGTAACACCGACTCTTTTCTAGAGGATACCTGATCCTTATGATTATGAATCTAGATATTAATATTTGTTTTCAACATTATAAGGTCCCTTAGGGTCACACTTTGTGGTTGAATAAATCCGGATTGAATTTAACTCAGAGAGATGCTCTAAAAGTGTTTTATAGTTAATCCAAAAGTGTTTTGGATGTGTATTCACATGGTATTCTATATTATGTGATACAAAGTAAAGTTGATGATAGCTTTAAAAAAATATTTTAGATGATATCTAGTAGTATTTTTTGATATGGTTACATAATTTATTATATATGATACAATATAAAAGTTGAAACGGCATAATGTCTTTATAGATTTAGAGAAAGTTGGATTCAAAAGAGATATTCCCTAAATCATTATCTGTATATGATATAAATAATTTATATTATACTTCATGAAAATTAATATTTTCATGTATAGGGTGTATAGTTTAATGAATCCTATTGACTAATCATCAATCATAAATGTTGGATACCATTAAATGATCTGTTACATAAAATGAAACATGTGGGAGGATTTTTATTCATGTGATAAATGTTTAAACTACCTGAATTGTTTATTATTTTGTTGAAATTCAAGATTTAATGCATGAACTGTTGATAAGAATCCTTGAGGAATTTATAAAACCTATTTACATGTGATGGTGTGTATGTTTGTGCTTGTGGGATTCTAGGTTGAACATATATCTAACATAAAGATCACTTATTCTTCATCCTTAGCATATCAAGGTACTAGCACATTGTGGGTGAAGGATATTCCCTCACATATGATGACATATTGTGATTATCCCATGGATACCATCATAGGTGGTAAGATTATATGTTTCACTCTTATAATCTTTATCAAACTTATTCAATGAAGATCAATATTGTAGCATATTATTCTTAGGTGAACAATGTGAATTTTTCAATATTTCTTAATTTCCAGTATTTGAAGAGTTTTATTTTTCTATTCATGGGAGATCTTGGTCAAGGGATAAAATATCTTTATCATATTCTAATTATTATTATTAGACCATAACAAATCTCTTAAATATTTATGTGGCATGAGGGTCTGATATAACCCTCTAATGCATTGGTTGTGGCTTTATATCACATGAGATAATGATTTTATGCATGTACCTAATTATATTTATTCTGTGTTCATAATTATATATATATAATTTATTACATGCTCAAAACATTATATATGAACCCAATTGCATTTTTATATGTTCAAAATTTTATGCATGGACCTAATTTCATGTTCATGGATTTATGTGTGGACCTTATTATGGTTATCTTTGTTCACAATTTTATTATTTATTATGCTTATTCTTATGACCCATTTCTCTATTAGGCTACATGCCTATGTTATACTCCATAGATCATGATTATCATCTAAAGTCTATATATTCTTAAACCATGATATTTGTATTATTCTTTGAGGCTATATATCCTTTCTATCATTCCTTATTGAAAAAACCTATGATTCTATGTTCTTTTAATCATTTCTTTCTCCCATGTTCTTATTCTACCACATGATTATGATCTAGACCTTTATGACTCATTGATAAATTTTTGTCCCTTACTAGGTATTCAACATAATTCCTTATGTTTCCCATTTCCCCAGCTAATTACATGTAGGAACATGTTTATAAATAAGTCATCTATGGATAATTTGTTCAGAGATATTTAAGAAATAATGTGTAATAAGATATTTTTCATAGCTAATCTCAAAAGATACTAAACATTTGGGTTTTGGGATTAGGAATTTATTTGTTAGATGTGGTGTTTAAATCATGTAAATTGGATAAAATATATATATGTTATGATTGGATAATCTCACACAATAAAACTGTAGTGGGGTGAGCAGTGGTACAAACCACTGCCCAACTCCAACAGAGTTCCAGTGGAACTCCACTGGAACTCTGATGGGGTGGGAAGTGGTACACCCCACTTCTCAGTTCCACCAAAAGTTCAGTGGGCCAGCAATGGAATTCTGATGGGAAATCTTCTCCCAAAAAATTTTCCACCACCAAATCCTTTCTCTAAAAAATATGAATATAGACTTTTAATAGACCATTATATATCAAATTTTGATCAAAATAAATATTTTTTTGTAGAATTTAAATCAAATACATACCTCAAAAACAAATGGGGTGTTATAACTGATAGATGTACACTAAAATTTATATATATAAGATTCATATACACATGAAAGTGATTCATGTAGTATATATATAGTGTATGATATTTTATATATGAGTGTATACGAAATACATGAATATGATTAATGTATATTTTCATTTATATGATGGATGTATAATTATATATATATATATATTAGATATGATGAATATGCATATACATTTGTATAGGATGAAATGTATTTATTAAATGTTTTTATTAATTTAGAACCAATGTTCTGGTTCAATTAAAGCATTTTATTTACTCCTTGAAACTTTCAATGGATGATATACACCCAAACAACAATAACAAATATGTTGTGTTATAAATAGGAAGCATCGATCTTTGGCTGTATAAGAGATATATATTTAGTTGAGTGTGTGTAGATATGCATTGTTTATCACATCCATTCGATGTTATTGTGATCATAAATTTAATGAAAAGTTCCTAAAACTCACTTCCTTCTTGAAGTGTTGTCTATTGTTTCTCAATGAAGGCATTGTCAACCCATTAACATTCATGTATCCTATTGATACAATAAATTATCCATAGGCTGGTGTACTCTTTTAGAGACAGGGTGTGTTTGTTCACTCCTCCTCAATATCTTCCTTAAGCATTCACCCAATATCAAGGATGATGGATACTACAACTTGATAATACTAGGTATTTAAAATACTCTATTTTTTCTTATATTTATCATGTTTAATTATATAATATAGATCCACCTATTTTGGCTCTATTACTCTACCAATAATCATAATATGATTAAATAAACCCCATCAGTGATATCATATCATGTTTTTTTAAGATTTAAACGTTTATTAATCATTAGTTTTTTAGAAAATCATAACTGGAAATAAAGAATAGAAGAATTTTAAAACAGTTGAAGGTTACAGGACTTTACATGAGATTTGTAAAGGTAAATATGATTTACCCTTATTCAAGGAGGCTTCGTGAAGGTTATAACCTTAAAAAAATGTCTGAGTACAAATATCATCTATGTTACCTTTACATAGATGGGATGTGTAAAGGTAATACCCTTACACAGTAGTTTTTTGGAAAGGTAACTCAGAGGTAACCTTTACACATGTATGCTACACAAAGGTATTCATTATATTACCATTATACAGTGCAATCTATGTAAGGGTAATGGCTTATTACCTTTCATTAGAGTATTTGTATAAGTGTAAAAGGATCTATCCATTAAAAAAATAGGAATCTTGTATAAGAGTAAATAGAAAAGGTTACAAAAAATTGTTTTTTCCATTTAAATTTTTTTATGGTTTAGAAATTTTTTATAAATTATGATAAAAGTAATGTAGGGAATTTTTAATTTATAAGAAAATCATGTATTAATTATAAAATTTTTATGATTAATTAAATAAATTTTTATCAAACATTTTTCACAAATATTAAATGTTTATATTAAAATAACTTTTACCAAAGTTTATAGAAATACTTGTCATTTATAATTAAACAGTTTTATTTATGAATTATAAAGAGTAATTTATAGTGTTTATAAATTAAAAAATATATGATATTTAGAATATATAAACTATTTATATGATAGTAATTGGATTTTAAAATGTTTATAATTTATGAAATGTCATATAAATTTCATATAATATAAAATATGAAAGACTTAATATTTAAATAAATATAAAACATTTATATTATTATTAATTTATAAAAATATTATTATTATCATTTATTTATGAAATGTTAATGAATAGTTATATAATGTTTTAGAAAATAAATAAAATGTTTATTTATTTATTAAATTCATTTAATATTCATATTTTGTAAATTGTTGAATAAATGTGAATATTTAATATGTTTTATATTTAATTTTTAAACTACTTCTAGGAGTTAAAGCCTTAAATTACGTGATGACTCTATAAAACTTAGTTTTCATCTAACTTGAATTCGGTTTTTCTTTTGAGTTATGATCTTGAGAATTATTATTGAATATAGTTTTTCTATATTAGGTATTAGATATATCACTAATTAAATTGTCTATTGAGTAAAGTCTTCCTTAGTATATGGACTTGGGGTCTGTCCACCTAATGTCCTAGAGGCTATGCCTTATCTATAATGGTAAATGTGTTTTGATATCTATCACTTCAGGCTTACTCATATGTATATTTTCAATCTCATATAACTATATTAATTTACCTAAATATTTCATATACCTTATACTTATGATGAATTAAAATATGTATGAATATGTTTGGATTCTATTTTTGGGTAAGTAACACAAACATATGGGTTTTGTAAAGAGTTACACATTAATTTTGTGGTTAAAATAGGAATTCCAAAACTAAAACATTAGAATCATGTATACATAAAAGGAATAAAACATATGAAGATAAATATTGCATAATATGTGATAGTTGTAAATTTAATATGCATATGATCTATATTAAATTTGTGTGACTAAAAAATCATTTATACTAAGTGTGAAATTCCTTCCAAAGTGACACTTTTCATGACCTCAATTATCCAACATGGTATGTCATGTCATAGCTGGGTGCCCATGGATTATATTGTATATAGACAATAAGTAATGGGTGACACAGGAACATCCTTGGGTAGGTCATGTCATAGATGGTTTCACACGCATTGACCTTTATTATATTATTTTTATCTTTATATTTTGGTTACACTAGTCTGGAGACCCTAATAGGATTAATTTACTGAAGGAATACAGTTGAGTGAGTCCATATGATGTATTTCTTAAATATTTTTCTATTTAACTATCCAAGAGCCCCAACTGTTGTGATTAGGATGATTCCCTACCTAAATAACTAAATGGTGAGAGAAATCCATAGTGGACTCATTACTTAGTGAAATATTAATCTTGGGTAATTAAATGGATATGACGTTTAGAGTTATCATTTTTAGTGGGAGAAATTTCATTTAAATTACTTAATTAAAAGATATAATCCCTGATACTCGTTCACTGGTATTTCTTTATTATACATTATGACATAATTAATCACAATCATATCAAGATCTCTAATAGTTATGACCTATAAAATATTTAAACATTGGTATCTAAGAATGAGTTGTGTTCTAAAAGAGAAACATTTAGAGTACCTTAATGTGAATGTTATAGATATTAATTACACCAGCTCTGACTCATGAGTATTAGATACCAAGTTTGTGTCACACATTTGTTCAAATAAATACAGACTCCAAAATTTGAAAAAATTGATAAAGGATGAAATATATCTTCATGTTTGTAATAGAGAAAAATATATTTCATTAGAAGTATGAATTCATATTCTAAGTTTACCCAGTGGATTAGTTCTATAATTGAATAAATGATATTATGTTCCCTCTATAAACAATAATTTTATATTTATATCTTATTTGGATAAGATGGGATTTTCATTCATTATTAAGAACAAGATTTTTTCGATATATAAGAATGAAGTATTTATAGTATTTTAAATATAATGAATGGTTAATATATTATAGATATGGATGATATTTTTTATAATATTTTGAATAAAAAGGTTTGGTTGGATTCTAATTCCACCTACCTTTGGCATTTTCACCTAAACCATATTAACGAGAAATGAATTCAAAGACACCATAGATATGGTTTTTTGGAATCATTCGATTATGAATCATTTTACACATTAGAATCTTTTTTACTAGGAAAATGACCAAAGAACATTTTTTGAGAAAGACTGAACTATTAGTGGATTGTTGGATATTATATATAGTGATGTATGTGGACCAATGAATACTCAAGGAAGTGGTGGTTTAAGGTACATCATTACTCTTATTGATGAATTTATTAGGTATGGTTATGTTTCTGTAATGAATACAAGTAGAAAACTTTTAAAAAGTTCACAGTGTTTAAAAATATAGTATAAAATCAACTAGGAAAGAGTATTAATATTCTATAATTAGATTGGGATGGTGAATACTTTATCCAAGAATTCGATGATCATCTTAGGAATTGTAGAATTATTCCACAAGTCACTCCTCTTGTAATATTTTAATGGAATGGTGCATTTAAAAATAGTAATTGTAACCTATTAGACATGGTTTGATCAGTGAGAGTCAGTGTGGCCATCCTATTTCATTATGGGGTAATGTTTTGGAAAATAATTCATTCTTAATAAGTCATGTTCTATATAAAGAAGTCATTAATACACTATATATAATGAACTGGATTGGGGTTCCACCTGAAATGACTCCTTCCCCAACCTTCTATTGACCTTAGAGGAGTCTCTAATCCCATTAGGATGATGACAAGAATCATAGGAATCTAAAGAAATATTTAGATAAAATTTATCCCAAATAAATAAGATTTAATAAGTACTGGAATTTTACCAAAATTCCATCATGAACCATCGATAAATTGGATGTCCATCCCAAATAAAATAAGTTATTTTAATTAAAATTATAGAAACTAGAGAAACATTAAATATAGAAAATGAAAAATAAATCCATAAACTCACCTTATAATGTATCCCATAGAAATAACCACTTTTATTCTACTTCCATTACTCCGCATGCAAGTACACCTCCCATAGTCATAACTGAAAGTAGTCAATTCCTAATTATATGAACTACTAGTTAACTAAAAATAAATATTATCATACCTAAATAACTATCCTATGTGTCACATGGTTATGCTCTATACAAACAAAAAATCTATTCTAAGAATCAAATCTAGAACCAATAAATTCACTCAATGTACATACACCGAGTGGTTTGAGTAGAGTGTGATCTCAAAATCCTAGTCGGTAAAAACCATAGAGTCCATGATTTTATTTTCTAGAATAAACCAAAAATATTCTACTTTAAAATATATTTATAAATTATTTTTTTATCCCTTTTTAAGAAAACCCAACCATGAGTGTTTCCTAACACTAATCTTTAAAACACAAAAATATTTTAAATAATCATTTGGATAGGTTTATTCAATCATTATTTCAGCCTAAATTGAAAAAAATCACTCAAATTTAATTTCTAAACTTTAATCCTATTTTATGAAAAAAAACATTTAGAAATAATTTTTTAATAAACCTACCAATATAAACCGTCCCTTTTTAAATCTTCTTTTTAAATTACTTTTCAAAATGACACCAAAAAGGAAAAAATATCCTAATAGTGAATTAAATGACATGGAATAAATATATATAAACAACGATAAATAAAAAAGTTACAAAAGAGGTAACCAACAAAGATAAATATTTGTAGTAAACCATAAGCATAAAATCTTACATAAAGTGAGAGTGGTCACTAAATATCAAGTGACACGTCAAGAATAATTCCTAAAACATGAGGAGGAGAACCAGTGTATAGGTTCACATTGTAAGTGACATGATTTTGGAACACTATATTTATATGTGAACCTAACAATGTAACCAAACATTGGCCTCTTGAGGACACCTAAATGACCCCTAGTAAGTACCTTAATTAAGCTAGAGTAGCACTAGTCCAATTACCTTCATACCTATAGTCTTCCATGTGTCAACCACAAAAAAAAATTCATGTAGAAATAATCAATTCCATGAAACATAAAATCCCATTATTAAAACAAGATTTCAAAAAGAAATTTTTAAAGCTCATTTAAAAACTAAAACTTTTTCTTAGGTCCATTTCAAAAATACTTGATAAGCTTAAACATTTTTTTAAGTGAAAACAAAACCATTTAAGAAAAACTATTTGAAAAAATATTTAAAAACTAAATTCAAACATCACATTTAAATATCAAAGATTCCCTTTTTTAAACCTTATACAAATATGAAATTAATTATATTTTTTAAAACATTTCTTAGTGATCATATTCACATATTCTCATGTGAATATGAGTAAATTCTTATATATATACCAATAAATATGTCCATAAGAACCAAAAGTGGAATGTGACATTCATAACATTAGTCATAAATAAGTAACCCAAGGAACAAAACATTAATCTTAATAAAACTTCTCATATAATGAAAACTCAAATAATTAACCCCCTAAATGCATGAATAACCTACTGAAATTTTATTAGAAACCTCAAATAATTTTTAAATACATAATTCATTCATGAAAACTATAAAAAAATATTTTATGTTCCAAAAATATAATTTATTATTTAAAAGTAAATAGAAAATAGGAAGAATACACTAACTACCCATTTAGAAATAAATTTAAATCACTAAAAACATTTTGAAAAAATCTTATTTAAATAAAATTAAACACAAATTGAATTTATAATTTTAAATAAATCAATTTAAAATTCTCAAGAACATGTGACATATTAGGTAAAATTCAAAGCATGAAAACACCTACCTAGTGCATGCACGAATGACATGAATCCTTGAAGAAATAGGATTGAAAGGCTTGAATAATCAATATTACACCCTAAAAAACTATAACTTTGAGAAATAAAAACCAGAACTCACTTATGTTTTAAACCAGGTCATACACAAAAAAAGGGGTAGAATAATAATTATGAGGATAGAGAGGAATGGGAAGGAGGGTATAAATCAATATTACCTGGACTAATATCCATCTTAAATAACATTAAGAATCATTAAAATCATAGTGGAGGAGGGAATATGTGCACAGGAGAGGGGTTCTTTCCATGGGCATCATGAGATGGGGAGTGAGGAAGAAAAGGGATGTAACTAGAGGTAAATTAGGAGGGGTATTTTTTAGTTTTATATTTTTTTAAATATGGGTGTATCACATGGTTTCTGTATGGTTTGTTCAAATTTTGAATCAACTGTGATCCCTTGATGCATAATGGAACTTGAAGGGTTGTTTCACATAGATAGAAAAGTCATGCGGTAATTGTGAAAAAAGGATTTATCACATGACGTAGCTCATTCACACATACACTACATTTTTAGTACTAATCGTGCACTAACTATGTGGAAATAAATTTTCTTAAAAGTTTCAAAAATTTAAAAGTAATGACCCTAAAACTCATGAACAAAATAAATACTTATAAATAAATTAAGTAAGTAATTAAAAATCAGGGTGTCATAATCCTCCCACCATAATTATTTCAACCCCTAAAAATTCATTGAACTCAAGGATAATACACCAAGAAGAATCTTTATAAGAAGTATAGTAAAGTTAATACACAATCTATGAGATTCCCAAAAACAAATTTAACCCAATACATTATATGAATATCCAAAATATCTAACAATCTCAAAATCCTCAAGGAACATCACACACCTAACCTCTAATGGTGAAATCAAGAAATGTAGACCCATAGAGGTTCTCCCCACATTTTAAAAACCTATTATCATGGTAGATCAACAAAGAAAGGGAATCACCAAAAGGCTACTAAAAAACATGGTAGGAACCCCAACTAAAAATAACTCCGAAAAAACTTATTGACAAAAGTGTATCCAATAAAACTATAGGTATCAATAAAAATAGACACGATATTGAAAAAGCCATGTACAAGAAACAGATCATCGATAGAAAAATAAAATATAGAAGATAAAACCCATCAATTTCACCAAACTACCCTTAAAAAATACAAGAGTCTTAAGAATCGATCTGATAATTTTGAGGCATTCGTCTCAAAACCCATCAAATAGAAACATAAAGTAAGAATACATAACCCCAAAACATGACCATTCAAAGATTATGGTTTATAACCCTAAGTTAAGAATAAATAAGTGGAAAACTTCGACCTCATACCTAGAAAACTGTCCATAATGATCCAATCAAAACAAATGGATTCCAGTCAGTGTATAATCTCAACTAGTTTAGAATCTTTCCAAGGTACCCAAAGAAAACTCAAGGTATTCCCCCTACATCAATGAACTGAAATAAACCCTGACCAATCATATCAACACACCAAACTCAAAATAACCCATCCACTTCAAAAGACATGATAAATCCCAGAATTATCTCATCCCAAAATAAACAACCATGAAATATCCCATGGAGCTACACCCTAAAATGGAATAACCATATAAAATAAATTGACTATAACCATAAAATAGGTAATCACCCAAACCCAAAAATTCTCTAGATTTGTTCGGGGATAAACATTCAATAATATGAAGAAACACAATACCCAATCAATCACATATCCAAAAAAACAACAACCCTCATTTAAAACCCATATATAAATTCAAAATAACAAATTCAATAAATACAACCAAGAATACCACTGGTGAAAATAACAGAATTAAAAAATCCTAAACCTCTTTTAAAAATAATTATAGAATCTCCATTTTGAGTTTTGAAATCTAGAAACTCCACTTTAAACTCATTTTTAACCCCATGTGATCAACTTTGAAAACAATTTTAAATTATTTAAATAAAAATATTATTTTTAATTTATATATAAAACCTCTATAAATATTTTAAAAAATAACTTATATTATTCCAAATATTTATAAATATCTAAACTAAAACACAAATCATCTATAAAACATTATCCTCAAAGAAAAACTTGTTTAAAAATGTAAGATCAACCCCCTCCTTTAAAACATAAATTTCTCCCTTTAAATCCATTTTTTAATCAAAATTTCTTTTCAAAATAAACATTTTCATTTTGAAATCCTTAAACTTTTCTTGAAAACAATTTTAAAACCATACCCATTGGTTTTAAAATCATTAAAATTCACATGAAAATATATTTTGAATTAAAAAACCCTTTATCAAACATCGATCAAAAATTTATTTTCTCAACATTATACAACATAAGGTTACTCAAACAAGGCAAGTGACTTTGTGTGAATTGGTTGAATGGCTTGTTAGATTATATTATGATCACACAATTAACACTAATAGTAATAATTAACCATTTATGCAGGCTCCCCATGGGTTATTGGGCTGTGTGAGCTCACCATGCACCACGAGCGCAAATCCAATTTCATCCCAGGAACAATAAATCTATCAATAAATTCATAAAATATCAATAATAATTAAAATACCATCAGAATAAAAAATAATAGTCTATAAAACATAAAATAAGAATCAAAACCCAACTTCTCATGGTACCTCATGGTTTAAACCCAGCAAGTGATCATGACACTCTTTCTACTCCTACCTCTCATGTCTTGATAGCCCTATCTCCATCTACAAGATACATCCAAATAAAAAAGGGAAATTTAAAACCTAGGTTATCTTAAGAACCAAGGATATGCTACCATTTATAAAAAACAAGCATGGGGTGACACCTAAACTAGAACCTTCCCCATCCCACCATTAATCTGAGTGGAATTCTGGATCCCCTTAGGCTAACAATAAGTTTCATAAGAATCCAAATCAATTATTAGGAATGATTTTACCCATATAAACATGAATTAATAATAAGTGTGATTATATTGAAATTATAGAATAACTTGTTCATAAATTTGGTGTCCATTATAAATAAAATAAGTAGTTTTCAATAAACATAAATAATTTAAATAAAATTTATATATAAAAGATGGAAAATAAATCCCTTATCTCACCCTAAAATTACCATAATAAAAATAAATCCTTCTATTATACTTATATTAATCCACATGTAAGTAAACCTCCCATAACCATAACTAAAATAAGGAAATGAAAAACTTTCCAATCTACTGGAGTGTTAGAAATAAGCACTATAATAATTCAATAACTATCCAAAGTGACTCATGGTCACGCTCCCTCAAAACTCAGAATCAAATCTAGGAATCAAATCTAGAACCTACAAAGTCACTTATTCTATAAAAATCGATTGTTGTGAGTAGAGTGTGAGATTGATAGACCAATAGTTAATATCCACATATTCCATGATTTTATTTTATATAATAAACTAAAAATATATAATTTTGAAATATATTTAGAAAATATGATTGTATCCCTTTTTAAGAAAGGCCAACCATGATTGTTTCCCAAAATTGGTCTTTAAAACCCAAAATTGTTTTAAACAATCATTTATAAGACTTTCATGATTAATTTCTTTTTCCCGTGAAATGAAAACATTCAATTGAATTTCATTTTTTTGGAATAATACTCTTTTATTAAAAACACACACATTTATAAATCCTTTTTCAATAAACATACATTTGTAAAACATCCATTTTTAAACCAAATTTTATCTTAATTTTTAAAAGGAAAATAATAATGAAAAAACTCAGAATAATAAATAAGTTGACATGGAATATGTATAAAAAATTAAGAATATAAACTACGCTTCAAAATAAGTAACTAAAAAAGATAAATAGGGGCAGTAAACCACAATCGAAACATCATCCATAAAGTGAGTGTGAGAAATAAATAAAAAGTACACCGCAAGAATAATCCATGAAACATGAGGATGAATTCTAACCTATAGGTTCATAAAGTAACTAAATATCTCTCAAACCACTCATTAGTTATGTGAACCTAATAAAGTAACCAAACTCAATCCTCTCAAGGACACTATAATGACCCCTAGCTAGTGCCTCAACTAATATTGAGTGTCACCCATCTGGTTACTAGTCTACCTAAGATCTCCCATGTTCCAACCACAAAAAAATACAATTAGGAATAATATATTATATAAATAATAATATCCTACAATCAAAACATGATTTTAAACAATGACTCCTTTTAAAAATACATTTTTGAAGCTCATTTAAAAACTAAAAAAATATCTCAAGTCCATTTTAGAAATAATTAATAATCTTATATTATTTTTAAATTGAAAAAATCCCATTTAAAAACACCTATTTCAAAAAATATTTAAAAACCAAATGAAAATATTTCATTTAAATTTAAAATATTCTCATTTTTAAACCATATACACATATGCAATTACATATATACTAAAATAAAATATTCACAAACACTCATGTGAATATGTCAACATGTATATATATACACATACATATGTGTATAGTAACCAAACATTGAAAGATACATCTATAACAATGGTTATAAATAGATAACCCAAGGAAAAAACAATTAAACATAATAAAACTTTTCAAATAAGGAAACCCTAAATAATTAACCCCATGAACTCAGGTGTTACCTAGTGGAATTTCATAGACAACTTCAAATAATTTTCAAACACCCAATTCCTTTATGAAATCAATTTCAAATATTTTATTAGCCAAAAATATAATTTATTCTTTGAAGGAATATATAAAATGAGGGAAAATATCTAATAACCCATTTTTAAATCAAATGAAATCCCTTAAAATATTGACATAGAATCATATTTAAATCGAATTTTGTGTTCCCAAGTATTGAATTTGTTTTCAAGGAGTCAATATGTGAGTAAAAATGGAGTATTGATGCCATGATAATTGTTATAGATTCATTCTATGGTATTGGATGTTATGCTTGGACAATTATCCATGTTAACTGTGATAATTATTTAAGTGATCTCAAATTTCGATGACATGTGATAAATATTTTTCACATTGTTTATGAAAAGTGAATACCATGAAAAAAAGTAATTTCATGAAGAAGAAACCAATGAATTGAGTTTTTAAAGCATGAGGATGTGAAGATATAGCTATGAAAAAATATGAATATAAATTTTTCATGATGAATGAGAGAAGAAGATAAGAGTAAGGGAAGTTTTATAAGAAGTTGGTTTGGTATTTTGATGGTTTTGAATTAAATTTTATACTTGTATTTATTCTAATTAATTTTAATGGAGGCCTTAATTAAAAGAAGGGTCAACCCACAAAGCAGCCAAGGCCAGCTCAAACTTGGTATCATGTAGGACCAAAGGTCAACTGCACCCAAGTGAACCATCTTTGGTTTAGAGTGCGGCTGACATTGGGGGTGGGACTGTGTATAAGTCCTGCTGAGTGTACCATGTAGAGAGCATGTGAAGAGATGAAGTTCCACCATGCGGGGTTTCATTATGGTAAGGGGTTTGAAATTTCAGGCCACCTTAGGTAGTAGTTGATTAAAAAAATGTGGCCTTGACATTGTGCACAATCGGTGTGGGAGTGCATAGAGGTATGGTATTGTTAATCCACTAAAAAACATAGAAAAAATATGTCTATTTGATCACACTGACTTGGACCATTCGATCATCCAACATCTTCATCTTCCTCTAGCCACATTCGAGGATTTTTTGTAGCAAATCTCATGTTATGATTGATCCATAAATATCATGGTCAAGAACAAGAACATAGTTGATATGGATAATTTGATCTCCAATGATGTTAGTGAGAACGATTCATGTGTTTCAAACAGTTTCATTCAAAGAAATGTGTAAATAGAAATAACCCTGATCTATGATGAATGTTGGATGAAGTTGATTTTATGGATGATGATAGGAGAAAGATTGATTCTTAGGTATGATCAAAATGTTATTTTAATGTAGTTACACTTTCTTTCATTGAATGAATAAAGAAAAAAATGAATAATGAAATGAGGCCACGTGACATTTTAATGTTGTGTGAAGAACAGATAGAACTTGATTCCTTTAGGTATTCAAAGTTAAGAACAGAGATCCCAAATCTCAAGGTCTTTAAATAAGATACAAAATTTATTTTAAGCGTGAAGAACAGAGGAATAAAATCCATGCGTATTTGAAAGATGCGTCATGGCTTCCATTTATGGTCGCATGATAAGATGATACATGATTATTTTGGGTATTTAAAATAAGAGGAGTTTCAAGCATGCATGCATGAATGCATGTTTGGTGAGATATAGTTGTGAGCCATATGAGATGAAGAAGTAAACACCCAAACTCATCAGGTATTTATTTTGAGATGTTTTCCATGACTCAGATAATAAATTCATACATAAGGAAGTACTACCCATTTGGGTATTTCAATTGAATATTAAAAATGAAATAAACATGTTCATGGGGTATGTAAATAATTTTGAGGGTGATCCAAAGCATGGTGATTCTTGAATAAGGTATTTTATATACCCATGCATTTGAACAAGGATAATTCATATCATTCAAGATATCAAAGGATTTTAAAGGACTAACAAGATTGATCAAGTAATTTATTTAAGACCTTGAATATTTTTATACAATGAAGGTATATCCATCTTTCTTGTGGAGGAAGACTATCTATAAAGAATATCTTTCTCTTCCTAGATCAACTGAAGAGGATTATTATAGCTGGGGTGTCTAAAAAGCTACTAGAGTCTTATGGTTGGTGTGTCTAACCAACCAGAGAAGAATAAAAGTTAGAGTGTCTAACCAATTGTGGAGATAATAATTGGGGTTTTTAGACAATTTTGAAACTGGGGTGTCTAAAAAATTATATTCACTTGTACAAATAGTGAAGATAATCCATGTATTGGTGTATAAAAAAAATGGAAATGAGTAGGTTTTTTATTTCCAAACCTTGAAAATATTGTGTTCTTCCCTCTCATATTTTACTAATACACATGATGTGAGTTTGAAAGAAACTATTGAGTAGATCTAAAGCCTTAACAAGTTCAATAGGATGAACTTAAAAAGATTAAAGTTCATAAAACAAGGGTACCCCTTATCCCCCTACCCCTCACTAGAATTTAACCGTCCTTAGGCTCTATATGTGGTATTTAATAATATGTCACCTCTAAATATCAAAAAGTTTCTATACATATAGACAATATCCATTATATAAATATCCATGGAGTTTCTACTTCCAATGGCTCAAATTATCATAGTGGGAGAAATATGAGGCTTCTCTACCTCCTTTCACATAGCATTGATGTAAGAGATACTTCCACAATAATTTTTCCACCTATTTTTGAAGATTCTCCCATGACTCATGCTAATAATTGTAATTTGGAGGCTGATGGAAAAGAACAAAAATTCATCCTAATTTATTTTTAAGAAAAGGTATAAACCAAGTTCATGGGTCTTCAAACTGTACATGAAATCTAGGATAAATTAAAAAATAGTAAAAATTTGAAGATATAAAAATGATCGATGATAAAAACATTGATGATTATTTCAAGAGATTAAATGTGATTGTGATAAATATCAGAGGGTTTGGTGAGAATACTGATGATTCCATTATTGTCAAAAAACTGATGATGAACTTCTTAGATCATTTTCATTCAATGATATCAACATTGAAATAAATAGATTATATTTCTCTTGATTAATTTTACAATATTCTCATATCTTATGAGATAACTAAAATTATAGACTTCTAAAAGAAACAATAAAATTTAAATGGCCTTTGAATCCCTAAGAAAAGGAAAAATTGTAGAAGAATAAACTCTTGAATACAATAATTCTGAATATGATGAAGGTGAATATTTTTAAAAATATTATTACTATTCTTTAAAAAATGTTTGGAAAATTTATGGGGAAAATAAAAAATCACCAAATTTGTGGAATTATAATAGCCATGAACATTTTTTCTATGAGTGTCCAGAAAAAGAAAAATAATATGAATCTATATTTTATGAGGAAGATAAAAGACCTCAAAGGAAGAAAAGTGATAAGAATACTAAGTACTTCACTTTGAAATGGAGAAGTTTAGTGGTTAAATGTGTGAAATATGATTCACCTAGTGATTCAGATAATGAATTTAATTTATTGTCTTTTGTTGAGAAAGTATTTGATTCATCAAGTAGTGGTGATGACAAAGAAGAAACAAGATTACAAATGGAAAACACATCACATAATAGGATTGCGATGAAAAATAAATAAATGGTGAGAGAAAACTCTCACCTAGAATGTTTCCACTAAAGAAATAAGAGGTTCCTACTTATTCACTATTGTTTAATTTTTTTTAGCTAACATGTAGGGAACTGAAGGGGAAGGTTTAGGCTATCCTTTTTGGATAGCATTATGAGTTAATCTCATAGAGGTTCGTGATTGGAAACTCTTCTTGATTAAGAAGATGTGTCTTCCCTTGAGGGGATCTTATAAGAGTTGTGAGGTATTCTAATCAAACTCTCATCCCTATTTCATAATTTTATTTATTAAGGGGGAGTGGTTGACCAATGAAAATAGGATACAAAGGCAGATTTTTTCTTTTCCACCAAAACTTTATATTGTGTTTATTAATGTGTGTAGGATTTTTCATTTCATTGAAATTTTTTGAATTTTTCTACACCTTAATTGAGAAAATAAAACCACTAATCTTGATATCACATGTGATTATGTGTTATAGACAGCTAAGAAAACCATGGTTATTTCACACTTGTATTCCACACTATGTTTCCCCACATTTACTTAGAGTTTATTTGCTAAATTATCTTCTATAATTATAATGTGATGTCATACCTTTATTTTAAAAAATTATAAGATATTTTTGAAGATGATAGATGAGATGAGATGACACCCAAATTTTTATTTTCATTAGATTGTTAAATAAGGAGAAGAAGAATTGAAGTTCCCACATACTGACTTTTATGATGTGAGAAGATATTGAAAACAAAGACAATGGGGATATTTTCTTCCCCAAGTGTAATTTTTTTTTCAAGGAGTCAATATGTGGGTGAAAATTAAGTGGTGGCACCTAGAGAATTATTATGGATTCAATTTATGATATTGTAGGTCATCATTGGACAATTCTCTATATTAACTCTGATTTTTTTAAATATTGAGTTTAAACACCTATTTATTGAAAGAAAATAAATTTAAATAGAAATAAATCCCATTTAAGAGGAATGGTTGAAGAGGGAACCCAAAAAAATGATAGTTAAAAAACCTTATTAAAAATAAACTAAAAGTCCAAACAAGGTCTCAAATTTCTAAAGGGCAGCAAACATCATGGAAAACATTGGTGAAAGTATCATTCCCCCCCCCCTCAATCCAATTAAATAGAGGACACATCTAAGATGAAGAGTCTTCCCGTACCAAGAAGATGAATCTTGAAAATTGAATTGGAGCATTCAAGAACTTCATCATAGATCCAAGTCACACCAAAGCATCCAAGAAGTGCATCATAGTGTCAAATCACACTGCAGTAGCAAAGAAGCACATCATGGGGCAAGATCACATAAAAAAATCCAAGAAGTGTCTCATGATACCAAATCATGTTGGAGCTACAAGGAGGCACATCATAGAGCCAAAAGTAGATACACAACATGGAAGATCACCCATACCACCCACAAAAATGTGGAGGTGTGGCCAGATGGTAGGTGTCATCACCCATACCTCTCTTTCGAGCTGCCCACATGATAATGCAGCAAAGAGATCCCCAATGTCAATCTGAGGCAACACAACATCAACCCAAATATATATATATATATATATATATATATATATATAATGATAAGGTAGGGTTCATATCCATCCATAAAAGAATTTATATCTCAAAGATGAGTGTCAACACACTCATACCCCTTTTGGGTAAACCCACCCAATGACACCTGTAAAAAGTTGTACCATACCTAATGTAAAAGAGAAAACACCAATTCTAGATGATAATGCCACCACAAAAAGAAACAAATAGTCCCATAAATCAATGAAGAATCTTGAAAATTCCATTATAAATCAAGAGAAAATCCTCGCACTAGCAATGCAGTGTCGATTCCATTGGAAGAGCACACCTCAGCTACACCAAGTCACCAATAACCATCATCAAACCAGATTGATAGAATGACCAGAAAAATGAATGAGATCAAATCTGAAAGGATGATCCCTCCTTCCACTGCTTGATGCCAGATCCATCACCCACCGAAGGAATTAATGTCTAAAAAACAGATCTGAATGCCCATCGAACAACTTGAATCCCCCTTCAGGATATTCAAGCTCACCATATCAAGTTGTACCCAACCAAAAGATTCCTTAGTCCATCATCGTCTGAGGAGGTAAAATCCTTTCTTGGCCATCTTGAACCACACCCAATGATCCACTCTCACAATTTCATTTTCATGAATCATTGGAAGAATGTAAAACCATATCCAAATAAAATATAGAGAAGAGGTGTGCCATGTCATCAGATCCATGATTCATCAAAGCCATGGAGACCATCAGGCATAGGACATACCAAAGTTATAAATCCAAGATCTAGTAGAGGAAATATCCAGGTGTCTGATTAGCACTACTAAGCACATATCTACCCCAACCGTGATCGCCCACCAGAGTGAAGTCGTTGTCCTGACAAATAACCTTGAGGTCAAAACACTGAGTAGAGTGAGCAGGAACGGTGATGTGAAGAAAAACCAAGATGTCTAATATAAATAAATTATGAAAAAAATATTACATCATGAAGGGATTCGTCACCTTAATAGAACTGGGGGAGAAACCCTTGTGAGAATTCAGTGCAAGGAAACCAACGAGAGAAAGACCAGGAAATTAAGGATTCTTCCCTCCTTTGGATGTGGTGTATATGTTTTGTATATCAATCATCTATACGTTAACAATGATGATTTTTTAAGTGATCTCAAATGTCAAAGAGATGTTCTGATGAGTTTTCACATTGTTTACCACGAGTCAACACCATGAAAAGAGTAATTACATGAAGAAGAAATCTCGTGCATTGTGTTTTTAATGTATGATGGTGTAAAGAGATGGCCATGAACTAATATGAATACATATTTTTCATGATGAATGAGAGGATAAGATAATAGGAGTATAAGTTTTAAAATAATTTTGTTTGGTATTTTCATGTCTTTTAATTACATTTGATACATGGATTTATTCCGTGTAATTTTAATAGGGGCCTTAATTAAAAGAAGGGGAACCCCACAAAGTAGCCAAGTCTAGATCAACCTTGGGATCATGTGGGACCAGAGGTCAATCGTGCCCAAGGGAACCATTCTCAGGTCGATATGTGGGTGGTAGAGGGTTAGAGCCTATATATAAGGCCCACTGAGGTATTTTTCTTCCACTGAAAAACATAGATAGAAATGTCACTACAAAAAAACGTAGGTTAGCAGCAGTGTTTTAGAAGGGTTCATGCACAACCCCCTCTTAATTTATTTTAGAGGGGGTTATTCATTAACCCCTATAATCATTGAATTTAGAGAGGGTTCACAACCCCCTCTAAAGTTTTTAGCATTTTTCTTTGTAATATTTGGTTGGATTTTAGAGACAGTTGTGTCAGAACCACCGTAAATTTAATAATTAGTGTCCATATATGTTAGATTGGATTTTAGAGTCTCTATATATATATAATATTCATTTGGATATATAATAGAGGTTATATATATAACATGGAAATTTTTTTAAAGGAAATAATGGGGGTTCACAACCCCCTCTAATCTCTTAAATTAGAGGGGGTTCATGAATTGTCATTAATCCCTTAGATTAGAGGGGATTTTCAGCCCCCAATAATTCAAGAAATTATAGGGCTTCATAGATTGTTGTTAATACCTTTAATTAGAGTGTATTTTAATCCCACTTAATTTTTATTTATTTTTTAAAATAAATTGCATATAAATTAAGATTTTATAATATAAATGTGTGGGTGTGCATGTGTGTGTGTGTACACACACACACACACATATATTACATAAATACATTATATAAATGTTTTTAAATGCATTATAAACATATATATATAAAGACATTATATAAATACTTTAAATAAATACTTATACATATAAATAAAAATGTATACTATAAAAATATTGGATTACATAATATAATTGTAATTTAAATATATTTATTCAAATATATAAAATTTATATGTGGTTTTATAAATACCATACATTTTATATTATGATTTATATTATACATATATTATATTAAATACATTTTTATTATATGTTTACGTATAAATACATTTATATTTTATTATGTATAAAAATAAATATAATATAGACAAAATTAAATATAAATATAAATATTATATATTATATATTTATATATTTATATATTTATATTATATATTTATATATTTATATTATATTATAAATATTTTATTATATATAAATTTACATATATTATATAATTATTTTATATATATTTTTGTATACCATATTCATTATAAATTGATCTAGTAAATATATGTATATATATCATTTAATTATGTTATATATTTCCAATTTTATGATTTTATTTAATTGTATTTATATGTATACAAAAATATAATTGAATAATTTTTTGTAAATTTATATATATTTACTTTTATAAATTGTATTTCATATGATATTAATTATATATAATATAAAAACATAAATATATTATATAAATATAAACAAAAATAAAATTTGTTTAGAAATTAATTTCAATAGAAACTCAACTTGTAATTTTTATAATTTATATTACAATAATAATAAATATATTTTTAAATAATATGTTTATGATTTTATATTATATATAATTAAAATTATATGATATAAAATTTATACAAATAAATATATATTAATGTATATAATATTATACAAATATATTTATTAAAATACATATATATTAATGTACATAATATTATAAATTTTTATTTATTCAAATATGTTATATAAATATTGGAATAAATTGTATTTCATATAATATTAATTAAATATTTTTATAAATTGTATTTCATAAATAATTATATAAATATATGTATAAATTTAATTTCATATATATATTTTTCTAAATTGTATTTCATGTAATATTAAATATATATAATATAATACAATTTATACAAATAAATTTATATTAATTTACATAATAATAAATATATGTATTGAAATAAAGTATGTAAATATTTTTCTAAAGACATTAAATAAATATATTAAATAAATACTTATATATATTATATAAATAACCATGTACATAATATATAAATATATATTTAAGTATATAAATAATTTTCATAAATATATTTACAAATATATAAAGATATATGTATATACATAACATAAATAGGATTATATAAATGTATAGATTTAATATAATGTAAATGTATTATAATATAAATACATAAATATATAATATAAAAATGAATCTACTAATTTAAATGATTATATATGTATTTAAATATTTATTGAATTAACATGTATTTTAATTAGTTTCTGAATTTATATAAATACAATGATGTGTAAATATAATTTCAAATTATCATTGTCATAGTGGTAGAGGTGTTTTGGTTTTATCCTGGGGGTCTGGTCTTCGAATACCCCTGGTGAAAATTTTCAAAAACATGCAAAGCGGCTGGTTCACAGGTTGGGTGTCGGAACCGGAGGATGGCGCACAGATAAGATGCATTGGATGCTGGAACTAGAGGGTGGGCCTTGCATGTCATGTGGGTCTTGGAACTGGAGGGAGCATAGTGAGGTCATGAACAGAAGGGAGGCGGTTCGTGTGAGGTGGTTCTTGGAACCAGAGGGAGGATGTTGGGTTTGTGAACTGGAGGGTGGGTCATGCTGGTGAATTGTAGGGGGAAGGGTGGGCCATGAGATTTAAAAAACAAAATAATTTATTTATATGTGGTTCTTAGAACCTCCTATAATCATTTAGAGGGGTTTTAACCCCTCTAATATGGGAATTAAAAGGAGGAGGTTCTTAGAACCACCTCTAATATGGATCATGAAACTCAACTAGCATCGGTTGAAAATTGCCGCTAGTTTAATCAATACATTAGAGGGGGTAAAACTCCCTCTAAACTGATATTTCATGGTGAAATTAGAAGGGGGTTTAACCACCTCTAAATGAACCACCGCTAAATTTTACACTACCTTTCCAGCGATTCGTCAAAACTGCCTCTAAAAAGAGTAGGCAGCCACATTACTAGTGGTTCCTCATAACCACCACTAATGTGATTATAAGGGGTTATTACCCCTTCTAAACTAAAAAATAACCCCCTATAATAGGGTAATTTTTTGTAGTGTGTAACCATTCAATATTTTTGATCTAGAACGTCTAATCACCCAACACCTTCATCTTCTTCCATCCTCGTTTGAGGCTTTTTTGTAGCTTATATTTTTCTTTGATTGATCCATGAAGATCATCTCTAAGAACTTGAAATTATTGAGATTGGCACTTTGATCACCTATGATCATGGTAAGATCGATGCATGTGTTTTGAACATAATTCATGCATGGATAGACATAAACAGAAGTAATCCTAAGCTTTAATTATCATTATATGAAGCTAAATTCTTGGAAAATGATAGAAGAAAGATTGATGATCAGGTATGATCGAAATGATAATTGCATGTAGTTACAAATGCATGCATGGAATGAAGAGGGGGAAACAATGAAGAATAGAATTAGGCCACGTGATGTTTTAATGTCATGTAAAGAATATAGAGAACTTAATTCCATCAGGTATTAAAAGTTAATAATATAGATCCTGAGACTTTGGTTCTTTAAATGAGATGTTGTGTTTATTTAAAGCATGAATAACAGAGGACCCAAATCCAATTCTATTTGAATGATGAGTCATGGATTCCATTTATGGTCTCATGCAAAGATTATACCTGAGTATTTCTGGTATTTAAAATAAGAGGAGTTTCATCCATTCATGCATGTTGGGTGATCTATGGTTGTGAGCTATGTGAGATAAAGAAGGAAACACCCTAACTCCTTGGGTGCTTATTCTGAGATGTTGTGCATGCCTCGAATGATAAATGTATGCAGAAGTAAGTAATACTCATTCAGCTATTTGAAATGAATATGAAAAATTGAATAAAATCTTTCATGTGGTATTTAAATGAGTAAAAAATAATGCCCACAAATAATGGGTTATTCCGAATGAGAGATGAAGAATACCCAAATTCATTTGGGTATTTAATTTGAGAAATATAATTCCCTCATTCAGGTATTATTATTTGAAATAAGATAAAAATAAATAATGTCTTTAATTATTAAAAACATTTATATTGAGGTTTTAAATAAGAATTTAATCAGGGAATTATTAGACCTCATGAACCACATTTTTTTTGTATAAATATGTGCATTAAGGTAATCATAAATGTACCAAATTTCAAGATCATTTATAGAATCCTAGCATCCATTGTGAAAGAATAATTTTGAGGATGATTCAAAGTTGGGTAATTCTTGAAGAAGGTGTTTCATGCACCCAAGCATTTGAAGTAGGAGAATTTAGATCATTAAATATATGAAATGGGTTTCTAGGACCAACAATGTTGATCAAGTCGTCTATTTAAGACCTTGAATATTTGTACACAGTGAAGGGAAATATACTTTTCTTATCGGCAAAGTCTATCTATGAAGAAGATCATTATCTTCCAAGATCAATTGAAAATGAATCTTGTAGTTGGGGTGTCTAACCATCTACAGGAGGCTTTTTATTGAGTTGTATAACCAATCATATAAGAATATAATATGGGGTGTCTAACCAACTTTTGAGTGAACAATTATGGTGTCAAAAAAAAATTGAAACTAGGGTGTCTAACCGGTTGTATTCACTTGTAGAGATAGTAAAGAGAATCTATCTTGGGTGTCTAACTAACATGGAAAGGAGTATCTCTTTCAATTCCAAACCATTTAAATATTATCTATTTCCCTCTATTATTTTACTACTGCACGTGAGGTGAGTTTTAGAGAAACTAGTAAGTGGATCGATAACCTTAACAAGTTCAAGAGGTTAAATTTAAAAGGGTGCCAGTGATTCACCAACCCACCCCCCCCCCCTAATGGAACCTATTCAGTCCTTGGGCTATGTACAATTTAACCCAAATATAATTTATAAGTCTTAAAAAAATAAATTTAAAACTATCAATCACATGAGGAATATTCGGGAAAATCCAAAGAACATAAATTCCTATTTAGGATGTGTAGATGACGTGAATCCTTTAAGAATTCAGAGGGGAAGGGTTGAAGAACCCATTGCACACTATAGAAAACAAAAACCATAAGAATTAAAAAGCAAAACCCACATAGTTTTTTTCTAGGGAACGTACATATAAATGGGGGGAAGAAAAATCATAAGGGGAGGGAGGTGAAGTTGTAGGGAATGGAATCTTATCAAGATTAATTTTCATCCAAAATTTCAAGAAGAATCACAAAAATCATAGGGGAGCATAGGAGGAATGTGCGAGAGAGGATTCTTGGTCATGGGCATTGTTATATAAGGAGTGAGGAAGAGGGTTTCATAATTTTGGGTAAAATAAGAGGAGGTATTTTTATAATTTCATATTTTTTAAATCTTGGTGTATCGCATGGTTTACCCAATCCATTCACCAACCATGAAAAACATCTATGTTACTTGAAAAACCCCATTTTCGTAGCCTCCATTCTATTATTACTAACCATTCACTAAGAATACAACAGAATATTTTCATAAAAATTTCAAAAAATAAAAGGAACATCCTCAAAACTTAAGAGAAAAAATACCGATAAATTAATTAATGAATTATGGAATTAAATATCATATTGTCACACAAAATAAAATATAGTATAAGAAGAATAAAAGGTTCTATTTCATGAATATTTGGTTTTTTAAGCACTCATATGATGATTGTAATATGATAAACATGACCCTACGTCTAATAAATGCATATTTTTTTGTTACCCCAAAGAAACTAAGGGGTATTATTTCTATAACCCAACTGAACAAAAATTGTCTGTGGCTCGAAATGGTGTTTTCATTTAGAAATAATTAATCAATTGAGGAGTCTTTGGAATGAAATTTTAACTTAGAGAATTTAAATAATAACAAATAGGAATTTTTCTTGAGATGGAAGTTTAGTTAGTTATGCCAAGAGTTGTGGAAGAAGAACTGACTAAAGTTACATAATAACCTCAAAGGTCTAGTAGGATACATTAATAACTAGAGATATATGGATTTATCATGGTTAATAATGATGAATTAGTGGTCATATATGACAAAAATACTTCCAACCAAGAGGCTATTTATATTTATGATTGTGATAAATGGTTAAAATCCATGGAATCTAAAATGGACTCCTTGTACTCTAAAAAAGTTTAAAACTTGGTAAATGAACAAAAATGGATAAAACCCATAGGTTCTAAGTCAGTTTTATATAATAAAATTAACATGGATGGTATATTTAAGACATATAAATCACACGTGAGTGTAAAGGGTTACAAATAAATTCATATTATATACTATGAAGAAATCTTTTCACCTGTTGCAATGATAAATTCTATTCTTATTTTTAGACCATATTAGATTGTTATGATTAGTATATATATCAAATAGATGTAAAAACATTTTCCTTAATGGTAATTTAGTAAAAAAAATGTATATGATACATCCCAATGGCTTTAATGTTCTTAATGATTCTATTAGGGTTTGTAAATTTCAATGGTCTATTTAGGTACTAAATCAAGCTTCTCGGACATGGAACATTTGGTTTGATGATGCAATTAAAGATTTTTGTTTCATCAACATCATGAATGATTTCTGATTATATAAGATATTCATTGGTAGTGTAGTACAATTTCTAATATTATATATAGCTGACATACTACTTATAATAAATTATAATTGACATGTCATTTTTTGATGGTATGCTTGGGAAAATTCTTCTCAATGAAATACATGTGTGAAGAATCCAACATATTGGGTATAAAGATATATAGAGGTAGATCTAAGAGGTTTCTTGTACTAAATTAGAATAGATATATTAGTAAAGTTATAAAGTGTTTTAGTATGGAAAACTCCAATAAGGGGTCTTTATTGTCATTTCATTGCACAAATCTTAGTAAGGATTATGTCCTGTGAAAATAGTTATAAAGGATGGATAGGATAATTTATGTGTTCACCATATGATCTATAATTTATTTCATATTGTGTACTCTACCTGATGTCTCTTATGATTTAAGAATAATAAGTATATACAAATCCAATCCTAGTGAGAGTCACTATATTTCTATAAATAAAATCCTTAAGTACTTGAAAAAGACTAAGGATATGTTTTGAGTCTTTGGTGGAGAGGGTGATATTTTTATAAAAGGTTACACAAATTCTAGTTTCCAATCTAATAAAGATGATATGGAGTCTCAATTTGGATTTGTTTTTTCCAAAATGGTGGATCTATCGGTTATAAGAGTTCAACTAAATCCATCATAACATACTTGAAAACATAGGTGGAATTCATCTTCGTATCTGATTCAATGATTGAAGTTGTTTTGATTAAGAATTTCATTTCTAAACTTGGAGTGGTTTTTACCATCAATTGAGAAATCAAACTATATTGTGACAACGATGGTGTTGTTTCTTAGGCTTAGGAGCCTCAATCTCACCAAAGGACTAAACATATCCTTCTTAAGTACCATCTCATAAGGTAGATCATTGAAAGTGTTGATGTGAAGATTAGTTGGGTAGATACAGAAGGGAATATAGAAGATCCATTGACTAAACCATTACCAAAGAAAAAACATGAGGATCATGTTGAATCTCTAGGTATAAGACACATGAGAGGTTATGGTAATAGTTATAAATGTATAATTCTATTATGCTAAATTCAATCTCTAATTATCATTTATTCAAGTGTGTTGTGGTTTATTTTACATGAATAGTTCAATGCTAATATCCCCCTTGAATTATTACTTTTAGTTTTCCATAACTAATGATCATTATAGAGTATTATGGGTTATAATGATAATTTAAGGTTGTCTCAAATAGATTCATGTACTCATTATAAAGAGATATATATGAGGTATAAATGTTGGATTCATGAGATAATAAGTATAGACTTATTACTTGGAATGAACCGTCAAATCATATATCATGGAATTTCATATAGTCATCACTATAATTAAGTGTTTATGCTTATTATCAATCATTTTTACCTAATCTTGGAAAGATTCCTAGAATGAGAACCATCATACTTAGATACCCTACTTTCACAAGTCAATATATGAACTTATCTTATACTATTAGATATTCACTAAAAATGTGCATGCATGAGATGCATTTACACATGCATACGATGCATAGAGTATATATATAATATATGATATTATATATATATGGTACATTTAAGATATGCATATGATGTGTATATTTTTCATGCATGTGATGCGTGAATATTATATATATATATATATATATATTATTTCTCCCAAATTCTTTATTCATGAGTTAAAATCTATTCTGAATGTATTAAAGGCATTGAATAAACTCATTAAAAATGTTTAATGAATTATATACCAGTAGTCAAAAAAACATACAACAAATTATTCAAGGATCCTCGTGCTTTAGCTATATAATAGGATGGGATCCCCTTTTATTGGGTGTGAAGTGTGAGAATTGTATGATCCTTCATTAAACTCTCTTCCTCTGGAAAATTCATTTTTCTTATTTGAGAAGGCACTACAACCCCTTCAAATATCGGGTGTCCTCATGAAGAATTCATGGATCAATTGGTCAGTATACTACCTCATAAGATGATATCCTTTGTTTAAAGATTCTCATGATCTTATTAAAACACTCTTCATGGATGGAAGATCAAAAATACTATTTTTCATGAATTCTAAGTACTTTGTTTTATAGTTTTATTTATATTTTAATTCTTGAAGACAAATCTCATGTCTTCTACGTTGTCTAACACTGAAAATGATCATTACAAAACCCATCAGTGGTATAAAAGTCTAGTTCATCAAGTTTTTAATGTGTTTCAGCCACTGGTTTATGAAGAAAAATGAAAATAATGTTTTTGTATAAATTGAGGTATATTAAATATGCTTATGTGAGATACATAAAGGAAAATTTGATTTACCCTTACACATGTTGACTACATAAGGTTATTACCCTTATGTAGATGGTCTACATAAGGGTAACCTCTGTATTACCTTTACATAAATGTGTTTCATAAAGGTAGTACCCTTACACAAGGGATTTTGTGTAAAAGTCTTTAGTGCTTTACCCATACATGTAAGGGTCCCTAATGTTTACCTTTACACAATATAAGAATTTTTTTATTACCTATAAGAAAATGAGTTATGTAAAAGTAATACTATTATACCAAGGGAGTGGTATAAAGGTAATATGCATATTACCTTTACATAGCGGTATCAATTTGTGTGAAGGTACCCTTTAAAGTTACCTTGACATAGTTTTTAAAAAAAATTATTTACCCTTACGTAAAGTGCCTGCATACAGGTGGTAAGGGGATACCCTTACATAGAATAGGGGTTCGGCATAAGGGTAAACAGAAATGTTTTTTAAAAAATTAACATATTAAATTATTTTTATGGTTTATAAAATGTATATAAATAATTTTAAATGTTATTTGGGGATATTTAATTTATATAAATTTTATAAATTGATTAATTACTTATAAATTTTTTATAATCAAATAAATAAATGATTATGAAAAATTATTCCCAAATATGAAAGGTTTATATTATTAAATACCTTTTGAAAAATTAAATAAAATGAATTGTGATCTTGAAATAAATGGTTTATTTATAAATAATAATAGGTTATTATTAAAGTGTCTATAAATTAAAAAATATATGATATTTAGATTATATAAAATATTTATATAATAGATTTTGAAATATAAATTGTTTAAAATTCATGAAATATCATATAAATTACATTTAATATAAAATAATAAGGGGTTCGTATTCAAATGAATATAAAATTTTTATATTCTTTCTAGTTTAAAAATTTTTATAATTAGTATTTATTTATGAATAGTTCATAAATATCTCTTATTTTGGAAAAATAAATAAATTTTTTGTTTTTTAAATTTCATTGAAATTAGTATTTATTAAATTGTTTATGAAATATGAATATTTTTTATGCCCATTTATATGATAAAGTGATTCCTGAATATATCCCTTCATATCAATCTAGGATTGTTATTGTAACATCCCTAACATGGTACTCCCTCAAGTGACTGATCTGGTTGGATATGTAACCTAAGTCACTCCTCCCCATACACCAGAGGATGAAACCAGCAGTGAGGGTGTAAGGAATATAGTTTGGAGACTATACCCTCTAGTAAAGAGTTTTAAAAATAGTGGAAAATAATAACAAAGTACCGTAAATATCAGAAACAGTATAAATAATCAAACAAGAATACATAAAAGAATAAATTATTAATCCAACAATCCCATAATAATAAAATCATGTATATTAAGGATAAAATGTAACAAAATGACGTGCTAAAAGTAAAATAGATAAATGAATAGAAATCTCTATAAATAACAATGAAAACATTAGTTTCAAACCCCATGGCTACCATGTCTCTAGGTTTCAACACATCCAGCATAGAAAATACAAGAAAAAGGTTTCTTTCCCTTATCCAAACCTATATCCATGAAGTTTATCCGAGTACTAAACGGTGGCCTAAATAGTATGTGAGTAAAAATCAGTAGGTCAAAACAACCTTATCTAAAAAATATAGTCTATGTATATAGTGCATGAAATAAATCTATTGAACAATGATATTAATTTAACAAAATACTACACATTAAATCAATCCAATGACCCTCAAGATTTGGGATGATACCATGGGTAAACCCAATATACTTCAGCACTATTTTAGATATCTTTATCTAGGGGTGTATCCTCCTACATCAGTATGGATCACCCAAGTTGGTGGAAGATTATCCTACCAAGGATGAATCACAAAAAACTTATCATGAAAAAATGGTTCCTTCTATGAATATAATGACAATATCACCCTCATTCATCCAATGAATATGAAACTTACATCTAGGTGGTTTGTATCCCATAAATCTTACCCTCAAATGATGTCGAACACCATTCATCTTACCCTCAAGCAAGAACAAAATCATACACCTTACCCTCAAGTGTAACTTATGGTGCTCCCAAGAACCAAATAAAATAATAAGTCCTAGCAATACAAAATCTAAATAATTCATGTAAAATCTATACCTTGGGAATCAATCATCACAGTGTAATATCAAGATATAATGTTAATCAAGAAAAACATATAACCAATAAACATATCAGACGTGTCATTATAAACCATAATGGTCAATTCACCCAATTTCCATTTCTCTAGACATTTAAAATCCATAAATTAATATTCCCAATTACTATATAAATTACAAAACTTTTCATTTCATTCATTATTTTATCCCAAAATCCATTATCTTACCAATATATATATATATATCCACATCTCACCATGTCAAAATTCCAAAACAATTATATTCCAATAATCCATTTTAGTTCATGTGATTATATTTTAAGAAATTACCCCAATTACCATGTTACGCTAATCCAAAATATTAATACAATAAACAAATAAAAATGTTAGGCCCAAATAAACATTATCAAAACATCCGGTTCATTATGATTTCAAGGGAAGGCTCGCCTTGTGGGTGTCCACAAGCCCGGTTTCAATTCCAATGGACTAGACAGGATCCAATGGGAGGTATAAGAATTAAAACTCATTATATAGTTAATTAAATAATTATTCAGATTTTACACACAATATACTATCACGAATACAGATATTTCACATACTAGAAAAAATTGAAATAAATATAATGGAGTTGTTCTAGACCACTTACCTCAAAAGTAGTGAAGACATGAACAAACTCCTAGTATCCAAAGAAATGTATGGTTCCTTTTCCCTTCCCTTCAAACTCTAGTCCTATATCACCAACATCTGATAGATTTTGTAGTTAGTTCAAATAGGATGTTCTGAGGTCACTACTGGAAGGATTATATTATCACAGATAGATCCCAATAAGGTGAGGATTTAATATGATTGAAAGGAAATTTAAATGACTTAGAAAATATCATCAGGGTTCCTAGGTCTCAAGTAGAATAGATGGGATAAAAAAAATTAGAGGTATTTTGGTATTTATATACTTTTTGAGAAAATAGAGGGCCACATAATAGCCCATTGGACCATGACGTAGAATTGTATCGCATAGGTAATACTATGGTGTAGCGAAAGGAACCATGAAATAGCCTCCCTTGTTCAAAGCATGTCTAAGATCCATGATGCTTTCTATGTCATAGATCATATAAACCAAGGTATATACTATGGAATAGCTGAAACCATGACATAATAAGAGCCCCTTCACCAAATGGGGGCTAAGTTTCAACCTACCCCCTGCATCATAGATTCCTCGATATTAGAAGAACTACCCTAAAGATTCTACACCGCAGCCGGCCACTCCACAACACATAGTTCATATTACTTCATATATTCTACATTACAACATGCCACTAAACTATATTTATGCCTCAAAAGGTAGTGGATTCTGACACCCTTCCTCAAGCCCCCTACACTGAAGCCTAATCTTCCACACCATGAAGACCATGCTTAAAGTGCATCCCATAGATCCATGTTGTAGGATCATCTACTTTATCTAACTCCTTCTCCAATCATCACTGATAAACCCATACAAACCAAAGATTGATAACTAATGTTTAAATTAAAAACAACAACTCGAAGAGGTTAATCAAAACTAATATTTCCAATACAGGATAAATATATCACTGATATGAGGAGGGTGAATTAGTGATATCTTTTTCTTTTAAGTTTCATTAATTTTGAAACAAACATCACCTATTGTTAAATATTTATAACTTTTCTAAAAAAACTTTCACACATCCATAGGAACACAATAATTTACAAGTTTCACTATTCAAAAAAGAGTAGCTTTATCCTTGGCATGGTTTGGAAATAATATAAAACCACACAATATACTAGAAAACAATCCTTTCATTTGGATACAGAAAAGTAGGATATAACCTTACACTTATATAGAACTATGATCAATACTACAGTTCATGTACTTTTATTAGCACAAATGATGTAATACAAGTTTGTGTAACATGTAATGAAACTTTCACCAGTTGGTTCAAAACATCTTACTGTGATTCCTTATAAACTTCCAGAAGAAAATATTAAAAATAGGATTCTTCACTTTCCTACCAAGCAGTAAGTAGAAACCACCTTTATATAAACACTGAGTCTAATGGCTCAGTATGATTCTTCAGTCTGATTGATCAATCCATAAATATAACTCTTCCACAATACTACTGAAATAATTCTGAACTGTTTCTCTCTCAGATTGGAAATCTCAGTCTAATGTCTCTATATGATGACTCAGTCTGATCTAAGAAACTCTTACCACTTACTTTCTTCTTTCTGGTATATTTCCTTCAGAATTATTAGTTCAAAAAAACCTTTATCTCTAATACTTTTAGCTATTTTGACTTCTATCTTCACATACTAATAGTAAAAGTTTCATTTCAAAGTAAAATTTACTTCATTATATTTCTAGGTTCACCAAAATTGATTTGATTAGGAATATAAAAAGATTTCCCACTTAACCAAATTTCCTAAAACTTGAATTTACCCTTCATTTTGGCTCTATATTTGACTTCTTAAACACTTCTCGATTCTTCTCCAAAATTCTTGAGTCTTCTCAAAATATCATCCTCCTTTGAACATTCTAACCATTCATCAGCCTAATACACATGTCATTCTGATTTACTTCATTACGGTGGAAAAATATGTAAGACTAAAGATTGCTCATTAAGTTTGTATGTACCAACTTATAAGACAATCAAATCACTTCTCAATCTGATGCTCCGTACTGATTAAAAAGTATATAACTTTGAAAACATTCTTCCATAAACATTATTGAAACTCCATTAGACTTATGTTTATTTTCATTTTCTATAAACATAGTTGCAACTTATGAAACATTCGAAACCCCCTTAGACAACACTTTGGTATCAAGAATCTCTTTGAAAACACATCTGAAATGTATTCAAGGTATTTATCCTTTTCTGAAAATCCTCATTTTGATGGTCATGTGTCTGATTAAGTCCACTATACAATGAATTATTGGAGTCATCATGTGTTTGATGGATCGGTATTTGACTTACTCTCATGTATCAGTGTCATTGTCTGTCTGACGAATCGACACTACTTCTTATCCAATAACTCTTGACACAATTGATAAAAAATTCAACCTGATGAAAATTTTTTACTGCATTTTTTATCATCATCTATTTTATTAGTCCAAAAAACTCCAAATTATTTTCTTATTCATTGATCCTAAAAACATTAAATTAAAATAATTATTCCTCTAATGAATTGGTGGCACACTATGTCTGATGAACTAGTTTTAGCAGTTGAAAAAATATTAGATCTAAATAACTTCCAAATTCTCTAGATTTTATTCCTCCACAAACTTATACATGTAATCATGACTCCATCATGACATTGGAGACTTTTATGATTTTAAAATAATCATATTACTTACATTTTAAGGGTTTTTATTACTTTACATCCTTTCATAATCTTATGTCTTTACAACCAAACCTGAATCCAATTTCCAAAACTCGTAAATGTTTTCTCCATTTCTTTCATAAGGCTTCTTTCACAAGTTTCCCAGACAAATTTTGATTTATGAGAACTCCACAATCAGAAAAGAATCATCAAATTTAGTATGGATACATTAATACTCTAATACATTTCCTCATACAGATCAAAACATTCTTTCTTGACCCGGTGTGAGTCTAAAACACAACTTCATCCACAAAACTTCTTCATAACAAAAAACCAAAATTGTGAGACTTTATAATCAAAACTGTGTCCAATATTCTGATTACAATGTTCCCTTTCATCCCTAACATCTGATCACCAAAACTTTACAAATTAATGTGATTTCTTCTCTATACAAAAAAAATACAAAATAATCAATACAAACTTCAACCAGCATCTGAACAACTTCCATGTAACTTGGTCCCAAAAATATATACCTTTAGATTTTGTTTTCAACCAAGGTATATAAGTCACTGAGCTTTATAACCTTGATAAATCTATTACTTATCAATAATTATAAGCCTAAGTGAGTAAACTCTTTTTTGGAAACAATAATTATTGACTGTAAAACCATGTTGACTAAAAGTAGTGACTTGTAAAACTTCTTTATATTTCCAAATTTTCTTCACATATTTATTTTCTTCTTTATTTACTTCTTACATAAACTTGTAAATACATGTTTCCTAAAAAACTCCAACAAACTGTTAGAAAATTTCACACACATATATTTTGAGTTCACAACTTACCCAAAAATCCCCATATATAAATTCTTCCTTAAAGGTGTTGGCACATATCAACTGATAGATTTATGAAACATTCATCCCTTGAAAACACTATCCAAAGACAAGATGAGAGAGGTGAAATTCACACATACCTCAACCTTGGAGATAAATATGTTAGACACCCATGCTCAACAAAAGCTTGAAAAATTCTTCCTTTAGTAATGGTTTTGTGAATATGTCAACAACATTTTCCGATGTAGGAATATACTACATCTTCAATTCATTATTATTCACATGATGTTTGAGGAAATGATATTTGATATCAATATATTTTGAATAATAATTCTGTACTAGGTTTCTTTTAAGGTTGATGGAACACAGATTATCACAACCCAAGAGCAAGGGTAACTTTATTTCAATAAGTAAAACTTCCAACTGAGTCTTCATCCACATAAGTTGGGAAGCAACTTGAGTTCCAGAAACATACTTAGCTTCAATATTTCTAATAGTTATTGAATTTTTTTTCTTAGTATTTTAAATTAAAAAACTTTTTCCTATAAATAAGAATAAACCATATGTAGATCTTCAATCAGCAATACTTCCTTCCCAATCATCATCTGAATACCTAAACAAGAAAATTAGTTTTGAGTTATCTTATCTTAATCCAAAATCTATTTTTCCTTTGATATATCTAATAATTACTTTCCCATCCAATAGGTGTGATTATTTTAGATAACTTTGGAATATTTCATATAAGGTAACATTATAAACAATGTTTGTTCTAAAGGTATTTAGATACAAAAAACATCCAACTAGCATATTAAACTCTTTAGAGTCAACTTATTTTCCTTCTCCATCTTTAGTAAACATGGTTACCACTTAAATTAGTATATAAATGGTTTCAAATTTTCTATTCCAAACATCATAATAAGTTTCTTATCATACATTTCTTGAGGAATAAATACGTGATTCTTATTTTTTGATATTTTTAACCCAAGAAAGTATTTAATTTCACCAAGCCTTGATATCTCAAACCAGTTTTTCATTTATTTATAAAATATTTCAAATGTTCATTGATCATTCCTAGAAAATATAATTTCATCAACATATAAAATTACAATAAGGGGAATATCTTAAATTTATTTGATGTACATATTACTAACAACCCTTCCTTTCTTAATGTTCATAATCCTTAAGTAGGTATCGAGTTTGGAATACCATGCTCTCAAAGCCTACTTTAGAACATACATGGATTTCATAAAATTACACACACAACTTTCATTCTTCCCAATAACAAACCCATGGGTTTGTTTAACATATACTTCATAACAAATTTCTCCATTCAGAAAGGATGACTTTACATCTATCTAAAAATTTATAACTTTTTTGTGTAGAAATAGAAAGAAATATTATAATTGTTTCTAACCTCAAAATCAGAGAAAAGGTCTTATCAAAATCTACACCATCAATATATGCGTAACCTTTTCATGCCAATATTTCTTTGATTCTTATCACTTCACCATCTTCATTCATATTTTTCTGGAAAACACACTTTGTAATTATAACATTTCTGTCATTTGGTTTAGTTATGAGTTCCCAAGTGTCATTATTTTCAATGTAATCTAAATCTTCATTCATAGTCTGGATCCATTCAAAATTCTAAAAAACTTCATTCACATATTTTCCACCACTTTTGAATACAAATAAGTGTGTTTAATAACTTTTGATGTTCTTATTATTTTAACCTTTTAATGTTGATCACCAATAATGTTTTGAGTTTCCAATTTACTTCTCATCCTAGGTTGAGATGTTTGAGATTCTTCCTCATCAATATAAATAGTTGAGTAATATTATTCTTCTTATGTAATATTACAATTTTTCAATCCTTATCATAACTCTTAACAAAAATTATTTTATCCTATTCATCTACCTTATCTTCATGAGTTTTTTAGCATCTTCCTCAACTTTTTCATTAACTTTCACATCAAAGTAGTCAATTAATCTTCTTTACTATTTGTTGAGACATCTATATCCTCTTCCATCTAGAGAGTATACAATAAATATTCCATCTTCTCCTCTCTGATCAAACATTCCATGTTTTTCACCTTTGTTCTTTATGATGCAGGGACTCCTAAAAACTATTAAGTGTTTCAAAATTAGATTTTAGTCAAAAAAACATTTCATAAAAATTCATATCATAACTTTGAAATTATTTAAACATTTTTTATGCATATAAATAGATATTCTCATAGACTTCCTCCAAAATTAATTAGAAATACCAAGTTTAAGTAACATATTATTCCCCATTTCAACCAAACTTATATTCTTCCTCTTAGTGAAACTATTCTATTGACGTGTATATGGTGTAATAGAATCATTCTGAATTCCATGTTTATCAAGATAATTTTTGAACCCTTCATTCTTATACTGACCACCATTTTTAGTTCTTATCTTCTTCACAAAATACACACATTCCTTCTCATCTTTCCTCCAAAAACTCTTAAACATATTTAGAGCATCTAACTTGTGTTTCGAATATATAACACAAGTAATATGAGTAAAATAATTAATAAAATTAATGAAGTAATTATCTCCATGAGTTTATTTTTTACCCAATGGCCCATAAATATCAGAATGAATAATATTTAGGGGTTGGGTTAAACTAATATCAACTTTCTTGTGCACGTAGTTTGTAATATTCCCTTTCTGAAAAATTGTACAACACCAACCTCTTATTATTGATATATTAGGAATACCATGGACCTTGTATCTCTTTCATAGAATTATCATGTTTAACAAAAACATATATCCCAAACTTTTATTCCATGACTGGTTTTCTTCCATCATACTTAAGTAACATGATTTTTCCACTTCACAAAATTTAAATAAGTTTACTTTTTTATGTTAGCCTATTGTAACAACTTTTCCATCTTCCCCTATTTTTATAACAAATACATATTTTATAAATTAAAATTATTTCATTCATCACAAAGTTTTTAATCACTTATCAAGTTGTGTTTCAGCTCATTAACAAACAAATATTTCTTGTAATTTAACTTTCTCTCCCTAATAATAGTAGAACCAACACCTTTGATTCTGAGGGATTCATCATTTCAAAATTCCACTGTTCCTTATTTGAAGTCTTTCATAGTCCTTTACAATTTTAAGTCACGTTTAATATGATAACAACAGCCACTATCCAAGATCTAATGTCATTCTCCTTTTGAATCTTTTAAATAATTTTATACAATAATAGATTTTTCTTTCCCTTTATCTTTCTTCACTTTTTTCTACTAAGAAATTTTATAATCCTTTTGGTGTGACGGTAACAAAACAAGACATCTTTTTACATGAAGTCCATGTTTTTCATATATTTCAAAAATATTTTCCAATTGTTGGAATCTATTTTCAAATTTCAACACATCTTTCTCGGATTTCTTTTTTTTAGAGGATTAAATCCCCCCTGATATTTTCCTTCTATAACTCATGGAATAGTTGTAATGTTGTTGATTAATATTACACAAATTTTCCATATTCAAAAATCAATCACATTACCATTAATATCCATAGAAATAATACTTTCCTCTGTAACTTCCATACTATCTGGAATTGTGAAAAGTTTTCTCAACAACCTTATTATGATTTTCTTCAAAAACAAATTTACCAGAAAACGTTCTGTTATCACCTAGAATATTCTTTTTTAACTTAGATTTATTTGCAGCCTTATCAGAACCAGAAGTAGTTGATGCTTTTTTAGAACTAAAATTTTTAGAAACTTCTTACTTATTCACTTTTTTTTCTTACTACATATATGAATTTACAAGATTTTGTATTCGCATAACCAATTTTAACTTTCTTATAAACGTTTGAAGGTAAATTTTGATCCTTCTCATGTTCACCCTTTCTAGAACCTTCTCCAACTCTGGAGATAGAGTTCTTGAAACTTTTAACTCTCTGCTCAGCTTTATAAATTTTTTATTGGAAAAGTTATTAATATTATTACTTTACTTCCAAATTAACTTCAAGATGTTCATTATGATTATTTTATTTTTCATGAGAATTATTTAGATAATAAACTTCTTTATATGACTTTACATTCTCTTCAGGTGTAAATTCTTGAATTATTTTGTCAATACTTTCCTTCTTTACGTTCTTGATTTCTTTTTCAATTCTTAAAATATTTCTTAGTAATTAATTCATTTATCTCTTCATATGAAATTCAATCTGTGTCTCTTCTTCTTCAAAACTACCACTTCCAAAATCTTCATGATTAACTGTTGCAATGTAATTACTTCCTACAAAAATCACAATAAACATTTCTTCTTTAACTTTACTATCTTTATCTTCATCATATTTAGACAAAATGACTCTACTTATTGATTTGAAGTACTTTTTATCCTTTCACTTTGAAAAGTATTTAGACTTATCACCATGTTTCTTATCAGGTCTTCTTGGTCTTCTTTCATCTTTATCACTATATTATTATATCTTTATTCAAGTAAAATTAGAATCAAAGATTCCAATGACTCGACAATCAAAAAATTTCATGGGAAGATTCCCTCAATACTTTCCTATACCTTTTTCACATTTTTATAAAACAAGGATAGAAATTCATCATGATTGTTACATACCTCATTTTAGGATTCATAGTTAGTAACTTCTTCTTCCTCAAAAACCCACTTAGAGTTTCCTCTCTTAGAATCCTTGATGGAAATTTATTTATCAACTTTTGTTTTTTACTTTCATAACTTTCTCCTTTCTCATTTTATAATGAATGATAGTACTATGAAGATCATCCAGAGATAGAGTTTCAAGATCTCTAACATCCAAAGATGAAACTTTGGCATCAAAATTATCAAGAAGAATTCTCAAGATCTTTATAAAAATAGTTGAGTCTTCCATCTTCTCAACAAAAAATCTTATGGTTCTCACAATATCAGTCACCATTATAAAGAAGTCACCAACAGATTCGTACTCACTCTTTTTCTGATCTTCATACTTCAGTCTCTAGAATTGTAACTTTTATTTCTTCACCTTTGTATTACATTTGTAAATTTTCTTTAACTTTATCCAAATACCTTTATCAGTATCAACTCCCTTAACTCATAGAAACTCACTTTAAGAAAGTAATGAGAGTAAATCATTCTTAACTGTTCCATCATTCTCAATATTCTCCTTATCTACATATGTGAGAGGAATTTTTTCATCAATAGGAGTAAATCCATCTATAACTCCCTCCAAAACATCATACCCAAGAGACATAAGATATAGAAACATTCAATCTTTCCGGAAATGATAGTATTACCATCGAAGACTGAAATCCTCTTATTATTCACACAATTTAGATTCTCCATAATAACTTCTCTTTAAAAACTTAAGTAAAGAGTAAACTAAGGGAACCTTGGCTCTAATACAAATTGATATTTCCCACCCAGCATCAATGTATCATAGAGAGGGGGAGGGTTTTAATTGGTGATATTTTTCATTTTAATTTTCATTTTTTTGATCTAAAATTTTCCTCCTGTTAAATATTTATCACTTTAATGAAAAAAACAATCACACATCCATATAAACACATGAATTTACAAATTTCACTACTCAAAAAGATGTAGGATCGAAATATGATATAGATGCTCAATATACAAGAGGGGGTGAATTTCATAATTTAAAAATTACTTTGGAACCTTTAAAGTTGGTATAAAACTTTCGTTTTTAACCTTAAGGAAAATTATGTTTAACAAGGTGTTAGTCGAAGTGGATACTCAAGAGGGGGGTGAATTGAGTTCCAATTAAAATTTCTATTTTAAAATCCTTTACCAAAATCCCCCAATTTAAAATACTAATTGAATTGTAGTGAATTTTAACTAAAGCAAAGTTTTAGTTAGGTTCTCAATGGATTGATTAATTCCCAGTTAATCTAATCAGAAGATCAGATTAGCTTTTGAAACTAACTTAATTATTTAAAAATAATGCAAACACTTTATAATTCAATTATCAGAGTAACTTTGAAAAATAGTTTAAGTTTTAAAGCACTTGGCAGCGGAATAAAAGGTTTTAGATAAAACTAAATAGAGCATAGCAGATATGACCAAGAGGTTCAGTCTCAAGCTAAGACTTAGTCCTCTCAAAAATTTATATAAATTGGATCCACACCCTGGATCGGGGTTCATAACAGTTTACAACTGTCCAGGTCAAATACCTCTACCATAGTTCTACGTGGGAAACAAAAACAATAGTAAATACAGCTGTCCAGGTCACATACGACCTCTACCACTATCCACAGTGGGAAATAGAAGATGTAAGAAGTTTGAATGAGGATTTACAGATCCTTAGGTTAAGGTTTAGGATACGGTGTGTATGTGTAAATTAAAACTAATGACGCACACTGCTCGTAATGTAAATAATAAATCACTAAGTAATATATAGAGTTTAGAATGGCTCTAGTGATTTAAGTGTAGCTCTGGACTCCTTTGGATTTGATTAGAAATGGTTCTGAGTCCTCTTAGGGTTTTTTTCTGAAAAATAGAGTGTCGTATGCTTGACATCCAAGTTCAGAGACAGTGAAGATGTAGTCGATTAATTTCTTCAAAGTCCTTGTGAATGTAACGAACTCTTCTTGAGTAAGCTTGAGTGTGTATGAGCTTTTGTGTCTTCTTGGTCATGCATGTATCTCTGTATGAGCACTTCTTGTGTATTTCACTTGTATCACTTCTTTATATCCCTTGTATATTCCTCGTGTCTTTCACACCTCTCAATTTACAGCAACAGGGACTTCTTGTATTTATGGCATGAGCTCTGGAAAAAGAAATGATTTATTTTTGTAGGTACGAGGTACGGTTCCCTGACATCCAACAACCTTGATTAAATAAATGATAGAGCATTAAAATATATCTGATATGACTGTTGTTTAGATTAAATAAAGATAAAGAAATTAAGGCAGCATCGGATTCTCTGGAACGGTAGCTTTGGATATCGGTAGCCTTGTGTATCGATAACCTCTTGTGTAACGGTAACCTTTCTATCATTAGACTTCATGCCTGTCGGTAGACTTGATCGGTAGAGGTAGAATTAATGTACCGGTGACCTTTCGTGTAATGGTAGACTTCAGGTACCGGTAGCTTCCTTAGTGTATCGGTAGACTCCCTTCGGTAACTTGTCTGTAGCGGTAGACTTGAGTAACGGTGACTTGTCTGTATCGGTAGACTTGATGTATCGGTAGGCTTGATGTATCAATAGGCTTTCACGTAACGGTAGACTTTAGTAATGGTGACTTTTCTGTATCAGTATAATTGATGTATCGGTAGGCTTGCATAACAGTGACTTGTCTATATCAGTGACCTTCACGTATCGGTAGACTTGCATAACGGTGGACTTTACAAATCGGTAGCTTTGTTCTGTAACGGTGACCACTTGTCTGTTTAAGCATTCTATTGGAAGAAAGGGTTAAGTTAGAATATATATCCATCCAGTAACCAAATTCTCTAAAGATAATATAAATATTATAATATATGAATATGTTCATGGTGTACAGAAATACTGAAATAAGTAATTAACCATTAATCAATATAGGGATTATCAAACCATAATTGAGCATAATTGGGATTATCATAATATGAGTGAGCATAATTGGGATTATCAAAATATGAGTTCAACTAATTCTCCCAGAGGGTTCAAAAATCTCCCCCTTTTTGATAATCACAACTTATGCCAAAGTTATAGGAAAATTAAAATAGTGTTAGAGGAAACATTTCCTAAGAAAAACTTTCAAAAAAAGTTCTCATTTTTCTCCCCCTTTCAATTTCACTCCCAGTTCTCATTTGTTTCATTTTCTCCCCCTTTGTGATTAACAAAAAGAAGGGTATAATCAGAGAAATGTAGAGACAAAAAGAGAACATATTGAAAGGAAACAGAACCACAGTAATGTGGATAATATAAGAGTAAATTTTCATTAAATTACAAAAGGTAAAAACTGATAAAGTCAGTATTAAAAAAATACAAGTGAATCCTATCAAAAACATCCAGAATCACTCAATTTTCCTCTTGAATAGGAGTCTTTCCCTTTGGATCAGAAGAGGGTGTAGGGTCAGATTGAGTTGATGGCTTGGGAATAACTGAAAGAACAACTGGAGGGTCAGCCACTGAAACTGTACCGGATCTGAAGTCGGTGCTCTTCTGTGGGATCATAGGTTTCAAGCTTCGAATAGCCTAAACTGGATTCAACTGAGGTGTACTCCCAGAGGTAGAGGCAGGAAGTGCAGGAGGTACAATCACAGGTCTGGAATCCACATGCAAGAATGGTAGCAACAGGTTCCTGAAATCCATAATATTACTACCTCCTCTCTCTATTGCTGACACAAAATCATATCGATTTTCAATGAATTTATCCAAGGCAAGAGTAAGCTCCCTGAGCTTACTAACATGTTCTCTGAAAGGTTGAGTCACTGGAGGAAACTTCATATTCTCCATCAAGAGCTTGAAATGGATGGTCATTTGATGCTTGGTATAGACCTTCTCAAAGTAAGTATCCACTTTATTCTTAATTGCCTCTTGAGAAGAAGTAGATGCCCGTAGGCGATCACGAACAAAACTACTAACTTCCCTAGTGGTAGCAAGGATCTGAGTATCCGAGGTTCCACTGGTACTGTCCTTAGCCAACTCTTCCTGGATAACAGTTCTGATTTGGTCAAGGTTAACAGTGGAGCTGGATGAGGGAAGGGGTTTAACTGAGAAAGCTATTGTCTCCTTGAAAGATTGTGTCAGATTACTAACCACTTTCTGAACAAGTTCATCTTGACTGTTCAAATGTTCTTTGACTGATGTCTTAAAAGCCTCAAAAACTTCCACAAACTGCTTGACTACCTCTTTGATATATCTGATATCCGTATTCACTTGGGTTTGAGAACTGTTCATGGCATTCAATGAAGAAATCGATTGTCTTAGAGCCGCCACAGCTCATGTACAACTCTCAATTTGAGTATGGCATACTTTAAATTCATCCATCATTCCCTTCACTGGACTAGACACAACACATCCCATATATAGATACAGGTTTTTCTCCACACTCCTCATCTCTTCAACCAGGTTTTTCTTCAAATCTGTCACTGAATCTCTCAGTGCTTCTTTCATTTCAGCCTTTAAGGACTCAAGGTCCTCCTTGGTTTCTAAATTTTCAGCCACAATAGGTAGGATAACTGAATCCCTTTGGTGCTGGCCTTCCTCATCAGAATCTCCATAATTAAGTCCAAGAAGCATATATCCTAGATCTGATGTTCAACCTTCAAGGTCATACAACACATAAACTGAACCAAGATGCTCTCCCTCACTTAGATCATTCTCCTGAGGAATCTCCTCTAATGGTTCTGCTCAAGGTAACTCTACAACCTCCTCTACAACTTCAGCAGATTCAATAACCATTTGCTATGATGGTTCAACAGTAGGGTTAGTCCTATCCTTTTCTGAGTCATCAATGACTCTCTCAGTAATGGCAATAGGACCCACTACTGCTTCCTGATCAGGCACTATCTGGACTATACTATCTATTAGAGGGCTCAAACTGAGCTTTTCTTCTTCATTTTCCTCATCATTTACTTCACCAGCATCCTCCTTTTCTCTATTGACCATTCACAAAGGAAATCATCCTATTCTCTTCTTTTGATGTCTCAAAATAGACAAACTCATAGAACTCTTTTACCAGTACTGGATAATACGGTCCATTATTGTTCGTGAAGCACTTGAGCCATCCTTTCTCTTGCAAGATCTTCAGAATCAAGGACTTTCTTTCCAAAATCCATTCTGTACATAACTCCTTTTCTACTACAATTTCTCGCTTCGATAAATGCGGATTCACAGGATTCCTTCGAACAGCACCTCTACTTCTTCCACTAGCATCAGAATTGGTTACTTTCTGCTTCTTAGCTTGCGACGCATCACTCACTTCATCCACTGAGGGTCGCTTCACACGGTCCATTTCAGATTCTGAGGCTTAGGATTTTGTGAGATTGAGAGGTTTAGGTAGGAGGGATTCGAAAAGACGGGTTCGTGGTGATTGAGTGAAGTCTAGAGTCGGGTTTGATATCATTTAGGATTCACATATAAAATAAATATCAAAAAAAAGATTAAGAGTCTCAGCCTTAATACGAAAATTTAAAACAGCGCAAGAGATGTACCGGTGAGGTGTCCTTAAATGGTGAGGTCTATCCTAATGGTGAGGTTTAGCCTAACGGTGAGGTTTATCCTAACGGTTAGGTTTAGCCTAATGGTGAGGTTTATCCTAACAGTGAGGTTTATCCTAACGGTGAGGTTTTATCTAACAGTTAGGTCTATCCTAACGGTTTTAAGAGTAAGTTATCATTCCTAATTCATGTCTAATGGAACTTAATATTTCTGAACTTAAAGGATTAGTGAATATATCAGCTAATTGGAGTTCAGTGCCTATAAATTAAAGAGTTATATCACCTCTTTGATAATGATCTCTTAGAAAGTGGTGCCTAACATCAATGTGTTTAGTTCTAGAGTGAGACACAGGGTTCTTTGAGATATTGATCGCACTAGTGTTATCACAGTTAATTGAAACATGTTTAAAATCAAGTCCATAGTCCAATAAAGTGTGTTTCATCCATAGAATTTGTGCACAGCAAGTACCAGCAGCTATATACTCTGCTTCAGCAGTAGATAATGCAACTGAGTTATGTTTCTTACTACACCATGATACTAGGGACTTTCCAATTAAATGACATGTTCCAGATGTTCTCTTTCTGTATAACTTGCATCTAGCAAAGTCAGCATCTGAATAACTTATTAAATCAAATGATTGTCCTTTTGGGTAAAACAGTCCCAAATTAGCAGTATATTTAAGATTTTTGAAAATCATTTTAACAGCAAGAAAGTGTGACTCTTTAGGGTTAGCTTGAAATCTAGCACACATACATACACTAAACATAATATCAGGTCGACTAGCAGTAAGATAAAGTAAACTCCCAATCAAACCTCTATAATTAGTTTGATCCACTATTTTCCCAATTTCATCAATATCCAATTTACAGGTGGTACTCATAGGTGTATCACTTCCCTTAATACTATCCAAACCAAAACGTTTTAAGAAATCCTTAGTATATTTAATTTGATTTAAAATAATACCATCTTCAGTTTGAAAGATTTGAAATCCAAGAAAGTACTTAAGCTCTCCCATTAAGCTCATTTCAAACTCATTTTGCATAACCCTTGAAAAAGCAGTACATAAAGAATTTTTAGAAGATCCAAAAATAATATCATCAACAAATATGTGTACTATTAAAACATCTTTTGAAATTTTTTTTATAAAAAGAGTGGGATCAGCAATTCTTTTTGTAAATCCTTTTGCAATAAGAAAATGTGTAAGTCTTTCATACTAAGCTCTTGGAGCTTGTTTTAAACCATATAAAGCTTTAGAAAGTTTAAAAATATGATTTTGAAAGTGAGGATTTGAGAAACTAGGTGGTTGTTCTACAAAAACATCCCCAATAATAAAACCATTTAGAAAATCACTTTTCACATCCATTTGATATAACATGAAATTCAGATGTGATGCAAAGGAAAGTAAGATCCTAATTTCCTCTAATCTAGATACAGGTGCAAAGGTTTCCTCATAGTCAATTCTTTCTTCTTGATTGTAACCTTGTGCAACTAGTCTAGCTTTGTTTCTAATGATGTTTCTAGATTCATCAACTTTGTTTCTAAACACCCATTTTGTGCCTATGGTTAAAGTGTCTTTAGGTGTTTCTAATAATTCCCAGACTTTATTTCTTTCAAATTGATTTAGTTCTTCTTGCATAGCCATTACCCAAAATTCATCATTGATAGCATCATTGATATTTTTAGTGTAACACCCCAAGATTTCATAGTGTGTTATTTCTTCAAAATAATTCAATAACTTGCACTACACGCAACACCGAGTTCAATCACACCATGACTTACAAAAAAAAGCCATTCAAAAGAGGTTATGAATAGTATTATCTAAATTTTAAACTTTATATAATCCTTATAATTTTAGAATCCATATTATGAGTTTCTTAGATATAATGCAAGAACAAATTCATTTTCAGTATTGCACTTTTATCAAATTTTAATAGTGAACCCTTTTTAAATACAATATTTTAAACTTTTTGACTTAATGGGGACATCAAAAATTTAAAATGAAACATCCCAAGCTTCCACGGTACGCTTTCTTTGAATAATACAGTAGCATGTGTTGTACGCAACCTTGAGTTTTAACACACACCACAACCAATCAAACTAGCCGTTATGAATAGTAATACCTACTTTTTGAAATTATATATATTTTATATTTGAAAATGGACTTCATTTTTGGATTCGGAATATCGAATTTAGCCTAAGGTGAAATTTTGGTACATTTCGGATAACTTTCATATTTTGATGAATAGTGAAAATTACTAAATTTTAATTAAATACAACTTTTTTAATCAAAATAATTAATAGTGATAAATTATGAATTTTAATAGTTTTAAAGTATATTTAGAATATAGTTTTACCATTTAATATAATTTTGTTCATTGGACATAATTTTACAATTAAACCGAACATAAACAAGTGTCAATCTTTTGATAGTTATTATCTCTTAAAAACACGCTTTTTGTTTTGACAGCGGGACTTAATTTTAAATTAATTTCTGCGACTTCTGTGTTTTGAATTTAGGAAAATGGATTCCATTTTTGTAATCAGGATGTTCAAATTGTGTAAATAGGTAACTTTTATTTTTAGACATTTTGAATAATTACTGCGGTAAATATTTTATTTACCATGGTTAAGGGTAAATCCGGTAAATAAGGGTTAAAAAAATAATATTATAATAATACTAAATTACCCTAAAACGTGTCTTAACCCTATTGGTTGATACATGGTCGACCATGGGCATATTTGGGTCAATTTTGGGACCCCATGGATCCACTTGTAAGTGATAATGACACTTTATTTTAATTAAGTTAAAATGAATACAAAAATGACACAAGCATATATCTTTTAGCAAAAAAATTGTTACATAGGGTTATATATGTTGGATTTTAGATTATAAATATTCATTATAAAGATAAAAAGATTTCCTACATAATGATATTTTATTTATAATTTTTAGACATTAAATAATTTATTTTATTTATGACACAATGATGATGCAGTAATTACTATAATAGTGAAAAATTAAAATAATTGATATTATAAATACCCAAATAAATGTAATATGAAACTTTTAATGAATTAAACTAATTTTATAGGATAATATGATATATTAGGATTGATTTAATTGACTTTTTTCGAAGTAATAAATCTGTTATGAGTTTCACAAAAATCAACTATTGAATAGTGTCAAAATTGACATAAAAGAGTTCTTAAAACAAATATTATATTATTAATTGATATTAAATTCCTAAAAATCTAAGGTTAGGCCAAGAGACTTATATCATGATAGTTTCATCATTAATGGACCACTTGGGGGTCTCTTGGATGTATGTAGTAAGTTTATTAACCATATTATATAAAAATACAAAGAAACATTGTAAAAGTGAAACTAATTAACTTAAAGTTAATACTTAAAGATAAGGTTAATATAAGTACCCAAACCTGTCTAAATTCTATTGGTTGAGTTTTTTTAGACCCATACCCACCTTAACCTTTGAATAGTAAACTTTGGATCCATTGGAAACCGATTATGAATTTATTATAAACTAATATCTCTAGCTTTTCCAAAGGTACCCCTCACCCCTCTTATAAAAGGGCACTCCTCCTTCCCATTTCTTCACACCTTCAAAGCCTTTTGGTTCGGCCAAACTCTTCCCAAATACTCTCCCAACATCCCTCACTACAACCTAGAGGCCTTAGTTTGATCAGAAAGCCAACCTAAGGAGCCCTTTTGATCAAATCAAAAGGAAGAACCCGGAGAAGAGGTAATGATTTCACCACCCTTTTCTAAGTTCATTTCTTCTTCCACTTCTTCTTCCTTTGTTGTTACCATTCTAAAATAATAAATCCAGTATCATATATATACTGTGATGTTATTATAAATATGGTACAACCATATTCAGTATTCTATCCACCCTTTGAATAACATGTCACCATACGTGCGTACGTACGGCTTACCGTCTCCACGTCGTGGTGTAATTGTTATTCAATATAATATTATTTGGATGGGTATAATAATGATGTGTAACTCATGTAAATAATAAATATAACATGTTAAGGATTCTGTATATATGATATACCATCCATTATATATTATTTTAATATCAAAAGAATGATATTGTCGCTCGTGCGTACGTACGGACTACCGTCTCCACGAACGCGATGAGATTCATTCTCCATCGTATCCATTCAAGTATAATTATCATTTGATGATTTAAAAAATGATGTTTAAGGACTTGATATCATTCTGGATATGAATAATATAAAACCTATCCTTTACAAACATGTCTTACGTAACAAAACATATAAAAGAAAACAAGTAAGTTAACACCCGAAACAACGATAATACTAAGATATTATTATCAAATCAATATTAAAAGATCAGATATGATATCATATTAATGTATATGATTATTGTATAATTTAATAACAATTATTTCACCATTATACAGGAGGTTAACCTACCCCAACTAAGGAAAAGTACAAGGTAAGGGTTATTTCACAATCTCTTCATTATCCGAGGTTGTTTATACGTAATAATCTACTGGGATCTCTTTATCATCCACATCCATGTTTCTTAAAAATGTATTTAAAAACATTTTTCCTATTTACTAGAATATGATTTAAAGTCATTTATACCCTTTTTGACTTTTATAAGTGGTTTATAAAGGAATCTTTCGGTCGTTTTCAAAACAAGGTCCTTTTTAACCTTTTCGACAGAATTAAGGTAAGAATGTTTTTTTTTAACTTATACGGCGGGTGCGGCTATTTTTTGCCGTTATAAAATCTTCAAAGCTTCCCTTACAAGATTATAAGAATGTTTTCAAAGAAAATGTTTTATTTTATATGGATCTTAAATGATTTCAAAATAAAATGAGATATTTCTTTAAAAATAATATTGATTTCATCTATGTCAACATCCTTTGATGGATTTTAAGATTATTTGAAGTTGATTTATTATGATATAAAACTTCCATATTGAAATGAGGTTTTGTGATATGTTTGACTGTGGATGTGCTATTTTTATACCATTCATAGTTTATGGTGAAATTATTTACATTTCATATGCTAGTTTTAATACGAATGTTTATGTTATGTTTAAACCTTTTCATATGGGAATGCATTGGACTTAGTAAGTGACGGGTGGAGCCCGCTATAGCTCCTCGATGCATTGGTAGGTCTCATGAGACAAACTAGTGTCTTGGAACAAGGCCTTGACAAAATATTATTTGTAGTCTTGGCACGAGGCCTTGACTATGTGGTTATGATAGTCTGTCATTATGCATTCCAACATTATGAAAGTGGTTATTGATTTTTGCATGTGATTATTCGATTAGTAGAATATCCATGTGAATAAGTAAATGGAATTATTTCATTTTATTTATGCCATACCATGTTGAAAGTTCATGTTTGAAAGGCTTTTGTTTTAGTTATACATTGCCTTAAATGTTTATTCTTATTTATGAAAGTTTCCGCTATATTGTTATCCTTACTGGGCATTTGAGCTCACCCCTTTTCTATGTTTTATTTTTCCCAGGAAGTGAAGAAGTAAATTATGAATGACCTGCAGGGATGTTATGTGGGATATGAGTGTGGATTATTGAGACATTATGTTGTTGTAGTAGTTTTTCATTTTATGATGTAATGTAAAACTTATGAATATATCTAGTGTTTCCAAGGCTACTAAACTAATCGGTCTTTCGAGATTTGATCTTTATTGTGATCATACCAATGTTATGTAATAATGCACCGACTCTGGGTAACTGGGGTCGGGGCGTTACAGTTGGTATCATAGGAAGTTTAGTACAAACCTTGGAAGCTAGATTTAGATAAACTCTGATTAGAGCACGTAGACCTAAGATGAACTTTGAGGATTAGTGTAGAAGAACTTCCTAGAATTTTGGTATTGTAGAGATTTTGTGAGTTTTCCGAGCAATACATCCCTGTCTGGATACGAGCAGGTAGAGGCGGCTCTGGCACAGATGTACCTAGGGGTAAAACCCGAAAACACCGCTTTGAGCTAGACTCGAACGGGAACTGGTGCACGACAACGGGCCTTGTTGCACTCTTTGTTACGACACTCCCGGGGGATATGCTTAGGATAACTCTCATTTTCTTTACAAATCATTATGAAGGGTTTATGAGTATATACATCCTCAAAGGAGATATTTTTATTATTATGGATTATATCCATAAATAGTTCAATTTATGTTAAGTGTTTTATAAGTATGGGATTATGTATTTTGATTCATAAACTGATCTAGTGTATGCCATTGTTTAGAAATGGCGCCCAGTAGAAGGAATGAGAACTCCAGAAATGCACATGATCCAAAGAGAAGGAAGGATCATATCTTTCATGGTCTTAAGCTAGAATTTATAAGAGAAATAGTCTCCCATGTATTATCATCATATGAAGAAATAATATCATGTGTTGATAAGATAAGTAAAGAGTTTACTGAGTCCTATGGCTTTGAAGGGAAGCAAGAGAAGAAAATGATGGAAGAGAGAAAGATGGATAAAGGGAAGAGGGAAAAGAAGAATTTTCCCATATGTGGTAACTGTGGAAAGAAACACCCTGGAACTTGCCTGAAAGGAATGGGAGTTTGTTATAAGTGTGGAGGAAAAGGGCACAAAGTACGTGACTGCAAGGGTAAGAAAATGGTTTTAAATTGACAATGCTTCGTTTGCAAGGAGTTTGGACACTACGCGAACCTATGTCCCAGTCATCAGACTATGCCGCAAATGATGTTATTGGATAATAATCAAGTTATGATACTACCACAGATGAAGAGGAATGATTAGAGTTCTTATGTTGATTATGTCAATTGAGTGTTGTATCAAAAATGTACTTGTTATAATAATTATGGAGTATATAAGGATTGTACTGCAGTACTATTTCATTAAGGACTTGAGATTGTGTGGAACAAAGAAAAGTGACTCAATAGAAGGATAAATTTTTGGAAAATATATGGTTGAGAGAATGATAAATCATAATATAGTTCTGATACTGAGGTAGTGATTTTGGAATAATATGTGATTGTCTTGGATAAATTATATTGGATATTCTTGACTACCTTGGAACTGATTAATGATTTGTATATTCCATCATTGTTGGGGTTTAAAACATTTTTGGATTAATGAAGTATATCCAGCATTCTATATGAAATAAGGGAGCATTAATGTAATCAATAAGAAATATGGTAATACATGATGAAGGTATTCATATGCTATTACGGGGTAAAAAGGATCTATATTATGTTTACCTTCCTTATAAATGTTGGACTGTGAGTTTGGACAGAAGTATTTTGGATAGTTCTAGTTTGGATTATTTTGGATTTCCATAAAAGGACAACCCGGAGGTCGGGCGGCAACCCGTCGCGTCCGGCAAGGCTACGAGACTTGAACCCGCAACCGAAGGGCGACAAGGGTGTATCACCTACCACTGGCCCACGAGATGTCCTGGATTAAATAATGTAGTTTTTATTAAAAGATCTTGTAGATGAATTATTAATTCGTTTATTTTGGAACCCTATACGAATAGTGTAAATAGAATTTTTTTTTACATTCTATTATCTTTTAGAGTGAAAGATGAGTTTGTGGTAGAAATTTATTAGTGGATAAAACTCTAATTATAATGTAAGTATATCTCCTTATGATCTTAGCCAATCTCATAAATAAATTCCTCAACATTAATAAAAGTAACTTAGAACAAAAATGTTGTCCTAGATGGTACCTTAAATCATCACTAATTTATGACTTTGGGATTGTTGGCCTTTTCATAGCCATGTTCTCTACCACTCTCAATCAGATAATTGATGGTTAGATTTCACTTCCATATCCATATTTTCCTACATGGAACCCTAGTATGTGTTATTTTCGGTAATCTTCATACTTTCCACTCTTTATTTTAAATAGAGGCCTCATTAATTCATTTTTCGATGTGGGATTTCAACTAAGATATTTTGAAACGTCAAAAATGTGTTATCCCAATACCTTATGTTTTGTTGAACCGATGGTATTTCAAATAATCATAGATTGATGAGTTTAAGAAACTCAATTTTATACTTGTTTGTGATTGATGACCTCAATCACTACCTATAAATATTTACGTTTTTCCTCCAATTATATGTTTCTAATTACCACCAATGTTCTCCTAATCGAGATCATAATTTGTTGGTGACCATTTCATTTCTCTTTTCCTCGTATTAAGACTAAATTTTAGTAACCCAATTTCCGATGTGGGTTTTCCCACAAATATATTATCTATTTTCAACCTTTTATTTTCGAAGAACAATTTCAAATTGCGAGGACGCAATTTATTGAAGGAGGGGAGAATGTAACACCCCAAGATTTCATAGTGTGTTATTTCTTCAAAATAATTCAATAACTTGCACTACACGCAACACCGAGTTCAATCACACCATGACATACAAAAAAAAAGCCATTCAAAAGAGGTTATGAATAGTATTATCTAAATTTTAAAATTTATATAATCCTTATAATTTTAGAATCCATATTATGAGTTTCTTAGATATAATGCAAGAACAAATTCATTTTCAGTATTGCACTTTTATCAAATTTTAATAGTGAACCCTTTTTAAATACAATATTTTAAACCTTTTGACTTAATGGGGACATCAAAAATTTAAAATGAAACATCCCAAGCTTCTACGGTACGCTTTCTTTGAATAATACAGTAGCGTGTGTTGTACGCAACCTTGAGTTTTAACACACACCACAACCAATCAAACTAGCCGTTATGAATAGTAATACCTACTTTTTGAAATTATATATATTTTATATTTGAAAATGGACTTCATTTTTGGATTCGGAATATCGAATTTAGCCTAAGGTGAAATTTTGGTACATTTCGGATAACTTTCATATTTTGATGAATAGTGAAAATTACTAAATTTTAATTAAAAACAACTTTTTTAATCAAAATAATTAATAGTGATAAATTATGAATTTTAGTAGTTTTAAAGTATATTTAGAATATATTTTTACCATTTAATATAATGTTGGTCATTGGACATAATTTTACAATTAAACCGAACATAAACAAGTGTCAATCTTTTGATAGTTATTATCTCTTAAAAACACGCTTTTTGTTTTGACAGCGGGAATTAATTTTAAATTAATTTCTTCCACTTCTGTGTTTTGAATTTAGGAAAATGGATTCCATATTTGGAATCAGGATTTTCAAATTTTGTAAATAGGTAACTTTTATTTTTAGACATTTTGAATAATTACTGCGGTAAATATTTTATTTACCATGGTTAAGGGTAAATCCGGTAAATAAGGGTTAAAAATATAATATTATAATAATACTAAATTACCCTAAAACGTGTCTTAACCCTATTGGTTGATACATGGTCGACCATGGCCATCTTTGGGTCGATTTTGGGACCCCATGGATCCACTTGTAAGTGATAACGACACTTTATTTTAATTAAGTTAAAATGAATACAAAAATGACACAAGCATATATCTTTTAGAAATAAAATTGTTACATAGGGTTATATATGTTGGATTTTAGATTATAAATATTCATTAGAAATATAAAAAGATTTCCTACATAATGATATTTTATTTATAATTTTTAGACATTAAATAATTTATTTTATTTATGACACAATAATGATGCAGTAATTACTATAATAGTGAAAAATTAAAATAATTGATATTATAAATACCCAAATAAATGTAATATGATACTTTTAATTAATTAAACTAATTTTATAGGATAATATGATATATTAGGATTTATTTAATTGACTTTGTTCGAAGTAATCAATCTGTTATGAGTTTCACAAAAATCAACTATTGAATAGTGTCAAAATTGACATAAAAGAGTTCTTAAAACAAATATTATATTATTAATTGATATTAAATTCCTAAAAATCTAAGGTTCGGCCAAGAGACTTATATCATGATAGGTTCATCATTAATGGACCACTTGGGGGTCGCTTGGATGTATGTAGTAAGTTTATTAACCATATTATATAAAAATACAAAGAGACATTGTAAAAGTGAAACTAATTAACTTAAAGTTAATACTTAAAGATAAGGTTAATATAAGTACCCAAACCCGTCTAAATTCTATTGGTTGAGTTGTTTTCGACCCATCCCCACCTTAACCTTTGAATAGTCAACTTTGGAGCCATTGGAAACCGATTATGAATTTATTATAAACTAATATCTCTAGCTTTTCCAAAGGTACCCCTCACCCCTCTTATAAAAGGGCACTCCTCCTTCCCATTTCTTCACACCTTCAAAGCCTTTTGGTTCGGCCAAACTCTGCCCAAATACTCTCCCAACATCCCTCACTACAACCTAGAGGCCTTAGTTTGATCAGAAAGCCAACCTAAGGAGCCCTTTTGATCAAATCAAAAGGAAGAACCCGAAGAAGAGGTAATGATTTCGCCACCCTTTTCTAAGTTCATTTCTTCTTCCACTTCTTCTTCCTTTGTTGTTACCATTCTAAAATAATAAATCCAGTATCATATATATACTGTGATGTTATTATAAATATGGTACAACCATATTCAGTATTCTATCCACCCTTTGAATAACATGTCACCATACGTGCGTACGTACGGCTTACCGTCTCCACGTCATGGTGTAATTGTTATTCAATATAATATTATTTGGATGGGTATAATAATGATGTGTAACTCATGTAAATAATAATATAACATGTTAAGGATTCTGTATATATGATATACCATCCATTATATATTATTTTAATATCAAAAGAATGATATTGTCACTCGGGCGTACGTACGGACTACCGTCTCCACGAACGCGATGAGATTCATTCTCCATCGTATCCATTCAAGTATAATTATCATTTGATGATTTAAAAAATGATTTTTAAGGACTTGATATCATTCTGGATATGAATAATATAAAACCTATCCTTTACAAACATGTCTTACGTAACAAAACATATAAAATAAAACAAGTAAGTTAACACCCGAAACAACGATAATACTAAGATATTATTATAAAATCAATATTAAAAGATCATATATGATATCATATTAATGTATATGATTATTGTATAATTTATTAACAATTATTTCACCATTATACAGGAGGTTAACCTACCCCAACCAAGGAAAAGTACAAGGTAAGGGTTATTTCACAATCTCTTCATTATCCGAGGTTGTTTATACGTAATAATCTACTGGGATCTCTTTATCATCCACATCCATGTTTCTTAAAAATGTATTTCAAAACATTTTTCCTATTTACTGGAATATGAGTTAAAGTCATTTATACCCTTTTTGACTTTTATAAGTGGTTTATAAAGGAATCTTTCGGTCGTTTTCAAAACAAGGTCCTTTTTAACCTTTTCGACAGAATTAAGGTAAGAATGTTTTTTTTAACTTATACGGCGGGTGCGGATATTTTCTGCCGTTATAAAATCTTCAAAGCTTCCCTTACAAGCTTATAAGAATTTTTTCAAAGAAAATGTTTTATTTTATATGGATCTTAAATGATTTCAAAATAAAAGGAGATATTTCTTTAAAAAGAATATTGATTTCATCTATGTCAACATCCTTTGATGGATTTTAAGATTATTTGAAGTTGATTTATTATGATATAAAACTTCCATATTGAAATGAGGTTTTGTGATATGTTTGACTGTGGATGTACTATTTTTATACCATTCATAGTTTATGGTGAAATTATTTACATTTTGTATGCTAGTTTTAATACGAATGTTTATGTTATGTTTAAACCTTTTCATATGGGAATGCATTGGACTTAGTAAGTGACGGGTGGAGCCCGCTATAGCTCCTCGATGCATCGGTAGGTCTCATGAGACAAACTAGTGTCTTGGCACAAGGCCTTGACAAAATCTTATTTGTAGTCTTGGCACGAGGCCTTGACTATGTGGTTATGATAGTCTGGCATTATGCATTCCAACATTATGAAAGTGGTTATTGATTTTTGCATGTGATTATTCGATTAGTAGAATATCCATGTGAATAAGTAAATGGAATTATTTCATTTTATTTATACCATACCATGTTGAAAGTTCATGTTTGAAAGGATTTTGTTTTAGTTATACATTTCCTTAAATGTTTTTTTTTATTTATGAAAGTTTCCGCTATATTGTTATCCTTACTAGGCATTTGAGCTCACCCCTTTTCTATGTTTTATTTTTCCCAGGAAGTGAAGAAGTAAATTATGAATGACCTGCAGGGATGTTATGTGGGATATGAGTGTGGATTATTGAGACATTATGTTGTTGTAGTAGTTTTTCATTTTATGATGTAATGTAAAACTTATGAATATATCTAGTGTTTCCAAGGCTACTAAACCAATCGGTCTTTCGAGATTTGATCTTTCTTGTGATCATACCAATGTTATGTAATAATGCACCGACTCTGGGTAACTGGGGTCGGGGCGTTACATTTAGGTTCTAACTATGAAAGAAAAGTTTGATGTTCAACCTGATTTCTTAGAGAAGCTCTAGTCTGTGTTCCTCTATCTAGATTACCTACAACAGCATCTAAAGGATGGTTCTTCAGAATCCTAGTTGGTCTCGAAAAGGTAGGGCTATAGATTTAAGTTTCATCAACAGGTTGGGAATCAACAGAAGAAGGTTCTGGAAAATTTCCAGAACTGGATGTTTTAACTACAGGTCCACTTTCTTTATCATTAAGGTTTAAAACAGAGAGATCATCTTCAAGATTTTCAAGAGAGGTCTTAGGTTCATGTGGATCAGTTTCATCAAATTTGATGTGAATAGATTCCTCCACACATTTGGTTCTCTTATTGAAAAATCTATAGGCTTTACTAGAAATAGAGTAACCTAGGAAAATTCCTTCATCACTCTTGGATGCAAACTTTCCAAGATTATCTTTGGTATTAAGAATAAAGAATTTGTAGCCAAAAACTCTGAAGTAGTTAACCTTAGGTTTCCTATGGTTCCACAACACATAAGGGTACATCTTAAGAACAGGTCTGGTCAAGACTCTATTGATAATATAACAAGATGTATTGATAGCTTCAGCCCAAAAATAAACAGGTAGGTCATACTCATTGAGCATGGTTCTAGAAATTTTTTGAAGGGTTCTATTCCTCCTTTCTACTACACCATTTTTCTGAGGTGTCCTAGGGGGGGAGAAATTGTGACTATAGCCATTGTGTGAGAAGTGGGATTCAAACTCATGATTTTCAAACTCACGACCATGATCACTTCTCAAGGTTTTAATCTTAATTCCACTATGGTTCTCTATAGACTTGGAATATTTAACAAAGTAAGAACAAGATTCACTTTTTTGAGCTAGAAAATATACCCAAGTATACCTAGAGTAGTCATCTACTAGAACATAGACATAGTGCTTCCCATTTAAACTAAAAACTCTAGAAGGTCAAAACAAATCCATGTTAACCAACTCGAGAGGTTGAGAAGTTGACCCTTCTTTCTTTGATTTGAAATAAACTTTATGTTGCTTTCCCTTTTGACAGGGATTACAAACTTTATCTGCTGGGAATTCAAGTTTTGGTAGGTCTCTAACTAAGTTCTTCCTAGTATGTTTTCTAAGTGAATGTACATTGCAGTGTCCTAATATTCTGTTCCAAAGCCAAGAATCTTTATGAAAATCATTTAAACAAGTAATATTTTGCATAGCTAAAGAATTTAAATCAACGGCATAGGCATTTTCATTTCGCAAGGCAGAAAATACTAAAGCATTTTTAGAATTAAAAACATTACAAGAATCATTTTAAAATTTAACATTAAAACCATCATCACATAACTGAGAAATACTTAGTAAATTATATTTAAGTCCATCAACAAATAGAACTTTAGAAATTAATACTGAGTCAGTGTTACCAATCTGGCCTAAGCTGATGATTTTCCCTTTAGAATTATCACCAAAAGTGACAAAACCTCCATCAACTCTAACTAATCTTCTGAAGCATGAGAAGTCTCCTAACATATCTCTTGAGCATCCACTGTCCAAATACCAGGTCTTTCTACAGGAGCTCTTTAAGCAGGTTCCCTACAAAACAGATTTAGATAGGAAATGATTTTGGTACCCAGATTTTCTTGGGTACAGACAGGTTAGCCAATTAAACTTTAGGTACCCAACTTTGTCTTATGGGTCTCATAAAATTTGCAGAATCAACAGATTTAGATAAATAAACCTTATTAGATCTGTAACTATGAATATATCTAGTTGAAGCATATGAACTTCCAGAACTGGAACTATCTACATTCTGTCCCGATTTAGGAATAAATCTAATTTTGGTAATTTTTATTTTTCCATGTTGGTATCCTATACCAGTAGTATATATAGGTGCAATATGCTTACCTAGAATTTGAGTAAGAGTATCTTTTCCATTTTTGAACTTTTCTAAATCCTTCCTAAGATGCTCATTTGACCATTTCAGTTCAGTGTTTTCTTTAAGTAACTGAGCATTCTTTTCCATTTCTATGTCAAGATCAGATTTATGTTTAATATTTAAAGTATAATGTTTCTTTAAACCTTTGTATTTGTCTTTAATCTCATTACAGGTTTCTTCCAACATATCACAGTATTCAAACAGTTCAGATTTTGACATATTTTCAGAATCAGAATCATCTCCAGAATAATATGTATTTAAAGCAGGAGTTTCAGATATTACCTCATAAGTGTTTGTCATAAAACACATGTTTGCCTTATTTCTATTTTCAGTCTCAGAAGCTTCAGATTCACTAGAGATATCCTCAGAAGCACTTCATGTATCCTTCATGGCTTTCTTATACTTATTATCCTTATACTCATATTTCTTCTTGTATTTCATCTTTGGACAGTCCACTTTTATATGCCCTTTTCTTTTGAATTCATAGCAGACAACTTCATCAGATTTGTCATATTTCTTCCAGTCCTTTTTCCAGTGTCCCTTGTTGTCATACTTACCTTTGTAATTTGATTTTCTGAAAAAAAAAATTATTCTTCCTATAAAACTTCTTAAATCTTCTGGCTATGTGAGCCATTTCTGCATCACTGTCAGATACACTTTCACTTTCTTCACAGCTTGAGCTATCAATTACATCTTGAAGTTTCTCCTTATCCTTATTCTTTGAAGTAGATGTCTTGAAGGCAACTGACTTCCTTTTTGTTTCATCTTCTTCTTATTTTTTTACCTTAAGTTCTTCTTCATACATCATCAACTTACCAATAAGTTCATTCACTGGCAGTTCACCAATATCACAAGATTCTCTGATTGAAACAGAAGTGCCCTTCCATCTTTCAGGTAGGCATCTCAAAATTCTCATGATCTGATCCTTTGATGGAACATCCTTTCCTAGTGAGATCATTGTGTTGACAATTTCGTTAAACCTGAGATACATATCAGAAATGGGTTCATCAGGCTTCATCTTAAAATTATCATATTTAATAGTATAGGTGTTCAATCTCATTTCCTTAACGTTAGTTGTTCCTTCATGAGAAACACTTAAAGTATCCCAAATTTCATGTGCAGTCTTACAAACAGATATTCTATTAAATTCCTCATCTCCTAAAGCATAATACAGAGCATTCGTAGCTTTGCAATTATTATTGTAGGCTGTCTTAGTAGCTTTATTCCAAGTAGATCTAACAGTAGTGGGAATTTTATATTCTGATTCTATGGCAGTCCAAATATCAAAACCCATGCTTTCTAAATGAATTTTCATCTTAATTTTCCACTGATCATAGTTTCTTCCATTGAAAAATGGTGGTCTATTAGTAGCAACACCTCCAAGTATTCTATCCATGATAACTAGGTTAAAACAAAAAAAATTAAAGAGATAAAAATTTAGAAATAACAGAAATTTTAAGAACTTTAAAATACAACTAAAATCACAGTTGAAAAATAGAGTACTTTAGAAAATATTTTATTAAATCCTCTAATACCAAATGTTGGTCGGAGTAGATACTCAAGAGGGAGGTGAATTGAGTTCCAATTAAAATTTCTGTTTTAAAATCCTTTACCAAAATCCCCTAATTTAAAATACTAATTGAATTGTAGTGAATTTGAACTAAAGAAAACTTTCAGTTAGGTTCTCAAGGGATTGATTAATTCCCAGTTAATCTAATCAAAAGATCAGATTAGCTTTTGAAACTAACTTAATGATTTACAAATAATGTAAACACTTGCTAATTCAATTATCAGAGTAACTTTGAAAAACAGTTTAAGTTTTAAAGCACTTGGCAGCAGAATAAAAGGTTTTAGATAAAACTAAATAGAGCACAGCAGATATGACCAAGAGGTTCTGTCTCAAGCCGAGACTTAGTCCTCTCAACAATTTATATAAATTGGATCCACACCCTAGATCGGGGTTCACAACAGTTTACAACTGTCCAGGTCAAAGACCTCTACCACAGTTCTACATGGGAAACAAAAACAACAGCAAATACAGATGTCCAGGTCACATATGACCTCTACCACTATCCACAGTGGGAAATAGAATATGTAAGGAGTTTGAATGAGGATTTAAAGATCCTCCAGTTAAGGTTCAGGAGACAGTGTGTGTAAATTAAAACTGATGACACACACTTCTCGTAATGTAAATAATAAATCACTGAGTAAGATATGGAGTTTATAATGGCTCTAGTGATTTCATTGTAGCTCTGGACTCCTTCGGATTTGATCATAAATGGTTCTGAGTCCTCTTCGGGTTTTTTTCTGAAAAATAGAGTGTCGTACGCTTGACATCCAGGTTCAGAGACAGTGAAGATGTAGTCGATTAAGTTCTTCAAAGTCCTTCTGAATGTAACGAACTCTTCTTGAGTAAGCTTGAGTGTATATGAGCTTCTGTGTCTTCTTTTTCATGCATGTATCTCTGTATGAGCACTTCTTGTGTATGTCACTTTTATCACTTCTGTATATCCCTTTTATATTCCTCGTGTCTTTCAAACCTCTCAATTTGCAGCAACAGGGACTTCTTGTATTTATGGAACGAGCTCCGGCAAAATAAATGATTTCTTTTTGCAGGTACGAGGTACGGTTCCCTGACATCCAAAAACCATTATTAAATAAATGATAGAGCATTAAAATATATCTGATATGACTTTTGGTTAGATTAAATAAAGATAAATAAATTAAGGCAGCATCGGATTCTCTGGAACGGTAGCTTTGGATATCGGTAGCCTTGTGTATCGGTAACCTCTTGTGTAATGGTAACCTTTTTATCGGTAGACTTCATGTCTGTCGGTAGACTTGATCGGTAGCGGTTGACTTAATTTACTAGTGACCTTTCGTGTAACGGTAGCCTTTATGTACCGGTAGATTCCTTAGTGTATCGGTAGACTCCCTTCGGTAACTTGTCTGTAATGGTAGACTTGAGTAACAGTGACTTGTCTGTATTGGTAGACTTGATGTATGAGTAGGATTGATGTATTGGTAGGATTTCACGTAACGGTAGACTTGAGTAACGGTGACTTGTCTGTATCGGTAGACTTGATGTATTTGTAGGCTTGCATAATGGTGACTTGTCTGTATCGGTGACCTTCACGTATCAGTAGACTTGCATAACGGTGGACTTTACAAATTGGTAGCTTTGTTCTGTAACGGTGACCACTTGTCTGTTTAAGCATTATATTGGAAGAAAGGGTTAAGTTAGAATATATATCCATCCAGTAACCAAATTATCTGAAGATAATATAAATATTATAATATATGAATATGTTTATGGTGTACAGAAATACTGAAATAAGTAATTAACCATTAATCAATATAGGGATTATCAAAGCATAATTGAGCATAATTGGGATTATCATAATATGAGTGAGCATAATTGGGATTATCAAAATATGAGTTCAACTAATTCTCCCAAAGGGTTCAACACAAGGTTAAACAATGTAAATTCACAAGACCTCTTAGTTCTACAAACATTCTAGGTTCTGTAAATACTGTTCCGGAAATGAAACATTCTAGGTTCCGAAAATATGGTTCCGGAAATGAAACTTAAGAAAAGTTAACAAGGAAAATATTTTACCTTAAAGTGTATAGAATCTTACTAATCATAGTACAAAAAATAACAAGGAAGTATAAGAAAGTTATACTTTCCTTATTAATCAAAATACAATGGAAAATAAACCTGAAAGAAAACAAGTAACAAGTATGAAATCTTTTAACCCAAAGAGAAGGGTATCCAACAACCTTGGATAAAGGTCCCTTGATTTAAACATTCAAGAAATTCTGTCTTACCCAGACCAGGGTAAGTCCTCGATAAGAATATCAGAGTCTGTCTTGCTATCCCTGCAATCTCTCGAACTATAAGGTAGTCGGCACCTCTGTCTTCCTCACCAAGGAAGTTCTCTAACTTTAAGGTAGTCAGCACCTTTGTCTTCCTATCCCCAGACGCCCTCGATTGTACACAGCAACAATCGGAGTCCCACAAAGCAATATGAACAAGATGTTCAGTACAAAAAAAGCATGAAATTATCTCTCTATTGAAATCAATTCAACAACATATGGTCTCTAGAGTGATAGATCAGTCATCGATCAGTTCTGGGCACGTTCAAATGATCTCCTATTTATTGGAAAAACTCCAACACTCGGCTCCCTCCTCCAATAGTCATATTTTTCCTTAAATCTCAGAGGGACCTATACACGTGTCACTCAACCAATGGTTGGTTATAAACAGAATGTATGACATCGTTTCATAACAAGGGTATGGAAAATATGGTTGCTTAACCAAATCTGATTTTTTGGAGTCTAAGGTAAAAATTTCAGAGTATAAGCATAACAATATTTTGAGTCTAAGATATATGGATATTCGAATTTTGTTTTTATAAGGAATTTAGAGTCTGAATTATAAGGAATTCGGAGTCTGAATTCTAAGGAATTCGGAGTCTGAATTATGAGGAATTCAGAGTCTGAATTTCATCAAATTTAGAGTCTGAATTTCATAGAGTTTAGAGTCTGAATTCGGAGTCTGAATTCTGAAGAATTCGGAGTTTGAATTCTAATGAATTTGGAGTCTGAATTCTAAGGAATTCAGAGTCTGAAAACAGAATGCTCTATATCTAAGTATTTATATAATTCTGAGGTTTTACATGTGAAACTGGTTTTTACACTTAGAACCAAAAAGAGTTAGATTTAGAGATATTAAAGAATCGAACAATAAAAAATAGGTAAGGAAAAATTTCCTTGGGGAATGAAAATTTTCCTTATCAAGATAAAAAAAATCGTTAAGATAGAGTGTTTGTGATTTTCAAAACCTAGAGAATTGGAAAAGTCATAATGAAACCTTATTGACTCAACACAAGAGTAGCTACATCCTAGTTATGGTTTATAAATAATCCAATAACAAATAATCCACTAGAAAGAAATCCTTTTTAATGGATATATATAGGTAGGATATACCATTACACTTCTGTAGAAAAATAATCAATACTACAACACATTTTTTATTCTTAGCACAAATGATGTAATACAATTTTGTGTAACAAGTAATGAAACTTTCACCAGTTTGTTCAAAATATGTTACTTTGTTGACTTATCAACTTCTATAAGAAAATATTCAAAACAAAATTCATTACTTTCCTTCCTGGAGAAGTTAGAAACCACCATCATAAAAACACTGGTTTTGATGGCTCATCCCGATTGTTCAGTCCGATTGCTCAGTCATGAAATATAACTCTACTATAATACTACTGAAAAAATTCTGAATTTCTATTGTCTTAGTCCAAAAATATCATTCTGATGTCTATGTCTAATAAACAATTAAGATCTAAGAAACTCTTACCACTTACTTTCTTCTATCCAGTAGACATCCTCTGGAATTATCACTCTAGAAACCTCTTTCTCTCTAAAACATTCAACACTTTCACATTCTCTCTTCACATATTAATAGTAAAAGTGTCAGTTTAAAGTACAATGTACTTATTTATATTTATTGGTGCTCCAAAATTGGTTTGATTAGGAATCAAAAAACTTTTCCCGCTTATCTAAATGTCTAGAAACTTGAATTTACCCTTCATTTTAGATACATCTTTTACTTCTTCAACACTTGACGATTCTTCTTGAAAATTATCGAATCTTATCAAAATATCATCCTACTTCAAACTTTCTAAGCATTCTTCAGTATAATACACATGTCATTTTGGTTTCATTTATTAAAATGGAAACATATATAAGACTGAATAATGATCATTATGTTACTTTGTACCAACTAGTAACACAATAAAATCACTTCTCATTCTGATGCTCCATATAAAATAAAAAAACATAAAAATTTGAAAACATTTTTCCATAAACATTGTTGAAACTCCATTAGAATTTTGTTGATTTATTTTTATGTAAACATAGTTAAAACATTTGAAACATTAGAAACCCCATTCAATAATACTTTTTCAATAAATATCTCTTTGAAAACAATTTTTAAATGTATTCAAGTTATTTATCCTTTTCTTTAGATCCTAAAAATGATGATATTGCATCTAATAAAGTTCAATATTCGACAACATATTAGATTCATCATGCATATGATGGATCGATATCTAACTTACTGTGATGTGTTGGTGTTAATTCCAATCTGATGAATTAGCGCCACTTCTTTTCCAATAACTATTAACCCAATTGAAAAACAATTAAACCTGATGAAAATGGTTTACTACATTATTGATCATCATCTGTTTGATCATTTCCAATAACTCTCGCATCATTTCTTATTCATTGGTCCCAACAACCTTCACTTAAAACAATTCTTCCTCTGATGAACCAGTGGCACACTAAGTCCGATGAACCAATTTCAATAGTTGAACAATATTATTCTTGAGAAACTTACAACTTCACCAGATTTTATTCCTCCACAAACATCTACTTATAATCATGACTCCCTCATGATGTTGGAGACTTTTAGGATTGGCATAGAATTATCTAAATTACATTATCAATTTTCTATTACTTTCCATCCTTTCAATATATGTTGTCTTTCCAATCCAACCTTAATCTGATTTCCAAAAATAAAAAACCTTTTCTACATTTCTTTCATAAGGCTTGAATCACAAGTTTCCTAGAAAAATTATGATTTATGATAACTTCAAGATTAGAAAATCATATTCATATTTATTATGGATACATTTAGACTCTAATAAATTTCCTCATACTGATCAAAACATTCTTTCCATGCCCAGTGTGATTCTGAAACAAACCTCCATCCATAAACCTTCTTCAAAACAGAAAACTGAAAATGTGATCCTTTTTTATCAAAACTATATCTGATTTTATGATTATGATGCTCTATTTAATCCCTATTGTATGATCACCAAAACATTACAAGGTAATTTTATTTATTCTCTTGACAAAAAAATGAAAAACAATCATCACAAACATCAACCATAATCTGAACAACTTTTAGCTGACTTGGTCACACACAAAAACATGATGTGTATTGTACCTAGAAAAAAATTGGTTCTTACAACCTCCCTACTATATAACAAATCATCCTGAAGCTTCTCTAAGAATCACTATGGGGTATCGGGGAACAATTATGGCCATTGTGTCTGTATATCATATTCCCTCTCACAAGTCTCCTATTTCACAAGAATATACTTCCACTACACTTTCACTAGGTGTATGGTCTTCCCCCCAAGATTCTCCTCTATAAGTTCCATGATATTAATTGGATACTCCTCAAAGGAAACATCAAAATACAGCTTGATTTTATCAATATATATCACATGAAAGATTTCAGCATAATATCTCTGAAGGTGTGACACATGAAACATGGAATGCATATCGTTGTAGCATTGTGGAGGGTCCAAACAATATGCTACTAGACTGATCATTTCCACTATCTTGAACGGATTGAAAACCCTATTATATATCTTCCCATGTCTCCTGATATAGTGTTTCCTTGTCCTGGGAAACACATAATGGAAAACATTATGACCAACCTCAAACTCTAGAAGTAATCTCTAACAGTCATCATTTGATTTCTTCCGGCTCTATGTGGTCACCAAATAAATTCTGATCAACTAAATCTAGTTAGAAATCTCTTATATTAGACTGGGTCCAATGAGTGTGGACTCAACTAACTCTAACCAATAAAGTGGTGAATGATGTTTCCTTCTATATAAATCCTCAAAATGATCCATTTGGAATGATTATTTGAAGATATTATTATAAGTGAATTCCACGAGTTTTATATACTTCTACCAAGAACCACTGAAATCCAGAAACCATGATCATAACATATCATCTAGAATTTGAATTTTCTATTCATATTGGTTGTCAATCTGAGGATGATAGGATATACTAATAAAACCCTATGATCCCAAATACTTATTAAGACCCTACCATAATTTATATGTGAAATGAGGAGCTTGATCAGAAATGATTCTCCTTAAAATATCATGCATTTGAACTATCTCCCACATGTAGAGACTACCCATATCATCAATGGTGAAGGAGTCCCTGATAGAAAACAATTGTTCAAAATTCATTAGATGATCCATGATCCCCAATATTGAATCATTCTTGATGGTTTCCTAGGTAATCCTACCACAAAATCCATTGTGACATCATATCACTTCCATTTTGGAATTGGTGAAGGCTACGATAGCTCTGTTGGCCTTTGGTACTCTTCCTTCACCTATTGATAGGTGAAACATCTCATAACAAACACCACTATATCCTCTTTCATTCCTATCCATTAGTATTATCTATAGAGGTCATGTTACATATTTTTCAAACCAAGATTTACCACCCATTTATAATAATGTAACTCTCTCATTAGCTTCTCATACAAGACTATAAGAACCCATACATAGCCATAGATAAGATAAAAATAACCACATCTAAGAGACCATCCTAATGGTGGCTCCCCTCTATATAATATTTCCCTTAATTTAATATCTCCAAATTAGATAAGTGTTATATCTTGATTCGGTCTATAATCTCAAGTAAAACAGATGTCAAATTCAGAGCTACTTATCCTTGGGGTGCCTAAATAACTAGATGCATGTTTATGAAGAGTTCTATCATCTTTCACTCATCACATGACTCCTGCACTACCTCAATATATGTCTTCCAACTCAATTAATCCCAAATGATGTTTCCTTTTCCTTGTGTGTAAGCCAGATTGAAGTCAAAATAATTCAAATACTCGACCCACCTCCTCTACTGAAGGTTTAGGTCTTTCTATGAAAATATTTACTTAAGGATATTATGGTCTGTGTACACACCAAACATATTACCTAATAGATAGTGTCTTCATAATATCATGGTGTTCCCCACTATAGATAACTATAAATCATGATCAGGGTAATTCCTCTCATGTAGTCTTAGCTATTTGGAGCCATAAGTAACCACTCAATCCTCCTACATCACAACTGATCATATTCCAACTTCGGATTCATCGTGGTACATGGTATATTATTTTCCTATAATAGGAAATGTGAGGAGAAGTATAGATTTCAACCGACTCTTTAGCTACTTAAAAGTTCTCTCCCAATAATCTGACCAAACAAACTTTTCCCCTTTCTCAGTCATCCTAGACATTAGTGCTACCAAATGGGAGAACTCCTAGATGAAATGATGATAATATCATGATAGACCCAAAAATCTCCAAATATTGAAGGCATTCTTGGTACATTTCCATGATACCATGGATTCTACCTAATCAACATCAACTAAAACTGGAGGCTGTTAGATAACATAGACCAGGAAGTGTATTCTATTAATCCATAAGTTTCAGTAAGATAGATTTGTATAAAGTCAATTATCTATCAATGTACTTATGATGATGTTAAGATATTGGGCATGATCATCTGCAGACTAGGATAACACCATGATGTATTCAAAAAAATTACCAAAAAAATATCCATGAACAAATTAATGATCTGATTCATCAAGGAAATGAGTGTCATCAGTATGTTCATGATACGGAACAACATCACCATGAACTCATATAGGTCATACATTCTTTTGAAATTTGTCCAAGGTATTTCTGATGGTATCACTCTCAAATGATTTCATCTAGACCTCAATTAGAACTTGGATAATATCCATGAACCTATTATATAATTGAATAGATCATTGATACATGGAAGGGGGCACTGGTTCTTGACCTTCATCTGGTTAAATCTCTGCTAATTTACACATAATGTAAAATTACCAATATCCTTATTAGAAAAAATCACAGTAGAACCCCACTGAGAAGTGCTAGGACTATGAATACCTTTTCATCCAGATATACTAAGTTAATTTTCAAAACAAAAATCTCTATTAGTTTCATTCTATAAGGTGAGGTAGAAACTTTCTTATATCCGGACACTAACTAGATGGTGAACTCAATCTCTTTTTTAGGGAAAAATCATAAATAAAGATATCCTAAAATGGTTCATAATTGGATGGAAAGTATCATGTTTTATTCCAACATCATCCACAACAAGACCTACTGTATAACTGATGAGAAAATATAATATACACTAAATTGGTTCTGCATGACCGACTGGAAGATACCACTCACCATGGTGAGTATAGCTCCCCCCTTCTAGAGATCGGAAGGTAACTCTACTTCAATAAAAGACGATATAATCCTAGTGTACAACTAGCCATTCTATACCCATAATCAAATCTTATCATATAACTTCCATCACAAAACACTCCCAAATAAATTAATAGCCACTAATTTCTAGATAACATTCCTTGAAATATTTTATATCCTTCAAACACACTCCCAATTATGTGCCTATGATCATAATTTCATCCAATTACTTTGTAACTGAAATCAAACCATTTGAAAATTGGTAAGATAAGAAAGAATTTTATTCTCGTGTATCAAAAAAATAGATTTGAGAGTAGATGATACAAGAACTGTACCTATGATGGTATAAGGCCCTACATCCACACTAGTCAGATTAGACTATATAGAGTGCAGCTAATTGGCCCCTCTATCCTAGGATCCAGTCAGACTCTCATTTGTTTCTCCCTCGGGATGGTACTATATCTCTAGTGTTTGGGAACCACATCCCCTACCTCATCCAAGAAATTAGGTGCACTAGTGCAAAAACACTTTTTCGCGTCGGTTTTTTTTAATTTTTAACGTCGGTTATAAACCGACGTCTTTATAGGCGACGTTAAAAATACAGTTTTCGTGTCGGTTCATAGAAAACGACACGAAAAATAATTCGCTTATGAGCTTCGGCGTCGGTTTTTTATAAAACCGACGCCGAAGCTACATTTAGACATTATTTTCCGCGTCGGTTCATTAAAAAACCGACGTGGAAAATATAGTCGACTACGTTTTCGGCGTCGGTTTTATATAAAACCGACGCCGAAATATCGGTTTTCCGCGTCGGTTTTTCTAAAAACCGACGCGGAAAACCAATTTAAACAGGATTTTCGGCGTCGGTTTTTTGAAAAACCGACGCAATATCAAACTTTCCGCGTCGGTTCATTAAAAAACCGACGCGGAAAATATAGGCGACTAGGTTTTCGGCGTCGGTTTTATATAAAACCGACGCCGAAATATCGGTTTTCCGCGTCGGTTTTTCTAAAAACCGACGCGGAAAACCAATTTAAACAGAATTTTCGGCGTTGGTTTTTTGAAAAACCGACGCAATATCAAACTTTCGGCGTCGGTTTTTAAAAAAACCGACGCCGTAAATAATTTTTTTAAAAAAATATTCGGCGTCGGTTTTTAAAATAACCGACGCCATAAATTTTTTTTTTTTTAAATAAAATACATATATTTTCTCCTCCAAACAAATCGGAACCCTGAAAAAAAATAACGAAGTATACAAAAACAATTAAACAGCTTTAACAGAAGTACTTGAGAAAACTCAAAGTAAAGCAGAATTAAAATACACGTACCTACATGGTGCATTTTCTTAATCTAACCATACTCAGTATCAATCATTGTAAGTTTCCTCCCATAGATAGCACCAATCCTGTCAAAACAGTAATGAAACTAAGGAGATGTGCGTGAAAAAATCAATCCAAGATATTAGTGCAATGAATAAACATTAAATGAAAATGTGTAATTTATTTGAATCATTCATTTTTTCACAAAGTAAATTACCAAAATGAAATGTTACGACTCCTGATCAAAATTCCAGGAACACTCAGCCGATGCAACCTCTTCCTCACCTCCCCCACTGAAGATGTTGGGGGTGTCTTTTCACCATAGGATCCCCACCACCCCCAACCTCAGGTTTTTATATTTGCTCTGTATAGACGTGAATTACCCATTCACTATTGTTATTTGTTTAAGTTATGGAATAACAGAGAAATAAGTTTGAGTGCAAAAAATAGGTTAGAAAATTGAAATCAAATGCAGATTGAAGAGACATAAAGAAACATAACTTAAAAATTGACGCCTTCTATTTTATCTTTGTGCAAACCCACTAAGTGATGTTTCAGGTATTATGTGATATGCTTCTCGGCAATCATTTTTCGATATTTATTTGCATAAAAAATAAAAAGGCCTAGAAGATATTGCTGTGCATTCAAGGGAGACAATTTTTAGTGTTTGTGAATGTTATTTCGCTATACGAATCTCTATGTTCATGATCCAAGTACCACCCTACAGATCTGTCACTGTACAGACAAATGATTTTAAGAAATAACAATGAAAAGAAATATAATAACTAATTCTGAATTAAAATACACGTACCTGAAATATACGACATGCTTATTGTTGGTTATTGTTGAAGGATTCATTTGATTATTAGTAGATTCAATAAAACAGTTTTTGCAGAGGCACTTGAGAAAACTCAGTAAAGCAGAATTAAAATACACGTACCTGAAATATATGACATGCTCATTGTTTGTTATTGTTGAAGAATTCATTTGATTATTAGTAGGTTCAAACACCAAATATATCATAAGAGTTAGTTTTTTAAACCCATATATATTATTATTTATAAATATTAGTATACATACCTCAAATATTAATCAGACTTAACAAATAGTCTGCAAAAGTAGATTGGATATGAATCATATCAGATTGAGAATATGACTGTGAATCATTGAATACCTACAATAATATTAAATGATATGAAATTAATAAATAGAAGAAAGTGGATGAAAATATATAAAAAAGTTAATACAACTAACCTTATGAAAATCAGTAGTTTCCCCAGTTGTGATTATCTCGTACATAAATCGTAGAATATAATAACCACATTCAACATTTCCATTTTGACGATGACACTGCAGTTATAAAACATTTAACTAATAATGAAACCCAATATATAACAAAAATATAAAAACTAATTACCTATACTTCCACATATTTGATTTTCGTTGGTTTCTTTTCATTTGTAAAATGTTTCCATGAACTGCATTTTTTATATAAGAACTAATAAAACTTGTGTAAACAATTAAAATTAAACATAACAAACTTCTAAAAATAAAAAAACAACTTACCTGTTTAATAAGTTGGAAAACGGTTTACGCACTTTTCCTAATAAAGAGAAAAACCAATATAAGGTGCATTCATTTGGGCAAAATACACCTAACATCCAATGCCCCCTATAATACAAAAAGTTCATAATTAATGACATTATAATGATCATGAGTTCAAAATTGTGTTGATATTCTTACTTATCAAGAAATGGCAAAAACCAGCACTGAATCTCTGTTTGTGATAATCTCTCGGATATATATTGAACTCTTTCATCATTTTTCACATGTTTGACTTCCAAGGAAATGTACTCTGGATCTATAAAGCTATAAATGCTTGTAGTTTCATTTTGTAAAAGAATCCTGTATAGATACCTAATTTAAAAAGAAAATATAGTTAGTCAATGACATAACAATATTTTATTAAAGAAATAGCAATTCAAACGTCAATTTACTTACATGGAAAACAACTGCACCACATTCAGTCCGATCTCTTCAAAATTAACTAAATTCATGATATCTTCTTTCAATATTCTCAATTTATAATTTATTCCACATATATCGGACGTCATCCGAAACTCATAGATAAAATTCAAGGAAGAAGAGCACTGAGATAATCTTTTCAACCCAGAAGAAATATCAGAAGTATCTACAGCCGAATGTTTCTGAACATTTTGCTGCATTTGTACAGTTTCTTTTGCTTTCAGATATTCCTATATAAGTTAAATGTCAGAAAACATTATAAGTAATTTGGAATCATTTCTAATTACTAGTTAAAAAAACTCATACCTCATGTGAAATATAACGAAGAAGTGCAGTTGGACAAAGTAAAAAATGGCCCATACATTCCCCAACACTGGTGACCTCCGCAGTAGGAAATGGTAGTAGAGTAGTAGGATCTATAATAACAAGTACTGATACTCTAACCTGACCCATCTGCATAGGCTGATGATGTACCGAGTCCCCCAAAAAATACACTTTTCCTAACGCAACAATATGTACATGAGGATCTCCCGCAAACAACTCACAATATAAGGTTCGATCCGATGGAGGAGGTGGAGGCTCAAAGTTAGCAGGTGGGGCAGGGTAGTCAGGGTGAGCAGGCTGAGAAGTCAGAAAAATGAAAAGGGTATATTAGTGTTTAAAATTTATAACATAGAAAAATGGATTAAAAATTAAATAAAATAATATACCTCAAATGGTTGCGCAGACGGGGCAGGGTAAGCAGATGAGGCAGGGTAGTCCGGGTGAGTTGGCTGAGAATGTTGAAAAATGAAAAAGTTATATCAGTGTTTATAATTTATAAAATAGAAAAATTGATGACATTAAATAATATACCTCGGAAGGCTGCCCAGACGGTGTTGGGTAAGCATATGAGGCATGATAGTCTGAGTGAGTAGGCTGAGAATGTTGAAAAATGAAAAAGTTATATCAGTGTTTATAATTTATAGAAAAGAAAAATTGTTAACAGTAAATAATATACCTCGGAAGGATGAGCAGACTGTGACTGTCTTGCCAAGTGTTCTAATAAAGCCTTCTGTACTGCTGCTTGAATTTGATCACCCATAGACCGTTTCATATCCTGCAGCTCTTTTTTTAAGGATTCGATTTCCGGGTCTCTTGGTTGCTTACTCTTACCAAAAACCTTCCGAATACTAACACCCGCCTGATATCCTCTAACACGGCCGGGGTGTTCAGTCTTTCCCAAAGCAGTGGCTAGGATATCCATCCTACCCTCGGGGATAAAAGAGCCCTGTGTCTCTTTCTCCTGATGTTCATCCTGAAATGAAAAATAAAAAATTTATATTAGTGTTTATAAATTATAAAAAAGGAAAATTGTTAACAAAGAATTAATATTTACTTACAATTCTATCATCCACTTGATGAGCTTCGTCTGTAAGATATTGTTCATTTTTTTCTTCTTCTTGCTCGTTTCCATTTCTCATGGCGAGTGGGAGGAGATGGAGGACCATACTGGACCTCTTCTGAACCACTACTTGATCGAGCTCTTAATGCTTCAAATTTTTCTTCAATAATTTTCTGCTCCAAATACAAGTATCCTCCACGTGATAAAGTATGAGGGTATACGTTTTTCAACTGGATCTCCTGATGAGATCTTCTGGAGGCCTGTTACATAAAAATAAACACATAATTAATAAGGAAAATATAGCATAAATTTTAAAATATAAAACAATTACAATACCTGAAATTTATCTTCCTGACGACTGTCAACAAATCGCTTCCATGTTTCTTCATCTATATATGGATACTTAAGACATGGGCTTTCAAACCTTCTCTTTCCAAAAACATAATCTTTCGTCAGTTTGTTTTTAAAATCTCTCCATCGAATCGCCGCTAAAGAGAGATGTCTTTTCCTAATTTCTCTGGTTTCCTCAAAATTGAATGTCATCTGTAATTGAAAAAATTAAATATGTCATTTAAACTATATAATATTAAAAAAATGAGATAAAATAAATAAATAAAGATATTTTACCATCACGGCCTCCCAAAGCTGTTGCTTCACCGTCCTATCCACTGACTTCCAATCAGGATATAAAATACTAATCCTGCAACGGCTCTACATCGCTATATAACTGACAAACTGAATTGCATTTGGGCCAACTGCATTATTATTATCATCAAAACGGATGTGTAATTTTTTATCATCACGAGCGAGTGATAGTTTTGGTAAACGTGTAATACCACGTTTACCAACTAGAGAACTTGATTTTTCAGTAGTAACTGGAGAAGTCTCCTCCGCCGAGGACGCATCAGTAGTCCTGCAATTTTTTTTAATAAATTAACAGTTTTATTTCATTAAATATGTATATTACTGAATATTTAATAATATGTCAAAATAGATATACCTCGGTAACTGCTCCTCTCTATCTGTATTTGACATTTCTACTAGAAAGTGTAATGAAATTTTGGGTACCTGCATATCATTAGAAAACTGAATAATTAGAAACAAGGAAATGAAAAATAAATATGTAAAAATAGAGGCATGCATTTGTAAGTTTTAAAAATAGACACAAAATATAAATATTTACCAGAAAAATTAGGAGACTAATTTAGTGTTTTCCCACATCCCTTCATCATGATCGGTACGTACTGCATGCACTATGTCTGTCTTATATTCATTGTAATCATCTGAAAATTTCATAATAGATGAATAAGGCTCATGTAAATCACTAGCATCATCAGAATCATCATCATCACCCAAATGATATCTTTTCCCTTGCAAAACAACTGACCACTGATCATTCGACGGATCAATGACATAAAATACTTGTTTTTCATGTGTCGCCAAGATAAATGGTTCCTCATTGTGATTAAATCTTTTCAAATCAACCAGTTTAAACCCATATTCATCATGTTTCACGCCACTATTACTATCAACCCAATTGCACATAAAAATAGTGACTCGAAATTTAATATAATAAATTTCCCATATGTCTTCAATAACTCCAAAATATGATGTTGATGCAGAAATTGGGTTTTTATCTTTGGCACTCGAAAAATGCACTGCTTCAGCGAATACCATCACACCACTATTCTGAACGGTACTCTTGTCATCCAGGTTTTTTGTGTAAAATGTGTAGCCATTGATATCAAAACCAGACCAAGTGATCACATTAAAAGATGGTCCCCCTGATAACCACTTCAATGTTTCTGATACAGATATATCTGAGGTGACTTTCTCTTTAAACCATGAAACAAATGTCTTCTTATGCTCAATCATCAACCACTTTTCATTTCTTTTCTGATATCGTAACTTTAATTCAGCAATATGTGAGGATATATATGGTTGAACCTCATCTGTGTTGTTCAAAATGTATAAATGTGCTTGCATCACTTCATCATGTGGAATGAACTTTACCTTTAAGCCTCGAACCCCTCTACCTTCTCTGTCAACTGTCATATGTCGTGATAGAGGGAGACCAATATGCTCCACCTCATTCAAATAATCAGTACAGAACTCAATCACCTCTTCTGATACATATTTTTGAACAATAGAGGCCTCTGGTCGATAAGTATTTTTAACATATCCTTTCAAAATTTTCATATATCTTTCAAAAGGATACATCCATCTTAAATAAACAGGCCCACACATTCTTATCTCACGCACCAAATGAACCAATAGATGAACCATTATATCAAAAAATGTGGGTGGGAAATACATTTCTAGTTGACAAAGAATAAGAGTTGCTTCATTCTCCAACAAATCTAACAAATTTGGATCAACGACTTTGCTACAAATGGATTTAAAGAAATTACATAACCTGATGATTGTCTTCCTGACAGCTTTCGGTAATATACCACGCACTGCTACTGGTAGAATTTGTTGCATTAACACATGGCAATCATGTTATTTCATACCTATTAATTTACAATCCTTCAATGACACAAAATTATTCACATTTGAAGAAAAACCGCTGGGTACTTTAATACCATGAAGACACTAACAAAAATTCATCTTTTCAATCTTGCTTAATGTGTGACAAGCCGGAGGTAAATATGTTCTTTTTCCTTTCACAGCGGGAGCTAACTCCAAATGTATTCGCATTAATATCAAGTCCAATCTAGCATGTAATCCATCTTTTGTATTTCCTTTTATGTCTAACAAAGTTCCAATCAAACTATCACATATGTTTTTCTCAACATGCATAACATCAATGTTATGTTTTATCTCTAAAAATCTCCAATAAGGTAGTTCGAAAAAAATAGACTGCTTCTTCCAGATATGTTTTTGTAAACCAGAACTTTTTCTCTTTCCAAATGTTGAATCAATATCTTTCACTCTGTCATAATATTCTTCAGCTGACAATGGTTGAGGGGGGAGGTTGTATTCTTGTAAACCTTTAAATGCTTTTCTCAATCTACGATAAGGATGATCAATTCGCAAAAATCTTCGATGTCCCATGTACACTGTCTTTCTTCCATTCTGCAATTGATAATATGAAGTTTGTGCTTCACAAATTGGACATGCTTTATGTCCCTTAACACTATATCCAGATAAGTTTCCATACGCAGGAAAGTCGTTTATAGTGAACATTATCATAGCACGCAAAAGAAAATACTCTTTCTTGTATGCATCGAAAACTGTAACACCTTTCTCCCATAGCAGTTTTAAATCCTCAATCAATGGTGTAAGATACACATCAATATCATTTCCCGGTTGTTTTGGTCCAGAAATCATCAAGCTCATCATAACATATTTTTTCTTCATACATAGATGTGGGGACAAGTTGTAAAGTACCAGCAAAACAGGCCATGAACTATGTTGGCTACTGAGGCTCCGATATGGATTCATTCCATCAGTACACAATCCCATTCTGAGATTTCTAACTTCACTTCCAAAATCATGAAATTTTTTATCAAAACTCTTCCACTGTGGTGAATCGGCAGGGTGACGTAAGTTACCATCAGAAATGCGCTCATCTGAATGCCATCTTAACCTTTTTGCATCATTTGAATTTGCAAATAGACGCTTCAAACGAAGAATAATTGGAAGGTACCAAAATGCTTTAGATGGAGTTTTGATTTTGGTACCTAAAAATAAATCAGAATTGAATTATCAGAATTTTTTGAAAAAAATATTGGATGATATCATTGGAAAGTAAAAAAATTGATTTTTCATAACGTTACATGACATCACCTGAAAATGAATCTGAGTTGACTTTCTCATCCATCTTATAGCGCGATGTTCCACATGTAGGACAACTTGATAAATGTTCATTTTCTTTCCTATACAGTACACAATCATTGGGGCAAGCATGTATCTTTTTATACCCCAATCCCATTAGGCATAATATTTTCTTCGCCTTATAATTGGAATCTGGAAGCCCATTGCCTTCTGGAAGAAGCTCTTTTAAAAGCTCAAGTAAACTGGAGAAACTTTTATCACTCCACCCATTTTTTTCTTTTAAGTTAACTAATCTCAAAACTGCTGATAACACTGTATATTTACTGCAACCTGGGAATAATGGTTTCTCAGAATCTCCATACAATCGTTCAACAGTTGGTGTTTTTTCGATGGTTTCAACACCTAAATCATGAATTAATTCTTCAATATGATCCTCTGCCTCATTATGAATATCGTCATCAACATTGGATGTTGAATTTTCAGTTCTTTCACCATGCAAGATCCAACGTGTATAATTAAGGCTAAAACCATAACAAATGAGATGATCTTTGATTTCTCTGAAGTTTAACTTTCTCATATTTACACACTTCACACATGGACAGAAAATCAAATAAATATTTTGATTATGCCGTTTAGCAAATTCCAAAAAATTGTCAACTCCTCTTTCATATTCACTAGTAGTTCTTCGTAGATAAATCCAATTATGATCCATTAATACCTGATATCACAATATAATTGATGAATATATTAAAACATAAAAACATTTAAATATCTATCAGATAAATTGTAAACAAAAACATATTCCATAAAAACTATTGATAATCAGATAAAAGACATCAGATATGAAACACGTTTACAAATACAGTAAACAGTTAATTTTAATATTATATACATGTGTGTTATATTTAAATACAAGGACAAAATGGTTAAATCAAAGGTTTCATTTTTTGAAAATAAAGTTTCATGATATAAATATTATATGAATGACATACAAGATAATATGATTTCTCACTATGACTACTATTGATCACACTATATTTATTTTTTTATTCATTTGATGTAACATGAATGAATCATGGAAAAATTAATGTGAAAAATAGTGCAATAACTATCCTTATTTAAGACAATGTGTATTAAGAGACATGATACAATTTTTGGTGACTATGATAACTCAACTCCCTCAATCCATGAGTTTTATAATAGGGAACTATGAACATATAAATTCATTATGGAGGGATAAAAATTCCATTTCATATTGTAGGTGACAACTTACACCCCCATCCATGGGTCTATTGCAGCAAAACATGTCAAGGAATGGAACAACATGAAGAGAAATATATTATCCATCCATGAAAGATTAGATCATGAGAATGTTTTATTTGCAGCCTATGACTTAGAGGGGGAAGTAAATCATTTCATGACTATTATTTAGAGGGAGAGAAAGATGAATAAATATAATCAATGGAATGAGATTAGTTTAAGAGGACATTTATTAAAAATGCATGAATCTAACCCCACATATGAAAGTGGAAAGGTATTTTTGAACATTAATAGAGGGATAATGATTATATTATTATCTACGAAGAAATAATTACAATACATTATGATTCTAGTCGTATTATGGACATTGCAAGAAAAATTATTTATTATATAATGGCATGAAAATAATTATTCAAATTTTTTTAACATAATAGATAGTGGTAATTATTCATGTCTTAGTTAAATGATGAGAACCAAAAAGAATTGAGGAATTTGGCATGGTAAATCTCAAGAAGGAATGAAATAACAACAAACTACATGCAAAAATGTGAGTGAATTCATTTAACACAATAAAATTATTTTTTTGAAGAAGAATTTATTAAAATGGAAATGGAATTAAAAATATAGTACTTCATAATGTAATGAAAGATCATTTTAAATAGGAATAATGATAATACAAACAAAAAATTTGAAGTTCAACCCGAATGGAGATGTTAAATCCAAACTGCGACCGGTATAATTACTTCCAAAAACAAACAATATCAAATCTACACCAACAATGATAATACAAACAAAAAATAATGATAAATTACAACTAAAATCTAACCAATAATCAAAATCACGCAAAATAGGGTTATTGATAAAGAAATAAACAATGGGATATGAAACAAGAGATAAATAGGAAGAACACATACCCAAAATCGTGCAGACGACAAAAAACCTTCAACAATGGCCGTCCAAGATCGCAAATCAAGTTCGAAGGTCGTCGGGAGTCCGAAGCGCCACAGCGGAACTCGATTTCGACGAACGAACAAAATGAGGGTTTCTGACCGTGAATATTTTTAAAAGACTTTTTGCGTCGGTTTTAAGAAAAACCGACGCCAAAATGTTGTTTTAAAATTTTCGGCGTTGGTTTTCATGAAAACCGACGCCGAAACATTTTAAAAATTTATTTTCCGCGTCGGTTCTCAGGAAAACCGACGCGGAAAATATGTATACTAATATTATTCGCGTCGGTTCTTAGGAAAACCGACGCGGATAATAGGTATACTAATATTTTCCGCGTCGATTTTCTTCAAAACCGACGCGAAAAATCAACGCATAATATTATTCGCGTCGGTTCTTAGGAAAACCGACGCGGATAATATGTATACTAATATTTTCCGCGTCGGTTTTCATCAAAACCGACGCGAAATATCAATGCATAATTATTTTTGGCGTCGGTTTTTGTAAAACCGACGCCAAAAATTCACCGCACATACTATTCGCGTCAGTTTTTAAAAAACCGACGTTATTACGACGACGTTAAAGCCCGTATTTCCACTAGTGGTGGAACTCCAACTACAAGTATTCTATGGGGTATCTAAGTCCCTTGTAGATTCTGGTGTTAATCCTGATCCCATGCCACTACTCTACTGTAGAATTATCCTATAGAACTAATATAAATGGACCAGCCTATCACAATCATGGAACTCCAATGTAGGCTGAGGATATTGTGGGTGCTTATGACCCAACTTTCCACACTAAAATCACTATAATAAACCATATTTCTAAGATGACTTCCCACTACCCTGGCTATTCTATCAACTATTGCCCCGATGATAACTGTTAGAGTGGTTCTTCCTATCACCAAAAGAAAATCCCCCAAATCACCCTACTGAAATTACTTATCCACCAATCAGGGAAACTCTTAGATTCCGTTATATAATTATATCCTGATTAATCATATCTTTGATGTTGTTTAGGTGAAATACATTTACCTATGACCTTATCTCATAGTGAAGTCCATCCAAGAAATGTCTGTCCCTAGAGACCTCTTCAGCTATCCGGGATGGAGAAAATCATTGTAGGTCAGTGAAGCATCCAGTATAGTCTATCACTGACATACCCTCCTAATTCATGTGCATGAACTCAAAAAACCTCTCATCTCTCAACAACTTTGGGTAAAAGTGTCTCAGGAACTTTACCATGAAATACTTCTAGGATAACTCCTATAATTTCCAAGATTTCTCTATAATATCCCACAAATTCTTAATTTTCCTTGAAGTATGTAATTACTAAGCTTCACCCTCCTATCTATGGGTGTTTCAAGGTGGTTAAAGATCATTTGGACTGACTCAATCTAGAACTCATCTACCTAGGTGTATCCCTTCCCAATGAACAAAGGCAGATGCTATAGCTAGAACTCTCTTTCCATGTCATAAATCATTGGTGTGGTGTGAACAGAATACAATTCCATGGATCACATGACCCTCTGGAAGTTTTCGTATAGCTAAGAATCCATCTAATTCTCTAGAGGTTTATGGAGTGCTGGATCAGCTGTATTATGATAATTCTAATTACAACTCCCCTGATACTCGATTAAAAAATGAATAGGAGGAATTTTATCTACAAGGTTTAATGCACACCTTATAACATGGTTTATACACAAGTTCAACCTCAATAGGTGAAAAAAAGAGGACCACTGGTCCATGGTTACTCTAAACTTGGTGTAATGTTTTATTTAGCATAACATAATAGTTTCTTTCATTTCTTTTTATTAGGTTTATCAATGAATTTCATTTCATAGCTCATATGGTAAAATATTTCACATGAAATAAATATGTCCATAGCATGATTAGTTCATGTAGACATATATCCCTATGATCCTATCATGATTCATGCATAATCATCTCATTACATACTGATCCATGAGTAAAATATAAATAAAAAGTAACATCACTCAACAAGTGAATCACCCAAGGTGAAAAAACATAAAAATTATAACAAGAAAACAATATGAATAGAAATCTCATCCCTGGAAACTCATATTTTCGTCCCACACATGGGTTAGATACTCCCATGGATGAGATTATTACCAAGTCTCGACACATCCAAGTATCATTTATACCTTTCCCATATATTAAAGTAACATAAAATAAACCTGATGCCTTGATACCATTTTGTAATATCCTCGACCAGGAACTCCCTCACATGACCAATCTAGTTTTCTAAGTGACCCTAGGTGTGCCTACCTATATACTAGAGGCTTCCAACTTGTAGTGATGGTGTGATAAATATAGTGGGGAGACCATTCCCTTTAGTATAGAGTTTCAAAAACAAAAGAAAATAATAACATAGTAGCATAAATAGTTGAAACAATATAAATAATCAAACATGCATCCATATAAGAATTAAGTAAAATTAAAACAATCCCATAATAAAAGAATCATGTAATTTCTGACTGAAATGTAACTAAATATCATGATGAAAGTTAAACAAATAAAATATTAGCATTCTCTATAAAAGACTCAAAAAACCCCTCTAAAACGTCATGTTGGTCCGATATCAAAAATCTAACCCATCCTATGGGAAATAATCAACAACAAGGTCTATTTCCCTTGTCCATACTTATATCCACAAAGTATTTCTAGGAACCAAATGGTGGCCTAAATAGCATGTGAGTACAACTCAGTATGTCAATACAACAATTTCTAAAAAAATCCAGTTTGCATATATAGTGCATGAAATAACGGCATTAAACTGGGGTATTAATTTAACAAAATACTACACATGAAATCAATCGAGTAACCCTAAAACTCTAGGTTGACGCCTGGGATCATCCCAACCTTCTTCAGCACCATGTCATATATCACTGTCTAGAGGTGGATCCTCCTACATGAGGACGGATTACCCAAGTTGGTGGAAGATTCTCCTACCTAGGATGAATAGAACATAATGTATCATGAACAAATAGTTCTTACCCTTAGCCTAACAATAATATCACCCTCAAACTACTACAAAATAAATTGTATTTTCCAACATGGGTATATATATTGGTAAAACGTTTTACCAATAAAAATTGTACTGTCACTAAATTGTTGGTAAAAAGACCATCACTAAATGTTATTGAGACAGATAAAGTATTTCTGTTGGAATTATAATAATACCAATAGAAAATATATATGTTAGTCAAAATGTTTAGAAATAGACTAATATGACAAATTTATCTATTGATAATATCATCGACATTTTCCTTTCTATTTATTATAAGTAATACCAATGATTAATATCTGTTTCTAAATTATATTTTGAATAAAATATTTTGTGGGTATTCCCTCTCCCCAACCATTTTTAATATTATGTGGACATTCCAATAGTTATTGAAAGAATTCTATGTTGTATTTATTAGTCTAATTATATATAATATATTTATTATATTTATTATATTTATTATATAATCATTATAAAATTAGATTATATTAACATCTTCAAACTCAACATAAACCTCTAAGAAACATGATACAAATATGTTTAGAATTATTCAAACTCTAATAAATTATACTTGAAACTCCAAACTTTCATACATCATTTCTCATTCCATGGTTCACACTAGAAGTGGTTCCATGCATGTAGTAATCATATGCCTCTCTAACATGATATGCTCGACACCACCACTCATGAGTCTCCACTACAATATCATCTTCTTGTGCCATAACAAAAAAGAGGCTCAATTATGTCCACAAACCAGCACCTCAATGATGGACTTGACAACAAATCCTTACTTCATGCATGTACTACTACTCCTATGGTAGAAAATTTTTTCCATAATATTTTCCTCACCTAACATTAAGAAACATCAATAGATTCAATTCCATTTTCAATCTAAATTCCAAGTAAATATTTCATCCGCATGCAAGATTAGTTAATTATCATAAATTCTTACCGATAAAAGAACATATAACAAAATGAAAATAAGAAATAATCTTGAGTAATTTGTGTAGTTTTCCCAAATGGTTGTAAGAAATGAGAAAAAAATCTGAGTAACACAAATACTAATTGAAACAATAAAAACACAAGAAAAAAGGGAAGAATAAAAAAACTTATAGTTGAAGATAAAAAATCTAGAAATGTGTAACCCTTTTGATACTTTGTTCTCTGATTTGCACCTATGTAAACGAATCCATGCAGTTTGGGTGCAATGGGAAATTCAAAATCCTATAACTCACTAATATTCACTAAGGTGATGGAAAATTGAATCCTTATTTGGAAGTTTTACCAACTTAAAAAAAATTATATTCTGACCTCAACACCACCAGCTTCATCTATAGGATGATACATGATGAGAATCCCATCCTCGTCGCTTTTATGTGGGACAACATCTTTGGTTTTGAGGCATCAAATGCCCCAAAATCTATGGGTGCGGTTTTTAATCTAGTCATGTCATCAAACATTCCATGAGCTGTCATTCTAGGAAACCATTACCAGGAATATGATCTATCACGAGAATGTGTGACGGTTTTGGAAACTATAATCTAGAGGCCTACAAGGCTAATGATTCCACCTTGAAAAAAAAATCAGTTACAAACCTCTACTTCTGTGAGTGGGGATAATTCTCGTGTTTCCACAATTACAGGATATGATTGGATCACGACATCCCAGTAGCTATGGTTTTAGCTCACTTAAAAGTGACTTTAGAGGCTAAACAAGACCACACCACCACACCAAAAGGGACATGCTCATGGGTTTTCTTACTTTCACCAGAGTCAAAAATTAATACATTAGCTCACCTTCTATGAATTCGGGCTTCTTCAAAAAAATGGTGGATGCTGGTGATGTGAAGGATGCATCTGTGGGTCACAACCATCTTAATGACTTATGGGAAAGTTGGATGGGAAAATGAGAGCACGGATGGTGATGGAAAGATTGAAGAGAACGGGCGTGAGTCATTTGGGAGTAGTGAAGATAATTTTTACCTGGGAACACCTTGATGATGGGGAGTTTACATCCATTGCTGAACAAGTCCTCCTCTTGACCAGGAGTTCATCTAGAATCTGCAGAAAAAAAAATGACTTTCAGCTGATGGATAAGGAAAAAAGGAACATTCCTTTAAAAACAAGTAAAATACTAGTACTTTTTTGGACCATTCTTATCATTTTTATTTTTAATTGATATGTTCCACTCATCAAAGGTTTCTGGATATCATACATGGATATATACATGTCGCTATTTATACTTCAAATTTCATACATTAATTACCTTTTGTTTGTGGATGTTTCGCTAGTCGCTTTGGATTTTCTGAATTTTTGCTACAGTTGAAAACCTCATTGGCTAGAAAAATAAAAATATATGACCTAAATTGTAAATAAATATATAAACATTATAGTACTCATTGAAAATTAATATATAAATAGTATGATATACTATACTGTATGTAAATTTTGAAAGAAAATATTAATGATAATGATATGTCCATTTTTGTTGATTTCATATTGTGTTTTTTTTATTATAAAAGACCAATAGTGTATCAGGACCAATGTCAACATATATATATAAATATATATTGAATAATACGTAAAATAAAATTACATTAAACTAAAATTTCAATAACCTAGAATGATGTGGATACTCTATAGGAATGATGTGGAATAATGTGCATAAATAATGTGGAATGAAACTGTACAGGAATAATGTGGATACTATATAGGAATTATGAGGAATGAAACTATAGGTAATGGTGTAGATACTCTATATGAATGATTTGGAAATCATGATAATATATTCACAAATAAATCTCATGATATTGCATTCATAATTCAATCTCTCAACAAGGAAACTGCATATACAATTATATTCTCAAAAAAATCTGTATTCATAAAGTAATGTCATGATATTATATTCACAAACTATATTCAAAAATCAATGTCATGATATTTTAAAGGTAATGATGTGGATAACATGATTACTATATGGGGTAATCTCATAAAGTAATCTCATAAATCAGACGATAATCTATACCCAATTCCATATATATAAGGAATTGAGTGAACCTTTATGAAGAGAAACTGTATATATGAGTAAAGTGCATATACTATACTGGAATGATTTGGATCATTTAAAAATTTATACAAATATGTATTAACTATTTATATGAGTAAATTGTATTTATACATCATATTCATCCTTAAAATGAAACAGTTTCATTAATTCACCTTTAAACTGCATGAATAATTATGTTCAATAATTCATTTGAAAACTGTATGCATATATCATTTACATATTGTGTTGTCCAAATGAATAAATAATTATTTATATTGTTTCATTTTCAAAAGTTTTCATTTTCATATTTCATTTGTGTATGGTTTCAATTATTTAAACATACTACCGTATACTTTAAATTCTAGATTGATGTTATTTAAAAAAATCTTGTATAAAAAAATCTAAATACAGTTTAAATGTAAGAAACATTGTGGTGGTATTAAAATATAGTTTTAAAAACTATCATGTATAAATATAAAGTGTATACATTTCATTCGAGATTGATGTTAATGTATTGTGATAATATTTCAAATATGGTACTTGTATTCTGATATGAACAATTTGAATGAAAGTGAAGTTGTACATTAAAGAATTTAAACAGACATTTACAAATTATTAAAAAATATTTAATTGTACATGCAAAGAATTGAAATCACATTTAAATACTGAAATACATAATCGAAATAATCTTTTTAAATGATTTTATAATGTTTAATTAAATGATAAAGGAAATAAATTTTAAAACACCATTGGGTAAAAAGATGACATTGATATACTAATTGAGTCATTTGTCCTGGATCTCGCATCTGAAGAAACACCCTATAAGGAAATAAACAATAAATAAGTCAGAATGTGGATATCTTAGACGAATATTATATATGTATCTATCTTGAAATTTACTTTCTTTGGTATATAAAATAGGTATGATGTTTATACCCTGTGTTGGTTTACAAGATTGCGTAAATATTAAATGTGTCCTACATTATCTGTAATAACAGAAACATTGAATGTATTCTGTTCTGATGTTTGATGTTTGTTTCGTATATTGAATTCAGATATTTCAACACTAAGAAGAATTTTTTTATATTTTAATACATTCATGTTAGAAAAAATCCAAGCTCTTCATTGTCCTATAATTTAAAGATATTTTTTCATTACAAATTGTTCACCCACATGAAAAAAATAAAATATTTTTAGTCATTTACCCAAATGAGTATATGTCTTAGTTGTGAATCTATTTTTGTTATAACTTGGATGACCTATTTTTTGAAAAGGACAATTGTGATAAATATATCATTATTGTTGACTAACAATCGGACTCAGTATCTGGGAAAATATTGATTCAAGTTAGAGTAAGTTAAAAATTCTATCAAACATTCCATAAATTACAATATTCAAATAATGCAGGATTCCATTAGATAACATTACTTATCGGAAAAAAATGCAACTATAACTTGCTATAAAAGTTTCTAAAATTTAGTGATGTTCATAATGCAAAAAATGGTTATGAGAAATTTTTAGGAATATATTAAAGTGAAGGCTATTCAAACCGTACATATATCATTATAATTTAATAGAAGTGCATGAATTTTGAAATGGTACCTTGGAATTGTCATTATTGGTGATTCCTTACAGTTATAACACCAGATTTTGTCATTTAACCTAGTTTCTTTTTTACAAGAAATGCATGATTCATAAAACCAGATGTAATTGGTTTGAATTTTTTTCATTGTGACCGCAGTGATGAATTTTGTAACTTATAATAAAAAAATGCAATATAATTAATATCAAAATGTGAACTAAAATTATGAAGATATATAAGTAATAATTTTATTTCAAATAATGAAATTTATGACTAAACTCTATGCATGATATAATTTATGTTAGTGTTTTCCTCTTATCAAATAGATGTAATAGTGTTCCAGATTGCAAATCAGCTACAGGTGGAATAGTGTTCTATATGAAATATCAGATACAGGATAGTGTGCTCATGTTATCATATGATTTTTCAAGTGTTGTCATCATACTGATAAGTAATTGATATTAATCATTATATTTTAAGTAACAAAAATGTTAATGTATGAAATTTGAAGCATAAATAGTTACATCCACAAATAGAAGGTAATTAGTAAATACTCACCCATGGAAAATCCTTCTATGATAGAAGGATAATGTTATGAAATTAACTTTAAAAACCTTCTGAAAATCCTCCTATTCTAGAAAATCATCTGTAGTGTAAGACATTGATGTTTCGCATAACTCATTGTCAATCAATTAGGCCGGAGATAGGCTGCACACAATGCTAACATGGTTGCATGGGGAAGGTCGTGGATGATGGGGAGTTGAGTGGGGAGAGTCAGGGATGGTGAGGGGTCGTCTGGTGGGGACTATGGGGGGTCATCCAGTGGGGATGGCAAGGGGTTGTCCAGTGGGGATGGTAGGGTGTCGTCCGGTGGGGACGGAAAGGAAGACACGAAAAATGATGAAAGAGGGCATCGGGTGCAGAGGATCGTGGTGGAGGGGGCCAATGGAATAGGCGTAGGGTGGTAGAGGAGGCGATGGGGGTCTCGGATGAGGCAGGTGGCATCGACAGAGAGTGGTGGAGGACATGGAAGGGATCTCTAAGGGCAGTGGTGGTCACTGAGGAGTAAGTGGGTCATAGAAATGGTGGTGGAGGCGGCGGAGGTGGTGGAAGAAGCAGGGGGTTGGGTGGATCGCGTTGTGGTGGGAGGGTAATTAGGGTTGAGAGCTAGTAATCTGTTTTTAAAAATAAAATAAAATACCAAATATCATACAATTTTAAAATTAAAAATATAGTAATAATATATATAAATTTTATAAAATTTTATAAAAATTATTTATTTTATTTTATAATATAAAATAGATTTTCAATATTTGAATATCCATTGTTAATAAAATAATATTACTCAATTGGTTGTTATGTTTTTTTATTTATTAAATTTAAATAATTAATTTTTTGAATTGATTTTGATTAGATTTAATTATTTTTATTAAATTTTAATATACTAATTAAATTATCATGTATATAGAGAGTATCAGACATATATGTAAATATATCAAATATCGTAATGATTTAAATTGTTTTTTATAAACATTATCTAAATGTTTATTAAATGAATGACATTAAATAATACAAACATTATTGATTTTTAGATAAAATTGAAAATTAAAATCAATTAATGAGACATTTTTAATATGACTGTAAAAAATGGATATTAACTTTTTCATAAAAATAATAATATATATATAAACCTGGTTTCTATTAATTGGTTATCAATAAAATATTTATTTTTACTAGATAGTTTATTGTAACAAGTTTTATTAATGGTAAAATATTTGTTGGTAATTGTTATTATTACCAACAAATTCATATGTTGGTACAAAAATGTTGGTATTAGTATGATAAAGAAATAGATTTAACCATTTGTAAATGATTTGTTTGTATTGAATGATTAATGCAAACAGATATATATATATTGGTAAAAACAAGTGTTGGTACTTAAAATTAATACTAATTAAACTTAATATCTGTTGGAATTTCCCAATTATATCAATAGATATATTTTCTATTAATACATTTTTGTTGGTATAAGTCATTTTTTGTAGTGAGCATCAAGTTACTATGTAACTAACCCTCAAGACATTTGTATCCCATGTATCTTACCCTCACGCAGTATCGAACACCATGTATCTTACCCTCGAGTGGGAACACATCCATTCACACTACCCTCAGGCATCACTTATGGTGCTCCCAAGAACCAAACATAATCATAAGTCATAACAACACAAAATCTCAACTAGTCATGTAACATCCCACCCGCAAGAATCAATCACCACAGTGTCATATTAGTACATAATGTTAATAAAGAAAAAAACATAAACAATTTTCAAGCATATTATACATGTTATCATAAACCAAAATGGTCAATTCACTCAATTACTATTTATCTATAAATTTATATTCCATAATGCCATGTTCACAATTATTATATCAATTACAACACTTTATATTCCATTCACCATTTTAGCCCAAAAGTCTTTAAGTTTCTAATTTATAAATATATATATATCCACATATCATCATGTAAACATGCCAAACCAATTATATACCAATATATCCAATTTAGTCCATGTGATTATATTTTAAGAAATCACCACAATTCACATGTTATTCCAATTCAGAATATTAATCCAAAAAATAAATCACATTATTAAACCAAAATCTTCATTATCAAAATAGCTTGTTTATTATGATTTCAAGGGTAGGATCACCTTATTGTTGGTCGCAAGCCCGGTCTCAATGCCAATAGAATCTACAGGATCCAATGGGAGGTATAAGAATTTGAAACTCATTATAAAATTAATTATCCAATTATTTAGTTCATGCTCATGTCGTTCGGTGCAAATGCATTTATTGAAAAAAAATATAAGAAATTGAAACCGAAAAAATGGTGTTGTTCTAGACCACATACCTCAAAAGTGGAGAAGATGGAGAAAAACTCCCAAAATCAAAGGTTGTATTTGGTTCGTTCTCCTTTACCTTCAAAATCTAGTCTCATAACACATATATCCAATAGATCTTACTTCTGGCTCAAAGAGGATGCTTAGAGGTCGTTGCTGGAAGGATTTAATCATCTTGGATTAATCCATAGAAGTTAGGGATTGAATTTTATTGAAATGACCTTTAAAGTCCTTAAACATATCTCAAGGGTTCCTAAGGATCAAGTATAAAAGGTGGGAGGAATATAATTTGAGAGGGGTTTTGGGTATTTATAGACATTCTGAGAAAACAGAGGACCATGGCACAGCCAACATGGCCATGCTATAGAACTATGTGACACACATCATATTATGGAAAAACCCCAAGGGACCATGGCATAGCCTCTATTAGTAAAACCCTTTTCAATATCCACAGTGATTTCTAATCCATGGATCCTATAATACCAAGGATAAACTATGTCATAGTCGAAGCCACCATGCCATGGTACCCCTTATCCAAATGGAGGATTTGGTGTAGCCTACCCCTTCAATTGTAGCTACCCTGATATTGGAAAAACCACTCCCAAGACACTAAACCAAAGCATTACACTAAACATTATAGAGCTCAGATACCTTGGGAGAGGATACACTACAGAATTCCACCATGACATTGTTATGATTCAAAAGGTATTGGCACCTAACCTCCTTTATCGATCTCCCTATGTAGTATCCTAAGTTTCTACACTGTAGTGACCATTCTTACAGTGCAACCCATGGATCCATGGCATAGAATCCTCTATTTCAGCCTACACTTCTAGCTATCCTCCTAGAACAACCCATTCGGACCAAGTCTTGAAAAATAAGGTTGAAACCAAAAACAACATATCAAATAGGTTAATCAAAACTTAAAGAGGAATATACCTATAAAAAGATGGGATCTTATAGGTATCATACAATTTAGTTTTCTTCTACCTTGACCTTGGTTTGTAATTTTAGTTCTAATATTGAGATTAATTATTGAGCATAGTTTTTACATATTAGGTATTAGATATTTTCATGAATTGAATTGTAACTTGAGTAAAGTCTCCCTTGGTAGAGGGACTTGGGGTCGGACCACCAACTTTCTAGGAGGCTTTCCTTGGCTAGGAAAGTGAATGGGGTTGGATTCTTTTCACTTTGGGCTTACTCGTGTGGAGTTTTTAAACAACATATAACGGTACTACTTTATATGAAGAATTCATATACCTTATATATATTATGAATTTGGATATGTATGAAGGTACTTGAATTCTTTTTTTAGGTGATTAACACAGTCTTGTGCTTTATGTAAAGAGTTATACATTAATGTGGTGTGAACACATTAATTTGTTGGTTGGGAAATGGATTCAAAAACAAAGTCATTAGAAGAATACATACAAAAGGGGGGAATAAAAATTGATAACATAATTATTACAAATGATGTAATAGTTATGAATTTAATATGAATATGATTAATATTAAATGGTGATACATTAAAATGAAAACCTCTGGTAAACCTATTTTAACCTTAACTATAGTAGCATATTTTTAATATTCTTACTATTCATTATGAAAAAAAATTAATTGACCTTATTACTTAATATTAGTTATGATGATTAAAAAATAGAATCCATTTTATCAAATTCAATTAACATAAGTGGAAGAATTTAATTTAAAATTAAACCCACAAAACGCCATGAAAAGTGATTTTCTTGAAAATATGGAATCATTAGTATAAAAATTTTGTATAACAATATAAATTATAAATGTCATGACATGGACCACTGAGACCCACCTAGATAGTGAAAAGCTAAGTTTGAAATCCCAATCCTACCTAAAATAGTCCAAGGTCTATAAAATATCATCAGGTATGCATATCATACACATTTGAGGCCTTAGCCTAAGGTACCTGTACACACACACCCATCTCCAAATACCAATATAATGTGGAAAATAAAACTTGTGTTTAACAGCACTAGTATTTATCAGTGCTAGAAAAAAATGCTGATAAATGGCATATTTATAAGCCCTAAGAAAAGTGATGATAAATTTAAAATTTTTTAGTTATTTTTTTAGTTCTAATAAAGGGAACCCTTATCAGTGTTTTATTTTTAGGGCTGATAAATGGTATCCTTTATCAGTGCTTTATTTTTAGCATTGATAAATAGTACCATTTATTGGTGCTTTATTTTTAGCACTGATAAATATTTCTTTCATCGGCTCTTTTTTAGAACTCATAAAGGTCCGAATAAATAAATTAAATAATTAAATAAATAAAAAATAACAAAATATTTTATGAAAAAAAATTAAAAAATGAATTAATTAAACAATTACTGATAAAAATGAATAAATTGATTATACATTATTAAATTTGAAACATTTTATTAATTAGATAATTATGATACTTAATGTTATTTAATTATATATATTAAATTAATATATATATATATATATTAATGTATATAAATATGATATATATTACAAAATATTTATGCACTCTGCATTAAATAGTTATATATTTATTAAATAATGGTTTATATTTAAAATTAATATGAATTAAAAGGATCAACTAATTGAATAACACTCAACATATAATTGAATGTCATTTGATTTTTCAATTTAACATAGATCAAATTTGTGTCATATTGATTTCACATATACATAATTAATGCATTTTTATGTGCAATTCATACACATAAAACTTATCCATTTTTTCAATATTTTTAAAGTGTACTTATACTTAATTTATTCGATTTCACTCATTTTTAACATATATTCATACAGTTAAATTTAGATATTTATTAATAATGTTAAAAATATATTTATAAATAAAAATATTTATCAATTTACATTTACTATATTTATAATTATGAATAAATAAGTAATTTTTAAAAGTATTTATATAATTATAAATAAATAATTATATATATTTAAATAATTTCAAAATTTATAATAAAATTACTTAAATAATGAATATATTTACTATATTTATATATATTTATGAAATATATATCTATATAATTATATAAATATATATAATGATATAAATATTATTTTTTAAAAATATTTCTTTAATTATAAATAAATAATTATAAAATTATAATCAATATATTTGAAAAGGAATATATTTACCATTTTTATATTTATATTTATTTATTAAGTATTTATGTTATTTACAATTTTTTATTTATAATTATAATTATAAATCCTTTATTAGTGCTCAAATAATAAGCAGTGATAAAGGCATCTTTATCAATTATTTTTATGCACTGATAAAGATAAGGCTTTATCGGTGCTAAAAAATGTTGATAAAATGAACAGTTATCAATGCTATAATTTTAGTGCTAATAAAGACTGATTTTGTTGGCGCTTTTTTGGCACTGGTAAAGACCTACCTTTATTATCACTTATTTGTAAGCACTAATAAAAGTGTCCTGGTCTAATTTAAAACCCCTAACTATTTGTGAACCCATCACGATATCAAAAGATTTTCGTGGAAGCCACCCCCTTTCAGCACTCCTCCTCAGTGAATCAAACTTCAAATCACACCACTCGACTGCCTCTCAAACATCTCATCCGAAATATGATGTTCGATTGAAGATATAGTTTCTGAAGAGGGTTTTATATTTTATTCAACCTATCAAGGTAGGCCATATGATTTTCTCTACGTATTTTTTGTTTCGTTTTTTATTTATTCTTTGATGATATCATTGTTTATGGTCAGGTCATTGTATACTAGCGAGGTGAGCCTTTTGATTTTCTCATTTTCCAATTTTGATTCAACTCTTGATCACTCATGGAGATTTTATTGTTTCTTGACTCAATGGTGACACATGTATTCACATGGAGTTTAGTTGGTTGTTATATTTTGTTTAAATTTCCTAAATTGATCACCCAAAGTTATCATACATATTTTCATTATTTATTTTATCAATGGAATTCCATACATATGAAATGTTAGAAATTTAAACTTAGGATTTTTTAATACGAGGGAGTTGAGGTTAGGTTAAGGTATTTCTTTTATATTATACTGATTCATATCTTATTTTTTCTACTTATCTAGGTTGGTGTGGGAATCCAATGTATGTATGCATCATGGAAATTTTTATATAAATTTTATTTCTACTAGTTTTATTTATTTTTTTCATTTAAATCATTCCCAATGTGTTGTTTTTTCATGCCCTGGTTCTTATTGGTAGCCCAAGGGGGATCGATAATGTCCCTTGGACACTATCATGAGCCAGATTGTGTGTTTGATATATGATTTTCTTGGGTTTTTTTTGGAAACTATATTTATTGTTAAAGGTGTTGTAACTTTTCTCAATAATCCAACTTCATATGTCTCTATGCTTTTAAAAAACTCTATTTAATTTTTCTCCCTCTTTAGATAAATCCAACATTATTTATAAATCTTTTTAATAATAATATATGAAATATTATACCTTGATTCTTTGTATTATTTTCCAACTACATTATAATATTTTGCCATCATCTTACTCCCCCTTTCTCAATAATTTACAAAAGAAAATCCATTTGATATTACCCCTTTCTAGTTATACCACTTCTTTTGAGACCTATATACCACTATAATACATTTTAATTTCTTGCTTGAAATGTAGATTTTTAAGAATTTCACCCCCTTTTGGAGTATTTATTTGACTAATAGCAAGTTTATTTCCATGGAATCACTTTGATACCTATCTATATGACATGTAGAAAAATAGTATGTCAAACCTTTTTACTATCAAAAAAGATTTCATATAACTAATCTACCACACCCCATGATATAGATTGACATTCCATACAAAACATTTAAAAATTTTATTCAATTTTCAATGGGTGTCAAAATGGGTTTTCAATATTCCTTTTAAAATCTATAAAACACTTCCCTCATATTCATGTATTGGGAAATAAATATCCCATGAATTCCATGAGTCACCTATAAACTAAGGAAAATTTCAACTCACTAATCATCAACATTTAAACATTGGTCATTGTTAATGTAGAAAATTATTATAATTTTTCATCTCTTGGACCCCTAAATATTATGTCATCCATGTTGATAAACACTTTGAGTCTATCGATAAAATTATTTTTTATGTAATTGTTATGATCAATTACTAATTTTTTAAATTAAAGTTTCTTTAATAATTCATCTAACCTAAAATACCAATGTCTTAGTTCTTGTTTGAATTCATACATTACCTTTTTCAATTTACAAACATTACACACATATTAAATAATGATAAAATTATATGTTTGTTTTATGTAAACTTCATATTCATGTAATCCATTAGTAAATTCTAAATTTACATCCATTTGGAGTACCTTGAATTTCCTTATGATGGGTGGATATGGTGATATGACATCCTAAGAGTCTTGATATTTTTTCAAATATTGATATACCATTAATTTTAAATATAATAATTCCTTTGGTTGCAACATCACTTGTTCCAATACATTTTTATATCCTATAGTTTATTGAATGATAGTTTATTATTCTTGTTTATTATATTTGAGTTTCTTATTACTCCTTAATTTCCTATATTATATTTTCATTTGTTTAGGGGATTTAATAAAGATTTTATGTGGATTAATTCTTTTCTTAAATTCAATTACCCATTTTCTTCTACATGCTGAAATTCTTTGAAACAATCAAATGTTGATTTTCCCTTATTAAAATTTTCTATAACTTTCACTTTTGATAATGAAAATCTTATGCGTATTTATTTATATATGTTATAAAATTAATCCTTTATGAATCTAATAGGATAGATATGAATGAAAATGGATGCATGTTAATCATTTGATAAATGAATATGAAGATGGAGTTAAAGAGTTCATCAAGTTTTCAAGAGATCATACAGACAAACCTTCTAAAATCCTTCGTCTGTGTTTATATTGTTGTTATTAAAGAAACATTAGTCTAGAAGAGTTGGAAGAATATTTGATTTTTCACAGAATATATCAGAGCTATAAAATATGGACTAAACATGGGGAAAACTGAATGTTGAAATCGATTGGGATGATAATATGGTTTATGAATCATTTGATATGAATAACTTTGTAAAAGATATTGGAGATCACATAGAACAAATGAAAATAGAAATTGAAGATGAACTTCATGATTTTACAAAGTTTTTTGAGGAGTGAAATAGTTGTTACAAGAAACTATTATATACCGTTTGTACTAAATACAAAATATTATCAACTATATTGAAGTTGTATAATTTGAAAGTTGGATGTGGATGGAGTGACACCAACTTTACATAACTACTTGGACTTCTGAAAGATATGCTACCAGAAGAAAATGAACTACCATGAAAAACATATGACGCAAAAAAAATGTTATGTTCAATGGTCATGATCTATAAAAAAACATTCTTATCTAAATTATTGTATATTGTTTTGCAAGGACCATGAATCACTCATAAAATTCCCTTAGTGTGGTATAGATTGATACAAAAAAATGAATCAAGTCCTTCAAAATATGTATTGTAATTTCCTATCATTCCATGGTCTAGAAGACTATATAGATGTTAGGAAACCATGAGACAATTTACATGGCACGAAGATACAAGAATTAAAGATGGGAACCTACATCATCCAGTAGATTATCCTCATAGGAATAAAATTGATTACGAGTTTCCTGAATTTGGAGATAAGCTGAGAAAATTTCATCTTGCATTATATACAGATGGAATAAATCCTTTTAGTGTATAGAGTAGTACTCACAGTACATGTCTCATCATTTTGGTAAATTATAACTTGTCTCTATGGTTATGCATGAAGTGAAAATACATTATATTGTTTATGTTTATATTTGGGCCAAAGAAACCTGGTAATGATATTGATGTCTATTTGGATCTGGTGGTTGATGATATGAAATTGATGTGGGATACAGGTATTACAATGTGTGATTCTCATAGAATTGAATAATTCACATTGAGGGACATGTTGTATGTAATGATATATGAGGTCCCCACTTATGGAAATTTATCAAGTTATAGCATTAAATTAATGTTGGGGTGTCCCATTTGTGATAAACGCACATACTCAACTCGGTTGAAACATTCCTCGAAGACTATGTTTTTAGGACACCATAAATTTTTACCACAACAACATAAATATCGGTCCTAGATGACTGCATTTGATGGGAATATCGAATAGGGTACAACACCATCTCCAGCAACGGACTATCAACTATACAAAAAAGTAAAAAAGATTGACACTATTTTCAGTAAACCATTTTTGAAAAACCTTGCAAAATCAGGTTGGAATAAGAGATCATTTTTCATTGAATTACCGTATTGGAATTGTTTGTATGTCATATATTTTATTGACTTCATTCCTATAGAAAAAAAATGTATTTTTTAATGTTATTGGCATGTTCCTAAATGTTCTTGTAAAAATTAAACATGGAATCATGGTTAGGTTGGAATTGATTGAAATGGGGATAAGGGAAGAGTTGGCATAGGTGAAGGGTAAAAGGTAGAATTTTCTTCCTCCATTATCTTACACTCTATCCAGACAGGAAAAATTGAAATTTTTCATTTTCCTTACAAGTGTAATATTTCCATAGGGGTATTCATCAAATATCATGAATGTCGTTTCAATGAATAATTTGAAGTTAAAAAGACTAAAATCACATAACTGTCATGTTTTGATGAAATATTTAATGCATGTTGCTTTTTGTTTCATTCTACCTCAAAATTTACAACATACATTGACCAAACTCTACTTCTTTTTCAAATCCATATGCGGTAAAGTTATATACCTAGTGAAGTTTCTTATCTTGAATAAGTAGATTTCAATAATATTATTTGAATTATATATGTTCCTACCACCATCATTTTTTTATGTAAAGGTCCACCTAATGGTTCACTAGTCAGAGAGGTTTAACTATGTGGTCCTGTCCATTATAGATGGATGTACCCCAATGAACGGTATATAAAAATTTTTAAAGGGTATGTCAAGAATCGAAGTTGGCCAGAAGGTTTCATTGCAGAACGATATATTATTTATGAAGTTATTTAATTTTGCATTGATTACCTATCAGATGTTAAAAGTGTTGGTCTCCCAAAGTCTTATCACAAAGAACAAATTATGGGCGAAGGTATTTCTAGAAGATATGTTGTTACAATTACCTTGATAAAGAACAATCAAGCACATATTTACATATTACATAATAGTGAAAATGTTGATCCATACATTGAAGGCCACAAATAAATTATTTGATAATTGAATCCATAAAGGAATGAATGATAGATATAAATACACATAATCAACACTTTATAGGATGTTTTATAGATGAAATTTATAAGGAGATATTTAAAAATCCAAATTCGATTACCGAACGACTTCAATGGATATCCAGATGACCAAATACAAATGTTATATCTTACACTGGTTTTGTAATCAACGTTTATACATTCTATAAAAAAGAACACAATTAATTTAGTACAATGAAAAATAGTGTTTTAATTCTTGTGGATGAAGCGATGCAAAAATCGGGTTCCAAGGATATAAATCCAATTTATGAAAATATTTCGTATTTTGGAATTATTAAATAGATATACAAGTTGGATTATACAACATTTCAAGTGACGCTTTTCCATTGCAAATGGTTTGACAATATAAATGGATTGAAAGCTGATGAGATGATATTTGTGAAGGTAAATTTTAATGTAGAAGGGGAAAAATACAAGCATTTCATAATGGAATCATAAGAAGTGAAATTATTTTATGTATCTAATCCAATAAACAAGAAGTGGTCGATTGTCCTGCAGGTGACTAAAACAAATGTTGATTCAGGTGAAAATTCAATCGAGGTTGAACCTTTCATTGGGACATCACAATTAGTTCATGTCGACCCCAATGTAGGAAATGTCTTGTATGTTAAAGGGGACCACAAAGAGGGGATTTAGATTCTCTATAGAGGAACCAAATCCTTGAAACCTTTAAAAATATTAATAGGGTTCAATGAGAAGGTAAAAAAAATTTAATATATTATGTTTTTCCTCATAATATTATATGTTCTCTACTAAATTAACATAATATAAATTAAATTTTTGACTAGTAATGCAGACAATTTCTTCATCGCATAATAGAAGAACAGACTATAATGAAGAAAACCCTTTGAAAATATGTAAAGGTAATGTTATGATATACTTTATCTATTTTATAAAAAAATTATATAATGAAAAATTGATTTAATTCTTATTATTCCTTCAAAAAAAATTTATTTTAGAATATTTATGTCCATGTGTCATGCTGTTGTAGAAATAGAAATTACATTGCCTCTGCTCAATCACAGATTTAATCTTAATGTTTGCACAATAAAATCATTATCCATAGAATTAATGTATTGTTTCATATTTATGTTTAATTTATTTCTTTTTAGTATTACTCACATAATGATTTTTTCCTATACATGTGGATTATTTTTTTCTAATTGGGGTGCTCTCTCTAACTTTCATGCTTCTTCTCCCTTAAAACCTTTCCACCTCTACATTAGTCCATCTATCCCTTTATTTTAAGTTACATCCACTGCCTTTGTAGGAAGAGAAACAACGCTGCCTCTGCTCAATAACATATGTAATCTTGATGTTTTCATAGTAAAATCATTGTCTATAGAATTAATGTATTATTTCATTTTTATGTTTAATTTATTTCTTTTTAGTATTACTCACATAATAATTGTTTTCTTATATTGGTGGATTATTTTGTTCAAGTTAGGGTGATCTTTCTATCTTTCATGCTTCTTCTCCCTCAAAACCTTTTCACCCCTATAGTGTAGAATTTATCAGATTATTCCAAGATCTCTCCACTGACTTTGTAGGAAGAGCAATGACGCAGCCTCTTCTCAATTATAGGGTTAATATTTATGTTTTCACAATAAAATCATTGTCCATAAAATTAATGTATGGTTTCATATTTATGTTTAATTTATTTCTTTTTAGTATTACTCACATAATAATATTTTTCTTGTACAGGTGGATTCTTTTGTTCGAGTCGGGGTTCTCTATCCATATTCCATCCATTTCTGCACCAAAACTTCCACAGACTTATTTTCCCTTAAAACCTTTTACCCCTACAGGGTTGACATTTATCACTTTCTTTCATGTTTAATCCACTTCCCAATCACCGTGGTAATCTTGATATTTTCATAGTAAAATAATTTTCCTTATAATTAATGTATTATTTCATATTTTTGTTTAATTTATTTATTATTAGTATTACTCATTATAATTGTTTTCTTATATAAGTGGATTCGTTTTTTCAAGTTGATCTGGTTTGTTAGAAGATTCTCATGTATTGTTGGAATTTCAATAAATAAAGTCAATGGAAATCATGGAAACGTTGAGGGTTAGAATTGTTTTGAGACTTTGGGATGTGTCGGAATGAGATGCACCTCAATCTAACACACGATGTGACCAGTATGACTCGAATTACTTCTTTCTATTTTAAATTCAAAGTAATTTTAGTAAAAAATACAATTGACTCAATGTGACTGTTATCGGTTTAAAATCAACATTTGACTTTAAAAAGTTTCACTAAATGAAAATTGATAAAACACGCTCATATTTTCTAGATAATTTAGGTAATTGATTCATAAATATTTTTTGATGTGTAGGAATCTTTTTCACATCAAACCAAAACACGATGTGATCTATATGAGTCGAAGTGTGTGTTTCAAGTTTAAAATGACATTTTAGTAAAAAAGAAAAATGATGTACTCAAAACCAAGAAAACACATTCAGATTGTTTTGATACTTTAATACAACAATCCATAAATGATTTGGAATGTGTAGGAATCATCCACACCTCAATCCAATGCACAGTGTGAGCGGTATGACTCTAAGTGCGTCTTTATTTAAAATTGACATCAATTTTAGTAAAAAATAAAATTGATCTACTCAAAACCAAAAAACGCATTCATATTCTTTCGATACTTTATTATAATTATCCATAAGTGATATGAGACATGTATGAATCAGCTTCACCTCAATCCTATAGATGGTGTGACCGATATGACTCCAAGTGCATGTTTTTATTTAAAATTGACATCAATTTTAGTAAAAAGGCCAACTAACCTACTTCAAACCAATAAAAAACATTCAAATTGTTTAAATAATTTAGCAAAATGATCCATAAGTCGGTTTTTTTGTGTAGGAATCAGCTTCACCTCAATCTAATGCACGTTGTGACCAGTATGACTCCAATTGTGCCTTTTTATTTAAAATTTACATCAATTTTAGTAAAATTAACACTTTATGTTAATTTATATCTTTATATTATTACTAATATAAGAATTATTTTCTTATACAGGTGTGTTATTTTTCTCAAGTAGGGGTGTTTTGTTTAGAAATAGAATGATTCGGGTCTAGATTAAAAGATAAAGGAACATTAATGCATTTGAATGTATGTAATAATTTGTGTTTATATAATTGTATGAACCAATGTTTGAAATTTCTATAATATAGTGTTTTTTCTTGTTTTTTTGTTTTAAATTTCATTTCATTTAAATCATGTATTGGGACTTGTTTTTTTTAAATCTGGTGTGTTTTTGGTGTTGTAGTGTGCTATTACAGCACACTATAGTATGGCCCTTTATCGGTGCTTTTAAAAACATTGATAAAGGTCTATTTTATTAGTGATTATAAAATCATTGACAAATACCATTTCTAGAGCTATTAAAGTCTGGTTTTGTAGTACTAAAAAGAAAAAACTACTAATATATATGCATGCATATAATTAATCTCACATCAGAGTATGGCACAAGTATGGAAAGGAAAACAGTCCAAATACAATACCCCAAAAAATGATTAGTGAGTCCAACTTTCTAATGAGAAGGGGGATTTTGTCAAGATGAAACTAAACACTACATTCTCATAGACCTCCCAATACATTATTTAAAGGACTATCATCTACATAATACATAAAACATGTAGGAAGATCCCATGGAGGGGTGAGTATAATCATACCCAGTAAGACACCCAGAAATCACTAAACATAAATCATCAAAGAGAGGGTTAGTTAGCTCTATACCAAAAAACGAAGGCAATGAACAAGATGGACCATATGTTCACAAAGATATTCACAAAGTCACAAAGTAAGGCTGCATCCTCACTGAAATCCTAGGATTCTGCTCAAGGATCCAAGGTAACACTCATCCAAGAGAACTCACTCCTTGAGTCTTGATAACACTAATGGTTCTCATCTAAGAGTTCATTATTTTCAGGTCTCTCCATGAAGATGTGCATTCTATAACTCATAGGATATCGATACACGTGTAGAGGATCACACCCAGGGCCTATGGGGGATAACTAGACCTATTTAGAATAACCCTCTATGATTGGGATAACATGCCATAAAAGTTAGTAATGGGATACCTAACCCAACCTTGGGAAGGATCATATAGGATCACTCCTCGAACCACACATAGGGATACCTGAATATATCCAGAATTAACTCATAGAGGGGGTCACTCGTCTTATGTTCAGACAAGTTGTCCCACTATAACCTCATAGGGATGGACCAAGGGGATGTACCCTATTGATACTCATTTAGACTGAAGATAATAGGATTTCCAACCTTCCCTGATAGGGGTACATGGCATGTATCAAGAGTATATGGCATGTCCCACAAATCTCAATCTTACCTGAGCCTATGTCCATGTACTTTATCTTGTTCCCATGTACTCAGGTTGTCTTGTGTACACAGGTCATGCTCATGTACCTTGGTTGTTGTGTATACTAATCATGGCCATGTATATTGGACATTCCCATTCCCATGTACCCAGGGGTACATGTCGGGTCACTGGATTTAGGTCACATGATGTGTGGAAAGTTCGCATGGTGTGTGATATTTATTCTTGCACATAAACCTGAGAAACCATCAAAGGGGGATGACATGTGTTCTTATGAATTACATGATGTATATTTTGGTACTTTATATAAAGTAAAAACTATCACACATCTTCACCCATGAAATCATCACCTCCAATTGTGAAATTTAATCTACTAATGTCCTCATATGTAAGGTTTAATAGGCCTGAAACATCATCATTGGTCAGATTTTGGCCACCCATTTCTCATGGTTCATATCTTATGGAATTGTTTCACTGAATTTCTAAACCACGAGATGAAAACCCTCAATCCAATCCTTCATCATCATCATACCAACATCATGAATTCAATCCTAAATCTGAACCTATAGAAATAATCCATTTCACAAAATATAAATTTCATAATGATTAGTTTTTTAGGTATTTTAAAACCATCAGTCAAACAAGATACTGATGATGAACATTCAAAGAAATAAGGGAGAAAATCATGAAACAAAAAACTGATAAAGATAACATTGGACATTTTTCAGGTTGGCCTCAATCTGTTGATGGCTAAAAATGATGAATGTAAAATAATAACTATGAATCAATCAAAACATTGATCAATTAAAAATTCTAGGAATAAAAATTACTCAACCATTATTATCAATCAATCCATGAATTAATATTCTAAAATGATTAATTTTTATTCAACATTGAAGAATAAAAAAAATGGATTAATCCAATAAAAAATCACCCTACCTAAAAATTAAATCAATCAATGGTGAAGAACAATTTGTGCATCGTAGTCGTTGGAAATATCCCTGAACTCTATTGGTGAATACAAACTCTTTGGAAAAATGATCATCGATCCACATTCTCATTATCGTCTACCAAATATCTCTTCCATGGTCCTCTTTAATCTCTAGGGTTATGTGGCTATCTCTATGATTTGGACATGGCCATGTTTAAATCAGAGATGATTAGGTCATGGTGAAATAATAGACCATAAACTATTTAATTTATTTATTTATCTATTATTTATCCTATGAATTCTCTTAAACAAAACACCTGATGTGGACAATGGTTATATTATACATAGGGTAAAACTCATATTATGGATTTAATGGTATTATCAATTTTTCCATCCAAGACATTGTTCAAGAGATATTACATTCTACACATGATATATTATATTTAATATTTTTAATATATCAACACTGATTCTCCATGATCCCCAAAATTCTACACTGGCCTTGTAACTAAAACTGAGAATATTATTTAAAATATTCCAAAGTGTTAAAAGTAAAAAATGGATTCATTACATTATCTACACCTTAGGTATTTTCATCCAAAAAATAAAAATTCCTACTCAAAAAGATGAGGGTAAGGATCTTGAAACTATTTTTCCCACTCTCAGGTGCTCTTCTAAAGTTTCTTTTGCTTCAATAGGACACACACCAATGGAATATATCACCCATGAAGTATCTTCTATTACTAATCATAAATCTCTATTGGGTTCACTATGAAGGTATCTCCATACTCGATGTCTATCTCACCCCAATCGATAACATGTGATAAGTATTATGCATACCTCCTTATCTATGAAACATGGAAGACATTGTGTGCCTTGTTTATCTATGGAAATATTACTAAGTTATATTCCAACTCACCAACCCTATGTAGTATATAGAAAGGAAAAATTAATCTTGAAGATAACTGTCCTCCCTAGTCGAACCTCTGTAATCCTCATTGAGGTGAAGCCTTCAGGAAAAACATGTCCTCCCTCATCAGACTCCAAAGTAATCCTTTTTCAGTCTTTATAAGACTTCTGATGGATCTGGTAAGTCCTCATCCACTCCTACATGACCTGTACCTTCCCTTTTATTTCTCACACCAACTCTAGACCCATGAGTAATGACTACCCTGGATCATTCCAACATAGCATTGTTCTATAGGATTTATCATACAAGGCCTCTAATGGTGTCATACCAATGGTGGAGTTGTGAATTTTGTTGTACCCAAACTCTACCAAGGGTAGGTGATCCTCCCCTTTTGGTACAAAGTATAACATGAAATCCCAAATCATGTCCTATAGAACCTGAATGATCCACTCTCTATATATGTATTTCTAGGGATGAAATTTTATTCTCAAACACAACTAATTCCCAAATTCCTCCTACAATCCTTTCCATAATCGTAATGTGAAGTTAGAATCACAATCTATGACAATCATTGAGGAAAATATATGATGTTGGTCTATATCATGCATATAAATGTGTCCAAATCTATTTACTAAACTCTGATATCAGATGACTAGGAAGTGGGATGACTTAATGAGTCAGTATATGATCACCATGGAATTCCCATCAAAAAGTCTATGTAGATAACATCCCACTTCTACTCTAGAACATAAAGTGGTTGATCCAAACCCACTGGAACCTATTTCTTGGCCTTCACTTGCTAGAAAGTGAGGCCCCGAGAGATAAACTCAACTATACACCTCTTTTTCCCTAGCCACTACAACTGACACTAAATTTTGTTATACATCTCTACCATTCCTGGATGTATTTCTAAGGGGGATATATGAAAGTCCCTTAGTGACACTACTCTTAGTGTGACCAGTACCATCATCTATCCTTGTAAAATGTTGACATGCTCCCCACCTTTAGAAAATTCATTTAGAACATGTCCATAGGATATTTATCCATCAAATGCCTCACAATTGGTATTTCTCATCTGACCCTCCCTGAAATGATGAAGAAAAATATGGGTAAAAACCAGCAACTAGAGTTATGTTGCACTATCTTTATCCACTAAGGATAGAAACACCAACTCCTCCCTAAAAAATGAGAACAAGATATCTTACTGAGATAATATTCCACCATGTTCCCCTTCCTAGGATTATAAACTATCTCAAAGTCATAATATTTTAGGAACTATAGCCATTACCTCTATCATAAGTTGATATTTTCTATAAAAATATGTACTTGGGACTCTTGTGGTCAAAATAGACATCAAATATCTCTCCCATAAGGTAGTGTTTCCACATTCTCAGGGTGAAACCACCACTACCAACTCAAAATAGTGGATCTCATAGTTCCTATCATGAGTTATAAAATATTTTAATCCATAAGTGATCATAACCTACCTCTAAATCAGATCTCATTCAAGCCCAGTCCTTGAGGAATGTTAGAGCACCAAATACTCAACAACCTCCTTTGTCAATCTCAAGATGTAAGTGCTTGAAAACCTCTGCCAAAACTCCTAAAAATCCTATTGGAATATCTTTTCCCACATGAAAGTATGTCCCTTTTAGGTCAATGAAGTCAAGGTCGTCCAAATCCTATATAAATCAGAAATAACTCTGATAGTAGTCTATCAACCTAAGGAATCTCCACACCTTTGATGCACTCTTGGGAGGTTCCCAAACTAACACTTCCTCAACCTTCACTAGATCCACTACTACTCCCTACTCTAATATGACATGTCCAAGTAAGTGGACCTCATGAACATAGAACTTACACTTCGATATATTTCTATAAATATGGTGCCCTCAGATTATTTCTAAAACCATCCTCAAATTACTCACATGGTCCTCTTATGATGCTGAGTACATGAGGATTTCATCGATGAATACTACCACTAACCTGTCTAAGAAGGGCTGAAAAATCTAGTTCATGAGTCCCATAGATACTATTGGGGTGTTAATTACAACAAAGAGAATCACCATGTAATCAAAGTGACCATATCAACATAAAAATGTTGTCTTTGGTATATCAACCTCTTGAACTTGGAGCTTATGATAGACCGATCTATGGTCAATATTTGAGAACCACCTCACCCCTTTCATCTAGTCAGATATGGCATCGATCCCTGGAAGTAGATACATATTCATGATATTCACTTGATTTAGGTGATGGTAATTCACACATAACCTCTATCTCCCATCTTCATTTTTGGAGAACAACATTGAGGCTGACGAGGTGGGCATACTAGGTTTTAAAAATCATTTCCTATGAAAATCCTCTAACTACACCTTTATATATAAATTTTTTATGGTGGAATCTAATATTATGGTATAGATATAGGTTCTATCCCTGGGTGAAAGTATAAAAAATTGATCTCTTGGTGGGGAGGTAACCTGGCATGTCCTCAAGGAAGATGTATTTATATTCTTCCACTACTTCAGGAAATTGAAAGCTCATAAAACAATTTATCCAAGGGAAATACTAGCCAACTGAATACTAATCTATTGTATCCTCCTATATACAATACCATCCTAATCTTCTTGAATTTCCTTTTTATCAATGATGGAAAACGCCATACCATCAACTTGGACACACCAAATCCTCAACCTAAAATAGACAATATGTTCATGAGCTATAGAGAGACAATGCATATCTAAAATGACATCATAAGGCCTCATCGTGGCCATGACAAGATCCAATAAAAATATCTCTCCTCCAAGATTCATGGAGCACTATTTCCAGAAGTCTTTGAGTGCTAAATCCTCTCAGTAGGAATCTCTAAATGAAAGTTTTGAGTCATAAGATCTACTGGGATATACAGATCTCAAACAAGGGATGTGTAATGTAAAGAGAGTCTCACTCTTATTTCTACAAAAACATAATCCAACTCTTGATGCTCTTCCTGATCCTATGATATGTCTTCCACCATATGGACCTCCCTGTTAAAGTTGATACCTCTTTCTAGGTAGGACATAAAACAAGTCCCTCTATTCTTCATGGTGGGATAATAAATCACACCCGATATGTCCTCCCACATCATAAGAGTAGCGCCATATCTTCCTCAGCTCACTTGAACCATCCTGAGAGACCTAGGAATCCAAAAAACTCTATCATGAGACTATTTACAAAAACGAATTGTGTTCCTAGATCCCTAACTGTATCATCAACTTCTAGCTGATAAAGTCTTAACCATAAGTTTCACACTTCCATAACCAACAACCAATAATTTTTAGTCTAGGAAGCTCTCCACCACTAAATCACACTCCAGCACCCTAGCATAGGAAGGGATATATAGGGATACCACTCTAGCCAAGATGTCTTGGTGAATACCATGCTTAAAGGTCTATGGTAAAAATTAGGAGTCATGAACCATGTCCATGGAGTACTATGAAAGGTTAGTAAACCTTGATTCATACTCTATAATGGACATGTTTCCCTTCTGGAGCTCCAGAATATCTTGGATACATACTTCCCACAATGGATCTAGGTAAAACTTCACTTTGAAGAGGTGATAAAAATCTATCCAAGTGAGATTCACCTAATCATTATTATATACCATTAAGTTACCTTATCTCCCTATATATCCATGTAGAATGATCTTTGTTAGTTCCACCATCTGGTCAGGAGGGTTTCTAACAAGGTGGAAAACTTTCCCAACTACCTCAAGACAGTCCTTTATTTCCGGGGGGTCTAGATTACCCTTAAACCTAAGGGGTATCTATTTTTAGAACTCATAAATTGTGCTCAACCTGCACACTTCATCTTCCAATAATATCATAGTAAACTTCTGCTCGGTGGGTAGATTTAATATTGGAAAATCATCCAGAGGTACCACCTCCAACATAGACCCCTAAACTGAAGCATCATCTCTAAGTGGATAATTATCATGATCTCACTATGGAAGCCTAGTTGGTAATAATTGTGGATCCATCTTAAAAAATTCAAGACACACCATGGTCAAAGAGCATATCTTGGTAGCTAACTCAAGAATTAAATAGAAACCAAAACCCATTCATATATGATGTATGTACTGATGTTTTCCATGAAACTAGTGCCTATATGTAATGAGGAAACAAAAATATTATTAGAGTCATGGTGAATGGATACATTAGTCATTCCATGATCACTAGGTTCCCTAGCCTGACAGTCGAATTTGAGACACTTTAACATGGTTTTCATTGTTTCCAAACTGAACCTCGCCACTATAATATCTTCAAACTTAGGTCCTAATATGACCTCTCATATGATATCACTTTGTTATGACCTAGCCCACTGAGGCCCATATGGATAGAAGAAATCCAAGTGTGACACCCCAAACCCTCCTTCAATAGGTATAGAACTAGTGATAAGTAGGTATATCACACACATGGGAGGCCTTATCCTAAGGTACCAGTACACACACCCACATAACTAAACACCAATATAAGAAAGATTGAAAAGGATTGGTGGATAAAAATATGCATTCATATAACTAATCTCACATCAGAGTCTGAAATGAGTATTTAAAAGTTAAAGGTTCAAATATAAGCCCACCAAAATTGATAAAAGAGTCATATCTGCTAATGAGAAGGGGATTTATATCAAGATGAAACTAAAATCCACCTGCTCCTGGTCCTCCTAGGACTCTATCAAAAGGATTTTCATCTTTATAAGACATGACACATTCAATAATATCCCATATTAGAGTGATTGTAACCATACCCAGTAGGACACCTCAAAATCACAAATCATAAATCATCAAAGAGAGGGTGAGTTATCTATATATCAAAAAACTAAGGGAATAAAAAAGATAACCCATATATGTAAAAAGTAATGACACTTCCTCACTACTATAGTAGGATTCCATATGAGGCTCCAAGGTATTTATTTTCTGAGAGAACTCACTCCTCCAGACTTTTTAACACCAATTCCACTCATCTTAGAGGTCATTCCCATCAGGCCACCCTATGAAAAGTTACACATTATAAATCATAGGATTTTGATACATAATTAGGGGAACACACCTAGGGAATATGGGGGATACCTAAACCTATCTGGAATAACCCTCTAGGATAGGGATCACAAGCCCTGAAAATTTGTAACGGGATACTTGACCCAACCTAGGGAAGGATAAGAGAGGATCACTCCTTAGGACACATAGAGGTATACCTAACTCTATCAAAAATTAACACATAAAGTGGATCACTCATCCTATGATTATATGGGATTCCTCACTGTACCCTCATGGAGATAAACCAAGTAGATGTTCCCTACTAATACTCATCTAGACTAAAGAAAAATAGGGCTCCAACCTACACAAAAATGGGTACACTGCGTGTATCAGGAGTACACAACATATCCTACTAAGCTTAGACCTACCAAAGAATATGTTTGTGTATTTCATCCTATTCCTATATACTCAAGATGTTCTTATATACACTGTTCATTCCCATGTACTATGTTCATGCTCATGTACACTTGTTGTGTCTATATACACTGGTCATACTCATGTACATTGGTTGTAGCTGCTCCCATGAACCCATGGGTACACATCGAGTCATCGGATTCAGTTCACATCATGTGTGGAAAGTTCACATGATGTGTGGTATTTATTATTCCATGTAAACCCTAGCCTCCATGGAAGGGGGACCACATGATGTGTGTTCTTCTGAACCACACACTATGTATGCCAGGATTTCACAAAAATTCAAAAATATGTTGTGTATTTTTTCATACCACTGTCACATACGATTCCAATATAAAATCCACTAAATACATTGGATCTAATGTAGAATGGGACTAAAATATAATATCCTGATATTTTATAAATTAAATTACCTTTTTTAATGAATTAATGTCTTATTAAGTAATGTTGTTATTGAAAACATTTGAACTTTTTTTATTATTTTGGACAATTATATAGTATGTTGCATTTAAAATAATATTAAGAATCATAATAATTGATAATATAGTCATTTTATAGTGACCATAAAGATTATTATATTAAGTCTTATGTTAAATTCTAATTAACACATAAGGAATAAGTGATGTCCATGACTAATAGGATCATACCCTATGAAGCCAATTTATCGAAGCTTCTGAGGTAAATGTCATAACTATGTTTTTTCCATGACCAAGCCTAATCTAATATTCAACAAATAAAGAATGAATAAAATAATTTATGAGATAAGTTAAATATCGTCAAGATCATGACCCAAACCATGCTCATCAAACTACCCTAAGAAAGTTCCACCATTTCACACCTTACTCTTAGGGATTACGTTCGTGTAATAAGGGGTTATGTATCTAGACCCAAGTATTATGAGTTTTAAAGTATTAATTGTAATAATATAATTATTATGTTTATTACTTTTCATTATGACTTTATATTTACAATTAAAAATGATTTGATGAAGATTAGATTTTTATAGGAAGAAACCAAAATTGTATTTTTTGAAAAAATACGGTTTTAATTAAAACCCTATTTTTGATAAATTGAATAATTTTTTAATAAATATTATTTTCATCTAATAATATTATTAAATAATATTTATATATATATATAAAGATAATTATATAATTTAATTAAGTCCAATTTAATCTTAATAAGGGTAAGAAAACTATTATTTTCAAAAAACCTGTATTTCTTAATAAATAGGGATTTGATTTAAAAGTGTAAATTATAAAATTTAGAAAATTATTTTGTTAAAATAAATAATATTTTTTAGATCATCATGTAAAAATCAACCAACAGCGAAGTTTTCATAATTTTCAGATACTATCAAATGTTTAGGTAAACATTATATACTGTATGAATATACTATATGTATTATTACATCGTGATTTCAAAAAAGTGATGTAATAAAAAATATAGAGTTTATACTAAACTAGATATAGTTATCCCTTTTAAAATAATTTGTTTTTTAATTTATTTTATTAATTTTATAAACCCTTAATGAATCCTCCAAAACCTATATTATATTTTAAGGTTTTAAAACTAATTATTTATAAACATGACTCACCTCCACATCACCAATGGTATTATTTTAATGATTTTGGTTATTATCCTAATAAAATATTTAAAACCACTAATATTTTATATAAAACAATGGAAAAAACACTAGTAAGGTTTGTGTTTTTTATTATTTTAATATATAGATTATGAAACCTACGTTTAGAAATTAATAAATAATTCCCCTATATTTTTCTATAAAAACCCACAAAACCTATCATTCTTATTCACTCGAAAACCATTTAGAATGAATTTATTCTACCTTTAACTCTTTGTATCCATCCTAAGGTGTTCTCATGCTCTTAAGAAGATCCTCCAATCCTTTTAGAAGTGTCTCGTCAAGATAAGGGAATCTCTCCTCTTCTTTTTATTTCACCTACTTTCCTTGAAATAATCCCCTTTACATTTACAATTTTCCATGTTGAAATGTTTTCTACACATCACTTTACTATAATAATTATTTTTATTTATTATATGACTCCTTTTACTCTAATTTACCCCTTCCATAAATCTTTATGTACACCCGTTATACTATTGAAATTGTCCGGCAATTTTCCATGCCAAACAATTGTGTAGTGACTATCCATCCCCATTTTCACTCAAGGGTATTCACCTATATGTACCTATCCTTAATTTATTGTAAACTTACATTTATATAACCCAATCCTTGATCATGGGGTTAAAATTGATAAAATATAATTCTTATGTTGTATGATCTATGTGGAACATAAATGCATATACATTATATGAATGTGATAAGTGGGACCTGAATTATATACCCCTACAATGCATTGGGTAATGTTTTTATCTAATGATATACCATGTATGGTTCCTATGTGGTTATCCTAATAACACTATGTCATTATTTCTTAATTTTTATTCTTGACTTCTATTTATGATGTCATTATTTATATTGTTTCCATATTCCTATATTGTCATTATGTTATTAACTTATATCATGATTTGATGTTCATGTTTTGTATTCTCACGCATTTTATGTCTCATTGGTATTCCTATTGAATCACATGTTTTAATTTCAGAATTTTATTCTTTAGTTATTCCCTTATTAGGATTTATAGCTCATCTCTTTCTTATGTACATCCTTAGGTTATCCCATGCAGTTTTAGAAGATCTAGGGAATTTAAGGTTATTTTATGGAATTTTAGTTTATTTCATTGTATTCCTATTTCAATTCATTACTCTATGTACCTAATTACCCAAATACAATAGGACTAATTATATTTTTGGATTTTATTAATTTTATATTTATATAATAAATCATAAAATAAATTGTATTAAAGATATGGGTAATCATAGTTGGTAACTGAGGAAGGTCTAGTTATTCTGGGGGATTATGATTGGAAAACATTAGTGAAGGCCTTAGGAGTAAGACTAAACATAGTAAAAATATCCCTAAATTTTAAGTATAGAGTGAGTGGTTTCCAAGTAACCAAATCCCTATTTGAATACTATAAGTGGATGTGGCTATGAGATAGTTTTACCAAAGGGTAATAACCATGAAAAGGGTGCATTGAGTTTGACTCAATCATCACCTAGTGAAAAACAAAGAGGCCTTGATAAAAACCTGGTTTGAAACTCATAAGGTACATGCTTTGTAAAATTCCCAAACTCTTTACAAACCATTTTAAAGTGAACAAAATTTCCCATAATATTTTATATTAGTAAATAGATCATGGATAACTTATATTAAAACCCAAAAATTCATAGCTTAAGGAAATTATCTCACCTATGATTTATCTCTTTAATATTCATAGTTTCCCTCTTATGTGTTTAATATTATTAAAATTATTATACCTAATTTTACCTTTATTTTATTCAATAGTTGGGAATAGGAAGAACTGAGTCAACAACCAATGGGATGAGCAATGTAATGACTACCCAAATGATATTCTCAACCTGATGGGAGTAGGAATCGGGTGAAAATAATTTCTTAGTTAACTCATGTTTTGAATTGAAACTTGAATCAAGGGGAAATACCACATACCCCAAATAAATATAAAGTTTCAATAGAGACCTTTATGTGATAGAGGCCTCCAAATTTCAGTAGATCTTCGATCCCTTAATTGCTGGATAATAGATCAACTACATTGAAAATATCTTATCCATCCTTCAATACTCTGATAAAGAGAAGTACATGTTGGTTGTTTATCGTATAGTGGGAGAAGATGATCAATACTGGATGTTGATGAAAAATATGAATCCAGAGGAAGAGTTCAAATTTATAGAGTGGAAATAATTATAGAAAAAATTTTCCGATAAATATTTTCCTTGAACTCTCTAACTAAAAATGAAGAGGGATTTACTTATCCTAAAGTATAATGATGAATAATCCATCATGGCGTATGAGGTGAACATAAAAATAATCTCATGATATGCCTCCAAATTTTTCATTACCCCAAAAAGTAAAGTTGATAACTTCTTTAGTGGTCTAAAGAAAGGTATATGAAAATATTTTTCCATAGGAGAATTTGGAAGCAACAAGGAAATTTTCTAATGTTTCCTCAAAGTCAAAATGGATATAATTAAATCTCAAGGGTCTCATAGTTTTGGAGATAACAAGTGGAGAATAGAGTTTAATTCTGGTGTAGTGATGGAGAAACCTCATGGGGTAAAAAATTCCAACACCCCACTTATCAAAAGTGTGGGAATAATTATATCAGATATTTCCTAGAGGGAATAAGGAAATTCATTAGGTTTGGTAAGGAAGGGAACATATCTTGAAAATTTCATCGAGATAAACCCACCAATTTTATGGAATAAAGGAATTTCCATCTCAACCCTCAGCCTATTTTCCAATGTTTTACCAATAAGGAAAAATTAAACTATGTGAACCATTTCACTAAGGTGAGGATTTTCAACAAAAATTGACAAAAACAATATCCAAGGCCTAGAGAGAAAGGTTAAGTTTATGAAATCATAACTACTGAGGTGGATCCTAAAAATTATGTGGTGATAGGTATGTTATTTATTCAATCAAGGATAGTAAACATACTATTTTATTCTAGTTCTATCCATTATTTCATATCATGAATGTTTAGAATAACTATTAAAATACCCCCACAAAATATGGAAGTAGAGCTATCAATGAAAATGGTAAATGGGGAAATTATTTAATCCAAAGTATATAAATCCTCTCATATCCATATTTGTGGGATGAAATTCCCAGTGAACCTTTTGATACTTCCTTTAGTATAATTTGATGATATTCTTGGTATGGAATGACTTCCTTGAATAGAGAAAACATAAATTTCCAAGATAAGTAAATCACCCTCTATATCACAAATCACTTTATGATTCTTTAAAAGTTCAAGTAGGAGAATAAATATACTTTGTTATCATCATCTCAATCATGGATATTATTGCCTTATTATTAGGTGTATATAGCTCATATTATTAAGACTAGGAAAAATATCATACTTGATGACATAACCATTGTAAGGGAATATGTTAATGTCTTTCCTAACAAAATTTTGGTCTTCCACCAAGTTGTGAGGTTGATTTATAAATTAATATTATACCTAGAGCTTTTATAATATCCAATACACCATATAAAAATTCAATTATTGAACTTAAAGAGATGAATAAGAAACCACAGGATAATCTGGATAAAGGGTTTATATGACTAAGTGCTTCACTATGGGATGCATTGGTCCTCTTCATCAAGAATAAGGATAGGTCAATGTCCTTATACATTGAATATAATGAGCTCAAAAAGATCATAATAAATAATAGGAATCCTATTCCATAGATTTATGACATGTTTGATAAGCTATGTGGAGAAAATTACTTCTCTAAGGTGGATCTTTGGTTAGGATATTATCAAGTAAATGTGAAGATGGAGGATATCCATAACACTTATTTTTGTACAATGTGTATGCACTATGAGTTCATAGTGATTCCATTTGGACTCACTAATTCTCAAACTATCTTTATAGACATTATAAATAGAGTCTTTAGGGATTACCTCCAAAAATATTTGGTGGTATTTATAGATGATATTATTATCTAATTCAAAATAAAGAGGGAACATGAAGAACATTTTAATTTCTCAATAAATAATTTGTGAAATAAAAATTAATTTTTGAAGTATATTAAATGGATTTTTGGATGGAGAATGTAATATTCATGTTGAATGTTATCACCAGTAAAGGGATATTTGTGGATCCTTTAAAAACATATGCAATTGAAGGTTGGAATAGACCAATATATATAATGGATATCTATATTTTCCTTGGATTATCTTGGAACTGTCATTAATATGTGAGAAACTTCTCATGATTTTCAAGCCTACTAACAAATCTCACTCAGAAGGGAGTGAAGTTTTTATGGAATAGAAAATATGAGGAAAGATTTAAACAGTTTAAGGAGAAGCTAATCACTACACCTATTCTCGCATTACCCACAAGTGGGGAAGGATTTTTTATCTACAACGATTCATCCAAAAATGTATTGGGTTGTGTTCACATGAAATATGAAAATTGATAGCATGTGCCTCCCGCTAATTAAATATACTTGAGCCTAACTACCTATCACATGATCTATAATTATCTATAGTGATATTCACATAAAATATTTGGTGAAATTATCTCTATAGAGGGAATTGTGACATATATAAGAATCCTAAAGGCCATAAGTATATATTCACACAAAAGGAGATTAGTATCGCCAATGAAGGTGGTAATATATGATCAAGGATTATGATTTTTCAATGCATTATCACCCTGGGAAGGTAAACAAAGTAGAATATGCTTTGAGTAGAAAGGATTTTTCAACCCTATCCAAGATGAGGATTTCAAGGGACCCAATATACTTGGATATATAGAGGATGGACATGGAAATAAAAAAAAGGATCTTAATCCTACCTTGATAAAATAATTTCTTAGTCATCCCTTCTTGAGAGTATTAAGAAGGTCTAAAAAGATATTGAGGTTCTATATAAAAATTTATTGAATATTACAAATATAAATATTATTGAAGATGATTTTATAAGGTTTGTAAATTGGATTTGTGTCCCATAAAACCCATAGATGTAGAAGGAACTTATAGATGATGCACAAAGATCTTCCTTCATTATTCATCCATGAAGTACTAAGATAAATAGGGATTTAATGAAAAACATCTAGTAGGATAAAATGAAGATAGAGATTATAGGATTCATATCTCGATTCATGATATGCCAACAAGTTAAGGCTAAATAATAGAATGCTAAGGGTTTGATGAAACAATTTCCCATATTAGTATGAAAATAGGAAAACATGCCCAAGGATTTCATCATAGGACTCCCCAGGATATGTAAAGGAAGTATCACTTTCTAGGTGGTAGTTGATCACCTTAAAAATTCAGTGTATTTTCTTATTATCATGGAATATTTCTCTCTTGACTTCCTCACCAAGATATAAATAAAGTGGTAAGAAAAAATGAAGTTCCACTCTAAATTATGGTTGATAGAGACCCAAATTTTTCCTCAAGGTTCTGGAGAATCTTTTAGAAAGGTTTATATATAGAGTTGAGTTTCAGTGCTTCTTATCACCCTTATATATATGGTCATTCTGAAATAACCAATCAAACTCTAGATTACATACTAAGATTGTATTCAATATATTTCCAAGGATTTTGGGATCAACACCTTACCTTGATAGAGTTCTCATATAACAGTAGTTTCCATTATAGAATTTAAATAGAACCTTATGAGGCTCTATATGGGACAATGATTTAGACTAAAACATTCTAGGATAAATTTATAAAGTGTAAGATGATGGGACCTGATCTTATCCAAGTGATAATAGAGAAGGTTAAAACCATTCAACATCATATGAAATCCATACAAATTAAATAGAAAATCTTTGTATATAATCATCAATGATACTTAGAGTTGATCTCGAATATATGGTGTTCATTGTATATCACCATGGAATAAATTCATGAGGTTTGGTAATAAGGGAAAGGTTAGTAGAAGATGCATCGACCCCTTTGATATCCTTCATCTTATTAGAGTGGTGGTCTATCTACTATCACTCCCACCTGAACAATCTCAAGTATATGATGTGTTCCATGTATCCTTATTGAGGAAGTACATATCAGGCCCCTCACATGTACTGAATCTAGAGGTGGTACCCTTGGAGAATGAACTTTCATATGAGGAGCAGTCGGTGAAGATATCGTATTATAAATAAATATTTATAAGAAATAAGACAACTCACCTTGTAAAAGTCTTGTGGTGGGACTATAAGTTTAATGATGAAACATGGGAACCAGAAGAGGTGATGAAAAAGAAGTACCCACATCTATTTTAGTGTATGAAATAAAAAATTTCAATAGTGAAAATTCTGAAGGGGGGAAGAATGTAACAACCTAGTATTTTATAAATTAAATTCCCATTGTGAATGAATAAATTTCTTATTAAGTAATGTATTTATAAAAAACACATGCACTTATTTGATTATTTTGGATTTTTATAGAGTATTTAAGATATATAAGACCATTAAGAATCATATCCATATATAATATAGTCATTTTATAGTGACCTTTAAGATTATTATATTAAGGGTTATGATAAATTTTAACTGACACATATGGAATGAGCAATGGCCTTGACTGGTAGGATCATACCCTATGAAGCCCATTTATCAGAGCTTTTGAGGGAAATGGAATCACGGGACTTTACCCTTGACTAATCCTAAGCTAGGATTTAATAACTAAAGCATGGAAAAACTATTTATGGGATAATTTTAGGCTCATAGAGATCACGACCCAAACCCTATTTGTTGAACCACCCTAAGAAAGCCCTACCATCACACACCTTACTCGTAAGTCATACCCTAGTGTAATAAGGTTTTATGTATCTAGAACCTAGTAGTATGAGTGTTTAAGTATTCTTTATAATAAAATAAAGATTATTTTTATCCCTTTTAATTATTACTTTATATTTAAAATTATATATGAGTTGATGAAAATTATATTTTTATATGAATAAACCAAAATTGTATTTTTTTTTTTTTGAAAACATATGGTTTTAATTAAAACCCTATTTTAGATTAATTCAAGAATATTGAAATAAATATTATTTTCATATAATATTCAAACTAAATAATATTTATTTATAAAAAAATGATAATATTATTTAATGAATACCAATGTAATCTCTACAAGGGTCAGAAAAGTGTTATTGTAAAAAAACAAGTATTTTTTAATAAATGGTGATTTTGATTTAAAAGTGTAAATTATAACATTTAGAAATTTATTTTCTAAATAACCACATCAAAATTATCCAGTGGTTATTTTTTAATAATTTCCTAAGACAGTTGGATTTTTAGGTAAAAATCAAATACGTTATAAATATATTGTATGTATTATGACATAGTAATATCCAAAAGTGATATAATAATTACTAAAAAGGTTATATAAAACCAAATATGAGTCTCTCATTTAAAATAAGTTTTTTTAAGTTATTTTTTTTTTATAAACCCTTAATGAATACTCCAAAAACTTTATCATATTTTAATGTTTTGAAATCAATTATATATAAACATGACTCACTTCTACATCACCAAAGGTTTTATTTTAATGAGTTTGGTTATTATCCTTATAAAATATTCAAAAAAATCCTATTTGGTAGAAAACATGGTAAAAATGGAAGTTTTTTGGTTTTTATTATTTAATAATATAGAGTCCAAAACCTGCGTTTTTAAATTAATAAATAATTCTCCTTTATTTTCTATAAAAACCCACTCAAAATACCATACCTATTCACTCAAAACCCTTTGAGAATGAATTTAATCTATCGTTACCTCTATATATACCTCTAAAGTTATTCCTAAGCTCTTAATAATCTCCTCCCAATCTTTTAAAAGTTCCCTCTCAAGGTAAGGAACTCACTCCTATTATTTTTATTTTAAGTACTTTCCTTATACTAATCACCTTATGATTTCCAATTATCCATGTTGTAATATGTTTTTATACCTACCTTTATTTTCCTTATGATTTTCATGTAATTAGAGACCACTTTTCACACTCATTTACACATGCATAAATATTTATTGATAGCTGTTATATTGCTGAAATTATACTGCAATTTTCCATGCTAAACAATTGTATAGTGAATACTTATCCCCATTTTCACTCAAAGGTATTCATATTGATGTAATTATCCTTCAATTATTGTTTAATTCCATGCATGTAACCTATAATCCTTAATCATGGGGTTAAAATTGATAAAATTAATTCTTATGTTATATAATCTATGTGGCCCATAAATTCTTGTAAATGATATGAATGTGATGGGTGGGCCCATAAATATATATCCCTCCAATACATTGGGTAATGTTTATTTTTCATGATATTCCATGTATGGTGAATTGGAGGTTATCCTAATAATAATGTTTTATGACGTCTCAGGGATTATATATCAATCCATACTTTTCATATATAAATATTACATCTTTTTAGATGAATATTCAATAAATTTACCAAATACACGTCTGAGGACCATAAAGGTTTAGTGTCTTAGGATACTAGATACACAATATTATTATTTCATGAAATATCTTAAACATCACCCATAAAAACCTTCCTATGTATTAATATTCATATATATACCCAACATAAACCTTTCTTCATAACCTAGGGAAAAGAAACATAAGAAAGGGTGATCAGATATGCTCAGTTAGGGTAAACCTGGGAGATATCAATCGATGATCATATGAAATCATAAGATAATCATAAGTGTATGAAATAATAAACATAACTTATAAATTTCATACCCAATATATCATGGATTGAAAATATGATTCATAGAATGAAACTTGTATCATTTCAAATACACAAATTATAACAGTGATAGGTCATTGTAAATCAATCATGAGCCATAAGTTCATGTCATAAAAGTGTGGCACCAGCATAACTATAGAAACTAATTCATATTTAAAGGTTAAATACCATTCCTATAAAATTCTATTGGATCAAGAATAATCACTTATTTCCAATAGTGTATCATCCATCACTACATGTTTCCCATTGTGGTTCAAGAACATTGACTTGTTTCTAATTGTGGATCAGGCACATAAGCATGCTTCCCATAATTATCTTATGAGATATAAAACATTACCCAATACATTATAGGGACATATAATTCTAGTACCACTGATAACATAATGTAAAACATACATATGTGTGCCACAATATCATAAAATATTCACCATATCATCATATCATAACCCATGAAAAGAAAATGAGTTTCATAACCATTTCACAATTTCATCATAGCACAACCCATGGAAAATAAATCAGGTTCAAAAAAATATCATCATCATAATCATAAAACATCTAGATAAAGAATAATGATGGTATCATTGGATTATAATCCCATAAAAATATAATTAACACCAAAGTATTTTATTTTAAAGACCCGTAAATTTCATGAAAAAAAATTTAAAAATTATTTTGGATTATTACAAGTCTGTCAAAATTGACGGTTCTTGATTCCAAGGTCCGGTGTGCCCAAAACGAATTTTTGAACATTTTTTAAGGTATGTTCAATAAACATACGGGCAGAATTTTATAACTTTTGAGTCGATGCCTAGATTTAAAATATGAGGGCACTGTTGAACTCACAGTGCTAGGTTTCTCTTAAGGGAGGCTTAACTTCGACCACAGTAGGTCAGAAGAAAAAGTTGGTTTTTGGACTTTTTGAAGAATAATAAAATAACATAAAAGTGTTATTTTATTTTCCTACCATCTGTTTAGCAGTGGTGGAGGGATCGTTGGGTTGGCAAGCCATTTAATGGATTGAATCTTCTATTTTTTAACCACACTGTTGAGGGTTAATAGGTTCATTAATTAAAACTCATTAATGACCCTCATTAATCAAACGATGCGTTAATCTCCCTTCCCCTCTATTTAAATGAAGCCCGGGCATAGGTTTTTTACACTAAAGGGAGGAACCTATGATGAAGTTCTATGGCGTCTTCCACCAATGAAGAACAGGGGCTTGGAAAAAAACGTTGGAGGAATCAATATGGAAATGATGAACATCAACGGCTTCATTGAATGTGGATTCTTCTTCCACAACTGTGACGTCTCCTCTGAATCTGAGGTAGGGGTTGTTTATGTTTAAATTCAACATAATTTGTTTCCTTTCCTTGTTCTTGAAAAGCATGATGAGCGTGAATCATCCAAAATTAGTTGATCTACGAATCGTATGAAATTGAGGGTGGATGTTGTAGGAGTATTGAACAGGTTTTATTTTATCTTTGATGATTTAATTATTACTCGATTGATATGATGCTAATGCAGAGGGTGCGAGCCAAACGAACAAGGGCCAAACCCTCTTCCACTTCGATTTTTGTCACATTATTTGAGGGCGGATTTTTATCTTGATGGAATCCAGAATCTGGGAGCCATACAGTGACAGCAGCATCTCAGGAGGCCCTTAGGAGAAAACGGAAGGGAAAACAGACCACCTGAGCTCACCCAGTGGCCCGCAGAAATTCTTCTGGCCGACCATGGTGGCAACAGGGGGTGCATCATCATGCGCTACGGAGGGAAGTTGTGGCATTGAGCCGCGGCGGTCATCATGGGTAGTCGGCCGCATGGCAGAAGGTGGTTCCCCATCGCACACCGCGGAGGGAAGCCACGACAGAGGGGACTCGCACCCCGCGGGTCCCGCTGATAGGAGGGAGGTTCCACGTGGAACTGCCGATTAAATAACCTGAATGGATTTTCCATTCAAGAAGGGGGGAAGCCACCTGGCTGGTGGACCGCGTCATCCACCCAGCTGGTGGACCGCACCAACCACCGGGCTGGGTCGCCCAGCGGACCGCGCCCAACCGAGGTGGGTCAGGATGGTCTTCGGCCTAGCGGGCCGAGACCGTCGCGGACCAGCCCACCCGGGGTGGCCTAGGCAGTTCAGGCTGAGTCGGGTCGGACCCGGACCGGGTCGGGTTGGCCCAAACTGGGTTGGGACGGCCACGGTCGAGGCGGGTTGGGTCGGTCTGACTGGGTCATACTATAGGTAGACCCTTTCAACCCAGATACACTTAAAAGGTTGTATCTTACAAATCAGACATCTGTTTGATGAACCATCTACGCCACTAGAATCCTTGGAATGAGAAGGTCCTTTTGGGATACTCTACCTGGGTTTTGGAGAAAGTTGGAGTATGGCTAGGTTGGATCGAACCCGGATCCAACTGAGACATCGGTACTAAAACGGTTATAACTCACAGATCGAGCGTCTGATTGCCGCGTCGTCTGTCGCGTTGGGACCCTTATGACATGAAGGTTCTTTGGGTTACTTTTTTGTAGAACTTCATGGAAGCTGAGGTACAACTGATATCTTGAGGAGAAGATACTACGGAACTCAAGCACACCGGGTGTGGGGAATCTTGTGGTTGGCTATCATTTGAATAGAAACCCTGTGTGGATCAACATCATAGAAACCCTATGTGGATCAGCATCATAGAGAACCTATGTGGATCAGCATCATAGAAACCATGTGTGGATCAGAATCATAGTGACCCTTTTTGGATCATCATCATAGTGACCCTGAGTAGATCATCATCATAGCGACCCTGTGGGGATCAGCATTCTAGAGACCCTGTGTGGATCAGCATTCTAGCGACCCTATATGGATCAGCAGTGCGCGACTCGGCGAGGGTCATCCTTATAGAGGCCCATCGTGGATCAGTGACATAAAACCCTGTGTAGATCTAAAATGGGACAACTTCTTCATAGTTCAGTTGTGGAAACTTCCCAATAGAATAAAATGATGTATCTTAAGACTAATCATCTTTATTCCTGATCTTTGAGTTGTATTCCTGGTTTGTGCTGAGTCTTTTGATTTTTTCATTATGATTGAGATCATGCTTTTTGGTTTTCCTTTTTGGAATTTGGAGAGACCTTCGGGGGCCTCGGGGTCCCGACTAGGTATTTTTATACTCACCCATGCATAGACTTCTCCCACACCTTGTTGTGTCTTGTGCAGAAGACGAGCAGCTTGACTGAGACTATAGAGAGGCAGGAACAGACTGTACGCGGAGGTGACTGGTTGATGTGGAGAGCTATGGAGATGAGTTGTATCTACCCTTCAAGTATGATCCTTGATGGACGATCTTAGGAGCTATTTTATGTAGTATTTGTATCTTTCAGTTGGGCTTGTATTCCGTTTCCTTTACTTTTAGTACACACTTTTACTACTACAGTTTTAATTCGTGGTTGCATCTTGTTGTGTTCTTAGACTATGTGTTTGTACATGTTTTGAGTAAATACCTTCCCATTTTAGGTAAATTACTTATAATGCTAGTCTCCAACCCCTAGCCTATGGAAGGTGTGATTGGGGTTGTCACAGCACGGGCCCCGGGGGACGGGTCGTGACAAATTATTATCAGATGAGTCAGTTGTACCAAACAACTGGGACTCTGATCTTTCCAATGGAGCAATAGTGTTAAGTGTTTTGAGTGTGATTTTCAGTTCAGGGAGTCCAGTGTTGATGAGGCGGCCAACGTATCCATACATCCGGACACTGAATTCTGATTTCTGACTCGGTGCACAAAAGCACTGATTGTGTGTGTTTTGGAAGTGTTTCACTTTTTATCTCTTTTGAGTCAGCTCACCAGGTATAACTTTTTAATAGTGGTTCACTTATTTCTTTTTAGGATTACTCCACATAGACATCCAGCTAGGATTCTAGAGAGAGTTCACAATGATGGCCCACCGAGCGATGAGGCTTTGGGGTAGGGCCCTCTTACAGTGATATCACCTTCTAGGGGTGAACCAGCAGCACCACCACCCGTTGGGAAGCAGTTACCACCAGACCCATTAGCAGACGGTGCATTCCTACTGAACGCATTACACGAGTTCCAGTGGTAGAGACCTCCGAGGTTTCGAGGTGAGACAGATCCCCATGTATCTAAGGACTGGTTGGAGGATTTAGCATGGGTATTTCACTTAGTTAAGACACTAGAATATTCGATGGTGATCCTAACTGCTAGCCTCTTCCAGGGAATAGTAGGTAGATAGTGGAACTTGATGCTCCAGTTACACGACGGGGCGACCCTCTCCTGGACGGACTTTGAGAGCCTCTTTAGGGCGAAGTTCATTCCAGTGACACTATGCTCTATGTGTATTCAGGAGCTCCTGCACTTACAGTAGGGTAGCCTAACAGTAGACCAGTACTCGGTGAGATTCAATGACCTCTCACGTTACTCCACTGACATTGTACGGGACCCTTTCTTCAAGGCCCAGACCTTTGAGCAGGGTCTCTAGTGGGAGATCAGAACGTCGATGATATAGATCAATATATCGATGCATACTAGAGTGCTCAAGAGAGAATTATTGTTGGAGAGCTTCTTATCTGAGCAGGCACCGATGATGAGAGAAACCACCGGACAATAGGTAGTCGAGTCATCTGCAGCAGGCAGTAGGAAGATGATGCAGAGGTCCAAGTGGTCCAGACCTTCTGAAGGACGACCCCAGGACGTGGGGTTGGAGGTACGGAGCTCACGAGGGAGAGAAGTCCAACAGAGGAGAAGATTGTGCTTCATGTGCAGTGGGTAGGGTCACATGGCTCGCGACTTCCCAACCCGCCATACCGAAAATCAGTAGACGGTTGAGGGACCACCGAGGAAGAGGTAGAGATTCAAGTGAGGAGGTCTGAAGGGTAGAAGATGTGAGATAGGATCAGGTCATGCAGCAGGAAGTGGGTAGAAATTTGAGGTTCTACCGCCACCACCTCCAGGTCATCCACCCTGACCTCAGGGATTATGCGAACAGGGATGAGATTAGCTTCAAGCGGATGAGGCCTATGACCACGGTGCTCCAAAGCTGATTCAAGGTATGATCTATGTTTATTCCACCCTAGTTTCAGTACTTATAGACACAGGTTATAGTGACTCTTTCATTTCCACAAATCTCGTTCAGATCTAAGAGACTTTGGTAGAGCCATTGGATCAATCCTTGCAATTAAAGACTCCTACAGGAGAGGATTCAATGATTACACACTGGTTCCAGTAGTGTGATATTACTCTAGGAGGCGAGATCTTTGGCTGGGATCTCTTAGTAGTAGCGTCGAGGCCTTACGATTTCATCATGGGTATAGACTGGTTATCCATGGTCCATGCTCATATTGACTGTTTTATGCGCAAAGAGCAGTGTGTACGCAAGGATGGGATCATTTTTTCCTTCACCGGTGAGAAGGGAACATTTTCAGCATAGGATAGACTTTCTCTAAGGAGGGTGTATCCAATCACTCATCAGTTGGCTAGCCTCACCATTAGAGAATTTCAAATGAAGAGTCTGATTTATCCTGTAGTGGTGGACCAATATGCGGATGTCTTTCTTGATGGTGTTTTAGGACTACCTCTTCATAGAGAGATATATTTCTACATCGAACTGTACCTTGGGACAACACTGATATCTACAACAGCATATCGAATGGATTTTGCGGAGCTTTGTGAGTTACGGGTATAGTTGGAGGACTTGCAGAGGAATGGGTTCATAAGGCCTAGTGCATCTCCATGGGCATACCTGATTTTTTTCACCAAGAAGACATATGGGAGTCTGAGGCTTTGTTAGGACTATCGGCGCCTAAACCAAGTGACTGTGAAGAACAAGTATCCTCTTCCGATGATCGATGATCTCTTCGACCAGTTGAAGGGAGCATGGTTGTTTTCAAAGATAGACCTCAAATAAGGCTATCATCATCTCAGGGTACGGGACGAGGACGTACTGAAGACAGCCTCCAGATGTCGGTATGGACATTATGAGTTCTTGGTGATGCCCTTCGGTGTGACCAATGCTTCGGAAGTGTTCATGGGGCTCATGAACAGGATATTCCAGCCTTACCTCGATCGCTTTGTGGTGGTCTTCATTGATGACATCTTGGTATACTTAGCGTCAGAGGAGGATCATTCCACGCACATGCAGATAGTTTTGGATATACTCCAAGATAACTAGCTATATGTAAATCTCTTGAAGTTCCAATTCTAGATACGAGAATTACACTTTCTGGGGCACGTTATCTTGGAGGATGGAGTTGTAGTGGATCCAGAAAAGATAGAGGCAGTGCTTTCTTGGGAGCCACCTAGGAGTGTGACCGAGGTGTGGAGTTTACTGGGATTGGATGGGTACTACTAGAGATTCGTACCCGAATTTTCTAGAGTTGTGACACCCTTGTCAGCTTTGACAAATAAGGGACAGCCCTTCGTGTGGATGAAGAGATGTCGGCAGAGTTTTCAGGAGCTGAGGCAGAGACTGATGAGTGCCCCCATATTGAGGCTACCAAAAGAGTGCATTGGGTATATAGTCTACTAATACAAATCAGGGATCGGACTAGGTTGTGTTCTGATGCAGGACTGAGTAGTGATCACCTACAGCTAATGGCAATTGAGACAACATGAGAAGAACTATGCTACCCATGACCTGGAGTTAGCAACAGTGGTCTTTGTACTGAAGATTCCATGGCACTACTTGATGGGAGAATGTTTTATAGTCTACTCTGATCACAATAGTCTCAGGTATATCTTCTCACAGAAGGATCTGAACTAGAGACAATGATGATGGCTAGAGTTCCTCTAGGACTATGAATTTGATATAGTCTACACTCCTGGGAAGGGGAACATAGTAGAAGATGCACTCAACAGGAGGTCTATTCTATAGTTTCTGAGTGAGGCGATAGAGCAGCTAGCCGCGTTGTAGTTATGCTTCGTAGACAGTGATAGAGAAGCTTACCTCCAGTCTATGACAGTTACTCCCCCACTCCTACATCGAGTTATGGAGTCACATCTTGGGGGCATTGATTGTGATGCCCAACGTACTCAGACATCCTTAGGACACGCTCCTGATGGATTTTCTGAAGGTGGGGAGCACGTAATCCTCTTCAGAGGACGTACTATGGTACCAGTGATGATATAGGAGGAGGTGTTGAGAGAGTTACATACATCCCCTTTGGAGGTATATCTTGGTGTGGAGAAGATGTACCAGGACCTCTGGCATCGGTACTAGGGTCCAGGGATGAATAAAGCAGTGGCAGAGTTCGTATTGTGATACCTCACTTGTCAGCAAGTGAAGGTCGAGCATCAGGAACCAGTATTCTTATCTCAGCCACTTGAGGTACTGGAGAAGAAGTGGGATGGTATCTCCATGGAATTCGTGACAAGGCTACCATGTACTTCCGGGGGCCATAATTCCATCTGGGTGATCGTTGACTGGCTTGCCAATTTTTTCCACTTACTACCCATCTGAGAGTAGGGATCAGTAGAGAGATTAGGATGCCTCTACATACAGGAGATCGTACGGATTCATAGGGTTCCATCAACGATCATCTCAGATCACGACACTTGTTTTACATCCCTCTTATGGAAAGGATTACAAGAGGCATTCGGGACTCAACTAAGTTTGATCACCGCCTTCCATCCTTTGACATATGATCAGATGGAGTGAACAATACAAACACTCAAGGACATGTTTCGTACTTGCATCCTTGATTTTGGTTGCAGTTCGGAGGACCACCTTCCACTGGTGGAGTTCGCATAAAACAACAGTTATCACTCCATCATCAGCATGGATCTATTTGAAGCCATGTATAGGTGACCTTGTAGATCACCACTATGTTGGACAGACCCAAAAGAGTCAACACTTATGGGTCAAGAGTTGGTACATGCTACCACAGAGAAGGTGAAGATCATCCGGGAGAGGATGAAGATTGCACAGAGACGGAAGAAGCCTTATGCCGATAGGAGATGGAGACCCTTGGAGTTTGAGGAGGGATACCATGTCTTTCTATGGGTCTCACCCCGATGAGGATTACAGAGGTTTGGACAGGGTGACAAGAAATCTTCTAGGTTCATCGGAACTTTCTAGATCCCCAGCTGAGTAGGCGAGGTGGCGTACCATCTAGCTCTTCCCCCACAAATGCACTGGGTGCATAATATTTTCCATGTGTCACAGCTGAGGAGGTACGTGCATGATCCATATCACGTTATCGACTAGGGAGAGCTAGACATCGATGATGGGGTGAAGTTTACGGAGTTCTCGGTGGAGATAGAGGAGCGACAGGAGCAGCTCCTTCGTGGGCGTTCGATTCCTCTAGTACGAGTTCGTTGGTAGTATGGGAACCTCCAGGAGAGCTCATGGAAGCGAGAGGCTCAGATACATGCTCATTACCCCCATTTGTTCCCCTAGTTTTTTTGTAGATTTCGGGGATGAAAATCCCTAAGGTGGGGAGAATGTAAAGACCTGGAAATTCAATGTAATTTTTTTAAAATTATTTGGGATTTTTACGAGTCTGTGAAAATTGATGGCACTTGATTCTGAGGCCTAGTGTTCCTGGAACGGATTTTTGATATTTTTTTAAGGTGCGTTCAGTAAACATGTGGGCGGAATTCTCTAGATTTTCAATCGATGCTGGAAATTGAAACCTGAGGGCACCGTTAAACTCGCAGTGCTAGATTTCACTTAAGAGAGGCTTAACTTCAATCGTAGTATGTCGGAAGAAAAAGTTAGTGTTTCAGAATTTTTTAAGATTAATAAAATAACACAAAAGTGTTATTATATTTTCCTACTACCAGTTGAGCGGAATTGGTGAGAATGTTGGGTTGTCAAGCCATTTAATGGTTTGACTCTTCTGTTTTGTAACAACACCATTGAGGGTTAAGAGGTTCATTAATTAAAACTCATTAATGAACCTCATTAATCAAACGATGCATTAATATCACTACCCCTATATTTAAATGAATCTCAAGCTTGGTTTTTTGATACAGAAGGGAGGAACCTCTAAATAAGTGTTGCGGCGTCTTCCACCAATGAATAATGGAGGCTTGGACGGAAACATTGGAGGAATCAATCTGGAAACGATGAATGCTGACGGCTTCATTGAACGTGGATTCTTCTTCAACAATAGCGACATCTCCTCCAAATATGAGGTAGGGTTGTTTATGTTTAAATTCATGATATTTTGTTTCCTTTCCTCTTTCTTGAAAATCATGATGATCACGGATCATCCAATACGAGTTAATCCACGAATCGTATGAAATTTTGGGGTGGATGTTGCGGGAGTATTGAATGGGTTTTAGTTTATCTTTGATAATTTAATTACTACCCTCTTTATATGATGCTAACATGGAGGGAGCAGGCCAAACGAACAAGTCTCGGACACTCCGACGCTTCGTTTTTTGTCGCGTTATTTGGGGAAAAATTTTCATCTTAATGGAATCCTAAATCCGAGAGCCACGTAGTTACGACATCATCCAGTGAGTCCTATAGGCACAAACAGAAGGGAAAATGGACCACCGGGGCTCACCAGGTGGCCCGCGGAAGTTCTGACGGTGTTGCACTGGCACGGCGGCGCTGGGGACCGGCGTCGGCAAAACACGGTGGAAGTAGGCAGTACATAATCACGCACCGTGTAGAGAAGTTGCGGAATCAATACGCAGCGGTTATCAAGGGAGATCGGCCCTCAGACGGCTGCATTGCCGAAAGGAAGTGCGCCATCACATGTTGCGGAGGGAAGCCACAGCTTCGAAGCCATGGTAGAGGGGACCCACGCCACATGGCGAAGGGGACCTGTGCCCCACGGGTCCTGCTGATAGAAGGGCGGCGCCACATGGTGCCATAGATTAAACAACTATAACATATTTTTCATTCAGAAAGGGGGGCGGCCACCTAGCTGGCGGACTGGGCCAGCCACCAGACCGAGTCACCCAGCGGGCTGCGCCCATCCGAGGTAGGCTGGACCAGTCCGCGGCCCAGTCGGCTGAGCCCGCCACGGCCCAGCCCACTCGGGCCGGTCCATCCGGTTTAGGTCAGGCTGGGTCAAACCCGGATTGGGTCGGGTCTACCCGGACTGGTTCGGACTGGCCCAGGTCGGGTCGGGTCGGGTCAGACAAGACTCGAACCCTTTCGACCCAGATACGCTTAAAAGGTCTTATCTTACAAACCAGACATCTGTTTGATGAACCGTCTATGGTGATGGAATACTTGAAATGAGACGGTCCTTTTGGGATACTCTACATGGGTTTTGGAGAATGTTGGAGTACAGACGGGTTGGATTGAACTCGAATCCAAGGGGGCCCTCGATACTAAAATGCTTATAAATCACATACATGGCATCTGATTGATGTGTCATCAGTCTCATTGGGACCCTTACGATATGGAGATCCTTTGGGTTACTCCTTTGTATAAATTCATGGAAGTTGAGGCACGACCGATATCTTGAGGAGCAGATACTACGGAACTCAAGTGCACTGGGTGCGGGGAATCTTGTGGCTGGATGTCATTTGAATAGAGACCTTGTGTGGATCAGCATCATAGCGACCCTGTGTGGATCAGCATCATAGTGACCATGTGTGGATCACCATCATAGGGACCCTGTGTGAATCAGTATCATAGGGACCCTGTGTGGATCAGCATCATAGAGACCTTGTGTGGATCAGCATCATAGCGACCTTGTGTGGATCAGCATCATAGCAACCCTGTGTGGATCAGTATTCTAGAGACCTTGTGTGGATCAGCAGTGCGCAACTCGATGAGGACCAGCCTTAGAGTGACCCATCATGTATCAGCGACATACGAACATATGTGGATAGACAATTGGATAACTTCTTCATGGTTCAGTTGTGGAAACTTTCTAATGGAATAAAATGATGTATCTTAAGGCTAATCATCTTTATTCCTGATCTCTGAGTTGTATATCTTATTTTGAGACGAGTCTTTTGCTTTGTTCTTTGTAATTGAGATTGTGCTTTGTGGTTTTCCTTTGTAGAATTCTGAGATACTTTCTGAGGTCTCAGGGTCCCTACTGGGTATTGTTATACTCACCCCTCCACGGGATTCTCCTACACCTTTTTGTGTCTTGTGAAGACGATGAGCAGCTTGGCTGAGCCTATAGGGATCCAGGACCAGACGATACACAGAGGTGACTGGTTGACGTGGAGAGCTGCGGAGACGAGTTGAACCTACCCTTCAAGTAGGATCCATGGTGGACAATCTCAAGAGTTGTTTTCTGTTGTATTTGTATCATTCGGTTGGGCTTGTATTCCGGACCCTTTACTTTCAGTACATACTTTTACTACTCCAATTTTACTTCATGGTTGCATCTTGTTGTGTTCTTGGGCTGTGTGTTTATACAATTTTTGAGGCAATACCTTCCCATTTTAGGGAAATGTCTTCCAGTGCTAGTCACCAACCCCTGGACTATAGAAGGCGGGATTGGGCTTGTGACAGAATGGGCCCCGGGGGACGGGTCATGACAGTTATCATAGATGAAAAATATTTTAAAATAATCACTCAAATATTTCTTGAGGAAAATACCATTTTCATTTTGAAATCACTTATTTAAAATATAAAATATCAAAAATATTATGGAAAAAAATTTAGAAAATAACCTTGAAATTTTTTAAATTAATCTTCATAGCATTAAGCATTCATGATGGTGGGAAATTTTATTCATGTTCTATAAGTTAAAAGAAAAAATTCCTTTCTCACTTATTTAGAAATTCAAAAAGTGAATTATTAAAAAAAACAGAATATTCCATTGAAAACTTATTATATAAAATACATATTTGGTAAAAATGAATTTAAAAAATCATAATATATTAGTAAATAATTTTTTAAAACATTTTTTAGAAACATAGACATGGATGAAAAAGGATTTTTGACAGAATATTAAAACATAGTCATTTTTTCTTAAGAAAATTGTTTATATATTGAGTACTTTAAAGTGAGGAAAATAAAAGGAAAATATTTATTCTATATAAATAACCAGAGTGTAATAAAATTAAATTTATTTATCTTTTAATTATTATATACTTTACTTAATGGTTATTCAATCATAAACAATCTTGAATAAAATAGGATTGAACCATAAATCCCTTACCAAAAGTCTCATATTTCTTCATATTAGTTAGAAACTTTTTTATAATAAATATAGATTTATTATACATATATTCCATAACCATAATAATATCTATCATACAATTTATTATTTAATTATGACATCTTATAACCCATTTATTAACAAATCTTTATAAAATTCACTATTCTTGAAGATAATTGCTTCATTTTTTATGCATGTTTTTGTTTGGAAGTCCTGGTCCTTGTACTTTTATTATGATTACATAATACCCATAATATTAATCATGATATAAATATAATATATATTAATTATATATATATATACTTATAGTCATCCATAAAAGTAATATATATATAAATGATTTACACTGTTCATTGAGACGACAGGTCGTACACATGTATGAATGCTTTTTTCATTTTATAAAGGGAAAAATGATAGAAAGATACATAATATTTTATAATTAAAACCCATAATAATATCATAAATATCATATGTAATAAATATTTTCTATCTTTATAACCTTTTAAGTAAAATGATTTTGAAAAATGAATTATAATACTCCATGGAGATGGTAAGTCGTACATACGCATGAGCAATGTTTTCATTTTAATTATGATGGAAAGGAGGTGGATAATGGTTCTTATATTCACATAATAAAAAATAATCATATTTAATATACTTAATTAATTATTTTATAATGTATAACATTAATTTTAAAGAGGTATGATAATAAATAAAATTAAAAATGCTTGGTTTAGATTTATATCTCTTCATTGAGAACCCTCTTTTGTCTTACACCGTAAACCTTGAAAATATGGTATTTTGGAAAGATAATAATCTGTGGGAAATGAGGAATGAATATAGGAAGGTATTATGGTATGTAGTGTAACACCCCAAGCTTCCACTGTACGTTTCCCTTCGAATAATGCAATAGCGTGTGTTGTACGCAACCTCGAGCTCTAACACACACCACAACTAATTAAACTAGCCGTTGTGAATAGTAATACCAACTTTTTGAAATTTTATAAATTTTATTTATCAAAATGGACTTCATTTTTGGATTCAGAATATTGAAATTAGCCTATGGTGAATTTTTGGTATTTTTCTGAGAACTTCTAAATTTTTATGAATAGTGAAAAATACTTAAAAACAACTTTTTTAATCAAAATAATTTATAGTGATAAATTATAATATTTAGTGGTTTTAAAGTATAATTAGAATATATTTTTACCATTTTATCCAATGGTGGTCATTAGAATTAATTTAACATTGAAATTGGACATAAACAATTGCCAAACTTTTGATATAAATTGTTTCTTAAAAACACGCTATTTGTTGTAACAGCGGGAATTAATTATAAAATTAATTAATACAACTTATATGTTTGGAATTTTGTAAAATAGACATCATTTTTGAATTCGGAATATCAATTATAGCTTAGGGTGAAATTTTGGCCTTATTCTGAAAAACTTCAATTTTTGATGAATAGTGAAACCACTAAGTGGTTGTTAAAAACTGATTTTTCGTTAAAATGAAATATTACCACTTCTGTGTCTTGATTTTCAAAAATCCGACATACATGGTTGTCATTAAGAAGTAAAATGTGGTTCAATGAGATTAAAATAATTTTTTGGTGAATAGTAACTTTTAAGTTCTTAATCGCGATTAGAGGTAATTAGTGAAGTTTAAGGTACAAATAATGTTTTAATAATATGAGATTAGCATGACACTTGTCCTACTCCTATTGGATGAGTCATGGCCGACCAAGACAACCCATGGGTCAACTTGGGGACCCCATGGAGCCACTTTAGTTGGAAAATGACATTAATATATATTTATTTAATGTTAAAATTAAATTGACACAAACATGAGTTCTTTTACTAAAACAGTTTTTAAGTGGGGTTACACAAGTCCAAATTTTGACTATAAATATTCATTAGAAATCTAAAACGATTTCCTACATCATAGTATTTTTTTTATAATTTTTAGACATTAAATAAAGTAAATTATTTATGACATCATTATGATGCAGCGATGACCTCATTATTTAACGATTTAAATAAAATGAGAAGATAATGAAAATTCCAAGGCTTACACTTGTCCAAAGCCTATTGGATGAGGAGATTTAGAAACCTTATCACCTTAGCCTCGAATTATATAAGTGTGGGACCTTTGGAATCCGAAAATCATTGTGAAATAATGTAACATTTCAATCTTTCCAAAAGTGCCCCTCCTCTCCTCTTACAAAAGGCCCCCACCTCTACCACCTTATTCAAACTTCCAAGCCTTTTGGTTCGGCCAACCCCTGCCCAAATACTCTCCCAACTTCTCTCCCTTCATCCTAGAATCTTTACTTTATTCAGAAAGCCATCCTAAGGAGTCCTTTTGATCAAATCAAAAGGAAGAACCCGAAGAAGAGGTAACATTTTCATCACCCTCTTTCAAGTTTCTTTCTTCTTCCACTCCCTCTTTGTTTATTATTTCAATTCTAAAATTATAACTCCAGTATCTTCTATATACTGTGATGTTATTATAAATATGGAACAACCATATTCAGTATTCTACCCATCATTTGAGTGACATGTCACCATACGTGCGTACGTACGGCTTACCGTCTCCACGTCGTGGTGTAATTGTTATTCAATATATTATTATTTAGATGGGTATAAAAATGATATGTAATTCATGTAAATAATAAATATAACATGATAATGATTATGTATATATGATATACTATCCAATTATATATTATTTTAATATCAAAATAATGATATTGTCGCTCGTGCGTACGTACGGACTACCGTCTCCACGAACGCGATGAGATTCATTCTCCGTCGTATCCATTCAAGTATAATTATCATTTGATGATTTAAAAATAATGTTTAAGTACATGATATCATTCTGGATATGAATAAGATACAACCTATCCATGAAAAACACGACTTACGTAACAAAACATATAAAAGAAAACGAGTAAGTTAACACCCGAAACAACGATAAATCTAAGATATTGTTAACAAAGCAATGTTAAAAGATCATATATGATATCATATGAATGTATATGATTCTTGTATAATTTAATAACAATTATTTCACCATTATACAGGAGGTTAACCTACCCCAACCAAGGAAAAGTACAAGGTAAGGGTTTACTTCACAACCTCTTCATTATCCAAGGTTGTTTATACATAATTATCTTCTGGGACCTCGTTATCATCCACATCCATGTTTCTTCAAAATGTATTTCAAAACATTTTTATTATTTACAAGAATATGGGTTAAAGTCATTTATACCCTTTTTGACTTTTTATAAGAGGAATCTTTCCACCATTATGAAATCTTCAAAGCTTTCCTTACAAGCTTATAAGAATATTTTCAAGAAAATGTTTTGTTTTATATGGCTCTTAAATGATTTCAAAAATAGAAAGAGATATTTCTCTAAAAAGTGTTTTGATTTCATCTATGTCAACAACCTTTGATGGATTTTATGCTTATTTGAAGTTGATTTATTATAATACAAAACTTCTATATTGTATTGAAGGTTTTGTGATATGTTTGACTGTGGATGTGCTATTTTATACCATTCATAGTTTATGGTGAAATTATTGACATTTTGTATGCTAGTTTTAATACGAATGTTTATGTTATGTTTAAACCTTTTCATATGGGAATGCATTGGACTTAATATGTGACGGGTGGAGCCCGCTATAGCTCCTCGATGCATCGGTAGGTCTCATGAGACAAACTAGTGTCTTGGCACAAGGCCTTGACAAAATCTTATTTGTGGTCTTGGCACGAGGCCTTGGCTACGTGGTTATGATAGTCTGACATTATGCATTCCAACATTATGAAAGTGGTTAGTGATTTTGCATGTGATTATTCGATTAGTAGAATATCCATGTGAATGAGTATATGGCATTATTTCATTTTAATTTTTCCATATTTTGTTGATGTTCAAGTTTAAAAGGCTTTTGTTTTAGCTATACATTGCCTTAAATGATTATGTTTTCTTATAAAAGCTTCCGCAATATTGTTATCCTTACTGAGCATCTGAGCTCACCCCTTTCAATGTTTTAATATTTTCCAGGATGTGAAGAAGTGTATTATTACTGACTTGCAAGAATAGTCAGTGAGGATATGAGTGTGGACTATGAAGACCATGTTATTGTAGTTTGTTTAATTTTTGATGTAATGAAAGAATTATGAATGTATCTAGTGTTTCCAAGGCTACTAAACTAATCGGTCTTTCGAGACTTGATCTTTTGTGATCATGCCAATGTTACGAAGTAATGCACCGACTCTGGGTAGCTGGGGTCGGGGCGTTACATGTAGTTTCTGATATATTGATCTCAGGAAGTGTATATAAGAGAGGAGAGGTGGTGTCTTTTTATATGGGAGGGAAAGGACACCCTTGTAATTACCTAAAAGATTAAATAATATAAAATAATAATCATGTAAAGTGGCACCAAGGCCACAAAAATTTTAAGATAATATGTGATAGGGTCAAAACAAACTCAACCAATCACATTTTGGATTGTTTTGTATAACTTTTAATCCTTATTTTTATTAAACAACACTAAATCTCTTTTATCCTTAACTATGGTAAATTAAATTTTTACCATGATAACATAATTATATTTCCAAAAATAAAAGGTTCATTATAAAAAAAATTATATATTATGATTATAAATTTTAAATATATTTTATCATATTCAACTTCTATAGGTGATAGAAATTACTTTTAATATATAAAAACAAAACGCATGGAAAATGGTTTTTAAGAAAATACCATGTTTAAGAGTAAAAATCATTTTACCTTTAATTAATTAAAAAATTGGTTTCCATGAATTTTTTTGGTAAAATAATAAACTATTTAATTTTTTTAGACTTTTTTATGAAACCAAAACCTAATTGAATCTTCCAAACATTCCATTAATTACAAAGAATCAAAAATAGTTTTAATTTGAGTAAATTATAACTTATCTTCACAAAAGTGAAGTTACGGTTCCAAATTTTAAAAAAATGTTTTAAAATAAATTATTTAACTTATTAAGGATTCCTTTGGTAGAACACCACTTCATATAATAGGATAAATATAGTTTTTAGGGTTATTTTAATGTTTTAACCCATGGTTTTATCTAAATTTTACCCCTTTTACGAAAAAGATAATTGTTTACTATAGTTACTATTTATAATGAAAAAAAATTAATTTTTTTCTATTATATTATATTATTTATTTTTATTAAAAATATGAAATAATTTTTACCAAATTTAACTCATATAATTATAAAATTTTTATTTCAAATTAAACCTGCAAAACACGATAAAAAGCAGATTTCCATATAAAACGTTGTTTTAAGTATAAAAGTGTTTATATAAAAATTAAATCTAAAAAAATTAATTCATAATGACAAAAATTGGATTATTAATAATATATTTTAACTAGTGATACTTTTAAAAACATTTAAAAAAAATGAAACTTTTTAAATGCTTTAAATGAAAAAGGAGGTTTTCAATAAAAATCAATATTATTCACTATTCATTAAAAAATTAATCTTTTTAGAAAATTATCAAAAAATCACTATAACATAATTTTTACATGAATATTTAAAAAATGAAGTTAATTGGTTCAAATAAATTCTCTAAAAGGGTAATTAATCAATTATTTTATTTGTTCACAAAAAATAATAAAAATCATTTTTTAAGAAAATGTATTTTTGAGTCATATAAAGACTTTACTAAAAATTGAGTACTTAATTATATGTTTGTTTAATTTATCTAAAACCTTTACACATAATTTTAAAAATGTATTTATTTCTATTCAATTCACCAATTTTAATGACTAGGTGATAATTTTCACATTAAACAATATTATTTCAATAGTATATCATGGTTTATTTAAACCCGATGTTGTATGTATCGTAATTTTTCGAAGAAATTAAATTTATTTGAAAAAAATATCATAAAATTTTTAGATGTTACATTTTACCCCCTTAAAAATAATTTCACCATTAAATTTAGATTATTTCAATAAAAACACATAGGGATATATATGTTTCATTACTTCCTTAGGTTCCCAAGTAGCTTCTTCAAATTTATGATCCCCCAAAGAACATTAACCAGGTGAGTGGTATTTTTCTATAGAACTTTATCTCTATGATCCAAGTATTATAATGGATGCTCTTTATAAGAATGATCATAATCCAGTGTTATGACCTCTAATTTTAGTTCATGTGAAGGATTAATTATGTAATTCATCAGGAGAGATACAAGGAACACGTCATTAACTTGGGAGAGGTTAGATGTAAGCTCTAAGTGATAAGATATCATACCTACTCAATCAAGAATCTTAAAAGGGGAAATATACCTAGGGATTGGATTTCCTTTCTTCTCAAATCTCATAACCTTGTTCTATATAGAAATTTAAATAAATACCTTTTCACCAACTTCAAACTCAAGATCTCACTGTGATTTTCAGAATAACTTTTATATCAACTCTGAGCTACCTTGATGTGGTGTTGAATGGTTCTTACTTTATCTACCATTTCCTTAGTTATCTCAGGTCCAAATATCTTTCTTTATCAAAATTCATCCCATCACATTGAAGTTTTTCACTTCCTTCCATTTAGGGATTCATAAGTATCCATCTAAATTCTTGAGTGAAAGTTATTATTATAAGAAAACATGACTAGAGGAAAGTGTTGATCCCAAATACCGTTAAAATTAATATAATGAGATCTCAAAATTATTTTAAGGTTTTAATAGTTATCTAAGATTTTCATCTATCTAATTATGATAAGTTGTACTGGATTTAAAATATGTACCCAAATCCAACATAATAATTTTCCATAACATTGAGGTAAATCTCATATCCTGATCAGATACAATAGAATATGGTACATCATGAAATCTTACCACTTCCTTAATATATATTTTTTAAATCTGATCAAGATATAAATATTATCTAATAAAAATAAAGTGTGTTTAATTCATAAGGTGGTCAACTACAACCCAAATAGTATTTTGTACTTTAGATGTTTTGGGGAATCTGATTACAAAATCCATGGTGATGTTTTCCTATTTACATTCTAGTATAAGTAATGGTTTTAACATCCCCTTATAATTTTGTCTCTAATCCATAACTTACTAACATACCAACCACCGGGATATGTATTCTGCAATATCCATTTTCATGTTGCCCCACCAGAAATACTCTTTTATATCTTTATACATCTTCATTATTTAATGACTAATAATGAATGATGAATTTTAAAATTCATCCAAAAAATACTTCTTAAAATATGGTATGTACATGAAACATACATGGTTACTGAACCTTATCATTCCATGATAATCAATGTTGAACTTAGGGAAATTTCTCATCTTTTTTTCTAGCTCTTCATCTTCCATTTATACCTCTTTAATCCTTACATAGAGAGATGGTTGAACATTCATTCTAGAAGGATGATATTTCTACCCTCGTTTATGATTTATAGGTAAATTATTTTCAAATTTATAAATATTTGATCTTTTTTTATCCTCATCATAGTTAAGTAAGCATGATATTTTCAAATCAAATCATTTTCCTTCTTGTTTTCCTTCCCAGGGTGGTAATGTATTGAGCAGTCATGATATTTAATCAACTCCAAATATCTTTACATGCACATATTCATCTATTTTTTAGTGAATATATTATTTATTATTTTATTAACAATATATATATCACATATTTCTCTATAAATAACATACCTCCATATTTTAAAACCTAAATTACCATAGCTAACTCTAAATCATGGGTTTGGAAATTTTTCTCATAAACCTTAAAATTTCATGAGGAATAAGTTATAACCAACTCATTATGCATGAGAACGTATCCCAATACCTTTTTCAATGCATAACTATATATTAATACCCCTTATCCACTATATTTTAATGTAATAATGAGTACACTGTGTAACACCCCAAGATTTTATGAAAAATATTCTTCTAATTTCTTTGATGTCTTGTGTTGTATGCTACACCAAGATTAGCTTGCACTATATGCAACACCATATTAGCTTTAAGTACATACAAACACTATTCTAGTCTTGTTTTTCACTCCAGAGCAACCTTCCTCAGTAGCGTGTGGTGTACGCAATACTGAGTTTCACTAAACGAGATATTATTATAATATTATTATGAACTAGCCGTTATGAATAGTAATAACCACTTTTTAAAATTTTATAAATTTTATATTTCAAAATGGACTTCATTTTTGGATTCGGAATATCGAAATTATCCTAGGGTGAATTTTTGGTATTTTTCTAAAAACCTTCAATTTTTGATAAATAGTGAAGACACTGAGTTACTATTTAAAAACCGACTTTTTATTTAATAATTATTTATTTTATTTAAATTTATTTTAGGTCAAAAAGGATACATAATACCTATAAATGTTCAATTTAATTAATTGGAGTCTTTTTTATAATAATTTTAGATATATAAAAATGTTATTGAACTTTTTACCGTCTTTTACCCACCTCCTAGGAGCATTTGCAAATTTACATAAAACTAAAATTTACTGCTTCTGTGAGTTGAATTTCAAAAATCCAAGAGACACGGTTGATATCAGTACGTAAAACTTGGTTCAATGAGATGAAAATATTTTTTGGTGAAAAGTAACTTTTTACTTTTATTTACCACAGTTAAAAGTAAATATGGTAATTATGGGTAAAAATGATATTATTATTACCCTAACACATGTCCTAATTCTATTGGATTAGTGTAATTCGACCAAAAACAACCTTAGGAATAAAATATGACCCTTTAGGTCCACTTGGATTAGATTAGGACATTTATTGTTATTTAATTCAAAGAAGAGTTAAAAGAGTTAAAATCAAAGTTTAATAACTAAAACATTTTTAATATAGGGTCATATATAAGATAAATTAGAATATAAATATTCATTAGAAAGATAAAAATATTTACTACATAATGTTAGTTTATTTATAATTTTTAGACATTAAATAATTTAATTTATCTATGACACAATGATGATGCAGTAATTACCTTATTAATGAAATTTTAACATAATTGATGTTATAAATACCCAAATAAATGTAATTTGAGACTTTTTATCAATTACACTAATTTTCTAGGTTAATATGACAAGTTATTATTTATTAAATTAACTTTTTTCTAACTAATCATGTTGTTATGATTTTCACAAAAATCAATTACCAAATAGTGTCAAAATTGACATAAAATAGTTTTTAAAAAGAAAATATTATATTATTAATTGATATTATATTCCTAAAAATCTAATGTTTTTCCAAATTACTTATATAAGGTTATATATATTAATAATGAACCACTTTGGGTTATTTTGGCTTGTTATAGTAAGTTTATTAACCATATAATATAAAAATACAAAAAGACATGGTAAATGTCAAATTAGTTAACTAAGAGTTAAATATAAATGATAAGGTTAAAAGAGTAACCTAAACATGTATAAAACATATTTTTTGAGATTATTTAGACCTATCCCCACTTTATCTTAGAAATAAATCAATTTAGAGCTATTTTAAACTGAATATTACTTTATTATAAAATAATATTTTTAGTTTTTCTTAAGGTGCCCCTCTCCTCCCTTATAAAAGGGAACCTCCTATCTCTTCTCTTCACACAATTCGGAGCCTTAAATCTCGGCCAACCCATGACCATTTCAATTATAAACTTCAATATAAACATTATAGAGGTTCTGGTCTCCTCAAAATACCAACTCTAGTGCCTTAAGAGGAAGCTTAAAAGAGGTGTTTCGAAGAAGAGGTAATCTCTTCTACCGATTCTTTCAAGTTTCTTTCTTCTTCAACTTCTTCTTCTTTAGTTTTTTCATTATAAAGTAATAACATAAGTATCACTAATATACTTATATGTTATTATAAATATTAAACAACCCAATTTCACCTTCTATCCATCCTACGGAAAACGAAATCACCGCGCGTGCGTACGTACGGAATATCGTCTCCACACCGTGGTGTAATCTGTTTTTCCACCACCACCTTACTTGGATGGGTATAATGGTGCAAATAATAACTATATATAGTTATTATAACATCATACTGATTCTGAGATATTATATCATCCACTATAATTCAATTCATTAATTATGGGAATGATATCATTGCTCGTGCGTATGTACGGATTACCGTCTCCACGACGCGATGAGATTCATTCTCCATGTTAACCATTCAAGAATGATTATAAAGTATATATAATGAATAATAATGAAATATATGACATGATAAAGCTACTATATTTATGTATATATATATATATATATGTTTTTCATCTACTTACTTCCATTCAAGTCAATAATGAAAGGAAAACAGCGTTCATGCGTGCGTACGGCCTACCGTCTCCATGAACGGTGTATTTCATTTCATTTATCTATCTATTATATATATATACTGAATATATACTGAATATATATGATATATAAATACTTTTTTACATTCTGGAAGTAATTAAATCAGTATATAAGTAATAATATCAAGAACAACAAATCAAAACACGTGCGATAAATGAAACGATTTTACCCAAAACACTGCTTTAACATGGAATTTACAAAAGAACGGGTAATATAAAGTCATAATTGAACCATATATGATATCATAACAATGAATATGATTCTGTAATAAGTAAATGACATTATTTAAATAATTATACAGGAGTTTCGGATACGTACGAAGCATATCGGACCTAAGGTAAGGGATAATTTTGCAGTCTCATTTTATCCGAGATTGATTATTCTTAAGTATTTACTGGGGATATGTTTATCACCCACGTCCATATGTTCTCAAAATGTTTTCATAAAATTTTTACTATTCTTCCATGTATGTTTAAAGTCATTTTTACCCTTTTTGAATTTTACCACAAGGTATGGAAGGAATCTTTCTTTTGTTTACCATACGAGGTACTTTTTTGACTTTTCTGGAAAAAGTACAAGAAGAGTGTTTTTTTTAACTTATACAGCATGAACGGATTTTTACGGTTTCATAACACCTCATTTTCATGAGGCTTACTCTAAAATATTTCATGATTATTTTCAACAAAATCCTTTTCTATTAAAATCTCATGGCATTTTGTGAAAATAAAATGATTTTTAAGAAGAAAGGATATTTTCCTCAGGAATTCATTTCAAGTGTTTTATCAAAAATATTTTCTTTATAAAATGACATTATTTAATATGTTTATGTTTCAAGTATAATTTCTCCATTATTTATATGGATTGATTTTTCTTATGATGAAATGATATCTATTTTTTTATAGATTATGTTATGATAGCATGATGTTTAAGAATCCCATTCTATTTCATGGGTTATGCTATGATTTATAATTCAAGATTTTGTGGAACACGAAGGAATGATTTAATTATGGGATGGGTGGGACCTATATATCCATCCAATTTATTGGGTAAATATTTATATCTCATTAGATAGACATGGCTGAAACGTTAAGTTAATCTGGTTCAGTGATACAGGACTGGAACGAGGAGTGAACTCGATTTAGAAAGGGACTTTGTCCACTAAGATGGTCTTGGCAGCAATGCCTTGGATACTATGGAAGTAATATCATGTGCTTAATGGTTTTCCAAAATTATATGTTTTATTCCCATGATATTTTATCATGATTGATGTTCCTTTATGATATATGTCTTACGTACTTCCAAGATTTATGTCATTGCTCAAGATTTTGATGTTTAGATTTTATGTTCAATTTTTTGCATTCAAATGTTTATGGATTGTTTTATATTCCATATGTTTACCCTTAATGAGAATTTGATCTCACCATTTTTATGTTTTCTTTTTCCCAGTATATAAGGAAAGGTTTTAGGTAAGAAAACAAAAAAAGGGGAAGATCTTTATGGGAGATATTGAAGATCTTTCACCACGATTAGAAGATTTTGTTCCGAGTTTCCAAAGACACTAAACTATTACGGTCCTTGAGTTTTGGTTCTTGTTATGTATTAATTATTCCACATAAGTAATTTAATGTCCATGTACATCAATTTTGGGGTCTCTACAGTTGGTATCAGAGGAAAGGTTTAGTTAACCTTTGGAAACTAGGATGCGAAAACTTTAGTGAGATCCCTAGAGATATTTCTAAGGTATGTCTAGGGATGTCCCTAAGGTTAAGTATAAGTATAGGTTATAGTACTAGAATTATGGTAACGATATTATAATTAAACCTAAGATGTTAGATATTGAAGGTACTCCCCCTTTATTATGTTGTTTTCCTAGCATGATTTTTGCCTCTCACACTATTCTTTTTGGGTTTTAGAAAAATGGTTGGAAATAGGAAGATTCATGATAATGGAGGATATGATGGACAATGGAATGATATTCTTCATGAGAAAGAAAATGAAATGGGATTTGGAAGGAGAAACATCATTATTATTACTAATCAGCAATCTCATAATATGATCAATAATCTCAACTTTGGTAAGTTTCCTGACTCAACTAATAAGAGAAATATGGAGTTTCGTGATGATCATAGAGGAAAGAAAGTTCAATTTCCTTCATGTAAATTATGTGGGAAGAGGCATCAAGGAAAATGTTTCAAAGGAACTCGAAGATTTTTTGGGTGTGGAAAAGAAGGACACAAAGCCATTAATTGCAAAGGAAAAGGTTCAGTTAACACTATAGACAAGGATAATGGTATTGCTAAGACATCAAAAATGGTTAAATGTTTTAAATGTGGAATGTACAAGCATTATGAAAACCAATGCCCTAAGGGAAAATCTCATGAATAGAATCAGCATGGTCGTATGGGAAGTATTTATGTGGATGATGATGAAGAGACTACAAATGATATATGAGATGAAAAAAGTGTTGAGGAATAAAATGATGAAGCTCAGTCAGTGGTTTAAGAAGGTAGTGGAATGATTGCATGTTTATCAAGAGTAATGTTGTATAAGTAATTTCATGGTACTCTGGAATAAAGAAACATCTAAGGATTATTACAATATTGTTTTTACTTAAGTTTTTTTTGAAAATATATGTTGAATGGTACTGGTAACCATGAAAGGTTATTCAGATATTTTTGGAAAGCAGATGATATGCGCATAATGAAGGGAAAAGGAGAAAATAATATTTTTGATAGTATTCATGAGCTCATGATTGATATAAGGACTAATTGATATCATGGTTTGAGTATATAAAATATTTTGGATTTTGGTATGTGTAAAGAGTTAACTATTGATAGCATTCATGTTTTCACTAAGGTTCAATGGGTATTCTATTTTAAAGAGAATGTATGATTAAGGTATTCACATGTTTAGAATGTGACCAACAAGATATATCTTATGATATACGGGCGATAAATGATTTTATTCAATGCTTGGTAGATGACCTTTCTAGTAATCATTTTATTTATACTATGAGATTGGATAGAATTATTTTGGATAAACCTAAAGATTGGAATATATTAAGTTAGACATCATATGGTATTTTTTAAGGCTATAACTTTTTGTTATGTTATAATAGTATAGTTTTAGAAAAAGGACAACCCGTACGAAAGGCGACAACCCGTCGTGTTGGACAAGGATGCGGGAATCAAACCCACAAAAAAAGTGCGACAGGCCTTTATCACCTACCAATGGTCTACAAGAAGTCCCTCGTTAGTAGAAACTAGTTTTATTTTATTAAGTGCTATGATAGATGAAGTATAAGTCCATTTTAGCAACCATATACGATTAATCTCATCATAGATAGACTTATGTATATTTAATAAATATTTTTAATCTTTTTGTGATAGAGATAGATGGAATGACCTATCATTCTATCGCATGATCTGCTAACACTTCACTAATGGAAAATTCAATTTTATTTCTTTAAGATATAAAGTGGAAATTGTTCAAGGCGCGAACAATGTCGAGATTGTACCAAAATCAAGTATGTATTTCTTTTAATTAAACAATTCTTCAACATTAGGGAAATGATCTTGAAAACAAAAAAAACGTTGTCCTAGTACCCTCATACCCGATGAATCAGATGGTACCTTAGATCATCACAAATTTATGGCTTTGTGATTGATGGATTTTTCATATCCATGTTCTCTACCACTCACCATTATAACTTGATGGTTAGATTTCTGTACCATATCCATATTTTCACCTATGTTGTTCTATGTGGAAACCCAGTGATTAGTTAATTTGGGTAACCATTACGTTTCATAATTTAGTTTTTAAAGTAAAGTTTTGGTATTCCTTTTTACAATGTGGGTTTCTATTAAATAAACTTTCAAGTAGTAAACCATTTATAACCCTGACGAATTTCGAGGGAGAAATTCATTTTAAGGGGTGTAGAATGTAACACTCTGAGATTTTATGAAAAACATTCTTTTAATTTCTTTGATGTCTTGTGTTGTATGTTACACCAAGATTATCTTTCACTATACGCAACACCTTATTAGCTTGTAGTATACGCAAACACTATTCTAGGCTTATGTTATACGCCAGAGCAACCTTCCTCAGTAGCGTGTGTTGTACGCAATACCGAGTTTCACTAAACGATATATTATTATAATATTATTATGAACTAGCCGTTATGAATAGTAATAACCAATTTTTTAAATTTTATAAATTTTATCTTTCAAAATGGACTTCATTTTTGGATTTGGAATATCGAAATTAGCTTAGGGTGAATTTTTGGTATTTTTCTGAAAACCTTCAATTTTTGATGAATAGTGAAAACATTGAGTTACTATTTAAAAACCGACTTTTTATTTAAATAATTATTTATTTTATTTAAGTTTATTTTAGGTAAAAATAGATACCTAATACCTATATATGTTCAATGTAATTCATTGGAGTATTTTTTATAATAATTTTAGATATTTAAAAATGTTATAAAACTTTTTACCGTCTTTTACCCACTCCTAGGAGCATTTGCAAATTTACATAAAACTAAATTTTTCCTCTTCTGTGAGTTGAATTTAAAAAATACAAGAGACACAGTTGATATCAGTAAGTAAAATTTGGTTCTATGAGATGAAAATAATTTTTGGTGAATATTAACTTTTTACTTTTATTTACCACGATTAAAAGTAAATAGGGTAATTAAGGGTAAAAATGATATTATTATTACCCTAACACATGTCCTAATTCTATTGGATAAGTGTAATTCGACCAAAAACAACCTTAGGAATAAAATATGACCATTTAGGTCCACTTTTATTAGATTAGGACATTTATTATTATATAATTCAAAGAAGAGTTAAAAGAGTTAAAATCAAGTTTTAATAACTAAAACATTTTTAATATAGGGTTATACATAATATAAATTTGACTATAAATATTAATTAGAAATATAAAAAGATTTCCTATATAATTGTATTTTATTTATAATTTTTAGACATTAAATAATTTAATTTATTTATGACACAATGATGATGCGGTAATTACCTTATTAATGAAATGTTAACATAATTGATGTTATAAATACCCAAATAAATGTAATTTGAGACTTTTTATGAATTACAATAATTTTATAGGTTAATATTACATGTTATTATTGATTCAATTAAATTTTTTATAACTAATCATGTTGTTATGATTTTCACGAAAATCAATTACAAAATAGTGTCAAAATTGACATAAAATAGTTTTTAAAACAAATATTATATTATTAATTTATATTCTATTCATAAAAATCTAAGGTTCGAAAAAATGACTTATATAAGGTTATATATATTAATAATGAACTACTTTGGGTTCTTTTTCCTTGTTATAGTAAGTTTATTAACCATATAATATAAAAATACAAAGAGACATGGTAAATGTCAAATTAGTTAACTAAGAGTTAAATATAAATGATAAGGTTACAATTGTAACCTAAACTTTTCTAAAACCTATTGGTTGAGATTATTTAAACCCATCACCACTTTATCTTCAAAATAAAAAAATTTGGAGCTATTATAAACCGAATATGACTTTATTATAAAATAATATTTTAAGTTTTTCCTAAGGTGCCCCTCTCCTCCCTTAAAAAAGGGCACCTCTTCCCTCTTCTCTTCACACAATTTGGAGCCTTCAAGCTCGGACAAACCCTGCCCATTTACCTTCTCAACTTCCCTAGAAAAATTATAGAGGTTCTGGTCTCCTCAAAAGACCAACTCCAGTGCCTTAAGAGGAAGCTTAAAAGAGGTGCGTCGAAGAAGAGGTAATCTCTTCTACCGATTCTTTCAAGTTTCTTTCTTCTTCAACTTATTCATATTTAGTTGTTTCATTATAAAGTAATAACATTGGTATAAATAATATATTTATATGTTATTATAAATATGAAACAAACCCATTTCACCTTCTATCCATCCAACGGAAAATGAAATCACCGCACGTGCGTATGTACGGAATACAGTCTCCACGTCGTGGTGTAATCTGTTTTTCCACCACCACCTTACTTGGATGGGTATAATGGTGTAAATAATAACTATATATAGTTATTATAAAATAATACTGATTCTGAGATACTATATCATCCACTCTAATTCAATTCAGTAATTATGGGAATGATATCATCGCTCATGCGTACGTACGGATTACTGTCTCCACGACGCGATGAGATTCATTCTACATGTTAACCATTCAAGAATGATTATAAAGTATATATAAGGAATAATAATGAAATATATGACATGATAAAGCTAATGGATTTATTAGTATATATATATATATCATCTACTAACTTCCATTCAAGTCAATAAGGAAAGGAAAACAACGTTCATGCGTACGTACGGCCTACCGTCTCCATGAACGGTGTATTTCAATTCATTTATATATCTATTATATATATATATACTATATATATACTGAATATATATGATATATATATCATTTTATACATTATTTAATTAATTAAATCAGGATATAAGTAATAATATCAAGAACAACAAATCAAAACACGTACGATAAATGAAACGATTTTACCCAAAACGCAGCTTTAACAGGGAATTTACAAAAGAATGGGTAATATAAAGTCATAATTGAAACATATATGATATCATAAAAATGAATATGATTAATTAAAAAGTCAATGAAATTATTTAAATCATTATACAGTAGGTTCAGATACGTATAAAGAATATCGAACCTAAGGTAAGGGATAATTTTGCAATCTCATTTTATCTGAGATTGTTTATTCTTAAGTATTTATTGGGGCTATGTTTATCACCCATGTCCATATGTTCTCAAAATGTTTTCATAAAATTTTTACTAATCTTCCATGTATGTTTAAAGTCATTTTTACCCTTTTTTACTTTTACCACAAGGTATAGAAGGAATCTTTCTTTTGTTTACTATACGACGTACTTTTTTGACTTTTCTGGAAAAAGTACAAGAAGAATGTTTTTTTTAACTTATACGGCGTGAACGGATTTTTACGGTTTCATAGCACCTCATTTTCATGAAGCTTACTCTACAATATTGCATGATTATTTTCAACAAAATCCTTTTCTTTCAAAATTGCATGGCATTTTGTGAAAAGAAAATGATTTTGAAGAAGAAAGGATATTTTCCTTAGGAATTCATTTCAATTGTTTTATCAAAACTATTTTCCTTCTAAAATGACATTATTTAATATGTTTATGTTTCAAGTATAATGTCTCTATTATTTATATGGATTGATTTTTTTTATGATGAAATTATATCCATTTTTATGGATTATGTTATGATGGCATGATGTTTAAGAATCCCATTCTATACATGGGTTATGCTATGATGTATAATTCATGATTTTTTGGTACACGAAGGAATGATTTCATTATGAGATGGGTGGGACCTATATCTCCCTCCAATGCATTGGGTAAAGATTTATATCTCATGAGGTAGACATGTCTGGAACGATAAGTTAATCTGGTTCAGTGATATAGGACTGGAACGAGGAGTGAAATCGATTCAGAAAGGGACTTTGTCCACTAAGATGGTCTTGGTAGCAATGCCTTGGCTACTACTGAAATCATATCATGTGATTAATGGTTTTCCACAATTACATGTTTTATTACCATCCTATTTTATCATTATTGATTTTCCTTTATGATATATGCCTTACATACTTCCAAGATTTATGTCATTGCTCAAGATTTTGATGTTTAGATTTTATGTTCAAGTTTTTGCATTCAAATGTTTATAGATTGTTTTATGTTCTATATGTTTACCATTACTGAGCATTTGAGCTCACCCTTTTTATGTTTTCTTTTTCCTAGGATATAAGGAAAGGTTTTAGGTAAGAAAACCAAAAAAACGGAAGATCTTTATGGGAGATATTGAAGATCTTTCACCACGATTAGAATATTTTTTTCCGAGTTTCCAAATACATTAAACTATTACGGTCCTTGAGTGTTGGTTCTTCTTATGTATTAATTATTCCGAAAAAAGTAATGTAATGTCCATTTATGTCAAGTTTGGGGTCTCTACACGCTAACTAACCATGCCTTCAATTCCTTGAAATTTTCCTCACATTCATCTATAAAAATGAACTTGGATTCCTTTTAAGTTTACTTGGTGAGTGGACTAGACAACTATGAGAAATTCTCCACAAAGAATCAATAATATCTAGTCAAATCAAGAAAACTGTAGATATAGGTAATCATGGATTGTATGTTCCACTTCTAAATAACATTTATCTCTGAAGGATCCACTGAAATACCCTCACATGGGATATATGATCCAAGAATTAAACTTTATGAATCCAAAATTCAAACTTGATAAATTTTTCATATAACTTATCATTCCTTAGGGTATTTAGTTCAATTATCAAGTGATCTTAATGATATCCCTTTCACTTTAAATATATAATAATATAATTTTTAAATACTACCAGAAACTGATTAAGGTAATCTCTAAAGATTCTATTCATTAAATCCATGAAGATAGAAAGTTCATTTCTAAAACTAAATGGAATCACTGTAAATTTATAGTGTCCATACCTTATACCAGAGGTTGTGATGGGTATGTATTCACTTTTACCCTCAAATTATAGTACCCATATAAAATATCAATATTGAAAAATTATTGATCTTCTCATAATTGATCAAGCAAATCATCAATACATGGTAGATGATACTTTTTCTTGATGGTGATATTTTTAAGTTCTCAATAATCAATGTAGAGTCAAATTTATCCATTCATCTTCTAAAAAAAGAACTGGTGCACCACAAGGTGACACACTTATCCAAATAAATCCTATATCAAGATTCTCTTGGAGTTTCTTCTTCAATTCATGCAACTTAATTGGGGATATTCTATAAGGATTTTTTTAAATAGGTGTAGCACCGGGTATTAGTTCTATTAAAAAATAAAATTCAAAACTCAAAGGAAGAATAAAAAATTCAGCTATAAATACATAAAAAACTCCATAAAAATAGCCATATTTTCATTATTGAGTATCTCACTAACCATCTGAGATAAATATACTTCATTTGTAAGAATTATGACCCATAAGAAAGAAGTAATTTCCACTCGAAGTTTTTATTCAACCTTGCACTAATAAATGATCATAGGTTTATTTAAAATATGAATAGTGACTTTACTTACTTATCATTTGATATGGTATACATATAAATAAATCCAATGCATACCTATAATCACATCAAATTAAACTAAATGGATAATCACAATATTTTTAGGAAGCACTTTTCCATAAACTTGAATCAAAGGGGAACTATAGACTTAAGATGTGACCATAATACCATTATGAGTTTTCACCACTAACTGGATATCTAATCATTGATCCAGTAATTCAATACCCTTTGAAAATTCCTTAAATATAAAAGAGTGGGTATATATATAATCAAATAATACATTAGTTGTTATAGAGTAGATGATAGGTGAAATTTTCACCACATCATTCTCTTAACCCACTTAGGCAGACATGGTCGCATGAGATTTCCATTTTTATTTGATCTTAGGAGGTTTTTGAACCAAATCATCATCATTATAAACCTTCATATTTTTTCATTGGTTGGAATAATCCTCATACTCCTTGTAATTGATTCATTTGAGATTGCGTGGTGTATTAGTTAGTGTCTTCTTCTCCTTTATTTCATTAACTGGGTCATCACCACCTTTCAACATTATTGGGATTTATTACTCACATTTTAACATTTAAATCACCTCCCAATTGCATTCAATAAATTCCCTTGATGTTTCATCCATAATTTTTGGCGTGTATATGGGTGTGATTTATTTCCACCATGTGATTTATTTGAGCTTTCATGTGACTCAATCTTTCTTTTTTTACCAAAACCATAAGAATGGGAGAAATATCCAATTTACATTTCTACCTTGAGTTTATATAAAATTATTTCTTTGTAGCCACTAAAGTCTCATATAGTTAACATATTTTAAATAATTTGTTTTAATCCACCAAATAATCGATCAATTTTTATTTTCAGCTAATAATTAAACCAAAATCATACTTTCAAGTCATTTAAAATTTTCCTCATAAGTACCAATGGATTCGTCTTCATTTTTCTTAATCTCAAGGAATTACTTCTCCATATTTGTACATAGAATATTAGGGAAGTAATTACTAAAAAATATCCTTTAAAACTCATTTCATTCCATGTATTCAATTTATTCCTCTTGTATCGTATTATTAATAAGTTTCCACCATTGATTAGATTCTCCTTCCAAATGATAAATGGATAGACAACTTTTTCATGTTTTGAGCACTATAGGATAGAAAATATCTTCTCAATGGTAATGATTGATCCCTCATCCACTAGTGGATCAGAAAACCCACTAAAAGAAGGGGGATGTTTCCTCATCAAATAATAATCATTATGTTGTTCCCTCCTTTGATCGTTTGGAATCAAAAAAGGATTCATGGCCTAATAATATTTTATGAGTGTAGAAATAAGATTCTATATTCCAACTCCCAAAGTATTAAATTTCTTAGGTGGAAAATCATTGAATTTTCAACAACATTGGCTGTTAGAAAAATGTCTTCTAGTTCCATCCATTGAATAAAACAAAAATTTAAAGAGGGATAAACAATAATCATATTGAGAAACCACATAATCATGAAAAATCATTTATAAGATGTCTAAACCATGACACATTCTTTTCATCCTATAACACCTTAGTTTTTACCTAGGTCATCCATGGTCATCAATTATTCAAGTCCTTCCTAATTGATCATAATGAAAATGTAAATTATCCTAACCATATCCCCTGGGAGTGTCAAAATAGGTGCGTAGTAAGACAACACTCACTATGCACTAGAATGATGGTCGAGATATACTTGAAAAATCTTTTCAAGGTTGTATCCCCTAAATTCATCTATCAGAAAACCACATCCACTTGTAGTATCCATATAGGGATGTATTTCTAGGAAAACCATATAATATCTTACTTACCAAAACTTTAGGATGTTATCTTATACTTATAATTATCCCTAAAGTTTTCAAAACAAAATTCTAACCCTACTCTTAAAATATTTATTAAACCTATCATCTAATTCCAATTATAACAACCCATACTTTTCATACATAAATATTACATCTTCTTAGATAAATGTTCGATTTATTTTACAAATAAAGGCTTAAGGACCCTAAAGGTTTAGTTTATTAGTAGAATGGATACACAATATTCTAATTCCATGAAATATCTCAAAAATATCCCATAAAGATCTTCCCACATAGTACTATACATGGACATACCCTACTTAAACCTTTCTTTATAACCTAGTGAATGTAAACATAACAAAGGATGATCTCGAATGCTCAGTAAGGGTAGACACAAGAGATCTCAATTAATGATCATATGAAAGGATAAGATAATAATAAGGGTATGAGATCATGAACATAACTCACAAGTTTTATACCCAATATATCTTGGATTTTAAATATGATTCACGGCATAAAATGTTTATCATTTCAAAATACACAAATCATAAGTGTGATATATAATCATAAATCAGTCATGAACCATAAGTTCATGTCATAAAAGTTTGTTAAAATCATAGGTATAGAAACCATTTCTTATGGAAAGGTTAACTACCAAGACCATAAAATCATAGTGGATCAAGAATCATCACTTGTTTCCAATAATGGATCGTACATCACTATATGTTTCCCATGGTGGATCAAGCACAGAAAATTATTTCCCATAGTGGATCAAGCACATAAACTTGTTTCCTATAGTTATATAACGAGATATAAAACTTTACCTAATTAATTAGATGTATATAATTATAGGAAAATATATCACATAATTAAAAGCATTCATATTTGTTCCACAATATCATAAAATATTCACCATATCATTATATCATAACCCATGCAAAGAAAACAGGTTTCATAAACATTTCATAATTTCATCATAGAATAACCCACAGAAAATAAATGGGTCTCATAAACTTCTCATAATCATAATCATAAAACATAGAGATAAAAAATAAGGATTTTATCATTGTATTATATTCTTTATAAAATATAATTAACATCAAATGATGTTATCACATATGGAATTTTTTTTAGAAGAATCATTGAGGAAAATACCCTTTTCATTTTGAAATCACTTATTTAAAATATAAAAATTTACAAAAATATTAAGAAAAAAATATATAAAAAGAACCTTTAAAACTTATAATGTGGGCTTCAAATCATTATGAATTCATGATAAGAGGAAATTCGGTTCATGTCATATAAGTTTAAGGAAAACATTCCTTTCACACTTATGTAAAAATTCAAAAAGCACCTCATTCAGAAAATGGTAAGAATATTCCATTGAAAATTTATTATAGAAAATAAAAAATTGGTAAAAATGATTTTAAACAAACATAATATAATAGTAAAACATTTTTAAAAATATTTTATAGAAAACATAGACATGGATGAAAAGGGATTTTTGACCGAATAATAAAACATAGTTGGTCTTCCTTAAAAATATTTTTTCAATCTATTGATTACTTTAAAGTGAGGATAATTAAATTAAAACATGTATTATATAAAAATAATCAGAGTATAATAATATTATTGGTATTTATTTGATAAGTATTATATAAATTCCTTAGTGGAAATTCAATCATAAAAAATCTTAATTAAAATAGGATTAAAACATAAATCCCTTACCTAAAGTATTGTCTTTATTTAGACACATTTAAACCTATTGTATAATAAATATATATTTATTATAGCCATAATAAAATATATTATACCATTTATTATTTACTTATAAAATCGTATCACCTATTTATTAATAAATCGTTATAAAATTCATTGTTCTGAATTATAGTTACTTCATTTTTCATGCATGTTTTGGTTCGACAGTCCTGATCCTTGTATATTGATTATGGTTCCATAATACCTATAATTTTTATCATGATATAAATACCATATATATTAATTCATAAAATTAATAGATATAAAAATTATTTACATCGTTCATAGAGACGGTAGGTCGCATGTATGCATGAATGTTGTTTTCATTTTCTAATGAGAATAAGAAAATAATTATTATTTATAATTTATAATTATAAAACCATAATAATATCATATATATCATATATATCATATATAATCATTATTTATATCCTTATAATCATACAAGTAAAATGTTTATGAAAAATGAATTACATCGCTACATGGAGATGGTTAGTTGTGCATATGCATGAGCGACGTTTTCATTTTTATGGGATGGAAATAGGTGTATAATGGTTCCTAAATTAACATAATAATAATTTATAATATTTAATATACTTAATTAATTATTTTATAATGTATACAATTAATTTATAGAAGGTATAACAAGAAATAAAATTGAAAAGACTTGGTTAATATTTATACCTCTTTATTGAGAACCCTCTTTTGGCTTACACCTTAAGCCTTAAAATGATGGTATTTTAGAAATACCAAGAGATCTAGGTCATGAGGAAGGAATATATAAAGTTATTATGTTAGGTATTTCCTGATCTATAAGTATCATTGTTTTTGGAGAAGATATAAGAGGTGGTATCCCTTTATAATCGAGGTAAAGGATAGACATGGAATTACTTAAAATATTAAATATTATAAATATCATAATCATGTAAAGTGAAGTCAAGGTAACCCAAATTATAATATAATATGTTATAGGGTATAAATAAACTCAAAATATCACATTTGGGAACATTTTGGATAAATTGTAAGCCTTATATTCTAGTTAAACAACTTTAGAATCATTTTAACATTAATCAGAATAACTTAAATTTTTACCATGATAACATTATTATATGACCAAAAATAAAAGGTACCTTATAAAAAATATTGATATTATAATTAAAAATTTGAAATAAATTTTATCATATTTAACTTCTATTGGTGGTATAATTTATTTTTAATATTAGAATACAAAATTCATGGAAAATAGTTTTTAGAAAAATATATTATTTAAGAGTAAGCAAATTACCTTCAAATTAAGGGATAATTTAGTTTTAAAGAATTTTTCTGGTTAAATAACAAAATAATTAATGTTTTATACTTTTATATCAATAAAAAACCAAATGGAATCCTCCAAAAACACCATTAATTACAAATAATAAAAAATAGTTTTTAATTGGAATAAAATATATCTTATCTTCCCACAAGTCAAGATAGGGTCCCAAGTTTCAAAATAATGTTTAGAAATAATTTATTTATATCCTTAAGGATACCTTTGGAAAAACAAACTTTATCTAATATTATAAATTCAAGTTTTTGGGTTATTTTTATTTTTTACCTCATGGTTTTAGCCTAATTTTAACTCTTTTACTGAGGTGATAAATATTTACTTTGGTAGCTATTCATAATAAAAAAATTAAATTATCCCTATTATATTAAATTAATTATTCTGATTATAAATATGTAATCTATTTTACCAAATTGAACACATATAAGTGATAGAATTTAATTTAAAATTAAACCCATAAAAAGTGACGAAAAGTTGTTTTCTAAAAAAATATTTTCTTAAGTATAAAAGTTTTTATATCAAAATTAAACAAAATAAAAATTGATTCCAAAAACATAAATTGGATTATTCCTAATATATTTGAACTAATAATAATTTTAAAATCTTTTTGAAACAAAATTATAATTTTTAAATGCATTAAATGAAAAGTCTATTTTCAATAAAAAAACATTATTTTTCACTATTCATCGAAAAATCAATCTTTTTAGAAATTTATTAAAAATACTCTCTAAGATAATTTTTACATTTTGATTTAAAAAAATAGATTTAATTTTCTCAAATACATTTTCTAACAGTGATAGAAATTAATTATTTTATGTTTTCACAAAAAAACTTTAAAAAATATTTTTTTGTATTTTTAAAGCATTTAAATACTTTACTAAAAATTGAGTAATTAATCATCAATATGTTATATTTATATAAAACCTTTATACATAATTTTACTAATGTATTTTTTCTTATTAAATATACTGATTTTTATGATCAGGTGATAACTACTACATTAAATAATAATATTTCAATTGTATATCATGGTTTGTTTAAACACAGTGTTAAGTGTATTGCAATATATTGAAGAAATTAAATTTATATGAAAAAATTATAATAAAGTATTAGGGTGTTATAGGATATCCTTGATTACGTTTATTATTTCATATTTTATTTTGTTTCCACACTCCTATATTTCCTTCATGTCATCATTTTATATCATGTTTCTATGTTCATGTTTATGATTCTCACCCCTTTTAAATATAATTAATATACCTATTAACTCCCATGTATTACTTTCATCATTTTATAATTTTATTATTTTCCTTACTAAGATTTATAGCTCACCCCTTTCTTATGTACATCCCCAAGTTATCTCATGTAGTTTTAGATTATCATGGTAATTTAAGGGAAAGTTATTGAGTTTTAATTTATGTAATTTTACTTTTCTTATTATTCATTATTCTATCTATCAAATTTACCAAAGAAATTGGACCTCATGATCTTCTGGGGTTATATTAAGGGTATATTTATGTAATAAAACATGAAACAAAGTGTATTAAATATATGGGTTATCGTATGATCCATAATCAGTGGCCGAATTATAGCCACCCATCACTCATGGTTCATCTCCTATTGCACCACATCACTAAAATGCGATATTATAGGAAGAAACCCCCTAAAGCAATCCATCATCATAATTCTTCCATCATACCTTTGATACTGAATATAAACCCACAATAATGATTTGTTTCACTAAATATTGATTGCACAATGATCGGATTTTTGGGTATTGTCAAACCATAGGTAAAATAAATACCCATGATGAAAATTTGAATAATGAGAGGATAAAAGAATGAAACAGAAAAGTTAGGCAATGAACATCAACCATTGTTCAGGTTAGCCTCAATATTTTGATGGAGAAAATTGATGAATGTAAAATAATAATGATGAATCAATCAAAACATTAATCAATTAAAAATTCTAGGAATAAAAATTACTCAATAATAATTATTAATCGATCTAAAAATTGATTTGATAAAAGGACTAATTAATGTTCAACATAGAATAATCAAAGTGTGGATTAATCCAACAAACAAACTCCCTACCTCAAAATTGGATCAATCACTAATGAATAAAAATTTGGAAATCAAGATTTTAAATATAACCATATAATACATATTAATGATTTTAGTTATAAGAAAACTATTTCCTTTTATATTGGAAAATTACATAATATTCTTATATTAAATATTAATCTATAAAATCTATTTCATGAACATTAAAAAAGCATGAAATTGATTTAATATTAACATTAAATGTTTTGTTATAAATGTAGATTTTTTTAATTTCAGAATACATATTTCATTATAGCATAAATTTATAAAGACATATATACAAATTTCAGGATCTTAGATTATCCCCTGCTTATATGAATTGCTCCCTCACAATTCTTTCATCGTACAAAAAGAAATTTGGAATCATAATTATTAGGTTTCAAATTCTTATAGTTTTTCACTCCTATAAATATAACATTGATCCATTACATACACTAAGCATTAAACTTATATTAAATAATTTTCTTGAAATAAATCATACCCTCAACAGGATATTAATTCCCTTATCAGTGTCACTCATGAAGAGTAAGATCCCATGAGGTGAAATGGTTCCTTGGGATATTTTCAAAATATTATATTTCTCTAGCTCAAATATAACTTGGGAAGTTTGGATAAAATTAATGTAAAATCAGTAAATACTTGGAAGAGTACTATTAATTTATAACTTCAAAACATACATTTGAACTTGATCTTTATAAAATAATCTTACAGAGTCAGTTTTTATGGTTTAAAAATAAGGTTTTTCCAAAACATCAGTGATATTTTCAAAAAAAAAATAGATACATATAGGATATGCAGAGGTACCATTTTTCCATAGATTCTTTAAAATCACTAAGTGCTTCATATGATTTGTAAAATGTGAAGAATCTGAATATACCATAGTAGTACATCCCAAATCGTGAAAGCTCAGAAATCTAGGAGTGTAATATTTTTCCATATAAAAACAATGATCCTTATAAAATTTAGGGTATATAAGGGGTATTATATATATCATAGAGTTTATTTAAAGTAACTTGAATATTGGAAAATGTTTCAAAGTCATCTGAGAATTACTTTGTAATAATTCATATAACCACATCATCTAAAAGGGATAATAAAGTCAGGTGACAAGCCCTCTATTATATATTGAAATCAATATTTAATCTATTAAATAAAATATAATATATATAACATGATCAATTTTAACTTTCTAATTTAAATGTGAAATATTTTTTTATTTTTCTTAGTTATATATAGGATTATAATGAATTACTCGTGATTTTTTTAATAAAGGAGCATTCTACTATGTACAAAAATTGAAATAAAGTCCTAAAAAGTTTAAATAATTCTCTCGAAATTAGGGAAAAAGGATCAGAAGATCTCTCATTGACTTAAAAATATCTTTATATACTTTCCTTAATCAAAAACATTCTAATAATCAAATTTTTCTAAACATTCTCTCTAATACCAACTATAATAGCCCCAAAACTGGACTCCCAGATCTGGTGCCAAAAACACAGTAAATTGTTTCTATAAAATAAAATTATTTATCATCACTAAATATTTTATATTCTTTTACATACCCCATAATATTTTTGGTATATAGTTTTAGAGTATTAGTAAATATAAATTCATAACAATGTTCAAAATAATAATATATATTATACATAAAATACTCTGGCTTCTCTATAATTAATCTCTTAATGAAGGACTTGTCTAAATAAATTCTAGAACATTAATAATACCTATAAAATTCATTTTAACACATTGGGTGAGTGAAAAAACTCTCATTAAGTAGTTTCAAATAAAATGTAAATCCCTTTATAATTTTTTTTAAAAACTTCTTTATAATAAAGTGTTTTCTTTTAAATAAAAACTACTTTGATCTTAAAACATATTTTACTTTTTAATTTGAAAGAGTATTTGCTAAAAATATTTAAAAATAATTAAATAATAAATTGGTAACTTTATAAAACTATCCTTTGAATTCTGAAAACCTTTTATTTAAAAAACAAAATATACCATTTAAACCCCTTTTTATAGTTAGAGGTTTTCTTTTAAAAACAAAATTTTACTTTTGTTAATATATAATAATATTTTCATTTGAAATTAAATATAAAGATACTTAGTAGATTTAGAAAATTTTGTGGCAACCTCAAATATCACTTTTTGGGAAAACATCACTTGAGGCTAGGAGTTCACTCCCCGTTCCTCAACATATACCAAAATCAAGTGCTAAATTTTAATAAAACATTTTATAGGAATTCATTTCTCATAAATTCCATTAGAATGTCACTATTAAAATACTTAAAATCAGTATAAAAATATTTACAAGAGGGAAATTAAATACTTATCAAAAGTTTCTATAAGATAAAGTATATACTTTTTAAATGGTTAAAAGTAAAGATTAGAAGAAACCTTAAAAAATCATGAAAAATCACCTTTATAAAAAAATTTAACATTGGAACATAAAGAAATTTTTTTACATAATAATAGTGGAATGTCAATGAGAAATATATCTCATGTCCATACAATAAATTTAAACATTAATGGCATTAATAGAACATAAAATAACATTTTACACATAAAATTAAAAATTAAAAAATCATTAAAACCATCCTTGAAATCTAAAAACATTTAAAACAATGTTCCCTTATAATAAAAAATTCAAACCTTAAAATATAATTTTATTAAAAATAAATTCCCCTTTCCCTCATAATGGAATAAAAAAATATTTAAACCTTCATAACACTTTTGTGTGAAGGAAATTTACAAATAAAAACAAGATTTTTCTTCCATGAATAAAGGGACTACTTTCAAAACATTAAAGAATACATTTTAAAATGATTCTCATACCTTAATCCATTAAACAACATTAAATTATTCTTTTGGATCACCTTAAAAAAAACCTTAGAATTAATTATGATTAGAAGTCATAAGTTTTCTATGAGAGTATTGATAAACAAAATATCTCCTCGAACAAGGTTACAGGTGCCTTTCTCTTATAATAAAACCTCGGAGAAACCTTTATAGCTAAAAATAATATTATAATATAATCGACTACTTTCATAACCTCATTTATCCTGATCTCAAAGTTGGACCTCATTAAATGTGACCATCAAAGTTTAATTTAATTAGATTGTTCTTTTGTGTTGCACTTCCCTATTTCGATAAAACCTAATTTAGATAATAAGTTGTTGAGAAAAACTTGGATATCCCCATTCCATTATTCATTGATTATGAAAAAGACTCAGCGAGGATTTGGAAAACTGATTTTGTCCCATATATTTTATAAAATTTTGGGAATTTCTGTTATAAATAAAATAGTTTTCCTTTATATCATTTGAAAAACTACTATTTTTTTAAAATACTACATCTTATGGTTGGCATTTGGATATTATACCACAACTTGTGGTTTCATTTAATATGACTCACCCATCTTATTGAATTAGTTTATCTATATGCACCCCACTTATGTCATATCTTGTATCTCATATCAACAACACTTGATTGATATTCATGGAGTGTGATATATAAATAAATAAAATAATATATATATATATATAATAACACACACTATGTCACTACAAATAGTAAAAAACAAGGGGGAAGATGGTGAATGGAGCGCCAATTAAGAGGCATAAACGATCTGCAAGATAGATTTTCTATAATGAATCTATCACCTTATTATGAAATTTATAGTTATATATGGATGCCTATATCTCAAGTGATGACTTTTGTAAATCCCATTTCTAAAGATGATGAATAGTTTGGCCTCTATTTGTGTATATATATATATTATTTTAAAATATCCTATTTATCTTAAAATATATATGATATTTCATAATCATATAACTGTTATCATAAAATTATATTTATCCTTGTATTTGTGTGTATATATATATATTTATATTTTAAATATAATTCCATATTTCTTATTATCACTATTATTATTAATTATCATTATGTTATCATAATACATATCATAAAATATTTAATAAAATTTTCTACATACTATATTATTACATTATCTATGTTTCAATTTAGCTTCTTAGTATCCTTTTCTAGAAAATTAAGAAACTCACTTCTTACAATTTTCAATTCATAAATTATGATATAATATTACATCCATTTATCGCTATGTTTATATATATATATAATAGTATTGAATTTTTAATATAAAATTTTTAGTTAAAATATATATTTGGAATGTGATTATATTGGAATAATTCATGTATCAATACAAATAACGTATATCATCAAAAAAAATATAAATTCATGTATACTTTGAATAATAATAAATATGATTATTTTAATTTGGATTTGATCTATATCTTATCTCTTGTCTTAAGTAATCCTATATATATCTTCTTCAGAGTCTTATTCTAGATTATTTTGAAAGCGAGACCAACAGTCATATCCCCCTTATTTTTAAATGCTCCCTTAATATACATATCTTCATATTTTGCATTCTAATATATTCATTCAAAATGATACTTATTATATTTATGATACTATGTATTCTCACTCTCATCATTTTTGATGGAGTCATCTTCATGGTTGACCGAAAATAAGTGGGATATGATTTTGTCTTCATCATGTATATTTTCTGTTGTCCCCTTTTGTTATTGTTTATCAGTGTAAATTTAGCCTTCCTATCTCCTTAATTTGCAGTAGACTTTCAGTTTTTAGGAGATAAGTTCTCAAACATAAAACTGGTTCGGTGTATTGTTTTCAATAAACTGTAATTTAGTTGGTTTTATGTTCAGAATACTTGTTACTTTATTTCGTAAATTTAAAAATAAATATATTCAAATTTCAGGATGTTATAATTTTTCCTAGGGAATATTTATTTTTATTTGAGTAGTTATTATGATTCTAATTTTTTAGGATATATGATACATTGTAAAATCAACATTGGTTTGAGTCACATTCTAGTCAAAAGTCTGGTTTCATGGAGTTCAAAAAGAAACTACCATTAGCTTTATCAATAATTGAATCTGAGTATATTGTTTTAGTAGGCGATTATGAATAACTCTTTAGATTAGAAAAAAATTATATGATTTTGATATTATTTATAAAATGATTCTTGTTATGTGTGATGATTATTCATTTATTTCTATTTTGAATAATCATCTACAGTATTCTAGAAAAAAAAATAAAAGAAAAGTATCACTTTATTAGAGATCATGTAAAAAAGGAGATCATAGTTTAGAATTTTTCTACATATGAGCATATATCTAACATTTTTACAAAGCCCTTAGCTATAGTGAAATTTCAAAATATTAAATATGAACTCGTAATGATGGAATCATAAATATATTTTTCAACATGGAGCTATATGAAATTTTTTCTAATCTATTTTTTATTATTCTATGTATATATTTCACACTTCATTAAACTTTATTAATTCTTTTAATGGATCTAGAAATAATTGTTTTAGATTATAATTGTTTAGCATAAAACATTCACTATCATATTTCTTATAAGGGAGGAAATATTTTTTTAGGGGGGGTATACCTTACTATTTTATTTATTTAATTTTTTAAAAATTCAGTATACCTCTTTATGAATGATGTGATTTATATTCTATCTACTTAAACATGCTAGTCTATTTTTTTATTCTTATCTTCTGTACTTATTTTTTTAGAAAAGATATTCTTTTTTAAAAATGTGAAATTATTTATGTTTATTTTTTATGGAAGACCCTTTATTATTTTATATTTTTTTATTACTATAAAAAGTGGAGAGGTTCATGTTATAGAGGACCAAGTTTTTATTTGATAATTTCCAAAATGTGGGAGAATTTTGAGTGGTTTATTTCAACATTGATTTATTTATTTTAATAAATAAAAAATCCCCCCTTTTCTTGTTATTATTAATTTGATATTATAAGTACTTTGTATTATTTTTTCATTTTGAAATTTTTATTTTGAGTAATTCTATAAGGACTAATTATTATGTATTATTCATATGTACAAGAACTATATTATTTAACTTACTCAAGCTGAAGGAAAATCTTACATATTAAATTTTTAGATTTTTTCTAATTTAAAATCATTACATATTGATATAAATATATTATGTATGGATTTAAATTTATTACTTACTAATTTTTTGGATTAAGTCAAAAATATTCTATATTGTAAAGGAGTGGAAATATTATTTATGTTATTTTTAGAATTTTGGATAAGTATTAACTTTATGTAATAGAGGAAAGATATTACACATCAAGAAAATTTCTTACATATTAAAATTTCACAAAGTCAATTATCTTATGAATTGAACAAACCTTATATACATAGTAGAAAAATAATAAGTTGTAATTTTTTTGAAAAGTATAGAAACTTACATCTAGAGATAATTTTCTAAAAAAATTATGCATGAAAGAGAAATCTTACATATTCCCTATAATTGAAAATATTTATTATGTATCATTTTTTTCTGAGAGTAAGAAATCTTATCCATTTCTGTGCATATAAAAAATGTTATGACTTTCAATTGAAGATGTGTTTTTTATATATTGGACTTCTAAAATTATGTTCATATCATATATATTATTAATTTCATTAGAATTTGAGAAAATATATTACGCATCATTAGGAGATGATTCTTTCAAAAGTTAAGCCTTATAAAGTTTTTGGAAATTATAGATTCAGAATATATCACATATCCATTGAGGATTTCATAATATTTGTTTCCTTTATAATTTTATGTAATTATTCAATCATGTCTATGGAATATATTATTCATTTCATTATTATGTGTAATATTTTTATGATGTTTAGGTATTCTTTTACAACAAATAAGGTGATTTTAATGAATATTTAAAGGACTTAATACATAGATATTACTTAAATGGAATATTCCTAAGATATTAAAGATCAAATGGTATGATTATTTTTAATGAATAATTTCCCAACTCGGAAATATTTCATTATTTTCAAAGATATATTTGTAACAATTAATCTAAATAAATAAATTATTCAATTTATGTGGATATTTAAGTTGAATATTATGAAGAAATATATTTAAATATAGATTCAATAAAACCAATATAAAGGTGTGACACAATATATAGATAAGAACTTATTATTTTCTATAAATACAATATTTAGTCTCTTCACGTAAAGAACTTTATCAAATAAAAACTAATTATTAAAGTAATTGAGCTACTCAACTTTTCAAGATTATATATTTAAATTTGGTTTTGTGGTTTTTTATTTCATTATCATTTTCGTTGTGTGTGTATTGTAATTTCTTTATAATTTTTTTCATATAAAAGCATATAATTTTTTGTTATACCTTCATAAAAGGTATGGGTTTGTAACCGGGTTATGATTCCCCTTGAAAATTCATGTAGTGTGTTAGTTTTTCCTCCACTAGATAAGGATTGTTGTAATTGGGTTGTGAATCCCCTTGAAAGTTAAGGTTTGTAGAGGGTGGAATACCTCCTAACGAATAGAAGGGTGTCAAGAGTAAACATAGGATCTTTTTAATCCAAACTAATATAAATATATATTTTGTTTATATTTACTTTTCATATTTTTAATTTTCTTTTTCTTTAAACTTTTTAAATCTATAAATTCACCCCCACCCTATTGACCTCTCATCCATATAATATATGGTAAAACAAATACCTACCCTCTTCCAAATTTCTATTCGTAATGAGGGTCTAGTTAACGGCTTTAAAAATATGTATGCCAAAAGATGTTCACCTGAGACAGAATCGAACGCCTTATCCCACCCTCAAAATAAAAAACTTCAACATTCACATCACCCACTGTGAAAGGTGAAAACCAAAAAAACTTGCTAAATTGGGTTTCATGGACCATCATTAACATGATCCCCTAAACTAGATGCACAAACTCCCAATCCTTATTGTCTCTTTTCATATCAAGTTAGAAATGATCAATGAAATGAGCCTGGAAGTCCTTATAGGATAGTCCCGCAAGCTAATCTACCTATACTATGATATCCTACCAACAATACTCTAGTCCTCAAAGAATATGTGTACAAAGATTCACCCACCTCTTGGGTGGAGTCTCAAGAATTTCCAAAGAAATTCTTACTAGAATCAGACCAAAACTATACAACCTTAGGTCCACCCTCTCTAAAAAATAGATTTTTATGATATTTATAGGGATCATAGGTCAAGTATGACATTGATGACCCATATCTCAGTGCATCATGGTCTATAGATTTTAAAATCTAAATCAGACGCTCTTGAAGAAGAAAATTGATTGGAGGTGTAGGCACAATTAGAGGTTATACCTCAACAACCTATGGGTAATGATTTTCCTTACCTTCGTGTTTCTCAATTGGAGTCTATCATGGTGGAATGTAACTAAATTTCAAAACAAATTACTTAGAATAAAATTTCATCATCATTTGGATATGATAGTTTAGGATAAGTAGTAACATGTAGTGTGTCCCGCTATACTATATATACATCCAACACCTTAAGGGATTCTCATAAAACTTCTCTCTCACTATCCTAGATTACCCATTATTAGGGGTCAACATTTGAATACATATAGGATTCACATTAATAATCTATAAATAGTAACAGCATAATCAAAATAATCAAGATACTTAAAAATAGGAAATCACAAAAATGTAATGTGAATCCTACATGCCAATAATGATTCATGAATTCATGATCTCTTTCCATTAAAGAGAAGAGGGAAAATCATAATTCATAAATCAATAATACAATTCATGATATTCAATAATAATCATAAAATTTTAACATCAAACACCAATAAAAATAATATCAACCCTAGTAACATATACTTTTCCAATGAATAAGGTAGTTAAACCCTGAAATATGGTCCATATTTGATTCAAACCACCTCTTATATCTTGTATAAAATATTCAAAATAGTAGGCCAATGAAAAATAGGGCCCATATAAAATTTTACAATATACCCTAACCTGATTTACCTTCACTCTTACCAAACTGAATTTTCTACAAACCACAATCACACCTTCCTGCATGCTAGAGGTTTTCGACCAATAGTAAGGTTCTTTTTAAAAGGGGGGCTCCACCCTATAGTACAAATGGCTGTAATTTTTAGTAGGATTAATGTTAACATGAAAATTTAGTAACAAAATAAGTTGTATTTGTGGTTATAAACAACCGCCAGTAAAGCATCCAACACATGCTATAACAAGATGAACTAAACTAAAATTTCAAGAAAGCATAGAATAAAAGTAGGTCCATTCGTGGGCCAACTATAAGAAAAATAGTCCAAGAAAATAGATAAAGGAGAATAATGTAAAATATGGTCTTAATTCATCACTCAAGATCATCTCCTAACACCAACCATGTTCTTCCATCTCACCCATTAAGCATAGGGCTCTTTCCCTTATCCATAATGAAAATCGTGAGATCTACCTAGGAACCAAGGCATTCAAGTAGGGTGTGGGTACAACTTATTTGGATACCACCAATGGTTTACCTAAAAAAGTAAGTATATAAATGTGCATGTTTAGTGTGATATAGATGAAAATAAATAATATCAGGGCATCCATAATAAATATACCATAGCCATGGGTACTACTCAGCCACCCAGGTGAAAATATATATGATTCATCTAGTGTTGGGGTGTCTTTGAACATATTTTGCAAATACAAACTATTTATCACATATTGAGTAGTAATAATGGGGATAACATCATGTTATGTTAATAAATACAACTCATGGGAAGTACAACTTGATATATAAACAAAAAGAATATAACACCCTATGATATCATATTATCCAATATGTGGATAGTAAATCCAATAATAAAATTACTACAATGGTCATGGAATACCAAAAATAGTAGTCTTGAAGTGGTCATGGAATCCCAAGTAATGATATAATAATGGTAATAATATCCTAACATGTGCATTGAGTTAGGGTAAAGTGTCTCTAGCAACAAGCATAGTTATAAAAGTGAAAATGTCCCTATCTTCTATCACACCACAAGGGAGGGAATCACAACCCACAAACAATCATCCATATACATGAATATAATCCCCCTTATTATAATCATAACACCTTGGGAATTTCATCCCACTTACAAGGGTAAAAGCGAATAATCAGGAATAATGTGTAAGGACCCGACCTTATACATTACTTCTTCAACTAACTTACACTAGAATTAAATTTCTTTCATTACTGAAGATATTTTAGTATTATAGTTTTAGATAATTATGTCATAAACCTTACATAGATATCCCATATATTACAAATTGGATACGTCTATTCAGTGTCCATTTTTTCCACCAAACAATACTTTTAAAAAGAAATATGTTTTCTTTTCATGAAAAATCTTCACAAATTTGATCTTGACCTCATCATTATCCCTATTCATCCTTAAGACACTATGAAAAAAAAATTAAAATTGTATAATGAGCTCAAAAATCTCATTAAGGGACATAAAAAAGAATAAATAAAACCTTTTACTCTATTTTAAAATCATGTGACTATAAAAAAAGTTTTCCTTTAAAATAAATAAACTTTGAGGACAAATAATCATTTAATTATTTATAAAATTAGCTTTAGTGCCCAAATATTTTCATAAAACACTTTATGAGAAAACCTTTAGAATGTAAAAAACATAATCATGGGAGTTTCTTATAAAACATGAGATCCCATGAAATAAAGTTTCTTAAAAACATACCTTTTTACCCTAAAAGGGCATAACTATTTCTTTAAAAAAGATCATTATCTTAACTTTTGAAATCAAAAAACAAATCCATGAAAACTCATTAGAAAGCATAGAAAATTCATGTAGGTTCCTTAGTAAATCGTCATTATAAAACCCTTAAAAGAACCCTTATAATTGGAATAACTATACAGTCTACTTTCAATATATTTCTTCAAAAAATATAATCATTACACAATGCATTGAAGCACTATCTCGGATCACCCATCGTAAATTTTATATTGGGCTCACCTGTGAACTATAATGGGGATAAACCCTTCATATAATATGTATCAGGCTCACCTATGATCTATAATGGTCCTCAACACTTCATAAACAATGTCCAAATACTATATCATGAATAAATCCCATGAAAAACTCTTTTAAACCCGTGTGAAAAAACATTTTTGGATATCAAAATACTTTTTCTTTTAAAACCCCATTTTAAATAAAAAAAATATCTAAAAAATAGAAAGAGGGTTTTTATTTTAAGAAATTGTGTAAGATTTTAATTAAATATGAACTTAAAATAATATTTGTAGTGTCAAGAAAAGTTATTATTACTGTATATATTAAAACAGAACATTCCTTTTTTATCTTTTATAAATAAAGTCAAAAACATCCCGTAAAAAGATTCCCTTTTTGATACCTTTAAAAAAAAGTGGTATAAAATTTTCTTTATAATTATTTAATTTCATTAAAAATATATTCATAAAATAATTTTAAAAAATGTACATTTAATATAAATATTTTAAAAATAAATCATTATAACATTTAAAATGAGGTTTTAAACTAAAGTGCTCCTTACCTTGAGTCTGAAACATTACGTAAGTTCCATATCTTCATAAACAATAAACTTATGTTAATTATTAAATTTCTTAATAATATTTTTCAAGATTCTTATTCCTTTTATTTTATCTATTACCATGTTATATACAATCACTTAATTAGTTAAGTTCATGTCGGGTGTTTCAACGATATTCGGTTCATAATTACAAAATTACTTTAGTGGGCTGACTATTATCAAAGATAGAATTATTACATAATATATAGAATAATAATCATAAAATAATTATAATATTTATACATAAATTATACTTCTAAAACCAATCAAGATATATGGTTGCAAAAAATTAACTATGTTACAATCATGAAGACGGTAAGTTGTATGTATGCATGAGTAATGTTTCCATTTTTCATCCATCATTATAGAAAAAAGGAAAGTATTAATTTTATCTTTAAAAAATGATAATAATATCACAAATATAATATTAATTATTTAAATATAATTATATATATCACCCATGTTATGTGGTTTTGAAAATCGAATCACAACGCTTCTTGGAGGTGGTAGTCCACACGTACGCACGAATAACGTTATCATTTTTTAGTGAATGGAAAAGTAAGAAATTAGAAGATATTTTATCTTTTAGTAATTATAAATATATAATTAATATAATACATAAAAATTAATTTCATCATTATATCCATCCATAATAGTTGGTGATGGAAAATTAATTACATCGGTTCACAAGGCGATAGTACGTCGTACTCATGAATGGTGAATTTTATTCCCATTTGATGGAGGTTGGATATGGATATAGGTTATTACACTAGCATAAAAACATAATAGTATATTTAGTATAATTATTTTATTATTTTATTATGTTTGGATAAGATTTTAAGGAGGTGGAAGAAGAAATAAAACTAAAACATGCAGTTAAAAACTATACCTCTTCCTTGAAAAAATTCCTTTGCTTAACACCTTAACCCCTATAATGTTGGTATTATACCTAAAAAATACCTATATATTAAATTTTGGGATTATATGAAGGTATTTTTAGGTTATTGTCCAAATAAAATGTCTACGTGTGAATAGATGAGAAGAAATTGAGCAATTTTATAATAGAGATGAGGGGCACTCTTAGAATTTCGTAAAATATTAAATTAATATAAATTAATTTTTTTGTAAAAATGGATCAAAATAGGTAATATTTTAATATAATATGAATATTAGTATAAATTATCTCATATAATAAAATTTAGACGTTTTTGGATAATATTTTACCCATGTCTTCATGTTTTATCCCTTCGTTAACCATTTTCACACTTACGGCGACAGAAAAGATTTTTTACTCTTTGAGGGTCACGATAGTTACTATAAATGAATAATGGTTGATATTATCAACCATAAACCTTTACATTATATTATTATAATATTTTTAGGATTTTTAAATCATTTAATAAAATATTATTTTTATAAAATATCAATAATATCAATTTTAGAACTATTTATTTACTTTGGCTTTAATAACTTCAATAAAATAAATGAAATTAGAATAAAATATTTTAATACATATATAACATGTTATATTTATCTTTAAAAATCATGGAATATATTAATTATTTCATATTATATTACTTTTAATATTTTTCATATCATTTATTTTATTTTTCCATTAATTGAATAATTATTATGTTAGCATTGTATAAGCATTCAAGGTAATTTTTTCTTAACTAAAAATTAAATATAAATTACCATTATAAAGATAAAAATTTAATATTTAGAAATACTATTTATAATTGAACATAACCTATGGATATCACCATGTTACAAATATTATAGTTATTAAAAATAATAGTGTGGCGGTTTTGACTTTTCTTTACATAAAATATTATAAAGGTGATAATCACATCCAAATGAAAAAAGGTTGTATAGATGAATATTAGATGATTATGGATGAAATATACTCGTCCAATAAAATTAATGTTGGTTTTAGGTTTATTTTCTAGTCCTTATCATATTATTTTTTACCCTTAATTACCTGATTTACCCTTTATTGTGGTTACAACAATTACTATGATTATTATTCATAATGAACAAATATAAAAGAAACCTATTTAAAAATTGTGTATCCCATAATAAAAAATATGGGATCCATTCATCATGATTAAAAACATACAAGTGGTAGAATTTAATTTAAAATTAAACCAGTAAAACACGAAAAAAAACACCTTTTTAGAAATATTCTCTTTTAAAATATAAAATATTTTTATACTAAATTAAAGTATAAGATTAATTTTAAAACCCATAATTTTATTATTTTAAATTAAAAGGAACTAATTATATTGTAAAACAAATCCAAAATATAACTTTACTTTGTAAATACTTGAAATGTAAATACAATGTTTTATAAAAATTAATATTTGGCAATATTCCTTGAAAAATATATCATTACAAAAAATTAACAAAAAATATTCCTATGATAATTTTAACATGTTTAATTAATGAATTAATTTAATTTTATCAAAATTATTTTCTAAAAGTTTTGGAAATTAATTATAATATTCATTCATAAAAGTAATAAAACCCATTTTTGAAGAAAATGTTTTTTAAAGAATAAATGAATTTAATAAAATTTAAGGGCTTATTTATAAGAATTATTTAATAAATTGGTAATGAGTAGGAATATTATATATATTTCATAAATCAGTTATTCATATCCATACATTTAAATTAAATGGTTAGTTTATAATGGTCATATTTAAATAATAATATTCCATAGTCTATTTAAGCTTGGTGTTTCATATTTTGCGTGCTATCGAACATAGTATTTATTTTAAAATATAAGGATATTACATTCCCCCCATTAATAAATTAAATCCTTATGATTTGAACTTGTTATTGGTAATAACATTTTTTACATTTTAATATTCCATTGTAAAAACCCACATCATAAAAAGGGTTTATAAAAATTCCTCCTCATAATAGTGAAAGGGAAGTACAGAAGTAATCTAGAATAACACATAAATATATTTCCAATTTTGAAAACATTGGATGGAAGTAAAAATATGTACATGTAAGAGAAAAATAATGCTCAATGATTGATAGATAGTGATATATAACATGGTTATGAGAAATTTAACAACCACAAAGTCATAAATCTTTGATGGATGAAGAGACTATTAATTCAATGGAAATGACGGTAATAGGATAAAATTTGTGTTTCAAAATCTTATTCCCTAGATTTGAAGAATTAATTTACCATATAGACTAAAATAATAAGGAAATATACTTCCTTGTTATATATAATTTCATCATTTAATCAATTTCCACCGCAGTCTCATCTTTTTCTCGAAACGGTGAGTATTAAAAATGATTTTTTATGCTTGGAGCACTAAAATCAACTTCCATCAGATCATATAACTTCATAAAAGGATAAAAATCTATTTATCTTATATTTAAACATTAAGAAAAACCAAAATATTTATCAAATGGTAATATAATTCCCAAAATTAATAAACATTTTTATGAATAAATAATACATTGATCTCCAAAATTCAAAAGTAAGACCTAAAACTCAAAATAAATCATTTTGTAAATAAATATCCTTTAAATTATTCAATATATTACCCACTAATAATGGTTTTATCACAAGTTCTTCTATAATAAATTTAACATTTATCTCTAAATAACACCAACCACTCATAAAGTATTATATTAAAATGTATATACTTGAATCATATAATCATAAAAGTATGATAGTAATTTAAAAAATAACCTGGATCACTATAAATCCTCATTAAAATCATATATATTTCTAAAATATAGTTAAACCTTTATTCCTCAAATAAAATAGAATAATATTTTTTTACCTTAGTCATATTATGTTACCAAAAATTATAGTAGTATTCTTCTAAAATGACATTAATCACATAATCTCTAAATCACCTTTTAATATCAGGGTTACCTATAAAATAAGACATATGTTATGAAATTGTAATAACTCGTTATTACCTCGATATCAAAGATCATATAAACACAAAATGTTATAAATACCTTTAAGCTTATGTCCACTAAATTTAAATGAATTATTTCTCAAATGATACTTCATGTTAAACCTATGGTTTACATATAACTTAAACATCTAGCAAAACTCATTAAATATATGCCAAATTATTCCAATCACATAAACCTGAAAATGGGTTTCTATTCCTTTAAACTTATGATTGACCTTAAATCTACCACTACATCATAACTCTTGAATCACTATATGTATACACCTCAATAATTAAAATTTATTCATAATCTATTAAACATTTTTTCCATCTTATTCCTTAATACTTATTCCCTAAAAAACATGAATCGTGTCCTAAGTGTAGCATTCTGGATTTTAAGGTATTCCCTTTTGATGTTTAAGAGAGTTTTTTAGGGTTTTGAGGGATTTGGAGCTATTTTTTGGGATTTTCTATAAATTATGAGGTAAAGAATACTTGTTGGACACTTTCAAGTCATAAGTTATAGATTATGGCATAAGGCCTTTGCTGAGTACTGATCATAAGATGGTTTACATCATAAGAATATTACAATCTGTAAAATCATTTTTATGTTGTAAATTCCTTTCACATCGTAAGACCCATGTTTATGTCATAAAATCATTGTCTAAGGGTAAATTAAACTCATAGAGATATTTTTTCATCATATATGAGTTATGTTAGGTCATGATATACAAATTAACACAAGAGGGGGTGAATTGTGTCTTTTCAAAAATCATTCACAATTCTATCTTTTCACACCCACTATGATTTATGCTGATAAGAAGTGTTTTCTTATGTTTGAAAATAATGTGCAGTAGATAAACAGAAATAAAGAACACAAATTTTTATAGTTTTTTGGGTCACACATACCCCCTAATCCACTCTACCAATCACTCTCTCTATGATCTTGGTAAATTTCACTAGTATGGTCATCTTATAACAAAACCATGAAATCACAACTGAGTGCAGGCAGTTGACACCTTTATAAAAAGACTCATAAAAAATCCTTCTGGTTCTATAACAGAGAACTTATTATCCATAGCTTAAATCAAGAAGCTAATACTCCACCAAAATTGGGTACAAGTAGTTTAAACTCCAAGAAATCAAAAGATTTTGATTTGTTGATTTGGGTTGTTCTTCACAGTTGTAGCAGAAGAAACTGACAGATGATGGATATTATTCTTCAGAATAAAAAATATCTTCAATAATGAAAAGGTATAAAGTGATCCTTGTTGCAAAAATTATCTTCAATAAGGTGGCAACTAAACAGAAGTAGTAATCTTATAATAGAAAAAAAATAAACATGTATATCTCCAAAGTGTGGCTTCTTTCAGAATCAATTATTCATTTCAGAAGAACTGTAAAATATAATTTCAATAATATAGTCACGTATTTGAATTTATTATAACACTCATATTTTTGAAAAGATACTCTAAAGAAATATGTAGAATAGATAGATTGATTTTGTATTCCAGATCAGAAAGAATAGCCTGATTGGTCATAGAAATTCAAATTCCAATTGACCAAGGGAGTCGTAACTTCCCTTATGAACATGAGTTATTTTCTATGATGAATGTGGTTCTTTAAAACAATCATAAATATCCTTGAATCAGTATTTAATTTTGACTTGATCGTTTCAGTAATCTCAGATTAAAAAAACACATCTTAAAAACTTCACCATTGTAAACACAACGTAGAGTGGAACTGCATAGCGTAGGGTTCCTTCATGTAGCATAGAGTTCCTACCAATGAATTATTTCTTATCCATACTTTAATCTTCACATAATGTAGGGAAAAATTAGCATAGGGATGATAATCCATACATTCACCTTTTTATCATAATATCCTGAATGTAGCATTGATTAACAATACGTTAAAATTACCAAACATAGGGTTAATGAATAGTAATCCCAACTTCCAACATAGGGTTTTTGATCCATACATTTGAAGATTCTCTGAATGTAATGATTTTGATCCAAATTCAAACTCTTTAGCATAATGTAGGGTTGATACCATACATAATAATTTCACTTTTCCATCATAACATAGGGTTGATACCATATGCAAGAATTTCACTTTTCCATTGTAACGTAGGGTTCATACCATACATTCATTTACCAAACATAGGGTTTTGAAACAGTGTTTCTAGAGTAATTCTCATAATTTCAAATTACTTTACCCTAGATATAAATTCCTAAAAATTCATTCAACAAAACATTATTAGAAAACAAACAAGGTTATTTGTGAACATAAAAATCATCATAATTTATTGAGTATTGTTGATACAATACATTCCCAACAATATCCCCCATTTTGATGATCACAAAACCCATAACATAATACATAACAAAATTCAAAGAAAATATATGATTTCTAAAATTAAAAAAATAAATATAGAAAATATTTTGATATTTCTATTTCACAGTATTATTTTGATAAAGAAAAATGATACTTGTAAATTAAATATTTTCTCTAATGAAATGTTGTGGTTTGAAAATATCCCCCCCCCCATCTCCCCATAGTCTTCATGGAAATTCTCCATAGGTTTTCTTAAAAATATTCACCATTTCCTTAAATATTCTCCCCCAATCTATGATATCAAATAGATGGTTTTAAAGAATAAATTATATAAACCATAGTTAATATAGCCCTGAACTATAAATGAATAGTTATAAAAACTAATAAGAAAAATAAATTTAAGATTGGCAGTGAAGTAATGAACTTAAATAAAAGATAATAAACCTAAATATAAATAAATAAATTTTAATTTTAAAATTAATTCATATATTTTAAAAATAGATAACAATCCACATCCAACAAGGGTTCTTCAAAATGAAGGACTTTGATCAAAATCAGAAAGTGTTGAAGGTTCATCAGGATGAATAATGGATTGGATAGCACCATTAATATCAATGAGCTTCTGCAGCAAGCTCTAGAAATGATTTTTGAAGACTTCTGACCACCACTTAAGTAGCTTCTTTGAATCATTACCAATATTCAAATTTTCAACCATATTAACCTTCATAAATTAATTCACAACTTCCTATGAATAAATGAATAAATTCAACTTATCCTTAACTTTATTAAGTGTTAATACCAACCAATATTAATTTGAATATATTTGACTAACCATATGTCTTTGATTATCTAACAGAACACCTAAAGGAATAATTTCACACTGAAGAGTGTGTGGCCTATCATTGAAATCATCCAACACTGAAGTAATTACTTCAAACCTTCTGACCAAGTCTGGTGGTGTCTATTGAAATAGGTTAATGCATCATTACTTTCCTTGAGAGATTGAAATTATCTCCCTATAATCATATTAAGCTCATCAAAATCTATCTTCTTGCTAGATTCATATCTTAATAAATTTAATTCTCTATAAATTTTGCTGATAAACTCTTGAAGATCACTAGAAAAAATAATATTTTACTTGAATTATTTGAGATGGATATTCTAAGCCTCAAATTATGATCTCGGCACTATAGTACTTTTTTAATTATTCAAAATTATTTTTCTCAGCTTCCAATTGTTCTCTGAGAAACAAATTCAAAGCCTCCAATAGATTTACCTTTATAACTAAGGCTTCCGCATGAGAATCGGAAGATTCAAGAGATTAAGCTCTAGCTTGTCTAACTCCTACCAAATCCATTGGTGGCTCACCATTTCCTTCTGATCTATATTTTAAGGCAGATACTCCCATAACATCAGAATCAGGTACAATAGGATATTGAGTTTCTAGATCAGGAACATCTTCCCTTTGATGTTCTTGACTATGAGCCTCTTGCTCAACATTCTGTTCTATTGGATCCTCATGCTCAACTCCAATAGTAGCTTCATCTAAAATCTCTAGAATATCAACTAAAATCCTTCTTCTCTAAACAAGATTTTTTTTCTATCCTGGATTTGACCTCTTCATCAGTTCTCTGTCTATTAGATCCAACTGAAGGAATCATTCTTTGCTCCCCTTGAGCAGATGTAACAAGCCTTTTTTTGTTCTACGTCAATAGGTAGAGGACTGTTGCAAGAATTGATCCACAAAAAGCCTAACTTTTTAACAATCCCAGCATTTAAAACATTTTTGTGATGACATGTTTTAACAAAAAACAAATTAACAATTTTTCCTTTTATTCTTAGTAAAAATGAAATAATCCTTCCATAAGTATAATATCCCATCTTGGAATCCTTGTGGTAGCAGCGGTTTAAATACCTTATCATAAACTGATATAAAAATAACTGGATGTGGTTCAAAAAAAATGATATACATGTTAGGATAAAGGACTTTCTCTAGCTCAGTAGTCCTTGTAAAAATCCCATATTGAATAAATTTTATCATAACCCGGCGGTCAGGAGTAGTCTCTTTTGTTATTACTTTCTTGATAATTCCTGTTTCAAAAAATGAAAACATAATGTCCTCTAACAAATATTTTACATTACATATATTCCTTAAATAAAATTGAAACTCCCCCTCCTGAGGACAATGTAAAAACTCATCCATTTCCATATAAGAGATAGAAAATTCAGAATCGTTAATCTTAGAGAAAATGATATCTTTATCAAATCTAATAATAAATGAAGCACTTATAAAAAATTCCTTTACTACAATGTCATATACCATAGGCATGTTACCTTCTTCAAAAGTATAAACAAGACCTTGAAATATCATTTCTTACTTGACTGAAATATTTATAGAATCAAAATAATCAAAATCAATTACCTTTCTATAGAGCACTTTGTGAGCTTTCCCTAAAGCGTAAGAAGAGGTGTCCAACTCGGCATCTTCAAATATTTGAGAGGTTTCCATATTTGAATTTTTTTATATTGAAGGAATTTAAGTTTTATGGTTTAGACAAACAACAATCTAAAGAGTAAGAGATATACTCTATAAACTTAAGGGATGTGTAGGAGAATAGAAAGAGAGCAGGAGAAGGAAAACGGTTTTCTTTACACCGATTGAGAATGTACTCATTACTTTTTTAACTTTGAAAAGAAAAATAAAATAAAATTATTTTAAAATATATTTAATATGTAATAAAATAAAATAAATAATGATAAAAGTTTATATAATGTATATACAGTACTCAAAATATAAACAGATAGATTAAAATAAAATAAATTGAATCATTCATTCATTTAAAATTAAATAATCCAAACTCCCCTTAATAAAATCAAAACATGAACTGGGAAGTGCTATAGTAAAAATATCAACTAATTGATATTCATTATTAACAAATTATAAAGATATATCCTTTTTAAGGACATTACCTCTTAGAAAATGATGTCTTATATCAATGTACTTAGTCCTAGAATAACTTATAGGATTTTTTTTTGAAATATTTATTGTACTTGTATTATCACATAAAATAGGTATACTATCAAATTTTAGTACAAAGTTAATTAGGGTGTTTTTAGTCCGTAATACTTATGCATTGAAACTTCCAGTAGACACATATTTTTCCTTAGTGGTTGACAAGACAACTGGGTGTTGTTTATTACTAGACCATGAAACTAAAGATTTTCCAAAAAAGTGACTGGGTCCTGAGGTGATTTTTCTATCTAATCTACAACCTCCAGAATCACCATCTTAATATGAAATTAAATTAAAATCATAAGTTCTAGGGTAAAGAATATATTAAAAAATAATTTCTTTTAAATATCTAAAAATTATTTTAATAGCAGTAAGATGGGACTTTTTTGGATTTGATTGAAATCTAGAACATAAACATACAGAAAACATAATGTTTGGTCTGATAGTAGTAATATATAACAAACTTCCTATCATACCTCTATATAAATTGTTGTCTAAAATTTTTCCCACTTCATCCAAATCAAGTTTTATATTGTACACATGGGAGTTTTTTTATGTCTTGTTGTTTTCAATTAAAAACTTTTTCAGTAAATCAAAATATATTTACATTTATTTAAAAACATTTCCATAATATTTTTGATAAATTTAAAATCCAAAAAATAAATTTAGTTTTTTTTTGAAAAAAAAGAAGAAAAAAAGAAAATTTAGTTCTCCCATCATACTCATTTCAAATTCTTTTTTCATTAATTTTAAAAAATAATTATAACTTCTTTTTATTATTTGAACCAATAATAACATCATCAATATATATTAGAACTAATAAAATATTAGAACAAATAGTTTTCTTATAAAGTATTGGATCTACCAATCCAACAGTAAATCCATTTTCAAAAAAAAAGAACTTAATCTCTCATACCAAGCTCTGGGTTCTTTTTAAGGCCATAGATAGCTTTAGTAAGTTTAAAAATAGAGTTTAGATTTTGATGATTTTCAAAACTAGGGGGTTTTTCAACATAAACTTCCTCTGTTGAATAATTATTTAAATAGTCAGACTTTACATCCATCAGATATGATTTAAAATTCATATGAGATAAATAGGCTAAAAGAATTCTAATGGCTTTTAGTCTAGATATAGGGGAAAAGGTCTCATCATAATATTTACCTTCTTCCTGATTATATCCCTTATCTATTAATCTACATTTATTTCTAGTTATGATCCCTTGATCATCCTGTTTATTTCTAAAGACTCACTTAGTTCCTATAACTAGATAATTGTTTAGTCTTTCTACTAGTTCCCAAACTTCTTTTATTTTTAATTGGTTTAGCTCTTCTTGCATTGCAAGCATCCAACTCTCATATTCTAAGGATTCTTCGATAGTCTTGGGTTCTAACTAAGATAGAAAAGAATAAAATTATTTTATGTTTCCTACATTTCTTCTAGCTCTAATTGTTATATCTACGACTCCTATAATAGTTTATATATTATGGTTCTTTAAAGTTCTATATTATCTATGAAAGACACTTTCAAAATCTTTAGTATCATGTTCTTCTGAAGTGGACTAAATTTTATTAATATCATTTTAAAAATAATTTTTAGGGGTTTAAAGTCTCATGTTGTCAAAAGAGCTAGTGAATCCATCAACTTGATCTTTATCTTTAATAAAAGAGTCAGTTTCATCAAAATTCACATGAACTGGATATTCAAAAATCCTTGACTTTTTATTAAATACTCTATAAGATTTAGAGTTAGTATAATATCCCAAAAATATTCCTTTATCAGCTTTAATATTGAACTTAACAAGATTTTCCTTAGTGTTCAAGATATAAACCTTGCATCTAAAAACTTTTAAAGTACTTTACTTTAGGTTTTATGTTATTCCAAAGTTCATAGGGTATCTTTTTAAAAATAGGCCTTAATAAAACTCTATTCATGATATATTAGATTTTTCTTATATCTTATGCCTAAAGATAGGTAGGAAGACTATATTGAATCATCATATTCCTTTCCATTTCTTGAATAGTTCTATTTCTCCTTTCAAAAATTCTATTTTGTTGAGGTGTTCTTAGTGTAGAGAGGGTGTGTTTAATACTAATATTTGAGAAAAAAGAATTAAATTCTTGATTCTAAAATTATACAACATGATCACTTCTCAATGAAATTATTTTAGAACCTTTTTCATTTTGAATAATTATACAAAAACTTTCAAAAATAGTGAATACTTTACTTTTGAGTTTTAGAAAATAAACCCAAGTAAATCTAGAATAATCATAAACTAAAACATAAACATATAATTTACCATAAAAACTATATACTCTTAATGGTCCAAAAAAATCCTTGAGGATAATTTCTAAAGGTTTAGATGTAGAAATTTTGTTAATAAATTTGAAATAATATTTGTGTTTCTTGCTAATTTGGCATGCATCACAGAATCTATCATTATCAAACTTAAGACAAGGAAAATTAGAAACTAACTATTTATTAGATAATTTATGTAAAGAATATATGTATTATAGTGTCCATGTCTTCTATACCAAATGCATGATTCATTTTCCTTAGCTGTTAAACAATTCACTTTTTTTACACAACGAATTTAAATCCAAAGTATAAACATTATCAGTTCTAGGTGCTCTAAATTTAAGCAACTTATCTTTAAACACGTAGCAGGAATTGTTAGAAAAATAAATAAAAAATATATCATCAAAGAGTTGAGATATACTTATCAGATTGTGTTTTATCCATTTCACATGCATTACTTGTTTTATTGAGATAGTATTTGGATCTCCATTAGTTTTAACTCCAACAATTTTTCCTTTGGAATTATCGCCACAAGTCACTAACCTCCATCCATTTGATTCATTTTATGAAAGTTTGTTGAATCCCCACTCATGTTCCTAGAACATCCACAATCCATATACCGTATGACTTTTCTTTTTTGTGACATTTTTCCTACAAAAGTAATTAAAAAAATGTTTGTTTTGATACCTATATCTTCTTGGGTCCATCAGTGTTAGCAAGCAATGATCTGGGAATCTAGATCTGCTTTATTTTTCCATAATTTATATCACTTTATTCAGATAAAATTTTAAAAATAAAGTCCCTTTTAATAACACTAATTTAAGGATTTTTCAAATATAAATTATTAGTGACATTTTCTTTTGTTCCATAATGATAACAGGTATCATTTTTAGAATTTGGCATAAAATAATTTTTATATAATTATGATTTATCACCCTTACTATTCCAAATCATTCCTTTTTAATGACATTATTTCCAAGAATTTCATTTAACGTATTTTCTCCTTTAGTAAAAACAAGAGAAGAAAATTTATAGGATTCCACTTCATCATGTAATTCCTTGATTTTCTTTTCATTATTGATACTGTTTGATGTAGAGAAATTTAATTTTTCAAGTAACTCTTGATGTAGTTTTACAATGCTGTCTCTTTCACCAAAAACAGTATTATGAATGCTTTTTAAATATTTGTGGTTATTTAGAAAAGAATTATATTTTTCTTATAACATAGAACATTAGGCTTACAATTTATCATTTGAGAAACTACCAGAATCAGAATCAAAAGGATAATAAGTTTGTACCATTTCTTCTTCAACCATGAAGCACATATTGGCTTTTAGATTTGATTCATCTTTTTTTGAATGATACATTGAAGGGATACTGGAATAATCAGATACACTCCATGTAACTTTCATTTCTATTTTGCTTTTGTGATCATAACCATCATTTTTATGTTATCACTTTTCTGGTCTTTTTCTTTCATCTTTCAGTTGAGGAAAATCAGTTCTGATATGACCTGATTTCTTGCACTCATAGCATAAAACTTCTCTTGGTTCTTTGTCATACTTACTAAAGGATGTTTTTTAATCCTCTTTTCTTTTTTTAGAATTTACTGAAATTTCTAGATGGATGATCTAGTTCCATTTTAGAATCTAAGGAAGGTGATTTTTTCTCTTCTTTGGCTTCTTGATTTGATTTTCTGTTATGCTTCTGAGATGTCACTTTCAAATAAGTATTTTCTTTGTTTACTATAATTTTATGACCTTCTGCTTAATCTTGAAATTTAGATGCATACATCAATAGTGTCCCAATTAGTTATTTCATTTTCAGATCCTTAATAGGTGATGATTGGGGAATTGTAGTAGATATTACATTCTATTTAAAGGTTAGTACTCTCAATACCTTCAAATAAAGATCATATTGTTTGATGGGTTCACCTAAGGTTTTAATATTATTTAAATTTTATATAATCCTTCCATTAATCTGTGTGATTCTTTCACCATAAAATATTCTAAATGTGTTTAATTTTTTCTTATTTGTAGTAGATCTCATATGTATAACATTTTTTGTTACTTCATAAGTAACTAAAATAGTTTTCCACATCTCCAATGTAGTTGGACATTGTGATACACGATTGAATTCATATGGTCCAAGACCACAAATAATAGAATTCATTGCATTAGAATTGATATCATACTTGTATTCTATTACAGCATCCCATGTTTCTGGTTTCTCATGAATTGGATATGGAGTAATGATATTTGAGTATACTTTGAATCCAAGATTTTTCAGATCGATAATCATTCTAGATTTCCAGCATCCATAATTTTCACCATTAAAATATGGAACTTGTACCATTGACGTTCCTTCTCTCCGATCATCCATTTTTATCTTTTTATGGACCTTATAATTTTATCTTGCTATAAATTTATCCAAAATATCACCATCTATACCAATTGTTAGGTCGGAATATATAAAGTAACACAAGAGGGGGTGAATTGTGTCTTTTCGAAAATCTTCCACAATTATGGCTTCTGACACCCACTTTGATTTATATAGATAAGCAGTGTTTTCTTCTATATGAAAAGAATATGTAGTGGATAAATAGAAATAAATAACATAGATTTTTATAGTGGTTTGGGGCACAAATATCCCCTAGTACACTCTACCAATCACTCTCTTTGTGAGCTTGGTAAAGTTCAATAGTACGGTCCTCTTATCACAAGACCATGAAATCACAATTAAGTGCAGATAATTGACACCTTTATAATAAGACTCATAAAAAATCCTTCTAGTTCTATAACATAGAACTTATTATCCATGGATTATATTGAGAAGATGATACTCTACCACAACTGAGTACAATCAGTTGAAACTCTAATAAATCAAAAGATTTTGATTTATTGATTCGGAGTGTTCTTTACAGTTGCAGTAGCAGCAACTGACAGATGATGGATCTTATTCATCAAAAAATAATATCTTCAAGAATGAAATATTTTAAAGTGATCCTTTTTGAAAAAATTATCTTCAATAATGTAGAAACTAAACAGAGGTAGTAATCTTATAGTAGAAAAAAATGGAACATGTATATGTCCAAAGTGTAGCTTATTTTAGAATCGATCGTTCGTTCTAGAAGCATTGTAAAATATAATTTCGATAATATTATTTCATATGTAAATTTATTATCACACATGTATTTTCTAAGAGATACACTAAATAAATATACATAATAGATAGCTTGATTCAGTATTCTAGATCTAAAAGAATATCCTGATTGATCATAGAAACTTAAATTCCAATTGACCAAGGGAGTCCTAACTTTCCTTAGGAACGGGAATTATTTTATCGGATGAATACAGTTCTTTGAGAAAATCATAATGATCCTTGAATTGGTCTTCAATTCTAACTTTATCTTTACAGAAATCTCGAATTAAAAAAACACGACTTAAAAACTTCACCATTTTAAACACAACGTAGGGTTGAACTGTATAGCGTAGGGTTCCTTCACATAGTGTAGGGTTCCTACCAATATATGGTTTTCTAACCATAATTTCATATTCATGTAACATAGGGAACAAAAGTAGCATTGGTATGATAATCCATATGTTCACATTCTTATCATAATATCCCAAACGTAGCATTGATTAACCATACGTTTAAATTCCCAAATATAGGGTTAATGAATAGTAATCCCAAATTCCAACATAGGGTTGTTGATCCATACATTTGATGATTCTCCAAATGTAAGTATTTTGATCCAAATGAAATCTTTTTAGCATAACATAGGGTTGATACCATATGTAAGTGTTTCAATTTTCTAGTGTAACATAGGGTTGATACCATATGTTCATTTACTGAATGTAGGGTTTTCAGAATATAAATTACTGAAAACTCATTCAAGAAAACTTCCTTATAAAAAAAACAATGGTATTTGTGAGAATAAAAATCATCATAAGTTGTTGATTATTCTTGAGAAAATACATACCTAACAAGTTATGGTATATTTATGATAAAAAAGATGTGTTTATACCATAAATACATTATCCCATAAGGATTTAATCTCATTGTATGTATGATGTTTCTCATTCAGTGTGTACATTCCTCCTTCGAGATCTAGGTATCCTTCCAAGTGATTTTGGGTGTCTTCTATCCTTTGGGGTCATTTATTTTATTTCTTGATCTCTATTGTGGTTGCATCACTTCTCTTTGGTAAGCATCCATTTTTCTTCTTTATTTCCACTGGTCGTCAAAATAGTATATAACTACATTCTTGATTCATTAACACTATGGTGGAATTTTTTTGATTCTTTTTAGATCTGTTGTGTGGTCTTCTTTTGGGGGTCAGTCCTCTGTTGGCTATAGTGTGGCGGGTGTGTCTTCTTTGAGGTATGTTGTTATTTACCCTATGTGCCATCTATTATATTTTTTTAATGTGTTTTTAATATGTGGGAATGAAATCTAGGGCCTTCATTATTGTCTTTTTATTCCCTCCTATGTTGGTGGATCTTGTTGCGGGCATGTGAAACCCGAGTTTGAGTTATGTGGTTTTGTTTCTATCTTATGTTAGACGAACTATATTGATCACATTTTGAAAATTGATTTATAAATGGATTTCCATAATTGATCTGTGTTTGTAAATGGATTCTTATAAAATATGGTTTTCCATTAGTTTTCGGTAAAGTAAAATGGTGTTTTCAAATTATTTTCTGGTCTAATAAAGGGTTGTGAAATTGTTTATGAAAAGTGTAACCCTTTCAAATGATTTATGAAATACCGTACATGGGAATCCTTAGGTACTTTGGTTGGAGGCATTTATTAGAGACATCATCCACTATATTAATAAGGGGTTCACTCAGGGGTGTTCCTTTTCTACCTAGTCTTATTTTTATAGGTACATGATCTAACACTATTAGGGGTTTCACTCATGGGGTGTTCCTATTATCCCTAAGCTTATTATTCTAGAGGATTAATTTTTCACTAGTCATTGATTATAATATGAGTAGTCTGCTAGCCGGACCTATTGTGATCCATGGAATATTTAACATTGTGCTTGGTTTGTATTTTTATCTCTTGATATACATTATTTGGATTTGATTATGGAAACTACGCCTTGAAAAAAATTACTTGTATTATTTTAGAATAGTAGAAAAAAGGAAATATTTAACATGCTTTTGATAAAAAATTGTTTTATTGATTATCGTGTCATGTTTACTTTTAAATGACTATACTTGGATTATTTATATATATATTTGATATGGAACACATGTGTGGGATCTTACTGAGCCTATTTAGATCCCACCTTACACACTCCTCTGGTTCTGTATAAACTTGGTTATGTATTCTGAGGTAGTGAAAGACAAGGCGTCATAGTGAGGTAGTGAGGTTTCTGTCAACTAGGTATTGGTAACTGGTGGTGATATGGTGGGGTGTTTTCTATATATAACATAGAGTATATAATTTTTATTTTAATTTTCCTTTGTTTTTTGACCTATACCTTGGATCTTGGTTGATATTCTTTGATTTGTATCAATTCTTTTGTTTTCCTTCCATTGTGAAATTATTTTTCTAGTCATTCTTCTGCTATTTCTTTATGCTTTATGTGTGTGTGTGTGTGTGTCATGTCCTCTACTTCTAGTTGAGTGAAATCATTCCCTCTCATTATTGTTGATGCTTCGTTGCTAGTATCTATCCCATGGGGATCGAGAATGCCCTTTGTGTATATGACATATTGGGTTGGGTGATAATTTGTGAGGGTTTCCTAGGTCGGTTCATTACAAATTGGTATTATAGGAGGTTTTTCCTCAAGTGTCCTTGTCTTGGGACATTTTGTAGACTGGAGATAGGATTTTTGGAACTTGAGAGTTAGGTTGTGGTGATTTCCTGGACATATATTATCATGAAGAGACTCAAGTTACCATGGGATATCAAGATGTGTGTCTAATGTATTGAGTTATTGATCTCAATATCAGTTTTTACTTATGGTTTTCTAGTTTTAACTAAGATTATCTTATTGACTGAAATTTCTTCTATTTTCGGCATGCAATGATGTGCTCTGAGACATCTTCTATGGGTTCCACAGGTGGATGTAGTGAATGCCTCTCAATGGAATAAGACACTATACATTAATCCTATAGAGGATATCATGCGATAATTTCATATTGTATACTAAAATATACCACAATTATAGAACATAGTTATTGAGGTACATCCAGGAGATGGGGGAGAAAGGGGTCGATCTCGCGAGTTATTATGTGAGAAACCATCATCCTCTAAGGGCATGAATGAGACCCAATAGGCATAGGAATGGATGGATAATATTGATCATATCTTTGAATTACTGAATACAACTAATAATATCAAGGTGAAGGGTACATATTTCAGACTTGAGGGACCTAGAAAGAGGGTATTCCATGGTAGAGGCAGATAGGCATGTGGGCTTAGATTGGAAAGGTTTCAAGACAATCTTATTTTAGCAGTTCTGTCCAGAGTCTCTGATGATGTCAATGTATCAAGAGTTCCTCTCATTATAGTAGGGAGATTAATTGGTGTCTAAGTACACCAATCAGTCTATGGAGTTAGTTTTTTTATCTCAAGGTGGTAAATAATGATCATTTGAAATATCATAAGTACCTATAGGGTTTGCGACCAGATATTAGATCATGGGTATTTATACAAAATCTTTATACCTATAAAGATATGGTATATAGGGAAATAATGGTAGATTGGTATATGGGAGGCAATATTGGATATTATTCCCCTTTTCTTCCACCTAGTGGAAGCTTTAGTGGTGCTTAGGGGTAGAAGAGGAAGTGGCATGAGCATCGCAGGGGTGGTGGTGGTGGTTCTGAACTTAAGGCCTCCTTAGAACCATCAGTTATAGCCAGAAGTGTGCACCTAACTTGATACCAGTGTGTCAATATCAGGCACACCCAATTTCTTATTCTAAACCTATGAATATGTTCAATGTTTTTGGTCTCTATGACAATCTACATAGGTTCTTTCAAGCCATTTCTATTCCTCACAATGGTTATAGATCATTAGCTCCAAATTCCACTGTGGACTAGTAAAAAGATTCAAGGTATATAGGGATTTAATCATAGTTATTAGGATTTAAGTGCCTTCACATAGTAGATGTGTTTCTGATGGGGTTGGAGTGGGTCCAGAGATAGTGAGAGGTACCATTTTTGTTTTATATTCTATAGTGGATGCTTTATTTGATACAGTTACCTCCCACTCATTTGTATATGATATTATTATTGATGGGTTGAAACTTATAATAGATCTCATTTCCTTTTTCATGTATTTAGAAACACCTCTTGGAAAGAGGAAATATTAGTGGTTTTGATGTCCATCTAGTTCTCTATCAATAGCTGATGCAGAGTTAGTTTGGGATTTCCATGTTCTCAAAATGGATTTTTATGATGTCATCATTAAGATGGAGTGGCTCATCGATCATCATTTTGAGGTTGATTTTTATCATCATCATGTCATGTTCCTTATTACTAATGCAATATTTTAGGTGTTTCATGGATATTGGGATTCGAGGTCAGGTCATGCATGACCTTTTCACCCAGAACTCAGAAAATAATTCTTCTATTACAGTTGAGCCAGGTGTTCTTTTCTATATTGGTGATCTTATCTTGGTTATTATATCAATTCTTTATGTTTTCCCAAATTAATTATCTATTATTCCTCCATAAAGGGAGTTGGATTTCAAGATTGATCTAGTGTTATGTACGTAACCAATATCAATACCCTCCTATCATATGGTACCAGCAGATCTGAGAGAGCTCAATATTCAATTGGATGATTTGATAGAGAAGTGTTTTAGTCACCCTAGTATTTCTCCATGGGAATCCCATATTCTATTTTATAATAAGGATGATGGTTCACTTTGATTATGTGTGGACTATCAAAATTTGAACTGATTGACAGTTAATAATAAATATCTTTTTCCCCATGTGGATGATTTGTTTGATCATTTAAAGGGGGGGAAGTTGTTTTTGAAGATCAATTCATGTTCAGTTTATCATCAACTCAGATTTCAAGAGTCTAAAATACCGAAGATGGTGTTTAAGAGAAGTTATGGCCATTGTGAATATCTTTTTATGCCTTTTGGTTTGACTATAAATCCTATAGAATTCACGGATTTTATGAATCAGATATTCTATAGGTATCTTGATGCCTTTGTGATTTTATTCTTATACAATATTTGGGTTGATTTGAGGTTCAAGTGTGAGCATGAGAACCACCTGAGTTTGGTTTTAGAACTATCGATAAGTCACTTTTTGTATGTAATGATTTTGAAATACATTTTTTGGATCCAAGAAGTGAAGTTCTCAGGGCACGTAATTTCTAAATGTGGCTTTTAGTCGATCCTAAAAAGTTGATTGTTGTATTTTTCATGGTATGATACACTTAATATTTTCAATATATAGAGCTTCCTTGGCCTTATTGGATACTATCAATAGTTTTTTAATGAATTCAAAAGGTTAGCATCACCTTTGACCACTCTTATAAGGAAATGGGTGAAATTCATATGGGATGAAAAATGTATGACTTATTTCAATGAGCTAAAATGACTTCTAACATCGACACTTTTCTTGGTATAACCTAATCTAGGTAAGGGGTATGTGGTATACTGTGATTCTTCAGGTACTGGTTTGGGTTAAGTGCTTACGCAAGATGATCAAGTGTTGTCTTATATATCTCTTCATCTTAAGTCACATGATAAAAATTAACTCACTCATGATTTAGATATTATCAAAGTTATTCATGCTCTTAAGTGTTGGTGGCACTATATTTTTTGGGAGAGGGTCATAGATTTTTCTAACCATAAGAATTTGTAATATATCTTCTCTCATAAATACTTGAATCTAAGATAGGGGTGGTTGGTGGAATACCTTTAGATGTTCTATTTCTATATTTCCTAGACCTTGGGGAATGGGAATGCCATTAAAGATTCTCTTAGTATTAAATTGTTATCATATGTTGTTCTGGAATTTAAGGAAGAGTGGAACCTGATAGGGGTCTTCATTCAGTTTCATCTAGATTCTTAGTAGGATGGTCCGGGGATGGTTTTGACCAGTGTTTGGCTATTTTGATCGCTACTTGAGTCTATTTTATATAGTCAAAAATAGGATGATGAGTTTAGAGGTATTAGAGAAAACCTTTATAGTGGAGATACCATTTCTAGTTTCTCTCTCCCTTCTAATGGTATTCTTCTTTTTAGGGATCGGTTTTTCATCCAAGAATCTGTGAGAATTTTAGTTTTTTTAAATATCATAGTTCTTTTTGGGTTTTTCATTCGAGTAATAAAACTATGTATTATGACGTGAGATGACATTTCGGATGGCTGAGTATGAAGCGCAACATTGAAGATCATGTGCCTCACTGTTAAACCTTCCAACAGATAGAGGTAGAGCATCTAAAACCTTATATTTAATCTTTTGTCTCTTTGAAGGATGTATTAAAGGGTGTTTTGGATTTATATTATCCATGGGATATTTATCCTTATCTTTAAAATGTTTCACCACGTGGGGTAGAGAAACAGGTTTCAACCAATCCTTATCAGCTTGGTGAATTATGGATAAAAGTTTTTTGAGAAACTTATCCATTTCTTTTATCTGGACTTAGAAAAATAAAGATAATCTTTATGGTCGAGAAAATAAGATAATATTAATGGATAATTTATTATCCAAGAAGAGTCCCAATTTTGTGAACTGATCAATATACCCTGTCATTTTGAAAGCATTATAAGTAGTTAAATTTCCTTCTTCTAGTTTACACTGATATTATGAAATGATAATATTATTTATTTTTAGACTTTTTTCTCTTTCTCAAGAGAATAAAGATGTGATATTATGGTGTAATCATCCATTTATTCAAGTTGTATCATAAACTCTCTAAATATATTTGATAATATAATACAATAGACATTGGAATCATCCTCAACATATCTCTGTTAGGCATCATTTTCAGCTTCTCTCACCTGTGGGGGTGGAATAATAAGAATAGAGGATTCAAAAACATAATAAAAAATATTTAATAATAATTCATCTCCTAAATGATTGTACCATATTCGGAATTTTTTATTTGTAAGGACATACCCTAAGTTAAGGAATGATCGCACTATTTTTGTGGTTTTTCTTTCTATTTTCTACAATAATTGAAATAGGTGATTAATACTTTACTTGATTACAAATTATGTGATAAATAATAAAAATAATTAATTTTATTAATTCTACCACTCTTTTATCTAGTTCCACTATCCCTTGCCATAGAACTTATAATTTCTAGTTACAAGTACATCTAGTATCAAGGATCGATATGCCCTTTCGCATAACCCCAATGAGGGTTGGTCAAGCTACTTGAAGGTATTTAGGTAAAAAGGTATTTTTCAACTATGGCCTTGAATCTCCTTGATTCGTTGAGTGGACTCCCCAATCCTAAAATACTGACTTGTATTTCCTCAACCCCTACCTCTAAGTTACATCAAGTCTAGTGAGAGATACTTCTCTTGATCTAATATGGTTAAGTCAACCCATAACCTTCATAATAACTCCATGTTAAAATTAAGTGTCAAAAAGAGGGTTGGTCAAACACTTAGTTCTAAGTATTTCATTCCTAATTAAGTAATAGAAGGCCAAGTATGATATAATATTTAGTTGAGGTATTTTAATTTATTATACATAAATTTTACCTTGTTTTACCCTTTACGTGACTTGTAAATATTAAGTGTATTTTACTTAATTAATTAACCATGTTGGATAAAACATTTATGCATAATCCATTTATTTAAATTTTATATTTTTAAATTGATTCATTTATTTATCTAACCATGGTATTGTATCCATAAATTTAATAATGCATAGACATAAATAAATAAATAACCTGGTCATGAGCTTATCTGACGATTGATTTATTGAGTAGACAATAAATCAACCTATGACCTAGGGGAATAATTCATTGTACTAGTCTTGGTATGACTTGTAGTATTCCACATGTCCACCTATGTATCACCTGGGTTGGAATCATTATGGTTCTATCTTAAACCACCTCCATGCACCTTGGGATACTCCATTAATTACATGTATTTATATCTCACACGTGGGTGACGGGAACCAGAGTATTGGTTAAGGGGAATTACCTAAATAACTTTGGACATGTAGGTCCTACATAATAATAGAGGTAGGGATGAATCACAAACCATAAAATTTAATTTAATATTAAATAATAATCGTGAAATAAATTAAATAAAATAAATCCAACTCATAAACAGTTATTGGTCAAGCTCATGAATGGTTATAAACAAGCAATGGTTACACAAAAGTATAGTGGCTAAACTATGTATACTACACAACGTGTATTCCATCTACATGCCATGTAATCGAACACGTTGTGTGCTAGGTTGGCCTAGTTTACACGCGGTGTAAAATAAATGCACAACATGTAGTTACTTTTTGGAATGTCATATAGCATCCTAGGATTAACATACATGGATATTAAATCATTTTAAATGAATATTTATAACATTATAAAAATACATGCCTAAGGACCATAATAGTTTAGTGTATTTGGAAACTTGGAAACATAATCTTCTAACTTGGTGAAAGATCTTAAAGATATCCCTTAAAGATCTTCCCCTTTAGTACTCCTACTTAAAACTTTTCTTCATAACTTGGGGAAAGGAGCCATAATAAATGGATGATCTCAGATGCTCATTAAGGGTAAACAATGGAAATATGTAAGCATAACATGATAATAAGGGTATGAGAACATGATTTTAACATTAGAAGATGAAATCATGCATATAAAAGATCATAATAAATATTCATGGCATAAATATTTGAATTTCATAAGACATGAATCATAAGGAAAACAGGATCATAATCCATGAGATCATAACATAAGCATAATACATGTGATTGTGGTAGAAACATAAACATATAAAATTATTTCTATAGTAGTCAAGGAATAATTCCAAGGCCATACTAGTGGAATGGTTTCACTACCCACACTATCTTAGTATTCAAGGGTCACTCCTAAGACCATATTAATAGAAAAAGTTTTTTACTGAGCTGGTTTCACTCCCTGTTCTAACCCTGTATTACTAAATTGGGTTCACCTCCCGTTCCATCCCTATATTACTGAACTTATTTCACTCCTCATTCCAGTATTATATTTTTGAACCGATTTCACTCCTCATTCCATACTAATATTACTGAACTGAGTTCACTCCTCATTCTATCCCTGTATTACATAATCAATTTTACTCCTCATTATAGCCCTATATTACTGAACTGATTTCACTCCTAGTTTCATCCCTGTATTACTTAACCGAGTTCACTCCTCATTCTAGACCAATCATACTAAACCAAGTTAACTCCTCATTCCATCCATGTCTATATCATGATATATATAAATCATTACCCAATGCATTGGAGGGATATATATGTCCCACCCATCACAAAATTAAATCATACATACGTGTTCTATAAGATAATAAAACATTCATCATATCATAACCCATAAAAAAGATATGGGTTTCAAAAACACCATATCATAACCCATGAAATGAAATGGGTATAATAAAAAATTAAACAAATCGTAACCTATGGAAAAGATATAGGTTTCATAATCATTTTATCCTAGAATAACCTGTGAAAGGAAGCGAGTTTCATAAGCATTTTATCATGGTATAACCTGTGGAAGAGAAATGGGTTTCATAAAAAACTTGACATCTTGATCATAAACAATTCAAATAAAGAATAATAATGGTGTCCTTATACCATAACCCCATTAAATCATAAACTATGTCAAATGATGTCATCTTAGATGGAGAAGGATTTTGAAAGATTACATGGAACATAACTTTACTTTGAAAATCACTTTTTAAAACATATAAAATTTTTAAAATCCTATTATTTGAAGCCAATTTGAAAACATATAAAGGAATCATGAAAAATAATTTAAAACATTTTGTGAGGAAAATATCTTTTTCACTTAGATAAACACTTTTTAAAACATAGACCTTTTTGAAAACATTTTCCTTTGAAAATAACATTGAAAACATATAAAGGAATTTTTAAAAACCATTTTAAATACTTTTTAAAATATAAAACCATTTTGAAAACCTATTTATTTGAAAAAATATTTAAAACAATGAATTTACATAATATTAGGAAAATTTTCTTTTAAAAATAACCTTGTCAACTTTTATAGGAATCTTTAAAGAAATTACAGTCATGATGACGAGTAAATTCATACATGTCGAACATTCCTTTTTCACTATAAAAAGTTTAGAAAAGTACCCTAATCAGAAAATGAAAAAAAAGATTCATTTTAAAAACTTTTTTATTAAAAAGTTAAAGCATGTTTATAATTTTATTTTACACCTCATATTAAAAAAATGAAATTTTTTTATAAAACATGGTTTTTTGAATAAAAAAATTCCGGCTGAAAAGAGAAATAAAGTCGTATTTTCCTAAAAACACTTTCCAAATTATCTTAATTAATAAAGAGTGGAAAATGGTACCAATACATGGAGATATAAATGATACCCATATTATAATAAAATTGATGATATTTATTGATATATGGATCCTAATATTTCATCAATGGAAGTAGAATCATAAATAATCACATTAAACGATGAGATTGTATCAATAAAGCGTTACCACTTTGGTAACTTTGAATCATAATAATATGGAAATAATAAAATTAAATTAAGCTAAAAATATCATGAAAATAATAATATTTATGATATAACATTTTAAATGGTAGTATATACACCTCATATAAAAATATAGGTGCATAACATGGCATGTGCCACGAAGAAGGAAAATTGAGACAAAAAATAATTTACCGGTTTGGTAACATTTGAACATAAAACCCATGAAAGAAATATCATAAAAGGGATATTTAAATACACATAAATTTAATTATAATAATCATATAATACATTCATGGGTAGTATATACACGACAAAAAATAAATGAGTGGTGAATAAGGTATAAGTCTCACAAAAATAAAAGTGAGATGAGAAAACCCTTACCTTCAGTCTTGAATTTATTCGTACACATTAAAACTTCCTATATAATAAATATAATTTTATTATAAATCTACCATATAACCATATTATTATATATAATACCATATATTTTTTAATTATGACTTTATATTACACGTTTATTAATAATTACATGTTAATGTTATGTTTCGGATAATATCTGCTTTGTTTTTCGTATATGTTTTGACTTGTTATTATTAATCCTCTTACATATATAAATATTTACTTATTTAAAGAATAAAAAACATTATATAAATATAATATCTATTAAGTATATAAATATTTATAATAATCTATAAAATATTGAAATATGAAATGGAATACACCGTTTATAGAGATAGTAAGTTCTACGTAAGCATGGACGTTGTTTCTATTTTCTTGTCATATTGAATGAAGTAAAGTAAATAAAATATATGTATATATATATATCATAATTAAATTATAATTATTATGTCATTAATATCATATACATTTAATAAACCCATCCTTAATACAATCTATGCAAAGTGTGAACGAATCACATTGCTTTGAGGAGGCGATAGTCCATACGTCCACAAACGAAGTTATCATGTTTACAGAAAATGGAAATCATGAAGGTAAGTTTTATATAAAAATTAAATAAGAATAAATACATGATAAATATCATATATATAATATCAAAACATAAATTACATCATTATTTCCAACCATGAAAGTTGGAAATGGAAGAACGAGTGACATCGGTTCGCGAGGCGGTAGTCCGTTGTATGAATGATGATTGTGTATCTCATTTGATGGAAGTGTGAGAGAGTGCATGTTTAACCCTTAACATAAAACATATCAGTATATTTAGGATACTGATGTTATTATATAATCATGTAATAAGAATAATTTATGGGGTGGTGAATAAAACAAAAGAGCTTGTGGAAGGATGTTACCTCTTATTTGGGTAACTCCTCTTGGTTTGCACCAAAGGGAATACTTGGTTGGATTTATGACCAATGTTATGATTATAGGTTGATATAAGGGAATTTGGGAGATTATTTTTTTATTTTTTGGATGATCCAAAGTACCTTGATATGTGTGAGGAAGTGAGGGGGTTAGTTCCCTTTTATAGTGGAGGAGGAGTGGCATTCTTATAAATATAAAAAGGAAAACACTATTGAGAGGTCTCCCTTACATAATGTGCCCCAAATTTTTTCCATTTTAGATAAAATAGGTTAATTGTTATAAATATTACCATAAAATATATTTTGGACAACTTTCTTGTTCATTTATCCTTTTAAGATTAAAGTTTAACCATTAAGTAAACACATTTTTCTTTAATCACTCTAATTAATTTTAATTACTTTCACAAATAGTTTTGGGAAAAAACTAAGTTGGGTTTAATTGAAATTATAAATTATGATTATTCCAAATATGGAACCCATTTTTCCAAATTCAAATCATATAAGTGGTAGTAATTAATTTGAAATCAATTCCACATATGGGATCAAATGACGGTTTTTTAAAGTGAAAGAGTCCAAAAGTTTGAAATATTTTTATATCCAATTTGAATTTTAAATTGATTACAATGGCCTAAATTGGATTAATGGATGTGTAATTTATATAATTATACATTAAAAATAAATTAAAATATAATTTAACTATAAAAATAAATTATATGAAAAGATAGTTTTGAATTAAAATTCAGTATTGTTCACTATTCATCAAAATATGAAACTTCTCTAAAAAATACCAAAAATTACCCAAAAGTAAATCTTGATATCCAAATTTAAAAAAAATTAATTTTTTCAAATAAAATTTATAAAAGTTTCAAAAATTATATTTAAAATGCGTTCTCTATTAAAAGGTGGTAAAATTACCTTTTTGAAAAATGCATTTTTTTATCCTTAAAATTGGTTTTATTCTAATATTATGCCTATAAAATATATTGGATGAGTGTTAAAAATTTATTGAATACATAATATGTAAATTTTATTTAAAACATTCATCAAAATTGGTTTGTTTAATTTAATTAGATAAAACGGTCTGGTACATAAAAAAATAGTTTCCATAGAATATGAATTTCTTCATTCTCAAGTAGTTATTACTTTCATTTATAAATAATTGATAACTAAAGGATTTGTTTTATATACATGTGTAGAACATATTTTCACAATATATTTAATATTATTTTTAACTTCCATTCTAATGGCTAGGTGTTAAATATAATAATATTTTAATAACAATATTAATAATCCAAACTTGCTGCTTTCACATAACACAAGATATATTCAGTACTGTATGAAATGAAAAATATCAAGATTAAATTAATTTGAAAAAAAATATTTCACAAAATCTTGGGTTGTTACATTCTACCCCCATTAAAATGAATTTCTCCCCCAAAATTAATCTGGGTTATCAAAGGTTTAATACTTGAAAGTTCATTTCATAGAATCCCACATCATAAAAATGAATACTAAAACTTCCTTTAAAAAGGGAAATTTGAAAACATAATGGTTACCCAAAGTAACTCATAATTAGGTTTCCATATAGAATGACATAGTTGAAAAGTGAAAACATGATCATGGAAGAGAAATCTAACTATTAGGTTCTGATTTAGAGTGATAGAGAACATAACTATGAGAAAGTTAATGATCATAAATCCATAGCCTAAAGAGGCTTGAAAAAGGTCATTGATATCATCAAAAATGTTAATAATGGGACAAAATTTTATTTGAAGACCCTTTTACTAATTTGAATAATTTTCATGAGAATATATACTTACTTGATTCAGCATAATATCTCCCTTTATTGTTCCTTGATCAATTCCCACTTCATCTCATATTCTAATAAATGAAGTGAATTTTTCATTCCTTAAGTATTAGCAGATCATGTGGTCCATAAAAATAATGATAGGTCATTCCATTTATCCTTATTACAATAATATGGTTATCACAAGTTATAAAATATGTATAAATATTCATATGGTGAATTAATACCTTAATCTCTAAAACCACATCTGAAGTTTAACTTAATTCATTTCATAAATGGTTAACCTTATAACCCTTCCAAAATATAATTTACCTTTTATTCATTAAATAAACTCTTATCTTATACAAAAAACATTTTCATTAAAAACCTGGGTCTATAATTTTAATAATAGAATAAAAACATGATTTTATTATACTAGAATCCATGTGGAGGGAGGCAATCACATGAAATTTTACCAGAGGATGAACAATAATATTTTCATAGGGCTTATTCATACAAAATGAAACATGAAATTCCAAACTAATGAGAGAAGGATTAGTGTACCCTAATTATCATTATTAGATTCATCAATTTTGATTTTATATGATTTCCCTTTGTCCTTTTCTCATAGGTTATTGTGGTTTATAATCCATGTTCACTCTTGGATTGGGGCATTGATTTGCATATACTTGCAATTGAAACACTAGAGTGTGGGAGGTGCATTCTGTTTAGTTTTCTCTTTATTTTAATTGTTAGATAAATTCTTCCCATCACTTCAGCAATAATTTTCCCAATTACCTTCCCTTATATAGTTAAAACACTTACTATTCCCCTTAATATAATTTTCATCATGCTTCTTCCCACACTTTGAGCATAAAGGAAATCTCATCATTTTTCCCCATGGTCTTTATATTTTCCTTTGAACTCCATATTCCTTCTCTTGTCAACACCATGAGATTGATATGAAACTCTAACCTCTATTTCCACATTGATATCAAATCAAAAAACTTTTGCATAGCTGTTAATATCTCTAATATTCAAGGCCTTTTGAACACTAGCTTTCAGGCCACTAAAGAATTGATTAATTTTATTTTCCAGTTCGATGATAATACCTAAAGAGTACCTTGTTAGACTTGTAAAAAAATTTCATATGAACCAAAATATTCATCAACCTTATTCTTAATCTCTATGAATTCCTTTTCCATCTTCGTATGAAGAATATGAGGAAAATAATTATTGAAAAATAAGTTCTTGAACTCATCCCAATATATGGAGTCAATTTTATCTTACTGCCTCGTATTCTTAATAATATTCCTCCATTGATATACCTTACCTTATAGATGTTAGATATCCAGAGTGACTTTACCATGATCCGAACACTTGAGAATATAAAATATCATTTCAGTTGTACTTATCCATTTCTCAAAAAATAATTGGTCAGCATAGCCACTGAAAAAAGGTGGGTGTTTCCTCATAAAGGACTCAACATATCATTGTTCCCTTCTTTTCTTGTTTGTATGTTCACCATGATTCATAGATTGAGAAATTTTTGTGATTATAGAAATGATTTTTTCATTCCATATCTCATAACATTTGATTACTCAGGAGGATAATCATTAAATTTTCTATTTCATTACTCATTAACATGGTTCCTTTGGGTTCCAACCACTGACTAAAACTAAAAGTAATAGAGTAAGAAAAAATCATCATAGTGGGGAACCACATGATCGTGAAAAACTACCTATAGGATGTATAAATCATGACACCATACTTATTAATCTATGACACCTTGGGTTTATCCTAGTTTATTCATATTCATTATCTATTTAAATCCTTCATGATGGTTTATAAAGAGTTTGTGAATTCCCAAAGAATATCCCCTGGGAGTGTCAAACCAGGTGTGCAGCAAGACCCATTGTTGTGCACCATTTCTCAATCGAGTCTAGCTCAATATGGTGTTTTCAGGGTTATTACACCTATTTACATAAATTCTAAATCTACATCCTCTTCTAATATCCAGACATGGATGTATTGTTAGGAAACCACTCACTCTATCCTTTACCAAAATTCCATGACATTTTCTTATACTTTGACTTATCCCTAAACTTATCCTTAGATAAATACCTAAACATGTCCTTATAAATTTCCCTAGGGATCTCAATAAATTTTCCTCATACTATTTTCCAAAGTTTGACTAAACCTTTCATTTGATACTAACTATAGAAAACCAAGATTAACATACATGGATATTACATCATTTTAGATGAATATTCAGTGCATTAAAAAAAATACATGTCTGAGGACTGTAATAGTTTAGGGTCTTTGGAAACTTGGAAACATAATCTTCTAACTTGGTAAAAGATATTAAAGATATACCTTAAATATATTCCCCTTATTACTCCTACTTAAAAAATTTCTTCATAACCTAGGGAAAAGAAACATAATAAAGGGGTGAGCTCAGATGATCGGTAAGGGTAAATAAGGGAGATATATAAGTGTAACATGAGCATAAGGATATGATAACATGATCTTAACATTATAAGATCATACCCTAAATATAGAAGATAATAACCAAGAGTAATGGAATAAATATTGGTTGTTCATAAGACACGAATCGTAAGGAAAACAAGAGCATAATCCATGATATCATAATATAAGCATAAGACATGTGATTATGGAAGGCACATAAACATAAAAAATGATTTCCATGGTAGTCAAGGGTTAATGAAAAGTATATCTTAGTGGAATGGGTTCACTCCCCAAACCATCTTAGTAATAAAGGGTAACTCCCAAGACCATCTTATTAGTTTAAGTCCTTTACTAAATCGGGTTCACTCCCTATTCCATCCTTGTATTACTGAACCGGGTTCACCTCCCGTTCTATCTATGTATTACTGAACTGAGTTCAATTCGTTATGTCCCTGTATTACTAAACCGAGTTCACTCCTCATTCTAGCCCTGTATTACTAAACCAAGTTCACTCCTTGTTCCAGTCCTATATTATTGAACCCAGTTTACTCCTCATTCTAGCCTTATATTACTAAACTAAGTTCACTCCTTATTCCAGCAATGTATCACTAAAATGAGCTCACTCCTCATTCCATCCCTGTCATAATGAACTGATTTAACACATTTTTCCATCCATTTATATCTAATTATATATATAAAGTTTTACCCAATTACTTATAGGAAGATATAGGTATCACTTTTCACATAATGAAATCATACATACGTGTGCCACAAGATAATAAAACATTCATCGTATCATGACCCATAAAAAAATATGGGTTTTATAAACATCATATCATAACCCATGAAATGAAATGGGTATCATAAACATTTCATCATATCATAACCTATTGAAAAGATAAAGGTTTCATAATCATTACATCCGAGAATAACCCGTGAAAGGAAGTGGGTTTCATAAGTGTTTATCATGGTATAACTCATGGAAGAGAAATGGGTTTTATAAACAACTGGTCATATTAATCATAAACCATTAAAAGAAATAATAGGAATAGTGTACTTGGATTATAACCCTAGTAAATAATAAATTTTATCAAAGTATATCATCTTATATGGAGAATAATTTTGACATATCACCTAGAATATAACTTTTCTTTGAAAATCACTTATTAAAACATATAACATTATAAAAATACTTTTCTTTGAAACCAATTTGAAAAAAAAAATAAGAATCCTGAAAAATTATATAAAAAATTTCTTGAGTAAAATATTATTTCTAGTTTTAAAAACACTTTTTAAAACAAAAAACCTTTTAAAAACATTTTCCATTGAAAATTACCTTGAAAAAATATAATGGAATCTTTGAAAATCATTTTAACACTTTTTAAAATATAAAACCTTTTTGAAAACATTTTTATTTGAAAAAATATTTAAAATAAATAATTTCCATAATATTAGGAAAACCATTTTCTTTTAGAAATAACCTTGTAAACTTTCAAAGTAATCTTCAACGAAATTATGGTCATGACAGCGGGTAAATCTGTATATTCTGAACATTCCTTTTGCACCATAAAAAGGTTAGAAAAGTTCCTTGATTAGAAAATGATAAGGAGATTACTTTTAAAACATTTTTTATTAAAAAGGTAAAACATGGGTAAAAATTTATTTTACACATCATAGTAAAACATTTTTTGACTTTTTTTTATAAAACATGGTTTTGTAAATAAAACAAATTTCCGACCGAAGAGAGAAATAAATTCAGATTTTCTTAAAAGAACTTTTTAAATTATATTGAGTAAAAAAGAGTGAAATATTGGTACCAATACATGGAGATATCATGGATAAACATATCATAATAAATTTAATGAGATTTATTGAGATATGGATCAAAATATTTCAGCAATGGAAGCATAATCATAAACAATCTCGATAAACGATGAGATTATAGCAATAAACTGTTACCACTTTAGTAAATTTGAATCATAATACAATGGTAAGAATAAAATTACATGAAGCTTAAAATATCATTAAAATAATTTTATTCATGATATAACATGTCAAATGGTATTATATATAACTCATAGAAAAATATAGGTGCATAACATGGCATGTGTCTCATAGAAGGAAAACTGAAACAAAATTACTTTACTGATTTAGAAAAAATTTGAACCATAAACCCCATGAAATAAATATCATAAAAGGGATATATAAATATCCATAAATATAATTATAAGAATAATATAATGAATTTATGGGAATTATATACACCATAAAAAATAAATGAGTGGCGAATAAGGTATAAATATCACAGAAATAAAAGTGACACAAGAAAACCCTTACCTTAAGTCTTGACTTTCTTCGTAGACATTCAAACCTTCTGTATAATAAATATGAATTAATTTTAAATATACCAAATAACTATATTATTATATCTAATATAATATATTATTTTATTATGAATTTATATTACCTTTTTATTAATAATTTCATATTAATGTTATGTTTCAGGTAATATCTGCTTTGTTTTTCGTATATGTTTTGACTTTTTATTCTTGATACTCTTACATAGATCATTATTTGATTATTTCCAGAATCTAAAACATTATATAAACATCATATCTATTCAGTATATAAATATTTATAATAATCAATAAAATATAGAAATATGAAATGGAATACACCGTTCATGGAGATGGTAGTCCGTACATACGCATGGACGTTATTTCCATTTTCTTGTCGTATTGAAAGAATGAAAGTAAATGAAATATATGTATATATATATATATATATAATAATTTCAGTAAAATTATTATTTCATGAATATCATGTACATTTACTAAACTCATACTTAATACATTCCATGCAAAGTGTGCATGAATCATATCGCTTTGAGGAGGCGGAAGTCTACATGTCCACAAACGAAGTTATCGTATTTACGTAAAAAGAAATGTATGAAGGTATGTTTTATAAAATAATTCCATAAGAACAAATATATAATATATATCATATAAAAACATAAATTACATCATTATTTACAACCTTGAAAGGTGGAAATTGAAGAATAAGTGATATTGATTCACGATGTGGTAGTCCACCGTACACACAAATGATGATTGTGTCTCCCATATGGTGGAAGTGTGGGTGCGTTTAGTTTGAACCCTTAATATAAAAACATCTAAGTATATTTATGATACTAAGTTTATTAAATAATTATGTAATAATAAGAATTTATGGGGTGGATAATAAAACAAAAGAGCTTGTGGAACGATGTTACCTCTTATTTGGGTAACTCCTCTTAGTTTGCACCAAAGGGATTCCTTGGTTGGCTTTATTCCCAAAGTGAGGCTTAACGTTTGAGAGAAGGGAAGTTTTGAGATTATTGTTTCAGGTTTTTTATGATCCAAAGTGTCTTGATATGTGTGAATAAGTGAGGGGGTGAGTGCCCTTTTATAGTTGAGGAGTGTAATTCCTATAAATATAAAAAGATAAATACTATTGAGAGGTCTCCCTTACATCACGTGCCTCTAATAATTTTTCATTTTTTATGAAATAGGGTAATTGGTATAACCTTTTCTAGACAATTAATTTTGGATAAGTTTATAGGTTATTTATCCTTTTAATATTAAAGTTTAACCATTAAGTAAACACATTTTAACTTTAATCGTTGTACTTAATTTTAATTACTTTCACTAATATGTTTTATCAAAAACTAATTTGAAAATAATTGAAATTATAAATTATTATGATTCCAAATATGGAACCCATTTTTCCAAATTCTATTCACATAAGTGGAAGAAATTAATTTAAAATTAATTCTGCATACGGGATGAGACGATGGGTTTTAAAAGTGAAAAGGTCTAAAAGTTTGAAATGTTTTTATATCAAATTTCAGTGTAAAATTGGTTCCAAGTACCTAAATTGGATAAATTAATGTATAATTGATATAAATATACTTTAAAAACAAATTATAATATAATTTAACTATATAAATAAATTATATGAAAAAACAGTTTTGAAATAAAATTTAGTATTGTTCACTATTCATCAAAATATGAAAATTTTCTAAAAAATACCAAAAAATACCCCAATGTAAATCTTGATATAACACTTTAAAAAATTAAGTTTACTTTTTTCAAATAAAAATTATAAAAGTTTCAAAAATTATATTTAAAATTGGTTCACTGTTAAATGGTGATAAAATTACCTTTTTGAAAAATACATCATTTTATTCTTAAAATTGGATTTATTCTAAAATTATGCCTATCAAATCTATTGGATGAGTGCAAAAAAATGATTGAATATATAATATATAAATTTTATTAAATTAATTCCTCAAATGTTTTTTTTAATTTATTGAGAAAAAATGGTGTTTGTACATGGAAAAATAGTTTTCTTATAAAAGGAATTTCTTCATTCTCAAATAGTTATTACTTTCATTTATAACTATTTGATAACCAAAGGATTCGTTTTATATAAATGTGTAGATCATATTTTCAAAATCTAGTTAATCTTATTTGTAAATTCCTATTGGTCAGAGTGAGTATCTCAATAAGGGGTGAATTGAGTACTTAATAAAAATTTCTGTTTAAAATGGATTACTTTGAAATCAACCAAATATTTAAATATAGCCCAGTTTATAAAAATAAGTAGTATGATATAGATCTTTATATTTCTAAATATTTCTCTAAATATTTATTATATCTCATGTGAATAATATTCAATATTATTGGATCCTTTGAAATCAGTTTACTTGATCAAAATACTATATGTACACAAATTAAGATAAACTATCAAAGTATATATATTTTTTATAGTTAAAACAATTTTCAATTTTAAAGTAAAAATATAGTAAAATAAAATTAAATCACACAACAAAAAGTTTGAATATAAGAGGTTCAGTCTCAAGTCTATATTTATTCCTCTGCACTTGGTGATCACCCACAACCAAGAATTTTAAATAAAATAAAAAAGATGATCCACAACCTAGATCGTGTTTTACAACAATTTACAATTGTCCAGGTAACACATGACCTCTTCCACATATATACTTGGGAGAAAAAATAAACAGTCCACTCAAGGACCTCTACCACTCTTATCCATGGGAGAAAAAAATATGAAAATAGTTTGAGAATATATCGAGTATCTTCCAGTTTATCACATGAGATAGTATATATGTGGTAAAACAGAGTATGCATGCACACTAGTAAAAATGTAATAAAGATAAATAGATTAGATCAATATAAAAGTGTAGAGTTTATAAATTCTCATTTTGTTTCAATGCTTATTGTGAATCTTGATTTGATTCTACAGTTAAGCTTGAGTTGTAACTCTTGAAAACCTTTGAAAAAAAGAGTGTCGTAAACTCATGTTCTTAACTAGTGGAAAGCATTAAATTTGAATGTATAGTTTGACTTCAAGTCAAATGTTTTCAAAAAGTGAAATTTTCTTGTTTGAATTCATGTTCAGCTCTATGTATGTTCATAAAGTTCGATATTTTTGGTTTATATTAGTCCTCTTTATCCACTATCGCATCTCTACTGCATGAGGGAGTGTGCTACACTTTTATCAGCAGCGGCAAAGAGAATATCTGGATCAGCTGCTTCCTCATGTTGTACATTTTGATACTCTCTTCAATGCTTTATTTTGAAAGTTTAAGAGGCAATAATTAAAATAATAAATGGAATTAACTTCAAAAAATATAGCCTTTATAATAATGTGATTCAAAATAAGTAAAGTAAGAAAGTTAGTGGTAGTGGATTAGACTAGTGGTGGATCAAGGTCTGACGGTGTCTCTGTCACGACCCGTCCTCGGGGCCCGTGCTGTGACTACCCTAAGCCTGCCTTCCATAGGCCAGGGGCTGGCAACTAGCACCAAGGCGTAAATTCCCGAAAAAAAAGGAAAGGCATTGCCTTTGTAAAGTAAACAAACACCACAGAGCAAGTAAGCAGAAGAAGAAAACACTAAGTAAAAGCTGGTACAACAGTAAATGCGGAAAGTAAGCGGACCAGAATACAAACCCAAACTGAAAGTAAAGTACAACTCGAAAGGGAAAACAGCAACTGAAAATTAAAGCCGCAACGTCGAGCCATCCACTGGAAGGCCCACCTGAAGGGTGGGTAAAGATAGCCTCCACTGCTCCTCGGGTCCAGCCGACCACTCCGAGTACGTCCCACCTAGTGGTCCACCTCCAGGTACCGTCCTACTCCGCAAGCCTCAACCACGATCAGCGATGTCCGTCGTCTGCAACCAACACAACGTAGTGTGGGCATAGCCTATGCAGGGGTGAGTATAAGCTACTCAATAGGGACCCCGAGACCCCTGAAGGTCTCCCAGAATCCAAAAAGGATAATCCAAAAAGGAAAGATACAATCATGAAGTAAAATCCGACACGGCTTAGGTATATGCCCATACATATACCTAAGTCATCAATTCTCGTTTGGCTCCAACATCCGAGCCCAAGTACAACCCAGTCCACATAGGAAAGAAAAACGTAAATCCACAAAGGATAGCTCAACACAATCCACATAGGAAAGCAAAACAGGATTCATCTCACACAGGTATACTTCTTCGAAAGATGATAGAGATGATCATTGATCCATCTAAGTCGTCAGACCCACAAAGGATCGATAGGTACTAACCCCGCAATGACCCACAAAGGATCGATAGGAAACTAACCCCTGCAAGACCCACACAGGATCTGTAGGCGCTGGCTCACACAGAACCGCTGAGCGCTGACCCACACAGGATCGGACCCACATAGGATTGGTAGCACTGATCCACGTAGGATCAGTGAGTGTTGTAATCGTCGTCGTCGAATCCACTGAGGATCTCTATACAGTCGTCGTCGTCACAGTAGCAGTCGCAGCCAGCTCTAGGGTTCCCGCACACAGCAAGCTCGTTCGGGAGGGTCCGCTCCACGAGCTGAGAGGCTGATACATCAACTAACACATAGTCCAGAGTTGATGTATCCAAAAGTTCCGTATCGTCAATAGGAACTCAACGTCGTAGACGGCGCGTCAATCGGACGCCCGGTCTGAGAGTTATTGGCTTTTTCATTCCAGGGGTCCGGTTGGATTTTAAGGAAAAACCAACCCGAACGTACTCCACCTGCGTCTAAACCTCGGCCGGAGTAAGCCAAAAGATCCGTCTCACTTATAGGAATTCAACAAAGTCGACGGCACGTCAATCGGACGTCTGAAGCTCAAGATATGAGCATTTCCGATCCAAGGGCCCGGTTGGTTTTGTGTACGAACCAACCTGGCCTAACGCAAAGTATTCTGAAACCTTGAGTACAATATACCGAAACGACCGTCTCGATCCAAGTATCGCATTGCAAATGATGGTACGTCGATCGGAGACCCGTAGCACAAGTTATGGGCGTCCGACTGAAAAAAGGTTTGGTATTAAGGGGTTCAGGCCCGGTCCGGCCCGGACCGATACCCCCGGGGTCGACCCGAACCGGGTCTGGGTCCGTCCCGCTTGGACGCGGCCCGACCCGGCTGGCGCGGCCCGGCCCGGCCTGGGCACAGCGCGCTGGCCAGGCGCTCGGCCAACTGGCTGAGCCGTTTGCCAGGGGGGGGGGGTGCCTGCCCCCCTGGTGTAACCCCCCCCCCCCCCAATTAAATGGGGGCCGTTTGTGCTGGTCGGCCGGGGGAATTAATTCCCCAGGTTTCCCTTTGTCCGGCCGGCCGGTTCTGCCAACAAGGACCAGCGACGGTCAGTCCTTCCTCCTTCGCTGACACCGGCGGCCCGGAACCGGCCGCCGGTCACCCTACTCCACCGCGGCCCAGAACCGGCCGCAGCTTGGTTCATCCGGCATGGTGCGACGACACTGCGCCCCTCCGCCGCGGCCCCGCTCCGGCCGCGGCGTCTTCGGTTTTCTTCAACGCGGCGCAACGGCGTCGCGTCCTTGTTCAACTTCACGGCGCGGCGCGACGGCGCCGCGCATTACTTGTCGTACGATCCCCTGTGGTGCGACGGCACCACGCCATTCCATCCCAACCATATTAGAAACAACTTTCAAAATGGAGGAGGTTTGGTCGTGTTTGTGCGGTCCGGCCCCCTCTCGTTAAACGATAGCAACTGGTCGTAAATTCATGAAGGACGACAAAGTAGAATTCACAAATGAAGATAATTAAATAAACCCCTACCTTGAGCATAGCTAGAACGGGGGTTCGCCGCGGAAAACGACGTCGCGAGGTGAAGCTCCATATGTTGACAGTGAACATCCGAGGAGGAAGTGGCGTCTCCTTTTCTTTGACATGGGAAGAAGATCGAAAGAGGGTGCGTCGTCGATCCTCGGAAAAAGGGGTCACACACCGGCTGCGGAGAGGAGAAGAGACGGCACGTCGGTCTCTTCTTATGGTGACGGCGTTCTTTGTCGAAGTCTTGATGTTCTTCATGATGAAGATGAAACACCCAAGAGTTCTCTCCTCCAATGTCCACACACAACAACCAAAATAAAATAAGGCTCATCCTTATTTTATTAACTCAATCCACAATTCAAAATTCAAAACTTAATTTAATTAATTGAATTGGGTGTTGGCATACTTAAAGATAGGAGAGGTAAAGTCAAAAGGGTTACACAACTTAAGTGGGGGGTTAAGAGGAGTTATGGAGTTAAGGGAATTGAAAAGGTGGGGGATCGTGTGGGCCCCACCTCACCTTTAATCCACTCAAGAGAAACTAACAAACAGTGGGTCCCACCCTAACTCCTACACTTAGGTTCTAACTCATGGAGAAGTGAAATAAAATTCTTAACGAAAATTTTATTTCACAAAACTTAATCCACAAATTTAAACAACTGATATCGAGCAAACGCAACTCCAGGATAGGTGTTCCTAAGCAATTACCGGCGCTATGGTTCCATCGGTGCCCTCAGAATTTGATTCCGAGCACCGGTTCAAAAGTTAGAAATTCACGCTCGTTCATTCACTGAACGTACCTGAGCTAAACTTCGGAAAGAAATTCCGGGCACACCGGGCCTCAGAATCAAGTGCCGTCTGAAACTGCGTTCTTGTAAAATCCTAAATAAAATTAAGAAAAAATTTCTCTTTATTTTACAGGTCTTTACATTACTCCCACCTCAGGGCTTTACGTCCCCGTAAAGATACATCGAAAACTAGGGAAACAAAAGTGGGTACTGAGCACGCATCTGAGCCTCCTGCTCCCAAGTTCTCTCCTGGAGGTTCCCGTGCTGCCATCTGATGCGCACTACAGGAATCGACCGTCCACGTAGGACCCGCTCCTGTCGATCCTCGATCTCCACTGGGACCTCCGCGAAAGTCGCCCCATCATCAACGTCTAGCTCCCCATGGTTAATGATATGCGTCGGGTCGTACACGTATCTCCTCAACTGAGATACGTGGAAGACGTCGTGCACCCGGTGCAACTGAGGTGGTAGAGCCAGGCGATAAGCCACCTCGCCAATCCTGCTGAAGACCTGGAAGGGTCCGATGAAGCATGGATACAACTTTCCGCCTCAGCCAAATCTCCGTAATCCACGTCGAGGTGAGACACGAAAGAAGACGTGGTCGCCATCCTCGAACTCTAGTGGCCTCCGCCTCCTGTCAGCATAAGACTTCTGCCGGCTCTGAGCTGTCCTCATCCGCTCCTGGATAACCTGGACCTTCTCTGTCATGGCCTGGACCATCTCTGGTCCCACAAGTGCTGACTCCCCAGGGTCTGTCCAGCACAAAGGAGATCTGCAAGGTCTGTCGTAAAATGCCTCGTATGGTTCCATCCCGATGGTGGAGTGGTAGCTGTTGTTGTACGCAAACTCCACCAAGGTTAGGTGGTCCTCCCAGCTGCGACCAAATTCAAGGACACATGCGCAGAGCATGTCCTCGAGAGTCTGAATGGTCCTCTCCATCTGACCATCCGTCTGAGGGTGAAAGGCGGTGCTCAGACGTAGTTGTGTCCCGAACGCCTCCTGCAACCCCTTCCAAAGCCGAGAAGTAAAGAGAGCATCTCGATCGGAGACAATAGATGATGGCACACCATGTAGCCGTACAATCTCCTGAACATAGAGACGTCCCAAGCTCTCCACTAAGCCCTTCTCTCTGATGGGTAGAAAGTGAACCGACTTGGTGAGTCGGTCGACAATCACCCAGATGGAGTCGTGATCTCTGGAAGTGCATGGAAGTCCAGTCACGAAGTCCATAGATATCCTATCCCACTTCCACTCCGGGACCTCCAAGGGTTATACCAAGCCTGCTGGTACCTGATTATCTGCCTTCACCTACTGGTAGGTGAGGCATCGAGAAACGAACTCTGCCACAGCCTTCTTTATGCTCGGCCACCAGTGCGGTCGTCTGAGATCCTGGTACATCTCCGCCATTCCAGGATGTACCACTAAGGGAGATGTGTGAAAATCTATCAGCACTTCTTCCCGTAAAGCAACTGGTACCAAGGTACGTCCTCTGAAAAGGATGTCGTGCTCTGCTCCAAAGGAGAAGCCATCAGGTGCTTGTCCTGAGGATATATGTGCATGCTGCATCTCACAGTCAGCATCCTCACGCTGTGCCTCTCTGAACCACTGTAGTAGTGGAGGAGAGACTATGAGAGACTGAAGGAAGGCTGCTCCATCCCTATCCACAAAGGATATCCGCAAAGCGGCTAGCTGCTCTGTCGCCTCCTCGAGTAGCTGAATGCCCTTCCTCCTGCTGAGAGCATCGGCTACTACATTCCCCTTCCCAGGAGTATAGACTATCTAAAAGTCATAGTCCTGGAGGAACTCGAGCCATCGTCGTTGTCTCAGGTTCAGGTCCTTCTGAGAGAAGATGTACCTGAGACTCTGATGGTCAGAAAAGACTGTAAAGCGCTCGCCCATCAGATAGTGTCGCCATGTCTTCAGAGTGAAGACCACTGCTGCTAACTCCAGGTCATGGGTAGCGTAGTTCTGCTCATGCAGCCTCAGCTGATGTGATCCATAGGCGATCAATTCCCGATCCTACATCAAGACACAACCGAGTCCGGTCCCTGATGCATCGCAGTAGACTACGTACCCAAATCCCTCCTCAGGCAACCTCAAGATAGGTGCGCTGGTCAATCTCTGTCTCAGCTCCTGGAAGCTATGCTGACATCTATCTGACCACAAAAAGGGTTTCCCCATCTTTGTCAAAGCTGAGAGTGGTGCCGCAACTCTGGAGAAGTCTGGCACAAATCTCCGATAGTATCCAGCTAGTCCCAAGAAACTCCGCACCTCTGTTACGCTCTTGGGTGGCTCCCAAGCTAGCACTGCCTCGATCTTCGTTGGATCCACTACAACTCCCACCTCAGAGATGACGTGTCCCAAGAAGTGGACCTCACGTATCCAGAACTGGACCTCACGTATCCAGAATTGACACTTCGAGAGATTACCATAAAGCTGGTGCTCACGGAGTGTGTCTAGTACAACCCGCAAGTGGTAGGCGTGCTCCTCCTCAGTCGTCGAGTAAATCAAAATGTCGCCGATGAAGACCACAACAAATCGATCGAGGTATGGCTGAAAGATCTTGTTCATGAGGGCCATGAACACTACTGGAGCATTGGTTACGCCGAATGGCGTAACCAAGAACTCATAGTGGCCATACCGACATCTGAAGGTCGTCTTCTGCACGTCCTCGTCCCGAACTCTGAGCTGATGATAGCCTGACCTGAGGTCTATCTTCGAGAACCACCGTGCTCCCTTGAGCTGATCGAAGAGTTCATTAATCCTCGGTAGCGGATACTTGTTCCTCACTGTCACCTGGTTCAGGCGATGATAGTCGACACAAAGTCTCAAGATCCCTTCCGCCTTCTTGGCGAACAATATCGGGGAAGCCCAGGGTGAAACACTGGGTCAGATGAATCTCTTGCCCTGCAGGTCCTCCAACTGTACCCGTAGCTCTCGAAGCTCAGCGGGGGCCATCCGATATGCTGGAGTCGATATCGGGGTTGTCCCGGGGTACAGGTCAATATAAAAGTCTACCTATCTGCGAGGAGGTATCCCTGGGACGTCATCGGGAAAGATGTCCGCATACTGATCCACCACTGCAGGAAAACTAGGACTCTGCACGTCAACTGCTCCTAGGATGAGGCTAGCCAACTGATGAGTGATGGGTTTTCCTCTCCTCTACGGAAGTCCATCCTGTGCTGCAAAGGCTCCCTTCTCGCCGGTGATGGTGAACCTGCTCTCTTCGGTGCGTACACATCGCACCCTGCGCCTAATACAGTCAATATGTGCATGGAATGTAGACAACCAATCCATGCCCAAAATGACGTCGTAAGGCCTCGACGCCGCTACAAGAAGATCCCAGCTGAAGCTCTCACCTCCTAGAGTAAGCTCACACTGCCGGCACCAGTGCGTAATCGTCGATTCTGCTCCCGTAGGAGTCTATAGCCGTAAGGATTGATCCAACGGCTCTGTCGGAATCTCTGAGCTCCGAACAAGGGCAGTGGCTATGAAAGAATAACTCGCTCATGTGTCTATAAGTACTGCAGCAAGGGTGGAATAGACATATATAGTACCTCGAATCATCTCGGGCGCGCCGTGGTCGTAGGCCTCCGCTGCCTGGAGCTGTGCCTGTCTCTGCCCGCCAGCTCCCTATGGTCGGGGTGGGCCTCCTGGTGGTGGTGGTGGTAAAGCCTCAAAGTGTTTCCCACCACCTGCTGCTCGGACAGCTCCTCTGCCTCGTCTGCCTTCTCCCTACGGACCGCCACGGTCGACCCTCTGCCTCTACCTCGGTGGTCCCTCAACCGTCTGCTGCTCCTCGACACGGCGGGTTGGGCAATCACGAGCCATGTGGCCCTGCCCGCCGCATGAGTAGCATTGCCTGCCTCTCGAAAGACTGGCTCCGCGCTGTGTGCCCCGCACTGCTGAGCCAGTGTCCTGAGGTCGTCTGCCTGAGGGTCTGGTCTTCCTGGACCCATGAGTCATTCATCGACTGCCTGCTGCAGAAGACTCTTCTACGTGCCGCCCTGCGGTGGGTCTTGGCGCTGGTGTAGACTCAGCAAGAAAGCTCTCGATCAAAAGGGCTCGCTCCAGTACTCTTATCTGAGTCAGAATGTTGAGGGAGATCAACGATGCCCTGATCTCATGTCTCAATCCCTACTCAAAGGTCCGGGCCCGGAAGAATGAGTCTCGTACCATGTCGGTCGAGTAGCGTGAGAGATCTGTAAATCTCTTCGAGTACTGGGCGACTGTCACGTTGCCCTGCCACAGCTGAAGAAGCTCCTGGATGCGCACCGCAAGGAGGGTGGCTGGGACGAACTCCGAGTGGAAGAGGCTCTCAAAGTCCATCCAGAGAAGAGATGCCTCATCGTGCACCTGGAGAATCAAGCTCCACCATCGGCCCGCTGCTGCGTGCAGTAGGCTCACTGCGAGGATCACCATGAGGTCTGCTGGTGTCCTCACTAACCGAAAAACTCGCACCACTGCCTCCAGCCAGTCCTCGGCTGCCTGGGGATCCGTCTCCCTGCGGAACCTGGGTGGTCGCTGGTGCTGGAACTCATGCAGTGCACTAAGGCAACGTGCATCGTCAGCGGCTGGTGCTGGAAGAATCGGTGGCTCGGCGGGTAGAGCTACCGCCGGTGCCACTACTGACAAAGGGCCCTGCACCGAGGCCTCATCCCTCGATGGGCTGTCGTCACGCTCAACTCTCGGAACCCCAGCTGGCTGCCATCGTGGCGCCATCCTGAAAAGGAAACAGGTGCACCACGGTCAGAATAGTATACTTGGTGAGCTGACAAAAAGTAATCACAAAGAGAACTTGAAACACACATGCAATCAATGTTTTCGTGCATTAAGTCGGAAATCAGAAGTCAGGGTCCTAGTGTACGGATACTTCGGCCGCCACACCAACACTGGACTCCCTGGACTGATAACCACACTCAATACGCTTAACATTATTGCTTCACATAGAAAAAGATCAGAGTCCATGTTCTACGGTAGAACCGAACTCCTTTGATACCAATTTGTCACGACCCGTCCTCAGGGCCCGTGTCGTGACTACCCCAAGCCCGCCTTCCATAGGCCAGGGGCTGGCGACTAGCACCAAGGCATAAATTCCCAAAAAAAAGGGAAGGCATTGCCTTTGTAAAGTAAACAAACACCACAGAGCAAGTAAGCAGAAGAAGCAAACACTAAGTAAAAGCTGTTACAACAGTAAGTACGGAAAGTAAGCGGGCCAGAATACAAACCCAAACTGAAAGTAAAGTACAACTTGAAAGGGAAAACAGCAACTGAAAAGCAAAGCCACAACGTCAAGCCGTCCACTGGAAGTCCCACCTGAAGGGTGGGTACAGATAGCCTCCACTACTCCTCGGGTCCAGCCGACCGCTCCGAGTACATCCCACCTAGTGGTCCACCTCCAGGTACCGTCCTGCTCCGCAAGCCTCAACCACGATCAGCGTTGTCCGTCGTCTGCAACCAACACAACGTAGTGCGGGCATAGCCCGTGCAGGGGTGAGTGTAAGCTACTCAGTAGGGACCCCGAGACCCCCGAAGGTCTCCTAGAATCCACAAAGTATAATCCACAAAGGAAAGATAAAATCACGAAGTAACATCCGACACAGCTTAGGTATATTCCCATACATATACCTAAGTCATCAATTCTCATTCAGCTCCAACATCCAAGCCCAAGTACAACCCCATCCACACAGGAAAGCAAAACGTAAATCCACACAGGATAGCTCAACACAATCCACATAGGAAAGCAAAACAGGATTCAGCTCACACAGGTATACTTCTTCGAAAGACGATAGAGATGATCACTGATCCATCTAAGTCATCGGACCCACAAAGGATCGATAGGTACTAACCCCGCAATGACCCACAAAGGATCGATAGGAAACTAACCCCCGCAAGACCCACACAGGATCGGACCCACACAGGATCTGTAGGCGCTGGCTCACACAGAACTGCTGAGCGCTGACCCACACAGGATCGGACCCACACAGGATCGGTAGCACTGATCCACGTAGGATCTCTGAGTGCTGTAATCATCGCCATCGAATCCACTGAGGATCTTTGTACAGTCGTCGTCGTCACAGTAGCAGTCGCAGCCAGCTCTAGGGTTCCCGCACACAGCAAGCTCGTTCGGGAGGGTCCTCTCCACGAGCCGAGAGGCTGATACATCAACTGACACATAGTCCAGAGTTGATGTATCCAAAAGTTCTGTATCGTCAGCAGGAACTCAACGTCGCAGATGGCGCGTCAATCGGACGCCCAGTCTGAGAGTTATTGGATTTTTCGTTCCAGGGGCCTGGTTGGTTTTTAAGGAAAAACCAACTCAATCGTACTCCACCTTTATCCAAACCTCGGGCGGAGTAATCCAAAAGATCCGTCTCACTTAGAGGAATTAAACAAAGTCGACGGCACATCAATCGGACGTCCGAAGCTCAAGATATAGCGTTTCTGCTCCGAGGGCCCGGTTGGTTTCGTGTACGAACCAACCCGGCCCAACTCAAAGTATTTCGAAACCTTGAGTGCGACATACCGAAACGACTGTCTCGATCCAAGAATCGCATTGCAGATGACGGTGTGTCGATCGGAGACCCGTAGCACAAGTTATGGGCATCCGACCGAAAAAGGTTCGGTATTAAGGGGTTCGGGCCCGGCCCGACCCGACCCGATACCCCCGGGGTCGACCCGAACTGGGTCAACCCGAACTGGGTCCGGGTCCGGCCCGCTTGGGCACGGCCCGGCCCGGCCTGGGCACAGCGCGCCCAGCGCGCTGGCCAGGCGCTCGGCCAACTGGCCGAGCCGTTTGGCAGGGGGGGTGGCGCTTGCCCCCCTGGTGTAACCGCGGCCCCCCAATTAAATGGGGGTCATTTGTGCTAGCCAGCCGGGGGAATTAATTCCCCCGGTTTCCCTTTGTCCGGCCGGCCAGCCGGTTCTGCTGACAAGGACCGGCGACGGCCGGTCCTTCCTCCTTCGCCGACACCGGCGGCCCGGAACCGGCCGCCGGTCACCCTGCTCCTCCGCGGCCCGGAACCGGCTGCGGCCTGGTTCATCCGGCATGGTGCGACGGCACCACGCCCCTCCACCGCAGCCCCGCTCCGGCCGCGGCGTCTTTGGTTTTCTTCGACGTGGCGCGACGGCGTCGCGTCCTTGTTCAACTTTACGGCGCGGCGCAACGGCGCCGCGCATTACTTATCGTACGATCCCGCGTGGTGCGACGGCACCACGCCATTCCGTCCCAACCATATTAGAAACAACTTTCAAAATGGAGGAGGGTCGGCCGTGTTTGTGCAGTCCGGCCCCCTCTCGTTAAACAATAGCAACTGGTCGTAAATTCATGAAGGATGACAAAGTAGAATTCACGAACGAAGATAATTAAATAAACCCCTACCTTGAGCATAGCTAGAATGGGGATTCGCCACGGAAAACAACGTCGCGAGGTGAAGCTTCGTATGTTGACGGTGAACGTCCGAGGAGGAAGTGGCGTCTCCTTTTCTTTGACATGGGACGAAGATCGAAAGAGGGTTCATCGTCGATCCTCGGAAAAAGGGGTCACACAACGGCTGCCGAGAGAAGAAGAGACGGCACGTCGGCCTCTTCTTATGGTGACGGTGTTCTTCGTCGAAGTCTTGATGTTCTTCGTGATGAAGATGAAACACCCAAGAGTTCTCTCCTCCAATGTCCACACACAACAACCAAAATAAAATAAGGCTCATCCTTATTTTATTAACTCAAGCCACAATTCAAAATTCAAAACTTAATTTAATTAATTGAATTGGGTGTTGGCATACTTAATGAGAGGAGAGGTAAAGTCAAAAGGGTTACACGACTTAAGTTGGGGGTTAAGAGGAGTTAGGGAGTTAAGGGAATTGAAAAGGTGGGGGCTCGTGTGGGCCCTACCTCACCTTTAATCCACTCAAGAGAAACTAACAAATAGTGGGTCCCACCCTAACTCCTACACTTAGGTTCTAACTCATGGAGAAGTGAAATAAAATTCTTAACGAAAATTTTATTTCACAACACTTAATCCACAAATTTAAACAACTCATATCGAGAAAACGCAACTCCAGGATAGGCGTTCCTAAGCAATTACCAGCGCTACGGTTCCATCGGTTCCCTCGGAATTCGATTCCGAGCACCGGTTCAAAAGTTAGAAATTCACGCCCGTTCATTCACTTAATGTACACGAGCTAAACTTTGGATAGAAATTCTGGGCACACCGGGCCTCAGAATCAAGTGCCGTCTGAAACTGCGTTCTTGTAAAATCCCAAATAAAATTAAGAAAAAATTTTCCTTGAATTTTACGGGTCTTTATAGTCTCACTCTGGAGATATGTTGTTCTAGAGGCATGATACTAGAGGTGTCTTAGACTTAGCCAAATTTTTTATTGGTGGTATGACATTAGAGGTACCTCATCTAGCAGTATCTTATACTTATCCAAATTTTCATTTTGGAAGCATGATATCCTAACAGTGTCTTAGAATTTTTTAATTTTTTAGTCCGACTGTATGACATCCTGACAGTGTGATATCCCAGTGGTGTGACATATGAAGATGCCTCATCCTCAACAATGACTCGTACTTAGATAAATTTTGTCACCTGGATCAGAATACATATTACTTATAGAGAAACATGAAATTCATTAATATCATTCGAATCATGATTTTTTATCATTAAAACTAAGAGGTCAACAATTTCCCCCTTTTTGATGATCACAAATCATGTAATCTAAATAATTACAATTTTTTAAACATGATATCCAAGGTAAGATCAAAATATAAACTCAAAATATAAACCAAGACTTTTCATTCACAGTATGTGTAGATGTTATCAATGAAAAATAATAATATAGTAAGTAAAAAAGGTAAGTAACAAAGATAAAAAAATTAAAAACAGATTGTATCAAAGATAACACAGACACATCACTAGAATAAGTCATAAATTCCATAAGGTTTTCCAATATTCCATAAGAATTATCCCCATTTTGGGATTATTAAAAAGGTAAATATTAGCATAATAAAGATATTAAAAGAAATAAAACCAAATATAAATAATAGAATAATAGTATTAAAAGGAATTAAAATGATTATCAAAAAGTTATTACAAACCAGATCCCATCAAAGACAAAAAAATTAATCTAAGAAAAAGAAAGGGTCAAGGTTTAGAATAGGGTTCCATTGGTTATTTACCTTTAGAAAGGGTCAAGGTAAAATATATGGAATACCATATGAGAGTACAACTATAGTCCAAGGATGGTCTTACATAATAAAAAATGGATGGAGGTGTCTCAAAGCTTGAGCAGGATACATTGGAAAAGGATAGAAACTAGCAGGCACAGAAGCTAGAGGATCTCAAGAAACTCCTAGTCTAAGAGATAGCTGAGGAGTAATTGGAACTGATTCATAAGAAACAACTGATTTTCCATGAACATGAAGAAATGGCTTCATGAGATTGATTAAATTCATTATGATTTGGCCACCTCCATCAATTTTACTAAAGAAATCAGCCTTCTCTTCCATAAAATGGTTCAAAACTGGAGTCATATCCTTGAGTTGTCTTACTTTTTCTTTGAAAGCCTGAGTTACAATAGGAATCCTCAAATTTTCATCCAAGAATTTGAAATTTTTATCCATTACATTCTTGGTATAAATACAAGAGAGATATAACTTGATAGATTTAGTTATAGTTTCCTTGTCATCTTTCATGCTATAGGAATAGATGGTAATCAACTTGAGAACGTGATAAAAATTATATATAATTATGCTCAAGGTCTCTTCAAGATGATCAGTGGTGCTTCTAGAAGCACTGGATGAAGAAGATTTCAGCTCATCTCTGACAAGTGTTTTTAACTTATCAACAGCCATGGCTGGAGTAGAAGTAATAGTAACATCTGAAGATGTATCCTCAAAGATTTTTAAGGATACCTTCCAGAGAAGCAGTAAAGGATGACTTCAAGTTATTGAGCATAGACTTTATAGACTCTAACTCACTTCTAATTCTCTTATTCTCAATATCAACTTCTTGTATGCAATGCATCACCTTTGGTTGGATATTTTGAATTAACAACTACAAAATTTATCTTGAATCTTTTCCATAGATAAAATTCTCTTGAGGAGGTTGATTCTTTAATTGCATAGAAAAATCGGACATTAAATTCTTAACAAAATCATCCAAGTCAACTTTAGTGACTACATAAACTGGAACAGAAAAAGGTGTTAGAGTAGGTTTAGGTGTAGGAGTTCTGACAGAAGAAAACTTCTCCAATTTCCCATAAAAATCTACCTGATCTATCTAGGATCCCTTAGGATCGCCTTCAATTTGAACCCTAGGTCCATCATTATTTTTTGGAATCCTTGAAACACTGGAGTAATTTCCCTATTATTCTTCCATAGGATCAACCCATAAATCTACAAGGACAACTGAAATAGATTCAGTGGTAGGAGGTACCACACCAGCAGGAACGACTGACACTTCAAGATTTTTCAGACCATCTGAACTCTATGCAGCCAAGGTGTGTTCAATACATGTAGGATTACTTTATATTTTTTTTATCAAGAGGAGGTGCCACTGACTATAGAGCATCATCATTTTTTCCATCAACAGTAGATTATAATTCCATATGGTTGTCAACTATAGGCTTATCAGTATCCAATACATCAATCTGAACATCACCGCCTTACTTAAAAGAAGTCGTATCCATTTTCTCTTGCTGAACCACATATTGTTCTACGGCATCAATCACACGCAACTATTTCATCACAGTAGAATTAGAGACTATTTGACCAGTGGAAATAGATATAGCCTCAACTTCATTGACATCTGTAGCTTCATGAAATATTTCCATAGATGGGGATTTCTCCCCCTTAACAATTGTATCATAAAGCTCAGGAGGCATCTCCACTTCTTTTATCTTAATTCGAACACTAGAAATATTTGGGTCGATGTCATTATCATTATCACTTCCATCATCTTCATCCCTTTCATTTCCATTATCATCTTTTTCTTCTTTTTCTTCCTCCTCATTATCATCATCATCATCTTCAGTTGATTTGGAACTTTTATACTGCTCCTCTCTAGAGACCTCAGTCTCTTCTTCATCACTTCTAACCAAATTTTCTCTTTTTGGTAGTCCCCTAGGTTTTCTATGAGCTCCAAAAGTAATGGTAAAAGATTTGTGAGAGAGTTAAGGATCACTCCCTACATCAATAGATGGTTCCTTTTCCTATTCTTTAACAACATCTTCTTCCTTGTCATCATCATAGTATTCAACAACTTCATCAGGCTCTAAGCCTGGATAAACTTCATCCCTTGGTCTGCTTGGATAATCAACTGGATTATACTCAATATATAACTTATCAGAATCTCCAAAACACTATTTCTTCTAGGGGTTCCAGGTAATATTCTTCCTTGAACAAGTAACACTTGTAATACAGAAACCACTACAGTCTATAATAGACGCTTCATCCCCAGCTACTAGGACCTTGGCCTTTAACATGGTCAAAATGAAATTGGGGTAGATCAAGGAATTGGATCTTCAGGATAGTTTGGTCATCTCACACGTATGTACCATGAGATATATACATATATTGATCTTATGACCTTCTATAATAAGATATAGATAATAAACATCTTGGTACCTTGAAGTTGTGAAATCACCCTTTCTTTGGCATAGCATGTGTTTCACAAACATAAAGAAATGCCTAAATTCTTCATCAAGCTCTGAGTCAATAGGTCTTCTGGTTATGCCATATCATGTCAGTACAGAAATAGAATCATAATATATAAACAATTCATTGGATTCTAGAATTTTTCCTTGGAATTCATCATAAATTCTCTCATGAGGTACACCTAAACATTGAACCCATTTCTTTGATGAAAAAAAACACATGTCCTTTCACATGACTTATGATCCAATCATCACCATCTTGATCAAACGAAAATTCTACATTCTGATAAAACTCATAAACCAGATTAGTGTAGATAGATATTTTGTTAAAGGAAAACCACTCTAACCATCCTTTATTTTGGAGCACTTTGAGTACCATATATTTACTAGACATCATACACTTCGATTCAACTTCCCAATCTAAAATAGTAACTCTATTGGCATGATTAGGATTAAATGGTTCAACTAGAGTAGGTATACTCGATTATTTATTATGCTTATTTGAAGATATTGACTTAGAAGGTTAAGACTTAGAAGTACAATTCATTATCAGTATGCAAACTAGTTCGGCAAGCACAGTCGAGGGTAAGAAGAAGGTTTGAAATGTGAGAGACAAAAGGGTTGAACTAGGATATTGTGGGGATCAGGGTATGTTGGTAATAGACATAATGTTGTTTTAATATCATTTGGGATATTAGGTATTCTAAAATAAAATTAATACTTGAAATTGAAATCGAAATCTGAGGACAATCACGTATCGGGTTGCAGGAAATAACATAAATTGAAAGAAATTAAATCATCGGTTCAAAATATTATGAAACAGAAAAAAAAATTACAAAGGTATAAAACCAATATTATGACAATCCAACAGTATGATTGGAAAGTGTTATGACAATCCAATGGTGTGACAATCCAATGTCATGACAAAATAATGTCATTACAATCCAACGGAATAACAAACTAATGGCATGACAATCCAACAGCATGAAAAGCCAACGGCATAACAAAACAACAACATGAAAACCACAATGGTGTGTCACCACTACAGAATGTCATATAAAAATTAATATTAACCAAAATTTATCATTCATAACTCATGTTTGATATAGTTTATTCTTTTGTAATTCAAAGGGTTAGTAAATATATTAGCTAACTGATGTTTTGTTCCAATAAATTCAAGAGTGATATCTTCTTTTTGAAAATGAAATCTCAAAAAGTGACATCTTACATCAATGTGATTTATTCTATAATTTGATACTAGATTCTTAGAAATGTTAAAATCACCTTTTTTCATAGTTTATGGGGATATGTTGGAATTTATATCCGTAGTCTAGTAGAGTGTGTTTAATCCATAAAATTTTTGCACAAAAACTACCTACAGCTATGTACTCAGCTTCAGCAGTAGACAATGCAACCGTATTTTTTTCTTACTACACCATGAAACTATAGACTTCCCCAAAAAAATACATATTCCAAAGGTGATTTTTCTATCTAACTTGCATCCACAAAAATTAGCATCAGAATGACTTACTAAATATAATGTTTTTCCTCTTGGGTAAAACATTCTTAAATTGGTAGTATACTTGAGGTATTTTAAAATTATTTTAACAACAACTAGGTTTGACACTTTTGGGTTTTCTTGAAAATAAGCACACATACACACACTAAACATAATATCTGGTCAGCTAGCAGTCAAGTAGAGAAGACTTTAAATCATACCTCTATAACTTGTTTGACCAACTGGTTTCCTAGCTTCATCAATATCCAATTTATAGGTGGTACTCATAGGAGTATCACTACTCTTATTTTTATCCAAGTTAAAACATTTTAGAAGATCTTTTATATATTTAATTTCATTTAAAATAATTCCTTCCTTGTTTTGAAAAATATGAAATCCAAGAAAGAATTTGAGCTCACCCATTAAAATCATTTCAAATTCATTTTACGTCATTTTTGAAAAATCATTAAATAAATAAGTTCTTTAAGATCCGAAAATAATATCATCAACATATATTTTTACTACTAAAACATATTTTAAAATTCACTTTATGAAAAGAATAGGATCAGCCATTCCTTTTTAAAATACTTGGAAATAAGAAAATTAATGAGCCTATCATACCAAGATCTAGGATCTTGTTTTAAACCATATAAATATTTAGTTAATTTTAAAACATGATTTGGAAAATGATAATTTTGAAAACCAGGGGGTTGTTCCACAAAAACATCCTCAACTATAAAACCATTTAAGAATTCACTCTTGACATCTATTTGATAAAGCTTGAAATCTAAATGTGCTACATAATCAAGAAGGATTCTTATGGACTAAAGTTTAGCTACAGGTGAAAATGTTTCCTCAAAGTCTATTCCTTCTTCTTGACTATAACCTTGTACAAAAAGTCTAGCCTTGTTTCTGACGGTAGTACCTAAATCGTCAACTTTATTCCTAAACACCCATTTAGTTCTAATTTTCAAGGTGTCCTTAGGTCAATCTATAAGTTCCCACACTTTATTTATTCCAAAATGATTCAATTATTCTTTCATATCTATCACCCAAAATTCATCATTAATAGCTTCATTTATGTTCTTAGGTTCAAGATGAGACCATAAAGCATGATATTAAACATAATTTCTAACAGAATCTCTAGTTTGTGTTCCACTATTTAGATCACCTACAACAGTATATAAAAGATGTTACTTAATGGTTCTAACAGATTTATAGAAAGAGTGAATGGTCACTTTTGGATTTTCAGGTTTGGGTTCTAGATGTTCTGAAAATTCTTCATAACTGGATGATTTTTATTCTTGTTTTATAGTAGAATCTAAAGGTTTGGAATTTAAATTTAGAGAAAATAAATCATCCCTAAGGTTTTCTAAGGAGGTCTTAAGCTCATGTGGATCAGTCTCATAAAATTTTACATAAATAGATTCTTCCAAATTTTTGGTCTTCTTATTGAAAACTATACAGGATTTTATAGATATTGAATAACCAAGGAACATTTCTTCATTACTTTTGGACTAAAATTTTTCCAAATTATCATTAGTGTTATGAATAGATACTTTGTAGCTAAAAACTCTGAAGTAATTAACCTTAGGTTTCCTATTATTCCATAACTTATAAGGGGTATTCCTAAGGATATGTCTAATTAAAACTCTATTTATGATGTAGTAGGTTGTATTGACATCTTCTACCCAAAAATATATAGGCAAGTCATACTCATTTATCATTGTCTAAGCTATCCCTTGTAAGGTTCTATTTCTTCTTTCAAAAACTTAATTCTGTTGCGGTGTCCTTGGAGCAGAGAAGTTATCAGTGTAGCCATTTTTTGAGAAAAATGATTCAAAATATTGATTCTCAAACTCACGGTCATAGTCACTTCTTAATTTCTTAATTCTAAGTCCACTAATATTTTTTGAAGACTTAGCATACTTGGTAAAATAAGATCAAGCTTCACTTTTGTGATCTATAAATTATACCCAAGTATACATAGAATAGTCATCTACTAGATCATAAACATAGTACGTCTCATTAAAACTTTAAATACTAGATGGTCAAAATAGATCTATATGAACCAACTCAAGAGGTAGATAATTTGACACTTCTTTATTTAATTTAAAAGAAACTTTGTGTTGTTTCCCTATTTTATAGTAGTTGCAGACTTTATCAGTTGGGAACTCAAGCGTAGGTATATCCCTAACTAACCCTTTCCTAGTTAGATTTAAAAGTGAGTGAATGTTTCAATGTCCTAGTATCCTATTCCAAATCCATGACTCTTTGTGAAAGTAACTTAATCACAAAACATTTTGAGATTTCATGGAATTTATGTCTACAACATAAACATTATCATTTCTCAAAGTAGTAAAAATTAAAGAATTTTTGGAATCAAGAACATGGAAATAATCATTCTAAAATTTAATATAAAAACTATAATTACAAAACTAAGAAATTCTAAGCAAATTATACTTTAAACCATCAACATATAAAACTATATAAATTAAAACTGAATTTTTGTTACAAATCTGGCCTAGGTTGATGATTTTTCCTTTTTCCTTATCACCAAAGGTAAAATTTACACTATTAACCTTTATGGGGCTCTTGAATCATGAATAATGTCCTATTATATGTCTTCAGAAACCACTATCCAAGTACCATAGACTTCTACGGGAGGTCTGCGAACATTTTTTATATAAAATAGGTTTTAAATAAGAAATGATTTTTGTACCCAAATCTGTTTGGGTCCAGAAATATCAGTAATCAAGGCTTTGGGAACCCATATTTTCCTAATGGGTTTTCTATAAATAGATTAAGAACTTTTAGAAATAAAAACCTTGTTAGGTACTTTTGAAAAATTATTAGTAGAAGAGATTTTATGTATGGATTTAGGAACAAAAGTGCTTTTTGTTATTTTCTTCTATCCAGGTTGGTATAAAATTCCACTAACATATTTTGGTGAAAATTTCTTTTCCAAAATTTTTGTGATTGTCTCTCTAAAATTTTTAAAATTTTCAAGATCTTTCTTCAATTGATCATTTGATAATTTAATTTCATTGTTTTCTTCGAGCAGTTGACCATTTTTCTCTTTTTTTATAGAAATTTTATATTTTATATTTATAGTTAGATCATGCTGCCTTTTAAGACTTTTATACTTATACTTTAATTTATTAAGGGTATCCTCTAGCATATTGAAGTATTCAAATAATTCTTCATTTGGAATATTATTATCATCGTTTTTTTCATTTTCAGAGTTATCAGACTAATGCATAGGAAAAATACTATAAATAGTAGGTAAAGAAGATACCTCGCTGAATTTAGTCATGAAACACATATTTTCTCTCTTTGGTTTATCTTCGAGTGAAGAATCTGAATCACTGGAGCTATCTTCTGAATAACTCCAGGTGGATTTCATATCTTTTTTATATCTCTTTTCCATATCTTCATATTTCTTTTTGTACTTACGCTTTGGACATTCAAATTTTATGTGTCCTTTCCTTTTACATTCATTGTAAACAACTTATTTTGGATCATTATCCTTCTTCCATTATTTCTTCCAATTTCCTCTATTCTCATACTTTCATTTATATTGTGATTTTTTTAAGAATTTCTTCTTCCTATATAGCTTATTATATCTTCTATCTTAGTGATCTATCTCTTCACCACTGTCATAAGGTGATTGACTATCACTTGAATCTACAACTTGGAATTTCTCCTTTTCTTTTTCATTTATTGTCTAGGGGAAGTAGTCTTGAAATCTAATGACTTTATTTTAGGCTCCTCATATTATTCACAGTTTACTTTTAATTCATCTTAATATATAATAAGCTTTCTAATCAACTCCTTGATAGGAATCTTTCTTATGTTTCATGATTCTCTGATTGAAAATGATGTACCTCTCATCTTTCGAGTATGCATCTCAGAAATCTCATAATATGGTCCTTATAAGATACTAGTTTTCCAAGAAATCCCATTGTATTTCCAATATCATTAAACCTAAAATCCATCTCAAAAATGGGTTCATCGAAAAATTCATTTTAAAATTATCATATTTAATAGTATAATTATTAAGCCTCATCTTTTTAACATTTAAAGTTACCTCATGGGAAATAGATAGAGTGTCCCAAATTTCAAAGGTGGATTTACAAGAAGGTATTATGTTAAATTACACATCTCCTAAATCAAAATAAAGGGAATTCATTGCTTTAGGGTTATTATTGTAAGCCAGTTATGTAGCATCATCCCAAGTACTTCTGAAAGTATTAGGTATAACATATTCATCTTCTATATCAAACCAAATATCAAAAACCATGCTTTCTATATGCATTTTCATTTTAATATTCCATTTAGAATAATTTGTTCCATTAAAAAAGGGATTTCATTCGGTAGTAGAACCTTCTTGACAATTATCCATTTTAAAGAACTAAATTTAGAATTGATGGAAATTTGAGATCTTTAAAGTAAACTACAAGCACAGTTAAAATAATTTTGAAAAACGTTAATACCAAAGAAATAATCCTTTGATACCAAATTTTGGTTAGAGTTATTATCTCAAGTGGGGTGAATTGAGTACCCAATAAAAATTTATGTTTAAAATGGATTATTTTGAAATCCCCAAAATATTTAAATACAGCCCAGTTTATCAAAATAAGTAGTGTGATATAGATATCGATCTTGATAAAGATTTATATAAAGGTTGATTAGGTCTCATATGAATAATATTCAATATTATTTAATTATTTGAAATCATTTTACTTGATCAAAACACTATATCAACACAAATTAAGATAAATTATCAAAGTGAATATTTTGTTTATAGTTAAAACAATTTTCAGTTTTAAAGCAGAAATACAGTAAAACAAAATTAAAGCACGTAGTGGAAATTTTGAATACAAGTGGTTCAATCTCAAGTCGAGACTTGGACCTATCCACTTGGTGATCACCTACCACTAAGAAATTTATATAAACTAAACAAGATGATCCACAACCTAGATCGGGTTTTACAATAGTTTACAACTATCCAGGTCACACATGACCTCTTCTACAGTTATACATGGGATAAAAAAATAAATAGGTCACACAAGGACCTATACTAATTTTATCTATGGTAGAAACATATATGAAAATAGTTTTAGAAGATATTGATTATCTTCTAATTCAGCATAGAAGACAGTGTGCATTTGATAGAACATATTATGCATACACACTGCTCAACATGTAATAAAGACAAATAGAACAGAGCAATCTAAAAGTATAGAGTTTAGAATTTCCTGATCTCTTTCAATGCATCTTGCAACTATTGATTTGATTCTATAGTGGATCTTGAGTTGTAATCTCTTGAAAACTTCTAAATAACAGAGTGTCACAAACTCGTGTTCTTGACTAGAGAAAAGAAGTAAATGTGAATGTGTAGTTTGGATTCCAGTCAAATGTTTTTAGTAGGTGAGTTCTTCTTGTTTGTAGTCAAGTTAAGCTCTATATATGTTCATAAAGTTATATATTTTTGTTTGATATCTGTCCACTTCATCCACTATTGAATCTTTACTACATTAGTGAGTGCACTATACTTTTATCAGAATAAGAAAAGAAAATATCTGGATCAACTGCTTCCTTATACTATACATTTTAAAACTCTCTTAAATGATTTATGACAAACATTTAAGATACAATCATTAAAATAATAAATGTAATTCACTTCAATAAATATAGTTGTTATAATAATGTGATTCAAAATAAGTAAAGTAAAAAAGTTTGTGGTGGTGGATTATACTAGAGGAGATTCAAGGTATGACGGTGTCCCACTCTAGAGGTATATTTTTCTAGTGGCATGATACTGGTGGTGTCTTAGACTTACCAAATTTTTTGTTGGCAGTATGACATTGGAAGTGCCTTATCTATAGTTATCCCGTACTTAACCAAATTTATGTTCTGGCGGCATGAAATCTAGATAATGTGTCTTCTAACGATGTCTCAGACTTTTTAAAATTTTTAGTCCAATGGTATGACATCTTGATGGTGTGATATCCTAGAGATGTGACATCTAACGGTGTCTCATCCTCAATGGTCACTCATACAAAGATAAAAATTTTCACCTATCTTAGAATATAGATTACTTACAGAGAAACATGAAATTGATTAATATAATTAGAATCATGATTTAGTGATCATTAAAACTATGATATCAACACTTCCATTCCAATGGTTGGGTGGTAACTATAATAATATTTTAATAAAAATATTAATAGTATATTTTAGTTCAGTAAAACTAGGTATTGCGTGCAACACAAGCTATCGAAGGAACTTGGAATTGTGTGTAACACAATCCAAACATAGTGTTGTGTGTACTACAAGATAATCTAAGTGTTTCTTATAGTGCAAGATTAACTTGGTGTTTTGTGATCCACAATCCAAACTTAGTTCTTTCGTATAGAACAAGCTTATATTCAGTGTTGTTTGAAATGAAAAAATATAAAAAATATTAAATTAATTTGAAAAACAAATATTTCAAAAAAATATCAGGGTTTTACATTTCATGTATCCCGCAACATGTCCAGATACAGTGCACTTGGGTACACAGTGTTTACTCTGGCTACACAATGTGTAATCCAGTCTTATCGTCTAAAAATTTTGGTACTTCTAGATGGCATCTCATGTCATTATTCATCTGTTCTTTGACCATTAATAAAATTAAATCATGAATTATGAGAATTAAAATGTTGATAACATTTTAATTAAAATAATATTAAAGAATGAATAATATAGAAATGAAATATCTAATCTCTAATGAGTATATTGATCAAAATAAAATAAACAATTATAAATTTTAAATGTGACCCTTGTGATACAAAATAAAGGTTATGGGCATAGCATAAGTGCCTTTCGTGGATGATATATTATAATTTATTTTAATATAGATTTTCCCAAAACCCCAATAGAGGATATTTGCATGCTAAATTTATAATTAATTTATTTATTATTAGAATAAATGGGTTACCTCGTCTTAGGATCTTTCTTTGATGAAGATGTTGATCATCTAAAAGACCCTTTTTTATTATTGTTGTTACAATGTAGGATCCAAGTGTAGAATCCCTCTAACGCTGATTCACATGTGCTCCTTTGATCTTTGAACAGTCATTTATGGAACTTTGGGTGCTAGTGTGGCGGATCAATCATATTGTGTTGTTCGCCTTGGGCTTGAAGGATTTTTTCTAATTCTTGAGAAGATGAGAGGAAGAATAGTCGAGAGATAAATTTTTTGTGCGCAACAATTCTCAATTCTTGATCAACCCTAAACAATCGACATAACCATCTACTTATAGAGCTAGGGTTTAGATTAAAATATTACATAATCGTTTACCATCCCTTGAATAATATTATAATCTTTTAACAAACCTCATGCCATATAATAATAATATTAAAATTATTATTTCACAGCATGCTAACTTGCACATTGACAAATATTATTTTACCAGTTTGTAAATTAGTATTCATCATCGGATGTGATCTTGGTCTACTTGAACTCCTCATCATTTATTGAATACCAAAATAAATATTTTATTCACTTAAATAAATATTTTATTCAAAATCCAGTGAATAAATATTTATTAAATATTCAATAAATAAAAAATATTTTATTCATAAACCAGCAAATAAATATTTATTATATATTCACATAATCAAATAAATTATTTATTAATAAATAAATAATTATTTATTACCTTGTGAATATTAGCGATCAATAAAACTTGAATAAAATTATTGTTCAGTCTTGAGAATAATATTTATTCCATTAATTAAATTTAAATATAATTTAATCAAGATCAATGGATACACTTAGTGTGTGACCCTCGGGGATTCATTCTCATTAGAATTAGGCATTTACAGATAAAGTCCAAGATTATTGTCTAGAAATTGGTCAAATAACCCACAATAAAGAACTTAAATTCGTAACCTCGACAATCACACATTAATGTTCATTGTGTAATATAATCTCTTTATCTCAATATCTCATCTAGTAGGTTTCACATCTGTTTCATCAACCTATATTCTTGGTATGTATTTCTTTGACTCTCTGAAATAAATGTTGTTACACCATGGATATTGAATTTATGTGATAGTTATATTTCAATCAAATATTTGATACATCAACTTCCATAAATATTAATGGTATAAATCCTTCCTTGACTTATCCATTAATAATATGTAATTCATGATTCACCTAACGCACCCTATTCTCCTCTAACATATGGCGTGATGATTTTTATCAATAAATATAAGTGTGAAAGTCATAGAATGAATTAATAATAATCTTACAATCTAAGGACCATTACACACCCCCATATATAGGAATATCTGATGACACCAAAACATGCAAAATTCTTACTGGCGGGTCTATCTCATAATCTCTCATCTTGGATATTACCAAGTGTTGACTTCATGAGAAGAGGCATCATCTTCTTATGAGTACTCATACCTGATGATCTATATACTATGTTCCCTATCATAGTACATTATCTGGCCATAGAACTATTTTAAAGAATATCATCATGTCATTTCAAGGTTCTCATTATAGTGGGTAACTGCTATGACTTTATCAATGCGATAAATACTCTAGGACATTATCACATCAATATTATGAAGAAAAATAATCAGTATGTTATAATATATTTATCTTAATTTTAACTCCTTTTAATATTCATGTAATCTAAAGTACAAAGTAATTGGTTTTAGGGATCCAACTCCAATATTAAGTCTCACACACTGTCCTCTCACATTAGAAATTACTCCCATCATGGGATGGGTAATATGCACCTAATAAGGTCTACTAAGTCATAATTAAATCGATGATACAACCCATGAATTAAAACTCCAACCATTGATGACACATTAATTTGGGTACATGGACATCAGTGACTATGACATTAAACACAACCATGTGGAGACCACTCGTGGTCCCCATGATCATAATAAATTTTCAAATGATGAGAAATTTTTAAGAGTTGGTTCCCTGGAACAAAATTATGTGTACTTTATGATAACTAGTATTAATTATTTTGAATATTAATAAACTCCTTATCACATCATGATTGTTCTTCCATGTGACATAGTATGTGATAATGTCCTAAGAGTTGATGTCTCATTGAAAGGTCATAGCAGTTACTTGATATGATGAGAATCCATAAGTGCCATGAAGTTATTCTTAAATATATGTTCTATATACAAATGAAATCATTTGAGAGACACAAATTATACAAGTTATCAGGGGTAGAGACTTATAAGACTTTGAGGCACCTTCCCATAGTGTACTCTCTTAGTAATATCTAGTGTGAAATATTATGAGAACGAAACCCATCGATAGGAAATTCATATTCATATGTGTAATTATATATTACTATCTGTGTATGTGTGTATTGACCCTTATAATTTATGATTATTATTAATGAGTATTTTAATTCATGTACTTTGATGTATTTGTGAAAACTGTGATGATATATGTTCACGGTGAGGTATGATACATTGGGTGTGTCAATAGTAATATTTCATTAATGAATAATTCAAAAAAGGATTTGTCCCTTATGTTCTTTAATGGAATTTTATATCTCATACCCTTTGATGAAAATGATGTTGACTAAATAAATACATTGACATGGTGTTATGTAGGAAATTTTAATTTCTGGAAAGTCAAAGAAAGTGACGTCAAGAACATTGGTTAATGGCACTAGCATGCAGCCAGCTTGATTTAAGATATCACGATAAAGGGATTATATAACACAGTAAACATCTGTATAAGGTATTATTTCATTGAATTATTAAATTATTCCTTAATGGGTTTCTTGGCGTGTTTCTAGATGATAACCTTATATTTAAGGTTGTTTCGCCTAATTCCACTAAGAAAGAGACCTAAAGGGTCACACACTAAGTGTATCCAGAATCTCAATTAAATAATATATTATTATTTATTATTTAAAAAAGTTAAATAAATATTATCCTCACATGAAATTTAATAATTATTCATATTTTATTGATCTCATATATTCCATCACCAATTATTTGAGAGAATATTATATGAGAAGAATATTTAATAAATATTTATTTTTTATTTAGTGGATATAATATTTATTTATTTATTGGAAAATAATGTAGGGATAATTATTTATTAAATAGAAATTCATTATTTAAGGGCCGAAAAATATTGTAGAGGAATGGCAGACCGAGTTTAATGTTTTGGTGAGAAATAATATATATTGAATATTATTTGAATAAATAATATTTAATTTAATTCATGATTTTAGCGCATGTCAAGAAATATTATTATTATTATTATTATTATAGACATGAGGTTCTATAGGGATTAAATAAATAATAAAGTGAACTTGTAAAATTACTTTAAATCTAACCATAGCGGTATATAAACCCAATTATATTATTTTTCAAGAGAATCAATTGATTTTTTTGTGCATAATGAAATATGGAGAATCCTCTTGAAGACCTAGAGAGATCTCTTCTCTTAGAACACTCTCAATATTGGAGAGTGATATTCCTCTATCTCCCACTGTTGAGTTTAGAGAGATCATGGAAAATCCTTTGGAAGCAATTATCGTGGCGATAAAAGGCGAACAACGCAAGCGATAGGATATACTATGCTAGCACTTAGAGATTCCTACTGTGATGTTCGTGGATTTATAGACCATGTGTGGATCACCACTAGAGGTAATCTAATATTGATTCCTAAAACACAATGATGGTATGACGTAGATCCATTTTTAGATCCATCAATGAAGAAATAATTTTATGTTAGTTAATTCTTTAGTCACTTAAATTACTTATAAATAATATTTTATGATCTTGCGCTTTAGTTCCAAAATTTATCCATTGTCTATATTCGTTGATTCAATTCAATTGATCATTATGTTTATCATCATGTAAATCTCATATTAATCATCGATCATGACAAAAAGAAAAGTTGGGAGTGACCTATCTGATTCTTCCACTGTACACGGAAACTTCAAGTGGTATCAGAGGGATCTCATAATTATTTATAGTTATTTAAATATCATTGATAGATTTACATATTTATTATTGGTTTTTTATTCCAATTTAATTTTTAGTTAATCCATATTGAAAGATATTATTCCTTCCCCTTTGTTTCTCGTAAATATAATCAAATCGATTAATTTTATGAATGAAATAAATTAGAAGATATCATCTGGAGATACCAAGGAATCTGATCGAATAACACAAGAGTTCACATCATGTAACCCATAGGTACATGCTCTATACTAGTGTTTTATTCACTACAAATAAATTAATAATTAATTCAAGTCATGTTCATTTATTAAACATGGTGAATTTAATTATACACCATGTGTTGACTGGTCTAGCCTAGCGTATGGTAATTCAGAGTACACACCATACAACTTCCATACACAGCATGTAGTCTTTCAGTCACAGATAGGTTTTGCATCTTCTTGCACAATCTACATGACCGGTGGCCATATAACTCAGAGACCACACACCGTGTATCACGTGTACACGTCTTGTACTCTAAAATTTTCCATCGAACGGTTACAAAATGATTCCCTAGGAATGTGTCATGGATAGACGGTGAGAATAATACATGTTATGTATCTTAAATGTACATGTCATGTATTTTTACTAAATTAAACAGAATTAAAATTAATTTATTATACTGAACAAACCTTATCAACATGTACTTGCGTGTGGTAATTATGTTGTAGGACACACCATGTGATAGGTTTATATATATATATATATATATATATAATTTCTTTATAATGTTTGGATCTACATATCATATATAAGTCATATTATAGTTATTACTCGATGTGCATTGATGAATTACATGCTATGTAAAAAATAAAAAAACATGTAAATTGTGTGATCATTAATTTGATAGCACACGTCATGATATTACATGATAATTCCTGCATGATACGTGTTGTAAGAGTAAATAGTATACGAGTATAATATGAGTTGGGTAGTTCGGATAGGTACTCTCCATGTTTCCTCCAAGGTACATTCTATTGTACATAGTTAATTTTAATTAAACTTGTTTAATTTTCTTAAAATTATGATGGATGATAATATTAAGGAAATTTAGATAATAATTTAGATAAAAACTGATTAATTAAATAATATAATTAATTGATTCAAGTTCGATTTATATTAAATAAGAAAAAAGTGAATTTAATGCTCATTTTATGAAATTCATAATTTTTTGCATGAATGTGGATGATAATGAGCTTAGATCAGACCTTTGTATGTGATTGGTTTTATTTAGTTTATTATAAAATTAAATTGTTATTCTATGTGTCATATCTCATCTCATTATGTTAGGGCCTATGTGTGAATGTTTTCTTTTATGTAAACCCCTTAACCAATCTTTTGGTCCCCCTCACCTACATGTGAGTAAAAGTATATGTAATGGATGGAGCTCCCAAGATAATGGAGGTGATTCAAATTTGGAGCCAAGAAAAAACCAATATAAGAGAGATACAAAGGTGGATGGGTGGAGAAGCTGTAATACAAACCATAAATGGTTCAAGGTGTTTTTCCCCTTGGTCATCGGTTGGTTTATCATCATATAGATAAACTAACCATTATTAAAATCTCATGATCATACCACTTTATTGTTTTATTTCTATCAGGTTTCGTGGTTAATTCATTATGGATGTTTTTTCATGATCACATGAATTAATTAATTAACAAGCATTCAAGATAGAACTAAAATAAATTGTCTTATGTGTAAATATTATTTAAGACATGGTTAATTACTTAAGTAAATACACTTAATATTAATAAGCATGTAATGGAGATAATAATTGTAAATTCACGCATAAAAGATAAAATCCCTCAATTAAATATATTAAGTCAGTATAGCCTTCCACTACTTCAGTTAAAATAAAATCATAGTTCAAAGTTCTTGACCATCTAAAGTTGGGGTGCTTTCAATTATTATGGAATTCTAACTTGATTTTTTGGGTTGACTTAACTTATTTCACATCAAGGGTTGACTTCCAAAGTAGGTCTTGGTGTAACTGAGAGGCAAAGGATGAGGAAATATAATTAAGGATTTTTGGATTGGGGAGTCTACTCTACAAATCAAGGAACTGTGAGTTAATGTAGTTAGCATTTGGAATTCCTACCTAAAACCCTTCAAATTTCTTGACTAGCCAAATTTGGGATGATAAGAAGGGGAATATGGATCCTTGACACTAGAATGTCCAAGAAATGGGATATTTTAAAGCCAATGGTGAGGTTTATTGGGTTTCGATAGGATATTAATAAATATAATATTTATTTATTTGTCTAAATTTTATTAGATAAAGTACTAAAACATTGATCGTCTTATTTGTAGAAACATAAATAAAAAATTGCTTCAAAAATATCATTGTGATCCATACTTGAATAGGATAACTTTAACACCAAAAAAATTCCAAGAATGGAAATGGCACTTACGTGTTATCTTACACCATGAAGGGAAATTATATGTGTTAGAAGAACATATTCCTGATACACTTGGTAATGAGGCTAGTGTTGAAGATTTAACTCTCTATGAGAAACATTTGAATGATTCCTCATATGTTCAGTGTTTCATGATATCATCTATGACCAATGAGATTTTGAAGAAACATAAGGACATGGATGTGTGTAGCATGATGTCTCACCTTCGAGATCTCTATCAAGAAAAGGTGATACAAGGGAGATATGAGATCTCCAATGATCTGTTTATAACTAATCTTAGAGATTCAGCACTAGATGGTCCTCAGGTAGTCAAGATTATTGGATGCATTTAATGTTTATACATCTTAAAGATTAAATTCCTGGATGAGTTATACGTAGATCTCATACTTTCTTCACTACCCAAGACCTTCTCCGATTTTATTATTAATTATAACATGTGAAATAATGAGAAGAGACTTTCAGAACTTCATACTCTGATTTTACAAGTGGATAAGTACATGAGGCATGAAAAACCTATGGTTCTTATAGTAAATAATAAAAGTAAGAATAGGGAAAATGTTCTCAAGACTCACAACAAGTCTAAAGCTACTGAGAACCATCCTTCCAAGAATAGGAAGATCCAGAGGTAGGGAAAGAAAAAAAGGCAATATGTTTTTCATGTGTAAAGGAAGTCTATTTGAAGAGTAATTGCACCTAGAATCAAGGGGAATCTAAAGGTGCATTCTTTATCAAGTGAAATCCTTTAATATCTACACATTGGGTATTAGATACATCTTATGGTGCACACATTTGTATCAAAATGTAGGAACCAAGTATATTTTGAAATATTGTTATAGGATAGGTGAATATGTGAGTTTTCAATGGTGTAAGGTTGGCTTCTCTATCCATTAGTGACTACCACCTTTCATTTCAAACAGAAATAATATTGGTTTTTAGGTATTTTTATTATGTACTAACTATTTCCATAAACATAATTTCTATGTCATGCCAAGATATAGATGGTTTTATTTTCATGTTTGGAAATAAAAGTTTTTCTTGTATAAAGACAAAATATGTTATGGTGTGGCACATTTAAATAATGGTAATTATGTATTAAATTATGAAAACCAAGTATTAGAAATAGATAATGAGTCATGTTTACACAAATCATATAACACTCATCTATGGAATCACCATCTTGGTCATGTAAATGAGAAGCATTTGGAAAATTTATGTCAAGATGGTTATTTAGAATCTTTTAAGATAAAAACACTTGAAATGATTCATTCTTGATTACAAGGAAAAATGACCAAACCACCATTTGGTGGATAGAGTGAAAGGGTCAAAGAGATTCTAGGATTGGTATACACTGATGTGTGTAGACTATTTCTAGTAGAAGCTAGAGGTGGATATTCTTACTTCATAACTTTTACTAATTACTTGAGTAGATATGGTTATGTCTACTTAATGAGGTATAAGTTTGGGAACTTTAAGAAATTCAAAGGATTCAATAATGAATTATAGAATCAACTTGGAAAGAAGATAAAGAAGCTTCGATCAGATCAAGGTGGTGAATATCTTAACCATGAGTCTATCGACTTTCTAAGGGAGTTTGGGATTCTATCTCAACTCACTCCACCTTGCACACTACAGTGGAATGGTGTTAGTGAAAGGAGGAACTGTACCTTGTTAGACATGGTAAGGTCGATGATGAGCTATGAAAATCTTCAATTATCCATTTGGGGATATTCATTACAAATTATGGCATATACATTAAACTGAGTACTAACTAAAGTGAAAAACAGAATTCCCTTAAAGTTATGGAGTGGAAAGAAACCCTTTTTGTCACATACATGTGTATGGGGTTGTGAGGAATTTTTCAGTACCTTATTAGGTAAACAAATAGAACCCTGAGGCACAAAATGTATCTTTATATGGTATCCTAATAAAACAAAGTGATACTACCTATACAACCCCTTAGAAAAGAAAGTGATTGTCACTAGAAAAGATGTCTTTCTTTAGAGGGAGAACATCCTCAAAAAGGATAGTGGGAGAAATAATGACTTCAATGAAGTTTATGCTCAAGATACATAAGAGTTGGTAGAGTAGAAGATTCCACATATCCCCATGGAAGAAGTATTTCTTGAAACACATGTACTATATAGGATCACAAGAGAGGTAATAGAACCAGAGAGATATGGTTTTTTATTCACTGAAGATGGTGACTCATTATTGGTTGAAAATGATTAACTTCTCTCCTACAAAGAGGAGGTATAAATATCAGAGGATGAAATATGGAAAGAATCCATGTATTCTGAAATGGATTCCATGTATTAGAAACAAGTTTGGGTTTGGGTTGATGTGCCAATTGATGTAAATCCCATAGGGTGAAGATGGGTATTCAAGAGAAAACTGGACATGGAAGGTAAAGTAAATACCTATAAAGAGGGGATAGTGGATAAATGGTTTAAATAGTATCAAGGAATTGACTATTATGAAACCTTTTCACCAGTTTCCATGTTTAAATCCCTCAGAACTCTACTTACTATAGCAGCTTACTATCACTATGAAATTTGGCAGATGGATGTGAAAACAAATTTCCTTAATGGGAACCTTTATGAAGATGTCTACATGACACAAATAGAAGGGTTTGTGACTCTAGGAAATTCCGAAAATATTTTCAAGTTACATAGATCCATTTATGGATTGTAGAAAACATCTAGTTCATGTAAAATTTGATATGATGATGGTATAAAATAATTTGGTTTCATTAAGAAAAAATGTGATACATGTTTTTACAAGAGGTTTATTACGAATTTTATTGTTATCCTAATAGTATATGTCGATGAAATATTTCTTATTGGAAAGGACATACATATCTTAAAATATTTTAAGGACTAGTCAAACAAGTGTTGATCCATGAAGGAATTAGGTGGAGAAGCTTATATTCTAGGGATCAATACCATTCATGATATATCCAAGAGGCTTACAAGACTAAGTCAAAGTACATATATTGACCATATACTAAAGATATTTAGCATAGAAAAATCCAAGTGGGTATTGGTTATAGTATCACATGGTAAACATATTTATAAGAAAATGTGTCCTCAAACACAACTGGAGAAAGATAGAATGGTTAAGATCTCATAAACTTTAGTGATAGGATAAATCATGTATGCCATGTTATATACTAGACTTGATGTTTCCTATACATTAATCGTGGTAATAAGATATCAAGAAGATCTTGGAGAACAATATTGGTCTTATATTAAGGCTATCCTCAAGCATCTAAGAAGAACTAAGGATATGTTGCTGGTGTATGGAGGAGATGAGGTGCTAATCATCAGGGGTTATACCGATGTTAGTTTTTAAATAGATTAGAATGATATGAAGTAACAGTTAGGATATGTTTTATGTCTTTACAGAGGATCTATGAACTAAAAGAGTTAAAATTAGATGGTTGTTTCTAATTCTACAATGAAGTCTGAGAATATAGAAGATTTTGATGAAACTAAGGAATCTATTTGGATACGAAGCTTTATCCAGGAAATTGATGTGGTTCCTTGAAGTAAAGACCCTATCACATTGTATTGTGATAATACTGCAGCGGTGGATCTTGGAAAAGTTCCAAGGTCACACCAATGGAAAAATAACATACTTCAGAAGTATCACCTCTTAAGGGTTTTTAGAAAATGGGTGAAATTATAGTAAGCATGGTTCCCACATAAGAAAACATGGTAAACTCCTTGGATTAAGGCCTATCTTAGCAGAAGCATGAGTATTGTGTGAGAGCTAGCAGACTGAAGGTTGTTAGCAGTTGAATCTAGTTTAAGTGGGATTATGTTGGAGTTGGTGCCCTAGAACAACATTTTGTGTACTTTATGATAACCAGTATTAATTTTTTTGAATATTAATAAAATTTATCAACATCATGATTGTTTTTATGTGTTACATAGTATGTGACAATGTTCTAAGAGTATTTATCACACTAAAAGGTCATAGTAGTTCCCTACTATGATGAAAACCCAAAAGTATCATGATAGTATTATTAAATATAAATTTTATAGCTGGATGAAAACATTTGATGGAAATAAATGATGTGGGCTATCAGGGGTGGAGAATCATAGGAATTTGAGTCACCTTATCATGGTGTACTCCCTTGGTAATATCCAGTTTAGGAAATTATGAGAATGAGATCCAGTAGTAGGAAATCAACATTAATATGTATCATTGAATTATCCTTTATTCAGACGTGTGTATTGATCCTTATACTTTAAGATTATTATTAATGAGTGTTAGAAGTCACAAACTTTATGTGCTGATAAAAACTATGATGAAATATGTTCACAGAGAGGTAGGTTACGTTGGGTGCGTCATGAGTAACATTTCATTAATGAATAATATGATAAAGGATTTATCCCTACCGTTCTTTAACATAAGTTGATATCTTATTCCCTTTGATATAAATGATATAGCCTAAATAAATCCTTGGTTGTGGTGTTCTGTAGGCAAGTTCGATTTCCAAAAAGTCAAAGAAAGACACATCAAGCATGTAGGTTGATGGCACCATCTTACAACCTGCTTGATTTGAGATATCATGATAAAGGGATTATATTACACAATAATCATTAATGTTAGGTATTATATCATTATGGTATTAACTTCTTTATCTATGGTTTCCTTGGAATATTAGTAGACACTAACCTTGTACTTTATACTGTTTCGCCTAATGCCACGAAGAAAGATACCTAGAGGGTCACACACTAAGTGTATATGTAATCACAATTTTATTATTTAACAAGTTGAAAAAATATTATTCTATCATTTGGTTTTATAATTATTCATTTTTTCTTGATAATATATATTTTTCCACCAATTATTCAATAGAATATTATAAGAGAAAAATATTTAATAAATATTTATTTTCTATTTAGTTGATATAGTATTTATTTAGTTATTGGTGAATAATGAAGTGATATTTATTTATTAAATAAATAGTCATTATTCAAGTCCTGATAAATATTATAGATAAATGGTGGACCAGGTTTAATAGTCTGATGAGAAATAATATATATTGAATATTATTTGAATAAATAATATTTAATTTAATTCGTGAGTTTATCACATGTCAAGAAATAATAATAATATTATTATTATTATAGACATGGGGTTCATAGGGATTAAATAAATAATAAAGATAACTTGTAAAATTATTTTATTTCAAACCATAGCAGTATATAAACCCAATTATGTTATTTTTCAAGAGAGCCAATTCATTTCTGTAGTGCTCAATAAAATCTATAGAATCTTCTGGAATCCCTAGAGAGATCCCTTCTCCATGAACGTTCTCAAGATTAGAGAATGGTATTCCTCCATCTTCCACTATCAATTTATACAGAGATCAAAGAGAATCCTTTGAAATTTATTCTTAGGGAAATCAAAGGGGAATGACGCAAGCGGTGGGATCTACCATGTTAGTACTCGGAGATTCCTATGGCGACGTTCGAAGATTCGTAGACCACATGGGGATCACCACTATAGTGAATCTGATATTAATTCCTATAATGAAACGATGGTACAACATAGATCCATTATCAAATCCATCAAAAAAGAAATAATTTCATGTAAGGGAATTCTTTAATCACTTAAATTAATTATATATAATATGTGATGATCATGTGCTTCAATTCTGGCCTTTATCCATTGTTTATATTCTTTGATTCAATTCCATTGATCATGGTTTTTATCATCATGTAAATCTCAGATTAATCATTGATCATGATAAAATGAAAGGTTGGGCACGACCCATTTGATGCTTCCAGTGTGCAAAGAACATTCAAGTGGTATCAAATAAATCGCATAATTATTTATAATTATTTAAATATCATTGATATATTTTCATATATATTATTGTTTTTAAATTCCATTTTAATCATTCTTTAATCCAAATTGTGAGATCTAATTTCTTCCTCTTATTTTATCATAAATATAATAAAATCAATTAATTTTATGAAGGAAATAAATTCAAAGATCTCATCTAGAGGTGTTGAGGAATTAGGTTGAATAACACAAGAGTACATTCCATGTAACCTGGAGGTACACATTGTGCACTAGTGTTTAATGTACCAAGAATTAATTCATAATTAATTCAAGTCATGTACATTTACTAAATTTGGTGAATTAAATTGTACACCACGTGTTAACTAGGCCATCCTGGCACATGGTTAGCTGGAGTACACATTGTGTAACTTTTGTACACGACATGTAGTCATTTATTCACTGATAGGTTGTGTATCTTCTTACATGACCAAAATTATTGGTGGATTTATAATTGGGATACCACACTTCGTGTAGCCCAAGTACACATTGTGTACTCCAAAATTATCTATGGCACGATTACACACTAATTCCTCAAATGTGTGTCATGGATAGACAGCAAGAAATGTACACGTCGTGTAATTTTACCAAATTACATAGAATTAAAATTAATTTATTATATTGTTCAAACCTTATCAAAATGTACTTGTGTTTGGTCATTAAGTTGGTAGGAAATTACATGTGATGGGTTTATATATATATATAATTAATTTTTTCATAATGTTCGGATCTACATATCATTTATAAGTCATATTATATTTATTACTCTACACACATTGAAGCATTACATACTATGTAAAAATAAAAATAAAATTATGTAAACCATATTAGTATTCAGTGGATTGCACACTTCATGAAATTATGTGATAAGTTGTGTATTCCACATGTCACAAGAGTAAACATTATACAAGTACAATACATATTGGGTAGTTCGAATGGGTACTCGTCTTATTTCCTTGAAGATACATTTTTTTGTACACTGTTAATTTTAAATAAATTTATTTAATTTTTTAAAAATTATAATGGATGAGAATATCAAGGAAATTTATATGATAATTAAGATAAAAAAATTCCTTAATTAAATAAGATAATTAATTGATTCGAGCATGATTTATCTTAAATAATAATGATTAGAATTGAATGCTAATTTTATTAAGTTCCTAATTTATTGCATGCATGTGGATGATCATGATCTTAGACCAAACCTTTTTATGTGATTGGTTTCATTTATTTTATTATTAAATTAAATCATTTTCATGCATTTGATCTTTCATCTCATTATGTAAGGGCATGTATACCCATGGTTTATTTTATGTAAACCCCTTAATAAATATTTTGGTTCCCCTTGCCTATGTGTGAGTAAAATCATATGTAATGGATGGAGCTCCCAAGCTAGTGGAGGCAGTTAAAATTTAGTGTTTTGGTGAAATGAATCCAAGAGAGATACATAGGTAAATAGGTGGAAAATATACAATAAAAACCATAAATGGTTCAAGTAATTTTTCCCCTAGGTCAACAGTTATCCTATTATCCACTAGATAAACTAACCCTTAGTTAAATATTATGATCATACCACTTTATTATTTTATTTATATTAGGTTTCATCATTATTTAATTATAGATTTTTTGTTTTGACCACATGAATTAATGAATTAACAAGCATGTAAGATAGAACTAAAATAATTGTCTTATGCGTAAATATTATCTTAGACATGGTTATTCACTTAAGTAAATCCACTTAATATTAACACCCATGTAATAAATATAATAATTGGAAAATTGTACATAGAAGATAAAATCCTTCAATTAAATATATTAAGTTGGTATATCCTTCCACTAGTTCGGCTAAAATTGAAGCATAGTTCAAAGTGGTTGACCAACCAAAGTTGGGGTGATTTCAATCATCAAGGAATTCTAACTTGAATTTTTAGGTTGAATTAACTTTGTTCACATCAAGGTTTGACAGACAAAGAAGTACTTGGTGTAACTGAGAGGCTAAGGTTGAGGAAATCCAATTTAAGGATGTCGGTATTGGGGAGTCCACTCAATATATAAAGGTGTTGTGAGTTAATGTAGTTGGAAATTATAATACCTACTTAAAACTCTTCAAACTTCTTGACCAGACAAATTTGGGGTGATAAAAAGGATAATATGGATCCTTGCCACTAGAATGTCCAAGTAACTAGATATTCTAAAGCTAATAGTGAGGTTTATTGGGTTTTAATAAAATAGTGGGAGATTAATAAATAAAACATCTCTTTATTTGTCTAAATTTATCAGATAATGAATTGCAACTCTGCTCATCATATTTTTAGAAATAGTAAAAAAATTACTTCAAATATATCACTTTGATCTGTACTTCACCAGAAAAGATTTCCAAGAATGGAAAAGGCACTTATGTGTTATCCTACACCATAAAGGGAAATTATATGTGCTGGAAAAACCTATTCCCGATGAGCCTAGTAATGAGGCTAGTGATGAAGAGTTAACTCTCTATGAGAAACATTTTAATGATTCCAAATATATTCAGTGTTTCATGATATCATCTATGACCAATGATCTTTTTAAGAAACATGAGTACATAGATTCATATATCATGATGTCTCACCTTCAGGGTATCTATCAAGAAAAGTGTGACAAGAGAGATATGAGATCTTCAATGCTCTGTTTACAACTAAACTTGGAGATTCTGTTCCAATTAGACCTCATGTAATCAAGCTTATTGACTACATTTAATGCTTATACATCATAGGGATTAAATTTCCAAATGAGTTTCATATAGATCGCATACTTCCCTCACTACCCAAGACCTTCTCCAGTTTTATTTTTAATTATAACATGAGCAGTAATGAGAATAATCTTTAGAAAATTCTTAATCTGATTCTCCAAGAGGATAAGGACAGGGGGTATGACAAACTCATGGTCCTTATAGTGAATAAGAAAATTAAGAACAAGGAAAAGGGACCCAATACTAACAAAAAGTCTAAATCTCTTGAGCACCATCCTTCCAAGAAGTGGAAGATCCAAAGGCAAGGTAAGGAAAAGAAGGTAGTATGTTTTTCTTATTTCAAGTAAGTACGGTGGAAGAGGAACTACACCTAGAAGTAAGATGAAGCTAAATATATGTTCATTATTGAGTGTAATCTTTCAATATATACACAATGGTTATTAAATATAGCTTTCAGTGCTCACATTTTTATACAAATGTAGAAACCAAGTATATTTTGAAATATTGTTGGAGGATAGGTGGATCTGCAAGATGTTAATGGTGTGATGATGGATTCTCTATCCATTGGTGACTACCACCATTCATTTCCAATAGGAATGTTTTTGGTTTTAAGGGGTTTTTATTATGTACCAACTATTACCAAAAACATAATTTTTGTTTCATGCCTAGATGCAGATGGTTTTATTTTTATGTTTAGAAATAAATGTTTTTTATTTTATAAAGACAACATATGTTATGGTATGGAACATTTAAATAACTCTCTTTATGTATTAAATTATGAAAACCATGTATTAGAAATAGATAATGAATCATGTTCACATGAATCATATGACACCCAACTATAGAATCACTATATTGGTCATGTAAATAAGAAGTGTTTGAAAAATCTATATCAAGATGGTTATTTAGACTCTTATAAGCTAAAACCACTTGAAAGATGTCATGATTATTTACAAGGAAAAATGACCAAATTTATATTCTATGGATAGGGTGAAAGGGCTATGGAGATTATAGGATTTGAACACACTGATGTGTGTAAACCATTTCTAGTAAAATCTAGAGGTGGATATTCTAAACTCGTGACTTTTATTGATGACTTGAGTAGATATATCTATGTTTAATTAATGAGGTATAAGTATAATTCCTTTTAAAAATTCAAATAATTCAAGAATTTATTATATAATCAACTTGGAAATAAAATAAATAAGATTTGATTGGATCGAGGTGGTGAATATCTTATCCAAGAGTTTATCAAATTTCTATAGGATTTTTGGATTCTATCTCAACTCTCTTTACCTTACACACCACAGTGGAGTGGTGTTAGTGAAAGGAGTAAATGTACCTTATTAGACATAGTAAGGTTGATGATGAGTCCTACAGATATTCTATTATCCTTTTGGGGATATACATTACAAACTGCAGTATATACATTAAACTGAGTACCAACTAAAATGAAAAATAGAATTCCCTTCGAGTTGTGGAGTGGAAAGAAACTTTTTTTTCATATGCATGTGTATGGGGTTACGAGACATTTTGTATGGACTTATTAGGAAACAAACTATCAACTTGGGCACAAAATGTATCTTTATAGAGTATACTAAGGTAACAAAGTGATACTACCTATACAACCAATCTGATAAGAAAGTTATTATCGCTAGACAAGTTGTCTTTCTTGAGAGGGAGAGCATCCTCAAAAATGTTAGGGTGATAAATATTGACATAGATTAAGTTGATCCTCAAGATACATAAGAGTTGGTATAGTAATAGATTCCATAGGTCCTCATGGAAGAAGTAATTCATGAAACACGATTACTATATAGGATCGCAATAATGGTAAGAGAACCAGAGAGATATGGTTTTCTAGTCACCAAATATGGTGAATTGTTATTGGTTGAAAATGATGAACCTCTCCCCTACAAAGAAGAGGTAGAAATATTAGATTTTTATGATGGAAAGAAGCCATGAATTCTGAAATAGATTCCATGTATCAGAACCAATTTTGGGTTCTAGTTGATGCACCGGTTGATATAAATCCCATAGGGTGAAAATGGGTATTCAAGAGAAAACTGGACATGGAAGGTAAAGTAAAAACACATAAATCAAGTCTAGTGGCTAAAGGGTTTAAATGGAATCAATGAATTGACTATGATGAAACCTTTCCACCAGTTTCCATGTTTAAATCCATCATAATTCTACTTGCAATAACATCTTACCATGACTATGAAATTTGAAAGATGGATGTAAAAATAGCTTTCCTTAATGGGAACCTTTAGGAAGATGACTAAATTATATAACCAGAAGGGGTTTTAACTCCTTCTGATGCAAAAAATATTTTCAATTTATAGAGATCCATTTATGGATTGAAGTAAGCATCTAGGTCATGAATATTTGATTCAATGAAGCTATAAAAGATTTTGGTTTCATTAATAATAAATGTGAGCCATTTATTTACAATAGATTTAGTGGGAATGCAGTTTTTATCCTAGTAGTATATGTTGATGGAATATTTCTTATTAGAAATGACATACCAGTCTTATAGTCTATTAAGGATTGGTTAAACAAGTGTTTCTCCATGAAGGAATTAGGTGAATCATCATATATTCTAGGGATTGAGATCATTTGTGATAGATCCAAGAGGCTTCTTAGACTAATTAAAAGTACATATATTTGACCACATACTAAAGAGAATTAGTATGGAAAATTTTAAGAGGGGATTGAGAAAATGTGTCATCAGACACAAGAGGAGAGAGAGAGAGAATGAGTTTTATTCTATACACTTTAGTGATAGGATCAATAATGTATGACATGTTATGTGCTAATCTTGATGTTTCCTATGCATTAATCATGTTAGGCAGATATCATGAATATCAAGTATAACACCATTGGTATGTTGTTAAAGAAATCCTCAAGTATCTAAGAAGAACTAAAGATATGTTCCTAGTGCATGGAGGAGATAAATAGTTAGTTATCAATGGTTATACTGATGCTAGATTTCAAATAGATTGGAATGATTTGAAGTCGCGGTTAGGATATGTTTTCTATCTCAATGGAGGAGCTATGAGTTAGAAGACTTCAAATCAGCCAGTTTTCACTGATTCTACAGTAGATTCCAATTATATAGTGGCTTCTGATACAGCTAAATAATTCATTTGGATATGAAACTTTGTCTAGGATCTTGATGTGGTACCTAACAGTAAATAACATATAACATTTTATTATGATAATACTGCAGTGGTGGCTCTTGCAAAAGATCCAAGGTCACACTAATGGACAAAGCATATACTTCGGAAGTATCACCTCATGAGGAATTTTTATCAAAGGGGTGAAGTTTTAGTAATCAGTGTTCCACCATAAGGAAACGTGGTGTATCCCTTGACTAAAGTCTTATCTTAGTAGAAGCAATAGTATCATGTGAGAGAGAGCGGACTGAAGGTTGTTAGCAGTTAGCTCTATTGAAAGTGGGATTCAGTTGGATTTGGTGTCCTAAAACCAACTTCTGTGTACTTTATGATAACCAGTATTCATTGTTCATAATATTAATAAACTTATTATCGCATCATGATTGTTATTCTGTGTGACATAGTATTTGATAATTCCCTAAGAGTAGTTTTCACACTAAAAGGACATAACAGTTCCCCGCTATGATGTGAATGCAGAATTTCCATGACAATATTCTTAAATATATGTTCTATAGCTAGATGAAATCATTTGAGGGAAACAAATGATACATGCTATCAATGTTGGAGACTCATAGGACTTTGAGGCACATTCTCATGGTGTATGCCCTTTGTAATATCCAGTGTATGATATTATGAGAATGAGACTCGCCTGTAGAAAATCTACATTTATATGTGCCATTGGATGTTCCTATCTAAGAACATGTATATTTATCCTTATAATTTAATATTATTATTAATTACTGTTATAAGTCACCTACTTTGATATTTTGAAAAAAAAAATGTGATGGTATATGTTCGCGGTGAGGTAGGATACGTTGGGTGGAGGTACCGAGATGCTCAATGGAAGCTGATGGGATGGAAATTTATAAAATTTACATCACCAGAGTGAAAAAACATTGTAAACTCTAGTAATTTGGTACTGGTACGGTCTGAGTATCCTATGTGGTTTAATCAGAGCATAATAAACAAAAACTAATGAATACCTCATTCTGAAAGATGTGTGCTACCTCATCACAAGTTTCCGATATCGTTTCTCGAAGGATCTAATTCTGAATACCTCTAGATATTCCAAACACACTTCTCAAATATACACACACGCCATTCATCAGTTTCTGGGAGCTAGTGTGGAGCTTCGACGATCACTTCGATGTAGCGAAGATCACCACAATCCTCTATCTTCGATTCGCGAAGATGAGCTTGGATAATTTGATCGATTGAGCATTTCTCTCTCAATGATCAGGAGGATATAGAATCTATCAATTCCAATGGAATGAATAGTCTACATGGTAAGCACTTCTCTCTACTTATATAGTGGATATCCATAATACTCAGTTTGGGTTCATGGTCTCTGTGTAATAAACATACACTAAATAAGTATTATAAATAATTATTTATGACGAACTAAACTACAACATAACTTTTATTTATATTTTATAACTTACCTATAATATATATTAAATATATTATGTGTTAATCCTGATCCATTAACTTAACTCACATATCCTGATAATATTAAATAAACCTGAAATATTATATTAATATTCGTTCATATAATATTTATCCTTGTACTTAGTTAATCACTTGTAAATACATGTAATAAATACATTCAACTCAATTATTATTTACCTGAATAATAATGAATTTATTTATCCATTGTTGATTGATAGAACTTGGATAATACCCAAAATGTAGGGTGGAGCCCACCAAGTCTTGTATTCCTAGTCTTCTGAATATGGAAGATTCTCAAATTTGATATTGTGTGTGACCCTCTATTCCCTTATCTCAATAGGATTAAATATTATTCACAAACCAAGAGTGGGGTCTAACAACCCATCAAGGCCCCTAAAGAGATAAGTAAAAGTCAAAGCAATGACTACCAACCTACTAACACGCACGGTGCAATATAATCTCTTTGTCACTAATATCTGATAAAGTAGGATTTATACTTGTTTCATCATCCTTTACTTGATTTATTAATTTTTTATTTAACTAGATGTAATTACATTTTACTACCATGCCCATGGATTTATGAAGGTACCGCCATCCTGATCAACCAGGCCCGAGATATCCCTTCCTCAACTCAAAAGTGACAAATCCTATCTTGATTATTTATTAAATGTCAAGCCACCAATGACATACCCAACACAAATTACCTCACCATGACTTCATTGTCATGGTTTTCTCCTTGCATAAAAGTATGTGATCAAATGATATACATTTACAATGATCTCAAGTCAGGAGACCAATACACATGTCCATAGATAGGAACATCCAATGACACCCAAAACATGTAGTGTTCATATTGGCGGGTCTGCCCTCATAATCTCACTACTAGAGATCACCAAGTGTGAACTTCATGAGAAGAAGTCTCAATACTTATGAGCCCCCAGCACCTGATAGTCAAACATTTACTATTTCCATCCAGTAAGATGTATCTAGACTATTGGACATATATTTAAGATTAATGTCATAGTATCTCAAGGTTCTCATTATAGTCTAGGATCTATTATAACCTTTTTATTTGACAATTAATATATGGTCATTACCATTTCAATAGTGGATGTATAAAATTATACACTATAATGGTAAGTAAACATCATGTATATCTAAATTTTATACATGATATAGTAATCAAAAGTATTGTTCAAGTTTGGTCTAGGGAACCAACTATTACAACACTCCCACTTGCACTAAATCCAACATGATAACCATACTTGTTAGTTCTCACATGATTAAAATCATGTTTTTGATGAGTCATGACTTTAGTTGTTGGTCCTGCCATGATTCTAACGCATGGCAATTCTACTATATGTAACCTCATCTCCTTGAGTAAAACTTCTCAAGAGATGGAAACCCTGGGTATATCCCTTTTGTCCATTGTCATAACTTTTCATATTTTATATTAAGAATATCATAATTTACATTATTATAATGCTTTAATTACTAGGTGTGATTCCAAGAAGAGGAACAAATAATTTCATATAATAATTTCTTCTTGACTGCCTTATAAACTGTAATGTACTCGGTATATGTAGGTATAGATACCATTGGATTATATGAGCTTGTATCACTCATTATCTTAGCCTAACTACGATATTAGATCATATTGATCGAAGGAATACTAGTTTGTTTCCCCTTAAAACTAGTATCCTTCCTTTACAGATCTTTGCTACATATATTTTGTACTTAATGAAGTACAATTATATAGTTTTAACTACTTTACTTGCAGTTCTCCTGGATACAACTGATATTTTCCTACTTTAAAGTATATACTAGCAATATAAGTTTTTACATATCATGGCATACATGATTAACCCATTTCTTAAGCGTATGTATTTCAACTCACCACATTAATCTCCTCCCATGTGTCGGACATGTCAACCTAGAGAGATTATGACATGTGATACTAGCAAAAATTCTTCCCTTGAATTATTCCAACTTCTATTTTTAAATACCATGTCACTATACGTACGATTGAATAGGTACAAATAGCCTTTAGATATGCCTTATTAGATCTTGTACCCTAGAACTTAGGTTTATACTTTAAGTCAATCACTAGAGAATTACTTTCATCTTGTTCTTAAATAACTATTAGACCGGTATCTGTTTTCATATGTTGTCGAACAGATTTTACCTAAAAACATTGATGCTCCCACTAACCTCTGGTAAAAACATGGAAAATATTCATTCCAAATTAATATTATATAATCAATATGATTACTTTAATCCTAAATTATATTTAAGTAACTTTCACCCTGATTTTCATTCTGTGATGTCACAATCCCTTTCTGATTGTGCCATATAGACCCCTTCCACAAACATTGGTCTTAACATGAAATTCTCAATAAAATGATCATAGAAGGTAGCTATGATAAGTAAAATTATAACAGATTTTGGCATATCGACTTGGTATAACCAATCAGACCTTATTGGTACTACACCTATACCATCCATGTATAATCTCAGTTGAATACCCACTACAATATTCAAAATAATAGGACCCTTTGAATTGTGATACATAGAATCCATTATTGAATTTTAGTTGATCTTGTCAGTCATCACTAATTTCCATATACTTCTTACTTGTAGGAAATATTATTCACAACAAATAATTTATCATCATTTTCGGTTAATTAAAAACCATTACTATAGTTGTAACCTTCCTACACAATATGTGTCTCTGGAACATACTTGTCCCATATGCACTTGTGCAACTAGTTCCTATGCCAACTATATGTTCATATCTAGTATTGATTAAATCCAAGTCAATTTGGTTCCCACTATCTCAAAAGATATGTGTACACTTTTATATAAATTTAGTCTATCACTTGACTATTACTTTTCTATCTTAGGTATTTAAATAAGATCCTAAGAAAGCAATAAGATAATTATAGTAGATGCACAATGTGTTTGTTCTCGATGCAAGTTTGTTTATGTCCTAACAAACTCTTTTCATCTAAACACATGTTCTTATGAAATTATGGATTGACAACATACCATAACTCATATGATATCCATTTTTCATAATAATTGACATATAGTTATGGGATAAAACTATTATCTGTTAATCACATCTTGAAATATAATGGAAGTTTCTGCAAAATTACAACATTAATACTCCTTACATCATAACTTTGATGTATAAAATGTGTGTTTAGGAACTGATCCATGTTACATTTTGTTGATCAATTTTAACATGTAAGACTTTATCATAAATCCTCCTCTTTAACATCAATGTTGTGATGTAGATAAAGTAATGTGCATTTAGAAATTACTCCATGCTACATTATATTGATCGATGAATGCTTGGTCAAGATATTCTTCGGCATGCCAGCCCGAAGCTACTCATATATTCTAATAATGCATATCACATACTTCACTTTACTATTCCTTAATGACTTGAAGGAATCTAACAAATTATATATACCATTAGATTACCCTTGGAATAGTTCACTAGCTGAACTAATTCTGAAAGCTTTGTGGCATACCCTTATTTCTAAAGGTTTCTTTGTCCAAATTGAATATGTCGATAATACCAAAGGTGTTTAGATTAATTGAGCATAAATACCAAAAATCATATATAATTGACATCTACTTTAGTTTTTATTGACAAGTATTATCTTACCACAACTGGTTATAATAGTCTTACATTTTATATTCATCAGATATTGCATATGATTCATGTATCATTGAACCTTTAGTTGAGTAATATAAACCATAAACAACATTCACTACTGAACCTATAATAATTTCTACTAGTGTCTAAAGGACACGTGAGATAAATGTTTTTGGTTATAATCAATAATAGTTCTACAAGAATCATTTGCTTGAAAATTAAAATTCATGTACTTCTCACCACTGACATAGTAATCAACCTTTCTCAACCGCTTGGAGAATGTACCTTACTTCTTACAATATTTATATACTTACTTGGTTACTTTATTTCAACACACATATGTGATAAACATATTTTATTTAATACCCAAGAAGTATGTTAGAAACAATACTTATAGTTGATGAATATTCACTGAAAAAGAAGCGAGTACTTGCTTATTCAATTCGATTGATTGCCTTTAAAATTCCATAGTTTTATTTCACGATATGCAATGAAAATAACCTCCTATTTTTATACAACCTCATTGTATTAAAGGACGTTGAAAATGTGCTTCTAGAGTGAAACTTTCCATTGGAATTTTCGCCATGTCTTTCAATTTTTTCACCATAATAATTAAGATTAAACTGTCTTTATATTCTTATTTACCTAGAAAACCTTAACTAAATAGGTAAGGAAGCGTTTACTCAATACTTTCCATTTTTTAACTTAAAATGAGACTTAAGTAAATAGGTGAAAATGATATGACAAAGGGATCCATTTAAATATCACGATTCATCTTTCAATTTACACATGCTGGTGTAATCATTACCATATTCATATCATGCTTTACTTTCTCCTTGAAAACTTCTCATAGATGAGACTACATGTTATGTCATTGATGTCCAATGTAGTGACCACAACTAGAATTGGACATTGATGATCACATAATGACATAACCATCATATGAACTGTACATTAGTCTCCTATAAACAATTTTTACACCGTCACTTCCTGAGGTAGTTTAATAGGTATTAGGGACACTTGCACCTTGAATTTCTGATATCGTAGTATTGTGCGCAAGTGCCTGTACTACACTTGGAAATTTGTGCCATTATGGACATTTAATTTTTCCATTATTTATCATAGTATATCTTTTCGTATGAATTTCCATAAAATAAAATTCTATAAGATTAGTACTTTTATCATGATTACCAGTTTAGACATTTTGATTAATTAATTAAATCATTAAATGTCTCCCAATATTTTATCAAATTCTAAGAACCCTCTATGTTATAATATAAATACTCTATTACCTGAGTATTCTATTGGTAAGGATCCCTAAACCTCCATTATAGTCTACAAGTTATGGCTATTCCACTACTCTGAGGGTTCATGGTAGCCTTTAGACTGACCAACTACATTAACTCACGATTCCTTGATCTGTTGAGTGAAGTCTCAACTTCTAAAATCATAACATGATTTACTCAATGTTTGAATCTAAAATGATAGAAAGTTAGTTATGGATAATCCTTACTATCACTTTAGTTAATTCAACCCACCACTCTCATAAGAACTCCCCAGTAGTAAGAGGTTATCTTATCTATGGCATGACGATCACCCCAAACACCCGATTTTGTTCAATGTCTAATGATGGAAGGCGGTTAGGACTTAATATTTCTTTGAGAGTTTTTAAAATTAGTTTTGAAGTGATAAAATAAATCATTTTATATTTAATAAGCATGTACTATGCGATCACACTCACAACTGATCATGCAATAGAAAAACATATATCACACTTTTATACATTTCATCTTTTTTATTATTTTATGTGATCATGCAATAATCATGTACTTGCATAAAATAACAAATGATGCATAAAAAATTAATCTATCTAACTGGTCTTGAGCATATAATAATGATTAATCCATAAAGGATCAATCTTAACATAAGGGTTTCATACCTGAGTTGACTCTTGACTCGTATCGCAGCTCACCCCTGAAGCAATGTGTTCACTTCTCATCTAGATTACCACCTTAACTTGGTGAGGTTCGCATCTTAGAATGTCATCATCAATTTACAAATATAATCGCACGAAGGTGAGGGGGTCTAGGGGTGCAATGCATAACAGGTTCATTGGACATGTAGGCCCTTATACATATTTGAATTAAAATAAAACAATGTGTAGACTATCATTTAACTACTTAATTATTACAATCATTGCACACAATGAATAAATAATTAAATAACTAAAAACCATACATGCACAGGTTGGTCACTAACTCAAGACCCGCCAGTATAAAAATATTATTCAATAAAAATAAACTGCGATAAATTTAAATAGTATGAGGGTTTTTCAATAAATTAAATGAATTTAAATAAATTCAAATAATTTATTTCATCAGTTCCATCTTTAATTTAATTTTAAATCCAAAAAATAAATTAAAACCATTAATTTAATTTAATGATCAAATTAAATTAATATTTCATATTTTTAAACTTGTAAACCAAAATTAATTTTAATTAATTTAATTTAAAACTAAAATTAAATTAATATAATTTATTTATTTAAAAAAATATTAATATCAACCGGACCCAAAAACACTACCACGAGACTTAACAGACTAGGTCATAGCCCCGCTAGCTCATTTGGGAGTAGCAAATCTCATGCTGGGGTATTTTGGCCTAGGCAGACCTGCCCAGACCCTTTTGGGTTGGACAGACCTACCCCAACCCCTTAGTGGGGAAAATTGGGTCTGGTATGACCCGTGTAACCAACAACATGGGTTACCTCAAACCTCAGTCAGCACCGACTAGGATATCCGGTGCTAGGGGTGGCACTTTTCTTAGGCAAAATCTACCATTGGACTAGTCGACGGTGGTGCTCAGCCAGATTGAGCTCAAATCTGGCTCTGGTGAAGGTGAGGCAGTTGCGGCATGGGGATCTCAACATTAGCATCGGTAGCCCACAGAGACACCTTAGCGGAGGACCTCAGTCTAGCTGGAAGGGCGTGCATTGGGTAGACCTAGAGTCGATGGAGGCGGCAATGTTGTGAGACACAACGGACGACGGTGCCCTACGGAGGTAGCGGCGGATTGATCTCGGTGTGGCGCAGCGACAGCCGTGTGTGGGAGAGGTAGTTGTATCTTGGTTTGGCTGACAGCTACCAAGCGCAGACGGTAGGTGACCCGACAATTCGTGGGGTGACGTTGTGATCAAGATGGAGGGGAGTCATAGGCTTCGACTGAGAGAGGGGGGCCCACCTTCAACCAAAGGTAGGTAAGGGGAGGAGTCAACCAAGTAGAGAGGGATTTCCACCGGTGAGAGAACCAGGGAGGAGGGGCTACTTAGGATGGTCGCTTGCAGATAGAAGGGAGGAAGACCCATAGTCTCAGTCTCCCCTCATATCCTTTTTTTATTTTTATTTTTATTTTTATTCAAGACGACGAGTGAAAACTCAGACATTTGTTTGTATAAAAAAGCCACACCCAAAAAAAATAAAATTATACACCCTCACAAAACTATCAACCCCATTTTTTTTAAAAAAGTCCACCAAATCATTTTAATTAAATTATATTTTAATAAACACTCAGTGCAAAACTGGTCTCTAACAGATGGAGCTCTGGTTGTCGGATTCTGGTTGGTCCATATCAGATTCTGGAATTTACAAAAGCAAAACCAAATATATATATATATATATATATATATATATTAATGTGTTCTTCAAAACCAAATAATATCTGAAAAATGAAATATGATAAAAACGGTGTCGATCCATAAAAAATGTGTTCAAATGGTCATAACTTGTCCATCCAAAATCCGATCAACATGTGGTCAGATTCGATGGAATTATTTTAACACCCTCTACTTAAAATTTAAAGAAATTTAATTTTTATTTGACTTAGAAAAACCACGCATCACTCTAATACCAATTCAAGGTACCGGGGCACTCAGCAAAAGCCAATGGGCTAAGAATTTAAAAATTTTGCATCACCAGAGTGATGAAACATTGTTGACTCCAGCGATCTGGTCCCGGTATGGTCCGAGGATCCCACATGGTTTAATCGGTGAATGAATACCTCATTCCAAGAGATGCACTCTACCCCGTCACAAGTTTTCAGTGTCATTGCTCGAAGGATCTGACGCTGAATCCCTCTAGATCATCCACACACACTTCTCGAATCTACGTGTGCATAGTTCATCATATTCTGAGTGCTAGTGTGGAGTTCCAACGATCACTTCGATGCAGAAAGGGTCACCATGATCCTCTATCTTTGATCCATGAAGACAAGCTTAGATCGTTTTCTCGATTGAGTGTTTCTCTCTCAAGGTTCAGGAGGAGAGAGAATCTCTCAATTCCAAAGCAATGAATAGTATACATGGGAAGATATTCTCTCCAATTATATAGTGGATATCTATAATACCTGATTTGGTTTCCTGGGCCCCGTGTAATAAACATCCACTAAATAAGTATTATAAATAAGTATTAATGAAGAACTAAACTATGCCATAAACATTTTTTTTATTTTATCACTTACCTATAATATATTTTAAATATATTACATGATAATCCTGAGCCATTAACTTGACTCTGATCTCCTCATGATATTAAACAAACCCAAAATATTATATTAATATTCATTCGAATAATATTTATCCTTGTATTTACTTAATCACTTATAAATACATGTAATAAATAAATTCAGCCCAATTATTCTTTACCTGAAAAATAATGAATTTATTTATTCATTGGTGATCGATAGAACTTGGATAATACCCAGACCTCATGGTGGGGCCCACGAAGTCATATATTCCTATTCAACTGAATTGGGTAGATTCTCTAATGCGCTATTGTGTGTGACTCTCTAGGACCTTATCTCAATATAAGTGAATACTATTCACAAACCAAGAGTGGAGTCTAGAAAACCATCAATGCCCCTAAAGAGATAAGGAAAATGTAAAGCAATGACTACCAACCTATGAACACACACTGTGTAATATAATCTCTTTGTCATCGATATTTCATAAAGTAGGATGCATACTTGTGTCGTCATCCTTTACTTGTTTTATTATTTGTTGATATAACCGGATGGAATTACCTTCAACTACCATGGTCATGGATTTATGAAGATACTACTATCCTGATCAACCAAGCCCGGGATATCTCTTCCTCAACTTGGAAATGACAAATCCTATCTTGATCATTCAATTAATGTCATGCCACCAATGATGTACCCAACACAAACTACTTAACCACGACTTCATTGTCATGGTTTTCACCTTGCATCAAAGTACACGATCAAATGACATACATTGACAATGATCTCAAGTCAGGAGAGAAATACACATGTTTGTAGATAGGAACATCCAATGACACCCAAAACATGTGGTGTTCCTATTGGTGGGTATGTCCTCATGATCTCACTACTAGAGATCACAAAGTGCGAACTTTATAAGGAAAAATATCAATGCTTATGAGCCCCAAGTACTTGATAGTCAAACATATACTGTGTCGAGCCGGTAAAATGTATCTAGACCATAGGACATATATTTAAGATTCATGTCATGGTATCTTGAGGTTCTCATTATAGCCTGGGATTTGCTATAACCTTTTGATACGACAATTAATCTATGAACATTACTATTTCAATAGTGGATGTAGAAAAGTTTACACTATAATGGTAAGTAAACGTCATGTATATCTAACTTTTATACACGATATGGTAACCAAATGTATTGTTCAATTTGGGTATATGGCGCCCACTATTACAACATTGGGTGCATCACGAGTAATATTTCATTGATGAATAATGCAAGAAAGGATTTTTTACTTCTATTCTTTAACAGAAGTTGATATCTCAAGACCTTTGATGGAAATGATATAGCCTAAATAAATCCATCATCATGGCGTTCTATAGGTAAGTTAGATTTTTGGAAAGTTAGAGAAAGAGACATCGAGAACATAGGTTGATGACACTAGCATGCAACCTACTTGATTTGAGATATCATGATAAAGGGATTATATTACATAGTAAGCATTTGTATGAGGTATTATTTTATTGTGGTATTAACTTCTTTTTTTATGGGTGTCGTGACCTGTTGTTAGATGCTAACCTTGGACTTTAGGTCATTTCGCCTCATGTCACTGAGAAAGAGGCCTAAGGGTCACACATTAAGAGTATATAGAATCTCAATTAAATAATATATTATTATTTATTATTTAACAAGTTGAGTAACTAATATTACTACATACAGTTTAATAATTATTCATGTTTTCTTGATCGCATATATTCTGTCACCAGTTATTCGAGAGAATATTATGTGAGCAGAATATTTAATAAATATTTATTTGTTATTCAATGGATATAATATTTATTTATTTATTAGCGAATAATGTAATGATATTTATATATTAAATAAATATTAATTATTCAAGGCCCGATAAATATTGTGGAGGAATGGCGTACTGAGTTTAATAGTCCAATGATAAATAATATATATTGAATATTATTTGAATAATTAATTTTTAATTTAATTCATGAGTTTAGCACATATCAAGACATAATGATGTTATTATTATTATTGAAATAGGGTTTCGTAAGGATTAAATAAACAATAAAGGGTACTTGTGCAAATTTTTTATTTCTAACCCTAGAGGTATATAAATCTAATTATATTATTTTTCAAGAGAGCCAATTCATTTTTATTGTGCACAATGAAATCCAAAAAATCCTCTCGAAGCCCTAAAGAGATCCCTTCTCCAAAAACGATCTCAAGATTGGAGAGATATCTTCCTCCATCTTCCACTCTCGATTCTAGAGAGATCAAGGAGAATCCTTTGGAAGAGATTCTCAGGACAATCAAAGATGAATGACGCAAAGCGATAGGATCTACCGTGCTAGCACCCAAAGATTCATATGGTGACGTTCGGAGATTCGTGGACCACATGTGGATCACCTCTATGGGGAATCTAATCTTGATTCCTACAATGCAGTGACAGTACGATGTAGATCAATTTCTAGATCCATCAACGAAGAAATAATTTCACGTGAGGTAATTCTTTAATTCCTTAAATTAATTATAAATAATATGTGATGATCTTGCACTTCAGTTCTGATGTTTATCCATTGCCTATATTCATTAATACAATTCTGTTGATCATGACATTTACCATCATGTAAATCTCGAATTAATCATCTATCATGAAAAAAAGTAAAGTTGGGAACGACCCATCCGATGCTTCTGTTGCACACAGAACCTTCTGAAATAATCTTTTATTTTAAACTAGGGTTAAGCATGCATTGTTGGCATGACCCACACATCATGCAATCATGAAAATCGGTATAAACCATTGAGAAATCTTGAGGTCCACTTACCTTGAAGTTGTAGGATACTATTCATTGAATAACAATAGAGAAATCATCCTCAAATGAAGGATTTCCTAATTCCTAGAAAAACCCCTTAAAATTAGGGTAAACCAACAAAGACACAAAAACATCAAGATAAAACGTGATCTAAGGGAAGAGGAGGGTTAGGCTTACCTCTAGCTTCGAATTACAACTAGCGCCGCTCAATATGCACAAGAATTGAGGAGGGAGAAGCCAAAATCACCTTAAAATGTATGGAGTTTGATTAGGAGGTCATACAGGGTGAGCTAGGCCATGAAATAGCATAAAGGAGGAAGAAATTGTTAAAAGAAGATACTACCCTGATTAAAAAATGAGGTTTGTGGGCTCCCTTCAGAACTTTAGTTGGTGGGTAGTAGTACACCCCACTGCCCAAGTCCACCGAAAGTCTAGTGGACCCCCACCAGCCTTCTAGTGGGAAATCTGACCCTGGGAAAATTTCAACTACTCTACACTTTCTCTTGAAAATACGAACCCGGACTTCCCCCAGGCCCTTTTATAGCCAAAATAAATATGATTTGCCCAAATTTAAATTGAATTCATAGCTAGAAATCATGCGGGTTGTTACACCCAAACTCGCATTTTCTATTGTGGAATCCATAATCCAACTAGAAGTGATTCATAGAGATGTACCTTCACCCTCTGCTAATTCACCTCCTATTATAAACCCTCAAAGCTCCATGTTTACTGATGCAAAAATCATGTTTCTGTTAGATGTAGTTTGTGGGGGATCCTTTGACATTTCCTTATCAAATTGTTGACTCGTCTCGGACACCCCATGCCTAACATTTTGCTTCTACAGTGCCTATTAATAATCCATCGATGAAAGTCGTCATTTATACTAATAGATAGTCCCTGAACCAATTCAAAAAATTACGATCTCACCAAGGCTACTCGTCACTTAAATGATAAGTGATTATCATATCTACTAGTAAATAATGTCCCTTGAACATGATCTTAAATCACCCAATAATGATATCGGTTGTTAAGAATGCTCGCAAATTCTCATGTGCTTCCAGGGGTGGAAAATTGCATGTTCTGTCAACAAATAAGAACTCGATTAGGGAAGATATCTTGAGAGATTTCGACAAAGATGACAAATTACTTAACTTATTCAAACATCCATCTTCATCAAGTGACATCGACTTACATCATTAGTGTTTGGTGAACCTATGTTGGTTGGCAATGCTCTCATGAGCACTTCCACAGTTACTCTCTTCATTTCGCTAACATTTCAAAGAGTTATCATTTCCCTCTCGCAACACCTATCATTTGGAATTATCATTTTTTTTCTAATCAGTCGTGTTTATTAATGTTGTTAATTTGATCTTGAAAGTTTTTGACAAAGATGAAAATCACTTAACTCAATCAAAGATTAATCTTTATCAAGTGACATTGACTTACATCATTAGTGATTGGTGAACTTCTGTTGGTTGCCAATGTTCTCATGAGCACTTCCTCAGTTACTCTCTTCATTCTCGCTAACATTCAAAGAGCTGTCATTTACCTCTCTCACCACCTATCATTTGGAATTATCAACTTTTTCTAATCATCAGTGTTTATTAATGTTGTTGCATTGATCTTTGCCCCCGGTGGATGAGCACCCAATTTTGGAATGTATCCTCATTCAATGTCTATGATCTTTATGGTCAAATTTCAAAACCGATATAAAATGGAAGGATGGACTTTTCAAATTTGGGGCATACATTAAAAATCGTCACAAAATTATTTACTGAAACTTTAATTTTTTCACGAAGAGCTGGGAAAAAACCAGACCAAAATTATTATAGTAATGACAACAAAAACTAAAACGTCGCCGTTTTAAACGCGCCGCAAAATGTGCCATGCGCAAAATGCAGAAGCGGTCAAGGATGTCACCACGACCGATCGCCTTCTTCTCCTACCAGTTCAAATGGGGACCGGCGATTTTGTTCTCAACGAGTCCCCTGCAGATTTTAACCTGGAGTTCCTGCACACCGATGATTCATGGTACTCGATACGACTTATTCTCCTAGGAGACACGCTCACCGTCAAGTATCATCGCTTCCCTGACAACAACGACGACCTGTTCCACGCCGGTGATTTCACGACCTTCCAAGAGCTGGAGCAATTTCGGAACTGTTTCCGACCCGCTTCTGTGCAGGCACAGGACCATGAGTGTTCCAAGCTCGTGCCAGGCACTACGGTGTGTGCCTCTTATTTCTACGGGCCGGAAGAAGTTCGTTTCCACGACGCCTTTGTTGAACATGTAAAATTTCCACGCACGCTCACACTCCTTTCCTCCATAATCATTTTAAATCATCCATGGGCACCGGTTGTTTTGTGATATGAATCACCATAATTGAGCACCGAGATGAACAATTATCCGCTGATCGGTATTTTGGTTCATCAGCCTTGGATCGTTTTTTCATGCTGTGTGACTGCTGCTATCTATTGATTGTATTCAGATTTCAGAGAGATTAGTTTCTGTATTTTCTAGGTGGACGCCAAGAAACATGTTTTAGAAGACGGAGAAGAAGTGTGTGTCTGCGTTTTCATGCTCTCATGGCTCCATGGTCCCAAGGCCGGGACTCTAGCCACTGCCAAAATTGAAAACATCTGCAAAATCCAGTCAAACGTTGAAATTGATCCAACGCTAGCTTCTTTCCTGAACTTTGCAGAGGGCAAACTTCATCTCGGTACTGGCTCACCGTCAGGTGGGTTTTTCCCAACGGCCAAAGGCGGTTCCTGCCATGAACATACCTTTCATTCGAAGGTCAGATACAAGTTAAGTCTTGAATATGGGTAAAATTGACTGATTCCGTGTTTACTGCCAAATTATTGGAGTCCCACGGAAAAGAAAAAAGGAATTGATGATTCAGAATATGTGACATTTCTTGTGTTGATTTTTTATTTCAATGATCGTTCTTAACTGTAGGAGGCAAATTCTGTGGCGCGGTTCAGTAACGCAACAGCCCTACTGTCAAAAGGTTCTCTACCTTTTCCCATTCTTCGTGGTTTTCATATTTCATGTGTTGAAGTCTCCTGATCTGGTTCGATCATTGTTGTAAGACAGAAAATATTAGCAGTTGGATGGAAAAGGAACAAGATACTGATATGGGAGGTGCTGCTCACAGTCCACAACATTTTATTTTGGTGAACAATTTAGAAAAAGATCTATCTATAGGAGCGGTTGTGGCCTTTATATATGGCCAAACATCCATCAAAACAGATGCTTATATATTTCCTGGCTTATATTCAGAGTTTTATTTTTGGGGTATTATCGTGATTAGTTCTTGGGAGAATTCCGAGAAGCTGTTTAAATTTCTCCGCAATTCGAATCACTTCATTATTTCCTCATCAGGGAGGTATGTTTTTGAATAAGCAATCTTTAGCCCGGCCTAGCTTCTTTGACAGTGTTGTTGCTTTGTTTTGTTTTTCCTGGTACATCCAATGCCCCTGTCATCTGCATCATCATGCTCATTTTTGCAATGCCCTCAGCTATTTTTCTTATCAGGCCATAGAAATACACGTGAGCACTTACACATGTTCACACATGAATACACGGTTGGGCAAATGAATTTGCAGTTCTTCTTGTTGCTATCACTTTAGACAGTTAAGATGCAACAGGCTACACTTGAAGCAATTGATATCTTGTGTCTTCACCCATTGGCTGCAACAACACCTTTTGGCTAGCATTGTACACAAACTACATATGTTGACTGCGCATTCAGTTCATCCCAGACACAACGAAGTCAAAATTTTGTCTTTTCATCATCTTATTGGTTTGGGGATGTTGCATTTAATGTATCTGTGTCGTGCATGGTCAGTCCATTTATAATTGCTCGAGTCATTGGGTGATCCTTGTTTGCGAAATCTTAATGCGGTCATGATTTCATCCATGTCTGGGATTTGTCGGGTGTGCTGGTGCCTTGCAATCATAGGCTCCATTTCGTTATGGAAAACATTTTCTGTATTCATTTTTCAAAAATGCATTAAAAGTATTAATTAATCATAATTTTGGCAGACCATGGATTATTGGTGACAAGATTTCAAGTCATGGATTGCGTACGCAAAGCTCTCAGGTAGGTTTTGTGTTGCTAAGTACTCATACTTTTATGGTAAAGGGCTTGCTGGGCTTTATGTCATTTGATTGATCATGGTATGCGAATATTGCAGGGTGAAGTGGAGGGCACAGGTGTTGGAAATTACAGGGAATTGAGGCTGGCCTGTATGGGGACACCAGAATTCAGGAAAGCCAGGCAGCTGAGTGATTTGTTTCTGGCTTTTATGGATCATCTGGAAGGACTGCACAAACGACTGGCATTGGAGGAGCGAAAGATATCAGAGACCTGCTGTGTGACTTAGTGGCCGGGGCATGTCGGTGATGTATGTATTGGTGCTGGCGTTGGGTCTCGTTTTTGAGGATCCAAACCTTCTTCAATTTTTGGAGGATTCAATTCCAGATCAAATGGACTGGATTGTGTCCACACATGAAATAATGGGCTCCGCTGGGTTTCATCATCTTGTTGGCACAAATGCAGTCCATTGGATCTGTAATTGGACCCTGCTTTTGAGAGATGTCTGTATATACCCCCTGCCAATCATCTTGAAGTGGGAATCCAAAGCTTTTGAAGTTCCGAAAAGCAGGTCATCAAGAGTGCAAAGTTGGGCCCCCTTTTTTACTCTAAAAGAAGTTGCAATTTGGGGACTTGTCCAACATGTGTATAACTTGAAGTGTATGGGTGGTATCAAATTACAAATATGCGAATTTTATACGGGATGTTCCAATCTCTCCATAAAGAAAAAATGTTGGAATCCATTTGATTTGTTGGGGTTTATGTATTCATCTAGGTTTGTGCTTAATTTTTGCCCTGAAGAGGGATGCTATTGTTGTTGAATCCACAAGACTTCAACTTTTAATGGGTTCCTGATTAATGTTCTAAAGGGGACTCTTGAATTCCTCCCACGGATCCATTGCTGTTTCCATATGGGTTTTGGTTGACCATTTTCATGTTCATCTTCTTGATGAAAATGCTCTAATGGTGATATGAAATGCTCTTGAACGTCCCATAAAAGTTGATTTTGCCACTCTTAACAGGTATTCAACCTTCAGATTTATCTGTGTCTCCATGATATATTTTTCGAAACATTTACTCACTTTGATTTGGGTTGTTCATGGTAAAATTAGATTCGCCGAATCAATTTTTGAAAATTCACCCTCTTACTACCCTCACTATCTTTTGGAGGTCACTTTTTCTTTGTCGATAGAAAACTCCAATAAAGTTGATTTCAATCTGCATGTCACTCAACTAGTCAATCTATAATACTACATAAAAGTCTCTCATCTTATCCTTGTTGATGATGATCAACATCCCCTGGATTTGATCGCTATGCAGTCTAATGGGAAAGGGAAAAAATGTCAACCCCCATGCTTACCACACTTAGCTGCAACAAGCCTTAATCAACAACACCCACTTTTGTTAGCTTAGTTTGGCATCTCCTTATTTTAATAATCTCAGATCATATTTGTTATATTTCTAATGAATTTCATGTTGTATCATAGTCATCTTTTTGAGACCAAAATGATAAAATTGGTTAAGTCTTGAATCTACTGTGACAACCTACCACATGTTTAATGTATTTACTGTAGGTTCCGAGCGCAGCAGAAGCGTGTGATGGGCGGTGCCCAACTTTGACTTTTTGTCATAATCGATGATCAATCCAAGATCTATATGACGATGAACGTCGTGATCCACAGAATTGAATCAAAAAAATAGACAGCGGATAATTACACCGGAATCAGAGAGATGATCATCACATATTATTTATAATTAAATTAATTAAATAAAGAATTACCTTTAAGGAATTCCTTCTTCGTTGATTAATCCAGTGACAGATCTGCGGTCCACCGTCATTGCGTTGTAGAAACCAAGTGCAGATTTCCTCTAGCGATGATGCACAAGTGTTCCACGAATCTCCAAACGTCGCCGAAGAAATCTCCGGGTGTTAGCACGACAAATCCTTGCGCTTTCGTCGTCCACCTTTGATCGCTTCAAGAATCGCTTTCAAAGCGTTCTCCTTGATCTGGTGCAGGAGGATTGCTCTCCGTTCTTCGGAGTGTTCTTGGAGAATGGAGCTCTGACTTTAAAGGATTCTTCAAATATGTTGTGCACAACCAACACAAAATAAATTGGCTCTCTTGAGAAAATAACATAATTGAGTATTTATATTGCTAGGGTTAAAATAAAATAATTGCACAAGTGCTTTTAATTATTTATTTAATCATACTAAAGCCCCATGTCAAATAATAATAATAAAAATATTATTATTTCTCGACATACGCTTAACTTGCGAATTAAAATTAAATATTATTTAATTAAATAATATTTATTATTTATTATTTTCACCAGACCATTAAACTCGGTCCGCCATTTCTCTACAATATTTATCGGGCCTTGAATAATATCTATTTATTTATTAAATAAATATTACTGCATTATTCGCCAATAAATAAATAAATATTATATTCACTAAATAGTAAATAAATATTTATTAAATATTCCACTCACATTATATTCTCTCGAATAATTGGTGACAGAATATATGCGATCAAATATACATGAATAATTATTAAACAACGATCGAGAATAATATTTATTCAACTTGTTAAATAATAAATAACAATATATTATTTAACTAAGATTCTGGATATACTTACTGTGTGACCCTCTAGGTCCATTTCTCTATGGCATTAGGCGAAGCAACCTAAAATTCAATGTTAGCGTCTAGCAATACGCCAAGGCACCCATACAGAAAGAAGTTAATGTCGTAATGACATGTTACCTCATACAGATGCTTACTGTATAATATAATCCATTTATCACGATATCTCTAATCAAACAAGTTGCATGTTGGTGCTATCAACCCATGTGTTCGATGTCTATTTCTTTGACTTTTCAGAAATAGAACTTGCTCATAGAACATCAGGACCATGAATTTATTTAGGCTATATCATTTCCATCAAAGGGTCTGAGATATCAACTTTCGTTAAAATAGAAGGGACAAATCATTTTTCGCATTATTCATTAATGCAATATTACTCATGACACACCCAACATACAAAGCCGGCCCTGGGGAAAGCCCAGTAAGCCCCTGGGCTAGGGCAACCAAAGATATTTCCACTATACATGAACTGTACATACACTGTAGCAGCTTGGCAGGGCCAACATTTCGACTCCTGGTCTTGGGCAACACAATTTCTAAGGGTTTTCCGGGCCGGTCCTGCCAACATATCATATCTCGTCGCGAACATCTATCGTCACAGTTTTTATCAATACATCTAAGTGCGCAACTCATAATACTTGTTAATAATAATCTTAAAGTCTAAGGACCAATACATACGTCCATAGATAGGAATATCCAATGACACATATAAATGTTGATTCTCTACTGGCGGAACTCGTTCTCATAATATCCTACTGGATATTACCAAGGTCATACACTATGAGAAGGTGCCTCAAAGTCCTATGAGTCTCCACCCCTGATAGCCTGTATCATTTGTGTCCTTCAAATGATATCACTCAGCTATATAACATATATTCAAGAATAGTGTCGCAACACTTCCGGGTTCTCATAATAACAAAGAACTGTCATGATCTTTTAGTGCGATAACTACTCTTAGGACATTATCACATACTATGTCACGCAAAAGAATAATCATGATGTGATAAGTAGTTTATTAATATTCAAAACAATGAAAACATGTTATCATAAAGTACAAAAAAATTGGTTCTAGGGCACCAATTCCAATAGACCCCCACTTACATTAGAGCCAACTGCTAACAACCTTCAGTCCGCTAGCTCTCACATGATACTCATACTTCTGCTGAGATATGCCTTTAGTCAAGGGGTTCGCCACATTCTCTTCCGTGGGTACTCTACTTACTGAAACTTCACCCCTTTGATAGTAACCCCTCAAGAGGTGATACTTTCAGAGTATGTGCTTTGTTCGTTGGTGTGACCTTGACTCTTTTATAAGAGTCACCGCTATAGTATTATCACAATTCAATGTGATAAGGTCTTTACTGCTAGGAACCACATCAATCTCATGTACAAAGTTATGAATCCAAACGACTTCCTTGGATGCATCAGAAGTCTCTATATACTCAGACTCCGCTGTAGAATCAACAACAACTAGCTGCTTTGAACTCTTCCAACTCATAACTCCTCCGTTGAGACAGAAAACATATCCTGATTGAAACTTCAGATCATTTTGATTTGTCAGAAAACTAGCATCAGTATAACCTCTGATGACCAGCTCCTCATCTCTTCTATACACCAGGAACATATCCTTAGTTCTTCTTAGATACTTAAGGATAACCTTAACAGCAGACCAATGCTGTTATCTTGGATCTTCTTGATATCTGCCTACCATGCTCAATGTATAGACAATATCAATTCTAGTACATAACATGTCATACATGATTGATCCTATCACTGAAGCATATGAGATCTTACTCATTCTCTTGTTGTGTTTGTAGACATATTTTCTTAGAAAGATGTAACCATGTGACATTGGAACCAATCCCCACTTGGATTGTTCCATACTAAATCTCTTTAGTATTTGGTCAACATATGTACTTTGACTTATTCCAAGAATCCTCTTGGATCTATCATGAATGATCTTGATCTCTAGAATTTAGGGTGCTTCACCTAATTCCATCATGGAGAAACACTTGTTTAACTGGTCCTTAACTGATTGTAATACTGATATGTCGTTTCTAATAAGCAATATGTCATCAACATATACTATAAGGATAACGACCGCATTCCCACTAAACCTCTTGTAAACACACGACTCACATTCGTTCTTAATGAAACTGTTTTTTTTATGATTTCATTAAATCGAATGTTCCATAGCTAAGATACTTTCTTTAATCCATAAATGTATCTCTACAACTTCTAAATCCTTTTGGCATTACCTGGAGTCACAAATCCTTCTGATTGTGTTATATAGACATCTTCCTGAAGGTTCCCATTAAGGAATACAATTTTGACATTCATCTATGAAATATCATAGTCATGGTAAGCTGCTATAACAAGCAGAATTCTGATAGATTTAAACCTGATAACTGGAAAAAAGGTTTCATAGTAGTCAATTCATTGGCGCTATTTAAACCCTTTAGGCACTAACCTTTCTTTATAGGTATTCATTTTACCTTCCATGTTCAATTTCCTCTTGAATACCCATTTGCATCCAACAGGCTTTACATCAATTGGCGCATCGACCAGAATCCAAACTTGGTTCTGATACATGGAATCCAATTCAGAATTCACGGCTTCTTGCCATCTTGCAAATTCTGAGCTCTCTACAACCTTCTTGTAGGAGAGAGGTTCATCATTGTCAACCAATAGCGAGTCACCATCTTTGGTGATTAGAAAATAATATCCATTTGGTTCTCTTACCTCTCTTACGCTCCTTCACAATACTTTTGTTTCAGGAACTTTTTCCATTGGTACCTGTGGAATCTGTTCCTCTTCCAACTCTTGTGTATATTGAGAATCAACTTCAACGAAGTCAATCTTGATCACACTATCCTTTTTGAGGATGTTATCCCTTTCAAGAAAGATGTCTTGTCTGGCGACAATCACTTTCTTATCTGAGGGGTTGTATAGGTAGTATCCCCTTGTTTCCTTAAGATACCCTATAAAGATACACATCATGCCCCGAGGTGCTAGTTTTTTGTTCGAGAAGGCCTTAACAAACACCTCATAACCCCATACACATGTATGCGACACAATGAGTTTCTTTCCACTCCATAGCTCAAAGGGAATTCCATTTTTTGCTTTAGTTGGAACTTGGTTTGATGTGTATGCCATAGTTTGTAATGCATATCCCCAAAAGGATAATGGAAGATTTGCATGTCTCATCATCGACCTTACCATATCTAACAAGGTATGGTTCATCCTTTCACCAACACCACTCCAATGTGGTGTATAAGGTGTAGTGAGTTGAGATAAAATCCCAAACTCCAAAAAAAAGTTGTTGAACTCTTGGTTAATATATTCACCACTTTGATATGATCGAAGCTTCTTTATCTTCTTACCAAGTTTATTCTCTGCTTAATTCTTGAATTTCTTGAATTTCCCAAAGGACTTAGACTTATACCCCATTAAGTAGACATAACCATATCTACTCAAGTCATTAGTAATAATTATGAAGTAAGAATATCCACCTCTATATTCTACTAGAAATGGTCCACACACATCAGTGTGTACCAATCCTAGAAGCTCTGTGGCCCTTTCACCCTATCCACCAAATGGTGGTTTTGTTATTTTCCCTTGTAAATAAGCATGAAAAACATCAAGTGGTTTTAGCTCAGAAGAGTCTAAATAACCATAATGAAAAAGCTTTGTCAAACGCTTCTTGTCTGGGTGATTCCTCTAAGACCTACGGGTCATGTAATTGTCTCTAAGCCTTCGGGCCTCGTAAGGGTTCCACCTCACCCCTTGAAAGGTGGATTATCAAAAATAATAAAAAATGAAGGCCTTCAGGTCATTCCGTCTGATTTTAATAATTTAATACATAAATAACATTATTTAAGTGTGTTATACCATAACATATGTCATCCTTATAAAAGAAACAACTTTTATTTCCAAACTTGAAAATAAACCCATCTGTATCTAAGCATGATACATAAATTTTGTTTTTGGTAAATGTAGGTACATAATAAAAATCTTTCAAAACCGAAATCATTCCTGTTGGCAATGAGAGGTGGTAGTCACTAGTGGCCAGAGAAGCCAACCTCGCACCATTAATAGCTCTCTGATCCACCTCTCCTCTAGAAATATTTTTGGAATATACTTGGTTCCTACATTTGGATACTAATATGATCCCCACAAGTTGTATCTAATACCCAATGTGTAGATATTGAAAGATTACACTCGATAATGAACACACCTTTAGCTTCCCCTTGTTTATGGGTGCAGTTTCTCTTCCAAACATACTGCCTCCTTTTCCTTACCCTGCCCTTGGATCTTCTTCTTCTTGGAAGGAAGGTGATCAGGAGCTTTAGACTATTTATAAGTCTTGGTCACATTTTCCTTGTTCTTTCTTTACTTATTCACCATAAGGATTGCGGGTTTGTCACACCCCATATCCCTATCCACTTGGAGAATTAAAGTAAAGAGTTCTAAAAGACTCTTCTCATTATTGCTCATATTTTAATTAATAATAAAGATGAAGAAGGTTTTGGGAAGTGATAAAAGTATGAGATCTGTACACAACTCATCTGAGAATTTAATCCCCAAGATGTCCAGGAATTCAATATATCTAATGAGCCTGACTACATGAATCTCAGCTGGCACAAAATCTCCAAGCTTAGTTGTGAACAAAACATTGAAGATCTCATACCTCTCTTATCTATCCTTCTCTTGATAGAGATCCCAAAGGTTATACATCATGTCATATGCATCCATGTCCTCATGTTGCTTCAAAATCTCACTGGACATGGATGATAACATGAATCATTGAACATCTATAGAATCATTCAGATGTTTCTCATAGAGAGATTTCTCTTTTTCACTTACCTCATTACCAGCTGCAATTGGAAATGTTTCTTCCAGTACATATGATTTCCTTTCATGGGCAAAGATGACACATATGAGCCTTTTCCACTCTTGGAAATTTGTGCTGGTGATAAGGTTTTTATTCTCAAGTATGGATCACAATGATATGTTTGATGTCATTTTCATGATGTTTCTAAAAAATAAGATAATCATAATTTTAGCACTTTATCTGATAAAATTTAGACAAATAAATAAATATTATATTTATTAGTCTCCCACTATTTTATCGAAACCCAATAGCCCTTACTATTTACTTCATAATATCCTGTTTTTTGGACATCCTAGTGGCAAGGATCCATATTCCCCTTATCATTACCCCAACTTGGGTTGGTCATGAAACTTGAATGGTTTTAGATAGGAATTCCAAATGCCAACTGCATTAACTCAAAGTTATTTGATCTATTGAGTGGACTCCCCAATCCTGAAATTCTTAAATTAGGTTTCCTTAACCTTTTCCTCTTAGTTACACTAAGTCTTGCTTTGGCAGTTAACCCTTAATGTGAACTAAGTTAAGTTAACCCAAAACTTCTAGTTAAAATTCCTTGATAATCGAAATCACCCCAAATTGGGTAGGTCAAGAACTTTGAACTATGGTTCGATTTTAACCAAAGTAATGGAAGGATATACTGAATTAATATTTCATTGAGGGATTTTATACTTTTATGCATAAATTTCCAATTATTATCTTTATCACATTATTGTTAATATTAAGTGGATTTAATTAAGTGATTAAACATGTTTTAGATAATATTTACGCATAATCCAACTTATTTTAGTTTTATCTTGCATGCTCATTAATTTCATTAAATTATGTGATCGTGACAAAACATCCATAATGAAAAAAACATGAAACTCGACAGAAATAAAATAATAATGCAGTATGGTCATGAGATTATACTAGTGGTTAGTTTATTTAGTGGTTTATAAACTAACCGTTGACCTAAGGGAAAAACACCTTGAACCAATTAAGGTTCTTGTTGTAGATTTCCACCCGTCCACCTATGTATCTCCTTGGATTGGTTTCACCTCAGATTTGAACTTGAACCTCCTCCACTAGCTTGGGATCTCTATCCATTAAATATTATTTTTACTCACACACAGCTGTGGGGAAAATAAGTTTACATAAAAGAAACCATGAGAATGCAGATCCTACATAATAAGAGGAGAGAAGGCACGCGAAACAACAATTTAAATTTAATAAAAAATTAAATGAAACCAATCACATACAAAGGTCTGGTCTAGGTCATGATCATCCACATGCATGCAACGAATTACACATTTAATAAAACTAGAATTCAATTCTTAATTGTTCTTATTTAAGATAAATCGTGTTCGAATCAATTAATTATTATCTTTAATTAATCAATTCTTTTATCTTAATTATTATCTGAATTTTCTTGATATTCCCATCCATCATAATTTTATACAAATTAAATAAATTCATTTAAAATTAACTGTGTACATAAATGTACCTTGGATGAAACATGGTGAATAATCGTACAAATATTCCCAACATGTATTATAGTCGTACATAGTTTTACTTTTGTGACATATGACATACACAACTTATCATGTAATTTCATGATGTGTAAAATTAGACGAATTACATGTTTTTTTGGTCACATGTTATACTTTAATGCACATACACTACACCAAAATTAGGTTTTAGAGGCGGTTTTGTGGCGGCGGTTCACAAAACCTCCGCTAAACCTTTCGCTAAAATGGTTTCGCGGCGGTTTATTATAAACCGCCGCGAAACCCTCCATATTTTCTTACGCTGCCGATCCTTCCCCCCTACCCCGAACCCCCTTGTTCCCCCAACCCCGCGCGACCCCGCGACCCACGGCAACCCCCGACGACCCCCAACGACCCCCGGCAACCCCGCACGACCCCGCGACCCCGACGACCCCTTCCACAGCGACCCGCAACCCCGCAGCGACCCCCTCTTCACATCCAAGGTGATTTTTAGGGTTTTTTTCCCATTTCACCCTTTCTCTCTTCCCCTTATCTATTTCTTGGTTTCCTTTTAGGTCTTGGCCAGACCCTAGATGTTAGGGTTCAAATGTTGGGGTGTTCCTATACTCTTTATATTTGATGCATATATCTAGAGGCTGGATGCATTCAATTTTATTTGATTGTATATGAGTTTTCTAACTAATGATACCTAATGTGTTCCATGGTGTGATGTTTCATGTGGATTGGCTAGGACTTCATGGATATGATAATATATGTGATATATTATTCTATTTTACATCCTTGATATATGTTATATGATTTGAAACTTTTTTTCCTAGATTATTTGGAGATGTGTGGTTGGTGGAAATGTTGTACCATTCTTTCGATATAATTTTTTACTGATTATCATGCATTTTTTCATTATAAATGATCATATTTGGATTTTTCAATAGAGATATAATATGGAATATCAGAGAGGGGTCTAACTGATCTAGTTTTTCTCACACCCGACACACCGCTTCAATAGTGTATATACCTTTTTATGAATTTTTATTTAGGGAAATAGAAGGTGTTACAATGTGGTGGTACTATTTCTTTTAGCTGTGTGTAGGTATCTGGTGGTGAGTTTGTGGGAGTTTTCCCATGCTATCACATGGGGTAGTTGTTTTATTTTTGGATTTCCTTCGTTGTTGGACTTATATAATGGATATTATTTTGCTACATTTTCAGTTGTATCATTTCATCTAATTACTTTTTGTTATGGAATATATTTCCTATTAAAAAATTTCACATTTTCTATCTTATTCATACATTTATGTCATGTTGTTGGCTTTAGTTTTTGTGAAATCATTCCCTATGGTTGTTTTTTATACCCAGTGCTAATTTCTAACCTGTGGGGATCAGGAATTCCCATCAGTTATATGGATTTTTGGGTACGATATCGGTTTGTGAGGGTATCCCAGTCAGGATAATCAATGTTTGGTATCAGAATTAGGTTTGATCAGATTTGAGAAGTTAGTAGTATAGATGTAGGACTATCAGGACTTCTGAGGTATCTTATGGTGATTTCCTGGCTAGAGCATTCAATTAAGAGACTCAAGTTACTATGGGATGATGGGATGTGTGTCACCATTTTTGATATTTTGAACGTAATCTCTATTTTTTATGGTTTTCTGGTTTTAACATAGATTAAATTATTGTCTGATCGGTTTATGTATTTCATTGTGTAGTGATATTCCTCTTAGACATCTCACATTTGTTCCATAAGAGGGTAAAATTCCCCTCAACATAATCCACCTCTACATAAAAAATATGGCATGGGTATTGCATGGGTAGTTCACACCATTAACCAAAACAATCTACAATTACATTATTATGTTTTTTAAGTGCAAGTACGAGCTAGTGGATATTGTGATTGATCAAAGTAATTATTATACAAGATGTCAACATCATTTAAGTGTATAAATTAACCTCAAGTGGTCGAGGAATAATTGCAAAAGAATGATCAAATCATTGAATTTTGGGATAAACCTATGAATATCAAGGTGAAGTGTGTGGTATTTCAACTTACAGGTCCTAATAAGTGATTGTGGGATTCCATGTTACTAGTAGATAAACATGTGGGCATCGAAAGGAGGGGTTTTAGGACCCACTATTTTAGTGGACTCTTCTAAAGTAACTAATGATCAAAAAATTTACGATGTTGTTATCCTTCTTTGAAAGAGATGTTTTTTTGTTAGTGTACGTCAATTGTCTCTTGAAGATGGTTCATTTTTATCAAGTGGTAGTAAGTATTGACCAATTGAAGGATCAGAAGTACCATCCGAGTTTTTTACTTTAAACCAGATTTCATCTATTTATGATGAAACATTAAACCTATATAGAGATAGATGATAAGGAAAAAAAGGAAGATATTGACCTGGGTGGGAAAGATTGTTATTCTTCTCCTTCTCTTACACACAGTGGCAGCTTCAGTAGTGAGAAGGGTAGAAAGAGGGAGTTAGATTATCATCAGAATAGTGGTTTGGGAGGTTCTCAGTAGGGAACCTCCTACACCCATTTAGTTATAGACAATTTTGTTCCCCATACATGATATCAATGTGGAATGGTCTAGCATAGTTGGTGTTCTTGTTGTGTACCTGTGAATATGTGAAACTGTTTTGGACACTATAGTCATCTACAACATTTATGTTAGGTTATGTCTATGTGTCATTATGATTGAGGATCCTTAGCTACAAATTCTACTATGGTGAAGTAAAATTCTTCAATGAAGTGGATGAAGCAATGGAGCAGGAAAACGACATGATTGGAGGGGAAAATGATTGTATGTACAATTATTTATTTATTCAGCAACCACTTGTTTCATTTCTGCAGTCATTCATTATCATTGTTATATATATTTTGTTTGTTAGTACTCCATCTATTATCATTTTTAATTTTTTTTTCTGCATAATTTTTTTGAAATATATATTCTGAACTTAATTTTATTTGATTAAATGACAGGAATGCCAAGGAAGAAGCGTTACTTTATTTCATCCAGTTCTACGACAGATGACTATCCATATGGCTCCCTCCCCACAACATCTGATGCACTAGCTGCCGACACCCCTGCACCATCTCCCCCTGAACCATCTCTCACACCATCTGTGGATGTCCCAGTAGATGCTGAGTCGTCGACTCCCCCTTCAGGAGCCTCAGCAGTGGGGCAGCGACGCGCCCCTTCCAGTTCATCCCGGACATACTGGAGTGTCACTATCATAGGTACAAATTTTAATTAAATAAATTTATTGCATTTTGTTTATACTAATTATTTGCTCATTGAAGATGAAAAAAATGCAACCATGGAGAAAAACATAAAAAGTTCAGATGTTTAGAATCTAAATGGCGAGAAGATTGTTGTGCCATTTGATTCTTACGAGGTCCCTACGGATGATGCCGCAGGGTTACTTGGCCAGATTCTAGGCCAGCTAGCAGCGGAGCCCATTTCCCTTCCCATTTCATATGACGATTGGAGACATATGCCTCCAAGTTGAAAAAATGAAGTGTTTGATTCTCAAATCAAGGTAAATTTATTACATTATGGTTTAATTGAATTTCATGTTACTAATATGTTCAAAATGAATTTCTGTATACAGATGTTCTTCCACTTTACCGTTGCTGATGTGATAGCACGGAAGTGGACGTTGAAAAATCTAGGTATGAAGTGGAAAGATTTTAAATAGAGATTGTGGTGTGATGTAAACGATGCTTCATTGACCGCACTGCAAATGTATGAGAAGCTACCCAGTGGGGTACCAAAAGAGCAGTGGAAAGTGTTTGTTGACAGGCATCGGGATTAGAAGCGGATGGTATTGAAATATATATATTATTATATTATCCTCATTTTACATTTATACACATATATGAAAAGGACATGACATTCAATACATCAGTATTAAATTGAATTTTATTTATTTCAGGATCTATCAAGACAGAATGCGTCAAATCGAGCGAAGCAAGTCATCCTGCACACTGCGGGCTCAAAATGTTTTTCTAGAAATTGAAGTACACTAGTAATCTTTTAATTAGTTTAAATATTTATAAGAAAATATTATCTGTTTAATATATTGAATTATTGATTTATCTTTGATTAATGCAGTCACAGAGTTTAGGCCATGAAGCATCCAGAACTGAACTGTGGTTGGATGTTCACAAGAAATCAGATGGATGTTTTGTTAATGATCCTGCTAAAGAAGTTGGGGTATGAAGTCAATTTTTTATCATAATAAATTATTATCAATTTTTATTGTGTTAATATATATTGATATTTGATTTATAGGTCAAAATTAAAGAACTATGGGATGCCAATCCTGCGCATTCCTACTCTGTCTCCCAGGATGACCCGGTTGCTAAATTCCTTGGGAAGGAGCATCTTGGGAGAGTGCGCGGGATGGGTTTGGGACCCGTGCCATCTGAGGTTTTTAGCAGGCCACTAGGGATAGCTGCTGCATCTACTCCTGACTTTAGTCAGCCCATATCCGGAGATTCTAAGAAAGAGATTATTTCTTTATGAAACACAGTTCACCAGCAGGGGGATCAGATATCTGCATTGCAGAAAGAGTTGACTGAAATACGTCAGCAGATGAGCAGATATGCCCTCGGTGGGAGTGTATCGATTGTTGGTATGCAGGTAAATCACAGAAAATCAAAGTCATTTAGTTTTCTAAATTTCATTGGTTTTAAGTTTTAATATAAATATGTAACCATATTTAATTTTCAATATAATGTTCTTACAGGTGACAACACAAAGTGGAAATGAAGGTGGAGAGGGTAACGATGCATCATCGTACCCTGAGTAGTTGTATTGTTGATGTGTTGAACAAAAATGGAAACAGTTGGTTTGTATATGTAACATTTGTGGCACATAGTTGCCACCACACATTTTCATATCCTAAAATTTCCTTGATTTCTCATGTTTCTTTTTATGCATTTTATTGATTTCTGATGTTTCTTTTTATGTCTTCATTTCTTGAGTGTGTTATACATCATTCCATTTAGGTCTGTGTTTAAATTGGTAGTCGAGATTTTGGATGACTAGGAGTTAAACCCATTGTTGATGTGTTGAAAAAATTGGGTCATTTCATAGTGATCAAGGGTCATAACCAAAACACACTCTTCATTATTAATACATCTTACACAAAGAAATCTTATCTCACAACATGCACTAGTTTACTGAAATTCCAGTCAGAACGCTTTAGGTTGACCTGCTTAGAGGACATCCAAATTGATGGACAATGACTTTATTTGAAAACTAAATCATATTAACATAAATTGAAAATTTATATCGTGATAATTGAGATTAACCCACTAAATTCCAAAATTGACTCGTGGTGTGATTTAATGGGTGCATACTCAACCAACCATTTCAACATCATGCTACATTACAAGAAAATATGTGATATCAATCTATCACATTTCCTAGATTTCACATGCAGCCCGAGTCTGAATATAATTTGCAAACCTGATTCAAACTCATACCTAAGTCTTAAATTCAAAACCTCCTCCATGTCAGGAAAACTTGAATTTTATAGCTCACATACTTCTTAAAGTCATTTTGACCATTCATGACTATTCTTTCTACAACCACTCTCCCAAAGGTTACATTTTCCATGACCAGTGTGATTCTCCCCACCATAGGATTTTAATATTCATCATTTTAATAAAAATAGGAATCTAATTCCCATGAAAAACACTCTGTCCACCACTAAACATGGTTTCTGGATGTGAGTCAACATAATTATACCATGTTCCATCACGACAATCCATCCTTGGCATACGTTGAAGCCTCATCTGGAACTAATATTCCATCCTTGAACAACCTGTGGTTCACTTCCTACCACATAAATTTACATCATCCACTTAATAATAAATAGAAATGGTCTATTCATAATCACATGCATTATGCAATCCTCATTCCATGCGCACACATTCAATCAACATCAATAACTACATCTTGAACTTTAACCCAAATTGATGATGTTATAAAACTCGATCCTCTTACATAGTCATCCATAGAACTAGGATAACTTATCTTTTCAACTAAAAACTCTGATCTACATCACTCACCACAACATAGTTAATACCTAGGTAACCTCAATCAGGGAGTGATCAGTTAACACAACCTTTTTAGATCCCACAAACCTAAACCAAGTAGTTATGTGATAATACCCCTTAAGGTGTTACATGTGATTTCATCCCTCAAACTCTCAGAGACTAGAAATTTTTTCACAAAACACCACACAAATCTGTCCACCAAACCTTAGTTAAATAGGATATTTATATGATAATGAATACTAAATTGATGTTACATCAATGAAATAGGAACACCCATTTCATATAATTCATAGGACCAATGACACTGCATTCTTGGTATTTTCTAGCCTACTCAAAAAATCAAACCCAAGGTTCACATTATCCTACATAACCATTTAACATGGATGATGACTTCTTGAGTCATACACCTTTGAAATTAAACTCACACAACTAAATAAACTAAATAAAATTAGATTGGCATGTCAGTCCCACTAATCTCAAGCATTAAATATGCTCATAACACCTAGAAGTTTTACTTATCTCATGATCGCCTACAAACTTGGGGAATCATTCCACAACTAGAGTCCTACTCAATCCCAAAATACATAAAAAAACACATTCTATGACCAAAAAATAAAAAGATGCAGTTCAAATTTATTATAAGTATTAAGGATGGTTTCTAGGCCACAAAAAAAAATCATTATATAAATGGGTTGGTACTAATATAACTACTAATTTATCAATTATCAATTTTTATAAGTAGAGTGGAATCGCTATGGATGATCTATCCTAAGAAAGTGAAGTTATAAGATTTAGTGGAATCCAGTTTGGGATGTTACAATGTTGTATCAATGGAGTTTTATCTTCCAAGTATTTACTATTTAGGATATTGTATACATGAGTATGAGGAATGTGTTGGAACCTTTGATGGATATCTGACTGCTTTGTTAATAATACTTTCTCTAATAGGAAGTCTTATTTTCCAGAGTTTCAGATTTTTGTTCTATTTTTAAATATTAAAGTTGTATATTATTTCTCATTGATAGAAAAACATGTTTTTTGGATGTTGTGATTTATTATGGATATTCAGCTCTTGGTCATTGGTGGGAGGCCAGGGATGGTTTTTTCTGGTTTTATTTGTTTTTCAGGGCAGTGGTGCAGCAGAAGAAAAGAAATATTTTTTTATTCTGGGCAGCTTTTCACGGCGGTTTTAACCGCCACGAAATGTATATTGGAAGCGGTTTAAACCGTCTCTAAACATAAAATAAAATTTACTTTTAGCAGCGGTTATAACCGCCGCTAAATAGGAGCATCGTGGCTGCCTCATTCTGCAGCGGTTCCCGTGACTTTAGCGGCGATTTTACGGCCGCTAGAATTTGAGTTTATTCACGGCAGTTATAACCGCCACGAATAAAGTGATATCCAGGGCTCGTAAAATTGCCATTAAATTCAGGGAAACCGTCGCGAAATGAGGCAGCGATGACGCTTTCCTGAAACCACCGCTAAACGTAAATAACTGCCGCTAATAGATTTCCGACGCCCTATTAGATGACGGTTTCTATAAACCGCCACCAAACAATGTAGCGGCGGTTTAAACCACCGCTAAACGCAAAAAAAAACCCGCCGCTAAACAGCGATTCTGTTGTAGTGATAGAGTAACAATTGTAATACAACTCATACACGATATACAGATCTGAACATTATGCAGATATTAATTAAATATTTATATGTATATATATTAAAACCCATCACATGGTGTGTCTTATTAATTTAATGACCAAACACAATAACATATTTCAAGGTTTATATAATATAATAAATAAATATTAAATCTTCATAATTTGGTATAAGTACACGATGTGTACAAGAGAGCTATATAGTGTGCACATCTCTCACCATCTATTTTGGGTACACGCCTAGGGACTTGACATGTAGATCGTACCTCGGAAAACTGGAGTACATGGTGTGCATCATGGACTACACAACATGTTAAACCCAAGTTACATGGTCACCAGTTAGGTAGGCCATGTATGGAATACATGGCCCGTCCGTGACTTAAAGGGACTACATTCCATGTACATGGGATACATGGAGTGTACTTTGGTTTACCATGCACCACCCTGTCCATTTAACACGTAGTGTAAGGTGTTTAATGTATCAAGTGTAATCAATGCACATAGTTTGAATTAATTACTGAATTAATTCCTGATGAATTGAACACAAGTACATAATGTGCAATTTCGATTACACGTCGTGTACTCCTATGTTATCCGGCTAGAATCCTTGTCACCTCTCTAAAGGAGTTCTTCAATTTTATTTTAATCATAAAATTAATCATTTTGATTAGATCTATGATAAATAGAGGAAAAAGTAGATCTCGCAATTCAGATTAAAATAATGATTAAATTTGAATTGAAAAACTAAATTATAAATGCGTAAATCACCAATGATATTTTAAATAATTATAAATACTTATGTGACCTCTCTAATACCACTTGTTGGTTTTGGGCGTAGTGGAAGCATGTGATGGGTGGTGCCCAACTTTGAATTTTATCCATAATAGATGATCAATACAATATCTATACAATGATGAAAATTGTGATCCACATAATTAAATCAAAGAAATAGACAATGGATAATTATTCTATAACCCAAGAGAGGATCATCACATATTATTTATAATTAATTTAATTAAATAAAGAATCACCTTTAAGGAATTATTTCTTCATTGATGAATTTGGTGAGATATCTGTAGTCTACCATCATTGTGTTATAGAAACAAAGTGTAGATTTTATCTAGTGGTGACCCAAACATGTTCCAAAAATCTCCAGATGTCGCTGAAGGAATCTCCGTGTGCTAGCACAAAAGATCCTTGCGCTAGTGTCATCGGATTTTTATCACTTCAAGAACCACTTCCAAAGCATTCTCCTTGATCCGATAGAGGAGGATTGATCTCCATTCTTGGGAGAATTCTTGGAGAAAGGAGCTCTCTATGATTTAGAGGATTCTCCAAATTTGTTGTGCACAACCAACACAAAATGAATTGGATCTCTTGAGAAAATAACATAATTGGGTATTTATATTACTAGGGTTAAAATAAAACAATTACACAAGTGAAATTAATTATTTGTTTAATCTTAGAAAAACCCCATGTCAAATAATAATAATAATAATAATACCATTTCTCGACACACACTTAACTTGAAAATTAAAATTAAATATTACTTAATTAAATAATATTTATTATTTATTATTTATCATCAGACTATTAAACTTGGTCCGCCATTCCTCCATAATATTTATCAGGCCTTGAATAATGTCTATTTATTTATTAAATAAATATCACCGCATTATTTTCCAATAAATAAATAAATATTATATTCACTAAATAATAAATAAATATTTATTAAATATCCCACTCACATTATATTCTCTTGAATAACGGGTGACAAAATATATGAGATAAAGAATAAATGAATATTTATTAAACCACGACCAAGAATAATATTTATTCAACTTGTTAAATAATATATAATAATATATTATTTAATTGATATTCTGGATACACTTAGTGTGTGACCCTCTAGGCCTCTTTCTCAGCGGCATTAGGCAAAGAAGCCTAAAGTCCAAGGTTAACATCTAGAAACATGCCAAGACACCCAAAAGAAGTTAATGTCGCAATGACATGTTACCTCATACAGACACTTATTGTGTAATATAATCCCTTTATCATGATATCTCCAATCAAGTAGGTTGCATGATGGTTCCATCAACCTATGTGCTCGATGTCTCTTTCTTTGAATTTATGGAAATAAAACTTTCCTATAGAACACCATGGTCATGGATTTATTTAGGCTATATCATTTCCATCAAATGGCCTGAGATACCAAATTTTGTTAAAGTAGAAGGGAAAAACCATTTCTCACATTATTCATTAATGCAATATTAGTCATGATGCACCCAATGCATCCTACCTCACCACGAATATCTATCATCACATTTTTCATAAATACATCTAAGTGCACAACTCATAATAATCATTAATAATAATATTAAAGTCTAAGAACTAATACACACATCTGAAGATAGGAATATCCAATGACACAGAGAAATATGGATTCCCTAATGGAAGGTCTCGTTCTCATAATATCCTACTGGATATTACCAAGGGAGTACACTATGAGAAGGTGCCTAAAAGTCCTATGAGTCTCCACCCTTAATATATTTTATCATTTGTGTCTCTCAAATGATATCATATGGAGATAGAACATATATTCAAGAATAGTGTTGTAACACTTCTGGGTTCTCATCATAGCAAGGAACTATCATGACCTTTTAGTGCGACAACTGCTCTAAGGACATTATCACATACTACGTCATGTACAAGAAAAATAATGATGTGATAAGTAGTTTATTAATATTCAAAATAATGAATACATGTTATCATAGAGTACAAAGAAATTGGTTCCAGGGCACTAACTCTGACACTTACTTTATGAATAATTTGAACCTATCGTGAAGGTCAAGTGATCGTGTGGAACCTACCGTACATTGTACTCTAACCGACCACATGAAAATCCAACTAACCATGCGAGAGATAAGTCAATTATATCTAAGCGATAAAGTGAACGTGTGTTGAAGTTCACATGACCTCATGTGTATTGAACTTACCGCATGTTGAAGATCAAGCTACCACATGGACAACCAAGTTACTGTGAAGTAGGTAAGTAGATTTTTTCAAAGTCTTGTACTTACCATGTGTCTGTATTATAATGACCGTATAAATAAAGTACCTACCACATGAACAAGTAATGTTATCGTATGAACAAATCAAGCTACCATGCAAAGAGATGAAGCTACCACATGAAGGAAAAAAGCTACCGTGTGAACAAATGATGTGACCACATGAAGGATTCAACCTACCATGTGAAGTAATGTACATGATAGATGAAGAGATCAAGTGACCAAAAGAGAGAATCAAGTCACCATGCCAACTAACCATGTCAACTGACCATGTCAATCAACTATGAGCCAAAGTAACTACGGTTTAGGTGAAGACAACCGAGCATGTCTAACTTAAGCTGTGGAGTATTTTTCAAATCCTCAATGACTATATTTTAAAGCATTAATTGCAGAACCAATGCATTTAAGAATTAAATGAGTATGTGAATTAAAGAATGGATATTCTACAATGATTAATTTAGTGAAAATATCTTCTTATGATGTGAATCTTATCATGTAAAAGAAGACATAGAAAATACATGTGTGCAAGAGACAAACTGATACACAAAGGACTCACATTGAACATTCCACGACACTATGTTTTCCTGAAATTCCTATGCAAACTCAGTTGATCTATTTCAAAGAAAAAAGGACTCCTAAACAACCTAAATTAATCTTTATGAGATGCATAAAATATTTAAATTTTCCATTCCTCACCCTTTCTATTCTAGATTAATTTTTGAGTTGTGTTATTACACTTTGTTTATTATTTAACACAGAATCGTGCATTATATTGGAGAGTGCTGGACACTCTTTCATTTATTTTCAATTATACTCCCATATATAATTGTGGAATAGGTTGTGTATCATGGACTTTCTGTGTGCAGTTGTCTTTGTAAAACCTGATCTAGGTTATGGATCAATTTATTCTTTAATAAACTATTTTCTAGTGGGTGATTGCTAACTAGAGGGGATTAAGAATCATCTTGAGACTGAACCCATTGATTAAAACTACTACGTGTTTTTCTTGTTTTGTTTTCTCTCTTTTTGAAAATAATTAGTATTTTTTCAAAAAACTAATAGAAAAAATTTACTTTGATAGTTATCATTATTTTTGTTTTATATACCTTGTTTGATTCTAGTAAATCTATTTCAAAATTTAAAATATTCCTCTGTAACATCCCCGACCCAGAAGCCACTAAACCGGCACTCCGAGCCGGGTGGTTACATGACCTTAAGCATGCCTCCCCGTACGCCAAAAGCTGCCGACTAGCAGCGGGGGTCTATAGGGTCAAGTGGGGAGACTATACCCCCTTTTTATCAGAGTAAGCCACAACAGAATAACCAAATAGCGGAAACAATCACCAATACACAAGGAACATGTATAACAACCATTTCTAAATATAAATATGCCATGTCATAATACAGTGCAAGAGTGAACAAAATCCCAAAAATAAGGACAACGACCAAAATCCCAAAATGGTCCCGACTCCAAGTCCAGATCCTCCACCAAGTGATACCCATGTCCACTCAGCTAACTAGCAAGGACCCTTTCCCTTGTCTTGACCTGCAAACATGAAGTCTGCTCGGGTACCCAACGGTGGCCCGAACAGGGTGTGAGTACAACTCAGTAGTCCACCACCAATGGTGTCTACAAAATATCCAGTATAAACAGTTGTTCATGCAAAAGAAAAATGAATGATAAATTCCAAGTAATTATTTAAGGCCCCATTAACTAGTTTAGAGCCACAACCATTGCCATTCCATTACCATCCATTTATTACCATTTACCATCCCTTACCCTTTCATCACATTTCCATGGGTTAATCACATACCTTATGTTACATGGGTTTAAGGCCAAAAATCACATGCAAGAGGGTAAACACATCGTTATCCTATCTCACTAGGAATAACTCCCTCACAGAAACCATATCCTCATCTCGAAGCCTCAGTCCAGGTGGATGAAACTGTTAGGAGAATAGACCCTCAGTCCCCTTTCCTAACCCGTGCATTTAGGGTGGAGTTTAGAACCTCAGTCTTCACTCGACCCGTGGGCGTAGATCCTGATGTCATACCCCACTCTACGAAGCCATGTGCACATGCTTATATATAAGTAACCATCAACCTTCCAACCATTTCCCATTGGCAAACATCATTCACAACAACCCACATGGGAAACCACATCATGCCTTAAACCATTAACACTTTACCATTTCCCATCATTTAACCATTCACCCAATTCCCATGTGTTATGCCTATCTCACTAAGCATTCCATCCTATAACCATAATCTATCCCATTATGGTCTTTAATCAATTTACACATTAACCCATTTTACCCGTTCATCATTTCCATGAATCAACCATTCATTCCATTTCAATTAACCCTTTGGTTTTTACCAAATCTAGGTGCATCACCTAACTTCTATTCCACATTCAACCAATCATGCCAACATATTAATCAAGGGCTCTACCATTTACCACACCAATATTTCTTGTTTAATAACAATCCCTAAACCCGAGAAAAGCTGGCACACCCCATGGATGCCCTTAATTTAAGTCAAGTCAATCCCAACACATCCCACGGGGATCTTGAGGGTTCACATTTGCCATTTTAAACACCATTTTTCTCAAACATGCCAAGGCTACCCAAACATAACCAAGGAAAAGAATGAACACAATTTAACATGCACAAAAACCCTAAATAACCATGGGATATAACTTGTAGACCACCTAGCTTGAATCCGCGGTTGAACGCACCCTCAATCGAGTCCTTAGACCTCGATTCGACCAACCCTTGGAGCTTAAACCTAGAACTCACCCAAAAGATAGGGTTTTAGGGTTTCAGAACAAGAGGGAGTGAAGACACAAACCCTAAACCAAGAAAAGAACCAAGGAAGAGATTAGCCTTACCCGGAGCTTCAATCCTCAACCAATGGCACCAAAAATGCGTTAGAATCTAAGGAGTTTGATCTCTTAGAGTCCTTAGGAGGTTTGGTTTGTGCCTAAGGTGAAGAGAGGAGGAAGAGAGGAAAATCCCGAGTGGGGTTTAAAAATCCCGGAGTGGCAATTTTGTAATTTTTCCCAACTTTAAGTGGCCGCACTGTTTAGCCGCATGATTTTGAAAACCGTGCGCACGCCACTGCCCGGAGGAGGGGGAGTCGCACGATTTAGCCACATGGTTTGGAAAACCATGCGCAAACCGTGCGCTCGATTCTATCCAGAGGAGGGAGGGTCGCACGGTTTCAACTGGGTAGGCCGAACGGTTTGGCTGACCATGCGCAGGTCGTGCGCCTTGGCCTGTCTTGCCCAATTTTCCTTCTTCCGTGCCCCGAGCCCCCTGGAACACCCCCAAGGCCTCTTAAATTTTAAAGAGACATCCCATGAATCCCAAAACAAGGAATTTAACCAAAAAATAACGAGAACATACCTTTCCCAAAAACCAAGATCTTACAACCTCCCCACCTTATAACGGCTCGTCCTCGAGCCGAGCCTCCAAGTCTCATTGCTCCACCGAAGAGAAGAGTTCGGGCCACTGGGCCCGCATATCTGATTCCCGCTCCCAAGTTTTATTCCTAAACTTTCCCATGCTTCCATAGTACTCGCACTAATGGCACAACCTTGCCTCACAAGAACTTTTCACTACAATCCACCACACGAACCAGATGTTCCTCAAAGGACGCATCAACCTCAAGATCCACATCCTCAACATCAACCAAATGAGATGGGTTAGGGTGATACTGTCGAAGCTGTGACACATGAAACACATCATGCATCCCACCATACCGCTGTGGAAGAGCCAATTGGTAAGCTACTGGTCCGATCCTCTCCACAATCTCAAAATGTCCCACATACCTGGGTGCCAACTTACCCTGCTTTCAAATCCGACGGTGACCCAACCTTGGCAACACCCGAAGGAACACTTTATCACCCACTCCAAACTCAAGAGGTCTACACCTCCGATCTACATACAACTTCTGCCTACTCTAAGCTGTATCCATCCTCTTACTGATCAAATTAACTCTCTCCGAAGTCTCCTGCACAAGACTTGGCCCCAACAACTCAGATTCACCGGCCTCTAGCCAACACAACGGAGATCTACATGGCCTCCCATAAAGCGCCTCAAATGGCGCCATCTGAATTGTAGCCTGAAAACTATTGTTGTAGGTAAACTCAACCAATGATAGGTTCCTCTCCCAAGAACCACCAAATTCCAAGACACAAGCTCTCAACATTTCTTCCAACACTTGGATCATACGCTCCGACAACCCGTCCATCTGCGGGTGGAAAGCCGTACTCAAAAACACCTACGTACCCAGTGCATTCTACAACCCTTTCCAGAAACGCAACGTGAAATGCGGATCTAGGTCCGAAACTATGGTTCGTGGAACCCCATGAAACCGCAATATTTCCCGAACATACAGTTCACCCAACTGGTCGACTGTATGGGTCTCCTGAATCGGTAAGAAATGATCTACTTTCATTAACCGATCCAAAACTACCCAGATTTCATCATTATTTCGCAGAGTCCTCGGAAGACCCATGACAAAATCCATAGTTACATCATCCCACTTCCATTCCGGAATGGGCAATGGATTCAACAAACCACCTGGGTGTTGATGCTCGGCCTTCGCCTGCTGGAAGGTAAGGCACCGTGCCACAAAGCCCGAAACTTCCTTCTTTATTCCAGGCCACCAAAACTGCCTTCAGATATCACGGTACATCTTGGTAAAACCAGGATGCACTGCCCACTTTAATGCATGGAACTCACGCATCAACTCTTCCCGCACACAATTTGGCACAACCACATGATCATGAACACAAACAACACCATCCACACCGACGACCCAGCCAGAAGGTAGCTCCCCACCTTTAATCTTTTCCTTCATGCTCAAACACTCAGGATCATCAAGTTGAATTTCCTTAACTTGACTCAAGAGCATAGACTCCATCATTAAGGAAGCAAGAGTGACCTGACCATTCTCCTCCTGCACCTCCAGGTGCATTTCTGCAAACAAATCTATCACCTTCCACTCGGTGTTGGACTCCTGAACTGCTTGATTCTGAACCTTCCTGCTCAGAGCATCAGCAACACTGTTTCCCCTTCCCGGCGTGTACACCATCTCAAAGTCAAAAGACTAGAGATATTCAACCCATCTTCACTGCCGAAGATTCAGATATCGTTGTGAGAAGATGTACTTTAAACTCGTATGGTCGGTAAACATAGTAAACCATTCTCCCAACAGATAGTGCCTCCATCACTTCAAGGCTTACAACACTGAATCCAACTCAAGGTTATGAGTGGGGTAGTTCCGCTCATGGGGTCTCAACTGCCTCGACCCATAAGCCACAATCCGCTCATCCTACATCAACACAGCCCCAAGTCCGACTCCGGACGCATCACAAAACATGATTTACTTCTTACTCAGATCAGGTAAGATCAAGATAGGTGCGGTCGTCAACCTCTTCTTCAACTCTTGGAAGGTGTTCTCAAAAGCCTCATACCACTCAAACCTGATTCCTTTATTGGTCAAGCCCAAGAGTGGTGCTTCTAGGAGAGAGAAATCCTGGATGAACCTTCGGTAATACCCGACCAAACCCAGAAAACTCTGAATATCAGAAAAACTCCTGGGCTGCTCCCAAGATACAACTGCCTGCACTTTCTCAGGATCCACTGACACACCTACCTCCGAGATGATGTGACCTAGAAAATGCACCTCACCTATCTAGAATTGACACTTTGATATCTTGGCATATATCCGATGCTATCTTAGCGTACCCAAGACGATGTCAAGATGTTGGGCATGATCGTCGTAAGTTTTCAAGTACACTAAGATGTCATCAACAAATACAACCACAAACCGATCTAGATAGGGACGAAAGACCCAGGTCATCAAGGCCATAAACACTGCCGGTGCATTTGTCAAGCTGAAAGGAATTACCACAAACTCAAACAACCCATACCAACTCTGGAAAGTTGTCCGCGGTATGTCGGAAGACCTCACCCTCAACTGGTGATAACCTGAACTCAGATCAATCTTAGAAAACACTGATGCACCCATCAACTGATCAAATAGGTCGTCAATTCTAGGAAGAGGGTACCAATTTTTCACCTTCATCTGATTCAACTTTCAATAGTCAACACACAGCCTCAATGACCCATCGATCTTCTTTGCAAAAAGCACGGGAGATCCACGAGGAGACGTACTAGGATGGATAAACCCCTTACTCTCTAACTCCCTGAGCTGAAACTTCAGTTCCTAGAGTTCTGCCGGTGCCATTTGGTATGGCGGAATAGAAACTGGCTCCGCTCCTGGAAACAACTCGATTGTGAACTCAACATCCCTCTCGGGTGGTAACCCCGAGAAATACTCAGGAAACACATCCTGAAACCAATCCACCACAGGAGGGAAAACAAACTGATTCCCTCTTTCATCATCATCAAGCATGATACATGCCACTTGAGTCGTGATTCCACTCATATGTTGACAAAACAGCCCCGCACGCCCTGCTCGAACATCCCATTCGCCACGGTGGACATAAGAGTCACCCTCAAGCGACCTGAACGATACTCTGTCATGATTACATTCTATGTGCGCCCAATACAACACCAAGCAATCCATTCCCAAGATTAGGTCAAACCCTAACATCTCGAGAATGAACAAGTTCCACAGAAAATGATACCCACCAACTTCCAAGGTGCATTCCTTGTACTGCTTGATATCCTCAACCCGCACTCCCAACGGGGTATCAATTGACATCACTCCACACACTCCCTCTACAGGTAAACCCAGCACCACCATAAGTTGAGCAGAGATAAAAGAGTGTGTGGAACCCATGTCAAACAACACACTAGAAAACTTAGAAGCTACAAGGATCGTACCTCGAATAGTTGACGGTCCGACTTCTCCATTACCAGGCGCAAAATGAACTGCCTGAAGCTGACCTACCCCTCTACCCTAGGCTCTAGCCTGAGTACTCTATGCTACACTGCCCTGCTGGCATGAGCAATCTCGCCCTGGAGTTCCACGTCCACCGCCCCTGCCGGTACAGCCCGTGGAGCTCCAATTGCCTGACTGATATGGGGCAACTGATCCCCTTCTCGTATCCGGTACCTGCTTCCCACCGTCATGCTCACCAGCCTTCTGGGGGTTCCTATAGAACCTCTGCACATGTCCCATCATTCCGCACGAACGACACTCAACTGGAGGTCGAGGACACTGACCACACATATGCCCCGGCCTACCGTACTGATAACAGAACACCTGATCCCCACTCTGATAAGTGGACCCTCTCTTACAACCACTTTGCACACTTCTGCCATGTTGTGAGCCCTCATGGTGTCACTTTCGACCCTCGTTAGTTGTACTAATCTTTTTCCCCACTGACACCACTAGCCCACTACCTGAAGCTCCCTTCAGGTTTCCTTTCGAGATCAATGCCTGATCCACTACCTCTGCGAACCTCTTCAAGCGGAAGATGTTTTCTTGAGACCTGATCTCATGTCTCAGCCCATCCTGGAAACGTCTTGCTACCGCTGCCTCATCCCCTGCTAATACTAGAACAAAGCATCTCAAATTAGTGAAGCAAATAGCATATTACATCACCAACAACGATCCCTGAGTCAGGCTCATAAACCCTGCAGCCCGCTCCTGCCTCAACATCTCTGGGTAGAAATGCTCCAGAAACTTTTCCTGAAAAACCTTCCACAACATTCCCTCAGCCTGCTCGATTTGAGCCTGAATGTCCCACCAACGCCTAGCCTGGCCTCGCAACATATAAGCAGCCAACTTTAACCGCTTCTCGACAGGGGTCTCCAGATGATCCAGTATCGTCTGGAAATAATCTAACTATAACTCCGCTGCCTTTGGCCCACCCTCTCCGGTGAAGGTCGGAGGGTGCTGCAGTTGGAATTCCCTGGTTAGCTCAAACATACTCGGTGCAACCCGCCCTGGGTCCCGATCCATCATCTGCATAAGGTGAACCAAGTTCTCTCGGAACTGGTCTTCTCTGCCTTCATTAATGACCACATTCTCTTGCTCTTATACCAGAGGAGTGTTCTCAGCAACACCCTCCCGTTTCCCAACTGGAAACTGACGTCGTGGTGGAATCTCTCTACAATGCCAAGAATGAGATTTGGAATGCGTACCATAAAACTTCACAACTGTAGAAAATGCTCTTCACTAGCTACAACCACCCCAACCATCCCTACCGCGGCCATGGTCCATATGGGTAAAACAACCATGCACTACCACCAACTCACACAACATTTTACACAACATTTTCCACTTCATTTCAAACCCTTATATTTCATTAAACATCCTTTACCCACTGATTTTATTTCATTTTTCTCATTATTTCTTGGTTTCATGAAATGCATAATGCACCCTACTTTCCTGCCTCACACACCCACCCCGTGCGTGTGTCTCATAAAATGCATGTCACCTATCTCCCTATGTGCCTATAATGATGCATGAATGCCAATCCTTGTGCCGTTAATGACACAAGCCAAATATCATAAAACAATCACATCAAACCACATGTACATCATCCAACGCTGAAATATCATCAACTTTAACAACACACAACCAAGAACAACATTTCCCACCCAGGGTGACTTGGGTTTTCCCCCATACCTGGGTTAGATACTCCCAAGCACGAGCTCATTTCCAAGGTCCGACACATCCTAACCCTTGGATATCAATCCCAAATAACAAGACCTCAGAGAAGGAGAAGAAAGACCTCCTCTGATACCACTTTGTAACTTCTCCGAACTAAAATCCACTAAACCGGTGCTCCGAGCCGGGTGGTTACATGACCTTAAGCACGCCTCCCCATACGCCAAAGGCTGCCGACTAGCAGTGGGGGTCTATGGGGTCAAGTGGGGAGACTATACCCCCTTTTTATCAGAGTAAGACACAACAGAATAACCAAATAGTGGAAAAAATCACCAATACACAAGGAACATGTATAAAAACCATTTCCAAATATAAATATTCCATGTCATACTATAGTGAAAGAGTGAACAAAAGCCCAAAAATAAGGACAACGGCCAAAATCCCAAAATGGTCCTGACTCCAAGTCCGGATCCTCTACCAAGTGCTACCCATGTCCACTCAGCAAACTAACAAGGACCCTTTCCCTTGTCTTGACCTACAAACATGAAGTCTGCTCGAGTACCCAATGGCGGCCCGAGCAAGGTGTGAGTACAACTCAGTAGGTCACCACCAACAGTGTCTACAAAATATCCAGTATAAATAGTTGTGCATGCAAAAGGAAAATGAATGATAAATTCCAAGTAATTATTTAAGGTTCCATTAACCAGTTTAGAGCCATAGCCATTGCCATTCCGTTAACATCTATTTATTACCATTTACCATCCCTTACCCTTTAATCACATTTCCATGGGTTAATCACATACCTTATGTTACATGGGTATAAGTCCAACAATCACATGCAATAGGGTAAACACATCGTTATCCTATCTCACTAGGACTAACTCTCTCACAAAAACTATATCCTTACCTCGAAGCCTCATTTCGAGTGGATGCAACCGTTAGGAGAATAGACCCTCAGTCCCCTTTCCTAACCCGTTCATTTAGGGTGGAGTTTAGAGCCTCAGTCTTCACTCGACTCGTGGGCGTAGATCCTCATGTCATACCCCAATCTACGAAGCCATGTGAACATGCTTATATATAAGTAAACATAAACCTTCCAACCATTTCCCATCGGCAAACATCATTCACAACAACCCACATGGGAAACCACATCATGTCTTAAGCCATTAACACATTACCATTTCCCATCATTTAACCATTCACCCAATTCCCATGTGTTATGCCTATCTCACTAAGCATTCCATCCTAGACCCATAATCTATCCCATTATGGTCTTTAATCAATTTACACATTAACCCATTTAACCCGTTCATCATTTCCATGAATCAACCATTCCTTCAATTTCAATTAACCCTTTGGTTTTTACCAAATCTAGGTGCATCACCTAACTTCTATTCCACGTTCAACCAATCATTCCAACATATTCATCAAGGTCTCTACCATTTACCACAACAAGATTGCTTGTTTAATAACAATCCCTAAACCCGGGAAAAACCGACACACCCCATGGATGGCCCTAATTTAAGTCAAGTCAATCCCAACACATCCCACGGGGATCGTGAGGGTTCCCATTTGCTATTTTAAACACCATTTTTCTCAAACATGCCAAGGCTACCCAAACATAACCAAGGAAAAGCATGAACACAATTTAACATGCACAAAAACCCTAAATAACCATGGGATATAACTTATAGACCACCTACCTCGAATCCGCAGTTAAACGCACCCTCAATCGAGTCCTTAGACCTCGATTCGACCAAAAATTAGAGCTTCAACCTAAAACTCACCCAAAATATAGGGTTTTAGGGTTTCAGAACAAGAGGGAGAGAAGACACAAACCCTAAACTAAGAAAAGAACCAAGGAGGAGATTAGCCTTACCTAGAGCTTTAATCCGCAACCAACAGCACCAAAAACGCCTTAGAATCAAAGGAGTTTGATCTCTTAGAGTCCTTGGGAGGTTTGGTTCGTGCCTAAGGTGAAGAGAGGAGGAAGAGAGGAAAATCCTGAGTGGGGTTTAAAAAGCCCAGAGTGGCAATTTTGTAATTTTTCCCAACTTTAAGTGGCCGCACGGTTTAGCCGCACGATTTGGAAAACCGTGCGCACGCCACTGCCCAGAGGAGGGGGAGTCCCACGATTTAGCTGCACGGTTTGTCAAACCATGCGCAAACCGTGCACTCGATTCTATCCAGAGGAGGGAGGGTCGCACGGTTTCAACTGGGGAGGCCGAACGGTTTGGCTGACCGTGCGCAGGCCGTGCGCCTTGGCCTGTCTTGCTCAGTTTTTCTTCTTCCGTGCCCCGATCCCCCCAGAACACCCCCAAGGCCTCTTAAATTTTCAGGAGACATCCCATGAAGCCCAAAACAAGGAATTTAACCAAAACATAACGAGAACATACCTTTCCCAAAAACCGGGATCTTACAACCTCAATCTGTTTTAACTGAGTTGTGATTGAACTTCTAAGAAGATTTTTGAAAGATCAAATTATGTATTTATACAGTTTTATTTAACTTGACGTTTTTATTAAAAAAAGTATTTATGTTAAAAATCATTTTTAACATAAATTTTAAATTGAAAACCCAATTCACTGCCTCTTGAGTGTTCTAATCCAAACAACATTTGGTATCAGTTGGTTTCCAATTACATTTAATTGTGATTTAGTTTTACCAAAAGATCGAACAATTTCTGTTATATTTAAGTTTATATCTTTATGGATAATAATTGTCAAGAAAGAACTACCACTAATATGCCTCCTTATTTTAATGGTACTAATTATTCTCAGTGGAAGATCAAAAATAAAAATTCATATAGAAAGTATGCGATTTGATATTTGGACCGTTATCGAGGAAAAATATGAAAAACCCAAAACTTCTAGAGCTCAATGGAGCGATGCCACTAAGGAAGCATATAACTTCCACTGTAAAGATATGAATGCATTTTATTCTGCACTAGGAGAAGAAAAATTTAATATAATATCTTCTTGTTTTACTACATTTGAAATATGGGACACTCTAGCTATTTCTCATGATCAAACTTCCAATGTTAAAGAGATATGTTAAATACTTATACAATTAAATATGATACATTCAACATGAAACCTTATGAAACAATTTTTGATATGTATCTCAGGTTTAACAAGATTTTGAACACAATGCATGCACTTATAAAGACAATAGAGGATAAGGATCAAGTAATGTGACTTTTGAGATGTCTATCTGATAGGTTGAGAGGAACTACTATTTAAATTAGAGAATCCTGTGACATAAGTAAGCTACCTGTGAAAGATCTTATTGAAAATATCACGATGTATGAAGAGGAAATGAAGGTGAATAAATAAGAAGATGATGAACCAAAGAAACGTTAGTAGCCTCCAAAATATCTGACTCAAAAATGAAAGAAAAGATCAAAGATGTTAGTTCCAGTGAGGATATAGATAGTAGTGAGGAAATGAATCACCTATCCAAGTGATTCAAGAAATTATATAAGAATAATAAATTCCTTAAGAAGAAAAACTATGTAGGAAATTATGATAGAAAATGAAACTAGAAAAAGGAAATTCATACAGGTGAAGTGGCATGATATGAGTACGAAAGAAAAGGACACGTAAAAGAAAACTGTCCTATACTAAAATTAAAGATAGTATATGAGAATAAATGAAAAAAATAAAAATAAGGCTATAAAAGATACATGGAGAACCTCTTAGGATATATCAAGTGACTTTGACTCAAGTTGAGAAGATAAAAATGATAGAGCTCATATGTGTTTCATGATAAACACATCTAAGGTACAAAACACTATTTACATATCTCCTATTCATATTTAAAATATTTTAGAGTATGAAAAAAATGAAGAAAATATGAGAAATTATGATTTATTTGAATACTATAACATGCTAGAGGAAACATTAAATGAGTTGAAAAATAAATATAAAAGTCTAAAGAAACATCATGCTTTATATGCTCATTTTAAATCCGACTTTGTTGTAGAAAAGAAAAAAATATCAATTATTAAAGGAAAATAATGAACTCAAAATGTCTAATTAGAAAATAAATAAGGATCTAGAAAGATTAAAAAATTATATAGAAACCCTTACAATAATTCTTGAAAAAAACCACACCCAAGTATACCACTGGGATTGGTTACCAACTTGGATAGATGACGATTTATAAGAAAAAATTTGTTCATAGTTTAAGTTATGCCAACTATGTTAATAATTCTTATTCTCCCAGACCATTTTTTTCATTTTTAAGAGTTTAAAATCTATTTATGTTAAAACCATAAAAAATATGGATTACTAAGGATTTTATCACTAACCTTTCCAAACCTAAGAAAATATGGACACCAAAATCAATTTTTGTTTAAATTTTTCTATAGGAAACATGCTTGAAGAGTACCAGTAATCACTTATGGTATCTGGATAGTGGATGTTCTAGACACATAATTAGAGAATAATTGAGCTTTAAGAACCTTATAAATCTAGGTGGTGTACATGTCACCTTTAATGACATCTCCAAAGTAAAGATAATTGTACTTGGTTAAATCGATAATTCTAGTACTATTTTTATTTCTAAAGTCTTATTTATAGATATCTTAAAATTTAATACTCTTAGAATCTCACATTTATGAGATGATGGTCACCATGTTAAGTTTGAAAATAATGCCTGAAAAATTTACAACTCTAAGTAGGTTTTAGTTTTTACTGCCTTATGAAATGACAATGTTTATGTTGTTGATTTGAATTCATTATTTTTGCAAAACACTTCTTGTTTATGTTCCTTTCAAAAAGAGTATTAGCTTTGTGAAACGCATGTCCGATTGTCACCTATCAACTGGTCATGGTTCCGGTGCTCTGCTAATGTGTATAGTAGCACTCGGGTCGAATCCTCAACGATGATACTTTATAATAGTCATTTGTTTTTTAGTTAATTGTATTATGATTGGGGGGTTTGTTTATAGAGCTTATTAAATAATTTATGGATGATGTTTGATTTAAAAAATTGATAAATATTGGGGTGAGTTCATTTTTAGGGAGTTAAGCTTGTGATATCCTGGAGTTTTGCTTTATATTGCAGTTAATTTAACACCCACTTCGCAAGATAATGTTGATTGGAATTATTAAGTGTTAAGGCTTTAATCCAAGCCTTAAATTAACTTAGTGTTCTAATATCAATCATATATTATTGATGTTAGTGTATTTATGGTTCCAATAATCCATGAAAACCACATTTTAAACAAAACAAGTCATTAATCCATGACATGTTAAGTCCAACATACACAATGTTAAATTAAAGAATATTCATCAAGAAAATACTCTCAATCACTTAACATCCCTAAATTTTGACTCAACCCAATAATATATTTACTCAGCCATTGATATTAATATTAATCTGGTTTATATATTTATGATGATTAATTAACAAGAGAATAAAAATAAAGGGATTAGAAAAGAGTGGTACGTCGAACACACACACATGAACAATGATGATAATTAAAAATGGATTTTCGATTGAATGGGGAGAAAAAGAAGGGAATGGGATTCAAATGTATTTAAACAATTTTAAGAAGATTAATATTAATCTATATAATGTGGATTATAATAAGAGAATTTTAATAATAAACTTGCATTAAAACAGAATTACAAAACACAAACATACAAGATTATAAACGAAGAACAACACAAAAGTGAAAGGAAAAAAAGAGAGGAGGAAGGGAATATAAAGTGAAAACTTGAGTATATAAGGTCCTCCAAAGCCTTTTTAAAGGCTTTGGTCGTGCCAATATGTGCTCCTCTTTTCTGAAATTCCAACCCTTTGAAGGAGAGGAGGGGGATGCATTTATAGCCCAAGGAAGTGGACTGTTTTCATTCCCAATTTGTCCCTCCACTTTCATCCCCAAGTTGGATATTAAAACAGCCTAATCTAGAGATATATCCTTCTTAAAAGTTGTAGATAATAAATTTTTCTGACCTCTCTCAAAATTTTGAGTCATTTGGACATATGGAGCCAAATTTATGGCCAGTTGATTAAATAAATTTAATCTGTCCATTTCAATCCAGTCTTTTTGAAGTCCAAAATATGAAAAGGTTTTTGAATAGGAATATTCCTTTAAAACTGAATTATTTCTTCAAAAAAGTCAGTGAACTATATATCCTCTTTTACACTGAAAAATATCAGCTCGATTTGATGATTACAGCATGAGATATGTCATGAATAGTGTCCGGATTTTAATTCTCATCCAGAATGGTGGTCTGGACTTCAAAACTTCATTTGGGCCCCTTGTTCTTAGATTTGGGCTCTGAAATTTTTACCCATGATTCTTTTGGATAATAAAGAACACATGGTGGAGTTTAATAAAATATGGGATTTTGGAGTGAGACCAGTAACTCAATCATCATGGCTGGTCCTGTTTCTTCACAAATTCTTTGGGTCATCTTGTGTGGTCCATATGATCCTACAAATGGTGGAATTGGCCCATGATTCCTTCTAATGATATGTGATAAATTGAATACGGAATACTAAAAAATAATAACTACACAATTTGAATCATTAGGGTGAGAGTTATTAATAAAATAGTAAACTGACTCAATTGGACTACTTCTAAAAATGCTCAAAAATTATACTTAGTATTAAAACATTAATATTTCACACAAATTATGCACATTTCATATAGAATTAGTAAAGGGGGTATATAATAAGTAATTAAAATATTAATAAAATCGAATCCCCCACGCTTAGTCTTGTTCATGTCCTCATGTGCAACAAATAAAGACATAACAAAATTATTTTCACTCACCAACAGATATTAAAATTTGGTTTTCTCCAATCAGGGGAGGTTTAGACTGTTTCACTCATCCATTTTGAATTCCACCAGACATTGTTACAGAAAAAATGTTCCAAAACTAATTCATTTTTTCATGCTCAAATTTAGAAATGAAAAATGTGGACACTCAAAACTCACACCTCTCAAGATGATAAAATTAATTTGTAGAGGTTCACTCTTTCACCAACCAAAAGTGAAAATCTTAGAGTTTGAAAGAGATCTCAGCTTCCAATCCCTATCAAAAGTGCACAAGAATCAAGAATTCTTTTAAGGGATTTTTCTGTGTCTATGGGATGGTAAGAATATAATGTCTAAGAGAGAGAAGAAGAGGGGTAAAACACCAACATAGAAAAAGCAACGTACATTTTTTTGAAATAAAATATGGAAGGAAATGAAAACAAATATTTTACAAGTGAATGATTGTGTGAATAAAGACACAATAGAGGAAAAAAATTTTATGGGTATGAGAAGATGGAATATTTACAAACCAAAAAATTTCTCTCAATGACATAAGAATATAATGCAAGTGTTTTTTTATTTTTTTTCTTTTTTGAAAAGTTAAACTTAGAAAAGATCTCACACTCATATCACAACCCATGATTGATCTACTCATGACACTAATTTTAATAGTTATAACAAGATCAAAGGTTGAAGAAGATTTATTTTTGACCCACCCAAGAAACAACCCAATTTTTTTTGGTTCTCTCTTTTATTTTTATTTTTTTGCTTTTTTTTGATTTTTTTTTGAACACTTTTCAATAACATTTACAAAATTACATTAATGAAAGTACATTAAATTCCCCAAAAACCACTGAATGAAAACATCTCCCCCACACTGAAATGGATTCTTGGCCTCAAACATATGATAACATGGTGAAATCAACAAAGGGTACCCAAAATGAAAAACGTTCCCCCCAAACTTAAATTTCAAAAAAAAAAATGAAATGAAAAATCCATGTTGATATTGGGTGGGAAAAGGTATTGGGATTGTAATGTGGATATCAAAGAAAAGGTTTTAATATTCTCAAAGGGGCTTTCAAAATGAGGATTAATGTAAGGGAAATGGGAGGCTATTTGGCTATTGTGATTCTCATGTGGTTCAGAAAATGCCTCTATCATATTAATGCACACTAAAGTAGGAAATCTAGCTTGAAGGTCCACAAAATCAAGACTCGTAAATGGGGGTGAAAACACACATTTTGAAAAGATGGCCATTAGTGGCCTTGTCATGAAATAAAATGTTGTTCCTCATGGTTCGGGAAAAGCATTTTACAAATCAAAAACTGAGAATTCAATTTTTTTTTAATTTTGACACAAAATTATTTATCCAAAGTCATGATGAAAATACAAATTTTTTGAGATGAAGACATGTCTGTTAACTCCCCAAAATGGTTGGACAAAATTTAAAAACTCGATGGTGAGTAAGCATGACTCTTTATTTGTTTGTATTTTTTTAAGTGATTGTTTTTTTTGTTTTTTAGTTTTTTAGGTTTTTATTTTTGTTTTTTATAAAGATACACCCACACAAAAGAAAAAGTGAAAAAGAAAGGTTTTGATAAAGAAAGGGGTAAAAAAATGAAAGAGAGAGGAAGAAGAAGAAAGAGGTAGAGAGAGGAAGATATAGAGAGAGAGTTAAAGGGAAAGAGGTGCCCCCTGGATTGGATTTGGCAGGTTTCCATCTCCATCTAGTGGTAGGTAAATTGGAGAAGTTGGGGATCCAAGATTGTGCATCCTCTCATGGTGATGCTTTAACCGATGTCCATTAACCGTGAATGTCCTTTTGGAAGAGGGGTCTTGGACTTGCACTGCACCAAATGGGTAAACATTAGTAATAGCAAAAGGACCTTCCCAATGAGAATTAAGATTACCTGGGTGAAGCTGAAATCGAGAATTAAAGAGCATTACCTTTTCACCTTCATGGAATACCTTTCTCAGGATGTGTTTTTCATGGAGTGCCTTGTATTTTTCTTTGTAGAGATTATAATTCTCATAATAATCAAGTTTAAGCTCCTCCAGTTCAGCCAATTGCAACAATATTTCCTCACCAGATTTTTCAAGACCAAAATTACAAGTTTTCACTGCCCAAAATGACTTATGTTGGATTTCAACTGGAAAATGACATGCTTTACCAAAAACTAGCCTAAAAGGAGACATCCCAATGGGTTTTTTATAAGTAGTTCGATAAGCCCAAAGTGCTTCACCAAGTCTTTCAGGCCAGTATTTTCTGGTGGGTTTTACAATTCTCTCAAGAACTCTTTTCACTTCTCTATTAGAAAGTTCATCCATTCCATTTGTTTAGGGGTGATATGCAGTTGAAGTTTTATGTACAAACCCATTCTTTTTCAAAAGAGATTCCATGGTTTTATTACAAAAATGGGTTCCTAATTCACTTATCAAGGCACGTGGTGTGACAAATCGGTGGAAAATGTGTGTCTTGAGGAACTCAATAATAGTATGTGAATCATCCTTTCTAGTGGGTTTGACCTCGACCCACCTAGAAACATAATCAACCGCAAGAAGGATGTATGAAAATTCATTGGAAGGGGGAAATGGTTCTATAAAATTGATTCCCCAAACATAGAAGATCTCATAGAAAATTAAAGGTTTTTGGGGAATTTCATTTCTCTTTGAAATTGTGCCAAACTTTTGGCAAGTGGGACATGATTGACAGAACTCATGTGAGTCCTTGAAGAGTGAAGGCCAGAAGAATCTAGAGTCTAGGACCTTTCGGGAGGTCCTTTGTGGTCCAAAGTGGCCACCACTAGGCATTGAGTGATAGAATTCTAAGATAGAGGAATGTTCATCTTCATCAACACATCTCCTAATTACCATGTCTGCCCCAGTTTTCCAAAGTTTATTTTCTTCCCAAAAATAGTATTTTGAATCACTTTTAAACTTCATTTTTTGTTCTTTTGAAAAATTTTCAGGAAAAACATCAGAAACCAAGTAATTTACAATTGGGGAATAGCATGGTAACTTTGGAGTGAGAGATGAAAGATGCTCAGTAGGGAATTCAGGATCAATGATTTCTAAATGAGAATAATTATAAATTCTACTCAAGTGATCAGCCACATGGTTTTCTTTTCCTGGTCTATATTTGATTTCAAGGTCAAACTCTTGTAGCATTAGGATCCATCTTATTATCCTCGGTTTGGAATCACTTTTCTTGAGTAAGAACTTTATAGCATAATGGTCTGTGAAGATGATGATTTTGGCAAGATAGGGCTGGAATTTATCTAAGGAAAAAACCACTACTAAAAGTTCCTTTTTAATGACAGTGTAGTGATATTGAGTTTCATACAATGTTTTTGAGGCATAATAGATGACATGAGGAATATTTTCTCTTCTTTTACCAAGAACAGCCCCAACGGCTCCATCAGAAGCATCACACATCAACTCAAAGGGTAAGGACCAATCTGGGGGTTAGATTATTGGGGAAAATGTAAGAGCAGTTTTGAGTTCAATAAATGCTCTCTTGCAAACCTCATCGAAATGGAAAGTGACATCATTTTGGAGCAACTGAGTGAGTGGGAGAGAAATTTTACTGAAGTTATGGATGAATCTCTGATATAAACCGGCATGACTGAGAAATGAACGGATGTATCGAACATAAGTGGGTTGAGGAAGTGATTGGATCACTACAATTTTGGCAGGATCGACTTCAATACCATATTTTGAAACTATATTCCCTAGAACAATCCCATTTGCAACCATGAAGTGACATTTTTCAAAATTTAACACAAGGTTACACTTGAAACACTTTTAGAGGACTAGAGAAAGTGAATTCAAAAAAGATTCAAATGACTCACCATGAATGGTGAAGTCATACATGAAGACTTCCATGCAGTGTTCAATGAATTCAGAAAAGATACTCATCATACACCTCTGGAATGTTGTAGGAGCATTGCAAAGGAAAAAAGGCATTCTTCTATATGAATATGTTCCAAAGGGTCATGTGAAGGTAGTATTTTCTTAGTCCTGAGGTGCGATTGGGATTTGGAAGTAGCCGGTGTATCCATCAAGAAAGAAATAGTGTGACTTTCTGCCTAATCGTTCCAACATTTGATCAAGGAATGGAAGAGGGTAGTGATCTTTTCTTGTTTCAACATTAAATTTCCTATAGTCGATGTACAAACGCCATTTGTTCTTCACTCAAGTTGTGACCACCTCTCCATGTTCATTTGTGACAATAGTTATCCCACCATTCTTAGGTACAAATTGAATTGGACTAACCCATTCACTATCAGAAATTGGGTAGATAATACCAGCTTGAAGAAGCATGGTGATCTATTCCCTAACTACCTCAAGTATGAGTGGATTGAGTCTTCTTTGTGGTTGTCTAATTGGTTTGGATGACTCCTCAAGATGGATGTGATACATGCAAAGGGTAGGGTTGATTTCTGGTATGTCATATAAGATCCAACCTATGGCCTTTTTGTTTTACTCTAACACCTAAACAAGTTTGGACTCTTCGGTTTTATTAAGTGAAGCAGAGATAATGACAGGATATGAGTGATCATGGAAAAGGAATTCATATTTTAGGTGTTCAGGAAGAGGTTTTAGATCAGTATCATCTTTTATTTTTGGGTTAGAAAACATAGGAATGTAAGAAGGGACTTCAGTTGCTTCAGATTCATTTTCCTTAATACTGTCCAAGGTGGAGCAGTAGAGATCAGAATTGATGTGGGATTCAAGAGAGTTTTCAAGATCCTCTAGATTGATAGAGTCTATGAATGAAAGGTCCACATCAACTTCACCATTTATGACTTTGTTAATCATGGTGCATATTTCCCAAGATCCTTTGTAATTAGAACATGAAGAACATGGTGGATTGGGGTTCGATTGACTCTTAGAAGTGTCCTCAGAAGCATGGATTAAGAATGCAGAGTGATCCTCAGATGAGTATCACATGGCTTGGAAAATGTTGAACTTGACCAGTTGGTCACCGAATTCCATGGATATGATGCCTGAATGGACATCAATCTTGGTTCTCGTAGTCATGAGGAATGGTCTTCCTAGAATTAGGGGATATAGAGAAGATTTCGTCTCACCTACCATGTCAAGGACATAGAAATCAGTAGGGAAGATAAGATCATTAACTCAGACAAGGACATCCTCAATTATTCCCTCAGGACTGGCTGTGCTTCGATTGGCCAATTGAATGACAACACCTGTTGGATGTAAGGGACCTATACCAAGGTTAGAGAATATGGATTTGGGCATGACATTAATTGAGGATCCCAGGTCTATGAGTGCATCATCAAAGTTGGAACTTCCAATTTGGCATGGAATCATAAAGGTCCCTGGATCTTTGCACTTAATGGGTATGGAATCTTGGTTTGAAACATTTTTGAAGGTCCTAAGTTTCCTCTTGTGGGTACACAAATCCTTGAGAAACTTGGCATACTTAGGAATTTATTTTATGGAATCTAAGAGGGGAATGTTTACTTCAACACGTCTAAACATATCGAACATTTTAGGATCAGGTTCAAAGGACTTCCTTGGTTTAGAAACAGCTTGAGGAAAAGGAATTAGATTCATAAGTGGAATGGAAGGAGGTGAGGGAATGGATTCAGGTTCCTTTCAAGTTTATTTTTCTTTTCATTTTCTAGGTCAACATTCAAAGGAGGGTAGGAGGACTTATCTTGAGGCATAGCAATTCGCTTTTCCGATCTAAGTGCAATTTCACTTCCATTACCCATGGGGTTGGGTAATGGTTGAGCTGGGAGTTGGGAAGAATTGGATGGTTTCTGCTGACTAAGTTGGGATGCAAGTTGATCAATTTGGGTTTCAATGTTCTTGAGGCTTGAATGGGTGAAGGAGGAAATATCTTACACTGCACTTTCCCATGGTTGCTTGGAAGAAGAGGCATGTCCCGTATTGGGATTACCTAGATTTTGGTTCTTGGGAAAGCGATTGTATTGGTTTTGGAATTGGGAAGGCTCACTAGGATAATGGAATCCAAGAGGAGGATTGTTCCTTTGATGTTGAGGAATACAAAGATAAGGTTGTTGGAAGTTACCAATGCCTTGACCATATTGAAACTGGTTTGGGTTTTGAGGAGGGAATTTAGGGGGATGAGATATGGGATTACCATACCTAAGGCCTTGGTTATAGGAAGAAGAGAAGGGATAAGAGTGAGGTTGGTTGAAGTTTCTAACAAACTGACCTGATAGTTGAGGGTTGGTGTTCTGTTGAGCATATGCTGCATTGAGCTCCATTGGTCCAGATGAATCAGATTGATCCTATTGAAGTTGTGGACATGTGTATATTGTATGTGATGAAGAGTTGCAGATTCCACAGTTTTGATAGGTCCATGAAACATTGATTGTGAAGAAGATGAGGTTGGGGATTTGGTAGCCACAACTAGTTGTGGCACAAGACTTGTAAGTTCACTCATCCACTCGGTCATCTTTTTCGGCTCAATTGATTGATTATCTTGGGCTTGTTTGACTTGAGCATGTTCTTGAGTATGGAATTATTGTGTGTTTGCAGCCATGTTACTTATGAGATCTCTTGCAGCTGCGGTAGTTTTATCAACAAGAGCACCACCACTTGCGGCATCAATGAGAGTTCTATCCATTGCTAATAACCCCTCATATAAGCATTGGATCAAGATTTGGTCAGAAATTTGGTGTTGTGGGCAGGTTTCAACAAGCTTTTTGAACCTCTCCCAGTATTCATAGAGTGATTCACTTTGGAACTGACGGATACCACTTATTTCCTTTCGGATAGAAGCAGTACGAGAAGTAGGAAAGAATTTCTCTAAGAAGAGTTGATTCATGTCATTCCATGTGGTTATGGAACCAGGAGGGAGGTATTAAAGCCATGAATTGGCAGTGTCATCTAGGGAGAAAGGGAATGCTCAGAGTTTGATTTGTTCCTCAAAAACCCCTTGAGGATTTATGGTAGAGCACACTACTTGGAACTCTTTAAGGTGGAGATGTGGATCCTAACCGGCTAGCCCATAGAAATGAGGAAGAAGATGAATCAAACCCGATTTGAGTTCGAAGTCAGCTTCTATGTTTGGATATTGAATACCAAGAGGTTGGTAATTCATATTAGGGTCAGCGAGTTCTTTAAGTGTTTGTTCCCTAGGATTAGCCATATCTAATTCAACTGGTTGGACAAGGACTGGTTCTTGAATGAGTTGATTATCTCTTAAGTTCCTCCTAAGTTGGCGAAGGGTTCGCTCAATTTTAGGGTCAACCAAATCCGATGGATTGTTTGGGAGGCTATGGGGCATTCAGAGAGATATTGGAAGGAAAAGGATGATGGGTTTTTCTTTGTGTTTTTTCTGTTTATGATTTTTATGAGAAGACGGGTTTTTCTTTGTGTTTTTTTTTCAATCTTTTTTTTTTTAAATTTGTTTTTTTGTTTTTTTTACAATAACTAGAAACTAATGACTACTTAAAGCACCATCCCTGACAACGACACCATTTGAAACACATGTCCAATTGTCGCCTATCGACCGGTCAAGGTTCCGGTGCTCTGCTAATGTGTATAGCAGCACTCGGGTCGAATCCTCAGTGATGATACTTTGTAATAGTCGTTTTTTTAGTTAATTTTATTATGATTGGGGAGTTTGTTTGCAGAGCTTATGAAATAATTTATGGATGATGTTTGATTTAACAAATTGATCAATATTGGGTTGAATTCATTTTTAGGGAGTTAAGCTTGTGATATCCTGGAGCTTTTCTTTATATTGCAGTTAATTTAACACCCACTTCGCAAGATAATGTTGATTAGAATTACTAAGTGTTAAGGCTTTAATCCAAGACTTAACTTAACTTAATGTTCTAATATCAATCAGAGCTTGTTGATGGTAGTGTATTTATGGTTCCAATAATCCATGGAAACCACACGTTAAACAAAACAAGTCATTAATCCATGACATGTTAAGTCCAACATACACAATGTTAAATTAAAGAATATTCATCGAGCAAATACTCTCAATCACTTAACATCCCTAAATTTTGACTCACACCAATAATATATTTACTCATCCATTGATATTAATATTAATCTGGTTTATATATTTATAATGATTAATTAACAAGATAAGAAAAATAAAGGGATTAGAAAAGAGTGGTATGTCGAACACACATACACGAACAATGATGATAATTAAAAACAGATTTTCGATTGAATGAGGGAAAAAATAAGGGAAGGGGATTCAAATGTATTTAAACTATTTTAATAAAATTAATATTAATCTATAGAATGTGGATGAGAATAAGAGAAGTTGAAGAAGAAACTTTCATTAAAACATAATTACAAAACACAAACATACAAGATTATAAACGAAGAACAACACAAAAGTGAAAGGAAACAAAGAGAGGAGGAAGAGAATATCAAGTGAAAACTTGATTATGGAAGGTCCTCTCAAGCCTTTGGAAAGGCTTTGTTCATGCCAATATGTGCTTCTCTCTTCTGAAATTCCAACCCTTTGAAGGAGAGGAGGGGGATGCATTTATAGCCCAAGGAAGTGGACTGTTTTCATTCCCAATCCGTCCCTCCACTTTCATCACCAATTTAGATATTCAGACAACCGAATATCACGATATCTCCTTTTTAAAAGTTTTAGATAATAAATTTTTCCGACCGCTCTCAAAATTTTGAGTCATTTGGACTTATGGATCCAAAATTATGGCTGGTTGATTAAACAAATTTAATCTGTCCATTTCAATCCAGTCTTTTTGAAGTCCAAAATGTGAAAGGGTTTTTGAATAGGAATATGCCTTCAAAACCAAATTATTTCTTCAACAAAGTTGCCCACCAATATATCCTATTTCACACTGAAATATATCAGCTCGATTTTATGATTACATCATGAGATATGTCATGAATAGTGTCTAGATTTTAATTCTCGTCCAGAATGGAGGGCTGGACATAAAATCTTTATTTTGGCCCTTTTTTCTTAGCGTTGGACCCTGAAATTTTTACCCATGATTCTTTTGGATAGTCAAGAACACATGGTGTAGTTTAAAAAAATATGGGCTTCGGGAGTGAGACCAGTAACTCAATCATCATGGCTGATCCGGTTTCTTCACAAATTCTTTGGGTCATCTTGTGTGGTACATATAGTCCTTCAAATGGAAGAATTGGCCCATGATTCCTTCTAATGATATGTTAGAAATTGAATAAGGAATACTAAAAAACAAGAACTAAACAATTTGAATCATTAGGGTGAGATTTATTAACAAAATAGTAAACTGAGTCAATTGGACTACTTCTAAAAATGCTCAAAAATTATACTTAGTATTACAACATTAATATTTCACACAAATTATGCACATTTCATATAAAATTAGTAAAGGGGGTATATAATAAGTAATGAAAATATTAATAACATCTAATACCCCACGTCTAACCCTCATATTCATCTTCTTCTGGCCGTTCCTTGAGAAAGAGTGTATGGAATTACCTATTCTTCTCTGATCCACCAGTTCAACATCTGTTCTCCAAATCAAACACCATCTGTTGCATTAGAATCGAATCTGTGGGTTCTTGGTTCTTCTTGAATCTCATTTCCTGATTTCTCCTCTCTCTCGAGTTATCCAAGGCTGAATTTTTTTGACCTTTTTGTAGATCTACTACGTTCTAGATTGATTCAAAGGATGAGGTTCAACTATATCAATCATACAATGTTGAGGTAGGTGGTTTTTTTCCTTTCATCTTTTGTCTTTGGGTTTTATATGCCAAAGTGTCGATTACCCATGTTTTGGGTATTTCGGGTTAAGGAAATTGAACCCTGTTTTATCTGCCTTAGATTGATTTTTGGATTAAGGGTTTGTTGTTGTGGAATTATGTGAAATTTAATGTTTAAGGAACAACCCATGGGTGAGTTTTCTTGTTTAAATGTTTAGGGTCATTTGGTCCAGGTTGCCTATGAGGCAGACCTTTTTCCTTACCTAGCTTGATAGGATGGAGATGACTGACTTTTTTTGCTTGTTAAATGCTTGTAATAGGCTTTAGAAATTGTTTATACATGTAGTATTTGAGATTAAATTGGGCTGCTTGATATGATTTATGCACGATTGAATTGCATAGGGCTGTGAGAACCTGGCGTATTTAGACTACAAGGTGAATTGACATTGAGTTCTTCCTCAGAGTGTCTATTATATTTCACACTGTGAGACCATAGGGGGGATTGATGGTGAGTGCTGCCTCAGAGTGTCTATAGTTTATGTTACGATACCACATAAGGAATTGACATTGAGTGCTTCCCCATAAATTCTATAGTTATTGTGGAAATACCATAGGGAGAATTGATGGTGAGTTCTTCCTCAGAGTATCTTTTCCTTTTTATTGCATTATTTGGCCAGAGGGGTTAGACTATGTGAGCTACCCAGAGGGTTAATGTAAATATAAAATGTTTGTGACACATCTTCCAAGCCAAAGAACAATCTTGGATTTGATCCTGTTAGGTAGTCTTCTGAGATACCTGTTTATGATACTTACTTGATTAGATGATGAACATTAAATGCTAATGAACATAAATGGAAAATATAGGATTTTTTAATTTTGTGTACTCCTAGTTCTTTGCTGCATTTCTATTGTTACCTACTATATATACTCACTGATAGTTAGGTACAAATCTTATGGTGGTTGCCTAATGGGATTCGTCTCACACCCTGTTTGGGTCATGATTTTGGAACCAAATCGATTATATGGTTGCAGGTATAGATAAGGGAAATCTCCCTTCGTCATCAGGTACTTGATTGCTGTGGAGCTGGAGAGCATGATACCAAACTGAGGCTTGCGATGTTGCTAGAGTTTACTTGTTTTCTTTGGTACTTTAGTTTAGTAATGTATTTCCTATATTGTGACTTGTTTGGATGGTTTCCTAGATATATCTAACATGCATCATTTATATATGTGCTCCAGTTATTTATTTACTTTTAGTATTCCACTGTTTACTTGTTTTATGGTATTACTTCTCTCGCTACTATTTATTATTTGTTATTCTGCTATGCATACTCTGCCAATGAGGGAATAGTCTCCCCACAGTCACACCCAAGGCCCTAACTACTAGTCGGTAGCTTCTGGAGTTCAGGAAAATGCGCTTGAGGCCATGTGACCAACCGGGTATGGGGAACCTTTGGGCGGCACCCAAATCCAGGATGTTGCAAAGTGGTATCAGAGTGAGTTTTTATTTCTGCTTTGTCTTATTATTTGGAGGCTATAGACATGGATAGAATGGAATAAGTGATTGGTAATAAGTTGTTCCCAGTAGTAGCTAACCCGTGTATAGGAAAAAGCCAAGTTGTCTCAAATATTAAAATTTTCTGGTTTTTCAATTTTTATAGTTGATTTGATTTCACTGTTGGGCGATTCACATGATTTGTGTTGTTATGATTTATATCATTTTGGTTCTATTTCTGTTGAAACCTGGGGAGATGAGGGTATTCCATCTCATGAATCATATAGACACTCGCTAGTGATCACATGTCATGTATTCTTGTCATGCCATTTAGGGTGCATTACTGATTTCATTCTGTTATGATAGATGTTGTACTAGATATGCATGCTGTTTTGATAGATTCCGTGATAAAATACTTTCTATTTTGGTAGGATATTAGTAATTATAAAGTTTCATTTGAATGGGCTCCAAACTTTGGTCCTTGAGGTGTTATGGGCCCTCATGGATCAGAATTTGGTTGATCATGTGATTTATTTCACTGTTATACTTTGTGATATACATTAATATAATGAAAATATTTGATTCACAGGGATTATGGGCCCCCACAGACCAGAATTTGGCACTTTAATGCTTTTTTCAATGTTTTTATGGTGTTCCAGAGTAGTTTATGAGGCTTAATATCCGAAAAAACCTAGAATACATGGTGTGTGATGATGAGTACACGACATGTTTCCTTCTGTTCAGGAATAAAATGTTTTTCTTAAGTATGCGTTGTGTACTTTTCCTACACACCGTGTAGTCTTTAACTGCATGACTGACTGTGTGAGCAGTTACATGAGGTTGGGAAACCTTTGGTAGGAGATGCCGTGTCTGGATTGTACACACCGTTTTTCAAGGACCGTGTATCTAGCTATGTGACTAATGACACAGGTGGATGAAACTTAGGTTATACACTTTGCGTTCCATTATTTCCCACCATGTAGAGTCAACCGTGTCACTGACCATGTGACTAACGACATGGGTGGTTATAAATTAAGTGGTACATGCTGCGTGTAGGGTGATCACACCATGCAATTTTACCCAGGAGAGAACCGTGTGGTTTGGCTGTGTGGAAGAAATCAGCAAGGAGGGAAAGATTTAAGTACACACCATGTCATAGGAGGAACATGCCATGTAGTGGTGTTACATGACCCGTTTTGGTAGGAGTACATGCCATGTTGAAATATTAAGGGGACACACCATGTAGGGGTCATACATGCTGTGTATCCATGTTTTAAAAACCATGAATGTTTTCTCTCTCATATTATTTTTCATGCACTTCTAAGTTTCAGTACATGATAATATTGAACTAAGGTGTGGTCTTGAATTTGCATAGTCATTCCATAGAGACATCCTTCGGTTTTATTCTAGATATAGGGCACCGATTAGACATCAGAAATGGTAGATTAGGGACTACCCGTAGATCCTCCCGTCATGCCCGTCTTGGCACCAACTATTATACCGGATGTAGTTGATGATGCATAGTTCTGAGAAGGCTTCATGAGGTTTATGCATACCTTCTAGGGAGCACCATATCCTTCACCATCTATGGCAGAGTTGACATAGGTTTTTCAGTAGCAGCATCCTCCCACTTTTTTAGGGGATGGAGGACCTCAGGCTGCAGAGTCATGGTTGGAATCCATGATGTCTATCTTTGAGCATCTCGATATGTCTACAGATAGGAGGGTGAATCTCACTACATACATGCTACGTGATTCCTCCAAGAGATGGTGGAATGTTATATCACAGGCGGTATGCCAATGAGTTATGACTTGGGATGATTTTCAGCAGACCTTCTATGAATATTTCTACCCGGAGACCTTGAGGGATGACCGAGCCCGAGAGTTCATGGGTCTGGAACAAGGTACTCTTTCAGTCATGGAGTATTCTTCTCACTTCACATAGCTGAATCACTTAAAACCCTTTCTGGGGGGTGATGAGTTATTTATTGTAAGGAAGTTTGCGGATGGTCTCCGATATGACATACGATCCCATGTGAACATCTTCAGATTGACTTCCATATCTTCTATAGTCAACTAGACGATTATTAATGAGCATAATATGAGGGATTATAGAGTTATGAGCTAGGGAAGTTTGATATCCAGAGTTGGTACTCTTCCGACTGATAGTAGGAAGTGTTGTAGGGAGTCTACGCTGGGAGATCCGAGTAGGAAGGATTTTCCTTCAGGAATCCAGGTGGTGTGCTACCAGTGAAGGAAGGGCAGACATAAGAAATCTCAGTGCCTGAGAGATCTAGTTGAGTTTCAATCATGAAAAAATATGGGACATTTTTAGCATTTCTACAACACCCACTTTCCAGGAACTAGTGAGGGGGGATCTATTTTGACTCCTCATACCAGAGCAGGACCACCGGTTTCACATCAGACTGGGGGTCGGAGTTCTTCAGCCCATTCAGGCCAAGGTGGTGGTCGTGGCCGCAATGGTCAAACACAGGGTTTTCGAAAACCATAGGGTAGATCAACTCAGGGATCTTAGAAATCTTCATAGGGACAAGACATAGGTTAGAATTTTTCACTAGAGCAGATCCATTAGGAGCAGGATCCCGAACCCTCTACGGTTAGAGGTACAATTTTTGTTGCCTCAGTTTTAGCTTCTTCTCTTTTTGATACAGGGGCTTCCCATAGCTTTATATCTGTGCCTATTGTGGAGAGCCTTGGGATCTGTATCTTTACTTATGATGATATCATGACACTGGACACTCCGTTGGGAATTAGAATAGCTAGTGTACGTTAGTGCAAGGAGTGACCTCTTAAGGTTGGTGGGTGTCACTTCTTATGGAACATTTATGTCTTAGAGATGATGGGCTATGACTTCATTCTTGAAATAGACTGGTTTGCTCCTTTCCGGGATGTTTTTGATTGCTATCTACATAGAGTGAGTTTCACGTTACCAGAGGGAAGATTGTTTCTATATAAGGGTGAATGGGATATCCTGGAGAGCAGAGCTAGACCTAAGCATCATGGGTTGAGAGGTGTTACAACCCAGATTTCTAGTCTGTATCTAGATGACTAGGGGACTTCATAGATGGACTTTACTCCAGTGGTCAATCATTTTAGGGATGTTTTTCTAGATGAATTTTTAGGTTTTCCTTCATAGCAAGAGGTAGATTTCTCTATTGAGCTTGTGCCATGAGTGGAACCAGTATCTATTCCTCCTTATAGGATGGATAAAATAGAGTTACAGGAGCTCAAAAAGTAGTTAAAGGAGTTATAGGCAAAGGGTTTCATCTGACCTAATACTTCTCTTTGGGGTTCACCTGTCCTATTTGCAAAGAAGGCAGATAGTACCCTCAGACTTTTTGTGGATTATTAGAAGTTGAATTAGTTGACAGTTAAGAACCGATATCCCATACCAAGTATCAATGATCTTTTTGATTATCTTATAGGATCCCAGGTGTTCTCGAAGATTGACTTGACATCTGGTTATCATCAGTTTCATGTTAGACCATTAGATATACCTCTTACAACCTTTCATAGTAGGTACAATCTATAAAATTATTTAGTTATGCCGTTTGGTCTTACGAATGTGTCGACAGTTTTCATGGAACTGATGAACCGAGTGTTCCATCCTTGTATTCTTTTGTGGTAGTCTTCATGGACGATATCTTGGTGTACTCTCACACTTGACATGATCATTCCACCCATCAGGAGATCATTTTGAGTACACTGAGAGAGCATCAGTTATCTACTAAGATCTAAAAATGCCACTTTTGGATGGATTAGATTCACTTCTTGGGTTATGTTATCTCAGAGACAAGAGTTTTAGTAGACCCAGAGAAAGTGAGAGAAGTAGTTTCTTGGGAGCATATGAAGAACGTATTTTAGGTATGGAATTTTTTGGGACTAGATGGTTACTACATGCACTTTATACTAGACTTTTCATGTTTAGAAGCACCACTAATGAGCCTAACTAAGAAGGGTGGGATATAAATTTGGATGGATTCCTATGATTTAGCCTTTCAGGAGCTAAAAGGAAGATTGAATTTAGCACTGATACTAGTCTTGACAGAGCCAGGAAAGAGTTATACTGTTTACTGCGATGCATCAGGTATTGGGCTGGGTGCAGTGCTTATGCAGGGGGAAGGAGTTGTCGTGTATAGGTATTAGTAGTTGAGGCCACATGAGAGGAATTACCCAACACATGATCTTGAGTTGTCTTTATTTGTACATGATTTAATCTGTTGGAGAAATTATCTTTTGGGAGATAATTCTTTAGTTTTCATCGACCACAAAAGTCTCAAGTATATCTTTACTTAGCGTGATCTGAATTTGAGACAACAAAGGTGGGTTGAGTACCTTAAGTCTTTTGACTTTGAGCTTTCCCACACACCTGGGAAAGGCAATGCAGTGGCCGATGCTTTGAGTAGGAGGACTCAGATACAAGCAGTTCAGAAGGCCAATAGTGAGTGGAAACTTATGGTTTTGTTCTTTGAGATGCATTTAGAGTTGCATGACAGACATGGATAGACAATTATTTCTTCTGTAGCTGTTACCTCTACTCTTCTAGATCGGGTGCAAATGAGGCAGCTATCAGATTTCGTGGGCCAAGTCCTATGGGAGAGTGTGTCAAGAGAGGACCCTACTCCTGGGTGGACCGTAGGTGAGGATGAGGTCTTACACATTCATGGATGTGTATGGGTGTCAACAGACATACGTGAGGAGCTGATGTGGGAGTTCCATTCCTCAGTTTGGGAAGTCTATCCTGGTGTCACCAAGATATATCGAGATCTACACCATTAGTATTGGTGTCCAGGTATGAAGAGGGATGTTTCTGGTTTTTTTATGAGATGTTCCATTTGTCAGTAGGTAAAGGCAGAGCATCAACGACTAGTGGGTATTTTATAGCAGTTACCCATTCCCGAGTGGAAGTGGAATGATGTCGCGATGGATTTCCTGATAGGGTTACTGAGATAGCCTCGAGGGAATGATGTGGTTTGGGTTGTTATCGACAGGCTCATGAAGGTTGCACACTTAATACCGATCAAGGAGACCTTCAATGTTGATGATCTTGGGAGGTTGCACATCCGAGAGATTGTATGTTTTCATGGGTTTCCACACTCTATTGTTTCATATAGAGATTCTTGTTTTACTTCTCGTGTCTGGTAGGGATTACAGAGGGCTTTGGGTACATAGGTACTTCTGAGTACAACTTACCATCCCCAGATTGATGGTCAATATGAGCGCACCATTCTGGTTTTGGAGGACATGCTTCGAGCATGCGTCCTAGATTTTAGGGGTTCTTGGGAGAGACACATACCCCTAGTGGAGTGTTCCTATAATAATAGTTTTTAGGAGACGATTCAGATGGCACCTTATGAAGCTTTGTAGGATAGGCCATGCCGATCACACCTATATTGTCTGGAGGCAGGAGAGACAACTATGATGGGACCTCATCTTGTCCAGAAGACCACTGAGTAGGTGGAGTTGACTCGTAAGATAATGGATACTACACAGTCTCACTATAAATCTTATGCTGATCAACGAAGACGACCTCTGGAGTTCAAGGTTAGAGATCAGGTCTTCTTACGTGTCACATCGAAGTTGGGACATAGGAGGATTAAGAGACAGGGAAAACTTTCACCTAGATACTTTGGCTCATTTGAGGTTTTGGATAGAGTCGGTCCGGTCGCCTATCGGTTGCAGTTACCTCAGAGGTACCGGGCTATGCACGAAATCTTCCACATTTCTCAACTACGACGTTACTTCTCAGACCTGTCTCATGTTTTTCAACCCAAGGAGGATGATTTGGAGGTGGAAAAATCATTTGAGGAGAATCCTATCTATATTATTGATCGAATCCTGAAGGTTCTATGTCACCGGTCTGTTCCTCTAGTACGAGTGTTGTGGCAGTATGGCCGAGTGCAGGATGAGACTTGGGAGAGGGAGACCAATGTGCGATCGCAGTGGCTGGAGCTGTTTGGGGATTCTTCTTCACCACCTGGTTAGGGAAATTCAGGGATGAATTTCTTTAAGGGGAAAGTTTGTAAGAACCTGGATCTTTTTTCAGGTATGGACCTATTTTTGGGTTGTTTTGGGGCGAAAGGGGAGAATTAGAAATTTTCTAAGTACACACTGTGTAATTATGAGTACATGCCATGTACCTAGTTACCGCGTATAGCCACGTCTTGGGTGTGTAATGGCCGAGACATGGACGTGTGGGGTGACTTGGAAGACCGCTAATGTCGGGGGCCAGTTGAGGTAAATACATAGTGTGTTTATTAATAGTACATGCCGTGTACTTTTCTTTTTATGTGACATATCGGACCGGGGTCACGTCTAAACCTCATATTCATCTTCTTCTGGTTTTGCCTCATGAAGGAGCATACGAAATTGCTGATTCTTCTCCGAGATATCTATTCGTCATCCATTCTCCAAATCAAACACCTTCTATTGCGTTGGAATCACCTCAGTGAGTTCTTGTTCTTCTTAAATATCACTTCCTAATTTCTCCTCTCTCCCAAGTTATCCAAGGTTGAACTTTTTTGATCTTTCTGTAGATCTACGACATTCTAGACCGATTCAAAGGATGAGGTTCAACTGTATTGATCGTACAATGTCAAGGTAGGAGGTTTATTTCCTTTAGTCTTTTGTCTTTGGGTTTTATATTCCAAAGTGATGATTACCCATATTTTAGGTATTTCAGGTTAAGGAAATTGAACCCTATTTTATCTGCCTTAGATTGATTGTTGGATTAAGGGTTTGTTGTTGTGGAATTATGTGTAACCACATATTTAAGGAATAAACAATGGGTACACTTCATTTTTTTAATGTTTAGGGTTGTTTGTTCTAGGTTTCCTATGAGGAAGACCTTGTTTCCTTGCCTTTCTTGATAGGATGGAGTTGATTGTCTTTTTTCTGCTTGTTAAATGCTTGTGATAGGCTTTGGAAATTGTTTATCCATGTAGTAGTTGAGATTATTTTGGGCTTCTTGATATCTTTTATGCATAATTGAATTGAATAGGGCTATGATAAAATGGCGTAGTTATACCACATGGGAAATCGACGTTGAGTGCTTCCTCAGAGTGTCTGTTATATTTCACGCTACGAGACTATAAGGGGGATTGATGGTCAGTTATCACTCAAAGTGTCTATAGTTTACATTACAAGACCACAGGGGGAATTGATGTTGAGTGCTTCCCTAGATAGTCTGTAGTTATTGTGGAAAGACCATAGGGGGAATTGATGGTGAGTGCTTCCTTAGAGCGTATTTTCCTTTTTATTACATTATTTGGCAAGAGGGGTTAGGCTGTGTGAGCAACCCAGAGGGTTAATGTAAATATTAAATGTTTGTGACGTGTCTGCAAAGCCAAAGAACAAGCTTGGATTCTGTCCTGTTAAGTAGTCTTCTGAGATACCTATTCATGATACTTACTTGATTATATGATGAATATTAAATGCTAATGAATGTAAATGAAAAATGTAGGATTGTTTACTTATGTGTACTCCTAGTTCTCTGCTGCATTTCTATTATTACCTTCTATATATACTCACTTATAGTTAGGCACAAATATTATGGTGGTTTCCTACTGGGATTAATCTCACACCCTATTTGGGTCATGCTTTTGGACCCAAAAAAATTATATGGTTGCAAGTATAGATAAGGTAAAGCACCCTTCGTTATCAGGTACTTGATTACTGTAGAGATAGAGAGCATGAGACTAAACTGAGGCTTGAGATGCTGTTGGTGTTTACTTGTTTTCTTTTTTACTTTTGTTTAGTACTGTATTTCCAACATTGTGACTTGTTTGTATTCTTTCCTAGACATATCTGACATGCATCATTTATATATGTGCTCTAGTTGTTTATTTACTTTCAGTCTTCCACTGTTTACTTATTTTATGGTATTACTACTCCCACTAGTGTTTATTATTTGTTATTCCTCTATGCATACTCTTCCAATGAGGGCATAGTTTTCCAACGATCACACCCAAGGACCTTACTGATAGTCGGCAACCTCTAGCATTCAGTGAAATGTGCTTGAGGCCATGTGACCAATCGGGTATGAGGCACCTTTGGGAGAAACCCAGATCCAGAAGGTTAAAATCATAAACCATGGAAAATAGATAGGTTTTATAACTATTTAATAATTCACCATAGCATAACCCATGAAAAGAAGATGATTTCATAAGAATTTCCTCATGGTGTAACCCATGTAAGAGAAACAGGTTCCATAAACATCATTCCATCATAAAAAACCATTTAGAGAAAGAATAAAAATGTTATCCTTAGATCATATCCCCAGTAAGGAATATATAACATAAAAAAATATCATATTAGATGCAAAATGAATTTGAAAGATCATTTAAAACATTTCTTAAGAAAAATAAATTTTATTTAAAAGTCAACTTTTAAAATAAAAAATACAAAAAACATTTTGGAAATCCTTTTCTTTGAAAATAAAATTTTAAACTTATAAATAATGCTTTAAAAATCATTTTAAACATTTATTGAGGAAAATACACTTTTCGATTTGAAAAACACTTTTTAAGACATAAAAAAACTTGAAAATCTTTTTTTTTACAATAAACTTGAGAAATTATAAATTAAGAATCAAATAAAATAATGTCCATGATGGAAAAAAATTCCATCCATGCCGTATAGTTAAAACAAATATTTTTTTTTTCACATTTTTAGTAAAATCTAAATAGGCATCGTTTGAAAAAAGACATGAAGATTACTTTAATTTGTTTTTATAAAAAGTCAAAAATTGGTAAAAATTTCTATAATAAATCATTTTGATAATCTTAAAATAATTTTTTAAAACATTTTTAGGAAACATGGTTTTGGAAGAAAAATTAATTTTGACTGAAGAGAGAAATAACAAAATTTTTTCTTAAAAACATTATTTTGGTCTCTTAAGTGCATAAAGAGAGGAAAATAAATGTAAAAAATTTATTCTCATGAAATAAATATAGAATAATAAAATTCATTATTTTATTGAGATATGGATCATAATTTTTCATCATTTCAAACATAATCAGAAATAATCATTATAAACAATGAGACTGTATCATAAAACTCTTACCAATTTGGTAACATTAAATCGTAATCCCCATGAAAGAATAACATTAAATGAAACTTAAAATATAATGAGAATAAATAAATTCATTATATTACATGTAAAAGGGACTATATATACAACTCATAAAAAATATAAGTGCATAACATGGCATATGTCTCAAAGAAGGAAAATTGAGACAAAAATCTCTTACTGCTTGGGAATCTTTTGAACCGTAAACCCTATGAAAGAGAGATAATCAAATGGATATGTAAACACCCATAATTTTCATGAGAATAAATATAAAATACATTCATGGATAATATATAAACCACATATAAGAAACAATTGGTGAATATGGCATGTATCTCATGGATATAAAAGTGTGATGAAAAATCCCTTACTGCTTTAGAAATATTTTGAATCGTAACCCCCTATAAATAATAACATAAAATGAAACATTAAATATATTTAAAATAATAATATTCATGATATGACATCTCAAATGATAATTATATAAACCACACAAAATAAATGAGTGGTGAATTTTCATATGTCTCCCAGAAAATAAAAGGAAGACTAGAAATCCCTTACCTTAAGTATCGACTTCCTTTGTACACATTAAAAACTTTTGTATCTAAATAAAATTTTATTATAAATCTATTAAATAACCAAACTCATATGTATCATACCATATATTATTTACTTATGACCATTTATTAGTTGTTTATCAACAATTCCTTGTTAAAATCACGTTTCAGGTAATAACTGCTTTGTTTTTTGTGTATGTTTTGATTGGTTTTTGTAATATTAATTTGATCATGGTTACATAATATAAAAAATGTTAAAAATTATATAAATATAATATATATTAATTATATATTTATTTATCATAATCCATAAAAGTTAGAGATAGAAAATGAAATACCTTGTTCATTGAGATGGTAAGCTTTATGTATACATGAATCATGTTTCCATTTTCTTAATGTAAAGAAAGAAATAAAGGAAAACTATATATTAAAATTAAAAAATAATTTTTTTTTCATATATATCACATATTATTTTTTAAAACTACCCTTATTACCTTCCATGTAAAATGTATGTGAAAAAAGAATCACATCGCTTCGCGAGACTGTAGTCCGCTATACAGACGAACGACGTTGTCATATCCCTAACAGAATGGAAATTAAGAAGGTATATGTGATATAATACTTAAATAAGTATAATTATATTAAAAATATCATATTTATTTATTTAATCTATCCTTATTACCATCCAAGTAAATTAAAAATAAAAAACACATCACATCGGTTCGTGAGGTGGTAGTCCGCCGTACACACAAGCGACATTATTATTTTCTGATGGGCTGGGATATAAGAAGGTAGATGTGGTATTATAATTATAAATGAACAATAAAATCATAAATATAATTTATAAACATTAAATCTATCATTATATCCAGCTTTGGAGGTGGAGATGGAAAACAAATAACATCGGTTCGCCAGGAGATAGTCCTTTGTACACACGAATGATGAATTCGTACCCATTTGATAGAAGAGGGGATGTATATAGTTAATGAACTTAACATAACAAAATATCAGTATATATAAGATACTTATTATATTATATTATAATGGTTTAATAATAATTTAAGGGGGTGGAATAATAAATAAAATAAAATGCCTGGTTAGTGATGTCACCTCTTTTTTCAGAAAACTTCCTATGGTTTTCACCAAAAGACTTATTAGGTTGAATTTATAAACAAAATAAGTCTTATTGGATGAGATTATGTAAGTAAGGATTTTATTTGGGTATGTATTGGCCAAACCAATGGATTTTTAAAATGTGAATAAGAGAGGAGAGGGGGTGACCTTTTATAAGTGAGGTGAGTGCCACACTTGTAATTTTCGAACATAAAAAGTCATACCCATGTTTTTTCACAAAAAAAGGCTCCAAAATGGGTTATTATCAATAATCTAATATATAAGGCCTAAATATGGAAAAAATATATGTTGGACAAGTTTTGGATTATTTTTAATCATTATCTTTTTATATTAACCCCTGGTAAACCTATTTTTACCTTAATTGCGGTAAATAATTTTTTACTGTTTTTACTATTCAATATGATGAAAAATTAAGTTTAAATTATTAGATAATATATATTATTCAGATTCCAAATATTAAATCCATTTATCCAAATTCCATTCATATAATTGGTAAAATTTAATTTAAACTAATCCCACATTCGCAACGATAAAACGGTTTTCCAAAGAGAAAATGTTCAAAAGTTTAAAAAGTTATTATATCAAAATTCAATATAAAACTGATTAAAATAACCTAAATTGGATTAATAGGTATATAATTTAAATTATTTTACTTTTAAAACCACCTTAAATTAATTTTAAGTTTTTAATTTTTTTAAAAGAAATGTCAATTCTTAATAAAAACCAGCATTTTTCAATTTTCAGCGAAAAGTTAATATTTAAAAAACAATACCAAAAGATTAACCCTAAAATAATTTTGAAATTATTATTTAAAAAATTAATTTTATTTTATAAAATCAATTTTCTTAAATTTTAAAAAATTAATTTTGAAATGAGTGCAAAAAAGGCAACAAAACTGTTTTTTAGAAAAATACAGTTTTTAAGTGTAAAATTGGATTTATTCTTATCTCCTGTCTAGAAAAAACATAAGATAGATGTTAAAAATTTGATTTAATATACAATATATATGTTTCATTAAAATAATTCAATAAAAGTGATTTTATTAATTTATTGATCTAAAACATGTTTGTGCGTATAATTTTTTTTTTCAAAAAACGATTTCCTTTATTTTAAAATAGTTTATATTTACATTTATTATTAATTTTTCAAAATATAATTAATTTTATATACATGTTTAAACCATATATTTTCATAATTTGTTTAATCATATTCATACCCACCATTCCAATAACTAGTTGATAAATATCATATCATATTATATTATTTTAATAACATGTCACGTTTCATTTAAAATCCATGTTGCTTATAATGAAAGCTACACTCAGTGTTGCTTGTAACACAAGATAAACTTAGTGTTTCATGTAACACATGATAAAATTGGTGTTTTTTGTAATGAAAAATACCAAAAAGATTAATTTTTTAAACAAAAAATATTTCACAAAATCTAAGGGTGTATATTCTACCCCTTAAATAAATTGAATCCTAACAATTTGAACTTGTGATCGGTAAAAAAGGGTTTAACATTTGAAAAACCATTTGTGGGAAACCCACATCTTAAAAAGGTTTAATAAAACTTCTTCTTGAAAAGAGATAAAGAGATGTATGAAGGTTATCTGGAAAAACACATACTATGTTTCCAAATAGGAGATCACAAGTGGGAATTGAAAACATGGACATATAAGAGAAAACTGACACCCAAATACTAATTTAGAGTGATAAAGAACATGAATATGAGAAAGTTAATGAACACAAATCTATAAACCAAATAGGTGTAAAAAAGTTTATTGATATTATAAAAAATGATGATAATATGACAATATTTTATTTCACGATCCTTTTCCTAACATTGGGGTTTTTTTATGTGAAGATATACTTACTTGATTTCATTCCATTTCATAAGCACAATTTCATTCTTTGGTTATGCCTTTATCATTTTACATTTCATATATTACTATAATAAATTAATTTTTAATTATTTAAGCACTAAATAATATCTATAAAAAATTGATAATTCATCCCATATATCTCTAGTTATTATCCAAAAATAAAATGGTTAGCACGTGTTATGTAGAAATATTCATATGGTGTAGTAATACATTAATCTCTAAAACCTTGTATAAAGTCCAACTTAAACTATTCCATAAATGGTTAACCTTATAAACCTTCCAAATTTCAAAAATAATAAGGTCACTAATTTTCAAAACCAAGTTTTCTTTAATCCCCCCAAAAACATAAAGTATCTCTTAATGGTTACATAAAAAATATGTGAATACCATGGTCATATATTCTTATAAATCATGGTAACCACCATAATTACCATAAAACCTTAAAGAAAACATCCACAATTTATCTAGTTTATCATTCCTTAAATAAAACCATATATTATTGAATATATTCCATAAATATAACAATTATATAAACTCCATCAATGATAACATAAAAAAATTTGTTTAGAAATAATTAATGAGTTACAAGGTCATAAATACCATCCAATTTACTTTATTCATATCAATAATATATTTATCCTAACTAAACACAATTTTCTCAACATTAGGAACATATTAACGGTTATCTTACCTTAATCATGTGGTTTCAAATTTGGCAAGCGGTTATGTGTTGTATTTTGTAACTTTGGATTCATGCTTGGTGATGTAGTATCTTTTGGGACTATAACTTTGGTTACCACTTTTCCTTAAACTGAATATTTTGAAATAAAAAAATTGAATTTTCAGTCAGTCAGTACCGATAAACATATTCTTTCAAATCCATAATGAAAAAATTATACAGAATAATCCTTATATATTTCATAATTCATATAACATAATTCATGAATTCCAATACATAAACACTTCAATAATCCAGATTCCTTCTCAAAACATTAACTAGGCTTCACCATATTATTCCTCAATACCTATTTCATACAATATAAAATATGAATTGTGTATCAACATTCATCAACCTCAATTTAATCATGCTTCTCACGTTTAACATAAACAATACTGTTAAAACAACCAATACCTTTCATATGTCATTTATAGTCTCCTCATCATCAGTAGTATAACCATTACTCATACGAACTTCCTAATTCTCTTCATGATATTTCCTCCTAGGACATCAATTTTCATAATCTATATACTTTCCACATTTGAAACATTCAACCGTCGATGATATCTTTGGGAGAGAATTATTCTCATACATTTAGTTAACCTAACTTTTCATTTTTCATTTACAATTACTTGCTTTTTGTCCTTACTTTACACACTCAAAAACATATTTTGGTTCCTCTAAGACATCCAATTTAGTGATTATTACCATATTCTTGACATATAAGAAATTGAATCTTACTTCCTTTATGGTCTCTACCACCCAAACTCTCAATAAAATCCATAATTATATTATTTTGTGAGTATGAGAGTTGGTTAAGGTGAAAGTTGTTAATTATATACAATGATAACTGATAATGAATAATCCAAACAACCTTAACTCTAGTTTTTATCCCATATTTTTATCATCACCATAATTTTTATCTCATTCAATATTGATCTATTTTCTTATGGTTATCTCCATTTAATAAAACCAAAAATCATAGTGTGTGCAACAATAATCATAGTGGGGAAACACATAATTAATAAAAATCACTTATAGGATGTCTAAATCATGAAACCTTATTATTAATCTATGACTCCATAGGTTTATCCTAGGTAATTCATAGTCATTATTTAAATCCTTCATAATGGTTCATAAATAGTTTGTGAATTTCCAAGGCATATCCCCTGGAAGTGTCAAACCAAGTGAGAATCAAGGCCTATTATCATGCATCGGGTGATGATCGAGTCCAGTTCAATGTGACATTTTTTTATTTATTACCCCTAGGTACCTTTGTTCCAAATCCACATCTACTTATAGTATCTAGAAATAGGTATAATTTCTTGGAAACCACTTGCTCCATCCTTTACCAAAATTCCAAGACATTTTCCTATACTTTGACTCATCCTTATACTTATCCTTAGATACATATCTATACATATCCTTAGAAATATCACTAGGGATCTCACTAAAGTTTTATCATCCTAGTTTCCAAAGGTTAACTAAACCTTTCCTATGATACCAACTATAGATACCCAAGCTTCTCATACATATATATTACATCATTTTAGATGAATTTTTATTACATTACACAAACACACGCCTACAGATTGTAATGGTTTAATTTATTTAGAGACTAGGTACACAATATTATTATTTAGTGAAAGATACTTAATGTTTCCCACAAAGATATTCTCATTTAGTACTCTTTATAGACACACACTACACAAAACATTTCTTCATAACCTGGGGAAAATAACTATAAGAAAGGGTGAGCTTAGATGCCCACTAAGGGTAAACAAGAAAAAAATCTGTAAACATAACATGAGTATAAGGACATGAGAATGTGAGAATAACATATGAAAAACATACCCTATATATAAAAGATAAAAGTATCGAGTCATGGCATAAATATTGGAAGTTTATAAGACATGAATCATAAGTAAATCAAAGAACATGAACTATGAGATCATAAAATTGACATAAGACATAGAATTGTGGATTACACATAAGTATAGAAAATAATTTCCATAGTATTCAAGGATCGCTTCCAAGGATATCATAGTAGAATGGGTTCACTCCCCAAACTATCATAGCAGTCAAGGTTCAATCCCAAGACCATTATAGTGGAAAAAGTCCCTTACAGAATTAGGTTCACTCTCCATTAAAATCCTATGTATCTCATGAGATATAAATCTTTACCCAATTCATTTGAGGGAGATATAAGTATCGCCCATCAGATAATGAAAATCATACATATTTGTGCCATAAGATCACAGAAAATTCATCATATAATAACCCATTAAATAAAATTATTTTCATATACATTTCAACATATCATAACCTGTGGAAAAGATATAGGTTTTATAGTCATTTCATCATTTCATCATAGCATAACCCATTAATAGAATCATATTTCATAAGAATTTCCTCATGGTGTAACCCATGGAAGAGAAATAGGTTTTATAAATATCATTACATCTTAAAAAAAATCCATTCAAAGAAAGAATAAGAATGGTATACTTGAATCATATCCCCATTAAGGAATATATAACATCAATGAATGTCATATTAGATGGGAAATTATTTTTAAATATCATTTAAAACATTTATTGATGAAAATAACTTTTCTTTGAAGATAAATTTTTAGAAATTAATATTCATAAAATTTTTTGGAAATCCTTTTCTTTAAAAAAAAACTTTGAAACTTATAAAGAAATATTTAAAAATAATTTAAAACATTTCTTGAGGAAAATATTCATTATATTTTGAAAAGAAATTTTTAATACATAATTTTTTTTTTGAAAATAATTTTATTTGAAAATAATCTTGAAAAATTATAAAGGAAGATTCAGAGAAAATAATGTTCAAGATGGAAGTAAATTATATTCAATCCGTACACATTAAAATAATGATTTGTTTCACATTTTTAGTAAAAGAGAAATGGGTATTGTCTGGAAAATAAAATTAATATTCCTTTAAAATATTTTTGTAAAAAGTAAAAAGGGTAAAATTTTATTCATTGAATCATTTTGATAAATTTAAAAACATTTTTAAAGTCATTTTTAGGAAACATGGTTTTGTAAGAAAAATGGTTTTTGACCGAAGAGAGAAATAACAATGATTTTTCTTAAAAACATTATTTTGGACTCTTGAGTAAATAAAGGGAAAAAATATTTTTATGGAATAAAAATATGATAATAAAATTAATTATTTTATTGATAGATAGATAATAATATTTCATTATTAGAAACATAATCATAAACAATCTTGATAAATGATGAGATTGTATAATAAAACTCTTACCACTTTGGTAACATTGAATCATAAGCCCCATGAAATAATAAAATTAAATGAAACTTAAAATTTCATGAGAATAAATAAATTAATGATATTAAATTTCAAAGGGACTTTATATAAACCTCATAAAATAAGATTGGTGAATAACATGACATATGTCTCAAAGGAGACAATTTGAGACAAAAATACCGTACCACTTAAGTATCTTTTGATACATAAACCCCATGAAATAGAGATACTAAAATGAATATTTAAATACTAATAATTATCATAATAATAAATATAAAATATATTCATGGAAAATAAATACACCACATATAATAAACAAGCGGTGAATATGACACGTATCTCACAAATATAAAAGTGAGACGAAACATTCCTTACTACTTTACTAATCTTTTGAATAGTAAGAACCAACAAGAATGAAATCAGATTAAATATTAAATATAATGAAAATAAGGATATAAATTATATAAAATTTCAAAGGTGCAGTATATAAACCATAAAAAAGAAACAAGTGGTTAATTTTCATATGTCTCCCAGAAATAAAAGAGGGACTAGAAACCCCTTACCTTAAGACTCGACTTCCTTTGTACATGTTAGAACATACTATACAATAAATATAAGTTTATTAAAAATCTATTATAGAACCAATATCATATTAATCATATCACATAAGATTTACTTATGACCTATTGTTACAATTTTATCAACAATTCCTTATTAAAATATCATTTTGGTTAATAACTGATTTGTTTTTTGTGTATGTTTTGATTTGTTATTTTTTTTGTTCCTATTAATTTGATAAAGGTTGAATAATATCTATAATTTTAGTCATGATATAAATATCATATATATTCATTATATATTTATTTATCACAATCCATAAATGTAAGATATAGAAAATGAAATACCTCCATTCATGGAGATGTTAAGCCGTATGTACGTATGAATGATGTTTTCATTTTATTTGAGGAAAGAAAGAAATAAGGTTAAATGATATATTACCATTAAATAATAATTTTTATGTCATATATATCACATATTTTTATTTAAAACTATCCTTGCTACGTTCCATGTAAAGCGTACATGAAAAATGAATCACATCGCTTTGTGAGATGGTTGTTTTCCGTACACATGAATGACATTATCATATCCACACATAATGAAAAGTAAGAAGGTATATGTGATATAATAATTAAATAAGTATAATTATATGAAAAATATCATATTTATTCATTTAATCTATCCTTATTACCATTCAATTAAAACAAAAATGACAAACATATCACATCCGTTCATGAGGCGGTAGTCTATACACAAGCGGCGTTATTGTTTTCTAACGGGTTAGTTGGTAAGAACTTAGATGTGGTATTATAATTATAAAGGTATTATAATATCATAAATATCATATATAAACATTAAATCTATAATTATATCTATATGTGATATGTGGTTATGGAAAACAAACAACATCTATTCGCAAAGCGGTAGTCCACCGTACACATGAATGATGATTTCGTATCCCATTATATAGAAAAGGATATTAATATAGGTCATTAAATTATCATAAAAATACATCAATATATTTAATTTAATAATTTTATTATATCAACAATTGTTAATAAAAATTTAATGAGGTGGAGGAAGAAATAAAATTAAATGATCGGTTTGAGATGTTACCTATTCTTTGAAAAACTTCTTTTGGTTTGAACAAAAAGGATTCTTAGGTTGGATTTATGAAAAAAATAAGAATTATAGGATGATATAATAGAAATAGGGAAGTTATTTGGGTAGGTATTTTCTGATACAATGGGTTTTTTGAGTGTGAAGAGGAGAGGAGAGTGGGTGGCCTTTTATAAGTGAGGTGAGTGGCACAGTTGCAATTTTTGAAAAGAAAAAGATGTAACCATGTTTTCACATGAAAAAAGGATATAAAACATGCCATTATCAAAACTATATGTTATAAGATATAAATATGTCTATAAAATTGTTTTTTTTTTAAATTTATGGGTTATTTTTAACCCTTATCTTTTTAGTTTAACCCCTGGTAAACCCATTTTTACCTTAATCGCGGTAATTATTTTTACCATTTTTACTATTAATTATGGTCAAAAAATAAGTTTAAATTATTATATAATATAAATTATTTTGATTAAAAATATGGAATCATTTTTTTCCAAATTTCATCCATATAATTGGAAAATTTTAATTTAAATTAATCCCTGATCCGCGATGAGAAAATGATTTTCCAAAGAGAAAAATTTCAAAAGTTTTAAAAGTCTTAATATCAAAATTCAATGTGAAATTTATTCAAGTGAAATAAATTATATTAATAGACATATAATTCATCTAATTTTACTTTTAAAATAATCTTAAAACAATTTTTAATTTTTGAAATTTTTCAAAATAAATGAAAATTCTTAATAAAAACTAGTATTTTTTAGTATTCATCAAAAAATTAATCTCTTCATAAAAATACCAAAAAATAACACTAAGATAATTTTGGAATTATTATTTCAAAATTTATGTTTATTTTATGAAATTAAGTTTCTAAAAGTGTCAAAAATTAATTTTAAATAAGTGTGCAAAATGTGACATAACTGTTTTTTTTATAAAAATACAAATTTTAAGCTTAAAAATGGATTTATTCTTATCACTTGTCTAGAAAACACATAATATGGATGTTAAAAATTTGATTGAATATATAATATATGAATTTCTTTAAAATAATTCTCTAAAAGTTATTTTCTTAATTTATTGAGGTGAAACATGTTTTTCACATAAAAATTGTTTTTTAGAAAAATATTTTCTTTGTTATCAAATAGTTTTTATTTTTATTTCTAATTAATTGATCACCAAAGAAATAATTTTATATACATTTTGAAACCATATATTTTCATAATTTTTCAAATTCTATTCATACCCACCATTCAAACCACTAGATGATAACTATCATATTAAATAGTAATATTTTAATAGTATGTTTGGTTTCATTTGAACTCTATGTTGTGTGTAATACAAGATACACACAGTGTTACATGTAACGCAATCCAAACTCAGTGTTTCATGTTACACATGATAACATCAGTGTTGTGTGTAATGAAAAAAATAAAAAATATTAATTTTTTTAAAAAAAATTTCACAATATCTCGGGGTGTTACATGTTAAACTTTAAGGAATTAATCTCTTCCTAAATGGATAAATATCATTGATTCGAGTCACTAATATTTTCTTGCTATTTAAAACATTTGGTTTCTCCTACATCTATTATAAATAAGAAGTTTTTGTCAACCTCGTACCACTTCACTAGTTATTTTACTCTAGAAAATCTTCTCATAGAAGTTTATTTACTCTCTAGTGTGTGAACTTACATTTATGATATTGTTGATTTCTCTTCAACTAGAGATTTTATTCATGATTATATAGTTATTAATCTCTCTAGAATATTATTTATTAGTTGTATTTCTGGTTCATTCATGATAACAGATGGTATCACTGGTATTTTTGTATTTCTTGTGTTTTCATCTAGATTGATTTGTGTTTTAATTGTTGATCGTTGTCCCTCAAATTATGATTCATAAAAGTTCTTGTCTTTCTATAAAATATTTTCATTAAAGATTATATATTTAATTTTGATGATATTATTTTGGTCATCACTCTATAGACAATGGTCAAACTCATCATTTCCATATCCTACATTAAAGAATTCTTTGAAATTTGCCTTCAACTTATCTCTATCCTTTTCATCAATATGAGAATAAGAAATACAGTCGAAGGTTTTGAGGCGTGATACTTATAATAACTTTCTATAAAATATGTATTATGATAGAATTTTTCCTAATGTAGAGTTTGGAATACCATTGACCAAGTATGTTACCGTGTTAATTTATTCAACCTAGATGGTCTTTGGTATCCTAGAGTGTACATACATGCATTTATCATAGAGTTCATATTTTGGATCATCTTCTATTAGAATCCATTATATTGGGAAGTTCCAGGTAATATTCTCTCAATATTGGTCCCCTTATTCTGATATAATTTCCTAAAATTGCTACCATTATACTGTCCACAATTATTACGTCTGAGGAACTTAAATTTCCATCCACTTTACAACTCCACCATGGGTTTTCATTGAAAAAAGGCATAAATACCCAAAGTTTTATCTATAATCCCCTTCTTATAATTATGTCATATGCTATAAACACATAAGAGAACACAATAAAAGATTTATAAATGATTAATGAATGAAATAAGAAGAGTTTCTATAAGTTAAGGAACCTATACCGATGAAATAGTAACTTGACATTTAGAATAGTAATGTGACCCTTATGAATAGTAAACTAACCAATTGAATAGTAACCTCACAAATTAAAGTATGAATAAAATTTATCCATATTATAAGTGAAAATATGGTATAATTATATCATATTATAAGTAAATAAATATTTTAAAAATTATTAATTTAGTGTTGGTATTTTTGTAAGTCATAAATATTTAATTACAATTTTATGACTAATTTAATAATTAAAAAAAAAATTATTTTCATAAAATGTTTTCATAAATGAATATTTTTATTTCTTATGATTATAATATAATTTTAAAAGACCTTATTTAATTTTTCAAAGTGATATAAAATGAGTTATAATTTTAAAATTATGTATTTTTCGAGTAAATTATGATTTTAATTAAAAATTAAAATTCTCATATTTAAAAATTATTTTCATAAAATGGAGTTCATTTTTGAATTCTACATGTAAGAAAATGGTTAGGGTGATTTTTTTTAATTTTTCTAAAATACATGAATTTTTGATGAATTGTAAAATACGACAATTTACGATATATATACATTATAAGTTAAATATAGTATTTATTGAGTCATGGATGATGTAATCACAATTTTTTCGAACTAACATGATCTAATTAATTTATTTAGTCTCAATAATCAAAACTATTTCTTGTATTGAGAAAAATAATAAACTAATGAATTAAATAATAAGAAAACACCCCTCACCACCTTTTCTCCTCACACCTCTCAAGCCTTGATACTTGTCTAAATTTTACCCAATAATATTCCCAAACCCATAACCCATTTCTGTGATCTTTTTTTCTTAACAAAATACCAAAACCAATCCCTTAAGGAGATTCTCAAGAAGAATGAATCAGGAGGTAAAACCCTCTTTCGTTTTCTTTCAATTTCTTTTCAAGTTCCTTTGTTTTCTTATATTCTCCTAAAACAACCTTGTACAACTGGTATGAAAACTATATTATCTTATATATACTAAAATTTTATCATTTTTATGGAATATTTCTTCATCAAATCACTTCTCCTCTCTTATTTTAAGAATGAAAATATCATCCGTGAGGTGCTGATTTACCACCTTAATGGATGACGTGCTTTCATCTTCAAATTACATCTTCAAGGATGTTAATGAAACCATTTTTATAGTTGAAAAATATTATAATTTTTGTATTATATATTATGTAATGTTCTGAAATCATTTTTACACATGATATTAATTTATAAAACAAGATGAGTTTGTTGTGATAAAAAAATACTAAATTAGTCTAAATGATTACCATTAATGATTTATCTAATAAATCATCCTAAATTATGAAAAAATGGTTTTTTAATATTATATAATTTCATTAATAACATATAAGTTCATTTCCAGACAACTATCCTCATTATAAAAGATTATCCATACACATATACAAGTAAATCGATCATGAAAACCAAGAAAACTAACGCTCCCGAACGATGAAATTGAACATATTAACTCATAAAAAAGACCATAAGCGAACTTAATAAAGTTATAATAAATAAAATAAATTTATAAATGGTTATGGAATTATCAATTAATGAATATAATTTTATTATCTAGGACATTAAGATCAAGTGAAGAACACCTTCAGACTTAAGGTAAGAGATTATACCTGAACCTCCATTTTTTCATTCGGGTTACTCTTTATCTATTTTTACCCAAATTAAATTCTCATTTATTTTTATTTAAATCTTATAAATTATGTTTATATGTTCCAAAATAATTTATCAAGATCCATTCATCCTTCTTTTCAGGGATATACAGGTTTTTAAAAGGTCCCCTAAATAATTTGTTCTGATAAGCAAGCCTGATTTAAGTGAACTTCTAGAATTCTTACCCATTTTAAAGTGTGCTCCATAATCTATTTTAAGTCACCCTTATTTTTCCAAAAATAACTCATTTTATCATGAAAAATTACCTTGGATTAATTCTTGTTTTATATAAACAATTATGCCTTTTCCATTTTAAATAATCTTGAAAGTTTTCCCTTAAACCGTACTAAAATGTTTTGTTTCTAAAGTTTTAAGAACCATTTTTTACATGTATTTACTTTTGTTTTACATCACTTATTATGATCTATGACTATTTTACCTTATTAATGTTCATGTATGATTTAAATCCTTTCTTTCATGGACACCATTGTGACAATCCCTTATGTTATGCCGTTTTGACAAGATTATGATACCCAATTCTTATCATGGGAAACCCTTATATTTACATTTGATTCCTTACATATAATTCTTCATGAGGAACACATATTCATGTACATTTTATTATGGGTGCTCCTAGATATCACTCCAATGCATTGGGTAATGTTTAGTCTCATGAGATGTTATGTGCAATGGTCTTGGTGGTTATCCTTAACATGTGCTCCACTATGTTCAACAAGCCTTGACTCATGATCCTCTATGTGAAATGAGTCTTAACTTGTGATAAATTCATTTTTTATGTTTCTGCTGCATTAATATGACTCTAGGATTATATGATCCCATGTTATGATTCCTTATGTTCTATGCCTTTTTATATCATTATGTTATTCCTTTTAACCCATGCGTTAAGATTTATTTTAATTTTTATTACCTTACTGGGATTTTTATCTCATCCCTTTGTTCATGTTATCCCCAGGTTATCCTATACATATGTAAGGGATTAAAGGAATTTAGGAGATCATAATGGATGATAAATAAAGAAATGTTTTATTTATTTTCATGTTTTCAGTTTTATGTACCTAGTCTTCCAAGACACTAGACTTTATGATCCTCGTCTTATAATTTTTTGTTTAATTATGATTAAAATCATGGAGTGATATGTGTAAAAGACTAGGTTCTCTATAGTTGGTATCAAAGTAAAATTTTAGTTATTTTTTAGAGACTAAGAATAGAGAAATTTAGTAAGAACCCTAGAGATAAGACTAAGTATGAGAAAACATCCCTAAATTTTGGTTAGTATAGAGTAAGTAGTTTATCAAGAAAATAAATCCCTGTCTGGATATTACAAGTGGGTGTGGTTCCAGAACATATGTACCTAGAATTAACAACTCCAATAAGGTGTTCTGGGCCTGACTCACGTAACCCGATACATGATAATGGGCCTTACTGCACACCTGATTTGACACTCCTGCTAAATTCATAATCTCATTAAGAACCATTATTAAGGGAAAAAAGAGATCATAATAATATATGTTAGGAAACATATCATGGATAAACTAGATTGAAACCTAGGGAATCAAAAGGTAGGATATAATTTTCCTTTAAGATTTTATCCTTATATGTTTGAATTTTCCTCTTTATGCTTAATAGCTAAGTATTAAAGCCCCTAATTGCACTTTATATTTCTTAGTTAATAGAGGGAAATATAAGAACATGTTCCAACAATCAATGTGATAGGGAATATTATTATTTCCCTAATGAAATGAAAAATATGATGGGAGCAGGTGCTCAAAACTTCATGAAAGTACTTGATCAATTGGATCAAGTTTTGAATAATAACTTGAATCACGTGGAACACCCTCCTTCTACTAAGAGAGATCAAGTTTTCGTCAAATAATTCATGCGTAAAATTCCTCCTATGTTTAGTGGATATTCTGATCCCCTCTTCACGAAGTAGTGTATTAACTCCACTGAAAAGATATTCTTTTTATTCTAGTGCTCAGAAGAAGATAAAGTTGTGCTGGCGGTCTTTTGTTTTTATGGGAAATCCAATCAGTGATGGATACTGATAAAAAATATGAAGTCCAAGGAGAAAATTTATTCCATAGATTGGGTGGAATTCAAGAAAATGTTTTTCAATAAATATTTTCCCCAAACCCTCCACATCAAGATGGAAAGAGAGCTTCTAGGACTTAAGAAGAAGTAAGATGAGTCTATCAGGGCATATGAAGAAAACTTTACAAGTATTACAAGATATGCCTCTTGATTTGTCATGAACACTGAAAGGAAGGTGGATTGATTCTTAAGCAGACTAAAGCTAAGTCTATGAAAAACATTGACAATTCGTGACTTTGACAGTTATGAGGAGATTGTCTGTTGTGTCCTCAAGGTTGAAATAAATATATAAGACTCTCAATGGTATCATGGTCCTGATGAAAAAAGTAGAAAATTGATTCTGATATGGGTGAATTTGAAAAGAAATCCCATGATAGAAAGAAGATTGAATATCCCACATGTCAAAATTTTGGGAAGAAGAATCTTGGGAATTGTATAAAGGGAACTAGGAAATGCTTTAAATATAGAAGAATGAGGCATCTGGATAAGAATTGATGAAAGGATATAAATAATCACACAAATGTGGAAGAAGAAAGGAAGGTTCATATCAACACTCATCCAATAGTATAATGTTTCAACTATAAAGAACATGGGAATTTTTCAAACCAATTCCCTAAGCCCAGGGTTTTCAGAGGCAATCAACAATAACCTCCAAGGAAACAAGGAAGGGATTATGTTATCACTACTGGTGATGTGGATCCGTACAACGATGTGGTGACATGTATGATGGTTATTAATTCATGAATAGCGAACATACTATTTTATTCTAGTTCTACGCATTATTTCATATCTTTCATGTTTATTAGAACTATTCAAACACCACCTCAAAATTTGTAGGTTGAGTTATCTGTGAGAACATTTAATGGGGAAATTATTGCATCCAAAGTACAAAACTCCTCCCCATTTAATGTTTTTGAATTGAACCTCTCAAAAAATATTATCTTACTTCCTTTGGTAGAGTTTGATGCTATTTTGGGCATGGATCAGATATATTTATAAAAATCCAACATCAACTATCGGGAAAGGGAGATCATTCTTCACATCCCGAAGTATCCTCCAATTCTTTACAAGTGTAAGGAGGAAGATGAATCTCCTTCAGAATCATCATCTAAAATGTGGATATTATTGCCTTATGAGCAAGTATATCTCTCTCAAATGATTGATACAAAGTTGATGGTCATTCTATAAGACATGTCCATCATGAGGGATTACACTAATGTATTCCCTAAATAATTTACCATTCTTTCGACTGATCTAGAGGTGGTTCTCAATTTTACTTATTCTTGGATCCAGCTCTATATCGAAGACACCTTATAGAATGGCCACCGTTGAGTAGGAAGAGCTCAAGAAGCAGTTATAGGAGAATTTGGACAAGGATTTTATATGCTCGAGTGCTTAACCATGGGGTGTGCCTGTCCTCTTTGTTAAGAAGAAGGATTGATCAATGTGCACCTACATCAATTACCATGATCTCAATAAAATCATGATAAAGAACAAGTATCCCCTACTATAGATATATGAATTGTTTTATTAGCTATGTGGGGATAGTTATTTCTCTAAGGTAGACCTTTGGTTAAGATATCACCAATTAAAGGTGAGGAAGGAAGATATTCCCAAGATTGCCTTTCGAATGAGGTATGGACACTATGATTTCATAGTGATGAACTTTGGACTCACTAATACTCCAGATATTTTCATGGATTTAATAAATAGAGTTTTTTGATATTACCTCAAAAAATTTGTGGCAGCCTTTATCGATGATATTCTGATATAATCCTAGAGTAAGGCGGAACATGAGGAGTATTTGAATACTGTGCTAAAAACTTTGATAAGGGAGAAACTATATGAAAAGTACAGTAAATTTTAGTTTTAGATGAAGAAAGTATCATTCTTAGGGCATGTTATCACCATAAAAGGAATATCTATAGACCCTTACAAGATAAAGGAAATAGAAGAGTGGCCCAAACCAACATATGTAATGAAGATCCACAACTTTCTTAGTCTAGCTAGGTATTATCGATGATTTTCAAAGAACTTCTCATGATTTTAAAACCCAATTACAAAGCTGACATGGAAGGGAGTGAAGTTTTTCTAGACTAAAGAATGTGAGGAAAGATTTAAGGAGCTTAAAAATAGGCTTATCACTACACCAGTACTCCCACTTCAGAAAAGTAAAAAACTCTTTATGTTGTACAATAATGCTTTAAATAAAGTATTAGGTTGAGTAATAATGAAAAATGATAAAGTGATAGACTAAACCTTAAGGAAATTGAAAATTCACGAGAAATAATATCCTATTCATGATTTGGAGTTGGTGGCTATGATCTTTGCATTGAAAATATGATGGAATTATCTCTATGATGAGAAGTTTGAGATATATACTAATCAAAAGAATCTCAAATATATATTCACATAGAAGGATATTAATATGAACCATAAAAGATGGTTATATCTCATCAAGGATTACAAATTCTCAATCCACTACCATCCTAGTAAGGGAAATAAGGTGGAAGATTCTCTAAGTAGAAATGATCCTACATCTTTATCAGTGATAAGAATTGGGAAGGATCCAATCTTCCTAGATTTTAAAAGGATGGACATGGGAATCATTAAGGAAGTAACATCATCAATGCTTCCTCAAATTATTTTTCAACCATCCATTATAGAGAAAATAAAATATTCTCAAAGAAATGATGTGAAATTTCAAAAAAGGGTGGAATCTATTCAAAATGGGAAATCCTCTGAGTTCAATATTAGAGAGGATGGATTCATAAGACTTGGTTAATTATTATGTGTACCATCTAATCAAAATATAAATAAAGATCTTATGAATGATGCACATATCTCAACCTTCTTTATTCACTCAGGGATTACAAAGATGTATCGAAAACTCCAAGAGAACTTTTAGTGGGACAATATGAAAAAGGGGATCACTGAATATACATCAAAGTGCCTGGTATATCAGTAAGTGAAGTATGAAAGGAAAATTATAAAGGGACTAGGAAACCATTACCCATACCAACATGGAAATGGGAAAACATCACCATGGACTTTATCACTGGACTTCCAAATACATCCAGAGGAGAAAATGCTATATAGGGTATTGTGGATCATCTTACAAAGGTAGCTCACTTTATCAAAATTTGAGAGGACTTCTCACTTGATCAAATTGCATGGATATACATCAAATAAGTGGTAAGGCTACATGGAGTACCACTATCTATTGTATCTGAACAAGATTTGAGATTCATCTCCAAGTTCTAAAAAAATATCCAACATGCACTAAGCACTGATATGAACTTTAGTACAACCTATCATCCTTAAAATGATGGACAATATGAGCAGACTATTCAGACACTAGAAGACATATTAAGAGAATGTTCTATGGACTTCAAATGAGGATGGGACCAATATATTTCACTGGTCTAATTCTCCTACAACAATAATTTTCACTCGATCATCCAAAAGGATTCATATGAAGCCCTTTATGGGAAAAGGTGCAGAACACATACATACTGGAATGAAGTCAGTGAACGTAAGATGCTAGGACTTGAAATGGTTGAAAAAATAGTGGATAAATTGGAAAACAATTAGTATCATATCAAGGCATCCCAAAGTCAAAAAAAGAGCTATGTAGGAAATCGTTTATGGGACCTAGAGTTTGAATTTTGAGACATGGTATTCCTCCATATATCTCCATAGAAGAGGATCATGAGATTCAGGAAGAAAGGGAGGATAAGTCCCAAGTACATTAGCCCCTTCAAGATCCTTGATCGTGTTAGAGCTATGGCTTATCGACTAGCAATTCCACCAACCATGTCTTAAGTATATGATGTATTCCACATATCTTTCTTAAGGAAGTACATACCAGATTCTTCATATGTACTAACTTCAGAGGTGGTACAGTTAGAGAATGATCTTTCTTACAAGGAGAACCCAGTGAAGATCTTGGATCATAGAGATAAAGTTTTTTGAAAAAAGACTACTCACCTGTTCAAAGTAATTTTGTGGAACCATAAGTATGAAGAGGTAACATGGGAACCAGAGCAAGCAATTAAAGATAAGTACCCATACTTATTTTCAACTTAGAATGTAAAAAAATATTTCAAGGGTGAAATTTCGTAAGGGGGGAAAAATATAAAAAACCAAAGTTTTATCTATAATTATCTTCTTATAATTATTTTATATGGTATAATAAGCTAAGAGTACACAATGAAATATTTATAAATGATGAAGGGATGAAATAAGAAGAATTTATATAAGTTAAAGAACCTATACTGATGAAATAGTTACTTGAACTTTGGAATAGTAAAGTGAACCTTATTAATAGTAAACTATCCAATTGAATAGTAATACCACCAATGAAAGTATGAATAAATTTTATTCATCTTATAAGTAACAATATGGTATAATTATAACATAGTATAAGTAAATAAATATTTAAAAAATTATTAATTAAGTGTTGGTATTTTTGTAAGTCATAAATATTTGATTACAATTTTATGACTAATTTAATAATTTAAAAGAAAATTTATTTTCATAAAATGTATTAATAAATTAATATTTTGATGTTTTATGATTATAAGATAATTTTATGAGACCTCAGTTAATTTTTAAAAGTGATATAAAATCAGGTATAATTAAAAAATATGCATTTTTTGAGTAAATTATGATTTTAATTAAAAATTAAATTTATCATATATAGAAGATTATTTTAATAAAATGGGGTTCATTTTTAAATTATACACATTTAAAAACTATTAGGGTGAATTTTTGGGATTTTTATGAAATACTTGAATGTTTGATGAATAGTAAAATATGGTAATCTAAGGTATATATACATTGTAAGTTAAATACACTATTCATTGAGTCATGGTTGATGAAAGCAAAATTGGTTCAAACTCACATGATATAATTACTGTATTTAGTCTCAATAATCAACACTATTGTTTCTCTTAAGCAAAATAATAAATTAATGAATTAAATAATGAGAAAATACCCCTCTCCTCGACTATAAATACCACCCTCACCACCTCTTCTCCTCACACCACTCAAGTCTTGAGAATTTCCCAAATTATGCCCAATACTATTCAAAAACCTCTCCCCCACATTCAAGAGCTTTTGTCTTAACAAAATACCAAAACAAATCCCCTAAGGATGTTCTCAAGAAGAAAGAATCAAGAGGTAAACCCTCTTCCATTTTCTTTCAATTTCTTTTCAAGTTCCTTTTCTTATTTTCTCCTCACATAACCTTGTAAAAGTGGAATTAAAACTAAATTATCCTATATATACTATAATTTTATTATTTTTATGGAATAATTATTCATCAAATTTCTTCCCCACTCTCTTTTATTTTAAGAATGAAAACATCATTCGTGAGGTACCGATTTACCACCTTCGGGGACAACATACTTTAATCTTTCAATTCCATCTTCAAGGATCACCATGAAACCATTTTTATGGTTGAATAAATAATAATATATGTATTATATCTTATTTAATGTCCTGGAATCAATTTTTACACATGATATTAATTTATAAAACAAGATGAGTTTTTTATGATAAAAAATGCTAAATTAGTCTAAACGATTATCCTTAATGATTTATCTAATGAATAATATTCACTTATAGAAAAAATGGTATTTTAATAATCTATAAGTTCATTAATAACATACATGTTCAGTTCTAGACATCTATCCTCATTATAAAATATTATCCATACACATATACAAGTAAATTGATCATGAAAACCAAGGAAACTAACACTCTCAAATGATGAAATTAAACCTCTTAACTCATCAAAAAGGAAATAAATGAACTTAATAAAGTTATAATAAATAAAATAAAATTTTAAAGGTTTATATAATTATTAATTAATGAATCTAATTTGATTACCTAGGACATTAAGATCAAGTGAATAACACATTAAGACTTAACGTTAGAGATTCTACCCGAACCCCCATTATTCCTTTAGGTTACACTTTATCCCTTTTTACCCAAATTAAATTATCTTTTATTTTTAGGTACATATTATAAATTCTATTTGTATATTACAAAATCATGTATCAAGATCCATTCATCCTTTTTTTTCAGGGATGTATATGTTTTTAAAAGGTTCCATACTCAATTATTTCTGATAAGAAAGCCCGATTTAAGGGAACTTCCAAAATTCTTACCCATTTTCAAGTGTGATCCACAATATATTTTAAGCCACCATTATTTTTAAAAAATAAATCATTTTATCATGAAAAAATACCTTGGATCAATTCTGGTTTTATACAAACAATTATTTATTTTCCATTTTAAAGAATCTTGAATGTTTTCCTTTAAGCCGTACTAAAATGTTTTGTCTCTAAAGTTTCTTAAACACCATTTTTTACATGTATTCACTTCAGTTTTACATAAATTATCATAATATATGCCTATTTTACCTTATGAAAGTCCATATATAATTTAAATCCTTTCTTTCATGGACACCTTTGTGATAATTCCTTATGTTTTTTCTTTTTGAAAAGATTATGATACCCAATTATTACCAAGGGTAAACCTTATGTTTAAGTTTGATTCCTTACATTTGATCTTTAACGTGGAACAAATATTCATGAAAATTTTATGATGGGTATACCTAGATAGCACTGCAAGACATTGGGTAATGTTTATTCTCATGAGACGTTATGCTCAACGGTCTTGGTGGTTAACCTTGACTTGTGCTCCACTATGTGTAATGAGCCTTGACTCATGCTCATATATGTGAAACGAACCTTGAATTGTGCTAAAGTCATGTTTTATGTTTCTAACACATTACTATGAACCCATTATTATATGATCCCATGTTATGAATCCTTATGTTCCATGCCTTTTTATATAATTATTTTATGCCTTATAACCCATGTGTTAGGATTTATTTTAATGTTTATTCCCTTATTGGGTTTTTAACTCATCCCTTTATTCATGTTATCCCCAGTTTATACTATGAAGATGTAAGGGCTCAAAGGAAGTTAGGAGCTCATAATGGATGATAAATAAGGAAGTTTTTTTTATTTATTTCCATGTTTTCAGTTTTATGTACCTAGTCTTCCAAGACACTAGACTTTACGATCCTTGACTTGTAATTTGTTGTTTAATTATGCTTAAAATCATGTAGTGATATGTGTAAAAGACTAGGGTCTCTATAAAAGGTACTAAAAAATAGATTTGTTTTTAATAAAATAAACACATACCTTCTTCATGGAGTTATTAATTAATGTTATAAAGTAACATGATCCTCCATGAGATGGAATTAAGGAATGTCCCTAGAAATCCATGCAAACTAGCTTTAGTTTTAGACTATGAGATTCCATCCATTCAAGTTGAATAAAACTCTATTTTTACTTCCAAGAAAACAACTATCAAAACTTATAATGGTTGTGTGATTGATATTAAAAATTAACTTCTAATATAGAAAATTCATGTTCTTATCACTAAGGTGATCGAATCATCAATTCTAAACCTCCATATTTTTAGAGGTTGAAATTATTTCCATTACACTCCCATATAAACATTCGACCAGATAAAGGGTCCTATCCTTTATTTGTTAAACCAAAACCATGGATCCTTGACCCAATTTATTGACTATATTTTTGAAAGTTATACTAAAGACTTCATCATCTAACTAACCTATTGAAATGAGATTCATGTAGAGACCTATAATTTGTTTACTCTTTTTTTACCAAACAATACTCCCATTATGCATCCAAATATTTACATATGCCTTTACGATTGCTTCCAAAGCTTCATTATTTTCCAAATGAACTTCACTAAATCTTCCATATACATATATTTTCATGCATATTCAACCAACCAATGAGTGGAAGGATGAACCAAAGTCAACTTACCATGAATTTACCAGATTATGAATTGTGAGAAGTAAATTACAATGATCTTCCATTGTATTAACAGAATTTGAACTTATATCATTTGTTCTTTTGTTTAATATTTATGACTTCTACAAATCCTTTTGATATTTCCTCACTTACCAAAATATATTAAGGCAAGTACTGTACCATTTAAATTTTAATAAATCTTCTCTATAAACTTTTCTTCTGGTTGTTGATGATTATTTTTATTATTTGATAATACCCTTTAGTTAGTATTCAATGAATTATAGAAAGGTACTCCAACCTCTCTTCTCCTGAGATCCTCATTGAGGATAAAATTATAAATATAAACAAACACTAGATCATTATTTAAACATGAAATACTTATGTAAAGACCCAGAACCGAATCGCCACCCGAACAGTGCTAAATGAGTCGGGTGCTACTACCTTAGGTGCACCTCCCCGAACGCCAATGTAACACCCCAAGCTTCCACGATATGCTTCTCTTTGAATAATACAGTAGCGTGAGTTGTATGCAACCTCGAGTTCTAACACACACCACAACCAATCAAACTAGCCGTTATGAATAGTAATATCCACTTTTTGAAATTTTATAAATTTTATCGTTCAAAATGGACTTCATTTTTGGATTCAGAATATCTAAATTATCCTAGGGTGAATTTTTGGTATTTTTCTGAAAACTTTCAATTTTTGATGAATAGTGAAAAACACTGAGTTATTGGTTAAAACTGACTTTTTATTTAAATAACTATTTATTTTATTTAAATTTAATTAAGTTAAAAATAGATACATAATACCTATATAAATTCAATGTAATTCATTGGAGTTAGTTTAGAATAATTTTAGATATATAAAAATTTTATTGAACTTTTCACTGTCTTTTACCCACCTCATAGAAGAATTTGGAAATTCACATAAAACATAATTTTACCACTTTTATGAGTGGAATTTAGAAAATCCTAGAGACACAGTTAATATCAAGGAGTAAAATGTGGTTCAATGGGATGAAAATAATTTTTGGTGAATAGCAACTTTTTACTTTTATTTACCACGGTTAAAAGTAAACAGGTTAATTAAGGGTAAAAATGATATTAATATTACCCTAACACATATCCTAATTCTATTGGACAAGTTTATCTCGACCCAAAACAACCTTAGGAATAAAATATTATCATTTAGGTTCACTTGGATTAGATTAGGACATTTATTATTATTTAATTCAAAGAAGAGTTAAAAGAGTTAAAATCAAAGTTTAATAACTAAAACATTTTTAATATAGGGTTATACATAAGATAAATTTGATTATAAATATTCATTAGAAATATAAAACTATTTCCTACATAATGGTATTTTATTTATAATTTTAAGACACTAAATAATTTAATTTATTTATGACACAATAGTGATGAAGTAATTACCTAATTAATGAAATATTAAAATAATTGATATTATAAATATCAAAATAAATGTAATTTGAGACTTTTTATAAATTACACTAATTTTATAGGTTAATATGACATATTAGGAATGATTATATAAATTGTTTTCAAAGTAATAATGCTGTTATAAAATTATCAAAAACAAAATACCCAATAGTGTCAAAATTGACATAAAAGAGTTTTTAAAACAAATATTATATTATTAATTTATATTCTATTCCTAAAAATCTAAGGTTCGGCAAAGAGAATTATATAATGATAGGTGTATCATTAATGGACCACTTGGTTGGAACTTTGAGGTTTATAGTAAGTTTATTGACTATATAATATAAAAATACAAAGATACATGGTAAGTGTCAAACTAATTAACTAAGAGTTAAAACTAAAAGATATGGTTAATAAAGTGACCCAAATCCGTCTAAAACCTATTGGTTGAGTGGTTTTAGACCTATCCCCACCTTAAAATTTAAATAATACACTTTGTAGCCATTAGAAACTGAATATGAATTTATTATAAAATAATATTTCTAGCTTTTCCTAAGGTTCCCCTCACCCCTCTTATAAAAGGGAACCCCCCCTTCTCTCAAATTTATACCTTCAAAGCATTTTGGATCAGCCAAAATCTGCCCAAATATCCTCCCAAATTCCCTCAATACAACCTATAGTCCTTATTTTGATCATAAATCCATCCTAAGGAGACCTTTTGATCAAATCAAAAGGAAGAACCCGAAGAAGAGGTAATATTTTCACCACCATCTTTCAAGTTCATTTCTTCTTCAACTTCTTCTTTATTTGTTATTATCATTCTAAAATAATAAATCTAGTATATTCTATATAATGTTATGTTATTATATATATGGTACAACTATATTCAGTATTCTATCCATCCTTTGAATGACATGTCACCATACGTGCGTACATACGACTTACCATCTACACGTTGTGGTGTAATTGTTATTCAATAAATTATTATTTGGATGGATATAATAATGATTTTTAATTAATTTAAATAATAAATATAACATGATAATGATTCTTTATATATGATATACCATCCAATTATATATTATTTTAATATCAAAAGAATGATATTGTCGCTCGTGCGTACGTACGGACTACCGTCTCCACGAATGCGATGAGATTCATTCCCCATCATATCCATTCAAGAATAATTATCATTTGATAATTAAAAGTAATGTTTAATAACTTTATATCATTATGTATATGAATAAGATACAACCTATCCATAACAAACACGACTTATGTAACAAAACATATAAAATAAAATGAGTAAGTTAACACCCAAAACGACGATAATACTAAAATATTATTAACAAAGCATTATTAGAATATCATATATGATATAATAATTATGTATATGGTTCTTGTATAATTTAATAACAATATTTCAACTATTATACAAGAGTTTAAAATACCATCGACTAAGGAAAAGTACAAGGTAAGGGTTTATTTCACAATCTCTTCATTATTCGAGGTTGTTTATACGTAATTATCTACTGGGACCTCTTTATCATCCACATCCACATTTCTTAAAAATGTGTTTCAAATCATTCTTACTATTTTAAATAATATGGTTTAAAATCATTTATACCCTTTTTTTACTTTTTATAAGAATTTTATAAAGGAATCTTTACGTCATTTTCAAAACAAGGACCTTTTTAACCTTTTCGACATAATTAAGGTAAGAATGTTTTTTTGAACTTATACGGAGGGTGCAGCTATTTTCCGCAGTTATAAAATCGTCGAAGCTTCCCCTACAATATTATAAGAATATTTTCAAAGTAAATGTTTTATTTTATAATTATGTGACTTTTAATTGATTTAAAAAAAAGAGATATTTCTCTCAAATAGTTTTGATTTCATCTATGTCAACATCCTTTGATGGATTTTAAGCTTATTTGAAGTTTATTATTATGATACAAAACATCCATATTGTATTGAAGGTTTTTTGATATGTTTGACTGTGGATGTGTTATTTTTATACCATTCATGGTTTATGGAGAAAGTATTGACATTTTGTATGCCAATTTTTATACGAATGTTTATGTTATGTTTAAACCTGTTCATATGAGGAATGCATTGGACTTAATATGTGACGGGTGGAGCCCGCTATAGCTCCTTGATGCATCGGTATGTCTCATGAGACAAACTAGTGTCTTGGCACAAGGCCTTTATAAAACCTTATTTGTAGTCTTGACACGATACCTTGGCTACGTGGTTATGATAGTCTCGCATTATGCATTCCATCATTATGAAAGTGGTTATTGATATTGCATGTGATTATTCGACTAGTAGAATATCCATGTGAATAAGTGAATGGAATTATTTCATTTTATCTTTTCCATATTGTGTTGAAGTTAAAGTTTAAAAGGAATTTGTTTTAGTTATACATTTCCTTAAATGTTTAGCTAATTTATGAAAATTTCCCCTATATTGTTATCCTTACTGAGCATCTGAGCTCACCCCTATCAATGTTTTATTTTCCCAGGATGTGAAGAAGTAATTTATGAATGACCTGCAGGGATAGTTTGAGGGGATATGAAGACAAGATGTTATTGTTGTAGTTTTCACTTTATGATGTAATGTAAACTTTATGAATGTATCTAGTTATTCCAAGGCTACTAAACTAATCAGTCTTTCGAGACTTGATCTTTCTTGTGATCATGCCAATGTTATGTAACAATGCACTGACTCTGGGTAACTGGGGTCGGGGCGTTACAGTTGGTATCAAAAGAAGTTTAGTACAAACCTTGGAAACTAGATTTAGATAAACTCTGATTAGAGCACAGAGCCCTAAGATAAACTTTGAGGATTATAATTTTGGTATTGTAGAGATTTTGTGAGTTTTCCAAGAAATACATCCCTATCTGGATACGAGCAGGTAGAGGTGGCTCTAGCACAGATGTACCTAGGGGTAAAACCCGAAAACACCGCTTTGATCTAGGCTCAAACGGGAACTGGTGCACGACAATGGGCCTTACTACACTCTTGGTTATGACACTCCTGGGGGATATGCTTAGGATAATTATCATTTTCTTTACAAACCATTATGAAGGGTTTATGAGTATATACTTCCTCAAATTTTTTTTTTTATGATTATGGATTATATCCAAAAACTGTTCAATTTATGTTAAGTGTTTTACAAGTATGGAATTATGTATTTTGATTCATAAACTGATCTAGTTTATGCCATTGTTTAGAAATGGCACCTAGTGGAAGAAATGGAAACAGTATCAATGCACGCACACCATGTAGGGATTTACCTCCTGCTCAAGATAATTATTGTGGTTCTGGTGATGCAATTGGTGCTGATCAGCTAATCACCATACTGGGACAACTCACTCAGGTTATGAATAATAACCTTACCCGTATGGAGCACCCTGATCCGCAGCATGGAGGATCAATGTTAGATCACTTCACCAAAATTCAATGGGAGTACAAATCCATTGGTAGCTGAGCAATGGATAAGTTCCCTAGAGAAAATATTTCAGGCTTTGGGGATTAATGAAAGGGAAAAAGTTATCATGGAAGTTTACCACCTCATTGGAGATGCTGATCAATGGTGGCCATTGATTCAAAACACGAAGGAAGATGATGAAGTATAAAATATGGAATGGAGGGAGTTCAAAGATCTGTTTTTAGAAAAATACTTTCCTCATGACCATTAAGAAGATATGGAAAGGCAATTTCTGAGTCTGAGACAAAAGGAGGATGAGAATGTCGCAAAGTATGAGGATAACTTTATGAGGTTAGCAAGGTATGCGGGAGATTATATACGTAACCCAAGAAGTAATATTGATCATTTCTTTGATGGGTTAAAACCATTTTTCTGTCGAGCATTAGTATCACAATACTTCTCGTCATATGAAGACATTGTCTCATGTGCTATCAAGACAGAAAAGTAATTCTCTAAGTCTTATGACTTTAAAGCAAAGCAAGAGAAGAAGAGATCTGCTGATCAATCTGGGAATGGAAATAAGGGAAAGAAGGGAAAAGTTGAATATCCATCCTGCAGTAAATGTTGGAAGAAACACCCTGGTACTTTCTTGAAGGGAATGAGAGTCTGTTACAAGTGTGGTGAAAAAGTCCACCAAGATCGTGATTGCAAGGGGAAGAAGGAAGCTACCGATGTACAATGCTACAATTGCAGGGAGATGGGAAATTATGAAAATTAATGTCTTAAGCATCAGGGGAACTTACCTCAGAAAAGGCCAAGGGATCAAGGCCAAGATTATGCTATCACTACTGCTGAGGTAGAATCTCCAAAAGACATGGTGGCAGGTAATTTAATGGTTTCCTCAAGTTTAGAAAATGCATTATTTGATTCTGGATCATCGCATTGTTTCATATCTTCCCAATTTTCTAAGAAAATTAGATATTTCAAATTTGATTTAACAAGGGAGTTGTCAGTTAAAAATCCTAAGGGAAGTATCATTGCAACAAAGTTTTGTGAATCAGTCCCCATTAGAGCACATAAATGTTCTTTATCCGCTGATCTCATCGGCATACCTATGATTGAGTTTGATATAATCCTCGGTATGGATTGGATTTTATACCATGATGCAAATATTTATTGTAAGAAGAAGGAGGTTAAATTTTTTGATGATGATGATAAGGAACACCTTATCTTTAGAGCAGAATCACCACCACCAAATTCCTATCTAGATCCACCCCCAATAGCTCAACTAAATTCAATTATTGGGGAGGAAGAGAATGAAATGACTGTGGGTAAGGAAAGGAATGTTCAAATAGAGGATGTAACTATTTTGAAATAATATGTATATGTGTTTCCGGAAGATTTACCTGGACATCCTCCAGAACGAGAAGTTGAGTTTTCCATTGATTTAATTCCTGGATCAAAGCCTATATCAAAGACCCCTTATAGAATGGCCACTGTAGAATTAGTGGAACTAAAGAAACAACTAGATGAATTGAGTAATAAGGGATTTATTCTCCCTAGTGTTTCTCCATGGGGAGGCCCTGTCCTTTTTGTTAAGAAGAAAGATGGATCTATGAGGTTATGTATCGACTACAGGGAAATCAATGCTATAACAATAAATAATAAGTATCCCCTACCTCGCATTGATGATTTATTTGATCAACTACATGGAGATAAATAATTTTCAAAGATTGACCTTCAATCTGGATACCATCAGTTGTGTGTGAAGAAGTAAGACATTATGAAGACAACATTTTGAACTAGGTACGGGCATTAAGAGTTTACAGTAATGCCTTTTGGGCTGACTAATGCACCCTCTGTATTCATAGATCTAATGAATAGAGTTTTCAAGGAATATCTCGATGAATTTGTGGTGGTATTTATTGATGATATCTTGGTATACTCCAAAAGCTATTAAGATCATGAAAATCACTTGCGCATTATCCTAGAGACTCTTAGAAGACATGAATTATATGGGAAGTTTAGCAAGTGTGAATTCTGGCTTTAGGAGATTTATTTTCTTGGCTATATTGTCTCTAAAGATGGAATATCTGTTGATCCTTCTAAGACCAAAGAAATCCAAGAATGGCCAGCCCTGACGAGTATAACTGAGGTACGCAATTTTATTGGTTTAGCAGGTTATTATCGGCGTTTCGTGCAGAATTTTGCCTGATTGGATAACCCATTAACGAAGCTCACACGTAAAGGGGTTGAATTTGTTTGGACAAAAGATTATGAAGAATGTTTTGAAGAACTAAAGAGAATATTATTCAATGATCCTATATTGACTCTACCATCAGGGAATGATGGGTTCATTATTTATAGTGATGCATCAAAGAAAGGACTTGGTTGTGTCCTTATGCAGAATGATAGGGTTATTGCCTTTGCATCACAAAAGCTAAAAATTCATGATCAAAACTATCTTACTCATGATCTTGAGTTATATACAGTAATGTTTTATTTGAAGATATGGAGGCATTATCTCTATGGTGAAAAATTTGAGATATATACCGATCACAAGAGTTTAAAGTACATTTTCTCACAGAAAGAACTCAACATGAGGCAAAGGAGATGGCTTGAACTACTCAAGGATTATGATTGCACAATACACTACCAACCGGGGAAGGCAAATAAGGTGGAAGATGCTTTGAGAAGAAAGGACCATGGAGTTTTGAATATGATGAGAATTGAAAGGGATCCTATTTTCATGGATCTAGTGAAAATGGATATGGGAATTACCATGGAAGGTGAAACATCGATACTTTTTCAAATGGTTGACAAACCATCTTTACTAGAAAGGATAAAGAGTTCTCAGACAGATGATGAATAATTTCAAAAGAATATTAAAGCTGTGAATGATGGGAGATTGAGTGACTTTGTGTATGAAGATGGAATTTTGAAATTCGAGAAGAGGCTTTGTGTTCCCGATGTACCTGATCTAAAAAGGGAATTGTTAGATGATTCTCATAGTGCCAATTTCTCTATACACCCTGGGAGCACCAAAATGTATAGAGATTTGAAGGAACATTTTTTGTGGGACAACACGAAGAGGGAGATTTATGATTTTGTGTCAAGATGTATGGTTTGTCAACAAGTGAAATCTGGAAGGCAACAACCTGGAGGAGTCATGAAACCTCTTCCCATACTAGAGTGGAAATGGGATAATATCATGATCGAATTTTTCATGGGACTACCAAAGACTCCTAGAAGGAACGACGCAATATGGGTTATTGTTGATCATCTTACCAAGTCAGCACATTTTTTTTCTATAAGAGAAGATCTACCACTGGAACGTCTAGCAAGAATATATATTAATGAAGTTGTGAGACTTCATGGAGTACCCCTATCGATTGTTTCTGATCGTGATCCCCATTTTACTTCAAGATTCTAGAAGAGTCTTCAGAAGGCCTTGGATACTGAACTTCATTTGAGCACTGCCTACCATCCCCAAACTTATGGACATTGAGAACGAACTATTCAAACCTTATAAGACATGTTGAGATCTTGCTCACTTGACTTTCAGGGTATGTGGGATAAATTATTACCTCTGGTAGAATTTTCCTATAACAATAGCTTCCATTCAAGTATTTGGATGGCACCATATGAAGCGTTATATGGAAAGAGATGTCTCACACCAACCTATTGGGATGAAGTTGGTGAAAGAAAACTTGTAGGCCCAAAAATGGTGGAGGAAACGATGGAAAAGGTGAAGGTAATACAAAACCACATCAAAGCAGCTAAAAGTAGGCAGAAGATCTATGCCGATAATCGAAGGAAGGATTTGGAATTTCAGGTAGGAGATCATGTTTTCTTGAAGGTATCTCCATGGAAGGAAGTTATACGTTTCAGTAAGAAAGATAAATTGAGTCCCAAGTACATCGGACCATTCGAAATTCTAGAATGAATTGGGGCTGTAGCTTACCGTTTGGCAATGCCGCCAAGTCTATCCAAAGTTCACGATATGTTCCACATATTACTGTTGAGAAAATACATGCCTGACCCAATGCATGTACTCACTTATGAGGAATTAGAACTGGAACCCGATCTATCTTTTTTCTAAGAGCCCATCAGGATTCTTGATACCAGAGAACAGGTGCTGAGAAACTGGACGACTCGTCTGGTAAAAGTTCTATGGAGAAACCATAAGATGGAAGAGGCAACATGGGAACCTGAGGAACTCATGATGAAGAAACACCCAAGTATTTTCATGCGGTAGTATTCTAGAAATTTTAAGGACGAAATTATTTGAAGGAGGGGAGAATGTAACACCCCAAGCTTCCATGGTACGCTTCTCTTTGAATAATACAGTAGCGTGTGTTGTACGCAACCTCGAGTTCTAACACACACCACAACCAATCAAACTAGCCGTTATGAATAGTAATACCCAATTTTTGAAATTTTATAAATTTTATCTTTTAAAATGGACTTCATTTTTGGATTCGGAATATCGAAATTAGCCTAGGGTGAATTTTTGGTATTTTTCGGAAAACTTTCAATTTTTGATGAATAGTGAAAAACACTGAATTATTGGTTAAAACCGACTTTTTATTTAAATAATTATTTATTTTATTTAAATTTAATTAAGGTCAAAATAGATACATAATACCTATATAAATTCAATGTAATTCATTGGAGTTAGTTTAGAATAATTTTAGATATATAAAAATTTTATTGAACTTTTCACTGTCTTTTACCCACCTCCTAGGAGAATTTGGAAATTCACATAAAACATAATTTTACCGCTTCTGTGAGTGGAATTTAGAAAATCCGAGAGACACGGTTAATATCAAGGAGTAAAATTTGGTTCAATGAAATGAAAATAATTTTTGGTGAATAGTAACTTTTTTACTTTTATTTACCACAGTTAAAAGTAAAGAGGGTAATTAAGGGTAAAAATGATATTAATATTACCCTAAAACATGTCCTAATTCTATTGGACAAGTGTATCTTGATCAAAAACAACCTTAGGAATAAAATATTATCATTTAGGTCCACTTGGATTATATTAGGACATTTATTATTATTTAATTCAAAGAAGAGTTAAAAGAGTTAAAATCAAAGTTTAATATATAAAACATTTTTAATATAGGGTTATACATAAGATAAATTAGATTATAAATATTAATTATAAAAATAAAAATATTTTCTACATAATGGTATTTTATTTATAATTTTTAGACACTAAATAAGTTAATTTATTTATGACACAATGGTGATGCAGTAATTACCTAATTAATGAAATATTAAAATAATTGATATTATAAATATCAAAATAAATGTAATTTGAAACTTTTTATAAATTAAAATGACTTTATAGGTTAATATGACATATTAGGACTGATTATATAAATTTTTTCTAAGTAATAATGCTGTTATAAAATTATCAAAAACAAAATAACCAATAGTGTCAAAATTGACATAAAAGAGTTTTTAAAACAAATATTATATTATTAATTTATATTCTATTCCTAAAAATATAAGGTTCATCCAATATACTTATATAATGATAGGTGTATCATTAATGAACCACTTGGGGGTCTCTTGGAAGTTTATAGTAAGTTTATTGACTTTATAATATAAAAATACAAAGAGACATGGTAAGTGTCAAACTAATTAACTAAGAGTTAAAACTAAAAGATAAGGTTAATAAAGTGATCCAAACCTGTCTAAAACCTATTGGTTGAGTGGTTTTAGACCTATAACCACATTAAAATTTAAATAATCCACTTCGGAGCCATTAGAAACCTAATATGAATTTATTATAAAATAATATTTCTAGCTTTTCCTAAGGTTCCCCTCACCCCACTTATAAAAGGGAACCCCCCCTTCTCTCAAATTCATACCTTAAAAGCCTTTTGGATCAGCCAAAATCTGCCCAAATATCCTCCCAACTTCCCTCAATACAATATAGAGGCCTTATTTTGATCAGAAAGCCAGCCTAAGGAGACCTTTTTATCAAATCAAAAGGAAGAACCCGAAGAAGAGGTAATATTTTCACCACCCTCTTTCAAGTTCCTTTCTTCTTCAACTTCTTCTTTCTTTGTTATTACCATTCTAAAATAATAAATACAGTATCTTATATATACTGTGATGTTATTATAAATATGGTACAACCATATTTAGTATTCTATCCATCCTTTGAATGACATGTCACCATACGTGCGTACGTACGGCTTACCGTCTCCATGTTGTGGTGTAATTGTTATTCAATAAATTATAATTTGGGCGGGTATAATAATGATATGTAATTAATTTAAATAATAAATATAACATGATAATGATTCTGTATATATTATATAACATCCAATTATATATTATTTTAATATCAAAATAATGATATTATCGCTCGTGCGTACGTACGGACTACCGTATCCACGAATGCGATGAGATTCATTCCCCATCGTATCCATTCAAGACTAATTATCATTTGATGATTAAAAGTAATGTTTAAGAACTTTATATCATTCTGGATATGAATAAGATACAACCTATCCATAAAAAATAGGACTTATGTAACAAAACATATAAAAGAAAACGAGTAAGTTAACACCAGAAACGACGATAATAGTAAAATATTATTAACAAAGCATTATTATAAGATCATATATGATATCATAATTATGTATATGGTTCTTATATAATTTAATAACAATGTTTTAACTATTATAAATTAGGTTAACATACCATTGACTAAGGAAAAGTACAAGGTAAGGGTTTATTTCACAATCTCTTCATTATCCGAGGTTGTTTATACGTAATTATCTACTGGGACCTCTTTATCATCCACATCCATGTTTCTTAAAAATGTGTTTCAAATAATTCTTACTATTTTACAGAATATGGTTTAAAGTCATTTATACCCTTGTTTTATTTTTTATAAGAAGTTTATAAAGTAATCATTATGTCATTTTCAAAACAAGGACCTTTTTAACCTTTTCGACATAATTAAGGTAAGAATGTTTTTTTGAACTTATACGGAGGGTGCAGCTATTTTCCGCAGTTATAAAATCATCGAAGCTTCCCCTACAATATTATAAGAATATTTTCAAAGTAAATGTTTTATTTTATAATTATGTGACTTTTAATTGATTTAAAAAAAGAGATATTTCTCTCAAATAGTTTTGATTTCATCTATGTCAACATCCTTTGATGGATTTTAAGCTTATTTGAAGTTTATTATTATGATACAAAACATCCATATTGTATTGAAGGTTTTGTGATATGTTTGACTGTGGATGTGTTATTTTTATACCATTCATGGTTTATGGAGAAAGTATTGAAATTTTGTATGCCATTTTTATACGAATGTTTATGTTATGTTTAAACCTGTTCATATGAGGAATGCATTGGACTTAATATGTGACGGGTGGAGCCCGCTATAGCTCCTTGATGCATCGGTAGGTCTCATGAGACAAACTAGTGTCTTGGCACAAGGCCTTGACAAAATCTTATTTATAGTCTTGGCACGAGACCTTGGCTACGTGGTTATGATAGTCTGGCATTATGCATTCCATCATTATGAAAGTGGTTATTGATATTTCATGTGATTATTAGACTAGTAGAATATCCATGTGAATAAGTAAATGACATTATTTCATTTTATATTTTCCATATTGTGTTGAAGTTCAAGTTTAAAATGATTTTGTTTTAGTTATACATTTCCTTAAATGTTTATGCTTATTTATGAAAATTTCTGCTATATTGTTATCCTTACTGAGCATCTGAGCTTACCCCTTTCAATGTTTTATTTTCCCAGGATGTGAAGAAGTAATTTATGAATGAACTGCAGGGATAGTTTGAGGGGATATGAAGACAAGATTTTGTTGTTGTAGTTTTCACTTTATGATGCAATGTAAACTTTATGAATGTATCTAATTATTCCAAGGCTACTAAACTAATCGGTCTTTTGAGACTTGATATTTCTTGTGATCATACCAATTTTATGTAATAATGCACCGACTCTGGGTAACTAGGGTCGGGGCATTATAGCAAAATGCTGCTGACTATCAGTGAGAGTCTTATAGGTATAGTGGGAAGTCTATACCCTCTCAGAGGATAATAATAATGGTACTGGTCTGAGTATAATAATAAAGATGCAGTGGAAAAAATGACTCAGCAGACTCGAACCAGACCCGCAGAGTGGAAGCACATTCAATATTAATAAACAACAGAAGCAATAAATATAAACAACAATAGCAGAAATAAACACAACAATATACTGATCACTCATAACTACTACTAAACAACAAAACATGCATCCAAAGCAGGTCATACATATCCATATGTAAAGGCACCAATGGATAACCCACTGTAGCTACAAAAAAGGTATGCATGCTGATACAAGAAAGTAAGAAAAATACAGTAAACTCCAGCTAGGAAAGACCTCAAGGTCCATACCATCTCCAAGCAATATCTAATGAAACATAGCTCCTGAAGTTGGCCTCTTTTCTGAACGTAAATCCATAGAGTCTACACGCATCCCGAAGGGCCCATGCAGGGTGTGAGACGAATCTCAGTAGGATACCATCCAATGGTGCATACCTAATATAAGTGTTTAAGCAGTCATGCATTTATAAGGAAATCAGTAAACATAACGATGCACAAATAAACACAAACTCCACTGGTGCTCAGTAGCCACCATGGAGTGTCACCTGCTTCGACCAACACTGGAATCTCTTTTATGTAACCCGACGCCATGTTCCCCCTGACACCACGTGTCTCAAGTATCGACATCCCGAAGGCACACCTGAGGAACAGTAACCTAGAGGAACAATGATACCTGTCCTCAAATAAGTAATCAGAGGGACAAAGATTTCTACCCTCAAATAACATAGCCGGAGGGACAACGATGTCTTCCCTCAAAGTAAAGTATTCGGAGGGACAATGATATCTGCCCTAAAAACAAAGTATATGGAGGGAAATGATTTCTTCCCTCAAATAACGATGATCCTCTGCCCCCAAACCGATAGCCTCAATGCTATCCCCTGAAGGCTCCTCACCTCCCACGTGGGTTCCTATGGAAAGCACCCCCAAACCAAAAGTACCTAAACCGAAACTAACAGGGTCCTATACCCACACGAGTGGTCAAAACCACCTCATCACAGAGTCTCTTTGTGTGCACACTACACATAGTTTTCGGGTGAGCAGTAATCACCAAAATAGTACCCAAGCCACAACAACTCTAACACCTCGTGTCCCTGCGACCATGATGCTCAAGTCTGATGGCCTTGCTATCCCAGTAACCCAGGCCATGCCTAACCTGACAGTCATCCTGCCTCAAACTGATGCCCATGATGCCCAATCCCATGGTTAGAACCACCCAACGTAACCCGGGCCAAGCCCAACATGTGATCAACATCACTCAACAATACCTAGGCCATGCCTAGCAGAACCTGAAGGTTCCAACATATTCAATATCACACATCACATATATAATCACAATGGAAAACTTTAAACAGGAAAGACAATGAAATAGTTGAATTACACTAGAAAGGTGCTGTCCCATACCAGCACTGAGGTCTTGTGAGCCTATAACAATTCATGTCAAGGTTCAGTAAACTAAACTCAATAGTTTATAAAAATACAATTCAATTAATACCTTTTTGGCACCCCCGACCAAAATGCCCCGATGAGCGATGACCACTCACCTAGCCCCGTTCAAGTAACATAGGTAACAAGTCATACCCAAAAGTATCCCATAGGTCCATAAACAATGTAATATGCAATATCAAATAAAACTGGGTCCCGCTCAAAATACCCGAAAACGCGCTGAAGGCCGTGTCACCCAAATGACCACGAAAACACAAAAAGAGGTATGCACCACCTAACTGAGACTCGTACGATGCTAATCCTCCGATAACAGCCTCCAATTAGGTCTAAAATGTGGTAGATCTACAAAAGAATAAAAAATGCTCAAACCCCAATAACTCATTCTAGAACAGAAATCAAGAAAAACGGATCAAGAGGAATCAATACCTTACCAAGGGGGTTCCAACGGATCAAGCGATGTTTGAATCGGGTCTTGGACGAAGGAACGAGAGGGGATTGAAGTCCCGGACGACTCTCCCCGCTCAACTCAATGAAAGTATTGAGGTTCTGCATCAATACGAGGCTACTGCCCGTTTTAGCAAAAAAAAAAAGAAACTACACGGCGTGTACTTTAAGTACACGGTGTGTATCATTTTACTGTTCATCAGATGGCTGAAATTCCGCCGAATTACGTTCTAGAACCTGCCGACATGAGTACATGGCGTGTACTTATTTTTTCTTCTCTTCCTCGCCAACTTACCCACACACCATGTATATCCCTCATACACGGCTATACTACACGGCATGTCCAAGGAGGACACAACGTTTACTTAGTTTAAACGATTCTACTCGGCCAACAGGCCTACACGCCATGTATGGCCTCCACACGGTCACGGGTAAATGGCATGTCTATAACTATATGGCGTGTAGTAAGAAATTTCTACATGGTCAACACATAGAATATAATCAGCGAGCACATGACTGACACTCACCTAACCTATACACAAAGTGCACTTAAAAGTACATGGCGTGTAGTCTAGAAATTTCCAAAAACTGCCCAATTTCTCCAGTTTTCTCAGGGACATGTCAAAAATTCAAACAGGGTTGGAATTTTGACCCAATCTCAAAACCCTGGTTCTTACAATCTACCCACCTTAATATAGCTCATCCCCGAGCTATCAAACCAAACCCGGAGATGGAACTGAACATACCAATTCGATCAAAGTAACCCAGACTTCCCCAGCCTCAAAGGTCCTAGAAAAAATCCTCAAGGGGGATCCCCACCTTAGGAGTTTCCTAACTCAGTCTCAACCCAACAAAACTCAAAATAAACAAAGGTTCACTAACCTGTTTCCGGATGCATATCCCTTCCATGATGCATCATCACCCCTGCGCCTCATTAGTGCTCCTGTGTCGTTCCCAACACCCAATGTATCCCACACCACATCGGTGTCTAACTCCACGAGGTCCTGCATCCCATGGATGCTAAAAAAAACCCTGGTGCCTAGTACCTCAAGTAACCCACATCCTCGATTCCCCGATTCCCAATGAACCTCAAGTAACCCACATCCTCGATGCCCTGATTCCCAAGGCACCTCAAGTAACCCGCATACTCGATGCCCCTGATGCTACGCATCTCATACATATATATAAATATATATCATGCATCCGATATGGTGCCAATCCCACTAACTAGCATCTATTTAGTCCACATAGATCCTGTGCATCACGTGCACTCAAAACAAACATGCCTCTACAGGTCATGACAAAAGGAAACATGTAAATCACGGCCACACCCGTGGTGTACCTCTAACCGTCATCGGCTCACCAGCCTGCTCAGCCTCTGGAAGCTCCACAACGTGTACCTGGCCTGAAGTACAGATACTTGATGCCTGACCTCCCTGAGATGCTACTCCATCCACCATCCACTGACCCCTCAGCTGGATCCCGCTATCTCTATCACGTCCTCCACGTGTAGCTGAACCTCGACTATCCTCTACTGGTACTGAACCTGAACCAACTCTAGATGCCACTGTTTGTCCTTATCCCTGCCTGCCGACTGTCTGAGAAGGCTGCCTGCAAAACCTCTCAAGGTGCCCGACCTGTCCACATGTCCGGCACTCCTTTGGAGGCCTATCACACTGAGTCTGAACATGCCTTGGCTATCCACACCGAAATAAAACAGCTAAAGAACTGCTACAAGGTGGTATAACTAAGTCATTGACCTAACTGCCCTATTGGAACTCATCCCCTCCTCGCTTCCTACTGTCCGAACTGTCACCTGAAGCCGTCGTCCAGCCAACCTGAGGCCTATCCCTATGGTTTCCCTATGCTATGAGCACCTGATTCACCGCATCTGAAAAGGAACCCAGCCTGAAGATATTCCCCTAGACCCGAATGGCGTGTCGTAATCCATCCTTGAAGAGCCTCACCCTTGCTGAGTCATTGCTTACCATACCAGGTGAAAAGTGAGACAACTCAGTGAAAGTAGTTGCATTGTCCATAACAGACATCTCTCCCTGCTGAAGACTCAATAACTCCTGAGCTCTCTCAGCTCTCAGTATCTTTGGGTAAAAGTGATCAAAGAACTTGTCTTCAAAGTCCTTCCATTCCAGTCCCTCGTGCCTATGAGCTTGAACCTGCACATCCCACCAACGCTTTTCCGGTCCTCTCAGCATGTATGTCGCCAGCTTGACCCTCCACCCTGGAGGCATCTCGAGCTGCTCAAATATTATCTGCATGCTCTCTATCTAGTTCTCAGCTACCTGTGGACCACCCTCACCCTGAAAAAGCGGCAGGTGTTGCAACTGGAACTCACGCGTCAGATATGCCATAGATGGCTCTATACTTTGCGCACCTCTGTCAATCCCCTAAAAGACACGTACCATGCTAGCTCAGAGATACTCATCGAGTAATGGTCCAAATGCTGCCAAACCCAGCAGCTGCCCTACCTGCACTAAATCATGGACCTGATCCTATCCCTGAGCTTGTACCTACAGCTCCTGCTCTACTTGCACCGGATCCTGAACCTGATCCTGTACCTACGACACTTTTACCATCTCCCATCTGACGCTCCATCCGAGTCACCCAAAAAGGAACCCGCTGAATCTGATAAATGGTCATACATACCATATATATATATAACAAAATATATTCAACACAGATAAGGAAAGCAGTAAAAAGGAAGTGCGTAACTACTACCCTTACTCTTCCCCACCGCAACCCATGCCCCATGACATCCCGGACTCATGGCCTCCTTACCCACCCCTCAACAGAGAAAAGTATCAAAAGTACCTCGGGCCATGCCCGTCCCGAAAACCAACGTTGCCTCAAACCGACAACTGAGTCACCCAATATTGGTGATCAAAATCACCTCAACTGATAGTACCTTCTTGCTCATACAAGATCCAGACCCAAATACCCTATCACATGCAATTTTACAAATATATAAAGCGCGACATACACATTGCAACAAAAAAGAAATTATCTCAGGAATTTTACCTTTTCACATTTCAAAGCATACACAACATGACAATTTGATATTAATCACATGGAATTATCACTTCACAAAGAATACATGCAGTTATAAAATTTAAATAACCTAAAAATGTGCCTATCAAAAGACAAGCAAACAAGCCTTTCCATACTGGGCCAAGGTACAATTCTCCCTTACCGCACCAGGTCAAGGGTTACATATCATAATCAATAACATCACACGCCAAGTGATCCAACAAGGTGGAAATAATATAAACTCTAATCTGAACAAACAACAAACATCAAATCCCACCCATAGAAACTTGGTATATCCCTCGTACCTGGGGCTGCAGGCACCCAAGCACAAGCTAGAAACCCAGTTCCAATAACAACCTATCTCCATTCTACCATATCCCAAATAGTAAAACTAGAAAAATAAAATAGAAGCCTCAATATCATTAGTAGATAGTAAAACAATACTACTAAATACCTATCAAGAACTCCTCTGATACCACTTTGTAATGACCCGGACCCGAACAGCCACCCGAACAGTGCTAAACGGGTCGGGTGCTACTACCTTAGGTGCACCTCCCCGAATGCCAAAGGCTACCGACTAGTAGCAAGTGTCTTATAGGTATAGTGGGGAGGCTATACCAACTAAGAGGATAATAATAATGGTATTGGTCTGAGTATAATAATAATGATGCAACGTAATAAACGACTCAGTAGACTTGAACCAGACCCGCAAAGCGGAAGCAAATTCAATATCAATAAACAACGGAAGCAATAAATATAAACAACAACAACGGAAATAAACACAACAACATGCTGATCACTTGTAACTATTACTGAACAAAAAAACATGCATCCAAAGCAGGTCATACATATCCATATGTAAAGGTGCCTATGGATAAACCACTGTAGCTACAAAACAAGTAAGCATGCTGATACAGAAAATTAATCAAAACACAGTAAACTGAAGCTAGTCAAGATCTCAAGGTCCATACTATCTCCAAGAAACAGCTAATGCAGCACAGCTCCTGAAGCTGGCCTCTTTTCTTAACGTAAATCCATAAAGTCTGCATGCATCCCGAAGGGCCTATGCATGGTGTGAGACAAATCTTAGTAGGATAACACCCAACGATGCTTACCTAATATAAGTGTTTAAGCAGTCATGAATTTATAAGGAAATCAGTAAATAGAACAATGCACAAATAAACAAAAACTCCACTGGTGCTCAGCAACCATCATGGAGTGTCACCTGCTTCGGCTAACACCGGAATCTCTATCATGTAACCCGAAACCATGTGCTCCCTGAAATCACGTGTCTTAAGTACCGACGTCCCGAAGGCATGCTCGAGGAACATTAACCTGGAGTAATAGTGATGCCTATCCTCAAATAAGTAACCGGAGGGACAACGATGTCTACCCTCAAATAGCGTAGCCAGAGGGACATCGATGTCTGCCCTCATAGTAAAGTATCTAGAGGGACATCGATATCTTCCCTCAAAACAAAGTATTCAGAGGGACAATGATATCTGCCCTCAAATAATAGTGAGCCTATGCCCCCAACCCAATATCCTCAATGCTATCCCTTGAAGGCTCCTCACCTCCCACGTGGCTTCCTACGACAAGCACCCCCAAACCAAAAGTACCTAAACCGCAACTAATAGGGGTCTCTACCCACACAAGTGGTCAAAACCACCTCATCACAGAGTCTCTCTATCTGCACACTACTCATAGTTTCCGGGTGAGAGGTAATCACCAAAACAGTACCCAAGCCACAACACCTCTAACACCTCGTGTCCCTGTGACCATGCCGCTCAAGTCTGATGGCCTTGCCATCCTAGCAACTCAGGCCATGCCTAACCTGATAGTCATCCTGCCTCAAACTGACACCCATGATGCCCAATCCCGTGGTTAGAACCACCCAACGTAACCCGGGCCAAGCCCAACCTGTGATCAAAATCACTCAACAATACCCAAGCCATGCCTAACACAACCCGAAGGTTCCAGCATATGCATTATCACATATCACATATATAATCACAATGGAAAAATTTAAACAGGCAAGACAACGAAACAGTTGAATTACACTAGCAAGGTGCAGCTCTATACCATCACTGAGGTCTTGTGAGCCTCTAACAATTCATATCAAGGTTCAGTAAACTAAACTCAACAGTTTATAACAATACAATTCAATTAATAAATTTTTGGCACCCCGACCAAAATGCCCTTATGAGCGACGACCACTCACCCGACCCTGCTCAAGCAACACAGGTAACAGGGCATACCAAAAGGTATCCCATAGGTCCATAAAAAATGTAATATGAAATATTAGATAAAACTGGGTCACACTAAAAATACCCAAAAATGCGCCGAAGGCCGCGCCACCCAAATGACCACGAAAACAAAAAAAGAGGTATACACCACCTACCTGAGACTCATACGATGCTACTCCTCCGATAACAGCCTCCAATTAGGTCTAAAACAAGGTAGATCTACAAAATAATAAAAACCTCTCAAACACAAATGACTCATTCTAGAACAAAAATCAAGAAAAACGGATCAAGAAGAATCAAGGCCTTACCGAGGGGGTTCCAATGGATCAAACGATGTTCAAATTGGGTGTCAGATGAAGGAATGGGAGGGGATTGAAGTCCCGACCGGCTCTCCCCGCTCAACCCGATGAAATTATTGAGGTTCTGCCTCAATACGAGGCTACTATCTATTTTAACAAAAAAAAGAAACTACATGGCATGTATCATTTTACTATTCATAAGACGGCTGAAATTCCACCGACTTACTTTCCAGAACCTGCCGACACGAGTACATGGCGTGTACCTAGGGGTGCACGGTGTGTACTTAGTTTTTCTTCTCTTCCTCACTGACTTACCCACACTCCATGTATATCCCTCATACACAGCTAGAATACACGGAGTGTCCAAGGAGGACACGATGTGTACTTAGTTTAAATGATTCTACCCAGCTAACAGGCCTACACGCCTTGTATGGCCTCCACATGGTCATGGGTACATGGCATGTCTATAACTACACGCCGTGTAGTAAGAAATTTCTACATGTTCATCACATGGAATGTACTTGGCGAGCACACGGCCAACACTCACCTAACCTATACACAACATGTACTTAAAAGTACACAGCGTGTAGTCTGGAAATTTCCAGAAACTGCCCAATTTCTCTATTTTTCTCAGGGACAAGTCAAAAATTCAAATAGGTTCGGGATTTTGAACCATTTTAAAAACCCAAGTTCTTACAACTTACCACTTTAACCATAAAATTCTAAGGTGATGGTCAAGAAAAAAGTAGTATAATAACTTAAAAATCATCCGTTAAAGTCACTTTCACTAATCCGAGATGATTTATGATCATGTTTAATTCATTCACAAGATTTTACATTGAGCTTCATTCTAATAACCTAATGCTAAAAAAATTCATTATTAGGAACGCTTTGATTAAGGCTATCATTTTTTCATACATGTTTTCTAGGGATTCCATAATTTAAGCTGCATTATTCTTCTCTTGGATATTGAAGGAAATGTTTCATTCCAATATCATTTTTTTTCTGATGAAATATAGTGTGTGCGAAGTTTTTCTTGATGGTTGATTGTGGGGGTTTGAATGTTTCAAAAATCATTCATATTGGGTTCACCATTTTTGTTTTTGATGAAATATGGTGCGTGATTTTGTTCAAAGGTTGATTGTGAGGGTTTAGATGTTTCACAATCATTCATGTCAAGTTCATCATTTTCAAATGAATTCCAATGAGTTTTGTTCATGGAGACAAAAACACCCAATAGTTACCTCATTCAAGATGTTTCATAAAAATTCTTTCCAAAGGAAGATGATCATTGGGAAATGGCTCCAACGATGCTTAGAAACTCGTATTGGTCAAGAGGATGAGAGGTCAGGATCATAACACCTTTTTGATGGAAATTATTTCATACTTTGGGACTCTATTAAATATTTAAGGAATATTTGTGAATACTTCATTAAATCCCAAGTATTAAATGGGTTTACCATAAATTAACAATAAATTATTAGCATGTATGAACTTTAGAAACATCTATATATATATTTGGTTCTTCATTGATTAAAATATATGTATGTATCTAGGGTTCTCAATCAATGGTACCCTTATTTTTAAATGGATTATATATTCTTAGGTAATTTATTATTATGACACTTATAATAACCCATATCTTTAAAATTTAATATATGATTTATTATATAGGATTACACTTAATAAAAACCAAAAGATTAATAAGTATAGCTTCTTTTTGAATTAGGTACATTGCATAACAATTTAAAATAAGAAAAACAACATCTTTATTGAAAACTTCCTTAACATGATCGCACTTAAAATTGCATGAGATAACTCGGGGACATACATAAGAAAGGGGTGAACAAAAATATACATGAATAGAAATATACATGTTAGAAAATAGACATATCAATGGATCATAAAAGGGGTGAGAATCATAAACACGATCAATAAGACATGTTATATAATGATAACATGGGAAATGTGGCAACATCTTAAAACACTGCATCATAAACATAGGTCAAGGAAAAATTCCAAGAAATATTGATATAAAAAGTCCCATAAAGGAATCAGGTTCACTACCTATCCCAAAATGATGTATCATGAGACTAAAAAATACCCAACACATTGGAGAGCTATGTAATTCTGAGCACACTCGTTACATTCATTTCATTCTCATGCTTAAGTGTGCCACATAGATCATACAACATGGATTCATTCATCATCATGTTTTATTCCATGATAAAGGAGTGTGAAATAAATAAATTTAATTCCAAATTAAAATAAGTATATGTATATAAATATTAAAACCCTTGATAGTAAATTGGTATGGTATTCACTACATAATTATTTTGTCATGGAAAATCGTGGTGAAATTTTGGTAGTATAACGACGCCACTTGAAAATTTATAAAATGGGTTGATGAGAGAGAAAGGTGTCTCTAATAATTTGGACATAAAATGGGAAGTAATAGGGATATGGAAATACATATCCCAATATAATTAATTGGAAATAAATTACATAAGATAATAAAGAAACTTAAATAAAGAAGAGAAGGTGAGGATCCCTTACTTGAGTGCGTGACTCCAAATTCTTGGGAGGGGATACTTGATAGATTAGAAGAACCTTGGGAGGACTATAAAGAGGGGACAAAAAGTTAAAGAAATTTTCCAAGTATTTTTAGTGAAGAGAAATAGGAGATTTGGTGGGTTTATATAGGAAATGAGTGGGGAATTCTTTAATATTTCTCAAACTTAGGTTTTGGAATATATATAATAAAATAAACAAAAACAAAATACTTACATTGGGTTTTGACCATGTTTTCGGCCAAATTTGAGTGGTTGTAATTATTTTATAAGGAAAAGGTACTAACTTAATAAAATAATTCCTTTTGTTATGTGGAGGTGAGTCATACTCCTAAAGAAAGGATTTTAAAACCTTAAAATATATTAATGGTTTTGAAGGATTCATAATAGCTTTATAAAATTAATAAAATAAAATTAAAATAAAATTATTTAAAGGGAAAACGTATATTTGTTCTTGGATATACTTTATAGTATTTATTACATCACTTTTGGGTCATTATGATGTGTTATTACACATCTTATATTTATACGGTATTTAAATTTTACCAGAAAATTTGACTGTCTTAGAAAATTACGAAAAATTTACCATTGGATAATTTTGAAATCACGATTAAAAAAAATAATATTTATTTTATCTAAATAATTTTCTATTTTTTTTTATTTTCAATTTTAAAATAAGAATTGAAAAATATTGATAAATGTTGGGTTTTTGAAAATAATATTTTTCAAACCCTTACAAAAAGTACATTTGACTTCATTAAAATAATATAAAAATTTATATTTAATAAAAAATATATAATAATAAAATTTATTAAAATTTTATTTATTTAAAAAACCCATCAATTAATCAAAATAAATTCTTTAATTAAATTTGAATATTACCCAAAAATACATTTTATGTTTTATTATATTAGAATAAAAACCATTTATAAAGTAACAATAATAGGATGAAAATATATTCATTATTCTATAAAAATTAATGTACATAATCATATTTCTAGGGTGTTGATACATATCTATTTAATAAACCAGCGAACTCCCTAAGGGTATGGTGCATGAATGTGAGACTTTCATGGGGTAGTTTGGAAAACTTGGTTTGGGCCGTGATATCGATGAGCTTGAACTTATCACATAAATGATTTATCTCATGCTCAAGTTATTAGATCTCATCTTGGGTTTGGTCAATGGAAAATCCCAGTGATGCTATCTACCTTAGAAGATCTGATAAATGGGCTTTATAGGGTATGTTCCTACTAGTTGAGGCCATCACTTCCTTTTTCTGTATCAATTGGATTTGTTAAAACCCTATATTTATACTAATCATATGATTACTATTCAATAACTATATTATCAATGGTTATGATGATTAACAATTATTTAAATGCAACAATTTATAATAAATATAAGGAAGTGAATGTGTTTTCTATAACCATAATACATAATAATACATTTAATTAAATAAAAAGGGGGATTTTATTTATAACATTTTGGGCCATTACAATCTTCCCCTTAAGAAATTTCACCCTAAAATGTTTTATTTTCCACACTAAAACAGATGAGGGTAACTTTGTTTCATCACCACATATGGTTCCAACATTGCTTCCTCAAACTTGTAGTTTTGTCAAAACACTTTGACAAGGCGAATTGCCTTATTTTGTATAACTTTGTCTCTACAATATAAGATCTTCACCGAATACTCCTTATATGAGAGATCATTCTCCAATGTCACGACCTATGGATTGATTACATGTGAGTGGTCTGGTATGTACTTCCTCAAGAGGGATACATGGAATACATCATGTACTTGAGACAGGTTAGGTGGGAGTGATAGTCGATAGGCCATCACTCCAATGTGATCAAGGATATCAAGGGGGGTAATGTATCTTGGACTAAGATTTTCTTTATTCCCAAAGCTCATAAATTCCTTACATGGATATATGCAGAGGAATTCCATGTCTCCAACATTGAACTCTAGGTCTCGTCAATGATTTTCAGAATAGAAATTCTATCAACTTTGAGTAACCTTATTGTGTTGCTGAATGGTCTTAACCTTTTCTACATTTCCTCGACCATTTTAGGACTTATAATTTTTTTCTCCAACTTCATCCCAACATGTAGGTGTTTGGAACCTCTTCTAATGAAGGGAATCATAAGGATCTATTTGGATTCTTGAGTGGAAACTGTTATTGTATGAGAAGTCAACCAGAGGAAGATTTTGGTCCCATCATCCTTTAAAGTATATTGAGCATTCTCTCTCATGTGTCTCGATTGTCCGATATGATTAGCCATTAGTTTGAGTATGATAAACCGTAATGTAGTTTAGCTCAGCGTTTAGATCATTTTGGATATTTTCCAGAACTTAGAGGTAAATCCCAGATCTTGATTAGATATAATCTATAGTGGTACTCCATACAACCTCACCACTTCTTCGATGTATATCCATACAAGTTGGTCAAGTGAGAAGTACTCTAAAATTGAGATAAAGTGAGCTGTCTTTGAAAGACTATCCACAATGAACCATAGAAAATTGTCTTCTATGTATGTATTAGGAATTCCGATGAAAAAGTCCATGGTGATTTTTCCCATTTCCATGTTGCTATGGGTAATGGTTTCATCATCCCCATAGAATTTTTCTTTCGGCCTACACTTGCTAACTTGCCAGGCACTTTGATGTATATTTAGTTATATCCATGTTCATATTATCCCACCAATAGTTATCTTAGAGGTATCAATACATCTTTGTGCTCCTTGGGTGAATAGAGAAAGTTGAGCTATGTGAATCATTCAAAATCTCTCTCTTTATCTCTTTATTGGATGATACATATAGTCGTGAAACAAATCTTACAACTCCTTCTTCATTAACATTGAACTCTAAGGATTTACCCTTTCTTATAGTTTTAAATTCCTTATGAATTCCCACATCATCTCTTTGAGAATCTTTCATCCTATTTAGAAGGTATGGTTGATCAATCATTTGTGAAATGATTGATGATGTTCCATCCTTTATGATTCTCATATCCATCCTTTCCAAATCTAATAAGACCAGATCCCTATTAATTCTCATCAATGATAAAATTTCTGTATCCTTTATAAATAGAGCATTTTCCACTTTATTCACTTTCTTAAGATGGTAATGGATTGAGAATTCATAGTCCTTAATTATCTTTAACCATCTTTGTTAGTGCATATTTATCTCTTTCTATATGAATATATACTTGAGGCTTTTGTGATTTGTATATATTTCACACTTCTCCCAAAAGGGACAACAATATATTTTCAAAGAGAACATCACTAAAACTAACTCTATATCATGCGTTGGGTAGTTCTATTCTTGAACTTTCAACTACATTGAAGCATAAGATCTGACATTTTCATTCTGCATTAACAAAAAACCCAATCCCTTCATCGAATCATCACTGAATACCATGAAAAGTTCTCCGCTTGTGGGTAGTGTGAGTACAAGTACACCAATACACCTCCTTTCAACTCCTTGAATCTCTCTTCAAATTCATCATCCCAAGTAAACTTGACCCCCTTATGAGTTATCTTGATTATAGGGTTTGACAATAGTGATAATTTTTCCACAAATGGACGATGGTACCTAGATAAACAAAGGAAACTATGAATATTTATCATAGATGTTGGACTCAAACATACTTCAATTGATTATATCTTTGAAGGGTCCACATATATCTCATTTCTTATGATTATATACCCCAAGAATGAGACTTTATTCAACCATAACTCTCATTTTCTATACTTGGAACAAATATTATCCTTTCATAAGGTTTTTATTATAGTGCTCAGATGCTCCTCATATTACTACTAGATTTGGATTATATTATAAAATCATCTATAAAGACTACAAACAATTTTTCAGGGAAATATCTAAAGACTCCATTCATCAAGTCCATGAATATTGATGGAGCATTAGTGTGTCTGAATGACATTAATATGAACTCATAGTGCCTATAACTTGTACGAAAATCCTCCTCCTTCTTCACCCTAAATTAGTAATATCCCGATCATAGATACACCTTGTATAAGTATTGTGCTCTATATAGATGATAAAACAAATCATAAATTTTTAAAAGAAGATAATTTTTCTTTATTGTGATCTTTTTGAACTCACGATAATCAATGAAAAGATGCATTGACCCATCCTTCTTCTTGATGAAGAGAACTGGTTCACCCCATGGTGAAGCACTTGGGTGTATGAACCCTTTATCTAGATTCCCATGTAGTTTTCTCTTTATATACTCAAGTTCCACAACATCCATTATATATAGAGTCTTGGATAATGTAAACTCTCTAAGTATAAGATCGATTGAAAATTCAACCACTCGGCTAGAAGGAAGACTATAAAATTCCTCGGGAAACACATCAGCGCATTCCCTCACAATGATAATGTATTCAAGGATGATTATTTCCTTAGAAAAAATAATTTGAGATAGATATACATTCTTTTAGGACAATAATATCCATGTTTGATATGCTGGGGGTAAAGAAGATTAATCCTCCTCCTTACACTCGTATAGAATTAAAGGATGATTCATGATACAGAGAGTGATTTCCTTCTCATGGAAATTTATATTGAATCTATATAGGGAAAGCCAATCCATACCTATAATTTCATAAAATTACACTAAAGGGAGTAACACAAGGTTCTTTGGGAAGTTCAACCCACAAATTTTGGTAGAGGAGTTATATACCTGGGATGCAATAATTTCCTCATTTTCTATTGTCACCAATAGATCTACTTCCAGGATTTATGGTGGTGTTTGAATATTTCTACTAAAATTTCATTACATGAAAGAATGTGTAGAACCATAATCAAAAAGTATGTTTACTATTATTGAATTAATAATTAGTGTACATGTTACCACTTCGTTTTTGGGTTCCACATCAGCGGTTGTGATGGAAAAATATCATCCTTGTTGCCTTAGAGGTTGCTATTTGTCTCTAAAAACCCTTGTCTTAGAACATTAATTTGAAAAGTGCACTGGTTCATTATAGTTAAAGGAATGAACAATGTACTGAGGTTTTATTATATCATTCATTTCCTCCATCACATCATTGGGTTTCTCCTATCAAAAATTTCTATCTAGGTTTCCTTCCTTCCCACACCTAAATAATTTCTTCGTCCTCCTTTAGGCAATTTCCGGGGTGCTTATTTCCACACTTTTGAGAAGTGGGATGTTGAAATTTCTTATTGATGTTAGATTTCTCCATCAGACTGCCATAATTAAACAACACTCTCCACTTCTTATCCCCATGATACCCTTTATATTCACTGATCTCTATTTCAACTCTGAGGTTATATTGAACAATTTCCTCAAAGCTATTAAAGTCTAGGATCTCTAGGGTTTTTTTGTAGACTAGGTTTCAGCCCACCAAAGAAGTGGTAAACCTTACATTTGGGTGTAATGATAAATCCATAGGAGTATTATGAAATTTTTGTGAAGTTTTCCTTATACACCTTGATAGATTTTTTATCTTTTTTTATCGAGGGAAAGGAATTCCCTTTCTATTTTAAGTCAGAGAGTGTGAGGAAAATATACATCGAAAAACAATTTCTGCAATTCCTTCCCCCCTATCACTTCGATCTCTTCCTAAGGCTTCATATTTTTTTATCAATGTCCACCACTGATAATCTTCTCCCTCCATACAATAAAAAAATTGTATAACCTTCTCATTCTTAGAACATTGAATGATGGAGAAGTTCTTATCAATAGATTTGATCCATTGTTCTATGATTAAGGGATCATATGACACATTGAAATTCAGAGGAATTTTTCACGTAAAGGTATCAATCGTAGCTTGTTCTCTCATAGGGGGATTTGAACACTCCTCATGATCTAGGTTTATATTCATAACCTGAGTCAAATGAGAGAGTATTGTTATATAGTCCATGATTCCCGCTCTCATTGAGTTGGGAATATCATTGGGGTAGTCATAATATTTCCCTTTGTATTGGTTGTTTAACTGATTCCTTATACTAACGACAATTAGATAGAATAAAATGAAAATTACAGATGATTATTTTTAAAATATTAAACACATAAAGGGGAATCTAATGACATTAAAGGGATAACTTATAAATTACATGTATTTATTAACTTATGAGTTTCTAGGATTCAATCTATGTTATTCGTGATATATTTACTAAAATATATTCTTATGTGATTTTTTTGTTCCCTTAATAATGGTTCAAAATGATCTTATGAATATACCAAATCACATCCCCCAAGAGTGTCAAATTATGTGTGAAGCAAGGCCCATTGTAATACATCAGTTCCTGGTCGATTCTAGCTCAACACGGTGTTTTCAGGTTTTACCCCTATTTACATATGTGCCATATTCACATCTAATTATATTATCTAGATAGGGATGTATTATCATGATAAATTAATTAATACATCCTTACCAAAATTTAGGTATGTTTTCTTATACTTAGTTTTATCTCTTATGCTTTCGTTATAGTTTTCTAATCCTAATCCCAAAATAACTAAACTTTTCCTCTAATGTTAACTATAAAGAACCTCCTCTATATTACACATTAATATATGATTTATTACATTGGATTACACTTAATAAAACCCATAAGATCAAGAAATATATTTTATTTGGGAATTAGGTACATTACATAACAATTTAAAATAGGAAAACAAAATTTTTATTGAAACATTCCTTATGCTCACACTTAAAACTGTATGGGATAACCTGAGGACATAAATAAGAAGTGGGTGAGCTATAAATCCCCGTAAGGCAAATAAACATGCCATAAAATCAAAATAAAAATACCTTTTAGATGATAGTCATATCAATGGATCATAAAATGGTAATCATAAACATGAACATAAAGACCTGATATAACATAATAACATGGAAAATGTATCAACATCTTAAAACATTGCATCATAAACATAGGTGAAGGATAACCGCTAGGAAATCATGATGGAAAAAGTCCCAAAAATAAATCAAGTTCAATACCTTTCCCAAAATGAAGTCACATGATACTAAAAATTACACAATGCATTGGGGCACTATATAGTTTCAGGCGCACCCGTCACATTCATTTCATTCTCATGTTTAAGTGTGACACATAGATCATACGACATGAATTAATTAATCATCATATTTTATTCCATGATAAAGGATTTTGGAATAAATACATGTAATACCAAGTAAAATAAGTGCATGTATATAAAGGTGAACACCCTTGATAGGAAATGGGTATGGTATTCACTACACAATTTTTTTTGCATGGAAAATCACAGTGAAATTTCAGCCGCACAACAACGCCACATAAAAATTTATAAAATGGGTTGATGAGAGAAAAATGGGTCTATCATCATTTGGAAATCAAATTAATAGTAATAGGGAAATTTAAAGACATATCCCAACATTATTAATTGAAAATAGAAGTAATAAGATAATAAAGAAACTTGAATAAAGAAGATAAGGTGAGGATACCTTACTTGAGTGTGTGACTCCAAATGCCTGGGAAAAGATTATTGAGAGAATAGAGGCACCTTGGGTGGAATATAGAGAGGGGATGTAAGAATAATGATGTGATATAAGGATTTTTAGTGAATGGAAATGGTATATTGGGTGTGTTTATATAGGAAATATTCGGGGAATTCTTTAATATTTATCAAACTTAGGTTTTGGAATCTATATAAAAAATAATCAAAACCAAAAACCTTACCATGTTTTTTGCCCATGGTTTCTTAAAAATGAGTTTTTTTCATTATTTTATAAGGACAAGGACTATTCTTAATAAAATAATTCCATTTCTTATGTGGAGGCGAGTCATACTCCTAAATAAATGATTTCAAAACCTTAAAATATATTAATGGTTTTGGAGGATTCATAATGGATATATAAATTTAATAAAATAAACTTAAAATTACATTATTTTAAATTAAAAACATATATTTGGTATTGAGTACACTTTATAGTATTTATTACATACCTTTTGGATCATTATGATTTCATAATACACAACATATATTTATATGGTATTTAATTTTTACCTGAAAATTCGTCTGTCTTGGAAAATTATGAAAATTTACAATTGAATAATTTATATGTTATGATTAAAAAAATAATATTGATTTTATCTAAATAATTTTATAAATATACATATTTTCAATTTTAAAATAATAATTGAAATTTATTGATAAATATAGGGTTTTTATCAATAATAGTTTTCAAACCCACCCATCGAGTATGACAAGTTCATGAAAACTATTTTCGAAGGAATGAACAACCGAATGGGATACAAGCTAGTGTGTCTTTCGTTATGACCATGAAAGTATATAGGATTTAGTTAAGGTTTGGATTTAGTATCCCTTAGACATGAGTCCCAAGTAGAGGGGTTCCCTATAATTAGTGGTAAAGGAGAGAGCTCAATGGGCATCTCACTCAGGTAAGGGATGAGAGAGAAGAAGGTGAATCACACAATGTAGTACTGGGTGAGCTAAGGATGATTCGCATAGGGTAGGCCTTCATGATATGGAGATTCATTTGGGTGATGAAAAACCTAATAAATAATACTTGGTAGAGGCCTTACTCTAGGATCTAAGGGTTTCTTCAAGAGTCTCTAGAAGGGTCTCACATAAGTCCTAAGCTTGGTAGGAGACCTTCACACTAGTACTTATCATCTAGGGTGAATGGATTCTTCCATAGGTGTATTATGTTTAAATCAATAGAGGAAATTTAATCTCAAAATTACCATTAATTCCATATTCTCTTGGGTTTTAGAGAGCTACTTGGATGGTTTTGAGGTCCTGGGAAAAGGACTTGGGTGAGAAAATATTTAGGGATTGTTATGAACTTCTATTCATTTTTAGAACCATGAGGAGGATCTTGACTCATGGTGGTTTGGATTTTTAGTTGGGTATTACACCTAGGAGGATACCCAAATTTCTGGAACCATGAGGAGAATATCAAATCATGGTGATTTAGAAGGAGAGGTGGGATTGTATGTGCCACAACCCAAAACATCCTTAACCCAGACTGAAAAGTTCACGATGAAACTCTTCAATTTTCACAGGGGTCAGTGAAGTTAGTGAAGGGATTAATCCAAGGGCCTAGGATTATATCTCAGAACAATTATCGAGTAGGGGTGTGGGGGAACAAATCCTTTGGTATAGACCAATGAGTGTGAAGGGTTACCCATGTAGGGGTCACTCAAGTGGCATGAATTGGGAGAAGGGTCGCCTAGGAATGGGTCGCCTAGGTATGGGTTGCCCAGGTATGGGTCTCCCAGGTACTGGGTTGGGGATCTCTCCCTAGTGAGGATAGTCCATGGTTATTTACCCAAGTAAGTATGTACTACTTAGGCAAAGGAGCTATGAGATCAGAGATCTCACCCTACTTCGTCATCCAATATTTGTTTCATCGTTTCAAAAATTGGAGGTGGAGGGTTTTATTTCTAGATAAGATGGTAGACCTAGGTGAAGAGGTTGTGAAAATGAACTTGTGTTAAATCATTGAATTAAAGGGGTTGCGTTAATGGATTTTGTGAGGGCCTTGCGGGGGAGCTCAAATTCCTTTATAAAATTTGTCTGACTTCCAATAGCCATAACTTTTGTTTCATATCTCTGTTTGGGCTCTATGACCAGTAAAATTGAATATTTCGAATATAAATACACTAATAGATAAGGTTTATACACCAAAATTTCCCATAATACACCCAAAAATCAATTTTAATGTGTCAAAACCTTTTTATCAGTGATTTTTGGAATCCACGACCTACTCCTGGAGGGGGGGGGGGTTCTCTCCACTAAGACACCATATTGGGAATCATTTCAGAGGAATATCCATCCCTCAGTGTGTGAGAATTCTTATGGAACATGGATATCCAATTTTATCATTCTTTTTCAATAGTGACATATTTTTACTCAAACTTGACATTTTCTGTCTAAGTGAGGATCACATCATGAATTCTACAACAAAGTTCTTGGGATTAATTTTTTGGTTTCAGTAATCATCCTTATCAATACTAGTTATTTTATGAATTTTTTTTCATTATCCTTTATCTATAATTTTATGTTTCTCACCTATTAGAAGTTTGATTTACTTTTGGATGAGATAGTTTTCTATCTGTATATTCCAAAAACTAATGTCATTTCAGTTGTACTAACTAGTCTGAAACTTGTCTTCTTCTATTTTCATACCCCCTAGTAATAATTTGAAAAAATGAAGTAAATATGAATTTTTGGTAAGTGAGAAAGTTACCTAAGATTTTTAGTGTGTCCAACCAAGTAATAATACAAATTTTAGGGAATATATAATGAAAACATGATACAATCACCGAATGATTCAACATTGAGTTCACCAAAAAAGTGTATCCACTAGTAGTTCAAGGATGTGGAAAAAACTAAATTACATTTCTTCCTTTATTTCATAGAGAATCAAAATTAGGAAGTCATGTTACACCCTAATTATTTATTTAAAAATAAAATACACACATACTCTAACTCAAAGTAAAGGAAGATAAAACCAAAAAAGTAAATGGATACATAAGATTATGTGGTTTGAACTTTCATTCTATATATATGGGAGAATACTACAACACTTTTAGAATTATAATAATTAAAAAAATTACATCTAAGAATAAATTATTACAATTTTCATAATTTATCATAGTATATATCAACAACCAATCCAACATTCCTTTTATAGAGGTACATTTTCATTCAAATAGGTTGAAATACCATCTAACATTTGCAATCAACCATCCGTTGACCTCAACATTAATATGAGTCTTCCAACGACTCAATAATTATAGCTGGTGGACTATTAACCAATCCAAATGACCAGTCTATAAAACCATCATAAGATTGAAATATTTTGGTAAGATTAACCACAAGCTAAATATTCCAGCTACCACTACTTTGACCAAGATGATATGAACTACCAGAGTATGAGATTCCGATGACTTGAAGAAGCTTCATGATCCTAACACTTCCAAGCACTATTATTAATTAAATAATAATAATAATACCTACTCTTAAAATAAAAAGTAAGTATGAAAATAAAATAAATTTCAAATATATAAAAAGTCTAAAGATCGAAGTGAAGTAGGATTTATTGAATGAAGAATAAAATATGAAAGATTATACTAAAAATCTTTCTCTTATGCCAAGAAATTTCACAAGAGGAGGAATAGGTAAATATAGAGTCAAACTTCCATTCATATGTTTTAATTATTTTAATTTTGGACATTTATCATCCAATATACTTATGATAATTGGAGGATAAAATGATAATGAATATGATTATAGGAAAATCAAAATTACGAGAGATTTATCATATTCCCAGTCAATTTTTTTTCAAAGAGTTCCTTTATAAGGAACTTTCTATCAGTTGAAGTAGGTATATTTAATGGTGAATAATGTGGTGATGATGAAAACAAAGTTCCTATATGTGTCTCTCAAATAGTGCTCATGGAACAAGAGGAATAAGAGGCAAGCCCATCAGAATTTGTGTTAAAATACAACAATGGGTATATTACACATGAAAAAGAGACTAATAAATAATATACTATGTGAATATGAATAAATATGAATTTTAATGAAATATGAAGGCTAATAGAATACAACACACGAATAAAAGAATCCCCAGACAAACAAAGTCAACTACAAGTTGAAAAAATAGTTACATAAAATTAGTTAAGATTTTTAATATTGTTATTTAAAAGAAGTGTTTGATCATTAAGTACATTAATTATACCATTTTTCTTACAGATAAGGAAGTAAATAAACTGAAAAAATAGATTATAGAATTTTAGAAGAAAAAAGAGAAAAATAAATTTATTATAAATAAGGATACTAAAGATAAAGGTGAATGAACGAATAAAACTTCTATAATTAGCTATTATGAACAAGATATAAGAGATGGAAATAATTTTTTTAGAAGTGAAATTATAAAGGAAGATTACTTATACCTAATAATAAAATGAAAAATTTCATTCTAGAAGAATTTATAGGTCGAAATAAAATTAAAAATCTAATCAGATATTGAAAGGAAAAAAATCCAAAAAATGTGTATTCATCAATTAATAATTTTCAAGAAATAATTTTACAAAGGGGATTTATATGGTTTTAACATTTAAGGGGTGAAAATAAATCAATACAACAATCCATTCAACAACATAAGTTTTATTAGAATTGAATATTTTAGGGAAAATACAAGTGTTATGGATTATTATCCATAAGGAATATAGTTTTTGGTATAATATGACTCTACGTAGTCTAAGGAGAGAGAAGGAATATAGGGGGAGACAATAACCATAGATAAGAACTAGGAAAAGTACTAAATAACTTGAGAATAAAGTTGAAGTAAAGAATATATTTGGATGAATACAAGTATTCTATATAAGATGTGATCAAGAAGGGTACACCTCAAATGTATGTGTTGTTTTTATCCTATAATCATTGAATATATTTCAGAGTTTAAAAAACAATCAAAATAAAAGTTTGATGGAGAAATAAGAAAATATAGTTGAGGTATAATTTAAAGATTTGAAATAAAAAAATCCTTGGATTAAGATAGTGTGTATTCATATCACATGACTGGTGATCTAAAAAACTATAAAAATGTTAATAAATATGAATGAGGAGTAATGAAATTTGGTAATGATAGCTTATTAAAGGTAAAAGGTATTAGAACAACAAACATTAGAAAAAATAAAATTAGTCTAGATAGCATATTGTTTTTTTATTGGTTAAATCAAAACTTTTTTGTGTATTACTAATATATGATATTATAAATGATGCCATATTAAAAAAATGTATGCATAGTTAAAAGAATAGAAAATGGGGCTATTGTAACAAGGGGTTTGAGAACCCCCATAAATATTTTTCAAGTTATGGATTAAATTGTAGGTTTTTACTTAAGTAAACAATCAAAAAATGAGTTATAATATAGAAGGATTAGTTACCATGGCCAATAGAATATGAATAGGTTTATTAAATAAAAATATATGAGGAATTTACCATTTTCGAAATAGGATAACACCGATGTCTATAAAACATGAATAAAGGGAAAATGGTTAATAAACTCATAAGTGAGTTGAACTATAAACTTCGAAGCCTCTTTAACTGATTTACTCTGATGAATGTGGTATTATTAATAAGAACACAAAAAATGGAGAAAGATATTTCATCACATTCATAGATTATTTCACAAGAATTACATGCATCATGTTTATGTCACATAAGTTACAATCCTTGAAAAAATTAAAGAGTTTTAGAAGAATTATAGAGAGGAAAAGAGGCTTGTACTTGAAGATATTGAAATCAGATAATAAGAGTGAATATTCTAATTGATAATTCACTAAATATTTTAACAATAATAGATTCAGATATGAATTCAGTGCTCCTTATATACATAAAAAATAGATTTGTTTAATAGAAAAATAGGATTCTAGTTTATATGGATAAAACTATGATGAAAGTTCATGAAACCTCAATATATTACTAGTTATACGCCATTACAACTATTGGAATAATTCAGAATATATGTCTCATAAGTCCAAACTCAAACATGAATTCTTATGATATGTGTATCAAAAGAAATTAAAAATTTAAACACTTTAGTTTATTATAATTCTATACATGATCAAGAAGAAATAAAAATTGGAGGAAAATTTTATAAAAAATATAAAGATGGAATTTTTTTTGCATACCCACAAAATGGGAAACTATATAGATTTTAGAATAATAAATCAAAAATAATATTTGATAGTAATGATCCCACTATCTTTAAAAATGAATATGTAATTATAAATACTATAATTTTATATGATAGGAATGATGTTTTAAGTTCTATATTTTTTATGAAAATGAAGAAAACACATAGATTCATATTAAAGATGCATATTCTTCCTTTTCTAGTGATAAAGATAAATAATTAAATCTTAAAGGGATAAATTAAAGGATAAGACAAATTTTTATGCTGAGAACATTATTATAGACCCATATAAAGGTGTTTAAACAATAAGAAAGATCATTTTTAATAGACATACCAATATACTATAAAATCTTGAACCTCAAATAATTGACTAATATTTTGAACATAAAGATATAGTTCAATCTATGAATGAGGATCTTTATTGAATTGAGAAGAAAAATGCATAAAAATGTTATAAAAAATAAACAAAAGAATGTTATTTGATAAAAATGGGGCTTTTAAAATATTATGGATGAGAAAGGTGAAATACCACGAAACAAGTCTAGTCTAGTTTGTAATGGGTACTCACAGATTTAAGGGATTGAATTTGATGAAATATTTCTTTCAATAGCTAAAATTGAATCTATTAGGAAATTTATAGCTATTTTTTCTATGATATGTTTTAAAATATTCCAAATGGATATTAAATTATAGTTTTTAAATGGAAGTATTGAAAAATAAGTGTACATAGAAAAACCTAAAGGATCTGTGCTAGATTTATATAGAAGCAAGGTATGCAAGCTATATAAATCCCCACATGGGTTGAATCATGATCCAAGATCTTGGTTCTTTAATCTTTATGAGTATCTAAAAAGTATAAAATTTTAGAAAGGGAAGGTGTATAGCATTTTTTATGTGAAAAAAATCAACACTACTTCACTCTTTGTGATTATGAATGTTAATGATATAATATTTGATAGCAATAAATAAAGATTGACCAAAGAGTTCACAAGGAACATGAAAGAAAGGTTTGAAATGTTAATTATTAGAGAAACAAGATTTTTCTTTGGAATAAAAATTATTCAAGTATTAGGTTATATTTTTATCACACAATAAAAATATATAAATAATATTTTGTATATGTTTGACATCAAGGAAGATAGAGTGGTTTCCACACCAATTTAGGTGGGAATAAAGCTAGGAAAGGATTATGGAGGGAATTTTTTTAATGAGAACTAGTTCAAAAGTTAAATTTAAAATCTTATGTACTTGAAAACAACAAGGCCTGTAATTGTGCATGTTTTTACCCTTTGTGCCTGGTTTCAATCTAATCCAAAGGAAACACATATTTTGGATATAAAGAGTATCTTAAGATACATTTTGAATATATTAAATTATTTACTAATGTATAATAAAATTAATGAGATGGATATGATAGGATTTAATAATTATGACTATATAGGGGTCGTTGATGAAAATAAATCTACATATAGTGGAGTATTTTTCATTTTAAGAAGTCATGATTCATGGAATTCAAAGAAGAAAACATTAGTGACACTCATATCTACTTAGGATGAATATGTGGATGAATCACAAGAATCTAAAAAAATGATATGGATGAATTCATAATTTAAATTATTGAATTTGGAAGATAAGTTTCCTTAAATTATATGTTTTGACAATGAGAGTGCTATAAATATTTCCAAAAACTCCAATAGAACACTCCAGGTCAAAAAAAATTGAGATAAAGTACCATTTTATAAATGAGTAAGTTGGAGAGGGTATTTTAAGTATGGAATTTATTCCCTCTAAAAAACAAGTTGTTGATTTTTTTTCAAAACCTATCATAATAGAAATGTTTGAGAAGATAAGGTTGAAAATAGAAGTGAAATTCACTCCCTCTCACTGAGGTATTCAATTTTTTGAGTTCCCTACTTTATTCTTTCTTACTTAAATTGTTGCGAAGATTATGTATTTAGGGGGAAAAACTTTCCAATATTTTTGTGTAATCTATTTTAATTTATGTACTGATTTTTGTAGGAAACAATATATAAAATCCATTACTAATTGTTTTTTTGTGCATACATGAAGATATTACCAAGTCAATATGAGTTATTTTTATGAATAACATTGATGATTGATTTAGTCACTCTTTTGTTTCAATACCTATATAGCTCACATAGACTTAGAGATGATAATTTCAGGAATAATTTCCTTGATTTAGACAAATTGTTCCCCTATCTTATGTACTCTTTGGTTTTATTATCAACAAGGGGGAGATAAATGAGTAAATATAGAAAAAAAATCCAAATGGGGAGATTGTTGAACCCTAAAGAATGATGTTTTATCTATTGTTAATAATTATTTATATGTGATGATTGAAAAACTTTTCTTCATATTAAAGACTAGTACTGTTGAAATAAAAGTGTTATCTATAAAATTTTATGGAAGTTTGATTCTCCTAGAATGTGAGTAAATTTGGAATTGTATGTAATGTTTGATAAGATAAATGTTAAATAATTTAGAAAAACTATATAATGTGGTATATATATGAAGGATTATATAATTAGTGTTTATATACTCTTGGATGAATATTTGAGAAGGCTGTATTTTCATTAAAAGTCCCTTGAAGTAATTTAATGAAGTTTGAATTTCCATGTTTATAGTATAGATTTTTATTCTAGAGCTGAAGATGGATAAGTCCCAAAGTCACCCTGAGTTTATATGAATTCATAAGGCATTTTGTATGTCTTACTAAGTTATATATGGATTCAGAAGGCATTTCATATGACTTACTAAGTTTTTGTATGGATTTAGAAGGATTTATGTTTGAATTGAGGAAAATATTATGATTTCATGTAGTTTCATATGACTTAAAAGTCATACAAAATGGATTTTGTAAGTCTTCTTGCTACACTATATGACTTTGATAGTTAGAAATTTTTATGGGTGTTATTGTATGGAAAATAAAAGTTTATTAAATGTGAATGATTATAAAGGATAAGATTTAAAAATAACAATACTATGTGTAATGTTCTTAATGGATTAAAACATCATAATGATGATTTTGATTGTAGTTAAATATCAAAGGAATTACATGCCATAACATGGTACATATTGGAAGATAGTGAAACTATATAAAGAATATGGCCACACTATAGTGGAAATAATATTGAGAATCATGGCTTCAAAACGTTTAGATAATGAACACCACACCATGGTGATGAGAATTTCAAGTGAAAGATACATATATGAGAAATGAGAAGTTTAACTATTCCATAGAGGTGGTTGTAGTGTATTGAATAATAGAATAAGTCTTGAGAAGAAAAATAGGGACAAAATGAACACCACATCACAATTATGGTCATTTTAGATAAGAAGACCACCTATGATAAATGATGAGGTAGACTATAATGTGGTTTATTTTTGGTGAGTGTTTTGAGAATATCTAAATATAAGAAGGTCTAAGGACTAGAAGGGGGAGATCCATGCCAAAAAACATGTCATGTTGCTATATGATTAATATAAACATAGAACTTGTGAGATTTTTAAAGATTTTTTGGTTGTATTATTTCAAATACCACATGGAGGATTAAAGAATGAGTCTTTAGAAGATTTGAAATAGTATTATCTAGAATATTTAGGAGATTGAAGACCAAGTCTTTGAGAAATTTAAAAGTTTTGATAAATGAGGATGTAATATCCACATAGTATTCTATGAATATATATAAACATAACTTAATAAATAGAACGTGTTTAGAATTTTGAGAGAGGATAAGTGATGCAATTTTATATCAAAAAATAATAGAGAATAGCTATAGGGGATTGTTGTGAAAGGAATAGGAAGTTGAAAAACATCTATGGATATTGTGTTGATGTTCATATATTCATCAATGATTATTTTTAGAAGTATTTTATTGTTTTGTTGATGTGATATTGTAATTAGTTGGTGTAATAAGTTTTACAAGTTCAAGGGTACACCCTTTCTCGAGTTCATTTTAATAATATGAAGGGAGCTATGTTTGTGGGATAATAATCATGAAACACTAGGTATTTAGTCATCATTAAAGGATGCAAACCTCATTAACAGATATATTGTGTCCATTTTATTTTGGAAGCAGTGAGTATCTTGAGAGAGAGGAGTTGAATAAGCATGAGAGTTAAATGTGAATTTAAATAACGATACAAAATTATCCACCCCCTATAAGTGTGCATCAATTTTCATGTGTTATATTAATATTAATTTTTTGTGATCCCAAGATATACTAACCAAGTAAATTGATGAGAGTTATCCTTGAATTATTTACTAAAATTCATGGGAACTACCACCTATCCCTTAATATAAATAGTCATGTCTGATTCCATGCACTAACCATCAATATTCTTCCTATCATATAAGGTATACCAAATTACCTTATACTCAGAATTATATAACCATTACCATTTTACTTTCTCTAATAATGCATATTTTACATTAAAACTATACATAACTAAAATATTCTCCCCCTTATCCATTTACAAATAGAAATAATCTAACAAACCCATTAACTACCACTTTCATTTTTCTTCCATAAGTACATGAGTTAGAGTCTTTATAATTAAATTAATAACTTTGACATTCAATTTTCTTAGTACATAGGAAAGTTTAAAATAAAATTTTTTAAGATAATATATCCACCTTTTCTACCACATGTTTATATACCCTTATGATAAGATATCAATTAAACTATCATGATCTGTATATACCAATAACATCTCACTGATTATAAAATATCTCTAAATTTTAGGGAATGAATCAACAAAACTAATTACAAATCATGAATAGGATAATTATTATCATGATGAATCAATAATATTTATGTGAATTCTATGAATTAATATTCATTCACAGAGAAAAATCCCACATTTAATTCAAAATAATTTTAGTACACTACATCGATATCAATCAATTTATGAAAAAATAACTGACATAAAATAAAATATCTCATTAAAATCTACAAATAATTATTATAAATTCCCATTAAATTCAAAATTCACCCTCTTTCTATTCAAAGTTATCATATGTGAAGCAAACTTGGATAAATATAGAGTGAACCTATAGTAATATCCATATAATACGTTAAAACTTCTAATTTTTTTCCGCTAGAAAGACATAATTTCCTTCACCTTGTTAGAGTTAACATAAATTCTATTATAATATATAACATGACTTTTAAATACTACTTATTTAATTAAGAAGTGATATTTAGAGATCTTTGTATACAATTAATGCTCATAGAAAATCCCTAAAACAATTTATAGATATTTTGATTTATTTATCATTGATCTTGAGAAAATAAAACATATCATCCACAAATACTATCATGGATGTGTTAAAATACTTGTGGAAGCTTTGATTCATAAAATATATAAACTCTGAAGGGGAATTCATGAGTCTAAAATAAAAAATAAAGACTTATAATTTCTATAATAACTTAAAAAAGTACCCTTGGTTTGACTTTCTCTCTTACCACAACATTTTGATTTTCAAAATAGTAATCAATTTTTGAAGAATATAGTGACCCATTTATGTAATAAAATTAACATTAATGACGAGGAAAAGATATATATTCTTTATATTCACATGATTTAACCTCTATTAATAAAAAATAAACCATATAATACCCAAAAAATATTGTAAAATAAAAAAAGTGATGTTGATGGTGACACACTTGACCGAATAAATCCTCTCTACTAGAATTCATTAAATTATGTATTCAGTTACCATAATTTCACTATTTACATGTAGTAAAAAGGTAGATATGTTATATTTTTCCTAGGGAAATGATCAATAGATAATTCCATAACACTTTTTAGAGTCAATGAATGGAAATTATTAGGAAATGACTATAGATACATGTTGGGTCTTATCATAATTTTAAATTAGTTATCCACCTCCATGGATTAAAGAGATAAACCTTCCAACTAAATAGATATCAGTCCAATATATGGAAATATTTAACCACTTCTACTAACATTGACCCTCCATTCCCCTTATAATGTATTGATAAATATATTCTAAGAAATAAAAAAATATGTTTTCATCTTGAGGACTAAGAAATCCCATTATATTTTAACACCATGAATTATTATAAAACAGGATGGGGACTTGAAAATTTGTTTATAATTATGACACATTAATGTATAAATCTTCATGTATTAAGGCATAAAATCCTCTTATAGACCAATCTGATCCACTATCTATATAGAGAAAAAATATGATGCCATAACATGAAATTATAAAGAGTAGTGTAAATCAGAATAGTACATAACAAAGTGGAATGTAACACCCTGAGATTTTATGAAAAATATTTTTTTTATGTCTTATGTTATACGCAACACCAAAGGAATCTTTCACAACACACAATAATGACTTGGCTTGTATTACACGCAATCACGACCTTCCTCGATAGCGTGTGTAGTACGCAATACCGGGTTTCACTAAACAATGATATATTATTATGGACTAGACATTATGAATAGTATTAACTAAATTTTGAATTTTATAACATTATTATTCATCTTACACATTTTATATAACATGGTAAGAGAACAAAATAAATTTTTCGGGTAAAATAAGTATTTTTCAAAAAATGCAGTTTGGCCGCCTTTTGATGGCGCACCCACATTAAATCTAGTTTTTGACATGTTTATAAGTTAAATTTGACAAAATAAAATTCTTCCTTGGAATCAGGATATAAAAATTTACTTTGGATAAATTTTTGATACTTTTCTGATAACTTTCATATTTTGATGAATAGTAAAAATACACTAATTTTTAATTAAAAACAACTTTTTTAATTGAGACAATTTATATGGTAAAATTATAATATTTAATGGTTTTAAAGTATAAATAGAATATATTTTTACCATTTAATATAATGTATGTCATTATCATTAATTTCACATTTAATTCATAGGTAAAAACATTTCAATCTTTGGCAATGTTTTAACTTCTAAAACCCGTTTTCTTAACGGGATTAATTTTAAATTAATTACTGAAACTTATGTGTTTTGAATTTTGAAAAATGGATTCCATATTTAGAATCATTGGGTCTAAATTAGGTTAATAGGCTACTTTTTTTGGGCATTATGAATAGTAACTACGGTAAATTTTATTTACCATAGTTAAAGGTAAATCGGGTAATTAAGGGTAAGTATAAGATTATAAAATTACTCTAATACTTGCCAAAATCCTATTGGATGAATAAAAGTCGACCCATATCACCTAAGGTCAGGAATATATTTATTTCATGGACTTCTAACCATGAAATAATATAATTATTTTTAAAACCAAGGAAAGTGACAATATGTCACTCTCTTAAATCTTATAAGTATAATAATTTTAATTTAGTGATAAACATCATGAAACTTAGGATATAAATAGTATCCAGAAAGATAATACAATTATCTAAATAATATTAATTAATTTAGATTTTTTAGGTATTAAATAATTATCATTAATTATGACACAATAGTGATGTTGAAATTATTTTATTAATTAAAATATCAAATAAATGGTTTTAAAAATATTAAAATAAATATTATATGAACTATTTAATGTGATCCACTAATTTTCTAGATACATATGACATTTTATGAATCTATTAAATCTTTTAGTTCAAACATATCTTCTGTATATATTTTATTTAAATTCAAATAAATGAATAGTGTCAAAATTGACACTATTGTTATTTTATAAAAATAACATTTTATAAAATTGTTTAAAAATCACAAAAATATTTAAAAATTATAAATTAAAATTTATATGGTCTAAAATGTCATAAAGGGTAAAATTATGGAAAATTCACAACACATTTGTAATTATTTATAATAATTTAAAATTTAGAATATTATTACCACAAATACCATTAAATTGATAAATAAGGATAAATCAAGTTGATAATGTTTAAAATAAATTCCTAACATGTCTAAATTTTATTGGTTGATGAGATTACAACCCTATCTCATCTAAGCTTTGGATATGAGTCATTTTGGAAGTTTTTATGTGGGGTTGGGATTTAATATAAACTAATATTTCTTATATTTCCAAAGGTGCCCCTCTCCTCCCTTATAAAAGGGCACCTCCTCCCTCTCCTCCTCACACCAATTTGAGCCTTTAAGCATGGCCAAAATCTGCCCATTTCATTTCCCCACTTCCTTATAAACCTACTAGAGGTACTGGTATTCTCAAAAGAACAACTCTAGTGCCCAAAGAGAAAGTTTAAAAGAGGCACTTCGAGAAAGAGGTAATACCTTCTACCATTTTCTTCAAGTTCCATTCTTCTTCTACTCCCTCTTCTTTAGCTGTTTCATTATGAAGTAATAAAATAAGTATCCCTCATATACTGATATGTTATTATAAATATGAAACAACCCTATTTCACCTCTTATCCATCCTACGGTAAACAAAATCACCGCGCGTGCGTACGTACGGAATACCGTCTCCACACCGTGGTGTAATATGTTTTCCACCACCACCTTACTTGGATGGGTATAATGGTGAAAATAAATAGCTATATATGATTATTGTGAAGTGGTATTGTTTATGAAATATTATACATACACTTCAATACAATTCCACGATCATGGGAATGATATCATCGCTCGTGCGTACGTACGACCTACCCTCTCCACGATGTGATGCGACTCGTTCTATATGATCTCCATTGAATAATGACCATATAAATGAATTTAATGAATGAATATGATATATATTACACTAATACGATTCTGTAAATGATATATATATATCCTATAAAGAGTAATACTAATTTATTCGAAAAAACATGCATAAGAACATAAAGCAATAAACACCCGAATAACAAGTAGCAATGAAATATTACTACTAAGAAGATACAAATATGACCATATATGATATCATAACAATGAATATGATTCTTTAATAAGTCAATTGACATTATTTAAACAATATTATAGGAGGTTTGGATTTATACGAAGCATATCAGACCTAAGGTAAGGGAAAATCTCACAATCTCATTTTTATCTGAGATTGTTTATACTTTGGTATTTATTGGGGTGTATTTTATCATCCAAATCCATGTTTCCTTAGTATTTAATATTATTTCCATCCACCTACAATTTTTTAAATCCAATTTTACCCATTATTGAGTTTTTAGTAAAAGATATGAAAGGAATCTTTTGTCGTTTTTAGTACGAGGTACTTTTTGACTTTTCTGACCAAAGTACGAGAAGAATGTTTTTTTAACTTATACGGCATGAATGGATTCATAGAAAATTATTTCCATGAATATTCATTTACAAGTTTTCAAGTTTATTTTTAATCAACTTCTTTTAGTTTAAAATTTTATGACATGTTAAGAAAGGAAAAATGTTTTTGAAGTATAAAGGATATTTTTTTCAAGAATAGAGTTCAAGTGTTTTATCAAAATTATTTTCCATCTAAGATAATATAGGGTTCTGTTTCTATCCCTATTTTTACATTGATTTGATTATGTTTTTATGGAATTATTTTTATGATTTCCTTTTATCTTATATGAATTTTGTTATGATGTTTAAGATTTCCATTTTTATTAAATGGGTTATGCTATGATGTATGATTTATGATTTTTTGGCACACATAAAAATGGTTTCATTATGAGATAGGTGGGACCTATATCTCCCTCCAATTCATTGGGTAAATATTTATATATCATGAGATAGACATGGCTGGAATAGCAGGTTAAACCGGTTCAGTGAAACAGGACTGAAACGAGGAGTGAACTCAGTTCAGAAATGGACTTTGTCCGCTAAGATAGTCTTGGAAATGAGTCTTGAATACTAAGAAATGATTTTATATGATTATGTGTGTATGCCACAAAGCTTCATGTTTTATGTTTTGATTATTGGGATTACATTTCACTTTTATGATTTATCCCATGTTATGATCTCTTTTACAGGATACGATTTTCAAAATTTTATGTTCTTATGAATATGATATGTTTGATATTTCTTTTGTTTACCCTTACTGAGCATTTGAGCTCACCCTTTTGTATGTTTTTTCCCCAGGTCAGGAAGAAGGATATTAAGTAGGATATGCCAAAAAGGGAGTCTAGATATGATGAAATAAATGGGAGACAATGTAGATGATTTATGAACCAGTTGTTTATGTTTCACAGTTTCTAATGACACTATACCTATACGGCCCTTTCATGGTTTTGTTATATGTTGTAATAAGTATGATTCCATTTTGAAGTAGTAACCATGTATGTAAAGTATGGGTCGTTATAGTTGGTATCAGAGGAAAGGTATAGTCAACCTTTGGAAACTAGGATGTGAAAGCCTTAGTAAGAAACCTAAGGATATGTCTAACCATAGAACACAAAATTAGTGTTTTAGAAATGGCCATGAACAACCTATGATAAGACCTTAAGTGTGAAATTTTATTCTTGATTATGTGGTTTTCCTATTATAATTAGTGTTTCTCACACTATTCTTATTGGTTTTAGTCAATGGATGGAACCCGAAGGAACCATATTAATGCGGAATGCGATGGGCAATGCAATGATTGTCCCCCTGAGCAACCAAACATTATGGGAGCTAGAATGAAAAATCTTGTAGCCACACTCACACAACTTTCTCAAGCCATGAATCATGAATTACTTCCAAACAAGAAAAGGAAAGAGCAACGTTCTGTTGAATCCTTCATGAGGCGGCATCCACCTTCATTCAGCGGGTCTTCTGATCCATTAGTGGATGAACAATGGATCAACACCACTGAAAAGATATTTTCAGTTCTTCAATGTTCTGAACATGATAAATTCATCTTAGCAGTATATTGTTTGGAAGGTGATGCTGATCAATGGTGGAATCTTATTAAGAATATGAGGCAAAGGGATGAAATTGAGTCCATGGAATGGGACGAGTTCAAGAACTTATTTTTCAATAAGTATTTCCCTCGTATTCTTTGAACAAATATGGAGAAGTAGTTTCTTGAACTGAAGAAAAAGGATGATGAATCCGTTGGTTCCTACGAAGCAAATTTTACAAGACTTGCAAGGTACGCTTCTAGAATTATTATCCAACCTGAGAGTAAGATTGATCGATTCTTTAGTAGCTTAAAACCAAGTCTTCGAAGGGTGTTAGACATAAGGGACTTCAATAGCTGTGAGGAAATTGTTTGATGTGCTCTCATGGTTGAGATGGAGATTGGTGTAACCCATCAGTCACATGGGTTTGATAAGAAGAGGAAAATGGAATTCAAAGGAAAATCTAAAGACCACACTGAAAAGAAGATTAGTTTTCCCTTATGCTCAAAGTGTGTAAAGAAACATGAAGGAAATTGTCTTAAGGGGACAATCAAATGTTATAATTGTGGAAAATAAGGTCATCGGGAAATTGAATATCGAAATAATGGGAAGAAGATGTCTAATGATGCAAACAAAGGAAGGGATACACAAAATGCACCTACTACACTTAAATGTTTCAAGTGCAAGGATATAGGGCATTATTCCAATCAATGCCCAAATATAAGGGTTGATGATGATGATCGACGTCAAAAAACTCTTAAGGCCAAAGACAAAGGAAAGTCATATGCAATTACTATCGGCGATGTGGAGTACGAAAACGAAGTGGTGAGAGGTACACTTACCATCCACTCTAAAGTAGCAAATGTTTTATTTGATTCTAGATCCACCCACTCTTTTATTTCTGAAGAATTTTCTAAGGGAATCACCGTATTACCTCAACAATTAGATGTTGATTTGTCTGTGACAACTCCTAATGGCACAACGGTTGCATCAAATGTTTTCAATTCTTCTCCGATTGAAGTTTGTGGTAAATTGATTCCTGAAAATCTTGTGATCCTTCCTATAGTGGAATTTGATGTGATTCTTGGCATGTATTGACTTTCTTTATATGGATCTCATATCAATTTCCAAAGAAGGGAAGTCACATTTCATATTCCAGATCAATCTATGATCGTCTATCGATGCAAGGATTAACATAACCTTCTAGTGGAAATTTCTTCCATATTATGGGTCTTGATTCCACTAAATGAAGGTTATTTATCTCAAATGGTTGGGGATAAAATCACGATTAAGAATATTCCCATTGTACGGGAGTTTGATGATGTCTTTCCTGAGGTATTTCCAGGTCTTCCACCAAATCATGAAGTTGAGTTTTCAATAGAACTCATACCAGGTGCTTTGCCTATTTCAAAGACACCTTATAGAATGCCCCCAATTGAGTTGCAGGAATTGAAGAAGCAACTCCAAGAGAATCTTGATAAAGGATTCATATGCCCTAGTGGGTCACCTTTGGGAGAACCTGTTCTGTTTGTTAAGAAGAAAGACGAATCAATGAGACTCTGCATTGATTATCGAGAACTTAACAAGATCACTATCAAGAACAAATATCCTCTCCCACGCATTGATTACTTATTTGACCAACTATGCGGAGCTCAATACTTTTCCAAGATTGATCTTCGTTCAGGGTATCATCAATTAAGGGTCAAAAGGTAGGATATAGCAAAGATGGATTTATGTACAAGGTATAGACACTATGAATTTATAGTGATGCCATTTGGTCTTACTAATGCCCCTGCTATCTTCATGGATCTGATGAATAGAGTCTTTATAGACTATCTTGATCAGTTTGTGGTAGTCTTTATAGATGATATTCTTATCTAATCAAAGAGAAAGGAAGAACATGAAGATCACTTGAGAATTGTATTAAAGACCCTAAGAAAGGAGAAGCTTTATGCCAAATTTACCAAGTGTGAATTTTGGCTTCAAAAAGTTTCATTTTTGGGTCACATAATCTCAAAAGAGGGGATATCTGTGGATCCAGCAAAAATAGAGGTTATCGAAAGATGGTCGAGACCAACAACAGTAACTGAGATTTGAAGTTTTCTTGGTTTTTCTGGATATTACCGATGTTTTGTGAAATATTTTTCAAGGTTATCTAACCCACTCACCAAGTTGACTCGGAAAGGAGTTACGTTTGTTTTGACGGAGGAATGTAAAGATAATTTCAAGGAGTTGAAAAGAAGTTTATCCAGTGCACCTGTGCTCACACTACCTTGCAGTGGATAAAGGTTTGTGATCTACAGTGATGCATCCGAGAAGGGACTGGGGTGTGTTCTCATGAAAAATGATATGGTGATAGCTTATGCCTCAGGACAGTTGAAAATCCATGAGAAAAATTAACCAACTCATGATTTGGAGTTAGCTGCGGTAATCTTTGCATTAAAGATTTTGAGGCATTATCTTTATGGTGAAAGGTGTGATATTTATAGTGATCATAAAAGTTTAAATTATATTTTCACACAAAAGGATCTGAATATGCGTCAAAGAAGATGGTTGGATCTGATTAAGGATTACGACTGCTCAATTCATTATCACCCTGGGAAAGTAAACAAGGTGGAAGATGCATTAAGTTGACAAGACCATGCGAGCTTATCCATGATGAGGATAACAAAAGATCCAATATTTATGGATTTACAAAGGATGGATCTTGGAATTATAATGTAATGGGAAAAATCTTATCTTTCTCAAATGAATGTTCAACCATCTATACACGTGAAGATTAAAGAGGCATAGAAAGAATATGTAGAGTTACAAAAGAAGGTGAGAAATGTTCCTGAATTCAACCTTGATTGTAATGGGATAATAAGGTTCAGGAATCGGGTTTTTGTTCCTCCCATCCCAGAATTAAAGAAGGAGCTACTGGATGAGGCTCATAGTTCTTCATTCTCTATTAATCCTAGAAGCACGAAGATGTATAGGGACCCGAAAGAGTACTTCTGGTGGGATGGCATGAAAAGAGATTTTGCTGAATATGTCTCTCGATGCTTGGTTTGTCAATAAGTTAAAGTTGAGAGACAAAATTCTTTGGGAATGTTACAACCATTACCCATACCAGAATGTAAATGGGAAAACATCACTATGGACTTTGTCATCGGACTTCCTAAAACATCCAAAGGCAACAATGCTATCTGGGTTATAGTTGATCGTCTTACGAAGTCGGCACACTTCATTGCTATTAGAGAAGATTTTTCTCTTGATCAGCTTTCCAGGATATATGTAAAGGAAGCGGTAAGATTGCATGGAGTATCACTTTCCATTATATCTGATCAGGATTCGAGGTTTACCTCGAAATTTTGGCGAAGTCTTCAGAATGCTCTAGATACAGAGTTGAGTTTCAGCACTGCTTACCATCCTCAGACAGACGGTCAGTTTGAGAAGAAAATTCAAACTCTAGAAGACATGTTGAGATCTTGCTCTATAGATTTCAAAGGTGGTTGGGATCAACACCTATCTTTGGTGGAATTTTCTTATAATAATAGCTTTCACTCCAGTATTCAGATGGCCCCTTATGAAGCCCTCTATGGAAAGAAATGCAGAACTCCAACTTGCTGGGATGGAGTTGGGGAAAGAAAGCTATTAGGACCTAATCTTGTTGATGAGATGGAAGAAAAGGTCCGATCTGTTCAACAACACATAAGATCATCTCAAAGTCGACAAAAAATCTATGCCGATAACCGAAGAAAAGACCTAGAGTTTGAAGTGGGTGATAAAGTGTTCTTATGAATATCTCCCTAGAAGAGGGTAATGAGATTTGGAAAGAAGGGAAAGTTGATCCCTAGATATATCGGTCCTTTCAAAATACTGGATCGTGTTGGGAAGGTAGCTTACCGATTGGTGCTTCCACCGAATCTCTCTCAAGTTCACGATGTGTTCCATGTATCTCTCCTGAGAAAGTACATACCCGATCCTTCACATGTACTCAACTCAGAAGTTGTACTGCTGGAGCAAGATCTTTCTTATGAAGAACAACCGATAGAGATTCTGGATCATAGCGAAAAAGTCCTACAGAACATGACCACTCTCTTGGTGAAAGTTTTATGGAGTAACCACCAATTAGAAGAAGCTACAAGGGAACTTGAGGATATGATGAGGGAGAGGTATCCTCATCTGTTTGTAATGAAGGGATGAATTTTGAGGGTGAAATTCATTTTAAGGGGGTAGAATGTAACACCCTGAGATTTTATGAGAAATATTTTTTTATGTATTATGTTATATGAAACACCAAAGGAATCTTTTACAACACACAATACTAACTTGGCTTTCATTACACGCAATCACGACCTTCCTCGATAGCGTGTGTAGTACGCAATACTGGGTTTCACTAAATAATGATATATTATTATGGACTAGCCGTTATGAATAGTATTAACTACATTTTGAATTTTATAACATTATTATTCATCTTACACATTTTCTAGAACATGGTAAGAGAACAAAATAAATTTTTCGGGTAAAATAAGTATTTTTCAAAAAATGCATTTTTGCCGCCTTTTGATGGTGCACCCACATTAAATCTAGTTTTTGACATGTTTATAAGTTTAATTTGACAAAATAAATTTTTTATTTGGAATCAGGATATAAAAATTTACTTTGGATAAATTTTTGATACTTTTCTGATAACTTTCATATTTTGATGAATAGTAAAAATACGCTAATTTTTAATTTAAAACAACTTTTTTCATTGAGATAATTTATATAGTTAAATTATAATATAGAATGGTTTTAAAGTATAAATAGAATATATTTTTACCATTTAATATAATTTATGTCATTAGCAATAATTTCACATTGAATTCATAGCTAAAAACATTTCAATCTTTGGCAATGTTTTAACTTCTAAAACCCGTATTCTTAACAATGGGATTAATTTTAAATTAATTACTGCAACTTATGTGTTTTGAATTTTGAAAAATTGATTCCATATTTGGAATCAGTGGGTCCAAATTATGTTAATAGGCTACTTTTTGTTTTTGGGCATTATGAATAGTAACTACGGTAAATTTTATTTACCATAGTTAAAGGTAAATCGGGTAATTAAGGGTAAATATAAGATTATAAAATTACCCTAACACCTGCCAAAATCCTATTGGATAAATAAAAGTCGACCCATATCACCTAAGGGCCGAACTATATTTATTTCATGGACATTTGACCATGAAATAATATAATTATTATTAAAACCAAAGAAAGTGACAATATGTCACTCTCTTAAATCTTATAAGTATAATAATTTTAATTTAGTGATAAACGTCATGAAACTTTGGATATAAATAGTCTCCAGAAATATAATAAAATTATCTACATCATGTAAATTTATTTAGAATTTTTAGAGATTTAATAATTATTATTAATTATGACACAATAGTGACGTTGAAATTATTTTATTAATTAAAATATCAAATAAATGGTTTTAAAAATATTAAAATAAATATTATATGAAATATTTAATGTGATACACTAATTTTATAGATACATATGACATTTTATGAATCTATTAAAGCTTTTATTTCAAACATATCTTCTGTATATATTTTATTTAAATTCAAATAAATGAATAATGTCAAAATTGACACTATTGTTATTTTATAAAAATAACATATTATAAAATTGTTTAAAAAACACAAAAATATTTAAAAATTATAAATTAAAATTTATATGGTCGAAAATGTCATAAAGTTTTAAATTATGGAAAATTCAGAACACATATGTAATTATTTATAATAATTTAAAATTTATATTATTATTACCAAAAATAACATTAAATTGATAAATAAGGATAAATCAAGTTGATAATGTTTAAAATAAATTCCTAACATGTATAAATTTTATTGGTTGATGATATTACAACCCTATATCATCTAATATTCGTATATGAGTCATTTTGGAAGTTTTTAAGTGGGTTTGGGATTTCATATAAACTAATATTTCTTATATTTCCAAAGGTGCCCCTCTCCTCCCTTATAAAAGGGAACCTCCTCCCTCTCCTACTCACACCAATTTGAGCCTTCAAGCTCGGCCAACCCCTGACCATTTTACTTAACCACTTCCTTATAAACCTACTATAGGTACTGGTCTTCTCAAAAGGCCAACTCTAGTGCCCTAAGAGAAAGTTTAAAGGAGGCACTTCGAGAAAGAGGTAATACCTTCTACCGTTTTCTTCAAGTTCCATTCTTCTTCTACTCCATTTTTTTAGTTGTTTCATTATGAAGTAATAACATAAGTATCCCTCATATACTGATATGTTATTATAAATATGAAACAACCCTATTTCACCTCTTATCCATCCTACGATAAACAAAATCACCGCGCGTGCGTACGTACGAAATACCGTCTCCACGCCGTTCTGTAATATGTTTTCCACCGCCACCTTACTTGGATGGGTATAATGGTGCAAATAAATAACTATATATGATTATTTTAAAGTGTTATTGATTCTAAAATATTATAAATACACTTCAATACAATTCCACGATCATGGGAACAATATCATCGCTCGTGCATACGTACGGCCTACCGTCTCCACGATGTGATGCGACTCGTTCTATATGATCTTCATTGAATAATGATTATATAAATGAATTTAATGAATGAATATGATATATATTACAATAATACCATTCTGTAAATTATATATCTATATCCTAGAAAGAGTAATAAGAATTTATTCGATAAAACATGTATAAGAACATAAAGCAATAAACACCTAAATAACAAGTAGCAATGAAATACTACTACTAAGAAGATAAAAATATGACCATATATGATATCATAAAAATGAATATGATTCTGTAATAAGTCAATTGAAATTATTTAAACCATATTACAGGAGGTTTGGATTCATACGAAGCATATCAGACCTAAGGTAAGGGAAAATCTCACAATCTCATTTTTATCCGAGATTGTTTATACTTTGGTATTTATTGGGGTGTATTTTATCATCCAAATCCATGTTTCCTCAATATGTAATATTATTTCCATCCACCTACAATAGTTTAAAACCAATTTTACCCATTTGGGAGTTTTTAGTAAAAGATATGAAAGGAATATTTTGTCATTTTTAGTACGAGGTACTTTTTGTGTTTTCTGACCAAAGTACGAGACGAATGTTTTGTAACGTATACGACATGAATTGATTCATAGAACATTATTTCCATGAATCTTCCTTTACAAGTTTTCAAGTTTATTTCTAATAAACTTCTTTTAGTTTAAAATTGTATGACATGTTAAGAAAGGAAAAATGTTTTTGAAGTAGAAAGGATATTTTCTTCAAGAATGGAGTTCAAGTGTTTTATCAAAATTATTTTCCATCTAAGATAATATAGGGTTATGTTTCTATCCCTATTTTACATTTATTTGATCATGTTATGATGGAATTATTTTTATGATGTCCTTTTATCTTATATGTATTATTTTATGACGTTTAAGATTCCCATTTTTATTACATGGGTTATGCTATGATATATGATTTATGATTTTGTGGCACACATAAGAATGGTTTCATTATGAGATGGGTGGGACCTATATCTCCCTCTAATGCGTTGGGTAAATATTTATATCTTATGAGATAGACATGGCTGGAATGGAAGGTTAAACCAGTTCAGTGAAACGGGACTGAAATGAGGAGTGAACTCGGTTCAGAAATGGACTTTGTCTGCTAAGATAGTCTTGGAAATGAGTATTGACTACTAAGAAATGATTTTCTTTGATTATGTGTGTATTACAAAAAGCTTAATGTTTTAAGTTATGATTATTGGGATTACATTTCACTTCTATGATTTATCCCATGTTATGATCTCTTTTGCAGGATAAGATTTTCAAAATGTTATGTTCTTATGAATATGATATGTTTGATATTTCTTTTTTTACACTTACTGAGCATTTGAGCTCATCCTTTTGTATGTTTTCTTTTCCCCAGGTCAGAAAGATGGATATTAAGTAGGATATTCCAAAAAAGGGACTCTAGATATAATGAAATAAATGGGAGACAACGTAGATGATTTATGAACCGGTTATTTATGTTTCCCAGCTTCTAAACACTCTATACCTATACGATCCTTTCATGGTTTTGTTATATGTTGTAATAAGTATGCTTCAATTTTGAAGTAATAACCATGTATGTAAAGTATGGGTTGTTATATTAAAGGTATTGCCTTATCCTTAGAATTATCATTCAATTTGTCAATGATAAAAATTTATCCTTGATCTAATGAATTAGATATTTATCCTACCGTTGAGTAATTCTTACTTTTTCATGGGTCACTGATCTAGTTCATATCATCCAATAAAACAATGTCCTCAATCCTAGTACTTGATTGGAAGAAACTAAGCTAACCTTCCATGGAAATTTCTTATAAAATTTATTCAGTAGACCCATCATTATACAACATAATCATGGTAAATATATAGTTTTGTATCAATATCTCATATTCCCACCATCACCAAATGGGAACTACTATAGTGGATTTATTCACTATGTGAAATTTGAATATATATTCATATAGTTCTTCTTAAAGTTCTTCAAATTTAACTTTTGAATAAAAAAATAACACTATACCCTCTTTGATTGAGGAAGGAAAGTAATCAACCTTTGAGTCACTAATATTTTAGAATATCCCACTGTGGTATGATTGAAGTTTTATTTATATGCATAAAATCCAAACAAGATAATCCTTGGATGGATTTTTGGAAAAAATATCATTTCAAATATTTGATATTTAAGCATCTCTTTTACTATTATCTTAAGTTACCAAGTAGATTAATCAAGATAATTTTTTATTTTTTATTAATAAATTTTCAATATATTAGTAAAATAAAGTCAATAAATGTTATTTTTTGGGGTGATGAAAGATGAATCCACCCACTAAATTATTAAACAATTCTTCTGATAAACCAATAGGTAAAAAAGAGTGGATTAAATATATTTTAATACCTATATAGTAAGATTAAATATAGTTTTTATGTACATATAATGATTTTTTATGATAGAATTCATGGAGGATAAAGTCATGTGTTGTTATAGGAAGTTGAACTAACTAAAATAATGTTATAGAGTTTAAAGAGTTGGTAACTAAACTTGATACTAAATAGATTGTAATGTTGCTTTTAAAGAAGATGTTGAAGACAATTCAATAATGTGATAACATTAGTTAAAGTGTGCATAATCCATCTAAATATTTATTAATAAAGACATATATTTTACTTAGTGATAAAAATAACATGGATAAAGGATGAAGAGAATGCATTTGAAGCAGGCATATTAAGGTAGTGTTAATATATTAAAATACTCAAAGTTGAGTATTTAAATGTTTAAAAATACTTTAGAAACAATCTAACGAGATTTAGAATAGTTTTGATAATTCCCACAATTATTTGAAGCTATTATGAGGAAACTTGAATAGATTACAAATTTCCTAAGTTGATTTGAAGATATTCAGAGTTGATTAGAATAATTTTGGAAATTCTTTGATAGGATTGAAAAATGATCAAGTCCTGAAATCTTCATAAGGCACATTTCTATTTTTCATAAGGTTCAATAAATATTTTTAAGGTTCACTTAGAAGTAAGAAAAGATAAAATTAATGAACTTTATAAGGTTATTTCCCAGACTTAATAATGTTGATGTAAAACATCATAAGGTTTATTTAACCTTATGAAATTGAATCAAAGTAGACAAATGGAAAAGGAAAAACATTTTAAGGTTCATTTTGAATATTTTTAAGGTTTATTCAAGGTTTATAAGGTTCATGGACATCATAAGGTTTTCCATATTACTTCTTAAGGTTAAACAAATACATTATATGGTTGTCTTAGTTATAGAAAAATAATAAAGTATGAACTTCATAAGGTCTATTACTAGATTTCATAAAGTTGTTCAGTGATCTTTGTAAGGTTGATTCTAAGAAGAAATCTAAGAAATTTTCAAGGTGAGGTACATTATAAGGTTTTCCTCTAAACTTCATAAAGTAGAATATTAACTTTATATAATTTTAAAAGGAACTTCATAAGTTTCAATATAACTTTATATGGTTAAGTAAAAACTTCTTAAGGTTTATCATACACATTATAGGATTGTTTAGATTTCATAAGGTTAATGTAAAGAATTATTAAGGTTCATTGAGTTCATAACGTTCAACAATTTGTAGAATTTTACGATTTTAAAAGAATGAAAAATTCAAGAAATTATAGAATTAATAAATCTAGAAATTAAGTCCCTTGATGCTATTTGTTGAACATAATTGAATAAAATATCACCAAATAATTGTGATTAAATATTAATTAATAGGAACTAATATTTTTATTATTAAGAAGAATATAAATTAGTGAATTTTTATGATAATTAAAATAGAATTCAGAGCTAAAATTAAGAGACCATCATGACTATAAAGAAATGTTCTATGCCCTAATAATATTTTTCTATATAATTTTAATACAAAAATGAATATTGTTTTACTATATATTTTATGGGAATATTTTGAGAATAAATATCATGAGAATTATAGAAGAATAAATGGAGACATATTTTTCTAGGATAAAATGAGAAAGAAATGAATAAGGGTATTCTTAAAAATGTAGTGGAGATAAATAGTTGAGGGAAAAGGGAATATCTTTAATCATGGGAGAACAGACATGAAAATACAATGAAGAAAATTAAAGTAAATACTAGTAACACACCCATGTAATAAAGTTGAGTAAAATGAGTTGTATAATCATTGCACCAAGATTATAGAATATATTTTTTATGTTAAATATATAGAAAAATATATATAATCCTAGGACATGAAGGCTTAGAAGAAGAAATATAATTGTACTGATTATCACTATAAAGAAAAATGAGAAACATTATATATATAGAGAGAAAGATATATATATATATATAGAATAACTCTAAAATGCACTCTAGTGAAAGAAATTTTTCAGTATCTAGGGTGAATAATTAGCCGATGAGTTTTCTTTGATGAAGATTTAGTATATATAAGTTTATTAAAGAATAATAATGGGTTTAGTATGGTTGACATTCATAAAGATCATTATATCAACTAATCATATTTGATATCCTTAAAGACTGAGGTGATAGTGGCTAGTGATTTAGATTCTAAAAAAATTAGGAAGAAAGTATATGAACATAGACCAAGTTTCATGTAGTGTTTTATAAATATCTATAAGAAATTGAAGACTTTATATTGATTAAGTAGATATTATTGGTAGATGAAATCACATCTAAAAAATATTTAATATATACTTCAAAAGGATATAGGAAATGTTATAAGACTATTAGGAGATGGTATAATCTAGCAAGATGTTGTATATGTACGGGTTAAACTACGTGTTAAGTAAAATTCATGATGAAACCACATATAATTGATGAGAATATTATTAGTGAAAAATATATGTATCATATTATACCAAATATAGAAAGAATTAGTGACCCAAATTAGGTGAGAAATTTGTAAAAATACAGTGTGTTACTCTTTACAGTATTTTTGAATTCCATGTGGTAAATGTTTGTTAGGTAAAAAGAATAGATCCACTATTATATTAACCGATAAAATAGGTTTAATAACTAATAGGAGAATTTAATTGATTAAAAAGAGTAAAAACTGGGTAAAAATTAGTAACACCTGATTCAACCCACCTATTAGGTGGATTCATCCTTTCATGGGAACCAAAAATTGGTATAAGAGCATAAGGTTCCCATTGGTTGGATCTAAATTTTTCTGGGCATTATATTTTTATTATATTGACTTTATGTTCTCATTTGATGATTTTTGAGCATAACATTGAATGGGAAATTATTTTTTATCACTATTAATGCAAAATGGGAGTTTCAAAGTCTCTAAGAAACATAAAAAAGAGAGAGGTAAAGAAGATGAATAGGAGGTCAAAAGTAAAAGAGGAATCACAACTACCCTAAGGTAATCATAGTGGTAAATATTTTGATAGATATAATTTAAAATAATTCTCTAGATGAATCAAGTTCATGCTTTGATGAAGATGGTTTTAATGAATAAATCATTGATTTATTTTATGAAGTTGAATATTATTTGAAGAAATTTACCAATGAAGTTATCACATAAATATTTTTATTCATTAAGGGAACACATGATAACAAGTCATAGATGGATTTATAAGCTGATCCAATAAAAGATTCATTGCTTAAAAAGGTAAGAAGATGTGACACTCTCACAAAACTTGTAAACTCTTTGAAAGAATATATTTCACTTTTTGGTAAAGTTTTTATTTAATTGATAAAGAATCGTAAAGAGCAGTTTGTGATTTAGAGATTTTTATAAGGTGATCCATGCATTTAAGAAGCTACATAATGTCTCTATAAAGGCCAAATATTCCCATATATAGGTTAAATAAAATATAATAAAAGAGATGGATGATTTTATACTAGAGGAAATTATTATGCATGAGGATTATATGAATATGATGAAAATAAGATGTGAATAAAGTCCTAAAATACCTAAAGATCATAAGTATATTCTTAATATGAAATTTATCAAGTTGGATATGAAGTTGAGAAGTTTGGAAAACACCCATGAAGAATATTCACAATCGATTGAGAAGATAAGTATTTCAAAAAATGATTATGAAAAGAGTATTACTTCTAAAAATACTATTTATAGTGGAAAGAATATCTTGATATATTTTTAAGATCCATTAATTACAAGCTCATGGAGAAAGTTATTCCATAACCCTAATAAATATTCTTTTACTAATAATTTTTTTTTCTAAAAGTGTGGGATTAAAATTAAAATATAGAAAAATATAGATGAACATATATTCTAGAAAACTCACCAATGTGTCTATTGTTGATGTTATCATATCCAAGAAGTGAATATTCTTATATAAATCTCAAAATATGAGTGGTCCAACCCTAAAATATCAAGGAACTAAATTTGGTTAGATTGAGCTCAAAAGAAAAAGAAGAAGATTCAATGTCCCATAATGTTGTTTTTAGAGGTTTTTTCATATCACCATAGAGTTTTAAAATAATATATTATCATATGAAAATCATATGAGGACTATATTTAATAATGTAGAGATGAATCTAAAATAATAAGTGTTGTAAAAAAGTATAATTCACAAAATAATAAAAATATATCAACTAAGAATAGATTTAAAACTCTACACAATTTCTATGAGTATTTAAACATAAGTGGTCATTGAAAAGAATTTTATATGTATAAAACAACTCAGAACGACTCCTATAAGTATACGAAAATAAGACTAAAAAAGTGAAAAAGTAGGTAAGAAGAAAATACAAGTCTTCCTTGGGGAGTGAACAAAAGAAGAGAATTGAGAAAACCAATCCTAATAAATTAGATAAGAAATATAAAATGGGTATCAAAACTAATGGAATATACATATACTTTGATATAAAATTACACATCATATACCATTTTAAGTTGTATATGAATATAAAATTTTAAGGAATAAAGTTAGAATATAAGAAATAATCAATCTATAAAAGAAATCAGAGGATTGATTTGATAGAAGACGTCCTTGTTGAGGATTTTGAGAGTCTTCCTAAGAAGGGAAAATAAAAGAATGCTAAATATGTTTGTAGAAGTAGTAGTAAGGTGGGATGAATTTTTATTAATTCTATAAATTTTCTACCTAGACAAGAAGAATTATTAGAAAAAAAATTGAAATAAAAATTGATTCAAAGTACTAAGACTATGATTAAAAAGAAGAAGTATACATAAATGAATAAGGTTGTGTATACTTCATATGTGTGGTTGAAAATATGTCTATCTCATTTTGAATTATCTAATAAGTGGAGAAATATTAAAAAATTGAATGTATTTTGTTTATTAAAGTAAACAATCTTATTCTGACTAAGAAGAAAGCTCAAGAGGAAAATAAATCCACACATCCTAAGGATGTATATATTAGGAAAACTAAGGTTGAATCTTGCATAAATAGTTCTTCAAATTTTAGAGCTACAATGAATGGAGTTTTTGGTTTGAGATTCAAATATCAACCATATTTATATTGTTAAGGATTTGATGAAAACTCACTATATTCCCATACATGTCTTGATATAGTACTTTGTATTGGGAATTGAAGGTGAAGTTTGAAAATAGAGAAATGATCGAATGTTGTAATGTTAAAAGAGTAAAAATAACAAACCATCTAGGAAAACATCAACTGGTATCTTAGTGTCTCCTTACAATACACCATCATGTGTATCTCAACTAGTATTAGTATTTATATGGAATCATAAATTTTTAGAGCCTATTTATTGAAGGAAAACAACCATGATAAAGTATATTTAAGGGTTTCCTTTGAGGGGTGTGGATACCAAATAAGTAAATCTACCCAAGTTTAGTTATTTATGTTAAATTATAAGTGTAATGATCTGATATTTTATTGTATATTTTCCTTAAATAAATGTTATGTTTGAAATATTTCTCCACATAAAAAAATGAAAGATGAAATATATTTAAGTAAAATATAAATATTAAATATGACTATTAAAACCTTTCTATTTAATTTTTATTCATAAATAGGAGCAACTAAAATATGAAATATTTATATAGTTAAAATAAAGACTACTTTTATTATAAATGAAATGTAATTTGTATAGTTAAAACAACTTAGAAAATCATTTTAGGCTTAGAAATATATTTTTTAAAATCGGTGTTTCATTTCAGTAAAATAAGTATATTATAAAATATATTACCAATAAATTAATTAGTAAATTATAGGAAATAAGATTAAAAAATATTTAACATTTTTAAAGGTTATTTTTCAATATAATCAGTGTAATGCTATATTTTGGGATTTTATTTAAATATTTAATTCTCAATTTTAGAAATTTAATTTGAAAAATAACCATAATTTTTTTATTAAGAATAAAAATATAATATTATAATGATTTTTTGGGATTTGTTTTTGAAAAATTCATTTTTAGGTGAATAGTTAAATATATCATTTTTATGAATATTATGATTTTATTCCATTATTAGTATATATTTATTAATATGATTTTTTTGAAAACTTTTTATATGCTAAAATATTTATTTTATAAATTAATTTATAATTTAATAAATATTTTTTATTTATTATATACCCACATTTGACATTTTTGAATTCAAGTTATATTTTCAAAAAAATTGTTTTTAATACATTATACATTTAGTATTTTAAAATTAATTTTTATTGATTTTGAAAATTTAATAAATAAAAATTGATATCAAATTTGGAATCATTTGGTATAAATTATATAATATTTACCATTTTATTTTTTGTAATAAGGGATAACTTACATAGGTAAAAAAACTAGTTTCTATGGTAAAAACTAAAATAATAAAAACGAGTAACCTTATAATTAAAGGGACTAACATGTTTTAAAATTTTATATAATTGAGTTATGGTGGTGTGGATCAAATTTATATTTAAAATACTCCATTATATATCAATTTTATATCCAATTTTCTTGAGAGTGAATTCCCATTATTGAAATGTTTTGGGTATTTACAAAAATGTCACTCCTTTTCACTTATAAAATGGTAACTAATATTCTAACTTCCTATCACACCAAATAACATTATTTTCGGCCCAAAATCTGAAAAAAATATCCTACACACTATTATACATCTTAAGTATGCTTCAGTTTTCTCAAAATACCATTCCTCAAAGGTATACCCCCTTTGCAAAAGAGATAATCCAAGAAGTGAGAAATAAGTTCCTATCCTCTACTTTTTTATATATTTATTTATGAGATTTATTCTTCATAAAATTTAATTACAAATTATTAAAATTTAAAAATAATTATCATTGTTATAATCATATATTATTATAATTATGTTATAGTCATTAACCACCCTCCCCTTTTCCATTAAAAAAATGTAAACATGAGTCGTGCATTGTGCGAACTACCGCCTCCACGATGCAACATGTTTCAGTTTCCATAACCACATTATAAGGATGGTAATAAAAGGGAATTTAATATATAATTATTAAATTTATTAGGTATTATATATTATTAAAATATAAACTATATTAATCCTTTTCTATGTTCTATGAAAAATGAAATCGTCAGCCATGTATACGGGTGGACTGCTGCCTCTATGGAACGATCAATTTTCAGTTTTCATTTCATCACCACCTTACATGGATTATCATGAGAAAGGTTTTAATGGATAAATATGATGTTTATGATATAATTATGTCTATTTTATGGAAAAATAGGGATCATTTTAATGATATGATCAACAAACACCTATCGTTAATTCAATCGTTTAAAATAAGAAAATAAAGTGAAAAATATTTAATTCAAATTATTTAATTTTTTAATATAAATAAATTATTCTTATAATTCATTTATAATTATGATATTTAAAAATAATAAACACTAAATGATATCATTTTTTACTGGTGTAATGATATTATAACTAAATCACTGTATAATGCCCAATAATTATGGTGTGTTCATTATTGGGTCAGTTTGACCACCTACTTGAACAATGCAATGAAATTTTATCATAGATGATTATAAAAACTTAGTTACTAATATATAATTATATAATTATGAAAATAAGTATTTTTTTTTATTTAAATGATATATCAATATTTAACTAATTAATTAAGAATTCACCCTTCGTAGGTAGAAAATCACCAGAAAATGTTTGTTGTTGATTTCATCATCTAAGATAAATACTAAAGTTATTATGAAAGGATATTTAAACTTCATAAATAATTATAAGTACTAAATTAAATTAACAATAATGAATCAAAAATTTTTAAATTTTGAAGAATAATTAATACCAACACTACTCCTATAAAACTAATAAAGATGGTCAAAACTATAAACACCAAATGTGGTAAAATTAGTAAAATCTAACTAATATAAATATAATTAATGATTATAAATGAAAATTATAAATAGTTTTAGGTATGACCATAGTAATGAAATTAATTATTAAGATATTTATTTTTTAAGAATGATTTTATAGTTCATCCGTCAAAGTAGGGAAACAAGGTAAGGGATTTTCATATCAATTTCCCTTAATTGAGACACTGTTTATATTACACACCTATTTTTATTCAAGTGGTGTGAATAATTACTATATGATATATTATATCATTAATTAATTATTCATTAAAGGTTTTTGAGTTTAAATTTTATGGTAATTATCCTTCGATGTTTTTGATTTAAATGTTACTCAAGATGTAATGATTTATTTTCAACTTCTTTCCAAAAATCGAGATCTCTCAAATATTATAATCCAATAAGGGAGTTTGTAGTCTCACTCATTCTAAAGCCTCTATAATTTTTTCTCCTTTAGATATATATTTTATTATTCAATTTTCTATTTACCTCATTTTAAATTTGATGTTTTAAAATATTTTAAGTGATGTGGGTTTTCGACCAATGTATTTAAAAAATGTTCAAAAAGATTTCCATCCTTTAAAAATCTATGTTTTATTTTCCAGTCCACTTTCTATTTTGTTAAAATTTTTGTCTTTTAAAATATTTATTAATGAAGATTAATTTTTAAAAGTAATATTTTTCAATAAAAAATCACTTCACCTTTTCAAAAAGGACTTTTTAGGGTGACCGTAACTTCTTCTTTTATGATAAAGATAATAGTTTTTCTAAAAACTATTTTATAATTCCACCACCATTTTACTTTTTATATATAAATTATTAACTTCATTGGAAGTTATTTTACATGAAAAACCATCTTAATATTCTAAATAAATCTATTTTTAAGGTGATTTAATTTTCATATCAACCATTTATACACTTAAGGTCAATTTTGCCGATATAATCGTAAAGTGTTATGAAACATATTTTCTTTCCATGGGTTATTTATGATGTAATTAATGAAACCCATTTTATTTCAATTTTTTTTCACAATATATTGAATTATTTATGTATTATGGAACTCATATGTATGGATAATGATAGTTGGGGTAATATATCATCATCCAATGCATTGTTTAAGGATTTATATCTCACGAGAATCAGATTTTAAGCATGATTTTTTTGTTCACAGTACAAAGTGTGGTAATTTTGTTTGTTCACCATATGAAGCATGGTAAATTTTTTGTTCACAATATAAAGCATGGGAATTTGTTTTTCACAATATGAAGTGTGAGAATTATTTTTTTTCATAATATTAAGTGTGTGATTTTTGTTTTTGTTCATAATATGAAGCAAAGACATTTTGTTTGTTCACAATGCTATAATTTATCTATACTAATATTTGTGCCATAATTATGTATTATATGAAATGGATTATTTCTATATGCCTATGATTATTCTCCTTGACTAATGTTTATAGTATCAAGATTCTTTACACTTTTTACATGATATATATTTTTCATTTGAGATTAAATGTCCCTATATCATGACTTATAGACAACTCATATTTTTATATATTCTTTTTAATACGAATTTCTTCTATTTCCCATGTTTTCTCACATTATTATGATCTAATCCTAGATGAAAATTTGATAACTTTTCCCTTAATAAGAATTTGATATCACCCCTTTCTTATGTTTTCCTCTCCCCAAGTTACGAAGATTAGTATAATTTGTGAGAAGATTAGAAGGGAGTCAATAGGAGTTTGATTATGGAGAAAATATTTAAGATTAATATGATTATATAGATAATCTTCGAGACACTAAATTTTTTGGTATTTGGGTTGTGTGACATTTCTTTGATATGTACTATTTAAGTAATGTTTATCTTGGGTTCCTGTATTTGGTATCTTGGCAGGGTTTAGTTATTTTATAGATTAATTTAGTTATTGGGGGGGGGGGAGATTTAGAGAATCTTAGTGAAAACCATAGAGATAAGTCATTGTGTAGGATAAAATCTGGATGTTTTTCTAAAGTAGAGATTGTGTGGTTCTATTAGTAATTAAATCACGATCTAGATACTATATGTATATTCAGGCTTCAAAATAGTTATTACTATGAGTAATAACTTCGAAGAGGGTTTATTGGGTATTTACTAAACCACTACTTGGTACATGAAAAATATGCCTAACCAAATACTTGGTTTTACACTCCCATGGGATATAATTTCGTTAATCACATTCTCTTTACAATAAATTATGAAGTATTTATTATATTAATTAATTTGGTCAAGGAATATGAGGGAAACCAACATAAAGAAACCATTATTTACCCAAGAGTGATTTAGAATGAAGTAAAAGATAATATGATGATTTCAAAGGGTAACACATTTTGAGGTTGGGTTCTCATAATTCCCTTTGGATGTGAATGTTGACCTCCCTTAATGAACTCTTTTGGTTTTAGTAATTTATAGAGAAATGATAAACTGAGTTAATAATGGATGTGATATAAAATTAAATGATTGTTTCAATAATAAACCAAATGGGATAGAAAATGGGTGAATGACTTTCTAGAAATTATATCATAGTTTATGAGTAATAAAATGAATGTTTTTGAGATCCCAAAAATATTAAGGAATTAGAAAATTTATATCGAGTCTTTCATGTGTCAAAATCCATTATCCTTCAGTGGATCTTATAATACACTTATTTCTGAGCAATGAATCAATGTGATGGAAAATATATTTTTTGTTCTCCAGTGCTTGGAACATGTTAATTTTGTTCTATATTTTTGTCATTTGTAAGGTGAGGCTGACCAATAGTGGAATCTCATTAACAGTACAACTGAGAATTAGGAATTAGACTCTATAGGATGGTAGGATTTTAAGAAAGTGTTATTCACCATGTATTTTCATCATACTCTTTGTACGAAGATGGATAGAGAATTATTAGAGTTAAAAAAGGTTGATGAATCCATCATCACATATGAATAAAAATTTAAAAGGTTCTCAAGGTATTCCTTTGGTTTTATCTCTGACACTAAGAGTAAAACTGATCATTTGTTTAGCAGCTTAAATCCAAGTATTTGAAATTCATTATCTATAAGAAAATTTGGAGTCTATGAAGAGGTTGTTTGATGTGAAATGAATATTGAAATACTATAGAAATAAAAATTAAAGTAGAATATCATGGAAGATTTGATGATAACTCACTAGTGGAAAATAAAATACAACTAATTACATGTCAAAAATATGGGGGTAAAGACCCAAAAAATTACCTCCAAAGAGTATGGATGTGATTCATGTGTGGGGGGGACTGGCTACAAATATACTGATTTTCATAATGATATGATGTGGGAATATAATGTAAAAAATTAAAATAATGTCCAATCCAATACACCTCCCACACATCAATACATCAAATGCAAGGAGTTTGAGCATTTCAAAAATCAATTCCCTAACCCTAGGGTTAATAAGGAGACAATTCTCTAACAACCTCCAAAACCAAGTGAGTAGAGAAGAGTGTATGATATCACTACCAATGATGTGGATAATGATAATTAAGTGATGTTAAGTACACATATTCATCATTCCATATTTGTGGATGTCTTTTGTTGTGTAAGTTTTCACCAATAATTTTCTACAAAAATAATAGAAACCCTAGTGGTATCATTATTTTATTAAATGAATTTGAATATATTTTAAGGTTTATGGGATTTTGATTCATTCAAGTCTTATTATCCTTTTTATATATAAATCCAAGGTGATTTTTGAAATGTATTTTCTCTCTCAAATTAGTTTTTTTATATATAGAAATAATGAACTAAAATTTCATTTCAACCTATTATAGTCTATAAATGAAAATATGACATTGAGATATCTTGGAAAAATAATTATAGTATAAGAGAAATGATAGATAATCATAAGTTATGTTTAGTTCAAATGGTTTGAAAGAAAACCCATATTACTCTATGTATATTATGACGAAAGTTTTGAGTTTCATAGACTTATAAAAGTTACTAAGTTTGACACAATTTTTAGAAATCAAACCTAGAGTTATGACTACCTTAAGGACATTTGTAACTATTATCCATTGGTAAGTGATAATTAAAATTGCAAGGACATAATTTATTTAATGGGGTGATATTGTAATGACCCAATATTTCATTGTATATTTTCCTTAAACAAATGTTGTGTTCAATAACTTACTACATAAGAAACACTATACTAAAACAAAAACTGCAATATATATAGGTAAAATATAAATATTAAATATGAACGTTAAAACCTAGATATTAAATTTTAAATCATGAATAGGAGTAAGAAAATATGAAATATGTGTATAATGAAAATAATGAATACTTTTAATAACAATAAAATGAAATTAGTATAGCTAAAAAAACTTAGAAAATAATTTTAGGCCTAGAAATATATTTTTCAAATGTTTTTTTATTTTGAGAAAATAAGTATATTATAAAACATATTACAAATAAATTAATTATTAAACGATAAGAAGTAATATTAAATAATATTTTACATTTTTAAAATCTATTTTAAAATATGATTAGTTTTCTACTATATTTTATGATTTTATTTAAATATTAAATTCTTAGTTTTTAAAATTTAATTTGAAAAAAGAAATTTAATTTTTTAATTAATAATAATAACATAATCGTAGGATTAATTTTTTAGATTTTTATAAAACATTTTATTTTTAGTTCAATAGTGAAATATACCATTTCTATTAATATTATGGCTTTTATGCCATTATTATTATATAGGTGTTAATTATAAATTTATGAAAACTTTTTATAAGAAAAAATATTTATTTAATAAGTTAATTTATAATTTTAAAATTATATTTTTTAATTTATAAAACCACATTTTACATTTATAATTTAAATTATATTTTTCAAGAAATTATTTTTAATGAATTATATAATTAGTATTTTAAAATAAACTTTATCACTTTTAAAAATTGAATAAAAAACAGATAATTTTTTTTGGAATCATTAGTTATAAATCATATAATAAGGTCTATTTTATTTTTTTTTTCATAAAGGATAAATTACCTCGGTAAAAAAACTAGTTATCATGGAGAAAACAAAACTGGTAAAAATGAGTAACTTTAGAGGTAAAGGGTGTAACATGTTTAAAAAATGTTTATAATTGAGTGTTGAATGGATTTATCAAACTTATATTTTCTCCACTCCATTATTTCTTAATTTTGTAGCTAGTTCCCTTGAGTGTGACTTCCCATTGTAGAAAAGTTTTGGGTATTTACAAAAATGTCAATCCTTTTTACTTATAAAAGGGGAAATCCTCTCCTCACTTTATCTCACACAAAAAACACCTTAAAAATGGACCAAAATATAAAATCCTTCTCATAAAAAATCATTGGGAAATTAATGTGGTTCTATTCTTCTCAAAATACTATCCCTCAAAGGTTTAATCCTATTCACAAAGGAGATAATCCAAGAGATGAGGTATAAGTTCCTAACATATCTTTTTTTTTTCTATTTATTTATGTGATTTATTCTACTTGAAATTTTATTTCAACTTATTAAAATTATAAAATCAGTATAATTATTATATTTTTATGTTATTATATATATTTTAAAATCATTAACCACCCTCCCATTTTTCCACTAAGAAAAACGAAAACGTGAATCGTGAGTTGTGCAGACTACCTCCTCCACGATGCAACTTGTTTCATTTTCCAACACCACCTTATATAGATGTTACTAACAGAGAATTTAATATATAATTATTATAATTATGATATATTTTATATTTTAAAATGATAAACTATTTTACTCATTTTCCCCATTTTATGTAAAATGAAATCATCAACCATGTGTACGTGCAGACCACCGCCTCCATGGAATGATCAATTTCTTTTTTTCATTTCATCATCACATTACATTGATGCTCATGAGAACAATTTTAAAGGATAAATATTATGTTTATGATATCATTATTTATTTTTTATTATATACTGGATAACATATTAATGATATAATCAATAAATGATTATCGCTAATTCCATCGTTTAAAACAAGCATACTAAGAGGTAAATATTTAATTAAAATTATGTAATATTTTCATATCCATTTATTATGGTACTAATTACATTATAATTATGATAATTCACACTAATAAAAACTAAAATATATCATTATTCTACTAGTGTAGTGATATTATAACCAAATCACCTCACAATCCTCAACAATCATGGCATGTTCATGATTGGGTCAGTTTTACCACTTACATGAACAATGATATGAAATTATGTCATGGAAGATTATGAAAAATTTATTACTTGTATAATATGATCAAAATATATAAATAATTACGATTTTTTGTTTTTTAAGGATACATAAACTCATTTATTAACAAAACATCGTTCGTAAGTTAAAAATCATTAGAAAATGTTTGTTATCGATTTCATCTTCTTGGATAAATACTAAAGTAATCATGAAATGATATTTAAATTTCATTAATAATTATAAGTAATAAATATTATTAAAATTAATGAACCTAAAATGATTAAATTTTAAATAATAAAAAATACAAACACTGGTCCTATGAAAATACCACAAACAATCAAAACTATAAACACACAATGTGAAAAAATAGGTAAAAACTGACTTATATACATGTAGATAATGATTATAAATGAAAATTATAAATATTTTTAGGTATTAATATGGGTATGGAATTACTTATTATGATATTTATGTTTTTTTATATAGGAGTTTATAGTTCATCTAACTAAGTAGAAAAATAAGGTATAAGGGATTTTCATCTCTATTTCCCTTCATTGAGACACAATTTGTATTACACTTATATTTTTATTTTAGTAGTATGAATAATACCTATATTATATATTATATCATTAATTAATTTTTCAATCATGGTATTAAAAGTTCAATTTTATAGTTATTCTCCTTCAAGAGTTCTGATTTAAATGTTACTCAATCTGTATTGATTTATTTTCAACTTATTTCCAAAAATCTAGATCTCCCAAATGTGATAATCTATCTGGGAAATTTTTATGCTCACTCATCATATAGCCTGTATAATTTTTTATCCTGTGGATATATTTGGTAAAATTCAATTAATATTAACCTCAATTTTAATTTTAACTTTTAAAATATTTTCAGTGATGTAGGTTTTTGAAAATTTTATTCCAAAATGTTCAAAAGGGTTTTCATCCTTCCAAAGTAAAATATTTTAATTTCCACTCCAATATCTATTTTTTAATATTAATGTATTTTAAAAACTATATTAATGAATATTAATTTTTAAAATTATATGTTTTCAAAATTTTTTCCCATCACCTTTTCAAAAATGCCTTTTTATGGTTATTGTGACTTCTTCTTTTACGCCAAAGATAAAAGAACCTTTTGAAAACTATTTTATGATTTCACACTATATTCCTTTTTAACTCTAAAGTATTAACTTCATAAAAACTTATTTTTTAGGAAACACCCTCTTAATGTTCTTATAATTTCTCTTTTAATGTGATTTAGTTTTTGTAATCAACAGTTTAGATGTTTGATGTCAATTTTAGTGACACCATCTTGAAGTTTTGTAAAACTAATTTTATTTCTATGGGTTATTTAGGATATAATTAATGAAATTAATTTTATTTCCCATTTATTTTCATGATATTTTGAATTATTTATGTCTTATAAAACTCATATGTATGGATGATTATTGGTGGGTTCCTATATCTCCCTCTAATGCATTGGTTAAGGATTTATATCTCATAAGAAGAGGGTGTTAAGCACGAACATTGTTTTTGATCATAATATGAAGTGTGAGAATTTTTTTTCACAATATTAAGCATGAGAATTTTTTTGGTCACAATAAGAAGAATGGACATTTTTTTATTCAAAATATAAATCATGAGTTTTTTTGTTCATAATATGATGCATATACATCTTATTATTCACAATTCTATAATTTCTCTATGATCATGTTTGTGCCATAATTTTTTATTATATAAAATGGCTTATTTCTATATGTCTATGATTGTGATACTTGAATAATGTTTATTTTATCCAGATTCCTCACACTTTTTCCATGATATATGTTTATTCATTTGACATTACATTTCCTTCTAGCATAACTTATGGAAAACCCATATTGTTCCCTGTTCTTTTTAATAAGAAATTACTCCATTTACCATATTTTATAATATTATTATAATCTAACCCTTAAATAAATATTGAAAAGTTTCCCTTTACTGAGAATTTTAGCTGACCAAAATCTTATGTTTTACTTTCCCCAGGTTGTAAAGATAAGTATAATTTATGGGAAGTCTATTACAGATTCTAGTGGAGTTCAATTACGGGGAAAATATTATAGATTAATATGCTTATATAGCTAATATCCAAGACACTAAAATTTTTTATCTTTGGGTTATGTGAAATTTTTTTGATCTATATTATTTAAATCATGATATTAATTATTATTTAAGTCATGTTTATCTTGGATCAATACAAGGAGTTCTGTATAGACATTATAAACATTTAAGGATGTAGTACGATGATGAATTTATCATTACTTTTTCGATTATGTTTATTCAAGTTATCAATGGGGTATTGTTAAAAAAATGGGGATATAAATAAACTAACAATTTTTTTTTGTGGTTGTTGAATTTGAGTGAAATTTCATAAACATTCATGAAAATCAGTTTGTACAACTTTTATGAAGTGAATCTAAATGTTGGTATCAAATTATGGATTATATATAAAAAATTTTGTTGTCTAAATTGATCATTCTTGTTTCCTAAAATGGGTTTTTCAACCTATACTTAGATTTCATTAGTATATAACATATTTCTAAGAAAGATACATTTCCACCATTCTCTTATGTGGAATTGTTGATTCTCCAAACAAAGAGGAGAACAAAAGGGGATAAAATTTTCATTTTATAAAAAGTGGATAAGAATATTTCTCTTATATCCATCTTTTCATTTTTTTAATAAGGGGGAAAAAGTGTGAAATTTACTTTAGGAGTGAATTTGGGTTTGAAAAAAAAATCCAAACTGGGATATTTAAGTGCCAACGTTGATTAATATATCTTTTTTTATCAACCTATTATAAATATAGATATGAATGAAATTCAATGTATATTAGTGTGTTAGAAAATAAAGGAATAATTCATACACTAAAGTTGATGAAGATTCTTCTGGTAAATTTATTGAAAAATAAGAGTAGAGACACTATATTTTAATACCTTATTGGTCAGATTCAAGATAGTAGCTATATACATTTAATAAATTTTAGATGATATTTATATAATATAAATAAAATTGTTGTTAATGGAAGTATAACTATCTACAATAGAGTTATAAATTGTGAATATATAGCTACTAAACAATTTTTAAATCTATGATTAAATAATAGGTTGAAGGATGTTCCATGTTACGAGAAAATAAGACTGAAGTATGAAGAATGAATAAAATAATTTGTTAAACAATATTTCTATTTTAATTAGTGATAAAAATAACTTAGATAAAGGTTGTAGTGAATTATTTTGGAGTTAGAATATCAATAAAGTGGTAATATATTGAATTACTCAAAATTAAGTATTTAAATGTGGAAAAATTATTTATAAACAATATAATGATTCTTGGAATTATTATTATGATTACCAAAATTATTTTAAGAATTTATAAGGTGATTTTAAGTGATTAAGAAGGCCCTAATTTGATTTAAAGAGGTTCTAACTTGATTAGATAAATTCTATGAATTATTTATTTGGATTGGAAATATGATAAGTAATCAAATCATCATAAGGTATATTTATAGTTTTTATAACATTCATTAAATCTTCATAAGGTTCACTTATAATTCAGAAAATAGAAAAGGCATGAAATTTTTATGGTTCTTTCCTAGAATTAATAAGGTTAATACAATGCTTTGTAAAGTTCATTTAACTATATGGAATGGAATCTAAGAATAAAATAAAAAAGGAAAAAAATTTATATAGTTTATTTTAAATATTCATAAGGTTATTTAAAAGTCTATAAGGTTTATGGATTTTTTAAGGTTTTCCATAGTACTTATTAATGCTAAACATAGACTTTTTAAGGATGTATCAACTATAGAAAAATAGTAAATTATGAACTTAGAAACATTCATTCTTGGACTTTGTAAGGTTTTCCAATGATCTTGGTAAGGTTGATGATGAGTAGGAATAAGAGAAATTGAAAAATGGAGGAACATTATAAGGTTTCACTATGGACTTCATAAGTTTGAATATGAATTTATAGTTCATAAAGGGACTTTATATGGTTCAATTTCACTTTGTAAAGTAAAGTACAATATTAAAAACATTTCAAAGACACTTCATAAGGTTTTCAAGACTTCTTAAGGTTTATGTTAATACTTTTTAAAGATCCCCAAGTTCATAAGATTCAAAAATTTTGTAAAATTTTGAGAGTTTTAAAGAATGAAAAATTAAAGGAATTCCAAATTTAATGATTCTAGAAATTGAACCAGGCAATGCTTTGTACCAAAATTCATTTATTAAAATATCAAAAATAAATTTTGTTTCAAGATGAATGATGAGAAACTTACCTTCTGAATATTTAGAAGAAGATAAAATAATGAAGTTCTCTAATAATTAAAATATAAGGAGAAGATCATAATAAAATTCAGAGACAATTATGACCATGAAGAAATATTCCTTTCCACTACATTATTCTATTATATAATCTTAATATAAAAATGGATACTGTTTTACAATATATATTTTGGGAATATTTTTAGAATAAATATCTTGTGAATTTTATAATAATAAATGGATACTTAATTTTATGGGATAAAATGACAAAGAAATAAAGAAAGATATTCTTGGAAATACATTGGAGAGAAACAGTTAATGAAAAAATAATATTTATTATCATGGGAGAACACCCATGTAAATAGTTTTATTAAAAAAATAGAAGATCACAAGAACACACTAAAATGATAAAGTTGATGAAAACGAGCTAGATGATACATGCACCAGGATTATAGAATATTTTATATATTAAATATATAGAAAAAAATTATATAATGTAAGGTTATAAAACTATAGAAGAAGAAATAAAATTTTATATATTATCTCTATAAATAAAAATAATGTACATTGAGAGAGAGAGAAGAACTTGATAATGATCTTAAAAATAATAAAATTTTCTATATATAGGGAGGATAAGAAGCTGGTGATATTTATTTAAAGAAGTTATAGTATGTTAAATTTTATTCAAGAAGAATAATGATTTAGGTCCATAAAATGTGAATGAAGAGTATTTGATCAACTTCTAGTAGCCGAGATCCTTAAAGAAATTAGTGAGAGAGGCTAATGATTCAAATTTTGGACAAGATATGAAAGAAAGGATGTGAACAATGACCAAGTTTCATGCATCTATGTTTTAATATATATAGGTGATTAAAGAATCTATATCGAGGAAGAAAATATGATTGGTAGATGCAGTGACATATTGAGCAGATTGAAAAACTACTTCAAATGATTTTAGGAATTATTGTAATAATATCAAATGATAATATAATGTAGCGGGAGACTATGTAAGCTTGGGTTGCACTATGAGTTTAGGATAATACCTTCTCACCCCACTTATAATTGATGAAAAGATAATTAGTAGAAAATCTATGTATTAGATGACCCTAAACATAGTAAGAACATAGTCATCCACATCAGGGGTCTACATTTGTAAAAATATAGTGCACTATTATTTATTTTATTTTTGTATTGCTTATGGTATATGTGTGTTGGGTAAACAGATCCACAATTATCTTAACCAATTACACAGATTTGAGAATTAATAGGGAAAATTAAGTTAATAAATGTTTTAAAGGACAAGGGATTAATAAAAATTAGTCACACTTGACTCACCACCATCTTAGGTGACTGCATCCATTCCTGGGAACTAATAAAATAACACTTTACTATATCTTTGGTTAAAGACTCATTTCAAATCTCTGAGATTTAGGCCTCTAATTTATTAATATATTTAGAATAAAACAAACAATGTAACCAAAAGTTTCCACATAATCCATGATTATAAAGCACATTCATTCCAAATATAAGAACTCAAGAGATTTTACTAAATTTAATTCCTCATAGAAATACCAATCATTGAACATTTTATTGAAATTATCCCAAACAAGATCCTTATAAAAAATATCTTTAGCTAAATTCTCACACCACTTCCTTTCTAGGACTTCAAACACATAAGTTTAAACCCCATCCATAGATGTTAAAATCTTTTAAAACATTTTTTTAATAAAAACTAACAATGAAATAATCCAATGTTTGAATAAGACTCTATGTAAACATAAACCAAAATGGTCACATGAGAAATAAACAAATGAAGAAACCACCAATATTCACACAAGTTCCTCTAAAAATACCCAATCTATATATACATCACACTATAGATGAAATATTACTAATAATAAATGAAATATTTTCCTTCCATATATCATGACCAATAATTTACACATGTTCTCCCTCATGTGAATATATGAGGAGAGTAAAATTTTCAATAATATTTATCCAATGACTAAAATGTATTTTTTTTGTATAATATTATCCATTATGAAATATTAATCCCATGAAAATGATTTAAACACCCTTCTAATAATTAATTAAATTTAAATCTTTTCAAAAAATATATTTTCTAAACTAGTAATGGGAAAACCACTTTTCAAAATCAATCTAAAAAATCATAGTTTCCTCATAGAGAACACATTTTATAAATAAAACTCATAGGATTTTAAATTAGAATATACATTAAAAAACTCACCCATATTCCAAAAAACGAGAACACGTCTTTAAGATAATTCATGTGATTAATGTTTATAGGAATATCTAGGGAATTTAACTATAAAAATAACTAACTGGTGAGATAAAACCTAATAAATTATTTTCCACTCATCAAGATCTATGTATGGTCTATGTCACCACCCATCTTTATGTTAAACCTCTAATCCATCCACATAAATAACCTAATACTACATGTAATAAATATCAGACCTCTATCCCCTATTATAAATATCTTTATTTATTAAATTTCATAAACTCTTAGAATTCTACACTTAATAAATAACTATGATCTTGGTTCAAGGGTTTAAAAAATAAATTTACTCATCTGTTAGAAAATAATTCACCAAAAATTACACCTTTTTTCAAGTTCTCAATGAAATATTAAAACCCTCAAATTGAGGGAAAAACTTTTCATTGAATAACAAATAAATTTAACATAAATTATTTATTCATAAATATTTTTAAATTTAAAATTAATTATTTTAAATTACTTTATATAAAAAATATTGAAATATTGATTTTGAATTATGATGAATTCTCAAAATTCTTATTTTTGTTATGAATTCAAAAATTCATCATTTAACAAATTCATTAAGTATTATTTATCACAAAAAATTTATTATAATAAAATGAAAATTTAATAACAAAAAATATACAATAATTAATTATAAAATTGATAAAAATAAATCAAGGCCACCTACCATAGATGAATAAACCCATAATTCAAAACACTTTGAATTATTATCCTTAATCATGATTAGATCCTTTAATAATTATCATCAAAGATCTGATTACAATATTTATGATATTAGTCCATAAATATTTAATCACTGAAATAAATATTTAATAGGGAGATATAAGATAAAAATTGGAGTGAATTTAAAGATAATTAATATAGGACTACTCAGCTTTGTTCTAGGTTTGATTTACCCAATAAATCATTTAATTCCTTTGAAAAGTTCTGAAAACCCCCCCAAAATATATCTAAAGAATACCAAAAAATGATTCATAGGTGTTTAGGGTTATTTATTGGGTGTTTATGAATGATTCAAGGCATTTTAAAATGAATTTGTATAATTTTCCTTGTCCCACATTGTTAGATTATATGTTTAGATAACCATACACCAAACCCTTCTATCAATTCCACCTTGAAAATATTGTTATATCACATCATTACCTAAACATTAACCAAACTATGAATTTGGACATACTCTAAAAAAACTCATGCGTGGATAAAAAAACAAAATCTACAGACTATGTACTTTACTATGCTTCAACTAAGAAACTGTAAAAACATCATTTTTTTTACCTATAATCGATAAAAAAAAATACATAATAGTTTTCTGGTTTTACATGGTCCCTCTCCAACATGTCCATAGATTTTAGTTAAAAATTAAATTATTCTAGTTTTTAATTCAAAAACATGTTCTTTATCTTGGATATGAATGTAAGTCAGTTGATATTCAACATAAATGAAATTAGTTCTTTTAATGTTAGATTATTTTTACCTTATTAAAAAATTTAATTACTAGTTAAATTTTTATTACTTAATTATAAGATTTTTAAGGTCCTTAATGGATCATGTGTCCTCTATAAATTATGACTCCAAGGGTGAAAATTTTATCGATGAAAAATTAATTTTAGATTAGGTTTTAATGGTAGAATTTCGATATACAAGTCATAAAAAGTCTTAAAAAGAAAAGAAAGTTATCATATGAATTAATTTGTAAAAAATAAATAAAATAAGTATAAAAATATTTATAGAATTTACAATTCACTTATCAAAATTAAACACTCTAAATGGTGGAACTCTTGGAAAATGGTGAAAAATTTGTTCTTTATGGCATGAAATAAATTAACTAGTTTTAAATAAGATTATTGAATAGGGAATTACCTAGGATATATATATATATATATGAAAGTGTTTATGGTATTTGATATGAATCTTTAAGATAAATAAAACTTAAAATAATAGAGGTTTTGAAAGGATCACTTAAAAAGTGACAAACATTGAGAGGAGTGGGGGTGAATCAGTGTTTGTATATTTTTTATTTTCAAACCCAAATAATCCCATTCTTATTAAACAATTATTTAGAAATATAAATGGTTCAGTAATGTAAATCAAAACAAAAAATTTGTTAATGAAGTTCACCTCTATGAATTATAATTATATCTATGAGATGTGGTGTTGTTTATCCCATACACACAATGTTTTCCTTTTATTATCATGAAATAACTCATGCAATGGTATGACCTTGAAACTATATAGATAATGGAACTAACTAGACTTTAATTTAAGTACCAAATCATTGCAATATTCTAAAGAATACATATTTTAATAACAATAACCAAAAAATCAGGCATCATAAAGAATGAGAGTATGTCATATTCTCCCTTCTCAACTCAAAAACAATCCTTAGTTGTCTCTAACTGTTACCTTCATTGATACTCTTATTATTTTATAGAATATAATATTAGTTCAACAATATTTCTTGGATTATTCTCCTAACAATTTTTCTATATCAATATAATGAATTATATTTTCCATAAATAAAATTATGGAAACACATTGAATCTTTGAAGTATGATCTTATCACATTTTAGACCGATCAAAAAAATCCTATAATTTAATTCCAATTTAAATCTCATTAAAATCTTGATCAGTATTCACCTTTAAATATTCTATGAAACTTTAAATATAAACTCTTCACATGTTATTATAATTTTCCCATCCTTTATCTATTCCAAAAAATCCATGGCCCTTTAATACATGATTGAATGCATGTTTTCACGCATGAAGCTTCATGGAATGGAATATCAACTTATGGTGAAACTAGTTCCTATAATTCAACACAGTGATGACCCATACCTTCTAAAATTATTATCATAATTTTTAATTCTTCTCTACAACATGAATTGTTCTCATTTCCCAGAATAAGCTTCAGCCCACTCTGAATTTTTCATCCTTCTCAATTCATAGATTGAACCATAATTTTATTTTTGATATTTGATATGATGAAGAACAATACACACATCACCTGGATTAAATTTTAGAAATTAATTATATAAAATTATCATCTATATTAATTTATATATGAATCCAATAATGGTTAATTGAAAAACTCTTATGAAAAGACCATAAGTCTTATGAAAATATCATAAGTCTAATGAAAATACCACATGTCTTAAAAAATATTCCAAGTATTATAAAGTCACCAAAATTATCATGAAATCTTGAAAATATATTACAAAATCACCATAAATTTTACAATGTATCCCACAAGTATTATGAAATCACCATAAGTCATACAAAATCTACACAAGTCTTATGAAATCACCAAAAATATAATAAAAGTTATAGAAGTATTATAGAAAACCCTAGGAAATATTCTATAAGTTTGAAAAAAATTCTATATGTCTTACAAAAACATAAATATAAAGTCATTTTATAGCTTTAACACAAAACATATATATTTCTTTAATAAAAACACATAACTTATTCAATTCATCTTAAGTCATATTCAACCACTCTAAATCAACTCTAGACCATTCTTAACACCTCAAAACAATTTATTGAAAAAAATACAACATTAAAGTCTATTAGGTTTAACAATATTATTTTTTAGATATGTTTTCAATAACAATACCATACATATATATCTACCTTTCACATAGAATTTAAAAATTTCTCCCCTTAATATATGAAAAGAACCTAAAATTTGAATATCTTGTCTCCCCATTACTAAAAATAAAGAATAAGAGAATGTGAAGGAGGTAGTATGAAATTCATCAAAGAAATAAGACACAAAACAATTGACTCTATGTTTATAAGATCCATACTCGATTTAGAAAAGAATAGTAATTGGTTCATACATTAAAATTTTCCTTTAACAATTCAATGTGAGATAAATGATTTAATACTTCAGTTAGGAAATGAGAAACTAATTTTTAATGAATTTCTTTCAAAAAAAAAAAATACATCAAAAAAGATTATAAACATACAAGTTTCTCCCCTATAGATCAATTTTCCACTTAAAAAAATATTTAAACACAAAAAATATGGGAGGAATAATAAAATATAGAATACCATAGTGTTGAGAAGTGGGTCACACTCCCATTTAAAGCCTTAACTTCTCAAACAACTCAGTAATAATTGGATTATGTCTTTAAGAAATTAATATTTAATATCATTATGTTTAGATCTATAATAAACCATTGGGTTCTTCGATAGATTTATGTATCTTTGATTATCATAGCCAATAACTAATGGATATTAAATAATTACCTCCAGATCTTGAATTTGTGACTTCATCCATATTACTTGTGTAGTTTCCTATAATTAAACCACATATTCAACTTATATAGAACTAAAGGTAACTATTTTTTATTATTTTAATGTGATGAAACAAATCTCTCACTGATAAAAAATTCTCCACCTGAAGTAGACTTCCTATCATCAACTCTACCCATCCAATATGCATCTATAAACCCCTTATGATCTGGATCACTATTATTCTTATACATCAATATATAATGAAGTGTATTTGAAATGTATCTCAGAAATATATTTTCCTAAAAAGGATGTGATTTTTTGGGATTTGATTGATACATATCATTAAGAGTTACTATATATACAATTCATGGTCTTGATGAAGTCAAATATATGAGAATTATAATTAACCTTTTTAATTTATTTTCATCTACATTTTCCCTTCATAAACCTTGATTAGTTTTATTACTATATGTATTTCTTTAGAAACAACTCCAAAATTCTCTATGCCAAAACTTTTTAATAGTTTGAGTAATCTATAAACCTACGAAAAATTTCATTTAAACAAGTAAATAAATCTCAAATTTACTTTTCATCTGTTTAAAAAATTATTCACACAATTTCTATTCCTTTCTTTTAAAAATGGTAACATCAACATACAAAATCACAAAGAGTGATGTTATGTTAGTTTTCTTTACATGTAACTTTCTATTCACTAGAACTTTTCATAATAGTCATCATATATTCATACATCTTGATGTACTAAGCTATTGGAGACTATTTTAGTATATAAAGATACTTTTTCAATTAATACAATTTTCTTTCATCTATATCCAACATAAATTCTTTAGGTTGCTTCATGTAAAATCATCTATTTAACTCACTATTAAAAAATACATATTTAACATACATTTAAATTACATTAAGACATATCTGGTCTTGAAATATTCTTATTATTTCATGTCTTGAAACTATTGTAAAGGTTTTATCAGATTCAATGAGCTTAATTTGTGAGTAACCCTTATATACTTGCTTTGATTTTTTTTTCAAACAACTCTATTTTTATTATCTAGAATATTCCAAAAAAATCATTTATCAACAATAACATTTTTCTACTTGGACCTAGTAACTATATCCAATGTTTCATTCTTTTATAATTTATCTAGGTCCTTATTCATAGTTGAATCCATTATTTATGTTCAAAATCTTATTTATTAGTTTTAGGTTGAATCTTTGATTAAAACTAGTATGAATTGATACCATGATTTTTCTTCTTGTATGAACTCCTTGATTCTGATCTCCAGTAATGTTTTAAACATCAAAATGATTGTTTAATATTATATTTATTCATGTTGACTTTATTTCATTATAATCATTGCTTAAATAAGTATAATGTGCATCATCAATCTTCATATTTGTGTTTTCTTTAGATTTTATAGCTGGTTCAGTACTAGAAACATCATCCTCATCATCTTCCATGATACTATTATTCATATTTTCTTCATTTTAAATTACTATTACGTTATCAAACTTCATAATACTATTCAATTTATTATTTTAATATCTTTAAGGACTTCTATTTTGTTTGTAACAAATAAATATTAATTATTCTACATTTCATAAAACTTACCAACACTTTTATATTTTCTATTTATCAAACATGGGATCTCAAAAACTTTGGAGTTTTTTACATTAAGATTTTTCTTTAACCACATATCATAGGGATCCATGTATGAATTTAGTGTGAAAAGAAATATATTTTTTTATAATTAAATATGTGGTGATTTCTTGAATCCAAAAAATTATTTAAGTGTGAAGCTCTGCAATCATTGTTTGGGTCATGTCAACAATGCTTCAATTTTTTCTTTTATATACCCCATTTGTTTGTGGTGTATATGGAGCACTAACCTAATTCCTAATTCCATGATTATAAATATATTATAGGAACTTATTATTGTATTATAATATTACATTATTGTATCTCAACCTATATAAGTAAAACCTGTTTATTTTTTAAAAATAATTCTAAAGATTTTGAATCTATCCATGTCTTGAGACTTATGATACATAAACATTATACATGTAATTATAGTGAAGTCATCAATTAAAGTGATGAAATATTTGTCTTCATTTGTTTAATTCTTTGTCAAAAGTCAAAAAATATTCAAGTGGACCAGCTTTAATGGTTTTTTGTGCAGAATATAAACTTTATTATGCATTTTTTTCATAATTTTTTCCTTTATAAAATGTTTTAAAAATAGTAAAAATATCTTCTTTCATAATTGGGATATTTCATAAAACTTATTCTCTATTAAAATTCTATATATTCATTTGGATAATATTATTAATACATCTATGACACAAATTATTTTTAGATTTCAAGATCAAGTAGTAATATTTCATTGCTTCTCTAACATAAAACAAGTTACATATGGTTCTCAAACATTTTATTATAACAAATCAATATTTTATTTTATTTACTAGATAAACATTCTTTCTTAATATCATTTTATTTCCATCATCATAGAGTTTTGATACACTCAAATGATTATGTTTTATACCATCAAAAAATAAAATATTGCTGGTATTAATATAATTTTTCCCAATATTATGAAGTAAAACCCTCCATCATTTAGACGAGATATTGGACTAGAGAAGGAAGAAGAATAGTTAGAGATATTAAATTTTATCTTCAAGTTTTTGTGAAAAGTAGAGACCTCAAAGGTAAAATTTATATTTTTTCTACTAGAGGGGGCATCTTGAAAGTGGTGGGAAGCAATTGAGGATGAATGGATAAATGAGGATCTTAATAAAAAAGGATCAAAAAATATATTTAATGTTTAATAATTCCAATAGGAGTTAAAATTTTGAAGATCTCATCAGTACCTAGATTTTGATTAGAGGAATATATATGTTATGGAATATGAATTAATTTTTTTTGAGTTAGGGAAGAATTTATCGGAGTTGGTAACATATATAAATCTCAAGGAATAAAGATTTAAGGTGTGAATATGACCAAATATATAGTGGATGATTATTCTTATAAAAATACCCACCTATAAATATGTGTTTAGTATGTTGTATTCTATGACATTTGATATAGTATATATACTAAAGGAGAGTTCTTTTGTTTTACAATAGGACGGAGTAAAGAATTCATTTATTGGTCATAAGATAATGAGGAAGGACTTCCAAGGGAATTCATATAATGCGAATTTTTAGGTTCTTATGGGAAAATACCACTAGAGTGATACCAATGTAGTAAAGTGGGACACTCAAAATTTAATTTTTTAAATCCCCATTAGAGGTATTTCTAGTATAAGAAGGTGGGCCATTTGAAAAATTATTATGATTGAAACTCATAGAAAAATAACAGTAACTCATACAAATTAGTGCATGGATTTAATATTTAGAGTGATACACTGCAACATGCTGAGTTGAAGACTCATAGAAGAGTAATACGTCCATATCAGGAGGATAAATTGGCACCTCTAAAGAGTTAGGGTAAAATATTTTCCACTAAATAGGATCTGGAGAAGTCTGTGTTGGAGACAAGACCATCAATGGTGTGAATTACCATTTAGATAAATTTAATAATTATTATTATAATATTTATTATGGGGAAATCACATTAATTTATCAAAAAATGATTGATAAATATATTTTAGTTGCATGTATACTTGATTCCATACTCAATGAGAATTGATACCTTATATGGTTAATAAACTGAGTAAGGGTTCATGTATCCATCTTTCTTGATCGTGATTGGAAATATAGAATTATCATGGGAGTTTTTATTCCTTCATATAGAAATATATTATTTGATTATTAGGAAAGAGTTAATTATTAATTTAAAGATTAAATCAACTAATATAGTCTATGAGTTCTCTTTTAATTAATAGTTGGGACTATTTTGAAATTTAGTGGAGAGTAAAATATTCATGAAAGAAATAAGGTAATGATAGATGGGAATATTGGATCCTTATCTTTTCAATTATCAGGCTTGATCCTTGGTCCATGTATGGGAAAATTCCACCTCTAATGTTAGGGGTGGTGAATTAACATACATATGTTTTACTAAAAATTTATTTGTATTGTAACCTAGGAGTAATGTTTAGTTTTATATTTAATTATTTCTTAGAATGAGAAATATATCATTTCCATCATATTTTATATCACCAGCAGATTTTTTGGAATTAAAAGTGTAGTTAAATTAGTTGGAGCAGAAGGAATTCATTTGATTGAGTGTTTTTCATGGGTTGAAATGGTTTTATTTTTTAAGAAATCCAATGGTAGTTCTAGATTGTGTGTTGAATATAAGAAAATAAAAATCAAGTGGAAGTGTACAAAAAAACACTTTACCTCATATTGATGGCCCTATTTAATAAATTAACTATAACTCACTGTTTTTTAATGATCATATTTTGGTCTGGTTATCATTATAAAAATGAAAATTGGGAGGATATTATGAAAACAAATTTATGATTTTTATTAATCAATTATAAGTCTTTTTCATTCCTTTTGGAGTTACTAATGCATATGTGGTCTATGGATTTGATGAATAGAATTTTCTATAGGTTCTTGGATTATTTTATGGAGGTATTTGTTTATGAAATCCTTAATTATTCAAGATTGAAAAAGGTTATTGAAAGGTACACAGATATTTTTAAAGGTTTTTTGTGAGTAAATGAATTTCAATAAATCCTCTATATTCCATTTTTGGATTCATGAAGTGAATTCCCTTGGACATGTTTTTTCAGACAAAGGAATTTTATTTGACCAAAAAATTGTCAAGGTGATGATTACTTTGGAGATTTCAAAGAACATGTTTATAATTCAAAGATTTATAGGTTTGGATGGATATTATTTAAGTTTCATTTAGGAATCCTCAAAATTAGATTCTCATTTGAGCACTTTTACTTGGAAATGGGTGATATTTGAGTGCAATGGTAAATGTTGATAGGTATTTGAGAAGATGAAAATGGTATTAACATTAAAAATGATTCAGATTCTTCTTGAATCTAGAGTAGGTGAAATACCTTCAAAATTTTGAATTTATAATCATATATACACCATAAAAAGAAAATATGTTGGAATATTCATTAAGAAGAAAAATTACAACTCAAGAAATTATGAATATTGGGGAGAAATGGTAATTTATGGGATTGTTGGTTTAAATGACCCAAAATTTTATCAATGAGATTTCCATTCGGAATATATAATTATGTCACATAATTTTATGTAATGCATGAACCCCACATGATAAAACCAACTAATTTTTATTAGATTAATTTAAACACTAAATTTAGAGAATAAAAATGGCTATAATTATTTAAATTATTATAATGAAAAAATAGAAAATAAGATAATAATAATAAAAAAATTTAGATCTACTTGATCCCCAAGAATAATCACACTCATAAAAAAAACTGTAGAAATGAACCATAATGTTAGTAATCCAATATGAATTTTGAAATTGAATATATATATAAACTTGATAATAAAATATAAGTGAATAAATAATGAATGAAATATGAGTTATTTATAAGAAGTAGGGAACTCATATGACCACTGCAAATCTGATCGTTGGAATAGTAATTTGACCATTGGAATAGTAACTTGATAGTCAGAATAGTAATTTTACCATTGAGAATAGAAAAATAATAATTAAAATATCATCCTCACCCATGTAAGTGTGAAATAATATTTATTTATCTTATAAAATGAAAATATGATATATTTATATCATGGAACATGTAAATAAATGTTTTAAAAATGATAAATTAAGTGTTTTTATTTTTATAAAACATTTTTTTTAATTTTAATATTATGATAAATATAAATATTTAAAATAAATTTTATTTTCATAAAATTGATTTATAAATAAATATTAAATTGTATTATAATGACAAGATAATTTTACGAGAACATAAGTAATTTTTCAAATGGTCAGATTATCGATCAAAATATTAAAATTGACATTTTTCAAATAAAAGATGATTTTATTTAAAAATTAAAATTCTCATATTTATAAAATTATTTTCATAAAATTGATTTAATTTTTTTAATCTACACATCAATGAATGGTTAGGTTGATTTTTTTTGTGATTAGTAAAATATGGTAAAATATAGTATTTAACATTATAAGTGAAATACATGACTTTTTGAGTCATGGATAATGTAAAAAAGCATTAGTTGAAAATCATATCAAATAGTTACTTTATATAGTCACAATAATCAATAATATTTATAGTATTGAACTAAAATAGTAAACTAATTATTATAATATTCAAAGACACCCATATCCTCCCCTTATAAATACTATTCCTCATAACCCATTATCTACAAAGCCTCTAAGCCTTAGAGTTTTCCAAAATTATACCTAAATATATTCCTAATCCTCACCCCCACATCTTAGTTTTATCGGTCTCATGAAAATACCAATACACAGCTCCTTAAGTCGAAGCCCAAGATGAGATATCCAAAGGAGAAGGTAATACCATCAACAAAGTCTGTTTATTTTTCTCTTCCTCCTCATCATCAAAAAAATTCAATTATTAATGGAATAATAAGTCCAATATCATATATATGATATAATTTTGTTATGTTAGTGTAATATCTATCAAGAATCATCTTCTCTTCTACTCTTATTCTAAAAATGATAACATCATCGGTATTATGTTGGTTCACCGCCTTCGCGGATGATGATTTTTCATTTCCCATCATCACCTTCATGGAAGTTTTAAATTCACTTATAATGGATTAAAATGAAATAAATATATTTATTATATATGGTTTTATGTTTTGGAATTAATATATGGACATAATATTAAATAAAACCTAACCAGTTCATCATTGTCGGCAAACCCTCCAAAATAAACTAACCGTATAACATTAATGTTTTTACTGAATGGATCATCCATATTATAGAAAAAATGGATATTTGGGAACATTTAAATATATAAAATTATGTGAATACAATTTCATTTCACTTATAGAGTTTTTGTCTTAGTTGATAAGAACTTTAATAATTATCCACAAGTGACCCGACCGTGGAATCATGAAACGAATGCCCCAAGAAAAATGAAATTGAACTTCATATCCCATTGAAATGGTTATAAATAAACATAATAAAATTATACTAAATAAATGTAAAGACCCGGAATTTCCATGTAAATTATTTTTTTAAATATATAGGAATTTTACGAGTCTACAAAAATTGACAGCACGTGATTCCGAGGCTTGGAGTGCCCGGAATGAATTTTTGAACTTTTGTTTGGGTACGTTTAGTAAACGTACGAGTGAGTTTTCCTAACTTTGAAACCGGTGCTCGGAATTGAAATCCGAGGGCACCGTTGAACTCACAGCGCCAGTATTCACTTAAGGAGACTTTCATGTCGATGACAGTGGGTCGAGAGTGAAAGATAGTTTTTGGGTTTTTTGTGTAAGAATAAGATAAAAATAAAAGTGTGTGATATTTTTATTTTTATTTGCAACACCCATGTGGGTGTTGGGAGGTGGGGTCCACCAGAACTAAACCTACACGTGGAAGTTGGAATTAGGGACCACTAGACCTTAACCTCCCATGAGAGGTTATGGTGGTGGGGACCACCCGAACCATAACCTCCCATGAGAGGTTATGGTGGTGGGGACCACCCGGGATTAAACCCCCTTGAAACCCCCCTTTAATTGGAACAAACCCTCAAATCCATAATAAATGTGTGGGGAGCCACTTCAAAACCTCCACAATTTTAATTATGCCAATGCACCTTATTAGTTGTGCCAACTCCCCCTTAATCAATTAAACCATTTTGAATATTATTCCAACAACTTAATAGATATTATAATCTATTATCTTGGGCTGCCTTTTTATTTTGGGTGGATTTGGGGTGAGGAGGAACTTGGGAGAAAGCTCCCAATGAAGAATTCTCCACTGATGAAGAATGCTCCACCGATGAAGAACGCCGACGTGGAATGCCTTCGACTATGAATAACGACCTTGACTTCGACCATCTTCCTCAGAACTTCCTTTGATGTAGGACGTGTTCGTCTACAACGAATCAACGTCTGCATTCTCACACCAACTTCAACCAACAACGAACAAGGTAGGTATTTAATGCTTTTTGTTTATCACTTTCCAAGTACCACCTTCTTCTCTTGTGCGGGATTGGGAATGATTAAATTACGGAAGATCATGGTTGACATTCTTTGCTTCGTTCTTGTGAACCATATGCTACCACCCTAAACACAGAGGGTGTGGGACAAACTAACATGGCCTGACCCCCTCCGCCATTCTTCTTTGTGGTGTTATTCGGAATGAAGGAATGTGATGAAGGCAACGACGCCACCACCAGCGGCCACTGCGACCCGCGCCGCCCCCGCGGCGCTCTGGGCTCCCGGTGGGCCAGCCACGTGCCACCCCCGCGGCGCTATGGCCTTCCGACCGGCCGACCCTGCCCCCGCCGGCCGCACCTCCCTGGCTGCACCGCCCGCCAGCCACACCACCCGCCGGCTACACCCCCCGCCGTCCGCGCCACCCTCCGGCTGCGCCACTGCTGCCGCGCCGTCCGCCGGCCTAGCCACCCCGACCGCTCCGACCACCCGGTCGAACCGGCACCAGTCACGCAACCCGTTGGCCGAACAGGCCCCGACCGTGCCACCCTAGCCCCCAGGCCAAGACACCCTCATGGCTCCCTTTGGGTCGAGCCGCCCACATGGCGCCCTCCGGGCCGAACCGCCCTCGCGCTGACCCGCGGCCGGTCCGCGCCCTCATGGCTCTCTACGACCCCTTGTGGCCCACTGGGCTAGGCCTAGCAGGCCGGGCCGAACCCAATGGGAAGGCCTGCCCAATGGCCTAGGCAAGAACCAATGGGTCAAGCTGGGTCAACCCAAACTGGGTCGACCTAGACTGGGTCGGGCCGGGTCGGTTCAACCAGGTCAGACCGGACCCAGGCCCACTGCGATCCACTTACGCTCCTTCAGCCATATCTTTGGCCCCGGATGTCCGTTTGACGAACCATCAGTGGATCTAGAATTATTGGAGTGAGAAGATCCTTTTGAGTATACCCTACTGGAGTTTTGGGTATTGTTGAGGCACAGTTAGGTTGGATTGAGCACGAATCCAACCAGGCCCCCGAGACTAAAAGGCTAGTAACTCATAGACTGGGTGTCCGTTTGACGCACCGTCTGTTGTGTTGAGACCCCTATGACGTGTCGGACCTTTGAGATACTTATTAGAGGTAATTATTGATAGTTGGAGTATAAACTAGTAGCTCGTGGAGTGGATCCTCCTAGAGACGAGCGAGCGTAGTGCGGAGACCTTGTAGCTGGCTGAGAACTGACAACTGCCGACTGTTTTGACTCAGAGTGACTCTACTAGCCCAGTGGGGAGCGCATTGGTGTTGTGGTAGACCCATTGTACTCTAAAGGAGGAGTACCTCAGCAGGCTATGAGAGGGAGCGCTCTTGGTGATGCAGCAGGCCCATGGCGGGGAGCACGCTTGGTGACATGGAAGATCCACGGTACTCGACAGGAGGAGTACCACAGCAGTCCAAGGTTAGTGGGAAGCGCACTTGGTGTCACAACAGGCCCATTGTACTCGATAGAGGAGAAGTTCTCCAGTATCCAAGGTTTTGAAAATGTGACAGGGGATGTTACTTGATACTACCCCTAGAATAAAATCCTAGTTTGAGCTGAGTCAGTTTTTCTATATTTTCCTCATGATTGAGATGGATCACTTGATAACTTAGGTATATGTATGGGAATATACATAAGTAAGGTTATTTTTTGATTTAATAATTGTGGTTTATCCTAGTTGGATTTTGTGAGACCTTAAGGGTCTTGAGGTCCCTACTGAGTATCGTTATACTCACCAATACACGGGCTATGCCGACACCTTGTTGTGTTGGTTACAGATGACAGATAATGCTGACTGAGGCTGAGAGTACGAGGACTGGACGATACCCAGAGGTGGACCATATGGAGTGTCGATACGTAGAGGAGACAGATGAACGTGGAGTGCTGAGGAGGCGATATGTACCTACCCATCAGGTAGGATCCTCAGAGGATGATCCAGTAGTTGTCTTTTCTCTTTCTTTAGTTATATTGTATTTCTGTTGTACTTGTACTTTCCAGTTGGGCTTGTATTCTAGCCCCTTTTACTTTCAGCACTCTTTTGTTATACTTTTTACTTGGTGTTTCATATCATGTTGTGTGTTTAGTTGCATGTGTTTACAGGTTATAAAGGTAATTCCTTCCCAGTTATAGGGAATTACGATTTTGGTGCTAGTCACCAGCCCCTGCCCTAAGGAAGGAAGGCTTGGGGTAGTCACAGCATGGGCCCCAGGGGATAGGTCGTGACAAATTAGTATCAAAGGAGTCAGTTTTACAGCAAAACTTAGGACTCTGATCTTTTCTGTGAAGCAATAGTGTTAAGTGTAGTGAGTGTGGTTTTCAGTTCTGGGAGTCCGGTGTTGGTGCGGCGACCGACATATCCATACACCAGGACACTGACTTCTGATTTCCGACTTAGTGCACGAAAACACCGATTGCGTGTGTGTTTTCAAAAGTTTTATTTAAGTCAGCTAACCAGGTCATCTCACCAGGTATAACCTTTTAACCATTGAACACATGTTTCTTTTCAGGATGCCTCCACACAGACAGCTGGCTAGAGTTCTGAGATTTGTACGCACTGATAGCCCACTGAGCAATGAGGCTTTGGTGCAGGGTACTCTTCCAGTAGAGGCACCAACGGTACCATTACCCATTGGGTCACCGATTCCACCAGCCCTAGCAACATAGAGTGCACATCACTTGAGCGCGTTTCACAAGTTCCAGCGCTAGAGGCCACCCAGATTCGGGGGAGAGAAGGACCTTCAGGTGGCTGAGGATTGGTTGTAGGTCGTGGTGAGAGTTTTCTGACTGGTAGGGACACCAGATGATCTCATGGTGATTCTTGCTTCCAGCCTTCTATAGGAAGTAGCGTGCAGATGGTGGAGCTTGATGCTGCAAGTTCACGATGAGGTGATGCTTCTCTGGGCAGAATTCGAGAGCCTGTTTTGGGTAGAGTTTATTCAAGTGACTCTTTGCACAATGCAAATTCTAGAGCTACAACATCTGCAACAGGGTAGCATGACTGTAGCTCAGTACTCAGTGAGGTTCACAGACCTCTCACGCTACTCCACAGATATGCTATGAGACCCATTCTTCAGGGCCTAGACCTTCGAGTAGGGACTCAGGTGGGTGATCAGGGCTTCGGTGATCCCACACAGCATCTCGACGTAGGAGGGGGTGTTAGAGAGATCCCTCCTAGTAGAGAGTTTCCTTGCTGAGTGGTCTCCAGCAGCGAGATCCACCACTAGTAGACACGTAGCAGAGTCTTCTGCAGCTGGAAGGAAACAGATGTCGTAGAGGTCCAAGAGTATCAGACCTACATGTGGACAAACACATGATACGGGATCGATTGTGCAGGGCACCTGAAGCGGAGACAGGCATGCTAGGAGCAGGCAATGTTTCTCATGCGGCGGGCAGGGTCACATGGATCATGACTGTCCGACCTGCCATACGTATGATCAACATATGGTCAAAGGACCACCCAGGCAGAGACAAAGATTCGATCGAGGTGGTCCACAGGGAGCAGACAGATGTGGCAGAGGAGCTGGTCGTGCACCTGGTGGTGGGAGAAGATTCGAGATATTATTGCCACCCCCACTAGGAGGTCCACCCCGACCACAAGGATCAGGTGGATAGGGGAGAGCTCAGATCTATCCAGATGAGGCTTACGATCCTGGTGATCTGGAGATGATTCGAGGTATGATCTGTGTCTACTACACCATAGATGTAGTACTTATAGACATAGTCTCTAGTCATTCTTTTATTTCCACTGCCCTCATTCGGAGCTTGGAGATTCCGACGAAGCCGTTGGCTCGATCCTTATGACTATAGATTCCTACGGGAGTAGAATCGATGATTTCATACTGGCTCCGACAGTTTGAGCTTACTCTAGGAGGCGAGAGTTTCAGTTGGGATCACCTAGTAGTGGCGTCAAGGCCTTACAAAATCATCTTGGGTATGGAATGTTTATCTACAGTCCATGCTCAGATTGATTGTATTAGGAACAAAGTGCGGTGTGTTCGCACGGATGGGACCAGGTTTAACTTCACCGGCGAGAAGGGAGCCTTTGCAGCATAGGATGGACTTGTTCAGAGGAGAGTGCAGCCGATCACTCATCAGTTGGCTAGCCTTACCCTTGGAGCTATTGATGTAGAGAGTTTGAGTTATCCTGTAGTGGTGGACCTGTTGGGAAAAAATCTCTCAAGGTATCATTGAAGCATTTTTGAGATGATTGTGTTTGTTGAAAATGCAGGACTCCATGTGGTGTTTGTTGACAAAGCGAGTCTCAATGACTCAAACTGTTAACAAAGGGGGATTTCCTGGAGAATGGGGAAAAGTGTTTTTGGAAAAAGGATTTGAGCTCTTATGTTAAGGAGGTTTCCAATGTTGTACACCAGGAATTTTTTGAATTCAGAACCTCAAAAATTTGGCAAAGGAAAAGTGGTGCGCAAGTCCAAAAGTGGCGCGCAAGTGTGGCGTTCAAGTCCTAAAGTGGTGCGCAAGTATGATGCGCAAGTATGGTGTGCAAGTGTGGCACACAATTCATATTTCAAGATCGTCATATCAAAATATGACAATGGAAAGAAAGAGGTGCGCAAGTCCTAAAGTGGCGCGCAAGTGTGGTGTGCAAGTGTGGCGCACAAGTGTGGCACACAAGTCCTCAAAATGCCTATAAATAGACAGCTACTCTCCTTATTTATCAATGTTCTCAACACTTAGAGAAAATCCGAGCTCTGAACGCACAAGTGGAAGTGACGTTAAAGTTCAATGTGTGCGCAAGTGGGGCGTGCAAGTGTACCATGCAAGTGTACTGTGCAAGTGTACCATGCACGTGTACCACGCAAGTGGGTCGTGCAAGTGTACCGTGCAAGTTTACCATGCAAGTGGGTCATGCAAGTGTACCATGAAAGTGTACCTCGCAAGTGTACCGCGCAAGCTGTGTGGCGTGCATGTTTGGAACGCTAGTGTGGCAAGAAAGTGGGGTGCGCAAGTTGGTTTTTCCGCAATGAAGGAAGAGGCTGTGCACTAGTTAAAGGGGAACACAAGTCACCCTAGGGTTCCATAAAAGTTATGAATTTCCCAGAATATCTGTGGTAAAGAGGTATTTATTAGTGGATGAAATTTGGACTTCAATAGAGCATCTAAATACAGTGGAGGATGTATTCATTAGTGATAATGAAGAGACCTACAAGTCTATAAAATGTGAGTGAATATTCTGAAGAAGTAGTGAGATCACTTCATTTGAGAGAGCAGTGAGTTCTAAAATTGTGAGTGGTTGTAAACCAGAAGGGATAATGAGTCCGCTTCGAACTTGTAAACAATAGTGCACTTATAGTGGAATTGGTACATCGACACACTGCCAGTGTATTCTCCTTGGATGTAGCCCAATGAGGGTGAACGAAGTAAAAATTGTTGTTTCCTGTGCATTATTTAAGTTTTATTCATACTCTGCATCAGGAAGGAGAGAGAAGAGGGTTTTGTCTAACAGAAAAACAAGATCAAACGGGGAAATTGTTTTAATTTGTCATCCCCTGATTCACCTCCCTCTTAAGGTATCTGCCCTAGTGGACCTAACAATTGGTATCAGAGGGAAAGGTTGATATCATGGTTTCTCTCTCAAATGGAGGTCACTAATTATAAAGGGATTTTGATCTTCGACGAGAACAATTTTCAGCTATGGAAGAATCAGATGCAACACTACTTCCGATCTTTGGGAATGGATGTGTTTACAATAGCAATGCATGGTATCACAACTGATATTAATAGCAGTGCATTATCAGAAGCTGAGTGAAGATAATTGAATACTGATGTAAAGGGAATCAATGCTTTGGGAGGAGCCATATCCAATGCTATATATACCAAGGTGATGTCAGAAAAAACATCACATGCTATGTGGGAAAAGTTGTTGAACATATATGAAGGAGATACAAAGGTCAGAGAAGCGAAGCTGCAAGTATTATGGAACAAGTATGAATATCTAAGAATGAACCCAAATGAGTCTGTTGATGGATTTTTTGACAGGGTAAATGTTGTTGTGGAAGATATGCGAGGTCTGGGAGAAGTCATTGAAGACATAAAGATCATAAAGTGCACCCTGAGAAAATTTCCACCTCGATTCAATCTGAAGGTTTCAGTATTAGAAGATAAAGATCCAAAGGAGCTAACATTGGACAATTTTCACAGTACCTTGGTTTCATATTAAATGAGAAATGATGATAACGAGGCTGTGAAAAAGGGGAAATCTAAAGAAGTGGCATTCAAGGCCATGAAGAATCTCACCATTGAAGATTTTCAGGAAGAATAATTGATAGATGAGGTGATGTAATTCCTCTCCTCAAACCTTCAAAGAGGAAAAGGAAAGTTTAAAGGGAAACTTCCATTGGCCTGTTTTCGACGCGGAAAGGTTGGTCATCTTGCAGCAAGGTGTCCCAAAAATTTCCAAGAAGATGATGATGTCGATGAATTCGAAATTCCCAAGAAGAAGTCATCAGCCTTTGGGAAAGGCAAGAAACAGTTCAAGAGAAATTTCATTAAGAATAAAAACCTCCTTTCAAAAGAATGCGACAGTTCAGATGAGTCTGAGGCTGAGGAAGTTGAAGAGATAGAGAACTAAAAAGATTGTGGAGAAAATGCTATGGTGGAACTGGTCGGTAGTTCTTAGGAGAAGAATGAAACCGAATGTGATGAAGAAGAAAAATTTGAAGGAAGAATAGATATGCAAGCTGAGTTAGAGGATTCTCTTGAGGAGATAGATGTTTGGAGATCCAAAACAAAGAAATATAACAAAGTTGTTCATGACAACAAACTCTATATGCAGCAGTAGGAGGAACAGAAGTCTGATTTGATGGATGAAATTGAGAAACTCAAGTCATCAACACCAGAGAACTTAGAATCAGTTAGTGAGTATAAAATCAATATCAAAGAATAAAAAAAGGGAGATCGATGGCTTGAAAAACACAAGGAAAGATCATGTCAAGCGTATCGAAGAGCTTAAAGAGGAATTTTTCAGTCTGCAGAGAAAAGTTAATGACCAGGAAAAACCTTTGATTCCCAACACATTCTTGGGAAAGTAGGTCATTCCGAAGACTGAAAAGATGAAATAGGAGCCTAGTTGTTTAGCAGGAAAGAAGCAGCAGTTGAGCTCAAATGTTAAGGCCGATTTAGGGCTTGATCATAAATAAAAATCTGTGAAAATTGAAGTCATACCACAGGTACCCATCCCGAGATTGAACGTTGATTTGGGCAAAAAGAAGAATCAGAATATTTAGAGATTCCAAGGGGAAATGCATAGAGCAGAAGTAACACGAAGGAATGCACCTTATATCAGGTGTTATTGTTGTGGAAAGATGGGACATTCACAGTATGTGTGTTCCATATCCAAGATATTTCTAAGGGAACAAAAAAAAGGCGGCATCCAAATAGAGAACGATTCTCCATAACATATTTCAAAGGACACTGTTTTTGGTGTGGAGGATTTGGGAACATGGTTAGGTACTTCACTTAGACCATACAGAGGAATGTGCCAAAGAAGAATCAAAATGTTTGGAAGAAGTAGATCAATAAACCAACAGGTGAGTTAAAAATGAAAAATAGATTTACTACTTTGCAAGATGAAGCTGGTCTATCATACTCTGAGAAAGAACAGAAGTCTCAATCCATGTTGAGTGTAAAGACAAAAATATGGACCAAAAAGAAGAAGGATGAGAAGGCTGTGGTGGTAGAAATTTCCCTTAAAGCATTAGATCACTTTGGTGTGTGGATCCTTGATAGTGGTTTCACATATCACATGAAAGGTAATAAGGATATTGTTACAGGTGTAAAATATGATAAATAAGGAGTTTTCAGGTTTGGAAATGATGAAGGCATGAAGATTATTAGCGCAGGAAAGGCCAAGTTTGGGGGAAAAAAGATGAGACGTGCTGATGTCTTAGTAGTAGAAGGCCTCAGTCACATTTTGATCAGCATCAGTCAACTATGTGACTCAGGACATTCTATAAGGTTTACTAAGAAGATGTGTGTCATAAAAGGAAGAGACAGGGCAATAGTTTTACAGGGAAAAAGAACAAAGGGAAATCTCTACCTTGTAAGTGTAGAAGAAGATATGTGTTTTCTGTCCAGAAATGAAGAAAACAAGTTGTGGCATAAACGACTTGGTCATCTTTTCCAACCATCCTTGGAAGATCTGGTGAAGTGTGATGCAGCAAGAGACCTCCCTAAGCTATCACGTGATTGTACTTACACATGCGATGCATGACAACAAGGGAAGCTTATCAGACAGACGTATAAGGCAAAGGAAAAGAAGTCAACAAGAGTGATCGAATTGGTGCATGCTGATGTTTGTGGTCATATCACACCAAGAAAAATTGATGGAAAGAGGTACTATGTTTTTTTTCATTGATGAATATAGCAGAATGGCACGGGTATTTGTTATTACCCATAAGTCGGATGTGTTCAACTGCTTAAAATAGTACCGGAGGGAGTGTGAAAGGATTCTTGGACAGAAAATTTTGAATCTTCGTACTGACAATGGTACGGAATTCACAAATAGTCAGGTGAAAGGATATCTCAAGAAACATGGGATAAGGCATCAAGTTTCCTTAGTAAGAACTCCCCAAAATAATGGAGTGGTTGAAAGGAGAAATAGGATCATCAATAACATGGCTAGAAAGATGCTCATTGAAAAAGACCTACCAGAGAAATTTCGGAAGGAAGCAGTTTTGACATCGGTCTACATTTATAACAGGGCTTTGTTGTGTCTGAAGGAAGGAAAGACTCCGTACGACATGTGGTATAGAAATAATCCAATGGTGAAATAATTTCTAATATTTGGAAGTAAGTGATTTAACCTCAACAAGGAAAAACATAGGAAATATGAGTCATGAGGAGATGAAGGGATATTCCTTGGCTACTCAAGAAAAATCAAGGCATATAAATGATTTAACAAAAGGCTGGGAAAAGTAGTTGAGAGTAATGATGTAACTGTAGTATTGAATGAGGAGATCATTGAACAACGCAGTGAACAATTTCTTGATGAGAGTGATGAGGAATAAAGCAACGCAGGGGCAGTAGAAGTGGATGATGTTGATTCAGAAGAAGATACTGATGATGAACATGAGGAAGTAAAATTTGTATATGCACAAAATCCAAGGAGTTTAGCTGAAATTGATAGGAAGAATATTATTGGTGATCAATCAGCTCCAATTTAGACAAGAAGAATGAAATCACTACAGCAGACATCTTTACTATCACAGGTCGAGCCGAAATGCTTCGCTGATGCAGATGAAGATGAAAACTGGATTTAGGCAATGAATAAAGAGCTAGATCAGATTGAGAAGAATCAGATGTGAGAGATTGTTTTGAGGCCACCAGATAAGAATGTCATTGAAACTAAATGGGTCTTTTGCAACAAGATGAACAAATATGGCACAATGATTCGAAATAAAGCACGACTGGTGTGAAATGGATACTCCCAAATATAGGGTATTGATTTTGATGAGACATTTGCACCGGTTGCAAGCCTGGAGACAATCATATTATTTTTAGCCATAACAGTGCAAATAAAATTCAAAGTGTTCCAGATGGATGTCAAATCTGCATTTCTGAATGGGTTTCTGGAAGAAGAGGTGTATATTGAGCATCCAGATGGTTTTCTCATTCATGAAGATGAGAATAAAGTTTTTCGGCTGAAGAAAGCACTATATGGGTTGAAACAAGCACCAAGAGCCTGATACTCAAGGATGGATCAGTATTTGAAGAAGCTTGAATTTCAATGTGGTGGAGTTGATTAGAATATCTACTTTAACAACAATAGTAATCAAAGGATGATGGTGATGGTTTATGTCAATGACATAATATTTGGTGGATCAGATGAATCTTAGTGCAAATAGTTTTTTGAATTTCTGAAAAGTGAGTTCAAAATGTCAATGATTGGTGAGTTGACATTTTTCCTTGGTTTACAAGTGACACAAGGAAGTAATGACACTTTCATTTCTCAATAAAAATACACCAAGGAGGTTCTGAGAAGGTTTGGAATGGATAATTACAAGGAGATTAAGACTCCGGTTTCTACCTGGATGAAATTATCAAAAGATGATAGTGGCATGGAAGTTAATATCACTGAATATAGGAAGATTATTGGAAGTTTACTATACCTAACAGCAACAAGACCTGATATTGTTTTTTCCACATGCCAAGCAGCACGTTACCAAAGAAATCCAAAGGAAAGACACATTCTCACAGTAAAAAAGAATACTTCGGTATATCAAAGGCACTGTGGATTTTGGTCTGATGTATAATGAAAAATCTCAGCCAGAGTTATTGGGATATACAGATGCAGATTGGGCTGGATCAGCAGATGACAAAAAATTAACGTCAGGAGGTGCATTCTATCTTGGTAGATTGTGTATTTCTTGGCTAAGAAAGAAACAAGATTGCATTTCTCTGAGCACCGTAGAGGCTGAGTATATTGCGGCCACTCAATCATGCACACAGTTATTATGGATGAAGTAACATCTTGAATATATGAGAGTTGAAGTGAAGTCTCCGATCTGAATCCAGTGTGATAACTCAAGTGCTATAAATCTCAAAAAAAATCTTGTCCATAACTCAAGGACATCACACATTGAGATAAAGTATCATTTTAATAAGGAGAAGGTTGAGCAAGGAATTGTGAATTTGGAGTATGTGCCTACAGAACTACAGGTTGCAGACATTCTGACAAAGGCCATACCCAAGAAAGCATTTGAAAGGCATCAACTAGCTCTGTGAGTTCAGTCGACTCCCCACACTTAAAAGAGTGTGGATGTAGAACCCCCTCTCCCCGAGGTATTGCATGTTTTTCTCTAATGCGCTAATATGTGTTCTTTCCAATGTTGCATACCTCAAAGGGGTGACCTTTGGGTTCGTTGACAAAGGGTGAGATATAGTGACTCCTCAAGGGGGAGAAACTGTGGCTAAGGAAGGGAGAAAATGTCTTAGTAAAAGATATGGGGAGAAGCTGACATGTGAAGATGACAGGTAGAGCAGTGAGATAGGGGAGAGAAATGAGATAGGGGGAGCGTTTTAAATCATATGATGCTAAATGTGATCGATCAAATAATAGATATCACGACAACTGAGGATCGTGATATGAGCAGAAGTGTGGTTGGTATCAGGTTGGTATGAAAATATCATTTGGTATCAGGTTGGTATCAATAGTGGTGTCATAAATGAAGTGACTCATAGATGAAATTTTCATGATACTCTTGTTTCTCATGACGAGCATTGCTCATGTGGGATTAGAGTATGTGTTGAGTAAATCTTTGATCGCTATCTGTATTGTAAGAGGCGAATGGTGGCTGAAGATGAATGAAGCCTTATTGAGGTATCAAATAAAAGAGAATTGTTTTGATAAGAGTTGTCAACAAACCCAAAGGGGGAGATTATTGGGAAAAAAATCCCTCAAGGTATCATTGAATCATTTTTGAGATGATTTTGTTTGTTAACAATGCAGAACTTCATGTTGTGTTTGTTGACAAAGCGAGTCTCAATGACTCAAACTGTTGACAAAGGGGGTTTTCCTGGAGAAGGGGGAAAAGTGTTTTTGGAAAAAGGAGTTGTGATATTATGTTAAGGAGGTTTCTAATGTTGTAGATTAGGAATTTTTTGAATTCATAACATAAAAAATTTGGCAAAGGAAAAGTGGCGCGCAAGTCCAAAAGTGGCGTGCAAGAGTGGCGCACAAGTCCAAAAGTGGCACGCAAGTGTGCTGCGCAAGTCCAAAAGTGGAACGCAATTCCAAAAGTGGCGCGCAAGTATTACGTGAAAGTATGACACACAAATGCAGTGCACAAGTCATATTTCAAGATCATCATATCAAAATATGACAAAGGAAAGAAAGAGGTGCACAATTCCTAAAGTGGCGCGCAATTGTGGCACGCTAGTGTGGGTCGCAAGTGTGGTGCACAAGTCCTCAAGATAACTATAAATAGATGGATACTCTCCTCATTTATCAACGGGCTCAACACTTAGAGAAAATCCGATCTATGAACGCGCAAGTGGAAGTGACGTGCAAGTTCAGTGTGCGTGCAAGTGGGGCGTGCAAGTGTACTGCACAAGTGTACCGTGCAAGTGTCTAAGAAAGTGTACCACACAAGTGGGGCACGCAAGTGTACATCGCAAGTGTACCGCGCAAGTGGGGAACGCAAGTGTACCACGCAAGTGTACTGCACAAGTGTGCTGTGCAATCTATGTGGCAAGAAAGTTTGGCGCGCTAGTGTGGCACGCAAGTTGGTTTTTCCGCAACAAAGGAAGAGGCTGTGCACTAGTTAAAGGGGAACAAAAGTCACCCTAGGGTTGCGTAAAAGTTAGAAATTTCCCAGAACATCTGTAGTAAAGTGGTATTCATTAGTGTTTCAAATTTGGACTTCAATTGAGAATCTACACACAATGGAGGATGTATTCATTAGTGATAATGAAGAGACCTAGAGGTCTATAAACTGTGAGTGGATGTTCTGATGAAGAAGTGAGCTCACTTCAGTTGAGAGAGTAGTGAGTTCTCAAATTGTGAGTGGATGTAAACCAGGAGGGACAATGAGTCCACTTCAAACTTATAAACAGCAGTGCGCTTATAGTGGAATTGGTACTTTGGCACACTGCCGGTGTATGCTCCTTGGATGTAGCCCAATGAGGGTGAACCAAGTAAAAATCGCTGTGTCCTGTGCATGCTTTAAGTTTTATTCATACTCTGCATCAGGAAGGAGAGAGAATAGGGTTTTGTATAATAGAAAAATAAGATCTAACGGGGCAGTTGTTTTAATATGTCATACCCTGATTCACCCCCCCTCTTAGGGTATCTAGTCTAGTGGACCTAGCCGGACCAATACACGGATGTATTCCCTGATGATGTTCCGAGTATACCTCCTCACAGAGAGGTGGAATTTTACATTGATTTGTACCCTAGGATGACACCTATATCTACACCAGCATATCATATGGCTCCTGCTGAGCTTCGTGAGTTGCAGGTACAGCAGCAGGACTTGCAGGGGAAGGGATTCATCCAGCCGAGTGTTTCTCCCTAGGCAGCCCCGATTCTATTCACCAAGAATGTGGATGGGAGCTTGAGGCATTGTTTTGAATATCGATGCCTGAACCAGGTGACCGTGAAGAACAAGTACCCACTTCCGAGGATTGAAGACCTATTTGATTAGCTGCAGGGAGCATAGTGGTTCTCGAAGATAGACCTCAGATCAGGCTTTCACCAGCTCAGAGTTTTAGATGAGGATGTGCATAAGACGGATTTCAGATGTCGGTATGGCCACTAAGAGTTCTTGGTTATGTCATTCAGCGAAACCAATGCTCCAGTAGTGTTCATGGGACTCATGAACATGGTCTTTTAGCCATACCTTGATCGCCTTTTCATATTATTCATCGACGACATTTTGATCTACTCGACTACTAAGGAGGAGCATGCCTATCATTTGTAGGTTGTACTGGACACACTCTGAGAGCACCAGCTTTATGGTAAGCTCTAGAAGTGCTAGTTATGGATTTGAGAGGTTCACTTTCTGAGATATGTCATATCGGAGGCTAGAGTTGCAGTGGATCTAGTGAGGATTGAGGCGGTACTTTCTTGGGAGGCACAAAGGAGTGTGACAGAGGTATGAAGTTTCCTAGGTTTGGCTAGATACTACCGAATATTTTTACCATATTTCTCCAGAGTTTCACCACCACTATCAGCCTTGACGAATAAGGGGAAACCCTTCATTTGGTTGGAGAAATGACAGAGGAGTTTTCAGAAGATGAGGCAGAGGCTGACTAGTGCCCCCATCTTGAGGCTTCTAGAGGAGGGTGTAGGGTACGTAGTCTACTACGACACATCAGGGACCGGACTCAGATGTGTCCTGATGTAGGATCGAGTAGTGATCACATATGGTTCTCAGAAGTTGAGATAGAATGAGCAGAACTACGCAACCCATGACCTAGAGTTAGCAATAGTGGTCTTTGCCTTGAAGATGTGGCGACACTATCTGATGGGCGAGCGTTTTACCATGTACTCTGATCATAAGAGTCTCCAGTATATCTTCTCTCAGAAGAACCTAAACCTGAGACAATGATGTTGGCTTTACTTCCTCTAGGACTATGACTTCGAGATAGTCTATACTCCCTGGAATGGGAACGTTGTCGCAGATGCAATCAGCAGGAGATGTGGTATACAACTGCTAGGCGAGGTGACGGAGCAGCTGGACACTTTGAGGATATCCTCTGTGGATAGAGACAAAGCAACTTTTCAATAATCTCTTACAGTCACTCCCCCACTTCTTCAGTGAGTCAGGGAGGCGCATCGTGGGGACACTGACTGCGAGACACGACATGCTCAAATATCCACAGGACATGCACCTGATGGATTTTCTAAAGGTGGGGAGCACGTCATCCTCTTCAGAGGACATACCATGGTACCAGGGTCACTTCAGGAGGAAGTGTTGAGGAAGTTCCACACATCCCCTCTAGCGGTATATCCAGGAGTGGTGAAGATGTACCAGGATCTCCGATGACAACACTGGTGGCTGGGAATGAAGAAATCAGTTGCAGAGTTTGTTTCTCGGTGCCTCACTTTTCAGCAAGTGAAGGCAGAGCATCAGGTATCAGCAGGATTGGTTCATCCTTTAGAGGTCCCAAAGTGGAGGTGAGATGGGATATCCATGGATTTAATGACAGGACTTCCATGTACAACCAGATGTCATGACTCAATTTGTGTGATCGTCGACCGATTCACCAAGTCGGCCCACTTCCTACCAATTAGAGAGTAGGTTTCAGTAGAGAGCTTGGGATGCCTCTATGTGCAGAAAATTGTGTGGATACATGGAGTAATTTCTATGATTATCTCTGATCATGACACATTATTTACTTCCCAGCTATGGAAGGGGTTGTAGGAGGCTTTCGGGATGCAACTTCATTTGACCACCACCTTCCATCCTCAGACGGATGGCTAGACTGAGCGGACCATTTAGACACTCAAGGACATGTTGTGTGCTTGTGTCCTCAACTTCAGTCATAGCTAGAAGGATCACTTACCTTTGGTGGATTTTTCAAACAAAAACAACTATCACTCCACCATTGGGATGACACTTTTCGAGGCATTGTACGAGTGACCTTGCAGATCACCTTTGTGCAGGACTGACCTGGGGGAGTCAACACTAGTGGGACCAGAGATGGTATGAGCTACCACAGAGAAGGTGTAGATCATCCAGGAGTGGATGAATACTACACAGAGTAGGAAAAAGTCATATGCTGATAGGAGACGGAGACCTTTGGAGTTGGAGGATGGCAACCACGTCTTTCTATGGGTCTCACCCCGACGAGGTCTATGGAGATTTGGCCGAGGTAGCAAGTTATCTCTGAGGTTCATATAACCTTTTCAGGTTATCAGCAAAGTTGGCGAGGTGGAATACTGCTTATCTCTTCCACCTCAGTTGCACCGGGTGCACAACGTCTTCCACGTATCCGAGCTGAGGAGATATGTGCATGACCCTTCTAACATCATTGACCATGGTGAGCTGGACGTCAACGATGGGGATACTTTTACAAAGGTTCCAATAGAGATTGAGGATCGAAAGGGGTAGGTCCTTCGGGGAAGGTCGATACCTTTGGTGCGCATTCGCTGGAAGCACGGGAACCTCCGGGAGAGCACATGGGAGCGGGAGGCTCAGATGCGGGCTTAGTACCCCCACTTGTTCCCTTAGTTCAAGTTGTAGCTTATGGGGACGTAAATCCCTGAGGTGGGGAGAATGTAAAGAAATGGAATTTCCATGTAAATTATTTTTTAAAATATATGGGAATTTTACGAGTCTGTGAAAATTGATGGCGTGTGATTCAGAAGCCCGGATTGCCCAGAATGAATTTCTAAACTTTTGTTCGGGTACGTTCATTAAACATGTGAGTGGGTTTTCATAACTTTTAAACCGATGATCGGAATTGAAATCTAAGGGCACCGTTGAACTCACAACAATGATATTCACTTAAGGAGACTTTCATCTCGATGACAGTGGGTCGAGAGTGAAAGATAGTTTTTGGGTTTTTTGTGTAAGAATAAAATAAAAATAAAAGTGTGTGAAATTCTTATTTTTATTTGCAACACCCATGTGGGTGTTGGGAGGTGGGGTCCACCGGAATTAAACCTCCATGTGGAAGTTGGAAGTGGGGACCAACAGACCTTAACCTCCCATGAGAGGTTATAGTGGTGGGGACCACCCGAACCATAACCTCCAATGAGAGTTTATGGTGGTGGGGACCACCTGGGATTAAACCCCCCTGAAACCCCCCTTTAATTGGGAGAAACCCTCAAATCCATAATAAATGTTGGGGGAGCCTCTTCAACATCTCGACAATTTTAATTGTTCCAATGCACCTTATTAATTGTGCCAACTCCCCCTTAATCAATTAAACCATTTTGAATATTATGTCAATGACTTAATAGATATTATAATCTATTATCTTGGGTTTCCTTTTCATTTTGGGTGGATTTTGGGAGAGGAGGAACTTGGGAGAAAGATCCCAATGAAGAACGCTCCACTGACGAAGAATGCTCCACCGAAGAAGAATGCCGACGAGGAATGCCTTTGAATACAAATAACAACCTCAACTTCAACCTTCTTCCTCATAACTTCCTTCGATGTAGGATGTGTTCGTCTACAATGAATTGAAATCCGCCTTCTTGTGCCAATGTCAACCAACAATGAACAAGGTTGGGGTTTAATGCTTTTTTTATCACTTTACAGCTACTCCCTTCTTTTCTGGTGCGGGGATTGAGAATGGTTAAATTATGGAAGATCATGGTTCATGTTCTTTGCTTCATTCTTGTGAACCGTATGCTACCACTCTAAAAGCAGAGGGTATGGGCCAAACTAACATGGCCCGACCCCCCTCTTCCATTCTTCTTTGTGGTGTTCTTCAGAATGAAGGAAGGCGATGAAGGCAACGACGCCGACACCCGAGGACACCACGACCCATGCCACTCTTACGGCGCTCTGGCCTCCCGACTGAACTAGCCTCGCGCCCACTGGCCCCCCCCCCCCCGGCCGTGCCGCCCGCCAGCCGCACCACCTGTCGGTTGAGCCACCCGCCGGCCGCACCGCTCAGAGGCTGTGCCACCCTGGCCGCACCGTCCGCCGACTGAGGCACCCCGGCCACTCCGGCCTCTCGGCCGAACCAGCGCTGGTCATGCCACCCGTTGGCCGAACCGACCCCGGCCCCCGGGCCGAGCCACCTAGAGACACGTCCTCGCGGTCCTTCGAGCTGAACCAGCCCCACGCCCTGGGCCAAGCTTCCCTCATGGCGCCCTCCGGGTTGAGCCGCCCACACGGCGCCCTCCAGGCCGAACTGCCCTCACGCCGACGCGCGACCGGTCTGTGCTCTCACAGCTCTCTACGGCCCCTCGTGGCCTACTGGGCTGGACCCAGTGGGATGGGCTGAACCCAATGGGCTGGGCTAGACCCAACGGGTCAGGATGGGTCGACCCAAACCGGGTTGGACCGGACCCAGGCCCACTGTGATCCACTTACGCTCCTTCAGCCATATCTTTGACACCAGACATCCGTTTGACGAACCCTCAGCAAAACTAGAATTATTTGAGCGAGACGGTATTTTTGACTATACCCTACTGGAGTTTTGTGTATAGTTGAGGTACAGTCAGGTTGGATCGAGCACAAATCCAACTGGGCCCTCGGGACTAAAAGGCTAGTAACTCACAGACCGGGCGTCTGTTTGATGCACCGTCTGCTGCATTGAGACCCCTATGACATGGCAGACCATTGAGATACTTCTTTGTGGGACTTTTTGATATTTGGAGTATCGACCAGTATCTCGTGGAGCAGATCCTTCCAGAGATGAGCGAGCGTAGTCCGGAGACCTAGTAGCTGGCTGAGACCTGATGACTGCTGACCGTTTTGACTTGGAGTAATTCTACTAGCCTAGTGGGGAGTGCCTTGGTGTTGCGGCAGACCCACAGTGGGGAGCCCCTTGGTGTTGCGACAGACCCACAATACTCGATAGGAGGATTACCTCAGCAGCCTAAGAGGGGCAGTGCGCTTGGTGACGCGATAGACCAAAGGCGGGGAGCATGCTTGGAGATGCGGAATATCCAAGGTACTCGACAGGAGGAGTACCTCAGCAGTCCAAGGTTAGTGAGAAGTGCGCTTGGTGTCACGACATGCCCATTGTACTCGATAGAGGAGGAGTTCTCCAGTAGTAAAGTTTTAAAAAATGCGACTGGGGATGTTACTTGATACTACCCCTAGAATAAAATTCGGGTTTGAGCTGACTCAGTTTTTCTATGTTTTCCTCATGATTGAGATGGATCACTGGATAAGTTAGGTATATGTATGGGCATATACCTAAGTAATGTTATATGTTGATTTCATACTTATGTTTTATCCTTGTTGGATTTTTTGAGACCTTGAGGGTCTCAGGGTCTCTATTGAGTATCGTTATACTCACCCCTACATGGGCTATGCCCACACCTTGTTGTGTTGGTTGCAGATGACAGACAACGCTGACTGTGGCTAAGAGTACCAGGACTGGACCGTACCCAGAGGTGGACCATATGTCATGTTGATAAGCAGAGGAGACAGACTGATGTGGAGTGATGAGGAGGCAATCTGTACCTACCCTTTAGGTAGGATCCTCAGAGGATGATCTAGTAGCTGTCTTTTCTCTTTCTTCAGTTGTATTGTATTTCAGTTGTGCTTGTACTTTCTAGTTGTGATTGTATTTTAGCTCCCTCTACTTTTAGCACTCTTTTTTTATACAGTTTACTTGGTGTTTCATATCTTTATGTGTGTTTAGTTGCGTGTGTTTACAGGTTATAAAGGCAATGAATTCCTAGCTATAGGGAATTACGCCTTTGGTGCTAGTCTCCATCCTCTGTCCTATGGAAGGCGGACTTGGGGGAGTCACGGCACGGGCCCTGGGGGACGGATCGTGACAATAAAATATAGATAGAAAAGGATTTTATTAAAGTAGTTAATGACTTTAATTTTATTATTTAAGATGTAAAGTTCAGGTACAGAACGACTATGAAACCTAAGGTAAGGGATCTATCTGAAACACCCTTTTTCTTTGGGTTATCACCTTTCTATATATAACTCAATTTATCTCTCTTTTTGATGTTATGAAATGCTTATAAATTCTTTATATTTGTCTCTTACATATATAAATATATTATTCTCCCACCCTTTTATGGTTTAATACATGCCTTAAGTTCATTTCCTGAATTCCTTATGATTATGAATTATGATTGGTTCCCTTTTTATGACACACATAAACATGTACATGTTATGATGAGTGTAACTATATAGTGCTCCGATGCATTGGATAATTTGTTTTTATCATTATAAATTATGTATGGGGTAAGGGAGTAAACTTGATCCATGCTGATACTCATTCCATTATGTTATGTTGTCTTGGTGGTTAGCCTTGACTTATACTTATGTCATCTTTTATGTCACTTCCACTTACTCATGTTTCCATGATCTTATTATACCATGTTCCTTATGTTATACTCCCATGTTATTATTTATGAGATTTATATTTTATGATATCATTTTATTCCATTTTAATCTCTTTTATGATATCATGTTATGCCATTTGAATCACATGTTATGAATCATTATCATACTTATTATATTATTAGTTTTTATAGACCGCCCCTCTCTTTTATATATTCCCAAGGTTATCCTATGTAGTTTTAGGATATCAAAGTTATTTGGGAGATAATTTTGGATAATAAGATAATGATTTTTAGTTTATTTTTGATGTATTATGACCCTATTCTTCCAAAGTCACTTGACCTCACAATCTTTGGGTCATGTTTATTGGATTTTTATGTTAAAAATCATGTAATAATATGTGTAAAAGGATTGGGTTTCTATAGTTGGTATCATATAAAGTTCAAGTAATTTTTGGGGATTAAGAATATAATATTTAATTGAGAACCCAAGGTATAAGTCTAAGTATAGTATAATATCCTACATTTTTTGTTAAGTATACAATGGGTGGTTTCTGAGAAATTACATCAATTTCTAAATACTACCAGTTAATGTGTCTCTGGAATAGTTGTACCTAGGGGAAATAACCCCAAAAATAATGAATTGGGAATTGAATTAATAATCACCTATTAAATGAAAAAGATGCCTCACTGCACACCTGGTTTGAAACTCTCAGGGGATATGCTTTGAAAAATTTACAAACTCTTTACAAACCATTTTGAAGGACTTTAATATATTTCTATGTAAGAAAACCTAATAGGAAACATTAATTTAGATAAAATATATTTAAAATTAGAGACTCATAATTTAGGATATTCTATTTGTTTATAATTTATTCCTTATAATTTAATATTTTCCCTTTTATATGTTTATTAGTTAAAGTATTCTCATTCCGTTTTTCCTTTATTTTAGTTAATGGAGGGAAATAGGTGGAAAAATTATAACAACCGACATGATAGACAAAGTGATGATTTCCTAAATTATATACCTAACCTTATGGTAGTGGTGTCTAGGAACTTCATGGTAGTACTGGATCATCTAACTCATTCTATGAACAATATCTTGAATAATGTAGAACACCCTTCTTCTCCTAAGAAAGATCAATTTGCGGTCGAATCCATTATGTGACAAAGGAATCCTACCTTTAGTGGAAATTATAATCACCTCATTTTGGAATATTTTATGAACACTATTGAGGAGAGATTATCTATCCTCAAATTCTCAGAACAAGATAAATTCATGTTGGTTATCTGTTATCTTAAAGGGGAAACATATCAGTGGTGGTAACTGATCAAGAACATAAAGTCCAATGAGGAAATTGATTCCATGGAATGAGAAGTATTCAAGAAAATATATTTCATTAAGTAATTTACCTAAACTCTCCATTATAAAATGGAGAGGGAGTTCCTTGGACTGAAGAAAAATTAATATTATTACATCTTGTCATATAAGGAAAAATTCACACTGCTTGTATGGTATGCCTTCAGTTTGTCATCAACCCTAAAATAAATGCGGACCAATTCTTTAGTGGGATAAAATAGAGTCTATGAAAATATTTAGGGATTAAATAATTTGAAATATATACATATATTTTCCATTGTTCCCTTATGGTTGAGATGGATATTGGTGACTCTTAGTGGCCTTGAGGGCATGGAGATAAAAATTATAAAATTTAGTTCATATCTGGAGGATAAATATATAAATCTTATGGAGGAATGAAAACCCAACATCTTATATATAAAAAATGTGGGAATAATAATACTAGAAACAATCATAATGGAATCTATAGATGCATAAAATGTATAAAATATGGGAATCGGGATAATTAATTCCAAGGAGATATAAAGAAACCCACTAATTTTATGAAATAAAAGATGGTTCAGATCAATACTCAGTATGTAGTAAAATGTTTCAATTAAAAGGAACACATGAATTATGAAAACCAATACCCTAAGTCAAAATTTGTAAGATACAATCAATGAAAAAATCCTCTAAGTCCTAGAGAGAAAGGAAGAGAGTATGTTATCACTACTATTGAGGTGGATCTCAATAACAATGTGATGACATATATGCTGGTTATTCATGAAATAAAAGAGAACATAATATCTAATTATAGTTCCGTGCATTCTTTCATATATTTTAAGTTTATTATAACTATTCAAACACCACCTCAAAACATGGTTGTTGATATATTTGTGATAATATTAAACCAGTAAATTACTTCATACTAAGTATATTAATCCTCCCCAGTCGATGTTTGTGGACTAAACCTACCATAAAATATTGTCCTACTTCATTTAGTGAATTTTGATGGTATATTGGGAATGTATTGGACATCCTTATATAAATCCAACATCAATTTTTGGGATAGGGAGAGTGCTCTTCAAATCCCAATCCATCCTTCAATTTTTTACAAGTTTAAGGAGGAGGATGAATCTTTTTTGGAATATTAAAGAACGGATATTATTACCTTTTGAGAAATAATATCTAGCCCAAATGATTGAGACAAATGAGAGAATAATTATAGAAGACATTCCCATTATGAGGGATTATACTGATGTATTCCATAAAGATTTTTTTGGGTCTTCTCCTACATGAGAGGTTGAGTTCTCAATCCATCTTATACCTGGATCTCTGCCCATATCCAAGACTCCTTACAGAATAATTACCAATGAGTTAAAAGAACTGAATAAGTAGTTATAAGAAAATATAGACAAGGGTTTTATACACATTAGTTCTTCACTTTGGTATGTTTCAATCATATTCATCAAGAACGAGGATAAATTAATGCATCTCTTCATTGATTATCATGAACTCAAAAACTCATGATAAATAACAAGTATCCCCTGGCACCGATAAATGTCTTGTTCAATCAACTATATGGGCCCTGATATTTCTATAAGGTGGACCTTTATTCAGTATATCACCAATTAAATGTTAAGAAGGAAGATATTCCCAAGACTTCCTTTTGAATATGGTATTGAAAATATGAGTTCATAGTGATTCCCATTAGACTCACTAATGCTCTAGTAATATTTATGAACTTGATGAATATAGTCTTTAGAGATTACCTTTATAAAATTTTTGTAGTATTTATAGATGATATTTTTATATACTTCAAAAGAAAATATGAACATAAGGAGTATTTGAATACTATTCTAAATAAATTTTTAAAGGGGAATCTATATGAAAAGTATAGTAAATTTGAGTTTTGGATGGAGAGAGTATGATTCTTGGGGCATGTTATCACTAGAAAAAGGATATATATAAGAACCCTTATAAGACAAAGGCAATTAAGGAGTGGATCAGACCAATATCTTTAATGGAGATATATAGTTTCCTTGGAATAACTGGGTATTATTTATGATCTGTGAGAAAATTATCATGATTTTCAAACCGGACAACTAAGACGACTTGGATGGTAGTGAAGTTTTTCTGGACCAATGAGTTTGAAGATAGATTCAAAGAGTTGAAAAAAGGATTATAACTACACCAATACTCACTCTGTACTCTAATGGGTACCTTTTCATGGTATACAATGATTATTAAAATAAGTTCTTAGGCTATGTAATAAATTAAAATTACAAATTGATAACTTATACATCAAGGCAGTTGAAATTTCATGAGTAAAAATATCCAACACATGATCTGGAGACGGCTTTAGTCATATTTTCATTTAAAATATAGAAAAATAATCTATATGGGGAGAAGTGTGAAACATATACAAATAATAAGTTCCTCAAATATATATTCACATGTAATGAGATTAATATGCTCTAGCAAAGATGGTTAGAGTAGATCAAGGACTATGAGTACTCAATCCATTACCATCATGATAAAGAAAATATTGTGGAAGATGATCTAAGTAGAAAGGATATGATATCCTTATCAATTATGAGAATTGAGAAGGATCCAATATTCTTATACTTTTAAAGGATTTAAATGGGAATCATAAAGGAAGTAAAATTGTCCCTCCTTTCTCAAATGTTTTTTCAAATATCCCTTCTAGAGAAGATAAAGGATACTCAAAGAGATGATGTAGAAATTCAGAAGAAGGTGGAAGATATAAGAAAAGGAAAATTCTTGGAGTAAAAAATTAATGAAAAATGAGTTGTATGATTTGGGTCATGATTATGTGTACCAAAAAATTCTAAGATAAAAAAGGAGTTTTTGATTGATTCACATAGATCAACCTTATCCACCCATTCAGGGAGTGTGAAGATGTATAAAGATCTTAGAGAGAATTATTGATGATATAGTATAAATAAGGATATCATAATATATAAATTAAAATTATTGGTATTCTATTAGGTGAAGGATAAAAGAAAAAATTTCAAGGGTATAATTAAACCATAACCTATACATACATAAAAATGGGAGAACATCACCATGGAATTTATCACTAGTCTTCCAAATACATCAAGAGGAGATAATTTTACATGTGTTTTAGTGGATCATCTTACAAATACCTCTCATTTAATTTAAATTTGATAGGAATTTTCATTTTATTAACTTGCAAGGATATACATTAAAGAAGTGGTGAGGCTGCATGGAATACCACTATCGATTGTATTTGACCAAGATCTGATAATTAATTTCATTTTTTAGAAGAGTATCCAACATGCTCTAAATATTGAGTTTAACATCAGTATTCCATATAGCCCGAATGTCCCAAAGGCCTCTTTTATATTGATTTTTTATAACTACACTTTCAAGGGATGATGGGGAACACTTACAAGGCCCATAGGCTTAAGTGATTACATTGCCCGTATGATTTAAAGACATTACATGACCCGAAGTTCTTTGGGAATTAAACCAGACTATAACTATAAGGAACATCCCCATCCCAGCATATACATCGTGTTGGTAGCTCTCCACCTTCGCATGGCCATCTAGCTAATTATCCCGTGAAATACACTTGAATACATGTTGAGAGTTTTCTTGATGGACTTCAAAGGAGGTTGAGATCAACATATTCCTTTGGTTGAGTTCTCGTACAATAATAGTTTACACTAAATAATCCAAATGGATCCATATAAATCATTTTATGTGAATATTTTTATAAAATCTTCATGATTGGATGAAGTTGGTGAATGAAAGCTGCTAAGTCCTGGAATGGTTGATGAAATGATAGAATATGTCAAGACCATTCAATAACACATCAAAGTTTCTCAAAGTCAACAAAAGAGCTATTCTAACAATCATCGATGAGGCATGGAGTTTGCGATCAGAGATAAATTATTCCTTCACATATTCCCATAGAATAGAGTCAAGATATTTGGGAAGAATATTAATCTATTTCCTAGGTACATCAGCTTATTTTAGATTTTAGATCACATCACAGCTGTGACCTATAGACTAGCACTCCCACTATCAATTTCTCAAGTACATCAAATATTCCATGTATCACTCTTGAAGAAGTACATACAAGATCCTTAAATTTTATTGAATTTATAGGTGGTACAAATAGAAAATGATATATCTTTTTAGGAGAATCCAATGAAGATATTAGGCCATAGAGATAATGTTTTACACAATAAGATAACTCACCTAGTCAAAGTAATATGAAAAAACCACAAGTACAAGGAGGAAAAATGGGAACCAGAGGAAGTCATGAAGAAAAAGTACCCACACATGTTTTCAAATTAGTATGTAAAATGGAATTTTGAGGGTGAAATTTCTTAAGGGGGAAGAATGTAATGACCCAGAATTTTATCAATATAATTTCCATTTTGAATATAAAATTATGATATATAATATTATATAATTCACATACACCACATGATAAAACCAACTACATTTTATTATATTAATTTGAAAACTAAATATAGAGAATAAAAATGTCCATAATAATAGAACATATTATAGTTTGTAAAAAATAGAAAATAGATCATAATAATATGAAAATTTGGATATGATTGATCCCCCAGAATAATCATACTCATGAAAAAATTGTAGAAATGAAGCATAATGTTAGTAACCAAATATTTAATTTTAAAAATTAAAATATATATAACATTAAGAAGAAAGTATAAGTGAGTTAATAATGAATTAAATATAAGGTATTTATAAGAAGTACAAAACTAATACAACCATTACAAATCTGACCATTTGAATAGTAATTTGACCTTTAGAATACTAGCATGAACTTTGGAATAGTAATATGACTGTTGGGAATAGAAACTTGACCGTTAGAATAGTATACTCACCCATTTATGTGTAAAATAATATTTAGGTATATTATAAAATAAAATATGATATATTTATATCATGGCATGGGTAGATAATTGTCTTAAAAATGATAAATAGAGTGTTTCTATTTTTGTAAAACATATATGTTTTAATTAAAACTTTATAATAAAAATAATGATTTAAAATAAATATTAATTTCATAAAATGGATTTATAAACCAATAGAATGTTTTATTATAATGATAAGATAATTTTATGAGACCATAAGTAAATTTTCAAGGGTCAGAAATCGATCATAATATCAAAACTGATATTTTTTAAATAAATGAGGATTTTATTAAAAAGTTAAATTTATTATATTGATAAAATTATTTTCATAAAATAGATTTAATTTTTTGAATCTATATTTCAAGAAATATTTTGATTTAATTTTTGGTATTTTTCTAAAATAGTTGATTTTTTAGTGAATAGTAAAATATGGTAAATACAACATTTAACATTATAATCTAAATAAGTTAATTTTCAGAAATGGATGATGTATTCACCCATTATTTTAAAACTCAAATTCACTAGTTACTTTATATAGTCAAAATAATAAATATTATTTATATTCTTGAGTCAAAATAATAAGCTAATGATTATAATATTCAAAAACACCCACCTCCTCCCCTTATAAATACCACCGCTCAGAACCCCATATCCTCACAAATTATAATCCATGTAGCATGAAAAAATTTGGATAAATTATCTTCTTAATCCTCTCCCACATGTCCTAGTTCTATTGGTCTCATCAAAAGACCAATCCAAGGTGCTTTAAGTGGAAGCCTAAGAGGATACATCTAAAGGAGAATGTAATACCCTCAACCAAGTCTTTAATTTCTCTCTTCCTCCACATACTCCAAAACAATTACATTAAACATGGAATAATAAATTATGTTTCATATATATTATATAATTTTATTGTGTAATAGAGTATAATTCATCCATAATACTCTCTTCTCTTATTCTAAAAAGGAAAAAATTGTCAGTATTATGTTAAATCATTACCTTCATGAATGAAGAGTTTTCATTCCCCATTACCACCATCATGGTTGGTTTAAGTTCAATTATAATTGATTAAAATGACCTAAATATGTATATTATATATGTTTTCAGTTTTTTAATTAATATATTATCATAATATTAAATAATACCAAACTAGTTTGCGAGGGTTGGTAAAACCTCCAAAATAAACTAACCATATAACATCAACCTTTTTACTGAATGGATCATCCATATATTGGAACAAAAAAGGAAATTTAGGAAAATTTAATTTTTTTATAATTAAATTAATACAATTTCATTTCACTTATACATTTATCATTCCATTCTACAATAACATAAATAATTATCCACAAGTGATCTGAACTTTGAATCATGACACAAACACCCCAGAAACAATGAAATTGAACTTCACATCTCATTAAAATGGTTATAAATTAAAAAAATAAAAGTATAGTAAATAAAATATATATTAAAAGGTTATTAATTAAGTAATTAATGAATTTAATTTTACTATACAGGATGTTAAGTGTAAGTACAGAATGAATATAGAACTTAAGGTTAGGGATCTCTCTAAATCACCCTTTTTCTTTGGGTTATGACCTTTATCTCTCTAACTCACTTATGTATATTTGATTTTATGAAATTATTATAAATTATACATATATTTCTCTTACATATATATCTATCTTATTCTACCTACCTTTATTGGGTTATATATGACTTAAGTTCATTTCTAAAATGAATTATGATTATAACTTATGATTGGTTCCCTTTTTATGGCACACATAAGCATATACATATTATGATGGTTGTGCCCAGATAGCTCTCCAATGAATTTGGTAATGTTTTTGTCTCATGATACATTATTTATGGGTTTTGGTATTAAACCTAACCTATGATGGGACTCTGCCCACCATGTTCTCTTTTCCTGGCAGTTATCCTTGACTTCTGCATATGTCATATTTTATGTTACTGTAAATTCCACATGTTTCCATGATCTTATGATAAAATTTTCCTTATTTTATACTTCCATGTGATTATTTATGATCCGTATATTTTTTGATATCATGTTATGTTGTTTAAATATCTTTTATGATATCATGTTATGAAGTTTGACTCACATGTTATGCCTCATTACTATGCTTATTCCCTTTCTGGGTTTTATAGATTACCCCTTTCTTTTATGTATTACCCATGTTATCCTATGTAGTTTTAAGAGATCAAAGTTATTTAGAAACTTATTATAAAGAATAAAATAAATATATCATGATTTCTTTTCTTTTTGATGTATTATGAAACTATTATTCTAAAGACACTAGGCCTCATGATCTTTGGGTTGTGTTTATTGGTTGTTTATGTTAAAAATCATGAAATAATATGTGTAAAAGGATTGGATCACTAGTTGGTTAACATTCAAATGGATATTATGAAGATAAAAAATTTTGTGGTTCTCTCTTGCCTTAATGTGACATCCATGTAAGTGAAGAGCATGAATGAAGGTAAATTTCCTAATGAGGATCATTGAAAGATGTGGGACACCCTAAATAGAAGGCATACCATCAAGGGGAGGTTAGTTATAAAAAATCCAGTCCTCTATTTTAGAGGATGGATAGTTGTTATTATCATGATAAAGAAGTATATTTTTCTATATTTCCACTATTTGAGATATATCATACATCTTCAAGCTACTTATATGTATCAGGACATCAAAAACCAATTTTAGTGGTTAGGAATGAAGAAGGATGTTATTGAGTTTATTTCTCATTGCACGATGTTTCAATAGGTGAATTCTGAGAAACAAAGAATAATAGGGTTATTATATCCTTTATAGTTATGATATATAAATGCGGGTATATCTCTATATACTTTTTTATTGGATTTTCAAGATCACCATTAAATCATGATGGTGTGTGGGTTATAGTAGATCAGACTCATGAAGGTAGTAAATTTCATACCTATATGAGATAATTTTTTGAATGATCTCATGAATCTTCATGTGAAGGTTATTTTTATAATTGATAGAGTTTAAAAATATTTCATCTCATATAGATATCCTCTATTTATATCAAGATTCTGGAGTTAAGTATAGAATTCATTGAGAAATTAGTGTAAGATGAGCATTACATATCATCCCTAGATAAATGGGAAGACATAATATATAATCAAGGGTTTTCAGGACATGCGTCAAGATTGTATACTTTATTTTATAAGTTCATGGGAGGATCATTTTATATTGGTGATTTTTATAATAATATTCATCAATCATTGATTATTAATACACCATTTGAGGTATTGTATGGGTTTTCATGGTGGTCACCATTATTGTAATATCCCTGACCCAATTCACCTTCATGATGACCAAATCGGGTCACCACTTACCTTAGTCACCCCTCTACATACTCCATAGGCTACCAACTATCAAGTGGGGTCTAATAATATCATGTGAATTATATACCCAATAGGTATGGTAATAATAAAAAATAGATGAAATTAAAATAGTACCAATCACCCAAGTAAACCATTATAAATCAACATCATAACTAAAATATAATAAATAGATAAACTAATACATGATATATCAATATATAAAACTATAAATGGAATATAAGAACATAAAAAACATCAAGATCTCTTCTAGGAAGATTACACACATCAAGGACCAAAGTAATCAAAAGTAACAAAATAGGAAAAAAACTATTCTTGAGTCCTGGCTTGGTCCCATCCTCCATACTCCATCCAAGACAACCATATCAACCATCGAACATTGGTCCATTTCCCTTATCCTCACATACTACCATGAAGTATTCTTGGGTACCCACATTAGGTTGAGCATGGTGTGAGTATGACTCAGTAATCAACCATAAATGGTATCCCCAAATATCTAATCTAAATAAGTTATATGTTGAGGTTCTATAATAAATAATTGAATGCATAAATAATTAAACCACTATTGACCCTTGTGTTCTATAGCGACAACTAAGTTTGACCATACCATCATTATCTAGTGTTAGTTGTCAGAGTGCAACACATCATCACTAGGGAGAATTGGACCCCACCCTAAAACCATCTCTAGAACATTATCACCTAGGCAGGATAGAACCCCACCCCGAAACCATCTCATATATCTCCATTACTTAGAGGGTAATATCATACCACCCCATAATTGTCCCAAATAACATCACCCAGGGGGATAAGATCACCCTTCCCCTAAACCATCTCAAATATCTCCATAACTCAGGGGGAAGGAGAACCCCAACCTTGAACCATCTCAAATATCATCACTCAATGGGGGGGGGAGGATTTCCCCACCTAGGTTCCATCTCAACATGCCATCATCTCATCACCCAATACCTAACCCATAATTCCCATATAAGTAGATAAACAATCACCATAAAATAATATGATAACTCAATAACATTTTATAATTAAATATAACTAAGTAAAAATATTTCATAATATACCATCATAGCTTAAAATCTAAAGATTAATTTTAGGGGGTTGGAACTCACCCAACCATTTTTCCATATCTACGTTCACCTAGGGATATAACCTTTATTTCTCATTTCAACACACATTTTCATCCTATGTATTATCCTAGGTAATATATGTTTAACTTACTAGGTCACTATTTCACCCAGGGTACCCCTCAGGCTACCTCCCATAATTTGCACCTCATGATTGAAAGACACATTATTTGGCATGAAAATGTATCATATTTAATTTTATTAGAGGACCACTCACAACTTGAATGATATGATTTACACATACAATAGGAATATATACCATTTATTAACTTTTAGGTAAAGAGTAAAATTTATATATGTGGATCTATTATAAATTTGGGATAACTTAGAGACCACCCTCTTTATTATCGTAGGAAGTTATCTATTAAATATTGATAATTGATCCAAGATCAAATGGGAGAAATCAAAGAATCTAAAAAAAACATAAAACAGGGAATAAATAACCCTAATTTGTATAATAATAAAAAGAAAAAATATTAAATGAAGAATAATAAAAAAGTACTTATATACTCATGACTATAAATACTTCAAATTAAATGGTAATCAAATCAAATAAATAAGGAAATATTACTCACATAGAGAGAAAAGCATTTGAGGAAGATTAGAAGAAATTATGTGTATCATGATAATATTACAGAGCCATCAATAATTAACCTTTAATATTTAAACTATTAATGAGTTAATTATAATTAAAAAAATTTGGTTCATGCATCATTGTGTGTACACACTGGACATGGTGTGATGACCACAGTCTTCTTCACAACATGGACTCCTATTGTTACAACATGGAACACCTCTCCGAGGTAGATTCAAGAATCCCGTTCTCCAGTCCATCATGGTGTGTAACTCCTATTTTATTGAGTGAAGAGAATCCCAACTTATAATCATTGCGTGACAACCTTTCTGAAATTCTATCCCTCACCAAACTTCACAGTGAAAATAATAGGTCATGACATGAACATCCCTCCTCTTGAAAATTCCACAAATGAATAAACACAAGGGTTTAATACACAGGGGTTATAAGATTGATACATAAGTGTCATCATCACTTCTTGATACCATTCACCATAAAATTATCATCATACTGCTCATAAAATTCATAATGGAATATATAAGGATTTTAATATATAAGAGTTGTCAAATAAATACTTCAGGGTCACCATCAAGGCCCGGCACCCTCTTCTATATCATGATCCCCATACATAAGGTTTTCTAGATTGTATGGCTTAATACATAAATATCTTCATCATAGTTTTATATTATTCACCACAATATGATCCTCATATACAAGGGTTTTTTCCTTTACCAAATTCTAATAGATACATGTTATCTCCATGGTGTGATGCCATCCATCATGACATGATCCCAAAATGTAAGGGCTTCACATGTAATAGAAACCTATTTAATTTGGAAAATAAATAAATTAACATAGGAACTCATAATGATATAAACTATAAACATCATGATGTGACATCCCATCTATAGTAATTTCTAGCCACCTGCAGAAAATACTTAGCCCCAATATTGAGATAACTACTGAAAATAACTCTCAGGTTCCCCATCAACACCTAAATAATTTGTTAATGATGAAGATAAATAAGGTTTGGAAAAAAATTAAACATGTTCATACCTCAACATGGACAATACTATTAAAAAATCCCACCATTTAACTTCTCAATCACAAGTCATACTCATGAGTATTATCAAGACTCACAAACAAAAAACTATTATTGCTATGCCTTCATGTCATAATTTCACCCCCACATATCCTTATAGATATTACCATGTAACCACTACACATATACCATGGGAACCATATTTCTACATAGTTCCTTCTCACTTTGATCCAAAATAAAAATTTTATGCACCTCAAATGATGTGGTAGCTTTAAGATTGTTGCTATTGGTACTGATCACATGACTAAGGTCAATATGATATCTCAAAATCTATGATATATGAAACACATCATGAATAGAACCAAAACAATAGGGAATATCCAACTTGTATTCTATTTTACTAATCCTATCAACAATATCAAAAATACCCATGTACCGGGGTGCTAATTTCCCATGGCTCCAAATTTGACGATGCCCTAATCTAGGAGACACTCATAGGAATACATAATATCCCACCTAGAACTCCATTGGATGGAATTTTTAGTTAGAATATGAACTATTCCTTATATGAGTAGTAAAGAACTACCTCATTATCTACTAAATATTATATAAGGTATCTGATATGATACTCAATATGATAACCATTGATTCTTTGTTCTCTAACCAATATAGCGGTGATTGACACAGTCTTCCATACAATACCTCAAAAGGATCCATCTAAATAAATATTGGATAACTTTTTTTGTAGAAAAACTTCACAAGAAATATTTTTTTATCCTATAAACCCCAAAAATATATGATACACAATCACAAATTGTCCTCTAATTTTTGGATAGTATAATCAGACTACCTATCTATCTTTAGATGATAAGTAGTTCTCAAACGAACCTATGTTTCAAGTGACATCTATAACCCTTTCTAGAATCATGATGTCAAACAAGTATCGAAGTCTAAAATGATACTCATGGTTACCAAATGAAGATTTAATATCTCCCATACCTATAAGTTACCCATATCATCAATATAATAATCCTCTCAGATTGGTAGAAAATGAGAAAAATTAGTTAATTGATCCACAACAACCCTCACATTACTACCTTGGGGTGTCCTAAAAAACCCCATAACAAAATATAGTTACATAATCCCACTTCAATTTAGGAATTTGTAATGAAAAAATAAGACCAATGGGACATAGGTGCTCAGCCTTCACCCACTAATAGGTAGTGTATAATGAGATGAAACCCACTATATCCTTCTTCATCCAAGAACACCAATAATGTATGTAGATATTTTGGTACGCCTTGGTATGTTTTAGGTAGAGAGACCATCTTAAGGTATGTTAGTCTCTTATTAGATCCTTGGGAATGTTAACCGAGACTAAAGTATGACCTCAAACTACAGTTATTTAATATATATCAAGATACCAATCAGGGGGATGGTCCCCCATATATAATATTCCATATTACTAAATAGTCACAATTTAATAACTAACTGTCATTCACCCTCACCAGGAGTGAGGATGTGATGGACAATGAAATTATGGTCGCTCATCCTTGATAATTCTTACTTCAAGGAAAATATTAGGAAAAATGATTATTATATACCACTAATCACTCAACTCTAACACCACTTATTCATAAGTCTTCATATCCTTAAGATCAACAATGATTCTCCGCTTCCCATATGTATATGCCACCTCAAAATATAATGACTGTAGGTACTCAACCTATCATTTATGCTGAAGATTAAAGAAAAATTCGAAGAAAATATATCTCAATATTTTATGATCAGTATAAAAAATAAACCCCTCCATAGAAACTTGATCCTCTTATACATTTTAAATAATTATTTTAAAATAAATTATGAAATAAACACATCTAAAAAATCTAGAGGCCTATTGTCGTTGGAATATTAGATACATAAAAAATAAAAAATATATTTATTTAATTATAAATAATTTTATCTTAAACACCATTGATCTTTTATTACTTCATAGGATTCTGTGGGAAAATATATAAAGGAAAATGGTGAGTTATATAGCCTAGTACGATAATAATTTGAGTAAAGCATGATGAAAAGTAATACACATGAGACAAGAGGAATACCATGATAACATAAAAGATAAGGATCATATACGTTGAAATGAAATATGAAATGAAGAGTATTATATCTTAGTATAATGGAATCGTAGGATTTAAAAAAAAAACATGACATCATAATCATAAGTCAAGGATTGATTCCAAGACAAAATAACAGTGTGATAAGTTAACTATGTTTTCACCATACGTGGTATCTCATTGGATGAAGGAATTAACCAATAAACCGGGGAGGGGGGGGGGTTGTATAATTCTGGGCCCACCTATCACATTCATGACATGTACATTCATATGAATTCCACATAAATAATTCATACATAGGGAATAATCATAAGAAAAACCCATGAAAATGAAATGGGTTACATAATCATGTCTTAGAGCGTAACCAAATAGAATATCATAAATATTCTTATGAAAAAAGGTATTAAATAATTCTTGGTAATTTATAAATGAAAAAGGAATTATAGTTTATTAATTATTTTCAAGTGAAGTTAATACATAAAAAAATAGAGAAGAAGTAAGTTTGGATATGAACCTATTAAGTAGGGGTTTTATGAAAAAGGGTCAATAATGTTTAAATAAGGCAAGATCCTAATATTTTCAAAAAACTAGAAATGAACCAAAATGGGTTTCTATAAAATAATGAGTGATTTTTCAGACCATATAAGGTAAAAATCATCATATGAAGTGTAAAAAGAGATGAGATAAAAATTGGACTAGTTCCCTTTTAAGGAGTTTTCTTAAAAGAAGTAATTGAGAAGGGAACATAAAGAAAATATATTATACCCAAAAAATAAAGGTAATTTAAACTAGGTATATATATAGGAAACACATATATAATATAGAATGATTAAATGATAAGAGGGTAGAGGGAAAGGTATAAATTAAATAGAACACATAAACCAAAAGTAAAGAGGGTACTTCGAAATATCCCTTACCTCAATCCCAAATTCACCCGACACGATCACTTAAATTCCTGAACAATAAAATTAAATTTATTTATTAAATCAAAAATAACACTTTAATACTATATTTAATTTTTTAAGATCCATTTATTATTATATTTTATTTTTTATTATAATTTTTTTATATTGTTTAATTGAGGTTGTTTGGTCAATTTCTATGAAATTACATTGGTATATTGACCATGGTTAATGGTTTGGTAAAATGGTTTCATAATATCCATAATTATATTGTTTTTTATTTTTTATCATTATATTATGATAAATTTTATACATTTTAATAGATAATTCTAAAATAGTTCCAAATTTTTAATAGTGTCTTGGTAAACTTGTTTTTTAATGGTTAGGATTACTATAATCATTTTATTGTTAATATAATTGATTAAATACTCATATTATATATCTATAATTTTAATAATATAATAAATATTATATTTATTAATTTAATTCAATTTTAAAACTATCCATGCAAGGTGGTGATAAAAATGAAATATTTTATCCAAAGAGGTGGTAAACTAACCATAATATGTGCAGAATTTCCATTTTTTAGAATGATAGAAGAAATGATAGTAGATAATATGTATTAAATTAATATAATAAAATTTTAATATATTAAAAATATTGAAGTTTTTATAATTTAATAGATATAATATATTCATGGATGTAAAATAAGAAAATAATATAAGAGTTTTTGGTAGATAATGTTACCTATTCCCTTGGATACTCACTCTTAGGATACACCTTAAGGATCATTAGTTTGGTCTTTTGGTGATAAAAATGATTCTAGGATGTGGGGAGAAAGTTTTTGAGAGATTATTTTAGAGTTTGGGTGATATAAGTCTTAAAATGAGTGAAGAAATAGGGCGGGGAAGGGTGATATTTATAGGGGAAGAGGTGGGTGTTTTAAGATAAAATATTAGAATAAAATTTTATTAGTTCACATAATGACAAAACATGGGAACCAATATTAAGAGTATTTTGATTCAATAGTAGAGGATAGATTAAAATAATCAACTAATTTCTAAAATCCTCAAAATTTTATTCATACACACTATTACAAAAAATGTTACTTAAACAGTACTTATAAAAAATTTTATTATTACACCTTTGGATTTTATTTTGTATAAAAAATAAAAAAACCTTTTTTTCAACCTTTATTCAATGTTATTATTCCAAAAATTGCATCCATTTTATTAAATTAACTTTCAAAATATAATAAATTTAATTTTTAAATAAAATTATGATATATTGAAAAATACTAGTTTTTATGACACAACCAATTTTTTGACCATCCAAAAAATTTCACGGGGATTCATAAAATTATTTTATAATTTATATATAAATATATATTGTTTTATAATAAAATTTCATCTAAATAATTTTTCTTTTAAAAATTAAAATTATTATAAAAAATTATCTTATTAAAAAAATATATATTTTACTAAAGATTCCAATTATGATATATTTGTGTCAAAAATTTATTTTATCATGTTAAAAATTTTATTTAATTATATTATGATATAAATTACTTATATTTTTATTTATTAAGATACCAAAAATATTAAATTTCACCCTTAAAAATCATTCGTATATATTAAGAATAATATTTTTTTCAGAGTAAACTCCATTTCATTTCTAAATGAATTGACACATGAATACTACTTATCCCTTAGATAAATATCCCCTTATTACATGGACATAATCCCAAAATTTTAGGTGTGAGACGGTGGTACATTCAAGGTGGTTTAACCAACATTGATCAAGTGATGATCTCTACTAAGTTTAACTTCACGCATAAATGATTATGCTTCAGAATAATTTTTTAAAGATCTACTTAGGATTGGTTAATGGAAAACCATATTTATCATGACTTCCTCCCAATCTATAATAAATGATCTTCATGAGGAATCATCATACTAACTAAGGCCATTTTCTCCATTCTATATCAATTATCTATCATCATTACTCTTAATATACATTTATTCTAATTGTCACATTATTACAACTACTTTTCCAATTGAAATAATTCCCAATGGTCATATTATTTCCATGTAATGTTTCACATTAATAATAGTGTTTTTTGATTTTACTAAATATAACACACATAATTTATTCAGATGGAGATTTCCATATATTAAATATTGAGTCATTACATTTCCCCCCTTAAGAAATTTCAACTTCAAATTTTAATTAGAGACACTAAGATGAAAATAGATGAGGGTATTTCTATTTCATTGCTTCTATAGATTACCATGTAACCTATTCATAGTCACGATTCTAATAATGTAATTCGAAAAGTTCATTTTTTTATACATAAAATATTTTCTCTATATCCAAGATCTTCATTGGATTATCCTCATAAAAGAGATCATTCTTCAACTGTACAACCTCTAGATTTAGTACATGTGAGGGATTATATATATACTTACTTAATGAGAATATATAAAAAACATCACTCACTTGAGATAGGTTTATAGAGATTGAAAGTCAATAGTCCATATATCTGATGTGATCAAGAATCTCAAAGGGGTTAATGTATATGGGACCTAACTTTCCATTCTTCCCAAACCTCATGAATCTCTTCCAAATAGATATATAAAGGAACACTTTATCTATAAAATCAAAATTCATATCTCATTAATGATTTTCATAGTATATCTCATATTGAATCTTTAATTATTGGATTGTTTTTTGAATCATGTTGATCTTTTATTCAATTTAATCAGCCAATTCAGGTCCCAGTATCTTGGGTTTTCCAATGTCATTCCAACACGTGGGTATTCTAAATCTCTTACCATATATATATTCATAAGTATCCATATTAATTATTTAGTGGAATCATATTTTGTATGAGAAATCAAATAGAGGAATATTTTGATCCCAACTTCTTTTAATGTTTATAGAGAAATCTTTCATCACATACTCATGTTTTTGAATGGTCTGTTCATATTGGCCATCAATATGGTGGTGTTTAGTCACAATAAATTTTAAATTCATGTTTATGGAATGATAAATAATTTTCTAGAAATTTGAGGCGAACCTTGGATCTCAGTCAAATAAAATCGATAGTGGTGTTCTATATAGCCTTATCACTTCTACAATGTATACATTTTCAAGATGATCAAGCAAGATGTACTCTCAAATAGTGATGAAGTGAGTGGTTTTTTATATGGTCCACTATAACCCATATAGATTTATATACATTGGATGTCTTCAAAATTCCCATTAAAAACATCCTTGGTGATGTTCTCTCATTTCCATGAAGGTATGAGTAATGGTTGCATCATCCCTTTAGACTATTTTATTTCTACCATCATTTACATACATACCAAGAACTTTGATGTATATTTTAAAATTTTATTCTTCATATTGTCCCATGGTGCTCTCAAATATTTATATACACAATTTTGATCCCTCGGTGGATGGAAAATATTAATCTACGAGCATTGTTCAATAGACATATGATTATATCAAGCTCATATGGTACAAAAATTCATGTCTCAAATCACAAAACTCATTTACCAATATTGAAATTTGATACATTTACCTTTATTATATCATTTTTATTCTTATATATCTCTAAATCATCACTTTTTTTCTTCCTTATTATTCACCATAATGGATGCTTGAGAAATCACTAGAGTAAGATTAGATGTTATTAGTTCCTTTATGATTCACTTATCCATCCTTTGTCAGTATAATAATATTGGATCCTTCTCAATACTCATCAAGAATAATGTTATAGGATCATTTATTTATAGATAATATTCTACTTTATTCTCCTTATTAGGATGATAATGGGCTGAGCAGTCATAATCCATAATTAGCACTAACCACCTTCTTTAGAGCATGTTTAACTCCTTATATGTGGATATATACTTGAGGATCTTATGATATATATATTTCACACTTCTCTCTATAGATATAATTAATACAAATATTTAATGTTAATATTACTAAAACCATCTAAAAATCATGATCTATATAGTTTTTATCATTTATATTCTATTGTTGAGAGGAATAGGATATCCCTTTATCATTTTTCATGAGGATATATCTTAAGATTTTATTTGATGTATCAATGTATATCAAAAATCATTCCCCACAAATGGGTAGTGAGATTATAGATATAGTGATTAGCCTCTTTTTTAAATCCTTGAATCTCTCTTCACATTTACCATTCCTTAAAAAATTCACTCCCTTATGAGTTATCTTGGTTAATGAGTTTGAAAACTGTGAGAAGTATCACACAAATTATAGATAATACCTAGATAATCTGAGGAAACTACAGATCTCTGTTACTAATTTTTCTATACATCATTCCTTAACCACCCTTATCTTTAAGGATCCTTATATATATCCCCTTATTATGATAACATGACCCCAGAATGATACTTTCTCTATCCAAAACTCACATTTATTGTACATTTCATATAAATTTTCCTTCATTAAGTCTTTAACATAGTACTCAAATAATCCTCACATTCCTACATTATTTTAGAGTATATGAGAATATTATTTATAAAAAATACCACAATATTTTCAAGGATATCTCTGAATAATTTATTCGTCAATTTTAAGAAGATTTCTGGGGCATTAGTGTGTCTTAATGGAATCACTATGAACTAATTGTTTCCATACATTGTTTTAAGGTAGATTTATAAATATCCTCCATTTTCACCTTTAATTAATAATTTCATAACTAAATATCCACCTTAGATAAGCAATGAGGACCATGTATTGTATTGAACAACTCATCAATCAGTGGTTGGGGATAACTATTTTTTACCATGATTTTTTTTTGAGTTCAAGAAAATCAATGAAGAGCCACATTGATCCATCCCTCTTATTGACAAAGAGGATTAACACACACCATGGTTAAGCTACTGAGTATCTGGAAAATTTGTCTAAAATATCTTTTAGTCAATTTTTTAGTTCATATAATTTAATGGGGACATTATATAGTGAGTCTTGGATATGGTAAGATCTCTAGGTATATGTTCAATCGAGAATGAAACCTCTCAATCATGAGGAAGACCAAGAAACTCTTCAAGGAATACATCTACATATTCCATTATAATGGGCATGTATTCAAGGATTATCCTCTACTTTTCCTCAATAATTTGAGTTAGATATTCTTTCTCATAAGTCAATAATATCCATTCTTGAAGAAAATATTACAAAATATATTCATCCTCCTCCTTACACTTGAAATGAATTAGAGAATTATTTGGGATATGGAAAATGATTTCCTTTTCCTGGTAGTTGACATTAAATCCATATAAGTTAAACCAATAAATGCCTAATATAACATTAAATTTCACTAAAGTGAGTATGAAATGGTTTTCTTGGAGATTTATCCCACAAATATTGATTGGTGAGGAGTTATATGATTGAGATGAAATAATATTTTTTTTACCAATAACTCAACATGCATGTTTTGAGTTAGTGTTTAAATAGTTCAACTAAACTTTTATGAAATGAAAGAATGTATAAAACTATAATCTAATAATGAATTTAAGTGGATAATAATTTTACCTTTCCCCATTTGATTTTGGTTATAATAAATTAATAAAAACATAATAATATGAGTGATGAGATTGCTCAAATTAACAAGAATATAAAATGGAAAACTATTAACTTATAAGTAATGACTCATAAATGACATGTATACCATAACACATGAATTTATAGTTTTAAATATATGTTATTAATGATAATTTTTCTATTATATTATTGAAATTAAAAGGTTATATATTACATAATCCAATTCCATAATAACATATTCAATCCTTCATAATGGTTTATAAAGATCATATAAATTAATCAAAGAATTCCCCCCAATAGAATCACATCAAGTGTGCAGTTAGGTCCAATTATTTTGCACTGAATGAAGATAAATATAATATCCAACCACCATTTTTATGTTTATTAACCCTAAGTGAATATTTTCTAGATTCTGTATCCATTTGTTTATTTCTAAACAAAATTTTCATTTCTAAAAGACAACACACTCAATACTTATTACAAAATTTTAGGATGTTTTCTTATATTTAGTATTATAACTAGGGATTTCACTAATATTTTCTAATCCTAATACCCAAAAATAAATATAAAATTATTTAATATGAACTATATGAACCCAATACTCTTATAAATTTTATTTCACGAATTTAACATAAATTTCCATAAAATACAACCCATAAATCTATAAGTCTAGTGTCTTTGGGAGGTTATATACATAAATAATAAAATTAAACATAAAACAGAAAATAATTATTCAATTATCCATAATGTGATCCTAAATCACATTGATATATTATTACAACATAGGATTCCCTATGAAAATACATAAAGGAAAATTGTGAGCTCTAAATCCTAGTAAGGGAATAATTCGAGTAAAGAATGATCACAAGTAATACATATGAGACAAGAGGCATATCATGATAACATAAAATAGAAAAATAATATATTTTCCCATGAAATATTTGAATTAATAAGATGATATAATAGGATCATAAAATCATAGGAATATGGAAACAACATAAAACATAACTTTATAATCATAAGTCAATGATCACTACCAAGAGAACATAGCTAAGTGTGTTAGGATAATTGTTCATGAACCACACATGGTATCTCATGATATGAAATAATTACACAATTAAATTAAGTGGTATATAATTTAAATCCCATAAATTACATTTATAACATTTACATCCATATGTATTCCATATAAAGAATTCATACATAGGGAACAAGTATAAGAAAAACCAATGAAAAGGAAATTGGTAACATAATCTTGTCTCAGAGCATAACCAATTGGAATATCATAAATATTACCACAAAATAAGGGTTTAAATAATTATTGGTTCTTCATAAGTTAATAAGGAATCATAGGTTATGAAAATTATGTTCAAGTAAATTTAAGACGTAAATGGTAGTGGTCAAGCAAGTTTTGAAATAAACCCATTAAGCAACATTTTATGAAAAACTGTAAAGAATATTTAAAGAAAATAAGAGAATAATATTTTACTTAAAATAAAAAATGAACATAAATGGTTTTCCATAAAATAAATAGTATTTTAGGGACCCTATAAGGTTAAAATCATATGATAAAGTGTTTCCTAGAAATAGATAAGAATTGGACTAGTCCCTTTAAAATAGTTTTATTAAAAAAAGAATTATGTAGGGAACTTAAAGAAAATGTATTATCCCCAAAAACAAAAGGTAAAATAAAATAGGTATATATATAGAGAAAATATATACATAATATGAAATAATTACATGATAATAATATATAGGTAAAGGGGAAAAAATAAATATAATGCATAACCTGAAATTAAATTGGATGGTGTAGAAGATTCCTTACCTCAGGTATGGATTCACATGTTAAGATCACCCAATTTCTTGAATAATAAATTTATATTTATTAAATATTTTCTTAAGATCCTTTTTCTAATATATTTTATTTATTAATATCAATTTATTATCATATGTTGTTTATTTATTATAATTTTCTCTTATGTCGGCCACTTGAGGTTATTTAGTTAATTTCTATAAAATTAATTTGGTATGTTGACCATGGTCAATGGTATTGTAAAATGGTTTCATAATATCTAAAATTATAGAGTTTTATTATTATTTATAATTTCATAAGCATCAATTTTATATAGTTTAAAATATAATTCCAAAATAGTTACAAATTTTGAGAACTGTCCCAATAAACTTGCTTTTGGTGGTCATAATTTCCATCACAATTTGTTATTAATATAATTTATGTTATTAGAAAATGATTATTAAAAAATGTTAATAATTTAATGAATATTATATTTTTTTCATGTAATTATATTTTTTAACCATCCATGTAAGGAAGTGATAAAAATGAAATACATCATCCATAAAGGCAGTGGACTGACCATAATATAGGCGAAATTTCCATTTTTTATAATGATAAAAAGATATGGTGTTAGATAATGGGTATTATATTAATATAATAATATTTTATTATATTAGTATTATTGATGTTATTACAATTTCATGAATAGAATAGATTTGAGGAGGTAAAATAAGAAAATAATACAAGATATTTCGATAGAGAATGTTATCTTTTCCATTTAGTTCTTACTCTTATGATATATAGTGACCTGAGCCTTTTATATAAATTATTATGTGAATTTTAACATTAAAATCTAATAAAAAACCCAAATATCATGAGGCATAGTGTATTTGGAATACAAAGTTCTTAATATATAAAAAATAAATGAAAACATAATGACTTTATTTTATTCACCATAATGAGCTCTTAAATCCCTTTGAGCTCCTAAAACTGAATAGGATAACTTGGGGAATACATAAAAGAAATGGGTGATATATAAAGCCCAGTAAGTTAGTAAGCATGGTAATGAGGCATAACATGTGATCCAAATGATATAATATGATATAATACTAGAGATTTAAATTACATAACATGATATCATAAAAGAGAAGGCTCATAAATAATCATAAGAGATCTTAACATAAGGAACATGGTATCATAATATCATGTCAACATGGGGAAATGGATGCAACATAAAACAAGGTATAAGCATAAGTCAAGTCTTACCACAAAGACAACATAATATTATGTACATAGTCCCGTCATGGATTATGTTTAATCCATAACCCCATACATAAAATCTCAAGAGACAAAAACATTTCTAAATGAATTGGAGGGCTATATGGGTTCACCTAGAATAACTTTTTCATGCTTATGTGTGCCATAAAAAGGGAACCAATCATAATTCATAATCATAAGGAATTTGAGAAATAAACCTTAGTCATGGATTAACCCATAAAAGTTAAGGAGAATAATATAGGTATATGTGTTAGAGACATATATAAATATTTATAAAAACATCATAGAATCAAGGAGGGAGATAAAGTGATTTATAGAGAGAAAGGTCATAACCCAATGATAAAGGGTAGTTTAGAGAGATCCCTTAGCTCATGTTCTAGAGTCATTATGTAATTACACTTAATAAACCACACAATCAAATTAAATTCGTTAATTAATTAATAAATAACATTTTCCATATATATTTAATTTAAAATAATTTTATTATATTCATTTATAACAATTTCAATGAGATATGAAGTTCAATTTTGTTTTTTGGGGGAGTTCCTTTCATGGATCCAAGGTTAGATCACTTATAGATAATTATTGAAGTTCTTGTAAAATGGGAAAAAATAAATAAGTGAAATGAAATGGTATCAATGAACTTCCAGAAATTGAAATGTACCCATTTTTTTCTAATATATGTATGATACATTTAATAAAAATGTTAATGTTATATGTTTAGTTTATTTTGGAGGTTTTACCGACCATCATGAACTAGTTTTGTTTTATTTAATATAATATCCATATATTAATTCAAAAACATAAAATCATATATTATATACATTTTTAGGTCATTTTAAACAATTATAAGTGAATTTAAACCTTACATGATGGTGGTAATGGGAAACGAGAACTCATCATCTGCGAAGGTGGTAAACTAACATAATACCAATAATGTTATCATATTTAGGATAAGAGGATAAGAGAAGTTGGTGGATTATATATATTAAATTAAAATAATAACATTATAGAATATATATGATACTATAGTTATTAATCCATGTTTAATGTAATTTTTTGGAGGATGAGGATGAAGAGAAAAATAAACGACTCAGTTGACAATATTACCTTCTCCTTTTGATGTCTCCTCTTGGTATTTTACTTTAGGCACCTAGATTTTTCTTTTTATGAGACCAAAAGCATGAGGACATCAGAGATAAGATTAATTAGATAATTGGATAGATTTTTGACAGTATCCAAGTCTTATAAGGTGTAAGGTGAAAGGGGTTGTGAGGGATAATATTTATAAGGGGAGGATAGGGGTGTTTTTGAATATTATAATCATTAATTTATTGTTTTGGATCAATTATATCAATAATATTTATTATTATGACTATATACAATAAATAGTTCATTTGAGTTCGAAATAATGGATTCTTACATCATCCATGACTCAAAAATTCATGTATTTAGCTTATAATGTTAAACATCGCATTTTACCATATTTAATTATTCAAAAAAATTGAACTATTTTAGAAAAATATAAAAGATCCACCTTTAGTTTTTTATATTTTAAAAATTTAATCCATTTTATGAAAATAATTTTATTAATATGATAAATTTATTTTTTTTACAAATCTCTATTTATTTAAAAAATATCAATTTTAATATAATGACTGATTTTATGAATCTTGGAAAAATTACTTATGGTCTCATAAAATTATATTATCATTATAATACAAATTAATATTGATTTATAAATCCATTTTATGAAAATAAAATTTCTTTTAAGTCCTTATATTTATTATGAAATTTCAATTAAAACATTTATGTTTCACTAAAAAGTAAACACTTAATTTATCATTTTTAAAACATTTATTTAACTATACAATGATATAAATATATCATATTTTTTATTTTATAAGATGCCTAAATATTATTTTACACTTACATAGGTGAGGATACTATTCTAACAGTCAGTTCACTATTCTCAATTGTTAGATTATTATTCTAATGGTCATATTTATAATAGTTATATGAGTTCCATACTTCCTATATATACTAAATATTTTATTCATTCTTCATTAATTTCTATTTTATTCTCAAGGTTATATATATTTTCATTTTAAAAAATGAATATTAGATTACTAACATCGTGCTTAATTTATACAATGTTGTTCGTGAGTGTGATTATTCTCACAGATCAAGGAGATCAAAATTTTACTATTATTAATATCATATGATTTTAATTTTTTTGTACCATTGTGATTATTTTAATTCATATTTCCATTTTTATTCTATAAATTTAGTGTTCAAATTAATATCATAATATATAGTTGGTTTTATCATGTAGTTCATGTTCATTATATAATATTATATAAAGAAATTATATATTCATAAGGGAAATTACATTGATAAAATTATGGGCTGTTAAAGGCTAGAACTTAAGGCTCCTTAGTTTGATCTTTTGGTGAGACCAAGGCTTTTAGGGCTTGAGGAGTGATGTGGAGAGAGATTATGGTAGAGTTTGGATGATCTAAGACTTAGAATGAGTGAATAAATTAGGTGGTTAAGGGATATATTTGTAGGGGTAGAAGGAGTGTAACACTATAAAAATCTAGTTAAAAGGATAATAAGCTCTATATCTTTCTTAACATGTAACACCAAGATTTAGGTGAATTGAGATATAATATAAAAATATTGATATTTAAATGTTACCATTATAACATAGACATTGAATTGGTGGGTATAGATATGAGTAACTGCATTATGAAATATATGTATAAAGGTCCAACTCAATACAAATTTATTTATTAATTCTTAGTAAATAAACACATATTTTTTCAATAAAGTCATTTTATTCTTCAAAAATAAATTTTATTCAAAAATGGGTTTTAATTATTTTTTTGGGAAAATATTATAATTAATTTCTAACATTTTTAGAATTTTTTTTATAAAACGAAAATAATTTTGAAATCATAATATAAAAATCAATTTAGGGTGATATTTTGGTATTTTTCTGAAATTATTGATTATTCAGTGAATATTGAAAAATATCTATTTATCAAATAATATCATTTCTTTTCATTAAATAATATAAGTTAAATGTCCCATTATATTTTTTATTTTTCATAAAGTGAAATATGATCTATTACATTTATAATAATCTAATTAATTCCACTTAAATAATAAATATTCATGTTTTTTATTTAATTTAATTTTTATGCTTAAAAATGCATTTTTACAAAAAACTATTTTGATTTTGTTTTATGCATTTATCTTAAAATTGATTTTTGTAACTTCTAGAAGTTGAATCTGTAAAATAATATTCCATATTTTAAATTAGTATTTTTAAAATTTTAAAATAATTCCCTTTTATTTTTGGTTATTATGAATGGTAACTGTGGTAAATATTTATCACCTCAATAAGGGTAACATGGGATTAAAACTATGCAAAAGGTCTCAAAATAAAAAAACAACACTTGACTTTATGTCATTGTATGAGAGTAATTTTTAGATATATATCCTAAATTCTAATATATGACATTTGTGTTCCATTTTCCCTTGATAATTACATTTATAGCATTTTAAGAAAATAAAAATCTAAAATGTCACACTCTTACTCTTTATTTTATATTATATATTCACATAGTGATAATAAAATTTTATGAATGAATATAAAATTTTATTTTTAACATTTTTAATGTAGTTTTATGATGGTAATTTATTTTTAATTTTTAGTGATGGTATAATTACTTTAAATTCTTAAACAATTCAAACAAAATGTTTGTGAAAACACTAGAAAAATCAAAATAAATGATTTTAAAAAATCAAAAGTAATTTTTTTGATGAATAATGATTTTAAAAATATCTTATGGTTAATAATAGTGTATAATTTTTTTAAAGAGTTAATATTAAAATTCCATACCTATATTTATTTTCTTAAAGCCAAAATATGTGAATAGTTCTTAAAATAACATTAATAATATTTTATGTTAAATAATATTTTATTAAATTATTTAAAAAACATAAAAATATTTAAATGGTAAAAGTAAGATTATAAAGGGTATAAATTTTCATCCCTTTTACATTTATTTAAAAATTATTAATTTAAAAGAAAAATTATTAAGCTTTAATATTGAAAAAATCATTACCATTGTTAAGGATATAATTGGTTAACAAAAGGGTTAAACCAAAAGATAAGGTTTAAAATACCACTTAAACCTATTCAAATTTTATTGTTTATGGTTATTTAAAACATATAATATAATATATTCTAAATTATATCCACATGGTTCCACTTTAAAATAAAAATGAATTTATTACATTTAAATCTTTTATTATTATTTCAATGCGTGTCCATTCCCTCCTTTGTAAAAGGACACCCATCATTTCTATTATTTACCCCGAATTGATCCATCTAGATCGACAAAAACTTAAAAATTAGACATATAAAATTACATATACATTATATATAGGTGTTTTCAAGCATAAAATACTATTTTAATGGTCCTTAATAAAGGATCTATTGGAGTTATACCGAAGAAGAGGTAATCGTCTTACCCAACTTCTTCTAATTTATTTCTTATTATACCTCCTATAAATCTATGTTATTAATCCTAAAATAATAAATTAATTATCATAAATATAATGAAATTTTATTATGATTATGTAACCACCATTATCCACCCTCTTTCTATAAAATGGTAAATGAACATTATCCCTCCTACGTATGTGTGGACTACTGCCTCCACGCAGCGATACGATTCATTTTCCATCACCATATTTATTGGATGGTTATTATGATGGTTTTAATATTTATATATGATATATATGAAATAATTATGCTTATAGTTTTATAATATCATATCTACCTTCTCACACTCTAATCCTTTAGAAAATGATAACATTGCTTGTGCGTACGTGTAGGCTACCACCTCCACGAAGCGATTTGTTTTCATATTTTCATTAATTGGATGGTAATAAGAAAATATTTAATATATATATATATATATATTATTTATGATATAATTATGTTTATTTAATGAAAAAATAATATTTATATTTATTTCCTTATTTTCATTATAAAATGAAACCAATGTTCATGCGTACATACAATTTTCCATCTCCATGAATGATACAAATAATTTTTCTATATATACATTATATGAATGATTAAAAATATTTATACAATGAATATATATTAAATTTATATAATTAATAAAATTATGAATATTATAAAACCATGATAAAATTATAAGGATTAGGATTTCCGAACCAAAACATGCATAAAACGAAGCAATTATCACTCAAAACAATGATTTTAATAAAGAATTATTAATAAATGGATGATAAGATGTTATAAAAAACAATATATGTTATAATATATGTTATTTTAGTTTTTAATAAATTTATAATAAATATATTTTTATTATACTTGAATTTGAATTCATTTGAAGGAAGACAGACCTTGAGGTAAGGGGATTTGTCATCTCAATTTTATTTCTGTGAGACATGTTCCACATTCACCACTTGATTAATCTATTCGGTGTACATACTAAAAATGAATTTATTTTATGATAATTTTCATGAAAATTATTTTGAGTTAAAAATCTATATAATTTTCTATCTTTTATGAGGTTTTGATTCAGCTTTTACCAAAGTTGTAAGGGTTTATCATCTCAAATTGTCTTCTTGGGGATATATGTTATGTTATGTAACTATTTTTATTTATGAGGTGTTTAATTTCCCTATGAAATATTATATCATTAATATTCTTATGTTAATGATATTTTAATTTATTCATTCATGGGTCTTATGATTCAGGAGTCACCAAAGCAGTAAGAGATTTATGTCAAACTCATTTTCATTGGGATTTATTATGATTGAATGTCTATTGAGGAAAATTATATAATAATTATCTGATTTAAAAACATTAATTTTATAATACTATGGTTATTACTATAATTTTCATGTAATCATATCATTTAATTCTCTTTTTTACATAGAATTATAGTGAATTTCTTTAAGAAAAACAGACTTTATTTATTTTTTAGTGGGAAATATTTTTATTCAATGTCTATGTTTAATTTAAAATGATTTAAAGAATTTTCTTAATATTTTACTATGATTGTTTAAAGTAATTTTTCCCATGTTTGAATTTTTATAAAAAAAATTCAAAGGAATATTTGTATCGTTTTCTAAATGAGGTACTTTTGTATTTTTACCAAAATATGAAAAGAATCGTTGTTTTAACATACTCGACATAAATAGAATTTACCACCATCATAAATATTAAATTCACTAAAGATTAATTTAAAATTTTCCATGTTTCTTCTCAATTAATTTTTTCCCATAATATTTTAAAAGAATTTATATTTTAAATAAGTGGTTTCAAGCTAAAAGGGTATTTTCCTCAAGAAATATTCCAAAGATATTTTGAAGGAATTTTTTATCTATGATAAAATCATTTGATGTTAATTGTTATTTAATAGGGATATGATCCAATGATAACATCCTAGATGGATTATGATTTTGATGAAGAGATGTTTATGAAACCCATTTATTTTATATAGGTTATTCTATGATTAAATGTTAAAATGATTATGAAACCCGTTTCCTTTACACGAGCTTTGATATGATGAACTTATTAATGTTTTATGATATTTTGGAACAAATATGAATGGATTATGATTATGTGATGGGTGTGAAAAAAATTATACATACCTATAATGAATTGGGTAATGATTTATATCTCCTAAGATAAAAAAAATATAATGGGGAGTTAAATAAGTTCAGAAATGGATCTATCCACTATGATAGTCTTATGAGTGAACCTCGAATAAAGATATGATAGTCTTGGTAGTGAACCTTGCCTAAGGATATTGTGGAATGGGGAGTGAACCCAATAAACTATGATAGTCTTGGTAGTGATCCTTGACTAAGGAAATTATTTTATCAGCTTATGTGTATGGAAACAACTTATGTATTATGACAATATTATACTCTCATGGATAATATTCTTTGATTCCTTTATGATTCATGTCTTATAAAATGCCATATTTTATTACATGACTCATTTTTGTGATCTATGATTTTCTGGTTATAGTTTTCAAATGTTAATATCATATTTTTATACCATTATGATCATTTTATTCATATAATATCAGTGATATCTCCCTTTTTAACCTTTTTGAGAATTTGAGATAAACCTCGATTTTTTTTACTTTTCCACAAGGTATGAAGAAATGTTATAAGTATGATAAGGGATATAGTTTTGAAGAACTAAGTGGGATATGATATAGATCATTTATTTACCAGTTTTTTATGTATCTAAGTTTCTAAAGACACTAAACCTTTATGGTTCTGGAATGGATCATAATGTTATATAATGAATACTCATTTAATAAGATATAATATCTATATATGAAAAGTTTGGTTGGTATAGTTGGTATCAGATAAAGGTTTAATTAATTTTAATATATTAAGGTTAGAAAGCTTTGGTAAAAACCCTATGGATAATCCAAAGTATAGGATAACATCTTAATGTTTTGGTATGGCATATATTATGTGGTTTTTCTAACAATACATATCTGTCTGGATACTACAAGTAGACATAGTTTTGTATCAGATGCATTTAGGGGTAATGAACCCAAAAGAGTTATTCAAGCATATATCGATTATAATTTTGGTTCATGGTGAATTTTCCCTTACTATGCACCCAATTTGATAATCCTGATGGATATTCTTAGGCCAATTAAAATTTTCTTTTTGAACTATTATGATTAAGGAGAGAATAAAACCTATGTAAAACTATGATATTACATTGTGATATAGGATAAGGCTAAAGTGTCATGGGTTGAAAATTATAAGGTTGATCATATGTTTAAAGGTATATATACCCCTTTTGAGATTTTATGTGATGGAAGTTTAATATAATTAAGGATATTTTGGAAGATATTTATTGGAATACAACTCTTTAGTTTAGTCTGTGTTTTCATGAAAAGGTTATTTGAGTAATAATGATTTTATATTTGTTGGACATAATTTTAAAGTTACTTATAACCTTTAGGGTTAATATGATATTTTATATTTAGGTAATTACAGTTAATTAGGATAAAATAGATATTATATTTTGGGAATATATTTTTATCGTATAGATAAAAAGGAGATTGAAAATTAACTTAGTGAATAAGTGATTGAGGTTATATATAAAGAACCACACTATATTGTGATCATTATATTATTAAGGTAAGAATATTTTAAGGAATAAATATCAAGTTAATTTATGAAATATTTTATGATTTCATTGTGGTTTTATGTAAATTAAGGTTATTTTGGGAATGTATTATCACATTTTAAGAGAATATATTATCATTTTATTCATGTTTTTGGTCAGTGAAATTATGAGTTACATTATGTTGTTTCGAGGTAGCTATTAAATTTGATCTTGAAAATGAAATATCTGACCAAATAATTTAGATTTTTGGTTTTTGAATTTGGTCAAAATTATTTTGGAGGTTTCTCAAGGTTAACTACTTACATAATTGATTAAGACAAACTTTAGGTGTTATCATTGATGTTTTATAGATTAATGTGTTATATAATTCCATATTGAATAAAATTTTCAAACCATTTTGGTTTTATATATATAGATAAAAGGAATTAATTACCATCATTTTATGGATCTTATGATATATTAAAAGTTAATTTTAGTGCTTTAGTAATGAAAAATTCATCTTGAATATTCATTTCTTAGAGTAAGAGATAAAGTGGAAATTGATCAAAGCACAACCAAATGATGAAATTGTGCTTATGAAATGGAAATAAATTAAGTATATTTTCCTATGTTCTCTATCTAAATATTTAAAATCCCTCAACTTTAGGAAAATGTTCTTGAAATAATATTTTAACTTCATTTCTGACGAATCTATGGTCTTTTTATCCCTAATTGATTTATGGTTTTGTGGTCCTTAACTCCGTCATGACTATGTTCATTATCAATCTATATTAGTACTTGGACACTAGTGTTATTCCAAATGTATATATTTTAGATTCCCACCAATGTTATCCTTATCAAGATGCCTGATTATGTGTTATTTTTGCTAAATTTGTTGTTTCTCATATTTATCTTTCAAAGGAAGTTTTATTATCTCTTTATATGATTTGGGTTTTCAACAAAGGTATTTTCAAATACTGAACCTTTGATGGAAAAGATAAAATTATAAGGGAAACTTTATTTAATTATGGGGGTGGGGGATGTAAAAACCAAAATATTTAGTTAACATAATAATAATCTTGATATATTTCTTAACACACAACAATGAGCTTTAAGAAAATATGGATATAATGTAATTTTTTTTTAAATTTGATCATTTTAACTAAACCGTTGAATTGGTGGGTATTAATATAAGAGAAATAATTATAATATATATATATAATTTTAAAAATTAATAAAAAATTATTTATTAATTATTATGAAATCAACATACAATTATGAGTAAAGTTATTTTAGTCTTGAAAAATATTTTCTCTTCAAAAATTGTTTTTATTGCTTTTTGTGAGAAAATATTATATTTAATTTCTTAAAATTTTATAATTTATATTTTATAGAAATAAAATAATTTTTTAAATTCATTATATTAAAATTAACTTTGGGTATTTTTTTTAGAATTTTCTAAAATGATTGATTTTTCAATGAATAGTGAAAATACAAATATTTTCAAATATTTTCATTTTTTTCATCAAATAATGTAATTTAAAAGTCACATTATATATTGGATTTGATCTTAAAGTGAAATATCAAAATGTTTATTTAAAATAATCTAATTAATTCCATTTGAATCATAAATCTTTATGATTTTGATATAAGTTGATTTTTATGCTTAAAACACAATTTTCTAAAACTATTTTTCATTGTATTTTAGGAATTTATATTAATATTAATTTATGAAACCTATAGAGATTGAAACGTTAAAATTGGATACCATATTTTTAATCTGGAGGTTATTTTTTTACATATCCCCTTTTATTTTTTTCAATATGAATAGTAACCATGATATTTATTTGTCATCTCGATAAAGGTAAAATTGGTAAAAGAGGGATAAACTATGAGATAAGGTCTAAATGTAAACCAAAAACATGAATTTATTTAGTTTTATGTGATTAATTTGACTATATCCATTCTAAATTATAATATATGTCATTTTGGTTATATTTTCCCTTAATAATGACATTTATATTATTTTAAGTTAAGAGAAATACAAAATGTCACTATCTTGCTTTTATATTTTATCTTATATGTTCAAATAGAAGTAATAAGATGTTTTTAATGAATATAAAATTTTATTTTGGAATATATTAATTCAGTTTTATGATGATAATTTCTTTTTTTAATTTTAAGTGATGGTATAATTAACTTAAATTCTTACACAATACTGACATAGTGCTTGTCAAAGTAGAAGAAAAATAAAATTAAATGATTTAGAAAACATAAAATTTATTATTTTTTGGATTAATTCTTAGATAACATTAATTTTATAGTTAATAATAATATAAAATTTATTTTTAAATAGTTTATATTATAATTATATACCTTTCTTGAAGTTCTTAAATTCAAAATATGTGAATAGTTCTTAAAACAAGTTTAATAGTATTTTATTTTAAATAATATTTTATTAAATTTTTTAAAAATCATGAAAATATTGAAAGAGAACAATTAGGTTGATAAATTTTCTAAAATTTCATCACATTTACATTTATGATCCATTTTTTACTTTAAAAGTAAAATTATAAGCTTTTAATACTCAAAAAATTATTACTACAGTTAAGGTTAAAATTAGTTAACAAAAGAGTTAAACCAAAATATAAGGTTTAAAATTCCAATTAAAGAAGTCTAAATTTTAATGGTTTAAGGGATTTAAACCATATACTATCTTATCTTCTACATTCTATCTACATGGTTCCACTTTCACATAAAAATGAGTTTATTATATTTAATTCTTTTTATTAATTCAATGTGTGTCTTTTCCCTCCCTTATAAAAGAAAAACCCTACTTTCTCTTATTTACACCACTATGTGCCATCCAGATCAGCCAAACCATACCCATTTAATTTTTTATCATCATTATACATGAATTATATGTGTTTATCCTCTTAATGGACCAGTAAAAGGGTCCTTAAAAAATCTCTAAAAAAGGTCTACTGAAGTAGAGGCATTCCTCTTACCCAACCTATTTAAATTTGTTTCTTCTTATAACTATTCTAAATTTATTGTATTAATCATAAAAAATAAATTAACTATCCTAAATATACTAAAATTTTATTATGATTATGGAACTAATATTATCCACCCTCTTTCCATCTAATGGGAAATTAATATTATCGCTCATGTGTATGTGTGGACTACCACCTCCACATAGCGATACAATTCATTTTCCATTGCCATATGTCATAGATTATTATTATTATGTGTTTAATGTTTATATATTATATTTATTACATTATTATTCTTCTATAATTAAAATATAATATCGAACTTCTTACCTTCCAATATTTTGGAAAATGATAACTTAGCTCATGCGTATGTGTGGACTACCACATCCATGAAGCAATGTGATTTGTATTTAATTTATGATTTAATTGAATGGAAATAAGGATTTATTTAATGTATATATATATATAAATATTTATTTTTTATATAATTATATTTATTTAATTATAAAATAATATTTCAATTCCTTTCATTATTTTCATTAGAAAATGAAAACAGTTTTCCTACAAATGCATTACCTACCATCTCCATGAGTGGTGTAAATTTGTTTTCTATAAATATGTATATAAGGAATATAAATGATTTTAATATCATGTTTTTTTGGACATTATGTAACCATGATCAAGGTACAAGGACCAGGACTATCGAACTGAATCATCCATAAAAAATAATCAGTTATCACATAGAACAATGATTTTAATAAAGAATTGTTAATACACAGATGATAAAATGTTATAATTAAATAATATATTTTATTATATATATTATTTTGGTTCTAGAATAAATTTCTTATAAATATATATTTATTATAATTAATATTTTAATGTTTACAAAGCAATACAAAATATGAGATAAGGGGATTTCTCATCTCACATATATTTTTGTGAGGCATATGAAATATTAACCACTTGATCCACATGGGTGGTTTATATACTGTCCATGAATTTATTTTATGTTTATTTTAATTAAAAATATCAGGATTTAAAAATCCATATATGGTTCTCTCTTTTATGAGGTTTTGATTTAGAGATTACCAAAGTTGTAAGGGATTATCATCTCAAATTGTATTCTTTGGGACATATGTTATATTATAAACCAATTTTTGTTCATGAGGTGTATATAATGACCATTTTACATGTTATATAATTATTATAATTATTTCAATAATATTTTATGTTTCATTTGAAGTCATTCTTTAATTGATATTATGATTTAAAAGTTACTAAAGCAGTAATAGATTTATGTTTCAATCTCATTTTAATCAGGATTGTTTATGCTTGAATTTACATTGAGGTAAATTATATGATACTCATATGATAAAACCATTCAAATTTATTATAATATGGTTATTAATGTAATATTCAAATAATATAACCATTTTCATATCTTTGTTACTTACAACGACCATGATTTTTTATAAAAAATAGACTTTATTTCCCTTTTATCAAAAATATCTTCCTTCAACATCCATGTTTTATTTAAAATGTTTTAAATAATGATCTTAATATTCTACTATGATTGTCAAAAGTCAATTTTACCCATTTTTTACTTTCTATAAAAAAATTTCAAAGGAATCTACTTTCCCTTTTCTAAACACGTCACTTTTTACTTTTTACCAAAAATGTGAAAGGAATATGTGTTTAAACATTCTTGACATGAAAAAGAATTCTCATCATACTGCTCAATGATCTAAATATTCCTTTACAATTTTCCATGGTTATTTTAAAATAAAATTTTTTCCACAATATTTGGGATTTTTTTAGATTTTAAATAAGTGATTTCAAAATTAAAAGGGTATTTTCCTCAATAAATATTCCAAAGATATTTTAAAAAAACCATATATGATAACATCCTTTGATGTTAATTCTATATTAATTAGGATATGATCCAATGATACCATAATTATTCTTTCCCTATATGATTTATTATTATTATTTTTATATGTTTATAAAAACCAATTATTTTACATGGGTTTTTCTATGATAAAATGTTGAAATGTTTATGAAACCTATTTACTTTCCACAAGTTATTATATGTTCAGATGATGAATGTTTTTTGATCTTGTGTCCCATATATGAATTGATTATTATTATGTGATGTGTGGGCCCATAATTATATATCCCTATAATTCATTGGTAAATTATGTATATCTCATGAGATAATAAGAACTAGAATGAGGAGTGAACCCAGTTTAGTAAGGGACTCTTTGCAATATGATAGTCATGTAAGTTAACCTTGACTAAGGATATGAATATCTTGGGAGTGAACCTTGACTAAGGATTTAACGTAGTGTGGAGTGAAAAAAATCCACTATGATAATCTTAAAAGTGAGTCTTGAATTATGAAATTATTTTAGATTCATATTTGTATTCCAAAAACTTATGTCTTATGCCAATATTATGATCTCTTGGGTCACGTTATTTGATTCATTTATGATTCATGTCTTTTGAATTTTCAATTTTTATTCCATGACTCATGTTTATGATCTATAATTTACTGGGTATAGTTTTCAAATGTTAAGATTATTTTTGATACCCTTATTCTTATGTTATTATTTTCATATCATTTATATCTCCCTTGTTTCCCCATATTAAGAATTTTATCTCACCCTTTGTTATGTTTCCTTTACGCAAGGATATGGAGAAAGGATTTAAGTATGATTTGTCTAAGAAGGGTTCTAGTTGTGAAGAACACAGTGGGAGATGATATAGATATTTTATGTACTAGTTTTTTATGTATCCAAGTTTCCAAATATAGTAAACCTTTAAGGTTTTAGAATTAATCACAATGTTAAATAACGAATATTCATTTAATAAGATGTATCATCTAAGTATGAAAAGTTTAGGTCTCTATAAAGAGTGTATTTTAGGATACGAAATTACAATAAAATATTATTTCTTCATATAATGACTCAACATACAAACCAATAGTAAGGGTCTTATGATTATACAATAAATAGGGCCCAAAAATAATCAACTAAACTCTATATAGCTAAATGTTTTATCCATATATCCTATTACAGAATATGGTACTTATATGGTATTTTAATATTTCAACTCTATATTTTATTTCTATAAAAAATAAAAAAAAAACATTACAACAACCACTTTCAATATGTTGATTCAAAAAATGAAATCCATTTTATAAAACTAATTTTCTAAATATAAAAATTTTAATTTTTAAATAACTTCTTATTTGTTGAAAATTACATGTTTTTATGACATTAAAATCTTTCTAACCCTTTCAAATATTACACGAGACTTCAAAAAATTATATTATAATTTATATAAAAATATATAGTGTTTTATAAGACCATTTTATAGAAATAAATATAATTTCAAAATTTTAAATTTATTTTCAAAATGTATTTTAATAAAAATAAAACATATATATTTTACTAAAAATTAAAATTATGCTTTCTTTGTGTCGTACATTAATTTTATCAGGTTAATAATTTTATTTAATTATATAGTGATATATATATTTCTTATATTTTTATTTACTAATATACCAAAAAATAAAAAATTTAACACTTAACAAACTTCATTAGTTTATGTAAAATGCAATATAACATCAGAATAAATGCAATTTCATTTCTAAAATAATTTACACATCAATAATACTTATCACATAAGTCCATATCCCCTTATTAAGATGAAATAATACCTCAATTTAGTTTGTGAGGGTGGTACTTTTATGGCGTTGTTCGACCAATATTGATTTAGTGGCGGTCTTCAATTACTTAAACATCTCTCATAAAAGATTTTTTTCGATCCTCGGTTTTTGAATCTCTACTTGAGATTGGTCAAGGGAGAACCGTAGTGATGCTACCTCCCTCCCAAGATCTGATAAACGTGCTTCATAAGGCATGATCCTACAAGTTCGAGCCATCATTTATCCCTTGTACATTAATTATTTTTCATCATTACCCTTATTGTACACCAATTCTAACAACCACATTATAATGAATACTTATCTAATAAAAATAATGCCCAGTGGTCATATTATGTCCACTTAATATTCCAAATTAATAATCAATTTTTTTTTTAAATATGTCACACAGAATTTATTCAGAGGGAAATTTCAATATGTAAAAGTATGGGTTGCTTAAATCTTTCCCAAAAATATAGTGATGCTAGCACTAATGGGCATCTACACCATAACCAACTCAATATCATGTATTAGGTAGTTCTTCTCATATGAACTCATCTTTAGAGACCCATAAAAAACTATATGACCATATTTCATTAGAATAAATCTATGAAAACAAATACCTTATTTTTATTAATTTAATTTATTAATTAATTTATCAATCATTATTTTTTGGAGAGTTTTTGGGGCAGTTCAATTTTATTTTTTAAAATTTTAAGAAAAATTAGGTTTTCCACGTAGTTAACACTTGGTTAGTGTTAATGGTGTAGCGACCATGGGGAGGGGATATATAATGAGAAAGGGCCATTTTTCAAGGTTTAATTATAATTTCCTAAATCATGTGATCCAACCATGTGGGGGCGTTGTGTTCCCAATGCAGGGCAAAAGTTTGGGTAAACCACGCGACAATCGTGTGATGTGGCAATTTTTTTTTTTGAAATTACAAAATAAACCCCCCACTATTTTACCATAACTCATATCTCCCCTATCCCTATCCTATATCACATGACTCGTGACCGAATCCCCCTACCCTTTGTGTGTTATCCATTATCTGTAATCCTCCCTTGGTTTTTCATAATGTGATTTTAAGAAGATTTCTATCTGGGTAAGGATAATTCTATTCCTCCTATCTCTTCCTCCCCCTCATGATTTTCATCTACCTCTTTGTTGTGCGTGCCTAGATGAACACTATTTGGTTCTTTTGGTCTTGAGTTTGTATGTCTATTTATTGTAGGGTTTGTGATGGGTCTTTTAAACCTTTTGCTCGCCATTTTGGAGGATTCATGTTGTCTGTACTAGCCCTGGGTAGGTATTTCCATGATTTTGATTTTCCCTAATATGCCACTTGTGATTCAGTGTTTTATTTGGTTTATTAGAAATAATTAATTATATTTGGACTCAATTGGATTTATAAATGCATGTTACTCATTGTTTTTAAAGAATTATAATTTATTTCTAAGTGGGTTCCTATGGATTTGGCCTTTATTTATGTCCACAATTAAAGAATAAATTTTACTTCTGAATAATAAAATAACTATACTGGGTTTCAAAGAGGTTTTAGTTGTTTTCAAATTATTTGAAGTTGTTTACTAAATTTAATTTGGTCAATGCATGAGTTTAATGGATTAATTAATTAGGGATTCCTTATTTAGGAAGTTTTATTAAGTGAAATTGGTTATTCTTCTGTTATTTACTTATGATCTATGTTATATATGAATCTTGTAATATTTAGTGCTTATAATTCCTTAAAACATAAATCCTATGTTTGAATTTTCTTCCATATTTTTTCTCAATATTTTTTTGACTTGTTTTGATTTAATTTTAGAAAGGTTTAAGCTTAACAAATATTTGTGAAATTGACTTAAGAAAAATATCAGATCTTTAAGTGATATTTCAAAGGGGATTTTGAAACGATACATGGTTTTAAAGTGTTTTATTTATTGTAGGATATTATTGATGAGTGATGGGATGATTTATACATTGTATGATTTGTGGTCAGCATAAGGTATACCATAGGTAGGAGGGTAACCAGATGAGTGTTCCTCTAGCATAGTGTGTGGACTTGCTAGGGATATTTTCCTATGAAACTATGAGAGCTCTTGGGATTAGTTTACTTTTTCAGGTCACTTATCCAGATAGTATTCCATGTGATATAAATTTACCTTTGGAACATATATGTAGTGTTGAAACCATGAAAAATCTATGCAGAAAATGGAGGCTAGTTTGTGTTTGCTGTCAATACTCATTAGAAGTTCAGAATGTTTTCCAAAAAAGGTATCATATAGTTCAAGAGGACAACAGTACTGAAGGTGGTGCCGTTTTCCAGTGTTTGCCAAATTTTTGGGCCTGAAAATCAGAAAATGGAGAGATGTTTTCTTTTCAAAGGAAGGTTCATGAAAACATGGAATGTGCGCTAAATTGGTTTTGCATTTTTTTTTGCACAAAAGGTGTTTTGGGATCAGAACCCTGAAAAATGGAAAAGGCATGAGCTGTGTGAAAAATATGGAGTTTTCATGGAAAACAATTCTTGTGCAAAAAATATTGCATGTAGAATGAAAGGTTTTGTATGACACGATAGGTTTTTCATGTGGGGGAAATCAATTCCTATAAATAAGAGGTGACCCCCCATCTTTTATTATGATATAATACTTAGAGAAGATTTGAGGTCTGATGCATGTAAAAGTTGCATGAAAAACAAGCTGCGCGTAAAATTTGGTGGTGCGTGTAAAATTTAATGTAGCACATAAAAGTTGTAGCTGCGTGTAAAAGTGGATATTTCACACAAAAGTTCAAGTTTCATGGAAAAGTAAAAGTTGCACGGAAAATTCAGAGTTACGCGTAAAAGGGTGAAGTTGCATGTAAAGATTGTAGTTGCATGAATGTTTTGTGCGCAAAAAGGAAATCTTACGTTCATAGGGTAGGTGTTGCACTCAATTGTTAGTATATGCTGAATACATGTTCTGAATATTTGGTTCAGTGTTTTAGTACTTTCAAGTGCATCAATTCAGGCCTTTAATGCAAGCAATGTCTCATGCTGAACCAAGACAAAGACTTCATTGAAAATCTATTGAAGTGACCTTCAAGTTGATTAACTGAGTTTGACTTCTCTCAAGGTAGTAAGCTATGGGGAGTCAAGAGAAGTGATCTAAGGGACACAGTGAGAAATCCTTGAACCTTTTTAAAGGCAGTGTGCTTGGAACAGAGTGACTGTGACCAAATCTTGTAATCCTCAAACTAGTGAAGATTAGTGGATTTAGGTACAACCGAAACACTGTCAGCATATGATCCTTGGACATAGCCCTTTGCGGTGAACCAAGTAAAAGTGTTGTGTCATATCATTGATTTCATTTGTTTGACAGATTTAATATGTTCCTACCAACCTGGTAACATGATCCAAAACTTTGAAAAGAAAAATTTGACACCCTGATTCACCCCTCCCCTCTCAGGGTGTTCCGGGGTCCTTCAGGTAGGAGTTCATTCCTACGTGTCCTGGATTATTCCTGTGATGTTACACATTATTTGGTTCTCGCTCATTTTTAAGGATGATATTGTGATTATTATTTTCTATCTTTGGTTTCCTTTAATATTTACTTATGCTTCACTTTAGTATTTTTCTCAACTTTGATTTATTTATTTCTCTATTTTCATTACATTTATAATGATAGGTTTTCCTTGTTAGTATTGTTTTTAAAGTAATAAAAAAATAAAAATTTCATAGGAATGTTTTAAATTGGTTGGTTTATTGAAAATATAATTCTAAATGTATGTTTTTATTAAATAAATTTTATTCCAAGAAAAAGGATTTCCAAGTGATTGATTTCATTTAAAGGAAAGGGTAATGTGTTAAGAAAGGTTTCTAAATGATTATTCAAAACAATTTTGGGTTTTAAATATTAGGGTTGAGAAAAGATCTTGTTTGGTTTTTATGAAAGGAATAACAACTATTTTCTAAATTTATTTCAAACTCATATTTTTATTTTGTTTTGGAAAAGAAAAGAATGGACTCTATAGTGCTTAGCTATCATACTACCAAGCTCAAACCCTACTCATTCCACTCACTGTTTTCAGATTTAGTGACTTTGGGTCACATAGTATAGTTTGAACAAGTGTTCCAGTGTTTATTTTCAGTATTTCAATATCATTAGACCCTTATGAAATTTCTTAATTCTAGTTATGGGTATTGGTGGATTCATTAATATTTGGATATTGGAGAAACTAGTGGCAACTTTTTTGTGAGGGAGTTGGAGAGTGAGATGAGGGATTTAATTTTCATATGTTATATCTTTTTTTTAAATTGTTAAGTTCATATTTAAACTGATAATCCAAATTATGTATGAATCATTATGAAATTATAGTAGAATTAAAATATTTTTTAAATAATATTTATCTTGGAAAAATCATCTCCAATGATTACTTGTGATTATTTTGATTCTTGCTATCAACCTTAGGGGATATGGGACACCCCTCAAGTTAGTGGTGAACCAATTTGGGTTCCAGTTTACGTGAAAAATCATGATGATCATTAAAAATGGTATCAGATCCTAGGTTTCTTCAGAGGTCCTATGATTCAAAGTTCCCTATTTTGGGGTGTGTATAATTGAAGGAGGTATGACTATTAGGAATTTATAGGTAAAATAATAAAGAGTATCATGATATATTACTTGTTCTAAGCCTCAAGTTTCTAGGGGAAGTTGGATATTGATTTTTGAGTTTTGGTTTTGGTATATTTTTTTTATGTTTTATGGATTTATCATGTTTTTGGATGAAATAAGAGCCAAACTGGTGGTACATGGTGAGCTCACAAAGCTTGGTTCCATGTGATTATTGTATTCATGGTTTTCTATTATTCTTAAAGATAGTTGTGTGATTGGAATATAGTCCACCAAGTCATGAGACCAATTTATGCATGTTCAATAGTTTCATGCAGATTATCCTTTGGATGTGTATCATTGAGAAATTATTTTAGGTTAGTGTTCATAAAAGATCCCATTTTGGAAATTTAAATTTTTTTTTGAGTAAAGTTTTTGGATTTTGAAATATATATTTAAATTTTTAAATGTCCTTGAAAGGGGTTTTGAAAAATAAATTTTTATTTGAAATGGATTTAAAGTGGGAAATGTGGATTTTAAAAGTGGGGGTAGATCTTTAATTTTTCAAATGGTGTTTTTTATTTGGAATATGTTTTATGGGTGGGTTGTGTGGGGATTTTATATTTGGGAACCTGATTTTCAATAAATAAGATAGGTTTTGAAACCATTAAAGAGGTTTTTGAAATAAATTAATAAGGAAGTTGATGTTTAGGGATTTCAAAACATTTTCAACAGAGGAATTGTGGAGTTTAAAATGGGTTTTTAAAATGGGGATATAAATTCTAAAATTTATATTTTTGGTTTTTCAAATGGTTCAATGGAGAAATTTTGATTTTTTAATATTGTGATATACTTTAGTGGTTTCCTTGATTGGTTTAATTAAAATTGTTATTTTAAACTGGAAAATTATTTTTAGATAAGGGTGAATTTTGTTTTAGATATGATTGAATTAAGTTTGAAATTACTCCTTGTTGTTGAAAGTGTGCCTCCCAGGAAGGTCAAGATTATTGTCAGTTTGAGTGGCCATCTCATTTAAGGATTATTAGTGATTGAGTTTCTGGGGTCATTTCTTTTTAGGGTGTAAATAATTGGGATATTTTTATGTTGTTTCTTATGGGTTGAGATTGTTTTGGGTTTTCCCATGTCATGTTAGAGTTAATTAATACTTTGGGGTTTTGAGTGCTATTATGGTTATTGATATTTGATCTTGATTTCTTGATTATGGGGGGGGGGGGGCTTGGGTGTGCTGTGAGTACCAAAGGTATATTCTAAACTATTATATAATAAATAATGTTGGTTTGACTTGGTGGGACTATCGAGAGAGGTGCACTTCGAATGAGGTCCTAGGTTACCACTTCTTTATTCTTAACCCATGATTCTAACCCATTTTGTTGAGGTGTTATTATTATGGATTATTCTTTCATACCTTTTTTCCTTATTGATGGGTTTTGAGATGATTTTTTTAGAATTTAGGGAATGGGGTTTAAGGTTGTGATCTATATTGAGGGTGGTTTATTAGAGATTTGGAGGTATATATTCCTCCACTTCTCTACATATTGAGGATCTGTTTAATATATTGGGGTTTCTTCCTTTGGGTTGTTCTATGTTGTTCCAATTTGGAGAGATGCTGGGAGTTTTGTTGAAATTGTGGAGGCATTTTTGATTGGGATTCTTTATTGAGTATTTTTTAGTTGGTATTTGGGTGTCCTTTCATAATGGTCTTTTGGTGATTCCCTTGATTCCTTTTGATCCACCATGATATTGAATTCTTAAATGACGGGGAGGCCTGTTATAGGTATCAATTTCGCGATTTCAGCATTATTAGTTTGGTGTGAGTTTTCCCTTGAGGATTTAGAGATTCATAGAATTTTAGAGATGCATTCTAGTTTGTGTGGTTGAATTTATATTTGAGAGACCAGGTTGTATATTTTCCATTCTCCCATTGAGGTTCTTATTTGAGTCTCCTTCTCAAGTTCAGTGGATTTTGGGGGGAAGAAATCATTATAAAAGGGATTATTGTAACATTAAAATTTTTATTACATTAATTTATTAATATATTTATTGGTCTTTATTTTTTTGAGGAGTTTTAGTGTTATTCCTTTTTAAAATTTTAAATTTTAACAAAAATTAGGCCCATGAAAAAATTATCACATAGTTAGTGATAACACTGTGGAAACCATGTGAAGGTGATATAGTTTTTTCATATGGTTGGAGTATGATTTCTCAAATCATTCAAGATAACCATTCAGGTGACCTTTTTTTCCTAATTAAGGGTGCTCATCCCACATTATTTGTAAACCATGTTATTATAACGACCCATAATTTACATAAATTGTTGTACTTCAAAATTGAAGTAAACTTATTACAACATATAACAAAACCATGAAAGGACCATATAGGTATAGTGTCTTTAGAAACTGGGAAACATAAACAACTAGTTCATAAAGCGTCTACACTATCTCCAATTTATTTCATAATATCTATAGTCCCTTTTGGAATATCTTACTTAATAACCTTTTTCTTGACCCGGGGAAAGAAAACATTCAAAAGATTGAGCTCAAATGCTCAGTAAGGGTAAACAAAAGAAATATCAATCACATCATATTCATAAGAACATAACATTTTGGAAATCTTACCCTGCAAAAGAGATCAAAATTTCATAACATGGGATAAATCATGGTAGTGAAATGTAATCAAAATAATCATAACTTAAAACATGAATCTTTGTGGCATACACACATAATAATAGAGAATCATTTCTTATTATTCAAGACTCATTTCCAAGACTATCTTAGTGGACAAAGTCCATTTCTGAACTGAGTTCATTCCTCGTTTCAGTCTTGTTTCACTGAACTGGTTTAACCTACCGTTCTAGCCATGTATATCTCATGAGATATAAATCTTTACCCAATGCATTGGAGGGAGATATAGGTCTCACCCATATCATAATGATACCATTCTTATGTGTGCCAAAAAATCATAAACCATGCATCATAGCATAACCCATGTAATAAAAGTGGGATTCTTAAACATCGTGACATCATAAAAAAATTCATATAGGATAAAGGAATTTATAAAAATAATTCCATCACAACATAATCAAATAAATGTAATAATAGTGATAGAAACAGAACCCTATATTATCTTAGATGTAAAATAATTTTGATAAAACACTTGAACTCCATTCTTGAGGAAAATATCCTTTCTACTTTAAAAACATTTTTCCTTTCTTAACATGTCATACAATTCTAAACTAAAAGAATTTGATTAAAAATAAACTTGAAAACTTGTAAAGGAAATGTTTTAAAAATACATTCATGCCGTATAAGTTAAAAAAACATTCTTCTCATACTTTTGTCGGAAAAGTCAAAAAGTACCTCGTACGAAAAACGACAAAAGATTCCTTTCATATCTTTTACTAAAAAATCACCGAAGGGTAAAATTGGATTTAAAAAATTGTAGGTGGATGGAAATAATATTACATATTGAGGAAACATGGATGTGGATGATAAAATACACTCTAGTAAATTCCAAAGTATAAAAAACTCGGATAAAAATGATATTGTGATATTTCCCTTACCTTAGGTCCGATTTGCTTCGTAAGTGTCCGAACCTCCTGTATAATGATTTAAATAATGTCATTTACTTATTCCAGAATCATACTCATTGTTATGATAACATATATGGTCATATTTTTAGCTTATTATTAGTAATATTTCATTGCTACTTGTTATTCGGGTGTTTATTACTTTTTTGTTCTTATGCGTGTTTTGTCGAATAAATTATTATTCTTCTTTTTAGGTTATAGATACCTTATTTATATAATGTTATTAGTGTAATATGTATCATATTTATTCACTAAATTCATTTATGCAATCAATATGCAATGAAAATCATATAGAACGAGTCGCATCACATCGTGGAGACGGTATTCCGTACGTACACACGAGCGATGATATCATTCCCATGATCGTGGAATTGTATTAGAGTGTATGTATACTATTTCAGAATCAATATAACTTTAAAATAATCTTATATATTCATTATTTACACCATTATACCCATCCAAGTAAGGTGGTGGTGGAAAATAGATTACACCATAGTGTGGAGACGGTATTCCGTACGTACGCACGCGCGGTGATTTCATTTTCCGTAGGATGGATAGATGGTGAAATAGGGTTGTTTAATAATTATAATAAAATATCAGTATATGAGTGATACTTATGTTATTAATCCATAATGAAACAACTAAATAAGAAGAAGTTGAAGAAGAAATAAAGTTGAAAGAATCGCTAACGGACATTACCTCTTCTTTGAAGCGCTTCTTTGAGACCTCCTTTTAGGGAACTAAATTTGGTCTTTGAAGAAGACCAGGAACTCTAGGATGTTTCTAGGGAAGTGTAAAGGAGAAATTGTCAGGGGTTGGCCGAGATTGAAGGCTCAAAGTGGTGTGAGGAAGAGAGGGAGGAGGTGCCCTTTTATAAGGGAGGAGAGTGGCACCTTTGGAAAAACTAAAAATATTATTTTATTATAAAGCCATATTAGGTTTTAAATAGCTCCAAATTTATTTATTTAGAAGCTAATGTGGGGATGGGTCTAAATAATCTCATACAATATAATTTGGAAAAGTTTAGTTTACTATTTTAACCTTATCATTTAGATTTAACTTTAAGTTAGATAATTTTACTTTTACCGTGTCTTTTTGTGTTCTTACACTATAAGGTTAATAAAATTGCTATAACAAGCCAAAAGAACCCCAAATTGTTTATTATTAATATATATAACCTTATCTAAGTCATATTTCCTAACCTTAGATTTTTAGGAATAAAATAACAATTAATAATATAATATTTGTTTTAAAAACTATTTTATGTCAATTTTGACACTATTTAGTAATTGATTTTTTAAAACTCATAACAGAATGATTAGATCGAAAAAGGTTAATTAAATCAATACTAACATGTCATAGTAACCTAGAAAATTAGTGGAATTCATAAAAAGTCTCAAATTACATTTATTTGGGTATTTATAACATCAATTATGTCATTATTTCATTAATAAGATAATTGCTGCATCATCTTTGTGTCATAAATAAATTAAATTATTTAATGTATAAAAGTTAAAAATAAAGTACCATTATGTAGGAAATAATTTTATCTTTATAATGAATATTTATAGTCGAATTTATCTTATGTATAACCCTACATTAAAAATTATTTACTTATTAAACTTTGATTTCAACAATTTTAACCCTTCTTTAAATAAATTAATAATAAATGTCCTAATCTAATCCAAGTGGGCCTAAATGGTCATATTTTATTCCTAAGGTTGTTTGTGGTTTAATTAAACTTACCCAATAGAATTTGGACATGTGTTAGGGTAATAATAATATCGTTTTTACCCTTAATTACCCTATTTACTTTTAACCGTGGTAAAAAAAAAGTAAAAAGTTACTATTCACCAAAAATTATTTTCATCTCATTGAACCAAATTTTACTTACTGACATCAACCGTTTCACTTGGATTTTTTAAATTCCACTCACAGAAGCGGTAAAATTATGTTTTATGTAAATTTGCAAATTCTCCTAGGAGGTGGGTAAAAGACGATGAAAAGTTCGATAAAATTTTTATATATCTAAAATTATTATAAAATGACTTCAATGAATTGAATTGACCTTTTATAGGTATTATGTATCAATTTTGACCTAAAATAAATTTAAATAAAATAAATAATTATTTAAATAAAAATTCGGTTTTTAAATAGTAACCCAGTGTTTTCACTATTCATCAAAAATTGAAAGTTTCCAGAAAAATACCAAAATTTCACCCTAGGCTAATTTCGATATTCCGAATCCAAAAATGAAGTACATTTTGAAAAATAAAATTTTCAAAATTTCAAAAAGTGTTTATTACTATTCATAACGGCTAGTTTTAATAATATTTTAATAGCATATCGTTGTTTAGTGAAACTCGGTATTGCGTACGACGCAAGCTATCAAGGAAGGTCGCGATTGCGTGTAAAGTAATCCAATATAGTGTTGTGTGTAGTGAAAGATTCCTTTGATGATTTATATAAAATAAAAACAAAATATTTCTTATAAAAGTCTCGGGTGTTACATTCTACCCCCCTTAAAATGAATTTCGCCCTCAAAATTTGTCACTTGTAACAAACAGATGAGGATACCTCTCCCTCATCATATCATCAAGCTCCCATGTAGCTTCTTCTAATTGGTGGTTCCTCCATAAAAATATCACCAAGCGAGTGGTCTTGTTCCATAGGACTTTTTCACTACGATCGAGAATCTCTATCGGCTGTTCTTCATAAGAAAGATCTTGTTCCAGCGGTACAACTTCTGAGCTGGGTAAATGTGAAGGATCAGGTATGTACTTTCTCAGGAGAGATACATGGAACACATCGTGAACTTGAGAGAGATTCGGTGGAAGCACCAATCTGTAAGCTACCTTCCCAACATGATCCAGTATTTCGAATGGACCGATATACCTAGGGCTCAGCTTTCCCTTCTTTCCAAATCTCATTACTCTCTTCCAAGGAGATATTCGTAAGAACACTTTATCACCCACTTCAAACTCTAAGTCTTTTCTTCGGTTATCGGCATAACTTTTTAGTCGACTCTGAGCTGCTCTTATGTGTTGTTGAATAGATCAGACTTTTTCTGCCATCTCATCAACAAGATTGGGTCCTAATAGCTTTCTTTCTCCAACTTCATCCCAGCATGTTGGAGTCCTGCATTTCTTTCCATAGAGAGCTTCATAAGGAGCCATCTGAATACTGGAGTGAAAGATATTATTATAAGAAAATTACACCAAAGGTAGGTGTTGATCCCAACCACCTTTGAAATCCATAGAGCAAGCTCTCAACATATCTTCTAGAGTTTGAATTGTCCTATCAGACTGACCGTCTGTCTGAGGATGATAAGCAGTGTTGAAACTCAACTCTGTATCCAGAGTATGCTGAATACTTCGCCAGAACTTTGAGTTAAACCTCGGATCCCGATCAGATATAATAGAAATTGGTACTCCATGCAATCTTACCACTTCCTTTACATATATCCTGGCAAGCTGATCCTGAGAGAAATCCTCTCTAATAGCAATGAAGTGTGCAAACTTTGTAAGACGATCAACTATGACCCAGATAGCATTATTGCCTTTAGATGTTTTAGGAAGTCCTATGACAAAGTCTATAGTGATGTTTTCCCATTTCCATTCGGGTATGGGTAATGGTTGTAACATCCCCTTAGACTTCTGTCTCTCAGCTTTAACTTGCTGACAAACCAAGCATCGAAAGACATATTCAGAAACATCTCGTTTCATGCCATCCCAACAGAAGTACTCTTTCATGTCCCTATACATCTTTGTTCTTCCAGGATGAATAGAGAATGAAGAACTATGAGCCTCATCCAGCAGCTCCTTTTTTAATTTAGGGATGGGAGGAACAAAAACCCGATTCCTGAACATTATTATCCCATCACAATCAAGGTTGAATTCAGGAACATTTCTCACCTTCTTTTTTAACTCTACATCTTCTTTCTCTGCCTCTTTAATCTTAACATGTATAGATGGTTGAACATTCATTTGAGAAAGATACGATTTTTCCCCTTTCATTATAATTCCAAGATCCATCCATTGTAAATCCATAAATATTGGATCTTTTGTGATCCTCATCATGGATAAACTGGCATGGTCTTGTTGACTTTATGCATCTTCCACCTTGTTTGCTTTCCCAGGGTGGTAATGAATTGAGCAGTCATAATCCTTAATCAGCTCCAACCATATTCTTTGGCGTATATTCAGCTCCTTTTGTGTGAATATATACTTTAAACTTTTATGATTTGTATAAATGTCACACATTTCTCCATAAAGATAATGCCTCCAAATCATTAATGCAAATATTACCGCAGCTAACTCCAAATCATGAGTTTGGTAAATTTTCTCATGGATTTTCAACCGTCGTGAGGCATAATCTATCACCATATCATTTTTCATAAGAACACACCCCAATACCTTCTTGGATGCATCACTGTAGATCACAAACCTTTCTCCACTACAAGGTAGTGTGAGCATAGGTGCACTGGATAACCTTCTTTTCAACTCCTTGAAATTATCTTTACATTCCTCCATCCAAACAAACATAACTCCTTTCCGAGTCAACCTGGTGAGTGGATTGGATAATCGTGAAAAATCATTCAAAAAACATCGATAATATCCAGCCAAACCAAGAAAACTTCGGATCTCAGTTACTGTTGTTGGTCTCGACCATCTTTCGATAACCTCTATTTTTGCTGGATCCACAAATATCCCCTCTTTTGAGATTATGTGACCCAAAAATGAAACTTTTTGAAGCCAAAATTCACACTTGGTAAATTTGGCATAAAGCTTCTCCTTTCTCAGGGTCTTCAATATAATTCTCAAGTGATCTTTATGTTCTTCCTTTCTCTTTGAATATACAAGAATATTGTCAATAAAGACTACCAAAAACTGATCAAGATAGTCTCTAAAGACTCTATTCATCAGATCCATGAAGATATCAGGGGAATTAGTAAGACTAAATGGCATCACTATAAATTCATAGTGTCCATACCTTGTACGGAAAGCCGTCTTTGGTATATCCTCCCTTTTGACCCTTAATTGATGATACCCTGAACGAAGATCAATCTTGGAAAAGTATTGAGCTCCACGTAGTTGGTCAAATAATTCATCAATGAGCGAGAGAGGATATTTTTTCTTGATTGTGATCTTGTTAAGTTCGTGATAATCAATGAAGAGACTCATTGATCCATCTTTCTTATTAACAAATAGAATAGGTTCTCCCCAAGGTGATGCACTAGGGAATATGAACCTCTTATCAAGATTCTCTTGGAGTTTCTTCTTCAATTCCTGCAACATAATTGGTTCCATTCTATAAGGTGTCTTTGAAATAGGTAAATCACCCAGTACGAGTTCTATTGAAAACTCAACTTCACGATTTGGTGGAAGACCCAACAATTCCTCCGGAAAGACATCATCAAACTCCCGTACAATGGGCATATTATTAATCATGAGTTTCTCACCAACCATTTGAGATAAATAACCTTCATTTAGTGGAATCAAGACCCATAAGATGGAAGAAATTTACACTGGAAGGTTATGTTCATCCTTGCATCGATAGACGATCAAAGATTGATCTGGAATATGAAATGTGACTTCCCTTCTTTGGAAATTGATATGAGATCCATACAGAGAAAGCCAATCCATGCCAAGAATCGCATCAAATTCTACTATAGGGAGGATCACAATATTTGCAGGAAGCACTTTCCCACAAACTTCAATCGGAGAAGAATTATAAACTTTTGATGCGACTGTTATGCCATTAGGGGTTGTCACAGCTAACTCAACATCTAATTGTTGAGGTAATACAGTGATACCCTTAGAAAATTCTTCAGAAATAATGGAGTGGGTGGATCCAGAATCAAATAAAAAATTTGCTACTTTAGAGTGGATGGTAAGTGTACCTTTCACCACTTTGTTATCATACTCCACATCGCTGATAGAAATTGCATGTGACTTTACTTTTTCTTTAGCCTTAAGAGTTTGTTGACGTCGATCATCATCAGCAACCCTTGGATTAGGGCATTGATTAGCATAATGCCCCATTTCCTTGCACTTGTAACATTTAAGTGTAGGAGGTGCACTATGTGTAGCCTTTTCATTGTTCGCATCACTAGACATATTCTTCCCATCATTGCGGCATTCAAATGCCCGATGACGTTCCTTTACACATTTGAAACATTTACTTGTCCCTTTAAGACAACTCCCTCCATGTTTCTTTCCACACTTTGAGCATAAGGGAAAACTCATCTTCTTTTCAGTGTGCTCTTTAGATTTTCCTTTAAATTCCATTTTCCTCTTCTTATCAAACCCATATGACTAATGGGTTACTCTAATCTCCATATCAACATTGAGAGAACATCGAATGATTTCCTCATAGCTATTGAAGTCCCTTATGGCTAATGCCCTTCGAAGACTTGGTTTTAAGCCACTAAAGAATCGATCGATCTTACTCTTGGGTTGGATAATAATACCAGAAGCGTACCTTGAAAGTCTTGTAAAATTTGCTTCATAGGTACCAACAGGTTCATCATCCTTTTTCTTTAGTTCAAGAAACTTCTTCTCCATCTTTGTTCGGAGAATACGAGGGAAGTACTTATTGAAAAATAAGTTCTTGAACTCGTCCCATTCCATGGACTCAATTTCATCTCTTGGCCTCATATTCTTGATAATATTCCACCATCGATCAGCATCACCTTCCAAACGATACACTGCTAAGATGAATTTATCATGTTCAGAACATTGAAGAACTGAAAATATCTTTTCAGTAGTACTGATCCATTGTTCATCAACTAATGGATCAGTAGACCCGCTGAATGAAGGTGGACACTGTCTCATGAAGGATTCAACAGAATGTTGCTCCTTATTTAACTCGTTTGGAAGTCCTGCATGATTCATAGCTTGAGAAAGTTGTGTGAGCATGGCTACACGATTTTTCATTCCAGCTCCCATAACGTTTGGTTGCTCAGGGCGACAATCATTGCATTGCTCGTCGCATTCCGCATTAACACGGTTCCTTCGGGTTCTAGCCATTGACTAAAACCAAGAAGAATAGTGAGAGGAACACTAATTATAATAGGAAAAACACATAATCAAGAATAAAACATCACACTTAAGGTCTTATCCTAGGTTATTCATGGCCATTTCTAAAACACTAAGATTGTGTTCTATGCTTAGACCTATCCTTAGGGTTCTTACTAAGGCTTTCACATCCTAGTTTCCAAAGTTTGACTATACCTTTCCTATGATACCAACTATAACGACCCATAATTTACATACATTGTTAGTACTTAAAAATTGAATTAAACTTATTACAAAATATAACAAAACCATGAAAGGACCGTATAAGTATAGTGTCTTTAGAAACTGGGAAACATAAACAACTGGTTCATAAAGCGTCTACATTATCTCCCATTTATTTCATCATATCTATAGTCCCTTTTGGCATATCTTACTTAATAACCTTATTCTTGACCTGGGGAAAGAAAACATACAAAAGGTTGAGCTCAAATGCTCAGTAAGGGTAAACAAAAGAAATATCAATCACATCATATTCATAAGAACATAACATTTTGGAAATCTTACCCTGCAAAAGAGATTAAAATTTCATAACATGGGATAAATCATGGTAGTGAAATTTAATCACAATAATCATAACTTAAAACATGAAGCTTTGTGGCATACACACATAATCATAGAGAATAATTTCTTATTAGTCAAGACTCATTTCCAAGACTATCTTAGTGGACAAAGTCCATTTCTGAACCGAGTTCATTCCTCGTTTCAGTCCTGTTTCACTGAACCGGTTTAACCTGTCGTTCCAGCCATGTCTATATCATGAGATATAAATCATTACCCAATGAATTGGAGGGAGATATAGGTCCCACCAATCTCATAATGATACCAGTCTTATGTGTGCCACAAAATCATAAACCATACCTCATAGCATAACCCATGTAATAAAAGTGGGATTCTTAAACATCGTGACATCATAAAACAATTCATATAGGATAAAGAAATTCATAAAAATAATCCCATAACAACATAATCAAATCAATGTAATAGTAGGGATAGAAATAGAACCCTATATTATATTAGATGGAAAATAATTTTGATAAAACACTTGAACTCCATTCTTGAGGAAAATATCCCTTCTACTTTAAAAACATTTTTCCTTTCTTAACATGTCATACAATTCGAAACTAAAAGAAGTTGATTAAAAATAAACTTGGAAACTTGTAACAGAAGCTTCTTGGAAATAATTTTTTAAAAATACATTCATTCCGTATAAGTTAAAAAAACATTCTTCTCGTACTTTTTTTGGAAAAGTCAAAAAGTACCTCGTACGAAAAACGACAAAAGATTCCTTTCATATCGTTTACTAAAAACTCACCGAAGGGTAAAATTGGATTTAAACAATTTTAGGTGGATGGAAATAATATTACATATTGAGGAAACATGGATGTGGATGATAAAATACACCCCAATAAATTCCAAAGTATAAAAAATCTCGGATAAAAATCAGATTTTGATATTTCCCTTACCTTAGGTCCGATTTGCTTCGTAAGTGTTCGAAACTTCTGTATAATGATTTAAATAATGTCATTGACTTATTCCAGAATAATACTAATTGTTATGATATCATATATGGTAATATTATTAGCTTATTATTAGTAATATTTCATTGCTACTTGTTATTCGGGTGTTTATTACTTTTTTGTTCTTATGCGTGTTTTGTCGAATAAATTCTTATTCTTATTTTTAGGTTATATATACCTCATTTCCATAATGGTATTAGTGTAATATGTATCATATTTATTCACTCAATTCATTTATGTAATCATTATGCAATGTAAATCATGTAGAACGAGTCACATCACATCGTGGAGACGGTATTCCGTACGTACGCACGAGCGATGATATCGTTCCCATGATCATGGAATTGTATTGGAGTGTATGTATACTATTTCAGAATCAATATCACTTTAAAATAATCATATATATTCATTCTTGACACCATTATACCCATCCAAGTAAGGTGGTTGTGGAAAATAGATGACACCACGGCGTGGAGACGGTATTCCGTACGTACGCACGCGCGGTGATTTCGTTTTCTGTAGGATGGATATATGGTGAAATAGGGTTATTTCATACTTATAATAAAATATCAGTATATTAGTGATACTGATGTTATTAATTCAAAATGAAACAACTAATGAAGAAGAAGTGGAAGAAGAAATAAAGTTAAAAGAATCGGTAATGGACATTACCTCTTCTTTGAAGCGCTTCTTTGAGACCTCCTTTTAGGGTACTAAAATTGGTCTTTGAAGAAGACCAGGACCTCTAGGATGTTTCTAGGGAAGTGGAGAGGAGAAATTTTCAGGGGTTTTCCGATCTTGAAGGCTCAAATTGGTGTGAGGAAGAGAGGGAGGAGGTTCCCTTTTACAAGGGAGGAGAGGGACACCTTTGGAAAAACTAAAAATATTATTTTATTATAAAGCCATATTCGGTTTTAAATAGCTCCAAATTGATTTATTCAGAAGCTAAGGTGGGTATGGGTCAAAATACTCTCATAAAATAGAATTTTGACAAGTTTAGTTTACTATTTTAACCTTATCATTTAGATTTAACTTTAAGTTAGATAATTTTACTTTTACTGTGTCTTTTTGTGTTCTTACACTATAAGGTTAATAAACTTACTATTACAAACCAAATGATCCCCAAGTTGTTTATTATTAATATATATAACCTTATATAAGTCATTTTTCCGAACCTTAGATTTTTAGGAATAAAATAACAATTAATAATATAATATTTGTTTTAAAAACTATTTTATGTCAATTTTGACACTATTTAGTAATTGATTTTTGTAAAACTCATAATAGAATTATTAGTTCGAAAAATTTTAATTAAATCAATACTAAAATGTCATATTAACCTAGAAAATTAGTTTAATTCATAAAAAGTCTCAAATTACATTTATTTGGGTATTTATAACATCAATTATGTCAATATTTCATTAATAAGATAATTACTGCATCATCTTTGTGTCATAAATAAATTCAATTATTTAATGTCTAAAAATTACAAATAAAACTCCATTATGTAGGAAATATTTTTATATTTCTAATGAATATTTATAGTCGAATTTATCTTATGTATAAACCTATATTACAAATTATTTACTTTTTAAACATTGATTTTAACTATTTTAACCCTTCTTTAAATAAATTAGTAATAAATGTACTAATCTAATCCAAGTGGGCCTAAATGGTCATATTTTATTCCTAAGGTTGTTTTTGGACGAATTAAACTTACCGAATAGAATTTGGACATGTGTTAGGGTAATAATAATATCATTTTTACCCTTAATTACCCTATTTACTTTTAACCGTGGTAAAAAAAGTAAAAAGTTACTATTCACAAAAAATTATTTTCATCTCATTGAACAAAATTTTACTTACTCACATCAACCGTGTGTCTCGGATTTTTGAAATTCCACTCACAGAAGCGGTAAAATTATGTTTTATGTAAATTTCCAAATTCTCCTAGTAGGTGGGTAAAAGACGGTGAAAAGTTCGTTAAAATTTTTATATATCTAAAATTATTATAAAATGACTTCAATGAATTGCATTGAACTTATATAGGTATTATGTATCAATTTTGACCTAAAATAAATTTAAATAAAATAAATAATTATTTAAATAAAAAGTCGGTTTTTAAATAGTAACCCAGTGTTTTCACTATTCATCAAAAATTGAAAGTTTCCAGAAAAATACCAAAATTTCACCCTAGGATAATTTTGATATTCCGAATCCAAAAATGAAGTCCATTTTGAAAAATATAATTTACAAAATTTCAAAAAGTGGTTATTACTATTCATAACGGCTAGTTTTAATAATATTTTAATAGTATATCGTTGTTTAGTGAAACTTGGTATTACGTACGATGCAAGCTATCAAGGAAGGTCGCAATTGCATATAAAGAAAGCCAAGCTAGTGTTGTGTGTAGTGAAAGATTCCTTTGATGATTTATATAAAATAGAAACAAAATATTTCTTATAAAAGTCTCGGGTGTTACAGTTATGCACCCAATAACATAAATTTTAAAAATAAAAAAACTCCCCTCCATATATTTTACCCAAACTCACATATCCCCTCCCCATATTTTATCTCACACAACCCATGGATGAAGCCCCATCCCTTTTTCACTTGACCCCTCCTCCTAAATATTTCCCTTAATGTTTCTTTGTGAGATTTCACGTGTATCTCAATTTAAGTAAGGATCCTTATACTTCTTATCCCCCCCCCCAAATTTTCATCTCCCTCTTTGTTCTGACCACCCTAGTTGAACCCTAGGTGTTTATTTTTTATTTTTTATAGATCGTGTTTATATGGTGTATGGGGGGTCTTTAAATCCTTTTTCTCACTATTTTTGTAGGATTCACAACCTCTACTCTAGCCTTAGGTAGGTGTTTGCATGATTTGAGTTTTCCCTTATATGCTTTGTTCTTGGAATCCTTAATTTGGTTTCTTAAAAATAATAAATTACATTGTTCAATTAGATTTAGAAATATATGTTTCTCAAGTTTTTTAGATAATTACAATTTATTTTCAAATGGATTCCTGTGGATTTGGCCTTGCTTTATACTTGAACTCAAATAATAAATTCATCTTTTAACTAATAAAATACCAATGGTGGTTTTTAAAAAGGAGTTGATTGTTTTAAAATTATTTAAAATTGTTTACCAAATTTTATTGTATGACACATAAGTTTAATGGATTGATTAATTGGGGTTTCATCATTTGAGAGGTTTTATTATGTTTAATAATTCTTCTTCTATTGTTTGTTTATTTATGATATTATGGACACATCTTGTCATATTTAGTTCTTATAAAGCCTTAAAACTGAAACCTGATGATTGAATTTGTTTTTCCAAAAAAATTTCAAATATTTTAAAAATATTTTTGAATTCATTTAAAAATTGTTTGAACTTACAAAGTGTTTGTGAAATAGACTGAAGAAAAATTTTTTATTTTCAAAAGATATTTTAATGGGGATTTCAAAACAAGGCATAGTTTTAAGGTGTTTTCTTGATTTTGGGATGTTATTGATGATGGATGGGATGATTTATATGTTATATGTTTTGGGGTTGGAACATGGGAGACCTTAAGTAGGAAGTTAACAATATGATTGATGCTACTCTATCTTAGTGTGTTGACAATCCAAGGTCATTATTGGTGAGGAAATAATAGATATCAGTATTAATTTACTTTTTATATGCACTTATTTAGCTAGTGTTCTATAATTAATTCAGTTACATTTAGAACCTATAGGTTAGAGCCCATTTATATGTATTTCGGGTTGTGTCTATGATGTTACACATTGTTTGGTTCCCACTCATTTTTATAGAGGACATTGTGATTATTGGTTACTACCTTTGGTTTCAATTATTTTCCACCTATTAAAAAATTTAATATTTTTTATAATTCTTGATTTATATATTTATTCCATTTTCATTCCATTTATTTTGTTGGGTTTTCCTTATTTGTTCCATTTTTAAATTAAGATAAAGGGAATTTCAAAGGCATGTTTTACATAAGTTGGTTTATTGAAAATAAATTTCTAAATGTTCATTCTTATTAAATGATTCTTAGGCCAAGAAAATTATTTTCATTTTTTTTAATTTAATGTAAAAAATTATGTGTTATAAAGGTTTATAAATGTTTCTCTAAAATATTTTTTGGGTTTTAATGACCAGTGTCAGGAAAATATCTTGGTTGGTTTTTCTTAAAGGAATAAAAGATATTTTATAAATGTATTTTAAATTATAATTTTTATTTTTTTATGGAAAAGAAAATAATGGAATCCATGGTTCTTATCTACTGTGTTATAGATATCTTACCCTACTCATTCCACATAGTGTTTATAGACTGAATGGTCTTTTAGAGGTTCTTGTTTGATTCACATAATGGGGTTTATGTTTGGATAGATCATAAAATTAGGTCACATGGGATAGTTTGATCAAGTATGATTGTGTTTTTTAGTTTTTATGTAGCTTCTTCTACATATTATGTTTATTGATTTTAGTTATTGTTATTAGTGGATACATTATATATATGGAGACTAGGGACACTTGTGGTAGTTGTTTCATGTGATGATGTTAGAGTGATATGGGGGATTTATTTCATATCTATTATGTTTTTTGTGTGTTTAAATTGTTAAGTTTATCTTTAAACTACTTATTTTATTTTTCTTGGATGTTCTACTTATGAAAAATTCATAACTTAATTCCTATAGAATTCTGATGTTATTTAAATTATATTTATCTAGGTGAAATTGTCCCAAATGATTGCTTTTGATGCCTATGAAACTTATCATCAGCCTAGGGGGGGGGGGGGCTCAGGGATATCCCTTGGGTTTCTCATGAACTGACCTAGGTAAGACAATGGACAATGCTATTTTCAACATCCCTTTTAGCTCCAGAAAGGCTCTTTCTCAATAACCCATCTAAAGAAACTTCAAAACTTTCTTAGTTAGGGCCTTCATCAGTGTTACTAATCAAGAAAATTCCTATATAATCCTTTGATAGTAAATATCCAATTTCAAGAAACTATGAACCACAATAAAATTTCTTTCCACTATAAAGAAACCACACCCTTGATCTTCTTAGGGTTTACTGATACAACGACCTATGATAAAACATTTCCCAAAAATCATGCCTAATTGATCCAAAAATGACACTTTGAGAGAATGTCATACAACTGATTATCTCTATGTATTCTCAAAACAATCCATACATGAATTTTTTTCTCCTCCTTTGATTGAGTGTACATGGAAATATTATCAATAAATACGAACACAAAAGAATCCAAATATGGATGGAAGACCCCATTCATCATGACCACAAACACTTTTACTGTGTTATTAAAACCTAATGAAATTACAATATGATCATATATTTCATACCTAATTTTGAATATAGAATGACATATGTTAGAAAACTTCACCCTCAAATGATTATAACCTGATCTAAAATTAATTTTAGTGAACACTCTAGCTCATCTAATCTGGTAAAATAGATAATCAAGACGTGGGGGTGGATACCAGTTCTTGTCCATTAACTGGTCCAACTTTCAATAATCTATACACAATCTAAAAGTCGTATCCACTTTCCTGGTTATCAAAATTGGATCACTGTATGGGGACATACTTTACCATAAAAAATCCTTCATTTTCAAATCCTCAAGCTAATCCTTTAACTCTAGAATCATTTAAGGGGTCATCATGTATAATGGCATAAATATTACCTCTATTCTTGGAAAAATATAAATCATAAATTCAATATCTCTAATGAGTGGAAACCCTAAGAAATTCCCAGAAAGGATGTATTCGATATAGTAAACTACAGAAGAAAAAAATAACTTTTACATCTCCCTATCATCTAGAATAACACTAGAAAACTTGGTTTTGATCCCATCAAACTCCTAACGTTCAGGTCCTACATGATGTTCCTAATATTAAAAGATCCACTGTAAGCATAAATATCTCCCTCTATAGAAATAAATGATAACCATTTATGATAGCATTTGATATGGTTTCAATATCAAGCTGGCCAATCCTTTATGAGGATCATGTCCAAACCGAATATCTCTTGAATAAAGAAATACTAAAGGAATTTATAGTCATCGATCACTATGGTACACTTATAACACATTTTAATATCCTTTGATCCCATCCATAAAGATGTATCAATTAGCATCACCCCACTCAAGCATCCAATGCATAACTTAAATCCATCAACCAACCAAGAATAAATGAAATAACGCGACACACCTATATTGAATAAAGTAAATGTCAAAGTAGAAGCTATAAAAACCATACCTCAATTTTTAGATGGTACAACATCAAGAATAGTAGGTGAAGTCTCAATAGCATGAAAACAGGATGAAATATTTCCTTTCTCTCTTACTGACTCCCCTAATAAGTGCCTCTATATAGATGCTTTTGTCATTTCGTCTGGGCACCACATCCACCACCGAGACCTGAATGAATTATATAAATATAGATACCAATATATTTTTCTATACCTAAACTATATTTAAAATGATTATCTATTTCATATCCCATAGAACCTACTAAGTTCAGATCACCCTTGAAATCCCACTACAAGTCACTTATCATACCACATAATTAACACTCAATAGGTAGTCAAATACAATATGACAATAATGATCAGGAACACCATAATGGCAATGCTCCACTAAGAATCCACTTCTAGGTGAATTATAAAAACCATTGCACTAGAAAATATTTCACCATGACCCTAGTATGAACCATAGAACAGGTGGTTCCTTCAACTAGAAGATTGGCTATCTGACCATTCAGTAGAGGCCAACTGACTAGCACCTCTTCACTCATTTAAATTCTTATCATATATGAGTTCTTGATTCACCACCTCAAGAAAAGTTTATTGGAAAAATATATTCACCTATACCCAAATATCATACCTAAAATCATTCTAAAAGAATTAATCCATGACTGCCTCAACCCCATCCAACACCTGGGAAAATTATTGAACCTATGTAGAGTACACTACATAATCCATAATAGGTGTAATGACCTGACTCTTTTCCCAAGGTACAAATCATTAGTTTTTCTTTTGAATATTTTGAATGGTCCTAATGAAGTATTATAATCAATATAAAGAGGTCACGGGAGCGTTCGGGGAACTTCTTGAGCCCGAAGCACCAAAAAAGGGGAAAATAGACTGGGTTACACGGTTTGTCTGCAACCGTGCAACCCAAGTGCATGACCGTGCGGCCAGTTGTAGATTGTTGAAGAACCCATCTGCATGGTCTGCACACAATTAGTGAAAACAAGCGTAGAGACCATGCGATGTGCCCAGTGAGGTAGTCGGTTATTCACGGTGTGTGCACAGTTTGGGAAATTGTGCATAGATATCATGAAAACTTGAAGGAAAGGGGTATAACCTTGTGCACGGTTTTCACATGGTTTAGAAAACTATTTACAAAAACCACACAAGCCTATTTTTAGGGAAAAAAGACCATTTCCCTCCTCTTCACTTTAAGCTCTAATTTTCCTTCTTCTCCTCCCTTATGAGGATAGAACCCATGTATCTTCCTCATTTGTAGCTTAATCCCTCTTCTTATTCAATCAACTATAACTACTTTGTCTAGTGACCATTTCTCGATCCTTCTAAATCATCAGATCACTTGAGGTAAGAATAACCTCATGCACTCCTCTTTCCTCACTATTTTTTTTCACTATTATGCTATTTAGATGCTGGCTCATTCACCATATTTTCAGGGTGTTGTATGGAAACTTAGATGTACTCCAACCTAATATGAATATGAGGTTGATACTAAAAAAGGCATCATCTAAGAATCTAAGTTGGGTGTTCACATAGTTTTCCATTTGATTTTGGCCATTTCATATTTAATATCATTATTTCGTGAGCCAGCCTTTACTGAGATACTCTGTTATGTTGATTCCATCATGTCTAATTGAACCTAGTGTGATGACATAAGTTAATTGATTCATGTTTAGGGGTTTCATTATCAACCTTTCACTATATGGACTCCCGAGGGGTGTTCCACCTAAATTGGCCATTTTAGGCCAATTTCTCGAAATGGGGAATTATGGTTTATGGTTTCTGGAATAGTTTTAAATTTAATTAGCTATTTTTCCATGCGTGTTTTCATTAATCCAAGAAAACCCATGGGTGTTTGGACCTCTTATGATTGGAATTTCAAATTTTAGCCTATTAATATTTTGATATAGATGTTCTCTTTACTTGTGACTTCTAGATGAACTCGACATGTTAGGAAAATGGGATGGTGAACTTAAATTTCTTGTCTTGGATGACATAGCTTTAACCTTTAAAATGAAATTTCATAAATGAATTTTTCAAGGGATGTCATGGACATGCCCATGCTTTGGGTTTCATTATAAATTCATTTTAACTTTGTCTTGTTTTCTTTACTTTAAATAGTGTAAGATGGTTTGACTTACATTATATTTACATTTGGGTGGGATGCATTATTACCCCGTTCCATTATTTACATATGGATGAGAGGCATTACTACCCCATTGCATTATTTACATGTGGGAAGGAGGCATTACTACCCCATTCCATTATTTACATGTGGGCGGGTGGAATTACTACCTTGTGCTATTATTTACATGTGGGAGGTAGGCATTACTACCCCATGCCATTGTTTACATCTGGGTGGAAGGCATTACTGCCCCGTGCCATTATTTACATGTGGGTGGGAGGCATTACTACCCCATGATATTATTTACATGTGAGTGGGAGGCATTACTACCCCATACGATTATTTTTATGTGGGTGGGAGGAATTACTACGACATGCCATTATTTACATGCAGGCGGGAGGCATTACTACCCCATTCTATTATTTCCTATAGGCAGGAAGCATTCTTACCCCATGCCATTATCTTCCATGGGTGGGAGGAATTCATACCAATGCGAACTATATGTATAAAGTAACATATTCATACATTCAAACATTGAGATGAATTAGGTAGACCCGCCAGGTGTCCTTTCAGAACCTAAGAGGGAGGGTAACTATTTATTCTACTTTACTTTCCTTTCCTTTTATTGGATGCACACTATTTAATTACGACCACCTCTCGGTTTACACATAGACACCGTTGGTGGTGGCCTACTGATATTTATCTCACACCCTATTTGGGTAACCTTTTCCACCCAAGTAGACCATTTTTTTATAGGTATGGATAGAGGAAAACTCCAATCATCTAGATATTGTCTCTTATACTTTGATGGAGCTTAGGAGAAGAGAACCGGGCATAGTCTTGAGATGCTATAGAGCAGCTTTTTGATTTTTCTTACGTTTGTACCTTGTATATGTATGCCTGCTTCCTGATTTTCTATTTCCATTTTGTACTGGCATGTCATGAATGAATATCTGTATCAGTCACTTCCTATGAGGCTTTGGTTATATTATTCAGTCTTCCACTATTTACTTTATCTGTCAGTTTATTTATGCTTACGTTATTGTATGTTGTTGTTACATCTACTGTGTTACTCATACATGGGGGTATAGTGTCCCCAACAATATACTATTACACCCCAATTTCTAGTCAGTAACCCCTGGCTTATAGGGGGACATGCCAGGGGTTATGTGGCCAACTGGGCTCGAGGCATGAGTTAAGTGACAACCAGGTTTGGGACATCAAAAAGTGGTATCAGAGTAGCTTTCCATTCTTACCTTACTATTTGGAGACAATATATTGGATATTGGGAACAAATGGAACTTGGTCACAAGCTGTGCTTAGGCATCACAAACCCATGTACGGGGTAAGGACCAAGTTACTTGAATTATATCTATTATTGATTCTACTATGACGGTTGATATCATTTCATCATTGGGTGCTTCACATGTTTTGTGATGTTATTAATATTTTTGATATTGGAATTGTAATTTTATTGCCAAAATCGATGAAATTAGGGTTATGTGTTAGAACATGCATCACGATAGGCATAATATGAATAGGCCATGCATTTTTCCATGTCACGTTTAAACTTCCAGCAAGCATTTCCTGTTTCATATTATTTTTCCTTATTTTTCATAGATATAGTTATGATGAAACTTTTATATAGGATTTAGATCATTCTATGGCATGAGTAGTGGGTGCCACTATTTGATTCATAAGGTGTATGGGCCCTTATGGACCAGAAAATGGAATTCTACTAGCTCAACCATATGAGTAATGGTATAATCACATGGATACACACAATTTAAAATGGCAATGAAATCCAAGTGAGTGTCATATTTTGAATCATAAGGTGTATGGGCCCTTATGGGCCAAAAAATGACATATCATTGGATTAAACTATTTAAAATGACTTATGAATTGAGAACAAACTTTTTACACATGCCTAACTTAAAAACTTTACCCGAACACAACCTTAGTAGTGGTTGTTTTACCATTATTATGGCCTGTTATTATGTCTAATCCTAGCTTACAAAGTAAGAAAAAGTGGCATGTTCATTATTATATGAAGGCTTTAGTACAGTTACTAGTTTATTAAATGTAATCCTCTAAATTTCTTAATTCCCTTCTGAGATATTCATTTATAATTTTAGCATTATGCCTCCATGATGTCCTCAAGTTGTGCACCCTGAAGGGGGTGACGATCATGTCCATGAGGTGGTAGGTCCTGAGCCACCAGTTGTCCTTCCAGTCAAGCCACCTGTGGTTCCTCCTCCTATACTAGAATTGGGTGCTAATGCCCAGTTTTAAGAAGGATTATTGCATATGATTCAGAATATGCAAGGTGGAGTGAGACCTTCCCTGATCATGAAAGAGTTGAATGACGAGTCTCACCAATAGCATCCTCTTACTTTCTCAAAAGAGGGCAGACCATTCATTGCAGAGTCTTATATTAATGCAATCCTTTATATCTTTGTGCACCTAGGGACACATCTAGGGTGGAGGGTCAAGCTAGCTCCTTATATGCTACACGATTCATCCAAGAGGTGGAGGGATGTCATCACCAAGACATTCTAGCATGGGGAGATGGTTTTGGCTGACTTTCAGATCATCTTTTACGACTACTTCTTTCCCTAGACTCCGAGGGATGACAGAGCTAGAGAGTTTATGAATCTATAGTATGGGACCATGCCAATCATGGAGTACTCATCCTGTTTCATTGAGCTGAAGTGTTTCTATCCTTCTCTAGTCACTGATGACCTTATATTTGCTAAGAAATTTGAGGATGGGCTCTGTTACACCATCTGGTCGTAGTTCAATGTTTTCAGGCTAACAACCATTTCATAAATCATCTACCACACCTTATTCACAGAGTAAAATCTGAGATATGCTGAGGGTGAAATCCATGGAGGTTCAACACTAAAATCTTCCAGTTGATCTTCTTTGGAAAAAAAGTGACGTTTTGGAGAATCTCATAGGAGTGGTGCTGGTCATGCTCCTTCCACTAGCATTTCTACTATGTGTCACCAGTGCAGAACTCCAGGGCACTACAAGGGATAATGCACAAGAAATCCATTTGAGTGAAGAGGAGGTGGAAATATGGGTTACCTCCACCATTTCTACATATCTTTCCCTCTAGTTCCTAGTGAGAAAGGATATTCACCTACTCATCGCCCAGGAGTAGGGTCAGCAGGATCACAATAGTTAGGTAGTTAGAATACCATCGGTTGATCAAGCCGAGGTGGTGGTTGAGGCAGAGGAAATCAAGCTTATGAGTCTCAAATCCAGTAGAGAAGGCCCAATCAGGGAAGTAAGGTAGTGACTCAGGGATGTGGTACTAGCCAGTTACATTTATTCCAGTCTACTCCATAGGATAATAGCTCCATACCATATACTGCAAGAGGTATTATAACAGTAGCCTCCACTTTAGTATCTTCTTTGTTTGATATAGGCGCTTCTCTCTTGTTCATATTTGAGGCTATCACTGAGATTTTGGGACTTTACATTGAGTATTATCATGATGTAATGATTCTATATACACCCTTAGGTATCCATTCATAGGGTGTTCACTATTTTTAGAACTATCCACTTGAGGTAGATGATTACCTTTTTGAATGGAACCTGTACATTCTCAATATGATAGGTTTCGATGTAATACTCTAGATAGGATGGTTAGTTCCCTACATAGCCCATATTGATTTATATTTTTTGAGGGTGACATTTAAATCACTAGAGGGAGTTATTCACATGCCTAAGGAATAATGGGATGTTAGTGCGACACAAGCAGGAATTGAGCGGTAGACGCTGGGTAGTGTTATGGAACATGTTTCCAGTATTTACCTTGATGACCAGGGGTTGAAACCCACCATTTTACTCATATATTGGAGCATTTCAGAGGTGTTTTTTGATGAATTATCTAGTCTAACTCTAGTATGAGAGATAGAGTTTACTATTGAGCCTGTTACAGGAGAAGTACCTATGACAATTTCTCTATATAAGATGGCACTTAAGGAGATTATGAAGCTCAATACTTAGTTGGAGGATCTAGAGGTGGAAGTTTTTTTACACCCCATCACATATCCTTGGGGTTTACCTTTCCTCTTTTCTAAGAAGGCGTATGGTTCCCTTAGGATTTACATGGATTGCCATCAGTTGAATCATCTCACTATCAAGAACCGATATCCATTTCCTAGAATAGAAAACCTCTTTGATAAGATTCGAGGAGAGAAGGTGTTTTCAAATACATAATTGAGGTCAGGATATCATCAGTTGCATTTCAAGACTTTAGACATACCTCATACAACTTTTAGGAGTAGGTATGGTCTTTAAAAGTACTTGGTTGTTCCATTCAGACTTACAAATTCACCCGTTATCTTTATGGATCTTATTAATCTGGTTTCCCACCCATATCTAGATTCATTTTTAGTTGTCTTTGTAGACAATATTTTGGTGTATTCTCGCTCGATACATGACCATGAAATGCATCTTGAGATCATTCTGAATACGATGAGATAACATCATCTCTATTCCATGATTAGTAAATTCCGCTTCTGAATCGATAAAGTCCACTTCTTGGGTTATATCATCTCAGAGTCAGGAGTTTTAGTTGACCCAGAGAAAGAGAGAGTGGTGATTTCGTGGAAGCATCCAAAGAATGTATTTTATATCTAGAGTTTCTTGGGGATTTCTGAATACTATATATGCTTTATTCATGATTTCTCATGCCTTTTAGCACTGTTTATGGGTTTGAGGAAGAAGGGTGTGAAATTCAAATGGACAGAAGCTTGTAAAGAAGCCTTTCAAGAGTTGAAGTGAAAACTTACTTCAGAACCGATACTGATTCTTCTAGATCCATGAAGGGCTTATACAGTCTTTTGTGATGCAAATGGTGTCAAGCTTGGTACAGTTTTAATGCAGGATGAGGGATTTGTTGCATATGGTTCTTGTTAGTTTAGGCCTTCATGAGAAGAATTACCTGACTCACAACCTCAAGCTCACTGCAGTTGTTCATACCTTGCATTGTTAGAGACACTATCTATTGGGACAACATTTTTTAGTGTTTATAGACCATAAGAGACTCAAATAAATCTTCACTTAGCAAGATATGAATCTCAAGAAAGGTAGGTGGGTCGAGTACCTGTAATAATTTGATTTTGAACTTGCCTATTCTCTTAGAAAAGGAAATTCAATAGCTGATGGTCTGAGACAAAAGACTCAGACACAGGTAGTTCAAGAGTCTAGTGATGAATGTAAGCTTATGGACTTATTCTTTGAGATGCACATTAAGGTTCAGGAGGACCATGGTTAGAGTATCCTCTCATCCTTGGTGGTTGCATCTACTCTTCTAGAATGATTAAGGTCGATACAACAATTAGATCCTGAAGGCCTTGTACTATGATATAGTTTCTCGGATGATGACACATATTCTGGATAGACAGTTGATAGAGATAATACTCTTTTCTTTCATGGATGTGTATGGGTCCTAGAAGACACCAGAGAGGAGATGATGAGGGATTTCCATGCCTTAGCATGGGCAGTTTACCTTGGTGTCACTAAAATGTATCAAGATTTATGATGTCAGTATTGGTGGCCCATCATGAAATTTGAGATAATCAGTTTCATGATGCGATGCTCCACCTATTAGTAGGTGGAGGTGGGACATCAATGTCTATTAGATATTCTTTAGCTATTTTCCATTCCTAAGTGAAAATGGCATGATGTTTCGATGGACTTCGTGAATGGTTTACCCAGACCACCTCATGTAAACAAAATAGCATGGGTTGTCGTTGACCATCTAATAAAGGTTTCACACTTCTTACCCATGCAAGAGACCTTTTCTATAGATGATCTGGGAAGACTTTACATCAAGGAGGTGGTACGTATTCATGGAGCTCCCCGTACTATTGTTTATGATAAAGATGTTTGTTTCACATCATGATTTTATCAGGGGTTTTAGAAGGGCTTGGGTACATAATTACTTTTGAGAACGTTCTATCACCCTCAGATAGATGGAAAGGCAGAGCATACAATTTAGGTACTAGAGGATATGCTTCATTCATGTATTCATGACTTTGGGGGTTATTGGGAGAAACACATTACCCTTGTAGATTTTTCTTATAAAAACATCTTTCAGGCCACCATTGGGATGTATCCCTATGAAGCCTTGTATGGAAGGCCTTGTCGCTCGCCTCTGTTATGGTTAGAGATAGGGGAAGTAGATGTTTTTGGGCCTTGTCTGGTGTATGAGACTTCAGAGTAGGTACATCTAATTAGAAAGTGTATGTTGACAGCTTAGTCTAGACATCAATCTTATGCTAAAAGACACTAGTGAACTCATGAGTTTGAGGTTAGAGACTGGTTTTTCTTGAAAGTCTCTCCGAGGTTGGGGCATAAACGTATTCAGAAGAAGGTTAAGCTATCACTAAGAGTTTTTGGACCATTTGAGGCGGTGAAGACGATCAGACTAGTGGATTACTAGTTGGCACTTCCTCAGAGATACCAGTCCATGCACAATTTATTTCATGTATCACAACTTTGTTGATATTATCCCGACCCATCTCACGTCTTTTAGCCTGATGAGGTTGAACTGGATATGGATGCTTCCTTCGAGGAGTATCTAGTTCTTATTGTTGATCAGAGTATGAAGACACTCTAAGGCATGTCCTTCTCTATTTTATGGGTTTTATGGAAGCATTTCTGAGTAAAGGATGAGACCAAGGAGTAGGAAGATGATATATGATCTTAATGGCCGGAACTCTTTGCTGACAGTAGCTATTTACCCTAAGAAGGGTAACTCAGGGGGCGAGTTACCATAAGGAGGGGAGGTTGTAATGAACCGAATCTTGATCAAAGCAAAAATATTTAGTTTTTTATTTTTAATGTCTTTAATGGTCCTAATGAAGTCTTCCAATCAAGCTAAGGAGGTCATGGGAATTTCTAGGGCACTTCAGGAGCCCGGAGCACCAAAAAAGAGGAATGCAGACTAGGTCGCATGGTTTGTCTACAACCATGTGATCCAAGTGCGTAGTCAGTTGCATATAGTTGTAGAACCTATCTACATGATTTATGAAAGATTAGTAAAACCATGCGTAGAGGCCATACAGTGTGCCCAGTGAGGGAGTGGGTTACACACGATGTGTGCACGGTTTAGGAAATTTTGCGCAGATACCGTGCAGACTTGCAAGAAAGGGGACAGACCTTATACATGGTTTGTGCATGGTTTGGTAAACCATGCACATAAACCCTACAAGCCTATTTTTAGAGAGAAATTCCATTTCCCACTCTTCTCTTTAATTTATAATTTTCCTTCTTCTCCTCCCTTATGCGGACAGAAACCACGTATCTTCTTCCTTTGAAGATAAATCCCTCTTCTTCTTCATTTACCTATAAATCCTTCATAAGATGACCATTTCTAGATCTATTAGAAGAATAAAATCCATTGAGGTAAGTCTAACCTTATGCAATCCTCTTTCCCCACAATGTTTTTCCAACTATTGCACTATTGAGATGCAGGATCATTCGCCCTATTTTCAAGGCTTTGGATGGAAAATTAGATCTTCTAAAACCTACTCCAAATAAGAGGTAGATACTTAGCAAGACATCGTCTATGGACCTAAGGGGTGTGGTTACATAGTTTTCCATTTGAGTTTTTACTATTTCATATTTAATCTTGTTGTGCCATGAGCCGACCTTTTCTGAGATCCTCTGGTATGTTAATTCCTTCATGTCCAATTGACCATAGTGTGGTGACATAAGTTAATTGATTCATGTTTAGGGGGTTCATTATCACCTTGTAAATATATAGACTCGCAAGGGGTGTTCCACATAAATTGGCCATTTTAGGCCTATTTCTCAAAACGGAGAATTATGGTTTTTAGTTTCCGAAATGGTTTTAATTTGAATTGGCCATTGTTACATGTGTGTTTCCATTAATCCAAGACACCCCATGGGTGTTTGGACCTCTTAGTCTTGGGATTTCTAATTTTACCCTATGAATATTTTGATATAGATTTTCTCTTGTCTTATACCTTGTAGATGAACTTGTCATGTTAGGAAAATGGGATGGTTAACTTAAATGGGTTGGCTAGGATGAGATAGCATGAACCTTTAAAATTAAATGCCTTAAAATGAATGTTTTAAGGGATGGCATGGACATGCCCATGCTTTGGGATTCATTATAAATGAATTGTAACTTTGTCTTGTTTTCTTTACTTTAAATAGTGTAATATGGTTTTCCTTACATTATATTTACATGTGGGCGAGAGGCATTACTACCCTGTTCCATTATTCACATGTGGGTGGGAGGCATTAATACCCCATGCCATTATTTACATGTGGGAGGGGGGATTACTACCCTGTTCCATTATTTACATGTGGGTGGGAGGCATTACTACCCCATTCCATTATTTACATGTGCGCAAGAGGCATTAATTCCTATTTCCATTATTTACATGTGGGAGGGATGTATTACTACCCCATTCCATTATTTACATGTGGGTGGGAGGAATTACTACCCTGTGCCATTATTTACATATGGGAGGGAGGAATTACTACCTTGTGCCATTATTTATATATTGGAAAGAGGCATTACTACCCCCTGCCATTATTTCCTATAGGTAAGAAGTATTCTTAACCCATGCCACTATCTTCCATGGGTGGGAGGAATTATTAACCCACACCAACTATATATATATATACAAAAAATAACATATTAAGACATTCCAGCATTGAGGTGAAGTTGAAAGACCTGTCGGGTGTCCTTTTGAAACCTGAGAGGGAGGATAACTATTTATTCTACTTTGCTTTACCCTCCTACTATTGGTTGCAAACTGTTTACTTACAATCACCAATATATTTACACATAGACACCATTAGAGGTGGCATAATGAGATTTATCTCACACCCTATTTGGGAAACCTTTGGTACTTGAGAATACTATTTTTCTTTAGGTATGGATAGAGGCAAACACCACTCATATGGCTATTGACTCTTGTACTTAGATAGAGATTAGAAGTAGAGGACTGGACTTAGGCTTGAGATACTATGAAACAACTTTTGGATTTTTCTTACTTTTATACCTTGTATATGTATGCCTGATTCCTAATTTCCGATTTCCATTTTTTACTCGCATTCCATGCATGCATATCTGTATCAAACAATTCCTATGATGCTTTGATTATATTATTCTATATTCCATTGTTTACTATATCTGTCTGTTTGTTTATGCTTCTCTTATTGTATGTTGTTGTTACATACTCTCTGTTACTCTAACAAGGGGGTATAGTCTCCCAACTAATATACCATTACACCCCTACTACTTTTCAGCAACCCCTGACTTATGGGGAGACATGCCAAGGGTCATGTGGACAACTTGGCTCAAGGCATGGGTTAAGTGGAAGCTAGTTCTGGGATGTCACAATAGTAATCTATTTATGTGCCAGTTTCGTGAAATCTTGGGCCCTATCATCCCTAAATATATCTAAAATGAATATATCATTACATTAGAACTATAATTTCCTCAAAGATAACCCCACACGCTACTCTTCTTAGACTAGAATATCCCACTAATTATTAACCGGGCCTTATAAAATATAGGTCTCCATGTTCACCCTTATCTCAAGGGATTTTACCAAATGATCCAAACAGGGTCAAATTCTATATACCATTAAATATTAATTTAAACGAGCCATATATGAATTTTTAAAACACTTGGAATCCAAAAATACCTTTTAAAACCAAGAAATATCTTGAACACCATTATTACTATTGAAAGAGTAATTATAGCATTTATAAAATCCACCATTTCTACCATATATACATTAAATTTGAAAAATAATATGGCATAAAAAACAAATAAAAATTTCATGATATGAAATTTAGTGGAAGTTCACACAAACATCAACTTCTGATCAAGAAAAATCAGTTTGAAACACATTTCCTATGATGAAAAATGGTTAAACAAGTAACGACCCACTTGCAATAATCCCCAATAACTAAAATATGATATTAAAACCCACACTAAACCCCAGTCCTTGGATGAATAGAACTAGAGTTCACATGATAAGGCCAAACTAAGAAAAAATGGAAGGAAAAGGTACGAGGAATGAAAAAAATATATGGTATGGCATACCCTGTATGAAATCACTTGAAATTGAATGAGGAAGCCACTAAAATAAAGAAGGGAGGGAGAGACTCCCCTTCACCCAATCTAGATCGGTTGATCAAGGAGGGAGAAAATTTAGGCAAAAGGTCTTAAAATCAAGGGAGGCGTAAAATTGAAATTTAAAATTTTAATGAATTTTGGGTAGTTATCAGGGATAGGATACACATTTTGTTAAATCATGCACTTACTATGCCAAATCCACTGAATATAAAAAATTCCCTTGCATGATTTGGATACATGGTTTACAAAATGTGCAGCAACCATGATAAAAAATTCTATTAAAGAACTAAAACACCACATACACTTATTGCATGGTTTCTAATTATAGTTCACCTACCTTGTTTCATCACCATTATCCATAAAAGGGATCACACGGTTTCTACTGAGACTCTCACGATGTGATCTAAACTATGCGCTACTTGTGCAGGAAAAATGTTGCATGATCAATATGAGTTTAAAACAACCTTTGTAAGGGTAACCACATTATTTCTCTTAAACCATGCATGAAGCCCATGCATAGAAGAAATTATTGTGTAAATTTAATCTTGATAACTAGGGTACCCATGTATGGGTCACTTACACAGTTTACCAAACTATGTGAAAACCATTCACAAAGGAAAAATTTAGAAAATTGTAAAATTAAAAAAGATTCTCCAAAAATTTAAAATACCCCAAAATAATATAAAATATAAAACAATAGTGAAATGTGTGTGTCACAATTCTCCCCGCCATGACAATTTCTACACAATAATGTAGTGAGAAACTGGAAAATTAAAACACCTACATAAGAGGTGGTAGGGTTAGGGAAAAATAAAAAATGGTCATATGATATGAAATCACCTCACATGCACAATTCCTAAAAAAAAGACGAATTCCCAAACAATATAAAATGTCTCCAAACACAATACAACTCATAGCCAACAAAAATATATCTTTCAGAAGATGAAGCCCTACTAAAGGTCTACTCCCGATTTATAATTCTTAAAAACAATGAATTAGATGAAATATAATTTTAAAGAGAGAGAAACACCCCCAAGATCTTAAAGGAAAAAAAATCAACATTCCTCAAATTAGTTTAAAAGGAAACACAAAATGTCAACAAACACAACTAATTTTCCACGTAACCGACTCAAATCCATAAAATTTCCAAACATAAGGAATATTTGAAATGATCAAAAAAATAACATAACCCAAATTCATCACATACCATATCACTCAAAAGGGATGTTGTACCTCAAATGAAACATGACTTATTAAGAAATGAGATGAGCTCAAACCTTGGTTTACAACTAAATGGTAGAGGTGATCTAGGACCTCATACTCAGGAAACCATCTATTGATGAAAATAATAAGATCCCAACCAACACTGACCAATGAATAATATCAACTAGTTACATGTCTATTATAGTCACCCAAACCATACACACTGAAGACTCAACCCACATACATTCCGTCAAAATCCAACCAAGGAAAGCATCACACAAAAACCCTAGGAAAAAAATATGAAACACCAAGGTATAATAATAACCACAAACCATCAACACCTCACTACAAGGATCCAATAAGAATCAAGAAAAATAACTATAATATCCTCAATCAACTCTTAACTCCATGAGTACCCATCTCGAATCAACTAATTACCCAAATCTAGGTGACAATCAAAACTACTCTGTAAGATTCAACCTACAAGATTTTTTTTTAAAATCTAACCATTTGAAAACATCAATAGGTCCTTGATCATTGTGGAAATAAAAATGGTGACATGAGAAGTCCTAATGTAGGGAAGATTCTAGATCTACTAATCATTTAGAGTCTAGGAATAGTCAACCATTATGAGAGGAACAACTAATCACAAATGTATTCTCACTATAATTCATCCTAAAAAGTCTAATTTATACCTATTCTCAAGTCCTTTATAGGAGGAACAACTAAGAAACATGAAACATAAACATAGCCACTTTATGGTTCTCAACCAAACCACAAATTTTCAATGCACAATAAGGGGGAAAACATACAAACAATAATCTTTAAAATTCCACTCCTTTTAAATCACACACCTTTATAAGAAGTATCCAATTAATTTTTAAAAGTAAAACATGATATGAAATGAATAAAACATATTTAAAACCAAAATCCACTTTTCTTTCAAATAACGTCCATTGATTCCAGGATTTTACCCAAAATCCATAATGAAATCAACCTATTTTGAAACTTTTTTTTTGAATTTTTCAAAATTCATCTTTCAAGTAAACCATGAAACCCAATTTTAAAAACCAAAATACTTCACAAAATACACATTTAATTCTGAAAAAATTACAAATTAAAAGTGAAATGAGAAGATAAACCATATTTAAAACATTTAATGAGCACTATAATTCTCTTATTCCTTCACAAAAGTTGGTTTCATAAAAAAATTACCCAATAAAATATCTTTTCTCCATTAAAAAAATCCTTTATAACATTAAAAAAATATTTTTAAAACACTAATACAAATAAAAAGTGGAAAAAAATAAATCAAACCCCATCTAACAATTTCAAATCATCATAAAACTCTCTTAACCCACATTACACCAATGAAAGACACCATTGGGATCGATTCAAAAGGAAAGGGACCCAAAATAATAATTTTAGAGAGAATAAATAATAGTACATGATTTGGTCACATACTTTGGATAATTGTGTTCCAAACATGAAACATATAATATAAATATTTATAGACCCAACCACAAGGTCTTCACATGATTTTCTAATCCATGCGAGCTAAGCATGAAAATTTGGTTCTTCCTCCAATTTTACCTCAAATGGTCAAGGTGAACCCCAAAATCACTGATATACTCAATGGGGATCAAAATACCCCAATATTATATTAAAATAAATCAATATTAGTTATAAGAAAATAAACCCAAATTCAGATTCCAAATCCTAACTACCAATTATAACTCAAGGCTTAGGGAAATAAGGATCTCATGTAAATCTCCTCGCACCTTCCTCTCAAGATCCATTTTTGATCCTAATATCCACAATAAATTTATTCCTGAATAGAAAGAAGGATCCTAAAGAATCTAGGCCTCATTAATAAACTTGTTCATGAAACCATTTTGTAATTAACTAGCATGAACTGACCTGATATTTAACTTGATTAGGCTCACCATTTATCCCGAAGGTATTCTTGATCCCCACGAGCTGGAAACTAGTGACTGGGTTTTAATAATAAAATTTTGGGAATTATTTTACCCTATTAAAATAATTAACCACATCAAGGGTCCTACCCAGAAATAAATCATGACCTATCAATAAGTTCAACATCCTCACCATAAAAATAAATAGATATATCATATATGGAATGAAAAATCATAGTACATCATAATAGTAATGAGAAAAATAAATCACAAAACACTAATGCACAAACTAAACATAAAAAATCTAGATATACATAAATAATCCAAAATTAAGGTTCTAGGCTATAAAGGATGATATAGAACCAATCCGGAGGTTAAAATAAAACTAAAACACTACTAAAAGTCTCCTTGTTAGTTTGGTCCCTCACCCTGATCCAAATCATCCACTAATAATACAACCAGACCATAACTCCTACAAATACTAGACTAGGGAACTTGAGAGAAAATATAAGAGATTTATACACTTAATGGTGTATATAGGGTGTGAAAAAAACATTGATAGTAGTATTTCACTAAATATTTTGGGCCATTTCATTTAAAATACAATTTCATAAATGCTAGCTTGAATTATAAATAAAAAATTGGTTTATCATGTTTAAGTGAAAAAGAATATATAATTCCACAACCACATTTATAAAATAAATTCTACTTTCTCTAAATAAAAAAGGGAGGAATACTAACCTTTTTATTAAATAAATTTTAAACCATGAAAAGAGGATACCTTAGTGAATTCATGAAAATAATCCAAAACCCATTTTCTCCTTCAAAAATCATTTTAAAAATTAATTTTTGTGAAATAAATATTTTCTTTCAAAAAAAATTCCAATTTTTTTTATAATCCTATTTTTAGATCAATTTGAAAGTAAACCAAATACATATATGGAATTAATATCTCACAATCAGGAACTAATTATATCCATAAGGATGAACAAAATAAATAATCAAACAATGGTTCCAAGCTATAAATAAAGTACAGGTGTGACACCCCAAGCTTCCATGGTACGCTCCTCTTTGAATAATAGAGCAGCGTGTGTTGTACGCAACCTCAAGTTCTAACACACCGCAACCAATAAAAGTAGTAGTTATGAATAGTAATACCCACTTTTTTAAATTATATATATTTTAAATTTCAAAATGGACTTCATTTTTGGATTCGGAATATCGAAATTAGCCTATGTTGAATTTTTGGTATTTTTCTGAGAACTTCCAATTTTTTATGAATAGTGAAAAATACTTAAATTTTTTTTTTAATTAAAATAATTTATAGTGATAAATTATACTATTTAGTGGTTTTAAAGTATAATTAGAATATATTTTTACCATTTTATCCAATGGTGGTTATTAGAATTAATTTCACTTTGAAATTGGACATAAACAATTGTCAATCTTTTGATATATATTGTTTCTAAAAAACACGCTATTTGTTGTGACAGTGGGAATTAATTATAAAATTAATTAATGAAACTTATATGTTTAGAATTTTTTAAAATATAAATCATTTTTGAATTTGGAATATCAATTATAGCTTAGGGTGACATTTTGGCATTGTTCTGAAAAACTTCAATTTTTGATGAATAGTGAAACCACTAAGTGGTAGTTAAAAAACCGATTTTTCGTTTAAATGAAACATTACCACTTCTTTGATTTGATTTTGAAAAATCCGACATACATGGTTTTCATTAGTAAGTAAAATGTGGTTCAATGGGATTAAAATAATTTTTTGGTGAATAATAACTTTTAAGTTTAATTAATCGCGATTAAAGGTAATTAATGAAATTTAAGGTAAAGATAATGTTATAATAATATGAAATGACCTTAACACATGTCCTAAACCTATTGGATGATTCATGGACGACCAAGAAAGTCCATGGGTAAACTTGGGGACCCCATGGAGCCACTCTGGTAGGAAAATGACATTAAAAACCTTTTATTTAACGTTAAAATAAAAATGTCACAAACATGAGTTGTTTTACTAAAACAATTTTTAAATGGAGTTATACATGTCATAATTTTTACTATAAATATTAATTAGAAATATAAAAAGATTTCCCACATAATGATAGTTTTTTTTATAATTTTTAGACATTAAATAGATTAAATTATTTATGACACCATGATGATGCAGCGATTACCTCATTATTTAACGATTTAAATAAAATGAAAAGATAATGTAAAATCTAAGACATAAACATGTCAAAAACCTATTGGATGTGTGTATTTAGAACTCTTATCACCTTAGCCTCGAAATATATAATTTTGGGACCTTTTAAATCCGAAAATCATTTTATAATAAAGTAACCTTTTATAACTTTCCAAGAGTGCCCCTCCTCTCATCTTATAAAAGGCCCCCACATCTACCACCTTACCCACACATCTAAAGCCTTTGTCTTGGCCAACCCCTGCCCATTTTGTCTCTAGAAATCCCACTATTACTCCTAGAAGCCTCACTTTGGGCAGAAGTCTTCCCAAGGAAGCCTTTGAGCTCAAATCAAAAAGAGTTACCCATTTTAAAGGTAGTGTTTTCTCTTGTGTTCTTATGTTTTATTTTGCTTCTCCAACCCCCTACAATCTTTTATTAATTTACTTTGTTACAACACAAGTATCCTAAATATACTAGGATGTTGTTATAATAAGGATTCGAGCTACACTTACACACACCTACATCTAATGGTAAAAGAACATATTGTTTCTGTGGATGGCGAATTTCTGCGTCACGAAACGATGATTGTTCGACACTCATATAACACGTTCAAAGGTGGCCATTAAGATGTCACTATATTTATATATGATATATAATATGTTTATGTTTTACTTAAGCTTCTGTATTTTTCATTTATGGCATACCTTTATGGTTTCTATTATGGGTAAACGAGATATTTTCATTTTAGGAAGTGCGGACTACCGCCCCCTCAAAGTGATTTGAATCGTTAATGCCATATGTGGGATGTATAAAGGATGTATTAAATGGTATTATACATTATATTATACTGGAATTATAGTATACATTTATATAATTATAATTTCATTCCATTAAATACGAAATAGAAATGAAAATAGCGTTCATGCGTACGTACGGCTTACCGTCTCCATGAACGGTGCATTTCATTTCTTACCTCTAAATGTTATGTAATATTATAAATGCATGCATATACTAGATATATATGATATCTATATCATGAAAATAATTCTGTATATAATGGATATTTCACCACATGAACAACTTGTAATTATAAGAAGGTTATTTTTGACTCAAGTACCCAAGATCGTCAAAATGACCGTTATTAACTTAAATAATTACATAATGTTCATAACATGGTAATAAGTGATATAAAAGGAATAATGAACATGTGAAGGTTCTTAAGAAAAAATAAATTAACTCTAGTTTATTATTCAGGAGGTTAAAGAATGATCTAGTCAAGTCGGACACGAGGTAAGGGAACTTCTTAACCCAATTTCCATTCTTTGGGTTAATCTCCCACTTTCAAATTATGTAATGATATTATTATGTCCTATATTGTATTTTTACTTTATTTATGTGTACCTATAGTTAATACACATAATAGATATACTTTATTTAAAAAATGATCTTTTTAAGGGACTTCGTCTCAATCTCCTTTCATTGAGGCATATTTGTTTTATACATAACTTTCTTTTATACGGTGTATAAACCCCTTTGACTTTGAATTTTATTCAAAAGGAATCTTTTTATATGAAGAGTTTTTACTAAACTAGAAAAGGAATGTTTTGTCTTACGTATGTGGCGACAACGACTTCTCCACCGCCGTGAACATTATTTTAGTGTCGGCTTCCTCTACAAGCCATAACTTTTTTTAAATGAAAAGTAAATACAAAGTTTTAAATTTTTTATTTTGGTATTGAAAATGGTTTTGAAAGTGTTTTTATTATATCAATGTTTTGTATTGATATATTGTGATTGAAATGTGGAAATGTCATGTTTCCTTTATGCATGTTTTATGTGATACTATTATGTTATGGTTTATGATATGTTTAAACCTATTCATATGATGAATGAATTGGACTTAATAAGTGACGGGTGGAGCCCGCTATAGCTCCTCGAGGCATCGGCAGGTCTCACGAGACAAACTAGTGTCTTGGCACGAGGCCTTGATAAAATCTTATTTGTAGTCTTGGCACGAGGCCTTGGCTACGTGGTTATGATAGTCTGGCATTATGCATTCCATCATTATGAAAGTGGTTATTGATATTGCATGTGATTATTCGACCAGTAGAATATCCATGTGAATAAGTAAATGGCATTATTTCATTTTACTTTTGCCATATTATGTTGAAGTTCATGTTTAAAAGGCTTTTGTTTAGTTATAAATTTCCTTAAATGTTTATATTTATTTATGAAAGCATCCGCTATATTTTTATCCTTACTGAACATATGATCTCACTCCTTTCAATGTTTTAATATTTTCCAGGATGTGAAGAAGTATTTTATGAATGACCTGCAGGGATAGTCAGAAGGGGATATGAGTGTGGACTATGGGGACCATGTTATTATATTTTTTTCACTTTATGATGTAATGTAACTTTTATGAATGTATCTAGTGTTTCCAAGGCTACTAAACTAATCGGTCTTTTGAGACTTGATCTTTTGTGATCATGCCAATGTTACGTAGTAATGCACCGACTCTGGGTAACTGGGGTCGGGGAATTACAATAGGGTATGGAATAAATATTATAATTAAATCCTCTAATTAATCCTCACTAAGAGCTAAGAATCTTGGGAAACTCCCTTGGACCCAAGTGACAAGATCCTGGAGTAGTTACATAAACCCTAGGCCCACCTACAAGAACATGTATATCCTGGTGGTCCCATCAATATAGTCAATACCTATAACCGTCCTATGGGAGAGAATATACTATAGGTACATAATATATCCTAGAAGTTCTCATCTTCCATTTAAAATGACCCCCTTTAAAGAGCACAATATATACTAGGGTTTTCATATATTCATATATCCTATTTAGTATCCATGGATTCCCATGACTAATCAATGAAGGTGAGTGTAAAAATAGATCAAGAATTTATCACATAAAACAATTTCAAGTAATTGAAATAAATCTAACCACATAACCTATACCCTTTTAATAAACAACACCTTTCAAAAACATGCATAAAAATCAATAAAAATACAACATCATAAAAATAATCCCTGACTGGTTAAGAACCACAAAAGAATATCAGTCTCCAGGGATCAACGACGGGTATCACACACATTTTAGAAAAAATATTTAAATTTATAATCATACCTTTAGAAAAAAATATTTAGGTTTTAATTATTTTCATTATTTAAATTCCTCTTTTAAAATATAATTTAAACTAATTCATTGGAGACCACATTTAAAACAATTCCCCCTTTTATTTAAACCATTTTAAAAATCCCCACCATGAATTTGCATTAAAAACATTCCTTAAAAACCATATGTTACCTTTTTAAAGACCTAAATGGGGTCAAATTATCTTAACCATTAAAAACCACTATAAAATTTATATATAAGTATTTTAAAAAATCTTTTCAATGCAAAAAACCTTTGGAAAAAAAGAAATCTCTTGAAAACCTTTATGACTTGTGAGAATGTCATTATAACTTTTATAAAATCTACAATGAATAAAATATATACATTAAATTTTAAAAAATAAGGCATTAAAAACCAACATGGATTCAATGATATTAAATTTAAAGGAAACAATAAAAAACCTACCTTTTATTGAGAGTAATCCTTCCAAATTAATATTATATGATGTCGAATGTTCAACCAAGAAAGAAACCATCATATAAAAGACCTAGAAAAAATATCCTCATATTAGAACACAACCCAAACCTCTATCCTTGTCCTAATATCTCTAAGGATCATAGTATAAATAAAAGATATTGATAAATGGAATGAAAAAATAAGAAGAAGGGAAAAAAGATAGAGGAGCTATGAACAAGAAGGAAATCAAATTAAATTGAATGACGAGGGACCAAAATAAAAGAGGAAGGGAGGGAGAGACTCCCATTTGTGTTCCCTAGGTTGACCAATAAAGGAGAGATAAAATAAGAGTAAAATATTTTAAAATCAAGGGTGGGGTAAACTTGTAATTTAAATTTTTAATAAATTATGGGTTTTTATGGTTATACCACTTGGTTTAGTAAAATGTTCACCAACCATGTGAAATCCATTAGATATAAAAAATACCCTCACATGGTTTGGCCACAAGGTTTTCCAGTCATGTTCTAACTTTGAGAAAAAAATCTCTTAAATAAAAACTACACATTGTATGCTTATCACATGTATTTCACTAACTATGTGCAATCCATGAACCATTAATCTTATGAAAAAATGTCTCACATAGTTTCAACTAAAACTATCATAGTTTAATCTAAACCATGCGCTTCAAGTATAGGAAAAATCATGTATGAATTGAATGAACTAAAATCCCCCTATATAAGTTCAACTACATGGTTTACCCTAGAATTTTCATTCAAACCATGTGTAAAATAAATAACTACATAAAGGTCACCTGGAAAAAAAGGCAACAATGTATAGGTCACATGGTTTACTAAATCATGTGGTGAATATGAAAAAACCATTCACTGAGGAAAAAATTCTAGAATTTTAAAATTACTAACAAAACCTTATACAAATTTTAAATACCCCAAATTAATATAAAATAGAAAAAAGAGTGATATAAAGGTGTTACACAGGACATCTATGTTTAGCTTAATAGGTCACTATTTCACTTAGCTCACCCATTGGGCTGCCTCACATAATTACCATCTCATTAATTCATGGCATGCCCTGCTTGGCATCCAAAGGTCTCATGTTTAATTTTATTAGATCACCACTGATGTCTTGAACTACTTTCCATAAATAAATTGAACTAAGTATAATTTATTTCAATTATAGGTGAAGCACACATTATGTTAGCATAACCACACATAAAATGCATATAGAATGAGTTTATACATTAAGGATAACTTAGGGAACACTTTCCTTATGTTCATATGAATCTATACATTAAATATCAAAAACTAATATGAGTTCAAACAGAAGAAATCAATGAATTTGAAAAAACACCATACATAGGTTATAAACAACTATAATCGGAATAAGACTATGAAATAAAAATAGAAACTGATGAATAATAAAAAAGGAATGATAGATTCACCATACGCTATCTGTTATATTAACGACACTCGAATTGAGAGAATTAATGAAGTGAACACACCGTGGGAGAGAAGTGTTCAAGTGAGCATAAGGAAGTAGGTGTGTAATTATAAGAATGATTAAACCTCATTAATTAACCTTTAAAATTAAAACCATTTCTTAAATAATTTTAATTACCAACTATATTGGTCTTGAATCATGACATAGAAACATTGGTTATGATGTGATTAACTTTTAGGGTCCTCTTCATAGTGATACCTCCTCTAGTCATGGTATGGAACACCACTCCTAGGAAGAATCAATAATCCCTCATTCTAGGAAATCACTACATAGAACTATTCATTCATTGCATGATGTTCCTCCAAAAATATATTTACAGTGTGCCACCCTTCCTATGGTATGCTCCCACTCCAACCGTCATAACATAACCCATGGGTCATGACATGACTATCCCTCCTTATTAAAATATCACAAATGCATAAATGTAAATTTCTAATACAAATGAGATCCCATATTGATATATAAGATTCATCACCTTGGTGTTATGCCATTTTCCATGATATAATACTTGCACCCATCAAAGAATTATCAATTTCATATGTAAGGATTTCTATATGTAAGGTTCCTTAGATTAATACATGAGGGTCATCTTCAAGAAATTACACCCTAAACCACTATCACACCCCAATATTTTGATTTAATTTATTTTATTTCTTTATTGGATTTTCATATTTTGGTTGAGGATTAGGTTGTTACCTGGTTTAAATTTTTTATTTTGTGTTGAAAAATGTAATTTTTAGGCTTGACAGCATGTAGCGCACGGGCAGCGAATAGTTTGGGGAAACTGTGCACCCTCACCCAGTTAAATGTGTGGCTTGTTTTGGGGTCCAGGGGTACAGAGCATGGATTGTGAATGGTTTGGGAAACCGTGTAGTAACCATACATGAGGTTTTTCCATTTGGATAGTATAGAACACAAAGTTTAACAAACCATGTGGAAAAACCTTGCGAGCCTCCCAAATTCTTAAAAATTTTAAATCACTATTCTACCCTCCTCTCATTTACCCTAACTCAAGCCTCCTTTACTCTTGGTCTTTTTTTTTCACATGAAGGGGTCCCCAACCCCCCTTACATTTGGTTATCCTCCCTCAATGGAGTTTTCTTCAAGGTTATAAAGTGATTTTATTTTTATTTTGGTAAATTTTCTCCTATTCTCCTCCTCCTCCTGGGATTTCAAAGGTTTTATTGGTGGGGATTATCTCGTGAATGAACCCTAGTGGCTAGGGTTGATGTGTTGGATTGTTTTTATTTTGTTTTTGGGTTTTTAGATTGTTCCTTGGGTTGTTCTATTCCTTCTCTGAGAGTTTCATTGCATCCACACTCCATTGAGGTTGGTGTGTCCATTTGTTTCCTTTTTGACACATTCCATTTGAATCTTTTGTATTTTAATATAATTTATAATTTCATTTCACATGCTTATGTCATGATTTTATGACTTGGTACAATGTTTTTGTGTTGGAAACAATTGGTAGAAGTGGTTTTAAAGGGTTTTCTTAAATCATGTTACATATTTATGAACACATGGTGTTTGTTAAGATGTCAATTTTTTCTTTAAAATGAAATTTCATGTTTTGAGTGGTGTTTAGCTTTGGTTATGTTATGATATCATTGTTGGATTGTGTATTTGGAATTGTGTGTATGAATTTTGTGTCCTTCATGGCATGAATATTTTGTGTGGTTGTTGAATTGGTTTGAAAACAAGTTATTCTTCCTTAAAATATGTTTTCAAAGTTGTGTGAAGTGTGTATGTGTTAAAAGGTGGGGTTTCCAAAAGAAATGGTATTTTTTTCAAGTAATATTCTTTTTTATTTTCTTACATAAGTGTTATGAATTGTGTAAAGGGTGTGAAGCATTTTTGGAAATGGGTTTGGTGCATGTGTAGTTTTGTAAGAGGCTATTCCTATGAAAATTATTGGGTTTTATATGTGCTTTTCTTGTTGTATTTCTAAATGGTACATTGGTAATTCATGTGACTTAAAAAGAAAACGTTCTTCTAAATACGTTCCTTAGAACTTTTCTTGCATGGAATTTAAAGATATATTTTGGTGAATAATTGGTATAAATTCCCGTTTGGCATTGTGCATGTGAAGGTGATATTTTATAATGGTTTTGGAAATGGTTTTGCAAATTTATTTGGATTGGAAATGTTAAAGGCTCGATTAGTATTTTATAATGTTTGGAAAGGTGTTTTGAAACTCAAATAATGTGAATACCCAGTTGGCCCTTGTGAATGGTTGGTGGTATAATGGGAACCTCTATGGAGGATTCCCCAAAGAGAGGGGTATCACATAGGTGGTGTTAGTGTTTGGGGTAGAAAAGTTTAGTAGTTGTAGGTCAAGTGATTTACAAATGTGAGGGCCTCCTACTTACACAGTGTACTATCAACATGGGATACCTAGAAATCTTTTAGAGGGTCGAGTGATAGTTACTTTTTGACCCTGATTAGATGGGTTGGTACCCACTTGAATTTATAGGGCTTGGTGGGATGTGCCACTAGATTGGCAGTTAAAATTTATAGTGAGTTATTGACTATGAAGATACACCATATGCCGGTAGGTGAGTCTGATCTGAGTACGTCCATGGATTTCTCTATGTATGTTTAGGAAAATTCCATGATTATCTATCTATTGGTTCTGTTTATCTCTATTGCACATTGGTTATTGGTTTTACGAGTTGTGTTTACTTGTTTATTTCCTTTACTTTATACAAAACTATTTTTTATTATGCAGCTTGCTCTTATATATTTAGTTTGGCTTTGAAATGGTTTGTGGAAAACGAAGATGTTTTGAAAAAGGGAAGTTTCTTTTGTTATTCTAAAAAGAGGATTTCTAAAAATCTATGTTGGGTTGTTTAAAAATAAAATAAAAATCTATTTTTTGAATGTGTTTTCAAAATATTATTTATGGACCATTTCATAAAATGAAATTTATGGATTCTTTGCTGGTTTCATATAGAGCTGTTTTAGGCTTACACCCTACTTATTTCATTTAGTGTTAGTAGACCCGATCTATTTTTTAGTTACATGTTTCTAGTTTAGTTGTTCCTTTTAGAAGGTTGGTATATGGTTGGAGGTGACCTTGGGGTCATGTGGAGATCAAATTATCTTTGGACTAGTTTTAGTTTCTTCCTTGTTTCCTTTAATTGTTCTTTTTCAATTTTGTTTAGCAGTTGTATTCTGGTCAGTTGTATATTATTTATTTATGACCAGTTGTTGAATTTGGATTTTTATTTAGTTTTGGTTATTTGATCATGGATATTTATTGGGATAAATCATTCTTGTTTTTTTATCTCGATTCCCAACACTAGTTGTCAGCCCATGGGGATCAGGAACAACCATCAGACCATGTCTTAGACTGGGTCGGATGTTGGGCTAGATAGAATCGAGACTTGGTTGGTGACAAAATGGTATCAGGGAAGGACCTTTCAATTTGGGATGTTAGGTATATTAGAGATTAGGACTATTAGGACTCAGGAGGTAGGTATGGGAATGATGTCATGGACCCATTCTCTTACTGAACCTTGAGTTACCATGGGTAGTCTGATATTTTTTTTTATTTTGGATCGAGGAATGACAATAGAGGTATAAGGTGTCATGATATGATCTCACATGGAGTAGGGACCCATGTGGAGTCTAATTTCACGATTCAAGGACCTCATAGTTGTTGATGTCTACTTTTGGTATGGCCCACTAGCCATGTCACTAGGTTATATATGGCCACTAGTTTCTCATCCCAGGTGTTTGATGTGAATTGTTCACTTTTGGTTGGTCTTTGTTGGTAAGAGTTGTGTTTTGTTTTTGGTTTCAGTTGGTGGGATTGGGATTTAAAAATGAAAATGATTTTTTTGAAATGAAAATGATTTCCTTCAAGTAGCTTCAGATAGAAAAGTGAAATGAGTTTTTAAAAGAGAAATTGATTTTGGAAAGGGTTTTGTTGGGAAAATAGAAGAAAAGAATTAATAAATTATCGGATTTTGTGATGAAATGGAAGGTGTTATCATCAGTGTTCCTTATGAAAATTTTCATATGTGTGGGTATGTGTAGAAAGTACACATTGGCATGTGAGCATGGATGATATAAGTGGAAGTGGGGTGAACATATATGTGATGTATCATAGAATGTCATGGGTGAGTATTTGAAATCAATGGTTTAGATTGGTTTTTATAAAATGTTTCTTGAAAATGGGAGATGATTTTGGAAATTAGTTTTTCTTGAAAAAGTGAGTTCTTATTTTGTGAAAAATGGACTTTGGTTTTTTGAAAGTGGCCTTGGAAGGAGGTAGTTTTGAATCAAAGTGAAAGGGCAATTTTTGAAAAGAGGGTTTTAGTTGCACTTGTATTGTTTGGCTTATGAGACTTTTGTTTTGGATTAAGATATTATTTCCAAATGTGTTTTGGGTTGATGTATATTTTAGTTTTGTAATATATGTGTTGTTGAGAACATGAATCCCAAAAAGGTCCCTAAGGTTCCTAGAGGTTCTTTCCAAATTTCTAGTTCTTCTTTGTTGTTGCCTATATTTCATGGTGATCAACGTCAATTAGAGGTTGCAGAATGGATTGAGGAAGTTGAGAGTGTTTTTAGATCACCAGGGACTTTTGAATCTATAAGAGTGCATTCTACATTGGGTTCATTTGAAGGATCGAGTTTGGATTAGTGGGTAATGATTGGGCTATCATTGTTTCATGTTGGGATGACTTCAGAAATCTTTAAGACTACTTTTTTTTGAAAGAATCATAATCGAGGAGGTGAAGATGAGTAAGGTGGTAGAGATGTAGGATGTTTAGAAGGGACAACGGTCAGTGAAATCTTATGTTCCCCACTTCAAGGAGTTATTTTCCTTCTCTTTGGAGGAGGTATCGAAGGATTAGTTTGAAGCTCCTCTTTTCATTTGGGGTCTTCATCAATAGATTGTTGAACAAGTCTTCTCATCTGGTGAAGTCTGTTTCGAGAAGTTGATGGATGAGGTGTTTCTAGCTGAGTTGGTTCTTAGGGTGTAGTTAGGGGTGGTTAGATATCATGAATGTTCCCTATCTGGAAAGAGGGGTGTTCCAAAGGAATCTGTTTATGAAAATTATCCTTCGTTGGTTCTGGATTCCATCTTGTTGGACCATTCACTCATGTTCCTCCATTGTGGTCAGTTTGGACATTCGAAGTTTTCATGTCGCAATCCTCCAAAGAATTATCATCATTGTGTCCATCTAGGCCATTTAGATAAGTTTTATAGGAAGCGTTTCCCAAAGAATAATCCTTGACCTGATGATGTTAGTGCCTAACTGTGAGGTAGTTGATTCTTCGGTCATCAAGGATCTAGCCACTAGCCTCGGAGTGAAGCTCACACATAGTCAGGAATTGCTAGTGGTGCAGAGAACCTTTATCCAGTTTCCATCTCCCATGTTGTGGTAGTTGTTGGAACCATGGTCTTCTATGCATGACTTGGAGTATGGTTTTTATTTGTAGTCAATCCTCAGTGGAAGTTCAGAATGTGTACCAGCAAAGTGATCATACAGTTCAAGTAGACAACAATATTGAAGGTGGCGCCATTTCCCAGTGTTTACCAAATTTTTGGGCCTGAAAATCGACAAATGGAGAAAAGTGATTTTGGAAAAGAGACTTGCGTTCCGTGTACTTGAAGGAGAGGAAACTTGCGCACCATATATTTTTCAAGATCAGAACATGGAAAAATGGAAAAGGGATAAAGGTTGTGCATGTTTTGGGCTAGTCGCGCAAGTGACTTACGCGTTGAGAAAGGATTTGCGTGCCGATTCCTAGGAGGTTAGAAAGTTGTGCGCCTATTTTTCTTTATGATCAGAACTTAAAATTATGGAAAAGGGAAGAGGGTCGTGCAAGTATTGGTTTGGTCGCACAAGTGAGTTACGCGACAGAGGCTAGGGCAGTTGGAGCTACGTGCCGGGACTTGCGCATCGTGAGGACACCTGTGCGCCACCGTGCAAGGGATCCAGTTTGCATATAAATAGAGGACCACCCCTCCTCATTTGTAACGAAGTTCAAGACTTAGAGATTTTTTGAGCTCTCATCATGCAAGTGGTAGAGTCACGCAAGTGGTTGTTGGGTCGCGCAAGTAGAGGCTGCGCGCCAGTTATTGGCTGCGCAACCAAGGAGGTTTGGGAGTTAAAGGTGCAGAGTTGCGCAAGTTCGGAGTTGAAGGAGTCAGTTTCACGAAAGTGTGTTGGTATCACCTGCACGCCGATTTTTTACCATGCAAGTGACTTGTGTGCCATTCTTGAAACTTGCGCGCCGGTCTTGGAGAAGCGTTCCAGGTGAGATTGTTGTATGCCCGACCTTTTGGAGCTGCACGAAAACTGGAATATTGCCCAATACCTTCGGTGAAAAGACGGATTAGTATATGAGTGAAATTTGAACTTCAACAGAGCATCTACATTCAACATAGGATGCATTCTTTTGAAATGATGAAGAGACCTTCACGTCTATAAACTGAGTGTGACTTCACCAAGGGTAGTGAGACAGGGGGAGTCAATGGGAGTGACCCAGGGGATGTAGTGAGCTATCCCTGAACTTTTGTAAAGGTAGTGAGCCTAGGACATAGTGACTGTTCCCGAACCATTGTAATCCACAACTAGTGAAGATTAGTGTAATTTGGTACGGCTAAAAACTTGTCGGCGTATGCTCCTTGGATGTAGCCCTTAGTGTTGAACCAAGTAAAAATTGTTGCGTCATCTCTTTGCATGTGAATGTTTCATTTCTGATCATATTCTTCATATAGGTTTAACTAGTTCCTAAAATCCTGGAAAAAAGATCCTTATTTTTAAAAAGAAGAGGTTCACACCCTGATTCACCCCTCCCCTCTCAGGGTACCCTGGGGTCCTACAGTAGTGACGTTTGTAGTTTTCTTATTTTCTTTTTGCTGATGTTGTAAGATTTTCTATTTGTTGTAATAGTATGATGGGATAGTTATTTTTTTAATCTGATTGGTTATTCTTATTTGAATGTGGGACTTAAGTTTTTTTTGTTTCTTGGGTGTTCTTAACCCTTGTGCCTATTAGTTATGATCTTAGTTTATATTGCACTTGTTTGGAGATATCCATGCTTGTGGAAATCAATGATTGTAGTTTTTATTCTAGTTCATTGTTTGGTTTGGGTTTCTTCCATGGGTTTCCCCCTATGTTGGGGGTCTAGATTATTTGGATAATTTTTAGTTCCGGTGGCAGTGTTTTTTATCTCATGTGAATAATTTTGGGTTAGTTGTGTTGGGAGTTCCCTGTTTGGGATAATCTAAAGTCATGCAAAGGTTGTAGTTGTGTTATTTTGGCGGGGAGAACCCTCTCATGTTCTCATGTTGTTTTTCTTGCTATAATTTTCTCTAAATTTTTTTGGGTTTGACTTGTGGAGTGAAAGGTCACTCTGAGGTTTTTATTTTCTTTGTATTTTGATCAGGCATGGAATTAAGTTTTTTTATCTTTCGGTAGGGTGACTTTATAGGGGAATAAAGTGTTTGTGGTGGAGATAATTGTCACAAACCAACCTTTGAATTTATTTTATTTTATTTATTTCATGGATTTGGATATTTATTTTGAATTTTGAGTTGAGTCTCTATTTTAATTTTTGGATTTTTTTAAAATAGATATTTTAGGCTTGACAACATGTGGTGCATGGTTAGCACATAGTTTGGGGGAACTATACACCCTCACCCTAGTAACTGTGCAGATTGTTTTTGGGGTATAGGGGTAGGAACATGAGTTTCTCATGGTTTAGGAAACCATACGACAAACATGTGCATGTTTATATCAATTTGGATAGTGGAAACCACATGGTTTAGCAAACCGTGCTGACAAACCATGCGAGCTGACCATAATATTAAAAATTTGAAATCACTATTCTACCCTTCTCTAATTTTACCCAAACTTGATCCCCCTTTCCTATAGGTCATTTTTGGAACATTAAGGGGTCTCAAACCCCACTTAACTTTGGTTCTCCTCCCTCCATTGATGCTCCTCCAAGGTTCTAAGGTATGTTTCTTTGGATTTTGATCAATTTTTTCCTCTTCTTCTCTTTCTCCTTGGATTTCTAGAGTTTTCTTGGTGGATTTTCTCTCTTATTTGAACCCTAGGGGGTAGTTTTTATGTATTTTCTTGGGTTTCTTTTGTTTTAGGTTCAACTGATTGTTCCTTGGGGTTTTCTCTTCCTTCTCATAGAGTTCCATCGCATCTGCACCCCATTGAGGTAGGTGTTTCCATATGTTTCCTTTCTGACACATTCTATTTGATTCTTGTGTATTTTCAAATAATTTATAAATGTTTTTCACTTGCTTGTTCAATGATTTTTTGACTTGGTATGGTGTTTTTATATTGTAAAAAATTGGTGTAAGTGGTTTTAATGGTGTTTATTTAATCACGTTACATAGTTATGAACACATGGTGTTTGTTAAAATGTCAATTGTTCCTTTAAAATGATTTTTTTTTGTTTCGAGTGGTGTTTAACCTTGGTTATGTTATGATATCATTGTTGGATTTTGGATTTGGAATTGAGTGTGTCAAATTGGAGAATTTTATGGCATGACTCTTACCTGTGGTTGTTGCATTGGTTTAAAAACAAGCGATGATTCCTTAAAAGATGTTTTCAAAGTTGAGTGAGGTATGTATTTGATAAAAGGTAGGTTTTCTAAAAGAAATGGCGTTTTTTTAAAGTGATATTATTTTTTATGTCATTAAATATGTGTTATGAATTGTGAAAAGGGTGGGAAGCATGTTTTAAAATGGTTTTGGTGTGTGTGGTTTTGAAAGAGGCTATTCCTATGAAAATGGTTTGGTTTTATGTGTGTCATTCTTGTTGTATTTCAAAATAGTGCATTGGTGCTTCATGTGACTTAGAAATAAAATGTTATTTCAAATGTGCTCCTTGTAACTTGGCCTGCTTTTCATTTCAAGACATCTTTTGGTAAATAATAGGTATAAAGACCTTTTTGGAATTTTACATATTAAAGTGGTGTTTTATATTGATTTTGGAAATGGTTTTGGAAATGTATTTGGATTGGAAATGTTAAAGGGCCGATTGGTATTTTATAATATTTGGAAAAGTGTTTTGAAACTAAAATGATGTCAAGGCCTAGTTAGAACTTTTGAATTTTTTTTGGTGCAATGGGAACCTCTATGGAGGATTCCTTAAGGAGTGGGGTATCACATAGGTGGTTTCAATGTTTGGGGTAGGAAAGTGTGGTGGCAGAAGGTAAGGTGAGTCACATGTACGAGGGCCTCCTACTAATATTGTGTACTATCATTATGGTATTTATGAGAAACTTTTAGAGGGTTGGGTGATGGTTTCTTGTCAACCCCGATTATATGGGTTAGTACCCCTTAGACTTTATATGGATTGGTGGGATGTTCCACTGAATTGTTAGTTAGAAATACTAGTGAGTTATTGACTAGAGCTTCACCATATTCCGATAGGTGAGTCTGATCTGAGTACATCAAGGGATTTTTCTATGTATGTTCAAGAAAATCCCATGATTATATGTCTAATGGGTTTGTTTATCTCTACTGAACATTGGTTATTGGTTTTACTAGTTGTGTTCACTTATTAGTTTTCTTTACTTTCTATAGATCCATTTCTGATTATGTATACTGGTCTTATATATTGAGTTTGTATTTGAAATGGGTTGTGAAAAAAAAAATCAATTTTGAAAAAGGGAAGTTGAGTGTGTTGTTCTAAAAATAGGATTTTCTAAAAGCTATGTTGCATTGTTTTAAAATAAAATAAAAACCTATTTTGGGATTTTGTTTTAAAATTAGTATTTATGGAATGTTTTAGTGAAGGAAATGTATGGATTTTGTTATGGTTTCTAACTAAGTTTTTGTATTCTCATACCTTACTAGTGCTATTCATTTTTGGTATACCTGAGATATTTTTCATGTGTAGGTTTCTAGTTCGGTTGTGCCTTATAGCGGGTAGGTTTGTGGATGGTGGTGACCTTGGAGTAGTAGAATCTTGTGTCGCACAAGTGGATGAGGTGGACTTGCGCGGCAGTTTTGACTTGCACGCCGAGACTTGCGTGCCGGTTTAGCAAAGGGAACCAAGTAAGGGTGATTCACGGCAGTGATTCAGGGCTACGTGAAAGACGGAATATTTCCTGATACCTTCGGTGCAAAGTGAGATTCATCTACGGGTGAAAGTTAGACTTCAACAGAGCATCTACATACAAATGAGGATTCATTCATTAGTGATAATGAAGAGACCTAAATGTCTATAAACTGTGAGTGGATCCTTTCTAGGGCAGTGAGCAAAGGAAGAGGAAGAAGGTGATCCTCTCCACCGGCAGTGATCCAGAGAGAGAGAAATAGGGAGTGACCCTTGGTAAAGTAGTGAGTAGACCCTAAACATTGTAAAGGCAGTGATCCTTGGAATAGAAGTGATCTATCCCGAACCATGTAAACAACAGTGTGCTTATAGTGGATTTGGTACATCGGAACATTGTCAGTGTATGCTCCTTGGACGTAGCCCAGTGAGGGTGAACCAAGTAAAAATTGTTGTGTCCTGCAGATGATTTAATTCCTGTTTATATTGTGCAATGGAAAAGAGAGAGAAGAGTGTTTTGTTTAACATCGAAACAAGATCAGAACGGGCTTTAAATTTAAATTTTTCATACCCTGATTCACCACCCTCTCAGGGTATTCAGCCTTGTGGACCTAACAATTGGTATCAGAGGGAAATTTTGATATTAGTTCATCTCTAAATGGAGGTCACTAATCATAAAGGGATCCCGATCTTCGACGGAAGATTTTTTAGCTATGGAAGAATCAGATGCAACAGTACTTCCGATCTTTGGGAATGGACGTATTCACAGTAGGAATGCATGGTATAACAACTGACATCAACAGTGGGGCATTATCGGAAGCTGAGCGAAGTGAATTGGATGCTGACGCAAAGGGAATCAATACTTTAGGGGGAGCCCTATCCAATGATATTTATACCAAGGTGATGTCATGCAAAACATAACATTATGTGTGGGAAAATCTGTTGAACATATATCAAGGTGATACAAAGGTTAGAGAAGCGAAGCGGCAAGTGTTTTGGAACAAGTATGAAGATCTGATAATGAACCCAAATGAATCTGTTGATGAATTCTTTGACCGGGTAAATATTTTTGTGGAGGAAATGAGGGGTCTTGGAGAAGTTATTGAAGATATAAAAATTGTGAAGCACATCCTGAGGAAACTCCCACCTTGGTTCAATCTGAAAGTTTCAGTTTTGTAAGATAAAGACCCTAAAGAGCTGACAATGGATAACCTACATAGTATAATTTTTTCATATGAAATGAGAAATGATGATAATGATGCTGTGGAAAAGGGAAAATCCAAAGAAGTGGAATTCAAGGCCATGAAAGATCTCACCGTTGAAGATTCTCTATAATAAGATGAGATAGATGAGGTGATGTCATTCCTTTTTTCAAATTTGCAAAGAGGAAAAGGAAAATTTAAAGGGAAACTTCCACTAGCACACTTTCAATGTGAAAAGGTTGGTCATCTTGTAGCAAGGTGCCCCAAAAGTTTCAAGATAACGACAATGATGACGAAGAATTCGAAATTCCCAAGATGAAGTCTTCAACATTTATGAAAGGAAAGAAACAATTTAAGAGAAATTTATTCAAGAATAAGAATCTTCTTTCACAAGAATTTGAAAGTTCAGATGAGTCTGAGGATGAAGAGGTTAAGGAGATTGAAAACTGCAAAGATCGTGGGGGAAATGCTATGGTGGAAGTTGTCGGTAGTGCTCAGAAGAAGGAAGAAATCAACATTGATGAAGAAGAAGAAGAAGAAGTTGAAGGAATAGTTGATATGCAAGCTGAGTTAGAGGATGATCTTAAAGAGATATATGTTTGGAGGGATAAAACAAATAAATCCAACAAAGTTGTCTATGACGCCAAACTATACATACAACAGTAAGAAGAAGAGAAGTCTGAGTTAATGGAAGAAATTGATAAACTCAGGTCATCAGTACTAGAGGATTTAGAATCAGTTAGTGTGTATAAAATCAGGATTGAAGAACAGAAGAAGGAGATCGATGGCTTAAATATCACAGTGAAGGATCAAATCAAGCGTATCGAAGAGCTTGAAGAATAAGTTGTTAGTATGCTGAAAAAATTTAAGGATCATGAAAAACCATTGATTCCCAACACGTTCTTGGGAAAGCAGAAGATTTTGAATACTGGAAAGATGAAAGAGGAGCCTAGTAGTTCAGCAGGAAAGAAGCATCAATCATGCTCAGGCATTAAGGCTGATTTGGGGCTTGATCAAAAATAGAAAGTAGTTAGAGCTGAAGCCAGACCACAAGCACCTGTTCCGAATAAGATTTATGTGGGTATAAAACAGAATCATAAAACTCAGAGAGCTTAAGGGACTACTGGCAGTAAAAAAGCGAAATGTAGGAATGCACCTTTCATCAGGTGTTATTGTTGTGGAAATATGGGACAGTCACAAAATGTATGTTCTATAGCCAAGAGATACCGAAGGGCACAAGAACAATAGTGTCATCCAAACGGAGATCAATATTATAGAACATCCTTTGAAGTTCATTGTTTTTGGTGTGGATGATTTGGTCACATGGCTAGATATTTCACATCAACCATTCAAAGAAATGTGCCAAAACAAAACTCGAGCAGTCGTAAGCTGCTAGTTAGGGAATCAACAAGTGAGATGAAAACACAAAATCGATTTGCATCTCTTCAAGATGAAGCTGGTCTGTCACACTCTAAGGAAGATCAACTTCTCCAAACCACAACGAGTGTGAAGTCAAAGACATGGATCAAAAATAAAAAGGATTAGAAGGCAGTAGTTGCAGAAATTTCCCTTAATGCTTTAGATTGTTTAGGAGTATAGATCCTTGATAGTGATTGCACATCCCATATGACAGGTAACAAGGATCTCATTACAGGCATTAAATATGAAAAATAAAGAGTTGTGAAGTTTGGGAATGATGAAGGGATGAAGATTATTGGTTCCGAAAAGGATAAATTTTGGGGAAAAGAAATAAGACGTGCTGATATCTTGGTCGTAGAGGGCCTCAGTCATAACTTGCTTAGTGTCAGTCAACTATGTGACTCTGAGCACTCTATCCGTTTTACCAAGTAGATGTGTGTTGTGAAAGGAAAAGATGGAGCAGTTGTTCAACAGGGAAAAAGGACAAAGGGAAATCTTTACCTTGTAAATGGGGAAGAAGATATGTGTCTCTTATCTAGAGAGGAAGACAACAAGCTGTGACATAAGATACTTGGTCATCTATGTCAACCATCTATGGAAGATATTTTAAAGTGTGATGCTTCTAGATACCTTTCCAAATTATCATGTGATCACACTCATACGTGTGATGCTTTCCAACAAGGGAAGATCATCTGAAAGATATACAAGACAAAGGAACAGAAATCAACCAGAGTGCTCGAGTTGGTGCATGATGATGTTTGTACACCTATCCCACCAAGAGCCATAAATGGGAAAAGGTATTATATCCTTTTTATTGATGATTATAGCATAATGGATTGGGTATTTGTCATTTCCCATAAGACAGAAGTTTTTAGTTGTATCAGGCAGTATAAGAGGGAATTAGAAAGGATTTTTGGGGAGAAAATTCTGAAGTTTCATACTGATAACGGTATAGAATTCATAAATAGTCAAGTAGAAGACTATCTCGAGAAACACGGGATAAGGAATCAAGTTTCATTATTGAGAACTCCCAAACAGAATGGAGTAGTTGAAAGGAGAAATCGGACAATCAACAACATGGCCAAAACGATGCTTATTGAAAAGGAACTACCAGAGAAATTTTAGAAGGAAGCAGTTTTGACATCGATCTATATTTCGAACAGGTATCTGTTATGTCCAAAGGAAGGGAATAATCCATAAGAAATATGGTATGGAAAGAATCCAACATTGAAATACTTTCGAATCTTTGGAAGTAAGTGCTTTATTATCAACAAAGAAAATCACAAGAAATATGATTCACGAGTAGATGAGGGGATATTCCTTGGCTACTCAGGGAAAATCATAAAATATAAATGCTTCAACAAAAGGTTGGAAAAAATTGTGGAGAGCAACGATGTCACTATAGTTAAAAATGAACAGAATACTCAACGACCCAGTGAACAGTTTATGGATGAAAGTGATGAGGAGGTGAGAAACACAGGGGCAGTAGAAGTGGCATAGGCTGACTCAGAAGAAGATACTGTGAATGAGAAAGAGGAAACAAAATATGAATCTTCTAAGAAGCCAAAGAGTCGAGCTGAAATTGATAGGAAAAATATTATTGGTGATCAGAAAGATCCATTTCAGACTCGAAGAATGAAAGCATCACAGAAAAAATTGTTTTTATCTCAAGTGGAGCCGAAATGTTTTTCTGATGTAGCTAAAGATGAGTACTGGGTTCAGGCTATGAATGAAGAATTAGAACAGATTGAGAAGAATCATACGTGGGAGATTGTTTTGAGGCCATCAAATAAGAACTTCATCTGGACTAAATGGGTCTTTCGCAATAAGATTAATGAAGATGGCATAGTGATTTGAAACAAAGCATGAATGATGTGCAAAGGATACTCCCAAATAGAGGGTATTGATGTTGATGAGACATTTTCACCAGTTTCAAGGCTGGAGACAATTAGATTATTTTTAGCAATAATAGTGCAAAGGAAGTTTAAAGTGTTCCAGATGTATTTCAAATCTGCATTTCTAAATTGGGTTCTGGAAGAAGAGGTGTACATTGAGAAACCAGATGGTTTTCTCATTCATGAGGATGAGAACAAGGTTTTCAGGCTGAAGAAGGTGTTGTATGGGATGAAACAAGCACCAAGAGCATGGTACTCAAGGCTTGACCAGTACTTGAAGAATCTTGGTTTCCAGTGTCGGGGAGTTGATTACAATCTTTATTTTAACAACGATAGTAATCAAAGGATGATGGTGCTGGTTTATGTTGATGACACAATATTTGGAGGATCATATGAAGCTCAGTGCAGATGGTTTTTTGAATTCATGAAAAATGAGTTTGAAATGTCAATGATTGGAGAGATAACATTTTTCCTTGGTCTTCAGGTGAAACAAGGAAGGAATGGAGCATTAATTTCTCAATCCAAATATTCCAAGAAGGTTTTTGGAAGGTTTGGAATGCATAATTCCAATGAGATGAAGACTCCGGTGGCTACCCGAATGAAATTATCAAAAGATGAGGATAGCAAGACAGTTAATATCACAGAATAAAGGCAAATAATTGGAAGTCTATTGTACTTAACTGCAACAAAGCCTGACATTGTTTTCGCCACATGCCAAGCAGTAAGATATCAGAGTAATCCCAAGGAAAGCCACATGATTATAGTGAAAATAATTCTTCGGTATATCAAGGGCACAGTGGACTTTGGTTTGACATATAATGACAAATCTCAGACATAGTTATTGGGATATACTGATGCAGACTGTTCCGATTCAGCAGATGATAGAAAATCAACGTCAGGTGGTTCATTATATCTTGGTGGACTGTGTATTGCTTTGTTAAGCAAGAAGCAGGATTGAATTTCATTAAGCACTATAGAAGCTGAGTATATTGCGACCACTCAAGCATGCACACAATTATTGTGGATGAAGAAATAGCTTGAAGATATGGGAGTTGAAGTGAAGTCTCTAATCGGAATCCAATGTGATAACTCAAGTGCTATCAATCTTAGCAAAAATCTAGTTCATCACTCAAGGACAAAGCACATTGAGATCAAATATCATTTCATCAAGGAGAAGGTGGAGCAAGGTCTTGTGAAGTTGAAGTATGTGCCTACAGAGCTCCAGGTTGTAGATATTCTGACAAAGGCCTTATCAAATGAAGCGTTTGAAAGGAATCTACTAGCTCTGGGAGTTCAGTTGACTCCCCACACTTAAAAGAGTGTGGATGTGGAACCCCCCTCTCCCCGAGGTATGATTTGTTTTTCCCAAATGTGATGATATGTGTTCTCTACTTTGTTACAGACTACAAAGGAGTAACCTTTGGGTTCGTTGACAAAGGGGGAGAAAATAGTGATTGTTCAAGGGGAGACAATGTGGCTATTTGAGAAATCATGACAGATATGGGGAGAAGCTGACAGGTGGAGCAGTGAGATAAGGGGAGAGCAATGAGACTGGGAGAGAATATCAAATCTGACGATGCTAGAAGTGATCGATCAAAGAATAGATATCACGACAGCTAAGGATCTTGATAAAAGCCAAAGAGTGATGTTGGAATGCGGTAATAATATTTCCAAAATTTGGTATCATTTTGGTGTCAATAGTGGGTGTCAGAGTTGAAGTGATTCATTGGTGAACTTTTCATTTACTCTTGTTTCTCACGCCGATCATTGCTCATGTGGGATTATAGTATGTGTTGAGTAAATCCCTGATCACTATCGAAATCACAATAGGTGAATGGTGGCTGAAGAATTAACGATGTATCTTTTTATGGAAGAGTTGTCAACAAACCCAAAGGGGGATATTGTTGGGAAAAAATCCCTCAAGGTATCATTGAAGAATTTTTAATGGGATTGTTCTTGTTGACAAAGTGGACATCTGTGCTAAGATTGTTGACAAAGAAAACCATGACATACAAATTTGTTGACAAAGGGGATTTCATGGTGGCATGTAGAGTTCAAGGGCTCTGGTTAACAATCCATGTTTGATTCAAGAACTTCGACAAAGGAATGGATGATCTGGAGGTGGTACAAAAAGTGCAGATACATCGGCACATTGTCGGTGTATGCTCCTTGGACGTAGCCCAGTGAGGTTGAACCAAGTAAAAATTGTTGTGTCCTGCGGATGATTTACTTTCTGTTTATATTGTGCAATGGAAAAGAGAGAGAAGAGTGTTTTGTTTAAAATCGAAACAAGATCAGAACGGGATTTAACATTAAATTTTTCATACCCTGATTCACCCCCCTCTCAGGGTATTCAGCCTTGTGGACCTAACAATTGGTATCAGAGGGAAATTTTGATATTAGTTCATCTCTCAATGGAGGTCACTAGTCATAAAGGGATCCCGATCTTCGACGGAAAATTTTTTAGCTATGGAAGAATCAGATGAAACACTACTTCCGATCTTTGGGAATGGACGTATTCACAGTAGGAATGCATGGTATAACAGCTGGCATCAACAGTGGGGCATTATCGGAAGCTGAGCGAAGAGAATTGGATGCTGACGCAATTGGAATCAATACTTTAGGGGGAGCCCTATCCAATGATATTTAGACCAAGGTGATGTCATGAAAAACATAACATTCTGTGTGGGAAAATCTGTTGAACATATATCAAGGTGATACAATGGTTAGAGAAGCAAAGCGGCAAGTGTTTTGGAACAAGTATGAAGATCTGATAATGAACCCAAATGAATCTGTTGATGAATTATTTGATGGGGTAAATATTGTTGTGGAGGAAATGAGGGGTCTTGGAGAAGTTATTGAAGATATAAAAATTGTGAAGCACATCCTGAGGAAACTTCCATCTTGGTTCAATCTGAAAGTTTCAGTTTTGTAAGATAAAGACCCTAAAGAGCTGACAATGGATAACCTACATAGTATACTTTTTGCATATGAAATGAGAAATGATGATAATGATGCTATGGAAAAGGGAAAATCCAAAGAAGTGGCATTCAAGGCCATGAAAAATCTCACCGTTGAAGATTCTCTATAAGAAGAAGAGATAAATGAGGTGATGTCATTCCTTTTTTCAAATTTGCAAAGAGGAAAAGGAAAGTTTAAAGGGAAACTTCCACTAGCATACTTTCAATGTGAAAAGGTTGGTCATCTTGTAGCAAGGTGCCCCAAAAGTTTCAAGATAACGACAATGATGATGAAGAAGTTGAAATTCCCAAGATGAAGTCTTCAGCATTTATGAAAAGAAAGAAACAATTTAAGAGAAATTTATTCAAGAAGAAGAATCTTCTTTCACAAGAATTTGAAAGTTCAGAGGAGTCTGAGGATGAAGAGGTTAAGGAGATTGAAAAATGCAAAGATCGTGGGGGAAATGCTATGGTGGAAGTTGTCGGTAGTGCTCAGAAGAAGGAAAAAATCGACATTGAAGAAGAAGAAGAAGTTGAAGGAAGAGTTGATATGCAAGCTGAGTTAGAGGCTACTCTTAAAGAGATAGATGTTTGGAGGGCTAAAACAAAGAAATCCAACAAAGTTGTCTATGATGCCAAACTATACATACAGTAGCAAGAAGAAGAGAATTCTGAGTTAATAGAAGAAATTGATAAACTCAGGTCATCAGTACCAGAGAATTTAGAACCAGTTAGTGTGTATAAAATCAGGATTGAAGAACAGAAGAAGGAGATCGATGAATTAAATATCACAGTGAAGGATCAAATCAAGTGTATCGAAGAGATTGAAGAATAAGTTGTTAGTATGGTGAAAAAATTTAAGGATCATGGAAAACCATTGATTCCCAACACGTTCTTGGGAAAGAAGAATATTTTGAATACTGGAAAGATGAAAGAGGAGCCTAGTAGTTCAGCAGGAAAGAAGCATCAATCATGCTCAGTCATTAAGGAGGATTTGGGGCTTGATCAAAAATAGAAAGTAGTTAGAGCTGAAGCCAGACCACAAGCACCTGTTCCGAATAAGATTGATGTGGGTATAAAACAGAATCATAAAACTCAAAGAGCTTAAGGGACTACTGGCAGTACAAAAGTGACATGTAGGAATGCACCTTTCATCAGGTGTTATTGGTGTGGAAATATGGGACCGTCACAAAATGTATGTTCTATAGCCAAGAGATACCGAAGGGCACAAGAACAACAATGTCATCCAAACAGAGATCAATATTATAGAACATCCATTGAAGGTCATTGTTTTTGGTGTGGAGTATTTGGTCACATGGCTAGATATTGCACATCAACCATTCAAAGAAATGTGCCAAAACAAAACTCGAGCAGTCGTAAGCTGCTAGTTAGGGAATCAACAAGTGAGATGAAAACACAAAATCGATTTGAAGCTCTAAAAGATGAAGCTGATTTGTCACACTCTAAGGAATATCAAATTCTCCAAACCACAACGAGTGTGAAGTCAAAGACATGGATCAAAAATAAAAAGGATTAGAAGGCAGTAGTTGCAGAAATTTACCTTAAAGCTTTAGATCGTTTAGGAGTATAGATCCTTGATAGTGATTGCACATCCCATATGAAAGGTAACAAGGATCTCATTACAGGCATTAAATATGAAAAATAAAGAGTTGTCAAGTTTGGGAACGATGAAGGGCTGAAGATTATTGGTTCCGGAAAGGATAAATTTGGGGGAAAATAAATAAGACGTGCTGATATCTTGGTCATAGAGGTCCTCAGTCATAACTTGCTTACTGTCAGTCAACTATGTGACTCTGAGCACTCTATCTGTTTTACCAAGAAGATGTGTGTTGTGAAAGGAAAAGATGGAGCAATTGTTCAACAGGGAAAAAGGACAAAGGGAAATCTTTACCTTGTAAATGGGGAAGAAGATATGTGTCTCTTATCTAGAGAGGAAGACAACAAGCTGTGACATAAGATACTTGGTCATCTATGTCAACCATCTATGGAAGATCTTGTAAAGTGTGATGCTGCTACATACCTTTCCAAATTATTACGTGATCACACTCATACGTGTGATGCTTTCCAACAAGGGAAGATCATCAGAAAGATATACAAGCCAAAGGAACAGAAATCAACCAGAGTGCTCGAGTTGGTGCATGCTGATGTTTGTACACCTATCCCACCAAGAGCCATAAATGGGAAAAGTTATTATGTAATTTTTATTGATGATTATAGCAGAATGGATTGGGTATTTTTCATTTCCCATAAGACAGAAGTTTTCAGTTGTATCAAGCAGTATAAGAGGGAATTAGAAAGGATTTTTGGGTAGAAAATTCTGAAGTTTCATACTGATAACGGTACAGGATTCAAAAATAGTAAAGTAACAGACTATCTCGAGAAACACGGGATAAGGAATCAAGTTTCATTATTGAGAACTCCCCAACAGAATGGAGTAGTTGAAAGGAGAAATCGGATAATCAACAACATGGCCAAAACGATGCTTATTGAAAAGGAACTACCAGAGAAATTTTGGAAGGAAACAGTTTTGACATCGGTCTATATTTCGAATAGGTATCTGTTATGTCCGAAGGAAGGGAAGAATCCATAAGAAATATGGTACGGAAAGAATCCAACATTGAAATACTTTCGAATCTTTGGAAGTAAGTGCTTCATTATCAACAAAGAAAATCACAAGAAATTTGAGTCACGAGGAGATGAGGGGATATTCCTTGGCTACTCAGGGAAAATCATAGAATATAAATGCTTCAAAAAAAGGTTGAAAAAAATTGTTGAGAGCAATGATGTCACTATAGTTAAAAATGAACAGAATACTCAATGACCCAGTGAATAGTTTCTGGATGAAAGTGATGAGGAGGTAAGAAACACATGGGGAGTAGAAGTGGCATAGGCTGACTCAGAAGAAGATACTGTGAATGAGAAAGAGGAAAAAAAATCTGAATCTTCTAAGAAGACAAAGAGTCGAGATGAAATTGATAGGAAAAATATTATTGGTGATCAGAAAGATCCAGTTCAGACTCGAAGAATGAAATCATCACAGAAAAAATTGTTTTTATCTCAAGTGGAGCCGAAATGTTTTTCTGATGTAGCTAAAGATGAGTACTGGGTTCAGGCTATGAATGAAGAATTAGAACATATTGAGAAGAATCATACATGGGAGATTGTTTTGAGGCCGTCAAATAAGAACGTCATCAGGACTAAATGGGTCTTTCACAACAAGATTAATGAAGATGGCATAGTGATTTGAAACAAAGCATGAATGATGTGAAAAGGATACTCCCAAATAGAGGGTATTGATGTTGATGAGAAATTTGCACCAGTTTCAAGGCTGGAGACAGTCAGATTATTTTTAGCCATAATAGTGCAAAGGAAGTTTAAAGTGTTCCAGATGTATTTCAAATCTGCATTTCTAAATTGGGTTCTGGAAGAAGAGGTGTACATTGAGAAACCAGATGGTTTTCTCATTCATGAGGATGAGAACAAGGTTTGTAGGCCGAAGAAGGAGTTGTATGGGATGAAATAAGCACCAAGAGCATGGTACTCAAGGCTTGACCAGTACTTGAAGAAGCTTGGTTTCCAGCGTTGGGGAGTTGATTACAATATTTATTTTAACAACGATAGTAATCAAAGGATGATGGTGCGGGGCTATGTTGATGACACAATATTTGGAGGATCATATGAAGCTCAGTGCAGACGGTTTTTTGAATTCATGAAAAATGAGTTTGAAATGTCAATGATTGGAGAGATAACATTTTTCCTTGGTCTTTAGGTGACACAAGGAAGGAATGGAACATTAATTTCTCAATCCAAATATTCCAAGGAGGTTTTAAGAAGGTTTGGAATGCATAATTCCTATGAGATGAAGACTCCGGTGGCTACCCGAATGAAATTATCAAAAGATGAGGATATTGAGATAGTTAATATCACAGAATACAGGCAAATCATTGGAAGTCTATTGTACTTAACTGCAACAAGGCCTGGCATTGTTTTCGCCACATGCCAAGCAGTAAGATATCAGAGTAATCCCAAGGAAATCCACATGATTATAGTGAAAAGAATTCTTCGGTATATCATGGGCACAGTAGACTTTGGCTTGACATATAATGACAAATCTCAGACATAGTTATTGGGATATACTGATGGAGACTGTGCTGGATCAGCAGATGATAGAAAATCAACGTCAGGTGGTTCATTATATCTTGGTGGACTGTGTATTGCTTTGTTAAGCAAGAAGCAGGATTGAATTTCATTAAGCACTGTAGAAGCTGAGTATATTGCGACCACTCAAGCATGCACACAATTATTGTGGATGAAGCAATAGCTTGAAGATATAGGAGTTGAAGTGAAGTATCTAATCGGAATCCAATGTGATAACTCAAGTGCTATCAATCTTAGAAAAAATCCCGTTCATCACTCAAGGACAAAGCACATTGATATCAAATATCATTTCATCAAGGAGAAGGTGGAGCAAGGTCTTGTGAAGTTGAAGTATGTGCCTACAGAGCTCCAGGTTGTAGATATTATGACAAAGGCCTTATCAAAGGAAGCGTTTGAAAGGCATCTACTAGCTCTGGGAGTTCAGTTGAATCCCCGCACTTAAAAGAGTGTGGATGTGGAACCCCCCTCTCCCCGAGGTATGATTTGTTTTTCCCAAATGTGATGATATGTGTTCTCTACTCTGTTACAGACTGCAAAGGAGTAACCTTTGGGTTCGTTGACAAAGGGGGAGAAAATAGTGATTGTTCAAGGGAGAGACAATGTGGCTATTTGAGAAATCATGACAGATATGGGGAGCATCTGACAGGTGGATCAGTGAGATAAGGGGAGAGCAATGAGACTGGGAGAGAATATCAAATCTGACGATGCTAGAAGTGATCGATCAAAGAATAGATATCACGACAGCTAAGGATCTTGATAAAAGCCGAAGAGTGATGTTGGAATGCGGTAAGAATATTTCAAAAATTTGGTATCATTTTGGTGTCAACAGTGGGTGTCAGAGTTGAAGTGATTTATTGGTGAACTTTTCATTTACTCTTGTTTCTCACGTTGATCATTGCTCATGTGGGATTAGAGTATGTGTTGAGTAAATCCTTGATCACTATCGGAATCACAATAGGCGAATGGTGGCTGAAAAATTAACGATCTATCTTTTTATGGAAGAGTTGTCAACAAAACCAAAGGGGGATATTGTTGGGAAAAAATCCCTCAAGGTATCATTGAAGAATTTTTGACAGGATTGTGCTTGTTGACAAAGTGGACATATGTGCTAAGATTGTTGACAAAGAAAACCATGACATACACATTTGTTGACAAAGGGGATTTCATGGTGGCATTTAGAGTTCAAGGGCTCTGGTTAACAATCCATTTTTGATTCAAGAACGTCGACAAAGGAATGGATGATCTGGAGGTGGTACAAAAAGTGCAGATACAAGGTGGCGCCATTTTCCAGTGTTTGCCAAATATTTGGGCCTGAAATCGACAAATCGAGAAAAGTGGTTTTTGTCAAAGGGACTTGCGTTCCATGTACTTTAAGGAGAGGAAACTTGAATGCCATATGTTTTTCAAGATTAGAACATCAAAATATGGAAAAGGGATAAGGGTCACGCAAGTTTTGAGTTTGGTCGCGCAAGTGACTAGCGCGGCAGAGACTTGCATGCTAAAAAATGTGCGTCGAGGGGAGACTTGCACGTCGTCGAACAGGGTGTACAAATGCCTATAAATATAGGTCGACCCCTCCTCATTCGGTGTAGAGTTGAAAAATTAAAAAAATCAGAGCTCTTGTCGCACAGGTGTGGTGGTCGCGCAATTGTGGTGTGGTTGCGCAAGTGGAAGTTGCTTGCCAAGTGATAGTTGTGCACCTGAGGTGGTTTGGGCGAGGAAGGAAGTGAGACGCGCAAGTTTGGAGTAGCAGAAGCTTGTGTCACGCAAGTGGTTGAGGTGGAATTATGTTCTAGTTTTGACTTGCATGCCGAGACTTATGCGCCGACTTAGAGAAGGGCTCCAAGTAAGGGTGATTTATAACAGCGGTTCAGGGCTGCGTGAAAGCTGGAAGATTGCCCGATACCTTCGGTGCAAAGTGAGATTCATCTACGGGTGAAAGTTGGACTTCAACAAAGCATCTAAATACAATAGAGGATGCATTCATTAGTGATAATGAAGAGACCTACAGGTCTATAAACTGTGAGTGGATCCTTTCCAGAGTAGTGAGTAAAAGAAGAGGAAGAAGGTGATCCTCTCCACCGGCAGTGAGCCAGAGAGAGAGAAACAGGGAGTGACCCTTGGGAAAGTAGTGACCTGACCCTAAACATTGTAAAGGAAGTGATCCTAGGAATAGAAGTGATCTATCCTGAACCTTTTAAATATCAATATGATTATAGTGGATTTGGTACATCGGCACATTGCTGGTGTATGCTCCTTAGACATAGCCCAGTGAGGTTGAACCAAGTAAAAATTGCTATATCCTGTGCATGCTTCACTTTTTGTTTATATTGTGCAATGAGAAAGAGAGAGAATAGTGTTTTATTTAATAGTGAAACAAGATCCGAATGGGCTTTAATATTAAATTTGGCATACCCTGATTCACCCCCCTTTCAGGGTATTCAGCCTTGTGGAACTACCAATTATCTTCCCCAAAAACATTTCAAATCCCAAAAATTAATCTCAAGTTCCTTTCTAGAACCACAAATATTCCTAAACAATTAAAATAAATGAGTCTTTACACAAATGTAAACAATTTTATACCTCAACAAATTTAGGGTTGTTAAAATTTTGTTGGGCTATTATGGGTAAGAAAACTCTTATCTAACCCAGTGTGGTGTAGGATAATACAAAGTGGGTAAATATTTATCTGAAGTATATTATTTCATATTAGAGTTGGTATAATACAACTCCATTCATCAATTAATACCTTTGAGATTTAAGGTTTGGGATAATGTATTCTTGAAATTAACTCTTAGATTGGGGAATAAATTAAAAGGGATGGGAGGGAAATATATGATAATATAAGTGGGGTCTTTTGAGATTTTTGAGGGAAATAGTGAAGTAACTATATGTTGTATTTTCTAAAATATTATGTGGTGGTTCATAATGAATTTCATGTTTCTTATTTTAAGAAGTATTAATCAAACCCCAATCATGTTTTTAGGTGGTAGGTAGTTGGGTTTTCACTTAATGATTCTTATATAGAAATACTAATTCAAGTTATGTATTATGAATAGAATATCCTTTAAGGGTATAGGAGTCCTTTAGTTCAAGTTTTATAATAGTACATGACAACCCAAAAATAGAACTGGAAAAGGGGGAGAGTGATGTGGGACTAGTGGACAGATATATTTCTTGATAAGCGTTCCTAGTGAATTTTTATGGAAGAAAATATCTATAGTTAGGTGAATTATAATGCTCAATATTTAGGAAGTGTGTTTTTTTAAAATTTTAAATGGATATCACATGTAATATTGATATGTAAAAAACGTTTCATGGATTATTAACATTTAAATTTATGAAATGTATGGATATATAGTTTCAAAATAATGTTTTTATTAATTTATTTGATCTGAAATGGGGTGTTTACCTCGAGGCCTATGTTTTTCAAGAATTTGGATTTCTAAGGGAAGTTTGGTGGAGTTTCTATTAGGATAAATGGACACTTTAATGGTCCTAGATATATTGCAAGGTAAATATGCATTATATGTTTTAAAATCCAGAAGTTATTGCATAGTTCTATGAATAGTCTCAAATATCATGTATAGTAACTATTCATTTTATGAATTTTATGTATTTGAGGCTTTTATGGTCACCTACATGGTCCTAGGAACCATGCATGATGACCGCGAGTTCAAGGTCAAGTGACATGTTTTCATTATTTTATAGCTAAAACCTCTACGAAACAACTTTTTCATCCTACAAAACTCCCTTGGGAGATTTTTTGATCTCCCAACCACTCATCAATAAATCTAATGCACGGGTTGTTGGATTGGACTATGAGTCTTAGATAAACCTAAGATCTAGTTATACTCTCTTATTTTTTCTTGTTCTCTATCTTAAATGTTAACACTGGGATATCAGATCTTTGAATCTATAGTAATGGATTAATGATTTTATTTTTTAATTATTAGGTATTTGTGAAATTATCCTTTTGACTTGATTTATAGACTGATAATTCCAAAACTTCAAAAAAATGACATGACTAGAATGATAACATTGATCTCTTATATGAATTAGCTAATTTATAATGTGTGGTTGAATTATATTTGTTTATTTAAGAACTTATATCCTTGATTTTTGTGGAAATTTTGTATTTATACAATAACCTTTATTTTTAAAGTAATTGGATTTTGAAGAAAATTAGTGGTTTTTAATAATCATTATTATTTTGAAAGTAATTTGGATATTGAAACCAATATTTACTTATAATTTGAATATAGAATTTTAAATGAGGAATTCAATATTTTACAATTTAATTTGATTTTAATGAAATCCCGATTTTTTTATTTAAATTGATTTACATGATTTGAAATTGATAATATATTTAAGTATGAGAATCGACTATGTATTTTGGTATATATCACACTAGGCGTGTTAATTTTTAAGAATGGTTTAGTGAGAAATTGTTTTTGAAAACTAAAAGTTTCATCCATTATGATTTGTGGAATATAGAGGGTGCATTAAGGAAAATAATGGTTGTAATAACAAAGGTTGAAAGGTGACACTTAATCTTCTATGAGTTTCGATATAATAATAAATTTTACACATTGGAAAAGTTAACCAGCATTCAAAATTGTAGAAATATGTGTTTTATATTAGATTATGCCTAGAATAACTCATGGTCTGACCTCCCTAATCCATGAAATTAGTCATTTAACCCAATGGGTCTCCTTTAATACCTAGTTCACATTCTGAAAACACTATAAACTATTAGTAACTTAGTTCGATTATGAGACTAATAACTTCCCCCACATGCCAAAAAATTTTATTTCAATGTGATTCATCCTCAATCACACACAACATGAGAAAATTCCTAGGAGGTTACCTATCTTGAAACTATTCCCAGCCAGGCACACTTAACTTTGGAGTTTTAATCAATTAGACTCCAAAAAATAATGGTTCACCTTGTTGAAATGGTTAGTACCATTTAATATTTAAAGTACCACTTTTCCAAGGGTGTTATACCCCCTCCCCACCTAAAGCGCAACACCCTTATTGTGGACCCTACAACTCAAACCTAGTTAGTGCCTCTACACATTATCCTGGTTATTGACTATGATACAATTGTTCATGAACCGACCTCCCCATTCCATAAGAATAATCATCTGATCAAATGGGTCTCTTATAATACCTTAGCTTCCTTCCCCAAGGTTAATTATCAGACTAACAAGGTGGTAACCCATCTTGAAACTACTCTAGACCTGTCACACATAACTATATATTTTTAATTAGGAAGACTCCTAAAATTAAATCTTCTCCATGATGAAATGGGAAATACTATTAAGTATTTAATTCTTACTTTTACAAGGGTGTTACACTCCCCCCTTTAAAACATAATGTTCTCATTATGGACCCACACCACAAACCCATGCAGTGTCTCTACACTTCATCCTGAGTATTTACTATGATTCCATTTTTTATGACTCGATCTCCCCATTCCATGAACTTGGTCTCCTGATCACATGGATATCCTATAATACCTTGGTTTCCTTCCCTCGGGTCAATTATAAGACAAATTATTGTCTCTATAGGCCAACACATCTTCTTCTAGTGTTATTTTTCCTCACTCACACATAACTTGAGAAACATTCGAAGAGGTCACTCATCTTGACAGTACTCCAATCCAAGCACACTTAACTATGGATTTTTAATCAAGAAAGATCCTAAAAAAAAATGGTTCACCTTTTTGATATGGGTAGTACCATTTAGTAATTTAAGGGTTCCTTTTCCAAGGGTGTTACGCTCTCACCCAATTTAAAGCACAATTCCCTAATCGTAAAACTCACTCCTCAAACCCAAGTAGTGCCTCAATATTTCATCTTGAGTATTAGATATAATACCATTTATTATGACCCAACCACCCTATCCCATGAACATGGTCATTTGACCCCATGGGACTCCTGTAATACCTTTATTTCCATACTTGGTGTCACTTACCAGAATAATGACTATCCCCATCTAGACACTACTTTATTACAAGAACACCTAACTAGGGAGTTATAATTTGATAGGATCTTTAATAGAATGGAATAACTTGTTGAAATGGGTAGTACCATTTAGTCTTTTAAGTATTAAATTTCTATTAGTGTGACACCCATCCCCCTTTAAATCCTAATTCCTTAATTTTGGACCCCACACCTCAAACCCAGACAATTCCTCTACACTTTATCCTAAGTATTGGCTGTGATACCATTTATCATGAACCAACCACTTCAGTCTATGAAATTGGTAATATTACCCATTGGGTCTCCTAAAATAATTTTTTTTTACCTTCCCAAGACACCATAGTATATTACCCACTAGGTTTACTTATTAGACTAATGAATGTCCCCATTGGCCAACACATGTTATTTCAGTGTGATTTTTTCTAACTCACACACACCTTGCAAAACTTCCTAGGAAGTCACCCATAATGAAATTAATATTTTCTAAACACATATAACTATGGAGTTTTAATCAAGTTGTCTCTAGAAAATTAATATTCTCAGGGGATCATGAAGTCACCATGAAGGGGGGGGGGGTGGATCATGGGTGACCTAAATTTTCCTCATTAAGTTCAAATTAAATTACTCCTTCCTTTATGATCAAACTCATATTATAGGTTAGGATATATGTATATTTAAGAACTCACACTCACCACTTTCCCATTATTCTATGAAGATGATGTAATGAAAATAGTATACATGGGTTTTTGTAAGGTTTGGTCCCAATGTGGGTACCTAAACCATGTTACATATAGAATCACCCATGACATATATTCTCTAATATAATATCCATCACTAATGACAACTAGTGTGGGAAGAAATCACCCTAAAACATTGGAATTCATCACACACACTTCCAAGACCACAATATTACACATTACTCATGAAAAATACTTTTTACTCTATAGTAGGATTGATATATCTGTTTATATTATAATCATTAGTATTTAAGTAATATCCTCAAAATCCTCAAGGTTAGTTCTTTGAATCCCTTTTTATCTTCCATAGTACTATGCTTTAATTTCCACCCTGTATTTATACTTATAGAAGAGTGTTCTTTTGTAACTCTAAATGATTTGATATTCAACTTATAAAACTCCCATAGGTCAACACTTGATGTTAGTCTAGATCTCCTCCATTCATCCTTCTCAATCCAAGAAACTCACTCAGTAATTCAAAACATCAAGTTTCAATCTTCTCAACTTCGAACCTTCTGATATTCAAATGGAAGTACTTGGTTGGATGCTTCCTATATTTTTTAATCACTAGTTCTCTAAATTATTCTTAACTTCTAAATAATTAACTCAAGTGTTTTCATCTATTTATATAGGAAATATTCCTTTGATATATATAGGGAACTAGTGGGATTCATTTTAAAATACCCACTATCCCAACTTTTGAATTGAACTCATTCAATATGTTATGATGATATCATAATTTGACTCATCAGAGCTCCCCAAAAACGTATCATAAAAATATTATACTCTTCCTAAAATATTAGCTTCATTAATAATGTTTCTATCCATGAATATCTCAGTTTAAATTTCTATCTCAATATCATCAGAATATTTGACTTTACAAAAATGTAAAATCATTCTCGCATCTTCCAGTAAACCATCTTTTGATGCATTCAATTTTCTCCTTATGATTATGGATTTTCCTCAACTCAATATTATATATAATTTATAAATTTGAACATTTTATAGAATGATTCATCTGAATCTGGTGGTATCTATCTAATGTACCTTCATTTAGTTTGAAATGGGATTTCATAATATTCTCTTAATTGTATCAACATCAACCTCCAGATTCCAATGTTTTGAACTTACACTTATATAGGATAAACTAATCTTCCAAAAATTATTATTTTAGGAATCTTCAAAAGCTTATCATAATTTATATGATTCTTTATTAAAATTTCATTTGATGATCAATCTTATGGTAATATTCTAAACTTTATAATTCTTTACATAGATCCTCATATTTTAATGAGAAGGATTTTATAAACTAAACTCAACCTGGATCACCATAGGTATTATTATAAAGGTATGTTATTATAATGTATGTATATAATATAATCACCTTAATTATTCTTTAGAAACCTTCAATGGTCCATATTTACAATATCGTGATTCTGGAAACTTTCAACATTATTCTACACCTACTACAATGTGTATCTTTAGTAAAATTCATAAAAAAAACATTCTAAAATATACTCTTTATGGTGATTCACTTCATTAATTTTATATTTTTTGGCTGAAAATCTCTTTTCAAGGTGAAAGTCACTTTACATTCCTCAATAATTAATCATCAGGACTTCATTAACCCATTAGTGTAGTTCTTTATTCATATGATCTTCGTTTCATCAACTTCATCATTTTTCTTCTGATGGTTTTACCTTTGAGCTTATATTCTTCAATTGATCTTCTTAATGTTCTTAAGAACATTCCTCCTTCTAAATATTAATTAGGTTCATTAATATCCCTATCTACTAGCTCCAAAAATGAATTACTTCCCATCATATTTTGGAATTATATCATGCATATTCAGTGTTCCTGCTTCCAATGATTCCTCCATCCAGTGTTTTTCTTACAGTGGATTTCTTATGAAACAACCATATGAATCTTTTTATTCAATTTACTCATTGACTTTAATATAAAATATTTACAAGAAAAAAATATATCATCATCATCATCTGATGGTAACTTCAATCTTTCCCTTTGTATTTTTTATCAATACACATTCAAATTACTAAAGTTAATGATATTTATCCCCATTAATAGAAATAAAACCAAAGAATCATTTTATCTTATTATTCTAAGGGATTTAAGTGAGGGACCAATTTTATTCATCAATTTTCTCCCCCATTAATTATTTGAATTTGAATTCTCCTTATTGATTTCTTGGGGTGAGGGAAGAACTTTATTCACACCTTTTTTTCATCTCTCATTTTCATCTGTTAAATTGAATGTAAACATGAACTCCTTGAGAGAAGGATCTAATAACTTTCCTTAATAGAATAATTAAAAAATCAACCAACTCTAAGTCTATGTGATCCATACATGGTTTAGGAAAAACGAATTATTAACATGGATATTAAATTTGTCCAAAACATTCACCAAGTGATGTAATCTTTTATAAAATATACTTTTAGGGGAAAGTTCATCATATTTTCATTCAACTTAATTCTCTACATTTATCTCAACAAATTGATCACAAACATTCAATAACAAAAATGAGTAGGTTTGTCCCCATTTGTTTTTAAATTCTCACTTTGTCATCAACAAATCAATTTTATACCTTTTTATTTGTACTTAAATTTTCATAAGAGCATTGGGGAGTATAGAAAATGTACCTTAAAGATCATAACTAATTTGATTATATAAATATTTAGTATTTAGAATATCTTCATAATCCAAATCATGTTCTTCCAGGTACTTCAATCTATAATCCACTGGATTTTTTAACATTTGGTGTTGGAACACCTTGGTTTTCCAGAATATTGAATTTTTTAAATCAACATATAAATATATCAAAATAAGCAGATTTATCATTAATTTATGTCCCCCGAGTAACATCTACCTCAATTACCTTTCTTAATAAAAACATTTGGATTAATTAGGAATAATTTTTATCTTCCATTATATTCAATTATATAAATAATTTTGAGAAGTTTTCTCTACCTGGAAACTCCCTTCACTCTAGATTCCCTTTTATTCATGCTTTCCCCTTAGGTTTTCATAGTATCGGACTTCCTAGGATTCATGTATTTATTCACCATTAATTTATTTTTACTTTCCATGTAAAATTATTTTTAAAATCATCTAAAAAGGAACATAAATTCTTATTTCCCAATTATTTTAACCTCCTTTGTTCCTTTAACTATTATTCCTATACAATCAAAAAAGCCTGCAGAACATGTTTTTCTTTATTCTTGCACTTAGAATTCATTTTCAGAACAAAATTTATATATTTTAATGATCTTTTACTTTATTTTCATACTTCTCCTATCATGATATAATTATCCTGAAATTTTTAGAAGTGTGGCTGACCAACTTACACCTTCCAACCAACTTATTATCTTTTGGTAAGTTACTCTTAAAAGGTAATTTTAGATAAACTTATAATTCTACATCAGGTATGTCTTCCAAAATTATAATACACTTGTTTTATTCTTGGATAGACTATATATTTTTTTCTAAATCTGTATTCCATTAACTTGTAAATTCATGGTGTGTTTACAACTATCTATTAAGTGAACTTTTATTCCAAAAAAGATTCATATTTTCTTCAGTAGGGAATATTCTGAAACTTTATTCTTGGGTGAAAACTCCATTATAGTATCTGGTTTTTTTCACCATAATATAGAATTATAATCTATCTTCTTTACATTTTCATTAAGCTTTTATGTCCTACATCCATTAGTAGGATATGAGTTGTGTTTGGTAATAGTGAACCAACAATTTTCTTCATCATGACTATTTCTTCCATAATATCCACAAAAATTGTCAATATTTTAAAATATGTTAGATATTAGTATATGTTTTCTTATTTTTTACGGTTAGGTATACTTATACAAGTTTCCCTTTACTTTAATTTTGTTGACCATTAATGTTGAAATTATTTTTTATCTATACATTGGATTATTACTTCCAACTTTATAGAAGAGGATGATTTCTAAATTTTCTTCACCTACCTTCATCTAGAACTAAACCCTACACTATTCAAAACATTTGTGTTAGTGTATACAGATTCATCAGAACATGGTATTACCTTTTTATTAAACTTATCTAAAGATGATACTTATTATTATATTATATTATTCCTACTATTAGATTAATTCTTTCTAAAAGTAAAACTTTCTTTAGAAACATATATAGTATCTATTATCACATCTTTATGTGATTATTCAACTTGAACATCTTCCATGTTTTTAAATTTTATCTCTAACATAAGACACTTTAAATTCAAAACATTATTTTATTTTTTTAAGAACTCCACAATCTCGTCACATCCATTTTCAACTTTATAAAATTTTCTTCCTGAATCTTACTTTATTTTTTGTAAATAATTATAAATATATTAGATTTTTATGGATTTGATCTCGATTTTAGAGCTCTTGATATTCCTAATTTATTTTTATGCATGGAATACTTATAATTTTTTAAACTGTTGTATTTATAATAATCAATCCTTTTAAATTATTGTTCAACCATGATAAATTTTTCATTGAAAATTATCACTGATAGTTCCTTAGCTTCCAAAAGTTCTGTGAGAGTCTTTAACTTTTGGATGTATATCTTGCATATATGGAGTTACTAATTATGATGATTCCTCTATCTAGAGTTTCTTCTTCTAATGTATTTCTTCTATAAAAGTTATAGGAATCCTTTCCATAAATTTACACATTTAATTTTCAACAAACTATTGAAAACAAATATAATATATCATCATAATCTTCAAATAATAACTTAAAAAAGGTTCACATTGTTGACATGGGTATTACTATTTAGTCTTTTATGAAATAAATTCCCATGGGTGTTACCGAATTATTTTTCATGGTTAATTGATTGTTGGTAAATTAGAAATTTTTATCGTAATTTGTAAAATGATCATACTCTATCATTTTTTAAAAGGATTTTTTTCTCAAAATAGGAAATAAATGATGATTTTATAGAAAATTTGTTTTTTGGGAGAAAACATGGTTTTTTTTGATTTATTGAAAAATGATAAAATTTATTTTTGTAATTTTAAAATTTTCTTGTAAAATATTTTTTTGGTTTCGAAAAGTTTGGATATATAAAATGTTTTTTTAAATAATTTCTGATCATAGTTAATTTTCAATACATAATAGAATTATTGTTCTAGGAATGTATAATAGAGTAATTGGGAAATTATATTGAGTTTATACTCACCCACAAAATGCAAAATTTAATGGATATATAGATATTATAGAATTTTATGTGTGTAAATGGAATACATCATTATTCATTAGTGGTGATATATAGAGATATAAATTTAGGTTTATAGATTTAGTCTATGTTGGGTTAACCATAACCAAAACTAATTTAACCCAAATGTGAACACAAACCATTTAAATAAATGTTTTGACCCAACATGAAAAATTAGTAAAATGGTTAAATAAAATATAACTTGTCTAACATTTTAAATAAAAATGAATCAAAAATTGACTTATTTGGCCGTTTTAGCTATAAAAATGTAAAAAAACAAACTGTTTCACTTGTTTAACCTCAATAATAAAAACAACCCATACCATATAACCTAAATAAACTAAATAAAAAAACAAAACTAAATTGAGTAAATGAAATAAAGATAATAAATTTTATCAAGTAAAAGGGCTACATGATTTATGATAGGTTAACCCAAACCCAAACAGGATATTATTCAAGCTAAACAGGTCGACCTGATTATAAACCAAACCTGCTTACACTCAACTGAATTTATTTAATGCTTGAGTTAAAAGGATGGGTTATTATGTTGGATAAAACATTACCTCCTCTTGTGAATTTCTATTTCACATTAGAGTTATGGTAGAGGATATTACAGGTCATGGTTGAAGAATTTTATAAGTAATGTTGGATTATATCACTTTTTTTATTAGGTATGTTATTGTTTTGATGATATTTTTAAAACAAGTTTATTTTCACTATTTCATGATGTTTAATTGGTTTTTAATTCAAGGAATTTTTACATGAACATGAATTTTTATAATTTTATCCTTAAGTAAAAATAATTCCCCATGGTTTCATTTATCCCTCACCACGTATCAATAGACCTTGGAGACTGGGGTTGATCTTGAGGTTGTGTAGAATCTGAACTCAAATTTTGAGAGTCTGGATTTGTGGTGTTAAAATACTATTAATCCATATTATTCTATCATTTAGAGTTATTTGTCTTCCACTTCTTCCATATCATCATAATTTTTATTATTTTTCACTAGAATATTTTTATTTCAAAACTTCCTTCATGATTTTACTCTATAGAATATATCAGTGAACTTATATATATATATTACATTATTATTATTTATCATCATCATACCACTTGATTTTATTCTTCTAGGTAATAAATTTTTTTACATTTAAAATAATAAAGTATAAGATTTCCTTTAAACTTAATAATTCCTTTTAAATTATGATTTAAAAATTGACCATAAATGTTTTCTATTATTATGAATATTTTTAATAGAGATATTTTTCATGATTTTTAGGTCCATATCATTTTGTTCATTATTTAGATATTTCATTCAATCAAATCCTTAACCATTTATCCTTATATCATATACTTATAAGGTTTTTTGAGAATCATCTAATGTTTTCGATGAATATCTCTCTCTTCAATCATAGTGATTTGTGTGTTGAAGTTTAGCAGAAATATTTTTATACGATTTTCACACTTTACACAATAGTGATTGTCTCTCTTAAGCATCAAGACACAAATTTTATATATATAAAAAAAATTAAAAAATACATCATAAATATTTATGTTTGATGTTTTTATGTCCCTTAAATCAATACTTAAAACATTAATCTTTTTCTCCTTTACTTTAGAGTCACTGAAATTCTTATTTTGTTTTTCTGATATAGCATTTGAGGATGTGGAAGTGATGAATTTAATATATTTTATATTAGTGAGAGTTGCCTCTAATATATATACTGGTTTTTCATATTTTTTAAATTCATTTTTTTGAATTTTCCTCAATTTTTTTACAAGTAAAATATCTTATAAAATGTCTTGAAAAACATTTAAACTAAGTGGTATCAAATAGTGAATCATCCCCCTCTTACACATGAAATATTTTTTCAACTTTTTTTAATATAAAATTATGAATATTATTATGGAGTTTTAAATTAAATATTTAGAGGATTTTGATAACCCATTTATGGGTGACTCATGATGCTTTGACTTTGATGAAATCATGGAATCTTTTTAGAGAATATCATTGTGAAAGAAAAGGGTGATATTTTAGAAATAAATTACACTAATAATGGGGAATATTTCATAGAATTCGATAATGGAAGAAAATTGGACATTATCAAGACTTGACATGGTGGAAAGATAATAGATAAGATATTTATTCATGTATTATAGATCTATCTTTGACTAAGATTTTTTTTCAATTATCGAAAATCATAGAGATTAATTTGTATAGAATATTTGGGATCTAGTAATTATGGAATATTTGACTGGATATTTTGGAATATGTTAATATAGGATACAGGGAAAGAATATAATGGAAAAATAGGGTCCTGATACTTGGAATAGGGATCGAACACCTAAGCTACTATAGTTTTATGTTATTCTTTCACCACCTGAGGAGTTACTATACCATATTGAAGATTCCATAGAGGAGTCCAATATCTATAGATTTAGATAGGATTTGATTTTTTATTTGTTTTTAATGTGTAATAATGGGATACATTATTTTTATAAGTCTTATTAATTCAAGTAAGTTTTCCATTGCTTTTAAATAGTTTCTTATTTATTTTAGTTATATTTCCTCTTCTATGATGTATGGAAAACTCATGAGTTATGATCGATAAACTATTATTGGATAACTTCATAGGATAGGGTGGGATCGATAGAAAAGGATGTGTATATCATGTTTTACATTATGTTTTCTCATGATTTTGACTTATTAAATAGTATCATGTCATGAAACTAATTCTTATATCACATTTTCAATTAAACAATAAAGAGATGCGTTTTTAATGAATGAAACCCAAACTGGCAGAGATAATTAATTCATGAGATTGAATTGGATTTTTCTTTTCTTTTTAAATTGGAACCTAATTTGTTTTTTTATTCTTATGACCATTAAAATTTGGTTTGTTTAGGTAGCATCGAAAAAAATTTACCATATGGATTCTAATTTCATTTATAATCATGAAACTATTAATTTAATTAATATTATGTCTAGATTTGAATAATTTTAAATAAAAAAATCCTTGGAAGTTGATTTCACTATCTTAATTGTTTTTTATTTTATATAATCCATTAACTCACTAATTCAATTTAGTTTACTTTATATTTCAAATAAATTTTTTGAAAAAAATGTTAAGATCTAACAATTAGTTGTAATGTAATAATTGGGATTCCTAATTCCTTTTAGGATCAATATCAATATTTAAGTGTATTATAAAATTTTAGTTATTATTAGTTTGAGTACATAAATTGTATACTTTATCCTTGGTGATAATTAAAGATTATCATGGTTTTTTATATTGTTGGAATCATTTTTGGAGAACAAAGAAAAATAGTAATAATAAATGACTACTTGATAAAATCAAAGTATTTTATTTTCTCTATATACTTTCTAAATTTAGTTTAGTTATATTCTGTAATTTTTACAAGATTTGGTATTTATTGTTATTATAGTTTAAAATCGCTATACAAATAGATATCATCAGTAGAAAAATTAGTACACTCAAAGGTAGAATTCAATATAACATCCGTGAACCCATACTCCTAGAATCTGATGCATAAAACATACTCTTTCCATTTATGGATTTCATACCAATAAATGTGACCCAATTTAAATCATCAAAAAAATTACAAAATATAATGGAAATACTTAATTACTTACATTCCTAGTGACCTTTTAGGTTTAGTGTTTTAGAGAATTATGAAAACTTTTACATAGTAATACCCATGTCTTTGGGTAGTTATCTGTCTGACCATAACCAACTTTTTTTTATTTCAACATAAGTCTTAACCATCTCCCATAAAATTATTCACACATGAAACCTTTATAGACATAATCCATTTACCATAATTTTTCATAACTTAGAGAAATGGAAAAGATAATATGGGTGAGCTCAAATTCTTAGTGAAGATAAACATAAGCATTAATAATTGAATATCATCAGTGATCGTAAGAGGAGAATAAGAGTATGATGAAGTAATAAAAGTAATTAGGCATAAAATAACTTAATTAATACCAATAAAATATATATTATAAGTCATGGTACATGTTATAAAGTTTTAATATAAGATAAGATTCATATAATTTAACAATCACGAGTCATGTGAAAACAATACTTGATCATGGATTCATTAGAACTCATTGAAAACATAGAGGAATAATGTTGGAATATTTGAATTTAATTATCATATCACTCTTAAAATCAATATTAAAAATGTAATAACCTAAATATCTCATAGGAGAAACCTATAACGGGTTAACTTCATCTCTTTACTCAATCAATTAGAGGTCTATAACTTACCCACCCATCCTTGGTTTATAATTTAACCAACCATACTTGAATTATAATATAACTAACCGTCCTTGGTTTATAATAGAACCACCCTACAATCATATATGAATTTGTACAAGTACAATGAAATGAGAAAAAATATAATATTTAACTTTTCAACAAAATAATAACCATTTTTGTTGTATATCTTGACTTATCCATTGAAAAGAAATGGGTTCCATGAAAATCTACTTGAAAAAATCACAATCCATCAATAAAAATACTAAGTATGGTATCATTAAAACATATCCCAGTGGAGAATAAGAAAAATCAAGGGTTTTTGTCATTAATGAATATAAATACCATTAAGTGATTATTAAAAACATTAATGAGGAAAAATATCTTTCCACATTGAAAATCACTTTTAAAAATTAAAAATTTCAAGAATATTAAGAAAACAATTTCTTTGAAAATAACCTTAGATAATTGAATAAAAATATTCAATGAAAAATATTCATGATCATTAAATAAGGTGTTTACATCATATATGTTAAAATAAAACATCCCTTTCACCCTTTAGTAAATAAATTCAAAATGTGTTGTATAAACAATGTTAAGAAGATTCATTTTTAAAACCATGGTAAATAATGTCAAATATACTTGAAAATGTACATAATATATCAATTAAGTTTCAATAAGATCATTCTTGATTTTTTTTATAAAACATGGATATGGAAGAGATAAATTCCCGATTTAAAAGAAGACACAAGATTGGTATAACTTACAAACAACTTTATTAGCATTTCATTAAACAATAAGGGAGGAAATGGAAATTAAACATGTTAGACACATTAATAAACATATAAAAATAATGGATATATAGTTCATGAAAATTAAATAATACGATCCCTCCGAAAGGTACATTTAACATATAAATTCCGAAATAAGATGAGATGATATCATAACAATCTTTACCATTTTGGTAACTTTTGAATCTTAATACCATGAAATAAATAACTTAAAATGAAACTTTAAATACAATGAATATAATGATATCCATGATATAACATTACAAGGGGTAATATATATACCTCATAAATGAATATAGGTTCGTAAAAAAACATATGTCCTAAAGAAGAAAAATTTGAGATGAACAACTCTTATAAAGATCATATCATTGAATTAATAATTAATAAATGAAGTGATTATGTGTAAAAAATGTAAATAAAAAAGTTTAAATACAATATAAATCCTAAAAACTCCATTTCACACATAATATTTTAATAATATAATCAATAAATAAGTGATATTGCCTTATGAAAGAAAATTTAGTTAAGAAACCCCTTACCATGAGTCCAGATTTTCTATGTATGTCCTTTAACACCTGTATAATAAAATTTTATTAATTATTTACTTATTTAATAACCTTTTATAGTTTTATTTATTATTATTAAACCATTTACTTCAATGATGTATTTAATTACTTAATTGGTTACTCCCATGCTGTGTGTTTTGAGGACTTTCAGATCATAATTTTAAAATGAATTTGGTATATCGACCGTGGTAAAAGAGGTCATTGGTACATAATCTAAAAAATAATAATCATGTAATAATTATTTTTTTTATACATTAATTATTCTTTTATAAGACTCTATGTAAGGTTTTTATGAAAAAGTAATTATGTTACAACATAGAGATGGTAGTCCATACATATGCATTATAAACATTTCTATTTTTGAACAAACATTAGGGAAAGATGGTAAGTGTAATTTTATCTTTTAAGAATGATGATTATATTATAAATATAATATTATATCATTAAATATATTTATATATTTAAACCACTTGAGTTGGTGATGTAAAACAAATCACATAGCTTTGTGGAGGTGGTAATCCACATGTACACACACATAATGTTATCAATTTTCAATAGATTGAAAAATAAGAAAATAGAAGATATATTATATTTACAGAATGATAAATTTTTCATGAATAATATATATATATATATATATATATATAAATATCATAATAATAAATTCCTAAGATAGGTGGTGATGGAAAATGAATTACATCGGTTTGTGTGGTTGTAGTCCACCATACACATGAATAATGGATTCATTTACCATTAGATAAAAAAAAGATGGAATAAATTTAAGACACTAATAACAATATATAATTATAAATTAGATACTAATGTTATTATATCACAATAGTTAATAGAGTTTTGAAGGAGGTATAATAATAAATATAACTACAATATTTTTTTCAAAGCTATACAGCTTCTTCAAACAACTTCCATTACTCCACACCTTAATCCTTCTAAGGTTGTCATTAAGACAAAAATAAAAACTCTAGTGAATGGGGAGGGATGATTTGAAAATATTTGGGTAGAGATTGGGGAAACAAATTTTTACATGATGTGTGGAGAGTAGAGGATATGGGGTGTTCTTTTATATGTGAGGGAGAGAACACACTTAGTATTTTCAAAAATAATAAAATATATTAATATATTAGTCAAGATAAATGGATAAAAAAATAGACAACATAAGAATATGAGAAGATATAGTGTTGAAATACGGCTATAAAATAGTATTTTGACATGTGTTTAGGTCATTTTAATACTTATCACTTTAGTTTAACCCTTGGTAAACTTGTTTTAACTATAACCATCGTAACCAAATTTTACATTTTTTACTATTCATTATGACAAAAAACTTATTCTACCTTAACACCTAATAATAATTATTCTGATTAAAAATTTTGAATCCATTTTATTTGATTAAATTTATAGAAGTTTCATAATTTAATTTAATATTAAACCTACAAAACATGATTAAAGTGTTTTTTTGGAAAAAATGTCCTCTTAAGTATAAAATGTTTTTATACCAAAATTGAGAATAAAATTAATTCAAATTACTTTAATTGGATTATAAATAATATAAATGAACTAATTTTACTTCAAAAACAATTTAAAATAAAATAAAATTTTGTAAATTCTTGAAACCAAAAGGCAGTTTTAAAAAAATCACTATTTTCACTATTCATTAAAAAATAAAACTTTTTAGAAAATTATAAAAAATTCAATCTAAGATAGTTATTATATGTTGATTTAAAAAATTAAGTTTATTTTTTCACATAATTTTTATAAAATTGGAATAAATTAATTATAACATTTTCTCACAAAATGCAATAATAAGCACTTTTGTGGGAAAAATGTATTTTGGAAGCATAAAATCACTTTACTAAAAATTGAACCCATATTTACTAGTAATTAATAAATAATTTTTTTTGAGTATAACCTTTATATATATATTTCATAATATTTTTATTCCTATTCAAACCCACCAATTCAACAGCTAGGTTATAATGATTATATTTAAATAATAGTATTTTATGGTCCGTTTTAGTTCAATGTCGGGTGTCATATATGATATTAAACATAATATTATTATTTTAGCATCTTAGAGTGTTAAATTCATCATAAAATAAGGGGGAAATAATCATACCATAAATGATGCCTAGAATACTACCCTAATATAGAAGAATAATCCCCATTTTTCATGAAAACAAATTCAATGAAGGGTGTAAACTTCCGGATAACGTGGAAAATGATTTTTTCAAAATCAAATGAATTCCTAAAATGTGAAGTTTAATTCAATTTTGAACCAAAGGATAAATGTTATGGTGAAAATAAGTTTAAGGATGGGTATAAGGAGTTTTCTAATGATAAAAGTAAATTTTATATAGAATTTGTGAAGGAATACACTCCTAAAAATGTCGTAATTGAATTAGTAAAAGATGTGAAAGAAGAAAAAAACAAAATAAGAAAGAATAAGAAAAGAAATATGATGGATTTAAGAGTCACATTGATTAATTTAAAGAAGTTTAGTGTAAAAAATTAATGAAGGAGGAGTATTTCTAGGTTTTGTTAATTCGTGACTCATTTATTCTTTCATACTTTATAGAGCATGGTTTTCACCCCATATAAGTGTGAAGCTTATATTAATAAAAAGAAGAATAATCACTACGGATGAGATTAAATCCATATCATGGTTAGATCCTAATTGGGTAACTAATCAATATTCTTTTATTATGTGGCACACAACAAGGTAAGGTAATGCTTAAAGAATTTTTAAAAAATAACTTATGGAAGGAAACCTGATTTTTTTTTCATTATTTCAGAGAGATTAGTTTCAGGAATTATTTTATGTATGTTCTTATTATTTGAAACAAATCTCTCATTTTTCTAATATTAATGGAATGTACCTTGAATTTTACTTATTTATTTTTATTTTTTAGGTTCAAAATAAAGAGGATCATTAATGAAATAAGAAAATAATAAAGTACCAATATTCTAATAAGTATAAGGACTTAAAGGATATCAATTCATTACAAGCATCATATAAAAAAGATACATTAACCTGGGATGAATTTATTTTCTTTCTTACAATTTTAATTCATTACATTAATAAACATGAATACATAATCACATAAAACTCTCCCACTATAGATACAAATTAGAGAAAATGGTTAATTGAAGTGTGTAGGAGGGATGCTTGGACCCCATATTTTGATTTTACCCCTGTTAATCTGGGGAAAAAATTAATTAGGAAAAATATTCCACATTTTTGGAAAATTTAGATTCATCAGGCTTATAAATGATAAAGAAATATTTAAAAATTATTGAAATTTTGATGATCAGTCCATGTTAAAATTGTTTTAAAATTATTTTTTATATGTTTATGATTATGATTTTTTTCTAATCATTCGAAAATTTTATTTGTTTAATTGACCATTTATCTCCATGTCATGACTTCACTAACACGTAAATTTGAACTCCCATTTCTCAATGGTACTTTAAACGTTTTTTGTATTCTTTATTATATCCTCATTCTTGAGATATTGTTGAGATATGTAAAACTACTAGAAATTTCTTGTCGATAATATAGAAAAAATATTGATTTTGATCCATATTAAAATGATTTAGGATGTGTTTGGATTGTTTTTAGACCATTTTATATCAATACCTGGAAAATATTAAATCCATTGAAAATATCATAGAGACCATTAAATTCCTTATAATAAGACACATTATAATATATTTACCTTAATTATCCAGCCTTAGATACTTGAACAACACCTAAGAAGGGATGTTACATGATCCCAAACACAACTCCAAGTATTTTAGAGGTTGCTGACTAGCATGAGGGCCTACAACAGTCATGGAGAGACTATTCCCTCTAAAATAAATCCTGATGGTCATTCCTGAATCTACTTGAAATTCATCATGACTCATTCATATAAAAAACATTCAAAAACTTATGAAAAAATATATAGGGTTCCAAATAGGAACCCTTTAGTCCAGAATAAAAGTAATAAAAATAGGCTATTTGATATGGTAAACCATAATAGGGTAGCAGATACACATGGAAATAAATAAATAAATAAAATGGAACATTGGATAGTATATGATGAACTATAACTAAAAAGTAAATAAATATCCTCCAGCCTAACTCACATACCATCCTACCACATCTATGAAATCCATATCATTCTATAATAATAATGAATGTCCAAATATAATAAATAACTATGTACTGGGAGAAAATAGTAAAGTATACCCATGTATATTGAAACCCATATCGTATACACTGACAGGGGGTGAGTCTAATGACCCAGTAGGTATCCCTAATGCCTCAGCCAAACTGAGTGCTTTAATGATCAAGTAGATATGAATTAAATATATTTGTATAAGGTGTAGTCATGCTTTTAAACACATTGACCTAAAAACATAACACACAATGCACATAAAATCATACAAGTCAAGTCATCACGTGCGAACCAAGCCACCATGAAACTTTACTCTACGTGATTCAGATCCATGTTAGAAGCTATGTCTATTAGAAACTTGGTAATAATTAAGTCTTATGGCCTATTCCTTTCATATAGGTCAATACCTCTTCAATCAACCCAAACCATCCCAAAAAACTCAGAGAGGTCCATCAAGTCAACCCGATCCATGCTCACATACTCTGGGGAGGTAATCAAACACACCAACCCGTCTATGTGAGTTCTAGAGAGGTCAAAATCAATCGTATCATAAAATCCCTATAGAATCTGGGGAGTCCACGATCAAGAACTCTGTAATGTCCCGGTTCAGGTTCCACTCACCAATGCCCTAAGCCAGACAACCACGTGACCTCAGGTATGACTCCCCATATGCCATAGAATTCTGACTAGCAGTGAGGGTCTACTATTAGTCATTAAGAGTCTATACCCTTTTGTCATCAGAGTAATACACCATTGAAAATAAATAAAAATTAACAACTATATATCCAAAATATATCACAACCATTATCACAAGATAACCAAAGTGGAATAAAATATCAAAACGGAAATAGTAGATATGCCATGCTAAAGAATGTGTCCATTTTTAATATTAAAAAACCAAAATAAAAACACATTCAAACCCCAAGAGGGTTGCGAACCACATCTAATTCCATCATCCATTCTCCATCCCAATAAGTCATATAACATAGGGCCTCGTCCCTTAACCTGTCTTGGAATCATGTAACATATTCGGGTACCGATTAGGCAGCCTGAGTAGGGTGTGAGTACAACTCAGTAGGCCACCACCCATGGTGTCTAAAGATGATATTCAGTCAATAAAAATGTATGTAGTTTTATAAAGAAATAATTACAATTTATAAATAAATAGTTATCACATTATAAATTTTTTCTTTATTTAACTACATAAATTCCTGGGTTTCCTTGGATACCCATTCCTTAATAACTACTTCATCCGATGTCAGAGTATAAAAAACCCCCATAGGATCTCATATCATAGAATTACACTATTACTATTATATCTAATCTCAAATCTCAGAATGTTGTTTCTACTATTCTAGATCTCAATTATCATATGAATTCTATTGTTACCATTAATCATCTCATTAATTAATTAAAAAATTAATTAATCTTCACAATATCATTAATTAACTCAACAATTAATTAATATTCTAAATATAATTAACTAACTCAATATATAATTAATCTCATCAATCTTATTAATCAACTCAACAATTAACTAATCTTCTAAATTTCATTAATTAACTCAAAAATTAATTAATCTTCTGATTCAGGTTAATTAACTCAATAATTAATTAATCATCTCAATCTCATTAATTAACCTAAAAATCAATTAATCTTCTCAATCCAGTTAATCAACTCAACAATTAATTAATCTTCTTAATCTCATTAATTAACTCAATAATTAATTAATCTCCTGAATCTAATTAATTAACTCAATAATTAATTAATCTTCTCAATCTCATTAATTAACTCAACAATTAATTAATATTTTCAATCCCATTTCCAATTCAACAATTAGTTCAACACATTAATTGCATTAATTAATATTCTAATTAATTAATCAAAATCTACCATCCCAATCCCATAATTTATTAATTAATTAATTATCCAATTCATTAGCTCAATATCCTATAATTAATCCCATAATTAATTACTCCATTCAAGAATCTCAATATTTCCTAATTAATTCCACACTTAATTACTCAAACCAAGAATCTCAATAATCCCTAATTGATTCCACTATTAATTATTCAATTTAAGATTCTCAATAATCACTAATTAATTACCCAATTGATTACTCATTTCAGGATCTATAATCCAATATTACAAATTCCACAATATGGATTACTTAATTAATTCACCAATTTAATTAATTTAATCAAGAACTCAATTTCTAAACATCCAATAGAAATTCTACAATTCCATACACATGATTAAAATCTAGAAATTGTGATTTGAATTATAGATAACTTACCTTAATTCGTTGATGAACCATTGCCTAACATAAATCCCCAAAAAAGAGCAGCACAATGACATAGAATGAGATCCATATCTTAATCCCTAAATCAAGATCAAATAAATCAATATATATCTAATATAGATCTATATCCACAATAATATATATAGATCTATCACAAAATAGGAATAACAACCACCAAAATAATTAGAGAAGAAAGGAAAAAATAACGGGAAACCAAACAGGATAGAGTCCACTTACTGGGAGGGGTGAAGTTCTCCAATATAGGATTTTAATAATTAATAACAGAGGTTAGGATGTCTAGGAATCCATCCAAATGGCTCTAAAATTTATAGAAATCAAGTTGGTCTGAGTTTGGGTTGAATAGGGCGAGTTTCCAGGGTTCAGGCGATTAAAAACTAATTTTTGGGTGCCTTTAAAAGTTTACCATGGTTTACTGGTAAGGGGAGCACAATTTTCCCTAACCATGTACCTAAACCTCTCAACTCTTTTATAGGGGTGTATGGTTACTCCTAAGAGGGTACAAAGTTTAAAAAACCATGCACCAACCATGAAAATACCCATTGTCCAGGGTTGCACGGTTTGTTATGTTGGGGTGAATGGTTAGGGAAAAATGCATACCAACTATGCACTATGATATTTCTTCAATTTGTTTCTCAAATTTACACCCAAAAACACCCCAAGGTAAAACCCAAATGAAAATTACTAAACATATGAAAAAATTGTAACTAAAATTAAGCCCAAAATATCTCTAGAAAAGGTTGGGATCTTACAATCTCCCCACCTTATAATAGCTCATCCTCAATATATACTCCAAAGTATCTATAAGATTCTGACATAAAAATATTAGTCCTATGATCCCTAATATCTAATTATCTTTCACACATTTCCTCCTTTACACATCTATGCCGCCACAAAATGAAAGCTATTTTCATGGTCCTTCCTTACAACACTTTCTCTCTACAATCCAACACACGTATCCGATTCTACTCAAAGGACTCATCTATCAAAAGTTTGACATCATCCACATAGATGGAATGGGAAGGGTCAGGGTCATACCTAGATAGTTGTGATAAATGAAAAACATTATGCGTATCACTATATTTCTATGGAAGATCTAATTGGTACACCACCGACCCGATTCTCTCCATAACCTCAAATGGAGTAATGAATCTGGGTACCAACTTGCACTGCCTCCTTGTAATGTAGTGAACTAGCCTAGGCGACACTCCAAAGGACACATGATCACCTTTTTGAACTCTAGGGGTCATCTACGTCTGTCAACATATGACTTTTTTCTACTATGATCCATAACCATTTATTTCTGAATCAGCTATACCTGCCCTAATACCTCCTGAACGAGACTTGATATCAACTACTCTGAATCAACTAACACCAACTAGCATAGAGATGACCTTCCTGGAATACCATAAATATCATAATATATTTCCATATATATAGTTTCATGATAACTATTTTATAGGAAAACTCCACCAAAGATAAGTTCTTCTCTAATGATCCACCTAAGTATAAGACATAGTCCCAAATCATATCATCAAACACCTGTATAGTATGCTCAAACTGCCCATCATTCTGAGGGTGGACCATACTCAAAAAAACCTATGTTCCTAGAACCTTATATAATGCATGCTAGAAGAACAAAGTAAATTATGAGTCATGATCTGGAACAATAGTCTGTGGAACCCTGTCCATACATAATATCTAAAAAACATACAATTTTCCAAACTAATCCACTATAAAAGTCTCCTGTATAGGTAAGAAGTGTGCTAACTTTGTCAATATATCCAAAAAAACCCAAATAGAGTCATTTTTATGAGGTGTATTTGGGATAATTACCACAAATTCCACGAAAATGTCATCCAACATCCATTCTGGAATTAAAAATGGTTGTAGAAAACCTCTGGGTTATTGATGCTCATCCTTAAATAGCTAATAGGTGTATAATATTATCACAAACCCTGTTGTCTCCTTTTTTATGCCCAACCACCAAAAATATAATCATATATCATGACACATTTTGGTCACACCTGGATATACCACCCACTTCCAGGCATGAAATTCCCATATAAAATCCTTATGAATACTTATAGAGAAAGAAACCTGATTCTTAACATACATGATCTCATCCTCATCTACCAACCAGTTTGAAGGTGTCTGCCCAACATCAAGGATTTCCCTCAAGGATAAACATTTTTGATCCTCATACTACCTATCCCTGATCCATCTCAAAAGTATATACACTATTGAAACTGATACTAGATTTATATACTCCCAACTCTCATTAACCACCACAAGTATCTCAGATAGCAGAGTCATCATATTCCACTCAGTAGTAGACTCTTGAAAAACCTGATTCTGGTTTTTTATACTCAAAGAATAAGAAAAAATGTTTCCTTTCATGGGAGTATTTTCCAGCTCAAAATTAAATGACTATATATACTCAACCCACCTTTGCTACTAAAGATTAAAATCTCACTATGATAATATATACCTTAATCTCTTGGGATTATTAAACTTTGTAAGATTCTCTCCCAACAGATACTTCCACCAACACTTCAAAGGAAAAACCACTACTACCAACTCTAGGTCATGCATGAGTTAGTTTTTCATGTAGCCACAACTTTCAAGATCTATACACTACAACTAGATCTCCTTACATCAAAAAAGCTCCCAGTCCAATCCTAGAAGTGTCACAATAGACCATATACTCATAACCTAGCTTAGGTAGGATCAATATTTGTGCCAAAGTCAAGTATTTATTTAACACTTAGAAATCATTCTTTTATGCTCCCATCTATTCAAAATTTACCCCTACCTTTTCAAGTCTAAGAGTGGCGCTTCCAAATGGTAAAATTGCAGAATGAATATCATATAATATCTAGTTAACCCGATAAATCTATGGATATCGAATACGTTCTTGGTCTTTTCCCAAGAAACCACAGCCTAAACCCTCTTTGGGTCCAATAATACACCCTCCTAAAAAATGATGTGTCCCAAAATGGTACCTGATCAATCCAAAATTGAAACTTAAATAGATTGGCATATATCTGATTCTCTCTTAGAATACTCTGGATGATTTCATGATGTTGGGAATGATCGTTATGAGTCTTAGAGGACACCAAGATGTCATCCAAAAACACTACTAAACATTGATCTAGGTACAGATGGAATATTATATCCATAAAATCCATAAACACTATTTGTGAATTCATCAATCCAAATGGAATTATGAAGAACTCATATAGTCCATATCTACTTATGAAGGCGATCCTCAGTATATCGAAAGTCCGAACACTTAGCTGATGATACCTGATCATAAGTCTATCTTTGAAAAGACACAATTTCCCCTAATGTTTTAAAAATGATCATCAATATACAAAAGTCGATACTGTTTATTTTTAGGACTGCATCACCTCATGCTGAATCAACTGGAGGAGATGGATGGTCACCATCATTGGATAATTGGTCGTGGTGACATCAACCTTTGAAAGAAAAACTAGTTGGGTTTGTTTCTCATCTTTCTGGGCTTCCCAATTCCTTCAATTTTCTCCAAATATGATAGTATCTATCTATCCTTCCTAGATGAAATTTTGAACCAGGATCAGAAAATTATTTATGATAGCATTATCCTTTTTGATTAACTAGATAAATGCTCCTTCATGGGATCCATTTTGGGAAGGTTCTTTAGTCGAGATTTCAAGAATCGAATTCCTTCATCTAACAATATGGATATTTGTGCTACCAAACTACAGTGCAAGAAAATCCTAAATAATTTCAATTTATTAGTTTGTAACATAAGTAATAATGCAATTCCAACTGATGGAAACATTCTAAGAAGAGGAGTCCCCATAGTGTTATGTTGCCACTTCTATTCCAATCCTTATCTGGAGACAACTGAGCATCTCTTTATCCATGATTAATGGGTGTAAGGATTTTGGTATTTACTAAAAAATGGCATGAACATACATGTTTCAGTGGATTCCATTAAAACCTTTATTGATTTATGGTTTTTGGGTGTGGGTCTTCATGGGCTAGAAGTTAAGGCTTAGGGTATGTTTTTTACGACCACCTACTGGTATCTCTAGGAAGCGAGGAATAAATCTCACCATGGTCTAACCCAATAATTTCATTACCTTCAGATCTTTAATAAAATAATAGTGGATGAGTTCATTGGCCTAATAAAAAATGTTGGTCTTTCATCTTTTCTTAAGAGATTTCTTCCAAGATCTTTTATGTCTTTATTTCTAAAGAATTCCACTCCAAATAGATGGGTCAATTGGAGGCCACCCTACAATAGTATGAAATTCAATATCGACAGTTCTTGTGTCAATAGGATCATGAGGGGGAGTGGTCTGATTAGGGATGGTAGAGGTTCCTTACAACTGGGATTCATCTCCTTCTTTGGTGCTGGTTCTTCTCTTGTCTCAGACACTGAAGCCATGGAGTTGGGTGTCTCTCTATGAAGGCACTTCAATCTTTCAATCTAAGATGTTAAAATCTAACTCGGTCATTCTTGTTAATTTAATCCAATAGAAATTTAATGTTACCTAGAACCTGGTCTATTCTATCAGGTTCTTCAGAAGCTGTTTTAGCCATAATTTTCTTGTCAGTCACACCTGGCATGAAGGGAACATCACTGATGATTCGATTTCTTGACAATGTGATCCAGGAGAAACCTTGATTATTTAATGTAGTTTGGCGTCCCTTACAAAGGATTTCACGAATTTATCAAGAATTATGCTTTATTCCTTCACTATTTTCGCCCCCTTTGATCTTATTTGGTCTTTCTTCCTTATAGTGCTTTATTTTTTCTTTGAATAAACTCTTACACTTCTACACTCACTAAGATATATATGATACTGGTTCTTCACATTCATCTGGTTCAACTTCATGTAGTCAACACATAGGAATAGAGTCCCATCAACATTTTTTTAAATAACACAAGTGATTCACAAGGTGATGTACTCAGATGGATAAAACCCCTTATCCATTAGCTCCTTTATCTGAGTTTTGAGCTCATGAAGCTCTGTCAACGCCATTCTATATGGTGGAATAAAAACTGGTTCATCTCCTAGCATGATCTCAATAGTAAACTCTACATCTCTCAGGTGGAAACCCTATGAAGTATTTAGGAAACACTTCCTGAAACCAGTCCACTACTGGTGAGAAAACATTATGTTTCACAACTCCATAATCTTGTAACAAACTAGAAGTATGGGTTGTATGCTCTCCTAATTGATGAGTAATTGGATCCGCTCCTCCTGTCTAGATATACCACTCTCTACAGTGAATATAATGGTCACCCTTAGGTGGTGTAAATGTTAATCTTCTATGGTAATAGCCAATATGATATCGGTATGCTTCTAACAAATATATACCCAGAATTAGGTCGAATACTAACATTTCTATGATATTATATCCCACAAAAAATGATACTTTCCAATTTTGAGAGAACATCCCTTGAAAAAGTAGATGTCCCTAGATCGTACTCCCAGAGGTGTGTCTATCATTAGAACCCCACTCACAAACATCACCACTAGGCTCAAACCATTCATAAGTTGTGAAAAATAAAGGAATGAGAGACACCATTATCAAATAAGACACTAGATAATGTAGAAGCTAAAATAATAGTAACTCTAACTAATGATAGTCCATTCTCTCTATCCACCAGTGTAGGCTACATTTCATGAAACTATCATTCCCCTCTTCCCTATGATGTAGTTTGACTCCCCTAAGCTGCACCACTCAACTGGTATAGATTCACTTTCCTAGAAGCTCCATTTCCACCACCTCTACCACCATGGTTATTAGAACTCCAATTTCCGACATGATATGGTGTAGAAGATCCCCTTCATACACACTAATTCTGTCTAGCTACCCCATCATTTCCAATCTACCATGGGTTATTATATAACTTCTATAGATGTACCATCTTGATGCAAGATCGGAACTCCCCTGGTGGTTGGGGAAAGTGTCTACGATAGGGAACTAACCTGCCACATTGGTGAAATATCACTAGAGAAAGGTTCGGTGTAACAAACGTTTCCCCTTGTCCACTCTGGTTTTCACTAATATGAGTAAACTTCTCATAACGACACTTCCTACTCTAGGAAGACATACCTCCTGATCGTCCAACAACAACCATCTTTCCTGCACTAGAATCTTACTTTATGTTACCCTCTACTATGAGAGCCTGATTCACTACCGCTGAAAATTTCTTCATCATGAAGATGTTAACCTGAGAACTAATTCTAGACTTAATTTCTTCCTGAAATATCTTTGCTGATGTATCCTCATATACTTCTAATGCTGGAGAAGAAAGATGAAAATATTTAAAGCTTCTAGTGCAGTACAACACAGATCTAATCCCCTAAGTTAACCTCATGAACTCAACTACTCTCTCATGGATCAGCGTCTCTGGATATAAGTTCTCCAAGAACTTCTCCATGAAGTCCTTCCATAATATACCATTAGTTTGTCCAATCAGATCCTGAATTTCCCTCTAACACTTTTCTAATCATAATTTTATATAATCATCCATCTTGATAGTATTCTTAGCAGGAGTCTCTAAATGGTCATGTATATTCTATATAGACTCAATCGAGAGCACAACTCCCATAGGTACACCTTCTACAGAAAATGTTAGAGGGTGAAGCAACTAAAACTCCCTTTTCAAGTCATACATGCTCTTCTTGACCCGCCTTGTGTCTCTTTACATAAATTTCATGAACCCATTGAAGTTATCTCTCATGTTCCATTACTAGTATAACATCTCTTTCCATGTACTCCTATCATCCTCTTAACAAGAATCATTATATAGTCATATCTCTATAATCCAAACACACACCTTAGGACACTTTTCTCAACATCAACACATTTTTAGAAAAAAAAGACAATATACCATAAAAATATATTTACTCAAACCCTGCCAAATGGTCAAAACTGAGGTGCTAACACTCCCTTTAACCATACAACATCTAGGTTAAGGTTAAAAAATGGTAAACACATTATCATTATTCAAGTTTCTAATTAGACACCCATTTAATCATTTTTTTCTACATCATTTTACATTCTTTACCAATTTCATGTTCGGAACCATTATCTATTCAATCTCACAAGAAAGGGAAAATATTTTATGTTCAACGACTTTCCCATAACCCATTTTTTCATGCATTAATAATATAATTCATGTCACAATAATTCTGATTTCTTATAATAATGCATGAAAACTCAAATCTCATTCTATACTGGGCCATGAGTCAAATCTTAGAAAATCTCAAAATAATTATCACTTCACCCCACAAGTTCATCACCTAAGGTGAAATAATATTCAACTATAATAGGAAAACTATAATAATAATCATCCCACCTCAGAAACTTGGGTTCTCCCTCATACATGTGTTAGCTACTCTCATGCACGAACTCATAACCAAGGCCTAACTCTTCCGAGTCTCCTATTTACCTTTCTCAAACAGTAAGAAAAAATAAATATAAAAGGAAATTGGTATCTGATTCAAATTTGTAACATATTGGCTCAGGTGCCACTAGCCAGTGCCCCAAGCTAGGACACCACGTTACTTCAGGCATGCCTCCCCATATGCCAGAGGCTTCTGACTAGCAGTGAGGGTCTAATATTAGTCATGTAGAGACTATACCCTCTTATCATCAGAGTAATACACCAATAGAAATAACTAAAGAATAAAAAATGTATAACCAAAATATATCATATCTAGTATAACAAGATTACAAAAAAGGAATAAAATATCAAAAATAAAATAGTATATATTTCCTACTAAAGTACGTGCCAAGTGTAAATATGAAAAACCCAAAATAAAGACACTATAGACTCCCAAGAGGGACTTGAACCATGTATGATTCCATTATCTATGATCTACCCTAATCAACCATCTTACACATGGCCTATTCCCTTAACTTTTCCTGTAATCATGTAATATATTCAGGTACCGATAAGGATGCCCATGTTGGGAAAGATTACAACTTAGTAGGCCACCACAAAAGATGTCTAAAAATAATATCTAGTCAATAACAATGTATGTAGTTATATAAATAAATAAGTAAAATGGATAAATAGAAAATTTTCACATTATCAATTTATTCATTATTTAACCACATAAACTCCCCGATTTCGGTTGTACCTGAATACCTACTTTGGCCCACTACAGAGTCTAAATAATCCCCATGGGATATCATGTCATATAATGCCGATGTTACCATTATATCTCATCTCAAATATCAGAATGACATTATTAACTTTCTAGATATCAATTATCATATGAATTCCATTATTACCATTCATCATCTCATTAATTAATTCAACTATTAATTAATCCTCTCAATCTCATTAATTAACCACCCAATTAATTAATATTCTCAATCTCATTAATTAACTAAATAATTAATTAATCTTATAAATACAATCAATTAAATCAATAATTAATTAATCTAAGAAATATCATTAATTAAATTAATAATCAATTAATCATCTCAATCTCATTAATTAACTCAAAAATTAATTAATCTTCCCAATCTCATTAATTAACTCAAAAATTAATTAATCTTCTCAATCCCATTAATTAACTCAACAAAAAAATAATCTTATCAATATCATTAATTAAATCAATAATTAATTAATCTTCTCAATATCATTAATTAAATCACTAATTAATTAATATTCTCATTATGATTAATTAACCAAATAATTAATTAATCTTCTCAATACCATTACTAATTCAACAATCCATTCAACACATCAATTCACATAATTAATCTTCCAATTAATTAATCAAAATATACCATCCTAATAATCCCGTGATTAATTCATAAATTAATTATTTAATTCATAAATTAATTATTTAATTCACTATCTCAATATCCAAATTAATCCCACAATTAATTACTCCATTCACAGATCTAAATATTTTCTAATTAATTTCAAAATTAATTACTCAAAGAAATAATATCAATAATCCAAAACTAATTTGAAAATTAATTATTCAATTCTAAAATCTCAATAATCCCTAATTAATTACTCAATTAATTACTCATTTCAAGATCTACAATCCAATATTACTAATTCCACAATATAGAATAATTAATCAAATAAACAATGTAATTAATTTAATTATGAACTCAATTGGTAAACATCTAATAAAAATCATAAAATTACATAGACATGATTAAAATCAAGATTTTGGGATTTGAATTATAAACCACCTGCCTCAATTCATTAACAAACAATTTCCCAAATAAAATCCCCAAAAAAAGAGCAGCACAACAACGTAGAATGAGGTCTAGATATTATTCTCTAAATCAAGATCAAATAAATCAAGATATCTCTAATCTAGACTTAAATATATAATCCGTAATCTACATACAAAATACTAGATCTAGATATATCCCAAAATAATAAGATCAACAACCAAAAGAATAAGATAAAGAAGGAAAGAAGAATGAGAAGCCAAGCGGGATAGAATCCACTTACCAGGTAGGGTGTAGATCTACGACCAGAGCTTTGAATCATGATGAACGGAGGTTAGGATGGTTTGGTATCAATTCGCGAGCCTCTAAGATTGAGATAAATTGATTTAGTCTGAGTTTGGATTGAATAGGGTATGTTTTAAGGGTTCGGGTGATTAAAAAACTAATTTTCTAGTGACTTTAAAAGTTGAGCATTGTTTTCTTGGTAGGGTCACATGGTTTTCCATAAACGCGTGGCTAAAATATACACCTATTTCTTAGGGGTTAATTGTTACACCTTATAGGGCCCACTAATTAACAAAATGGGTGCCAACTGTTCAAATTCCCACTATTCTGGGTTGCATGGTTTGCTGGGATGGGGTGCACGGTTACGACAAACCATACGCCAACCATGAACTATCTTATTTATTTTATTTTTCTAAAATTTTCAACCAAACACACCCCCAATGTAAAACCAAAATAAAAATTACTTAACAAAGAAAAAATAGTACCTAAAATCAATCCTGAAATATATCTAGAAAAGTTCAAGATCTTACAAACACTGATCCATCCCCGAAGAATCTAGGGAGGCCACAGTCAAACACACTATCCCATCCTGGCAGTCTCTAGGGAGGCCATATTGAAGAACATTGGATTATCCCCATAGACTCTAGGTAGGATACATATAGCACACATAGTCCATTAAAAACGAGTCATGCAACCCATGTCATAGATCACCATCTCATCACTAGGGATATATTACCTCAAGACTCACTCTCATATCTCGAACACATTAGATACCCCTCTTGATACTCTAAAGGATTTTTCATTCCAATCTTGGACACAATAACATTTATACCATATGAAAAGTTCTCACAGGCCTATACATTCTACACATATCATCATAAAAAAGGCTCTCTTGAGGATACCTATAACACCCTAATATTTTAGAATTTATTTTATTTATTTAATATATTTGATAGTGTGTCGTATACCCAACATCAATATCAGACAAACAATGATATAATATTATTTAAATATAATAATTATGACATAGTCATTGGTTTGAAAGGTATAAATAGTAACAAAAAATTAGAAAATATATTTAAAAATATTTTATTTAATAAAATGAATAATAAATCATACATTGATTATAATTTGGTTAGAAATGAAGATAAAATCTTATGTAGGTAAAAGATACATTTTTTTAAAACTGTTTTATTTGCACAATGTATTTTTATCTTAATTGATTAAATTAATCACTATTGATAAATGATTCTAATTAAATTAACAGATTATATATCTAATAAAATAAATTAAAATTCATTAATTGTGGTTATTAAACAAGGAATAAAGCTAAGGACATTTTATTCTTTAATAATGGGGTTTATTTAATTTTGTGTGTGAATATTATAAATAATATCTATAAATATCATAAATTTTGACTAGAAAATGGAAATAATTTTTGAATTCATCATGTAATAATAAGATTAGTATGAATTTTTTCTATTTTTATGAAAATAATGATTTTTGAGTGAATAGGGAAAAGTGCTAATTTATTCAAAACAATCATTTATTTTATTTAAGTCAAGTAATTTAAATATCCCATTATGTTTTGGATTTGGTTTTAAAGTAACATAAGATCCATTTTATTGAAAATAATAGAATTAATTCAATAGGAATTATCATTATACTTTAATTGGTCTAAACCATTATTATTCTTAAAATACACTTTTCTATAAATTATTCTTCATGGAATTCTATACACTTATATTAATATTGATTTTTGACACTTCTAATAATTTAATCATGAAAATTTAATTTCATAATTGGAATCACGAGGTTCAAATTTGTTAAATATGTCAATTTAATATTTAGCCATTATGAATAGTAACCATGATAGAATTTTATCATAATGGTAATGAGTGAAACAAATTAATTAAAGGTTAAAACTATGGTATAATGTCTCAAATTCAACCCAAAATTTTCCTTTATTTTATTGAATGTGTGGAATTATACCATAATCATCCCAAATTCTAAAATATATATATTTTTTTGATAATTGAATTTTATTATAACATTTATATTATTTTACATTAATAAAAATTGGAAAATGTATATATCTCCCTCTATTTTAATATCTCTAATATGTTTTCATAGGGATAAAAAAGAAGATATGAATGATTTAAAATGATTATTTTGAATATGCATAAATTATTTTTATGATAATATTTTTTTTAATTTTTAGAGATAGTATAGTTCCCATGAATGATTATGTAATGCCGACACAACGCTTGTGCAAGTAGTAGAAAACCCAAATAAATGATTTTAAAAACATTAAAAGTAAAATATTTTATATTAATTATGGTTACCCACTAATTTATTGGATAATAACAATGTATTAGTGATAATTAAATATTATTAATGAACATGAGAAAAGATAACATAAAGAAAACATGTAATTTATTATAGGTATGAATATAATTATAGTATTAAAGTGTAATAAATTTAAATTTATTATACAAGAGGTTAATAGAACATATGAAGAAAGTCAGATCTGACCTAAGGGTCTCTCATCTCACTTTTTTATTTGATATACATATATCATATTATCCATTTATTTCTTTCATGTGGTTCATATACTTTCCATTTCAGATGTTATATCATGAATCTCTTTATATTCATAATATTTTATGTTTAATTTGATGTTATTTTGTTCATGGGGGTTATGATACAAAAGTTACAAAAGTGGTATGATTTTTATGTTATAAGATCTCTTTTTATCTAAATTATTTATACTTAATTTTATAATGATGAAATTTTATGATTTATCTCTCAAAAATATTATGTCTTTCACTATCCTATATTTATTTATTGAAATTAAAAGTTTTCGTTTAATTTTCCTCTCTTTAAGTACTTATATGTCTAAATAATGTTTTCAATTAAAATTGAATTTGTTTTTATGTTTGGTCATGAATATTTTTCTTTTATGTCTATATTTCCTCTAAATTTATTTCAAGAATATTTTTACTATACTCTATTTCAACTATATTTTACTTTCATTATAAAGGAATCTTCTTATCATTTTCTAAATGATAGAATATTTACCAAGGGAATGAATGAAATATTTATTTTAACATTTACTACACAAATGATATTGCTTATCATCATAAATATTATCTTTCATGAATCTTCCTATACAAATTTCCATGATTCCTTTCAAAAAAATGTTTTTCCTAATATCTTGGAAATTTTTAGTTTCTAAATAAGTTATTAAAAAAAGAAAATGGTTTTTTCAGAGGAAATGTTTTTATGATATTTTAAATGTATTTCCATCTATGTCGGATTCCTTTAAAGAGTCTTATGATTTATTGGGGGGGGAATAATCTAATGATACCATCCACCATAGTACTATTGATGGATTTTGATTATGTCTCTCAAGTGACTAACAAGAGAAAAGATTAACATATCATATGATAGTTTTTAAATATGAATGTTTTTATTTATATGTGTTAAATTTTTATTCATTTCGTTTATATGATGAATGCATTGGACTTAGTAAGTGGCGAGTAAGCCCTGTTATAACCCATTTATGTATCATTAGGTCTCAAGATACAAACTAACATTGGTATTTGGTGTTTTTCTGCACAATTATTTATGATGAATTGTTATAAGGCCTTGAAGGTATGAAAATGATGTATATAATTATATATTCCATCATTTTGAAATTAGTTTTTATTATCCATTTGATTATTAATTTTTTATCCTTGGATAAATTTCATTTTATAGTTGATGATGGTTTTTATGGAAATTGTTTTATCTAATTAGTTAAGAAAATAATATTTAATTCAATTTTTCTTATAATATCAAATGGGTAAATGGTTTATTTTTAAGGAGCATATTTCATATTTTTTATAAAACATCATGAATTATGATTTTATCATCATGCTGACTTATGAAATGTTTTGTAAAAAACAGTGGGAAAAAATTATATTTCAAGAGTAAGTGATCATTTTAAATTCAAAGTTTATTATAATAAAAATAATAAATACTTATGGGTTTTCATGAATTTTAAATTAAATAAAGAGTTTCCTTTATTTTTATATCCATTAATTATTATTTTTTATCATCCCATGTTAATTTTTTTTTCACAGGGCCAATGGGTGAGTATGATTTATTCGGAAGTCTATATCTAAATAAAAGAAATTATCCATGAATAAAGAAAGAGTGTCATAAATGAAATAGGAATGGGTGATTAAGAATCCTGATTTTCCTGAAAAAATGGATAATGTATGCCAATGTTCCCTATATAATGTAATGGTTTTTCTTATTTGTTAAACCTATAAACTTATAATATCATCAAAATGTAATAAATCATGTAATGTTGGGTTCATTAAGTTAAAGTGTGATACTGTTGGCTTCAAAGGAAAGGTTTTGATAATTTTAGAGGTTAGGATAATTCCGATTAAGTTTTTTTAAGAGTTTTCGATACTACCATGTGTTAATAAGTCTAATTTTTATCATATGTTTAAAGGAATATATAACAATTTTGAGCTTTTATATGATGAGATTTTAAGATCATTAAGGATATTTTGGGAGACATTTATGGGAATACAACCCCTGGGTTTAGTATAAATTTTAGTGGAAATGTTATTTCAAGAATAATTATATTATATATTGTGGAAATAAGTTTAAAGGTATTGATATGCTTTACGCTTTATATGATATTTAAAGATGAGATCATTATGGATAATTGAGATAAAATGGTTATTATATTTTTGGAATATAAGTTTTACATTTAGATAACCATGGAATTAAAAATTCATTTGGTGACTATGTGATTATAGTTATTTTATAATAAGTTCACCAAGTTTTTGGGGAACATTATATGATTAAGGTAAATGTAATGTTGTTTTCTAGGATTAGATTTTATTTAAGGAATAAATATTTAGTTAACTTTTGGAATCATGTATGTTTTTATAGTTACTTTATGGTGATTATATTATTTTGATAAATGATTAGTATATTTCAGAGAATATATGGATAAGGTATATAAATGTTTTATATGACTTTATAAATGCTTAATTTTGTTAGGTGATAAATATTAAGTTGATCTTGGAATAATATGTGATTAAATTAATCTAATCTTTGGATTGTAATTTGTTCCAACATATTTTGAATAATTTTTTGGTTAAATATTTATGGAAATATTTAATTTAAAATTAGGGTGCTATTGTTCAATAATTATAGATTAATGTAGTATTTCTCTATATGAAGGTTTATTTATATTGTGTATTATCTCATATTTTTATAACCATTTTAGTTTTTAAGGGAGATAAATTGGAGGCATAATTTTTCATCCTTTTGTGGATTTTATGATCTATTAAAATTTAATCTTAGTGATATATACATGAAATATTTATATTGAATATTCATTTATTGGAGTAAGAGAAGAGATTTATGTGGAAACTGATTGAATCGCAACCAAAGAATGAAATTGTTCTTATGTAATAAAAAAAATTAGGTATGTATATTTTCTCTTGTTCTCAATTTTGATTGTCAAATAATCTTTCGACTCTTGAAAATGGATCTTGAAATAAAAATTTTATCATTTTACCTTCATTTTTTATGAATTAATGGTATTAATTATCCCTTACTGGTTTAAGTTTTTTTTTCATTAAAATTTTCATGATCATGTTCTCTATCAGAATCTATTATTCCGTAGACAATATTTTTCTTCACCATATCTATATTTTCACTTCGCACTAATGTTTTACTTCTTTGGGAACCCAATTATGGGTTATTATAGGTGAACTTTGAATTTATCTTTTCCTCTTTAAAAAAGATATTTTATTAACTCGTTTAATGATTTGGATTTTCAATATAGGTATTTTTAAAATATTTAAAATGTTTTTTCTTTCACGATCATATGTTTTATCTTACACTCCCTGCAAATGATTTAAAAAAATGTTTTAAACATTTTTAACAGATATGAGATACAATTGGGAGGATTTTTTTATAAGTATGGTAAATAGAAACACCCTAAGATTCTATAATTTATTTTATTTAAGTAATATATTCGATAGTATGTGGTATATACAACAACAAGCTTTAATGAACCATGATATACTTTTATTTAAATATGACCATTATGACTTAGTTATTGGTTTGATATGTATGAATAGGAATAACCATATTATGAAATATATGTAGAAATTGTTTTATTAATAAAATGAAAAATAAATAATACATTGATTATCAATTGGTTAGAAATGACGATAAAATATTTTGTTCGTATGAGATATATTTTTTGTAACAGTATTTTTATGTGTAAAATATATTTTTATCTTAATAAAATAAATTAATTAAAATTGATAAATGATTATAATTAAATGATTAGATTATATATTTAATTAAATTAATTAAAATTTATTTAATTTTTAGTAGTAGAAAAGGAATGATGATAATTTTATTTTATTATTTTAAAATTCATTTTTAAAAAAATGGTTTTTATTTCATTTTATGTGAAGATATTATATTATATTTTTCTACTATTAGAAATTGTGTTTTGAAAAATTGAAATAATTTTTGAAATTATCATTTCATAATATTTTTAGGATTTTTTTTAATTTTTTATGAAGTGATTTATGTTTTAGTGAATAGTAAAAAATACTGATTTTTGCAAAATTTTCATTTCTATTCTTTAAATGAAGTAATTTAAAAGTTACATTCTATTTCAGAATTTTTTTTTAATTTAAAATAAGATCCATTTTATAAACTATAATCTAATTAATTCAATAAGAATTAATATTATACTTATGTTTTTATAAAATCATTTTTATGCTTAAAAACACTTTCTTCAAAAAACTATTTCTCATTACGATTCACACACTTTTGTTAAAATTGATTTCTACCACTTATAAAAATTTAATGTTGAAAAATTGATTTCATATTTGGTATTACGATTTTAAAATTTGGTAAATAATCCAATTTTAGTTTTAACTAAATGCATAGTACCATTGAAAAATTTTATCATCATAGTAATGGGTAAAATAATATAATCAAGGTTAAAACTGTGGGATAAGGTCTCAAAATAAACCCAACACTTTATTTTATTTTATTTCATAAGTTTTATTTTACTATAACCATAGTACCTTCTAAAATATAGAATTTTTGTGCCAATTGACTTTGATTATGACATATACATTATTTTATGTTAGGGAAAATTACAAAATTTCACTATATGTATTTTAATATATTCAATATGTTTTCATAGTGATAAAAAAGAAGATGTGGATGATTTAAAATGGTTATTTTGATAGGTAGTAAATTATTTTTATGAAAGTAATTTAATTTTAGTTTATAAAGATGATAATTTCTGTGAATGATTAGGAAACATTGACACTGTGCTAGTTCAAGTAGTAGAAAAGCTAAATAAATTATTTTAAAAACATTAAAATGAAAATATTTTGGATGAATTATGGTTACCCAATAATTTATCGGATAATAATAGTTTATAACTGATAATGAAATATTATTAATTTTTGGTTGATAAGATTCTTTAAGTGCACAAAGTATGGTATTATAGGTATGAATATGATTCTTTTATAGAACTATAATGAATTTAAATTTTTTATTTAAGAGGTTATAAGCACATATGAAGCAAGTTAGATATAAGGTAATTATTTCTTATCTCAATTTTATTTAAATGAGACATATTCCATATTCAATACTTATTTATTTCATGTGGTGTATATAATTACCCTTTAATATGTTATATTATGAATCACTTTTATATTCATGTTATTTAATATTTCAATTTAAGTTATTTCATTCATGGGGGTTATAATACCAATGTTACCAAAGTAGTAAGTGTATTATGTTAAAATATAACTTTTCACTACAAATTTTTATTCTTATATTATTTATTCTTTAAATTATATGATCTATCTCTCAAAAATATTATTCAATTTATTATCTAATAGTTATTTCTAGAAATTAAATATTTTTTATTCATTTTCATCTCTTTATGTAATCAAAAATAAAAATTAATGTTTTTAAGGAAACCTCAATTTGTTTTTCTATTTATTTAGTAATCCTTATCTTTTATGTCCATATTTTCTATAAAATGTTTTCAATAATGATTTTACTATGATACAATGATTGTTTAAATTCATTTTAAACTATATTTAACTTTGATTATATAATTTTATAGAGAATATTATTTTTATTTTCCATACGATCATTTTTTTATCAAATTTGTGAACAAAATATTTGTTTTAACATTTACTGCATGAATAACTTTTTTTATAATCATAACTATTATTATCTTTATTTAGGATCCAACTATGTGTCATTCTAAGTGACCTCCATATTTCCATTTTTCAATTTACAAAAGGATGTTTTATTATCACTTTTTATGATGTGGATTTTTAAAATATGTATTTTTAAATAATAAAAATGTTACTCCTTTCATAAGCATATGTCTTATCTTCCACTCCTTGAAATTCATTTAAGAAAATATTTTAAACCGTCTCAACGAGAATGATATAAAATTTTGAGAATGTAGTTTCTGTAATGAGGGTAGAGTATAACACCCAAATATTTTATAATTTATTTTATTTAAGTGATATATTCGATAGCATGTGGTATATACAACATAGATCTCAAAAAAAAAACCGCAATACACTATTAATTAAATATGACTATTATGACAAAGACATTGGTTTGGTAGGTGTGAATAGAAATAACCATATTATGAAATATATGTATAATTTTATTACTTAATAAAATGAATAATAAACTATACATTTATTATCACTTGGTTAGAAATGAATATAAAAATTTTTGTAGGTAAAAGATATATTTTTTGTAAAAATATTTTTATGTGTACAATATATTTTTATCTTAATTGATTAAATTAATAACTAATTATAAATGATTAAAATGAAATAATTAGATTATATATTTAATCATATTAATTTTTATTAATTTAATTTTTTTATTAGGCATGTAATGGAGATAATGTCATTTTTTTCTTCAAAAATAAATTTTCTTCAAAAATGGTTTTTATTGCATTTTGGGAATGAATATTATAATTATTTTTCCCACATTTTTTATTTTTTTAAAAGTACATAATTTTTTTAGAAAATAATTTAATACTATTGTTAGTTTTATTTGGGATTTTTTTAAAAAATATTTATTTCTAAGTGAATAGTGAAAATGCCATTTTTTACAAAACTCTCATTTCTTATATTTTAACAAAGTAATTTAAAATCTCCATACTATTTTATATCTGTTTTTAGAGTATCATAAGATATATTTTATTAAAAATAATCCAATTATTTACATATAAATTTTCATAAAACTATATTTAGTATAAAACCCTTTTTATGCATGAAGACATATTTTTTAAAAAATTATTTTTCATCGCATTTCACACACTAATATTAAAAATGATTTCTAAAAAATATAAAAAATTAATATTGTAAAATTTATTTAATATTTAGAATTATTAGGATATAAATGTTTATCTTCCAAATATTTTAAAAGGAAATACTATGTTTGATAGCATAAAAGATACACAACACTATGCTTAAACGAATAATGAAATCTTATTATTTATATGTTATCATTATAACCTAGCCATTAAATTGGAGGAAATGAATAATATTAATAGAATTATGAAATATATAGTGGTCAAACTCATTGATAATTTATTGTGTAATTATTTTTAAATAATCACTCACATTTTTAGTAGTCATTTTATTCTTAAAAAATATATTTTACTCAAAAATGGGTTTTATTGATTTTTATTATAAATAATTTATATAAGTTTTACAAAATCTATTTGAAAAAATGAATTTCAATTTTTATTTCATAATTTCCAAATTATCTGAGGATTTAGTATTAGAAATTTATGAAAAGATTAATTTTCTAGTAAATAGTAAAAAATATCTATTTTTATAAAACCATCATTTTATTTATTTTAAAATGGCCCTTTATGACTTTTATATTGTCTAAAAGTAAAATAATAACTATTTATTTATATATATTATAATTAATTACATTTTATTCGTCCTTATACATTATTTTGTTATAAGTACATTTTCGGGTTTAAAAACAAAATTTTCCAGAAAACTAGTTTTTGTTACATTTTTGTAGGTTTAATTTTAAATTAAATTCTGCCACTTATGTGTTATAAATTTTGAAAAATGGATTCTATATTTTAAATTAGAAGGTAAAATTTAACAAATATTTCCCTTTTATTTTTTCAAGATGATTAGTAACTTTATTAATTTTGGTTACCACGATAAAGGCTAAATGAGGTAATTTAGGTTAAAAAATAAAATAATAAGAACCATAAAATGACCCAAAATGTTCTAAATGATAATGGATGAGTATATATAAACAATAATCATCCAAGGGTAATATTTATGATCTTTTGGGACCACTTGGATGTAACTATGACCTTTATCTTAGTTTATTTAATGAAATGTCAAACATGTCACACTCTTGTTTTTAATAAGTTTAATATTTTTAATATCGAGTTATACAATAGATATTTTCAACTAAAAATATTTTTTTTAAATATAATTAATTTATATTCATCATGATAATTTATTTATAATTTATATGGAAGATATAATTACCTTAAATGCTTACACAACGCTGATACAATAATTATTCAATTAATGGAAATATCAAATAAATGATATTAAAAATATTAAAATTAATATACATTGAGATAATTAATGTAATAGTCAAATTTTATAGATTTTATTTAAATTTTTGGGGGGTATTTAAATAAATATTTAGAATTATATATGTTTTCTTGATGTTATTAAAGTCAATGTAATGAAGAGTATCAAACCTGATAATAATTATATTTTATGAAAATAATATTTTATTAATTTTTTTTAAAATAATAAAAATATTAAATAATGATGGAGGGGATAATATATGGTTGAAAATGACAACCCTTATGAATTTATAGTCCATTTTGAAGCATTGGGATCTAAAATAGTCTTATTATTTTTTAATATTTTGCGAAATTCAAATACTTCACCGCACCTAAATTATAAATGGGAACCCCTTCCTTCACTTATTTACACCATTTTGAGATATATATCTCAATCAACCGTAGTACATTACTTTTATGAACATCCTTAGATAATTTCTTTAGTTTTTGGACCTTCCAGAATAACAATCATTTATTCCTTAAGAAGATACTAAAAGGATTCATATCCTGGTTATAGAAACCTAATAACATGACCCCGAAAATTTATTGAAAAATGTAAAGGTAACGTACAAACCCAAAAACATTGGTAAAGACCCCAAAAAATAAAATGAAGTTTGTAAGAACTCTACAAACCAAAAGTCTTTCAAGGGTGAACAATTAAATGTCCTAAAGAGTAAAAAAACAAAAAATCCATCCCATAGGTCCACAAAAGCTCCACCCATCACTATTTTCCACCCTCTGTTGCCACAATGTCGACAGTATAGCTTGCACCACCCCTTTTATGCATGTGAAGGCCAATCACCTCCCTGCACCAAGTTAATAGCCAGCTTGCACCAGTTATCAATAAGGAGCCCACCATGCTCATGATCGCCAAAAGAGTGTGAGACTATCCCTGCACCGCCGTCGCTGGAGAAAAGGCCACCAGTATCCCGAAAAACTATCCCCCCATCATCGTAGACCACTGTCCAAGGACAGTTCCACCCAAAGTGATGCCCACACCCTATCCCATAGAAACCTCACCATCACGAGGAATAACCTCATCGTTGGAAACCTCTAAGGTCCTAGATGACCGCACCAGTCCAACTCGTCATGCTTTCACCACCCAAATCACCAGATCTGTCACTTCACCACCAAGACCTAGGATCCCAATCAAGTTGCTGCTAGCAACCCGAGGTCACCCCAATCTTGCTTGGAGTAGCATCATCTCACCACGACTATCTCCTTGGCCACACATCCCATAAATGAAACCCAGCTCTAAAAATATAATAATAATAATAATAATAATAATAATAAAATAAATAAATAATAAAACAATAATAATAATAATAAAATTAAATAAATTAATAAAATAATAAAAAATTATATATTTAATAAAATAATAAAAAATTCAATATTTGAAACAATATAAAAAATAAAGTATATAGAAATGTAAATAGATATTATAAAAAAATTTCATTTAAATTATTTATCATAAAAATTAAATACATCACTAAGGGGGAGAATCTTCTGGAGGAGCTGAAGGAGATGATGAAGGGAACTCCATCCCTAAACCATGAGTCAGACATCACATGTACTCCATATTCTTCTCATGCTGCTGTTGCTACCACCAATGCATCTCCTCCTCCTTCCGCTACTATTGTCGATAGAACACTTCATACTCTATAAACATACTCTCTATAAGGCCAACCTAATCTCACATCTGCTCTTGATACTGTGCAGTAGATGATGACAACTCTCCACAACCTCCTCTCAAGCTGCACACCGACATCGTAATGGTATCATAATAACTCTCAAACATTAATCGAGAGTCGATACCAACAACATGGTATTTCTTTAAGGCATACTCGGTTGCCTACATGCAAGCTGCCTCATCAAATTTGGCAGTAGTAGTTTGATCATCAGTCTCGACCTGACTCTTAATCCGCATCTAAGACATAGCAACCTCATATGACTCCATTAATTGAAATTTAAAATTAAAATAGTGAAAATATTATTTGTAGATAATTTTAAAACTCAAAAAAAATTATACAGACCATAATCTGATATTGGAGATCACCTCTAATATCTCTAGTGACAGGATCAGTGTACATACTCCTATAAAAGTTGAACTTCATAATATCAGTATGTTCGACTGCCTATATGAATATAAAATAAATAATTTACATTTAAAGTTATATAAATTAATTTAAAAAAGGAGCTTACCATATGTTCAATATGCATACTGAATATATGATTATCAGCTTGATGCGTCATCTCTTGTCTCCCCTAGTTTTGTCGAACAACTAATAATCTCCTCTAAGAATGACTACCCATTAGGTGTGAACACAATCCATCCTAAACCTAAGATGAAATGTAATTGGGTCAGTGGGTTCATAAGGATTGATCAAAATTTGTGACCCCTTCTTTCTTTATTGTTATCCTACTCAAATTGGGCAAAAACTGATGGAAATTCTCATGCATACAACACTACCATGCCTGGAAGATAGAGCCACACATGCTCCCATCGATGAGATATCATTAACCCTAAAAGTAATTAATAATATCATGTTATTAACAAAATAATTTTCAAAATAAATTTTTTTGTTTACATACCAGCCAATGATCAAACATTTGGTGATGAACATCTATGGGAATCTGATCCCATGTAACCCATGCCTCAGAAAAATAATTTTTCAATATAGCACTTCCATATCCAATAGATATATGTGTAATGTTGTGAAAAAAAATAAAAAATAATTAAACAATTAGTATATAAATAAATTAATAATAATTAATAAAAAGTAACTAAAATACATAAGTAAATATACCTCTACATGAATGGATCGAATCCAAGACATAGACATCTCTCGAGGATAGGGTAATAAATCATCAATCATGTAAGATCATTCCACCTATGAGTCCTACCTGAAATTCTAAAAATCCGAGGGTCAGATGATCCAACATCCTACTCGTCATTAGGTAGATCAGCTTCCTGCAACTAACGAAACAAATCAGAGTCCATTTGAAACCCAAAATGATTGTTGTTACTAAACAATTGGAAACAACTATTGTGTTTAGATATATATTTTATATGATTATAATTAGCATTTAACGGTATCAATATTCATATGAATTCTCATATTTATATCTGAAGGTGTCAATATATTTATATTCCTCCTAAGTATCATCAATTTCCATATGAGTTTTAGTTTCATCATCTCTTGTCCTTTCAAATTCATTTGAATCATCATTAACATCATCATCACCATAAACCCTTAGATATGGGGTGTCATCATCGATATTCATGTATCTTCATGAAAAATATGGATTTGGAGAAGTCTCTTTAGAAATTCTAATTCTATACACTTTAGCGGAACCACATTCACTATGAGTAAACTCATTTTCTTGAGATTTCATTTTTATTATGCTCAACCAATCACCCATCTCTCTTGAAGTAAAAAAATAATTTTCATAATAAATTTAATATTCTTGATGAGATAATAAAATGGTTCATTTACTTCAATAAATATTTTATATTTAATATCAATGATTCCATGGCTTAGATGATCATGAAAACCTCTCTTAATATCCAACTACTGACATTTAAACATCGTTATATATTTTTGTCCCAGATAACACAGTTCAATAATTTCTTCTAGTATTCTGTAAAAGTCAACTTCAATTTCTTTATAATGAGATCCTCCCAATAAAACATCTTTATTAATTGTTTTTTTGATTCCCCATATGTATGTGTATGAAATTGAAAACCATTCATCACATATGCATTGTAAGATTAGACAATTTTGAATGGTGGATTACTCAATACACATAATTGATTATAAATTTTATCAGCATGTTGAGATACTGGAGAATTTGAAAAATAATTATCAATATAGTAAGTAATAAATTGACTTTATATATTAAACCATAAATAATTTATGTTACCAGTTTTTGAAAATAGTGGGAAAAATTATTTTGCTGACGTTATTCAAGAGCAGTTACTGTAATTTGGGAAAGATGTTTCTTAATATTATTATCATATAACCTAAAAATAAATTAATATTAATTTAATGAAATAATTTTTATAGAATAAGTGATAGGAGCACTCAAAATACAAATGTTTTCATTTATTCACAGTTGAGAAGAATATATGTATGAGCTCTGTAATGTTCATCATTTCAAAGCCATCGTTCGTGAACTCCACCGAAGCCATGTTCAATCTAATTAAAAACTGATAATTTATTTATCATTTTATCATCAAAATTTCCCTTTTTATGAAACATTATATTGTGTTTTTATGGATATTCATATTAAAAACAATGAGAGAAGGCGAAATAAATTTCCTCTTGCAAATAAGCTTATGCAATTGTGCCTTCAACCATTTCTTTGTTACATACTTTTTTATTCAATTTATGTATGCTTCTCTCAAATTGGTACATCCATAAAAACTATACCAAACCTCCACATTTTTCTTCATGCATCAAATGTAATATCAAATGTTCAATTGAGTCAAATAAATACGGTGGAAATAGTTTTTACAGTTTACATAAAATTAAAATAAAACCTTCATTTAGTCTCCTTAGTGAATCTTAGTCTCTTGTTGCTGAAAAAATGTTTCATAAAAAACGTGATATGTCTGTTATCACATCCCAAATCATATAATTAAACAAACCTCTTAATCCAATTAGCAGAATTATTTCTATTATAAAAATACTGTCATGAATTTTTACCCCAAAATTATGTCCATTTCTGACACATCTGCCAAAATTAGAAGCATAGCCACCTGGAAGTCTCAAATCTTTAATCCACTAAGATAATAATAATTGATTTTATTTGGATAGAGTATAATCTTCTTTTAGATTTATTAAATTCTATGATCTAACATTTTCAAATAGTTTAAGATCTGGTTTCTTGCAAAATTGGGCAAGATCTAATTGTGCCTTTACATTACCTTTGGTTTTACATGGTATATCCAAAACTATATGAAATAAATTATCAAAATAGTTCTTCTCAATATGCATGAAATATAACATGTGATGGATAAAAAAATATGACCAATATGGAAGATCCCCAAAAATGCTCTGTTTTATCCAATTGTGTTCTTTCCCAAAGCCATCAATTTTCTTTTAGTTTATTTTTGGTCTAAATATAATGGGATATAATTAAGAGACTATTAATTTTAACTCTATAACTGAGATCATTGTGGGAGGTTCATCTCTTTCAGTTGTTCCATTTTCTAAAATTATATTTGTTCCTCTGGAAAGGATGATCGGTTGGAAGGAATCTGAGATGACAGTTGAAAAAAATAATGTTTTTTTTTTCATTTATGAGCATAAAAACTTTTTTATCTCTCATATAGTATGAACATGTTTTTTGACCATGTGTACTCTAGCCAGATAACATTAAATATGATTGGAAGTCACTAATTATCCACATCAATGTAGTTTTCAATAGGAAATTTTGTTTTGCAGCAACATCATATGTATTGACACCATTCTTCCACAATGAAGTTAACTCATCAATCAATAGTTTTAAATAAAAAACAATATTCTTTGTTAGATGTATCATAATTAATAAGGTCAAAAAGATCTGTTGATCTTTCATCAATATCAAAGAAGTTAAATTTTACAGAGATATAAAGACAGACCAACATTAAGAACCAAATGGGTAGAAACCGTCAATAGAAAGACTCAATCACTTGTTTCGGGTTTCTAAAGAAAAATAAGATACACTTAGTCAAAATGGTTCCATGAATCACCATCAGAGGGATGATTTAATCTTTTACTGGTTAAAATATTGGTTTTTTTCCATGACATCAATGCAACTAATAAATGACGTAATCAGGGTGTAAGTGAGAAATATCTCAACTATTTTACTGGAATCAATCCAAACTTCCCTATTTGAGACTCTTTATACCTTGATTTTCTACATGTGGGATAACTATCCAATGAATCATTTTCACCAAAATATATGATGTAGTCATTTTAACATGCATGAATCTTCTGATAACCAAGACAGAGATTATAAACCAGCCTCTTTCCCTCATAAAAGTTTTAAGAAACACATTTCTTTCATGTAAAAGTGTTTTAAATAAAGAGAATATATGATCAAAATAGATATTTGATATTCCATTATCTGATTTAATAGCCATAAATTTTGAAACTACTTCAAATTTACTTATCTTACAAATAGGATATAATGCATCCTTAGAATAGCTCAACAAATCATAAAATTAATATGGTTCCAACTCATGAGTTAAATCAATATCATCCCGAGTTTCAGTTTTTTGAAATGACTGATCAATTACATCATGTACTAAATTTTGAAATCATGATGGATCTAGAACCAAATTATTAGTATATTTCCTAGAACTACGTTCACCATGTTGATACCGAAAAACATAATCTATTTGAAAACCAAAATGAAATAGATTACCCCCAGTATTTTCAAATGTGTCAAACATCCTCATACCACATTTTTTACATGTACACTTAATTGTCCCTTCTAAAATAAATTCTGTTTTTGATGGTACAATTGATAAGAAAGTTTCAACACCCTCAATATATATAGGATTTAAACCACAAGCATTTGGATTATTGTGTTATTTTATCTAGGAACAATAATCTAATAATAACTACTGTAGACTTCTTTATTCCATATTTCTCTAAAAAATATAAAATAATTAGTTTTTTTGAATAATTTTATATAAGAAAACATGATTCAAAAGAAGAAAATTTTTAATTATTCATAACTATTTCTAATTACCGCTATTTATTACTAATTATCACTAACTATTACTAATTACGACCAATTATTTCTACTTAATCATTTTTATTACTATATTACTATTTATTACTAATAATTACTAATAATTACTAATTATTACTATCTATTAAAAATTATTAGTAATTATTTATAATTATTACTATTTATTACAAATTATTATAAATTTATACTGTTTATTTCTAGTTTTTTACAAATTGTTATTAATTATTGTTAATTATTCCAATTTATTCCTATTTACTACAATTTTTTATCAATTATTCCTAATTACTACTATTTATTCATATTTATTACTAATTATTACTAATTATTATCAATTATATCAATTTATTAAAAATTATTCATATATCTTACAAATTATTCTAGTTTATTACGAATTATTCCTATTTATTACAAATTATAACTATTTATTTCTATTTATTAACAGTTATTACCATTTATTACTAATTATTAACATTTTTAATAATTATTACCATTTATTAGTAATTATTAAAATTTGTTACTAATTATTACTATTTATTTCAATTTATTACTATTTATTTCTATTTATTTATATTTATTACTATTTATTTCTATTTATGACTATTTATTTATATTTATCACTAATTATTAGCAATTATCACCAATTATCACTAATTATGTCTATTTATTCCTAATTATCACTAATTATTACTAATTATATCTAATTATTACTAATTATCTCTAATTATTACTAATTATCACTAATAATTTCTAATTATCACAAATTATTTCTAATTATCAGTAATTATTCATAATTATCATTATTTATTCCTTTTTATCAATATTTATTCCTATTTATTACTATTTGTTCCTATTTATTACTATTTATTTCTAATTTTTACAAATTATAGAAATAAATAGGAAGGCACCAAGCCTGCTCCACCTTCTATTTGCGATGGGTCGCACAATTTCTAGCGGATTGGCGACAACTCTTTTTCCCGACAGCTCATCTCATTGCAACATTCTCTAACTAAATCACTATGTAAAATCTACTCCGACGTACAAGTATCCATTTTCGTATATAGAATAATGAAATGTAGGGAGGCCTCACCACGCTGCTCTCTATTCTCGTGCATATGAAAATGGATATCTGTACACCAGAGGAAATTTTTCACAGTGATTTCAGTCGGAGAAAGTTACAATGAGATGAGCTGTTGGGAAAAAGAGCTAACAACAATCAACTGTAACTTGTTTCTCCCCTTTGCAAATAGAAGGTGACTATTTATTACTATTTATTACTAATTATTACTAATTATTACTAATTATTACTAATTATTAGTATTTATTAGTATTTATTAGTATTTATTAGTATTTATTAGTATTTATTCTTATTTATTACTATTTATTCATATTTATTACTATTTACTCTTATTTATTACTATTTATTCCTATTTATTACTAATTATAATAAATTATTATTAATTATTCCTAATTATTATTAATTATTAGAAATTATTTCTATTTATTACTAATTATTTCTATTTATTACAAATTATTCTTATTTATTAATAATTATTCCTTTTTATTACTAATTATTACTATTTATTCCTATTTATTACAAATTATCACTAATTATTATTAATTAATAAAAATTATTATTAATAATTACAAATTATTCAAAATTATTATTAATTATTACAATTTACTTATATTTATTCCTATTTTTTTTATAAATTATTGATAATAATAATTGTTTTTTTCTTAAGTATTATTAATTATTACAAATTATTCCTATGTATTACTAATTACTACTATTCATTCCTAATTATACCTATTTATTACAAATTATTCCTATTTATTACAAATTATTCATATTTATTACAAATTATTCCTATTTATTAATAATGATTCCAATTTATTACCAATTATTCCCATTTTTTACTAATTATTCCTATTTATTACTAATTATTCCTAAGTATTACTATTTATTAGTAATTAATTCTATTTATTCCTAATTATACCTAATTATTTTCAGTTATCACTAATTATTACTATTTATTTATAACTATTATTAATTATTTCGAATTATTATTACTTATTCCTAATTACTACTTTTTATTACTATCTATTACTATTTATTTCTATTTATTCATATTTATTACTATTTATTCATATTTATTACTATTTTTACTATTTATTCCTATTTATTTCTATTTTTTCCTATTTTTTCGTATTTATTACAAATTATTAAAAATTATTATTAATTACTCGTAATTATCATTAATTATTACAAATTATTCGTATTTATTACTAATTATTATTATTTATTTTTATTTATTATTAATTATTCCAAATTATACATATTTATTACAAATTATTCTTATTTATTTAAAATCATTCCTAATTATTACTAATTATTTATAATTACTCTTATTTATTACTAATTATTCATATTTATTAATAATTATTCCTATTAATTTATAATTATTCATAATTATTACTAATTATTCCCAATCATTTCTATTTATTCCAAATTATTCATATTTATTCTTAATTCTTCCAAATATTATTAATTATTTCTATTTATTCCTAATTATTACTATTTATTCAAAATTATTACTTTTTATTCCTAATTATTCTAATTTATTCCAATTTATTTCTATTTATTACTATTTATTACTATTTATTTTTAATTATTCATGCCTATTACTAATTTTTTTATTTATAATTTTTTATTACCAATTACCGCTAATTATTACAAATTATCGCTAATTATTACAATTTATTTGTAATTTTTACCAATGAAACAACATATTTGTAAAAATAAATAATGCCAAATAAAACTATCTAATTTTAATTTAATTTAATTGTCGTAAATTAATAATAATTATAACTGATTGGAAATTAAATAAAATAACTAAAAAAATAAAAGGAGTAGATAAATACCTTAAAATAGAATCTTTTGTACGCTGAAAGGCTTCTAAATTGTTTCAATATGAAAATTTAAACATTAAAAAAATTTCAGAGAAAAATATGAGATTTTATAGACACAGAGGAATTGAGAAACGTGTGAAATGAAAAATAAAATGGATGAAGATATATATAGGTTAGATTATTTGCGACGGGACCCATTGTAAATACTCACCCCACTATTAATTAGGGGCGAGAGTTAAAAATGTATTTTTGACGTGACCCTTCACAAATACATACTCGTCGACATAGTATTTGTAACGAGGTTTATCTCATGTCGCAAATAATATTATTCATGACAGGACCCATTGTAAATGATGAAATCCTATTAATTAGGCGATGGTGATTAAAAATGGTATTAGTGATGGGACCTGTTGCAAATACCCACCTCCCACAATAGTATTTGCAATAGGGTTTATCTCCCATTGAAAATACTATAAATTACCGAAGGGTATTTTTGATCGGTGGAAATAACTATCGCAAATACCCTCCCCATGGTTTGGTGCATAGTGCATGTCAATCCTTTTGCGATGAGAGACCTGTTCCTATCACAAATAACCCTTCAAAATTATTGATTTTTCTCATATCGTATAAAAGGATTCCACCGAAGGAGATATACTCATCTTTACCGAATCTTTCAAGTTTTTCTTCTTATAATTTCTCTTCATGTATTTTAACCATCCAAAAATAATAGCTCTAGTATCATCAATATAATAATATGTTATTTTGATTATGGGAAAACCAAATTCCATCTTTTTTCAATACTATGAAAAGCGAAAACATCGTCTGTGTGTAAGTACGTCCTACCGTCTCCACGTAGCGGTGTAATTAATTTTTCATCACTACTTTACTTGGATAGTTATAAATATGGAAATAATGAATATATATGATATATATGACATAATAATGATTCTATAAAGGTTAATTATTCTTTACCATTCTTTCATCTCATCCATCGAAAAACGAAAACAATGTTCATGCGTATGTACAACCTATTGCATCCATGAACTATGTAATTCATTTTTCTATCTCAATCTTAATGGATGAATATAAATATATATATATTTTTAATATAAATTATATTTACAACTTAAATAATATTCTATATATCATGGAACTATGATAAAATTATAATGATCGGAACCACCGAATCAAAACATACATGAAAATACTGAGCAGTTACCACACAAAACCATGATTTTAAGAATGAATTGGTGAGTGATAAATTATTATAGGTAAAAAATATATGATATGATATATATAAGTATGGTTTTTTAATATATGTATAATAAATCTATAATTATTATATTGGAGGTTAAAACACATACAAAGAAAATCAAACCTGAGGTAAGGGTTTCTTGTCTCAGTTTTACTTATATGAGACATATTTCATATTCACCACTTATTTATTTTTTGTGCTGTATATACTGCCTCTTTGATATTTTATATCATTAATATATTTCTCTTCATGGTATTCAATGTTTTATTAGAAGGTTTTTCTTTTATGGGGCTTATAATTCAAAAGTTACTAAGTTGGCAATCTCATCAATATTTACGATTGTTTTTGTTTATGTCTCCACTGGGGAATATTTCTATCCATAGTCCATGTTTTGAATTTTTTTACTATTATCCTATGATTTTAAAAATTCATTTTCACCCATTTTTGACTTTTTATAAAAAGAACATAAAAGGAATATTTTTGTTCTTTTCTGAATGAGGTAATTTTTAAACAGTATGACATAAATATTTTTTACTTATATGAAATTAATGGAATTTCCTTCCATTATGATGCCTCAATGATTTAAAGCTTCAATTATAAGTTTACATGCTTCATTTCAAAGAATTTTCTTTATAATTGCGTAGATTTTAAAAAATAAGCGATTTCCATGTGAAAAGGGTATTTTCATCACGATTTTTTTAAAATATTATTAATGTATTTTCATTTATGTCAATATCTTTTGTTGAATCTTATGCTTCATTTAGGTTGATCTCTTATGATATAATATTCCATATTTTTTTGAATAGTTTGTGATCAGTTTGACTAGAGATGTACTATTTTGATACCATTCACCAAATTACTATGGATGGTTTATGATTATGTTTATTGATTGGGGAAATTATTAACATTTCAAATTCTAGTTTCAATGCAGATATTTATCTTGATTATGTTTCACCCCTTTCATATTAGGAATTATTTTTACATAGTAAGTAATGGACGAGGCCTGTTATTTCCCCTCGATGCATTAGTAGGTCTCATGAGACAAACTAGCTTGGGTATTGGATGTGGCCTTACCCATTAATGTGATATGTCATAGAAGGAGACCTTGATCGTATGTTTATGATTTCAGGAATTATGAATTCCATAATTATGTAATTAGTTATTTATGTCCATGTAATTATTCGATTAGTTATAATATCCATGGATTAGTTTTGAGTTGATGTGATTATTTATTTGGCATTATTTGATCATTATTTGTTCCTTCCATATTATTCATCATGTTCAAGTTATTGATTAAATTATATATGTTTTAAATTGTTTACCTTTTCATATTTATTATTCCTTATTTATTAATGGTAGCTTCCACTATACACATATTCTTACTAAGAATTAGATATCACACCTTTCTTATGTTTCTTTTACTAGGATTCCATGAAGTGTATTATGATTGATATATAGGGGTATAATAAAGTTAATAATCATGTATTCAAATAAAATACTATGTTCTATTTTAGGTTTCAATTTTCAATGTGAAATTAAATTATGTATCTAGTTTACAAAGTATACTAAACTTTTTAGTCCTTCGGGTGCAATTCATTATTTCTAGTGCTAATGTAATAAAGTAACCACTGAATCTATGATACTGGAGTTGGGGTTTTTATAGTTGGAATCATATAAATTTTAATAAAAACCTTGGGAACTAGATTGAGGAAAACATAGATTATGGAACATAACCCTATAATAGAAATTGAGGATAGGTATAGATAAAAATCTTAATGTTTTGGTAAGATATAGACTATGTGGTTTTTCTTAGCAATACATCCATTTCTGGACACTACAAGAGGATGTTGTTTTTTGGAATTGATATACCTGTGGGTAATAACTCTGAAAAAGGTGCATCGGGATTGACATGAGCATTACCCAGTATAAGATAATGGGCCTTATTGTGCACCTGGTTCGACACTCTTGAGATATCTTCTTTTATTAATTCATATTTTATTTATAAACCATTATAAAGGATTTGAATAGATGATAACAATGAATAAACTAGGTTAAAACTAAGGTAAAATATATTGAAAAGAATTTTTCATGATTTAGACATCCTATAAATGATTCTTTATGACTATATAATTTCACACTATGATCATTGTTTCTCAAATTCTTTTTTTTTGGTTTCATTCAATTGCTAGAACCCAAAGGAACCATGTTAATTAACACTTAATGTGATAGAAAATTAATTGATTATAAACCAAATGGGTTGAAAAATGGGGTGAAGGATATTGTGATTATTTTTATGTATGATTAAAAACTTGCACATTAATTAACTCTCGGACTCACCAAAGAACATAAGGATAGAATCCACTAAGAGCATCAATAGTGGAAACCATGGAAGAAAGAAAGATCAATTTCCGACATTTAAGAAATGTGGAAGGATACACCCAAAAGTGTGTCTCAAGTGAACAAGAAAATGTTTTATATGTTGAAAATAAGGACATAAAGAATGTAATTTATGAGGAAAAATGAAACATTCAGTTAACATAATGGATGATAATAATAGTCTCCCTAATGTATTATCAATAGTTGAATGTTTTAAATATGGATAGTATAGGCATATGAAAATTGATGTCCTAAGGGGAAAGTTCATGAAGAGAATCAGAAACCTCGTATGAGTAAAGATTATATTATTGATGATTAATAGGATGTAAATGAAATATAAAAGGAATGAGGTATTAAAGAATAATATGATGAAGTTAAGTTAATGGTTTAATAATGAAGTGGAATGATTATTGTTCTTATGTTTAAATTTTAAAACTTTGTTATAGGAGTATTTTATCAATGAAATTCTAGTTATATGAATAATGAAATATAAAAGGATTATACTGTAGTAAATTTTATTTATGGATTTTAGATTAGGCTTTAAATGGTACCAATGACTATGAAAAGTGATTTAGTGGAATAATTGTCTTTTTGGAAAATACATGACTGAGAGAAGCAAACCCTTAGTATTTTCTTGATGTTGAGATAATAATGATAAGGATTTTTTATGGGATAGTCTTGGTGGCCATGGAATTGGTAAGTGATTTGATAGTTTATGCTATCTTTGATGAAGTTTAATACATGTTTGTATTTAAGGAATATATTTAACAACATGAGATTTTATTTTTGGAAGTATGCATATTTTCATTAAGTTTTTGAGGTGATAAAAGTATTCATATATTTGGTATGTGACATTATTTTTTACATTATTTTATTTATGTAATCTAATATTAAGTTGATTTTGGAATTTAGTGACCTTCCTTCTAAATTTTGGGACTTTGAATTTGGATAGACGTATTTTTTATCAGACTTAAGCTTGACTACTTATGGAATGGATTAAGTTGAAATTTGGATGTTATTATTTTTAGTTGAAGTGTGATTTATCAAATTGGATAACATTTTATAACCATTGTGTTTTTGGTAAATATTATAGGTTGAAAGAATTACTTATGGATGGTTTGATTTATTAAAAATTCTTCATACATGAAAAATTCATCTTGAATATCCATTTCTTGGCATAATAGATGAAGTGGAAATAAATAGAAACACAACAAATGGATTTGATTATTCTTAAAACATGGAAAGAATCAAGTAATTTTATTTTATTAAGTTCTTAGTTTAGATAGTAAAATAATCCCTTTAATTTAGGAAAAAGAACTAAAAAAATGTTATCTATTTAATTTCTTATTAAGAAATCAATAGCCTTTTAACCCATCAAAAATTTATAGTTTTGTGATCGTTACCTTTATCATGACCTTGTTCTATATCAAACTCTATTAATCTATGGGTGTTAGTTTTCTCTTCCTTTTCCATAATTTCACTTCCCACCAATGTTATATTATATAGAATCCTAGTTTTGTTATATCTTTTGTATTTCCTTTTACCTCTTTTTAAGAGAAAATTTTATTAACCCATTTTACAATGTGAGTTTTCCACAAAGGACTTTTCAAAAATAGATTTTATTTATTTTTATCAAAACTAATTTCTAGAAGTTTTCTAAAATTTATTTGAAAAAATAAATTTCATTTTTTAATTCAAAATGTCAAAATTGTCTTAGTATTAATTTTTGATAATTTTCTGAAAAGATTATTTTATTAGTGAATAATGGAAAATACCAATTTTTATAAAATAATTAGTTTATTTATATTAAAAAGTAACTTTATGATTAAAATTTTATATAAAAATAAAAATAATAACTATTTAGTTATATGTTATATAATTAATTATATTTTATTCATCCTTATACCATATTTTGGAATAAGTACATTATTGGGTCCAAAAACACTATTACCAAGAAAACTAGTTTTTATTGCATTTTGTGGGATTAATTTTAAATTAAATTATAAATATTCTGGGTAATAAATTTAAAAAAATTTATTCCATATTTTTAGTCATGATATCAAAATTTAGGAAATACTACCGTTTTATTTTTTGTCAATATAAACAGTAACTTTATTAATTTTGGTTACCCCAATAAAGGGTAAATCAAGCAATTTAGGTTAAAAAATAAAATGACAACAACCATCAAATGAACCAAGAACTTACCTAAATATGATTTTATTAGTATATATCGACTTAAATCATCCAAGGGTCTAATTTAATACCTTTTAGGCCACTTGTATGATATTATTACCATTATAGTATTTTATTTTATGAAATCTCAAACATGTAAGACTCGTATTTTTAATAAGTGTAATATTTTTAATATTGTGTTATACAGAAGATATATTTGAATATAAATATTTTTTTTGAAATATAAATGATTTATATTTATCATGGTAATTTATTTTTAGTTTTTAATAAAGAATTAATAACCTTAAATTCTTACACAATGCTGACACAATAATTATTCAATTAATGGAAATTTGAAATACATGACATTAAGAATACTAAAAGTAATACACTTAGTGATAATTAATCTAATTAATGAATTTTTTAGATTATATTTACATTTTAGGGAGGTTTTAAAATAAAATTTTCATGTTATATGTGCTATCAAGATTCTATTAAAGTCAAAGTGATGAATAGTGTCAAAATTGATAATGATGATATTTTATGAAAACTATATTTTATAAAATTATTTAAAAATCATAAAAGTATTAAATAAACAAATTGAATAATAAAGGGTCTAAAATTTCATACCTTATGAATTTATTGTCCATTTGGAATCACTTTTCATTTGAATAATTTTATTATATTTTAATATTTTGAGAAATTCTAAAAGTGCCCCTCACCTCAATTATAAAAGGGAACATCTTCCTTTACTTATTTACACCAAATTAAGTCATATATATTGACCAAAACATTACCATTCATTTTCTAAAAATAATTATCTAAATTAATGAGGTTATGACCCTTCCAAAATAGAAATACTAAGTCCCTTAAGAAGAGATCTAAAGGGAGTCCACCAAAGAGGAGGTAATCATCTTTATCTACTCTTTCATGTTTATTTATTATTATACTTCCTATCTATAAGTTTTAACCATCCTAAAATAATATTCCCAATATAATAAATATAATTATATGTTTTTATGATTATGGAAAAACAAAATTAAATCTATTTTTCATCAAATGAAAAGTGAAAACATCACTCGTGCATATATATGGCCCACCATCTCCAAGTAGCGGTGAAATTCATTTTTCATCACTACTTTACTTGGATGGTTATAAATATGAAAATAATGAATATAAATGTTATATATGACATAATAATGATTCTGGAATGGTTAGTTATTCTTTACCATTCTTTCATTCCATCCATCTAAAAATAAAAATAGCGTTGACGTGTACATATGACCTACCATCTCCATGAACGATGTAATTCATTTTTTTATCTATATCTTTATGGATGAATATAAATATATTTATAATTAATATATATTATATTTAAACTATAAATAATATTTTGTATATGATGGAACTTTAATGAAATTATATGGACCAGAACTACCAAATCAAAACATACATGAAAACCGAATAAGTTACCACTAGAAACAATGATTTTAACAATGAAATGATAATAAATAGGTGATAAAATATTATAATTAAATAATATATGTAATTATATATATATGTATTTTTATTTAATATATTTATAATAAATATGTATTTATTATACTATAGGTTCAAACATTTACAAATGAAATCGAACGTGTAGTATGGGTTTCTCATTACACTTTTACTTCTGGGAGACATATATCATATTCACAAATTATTTATTTTTTGAAGTGTATATAATAACTATTTGATATATTATATCATGAATTTATTTTTATTCATGGTATTTAAAGTTTCATTTAATGTTATTTATTTTATGGGGCTTACGATTCAAAAGATACTAAAGTGGTAGGAGTTTATTTCACAATCTCATCATTATTCTAAATTGTTTATGATTATGTATCCACTTGAGAATATTTCTATTCCTACTAAATGTTTTGTAAAAATGTTTTAATTTTTTTTACTATTCTCCTATGATTCTTAAATTTCATTTTTACCCATGTTTTACTTTTTATAAAATGTTTTATAAGGAATTTTTTATCATTTTCTGAATAAGGTGCTTTTAAAATTTTATTAAAGGAATTTTTTTTTAAATTATACAGCATGAATGGAATTTACCACCATCATAGAGCCTCAATTATTTTAATCTTAATTTGAAAAATTTCTAGGTTATTTTCAAAGAAATTTTTTTATTTTATAATTGCACGTCTTTTAAAAAATATCTGATTTCAATGTGAAAAAGGGTATTTTTCTCAAGAATATTTCAAATATATTATTAAAGTATTTTCAACTATGTCAACATCCTTTTTTCAATGTAATGGTTAATTGTGGTTGATATATTATGATACCATATACCATATTTTATTGAATGTTTTATGATCACTTTGACTTGGGATGTACTATTTTGACACCATTCACCAAATTACTGTGGATTATTTTTTATTATGTTTACTAATTAGGGAAATTATTAACATTTCATATGCTAGTTTTAATATGAATATTTATGTTAATTATATTTCACCCATTTCATAAAATAATGAATCATACTTATTTAGTGATGGGAAGAGCCTGCTATAGCCCCTCAATGCATCGATGGTTCTTTAGAGAAAAACTAGCTTGGGTTTTAGCTGAGGCCATAACCATTTATGTAATATGTCTTGGAATGAGGCCTGAATGGTATATTTATGATGTACGACATTATGAAATCCATCAATATGAAATTAGTTGTTGATGTCTATGTGATTATTTGATTAGTTAGACTATTCATGGATAAGTTTCAAGCTCATGTGATTATTTATATGGTATTATTTGATCCTTATTTATTCCTACCATATTATTCATCATGTTAAAGTTATTGATTAAATGGATTTTTTATTATTATTTATCTTTATAAATTGATTATTCCTTATTTATTCATGATAACTTACTTTGTATACACACCCTTACTAAAAATTAGAGATCAACCTTTTCTTATATTTTCTTTCTGAGGATTTGAATAAGTGTACTATGAATGTTATGAAGGGATATGATAAAGGGAATAAATGTGTACTCAAAGAAAATACTATATTTTATTTTATGTTTTCAATTATAATGTCAAATTCAAGTTTGTATTTAGCTTACCAAGAATAATAAACTATTCAGTCCTTTGGGATGTGATTCCTTATATCTAGTGCCAATGTAATAAAGTAACCCCCAACTATGGGCTATTGGAGTTGGGATCTTTATGAATTTGCTAAATAAGTCAATTTATTTTTTATCCACAATTAATAGTAACCATGGAAAAATATTATCACCTGTATAATTGGTTAAATAGGTTAATTAATTTTAAAACTATGGAATAAGGTCTCAAAATCAACCCAACACTTGCCTTTATTTTATTGTATGAGTGTAATTCAAAAATTACCACCCTAACATAAAATATATGTAATTTTTGTGACAATTGAATTTAATTATGAACCTTATATTATTTTATGTTAATGAAAAATAAAAAATGCCACGCTCTCTCTATCTCTTAATATTTATAATATGTTATCATAAGGATAAAAATAAAATATGAAGAACTTAAAATGGTTATTTTCAAGATGGATAAATTATTTTTTAGATATTACTTTATTTTAAATTTTAATATATAGTATAGTTTCCTTTAATTCTTACAAAACACCAATGAAACACTTGTGCGAGCTGTAGAAACACCAAATAAATGATGTTAAAATAATAAAAATAAAAATATTTTGGATGAATTATGGTTACACACTAATTTATAGGATAATAATAATTTAGAAGTGATGATGAGTGTTTTTTAATTAATGTGTGCTCAGATATTTTAAGTAAACTGTGTATGGTATTATAGGTATGAATATGATTTTGGTATAGAAGTATAATAAAATTAAATTTATTATACATGAGGTTAAAATATATTATTAAGCAAGTACGTAACACCCCTTGTTTTTTAGAATTCATTTTTTTCAAATAAATTAAATTTACTTGATGGATTTTTTTATACACAACACCAAGTTAAGCTTATGTTACACGCAATATAGGCTTATCTTGAATTTCACAAAATAGTGAGTTTTAACAAAACTATGATATATTTTTATTTAAACATGACTGTTTTAGCCAAGCTATTAAACTTATTAAAAATAATTTAATAAATATTTTTTAAATATTAATTATAATGGTTTTATATAAAGAAAAAATATTAATAAAATATATAATTTTTTATAAAGTCTTTATATGTTTCAAGAATACTACATTCTCAATAAATGTTTTTATTCATTTTTGTAAAAAATTATAAAATTAATTTTTGAAAATTTTATAAAATCAATTTGATAAAAAAATTAAATTTTTAATTCATAATTTCTAAATTATCATAGGGATATGTTTTGGATTTTTTTTTGAAAAGTTTCATTTTTTTGACAAATAGTGAAAATGTGGAATTTTAATTGAAAATTGCTTTCTCTTTTAATTTATTTATGATGTTAAATTATATTTCAAATTAGTTTTAAAGAATAAATAGTTTAATTATACATATATTAATCCAATTAATGTTATTGGAATCAGTTTCATATTCAAATTGGATATAAAAACTTTGTATAGCTTTGGTCATTTTTTCTTTAAAAATCAAGCTTTCACATTACATCTACATGATTAATTTTAAATTATTATTTTATTAATTATTTGAATGGAATTTGGAAAAATTAATTAAATATTTTTAATCTTAATAATTTATATTATCAAATAATTTCAACTTATTTTTTGACCGAACGAATAGTGAATGCAGTAAAAGTTATTTTCCATTATTATGGAAAAAATGAGTTTACTGAGGGATAAACTAAAATGATGAGCATAAAATTACCTATAAAATTGTAAAAAAATATTTTATAGACATATTTAATAATTAAAATTTCTATGTTTTTAATTTAATCTATTTGGACTCTTTTCCAGGTGAAGAACACGAGATCAATTATTTCATTTCAAAAATACCTAGTTTATCCTCTCCCTAACTTATAAAAGTTCGCCCTATATCCTCTCTTATTCACACCTTGAAAACTCTTTATTTTTGAGATTAACTTCTGAAATCACTTTCCAACTTCCTTAAAATCATCCTAGAAGAATTATTTTTGGTATAAATCCAACATAAGAAGGATTTTGGTGCAAACCTAAGAGGTATTCCCAAAGAAGAGGTAACATTCATCAACAAGCGTATTTTGTTTTATTTATTCCTCAACCTCTTTAAATTATTATTAAATAATCCTTAAATAATAAAATAAGTATATTCCATATAATTATTTTTTTATGTTTATAGAATAAACTAAAACCATCTCCACTCCCATTAAATGGGTTATGAAATCATCATTTGTGTGAACTGCTGTCATTCATTTTTCAATTACCACCTCTCACAGTTAGACATGATGACGAATTTATAGTTTTTATATTATATATAGGATATATATTATTTTATTATGATTCTATAATTATTAAATCACACATACTTTCATACCCTCTATTTTGTGGGAATAAGATTACGTCGCTCGTGTGCACTGCAAGCTGCTGCCTCGTGTAGCGATGCGATTCATTCACACTTTACATAGAAGGTATTTAAGTATTGGTTTAATGAAAATATTTAATATATATGACATAAAAATGATTATATAATGATAAAATATATATTATTTACTTTTATTTCTTTCAATCTGACAAGAAAATGGAAATTGGGTTTATGCGTTTATATGACCTACCGTCTCCATGAATGGTGTATTTCATTTCCTATCACTAAATTTTATCGATTAATAAAAATAAATATATAATGAACATATATGATATTTATATAATGTTTTACATTATGCATATGATTAAATATTTATTTAATTAAGAGAAAAAAATTAAATGTCGTAACGTATATAAAAAAACAAAACGATTATTACCTAAAACGTAAATTTAACATGGAATTGTTTATAAATGGGTAATAAAAGTTCATGAGTAATTCATATATTATATGATATATATATATATATATATTATATAATATATTTATAATAAACTTATATTTTTTGTATAGGATGTTTTAATGTGTATAATGAAAATTAACACTTCAAGTAAGGGATTTCCATCTCACTTTGATTTTTTGTGAGGAAAAATACATATTCACCATGTGTATCTTTTATGTGGTCTATATAAATACCATAAATATTTTATATGATTCATATCATTAAAGTTATATGGATTTACATATCCATTTTAGTACTCTATTTCATGTGATTTATGATTTCTATGTTTTCAACTTGATAAGGGATTTCTATCTCAATTGGCCTTCTTTGAGACATATGTTATGTTATGAACCTATATTATTTTAAAAAGTATATACACAAACCCTTTGAAATGTAATTCCATAATTTTATTCATCCTTTTGATATTTTATGTTTAATTTTACGTTATTTCTTCATGGGGATTATGATTCAATGTTACCATATTGGTAAAGATTTTATGTTACAATCTCATTATTTATCAGGATTATTTATGGTTAAATATACATGGTCAAAATCTCGTGATATATCTCTAAGGAATTATTATAATTTTTATTATCATATGGCTCTCATGATATATTTATTTAATGGTACCATTTTTTGACTCTTTTTTTACTTACAATAATTTAGAAAATGTTTTTAAGAAAACCCTACTTTATTTCTTATTTTGTCAGAAATTTTTTTTCTTCCAAAAACATGTTTTCTAAAAACATTTTTAAAATGTTTTACTAATCTCTTATGAGTTTTCAAAGAAATTTTTACCCATTTTTGACTTTTTGGAAAATGTTTTTAAATGAATCTTTAAGGTGTTTTCCAAACAATTCCCATTTGGATTTTACTAAAAATGTAAAAGGTATATTCAATTAAACATGTATGGCATGAAATTTATTTCCATCATCAAAACCAATTGTTCCTTCAGAGAGTCCATTATAAGTTTTAAAATTTATTTTCAATTAAAAATGTTTTTCAAAATGTTATATGTTTTGAAAATCATTTTTTAAAGAGGAAATGTTATTTTCCTCAATTGTTTTTAAATGATCCTTAAAAATTATTTTCTATCTAAGATGATATCTGTTAGTGTTACCTATGTCTAACTAAGGATATTATCCAAGGATGACATTCATATTATTCCTTTGAATGGTTTCTGTTTTGATTTAATGATGTTTATTAAACCTATTTCTCTTCCACGAGTTATACCATGAAGAAATTATAATAAAAATTGCTTCATTTCATGGGTTATTATATGATAAAATGATTATTAAACCTATCTATTTTCCGTAGGTTTTGATATGATGAAATTTTATAATACCCATTTCATGTCATGGGTTATGATATGATTAATGCTTATGACCTTTTGGTACACATATATATAGACTTCATTATGTGACGTGTGGGTCTTATACCTCCTTCCAATACATTTGTTAAAGATTTATATCTCATGAGATATATAGGGTTGGAATAGGGAGTGAACATGGTTCAGTGGTACATGGATGGAATGGGGAATGAACCCAATTCAGTAAGACAATGGTATAATAGGGAGTGAACCTAGTTCAGTAAGACAAGGATGGAATGGGGAGTGGACCTAGTTTAGTGAGACAGGTCTGGAAAAGTGAGTAAACCCAGTTTAGTAAGCGATCCTTAGATAATATGGTGACGATTTTTGAGGCTTATGTGTATGCCAAAAATTCTATGTCTTATTCCAATGATATGCTATCATAGATCATTTTCTTTAATTTCATTATGATCCATGTCTTATGAACTTCCAATATTTATTCTATGATTCTATATTATGATCTTTGATATATAGGGTACAATTTTTCAAATTTTATGATCATGTTCTCATACCCTTATATTCATGTTATGCTTACACATCTCTCTTGTTTACCTTTACTGAGCATTTGAGCTCAACCTTTCTTATGTTTCCTTTCCCTAGGCTATTAAGATATGTATTATATATTATATTTCTAAGAGGGTTGATAATTTTAAAGAACATAGTAGTAGATGATATAGCTCACTTATGGACCTGTGTTTATGTTTCTATGTTTCCAAATGAACTAAACTATTATGGTCCTTGGGTGGTTGTTTATGAAATGCAATGAATATTTATAAAAAATGAGGTAATATCTATGTATAAAAATCCGGGTTCACTATAGTTTGTATCAAAGGATAGGTTTTTTAACCATTGAAAACTAGGATGAGAAAAACTTAGTTAGATCTCTAACGACATGTCAAAGGATAATTCTAAGGATGATACAAAGTATATGAAAATTTCCTGGAATTTTGGTAAAGGATTGATCAAGTGGAATATAATAAATTAAATCTTTATATATATATATATATATATATCATAATTTGGTGTGGCTCTCGAACAAATGAAACTAGGTGTAAAAACCCCCCAAAACACCATATTGAGCTAGACTAAATTGGGAACTGGTGAACGACAATGTGTCTTGCTACACACTTGGTTTGGAACTCCCTAGGGATATGATTTTCATATTCACAGACTCTTTATAGACTATCAACGAGGATTTAAATATAATATTAATATTACTAACCTAGGATATACCTAATGTTTCATATATTATAAAGAAGGTGTCATAATGTTGATATCTTATAAGCGAGTTTCATGATTATTTGGTTCCCTACTATGATTATTATTTATTACTCAATTATTTTTTCTTTTAGTCAATGGATGGAACCCGAAGGAACCATATTACTATTGAGTGAAACGGACAATGAAACTATTTTACTCATAAGCATCCAAACATTATGGGATATGGAATGAAAAATATCATTTTTATGATCACTCAAATTTCTCAAGTTATGAATCATGATGTAATTCCAAATTAATAATGGAGGGAACAAAATTTTGTTCAGTCCTTCATGAGGAAATTTCCACAATATTTTAGTGGTTCTTATGATCCACTAGTTTCTGAACATTGGATTAATACCACTAAAAATATCATGGTATCTTATCCATGTTGAGGATCACAAAACATTTAATATTTCGAGATTTACAAAGAATGGATCTAGAAGTCATGAAGGAATGGGGACAATCTTATCTTTATTAATTGAATGTTCAAACATACATCTATGTGAAGATTAAAGAGGTATAGATGTAATTTGTTGATATAAAAAAGAAGGATATAAATTTTTATGAGTTTAACTTTGATCATGATGGAATGATAAGTTTTAGGAACCGTAGATGTGTTCTATCCATACCATACTTAAATGAGTTTTTAGAGGAAGATCATAGTTCTATATTATATATTCATCCTAAAAGTACTAAGATGTATAGATATTAGAAAGAATAATTATAGTGTGATGGAAAGAAGAGAGATATCATAGATTTTATTATTCCCTCAAGGTAAGGCTAAAAGGAAAAAAAGACTAAGGGGATATTGAATCTATTTCCCATACTAGAATGGAAATGTGAAAAAATCACCATGGATTTTGTCATTGGAATCCCCAAAATGTCTAAAGGGAAAAAATCTATATGGGTTGTATTCAATCACCATACTAAGTAAGAATACTTTATCATTATTATAGAATACTTCTCTTTAGACCATCTTATTGGAATATACATTAATGAAGTGGTAATATTCCATGGAGCACCATATTTTATTTTGTCTGATCGGGATTTGAGGTTCAGCTCATTGTTATGGAGAATTATTTAGAAATCTATTAATATGAAATTGAGATTCATCACTTCATATAATACCTAAATATATGGTCAATCTGAAAGAATAATTCAAACCCTAGAGTATTTGTTGAGATCTTGATCTTTGTATTTCAAAGGTGATTGGGATCAACACCTTCCTCTAGTTGAGTTTTTATATAATAATATCTTTAAATCAAGAATTAAGATGGATCCTTATGAATTATTAATGGTTATATGTTTCTTGTATACCCAATTTCAATTCGTGTTCCTAGACTATTTTTTCCATGATTTTATTTACTGAACCTTCAGGCCAAACCCCACTTTGGTTTGACCCGAAATCACTATGATGGTTTGGGACTAAGTTGGTAACAGTGATCGATGGATCTTCATATTGTCCCATTTACCCACCTTCGCTCTTATTGCATATCCTATTGTAATGGACTCCATCTTGGTCAGGTATGAAGGTGTTTGTGCCAGTTTTGTGATGGTGTTGGTGGATACATTTGGCGTTAATGGAGTGTCTCAATGGTGTGGCTCTGGATGAATAATTTTTATCTTGGTGGAGATTCTGATCAAGAGTTTGGTGATGATGATGTTTCTGATGATGAGTGTTAGTAATTTAATGATGCCCGATGATGGTGAAAGTTCTTCAGTGTTTTAGGATGTGTTGGTGGTGTTTTTGGATGGGTTATTATCCTTTTTTTATGAATTTTTTTGGATGCTGGTAGGATCTGTTTTATTTCAAGGTTCATTGATAGTGGTGTTTATATTTTTGTTTTATTATCTTATTTCAGATGGGAATGTGTTCAAGGAGACGATTATGTGAGGATGATTTGAGGTGATAGGCTGTAGAGTTTGCAACCTCAGGTTTCATAAAACCCAATGATTTAACATAGGGTACTGGGCTTGATGTTGGATCCTTCACTTTGTAATTTGATGTTTGAATTTGAAATTAAAAGTTAGTTTTTAAGTATTCATTGTTTTTAAATTTTCTTATTTCAAGGATAGTTTTAGTTGTAATGGTACCCATTTTCCCCTAAAAATAGAATATTTGAAAATAAAAAAATTGAGGAAGTACATACTTGACCTTTCACATATACAAAACGTAAAGATCATACCACTAGATCGATATTTTTATTATGAGGAATAACCAGTAATGATTTTGTATAAAAATGAGAAAATTATACAAAACAGGACCACTCACATGGTCAATGATTTTTTCTAAAACCACCAATTTTAGGAATATATATATGAACTTGATGATATGCTGAGGCATAAGTATCCTCATTTTTTTTTGTGTCTGAAGGACCAATTTTTATTGTAAAATTAATTTTAAGGGGGGGGGGGTAGAATGTAACACTTTGAGTTTTTTTAATTTTTTAAATAAATTAAATTTACTTGATGAATTATATTATACACAACACCAATTTAATCTTACTCTATACACAACACTATCTTAGCTTGGGTTTCACTCAAAATTTAGTTTTAAAAAAACATGATATATTATTATTTAAACATGACCAGTTTAAACTAGACATTAAACATAGAAATATAAATAGTAATAAATTATTTTTGATTATTTATTATTATGGTTTTATATAAATAAAAAACATTGATAACTAAATACATACATTTCAAAAAAATCTTTATATGTTTCAAGAAAACTACTTTCTCAAAGAAAATATTTTTATGTATTTTTTTGAATAATAATAATTTTTTTAAAGATTTTTGAGTATAAATTTGATAAAATAAGAATAATGTTTTAATTTATAATTTCATGATTATATTAGGGTTAATTTTTGTGATTTTTCTGAAAAGTTATATTTTCTAAAGAATAGTGAAAATTACTAAATTTTAATTGAAAACTGTCTTTTTGTTTAATTAATTTATGAAGTTAAATTATGTTTTAATTTTTTTAAATTATAACTAGTTTAATTATAAATTTATAAATCAAATTTAGGTAATTGTCATCAATCTCATATCGAAAATTCTTATAAAAATATTGCAAATGTTTGAACATTTTTTCTTTAAAAACCAACTTTCTCATCACGTCTATGGGATTGGTTTAAAATTATTTTTTGTCCACTTATGTGGATTGAATTTTCAGAAATGGATTATATTTTTTTAATAATCATAATTTATATTATCTAATAATCCAAACTTATTTTTTTTCAAAAATGGATAGTGAATGTAGTAAAAATTATTTACCGAGGTCATAGTAAAAATGGGTTTATTGAGGGGTTACACTAAAATTATATGGGTAAAATTTAACACTAAAAGTGTCAAAAAAATATTGTGTAGAAATATTAATATATTATCATGTATAAGGTTTTACATTTATCCATTTTGGTCCCTTTTCCATGTGAAAAATGTGGGAGCACTTATTTATTTTCAAACATACCATGTGTGTCCTCTCCCACAGTTATAAATGGCCACCCCAATCCTCTCTTATTAAAACCTGAAAACCTATTTGTTTCAACCAGTAACTTCCCAAATTCCTTTCCATAATTCTAGAAGACTTATTTTTGGAATAAATCTAACTCAGGAATGCTTTTGGTGAAAACCTAAGGAGGATAGCCAAAGAAGAGGTTATGTTCATCAATGAGCATTTTTATTTTATTTTTTCCTCCACCACATTAAATTATTATTATATCATGATAATATAAAAAAATATTTATATTCCATATACAAAGATTTTTTATTTTAATGGAACAATTTATAACTATCTACAATTTCATCAAATGGGTTTCAAAATCATCATCTGTGTGTATAATGAACTACCGCCTTGTGAACTAATATCATTTTTTTCCATCACCACCTCTCACAATTGGAAATGATTGTGGATTTATATTTTTTATGTGATATTTATTATTTTATTTTTATTCAATAATTATTATATCACATATACCTTCATAATATTTTTTTAGATTATGATAATGCTACTTGTGTGTAAAATGGACTACCACCTCAGAAAGCAATGTGATTCATTCACCTTTTACCTATAAGGTATTAAGGATTGGTTTAATGAAAATATGTAATATATTTAACTTAAAAATTATTCTACAATGATAATATATATATATATCATTTAATTTTCTTTATTTCAATCTGATCATAAAATAGAAACAATGTTTATGCGTACGTATAACCTACCATCTCCATGAACAATGTATTTCATTTCCAACCACAAAATTTTATAGATTACGATAAATACATATATAATGAATATATATGATATTTATATAATGTTTTAAATTATATATATTATCAAATCATGATCAAATCAAAAGGACCAAAAATAACAAGTTCTAACATATATGAAAAACAAAGAGAGTAATACCTGAAATGTAACTTTAATATAGAATTATTAATAAACATGTAATAAAAGGTCATAAAAAATAATAGTTGGTATAATATATATATATATATATATATGGTTCTATAATATATTTATAATAAAATTTTATTTATTATACATGGGTTTTGAACAAGTGCAATGGAAGTCAAGACTTAAGGTAAGGGATTTTCATCTCACCTTTATTTTTTGTGAGACACAAGCCATATTTACTATGTATTTCTTTTATGTGGATTATATCATGAACATGAATGTATTATATGATTACTATAATTAGAATTATGGGTATTTACATATCAATTTTATTATCTCTCTATCAAGGGGTATATGGTTTCAATGTTATCAATTTGGCAAGGGATTTTTGTCTCAATTTGCCTTCTTTGAGATGTATGTTATGTCATGCTCCTATATTATTTCAAGGGGTGTAAATGCAATCCCTTTTACATTTAGTATCATGAGTTTATTCATACTCATGTTATTTTAAGTTTCATTGTATGTTATTCCTTCATGGGGATTATGATTTAATGTTAACAAAGTGGTAAAGATTTTGCTGTACAATCTCATAATTTAATGGGATTGTTTATGATTAAGTATCTTATTTTGAAATATCATGATATACCTATCAATAATTTTCAAAAAATTAATTATCCTATGTTTATTTATGATATCTTCAAATTGTGGTACCATTTATCTACTCTTTGGTACTAAAAATAATTAATAATTTTTTAAAGAAAATCTCACTTTATTTCTCTCTTCGGTCAGAAATCAGTTTTCTTCCAAAACCATGATTTCTTAAAATGATTTTTAAAATATTTTATTACTATATTATGATTTTTTAAAGACATTTTTACCGATTTTTTGTTTTTTAATTTTTTTGTAAAAGGAATATTCATATTGTTTTCTAAATAATTCTCATTGTTTTTACCAAAAATATAAAAGTAATATTTATTTTAATGTGTACAACATAAACACAATTTTCTGTCATCTTGAACAATAATTGCTCAGAAGATTAATTTACAGTTTTTCAAGGTTATTTTGACTGATTGTTTTTTTCAAAATGTTTTATGTTTTAAAAATTGTTTTTAAATGTGGAAATGATATCTTCCTTGAGAAAAGTTTTAAATAATCATTCAAAATTATCTTCCAAATAAGATTAAATCAGTTTGTGTTACCTATACCTTAACAAGGATATGATATAAGTATAATATTCACATTATTTCTATGAATGGTTTATGTTTTGATGAAATTATGTTCATGGAACTTGTTTCTATTCAATAGGTTATACTTTTAGGAAGTGATTATGAAACACACTTCTTTTCATGGGTTATGATATGATGAAATGATTTTGAAACCTGTATCTTTTCAATAGGTTATGATATGATGAAATGATTATGATACCCATATATTTTAATAGTTTATGAGATGATTAATTTTTAAAATCTTGTGAGACATATAATTATTTCTTTCATTATATGATGGGTGGGACCTATAACTCGGTTCAATGCATTGGGTAAAGATTTGTATCTCATGAGATATATAGGAATGAAAAGGGGAGTGAAAACAGTTAAATAATACTATACTAGAATGGGGAATAAACCTGGTTTATTAAGACAAGGAAGTAATGGGTTGTGAACAGATTTAGTAAGATAGGGTTAGAATGGGGAGTGAACTTGGTCTAGTAAGACAAGGATAGAATGGGGGTGTAAGGTTGGTTCAGTAAGGGAATTTTTTCACTATGATGGCCATGGAATGAGCCTTGGATAATATGGAAATGATTTTTTATTCTTATGGGTATGCCAAAAATTCCATGTATTATTACAATGTTATTCTCTCATAGATTATGTTATTTTATTTCCATATGATTCATGTCTTTTGAACTACCAATATTTATGTCATAATTCAAGATTATGAGATTTGATAATCAAAGTACAGTTCTTAAAATGTTATGTTCATGTTCTCATACCATTATGTTCATTTTATTCTTATATATCTCCATTTTTTACCATTAATTATCATTTGAGATCACCATTTCTTATGTTCCCTTTTCCTAGGTTATGAAGATATGTATTATATTTGATAGGTCTAATAAGGGTGATAGTTTTGAATAACGTAGTGGGAGATGATGTAGATCACTTATAGAATAATTTTTATGTTTCCATGATTATAAAGGCACTAATCTATAATGGTTATTAGGCATGTGTTTGTGTAATATAATGAATATTCATAAAAAATGATGTGATACCTTTGTATGAAAAAACCCAGGGCACTATAAAGTCAAATCTTAGGTTAGATATTCTCATCTCACACTTATTTATGTGAGACATATTCCATATTCCCCACTTTTGTCTTTCATGTGGTTTATGTACTACCTATTTTAAATTTTTTTTATCATTAATATACTTATATTCATGATTTTAAAGTTTCATTTAAATTTATTTATTTCATTGGGGTTATGATATAAATGTTGAAACGGAGTAAGGGGTTTAACTAGTTATATTTTTTTACCAGGATTGTTTATGTTTAAGTTTATTATTATGAAATTATATGATCCATCTCTCAAAAACCATAGTTATTTTCTTCTACTCTAGTTATTTTTTAAAATTAAAAGTTTTTATTTCATTTTACTCTCTCTAAGTACTCAAAATTCTAAAATAATGTTTTTTAGGAAAAATGATTTTTTTTTCTATTAGGCAAGAAATCTTTTTTCTATCATTCCCATTTTTAATATAAAATTTTTTCAAGTATATTTTTACTATAATACAATGATTTTTTAAAATATGTTTTAAAAGTATTTTACTTTCATTATAAAGGATTAAAATGAATATTCTAGTCATTTTCTCAATGAGGTTCTTTTTACCAAAGGGGTGAATGAAATATTTTTTTTTAAAATTTAGAACATGAATTAATTTTACTATAATTAAAACTATTCTTTTACTTGAAGATTCCTTTATAATTTCACATGAGTATTTTTAAATAATTTTCCTTAATATTATTTAATTTTTTATATTTTAAATAAGTGATTTTAAAATGAAAAGGGGTTTTCCCTCAAGAAATGTTTTAATGATCTTTTAAGATTATTTTCATATATGTAAACTTATATTGAAGAATATTATACATTATTGAGGTTATTATATAATTATACCATCCACCATATTACTCTGAATGGCTTATGATATTGTTTCTAAATAGATTAACTTGGGAAAATATTAACATATCATATGTTAGTTTTTCATTATTAATTTTTATGATTATGTACTAAATTTATATTCCTTTAATTAATATAATGAGTGAATTAAACTTAGTAAATTATGGGTGGGGCACATTATAACACATTGATTCATCGATAGGTCTCATAAGAAAAAATATCCTGGGTATTTGGAATATGCATGCCAAATTATTTACAGTATCTTGGATCAAGGACTTAACGGTATGACTATGATGTCTATTAGTATAAATTATATCATTATGAAATGATTTATAATTATCCTTGTGATTATTTATATTTTTATCCTTGTATAACTTTCATGTTCTAGTTTATGATGGTTTTTATGTAAATTTTTTTATTTCATAAAGAGAAATTGACATTTGATATAAAAAATAATGTTTATAATCTCTTATGGTTAAAAGGATTGTTTTCAAGGAAGATATTTCATGTTTTTCTAGAAACCCTCATGAATTATCATTTTTACTTTATACTCACTTATGAAATGATTTATGAAAAACTTTTAAAAAAATTTGATTTCAAGATTAAGAAGATTATTATTTTCAATTCTATGTTTATTATGATGAAAAAATACTTATAGGTTTTTATGAATTTCATAAGGAATTACGGGTTTCCGTTTATTTTATATACTTTACTAAGATTTTTTTATTAGCCATTTTTTTTAAAAATCATTGAACCTAAGGATGAGTATGATTTATTATGAATTCAATATTTGAATAAAGAAAATTTTCCAAGAAAGAAGAAAATATTCCATGAATGAAATAGTACTGTGAGTACAAAAATATTATTTTGTAGAAAAAATAAACACTATATGGCAGAGTTACCTATGTAATGTAATGGTTTTTCTAATTATCTAAATTTATAAACTATAAATATGATAGAAATTTTTAAAAGTGTGACCCTTATTATGAAAAATGTAATGATGGTTTGTTTAAGTTATAGGGTTTTACACTACATACACAACACACATTAGCAACAAATAGGGGAACACATTCAATAATCACCATAAGTGAAAATGCTTTGGAAAATAAGGCATTATCCTCATGAGGTCAAACATACCAAATCACTTTCAAACTAGATCCTCAGTAATTATTTTAAAAGAAAATTCAAATTCACTTTATAAAGCATTTTAAAATATATCTCATGAAACATTACTCACACCAAGCCCTAGCCCAAATCCTATTAACATCCCATAGAAAACCCCTTTCCCATTTTGAAATACTCTTAAAAATCATTCAAAAATCACTAATTTCCATTGAAATTTATATCTTAATTAAATCCTCTTTTAAAAATTACTTTTTTAAATAGATATGATTTTACCTTTGTAAACTAACACATACCACCAATAAAAACCTTAAAGAGGGCCACTAAAACTCGTTTGGCCAGGGAGCCACCATCAAACCATTTAACAAGCTATACATCCATGTTGACTGTTAGTTCAATGGGATCCCATACAAACCATGTGGAAACTTGTAACATCCCAAGTAAGTGATTAATAATAGATATTTTTATCTATGTCTATTAATGAATTGGATAGTGTTTTAGAGGCTTAAAATGAAAATAAATCCAATCTTAAGCATGGAATACACTAATATTTTTAAAAGATTGTTTTACTGCCTTTTGATGGAAAATCATTTTTAAATCTATATTTTCACAATTTTATAAGATATATTTGTCAAAATAAACTTATTCATTATGATTGGGACATTGAAATTTACATCGGATAAATTTTTGGTATTTTTCTAACAATGTTCATTTTTTAATAAATAGTGAAAAAATACTGCATTTTACATCAAAACTTCTTTTTTAATTTAATTTAATTATATGGTTAGATTATCCTTTTAATTGGTCTTAAAGTGTAATCTGAATATATTTTTACCATTTAATCCAATGGTGGTCATTAGGATTAATTTCACTTTGGAATTGGTCATAAACTAATGCCAAACTTTTCATAGATATTGTTTCAAAAAAACCCGCTATTTGTTTTGACAACGGGAATTATTTTTAAATCAATTATTGCAATTTATGTGTTTGTAATTTGGTAAAATGGATTACATATTTGGAATCAGAAGGTACAAATTATGTAATTAATACTTTTTTATTTTTGGACATTATGAATAGTAACGGTGGTAATTATCTTTAATTATCTTGATTAATGAGTAATCAGGTAGTTAAAGATAATAAAATGATATCATAATAATACAAAAAGACAAAAACATGTTCCCTAAGGCTACTGGTTGTATCATGGCCGACCATGGGATGCCTTGTGCCAGACTTGGGGGCCCCATGGAATCACTTTTGTGAGAAAGTGACTTTTTATCTTTTTATTTTTAAAGAATGTTAAATGTGACAAAGAATGTATCACCTAAGTAAAATATTTTTAATTTTGTCAACATAAATGATCTTTTGGACTATAAATATTCATTAGAAATATAAAAATATTTCCTACATCATAGTATTTGTTTCATAATTTTTAGACTTTAAATAAATTAAATTATTTATGACATCATGATGATGCAGCGATTACCTCATTAATAAAGGATTTAAATAAAATGAAATGATAATGTAAAATCTATGACCTACACATGTCAAAAACCTATTGTATAGATGGATTTCGAACCCTTATCACCTTACCCTAGAATTATATCAATTTTGGACCTTTTGAATCTGAAAATCATTTTCAAATAAAGTAACATTTCTTTACTTTCCAAGAGTGCCCCTCCTCTCCTCTTATAAATGGCCCCCAACTCTACCTCCTTACCCACACTCCCAAAGCCTTTGGCTTGGCCAACCCCTACCCATTTTGTCTCTCCACTTTCCTCTCTTACTCCTTAAATCCTCACTTTGGGCAGAAGTCTTCCCAAGGAAGCCTTTGAACTCAAACCAAATGGGGTTACCCGATTTTAAGGTAATGTCTTCACTTGATTCCTTTTGTTTTATTTTGCTTCTCCAACCCCCTAAACTCTTTTTATTCATTTATTTTGTAACACCTCCAGTATCTTAAATATACTAAGATGTTTTTATAATAAGGATTCGAGCTACACTTACACACACCTACATCTAATGGTTAAAGGACATACTATTTCCGTGGATGGTAAATTTATGCCTCCTGAAACGATGATTGTTCAACATTATTTTAACACCTTCAAAGGTGGCCATTAAGATGTCACTATATTTATATTTGATATATAATATGTTTATGTTTTCCTTAAGCTTCTGTATTTTTCATTTTGGGCATACCTTTATGATTTCCATTATGGGTAAACGCGATATCTTCATTTAGGGAAGTGCGGACTACCGCCCCCTCAAAGTGATTTGATTCGTTAAATAACATATGTGGGACGTATAAAGGATGGAACTATTATATTATATATGATATTATACTGAAATTATAATATACCTTTATATCATTATGATTCCATTCTATAAAATTCGAAATAGAAATGAAAGTAGCATTCATGCGTACGTACGGCTTACCGTCTCCATGAACGGTGCATTTCATTTCTTACCTCTAAATGATTATGTAATATTATAAATGCTTGTATATACTGGATATATATGATATATACATCATGATTATAATTCGGGATATAATGGACACATGAACAACTTGTAATTATAAAGGGTTTATTTTTGACTCAAGTACCAATGATCGTTAAAACGACCGTTATTAACTTAAATAATTTCATAGTGTTCATGACATGGAAATAAGTGATATAAAAGGAATAATGAACTTGAAAAAGGTTCTTAAGAAAGTAGAAATTAACTCAAGTTTATTATTCAGGAAATTACAGAACGATCAAGTCAAGTTGGACCCGAGGTATGGGACTTCGTCTCAATCTCCTTTCATTGAGGCATATTTTGTTTTATACACAACCTTCTTTTATATGGTGTGTAAACCCCTTTGAATTTTACGTTTATTAAAAAGGAATATTTTTTATACGAAGTGTTTACTAAATGACAAAAGAGAATGTTTTTGTTGTACGTATGAGGCGACAACGACTTCTCCGCCGTCGTGACCATTATTTGAGTTTCGGCTTCCTCTACAAGCCATACCTTTTTTTAAAAAAGAAAAATAAATACCATGTTTTACTTTTCTTTTATTTTGGTATTGAAAATGGTTTTCATAATGTTTTTATATCAATGTGTTGTATTGATATCTTGTTATTGAAAGGTGGAAATGTTATGTTTCCTTTATGCATGTTTTATGTGATATGATTATGTTGAGGTTCTTGGGAATTATTATGAAGACGGGTGGTTCCGTGATAAACTAAGGGTGGATGAGCCCGATATAGCTCTCCAATGCATTGGGTAACGTGAAGGAGTGAAATGTTAAGGTTTCTCCGAAGAGATTTAGGGAATATACTGTGATGGGTATTCCAAACGTAACCAAGAGGGTTACTCCCTATGTAAGAATGTTATGAATGCCTCAAGTTACCTTTATGTCTTATGATTTCTATGATTTATTCATGATTTGATGAGGTATGTTAAAGTGCTTATGTTTTATGGGTAAATTATGATTTCATTCTTATGTATATATGTACCCATGTTTCCTTTCCATATTTTTATATCCCTTACTGAGCTTTTTATGCTCATCCCAAGTTTTTTGAAATGTTTTTCACAGGTCAAGGGAAAGGTACATGATATGATGATAGTGTCAAGGAAGTGTCAAGAAAGAATCCATGTTTTATTTTAAATATTTTTCCATTTATGGGAAAGAAGAATACTATCTTTATGTAACCACTTTGTTTATATGTGGAATTTAATGCAAGTTTTATGATCTAATTCTCTAAAACTCTAAACCCGAAAAGATCCTCAATGTGTAATCTTGTAATAACTCAAGATTAAGTAAGTTTTAAGGCTGGGGACTTATAGTTGGTATCCGAGGTCGGTTTAGATAACTTTAGGAGTTAGAATTCTATTAAATTATTATCCAAAAATATTTTTTTTATGGTCAAATTGAAGTGATATAGTATTTGAAGATGACCATGTTGCATCATCTAAGACATGTTTGTTCAGAATGGTTTTCCGCAGAGGAAACAGGGAAGTAGTGCTATGTAGGCATACAGAAGGAAATAACCTTCCGAATCAGCATCCTGAGATGGTCGGAATTGGAACTGAACAGTTTGTTGTAGTAATGGCGCAGTTGACTCAAGCGATAAATGGCGGTGGTATCCATACACGAGATCAGCCAGATCAACTGTAGAGGAACATGTCAGTGGTGGAATATTTCATGAGGCAACATCCCCCATCATTCAGAGGATCATCTGACCCTGTGCTAGCTGAAGGGTGGATTAAAGCACTGGAGAAGATTTTTGATGTCATGGGGTGTTCAGACAATCAAAAGGTTAGTCTTGCTATTTACCGTTTGGAGGGTGAAGCAGATCAGTGGTGGTCGATGGTTAAAAATATCAGGGACGCTGATGAGATTGATGCTCTCGACTGGGATGAATTCAAAGGTATGTTTCTTGAAAAGTATTTTCCTAAGGCTGTTCGACTTAGGATGGAAAAACAATTTTTGGAATTGAGGCAAGAGGAAGACTCAGTGGCTACCTATGAAGAAAGGTTCACTCGATTGGCAAGGTATGATCCAAATTTTATCCGAGACCTTGATAGTAAAATCAATCATTTTTACTCAGAATTAAAGCCAAAATATCGAAGGGAATTAGCTTCTAGTGAGTTTAAAAGTTATGAAAAGCTTGTTCGATGTGCTGAGAAGGTGGAAATGGAGTTTTCCGATGATCAAGTGTTCTGTAACAACCAGAAGAAGAAGAGACCAACGTGGTAGGAGAAAGGGAAGAATTCTTCAAAAAATTCTGATGGTAAGAAATCTAAGTTTCTAGTTTGTGATAAATGTGGAAAAAGGCATGCTGGGGAATGTCTTCTGAATTTTGGAAAGTGCTACCGATGTGGTAAGATGGGACATAAGGCTCGTGATTGCACAGAAAAAGATCAAGGTGAAGGTAAGACCAAATTTGATTTACAGTTAGTGAAATGTTTTAAGTGCAATGAGATGGGTCACTATGGAAACGAGTGTCCGACAAAGAGCTTGAGTGATGGGAAGCAGTTAGACTACAAGCATAAAGGGGTGGTGAAATCCTTTGCAACTACTTCAGCAGATGTCGGGCCATCAAATGAAGTTGTATCAGGTACTTTGTTTGTTTTTTCAGATTATGCCCGTGTGTTGTTTGATTCGGGGTCTATACATTCTTTCATCTCTGAAACCTTTTCTAGTAAAATGGGAATACCATCTCAAGAAATGACTCCTGAAATTTTGGTAAAAACACCTGGGGGAAATGTTGAGGCAAAAAGAATTTATAAGAATCTTCATATCCTTATCTGTGGAAAGAACCTACTTGCAAACCTTATTGTTCTACCTCTAGTAGAGTTTGATGTTATCCTGGGTATAGATTGGATCTCTATTTACCATGATAAGATTTACTGTAGAGCTAAAGAAGTTTCTTTTCAAAAAGACTTTCAGTTTGTGTACAAGAATGAACCCTTACTATTGATAACTTATCAAGAGGCCAAGAAACTTGTAAAAGATGGAAATGAATGTTACCTTGAACACATAATTGAAAATAAAGGAACTGTTCAGATTAATGATGTGCCAGTGGTAAATGAGTATCCTGATGTTTTTCCTGATGAGTTTCCTGGAATAATACCAGATCGGGAAGTTGAGTTTACTGTGGACTTAGTTCCTGATGCTACGCCAATTTCAAAACCCCCTTATCAAATGGCTCAAATTGAACTTTTAGAGTTGAAGGAGCAATTGCAAGATTTATTAGAGAAATGCTTCATTCGACCCAGCACATCACCATGGGGTGCTCCTGTTTTATTTGTTAAAAAGAAAGATTGTTCAATGAGACTTTGCATTGATTATAGAGCCTTGAATAACATCACTGTTAAGAACAAATATCCTTTGCCTCATATCGATGATTTGTTTGATCAGCTCCAGGGAGCTCAGTATTTTTCAAATATTGACTTGAGATCGGGGTACCATCAGCTAAAGGTAAAGGAAGCAGATGTTCCGAAGACCGCGTTCTGTACAAGATATGACCATTATGAATTTGTAGTAATGCCGTTTGGGCTAACCGATGCACCTTCTATATTCATGGACTTAATGAATATAATTTTCCATGAGTTCTTGGATAAGTTTGTGGTGGTTTTCATTAATGATATTTTGGTGTTTTCTAAAAGTAAAGAGGAGAATGAAAGACATTTAAGGGTTAGCTTGAAAACCATAAAAGAAAAGAAACTGAATGGAAAATTCAGCAAATGTGAGTTTTGGTTGCAACAAATTTCTTTCCTTGGTCACATTGTTTCTAAAGATGGGATAACTATTGATCCTGCAATAACAAAAGTTGTGGAAGACTAGCCAAGACCCACAAATGTAACTGAGATTCGTAGCTTCCTTGGTTTGGCAGGCTATTACCGAAGGTTTGTTAGAAATTTTTCACGGTTATCTAGTCCAATGACTAAGCTAACTTGGAGGGTGTTAAGTTTATCTGGACAAAAGAATGTGATGATTGTTTTCAGGAATTGAAAAGAAGATTGGTGAATGCTCCAGTTTTGGAAATACCTTCCAGGAATGGTGAGTTTGTTATATACAGTGATGCTTCATTGAAAGGACTTGGTTGTGTCCTAATGTAGAATGATCAGGTAATTGCTTATGGTTCACGACAGTTGAAAAATCATGAGGTAAATTACCCTACACATGATTTGGAATTATCTGCTGTTGTTTTCGCTTTAAAATTTTGGAGGCATCATTTGTATGGAGTAAAGTGTGAAATATATACTGATCACAAAAGTTTAAAGTATATATTCACTCAAAAATAGTTAAACATGAGACAGAGGAGATGGATGGAATTAATCAAGGATTATGATTGTAAAATTCATTACCATGCGGGAAAAGCAAATAAAGTGGCTGATGCTTTGAGTCGAAAAAGTAATGCTTCATTAGTAATGTTGCGTTTGGAACGTGATCCTTTGGTTAAGGATTTGATGAACTTTGGCATAGAAGTTGTTGGTATAGGAATTTATTCTGTTTTGTTTCAGGTATCAGTGAGATCATCTATATCAGATAGAATCAAGAAAGCACAGAAGCAAGACAGTGAGTTGCAGAAAAAGGTAGAGCTGGTTCAGAAAGGTAAGTTGCCTGAATTAAACATTGATAATGATTGTGTTTTGAGATTTGGGAAGAGATTGTGTGTGCCTTGTGATTAACATTTGAAGAGAGAGTTGTTATGTGAAGTTCATAGTTCTCCATTTTCAGTTCATCCTGGCAGTACTAAGATGTAAAGAGATCTGTGGGAGTATTTCTGGTGGGATGGAATGAAAAGAGATATTGATGATTTTACTGTGAAGTGTTTGACATGTCAACAGGTTAAAGTAGAGCAGCAGTTACTGAAAGGGATGCTTCAGCCTCTACCAATTCCAGAGTTGAAATGGGAGAATATATCCATGGACTTTGTTGTGGGATTACCGAATACATCTCGAGGTAATAATGCAATCTGGGTTATTGTTGATCGCTTGACTAAATCTGCTCATTTCCTTGCTATACGAGATACTTTTTCCCTAGATCAACTTTCCCGTTTGTAACTTAAAGAGATATTCATTTTACATGGAGTTCCCCTCTCCATTGTATCTGATCGTGATCCCAGGTTCACATCTAACTTTTGGAAAGGCCTTCAGAAGTCGTTGGGTACTAAATTAAATTTTAGTACAACATTTCATCCTCAATCAGATGGACAGTCAGAACGAACAATTCAGACCATGGAGGATGTGCTACGAGCTTGTTCGATGGATTATCAGGGAAGTTGGTACCAACATCTTTCTTTGGTTGAATTTTCATATAATAACAGTTTTCATTCCAGTATACAGATGGCACCATTTGAGGCATTATATGGGAAGCGGTGTCGAACTCCATCTTTCTGGGATGAAGTGGGTGAAAGGAAGTTTATGGGACCAGAATTGGTATAAGAGATGACAGAAAAAGTTCAGCTAATTCAGAAACACATGAGAACATCTCAGACTAGGCAGAAGAGTTATGCAGACAACAGGAGGAAGGATCTAACTTTTGAGGTAGGTGATCATGTTTTTCTCAAAGTCTCACCATGGAAAAGTGTGATGAGATTTGGTAAGAAAGGAAAGCTGAGTCCAATGTTCATTGGAGCATATAAAATTCTGGAGAGAGTTGGATTAGTTGCATACCGGGTGGCTTTACCTCCGAGTTTATCTCAGGTACATAATGTTTTTCATGTTTTGATGGTGAGAAAGTATATGGCAGATCCATCTCTTGTTTTGAGTCCAGAGGTAGTTCAGCTGGAAGAGAACCTATCTTATGAGGAACAACCGGTCCAGATTCTTGACCACAGGGAGCAAGTGTTATGGAATAAGGTGATTAATCAGGTAAAGGTTTTGTGGAAAAACCACATGATGGAAGAGGCAACATGGGAATCTGAAAATGCAATGAGGGATAAGTACCCCCATTTATTCGATAACTAAATAAATTGCAGGGATGAAATTTTCTAAAGGGGGGAAGGATATAACATCCCAAGTAAGTAATGAATAATATATATATTTATCTATGTCTATTAATTAATTGGATAGTGTTTTAGAGGCTTAAAATGAAAATAAATCCAATCTTAAGCATGTAATACACTAATATTTTTAAAAGATTGTTTTACTAACTTTTGATGGAAAACAATTTTTAAATATATCTTTTGACAATTTTATAAGATATATTTGTCAAAATAAACATATTCATTATGATTGGGACATTGAAATTTACATTGGATAAATTTTTGGTATTTTTCTGACAATGTTCATTTTTTAATGAATAGTGAAAAAATACTGCATTTTACATCAAAACTAATTTTTCATTCAATTTAATTATATGGTTAGATTATCCTTTTAATTGGTCTTAAAGTGTAATCTGAATATATTTTTACCATTTAATCCAATGGTGGTCATTAGGATTAATTTCACATTGGAGTTGGTCATAAACTAATGCCAAACTTTTCATAGATATTGTTTCAAAAAAACCCGCTATTTGTTTTGACAACGAGAATTATTTTTAAATCAATTATTGAAATTTATGTATTTGGAATTTGGTAAAATGGATTACATATTTGGAATCATAAGGTCCAAATTATGTAATTAAGACTCTTTTATTTTTGGACATTATGAATAGTAACGATGGTAATTATCTTTAATTATCTTGATTAATGAGTAATCAGGTAGTTAAAGATAATAAAATGATATCATAATAATAAAAAAGACCACAACATGTATCCTAAGGCTACTGGTTGTCTCATGGCCGACCATGGGATGCCTTTTGTCTAACTTGGGGGCCCCATGGAATCACTTTTGTGAGAAAGTGACTTTTTATCTTTTTATATTTAAAGAATGTTAAATGTGACAAAGAATGTATCACCTAAGTAAAATATATTTAATTTTATATAAATAAATGATCTTTTAGAATATAAATATTCATTAGAAATATAAAAATATTTCCTACATCATAGTATTTTTTTTCATAATTTTTAGACTTTAAATAAATTAAATTATTTATGACATCGTGTTGATGCAGTGATTACCTCATTAATAAAGGATTTAAATAAAATGAAATGATAATGTAAAATATATGACCTACACATGTCCAAAACCTATTGGATGGGTGGATTTCGAACCCTTATCACCTTAACCTCGAATTATATCAATGTGGGACCTTTTTAATCCGAAAATCATTTTCAAATAAAGTAACATTTCTTTACTTTCCAAGAGTGCCCCTCCTCTCCTCTTATAAAAGGCCCCCACCTCTACCACCTTACCCACACTCCCAAAGCCTTTGGATCGGCCAAACCCTGCCCATTTTGTCTCTACACTTCCCTCTCTTACTCCTTAAAGCCTCACTTTGGACAGAAGTCTTCCCAAGGAAGCCTTTGAACTCAAACCAAAGGGATTTACCCGATTTTAAGGTAATGTATTCACTTGAGTCCTTTTGTTTTATTTTGCTTCTCCAACCCCCTAAACTCTTTTTATTAATTTATTTTGTAACAACTATAGTATCTTAAATATACTAGGATGTTGTTATAATAATTATTCAAGCTACACTTACACACACCTACATCTAATGGTTAAAGGACATACTGTTTCCGTGGATGGTGAATTTATGCCTCCCGAAACGATAATTGTTCAACATTATTTTAACACCTTAAAAGGTGGCCATTAAGATTTAACTATATTTATATATGATATATAATATGTTTATGTTTTCCTTAAGCTTATGTATTTTTCATTTGGGGCATACCTTTATGATTTCCATTATGGGTAAACGCGATATCTTCATTTAGGGAAGTGCGGACTACCGCCCCCTCAAAGTGATTTGATTCGTTAAATACCATATGTGGGACGTATAAAGGATGGAACTATGATATTATATATGATATTATACTGAAATTATAATATATCTTTATATAATTATGATTCCATTCTATAAAATACGAAATAGAAATGAAAGTAGCGTTCATGCATACGTACGACTTACCGTCTCTATGAACGGTGCATTTCATTTCTTACCTCTAAATGATTATGTAATATTATAAATTCATGTGTATACTAGATATATATGATATATACATCATGATTATAATTCTGGATATAATGGATACATGAACAACTTGTAATTATAAAGGGTTTATTTTTGACTCAAGTACCAATGATCGTTAAAACGACCGTTATTAACTTAAATAATTACATAGTGTTCATGACTTGGAAATAAGTGATATAAAAGGAATAATGAACTTGAAAAAGGTTCTTAAGCAAGTAGAAATTAACTCAAGTTTATTATTCAGGACATTAAAGAACGATCGAGTCAAGTCGGACCCAAGGTATGGGACTTCGTCTCAATCTTCTTTCATTGAGGCGTATTTTGTTTTATACACAACCTTCTTTTATATGGTGTATAAACCCTTTTGACTTTTACGTTTATTCAAAAGGAATCTTTTTTATAAGAAGCATTTACTAAACGACAAAAGGGAATGTTTTTGTCGTACGTATGCGGCGACAACGACTTCTTCGCCGCTGTGACCATTATTTGAGTTTCAGCTTCCTCTACAAGGCATACCTTTTTTTAAAAAAGAAAAATAAATACTGTGTTTTACTTTTCTTTTATTTTGGTATTGAAAATGGTTTTCATAATGTTTTTATATCAATTTGTTGTATTGATATCTTGTGATTGAAAGGTGGAAATGTTATGTTTCCTTTATGCATGTTTTATGTGATACGATTATGTTGAGGTTCTTGGGCATTATTATGAAGACGGGTGGTTCCGTGATAAACTAAGGGCGGGTGAGCCCGATATAGCTCTCCAATGCATTGGGTAACACGAAGGAGTGAAAATTTAAGGTTTCTCCGAAGATATTTAGGGAATATACTGTGATGGGTATTCCAAACGTAACCAAGAGGGTTACTCCCTACGTAAGAATGTTATGAATGCCTCAAGTTACCTTTATGTCTTATGATTTCTATGATTTATTCATTATTTGATGAGGTATGTTAAAGTGCTTATGTTTTATGGGTAAAGTATGATTTCATTCTTATGTATATATGTACCCATGTTTCCTTTCCATATTTTTCTATCCCTTACTTTGCTTTTTATGCTCATCCCATGTTTTTTGAAATGTTTTTCACAGGTCAAGGGAAAGGTACATGATATGATGATAGTGTCAAGGAAGTGTCAAGAAAGAATCCATGTTTTATTTTAAATATGTTTCCATTGATGGAAAATAAGAATACTATCTTTATGTAACCAATTTGTTTATATGTGGAATGTAATGCAAGTTTTATGATCTAATTCTCTAAAACTCTAAACCCGAAAAGATCCTCAATGTGTAATCTTGTAATAACTCAAGATTAAGTAAGGTTTAAGGCTGGGGCCTTATAAAACTAATAAAAATCATGCAGAATTCAGGAAAATATGATAATGAGGAAAAAACTTAATATCACCAAATATTCAAGAGACTTTGGTAAAGGCAAAGAACCTTTCCACAACTAAAATTGGAATAAATCATCAAAATACCATACTGAATTACATTGAATCTAAAAGAACCTATCTCGATAACCAACATCATAAAATTAATTATTAAATAAATTATAAACAATTTTTAAAAATGGAATAATAGGTGAAAAACTCATTGTTCAATCCAATGACATTGGGATTGAAAAAAATCAGGTGTGATCCACTCTTGATGAACCATTTATCCTAGGAAACATAAAATACCCACATCATTAACTATAATTAAATAAAAAGTTCACCAAAAACCACAAAACACTCTAATTAAATCTATAGTACAACATACCTTATGGGAAATGACAAGTGTGGGGGGGGGGGTATGTTTATGAAGTCTCAGGGAATCTTATATGATTCATACACAAAATCCCCATCAGGTGTAATGATTTCTCCATGATATGATGAAATCCTTCCTTCTAAAACCATAGAGTAGCTGAACCAAAATCAATGAGAAGTGTAGGAGGAAGAACAAGGATAATAGAGGAGGATACTTGAACCTAAAACAGCACGATTAACAACTAAGAAAAATCCCATATGGGGGAGAAGGATCAACCTCCTATGTCACGTGACTATTCAATAGAAGAACCATTAGGTAGATTCTATTTTATAACCCCATTGTGTTTTAAAAATAAACTAGTTAGACTAAATTCAACATCACACTCCACCCCAAGAACTAATGAGTTCTTGATCTGACTCACCCTCATATCACATCGACTCAAATCATGAGCCAAAAGCTAGTGAACCGACTCTGACCACTAAGAACATGTTCGTATCCACACATTAACTCGATCCAACACTTCATCAGAATCTCCAATATGATATTCTCTATGGAACTAGATCAATTGGATTGACCTAAAACTTAGCATTATGAATCCTATTCTCAAGTATCCTCCTAGATATTTATATTCAATCGCAATATCCAAATAATATGCACTACCTTTACCCATATCCATTTCCATAATTTAGTCTATAAAATGCACTAGATGCTGCAAAATGATACCTCACCATGTTTTGTCACATTATTAACCTGCTGAATCGCTGTAGAAAATCTTTTTCACCCCATAAAACCTGTAAAAAATCATGGTTCACCCCAATAAACATGTCATAAATCATTATGGATTCTAAAAAATCATTGTTAATGATCCATCACTCCACTGGTTAGAACCACCATTTCACACCTAAGCTGCAATCATGAAACACTGATTACCAAACATCAAAGTAGTTCTAATCTACTCCCTATCAATTCTACAATATTGAAGTGTTAATAAAACGTCTATCCCGAGTCTTATGATTATCCACACCATAAGAATATACTACCAATGAATAATTCTAACTAACGGTTCTCCCAATCATAGGACTCACCTAAAGAGAGCATAATTTAACCATTCCAAACTACATACCCATAAAACTTACATCAAATAGATAAACTTATAAATCCATTATAACACATACCAAGGGGTCTAATATATGAACCCACCAAAATAAAATATGGTTACTAACATTAAAATCTATGATCCTTACATAAGAATATCTCACCAAATATTAATTGCATACCCATCAAATGGACAAACAATATCTGAGTTACCCACGACCAACCACTGAAATCTAAAAAACTAGTCTATAAAGGAACCAGTTCTCTATAAAACCATATAAAACAATCCAAACCATATCACATCACACATTCCAACCTCAATTATTTATTTCTAATCAAACATAACATGCATGCTGAGCAAAAAATTCAAAAATTTGTGTCACCCTGGCCAAAACAAAATCTAGGTAGTCTGATTTCAATAACAACTAGTTTCCTATTTAAAAAACCCTATTCAAATCTCTTTGATCACAAAAAAACTAACCTAAATTTTTAATACACACCTTGTAATTGAATGTATTTTTCACCAAAATGTAAATCAAAAAAAATCATAGGCCCAGTCACTCCTTTTTTATGAAAACAATTTATATTTCCAAAACCATTTTGAAATCCAATTTCGTAAACCATTTTTAAACCCATTTTGAAAACCCATTTTACTTACATTTTCTAAAAAATTAAAAATCATAAATGATTTTAAAATTACTAGATACATTATCCATTTAAAATAAAATGAACTTTCAAAACCATTTTAGACACAACTCATGCAACCTCAGGAGTTTTCTTTTTAAAATCAGGTTTTTTTCTGAAATTTCCCAAGCCCATTTCCCTATGGTTGATAAGAAATCATGGTCATAATTAATCAGAAAAACCTCATATTTATATCATTCTAATAACCCTTTATAATATATGTGTATCGTGTCCCTATTCATGCCACTATCATGATGCAATTCCAACTCCCTAGTAGCCAGTCGATCCCTAGGACTCAACCTGATTTCCATCCATCCAAAAGGGAATTTCCATTAAAATAAAACACCTCATTCACCCTATAGTGGCTAGTCCTGAATGTAACAAGCCTTGAAAACTTTGGTTTTAAATGATTTCATAATATCTAGGTATATTATCCATCTAGATCATAAGTTTTGACAACCTTAATCCACATATGGCTACACTATCCCATCCCATGACATGCTCTAATACCATTATGGAACACCCCAAATCAGAAAACCTAAGTAGTAATTTATTGGGGATGCTATATGAACTTATGTGCACCTCCCTGAATGTCAGCGGCTACTGACTAGTGGTGAGGGATGAAGATATCCATGGGGAGACTATTCCCAATAAAAATAAGCCTGAGGGTCATTCCTAAATATAAAAAAAAATTCATCATGATTCGTCTATATAAAAAAATACCAAAACCTATGAACAAATAAATAGGGAGCTAAACAGGGGCCCAGATTCCAAAATAAAAGCAACAAAAATAGTCTATATAATGTGTTAAACTATAATAAGGAAGAAAATAATCATTTTAGAAAATAATTAAATAAAATTACACACTATTCAGTACAAGTTGAACCATAATTGAAAAGTAAATATATAGCCTATGGCCTAACTCACATTCCATCATACCACATCCATGACATTCACAACTTTTTAGATGTGTATTGTGTGTCCAACTATCAAAAATACCCATGTCCTAAGAGAAAAAACATTCTTCCCACATACAACAAAAACCATGTCGTGTACAAGGTAGGGGTGAGTCCAATAACCTAATAAGTATCCTAAATGCTTTAACCAAATTGAGTGATGATGTGATAAAGTGTATGTGATTGAAATAAATATACACAATATGTATTCATGACCATGAAACACATACACCTAGAAACATAACACACAATTCAAATATAATCACACATGTTAGGATGTCATGTGCTAATCAGAACACTATGAGACCTGAACCTACCTAATTCGGCTTCATATTAGAAAGAATGCCTATATGAAACTCATCAATGCATAGATCCTAGAGCCTGCACCTTTCACTTAGTTCACAACCTCATCAAGCACCCTAACCCATCCCTATATATTAAGGTATGTCCATCAATTCACCCTAACCCATCCTTGTAAACTATTAGAAAATCATCAAACACATTGATCCATCCCTAGAGGTTCTAAGGAGGACACACAAATCATGTCGACCTATTTCCATAGACTTTGGGAAGGACATAATTAGACACACCGACCCATCGCCAAAACTCAGGGTATTCCATAGTCAATCACATCAGCCAATCCCCTTAGACTCTAGGAAGACCATAGACAAGCACACCACCCCACCCCATTGACTCATTGGAGGACACATTAAGCACATGCAAGGCACAATAAATGTGGAAAAAAGACTGAATCATAGCTCACCAAAACATTACTAGGGAACTAGTTCCCTAGGACTCATTGTAATGTCCCAAACACATTCATGACCCATCTAGGCCCTCTAAGGGGTCCATCATAGCCATATAGACCAACCATCACTTTGATACAATAAGAACTATTCTAATAGGTCCATAAAAAATTCCACTTTAATTATCATGAAAATAAGATCTTATAGGTCTACCCAGAAAACAAGCATCAACGTCACATAAGGGAACATAATTAAGAAGCAGTACAAGAACACAAACTTTGGAAAATAGTGCATTTCCCTCACAAGGTCAAATAGAAAAATCAATTTCAAAACCATCCAATTAGTAAGTCCTTTAAAATTCATGTCAAATACTATTTTTAAACCATTTAAAAAGGAATCACATGATTCTTTATTCACACTAAACCCTTATCCCAAATCACATAAACATCCCTTAGAAAACCACTTCCCCATTTTGAAATACCATTTCAAAACCCATTAACAAATCACAAATTTCATTTGAAATTTTCATCTCAATAAAATACACCTTTTAAAAATAAATTTTAAACAAAAACCATTTTACCTTTTAAAACCAAGGAATTCCCCCCGGAAAAACCATAAAGAAGTCTAACAAAACTTGTTTTTACTTGGGCTCCACTATTAGACTATTTAGTAAGATACATGTCCATGTTGACTGTTCGGATGATGTGATCCCATCCTACGCTTATTAATACTCACAAAAATCATAAAAAATGTAAAAAAATATACTAATAAATAATAAAAACATAATATCACGAAATAAAAAAGAGACTTTAGTAAAGGAAATACCTCCTACCTCCAAAAAAGTTCAAATAAATCATCCGAAGCCCATACCAACATCCATCGAGTCATGGATCAGTTGTATCAACAACCTACATCATTAAATTAATAATTAAATAATATAAAAAAATTAAAAAAATGTTTTAATAGGAACCAAACTCACTCGGTAGTCCAACAATACCAGCATCACAAGGAACCAGGTGTGATCCACTCTTGACGGAATCTTAACCTCAGGTATCAAAAAATCAAAAAATCCTTAACTTGAATCAATGTGAAATTAAAATAAAAAACAAAATTAAACCAGAAATAAACCCACATAACAACATAACTTATCTAAAATGATAAATGGAGGAATTTTTTCAATATATTGAGATATATTCTTCAAGCTGTACACAAAATCCCCATTAGGAGTAATGATTTCTCCATGTTCTAATGAAGTTATTCCTTTTAAAACCCTTTTATCCCAACCAAAACCAATGATAAATAAAGGATAAAGAACAAGGATAATGTAGGAGGAAAATTTACACTAAAATGGCATGATGAACTTCCATGAAACAACCCCAGTTGAAGGGAAAATGGGAGAGTTGGATAGGGCTTGACCTCTCTTATCACAAGGTCATCCGAGATAAAAAAACTTAAGAGTGATTATATTTTAAAACCACCTTGGGTTTTAAAAAACATTTTATACTAGTTCACAATGTTATTCATAGTTTTATGTTGTGAATTCATCCAAATAGGGTATCCCCTTTCATATATACCAATACTTCATGGCATGAACCATAGACTCACACTGTAAATGGCTTACTGCTAGTAATTGGAGTAGCCCGACCACTCCAAACCTACCCAAATGCCTTCATAAACCACCAATACACCAAATGAGCCATAGAAGAAGTCTAAATAAACTCACTAAAAAATTTCAAATTTTTTAAACCCATAACTCACCTCGATTATCAAAACAAACCATCCACAAAATGAAAATTTCAAATTATCTTAAGAATTACCAAACTGTAATGACACAGATAATTACATTAAAATTCCTACCCTAATTATTTGGTAAACTTTCAAGATTTTAATTGAACATTAAAAGTCATTTTAGGTTATTTAAAAAAGATACTTTAAACTTTTTTATGAACTAGATAAATTGGGGTGTTATCTCTTAACTAGTGGGGAAAATGTTTAATAACCATTTATAATTGTATTCCATTGATTTCTCTATATTTTAAAAAAACAAATGAGTAATTAAATACCTTGGATTGAATTTCAGGTATTCAATTTCCCACTTATTATGCTATCAATTAAAATTATATTTGTTATAATATTCATGGTGGGGATCACTTTGTGATAATTTTTTTTTAATTCCAAGGGTGTTATATTTTCTCTTTAAAGAATTTTATTAATGAAAGAAAATAAAAATTGAATTTTTTTGAAAATTCTACACTAACAGTAATGTTTATGTTGTGATCTAATAATAAAGGGGTTAAATGGATGTTGTGATTAATGATAATTATATGATAAAAATGAGATTTTTGTATGTTTTTAATTGAATATCATGTATTATAATTTAATTATTTCCCTCCTTTTTGACTCTAATGTTTAAATTTTCACTTTATGAACAACCAACACTTAACCTTAGATATGTTACAACATTAATCAAATTGCACTTAAGTTTGTTTGTTTGATTTTTATGTGAATATTTAGATAGCTTTCAAGGATCTGGATAGAGTGCATATGTAACGCCCCGACCCTATATTCCCAGAGTCGGTGCATTATTTTAATACGTTGGAATGATTAAAAGGAATCATGTACTGAAATACTGATCAGTTTATCAATCTTTGAAAATATATTACATACATGAACATTACATTACACTTTCCAACATACAACACAAAAAAAATAATCCTTTGAGAATGCCATTTTTCCTTTAGCTTAACCCTGTATCTCAAACATAAAACACTTCTTGGGATCCCGTGAAAATAAAAATAAAAAAGGGGTGAGATCAGATGCTCAGTAAGGGTAAATAATTTAGCAGAATCTATAAAATTTTAAGGAAAGACGTGTAGTAAAAACAACAACCTTTTAAATAAAAACTTGAACATAATTTGGAAAAAATAAATCACACATTACCAAATAAAAATTCACATAGATATTATACTAGTAGAATAATCAAATGAAATAACTAACTTCATAATGTGGGAATTTGTAGTACTAGACTTTAATTTTTGTGTCAAGGCCTCATGCCATGACCTAGGGGCTAATTGTAACTGGACCCCATCCCGGAGAGCCTCTGTAATCGGACTCCAACCTGGAGAGCCACTGTAACCGGACTCCAACCTGGAGATACTATGTAACCGGACTCTAACCCAGAGAGTATGCTATAACCGGACCCCAACCCGGAGGGCTTACTTTTACCAGTCCCTAACCCAAAACATACTATTCCAATACATTCATCTTAAAAAAAGTTTGAAATATAACATAAACATTCGTATTAAAACTAGAATACAAAATATCAATACTTTAACCATAAACCATGAATGGAATAAAAATAAATCATTCATAGTCAAAAGTATCATAAAACCTTAAATACAATATGGTAGATTTTTATCATAATAAATCAACTTCAAACAAGTGTAAAATTTATCAAAGGATGTTGACATAGATGAAATCAAAACTATTTGAGAGAAATATTGCTTTCTATTTTGGAATCATTTAAGAGTCACAGAATTATAAAAGAAAAAAATTATTATGAAAAAATTATTATAAGCTTATAATGGAAGATTAAACGATATTATAATGGTGGAAAATAGCCACAATTGCCCTATAAGTTAAAAAAACATTCTTACCTTAGTTTTGTCGAAAAGGTCATAAAGTACCTTGTTTGGAAGATGATGGAAAGTTTCCTTTATAAATATCTTATAAAAAGTTAAACAAGGGTATAAATGACTTTATCCCATAGTCTAGTAAATATTAAAAATGTTTTTAAATACATTTTTATGAAAACATGGATGTGGATGATAAAGAGGTCCCAACAGATACTTACATAAAAACAACCTCAGGTAATAAAGAGATTGGGAAATTAACCCTTACCTTGTAATTTTCCTTGGTTGAGGGTATTTTAAAATACTTTATAATAGTTAAATAATTGTTATTAAATTATACAAGAAACATATACATAATTATGATATAATATATGATCTTCTAATAATGCTTTGTTAATGATATTTTAGTATTATCATCGTCTCGGGTGTTAACTGATTCACTTTCCTTTATATTATTTGTTAAGTGAGTCATGTTTGTTATGGATGGGATGTTTATTATTTATATAAAGAATGATATCAATTATTTAAACATTATTTTTAATCATCAAATGAAAATTAGTCTTGAATGGTTACGATGGGGAATGAATCTCATCACGTTCGTGAAGACGATAATCCGTACGTACAGATGTGCGACAATATCATTATTTTGATATTAAAATCGTATATAATTGGATGTTATATCATATATAAATAATAATTATCATGTTATATTTATTATTTACATCAATTATACATCATTATTATACCCATCCAAATAATAATGTATGGAATAACAACTACACCATGACGTGGAGACGGTAAGCCGTACGTACGCATGTATAGTGACATGTCATTCAAAGGATGGATAGAATAATGAATATGATTGTACCATATTTATAATAACATAAAAATATATATAATATACTGTATTTATTATTTTATAATGGAAACAACAAGGAAATAAGAAGTTGAATAAGAAAAGAACTTGAAAGAGGTGATGAAATATTTACCTCTTCTTCAGGTTCTTCCTTTTGATTTGATCAAAAGGGATCATTAGGTTGGATTTATGACTAAAGGAAGGCATATAGTATTAAGGGAGGATAGTTGAGAGGATATTTGGGAAGGGTTTTGCCGATAAAAATGGCTTTGAAGGTGTGAATTGGAGAGAAGGGGGAGTGCCCTTTTATAAGAGGGGTGTGGGGCACCTTAAGAAAAGATTGAAATATTATTATATAATTAAATAATATTTGGTTTATAACGGATCCAAATTGATTTATTTAGAAGATAAAGTGGGTATGGGTTGAAATAATCTCAACCAATTTGTTTTAGACCCAATTAGGTTACCATTTTAACCTTATCTTTTAGATTTAACTCTAAGTTAAATAATTTAACTTTTACCGTGTATGCATGTATTCATACACTATATGGTTAATAAACATACTATCAACATAAAAAAGAACCTAAAGTGGTTTATTAATGACATATAAAATATTATTTAAGCCCTTTGGATGAACCTTAGATGTTTAAGATTATTATATCAACCAATAATATAGTATTTGTTTTAAAAATTAATTTATGTCAATTTTGACACTATTTAGTATTTTGTTTTTGTTAAAGTCATAAAAACCTTATCACTTAGAAAACAATTTATCTAATAAACCCTAACATTTCATATTAACCTATAAAATTAGTGCAATTCATCAAAATTCTCAAATTACATTTATTTGGATATTTATAATATCAATTATTTTAATATTTCATTAATAAGGTAATTAATGTATCATCGTTGTGTCATAAATAAATTAAATTACTTAATGTATAAAAATTATAAATAAAATATGATTATGTAGGAAATATTTTTATCTTTCTAATGAATATTTATAGTCGAATTTATCTTATGTATAAACCTATATTAAAATGTATTAGTTATGAAAACCTGAATTTAACACTTTTAACTCTACTTTAAATTAAATAATAATAAATGTCCTAATCTAATAGAAGTGGAAATAAAGGGATATATTTCATTATAAGGTTGTTTTAGGTCTAATTACACTTATCCAATATAATTAGGATATGTTTTAAGGTAATTATAATATCATTTTTACCCTTAATTACCCTATTTACTTTTAACTGTGGTAAATAAAAGTCAAAAGTTACTATTCACCAGAAATTATTTTCATCTTATTGAACCTTATTTTACTTAATTAGGTTAATAGTGTTTCTCGGATTTTCAAAATTCAACTCACAGAAGCGGTAAAATTATGTTTTGTACAAATTTTCAAATGCTCCAGAAGGTGGGTAAAAGACGGTAAAAAGTTCTATAAACATTTATACATCTAATTTTATTATAAAAAAGATTCCAATGAATTAAATTGAAATAAAATTTTTATTATGAATCTAATTTGACTTAAAATAAATTTAAATAAAATAATTAATTATTTAAATAAAAAGTGGGTTTTAAACAATAATGCATTGTTTTTCACTATTCAACAAAAATTGAAAGTTTTCAGAAAAATACCAAAACTTCACCCTAAGATAATTTTGATTTTCCGAATTCAAAAATGAATTCTATTTTAACAATTTAAAAACATAGAAGTTTCATTAATTAATTTAAAATTAATTCCTACTGTCAAAACCAAAAAGTGTATTTTTAAGAAATAATAACTATAAAAAGATTGACACTTGTTTATATCCAATTTCAAAGTGAAATTACTTATAATGACCAGTATTGGATTAAATGGTAAAAATATAATCTATTTATACTTCCAAAACATTAAAATGTATAATTTAACACTATAAATTATTTTGATTAAAAAAGTTGTTTTCAGTTAAAATATAGTATTTTTCACTATTCACCAAAATATGAAAGTTATCATAAAAAATCCTAAAATTTATTGAAATTGAATTCTTATGTCCATATTCTAAGGAAGAAGTTTATTTTGTAAAATTAAATATATAAAAGTTTCTAATATTACATCTAAATAGGATTCTCCATTAAAAGACGGTAAAATTGTATTTTTTGAAAAATACTTCTTTTATCTAAAAAATGAACTTGTTCTTACATTATGTCTAAGAAACTCACAATATGGATTCTAAATTATAAGGATTATAAAAAGTTCAAAATTCAGTTAATACTATTCATAATCTCTTTTGAACGGCTAGTTTGGTAAGTCGTGGTGCATTTGAGCTTGGTGTTGTGTGTAGTGCAAGTTATTGAATTACTTTGAAGAAATAACGAACTATGAAATATTGGGGTGTTAAATTATTCCCTCCTTCAATAAATTTCATCCTCGTAATTTGAAATTGTTTTTTGAAAATAAAAGGTTGAAAATAGAAAATACCTTTTTGGGAAAACCCACAATAGAAATTGGGTTAATAAAATTTAGACTTAATAAGAGGAAAAGGGAAATGAAAGGGTCACCAACAAATTATGATCTTGATTAGGAGAACATTGGTGGAAATTAGAGACACATAATTAGAGGAAAAATATAAATATCCATAGGGAGTGATTGAGGTCATCAATCACAATCAAGTGTAAAATTAAGGGCCTCAAATCCATCAATCTATGATGATTTAAAATACCATCGGTTCAACAAAACATAAGGTATTAGGATAACCCATTTTTGGTTTTAAGATCAATTTCCTAAATTTTAAGAATTAATTTACCCATATAACAGGAGGAAAAAAAACTATATATATGTACCTGACAAGTAGAGTTTCACTCTTCAACTAATTCCTACTTTAAACTCATCTTTCACTCCAAAATATTTCAAAAAAATATTCTATTTATCCTAATCATATAGGTTCCAAAAATAATAAATTTATAATTCACCTCTCAGACCCTTTAAAAAAACATTATACAATCTAGGGACTTTACTTAGTCCAGTGGTAGGTGATAAATCCCAATATCACTATGGTTGTGTGTTCAATTCCCGCATCTTTCTCCGAAACGATGGGTTATCACATGGTCTGCGTGTTGTCCTTTTTATAACAATACAAAAATAACCTTAATAGTAGTATCCAATTTCAAACTTAATCCATTTTAACCTTTAGACTTATCCAAAATACTTCTATACAAACTCACAGTCCAAAATTTATAAGGATTTCAAACACAATTAAGATCCTTTTTCCCATGTAATAACATGTGAACACCTTCATCATGTATTATTTTAAAACATAGTAACACACTGAATTACCATAAAACCTTATTGATTATATTCATTCTCCCTTATCCTTTATATAATACTGGATATATTCCTTATATCCAAATTTTTTGAATATTCCAACAATGATGAAATAAACAAACTATTAATTAGTTCCAAGGAAGTCAAGAATATCCAATATAATTTATCCAAATCAACCATCTCCTATTACAAAATCACTACCTCATTATCAGGACCATATTAAGGATTACATTTCCTTCAACCATGTATTTTTCTAAAAAGTGTAGCTTACTATGAAGTCACTTTTCTTAGAACCATATAATCTCAAATCCTCAATAAAATAGTATTGCAGTACAATCCTTATTTACCTCCATAATTCATATAACCAGTATATTGTTGATACAACCCTCAAATGAAATAATTCTATAAAAAAACATAAGAACACTAGTCATTCCTCTTCATATGAGGTAGTATCATAACATTATTATTATCCAATAGCATCATTTGTGGTATACTCTGATGAATGGGACATTGATTCACATAGTGTCCCAACGCCTTGAAGATGAAGAATTTTACATTTGAAACCTTTTTCTTACCCTTAAAATCATGTAATTAGTGTCCTTTTTCTCTACACTCCTAATAAACTCCCATTCCCTTCATGAATTTTCCAAGGTGATTATTTCAACATTTATCACATTTAGGAAAATCCTTCTTTCCCCTCTTCCCTTTATCCATATTTCTCTCTGCCATCCTTTCCATCTCTTGCTTCCCTTCAAATACATATGACTCAGATAATTATTTATATATCTTATTAACCCATGATATTATTTCTTCATGTGCTGAGAATACATGGAAGACTATTTGCCTTCTAAATTTTGGCTTAATACCATGAATGATATGATCCTTCTTACTCTTTGGATCATACATATTGCTGGAGTTCTCATTCCTTATACTAGGTGCCATTTCTATAAAATGGCATACACTAGGTCAGTTTATGAATCACAATGAATAATTCCAAACTTGTAAAATACATAACATAAATTGAACAGTTTATGGATATAATTTTTAATCATAAAAAAAATTCTTTGAGAAGGTATGGACTCATAAATACGTCATAATGATTTGTAAATAAAATGATAATTATCCTAAGCATATCCCCTAGGAGTGTGGTAACCAAGAGTGCATCTAGGCCCGTTGTGGTGCACCAATTCTCGTTCGAGTGTAGCTCAAAGTGGTGTTTTCGGGTTTTACCCCTAGGTACATCTGTTCCAGAGCTGCCTCTACTTTCTCGTATCCAGACAGGGATGTATTTTCTCATAAAACACACAAAATCTCTACATTAACAAAATTCTAGGATGTTCTTCTATATTAATCCTCAAAGTCTATCTTAGGGTAATATGATCTAATCAGAGTTTATCTGAATCTAGTTTCCAAGGTTATTGTTAAACTTCCTCTGATACCAACTGTAATGTCCCGACCATAGATTCTCAGATTCGGTGTATTATATTAATAAATTGGCATGATTACAAGGAATCAAGTCCCGAAATATTGACCAGTTTGGTAGTCTTATAAAATAGACTACATACATGAACGTTACATTATACTTTCTAATATACAACAAAAAAAATAATCCTTTGAGAATTCCATTCTTCCATTAGCTTAACCCTGCATTTCAATCATAAAACACTTCTTGGGATCTGGGGAAAATAAAACATAAGAAAGTGGTGAGATCAGATTCTCAGTAAGGGTAAATATTTTAGTGGAAGCTATAAACTTTTAAGGCAAGATGTGTAATAAAAACAATATCCTTTTAAACATAAACTTGAACATAATATCGAAAAAATAAATCAAACATTACCATATAAACATGCACATGGATATTCTAATAGTCAAATAATCACATGTAATAACTAATTTCATAATGAGGGAATTTATAGTACCGAACTTTAACTTCTGTGTCAAGGCCTCGTGCCATGACCTAGGGGATAACTGTAACTGGACCCCAACCCGGAGAGCCTCTGTACTAGAATCCAACCTGGAGAGCCTTTGTAACCAGACTCCAACTCAGAGAGCCTCTGTAACTAGACTCCAACCCAGAGATTATACTGTAACCGAACCCCAACCTGGAGGGATTACTTTTACCGGTCCCCAACCTAGAAGATACTAGTCCAATACATTCATCTTAAGAAAAGTTTGAAATATAATATAAAAATTCTTATTAAAACTATCATAAGAAATGTCAATAATTTTACCATAAACCATGAATGGAATAAAAATAACTCATCTACTATCAAACATATGACTAAATCTTACATACAATATGGTAGATGTGTATCATAATAAACCAACTTCAAACAAGTGTAAAATTTATCAAAGGATGTTGACATAGATGAAATCAAAACTATTTGAGAGAAATACCATTTTCTATTTTGAAATCATTTAATAGTCACATAATTATAAATAAAACATTTATTTTTAAAATAATCTTATAAGATTTAAAGGTAAGATTCGACGATGTTATAACTATGGAAAATAGATTCACCCTCTGCATAATTTAAAAAAACATTCTTACCTTAATTTTGTCGAAAAGGACATAAAATACCTTGTTTGGAAAGAGATAGAAATATTACTTTATAAAAATCTTATAAAAAGTCAAAGAAGGGTATAAATGACTTTATCCCACAGTCTAGTAAATAGTAAAAATGTTTTGAAATACATTTTTATTAAAACACAGATGTGGATGATAAAGAGGTACCAAAAGATACTTACGTAAAAACAACCTCGGATAATAAAGAGATTGTGAAATTAACCCTTACCTTGTACTTTTCCTTGGTAGAGGGTACATTAACCTCCTGTATAATAGTTAAATAATTGTTATTAAATTATAAAATAACCATATACATAATTATGATATCATATATGATCTTATGATAATGCTTTGTTAATGATATTTTAGTATTATCATCGTTTCAGGTGTTAACTGATTTGTTTTCCTTTATATTATTTGTTATGTGAGTCATGTTTGTTATGGATAGGATGTTTTTTATTCATATAAATAATCATATCAAGTCTATAAATATTATTATTTATCATGAAATAAAAATTAGTCTTGAATGGTTATGATGGGGAATGAATCTCATCGCATTCGTGGAGACGGTAATCCGTACGTACGCAAGAGAGACAATATCATTTTTTTGATATTAAAATCATATATAATTGGATGGTATATCATATATAAAGAATCAAAATCATTTTATATTTATTATTTACATCAATTATACATCATTATTATATCCATCCAAATAATAATGTATCGAATAACAACTACACCACGACGTGTAGACGGTAAGCCGTACGTACGCACGTATGGGGACATTTCATTAAAAGGATGGATTAAATGATGAATATGTTTGTACAATATTTATAATAACAATACAGTATATATAAGATACTGGAGTTATTATTTTATAATGGAAACAACAAGGAAAGAAGAAGTGGAAGAAGAAAATAACTTGAAAGAGTTGATGAAATATTTACCTCTTCTTCGGGTTCTTCCTTTTGATTTGATCAAAAGGGCTCCTTAGGTTGGATTTCCGACTAAATAAAGGCCTCTATGATGAAGGGAAGACAGTTGATAGGACATTTGGGTAGGGTTTTGGCTGAGAAAAATGGCTTTGAAGGTGTGAATTTGAGAGAAGGGTGAGTGGCCTTTTATAGGAGGGGTGAGGGGCTCCTTAGGAAAAGATTGAAATATTATTTTATAATAAAATAATATTCAGTTTATAATGAATCAAAATTGATTTATTTCTAATATAAAGTGGTTATGAGTTTAAATATTCTCAACCAATAGGTTTTAGACAATTTTAGGTTACCATTTTATCCATATCATTTAGATTTAACTCTAAGTTAAATAATTTAACTTTTATTGTGTCTTCTTTTATTATTACACTATATGGTTAATAAACATACAATAAACATAAAAAAGAAAATAAATTGGTTCATTAATAACATATATAATACTATTTAAGCCTTTTTCACAACATTATATTTTTAGGAATATTATATCAACCAATAATATAGTATTTGTTTTAAAAATTAATTTATGTCAATTTTGAAACTATTTGGTATTTTATTTTTGTGAAAGTCATAACAACATTATGACTTAGAAAATATTTTATCTAATAAACCATAAAATTTCATATTAACCTAGAAAATTATTTTTATTCATCAAAATTCTCAAATTACTTTTATTAGGATATTTATAATATCAATTATTTTAATCATTTATTAATAAGGTAATTACTGCATCATTATTGTGTCATAAATAAATTAAATTATTTAATGTATAAAGATTATAAAAAAAAATTAATTATGTATGAAATATTTTTATCTTTATAATGAATATTTATAGTCGAATTTATCTTATGTATAACCCTATATTAAAATGTATTAATTATGAAAATCTGAATTGAACACTTTTAACTCTACTTTAAATTAAATAATAATAAATGTCCTAATCTAATCCAAGTGGACCTAAAGGGTCAAATTTTATTCCTAAGGTTTTTTTGTCTAATTAAATTTATCTAATAGAATTAGAACATGTGTTAAGGTAATTATAATATCATGTTTACCCTTAATTACCCTATTTACTTTTAACTGTGGTAAATAAGTAAAAAGTTATTATTCCACAAAAATTATTTTCCTCTTATTGAACCACATTTTACTTATTGTGGTTAACCATGTCTATCAAAGTTTTTAAATTCAACTCACAGAAGCGGTAAAATTAAGTTTTATACAAATTTACAAATGCTCCTAGAAAGTGGGTAAAAGACGGTAAAAAGTTCAATAAAATTTTATACAACTTATTTTATTATGAAAAAGATTCAAATGAATTAAATTGAACTAATATTGTTATTATTTATCTATTTTGACTTAAAATAAATTTAAATAAAAGAATTAATTATTTATAAAAAGTGGGTTTTAAATAATAACGCAGTGTTTTTCACTATTCATCAAAAATTGAATGTTTTCAGAAAAATACCAAAAATTCACCCTAAGATAATTTTTATATTCTGAAATCAAAAATTAATTCTATTTTAAGAATTTCAAAATATATAAGTTTCATTAATTAATTTAAAATTAATTCCCATTGTCAAAACCAAAAAGCGTATTTTTAAGAAATAATAACTATCAAAATATTGACATTTGTTTATATCCAATTTCAAAATAAAATTACTTAAAATGACCCGAATTGGATTAAATGGTAAAAATATAATCTATTTATACTTACAAATCATTAAAATATATAATTTAACACTATAAATTATTTTTATTAAAAAATTGTTTTCAGTTAAAATATAGTATTTTCACTATTCACCCAAATATGAAAGTTATTAGAAAAACACCAATTTGTTTTGAAACTAAATTATTATATCCCAATTCTAAAGAAGAAGTTTATTTTGTCAAATTGAATATATAAAAGTTTCGAATATTTTATTTAAATAGGGTTCACCATTAAAGGGCGACAAAATTGTATTTTTTTGAAAAATACTTCTTTTATCTGAAAAAATGAATTTGTTCTTACATTATGTCTAAGAAACTCACAATATGGATTCTAAAATTATAATGATTATATAAAGTTCAAAATTAAGTTAATACTACTCATAACCGCTTTTGAACAGCTAGTTTGGTAAGTCGTGGTGCACTTGAACTTGGTGTTGCATGTAGTAAAAGTAATTGAATTACTTTGAAGAATTAATGTACTATGAAATCATGGTGTGTTACATTCTTCCCTCCTTCAATAAATTGCATCCTCGCAATTTGAAATTGTTCTTAGAAAATAAAAGGTTGAAAATAGAAAATAACTTTGTGGGAAAACCCACATAAAAAATTGGGTTAATAAAATTTAGTCTTAATAAGAGGAAAAGGGAACTGAAAGGGCCATCACCAAATTATGATCTCGATTTGGAGAACATTGGTGGAAATTAGAGACACATAATTGTAGGAAAAACGTAAATATTTATAGGGAGTGATTGAGGTCATCAATCACAAACAAGTGTAAAATTGAGGGCCTCAAATCCATCAATCTATGATGAATTAAAATACCATCGGTTCAACCAAACATAAGGTATTAGGATAACACATTTTTGGTTTTAAGATCCATTCCCTAAAGTCTAACAATTAATTTACCCATATAATAGGTGAAAAAAAATTAAATATATATATTTATATACTTGAAAAGTAGTGTTTCATTCTTCCACTAATTCCTACCACAAACTCATCTTTCATTCCAAAAGATTTCAATACAATATTCTATTTATACTAATTGTATAGGGTTCCAAAAATAATGAATTTATAATTAACCTATAAAACCCTTTAAAAAAAATACATTATACAATACAGGGACTTCATGTAGTCCAGTGTTAGGGGATAAATCCCAATCGCACTAAGGTTGTGGGTTTGATTCCCCAAGCTTTGTCTGACGCGACGGGTTGTCACACAGTCTGCATGTTGTCCTTTTTATAACAATTAAAAAATAACCTTAACAATAATATCCAATTTCAAATATAATCCATTCCAAACTTTAGATTTATCCAAAATATTTCTTTCCAAACTCACAGTCCAAAAATTTATAAGGAAGTTAAACACGATGAAGATCCGTTTTTCCATGTAATAACATGTGAACACCTTCATCTTGTATTATTTTAAAACATTGTAACATCCTAAATTACCATAAAACCTTATTGATTACATCCATGCTCCCATATCCTTTATATAATTCTGGATATATTCCTTATATCCAAATTTTTTTAATATTCCCACAATTATGAAATAAACAAACTATTAATCAGTTCCATGGAAGTCCAAAATATCTAATAAAATTTATCCAAATAAACCATCTATTATTACAAAATCACTACCTCATTATCAGGACCATATTAAGGATTACCTTTCCTTCAACCATGTATATTTTCAAAAAAGTGTATCTTACTATTAATTATCTTTTCTTAGAAACATATAATGTCAAATCCTCAATAAAATAGTACTGCAGTACAATCCTTATTTATCTACATAATTCATATAACTAGTATATTGTTGATACAACAATGAAATGAAATAATTTTATAATAACATCATAAGAACACTAGTCATTCCTCTTCATCTGAGGTAGTATCATTACTTGATTATTATCCAATAGCATCATTTGAGGTATACTCTGATGATTGAGACATTGATTCATGTAGTGTCCCAATTCCTTGAAGATGAATCATTTTACATTTGAAACCTTTTTCTTACCCTTGAAATCACGTAGTTGGTGTCTTTTTTCTCCACACTTATAACAAACTCTCATTCCCTTCAAGCATTTACCAAGGTGACTATTTCTACATATATCATATTTGAGAAATCCTTCTTTCCCCTCTTCCCTTTATCCATGTTTGTCCCTACCATCCTTTTCTTCTCTTACTTCCCTTCAAATCCATATGACTCGGAGAATTATTTACTTATCTTATTAACACATGATATTATTTCTTCATATGTTGAGAATACATGGGAGACTATTTTTCTTCTAAATGTTGTCTTACTACTAGGAATGATATGATCCTTCTTTCTCTTTGGATCATACGTATTGTTGGAGTTCTCATTCCTTATACTGGGAGCCCTTTCTACACAATGTCATACATTAGGTAGGTTTGTTAATCACAATGAATAATTCCAAACTTTTAAAATACCTAATGTAAATTGAAAAGTTTATGGATATAATCCGTAATCATAAAAATATTTTCTTTGAGGAGGAATATACTCATAAATCCTTCATAATGATTTGTAAATATAATGAGAATTATCCTAAGCATACCCTCCAAAGAGAGTCATAACCATGAGTGCAGAAAGGCCCGTTGTCATGCACCAATTCCCATTCGAGTCTAGATTAAAGTGGTTTTTTCAGGTTTTACCCCTAGGTACATTTGTGTTAGATCCGCCACTACCTGCTCATATCCAGACAGGGATGTATTTTCTTGGAAAAATCAAAAAATATCTACATTACCAAAATTATATGAAGTTCTTCTATACTAATCCTCAAAGTCTATCTTAGGGTAATGTGCTCTAATCAGAGTTTATCTAAATCTAGTTTCCAAGATTATTGATAAACATACTCTAATAACAACTGTAACACCCCGAACCTATATTCCTAGAGTCAGTGCATTATTTTAATACTTTGGCATGATTACAAGGAATCAATTCCTGAAAGACCGATCAGTTTAGTAGTCTTGAAAAATAGATTACATACATGAACATTACATTACACTTTCTAACATATAACACACACAAAATCCTTTGAGAATGCCATTGTTCCCTTATCTTAACCCTAAATCTCAAACATAAAACACTTCTTGGGATATTGGGAAAATAAAACATAAGAAATTGGTGAGATTAGATGCTCAGTAAGGGTAAATAATTTAGCGAAAGCTATAAACTTTTAAGGAAATATGTGTAATAAAAACAATAGCATTTTAAACATAAACTTGAACATAATATGGAAAAATAAATCAAAAATTACCATATAAACATGCACATGGATATTCTACTAGTAGAATAATCAAATGTAATAACTAATTTCATAATGAGGGAATGTATATTACCAGACTTTAGTTTATGTGTCAAGGCCTTGTGCCATGACCTAGGGGATAACTATAACCAGACCCCAACCTGGAGATCCTCTATAACCGAACTCCAACCCAGAGAGACTCTGTAACCGGACTCCAACTCGGAGAGCCACTATAACCATACTCTAACCTGGAGAGTCTTTTTTAGCTAGACCCTAACCCGAATGGCTTACTTTTACTAGTCTCCAACCTAGAACATACTAGTCTAATACATTTATCTTAAGAAAAGGCTAAAATATAACATAAATATTCATATTATAACTAGCATAGGAAATTTCAATACTTTAACCATAAACCATGAATGGCATAAAAATAATCCATCCTTAGTCAAACATATCAGAAAACCTTAAATACAATATGGGATATTTTTATCATAATAAATCAACTTCAACCAAGTGTAAAATTTATCAAAGGATGTTGACATAGATGAAATCAAAACTATTTGACAAAAATATCACTTTATATTTTGAAATCATTTAAGAGTCACATAATTATAAAGAACACATTTATTTTGAAAATATTCTTATAAGATTTTAATGTAAGATTCGATGATGTTATAATGGCGGAAAATAGCTGCACCCACCGTATAAGTTAAAAAAACATTCTTACCTTAATTTTGTCAAAAGGTCATAAAGTACCTTGTTTGGAAAATGACAAGGATTCCTTTTTAAAAATCTTATAAAAAGTCAAACAAGGGTATAAATGACTTTATCCCATAGTCTAATAAATAATAAAAATGCCTTGAAATACATTTTTAAGAAAACATGGATGTGTATGACAAAGAGGTCCCAGTAGATACTTACGTAAAAACAACCTTGGTTAATAAAGAGATTATGAAATTAAACCTTACCTTGTACTTTTACTTGGTAAAAAGTATGTTAAGATCTTGTATAATAGTTTTATCATTTTTATTAAATTATACATGAACCATATACATAATTATGATATCATATATAATCTTCTAATAATGCTTTGTTATTGATATTTTAGTATTATCGTCGTTTTAGGTGTTAACTGATTCGTTTTTCTTTATATTCTTTGTTACTTGAGTCATGTTTGTTAGGGATGGGATATTTCTTATTCATATCCATAATTATATAAAGTCTTTAAACATTATTTTTAATTATCAAATGAAAATTAGTCTTGAATGGTTACGATGGGGAATGAATCTCATCGCCTTCGTGGAGACAGTAATCTGTAAGTACGCACGAGCGACAATATCATTCTTTTGATATTAAAATCGTATATAATTAGATGATATATCATATATACAGAATCCTTATCATGTTATATTTATTGTTTACATCAATTATACATTATTATTATATCCATCCAAATAATAATGTATTTAATAACAACTACACCACGACATGGAGACGGTAAGCCGTACATATGCACATATGTTGATATGTCATTCAAAGGATGAATAGAATAATGAATATGGTTGTACAATATTTATAATAACATCAAATTATGTATAAGATACTGTATTTATTATTTTATAATGGAAACAACAAGGAAATAAGAAGCGGAAGAATAAAAGAACTTGAAAGAGGTGATGAAATATTTACCTCTTCTTCAGGTTCTTCCTTTTGGTTTGATCGAAAGGGAACTTAGGATGGATTTATGACTAAACTAAGGCATATATGATGAATTTAGGACAGTTGAGAGGATATTTGGGCAGGGTTTGGCCAAGCCAAATGGCTTTCAAGGTGTGAATTTAAGAGAAGGTGGAGTGCCCATTTATAAGAGGGGTGAGGGGCACCTTAGGAAAAGATTGAAATATTATTTTATAATAAACTCTTATTCGGTTTATAATGGCTAAAAATTTATTTATTTCTAAGATAAAGTTGGTATGGTTAGAAATCCTCTCAACCAATAGGTTTTAGACATGTTTAGGTTACCATTTTAACCTTATCTTTTAGATTTAACTCTAAGTTAAATAATTTAACTTTTACCGTGTCTTCTTGTATTCTTATACTATATGGTTAATAATATTACTCTAAACATTAAAAAGAATATCAAGTGGTTAATTAATGAAATATATAATATTATTTAATCCCTTTGGACAAACCTTAGATTCTTAGGAATATTATATCAACCAATAATATAGTATTTTTTTAAAAAATTAATTTTTATCAATTTTGATACTATTTCGTATTTTGTTTTTGTGAAAGTCATAAAAACCTTATCACTTAAAAAAATTATCTAATAAACCCTAACATGTCATATTAACCTTGAAAATTAGATTAATTCATCAAAATTACCAAATTACATTTATTTGGATATTTATAATATCAATTATTTTAATCTTTCATTAATAAGGTAATTATTGCATCATGATTGTGTCATAAATAAATTTAATTATTTAATGTCTAAAAATTATAAATAAAATACAATTATTTATTAAATCTTTTTATATTTCTAATTAATATTTATAGTGGAATTTATCTTATGTATAACCCTATATTAAAATGTTTTAGTTATGAAAACATGAATTTAACACTTTTAACTCAACATTAAATTAAATAATAATAAATGTACTAATCTTATCCAAGTGAACCTAAAGGGTCATATTTTATTCCTAATGTTGTTTTGTGTCAAATTACACTTATATAATAGAATTAGGACATCTATTAAGGTAATTATAATATTATTTTTACCCATATTTACCATATTTACTTTTAAGTGTGGTAAATAAAAGTCAAAAGATACTATTCACCAAAAATTATTTTCATCATATTAAACCAAATTTTACTTACTGAGGTTAACCCTTTCTCTTGGATTTTCGAAATTAGACTCACAGAAGTGGTAAAATTATGTTTTATACAAATTTTAAAATGCTCCTAGAAGGTGGGTAAAAGAAGGTAAAAAGTTCAATAAAATTTTATACATATAATTTTATTATAAAAAATATTCCAATGAATTAAATTGAACTAATATTCTTCTTATGTATCTATTTTGACTTAAAATAAATTTAAATAAAATAAGTAATTATTTAAATAAAAAGTGTTTTTTAAACAATAATGCAGTGTTTTTCACTATTCATCAAAAATTGAATGTTTTCAAAAAAATGAAAAAATTCACCTTAAGATAATTTTGATATTCCAAATTAAAAAATGAATTCTATTTTACCAATTTAAAAAAATAGAAGTTTCATTAATTTATTTAAAATTAATTCCCACTGTCAAAACAAAAAAGCGTATTTTTAAGAAATTATAACTATTAAAAGATTGACAGTTTTTTATGTCCAATTTCAAAGTGAAATTATTTACAATGACCAGAATTGGAATAAATGTTAAAAATATAATCTATTTATACTTGAGAAACATTAAAATTTATAATTTATCACTTTAAATTATTTTGATTAAAAAAGATGTTTTCAATTAAAATATAGTATTTTTCACTATTCACCCATATATGAAAGTTATCAGGAAAACACCAAATATTTATTGAAACTAAATTCTTATGTCCTGATTCTAAAGAATAATATTATTTTATCCAATTAAATATATAAAAAAATCATATATCGGATTTAAATAGGGTTCTCCATTAAAAGGTGGTAAAATTGTATTTTTTGAAAAATAATACTTTTATATGAAAAAAAATGAATTTGTTCTTACATTATGTCTGAGAAATTCACAATATGTATTCTAAAATTATAAGGATTATGTAAAGTTCAAATTTTGGTTAATACTATTCATAACCGCTTTTTAACGGCTTGTTTGGTAAGTCGTGGTGCGCTTGAACTCGATGTTGCATGTAGTGCAAGTTATTGAATTACATTGAAGAAATAACCTACTATGAAATCTTGGGGTGTAACAGCATATACATGAGATTGAGAATAATTCTGATATAAATTATCTTGAGTAATGATTGAGATATATTTTAGGCAATGTAAGTGGCACTTATAATAATGATAAGTTGAATAATGGAATGGAATATGAGAGGATTTTGAAATTTGGATTATATTTGAGGCATGATTTGAACAACTTTTTTTGGATGAGTTGCATGAATTTAAATTTTTTAGTTATGACTTCATGTTTATATGTTTTATAAATTGAATGTTTTCTTTATTAGAGTATGGATTCTATTTTATAGAAAGTTTAGATTTTTCCTATGGATAAGAAAACATTTGAGTGTGGGAAAATTTAGTAACACTAATTTTTTCATATATGGTTATCATTAATTTCATTGATTATTGGAATAAATACAACCAAATTTTATGTGTTTTTAATAATTTAAGTTTTTACAAGGCTTGAATGTGAATTTAGATATGTTTAGAATATTTTGAAGAAAAATTGAAAAAATAACATCACAGTTGAAAACTTCATAATGTGATATAAGTTGAGTATAGAAATGTATGATTAACTTGGATAAGAACCACGATCCCTTTTACCATGATGGAGAACAATCACTCCACACTAAACATATATAATAATAAACTGGAGGAGACGATATGTCCTTGCACTATGATTCCTTGCACCATTCCATGAAGTTGTGATGATAAATGTCTAAAAAAATCAAAATGTTGTGAATTTAAATATAACCTAATCATTACACCATAAGGAGGATATTTAAGAACAATTTGGAAAGATAAAATATTTTTTTCACATTGTGATGAGGGTATTGTGTCATGACCAAATGATCCATGGAAAGGATGAGACATAAGAGTGCAATTTAAGTGATTCTAACACAATAATAATGATTCCATTTTGTACCCAGATGAAATAAAAATAGAAATTTCAAATGAAAAATGAAAAACTCATTGGTCTCATCATCATCTTTGGATTATTTTATAATTTTTGGGAGGAGATATTTGAGTATGTACTGAAGGTATTCATTATGCCACAATTAAACCAATATTGGTGAATATTTTTCCATGATTATTAAGGACTTATAAAAGATATGTTTCCAAATTTTTTGAATCTATGACTGACTTGAGGATCATACCATAATTGAGGCTTTAATGTTGAAATCATTTGGAGTTCCAAAATTATCATGACGTAGTAGAGATAAACACACTATGATTTCATATTTTTTTATTTTTTTAAATATTTTTAACCTTTTAATTTATGGAAAAATATAGACATTTTTATGGAGGTTTAAATTACATATTTGGTGTATTTTGAAGACCCATTTATAGTGACTATTTCCAATTTGAATCAGAGAAAATAATTTAATCATTTTATAAAAAATCATGCTGAAAAGAAAAATTCATATTTTGGATATATTTTTTCATTAATAATGAGGAATATTTCATAGATTATAATAAATAGGAATATTGACCATTGTGAAGCTTTGACGTGATGAGAAGGGAGACAAAAAATATATATTCCTAATTTATGGATAAATCTTTGACCAAGAAGTTTTTTTTAAATTGTGGAAAGTCATGGAGATTAATTGGAATATAATGTTTGGGATCTAGAAGTGGGGGAATATTTTCATGGACATTGTTATATATATTAATAAAGGATTTATGGAAGGAAGATAATAGAATAATATATATATATATATATATTTAAAGGAGGAGCATGCTAGTTGGAAGAAGGATCATCTACCCATGCTATTATAGTTAGAGGTTCTTCTTCCAACATCTGAGGAGTCATAGTGGTCACATTTATGGGTCAATAATGGAGGCCAAGATCAATTGATTTAGATATTAATTATTTTATGTCTTTATTTTTTCATTATATAATCATGGGCTTAATGCTTTGGATTAGTATTTTAATCCAAGTAAGTTTTCAATTGTTTCTGAATACTTTCTTTGTTATTTTAGTTATATTATCTCTTCTACGATGTTTGGATCACTCGTGATTGATGAACAATTAAACATGATTGGATAATTTCATATAATAGGGTTGAATTGATGTAAAAGGGTTCATATATCATGATTTACATTCTTGTTTGTTTGTGAGTTCATATTATTAAATAGTATCATGTTGAAACAACAATTCTTATATTACATGCATTATTAAATCACAGATAGATATGTTTATTAATGTTTTAAAATAATCATAGTAGAGGTAATTAATTTTCAAGCTAGAAAAGGCTTATACCTAGGGGTGGGTGAATCAAGGTACATCAAATTTAATTTTACCCTTGGAAACAATCTTGGTCTATAGTTTTTTAGAACACCTATCTCTTTCTTATGGTCCGTATGAATTAATAATTTAGTAAAGATAGACATATGATATTTAACTTGGTTCAAACAAATGGGATAATACAAAGTTGATGCATGGAAATGTAACTATGAACCTAAAACACTAAAGCTCATTTAATTTGATTAAAAAGTTCAGAGCACTACAACTGTCACTCCTTGTTCATAACCATGAATAAATAAAATCTCACTACTATCCCTACAGAATGCAATACACTAATCACAATAAAACAATATCCTTTTATATGAATTGAGAATTATATTACACCAATGCTGCTGTGATGATATATTCATCTATTTTTCAATTTGAATAAATTCATAAAAAATTCAATGATAAGTATTTTGGATCACTTTTCCCTTCTTCATTAAATTTATAGTATGATAAAATGGAAATATTTCTTCTCGATATACTCTATTTTTTAGTTTTTACTAGAACAATACATTTTCCTCACACTAATTATTTTTTTGGTGTTATCTTCCATGAATCAATATCCACACTTCTTTTCAAAGAAGATATTACATTTATTTTTTAAATATTTATCTCCTTAGTTTTATCTAAAAACATAAAATATCCCTTTTAATGATAATTAATTTTAAATGGGATAGGCCAACTATCTATTTTCCACAAAAGATAAAATATTATCACGGATAAGGAAAATAATCCTTTACATTTTTCTCCACAAACAAAAAAGGATTGACAAACAACTTTGAAAACATGTATTTCAAAATACAATCGTCCTATATTGTACCACCCTCCATGTCGCTATATCAAAAATTGACCTCTCCCAACCATTTTATTTTACTATTTTTTTGATATTTTCCTTTATTTTTGGGTGGTTCTGGTTAGATTTTTTAGGTTTGGGGGATTTTGTTCAAAGCACATGGTTACCCCACATGGTTTATACAACTGTGTGGAAACTATGTGGTTTGGGTTTGTATCTTGATAGAACTATTTTCTACAATTGGTACAAAGTTTATGTAACCATAAGGAATACCCATGAAATAATAAATCACTATCTAATGAGGGGAACAAGGCTAGAGAATGGTTTGGTAAACCATGCGGCCAAATCATGCACAGTGTCCAGAATCTTAAATTTTTTGGTTTTACCAAAATACCCTTTAGATTTTGAGACCCAAAATGGGGGTTTTTCTTCCACATTCAACCATGGACCATGAAGGGGGATCCCTAGGCACACCCCACTCCCTCCTACCTTGGATTTTGGGTGTTTTATACTTTATTGGTGGTTCTATTATGGAAATAGTATTTCCTCTTATATTATTCCCTTATTTCTTTATTTTACATTCTCTACATTTCTTGGTTCTCTCTTGGATGAACCCTTATATAGGGTTTTGATGTTTTTTTATTTATTTATTGGTGTTAGGGTGTTAAAATCACACTTTAAGTTATGAATTTCCTATTTTTGAGGGTTTTTTTTAATCTATACTTACTTTTGGGTATGTGGTTATGTGATTTCTATTGTTATTCAAAATACATATGTTCTTGAACTTTTAAAATTTATTTCCTCTAAAATTATAATTTCTTTAGTTTCTATAATTATTTTTACAAAGATATTGTTTGAGAATGATACCCCATCATTTATTTTAAAAGGAATTTAGCGTATTTTATGTGTTTGAAAAAAATGACTAAATGGATTTTGAGTGGGTTTTAATTATTTAAATTAATGAATTTGGATTCATAATTCTCCAAAATGATTATATCACATGGTTTGAAGTATTTTTTTAATTTGGTTTACTAATACTTATAGACTTTTAGTGCATTTAATTATGAATCCCCTTGGGTTATGACACATGGATTAAATTATTTTTTACTTATTAGATTCTTTAGTGTTTCCTATGGACATGGATACACCCAAACATGTGGTTAAGAACCTATATATGTATGTGTGTTAATATATATATATATAGAAGTTAATGGGAATCCTTATTTGAGAAAATTAGGTTTTAATGTTTTCTTTTGGTTATCATAATTATTTTTATTTTTTATTTTCAAAAGATAATTCATAAAATGGCTTAAAGTCCATTTGGAATTATAAATTTTTTTTCCAATGGTTAGACTTCAAATGGGTTTCTAGGGATTTTTGAGAAAATTTCCCATAGTTTTAAATATGATGTTCTGGTTATCACCTTGAATTTTTTCTTATAAATTTTGGTACACCCTCATAGAATCCATATAATTTAAATGATGATTTTTCATGGATGGTTCCATGAGGTGGGATGAGTATTCTAGTTCACTTGTGTTGATCCATGAGTATGATTTTTTATTTAATTTCTACCCCAAATCTCCTTTTAATTATCATCATGGGATCCTAGGTGTTTTAATGGGGGGGGGTGATAGAAACTTTTATCAATGTATTGATTAGACTAACTAGATACATCATGGTAGGGAAAGTCCATGATGGGTTGTTCCCTCAATTAAGATAATTAAGAGCAATTTGGTTATTTATAGACATAAGAACATATCAATATGATAATATATGGTTTCAAATTTATTTTGTTGAGGGTTGAATCATATAATGTTTAAGATTTTACAATGATTATTTATCCATTATTGTTTCATTCTTATTGTACTTGAATACACTATTACTACTTTCTTTATGGTTATGTTAGAATACTTTTCTCTGGTTTCACATTTATGTGAACTTCTGTAATCATGTTTCTCTTATTTAGTTATTTGTGTGTGAGTATGGTGTTTCTGTGTAATATGGGTTTCAAAATGTATATTTTAAAAATGGATGTTCTTAGAAATATTTTAAATGTTGTTTTGAAATGTGATTTGGGTTTTAAAGATAATTTTCTAAGGAAAACCATGTATTGTTTTCCTTTAAAATTATAATGTATCTTTTACTATGTATTTTAAACTATAATTGATGGGTTTTTTTAGATAAAGTAAATGATTTTAATCTCTAGTGATTTCTTAATATGATTAATTATACTCACACCCTACTTATTCCACTAGGCATTGACAGACTCGAGTTTATTTTGCAGGCTTATGTATCATTTTTGGATTGATCCTAGAGTGAGTGGTCTTTATGGAGAGCTGGTGACAAAGAGGTCATATAGTGACCATGTCTGGATCCTATTTTGTTTTGAGTTTTTATATGGTATCATAGATATATCATCCTAGTCATCCTTTTTACACTTGGATCATGTTTTAGTTCCATACATTATATTCAGTTGTTATGTATTTTGGTTGTGGTGGGTGTTGTATCAATTATTTTTTTATTGGAAAAAATCATCCCCAATTGTTATATATGATCCCATAAATTATTATCATCATATTAAGGGTATTCGGGACACCCATAAGGTATTTCTCAGGTTATTTTAAGTATATGATTTAGGGATGACACAAGATAGTTTATGAAAAAATGGTATCAGAGGATCCATTGTTATTTTGGGATGTTTAGTAGATTAGAGTTAGGATTATTAGGAATTTAGAGGTATTATTGGGAAGAGTTTCAGAATCTATTAATCATCCCTATCCTTGATTTAACATGGGTTATGTTGAATTGTATCTTTAGTTATGATATTTCTTTATTTTTTTCTAGTTTATCTAGGCATATGTTGCTTGAATTTGAGATTACATTAATGTTGTATGGGTGTTTTTGATATTTTCAATGTTTTGGGGGTGAAAGGGAGGATGATTTATAGGTTCAAAATTACCCTAAATGGTATAGAAAATTATTTGGATATCCTATAGATAGTTCTATTTAAATCTAGTGATAGTTTCACAGTTAATGCACATTCTTCCAAACCATGTGGCCAAACCGTTCCCAACCACTAGCCTCCATTTAATATTTTGAGTTGAATCTTTTTTACCCAATTTATTCTTGAGTTATATATAGATATTTTTTGGGACATTTAAAATATATTTCATGTGTGTATTAATGAAAATTTATTTATTTTTAAATAATCATGAAATTGAGACTTGGTTTTAAGTGATGTCATGGTTTTAAAATTTGAAAAGGGGTGTTATTGAAATTAAATGGGGTAATTTTAAGGTCTTAGATCTATAATTGTTTGAAGGAAAAGATCATGATATTTTAAATTTATTTTAAAGGAAGATTAAAATATTAAATTGCGGTGAGGAATTTAAAGTGGTTTTATATTTCAAAGTGAGATTTAATTTTTTTGAAATCTGAAGTGTGATGTTTTAAAAATAGATTAAAAGGTGTATTTTCAAATGTTGTTTATTGTATTTGATTGGTTTATCAAGTTGTTAACTTGAGTTAAGATTTAATTATATTTTCCCCTGATTTATGAAGATCCTTTATGATGTTTAATTTTTTTTATTTGTTTAAATCTCACTTTTTTTAATAATTTTTTTGTTAGTCCGTGTGAACAAATATTTAAAGTTGTTAAAAGGAGTTTTCTAATAAAATTTATAGAAATTGAGAAAGTTAATTAAGAAAATTTGTTATGAATTATTGGTGATTAATGTTTTGTTATATTGTTTCTATAGAAGAAGAATATTAGAAATTTAAAAAGTCAAAAGGTTTCATTAACTTTGTTAAAGAACTTTTTAACTAAGTCAGATAATGATATATTTATATAAAAGTTCTAAAACGTCATAAAAATATAATTATATAATAATTTTTTACAAATAGGGAGTTTGAGAACTGAATGAAAATAAATTGTTTTTAGTAAAGAGAGATTTTTGTGAAGTTTGAAAGTTGCATCCTCAAGAAGAAAGTCATCTAAATAAAATTTTCTAAGGGTATAATGTCAGTCATAAAAAATTGAAGATCATTGAACATAGAGTTTATAAGAAATATGGGAGAATAAATTTTCAAAAGCTTAAACAATGTAAATGGATTTATGAGTGCAGATGTTTCAAGAGTTTAGTTTGTAGATAAAATTTTTATGGATAGTTCATAAAAGATCAACATATGTATCAAATCCAAATCACCATAAAAGGATACTAGATGAAATTTCATATCTAAAGTTTAAATGTAGTTTATTTAATAATACAACATATCTTCTCAATAGAAAATGTAATTAGAATTGTTTCTACCAAAGTTATTCAATTAAAAAATGATAAGTTTATACAGTTTCAAAAAATGAGAAGGAAATATAAATTGGAAAAAGAAGTAAAAATGGTGAGAAGTGGGAAGTTCAAAAGATATGATGGAACCTGATGGATAAATCTAGTTTTGACAAAAATTATTTTGATGTTTCATAAAATAATTCAACCATATTTACTGGGTCAAGATAAATGGATAAAGATATATTCCTTTTTAGACACAGTATGTATAAATATTCAATTGATAATGAGTTTTTGTTAATAGTTTGTATTTAAAAGTTGAAAAGTTATGAAATGTGATGCTAAAGGAATTCCATCAGATGAACTTTTCTAATGAACTATATTATATGAAAGTTTGTGAAGAAATATATAGGAAGAAATTTTGGGAATAATTTCATCAGATAAACACTTTCTAATAAAGGGCATTCAGAAAAAAATTTATAAGAATTACATGAGCAAATTTTTTACTAAAGAAAAGTCCAGATATATTCATTAAACATAGTTTTCAAGATGAATAAGTTCAGACAATCCTTTCATCAGACATATGAAATTGTTAAAGTTATCATTGGAAAAATAACCACTAGATATAGAATTAAGAAGATTTACAAAAACTTTGTAAATCCCCAAAACAATATGATGATGTTATTCTTGTTTTTTAATTAGTTTCTTATCTAGATATAATGAGGAGGTTTTGAGAAGTTCCTTAACATATGATGTTAATGCATATTGAGAAGGGTTGGAATTCACTAATTTATCATGGAGTTTCAAGATGATTCAAGAAGACTCTTGAATTCTTGATAAGAGTTTAATGAATCAATTTTGAATGGGAAAATGGAATTGGTTTCTTGACTTTGTTTTCTTGGGAGCACCTCTATAAAGGGGTGAAAAGTATATTGAACATAAAACTATTAATGGGAAAAAAGTTGAATCACTAGAAGATTTTTTTAGAAGTGATTTTCCAAACCAAGTTTAGTTTCATATTAAAGAATAATTCTTGAAAGTGTTTTTTATTTGATTATAATATAGAGTTTTAGTTCAGATAACTGGTTAGAGTAATTAGATAGAGCTTCCATAAAGAGTTTTGAGGTACAAGGTTTTTGATAATCACAAAAAACACAGTTTTGTAAGAGGAATGGTTTTTAGTGAGGCCCAATGGATTAAATTTCAATAGATGTTGAAAGGGTGCATCAAAAAAACACTTTTGGATGGAGGATACTAGACAAAATTTCCATACATACCTTATGGGGGATGAAGTTACAAAGTTTTGCATAATTTTTTATGGCTCAGTTTTGTAAAAAAACATTTAAACTAATAAGAGTTTTTATAATCATACATGTCATGAGATAGAAAGAGTCTAATGGGAGTTAGCTCAAATTTCATCCACCTATTTCTAATATTTATTTTTCATGGAACCAGAAGAGTATCCATGGTCGAGATGTAGGTTCTCACATTAAGGTCAAACCTTGTAAATCTTACAAGATTATTTACTTTCCTATCCTTGAATGCTTATGATAATTTTTATAAAAGTTGATAATGAAATAATTTTAAAATTTTATAGGGTTTAAATGTCATAAAGTTAAAAATATTTAAAAATACAACCAATTATTCAACCACCAGTGGTTCAACAATCCTAAGGAACTTCAATTGGTTTGAGAGATAAGCTTCCACTATTCAATCTTTATCAAAGAGTATATCAATTCAGTCAATAGTAGAGGTATTCATACCTTTGATGGAAAAAATTATCATGTATATAAAAATAGATTGATTCCTTATATTCTATCATTTATCTTTGATATTTTTAGATACAACAACAATTAGGTTTCTACCTATTGAAAAAAATACTCCCATGAATTTTGTTGAAAAGAGAAGTATTGAGGTTGACATAAAATCTAGAAATGATCTTCTTATGTATCTATCAAAAAAAATTATGAAGGTGACAAGACTAAAAATAGAGAAGTAAATTTGGGAGAATCTTGAAAGTATCTTTGGGGAAAACAAAAAAGTGAATGAATAAAAGCTACAAATCTAGTCAAGCATTTTTGAAGATATAAGAATGAGAGATGAAGAAACTATTAATGAATACTAAAAAATAGTTGATAAATTCACGTGTAACATTAATGTTTTTGGATTTATCATAGATTATTATACTATTGTCAATAATCTCCTTAGAAACTTCCTTAAATGGTTTAACTCTAAAATCTCATCTTTAGAATATAAATATGATTTAGTACTTGATGAAATGAAAACATTCTTTTTTCTTATGTGATGATAAAATATACAACATTCAAAAATAAGTTCAATAATTAAATATAATTTGAAGATATGATAAAGCTAAAAATATAAGATTTAAACAAAGTTAATCCTAGTGATTTTGAAGATAAATAAGATGATGAAATTAATGAGAAGATCATGTATCCTATATCCAAAAACTAACAGAGATATAGAGAAAATTATGGAGGAAAAAGTTTACTAAAATATTTCATGGGTAGAGGAATTGAGAATTTTTATATGAATTTCCCTAAGAATAAAGTTAGTTAATATGATGATTATTCTAAAGAAAAACCTCAGAGGAAGAAGTTTAATAAATATTTTAAATAAGATAAAAAATATGCAGCTGGTAAGAAAAATTTCACAGGAAATAGAAGAAGTATGTTGAGTAAAAATTTTAAAAATTACTCTACTAATAAAAATTACTTAGAGAGTGAAGCATTAAAAAAGTTAATAAATTTATTTTCTTAATATTTAGAGGAAGGAAGAATCCTCAAATAAAGAATAAGAAGAAGGTGATGAAAGCTATAAAGATTATTAGTTAAGATCCAAAGTTGTAGTATGTATTTAGAAAAGCAAAAAACTCAAGAAATAGATCATAATGATAAAGAAAGAAAGGTGGAAGGTTATTAAAGGAAGGAAATATGTACCTAAATTGGAATATAAGTATATTCAAGATGACATAAAACTTAAACTAAATGTTTCTAAATATGGAAATCTAGTGGAGGATCTCAGTAAGAAAATTATAGCTAAATAAGATGAGTTTTGTAAAACCCAATTAAAACACCTTGAGGTAGAAATTAACTTAATAAATATGAATGAAAATTTATACAAGGATTTGGAATTAAAATCTAAATAATCTCAATATACATAAGAAGATCACTCTAAGAATGAAGTAAAATACTCACCCATTAAATGTAAAATTTAATCTGATTTTTATAATAATAAATGTGTTGTAAAAATTGTTGGGAAATCTTAGATTGAGAAGGTATATAATAAATCCATCACATTAAAAAGGATTAAAATAACCATTGTATAAATATTTTCCCAATATAGTAGGAAACTTCCCCATTATAGGAGGAAACAAAAATAGAAATATGCTATAAACCTTGGCCAACTACTTACATAGAAAGATCATATTTCTACAGAAGAATGAGATTTAGTTATTATTTTTGGTGTTGTGATATATTTGGAAACAAATATTAATATTGTGGGAACAACATGTATCTCCTTTTAAGTAGGAAATAATTGAGTTGGATAAACAATAATGGAAATAAATCAACATTCCTATGCATCAAGAAGTAATAATGGAAAAAATTATAAGATGTTAGAAAGTTTCCAATAGAAAAAAATTCTGCATTCTTGGAGGATGTTTTTGAAATATTTGACAAATTGAGTCATATTTTTGAAGATTGTTTAAAATCTCTTCTAAGAAAAACATAATATTATATTAAATAAAAGGATGCAATAAAGAAGGTGTTAGGTTCGAATAATACCAAGTAATAAAAGTGGGGGGGGGGTGAGTTTTTTCTTTTTAATAATCTTGATAGATTATTACTTCTGGATTACATTATGATTTATATAGATATATAAAATTCTATTATATAAGTAATTTTAGTATTGGATAAATAGTAGATACGAACACTTCAAATTTTATAATTTTTTAAGGCACAAATATCCCATAGTACACTCCACCATTTCTCTCTCTATGATCTTGGTGTTTTTTATAGAACAATCCTCTTATCATAAGACCTTCAAAACTGAGTGTAGGTAGTTGAAACCTTTTACATTAATTCTAAATAGAAAAATATAGTTCTTTTATAGGGAACCCGTTTCTCCACATCTTAGGGCAAGAAAATAATACTTAACAATGACTGAGTGCGAGTAGTTGAAACTCTAATAAATCGAATGAATTTGATTTGTTGAATTGATGGGTTATTGTTCATATTTTTAGCCAAAACTGATAGAATATATATATTAATCTTTGAATATGAATGTATTCAAGAAATAATAGCTTTTAAGAGGTCCAGGTTGCAAATGATCTTAAATAACAGTAGTAGTTAACAAAAATCAACAATTACAAAGCAATACGAGATTGAATCATGTATATCTTCAAAATGTTGCTTCTTCAGAATCACTTGATCTTTTGATTATTTGTAGTAATTTTGTATTCAAAAATATATTTCAAATATATTTCGCAGTACATAAATTCAAAATAATATTTTATTGATAAAGCAACCTTGGCTTTCCTTCGGTTGATCAGATCCAAGAATACGACCTCATAGATCATAGTCATTCAAATATAAATCATTTAAAATATTCATAACTCCCCTAATAAATAGGAATTATTTAATGCATTGAATATGATAAATTAAATCAATTGTAAATCATATTTAAAATGATATTTAAATACATTGAGACCGTTGTCGGAATCACAGAAAATATCATAAAATAAAACATTTTCATTGAATAGTAAAATGTTTTGTTCCTTTATGTGATGAAAAAACTCCAAACGTAAGGTTGAACACAAAATTAGGGATTACATACCATATGTTTTCTTCAACAAATATAGGTATTCAAAAAAATGTAAAGTTGATTATCTATACCTTCCATTTTCTTAATCCTAAGGTTCCATCCAAACATTGGGTTACTGAACAATTCATTTTCAACAGCATAGGGTATATGATCCATAACGACTGTTTCAAATATAGGGTTTCTGATCCATATGATACACTTATACTTTAAAATGTAGGGTATAAACAATGTCTATATAATACTTTAAAAAAAATTCAGAATACTTTAACAAATATTGTAACAAGTAAATATGATAATATTCTCAAGAAATATATTCCTAAAAAATAATTAAGGAAACATTATTAGTAAAACACAAAAGGGTATTTGTGAGAATAAAAATAAATAGATTTATATAGTATTGTAGAGACAATACATTCCCAAAAATATTCTTTTTTTTGATGATCACAAAACCCGCAACATTAAAAAACTAGTAATTGAGTAATAAATTCATTAATGTTGGGTTTACCCAATCCCCCCTTTCTATGAATTCAAAAAAGAAATTATATAAAAAGGGATTAAAAAACATTTGATGAAGAACATAACAGTAAATAATTTTTACATTTTGTGTTAGAGACAAATAATACAAGTGCTCTATTAGTATAAATGTTCATAAATAATGTTTAAAAAATTTTAATAAAAAAAATATTTTTTATTATATTATTTTTATGAATACAGAAGTGAATTTTATTAAGAAATTGTTTAAAAAAGGGTTGGTTGAAGTAGAAAAAATATGTTCAGTAGATTGTGTTAGGTTTTGACGAAACATGAATAGCCTAAATAACTTACTTTAACTCTTCCATATGTCTTTGTAAACTTTATGAAAAGTTGTCAACCATCTTTATTTTCAAAATTATAGAGTCCTAATGTACTTTTAATTTTTTTAATCAGATTAACTATAAAAAGGTCATACAGATTTTCCGTAGTCTGAAGAAACTGGGTATTATTATCACTTAATAGATTGAGAAGTAGTCTGATTCTTGGTTCACTTGAAGTTATATTCTCCATAAGATATCTTTGATTATCCAACAAAACATTGAGAGGTGTATTGTTATAGTGAATTTACTTAATCCTATCATTCATGTTAGATATCATTGAAGTAATTTCTTGAAATATTCTAATTAAGTTAAGAGAAGTTGGTGGTGTAGAACTAGAAGCTCTAGATTGACTGAAAGTACTTTTTATAAATTCAAACTGACTACTTAAGAAACATTTTAAATATCTATAATCAGTCTTTGAGATAGATCTTTCTTTTAGTTTTCCAAAATAATCTAATATTTATCGTTGAAAAGCATAAAAATCTCTTCTGAAAACAAATTTTTTTGATATTTTGGAAGTGAGTCAGAACATATTCTAGTCTCAATCTTGTAATATTAAAATATATCAATTCTTTCAAATATTTTCTTTTATATTCTAGATCTTGTTAAATACTATAGTTATCCTCCTTCATTCTGTTATATTTTATGACAAAATATTCTATATGATTAGTCAGAGAATCAAATGTGGATTCTTCTTGATGTCTTCATTGAGGAGCTTCTTCTACTATATCTAAGGTTTTATCTATATTATTATCATTGGAAAAAGAAATATTATAAAGAACTTATGTTCTATCTCTAGATATAGAAGCTGTTCTATCCAAGGATTGAGAAACATTATAGATTGTCTGGTTTTCAATAATTTCAGTTTTTTTAGATACTAAAATTTGAAATTTCTTATCTCATTGAGTAGTTTTTTAGAATTCTTCTATTTCATTAGAAAAATTATTATCTTATACTTGAATTTTAGCTTGATATTCCTCAAGAGTAACAATTAATCCTAAAATATTTGATGGATTTTCTTATCCAGCTGCATTAGTTTCAACTTCAGGGTTCCCAATAGTAGGTTCATCTCTATTTCTATACCAATTGACAAGAAATTAATTAGATATTTCTTTAGTATCTACCTCATATTGATAGGTAGTATCATATCTGATTATTTTTTTGTTGATTTAGATTCATCTTTTATTTTTTATTCTTTATAAGCTTTATTATACATATGAACTAATTTAGCAGATTTGCGATTTTCTTACACCCCCTGAGCAACAAGACCATATTATTATTGGTTATCTGCAAAATTATGAAATAATATACCTTTTTAATATACTCAGAAGAAACCTAATTTTATTAATGTTCCAGAATTTTGAATTTTGTTTTGATTATAGTTAGTTTAAACATTAGTATGTCAAATATTTTTATTTCTATACAAATGAAGATAAATAATTCGACCATACAAATAGAAAGACATATGTTCTTTTATTTGATAGCAATGATTCAAATATCTAATTATATATATGGGAAAGTTCAACTTAATATCACTGATTAACAAGAACATGACATAGATGTGAGGATAAAGAATCTTTTCAAATTCTAAAATTCTTAGGAGTAATGCAGATTAGATGAACTTGACGAGTACTTTTTGATTATCCTCAAAATATTTAACCATCATTTTCCAAATTTGGGTCGAAAAAAAATAAAGGACGTTATATCTTTTGACTTGTGATCTTGATTTCCCATTGATCAAAAATCAAAATAGAGTACTACTTCAAGAGGAAATTTTAGGATCTTTTCTAATTCAATAAAGAAGATAGAAAATTTCATATCATCTACTCGTGAAGTGATGATAACCTCTTTTTATTTGAAACTAAAATGAAAATTCATGTAGAATTCCTTTAGTTCTAGATCGTTTTTTTATTTTCATTATTAAATAATAATTTCAATCCCAGAAAGGTGAGGGATTGCATTAGTATAAGATTTGTCTGATCAACTAGTCAAATTTGATAAATTTTCCTTAAAGAATCTTTTTGAAGGGGATGCAATGATTTTTTGAGTCGCTTGGATGACATGATTCTAGTTTCTTGTGCGAATTTGATCACTCTTATCATTATTAGTTTTTATTTCGAAAATATGTTCTTTTTCAAAAATAAAAAAAATATTTTTATTTAAAACACCAAAAATAAATTAATGAATAAATAAATAATCGAATAAAAATATTAACTATAAATAAATAAATTAAAAAAAAATTTGACAGCCATTTATTTAAAATTAAATATTCTTAGATCCCCATTAATAAAATAAAAACTTGTAGTGATAAGTGGTTTTGTAAAAATATCAAAAAGATGATATTTAGTATCTAAAAATTCTAAATATATATCCTTTTTAAAAACATTATCTCTTATAAAATTATTCCTCATATCAATATGCTTGGTTATTGAATTACATATAGGTTTTTTTGGAAATATTAATTACACTGGTATTATCACATAAAATTGGTATACTATTAAAACTAAGTCCAAAGTCTAGTAAGGTTCCCTTCATCCACAACACTTGTGAATAGAAACTTCCAATAAATATATATTATGCCTTGGATATTGATATAGAAGTTGAATGTTTCTTCTTACTTGACCATGACACTAAATATTTTACTAAAAACTAAAAGGTTCCTAAAGTTCCTTCTCTATCTAATCCACAACCTCCAAAATAAGCACCTGAATATCAAATTAAATTAAAATCATAGGTTTTTGAGTAATGTAAAGATTGAAAATATAGTTCCTTTTATATATCTAAAAATTAATTTAACAACTATAAGATGAGTTTCATTTGGGGCTGACTGAAATCTTTCACATAAACATACAAAAAACTTTATCTCTAGTTTTCTAGTAGTAAGATATAATAAGCTTCTAATCATAAATTTTTATTACTTTTTGTCAAATAGTTCTCCAACTTCATCTAAATTATGTTTTACATTAGTACACATGGGAGTTGTTTAAGTGTTTTTTTCTTTTTCAAATTTTTTCATGAAATCAATAATCCATTTTCATTTATTTAAAACATTTCCGTAATCTTTTTGATAAATTTAAAATCCCCAAAAGAAGTTTAATTCTCCCAACATTCTCATTTAAAATTATTTTTAAATAAGATTTGAAAAATCATTACAAATATTTTTATTTTTTGATCTAAAAATAACATCATCAACATAAATTTTCACTAATAATATATTATAGAGGTTTTCATAAAAAGTGTAAGATCTGAAAATCCTATAGAAAGTCTATTTTCTAATGAAAATGAGATTAATCTTTCAAACCAAGCTCTAGGATCTTATTTGAGGCCATAAATAGATTTAGTATATTTAAAAATTGAATATTGTGGATAAGATTTTTCAAAACCTGGTGGTTGTTCAATATAAACTTCCTCCCTTATTTATCAATTTAAAAATATATATTTTATATCCATATGATATAATTTAAAATTCATATGAGATACAAAATCTATAAGGATTTTAATTTCCTCTAATCTAGAAACTGGTGTAAAAGATTCATCATAATCTATATCATTTTCTAGGTTGTATCATTTTTCTACTAATATATATTTGTTTCTAGTAATGATCCCATGATCATCTTATTTATTCCTAAAAACCCACTTGGTTTTACTTTCTGGATAATTGGTTAGTCTTTCCACTAATTACCAAACTTTATTTCTACTGAATTGGTTAAATTCTTCTTACATGGTTAATAAAAAAATCTCATCATTTAAAGATTCATCCATTGTTTTAGATTCTAGTTGTGATAGAAAGTTATAAAATTGAGTTAAGTTTCCAACAATACTTTTAGTTCTTACAATTCTGTCTAAATTTCCTATGATAGTTTCAAAAGGATGATTTTTAAGGTTCTAGAGTGTCTAGGTATGACAATTTCAGGTTCTTCGGTCTCATGTTCTTTTGGACTGAATTAAATTAAATTAATTTTATTTTTAAAATTAGTCTTAGGTGATTCAATCCTCATGTTGTCAAAAGAGTCAATATTTTCATCTTTTTTATCTTTACTTTTATCAAAAGGGTCACTTTAATCAAAATTCACACAAACTAATTCTCCAACAATACATTACTTTTTGTTATACACTATATAGTCTTTATAAGTATAATAATATCCAATAAATATTCCTTCATCGTCATTTAAATCAAATTTACCAATGTTTTCTTTAGTATTCAAGATATACACCTTGTATCAAAATACTTTAAAGTACTTTAGGTTTTCTATTATTCCAATGATTATAAGGTATATTTTTAATAAGAGGTATTATTAAAACTATATTCATGATATAAAAAGATTTGGTTACTAATTCTTCCCAAAAAATGTTGGTAGGATATATTAATTCAATACGGTCCATAAGATTTTGGGAATAGTTCTATTTATTCTTTCAACCATTCAATTATGTTGAGGTGTTCTTGGTGAAAAAATGTGCATTTAATCCATAAATTTTAGAAAAAAGAATTAAATTCTTGATTCAAAAATTCTACACCATGATCACTTCTCAATGAAATTATTTTGAACCTTTTTTCATTTTTAAGGATTTTACAAAACCTTTTAAAGACAATAAATACTCACTTATAATTTTAAAAAAACAATCCCAAGTAAATCTTGAAAAATCATGAACTAACACATAAATAAATTTCTAGCCAATATTTCTACCCTTGATGGTTTAAATATATATATATATATATTTGGATAAGTTCTAATGGTTTAAATGTAGCTATTTAGTTAATTTATTTTAAAGACAATTTATATTGTTTTCCAATTTCACATGTATTACAAAATCTATAATTATCAAATTTAAGACTAAGAAAATCAAAAACTAAGTGTTCCTTATATTATTTATATAAAGTAAATATATTTCATTTTCTAAGTTTTATATGCTTGATCCAAGACTCATTTCTCTCAGCAGTTAAACAATTCACTTTTTGTTTATATAAGGAATTAATATCCAAGGATTAAATATTTTAAGTTATTGTTGCTCTAAATTTAAGCAATTTATAGTGGAAAAGTGAGAAGGAATTGTTATATAAATAAACTTAAAAACCATCATAATAGAGTTGATAGATTCTTATCTTGTGGTTCTTTAGTCATTGTACATTTAACACTTTGTTGATTTAGATTGACTTTGGATATTCAAATGAACTGAATCAACCTACCTTTCCTTTTTCATTGTTTCCAAAGGTGACTAGTCCTCCATCAATTTTTTCTAGTGTATTGAAATTGAAGAGTCTCCAATCATGTGTCTTGAGAATCCATTGTCTATATTTCATACAACATTTCTATTCTTGTGACATTTTACCTAAAAAATAATTTAAATAAGTGTTTTTTTGGGACCCATATTTTCTCAGGTCCAGCTGTGCCAGTAAGAAAAGATCTAGGAATCTATATTTTCCTTATTTTACTAAACTTTACCTTATTTTTTTTTCAGAAATGTTCTTGGAAATAAAATAATCCTTAATTCTACTTATTTGAGGATTTTTTAAATAATTGTTTTTAGAATAATTCCCATTCAATCCACAGTATAAACAGATAGCATTTTTAGATCTTGGTACAAAATAATTTTGGTATATATTTGACTTTTCTCCCTCACTTCTTATTCCATATTTTTCTATTGTAATAACATTTTTATAAAGAATCAAATTTATGAATTTTTATCCTTTAATTAATATACTAGAATAACTTTTAAATGTTTATAATTCATATTATAGTTCTTTTATTTTATTTTCATGAATAGTACAATTTGATGTAGATGTATTTTTTTTAATTCTTGAATTGTTTCAGCATTGCATTTTTTTCACATAAAATAGAATTATGAATATTTTTTAGTGACTTATGATTTATTTTTAATGAATAATTCAAGCATTGAGTTTTAAGCAGCTACTTTTATACTTAAACAACTATTAGAGCTAGAATTTAAAGAGAAATAGATTTATACCTCATATTTATCCTTATCCACAAAGCACATGTTTACCTTCAGATTTTATGGCGCTTTTTCTAAATAAGATTTGGAAGAGCAGCTAGAGTCTTCTGACACACTCTAAGAATAATTCATAGTTGTGTTCCCTTTATCCTTATAATATATTTTATTCTACTTTTTCTTTTCCATATTTTTTTATTTCTTTACTTTATCTAGGGGAAATCAGGTGTGATATAACCCATCTGCTTCTATTCATAGTATCTTACTTATTTGGATCATTTCTCATATTTCATGATCAATTTTATGAATCCTCTCTTATTCTTATAGTATTTGATAAATTTACTAGATAACTAGGACAATTCCATTTCATAATCTTTTTAGTCTAATATTTTTACATGTAATTTTTATTTTCATTCCTGATTATAAGATGTAACATTAAGGGAAATATTTTCCATTTTCACTATCTTATAATCTCTATATTCTTCTTTCATTTTTGCTTAATATATTATCAGGGTTCCAATCAATTATTTCATTTTCATATTTTTGATCGGTGATGACTATCTTATAGAAGCAGATACCCCAATCCATTTTGGGGGTTTAACTCTATGTACTTTTATTTCTTCATCCAATTGAATAATTAGATCTCACAAGGGAGTAACATTGTTGAAAATTTCTATCATTTTTTTGTTAATTTGGGTGATTATTTCACCATAATTCATTATGAAGGAGCCAAAATTTAGTTTTTTAGTAGAATAACTCATTTTATAAAATTATCAATCACTTAATATACAATAGTGATTGTCAGTAACATTTTATAAGCAGTAGAACATTAAGATAATGGATTGAATTTTTCATAACCAAGTCCACAAATGATAGTATTCATTGTTTTTTAATTTATGTCATATTAAGCTTCCTTAGTAGTATCCCAAGTTTCTATCTTCTTAGGAATTTCTTAAGGAGTGATAATCTCCATATACGATTTAAATCCAAGATTCTTCAGATAGATGATAATACGTGATTTACATAATCTATAGCTATCACCATTGAAGTATGGAGCACAAATCATAGATATACCTTCTCTAGGATCATCCATTGACACATTTATCTATATAGATCTTATAATTTTGATCTTTCTAGAGCTTTTTATAATTTATCAAAAAGTTCTACTTTGATACCAATTGTTAGATCAAAATAATACAATGATACACATGGGGTGAATTGTGTCTTTTCTATAATGTGGATAGATTCATTGTTATAGATTACTTTGTGATTTATGAAGATATAAAACATTCACTTAGGTAAGTAATTTTAGTATAAAATATATAGTAAAGAAGAACAAAATAATTTTTATAGTTATTTAGGGCACAAAGATCCCCTAGTCCACTCTACCAATGCTCTCTCTCTAAGCTTGATTATTTTTACTAGAACAATGCTCTTATCACAAGACCTTCACAAGTGAGTATAGGAAGTTTAAAAACATTAAAATAAGGATAAATATAGCCTTATGGTTCTTTTTACAGGGAATAGGTTTCTCCATAGCTTTTTATAATAATCTAACCCTTAATCAAGAATGGTTGTGAGTAGTCAAAAATATAATAAATCAAAAGACTTTGATTTGGTTAATTGATGAGTTATTGATTAAAATTGTAACAAAAATGAAATAATAATTATATTCATCCTCAAAGATGAATGTATTCAAGAAATAATAAATTTTGATGAGATCCTAGTTGTGAGTGATCTTCAATAATAATTTCATTGAACTAACATGAGCAATATGATATTAAAGCATGTATATCATTGTAGTGTAGCTTCTTCAGAATCTCTTGATCTTTTTTTGCTGTAGTATTTATGTATTCAAAAATATATTGAACTTATATATCATAGTACATAAAGTGTAAATACACATGATTTTATAAATAAATCTTATCTTTCATTCCGTTGAACATGTCCAATAATATCACCTGATAGATTGAATCATTCAAATATAAATTATTTAAAAGAGTCACAACTTCCTCAAGAAATAGGAATGATTCAATTTTTTGAATATGGGCCATTAAATCAGTTATAAAATAGATTCCAAATGGTATTTATATCTATCAATATCATGTCATATATCACAAAAAATATCTTCAAATAAAACTCTGTAATTGAATAGTCAAACATAGGTTTCCTTCATGTGACAACACAACTCCAAATATAGGGTTGAAAATGTATGGTTTAAGAAAAAAGTAGGGTTGATATACCATACGTTTTCTTCCTCAAATGTAGGGTTTCACACAAACGTAAGGTTAATTATCCATAATTTACCTTTTCTCAAACATATGGTTTTATCTAAATATAGGGATGCTGAATAATACTTTTTCCACAGTGTAGGATACATGATCCATACATTATATTTCAAATGTAGGTTTTTTAAACCATATTTTAGGTTTATACTTAGAAACATAGGATATAAATAGTGTTTTCAGAATACTTTCAAAACATATTCATAATACATTAACAAATATTATAACCCTTTAATAAGATAATATTATCAAGAAACATATTCATGAAAAAAACTTAAGTTAAATTTATTAATTAAAAAAATGGTATTTGTGATAATAAAAATAAATAAGATTTAAAGATTATTATTGTGACTATATATGACCAATAGAAGGAAGTGGATGAAAGATCCTTTTTATTGAGACCACTTTGAAATAAACCTAAAGGAAGAATCTAGAAATTATAGATAATAGTTGTTCCTTACATTTTAATGTTGATACAAATATCTTAAAAATATATTGAAAATCATGATGGACGAGCAATAAATTTTATAAATAATAGTTCCATAGAAATCATAAGAATAGAAATAACTGAGATTAAAGCTAAGAAATTGAAATATAATGAAGTTTTATATGTTTATTGACTTAAATAAAACTTACTTAGTGTGTTATATCTTTGTTATAATGGTAAAGAAGTGATATTCAGAAAATATTCATATAACATCAGAAGTGTGGAATATGGTAGTGTTGTTACCATGAGATAAATAACCGGTAGAAATATCATTTATATTGGAGAACTTCGTATCTATTTGATTGCTTAACTTAAAAAATTTGTGGCATCATATTATTGAGTTTCTTGGGAAGAAGAGTATGAAGAAAATTTATGGGGTAAATGTTTTAAGAAACTTATAGCAACTAAATAGAAAATAAGTTTATCTTTGTATAACATGTCAGATAGGGAAGATGATTAATAAAATCTATAAGAAATTTTAATTTAAATATACTAGACCTATTGATCTTATTCACTTGGATCTTTGTAGTCCAATCATACCTAAATAAATAAAATGGGATTTTTTTTTAACTTTATCACTTGTATTAACGATTTAACTAGGATGACCAATATCATATTTATAAAGTATAAATTAGAGGTTGTGGAAATTTTTAGATTTTTTCAGAAGAGATATAGAAGGATATTTAGGTTTTTATATATTTAAATAGAGAAAAAATAATCTAAAGGAGTATATATGTAATTATTTTGAATTATATCTAATGAAACATAGAATTTAACATCAATATAGTTATCTATACACCCCTAAAAAAATGGGGTGATATAAATAAAATAAAAACATTTGGTGGAAATAGAAAGAAGTATACTACCTTAGTATAAATTTCTTATGTTTTTTATAGTTAATATATTATTACTATATAACATGTACAAAATAGATGTTTGTTAAAGTTGGAGCTCAATAATAATTAATATAAAATATTGTATAAAAAACCATTATTGAAATATTTCAATGTTTTTGGAAGTCCCTGTTTACTAAATATAAAAAAATATGGATCATGGAAAATTTGATGAAAAATAAGAGGAATGAATTTTCATGGGATACTCAACCAAAAGAATAATTTATAAATGTTTTAATAAACATGTTAATTTTTTTTGGATTCCTATAATGTGAAAGTCATTGAATATCTAGATTACTTAACAAATTTAATTAAATATGTTGTGGAAGAATAACTAATGACTTTCAATGAGGATAAGAAAAGTGAGAAAACATTGGTGATTGAATATTTGGATGAATCATTTGATAAGGAAATTGAAGTAGGTAGAACATATCTAAAATTTTATACCAAATAGAAATAGGTTAAAACTGAAAAATATACTTGGAAATAAAAAATCTCTAGTTCAGAAAAAAAAATAATGTCAATATTAGAAAATCAAACAATAATTATTTCATAGGTTGATCAAGAATTAGTTTTAAAAGAAAATAAATATAAATAATCGGTAACCAATATGAATTAATAGTTGGATTAGATATAAGAAAATGAAACCTTGAAATTTGTTCCATGACTAATAAGAAATAACATCATTGGAAAAAATGGGTGTTTAGAAACAAATTGAATAAACATGGATAGGTTTCAAGAAATAAAGAGTGACTTGTTTGGAAACTCTATTCATAGGTGGAAGGTGTGTATTTTAATGAAACTTTTTCTCCAGTTTTCATATTGGGAACTATTAGAATGATTCTAGAAATGGATACACATTTTTTTTAAAACATTTATTAGAAGGATTTAAAGTTGGCCTTCTTGAATGGAGAGATTTAGGAACAAATGTATTTTGAGTGACCCTATGGGTTTCTAATTTTAAAATATGTTTTAAAGGTATGTAAATTGAATAAATCATTGTATGGTTTGAAACAACCTCCATGAACCTGGTACTCCAAAGTTGATAGTTTCTTTAAATAGCTGAATTTTCATAAAGGTAAATTTTATATAAACTTATATATGAGGAAGATGAACTAAGGTACATTGATTATTGTTAATTATGTGGATGACATCATTTTTGAAGGGGATAGAGAAAATTCTTGTAATGGGTTCATTGATTAAATAAAAAAGATATTTTTAATTTAAATTCTTGTATAATTAACTTTCTTATGGGATTATAGGTTCAACAAAAGGAGAGATAATTTTTTCTATCTCAATAAAATTATTACATGGAGTTGTTAAAAAAGTTTGGAATATAATCTTCTAAATAATTTTCAACCCCTATTTTTTAGGATGGATATAAGTAATGATCAATATGAGAAAAGGATTAATTAAAAATATTTTCAAAGGTTGATAGGATGTTTTCTCTATATTATAGCTTCAAGGATGGACATAATTTATGTTGTTACTTTGTGTGACCAAAATCATATTTATATAAAATAATCCCCAAGGAATGGAATTAATTTTAAAAAAATTACATTATCTAGTAGTGTGGCGTTATAACCGTCACTTCGATAAATTATGTGATTTTAGGAACACATTTTAAAAAGTGAGATTTTTTAAAAAAAATGAGTTGTGAAAATTTTTGATTGTTGAAAATTTATGATTTGAAAAAAATAGCAATGTTTTCTAATAAATACAATGGAGGTATTAAATATCCTTGGTGATGTTTAACAATGTTTTGTATTTGTTGAAAATTCATTTTTTGTTAATATTTTTTAACACGTGTGAAATGTTGCTAAATTTATTAAAAGGAGTTTTTTATGAAGTTGATTTAAGTTAATAAAATTCATTAAGAAAATTTTTTAAGGGATATTTGTGAGAAATTTTTTGTTATAATTTTTCTTGAGAATAATTTTTTAATAAAATTTGAAATTTATAAATTTTACATAACTTTTTTTAATAACTATCTAACTAATTCAGAAGATGATTTGTTGATCTCAAATTTCATTAAAATCCTTAAAATCTGATGATTGAAGCATTTTTATGAAGAGGGAGTTTGAGAATTAGATGAAATATCATTACTTTTTGTATAAATAACTTCGTGTGGATTTTGAAAGTTGAACCCTCAAGAGGATGTTCAGAAAATAAATATTTTATAAAGGGTTGATTCAAGTCATACAAAATAAAGGATCACTTGAAAGAGAGTTATTAGGAAATATGGGAGTGAAAATTTTCTAAAAATTGTAAAAGGTTACGAGTTTTACAATTTAAAAAGTTTCAAGAGATTAGTTTTTAGATAAAAGTTTGGTCGACAGTCCATATAATGTCAATATATTTACCAAATCCAAACCACTAGATAAAGATATCAGATGAAATTTTAGGTCTGAGGTTCAAACGAAGTTTCTATAATAATATTGCATATATACTCAACAGATAAACCCATCAGACAAACCTCTTCCAAAGTCACTAAAGTCCAAAATATTGAGTTTTTATAGTTTCATATAATGAGAATGTAATAGAAAGTGTAAAATATGTAAAAGGGGTGGTGAGTGAGAAGTTCAAAAGATGTAAAGGCACTGGATGCAAAAGTTTTAAGTGAAAAAAAATATTTATAATTTGAAACAATTAATTCAACCATCTTTAGTAGGCTAAGAGTAATGGAAAAAGGAAGATGCGTTTTTCATAGATAATATATTTAATGATGAAATTCACAAATATTTTTTGTTAACAATTTGAAGTTCAAAGTCTCAAAGTTATAAAATTAACTATTGAAGGATATCTATCAGATGAAATTTTGTGAAGAAGTACATCAAATGAAATTTTATGAGGAGTCCATAGGATTAAATTTTATGAAGAATTACATAATAAAAACACTTGCTAATAAATTCCATCAGATGAACATTTCTGTGAAAAATATAAAAAAATTTAGATATTATAAATGTATCGGATGAATTCATTAGATAGAGTTATCCACACTAAGAAGACCGAATAAAATTTCACTATATAGAGAAGATTATTAAATTTTTCATGAGAAAAACATCCACCAGTAGGATAATTAAGAAGCTTTACACAAACTTTTTAAATTCCCAAAAAAATATGATGATGCTATTCTTGGTTTTCAATTTGTTTCTTATCAAGTTATAATGAGGATGTTTTTTATAAGTTTCTTAATGTATAAAGTTAAGAAAGCTTAGGAAATATTGGAATTCATTATATTTTTAAGACATTTTTGAGAATATTTGAGAAGACACTAGATTTTTTTAAAGATTTTAGTGAGTTGGTTTTGAGTGGGAAAATGGAATGGGTTCCCCACCTTTTCTATATTTGGATCACTTATATAAAGGGTTGAAAATTACATCACACTTAATTCTATTAACTAATGAAAAATATAAAGTGATAAAGGATTTATGTGACAAGTGATTTTCTAAATGAAGTTTAGTTTCCTATTAAAGAATAATTACGGGGAAAATTTTCCAATTAGAACATCATAAAGGGTTTCATTTCAGATAACCAAACATAGAAATTGAAAAACGTTTATGTTCAAAATTTTGAGGTCATAGGTTTTATTAATTAGATAAAACATAGTCTTTCAAGAGGAATATATTTAATTGGGGTTTAAAAGATGAAATATCATTGAATTTTGAAAGGGCACACTAGACCAACACTTCCAGATAGAGGATATAAGATGAACATTTTGGTTGGTCCTTGTTGGGGATAAAGTTACAAAGTTGAAAATCTTTTTTGGGTATAAGTTTTGTAAGAAAACCATATACAATAACTGGAGTTAGTATCATTATACCTATTAAGATATAAAAGGATTCTAATAGGATTTAGATAAATGTTTTATTCACTTATTTATAATAGTAAATTTCTATAGACCCATGAGATTTTCTATGAAAAGGATGTAGATTATCACACTGAGATCAAACCTTATAAATCTTTCATGACTTATTTACTTTTATATATTTTAATTAATTTGATAATTTTTATACAATATTATAAGGAAATAACTCTAACAAGTTATAGGGTTTAAATTTCATAAAGTTTGGAATTTTTAAAAAGACAACAATTGATCCACCAAGCCCCCTTATCAGTGGTTTAAAGTACCTAAAGAAATTAAATTTATATTGGGGTTGTTATTGATTTGGTCTTTTTTATCTTTTTTAGTTTAGATTATTTATCCCAGAAAGTTTATTAAGGTTCATAATGTTTTAGGTGATATTTGTTTAGTTGATGACACCACCTAGACTCATGATAAGGTGGTGGAGCTGAATTCATTTTTTGAATTTTTCTATGTTTTGAGACGATCTAGGTTATATAGAGGTAGAATAGTGGATTGAGGCAGTTGAGAAAGTATTTATATCATTTAGAACCTCTTTATTTATAATGGTGACATCTACTCTGGGTTTTTTTGAAGGTTTGAGTTTGGATTGGTGGAAGACCATTACCCCAAATATTTTTTAAGTTGGGATGGCATGGGAGATTTTTAAGACCACATTCACTTAGTGGTTCCTTCTTAATGAAGTTTAAGTCATCGAAGGAGGTTGAGATTATGAGTTCATAATTATTGATTGATAGTGATGTAATATATCAACTATTTTAAATAGTTGGTTCCTTTCTCTTAGTATTTCATGTCGAGTGATTCTTTAAAGGATCATATATTCATGAAGGGCCTTCCTCAAGATCTCAGTGCTCGAGTCCTTTTATATGAAAATGTCATGATTGAATTTTTATTTAACACGACCTATCTATCCAATTTGTCATTTTTTTTGGAAAACCATGGAAAATAGTGGATCTGTCCCTCCCATACATGACAAAGTCTCTCTGTTAAATAAGGAATACAGACCAAAAGAACCTATTTTTGGTGACCTTCTTTAGTTTATGCTCCTTGATAGAGGAAACCTTATCTCTAGAACTTATAATACCATCAGATGGTACATTATAATCCCTCTTAGTAATATATTCCAATTAACTATCACTACTATAGTCATTTGGGACACCTTACTATGTTATATAATCATAAGAATATTTTCGGGAAGAGATCCTCTTCCTTTTTATAATTTTGATAGTGTTTGGGAACCTTTTGATGCATTTTTTATTTTCTTCTCTCATTCTTGTTTTGTTCTATCATCTTTTAGTTGTGTGATTGTGTGTGTTATTTTAGGGATCTTGGTATTTTATGCTCATATATAGAGTGATTGATTGTTTTATGTAATTTATGAATGTTAATTCATTGGGTTTCATTGTTTGTGTCTCATAGGTAAAACATTTTAGTAGTGGCCCTTTAGGTCCAATTTCACTTTGGTTAAACCACCAAAATTATAAAAAATCTAAATGGTGGGAAGATCAATGTCATATCACAAAATACCAATATTTCATTTTGTTCAGTAATGTGTGAGTATTTTAGAGATTGAATTATAATATTTTTATAATTCTTTCAGTTGGACCCCTTGGCTCGATTTCTTTTTATTGAAAATTTAATGGATTTTTTAGGGAATAAAGGGTTATAGTGGGGAGATTATCACACCCTAACCTATACCCACTATTTTATTTTATTTTATTATTTTTTTTAATTTTATTGAGTTTCTTGTCATGTCTATTAAAAGTTTAATGTTTTTGGTATTTTATACAAGGAACATAGTTTGTATAACCATACAGAAACCATACAGTTTGTGTTTTTGTCTTCAAAAAGTTGTTTGACATGATTGGAATACAATTTCTCAAACTATGTGGAACTAATATGCGATGACCAGTTAATCCCTAACTAGGGGAACTTATATGGTGTATGGTTTTGTAAACTATGCTTCTAAACCATGTGTAGTTCCCAGAAACTTAATTTTTTTGGATTTCCAAAAATACCCTTTTGGATTTAAGAACCCAAATGGGGCTTGTTTCTTCCCCATTAAGTCATTGATCATGAAAAGGTATCCCTAGGTGCACCCCACTCCTACTTATCTTTGATTTTAGTAGTTTTACCCCTAGATTTAGTGTGGTTCTATTATGGAAATATTTTTTCTTCTTCTTAGCTTCCCTTATATAATTCTTTTCCTTTCTCCCATGGATTGGTTATCTCTTAGTTGAACCCTAATGTACAGGTCTGATGGTTTCTGCTTCATTCCTTGGTGTTTAGTTTTTTGGATCATTTCATAGGTCTTGGCCTTCCTATTGTTTAGGGTTTTGTTTAATCCACATACTATTTTAGGTAGGTGGTTTCATGATTTCACTTTTTATTCACACACCATATGTTTTTGAGATTTATAAATTGGTTTAACTTACAACTTCTTCATCATCATTAATTGTTTTTAAAATATTTTATTTGAGAATGAGATCTTTCCATTTGTTTTCATTGTACTTTTCTGTATCCATGTGTATTATAAAATTCTGAAATGGATTTTGAGAGGGTTTTAATTGTTTAAATTAATGAATTTGGATTTATAAGGCTCTCGTATGATTTTATCATGTGTTTGAATTATTTTATAATTTTTTTTCTCAATACTTATATAATCTTATTGGTTTACCTTGGTAAACTCCTTGGGTTATGATACATGTGTTGAATTTATTTTCCTTGTTGGCTTCTTAGTTCTCACCATGGAAATGGATATATATAGACACACACACACACACATGTGTTTAAGGACCAATATATGTATGTGTGTACATATATATAGGTACATGTAGGTATATATATATATGTAAGTTCATGGGAAGCATTTTTTACAAAACACGGGTACCAAAGTCTTCTTTGGTTCTTCAAAATGATTCCTAAAGTGTATTTTAGAAGGATATTTCTTAAAATGAAATAAATTCACATTTATATTTTCAAAAATTTATTCTCAAATGATTTTAATTAAAATGGTTTTAAAGTGATTTTGGAGAAAATGATCATAGTTCTAAATATGAAGTCCCATTTGGCACCTTGTGTTGGTTGGAAAATGTGAAGACATAAGAGGGGGTGAATTGTGTCCTTTTCTTAAAAAATGTGCATAAATAAAAACTTATCCCCATTATGATCTAAAACGTTATGTTAATCATTTTTCATAAAATTGATAAATTATAAGAAATAAAATAAAGAAACAAAACAATTTTTTATAGTAGTTCAAGGCATAATGATCCCCTAATACACTCCACCATCACTAACTTCTCAAGATTGGTGATTTCTGATAAACATGTTATTTTACCGAGGATCTCTACAAACGGGTGCAAGAAGTTGACACCTTTAAACATGTTTTGTTATTTAAAGGGAACTATGAATCCACAACTTAGTGTGAGAAGTTAACACTCTAACAAAAAAGATATGTTTTTTAAAGAATATAAGTTTCAACTCATAGTTCCATCCAAAACTAAAAAAATGATGAATATTTATCATTATATAAAAATATAGTAAAGTAATTATAGTTAATAAGAAATCCTTGTTTTATAAGATCATTGAAGAATACATTAATAAATGAGTAAAATTTCATAGAAATAGGATGAGCACACGACAAATATTTATAACATGTTTGTCTCTAAAGTGTAGTCCTGAAAGATTCAACAAAAAAATAAAGATAGATAGGATTATAAAAAAACATAAAAAATAATAATTTTTTTTAAAAATATCCAATAAAATGATAATAGATTCATCTTTCCAGATCTTTAGAAAAATAGAGAGTCGTTCATTCAATTTTTTATTCCCAGATTCCCTATCAATTCACATTATTTGTATATGCAACATCTCTATAAATAAATTCCTCCTATATATTAATATAAAATAAATTTAAAATAAATAATAAATCCAATTTTATTCTAATAAATATGATCTAGAAATATCACCAGATAAATCGTGATATTCAATATGTACACCCATTTGAAATTTGAATATAAATTCATAATAAATAACATAACTTATCTTTGAAATAAGAACAATTTAACTCATTGTAAATGATACTTTCAATTTGTATTCATTCATATTTTAATGAGATATTTATTCAAGATAAAATGATTCATATCTCAAAAAATATAATAAATTTTAAATTCCAAAAATGAATTCACAAAACGTAGTGATTACTCTTCATACAGTTTCTTCAAAAGTATAATTTGCAATACACCATTGATTCCAAAAAATGGGTTAACCAACTATATGTTAGATCCTCAAACTTATGGTTCTTCACAAAATTTTGGAACCCAATACAAACATTTATCTTAAATATAGGGTACAGAAGCAGTATTCCTTATAAAAAGTTAAGTTTAAAAACCTAACTTTATTTTTAAAAGTTGAATTCAGACCAGTGATTCCAGAATTCATATAAATCTCTAAAACACATAAAAAAACTTAAAAAAAATTTCCTCTAAAAACATTAGAGGAAATAAAATAAGTATTTAAGTAAATGTAATCCTGAAATTAAATTAAGAAAATTTCATTTATAAAACATATGAGGGTGTTTGTGAGCATCCAAATCAACTAGAACAAAAAATTAGATAAAACTTTCCTAAAAATATACCCTTGTAATGATCACACAAACCATAGAAATATAAATTCATAAATATAGGTTTAAATTAATTTTATCATACAAAAATAGATTTATAAAATCAAATATAATAATATTAAGTTTATCCAAATATCATTCAGAATTATTAAAACAAATAGGAATTATAGTTAATAGAAATGTTTTTTATCTAAAATTTATCCCCTTTTGTGATATCAAAAATTCAGGTTGATAGATAGATTAAATCAAATTTAATATATCATGAAATTGTTATAGAATTTTATGGTTTTACATGAAATTAATCCATTCTTATAAATGAATATGTTTATACATAAAATAATAGAAAACAATAAAAAGATTATATAAAGATAAAATAATATAAAAATAGAATTACTTCATTAAAGTTACCATATTAAAAAAATGTTGGCTCAAGGGCTTGAAATAGGCTATGGATATGGATTTAAAAAAGGTTAAATTTTGGGTAATTTTGAAAATGAGTAGTCAATGGTCAAGGAATCTTTGAAAGTCTGATTCACTTCTTACAACTCCTTCATCAATGCTCAAAATATCCATTCATTGTACTAACCCATTACTTTATGAAAGACCATGATTCTTGAATCAAATTTAAAACATACACCATATTTACTTTTAAATTGTTAAGAATTTATTATTTTGACTAAATGTACATGTCTATCATATCACCCAACTGATTGACCAAACATAAAACACTAGGTTCTGCAAAGGTCGACATTACAAATTGCTCTTGCTGATTGTCTAATAGAGTGTGTAGTAGAATACCATCACACTATATACTCTTAATTAATTTATTCATGACTAAAAAACATAATTAATAGACACCAATAACCTTATAAAATTTTGCATTTCCACTCAAAGTAGGAGCTCTATCTCAGATTTAACTTTCTCTTACGCTTTTAAACTGGATTCCCAAAAACATATTTAGATCTCCTAATTCATATTTTAAAATAGACTCACATATGAATTTAAATACATGATCACTAGTTTCCCTCTTGAACACATCAAAATATCTCTTTAAAATTGATTTTTTCTTCAAGATATGAAATTGACTCTGAATAGATTCAAAATATAATCTGGATTTATAATTATTCGTCAGATATTTATAAGATTTATGATAATATTCTAGCCCCTCTTTTAATTTCATAGCTTATTTTTTTAACTTATGATATTTTATAATCACACCCAAGTATAATTTAGGGGTAAAATATTGAAAATTTAGATCATATTTAGTATTTGGGGATATTTGATATAGGATTATAGATGGACCTCTAGATTCAACAAATTGATGTGATTTAATTTCCACTTCTTAACCAGATAGAGATGGAAAATCTATAATAACACCTATTTCTTCACAAAATTCAACTCTAGAAGTCCTTTCCAAGGTCTCAACAAGAGAAATTATCTAATATCTGATCAGATCAGTTATTTCAACTAAAGGACCACATCCATGCTAATCTGAATAGGATTCCCTGATAACACGATCCGAAATATGAGAAAACTACTTATAATGTTCTTTATATACTTCCTCAACTCTTTCTTTAAAATAAACTCCAACACATCTTCCTCCATTATTTCCTTAGTAATTGGAATTTTTTTATTTAATTCTTTAACTATTGGAAATAAAACCTTGTCAACTAGATCTTCCCTTCTTATTGGTCTTATAACTAACACCACCATTATATTTACTAGAATGTTATTTATAGGATCATGGAAATAGAATAACTCCCCTATCCTAGTATCAATATTCTCCTCCAGGATTTTTCCTTGTCCTTGTATTGTTAGAAACGTTTGTTCCACTAACATAAGTAGATTCAAATCTTCCAGTTCCTTTATTTCTAGATTCACCCTTTTTTCTCCACCAAGTCTAGCAGAACCAGCTGAAAAAAATATGTTTCTCCCTCGGAGCACCAAATCCCGATTAATCTTCATCCTTAGCTCCAACATGTATTATATTTCCTTTAATTGTGTTCTAAAAAAATATAAATTTTATTATCATTACATGAGGGAAAATATTTCTATGGTGAAATTTGAGGTCCTTTTGGATGTCATAGATCCTACCTTTTTTATAGAGAAAACATTGAACTACTCTTCCACAATGGTAGAAAGGAATCCTCTCATCTCTAAAATAATATTGATCCATGCATCACAACATGAACATAATGTTGTTAAATTTAATTTCATTTGACAAAAACATATATATATTAAGGACAATTATTTTTTCTATATCGACTATTCTTGGAACTAAAATAGTCTGAAAAAACGTTACCCAAAACTTTTTGACCTACCTCCTTATCCTTAATGATTGTCTTCCTGATTTGGGAGGTCAAAAAAATATTCCTTAAGACTTATGAAAATTACCCCCAATTGAAATTAAATTGAATTGATACTCAGCTTCATGGAATAATTTTCAAATTTGAGCCATATTAACTATAAAATAAAAAATTCTTTATCATTAACATTAGAAAAAAAATCCTATAAAGCTTTAAAAATGAACTATGTGATTTCCTAAAATTGTTTCACTTCCCTTTCAATGATATACTCTTTATTTTCTCAATTGAACATATAATACAACTCTTGAAATCATAGGGATTTACTTAATAAAGGTTTTTTGGAACATCAATTTGAAGTGTATGAATTTCCCTTGAATAATATATCATTCTAAACCAGAGCCCCTTTTCCTCTTTGAGCTGCTCAAACTAGATTCATAAGTTCTCATTTTGTTTGAAAATATAATGATTTGAAATGCTTTGGGTTTGAATATTATAGTTCGAGAGAGACTGGGAGATCAAAATTTCCAAATGGAACAAAAAATGAGGGTAGGGGAGAGAATAGTTTTTATTCTGATGTTATTCAAGAAGCATTATGGTTTCTTAAACCAAAATTTTACTGTATTCATTTGGGATTTTTAAAACTGAAAATATAATTTTATATAAAATCATTATATATGCAAATAAAAAAGTTAAACAAATTTATAAACTAAATAATTAACAGAAATAAAACTTCAAAACAGAAATATAAAACAAATTAATATCCTGAATCATGATTAAAACAAGAGATTTAAATTATTTAATTGAAATTAAATAAATTGAACACCTATTAATAAAATCAAAACATGAAGTGAAAAGTTATTTAGTGAAAATAACAGCAAGTTGATAATAATTATTTAAAAATTCTAAAGATATATCCCCCTTTTGTATATGATCTCTTAGACAGTGATCATAAAGATAATTATTCTTAGTACTAAAGTAACTCATAGAATATTTAGAATTATTTATAGAACCCGTATTATAAAAAAATTAATATGATTAAATTTACATATGAAGTCTAAAAAGGGTGTTTCATCCAAAAAAAATATGCACACAAACATCCAATAGATATATATTCTACTTCAGCTATTGATAATACAAAAAATGTTTCTTTTTTTGAACCATGTAACTATATAATTTCTTAAAAATTGAAATATACCTATGGTGATTTTTATTTCTAATAAAAAAACTCCAAAATTAGAATCTAAATGTGAAATAAAATTAAAATAATAAGTTTTTTTGTAAAGCATTGGTAGAAAAATAGTTCCTTTCAAATATCTAAAAATTATTTTAATAATGGTATGATCGGATTAATTTGGGTTTGAAACTAAATATTTTATAAAGGGGAAAAAATTTTATGGTCTAATAATAACAAGACATAGAAAATACTAATTATGACTCTATAAAACATGTTTTTAATTAGATTTCTAGCTCTATCCAAATCAATTTTACATTTGTAAAAATGGGATTTTTATAAGTTTACTATTTCCAATACCAAACTTTTCAATAAATCAATGATATATTTTCTTTGATTCAAAACATTTCCAAAATCTTTTTAGTAAATTTGAAAACCAAGAATGAAATTTAGTTCCTAAATTATACACATCTAAAATTATTTTTTGTATATGTTTTGAGAAATCATTACAAATATTTTTACTATTTGAACAGAAAATAACACCATATACATATATTTTTTGAAATAAAATTTCTTAATAAGAATTTTTCTCATATAGAGTATTATCTGCTAACCACACTTTAATCCCATTTTTTAAAATAAAAAACTCAATATTTCATACCTAGATCTTGGTTCTTGTTTAAGGCCATAAATATCTTTGGTAAGTTTAAAAACAAAATTTTCTAGATGAGGATTTTCAAAACCTAGAGGTTTCTTTAGATAAACTTCCTCAACTAAATAACCATTTAAAAAATAATATTTTGAATACATATAATATAATTTAAAATTTATATAATATGCATAGACCAAGATGATTCTAATGGATTATAGCCTAGTAATAGGAGAAATTGTTTCTTCATAATCTATTCATTCATCCTAGTTGTAAACTTTAGAAACATTACTGGCCTTATTCCTAATGATTATATCTTCATCATCTTGATTATTTCTAAAACTACATTTGTTTTTTGTAGATGAATGGTTTGAGGGCCTATTTTATAATTCCTAAACATTATTTCTCTTAACCAGTTTAGTTATTTCTGCATGGTTATGATCCAAAATTTATATTATATGGATTCCTCTATAGAATTATGTTCAAACTATAATAAAAAAGAAGAGTAATCAGCTTGGTTTTATATAATCCTTTTAGTATTAACTCCTTCATCTAGGTCTCATATGACAGTATCTAAAGGATGATACTTTCAGGTTCTAGGCTTTCTAGGTAGGAAACTTTCCGATTACCTAGTTTCATGTTCTTTTAAAATCTATTGACTTTGATCATATTATAATTTATTTTTAAAAATGTATTTATAAGATTAAAGTCTTGAGTTATTCAAAAAATCATTAACTTTATCTTTTTGAATATTTTTTTGATTCAGTGGTCCACTTTCATCAAACTTCACATGAGAAGATTCTTAAAAAATCCATATCTTTATATTAATCTCTCTATAGTCTTTTAAAGTAGTAGAATAAAAAATTAGGATTCCTTCATTATAAATTAGATCAAACTTACAAAGGTTTTCCATACTATTCAAGATATACACATTTCATCCAAAAACATTAAAGAATCCAACTTTAGGTTTACTATAATTCCATAACTCATAGGGTGTATTTTTTAGAAAAGGCATGATTGAAACTCTATTCATGATATTGAAAGCTGTTCGAATAGATTCCTCCCAAAAATATATAGGAATATTGTAATCATTTAGAATATTCTTGTATATTTCTTGAATATTCCTATTTATTTTTCCTCTAATTATTTTTTATTGAGGTATTCTTGGAGAAGAGAATGTTAGTTTGATACAAAAGTTTGAAAAAAAGTAATTAAAATATTGATTTTAAAACTCTCATCCATGATGACTTGTTAATAATTTTTTTTAAATATTTTCCATTTTTAATATATTTTAAAAAAACTCAAAAAAGTGGAATATATTAACTTTTAAATTTTAATAAAAAAACTTGGTGCATCTAAGAAAATTCATCAAAAAATAAATAACGAATCTGCCATCCAAGATTTAAATTCTAGATGATCCAAATATATCCACGTGGATATGTTCTAAAGGTTTATATATTAAAACATTTTTATTATATTTAAAAGATTACTCATGATACTATTTTATTTAAAATTCATCACAAAGTCTATTCTCATCAAACTTAAGACTGGGAAAATCCGAAACAAATTTCTTAATATATAAATTAGATAAGGAAAATATATCATAATGCCTAAGTCTCATATACCATATATTGGATTCATTTATTTCAGTAATCAAGAAATCCAATTTTCGTTCAAACATGGAAATGAAGACTAATGTATAAACATTTCCAGTTCTATGTTCTCCTAACATAAACAACTTATGTTTAAAAATAAATCTTTCATTATTAGAAAAATCAACTAAAAATCCATAATTACCAAGATGATAAATGCTTATTAGGATGTGATTTATTCATTTAACATAATGAAATTTATTGATATGAACTAGTTTTGGAACTCCCACTAATAAAAATCTAATTATTTCTCCTTTACTATTATCTCCAAAAGTGACCAAGCCTCCATTTACTTTTGATAGTGCATGGATATTTGAAAAATCTACACTCATTTTTCTTGAGCATCCACTATCCATGTACCATTACACTTTTTTTCCTATGAATTATTAATGAGAAATTTTTTAAATAAAAGATTGTTTTGGAACCTAAATTCTCTTTGGTCCTACAGTGTTATCCAGTAATGATATTCGTAGCTATATATGTATAATTTTATAAGAAATTAAAAAAATAACTTGAGACAAATTTTGATTAGTAATTTCATTATTTACCCAACCTATATAGGTATTCCTTATAAAATAATTATTAGCATAATGAAAATTAATCCGATAATACAAATAAGTAACCCTAGAGATTTTGTGGTTGTTTGAACTAGGAAAAATAATAATTTATATATAGCTTAGGTTTTTCACCATTACTTTTATTTCCAAAATTTTCCTTTTTGTGAAAATTATTTCAAATAATATAATTTAAATATTCTTCTCTTTTACTTAATATGCTAGAATCACTTTTAAATTATTCCACTTCAACTTGGAATTCGTTAATTTTAGTTTTGTGCATAGTACAGTTTGAAGCAAATTTACTTTGTTTTTCTTTTAATTCCAAGGGTCTCTTTAATACACCATATTTTTCACTTAAAACTAAATTATGAATATTATTTAATGATTTATTATTTTTTATAATGGATTCATATTTCTCTTCAAACATAGAAAAATATTTATCTAATTTATTATTTGAGAAAATTTCAGAATCAAAAGCAGAGGAGTGGTATGATTATACCTTAGCTTTTATCTATAAACCACATATTTTGTAACATCCTGACCCGACTTACCCTTGAAACAGTAGCCAGATCGATCACCACATGAACTAATGTGCATCTTCCTATACGCCAAAGGCCGCCAACTAGTAGCGAGGGTCTATGGATAGTTAGTGGGGAGACTATAACCTCATATTCGAAGTGTACAATGGAAATAATGATCTGAACAGGAACTATATATATAGAATGAATAAATAATACGTTTAAAACATTATTTTATATTCTTAATTTAACCACGAAAAAAATCCTCAGGTTCCCCTGTACACGTGTATCTCAATACCCTTATCAGTCATGCCGGATTCTGAACCATTTCTCATATTCAATTCATAAATCATTAAATCACATCAGCATTTATTAACCAATTAATTCAATTCATGTACAACCGATTGGACCCACAATCTGATGATAGTTCATGGGTGTAGTATGTCGTGTCTAGAACCCTCGTGAGTATTCAGAGCATTATTCCCTATCTCACAACCCACTGGTATTTAGAGGATCAATATTTGTCCCATAAAAAAACAATTTCATGTAGGTTGGGTGTAGAACTCCATGTCTAGAACCCCGTGCGAATTTGGAGAATTAGTCCCTATCTCACAACCTGTTTATAAATAATACACACACATATATATATATCATGGGTGTAGAATGTCAGGTCTAGTACCCAAGATATTGTCCATTAATTAATTCCTAAATTAATTAATTGAGTCTGTTGATTAATTCAATAGTTCATTAACAATATCACATTCACTACTAACTCAACAAATAGTCAACCATAACAATTTCATTAGTTAACTGAATGATTGACTAATAATTATCATAACATCAATTAATTCAACCATTAATTAATCTAATCAATTTATCTAGTTAATTTAACAGCTAACTAATCAAAAAGCAACCATCTCAGTATCACATAATTAATTGTACAATTAATGATTACATGAAAACCATATTAATATTATATAATTAATTCTATAATAAATTATTACATATAAACCATCTCAATATTAGATAATTAATTCAAAAAATAATTATCTCAAGGAAAATATCGCAATATCACCTAATTAATTCAGAAATTAATTAACCTAAAGAAACCATTTAAATATTAGATAATTAATTCAAAAATTAATTATCTCAAGGAATCCATTTCAATATAACATAAATAATTCAAAAATTAATTGCCTCAACTTAGCCCAAATAAATATCTCAAAATTAACCCCCTCGATTAATTATCTATATTAAAATCTCATTACACATAATTAATTCACAATTAATTTTCTCAACTTAATGAGTTTAATATCTCATAATTAATCCTCTGATTAATTATTATCTCAAAGCACATGATTAATTCATAATTGATTATTTCAACTCAGCCATATTAATATCTCATAAATAAACCCCCGATTAATGATATTCTCAAAGAACATAATTAATTAATAATTAATTTTTTCAACTTAACCAAATTAATATCTAATAATTAATTCCTTGATTAATTATCATCTCAAAGCACATAATTAATTCATAATTGATTACATCAACTTAACCAAATTAAATACTCATAATTAATTCCTCAATTAATTATCATCTCAAAGTACATAATTAATTCATACTTAATTATCCTAACTTATCCAAATTAATTACTCATAATTAATCCCTCAATTAATTAGCATCTCAAACCACATAATTAATTCCTAATTAATTATCTCCACCTAACCAAATTAATTACTCATAATTAATCGCTCGATTAATTATCATCTCAAAAAAACATAATTAATTCATAATTAATTATCTCAACTTAACCAAATTAATTTCTCATTCCCCCCCAAAAAAAATTAATCCAATATTGCAGTCAACTTTATTAAAAGTAATAAATAAAGAGAAATTCATTTTACTAATTAAGAAAATTTTGAAACCCTACCTCAAAGAATTTGGGCGAGCCAAAGCTTCATAACTCAAACCGTGACCCTCTTGCGTGCACACACCTCAAAAAAGGAGTACACACACTCATAATTTATAATCACATATAACAACCATTAACCAGCACCCATAATTAGTGCGGTAGGAACCAACACACACCCAAAACATTAACTGCGACACTAAAAAACCAAAAGTATCTAATTCAATGAGTGAGAAACCAATTATCAGGTTTATAGCCTTACCCGAAAATGACGGTGGTGAACAAAATCAAGCTGAACCGCCAAGACTTCAATGAAATTTGTCGAAATACAACCCAATGGGTCCCGAGACATCTTCCAAACCACCTAAGATTGTAAAAAAACAAGAAATCAAGGTTAATCCTGAACCCAGTGTTTTGACCCAAAGAAACCCGGGTGAAGGAGAGTTGAAAAGACCAATACGAGGAACAAAATATTAAGACAAGGAATTACCATGACGAGACAGAAAACTTCTGTGAAGTCTCTTGAAGGAGATAGCCCTGTGAATAGGGATCCGGAGGGGAGGGGGTGTGCCACCCATGGGTGTTGCACCATGAGTTCATCGCGCCCTATGTAGGAAGAGGGAGAGGAGCGCCTCACTATTCTTTTCTCCATTAAATAAAATAAAATTCTAATTTAAAATATAAGAATTACGATAATAATAATAATAACCATCATATTATTATTATTATCCTTTAATATTATACCCCTTTGATAAACTCCAAACTCCCATTTACACATTATTTAATTAAATTCACCTCAACTGAATTTAATTAACTGAATTCTCTAACTCATGTTATTTAATTAAATTCTCTCAACATTCAATTTAATTAAATTAAACCCCCTTTTCACATCAATTAATTAAAATTTTCTTAAACATGAATTCAATAAAATAAAACCCCCATTTTAAATCATTTAATTAAATTATATTTACCACGACCTCAATTTAATTAAATAAAAACATCATAATATTAACTATTATTATAATCATTTAATAAAAACTTCTCTGATAAAACCAAAAACTCAAAACTAGGTAGACTGTATGGTTTGACTTGCATGGTCTGACAGACTGTGCACAAAATGTGCATCCACTACTAGGCACCTACTTTATTTTTCATGGATAACCCACACAGGTTAGACTAACCATCTGTATCCCATGTGAATGTCGGTATCTGGTCCGGTTCTCCCAAAAAACATCCTTCTATCTGAGAAACTCCTCGATCCTTTACCCAATCCTGTTATCAACACTTTAAAAGAACCCAAGATGCGAAACATCATTCTGAATCTTGATTTTAAAACCAAAACATGTAGTAAATGAAAAAGTCCGAAAACATTTGTATTTTAGCCTCGTCCAAAAGACCAGATTTTACAATTTACCAACCTTAAAAAATTATAATCCTAGAGAATTCATTGGGAGATACTACAATAATAGTTAACCAACCAAGTTCAAGAAGTGTTGTTTGAATGATCAGGTTGTGTTCCCAAATTCCCAATGATCCTTTAAGATGCCCATACACCTTACTGCTAGAATTTGTCTCCCATTTAACACATCAAATTTCCATTTAACCATTGAACTTTTGAAGTGATTTTTTCAATTGTTTAAAAACATGGGTTACCCTTTCCCCCTGTCATAAGGAGCCCATATAACTTACAACTGAAACTAGATCCCATTATAAACATAACAAATCAGTGTTCCAATCATGCCGATATTTACATATCAATATATCCCGAGCATGTTTTCACAAGTAGTTACACAACATCATGTTATAACACAGAAGCCTAGAACAATAGAAAAACATGCTAAAAAATGGACAACATGGTATATAAACACCCAAGAATGTTATATCTATCACTGAAACATGCTATCTAAAGGGGCATGCTAAAGAAAATATAAACATAGAATTTCAAGGCACACAATCAAAATTAATAGGAATCCTACAAATAAAACAATATGGCATGTAATATGCATGGAATGTGAATCTAAAAGTGCCTAAGATGATGTATATAATTCAAGTTACTTTCTATATCAGACCAAAGAAAAGTTTAAAAATTATCAAATCAATAAGCAGTAGAAAATACACTAACCAATCAAGGTGAAATTATATCAACAGTAACCACGAAAAAATATACAAATCAATTCCCATCCCTATCTACTTGGTAATTTCCCATATGTGGGGTGATTAGTCCTAGGAACGACTATTAGAAGAGCTCAAAAAATTTCCTAGTCTCATTTCTACCAACCCAAGATAGAAAGAAAAAGGGAAAATGAAAGAAAACATGAAACTTTTAATACCACATTGTAAGGGTCCTGACCCAACTTACCCTCGAAGTGGTAGTCGGAACAGTCACCACATGACTTCAAACACATCTCCATATATTCCAGTGGCTTACGACTAGCAGTTATGGTCTATGGATAATTAGTGGGGATACTATACCCTCATATTTAGAATACACAGAAAATATAAGAGTCTAAACCTGAACTATATATATAATAAATAAATAAGTTGTTTAACACATTATTTGATATTCTTTATTTAACCACAAAAAAATCCATGGGTTCCCCTGTACACCTATATCTTAATACCTATCTCGGTTGTGCTGGAGTCTGAATCATTTCTCATATCCAATTCACGAATCATTAAATCACATCATCTTTAATTAACCAATTAATTCAATTCATGTACGGTCAATCAGACCCACAATTCGATGTTAGTTAATGGGTATAGAACATCATTTCTAGAACCCTCATGAGTATTTGGAGCATCAGTCCTTTTTCTCACAACCAATGGGAATTTGTAGCATCAGTCCCTATCCTATAAAAGAAAAATTTCAAGCATGCTAGGTGTAGAACCCCATGTGTAGCATCCCTTGAGTATTTGGAGCATCAGTCCCTATATCACAACCCTTTTATAAATCACATATATATATATATCATGGGTGTAGAATTTCATGTCTAAAACCAAATATTTTGTTAATTAATTAATTCATAAATTATTTAATCAAGTCTGTTAATGAATTCAATAACTCATTAATAATATTGAATTCACTACTGACTCAAAAAAATAGTTAAAGAGAATAATTCAATTAGTTAAATCAACAATTAACTGATAATTACTAAAACATTAATTAATTAACCCATTAATTAATCACATAATTTTCTCTAGTTAATTTAATAATTAACTAATCAAAAGGAAATCATCTCAATATCACATAATTAATTCTACAATTAATTATTATGTGACAACCATATCAATATTAAATAATTAATTCTATAATTAATTATGACTCAACAACCATCTCAATATTACATAATTAATTCAAAAAATAATTATCTCAAGGAAAACATCCCAATATAATATTATTAATTCACAAATTAATTATCTCTAAATAAACTGTTTCAATAACACATAATTAATTCACAAATTAATTATATCAAGGTATTTGTTTAAATATAACATAATTAATTCAAAAATTAATTATCTCATCTAAGCCCAAATAAATATCTCATAATTAACCCTCGATTAATTATATATATTAAAATCTCACAAAAAATAATTAACTCACAATTAATTATTTCAAATTAACCAGTTTAATATCCTATAATTAACCCCTTAATTAATTATCATCTCAAAGCTCCTAATTAATTAATAATTGATTGTTTAAACTTAACCAAATAAATATATCATAATTAAACCCATTATTAATTATCATCTCAAAGAACATAATTAATTCATAATTAATTATTACAACTTAACCAAATTAATATCTCATAATTAAATCCTCGATTACTTATCATCTCAAAGTACATATTTAATTCATAATTAATTATCTCAACATTACCAAATTAATTACTCATAATTAATCCTTCAATTAATTATCATCTCAAAGCACATAATTAATTTATAATTCATTATCTTAACTTAACGAAATTAATTACTCATAATTAATCCCTCGATTAATTATCTTCTCAAAGAACATAATTAACTTATAATTAATTATCTCAACTTAACCAAATTAATTACTCATAATTAATTCATCGATTAATTATCATCTCAAAGCACATAATTAATTCATAATTAATTATCTCAACACATTTTATTATTTAGGAAATGTTTAGAACCCTACCTCAATGTATTTGGCTCATAAAAGATTCCTAACTCAAACTGTAACCTGTTTGCATGCACACACCCCAACATTAGCGTACACGCACTCATAATTTATCATCGCACATAACAAACATTAAAAGACACCCATAATTAGTGCAGTAGAGACCAAAAAATACCCAAAACATCAACCACAACGCTAAAGAACCCAAATTATCTAATTCAAGGGGAGAGAAACCAATTATTGGGTTTATAACTATACTAGAAAATGATGACAATAAACCAAATCAAGTCGAACCACCACGCCTTTGGTGGTGGTTGTCAAAATACAACCCAACAGGTCCCGATACATCTTCCACACCACCTAGGATCAGATAAAAACAAGAAATCAAGGTTAATCCAAAACCTAGGATTTCCTCCCCACGGAACTGGGGTAATGGAGAGCCAAAACGGCTGATACAAAGAATGAAATATACTGAGAAGGAATTATCTTGATGAGACTAACAACTTCCATGAACACTCTGGGAGGAGATAGTCATACGAAGAGGGAGAAAGAGAGGAGGGTGGTTTGCCACCCATTGGTGCTGCACCATGGGTGCGTCACGCCCCCTATAAGAGGAGGGAGAGGTGTGCCTCCCTCTTCTTTTCTACCTTAAATAAAATAAAATCCTAATTCAAAATATAAGAATTAAATAATAATAATAATAATAATAATAATCACCGTCATATTATTATTATTACCCTTTAATATTATACCCATTTGATATAATCCAAACTCTTATTTACACATTATTTAATTAAATTCATCTCAACAAAATTTAATTAAATGAATTCTTCAACCCATGCTATTTAATTAAGTTGTCTTAATATTAAATATAATTAAATTAAAACCCCCATTTCACATCAATTAATTAATTTTTTTATTAACCTTGAATTTAATTAAATAAAACCGCCATTTTACATTATTTAATTAAATTCTATTTAACTCAATTTAATTAAATAAAACTCTACACCTAACCTCCTTTAATTAAATTCCTTGTCCCCAATTTAATTGAATAAAACTATCATAATAATAACTATTATTATTATTATTATCATTTAACAAAAATATTCTTTGATAAAACCAAAAATTAAAAATAGGGTAGACCATATGGTTTGACATACATGGCCTGACAGACTATGCGCAGACCATGCATCCACTATTGGACGCCTTCTTTATTTTGCATGACTGACCCACATAGTTTTGACAAACTATGTGTAGCCCATGCAAATTTCACTGCCTAGTCTAGTTCTCTCAAAACCCGTCATGTCATCCGAGAAACTCCTCGAGCATTTACCCAAGCCCGTTATCAACAATTTAAACCAAACCAATTCACAAAACTTCTTTCTAAATCTTGGTTTTAAAACCGAATCATATAATAAATGAAAAAGTTAAAAAACATTTGTATTTTAGCCTAGTCAAAAAACACAGGACTTTACAATTTACCCACCTTAAAAACTTCTCATCCTTGAGAATCCATCGGGATCTACTACAACACAATTCAACCCACCGAGGTCAGGAAGTCTCATTTGAATGATCACGTTGTGTTCTCAAATTCCCAACACACCTTTAAGGTTCCCATACACCTTACCCCTAGAATATTTCTCCCATTTAACACATCAGATTTCTATTTAACCATTTTACTTTAGATTCCCTTTTTTCAATTATTTGAAGACATGGATTAAACTTTTCCCTATTATAAGGCACCCATACACCTTAAAACTAAAACTGGGTCCTATTATAAACACAACAAATCAGTGTTCCACTAATGCAACTATTTACATATCAAAACATATCTAGAATGTTTTCATAAGAAGTAAAACAACGTCATTTATAACATAGAATCCTAAAACAACACCAAAACATGCTAATAAATAGGAATTATGGAATATAAACACCCAAGCATGTTATATATATCACCGAAACATGCTATCTATAGGAGCATTCTAATGAAAATCAAAACTTGTCATTTCAAGGAACATAATAAAAATTACCTGGAATCCTACTAATGAAACTAAATGGAATGTAATATACATTGAATGTGAATCTATAAGTTCCTAAAATGATCCATGTAATGAAATTTACATTCTATATCTGGCCAATGAAATTTATTAAAATTCTCTAATCAATAAGCAGCAGAAAATAAACCATCCACTCAGGCTGAAATCATATCAATTGTAACCAAGAACAGTATACAAATCAATTCCCTTCCCAGGACACTTGGTCATTTCCCGTACGTGGGGTGATCAGTCCCAAATATGTCTATTAATTGAGTGCCGAAAATTTCTAATCTCCTATTTACAGACCCAAAATAGAAATAAAAATGAAAAAGAAAGAAAACCTGAACCCTTTTATACCACTTTGTAACATCCCGACCCGGGTTACTCTCAAACCGGTAGCCGGACCAGTCGCCACATGACCTCAAGTGCATCTTCCCGTACGCTAGAGGCTACCAACTAGCAAGGAGGGTCTATGGATAGTTAGTGGGAAGACTATACCCTCATATTCAGAGTGTTCAACAGAAATAAGAGTCTAAATAGTGACTATATATATAATTCATAAATAAAATGTTTAACACATTATTTGATATCCTTTATTTAACAAAAAAACAATCCCTGGGTTTCCCTAGACACTTATTTTTCAATACCTATCTTAGCTATTCCAGAGTCTGATCCTTTTCTGATATTCGATTCCCAAATCATTAAATCACACAAGCTTTCATTAGATAGTTAATTCAATTAATGTAAGGCCAATTGGACCCACAATCTGATGTTAGTTAATGGGTATAAAACATCATGTCTAGCACCCTCATGAGTATTTGGAGCATTAGTCTTTGTCTCACAACCCATGACTATTTGGATCATTAGTCCTTGTCCTATGAAAGAAAAATTGGATGCATGTTGGGTGTAGAACACTATGTCTAGCACACCGTGAGTATTTGGAGCATCAATCCCTATCACACAACCCATTTATAAATCACACTCACATAAACACACACACATATATATCATGGGTGTAGAATGTCATGTCTAGGACCCAAGATCCCATCCATTAATTAATTCACAAATTAATTAACCAAGTATATTAATTAATTCAATAACTCATTAACAACATTGCCTTCACTACTAAATCAATGAATAGTTAAAATCAGCAATTCCAATAGTTAACTCAACAATTAAAAAATAATTACTATAACATGAATTAGTTAAACTATTAATTAATATCATCAATTTCTCTAGTTAATTTAACAATTAACAAATCAAAAGGAAACCATATCAATATCACATAATTAATTCAAAAATTAATTATTACATGAAAATCATATCTATATTCCATAATTAATTTGAAAATTAATTATTACATGGAAACCATCTCAATATTACATAATTAATTCAAAAAATAATTATCTCAAGGAAAACATCCCAATATCACATTATTAATTCAAAAATTAATTATCTCCAAAGGAATCATTTTAATATAACATAATTAATTCACAAGTTAATTATCTCAAGGTAGATCTCTCAATATAACATAATTAATTCACAAATTAATTATCTCAACTTAGCCCCAATCAATATCTCATAATTAACCCCGTTGATTAATTATCTATATTAAAATCTCATAACAAATAATTAATTCACAATTAATTATCTCAACTTAACCATTTTAATATCTCATAATTAATCCCATGATTAATTATCATCTCAAATAACATAATTAATTCATAATTGATTATTTAAACTTAACCAAATTAATATCTCTTAATTAAACCCTGATTAATTATCATCTCAAAGAACATAATTAATTCATAATTAATTTTTTCAAATTAACCAAATTAATATCTCATAATTAATTCCTCGAATAATTATCATCTCAAAACACATAATTATTCCATAATTAATTATCTAAACTTAACCAAATTAATTACTCATAATTAATCTCTCGATTAGTTATCATCTCAAAGCACATAATCAATTTATATGTAATTATCTCAACTTAACCAAATTAATTAATCATAATTAATCCATTGATTAATTATTATCTCAATGCACATAAGTAATCAACAATTAATTATCTCAACTTAACCAAATTAAAAACTCATAATTAATCCCTCAATTAATTATCATCTAAAATCACAAAATTAATTTATAAATAATTATCTCAACTTAACAAAATCAATCATTCATTCCCCCAATAAAAAATTTAAGCCAACATTACAGTCAAGTATATCTAAAGCAATAAATAAAAAACTGCATTTGATTAATTAAGAAAATTTTAGAACCTCACGTCAATGAATTTGGCCGATCAAAATCTTCCTAGTTCAAACCGAGACCCATTTACGTGCACGCACATCAACAAAAGCGTACACACACTTGAAATATATTATTGCACCTAACAACCATTAACTGGCACTCATAATTATTGTGGTGGGTACCAACATACACCCAAAACATTAAACGCAGCACCAAATAACCAAAAGTATCTAATTCAAGGGGTGTGGAACCAATTATCTTGTTTATAACCTTACCCTAAAATAATGGTGGTGAACCAAATCAAGATGAACCACAATGCCTCCATAGATGGTTGTCGAAATACAAACCAACAGGTCCCGATACATCTTCCACACTACCTAGGATCGAAAAAAAACAAGAAACGAGGGTTAATCCCAAACCTACGATTTCATCCCTATAGAACTCGAGTGAAGGAGAGATGAAACAGATGATGTGAGGAACAAAAAATGTAGAGAAGGACTTATATTGGCAAGATAGACAACTTACATTAAGAATCCGAGAGGAGATAGTCGCGCGAAGAGGGAGATAGAGAGGAGGGTGGCACACCACCCATGGGTGCTGCACCTTGGGTGCGTCATGCCTCCAGTAGAAGGAGAGGTACACCTCCCTCTTATTTTCTCCCATAAATAAAATAAAATTATAATTTAAAATATAATAATTAATATAATAATAATAATAATAACCATCATATTATTTTTATTACCCTGTAATATTATACCCCTTTGATAAACTCCAAACTCCCATTTACACATTATTTAATTAAATTATACTCAATTGAATTTAATTAATTGAATTATCCAACTCATGATATTTAATTAAACTCTCTCAAAATTCAATTTAATTAAATTAAAACCACTATTTCACATCAATTAATTAAATTTCTCTTACCCTTGAATTTTTTTAAATAAAACCCCCATTTCACCTCATTTAATGAAATTCTATTTAACTAACTTTAATTAAATAAAACTAACCACCACACCGAATTTAATTAAATTAATCAACCTAAATCTAATTAAATAAAACCGTTATAATAATAACTATTATTATTATTTAATAAAACATTTCTTTGATAAAACCCAAAACTCAGAACTAGGAAGACCGTATGGTTTGACTTTCCTGGTCTGATAGGCTGTGGACAAACCATGCATCCACTACTTGACACCTTCTTTATTTTTCATGGCTGAACCACACTTTTTTGATTAATTGTGCATAGCCTGTGAGAATTTCACTGCCTAGTCTGATTCTCCAGAAACCCATCTTACTATCTGAGAAACTCTTTGAGAATTTTCTCAAGCTCGTTATCAACACTTTAAAAGAACCAAAGTCAAAAAACGTATTTATGATGCTCTGCTTTAAAAACAAACTATGTAGTAACTAAAAAATTTCAAAACATTCATATTATATCTTGGTCTAAAAACTAGGGACTTTACATATTTTCATTTATATTTGATTGATAATTTTCTGAATCGGAATTTTAAGAGATGTCGTAGTCTTCAGAAACACTCCATATAGACTTCATATCCTTTTTACCCTTGCACTTATAATACCTTTTCATTTGTTACTTCTTATATTTCTTTTCTACCTTTTATATTCTCCTCTTCCAGTTGTGGGAAATCAGGTCCGATATGGCTCATTTTCTTATATTCATAGCACCGAACCAATTTCATCCCTTGATCATCCTTTCTAGAATCATTGAAGGAATTATTAAGGCATATTTCTTCATATAGAATTTATTAAACCTTCTGGATATGTGAGCCAGTTCCTCTCCATAATTTGAACAGCTAGAATCATTTGGAAGTATAACATCCTCTTTATTTTTCTTTTCCCTTTTTAGAGTAGTTATATTCAAAGCGGTATTCACCATCTGGGTCATTCTATAATCTTCTTCTTCTGTTTGAATTTCAGCCTCATACATAATTAATGTACTAACTAATTCCTTCATTGCTAAACTTTTTAATAATTTTAAATTTTATGATTGTAGAAGTGATCCCATTCCATTTTTTCGTAATACTCGAAACACTTTTAATGCTTGATCGAGTTATGGAATTGTAGTTTCTAAGGAGAAACACCATTGACTATCTCAGCCAATATTCCATTAATTTGTGAAATTCATTCCCTATCATACATCCTAAAGGTATTAAACTTTATCTTAGAAATATTATATCTATTTTTTCTGACATTATCAATCCCTTAATAAGAAATTACTATTATATACCAAATTTCATAGGTATTAGAACATCAACAAACATAGTTAAGCTCATCAGGACCTAGTCTGTAGATAATACCATTCATGTATTTTGAATTTTCATTATATTCATCTTCCTTTACAATATACCACTTTTCTATTTCTTCTTTGGGGAGTTCATAAGTCTTAAAAAATTTCATATAAACCATTAGACCAAGATTATTTAGATATATGACCACTTAGGATTTCCAAAATTCATCATTTTCTAAATTAAAATATGGTGTTATGATCATTAACATTCCTTCTTTGAGATCGTCCATAGTCATATTATCTTTACATATACCCTAAAATAAATCTTTCAAGATCTTAATAGAATTTTTTGAAGACAGATATTTTGATACCCATTTTTGGTTAAAAATTGTGAAGACACAATAGGGGCAATTGTGTCCTTTTTAAAAAACACATGGATAAATTAAAACTTATCCACATTTGTGATATGAAAGGAAATATTGTTAATTTTTCTTTAAAAATATAATGCATCAAAAATAAAATAAAGGAATATAATATTTTTTATAGTGGTTGAGTGCACAAAGATCCCTTAGTCCACTCCACCGACACTCTGTCCAAAAGCATGGTGATTTTCACTAAACACGTTCTTTTAAAAGGGAACTCTACACGTAAGTATAGATATATGACACCTTACAAAAGGTAAATTTATTTTACTAGGAACCTTGAAGCCATAGGTTAGTGCGAGAAGTCGACACTCCAAATGAAAAGACAACTTCTATATTAAATAATAAATTTATCCCTTAGTTACCTTCACAAATGATAGATTATGAATCTACTTATTTATAGCATAATATATTCAAGTAATTACAACTTTAATGTGATACTTCACTCATATTATCTTCAAATAATACAAAAAAAAATAACCTTTCACTATAGAAGGATGAAAACACAATATTACATTATAACATGTATGTCACTAAAGTTTATTTCTGAAAGATTTGAAAAACAAGTATAGATAGATTGGATTGTACAATAGAAGAGATCTTAAAAAACATATAGTCGTTTAGGTAGATTTGTTTTGTTAGATTTAATATTTATTCTTATTCTCTGTATATGATGCTTCTATGTACGTCACTTCATCCTCCACGATAAGATAAAATATATTGAAAATAAATAACAAATCTAATATTATTCAAGTCAATAAAATCCAGAAATATCACCAGATAAATCACTATATTCAAAACACACCAACATTTGAAATTTTACTTTTAATTCCTATTGAAAATTATAACATCCCTTAGAAATAATAATGATTTAATACATTGTAAATTATCCTTTGAATTATTATTCAATCATATTTTAATGGGAAATTTATTCCATTGAAATCATTTTTTAAATATAAGGAAATATATCGAATTTCAAATTTCATAGATGATTGCATCAAATAGAGGGATTGCTCTATGTATGGTATCATTAAATGTATGGTTCAGAATGTACTATTGATTCCAAATGTTGGGTTAACCAACAACATGTTAGATCCTTAATGTATGATTCTTCACAAAATCTTGATTCCCAATATAATTTTTTATATTAAAAATATGGTATAAAAGTTTAATTCCTTATTAGAAGTTAAGCTTCCAAATTTCGATTCTCTACAAATTTATAGTTCAAAAAAGTGATTCCATACTTCTTATAAATATCTAGAATAATTATAAAATCTTAAAAATAATTATTTTCATAACTTTATAGAAAATAAAAATAAATATTTCAATAAATATAATCCTAAAATCAACTTAAATAAATTTCATTTGTGAAACATATGAGGGTGTTTATGAGTATCAAAATCAATGATAAAACACAATTGTTAGATCAAAATTTCCCAACTCCATGAAATTTTTATTCTAAATTATGGTGCACCCTCATGGAAGAATTTTCATTTGAAGTGTGGTTTTGTATATATAGATTTGGGAGGTGGTATGAGTATTCTTGTTGGCTTGTGTTGATCCATGATTGGTATTTCTCATATCTACTTGATACCTTGCCTCCTATTTTTATTATTATCATGCGATCCTAGGTGTTTTAGTAAGGGATGAAATATGATTATTTTTATGTATTGATCATATAGAATAAACCTTCCATGGTAAGGAAAGGAAATGGATTTTTTTGCCACTGGGGAGGCTAGTTGTGGGAAACCATTTTTTAAAGGACTTATGAATTCATTGATATGATAATATATGGGTTTGAACTGAGTATGTATAGGTTCTCTTCATGTAATGCTTTGGATTTTCCCATGATTATCTATACCTTATTATTTACCTATGACTGTACTCGAATCCACCATTACTTAATTATTTATAATTCCTCTATGATCTTTTTCTCTAGTTTCACATTTATGTTATCTTCCATTATCTTGTTTCTATTATTAAGTTATTTTGCTGTGAGTTGGGATTTTTTTTGGAAAATAGTTATTAAAATGTATGTTTTAAAAAAATATGTTTGTGGATAGGTTTTAAATGTTTCTTCTAAATGTGCTTTTGGGAATTAAATATGATTTTATTAGGAAAACTGATGTTTTGTTTTCTTTTATAACTCCAATGTATATTTTAATATGTATTTTAAACTAGCATTACTGTTCTATTTTTAAAAAAATTAATATACTCAAGTAGTTTCCTATTAAGCTTTTTCACTCTTACTCTCTACTTGTTCCCTTGGGAATTAGTAGACCGAAGTTTTTTTTTACGTTTAGGTATCATTTGGGGATCATTGAGTGGCCTTTGTGAATGGATGGTGATAAAGATGTCAGATGAAGATCATTTCTGATTCCTAGTTTGGTTATAGTTTTTACTTAATATCTTAAATATATCATCCTAATCATTGTTCTTTTACCTATTTTCCATTTTAATTACATCCTTTATATTCAGTTTCTTATGTATTCTGGTTGTGTTTTGTTCTTTATCTATTATTTTTTTATTTGAAAAAATATTTATCAATGATTTTATATAATGACTTTGACACCTTCTATTGGTCTAAGGGGATTGGGGATGTCCCTTGGGTATGTATAAGGCTAGTTGAGGTGTTTGGTTTAGGGATTACCCATGTTAGTTCTTGACATGCCGCCTACCAGTTCCATAATGTAGTGTGTGGTCAAAACTAACTCCACAAAAATAACATTAGTCATTATTTAAAATAATTAAAACATCATGTTATTAAACCCCCTAAAATATTGGCATGATTATGTCAATTCTTAGTGGTAGATTTATTAATCGTATTTTGCGATTAATAAAATATATAAGTTACAGTTTTTGTATAACTTTTATAAAATCCACAATGGGATGTTATATACGAATATCAGGGCTCATCATCACATAGAATGATACTTATCAATATTCAAAATGATCCTTACAAAAAACTGAAATTATCGTCATATAGAATGATCTTTAAAAATTACAGAGTGATATTTATAAAGACATTAATGATACTTATAATCATAATATTGATCCTTATTCAGATCCTTCATCCATACAAAAATATTTACTATTATTTACACAGACGGGATGATCATTATTGAACTCAATAAGATTCTTATGTCGACCAGAAATGCTGCTTACATATCTCTCCTTCATCCTTAGGAATTTTTTCTTTTGTTATAAGATGATCTGTATGCATAAAAAGAAAAACGCCATTCCTTTTTTAATCTCAAATGTATACTATGAATTTATCCATATGCACAATGACCTAGCCGAATATTCAAATATTCTCAAAACTAATTTTCTAGAAATCATCCAGAACACCTCTGAAACTCTTCCATCCTTTAAAATATAAAACCCACACACTTAAATGGACTAAATTAAATATTCCTTCTACATTATTGTCAAACAAAACCACCCAAAAAACACTCCTAGGGTATTTTTTATAACAATATTCCACTTTTTCTTTATTGAAAATTTCAAAATAGATTAATCACTTATTTTATTGTAAACATCATAAATAAATAGATATGATAAAAAATAAATATAATACTCTTTATATAAATGTGTGTATCAATGATCCTCTAATAACCTATTATAATTCCATTTGAGTCATGCTCAGTGTGAGAAACACGAGTTGAATAAAAATATCACCATTAAAACACCACATTGATCTTCATATACTATTTATAACTTCTCCACAAAAACTTCTCCCCATGATTGAATAATGAGGTATGATTTACCAATTAAAAACTCTATCATAATATTTATATCCATTTTTCAATAGGAAGAGAAAACCTATCTATATTCATGTCAAAACAGCTTCTCCCCCCATTTCATTAAAAGTCAGTACCTCCCCCTTTATCAACAAACCTAAATATTACTTCTTTAAAAGTTCATAAAAGAGGGTTAGAACTACAACCATTTGATTTATGAGAGAAATAATATATTTATATTGAAATAAACTTCAATGGTGGAGTGTGGGTCAACACATCTTGTTGGAGGGAGTCAGTGTGACTCCCAGAGCCAACTGATGCCTTTCAAAATCAGTTTTGGGTATTTTCTTTTTTTAGAATATCTAGAACATGAATTTTAGTTAATACATTCTCTAAATTCACATTCCCTTGTTCAAATTTATCCTTGATAAAGTGATATTTAATCTTTATGTACTTTTTCCTTGAATGATGGAAATCATTTTTTTCCAATATTAATAGCACTCGAGTTATCACACATGATATAAATATTGGAATTCACGCAAACTTTAATGTCTTCAAGATATTTATTTATACATATAAATTGAGTAAAAGAATGAATATCTACTATATATTTGGCCCTTTTTGTGCTTAATGAAATTTAGTCTTTCATATTACTTTTCCAAGTAATTAAATAAATTTCAACATAAAAATCAAAACCTGATGTTGACTTCCTTTCATCAGCGGAAAATTCCAAATATGCACCTATAAAGAAGAATAAATCATATTAAGATATTACATGATAAAAAATATGAAACACACTATATTATTCAGGTATTAAATTATACTCTTAACTTATTGAATATGTATTACTTTAGGATAACTTTGGTATCTTTTTGTATAGTACGTGGAAACAAAAATGTGTAGTCTTGTTGTTCTTAAGTAAAACTGGGTAAAAATTATTTTCCTATATTAAATGATATTTAATTCCTTTCCTTATTTATCTTTTTGATAATTTAAACCTATTAGACTCTAGAGTTTTCATTGGATTATAATTTCCCATTTCAAAACTTTTAAGCATTTATTAGGAATAGTTTGTTTGAGAAATAAATGTGTGTTTCATTCCTTAAATATCCTATATTCCAAGAAATAATGTTAGCTCACCAATAATATATATTTTGAATTCAAACCACAAATTATTTGAAAAGAGATTAAATAATGCATCATATAGTCTTCAAAAGAGGATATATTCTATATAGATAAGAACTAATATCCTTGGACTATTTTCCATCTTGATTTATATGTTGTTAAAAATCCACTTTTTTCAAAACTAAACATCTTTATATACCAATAAAACCCCGAGAACCATGACATCAAATATTATTTCATCCCATATGAGTCTTTATTTAGATTAAACATATTAATTTCATCTTTATAAAAGAGAAATTAATTTTTTACTACATATAAATATACACTTTAAGGACACCATTCAAGAATCCCAATTTAACATCCATTTGATACACTTTTTATCATCTTTGTACTCCCATGGACAAAATAGTCTTATAGTATCAAGCCAATCCAATATATAAAATTATGTAGGAATAATATCTTTTCAATATGTTCTTATTATATTCTTTTTGATGAGCATTTTCTATGCAATATTATTAATAATTAAATTCCTTCTATAAATGACTATATTTTGTTGAGGAGTTTATACCTTTGATAGTTGATTCCACATTCCATGATATTAAAGGTACACCTATACTTGATTATATATAGACTCCATACCATTATCAGTCTATAAATTTTGAATTTCTTTTCCTTTTTGGTTTCATTAGTTCCCACTATGGACATGGATATATATATATACACTTGTGGTTATATACCTATATATATATATATATATTTTTTTCATAGATTTAGGTATATGTAGGTATATACCTATATAAAAGTTTATGGGAATCCTTTTTTGTGAAACTTGGGTATCAATGTCATATTTGGTTCTTCAAAATGATTTATAAAGAAAATTTTAAATGTATATTTCTTAAAATGAATTAAATTTCCATTTGGATTTTCAAAATTTTATTTTTATAATAGTTTTAATTAAAATGGGTTTCAAGTGATATTTAGAAACTTATCATAGTTAAAAATTTGAAGGCCCTGTGGACACCTTGTTTTGGTTAAAAAATGTGAAGACATAAGAGGGGGGGGGTGAATTGTTTCCTTTTTAAAAACAAGAAAAGTAATTAAAACTTATGCTCCTTTGTGATATGAAATGTGATGTTATTTATTTTTCTTCAAATAAATAAAAAACAAAAAAGTAACGAAATAAATTTTATTATATTTTGGGGCATAATAATCCCCTAAGACACTCCACCAACACTTGCTTCATGAGATTTGTGATTTTCAATAAACATGTCCCTTTATTGGGAAGATCTACAAATAGATGTAGGTAGTTGACACCTTCAAATATGCTATTTTCTTTTATAAGGAACCATGAATCCATAAAATATTGTGAGAAGTTGACACTAAAACATAAAATATAAGTTTTATATAGAATAATAGTTTCAACTCACATTTCCCTCCACAACTGATAGATGATGGATATTCTTCATCAAAGAATAATATATTAAAGTATTTATAGATCTAAAGTGATCATTTTTTAGAATATCTCTATATAATATATCAATACAGGAGTAAACTGTCATAGCAACAGGATGAAAACACAACAACAAATTATAACATATATGTCTCTAATGTATAGCCCTGAATTCTTTATAAAGAAACAAAATATAATTAGGATTATAAAACAACAAAATAAAAAAAATAAACTATTTAAAAATATCCAATTAATTGATAAATAAATTCATCTTTCCATAATTCTAGAAAAATAGAGTCGTTCATTAAAATATTTATTCCCAGATTCCCTATTTATTCATGTTATCTATATGTAAAACTTCTCTATACATAATTTTCTTCTATATATTAACATAAAATCCATTGAAAAAATAATAAATCCAATTTGATTCCAGGAAATCAGATCTGGAAATATTTCCAGATAAATCTTGATATTAAAAATGTACACCCATTTGAAATTTGAATATAAATTCCTTTTAAAAAATGAAACTTCCATTAGAAATAAGAACAATTTAATCCTTTGTAAACAATACTTTGAATCGGTCTTCATTAATCTTTTAATGATATATTTATTGAAGATAAAATTCTTTGGAAATCTCAAAAAATATCTCAAATTTCAAATTATGTAGACAACTACATCAAACGTAGTGATTACTTTATATACAATGTCATCAAAATTATAGTTCAAAACATAACATTGATTCCAAACGTTTGGTTAACCAATAATATGTTAGATACTCAAACATAGGGTAATTCACAAAATTTTGGTTCTAAATCCCATCATTTTTCTAAACATAGGGTATATAAGCTATTTTTCTTATCAAAAGTAAGGTTTAGAAACCTAATGTTCTCCATAACCATTGGATTCAGACCAGTGATTCCCGAATTCATATAAATTCCCAAAATAATTGGAAACAAATCCACAAAGTAACTTCTAAAACTTCACTAGAAATAAAATAAATATTACAATAAATATAAACATAAAATTCACTTAAATAAATTTCATTTGTAAAACATATGAGGGTGTTTATGGGCATCAAAATAAATTAGAAAAAAAATTATTTAGATCAAATTTTCCCAACAATATCCCCTTTTAATGATCACAAAACCATAGAAATATAAATTAAAAAATATAGGTTTAAATTAACTTTACCAAAAAATAGGGATTTATCAAATCAAATATAGGAATGTTTAGTTTATCTAAATATATTTCGGTACTATTAAAATAAAGAGGAATTATAGTTAATAGAAATTTTGTGTTTATCCAAAATTTCCCCCATTTTTTTATATAAAAAATAAGGTTGATAGATAGATTAAAAAACATTTAATGTTTCATGGAATTGTTAGTTAATTTTATTGTTAGATAAGAAATAAATCTATACTAAAAAATGAATAGTCTTAGACATAAAATAATATAATATAGTAAGGAAATTATATAAATACAAAAGAATATAAGAAAATAAAATTCATTCATTAAACTTACCAGATTATAAAAATGTTGGCTCAAGGGTTTGAATTAAGCTATGGTGATGGATATAAAGAATGTTAATGATTAGGTAATTTTGATAATGAGTTGTAAATGGTCAATAAATCTCTGATTGTTTGATAAACTACTTGGAACTCCTTCCTCAACATCTCAAAATTTTCATTCATTAGTATAACCCATTATTTCATCAAAGAGATTGATTCTTGACTTAACATTATAACTTACACCCTATTTAATTTAAAAAGGTTTAAATATATTTTGCTAATTGAATATACTTTCCCATCCTATCACCCAACTGATTGACCAAACATAGAACACCAAGATCTACAGAGGTCAACATTTCAGTGTGCTCTTGCTCATTATATAATAGAGTTTGTAGTGGAATACTATCACACTATAAACTCAAAATTATTTCTTTCAAGACTAAAAAAAGTAATAAAGTCTAAAATACTTATCAAATATATATTTTGCACTCGAATTAGAATCTCTGTCTTGGATTGAACTCTCTCTGACACTTTCAAACTAGTTTCCCAAAAAACTTATTCAGATCTTTAAAGTTTGATTTTGAAATAGATTTATTTTTTAATTGAAAGACTTGATTATCTATTTCCCTCTTAAAAGAATAAAAATATCTATTTTAAATGAAATTTTCCTTCAAGATATAAAATTTAATATGATGAGATTAAAAATATGTTCTTTACGTAGAAGTATTCCTCAAATATTTATAAGATTTATAAGAAGCCTATATCTCTTCTTTTAATTTCATTACTTATTTTTTAAAATTAATATATTTTCTAATCATACCAAATGAAAATTTATCAGTACACTAATTAAAATATAGAATATCTTCAATTTTTTGGGATATTTGAACTAGTATTATATATGGACCTCTAGATTCAAGAAATTAAAGTGATTGAGTTTCCACTTCTTCACTAAATGGAGATGGAAGATCTCTAAGAACATCAATGACTTCACAAAATTTCATCTCTATCCATTCTTTCAAAGGACTCAATAAGAGACATTATCTAATCACTAGTCAGATTAGTTGTTTCAACTAAAGGCCCACAACCATGATCATCATAATTTTTTCCCTAATAACATAATCCTCAACCCGAGAAAACTACTCTTAATGTTCTTCAGTAACTTCTTAAACTCTTTCTTCAACAGAAAATCTGACACCAACTTCCTCCATTATTTCTATAGTAACTGGAATCAGTTGATCTACTTATTTAACCATAGAAAATACAACTAGATCAGCTAGATCTTCCCTTGGTATTGGTATTAGAACTAATAAAACTCCACTATCTTGACTAGATGGATATTTAGAAGATCATGTAAACATGAGAACTCCACCTATCCTAGTAGGGATATTATACTCTAGAATTTTCATTCTCCTTGTATTGATTGAAATTTTGGTTCCACAAATATATGTAGATTCCAAACATTTAACTCTTTTATCTCTGGATTCCATGATTTCTTCTCCACTAAGTCTAGCAGAAATATCCAAATTTAAACTTATGTGCTCCCTCTAAGAATCATATCATGACTGATATTCATCCTCAGATCCAACTTAAATGATCTTTCCTTTGATTATGCTACATAAAAATAGATTTTCTATCATTATAAAAGATATAAATGTTTTATGGTGACATTTTAAGCTTTTTTGTTTTCCACATATCATACCATTCTTATAGATAAAAAAAGAAACCACTCTTACATAAGGGAAGAAAGGCATCCTCACATATCTCTAACAATAGTGATCCACGTATCTCAACATAAACATACTGTAGTTAAATTTGATGTCAAACAATATTAAAAACATGAGATATATATTAGGGAAAATTATTTTCTCCATCTCGGCTATTCTTGGCACTAAAATAGTTTGATCAAACTTTTCAAAAACTTTTGGATCTGCCTAAAAATCCTTATTTAACATCTTCCTAATTTGGGAGATCAAAAATAGAAAATAAATTAAGCCCTCTGACATGTGGATATGATCTCCAATTGACATTAAATTTAATTGATACTCACCTTCATGGGGGAATTTGAAAATTTGAGCCAGATTAACAGTAAAATAAAAAATTATTTATCATTTACCTTTAAAAAAACATAACCCTATAAATATATAAAATTGAAGTAGGTAATATCCTAGAATTATTTCACATATATTTCAAAGATATACTCTTTATTTTCTCCATTGAACATATAATCATATCCTTCAAATCACATGTATTTCTTTAATAAAGGTTTGTCTAGAAAATCCATTCGAAATCTATGAATTTCCCCTGAAGAACATTTCCTCCTAAACTAAATACCCTTTTACTATTTGATAAATTCAAACTAAATTCATTAGTTCTCATTATTTTGGATATATAATGATTCTAAAGGTTTAGGGTTTGAATATCAGAGTTTAAGAGAGACTAAAGAGACCAAAATTTCACAAGGGTGCAAAAATTAAGGTAGGGGGAGATGAGTTTTTATTCCAATGGTTTTCAAGTGGAATTTCAGTTTCACAAACCAAAATTTTGTTATAATTATTTGGGATTTTTAAAATTAAAATTAAAATTTCTCATAAAAAATAATATATTAAAATAAAAAATCAAAAAATAAATTAATAAATCGGATAATTGATAGAAATAAACTTTAAAACAAAAACATAGAAACAAATTAATATCCTAAATCGAGATTAAAACGGGAAATTTAAATGATTTACTTGAAATTAAATAAGTCTAACACCACTTAATAAAATCAAAACATATTTTGGAATGTGGTTCAGTGAAAATAAAAGCATGTTGATAATAATTATATAAAAATTATTAATATATATCTCCTTTTTAGACATGAGATTTTATACAATGAAGTCTAAGATCAATATTATTAGTCCTAAAGTGAATCACATGATATTTATAATTATTTATAGAACTGGTATCATCACAAAAAATATGAATATTATTAAATTTAATACCAAATTCTAAAAAGTTTGATTCATCCAAAACACTTCTGCACAACAACTGCTAGTAGATATATATTCTAAATTCACTATTTATAGTAAAAAATAATTATTTTTACTGAACAATAGAACCAGATACTTTCATAAAAAGTGAAAAGAACCTATAGTTATTTTTGTATCCAATATACACCCTCAAAAATAAGAATCTGGATTTGAAATTAAATTAAAATGAGTATTTATTTGGTAAATTAGACAAATAAAAATATTTCTTTTAAAATATTTATAAACTATTTTAAAAATAGTAATATTGGATCCCTTTGGGTTTGATTAAAATTTTTTATAAAGGACAAAAAGTATAATTTATTGTCTAATAACAATAATATATTAGAGACTATCAATTATAAATATATATAACTTCTTGTCAATTGGGTTTCCAACTTCATCGAAATCATCTTTTACATTAATAAAAATGGATATTTTATAAGTATTACTATTTTTAGGAACAAAATTTTTAATAAATAAATAATATATTTTCTATGATTTAAGAAATTTCAAAAATATATTTTTTTAAATTTGAAAACCAAGAAATAAATTATGTTCTCCTATCATACTCATCTCAAGTAAATTTTTATAGGTTTTCATAAATATTTAAAAATATTTTTGTTATTTGAACTAAAAATAACATCATCAAAATATATTTTCACTAATAAATTGTCATAAGAATAATTTTTATTAAATATAGTAGGATCTTCTAATGCCACCGAAAAATCATTTTTTTAAAGAAAAAACTCAATATTTCATACCCACATCTCAATGCTTGTTTAAGTCTATAAAGATTATTGGTGAGGTTAAAAACAAAATTTAGTAGATGTGCGATTTTAAAACGTAATGTTTTCTTAACTTATACTTCTTCCACTAAATAACTGTTTAAAAAATAAGTTTTTATATATATAAAATATAATTTAAAATTCATATGAGATGCATACACCAACATGATTTTAATGGATTATAGTGTCATAATAGTGGAAAATGTTTATTCTTAATCTACCCATTTCTTCTTATTGTAACATTTAGCATCATTACCAAACTTATTTCTTAATTATTACACCTTAATCAAATATATTATTTCTAAAAACTCATTATGTTCTTATATCTGGATGGTATGATGTCCAATAAGCTAATTCTCAAACTTAATTTCTTATAACTAGTTTAGTTCTTCCTGTATGGACATCATCCAACTTTCATCTTTTATGGATTTACTATAGATTTATCTTCAAACTGGGTTAGACAAGAAGATTAATCATCTAGGTTTCCTATACTACTCTTAGTCTTAACTACTTCATATAGGTATCACGTGACCGTCTCTAAAGGATGATTATTTTAGGTTCTAGGCTTTCTAGGTAGGACACTTTCAATTTCCCAAGTTTCAAGTTCTTCTGAAATCGATTGAATTTGACCCTATTAAAATTAATTTTTAAAAGAATATTTATAATATTCAAGCCTTTAGTTATTTAAATAATCACTGAATTCTTTTTTTTGGAATTTTTTTGTGATCAAATGGGTCACTTTCATCAATATTCATGTGAATCGATTCTTTAACAATCCTTAATTTTAAATAATCAATAGGATTTAGAAGAAGTAGAATAACAAATAATTATTCATTCATTAGAGCTGTGATATAACTTAATATGGTTTTCCACAGTGTTCAAGATATACACCTTGCATCCAACAACCTTAAATTATCTAACTTTAGGTTTACCATAATTCCATAAATCATTGAGTGATTTTTTTAGAAAATGAATGACTAAAACTCTATTTATGATATAGAAATCTATATAAACATATTCTTTAGAGAAATAGGTAGGAAGACTATATTAATTTAGAATATTCTTGGCCATTACGTGAATAGTACTATTTAATCTTTTTACAATTCCATTTTTTGAGGTAATATTAGATATAAGAAAGTATGTTTAATAACAATGTTCGAGAAAAAATAATTAAAATCTTTATTCTGAAATCCTCATCCAGGATCTCTTATTAATAAAAGTATTCTTAAATATTTTTTATTTTGAATATATTTTAAAAAATTCAAAAAAAATGAAAAAGGTTCACATTTAAAATTTATAAAATAAACCCAGGTGAATCTGGGGAAATCAATAATTAAAATAAAGGACAATAATCTACCATCCATGATTTCTACTCTAAATGTTACAAATATATCCACGTGGAAAGGTTATAAAGGTTTATATACCAAAACCTTTTTAATATATTTAAAATATTTCTTATGATTCTTTCTAATTTATAATGAAATCAGAAAGTCTATTCTCCTCAAACTTAAGATTGAGTAGATTTGAATATATTTTTTTCATAGATAAAATAGATAAGGAAAATATATCTGAATACCCAAGTCTCATATTCCATATCTATGATTAATTTATTTCAGTAATTATAAAATTCACCTTATGTTCAAACAAGGAACTAAAGTTCAAGGTATAAAAATTTTCAGTTCTAGTTTCTCTAAACATAAGAAACTTATCTTTAAAAATAGTTCATGCATTAGTTGAAAAATCAACTAAAACGTCATCATTACAAATATGATACATTCTTATTAGGTTTTTCTTTAGTCATTGAACATAGATAAATTTGTTGATCCAGAATATTTTTAGATCTCCCATTAATACAAATTCAATGATTTTTCTTTTAGTAATGTCTCTAAAAGTGACCAAGCCTCCATCTAACTTTTACAATGCATAGTAATTTGAAAAATCCCCACTCATTTTTCTTGATCATCCACTATACACATAGCATATTTTACTTTTTACCTTATGGATTCTAAACTAGAAAAATTTAAAATAAAATATTTTTTGGTACCCAAATTCTATTAGGCCCTAAAATGTTATCTAATAAAGATATAGGTAGCAAGATATGTCGAATTTTGTTTTAGGATTTACAGATTTAACTTTAGATAAATTTCTAGTAATGAATTTAATTTTTACACTACTGATCTAGGGATTCCTCATGAAATAATTATTAGCATACTGATTATTAATATAACAATAAAAATAGGAAATCCTAGTAATGTTTTAGTTCCATGAACAATGGAAAAAATAATGTATATACATATTAGATATTCACAATTAATTCCAATGAAATGTTTTCCTATTTGAAAAAATTATTTTCAATAATATAATTTAAAGATTCTTCTACTTTAGTTAATATGATGGAAATATTTTTAAATGATTCCACGTTAGCCACTAATCCTTTAATTTTAGTTTCATTTATCATACAGTTTAAATAAAATTTACTTTTTTTCTTTTAGTTCTAGTTATTTCTTTAAAATATCTTTTTTTCACTTAAAACGTAATTGTGAATATTCTTTAAATATTTGTGATTTTTTACCATAGATTTTTATTTCTCTTCCAGAATAGAACCATATTCATCTAATTTAGTATTTTATAAAACTTTAGAATTAGAAGAAGAGGAGTAGTATGATTGTACCTCATCTGTTTTTCCCATAAACCCCATTTTTTCATTTATATGTTATTGCTAATTTTATGAATATAAATTTTAAGAGACGCTGTAGTATTCAGAAACACTATATGTATAATTCACATCATTTTTACCCTTACACTTATAATCCACATTCATTTTTTATTTCTTATCTTTGTTTTCTACCGTTCATATTCACCTCTTTGAGTTGCGGGTAATCAGGTCTGATATGCCCCATTTTCTTGTGTTCAAAGAACATAACCTCTTTCAGTCCATGATCATCATTTCTAGAATAATTATTTCAATTCTTGAAGCTTATTTTCTTCTTATAGAATTTATTAAACCTTATAGCTATGTGATTAATTTCCTCTCCAGAATTTGAAAAACTTAAATCATTTGAAACTATAACATCCTCATTATTTTTCATTTCTATTTTTAGAATAGTAATCATGAAAGTAGTATTCAACCTCCTGATCATTCTATGATATTTTGCTTCATTTTTTTTTTCTGAGCCTCATATATAATTAATATACCAATTAATTCTTTAATTTATAGACATCTAATAGGTGTCAATTGTCTAATAAAATGAGAGATCCCATTATATTTTGTGGGTAATACTCTGAAAACTTTTAATGACTGATTTTTTTATTGAATTTTAGTTCCTAAGGAGAAACACCATTGATATCTTAGTCAACCTTCCATTTATTTGTGTAATATTTTCTCTATCACACATCATAAAGGTTTCAAACTTTAGATTAATAGATTTCTATCTACGTTTTCTGATATTATCAATATTTTTATAAGAAATATCTATTTTACCACATTTCATAAGAAGTAGCACATAGAGAAAAATAGTAAGTATCATCGGGATCAAGTCTATAGAGAATACCATTCACGTATTTTTAGTTTTCAATATATTGAGATTCCTTTATAGAATCCCAATTTTCCTATTCTTCTTTGGGGATTTCATAAGCCTTAAAAACATTCTTATAAACCTTCAAAAAAAATATTCTTTAGAAATATGCCCATTAGGGATTTCTGACATACATAGTTTTCTCTACTAAAATATGTCACTCTGATCATTATCATTCCTTCTTTGAGATCATCCATAATCATATTCTCTTGTACATAGATCCTAAACTCAATATTTCTTGAGATTAATATAATTTTTTAAATATTAATCCTTTGATACCAATTGTTAGTCATAAATTGTGAAGAAAAAATTGGGGAGGAATTCTGTCCTTTTATAAAACACTTAGATAAATTAAATATTACCCCCCTTTGTTATCTAAAAAGTGATTTTTCAAATTTTTATATAAAAATATAAAGCATTAAAAAATAAAAAAAGCAACACAATTTTCATATAGTGGTTCATGGCACAAAGATCCCTTTGTCCACTCCAATAACACACTCTCTACAAGATTGGTGATTTTCACTAAGCATTTCCTTTTACCAGGGACCTCTATAACTAATTATATGCAGTTAAACCTTAAACAAATTCCATTTATTTGACCAAGAACCTTGAATCCATAGTATAGTGTGAGAAGTTGACATTCCAACACAAAACATAATATCTCTATTGAATAATAGCTCTATCCCTCATTTACCTCCACAACTGACAAATTATGGATCTAATTCTTTAAATAATAACATCTTCAAGTAATTATAGCTTGTAAGTGATCCTTGTTGCATAATTGTTTCAAATAATATATCAAAAAATAGTAACCTTTCACTACATCAAGACAAACACACAATAACAGATTATGACATGTAGGTGCCCAAAATATATTTCTGAAATATTTGAAAAACAAGTGTAGCTAGATAGGATTGTACAACTAAAGTATAAAAAATAGAAACATTTCCAGAATGTTGTGATGAAATTATAAATAGATTAATTTTTCAAGATCTTCAAAAAAAATGTATATTTTCTTAGGTGGATTTTTTTCTTAGAATCACTACTAATTATGGTAATTTGTTTATGATTCTTATATATACATCAGTTTATTCTCCATATTAATATAAAATATATTGAAAACAAATAATAAATCTAATTTGATTCAAGTCATGAAGATCTAGAAATATCACCAACTAAATCACTATATTCAAAACACACACACATTTGAATTTTGAAATTTAATTCCTACTAAAAATAGTAACATCTTTTTAAATAAGAATGACTTAATCCATTGTAAATGAGACTTTGAATTAATATTAATTAATTTTTTTAATAGGATATTTAATCATATGAAATCATTTATAAAATATAAAAAAATATATCGAATTTCAAATTCCATAGATGATTGAATCAAATATTGGTATTACTCTGTGTATGGTATCATAAAACATACAATTTACAATTTAATTATGATTCCAAATGTTGGGTTAACCAACCATATGTTAGATCCTAAAATGTAGGATTATTCACAAAAAAATTATTCCCAATCCAATTTTTTATCTTAAATATAGGGTAAAAAAATGGACTTCCTTGTCAAAATTAAGTTACCAATTATAACATTCTCCAAAAATATATAGTTCATAATAATGATTCCATACTTCTTAGAAATGTCTATAATAATTCTAAAAATTTAAGATGAATTACTACTTGAGATTTAGAGGAAGTAAAATAAATATTTCAATAAATATAATCCTAAAATTCACTTAAATAAATTTCATTAGTAAAAATAAATTGTTGGATCAAAATTTCCAAACACCTTGAAATGTTTCTTCTAAATTTTAATAAACCCTCAAGAAATCCTTATCATTTGAAGTGTGTTTTCACATAGATGGAGTTGGGAGATGGGATTAGTATTCTTATTGTCTTGTGTTGATCCATGATTATTATTTTTCTATTTACTTTCTACCTAACCTCCTAGTTTTATTATTATCATGGGATACTAGGATTTTTTAGTGAGGTATGACATTTAAATATATTTATTTCTTGATTATATGGAATAGATCCCTCAGGGTAAGAAAAGGCCATAGTGGGTTTTGCCATTGGGGAGGCTAGTTGAGAGAAGTTAGGTTTTTAATAGACTTAGGAATGCATCTATAAGATAATAAATGGTTCTAAATAGAGTTTGTTTAGGGTCTACTCATAGAATGTTTAAAATTTTCCCATGATTATCTATCCATTATTATTTACTTGTTATTATACTTGACACCACCATTGTTTCTCACTTTATGATTCCTCTATGATACTTTTATCTAGTTTCACATTTATGTTATCTTCCATTATCATGTTTCTCTTGTTTAGTTATTTTGGTGTGAGTTGGGAATTTTTGTGGAAAATGGGTACCAAAATAAATGTTCATGTAAAGGTTTTAAATGTTAATTATAAATGTGATTTTGGGCATTAAAGATTATTTTATTTGAAAAAATCATGTTTTTTTGTAACTAAGATGTATATTTTAATATATATTTGAAACTATCATTAATGGTCTATTTTAGAAAACGTAAATTCAAGTAATCTAGTGATTTTCTACTAAGCATAATTATTCTAACACCCTACTTGTTCTACTGGGAATAGGTAGACCAGTGATTGTTTTGTTTAGGAATCATTTTGGGATCACTCATGGATCAAGCGGTCTTTATGGGTGGGTGGTGACTGAGAAGTAACATGAAGATCATGGTGGGTTCGTTGTTTTGTTATCATTTTTATTATGTATATTAAATATATCATCCTAGTAATTTTTCTTTTAATCAGATCCTATTTTAGTTCCTTTATTTTTATTTAGTTTCTTATGTATTCTTTTTGTGGGGTGTGCTCTATCTATTATTTTGTTTATTTATAAAAATAATTAACAATCATTTTATATGATTACTTTGACACTTTTTGTTTGTCCAAGGGGATTAGGGATGTCCCTTAGGTATGTCTCCAACGAGATTAGGTGTTCAGTTCAGGATTGACCCATGTTGGTTCATGACATGCAACCTACCAATTCCACGATGTAGTGAGTGGTAAAAACTAGATCCACACAAATAACATTAATCTTTATTTTAAATAATTAAAACATCATGGAATTAAACCCCAATAAATATTGTCATGATTATCTCCATGCTTGGTGGGCCAATTTATTAATCAAGTTTTGTGATTAATAAAATATAAATGTAATTGTTTTTTATAAATTTTATAAAATAAACAAAGGGATGATGTAGTTGGGCTTTGGATTAGTGGTAAGAACCCCATAATCCTACTTGAAAAATGGGGGTTCAAAGCCCATTGGGAATAGGTAATGTAGCAGTACTATAGTAGCGGTGATACTGTAGATCGTCGGGTACTGTAGCGGTGGCAGGGTACTGTAGCGGCTTCGGTACTATGGAGGTACTGTAGCAGGCAGGTTACTATTCACAGAATGGGCATTGAGCCAAAAATTTGGGCCTACAGGATATGTAATGGGCTACAATCCCACTGGGCCTTCAGGCTATGTAATGAGTCTCCATCTACCCAGTTAAAAGAGTACTTTTCTTTACTTTAATAAAATGAGGCATCGCCCCCAACCTTTAAAAAAATGGATGATGCTTTTAAAGACTAAGGATTATCATTACATAGAAAAAATATTATTTAAATTTAGAACAATCCTTACAAAAACTTGAAATCATTCTTACATAGAATTATATTAAAAACTTACAGATTGATCTTTATATAGACCTAAATGGTACGAACATAGAGAAGAATGATCCTTATTTAGATCCTTGATCCATATATAAATATTTGTTAACATAGACACGATGATCCTCATAGAACTCAATAAGATTCTTATATAGACCTAAAATTATGATTATATATCTCAATTTTATCCTTATGAAATTTTCCTTTTTTTCATAAGAGAATATGTGTACATAAAATGAAAAAACTACAAGCCTCTTTTGAATCTCAAAATGACACTAAGAATTTATACTTATGCACAAAGAACTAGCCAAATATTCAAATCATATCAAAATTGATTTTCTAGAAATTATTCAGATCACATATTAACCTATTATGGCCTTTAAAATATAAACCAAACTCACTTAAATAGACTAAATTAAATATTCTTTCGACCTTATTTTCAACAAACATAACCACAAATTACTTTAGGGTATTTTTGTTAAAATATCCCTCTTTATCATTGTTGACAAATTCAAAATAGATCAATCTATTACTTTATTAGAAACATCATAAATAACTAGATATATTAAAAAACTAGATCTAATCCAATTTTTATCAATATGTGTATCAATTATATTCTAATCATCAACTATAATACCACTTGATTCAAGATCAGTGTGAGAAATTAGAGTTGAATGAAATGATCCTCATTAAAACACCTCATTGATCTTACTATACTCTTCAAAACTTCTCCATAAAAACTACTTCCCATAATTAAATATTAAGATACTATTTACTAATTAAAAAACTATCATAATATTTCTGTCCATTTTTCAATAAGAAGAACAAACCTAGATTTATTCATGTCAAAATGGCTTCTCCCACCTTTTCTTTAAATGATTGCACGTCTTCATTTATCAATGAACATAAATACTATTTATTTGAAAGTTCATAAAAGAGGGTTATAACTAAAACCATTTGATTATGAGAGAAATAATATATTTTTATTAAAATAAATTTCCACGGGGGGGTGTGGGTCAACACATATTATTGGAGGTATTCAGTTAGACTCCAAGAGCCAACTGATGCCTTTTGAAATCAGTTTTTGGTATTTCCTTTTTCAGAATTTCTAAAACTTGATTTTTAGTTGAAATATTATCCAAATTCATATTACCTTATTCAACCTTATCATTAAGAAAGTGATATTTTATCTTGATGTACTTTTTATTTTAATGATGGAAATTATTTTTTCTAAGATTAACAGAACATGAGTTATCACACATGATATAAATAGGAGACTTCACATAAACTATATTGTATTAAATATATTTATCTTTCCATATCAATTGAGTATTATAATGAATATATACAATATATTTGGCCTCTATGGTACATAATAAAATGTAGTATTTCCTATTTCTCTACCCAGAAATGGAAGAAATTCCAAGATAAATATCAATAGCATATGTTGACTTCCCTCCATCCGCTGAACACTACCAATCTACATCTATAAAGAAGAATAAGTCCTATTATTATATTTTGAGATAAAAAAATCTAAAATACATCGTATTAATGATTTATTGAAGTATTATCTTCACTTATAGAATATGGATTTCTTTAGGAAAACTATGGTATCTTTTATCCTGGTATGTAGAAAAACAAATGTGCAGTCTTATTATACTAAAGTAAAATAGGCTAAAAAATATTTTCCTATATTAAATGATATTGAATTCTTTTACCTTCTAATATTTTTTATAATTTCACCTGATTAGCATCCGTATTTTCCATTGGATTATTGTATTCCATTTTAAAACTTTTAAGCATTTATTATGAATAGTTTGTTTGAGAAATAAATGTGCATTTCATTCCCTGAATCACCTATAATCCAAGAAATAATGTTAGCCCACAAATCATATACATTTAGAATTCAAAACTCAAATAATTTGAAAATAGTTTAAATTATGCACCATATTTTCCTAAAAAAATTATGTCTTCTATATATATTAGAACCAATATACTTTGATATTTTCATTCTTGATTTATAAGTTAAGACCAACTGCTCTTATTTGAAAACTAAACCTATTTTTTTACCAATCCACCCATGAGAACCATGCTCTTAATGTTTATTTCATCCCATATAAGTATTTCTTCAGTCTGAACAAATTATTTTCACCTTCATAAATGATAAATTTATTTTTTACTCAATATAAATTTCCACTTCAAGAAAACCATTCAAGAATGATGAATAACATCTATTTGATACACTTTTAATCCTCTTTGTACTATCATGGAAAAAATAGTATTATAGTATCAATACAATCCATAGGTTAAATAGTATTATCCACACCAATTATTTCTATTTTGGAATATCCATTTCACACTATACATTCTATTTTCTGTGTCACTTAAGAATATTTATTAAGTTTACTTTCAAATACCGACTTGGTTTTGATGAAATTTTTATATTTCAGGTTGGGATAAATTTCCAACGTTGGTTCTTCTCTATTTAGTCAAGCTATTAATTAATATCCTAGAAAAAATTATAATCCTTAAAATACTATTAAAAATTTTAGTCTCCAATTTAGATATTAGAGTGGTTTTCTGTTAATTTTTCATCCTTTTAGATTTAATTGGAGCTATTCGGTCACTGACTATATTTCTGACACTAATTTTAGACCTATTGTCAGCTCTCTTTTTTCTGGTTGAACCAAATTCATTTTATTCACAATTTGTGTCTTCTTAAAATTATTATCTATCCCTATGAACTCCATTTTATCCACTCACCCCATAATCACTTTCTTCCTCTGTTCTATTGTTGTTTTTCTGGAAAAATCTATTTGATTGTTTGGAAATTTTGATCATTTTAAGAAACTATTACATTTTAGCCTTTAATAATTATCCCAAACATTTTTTATATAATTTTTACACATTTATCTTAAATAAATATATATTTAAAATACTTTTATACCAATGAGTTTTAAATTTATGTTTATTATCTTTAAATAGAATAAATCAATTTCTTCTAAAAATTAAAAAACACTTGAGGGTTGGATTATTCTTATACCACATATCATAGGGGAATTTTCTTTATTCAGAAATAATAATAGTATATCAAAGATATAAAATTATTTAATAATAGTCTTTTTTCAATAGGTTATTGGAAGATTTCTTTTGATGAGAATTGTCTAAGACATATTATTAATAATTAAATTTCTCATATCAACAACTCTATTTTTCTTAAAGAGTATATACTACTATAACTTGAAAAAATATTACATGATATTAAAGGAACTTAAAAATGATTATTTTAAAACTCCATACCCTTATCATTATATATATTTTTAATTTACATACCAATAATATTATCCTCCAATCTCTAATAACAAGTGATGCTCTCGAAAACTTCTGATTTGTGAGAAAGGACCATCATCCATGCCGTCCTTATAGAGTCATCAACAAACAAGACATAATACCTTATTCCATCCATGGAAATGGGTTTCATTAACCCATATACATACACATTCACTAAATAAACAAACATCATTGACTTATTTTATTATTCCTTGTATATTATTTTGGAAAAATCTTCATTTTTTGACAAGAGTCACACTTGTGAGTGTGGTCTCATGAATGTATTGGGAGATCTCTATATGGTTCATTTTTAACCAAGTCATCGAATGATTTTTTTCTCAAAAGGAAAAGATTATTTTCTAAAATTTGTTTTCTTCCTCCATAAGAAAAAAATGTCTCTCTTGTTCCACATTTATGAGATAGAGGTCTCCTTTGGTACACTTTACATAAAAAACTACAGTAACATCATTTCCCATTAGGATATAATTATTTTTATTAAAATTCACTAAAGTTATCGATTTAGATAATTGAATCAAACTAAGAATATTGTGACTATGTTCTTTTACTAATAATCCATTCATTCAACTTAAGTACTTTCCATATATCTTTGAATTTCAAAAGATGATGTTCTTCAGCCCCTCGTAATCGCTAAATCTCACTACTCCAACATTATCATATTTTATGTTTGTGAAAAAATATTTATTTCCCATTATATAGAAAGATAATTCATTATCCCAAATAAATTTTCCTTCTCTATCTATTTATCTACATGAAATTTCAGCAACATTTTCCTCCTCAATTTTTCCCTTTTTATCCATGCACTTTTCTTCAATTACTTAGGTGATAAATCAAATTGTCCCACCTATAGATCCATAGATTCCTCCACTTATTGTAAGTATAAATATCTATTTTGTGTTTTAATACTATCAGAAGATGTTTCCTTCTATTTTTTCTCTTTTTTGGGTCTCCTTGTGCATGCTTATTTGTACTTTTAATGAATAAATCACTACTTTGTGTCCTGAACCTTCAAAACAAAAGTAATAATTATAAAAAAAATGAGTATATGGAATTGGTATCATATTTTTTTATTTATCTTGAGTGATAAAAGGATTCTTCACTATGGAACAAAAATATTGTGTATTCCTTATATTTACACAATAATAAAATCAAAAAAGTCGTTTATATTAATGTATCTTTTCTACATTAAAAAAGGTAGTGTCTTTAGTCTTTTGTGGATCATGCAACTAAATTTTCCTCCAAGGCATGGGTGTTTGAGGTATTTTTTTAAAATAAATAATTTCATCTAGTTTTAAATTGGATGAATTTATTTTACTTTTTATAAGAAGCATGACACTTGTGGAAAACTAAAAACTTCTTCACTAGCCAATTGTAGACATTCGTATTTGCCAATGTACCCGAACTTCCTGATGTCATTTCATGAGTAAGGAGTATTTTTTGGCCATCACAATTTTTTAAATATTTTATGAATTTAACTTCATGTTATACTATTATTTTGACCAAATATTTCCCTGAGTTGGGTTTTCTATCAATAATCTCATCATGGCCTCCAGTTTTGAGCTTAATATCAACTTCCTAAATCCGGTTTCCATAATTTCTAGTTTTTAGTGTTGGAATATATCCTTTAAATTTTTATTTCTCTTATTCTTTTTCCTAGATATATACTTTGGATTCATGTACAAAACTATTATATCTATCTATTTTATCCCACCAGATGTAATTTATTTCAAGATTAGCCGCAAGTTCATCTTTAAGGTCAAATCTTCCCTTTATTCCAACATCATTATCATTAATTCCATCTACTTGTGGCTTGACTACAAAAAACACAAGGACATATTCACCGAAGTCTCTACTATCCTTGACCTTATCCAATTATATTTACTCAAATTAATTATAACATTAGATAATTATTTCTTATGTTTAAAAAATTTTATATAGTTTTTTCTTTCTTATTTTACGTTTAACAAGTTTCATATTGGTAACTTCCTCTTCATCCTCATCTAGAAAATTCAATGGGAATCTAATAGAAGTATGCCCAACTTTTCCATATCAAAAACAAAATATTAGTAGTTTTCACTTGAATTTTTCTTTTCTTATTTTAAGATAATAGGATAAAAATTACATCTTCTCATTAACATCTTCATCCTTAGGCCACTATTTGAATGAAAGTTTATTAATATCCTTGAATGTTATCTATTTAGAATTTTCCTTTGGCATAGACTCAAAATCATTGTTCCACATTTTTATGCCATAATAGTCTTTTGAAGGACATCCAATGTTACCAATTTTGGATATTTATCTTTAAGGATAAATATATTTTCATTAAACAAATGGGGAAAATATTCTCAGTATCCTTTTCAGAATTTTTACATCATTAATGATCTCTCTAAGTTCATTCATATTTTACATACATGTAACACCCTAGGCGTTTGGTACATATTTTTCATTAAATAAATTATATGATGAATAGATTGTATCATACTCAACATGGAACTAAAATGACCCATGATATATTATAAAATTCAATATAAACACTAATAAATCATGAGAATAAAATTTGAATGATCGATAAGAAATTTACAAGAGGAGTAAAGAATCAAGTGAATAAAAATATAGTTAAAATGATTTATTTTAAATATTATTATTATTGTTTGAAAGAATAATTGGATGTTCAGTAATACAAATGAATTGAATAATTTCAATGGATAGAAGATAAATAATTAATCTATGTGATTAAAATCATTTATTGTAAAAAAGGATCCTTTTGAAGAATTGTATTTTTATATTATATATTTTTATATCAATTAATTAAATTAAAATTATTTAGAAGATTATATTAAAAAAATATTTTATATTAGAAACTAATATATTGACACCTATTTAATTAGTAATTTATATGAAATAATATTAAGAACACTTAATGTTTTAAAAGTTATTTTCTTAAATAAAAATAGTTTTTCCTTATATTATATATTTTCATTTAAAATTTAAATTCCTAAATTTTAGAATTATAGTTTGATAAAAATTAATTAATTTTTGGAATTATAATTTTAAAATTATCATAGAATGATGTCTTTGGATATTTCTAAAGAAGTTGATATTTTTGTGAATAGTAAAAAATAATGTTTTTTAGAATATAGCTACTTTCATGAAATAATCATGATATAATTATTAATTAAAAATTTATGATTTAAAAAACACATATTTAAGTGTTAAAATAATTAATTTAAAATATTATGTTTAATTTAGAAACTTATATTTAACATTTTAAAACCTAAATTACATTTTACCCAATAAATAATTATTATTCGTCAATGAAATATAATAGAATTATTGGAAGGTTCCCTTATATTTTAGATTGATTTAAATATAAAATAAACCTATTATTTTAGTAATAATTCAAATAATTTAATGGGATTCGATTCCACTCAAAATTAGTTTTCTTAAATAAATAAAATGATCAATATTTTAACCTAAGAATACCCCCTCCTCATGTATAAATACTGACCCATTGTCCCATTACTCTCCACTCCAAAGCCATTTAGCATGAATTAACTCTAATTTTCTCTCCCAATTTTAATTGAATTGAGATTTTAATTTTCTAAGGTTCCCCTATCAAGATTTATGAAGCTAATTTTCAAGGTAAGAGTTCTTAACCTCTTCCCTTTTTTATTTTCACAATCCTTATATTTCATTCCCTTTTCAATGAGAACTATTATTATGATTTATTTTTATAAATTATTTATTATATTATCAATTATAGATCAACATACCATGTTATTATACTAACATTATATGTTTTTATAATTCTAAAACACTTTCATAGATATAAAACATTCTAAAACTTTGGTAAAGTAGAGAGTGTGTCATTTCCAAGCAAATAAATCCTAGTCCTAATACAAACAAGGGGCTATAGAATCTGGACCAGAGGCACCAAGGGTTAAGTTTTTTGAATCTTACTCTAGAAGCCCTGAATTAGTAGTTATTTTATTATGTTGGCATAAGATATAAGAGGTCACATCACTAAGGATCAATTAGTTTAGTATTCTTAAAAAACTAGATATATACATGGATCCATTATTTCATTGGTAATAAAACATAGAACATAAAGAAGGAAAGTAATATACATACTTAAATTCATTTAAATATTTTATCTTTATATCTTATGGAATGGGAACAAAATAAGGGTGATATCAAACACCAAGTTAAGGTTATGTATAGTAGAAACTATATGACTAAATAAGTTATAATAAATATGGAAATGTAACTAATAGAAAAAACATTCCATTTAATAAATAACATGAGAATTAAATTCATCAATATATAATATTAATTTGAAAATCTCTAGGATAAACAAATAACTAAATTCTCAATGAATGAAATTATTAATATTATACTTCATGATCTCAGGCATCATGATACATCTATTTTAAAGACCTTTCACACAATATTCTATAACTATGGGTAAAGATCCATTTAATTTTTCCAATTAATTTGTCTCATGAGACATGTTGATGCATCGAGGGGATATCTAAAACTTTACCCCACCTGTAACTAAATTTCTAAAGAATTCTTCATATATTAAATAATAAATTAAATTTTATAACAAATATTATGTATCGTAAACTATTGGCATTGAATAAGTGATACATATTTGTAAAACAATTTCCCAGTCAATCAAAAGATTTCCATTGAAAACACCATATGTCAAATTTCATATGGTTTAGGAAATAATTATATCAAGGATACAAATAATATGTATATTTAAGATAAATGTAATTTTTAATGATTATAATAGTGTGAATGTGTCATATGATGGTATCATTACAACATATAACCATGGTTTAATAAGTAAAATAATGTTTTTTCCATTGATGAATATAAATTCCATTAAAATATCTTCAAAACATCTTTGAGGAAAACAACCTTTCTATTTTTGAAATCGATAATTAAAAAAACTATGAAAATATAAAGTAAAATTTTTTATTTGAAAATAAACGTGTAAAATTGTAAATAAAGAATAAAATCAATATTTATTCATTATATAGGGAAATGATCTCATTCCATATAAGTTAAAAACATTCATTCAATACTTTTTTTAGAGAAGTCATAAAGTATCTCATTTGGAAAAGGACATAAATATTCATATTAAACCATTTTGTAAAAATGCCAAACATGGATAAAAATTCATTTTGATAAATTATTTAAGAAGTGTAAATAAATTTTCAAATATTTTATATAAAATATTGATAGTTAAGACAAATAAATCCAATTTAAAGAGAAATAAGAACAATTTATCTTTTAAACATTTCTTTTCATGATTAAAGTTCCAAATAGATGAAAATTTGGAAGAAAATATGAAAAGTATTTAGAAAGTAATTTGAAGTGAAATTTAATGATCATTATTAAATATATATTCATTTTATGTACCAAAATTGGGTATTATATACACCACATTAAAATAAACAGGTGTATATTACCAAATATGTCTCAATGGTGTGGAAATTAATACTAAATCCCTTACCTCATGCTTCGCTTTAGTTAAACATGATTTAAACTCTTTTATAATGGTTTTAAACATGTTATTAATTTATTACATAACCATAATAATATTTATAATATCATATATTACCCTCCCGTCTTATCATATATTAATAATATTTCATTATTACCCTTGTTTCAGATGTTAACTGCTTTATTTTTCCATGCATGTTTTATTATATAAGTTACAATTCATGTGAATAGGTAATAGTTACATCATATAAAAAATTATATTTTGGTTATAGATATGAAATTTATTCATTAGTGACGTTTTTATAATCATTCTTGAAAGGTGAACATACAAAATTAATCGTATCACTTCATATAGATGGTAAGCTGTACATACGTACTAGCGATGATATCATTTATAAATGATTGAATGGGTAAGTAATTGGATGATATATTAATTTTAAAAAATAAATATCATTTCATATGTATTATATATATACATTATTTCTATAATTTTAACCATATAATTAAAGTGGTGATGAAAAACAAATTATACTGCTTCATAGAGATGGTAATCCATACGTACCCACACGTGGCATTTTTGTTTCTGATAAGATATATAAAAGTTGGAATATGGAATCATAATAATCATAATAACATATAATTATTTATATTATACTATATTTTTTAGTTTAGTATGTAATAAACATATTAAGAGGAATTATAATAAGAAATAAACATAAAAGAGTCGGTAAAGATGACAACCTCTTCCTTGATGGACTTTCTTTAAATATATTCTTAAGGGTTGTGAGGATTCAATATTAGATGGGAAATAACATCAATAACTTTTATATAGATATTTTTAATAGTAATGTTTAGGTTCGGGTTGATCTATATGACTCAATGTGATATAAATAAGGGAGGTAGGAGGTTCCCTTTTACAATTGATTTGAGAGGCATCTTTAAAATTCTTTAAAAAATTAAATTCATATGAATTAATTTTGATTTCTAAATGGATCCAAAATAATTTATATCAAATTTAGGATTAATAAGGGTTGAAATACTCTTATCCAATAAAATTTGGACACGTTTAGGTGATGTTTTTACCCATATGTTTTTATTTTAACCTCTCATTAACCATTTTAACAATTACCATACTATAAAGAGTTTCCAATTTATAAGGTTCAATAATGTTACTATGAAATGAAAAAATACAGATAAATGTATCATGGTATATTTAATTAACCATATATCATTAATATTTCCGAATTTAGGATTTATAGTATTTTATAATCTTTTAATAAAATATTATTTGTTTGAAAATATCAATAATGTCATTTTTTAGAACTATTCATTACATTGACTTTATTAATATAAACAAAATGCATATAATTTGAATAAAATATTTTATTATATCCCCAAAATGTCATTGGAATATATAAAATTCATTTATAAAATTATTTATTTCAAATTTTTTACTTTTAATATTTTAATTACCATTTATTTGGTATTTCCATTAAATGAATAATTACTACCTCAACGTTTTGTAAGAAATTAAGGAAAATATTTATTCACTAAAAACTAAAAATAAATGACCATGATTAAGATAAATGTATTATATATCAAAAAAATATTTATAGTCTAACATATCCTCTATATAACCCCATATTAAAAATACTATAGTTATTAAAAAAGGTGTGTGGCATTTTTGACTATTCTTGAAATAAAATACTATAAATGTAATAATCTCAAAAAAAATGTCCATAAAATTCCGTATAATATAAACATGGATAATTATGGATTACATTTAATGATAGAATATGTTTAAGTGAATGGTTAGGGTCATCTTGGAGTCTTTATCATTTTTTTCTAACATTAATTACCTGATTTACTTTTTACCATGATAACAAAAATTACTAAAGTTACTATTAATATTTACCAAAACAAAAAGGGCCTTTTTACAAATATTTTATCACATGAATTAAAAAATGGAATCCATTTTTCAAATTTACAAACAAATAATTGGTAGAATTTAATTTAAAATTGATTCATCAAAACACAATGAAAATAATTTTTTTTTGAAAAATGCATTTCTAAGTATAAAAATATTTTTTACTAAACTAGATCATAAAAAATTATTAAAATTAACAAAATAATATTTTTAATAATATAATAGAAGTAATTTTTATTTTAAACTATTTTAAAACAAAATATTACTTTATAAATACTTGAAACAAAAAATACAATTTTCAATGAAAAGTTGTTTTTCACTATTCACTAGAAAATAATTCTTTTCAGAAAAATAAAAAAAATCCCCCATTAGATAAATTTTATATGATGACTTAAAAAATTAATGTTATTTTAATAAATAAATTTTTTAAAATTTCTTTAATTAGTCATATTTATTTTCACATTGAATGTAATAAAAATCATCTTTGAAGAAAACATATTTTGGAAAAATAAAATGACTAAAATTTAAGTTTTTATTTCTTAAGTATAAATTTGTATTTAATATGAACTTCATATATATTTAATAATATGGTTATTAATATTCATTATATCAAATTAAATATCTAGGTTATAATGGCCATATTTAAATAATAATATTTTATGGTGTGTTTAAACTCGATGTTGAATGTTCTATACATTATCGAATATAGTCTTCTTCTTTTTAAACATGGGATATTATATTCTACCCTCCTAAAAAAATTTCCAACAAAATTTCCATTAATATTACCTTTTAAAAAAATGAGTGCAGTTTTTATTTATATTATCATCTAGTTCCCATGGATCTTCCCATATTTTATGATTTCTCCAAAGTACCTTTACTAGTTGAGTCATCTAGTTGATCAACACTTTCTCTCAAATGTAAAAAATTTGGATAGAATCTTCACAGTAAGATAGATCTAGTTCCAATTATATTTCTTTATAGGTGTGAAAATTCATTAGGTATGGTATGTACTTCTTTAACAGTGTTATATGGAACACATCATGTACTTTAGAGTGACTTGGAAGATTATCAAATGATAATCCACAACCCAAATTATTTCCATGATTTCATTGGGTCTGATGTACCTAAGACTCTGTTTACCTTTATTACTGAACCTATCAACATATTTTCAAGTAGATAATTTCAAGAAAGCATGATATCCCACTTTATATTCAAAATATTACTTATGGGTATCGACATAATTATTTTTCCTTCACTTATTTTCTTTAATAGGAGTATGAATAGTCTTTAACTTTGATGTTGTCTTCTCTATAAGTTTTATTCCTTCAAGGTTCCTTTCACTAACTTCATCCCAATATATTGTACTACCAAACCTATTGACCTATAATAATTCATATGGCGTGATTTGAATACTTAAATTGAAGCTATTATAATAGGAGAACTCAACGAATGGTAAATACTGATACCACAAAACTTGAAAGCCAAGTGAGCAGGATATCAACATGTCTCCCAATGTTTGAATAGTCATTTCAGATTTTCCATCAATTTTTAGTGTGATAAGAAGTACTCAAATTAATTTCAGTATCCAAATCCTTCTGAATACTTTACTAAAAAATCGATTTAAATTGTGGTTTATGATAAAAAAAATTAATTGGGTTCTCCATGATGTTGTAAAACTTCATTAATATAGATTTTCATATGGATATCAAGAGGTAAATCTACTCTTATAGTAAGGAAATTCATATTTTTGATAACAAGATCAATAATAGCCTATATTTCTTCACACATTCTTAGAGTCTTTGGTAATCTAGTGAAGAAATCCATAGTAGTGTCATCCCACTTCTATATAAGAATAAGTATAGGTTTCATGAATCCCCTAGGATGTTGTCTCTTAATATTCATTTTTTTTAAACCAAATATCTTGATAAATAATTATCAATTTCCCTATTCATGTTATCCCACCAAATAATTTCGTTAAAATCACTATACATCTTAGGGCTTCCATGGTGTATAGAGAAATTCAATCTATGAGAATCATCCAGTAATTCCCTTTTAAGATTAGGTATGGATGGAACACATAGTCTCTTTCCAAATTTCAAAACACTATCTTTGTATACGAAGTTTTTAAATTTTCTAACATTTACTGCTTTGATTTTCATTTGAAAATTTCCATCATTAGATTAATAATTTTTTTATATTTTCCAATAAATATGGTTTGGAGATCATTCAAAAAAATTTGTGATGATTACCCTTCTCCAATAATTCCCATATCGGTCTTCACTAAATCCATGAAAATATGATCATTATCAACCCTTATTTTGGTCAAGATTCTATGATCTTTTCTTCTCAATGAATCTACTAATTTATTTTCTATCTATGGGTGGTAGTGTATTGAGAAATCATAATCGTTGAGTAGCGTGAGCCACCGCCTTTGCCTAATGCTTAGATCATTATATGATAAGATATATTTCAAGATTTTATGGTCATTTTATATCTCACATATTTCACCATAGATAAAATGTTTACACATCTTCAAATAAAATATTATAGTTGCATCATCCCTTCCTGAAATCCACTGAACAATGCCACAAGATAGTGGGTCATATTCCCTCAAGCATGCCGCCTTGTATACCAGATGCTACTAACTAGTAGTGAGGACCTGTGGTGTGTTTGTGTAGAGAATATTCCCTCATCAGTTAGAGTGAATCACATTAGTAAATAATAAACATGATAAGTAGTGTAATAATAAATAGTAAACATCCAAGAATAATAACCAGGAATAATCAGAATAATAAATTGTTAAAAAAATAAGGATGATGATCCTATCATATAGCTATATAAAATAATGTACAAGTGATACAGGGGAGTGGGAATATACCACATGCTATAAAAAATACAAAAAAATAGAAGTTGTAACTACAAGCATCACGATAATAGGCCAAGTCCTTTGTTTCCATACTTCGTCCTTATACTAAAAATAAAAAATTAGAAGTTGAAGTCTTCCTTTTATCTACAACTACAACAAGGATGTCTTCTTAGGTAACAAGGGTGACCCGGGGAGGGTGTGAGATATTCCAAATATACCACCCCAAAAGTTTCTAGATTAATCTAGTCTATTCATATAAAATGAGAAGTGTCCCAATAATAAAAAATACAAGGAAATAATTAAATAAATAATCACATTAGATTGGGTTCACCAAGGGGTACCTAGCCGACTGTACCTACTTCATCGTTTGGCATATGTCTCTGAACCAAGGTAACTAGTGCAAGTGTAACATAAACTGTAATAGGTTTCAATAAATAAAGTATTAGGATATTGACAATGCCCAAGCATGTGATTTAGATTAGAAGACACATCATTTAATTTAATTAATTATCTTTTGTGGAATTATATAAAATGAATCCATTTAATTTAAATAATCATCATCCTAGACCCATCCAAGGAGAACCATAACAAAGAATCCAAGTATCACACCAGAATTATAATAAATATTCAACACTTTAGGATTCCATCCTAGGTGATCCATAAATGGATTCACAAGTATCAATCCTAGCATGGTGTGAAGATGATAAAAAACCTTTGAGTCCATACCATGTATCTCAAATAGGGTACTGAGTATCACTCATGGCATGGTATAATAGTTAATTCTCTAATCTTGTCTATGGTTTCTTCCCTAGGAAACTGTTATCACTCACATGGAGTTTATGCAAACACATGGTGAGATCGTCAAAGGAAAACCTATTATCACTCATGGTGTATATTCAATTCATTTAAAATTCCAATTATGGGGCCCATAGAGCTCATCCAAGGAGATCCTTAAATGGAACCTCTTGTATAACCTTAGATAAGCATGAAAGTAAGGGTTTAGTCATTAATAGTTCATATCATTTCAACAAGTCATTCAAATTATGATACCTAGATCAAGCTGGCTAATTCATTTAATTCATTCAATTTAATGTATGGTATATAACATGGGGCCTAACTCATGGATTTTAATCTTTTCTTAATTAAAATTTCATTTCATGAGTATCATTTTCTACAAGGTAATATACACCAAAAATGGTGGTTAACAATTCAAGGAAAAATAAAGTTAGGCCTTTATGGTATAACACACCCATATGGGTGGCTCATTTCAAGGAAAACACCCAAAAATAGTGACTCGCAGGTAATAATGGAACTATTATTCAAGTTAAGAACCATTAATTTAATTAATTTAGCATGACAGAGTCAATGTTGGAAGGTTGGGTGTGGACACTATGGAACATGATATAAACACAACTAAACTTAAGGGAAATAATATTGATTACCTACCTTAGGTTTCCAGTGATCTCCTCATCCAGTATTGGACCTAGAATTGAGCTCCAACATGGGGAAATAGAATAATCCTTAGATTCCATGAAAATAAGGAAAATTAGGTATCACTATAATAGCATAAGATATAGGAAGATAAACTAGAAATATAATGAAGAAGAGTATTTAGCTTACCACGAGGGATCCATTGAACCTGATGGAGAAGGAAATCTAGATCATATGAGGGAGTTATCAAAATACCTACTTAGCTTAATGAGGAGATATTTAATCATCCAGATATTAGAAACAAAAGGTAGAATAAGTGTTTGAGTATTTAAAAAAATTAAACTAAAAAAATTTAAATTCCACATAAAAAACATGGTAACACAGTTTGGCTGCATGGTTGGGAAAATTATATTCCAATTGTGCACCCTTCTCTGCCTAAGGATACCCCTCAAATGGGATCTATGAATAGTTTGAATAACCATATGTAACCCATGAATAAATACACTGTCAATAATTTCTAAAACTTTACACGTTCATGCACCCTATCTCTCACGGTTACAGAAAAATCATGCAGCCTCCCCTATGCATAGGTTGACTTACATGGTAGAGTCGCATGGTTAGCACTAACAGTGCACTAACCATGTGACTCAGTGTGCCTTCTTAAATTCTAGAGCTCTTGGATTGGAACAATCCCTGAACTCTCATGAACAACTCCTTTGACTTTAGAGTACATCATTATCACAAAAAAAGATGTTTTGAATAGTTTCAAAAAGAGTTCGTACCTCTCTAAAAACTCAACCCTCCTTAAATCAACTCATCCCTAAGTTACCCTTACGAGGGTGATAAAGCCTCGTCTATGAAATTTTTCAACCACTATACACGTACATCATATTTCCACTCCTAGGAATTAACTTATACAAGATAATATTGCCATAACACCCAGACCAGTGGGACTAACCTTCCTCAGAGTGACTTCATGCTCCGATCAATGACACATATCACATGATTCTCGAAGGATTCATCCTCTTCCAGCTCACTATCCTTAGGGTCAATCAAATGAGACAGTTCAACATGATACTAGTGAAGCTGCAATATATGAAAGATATTGTGCATGGAATGGTACCTTTGAGGCAGTTGAAACTGATAGGATACCAATATGACTCTTTCCATGGTCTCAAAAGGCCGAAAATACCAGGTCAATATCAATCCATGTCTATGAATTTGTTTATGATCCAGTCTTGGTGAAACTCACAAAATTACCCAATGTCCCACATCAAACTCTAGAAATTGATGATGAGGAATAGTATAAGAATTCTTCCTAGATTGAGATATATTCACATGTTTCTAAATCAACTATAATTTCTCCAAATCCTCCGAAAAAAAAGATGAAGACTCATTAGTGATACCTCATATGCCACTAACCAGCATAGAGGGGAAAAAATGGACCACCATAAAGAACCTTATACAGAGCCATCTGAATCATTTTATGAAAGATTTTGTTGTAGGAAAACTCAAAAAGAGGTATATTTTTCTCCCAAGAACCTATGAAATCAAAGACACATGCCCAAAGAATTTTCTCTCACACTTTTATCATTAGCTCGGACTGTCCATCAGTTTGTGGGTGATATGTCGTACTTAAGAGAATCTATGAACCTAGTTTATTCTGTAGGGACTTTTAGAACCATGATGTAAACCAGGAATCTCTATCAAATATGATGGAACTAAGACACCATGAAGGCATAAAATCTTCTGAATATAAAGCCTTCTATTATTTCCAGTTTATAAGGTCTCCTAGATAGAGAGTGTGTGACTTTTTCCAACCTATTGACAACAACCCATACTGTATCACAAACTCGATGGGATCTCACCAAGATAGTCACAAAATCTATAGTTATGTCATTCCATTTCAACTCAGGAATGGATAGAGTCTGTATAACTACAATAGGTCACTGGTAGTCCTCCTTCACCCACTAAGAGGTGGAACACCTCATGATGAAACTTGTAATCTATCTCTTTATACCTGGCCACCAATACTGGTGAAATATGTCTTGATACATCATGGTAATCCCAGGGTGAAATTCTTAAGTAGAGGCTTGATATTCCCACATTAACTCATCATGTATATTAGTAAGGAACTATACAAGCCCATGGTAGATATGGGTCTTATTCTCATCAACAACCTAACCAGGAAGTGGGTTCTCACACGAGACACCCTCTCTTAGGATGAGACTCTCAAAATATGATAGTCGTTTCATTCTCACCCATTCTAGAAGACAGTATGTAACTTAAAGAGTTTCTAAATCATACTACTTATGATATTCCGGAACCTCCAGGTTCATCTCATAAAACAAATCTTTTAATTTCCACTCACTGATGGCCTCCTGGATGACCAGTGTTTGAGTCTTCTGGATTATGGAATCATCCACTATGTTACTCTTTCTTAGTGTATAAGCAAACTCAATGTCAAATGAATTAATATTCACTACCCACCTGAACTTTCTAATATTCAATTGACACTATGTAGATATGTATTTGAGAATTTTATTGTCCGTGTAAATTTAAAATTTCTCTCCCAGAAGATAATACCTCTAGTAGCATAAAGCAAGAACCAAGACTAATAGATCAAGGTTTTTCATAGGTTATTTACACTCATGAGGTCTTAGATAGCAATACCCGTACTCTACAACCTGATCTCCTTGTATCAAAAATTCTCCTAGCCTAATTCCTGAAGCATCATAGTAGACAATATAGCTTCTTCTTAACTCTGTAAGAATTCAGATCAGAACTGAATTTAGTCTCCCCTTTACCTCTTGAAAGGTTATCTCATAAGATTATGTCAATTAAATTTCAAACCCTATTTATTTATTCCCATAAGAGTCACTACTATGTGTGAGAAGTCCTGAATGAATCACCTATAATAGCCATCCAATCCCAAGAAGTTTTGTATATCAAATACATTCTTAGGATGATCTCAAGAAACCATAGTGTTCACATTCACTAGGTCAGTAGATACACATGCCTCTAAAATGATATGATCCAAGAAGTAAACCTTACCTATACAAAAGTGTAATTTGATAATATTAGCATATATTTAGTTCTCTCTCAATGTATTTATCACTATCTCAAGATGGTTGGGATGGTCATGTCTAGAAAGAGAATACACCGAGATTTCTTCCACAGATACCACTACAAATGAATCCAGTTATGGGTGGAAAACCCAATTCATCAAGGCCATAAAAATAGTCAATGTGTTTGTAAGGTAGAATGAAATAACCAGATACTCATACAAACCATAATTACTATGAAATGTTTTATTTGGTATTTCTAGCCATCTAACACACACTTGACGGTAGCTCGACCACAAATCAATCATAATGAAACCTGTTGCTCCTCAAATCTGGTAAAAGTGGTCATTTATACGATTCAATGGATACTAGCTCTTAACTATAAGACGATTCAATTGGTTTTAATCCACACACAACCTATGTTTATTACCCTCCTTCTTAGAGAAAAAGATAAGTGAACTCCATGGAGATATATTGGGTCATATGAAACCATTTCCCTCTAAGCATTCCAACTACTTCTTGAGTTACTAGAGCTCTATAGGTGACATCCTATAGGGGGAATGGACACTGGTGATACACTTCAAACTATCTCAATTTAGAAATCCACCTCTTTTACAAAAGGTAAACCAAATAAATCATCAGGGAAGTCATCCCAAAAAGATATACACCATTGGAGGGAATTCTATAAGCTATATTTCTTGATCGCTCATGAATAGACTTGCCGTCTGGGCTATCACCCTACCTTGAATAGTACACTTGGGTCCAACTCAACTCGCAAGGATATCCCGTTCTTCCTTATGAATATAACCACTACCCTTAAGTGATGTGAAAGACACCATACGATGATAGAAATCGACATGGGAATGATAAGGCACTACCTATTCTATATCAATAATGACATCAAAACTAGTCATTTCGAGGACAATGAAATTCCATAAGAAATGGTAACCCACCTATCTCAAGGGGTTACTACTTTCACTAGTGTATACTATCTGATTGGACCCATAATGGTGTTTTGGGTATCATAACACTACATATGTACTTCATCTCATGGCCCATACTTTCCATAATTGCAGTAGATATGAAGGAGTGTGTTTCACCTATATCAAATATGGTAGAAACTAAAGTATATGCTACCAAGATAGTACCTTATATAGTATAATTCCTTGGACTCTACTCCTCATCTATAGGCTGTACTACATATATATGGCCCAAAATGTGGCTTTTAGATGAAACCTAACTAATGAGGGTAGTCACAGTCTGTTGGGGACAAACCTCAGATGTATAACTACCACAACCATGTCTACCTCCCCAGCCTAAACAAATGACAGTAGACCACTTCCCAGCATGGCATGGAGCTACAGATCCTGTACTTCAAAGTATTGTCAACATAGATCCCTTCACAATAGATATTGGAGGAAATATTCAAAAAAAACATTGAAGGTGACCCATCCTACCACAAGCTTGGCACTCGATCAGGTTCCTCATACATTGTGGATTTTATGCCTTGCGCATCCACACTGTTGACACAACACATGGATGTTGGTGTTTGTCATATTGTTGGTACTAAACCCATGCACACCCTCAAAATGGAATTTCTGGAATCTAGGTAAACCAACTCCCTACTAAAAAGCTGAACCGCCCTAGATCACATTAACAAATTCCCTGAGGTTATTCTCTGTGTTCAGGGCCTGGTTCACTATCTCTGAAATAGTGTTCAACCAGAAAATGTTCGCTTGCAATTGGATGGTGTACAAGATCCCATCCTCAAAACATCTCTCAGCTGTCAAGTCATCACTAGTAAGGGTTGGCACAAAACAATGCATCTCGGTGAAATGATAGGAATACTCCATCACCGACATGGCACCATATTGTATGTAAATAAACTCAGAAGCATGGTCTACTTGTAATATATGGTGGAATATATAATCATAAAAGGCTGTTTGGAAGCCTACCCAAAAAATACCCAAATGACCTTATGATTGAGTAATGACATCCCTTAAACATTTAACAGAATCATGAAGTATAATGGTGGTGATATTGAACCTATGCTCTGGAGGCATCTCTAAATTCTCAAAGATAGTTAACATGGCCTCTAGCCAAGATTCAATAGCCTGAGGTCTACCATACCATGAAGATATGGGAGGATGTTGCTACTTAAATTACAACGTCAGCTCCACCATAGTAGCATAAGGCCAAAGATTACCCAATATATATTTCATGAAGTGGAATAAAATATCACAAAACTAAGAATCTGTTTCCAATAAAATATCTGTAGGAGGTTCCTCAAGTTGCACTATAGGAGGTAATACTGGTGGCTCAATGCCCACCACCTCTAGAGCATGGTTTTTTCCACCCTCCTAGAATATGAGATGAGGAGGTAGAGGAAACATAGGTCTATAATTTCTATGTTCATGACTCAAATAATATTTACAATAGATGGAAAATTGGGAAAGAAGGAAATGATAGGTACAAATACTTCCTATAAAAAGTTACACCTCTCAACCTACTCCTAAAGACATGTTTAGGTGATAAAATAGATCATGAAAAACCATAAGAGAAACATCCCACTACCCACTACTAAGGTTGTATAAGTGTATAGGTCTCACAAAACACAACAAAGGTTCCAGTATATGGATTTTCAATTACAATGTATGTAGGAAAAACACTTTACTTTAAAATTGAAATCCCTATTTAACGGTAACCATTTCATTCTAAAAAATCAATTTATTAAGATTTATTCTTAATCATATGGATTTAAATATATCCACCAAGTTAAATTTGTCACCAGTCCTAGCCAATAAAGGCCCATAATCTTTAAAAAATCGTATTGGTACATCAAGTAACTACAACATAACCTTTAAGTCAAGTCTAAGGATTTATCAGGTCATGTATAGTGATTTCATTGAATGAACTACCACTCTTAATTTATTTAAGTACTCACATCATAAATTAAAATTAAAATTCATAAACCAAATAAATTAGTATGTTTCCCCATAGAACCAGCATTTCATTTCTCAAATGTGGCATAATTGGTTAATTAATTTTTCATAATCAACGTATGTAAGAAAAAACCATTTAAATTGATGCATGCACTTTAATTAATCAAATTATGTTCTCCCTACAAGAAAAGTTAGCACATTTAAATATATATCAATCAAGGCACACACAACAAGAAAATTCAATATAGGTAATTCATATATAAATAGAAATATGGTATGGAATAATTCATGGCATTTAATCCTAAAGCGCCTATTATAATTCATGACTTTATACCTCCATGTCGTACCAAGAAAAGAAAAATAAAATCATTAATAATAATATATCAATAATAGTAACATAATTAAACATGTGTGTCACTCAATAGTGTAATAAATGTAACTGTAACAAGCACAAACAAGATAAAAAATAACCCATCCTAGGGAATTTGGGTTTCCCCTGTATGTGGGTTAGTTACTCCTAGGAAGAGGCTCATTATAAAATTATAAAAAGCCATTATCTCCTATTTAATACACAAATATTATGACAAAGGAAAAAGGTATCTGATACCACACTACAACATCCCACCCTAAATTCTACTTAATGGTGCCCCGAGATGGTTTGACACATGACCTCAAGCATGCCTCCCTGTATGCCAATGGTTACTAACTAGAAATGAGGGCCTAGGGTGTGTATGTGGGGAGACTATTCCCTCACGAGTTAGAGTAGACCATAGAGGTAAATAAAAAACATTACAAGAAATGAAATAATATATAGTAAACATCCAAGAATAATAAATAGGGGAAAGAGGAATATTAAATTGATAAAAAAAATTATGACAATTATCAAGTCATGTAACTATAAAGAATAAGGTACATGGAATGAAAGGGAGTAGGCATGTATCACATGCTATAATAAATAAACAAAATTTACAAGTACTAGAATCACACAAATAGTATTGGTCCTCCACTGCCACACTTCATCCTAGTATTTAGACTCAAATATCAAAAGTTGGAAACTTTCATTTATATATAATTCTATCCATGAATTTTACTTAGGTACCAAGGTTTTCCTAAGAATGGTGTGATATATAATCAATAGGACACCACCAATGGTGCCAAAATCAATATAGTATATGCATATAAAATGAGTTGTGTGCCAATAATAAAAAATTAGAGGAAATAATTAAATAAATAATTACATTGGACCGGGTTCCACATGAGATACCCAAACGATTCTACCTACTTCGACCTAAGTTAGATATCTCTAAACCAAGGTGACATGTTGAAGTATAACATAAAGTATAATGGGATGCTATATATGAAGTATCGATATATGGGTCTTTACCAAGCATGTGATTTTGATTTGTGGATGCTTCATTTAATTCAATGGATTATCTTTCTCGGAATTTTATAAAAATAATCCCTTTAATTTAAATAAGGGACATCCTATGCTCATCTATGATGAAACATAACAAGGAACTCGAGTATCACACCAAGAGTGAAATGAATACTCAACATTGTATGAGACCATCCAAGAAACCCCATAAATGGATTCCCAAGTATCACTCTCTAAATGGTGTGAAGATGATAACAAACCTATGAGTCCATCCCAGGTATCTCACATAGGGGAATAAGTATCACTTGTGGCTTGGTATAAAAATCTTGCCACTAATCCCATCTATGATGTCTCCCCTAGGGAATTGAAATTAATCACATGGAGGTAAAGAAAATTCATGGTGATAAGGTCTAAGGCATACCTACTATCCATCCCAATTTATATGAAATTCAATTATAATTCCAATTATAGATCACAAAGATTCTATCCAAGGTGATCCCTAAATGGAATCCCTTGTATCCCCCCAGCTATGTATGAAAGTAAGGATTTATTCATTAACAATTCATATTTGTTAAATAAGAAATTCTAATTATGATAATAAAATTAAGCTATTCAATTCATTTAATTCATGCAATTCAAGGTATGGAATATAACATAGGGCCTAACTCATGGCCTTTCTTCTTTATTAATTTGAATTTCATTTCAGTAGTATCATTTACTATAAGGAAATACACACTTAAAAAGGGTGGTAAAAAATTCAAGGTAAATGGAACTTTGGACTTTAATGTATGGTACACCCATAAGGGTGGATGATGTTAATGAAAACACACAATGACAGTGACTCGCAGGTAGTGAGGGTCATATTACACATGGGAACAAAATTTATTTTAATTAATTTAGAATTAAGGCGGCAATAATTGAAGGTCTGGTGTGAAAAATTATAAATAATGATATAAAATCAAATAAACTTGAGGGAAATAATCTATACCACCTACCTTAGGTTCATAGGACTCTACTCATCTAGTGTTGACCCTTGAATCGATAACTAATGGAAGTAAATAGAAGAATCCTAAAATACCCTGAAAAGAGGAAAAATGATCTCACACAAAAATAGTAGAAGTGATAGGAAGATAAACTATAAATAGAATGAATATGATTGTATATATCACCATGAGGGATACAAAACATTAACTGGTGAAGGATACAGAGATCATATGAGGTAGTTATAAAAATCCCTACTTGGATTGAGGAGAATAGATTTGGGAAAACAACAACTGGAAACAAGAGTTAGGAGAAGGGTTTGAGGATTTTAAAACATTTAAGGTAAAAAAATGTAAATTAATCCATAAAAACTAGGTCGTAGGGTTTGGATACATGGTTTGGAAAACCATGTGCCAACTATGCACCCTTCACTAGCTTGGGACACCCCTCACATGGGCTAGTCACACTGTTTAACTAACCAAGTGAAACGTGTGAAAAAATACATTGATAATAATGTCTAAGACTTTACATGGCCATGTGTCATGGCTTGCATAGTTTTAGAAAAACTTTGCATCCTCCCCTGTGCACTGGGTGACTTGTACGATTGAGTAACATAGTTATCCCTTACAATGTGTTGACCCTATAACTCAAAATGCCTCCCAAATTCCAGATATTTGGGCCCTGAATGAGCCTCATACTCTTCTAAACCACTCCTTATCCTTTAGAGCACATCATTAGTATAAAACAAGTGGTTTTGAATAGTATCATAATATCATGTACCTTTCCATATAATCAAGATGTTACAACATCTATCATCTCAAGATCATGTGTTATATAGTTTTGTTCATTAATATTTAACTGCTTTGATGTATATGAATTAACTTTATCATTCTATATAATGAAACAACCAATTGCCTCATTTTATGCATCACTATATATCAAAAATCCATCATTTCTCAATGGTAGAGTCAAAATTGGATCTTTGACCAATCACTTCTTCAATTCTTCAAAACATTATTCCCATTACTCTATCCATATGAACTTATCCCTTTTACATGTAAGTGTGGTTAATTATTTAGCTAATTAAGAAAAATATTGAACAAATCATTGATAGTAACCTTCCAAACCAATGTAACTATGCAACTCAGTTTTTTTATGTTGGGGTTGGACATTCTTTTAATTCATTTGTCTTTGAAGGATCAACTCAGATTCCATCCTTAGATACAATATGACCAAGAAAATAAAGTCTCTATAGCTATAATTCAAAATTTTTAGACTTAACATATAAATCATTTTCTATAATGGTGTTAAGAATAATCTTTATATGATTTTCATGATCCTTATAGATTTTAGAGTACACTAAGATATCATCAATAAACACCAAAAAAAATTATCGATATATTCCTTGAATACTCTATTCATTACATCCATAAAAAAATAGGGTGAATTATTCAACCCAAATACAATTTCTATAAACTCATAATTTTCATCCCTCGTATAGATTGTTGTATTTAGATCATCATCCTTCTTCACTCACAATTGATGATACCCAAAAAGAATGTCAATATTTGAGAAATACTGATCTCTATGAAGTTGATCAAATAATTCATCAAAGAAATATGATGAATAATTTTACCTTATCATAATATCATTGATTTCCCTATAATAAATGCAGAGCCTCATAGATACATCATTCTTTTTGATGAAATGAATAGGGGATCCCTATGGTGAAACACAAGGGCGTATAAATCCCTTATCACATAACCCTTGTATCGGTTTCTTCAACTCCACTAATTCCAAATTGTCTATACTATATGGATTCTTCAATGTAGACATCACATCCTGGATTGAATTAATAGAAAACTCCACTTCACATTCTAGTGGATTTCTAGGTAATTCCTGAAAAAATACATCAATGCATTCTGATACAATTGGTACATCCTCAATTTTTATATTACTTTTTCATCAATAGATTGTGTTTTCTTTTATTCCTTAAGAATATCATTTAGAATAGATATAGGGGGTGGGTCTAGGAATTAATTTGGTTATGAAGTCTCCATTATAAAGATAAATAATTCCAAATCTTCATCGCGAATCAAATTTTTTTTCTCTTTTTAATAAATTTTTTATTCATATTTTTAAATTCAGTCCATACTAAGGGTTTTATCAAATTAAACCATTGGTATGATAATAAAGTTAGAAAATAGAGAATGTTTATCTATCATAATGGTAACTTCCTAACACATCCTTATTGTCATGATATTTCTACTAGGATTTTTGACAGACAACTCTCTCCTTAAGGTTCTAGGGACATATCTAATTTCTATGGAAAACATAGAATATATAAAAGAGTGTGAGAATACATAATAAAATAAATAATTATCTAAATTAGTAGCTATGAATAAATTAACTTCCACCACATAATTAGGGAATTCAACCTTATCATTAATGATTATATAAGCTTATCCTTCTACCATTTCCCTCTTCTGTGGTAAGTTACCTTGATGCTTGGGAATTGGTTTGAATAATGCCTCATCTATTTAAAGATGAAGCACTGAATAATAATTTTTTCTTTCTTCACCTTGTAATCATTATCCTGATGACCCTTATCACCACACTTATAAAAAACTCTCACTCCCATCAATCGTTTTATAGAATGATTCCTTCCACATTTTTCACATGATGTAAATTTATTTATTATGTTATTTTTATTTAACATGTTACTTTTCCATTGGTGTTCATCGAAACTCTTATTTTATTTATTTACCTTGAACACATTGGATCTATAAAATTTATTCTCCATTTGGATGGCACATAACACTATTTAATAATATGATGAAAAGTTTCAAATCCAATGTCCTTTGAAGACTCAATTTAATACCTTCAAAGAAATGATCACTCTTATTTTCTGAATTATGTATGGAATCTATAGCATACCTTTCTATTCTTCTAGAAGTATCCTCATGTTATGAAAATATCTCTTATTTCTTATTCTTTAATCTAAGGAAATTTTTCTTTATTTCCATTCATTTAGTATGAGGGAAATATTTATAAAATAATGTTACTTTAAAAGTTATCTATTCCATGTTTTATATTTCATCTCTCTTCCTAGAATTCTCGATCAATGAACACCACTAATCAGCATCACCCTCGAGATAATATACTACAAGTACAACCTTTTATCTTTTATCACATACCAAATCCATAAATATCTTTTCATGGGACTTGACACATTTATCAACTACAATTAGATTAATAGTCCCACTAAAATATGGTGGTTTCCACCACATGAAACTATCCAATATAGGTGTATCATGTCATGGAGAATCATGTTTTCTTAATTCAGGTGAGGTCATTAATCATAACCTGAGTACGTTTCCCTAATATGGTCATAATCTGGTCATCTCCAACACTAACTATATTTTATTACTCAGTGGGGAAATCCCTGCATTAACCATGGGTATTTATTCCCTTTCTTCCATTAGGAACCATAAAAAAATAATGGCACAAACTGACTTAGTTCTAAATCCTCATGAATATTGAGCAACAAAATAAAAATTGCTCCAATAGTAAAATTTATCGAATAATATTAGGAATTATAATAATTCCCATGTTATCTATGTTTATTTAAAATATAATTCCAATAATTTCTAATAAACATCCTCTAATGTGAACTATGATAACCCCAACTCCGAAATATGTTAATCAATAGTTATTTAATTATATTGGAATAAGATAAATTGAATCACACCATTAAGGATAGATCAGGTCGGTATTCTTGAAGAAAAAGATACATACATGGATCCCTTATTACATTGGTTATAAAACACAGAACATAAAAAAGGAAAGTAATATGTATCATTTAACTCTTTTAAATATTTCATCTTCATATCGTAGGGAAAGAAAGCAAAATATAGTTGAGCTCAAATGCTCAGTAATGGTTACCTACAGTGGAAAATTTATGATCAAATAAGGAATATCCAATATAGAAAGGTAGATAACTAAAAACGTGTTCCATTTAATAAATAATGTAGTTATGAAATGAATCTATAAATAAAATAACTATGAAAATCACATGGATAAAAAAACCGAATTCGACATGAATGAAATGATTAATATTGGACATTATTATTTCAAGCCTCATGGTACCTCCACTTTAAAAACCTCTCACAAGATTGTTTAAAACTATGGTTAAAGTCCCATTTAATTTGGGAAAATAAATTGTCATATGAGCCTCAATTATTCATATAGGGGCTATCTATAATCTGGTTTTACCTGTAATATAATATCCAAATAATTCCTCATATATTGAATGATCAATTAAATTTATAAACAATTTAAAGTATAAAAAAATATCCATAATTAATAAAGGATATGGATTCATTAACATACTGTATAATGGTTTTAAACATGTTATTAATTTATAAAATATCCCAATTAATATTTATATTATAATATATGACCCACTCTTCTTAAAACTTGTTTGTTAATATTGTTTCATTATTACTCTTGTTTCAGGTTTTAACTATTTTATTTTTTCATGCATGTTTTATCATGTAATTATAGTTCATGTGAATAGAATATAGTTTCATCATCTACATAATGATATTGATGTTATATAAATAATATTTTTATCATTTGATACATTTTAATAATTATTATTTAATGGTGAACATGTAAAATAAATCAAATTGTTTCTTGGTGACGGTAAGTTGTACGTACGTACGAGTGACGATTTCATTTATAAATAATTTAAATGGTATGGAAGAGGATGATATATTGATTTTATAGAACATATATAATTTCATAATTATCATATATATCAATTATTTCCATAATTATAACGATCCAATTAATGTGGTGATGAAAACAATTAAACTGCCGTGTAGAGACGGTAAGCTATATATACGCACACGTGATGTTTTGTTATTCAAAGGATGGATAAAAGGTGGAATATTGTTGTATCATAATAATAATAACATATAAATATATATATGATACTGTATTTATTAATTTATGATGTAATAAACACATTAATATTAAGTATAATAAGAAGTATACTTGAATGTGTCGATAAAAATGATTACCTCTTCTTGGAAAGGCTTCCTTTAGATATATTCTTAGGGGATCTAGGGTTGGAATTTTGGATGTTCTAGAACCTCAATAACTTTGATAAGGATGTTAATAAGATCTATGGGTAGGTTTTTATCTAGATAGATGGGTAAATTTATGTAAATAAGGGAGGAACTAGGATCCCATTTATAATTGAGGTGAGGGGTATCTTTGGAATTACTTAAAATATTAAAATAATAAAAATTATTTTTGAGGTACTAATAGATCCAAACGAATTTATTTCTAATATAGGATTATTATGGTACCAAATTATCTTATGTAATAAATTTTTTAAAATTTTAGGTGATGGTTATACACTTAACTTTTTATTTTACCCTCTTGTTAACCATTTTGACAGTTTTTATACTATTAAAATTTTCTACTTTCTAAGGGTCAATATTGTTACTATAAAATAACTAAAAATTAATGGAATAGTGAAAATTAAATTAACCATATCTAATTAATTAATATAAATTTAATATTTTTAAGATTTTTAATCCTCTAATAAAATATTATTTATTGTAAAATATCAATAATGTCAATTTTTAGAATTATCCATTACATGACTTTAATAATATCAAGACAACATTTATAATTACAAAAAAATATTTTATGATATCCCTAAAAATTAATTTTCATATATAAAATTCATTTATCTCTTTATTTAACTCAAATTACGTTACTTTTAATATTTTTAAGATCATTAATTGGATATTCCCATTAATTGAATAATTACTGCATGAAATTTGTGTATGAATTTAATGTAATTATTTCATCACTAAAAATTGAAAATAAATTTTCATGATTATGATAAATATTTAATATTTAAAAATAATATTTATATTCTACTATAATCTCTATAATATTAATATAATATTTAGGGTTATTTTATAGTTCTTATCATTTTATTTTTAATATTAATTACCAAATTTACCCTTCATCGTGGTAACAAAAAAATGCTAATGTTACTATTCTTATTGAAAAAAAATGAAAGAATCTTATTTAATAAATTAAAACCTCTTGAATTCAAATATGGAATCCAATTTTCAATATTCCAAACAAATAAGTGTCATAATTTAGTAAAAAATGAAAGTGAAAAAATGCAATGAAAAAATTGTTTTTTAGAAAAATGACTTTTAAGTATAAAAATGTTTTTATAATAAATTTAATCATAAAAATTATTCAAATGAACATAATTATACTGTTAATAATAAAATAGAACTAATTTTACTTCGAAACCATTTATAAAATATTACTTTGGAATTTTTTGAAACAAAAATAGAGTTTTCATTTAAAACAGTATTTTGACTATTGACTAGAAAATCAATATTTTGAGAAAAAATAAAAAAAATTATCCCTTAGATACTTTTTCTATGTCGATTAAAAGTTTTATGTTCATTTTATTAAAAAAAATTAAATTATCATAAAATAACAATATATATTTTCTCATGGAAAGTAATCAAAATTTTCGTTGAAGAAAATACATTTTTGAAGAATAAAATGACTAAACAATGTGTATTTATTTCCTATAATAAATTTGTATTTAATATGGAATCTAAATATATTTCATAATATGGTTATTCCTATTCATTCTAAATAATTCAACGTCTAGGTTAAAAGGTCATATTTAAATAATAATATTTGGTGGTTTGTTTAAACATGGTGTTGCAAATTCTATATGTTATCGAAAATAGTCTTATTCATAAAAAATTAGCACATTACATTAATAAACATAATAATTTTTGATTGGTTATTAACTCAATCATCATTTTTTACACAACAAATGGGTCTAACTACACATTGGGTTTGATGTTGTTGGGTGACTTGGTTTGGGTGATTCGCATTCTCATTACAAACCATGATTGTGGATTATTTTCTTTTAATACACCTAAAATTTGAAAGTACTCTTTACCGTAGAAAATAATACCTAGTATATATTATGTAATATAAATTTAAATTAAATTAATCTAATATTTTATAAATAAAATTAAAAATGGTAAATTAAAAATAATAAAAAACACAAAATGAAATAAATGAGATAATTTAGAACAAAACATGTCTTTAAACCATTCTCTATTCAAATGAGATGGTACTAAATAAGTTATGATGATTATAATTATTAAAGAATAAAAAATGAATATAATTTACTTCTAGATTTTTGTTTTAATAAACATATGTTTATTATACAGGTGGCACAAATGTGATGAAATATAAAAGTTCTATGGTAAGGGTTATTTTTCTCAATTTTAATTCCTTAAGATAAGGTTATTATTATCCATAAATTTACTTTTATATGGTGTACATAATTCCTTATTGATATATTATATCTTAAATCTTTTTTTATTCTTGGGATTTTAACCATTATTTAATTTCTCACTTTTCCTTTTCATTTACTCATACATTACCTAATTCATAAGGGTTGATGTTAACATAATTAACTTTTATTAAGTTATAATATTTATTATATAAATTATTCCTTCTATTTTTGTTTCATCCACCTTATGATTTTATTATAATTTAGTCCTTATTGATTTTTAAGGTTTTAAATTCTTCATATCATTTCACATCCATTTGGTTTACAATTCAACCAAACAATTGCTTCTATATAGATTCAACCATATCTATTTTTTATTATCTGGAATATTTTTCTTCTATATATATATATATATATTGTTTTTTATAGTTTCATGAAAGTTCTTCTAGATACTTCAAATATGGTTGAAGTTCGTTTTCTATTATCTTTAGGTTTAGAAAATTGTATGATTGAAGTTAGTTACCTAGGGATATATGTGTAACATCCCAGATAAATGAAGAATATGACATTTTCATATTTATTAATATTTTTGAATTAAATATTAATTTTACTTTAAAGGGGTTTCTATGATCGATAGCGTACATTATACGCAACAACAGGTTTCTTTGAAATCTTACGTTGCACACTAATAATATAATATTATTATTTTAAATGGTAGTTAACTCCTAGTAGTTGTATTGGTGGGAATGAACAAAACTAAATAAAACATGATTATATATGTTTTTTAAATGTATTTACATTTATCCAATAAAAGTTAGCGGCTTAAAATGTGAATGAATCTAATTTTAAGCATAATTTACATTAAAAGGTCGATTTTCCGCCTTTTAATGGAGAAACCTATTTAAATATAGTTTTGTTCAATTTAATATATTATATTTGACCAAATAAAATCCTTCTTTAGAATTGGGACATCAAAATTTACTATGTGTCAATTTTTGGATTTTTCAAGATAAATTTCATTTTTTTAATGAACAGTGAAAAATATTGTATTTTAATTAAAAAGGTCCTTTTAATATAATTTATTTATATGATTATATTATCTTTTTAATTGGTTTTAAAGTTAAATTAAAATATATTTTTACCATTTAATCCAATGTTGGTCATTGGAATTAATTTCACATTGAAATTAGATATAAACAAGTATCAATCTTTTTATAGTTATTGTTTCATAAAAACACGCTATTTGTTTTGATAACGGGAATTAATTTTAAAATTAATTAATGCCACTCCTATGTTCGGAATTTGGATAAATATACATCATATTTGAATTCGGAATATCAAATATATCTTAGGCTGAATTTTTTGTATTTTTCTGAAAAACTTCAATTTATGATGAATAGTGAAACCACTTAGTAGTAGTTAAAAAACCGACTTTTTGATTTAAATGAAATTTTACCGCTTCTGTTAATTGAATTTTGAAAATCCGAAATACATGGTTTTTATCAATAAGTAAAATGTTCTTCAATAAGATGAAAATAATTTTTGGTGAATAGTAACTTTTGACTTTTATTTACTGCGGTTAAAGGTAAATAAGGTAATTCAAGGTAAAAAGAATATTATAATAATTCAAAATTATCTTAACACATTTCCACTCCTTATTTTTTGAGTCATTTACAACCATGGTCATCTTTGGGTCGATTTTGGGACCCCATTTAGCCTCTTGGGAGTGATAATGACAATTTAGATTAATTAACTTAAAGTAAAGGCAAAAATGGCAAAAGTAAATATCTTTTTGTAAATTAATTTTTAGAAGGGGTTATTCAAATTATATTTTCGACTATAAATATTCATTGGAAATATAAAATGATTTCATATATCATGTTATTTTTTTTATAATTTTTAGACATCAAATAATTTAAATTATTTATGACACAATAATGATGGTGTGTTTACCTCATTAATAAATCATTTAAATAAATAAGATTATAATTATTAAAATATTATCCAAAACCTGTCCAATTCCTATTTTATGATTTAATTTAGACCATGAGTCATCTTATCTTCGACTATAATGATTTTTGGACCCTTAGAAACCGAATATCAATATATAATAAAATAATGTTTTCACAATTTCCTAAAGAGCCCCTCCCCTCCCTTATAAAAAGAGACCACTTATAACCAATTACACACACCTCTCAAGACTTTTGGCTCATCCAAACTCTGCCCAATTAATCTCCCTACATCCCTATCCTCCTCCTAGAAGCCTTACCTTAGATAGAAGGCACTTCAATAAGTCCTTTTGTTTAAACCAAAGGGAGTTTCCCAAATTAAAGGTAATGGTTTCCCTTTAATTGTTTTCTTTTATTTTACTTCTCCAAACCCTAAACTCTTTTTATTCCTTTATTTTGTAACAAAACCAGAATACTAAATATGTTAGTATGTTGTTATGAGAATTATTCTAGCTACACTTACACACATCTCCATCTAATGGATGAAGAACATAATGTTTCTATGGATGCAAAACTAACGCCTCACAAAACGATTATTGTTCAAATATCTCCAACCACCTCTCATGGTGGCCATTATGATGGAACTTAATTTATATATGATATATATTATGTTTATATTTTCTTTATTCTTCTGCATTTTCAATTTATATCATGAATCTATGGTTTCCATTATGGGTCAACGCGATAATTTCATTTGAGGAAGTGCGGACTACCGCCCCCTCAAAGTGATATAACTCATTCATACCATATGTGGTACGTATAAAAGATAGATTTAATGTTATTATATATGATAAAATACTGTAATTATAATACTACTATGTATCATTATGTTTTAATTCCATTAAATATGAAATTGAAATGGAAGTAGCGTTCATGCGTACGTACGACTTACCGTCTCCATGAACGATGCATTTCATTTCTTACCTCTAAATGTTATGTACTATTATAAATACATGTATATGATGGATATATATGATATATATAATATCCAAATCATGAATATCATTATGGATAAAATTAACCTTTGACCACATGAACGACATGTAATTATAAGAAGTCCATTTTTGACACAAGTGCCAAATATCGATAAAACGAACGTTATTAACTTAAACGATTACATAATGTTTATAACATGGTAATAAGTGATATAAAAGGAATAATGAACTTTAAAAAGGTTTTTAAGCAAGTATAAATTAAATTTATTTTATTATTCAGGAGATTAAAGAATGAACGGGTCAAGTCGAACAACGAGGTAAGGGATTTTCTTATCTCACTTTCAATTCTGTGAGATTTACATTGTTCGCCACTCATTTATTAAATGTGGTGTATTTTTTACTAACAATTGATATATATTATCATGATTCTCTTTATATTCATGTTATTATATGAATCATTTGGTGGTTATTAACTTTTGGTCATACGACTCAGTTGATTTCAACGTGGTAAAGAGTTTCATCTCACTTTTTATTCTCGTGAGATTCATGCTATATTTTTCACTATTTCCTTTTGTGTGGTGTATTTACTGCCAATGATTGTACTCTTTGTGTAATATACTTTCATTTATGAGTATTTACATATTCATTGTATGATCCTTCTTTCATGTGGCGTATGTTTTGTCAGTTACCAAATCGGTAAGGGAACCTTTCACCCTTCTCTTTTTAAAAGACTTATTTTTGTTATGTATTTTAATTTACATCTTATTATGTTGGGATATGTTATTCTATATCCTTATTGATGTAAATTCTATGTCCATGTGATGAGATACCCTTTTTATCTCATCAACTCATTTTTTGAATTCTAAAGTGACGCCGTTGGGCTTTCAAATTTCTACAAAGGAACTTCTTAACCCAATTTCAATTATTTGGGTTAAACTTATACTTCTGGAATATGTAATCCTAGGAATATGTGTTAATAACCTCTGATTGTTTTAAATTAATATTCACTTATATTGGGTTTATTTATAGTTTTCACACATAATTATGAGATTGATTTATCATTAATTTAAGGATACCATCTTTATAAGGGATTTCATCTCAATTTACATTTCCACTGAGACTTAATTGTTTTTATACACCAACTCACTCTTATGTTGTTCATATACCATCCTTTGAAATATTATATCATGAATCCCTTTATTCTCATGATATTATAAAGTTCTGATTAAAAGGTATTCCACAATTATTTTTATTCAAGCATCTCTCTTTTTGTTAAAAAAATCATTAACTAAAATATCATTTTAAATGTTTTAAAGATTTATTCTTATAAATATTTCACATTAGTGTCCATGTTTTAAAAATATTTTTTAGGATTTATTTACATGGATATTAATGTTTTCAAATGATCATTCATTTAAAAGTATCAAAGTGGTATGGGACACTTTGATTTAAAAATTTCTTTTTAAATGCTTTATGAAAATAGATTGATTATTTCAATATCTTGAAATTAGTTCTTGTTATTTAAAATAAAATATTATTAGAGAACTGTTTACATTTGCAATATTTTATGTGTTATGATGGTACTTGGATATTTTACGGGTGGTTACGTGATAAACCACATAACGGGTGGTGCCGTGAATACCAGTATGGGTGGTTACGTTATCACCTCCAATGCTTTTGGTATGGAAGTCGGTCGTATGGATATTAAATTTAGTGATATGTGTGGAAGTCAACCGTATGGTTATTCCATTTATGTATGTTTATGTCCCAAGTTACCTTTATATGTTATGTGTTCTTTATATTGATTTTTTTTGTAATCCTTTGGTTAAAAAATGGTATGTAATGATCTTTTATTCAGTGAAGAGTATTTACTACTTCATAAAGGTTAAAAGTATTACTTATGTTAAAGTAATCATGGTTCACTTGTTGTTTTGAAAAAATAACTATTTTACTTCTTTGGGTATCCCTTACTGAGCTTTTTATGCTCATCCCAAGTTTTTGAAATGTTTTTCACAGGGCATAATGTTGAATAGGGTCAAGGATGGGATCAAGGAAAAGTCATGCTATCATAAACATTGAACTAGACATGGCACTTTTTTTCAAGAGTTTTTATTTTATGAAAAAAATGGAAACTGTTTAGAAGTGTTTACTTTGTAATCTTTTTGAGATGTAATAGTTATGTCCTAATTCTCTAAAACTATAAACCTAAAAATATCCTCATTGTGAATTATTCATTTAATTCAATATTGTGTAACGTTATAAGGCCGAGTCCTTATAGTTTGTATCAGAGATCAGTTTAGACAACTTTAGGGATTATGAGTTTTCGTTAGACATATGGTCAGACCCTATCTTTTATTTCAGTTAAATCCTTGTTTTATAACTTTTTCAGATCAAGGAAAGTCAGTTAAAAATAGAAGGAGGAGGATCTCAAACGACATTCCTATCTCTTCCTGATGACATTCTTGCAATAATTATTGAAAAGTCATGTTCGGATTATTGTGAAACTTTTTCTAGCATACAAATCAATTGCAAGCATTTGTTTTACAAATAAAACACCTCCGCTATACCTCTTTATCATCGTGGATCATGGGTTGTATTTATAAAAATCCTATTTTCACAATACTATCATATTTTCAAGAAAGGTAAATATTATCAAGGCATTTTAAAATATTTTACCTTCTCACAAGATTTTGAAGCATATTATGATTTAAAAAAACTGCTGAAGAAGGAGACCCTTGAACAACCTATTTATATTTTCTTTTACAATATATTCTCTCAACACATACCTATGGTATTTTAAAAGGACCATTAATTGAATGTTTCAACTCAAATTTGGTCTGAATATTTTATAGAAATCATGTTTTATCAGATGTTTTGAAATTATATGTCATACATGATTATTTTCCAAAACTATTTTTCTATGAACACCTATATGACCCATGTTGTACAAGGTGTATTGGATGGAGGAAGCAAATGATTTTGAATGATATCTAAATCATTGTTGCGATGCATGGACCTTCTACCTACGTGAACTAGATGACGATTAAACCAAATCGACACCATGATCAAGGTACGATGTTCTTCATTTTGGGGATCATTTTATTTTATCATATGGTGGTGAAATAATACTTCAAGAATTAAGATGTTGAGATCATAATGATTTTGGTTGAAAATTATAGGTATAATAAAACAAATGAGGTTAAAACATTTTAGGGTTACTTTTTAGTTTTATAAAAAGGACAACCCATAGGATGGGTGACAACCCATCGCATCCAGAAAGGCTGCAGGAATTAAACCCCCAACCGAAGGGCAACAAGGGTGCATCGCCTACCACTAGCCTAGTTGAAGTCCCTGGTTAGTATGACTTATTATGTTTTTATGGAACATGAATTAGTTGATTTTTGGAACTTATGTTTTATCAAATGGATATACTTATTACAGAAATATGATTTTTTGATTAAGTGATAAAGGTTGTTGTGGATGACGTTCTTTCTTTTTTGAGGAAACACTATATGCCTAAGGAAGATAGAATACTATGGATTTAAATTGTGGAATAATGGTTGAAATTTTATTTTGGAAGAATCTATGTTTTTATTGGGGAAATATGAAGATTTGGTTTATTTATGAAAATGATTAACCTATCATGAAGAACATGTGATTTGGTTAATTACTATTCAATATGAGACTTTCTGAGTAACTGTTGTTCTTTGGTGATAAATGTTATCTTGGAAGACTATGTAATTAAATCTTTATGAGATTTGGGTTTCAATCTTAGTTTTGTTCACTTTTGAAGAATTTTACAGAAATTTGTTTTTTTTGAATGGTCTTTGTTGAACTTTGGGTTTTGTTTGAAAATTTTTGGAGATTAAGCGTAGTTTTTATTTTTGTAAAATATTATATTATTGGGGATTACTTGATCTACTGCTAACCATTTTGGTTTTGGTTAAGGTATAAATACATGGGAAATATATAGTTCATCTTTTTTGGATTCTGTGATTCTCTCGAAGTTGATTATAACACTCTTAATGTGGAAAAAAGTCATCCTAAATACTCATCGTTTGGAGAAAATAAGAGTTTGTGTTAGAAATATAGTAAAAGATGAATGTATACATGAAAAGTATGTATATTTCCTTATGTTTTTAGTTAATATCATAAATAAATTCTTCAACAAAAATAACTTTAAACAAAAACCTTGTCCGTTATCTTTCCCTACTGGGGAATCAAAGACTGTTTAACCCATCACAAGTTTTTGATTTTCTGGTGGTTAACGTTCTCTTAAACATGCTTTATATCACTCTCCATCAAAACATGATGGTTTTTTTCTCCTCCATATCCATGTTTTCATAGAATCCTAGTATCTGTTGTCTTGGGTAAACTTTTTTACTTATCTTCCTTTATTTTAAAGTGATAGTTTTATTGACTCTTTTCTGGATGTGGGGCTTTCAATGAAGTTTCGAAGCCCATTTTTAAAATTGCGAGGATGCAATTCCCAAAAGGGGGGAAGGATGTAACAACACAAATAAATGACGAATATGAAATTTTCATATTTATTAATATTTGTGAATTAAATATTAATTTTTCTTTAAAGGGGTTTCTATGTTCGATAACGTACTTGATACGCAACAATAGGTTTCTTTGCAATCTGACATTGCACACTAATAATATAATATTATTATTTTAAATGGTAGTTAACTCCTAGTCATTGTATTGGTGGGAATGAAAATAACTAACTAAAACATGATTATACATGTTTGTTTAATGTATTTACATTTATCCAATAAAATTTAGAGGCTTAAAATGTGAATGAATATAATTTTAAGCATAATTTAAATTAAAAGGTCGATTTTCTGCCTTTTAATGGTGAAGCCTCTATAAATATAGTTTTGGTCATTTTAATACATTCAATTTTACCAAATAAAATCATTCTTTATAATGGGGACATCAAAATTTACTTTGTGTCAATTTTTGGAATTTTTCCAATAAATTTCATTTTTTAATGAATAGTGAAAAATATTGTATTTTAATTCAAAAGTGCATTTTAATCTAATTTATTTATATGGTTAGATTATCATCTTAATTGGTTTTAAATTTAAATTAAAATATATTTTTACCATTTAATCCAATGTTGGTCATTAGAATTAATTTCACTTTGAAATTGGACATAAACAAGTATCAATCTTTTGATAATTATTATTTCGTAAAATCACGCTATTTGTTTTGATAATGGGAAATAATTTCAACATTAATTAATGGAACTCCTATGTTTTGAATTTCAAAAAATAGACTTCATTTTTGAATTCGGAATATAAAATATTTCTTTGGATAAAGTTTTGGTATTTTTCTGAAAAACATCAATTTTTGATGAATAGTGAAACCACTTAGTAGTAGTTAAAAAACTGACTTTTTGATTTAAATGAAATTTTACCACATCTGTGAATTGAATTTCAAAAATCCAACAAACATGGTTTTTATCAAGAAGTAAAATTTTGTTCAATAAGATGAAAAATAATTTTTAGTGAATAGTAACTTTTGACTTTTATTTACCGCGGTTAAAAGTAAATAAGGTAATTCAAGGTAAAACAAATATTATAATAATTCAAAATTACCTTAACACTTGTCCAAAACTTATTGGTTGTGTCATTTACGATCATGGGAATCTTTGGGTCTATTTTGGGATCTCGTTGAGCCACTTGGGAGTGATAATGACAATTTAGATTAATTAACTTAAAGTAAAGGCAAAACTGACAAAAGAAAATATCTTTTAGTAAATTAATTTTTAGAAGGGGTTATATAAATTATATTTTCTACTATTAATATTCATTGGAAATATAAAATGATTTAATATATCATGGTATTTTTGTTATAATTTTTAGACATTAAATAAGTTGAATTATTTATGACACAATAATGATGCAGTGATTACCTCATTAATAAATCATTTAAATAAATAAGATTATAATGATTAAAATATTATTCAAAACCTGTACAATTCATATTGGATGATTTTATTTCGACCATGAGTAATATTATCTTCAACTACAATGATTTTTGGACTATTAGAAACTGAATATAAATATATAATAAAATAATGTTTTCACACCTTCCTAAAGATCCCCTCCCCTCCCTTATAAAAAGAGACCACTTCTAACCAATTCCACACACCTCTCAAGAATTTTGGCTCGTCAAAACTCTGCCCAATTAAGCTCCCTACATCACTACCCTCCTCCTAGAAGCCTTAACTTAGGGATAAGGCACTTCAAGAAGTCCTTTGGTTCAAACCAAATAGAGTTACCCAAATTAAAGGTAACAGTTTCCCTTAAATTATTTTCTTTTATTTTACTTCTCCAACCCCTAAACTCTTTTTATTACCTTCTTTTGTAACTAAACCAGTATCCTAAATATACTAGGATGTTGTTATGAGAAGGATCCGAGCTAGACTTACACACACCTCCATCTAATGGATGAATAACATAATGTTTCTGTTGATGGAAAACTAACGCCTCATGAAACGATGATTGTTCAAATATCTCCAACCACCTCTCATGGTGGCCATTATGATGGAACTGTATTTATATAAGATATATATTATGTTTATGTTTTATTTATTCTTTTGTATTTTCCATTTATATCATGACTTTATGGTTTCCATTATGGGTAAACGCGATAATTTCATTTGAGGAAATGCGGACTACCGCCCCCTCAAAGTAATATGAATCGTTCATACCATATGTGGTACATATAAAGGATATATTTAATGATATTATATATGATAAAATACTAGAATTTTAATACTATTATGTATCAGTATGTTTTAATTCCATTAAATATGAAATATAAAAGGAAGTAGTGTTCATGCGTACGTACGACTTACCGTCTCCATGAATAGTGCATTTCATTTCTTACCTCTAAATGTTATGTACTATTATAAATACATGTATATGCTGGATATATATGATATATATAATATCCAAATCCTGAATATCATTATGGATAAAATTAACCTTTGACCACAACAACAACATGTAATTATAAGAAGTCCATTTTTGACTCAAGTGCCAAATATCGAAAAAATGAACATTATTAACTTAAATGATTACATAATGTTTGTAACATTTTTAATAAGAGATATAAAAGGAATAATGAACTTGAAAGTGGTTTTAAGCAAGTATAAATTAACTTTATTTTATTATTCATGAGATTAAATAATGAATGGGTCAAGTCAGACAACAAGGTAAGGGATTTTCTTATCTCACTTTCAATTCTGTGAGATTTCCATTGTTCGCCACGAATTTATTGAATGTGGTGTATTGTGTTCTTCCAATTGGTATATATTATCTTTATTCTCTTTATATTCATGTTATTCTATGAATAACTTAGGTGTTATTAACTTTTGGTCATACGACTCAGTTGATTACAATGCGGTAAAGGGTTTCATCTCACTTTTTATTCCCGCGAGATTCATGCTATATTTGCCACTTTTTTCTTTTGTGTGGTGTATGTAATGCTGATGATTGTACTATTTGTGTAGTATAATTTCATTTATGAGTATTTAAATATTCATTTTATGATCCTTCTTTGATGTGGCATATGTTTTGCAAGTTACCAAATCGGTAAGGGAACCTTCCACCCTTCTTTTTTTAAAAGACTTCTTTTTGTAATGTCTTTTAATTTACAACTTATTATGTTGGGATATGTTATTATATATCCTTATTGATGTAAATTTTTTGTATAAGTGATGAGATACCCTTTTTATCTCATCAAATCATTTTTTTAATTCTAATGTGACGCCGTTAGGCTTTCGAATTTTTGCAAGGGAACTTCTTAACCCAATTTCAATTCCTTGGGTTAAACTTGTACTTCTTGAATATATCGTCCTATGAATATGTTTGAATGACCTATGATTGTTTTATAATTAATATCAACTTATATTTGGTGTATTTATATTTGTCACACATAATTATGAGATTTATTTATCCTTAATTTTAGGATACCATCTTTATAAGGGATTTCATCTCAATTTACATTTCCACTAAGACTTCATTGTTGTTATAAACCAACTCACTCTTATGTGGTGTATATACTGTCATTTGACATATTATATCATGAATCCCTTTATTTTCATGATATTATAATGTTCTGATTAAAAGTTATTCCTCAATTATTTGTATTTAAGTGTCTCTCTTTTTGTTAAAAAACTCTTTAACTAAAATTTCGTTTTAATTGTTTTAAAGATTTATTCTTCTAAATATTTCACATTAATGTCCATGTTTTAAAAATGGGATTTAGGATTTGTTTATATGAAATTAATATTTTCAAATGATAATTCATTTATAGCTTCAATGTGGTATGGGACACTTTGATTCAAAAATCTCTTTTTAAATGTTTTATGAAAATGGATTGATTATTTCAATATCTTGAAATTAATTCTTGTGATTGAAAATGAAATATTATTAGAGAAATGCTTACATTTGAAATATTTTATGTGTTATGATGGTACTTGGACATTTGATGGGTGGTTACGTGATAAACTATATAACGGGTGGTGCCGTGAATACCAGGACGAGTGGTTACGTTATAACCTCCAATGCTTTGGGTATGGAAGTCGGCTGTATGGATATTCCATTTAGTGATGTGTGTGGAAGTAGACCGTATGGTTATTACATTTATGTATGTCTATGTCCCAAGATACCTTTATATGTTATGTGTTATTTATATGTTTTTTTTGTAATCCTTTGGTTAAAAAATGGTAAGTAATGATCTTTTATTCAGTGAAGAGTATTTACTACTTCATAAAGGTTAAAAGTAATACTTATGTTAAAGTATTCATGGTTCACTTAATGTTTTGAAAAACTAACAGTTTAACTTTTTTGTGTATCCCTTACCGATCTTTTTATACTCATCCCAAGTTTTTGAAATGTTTTTCACAGGACATAATGTGGAATAGGTTCAAGGATTGGATCAAGGAAAAGTCAAGCTATCTTAAACATGGAACTTGACATGACTCTTTTTTTCAAGAGTTTTTATTTTATGAAAAGAAATGGAAACTGTTTATAAGTGTCTACTCTATAATATTTTTGAGATGTAATAGTTATGTCCCAATTCTTTAAAACTCTAAACCTGAAAAGATCCTCAATGTGAATTATTCATTTAAGTCAATATTATGTAAGGTTATAAGGTCAGGTCCTTATAGTTGGTATCAGATGTCGGTTTAGACAACTTTAGGGATTAGGAGTTTTAATTAGACATATGGTTAGTACCTATCTTTTATTTTAGTTAAATAGTTGTTTTATAACTTTTTCAGATCAAGGAAAGTCAGTTAAAATGGAAGGAGGAGGATCTCAAATGACATTCCTATCTCTTCATAATGACATTCATGCAATAATTATTGAAAACTCATGTTCGGATGATTGTGAAACTTTTTCTAGCGTACAACTCACTTGCAAGAAATTGTTTTAGATATCAAACACCTCCACTATACCTCGTTATCATCGTGGATCATGGGTTGTATTTAGACAAATCCTATTTTCACAATATTCTCATATTTTCAAGAACAGGAAATATTATCAAGGAATTTTCAAATACTTTACCTTACCACAAGATTTTGAAGCATATTATGATTTTTTAAGAAAAGTGCTCAAGAAGGATACTCTTGCGCAACCTCTTTATATTTTATTTTACAATATAGTCTGTCAACACATACCTATGGTATTTTAAAAGTACCATTAATTGAAAGATTTAACTCAAATTCGGTCTGACTATTTTATAGAAATCATGTTTTATCAGATGTTTTGAAATTATATGTCATACATGATTATTTTCCGAAAGTATTTTTCTGTGAACACCCATATGACCCATGTTGTACACGGTGTATTTGGATGGAGGAATCAAATGATTTTGAAGGATCACTAAATCATTGTTGTGATGCATGGACCTTCTACCTATGTGAACAAGATAACGATGAAACCAAATGGACACCATGATCAAGGTATGATGTTCTTCATTTTGGGGATCATTTTATTTTATCATATGATGTTGAAATAAGAAATCAAGAATTAAGATGTTGAGATCATAATGAATTTGGATTAAAATTAGAGGTATAATGAAATCATTGACGTTAAAACATGTTAGGGTTACTTTTGAGTTTTATAAAAAGAACAACCCGTAGGATGGGTGACAACCCATTGCATTTGGAAAGGCTGCAGGAATCGAACCCCCAACCGAAGGGTGACAAGGGTGCATCACCTACCACTATCCTACTTGAAGTCCCTGTTTAGTATGACTTATTATGTTTTTATGTAACATGAATAAGTCGATTTTTGTAACTTATGTTTTATCAAATGGATATACTTAGTATAGAAATATGATTTAGTGATTAAGTGAAAAAGGTTGTTGTGGAAGAAGTTTTTTTTTTTTGAGGAAACACTATATGCCTAAGGAAGATAGAATACGGTGGATTTCAATTGTGGAATAATGGTTGAAATTTTATTTTGTAAGAATCTATGTTTTTATTGTGGACATATGACGATTTGGTTTTTTTATGAAAATGATTAAACTATCATGGAGAACATGTGATTTGGTTAATTACTTTTCAATATCAGGCTTTCTGAGTAACTCTTGTTATTTGGAGATAAATGTTATCTTGTAAGACTATGTAATTAAATCTTTATGAGATTTGGGTTTCAATCTTAGTTTGGATCACTTTTGAAGAATTTTATAGAATGTTTTTTTTAATGGTCTTTGTTGAGCTTAGGGTTTTGTTGAAAAATTTTGGAGATTAAGAGTAGTATTTATTTTTGTAAAAGATTATCCTTTTTGGAGATTACCTGATCTGGTGCTAACCATTTTGGTTTTGGTTAAGCTCTAAAGACATGTGAAAAATATAGTACATCTTTTGTGGATTATGTGATTCTCTTGAAGTTGATTATAGCGCTCTTAATGTGAAAAAAGTCATCCTGAATACTCATCGTTTGGAGAAAATATGAGTTTGTGTTAGAAATCTAGTAAAATATGAATGTCTACATGAAAAGTAAGTATATTTCCTTATGTTTTTAGTTATGATCATAAATAAATTCCTCAACTAAATGTAACTTCAAACAAAAACCTTGTCCATTAACTTTTCATACTGGGGAATTGAAGACTGTTTAACCCATCACAAGTTTGTGATATTATGGTGGTTAACTTTCTCATAAACATGTTTTCTATCACTCTCCATCAAACCATGATGGTTTGTTTTCTCCTCCATATCCATGTTTTCATGGAATCCTAGTATCTGTTGTCTTGGGTAACCATTGTACTTATCTTCCTTTATTTTAAAGTGATAGTTTTATTGACTCTTTTTTCAATGTGGGGATTTCAATGATGTTCCAAAACCCAATTTTAAAATTGCGAGGATGCAATTCCCAAAAGGGGGAAGGATGTAACATCTCGGATAAATGATGAATATGAAATTTTCATATTTATTAATATTTGTGAATAAAATATTAATTTTACTTTAAAGGGGTTGCTTTGTTCGATAGCGTACCCGATACGCAACAATAGGTTTCTTTGAAATCTTACGTTGCACACTAATAATATAATATTATTATTTTAAATGGTAGTTAAGTCGTAGTCGTTGTATTGGTGGGAATGAACAAAACTAAATAAAACATGATTATACAAGTTTTTAAAATGTATTTACATATATCTAATAAAAGTTAGAGGCTTAAAATGTGAATGAATCTAATTTTAAGCATAATTTACATTAAAAGGTTAATTTTCCGCCTTTTAATGGAGAAGCCTCTTTAAATATAGTTTTGATCAATTTAATACATTATATTTTACCAAATAAAATCCTTCTTTAGAATGGGGACATCAAAATTTACTTTGTGCCAATTTTTGGAATTTTTCCTATAAATTTCATTTTTTTAATGAATAGTGAAAAATATTGTATTTTAATTCAAAAGTGTCTTTTAATATAATTTATTTATATGGTTAGATTATCTTTTTAATTGTATTTAAAGTGAAATTAAAATATATTTTTACCATTTAATCCACTGTTGGTCATTAGAATTAATTTTACTTTTGAAATTGGACGTAAATAAGTATCAATCTTTTGATAGTTGTTTTAAAGGTTGGGGACGAAGCCTAATTTTTATTTTGAAATCAAATAAAAGACCTCTTTTAACTCAGTAGAGAGAGATCCATTACATAGTCTGAAGTACCAGTGGGCTTGTTGCACATTACATAGCCCGTAGTCCCAATTTTTTGGCCAAATTGCCATTTTGTGAATAGTAACCCAATTGGTACAGTACCCGTACAGTGCCACCCCTACTACAGTGCCCTGCCGCTGCTACAGTACCCACATATCTACAGTACTACCACCACTACATTACTGCTATTGTAATGCTACAGTACCTGCGCCCAATGGGTTTTGAACCCCCATTTTTCATGTAGTATTATAGGGTTCTTACCACTAACCCCCAATTTTTTGATAGTTATTGTTTCTTAAAAACACGCTATTTGTTTTGATAATGGGAATTAATTTTAAAATTAATTAATTCCACTCCTATGTTTGGAATTTGGAAAAATATACATCATTTTTGAATTCAGAATATCAAATATATCTTAGGCTGAATTTTTTTTATTTTTCTGAAAAACTTCAATTTATGATGAATAGTGAAACCACTTAGTAGTAGTTAAAAAACTGACTTTTTGATTTAAATAAAATTTTACCGCTTCTGTGAATTGAATTTCGAAAATCTGACATACATGGTTGTTATCAATAAGTAAAATGTGTTTCAATAAGATGAAAATAATTTTTGGTGAATAGTAACTTTTGACTTTTATTTACCGCGGTTAAAGGTAAATAAGGTAATTTAAGGTAAAAAGAATATTATAATAATTAAAAATTACCTTAAAACTTGTCCACACCTTATTGGTTGAGTCATTTACGAACATGGTCATCTTTGGGTCAATTTTGGGATCCCGTTGAGCCACTTGGTAGTGATAATGACAATTTAGATTATTTAACTTAAAGTAAAGGCAAAAATGACAAAAGCAAATATCATTTAGTAAATTAATTTTAAGACGGGGTTATATAAATTATATTTTTGACTATAAATATTTATTGGAAATATAAAACTATTTCCTATATCATGGTTGTTTTTTTATAATTTTTAGACATCAAATAATTTAAATTATTTATGACACAATAATGATGCAGTGTTTACCTTATTAATAAATCATTTAAATAAATAAGATTAAAATGATTAAAATATTATCCAAAACCTATCCAATTCCTATTGGGTGATTTTATTTCTACCACGAGTCATCTTATCTTCTACTATAATGATTTTTGGACCATTAGAAACCGAATATCAATATATAATAAAATAATATTTTCACACTTTCCTAAAGAGCCCCTCCCCTCCCATATAAAAGGACACCACTTTTAACCAATTCCACAAACCTATCGAGCCATTTGGCTCATCCAAACTCTTCCCCATTAAGCTATCTACATCCCTCTCCTCCTTCTAGAAGACTTAACTTAGGTATAAGTCACTTTAAGATGTCCTTTGGTTCAAACCAAAGGGAGTTACACAAATTAAAGGTAATAGTTTCCCTTAAATTGTTTTCTTTTATTTTACTTCTCCACCCCCTAAACTCTTTTTATTCATTTATTTTGTAACAAAACTAGTACCCTAAATATACTATGTTGTTTTTATGAGTAGTATTCGAGCAACACTTACACACACCTCCATCTAATGGATGAAGAACATAATGTTTCTATGGATGGAAAACTAACGCATCACGAAATGATGATTAGTCAAATATCTCCAACTGCCTCTCATGGTGGCCATTATGATGGCACTGTATTTATATATGATATATATAATGTTTATTTTTTTTTATGCTTCTGTATTTTCCATTTATATCATGAATTTATGGTTTCCATTATGGGTAAACGAGATAATTTCATTTGAGGAAGTGCGGGCTACCGCCCCCTCAAAGTGATATGACTCGTTCATACCATATGTGGTACGTATAAAATATAGATTTAATGATATTATATATGATAAAATACTGGAATTATAATTCTACTTTGTATCATTATGTTTTAATTCCATTAAAAACGTAATAGAAATGTAAGTAGTGTTCATGTGCACGTACGACTTACCGTCTCCATGAACGATGCATTTCATTTCTTACCTCTAAATGTTATGTACTATTATAAATACTTGTATATGATAGATATATATTATATATATAATATCCAAATCATGAATATCATTATGAATAAAATTGACCTTTGACCACATGAACAACATGTAATTATAAGAAGTCCATTTTTGACTCAAGTGCCAAATATCGAAAAAACGAACGTTATTAACTTAAATTATTACATAATGTTTATAAAATGGTAATAAATGATATAAAAGGAATAATGAACATGAAAAAGGTTCTTAATCAATTATAAATTAACTTTAGTTTATTATTCATGAGATTAAAGAACGAATGGTTCAAGTCGGACAACGAGGTAAGGGAATTTCTTATCTCACTTTCAATTCCGTGAGATTTCCATTGTTCGCCACTAATTTATTGAATGTGTTGTATTGTGTACTGCCAATTTATATATATTATCAGTATTCTATTTATATTAATGTTATTCTGTGAATAATTTTGTGGTTATTAACTTTTGGTCATGCAACTCAGTTGATTACAACGTGGTAAAGGGTTTCATCTCACTTTTTATTCCCATGAGATTCATGCTTTATTTGCCACTATTTCATTTTGTGTGGTGTATGTAATTTAAATGATTGTAATATTTGTGTAATATAATTTCATTTATGATTATTTACATATTAATTGTATTATTTTTCTTTTATGTGGCATATGTTTTGTAAGTTACCAAATCGGTAAGGGAACCTTTCACCCTTCTATTTTTAAAAGACTTCTTTTTGTTATGTCTTTTCATTTACATATTATTAAGTTGGGATATGTTATTATATATCCTTATTGATGTAAATTTTATGTCCAAGTTATGAGATACCCTTTTTATCTCATCAACTCATTTTTTTAATTCTAAAGTGACGTCATTTGGCTTTCGAATTTTTGCAATGGAACTTCTTAACCGAATTTCAATTCTTTGGGTTAAACTTGTACTTCTTGAATATGTCATCCTATGAATATGTGTGAATGACCTCTGATTGGTTTACACTTAATATCCACTTATATTGGGTGTATTTATATTTTTCACACATAATTATGAGATTTATTTATCCTTAATTTAAGGATACCATCTTTATAAGGGATTTCATCTCAATTTACATTTCCACTGAGACTTCATTGTTATTATACACCAAATCACTCTTATGTGTTGTATATATTTTCCTTTGACATATTATATCATGAATCCTATTATTCTAGTGATATTATAAAGTTCTGATTAAAAGTTATTCCTCAATTATTTGTATTCAAGCATCTCTCTTTTTGTTAAAAAACTCTTTAACTAAAATATTGTTTTATATGTTTTGAAGATTTATTCTTCTAAATATTTCACATTAATGTCCATGTTTTAAAAATGGGTTTTCGGATTTATTTATATGGTCATTAATATTTTCAAATGACAATTCATTTATGATCTTGAAAGTGGTATGGGAGACTTTGATTCAAAAATATCTTTTTAAATGGTTTATGAAAATGGATTGATTATTTTAATATCATGAAATTACTTCTTGTGATTGAAAATGAAATATTATTAGAGAAATGTTTACATTTGCAATATTTTATGTGGTATGATGGTACTTGGAAATTTGACAGGTGGTTACGTGACAAACCGGATAACAGGTGGTGTCGTGAATACCAGGACAGGTGGTTACGTTATAACCTCCAATGCATTGGGTATGGAAGTTAGCCATATGGCTATTCCATTTAGTGATATGTGTGGAAGTCATCCGTATGGTTATTCCATTTATGTATGTTTATGTCTCATGTTACCTTTATATGTTATGTGTTCTTTATATGGTTTTTTTGTAATACATTGGTTACAAAATGGTAAGTAATGATATTTTATTCAGTGAAGAGTATTTTCTACTTCATAAAGGTTAAAAGTATTACTTATGTTAAAGTATTCATGGTTCACTTTTTGTTTTGAAAAACTAACAGTTTTAATTTTTTGTGTATCCCTTACTGAGCTTTTTATGCTCATCCCAAGTTTTGGAAATGTTTTTCACAGGACATAATGTGGAATAGGGTCAATGATGGGATCAAGGAAAAGTCATTCTATCTTAAACATGGAACTAGCATGACTCTTTTTTTCAAGAGTTTCTATTTTATGAAAAAAATGGAAACTGTTTAGAAGTGTCTACTTTGTAATCTTTATGAGATGTAATAGTTATATCCTAATTCTCTAAAACTCTAAACCTGAAAAGATTATAAATGTGAATTATTCATTTAATTCAATATTATGTAAGGTTATAAGGCCGGGTCCTTATAATATGGGTATATTATAGATATTAGTATGTAAATATAGATGATTGAGGAACTAGTGTATGGTTTTTTTGTGACTGTTAAGGGAGTTTATATGTGTGTGTGTGTGATTTTATGAAATGTTGTTGGATTATATGATATTATTTTTCTACTATATGTTTATTATATGGTTATGTAATGGTTTCTGAATGGGTTTTGAGTTACCTTATGTTGATATTGTATAAGGTATATTTTATTCCCACCATAGGTATATTTTTTATAGTTTTAGTTGTATCAATATACACTACTGGAATGCTGGCCTTTCCCCACGGTTAGATACCAACGGTTCTATGAAACCGTTGGGGAAGGAGGTTTTTACCAACGGTTCATTAGAACCGTTGGCATAGAGGTTTCCAGGGAGCTTTTTCTCAACAGTTCATGAGAACCGTTGGGATAGATGGTTTTTTACCAACGGTTCATGAGAACCGTTGGCATAGATGAGGTTTTTGCAGGTTTTTCCCAACGGTTCTACAGAACCGTTGGGATAGATATACATATGCCAACGGTTTTTAAGAACCGTTGGCAAAGGTCCTCCCCAAATTCCCAGCCGCCTGTTCTCTCCCCCATTCGCGATACACAACCCTAAAACGGGAGCAGCAGCCGATTTAGGCGATTTTGGAGGTACTGTCGGCCTTCAATTTTCCAGCTCTTATTCAGGTTATTCTTCTTCTTAACTGAAAATGTATTCAAATGTTTGGATAGTATTTAAACCTATTTTCATTTTTCCCATCAGTTTAGGTGATTTTGGTGCTACTGCCGGCCGGACCAGCCTAAGGGTGAGTTTTCTTGAAAATTCTTTTTGGATTTTACCCCTTGAACATGGGATGTCATTTGTGAAAGGTTATATAAATCGAATTGATTGTTCGATTTCTGAATTGAATTGTAAATTAAATTAATTAAGGGTATTTTATGGTTTGCATTCCCCTTTTAACACATGAATGCCAATTATTTTTTAACACATGTTTTAATTGTATTGCCTTGCCAATGTGAGTAAAGTAAAGACTATGCTATGAATCTATGAAATTGGATTGAATTTATCTTATATTTTATGTTACCATGTTAGATATATTATAACTAATGCATGTGATATCTTTATAGCCTTGTTAGGAGTGTTCTATTAAAAATTCCCATGTGAGTGCTTGAATTTTCATTGAATTGCTAGCCATTATGAGTTATGTTGAGACCATGATATGGAATTGATTGATTAAGCAAGGGAATCTCATTATCTTGTCATTACAACATGAGTAAATGAAGCTTCATTCTTTTCAGGTTATTATTTGATTGATTCGCCATTTTGAGGTGAGTTGTATTAAATACCTTAGTTTTTGACCTTGGTATGTTTAATGAATTGTTTAAATGAAATGGAATTCATTAAATGATTAATAGTAAATAGTGATACATGGATTCTATTAGGATGCCAGGTATATAATCTTGTTTCTATTAACTTATACGCTTTATGTGATAAATGGATTCACAGTGGAATTCCACGGATAGACTCATTTCTTTGAATATTGATTAAGCCATGGGTGATACATGGATCCAAGGGAGGGATTCCATAGATAGACTTATTGAATGTAGAATTATATTCCAATTGATACATGGATTCTTATGATAATTCCATAGATAGACTTATTGAATGTAGAATTATATTCCAATTGATACATGGATTCTTATGATAATTCCATAGATAGACTTATTGAATGTAGAATTATATTCCAATGATATGCGTCATGTGTGGTGGTGGTGTGGTTTATGTGTTTTATGGTAGTAGTGAAGTGTGTGATTATGTAGTTAATGTGAACCCATAGGTTGAGTATTTTGTCCTATCTATATATCATGTATTTTTATGTTATTTCTACACATTCCCAACCAGAGTTGGATAAACTTACCAACGATCAGAGGTTTTGAGTTATGGGTATTTTTTCTAATATCTAGGATGGTGGTTATATGTTTGGATAGCTACCATGTCTTCCCTACTCTTCCTTCAAAAGTGATTGACCATGTGTTTTTAGGCAAGATGCGATGTGATTGTCCATGTGTCTTCAGGTGAGATGTACTATGATTTCCCTAGTGTTTTTCGGTGAGGTGTGATGTGATAAGGCTATAATAAGATGTGGCATGTGGTTGGGGTCATGTAGGGTAGGAGGATGGCACAAGGTTGATGTTATTCATGTTCATGATACCCTACTAATATGGTTATGGGATGAGTCATGCTGTTATGTGATATAACACATTAAGTTCTTGTTGGTTTTACATTTTTTCAATAACACATTTGTATGTTTTTTTGACATGTGTAGTTGATACCTTGATTATTTTCTTCCTTTATCGTTTACTTAAATGTATATTCTATTATAGTTAATTCCTATTGAATTGTTTATGACAAAATGACTTATATAAATTCTTTTTACAGAATGGACAGAAGTTGGATGTATGAAACCGATCGGATCTCAGATGATTTTCAAAACAATTTGGAGAGCTTTATAGATTTTGCATTTCACAATGCTTCAGATAGTGGTCGCATACACTGCCCATGTTCCAATTGTGTTGGTAGACCTTGGTTGAGCCGTGAAGAAGTCAGATACCACATAACCAAAAATGGGTTTCAAGCAAACTACTTTCTGTGGTATCACAATGGGGAGAAAACGAAATCTCAAATTGGTGATGATCGAAATGAAAAGACTGGAATGGAGAATTTGTTAGATGATCAGTTTCCGTTTATTCGTCATCATGAAAAAGAAAGGATTTCGACTCAAGAAGACTTCGATATGAGGACAGCTGATGCATCTAGTGAAAATGATGATATTGATAGGGTGAAAAAATTGAATGATGCTTCCACGACTCCAGTATATCGGCAATGCGATAAAATGAAAAAGCTGGAATTTTTAATCCGATTATTTCATGGGAAAACTATGTATGGGATTTCTAATACAGCAATCGATTACATTCTTACCCTCTTGAAGGATTTACTTCCAGATGATGCAGATATTCCCTCAAACCACTATATGGCATGGAAGTTAGTTGAGGAACTTGGATTTTCAAGAAACAAAATTCATGCTTGCCCGAAAGATTGCAGTTTATTCTGGGAGGAAACCACTGAATGAAATGATTGTATAAAATGTGGCACATCCCGCTGGAAGTCAAAATCTGATGGAACACCATCCCGCGTTCCACAGAAAGTAATGTGGCACTTTCCATTGATCCCCAGACTCCAGAATCTTTTTATGTCTGATGACATATCAATAAAAATGAGATGGCATGATACCGAGAGAAAGAAGACTGATGATGAGTTGGTTCATCCTGCAGATGGATTTGCATGGAAGAGATTTGATGCTCGACATCCTGATTTTGCAGCTGACGTGCGTAATGTGAGGCTAGGTCTTTCATGCGACGGTTTTAATCCGTTTGGGCAGATGCTTACTTCGCACAGTACATGGCCAGTTTTTATACACATTTATAATCTTCCCCCATGGTTGTGTATGAAAAAACCTTTCACTTTCATGAGTATACTCATATCTGGTCCTTCTGATCCTGGCATTGATATTGATGTATACATGCAACCTTTAATAAAAGAGTTGAAGCTTCTTTGGGATGTGGGTGTGCGCACATACGATGCATGTTCGAAAGACATATTTCAGATGCGCGCTGCGCTTATGTGGACAATCAATGATTTTCCGGCTTATGCAATGATGTCTGGATGGAGCACGAAGGGGAAACTGTCATGTCCAGTTTGTATGAAGAATACACGATCCAGAAGACTGAAACATCGTTGTAGTTTCAGTTTTATGGGACATCGACGATTTTTGCCAAAGGATCATCCATATAGAATGAATCGTCGAAGATTTGATAATACTATAGAGACCGATGATCCACCTCAGCGTATGTCTGGAACTGATGTGCTTAATGAATTGAAAGATTTCAGTTTTTCGTTCGGGAAGGGTCAAATGAAATCTGGAAAGAGAAAGAATGTTTCCACAGAAACCTGTTACAATTGGAGGAAGAGGAGTATCTTTTTTGATTTGCCTTATTGGTCAACCAATTTGCTACGTCATTGCTTAGACGTAATGCATATTGAAAAGAATATATGTGAAATGTTGCTTTCAGTTCTTCTAAATGTCAAGGGGAAGACAAAAGATGATTTACGATCTCGACGTGACTTGGTGGATTGGGGCATCAGACCAGAATTGCATCCTGTGCGTATCAGTGAAAATAAATGGAAACTTCCATGTGCTTCTTATGCGATGACACCTACTGAAAAAAAACAATTTTTGGAAGTATTAGAGACTATTAGAGTTCCTGATGGCTATTCAAGCAACATATCTAAACGGGTCAACAGAAGAGAGTTGAAGCTAAAATCTTTGAAGACTCATGATTATCACGTTCTACTGCATGAGTTGCTTCCAATAGCAATCCGTCATCTTTTGTCCAATAATGTAAGGGTGGGTGTTATTCGGTTGTGCCATTTGTTTAGAGATCTTTGTGCTAAGAAGTTGTCCAAGTCTTTCTTGCAAAAAATGTTGACAGATGCCCCATTAATTTTGTGTGAGTTAGAGAAAATATTTCCCCCATCATTTTTCACATGCATGCTGCATCTGACTGTCCATATTCCAACTGAAATACTTCTCGGAGGACCTGTTTCTTTTCGTTGGATGTATCCAACTGAAAGAAATATGTTCACATTAAAGTCTTATGTTCGAAACAAGAATCATCCCGAAGGTTCTATCGTGAACGGTTACTTAGCTCAAGAATGTATGGATTTCTGTTCAATGTATTTGTCTGATCTTACTACAAGAATGAACAGACCAATGAGAAATGAAGAAGAACAATATGAGCAAATTGAACCCAGTTTTCCATCACTTCCTCAAACAGGAGGAATTCCTGGATCATATACATTGAAGACATTAAGCCATGAAGAGCGGGAGATGGCACATCGCACAGTTTTGTTCAACTGTGATTTGTTCGATGACTATATCAGGTAACAAAATTGAATATGTATATCTGACATATATATCTGTTAAACTATTCATATTTTTTTATCTACAGGGAACATAAAACAATGATAAATAGGAAGCATTGTTCTTTATCTTTGAGAAGGAGAGAGACTTTGCATAGCAAAGAGTTTTCTGCTTGGTTAAAATTGAAGGTAAAAATATTACTGTTTAAATTAATTATTTCAATATTTACTTAAGTTTAACTGTCATTTATATTGCAGGTATTGAGTTTGTCTGCTGACTCTGTCTCTGAGGAAATAAGAGCTTTGGCTTTTGGTCCTAATACCGTGGTTCGTGACTGTAAATCAATTGTTATCAATGGGTACAGATTTATTGTCACTGAACGAGCCAAACACATGAGAACACAACATGATGGTATTATGGTTACTGCCACAACAGATTGTTATGCCAGCGCATCAGATAGTAGACCGCGACTTGAAAATGTGGGTTATTATGGAGTCGTTGAGAAAATAATAATATTGGATTATTACTCTCATGGACGAGTCACAATGATAAAATGCCATTGGTTTGATTCGATGACGAGACATGGCACATTTATTGATGATTGTGGATTTCGAGTAATTAATATGACCCGCACTCTTGCAACCGAAGAACCATATGTGTTGGCATCAATGGCTAAACAATTTTTTTATGTCAAAGATCAACTTCAACCTGAATTTGGTGTCGTAGTTGAAGTAATTCCAAGACATATTTTTGATGATGCTGATGATGGAATTGACATTGTCCCTATTGCCATTGGAACCAATCCATTTATTTCTTTTGATGACTCCAATATCTCAATTGTCAGAGTTGATTGTGAACCTGAAGTTGTGGTTGGAAATATATAGAGTCATTCATCCATGTTCTCAATTCTTTTGGTTTACCTCGAGTTGGGTTGTTAAGGTTGGTAATATTCATATTTATTTAGTATTGATCACAAATATGTTTTAGCTGACTTGACCGTTATGTGAATTTTCAATGTTTATTGGTTGCTGTTTTATTTGAATTGCATTTTCTAATTTGGAATTGAACTGTATTCAAACCAAATCAAACAATATTTCTAACTTGGTGAACATTACAACTTGTATGTTTTATTAAATTCATTCAAGCTCTTCTAAAACAATTGATAGCTAAATTACCAATGAATCCCCTCATTCTCTCATATATTTAGTTTTTTGGTTTACACATTAATTTTCTTTTTCTAATTAATTACATATTTGTTTTCCAATGCAGGAAATGAAGCCAATTGAAGAGAGACGAAGAAAAAAAATGGCGGAGAACAATCGTCGGATGGAGGAGATGGGCATTCCACCATTAGTGCCTACAGTGAGTACTTTATTTCAAATATATATATATATATATTTACAGAATATATAATGTCATGTGATTAATTTTTTTTGTAAACTTTTTTGTAGGATCCACCATTACGTCGACAGTTATTCGACGAGGAGCCTAGTACTGGTCCTAGTACTCAGGCCGGTGGTACGAGGAGGGTTCGTACCAGAGGTGGACATAGAGTTGCGCGTGCCCGACTAGACCCTGCCCCTCCCACTGACATTTCAGCCTTCCCACATTCTGATCCCGGTGTGTCGTTAGGGACACACGAGATATTTAGACCTCCCATGTTTTCGCTACCTTCTGCATCTTCTGCCCCATCATTTTCACATCCCATGATGATTCCCACTCCCCAGTCAGCATCAGGTCATACAGTTGTTCCATCTTCTTTTCCTTCTACTTCTGTCTCTCCGAGCTTTTATATTCCATCGTCTTCGACTCCTGTTCCACCAGAGGGTGTTCCATCGGGTTCTGTGGATCCGGCGCCACTCATTGATCAGACTAGCACAGGTATATTTATAAAACCCTATCAAATTTTTATAGCAATATTTATTTTCATTATAACATGTTTTGATAAAATATTTTTTTTTCTTTCATGACAGATACATCTACTGAAAGGAGGCGGGGGTGGGGCCGTACACGCATGCGTTCGGTGTGGAACCGTCACACACAGGTTATGGTGGAATATAATGAAGACAATCAGATGGTTGAGAAAACAGGGCAGCAATGTCGGAGTTTTATGGCGACGCTTGCCAAATACTCCGACATCATTCCCGTCAGCCCGCTGTCGTGGAGACATTTGCCACATGAGGTCAAAGATAGAGCTTGGGCAGAGATATGGGTAAAAAAATCTGTTGTATTTAATGCCATGAATTTTTTTTGTATTTATATAAATTAATATTTTCATTTCAGCTTCGATTTAATTTTCCTGATGGTGAGGGTGCACGAATGGAACGTCTAAAGGATTTAGGCGAGCTTTGGAGAGCCTACAAGCATGAGCTGTATATTGGCTGGCGTGCTAGAGTTGGCACTGAGTTAGAGGCGGTACCAGTCGTGGATGATTGTCCTATAGAGCAGTATCGTCAGATGATTACTCATTGGACGAGTACCCAGTTTAAGGTATGAATTACATTTGAGGTATTTAAATAATAACTTTCAAGTTTTGCATTAATATTATCCTTTGCAGTATCGAATTTTATTTAGGAATCATCTGGAAAAAATAAAAAAAACATTGATGCAAAAAAATACCTCCATTCACTAGGACGCACGACGATGCCGGATCATGAGAGGCAGCAGGTATGACAATTGTTTATAAGTTTTCTATACGACTTACATTTTCTTTTGTTTCCTCAATTATTTAATTATTTGCTGAAGTCTTTATATAAATTTTGTTTTCAATGTCATTGTAGAGGCAAGTACAAAATATTGAAGGACGTGTGCCTCGAGCAAAACTGTTTTGCTCGAGTAGACGGAAAAAGGATGGACGTGCTGTCAACGAAGCGACTCAGCAGCAGATTGTAAGTTTTAATCTGTTGATTTTATATTTTAATATTTATTTCGTAACTTAACAATATATTTATATTTGTAACAGGATGCTTTAGAGGCCCTCGATGCCCAAGAAGCAGACAATTTTGGGCCATCTGATCACTTACATCAGGTGTTGGGAGATGATCATTCTGGCAGAGTACGCTGCCGACCTAGGATAGCCCCGACGAGGTATTGGCCTGCCTCAGGTACGAGTTGTAGTGCCACCGAGCTGCAGCAAGTTAGGGCACAGGCAGAACAGGCTGAGAAAAGGGCCACAGAGACGGCAGAACAGTCTGCAAGGGCAAACAGTGCATTTATGAAATTTATTGAAGTTCTACGTCCAACACTTCCAGCAGAGGCCAGCCCAGCGATTGATGAATACATGTCGTCGATACATTCTATATATGGTGCACCAGGTGGCAGTTCCAGTGGTGGTCAGGCCGATGTCGAGCTTGAAGATGATGATGGCGAGAAGTCTGATGCGGAAGAGGAGGGAGATGAGGAGGGCGAGGAGGAGGGCGAAGGCGAGGAGGAAGGCGTTGTGGAGGGTGATGACGATGAGGAGGACGATGACGAGGGCGATGATGATGATGATGATGGAGATGGTGATGCTGATGTGGGACATATTGATCCGTTACATTTTTGACTTGAGATTTGATGTTTAATCTATTCTAGTTGTTGGTTTTATCTAGACTCGTAGTATAGTATTGGAGTTGAGTTATTTTTATATATTGTCTGTTTTTATGGATGTTGTTGTCTTTTAGTGGTTGTGTGTTTGAGAACTCCCTGGACAACCCCCCTCATTCTTGGACCCTGGACAACCCCCCCTCCCCCTTGGACCCCGAACACCCACCAAACACCCCCCGGATAGCCCCGCGGAGAGCCCCCTGGATAGCCCCCTGGACAGCCCCCCGTACAGCCCCCAACCCTCCACCCTGGACCCCGGACAGCCCCTCCGGACATACCCCGCACAGCCCCCCCACCCTCATCCTTGGTCCCCGGACAGCCCCCCGGACACCCACCGGACAACCCCCTGAACAACCCCAGACAACCCCCTGAACAACCACTGGACAGCCCCCTAAACAACCCCGGACAACCCCCTGAAGAACCCTCAAACACCCTCCAGACAGACCCCGCACAGCCCCCCCACCCTCATCCTTGGTCCCCGGACAGCCCCCCGGACACCCACCGGACAGCCCCCCCGGACAGCCCCCGCGGACAGCCCCCTGGACAGCCCCCCGTACAGCCCCCAACCCTCCACCCTGGACCCCGGACAGCCCCCCGGACAGCCCCCCGGACAACCCCCCCACCCACCCCCCCCCCCCCTTGGACCCCGGACAACCCCCCCCCCCCCCACCCCCCCCTTGGACCCCGGACAACCCCCCAAACACCCCCGGACAGCACCCTGAACACCCCCGGACAACCCCCTGAACAACCCCCTGAACAACCCCCGGACAGCCCCCTGAACAACCCCGGACAACCCCCTGAACAACCCCCCAAAACCCCCCGGACAGACCCCGCACAGCCCCCCCACCCTCCTCCTTGGTCCCCGGACAGCCCCCCGGACACCCACCGGACAGCCCCCCCGGACAGCCCCCCGGACATCCCCTCCACCTTCCTTAATTTCATTAGCTCTGAAATGTTTCATAGCACGATCAACTAAAATCTAATCCATACTAAATATGATATAAAAATATTCTATATGAATTTCCATAAGATTTTAAGTGAAAACAAAAAGTGACATACGAAAAACTGACCAAACGCATTCGAAATGTGTTGATGCTTTAGGACAACGATCCATGGGTCATATGTGACGTGTACGAGTCATCCCCGCCTCAATCCGAGGCGCGGTGTGGTCGGAACAACTCAAAGTGTATGTCTTTTGTTTCAAAAGGACATCATTTTAAGTGAAAAACATCAACTGGCATCGTTCGGCCCGTTTGTACCCCCCTCACGCGCGTTTACGAAGCGCGCGCATCACTTAAAACACGAATATTGAGCCGTACCGCGCAAACCGCACGTCCGATTGAGGTGCCGTCTGCGCGTACACGTCACGAATAATAATTAGAATGTTCCACGGTGGTTTCAGCTCAATCCGAGGTCGTACGCTATGAATTTGACCGTTGGACGCCCGTTCTGGCCGTTTATGACACCAGAACTGCGTTTTCGGTCACCGCGGGCACACGACAAGTCCGATTGACATGCCGTCTGCTCGACCACTTCATAAATAACTCACCCGTATTTGTCGTCTTATTTCAGGCCATTCCGACATCGTTCGGCCCGTTTGGACCCCCCTCACGCGCGTTTACGAAGCGCGCACATCATTTAAAACACTAATATTGAGCCGTACCGCGCAAACCGCACGTCCGATTGACGTGCCGTCTGCGCGTACACATCAAGAATAATAATTAGAATGTTCCACGGTGGTTTCAGCTCAATCCGAGGTCGTCCTCTATGAATTTGACCGTTGGACGCCCGTTCTGGCCGTTTATGACACCAGAACTGCGTTGTCGGTCACCGCGGGCACACGGCACGTCCGATTGACGTGCCGTCTGCTCGACCACTTCAGAAATCAGTCACCCGTATTTGTCGTCTGATTTCAGGCCATTCCGGCATCGTTCGGCCTGTTTGGACCCCCCTCACGCGCGTTTACGAAGCGCGCGCATCACTTAAAACGCGAATATTGAGCCGTACCGCGCAAACCGCACGTCCGATTGACGTGCCGTCTACGCGTACACGTCACGAATAATAATTATAATGTTCCACGATGGTTTCAGCTCAATCCGAGGCCGTCCGCTATGAATTTGACCGTTGGACGCCCGTTCTGGCCGTTTATGACACCATAACTGCGTTGTCGGTCACCGCGGGCACACGACAAGTCCGATTGACGTGCCGTCTGCTTGACCACTTCATAAATCAGTCACCCGTATTTGTCGTCTGATTTCAGGCCATTCCGACATCGTTCGGCCCGTTTGGACCCCCCTCACGCGCGTTTACGAAGCGCGCGCATCACTTAAAACACGAATATTGAGCCGTACCGCGCAAACCGCACGTCCGATTGACGTGCCGTCTGCGCGTACACATCACGAATAATAATTAGAATGTTCCACGATGGTTTCAGCTCAATCCGAGGCCGTCCGCTATGAATTTGACCGTTGGACGCCCGTTCTGGCCGTTTATGACACCATAACTGCGTTGTCGGTCACCGCGGGCACACGACAAGTCCGATTGACGTGCCGTCTGCTCGACCACTTCAGAAATCACTCACCCGTATTTGTCGTCTGATTTTAGGCCATTCCGACATCGTTCGGCCCGTTTGGACCCCCTCACGCGCGTTTACGAAGCGCGCGCATCACTTAAAACACGAATATTGAGCCGTACCGCGCAAACCGCACGTCCGATTGACGTTCCGTCTGCGCGTACACGTCACGAATAATAATTAGAATGTTTCACGGTGGTTTCAGCTCAATCCGAGGTCGTACGCTATGAATTTGACCGTTGGACGCCCGTTCTGGCCGTTTATGACACCATAACTGCGTTCTCGGTCACCGCGGGCACACGACAAGTCCGATTGACGTGCCGTCTGCTCGACCACTTCATAAATAACTCACCCGTATTTGTCGTCTGATTTCAGGCAATTCCGACATCGTTCGGCCCGTTTGGACCCCCCTCACGCGCGTTTACGAAGCGCGCGCATCATTTAAAACACTAATATTGAGCCGTACCGCGCAAACCGCACGTCCGATTGACGTGCCGTCTGCGCGTACACGTCACGAATAATAATTAGAATGTTTCACGGTGGTTTCGGGTGAATCCGTGGTCGTCCGCTATGAATTTGACCGCTGGACGCCCGTTTTGGCCGTTTATGACACCATAACTGCGTTGTCGGTCACCGCGGGCACACGGCAAGTCCGATTGACGTGCCGTCTGCTCGACCACTTCATAAATCACTCACCCGTATTTGTCGTCTGATTTCAGGCCATTCCGACATCGTTCGGCCCGTTTGGACCCCCTCATGCGCGTTTACGAAGCGCGCGCATCACTTAAAACACGAATATTGAGCCGTACCGCGCAAACCGCACGTCCGATTGACATGCCGTCTGCGCGTACACGTCACGAATAGTAATTAGAATGTTCCACGGTGGTTTCAGCTCAATCCGAGGCCGTCCGCTATGAATTTGACCGTTGGACGCCCGTTCTGGCCGTTTATGACACCATAACTGCGTTGTCGGTCACCGCGGGCACACGACAAGTCCGATTGACGTGCCGTCTGCTCGACCAATTCAGAAATCACTCACTCGTATTTGTCGTCTGATTTTAGGCCATTTCGACATCGTTCGGCCCGTTTGGACCCCCCTCACGCGCGTTTACGAAGCGCGCGCATCACTTAAAACACTAATATTGAGCCGTACCGCGCAGACTGCACGTCCGATTGACGTTCCGTCTGCGCGTACACGTCACGAATAATAATTAGAATGTTTCACGGTGGTTTCAGCTCAATCCGAGGTCGTACGCTATGAATTTGACCGTTGGACGCCCGTTCTAGCCGTTTATGACACCATAACTGCGTTCTCGGTCACCGCGGGCACACGACAAGTCCGATTGACGTTCCGTCTGCTCGACCACTTCATAAATAACTCACCCGTATTTGTCGTCTGATTTCAGGCCATTCCGACATCGTTCGGCCCGTTTGGACCCCCCTCACGCGCGTTTACGAAGCGCGCGCATCATTTAAAACACTAATATTGAGCCGTACCGCGCAAACCGCACGTCCGATTGACGTGCCGTCTGCGCGTACACGTCACGAATAATAATTAGAATGTTTCACGGTGGTTTCAGCTCAATCCGAGGTCATCCGCTATGAATTTGACCGTTGGACGCCCGTTCTGGCCGTTTATGACACCAGAACTGCGTTGTCGGTCACCTCGGGCACACGGCACGTCCGATTGACGTGCCGTCTGCTCGACCACTTCAGAAATCAGTCACCCGTATTTGTCGTCTGATTTCAGGCCATTCCGACATCGTTCGGCCCGTTTGGACCCCCCTCACGCGCGTTTACGAAGCGCGCGCATTACTTAAAACGCGAATATTGAGCCGTACCGCGCAAACCGCACGTCCGATTGACGTGCCGTCTGCGCGTACACGTCACGAATAATAATTAGAATGTTCCACGATGGTTTCAGCTCAATCCGAGGCCGTCCGCTATGAATTTGACCGTTGGACGCCCGTTCTGGCCGTTTATGACACAATAACTGCGTTGTCGGTCACCGCGGGCACACGACAAGTCCGATTGACGTGCCGTTTGCTCGACCACTTCAGAAATCAGTCACCCGTATTTGTCGTCTGATTTCAGGCCATTCCGACATCGTTCGGCCCGTTTGGACCCCCCTCACGCGCGTTTACGAAGCGCGTGCATCACTTAAAACACGAATATTGAGCCGTACCGCGCAAACCGCACGTCCGATTGACGTGCCGTCTGCGCGTACACGTCACGAATAATAATTAGAATGTTCCACGATGGTTTCAGCTCAATCCGAGGCCGTACGCTATGAATTTGACCGTTGGACGCCCGTTCTGGCCGTTTGTGACACCATAATTGCGTTGTCGGTCACCGCGGGCACACGACAAGTCCGATTGATGTGCCGTCTGCTCGACCACTTTAGAAATCACTCACCCGTATTTTTCGTCTGATTTTAGGCCATTCCGACATCGTTCGGCCCGTTTGGACCCCCCTCACGCGCGTTTACGAAGCGCGCGCATCACTTAAAACACGAATATTGAGCCGTACCGTGCAAACCGCACGTCCGATTGACGTGCCGTCTGCGCGTACACATCACGAATAATAATTAGAATGTTTCATGGTGGTTTCAGCTCAATCCGAGGTCGTACGCTATGAATTTGACCGTTGGACGCCCGTTCTGGCCGTTTATGACACCATAAATGCGTTCTCGGTCACCGCGGGCACACGACAAGTCGGATTGACGTGCCGTCTGCTCGACCACTTCATAAATAACTCACCCGTATTTGTCGTCTGATTTCAGGCCATTCCGACATCGTTCGGCCCGTTTGGACCCCCCTCACGCGCGTTTACGAAGCGCGCGCATCATTTAAAACACTAATATTGAGCCGTACCGCGCAAACCGCACGTCCGATTGACGTGCCGTCTGCGCGTACACGTCACGAATAATAATTAGAATGTTTCACGGTGGTTTCGGGTGAATTCGTGGTCGTCCTCTATGAATTTGACCGTTGGACGCCCGTTTTGGCCGTTTATGACACCATAACTGCGTTGTCGGTCACCGCGGGCACACGGCACGTCCGATTGACGTGCCGTCTGCTCGACCACTTCATAAATCACTCACCCGTATTTATCGTCTGATTTCAGGCCATTCCGACATCGTTCGGCCCGTTTGGACCCCCTCACGCTTGTTTCGAAGCACGCACATCACTTAAAACATGAATATTGATCCGTACCGGGCAAACCGCACGTCCGATTGACGTGCCGTCTGCGCGTACACGTCACGAATAATAATTAGAATGTTTCACGGTGGTTTCAGCTCAATCCGGAGACGCGGTGTGGCCGACACCACTCAAAGTGTCCGTCTTTTGTTTCAAAAGGACGTCATTTTAAGTGAAAAGCATCAACTGGCTTACGGAAAACCGACCAAACGCATTCCGAATCTGTTGATAATTTATCCCAACAATCCATGGGTCATATGTGACGTGTACGAGCCAACCCGGGATGAATACGAGTCGCGGTGTGGCCGGGATAAGTTTAAGTGGCTCTCTTTTGTTTAAAATGAACACCATTATTAGTACATATGGAAAAACGACCAAACGGATTCGGTTTCCGTTGAAACTTTAGGAGAACGATCCATGGGTCATATGTGACGTGTACGAATCAACCCCGCCACAATCGGAGATGCGGTGTGGCCGACACCACTCAAAAAGTGTCGGTCTTTTGTTTCAAAAAGACGTCATTTTAAGTGAAAATCATCAAGTGACATACGAAAAACCGACCAAAGGCATTCGGACTGTGTCGACACTTTAGCACAAGGATCCATGGGTCGTATGTGACGTGTACGAGTCAATCCTGCCTCAATCCGAGGTGCGGTGTGACCGACACCGTTCTAACTGTCTATCTTTTGTTTAAAATGGACAGGATACGCAAAACCGACCAAACGCAAAACCGACCAAACGCATTCTGAATCTGTTGATAATTTATCGCAACGATCCATCAGTCATATGTGACATGTACGAGCCCACTCGGGCTCAATCCGAGTCGCGGTGTGGCCGGGATCAGTCTAAGTGGCTCTCTTTTGTTTAAAATGGACATCATTTTAAGTACATACGGAAAACCGACCAAACGCATTCGGTTTCCATTGAAACTTTAGGAGAACGATTCATAGGTCATATGTGAGGTGTACGAATCATCCCCGCCACAATCCGAGGCGCGGTGTGGTCAACACTGCTCTAACTGTGTCTGTTTTGTTTAAAATGGGTAGGATTATAAGTGAAAAGAACTGGCATACGCAAAACCGACCAAACGCATTCGGTTTCCATTGAAACTTTAGGAGAAAGATCCATGGGTCATATGTGACGTGTACCAATCATCCCCGTCTCAATCCGAGACGCGGTGTGGCCGACACCGCTCTAACTATGTCTCTTCTGTTTAAAATGGGCATGATTATAAGTGAAAAAGAACAACTGGCATACGCAAAACCGACCAAACGCATTCCGAATCTTTTGATCATTTATCACAACAATCCATGGGTCATATGTGACCTGTACGAGGCAACCCGGGTTCAATCCGAGTCGCGGTGTGGCTGAGATCAGTCTAAGTGGCTCTCTTTTGTTTATAATGGACACAATTTTAAGTACATACGGAAAACCGACCAAACGCATTCGGTTTCCATTGAAACATTAGGAGAACGATCCATGAGTCATATGTGACGTGTACGAATCATCCCCGCCTCAATCCGAGCCGCGGTGTGGCCGACACCGCTCTAACTGTGTCTGTTTTGTTTAAAATGGACCGGATTATAAGTGAAAAGAACAACTGGCATACGCAAAACCGACCAAACGCATTCAGAATCTTTTGATAATTTATCACAACGATCCATGGGTCATATGTGACGTGTACGAGCCAACCCGGGTCAATCCGAGTCGCGGTGTGACCGGGATCAGTCTAAATGGCTCTCTTTTGTTTAAAATGTACCCCATTTTAAGTACATACGGAAAACCGACCAAACGCATTCGGTTTCCATTGTAACTTTAGTAGAACGATCCATGGGTCCTATGTGACGTGTACGAATCATCCCGCCTCAATCCGACATGCGGTGCGGCTGACACCACTCAAAGTGTCCGTCTTTTGTTTCAAAAGGATGTCATTTTAAGTGAAAAACATCAACTGACATACGGAAGACCAACCAAACGCATTCGGATTCTATCGATACTTTAGCACAAAGATCCATGGGTCATATGTGACGTGTAAAAGTCAACCCCGTCTTAATCTGAGATGTGGTGTGGCCGACACCGCTCTAACTATGTCTCTTTTGTTTAAAATGGACATGATTATAAATGAAAAGAACAACTGGCATACGCAAAACCGACCAAACGCATTCGGAATCTTTTGATAATTTATCACAATGATCCATGGGTCATATGTGACATGTACGATCCAACCCGGGATGAATCTGAGTCGCGGTGTGGTCGGGATGAGTCTAAGTGTCACTCTTTTGTTTAAAATGGACAACATATTAAGTACATACGGAAAACCGACCAAACGCATTCGGTTTCCATTTAAACTTTAGGAGAACGATCCATGAGTCATATGTGACGTGTACGAATCAACCCCGCCTCAATTGGAGACGCGGTGTGGTCAGCACCACTCATAGTGTCCGTCTTTTGTTTCAAAAGGACGCCATTTTAAGTGAAAAACATCAACTGGCATACGGAAAACCGACCAAACGCATTAGGATTCTGTCGATACTTTAGCACAACGATCCATGAGTCAAATGTGACGTGTACGAGTTAACCCCGCCTCAATCTGAGGTGCGGTGTGGCCGGTATCACTTCAGGTGTATGTATTTTGTTTAAAATGGACATCATTTGAGGTAAAAATATATGGTATAGAAAAAACCGATCATATTATGAATTGAATTTCAGATTCCACGTATAATTGTCATCTAAATTTTAAATTGAATTCTATATGAATTATGTATGTTTATGAATTGTAATTTAATTATGGATTTGTATAGTTTCAGGATCCATTATATGTTAAATGTGTATGAATTTGTTCGTAATTGAATATGTATGTTTTATTTTATTACTGGTACAATAGTTGGATCGAAAATGAGGTGAAAATGAGGTGAAAATGAGGTGAAAATGAGGTGAAAATGAGGCCTGATGACTGGTGGTGATGGACAGGGGACAGGGGCTGTGCAAATTGCAGGGTGCTGCAATTTGCAGCATAGGGTATGCCAACGGTTTCAAACCGTTGGCATATAAGTTTTTAGCATGTCTTTTCCCAACGGTTTACAACCGTTGGGAAAGACTTCACCAATTCCCAACGGTTTGAAACCGTTGGGAAAATGTTCCATGGTATTTGGTTTTCCCAACGGTTTGGGAGAACCGTTGGGAAAAACTATCCCAACGGTTCACCCAAACCGTTGGGGTAGGGTAACTTCTATGGGCCTATTGCAACGGTTTCCAGTAAACCGTTGGGAAAACTTTTCCCAACGGCTTACTTCCCAACGGTTATCAGAACCGTTGGGAAAACCTTTCCCAACGGTTTCAGGGGCTTTCCCAACGGTTCAGAACCGTTGGGAAATAGTGTATTTCCAGTAGTGATACCATTTTTGTTTTCATAGTTTTATATTGCTTATTATTGTGGTGGGTGATTGTTTTAGTTGGAGCTACTATCATTATAGTTATGTCTAGAATATAAGTATTTTGATGGGATAAGGATTATGATAGAGACGGAGAGTTGAATTTCATGTATTTTTAGATGTATTTACTATTCATTATTAATGTGTTAAATATATTAGAAATATATATGTTATTCACTGAGAATTCACATGACACATGTGAGGTTGGAAGAGAACCCTTTTGAGTATACATGTATGCCCACCCAGTTGTAATATGCCTTTTCTAAACTTCCAAAATTGTGTTGAGGTTAGAGGAAATCATCACCAGTGATTTTATGTGGTGATCTATCTGGGAGTAAGTGGTGTCATTGTTAGAGTTCCTTTTGTTCCTGTGGGTTATAATTTTAGTCTGGTTTGTTTATTTTTATAGTCATTGCAAATGTTATCTATTTATTTAATGAATGATTGATGTATAAAGGTTATTTAATATCTATTTGGTTTTGATAATTTATACATAAAAGGGGGAAATTCCTCCCATATGATGTTTTTTATATCATTGGATGTAGTCTCCACCCCATAGCATATTAAATGTAGGCTTTTGTTTTCACTCTCGATTTAATTATCAAATCTAAATGAGTCTTGTTGAGGCTATGTAAAAAGTTTTTTAAACTAAAATGGATCACTCAGAATAAGTTTCACATGGTTTTAGTAAAGAAGAAAAGTATGAAGTATTGATGCTTGATGTTGAGAAAAATATTTAAGGAGTTTCAAAACATTGAAGTTGAATTTTCAAATTCATGTGACATTGAATTTTTCTATAAAATAATGATATCAAATTTTCAAAAAGTTGTTATAATTGATTTATTTTATTAAAATATTGGATAAATATTTTTAAGGTTGAATAATATTAGGGTTAAAATAATTATGTTTCATAAGATAGACTTATGAGAAATTTTATTTTTGAAACATTGACTTCAGTCTATTAAATAACCTTTGAGTATGATCTGATGATTTCATAAGAAATGTAAGGTTTAACGTAGTGATGAATAAGAAAAAAGTAGATATTTCCAAAATTTATTTAATTGTGATTCGTGGGTTATTTTTTTCTACACATTATTTATAATCATTATTATAAAATAGATACCGTTTATGGGGGTCTAATTCATGGGAGGTTTTAATCATGTCATAAATTGACCCATAACTACTAGAGAATGTGGACGGTAAAAATAAAAGGGACGCTACATTAATAAAAAATTGGATTCTAATAAATAGAGAGATATAAAATTGAATAGAATTTAAGTGTTCTAATATAAGAGATCGGGACAGACATGTGTAGAGAGGGAGAAGAGAAAGAATATATTAAAATTTTATATATTAAAAAAAATTCAGAGAAAAGAAATAAGAATAAAATGATGTCCCTATAAAAATATATTTATCATATTGAGAAGGTATTCATACAATTTTACATAAACATTCAATCATTGATAGAATCAGTAAGAGTCTTGTAATCTATTTGGATATATATTTGAAAAATTGTCCAAAATTTTACCATTTATGTCATTATATGGACCATTAAAATAAGAGGAAGACCGTGAGAAATGATATTTCATCTATGGCATACCAAGGACTAGTTAATCACATCAAAAAATGAATCTTGTAAATTAATGTTCCCTAATTACATGTATGTGTTTATTGTATCATAGGTTAAAGAGGATAAAATTTTAATATTAAATTTATTTAATTATATATTATGATTAAATAAATGTATTATGTAAAATATTTTATGAAAATTATACACATCAGTTAACTCTCCCCCTCTTAGTGGTCAAATGGGGCCTCCATAAGTGGTATTTGAGAATGGTCCAAGTTCCTCTTCAAATAATATTATTTTTTAGTAATATTTTTTTTATTTTATATAGATTAAATATATTTTTTGTATTTATTGTTTTTTATTATTACGGGTCACATAATTTTAGTTAATTTAATGGGGTTCCCATATTTCAGGTGAAAACTATTATATATAGAAAGGGTATATGATTCAACATTTATTATCCTTGAGTGTATATGTTATTTAAATTATGATTATTGGATATATACCAATGACTAAAGTAATAGCAATGATAGTTTCATACAAGAGAAATATGAAGAAATATGGTCATGAAGGATTTCTTAGGATATACAAACACTTGTTAATAACATCAAGTAATATGAATTATTAAATTAGGATATCTGTGCATGAATATGTAACCATGAAACATTAAAATGAAGAACATTACATTTTGTAAATTATACTATTGAGGCACTACTTCATCCATATTTGATTGTCTATAATTGATGAATATTATAAAAGATGCACCCAAAAGGCATCACTCTTCCATGTTGTATCCATGAGATATGTGGAATTTATCAAGCACATGAGCCTCAGCCCATTTGGTGAGGTATCCTTAAGTGCATCCACAAGACCCAGGTTCCAAACCAGGTAGAGGCATATTTCCAGGTACTGTATTAATACTGTTGTAGGTACAGTACCAGGCACTGTAGTAGCACTGTAGCAGTACTGTACACTGTGCGGTACTATAGCAGAAATGTACACTATACAGGTACTGTGTAGAACTGTACATTGTGCGGTCACTATAGCAGGCACTGTTGCAGTTACTGTAGCAGGTAATATTCGGTATTATAGTTACTAGAACTATTCAACTTGGGCCACCGGTTTGGGCTTGGAGTCCTTAAGGCTTTCAGACCACCCATGCCTTTAGGTTAGTAGGGCTTTCGGGCTACCATTAAGGCCCTCGGGCCACCTCAAGTCCTTCGGGCCGCATGCAGTTGCCCCAGACACACTACAAAAAAAGAGCAGCCCTAGATGAGGATTCATAGCAGGTGCACTCACAAGAGCATAACCAAATGGATTGTCAGAATGAGAGGGAATGGATATGCCATCGGTACTACCCTATGCTTGCACGGGAAGCCTAGCAAGAAGACCATGCAAAAGTGGAGAGCTACTATCATAATGCAGATGCTGGGGAGGGCCAGTTCCTTGTAGATACCCTGGTTAAATTCCCTAAGACCTTCAGGTCATGTAATCTCCTAAGCCTATAGGCCATGTAATCTTTGATCCTATGGGCCTTGTAAGGGTTCCCCCTCATCCCTTGAAAGGGGGGTTATCAAAAATCAATAAAAATGGAGGCCTTCCGGTAGGAAGAAAAGATGTGGAATTTATTAATGCTAAAGAAGGATAATTCTCACCATGACCTGATAGTGACTCACTAGATTAATATGGAAGAAAAAATTATTTATGTGAATAAGGGAGTTTTTTTAGGAATGCATATATGAATATTGAACACCAAATACATGGAATATGAACTCCTTATATAGGCCCACTCAAAAATTATCCCTCATGGCCCATGAAGTTACTTATACATTTATAATGTATGAGAAAATATCATGGAATGTGTTTACATACACTAAAAACCTTCAAAAAAATATATTCTTCTTGAAAAATCCATATTTAATGATATACAATTGAACATGTTCAAACATTAACACAATAATATTCAACTAAAATGAAAGGTAGTGGCTACAATATAATGTAGAGAATGATATGACTCAATAATAAACTATGATTAGAAATTGAATATCACCTTATAAAATCCAATATTATATATATTTTCTCATCCAATATAGTCTTAGTGTGTCTCATAATCATGGGCTTTAGGGAATTCCTCATTCAATATCCCACTTGAACTAAAGCCTCATATACTATGTGTCATTTCACAATATATTATATCATATATAATAACATTAGAAACAATATCTAAAACTTTTTTTTGAATACCGTCCATAAAACTATTGAAAAAATAAAATTACTTTCACCATGCACCATATTAAATACAATACCTTGTGAATACACATTGAAAACTCATTTTTGGATAAAACTCAAAAAAAAAATTAGAGAATCTCTCTCATTAATTATTAATCACCATTCATTTAGCCAAAAAGTGCGACCCCATGGGTATTTTTATCTTTGAAAACAAATATGAATTCCTCAATTCATAAATGTATGAAATGAGAAACCTCTAGAAAAGAATCAGTGACACTCAAGCTAAAAAGGGGTCCTACATGATATCTTTCAAACTCATGTATCACTATACATATTTCCACCAGCTACATCATATAAAAACATTAATTTTCATATTATCCCTTTCCCTAAGACATCTAATAACTAGGGGACAAATAGTATATCAATTTCATATTACTTCTCATTTTTTCTAAAATATTTGAGTATAAAGTGACTTGATTGATGAATACATCACACGTCATTCACCTTTATAGATGAGCGCATTATATTCCACTCTCCTAAATAAATAATCATGTCATATTTACTTTTTGGGTATGGTCATACACTTCCTCATTTATCTCAATCGAGGTACCATATGAGATACTCATCATAGGAGAGGATAAATATCTTATTGGTTGAGCTCTAACCAATGACATGATCAAAATCATACCCAACCACTCCCTGATTATTGAAGCCTCCAAGATTATATAATAAAGATATCATTGTATAATGGTTCTCCAGTCATGTATATCTCCAACAGTAAGTTGTGGGGACTCCAAATATGAACCATGAACCCCTAGTATAATAAGGCCATTGTGTATGACACTCAATATAGAATACTTTTTTGATCATACAGTGCACAAAACATGTATATTTTTTCATGGTCATAATTTATATCCTTATATAAGAATATTTATTAGGCTAAAATTAAAATTTCATCATAACCAATAATACTCCACGATGAACATCAGTTAGGGATAACTCATAATGAAAATTTTAGAGGTTAATTATCATTTCACATCAATAAATGTACATTAATATATAAATATATGTAAACAATATAAAATAATGATAAAGTGTGGTTTTTTTATGTGTAACATGATATATTTTATATTATTGAACTATTTTAATAATAATTAACAACACTATATATAATAACCTATCTAAGATATCATATATGATAGACTCTTGGATCATCTGTATGTTTGTTTCACTTTTAGGGGTTTTGTTAAACACATTATATCTCTATGTAATTCCTACCACTTCTTTGTGTGACCACATGATAATACCCTCCCACTAATATATTTACTGAGTAACATCTATGAGAAATATAGTTTTAATAATGGCGAGACCTAGAAATTATATTCCTAATATTCAACTCCTTGAACATATTCAAACTCCTTAACATCATAAAATCCAATGTTACATTTTTAAAAACTTTTTTTTTCTAATTAAAACAATATATAATTATATCATCATAATCCTTTAAAAACATCTCCATAAAATTATCCCCTTGAAATATAATATAAATATTTAGATGAAATCATAATATCATTTAGTATATAGTGACATTAACTTTTTATTTTTACTAGAATAATCTTCTATTTATTAAATTTTATCTTCTACGAGTTAAAACATTCTTCTAGTAGTCTTAGAAACTATTTTCTATTCGTAAAATCTTGTTAATATATGAAAACTCTTTTTGTTGAGGAAGTAAATTTTTTCCTTTAAGTAGGAATATTTAACAAATAAACAATTACTTCTATATCATATATGGTATTCTATGTATTTTTAGAAATTTCATGAAAATAATATTATTATATAAAACATACAAATGATAGTATTGGAATCTCAATTCCTCATATTTTAACAAACCTATTATAAAATATTTTATCTAGGATAAAATAATTTTATCTTTATCTCTATTTCAAATAAAGTATTCAACGAATCATAAACCATGACAATAGAATCTATCATATCATATTATCCATAATAACTCTTTATTATTAGAAAAATATTTTATTATATATGAGAAATTAGATATTTATAAAGTTATTTTAATTCAATCCATATGAGGTTAAAATATTATTTTACACTTGAAACATTGATGTGTCGACTCTTTACATAATTACATGAATAAAAACTATAATCTATAACAATTCTTCCCTATATTTTGAACTCCTATATTTTTATAACATTTGTAAAGCATGAACTTTAAATCATATACCCTTCAAAACTATAGTATTGATTTCTATAACATCTTTACCTGGTATAGAAATTCTATGGAGATTTAAAACCCCATTTAGTAATTATGGAAAATTCCATCCTATGGAATAATAACCCATCTTTCTTGAAAAATCTATTAGGTTTCCATAAACATGATTGGATGCTATAATATACATTTTAAGACTCTCAAATTAATATTTCTTCCTCTGAATTGAAATTTCACCCACTTGTATTTTCAAAATTTTACCAAAACATGGACATAACATTCCTTACTTAATAGATTAGAAAAACTTTTATAATATTTGGTAAACGTTTCCTATACTTATTCACATTATTGGAACATTTAGATTGATAACAAAAAAATGGTTTCTATAACCAAAAAAGAATTAAAATAAACTTTTAGTCTCTATAAATCATTGGCATAACCTACAATATTGAGTCTATGAGTGGATATTAAAATTCATTTTTTCATTATGCATTTAATTCCATTGAAACATTTAGTGAATCTTTCAAAGCTCCAATAAGAATCTAGATTCATTTGTTAAATAACTTCAATTAGTGGTTACTTGGGAAGAAGTAAATATAACTCATAGAATATTCCTTAGAATTTTTTTAAGTTACCAATCTTAGGATTTTATAATATTAATCTGATCCTTTTCAAACGTGATCTCAAATTCATGTTGGATTATGAATATATTATTTATATATATCAAAAACATGTATCAAATGAGTATCATGTTTTATAAAAATTTAATAAGGGATTTTTTTAAATATGAGTCCACTAAAATGATGGTCCATTTTAAAAATATTATATCCATTAATTGTATAATATATATATATATATATTAAACAAGTTTTCTTTGGAATTCCCCTCTATTCGTAGTCCTTTATGAAGGCAATCATCCTAATAAAAGCATATATGGATCTTGGATAGTCGAGAAGACAACTCTTTTTTCTAATCCGTAATATGGATAAACTTAATTCTATTCCTCACATATCCAATCTCTTTGGGATTTATAGATAGTTTTAACCTGGATATCACAATGGGATATAGTTACCTAAATATTAGGGTTATTCATTTCCACCCTGCCTTATGAAAGATAATCCAAGAAAACCCTAGTTTGGAAGAACCTACCAGGTTAAATGATCGATGTCAAGGAATGTGTTTACCTTGGAAAGGATATAATAGTTAGTATTATTTAGAGGGGACTTGATTATCACCATATTATCTCATTTTATTACATTTACATGTATTCATACTTTTAATGATGTATTTAGGAATCTTATTCCTTCTACCAAATCAATACTTTCAAACCATGTTGATGTGTAACTCTTTACAAAAATCATAGCTTGTGTTACTAACCCAAATTAAAAGTTAATTATATTTTCACAAATCCAAATGAAACCCATTAATTATGTAAATAAAACCTTTTTATGTAAATTTTTAGTCTTAAATGAAATCAAAAAACCCCAAATTAGTAATCTTGGAACCACAAATAGTCAACCATCACTTTTCTAGGCAAGGAATAAACCTCTAGACCAGTGATTATTTTAACTAATAATACATTATCATACCTCTCATGTAACTCCTTCTATTGATGTATAATAATTTAAAATATGTTTAACAATTTAAACTAAATAATACACATATTCATAATATAAACAATTTAAAACTATGAATATTGAACAAAGGCATAAATTAATATATAAATAAATCATAAATTTAAACATGGGACACAATTTTTGGAATAATTCATAAATACAGATGAAAATAAACATTTTATAATTTATCTCATCATTATGTACAATTAATAATTTCATAAATATAAACAAATTATATTTATTTTCAACATAAAATCTTTTTCAGTTCTCATTATATGGAATTTACTTTGAATATATGATAGTAAATTAATTATAAACATTCTATAACCCAAATCAATAAAGTAAACAATTTACATAATATAAAAATAACATATTTATAATTATTTAATCCATGATCATATCAATAAATAAAATTTATTTTTATGTGGTTTAGATATTTCTTGAATAAGGCCTTTAATTTGAATAATTAAAATTAAATATTACAAACTATTCAAAATATTAAATATAATAACTTATATTGTTTGACTTATTTAATAATTTAAAAACATCTTATAAATTAACCTTATAATTGTTCATATAACTATTTAAATATAAATTATAAGTCATGACATATAATTTTAAAATTTATTTTCATATTAATTTTTTTAATAAACATATAAAAAATGTATAAACAATTTATTACCTTGTTTTGTTAATTTATAAAAAATATAAATTGTTTAATTTAATTCCTAATTTTATTTTAAGAAAAATGATTTTTTTCTCCATATATTATAGTAAATGATATATAATCATGTGTGTAATAATAACTCAATGGATTGACAATCATATCATGCAATAAGACTCTATGTGAGATAAAAATAGAATAGGACCACGTAAGTTTATCACAACACGAGTGGTGACACAAGAATAACGAGGGATGATCTCAAATAACATAGGAAACTACAAATTATTATTATGGAGTGCATGAGATTAAATCTTTCACAGAACAGATCACATAATATTAACTTAGAGTGAGGGCCATTATATTATATTAATTCAAAAGACCTAATAAATTATACATAAGACTAAGTAAGATTAATCTCACAATGAATGGTTTTGAATAATAATAAGCCACCACTATATTAGATTAAATGAACACTTATGTAGGAATGAACTAGGTGGTCATTTACCACATTTAACATTAATAAAATTATTGTGTGACATTAACTCCATATATATATATAAGATTAAATTTACCTAGAAATAAACCTATGATTTTTCACATTATATTATATAAATCACCACCTATGATCATTCTAGTGGCTTATAAACCTATTGTATAAAGTGATATAACCCTCAATGTCTGGATTTCACCTTTTACAACAGCCAGAGTATCATATATATATATATATATATAAATTCTACTCTTTTTTCAAAAATTCACTTTTAAAGCTTGATTTTGTGATTCAAATCACATGTAATAAATCTAATACAACTAAAAGGTTTCTTAGGATATAACAATAATTTTTATTCACAATATGAGTGATAAGAATCTATAATCAATGATCACCATGCATGAATATATAACCATGAAACTATAAAATTATGAATACTCTTTTTTGTACCTTGTACCATTAAGACACTATTTTATCTATATTTGATCATTTTTGTTTGATAGAGATCATAAAATATGAAACCAAAATACGTCATTCCTCCATGGTGTATCTATGGATTGTGTTGAATCAATCGATGCTCGAGTTGGATACTCCTTCTCAGCACAACATACTTGTGAATTACTATGTAAATATAAAAGAATAATAAAGCTACTTGAATGAGTGAGTATCATCCAGGAATGAACACAAGAATATCACACATAAAATAAAAGGATTATAACCTCCTTATATAGGACCTCTCAAGGGCTCTCCCACATGACACATACATTTACTCATATGTTTATACCACATGAGTAAATAACATGCCATGAAATTACTACACTAGATATATTAGGCCAATATATATTCTCTAAATCATTTCATCATCATGAAATTTCTATATCTAATGATATATAGGGGAATATATTTGAACATTAACACATTAACGTTTTTCTACCATGTTAGGTAGTGGATGAAATATGTCATAGCCAATGATATTTCTCAGTCGTACCCTACAGTTAGTAGTATCATTTTATCTTATAACAAACCATATTATAGTTCCATATAATTTTATACTATATAGTAAAATTTTATTAGATTTACATTGGATTTAGGGAATATCTCATTAAAGTTGGTTATGGTATATAATCGTAGTCTCTCTCTCAAAAAAAAGTTCACTAAATTGATGGAAATAAATTCATCAAAATATATTTTGGAAAATCATAGAAACATATATGAAATTAAAAAAAGGACAAGTAAGTGAAGTTATAGATATTAATATAGAAGTTTGAGTAAATTTATATAATTAAATATGAATATTTATATGGGTTTTTATGTAACACCCCAAGATTTCATAGTGTGTTATTTCTTCAAAATAATTCAATAACTTGCACTACATGCAACACTGAGTTCAAGCACACCATGACTTACCAAACAAGTCGTTCAAAAGAGGTTATGAATAATATTAACTAAATTTTAAACTTTATATAATCCTTATAATTTTAGAATCCATATTATGAGTTTCTTAGACATAATGTAAGAACAAATTCATTTTCAGTATTGCACGTTTACCAACTTTTAATAGTGAACCCTTTTTAAATCCAATAATTTAAACTTTTATATATTCAATTTGACTAAATAAATTTACTTTTAGAATGGGGACATCAAAAATTTACAATGAAACATCCCAAGCTTCCACGATACGCATTCCTTTGAATAATACAGTAGTGTGTCGTGTACGCAACTTCGAGTTCTAACACACACCACAAGCAATCAAACTAGCCGTTATGAATAGTAATACCTAATTTTTAAAATTTATAAATTTTATCTCTAAAAATGGACTTCATTTTTGTATTCAGAGTATTGAATTTAGCCTAAGGTAAAATTTTGGAACTTTTCGGAAAACATTTATATTTTGATGAATACAGAAAATTACTAAATTTTAATTAAAAACAACTTTTTTAATTGAAATAATTTATATTGATAAATTATGAATTTGGGTGGTTTTAAAGTATATTTAGAATATATTTTTACCATTTAATACAATTTTGTTCATTGTACATAATTTCAAAATTAAACCGGACATAAACAAGTGTAAATCTTTTGATAGTTATTATCTCTTAAAAACACGCTATTTGTTTTGACGAAGGGAATTAATTTTTAAATTAATTAATTCAACTGATATGTTTTGAATTTGGTAAAATAGACATCATTTTTGAATTCATAAAATCAAATATAGATTAGGCCTAATTTTTTTTATTTTTCTAGAAACTTTCATTTTTTGATGAATAGTGAAATCACTAAGTGGTAGTTAAAAAAACTGAATTTTTCATAAAACTTAATTTTACTGCTTCTGTGAGTGGAATTTAGAAAATCCGAGAGACACGGTTAATATCAAGGAGTAAAATGTGGTTAAATGAGATGAAAATATTTTTTGGTGAATAGTAACGTTTTACTTTTATTTACCACGGTTAAAAGTGAATAGGGTAATTAAGGGTAAAAATGATATTAATATTACCCTAACACATGTCCTAATTCTATTGGAAAAGTGTATCTCGACCAAAAACAACCTTAGGTATAAAATATTATCATTTTGGTCCACTTGTATTAGATTAGGACATTTATTATTATTTAATCAAAGAAGAGTTAAAAGAGTTAAAATCAAGGTTTATTTACTAAAACATTTTTAATATAAGGTTATAGATAAGATAAATTAGATTGTAAATATTAATTAGAAACCTAAAAAGATTTCCTACATAATTGTATTTTATTTATAATTTTTAGACATTAAATAATTTAATTTATTTATGACACAATGATGATGCAGTAATTATTTAATTAATGAAAAAGTAGAATAATTGATATTATAAATACCCAAATAAATGTAATTGGAGACTTTTTATAAATACCAATAATTTTATAAGATATTATGACATGTTAGGATTGATTTAATCAATCTTTTTTTGAAGTAATCATTCTGTTATGATTTTTAAAAAAATCAATTATTGAATAGTGTCAAAATTTACATAAAAGAGTTTTTAAAACAAATATTATATTATTAATTGATATTAAATTCCTAAAAATCTAACGTTCGACCAAGAGACTTATATCATGATAGGTTTATCATTAATGGACCACTTGGGGGTATCTTGGATGTATATAGTATGTTTATTAACTATATAATATAAAAATACAAAGTGACATGGTAAGTGTCTAACTAATTAACTAAGAGTTAAAAATAAAAGATAAGGTTAATATAATGACCCAAACCAGTCTAAATTCTACTGGTTGAGTGGTTTTAGACCCATCCCCACCTTTAACTTTAAATAATCTACTTTGGATCCAATATAAACTGAATATTAATTTATTATAAAATAATATTTCTAGCTTTTCCAAAGGTTCCCCTCACCCCTCTTATAAAAGGGCACTCCCCCTTCTCATAAATCACACCTTCAAAGCCATTTGGATCATCCAAAATCTGCCCAAATAGTCTCTAAACTTACCTAACTTCATCATAGAGGCCTTACTTTAGTCATAAATCCAACCTATGGATCCCCTTTGATCAAATAAAATGGAAGAACCCGAAGAAGAGGTAATGTTTTCACCACCCTTTTTCAAATTCATTTCTTCTTCAACTTCTTCTTTATTTGTTATTCCCATTATAAAATAATGAATCCAGTATCTCATATATAATTTAATATCATTATAAATATGGTACAACGATATTCAGTATTCTATCCATACTTTGAATGACATGTCACCATACGTGCGTACGTACGACTTACCGTCTCCACGTCGTGGTGTAATTGTTATTCAATATATTTTTATTTGGATGGGTATAATAATGATTTTTAATTCATTTAAATAATAAATATAACATGATAATGATTCTGTATACTTGGTATACCATCCAATTATATATTATTTTAACATCAAAAGAATGATATTTTCGCTCGTGCGTACGTACAGACTACCGTCTCCACGAACGCGATGAGATTCATTCTCCATCGTATCCATTCAAGTATAATTATCATTTGATGATTTCAAAATAATGTTTAGGTACTTGATATCATTCTAGATATGAATAAGATACAACCTATCCATTAAAAACATGGCTTACGTAACAAAACATATAAAAGAAAACGAGTAAGTTAACACCCGAAACAACGATAATTCGAAAATATTATTAACAAAGCAATGTTAAAAAATCATATATGATATCATATTAATATATAAGATTATTGTATAATTTAATAACAATTGTTTCACCATTATACAGGAGGTTAACCTACCCTCAACCAAGGAAAAGTACAAGTTAAGGGTTTATTTCACAATCTCTTCATTATCTGAGGTTGTTTATACGTAGTAATCTACTGGGGCCTCTTTATCATCCACATCCATGTTTCTTGAAAGTGTATTTCAAAACATTCTTACTATTTTACAGAATATGGGTTAAAGTAATTTATACCCATGTTTGACTTTTTATAAAAAGTTTATAATGGAATATTTCTGTCATTTTCCAAACAATGTCGTTTTTAACCTTTTTGACAAAATTAAGGTAAGAATGTTTTTTAACTTATATGGCGGGTGCGGCTATTTTCAACCGTTATAATTTTTTTGAAGCTTCCCTTACAAGCTTATAAGGATATTTTCAAAGTAAATGTTTTATTTTTATGTGACTTTTAAATGATTTCAAAATGAATATTTTAAGAATTTCTAAAAGGTACTCTATATCAAAATCATAATTTTAAATGTTTTAAAGATTTATCTTTCTAAATCTTTTTAATTAATGTCCATGTTTTAAAAATGATTTTAAGGATTTATTTATATGAACATGAATTTTTTGAAATGATATTTCTTTTCAAAAGTTTTGAAGTGGTATGGGACACTTTTATTCAAAAATATCTTTTAAATTACTTCATTAATAAATGTGTGACTTTTAAATTATTTTAAAAAAAGAGATATTTCTCTCAAATAGTTTTTATTTCATCTATGTCAACATCCTTTTATGGATTTTAAGTTTATTTAAAGTTGATTTATTATCATTCAAAACTTCCATATTATTTTGAAGTTTTTGTGATGTGTTTGACTGTGGATGTGTTATTCTTATACCATTCGTGGTTTATGGGTGAATATTTACATTTCGTATGCTAGTTTTAATACGAATGTTTATGTTATGTTTGAATCTTTTCATATGGGAATTCATTGGACTTAATATGTGATGGGTGGAGCCCGCTATAGCTCCTCGATGCATCGGTAGGTCTCATGAGGCAAACTAGTGTCTTTGCACAAGGCCTTGGAAAAATCTTATTTGTAGTCTTGGCACGAGGCCTTGGCTATGTGGTTATGATAGTCTGGCATTATGCATTCCATCATTATGAAATTTGTTATTGATATTTCATGTGATTATTAGATTAGTAGAATATTCATGGGAATAAGTAAATGAAATTGTTTCATTTTATTTTTTTCATACTATGTTGAAGTTCAAGTTTAAAAGGCTTTTGTTTTAGTTATACATTGCCTTAAATGTTTATTCTTATTTATGAAAGTTTCTGCTATATTGTTATCCGTACTGGGCATTTGAGGTCACCCCTTTTGCTATGTTTTATTTTTCCTAGGATGTGAAGAAGTATTTTACGAATGACCTGCATGGATAGTATGAGGGGATATGAAGACAATATATTGTTGTAGTTTTTCACTTATTGATGTAATGTAAACTTTATGAATATATCTAGTGTTTCCAAGGCTACTAAACTAATCAGTCTTTTGAGACTTGATCTTTCTTGTGATCATTCCAATGTTATGTAATAATGCACCGACTCTGGGTAACTGGGGTCGGGGCGTTACAGTTGGTATCAAAGGATTTTTATTACAAACCATGGAAGCTAGATTTAGATAAACTCTGATTAGAGCACATAGATCTAAGATAGACTTTGAGGATTAGTATAGAAGAACTTCCTAGAATTTTGGTATTGTAGAAATTTTGTGAGTTTTCTGAGCAATACATCCCTATCTGGATACGAGTAGGTAGAGGTGGCTCTAGCACAGATGTACCTAGGGGTAAAACCTAAAAACACCGCTTTGAGCTAGAATCGAACGGGAACTGGTGCACGACAACAGGCCTTGCTGCACTCTTTGTAACGACACTCCCGGGGGATATGCTTAGGATAATTCCCATTTTCATTACAAACCATTATGAAGGGTTTATGAGTATATACTTCCTCAAAGGAGACATTTTTATGATTATGGATTATATCCATAAACTATTTAATTTATGTTATGTGTTTTACAAGTTTGGGATTAGGTATTGTTATTCATAAACTAATCTAGTGTATGCCATTGTTTAGAAACGGCACCCAGTAGAAGGAATGAGAACTCCAGCAATGCACATGATCCAAAGAGAAAGAAGGATCATATCTTTCATGGTATTAATCCAGAATTTATAAGAGAAATAGTCTCCCATGTATTATCATCATATGAATAAATAATCTCATATGTTGATAAGATAAGTAAAGAGTTTACTGAGTCCTATGGCTTTGAAGGGAAGCAAGAGAAGAAAAGTATGGAAGAGAGAAATATGGATAAAGGGAAGTAGGAAAAGAACACTTTTCCCATATGTGATAACTGTGGGAAGAAACACCATGGAACTTGCCTGAAAGGAATGAGAGTTTTTATAAGTGTGGAGGAAAAGGGCACAAAGTACGTGACTGCAAGGGTAAGAAAATGGTTTCAAATGTACAATACTTCATTTTCAAGGAGTTTAGACACTATGCGAACCTATGTCCCAGTCATCAGACTATACCGAAAATGATTCTATTGGATAATAAACAAGTTATGATACTACCACAGATGAATAGTAATGATTAGAGTTCTTATGTTGATTATGTCATTTGAGTGTTGTATCAGAAATTTACTTGTTATAATAATTATGGAGTATATAAAGATTGTACTGCAGTACTATTTCATTAAGGACTTGAGATTGTGTGGAACAATAAAAAGTGACTCAATAGCAGGTTAAATTTTTGGAAAAATATGGTTGAGAGAAAGATAAACTATAATATGGTTCTGATACTGAGGTAGTGATTTTAGAATAATACATGATTGATTTGGATAATTTATATTGGATATTCTTGACTACCTTGAAAATGATTAATGATTTGTATATTCCATCATTGTTAGGGTTTACAACATTTTTTGGATTGAAGGAGTATATATATTATTCTTTATGGAATAAGGGATCATGAATGTAATCAATAAGGTTTTACGGTAATTCAGGATGTTGTAGTGTTTTAAAATAATACATGATGAAGGTGTTCACATGTTATTACGCGGAAAAAAGTATCTTCATTGTGTTTACCTTCCTTATAAATTTTGGACTGAAGTATTTTGGATAGTCTTAGTTTGGATTATTTTGGATTGCCATAAAAGGACAACCCGGAGGTCGGGCGGCAACCCGTCGCGTCCGGCAAGGCCGCAAGACTTGAACCCACAACCGAAGGGCGATAAGGTTGTATCACCTACCACTGACCCACGTGATGTCCTGCATTGAATAATTTCGTTTTTAAATGGTTCTACTTGATGAATTATAAATTCTTTTTTTAACACTATACGAATAGGATAAATAGAATATTATTTTTAAGTTCTATTAACTTTTAGAGTTAAAGACGAGTTTGTGGTAGAACATAGTTAAAGAATGATACTCTACTAGTCAAGTATATATTTTTCTTCTTATGTTATTCAATGAAGAAATTAATTCTTATACATTAGTGAAGGGATCTTAAAATAAAAAAATTGTGTTATCCGAATACCATATGTTTTTCTAAACCTATGGTATTTTAAATCATCATAGATTGATAAATTTAAGGCCCTCAATTTTACACTTGTTTGTGATTGATGACCCCAATCACTACCTATAAATATTTACATTTTTCCTCCAATTATATATCTATAATTTCCACCAATGTTCTCCGAATAGAGATCATAATTTGGTGGTGACCCTTTCATTTTTCTTTTCCTCTTATTAAAACTAAATTTTATTAACCCAATTTTCGATGTGGGTTTTAACACAAAGATATTTTCTATATTCAACCTTTTATTTTCGAAGAAAAATTTCAAATTACGAGGATGAAATTTATTGAAGGAGGGGAGAATGTAACACCCCAAGATTTCATAGTGTGTTATTTCTTCAAAATAATTCAATAATTTGCACTACACACAACACCGAGTTCAAGCACACCATGACTTACCAAACAAGCCGTTCAAAAGAGGTTGTGAATATTATTAACTAAATTTTAAACTTTATATAATCCTTATAATTTTAGAATCCATATTATGAGTTTCTTAGACATAATGTAAGAACAAATTCATTTTCAATATTGCACTTTTACCAACTTTTAATAGTGAACCCTTTTTAAATACAATATTTTAAACTTTTATATATTCAATTTGACTAAATAAATTTACTTTTAGAATGGGGACATCAAAAATTTACAATGAAACATCCCAAGCTTCCATGATATGCTTTCCTTTGAATAATACAGTAGTGTGTGTTGTACGCAACTTCGAGTTCTAACACACACCACAACCAATCAAACTAGACGTTATGAATAGTAATACCTAATATTTGAAATTTTATAAATTTTATCTCTCAAAATGGACTTCATTTTTTGTATTCGGAGTATCTAATTTAGCTTAAGGTGAAATTTTAGAACTTTTCGGATAACATTTATATTTTGATGAATAGTGAAAATTACTAAATTTTAATTAAAAACAACTTTATTAATCGAAATAATTTATATTGACAAATTATGAATTTGAGTGGTTTTAAAGTATATTTATAGTATATTTTTACCATTTAATACAATTTTGGTCATTGTACATAATTTCACAATTAAACAGGACATAAACTAGTGTCAATCTTTTGATAGTTATTATCTCTTAAAAACACACTATTTGTTTTGACGACGGTAATTAATTTTTAAATTAATTAATTAAACTGATATGTTTTGAATTTGGTAAAATAGACATAATTTTTTAATTCATAATATCAAATATAGATTATGCCTATTTTTTGGTATTTTTTTGGAAACTTTCATTTTTTGATGAATAGTGAAACCACTAAGTGGTAGTTAAAAAAACTAAATTTTTCTTAAAACTTAATTTTACCGCTTCTGTGAGTTGATTTTAGAAACTCCAAGAGACACGGTTAATATCAAGGAGTAAAATTTGGTTCAATGAGATGAAAATAATTTTTGGTGAATAGTAACTTTTTACTTTTATTTACCACGATTAAAAGTGAATAGGGTAATTAAGGGTAAAAATGATATTAATATTACCCTAACACATGTCCTAATTCTATTGGACAAGTGTATCTCGACCAAATACAACCTTAGGAGTAAAATATTATCATTTAGGTCCACTTTTATTAGATTAGAACATTTATTATTATTTAATTCAAAGAAGAGTTAAAAGAGTTAAAATCATTATATGTTTACTAAAACATTTTTAATATAGGGTTATACATAAGATAAATTAGATTGTAAATATTAATTAGAAATGTAAAAATATTTCCTACATAATGGTATTTTATTTATAATTTTTAGACATGAAATAATTTAATTTATTTATGACACAATGATGATGCAGTAATTACATAATTAATGAAAAATTAGAATAATTGATATTATAAATACCCAAATAAATGTAGTTTGAGACTTTTTATAAATACCAATAATTTTCTAGGTTAATATGACATGTTAGGATTTATTTAATTAATTTTTTTCGAAGTAATCATTCTGTTATGATTTTTTCAAAAATCAATTATTGAATAGTGTCAAAATTGACATAAAAGAGTTTTTAAACCAAGTATTATATTGCTAATTGATATTAAATTCCTAAAACTCTAACTTTCATCCAAGAGACTTATATCATGATAGTTGTATCATTAATGTACCACTTGGGGGGTCTCTTGGATGTATATAGTAAGATTATTAACTATATAATATTAAAATACAAAGTGACATGGTAAGTGTCAAACTAATTAACTAAGAGTTAAAACTAAAGGATAAGGTTAATATAATGACCCAAACCTGTCTAAATTCTATTAGTTGAGTGGTTTTCGACCCATTCCCACCTTAACCTTTAAATAATCCACTTTTTCTTCATTAGAAACTGAATTTTAATTTATTATAAAATAATATTTCTAGCTTTTCCAAAGGTGCCCCTCACCCCTCTTATAAAAGGGAACTCCCCCTTCTCATTAATTCACACCTTCAAATCCATTTGGCTCGGCCAAAAACTGCCCAAATACTCTCTAAAATTCCCTCACTTCGTCTTAGAATCCTTCCTTTAGTCAAAAATCCAACCTAAGGATCCCTTTTAATCAAATCGAAAGGAAGAACCCGAAGAAGAGGTAATGTTTTCACCACCCTTTTTCAAATTCATTTCTTCTTCAACTTCTTATTTAATTGTTATTCCCATTCTAAAATAATGAATCCAGTATCTCCTATATACATTAATATTATTATAAATATTGTACAACCATATTAAGTATTCTATCCATCCTTTAAATGACATGTCACCATACGTGCATACGTACGGCTTATAGTCTCCACGTCGTGGTGTAATTGTTATTCAATATATTATTATTTGGATGGGTATAATAATGATTTTTAATTCATGTAAATAATAAATATAATATGATAATTATTCTTTATATATGATATACCATCCAATTATATATTATTTTAACATCAAAAGAATGATATTGTCGCTCGTGCGTACGTACAGACTACCGTCTCCACGAACGTGATGAGATTCATTCTCCATCGTATCCATTCAAGTATAATTATCATTTGATGATTTCAAAATAATGTTTAAGGACTTGATATCATTCTAGATATGAATAAGATACAACCTATCCATGACAAACACGACTTATGTAACAAAACATATAAAATAAAACGAGTAAGTTAACACCCGAAACAACGGTAATTCTAAAATATTATTAACAAAGCAATGTTAAAAGATCATATATGATATCATATTAATATATAAGATTCTTCTATAATTTAAAAAAAATTATTTAACCATTATACAGGAGGTTATCCTACCCTCAACCAAGGAAAAGTACAAGGTAAGGGTTTATTTCGCAATCTCTTCATTATCCAAGGTTGTTTATACGTAATAATCTACTAGGGCCTCTTTATCATACACATCCATGTTTCTTGAAAGTGTATTTCAAAACATTCTTACTATTTTACAGAATATAGGTTAAAGTCATTTATACCCTTGTTTTACTTTTTAAAAGAAGTTTATAAAGTAATCTTTCCGTCGTTTTCCGAACAAGGTCCTTTTTAACCTTTTCGACAGAATTAAGGTAAGAATGTTTTTTTAACTTATACGGCCGGTGGGGCTATTTTCTGCCATTATAAAATTTTGGAGGATTCCCTTACACGCTTATAAGGATATTTTCAAAGTAAATTTTTTATTTTTATGTGACTTTTAAATGATTTCAAAATGAATGTTTTAAGAATTTCTGAAAGGTACTCTATATCAAAATCATAATTTTAAATTTTTTAAAGATTTATCTTTCTAAATATTTTTAATTAATGTCCATGTTTTTAAAATTATTTTATGGATTTATTTATATGGACATGAATGTTTTGAAATGATATTTCTTTTCAAAAGTTTCAAAGTGGTATGGGACACTTTAATTCAAAAATCTCTATTAAATTACTTCCTTAATAAATGTGTGACTTTTAAATGATTTCAAAAAAAGAGATATTTCTCTTAAATAGTTTTGATTTCATCTATGTCAACATCCTTTGATGGATTTTAAGTTTATTTGAAGTTGTTTTATTATGATACAAAACTTCCATATTTTTTTGAAGTTTATGTGATGTGTTTGACTGTGGATGTGTTATTCTTATACCATTCGTGGTTTGAGGATGAAGTATTTACATTTCGTATGCTAGTTTTAATACAAAAGTTTATGTTATGTTTCAACCTTTTCATATGGGAATGCATTGGACTTAATATGTGAAGGGTGGAGCCTGCTATAGCTCCTCGATGCATCGGTGGGTATCATGAGACAAACTTGTGTATTGGCACAAGGCCTTGACAAAATCTTATTTTTAGTCTTGGCACAAGGCCTTGGCTATGTGGTTATGATAGTCTGGCATTATGCATTCCATCATTATGAAAGTGGTTATTGATATTGTATGTGATTATTAGATTAGTAGAATATCCATGTGAATAAGTAAATGGAATTATTTCATTTTATGTTTACCATACTATTTTTAAGTTCAAGTTTAAAAGGCTTTTTTTAGTTATACATTACCTTAAATGTTTATTCTTATTTTTGAAAGCTTCCGCTATATTGTTATCCTTACTGGGTATTTGAGCTCACCCCTTTTTCTATGTTTTATTTTTCCCATGATGTGAAGAAGTATTTTATGAATGACCTGCAGGGATAGTATGAGGGGATATGGAGACAATATATTGTTTTAGTTTTTCACTTATTGATGTAATGTAAACTTTATGAATATATCTAGTGTTTCCAAGGATAAAAAACAAATCGGTCTTTCGAGACTTGATCTTTATTGTGATCATGCCAATGTTATGTAATAATGCACCGACTCTGGGTAACTGGGGTCAGGGCATTACATTTTATATAAGTGAATATATGATTTTTTATATAATATCAAGATAAGTTGAAAGATTCAATCATTTTCAATATGATACTTTGAATTATTCATGATCGGTTTGAATAAAAGGTTCCAATGAATCATATATTTTAATATATATTTCATTATAATTTATTGGATTTATTCCCACCATTTTCAGAATATTTTAGGTAAAAATTAAATTTTAAAAATATTAGTTTATTTTCTGGTTTATTATAAAAATGTACTCAATATTTTTTTAGTGATTTTATTATTATTATATGAATAAATGTTAATTTATATAAATTTAATATATTTTTTTATGATTTATCATGTGAAACCATTATTCTTATGTGAGAACTGAGGCCCACGTAGGAATAAACTATGTATTTGGAAACTGTGTGCGATTAAAATTAATGATTTATGTGATTAAATGTGAAAAAGGGAACAAGAATAAGATTAAATCACATTCCAAACTCTATATGTGATTAAATAATATGGGATATCACTATGTGAGATTTAATGACTCCTACATCTGCATAGTCAAAGTAAGAATAACTTTGTGTCAGATTAAATGTGTGAACAAGTTGTTTAATAAGAATAGAATTGTTGTCTAAGTCATATATAAGATTCAATAAATCAAGAACACACTATGTAAGAGTAAACATGGATTTTTAAATTCCATGTAAAAATAAAATCATTCTATATAATAATATTTCAGGCCTGTTAAATCACTATGTAAGAATAAATGCACAGTCAGACTGTTCACAGAAGAATAACCAAACTTCCCAAATCACCATGTCAAATTAACTGTTTCTCTCATGATATTAATTCATGGTGTTACTATTCATGTAAGAATAAACTTCCACATCCAATCATTGTTTGATATAAAATACAAGGGATTTATTGGATCCAATTCATCCTCTCCAACTAATCCTTCAATCCATGCATCATATTAAACCTAATTCATCTATACATATAGATAATTTTAATTATTCTTTTATGAAAAATATATCCCAATGTGTTTTATCAACCAAATATGTTTCCATATATTTTATAGGAAGGAAACAGGATCATATAGGATATTTAAAGGGTTAACTATATAATTAATAGTATATTTTGAATAAATTAAAATCTTAGAAAATATGGAATCTTTCACACATGCAAGAATCCTACTGCCTACACCATTCCCATTAACACAAAAAATCCCTATTTATACCTATTTAAGTTATCATCCCCTCTAATACAGAGGGTTTGGTACTTGTTCAATAATATATTTGGGGTCTCACTATTGGTTTATTTATTAATTTATTTCATGGATTTTTAATAAACAATATCTTTCTCTCTTTTAAACTTTCTCTCTTTATCTCTTATTCATCACATTTTCTTACATTATGCCTCTATAACTCCTAAATGTATAGGTATTAACCAAGGTATTTTATACTTGTGGAATTCATGGTGTTTCTTTGTTAAATTATTAATTTTTAATTTCTCTTTTTATTCAAATTTATAATGATCAGTGAGAATTCTAGGGTTTGGGTAGGAAACAATCACTATTAACACTTAGAGGGATCAACATACTCTATTATTTATTTATCCCTATACACTGGTCTTGACTAAATATTCATTATACATGATTAATGAGGTTGAGGTTTGAATAAAATATAATAGACTTGGATTCAATGAAGGTGATAAATCTTTATTGAGTTGCACAATACCCCTGAATTGTGGAGGAAAATGGACTAGATATGCATGGGATATCTATCATGTGTGTTTGGTACCATAATGTTAGTTAGAAAATAGAAATAAATTAATGATATTTAACTAATTATTTAAATGAATTTAAATAACCAATGAAAATAATAAAGGAATCCATAATAACCCCATAACCATTCTCCTTTTCTCACTAACATTCCTGTGTTCTTTCTTTCTTTATTTCTAGTTTTCAATTCATGTTTTTTGAAAAACCACTAAATATCCATCTAATACTCTTGATTTCATAAGTAAAAAAAAACCAAAAATATAATAAGTGGTAAGAATAGTGATTGATTGTTAAAAAATCCAACTTAAGATAATAAACTTGAGGTTGGTTAGAATGTTATATTCTTAGGAAGAATATAAATATTATTTTGTACCACCATATGATAAGTGGGTCGAAATTTCATATCATTTTTGGGAATTTAAGTCAATCAATTTTTATTCTTTATCATTTAACAAATATTATTATTTTATTTTGTAAAAAACTAAAAAAATAGTGCATCATTCCTTGATGAGTTTCTAAGAAAACCAATTTTCTATATCAAATTAGCACTCTTAAGTGCATAAAAGTTAGAATAAAAGGATTCAGTGATAGTAGGAGATTAAAATGAAATGTTTTATGTCAAATAAAAAATGAAACAACTCATTATTATCCTCCAATTAGAAGGACAACTTAAATATGAGATTTATTAATGGGAGTATATCAATGAGTTAGTGTAAGATAATGGATGGGAGGAACACTTTAATTAAAACCATGATCTTATATGTTTTACACACTAGTTAAAACTCAAAAAATTATATGAATATTAATTAGAAAATTATATAGATTAATATTTCACCAGTTAAAGGATGTAATGAAATATGTGAAGGGGAATTTCACAAAAATTAATTCTATTTTCTAAGAAATGAGCATACATTGGTTATAATAAAAAAAATTAAAGAAGCACCTACAATTAAACCCATGATCCCTGACATAGAGAAATTTTAAGCCAAAATAGATGATAAAACCACACTTAATACCTTAATAATGGTTTTCTCAAATCCTTTTATAAGGAAGGGTAGGTACAAGCTGATACAATTGAGGGAGATATAATAAATTTCAACTACTTTTTTCTAATATCAATATGAACAATTTCTAATAACCCAACATTGTGTCAAAATTTCACAATAAAATTTATAAGAATAGTAGTTTTCCATGAAATTTATGTAAGATTATAAAAATATCCCACCATTGAGGATAAGATGGTGTTGAAAATTGATGAAGAAGAATATCGGGTGGATTTTCATGAAGAAAAAAACTTATTAGCTATCCTGATTAAAGGGTATATATTAATGTTGATTCATTTTATATTAATTCTATTCAATTTGAAATATTTATTGATTTCCACTTTGATTAAACTTTTTATGCTTCAATAGTATTGAAAGCACTATATTTTGAATAAAAATATATAGAAGTAGTGGTGAAAGTGGATGGTCCTTATATTCTTTCTCCACAATAAATTAAGAAATAATTTATGAATAAGTGGTGAAAAACAATACACTTCTCATCAAGGCCTATTATATAATAATAAGATTAAAATTATGATATTCACAAGGATTTGGTGGTTCTTATTGATGAAATTGTTAGAACCAGATCCACTAGATCACTAAGAGGTGGATATATGAATTATTGGTACATTTTATGTTATGAGTTATTCCATTTTAGCGCAACCTGTCGAATTTGTTAAAGTTGTCAATACACTAAATTATTTCTCAAATCTTGACCATCATATTTTTTAGTAGTAATAAATAGATTAACAATAAATATTTATAAGGTTCATATGAAAGGAATACTAATTTACATTTTGATTAAACCCCCCAATAAGGGTTTGTTACTATCTCTAAAAATCATCTACAAAACATTGTCAAATATTCTCTCCGCCACTTCCAGAATCCACAAAATGATACAACTATTATTTAAAAAATACATGCTAAAGAAAGACCTTTGTCTCATGGTGTTCTTCTAAATCATTGGATATTATTCCTCCTCTATGAGTAGATGGATTAGTAGGTCTACATGTGTACTCCTTAAATAACATCAATAATATTACTTGTCTATAGACTCTTTCAAAACCTTGAATGATCGAGATCTTATCAGCTTCTATGAATACATAGGTTCCCAATAGTTCTCCTTCTTATTATATGGATCTTGGCTTTGTCCCCTTCTATCTCTATGATATTGAAGTGTATGAGGTTTTCAGAATTGTCACAATGTATGAAAGTTCTCAATTATATACCCTCTATCACTATATATTAATTATTCTCTCACAATATGAATATATATATACACACATAGAATATAATTTGAATATTTAGTTTCCATTCATATTTGGAAACTACCTCCATCTCAAGTAGGCATGATCTTCTTATTAAAACTTCCTCGATTCTAAGTCAGGGATCCTCATTAAAATCACCTAATGAATTTGATGCTTCCTTCTTCACAATCCTATACAAAATATGCTTCTTTAAACTCATTTAAAATCTCCAAGTGTGTGGCCTCATGCATCTTTTTCACATGGACCTTCCTACTTTTAGGTTAATATCTTATTTCATCTTTTCCTTCATTTCTATGGACATCTAAAATTTCTATTGGTCATGAAACATTAGGTTGGAGCCTTATAATGAAGACAAACTAACATTATTAATTCTATACAATGAATCTTTACATTCAGTAATAAATTCTTATGATCGTCTATGAAGACATATAATCTGGGACTTTGCTATTTTCTATTATGTATAAAAGTATTGGGTTAAATTTTTATAATCCATAGGTAAATCCGTATGATTTGGTACTTTTTTATTTTTCAGTTTTAGATCAATATTTAAAAAATTATTTAATAGAATTTGGGAATTAGTGAAAGAAAAACTATCCCTTCTAAGGATACTCATGTAACCCCAACATGATGCATACAGTGTCTCTACATCCACCAGCAACTGACTTTAGTTTCTTTATATTATAACACACTAATCATCACATTTCTGTCATCAAATATTTAAATAATAAAAATCATTCAAGCATAGTTATCTTTATCACTAAACACATATTGAAATATTCAATAAAAAGGAAACCAATTACTTATGAAGAATATTTTTTATCATTATTAAAGGTCTACAATAAAGCTTTACATTCAACATAAAAGTCTTGTGATCATCTATGAATAATTGTGATTAGGGAATTTTCCCTTTTTTGTAATAAATTCTTATGCATAAGATTTATGATCCATATGAAAAGGCATATGATTAGAGACCTTGTGATTTTTTGAGTTCCAGCTACAAATTAAAAACTTCCATCAAAAGAATTATGATATTATTCAATGAAACTCCAACCCTTCTCAAGTATCTTAAACACCTCAAGCATGATGCAGACAAGCCACTATATCCACCAAAACATTCCTTTAGTTTTTTTAAATAACAACACACCAATTTTCATATTTATATGTTGTAATATGTTATTAATAACAGTACTTCAAGAAAAATAATATCTATTACTAAAAAATATTCAAATAATGATAAAAAACCCAATCAAAACATCATGGGAACAAAAATCTCACCCTTTTTATTTATTTTCAATATCATAATACATTTTGAGAGTCAATATGTGTTCTCATTTCATTATTTCCCTGACTAATAATCAAATGTAAAGGATCAATGGGGTTATGGAAAACTCACCCAAACAAACTATTACCCTCTTTGTAAGAACAACTTGATCCGTACATGATATAAGGATGTTATCCCATGATTCTTCTTAGTAAATAGCCTTAATTTAGTCTGCTCTAAGTCTAATTATGCTATCCCAATGTAGAAAATAGGAAGGATATATCTATGGTTATCAATGTTTTCCATAAATAATCAACCATATGATATCATACTCAAAATATCATTTAAGGGGTATCTTATATATATTTAGTAAAATAAAAAGTATAAATTTAATTTTTCTCAAAACACCATAAAAATAGTAAATGTGTAAGTTAAATACCCCTATCATTATTTTATCAACTGACACTCCTCCTTAATAACAGAATTTATTACAATAATTACCAAGGGTTGTGGGTGTTATATTAAGACATAAATTTTTTTGATATCATGGGGATGCACAAATATTCTTGAATATTTATACTCATATATTTTTTGATATATTAATATGTATATTTTAATTTTCCCCTTAAGGGATGTAGTCACACTTCTTATTCATAGTATTTGACACACCATGATTCCAATCCATTTTTTTCTAGAAATTAAAACTCCACTTCTCCTTCAATTCCCTGTAATTTAGCAGAAATAAACAATGATTGAGAATATGAAGGGGCCTTCTTTGTTCCTCATAGGTAGAACTAGTGTTGATCATTTCCAATCATGTAGGACTTATCTTTTCTTCCAAACTCAACACTTCTATTCTTGTTAAAAATATCAATAGATTTCGTTCTTTCTACTTTATATTTAGTTTTTTCTTTTAGTGTAACAGTTTTATTATCACATTAGATAAGGTAATTTCATTACCTTGTGATCTCATAGATAATTTCATCATTTCTTATTGGATATGAAGGATAATTATATAGTTTTTCATTTCATTACCAATATATAAACACCTTAAAAATATAATGTTTTAAATATTCAAGACACCACATACTGATGATTCGTTAAAAACATATGGCTCTACCTATTTCACTACTTATTTTCCTTTAACCACAGTATTTAATTAGGATTTATCTGTTCTTTTAAAATTGGATAATATTTTAGTAAACAAAATAATAACTCTTTCTTGACTTCTGATGTTTCTTTATTTCTATCATTGAACTTATTAATAGTGCATTACTTCCTTTTAACATCATAGAAAAATTATGTAGAGATTTTATTCATGAATACCTTAACACTATGAATTTACTAACCACATCTATCACAGACCTATTATAAACATCCAAATCTACTTGGGTTAAATATATTTGGTGTTGATCTATTCATATCTTTCTACCTTATAGTGTTTTTCTCATTTACTCATCAGGCACACTAGTTTTTATTTCTATTCTTGTGAAAATAAATATTTTTTCAACAAGAATAGGGTTTGTGTCCATACCTTCTATAGAACCCAAAATAAAAATTGAAATTAGACCTTACATTTTGATATTGAATATATCCAAACAAATTGGTGTAATATTAATTCAATTTTATAATTTTTTATTAAAGGGGATGTGACTTTCTTGGAATTATTTCTTCCTCTGATGGGTAAGAGTGTTTCTCATGAAATATAGGATTTGCTTTTTGTTTTTACTCAACACTATTATATAAATCATATTTTATATGAGACATATTAGATAAAGGTTTAACTTGAATATTATATCTCATCATCTCACTGACTTAGGAAGGATCACCTTCAACATTAAATTTTTTTAAAGTATTCTCTAACTTTTGTCAACATAATTTTAATAATTAGAATTATTGATTATATATCTCCAAGTTCTTATTCTCTTGAAACCAATTTCTCTTAAATGTCACTAGGAATATTTTATTATTCGACTTCTTTAAGATTTTTATTTTTTGTATCATTAATATATGCCACTTACTTCATGACATGCACTTTATTCTCAGTAGTTACCTTTTTGTTTTCTTTTTTTAAGATTCTTCTTTTCATTCTTGTAGTATTAGGTATTTTCTATGTATAATTATAGTTTTATTTTCAGTTTCCACTAAATATATATCCATTCTTCTCCATCATCGTTACTTCTTAATTAATTAAGGCCTTTTTCAATAATTGAAAAGAGAGTAAATTAATTATGTGAGCTATTAGATGTGTTATTTATACCTTTTTTGATCATAAAGCTTATTATTTTTCTATTAAATTGATTCTTGTTATACTTTTCCTTTTTCAACTTTTGTGTCTTCTCATCCACAGCATATGACTTAAATTCTTTATCCTTATTCTTTTGTAAATATTTCTAAATATAACCAATATAATTACAATTATAACAACTTAATAATTTATTTCTTTTTCATTTAAATTTCTCCTTATGAATCTGTTTGATAGAATATAATTCATTTTATTGAAGTACTATTCATCATAATTATCTTATAAGTCACTTATTTATATAGCTTCATCTTTTTTGACCTTTACATTACAAATGTATTCAAATAAAATCTTAGTTTTTATTTATTTTTTAATGTTTTTTTCTTTCTCATCTCATAAGTTTTGATTATATTGTGTAACTTGACAATTTTCAAGTATTTCCTTTCTTTCAAGGCTGATATATTTAATTCAAATCGATATAGAAAATTTCTAATGGGATTATTTATAATAATGGAGTCTTATAGCTTCTCACTAAACCCTAAAATATTTCTAACAATCTCATTTACCTGGGTGAAATAGATATCAATGTCTTCATCGTCATCTATTTTAATGTATTTAAATTTACTCATACGAAATTGTAGTTTTCCTCCTTCATTATAATGTTTCATTAATGATTTTTACTCAATTTATTCTAGATGTTGTTGGGAGTTTGTAAACTGATGACCTTTGTGTATACCTTCTCTTATATTGATATAATGACGACATTTTAAGGCTTTCCATATAACAATATATTCATATTGTGTTCTTTATTCAAGGAAACACCATCAATAATGGGTTCAAACCCAAATATTTCAACATATCTTACTTTTAGACCAAGTTATAGGAGTTATAATGAGATCTTATTCTTCTATGTGTGATAATACTTCTCATAAAATGTGGGGACACAATAGCTATTTATATAATTGAGATTCTCTGTTTATCATAAACTTCTTTTTAGATCTTAATAAGTATCCTAGGATCTGATACTAATTGTTATACATGAATCCACAATATCACCAGGAGAGGGAGGGGGAATCAATAATACCTTTTATTTTGTGCATTATTACCATTTAACCCATCCTATTGAACTATTCATAATTATAGATCCCCTCAATTACTTCTCAAAGCATCACCTTCAAGTGTAGTAATAGAAAAGAAAGATAAGGGTATGTGTTATTTACAAAGAAACTGAAAGGAATACCCCTTACCATATTAGTTATACCCCCAATATAGATTCTCTATAATCTATATTATTCATCAATAAAAAAATTCTACTTTACCCTCTATCACTTCCAGAGTAAACTATAAGTAATTATTATTATTTAATAAAAATATCCAACAAATAAATACCTTTGGATCTTGGTGTTCTTCTGTACCATTGTATGTTAGTCCTCCTCTACGAGAAGATAGATTAGTAGGTCAACATATGTATTACCTTAATAAATTTAGCAGTATCATTGTACTTGAGACTCCTTTAATATCTTTAATGATATATATCTTCCTTATCTTCAATTAATACTTGGGTGTATAGTATTTCTCTTTCATCTTCAATGTTACTCAAAATTATATCCTTCTCTCTACATGATATAGATGTGTATCACATTCATAGAATTATCACAAAGTATACGAGATCTAAATTATTGACCCTCTCTTACTATATATTTCTTATTCATTCAAAGCCAACATATATAAAATTTTATTTGAATATTTAGTTTCAATTTTTTTTGGAAACTCCTTAAATCTTCACCAGGCATGATCTCTTTAATCAAACTTCTATGATTCTCGATCAATACTCATCATTTTAATTAGTTAAATAATCTAGTGTTTCCTTATTTTCGACACTCTAAAAATCCAATTCATTTAACTAGTTCTAGATATATACATGCATGGATTCATGCATATTTACCACATGGACCTTCCTGTTTACGGGGTATGATCTTATCTCAGATTTTATTTCATTTCTAAATATATCTCAAATTTCTATACGTCATGAAGATTTACATTGAATGGTTATATGGAATACTTATGATCGTTATTAAAGCTTTATGATGACACTTTACAGTCGTCGTCAAAGTCTTAAGATCATCCATGAAGACTTATAATTAGGTAATTTTCCATTTTTTGTTAGAAACTAAGTCGTATGTTGAATATTTAGGACCAGTAAACAAATCCTTAAGATTAGGGACTTTTCCATTTTTCTGGTTTCCACTCCAAATTATAGACTTCCATAAAAAGAAATTTGAGATAGGTTAAAGAAACTTCATTCCTTCTAATAAAACTCAAACACCTCCAATATGATTAAGACTACGTATCTACATCCTCCAACACCTTCCTTTATTTTATTTTAATAACATCACACCAGTCATCATATTTATATCTTAGAAGATTCAACTCATAATAAACATCCATGCATCATAATCTCCTTTACTAAACACATACTAAAAGTTTAAAAAAAATGCAACCAAAACCTTATAGGAACAAGATAAACCCCATCCTCTTAAGGATTGGGTAGAACCATAAGAAAAACTTGTTGTGGGAATTATAAAAAAACACCTCTTGGGGGATTACACAAGTTTATATTTACTTTATTTATATTTACTTATTTCCTTAATTTTGAATTAATTATTAATTATTCTATTTTTTATTATAGGTTGTGGAAGGTGGATTTTTAGATCCTAACTGAAGACAACATATATAAAATAAAACTTATTTGGATTTATCCAACCTATTTGGTTTAATTCCTTAATTATTTACTTGTTCACTCCATATATGAGTGGTAAAATTTAATTGTATGGTAGTGTTAACTTGTTTTAGGAAGTTTTTGTATTTTCTATTTTATTTCCATTTTTATAAAATTTGAGATCAAATGATTTTTCATTTACATTTTTTAACCTATTCTAATTTTTTTATAAAATTAACATGATTTTTAAAAAATGGATTTTTAAATAATTATTGTTATGGACACTTTTCTATGGATTTGATTTTCAAAACATGTTTATGTCTTTGAACAATTTTTTTAAATCAATGTAGTTCAAACACTAACCCAAATTATTTTTCCCACCATGAGAGGTATTCTAAACCCTTTTGATGTATTCTTCCTAATATCATCTTTCTCTTAAGAGAAACTTGGAACATGTTCGTGATATAAAACATGTTATTATTTCTCTATAAAATAATTGGATTTAATGAAATGTTTTTAATATTATTTATGCACTATTTTGGATAGCTACTTTTTTAACTTGAGTCCTACCATTTATATTAACCCCTGTGATCCCTTAGAATCCATGGATTTATTTATAGATTTATAAAACATTATGTGTTTGTTTTTTTCTTACCTTACCACATACTTAATACATTTACATGATTATTTTTTATTTTTATGTGTGGGAATGGAATTTCATGTGTGTTACTTTTTAAGTAGCTTCATGTTGAGTAATGATGTTTCAAAATAAATAAATTTGAATTTATTGTCAACAAAACTATGATAATTCAATGTCAAAGTGTGTTGTGGATATGGATGTGTTTTTGGTGCTTGAAGAACTTGGATACAAAACATCAATGTAACAGCCCTAATATATGATGATTATTGAATTATTCTTCATGTTTCCAAAGTATTGATCCTAAGAGTTTTTTCTACAACATTTGATTGAATTTTGATATTTCTATTTAGTGGGGTATTTTCCATTGGATTTCATGCATGATAAAGAAGCTACTAATGAAAGTTGAAATACCATCCAAGGAAAATATTCAAATAATAATTTATAAGAGTTGGATGATTATTTGAGTTTTTTTTTGAGTATTTGTGAATACCTTAGAATATATTTCAAATATTCTAAGATGGTTTGAGAAAATACATAGAGATGAGAAAAATATATTTTTAATAATTCATACATTTTATAAGATGTATTTTTTGTGTAAGTTGTCTAGAAGTGAAAAAAATATAAATTCCATATAAATAATTCTATATAAGAAGATTGTGTAAGATGTTCTCTATTTAAGTTAGTCTACCCTCATATGATACCAGTTCCATGTATGATTGAAAACCCATGTAAGACACTGATGGGATGTATAATATTAGAAATATGTAATATGATAGCCTTATAACATAACATAACATATAATATGATATTCACATAAGATACATGTGTTGTATGAGATGTTGTTTTCATAATAGATCAATTTCATACTATATGAAAGTCATTGAATCCAACAAATCTTATGGAAAATTTTCCATAATGAAAAATATGATGTTTCAAAAGAATAAATTTTAAAGAAAGGGAAAATGAAATTTTAAAAGGATGATTTTGATAATCTTGGATTAAAATTTCACAATCATATTAAAATGATTTTGATTCATGTATAATTGAGAGGGAAAAAGATGAGGAATAAGTTGGTTTAAAGATGAGTTCAAAACTAAAATAAAAATTCCAAGTAGAAATGTTGTATATTTTTTTAAACATGTAGATTCAATTAAAAAACAAGTACACATGCGTGATTTATATATAATATTATGTGATATTTTCTATCACATGGAGAAAAATGAAATAATTTGAGTCTTTAGAAAATTTAAATATGATAATAACTAATAATTCAAAAGGTATTTAATGAAAAAAATAAAATGATTAATTTTTGTCAATTGATATATGAGATCACTATTTCCAATATTTATAGAGTTTCCAAAATATAATTTTTGAAACTATTATCCAAGATATTATAATAATATTAAAGAATTCATGAAATAAAGGTGATGTGTGTGTGATCTTATCAATACCACATGAGTTATTTTTTACTGAGAGTGCGAGATACATAACTATAATGATGAGAGAATAAGGATACTGAAGCTAAGAGATATTAAAAAGGATGAATTTTGACTACATTCCCAAGTATTCAATATATTGAAAAAAATGAATTGTTCAAGAGTTTTTTTGGGTGTTCATTAATTGAAAATATGATCCTTGGCTATCGATTTTATTAAAGGATATATACATGAGTAGACAAGTTGGTCTATTTTTTCATGGAGGAAGATCAACATGAAAAGGTGTTAAATCATCCTAGAGTAGAATTATATATTTTTTATCCTACATTTATAGTTTTTAGTGGTAATCTATGAACTCTGGTTTTACTCTAGAGTAGGAAAACTCCAGGACTCAATTTCAATGGCTTTGGGGTTTCTCTACTATAATTACTTGGGAATATAGTGGAAGAATCCACGATTAGGGGAATAACCAATAATAGAAAAATGTATACTTTATTTGGAAAAACTCTATAAATACTTGTGTGTTTTGCCTTATTTATTTTAGTTGTATATGAGGTGAGGGTGAGTAATTTAGATTGAGCGGATTGGGATTTTGACCAATCAAAGTGGTTGAATTAAAAAAGGATGGTTTTTAAAATTAAAAAATGATCCACCCTTGTTGTTTAACTGATTATATCCTCTAAAATGGTTATTATATCAAATATTGGTTCCCTATAATGATATGACATGTTTTCAGTATAGAGAATATAAATTTGGTGAACATCAGAAGTTTTCTAATAAGTTATTGCAGGAATTTTCATATTTGGAAGAGTAAGGTTCCACCCTACCTTCTTTCGATTGGTTTGGAAGTTTTATATATTACAAATATATGATTTCCACCCATTTATAAAAGATCACCTATGTATTTCTCTAATAACTGAAACATGGATATAGATGGAAAATATCATCATTCCACCTTGGTGTCTCAATCAAAACAATTATACATAAAGGTAATGGGAATTTAAACTATAAAGGGTATTTTGGGAAAATTGAGAAGAAACTATGAAGATGATAATAAATTTGAGGAAGTAAAAAATACAAGTCTAGAGGAGTACATATGAAGAAATTAGTGGATTAATATGAGAACATTGATGATGATATTACAAGACTCAATGATATTATGAGAATAACCTAGGGGTTTGATGAGAAGCTGAATGAATTTTTCATTGGTTTAGTGAGAACTTTCCAGATCATTTTTTTAAATTATCAGCTTTAAAATATAGATAATACCTTTCATTAGATTAATTAAATAATATAATCATATCATATTAAATGAGAAATGATCCAGTCTTTAATAATAAATCAAAATATGATATGGCCTTTAAATCCATGAGAAAGAATAAAGGTAGAGATGAAGAAGTTATTGGATTAATTTATTCAAAAGATGAGGAAGATGGGGAATACTTTAAAAAGATTGTGTCTATTCTTTCAAATAAATTCAAATAGGGGAATTAGAAATGAAAATTCAAACAAAAATCAAGTTGTTATAACTATAATGATATTGGACATTTTTCAAAAGAGTTTCCAATGAAACAGGCTGAAGAATTTAAAATAGGCGAGGAATATGATAATCCTAAAAAAAGGAATTGGGTAAAAATAATAATAAATATTGGAGAAGCAATATAATTAGTTTTATGAGTAATAACGAATATGATGAATCATCATATATTAGTTAATCATATAATGGTTTTAATTTTTGGATTTATATTGGGAGAGTTTTTTATACCTCCAGTAGTGATGATGATGAAGAAATTATAAATCCGGAGTAGATGATTAAAGTTGAGTTTGAGTAATTTCTTGAGAAAAATTAACATATAAAAGAGAAAAGAATGTTTCTAAAAGAAAAAAAATATGGATGCTAATAAAGAGGATTGTGACAAAAAAATAAATAACTTATGTTGATGATTTGAAGAAGAATAAATTAAAGGGAATTTAAAAAGAGAAAATTCTTGGAGATATTGAAGAAAAAGTAGTAGGGAAATAATAAGAATCAGATGAGACCCATACATGTGCATAGAAACATAACATGATTTTAATATTATTAGAGAATAAATCAAATAGGTTGTTGGTTTTTAAGGGGAATCCTCACAATCTAGTCACAAAAATTGTTCCAATAGGCAATGTAAATCTGTACTTAATCAAATTATATATTCTATTTATAACAATATAGGTTACAAAAATAAATCTAAAACTATTTAAACCAAAATGATAAATAAGAGGCCCTCATTTCCATTAAATAGATAGATGAATTTGATAACTAAACCTATTCCTCTTGAAAAAATAAGGCTCAGTTTGTTACAAGAAAACAATAACAATATTCTTGATAGATTTTTTTTACTAATATATAAGATAATAATTTATAAGATTTTTTAGTTTTATGGATAATTTGAACATAAATCCAATTATATTTATAATAAAATTTCATTTCTAGGGAATATATATGAACCAAATAGGATATATAGTCATAAAATGAGAAATTATTTTAGTAAAATGAATTTTTAATGAAAAATGAAACAAATATATCAATATAAAATAGATTTAGGTGTCTATAAGAGGTGTGTCATAAGTTTGTAAAATCTAGGAATAGAATGGAAGATTACATGGTAATCCTACCATACCAAGAATAATTAGGGATAAAAAGTATGAAAGGACAAGGAAGTGAATTTTTCTTTAATGACTAAGGTTGAGAAGAAAACATCACATATTGAAACAATTCATGGTAATAAGTAAATAATATAACCTTTTAACATTGTTAATAAGAAATTGAAGACATTACAAACTGATATAGGAGGAATGGAATAAATTTAATAGTTGATATAAAACTCTTAGACATTTTATTACTACTAAGGACAAAAATATTCACTTATTATTTGATTATTTTGGATCATTTCGCACTAACATGTTGGGAAATAACTATACAGAAAAGAAGTTTTCCATCATGGAGAATTGTAACTACGATATAGAATAAGAAGTGAGTGAATCTCTTTAGGGGAAGACAATATGAAGAAAAAATATCAAATTATCCTCATGATTTGAATCTATAATTTCTTTATATCTTTGAAAAACATGATATTGAGGTATAAGAATCACACATACATCAATTTTTTTATTATATAAAAAATATTGATTAATGGGGGTATTGGTTGTTAAAATAATTAATAAAAGATGGAGTTCTCTAGATTTCAAAAATACAATGTTTATGTTTTTTCTGATATGTGTGTAGGATTAAGTATTTATTTATAAATCTATTTAAAATAGCCACAAAAATGTGAATCGAGTTGATAAAATGAGAAAGTGAATTTACAAACATCATTGATCACCTTGGTTAAATCATTTTTATTTTATACATTGGGTTAGAGAACATAGGCATATAAAGGACTAACTAAGGCTCATTTGTAATAATATAATGTGGTTTTATTATTCTCACAAAAAATGTTCAATTTTTAATTAAAAATGAAATAGGGAGAAGAGGATGTTTAGAAGGATTGAAAATATTCTAAGATACTAAGTACCTTATATTATCTTTTAACTTATTTTTAACAAGGGGTAGATGAATTACATTGACTTTGGTGTTGATAAAACAAGTATTTCTCAAAAAGAAAAAAGGGAACATTAAAGTTCCCAAATAAATAAGGTTGTGTCTATTGTACATAAGGTTATGAGAAGTGTGAGTCAAAATATGTTTTAGAGATGGTTGATCTATTTCTTCTTGAATAACATAGTTACAAAACTTTAATGTAGTAGCCCTAACATGTGATAATTGATGACTTTTTCTTCATGTTTAATAAACGTGTTGATGATGAGGGTGTTTTCTAAAAAATATATATATGTAATAAGTTTTAAACTAGTGTGGGAGTATGAATTGGATTTCATGATTGATAAAGTAGTTGTTAATGAAATTTGAAAGACCATCCAAGTGATGTAAATTTTATGATAATTACTTAGAAGTGTTGGATGATTATTTGAGTTGTTTTTTGAGTGGCTGAGAAGACCTCCAAATTAGTTAGATAGGTTCTAAGATGGTTTCAAGGAAAACAAAAAGATAAGATCATTATTTTATTGGATTCATCCATTTCATAAGATAGATTTTTTGTGTATGATTAGTTCTTATTCATAAGAGATTAGTTCTGTATAATATAATTCAATATGAGAAGATCACATAAGAGGTGATCTATGTAAGAGTGTTTCTCATCATATGATACCAACACCTAGTGATATTACATACCCATGTAAGAAAATGATGGATATTTTGATATGGGGAATGCATAAGGTGATAATCACATAATAGATCAGACTCTATATTGAAGATGTGTATTAGATACATGAATTTGAAAAAATTCAATTTTTATAAGATATGAATTTGAAATGATATGAAAACCATAGGATTCAACATATATTATGAAAAATTAACTAGAATTTTTTTTTAGAATTTTAGAAGAATAATTTATGAAGAAAATGAAAATGAAATAGGATGACTCTTATTGTGATCTTCATGGATTCAAATATCATGATCACATTAAAATAATTGCAATTTAAGTATAATTTTAGGGAGATATATCCAAGTAAGAATATAGTACTAAGATCAATTCCACACCATAAAAAAACTAAGCCACAAGGAAATGTTCCATGCTTTTTATTCACATGTATACTAAATTCAAAATTATGTAATGTGTTATAATTTTAGAAGAAGATGTTGTCATATTTTGTATCACATGGAGAAGAAGGAAACAATCTGAGTCTTCCATAAATTTAAAATTGGTTTCTAACTATTATTAAAAAAGAGTTTGAATGATAAAATAAAATCATGAATTTATATTGGACAATTTAATAAGATATGAGATCATTGCTTCTAAGATTTATGAAGTTTAAAAAATCACATTTTGGAAACTATTTTTATAGATATTATTTGAATATAAAATATTTAAAGAAATTAAGGAGAAGTTTTCATGGGATGAAGAATACTATGAAAGGATTGATATGTTGAGAGGATAAAATACCCAAATATTTTGAGTAAAGAAGGATATTAGAGATGAGATATCATAAGAAGAAGAAAACGGCTTGTGTTCTTGAGTAATTAATAAACTGAGTAAGAAATATATCATTTAAGATCTACTATGAGTGTTCAAGACTGAAATATTTGATCATCTAATATAAAAGTTCTTGAAGGAAGTGTACACGAGTAGACTAGTTAATCCATTTTTTGTGGAGGAACATAAAAATATAAGTTCAAAATAAACCTTAATTAGAAGGATATATTTCTTGTTTTGGATCATAAACTTACTGTTTGTTGTGTAAATATGTGAACTCTAATGAGACTCCAGATTTAGAACATAATGGGTCTATGTGTTGATGGGATGGGGATTGTCATTGGTGAAACCTCTTGGTTATATTATGTAAGAATTAATGATTTAGGTGAATAACCAACCCCAAAAAGAGTAGGTTTTTAAGTATGAAACTTATAAATAATTTTCTTTTGTTCCATATTTATTCAAGTTTTACATGTTGTTAGGGTGAGTAATTTAGATTAAGAGGATCAGGATATTAACTAGTCCAGGTGGTTGAATTAAAAAATCAAAATTATAAAAGCAACCACTAATTCACACCTCCCCTCTTGGTTTTCCAATCAAACCTAGGGTTTACAAGTGATGTGATAGGTGTGTGTCATAATTATGGGAATCTAATATAGATAAATGGATGCAATGAATTATCAACCATAGTACTTCATTTATATCATTCTATTCTACAAAAAATGTTATAAAATAAAATAAAAAGGATAAAAAATGGAGATGGTATTCAATTATTCATTATGATACATGTATGATTGATGACTCTATCAAAAATAAAATAACATGACTTTTCATTCATTCATTCATAGTACTCACTGATCATATCATTCTCTTTGAAAAAATTATAAAAAGGGAACAAGAATGTAAAAAATAGAATAAGGATGAAATCATTCATTAAATGTAGTATTCTACACATGGACCATGTAAATAAAAGGGATTATGGGATTCACATGTTTTAAGTGTAATTGAGTAATAGTTTTCCATGACTACACTTGAATATTTATGCATTTTATCAAAGAGTTTTGCCGCAATTTTTTTGCCTTTTATTTTTTTAAAGTCTTCTCCCTACCAACCCTAACCCACCAAAATTACCTTGAAAAGTACCAAATCAATAGACATATTTTAATGTCACATGATTTGTATAAATTATAATTTTTAAAATCCTATAGGGATACATGAATTTTTTTTAAGTATGTGAATAACTTTAGATTAAATTTATGTTGAGAGAAGAGTGGCATTAATTTTCATGTTTGGTAGGTTCTGATTAGGTAAAAGATAGATCATTTAGGTTAGAGAGATTTTGATGTGGAAAATGAAAATGAAAGGAAATTTGTTTCATAAATGAGACATGATAGAATTCTCTTTATAAAAAAATGTGGGAAATATATCATTATTTATTTTTGAGTGGAATTGATATAGATATATGGTTCATGGAGATAAAAAAAATAATAATTATAGGGGTGATGAATCATAAATTTTAATATATTTTTTATCATAATTCATTGATTTTATTCCAATAATTTTCACAATATTTGGGTAAATATCAAATATTAAATATATTATTTTAGTTTGATGTTTATTATAAAAATTGAATAAATATGTTTTTAGTGATTTTATTATCATTCTTCATTTAAATTACAATGGTCATACCTTTAATTAGTATTTTTTGTAATTTTTCAACTAAAATGATTATACTTACATGATAATTGGGGCCCGTGTAATATTAAACTGAGTTTTTTGTAGCTGCGTGTAATTAAAATCAATGGTTTTTGAGATTAATTGGGAAAAGGGGCATATATATTGTATTAAATATAAGTAAAACCTCTATATATGAAGAAATCATAGAGGATATCACTATGTTAAATTAAATTTCCCTATGTCATAATTACAAAAACTAGAGAGCTCTACATCAGATTAAATTCACATCCAAGCTGTCTTATAAGAATAAGACCCGGGATTGAGATGAAAACTAGATTCATTTTGTCAAGAACATATTATGTAAGAGTGGTTTTAGATCCTAAAGGTTATATTAGATTAAAATAATTCTATATAAGAATAATTCATGTCATATAAATCTCTATTTAAGAATAAATTGATAGGTGAGTAGCTTACATGAGATTAACAAAGCTTCACATATCATCGTGTTACAATAGATATCACTTCTTTGAGATTAATTGATTTTTACATTTCTCATGATATATTAAACCACTGAATCCAATCATTATGTGAGATAAACTCAAAGTCATGCATGATTACTAATCCATCCTCTATAACTGATCTACCAAGCCTCATGCTATATGAAATCCAATTCATCTGCACACATGAAACATTTTTGTCATTATTTTATGAGAAATATATCCATGTGATATTTTCTCATCCAAATATATATTTTCATATCTTTTATTAATCGCTTACATTAATCCATGGGAGAAGTAAAAATGATTTTGGAGGAGATTTGATGGTTCGACCAAAGAATAATGATTATATTTTAAAGATATTAATGGATAATAAAATCTAGAAAGTTATATACATAGAAGAATCCTAAAACCTACACCATTCCCAAATGGAATTATTACTAGGCAAACCAAAACACCCTATTCCTTCCTATTGAAAAACTCATCCCCTCCATTATAGAGTGTATGGTCCCTAAATGATAATAGATTAGGGGTTTCACTACTATATTATTTTGTAATTTCTTTCACATAATTTTAATAATAAATATATTTCTCTCTAATTATTCACTTTTTCTTCCACTATTATTTTATAAATCATTTTTAGAGGAATACCAACTAATGGTTTTATTTCATCCTTGTGCAATACATGGTTTCTCTAAGTTTAATTTTTATATTTTAATTAATATTTCTATTCATCCTCATAGTGAGAAGTGATAACTTAATGTTTTGTGTAGGAAATTCCCACCTTTAATACCTAGAGTGATCATATCACTCTCTTAATTAACTATCTAAATATCCTTCTCTCAAATAACTCTTCATACGATGGACTTGAGAAGGTTAAGGGTTTAACAAAATAAAATGGACTCAGATGCTTGGAAGTTGATCAATCTCAATTTAGGTGAGCACTATCCGTATATTTTGGAGTAAGTGGAACTAGATATTAATGAGATATATCACATGTGTGTTTGGTACAAAACTTTTAGTGAGATAATATAAATCAATGAATTATATTGAATTAATTATTGAAATGAATTTAAATAATGAAATAAATCAAATATGAAATCTATAAGAGCCCTAGGATAATTCTCTTTTCCCACTAACTCTATGGTATTATTTATTTACTTCTTTCTGATTTTAAATTCATTTTTTTATTCACACCACCAAACCCCCATCCATTTATCTTTCATTCATAAATTATAAAATACCAAAAATATAATAAGTGGTTGGAATAGTGAGTGATTTCTAAAAAAACATTCCTTGAGAGAATAACCATGATGTAAACTACTATGTGGTGTCCTGGATGATAAATAAAGGATCCACCAAAAAAAGTAATTGGTGTATTCTCCCATACTTTGGTGTGAAATGACACGATGAAGTTTCTAGTGGTTATGAATATCCATCAAGATACCTTTTAAGTAGTTCATAATACATAAAAAAATTATATATATGGTCATCATGTAAAATTAAATTACCACGGATGTATAAGTATTGTTTATAATAAATTTGAATATAGAAGGAAGGAGTTATCACTTGGGGAGATTAAAGGTATATAATTAATGTGGAAAAGAAAATTGAATGTTGAGAATCCATCCATTGTAGTTATAATATATCATTATTGGTGTTAGGAGTTCAAACACTCATAAAGGGTTATTTTTTAAGTTTGAAGTTGTGTTGAATATGAGAGAGAAGATGAATTCTTTAAAATAATATATTTTTAAGTATTTAATATGATGAAAAAAATTAGAGAAAGATTATTTGGGATTGTAATTATTTTAAAATTTTCAATAATTTTTTTAACTCTATACTATAGTCTATTGAGTGGGTTGAGAAGTCCCATATGTGATTTTAAGATTCTAGAAATTAATTTAAAGAATGTCTAGAATTATTTTTCCTGAGATAATTTTTTGAAAAATGGAAAACGGATTTCTCATATATTATAAAGGAATTTGGCTAGCGAATAAGTGATGTGTCGAATGAGAAATTCATACATTGTAATTAATTTAGGTCTATCATAAGTCATTACATATACACATATAAAAGTTAAAAATTATAAAGAGAATTTATCAATGTGAAGGAGATTTCCTACAACCAATTCCATTTGAGTGGGCAAACATTTTTGAAAGGGAAAAATCAAATGATGTATGAAATTTAAACAAGGTATAAGGTATTTTATAATTATATTATGATATTCGAGTTTTCCATTTTTATTAAATGATCCACATAATGATATTTATAATCCATATGTGATTTAGAAGATTTTTATCACTTTATAATCCATGTATGAAAGTTCACTTATGAAAATATTGAGTTTCTTTGTAAAATTATAATCAAAATAGGAAGATATTTGGGATGATGCTTGGGATGATATTCAAAGAAAACATCTACCTAGAATTAATGTGATATATGCTATGAGTGATTAATAAAATGATATTCATAGTTATTTTAAGGAATATAGAAAATTATAATAATGTATGTATATTTAAGAGGGTTCAATTTATTTTATTGTATTTTCAATAATAATTCAGATGTATTTAGGTTGAAAATCAAGCTATACTCTAGTGTAAATATTAAAATTATTGAAGCCAAATTTTTAAATTTTATGAGGTATTTTGAAGCTACATTTTGATATGGGTAATTTTATAATCTACTTCTTCATACTATAGTAAGATGTCCCATTACTGAAGTATATTTTCAATATGACTTCCATTTATAAGATGATATTTAAGTGGAGATTAGTTTCAGAAGGAATTTGAAATTGTTACAGATAATATATGAAAATATATTCAGTATATTTTATAATAAATAAGAAAAAAATAAAGGGTATTCATAGAATTTAAATGGAGATAATAAATTATTAAAAATGGGATATTCCTTGATCGTCGTGATCATGGGAAAAAAATAAGGGGTGTGAATTATGCATGTGATTTTTAGGGCATCACATATTTAAATTTATGGAAATATGAGATGACCAGTGTATTGAATGATCCAAATATAAAATGAGGTGTTCATGCCTCTTGAGGAAGATCAATCTATAGAAAATAAAATATACTCATGAGAATTTAGAGTTTCTATGTGGAGTAGTTAGTGTGCTGAGAGAATGAGAGACTCTAAATGAAGAAGAAAGAGTAATATCTGATTCATTATATAGAGAGGAAAAATAAAGAAAATATATCTTATGAAACATGTTGGGTGTTAAAAAGGAGGAAAAGGAATAAATTGAATAAATGATACCATCTGACATTGGGATGATAATCTGGGTTTCAATGAATAAGAGAATAAGAAGTAAGAAAGATCATACTCATGTGTTTTAGTGTACATCACCAAGAAATATTTTGAAGTTGTGATTATGTGTATAAGAGATGTGTAAAATATTATGGGCCTCATTATAGAGAATTTTTAGTTGATAATAAGTAAAGTAGGTTTCTATAATAAATCTAGGAACTAAGTAGTAAATAGATTATGAGTTTCATGAGATTCACTTGAAAATGTTAAGGCTTTCAAAGTGATTATGGATGAGGAATAAGATATGTATTTTTCATGAAGATAAATCCCTATGTAGTACTTTTGATCTGCTTTAATAGGTGAAAGAAGAGAAGAAGAGAAATTGGTGGTATATTGGTATAAATAAGTAAAGTGGGATGATACATCATTTACTTATTAATATATTGATATCACACCTATGTAATATGGTGATCCTGTTTTTAGGATGTTACTTGGTTAGATCCACTTGTATGGATAATAATAGTTTAATGGAGAATCCATGACTTTGAAATACCATGAATGGAAAGGAGTATGATTCCCAATAGAGGAAAAACCTTGTAAAAACATTTGTTCTGATTTAATTTCCATCACTACATTTCATATAGGTGTATTCTACGTTAAAGATAAAACTATAAATCTTTATAAACTAGAAACATATGTTCAAGTCAAAAAGTTCTTGAAGGTTTGTAAAGAAGTATTTTTAAATTGTTAAAAATTATACAACACCATATTCACTCACCACCTCAATTTTGTATGTATAGTTCACTAGTCATTATACTGTGTTTCACTCTTAAGAGAAATATAAATGTTATTTTGTACCACCTCGTGAGAGGTGTGTCAGGTATATACTCTAAAATATAGATACTTGGATGCATTCCCATTAGAATATTTCAAATAATATTAATATAAAATGATATGAGAAAGGGTATAGTTTACATGAATATAGGTAATGTTAAAATATATTTTTACTTTAAGGAGAAGAATAATGAGAAAATTCAATAGTAATTGAAATATCAAATTCTTATAAAGATAATATTGACTCTAAATTTCAAATAATTATATCACTTATATGAATAAATATTTTCAAGGGAAAAGGTTAGTATTAAGGTTTAAATAGGTTCAATTGTGATTTTAATAGAAAAATTGTAATGAATTTTACTATATTGAAAAAGGAGGGAAATAAAGATAAATCATATTCTTTAGGAAATTTTTTGAAAAGGAAATAAAATATGTATAGAAAATAAATGACATTTTCTATATAGAAATGGAATAGTTATTCTACAGTGAAGATGAGAAACTTTATTTTTAAAAAGAGGAATAATTTTGTGATGGAAGCATGAGTGAAGGTGGAACTTTAAGTAAACTAGAAGAGATAATATTATTTTCTAATGTGAATGATGAAAATATTTTATGTTAATATTATATAAGAAATTATAAATAAAATAATTTGATATATATTTTTCATGTTAAAGATTGAATAAAATGAGTGTATCTAAAAATTATAAAAATTTAAAAGGTAGAACACCAAAATAAAAAAACTATCTTTAACATTTAGTAGTGATGTTAAAAAATAATTTTATTTAATAAGGATGATTGAAAAATTGAAGTTGTAGCTTCAAAATAAGGAAATTAAAAAATGGATGGATGATAATTTTTTAAACAGGGAAAAGGAACTTGTAATTATTCAATGAAAGTGGATAGTAATGATCCTGCTTTTTGTTTATATTGAATTTGTTGTCAATAAGTCATTAAGAGATGAAGAAATTGATATAAATATTAATTGAAGAATAAGACTACCAGGGAAGTATTTTTTGGTCTTCCCAAGCTTAAAAATGGATGATATTGAAGTTCCCAAGAAATGATGTGCAAATACAAAGTTGATTGAAAAAGATTTGATTTGTTATAATACTTACAAGGAATATTCTTAAAATACCTATCATTATTAGAAAATAAATATTGGAAGTAGTTTAAGATTTTAGGATGATCTATTCATGAGGAGTTCAAATTTCATATAACATTCTATTATTGGATGAAGTTTTTTAAGTCTAAATATTGATGAACTGGAATTCATTGATTCAAGAACATGTGATAATTTATTGAAAATTATTTACAACATGATAATAAGTAAAGATAAATCATCCATTTATGACTACATATGAAGACTATGAAAATATTAATTATCATAAAGGAAGATGAGAAATATGATATAAATATTTATTTGCATGAATAGATCTTGAAGGCCATGTAAAAAGAGAAAAATATTTTTATTTTTCATGAAGAATTATTTTGGGAAAGATATTTGAGTTAGTTGTAAATATAATACTTTGTAATTACTAAGTATATATTGGCCTTCATTATAGAGACCCAACTTTTATTATATAACTATTATATTATTTTTATGATAAATAACATAATATCAATAAAAACAAGGATCCAAAGGCTTAGTATATTGGGAATGTTTGTATTGTACATCACTTTTACATAATAAATCTTAAAAAATATTTAAATCCATCTCGATTAGCCTTCTAAAATATCTCATGTTCTCCTAAGAATAAATAATCACCTCAAGATATACATCAAAGGGGGTGAGAAAAAAGATCAGTAAGGTGAGAAATGGGGGACCTGAATCAATAGTACATGGGTGAGTATAATCATTATAATAATATTATAATCATAGAATCATCATAATAATAATTAGGGAAACATTTTTAAAATTAATTGAATCTAGAATATGCATAATAATGAAACATCAAAACATGGTGGTCAATTTCCACATATAGTTTTGAATAAATCTAGCATCATGTTCATGCATAACATATGTGCATAAATCATAACTTCATAATTGTGAAAAAATATAACATCATATTAACAAATAATATATGTAATCTTGTAAGATATATATCTTTACCCCCTGTATTGGAGGGATAAAGAATCTTGGTCCCACCCATCACATCATAAAATGTTCATAATCATGCTTTCCACCTATGATGTAAAATAATCGTCACCATGAAATTATCCAATAGAAAAAATGGTTTACATAAGGGGTTAATAAAGAATAATTTCATGAATAACCTTTTTGGGTACCCAAATTAATTATTTCATTCATAATTTGGAATAAAACAAAAAATTTCTTGAGTGGATAAGAAACCACTCAAGATGAGTTAACGTGATGTTTTGGAAATTAGAGTCCTTTCAAAAACATCTTTGGAAATATCTTAGAAAACATTTAAAATGGTTGAAACAGATATATACAAGAAAATGATTGGGAATTGATAGTTGAATGAAAGTTTTAGGTCATTATAAGAACATCTATACAGTAAATAATGTGAATAGGAGATAACCATAAAAGAATGAGTTTGGGCTAGAGAACCAACTTACCTTGAATCCCGATTTATTTACTCACTTTTATAGCTCATGAATAATAAACATGGGTTTATTAAAACATGTAACAATACGTGAATTATATTTTTTCACTATTTATCAATTATAATCATTTTATTTTATTTATTAATTTCTATTTTTGATGATGAAGTGTTTTTATATCATGATTTACTTAAAAATATCTTGTTTTGTTTTGATTATTATATTTTTGTTCAAGTAAGTTTATGAATAAGTATGATTAATTCTATAATATTATAATTTAAATTTTTCTATTTTTATATACCATAAATAATATATTTTAACCATACAACTAGCTGTTAATGAGATATTATCCAAAGAATAAGAAAAAGAAATATGAAATATAAATACTTTAAAAATATAATTTTTACAGTGGTTTAAAAAAATTTATATAATTTTAACAAACTTATAATTTAATATTATAAGATATTTTTTAATGGAATTGATAAAAAGTTGATGATAATATTCAAATGAGAGAAGAGTTGATAAAAACAATTACTATTTTCTCGGTGTTGCTTCTCTGGTACACCACTAAAATCCCTTGATTATTAGATTAGTTTTACTCGATAAAGTTTTTAAGTTTTATAATGGGATTAATAGATTGTATTTGGTTAGACATTTGTGTTTGGATAGTAAAAGGTAAACAGTTTTCCAAGGGGATAGAGATTGGTTGTTTATACTTGAGGAGAGAGGTATTTTTAAGGTAAAATATCAAATAAAATAATATATCCAAGGTAAAACTTTGATTAGTAACAGTTTTTACATTATAAAATATAATTTAAATAAATAACATAATTTTAAGAATTTATAACACTTTATAATCAAGATTTATTAGTTTAATCAAACATAAATGAAGTAAAATGATAACATATTATTTTAATAGAATACTTTTGACTTTAGAATTTGGAAATGAATTTTTAGGTTTGAAAATTTAGTTTATTGTTTTTAAATGACCCATTTATCATATTAATTTTTTTTATATTTAACTAACTAATTGAAAATTTATTAATTCAATACTACACCATCATTATGTCATAAAATATGGAGTATTTGAAAACGATATTTTTATTATTCATGTAAAAATTGACTTATTTCATAAAATTACCAAAAAATCACCCCTTGAAAATTTATATGTCATGATTATAAAAATTATATTAATTTTCTCAAAATAATTTTATAACATATGAATTTTAATTTTTAACATAAAAATTATGATTTTTACAAAATACATTATAATACCATTTATTAAAAAAGTGTACATGTATTTACTTTGAGTTTTTTGATCATGGTATTAATTTTTTAGAATTATAATATTTTTATCATGATAAATATTATTTACATTACATTTTGTTATTTTAAGGTTAAATATTATTCCAATGATCAAGATAATATTTTTAATAGTTTGGTTACTATTCCAATGGTCACATTACTATTCCAACAGTCATATTTCCTCCTATAAATACATCTTTATTAATTCATTCAATATTCACTATAATTCCTTTCATGGTTATATATTTTTCATTTATAAGATTTTAATTGGGTTTTTAATATTTTTCCCTTTATACTGTGCTTTTTATGGAAATAGTGATTCTAGAAGATTGGAAGAATCAATATTTTCCCATTATAATTTTATTATTTTTTATGTTTTTTCCAATTGTAATGTTTATAATTTTCATTGGATTAGTAACTGAATAATGTAACAATATTCATTAATGAAATATTGTGGTATTGGATTCTCTATGTGTTTCATGCGTATATTACTATACAATATAATATAACACACATTTTTTCATGAAAAAAATATTACTAATAAAGTCTCAATCATTAAATTATTACTCCTTTATAAATTTCATTCCCAAATTTTCAACTCATATTCCTGGTTGAGAATAGATGAGGGTACTTTTATTTCATTTTTTCCTCCAGGTCCCACGTCGCCTCTTCATATTTATGGTTAAGCCGCAAAAATTATATAAGGTGATTTCTCTTACATCATATAATATTGTCTCTATGGTCTAAGATATTCATTGGTTTCTCCTGATAAGATAGGTCATTATTCAACCAACTCTAGATTTAGTACATGGGATGGATAGAATATATACTTCCTCAAGATATATATGTGGACAATTTCAGGAACTTGAGACATGTTTAGTGTAAGTTATATATAATAGGACACTTCTCAAATGTGATCAAGGATATCAAAAGGGAAAAAGTACCTAGAGATAAGTTTACCTTTCTTTCTAAACTGCATGAATCTCCTCCAAAGTGATATTCAAAGGAATACTTTTTCTCCAACTTTAAACTCCATGTCCATTAGATGGTTGTAATTATGAATCTTTTAAAAACTCTGAACAACTTTTATATGATTTTGGAAGTTTTGAAACTTCTCTATAATCTATTTTACATGATCGAGTACAGGTAGTCTTTGTTCACCAACTTTATACCAATAATTAGGAGTTCTACAACACCTACCATAAAAAGATTTGAATTTATCCATTTGATTACTCAATTGGACGTTTTTATTGTATGTAAACTTAACTAATAGGATTTTTTAATCCCATACTCATTTAAATTATATTGAGAAGTCTCTCAGTATTTCCTCAAGTGTTTGAATGGTCCTCTCAAATTGGACATTATTTTGGGTGTTATAGGATGTACTAAAATTCAATTCAGTATTCAGATTATGTTGAATACTTCTTAAGAATTAGAAGTAAACCCTGGATCATGATCATAGACGATCTAAATTGGTACCTTATGGAGCCTCACCACTTTATTAATGTATATATTAACAAGATATGAAAGCAATAAATCCTCATAAATAACCATGAGGTGGGAAGACTTATTGATTAAATACACTATATCCCATATCACATTTCTACCTTTGGATTTATTAATGATATGAGTGAAAAATTACCTGGTGATATTCTATCATTTCCATGTTGTAAGTGAAATTATTTGAACATCCCCCATGGACTTATAACACTCATGTTTAACTTGATGACATACGATGCACTTTGATAAGTACTCAATGATATCTTTTTTAATGTTGTTCCACCAAAAGTTTTCTCTAAGATCACGATACATTTGGTACTTCTAGGATGGATGTTGAAAGATTAGCTATGTTAATTTTACAATATATCTTTCTTTATCTCGAATGATGAAGTCACACAATATCTCGATCCAAATATAATGACACTAACTTTATCAAGGTAAAATTCGTGAAGAGTCCCCAATTTTACTACTTTTAGATTCTTTTGAAGCTCCAAGTCATCCCTTTGTGCCTCCTTGATCTTATCTTAGATAAATGGTCTGGAAATAATTTAGTAAAGGTAGGATGTATTCACATACATTATTATTTCCATGTCCATCCTTTTCATATCAATAAAGATATGGTCTTTCTCAATCTGCATCATGGGTAGAGTAGCATGTTATTTTTTCCTAGGAGCATAAACTACCTTGTTCATCTATCGAATATGGTAGTGAATGGAGAAATCATATTTCTGGACCATCTATAACTATATTTCTTGATGCATTTTGATATACTTATATAATAATATATACTTTAAACTCTTTTTATTTTTATATATGTCACACTTCTCACTATATAGGTGCCGATGCCAAATATTCAAAGTGAAAATCATAGATATAAACTAAAGTTCGTGATTTGGGTAGTAATTCTCATGGTTTTTCAAATATCGTGAGGATAGGCTATCACTTTGTCATTCTATATGAGTACACAACCCAATCCTTTTTTAAGAATCACTGTATACAATAATACCATCACCACTTTATGGTAATATGAGTACAAAAACAGTGATTATCCTCTTCATGAGATCCTTAAATATGTCCTCAATCTAGACATACTTTACCCATTTGAGTGTTAACTTCTTTAAAAGGCTTGAAAATCATAAGAAGTTTCTCACAAACCATCGATAGTACCCAGCTAAGCCAAGAAAACTATATATTTTCGTTAAACTTATGGGTCTGATCCATTCCTCAATTACCTTTATCCTTGAAGGGTCAACTAAAATTCAATTTCTTGTGATCATGTTCTAGAAGAATGTGAATTAATGCAGACAAAATCCAACCTTGTTGAACATATCAAACATTTTATCCTTTTTAATGTTTCCAACACAATCCATAGAAGCTCTTCATATTACTTCTTAATCTTATATTAAATGATAATATCATTAATAAATACTACCATATATTTTTCAAGGTAGAATCTAATGTCTATAATCATAAAATCCATGATAATTTCATGGGAATGAGTAAGTATTGTGGGAATCATAATGAAATCTTAGATATCATACCTTGTACAGAATGTAGTCTTCTTAATATCTTATTTTTTCACCTTTAGATGATGATACACAGGATGAAGGTACCCCTTTGAGAAGTATTTAGATCCTTGTAGTTTATTGAAAAAGTCATCAATCCTTGGATGGTAATACTTTCTCTTTATATTGATCTAGTTGAGCTCCCAGTAATCGATACAAAGACACAAAAATCCATCATTTTTCTTAACAAAGAGTATCATAACACCCTAAGGTGGTTCACTAGGGGGTATGAATCCTTTACCCAAATTCTCTTGCAGCTACTTATTTAACTCCTCTAGTTTGATCGGGCCATCCTATAGGGGCATTTATAGATATGACCGGCTTTGGGTATAAGCTCTATTGATAATGCTACCATAAAATCAAGTGGAATTATGGGTAACTCTTTATAAAATACACTATTATATTCAATTATAATGATAATTTCCACAAGGTTGGTACTTTAATTTGACTCAATCATTTGGGAATGTTATTCTTCTTCATTGGGTATCAATGCATAAACCATTGATGGATTTCCCAATAGAGACTCATGTTCTTCCTTACATTTGTATTAGATCATGATATGGTTAAAAATATAGAAAGATATTTCCTTTTCTTGATAGATCATGTGAGATCTATATAATGAGAGTCAATCCATGCATAGTATAACATAAAATTCTCCCAATTTAATTATTACAGGATTCACTTGATGTTTCTTCCCACAGATTCTAAAATGAGAAAATTATAACACCTAGGTTTCATTGATCAAATTGTTAGGTTTTTTTATAGATATCTCAGCTTCAAGGTATCGAGGTTGTTATTCAACAGTTCTATAAAAAATTTGGATATAAATTAATGTGCCGAACAAGAATCAAATAATATTTTTTTCGTCCTTGAGTGAATAGATTGTTTATCTTGTATAACTTCATTTTCATACTTCACCTTATCAGTGTTGATGACATAAAATTTCCCTTGATCCTACAACTTTGGTGGTTTCTAATGAGAATTACCATCAAATACTTGTGTTTTAGTGAACTTTATTGCATATTTTTCTTTCTCTCTAAAGTTTAAGCATTGAACCATGTGTGGTGTATTTGAAGGTTCCTTCCTTTACTCTATCACATTTTTCATCTTTATCATGTCTCTTTGATATTCATAATCTTGGTGGTCTTCTCTCCCACACTTTAATCATTTCCCTATGACTTTGAGGAAATTCCAATAATTCTTCTTCAAACATTTATGGAATGTGGGTGGTTTTATCTTCTTTCCACTTTTAACATTTGGTCTCATAGCTTGAAATTCCATATTTCACTTCTTATCTCCATAAACATGGGACCATTTTCTAAAATATATCAATACATTGAGAGAAAATTGAACTAATTATTCATAACTCCAAAAGTCTTGGATTGTTAGAGCCTTTTGAAGGTGTGATTTTAAACTATTAAATAATCAATCTATTTCTATATCATTGTTGACAAAAACCCTAAGGAAAATCTTGATAGCCTTGTGAATGTTTTCTCATTAGTCATGAAAGATTCACCCTACTCTTTCTTTATCACTAGTGTTTCTCTCTCCACATTGTTTTTTGATTTTTAGTGTAACGCCCCGACCCTAGTTACCGAGAGTCAGTGCATTATTACATAATATTGGCATGATCACAGGGGATCAAATCCTGAAAGACCAATCAGTTTAGTAGCATTGGGAACACTAGATATATTCATAAGTCATACATTACATCATAAATTAAAAAATACTACAATAACATATTTTCTTTATCTCCCCTCATACTATCATTGTAGGTAATTCATAAAATACTTCTTCACATCCTGGGAAAGATAAAACATTCAAAGGGTTGAGCTCAGATGCTCAGTAAGGATAACAATATAGAAGAAGCTTTCATAAATAAACATAAATATTTAAGGCAATGTATAACTAAAACAAAGGCATTTTAATCTTGAACTTCATCTTAATATGGAAAAGATAAAATGAAATAATTCCATTTAATTATTCACATGGATATTATACTAATTGAATAATCACATGAAATATCAATAACCACTTTCATAACAAGGGAATGCATAATGCCGAACATTAATTTTTGTGTCAAGGCCTCATGCCAAGACCTAAGGGATAACTGTAACCAGAACCCAACCCGGAGAGCCTCTGTAACAAGACTCCATCCCGAAGAGCCTCTGCAACTGAACTCCAACCCGGAGTGCCTCTAATAACTGGACACCAACCCGGAGTGCCTCTAAAAACCGGACACCAACCCGGAGGGTCTGCTGTAACCGGACCCCAACCTTGAGGGCTTCCTTTTACCGGTCCCCAACCCAGAACATACTAGTCCAACACATTCATCTTAAGAAGAGGATGAAATATAACATAAACATTAATATTAAAACTAGCATATGAAATGACAAAACATTAATCATAAACAATTAATGGAATAACAATAACCGATCTATAGTCAAACATATCACAAAACCTTAAATAAAATATAGAAGATTTGTATCATAGTAAATCAACTTCAAACAAGTGTAAAATTTATCAAAGGATGTTGACATAGATGAAATCAAAACTATTTGAGAGAAATATCTCTTTTTTTAAAATCATTTAAAAGTCACATAATTATAAAAGAGAACATTTACTTTGAAAATATTCTTATAATCTTTTATGGGAAGATTAAATGATTTTATAACGGCGAAAAATAGCCACACCCACCGTATAATTTTAAAAAAATACATTCTTACCTTAATTCTGTCGAAAAGGATAAAAGGGACCTTGTTTGGAAAACGACAGAAATATTCCTTTATAAACTTCTTATAAAAATTCAAAAAAGGGTATAAATGACTTTAACCCATATTCTGTCTAATAGTTATAATGTTTTGAAATACATTTTTAAGAAACATGGATGTGGATGATAAAGAAGTCCCAGTAGATAATTATGTATAAATAACCTCGGATAATGAAGAGATTGTGAAATAAACCCTTACCTTGTACTTTTCCTTAATTTAGGGTAGGTTAACCTCCTATATAATGGTGAAATAATTGTTATTAAATTATTCAAGAATCATATACATTAATATGATATCATATATGATCTTTTAACATTTCTTTGTTAATAATATTTTTGTACTATCGTCGTTTCGGGTGTTAACTTACTCATTTTATTTTATATGTTTTGTTACATAAGTCGTGTTTGTTATGAATAGGTTCTATCTTATTTATATGAATAATGATATCAAGTCCTTAAACATAAATTTTAATCATCAAATGAGAATTAGACTTGAATGGATACGATGGGGAATGAATCTCATCGTGCTCATGGAGACGGTATTCCGTACGTATGCACGAGCGACAATATCATTCCTTTGATATTAAAATAATATATAATTGGATGGTGTATCATATATACAGAATAATTATAATGTTATATTTATTATTTACATGAAATACAAATCATTATTATACCCATCCAAATTATAATGTATTGAATAATAATTACACCACGACGTGGAGACGGTAAGCCGTACGTACGCACGTATAGTGACATGTCATTCAAGGGATGGATAGAATACTGAATATGGTTGTACCATATTTATAATAACATCACAGTATATAGGAGGTACTGGATTTATTATTTTATAATGGAAATAACAAATAAAGAAGAAGTTGAAGAAGAAAGGAACTTGAAAGATGGTGGTGAAAACATTACCTCTTCTTTGGGTTCTTGCTTTTGATTTGATCAAAAGGGCTCCTTAGGTTGGATTTATGATAAAACTAAGGCCTCTAGGTTGAATTGAGGGAATTATAGAGAATATTTGGGCTGGGGTTGGCTGAGAATAATGTCTTTGAAGGTGTGAATTAGTGAGAAGGGGGAGTGCCCTTTTATAAGAGGGGTGAGGGGCTCCTTTGGAAAAGATAGAAATATTATTTTATAATAAATTCATATTCAGTTTCTAATGGATCCAAAGTGGATTATTTAATTTTTAAGGAGGGGATAGGTCGAAAAAAACTCAACCAATATATTTTATACAGGTTTGGGTTATTATATTAACCTTATCTTTTAGTTTTAACTCTTAGTTGATTAGATTGACATTTACCATGTCACTTGATATTTTTATATTATATAGTTAATAAACTTACTATATACATCCAATATTCCCCTAAGTGGTCTATTAATGATACAACTATCATGATATAAGTCCTTTGGCTGAACCTCATATTTTTAGGAATATAATATGAATTAATAATATAGTATTTGTTTTAAAAACTCTTTTATGTCAATTTTGACACTATTTGGAATTTGATTTTTGTGAAAATCACAACAGCATGATTACTTAGAAAAAAGAAAATTAAATCAATCCTAACATGTCCTATTATCCTATAAAATTATTTTAATTCATAAAAGTCTCAAATTACATTTATTGGGATATTTATAATATCAATTTAGTTGAATATTTCATTAATTTGATAATTACTGAATCACCATTGTTTTATAATTAAATTAAATTATTTAATGTATAAAAATTATAAATAAAATACCATTATGTATTAAATCATTTTATATTTCTAATGAATATTTACAATCAAATTTATCTTATGTATAACCCTATATTAAAAATGATTTAGTAATTAAACTTTGATTTTAACTCTTTTAACTCTCCATTGAATTAAATAATAATAAATGTCCTAATCTAATCCAAGTGGACCTAAATGATAATATTTTATTCCTAAGGTTGTTTTTGGTCGAGATACACCTGTCCAATAGAATTATGAAATGTTTTAGGGTAATATTAATATCATTTTTACCCTTAATTACCCTATTTACTTTTAACCGTGGAAAATAAAAGTAAAAAGTTATTATTCACCAAAAAGTATTTTTATCTTATTGAATCACATTTTACTCCTTGATATTAACCGTGTCTCTCGTATTTTCGAAATTCCACACACAGAAGCGGTAAAATTATGTTTTACATGAATTTCCAAATTCTCCTAGGAGGTGGGTAAAAGACGGTGAAAAGTTCAATAAAATTTTTATATATCTAAAATTATTCTAAACTAACTTCAATGAATTACATTGAACTTATATATGTATTATGTATCTATTTTGACCTTAATTAAATTTAAATAAAATAAATAATTATTTAAATAAAAATTCATTTTTAAACCATAACTCAGTGTTTTTCCAATATTCATCAAAAATTGAATGTTTTCAGAAAAATACCAAAAATTCACCCTAGGCTAGTTTTGATATTCTGAATCAAAATATGAAGTCCATTTTGAAATAATAAATATATAAAATTTCAAAAAGTGGGTATTACTATTCATAATGGCTGCTTTGATTAGTCGTTGTGTGTGGGAGTCTCGAAGTTGCGTACAATGCAAGATATTACATTATTCAAAGGGAAACGTACCATGGATGCATGGGGTGTTAAATTATCTATAACGACCCATACTTTTCATACATGGTTATTACTTAAAAATTTAAGCATACTTATTACAACATATAACAAAACCATGAAAGGACCGTATAGGTATAGTGTCTTTAGAAACTGGGAAACACAAACAATTGGTTCATAAATCATCTACGTTGTCTCTCATTTATTTCATCATATCTAGAGTCTCTTTTTGGCATATCCTACTTAATATCCTTCTTCCTAACATGGGGAAAAGAAAACATACAAAAGGATGATCACAGATGCTCAGTTAGGGTAAACAAAAGAAATATCAAACATATCATATTCAAAAGAACATAACATTTTGAAAATATTATCCAGCAAAAGAGATCATAACATGGGATAAATCATAGAAGTGAAATGTAATCCCAATAATCATAACTTAAAACATGATGTTTTGTGGCATACACACATAATCATAGAAAATCATTTCTTAGTAGTCAAGACTCACTACCAGGACTATCTTAGCGGACAAAGTCCATTTCTGAACTGAGTTCACTCCTCATTTCAGTCCTGTTTCACTGAACCAGTTTAACCTGCCATTATATCCATGTCTATCTCATGATATATAAATCTTTACTCAATGAATTTGAGGGAGATATAGGTCTCACCCATCTCATAATGAAACCATTCTTATGTGTGCCAAAAAATCATAAATCATACATCATAGCATAACCCATGTAATAAAAATGGGAATCTTAAACATCATAACATAATCCATATAAGATAAAAAGACATAATAAAAATAATTCCATCATAACATAATCAAAAAAATGTAAAAATAGGGATAGAAACAAAACACTATATTATCTTAGATGGAAAATAATTTTGATAAAACACTTGATATCCATTCTTAAGGAAAATATCCTTTCTACTTCAAACACATTTTTCCCTTTATTAACATGTCATACAATTTCAAACTAAAAGAAGTTGGTTAAAAATAAACTTGAAAACTTGTAAAGGAAGATTCGTGGAAATAATGTTCTATGAGTCCATTCAGGCCGTATAAGTTAAAAAAACATTCTTCTCGTACTTTGGTTGGAAAAGTCAAAAAGTACCTCGTACTAAAAACAAAAAAAGATTCCTTTCATATCTTTTACTACAAACTCACCAATGGGTAAAATTGGATTTAAAAAATTGTAAGTGGATGGAAATAATATTAAATTTTTAGGAAACATGGATGTGGATGATAAATATTCCCCAGTAAATTCTGAAGTATAAACAATCTCGGATAAAAATGAGATTGCAAGATTTTCCCTTACCTTAGGTCCGATATGCTTCGTATGAATCTGAACCTCCTATAATATGGTTTAAATAATGTCAATTAACTTATTATATAATCATATTCATTGTTATGATATCATATATGGTCGTATTTGTATCTTCTTAGTAGTAATATTTTATTGCTACTTGTTATTCGGGTGTTTATTGCTTTATGTTCTTATGCGTGTTTTGTCGAATAAAATATTATTACTCTTTATAGGATATAGATATATCATTTACATAATGTTATTAGTGTAATATATATCATATTAATTCATTAAATTCATTTATATAATCATTATTCAATGAAGATCATATAGAACGAGTCGCATCACATCGTGGAGACGGTAGGCCGTACGTACGCACGAGCGATGATATTGTTCCCATTATCGTGGAATTGTATTGAAGTGTATGTATAATATTTTAGAATCAATACCACTTTACAATAATCATATACAGTTATTTATTTGCACCATTATACCCATCCAAGTAAGGTGGTGGTGGAAAACATATTACACCACGGTGTGGAGACGGTATTCCGTACGTACGCACGCGCAGTGATTTTGTTTACCGAGGGATGGATAAGAGGTGAAATAGGGTTGTTTCATATTTATAATAACATATTAGTATATGAGGGATACTAGTGTTATTACTTCATAATGAAACAAATAAATGAGAGGGAGTATAAGAAGAATGGAACTTGAAGAAAACGGTAGAAGGTATTACCTCTTTCTCGAAGTGCCTCCTTTACACTTTCTCTTAGGGCACTAGAGTTGGTCATTTGAGAAGACCAGTACCTATAGTAGGTTTCTAAGGAAGTGGGGAAGTGAAATGGGCAGAGGTTGGCCGATCTGTAAGTCTCAAATTGGTGTGAGGAGGAGAGGGAGGATGTGCCCTTTTATAAGGGAGGAGAGGGGCACCTTTGGAAATATAAGAAATATTAGTTTATATTAAATCCCAACCCATCTTAAAAACTTCCAAAATGACTCATATAAAATTATTATATGAGATAGGGTTGTAATATCATCAACCAATAAAATTTATACATTTTAGGAATTTATTTTAAACATTATCAACTTGATTTATCCTTATTTATCAATTTAATATTATTTGTGGTAATAATATTCTAAATTCTAAATTATTATAAATAATTACATATATGTTGTGAGTTTTTCATAATTTGACACTTTATGACATTTTAGACCATATAAATTTTAATTTATAATTTTTAAATAATTTTGTGATTTTTAAACAATTTTATAATATGGTATGTTTATAAAATAACAATAGTGTCAATTTTGACACTATTCATTTATTTGAATTTAAATAAAATATATACAGAAGATATGTTTGAAATAAAAGATTTAATAGATTCATAAAATTTCATATCTATCTAGAAAATTAGTGGAGCACATTAAATAGTTCATATAATATTTATTTTAATATTTTTAAAACCATTTATTTGATATTTTAATTAAGAAACTAATTTCAACATCACTATTGTGTCATAATTAATGATAATTATTTAATCCCTAAAAATTCTAAAAAATTAATATGATGTAGATAATGTTATTATATTTCCAGAGACTATTTATATCCGAGGTTTCATGATGTTTATCACTAAATTACAATTATTATAGTTATAAGATTTAAGAGAGTGACATATTGTCACTTTCCTTGGTTTTAATAATAATTATATTATTTCATTGTAAAAAGTCCATGAAATAAATATAGTCCGGACCTCAGGTGATATGGGTCGACTTTTATTCATCCAATAGTATTTTGGCATGTGTTAGGGTAATTTTATAATCTTATATTTACCCTTAATTACCCGATTTACCTTTAACTACGGTAAATAAAATTTACCGTAGTTACTATTCATAATGCCCAAAAATAAAAAGTAGCCCATTAATATAATTTGGACCCACTGATTCAAAATATGGAATCCATTTTTCAAATCACATAAGTTGCAGTAATTAATTTAAAATTAATCTCGTTGCTAAGCAAACAGGTTTTAGAAGTTAAAACATTGCCAAAGATTGAAATGTTTTTACCTATGAATTCAATGTGAAATTAGGGCTAATGACATAAATAATACTAAATGGTAAAATTATATTCTATTTATACTTTAAAACCATTCAATATTATAATTTAACCATATAAATTATCTCAATGGAAAATATTGTTTTTAATTAAAAATTCGCGTATTTTTACTATTCATCAAAATGAAAGTTATCAGAAAAGTTTCAAAAATTCATCCAAAGTAAATTTTTATATCCTGATTCCAAATAAGAATTTTATTTTGTCAAATTGATCTTATAAAAATGTCAAAAACTAGATTTAATGTGCGTGCGCCATCAAAAGGGGGAAAACTGCATTTTTTTAAAAATACTTATTTTACCCGAAAAATTTATTTTGTTCTTTTACCATATTCTAGAAAATGTGTAAGATGAATTATAATTTTATAAAATTAAAAATTTAGTTAATACTACTCATAGCGGCTATTCCATAATAATATATCATTTTTAGTGAAACCCGGTATTGCATACTACACACGCTATCGAAGAAGGTCGCGATTGCGTGCAATGCAAGCCATGTCAGTATTGTGTGTTATGAAAGATTCCTTTGGTGTTGCGTATAACATAAGACATAAAAAAAATATTTCTCATAAAATCTCAGGGTGTTACATTCTACCCCCCTTAAAATGAATTTCGCCCTTGAAATTCGTCACTTCATTGCAAACAGATGAGGATACCTCTCCCTCATCATAACCTCAAGTTCCCATGTAGCTTCTTCTAATTGGTGGTTCCTCCATAAAACTTTCACCAAGCGAGTGGTCTTGTTCCGTAGGACTTTTTTGGTACGATCCAGAATCTCTATCGGCTGTTCTTCATAAGAAATATCTTGCTCTAGCAGTACAACTTCTGAGCTGAGTACATGTGAAGGATTAGGTATGTAATTTTTGAGGAGAGATACATGGAACACATCGTGAACTTGAGAGAGATTCGGTGGAAGTACCAATCGGTAAGCTACCTTCCCAACACGATCCAGTATTTCGAAAAAACTAATATATCTAGGGATAAACTTTCCCTTCTTTCCAAATCTCATTACCCTCTTCCAGGGAGATATTCGTAAGAACACTTTATCACCCTCTTCAAACTCCATGTCTTTTTTTCGGTTATCAGCATAACTTTTTTGTCGACATTGAGCTGCTCTTATGTGTTGTTGAATAGATCGGACCTTTTCTGCCACCTCATCAACGAGATCAGGTCCTAATAGCTTTATTTCCCCAACTTCATCCCAGAAAGTTGGTGTTCTGCATTTCTTTCCATAGAGGACTTCATAAGGGGCCATCTGTATACTGGAGTGAAAGCTATTATTATAAGAAAATTCCACCAAAGATAGGTGTTGATCCAAAATAACTTTGAAATCCATAGAGAAAGCTCTCAACATTTCTTCTAGAGTTTGAATTTTCCTCTTAGACTGGTCGTCTATCTGAGGATGGTAAGCAGTGCTGAAACTCAACTCTATATCTAGAGAATACTGAAGACTTCGCCAGAATTTTGAGGTAAACCTCAGATCCCGATCAGATATAATGGAAAGTGGTACTCCATGCAATCTTACCACATCCTTTACATATATCCTGGCAAGCTGATCAAGAGAAAAATATTCTCTAATAGCAATGAAGTGTGCCGACTTCATAAGACAATCAAATATAACCCAGATATCATTATTGCCTTTGGATGTTTTAGAAAGTCCGGTGACAAAGTCCATAGTGATGTTTTCCCATTTCTATTCTGGTATGGGTAATGGTTGTAACATTCCCTTATAATTTTGTCTCTCATCTTTAACTTGTTGACAAACCAAGCATCGAGAGACATATTCAGCAACATCTCTTTTCATTCCATCCCACCAGAAGTACTCTTTCAGGTCCCTATACATCTTCGTGCTTCCAGGATGAATAGAGAATGAAGAACTATGAGCTTCATCCAGTAGCTCCTTATTTAATTCTGGGATGGGAGGAACACAAACCCGATTCCTGAACCTTATTATCCCATTACAATCAATGTTGAATTCAGGAACATTTCTCACCATCTTTTGTAACTCTACATCTTCTTTCTGTGCCTCTTTAATCTTCACGTTTATATATGGTTGAACATTCATTTGAGAAAGATAAGATTTTTTCTATTCCATTATAATTCCAAGATCCATCCTTTGTAAATCCATAAATATTGGATCTTTTGTGATCCTCATCATGGATAAGCTAGCACGGTCTTGTTGACTTAATGCATCTTCCACCTTGTTTTCTTTCCCAGGGTGATAATGAATTGAGCAGTCGTAATCCTTAATCAGCTCCAACCATCTTCTTTTATGCATATTCAGCATCTATTGTGTGAAAATATACTTTAAACTTTTATGATCAGTATAAATATCACACCTTTCACTATAAAGATAATGCCTCCAAATCTTTAATGAAAATATTACCGTAGCTAACCCCAAATCATGAGTTAGGTAATTTTGCTCAAGTATTTTCAATTCTCGTGAGGCATAAGCAATCACCATATCATTTTGCATGAGAACACACCCCAATCCCTTCTTGGATGCATAACTGTAGATCACAAACCTTTCTCCACTGCAAGGTAGTGTGAGCATAGGTGCACTGGATAACCTTCTTTTCAACTCCTTGAAATTCTCTTCACATTCCTTTATCCAAACAAAATTAACTCCTTTCCGAGTCAACTTGGTGATTTCGTTAGATAACCTTGAAAAATATTTCACAAAACGCCGGTAATATCCAGCCAAACCAAGATAACTTCGGATCTCATTTATTGTTGTTGGTCTCAACTATCTTTCGATAACCTCTATTTTTGCTGGATCCACAGATATCCCCTATTTTAAGATTATGTGACCCAAAAATGAAACTTTTTGAAGCCAAAATTCACACTTGGTAAATTTGGCATAAAGCTTCTCCTTTCTTAGGGTATTTAATACAATTCTCAAGTTATCTTCATGTTCTTACTTGCTCTTTGAATAGACAAGAATATCATCTATAAAGACTACCACAAACTGATCAAGATAGTCTATAAAGACTCTATTCATCAGATCCATGAAGATAGCAGGGGCATTAGTAAGACCAAATGACATCCCTATAAATTCATTGAGTCCATACCTTGTACGTAAATCCGTCTTTGGTAAATCCTCCCTTTTGACCCTTAATTGATGATACCCTGAATGAAGATCAATCTTGGAAATATATTGAGCTCCGGGTAGTTGGTCAAATAGGTCATCAATGCGTGGGAGAGGATATTTGTTCTTGATAGTGATCCTGTTAAGTTCTTGATAATCAATGCAGAGTATCATTGATCCATCTTTCTTCTTAAGAAACAGAACGGGTTATCCCCAAGGTGACACACTAGTGCGTATGAATCCATTATCAAGATTATCTTGGAGTTTATTCTTCAATTCATGAAACTCAATTAGGGCCATTCTATAAGGTGTCTTTGAAATAGGTAAAGCACCCGGTACGAGTTCTATTAAAAACTCAACTTCATGATTTGGTGAAAGACCTAGAAATTACTCCAGAAAGACATCCTCAAACTCCCATACAATGGGAATATTCTTAATCATGAGTTTCTCTCCAACCATTTGAGGTAAATAACATTCATTTAGTGGAATCAAGACCCATAAGATAGAAGAAATTTTTACTAGAAGGTTATGTTCATCCTTTCATCGATAGACGATCATAGACTGATCTAGAATATGAAATGTGACTTCCCTTCTTTGGAAATTGATATGATCTCTATATAAATAAATCCAATCCATGACAAGAATCACATCAAATTCTACTATAGGAAGGACCACAAGATTTTCAGGAAGCACTTTCCCACAAACTTCAATCGGAGAAGAATTGTAAACTTTTGATGCAACCATTGTGCCGTTAAGAGTTTTCACAGCCAACTCAACATCTAATTATTGAGGTAATACGGCGATACCCTTATAAAATTCTTCAGAAATAAAAGAGTGGGTGGATCCAGAATAAAATAAAACATTTTCTACTTTAGAGTGGATGGTAAGTGTACCTCTCACCACTTCATTGTCGTACTCCACATCACCGATATTAATTGCATGTGACTTTCCTTTGTCTTTGGCCTTAAGAGTTTGTTGACGTCAATCATCATCATCAACCCTTGGATTTGGGCATTGATAGTCATAATTCCCCATCTCCTTGCACTTGAAACATTGAAGTGTAGTAGGTTCATTCTATGTATCCTTTCCTTTGTTTGCATCATTAGACATCTTCTTCCCGTTATTTTGACATTCAATTGCTCGATGACCTTCTTTTCCACACTTATAACATTTTCTTGTCCCCTTAAGACAATTTCTTCCATGTTTCTTTCCACACATTGAGCATAAGGGAAAACTCATATTCTTTTCAATGGGGTCTTTAGATTTTCCTTTCAATTCCATTTTACTCTTCTTATCAAACCCATATGACTAATGGGTTACACCAATCTCCATCTCAACCTTCAGAGCACATCAAAAAATTTCCTCATAGCAATTGAAGTCCCTTATGGCTAACTCCCTATTAAGACTTGGTTTTAAGACACTAGAGAATCGATCAATATTACTCCTAGGTTGGATAATAATTCCATAAGCGTACCTTGCAGGTCTTGTAAAATTTTCTTCGTAAGTACCAACGGATTCATCAACCTTTTTCTTCAGTTCAAGAAACTCCTTCTCCATCTTTGTTCAAAGAATACGAGGGAAATACTTTTTGAAAAATAAGTTCTTGAACTCGTCCCATTCCATGGACTCAATTTCATCCCTTTGCCTTGTATTCTTAATAATATTCCATCATTGATAAGAATCACCTTCCAAACGATATACTGCTAAGATGACTTTATCATGTTCAGAACATTGAAAAACTGAAAATATCTTTTCAGTGGTACTGATCCATTGTTCAGCCACTAATGGATCAGAAGACCCGCTGAATGAAGGTGGACGCTGCCTCATGAAAGATTCGACTGAATTTTTCTCCTTCCTTTTCTCATTTGGAAGTCCTGCATGATTCATAGCTTGAGAAATTTGTGTGAGCATGGCTACAAGATTTTTCATTCCAGCTCCCATAACGTTTGGTTACTCAGGGGGACAATCATTGCATTGCCCGTCACATTCCGCATTAACTCGGTTCCTTCGGGTTCCATCCATTGACTAAAACCAAGAAGAATAGTGTGAGAAACACTATTTATAATAGGGAAACCACATAATCAAGAATAAAATTTCACACTTAAGGTCTTATCATAGGTTGTTCATGGACATTTCTAAAACACTAAGATTGTGTTCTTTGCTTAGACATATCCTTAGGTTTCTTACTAAGGCTTTCACATAATAGTTTCCAAAGGATGACTATACCTTTCCTCTGATACCAACTATAATGACCAATACATTACATACATGGTTATTACTTCAAAATTGAAGCATACTTATGACAACATATAACAAAACCATGAAAGGACCTTATAGGTATAGTGTCTTTAGAAACTGGGAAACATAAACAACTGGTTCATAAATCATCTATGTTGTCTCCCATTTATTTCATCATATATAGAGTCCCTTTTTGGCATATCTTACTTAATATCCTTCTTCCGGACCTGGGGAAAAGCAAACATACAAAAGGGTGAGCTCAGATTCTTAGTAAGGGTAAACAAAAGAAATATCAAACATATCATGTTCATATGAACATAACATTTTGAAAATCTTATCCTGCAAAAGAGATCATAACATGGGATAAATTATAGAAATGAATTATAATCCCAATAATCATAACATAAAACATGAATCTTTGTGGAATACACACATAATCATAGAAAATCATTTCTTAGTAGTCAAGACTCATTTCCAAGACTATCCTAGTGGACAAAGTCCATTTTTGAACCGAGTTCACTCCTCGTTTCAGTCCTGTTTCAGTGAACCGGTTTAACCTTCCATTCCAGCCATGTCTATCTCATGAGATATAAATCGTTACCCAATGCATTGGAGAGAGATATAGGTCCCACCCATCTCATAATGAAACCATTCTTATGTGTACCACAAAATCATAAATCATACATCATAGCATAACCCATGTAATAAAAATGAGAATCTTAAACATCATAACATAATCCATATAAGATAAAAGGACATCATAAAAATAATTCCATCATAACATAATAAAATCACCTTAAAAATATAGATAGAAATATAACCCTATATTATCTTAGATGGAAAATAATTTTGATAAACCACTTGAACTCCATTCTTGATGAAAATATCCTTTCTACTTCAAAAACATTTTTCCTTTCTTAACATGTCATACAATTTTAAACTAAAAGAAGTTGATTAAAAATAAACATGAAAATTTTTAAAGGAATATTCATAGAAATAATTTTATACGAATCTATTCATGCCGTATAAGTTAAAAAAACATTCTTCTCGTACTTTGGTCAGAAAAGTCAAAAAGTAACTCATACTAAAAACGACAAAAGATTCCTTTCATATCTTTTACTAAAAACTCACCAATGGGTAAAATTGGATTTAAAAAGTTATAGGTGGATGGAAAAAATATTAAATATTGAGAAAACATGGATGTGGATGATAAATATTCCCCAGTAAATTCTAAAGTATAAACAATCTCGGATAAAAATGAGATTGTGAGATTTTCCCTTACCTTAGGTCTGATATGCTTCGTATTAATCCGAACCTCCTGTAATATGGTTTAAATAATGTAAATTGACTTATTACAGAATCATATTCATTTTTATGATATCATATATGGTCATATTTTTATCTTCTTAGTAGTAATATTTCATTTCTACTTGTTATTCGAGTGTTTATTGCTTTATGTTCTTATGCGTGTTTTGTCGAATAAATTCTTATTACTCTTTAAAGGATATAGATATATCATTTACAGAATGGTATTAGTTTAATATATATAATATTCATTCATTCAATTCATTTATATAATCATTATTCAATGAAGATCATATAGGACGAGTTGCATCACATCGTGGAGACGGTAGGCCGTACGTACGCATGAGCGATGATATCGTTCCCATGATCGTGGAATTGTATTGAAGTGTGTGTATAATATTTCAGAATCAATACCACTTTAAAATAATCATATATAGTCATTTATTTTCACCATTATACCCATCCAAGTAAGTTGGTGGTTGAAGACATATTACACCACGACGTGGAGACGGTCTTCCGTACGTACACACGCGCAGTGATTTTGTTAATCGTAGGATGGATAAGAGGTGAAATAGGGTTGTTTCATATTTATAATAACATATCAGTATATGAGGTATACTAATGTTATTACTTCATAATGAAACAACTAAATAATAGGGAGTATAAGAAGAATGGAACTTGAAGAAAACGGTAGAAGGTATTACCTCTTTCTCGAAGTGCCTCCTTTAAACTTTCTCTTAGGGCACTAGAGTTGGTCTTTTGAGAAGACCAGTACCTCTAGTAGGTTTATAAGGAAGTGGGGAAGTAAAATGGGCAGAGTTTTTCCGATATTGAATGCTCAAATTGGTGTGAGTATGAGAGGGAGGAGTTTCCCTTTTATAAGGGAGGAGAGGGGCACCTTTGGAAATATAAGAAATATTAGTTTATATTAAATCCTAACCCCACATAGAAACTTCAAAAATTACTCATATTTAAATATTATATGAGATAGGGTTGTAATATCATCAAAAAATAAAATTTAGACATGTTAGGAATTTATTTTAAACATTATCAACTTTATTTATCCTTATTTATCAATTTAATGTTATTTGTGGTAATAATATTCTAAATTTTAAATTATTATAAATAATTACATATGTGTTTTAAATTTTCAATAATTTGACGCTTTATGAAATTGTAGACCATATAAATTTTAATTTATAATTTTTATATATTTTTGTGATTTTTAAACAATATTTTAATATGTTATTTTTATAAAATAAGAACAGTGTCAATTTTGACACTATTCATTTATTTGAATTTAAATAAAATATATACAGAAGATATGTATGAACTAAAAGCTTTAATAGATTCATAAAATGTCATATGTATCTAAAAAATTAGTGGAGCACATTAAATAGTTCATATAATATTTATTTTAATATTTTTAAAACCATTTATTTGATATTTTAATTAATAAAATAATTTCAACATCACTATTGTGTCATAATTAATGATAATTATTTAAACTCTAAAAATTATAAATAAATTCATATGACGTAGATAATTTTATTATATTTCTAGAGACTATTTATATCTGATGTTTCATGATGTTTATCACTAAATTAAAATTATTATACTTATAAGATTTATGATAATGACATATTGTCAGTTTCCTTGGTTTTAATAATAATTATATTATTTCATGGTCAAAAGTCCATGAAATAAATATAGTCTGGCCCTTAGGTGATATGGGTATACTTTTATTCATCAAATAGAATTCTGGTTGAGGGTAGGTTAACCTTCTGTATAATGGTGAAATAATTTTTATTAAATTATACAAGAATCATATACATTAATATGATATCATATATGATCTTTTAACATTGCTTTGTAAATAATATTTTGGTATTATCGTCGTTTCAGGTGTCAAATTACTCGTTTTCTTTTATATTATTTATTACATAGGCCATGTTTGTTATGGATATGTTGTATCTTATTCATATACAGAATGATGTCAAGTCCTTAAACATTATTTTTAATGATCAAATGAGAATTATACTTGAAGGATACGATGGGGAATGAACCTCATCGTGTTCGTGGAGACGGTAGTCCGTACGTACGCATGGGCGACAATATCATGCCTTTGATATTAAAATAATATATAATTGGATGGTTTATCATATATACAGAATATTTATCATGTTATATTTATTATTTACATGAAATACAAATCATTATTATACCCATCCAAATAATAATGTATTGAATAACAATTACACCACGACGTGGAGACGGTAAGCCATACGTACGCACGTATGGTGACATGTCATTAAAGGGATGGATATAATACTGAATATGGTTGTACCATATTTATAATAACATCATATTATATAGGAGGTAATGGAGTTATTATTTTAGTATGGAAATAACAATGAAAGAAGAAGTTGAATAATAATGGAACTTGAAAGAGGGTGGTGAAAACATTACCTCTTCTTCGGGTTCTTCCTTTTGATTTGATGAAAAGGGATCCTTAGGTTGGCTTTATGATCCCAATAAGGCCTCTAGGTTGAAGTTAGGGAAGTTGAGAGAATATTTGGGTAGGGTTTGGAAGAGAAAAATGGCTTTGAAGGTGTGAATTAGTGATAATGGGGAGTTCCCTTTTATAAGAGGGGTGAGGGGCTCCTTTCGAAAAGATAGAAATATTATTTTATAATAAATTAATATTAGGATTATAATGGCTACAAAGTGGATTATTTAAAGTTTAAGGTGGGGATAGGTCGAAAACAACTCAACCAATATATTTTAGACAGGTTTGGGTCATTATATTAACCTTATCTTTTAGTTTTAACTCTTATTTAATTAGATTGACATTTACCATGTCACTTTTTATTTTTATATTATATAGTTAATAAACTTACTATATACATCCAATAACCCCCAAAGTGGTCCATTAATGATACACCTATCACGATATAAGTATTTTTCCAGAACCTTAGATTTTTAGGAATATAATATGAATTAATAATATAATATTTGTTTTAAAAACTCTTTTATGTCATTTTTGACACTATTTGGAATTTTATTTTTGTGAAAATCACAACATCATGATTACTTCTAAAAAGTTAATTAAATTAATCCTAACATGTACTATTATCCAATAAAATTAGTGTAATTCATAAAAATTCTCAAATTACATTTATTGGGATATTTATAATATCAATTATTTTAATATTTCATTAATTTCGTAATTATGGCATCACCATTGTGTCATATATACTTTAAATTATTTAATTTATAAAAATTATAAATAAAATACCATTATGAATGAAATCTATTTATATCTCTAATGAATATTTACAATCGAATTTATCTTATGTATAACCCTATATTAAAAAAATTAGTAATTAAACTTTTATTTTATCTCTTTTAACTCTTCTTTGAATTAAATAATAATAAATGTCCTAATCTAATCCAAGTGGACCTAAATGATAATATTTTATTCCTAAGGTTTTTTTTGGAAGATATACAATTGTCCAATATAATTATGACATGTGTTAGGGTAATATTAATATCATTTTTACCCTTAATTACCCTATTTACTTTTAACCGTGGTAAATAAAAGTAAAAAGTTACTATTCACAAAAAAAAATTATTTTTCTCTTATTGAACCACATTTTAGTCTTTCATATTAACCGTGTCTCTCAGATTTTCAAAATTCCACTCACAGAAGTGGTAAAATTATGTTTTACGTGAATTTCCAAATTCTCCTAGGAGGTGGGTAAAAGACGGTGAAAAGTTCAATAAAATTTTTATATATCAAAAATTATTCTAAAATAACTTCAATGAATTACATTGAAATTTTATAGGTATTATGTATCTATTTTTACCTTAATTAAATTTAAATAAAATAAATAATTATTTAAATAAAAATTCGTTTTTTAACCATAGCTAAGTGTTTTTCACTATTCATCTAAAATTGAAAGTTTTCAGAAAAATACCAAAAATTCACCCTAAGCTAATTTCGATATTCCAAATCCAAATATGAAGTCCATTGTGAATGATAAAATTTATAAAATTTCAAAAAGTGGGTATTACTATTCATAATGGCTGCTTTGATTAGTCATGGTGTGTTGTCTCGAAGTTGCGTATAATGCAAACTATTGCATTATTCAAAGGGAAACGTACCGTGGAAGCTTGTGGTGTTAAATTGAAGATAACACTTGTTAATTAAAACTTTGTAAATGTATTCCCACTTTATTTCATCCATTTCATCCTTTGACTTTGTATTCTTTGTCAACACCCACCATTTATCAGCCTCTCCCTTTAAACAGTAGATGGCCAAAGTCACCTTAACCTTCTCAGAATAGTAGAGCACATAAAATATATTTTCCACTAATTTTAACCAATTTTCTATGATAATTGGATTGAAAGATATACTAAATTTGTTTGGTTTTTGCTACATAAAAGACTCAATAGCTAGCATCTCCTTCTTGAGCGAAGTTGGAAGTTTCACATGTTTTAGGTTATTGTTCATATCTTGAGATAGTGGGGTAAGAATTTTCATAATGTTTTGAACTCCACCTACTATGTATTTGGGGATATCATTTGAAAAATTATTGCATTATCCCTCACATAGGTTGTTTTTATAGTTTCTCATAGTACCCACCATTTTCTAAAAAAGAAAAGGTTTGAAAAAAATACATGTTTAAAAAGAATGAACAAATAACTTATTCTTATTTGAAGATTAATTATAATGTAATATATTTTGGGATACCTATGTTTAGTCTTTTTACTCGAATTATGATTCTATGATCATGTAACTTAATCCTTTTCTAACATTAAGAGGAATACTTACCTTATATATTTATCCATCATAATGATTTATATAGAGTTCATGATTAACCAATGAATATCCACTGGAAGTGTCAAAATAAGTGTACAAGATGTCATGTTCTCGTGAACTATGTTATGATCAAGTCAAATCTCAATTCACCATTTTTTAGATTATTTTCCCTACGTACAACTATGCTAGATTCACATCAACTTGTAATATCCATGCATGTATTTCATTGCTCAGAAACCATACACTCTTATACTTTACAAAAACATAGGATTCATACCTATATTTATAGTCATCCTTATGGTTTTCAATAATATTTTATATTCCAAATTCCCAAATTAACTAAACCTTGCTCGGATACCAGCTATAAAGACTCTGATTTTCTTACATAACTATTGATTTATTTTTATAATAAATAATATAATAGAAATACAATCCAGGATCCAAAGGTTTAGAATCTTTGTAAAATTAGGCTTACACAACACTTATAATTAATAAAAATCCAATGTTATTTAAATCCTTATTTCTTATACCCCTAAAATATCTCACATTCTCCTATGTATACATAATCACCTAAGGATATAAATTAAATAATGGGCTGAGAAAACAACCAATAAGGGGAGAAATAAGAGACATGAATCAATATTATATGGGTGAGAAAAATAAACATCATCATATAATAAGAATTAAATTATCAAAATAATCATTATTAAAACATTTTATTAATTTATGGAATGTGGAATATGAATAATAATGATTCATCACAACATAGTAGTCAAATACCACACATAGTTGTGAACAAAGATAACATCATGTTTACGCATAACATATGTTCATAAATCATAACATTATAATTTTGAAAAAAAATATAACATCATGCTCATAAATAGTACACATAATATCATGAGAAATATCACTTTACAAAATGAAGTTTTGGGATATATAATTCCAGTCCCACCTGTCAAATCATAAAATGATCATAATTATTCTTGTCATATAGAGCATAAAATAATCATAGTCATGAAATGAACCCATGGAAAGGAATGTGTTTTATAAGGTTTTTTAAAATAATATATTATTTAATAATCTTTTGGGTTCCTAAATTAATTAATTCATTCATAAGTTTTTATAAAAAAATATTGTTCTTGATTGGATAAGAAACTACTCAAGAAGAGATAATGTGATGTCTTGGAAGCTGCAGTCTTTTTGAAAAATATTTGTAAATCACATTAAAAGTATTTATAAAGGTTTCTAACATGTATATCATAGAAAATAATAAATAAAGGATATTTTAAGGAAATTTTTTTACATTATATGAGCAAATATTTAGAAAATAATGTGAAGAGGAGATAACCCAAAGAATAAGGAGTTTGGGTTTGAGAATCTGCTTACCTTAAATCTTGCTTTCTTTCATCACATTTGTAGCTCCTAAATAATAAACATGGGTATGTTAATACATGGAAATAGAAGTTAATTATATTTATTTCTATCACTATTTATCAATTATAATTATTTTATTTTATTTATTAATTCCCATTGTTCAAGATGAAGCGTTTTGATATCATGTTTTTCTTAAAAATATCTCATTCTATTTTGATTTTGATATTTTTATAAAGGTTATTCATACATAAGTAAGATTAATTATAGAAACATAAAATAAATAAACTTATAAATTTATATATCATAAATAATTTATTTTAACCATACACAAAGGTAGTGATAAAAAAAGAGTTGGAAACGTCCTTGTCAGCAGTTAACCAACCGTTAACAAGGCTTTGTCCAAAGAAGAAGAAAATGAATAATGAAATATAAATACATTATAAATATAATTTTTATAGTAGGTTAACACAATTAATATAATGTTAACATACTACTTAATTAATGTTAGAATACTTTTATTTGAAAGGAATTTTTAAAAGGGGATGAGAAGAGGAAAATGAAAGAATAGTTGATAAAAACTTACTATTTTCTCTATGTTGGTTCTCTTGTACAACACTAAACTCCCTTGATGATTGGAATTTTCTTTACTATAGAGTGTCCCTAAGGGTTATAAGGGGTTCAATATAGAGTATTTTTTCATAGATTTATCTTCATAAAGTTGGAGATATGTAGTTTTTCAAAGGGACTGAGAGAGGTTATTTATACTTGATGAGAGGGGTATTTTTAGGATAAAATATGAATACAGTACTATTTCCAAGGTAAACCTTTAAATATTAAGTTTTTTAAAATTTTGAAGTATATTTCAATTAAATTACATGATTTTAATACTTCATAGAACTTTATTATTCAAATTTATACATCTAATCAAATAGAAAGGTAGAGAAAATGAAAAAATATTATTTTAATGGAATACTTTCAACTTCAGACCTTGGAAAATATTTTTTAGGTTTGTAAATTATGTTTATTATTTTTAAATAACCAATATATCATATTAATTTTTTTGGGATGAAATAATCAATTCAAAATTTATTAAAAAATTCTTAAATATCATTTCATCATAAAACAAGCGGTATTAGAAAAACAATATTCTTACTATTCATGTAAAAATTGAAGTATTACAGAAAATGAACAAAAAATAACCCTTGGACTATTTTAACATACAAATTATAAAATTGAAATTATCTTTATAAAAATAATTTTATAACATAAGTAATTATGTTTTCTAATATAAAAATTATACTTTTTATGAAATACTTTAAAATACAATTTATTAAAAAAATGTGCATATATTATCTTTGAGTTTTTAAATCATGATATTTTTTATGGAATTATAATATTTTTATTTTATTAAATTAATCATGATAAATATTATTTACATTAAATTTTATGATTTTAAAGCCAAATTACTATTCCAGCTATTAGGTTACTATTCCCAACAAGCTGGTTACTATTCTGACAGTCACATTTCTATTCCAATAGTCATATCACCTCCCATAAATTCCTCTTAATTATTTCATTCAAAATTATATAAAATTCCTCCCTTGGTTCTATATTTTTCATTTCTAAGATTTCAATTTGTTTACTACTATTTTTTTATTTTCTATAGGATTGTTCTTGGAGGCAATGATTTTAGAAAATTGGAAGGATCCATATTTTACCATTCTATTTTTATTATTATTTTTTGTCCAATTTTAATGATTGGAATTTTAATTGGTTTAGTAGATGACTAATGTAACAATATTCATTAATTATATAATGATTTTTTAGTTTATATATGTGTTTTATGTGTATATTACTATATAATATAATATAATGCACATTTATTATGGATAAAATATATTACTAATAATGTAAATGTTATTACATTCATTAAAACAAATGGTAAAACCAAATACACTATATGGATTGCTCAATCACATATGGGATCCATGTCTCAACCAGTTGGGAACCAGCCCTTGCATGAGCATCCATGGAGGCATAGGAGCAATGTGTTTGAAGAGTGCATGTCTATGAAGGAATGGGTCCGTACGTGGGCAGGCATGAAAAGCCAATTTATCATTCCATGGTTCAGTAGCATGGTGGTTCCTGAGATAATATATAAGTTACTTGATTTTGGATGGATATGGCATGAATATTATTAATATGTAGAGCACAATAGAGATAATTTTTTGTGTGTTATTTGGTGATATGCATTATTATTCATGTGTTTAATAAAGTAGAATATAATCAATGTTGTATTGTATAATTTATCACAATAGTTCGATCAAATCCTCCATAATATTTTATTTTGAGCTAGCATGGGCCATTGTACTCTTATATTTCTTTAGGTAGTGATAACTGGTTGAGTTCATAATAGAAAAAGGCCATCTTGACTAATCAAACCAAAGGGAAGACGACATGATTGATCATCTGAATCTGTGAATGAAAATTCATCTTGAAAAAATTCCATTATACAAATAACATGATACTTATAAGGATTAAAATGAATATATAGTGAGGCATTCATATCTAAATTTATGGAAGTTAACTTGTGTCATTTATGTTTCATGTATGTGAGTTGTTTCATCTCAAAAGATGTTTAACATATGCAATAAGATACCCCATGAATCTCCACATCATTAAAAGATAATAAGAAAACACAAATGATGAGAAAATAGTTTGTTACTCTACATGATTAATTAATTCATAATTTTAATCAAAATCCCCATGAATATTATATCCACTAAAGGATAACCTCATCTAGAAATAATAAGGTACCTAGGCTGAGATGAGTAGATGAAAATTTTGAGAAATCTCAGTTTTTAATGTAAAATAGGGCACATGTTGAGCCTTCACACATCCTTATACACAATGAATAAACATTGAGAGACACATAGTCTCATAAAGGAAGGATCCATGAAAAACTATATCATGATGAATAAGTATGATACTTTGTTGAGTTCATAAAGAAATAACCACGTACTTAATGATTTAGTGTGTGAAGAAGATTTTGTGGACCTTCTGGTTACATAAGGAAACTGATAGTAAGAAAATTTGTATATTGATAGATTTTGTGGAAGGAAATCTATGAACTTCTTTTGAGGTCAAAAATACATAGACCCAAGATGCATTCAATGTTGTCAGGGATAGTAAAGCATCATCTTGCATGATTTTTTGAAAGAATATTATAATGTATGCGTTAAGTGAGAAGAGAAAAAACATGAAAGTAATTATATTTATAATAACATGATTTTTTTCATTCTTGTAATAATAATATGATAATGTTTTAATAAAGAAGTTCATGTGTAGTTTTTTGATGCCCTGAGATTAGATCAATAAAATAATACGTTTTTATCTTGTGTATCAAAGAAAAAGAAATCTAAATTTCCACTCTATTGAAAAATTATTACATCGTTAATCAGAAGATGAAGAAAATTTCATGAATGAGTTGGTATTTTTCAATTATCATTTGGTCCAGATACATATGAGATATCCAGTCAAGTATATATTTATATATTTGTGACTGAATAATAAGAATAGGAATCCTATTATATTTATTTATAGTCTGAGTTAGCCAACCTATAATATATTTTTATATTGTATAATTATGAAGAACATTTAGGCACCATTTTATTTCTTCATTTCTAAGATATAATTTTTTATTAATTTATTTTGTGGAGGAAGATAAAATTTATTTGTGTTCATTTAATAAGACATATTCTATATCGTTGATCACTTCAAAAAGGGAAGGATGACATACTGTATCTTGTGCTTCAAATATAAATAATGCATTATAATTGGTTATTTCCAAGAGAATGAGTAAAAGGTCACACTCTTTCCCATTATTTTATTGATAATAAAAGTGGATTTTTGTACACATTGGTTAATAACCACTATACACCAAGGATATAGTCAACCACACTGGTGGTGAAGCACATAAAAATCCTAATGTTCTTTATGATTTATTATTTTATATGAGTTATTGTTAACTATAGGTGAAGAAGAAAATAGAATCATTCAATGTATAAGTTCCATAGGTATAAAAAGGGATAAATGGTTAAGTTGATAAAAATCATCTCATGCTGATTCAATACACTCTCAGTGTGGTCATCACTAAAGTGATTCTAAAAATTTGTTTCAAAATGGGTCACAACTCTTATTTTATTCTCTAATATAAATCATATTGAAGATTTAATATATATATTATCATTTTATAATTAAGTGAAAACATAGAGGAGTTGTATCTACTATAGATCAGAATTCTTTCTCAGTCAAGACATTGAATAATGGAAGAAGGAAAATAAATAAATATAACAAATAACCTCTTGTCTAAAGAGGATGGAGAATCAGTTTCCTAATATGTTGATTGTATGAATATCCTCTTGCATGTAGGTAGAATATCTTTTATTTTATTCTACATCCAAATAAAAGTCCAACAGCTATGCCTCATGTAGTGCTCCATTCCTGCATAAAGTGATGGTAACAAAAATCACTGTTAAAAAATTTCTTAAAAAATATACAAGAATTAGTGGGAGTGATCATATGACATAATAATTCAATGTTGAATCAGTTTCAACTTTTAATAAATTAAAAAAAATATACCAAGGAAATACTCATTTTATATGTGTCGCATTAAAATAAATATAAGAATAGATCACTAAGCTACAAGAAGATTGAGAGATCTTGGTGAATGGATTTGAAGAAATAATTCAAGATATTATCAAGCTCTCCATGAAAATTGGAGATAAAGAAATAATGAAAGCTAAACTATAAGAAATATGATATAGTTTTGATGATCATTGGGTAAATATAATTAAGTATAAAGATGATGACATTAAAGAATTTAAAGAAAAGTACCATGCAATCAAATAAAATTAGACATCTATCATTGATGTCAATAATTCTCAACTTGAGATCAAAGAAAACATGATCAGGGAGCCTGAAAATTTGGTATAAGAGAATAAAAAATGTATTATGATGAATTTATAATTATTGTGATAGAATTTGAAGAAATATTGAATTCAGTATAGTATGAGAAAATAATCTTAAATATGAAATTTTTTGACCTTATATTTAAACTACAATGTTTTTAAAATGTTAAAGATGAGTCATGAAAACAAACTGAAAGAAGAGTTGTTACTTCAAGAGTTATAGACACAAAAACTTATAATGTGGATTTATATCCTAAATTAACTTCATATTGTGGAAATAATGAATTAAAATCATATAATGTTGAATCTCAAACTGTCTCAAAGAAGAATATATCATCCACCTCTTATAATAATATCACTGTTAATTCTGATTTTATACATAGTGTAGGTTCAAGATTAAAACCAATGAAAAAGTGGATAAAGAAATGTGATGATGTTATTTACACTACATATTTAGTGATGGAAGAAAATATTAAAAAGAAAAATTCCTAAAATAATCCCAATATAAGAAGAAAGGGAAAAATCAATAATCATTCCAATCAACCCAGAATACTATTCAAAATAAGATATTAATATTTTTGACTATTATTAATGTTCTGATAGATTCTGGAACATGGAGTTTTATTATTGTTAAAATATTATAATATCGTAAAATAATAGGATCCCTATATGAAGGTGATAAAATAATTAAAGAATCAAAGACTACAAATTAAAGAAAAAATATTACTATTATAAATATATTTTAAAATTTGACGAATCAATGTGGTATTTGCAATGAAAATGGTCACAATGAAGATGCATGCAAGTATAAATCATTCAATCATGAACGTAAAACAATTCATAAGAAAATACCACATGAGCAGATAAATAGAAAGATGTAAGATTTTGAAAATAACTAGCAGAAAAGTATTACCCAGAATTTTATAAAGATGAGGGAAAAGACTACCTTGGATGATAATTAGAAGAAGAGTGATGTTCAATGTAAACCTAAGAAGATCAACAAGGGTGCTACACCAAATGTAATAACTTGATTCTTTTTTGAAGAAGAGGCCACACCATGGATCACTACAAGAAATACATGGACATCACAATGAGTGGAATAAATTTTAAGGAAAAAGGGGAAGACTAATACAAAAATAAAATTAATGGGATGAAGTGGTAAGAGACACACCTAAGAATACATGTGGATCTACCATGAAAGTTGTGTATATTAAAAAGTATATAATGGTAATTTGTCTAGTTGGTTTTGAAAAAATAAATAAAATTGGAAGAATCATAAATTAAAATATAAACTAAAGTAAAAAAATAAGATTCCTCCTGAATAATTCAAATTTCATGGGAGGATGTCAACAACGAATAACCATAAAATCTTAGAAGTTATATTTGGAAGGTGGAAAAGGGTTGTAAATATATCAGATGATTGTTTGATTATAAATATATCTCAATAAAAATTTATAAATAAGAATCATAAAACACCTAGTAGTTAATATGTCTTGATGGCCAGTGTGAAAAATAAATTTCCACACAAAGTGGTTACTAAATAAAGTAGAGATTCTATGCTACCAAAGACTACTAAGAAATATAATAAAGTTATCATACAGAGTTTATCCTCACATGGATCCCAAAATAACGCAGTCTCATGGTTGAGAAGAAATTTTCAACCTTATTTCTCCCTCACTAAAAAGAAGAGGAGAACCACCTTATTTCCATATACATTTTTTTTGTACAATGATTGTAGGGAATTGAAGATAATGTGTATACTCAGGGGAGAACCATATTGAAGATTATATTTTCATTTATAAAAGATGGAATATTCATTATAGTCTTAAATTAATTCACTATCCTAGTGTGATATATCCACTAATATCATGAAGATTATTTATTAAAACATATCAAAGATCAACCTTGATGAAGATGACCGAGCTACTATATCTAGTCCATGAATTTAAAGTATCCATCATGGATGAGATCAGAAAAATTGGTATTCACATAAAATGGGAATTTTTAAGAACAACTGATGAAAAGATCCATCGTGATGAAGTGAATCATAATATCATCCCTTGAGGGGGAGTATCCAAAGAAGTTCCCATAGCTTCAAATTTCATCCAAATCTAACATATCGGAAAGATAATTATTCAAGAAGTCATTGATGAGGTATGTTAAAATGATTTCTTATCCTTATTAAAATATTAATTTAAGTATGTTATTAAGGAGAAGAATAAATGAATCAATGACATAAAAAATCTAAAGATTTCCTAAGACTGGATTCCAGACCATAACCTTCCATGTATGTTTTAATGTTACTAATTTGTGTGATAATATGAGTGCATGTATTTCACGTTTAAAGTTCTTGAGAATATTTATATCTAAAAGTCGTATAAGAAAAGTTACCCTTATATTTTATAAATTGTTATCAACCAATTACTATAAACTGGGAAATAATTAAATAGTCTATAGAGAAATAAGTATTTTTTGGAATATTTGTTAGTATCTTATTCTAAATTAAGAATGGATTGCATTGATATCTAAATTAGAATCTATTTTTCATCGGGTTAGCCCATGTATACTTATAATGGAATAATTTATGGAATATTTTTAAAGAAAACAAGTATACCATCCTCTCTTGTTTACTTTGTATTTTTCATCAATAAGGTGGGGAGAGAAGAAAATGAAAAAATTAGAGAAGAAAAAATATTTAAAACCCATTTTTTTACAATAGCATTGACAATTAAAAAAAGCGGGAGACTGATTATCTTAATTTTTTTGGGTTTTATTTTTTCCAATAAGTTAATAAGTGGTGAAGCATATTATGTCAATATAAATTGAAGAAGAATACTACCATGGAACCCTATTTTGGTGTTCTCAATATTAGAAATGGATGAAGTTGAAGTTTATAATAAATTATGTGCATCTTTAAAGTTGATTAAAGAAGTTTGGATGTGTTTTGGTACTTATAAGGAATATTATTATAAGAACTATAATGATTTTAAAAGATATATTTGATTTATTTTAATAATTGAAGAATATACATCCATGATGAGTTCAAAGGTCATATCATATTCTATTCTTGGATGAATTGTTTGAACTCTGAAAATTGATGAATTGGTCTTAATTAATTCAAGAACATGTGCTAATGTATTTCACATTTTTTACAAAATGATAATAAGTGAGGATAAATAATACATTAATTATTTCATATAAAGACTATGAAAATATTAATTTTCATAAAGAAAGATGTGAATGATATAGAAAATGTTTATTTTTATGGGGAGAACTTGAAGACCATGAAAAATGAGAAAATACATTTCTATTTATCATAAATAAATATTTTGATAAAGGCATTGGAGTTGGTTATCAATATCATACTTGGTAATTACAAAGTATATGTGGTCCTTTATTAAAACAATATTCCAACCAAATCCACCCACATTGGCCAAATCAATCACATATCAGAGACATGGATCAACCATGTGGGAACTATCCCCTGCATGAGCATTAATGGTGGCATGGGAGCATAGGGTACATAGAGAGCCTGTATAGGTAAGCATGGGTGTGCACATGGGTAGGCATGAAAAGTTAGTGGTCCATGCCACAGGTCAACAGCATGGTGGATCATGGGATCAGACCACAGTTACACACTTCTAGATAGTTGTGGAATAAAGAGTATTATTAAGTTCATCATGGAAAATTTTAGGCTCGATGTGGAATTTAGTGAAATATGTTATTGTTCAAGAATTTAATAAAGTCAAATAAAATTAGAGTCATAAATTATTTTTATCATGTTCATTAGATCAAATCATTTTTCAAATTCTACCTTGATCTGTCATGGTCCACTATGTGCTTTGATTTCTTCAGGCAGTAAGCATCGACCTAGCTCATGGCAGCCGGCGACCATCTAAGTTGATCAAACCAAAGGGAAGATGACATGATCGGTAATTTGAATCCATATATGAAACAATTTCTTCAATTAATTCCATTATACAAATAAAATGATACTATCGAGGATAAAAATAATGATATAGTGAGGCATTCATATTTGAATTCATGCAAGTAAAGTCATGTGATTTCTATCTTATTCATGTGAATAGTTTCATCATAAACGAAGTAAATATCACATTAATATAGACTCCATGAATCTAACCATCATATAAAGATAATAAGGAAACATGCATGATGTTAAAAATGTTCATGTCACTCCATAATTAACAGATGATGAATTTTAATCATAAGTAGCATGAATATTAGATATATCGAAGGAGAACCTCATCTACAAATAGAAAGGTACTGAGACTGAGATTAGTTGTTGAAATTATTGAGATCTCATGTTTTTCTATAAAATATGGAGAAAAGATTGATTATTTTCACATAATTCTATAAAAATAAGAAATACTATGAGTCACATAGACTCATGATGGATGGTTTCATGCATAATTGTAGTGTGAAGAAGAACCAACATACTTCAATAAGTTCATGAAGGTAGAATCTTGTACTTATTGATTGAATACATGAAGAAGATTCCATGAACACTTTGGTTACACAAGGAATGTTATAGTGAGAATCTGTGTATATTGATACATTAATTTGAATGAGATCTATGAAGTGATTTAGAGCTCGTGAAGACATAGACCCACAAGCCATTCAGCTCCATAAAGGACATTGAAGAATCATCTTGCATGCTTGTTTGAAATAATATGATAATGCATGAATCAAGTGAGAATAGAAAAACCATGAACACAATTCTATTTATAATAATAGTATGTTTTTCCTAAATGTAATTAGAATATGATAATGCATACATGAATAAGTTTTCAATGATTTTTTTGATTCACTAAGATAAGTTCAATACAATGATAATTTTTTGATCAAATTTATTTATGAAAAATAAATTGATATGGCCACTCCATTGTATATTTATTATGTCAAAAATAAATAGATAAAAATGATTTCATAACTGAGTTATTATTTTTTATTATCATTTTAGTAAGATACATATTATATATCCATTAAACTATATATTTATATCTTTGTGACTAAATAAGAAGAATACATGGCCTCTTAGATTACTACATTTTATGATTTAGCCAACACACAATATATTATTATATTGTACAAGTATGAATAACTTCATGGAAGCCTTTTAATCTTGAATTTCAAAGACATCCTTTTTTATTAGTATAGGTTGATAAATAAGACAAAATTATTTGGTGGTTATTCAAAAAGAAAAATTCTAAATTATTGATCACTTTAGAAGGTTAAGGACAATATCTTGTATCTTATGATTCAAAGATAAATCTTTCATTGTACATGGTGGGTTCCAAGAAAATGAGTATAATTTAATTCCATTTCTTGTTATTTTATTGATAATAAAAGATAACTTGTATTCATATGAGATAATAAACACCACAAATTGAGGACGTAGTCATCCAAAATTAAGTCGGACCTCATAAAAATATAAATTCTCTTTATGTATTATTGTATAATGTGCATGATTTCCTACTACTGGTAAAGAAGAAAAGATAATCATTCACTAAATAAGTGATATAAGTATATAAAGGGATAAAGATTAATTTGATAAACAATAATCCCAAACTAATTCACACCCTCACTCTTAGTATGTTCATTCCTAAAGTTATCCTAACAAATAGGTTTTGAGAATCACATGAAAATCATCAAGTTAGATATTGAAAACTATGTTCAAGAAGTTTAAGGGAGGGTTCCAAGTTAAAATTTCAATTCGTTGAAGCTTACAAGAACTGTGATGAATGTTTAGATTTCCAAATAACTAAATTAACATTTTAATATTTTGTTTTATATATGAAATAAAATGTTGGGACTGATTTTGATAATAAGGAAAGTAAGTTTTCAATTTAAATGAGAAATTTTAGAAATAAATTTTATCTGGAAATAGAGTTTTTTTATAAACAATTGTTAAAAATAAGAATGATAAAATATAGAGAAAACATATAATATGTAAATCGAAAAATGTTAGACTATACCATTTTTGTATGGGAATATTAATCCTAATACAATTCTAAAAAAGGAAAAACCATCAAGGTAATATGTTAGTGAAGCATGTTGGTTATAGAATAAAATTTTTCTATTATGGATGTTTTTGGAACTATATTCAGTGCAAGACCAAATAGAATTGTGATAAGGGTTTAACATTCCTCTCATGGATTTCCTAGGGATATGATGGGTTCCTTTACAGAAAGTCCCATATGGGGTGATAATGGTTGTTTGATTTTTCCTTATAAGAACACTGGAAAGACCCACCTAGAAAGATACCTATTAAATCAATGTTATAGGATTCCAAAGTGGAAAATTTCATTATATATTAGTATTTGGGTTAGAATACAGGAAAATTATATGGTATTAGAGAACAATTTTAACGGTTTAGATCCATTAAGGGATGCACTAGGGGGTGATTTTTGTAACTCTATACAATGTGTGAAAAATGTATTTTTTACTGGAGGTTAACAACCCTCCCTTGGGTGTATTGGGGATGTTTCGAGAGCCTATACTATGATTATCACATGTAGAGAGAGTGGGTGTTTTAATATTACATATAATAAGGTTGGAAAAATCCTCCTAGCATTAAGACATTTAAACCAATGTGGTGGGATACTAAAGAAGAAAATTACACACTTGAGTGGAACAAAGGGCTTGTATACTCATGAATTATGAATTATTGAACCCATTAGTATTGGGTTGTTTTTTATTAATAATATTGATTTAAATATTTATTTATAATTTAATCTTGTAATGATTTTGGCATACCTAAGCATATGTGATAGGAAGAAGAAGAGTTATGTATCCAAAAAAGGTGCTAGTATATGTTGGGTTGTTCAAATTGGATGAATATTGAATAACACATTGATCCTAAGAGTTTTTAAATGTTTCTAAGAGATGTTATCATTTGATGTGTTATTGAAGATTCATTAACTGATGGAAATAGTTGAATTAGTTTACAAAGAGTTTAATGGATAATAGATCTTATTGAATACTATGTTTCTATGAAGGACTATAGATGTTATTTTATGTGTTATTTTTTAGGAAGTACGCTGTGAGAAACAATTACATTACCAAACTTATTTTAGGTTAAGAGTTTTATATAGTTAGTTCATATCTCGTACATAAAAATCTCATATATTATAACGTGTAATATTTTATTAACTATCATTTTTTCCACAAAACAAAACTCATAAAAAGAAACTGGTATTCTATTAATTGCATATATTCACAATTTTCATATTGACCTCATAATTGTCTCTAATAATCCTTTAAAAATAATCATAAAATGTTGTATGATCATTAAAATCTCAGTAAGGTACATAAAAAGAAATAAATAAATCATTAGTCTGTGAATACTTGTAAAAAAATTCATTTTCAAAATAAACATTAGGCACCAAACAAACATTTTATTACATAAGAAATCAACTTATATAACCAAATATTTTCATAAAAAACTTCATAATAAATATTAAAGGAAAAATTAAAACCAACAAAGGTTTTTTTGAAATCATAAAAATCTCATAACAACTTTTTTATAAAGTTATACATTTCAACCTTACCAAGTAACATATACTTTCCTTTACCTTGTGAAATCAAGATTTCCCTAAATACCCCTAAAATTAATAGATAAATAATGTAGGTTACTCAAGGAATCATTTTTATATCACTCATAAAAATGGGATAACCTTCGTGAATACACATAGAATATCCATCATGGTTACACAAAAAATAAGCATAATAGTTACAATTTTAATAACCATCACAATATATTCCCATAATCTATTAATAGAAGTCTAATAGATTAACTCTTTCCCTTTACCCAATTAATTGGAGAGATATAATAGGCTCAACCACACAACCTTAAATTTATAATAGAACCACCCATCCTCATAAAAAAATCCCAAGAAGAATAAAAAAATACATAAAATCTTTCATTATAAAAATTTTATTTTCACCCATAAGAAAACATTTTTCAAAATTGTTATATTCATTAAATTTTAAAACACCTTTTGAAGATTACCAAAACATAGGGAAGTAGGGGTTTTCATTGAATAAAACATAGAATCTTTTAAAGGAATAAAAAAATAAAATAATATTTAAGGCATTGATAAAGGTCATTGTTGCCTTAAACATTAAAATAAAAAATTCCTTTTGTCTTTTTGAAAAGAAAGTAAAACCATTCAGTAAAAATATTCCTTTTAAAAACCTTTTAAAGGAAGTAAAAATTGAACAAAAAATACTTTATAAATCATTTATGTCCATATAAAAACAAAATTAAAATAACTTTTAAAAATATTGACATAGAATAAAAAGAGTTAAAAAGGAAACTTTAAAATATGATTTTTAAAAGAAAGTACTTTATGTAAAATCTTAAAAAGATTATTTATTTTAGAAACATTCTAAAGGTGTAAAATATGGTAAAAAAATATCTTTATAAACCCTTTAAGTATAAGTCATAATTTTTCTTAAAACATTTATAAATACATGGATATGGAAGATAAATATATTGAAAATAAAACCTAAAAACATTTCAATTAGGGTTTTAAATGTAAAGTGTCCCTTACCTCAAGTATGAATCGCTATGTATGTTATTTATATTAATGAATAATAAAATTATTTTATTTATTTACTTTCTTGAAAACCTTTTTCATATTAATAATTCCTTTTATTTCATTTAGTATCATGTTATATACAATTACTTAATCAATTTAATTCACAACGGGAATTTTGGTGATATTCAGATCAAAAGTCCAAAATGACTTTGATATGATTCATATAGTCAAAGAGTTCATTATTAAATAATATATAGAATAATAATCATTAAAGAATTATAATTTTTATACATAAATTATAATTTAAATCCAACCATTAAATATAGTTATGTAAAATGAACTGCGTTATAATCATGGACATGGTAGGTCGTATGTATGCATGCGTAACATTTCCATTTTTTAATGATCATTATGAAAAGAAGGTAAGTATTATTTTATATTTAAATAATGATCATAATATAACAAATATAATATTAAATACATAAATATACTTATATATAGAATCTTTGTGATGTGGTGATGAAAAACAAATCACATCGCTTTGTGGAGGTTGTAATCCAAACATATGCAAGAATGGACTTATTATTTTTCTGTAAATTAAAAGGTAAGAAGTTAAATGATATATTAAATTTTAAAAATTATAAATATGTAATTAATATCAAATTTAAACATTAAATCTATCATTTTAAAAATTTATTAGAGGTGGTGATGGAAAATGAATTACGTCGGTCTACGAGTCGGTAATCTGTCGTACACACAAATGATGGATTCCTTTCACATTTGATGGAGTCTAGAGATGTATATATATTATTACATTAACATAATAAAATATAAGTATATTTAATAAATTTATGATATTATATAGGCATTGTTAAGGGATATTTGAAATGGTTCGAAGAAGAAATAAAAAAGAATCGCCCGGTTAAGAACGATACACCATCTTCAGACAACCTCCTTTTCTTAACACCTTAAGACAACTAAAGTTAGTATTATTCCATAAATAAGTACTATATAATCTGTATATATATGTTAATAAGTTATTTTTTCATATATTTTCTGAAACAAAAATGATTTTGAAGTGTTAATTAAAAAGAAGAAGGGACACCCTTTTATAAGAGAGGGGAGGGGAACTCTTAGAATTTCTCACAATATTAAATTAATATATTTTAATTTTCAATTCCAAATTACTCCAAAAAAATTACTTAAATATAGGATGATTATGGGTTAAAATAATATTATCCAATAAAAATTATATAAGTTTTTACTATGTTTTTACCTTTATATTTTTGTTTTTATCCCTCATTAACCCCTTTAACACTTATCATGACAACAAAGATTCTTACTCTTTGAGGGTCAACTTAGATACTATAAAAGTAAAAAGGCTCATAAGTGGATAATGATTGAAATTATAAACAATATAATAATAAATTTTCAAAATATATTTTTTTTATGAATTTTATATCATTTAATAAAATATTATTTCTTATAAAATGTCATTATTGTTAATTTTTAGAACTATTAATTACTTTGACTTTAATAAAATCAATAAAAATGAAATTAAAAAAATTATATTAAATATATAACCTATTATATTCACCTATAAAATTTAGTTATAACATTAATTTCTTAAAATTATATTACTTTTAATATTTTTAATATAATTTATTTGATTTTTCAACTAATTGAATAATTATTGTTTGAGCTTTGTGTAAGCATTTAAGGTAAATATTTATTTAATAAAAATTTGAAATAAATTATCATGATTAATATAAATAATTTATATTTAAAATGATTATTTATAATAAAAAAATATCATATATTTATCCGCATGTTAAAAATATTATAGTCATTAAAAACAAGAGTGTAACATTTTTTTACGTTTTTTACATAAAATATTACAAAGGCCATAATCAAAACCCAAATGGAACAAAAAGTACATATAAAAACTTTTAATGATTATGGAAGATAATTAATCATAAAATAAAATTATGTAATGTTTTGGGGTCACTGTATAGTCCTTATCATATTATTTTAAACCCTTAATTTCCCAATTTACTATTTATCATGGTAATAAATATTACTATGGTTATTATTCATATTGACTAAAAATAAATGGGGTAAATTTACCAAATTTGGACCCACTAATTCAAAATATGCCATAAATTTTTCAAAATTAAAAACACAAAAGTGGTAGATTTTAATTTAAAATTAAACTAAAAAATGTGATGAAAATGGGTTTTCAAAAAAATGCCTTCTTTAAGTATAAAATGTTTTTATGCTAAATTAAATTATAATGTTCATTTAAAAATCAATAAATATATTATTTTTAATAAAAAATAACTGATTAAACTTTAAAAATAATATTTAATATAATTTTACTTTTTAAATAATCACAATGAAAATACCTTTTTCAATAAAAATTAGTATTTTTCACTATTCATTAAAAAAATTAATCTTTTCATAAAATTCTAAAAATTTCACCTCAATATAATTTTGATATTATGATATCAAGAATAGTATTAATTTTATAAAATATATTTTCTATATGATTATAAAATTATGTATAATATTTTGTCATAAAATTAAATAAAATTCAATTTTGAAGAAAACATATTTTTGAAGAATAAAATAAATTTACAAAAACAATTGAGTGATTATTTTCTAAGAATTATTCAGTAATTTTTTGTTTATTATAAAATTTATATATATTTCAAAAATTAGTTCATTTTATTCATACCTTCCAATTTGTCGACTAGTTTATAATGGTCATATTTAAATAATAATATTTTGTGGTTCATTTATGCTTAGTGTTACGTTTATTAGTATTCTACCAAGAATAGAATTATTTTAAAAAAATATCAGGATATTACATGGGAAATATGTGGGATTATCTTTAAAATAAAATATGATACATCAAAATAGATTAAATATACAACAAAATAATATGAAGCTACAAAAGCTCTTATAACATACATTAGAAGTCTTATAATATATTTCTAAAATGTGTAGAGTAAAAAATGGATAATTATTAGGAATAAATAAGATATATAAGATCTTTTAGATGAAATGTAAGATTCTATTAATGATTTCTAATATTCTTCATGTGATACATAAAAAATATATATTTGATAAAATTTATATTTATATATATATATTTATATTGATATTTTAGGAGAATAACTTTAATCTTGATGATACTCTAAATTTCCTTTAGTGATTTAGAGATTATGATTATTATTTAATTATTATTATTCAAGATAAATGATTCTATGATAAAGATTAAGTAATAATATTGGTATTTCACAATAATGAGGATAACCTCATCGTAATGAATAATCAATAAAAACTCAATTCTGGAAATAGAGAAAGTCATCTTCCATTAAAGAGATAGTCATTCCTTGAAGATGGTGAGCTTGATATTAAATAAGTGTTTTGGAAAAGCTTCATACAAAATTTATATTTAATGAAATCTAGGGTCAACATTGAAATAAGTTAGGGAAAATGTTTTGTTCTATAAATGAATATGTTATGTTGTAGTATATTATTACATGCACCAGAAAAGATGAATAATGTGTTGTGAGATAGATGTTTCATCGTAATTACCTATTATTGTTCTTATTCATGTGTGGATACTATAAAAGTGGGTTTTATGGAATAAAATGGAAAGGGGGGTACCAATAATTCTGAATAATTAATTGATGAATTATCATGAAGATATTACTAACCTATTTTTTTTAAAAAGATAATATGAAAATAACGTGAAGAATTTGAGGTGGGAACTTTGAGAATTTTGATGTCATATTTTGTAAGAATCAAATACATAGGTTTATATCCTATTAATTAAGATCAAAGCAATATATTTTCTTCCTTATTATTTGACCAGTGATAAATGAGAGAAATATATTATAGTGTTTTTTAAATATTTTATGTATTTCAAATTATGAATAAGTATTCATATGGTGATTGATTTATGTACAAATGGATATTAGAATATATTTTGTTTCAAATTATTTATATTAAATGTTTTTTACACTAAAAAAGCATCTATATCATTGCAGAATAAGAGAATATATAGATTTCCAATGCTACTACTATTAAAAAAACCTTCAATGTTGAAGAAAGTGGGAATATTGGGAGAGAAATATGTTGTCTCTATTGAACATCTCTAGAATCAAGGTGTATTGAGAGGACTGGGATATGATTCATATATATTGTAATTACTAAATAATGAATATTGAGATAGCATTGAATATTTTTATTTAAAGAAGAATAAGAAGAGGCAACCTGATTTTATTACTACACATTAAGAATGGAGATCGAGATATTATTTCTATAAGAGATATACTCCTACATTACTGATTATAAATCAAGATAAGCTAATTGAATATAGTATTAAAAGATGGAATAGTTGGTAAAAAGACTTATGAATAGTGAAAATTGGTGATTTCATGTAATATGGTTGGTTCTATGTACAAAAGGGTTCATGTATGTCTCATTTACCTTGCTTTATTCTTAATATTAAAAGATCAATCTTTTGTGTGTGGGATAAAAAAAACCATGAACTGAAGTCTATCTCACACATTAAGAGAGAACCTCATAAATGTTTATGTTCCTTATTATTTGGTTTCTCGTTTTTCATTACATATATACAAATTATGTAAATAAAGAATAAATTAAGATCTATTCATCCTGAAATGTTTATATCTAAAAAGAAACCGATTTAAATTAGTAAAAAATCACCACATTGATTTACCCCCCCCCCCTAGGGTCTAGTGGAACTGATCTTGGTGGGATAATAATTGGTATCATAGTTGTTGTTATATATCTATATGGATTATCAATAATTAAAAAACATTTAAATATTTTATATTCTCCTCCAAATAAATCATTAACTACATAGGTGTAGAAGAAGCATCAACTATTGATTTGAACATTGTCTCATCAAATAATTTGAAGAATAAAAGGAAGGAAGATATTAAAAGTATGAAGAATGAATCTATCCTATAAAATTCATGGTATAAATTAGTTTCCACATGTTATAGTTTAAGAGAATATATACCTTTCATGGAATAATAAGTATTACAAGTTAAATATTCTGTTGAGAAAATTGACAACAATTACAAATCTAGTGATTCATAATTTTTACATGAGTAAGAGGGGTCTAATTATTCATGTCGAAAGTGTATTTTTTTTAAGAATCATGTTTAAGTGGGGAAAATAATATCTCTAAAAAATTAAATGATAAATCATATGATGATCCATGTTCTTATTTGATGAAGGCCCTATAAAATTTTGAAAAATAAGTTTTACTTTTATTTATAACCCTCTTATAAAGATGTAAAAGAATATCACCAACCTTGATGATGAATATGATATAATAGAGGAATAATTTCATCAAAATATATAGACATGTATAATTCTTTCTTGATAAGTGAATGCCAAAAGTACTAGAAATAAATTTCACATATATTTTTACTCAAAAATAGAGAAGGAAATTAATTAATAAATTCATTAAAAGTAAAAGACCTTGAATTTTCATGAGAATAATTTAATTTAATTTAATGAAAAGATAAAATGTTTCATTTATGTCAAGAATACTCAATATGAAATAAAAAAACAAGATAAATATCTAGAAAATATTATACACAAAGAGATTAATAAGTATTAATATTACATTGAGATTTTTAGTAATGAGTTTTAAGAAAGGTTGAAGTATATTTAATACCATAATACCACTCTTCATTTTAAGTATCATTAAATTGAGGTGAAATAAAAAAACTAGAAATGACATATCCTAAGTCTTCACAATAAACTGATAGAAGAGTTGTTTCCATGCATTTTTATAATGAGGATATTTGAGTCAAAATACCTTTGTATTTTGGAAATAAGATCTTGATAACATTTTATGGTAAACCTATTACATACTCAATGAAAAAGTTACCCTTTGTCTATGAAAATATTTCTTTTCACTAAATTTATTTTCATAAATTATACTGGTTTCAATTCAAATTCTAGAAAAATATAGATAAATAAAAATCATGGGGAACCCACCACTACATCTATGGTGTATGTTATCATGTGTAGATGATTTTATTCAAAAAAAGAATTCAAACTAGAGGATAAAATACCACAAAACAACAAGGTGTTCATGTAGTAAAAAATGTGAAAAGTGGAGAAGATTGTAATTGTTTTCCACTGTTGGTATTGTGAAAGGTTCAGTCACAAGGCTCATAATTATAGGAATAATATGCCAACCCCTAGAAGATAATGAAATACCATATCATGGGGTAAAAATATGAGTTGATAAAATACACAAATTAAAGGTAAGAATATATATATCCTAAATAGATTTTAAAATCTAGGAAATCATGACAAAATTTACAATCAAATTAGTCACAATGAATAAGCGCACTTGTGAATAACAACTAGATTGTATCAAAAGACTTTAAATAAAGAATATCAAAAAATAATAAATAAATCAGTAGAAAGATGGTGAGACTTCTTTGGGTTATATAAAAATGAAATATGTTAAATATATCATTCCCAATAAGGTCAATATGAATGCCACATTAACAAAAAGTATTTTCTTCAATTTTGGGAGAGAACGAAACACCAAGGACTCTTTCAAACAATCCATGGGTGTTGGTATTGATGAATTAATCTAGAGAAAATTGAAAATAAATATAAGAGAAATACAAAAGGATTGGTTTATTGAAAACAATTCCTAATAATTTATAAGGAAATTTTAAGAAAGTTAATAATATTCCTAGAGAATGTCTAAAATTTTTTTCAACATAATTTGAAATAGAAAAGTCAAAAGGAAGTGAAAGTATTGCAGGGAAATAAAAAACAAAAAATTAATTATCAATCAAAATTTATGACATTTTTTCAAAAACTGATAACATAATAGTTTATGGGGAGTAGTGAGTAAAGTTAAAGTAGGATAGACACAATTCCAATGATTGTTTGGAAATTATTATTAGCCAATTGAAGATTCTAATAAAGATAAAGCTCAAACCAAAAGACTCATGTTCTTTGATGAATAATATAAAAGATAAAATCCCATATAAAGAAACCATTAAGATGGATAAGAATATCATTCTTCCAATGGAGTCTACTTTTTTTAAGTATAAAAACACAAGTATTAATATTTCCCTTTGAATTATAGCTAAAAGGGAAAGAGTAACTTGGTTGATAAAATAATTTCAAACCTTATTTCTCTAACTGAAAATTTATGGAGTTCCACATTATTTTCATATATATTATGTATGTTCATTAATTTTAAGGAATTGAAGGTGATTATTTTAAGAGATATAATTGAAAATTTTAGTAATCTAAAATAACTATTCAGGATTTAATGAAAGTCTACACATGAAAAAATATAATTAATTTTGAATAATAATCGATTTTAATTTTTGAACAAGTTATTTTATATCATTGGATTTAATTTTAAATAGGTCGTCCTTAATGAATATTATTTTAGATTGTATCCGTTATAGGGGAGAATTGTTTGAGAAAGTTACTAGAACCATTTACCTTAATTGAATCTAGAATTTATAGTAAGTGAAATGAAATTTATAATATTGAGGTGTGATTTCCATTCTCAAAAATATTTTTTTTGTAAATCTATTCTATAATTAAAGGATACTGTTGGTTTAGTTTTCAATATAAAAAAATTAAGAGATATTACGAAATTCAACAAATTATATTTCAAACTAAACTTTCTATTTGTTTTAATTATTTTTAATCTATTGTAGATAATGTTTGGGAATTAGTTTAACAATTTCATGAGGATATATTCAATAATTATTATCATCTTAAAAATATATTTGAACAACCTATGAGAAAATATTTTTGAGTTAGTATCATATTATTATTTGGTTATGAGTGCCTTTATTTTATTTGTTATATCACAATATTTTCTACACTGATCACTGCTCACATAGGCTTATAGTGGATTAATTTATGGAAAATTACATTAAGTGGAATAATACCTCCCTTTTTCAAGATCATTTTTATCAATTTTCATTAAGGGTGAGAGATTGAAAATGAAAGAAAGAAATATTTAAATATATTTTCTATATTTTTATTGACAAAAAATCCAAAGTTAGAGTTTTTTGAACCTATTGGTATTGAGTTTTTTTTTCAAAATGAATTATTTTAATATATATTGAGAAGATAGTATTATAAAGATTTGGGAGTGCCCAAGAATATTTATGAGAATAATAATATGTATGTACCCAAGAAATGTGTCAAAATATTTGTTGGGTGGTGCATATTAGATTGTTCATATTAGATTATGATTGAAAAAATAAAGAAATCCAAAAGCGTACGGGAAACCAGGAAAAACCCAAGACAGACAGCTATCTACCTATATTTTTCATCAATCTAGCACTTAGCTTTTTTTCTTCTTCTTGAATTGCATGCCATTCAGCCCTTCCACGACTGTGACCACGACCCCGACCTCTCGATCTTCCTCTATTTGTAGAAAGATCTTGGAGCCTTTCTAAAAGTATCTCAACATCAGTGATGTCATAATCAGAGTTATCTTCTTGTTGATTTTTTCACTTTCCATGAGTAGGATTTTCCTCCGTTGTGGTTATCAAGTTTGGGATCTTCTGAGTCTCATCAGGAGATCCCTGAGTGGAATCCTGAATCTTAGTGGCATTATCTAAATGTTGACTAAAAGATGGACTGTATTTACCTGCGATCGACATGGCTAAAGACTTTGTCATCTTATAGTAAACAAGATGAAAACCTTCGTTATCAACAACGGGCTTTGAAGAAGTCTGACAAGGTTTAGAAGTGACTGGGGAGTCAGATTCTAAAATGTGTTTACCCTTTCGGTTACTCGAAGAAAACATCCAATCATATAAAAGTTTATGATCTGATTCTTTCTGAATTTCTCTTCAGTCTCACGGTCAACTTTTAAATTTTCATCATGGCCTGACATTCGAGGAGATGAAGAAATCTGAATTTGCTTCGAATCAACACACTTGTTTCAGCTACTGGCATAAACATTCACTTCCTCAGAAAAGATGGCAGCCCAAGAATGTGTCTTGTTTTCAGAGGTAGAGGCATGGATATTAGGTGTGTTAAATGTATGCTCACCCTTCTCATCCACTGTAGGATTGACAACATCCTCATAAACACCTCCCTGTATTTCTTTCCTCAGATTGTCAGCAGAAGAAGGTGGTTCTTCATGACCCTTGAAATGTTCCTTGCAATCCTCAACCTTCTGATCGTGTGTACTTTTTTCCTTACAGGGACAATTCCTCATCTCATGTCCACGTGAAGAGAAAAGGCTACAAATTGTTGATCACCTACATGTAGATGCGTCATGACCTATAATGTTATAGTCCTTATAGAACCTTGGCATTTTTTCATAAATAATCTTCAACTCAATAATGTCCTCATCACTTGCCAACATAACCTTATCAACCAAGGTTGATACCAATTCAACCTCAACCAAGAAACGAGTGTAGTTTCCAAATCGAGTCACTTCTGTTTCCTTGTCAATTTTGATAGGGATGCCAATTGACAATGCTATATCATATAAAATTTTGGGCTTCCATAGTATCTAATTCAACCCATACACTGTAACCCATAATTGTTTGGTTGTGTTGCCAACTTCAAAAGGGTAAAAAAAATTATCCCATTCATGAAGGTGAATGATTACCGGTTTGAGAGCAATGGAACCAAAGCTCCAAGCTCTAACTTTCATTTCTTCCATGGGGAAGAGCATATAGAAATACCCTCATCCTAGAGAGATGCATTTCCAATATTAGAATCCCCAAATTGAGGATATACGCCTCTTCAATTATTCTATTTTCAATGGTTGGGAGCCTTTAGGAATAAATAATCTTGCAATGATCGAGAAATCACCCATTTTAAGCCGTTTAGAAATCACATTAGGGTCTGCTTTGATGTGTAAGATGTTCCCCTTTCTTCTAATAGCAGGATCGGGTAATCCTTTAAAGCAAGCAAAGGATCGGTTCAAAGAAAACCCCTCATTAAAAACAGCATGTCTGGCATTGTTCTGATTATCTTGTACTACAACAGCATTTTGTTTTCACTCTTTGCCCAAAACCGCCAGTACGTCTCGCTGAAGTATTGTTGGATCTGAATTTCCAGCTATAGAGACAGACAAGAAGACCCCATTCAGATCTTCCAGAACACCGTGACTTCTCTTCATGTCACATAATATCACCAACCTAGGAATATTCACGTTCGTTGCGGACTTCTGGCAGGACACCTCAGCTCCAACAAGTGCATAAGAGACCTCTGATGTGCAAGCCCCATCCGATGATGGGCACGGAAGTAATTCATGGCCAAAGTGAGAAACTGCCATACTGCCATCACCAGTCTTGATAGATCTACATGCTCCATTCGCACCGCCGGCATCAGCAACCACCGGCATGGATCTGCGCGCACGGCTCTCACATCCTGCTTCAGTCACCACCATCAAAGATCCACTCTTCCCTTCAGCAGCCATCATTGTGACATTACCAACAGCAGTCGCCAATTCCACAACCACACCGGGCACCACCGTCACAGATCTTTCATCTGCGATGCCATATCTGTATCTGTTGAAGTATCCACGAGTGAAATCAATCGACGCCATTAGACCCTAGCAGCTATGGAGCAAAGAGAGACTTTCCCCATCGTCATCTTTACCTCCATTAGATTTTGATTGAATAATGTCATGAGTCTTAGAGTTTTTAAGTCCCCAAAGATATTTTATCATGATATTTTATTGAAGATTCATTCACTAATGTAGATGTTAAAGAAGTTAATAACAAGTTCCATAGAGTATAGTTATTTTTGAATAATATATCATTATTAAATAACATAGAAGGTTTTTGATGAATTATTCTTCATGAATCAAGATGTGAGAAACCATAATTTTGTATATAAAGGTTGTAATAATGTGAAAAAGCCGCTTGAATGATGGATATTTAACGAGATGGATTAAGATAGGATTAATGTGACCATTTTGATATGGTTGAATATTAATATAACATATATTTATGTTATTTAAATTGAAAAGAAATGGTAGATAAATTTGGAAATGAGTTTTAAATGTATTTTGAGTAAATCTGATAAAGATGAATCTCATACGTACTAAAAGTATCTCAGTAATTATGTTAAAGTTTTTTTTGAAGGATTTATTATATTCTAAACATTTTTAAAGAGATTAAAGGATTATTATAGTTCATGGAGTTGAATTAAAAAAATTTGGAGTTAATTTGAAAAATAATTCATATGTATTTTGGAAAGATTAATTCATACGTAAGAATAAACAAGCAGTTTCATATTTCACATATGAATTAATTCATATTTTATATGCTATGTAAAATTAAGGACACAACATCATCACTATGTGAGATTAACCATGAGATTTTTTATTGATACGAGAGATTAAAAAATGCATAAAATAACTATATCAGATTAACTATATGGAGAAGTAGATACAATAGATTAAAACAAATGTTGCATCAGATGAACCACATTGTGAAATTGGCTATGTCAGACTCATCATTGGTGGTGGAATATTAAGTTGATTTTTTGAAAGAAGATATGGGTGTTATGTGATATTAACTCTAAAATAATAAATTTTTTCTCCGAATAGATCGAATCTACATAATAATAATCTAACGTTACTAAAGATCATGCAAGATACATCAGAAGTTACATAAGTTCTTTTCAACATATATAGAGTGAAAAACTAGAAAATATTTGGAATCATATATATATATGTGTGTGTGTGTGTGTGTAAGATCCTTTAGATTAAATGTAGGATTATTCAAATTATATGTAATATTCTTTAAGTGGTATATATAAAAGATTTTTTGGGAAAAATTTAAATTTTGGGAGAAATTCATATTAATATTTCAAGAGGATAACATTAATCCAGATGATGTTTCCACCCTTCTTCAATGATTTAGATATCATTATTATAGTTATAATCATAATTAAATCCAAATGAGTGTGTAATGAATATTTAAAAAGAATAATGGAGTTTAATTATGAAGAGGAGGGCCAATGCATAATTAATAATCAAATAAAAAATCATTCTACAATTAGATAATGTCTTATACCATGAAGAAGATAGTCATGTCCCGATGAAGTTTATCTTGAAATTAAATAATTTCTATATGAAATATTCACACTACAACAATTTATCCAAAAAAAATAGGGTTGTAACTATAATGAGTAATGAAAAATTATTTTATCCATAAATGAAAATTCTACATTTAATTATATTATTACACACACCAAAATAGGATAATACTATAATGTGATAATTGTTTGTACTATAATTAAATGTACATGTTTTCCTGCACAAGTTTATATCATAATATTGGTTTTTTGGAAGATGAAAGGAATTAGGATACATATAATTTTAGAGAATTAATTTTGGAATAATCTATAAGTTATTACAGACCAATTCTTAAAATAAAGATAACGAGAAAATATCATAAATAATTTAATAATAATATTTTAAGGATCCTGGTGTGATATTTTAAGATTTTAAAGTACATAGGTTTGGATCCTATTAATAATGATAAAATATGAATATTTTAATGGTTATTATTTAAATAATTATAAATGATATAATCACATCGTGGTATTTTTAATTATTCCTATATTTTAAATTATGGAAATTATACACATTGTGATTGATTTTTATACAAAAGAAGAGGAGAATAGATTTTTTGTGTGAAATTATTAAAGTACAACATTTTTACTATTGAAAGAGAACCTTATGAGTTGAGGAAGAAGATAAGATATAAAGATCCAAATTTTCTAATATTTAATGAAAACTTTCATCATTGAGGAAGAGGATAATATTGAGAGAGAGAGAGAGAGAGATATTGTCACTACCAATCATCTCTAGCATTAAAAGATTATTGAGGAGACTAAACTATGATTCATCTATACCCTAAAGATGAAATAAAGAAGATTGATACATCCAAAAATATTTTTGTAAAAATAAATAAGGAGAATAGGCAACCTCTTATGATTTCTTCACACTGAGGGGGGAGATCGGGATCGTCTATCTAGAAGTGATATGTTCCTACATTATTGATCATAAATTAAGAGGATCCATCCAAATATGGTATTGAGGTAATATTATTTGGTTTTAAATCCTAATAATAATACAACTTTGGTAAAACCCTTATATTTTTTTGTATGTATCTTTTTAAATTTAACCACTTCGATAGCTTACGTTTCACGCAACACACATCTTAAACAAACAACTAAATATCATTATTTAAATGTTACCATTAAAACTTAACTGATGGAATGGAGGGTATGAACAAGATTAAATGAATAATGAAATTAGGTTTGGAACATTTATATATATATATATATATATTAACAAAATCTAAATATATTATATTTAATCTAGTGTTTAACATTCATCCTATGCGTTTTCTAGACATAAATTCACCTTTAATATAAAAATCTATATTTTTTAAAGGTAGTTTTGCAACCTTTTGAAGGTGTACTATTTTTAAAACTAAATTTTGATACTTTTATAAATTATATTTGAGAAAATAAAATTTCATATTAAAATATTAATTTTAAAATTAACTTAGTGTTAATTGTTTGGTATATTTCTGAAAAGACTGATTTTCCATTGAATAGGTAAACATACTAAATTTAAATTGAAAATAAACTTTTCATATAAATAATTTATAATGTAAAATTATATTTTAAATTGGTCTTAAAGTAAAATTATATCAATTGTAAATATTTTAATCAAATTAATTTCATTGTAATATTTTTTATATTTAATTTGGATATAAAAACATTTCAAACTTTTGAACATTTTCACTTTAAAACCTTGCTTTTTCCCCCTCGCTTTTGAATATTTTCTCCCCCTCTCTTTTGAACATTTTCACTTTAAATAATTTTTATCAATATATGTGAATTAAATTTTAAAAAATGGATTCAATATTTGGATTCAGTAGGTCCAAATTAATTAAATGGGTCCCTTTTATTTTTTTCAATATGAATAGTAACTTTAATAATTTTTTACCACGATTAAGGGTAAATCATGTAATTAAGGGTAAAAATAATTATGATAAGGATTATAAAATTACCATAAAAATTATAATTATTTTATTGGATGAGTTAGTGTTGACCGAAAACATAAGAGGGAATAATATTTGACCATATGGATCCACTTGGATGACTTTAATCCCCTTATAGTATTTTATTTTAAGAAAATTCAAACTCGTCACACTAATGTTTTTAATAAGTATAATATTTTTAAAATTGTGTTATCCAGAAGTTATCTTCAACTATAAATATAATTTTGAAATATAAAGTAATTATATTTATCATATAAATTTTTTTTTAATTTTTAGTAGAGAAATAATTACCTTAAATACTTGTAAAATAGTGATTTAGTAATTATTTTAGTAATGGAATTATCAAGTAAATGATATGAAAATATTAAAAAAGATATACTTTAAGATAATTAATGTCATTAATGAATTTTATAGACTAACTTTACTTGTTATAGATGTAATAAAATAGTTTTTCTGAATATATCTTTTTTTTTTATTGAGATTTGTAAAAGTCCATGAGGTGAATAGTAAAAACATTCACTTTATTATATTTTAAAATAAATAATAATTTATTAAATGATATAAAATTAATAAAAAATTAATATTCAGAAAAATATATTTATAAGGTTAAAATTATCAAAATTTATACATTTATGGATCATTTTTAATTTTATAGTAATTATTAACCCTCAAAGAGTAAAAGATCATGTTATCACGGTAAGAGTTAAAGGGGTTAAATAAGGGTTAAAACCAAATGATAAGGTTATATCCATGGCCTAAACGTATAAAAATATTATTGAATGAATATTATTATCCCCTTTTACTGTTAAAAGATAATTTTAGTATTTTTAATAGACACTTTTACAATAAAATAAAATATATTATTTAAATAAAATCTAGTTACAAAATGCCACTCTCTTTGTATTTAACATCTTTTTTGTGTCCATATAGGGAAAAAACAAATATATGACTGAAAATAAATATCTATTTTAATATTAATAAAATCATTTTCATTTTTTTAATTTAAATGTAATTTTTAGAAATTATGTAGTTACCTTAAAGGGTTCTTTAATGCTAATACAATATTTATTAAATTAACAGAAAAATAAAATAATTGATTTTAATAATATTAATTTTGAAATATTTTGGATGATTTATGTTTATAAACAATTATATATATATATATATATTAATTATTATATATGTTTTAAAAATTATATTCGAATTACCACTTTTTATGATGTATTTTGAAGTCAAATTAAATGAATAGTATTAAATTTGACAATGAGGATATTTTATTGAATTAATATTTTATTAAATTATTTAAAAATAATAAAATATTATATAATCTAAAAGGGTATATTATATGGTATAAAATATCATTCCATATTCATTTATTGAACATTTTCAAGTCTTTGGATCTAAAATAGCCTTTTATATTTTAATATTTTGTGAGTTTCCAATAATTTCCCTCTCCTCAATTATAATAGGGGACTCCTTCCTTCACTTATTTACACCGCTTTGTGCAATATATCACAACCAGAACCTACCCATTTTTATTCTCAACATCCCTGGTTAAGTTTCATAGGTTTTTTTCCTTCCAAAGTATCATTCCTAGATCCATTAAAAAAGATTAAATGAAATCCATTGAAGAAGACGTAATCGTAGTTATCAACTATTTCAAGTTTATTTCTTCTTCCAATTATTATTTATGTTTTTTTTTCTTAATAAAATAATAAATATAGTATCATATATATTACTATATGTTATTATTATGGTATAACCATATTACACCGTTTATCCATCCTACAAAAAATGAAAGCCCCACATGTGAGTATGTACAACTTACTGTCTCCATGTTGTGGTGTAATTTTTTTCATCACAACTTTACTAGGATGGGTATAGTGATTTAAATAATGGATATATATTATAATTATTAAATTATATTTATACCATCAACTTCCTTACCCTTTCACCACTAAAGGAATTATATCATTTCTCCTGCGTACGTACAGCATATCTTCTCCATGGTGTGATGTGATTCATTTTCTATTTTCACCATTGAATAATGATTATAATATATATATAAAAATATATAATGAATAAATATGGTATCTATGACCTGAAAATAATTACATATATGAATTAAATATATCTTGTGCCCAAGAACTAGGACTTACATGACAAAACATGCATAGTAAAATGAAGAAGTTAATACCCATTACAAGGTTAATAACGAAATATTATTAACAAACGGATGATGAGATGATATAATAGGATCATATATAATATCATATATATGAATATGGTTTCAGTATAAATTAATAACATTATTTAAACCATTATCTATAAGGTTAAATCTCATTCAACTGAAGAAAAGGGAAATGTAAGGGTTTCTCGTCTCAGTTTTACTTCCATGAGACATATGTCATATTCACCAATCATTCCATTTTTTGGTGTATATTATACCATTTGATATATTATATCATGAATATATTTATATTAATGTTATATAAGTTTTCAATTTTGGTTATTTATTTCATGGGGAATATGATTCAACTGATTACAAAGTGGTGATGGTTTATTTCACTATCTCATCATTATTCAGAATTTTTTATATTTAATTCTCTATTGGGGAATATTTATATTTCATGTTTATGTTATCCAAAAAAAATAAAAAGGGTTTTAGTATTCTCTTAAAATTGGTTAAAGTAATTTTTACTCATGTTTTACCTTATAAAAAATGTTTTGAAAGGAATCTTCTTGTAATTTTCAAAACAATGCATGTTTGTCTTTTAGAAAAATATAAAAGGAATATTTATTTTAACCTGTATGATATGAATATAATTTTGATCAATCATTACTAATAAAATGTTCAAAATATTATACTATATGTTTCAAAGTTTATTTTCAAATAAAATTATTTTGAAATTTTTTTTTTATGTTTAGTTTTAAAAATTGAATTTTAATGTGAAAAGGGATATTTTCCTCAAGAGTATTTTTAAAGATATATTTACTCATATATAACCTCAAACCTTTAATTTACTTATGATCCAATGAGGATATGTTGTATTAATATCATCCTTATTATTTCTTTGGATGGTTTAAGATATTTTTACTTGGAAAACTATTGATATTCTGTATGAATAGTTCTTCTAATATGAATAGTTATTGAATTTGTTTATAAGGTATATTGATTCTTGAATTAAATAGTTAATTTTAATATATGAGTAATTAAATGGAATTGACTTTATTATATTTTGGGAATAAATCCTTGATATTATTACATTCCTGGCATTAATCATTAATAGTATTAGATTCTTGGTATGAATCCTTGATGATATTAGATTCTTAAAAAAATCCTCACTGGTAAGTTTTATATGTCCTACATTATGAATTGAATAATTTTGATATTAATTGTTGATTTACATGCCATTATTTTATTATTATAATATACATCGTTAATTTTCCTAACACTTATGATTTTTATATAGTGTTATATAATTTTCTTTTATTCTTTCCATATTATTCCCAAGTTATTGATTAAATGGAATGTGTTTTAGTTATTTACCTTTCCATAATTATTATTTATTATTTATAATAGCCTTTATTTTATACATAACTTTACAAATCATATGATCTCTCCCTTTTATTAGGTTTTATTTTTCCCCAGGATTCCAAGAAGTTTATTATGATTGATATTCAAGGCTAATATAGAAGAATAATGGTGTTCTCACAAATATTTTCTATATTGAGTTTTATATTTTCAATTGTAATTTATGGTTCAATTATGTATATAGTTTTTGAAAACAATTAAACTATTTGGTTTTTTGGGACATGATTCTTTATATCTTATGCCAATGTAATAAAGTAACCACTAACTCTGGGCTATTGGGGTCGGGGTCATTACAGTTGGTATTAAAATAATTTTAGTAGAAAACATGAGAACTAGATTTAGAAAATCATATATTAGTGAACATATCCATAATATAGACTTTGAGGATAAGTATAGAATAATATCCCAAAAAACTATTTTTATGATTATGAGATTATCTACACATAAATTTTTCATTTAATGTTAACTATTTCACTAGTTTTGAGTATAAACTTTTTGTTTCATAATGATATCATCCATTCTAGTGTATGTAGTAATTTATAAATGGAATATAATAGAAGGAATGTCAGCCTCACCAATGCACATGATCTAGAGAGTAAGAATGATAATGTCTTATATGGGGTTAATCCAATATTTAAAAGGGAAGTAGTCTCCCAAACATTCTCATCATATGATGAAATAATAACATCTTCTAAAAAAATAGAGAAATAATTATCCAAGTATTATGGTGTCAAAGGGAAGTAATAGAAGAAGATAGTTAGAAAAAAGATAGATAAAGGAAATAAGGGAAATTATGATTTTACAACATGTGATACTTGTGGAATGAACCACCAATTTACATGCTTAAAAGGAAAATGAACATGTTTCAAGTATAGGGGAAAAGGCCATCATGCTCGTGATTGTAAGGAAAAGAAATAATTTTCTAATGTGAAATGATTCCACTATATGGATATGAGACACATTGAAAATGAATACCCCAAGCATCAAGGGAATATAGCTAAGAATAAAAAAAGAGATCATGGTCAAGATTATTTTATTACTATATTCAAAGTTGAATAATTAAAGTATTTGGGTTTTTTTATTAAATAATTATTTTGTCAAATTATTTTATCAATAATATTCTTGTTTTAAGAATCATGAGATATATAAGGATTGTATTTCACTAATTAGTATTTAGGGATTCGGAAGCATGAATGTTTTCATTATTATTTTAATGTGATAAAATATTTGTTATGTGATAATAAGAGCTACATTATGTTTTTTACCTAATCAAATGTTATGTTTATTTTGTAAATTTAGTTTTCTCCCTTAAAATTATTTTGAATTTGAATTTGGAAAGAAGTATTTTTAGTGATTACTAAGGTAACTACTTATGGAATGGATTAAGTTGAAATTTGGATATAATTATTTGAGGTTAAAGTATGTTTATCGTATTAGACAACTTGTGCTAACCATTTTGGAATTGATAAATTTTTATAGGATAAAGGAATGACATGAGGACCTTATCAGTCATTAAAAGTGCTTTAGGTATGAAAACATCATCGTGAATATTCATTTCTTGGTGTAAGGGATAAAGTCAAAATAGAATGAAGAAAAACTGAAGGATGAGATTATTCTTATTATATTGAAATTAATCAAGTAATTTTATTTTCTCAATCACTTATATGTATAGTAAAAGAATAACTCAACTCTATAAAAAACTGATTTTGGAAAAAAAACATTATCCATTTAATTTTCATTCTATGAAATCAATTGAATTTTAATCGATAACATATTTGTGGTTTTATGATGGTTAACCTTCTAATTACCATGTTCTCTATCAATCTCCATCATAACTTGATAGTTATATTTCTCTTCCATGTCTGTGTTTTCACTTCATAATAATTTTCTTCTATTTAATATCCTAATTTTTTAGAGAACTTATCTTTTACTTTTCCCTCTTATTAGGAGGTTGGTTTATCAACCCTATTTAGGATGAGTGTTTCCCAAAAGGGAATTTCCATGTATCATCCTTTTATTTTCAACCCAAAATTTCAAAATTGTGAGGATTCAATTTATTAAAGGAGTGGAGAATGTAACACCCCAATATTTTATTGTATTTATATTTTTTAAATTTATTCTATTTTATTGCTTATATTTCACGTAACACCAATTTTAAATGAACATCTAGATATTATTATTTAAATGTTACCGTTATAACCTATCCATTATAATGGCGGGTGTAAACATGATTAAATGAATTATGAAAATATGGTTTATAAATATATATAAATATATATTAATGAAATATAAAGTTAATATATTCAATATAATGTTTAACATTCATCCTATGCATTTTGTATACATAAATCCACTTCTAGCATAAAAAGCTGTATTTTTTTAAGGTAGTTTTAATGCATTTTGATGGGGCACTTGTCTTAAAACTAAATTTTGACACTTATAAATTCTATTTAAAAAGATAAACTTAATTTCTAAAATATAAATTCCAAAATTATCTTATAATTAATTTTTTTATTAATCTGAAAAGATTGATTTTCCAGTGAATAGTGAAAAATACTACATTTTAATTGAAAACTGAGTTTTCATCTAAATAATTTATAATGTTAGATTATAATTGAAATTTATTTTAAATTAAAATTATATCAATTATATATATATATATATATATATTAATTCAATTAAGTCGATTTTAATATTTTTATACTAAATTTAGATATAAAAATATTTCAAACTTTTAAACATTTTGACTTAAAAAACCTCCTTCTTCACCCCATTTATGGGATTAATTTTAAATTAATCTTATCCACTTGTATTATTTTAATTTTGAAAAATTAATTCCATATTTTGATTCATGTGTACTAAATTATGTAAATATGTTCCTTTTATTTTTTTCCTAAAATGAATAGTAACTTCAGTAATTTTTGTTACCAAAGTTAAGGGTAAATCAGGTAATTAAGGAAAAAAACAATTATGATAAGGATTATAAAATTACTCTAAAACTTGTCCAAATTTTATATTATGAGTTATTTTTGAAACAAAACATACTTGGTCCTAATTTATGACCTCTTGGAGCTAATTGGATGACTTTAATCCCCTTATAGTATTTTATTTAAAGAAAAGTCAAACTTGTCAGAGTAATGTTTTTAATAAGTATAAAATTTTTAATAAGATACTATACAGAAGTTATCTTCAACTATAAATATCATTTTTAAAGGTAATTTGATTATATTTATCATATTAATTTATTTTTATTTTTTAGTGAATAAATAATTACCATAAATACATTCACAACAATGATGCAAAAATTATTTTATTAATGGAATTATCTAATAAATGATAATAAAAATATTTAAACAAATATAATTTGATATAATTAATGTCATACATGAATTTTATAGATGAATGATATATATTATGGATGTATTAAAATATTTTTTCGAAGATATATTGATTGATTGATGTTTTTAAAAGTAAAGGAAATGAATAGTTTCAAAAATGATATTATTGATATTTTAAAATAAATAATGTTTTGTTAAACTATATAAAATTCATAAATTCATCCTATTAATTTTTATAAGGTTAAAAATATCATAAATGATCCATTTATGGTATTGTTTCATTATAATTTAACTATATTAACCCTCAAAGAGTAAAAATCTATGTCGTCACGGTAAGAGTTAAACGGATAAAGAGGGTTAAAACCAAAAGATAAGAGTCTAACCATGACATAAACTTATCCAAAAATTATTAGATTAATATTATTCCACCCACCTCACTTTAAAATTTAATTTTAGTTGTTTAACGGACACTTTTCCATGATAATAACGTTTATTGTAATTTAAATCAAATATATATACAAAATGTCACTCTCTTTGTAATTAATATCTTTAATGTGTACACGTAGGGGCATAATAAAAATATTAATGAACATAAATATATATTTTTTATTTTAAGGATATTATTTTCATTACAAAAAATTATATTTAATTTTTATAAATTATATAATTACCTTAAATTTTTATGAAATGCTAATACAATATTTATTTAATTGATAAAAAAATAAAATAATTGATTTTGAGAATACTAATTTTTATATATTTTGAATGATTTAGTATTTATAAATAATTTTATAGATCTATAGGGTATATTAGAGACGTCTGAAAGCATTATATTATAATTTTCACATTTTCATGATGTATTTTATGTCAAATAAATGAATAGTATCAAATTTGACAATAATCATATTTTATTGAATTAATATTTTATTAAATTATTTAAAAATAATAAATAATATTAAATAATCCCAAATGAAAAAATATATGGTCTAAAATGTAATCCCCTGTTCATTTATAGGTCATTTGGGAGTCTTTGGCTCTATAATAGCCATATTATATTTTAATATTTTGATGGTTTCCAAAAGATCCTCTCACCTCAATTATAAAAGGGGGATATTTCCTTAACTTCCTTATGTAGGTTCTAGGCACAGCAAAAGAATGAGATGGGTTGTTCCCAACTTTTATTTTTTCCATGATCGATGATTAATCCGAGATTATACATAATGTTGAATGTCATGATCAACAAGGTTAAATCAAAGAATATAGAAAAGCAATAAAATGTTGGGACCAAAGAGAGGATAATAAATATTATTTATAATCAATTTAATTAATTAAAGAATTATCTTGTTGTAATTATTTATTTGTCGATGGATCTTTCAATATATTTTTGTTGTATCATCATTCCATTGTAGGAATCAAGAGAAAATTTCCTCTAGCGGTGATCCACATGTGTTCTAAAAATCTCTGAACATCATCGTAGGGATCTCCAGGTGCGACCATGAAAGATCCTATTGCTTATGTCGTCTTCCTTTGATGACCATGAGAACCACTACAAAATAATTCTCTTTGATCTCTCTATACATGAGAGTGTTAGGTGGGGGAAGATCACTCTCCATTATTGGGAACATTCTTGGAGAAGGGAGCTCTCTAGGACATTAGATGATTCTTTAAATCCATTGTGCACAATAAAAAAATGAATTAGATCCCAGAGAAAATAATATAATTGGGTTTATATAATGATAGTGTTAAAATAAAATAATTTCATAAGTGCCCTTTATTTTTTATTTAATCCCTATGGAATCCCATGTCAAATAATATTATTATTATTATTTCTCAACATCCACTTAACTTGAGAATTAAATTAAATATTATTTAATCAAATAATATTCAATATTTATTATTTCTCATCAGACAACAAATTTTGATTATTAGTTCCTCCAAAATATTTAACAGGTCTTGAATAATGACTATTTAGTTATTAAATAAATATCACTTCATTATTCTCTAATAAATAAATAATTATATTCAGTAAATAAAAAATAAATATTTATTAAGTATTCTTCTCACATTATATTCTCTCGAATAAATCGTGATAGAATATATGTGATTAATAAAATATGATTAATTATTTAACCACATGTGGAAATAATATTTATTTTTATTGTTAACTTATAAATAATAATATATTATTTAACTAAGATTTTGGAGACACTTAGTATGTGACGGTCTAGGCCTCTTTATCATCAGCATTAGGAAAAGTTGCCTAATGTACAATGTTAGTGTCTAGCAACATGCCAAGGCACCCATAGAGAAATAAGTTAATGTCACAATGACATAATACCTCATATAAACACTTAATTTTTATTATTATCCCTTTATCATGATATCTCTAATCAAGTAGGTTGTATGCCAGTGCCATCAACTTATGTGATCGATGTCTTTTTATTTGAATTCCTAGAAATTCAACTTACCTATATAACACCATGTCCAAGGATTTATTTAGGGTGTATCATTTCTATCCAAGGGAATGAGATATCAACTTTCATTAAAGAATAAAATGGATAAATACTTTCTCACATTATTCATTAATTCAATATTACTCATGATGCACCCATCATATCCTACCACACTGCAAACATATGTCCTCATGTTTTTCTGTAATAAATTAAATAAAATGACTCATATAACTCATTAATAATATTATTAAAGTATAAGTATCAATATACATGTCCACAGATATGAACATCCAATGACACATATAAATATGGATTTTTGACTAGCAGGTCTCATTCTAATAAAATCCTACAGTAGATATTACCAAGGGAGTACACCATGATAAGGTGCCTCAAATTCCTATGAGTCTCCCACCTATGATAGATTGTATCATTTATTTACCTCAAATGATATAATCTAGCTATATAACATACATTTAATAATAGTGTCATATCACTTATAGGTTCTCATCATAACGGGGAACTGTTATGACCTTTTAGTGCGATGGATTCTCTGAGGACATTTATCACATACTATGTTACACAGAAGGAAAATTATGATGTGATAAGAGGGATATAAATATTCAAAACTATGAATGAAGGTTACCATAAGGTACAAAGAAGTTGTTTCTAAGGAACCAACACCAATATACTCTCCCTTTAACTTGATCCAACTTCTAAAAACATTCAATCTGCTAGATCTCACAAGATACTCATGATTCTCTTAAGATAGGCATTTAGTCGATGGGTATAACACGTTCTCTTTGATGGGTACTCTTTTATCTAAAATTTCACCCCTCAAATAAAAATACCTCAAGAGGTGATACTTCTATAGTATATGATTTGTCTGTTGGTGTGACCTTGGATCTTTTGTAAGAGACACCATTATAGTTTTATCACAATACAATGTGATAGGGTCTTTACATCTAGGTACCACATCATGATCTTAGAAAAAATTTCATATCCAAATGGATTCCATGGCTGCATCAGTATTCACTATATACTCGGACTCCACTATAGAATCAGCGATAAATGGGTTATTTGAAATTTTTAAGATCACAGATCCTCTATTGAGACAGAAAATTTTTTCTAATTGTGACTTTATATCTTTATTATACACCAAAAAACTAGAAATAAAATAATCCCAGATGTCCAGCTCCTCATCTCCTACAAACACCAGGAACATATCCTTAGTACTTCTGAAATACTTAAGGATAACCTTAATAGCTAACCAATGTTGGTCTTTGGAATCAGCTTGATATCTTCCTACCATACTCAGTGCATAGTAAACACCAAGTCTAGTACAAAACATGTCATACATGATTGATCCTATCGCTAAAGCATATGAGATATTACTCATTCTCTCTTTCTCATGTTGTGTCTGAGGACATATTTTCTTAGAAATATGTAAACCATGTGACACTATAATCAATCCCCTCTTAGATTGTTTCATACTAAATTTATTTAGTATCAGGTCTACATATTTACTTTAACATAGTCCATAAATCCTCTTGGATCTATCACGAATGATCTTTATCCCTAGAATATAGGCTCTTTCACCTAAGTCTTTCATAGAAAAACACTTGATAAACCTTTCCTTAATAGACTGTAAGACTGTTATATCATTTCCAATACATAATATATCATCTATATATACTACCAGAATAACAACTACATTTCCACTAAACCACTTTTAAAAACATGGCTCCCATTTGTTCTTAATGAAACCAAATTCTTTAATAGCTTCATCAAATCGAATGTTCCATGACCTAGATGCTTGATTCAATCAATAAATGGATCATTGTAACTTGAAAATACTTTTGGAATATCCTATAGTTAAAAACCCTTTTGGTTGTGTAATATAGACATCCTCCTGAAGGTTCCCATTAAGAAATTTAGTTTTTACATCCATATTCCATATGTCATAGTCATGTAAAGATGTTGTGACAAGTATAATTCTGATGGATTTGAACATGGAAACTAATGAAAAGGTTTCATCTTTTTCAATTACTTGGTGTTTTTTAAACCCTTTATCTACTAGCCTCTCTTTATAGGTATTTACATTACCTTCCATGTCCATTTTCCTCTTTAATATCCATTTTCATCCAATGGGCTTTACATCAACTAGTGAATTGACTAGAACCCAAACTCGGTTCTAATATATGGAATACATTTCAAAATTCACGACTTTTTTCCATCTTTGAGCTTCTAATCTCTCTATTTTCTCTTTTAATTATAGATGTTCATTATTGTAAACTAATAATAGTCACCGTCATCAGTGACTCAAAAACCATATCTATCTAGTTCTCTTACCTCTCTTATGGTCCTATGTAGTACTTTTTCTTCATGAACTACTTATTAATGGGGACCTATAAAATCTATTACTATACTAACTCATGTGTATCCAGATCATCAACTTCAAAAAATTTAATCTTTCTCCCACTATAATTTTTGAGGATGTACTCCCTCTCAAGAAAGATAGCTTGTTTGGCGACATTTACTTTCTTGTCTAAGGGGTTGTATAGGTAGTATCCCTTTATTTCATTAGGATACCCTATAAAGATACACTTTGTATCCTAGGATGATAGTTTTTTTCCTAATAAGGCTTTAACAAACTCCTTTCAACCACCATACAAGTGTATTTGATAATACGGGTTTCTTTTCACTCCATAACTTAAAGGGAATTCCATTTTCCACTTTTTCATACTTGATTTAATGTGTATATTGCAGTTTGTAATGCATATCATCAAAAGGATAATAGAAGTTCTGCATTACTCATTATTAACCTTACCATGTCTAATAAGGTATGGTTTCTCTTTTCACTAACACTATTCCTATATGGTTTATAATTTAGATTAAGTTTATATAGAATCCCAAAAATCCATAGAAGGTCGATAAACATTTGGTTAAGATATTCAAAACCTAAATCAAATCGAATATTATTTATCTTATTTCGAATTTGATTCTCTACTTAATTATTAAATTCCATGAATTTCTCAAAGGACTCAACCTTATATCTCATTAAGTAGATATATCCATATTTACACAATTCATCAATAAAATTTATGAAGTAAGAATATCCACCTCTAGCTTCTAATGGAAATGGTCCACACACATCAGTGTATACTAATATTACAAGATATGTGTCCCTTTCACCCAATCCACTGAATGGATATTTGGTCATGTTTCCTTGCAAAAAATAATGACATATTTCAATTGGATTTAGCTCATATGAGTCTAAATAACCATCTTGTTATAGCATTATTAAATGCTTCTCATTTACATGAATAAGACTGTGAGTCTATAGCTGGGTGTTATATGAGTCATGTGAACATTTTTTTTATTATTTCCTAGTATTTAGTTTTCATAATATAATACATAAGTACCTTTATTTAAATGTACCTTACCATAACATATGTTTTCTTTATAAAATAAACAAATTTTATTTCCAAACATGAAAATAAACCCATCTACATCTTCGAATAATACATAAATTATGTTCTTGGTAACTGTTGGCACATAATAAAAAAAATTAAAACCAAAATCATTCTTGTTGGAAATGAAAGTCGGTAGACGCCAATGGCTAGAACAGCGAGCCTCGCACTATTAATAGATCTCAAATATACCTCTCCTATAGAAATATTTAAAAATATACTTGTTTTCTATATTTGGATATAGATTTGACCACTATAATCTATATATAATATCTAATGTGTAGATATTGAAAGACTATACCCAATAATGAATGCATCATTAGCTTCCCATTTCTTTTGGGTATAGTTCCTCTTCTATTGGCCTAGATTTTCATATGAAAAACAAACTTAATCCTTTTATGTTCCCTATATCTGTATCTTCCACTTCTTGTAATGATGGTTCTTAGTACATTTAGAATTATTGTGATTCTTGGGCCCCTTTTCCTTGTTCTTCCTTTTCCTATTCACAGAAGAACTTTTGGTTTATCACACCCATGTCCTTATCTACATTGAGAATTAAAGTAATAAGTTATGAAATACTCTTATCATCATTTCTCATATTTGAATTAACAGTAAAACTATAGAAGTTCTTGGGTAGTGATGAAAGTATGATATATGTACACAACTCATCTGGGGATTTAATCCCTAAGATGTCTAATTTTTCAATGTATCCAACAATATTGAAAACATAAGGTCCATTTTTCATAGACTCTCTAAACATAGTTGTGAAAAAATCATTATTGATCTCATATCTCTCTTGTCTCACTTTCTCTTAATAGAGATCCCAAAGGCTAGACATCATGTTATATGCATTCATACCCTTTTATTGCTTTAAAAGATCATTGTTCATGAATGATAGCATAAAACATTGAACATCTATGTAATTATTAAAAAAATTCTCATAGGGTGATACCTCTTCATCACTTGCCTCATTATCAGGAACATAAATAATGGGTTCTTCCAGTACATGCAATTTCCTTTCATGGAAAAGGATTATGTAAAAGCATCTTTTCCACTCTTGTAAATTTGTGCTGATAAGAAGGTAATCCTTATCAAGTATAGATCAAAGTAATATGTTTTAATTTATTTTCATGTTGTTTCTAAAAAATAATATGAGAAAAATTTTATTACTTTGTCTCATCAAATGTACACAAATAAACAAATATTATATTTATCAATATCCCACTATTTTATTGAAACCCAATAGGACTTTCCATTGGATTTGGAATATTCTGTTGTTTTGTTATTCTAGTGGTAGGGATCCATATTACTCTTCTCATTACCCCAACTTTGGTTGTTCGAGAAACATGAATGGATTTAGGTAGGCATTCCAAATTTCAACCACATTAACTCACATTTCCTTGATCTATTGAGTGAACTCCCCAATTCTAAAATCCTTAAATTGGATTTCCTCAACCCTTTCTTCTTAGTTACATTGATTCCCACTTTGGAAGTAAATCCTTGATGTGGAATAAGTTAAGTCAACCCAACACTTCATGTTAGAATTCCCTGATAATTGAAATCCTCCAAACATTTGTAGGTCAAAAAGTTTGATCTATGGTTTGATTTTAACTGAAGTAGTGGAATACTATATCAACTTAATATATATAATTGATGTATTTTTTCTTTTATGCATAAATTTTCAATTATTAAAATTATTAGATGATTTTTAATATTAACTTTATTTACTTATGTGATTAACAATGTCTTAGATAATATTTATGCATAAGGCTATTTATTTAAGTTCTATAATTAAATATTATTAATTTCATTAATTTATTTGATCATGACAAAACATCCATAATGAAATAACCATTCAACTTGACAGAAATAAAATAATAAAGCGGCATGATCATGAGATTTAACTAATTGTTAGTTTATCAAGTGGTTGATAAACTAATGGTTAACCTAGGGGAAAACACCTTGAACCAATTAAGGTTCATGTTACAACTATACACAATTCCACCTATGTATCTCTCTTTGATTGGTTTCACCTCAACTCTAAAATTGAACCATATTCACTTGATTGGGAGTTCCATCCATTACAAATGCTTTTTCTCACATGCAGGTGAGGTAAAAGGGGGATTAAATAAATGAGACCGTGGGAACACACCCCTTATATAATAAGACAAGAGAAGGCATGAAAACCAACAATTTAATTTAAAATAAAATAAATGAAACCAATCACATAAAAAGTTCTTGTCTATGCTCATGATCATCCACATGCATGAAATGAATTATGAATTTAATAAAACTAGACTTTAATTATTAATTTTGTTATTTAAGATAAATTGTGCTCGAATCAATTAATTATCTTATTTAATTAATCGATTCTTTTATATTAATTCTTATTCGAATTTCCTTGAGATTATCATCCATCATAATATTAAAAAAATTAAAAAAAATTATTTAAAATTAATTGTGTACATAAATATACCATGGAGGAAATATGGTGAATTCTCTTCTAATTCTATCAAAAATGTTTTATACTCATATACTATTTACTCTTGTGATATATGGAATACATGACTTATCGCGTACTTTAATGACATGTAATATCAACATAATGATTACATGAATTACATAATTTTTAGGTCACATGTTATGCTTCAATTCACATAGAGTAACAACTATAATACGACTCATACATTAGATGAAAATTTAAAAATTACACATATATTAATTACAAATTTATATATATATATATATATATATTAAAAACCAATCACATGGTGTGTCCTAACAACATAATAACCACACACAAGAACATATCGATAAGGTTTATAAATTATAGTAAATCAATTTTAAATTTTCCTTAGTAGGTATAAGTACATCGAATATAAAGGCGAGATACATGAAATATAAATATCTCATCATCTATCTAAGTCACATGCTAAGGGAGTCAGCATGTAAACTGTGCCTCGAAAAATTGTAGTACCCGATGTTTATAAGGGACTACACAGTGTGTGGTCTCCAAGTTACACAGTCACCTATCAGGTATGTCATGTATGGAAATACACGGCCCATCTATGACTCAAAGGGACTACATGTCATGTATGTGGTTTACATGGTGTGTAATCTAGTTTATTGTGCACTAGGATGGCCAGGTCAAATGCAGTGTAAGAAATAAATGCACCATGTGTCATAATGTACACTATTTGAATTAATTTCAGAATTAATTCCTGATACATTGAACCCTAGTAAAAAATGTGTTAATCCTATTACATGGTGTGTACTCCTATGTTATTCATCCAGAATCCTTGGAACCCCCATACGAGTTCTTATATTGTTTTAATTAATAAAATTAATCTTTTTGATTAGAACTATGAGAAATGAAGGAAAAAGAATTTGAACTCACAATTTGGATTAAAATAATGATTAAAATTGAATTTAAAACTAAATAAAAAACATGTAAATCAATCAATAATATTTAAAAAAATATAAATTGTTATCTGATCCCTCTAACACCACTTTTAGGTTTTGGGCGTAGTGAAAGCATGTGATGGGTCATGCCTAACTTTCTTTGGTCATGATCGGTGATTAATCTGAGATTTTACCCAACATCAAAAATCATGATCAACAGAATGAAATAAAAGAATACATAAAAGGAATAAAATGTTAGAACTAGAGAGAGGATACTCTCATAATATTTATAATCAATTTAATTAATTAAATAGTTGCCTTTTTGGAATTATTTGTTTGTTGATGGATCTGTCAATAGATATGTGTTGTACTATAATTATGTTGTGTGAATCAATAGAATATTACCTCTAGTGTTGATCTACATATGTTCCATAAATATCTTAACATCATTGTAGGGATCTCTATGTGATATCATGGAATATCTTATCACTTGTGTTGTACGCCTTTGATCACCACGAGAACCACTTCTAAAGTGTTATCCTTAATATCTCAAGCCTTGATAGTCAGAGGTAGATGATGACTGCCCTTAGTTCTTAGGGGAATTGTTAATGAATGGACCTCTCTATAGATTAAGAGGATTCTATAAATCCATTATTCACAACCAATAAAAGTGAATTGGATCCCTTAAAAAATAATATAATTGGGTTTATATACCACTAGAATTAAATTAAAATAATTTCACAAAAATATCCTTTATTGTTTATTTTATCTCTTCATAAACCCATGTAAAATATTATTATTATTATTATTATTTCATGACATGTTATCAACTATCAAATTATATTAAATATTATTTAATCAAATAATATTCATTATTTATTATTTCTCACTAAACCACTAAACTCGGTCCACCATTCCACCACAATATTTATCATTCCTTGAATAATGACTATTTATTTATCAAATAAATATTTCAACATTATTATCCAATAAATAAATAAATATTATATTCACTAAATAGCAAGTAAATATTTATTAAATATTCTTCTCACATTATATTTTCTCAAATAACCCATGACAGAATATATATGATCAAGCAAACATGAATAGTTATCAAACCATTTTTTAGAATAATATGTATTCAACTTATTAAATAATAAATAATAAAATATTATTTAATTTAGATTCCAGATACACTTTGTGTGTGATCCTCTATGCCTATTTATTATTGGTATTAGGTGAAGTAGTATAAAGTCCATGTTTGGTGTTTAGAAACACACCAAGTCACCCATAAAGAAAGAAGTCGGTGTCTCAAGGACATAATAGCTCATATGGATTCTTACTATGTAATATAATCCCTTTGTCATGAAATCTATAATAAATAAGGTTTCATGATAGTTCCATAAACTTATGTGCTCGATGTATCTTTCTTTGACTTCCCATAAATTGAACATGTCTATAGAACACCATGGACGTTGATTTATTTTGGCTATATCATTTTGATCAAAGGGCCTGAGATATAAACTTCTGTTAAATAACAGAATGGGAAAAATGTTTCTTACATTAATCATTGATGTAATATTACTCGCGACACACCCAATGTATCCTACATCATCACAAACAAATTTCATCAAAGTTTTTTTCAATTCATCAAAGTATACGACTCATAATGATAATTAATAATAATTTTAATTTCTAAAGATCAATACACATGTTCACATATAGGAACATCCAATAACACATATAATTGTGGATTTCCTACTAGCGGGTCTCATTATCATAACATCCTATAGTAGATATTACCAAGGGAATACACCATGAGAAGGTGCCTCAAAGTCCTATAAGACTCCACCCATGATAACATTTGTCATTTGTATCCCTCAAATGATATCTCCTAGCTATAGAACATATATTTAAGAATAGTGTTGTGGCACTTCTGGGTTCTCATTATAGTAGGGAACTGTTATGAACTTTTAGTGAAAAAAATAATCTTGTAAAATTTATCACATAATATGTTATGCATAAGAAAAATAATTATATGATAATAGGTTTAATAATATTTGAAACTATGAATACAAGTTATCATAAAGTACAATGAAGATGGTTCTTCGGCACCAAGTCTAACACCTTACACTAATTTGATCCATATAGATCAACCCAACCCTACTTATTTTTCTTCTCAAAATCATTTTTTAAGTTATATAGTTTCTTTTCCTTCTAAAGGATCATATCTATATCCCTTAATAAGATATGAAAGTAAATTTTATGAATAATGGGAATCGTCTTTATCAACTATTTTAGTTTTGTTTCTTCCTACACTTCCTCTTAAATAGTTATTTCCATCATAAAATAATAAATTTTATATAATAAATATTATTAGATGTTATTATGATTATTGGACAGCTATATTCCTCTTTTTATCTATCCTACAATAAACTAAAGTACCACATGTGCATATATTTGGCTTATTGTTTCTACACTGTGGTGTAAACTTTTTTTCATCACTACTTTACTTAGATAGGTATAATGATGGAAATAATTGAAATATATGATAATTATGACAATATATTTATTCTTGAAAAATTAATATACTTTCCTCTTCCTCACACTTTCTCCATTAATGGAATGATACGGTCGCTCGTGCATACGTACGACCTACCGTCTCCACAATGTGATGTAGTTCATTTTCCATTTTAAACATTCAATAATGATTACAAAAATGTATATAGTGAATAAATATGTTATATAAAACCTTAATATCATTATAGATATTATTGAACTATATCATGTTCACAATAACAAGTACTTATATGATAGAACATTCATAGTAAAATAAAGCAGTTAACACCCGAAATAAATACAATAATGAAATAGTATTAACAAATGGTTAATATTATGATAAAATAAAACCATATATGATATAATAAATACAAATATGGTTCTATTATAAATTAATTAATTATTTAAAATATTATATAGGAGGATAATTCACATTCAACAAAATTGAAGTGAAAGTTAGGGGTTTCTCATCTCACTTTTACTTCCATGAGACATATGTCATATTCACCACTTATTCCTTTTGTGTGGTGTATATTCCACCCTTTGGTATATTATATCATGAATATATTTGTCTTAATTTTACCTAAAGATCCATTTGAAGTAATTTCTTTCATGGTGTATATGATTCAATATTTTACAAAGTGGTAACAGTTTATTTCATAATCTCACCATTATTCAGGATTGTTTATGTTTAAGTCCCCAATGGGGAATATTTATATTCCATGTTTATGTTTTAAAAAAAATTCTTTTTTATATTCTCCTATAATTTTTTATCTCATTTTTACCCATTTTTTATTTTTACAAAAAAAAATTGAAAGGAATATCCATGTCATTTTCAAAATAATGCACATTTGTCTTTTAGTAAAAATTTAAAGGAATCATTGTTTTAACATGTTCGACATGAACATAATTTCCATATGTCATGACTACTCAAATTTTTTAAAGATTATTTTATAATTTTCAAATGTTATTTTCAATGAAAATTATTTCCATTTTTTAAAAGTTAATTTTCAAAAAGTGAACTTCAATGTTACAATGGATATTTTCATCAAGAATTTTTGTAAAGATATTGTTACTTATCAGTGACCTAAAACCTTTAATGTTATTATGATCCACAAGGGATATGTTGTATTAGTATCATCCTTATTCTTTCTTTATATGGTTTAGGATAAATTTTATTGGTAAAATTATTGATATTCCATATGACTAGTTCTTCCAATATATATAGTTATTGATTTTGTGGATAAGGTTTATTGATTCATGAATTAAATTGATTATTTAGATATTTAAGTAATGTATTATAATTGAAAGTATTGGATTATTGAAATGAATAATTGATAATATTATATTCTTAACATGAAGACTTTACATTTTTAGATTCTTAGCTAGAAGCCTTGAAGATATTAGATTCTTGGAAGGAAACCTTAATGGTAAGTTTAAGATGTAAAACATTATGAATTCCATAATTATGGGATTAGTTGTTGATTTACATGTGATTATTAAATTAATAGAATATCCATGGTAAATTTTCCTTGATATTGTGATTATTTATATGTAATTATTTAATAATCTTATATTTTGCACATATTATGCTCAAGTTATTGATTAAATGGAATGTGTTTCAGTTATTTACATTGAAATATTTATTATTTATTATTTATGATAGCTTATATTATATACATACCCTTATTGAGGATATGATATGACCCCTTTCTTATATCGTTTCCCTAAGATTCCAAGAAGTTTATTATGATTGACATGAAGGGATAATCTAGAAGAATAATGGTGTTATAAAAATATTTTATATGATATATTTTATATTTTCAATTGTAATGTAAGATGCATGTATGCATCTAGTTTTCCAAAACTAAAAAACTATTTATTCTTCCCGGATATGATTCCTTGTATATTATACCAATGTAATAAATTATCAACTAAATCTAGACTACTGGGGTCAGGTTCTTTAAATATTGGTTCTTGTATGTAATTTTGTTAGTGTCAAGAAAAAAATGGTTCAAGGTCATCCCCTTAAACTTGGTTGATTCTTGATAATAAAACTTCAGTAGTGTTTGTGTGGGATAAAAGTCACCCTCTACTATGGACTATATCAAATATGGTGAGTGAACCTTATAAATCATAGTGTTGTTTGCTATTTGGTTTCTTATTTTTTATTACTTTTATACAAACTAAGTAAGGGTAAAATATAGTGAGATTTATTGACCCAAACTAGTGGGTAGGTAAAAATGAAAATATTTTGATTGGTAAAAAGTCATCACACTGAACCCCCCCCCCCCCCCAGTGTGGTAGAACCAATTTTGGTGGAATATTATGTATCATTAGTGTTGTGTTGGGTTTCAAAATATTTAAATGAGGTGTTTTTTCAATTGAATATCCTATAAAAATCCAGAAAAAAATAGTAATTTTAGAGGTAAGGAGGGGATAAACAGTAAAAAACAAAAAGATTATAGACAATCTAAAAATTTAAAGGAGTAGTTGGAGTAAAAATTTAATTTGTTGAAAATATTGTGTGTAATTGTGACCAACCAGTTCATATTATTTTGAATATTTCTCACCATATTTCTGTCCCAATTTATTATGAATAATATTACTCAAATTTTTCAAAATAAGAGAAAAGGAAATGACATTTCTTATGTCATTAAGTTGGTAATTAAATCATCAAAAGAAGACATCCATGGATATTGTATAGTATTTATTAATCTAATATGATGGGTTATTTGAAGTTATTGAGGTGATTTGATAAGTGAAAGAATATTTCATTTCATTTGGGATTCATTAATCACTCATGATTAAAGGAGTTGGTTCAATGGGAATTGGTGGTAAGATGTTAAAGTCAAATAATGCATAATTTTTTGATGTTTTGAGTCATAACATACTTAATGTATCACATGTATTTTTAATGGAAATTAATTTATCTTTAATAAAGATATATTATTATTAAATAAGATAAAATATTGGTGGGAGTTGACTAAATTCCAACAAACAAGAGGTAATATTTTTTCAAGTAGGTGAAGTTGAAAGTTCATGTTATTTAATCCTGATGAAGAAGAATATATTTTGGAATATAAAACTTGACCAAATTGGTTAAAATAACATTAAAAATATATCTCATTAATATATTTTTTATAATATTCCCAAAATTATGTGGGTGAGAGAATGGTTTTTCAATTCATGTTAAAAGGATAAGATGGTTAATTACTTACATAAGAAGGTATATATTCAAATAAAAAATCTATTAGAGGTTATTAAATTCAATATTTGTGTACTCATGATGAAAAAATATAAAAATATATATAATTATTTTATCTCATTTATTTATGACTTTCCAATAATTGCATTATAATAAAAATTTTGAAGAAATTTTCTGAATATCTCAATAAGTTTATTTTTTTTATAACAATGTTAAAAAGGAAAGTGGCTATTGGTCAAATAAATTTGTAATCTATAATTGGAATGAATATACAAGTGTAAATTTTTAATATTATATTAAAAATCATGATATACTATATGAGAATAGTTTATTTTATACTCCATATAAAATGGTTTTGTTGAATTTAATAACCAATGTTTGGTTGATATAGATCATAACATATTAGTTGAGAAAGGGATTTCACATTTATTTTAGAGAAAATAAATTAGTACATATATTCACTTAAAAAATATTATTAATTTCATAAAAAATAAAATATTTCCTCATATGATATGAAATACAATAAGAAACTTGGTTTCAAATTCTTTTGGGTGTTTTCAAGTCCATGTGTTATCAAAGTAAAAGGTAAAAACAATGAGAAATTAGAATAATGAAAAGTTTTATATATTTTATTAGGATATAAACTAAATATAAATGTTTATTGTTGTTTTAAAATATAATTTATAATGATTTTTATTATGATAGTTTAGTTATGAATAGTCACTCGTTTACTAAGATTGTATAATAAGAAAACATTCAATAACATGAAAATGAATATGCTGGACTACTTGGACAGTAAAATGATTTTTAAAACAAAAATAGTATATTTTACTAGTAAAGAAGGTAATGATAATAATTCTTAATTATAATTTGATAATAAATGTTTAATTCAATTCATTTAATATTTTGAAATCAAGTAAATATCAAAATGTAGAACATGAAACACGAGTTCAGAAATGAATATTTTTTAGGACATAATCTCACACTTAATTTTTAATAGGTTCAATTGAGTAGTGTGAATAAAAAATTAAACAATCAATTTACAATTGTTATTAAAGTTGGAATTTTTTAAAACAAAGAAGAAAGAAGTGGATTCTATTGAGAGTTGGCTTATAAATGATGGAATTATTTAGTTGAGGTTGATGAATAGCATTGAAACTATCTTGTATCATGGTATAGATATGTAAGATCTATCCCCTTCCCTAGTTCTATTGTATTACTATTATCACAGGGGGAGAATAGTATAAATGCAAAGTTATAGATATGTTTTTCCTATGGGGAAGGATTATTTAAGGGGGAATGGTTGGGTTAAGAATTAATAAATTTGTCTTTGAAAAAAAATTAATGCTTTTTTCTATGACATAATGCATGTATTATAATAGATATTGTTTTTTGAATTAAACTATTTCAGTAGGTGATGAATATCTAAAAAATGTATATTTATATTGGAATTAAATTAATTCAGTAGGTGTTGATAAGTTGATAAAAAGAAAATGAGATTTCACTATTACTAATGGTCATCATTATAAGTGTAAATATATCACCTTTTTAGAAATATTTATCCCAAATTGACTTAGAATTTATTAAATTGTGTTTAAATTCTAGGAAATAAAAAATATATCAGTGTGATGAATGGGTTTTTACTTATTTGGCGATTTATAAAACATTTAAAAACAATTGGAGTATGTCTTTTTGTGATTTTAGAGTTATGAGATTGAAAGTATTTATGGAATTCTAATAAGGAATCCCAAAATTATTTTTAAATGGTTTCAAAAAAACATAAGGAAATGATTATTGATACTATGATAAGAAGATTTTTTAGATCATTATTATTTATAAGTCTAAGGGGGATTGCTGAGAGGTCACTGTATTAATTGTCACATGAGTTGTTATTTTTTTGAATTACATCAAACCTATAAATATGTTATTCATATTATGAGGTAAATTTTAAAAAAAAAATAAACAAAAAAATGAACAATGAGAATAAATTTTAAAAAAGTTAATAGAAGATGAATACAACAAGTAATAGAGGATGGGAATATTATTTAAGGTGTTGTGTACTATTTAAGTGAAATTCATTAAGGTTTAAAACATTTAAATTTATCCTAATAGAATTAAATTAAAATATTCAATGGTTGTGTTACAATTAAAATATATTTTTTGTAAAATTATATTAATATTTATTAAACATTTATGGTATTGGAGTCCATGGAATTGAATTATGAAAGATTTAATCAGATTTTATTCTATATGTGAAACTTTAAAGATAGTGGTTTAAAGGTTTTTATGTGTTATTTAAATATTTAAAAAGTTGTATAAGGTCGAATAAAGGGATAAATATGATTAAACTATTATTTAAAATAGTTTCATAATAATGAGTTAAAAGATTTCAATAATTATTTATGTAGAACCATTCTTACTTAACAATAACTAATTAAAGTGTTCTGATTTATGATAGGTCTTAATAATGTCATAAATTGATCCGTAATTACTAGATAATGTGGATGGAAAAAATTAGATTTTTTTCCACTATTTATAAAGAAATTAGATTTTATGATTAATGGATAATTAATAGATACACTTGTAATGTATTGTGGGAGAGAATAAAGGGTAAAAAGAATAAGTTTTTCTATATTTTTATAATGATCGAGGAGGACATACAGATAAAAGAGAAACATAGAAGGTAGAATATAAGTGAAGTGTGCTAATATGAGAGATATAACTATTAGATCATAGGTGGAGAAAAATATTATTAAGAATATTATATTTTATGCATTATGAAATATAAATAGAGAATAAGAATAAGAATAATTCAATGTGTATGAAATTATCTTTTTCATTTTAATAAAAAAATCAAAGACTTGTATCTACACTTTTAATCATTGAGAGAACAAGTTGGGTTATTTTAAATTATTGAGAGATATATGTTTAAAAGGTTATAAGGATATCCTACTTACCTCATTGGCTCAACTTTGATATTAATAGAAAGAATGTTTGAAGTGTCATATCACCTATGATATTTCATGGTCTAAATTCTCACATCAAGTAGAGGAATTTGTTCAAAGTGGCATCAGGTGGTTTTTTGGTCTTTGATTCTCTGATGAATGATCAATGATGGGGTTTTCTGAAAGATTTTTATGATCTTAGAAAAGGTTATGGATAAATTTTCAGTATCTCTCTTTTCAAACTTTTATATGGTTTCTCGTTCTAATTCTCCTCCCAAGGTCAGTCTGGTGTGGTGGTTCTCTTAGGGGCTTTTGGAGGTGCAGTTTGTGCAGTCATCAGTAGTCTAAGAGGTGCAACCTAAGTTAGATTATCTTCTTACTATGGATTTTTATGATGATGTGCAAGGTGTTTTCTATTTTTTAATGAATTTGTAAGCCAGATCCTGAATCTATTGTAGGCAATGAGGATGTTTGTTTTTTAGTCTCTATTCAGGGCCGAATGTGTTTTTAAATTTTGAATTTCAACTCTTTATATTTATTAATTTTTGAATCATACTTAGAATGGTTCATTTTGTCTTGTTTTTTTATTTGTAAGTGGTTCCCATTAAACCTCAAAGAAGGTTTATTAAAAATAAAAAAAATATTTGGATGATTTTTGGTGTAGCATGGATGAAGGAAGGTAAATACTAAAAATCAATAAAGTGAGATTGAGTAGATAATATTCATATGTGGGAAGGTGAAATTTTTTATACACTAATTCACCTACCCCTAACCCCTCAATATATTAGCATCTCAACTAGTTCCTCCCTCAAAATATATAAAACATTTTCTATGTAAGGAAAAAAAACTTTTAAATATCATAAAATAAAATGTAAAAAATCATTACTATAAATATATAATAAAAAACTTACTTTCATAGAACATAAAACAAAAAATAAAGATAAATGAAACATAAAACATCTACAGATCAACAAATAAAATAACTACATACCAAAAAAACATATTATAATATTGAAATTATGGAGTACATATAATATTTTATTAAAAAGGTTATAGAATGGAACATTTTTTAATGCAAAAAAACACTTGAGATGTTTGATTATCACATAATATATTATTTGAGTATGATTTTTTATTTTCATATAGAATATGTTATGTGTGTGTAATATATAATTTTATGTAATTAAATAAAAAACATTTAAATAAAAATATTCAAAAAAACATATATTAAAAAGGATATATAATACCAAAATACATTTAAATTATACTACATAAAATATTTTTAATAATATTAACTCAATTAAAATTGGAATGATGAAGTTCATAATATCTTCCCAATAAATTTTTTAGTGAGAAACATATATAAAGAAATAATGTTTGAATAATGGTGAGACTTAAAAATTATATTATTAATGTTTAACTCTTTAAATATATTCCAACTTACTAACTAACATCCAAATTTATAGTTTTAATACCTTTTTTTCTACTTATAACTCATTCTAAGTTCATCATCTTCACCATCCATTGGAACCAATTCCACTAAATTTTTTCATTGAAATATAATGTAGTTTTTTTCATTATTACTTCATCAACACATCCTAATCAAATTTTAGGATACGGTAGTGTTTTCATTGAATTATGAATGGTATATTAATTTATTTGTTAAATTTTAATTTATTTAAGTTCAAAAACACTCCTGCAAACCTATTAGACACTATATTATCTTTAAAATATCATTCCAAGGTATAAAAGCCCCATTTTGTTTATAAAATAACATTTATTTTATATTGGTGGTATTATTTAATAAACAAATTATTTCACATCATATCTTATATGTAATGCTACGTGATTGGAGTATTATTCTGAATAGAAGAGTATTATTTAAAATATTCCATTGGTGGTGGTGGAATCAAATCCATCATATCTTAAAAAACATATAGACAAAAACATTTATCCTAGACAAAACATTTTTATCCTTATCAACTTTTCAAGTATGTTATAGAATCCAATGAATCATATACCATGTGTACTAAATTGATTATCTCATATTGTTTATAGTAATGGTTTGTTAACAAACAAATTCTCTTATCATATAATAGAAATAGGATGAAAAAATACATCCTTTATTTAGATCCATTTTATTTTGATAAATTGCTTTAAATTTTAATCTATGAATAAAAACCCCTTTTCTTCATATTTTTATGACAGATAATATGTTCCAAAAATACTTTCCTTGATTTTAAACTCAAGTAAATTTACAAAATTCATAAAATAAATAATTTTCTATCATATACCCTTAAAAAATAAGAATTAATTTCTATAACATTGGTATCATACATGGACATTCCATGAAGCTTATCAAACCCTTTCAGATATTACATAAAATTCCATCCTATGGAATCATTACTCCTCCTCCAAGATAACACTTTTATGTTTAACTGACCATCACTAGTTATTATGAATAATCATTTTTAGACTCTCCAACTGAGATGGCCCAAGCATAACATGAATATATTTCACATAATTTCAATAATTTTAACATTATATATCACTAATAATAACAAAGTACCAAAACAAAAAGTTTTAAAAACTTTATAGATTAGCAACATAAATTCCTGATTGCATATTTTTTATTCAACATCACCCAAACTTTATTCTATACATGACTTCCACATAAATATATTATTTCATGTAATTTACATGGAAAATATGAAAACATAATTAGGGGTGATCTTAAAATATCATTAATGTAAAAACATATCAATGATTCATAGAGGATTAGACCATTGGCAAGTGATAATACATGAACATGGGAGAAATGAATTATTGAAAAGGATCATGAGATCATAAGAGTTAATTATAATAAATGATAGAAAAACATAGATTATGGAATGGTATTATAGGATCATAAAAGGATAATCTTGGAAGCACAACACTTATACTATGACATGGAAACATGTGACAAAAATCGTCAACCAGAGAAACATTACAGAGGAATGTGGAAAAAACATATGCATTGAAATCATAACATCTTTCAAGGTTAATACCAATATGATCATAACATATTGGATCCTTAATCACTATCTATGTCCCATAAGACCTTCCCATTAAATAATAATAAACCATACATCTATGTTCCATATGAAAATAATCATAATTATTACCAAAAAACACAATGGAAAGAGTATGGGTTATATAACATTTTCATATGGTATCCCATAAGATGAAATCAAGAACTGTTTTTGTGGATAAAATAATATAATCACCCAAAATAAGTATATCATTAGATAATTATAGGGTGATTTATAAAACACAACTCTATAAGAGGTGGAACTTTTCTATATAAATAGGAAAATGGAGACAAATCCCAATGATTTTTTATAAAAAAATTAATATTGTTACAAATAAAAAAAGTTGTAATTCACATTCAAAAATAATTTAAAATAATGTAACTTGAATAGTTTTTGAGACATTATTTTAGAATAATACTCAATAATGAAACCTTTAAATCAAATAAATGTTATGTAAATAAATATAGAGTGCAAGATATAAAATATATGAATGTGAAAATAAATGCCTTTTTAAGATTTTAGGAAGTTTTAAAAAAACACACATCGATGAAAAATTTATAAAATTTTATTTTTTAAAAATAAATATGATGAGTTCAAAAGATAAAATATATTTTTGTTTCAAAATAATAAAATAATGCATTTATTCTAATAAAAAAATATATACATTACAGAGAAATAACTAATATAAAGGATAAGAATTATTCTTAACAACATCATACTATTATTAAGAAAGAAATCCATCAAAGAAAAAAAATTATATGAAAATATAATTTCTTAAAGAGAAATATAAAATACCACATAAAATAGTGAAATTTAAAATATAAAAAATTTAAAATAACATAGTCAAGGAAAAATTAGATAACCTGGTGAAGTGGAAATTGAGTAAAAAAATCAATACCTTATATTCTTTCTTGGTAAGATTCACTCTAACAACATTTATTATCCAAATTAAATTTGTTATTAATGTATATCACAACGATAAATATATTTATTTTACTTGATACTAGTAATTTAAAAAAAATCATCTCCCATTGATTGATAATTATTTGTTAAAATAAATATTTAAGTATTAACTGCCTCATTTGTTCTATGGTAGCATCGGATACATGATCATGATTCCATCACCTTAATATTATATATATATATAGGTTAAATAAGTATTTTTAATATGCTTCATAAATCCAATGACAATTTTATTGATGTTATGGTGACGGTTAGTAAAGAGCAGTTAAAATAACCTTTTTTGAATTTTAATTCAATTAAATGAATTAATTTTATTAATGAATCTGAACATATATATATATATATATTCATTTGATAATCATAATCATAGAATTAGTTGAATATTAACTTATATTAAATAATTAAATAAATTTTGAATAATATCAATGAAATATCTAAGTTTATGAAAACATTATTTTTCACTTAGGTAATATAAAAGTCACATTGGTGAATGATATTTTCAAAAGAGTTTAAAATAAGGGAAACCCAAAAAATATTTAAGTTTTATAAAAACATTATATTGTAATTAAGATATTGTTTTTGGTTTAATTTTATATATTAATTATATTTTTAAAAATATTAAGATAATAATTGATACAAAAACGGATAGTTCCTCAAAACCCTATATTTGACATAGACATGACATATGAATAAGATTTTAGTGAGAGTTAAGGTATTTTCTCTCATCATTTATGGATAAAATGGATTCCAATAACTGGCTAATATAATTTTGGAAGCAAAAAAATAATGTTTTAAAATATTTTTAAGGAAAATAATCAAAAATAAGAAAAAGGAAAGAGGGTTGAAACTCTTTCCTTGGTCTTTGAGTTACCTAATTTATAATGAGCTTAAAGCCTTACTAGAAGGAAATTTTGGTCATAAAAAGGGATTAGGGAAGTGGAAAGTAAATTTTAGATAGGTATTTCTGAAAATATTTTATAAAGAAATGAATTTTTTAGGTGGGGATAAAGGGGTGGAAGAGGGGCGTTTATATGGCCAAGGAGGTATTTTAAAATAAAGTATTGATTATATTATCATTTATTAAAAAGAATACAAATTGATTTGAATTTAATTAAATTTATTAGTTTATGATTACAAAAGGGAGGTTTTATTTTACATTCTAACTAATCTAAAAACTAATGGAATTTTGGAAAGCCTCAATTAAATATAAAGAACTAAAACTAATTTTTTTTGGAACAAGGTATAACTAAGGTTCCAAAATTTCAAATGTTGGATTATAAATTAAATTTATTATTTTTAAAATAATTTTTACACTCCATAAATCCATTTTTATCCATTAAAAAGGTTTTATAATTTTTTGAGTCATATTTATATCCTGATAATGTCGTAAAAGTTATGGTATACATAAAAATGTATTTATTTTATTAATCAAAAAATCAAATTCTTCAAATAAATATCAAAATTTTACACTAAGATAATTTTGAAATGATGAAATAAAAAATAAATCCCATTTTATTGGATTAAATTAATAAAAATTATAAAAAATAATTTTAATATATAAATGAATAAGGAATTAAAAAATAAAAAACAGCATTTTTAAGAAAACAATTGCATTTATTCTTATTCTTAACCATGTAATAATTATTAGATGATTTTTAATTGGTTTTAATATATATATATATATAATTAATTTCAATAAAATATTTCTTTGATTGAGATCATTTTAGTTTATAAAAATAAAAAAACACATCATAGAGATAAAAAATAATTCTTTAAAAATAGGTCTTTTAGAATTAAATGATTTTATTCCTTATTTCTTAAATTTAAATATTTATTTACTAAGAATTATTTTAACTTTATGGATTTATTTTTATTAAAAAAACCTATCTCATTTAATTAAATATATTCTTTAAAATAAAATTTTATAAAAATTTCATATGTATAAAAATGAACATAATAATTAAAATATGTATTTAAAAAAGATTTTTTTTTAAAAAAATTACATAATTATATCATCATAAACTCTACTTAAAAACCCCTTAAAGACCTCTGTATAAGACCATGGAGTAAGATAATAAATTTTAGTATCTATAAGTGGTGATTTGGCTAATATGAATCACATAGTGATTTCCATGAGCTTTAACTTCTTATGTAGATGATTATTCTCAAGCGGTACTTATTAAAGTTTAATGTGGGTATAGTTTAGGGAAAGCCCTATAGATTCTAAATCCTTTACAAGATTTCACAATTGGGTCTCATAAAGAATACTTCTACTATTTTCTACCATTGTTTCCCATTTCAACATAGATTTCATAATAAAGATACTTTTATTTATACCCACCAATTCGATGACCTTGTTATAAAAGTCACATTTTAATTTAATACTATATCCAATAAAGGTATAGCATATCTCATCAAATATTATTATGTATACTGATGGTTTTAAAGTCCATATAATCCCAAAATATATATAATCCAACAACTATATAGTCCCAATGACCATATACATGATGAACATATTACATGTCTATATGTAACCTAAGATACTTTATGATAATAATTCATCTAATCCACTTATTTATATTCAAAATATGTTTATCATCATTATAATGTTTTTTCTTTTAATATTTATTATCACTGTTATGATCCTTAAGGTAGATCAGGGTGAGAAATATTTCAATCTCGTTGTATCTTTATTTACTTATGGTTTCCTTCTTTTCATAATTTTGATAATTCTGTTTCATTTAGTTATATTTTAATGAATTTCATTTTGTATTAAAATATTTTGAAATGAATAAACACATTGGAACCCCTCCTATGTGGCAGTAAGATGAGTGTTCCACCCCAATCCCACCACTAATAGGCTAGGGGTTGATGACATTTACCGAGTAGGCATATCACACATGATGAGAAGTGTTATCCTAATACACCTATACAAAATAGATACCTCCACATAGGATATAATAATGATAGATATAAAAAAAATAAATTCAATATATATAATTCATTCAAAAAATGAAAAAATAAAAAATGGTAAACTAGTAAAAAATCTATAATACAAATGGGAAATATACATTCCCAACAATCCAATAGGAAAATAAAAACAAAATTATTGTGATGAAGAGGTGCCCAAAAAAACTCGATCCAAAAATGAACGTCACCCTCTACTACCCACTATGAGTACCACTAGTATCTAGTAACATCATTTCCATAAAGTTTTGACTGAACTATTCATCATGCACATAGTACATGAAACATCTAGGAGAAGACACTGATGAAGGGGTGAGTATATACATACCTAGTATGACACTCTAAACATTATAATGGAGAAATAATAAAAACTAGTTATATCCAACAAGAAGGAGATAATGAAATATAAAACCCATCAAAAAACTTGATATTATTTAAAGGAGACAATTCAAGACATAGAAAAAATCCCACTCTTCACAGTCCAATTACAGGATAAAAATGAATACATCCCCATGAATTTGAACAAACCACCTAGTATCCCCATTAAATCCCGAGAAATGTAATGGGGGAATTTTACCTCATGGAGAAGAAAATATTATAAGAGTTTATCACGTGATAGATGAGAGTATCACATGCTAGATGAGGGGGACCTAACTCCATTATTAATAAGAGGTACCCACACCACAGTGAGCAATACATAGTAAAATAGGATGTGGTACATGATCCTTGATGAATGATCCAATCACTATGCCTAAATCCCACCATCATCCCTATAATGTTAATCTTAAAACTACTTATCTCACCTTATAAATGGTCTCATATGACCAAATAGAGTTCACTTTAATCATATATGTAGAAAAATACTCGGGATGGGCTCTCAAAACCAATATATGGTGTGAAATTTTAAGAAAACACCCTTAATGTAAAAATACAAGACATGTGGTGGTCTTCAGCTATGACACAAGGCACATTAGAAGTGGGATAACATTCCCTTGGAATTTTTATAGTGTCCATGGATACTTATTCATTATTCCTAGTTCAGTTTAGGTAGACCTAACCTATACTGCATGTCTGGCTTACTTGTAATGCCCCTACCCCTATAGACTGGAGATGGTGCATTACTTTGTTACATTGGAATGATTACAAGGAATGAAATCCTAAAGTAATGATCAGTTCTGTAGTCTTGGAGAAACTAGATACATATATGTAACTCAAATTACATTGGGAAAGGTAAAAAATACAGTACATAACAAAAACTAAAAAATGCACCCACAAGAACTTAATAAATGGTCTCCTCCTCATAACATGTTGAAGCTAAAAATTGAAAGGGGTGAGATAAAATTATAATTAAGGGTTGAAAATACCAAAATCAGGAATCAACAATAAATGAATCATAAACAAATATGGCATGTTGAATAAATGAAAAACATGCCATTAATAAACATAGAAAGAGCCTACATCCATAGATTTTTTCATAGTGAAAACCACATGGATAGTAATAACTAAAAATGAATAAAGATAATTATTATTAATTGTACATCATGTATCTAGAATATCATACCATAATACCATTAAAACAGTTTAGTTATGTGGGTAGAAACCCGTCTGATTTTTTGGAAACAATCTCAAAGAGTTTATTGCCAACTAATTTGTCTCATAAGACCAATCGATGCATCAAGGGGATATAAAAGTCCCTTCCCATCACTTAAAGTCCAAATAATTATTTATGAATTGATTTAATAAAAGTAAAATTTTCCTTTTCAATGTCTATATAGATTAGAGGATACAGATTCACCAATATTTTTATAGTTAAAACAACATTCCAAATAAACATTGTATGTAAAAGTGTATATAGATTAAGACAATAATAATATCCCTGAAAACAGAATATGGATATATAATAGAAATATAGTTTCAAATGTAAATTGATCTCAAATGGGTAGTAGGTAAACCACATAAGAATTATTAGGTGCACAATACAAAGTAAGTCACAACAAAATGGAAATTGAGACAAAGACCCTTACCATGTTGTAATCAATCGAGTCTTATAACCAAAAATTAATAACCATCAAATGAATAATGTAATATCAGGAATATAAAGATAATGATGATAATATATATCAAATTTCAGTACAAAAGACCCCACATTCAAGAAATAAGTGGTGAATTAATGTAAATCTCACGGAATTAAAAGTTAGATAAGAAACCCCTCACAAACATTTCAGCAAGGTAATGGGTGTTCTTGTGAGGGATTAATGAAAGGTAAAGAGGTATCCCACCATTTATGTATCATAAGGTAAGTATTAGGTATGTGATAAATCATACCCCATCATTATAAATCAAAAATAGAAGGACACAACATAGGGGAATTTTTTAATAAAAGTGAGAGAGAGGATCCCTTACCTTATGCTCGAGTGTGTTATTAGATAGATCTTAATAACCTAAATAATAAAATTTATCTTCATTAGGAAATAATTATAGAACCTCATATACATTTAATATAATTATTATAACCTTATTAGGTTCATTCATGACCTTTTTTATGGGTTTAAGATGTTCAATTTTATTGTTTTGGATGTTTTTTCTTCCTTGGTTTTCATGATCAGTTTACTTGTATTCATGAATGGAAGTCTGTTTGATGTGTGGTTAAAAATATAGAATTTTTAATATATATTATTAATCATATAAATATATATAAATTATCTTATAATTATTTTTTGTTATATACCATGACTATAATTCATTTGTTTAAAGTTATTGATAAATGTTTTGTTTAACTTGGTGGTTTGTGCATAAAGAACTTGTTTTGTATTATTATTTTGTATTAAGAGTGTGTAAGGATTATAGAACATTATATAAGGTAAAATAAATATATCATGATCTGGTTCAACCATTGAAAAGGTTTCATGACTAGTCATTAAGATAGTAATAGAAATTGAAAACCCGCCATCCTTCAATGTGATAATTGAACACATCTCGGACAGTATTTTTATTTTTAGTGTAAGGGATGGGGGGAAAGAGATATGATGATAAAATTTTCCATTAGAATGATAGAATTACAGGCCATGTAAGGTAGTATAATTATCATAGAATTTTTATGTGGTTAGGTTAGTAGAGAGCAACAAAAGAATACAACTTGTAAAAGAATTTGAAAGAAAAGGGAAAAGAGGTTCACCTCTTGAGTTCTCCTCCTTGAGAATCTCTTTAAGGCCTTTGTTTTTGGCCTTTTGGTGAGTCCATCTGGTCTTGGACGTAGGAGAGGATCTTAGGGAGGTATTTGATCATAATTTAGGCAATTATTGAATATTGAGTAGCGTGGGAGGAAGAGGTGGTGAGGGGTGGTTTATATAGTGGAGGGGGGAGGGATTTTACATTATTTTAATCATTAATTTATTATTTCTTCACAAGACAAGAAATAATGAGTATTCCATGACCTATAATAGTAATAAGATCATGTGAGTTCAATATTTGGGTGCTTACATCACTCATGATGCTAGTAATAGTTAATTTACATTATAATGTATTTAAATGGTAAATTAATTTATTCTACTCTATTCATCAAAAATTCAATTATTTCAGAAAAATCACAAAAAATCACCCTAACCAGTTTTCGCTATGTTGAATCCAAAAATTAACTCCATTTTTAAAAAATAATTTTGTAAATATGATAAATTTAATTTTTAATCAAAATCATTTTTTAATAAAAAAATATACACTTAAAATATTCATCTTCATTTTTAAGGTGCCTAAATTTCATTTACACTTTCATGGGTATGGTTACCATTCATAATATCAATATTAATATTTATAATGGTAAGTTACTATTCATATGGGTAGGTTACTATTCATAAGGGTATATTACTATTCACTGGAAATTAATTTGATTCTCTCATACTCCAAATATCACCCTGATCGCATCTGTGTATGTCCTTTTTTCGAAATTTAAGATACAGAAGTGGAAATTTTCAGTTTAATGGTTAGTTTATGACTATCTTCAAAATAACCAAGTGTTTTTTCAAAGAAACTTAATGATTTATGAAATATATGCTATCTATTTAATATAACGTATAAAATGTTTGGGGTGTTATATTATTCCCTCCTTCAGAAATTTCTGCCGAGAAATGTTTCATGTATATTTCTCCCTAAAATGATGTGGGTGGTTCTTCTTCATAACATCCTTAGGTTTCCATGTTTCTTCCTCCATATTATGGTCCCTCTAAAGTACATTTACTAGACAAGTTGTCTAATTTATCAGTACTTTCTCCCTTGTGTCAAAAATATTGATAGGCTCTTTGCAGTAAGACAAATATGGTTCTAGCTCTATTTCTTCATAGGTGAGTACATGTGTTGGGTCCAGAATGTATTTATTTAACATTGACATGTGGAACACATCATGAAATTTGGAGAGACTTGGTGGTATTTCTGAACAGTAAGGTATAGCTCCTATGCTTTCCAGAATTAAGAATGGTCTGATGTACTTGGGGCTAAGTTCCCCTTTCTTTCCAAACCGTAAGACACCCTTCTACATAGATACTTTTAGAAAGGCATGTTCTCTTACTGGAAATTACAAATCCTTTCTCTGGTTGTTAGTATAGCTCCTTTTCCTACTTTTGGATGCTTTAATATGGTCATGAATTTTCATTACCTTTGCAATTTTCTCTTCGATAAGTTCTGGGCCAATTAGTTTCCTCTCGCCAACCTCATCCCAACAAGTTGGAGTTCGACACCACTTACCATATAATGCTTCAAATGGAACCATTTGAATTCTAGAATGGAAACTATTAATGTAGGAAAATTACACCAAAGGAAAGTATTGGTCCCACATACCTTTAAAGTCAAGAGAGCCTGATCTCAACATGTCTTATAGTGTTTGAATAGTTATTTTAGACTGTCTGTCGGTTTAGGGGTGATAAGCAGTAATCATATGAAGCTCAGTATCTGAAGCCTTCTAAATAATTTTCTAGAATTTTGATGTAAACTGGGGATATCGATCGAATAAAATCAATATAGTTTCACCACTATGTCTTACAACTTCATTAATATAATGTCTTTCTAGGATCTCAAGTGGTAAATCGTCCCTTATAGAACGGAAATGTGCTGATTTTGTGAGATGATCAACAATTACCCATATTTCATCATTCCTTCTAGGAGTCCTCGGTTTTTAGGTGACAAAATCCGTCATAATGTTACCCCACTTCCACATAAGAATAGGTAGAGGTTTCATCACCCCTCTAGGATGTTGTCTCTCTTCCATCACTTATTAATAAACTAGACACCTTGACACGTAGTCAGCAATTTCTCACTTCATATTATCCCACAAAAAAATGTTCCTTTAGATCTCTATACATCTTTGTGCTACCATGGTGTATAGAGAAATTTGAGCTATGAGAATTGTCTAATAGTTCTATTTTTAGATCATGTACTAATGGAACACATAACCTCTTCCCAAATTTCAGAACTCCTTCCTCATACATGAAGTCTTCCAATCTACCATCCTTAACATCATTAATTTTCTTGTGTAGATTCTAATCATTAGATTGATATCTTTTTATCTACTCTAGTAAATATGGTTTATTAATAATTTTAAAGAGGAAATATGTTTCCCCTTCCTTAAAAATTCCCATATCTATCTTTAGTGGATCCATGAATATAGGATCTCTCTCAATCCTTATTTGGGTCAGGAGTCCATGATCTTTCATTCTTAATGCATGTTCCACCTTATTTGAAATTCTTGGGTAGTAGTGTATTGAACAATCATAATCTTTGAGTAACTCAAGCCATCTTTATTGCCTAATGTTGAGTTCTTTCTGTGTAAAAATGTACTTTAGACTCTTGTGATCTGTATATATCTCACATCATTCACCATAGAGATAATGTCTCCATATTTTCAGTGCAAATATTTTGGCTGATAACTCAAGATCATGAGTTGTATAATTTTTCTCATGAGTCATCAACTGTCTTGATGCATAAGAAATAACTTTGTCAATTTTCATAAGGACGCAACCCAGTCCATTATTTTTTACATCACTATATATCACAAATCCATCATTTACAAATGGAAGAGTAAAAATTGGAGTATTGAGCAATATAATTTTCAATTCTTTGAGGCATTATGTATATTCCTTCATCCATACAAACCTAACCCCTTTATGTGTGATCTTGGTTAGTGGATTATCCAGATGGACGAAGTTCTGAATAAAATGCTGATAGTAACCTACTAAGCCAACAAAACTACGTACCCTGTGTTATGTTCGTTGGCATGGGCCATTCTTCGATTACCTTTGTCTTCACAGGATCAACTAATATTCCAACCTTAGAGACTATAAGGCCAAGAAAATAAACTGATTGAATCCAAAATTCAAACTTGTTAAACTTCCCATATAATTCATTTCTTTTAAGAGTTTTTAGAATAATCTGTAATTTATTATCATGGTCTTCATAGATTATGGATTATACCAAGATATCAATGATAAATACCACAAAAAAGTTATCAAGATATTCCTTGAAACTCTATTCATTAAATATATGAAAATAGAGGGTGCATTAGTCATCCCAAAAGGTGTCACTATAAACTCTTAATGCTCATACCTGGTTTGAAATATTGCCTTAAGAATATCTTCCTTCCTCAAATGTACCTGATGATATCTGTATTGAAGGATAATCTTTGAAAAATATTGGGCTCCATGAATTTGATCAAATAGATCATCAATTTTTGGAAGAGCATACTTGTTCTTTATTGTAATAGCATTTATTTCCTTATAATCAATGCATCGCCTCATAGATCGATCCTTCTTATTGATAAAGAGGACATGGGATCCCCATGGAGAAAATAGAGGTCGAATAAATCCTTTGTCACTCAAATCATCTAGCTATTTCATTAGCTCCTCTAATTCCACAGTGTCCATTCTATAGGGCGTATATGATATAGTTCTTGCAAAAGGAACTCAACCAATTAAGAACTCAACTTCCCACTCTGAAGGATGTCCAGGTAGATCCTCTAGAAATAAATCAATGTATTCCTGCACAATATTCACATATTCAGTTTGAATATTTCTTTCCTTTCCCTTATATATTATGTTCTCTTCCTCGCTAAGAATTGCATTCAGTTGCACTACTGAAGGTGGATATAGATAAGAATTATATGGTGAGGTTTCTGCTCTAAAAATAAGGGATTCTACACCATTTTAAAATATCGTAAATTCCTTATTCTTTCAATATATCTCTGCATCATAATTTGATAGCCAATTCATACTGAGAATTATATCAAAGTCAGTCATTGGTATGATGATAAGGTTAGAAACTAAAACATGTTATGTTCCATGAGGGGGACTGATCGACATGCCTTTGTTACAAGGATACATCCCCTAGGAGTTTTTACTAACAACTCTATTAAATAAAATTGGACATGTCTACTTTTCTTGGAAAAATGGGAAGATATAAAGGAATGTGATGATACAGAATCAAATAATTTGTTGGCTAAGTTTGAGGAAACAATTAAAGTACCTACCGCCACATCATTAGGAACTTAAACCTCCATGGTTGTAATCGCATAAGATTTCCCTTACTCTCATGGCCTTTTCTGAGGCATGTTTCCTTGGTACTTAGGACACTCATTTTCATAGTGTCCCATCTCTTTAAAATTGTATCATTGAACATCATCGACTTGTTTATTACCCTTGCATTCATTAGATCAATGACCCTTTTCTCCACACTTAAAGCAGACTCCCATGCCTTTCATGCATTTCCCAGGATGATTTTTTTACAGTTCTTGCATAATTGGAATTACTTCATTCCCTTGTTCTTATTTGGTGCTTCACCTTTACCATGGTTATCAGATTACCTCTTATTTTCTTGGTTTCCCTTGAAAATATTTAATCTATAAAACTCCCTCTCTATTTTATGGCACTTAATGAAATTTCATCATATAATGAAAATGTTTGAGAAGTCAGTTCGATTTGAAGACTTGGCTTAAGACCTTCAAATAAATGATCAATATTAGATTTCATGTTATGTACATAATCTATGGAATACCTGGATAATCTTGTGAAGATAGACTCATACTCTGCTACACTGTCTTTTTCCCTTTCCTTTAATCCAAGAAATTTTCTCTTCATTTCAGTTCATTTCTCAAGAGGGAAATATTTGTCAAAGAATATTTCCTTAAAGGTAATCCATTCCATATCTTCACTTTCTTCTTCCTATGTGGTATTTTGGATCAAGGCCCACCATTGATCAGCGTCACCCTTGAGACAATATACTACTAGCAGTACCTTTTCATTTTTATTTCATCTTAATGATATGAATATCTTTTCATGGAACTTGATCCACTACTATAATACCACTAAATTAGTAGTACCACTAAAATATAGGTACATATTCCATATTAAATGATCCAACACAGGTGTGGCAAGGTTATTCATGACAACCTGAGTAAGTTGTCCCAATATGTTTATGATCTGATCTGCTCCAACATTGACTGTGTTGAATTTCTATGTGGGGAAATCCCTAAATTGTCTATGAGTAATGATTACCCTTATTCCATTAGGCGCCATTTCTTAATAATGGAATACACTTGATTAGGTTATGAATCATAATTTATAATCTCAACTAGAAAAGTAGTTAGCATAAATTGAAATTCTATGAACAGATAATCTCATAAACATGGTTTCTCAAAGGAAACATTTACATTAAAATCCTTCATAATGGATTGTAATGAAAATGTAAATTATCCTAAGTATATACCCAATGATTTTCAAACCAAGAGTACATTAAGGCTCGTTTTCATCTACAAGAATACCCCAGGTCAAGACTGAAACTCCTTATAAGATTTTTCACTTCTAGGTACATCTGTTCCAGAGCTACTTCTACTTGCTCGTATCCAGAAAGGGATATATTTTCTAGAAATATGAACATAATCTATTACTTACCAAAATTATATTACGTTCTTGTATTTTTGTCCTAAAATACTACTTTAGGTATTTTTTCCCTAATCTACATTTTTTAATTTAGTTTCCATGTTTTCTACTAAACTTCCTTCGATACCAACTGTAACGCCACAACCCCTCCAGACTAGAGCTTGTGCATTACTTTGTTACATTAGAATGATTACAAGGAATGAAATCACAAAGGAATGATTAGTTTATTAGTCTTTAAGAAACTAGGTACATAAATGTAACTCAAATTACATTGGGAATGATTAGTTTATTAGTCTCTAAGAATGATCTTGCATCCATTGATTTTGTTATAGTGAAATCCTTATAGATAGTAATAACTGAAAATGAATAAATATAATGCTTATTAATTGGAAATTATTTATATGGTACATGATACCATAATACCTTTAAAATGGTTTACTTCTGTGGGTATAAACCTGTCTGATTTTTTAGAAACAAACTCAAAGGGTTTGTCGCCAACAGATTTGTCTCATGAGACCTATTGATGCATCGAGGGGCTATAGCAGGCCCTGCCCATAACTGAAAGTCTAAATTATTCTTTATACATATATTTAATACAAGTAAAATATGACTTTTCAATATTCTTATAGAGTTGAGGATACAGATTCATCAATATTTCCATAATTAAAACAATATTCCAAATAAACACCGAATGTAAAATTGTATACGGCTTAAGACAATAATCACATCCATGAAACCAGAATATGGATATATATTAGAAATATCATTTCAAATTTAAATTTATCTCAAATGGGAATTAGGTACACCACATAATAATTATTAGTTGCAAAATACAAAGTAAGTCACAATAAAATGTAAATTGAGACAAAGACCCTTACCATGTTGTAATCAATCGAGTCTTATGACCAAAAATTAATAAACACAAAATGAATCAAAGAATACCATGAATATAAAATGAATAATGATAATATATATCAAATGGTAGTAGAAAATACACCACATGCAATAAATAATTTGAGAATCAATGGAAATCTCACAGAATTAAAAGTGAGATAAGAAACCCCTCACAAACATTTCGGCATGCTAACGGGTGTTCTTGTGTGGGATTAATAAGAGGTAAAGTGGTATCCCACCATTTATATATCATAATGGAAGTATACTAGAGTTGAAAAAAATACCCCATAATTAGTAATTAAAAATAAAAGGACACAACATAGGGGTAGTTCTTGAATAAAAGTGAGAGAGTGGATCCCTTACCTTATGCTCGAGTGTGTTCTTCGATTGATCTTAATAACATGAATAATCAAATTGAGATTCATTAATTAATAATTAATGAAATTCATATACATTTAATTTACTTATTATAACCTTATTAGGTTCATTTATGTCCTTTTTTTAGGTTTAAGATGTTCAATTTTATTGTTTTGGAAGCATTTTCTTCCTGGGTTTTCATGATCGGTTTACTTGTATTCATGAATGGAAGTCCATTTGATGTGTGGTTAAACATCCATAATTTTTAATATATAATATTATTGATATTTTATAGATATAAATTATCTTATAATGATTTTTTATTATATACCATGCGGATGATTCATTAGTTAAAAGAAATTGATAAATGCTTGGTTTAAGTTGGCAGTTTTGTGCATGAAGAACTTGTTTTGTATTATTATTTTGTATTAAGAGTATGTAAGGATTCCAGAACATTGAATAAGGTAAAATAAATATATCATAATCTGGTTTAACCATTGAAAATGTTTCATGACCAGTATTGAATATAGTAATAGAAATTGAAAACTTGTCGTCCTTGAATGTGATAAATTAACACATCTCAGACAGTATTTTCATTTTTAGTGTAATAGGTGGGGTAAAAGAGATATGATGATAAAATTTTACATTTTCATAATAAAATTATAGTCCTTTTAAGGTACTATAATTATCATAGAATTTTGATTTGGGTAGGTTAGGAGAGACCAACAAAATAATAGAACTTGTAAAATAATTTGAAAGAAAAGAGAAAAGAGGTTCACCTCTTGAGTACTCCTCCTTGAGAATCTCATTAAAGCCTTTATTTTTGGCCTTTTGGTGAGACCAGTATGTATTTTACATATGGGAGGAGCTTAGGGAGATATTTGAGCAGAATTTAGTGAAGGATTAAATCTTGAGGGTTGTGGGATGAAGAGGGGGTGAGGGTGGTTTATATAGTGAAGGGGAGGAGGGATTTTTCATTATTTTAATAATTAATTTACTATTTCTTCACAAGATAAGAAATAGTGAGAATTAAATGACCTATAATAGTTATAAGAGCATGTGAGTTTGATTTTTGGGTGCTTACATAACTCATTATTCTAGTAATAGTTAATTTAAATTATAAGGTATTTATATGGTAAATTAATGTATTTCACTATTCACCAAAAATTCAATTATTTCATAAAAAACCCAAACATTAAACCTAACCATTTTTTGATGTGTAAAATCCAAAAATGAACTCCATTTTTCAAAAATAATTTTCTAAATATGATAAATTTAATTTTTAATTACAATCATTATTTAATTGAAAAATACAAACACTTAAAATATCCATCTTCATTTTTAAGGTTCTTAAATTTCATTTACACTTTCATGGTTATGGTTACCATTCATAAGATCTGTATTACTATTAAAAATTGTATGTTACAATTAATAAGGGTAGGTTACTATTCATAAGGGTGGGTTACTATTCACTGAAAATAAAATTGATTCTATCAAACTCCAAATATCACCCTAATCGAAAACCTGTATATCCTTTTTTAGAAATTCAAAACACACAAGTGGAAAATTTAATTTTGATGGCTAGGTTATGAATTTCTCATAAATAACCACCTGTTGTATCAAAGAAATTTAATACTTTATGAAATATAGTATATCTAATGAATAGAATGTATTAAAGTGAAACATATCATAAAATGTTTGGCGTTTTATATTACTAGTTAGGTCACCTTCACTCTATGATACGGTTGTCAAAGGCCCGTGGGGCCCTCACCACCAAGCTGGAAAAGGAGGCTAAGACCGCTTATCCTATGGAAGATGATGGAATACTTTGGTTAAATCCACTATATAGTAAAATATTTGATGATTCCCTCTATGGATCATCCTGTTCATCTCTTATTCCCATTGTGGACTTGTTCCACCACTTCCAACTACCACAGTTGTCGACCTTGCCTCCACCAAAACAACCATGAATATCACACCCCAATCCCACTTCCACATCTAGTTGTGTTCTAATGTAAGTAAATATATTTTTTCCCTATGTTTCTTGTTTTTTTGGGTAGTATCGGAGGATAAGGAGTGCATTTTTGAGGTTTGAGAGAAGTTAGGGAAACCTTGAGGCTCACCAGGGCCTCCTCTACACTATGGTCCTCGTGGTCTGATAGTTTTGGATAGGAAAAAGGAGTTGTAATCCATGGGGATCACTGCAGTTAAAAGGGGTGAACCAATGAAAAATAGCCACCCAAAAATTCCCTAACTTTGGAATTTTGAAATGGAATGGTGGTCACCTACACAATTAAGGAACTAAGGAAAAAATCAGGGACCAACCACACCATGACCCCGTTAATTGGTAATTTAAACTAGGAATCCCAGCGATGGTAAATGGGGAGGGGTAAATTCCTAGATATAGGGTTTCACTAGAAATCTCAGCAGACATTTCGGCATGGATCATGATAAGATCCAAATTATTGAGCTGGTCATGATGATTTTGGTTTCACCTTTTAAAAAAGGGTATTCATTCCATTAATTAACTTGAAACCATAAATTAGTTCCTTCTTCTCCCATTAATATGATACATTCAATGAAATTAAGGGAGGGACCCCACGTGTGACAACCTCTTCTCCCCTCCCCTTAGATCAATTCCAAGAGGGATCTTCAACTCATTCCTTTTCAAATCACTATGTAAGTTGATCCTCTTCTCTCCCTTAGTTATTCTCTCACCTCTTTCCTTTGTTATTATTATTCCTTTTACCTATGGTTCATGTTATCCCAACCTAATGGTTTGGGGGTTGGTTTTATTTTGTTTCTATCAGTTTTTAGGTCTCTGGTAGGTTGTCTTATGTACTCTTTTATAAATATTCGTCAATGGTGATGAGTTTCTCTTCAATTTAAAGTAGGTTACCACATAATTAACTCTTTAATTTTACAACATTTTATTTTTTAAATTTTAAAAATTATGTTTGATACCTAAGTATATTATTATGAATGTGTACGGTTTTTTTAATGATAAAATTATTTTTCTTATGGATTTCATTGAAGGAAAAGAATATTTCTATTTTACACATTGGTTCAACTTTTTTTCATTAATCATAGACACATTTTGTTTTGAAAATTTCATTAATTAACTATATGATTCAAATAGGTGTTTTTGTCTTGAAAAATAATTCTAAATTAGATTTTATGTTTTACTTGTCATTTTATGTAATACTTGAAATTATAAGTATTTATAAAGTGTTTCAATATTTTTTCTGAATAAAAATTTTAGGTTTGAAAATGTATTTTGATTTATTTTAAGGTTATCCATGTATACATGTGTATACATACATATATATATATGTGTGTGTGTGTGTACAAATTCAAATGAAAATATGTGAATTTGTGTAGTAAGAGATATATATGTTTTAACTCTTACTCTCTTATAAGTTTAAATGTTTACAAATACCTTTAATTTTTTACTATTTCATTTGAAATTATTTATTTATTATGATTAAATTTCATGTTAGGAATTTTGATGATCAATCAATGGGTTTAAGAGGAGTTTGGATGGCTATTTTGAAGGCCCTCATGGGGTAGAACCATCGGTTGGAAAGATCTCACCATCGACTAGCTGCTGAACTAAACAGAGGTAGATAGAGACTCCAAATACCACTAGTTACCTAGTTTATCACCATCATATAATTAGGAATAAAGGTAATGGAACCTACCCACTACCAATCCCAACATCCATCCGGTGGTTGGTGGATACCCTACCGAACAGCTAGTGAGATCTTGGAGCCAGTCGGTGGACTTTTTATAGAAAGTCAAGATAGTTGTTATGGGTTGTACCCTCTAACGTAATTAACATACCAATGAGTCTATTAGAATCCCAAAACCCAAAATACCATAAAGGTACCTGAAGAGGCTATAAATACACCCCCAATAAGTATTGGACATAACTGGTTACAATTATTCCTTTGAAATATATTTTCCTCTTCTTGTTGTACTCTTTTTCTCCCTTATTAGTTTTAATTAATTTATTTCATTTTTTCATTTAATTCTAATTGAGATAATTGAGAGTATTTTTAAGAGTTTTTTAATAAACGAGCCTCTACTCCCCTTAATTATTCTTGGGTGCTCACTACCACTAGAGTGACTATTTCTAGGTTTCTTTCTATAAACATTAAAAAGAAAGTGTCGTACTCTATTTTTGGATTTCTTTCTATAACCATTAAAAATAATGTATCTTAATTTGTATTGGTTTTTTTACCACATATAATTAAAAATAAAGGTTTCTTTTGGTTTCTTGAATATCATTAAATCCAAGGGATAATCGAACTCTCAATTATTCAAAGTTAGGAGACATATACACTCAAATTGAGTTTCATTCAAACTCCTTTATCACCTTTACTTGAAATTTCTTCAATTATATTTTACATTATATTTTAAATTTTAGTTATCACTTAATATTATCATTTTATTTATTTTAATTTTTAAAAGGTAATTCACCCTAAATTTCTATCCTACTTAAAAAAAAGGTATCATAGACATCCTTGCTTTCTAAACCTTAATGAGTTTCAAGGAATAGTCCTAAAGGATGGACACTTACTCTATCATCCATGTTACCCCTAAGAGACATTTAATTATTAAATGTATATTATTTAATGGCTCGTACTATATTTATTATCAAATTCACATGTCTATGTTTTTTATAAGCATTGGTCTTCCCATTTGGAAAATTGGCATGTATGGTTATGCACCCACTAAGGAATCATAGGAAAAATATAATCTTAATGATATTGTTAAAATTGATTTGATGGAAAATCCATGAATTCCCTATATTTTGGTTTATACTATAATGAATTTAATCATATTTACAAATAAAAAATTACACAAGAAATTTAGAAACTTATTGATGTAACATACATGGGTTGTTTAGGTGTGTTACACATTAATTTCATCCTTTAATCATATTTTTTGAGAAAAGAATTATTTGGGATGAATTACATGGGTTTTTAGATTGTTTTTAAGAGTTTTTTAGTTCTTTATTAGGGTTAATTTTTTCTATGTATTTTCCCCAAATCGTGAGGATTTTCCAAGAAATTGTGTGACTGGAGGTAGTGGCTCAAGGGGTAGCACGTGGTTAAGGTACATAGTTTCACAAATAGTGCAACCTCACCTGGTAAACCGTTTTGAAAGATCCAGTGTCCCGTACCATGTATGGTTCATGGTTAAACAAACCATGTGACCAAACTATGTGACTATTCTAGAAGTCTGAAAAAGGGTGCATAGTTGGCGCATGGTTTTTCAAACCGTTCATCCAAACCGTGCATGTGTTAAATTAATGATCTGATTTCCATATTAATGGACATTTATAGACCATTTTTACCCTTTATTATTTTTATTTGACTACTTATTAATTTTATAGGTTCCTCTATCCTTCCCTAATGAATTCATTTCCTCTAAATCAAGATTTTGTAAAATCTGAGTGAGTTGAAAGTCTAGAATTGATGTATGTGATGAAAAAAACTATTCTCTACATGTTTATTTTTGATATATGTATTTTATCTTGATATTATTCATATATTAAGCATTATACTACCTAATATGTCAATTACAATGAAAAATAATGATGAATTCTTGGATTGTTTCTAGACTGATGATGGATTCGATATGTCGATGACACCCCTTTTGATCCGACCTAAATTCCTTATTGATTATGGAAATTTCTAGTTAAGTCATCATAGATAAATCACCTTGATTCTTTATTTTTATTAAATATAATATTAAATCTATTTTCCAATGAAAAGTGTTGATATATCAATGTTTTTTGGATAGACACAAGGTTCTCTTTTATAATTGGATAGGCCATCATAATCCATTCTAGAATCGATAATAGATCTAGTGAATTAATGACCTATCCTTTCATATACCTAAAAATTGGTTCCATTGGAAGACTCCATAAGGTATTTGATTCTAGAACCAACCTTCCTAACATGTAATCTTCTTAATTCTTCTTTCTAAACCTCATTCATGATGAGATAGAACCCAAGTTAGGCATCCTTGATGTGTGAGATCATTCTTTTTAGGTGTGTAATGTGGTTCGATCTTCGATCCTTTGATGAACCCAAGAGTACTTAATCAAAAACATTGATCTTGGATTTTCCTTACCATTTGGGTCTCTTTTATACACTTTTTTCATGATATTATTTTTTTTATTGTTTTTCCTTTATTGAGTAAGATTCCATGTGGGTGTGTGTGTCCTATGAGACCCCTTTATAATGATTTATCCCAAGATTTTGTATATGTATCTTTTTTCCATGTTTGATGGTGATTTCATATAATTTTATGTGTTGTTAATATATTTTTATGATGATGTGAAAAGATATACCTTGTATTCTATACCCTATTATGTGTGTTACAATGCCTTTGGAGGTTTCTTCTTGGAACTCAAAATAGGTTGACTATCATGATATGGTTATAACATAGAGTAGGATTTATCATGATATACAAAGAGGACATAAATTGACCTGAAAAAATGGTAGGGACATGCTTATACCAAATAAATTTCAATTTAAATGTTCACTTTATGCCTAATGGAATCAGTGTCACATATTCACTCGATGCCTAAAGGAATCCGAGTAGTGAGTTCCCTCGATGCCTAGTGGATAATGAGAATAATAATCACATGGTGACTAGAGGATATCAAGTCACACAATTACATGATGAATTTTAGTTTTTGAGTATCATGTTCACTTGATTCCTTGAGGATTTCAAGTAGCATGTTCACCAGACTTGCAGATAGTTCTTGATCAATCTAATTTTTATGGTTATCCTACCGGTACGGAGCGGAATAAGGTACAGATGGTTCTCATGGTGTCTTGGTTAGAAGATAGGTTCTCAGAATAAGATTTTTTATACTTTCTTGTACATTTATTTTATCATGGAATACACTTGTTATACATGTGAACATTTTTTAAGAACACATTGGTGGAATCCTACTGGGTTTTATTACTCACACCTATATGGGAATCTTAGTGAGTGTGCATATTTCATGTATAAGGATCCATTAAAGTGGAAAGGGGCCTATGGAAGATGGTTGAGCTGAGGAGAAAGGAGCTAGGTGAGGTACCAGGATTTACTTTAGAGGATTCTGTAGTTTTATTTATTTATTTACTTTCACATTACATAAATTAGTCATTCTTTCCATACTAGGAGCCCATTTATTTATTTTTATGACATATGTACCATCTAATATTATATTATGATTTTATATCTTCCTCTTTGATTACTCTGAGTAATTTTATTTTTATTTTTATTATTGCTGAAAGGATATGAGACTGATGGTATAGTCTCCCCACTGATGGAGTTCATACCCTCATTGCTAATTGGTAGACTCTTGCATATGGGGAGGAATGTGTGAGTTCTTGTGACTCTCTAGCTTAGTCCCATTGATTTTGGGTTGGGGTGTTAAAAATGGTATCACAGTATAGTTTTGTTATTTTATTTTAGCTAACCTTGGAAAAGGTAGAATAGATATTGGTTGTGTGGGACGTGGGTAGGGTAGTTTCCATGTGTCTGGCGAGATCATTAATAACGGACCTCTGAGATACAATTAAAGAGATTGTTTCTACTATTTTGGGAAATTTTAGGATCATTCATGCATCATGAGTAATAATGTAGGATCACATTACATATATATACCGATCATTTGTATGTATATTTGTTCTTGAATTTGATTCCTTGATTGTCATATTTATTTAGAATAGGCGAATATCTCTATGTTGTTTGATAAATTTTTTACCTTGAAGATGCGATATATCTATGATGGAATTAATATTTTGAACCTGAGCATGTTGTTATGTTTATATATATATATATATATATATATATATATATATATATATATATTAATGTTACTAACATACAGGGATAGAGGACCTTAGTTATTGTTAGGGGGAATATACCTTGGGTTATGGGAAGACTCCTAGGATAAACTTATGTGATCCCATAGACTGATTTGGATATTTCATAATGCATTTAGTTATTTTAATGTTACCTTCATGTTTCAAAATATATCACCTTGAAGAAGAATTATGGGACCACCATCTGATGTGGGTCGGGATTCTACCACCAGGGAGGATATCCCCATTAGCACCTGTTGTACAGAAGAGTGTAATAGAGCACACTCCCACACCTAATCTGATAGTATAGGTAGTAGTCCCACCTTATCCAGGAAGCCTCTCACTTGTTCTTACCTAGGTAAGAGGGCCATCAAGGTCCATTTTTGACTATGAAAAAGACTTTCAAATCCAATATCCAATAAAAATAAAGTTATTAGATGACCATAGGATGTTGAGGATTTTATAGATATCATAAATGGTATCTTCCAAACTCATTGATAATCCCAAGTATTATGAGGTTATGATAGAAGCATTCATTCTTCACAGACCCACAAGGAGATGGTGGGGCATGATAGGGCATGTTGGAAGATGCAAGGGTCTCACCTAGGAGAATTTCAAGAACCTATTCTTCAGGTAATTTTCCCCCAACATGTTGAAACTTGACTAAGTGTGGGAGTTCATAGAGATATAGTGTTGTCCTATAATGGTGTCTACATACTCCAATAATTTTACTTAACTACTCTACTTTACTCCCCTATTATCTAGAAATAATGCAAGGAAGTCTAGGAAGTTAAAGATCAGGATTCAACCCAACATGAGACACCAGGTTTGGAAGTTTGGCCTAGCTATATACCTAGAGGTCATGTTCAAGGTCTTGACTATTTGGAAGGGACTAGAGGAGGATCAATCAGTTGGTATTGTTTCACCTTTTAGTGCCCATGAAGGTGGAACTCCAATTTCTATGATGAGTATAACCTATGGTAGCAGGAAGAGGAATACTAGAGATGGATAGTGGGTCATTGGTTAACAAGTTGAGTAGAGTACATATTTTTCAAGAGGAGTTTCATCGTGTTTTTACTATGGAAAGATCAGATACTAACATAGGGTATTCACAACACCTCACAGCATATGACGGTAATGTGGAAAGATGGGTAATATCTAATAGTACTACATCAGATCTTTTAGGATAGGTTTCCATAAGGGATAAAGGAATATAAATTCATGGAATCAAGGATCCATCTGTGGTCATCAACAGTAGTATTTAATAAATATGACTAAAGAAAGCCACATACGTCAAGAATATGGTCTCAAAGATAAATAAATCTAAATATATGTGGTGGATCATACACCAACAAATGGTTGTGAGGGACCATCTACTATTTTAGGTATGTTCTTGATCACTTTATCATTTTCTAACACTTTTTTTGATACCGGTGCTTCTCATTCTATTAAATCTACACAATTTATTGCTAGAATTGACTTTCAAGTCAAGTTTTCTTAATATTATCTTTCCCTAGACACACCATTGGGAATGAAATTGAATCATATTTAGTGATTCTTTAAGTATCCTAGAGTATTTTTTGGTTATGTACACTAATGGGACTTCATGATTCTAGAGATGACGACCTTAAAAGTGATTATTGGCTTAGACTAGATTACTCATTTCTGAGATCACATTGATTTCTATTAGAGATGGGTATATTTTTCCTCACCAAAGGAAGATGAGTTTGTGTTGATCAGTGAGTGGAAGTTGGGATAATGTAGAGTTGGTCCCCACATTATCCAGTATGGGACGATCGTGGACTAGATTTTAGGCTTTCCTTTGTTGATGCCTTCAAAATGAGCATCAAAAACTCCACAAAAGAATAAATACCTAAAATATGGGTATTATTTTCCTTACAAAGAAAATGAAGAAAAGGTGTTCAAGAAACATGGATCGCATAACCTATAATAGGAGACGTGATCGCATGACCTTCGGTAGATCACGATAATATCTCATGTATAGCACATAACATTCCTTAAGATCATGATGAGACACTTTGATAATCCTTTCTAATATTTCGAAAGTGTTTAGGACATTTTTTTATCATTCTGCATCTTCATAGAAGAGTTCCCATAGATTAAGAAAAATATCAATTAGTGGATTCATAACAAACCATCCAAAAATACTTTTAAAATAAAGAGGAAAATATCCAAAAGGTGGGAGACTTTAATGGTTATAAACTTCATGGGATAAACACATGCGATTATCTAGACACCATAAAGTCCCTGATGACATGTCCATATTTTTGAAAAAAAATACTATTGGGATGTCACACTCGTCACGTGAAGGGTTTCGTACATGTCTAGGAAATCATGTGCTTCCCCTTCCAGCTCCAGATACAAAAAGAAGGTTTTTCTGTGATAATTCTTTCACACCACCACAAGAACCTTTTTTCATGAAACGCATCACTAATGGGGATAGTGATTGTCTTCGGTAAGACTCATATAAACCAATGAAATCCATATCCCCTATAAAATAAACAAATACATAAAAAATGGAAATTATGGGAGATTGTTGCAAATGAAAGATACATCAATATTATAAGATCATAGTTATACACCCTAGGAAATCATCATTGATCATGTGAGTCCCCTATCGAAAAGTCAACTCGATCTTGAGAAGGCCCCCTGGAAAGTCACTTTTGTCTTGCAGAAGGTCCTAGACAAAGCATCCAAGATCACGTGAGAACCTTTAAACAGGCATCTTGATCTTGTGAAGGTCCTTATGAATGTCTATATGACATTGTAAAATCCCATTGGAATTTCCACATTATTAGGAAAAACCTCTTTTATTGGAAAAAATCCAATAAATGTAGAGTTGATAGGATATTCTTGTGGTCACTGAAAATCATGTGATGCCTATGGAAGGATTTTGTGAAGCGTGTGACACCTAATCCCTCCACCAACTCCATCTTGAATCTGTTTGATACTCATCACACAAAACGGTGTATAATGGAGGTGGAGAGGCCTATAAATCCCTCACCCTATCATGAAAAATAAATTATTGGATCCATGCCCTGGTACACCCAGTCATGAGAGCGGACTTCTCAAAGTGTCCAGTCCCATGATCATAAGGTCTTCAACTAGGTAATGATTTAAGAACTGGCCTAAGGAATCATGAGTCATGAATAGGTAATCCATGTGATCACTTAAGATCAAATGAAGGACTTCTTCCATGTTGTATGGATTATGTTAATGACATCTCGCATATCTACTGAGTCATGTGTGACCTAAACAAGCTAATAATGAAAAAATATAAATCATATATTCAGTAAAAGGCTGGGAAAAAAGACTTAAAGTATGAGAAACATATGAAAAGTAGATAAATGTTGATCCTCATGCACTTAACATGAACCATCCAGGTCATGTTACAACACCAATACATGTCTCCAAGATCTTTTAACACTCCCTCGACACACTCTTAAGATCATGCGATGTCCCCTGGACATGTCAAATAAAGTCGTGAACACCCTCTGATCATACCCACAAGTATCACGAAGACCTTTTGTCTCTCTATCCATACCATGAGAATGTACTCTAGACATATTGTCCATATCATATTGTGGAACCAGTGTATGTTAGTTGGGTCTCACGATTCCATTAGGGAAATTCAACTAGCTCTCACAATATCCTCTAGACAAGTCAGCTGGATCTCATGATGCCCACCAAGTTTGAAATCCGGATATCATGATGATACCAGGACAAGCTAGCTAGGTCATGTGACACCCTCAAATCTTGTCATCTGATATATCATTATGTCCTTCGAACAAGCCAGCTAGATCTCATGGAACCCTCCAATCATGTCACCTGAGGTCATGTGATGTCTGAAGGAAAAGTCAACTAGGTCATGTTATTCTATTTGGATATGTCCTCCATATAGACTAACATTCCCATAAATCCTCAAACATGTCAAGCATAAAATAAAGGCATGTCAGGTAGGAAATCAATAAGGTTAAACAAATAACCTGGCCAAGTCAAGTAGGAGCATCAGGATATGATAAATTTATCCAATCTCTATATTATGGAATCCTCTAGGTGTATGTCCTAAACAGTGGTGGGATATGACAACCTCCAAATTAGGATAACCTCAGTTTGTAAGTCGTGACCAACTAAACTATGATAACTCTAATTCCTGTAATAACTAGGATATATAGGGCACCTTTCTAAGTCCCATGCTCAAATAAATATCCACTTAAGGGAAAGTTTCCCCCTTGAATCTGAAATTTCAATCATCATTACCCAATGATATCTATGGGATTACAATTACACATCATCCATCAGTGGACTGAGAATCCAACTAAACTATTATGACTATGATTCCTTCAATAACCAGGATATGTAGGATTCCTTCTTAAGTAATGAGCTCTATATTAAACATCTAAGGGGTTGTCTTGATACATAATTCTTGCATCCATATACAGTGAGACTTATTACTTGTTATCCCTTCGTTTACACCAATAATGGATCATGTGGGATTAAGGAGTAGCAATTTTTATACATAGGAAGTCTCCTTAAGACTCAAGCTCAAATACCAAATGCATAAGTTCCCTCATATATGCACTTTATGCATGAATTTAAATTGCACAAGTTTAAAAAACTTTTTGTTTTTTTATTCCTTCTATAAACAGGATACGTAGGATGCATCATAATGTCTCAATCATATCCTTGAAAATTTGAACACCTACCTGCATGGAAACAAAATCTGAATTTCTTGGATAAAAAAATTCAACATATAAATAGCTACCTATTAGTGGTAGATGGATGAAGAACCTTGAATATATATATATGGTCTCACTAAAATCTTCACTTCACATATGATAGGGTTTAACCTATGATCATTGTTTAGGGTAACTGGTCTCATATCATTATTAGTAAGTGATTCATAAACATATCTTAAATCTATAAGGAAGTCCTAATGTTGGAAACAATCCCCCCACCCAAAGAGTGTAATGATCTTGATCTCCCATCCTCTTGACCATGTAGGTTCCTAATTTCCATTGGGTATAAAACCCCAGTTGACCATTTTCCTTTAAAAAGAAGTTCTATACCCAGTTGTCGATGTGGGAACCATTGGGAGTTTCTATGAAAGGTTAACATGAATGGTAAACTTGATGTGAATGATTGTACAAACATGGAATCCCCCAAAATCAATCATCGGGCCAAACCGAATCACCATCAACATGTATATATCTTTTTCCTGACCAAACAAAAATGGTGAACCCAATGTGAATCTCTCAAATAACTGAATGATCGTTTTACCATATTTCAGGACATGTTGTTTGTACATCCTACAAAAACATGGAAAACCTAACATGAATCTTATGTCTGATAATCTGTATCTAGCATTATTATGAAATTATTCTATCCTTACTTTGAAATATCCATGTGAGTAGAATGACCTAATTGGAATAAAAGGAAAATTTTGTTACCCATGAATATCTGATTGAGCACATATCATTCCTATGATTATGTATTGATTAGTGACCTTGTTCCCTGTTGAATTCATGACTGTAGATACAACTCTAACAAACAAAACACTAACCAGAGATAATTTCTTCAACCAGTAATCATTCTGGAAACTAAAATAAAGATGCAACCCCTGAGGGCCTAAAAATGTCCTCACCTACCTAAAATATTCAATGTGGTGTGGTAAATGAAATAGTCTGGGAATACCATCAATAATGCTTGATCCTAACCCTTGATGTCATCTATAAGGTTATTCAAGTACTAAAACTGATAAGTTTGTATCATCCAAAGTAATTTATTAAATCCAATGGAACTCATAGACTTTTACAACCACTTCGAGATCTTATCCCTAGAGAAAGATAATCACAACCTTCAGTGTCTGATGAAGGTTGAATAAGAAGTCAACTATAGATCCCTTCTTATTCAGAGGCTATTGGGGGGTCCTTTCAATTGTCTTAGTGAGCACAATCCCTCTGGTGCCCTTTAGTTTCCTGCTGAGGGTACCACCCAACATAGTGCAACATCTCATACCCATGCAGGGGCAACAAGGAAGACACATCGGGTGATGAAGAATCTGGCTAATTGTGAGTGGAATCATACCCCCACTCCCACTGAAGATGTATACTGGAATATTCCAATAATAACCAGTGAGCAATCTCATAACCAATCTCACTCAGAACAATTCTGTAGGCATATTCCAATAGTAGTTATGGGGGAGGCACATATCCTGACCCCATTGCATCATGTCCATTGGCACATTTTGGTGGAAAAAGGATGGAGGAAGTGGGCTCATATTCCCACTTAAATTGAATATATCCCCTAGTATATATTGGAGACAGTCAATGTACAGGATTATTTTCCTATTCACACTTTTCTAATGTGCCATTACATTCAAGAAAAAATATAAGAACTCCACCAATATATTCCAACACTAGTACAGATACTAGGATAAGTGCATATTCTTGTCCCTATAGCCAAGGAAGTATAACACTTTGATCTGTATGAGAAAGTGGTTTCTCTAATGAAATTGCATATTATTGCTCTATCCATGAGGGTTATAATCATATTCTGATAAAGGACAAGGCTCCAGACTGAGCTCATACTCCCATTCTAACTGAGGCTCACCAAGTGAGAGTGGAACATGCCTCGGGATAGGATCATATCCCTATCGCAAATTCATGGTGGAATATTCCAAAGGACTTGGATTGGGCTAATATCCATGTTCCGTTCGGGTCTCACTAAGTGAGAGTAGAACATGCCTTGGGATGGGCTTATATTCTTATCGAATAAGATCAGTAGAATACTCCTAAGGCCCATGATCGGGCTCACATCCATATTCTATCTAGGAATCACAAACAAATAGTGGTATATGCCTCTTGGTGGGCTCATATTCTTGTCAATGAATCTACCTAGAATATTTCAGTAGATCATGGAACTCTTCATATCCCTACTTCCTCTGATGAATGAATTTATCATCATCCTTATAAGTCGATACAAAAGGAGTCTCATATCCCTTCTCCCATTCTAGAGGTATATCATCACATTCAAACGGGGAATGCATATTTAGAATAGGCTCATATTCCCTCTCTAACTGGGGATCACCAAGTGAGAGTGGTGCATGCCTTGGGAAAATCTCCTATTCCTATCAAAAAATACCCATGACATACATCAAAGGTTCAAGATTGGGATCATATCCCAATTATGAATGTGTCTCACCGAGAGAGAATGACACATTCCCTGGGGTGGGATCATATTCATACAAATGATAAATAATCTCATTGGCATAATCTAGAAACTTTATAACAGCAGTCTCATACTCCCGCAACACTATATAGTTATCAATATAGTCTGGAATCCATCATACAATAGGCTTATATTCCTATACAATTTCAAAAGATAGGTCAGAATATTCCTATCATGATATAGAATGAGACTCATATTCCTAATATACTCAATGATAGTTTCTTTGATCCTATTTGAGACATATTCTCAACACCCCAAGGGTCTATCGACTCTTTAAATAAAGAAAAAGAAAATCATTTCCATGACATTCTTCCTAATGGTAGTGTGGAGATGGATCATATGGGATACTCATTAGTGGATGTGGGATATAAATACCTCTCATCTAGGATACGAGTATCAACTTCATACCATCAATACACTCTATTATCATTTGGATATGGCCTCATTTTCTATAGCTAAAAAACTAGGATTGGAGGAGCATGATAAACACCTATGTGGTTTTTGTCTCCACATTGTAAAAACTCTCTGCTAAATGATTCCTAGTGCATCACCAGACGTATGTATCTAAGGATGGGAAATGTATGTAGCATTGAACTTTACTATGCCCCCATAACAATAGAATCCCTTATATATGACATCATGTAATGTCATATCCTCTGGAGAAATTAGAGGATCAGATAACTCATTAGCCATTTGGTCACTACAAAATAATTCCCCACTTCAATGGTGTCAACACATCATGAACGGAGGGATATGATAGCCCATAGTTCTTTGAAATGGTCCCCTAGAAAAAATGAGAATGTATTTTAGTCGTACATTTTAAGATCCCTGATCTTGGAATGGTATGTTCTCATTTATGTTTTGATTTAAATCCCTTTTTTTGGTTAAAAGAAAGTTTTCCAGAATTTTAAGGATCCTTAGAGGTGTTTTGGTGGTTCGAGACACGAAAAGGGAGAAAAAGGTGGTTTTCTGGGTAGGCAACACGGTTTGCACACGTTTAGTGATAAAAAATTTGACAGCCTAAGAAACCATGCTAGAGGTGGGATTATCTATAGTGGAATCCACACAGTTTGTGTACGGTTTGGAAAACCGTGCAGGTAAACCATGCAACCTAGAAACTTTTAAAAAATTACAATTTTCCCACTCTGGTATTTTAATACCCAAATCAATATTTCCTCCCCATTATTCCCTCTTCACCCTGGTAACGAACCAAATCTTACAATAGCTCTAAGAGATTAATCTCCCTCATTTCTAATGTTATTTTGGTGTCGTTGGTTGCATATTAAAGCTCCAGGTAAGGCCAATCCCATCCTTGCTTCTCTTTTATGTTTAGGGTTTTTATATTCTTCTCCTCTCTTTCCAAATCTCTAAAACACTACTCTTTGGGTGAGATCTAGTTTAAAGCTTCAAGGATTGGTTGAAGTGGAATCTAAGGGCCTGATTAAGAGTATGTTTGGCCGTGGAATCGAGGTAGGTGGTCTATAAGTTATATCCCATGCTTTATTTGTGGATTTGTGAATGTGTGGCCTTATTATTGGGTGGATCTTGGTATGATTTGACCACCCCTAGTATGTTTACATAAAATGGTTATTATAAAGGTAAATGGAAACCCTAATGATCTCCATGGGATGTTTTGAGGGTGATGAGACTAATCTAGGGCCACTCATGGGGTGTGCTGACTTTCCCAAACCTAGGGATTTGTGAAGAACATGTGAGGTTGTTGTGTAGTTATATAGAGCCCTTGATAAACATGTTGATGTGATTGATTATGCCGGAGTAGAAGCTAGGTGATTTACCTAGGCTTAATAATAACCTAAAGGACATAGGGTTAACATGGGAGTGGTTTATATGGGTTTAACATGGGTATGTTAAATGAATTGTGAATAGTGTAGGGAGAATTGATGGAGTTTTCACCTGCTGTGTTTCAAACATCCTCATCTCCCCCCCACCCACTGGTGGCCCTTGGGCTAGGTTTCCGGCGACGACACCCTTCGACCCGGGTTCTTCTTCATCTTTCGATGCATTGCGCTCTCCTATTTCGGCTCCTGGTCCTCCATCTAGGGGTTGTGGTGCAGAGTCTTCCTTCAAAGAGGCCCTTTGTGGTCGGTCTGGGGGGAAAGTGTTTGGTGTCTTCTCAGTGGTTTCCTCGGTCACTGCATCAGCTTCGCGGGATGATTATGGCTTCGTCTTAGAGATTCTCGGGGCGGCCTTCAATGAGGTGGTGGTATGTCTCAGATGGACCCTTGTTGCTCGGTTTGGGCTGGTGAAGCAGCCTCTCTCAGCATTCAAGTTTTTTGTGTCTTCCAAGGGTCTTGAGTCTCCAGCTCGGGTTTCGACTATTCATTGAAATTCCTTCTGCTTAATCATGGCTTTTGAGGCAGATTTTGTGCACACCTGGTGTAAGGCTACTCAGCTCATGGGGTGTTGGAGGTTCAATTTGTCAAGATAGTCGATGGAGGTCCACAGAGGTAAGGAAAGCTCTCTAGCGGTTGTGTGGATATCTCTGTTGGGGCTCCCATTTCCTTTTTATAATGGTGCCTTGCTCAAACCTATCAAATACACTCTCAGTGGATTCTTGTGTGTGGATGATAGCACTCGGTGTAGTGCGGATATGTCGGTAGTTCGGATTTGTGTAGAGCTAGATATTTCCCTGCCTTTATTGCAAAAAATCTCTCTGAAGGTGGGAGAGTCCTTGTCTTGGAATCAATTCATCATCTATCATGTACTCCATCAGTTATGTTCCCACTACTCTCTCCAAGGTCACTCGGTGATGGAGTGCAGGAATCGTAGGAAGAGGGGAATTCGAGGGGCATCATCAGCCCCTAAAGTTCAGGAAGAGCAGATTGTGTCCCAACCCTGGCCTGGGTCATCCTTTCCCCTCGATTAGTCCAGTTCACAGTGTGATTTTGTCTTCAATGCTTTTGGTCAATCCCCCGGGGGAGCCTCCTCAGGTGTTCTAGCTCCTGGTTTAATGATTATGGGATAAACTTCTCTAATGGATCTGGTTTCTGAAAGTTCTTCTTTGGAGAAGGTGGTTCCTCCTATTCCTCTTCCTCATCTTCTATTCTTCTTTGGGTTTGTCTTGGTTCCTATTCAGGCTATTTGGTTCTCTTGCATGGGGTTCTCCAGGTGCTTGTTGGATGTAATGTTTGTGGCAAAGGTGGTGCTTAGGCGGGGCCCGGTCTTCTTGCCTCCGCTGGATATTTTTTTCTTGAGACTAGGAAAGAGGTCCTCTCCCCAGTCTTTCTCTGTTCTCCCAATGTGTTATTGTTGGAAGATGATGGTGTGAGTGCTTCTGTTAAGGTTTCACAGAGTCAGTTTCAACAACAGGAGGCTACATTAAGGGGCATGCATGAGGGCCTGGTTCCTCGAGTGCTGATTTCCCATGATCAGCGCTCCCCCCCAAGTAAGGTGAGAAGACTGCCTCAACAGATCCGTTCTCTCTAAGTGTCTCCAAGAAAGCTCATTTCTTCGCCAACTTCTGGGGTATGTACCAAGGCTAAAGCTAGATTATTTCAGGAATGGGATTCATCCTCTCTAAATAAGCCCTCCTAGCCTATGGTCACTACCGGGCCTCCTCTATATCAATGTTTAAGTTCATCATTTGGACATCCTATGCCCTAGGAGCCCAGGTGAAGTAGGAATTCGTAGCTACATAGGTAATGAAAAACATGTCCTGTATTGTCGTTGTACCGGAGCATAAACAACACCCGACAAGGTTAGGGGAGTTCACTTAGAAAGTCAGCATGAAGGGGGAATTTCATGTGGATCTAACCAATCATCATATATAGATTTTTTCGAAAGAATATGTTCTGGTTGATTTTTTTCAAGCTAGAGATCAGTTTATTATTGTTAAACCATTCATAGGCACGGATTCTATTTTCTTGTCCGTGGTGTATGGGAGTTATGATGTGTAACAGAGATAGGTGTTGTGGAAGGACCCCTATGGCTTTGACCTGGGGGATTCCCCTTGGTTTGTGGGTGGAGATTTCAATGTTATCTTGGATCCAGAAGAGAAAAAAGGAAGAGGTTCCTTTCATTGTGCAACCAACTCGATATTTTTGAAATTTATGGCTGGAAAGGGTCTTCTGGACTTGGAATATTTAGGGGATAGATTCGCCTGGTGTAATAACTATAAAGGGGGCCGAAGATGTTGGTACCGGTTGGATAGGTGTCTGGATAACTTTAATTCCTTCTCCAAATTTCCCAATACGAAGGTGACCCATCTCATGTGGGGTATCTCGGATCACTCTCCCTTGTTGATATCTCTACCCCCCGATCATGATGGTTGTGAGAGCTTTCGCTTCTGGGACTATTGGATTGGCTCCCCTGGCTATCACCACCTGGTCAGTGAGGTTTGGAAGGTCCCATCACCCAACTTCTCCTAGGTGGACCTGCACAACAAATTGAGACGACTCAAACAAAGACTATAATCTTGGCTGAAGGGCCTTCAACCACTAGAACAAGACCTTGACACCCTTAAGAAGGAGGTTGAGTCCCTAGACTAGATCCTTGAGGGTGTATGGGATGACACGGTCTTTGAAGACCTCTCGAGTAAGGAGTCAGTTTTGGAGGAGTTGGTGCAAAGGTAGGAACGCATGGAACATGCGTGTGCAAGGGTGAAGTGGCTTCAGGAAGGGGACAAAAATTCTTCTTACTTTCATGCCTGAATCAAGGAGAGAAGGAGGCCAGTGAATCCCAATATTTGGTTTGATGATGGATTGTTCTCAGGTGACAGATATGTGGTTGGAGGCATGGCATTTTCCTTTTTCAATAACCTTCTTGCAGGTCCTAATTTGGAACTGCCCAATGGGTACCCAAGTGGTGAATTAGAACTTCTATAAGGGATCCCTAAAATGTTTTTTGGGCAAGACAATGCGGTGCTGGAAGCGATCCCGGATGCGAAAGAGGATATTACTATGGTTATGAGCCTTGACCCGGAGAGTGCCCCAGGTTCATTTGGTTTCCCAGGCTCGTTCTATAGGGTGGCCTGGGATGTGATCAAAGCTGATATCATCTCATCCATCCAAGACTTCTTTCAAGGTGTATCTATCCCTCAGGTGACTAGCGCCACTACCCTATTTCTCTTACCCAAGATTAAAGACCCATCATCCATTCATGACTACAGGCTGGTTAGTATGTGAAACTTTTCCTATAAGATTTTTCAAGCATCGTGAATTCTAGGATATCCATTCATGTTCCTCGGTGGATATCCCTGAGCAATATTATTTTTTCAAGGGGTAGTCGATTCAGGGGGGGTGGATTCGGCTCAAGAAATGATTCGTGACATCAACACCAAAACCCATGGCTCCAATATGACCCTAAAGCTGGATATAAAAAAGGCTTATGAAAGGATGGAATGGGGCTTTATCAACATGGTGTTGTCAGGAATGGGCCTCTCTTCTTGGGCAGTGGATATCATTTTCAGATGCTTCAGCTCTTCTTGGATGGTCGTGTCCTTCCTGGGCAAGACTCATGGTTTCTTCAAGCCAGACCGAGGTCTCAGGAAGGGTGACCCCATTTACTCGATAATTTTTATCATGTTGCAAGACAATCTTAGCCAGCTTATCAATAGAAATATTTCATTGGGGTCTCTCTATCCTTTTCATAGGCGAAGGAGTCAGTCCCCTGTTTCCTACCTTATGTTTGCGGATGACTCTCTCATCTTTATGAATTCCAACAGAAGATCAGTGGGTAGGCTATCTGAAATTCTATATGAATATTGTTTCTCGAGTGGATAGATCATTAACAAGGCCAAGATCAGTCTTTATCTCTCAACCAGATGCAACAACCATCAGGCCACGACCCTGTGTAGTAAGTTGGGTACACAGAGGGGTTTGTTTCCTTTTTCCTATCATGGTTCTCCTATCTCTCTAGGTCGGACCTGGGTTTGTGACTATGATGGGATTGTGTGTAAGATCACCAGCTGAGTGCTTAACTGGAAGAACCGCTACCTCTCCTTTGGAGGGTGGATAACTCTGGTCAATAGTGTGCTTTCAGTAATTCCTATACATGTGCTTTCGGCTGCCAAAGTTAACAAGGGAGTTATCTCTTCCATTGACAAGATTCTGGCCAATTTTATTTGGGAAGCTCAGGGTGACGGTAAGCATCATTAGGCCTTATGGAGGAGGCTGGCGAGGCCAATTCATGAAGGTGGGATCAACGTTGAGAGTCTAGTTGATTGTTTTCATTTTTTTCATGCAAATCTTGCATGGGAGGTAGTGGAAGAGCATATTCTTTGGGGGAAAGTTATTTTATCCCAGAGTAGAGGGGTTGAGTGGGAAGATGGTTAGGGTTCTCTGTTCTGGGATATGATTCATATTATTATTCCATCTATTTGGTAGAATTCCTAGTGGATTGTGGAGAGGGGAGACCTATCTTTCTGTTACCAAAACTGGAAGAGTGTCATCTTAGGATTTCCAAGATTCTTTCCTCCAATGATATCTTTTTGGGAGGCCTGTTTTCACCCCAGTTTTACCAGAATAGTCCTAAATGAATGGTATCAAGGGGAGCTGGATCTTATATCACTAACCTCTGAGCCGGATTTTTGTGTGTTCACTGCATCTACTGCAGGTAATTTCTCCTGGAAGGATTTTCGGCAGATTTCCCTCCCCCATGAGCAGTGTCACGAGTGGAATAGTGTGGTCTTGTGTGAGGGGAGCCTAAATAAGTGTAACTTTCTGACCTGGAGGATTAAGAATCATTTGGTTCCTACGGATGAAAACATGAGGATAATTGGGGTATGCATGGCATTTAGGTGCCACTTTTTCAAGGAACATAGGGATGAGTCATCTGATCACCTCTTTTTTGAAGGAGAATGGGCTATGGATGTCTGGAGGTTTTTTGGTGGTTTCACCAGTATCCTTGCACCTATTTTTTTAGGTATTAGTTTTTGGATAGTTGGTATCGTGGAGTGGCAGGTCTAGGTCCAAGATGTAGGGCACGATCATTGATCTTCAGTGTTGTTTGCTGGTGTATTTGGCAGGCCCGAAATAAATCCAGATTTGACGGTGTTGCTTCCTCTAGCAGAGCAGTGATAGCTCACTCGAGATCCCTGATGGTCGATCCAGTTTGTGGAGGTAAAAACTAGTGTGACGCTCCTTTGCTGAGGGATCTTCAGGGGACTTCTCCCTTGTTGCAACACTTTTCCACTGGTCTGAGGGGTAACTGGGTGTCGTGGAAGCCGCCTGTCACGGGCCTCAAATTGAATTGTTATGGGTCGTGCATTGAAGGTATCATGTATGGGGGAGGGGTGGTCTGGGATCACAGGGGCAGTGTTTTAACTGGCTTTTCTGCATACTATGGGGAGGGGATCTCCATCCAGGCAGAGGTCAAGGCACTGTTCATGGGACTGCAACTATGCAGGAAGAAGGGGATCTCACTTCTTCAAGTGGAAACAGACTCCAAAATCATTCATGATTCTTTTCATGGTATGAATTCCACTCCATAGTCAATTTATTATATCATCAGGAGAAGAATATCCATCCTCTTCAACAATAATTTCCAGGTTCTTCACACGTCATGTGAGGGAAATAAGGTAGCAGATCATTTGGAATCCATGACAGTTGCAGACCAAGGTTGCAGTATCTTTTTTATTTCAAATGTTCTTCAACTAGATACTGAGGGAGCTATCCTAAAAAGAGGGTATTAGCTAGGGATTCATTACTTTAGGCCTCCATAGGCCCTTGTTTTCATGTCCTTGACTTTAGCCATTTCTTCTGTGTTTTTCTTGCATAATAAATATATAACCATGTCATGTCATGAATAGTGTAAGAATGTGTAATGGGTTGACACTTGATAATGATGAATGTCTAAATAGGTTAATATGGGGAAATGATTAAAGACCATAATGGAATGGATTATGAGCCTGGTAATAAAGCCTAGTGATTTTAGAATAATGATCAAAGATTAGTGAGATAAGAACAATCAATGAAAGCTTAGTGAGATAATCTTAATAAAAGGGAATGGGGATAAATAGCTAAATGATGTGAAATGAGGTAAATGTGTTATTGGGTTAAAGAATGGTTTTAACTCTCACATTGTTTTTATGGTTTATGTTTTCCCTAGGCAATGGTTGTAATGATGTGTGAATGGTTGAGGGATACACACAAATACATAGCATGTGCACATGGACTAGTAGAGTGGGGTATTGACTTGAGGTTTTGTGCCCACAAGTCGAGTTGGATTGAGGCTCTAAACTCCAGTCCTAATGCACAGGTTGGGGAAGGATACTGAGGATCTATTCCCCCAAAAAGATTCAACCACCCAGACTGAGGCTTCGTGGTGAAGATATGGTTGACATGAGGAAGTTAGTCCTAGTGAGATAGGATAACAATGTGTTTTCCTCATGCATGTGATTGTGTACTTTAAGCCCATATAACTTGTTGTGTTTGATGAACCCAAGATAAATGTGTTGGAAATTGTAAGTAATGGGACATGGGATGGAATTTTAAGTTAAGGAAATGGTAATAAATATTTGCAATGGACCTAAAATGGTTAAGGGCACTTAATATTTTCTTTGTCATTTATTATTCATTTCCATTTTTTCATGCACAATTTTTTATACCAGATATTTTTTAGACACTGTTGGTGGTGAACTAATGAGTTATACTCACACCCTGCTCGTGTCGTCGTTGGGTACCTGAGAAAACTTCATGTTTGCAGATCAAGGGATAGGAAAATTCCTTTACTAGGGAGTTGTTTTGGCATGGGTGTGCATGGAAGAGGACCCGGACTTGGGGTTAGGACAATTTTGGGGATTTTATAGTTTGTTTTTAGTTTGGGTTTTGTTTACTTTTTCACTTGTATCATGACATGGCATATTTACTGATGGACATGGTTGTACCCATTTTGGGGAATGGTTTTTTTTGCATGGTATTGTATTATTGGTTATTATTCCGCTATCTTTTTATCTTCTTTTTTGTATTACTCTAATAAAAGGGGATATATTCTCCCCAATTGACCATTTGGACCTCCACTACTAGTCTAAAACCATTGGAATATGGGGAGGTTCACTTAAGGTCATGTAACCACCCGACTTGGAGCACCAGTTTAGTAGATTCAGGGTCGGAGATGTTACAAAGTTTTACCAGAGGAGATCTTTATTCTCCTTCTCTGGAATCTTGTTATTTGGGATGGTAGATGGGATTTAGGATGTTTCAAGACTTGGTAATGATCTTGTGCTTGGGATTATCTAACCCATGTACGAGGGAAAACCCAAGTCACCCAGGGTGGTAATTGTTATTCTTGATCATGTGATGTTACAGTTGATGATATTTGACCATTGGGTGATGCACATGTTGGGAGATGTGATGGTTTTATGATATTTGTCTTGTGGCCTTAATGGAACAAGGTTGTGCATTCATGCATCATTATAGGCACCCAGAGAGATAGGTGACATGCATCATGGTTGGAACACACGGGTTGGGTGTGTGAGGCATGAAAGATGGAATGCACTATGCATCTTGATAATTTAAAAAGGGGAAATGTCATGAACGAAACAATTCAAGTGGGTGAATATAAAATAATGATAAGTGATGATTAATGAAATATGAGTAATTAAGGGTTTGTAATGAATTGAAAATATTGTTTGTAACATGTTGTGTGAGCCTTGTGGTGGATTATAGTTGTTTACCTCTTATGGACCGTGGCCCGCGGTAGGGATGGTCGGGGTGATGTTTTCAGAATGTTAAGGTATGTTGGGTTAGTGCATGTATGGTGGGTTGTTGTGGCTGTTGAAGATCCTTCTTGTTATGAAGTTGTTAATTTTTTATGGAATGTGTTCTCAACCTCGCATTTGGAAATGTAGTGAAATGACACCATAATGTCGAGCGCCAGTTGGGAAATAAGAGGATGTTACTGAGAACACTCCTTCAGTAGAAGAGTAAGTGAATGTGGTGATCCATGAAAGTAGAGAGAAGTAGTTCTGAGAGAACATGGACCGTTTTATATAGATTATGAATCGGGACCCAGGTAAAATTGCACTGAGTATGTTTGAGCTGACAAAAGAGTTTCAGCTATAGCACCTTCTGAAAATTACCAAAGAGGGGGGGAAAGAGGCAGAAGAGTTCTAGATAGAGTTTTTCCATACTATATTTGATTATCTAGATACTTTTGTTGAGAATATATTCAAGATGGAAGCTTATATGTTGCGGGGCTAGGAAAAGTGTTGGTGGGACATCCAGGCTCAGACTGAGCAGGCTAAGGGGATGTTGTGAAAAGATTTCCAAGAAAGGTTTCTGGAGCATATTTATCCACAAAATTTGAGCCAAGAGTAGGTTGTAGAGTTCATGATCCAGATTCAGGGATTGATGTCGGTGATGGAGTATGTCGGCCACTGCACTGACCTTTGATACTTTTCTCCTGCATTGGCGGGGGATGAGGCAGCAGTTACGAGGCATTTCCAGGATGGGATGATGCACGAGATCATGTATCAGGTGAATATATTTATCTTAGAGAGGTTTACAGAGGTAGTGGATCAAGCATTGATCTCATAAAGGAACATGGAGGGAGATTCAGGTAGTGGGTTGGTCATGACTGTTGGGTGGACAAGTGGTGCAGCTTCTGGGGGCCGGAAGCATTGTTTTGGAAGTTTTCAGTAGGGAGAAAGTGTGGAAGGTGGTCTTAAGAGAGGGTCAGCCTCTCAGGGTGGTGATTAGATGTTCTACTATCAATGTGGAAGGCTGGGGAATATGTGTGGCCAGTGTCCTCAACCTCCAGTTGATTATCGATTGTGTGGAAGATTGGGACTTATGCAGAGGTTTGGTAGGAACCCTCAACAGGTGACCATGAATGTTGGTGATAGGAAGATTCCAAGAGGAGTAAAGGGATCAGTTTCCCCATATCAAGGAGGAAGTTGGAGCTCCACATACCGTACTAGTAGGGGAAGTGGATATGGAACTCCAGGGAAGGATCACCCACGTCAACAGGGTAGTGCAGTGCAGGGAACATAGGTTGGAACCCAGGGTAGAGGGGCAGGTCATCTTCATGTTGTTCAGTCAACACCTGGTGATGGAGAGGCAGGTCTATCAACTATTTGAGGTAAGATACTTGTATATTATATGATTTCTAGTGCATTGTTTGATACTGGTTCTACACACTCTTTTATTTCTTCTCAGTTTATGGGAGCATTGGGTTTTCTTGTAGAGAGTGTGTGTGGGGTTATGTCAATTGAAACTCTGTTGGGGTGTAAAATAAACATACCAGTCAGTGTAAGGGATGTTCTCTGGAAGTCAGTGGGTATCTTTTCTTGTGGGATTTGTTTGTTCTCGAGATTTCCTGATTTGACCTGATCTTGGGTATGGACTGGTTGGTGTTGTATCAGGAGAACATAGATGTTTACCATCCCAAGGTATCTTTCAGTTCACTTGAGGGTGACACTTATGTTCATAGTGGAGAGTGGGATGTTCGAGCAGGTCGTGCGAGATCATTTTGTCAACAGTTGGGTAGGCTCACTACTCAAGTATCTTGTCTTGTTCTTGATAATGAAAGTGGAGAACAATCTGTCTTCCCTCCAGTAATGGATTAGTTTCAATTTTTGTTTCCTGAGGATTTCATGGGGATTCCACCTGAGAGGGATGTTGAGTTAACAATTGAGTTACTGTCGGGAGCGGATCCAGTTTCTATTCCTCCATACTGAATGGCACTGGAAGAACTCCAAGATTTAAAGTTTCATCTTGATAAGTTGGAGTGTGAGGTGTTCATACATCCTAGTACGTCTCCTTGGGGATCTCCTGTGCATTTTGAAAGGAAGTTTGATGGGTCTTTAAGGATTTGTGTCAATTATCAGGAGTTAAATCAGATGATGGTGAAAAATAAATACCCTCTTCCTAGAATTTATGACATGTTTGACTAGTTGAGGGGTGAATCGGTGTTTTATAAGATCGATATGATATTTGGTTATCACCAGCTGATGGTGACGCCTTTTAACGTACCGCTAACAAATTTTAGGAGTCAGTACATGTTGTTTGAGTTTTTAGTGATGCCTTTTGTCTTGAACAATACACTGGCAGTGTTCATGGCTTCGATGAACCGAATATTTCATCCTTATCTAGGTCATTTTTTTGTTGTCTTTGTTTATGACATCTTGGTGTACTCGAAAAGTCATGATGATCATTCCCAACATCTTGACATCATTCTAAGTACACTAAAAGAGCATCGGTTATACACCAAGATGTAAAAGTTTTAGTTCTGGATTGTAGAAGTGAATTTTATGTTTCACATCATCTCTTATGTAGGTGTATCAGTGGATCTAGAGAAAGTGTAGGTTGTTGTGTCTTGGGAGAAGCCCAAGAGTGTTTCAGATGTTCAGAGTTTTCTGGGATTGGATGGGTATTACAAAAGTTTCATCCCGGATTTCTCTTGCTTGGTAGCACCATTGTCAGGATTGACTAAGAAAGGAATCAGGTTTGAGTGGTCTGAGGCTTGTGATAATGCCTTTAAAGAGTTTAAAAAGTGATTAACGACCACACTGATCATGATATTACCTGAGCTAGGTATGAATTATGTCCTATTTTGTAATGCGTCTAGTATTGGGCTTGGGGAGGTGTTGATGCAAGTTGAGTGGGTTGTGGCTTATGGGTCGAAGAAATTGAGACCCCATGAGCATAATTATCCCACTCATGATCTTGAATTGGCTGTAGTAGTGTATTCTTTAAATTGTTGTAGGCACTAATTATTGGGGGAACAATTCATGGTGCATACAGATCACAAGAGTCTAAATTATATCTTTTCGTAGCGAGATTTGAATCTTTGATAGTGAGGGTGGGTTGAGTATCTCCAGCCTTTCAACTTTGATATGGTATATACACCAGGGAAAGGAAACATTGTTTCTGATGCTTTGAGAAGGAAGGCTCGGAACCATGTGGTTTTGGAATCCATCACTGAGTGGAAGGTGATGGCTTTGTTCGCAGAGATTCACCTGGAGGTGCGGGATGAAAATAGTCAGGTGACTCTTACTACCGTGGAGGTTGAGTCGACTCTTTTGAGTTTAGTTAGGGAAATTCTTCTCGATGATTCGGATTTTTTTCATGAAGGAAAGACATAAAGGTGGGGATCCACCTTTTGTTTGGGTCTTTGGTATAGACAATGTTTTTTTCTTTCATGTTTATATGGTTGTGCCGGTATGCATGCAAGAATATTTGATGTGGGAGTTCCATGCATTAAAATGGGCAGTGCATCCTGGTTTGACCAAGATGTATTATAACCTATGCAGATAGTTTTTATGGCCAGAGACAAAAAAGGAAGTTACAGGCTTTGTGGCATGGTGTCTTACCTGTTAGAAGGTGAAGGTCAAGCATCAATTCCCAGGTGGTTTGTTACATCCATTTCCAATTGTGAAATGGAAGTAAGATGATGTGACGATGGATTTTTTTGTGGGTATTCCAAGGATTACTTGGAATAATGATGAAATATAGGTGTTTGTTGATAGGCTAAAGAAAGTGGATCATTTTTTATTGATTCGAGAGACTTACATTGTTGATCAGTTAGGTGAGTTGTATGTTCGAGAAATAGTATGGTTTCATGGTGTACCATGGACAATAGTTTTGGATCATGATCAACGTTTCACATCACACTTCTAGGAAGGCTTACAGAAGTCTCTTGATACTCAAGTGATTTTGAGCATGGATTTCCACCTACCGATAGATGGTCAGTCAGAGTGTACAATCCAAGTGTTGGAAGATATGTTGAGGTCTTGTGTGTTGGGTTTCAGTGGTTCCTAGGAGAATCAAAGGTCGCTTGTTTAATTTTCCTACAACAATAGTTTTCAGGATATGGTTCATATGGAACCATTTGGGGTCCTCTATGAGAGATTATGTAGGTCTCTGCTATGTTTGTAGGGGTTTGGTGAATCTGAACTGTTGGGACTGAGTCTCATGTAGGAGACATTAAAGAAAGTTAGGATGATTTAGAAAAGGATGTAAATGGATCATAGTAGGAAAAAGTCATTTTCAGATCAGAGGTGTAGACCTCTTGAGTTCGAGGTGGGTGATAGTGTGTTCCTTCATGTGTCTCCAAGGTTGGGTCACCGAAGGATTCAGAGGTAGGGAAAGTTGGCACCTAGGTATGTGGGACCATTTGATATTGTGGAGAGGATCGGGCTGGTGGCATACCTATTGGATCTTCCACAATGGTATAGTGGGATGCATGATGTTTTTCAGGTGTTGCAGCTTCGGAGGTATCAACCTAACCCAACTCACGTGATAGATGTTGAGGATGTTGAACTTAAGGATGATGTGTCCTTTAAGGAGCATTCAGTTTGTGTGGTGGATCATAGTATGAAGGTGTTGCAGTGAAAGGTTGTTCCATTAGTGCAAATACTATAGCAGTATGGGAACATTCAGAAAAACACATGGGAGAAGGAGTTAGATATGCGGGATCAGTGGCTCGATCTCTTTTCCGTGAAAGTGTAATAAAAATTGGGAGCTCGACTCAAGGATGATCCGTTATAAGGTGGGGGTTGTAAGATCCTAGATCTTGGAATGGTATGTTCTCATTTATGTTTTGATTTTAATCCCTTTTATTGGTTAAAAGAATGTTTTCCATAAGTTTAAGGAGCCTCGGAGGTGTTCTGGAGGTTCGGGACATGGAAAAGGGGGGGAAAGGGGGGTTTCTAGGTAGGCCACATGGTTTGCGCATGGTTAGTGCTAACCATGCATACATCCTAGGAAACCATGTAGGAGGTGGTATTTCGGAGAGTGGAATCTGCATGATTTGGAAAATAGTGTGGGTAAAACGTGCAGCCTAGAAAATTTAAAAAAAATTACAATTTTTTCACTTTGGGATTTTAATACCCAACTCGGGATTTCCTCCCCATTCTTCCCTCTTCAACATAGGAATGAACCAAATCTCTTGAGAGCTCCAAGAGATCAATCACCCTCGTTCTAAGGCATTTTTGGGGTCATTGGTTTCTGATCGAAGCTCTGGGTAAATCTAATCCCATCTTTGCTTCTCTTTTGAGTTTAGGGTTTGTATCTTCTTCTCCTCTCTTTCCCAAGCTCTAAAACCCTACTCTTTGAGTGAGATCTAGGTTAAATCTTCAAGGGTTGGTTGAAGTGTAATCTAAGGTCACGATTAAGAGTGTTTTCACCCACATAATCTAGGTAGGTGGTCTACAAGTTATATCCCATGGTTTATTTGTCAATTTGTGCATGTGTGGCCTTATTCTTGGGTGTCTCTTGGTATGTTTTGGTCGCCCCTGGTATGCATTGGTAAAATGGTTATTAAGAAGGTAAATGGAAACCCACACAATCCCCATGGTATACATTGAGGGTGATGAGACTAATCTAGGGCCACCCATAGGGTGCGCTGGCTTTCCCGAAGCTAGGTATTTGTGAAGAACACGTGAGGTTGTTGTGTAGTTATGTAGATCCCTTGATAAACATGTTTATGTGATTTATTATGTTGGAGTAGAATCTAGGCGATGCACCTAGGATTAATAATAACCTAAGGTACATTTGGTTAACATGGGAGTGGTTATATGGGTTGAACATGACTATGTTAAATGAATTGTGAATAGTGCTAGAATGTGTAATGGGTTGACACTTAGGAATGACGAATGGATAAATGGGTTAATATGTGGAAATTATTAAAGACCATAATGGAATGGATTATGATCCTGGTAATGAAGCCTAGTGAATTGGGCATAATGAACGAAGCCTAGTGAGATAGGCATAATGAATGAATGCTTAGTGAAATAAGCGTAATAAAAGGGAATGGGGATAAATGGCTAAATGATGTGAAATGAGTTAAATGTGTTAATGGGTTAAAGCATGGTATTAAATATCATGTTATTGTTATCGTTTATGTTTTCCTTGGGAAATGGTTGTGAAGTTGTGTGAATGGTTGATGGATACACATATATACATAGCATGTGCACATGGCTTGGTAGAGTGGGGTATTGACATGAGGTTCTACGCCCATGGGTCGAGTTATAACAGGCCTCTAAACTCCACCCCTAATGCATGGGTTAGAGAAGGGTACTGAGAGTCTATTCCCATAATGGTTGTATCCACCTGGATTGAGGCTTCAAGGTGAGGATATGTATGACATGATGAAGTTAGTCCTAGTGAGATAAGATAACAGTGTGTTTTCCTCATGCTTGTGATTATGCACTTTAAGCTCATATAACTTGTTGTGTTTAGTGAATCCATGATAAATGTGTTGGAAATAGAAAGTAATGGGACATGGGATAGAATGGTAAGATAAGGAAATAGTAATAAATGTTGGTAATGGACCTAAACTGGTTAAGGGTACTTAATATTTTCTTTTTCATTTATTATTAATTTCCCTTTTTTCATGCACAATTGTTTATACAGGATATTTTATAGACACGGTTGGTGGTGGCCTACTAAGTTGTACTCACACCCTACTTAGGAAATCGTAGGGTACCTAAGTAAAATTCATGTTTTCAAGTCATGGGAAGGTAAAAGCCTCTTGCAAGGGAGTTGGTTTGGCATGGGTGTGCATGGAGGACCCGGATTTGATGTCGGGACCATTTTGGGTATTTTGCAGTTTGTCTTTATTTTGGGTTTTGTTTAATTTTTCACTTATTGCATGACATGGAATATTTATTGATTGACATGGTTGTAACCATTTTGGGGAAATGTTGTTTATTCATGCTCTTGTATTATTGGTTATTATTCGTCTATTTTTTATCTTCTGTTGTGGCTTACTTTGATAAAATGGGGTATAGTCTCCCCAATTGACCTTTTTGACCCCCGTTGCTAGTCGGAAACCGTTAGCGTATGTAGAGTAATTCTTAAGGTCATGTAACCACCCGAATCAGCGCACCGTTTTAGTGGATTCCATTTTGGGGATGTTACACACATACAAAAGTTGTAAATAAATCGACAACTTCCTATAGAAACTGGACCCCTTCATGGGTTACCATTGCACCCAAATCCTACACAATCACAGTTACACCACATCAAACAGGTCATAGTAGTCGCTGTTATAGTATCCATCCAAGAGAAAACCCTAGCCATCAGGACAAGAGAATATTTACCACCACCTCTACTCTTCATATATTCAATTACAAAGAGGATTTAGGAGATATCTGTAGTTGCTGCAATAAAAACCAAGCTAGCTAGGATGGGGGATTTTATATCTCAATCATCCTCACCAAGGTTATCATCCTTTGAGAGGGCCCTAGGAAAATCAATAGTAGTTCTAGATCAACCCTATTCCACTGTTCTAGGGGCATTTATTTCTCAATTTCCATCTCATCAATCATCAATTCCTCAACTGGAATCATTGGATCCTCAATAATAGGATCAATAAATGATAATTTTGGCACTGGATAATCCCCATATTGTAGAGATAGGGTAATCTTCATCATCATCATAGCCGAGGGAATCAATATTATCCAGGTAAAGAGGTAAATGTCAATGGTCAACATCCCATTTATTCCTCCGCCCACCGAACAAACCTCTACTATTTTGGTCCTGCTTGGTAGTTACGACCAAAAACTCCCTCAAGGTCACTACTCATAGACCAAGATGGGAAGAGAATATATAGAAGACAATCAAACGCCATCAGGTTCATATGCCAAAATATCTTAATATGGCCAAGGGTTCAAGGAATGACCCTAATGCATACAGTGCAGAATCATCCTATTGCATCAAATGTAATAGGAAAACCACCATTGCCTAATACACCTATATGAATGTAATCATTTTAAACACAAAAATAATGTGGATCATCATACAGATATATAGGGACACAATACATAAAATATACCTTAAAAGGAAGGTGATTTGGATGCACCAACTGAAGTTCCCACACCTAGAACCAGAGGAGGTTCCAAAATTTGGAACCTCTAAATATCAAGTTTCCACCTCCATGACAGAACACTTCCAAGGATAAGGTAAAAGGTGTGGTTTTATCTCATTTTCCAGACGAAATAACTGAAAATATTTCCATAGAGTAAAAATTGTCACAATATGGGAATGAGATATAGAATCTCAAACAACTTAATTAGGAGTTACTCTGGGGAAACATTCCCACCAGGTATCATCTTTAGGAAGAGACGAATATTCTTCCCCCCATATTTGATCAACCCATAAGAGTGGAATTTGAGCATCAAACTAGCTTCATATATAGGTAGGTGGTCTACATAAATTATGAAGTCAAAAATGATCATGACTTCCCTCTATTATGGAGACAGCCTCTCCCTCAATAGGGTAATAATTCTGTCTTTTCATGAATTGGGAATCAGATGGAGATTAAAATGGGTCCACATCATCAAACCCCACCTAATACCTATATATGGTAGGAATCTCAAATGATAGTACATCTAGAATTTCTCAACATCATCAAGTCTCTGACTCCTCAAATGGAAACCATGGAAGGCAAAAGTGCACCTATACATCCTGATATGAATTCATATCTTGAATGGGTGTATGATACTTTACCTCCACACAATTTTGGCTATCATACCTTCTCACTACTGCAAATCGAGGCTTTCACTGCATCAGTTATAAGGTTTTATCAGTGCTTCAAAAGAGGTAATACAGCGAGCGATGTTAAAAGGGTGGTTTTAATAGTGCTAAAAAAGTGATGTTAAAGGAACCCTTTATCGTTTATTTTTTTAGTGTTATTAAAGGGTTCATTTAAAAACATTTTTTTGAGCACTGTTAAAGGTTGTCTTTTAACTGTGCTAAAAAGCACTGTTAAAAATTTAAAAAAAATATTTATTTTTTCACGCACCCTGACACCCCCTTTCTCATCAGTTACAGTTCTTTTATTTGTGCTTTCCACTACCCCATACTCCATCACGCACCCCACCCACTTCCTCAGTGCTATAAAGCTACCATAAATAACTACGCATACCTAGATTTGATCCCAGGACCTCCCTTATGTGACTGAATGTTGTTTACCACAATGTTATGCGTATTTCGTTGTATATTGAATGACTTTTCTATTTATTTGTATATATTGTTAGCTTATATATATATATATATATTAAATTATATTTATTTAAATATAATCTATATTAATATTCATTTATGTATATTATATTATATATATATATGTGTGTATTTATTAATACACACACTTATAGATACATAACAATTATATATACATATTATTTCATTTATATAAGTTAAATAAATTAGATAATTTTTTAATTTAAATAATATTAATTATAAATATTAAATTTTTATATTAAAAAATTCGTTTTTACATAAATATCTCGATATATGTATTTATAAAAGTTATTTATTATAAGTAAATATAAAAAAATATGCATATATTTAATTATAAATAAAATTAAATTTCGAACAATGATAAAATTTCAAAATCATAATACCAATATGAATGTAATACTTAGGAATAAATTCATTATCCATTAAAAAGGACAATAAGACCCCCTTAAAAGAGGTTGAAAATACATCAAATGTTAAAAAATCAGGGTACCCCAACTAAAAACTCATTTTTTGATCCCTTATGTTCCTCTTTTTACCTCGAAGAAATATATACCAAGGAAAACCCTAGCTAGCATGACATATATATCATCACAGGATTCGATTTGATATGTGGTAGAGCCTAAACAGACACCCAGATCAAAATTTATGGTCGTTTGAAGTTTGACTTCTATTTTTAACTTATTCTAAATATTTTATTGACTTTTTGATTTTTATTATATTTAAATTGTTATTAAATTACTATTACTCAATAATAATTATAAAATTATTAATTGAAAATAATTTTTTAATTATTTTATATGCTTTTTCACTAAATATATTATATATTAAGTGTAAATGATTATTTAGCCTTATCTAAGACAAATTTAGAAAATATATATTATATTTAAATAAATATAAATATATTTATATATTAATAAGTTATTCTTAATGATTTTTTTTGAAATATATCATTTATCAGTGCTAGTAAAAAAGCACTCATAAAGGGGGGTATTTATCAGCAGTTCTTAAAAACTCCTAATATAGACCCCCTATCAGTGATTTTTTACTAGTGCTGATAAAGTCCCCCCTTTATCAATGATTTTTTAGAAGTGCTGATAAAGACCCCCCTTTATCAGTTTTTTTACTAGCACTGATAAAGGGGGCCTTTATCATCACTTTTTCACAAGCGTTGAAAAGGAGACCCCTTTAACGTCTCTTTTTTAGCACTGTTAAAGAATCCCTTAAACAGCCCTAAAAATGCACTGTTAAAGACACCCTTTAATAGTGATTTTTTTAATGTTGACAAAGGGGGACTTTAACAGTGCTTTTATCTAGCACTGTTAAAGACCTGGCACTCAATAAACACGTTTTTGTAGTCTTTTCTCCACCTTTGATGGTGTAGTAGACCACAAATAGCATATCACACACTTTTCATCCTAATTTGGTATGATGATAGGCCCTCAAGATCAAAAGGAGGTGAAAATATGAGATGTTTTATATATAATATCATAGGGACAGCCTTACTATTGTACAGTAGTCTTCCTATGGGATTAGTTGCCGGATGGGAAGACCATTGTCATCAATTCATTTACCAGTTTAGATCCACACAGAGGAAAATAAAAAATTTCGACCTAACAAAACTAAACCAATGTGAAAATGACAGGGTTTATAACTTCATATCTATATGTAAAGGTTTAACAAATTCACTCATCATCCCTCACTCACATGAGCAATTTCTGGAACACTATTCTAAAAATCTTCAAGATGAGCTGCAAACACCTCTGATCCTAATGAAGTATCTAGGTGGGTTTTGTGAGTTCACAAAAAGGCACAACGTCTGGAAGATTACATTTATTTAAACCAACCTAAATATTGACTCATGTTCTCAACATAGGTAAAAAGTCTTATAAATACAGAAACGACCACTATTACCCTTAAACTATCTCTAGTGACCATTAAAGCACCTAGGCAGGTCCCGAACTGCCCAACACCTCTTGTCGAGTAGAAACAACAACAAAATCACCATTTTCTAGAAGCCAAAATAGACCAGGGTCTCCTATGATTTAAGGAACTGGTGAAAAAGGCATATTCCTTCCAAAATGAGTATTTCTCCGGTTATTTCCTTACATTTATAGACAATAACCTGCTCAAGATTTCATATCCCAGGAACCCCAATGAGGTCAACCTCACTGATCATCCTGACTATTTCCCTTTTCAAAAAAGGATATCTCATAACATATAGGATTTCTTTGTATTAAAATATGTCCTCCAAATCATGGTTTATTATGGATAGGTGATGTTGGATAACTCCTTAGAGGAGGAGAATTGTATAACCATCACCTATTCATAAGAATAATTTGATTGGAAGAATGTTTTGTCCAAGCATGGATATAAGTTCAACAACTAGATAACTTGAAAGACGATTGACCGAGCTCATGCCACCCTAAGAGAATAGCTTTGTAGACCCATAATGGTCTCATATTTTAGGTAGTTGATATAAAATATGTCTCTATAAGGTGGTTGCAACCATCAGACATAGGAAGAGACAGAAGATAAAGAGTCATATTCTGTTCCAATGCAAGCTCAAACTCTGGTAGATTTCATCCCTATAACATCAAAAATACGGTCACTACCCCACCTTACAAAACCCTAATTGGATAATGATTTCATATTTGGATCTCTCAACATGATACACTTAGAAAAACCCTTCTCCGATGATGAATATACCTACAAGTATGATTTCATTGCACCCAATCGAGGAACAAGAGGCTGCATAAACAGGTATCGAGGATATATGGGACAATGTGGGCATGGTTGAACCTAATGTTTTCGTCACATCCCCTCAACGGATAAATATATATATGAGACCCATGACAAATCACTCCATCGATCTCTATAGAGACATGGAATTATCCCAAAACCCTCCTATGGTTGTCTTCGCCCAGTTTTCTTACATAACCGCCTAGTGTGGGTGTGATTATCTTATCATCCCAGGCAATAAGGATGGCCAAAATGACCTATGCCACTGGAAACATATGCTCCCTCGACCTCTTCACAAGCCCCAAGAATGTCTAGCTCAAATGTCCCAGCTCCTGAGCTGTAAAACAAAAAGAAACTGAACCTTTCGAAATGATGGCCTCTAGCACAAATGTATACAATTATGAAACAAATGGTGGTTGTATTAGTCAAGATCAAAATCATTGATGCATTTCATATTTCCAAATAACTCAGGGAGGCACTTGCTGAAGCCTTCCATATCCCAGAGGAGTTATATATTTAATTCATTGTAGTTATGGTCAATCAAGTGGATACCACACCAGTAGAGTGTCATGTCACCATCTCATATACAGACCATGTGTAGGAAGACATCATCCAGGGACACGCCAACCCCTATATGTTTCTAATAGACACAATAATGTTGAAATCTAAAGGAATCAAATTTAAAATGTTTTTGGAATCAACCTCATCCTGATTCAACCCCTTTTATGTTTGGGGTATAGTGAAGGGGATTTGTATACCAAAAATATTACAATTCAAGGGTATGATAAGAGTGGGAAAAGGCCTCTCAGGAAGATCATTCTCAAAACTCAATTTGGGGATCTCGCATATAACACCAATTTTATGGTTATCTATAAAGACACCATCAATGTTTGAAATACCCCATCGATTGGAAGGTCTGGATATTACATGGTGACAATTCCCCCTTAAAAACATTCAAATCCATGTATGATGAGTCAAGTTTCTACAAATGGTAAGGAAAATACCCAATGATGGATGATGATATATAGGTTTTATCCCACAACGTCTTAGAGACTGCCCCTAAAAATCCTTAGAATATGTTTGACATCAACTATGTGATCCCCGTAAATCTAGTTGAGTCAATATACCTGATCCAAGATGTCCAAGCCCCTTTTTTACCCAGTGACAATGAAAAAGAAAATAAACTCTTAAATATCTCTATAATGACTCTGGCAGTAGGGGATGATAATGTCTTTTCTTATTGACTCTATCACCATGACAGTGATATAGATGTCCCTAGATTACCAACTTCATTTGAAAATACCTCCACATACTCAAAGGTGGAAGTAGAGGAGGATGAATTCAGGAACACCCCTCTTGTATTTGAGGAAGGTTTCTCCACCACCATTGATGAGATCATGCAGTTAAATCTGGGAACATAAGAATACTCACAACCTACACTGATTAGCGCTACCGTGCCACTCAAGGATAAAGAGATGTACATTGAATTTCTAATGAAACACTGATATATCATCACTTAGAACTATACATAAATTCCTAGACTGAATCCATATGTTTCTATACACCATATCATCTTACATGATGACCATTGAGGTTTCAAGAAGTTATCTAGAAGGATGCACCCCTATCATGCTACCAATGTAGAGGTGGAAGTTGACAAATTGATCAAATCCAAATTTGTCTAAGAAGTTCAATACCCAAGTTGGATCACCAACATCATCCCAATCAAGAAGAATAAATGGTAACATTATAGTATTCATCGACATTAGAAACCTTAATCGACACTACCCAATGGACAATTTCCCATTACCGATAACAAAACTCTGAATCAGTGCAACTATTAGATTCTAGTTTTTCATCTTCATGTATGGGTATTCTGGGTACAATCAGATAAATATGGCCCATAAGCTGAGGAATTCACTACCATTATAGAACCCCAAAGGTTCTTTTTCTATCAATTCATGCCCATTGGATTAAACAAATATAGAACTACATATCAACACACCATGTGTCATATCTTTAAGACTTTCTTAGGAATAATTCTTAATGTTATGTTGATGACTTGGTGGTCAAATCTAGAAAATTATGTGATCACTTCATGGATCTTCAAATATAATTCGATGAGCTATGACAGTATAATATGAAGATGAATCCTCTAAAATTCACTTTTGGGGTAACATCAAGTAATTTCTTTGGATTTTTGGTATGTCATCGTGGCATTAAGTTAGACCCTAAAAATACCATCACAGTCTTGGAAATTTCAGCCCCTCGTTATCTCAAAGAGCCGAGGGGGCTCCAAGGAAACCTTGCTTGCATTAGGAATTTCATAGCCAACCTTTCCAGAAAATATATTCCCTTCACCAAGATAATCATTAATGGAATAACCTATCAATTGTATGATGATGACAAAGAAGCCTTTGAGATTATCAAGAAGTATCTGATACACACACCGGTCTTGATGCCACCCGTGGAAGGAAATCCACTCATCTTATATGGGTCCACCATTGAAAAATTTCTTAGAACTCTCCTCGCATAGAATAATTATATAGGGAATGAGAACAGTCTTTACTACCTCATCTAGAAAATTCTTGGAACTAATACTCAATACTCAGATGTCAAGAAGAATTGCCTCACACTCATCATTGTAGAGAAAAATCTTATACATTACTTGATGCACCCCGAAGTCTATTTGGTCTCTTATATTTATCTACTCAAGTATATCCTTGAATATATCATTCTGAATGGGATATTTCTTGATAGGTGGTCTTTCTATAACAGTATGATATCCAGTTTATATCACATAAGTAAATGAACTGAAAGTCCCTAGATGATTTCCTAGCCACATATCCCTCCTTAGAAATCACTTCAGTGGACACTAAACTTATAGATGATGATGTTTTCTATTCCAATGACACTCCCCAAACATGGGATATGTATTTTGATGGTGCATCCTATAATACTATTATAAAAGGATGGAAGATCCAAATCTCAATCGAGTTGTCTTAGGGACTGTATTTTTTTCTCCAGAAAAAGAAATTTTTATCTACTCTTTCTCACTATTTGAAGGGTGTAAAACTATTGAGGTTGAATACCAATCCATCATCACTATCTTGGAATTATCCTTATAGCTGCAAATATCCTACCTAAACATCAATGGGGATTCATAGATAGTGATAAATTAGATCAATGGTGAATATTCTATCAAAAAGGAATAATTGGACCATCTCACTGGCTACATTATGGGATTAATGGAAGTATTTATTTTTCAGCCCACATTATATCATGTTCCATAATCACATAATACTATTTTTGATGCATTGGAAAAAATTTCCACAGTCTTGGATGAACCTAATCACGAGGAACCAATCTTTTGCATCATGCAAAGAAAAATGGTCTCATCAATCACCATTTATGCCATGAAAGAAATCAATCCGGTCAACACCCCCCCAGAGCATGATGAACCAATATCCACCCCTATATGGATAGAACCCATAATAGGTTATCTCCATAATGGAATGCTCCCAACATACCAATAATGAATGGAATGTATTAGGCAGAGATCAGTGAAATTTACCCTATGGGGTGGTCTAAATGAGAAAAAATCTCTCCATAATAGATGATTTGATAGAATCCTCCTCATATTTATATCAAAAAGTCTGATTCGGGACCCCAAGGAATAATTACACATAGGCTTCTATAGAATTCATCAATCTGGGACCAGGCTCTCCCACCAAATTAAGTGGCATGATTACTACTAGAAACCCATGATACAATACTATGTGGAATTCACCAAGAAATATCATGCATGCCAGATCCATGAAAACTATATCCATCAACCCCCAAAACTTTTACATACAGCTAAATATTACTAGCCATTTTTCTCATAGGGAATGGATGTTGTGGGGATATACCCCCATGCACATTTAAGTAATTCAAGTACATCCTTATGACTACCAACTTATTTTCTAAATGGGTTGAGGCAATACCCCTCAAAGAATTTGGGATGAATAACATCATAAACTTCTTAAAGTCCAATATCATCCCTAGGTTCGGAGTCCCTCACACAATACCAATGGAAAACGGTGCCAACTTCTATTCCATAGAGTTGAAGAAATTATACTAGGAGTAGCGCGTCGATTCCAATCATCCATCCCTCTATCATGCAGTAGTAAATTGATGAATAAAGGACTTCAAAAAAACTCTATAAATTATACTCCATAAGACGATGAATAAGGATAAGAAGTCCCAATTGGACATGCTCCTTCATGATTTATGGACCTACCACAACACCACACGTACTAATATACATTAAATTAAGTATTTATTTGTGTATGGAATTGATGCATTGTTACCTATAGAATTATAGTGACCTTCACTCTGAATATAAATTTCCAGAAAACTCTTGGATGATGAGTAATCAAAAAAGTGACTGGATGAGCTAGAGTGTCTTAATAAGAATAGGTTTCATACATTGCACAACCTTGAAGTTCATCAGAATCAAATCACACTAGCCTTTAATAAAAATGTTTTCCTCTATTCGTTCCTCTTAGGAGAACTGGTGTTAGATCTCAAAACTCTAATGATACCAGGAAAGAAACCTTTGAAGCTATAACCCAAATGGGAAGGACCCTATATCATACATTAGTTATATCAAAATGGATCTTACTCATTGGTAATAGTGTATGGGGAGCATTGAATTCCCCCAACCAATGAAATGTTTTTTAAGAAATACTTTGCAGAGTTTTCATGAAGTGTCTCTCGTCCTAGTTTAATGACGTTAAAATACACAAATACATCCTAGGAGCAAGAAATTAAACTACAGAGTGTCTCTCATCCTAAAATTATGAAGTTAAATAGTACAGAAGATTTCCTAACCACATTCCATTAAACAACACATGAATCATAATCTCACTAAAAATTCACCACACACAATCTAGATCGGTGTGAGATAAAGATGAAATGCCTCTATCCATGTGTGAGAGTCGGATCCACATAGGGAACCTTTTCATCCAAGAACTACATGTGGATTTATTATTTCCATCTTCGGATACATAGTAATGCCTATAGATTCATTCTTATACCTATACTCAATATTAATGTCCTTTCATATTGGGTGACCCACGTCCTTACGACAAGATGTTAAACTACACGGATAATTTCCTTATCATGCAACACTAGTCTACATGGTTTTTTAGAACTATGTACGGCTTGATTCTCATTATAATGAGATACATAGGGATTCATCGATCCCATTTCTCAACCCAAACACCACAAGATAGAAAATTCCCTTTTATATTATAGAATTACTTCCATGTCGTGAGACGAACCTTTAGCATTCCTTATTTTTTACACTAAATATAGCTCACATGAGTTTTGTAATTTTCGTAAGGGATTTCCAGAATGGCTAGGACATATCATCTCATGATGGGGTTATTAGGATCCTACATGAAAGACCTTAAAAAGAACACCCTGATTCATCATCACGTGACATTAAACTATGTGGTTGATGCATATTTCATGATAAGAAACAACACATAATTGTGGATCTTTCTCGAGACGACCACTATCAATGGTTTTCATATCCCACCTCACCTCCATTAAAGAACTATTTGTGGCTTGATTCCTTTAATAACATGATATGCAGTGATTTCTAGATCTCAAATCCTAATCCTAGTTATAACAATCAATCGAAACAATGACCCCCTCTATAAACGGGTTACACCTGCGTAGAGTGTTTCACATTCAAGAAAAATGTTAGTCTTGATTTCTCTTAGAACGGTATACATAGTGATGCCCAAAAATTAATTCTTTGGCCCAATCACACTATTCTATTTTCATTTTGGGGATCTTATATCATTTCTGTATGATTTTAGACTATATTTTTTCTCAATAACTATGTATTTCTTGATTCCTGACATCACATAATACGTAGAGATGCCTAAATATCTAATCTTGGGCCTAGTCACAACAAATAAACATAAATATGCCCCCCTCTCAACATATGGGTCAGACCTGTGTATAGAGATTTTATCCAAGAACTATGTGCGGCTTGATTCCAGTTGTCACAGGATACATAGTGATGCTCAGATCTCCAATCCTAGGACCAATTACAATAATTAATGGGAAAAATAACTCCCTATGTGTACATTTTAGACCTTCATAGAACATTTATCATTAAATAACTCCATGTGTATTGATTCTTGTCATCATAGGATATATAGTGATGCCCAAATCTCTAACCATGGGATCAACTACTACAAAAAATATGAAAATTCACCCTCAAAGGAATAAGTTTTGAGTCATAAAAGCTCATTTTCCCTGCATATGAGTTAGATATACATATGTATTTCTTTCTCACATAATGCTTCTTGCACAAATTTTCATGTTAGTTCCCACATCCTTATCGCACGATGTTAAACTATAAGGATAAAAATACATCCTTACTACATGAAGTTAAACTAAAAGGAAGTTTTCCTAGCTGCATGACATCAAAACTTCACGAAACATAATCCCCACTACATGACATTAAAATTTTCAGGTCATCACCCATCATCATTCCTTATCAAATGACCACAAGATCCTTACCCTGGTCAACCAGAGTATGTGGTGATTACGTCATCTTTTAAGCACCTTAATTCATAAATCACACTTCATGTATTGAGTGAATTTGGTTTCCAAAAACCTTATATATCCCTTGGAAAGAAAAAAATCTTTCTGTTTGACCAGGCTATCAATGGATAAGGTCTAAGACCTAATAACCAGAGACATCTAGTCCATATATAAAGAGCTTTATGACCCTTTTGAGCCTGATGTCACCATGGTAGAACTCATCACCTAAGGTTTTTATGGGATATCTTTGGTAATATTGTCTCATATCATTAATCATGACATGAGATCCTCAAGACGTGATTTAAAACATTTTCATCTCCCTCTCAGAAGGATGTTGGAGTAATTTTGAACCTGTGTATCCTAATTGGGCTCTTGTGTAACATTTCCCTCATATTAGGTTCATATGCATCATGAAACTAAAATTTTCTCACTTTAATAAAAAAAATTGACCATAAACTCAATATTTTGATGTTATAAATCACAAGACCTTAAACTTATAATGAAATAGATAGAAAACTTTTCAATTTGAAAACCTGAAAAGGGAGACCTAAGAAAAATTCAATTATTTTCTCACTAAACTCTTCATCTATAGAGTTTAGGAAAAACATTGGGAAAAAATAAATGAGGTATAAAGGTCATAGATCACACTTTATGGCTCTAGTAAAAGTCAATCTATTCTCATTGGACTCCCTGGTATAGGAAAAGTTAGAGTAATGTTTTTCACATCTCCTCATCGTGATAACATGTTTATTAGGTGGTGACATGACTTTTAGGGTGCTCAAATACTTGTGAAATATTAAAAATTTCAGAAACCACCTTCATTAATTTGAATTCTAAGATGATATAACATGTTCCATGAGTTTATATCCTCCTCTTGGAACCCCATGAATCATCAGACTCTTTTCCCTTTACTCTTCCCTGTAGAAAATTGTAATAGGGATTGACTCATCTGAATGGATTGTTGGATTCGTGGAGGGACCCCATTAAATCTAGGTGTTACTTTTCAAAATGTATGTAACATTAGGGGCCTCTTAAATTATGTATGTTTGACCTGTACCCACCATTTTTCACATTCAGTTAACTTAGATATTCCTAAAATATTATTTATAATCCCTTTGAACAGACTATTCAAGAAGGTTCAACATCTTTAACATTACTTCACCATGTATTATACCCCTTCTCAAAATAGTAATGAGACACTTCAAACCCAATCCTTTTGATGACCCAAACCTTCTAAATCAAAACCACATGGTGTAGGGCCCGATCTTCACAATTTAAGAGCTAAATTTTCCTAGGGTTCCATAACCCTTCCGGGATAGTACTCCTTCCCATACCCTACTTCATTAACCAGAAGTTTGAGTCTTTAAATATCTTTCATAGACCTAGGAAAAGAGTTTGGATCAAATCTACTTTACCTTTAATGTAATCCTTATAGATTCATGCGTAAGGGCTTTAACCTACCAATTAGAGTCATCTCCTCCTTATAGGAAAGGAACTCCATTCCTTGTGAGCCATGGTGGCACCGGGGAGAAACTCAATAACTTAGGGTATTTTGGGTCACCCCTAGTATGTATACATCATTCTATGATTCATAAATTAAATATCCTAGACACATGATTTATACAACTTGTATTCCAATTATCCTAATGGATATAGCTTCCTTAATATTTTATCCTCATCCAATTCTACCCCATAAATCTTAAATGGACCTTCGAAAAGAGTGGGGACACCTCTATTTGATCATGTTATCGATGCATAAAAGGTTGAGACCTACCAACCAAAGGCATGTCCTCCTTGCAGGAATGGAACTCCAATCCTCATGAGCCATAGAAACACTATATCAGAACTCAGAACCTTAGGGTGTTTTAAGTCATCCCTAGCATGTTTTCCTCATATTCCATGATCGTCGGTCAAGTCCTTGTAGTAAGACATTAAAATTCATGGAATCTCAAGGTCTGAGATAAAATACCATAAACTACAAGAATAAATGTTTTGAGCTAAAAGACCCTAAACTTCATCAATAAAAGGTCTAACCTAAAATACCCTAAACTATAGAAATAATAGGTCCAAACTAAAATACCCAAAACTAAAATGGTAGAAGGTCTGAGATAAAAGACCCTAAAATATAGTAATATAAAGGTCTAAGATAAAAGACCCTAAACTAAAATGAAACAATGATTTAGTCTTCAATAATGAAAAAAGATACAAGTATTGTGAGTCCCCCTATATGGATTTAGAAAAAATCAAGTTATGGTCTCTAAGTCCATCTGATTTGGAAAAAGATAATGTAATCTCCCTCTGGGAAATATATTCTACCCAAACTATCCTTTTGTTATTTAGTTAATCTCAAGATAACTAGAGTAGATACACTGATGAGGAATCTCATGCTTGTTGGAATTCATGAGAAATTTATCAACAATAATCTTTTAGAATATAAACCATCAAATGTAGACATTCAAGTTTACTTGATATTATGTAAAGAGTGGGTATCATTGATGATTAATGCAATATCAGACCAATGAAATTTTATGCAAGAAACAATAATTCTAATAGGTTCTATTCATTAATATTATACAAGATTAGGAATCTCCACATATCATAGTCTCTCCCACGAATATATAAGACAAGGAAAAGTTTCAAAATTAAAAGTCCTTTACAAGATGTTCTCATAGGAGTCTTTGAACTCTTTAAGACTCTACTCCAAGGAGGTAAGGGATTCTTATAATTGATCAGTATATTTGGTTTCTGCCTTTGAAATATACTAAAAATACTCTACCATATAAATAGTGTCAATCCTTCCCTTCTCCACCATGTTAAGGATTCCTTATTTCTCCAGTATAGTTTCTTATGATATCTGAAGTGCATGATGAAACTTGGATAATTCTACTTAAAGATTACTAATCATGGATTGAAGATGGTCAATATCATACTTCCTAGTGTTGAACATATCTCAAAGAGTTTCTACCTCCACCACTCACTAATAAGATTCATTTAAGGGATCTTTACATCTTTACTTCACTGAAGATGAAGCCTTAGCAGCTACAACCCTCAATTTCAAGGGACTTATTATTCTCTCTCAAAAAAATCACATCCTTCACATAGGCATGAAGGATGGTATAGTCAAAACCCTCATAAAAAAGGGTGGACAACATAAATCAGAGGTGACCCAACTAGTCCTTCAAAACTTCTAAAGGATTCGCAGAAACTAAGATCTAGATCTCCCTCCATATTATTCACCGCATTGATTAGTAAAATAATGCAGGCCTCGGGCCTTGATCTAAACCCATCTTGGGAAAATTAATATATTCCATGACTAGGTATCTAAGAAAAGGATACATTCTCATAGTCATTGACAAAGAAGGAAGGGATCTAGACTATACGTTGATCAAATTTGTTGGATGAATTCCCAATGAAGCGGGGATTAAGGCACTACAAAAAAGGGAACAATGGTTTATTGGAAAAAGAAAAAAATGATATGGTATCACCAAATAACCAACAGATATAAACTTTGTTAGAAACATAACTTTATCAATTTAATTGCAGGTGATTTCTGTTTCCTTAAACCCATCCTTTAGTGAAGAGGTGACAACCTCTTGTGATGAGCGGCTTTATGGAACCTCTGGTTCTTTCACTAAAGATATGATTTAATCACCACCTTTGAGGGATAATAGAACATAAGTTACTATTATTTGAAATGACACAAAGTGAATAAAGTTTCTATCTTCTAAAGAAGTATTCACCTTCTCTAATACTCACCTCCATCAAGGCTAACTTAGCATTAGAATCGCTACATATATCAGAGTCCAACAAAAGAGTGTTCACCCATGATGGATCAAATGGTGTAATCGATTTGACATCTAAAAAAATAAATGGGTGCAGATGATATGGAACCACATTAATATCTACTTTATGATGGGCTAGCTCTAATATTGAAGGGTCTCTTAAAGTAACCAAATTATTTCCTACATCTTCAAGATCAGATATGTACTCCTCTAAGTAGGATCAGTGGGAGCATGCACATTTTTGAAAAATCAGGATGTGGTACTGGGATAATACAAAATAAGAAAAGAGTGAAATGTTATATTTACTTGATTTTTCCATGAGAAAAGGATATGGAAACTCATAGTGCATCCTTTTCACCTTCCATTCTAGGGAATTCTCCCCAAAAGGTGTTGAATCCAAATTCATTTCTCCAAAAATGACAATTCCACCCTCATCTGGGCCAGTTGACCCGGGGATCCTTCATCATCGGTCCCCCAGTCACTACCAAATTTATCTCCAATAGTCGTACCCAAGGGAGAATATATGAGGGATGTAAGGAATGGATGGTATTCTACATCCTCCTAATGTGTCCAAAAAAATACAAAGGATGTTGGTACAGTTGCAATGGAAACACAAACCTTTAAGAATATTAGTGATTTTAGCCTTACCTCTACCTATATAATGGGATAGCCATGTTTTTCTACAACCATTTGTAGTATTCCATACACTAAAATTTGGTAAATCATAGGTTAATAGAAAACGTGAACCTTGATGATTTTCAACATTATGTCAAGGTCTTGGAAGAAGGCCTTGACCTCCTCTTTTTGGTCTTTGAAAGTGATGACCAGAGGGGTGGTGATATGGGTGAAACCTTCCAAAGTTAGTTCTGCCAAACGCATTTTTCCCCCAATCTCAGCCTATGAATTCATAATTCTATAATTTTTCCACTATCGAGATGTTATAGGAAATAATAATGCTGATGTTACTTCACACTCTATCACCACACTCGTTTTGGTCACATTATTCGATGCTTATAATGGGAATAAGAGTAATGATAAATTCCTTACCTCTTTATGGGGTGCTTCTGGGGTTGTTGGTCCTCTCGAAATGAGTTACTTTCGGAGCCTAGGATTTTCTTCACCATTCTATGGTAATTGGGAATCTTCTATTAATAGTTTATATAACATCCCATTAGGATGTGAGTGGATCCAAACCTCAACGCAATGTTTGGATAAACCAATTTCTACATCATGGGAAGGATTACCTCATCCCGGGTATCCTCCCTAGTAAACATCATCCAAAACTAACGAGATACCATCAGATGCTCCTCGGATCAAACATGAATAGGGGGATGAAATCTTGAATAAACACATACAAACTGATGGATAAATTGATAGTGTCTATCATTTGAAGAGGATTTCCTCATTAAAATGACCAAAAAGTATTACCTCATGAAGTGACATCATATAGTCTTGGGCCTCAATGATGGACCCACCGTTATCAACTATATTACTTTTCATCAATAGCCCATGGGGTTTGAAGGAAGAATGGTCATGGCGGCCCATGAAGTTCAAAAACTCATAATCATTTGTTGTAATAGGTCTTAACATGCTAATTCACTTTAAGTATGGTTTGAAATGAACTTTGGGTATGCTCTGGACCATTAGATATTCATAGCCTCCAAGATGAGCCCCCATCCAATCCTAGAATACTTGAAAGGTGACTAAGATACTATGAGGGTCTTTTCCCCTATAAATATGGTGTAAAGGTGGTAACGTTTTTCCAACATCGGGTTGGCTAACCCGACATGCTTCCCTCCTTCCATGGAAGCTTCCATCATTAAGGGGAGACCCTAACTACACATTTCTTCTTTATAGGGAGTAAATATCAACTCAGGTACATAGAAAGAAAATAGACCAGTTGAATTGTCTCAATGACATGAGAAACAACCTCCCATCCAAAGTTATTGAATCACCCTTCTTTAACTATGGGATAATTAGTGCCCTGTGCACCAAATGAGTCCTTCATAGGGAAGGCCTTTGAATTCTTGGACTTCAACACAAAATAGGATTTCTTGATGAAGTATTCCACCTAAGTCTTGAATAGGATATCTACCCTGGGAAGTGTCTCCTTTGGGAGGGCCATTTTAGCCAACCTGATCAGCTCTAGGGTGAGGGGAGGAGTCCTCTATGAATTATCCCATGAAGATGATGGGGGAAACTCATCATACATATCACCCAACATGGGTGAACATTATAGCTTCTCTACGTCACAGAGGTTGATACCCACCTCACAATGTGTGAGTTGGAGAGTGTTCGTGTCTAGACTCTAGTAGCTGAATAGGTCCAACATCAGGCCCTTATTTCAATAAGGAAATTTTTTCAATATCCATATGTCTTCATAAATACCATTATAATTCATCTCTATGGAAAAATTATAAGCAGTGTATTTCACTAATATGGTCTATCCCCAATCCATTCCACAGTTTCCCCCTGATCGAAAGTCCCAGTTGGGAACCCACCTAAAATTCTAGCTGGTGGAGGACATCTGTATTATAAAGCAGAACATATGGATATCTGAATTAGGTTCATGATTGTTCTTATAAAATTTTTTGGGAATTAATATCAATATATACCCATATGTACACTGTACCTTAGCAATAAAATGGAATGCTTGAGGGATGTTCACTCGAAAGATGTTATGGGTTTTCCAAACCCAATAAGGAGGTATTAATGATGATTGTAGAGAAAGGATGTGAGTGTTATTGGAAAGACCAACCCCATAAATGATAATAAAATATGAAAGGTTATAATCCCAAAGTTTTTTTCCCATCAGGTCTACTAAAATCCTATGAAATGACACAGCGACATGGTGGAAAGCATTATCTAGACTTGCTATGATAGAATCCCTATGAGTGATCACTGCTTTAAACTTTTTCTTTGAAGACATGTTGGAACTATGATGAGATCCGAAATAAATATAAATAAAATAAATAATTATAAGTTAGATAAGTGAAATACCATCAAAATAAATATGCAATTTTGGTAGTATCATGCGCATTTCATGAATCATCAAAGGGATTCGCAATCGCATAAAGGACTCATGAAACCCATCGATTGTAAATATATCACAGAAAACATAAATACATATAACATCACATGATTTCATGATCATTCACAAGAATCTTTATTGCATGACCCTGACATGGTCATGTGATCTACATAATAGTAGAAGGATCATGAAATCGAGTCAAAAGATCCCTTGAATCCTTCAAAGAAAACCATGCAGCTGTATAGCCAAGGCTCAACGAATTACCAAAGATGGATTAATTTTATGTTTGAAAATTCATATGAAAAAATAAATTAATGTAAATCATTTCTTGTGAAATGGTCTCATGAATGGATCCCACAACTAGTTCTCATGGTAGTTCTTGTGAAAGGGTCATGTAATTTAGGCAGATCACAAGAGATCTGAGATTTTGGTATCTGATGAATGAGAAACTCTATATTCCAATATTTGAAGTTTCTTCTCCAGAATACTAAATGTATCCCATAATATTAAGCATCACCCAAGACACTAATTGGCGATGGCACCAAAGCCTCAGGTGATCATTTACTTTTCTCATAATTGAGGCCTAATCCCCAAAAATGTTGCTCTAGAGGGGGGGATTTGTTGATGCCTACCAAATGAAAATTAGAAAATCCACAAAATAAGAAATATCTAAAATTTGGGAATTATTCTCCGTACAAATAAAAGGAAGAAAAGGCATCCAATACACACGAATCGTGTAACCTATAGCATGACACATGATCGTATGACCTTTGGAAGGTCATGAAAACATCTCATGTGTAGCATATATCTTGAAGGGATATCATGTGGATACCCTTTTATAGGAACTTATTCTCCTAAAAAGACATCTGTTACATTCGTTGATCATGTGGGGGCTACCAGATGAGTTCATCCATATCACGTGACTTGTCAATTGTCATATTCCTAACAAACCATCCAAAATTCCTTGTAAAATGGAGATAAAAATATCCAAATGGTAGTGTACTTTCATGGTTCTAAACTTCATGATACATTCCCATGTGATTTTAAAGACATCAAACAGTTAATAGAGACATGTATGCCTTATCGTGTAAGAGCCTGATGGCATGTCACCCTCATCACGTGAAGGGTTTTGAACATGTCTAGGTGGTCCTGTGCTTCACATTCTGACTCCAAAGACAAATAAGAGGTTTTTCCATGATAATGCTCATGAATCATCATTGGAATCATTTTTGGTAACACGGTGTATCATGGTTTGAGAGAGTTATCTTCTTCTAAAACACTCATACAACCCCAAAAAAATACCCAACACTTGTAAAATAAACACGGAAATAAAATAGGGAAATGATGGGAGATTCTTACAAAGGGTAGATATACTAATCCTATGAGATTAGATTTATAATCTATGTTTGATCACCATTGATCAGGTGAGATCCCCCTTGACAAGTCAGATTGATCTCACAAAGGCCCCCTCGCATGCCACCTTTGTCTTGTGGAAGGTCTTGGACAAAGCATCCAAGATCACATGAGAACTTTTCAACAGGTGTCTCAATATCATCAAGGTCCCTAGACATGTCGACCTAACATTGTAAAATACCCTTAAAATGTCCATATAATTAAAAAAGATCCATTTGATTGGCCAAAATCCAATAAAAGGGGCATTTATGGGATGTTCTTACAGTCACCGAAAAGCATGCAACACTTATAGTAGGATTTCATGAAGTGCATAACATCAAATCCCTCCACCGACTCCAGCTTGAATATTTGTGATACTCACTATGAATAGTGTAATATAATTGGGGTGTTGAGCCCTGTAAATTCTCCACCCCAGCATGAAAAAATATTTCCTTGGATCCATGCACCAATGCTCCCAGGCATTGGAATAGACTTCTCAGAGTAGATGATATTTCAATCAAAAGGTCTTCCTCTAGGTAGAGAAATGTGGAACAACCTAAGGAATCTTGAGGTATGTATAGTAACTCTGTGTGATGGCTTGAGATCAAGATAAGGTCAAATAGACAACTAGTCTAGGTCAAGAATGAGTATCAGAACCTGAAAACTTTTTCCAGCCTCCATATTAGGGAAACCTCAGTGTGTAAGCCCTAATCAGTGGAAATATATGACTTCCTCTATATTATAGAAACCTCAATGTGTAATCCCAGACCAACTGAACTATGAGAACATTTATTTCTTAAATAACCAAGATACATAGGATTCCTTTTTAAGTCCCAAGCTCAAATAAATATCCACTTTATGGAAATTTTCCCAATTTATCTAATATTTAAACCATAAAGACCTAATAATTTCCATGTGATGATCATTCTACCTCATCCATCAGTAGACTGAGAAGTCAACTAAACTTTGATTACTTTGATTCCTACTATAAATAGGATTTGTAGGACACCTTTTTAAGGTCTGAACTCCATTTTAAACATCCATGGGGTTTTCCTATAATGAATTTTGTGGGATTACACTGATTCATGAATCTATATTTAGTGATATTGATTACTTTTATTCCTACATCTATATTTAGGGAGATTAATTACTTGTTATCCATTTTTTCTCACACTAAGCTTGGCTTGTATGGGATTAGGGATTTTCAATTATCATATCATTATCATCATGAATATCCACCATCTAGGGAAACCTCATTTTGTAACCCCCAATGAATGGAATGATATGAATTCCCCCATATAAAGTCATCTACATTGGGGCCATCCCTAAGGTCATGACGAAACTATGATGAATTTAATTCCTATCATAACTAGGATATGTAGGAAATATCTATGATACTTGAGCTCAAATACCTTGTTCCTAATTTACCTCATATATATCATTTTTACATGTTGTTAAACTTTTTGGTTTTAATGAACTATGTGGTTTTTGATTCTTGTTATAAAAAGCATACATAGGACACATCAAAATAGATTAATCCTTCCTTGGCATATTAGATTCCTTTCTATATGGTAGTAAAATTTGAAGTACCTAGTGATATTTATTCAACATATAAATAGCTACCCATTAGTGATTGATTGATGAATAACCATGGATACATACAGTTTGTATCGCTAAAACATTCCCCTTCACATATGGAAGGGTTAAACCTATGATCCTTTTTTAGGGTTACTGGTCTCGTATCAGGATTAGGAATAGATTCATGAACATATCCTAAATCTATAAGATATTCTCAATGTATGAATCAATTCCCCCCAAAATAGTTTGATGTGCCAAACCTTCAATCCTCTCGGCCAATGAAAGTTTCTAAGTGTCATTGGGTTTGAAACCTCAATTGACTACCTACCATTGGAAAGAATTTTTGTACCTATTTATGGATGTGGGAACCATTGGGAGTTTCTATGAAAGGTAAACATGAATGGTGAACCTGATGTAAATGATTGTATAGACACTAACCCCCCCCCCTACAATCAATCATCGAGAAAAACCAAATCACCATCAACATTCATATATCATTTTCCTGATGAAAAAGTCTTTTAAATAAAATCAATGGAATCCCCCTCATTTATTTCTCCGGTTGTGGATCTATATTAGTACATCTTTTAAGATGACTTAAAAGGACTTCCCAAAAATATAGGAGTTGATTTTGAGATAGTACTCATGTCAGGTGTGTAGGCCATTTTTGATACCACCATATTTTATAGTGTTATCCAAGTTAAAATAACTAAAAGTGAAAATCAAGGATGTGGAATGGAAGGGTTTTATCTGGTTGAGTAAATCATCATGGGGTGAATCTATTTTTTATCTAAGAAGTATTATGCTAGTCATTGACTATGTATAGATTATCAGAAGTTGAAACTAGTGATGATGAATATCATGTATCTTTTTAAAAGGATCGAATACCTCTTCTATTAATTGTAGGGAGACCGATGGTTCTATAAGATTGACCTTCGATCGGGTCATCAGCAGTTGTAGATTAGATAGGAGGATATTCAAAAGAGTGTGTTTCAAAGAATTTATGGTCTATATGATCATTTAGTGATTACATTTAGATTGAATAACATGCTAAAAGAGTTCCTGGCTCCCATGAATAATATCTCTAACCCATATCTCGACTCATTTTTCATGGTGTTCTTTAAAGACATCTTCATTTACTCACTAAACCTATATAAACATAATAGTCATCTTGATATAGTCTGGATTATGCTTCAAGCATAGTAGTTTTACGCCAAACTATTGAAGTGAATCATTTGGATTATTGAGATGAAATTCTAAGGGCATGTAGTGTATGATATATGTATATCCATCGACCCATAGAAAGCTGAGGCAATGATGTCCTGGACATGTTCACAGAAAATATTCGAGATCAAGAGATTTATGGTTTTAGAGGGGGTATTATTGGTGTTTTATCAAGGACTTTTTCCCTTTATCAAAACCTATGAATGTGCTTACAAAGAAAGGGGTGATGTTTTAGTGGTTGGGACAATATTAAGAGGATTTTCATGAGATAAATATGAGGTTTAGTATAGCCCAGATATTGATACTTCTTTATTTGGGAATTGGTTACATCCTTTAATGTGGTGTATCAGGCATTGGTTTGGGGGAAGTATTGATGCATAGGGAGTAGGTAGTAACTTATGGGTCATTTCATTTGTGAACTCGTGATTGTAACTATCCTACATATCACTTGGTTCAAGTGTTTGTGTTTATGATTAGAAGTGTTTATGAAATTATCTCTTCGATGGTAGGTTTTTTTCTATATGGATCAATAGATTCTTTTGATATATATTCAGAAAATGAGACCTAAATCTAAGGTAAATGTGTGGGGTAGAGTACCTATAGATGTATGAATTTGATATAGATTGGGCATTAGGTAAAGGGACCTTCATTGTATATTCTCTTAGCCTTAAGACATAAGTAACTCAAGATCTGGGTGAAAAACATATGGATGAAAATGGGGTTGATTATCTTGTTGGATGATTGAAGCATGGATAATTCCAAGGATTGGGGATTGATAATGTGTTCTCTATTAGTGATCACATATTCTATAGTAGACTGGTTAAATGAAAGTTAGGCTTCTGACCCTGAGTGTATTGAGATACAGGAAAAACTAGCAAGGGCTGAATTGATACCCAAATAGTTGATGGGTGGTGATGATGTGATCTTAGTACATTAGAGAGTTTCAGTCCCTACTTCCATTAGTGAAGATCTGATGAGATTCTTCCATACTTATAAGTTGGCATTATATCCTATTTTGAAAAGGATGTACCATGATCTTAGGTGAAATATCTAGTGTTTGGGGATGAAGAGAGATATTACTGGATTAATTTAACGATACCTTACCGTCCAAAGGATAAAGGATAAGCACTAGTATATCAGTAGTTTTGTCCAGCCACTTCCTATACCCTTGTAAAATTGGGAGGACCTAATGATTGATTTTTTTATAGGTTTTCCTAGGAACCTTAGGATTCATAAATATTTCTATGTAATTTTTGATTGGATAATTAAGGTTTCTCACTTTTTACTGATTTTTAAGCCTCGCCGAATAAATGAGCAAGGAAATTTTCATGTATGTTAGATAGTATGCATGCATGGAGTTCCCTTGACAATTTTATCTAATAGAGAATCATGTTTTACATCATGGTTTTGGAAGGGCTTATAAAATTCCTTATAGACTTAGCTGATATTGAACACAGTGTACCATCCATAGGTGGATGGACAATCTGAGTAGAAGATACTTATATTAGAGGATATTCTTCAATCTTGCATTTTATAATTCAGTGGATATTGGGATGATCACCAAGCCTTGGTTGAGTTCATATACTAAAACTATTACTATACTTTAACTTAGATGTAACCCTATAAGGCTCTTTATGAGAGTCCATTTTGTTCATCACTTTGTTAGCACAAGGCTAGTGAGTCAGCTACTATGGGGCCCAGTATGGTATCAGAGAGATCTGAGAGATTGCAACTGATTCAAAAAAGGTTAATCATAGCACAGAGAAGTAATATATCTTATTTTTACTATAGGATGAGACCTCTATAATTTTTTATAGGTGAATAGGTTTTTCTAAGATTGGATCCTCGGTTAGTCCACTAACGTATGAGGGATCAATGGAAGTTATCCCCATGTTATGTTGGACCCTTCAAGATCATGGAGAAGGTTGGAATAGTTTTTTACCATCTGGATATTCCTTTATGTTATCAAGGTATATATGATGTGTTTCATGTGTCTTGGATTTATAGGTACATGATTTATCCTAAAAATTTCATCAACTTTGAGGATATTGAGCATGATCCTTACACATAATACATGGAGCACCTAGTGTAAAATCCAAACTGGGGTGATAAAATCTTATAAGGGAAGATAATATCACTTATCTAGATTCTATGGAATCATAGAAAAATTCAGGGGAAAACATGGGAGTGGTAGGTAGATGTTTGGGTTTAGTGTCCTGAGTTATTCAAGATGGATTCCTAGATATGATTCTCAAGGATGATAATCTTTAGAGGAGAATAATGTAATGGACCTAGATTTTTCAGGTTCATTACATGTTAACTTCAGCATTTAATCATATTTCATTGACATATGAATTTTTTCGGATGATTTTTTGGGGTTATTGGGTGGTTTTAAAGAGTTTTAGAAGTCATTCTAGGGGTTTATTATTTGTTCATGGTGTTCCCAAACTATAATAATTCTATTGGAAACCGTGGAACTAGAGGTAGTGGATCAAGGGTTAATACATGGTTAATTCACATGGTTTTACAAATTTTGTGGCCTCACCTAGAAAACAATGTGAAAAGATCTAGTTTCCAATAACATGGTTATGCACGTTTAAAAAACTATGTGACCAAAATATACATCTTTACCAGAATCCCAGAAAGGGTGCACGGTTGGTGCATGGTTTGTCAAACCATATGGCTCAACCATGAATTTGTTAAAATTAATGATATTATTTCCCATATTTTGACTTGTTCTTATTTGTAAATGAAAACCTCTATATTTTTTAGTTTCCTTAATCCTCACCTTATTAATTCATCCCCTCCAAATAAACATTCCAGTTAATCCAAATGGGTTGAAAGACTAGAATTGAGGTATGTGGTTTTGAAACCTTTATTTTTGGGTTTTCTTATTGATATACCTATTTTCTCTCAAGATAATACATAGATCTATAATTCTATTTCTTAATATATTAATTTTAATGATAACTAATTATTGATTCATGGATCGTTGTTAGAATAGATATCGATTATACATTTCAATGACACCCCTTTTGATTGGAGCTAAATTTCTCATAGATGATGGATGTTTTCATAATATATCGATCACCATGATCCCTCTTATTCTTAAATATAATCTTAAATATATTTTATGGTGTTGATTTTTTTAGTGGTTTGATGTTCATTAGCTAGAATTTATATACTCTTATATAATTGGTGAGGAATTTAGGATTTATTCTTGAATCAACAAGGAATTTAGTGAATTGGTGGCTTCTCATTTAATATAACTTAAAATTGTTTCCATTAGAAGAGTCCTTAAGGTAAGTGATTCGAGAAACACCCTTCTTGATTTAGAATATTCTTTATTCTCTTTTCTAAACCTATTTCTTGATGAACCAGAACCTGATCTAGGCATCCTTGACATGTGATATCATTCATCATTGGAGTGAAATGTGGATTGATCTTCAATCCTTTGATGAGCCTTAAATTACTTAATCAAAAAAATTTAGGTAGGAAGTTACTTACAATTTTGGGATCTTGTATACACTTGTTTCTATTATATTATTCTTATGTTGTATTGTTTATTTTCCATTCTTGAGTATGATCACATGTGGGTGTATATGTAGCCCGTGAGACCCATTTATAATGTTTGATTCCAGGATTTTTCTTATATAGATTGGTTCCTTATTTAATGATGATATGATATAATTTAATATGTTATTACTATATTCTCAAGATTATATTATATGCTTTTTCTTTTATTCTCTTCCTTATTATGTGTATTACCACACCCTTGAAGGTTTTTTCTTAGTAATCAGAATAGGTGGACCTTCTTGATATGTTTATCCCTTAGAGGGGGAGTGATCATGACATGTGAAAATGATGTTGATTGACCTATAAAAAGTTTAAGGACCTGTTGACGGCAAATTAATGTCATCTTACATGTTCAATTGATTCCTAGTAAATATCATGTCACATATTCACTTAATGCCTAGAGTTTACTAAGTATCGAATACACTCGATTCCTAGTGGATGTCAAGATACATGAGCACATGATGACTAGAAGATATCATATAGCATGATCACATGATGAATTTGAGTTGTTGGGTATCATGTTCACTTGATTCCTTGAGAATGATGAGTTGCATGTTTTCTAGCATTGTGGCTAGTTCTTGACCATTAAAATGTTTCTTTTTGTCCTCTCATTATGGAGCCAAATCTGGAATGGCTGAGGATCATGGTGGATTTGTCATCGCATGGGTTCTTATAATATGATTGTGTATTATTTTTTGCTCATTTATTTTTTCATGGATTAAACCTATTGTACATGTTCACATTTTTTTTAATGACACGTTAGTGGTGCCCTATTGGGGTTTATCACTCACACCTTATATGGGAATCTTGGTGCACATGAAAATTTCATGTATAAGGATCTAGGAAAGGGAAAGGTCCCTATAGAATATAATTGATCTAAGGATCATGGAGATGGGAGAGGTATCAGAATGAAATTTGGTAGATTCCATTATTTTATTTATTTATTTACTTACACTCTACTCACCTTGGTTTGGCTTTCCGAATTGGGATACTATTTATTTATTTTTATTACATGTGTCCCATCTGATATTATATTATAAAATATTATTTTTTTTTATTACTCTAATTTATAATATATTTTATTTATATTATTGGTTCAAGGATATGGTATTTAGGGTATATTTACCCCATTAAGGATGTTTGAACCCTCACTGCTAGTCAGTAGCCTCGTATATATGGGTAGGCATGCTTGAGGTCCTATGACTCTTCATCTTGGAATCAATGGTTTTGGTTGAGATGATACACTTGAATTCATGAATGAGGGAACTGACAACATAAAAGATGCTAGACTTGATATGGATCGTCAAGGATTTGAAATCTTTAGCATTCATACTAATGAATCTATTACTAAAATATTCAATCTCTTTACTGATATTTACAATGGTGGAAAATCTATTAATGGGGATCTTTATATATAAAATCTAGTGAAGAAGATACTTTGGGTAGTTCCAAGTCCTTAGTCACCCTAGGTAACAACAACTCAAGATAAAAAGGATATCAAGAACATGCCAGTAGAAGAATTCATTGGTTCACTCATGACATATGAGATTGCTATAAAGTGGCAAGTTGAAAAGGAATCCAAAGAATTCAAGGAAAATAATACTTTTTTCCTTTAAGTTAGTTGATAATAATTGTAACACCAAAAGTTTTTATGAAATATGTCCCTTTAAATAATTTTATTTCTTCCATAGCTTGTGTTACACACAACAACGAGTTTAAACGAACCGTGTGACATTATTAAAATAGTATGTGTCTGTTTTCAATTTTCCGTCAAATTGATGGGTATGAATAGTAATAAATAAATTAAGAAACATATATGTTCTATGAATTTATAAAATAATTTTATTATTTATAAAAAATTTATAATTAAAAATAAAACATATTTTAAAATAAAGGAGATGTTTTTCGGGAGAAAAGAAATTATTTTATGTGTACCAATGAATTTTATATAAATATTTTAAATTAATCCCTATTAGTGAATGATTTTAATGAAATGTATATATTATTTATTTTATAAACAATTAAACACTAAGAAATATTTTTCTAAGCACAGGATAATAATCAATCCAGTTTTATGCTTAAAAATGTATTTTTCTTAAAAACAGTTGTTGTCAAATTTTCTCACTTACTTAAAATTAAATTTATAAAATTTATAGGTATTGAATTAGATAAAATTAATTACATTTTTAGAATTAGGAGGTTCAAATTTTCCAATTAATCCCCTTTTATTTTTTATCAATAGGAATAGTATCCATTATAAAAATTATCACCTGGATAAAGTGTAAATCGAGTTAATCTAGGTTAAAACTAAGTGATACATTCATAACTATTCATCATAATTCTTATTATATGAATGAAATTAATTAATTAATACATAAGGATATAATTTTAGTTATTTAATTGAAAATTGTCGATGAAAATGACTTATATATTATTTAAACCAATGGAAGTGACAAAATGTCACACTCTTAGATTTAAATATAATTTATCTCTTCACGTAGGGAAAAAATAGTTTCTTATAAATATTAATAGGAATTTTTGCCTAATTAAATTATGTTCATTATATAAATTTATTTATAATTTTTAATAATTAAATAATTATTTGAAATACTTACACAACACTGATGTAGTAATTATTCACTGAATGGAAAAATCAAATAAAAGATATTAAATATATAAAAATTATTATAATTTGAGATATTTAAGGTGATACACGAATTTTTTAGATAACCGTGAATTTTTTTGGATTTTTTAAAATAATTGGTTTGAATTATAAGTGTTTTATTGATGTTAATAAAGTCAAAGTAATGAATAGTCTCAAAATTGACAATAAGGATATTTTATGAAAATAATATTTTATTAAATTATTTAAAAAACATAAAAATATTAAATAAGGATAAAGTGGATAATTTACTTTCAATAATTTCATTCCTTATCCATTTATGAGTTAATAGTTACCTTATATGTAAAATTATAACCTTTTAAGAGTGAAAAATATGTTACCATAATTTCTGTTAAAATAGGTTAATTAAGGGTTTAAACCAAAAGATAAGGGTTAAAATAAAACTTAAACCTGCAAAAATTTTATTGGTTGATGCTATTTCAACAATATTCTACCCTATGTTACAATTCAGGACTATTTTGAAGTAGTTTTCTCTAGAATAGTCTTATTATATATTATTTTTTGAAGAAATTTCAAGAGTTCCCCTCCCCTCTCTTATAAAAGGTAAATTCCTCCCTCACTTCATTACACCGCATAGATACTTCTATCATGACCATAATCTAGAAATTTATCATTTAAAATTCCATATACTAGTTATATAGGTTATTTCCTTCCCAAAATATCAACCCTAGTGCCCTTTAGAGGAGATTTAAATGAGTCATTTAGAAGAAGAGGTAATCACTAATCGATCACTTTCTTTTTATACTCGTATTTACCTCCTATAAATATATGATATTTATCATAAAATAATAAATTCAGTATACTAAATATGATTAAATTTTATTGTGATTATTAAAACACCATTATACACACTCTTTTCCATCAAATAAGAAGTGAAATCATCGCTCGTGCATATGTACAGCTTATCGCCTCCACATAGTGATACAATTCATTTTTCATCACTATATTTTATAGATGGGTATTATGATGGTTTTGATGTTTATATATGATATTTATGACATAATTATTTTTCTTTAATGATAATATCATGTCTAACTTCTTATCAAAAAATCTTTTTGGGAAATGATAGCATCGCTCGGGTGAACGTATGGACTACCATCTTCACAGTGCAATGTGATCCATTTTACATTTATACATAAATGTTACATAAATTAAATTAATATTAACTATATAATAATACAACCCATGCTAGAACTATAAAGGTTTAGAGTCATTGGATATTAGATATAAAATCTTTTTATATTATAAAATATCTTCAATATCTCCCATTAAGATCTTCCCACTTAGTACACATCATAAGCATACCCTACTAAAAATATTTCTTTATAACCTAGGGAAAGGAAACAAAATAAAAGGGTGAGATCAGAGGCTCATTAAGTGTAAACATGGGAGATATAAATTTAAGATCATATGAAAGCATATTATAAGCATACGGGAATATGATCTTGACCATAACTTGAAAAGTTCAAACACAATCTAACAAATATCATAGACATGAGTTATGAAAAAAATTAACATTTCAAAATACAAGAATCATAATAATGAGAATTCATCATTACCCAATCATGAACCATAAGTTCATGTCATAAACGTTTTTGGAATAATCATAAGTATAAAAACAATTTCATATGTCAAGTTTAACTACCAAGACCATTGGACCAAGTATCAACACCTATTTCCCATAATTAATCAAGGGCATCAACTTGTTCCCTATAACGGATCAAGAACATCGACTTGTTTTCCATAACTAATCAATCACTTTGACTTTCTTCCCATAACTATCACATGAGAAATAATACTTCACCAAATGCATTTGAGGTAGATATAGGTACCACCCATCAAATAATTAAAACCATGCATGTGTGTGACATGTGATCATAAATCCTTCATCATATTAGAAACCATAAAAATAAATGGGTTTCATTAACATTTCATCATAAGATAACTCATGAAAAAAGAAATTTGATTTATAAACATAATGACATCATAAACATAAAATATTCATTGAAATAATAAGGGAAATATCTTGGGATCATATCCCTAGTAAATAATACGTACCATAAAATAATGTTATCTTATATGGAAAATTATTTTGAAAGATCGCTAATTATTAAGGAAAATAATATTCAATTATAAAATCACTTATCTTTTTTTTAAATAGTTTTCACTTATAGAAAATATTTTCTTCGAAAATAAAATTTTAAAATTTTAAACATATATTCAAATCATTTAGGTTTCAAAATCCACTCATGTGTTATATGTTTTAAAAAATTCCTTTCGTATTTTTATGAGAAAAGTCATAAAGAAACTCATTTAGAAAATGACAAAAATATTTATTTAAGCCCATTTTTTAAATATTAAAACATCAGTGAAATTGATTTTACAAAATTCTAGGATAATAGAAAAAATATTTTTTTAAAAATATTTATAAAACATGGACATGGAAGTTAAATATTCTTAATTGGAGACTTAAATAAAAACAATCCTGAATAATGATGAGATTGTGAAATAAACCCTTACCTCAAGTCTCACCTTTCCTTGTTCACGTTCAAACCTCTTATATAATAAATAAATATTTATTATAAATTTATTCCATAACAATATATATATCATACCATTAATGATTTATTTATAACATCTTATTACCCATTTATTAATAATTTGTTATAAAAATCATTGTTCTTGGTGATAACTACTTCGTTTTACAAGCATGTTTCGGATCAGAATTCACAATCCTTATAATTTTATCATGGAACCATAATTTACAAAAAATTAATAGTATTATAAAAATAATATATATTAATTATATAAATATTTATAATCATTCAAAAAAATTATATAAAAAAATGAAGTACATCGTTCATGGAGACGGTAGGTCATACGTACACATGAACATTGTTTCCATTTTTAGACTAATGGAATAAAATAAATGTAAATAATAATTATTATATCATATATATCATATATATTCATAAAATTCATCCCTATTACCATCCAAGTGAAATATATATGAAAAACAAATCACATTGCATTGTGGATATGGTAGTTTATACATACACACGAGCGACATTATCATTTCCCAATAGATTGGATAATGAGAAGTTGAAATTATATTATAATTATAGAAGTAAAATTAAGTTATAAATATCATATTTAAACATCAAACCCATAATAACACTCATCCATAAAATATGGTGATGAAAAATGAATTTTATCACTACATGGAGACGGTATACGTACGCACGAGCGATACTTTCACTTCTTATTTCATGGGAAAGAGGGTGTATAATGGTGTTTTAATAATAATAATAATAAAATTTAAGAATATTTAGGATAATAAATTTATTAATTTATGATAAATATCAAAAATTTATTAATTTATGATAAATATCATAAATTTATTAGATTTAAAGAAAAGTATAAAAAGAAATTGATTGGTTAGAGTGATTACATATTCTTTGAAATGGTTCCTTTAGATCTCCTCTAAAGGGATATAGGGTTGATATTTTAGGAAAATAAGAACCTATAGAATGTGTATAGGAAACTTGATAAGAGAAATTAGTATATTATGGTTGAGATATAAGTCTCCAAGTTGTGTAATTAAGTGATGGATGAGGTTCCCTTATATAATAGGATGAGGGGAACTCCTAGAATTTATTAAAAAATAAAATATCATATGACTATTATTGAGAAAAATAATTCCAAATGGTCATGAATTATAACATAGGGTAGTATATGGTTGCTATATCATAAACCAATAAAATTTGGATAGGTTTAAGTGTTATTTTAAACTTTATCAATTGGTTTAACCCCTTAATTACATATTTTAACAGTAACCGTGATAAATCATAAATCGATAATAGATGAAATTTTTTACCATAACTTATCCCCTTTGTCCTGATTTAATATTTTTATTATTTTTAAATAATTTAATAAAATATTGTTTTCATAAAATATCATTATTATAAATTTTGATACTATTCATTACCTTGACTTTAATAACATCAAGAAAAAACAAAGAATTCAAACTAATTATTTCAACACATCCCCAATATGTAATGGTAATATATAAAATTCCTTGATCACCTAAATTATCTAAGATTATAATAATTTAAATATTTTTCATATCTTTAATTTTATTTTTACATTAATTGACTAATTATTGCATTCACATTGTATAAATTTTTAAGGTAATTATTTAATTTCTAAAAAAATATAAATAAATTACTATCATGAATATAATTTCATTAGGGAAAAATTGATATCAACATTTATTCATAACTATTTTTTCCCTATGTGAAGGAATAAATGATATTTAAAACTAAGAGAGTGACATTTTGACACTTCCTTTGGTTTAAATAATATATGTCATTTTCATGGATTTGTGTCCTTTAAATAAATCAATTTAGAACATTAGTTGTTAAGGGTAAAATTTAATTCCTACAATAATTATTATTATGAATAATTATGGCCTTATCACTTAGTTTTAACCTAAATTTACCCAATTTACCCTTTTTGAGGTGATAAATTTTACCATAGTTACTATTCATATTGACCATAAAAAAGGGTCTTAATTACCAAATTTGATCCTACTGATTATAAATATGTAATTAATTTTATTTAATTAAATAAATATAAATGGTAAAAAATTATTTTTAATGTAATTTTGCAAAATGAGACAAAAAACTACTTTTTAGGAAAAGTACATTTTTGAGCATAAAATTTGATTTATTCATATACTATACTTATGGAAATAAATTTTGAATGTTTAAATTATTTTATCAATTAAATAATACATATATTTCATTAAAATCATCCAAAAATAGGTATTAGATTAATATATTGATATAAAATTCATTGTCCGCATAAAACAATTTTTTTCATCAAAATGTCACATTTATTTTAAAATATTTTTTTTAATTATAATTATTTGATAACTAATTTATTTATTTTATAAATTTATAGACCATATATATTTCATAATTTAGTTATTAAAATTCATACTTTCCAATCTAATGTCTAGGCGATAACGAACACAAAATATTTCAACAATATTACGGGGTTCATTTAAACTTGTTGTTGCGTGTAATGAAAACCATCGAAGAAAAAATATTTAAAGATAAATATTTCATAAAAATATAAGGTTGTTACAATAACACTTTAGATATTGATGCTAAAATTTCTCATTTATCCAAGAATATGAAAAAATTCATGAGAAAGAAGGAATATTTTCATAGTGCCAAAAAGGAGAATCAATGTTGAGAATCATGGCTAACTTTATATGAATGTAAGAAGAAGGGACACATTAAAATAGGGTTCCCCATATTATAAAATAATATTAAATAAAATAAGAAAACAAAGACCTCAAAATTTCTATATGGAGTGCGAGTGATGACTCCCTCCCCTCAACAGAATCAAGTGATGATAGTGAAAAATATCTCATAGATCAAATTGAGGTAAATGATGAGGTAAATAATATTAATTCCTCTTATTAATCAATACATTTAAATTATAAATATATTAAATTTTATATAGATCAAATTGAGGCTGAATTTTGTGATCTTTCTAAAAAAACATATAGCTTAAAAAGAAATATAATCATGTAATTAATGAGAATGATCAACTCTCTGAAGAAGAGGATGAATTATCCATAAATTTAAAAGATAAAACAAATATAGATAAATTAGAATCCAATATAAGGATATTAAAAATTCTCTTTGAGATTTCACCTAAGGTTATTGGAATTTAAATAAAATTTAGGTTTCCTAGCATTATAGGAAAAATCATTTTGTGATTGTCTTTTCAAATCAATTTGGTGCCTCTAAAAATATTTATTTGTAAAAGTATTCTCTCAAAATAATCTTTTCAACTATTTTGGTAAAATAAGTCATCTAATTTATGAATCTAATTGTAAAAATTCTCGATATAGTGGATTAGAAAGGGTATATCTATCTTTGAATATTTCATTTGGAAAATCTTATACAAAATAAATATTGGTTCTGAAGTATCCTTTAGATAACATTATTGGACCCAAATTTAATTGAGTACTAAATTATTCAGTATCTTGATTATTTTATAGGTAAATGTATCAATAGTAAATCCCATGGAGCTAAAAGTTACATGCATAATGAGTGATCGAGGCCCATGTACAATGACTAATCCAATTTCAGCTATCTTGAAAAGCATTATGGAGTCCATGCCACCATTCGTGATAACTCAAGGAGTAAGATCATCAGCATAGGTAATATTGGTATTTTAAATTCTACCATTATTAATGATGTTTTATATATTGATTTTTTATAACACTAATTACTTAGAATTATAAAATTTTGTGATATTGGTGTTAAAGTTTCTTTTAGAAATGAGGTTTGTAATGTTTTTTAATACAAATAAAATCTTTTATTTTTAACTTCACAATTTCAAAATGTTTATGTTATTAATTTAAAATTTCTTGATGGAAAATATGTTAAATGTATTAGTATACAAGATCTATAGTTATATATTTGGCATATAATCCTTGGTCATTAATGAACACACACACTTGTAAAACTCAAATGAAATAAACTAGTGTGAGATTTACCAAAATTACATTTCAAAAATAGAATTTGGTATGAGCCTTTTCAAAATAGTAAGTAATCAAAATACTCCTTTAAATATAAAAAGGCAGTATCCACCGCAAAGGACCTTGAGTTTATACATCTTGATTTATTTGTACCATCCCATTTTGCAAGAATAGGATGTAAATGTTACACTTTTATAATTATTGATGATTATACAAGTTTTTTTTTTTGGGTTTATTTATTAACTCATATTAATGAGGATTGAAAAGTATGTATTAAATATAAAAATAAGGTTTAAAATAAAAAAGGTTGTATGATTATATCCATAAATATTGATCATGGGGGAGAGTTCAAGAATAATTATTTTGATGAAATTTGTAATTGACATGGTTATAATTATTCTTTTTATGCTCCAAGTACTCCCTAAAAAAATGGGGTTGTTGAAAGATGTAATGAAACTCTACAAGTTATTTAAAGAACTCTATTAGATGAATTTAAACACCCTTGATATTCTTGTGTTGAGTCAGTCAAAAACACTTATTATACCATGTACCTTGTTCTTGTGAGAGACGTCCTTATGAAGATCCCTTTTAAACTTTGTAAAAGAAAAAACCTAAAGATGGATATTTTATGGTGTTTGAGTGTAAATTAAATATTCTTAACACAAAATAAAATTTAAGAAAATTTGAGCACAAATCTGATGAACTTATTTTTATTGGGTACTCTAACACAATTAAAACATACTAGATCTTTAATAAAAGGACCAATACCATTGAAGAATCAATTTACATCAAATTTGATGGAAATTTGAATAAAAATCATCCCCAAACTAATAATTTTGAGTTTTAACTAGAAACAACAACCTTAAATAAACCACCTCATTATTATAAAATTAAAGTTGGGTAATAACCATTGACATTACCATTACCCAAGGCATGGGTGAAGTTTAAATATCATCCTTTAGAAAAATTTATCAATGATTTACAAGTTCGTACACATACTAGAAGATAGGTTTTAAATAAATTTGAGCATAATGATTTTGTTTCAAACCTAAACCAAAAAATATTGAGGATTACATTAAAAATGAAAATTGGTTACATGAAATTCAAGAATATTTGAACCAATTTACAAGGAAAATTTTTTGGACTCTTATTGAAAGTCTTGATGATCATCCCATTATTGGTACCAAATGGGTTTCTGGGTACGAGTAAGATAAGAAAGGTTGCATAAATAACAAAAAATCTATACTCATATTGAAATACTATAATCAAGAAGTTGTAATTTATTACTATGATACCTTTACACCCATCACACATCTTGAGTCCATTAGAATCTTATTATAATTCACTACCCACTTAAATGTCATGATTTTTAAAATGGATTCTAACAGTGATTTTTTTAGTGGTTTTATTTCCAAAAATATTTTTTTAAAGAATCCTATAGTTTTTAATGATTCAAAATATCCAAATCATTTCTTTATTTTAATAATGGGTCATTATGGTTTGAAACAATTCCCTTAGTCTTGGTATGAGATTTTAATTAAATACCTCTTAGCGAATGATTTTAAAAAGTGAAAAGTAAACTCTATATTGTTTTTAAAACATATTTTAAAAGATTATTTAATTTTAAAATATATTTTGATTAAGTTATTTTTAGTTATACAAAATAATCTAGTTTTATGAATTTTTTGATTTAATTATAGAAGAATTTGATATTCGTTTAATGATAGGATTAAAAAAATTCCTTGGTTTTCAAATTTATCAAAATAAGGATTGTATTTTTCTAATACAAGGAAAATATAGAAATGAAATATTAAATAATTTTTTATATAGATAAATTCAAGTAAATAAATACACCTATGAGTAATTCGTATAGTCTAACTTTGGATGAAACTGATAAATTGGTTGACAACAAGATTTATTGAAGTATTATTGGGAGTCTTCTTTAACTTACTATGACATGGATGAACATTATGTTTAGTGTTTATCTTTTTACTAATTTTCAACATAATACTAAATAATATAATTTAAAATAAACTAAATTAATTTTCTAATATTTAAATGGTTCTAAAAACCTTAGTAAATTTTATCCAAAAGATACTTCATTTGAACTTAATAGTTTTTCAGATGCTAATTTTAGAGGATTCCAATTAGATAAGTACCAATGGGATTTGACACTTAAATAGAAAATATTTAGTCAATTGGTGAAGAAATAAGAAAAACTAAATTACTCTTTCTACGATAAAAATGGAATATATGTTCAATGGAAGTTTTTGTGCCCAAATTATTTTGATGAAAAATACTCTCTTAGATTATGGGAAATCATATGATTATATTCCAAGTAAATGTGATAACTCTAGTTAAATTAGTATTGATTGGAATCACATTTAACAATCACAAACTATGAAGATTGATCATGGGAACTAATGTTTTAGAGATCACTTCAAAAAGGGAGATGTATTATTATAATTTTATCTACACAGATATTTAGTTATCATGAATTCTCATAAAACCCCTTTCTTTATAATGTTTGTATTTTTAAGGGGTATTTAGGTATGGTTAACTTGTTAAAATAGATTTTGAATCAGTAAATATTGATTATTATCCATTCCATTATCTTTTCAAAGGATATATTTTTTAAAATTGATCATCAATTGAATTATTCATTTTCTATTTTATTCCTAAAATTAGATTTAAATTTTAATTTTGTGTGTTTTTAAATCTCATTTGGATCTCCTTGAATAATTTTTTATTATCATTGTGAGAATATTATTACAATATTTATAAGATATTATTGACTATTTTTACCTTATGCATGGATCCCATTTTCTATTATATATGTATTTTACTTTATCTACATAACATTATTTGTGAGTTTTTTTATAATCACAAAGGGGTAGAATGATTTCAAGGTTTCTTTCCTAATCTCCCTTTGAGTATCATTTTTAAATCTCTTAAAAAACTCTATTTAAGTTTTTTATGAAATATTTAAATTTATATAGAAATTACTTTGGAATTATTTATTTAAAATGAATCTTTTCATTTTTCTTTAATCTATTAGTTACCCTTTTATTTTAAATATTGTTTTATCATTAAATTGTGGGAGATTCTTATACCTATTATTCGTTTAGATATTTTAATGTTCACAAACACAATTAATTTTTCTAAACATTTAATTTGACCATATTTAAGTTATTTTGATTGGATATAAATTTAGGAATTAAAATGATAAATCAAAAAGTTCTAGAGGATTTTAGAGGGCCATTTTGAAGCCCTTCATTGGACAAAACCATCGGATATTAAGATCTCACCACCGACTAGCCAAATAACTAAATAGAAGAAGATGGACAAAGCTAATACAACCAATTAATCAATGTAGAACCACTGGATAGCCAGTAATCCATGATCGTCTAGACAGTAGTAGCAGAACACCCCACCGGCTACCTGGGGTGGTCCAGCAGCCAATCAGGTGACTTTTTCCTAGAATTCAAACTAGTCATTAAGAGATGTACCATCCAACCTATTTCACCTCTCAATGGATATATTATAATCCCAACACCCCCAATTCCATCGAGAGACTCCGGTATTCTATAAATAACCCCCCCCCCCCACCCAATACTTCTTGGACACAACCAATTACTATTATTCCTTCCCTTGTGTTGTATTTTGTGCTTCCTATTATAATCTTATTATCTATGAATATTTTGTCTTTATTTCTCTCATTTTGTTATTTCATTCTTAAAAAAATAATTTGATCATTTTTTAAAAGGGTTTGTGATAAAAAAAATCCCCCCTTTCAATGCTTCTTCCTAGGTTCTCACTAGCACCAAATTGAATTTTTTTGGGTTTCCTATAATAATAATTAAAAATAGAGCAACAACCTTTTTTAGGTTTATTTTTATAACCATTAAAAAGAAATTTTATTACTTTTTATTGGTTTTATTAATACTAAAGATTAAAAATAAAGGTTGTTTCAGGTTCTTGGATACAATTAAAGATAAGGTATAATATAACCCTTTGGACTTTGAGGGTAGGAGACTTAGGCACTCAAATTGAGTTTTAAATGAACTCATTTATCACCTTTCTAAGTCATTTATTTTAATCCTCTATGCTTTCTCTCTTAAATTTTAGTTATCTCTTGATTTAATCATAATATGTGTCTTAATTTTTAAAATACAATTAACACCCCCACCCCCTCATACCAACGTACTCAGATCAACAATATATATATATATATATATGATTACATGTATATGAGTATAATGATAAAGTGAAACCTTGAGAATATTTATCTAATACTCAAAATCTATTTTTAAACAAGTTTTATATGGATCTATAAGGTAAATTATAAAGGCCCGGTTGGCATGAATTACTTTGATTTATATGTTTTATAAAGGTTATTTATTTGATTAAACCCATGTTAATAAAATTTTGATGATTTATTATATATTATTCTGGTATTTTAAATTCTTCCCCTTGATTTGTTAAATAAAATGGTTTAAAGATACGTGTGGTATTTTTTAAAATAGAATTTCATATAATGGGTTGATGAAAATAACGTTTTAAATTATGATATTTTTGATCGGCTGATTAAATTAACTTTTTAAAAAAATGATTTTTTTTAATGGGTAAAGCACATCAGAATCTAGGTATCAAAGTGGGTAAGGGTAGATTAAGTATCCTTTTGGATTATTCTATACTAACAAAACATTCATACTTGGATAAAGTTCATGGTGTAGTGAAAGGGTGTAGTAACCCAAAATTTTATAAATGAAATTACCTTCTAAATGAATATATTTCTTATTAGGTAATTTAGTTATAGAAAACATATGCACTTTATTTATTTTGTTATTTTAAACTGCTATAAAATAAAGAAACAATTTGATTATCGGGCATAAAATATAATTAAGAATATAACCATTGTTAATATAGACAATTTATAGTTTCTATTATAATTAGTATATGTTAAGGGTTATAAAAAAATATAATTAACATAGAAAGAATAAGATATGGTCTCAACTAGAAGGATTTTACCCTATAAATCCCATTTGTAAGAGCTTATGAGGGAGATGTAATCACAATGATTTCCCTTGACCAATCCCAAGATGATATTAAATAAGTAAACTTGAGTTAAACCATTTATGGGATAAGTTCAGGCTTATACAATTCACCTCCCAAACCATGTTAATCAAACCACCTAGAGAAACTAATATTATCGCATGCCTTGCCCTTAGTGTGCACACTAGTGTATTAAGGGGTTTTGTATCTTGACCCTAGTAGTATAAATTTATATATTTTATTTTTATTAATAAAATAATGATTATATTTATCACTTTTAATTATTACTTTTTATAGATATGTGATTATATAATTAGTTTGATAAAAATTTGATTTTGACACAAAGAAACCAAAATTTTATATTTAGGGAAATGTAGAGTTTTAACTAAAACACTATTTTTGATAAATCAAAGAATTTTGAAATAAATTTTATTCTCATAAAGTAGTATTATTAAATAATATTTATTTAAATATAAATGATAATGTAATTTAATGAAGTCCCGTGTAATGTTTATAAGGGTTTGAATGTAGTTTTTTCTTAAAGAATAATATTTTTCAATAAATAATGATTTTTATTAAAATGTGGAAATTCATATATTTATAAAATTAATTTGTTAAAATAAATAAAATTTATCAAATAATTGTATTGAAATTATCCAATGGATAATTTTTCATAATTTTCTAATACAATCGAATTTTTGGGTAAAAAATAAATACGGTAAATATATTGTAAGTATTATGAAATAATAACAGTATAAAATAATGTAACAAATACTATATAAGTAATTATTGTCCAAAAATAGGTTTTATCTTTAAACTCCGCTATTTTTGAAGTAATTTTATTAATTTTACAATCCTATAATGAATCCTCTGAAATCTATTTTTTATTTTAAGGTTTTAAAACAATTTATGAAAATGACTTACTTCCACACCATAAATGGTATTATTTTAATTATTTTGGTTCTTAACCTAACAAAATATTTTAAACCAATCCTCTATGTCAATAACCATGGGAAAAACCCATGGTATGGTTTTTGTTTTGATTATTTTATTACCTAGAGTCCAAAACATATGTTTAGAAATTAAAAAAATCCCATCTATTTGGATATCAATACCCATAAATCCTCCAATACATATTCACTCTAAATCCCTAAATCCTAAATTTACTCTCCTTATACCTCTCCAAATAACTCCCATTTTGTTCCCAATATCTTATTAAGTCCACCCTAATCTAATAAAAGTAACTTCTCAAGTAAGGGATCTACTTCCTCTTCCTCGTCATTTAAGTAATTCATTTGTATTTAGCCTTTTGAATCTCAATTGATTATGTTATCATGTGTTTATAAAGATAAATTTACTATCCAATTTATTTTATAAGAATGATATATTATTTATCCCCACTCATTATAACCTTTACATAAGTTGTTACAATACCGAAGTAAGGGATATCTCTCTCTCTCATTTCCCATTCAAGCACTTTCTTTATAATAATCCTTTTTATTTCTAATTTTTCAAGTTAAAATGTGTTTTTATGCATCCATTTACTATCCTTATGATTCCAAAATAATTATAGACCACCTTTCTCACTCATTAAACCCTTAAAGGAACCTTTATGTACACCCATTATGCTATCAAAATTATACCTTGATTTTTCAAGCCAAAATTTTGTGGCATGAATACCCTTACCCATTTCCACTCAAGAGTATTCAAATATTTGTACCTATTATTAATTTAATAGTGAATTATAGGTATAAAGACCGTACTCTTTAATTTTTCAATTAAATGTGATGAAAGTTATTTTTATGTTGTATGATCTTTGTGGCACACAAATACATGCACATGATATAAATATGATAGGTGGGATCGGAATTATATATCCATCCAATGAATTTGGGTAATTTCTTATCTCATGAGAAGTGGTTAACCTAAGAACACTATATTATGAATACTTTGTTGTTATCCTTGACATATACTTATTATTTCATGTTTTAGGTTGTTGCCACATTTCTAGGATGCCTTAGTGTTATCATCGTATGTCATGCTTCGGTGTTCATGATTATGATTATCACCTTTCTATGTCACAATGTTATGCCTCTTAACTCACATATACTATTTTACTTTAGGTCATGATTTGATTATTCCCTTATTAGTCTTTATAGCTCACCCCTTTCCTATGTATTTCCATAGGTTATCTCAGGTAGTATCATAAGATCAATAGAATTTCATGGAATGTTAGGAAGTTTTTAAATAATGTCATTATATATATGTTTCAAGTTATTATGTTATGTTTCTAATTTCCAAAATTTACTAGGCCACTCAATTTTCTGGGATTTTATTATTTGTATCATTACTTAATTTTTTTTGAAATAAAGTTTATAAAATAAATGGGATATCACAGTTGGTATTAGAGAAATCTATATTTATTTTTGGGGATTAGGATTAGAACACTACTATAAAATTTGGTTATAGTCAAAGTTTTGAATTGTGTCTATAATAAAAAAACCATGATTATAATATATAGTTAGAGTTATTTTGTGGATGTAAGAGTCATTCAAGTTGTCCTATATGCAATGTTTTTTCAAAAAATTTACTATAGGGAACTTATTGTTATAAGTTTGAAACCATGACTATATGATTTGAAAAATAAGCCCACATGGACTTTTGAGCCTCAAACCTCTAGCTTATTACAAAGAGTACTCAACCACTATGCTAATTAATGTTTTTAGAATATATATGTACATGTTTATATATATGTGTGTGTGTATTAAACCATGAATATTGGGTATAAAATTGTGACTATAGGGTCTTATCGTTCCCTTTTCATTAAAATTTTTTTCCTGCAGTCACATGGGAAATCTATAGCCGTAGTTTATGAAAATCATGGCTATAGGCTTTAACCAAGACCTGTAGCCCCGGTTTTACAAAAAATTATATATAGGTATTCTCTCTAGACATTTTTTAGACTTATTTCCAAGTAGTGAAATATCTTAGTGAAAACCATATGGATAAGACTAAACAAAAAAATCCCAAATTTTGGTAAAGTATGGAGTTCTAGGTTTTCCAAGATAATACATCCCTATTTGAATACTAGAAAGTGAATGTGGATATGGAAAATATATACCTATGGGTAAAAACTTTGAAAGGGCTCATTAGGTACTAACTTGACCTATACCTAGTCAATGATAAATATTCCTAAGACTATACACCTATCCAAGAACTCCTAGGGTATATGATATGGTTAATCACATACTTTTATAAACCATTAGGAAGTGAAAAAAATTCCTATGAAATTCAATGTTAGAAAAATGATTGTGTATAAATTATATTGAAACCTATAAATTCATTGGTTATGGAATGAATTTAATTTATGGTTTATACTTTATATATTCATAGTTTCCCTTTTATATGTTCAATAGTTTGAATATTTTGATTCTTGAGTTTATTTTGGATGAAGTAAATTATTATAAAAATAATAAAATATTGAAAGTAATTCTTATTAACTATTCATGAACTTCTAATTTATTATCTGACTATAGTTCTATGCATTCTTTAAAATCACACAAGTTTAGTAGAAATATTCAAACACTAACTCAAAATATGGAATTTGAGTTATTAGGGAAAATGAAAAATGGGTCAATTATTTCATCCAAAGCATATAAATTCTCCCCTATAAATATTTATGAGTTGAATTTCCTAGTGAACCATGTGATAATTCCTTTATAATAATTCAATATATCCTAAGTATGGATTGTATTTCCTTGTATAGAGCCAACATAAATTTCTAAGAAAAGGAAATCACCCTAAGTGTCATGAATCACCCACTAATTTTATACAAGTGTTAGGAGGGGGTGGATCACCTTTAGAATCTTCATCACAATGATGGATATTTTTCCTTATGAGAAAGTGTATTTAGTTAAAATGATTGATTTTAAGAAAAATTTCATCCTTTATAACATTCCCATTGTAATAGAATATGATGATGTGTTCCCTGAGGAATTGTTTGGTCTTCCTCCTAACTGAGATGTTGTATTCTCAATCAAAATTATAATCAGATATTTTCTAATATCTAACAATCCATATGGAATGAACACTATCATAATTGAATAGATGAATAAGAAACTACAATAGAATATGGATAAAGAGTTTATACAACCAAGAGATTCACCATGAGATTCACCATGAGATTCACCAGTCCTTTTCATAAAGAAGAAGGATGTCTCAATGCACCTCTACATTGATTATCATGATATAAATAGGATCATGATAAAGAAAAATTACCATCTTATAAGTATTGAATACTTGTTTGATTAGCAATGTGGATCCTAGTACTTTTCTAAGGTGTATCTATGGTTGGGATATTATCAAGTAAAGGTGAATAAGGATGATATCACCAAGATTGTTTTTCGTATAAGGTATGGGAACTATGAGTTATTAGGGATGCTATTCAAACACACTAAATATCCATCTATCTTCATGGGCTTAATAAATAGACTCTTTAAGTATAACCATGAGAAATGTTTGGTAGTCATTATAGATGATATTCTTATCTAGTCCAAAATAAAAGGAGGAATATGAGGAGCATTTTAATGTTAGGATGAAGTCCTTTTGAAAGGAAAATTTATATGAAAAGTACAATAATAGTGAGTTTTTAATAGAGAAAATAATATTTGTAAGGAATGTTATCACTAATAAAGGGATATATATGGGTTCTTAAAATACATACGAAATTGAAGAATTCCCTAAAGAAACATATGTGATAGGGATCCTTAGTTTCCTTGGATTAGCTGGGTACTATCATCGATTTGTTAGAAACTTCTCATAATTTTCAAGCTCACTAACTAAGCTAAATTGTAAGGAAGTGATGTTTTTCTTGATTCATGAATGTGAGGATAGATTTAAATAATTAAATAATATTTTAATAGATGTATATATTCTCAAATTACCCACCAATGGGAAAATATTTTCATCTTTAGTGTTGCATCCAAAAAAGGGTTGGGTTGTTAGATCATGAAAATTAATGAAGTGATAACCTCTACCTCCCTTAAATTAAAGATCCATGAGTGGAAATACCCAAAATAAGATCTATAATTAGTTGTAGTGGTCTTATAATTTAATATTTTCCAAAATTATCTATACAGGGAGAACCATGACATGTATATGCATCCTAAGTGTCTTAAGTATATATTCACATAAAAGGATCTAAATATGCACCAACAATGGTGGTTAGATCTGATCAAGTATTATGATTGATCAACCCATTATATCCTTGTAAATCAAATAGTGGTATATTCTCTAAGAATAAAGGATATGAAAACCTTATCTAAGATGAGGATTGAACAAGATCCAATATTCTTTTACATACAAATAATGAACATGGTAATCATAAAATGAACATATTATTACCTATATTAAATAACTTCTCAACCATCTATTCTTGAGAGGATCATCGATACACAAAAAGATGATGTGGATTTTAGATAAAGGTATCAAATATATCATATTTAAGATTTGATAAAGATGGAGATAAATTGTTGGAACCCAAATAAGTATCCCATCAAAACAATAAATATAGAGGAAGCTTCCCAATGATGTTCATATATTATCCTTCCCTATTCATCCAAGATGCACTAAGATTTATAAATACATGAAGAACAACATATGGTTAGATAAAATAAAGAAAGATATTGTGTAATTTATATCTTGATACTTGGTATGAAAACAAGTCAAGGATGAAAAACATAAGTTTAAGGGTATAATGAAACCATTTCCTAAATAAATATGTTAATAGAATTAAATAACCATATATTTTTTCATAGGAATCCCCGGTACAACTAAAGTCCATAACATAATTTGGGGGGTAGTCAATCACCTTAAAAAGTCAATGCATTTCATTGATATTAAGGAATATTTATGTCTTTATTAACTCTATAAGATAAACATAATAGAATTAGTATGAATATATATATTTACACTCCCCATTATATCTGATTGATATTAGAGGTTTACCTCAAGTTTTTGGAAAATACTTCAGCAAGTGTTGGATATAGAGCTACGTTTTAGTATAGCCTATCTCCCTAGGACAGATAGTAAGTCTGATAGAAGAATTGAAACACTAGAGGATATTCTGATATCATGTTCAATTTATTTTGAAGGTTGTTTGGATCAACACCTACCCCTGGTAGATTTTTCATACAATAATGGTTTCCATTATAGTATTCAAATAACACCTTATGAGGCTATGTATGGAAAGTGGTATCAAACTACAAGATTCTAGGATAAATTTAGAGAGTTGAAGCTAATGGGATCTGATCTTATCTAAGTTATGATAGATAAGGTTAAACACACTAAATGTAACATTAAATCTGCATAGAGTCGAAAAAAAATCTATGTATATAATTTCGGATGATAACTAGATTTTAATTTTGGTGATAAGGTGTTCCTTTGTATATCATTGTGGAATAAATTCATGAAGTTTGGGAAGAAGGGAAATATTATTCCTAGATACATTGTCTCCATTAAGATCTTTGATCACATTGGAGTTTGTGTCATGTCAACTAGAAATCCCACCTAACCAGTATTCAGTACATTATGTATTACATGTATCCCTCTTAAGTAAGTGCATACCAGACCCATCACAAGTATTTAATCCCAATGTGGTACCTTTAAAGAATGATTATTTATATGATGAGAGTATGGTGAAGATATTAGATCATAAAAAAATTTCTATGAAATAATTCAACCCACCTAGTCAAAGTGTTGTGGAATAGCAACAAATTTAGGAGGAAACATGGGAACCAGAATAGGAGATAAACAAAAGTAACCTCATCTGTTTTAGTATATGAAATTAAATTTTGAGGGAAAAATTTAAGAAGTGTGGAAGAATATAACAACCCAAAATTTTATAAAAAAAATTACTATCAAAATGAATATATGCCTTATTTATTAATGTAGTTAAATTAAATACATGAATTATATTTATTTTTTTATTTGGGACCATTATAAAATATAGTAATAATTTGATTATTGACCATAAAATATCATTAAGAATCCTAACAATTGTTAATATTGATTTTTTATATTGACTATTAAGATTAGTATATATTAATGGTTATAATAAAATCTAATTAATCTATAAGGAAGAAGTGATGACCTCGACCAATGGGATTGTATCCTATGAAGCCCATTTTTTGGATCTTTTGAGGGAGATGGAATCATTTGTATTTTCTCTTAACCAATTCTAAGTTGTGATTCAATAACTGAAACTCAAGTAAAACCATTTGTAGGATAAGTTCGATCTTATAGAGATCACCACCCAAACCATGTTCTTCAAAACACTAAAAGAAAGTAATAATATCACACATCTAACCCTTGGGGCGTACACCGATGTAGTAAGGGGTTATGTATCCACACTCTAGTTGTATAAATTTTTATACTTTTTTTTATTCATAAAATAATGATTATATTGGTCCCTGTTCATCATTACACTATATATATACATGATTATATATTGAGTTTGATAAAATATATATATTTTGATGCAAATAAACCAAAATTGTATTTTTGAGAAATATATAGTTTCAATTAAAACATTATTTTTGATAAATCCAAGAATTTTGAAATAAATTTTATCTTCATGAAAGACTTATAAAATAATTTCTATTAAAATATAAATGATAATTAATTTAATGAAGTCTCGTGTAATTTTTATAAGGGTTGGAATTTTTTTATGTCATAAAGACTAGTATTTTTCACTAAATAAGAATTTTTATATAAATGTATAAATTCTTATATTTATACAATTATTTTGTTAAATTTAATATTCTTTTTTAAATCAATATTCCAAAATTATTCAATGGTGAATTTTTCATAATTTTATAATACATTCAAATTTTTGGGTAAAAATTCAATATGATAAATATATTGTAACATATTGAATTTTTAAATAATAATAAAAAACACTTTATTAATAAATTACAAGTATTCTGGTGTGAAAATTTAATTTTTCAATAGTTTTGTTCATTATGGATTTACAAAAGGGTAAAATTCATGTTTAACACTTTAAAATATTCCAAGGAATATTTTTGGAGTTAAGTGTTGAGTCAATACAAGATTATGACACCCATTGTAATGGCTCAGACCCACTTACTCCTTTACTTTTCCAAATTTCTAGTGTTTAAGGTATCCTAAGGACCACCAGTGACTCATTAAGTAGTTTTCCAAAAAACTCGATTCCACCAAATAGTTCCACCGAAACGGTGGCACTGTAACGGTGGTGTCGTGACGGTGGCGCCATGGTGGTGGCGCTGTGACGGTGGCACCATGATGGTGGCACTGTGATGGTGGCACCGTAAGGGTTCTACCATAACAATCATACCATCATGGTCGTACCCCAAAATGGTGGCACCGTTTACAGTGTTCCACCGAACCGGTGGCACCGTTACGGTGTCTCACCAAACGATGTCCCACCCCTTTCCCTTTTTTTCCAGTTTCTAAGTTTTTCCAGTTTCACTCCTGTAACGTATCTTTTGATGTAAAAGTTTTTTAGTACTGTTTTTAAATCCATTTAAAGCCAGTAAAATATGTTTAAACCCCCAAGAGTCATGCGACCCTTCAGTTACCAAAATGTGTGGATTTTTCCTCAATGTAACGCCTTTCCCCGTGTCTTCCAACTTTGCCCATATTTTGTGGTTTTCCCTATTTAGAGTATACCTATAAACTCAGAGCCATTATCTCCATCATATCTAAGGATAATTATTAAATAAAATTAATTACATCCTGTGTAACCACCCAATCGTGTGGTGAAACCATGATCCTTCTTTTAAGGGGTTTAATATTTCATACCTCGTAACTCCAGGATCTGTCATTTTATCACAAGGTGATTATTTTTCTTCTTCCTTGATTCCTTTCTTTTCCTTGGTGTGCTTGGAGTCCCTCTTTTGGAGACCAATAGTTCGATGTGTTGGAGCCCTTCCTACTCAGCCTTGGAGACCTTGGAGTTCTTCCTCTGCAAGTCATGCAACCTGAGTTCTTGGGGTGAGGAGAAACCTTCAATTGTAGATAATCAAAGCAGGGTTTTATTTCATCTCTCTTTACTGTGCATAATGTGGGCGGGTATGATAATGTTTCCTTAGGGTGTGTATGAAACCAAAACATAACAAAGATAATAAATGGATTTTAAAGAATGAAGGGGTGTGTTTGATGATGATGTTGTTGTATTTTTTATCTTTTCTTATATGTTGTGAATTTTATGATCTTATTCACACTAAACATCATGTACGTTGGTGGTCCTTTCTTGCACACTAATGCACCCCTATTTTCTGGATAATCCTGTGATTGAATGGATATAACATGGATACTAGTTAATCACATAAAATTATTTGATTAAATGGATTCCCAATGAATAATAATCCTCATGTGATCACCCAAGTTAACCAAATGGAAATTAGTAACTTGATAAATGGTGTGGTTAAATTTGAAAAATCCCTTCCTCTGTTATGCTAATAAGAACAGTTGTTCTGCTAGATACTTGTGGGGTGACGTGGATGGAGATGGGTTCCCCTGTAGTTCAGTTGTTGATTTTTGGATCTGGGGTCATGTGGGGCCATATGTTGGGGTTTGGTTTGGTTCCTGTACTTCGAGGGATCTCAGATATCCATTTTTTTGGTGCGACTTTACTTTAGAATTGGGTCTGAATGCTTAAATTGTTGTTTGGTTGTTTTCTTTTTCAGTCCATATTTGTTTTGACTTGTGGATGTGCTTGTTAGTTTCCCGGTAGTGGAGAGTTATTTCTAAAGAAATCACTTCAACATGATAACAATAATGGGTTGGATCATTAATTTTTATCCAAAAATGGGTGGTGCTCTTGTTGTGGTTGTTGTTCATCTGTGCATGTATGAATAGTAATGTGGGTGTTTGTGTATGGGCAAGTTTCTGAACCCTTAGGTTGGGATGAGTGCTTGTTCAACTATACATATAAATTTAGTTATTATGTTTCTTATTCTCATCCCACCCAAGTTGAGAACTTTATGCCGAACTCCCCCATTTCATGGGGGAGGTTTGTTTCCCAACATTATTATGAGTGGCTTGTTATTAGCTTATTTCTACTCCCTCTCCCAGGTAACACAAGACTCTTTGGGCAGGATTTGACGACATAATTTCCATTATATCCCGATACACTTCGAGCAGGGTGAGTTGTGGTGGTTTTCCTAGGTGTGTGTGGGCAGGATTGTTTCCCAAGTGTCTTCGGGATGAGGCCCAGGTGTCTTCAGGTGCATCAATGGTTGTTCTGGCCCAGGTATCTTCGAGCGTGGTAGTAGTTGTTATGGCCCAGGTGTCTGCGGGTGGGGTTGTTTGTGGTTGTGGTGGCCCAGGTGTCTGTGGGTGGGGATGTGTGTGGTTGTGGGGGACTAGGTGTTTTCGGGTGGGATGTGTGTTTTTGATATCCCATAAGGTTGTTGTTGGGGTGATAGTGGGACTGCAGTGGATCTTATGGGGGAGGTCTGACATGTAGGATGTTCTAAATAACCAGTAGGAAAGCGGTGCGGGGTACCCAAACATTGATGTGTTATTAATATTACTTTAACAGACTTGTGTTATTTGGGTATTGTGCCTTGGTGATGCTGGGTGGATAGTTTCCTTTCTAGGTGCTTGGTTTATCTCTATTTCTCATGGGGCATTATAATTCCTCCTCACTTGTGCATGAGAGATTTTGGTTTTCCCGACTGAATATACTTGTATACTCACCCTGTGTATATAAAACTGCTTTCAGGTTTCCATGAGGACTTTGAGAACCATGTCAGACTTTACTAGATCGGATTTCAAGATATTTGTCATTTCTTTTTTTCTTTTTTTTGGTAATTTTCATCATAGTTTTCTTGTACTTGTAGAACTTTATTTTAAACATGCATGTGGAAAAAGAGATTTTGGATTTACTTTTACTTTTTGTATTTGGAGTTGTTTGAGATTTACCATCTTATCTCCTGATCTTTTCTATAAAAAGGGAAATTTCTTCCATATCATGTGTGGTTATATAACTTGGTGCTAGTTTCCACTCTGGGCCTATTGAAGTTAGGACTCATGGGTCATTATCTCTCCTTCAACTTGAAGAAGGAAGGTCTGGAAGTTTGTTGTCTCTTCCCTCATCTTGGTGAAGGCGGGTCATGATATAATGGTATCAGAGGCAGGTGGTTGAGAGATACGGTGGATTTTAGAGTTAGGCACAGTGAGGATTTCATGGGATGGTAGGGAAACAGTGTTAGGAAATCTTGGTGCATGAAATAGTCCAGGGAAGACCAGCTAGGACACGAGATTTTACGGTCCCCTGTGATCTGATGCAAGGACTCTGGACCTACCAAATGACCAAGTGAGGATTCACTGATTACAAAGTAGAGGACCCTAGTAAAGGTACATGAATCATCATGACTTTTTTTCTTGTGTGTTATGGTTTTCTGGGGAGTTTAAAATTAATAACAATTTTATGAAAAATTTAAGAGAGATCTTCTACACTACTCGGGCTTAGGCATTTTCTTGTTTACCAAGAATTTATGGAACCCAGACGATGACCATGAGTAGTGTGGGAGATCGAGGACCATGGGAATGATTTGGGTGATCATCATAGGGTTGATAGAGAGGAGAAAGAAGACTAGTGGTAGAAAACTTTTTGTGCATTTCAATGGAAGAACCTCAGGAAGTATGAGGTTAGTGTCTTGGTCATAGAGAGGGAGGGATGGCTTAAGAAGTTGGTGATATATTTCAACTTGATCTAGGATCTAACAGATTAAAAGGTTCCTCTAGCTGTAAGATAGATGTGGGGAGTGGTGCGTCAGTGGTGGATGCTCTATCTCAAGGATAAGAGGGAGGCTGAGGTTTCAAGGATTGACTTTGAGAGGGAGTTCTGAGTTGAATTCCTCTCTTCCATAATGAAGGATAATAAGAGACAAGAGTTAATCTCCCTCCATAAGAGGATCATGTGAGTGAGGTAATTTGGGATAAAGTTCAATGATCTCCTTTGTTTTTATCCAGACCTCTTTTTGGATGAGGATTCTTGGGTGAGACATTTAGAGGAGGCACTCCGACCTTCTCTTCCGTACATTGTTACTCCTTTCACTCTACTGATATACTAGGAGGTTAAGAAGAAGGATGAAGTGGTGGAGAGGATGCACATGCTGGGAGGTGTTTCATGAGAGGGGATTCAGTTGAGCTCTTCAAAGGGGAAGGTTGTTAGAAACAGGCCTTCAGCCTCAGGGCCTTCTAGGTTTCGAAATATGGGGAGCAGGCCCTAGCAGTTCCAGTTTCGATCTCCCGTTCCTCAATCTTTCTCTACAGGCCTAGGACCGAGATTATTTATTTGTGGTAGTTATGGGAACCTTAGGAATCATTTCTCAGAACAAGTTCAATACAGTGGAGGTGGGTAGCTTCAGCACCCACCTCAGCAGTAGGAGCTTTCAGCCAGGCCTTTTTAGCAGTCGTAGTAGGGACAACAAGCTCCCAATCCTCTAAGAGCAGACATTGCAGGAGGAGGCCGGACTCAGGGAACTCCTTAGGGTCCTCGAACAGGGAGTGGTCGGGGATCCTGCTGACAATCGATGGGCAGAGGAGCTGGGCATGGGCATTTGCACGCCGTAGAGGTAGCAGTTCCAGTAGGTCCAGATGTCGTTCGAGGTATGATCAGCTTTTTTAGTACTCTTGAATGTGACTTGGTTGATTCAGGAGCTTCACACTCCTTTGTTTCACCCAGTCTATCCCATGCTCTTGGTCTAGACATATAGAGACTTTCCATGCCCCTTTTATTGAGTACTCTAGTCGGAGGACAGACCATCTAGTCTTATGTTTTCCGGAGATGTAGACTGATGTTGGGGCCACATCACTCCAATGGGGACCTTATTTTTCTACAAATGCATCCATATGATGTAATTTTAGGCATCAACTGGCTATCATTTTTTTATTCCATTATTGACTAATTTTGGAGAAGGGTTGTGTTTTAGATATGGGTAGCCAATGTGTAACTTTCGTTAGCTAGCGGGGTTGCCATGAGGGCAGCCGATGAGCAAATCCCCTTCTTTCCTTATTAGCTGAACTATTAGGGGAGTCGATAGATACAGAGATGGTGGAATCCTCAAGGATCATCCATGATTTTTTGGATGTCTTCACTGGAGAGGTGGTAACACTACCCCCTCGATGTGATGTTGAGTTCGGGATAGACATGAAACCCGGTGCCTGTCCGATTTTGATGCCTCCATATAGGATGGCGCCTTATGATTTTTGGGAGTTACGGATCCAGATTGATGACTTGATGAAGAATGTCTTTATCCAACCGAGCGCATCACCATGGGGTTCTCTAGTCTTGTTCGAAAAAAAAATACGGTGGTCTCAGGCTGTGTATAGACTACCAAAGGCTGAATGAGGTGATATTCAAGAATCGTTACCCCCTCTTGAGGATCAATGACCTTTTTGACCAGTTGAAGGGAGAATTTTGGTTCTCTAAAATCATCCTACCATAGGGATATGACCATTTGAGTGTGAAGGTGGGTGAAATCTTGAAGACTAATTTCCGGGGTAGATATGGGCACTTTTAGTTTGTGTTCATGCAGTTTGGTGTTAGAAATGCACCTTCCATGTTCATGGGGCTCATGAACTCTGTATTTCGGGAATATATGGACCAGTTTGTAGTCATGTTTATTGATGAAATCCTGATCTACTCAAGATCAGAGAAGGATCACATCGAGCATCTAAGGACGGTTTTAGAGGTCCTATGATAGCAACAGCTCTATGGGAAGTTGTCCAAGTTCATGTTCTGGACACGAGAGGTGCACTTACATGGATATGTGGTGTCCCAACAGGGAATATCAGTGGAGTCATCGATGGTTGAAGCAATTGTTTCTTGGGTAGAACCTAAGAAAGTGGTATAGGTTTTTAGTTTCCATGGTCTACAAGGGTACTACTAAAGGTTCATTCCCAACTTCTCTTTAGTTATATCAACTTTTAAATCCTTTACCAAGAAAGACTAGGCTTTTTTATAGAGTGATCAGTGCCAAGAATCCTACCATTATCTGAAGTGAAAACTGGTCAATGCCCCAGTACTGAGGTTTCTATAGGAAATGGCAATGTTTGAAGTGTTCTGTGATGCATCAAGACTAATATTGGGGTGTTTGCTGATGCAACAACTAGGATTTCTCTCGTATGGGTCTAGGTAGTTACTTCCCCATGAGCATAACTATGCCACCCATCACCTAGAGCTTCCAGAAGTTCTGTGTTTGTGCTGAATTTTTGGTGGCACTACCTCATTGGAGAATGCTTAGTGGTGTTCATGGATCACAGGAGATTAAGGTATATCTTCTCTCAGTGATACTTGGACTTGGGGAAGTGGAGGTGGATGGAGTTTATTTAGGACTATGACTTTGATATCTCCTATACCTCAGGGAAGGGGAACGTGGTGGCCGATGCCTTGAGCAGGAAGTCACATAAGGATGCGGTTTGAGAATTTGTATATGCTTGGAAGGATATGGAGGAGTTGGATGCCTTACACCTGGATGCAAGGGTGGATGGTGGTAGAGGTTGTCTATTCTAGATGAAAATGCAGTCTTCCTTTTCACAACAAATGGAGGAGTCTTATTGTGGGGACATAGAGGCTAAAGTGATGCGTGAATGTGTTAGTCAGGGCAATTCTCTGGAAGGATGGTCAGAAGATGGTCAGAATTGGATGTTTTTTCTAGGAAATCTATTTGTCGTGGTGGAAATTCATGATAGAGTTCTCGGTGAATTTCTTAACTCACCCCTGGCAATACACCCATGAGTTTCCAAGATGCATTGGGGCTTGAGGGGTCAATTTTGGTGGGCCGGGGTGAAGCGGAAAATGGAGATTTTTGTGGCAAAGTGCCTCATGTGTCAGTAGGTGAAGGCTGAACACTGTGTCCCAGGAGGTCTATTTCATCCTTTAGATGTCCCTGAGTAGAAGTGGGATAACATCTTAATGGATTTCTTCATGGGACTACCCAAGGTCCAAGGAGGATGCAATTCTATCTTGGTAGTGGTGGACCAGATGATGAAATTAGCTCACTTCCTAGAAGTCAAGGAGTCGAGTGCAGTGGATTCCTTAGCACAGAAGTATGTGGATGAGGTGGTGTGGTTGCATGGAGTTTTGAGTTCCATAGTCTCATATCGGGATACATGGTTTACCTCATGAGTCTGGAAAGGATTACAACATTATTTTGGAACCCATATATGCCTCTGTACTTCTTTCCACCCCCAGACAGATGGTCATAAAGAGAAAACCAGCCAAACATTGGATGATATGCTACGGGCATGTGTTTTGGACTTCGTGGGATTGTGGGTATGACACTTTCCTCTGGTAGAGTTTGCCTATAATAATAGATATCACTCTACCATTGGCATGGCTTCGTTCGAAGCCTTATACTGAAGACCATTTCATTCACCTGTGTGCCGGATAGAGGTTGGGGAAGAAGGTGTTCTTGGCCCAGAGGTGGTGCAAAGAATGACAGAGATGGTTCAGAATATACAAGAGATGATGAAGGTGGCTCAATACTGGTAGAAGTCATATGCTGATCATATGAGGAGACCCATGGAGTTCAAGGTTGGGGACCATGTGTTCTTAAAAGTCTCCCCTCAGAGTGGGAAATGAAGGTTTGGAAGGGAGAGTAATCTTCTCCCAGGTTTGTCAGACCCTTCTAGGTGTTGCAGCAAGTTGGCGAAGTGTCTTATCAGCTGGTGCTACCACTTCCACTATAGAGGGTCCACGATGTCTTCCATGGGTCTCAACTCCGTCTATATCTACACGGTTACTCGCATATCCTCGACTAGGGAAGACTAGATATCAAGGACGATGAGACATTCATGGAGAGACCAGTGATGATCGATGATCATGAGGATAAGGTGCTTCATGGATGAACCATTCCATTGGTTCATGTGTTATGGATGCATGGTGCCCTCGAGAAGAGTACCTAGGAATGGGAGGCACAGATGCATGCTCAGTACCCAGAGTTTTTTTGAGTTTTGTTCTATGTTTTTTGTACTTGAATGTGATGTAGTGATTGACCTTGTAAACTATGAGATGTGTTGTTTCCCTTATTCTCTAAGTGTGCATGAAAAGTCCTAACCATGGAGAGGGGTGGACCTGGTCCCTAATCAAGATGCATTAAGGTGGATGTGATTAAACTTGTGCAAGCGAGTCAGTGCCGCCCAAAGTGGATAGTATCTTGACATGGAGGAAGGGACTCCCTAATCCATATATCTTGAAAGTATGACCTTTATATGTTTGTGTGGTTACTTGGGGGAGAAGAGCATTGTTGTATCCATGATTGTTCAGAAGATAGATGAGGGATAGGTGTTCCTAGAGATCAAGGTTTGTTTTGGATTTCAAACAACTCCATGGTGTTTTTATCTATGAGAGCTATCTTAAAAGGTGGTTGTTCAGACCCCTATTTTCTTCTTCAAGTTTACTCTTGGAATTTCAATGACGAGAATAGTTTCATAGGTATCTGATGTGATGGATCGGACCCTCTTAGTCCATTACTTTTCCAAATTTCGGGTGTTTGAGGTATCATGGGTACCACCAATGACCCGTTAAGGAGTTTTCCAAAAACTCGGTTTTTCTAAACAATTCCACCAAAACGGTGGCACTAGTCACGGTGGCTCCATAATAGTGGTGTTGTGATGGTGGTGTCATGAAGGTGGAACTATGACAGTGGCACCATAATGGTCACACCTTCATGGTCTCACACCAAAATTATGGCACTTCTTACGGTGTTCCACCAAACTGGTGGCACTATTATGGTGTCTCACCAAACGGTGTCCCACCCTTTACCATTTTTTCCAGTTTCTAAGTTTTTTCAATTCCACTCTAGTAAACTATCTTTTGACATAAAAGTTTTTTAATACCCTTTTTAAATCTATTTAAAGCTAGTGAAACAGTTTTAAACTCCCAAGAGTCGGGCGACCCTTCAGTTACCAAAATGTGTGGCTTTTTCCTCGGTGTCACACCTTTCCCTGTGCCTTCCATCTTTTCCCCTATTATGTGGTTTTCTATGTTTAGAGGATACCTATAAACTCATAGTCATTATCTCCACCATCTTCAAGGATAATCATTAAATAACAATTAATTCCATCATGTGTAACCACCCAACTGCATGGTGAAACCACGATCTTCCTTTTAAGTAGTTATAGATTTCATATCTCGTAGCTCCAGCATCTAGCCTTTTATCACACAGAGATTATTTTTCTTCTTCCTTAATTCCTTTATTTTCCATAGTGCGCTTGGAGTCCCTCTTTTGGAGACTAATCATGCACTGTGATGGATCCCTTCCTACTCATCTGTGGAGACCTTGGAGTTCTTCCTCTACAATTCGTGTAGCCCTAGTTATTGGGGTGAGGAGAAAAAATAAATCACTGATCATCCAAGTAGGTTTTTCCTTCATCTCTCCTTATTTTTCATCATACAGGGCGGGTATGATAATGTTTCCTCGGGGCATGGATGAAAAAAACCCTTAACAAAAATAAAAAATGGATTTTAAAGAATGAAGCGGTGTGTTTGATGATGATGATTTTGTAAAATTTTATCTTTTCTTATTTGTTTTGAAATATATGGGTTAATACCCACTGAAAATTGTGGCCTTTGGTGGTCCTTTATTGCACACTAATTCCCCCTGTTTTCTAGATATTCCTTTGATTGAATCACTGTAATATAGAAACTGTTTAATCAAGTAAACTCGGTTGGTTAAATGGATTCCCAATGAATAATAATCCTTGTGTGATCACCCCAGTTAACCAAACAAAAAGAATGAACTTGATAAATGGTGTGGTTAAATCTAAAAACTCCCTTGCTCCATTCTGTTAATATCATGGTTGTTCTTATTGATATTGTTGGATGACATGGATGGGGATGGGATCCCCTATTGTTCAGTTACTGGTTTGTTGATCTGAGGCTATGTGGGGTCATATATTGGGTCTTGGTTTGGTTCAAGTAATTCGAGGGATCTCATAGATCCCTTTTTTTGTTGTGACTTTACAATAGAACTGGGTGAGAATGCTTAAATTGTTGTTTTGATATTTTCTTCTCCAGTCCAGAGTTGTTTTGACTTGTGGATGTGTCTGTTAGTTTCCCAGTAGTATAGAATTATTTCTAACAAAATTACTTGAACATAATAACAAGAATGGGTTCAATGGGGAATTATTCTCTAGAAATTAGTGGTGCTCTGGTTATGGTTATTGTGCATTTGTGCATGTATGAATAGTAATGAGGGTGTTTGTGTATGGGCTGGTTTATGAAGCCTTAGGTTGTGATGAGTTCTTGTTCAACTATACGTATAAATTTAGTTCTTTTGTTTCTTATTCACACCCCACTAAAGATGGGCACTTCGTTCCGAACACCCCATTTCATTGGGGAGGGTATTTTTTCCAACATTTTTATGAGTGGCTGGTTATTAGCTTCTTTCTTCTCCCTCTCTGAGGTATCCCAAGACTGTTCAGGCATGTTGTGATGGTCTAAGGTCCATTATGGACCAAGACTCTTTGGGAAGGGTGTGTTGTGGTGGTTGGCCTAGGTGTGTGGGCAGGATTGTTTCCCAAGGGACTTCAGGATAAGGCATAGGTGCCTTCAGGCATGGAAATGGTTGTGCTAGATCAGGTGTCTTCGGGCGTCATAGTGGTTGTTGTGGACCAGGTGTCTGTGGGTGGGGATGTATGTGGTTGTAGTGGCCCATGTGTCTATAGGTGGGAATGTTTGTGGTTGTGGTGGCCTAGCTATCTACAGGTAGGATTCGTGGTTGTAATAGCTCATAAGGTTGTTGTTGGGGAATTAATGAGACTTTAGTGGAACTTATGTGGAGGTATGACACCTAGGATGTCCTAAATAACCAGTGGTAAAGCGATGAGGGGTACCCAAACATCGATGTGTTATTATTATTACTTTACATGACTTGCATTATTTGGGGAGTGTACCTTGGTGAGGCTAAGTGGATAGTTTCCTTGCTAGGTGTTTAGGTTATCTCTATTTCTTAGGGGGGATTAGAACGACTCCTCACTTGTGCATGAGAGATTTTGGTTTTCCCTTCTGAGTATACTTGTATACTCACCCTGTGTATATATAACTGCTTTTAGGTTTCTAGGAGGACTTTGAGGACCATGATAGACTTTACTAGCTCAGACATCGGGACAATTTTTGTTGCTATTTTTCTTTCTTTTGGTACTTTTTGTCAAAGGTTTCTTGTACTTGTATCACTTTATTTTGAACATGCATGTTGAAAAAGGGGTTTTGGATTTACTTTTACTTTCTTTATTCGGAGTTGTTTGAGATTTACCATCTTATCTCCTGATCTTTTCCTATAAGAAGGGTAATTCCTTCCATATTACGTGTGATTCTATACCCTTGGTTATAGTCACCACTCTAGGGCCTATTGAAGGAGGGACTCAGGGGTCATTATCTCTCCATCAACTTGAAGAAGGGAGGGTCTGACAGTTTGTTGTCCCTTCCCTCATCTTGGTAAAGGTAGGTTGTGATACCCATATAGCTTCGATGTGGATAGAATAAAAATATTGAATTATTTTTATGTGTGTTCATTCTTTTTAAAAATAATAATTAAATCCTAAACAATGCATCATATAGTAAAACTGAGGTCATCTTTAGGTCCTAAATGAGGTGTTTTCCCTAGGTGTGACAAAATATTTTTGTGAGTGAGGCATTTGACAACAACTCATGTAAGGATAAATTTTAATATTTTTATTTCGTGTTATTCCAAAAATATAGGAATATATGAAAAATAGTGTTTTTGATGGAAAATCTAAGATCACTACTAGGTCTAGAATGGGGGTTTTACCCTAAGAATGACATAAGTTTTGTGTGCATCGGGTGTTTGGTAACATCTCCCATTCGTGTAATGATAATTGGAATATAAATATTTTATTTGGTACCTAGAAATAAAAACAATAAGTTAATTATTATTATTATTATTTTTTCAAGGAAAAAAAACAAAAAATATACTTCCATGATTAATAATAGTGTTATCGTGGAAATAATTAGTTGCTAAAGTAATTAATATTATATTATTAATTGTGTTAATTAAATGAAAATGTATGGATAATATTAATTTATTAACTATTTAATGGTTGTTGTTTTTAAAATTTAAATATTGAAATTAATGTGAGATATTTATTAATAATAATAATAATATATTTTTTTGTTTTTATTATTATTAATTTGGGAAAATAATTTTTTTGTATATATATAACATGTATATGTATGGGTTAAATATATATGTATGTGGGGGGTGTATATATGTTTGTGTGCATATATATATTTTTCATATAAATAAGCAGTTATAGATGACATATATATATATATATATATATTATGAATGGTTAAATATATTTAAGAGGAGGAGATAATAAATAATGAAGAATTAAAGAAAAAAATGTTTGAATAGGGGGCGTTGTACATGAAGCATGGAACACATGGTTTGATTTTTAATTTAATAATGGTGTTAATTAAAATTAAATAAATGATTTTGATTAATGATATATATGTAAAAATAATAAATGAAGATATATATATATATATATATAATGGGAAAAGAGGGAAGCATCTAGGAGAAATTGGGAGACTATACATGTATAGGAGCCTCACACCTCCGTCTCTCTCTATTCTCCTCCTCTCTCTTATTATTCCTTTTACTTTATTTTTATTATTTTTCTAAATATTACATCATCAATATCATCTCATATATCAGTTGTATCGATGCGTTGTTGGTTTCATCTTGATAAGAAGAATTTTAAATGTATTTTTTGTTTCTGAAAGCAATGAGGTTTTGGTGGTGCAATTAAACTCAGTCATCATCCCTCATCATTACTTGTCATTGCACCTAAGGTAGTATGATCCTGACATTAAAACATGTTATATATGAGTTATTGGCATAATTTTGGGCATATTTTTGTAGCCCGTGAGACTTATATTTGATGATTGATCAAATGACACATGTGTGTGTGTAACCTTTTAATTGTGCTTGTGTTGTTTGCATATGGATTTTGACAACTATGATTATGATACTTTTTGACTTGATGTGATGTTTGATCTGTTATTTTCATTATTTATCATATATATTGTATTTTTTCTATTTCATTTGAGCATGTAGGTTTGACCTATTTTGACTAAATTTTAGATATGAAACATGATTGGAGACATGTGATATTTGACACAAGTTTGAGACTATCCTCTAAGACGTATGTGCTAGGCTTGGGTCAGCATGTTCTTGGACTATTATAGTTGGAAGTATGTGTCACATGCTTTTAGATATCCTCATAGAAGGTAGGTGATAAGACTTTGGTTGGCATGGGATATTTGAGGCATGTTTTTTGATATCCACTCGAGACGGATGTGATAAGACCGTAGTGGCTGGCATAGACTTGGACTATTCCAAATGATGGAATGTGTCACATGCTTGAGTATTTCCACTTGAGGAGGATATTTTAGGCTAATTATTAATGTTCTATCCTTCATTGTGTTGAAGCAAGTATGTTTTCCTCGGCATGGTGTCAAAGTAGGTAGAGTTGGTCCTTGAGAACCCAACTTTTTCTGGGTACTTGTGTGTTTTTGTTATATATATTCCCTATTTATGTTCATGGAATAAACTTTTATATTTTATTCACTTATTTTAAGGTTCATTGGTGGTTTCCTACTAAGTCTTGTATTCACACCCTACTCAGGAATTTCGGTGCACTTGTAGATAGCATGCTTAGGGATCAGATGAAGGGAAAGGGCAATGTGGTGGATAGTTGAGAAGTTTGAGTATGATGGTGACATTCCTGGAATGGAGTTTGAGTGGGACTCTAGCTGATTCTTTTATTTCAAGCTTTATATTTTATTTGGATCCTTATTGTGTTTCATTTTTTATCATGTATGTTATCTTTTCGATTTTCATGTACTCTGATTATTTATTTATATTTTAACTTTTTTTATAAATATATTATTCATCATATGACATGATATTGAGGGTATAGTCTCTCCATCGATGGACTCGAACCCTTGCTACTAGTCGGCAGCCTCTTTTTTATGGGGAGGTGTGCATGAGATCATGTATTATCCGACTTGGACTAATGATTCAGGTCAGGATGTTACAAAATGGTATCATAGGATCATGACTAACTAACTAGTTCTTATATTTATTTTGGTTGTTACATGTTAGATAATAGATAGGATGGTTGGGACTCAAGTAGGGGTACTATGAAAGTTCATGTGTAGTACTTTATATTTTGCCTCTAAGTTTCCATAAAGTGGGGAAATTATGTTTTTCTATTACTATTTATTAAATTCTCCTTGAGTGATGCATGTGATATTGATATGTTATTTATGTGTTTTCGTGTGTGTTGATGCATCATGTTAGGCATGTAGGTTCACATGTCATATATACATTTTTCTTACATTATATAGAGTAAAAATAATTAAATTCTTCTTGAAATTGTTATATGTGCCTTGGTCCATTATTTCCATCATTATTTTATTTGATCTTCGGGAATTATTTTCTAGAGTATATATATATTGTTGTGACTAACATGTAGATATTGGTAATATGGACTTAATCCTTGAATAAGTGGTAAATTCGTAGTGTGTTCCTTTCAATGAGATCGAATGGAATTGGAATGTGTTGATTCTAAACACCTATGGTGGAATTAAAAAAAATATTTAAAAATATTTTAATTAAAAATATTTTAATTGATAATGATTTAATATGAGAACTTCTATGGTAGTGATTAGTTAATACATGATATAAAATGTATCTTAAGGATGATAGAAATTATGTAGGGGAGAATTTTAAAAGCCTCAATCTATAAATAATAAAAAACATACTTTTATTAATAATTTACAAGTATTTTGGTGTGAAAATTTAGTTTTTCAATAGTTGGGTTTATTATGGATTTAAGAAAGGGTTAAATATATGTTTAACACTTTGTAGTATTCTATGGATGATTTTGGAAGTTATTCACTGATTTAGCATAGGATTTTGAGGCCCGTAGAGCTTTGATGTTGATAGAATAAAAATATTAAATATATTTTATTCATGCACGTGCATTATTTTTCAAAAAAATGAAATAAATCCCAAATAGTAGGTCTTATGAGAAATATTATTCCACCATTATATTTGGAATTAAGGGTTTACCCTAGGTGTTATATAAGATTTTTTTGCTTTGTGAATTTGAAAACATCGCACCTGAGGATAATTTTTAATGTTTTTATTATATTTTATTATGAAAATATTGGAATATCTTCAGAATGGTATTTCTGAGGGAAAATATGAGACCTCCATTAGGTCCATAATGGGGGTTTTACCCTAATCTTGACATAAGTTTTGTGCATGTTGGGTGTTTGGTAACATCGCATGTAAGCGTAATAATAATTGGTATATAATTATTTTATTTGGAACCTAGAAATAATAATAATAAGATAATTATTATTATTAATTTTTTCAAGGAGAAAAATAAATAAAATACTTTCTTTATTAATAATGTTGTTTGGGTGGAAATAATTAGTGTTCAAATTAATTAATATGATGTTATTAATTGATCTAATTAAATTCAAATGTAAGGTTAAATGTAATTGTATAGTTAATATTAATTTATTAACTATTTAATGGTTGTTGTTTTTAAAATGTTAATGGTGGAATTTGTAACATCCCAGATAAATAAGGAATAATAAACTTTTCATATTTATTAATATTTGCGAATTAAATATTAATTTTACATTAAATGGGACGCCATGTTCGATGGTGTACCCGATACGCAACAACGGGTTTCTTTGAAATCTTAAGTTTCATATTAATAATATAATAATATTATTTTAAATGGTAGTTAATGGCTAGCCATTGTATTGGTGGGAATGAATAGGTCTAACTAAAATATGATTATATATGTTTGTTAAATGTGTTTACATTTATCCAATAAAAAAGTTAGAGGCTTAAAATATTAATGAATCTAATTTTAAGCATAATTTACATTAAAAGGTCGATTTAACGCCTTTTAATGGAGAAACCTCTTTAAATATAGTTTTGGTCACTTTAATACATTATAATTGACCAAATAAAATCCTTCTTCAGAATGGGGACATAAAATTTTACTTTGTGTAATTTTTTGGTATTTTTCTGATAAAGTTTATTTTTTTAATGAATAGTGAAAAATATTGTATTTTAATTCAAAAGTGCCTTTTAATATAATTTATTTATATGGTTATATTATCTTTTTAATTGGTTTTAAAGTGTAATTAGAATATATTTTTACCATTTAATCCAATGTTGTTCATTGAAATTAATTTCACTTTGAAATTGGACATAAACAAGTGTCAATCATTTGATAGTTATTGTTTCTTAAAAACACGCTAATTGTTTTAACAACGGGAATTAATTTTAAATTAAATGATGCCACTTCTATGTTTTGAATTTAGACATAATTTGTGAATTCAGAATATCAAATAATACTTAGGCTGAATTTTTGGTATTTTTCTTAAAAACTTCAATTTTTGATGAATAGTGAAACCACTTAGTAGTAGTTAAAAAACTGACTTTTTCAATTAAATGAAATTTTACCACTTCTGTAAATTGAATTTCAAAAATACTACATACATGGTTGTTTCTATTAAGTAAAATGTGGTTCAATAAGAAGAAAATAATTGTTGGTGAATAGTAACTTTTGACTTTTTTTACTGTGGTTAAAGGTAAATAGGGTAATTCAAGGTAAAAACAATATTGTAATAATTTAAAATTGCCTTAACACATATCCTAACCTTATTTGATGAGTAATTTCAGACCATGGGAATCTTTGGGACTATTTTGGGACCCCATGGAGCAACTTATGAAAGCAAATGACACTTTAGATTAATTAATTTAATGTAAAGGCAAAAATGACACAAACAAAAATCCTTTACTAAATTAATTTTTATATGGTGTTATATAAGTACTCTTTTTTACTATAAATATTAATTGGAAATATAAAATGATTTCCTACATTATAGTATTTTTTTATAATTTTTAGACATCAAATAATTTAAATTATATATGACACAATAATGATGCAGTATTTACCTCATTAATAAAGGATTTAAATAAATAAGATTATAAAGACAAAAATAATATCCAAAACATGTCCAATTCATATTGGATGATTTTATTTTGAATATGAGTCATATTATCTTCGACTTTAATGTGTTTTTGACCTTTTGAAACCGAAGATAAGTTTATAATAAAATAATGTTTTCACACTTTTCTAAAGAGCCCCTCCTCTCCCTTATGAAAGGAGACCATTTCTAACCAATTCATCACACCTCTCAAGCCTTTTGGATCATCCAAAATCTGACCAATTAAGCTCTCTACATCCCTATCCTCCTCCTAGAAGCCTTACTTTAGGCAGAAGGAACTTCAAGAAGTCCTTTTGGTTTAAACCAAAGGAAGTTACCAAATTAAAGGTAACGGGTTCTCTTAACTTCTTTTCTTTTATTTTACTTCTTCAACCCCTAAACTCTTTTTATTCCTTTATTTTATAACAACACCAGTATCCTAAATATAATAGGATTTTTTTATGAGAATAATTATAACTACACTTACATACACCTCTGTCTAATGGGTGAAGAACATAATGTTTCTGTGGATGGAAAACTAACGCCTCACGAAACGATGATTGTTCAATTACCTCCTACTGCCTCTCATGGTGGCCATTATGATGGAATTGTATTTATATATGATATATATTATGTTTATGTTTTCTTTATGCTTATTTATTTTACATTTATATCATACCTTTATGGTTTCCATTATGGGTAAACGCGATAATTTTATTTGAGGAAGTGCGGACTATCGCCCCCTCAATGTGATATGACTTGTTAATGCCTTATGTGGGATGTATAAAGGATAGATTTAATGATATTATATATGATATTATAATGTAATTATAATATACCTATGTATAATTTTGTTTTAATTCCATTAAAATAAGAAATATAAATGAAAGTAACATTCATGCATACGTACGACTTACCGTCTCCATGAACGGTGCATTTCATTTTTTACCTCCAAATGATATATACTATTATAAATTTATATATATACTGTATATATATTATATATGTGATATCTAAATAATGAATATCATTCTAGATATAATGAACTATTGAAAACATGGGAAACTTGTAAATATAAGGTGTTCATTTTTTACTCAAGTACCAAATATCGACAAAACGAATGTTATTAACTTAAAAGATTACATAATGTTTACAACATGGTTATAAGTAATATAAAAGAAATAATAAACTTGAAAAATGTTCTTAGGAAGGTATAAATTAACTTTAGTTTATTATTCAGGAATAACAAGGAACAAACGAGTCAAGTTGGACAACGAGGTAAGGGATTTTCTTATCTCACTTTTAATTACGTGAGATTTCCATTATTGGACACTTATTCATTGCATGTGGTGTATTATGTACTTCCATTTCATATATATTATCATGATTCTCATTATATTCATGGTATTATGTGATATATTTGGTGGTTATTAACTTTTGGTCATAAGACTTAGTTGATTACAATGTGGTAAAGAGTTTCATCTCACTTTTTATTCCAATGAGATTCATGCTATATTTGCCACTATTTTCCTTTTGTGTACTGTATGTACTGACCATGATTGTAATATTTGTTTAATATACTTTCATTTAAGAGTATTTACATCTTAATTGTATGATCCTTCATTCATGTGGCGTATGTTTTTTAAGTTACCAAATCGGTAAGGGAACCTTTCACCCTCCTTTTTTTAAAAGTCTTATTTTTGTTATGTCTTTTAATTTACATCTTATTATGTTGGGATATGTTCTTTTATATCATTATTAATTTATAATTTATGTACAAGTGATGAGATACCCTTTTTATCTCATCTAATCATTTTCTGAATTTTAATGTGACGTCGTTGTCGAATTTTTACAAGGGAACTTCTTAACCCAATTTCAATTCTTTGGGTTCAACTTGTACTTCTTGAATATGTCATCCTATGAATATGTGTGAATGACCTATGATTGTTTTAAATGTAACATCCAATTATATTGGGTGTATTTATATTTTTCACACATAATTATGTGATTGATTTATCCTTAATTTAAGGATACCATCTTTATAATGGATTTCATCTCAATTTACATTTCCACTAAGACTTCACTGTTGTTATGCACCAATTCACTCTTATATGGTGTATATACTATCCTTTTACATAATATATCATGAATCCATTTATTCTCATGATATTATAAAGTTATGATTAAATTTTATTCCTCAATTATTTGTATTAAAGTGTCTATCTTTTTGTTAAAAAACTCTTTAACTAAAATATCGTTTAAAATGTTTTAAAGATTTATTCTTCAAAATATTTCTCATTAATGTCCTTGTTTTTAAAATGGGTTTTAGGATTTATTGATAAGGAAATTAATGTTTTCAAATTATAATTCATTTAAAAGCTTCAAAATGGTATGGTACACTTTGATTCAAAAATCTCTTTTTAAATAGTTTTGAAAAATAATTTGATAAAGCATTGTTTATTTCAATATCTTGATTTGATATTGTGGAATGTGGAAATGTTATCCTTCCTTTATACATGTGTTATTTTTTATGATTATGTTATGGTTATTGGGCATTGTTTACGAATACGGGTGGTTCCATGACAAACCTAGGGCAGGTGAGCCCGAGATAGCTCTCCAATGTATTGGGTAATGTGATGGAGGTAAATTTGATGTTTCTCCTAAGAGATTTAGGGAATATACTGTGATGGGTATTCCAAGTGTAACTCCATATGTATCCATGATAGCTATAATGTAAGTTTGATATGGATTTCATAAGTATCCTTTATAATTTATTATTTGTGTGTGTTATTCATAAATCTTATGATTTCGTAAGGTATGTTATGATTGAAAAGTATAGTTTCATTAATTTGTATTTATTAATGGGATAACGTTTTCCTTTCTTATTTTATAACCCTTACTGATATTTTTATGCTCATCCCAAGTTTTTGAAATGTTTTCCATAGGACTTAAATATGAATAGGGTCAAGGTTGGGATCAAGGAAAAGTCATGCTATCTAAAATATGGAACTAGACATGTTTCTTTTTAAGAGTTTTTATTTTATGAAAAAAATAGGTACTGAGTAGTAGTGCCTACATGTAATATTCAAGTTGTAATGAAATTGTTATGTCTAATTATATAAAACTCTAAACCTGAAAACATCCTCAATGTGATTTATTCATTTAATTCAATATTATGTAATGTTTAAGTTTGGGTCCTTATAGTTGGTATCAGAGGTCAGTTTAGACATCTTTAGGGATTAGAAGTTTTCATTAGACATGTGGTTAGTCCCTATGTCTATTATTTCAGTTAAATCCTTGTTTTATAACTTTTTTAGATCATGGAAAGTCAGTTACAAATGGAAGTAGGAGGATCTAAAACGACATTCCTATCTCTTCCTGATGACATGCTTGCAATAATTATTGAAAAGTCATGTTCGGATGATTGTGAAACGTTTTCTATCATACAACTCACTTGCAAGCAGTTGTTTGAGATATCAAAAACCTCCACTATACCTCGTTATCATCGTGGATCATGGGTTGTATTTAGACAAATCATATTTTCAAAATATTCCCATATTTTCAAGAAAGGTAAATATTATCAAGGCATTTTCAAATATTTTACCTTATCACAAGATTTTGAAACATATTATGATTTTAAAAAAATTGTTAAAGAAGGAGACCCTTTCACAACCTATTTATATTTTCTTTTACAATATATCCTCTCAGCACATACCTATTGTATTTTAAAATGACCATTAATTGAAATTTTCAACTCAAATTTGGTCCGACTATTTTATAGAAATCATGTTTTATCAGATGTTTTGAAATTATATGTCATACATGATTATTTTAAAAAACTGTTTTTATGTGAACACCCATCTAACCCATGTTGTACAAGGTGTATTTGGATGGAGGAAGCAAATGATTTTGACGGATCTCTAAATCGTTGTTGCAATGCATTGACCTTCTACCTACATGAACAAGATGATGATGAAACCAAATGGACACCATGATCAAGGTATGATGTTCTTATTTTTGGGGATCATTTTATTTTATCATATGGTGGTGAAATAAGACTTCAGGAATTAAGATGTTGAGATCATAATGAATTTGGATGAAAATGAGAAGTATAAGGAAACCATTGAGGTTAAAACACTTTAGGGTTATTTTTGAGTTTTATAAAAAGGAAAATCCGTAGGATGGGTGACAACCCGTCGCATCATGAAAGGTCACTGGAATCGAACTCACAACTGAAGAACAATAAGGGCGCATCGCCTACCACTAGCCTACTTGAATTCCCTGGTTAGTATGACTTATTATTTTAGTAAAATGTTTTTATGTAACAAGAATAAGTTGATTTTTGGAACTTATGTTTTATCAAATGGATATACTTAGTATAGAAAAATGATTTAGTGATTAAGTGATAAATTTTTTGTGGAAGACGTTCTCTCTTTTGAGGAAACACCATATGGCTAAGGAAGATAGAATACTATGGGATTTCAATTGTGGAATAATTGTTGGAAATTTAGTTTGGAAGAATCTGTGTTTTTATTATAGACATATGATGATTTGTTTTATTTATGAAACTAATTAACCTATAATGTAGAACATGTGATTAGGTTAATTACTTTTCAATATGATATTTTAGGAGAAACTGATGTTATTTGGAGATAAATGATAAGATTTATCTTGGAAGACTATGTAATTAAATCCTTATGAGATTTGGGTTTCAATATTAGTTTGGATTACTTTTGAGGAATTTTATATATAGTTGTTTATTGAATGGTCTTGGTTGTACTTTGGGTATTGTGTTACAAATTTTGGAGATTAAGAGTTGTTTTTCTTTTTGTGAAATATTATCCTTTTTGGGTATTACCTAATCTCCCACTAACTATTTTGGTTTTAGTTTATGTCTAAAGACAAGGGAAATATATAGTTCTTATTTTGTGGATTATGTGATTCTCAAGAAGATTATGCTTGTGTTTTTGATGTGACCAAGTATTTTTGAATGCTCTTTGTTTGGAGAAAAGATTAGTTTTTGGTAGAAACTTATTAAAGGATGAAACTCTACTTGAAGGTAAGTATATTTCTTTATGTTATTATGCCATGTAGTAAATAAATTCCTCCAAATTATGAAAAGTAATGTAAAACAAAAACGTTGTTTGTTTACGTTTCCTACTGGGCAATCAAAGACCGTTTAACACATCATAAGTTTGTGATTTTTTGGTGGTTAACTTTCTCCTAATCATGTTTTCTATCACTATCCATCAGAACTTGACCGTTTTTTCTCTCTTCCATATCCATGTTTTCCTACATGTAATCCTAGTACGGTTTATCTCGGGTGACCATTTTACTTTTCTTTCTTTCTTTTAAAGTTATAGTTTTACTGAATCTTTTTCTATGTGGGACTTTTAATGAAGTTTCCAAGACCGGTTTTAAAATTGTGAGGACGCAATTCCCAAAATGGGGGGAAGGATGTAACATCCCAAATAAATAAGGAATAATAAATTTTTCATATTTATTAATATTTTGGAATTAAATATTAATTTCACATTAAAGGGGACGCCATGTTCTATGGCGTACCCGATACACAACAACGAGTTTCTTTGAAATCTTACGTTGCACATTAATAATATAATAATATTATTTTAAATGGTAGTTAATGGCTAGCCGTTGTATTTGCGGGAATTAATAGAACTAACTAAAATATTATTATATATGTTTGTTAAATTTATTTATATATATCCAATAAAAAAGTTAGAGGCTTAAAATGTGAATGAATCTAATTTTAAGCAGAATTTACATTAAAAGGTCGATTTACAACCTTTTAATGGTGAAACCTATTTAAATATAGTTTTGTTCACTTTAATACATTATAATTGACCAAATAAAATCCTTCTTCAGAATGGGGACATCAAATTTTACTTTGGGTAAGTTTTTGATATTTTTCTGATAAAGTTCATTTTTAATGAATAGTGAAAAATATTGTATTTTAATTCAAAAATTCCTTTTAATCTAATTTATTTATATGGTTAGATTATCTTTTTAATTGGTTTTAAAGTGTAATTAGAATATATTTTTTCCATTTAATCTAATTTTGGTCATTGAAATTAATTTCATGTTGAAATTGGACATAAACAAATGTCAATCTTTTGATAGTTATTGTTTCTTAAAAACATGCTAATTATTTTAACAACAGAAATTAATTTTAAATTAATTAATTTCACTTCTATGTTTTTAATTTGAACATAATTTTTGAATTTGGAATATCAAATAATTCTTAGGCTGAATTTTTGTTATTTTTCTTAAAAACTTCAATTTTTGATGAATAGTGAAACCACATAGTAGTAGTTAAAAACTGACTTTTTCAATGAAATGAAATCTTACCACTTCTGTGAATTAAATTTTGAAAATCCGAAATACATGGTTGTTATTAGTAACTAAAATTTGGTTCAATAAGATGAAAATAATTTTTGGTGAATAGTAACTTTTGACTTTTTTTACTCGGTTAAAGGTAAATAGGGTAATTCAAGGTAAAAATAATATTGTAATAATTCAAAATTACCTTAACACATATCCTAACCTTATTGGATGAGTAATGGCCGACCATGGGCATATTTGGGTCTATTTTGGGACCCCATGGAGCCACTTATAAAAGAAAATGACACTTTAGATTAATTAATTTAATGTAAAGGAAAAAATGACAAAAACAAATATCCTTTAGTAAATTAATTTTTATATGGTGTTATATAAGTAATAGTTTTGAAAATAAATATTCATTGGAAATCTAAAACTATTTCCTACATCAAGGTATTTTTTTATAATTTTTAGACATCAAATAATTTAAATTATTTATGACACAATAATGATGCAGTATTTACCTCATTAATAAAGGATTTAAATAAATAAGATTATAAAGAATAAAATAATATCAAAAACCTATCCAATTACTATTGGTTGATTTTATTTATAATATGATTAATCTTATCTTATACTTTAATTTGTTTTGGACCTTTTGAAACTAAAGATAAGTTTATAATAAAATAATATTTTCACACTTTCCTAAAGAGCCCCTCCTCTCCCTTATAAAAGGAGACCATTGCTAACCAATTCCTCACACCTCTCAAGCCTTTTGGCTCGTCCAAACTCTTCCCAATTAAGCTCCCTACATCCCTCTCCTCCTCCTAGAAGCCTTAACTTAGGCAGAAGTCACTTCAAGAAGTCCTTTTGGTTCAAACCAAAGGAAGTTACCCAAATTAAAGGTAACGGGTTCTATTAACTTCTTTTATTTTATTTTACTTGTCCAACCCATACACTCTTTTTATTTCTTTATTTTATAACAAAACCAGTATCCTAAATATACTAGTATGTTTTTATGAGAATGATTCTAACTACACTTACACACACCTCCATTTAATGGGTGAAAAACATAATGTTTCTATGGATGGCAAACTAACGCCTCACGAAACGATGATTGTTAAATTACCTCCTAGCGCCTCTCATGGTGGAAATTATGATGGAACTATATTTATATATGATATATATTATGTTTATTTTTTCTTTATTCTTCTGTATTTTCCATTTATATCATACCTTTAATGGTTTCCATTATGGGTAAACACGATAATTTCATTTCAGGAAGTGCGGACTACCACCCCCTCAATGTGATATGACTCGTTAATGCCTTATGCGGGATGTATAAAGGATGGATTTAATAATTTTATATATGATATTATACTGGAATTATAATATACCTATGTATCATTATGTTTTAATTCCATTAAAATAAGAAATAGAAATGAAAGTATCGTTCATGCGTACGTACGGCTTACCGTCTCCATTAACAGTGCATTTCATTTCTTAACTTCAAATGGTATGTACTGTTATAAATATATATATATATATACTGGATATATATTATATATATGATATATAAATAATGAATATCATTCTGGATATAATGAACTATTGACAACATGGGCAACTTGTAAATATAAGGTGTTCATTTTTGACTCAAGTACCAAATATCGACAAAACGAACGTTATTAACATAAAAGATTAATAATGTTTATAACATGGTAATAAGTGATATAAAATGAATAATAAACTTGAAAAAGGTTCTTAATCAAGTAGAAGTTAACTTTATTTTATTATTCAAGAAGAACAAGGAACAAACGAGTCAAGTCGGATAACAAGGTAAGGGATTTTCTTGTCTCACTTTTAATTCCATGATATTTCCATTGTTGGCCACTTATTAATTGCATGTGGTGTATTATTTACTGCCATTTGATATATATTATAATTATTCTAATTATATTCATGGTATTCTGTGATTCATTTGGTGGTTATTAACTTTTGGTCATAAGACTCAGTTGATTGCAATGTGGTAAAGGGTTTCATATCACTTTTTATTCCCATGAGATTCATGCTATATTTGCCACTATTTTCCTTTTGTGTGGTGTATGTACTACCCATGATTGTAATATTTGATTAATATACTTTCATTTAAGAGTATTTACATCTTCATTGTATGATCCTTCATTCATGCGGTGTATGTTTTGTAAGTTACCAAATCGGTAAGGGAACCTTCCACCTTCCTCTTTTTAAAAGTCTTCTTTTTGTTATGTCTTTTAATTTAAATATTATTGTGTTGGGATAGATTCTTATATATCCTTACTGATTTAGAATTTATGTCCAAGTGATGATATACCCTTCTTATCTCATCAAATCACTTTCCGAATTTTAATGTGATGTCGTTAGGCTGTCGAATATTTACAAGGGAACTTCGTAACCCAATTTCAATCTTTGGGTTCAACTTGTACTTCTTGAATATGTCATCCTATTAATATTTTTTAATGACATATTATTGTATTAAACATAATGTCCACTTATATTGGGTTTATTTATATTTTTCACACATAATTATGTGATTGATTTATCCTTAATTTAAGGATACCATCTTTATAAGGGATTTTATCTCAATTAAAATTTCCACTAAGACTTCATGTTGTTATGCACAAATTCACTCATATATGGTGTATATATTTTCCTTTGACAAATTATATCATGAATCCATTTATTCTCATGATATTATAAATTTCTTATTAAATGTTATTCCTCAATTATTTTTATTCAAGCGTCTATCTTTTTGTTAAAAAACTCTTTAACTAAAATATCGTTTTAAATGATTTAAAGATTTATTCTTATAAATATTTATCATTAATGTCCATATTTTCAAAATGGGTTTTATGATTTATTTATATGGACATTAATGTTTTCAAATGATAATTCATTTAAAAGCTTCAAAGTGGTATGGGACACTTTGATTCAAAAATCTATTTTTAAATGGTTTTGAAAAATGATTTGATAAAGCATTGTTTATTTCAATATCTTGATTTGATATTGTGTAATGTGGAAATGTTATATTTCCCTTATACTTGTGTTATGTGTTATGATTATGTTATTTTTATTGGTAATTGTTTACGAATATGGGTGGTTCTGTGATAAACCTAGGGCGGGTGAGCCCGAGATAGCTCTCCAATGCATTGGGTAACATGATAGAGGTAAATGTGATGTTTCTCCTAATAGATTTAGGGAATATAATGTGATGGGTATTACAAGTGTAACTCCCTATGTAGTTGTGATAGCGACAATGCAAGTTTGATATGGATTCCATGACTAACCTTTATGATTTATGATTTGTGTGTGTTATTCATAAATATTATGATTTCGTAAGGTATGTTATGATTGAAAAGTATAGTTTCATTGATTTGTATTTATTAATGTTCTAATGTTTTCCTTCCTTATTTTATAACCCTTATTGATATTTTTATGCTCATACCAAGTTTTTGAAATGTTTTCCACGGGACTTAAAGATGAATAGGGTCAAAGATGGGATCAAGGAAATGTCATGTTATCTAAAACATGGAACTAGACATGTTTCTTTTTAAGTGTTTTTATTTTATGAAAAAAAATGGATACTGAGTAGTACTGTCTACATGTAATATTCAAGTTGTAATGAAATTGTTATGCCTAATTTTCTAAAACTCTAAACCTGAGAAGATCCTCAATGTGAATTATTCATTTAATTCAATATAATGTAATGTTTAAGGTCGGGTCCTTATAGAATTAATGTGAGATATTTAATAATAATAATATGTTCTTTTTGTTATTATTCATATTAATTTGTGAAAATAATTTTTTTCAGTATATATATATATAACGTGTATATATATGTGTTAAATATATATGTACATATATATATATATTGTGTGTGTGCGGACGCATATATTCTTGTGTGAATATATTTATTACATATAAATTATTATTTATAGATTAAATTTATATATATATGAGTATGAATGGTTAAATTTATTTAAGATGAGGAGATAAAAATTTTGAAGAATAATTAGAGGAAAAAATGTTTGAATTGGGGGTGTTGTACATGAAGCATGAAACACATGGTTTGATTTTTCTTTTAATAGTGGTATTAATTAGAAATAAATAAATGAGGTGGTTTAATGTTATTGATGTAAAAAATAATAAATGAAGATATATATATATAATGGGAAAATGGGGAGGTGCCTATGAGAAAATGGGAGACTACACATACAGGAGCCTCACACCTCTCTCTATATCTCTCTTCCCCTCTCTCCTAATATTATTGTTTTCTTTCTTTTTATTATTTTTAAAAATATTCTATCCTCAATATATCATATGATATTAGTTAAATTGATTCATTTTTAATGTTTTTGGGTTAGTCTTCACAAGAATAATTTTAAACATATTTTTTGTTTACGGAAGAAATGAAGTTTCAATTGTGTAATTAAACTTGGAAATCAACGCTCATCGTCATTCATCATTGCACCTAAGGTAGAAATATCTTGAAATTAGTGAATGTTATATATGGGTAATTAGTATGATTATTGGCACACTTTTCTAGCCCGTGAGACCTATGTTTGATTCTTTACCATATGAAAAATGTGTGTGTGTAACCATTGACCTATGCTTGTGTTGTTTTCATATTTATTATGATACTGTTTGACTTGATGTGAATTTTTATATTTCATCTTCATTATTTATGATATATATTTTATTTTTTTCTATTATAATTTTGCATGTAAGTTTAACCTATTTGGATGACATGTGAGATATGACACATGATTGACGACATGCGATATTTGATGCATGTATGGGACTATCCCCAAAGAGGTATTTTCTAGGCTTGTGTCAGTATGTACTTGGATTGTTCCAGCTGATGGGATGTGTCACGTGATTTTGGATATCCATATAGGAGGTATGTGATAAGAATTTGGTCCACATGTTATATTTAATGCATGTTTTTGGCAATCCACTTGGACATATGTGATAAGACCATATTGGTCATCATGTACTTGGACCAACCCGACTGGAAAAATGTGACACATTTTTGGGGCTATACACTAGAGGATGTGTCAGGATAGTTATTGATGTTCCCTCTTGAATTTTGTAAAAGTAGGTATGTTTGTCCCAACATAGTGCTGAAGCCAGTAGAGCTAGTCCTCAAGGACCCATAATGTGCTAGGTACTTGTGTATTGTTGTTATATTTATACCCTATTTTTGTTCATGGCATAAACTTTGATATTTTATGCACTGATGTTATGTTTCGTTGGTTATGTACTACCGTGACTTGTACTCACACCCTACTTAGGAATTTTGGTGAGATTATATATAGCATTATTAGGGACTCGATGTAGGGTAATGTCCCTATGGTGGATGGTTTAGTAGTTCAAGGATGATGTTAATGTTTCTAGGATAAATTTCAAGCATGACATCAGATGTTATTTTTATTGTCAGATTTATCTTATAGTTGGATCCTTGTTGTGTTTCATTTTTTATCGTTTATGATATCTTTTAGATTTCTCATGTACTCTGATTATTTATTTATATTGTTATTATATATATATATATATATTATCGATCATATGACATGATACTAATAACAACCATGTTCTTTATGACACACTTAAACATGATTTATTACATAAACTCTTCACTTGATACAACATGGAAGGTAGAGAGGTCTAGTGTCTTTGGGGATAAATAACATTACATAACAAGTTAAAACATGAAACACAACATCTTTATTGAAAACTTCCTTTACATAACCACTACACTCCCTCGTACTTAGCATTTCATGGGATAACCTGAGGACATGCATAAGAAAAGGGTGAGCTATAAAGCCCAATAAGGGAGTAAACAAGGTATAACATGAAGAACACAATACATGTTAGTAAATAGAAATATAAATGGATCATAAAAGAAACATGAACATAAATTCATGGTATAACATGATTATCATAACATGGAAATGTAGCAACAACACATAACATGGAATTAGCATGAGCCAAGGCTCATTGCACATAGAGCATGAGTAAACCCTCATTAAACATGAAGCATGAGTAAACCCTTGTTTCACTTTAATTTTCATGATTCAACACCCATTTCACATGGTGTATAATGATACTATACTTTACCCAATGCATTGGAGCGCTATCAGGGCGCACCATTCTTAAACATTTCATTTCATGCATAAGTGTGCCACATGGACTCATTAGACATCATCATTTATTCCACAATAAAGGAATTTCGAATTCATAATGAAACTCTATAATCAATAAGTAAATTTTCATAAAGTTTAATACCCCTTATAGAGAAATGGGTATGGTATTCACTACACAATGACTTTGGCTTGGAAGAACGTGGTGCAATTTCAACAGTATAACAGCGTGACATAAGAATTCATAAAAAATGGTTGATGAGAGATAAATTGGTGTCTCATTATATGTACAAAAAATGAATAGTAAGGGGTTCATATAGATACATCTCCCAAAAATTGTAATGGAATTTAGATTTATGATACAAAAGAATTTCTTGAATGTAAATGAGGAGAGGGAAATTCCTTTCAGAATTTCGGTATAATAACGTGTGTATATGGGAGGAATTTAATGAGATAGAAAGGGGTCTATCATAATTTAACTATAAAGAGGGAAGTATGGGGGATGTGAGAAATCAAACCCCCACATTTATAATTGAAAATAAAAGGGTATAACAATATTAATAAATATGGAAAAAAAGAGAAAGGTAGGAATCCCTTACTTGGAAGTGTGATCCCAAAGGATTGGGAGGGGCTTGAGAGAGGATTATTGGGATCTTGGGGTGACTTGGGAGGATTCTAGAGAGAGTATAGAAGATTTTTGATGAACTCCAAAGGATGTTAGTGAAGAGGAAGTGGGAGCTTGGGTGGGTTTATATAGGAAAGAAGAGGGAATTCTTTATTATTTAGGTTTGGGACACCACATATTAAACTAATCAAAACCAAAAACCAGACCATGGTTTTTCCCCATGTTTTTTTCCTAATGGGAGTGGAAAAAATATTTTATAATTCCAATGGATGAACTTCTTAAAATAATAGGGTTTCTTATGTGGAGCTGAGTCACACTCTCAGGGAAATCAATTTAAAAAGAAAAAAATGTTTTATAAGCCTTGAAGGGTCCACTAAAGCTTTCTAAAATAAGTCAAACAAAAAAATAACATTATTTTAATGCTAAACCATACACTGGCCAAAAATAATGTTTATATTATTTTATTATATCGCTATTGGGTCATTATGATGTCATAAAACACATTATATATTTCAACGGTATTTAATTTTTACCCAAAAATTCGACTGTCTCAGAAAATTATGAAAAATTCACCATTGGATAATTTCAATGTCCTGATTCAAAAAATAATATTCATTTTATCTAAATAATTTTATAAATATGTGAATTTTTACTTTTAAAATAAAAACCGATATTTATCGAAAATTTATGGGTTTTGACAAAGACAGCTTTCAAACCTTAATAAAAAAATTACAATTGCATTCATAAAATTATAAGATCATTTATATTTAATAAAAAGTAATTTAATAATAATAATAATATATTATTAAAATATTATTCATTTTAAAAATCCATTAATTCATCAAAATATATTTCTTAGTTGAATATTAACTAAAAATAATATTTGCGCTTTAAAAACTATTTATAAAGTAACAATAAAAAAATGAATGTATATTAATTATTATATACAAAAATAATAAACATATTCATATTGATAAGGTCTTGTTTCAAAACCCCTTATAAAACTTGCATAAGTCCAAAGGGTAAGGTGTGCGATGGTGACAGACTCCTGGGGTGGATCGGATAAGATCGCTTGAGTGGTGATCTATGCCAACTTCTACTTCTCTCGTAGGTGGTTCCACTCAAGATTAACATATTCAAGATATTCTTGGGATTGGTCAAGAGTGAATCCTAATGAATCAAACTCCTTTCCGAGATCGGACAAATGGGCTTTGTACGGGAAAAGTCTACTGGATGAGGTCATCACTTCCTTTGTCTAAGTAAATTGGATTTGTTAAAAACCTATATTTATACTAATCATGTGATCACTATTAAAAAGTTGTATGAGAAATGGTCACAATTCTTAATGTTATTTTAAAATCCAAAACATAAAACCAAATGAGTGCATATATTTTTCAAAACCATAAGAAGACATTTAAATAGACCAAGAGGATTTTTCATTAATGAATTTTTGGGTCGTTACAATCTTCCCCCCTTAAGAAATTTCGCCCTCAAAATTTCCTTTTCCCAAACTAAAATAGATGTGGGTAACTCTGCTTCATCACTTCTTCTGATTCCAACGTTGCTTCTTCAAACTTGTAGTTTCTCCACAAAACCTTGACGATGGGTATTTTCATATTTTGTAGAAATTTTTCTCTACGATCTAAGATCATCACCGATTGCTCCTCGTAAGAAAGATCATCCTCTAACTGTACTACCTCTGAAGAAAGTACATGTGAAGGGTCTGGTATATACTTCCTTAAAAGAGATATGTGAAAGACGTCATGTAATTTGGCCATGGTAGTGGAAGTGCTAGTCGATAGGGCACAGCCCCGACACGATCAAGAATATCAAAGGGGACGATGTTCCCAAGACTTAACTTCCCATTCTTTCCAAACCTCATGACCTTCTTCCCTGGAGATATTCATAGAAATACCATGTCTCCAATTTTAAACTCAAGGTCTCATTGACAGTTATCGGCATAACTCTTCTATCGACTCTGGGCTGCCTTGATATGCTGCTGAATGGTTTTCACCTTCTCTAACACTTCTTCGGCCATTTCTTGTTCTAGTATCTTATGCTCATCGACTTCATCCCAACATGTCGGTGTTCTGCACCTCTTCCCATACAAGGCTTCATAAGGTGTCATTCGGATGCTCGAGTGGAAACTATTATTATAGGAGAATTCAACCAAATATAGATGTTTATCCCATCCACCATTAAGGTCCATTGAACATTATATTAACATATCTTATAGTGTCTTAATAGTTCGCTTATATTGGCCATCATTTTTAGGATGATAGGCCCTACTAAAGTTTCTCTCAGTATCCATAGCATGTTGACCACTCTTCCAAAACATAGAGGTGAATCTTGGATCTCGATCGGATACAACAGATAGTGGTACTCCATGCAGCCTTACCACTTCCCTGATAGGATTTTTTTTTATGTTTTTTAAAAAAAATCCAGAAAAGTCTTAGGGAAAAAATATTTTTAAAAATGTACCTCAAAGGCGGCATCTCGAATGCCGCCTTTGCATTTCGAGGGCAAGGCGGCATCCGCAATTCCGCCTTTGCACTGCGGGTGAAAGGCGGCATCCACGATGCCGCCTTTCTCCTAAAAATATCTTTTTTTTCTATTTTTATTTTTTGTTTTGTTTTGTTTATATATATATATATATATATATAAACAAAACAAAACATTTCAGCAGAATTTCTCTACTATTGAAGATCCAGCGCTACAACCATTACAGCAGTCTGGATTCTGACAGAAACTCTTACCCAGGCCTCCCTTTTATAAGAGGGCTTGCCCTGAAAATCATTCTGCATTTTCGATGTGGGATTCAGGTTCTATCTTTATTGCGCAATACATTTTTCATTTCCAATGTGGGATTCTGTTTCAAGTACGTGACTTTGAAATACAATAAAATATAAACTATAAGGACAATATAAATGAAATTTTAAACATTGATTAAACATATAATAAATAGTTGAAAACAACAATAATTTCCTCAAAAATGTTAATGAAAAATAATCTATAACATTTCAAAACCACCTACTTGAAACTTAAAAATGTTTCAAGTATGTGAATTTGAAAGACTGTAAAATATAAACTATAAAATTAATATAATTGAAACTTTAAACATTGATTAAACATATAATAAATAGTTGAAAAAAAATTTCTAAACAAATGTTGATGAAAAGTAATTTATAAGCTTTCAAAACCGCCTACTTGAAACTTAAAATTTTTCAAGTGTGTGAATTGGAAAGACCATAAAACATAAAATAGAAGACCAATATAAATGAAACATTAAAAATTGATTAAACATATAAGAAATAGTTGAAAACAAAAGCAATTTACAAATAAATGTTAATGAAAAATAATTTATAAGCTTTCAAAACCGCCTACTTGAAGCTTAAAATTTTTTCACGTACGTGACTTTGAAAGATTATAATTATAGTACTAATTAACTAATTAATTATTATATAATTAATAGTTCTATTAATAATTAACTAATTAATTATTATATAATTAATAATTAATGATTAATAATTAATGAGTAATAATTAATAATTAATAATTTAATGAATAGTTATAACTAATATTTATATTGCTAATTAACTAATTAATAATTACTAATTACTTATTAATAATTATTAATTTCTAATTACAAATTATAATGAATAATTATAATAAATATTTATATTACTAATTAACTAATTATAAATTAATAATTACTAATTACTAATTAATTAGTTATAATTATTAATGGTATTTCTAATTAACTAAATATTTATTATATATGTAATAATTATATTACTAATTAATTATTATATAATTAATGATAATATTACTAATTAATTAATTAATTATGACATATTTAATTATTAATAATTACTAATTAAAAATTATAATAATTATATTTTATAATAATATTACTAATTAACTAATTAATTAATATATAATTAATAATTATATTACTAATTAAATAATTAAATATTATATAATTAATAGTTATATTAATAATTAACTAAATAATTATTGTATAAGTAATAATTAATAAGTAATAATTAATAAGTAATAAGTAATATTTATAATTAATATTTATAATTACTATTTATATTACTAATTAATAATTAATAACTACTAATTACTAATTACTAATTAAAAATTAAAAATTATAATGAATAAATGTAATTAAAAATTATACTACTAATTTACTAATTAATTGTTATATAATTAATAATTATATAACTAATGAACTAACTAACTATTATATAATTAATTATTAATAATTAATAATTAATAATTATAATGACTAATTATAATTAATATTTATATTACTAATTTTCTAATTAATAATTAATAATTACTAATTACTAATTACTAATTACTAATTAATAATTAATAATTATAATGAATAAATGTAATTAAAAATTATATTACTATTTTAGTAATTTATTATTATATAATTAATAATAATATTACAAATTAACTAACTAGTTTTTATATAATTAATTATTATTAATTACTAATTAATAATTATAATGAATAATTATAATTAAAAATCATATTACAAATTTACTAATTAATTATTATAATGAATAATTATAACTAAAAATCATATTACAAATTTACTAATTAATTATTATATAATTAATAATAATATTACAAATTAACTAATTAATTTTTACATAATTATTTATTAATAATTACTAATTAGTAATTATAATTACTTATTATAATTAATTATCAAATTTATAATTAACTAATTAGTTATTATATAATTAATACTGATATTAATAATTAAATAATTATTTATGATATAGTTAATAATTATATAATTAATCATTATATTACTAATTAAGTATTATATAAATAATAATTAATAATTAATAGTTATAATGAATAATTATATTACTAATTAACTACTTATTTATTATATAATAATTTTTAATAATTACTAATGAATAATTATATTACTAATTAACTATTATATAATTAATTATTATTAATATTAATTTAATAATTAAATAAATTATCATATGTTTAATCCATGTTTTAACTTTAAATTATATCGGTCTTATAGTTTATATTTTAGTATTTCAAAACTGCATACTTTAATCATTTTAAGTTTCAAGTAGGTGGTTTTGAAAGCATATAAATTATTTTTCATGAAATTTTTTTACGAAATTCTTTTTATTTTCAAATATTTGTTATATGTTTAATCCGTTTTTTATGTTTCATTTATATCGGTCTTATAGTTTATATTTTATAGGCTTTCAAAGTCACGTGCTTGAAACATTTTTAAGTTTCATGTTGGTCATTTTGAAAGCTTATAAATTATATTTCACCAATATTTTTTACGAAATTCTTTTTATTTTCAAATATTTGTTTTATGTTTAATTCATTTATTAAGTTTCATTTATATTGGTCATATAATTTATATTTTATAAGCTTTCAAAATCTTGTATTTGAAACTTCTTATGTTTCAAGTAAGTGGTTTTGAAAGCTTATAAATTATTTTTTATCATCATTTTTTATGATTTTTTTTTGTTTTCAATTATTTTTTATATGTTTAATCCATGTTTTAATTTTCATTTATAATGGCCTTATAGTTTATATTTTATAGTCTTTCAAAGTCTCATACTTGAAACAGAATCCCACATCGGAAATGCAGAATGTTCTATGCAGGAAATGGAGAACCAGAATCCCACATCGGAAATACAGAATGATTTCCATGGTAAACTCTCTTATAAAAAGGAGCCCTAGGTGAGAGCTTCTGTCAAAATCTAGATTGTTGTAATGGCAGTACTGCTAGATTTTAAATAGTAGATAAATTCTGCTGAAAATTTTATTTTTGTTTATTTTTGTTTTGTTTTGTTTATATATATATATATATATGTATGTATGTATATATATATATATAAACAAAACAAAAAAATAAAAATAAAAATAAAAAAAAATCTAGAAATTTTTTTTCTGTTTTAGGGGAAAGGCGGCATCTAGGATGCCGCCTTTCACCCGAGCCCAAAGGCGGCATCGTGGATGCCACCTTTGTGGCGTATTTTCGAAAAAAAAATATTTTAAAAAAACTCTCCCTGATATATATTTGTTCCAATTGATCCAATGAAAAATCCTCCCGAATTGCAATAAAGTGTGCAGACTTTATAAGAGGATCCAAAACAACCCATATTGCATTGTTTCCTTTGGATGTCTTCAGAAGTTTGGTGACAAATTCAATGGGGATGTTCTCCCATTTCCATGTTGGTATGGGAAATGGTTGCATCATCCCCTTAGACTTCTGCCTCTCTTCCCTCACATGCAGACACACCAAGCACTTTGATGTGTACTCAGTGATCTCCTTCTTCATATTATCCCACCAATAATTCTCTCAGAGATCTTGATAAATATTTGTGTTTCCTGGGTGAATAGAGAAATTTGAACTATGTGCATCATTTAAAATTTCCTTCTTCAGCTCCGGACTTGATATAACTCATAGTCTTTTCCCAAATCCCACAATCCCTTCTTCGTTAACATTGAACTCTAAGGATTTCCCTTTTCTGATAGCTTCCACTTTCTTATGAATTCCCACATCATCCTTTTGAGCATCCTTTAACCTTTCCAAAAGAGACGTTTGAGCAATCATTTGTGAAAGAATTGATGATATTCCCTTCTTTATGATTCTCATGTCTATATTCATCAAATATAAGAATATTGGATCCTTCTCAATTCTTATCAATGATAGAATCATTGGGTCCTTCCTACTTAGAGTGTCTGCCACCTTGTTCGCTTTCCCAAGGTAGTAATGGATTGAGTAGTCATAATCTTTGATCAACTCTATCCATCTTTGTCGGTTCATGTTCAACTCTTTCTGTTTGAATATATACTTGATGCTTTTGCGGTCTGTATATATTTCACAATTCTTCCCAAAGAGATAATGCCACCAAATTTTAAAAGTGAATATCATCACAGCCAACTCTAGATCATGTGTTGGATAATTCTTCTCATTAATTTTCAATTTCCTTGAAGCACAGGCAATGACTTTGTCATTTTTCATCAACACATAGCCCAGACCCTTCTTCGAAGCATCACTGAATACCAAAAAAAGTTCTCCACTTGTGGGTAAAGTGAGCACGAGTGCAGTGATAAGACTCATTTTCAATTCCTTGAATCTTTCTTCTCATTCATCACTCCAAGAAAACTTTACTCCCTTCTGAGTTAGCTTGGTAATAGGGTTGTACAATCGTGGGAAATTTCTCACAAATCATCGATAATATCCAACTAACCCCAAAAAGCTACATATGTTCATTACAGATGTTGGCCTCAGTCATCCCTCTATTGAATTTGTCTTGGAGGGATCCATATATATCCTATTGTTTGTGATGATATGGCCCAAGAATAAGACCTCCTTCAACTATAACTCACACTTGCTTTACTTTTCATAGAGCTTCTCCTTTCGCAAGGTCTCTAGTACAGTTCTTAGATGCTCCTCATGATCCTCCTTGGTTTTGGAGTATATTATAATATCATCTATAAAGACTACCAAAAATTTGTCAAGGTAATCCCTAAAGACTCTATTCATCAATTCCATGAATATTTCTAGAGCATTAGTGAGTTCGAAAGTCATTACTATGAATTCATAGAGCCCGTATCTTGTATGAAAAGTGGTCTTGGGGATATCTTCATTATTCACCCTTAATTAATAATATCCTAACTGAAAATCTACCTAGGATAAGTATTATGCTCCATGTAGCTGGTCGAATAAGTCATAAATTTGTGGGAGAGGGTACTTTTTCATTATTGTGATTTTGTTAAGCTCATGATAATCGATGAAAAGGTGCATTGACCCATCCTTCTTCTTGATGAAGAGGACTATTTCACCCCATGGTGAAGCACTTGGGTGTATAAATCCTTTATCTAGATTCTCCTGTAGTTGTTTCTTCAGCTCCTCAAGCTCCACAATAGCCATTCTATATGGATTCTTGGATATTGGCATCACCCCACGTATAAGATCAATTGAGAATTAAACATTTATTCTTAGAGGAAGACCAAGAAATTCCCCAGGAAATACTTCAGTGAATTCCCTCATAATAGGCATGACTTCAAGGATGGTTGCCTCCTTAGAATCAATCAGCTGATCTAGATACGCTTGATCATAGGGCAGTAATATCCACCCTTGAGATGAAGGAGCTAAAGAAGATTCATCTTCCTCCTTTCACTTGTATAGAATCAAGGTTCGATTCTCCACATGGAGAGTGATTTCCCTTTAACGAAAATTTATATTGGCTATATATAGGGAAAGTCAATCCATGCCAATAATTGTATCAAATTCAACCAAAGGGAGTATGATGAGGTTCACTGGGAAGTTCAATCCCCCAATTATGATAGGGGAGGAGTTATATTCATTAGATGAAATGATTTCCCCATTTTCTGTACTCACTGACATCTTTACTTCTATGATTTATGGTGGTGTTGGGATTGTTATAATAAATGTTTGGGATATAAAAGAATGCATAAAACTTGAATCAAAAAGTATGTTCACTATTATTGAATGAATAACTAGAATACCTATCACCACTTCATTTTCAGGGTTCACTTCGGAGGTAGTGATGGAAAAACCCCCCCTTGCTTCCTTGGAGGTTATTGGTTGCCTCTGAAAACCCTTGGCTTAGGGTACTAATTTGCAAGATTCCCTGGTTCTTTGCAGTTGAAGCAATGAACAATGCATTAAGAGTCAAACGGAGCATTCCCATCCTATGTCGTAGCTGTGGGTTTTTCTTGTTGGCATTCAAAGGCTAGGTGTCCTTATATTACACACCTAAAGAATTTCCTCTTCCTCTTAAAGCAATTTTTGGGGTGCTTCTTTCTGCACATTTGGAAAGTGGGTTGTGGATCTTCTTAGCACTGTTGGATTTATCCATTAGACTGCCAGAATATAATTCCACCTTATGCTTCTTATCCCCATGATACCCTTGAGATTATCCAATCTCCATTTCGACCTTGAGGTCACATCATAAAATTTCCTCATAACTGTCGAAGTCATGGATCGTTAGGTCTTTCGGCAGGCTAGGTTTCATCCCACCAATGAAGCAGCCAACCTTGCATTCAAGGGTAACGACAATGCCAGAGGCATATCGTGCAAGGCTTGTGAACTTTTTCTTGTACCCTCTAACGGATTAGTCGTCTTTTTCTTAAGGTCAAGGAAGTCCCTTTCCATATTATGCTGGAGAGTGTGTGGAAAATATTTATCAAAATACATCTCCTGGAAATCCTTCCATTACAATGCCTCGATCTCCTCCTTAGGCTTTGTATTTTTTATCAATGTCCACCATTGATCATCTTCACCCTCAATACTATAAGCATCCAAGAGAACCTTCTCTTGTTCAGAACATTGAAGGATGGAGAATATCTTTTCAATAGATTTGATCCATTGTTCTACGATTGAGGGATCATATGATCAATTAAAAGTAGGAGGCCTTTGTCTCCTAAAGCTCTTGATAGTGACTTGTTATTTCTTGGGGGGGGGGGGGTTGAACGTTTCTCTTTACCCATGTTTCTATTCAAATCTTGAGATAACTGTGAGAGAATCATGACAAAGTTCACGATTCCCACTCCCATCAGATTCAGCATCTCATTAGCACAGTCATCAGATTGATCTTCGCATCTGTTGTTAGCCTTAGTCCTCCGATTACCGGCCATTAGTTGGAATAAAAGGAAATTTAGGGGTAACACATAGAGGGTAATCCAAGGAAAAATAGATGACTTATAAATTACTTTTATTTCCTTAACTTATGAATCTATAGGCTTTAATCTATGTTATACATGATCTACTTTCTAACATATATTCTTAGGAGGTTTTTATAATTCCCTTAATAATGGTTCATACTAAGCTTGTGAATTTACCAATACATATCCCTTGGGAGTGTCGTAACAAAGAGTGCAGCAAGGCCTGTTGTCGTTTACCAGGATACCCTGGGTCAAGCATTAAAATCCTTGTCAGGGTTTTCACCCCTAGGTACATATGTGTCAGAACCGCCTCTACCTGCTCGTATCTAGACAGGGATTTATTTGTTTGATAAACCAATTACTAAATTCCCACCAAAACTAAGGGTTGTTTTTATTATAATTAATCTTTTCTCTAAGGCTTCACTAGGGTTTTGTAATCCTAATCCAAAAAATAACTAAACCTCCCCCTTATACCAACTATAACAACCCTATTCGTTATTACACACTTAAACATGTTTTATTACATAAAATATTCACTTGATACAACATGTAAGATCGATAGGTATAGTTTCTTTGGGGCATAGTAACATTACATAACAACTTAAAATATGAGACACAACATATTTATTGAAAACTTCTTTTACATGACCACTATATTCCTTCGTACTTATCATTGCATGGGATAAAATGAAGACATTAATAAGAAAAGGGTGAGCTATAAAGCCCAGTAAGGGAGTAAACAAGGTATAACATGAACAATAAAATACATTTTAGAAAATAGGAATATCAATGGAGCATAAAAGAAACATGAATATAAAGGCATGGTATAACATGATTATCATAACATAGAAATGTGGAAACAATAATTAACATGGAATTAGCATGAGCTAAGGCTCATTGCACATGGAGAATGAGTAAACCCTCATTGCACATGAATCACAAGTAAACCCTCATTGTACTTGAATTTTCATGAGTCAACACCCATTGCACATGATGTATCATGATATTATACTTTATACAATGCATTGGAGCTCCATTAGAGAACACCCTTCTTAAACATTTCATTTCATGAATAAGTGTGTCACATGGATCATAAAACACAGATTCATTAAACATCATCATTTATTCCATGATAAAGGAATGTGTACTATAGCAGTACTATAGCAGTCACTGTAGCAGTACTGTAGCAGTCACTGTAGCAGTACTGCAGCAGTTATTGTTCGGTACTGTAGCATCCCGAACTATTCACCCGATTTGGGCCTTCGGGCCACCGGTTTGGGCCTACGGGTCTCCAGGGCCTTCGGGTCATCAAAGGCCTTCAGGCCACAGGGCCTTCTGGTCACATAGACCATGGAGTAGCCCAGTTCACACAGAATAGGCCCTAGAAGAGGATCATAGCAACATGAGTAGCAGCCACCATATGCAGTGCTAACCGGATTGAAACAATGAGAGGGTATGGCAGCCGCCATCGGGACCAGGCACCATGCAGCTTTGTATGGGGACATGCTAGATGATCAGCAATGAAAGGTGGGGAGCTAATGAGATCAATGATTCAAGATTCTGGGGAGGGTCAGTTCAAATGGGATAGGCCTACGGGTCATGTTATGGGTATGGTATGCCTCTGGGCCTTCGGGTCATGTATTACGGGTCATGTCGGGCCTCGTTCCTTGGGCCTATGGGTCATGTACGGGTTCCCCTTCAACCCTTAAAGGGGGGATTATCTATAATAAAATAAAAAAAGTCCTTCGGTCCATTTGGGAAAATAACTAAATGTGCATATAGTTGAATACCCTTGATAGAGAAATGGCCATGGGATTCACTGCACAATGACTTTGGATTGGAAAAACGTGGTGCAATTTCAGCAGCATAACGGTGTGACATAAGAATTCATAAAAAATGGTTGATGAGAGAGAAAGGGGTGTCTCATCATATATAAATGAAATGGAAAATAATTTGGGTCATATATATACATGTCCCAATAATTATAATGTAATTTAGATTCATTATATAAAATAATTTCTTGAATGTAAATGAGGAGAGGGAAATTCCTTTCGGAATTTCAGCATAGTAACGAGTGTACATGGGAGGCATTTAATTAGAGAGAAAGGGGTTTATCAGCATTCAACCATAAATAGGGTAGTATGGTGGAGGTGAGAAATCATACCCCAACATTTATAATTAAAAATAAAGGGGCATAACAATATTAAGAAACTTGGATAAAAAGAGAAAGGTAGGAATCCCTTACTTAGAAGTGTGATCCCAAAGGCTTGGAAGAGGATTGTGAGAGGCTTCTTGGGAGCTTAGGACACCTTGGGAGGATTCTATAGAGATTATATAAGAGGTTGGACGAACTCTAGAGGCTTTGAGTGAAGAGGAAGTGGAATCTTGGATGGGTTTATATACGAAAGGAGAGCAAATTATTTATTATTTATGTTTGGGATACCACATATTAAACTAATCAAAACCACAAACCGGATCATGGTTTTTGCCCATGGTTTTTTACAAAGGGGAGTGGAAATAAATATTTTATAAGGAAAATTTCCTAAATTCATAAAATAATATGGTTTCTTATGTGGAGGTGGGTAACACTCTCAAGGAAAACAATTTAAAAAGAAAAAATGTTTTATAAGCCTTGAAGATTCCACTAAATCTTTGTAAAATAAAACAAACCCAAAATCACATTATTTTAATGGTAAAACATATATTTTCAGAAAATAATGTTTATATTATTTTATTACATCACTATTGGGTCATTATGTTGTCATAAAATATATTATATATTTAAATGGAGTTTAATTTTTACCCAAAAATTAGACTGTCTTATAAAATTATGAAAAATTCATCATTGGATAATTTTGACATCCTCATTCAAAAAATAATATTCATTTTATCAAAATAATTTTCCAAATATGTGAATTTTTACTTTTAAAATAAAAACTGATATTTATCAAAAATTCATGGGTTTTGACATAGACAGCTTTCAAACCTTAATAAAAAAATTACAATTTCATTCATAATATTATACGATCATTTATATTTAATAAAAATTAATTTAATAATAATAATAATATTTTATTAAAATACTATTTAATTCAAAAATCAATTAACTCATCAAAATAAATTTCTTAGATGAATATTAACTAAAAATACTATTTTCGCTTTAATAACTATTTACAAAGTAACAATAATAAAATGAATGTATATTTTTATTATATACAAAAATAATGCACATATTCATATTTATAAGGACTTGTTACCTAAACCCTTATAACACCTGTATAATACCTAAGGGTAAGGTGTGCGATGGTGACAGTCTCTCGGGGTGGCTCATATAACATCGCTCGAGTGGTAATCTCCATCAACTTCCACTTCTCCCATAGGCATTTTCGATCAAGCTTAACGTATTGAAGCTTGGATCGGGATTGGTCAAGCATCAATCCCAATGAATCCACCTTCATTCCGAGCTCTAACAAATGGGCTTCGTATGGGGAAATTCTACTAGATAAGGCCATCACTTCCTTTTTCTAAGTAAATTGGATTTGTTAAAGCCCTATATTTATACTAATCATATGATCACTACTCAATGGCTATATTATCAATCGTCACAATTATTAACTATATTTTAAAATCAAAAACATAAAACCAAATAAGTGCATACATTTTACATAACCATAAGAAGAAATTTATATAGACCAAGAGAAATTTTCATTAATGAATTTTTGGGTCTTTACAATACTGCGGGTATAGTCTCCCCAATAATAGACTTGGGCCCTTGTTGGTAGTAAACAACCTCTTACATATAAGGAGGCGTTCATGAGGTCACATAGTATCTAACTCAGTCCCAATAATGTAGTTCGGGATGTTACAAAATCGTATCAAGGGATCTGGACTAACTAACTTGTCCATATCTTGATTTTTGTTAGGACATGTTAGACAACAAATAGAACAGTTGGGACTCAGGTAGGGTAACTATGATAGTGTCTAGCTAGCATTGTATAGTGTACATCTGAGTTTCCATAAAGTGGTAAATTATGTTTTGATAATATTGTTGATTAAATTAAACTTGAGTGATACACATGAAGCTGATATGTGATCTATAGGTTATGGTGTGTGTTTAGGCATTGTATTAGTCATGTAGGTTCACATGTCATATATACCTATTAATTTCATTAGATAGAGTAAAAATAATTAAATTCCTGTTTAAATTATGATATGTTCCTTGGTACATTGTTTTCAACATTATTTTATTTGATCTTGTTGTATTCTATTCTTAAGTGTATTTATATATGTTTGTGACTAACATGAAGATCTTTGTAATGTGGACTTAATCCTTGAATAGGTGGTAAATTCTTTGTGTGTTCCTTTCGATGAGCTCAAATGTAATTGGACTGTGTTGATTTTAAACACTTATGGTGGAATTTAAAAAATAATAATTGTTTTAATTAATATAGTTTTAATATGGAAACTTCTATGGTGGGGAGTAATTAATCCATGATCTTAAATACTTCTCAAGGACAATAAGAATTATGGTGGGGAGAATTGTAACAACCACAATTTTTAAATAATAATAAAAAACCACTTTAATTAATAAATTACAAGTATTTTGGTGTTAAAATTTATTTTTTCAATAGTTGTGTTTATTATAGATTTAAAAAAGGGTAAAATTCATTTTTAACACATTGGAATATAATAGGGAATATTTTCAGAGTTAGGTGCTAAGTCAATGTAGTATTCAAAGGCCTGCAAATCATAGATTTTAATAGAATAAGAATAATAAATATATATTATTCATGTGCATGCATGATTTTTTTTTAAATGAAATAACTCCCTAATGGTGTGTCTTATGAGAAATATGAAGCCACCTTTAGGTCTGAGATGAGGGGTTTACCCTAGGCATGACATAAGATTTATATGCATTGTAAATTTAGAAACATCATACATGAGGATAAATTTTAATATTTTTATTATATTTTATTACAAATATATTGGAATATCTCCAAAATGGTGTTTCCAATTGAAAATATAAGACCGCCATTAGGTTCATTATGGGTTTTTTACCCTAAGTGTGACATATGTTTTATGTGCATCTGTAGTTTGGTAACATTGCACGTAAAGGTAATAATAATTGGTATATAAATATTCTATTTGGAACCTAGAAGTAATAATAATAAGTTAATTATTATTTTTATTAATTTTCTTAGGGTCAAAAATATAAAATATACTTTAGTGATAAATAATGGTGTTACGGTGTAAATGATTTCTATCCAAAGTAATTAATATGGTATTATTAATTATTCTAATCAAATTAAAATGTACGGTTAATTTTAATTTATTAACTATTTAATGGTTGTTGTTTTTTAAATGTTAATGGTGGAATTAAAGTGAGATATTTAATAATAATTATTTTTATTTTTATTTTTATTTTTATTATTAATTTGGGAAAATAATTTTTATATATATTTATATAATGTTTGTATATATATATAATGTGTATATATATGGGTTAAATATGTGTGTGTGTGTGTGTACAAGTGTGTGTGTATACATATAGGTGACTGTATATATGTTTGTGTGTGTATATATATATATATTGTATAAATAAATAGTTATAGTTGACATTTATATATATATATATATATATATTATGAATGGTTAAACTTATTTAGGAGGAAGAGATAAAAAATTAATGAATAAATAAATAAATAAAGTTTGAATTGGGGATGTTGTACATGAATCATAGAACACATGGTTTGATTTTTATTTTAATAATGTTATTAATTGGAATTAAATAAATGAGTTGGATTAATGATATAGATGGAAAAATAATAAATGAATATATATATATATATAATGGGAAAAGGGGGAGGCACCTAGGAGAAAATGGGAGACTATACACGTACAAGAGCCTCATGCCTCTCTCTATCTCTCTCTCTATCTTCCTCTCTCTCAGATTATTCTTTTTTACTTTCTTTTAATTATTTTTAAAAATCTTCTCTCCTCAATATCTTCTCTAATATTAGTCAGATTGATACGTATTTTTTATAGTTGGGTTTGTCTTGACATGAATAATGTTAATCATATTTTTTGTTTATGAAAGAAATGAGGTTTCGATGGTACAGTTAAACTCAAATGTCAACTCTCATCGCTAATAATCATTGCATTTAAGGTAAGAAGCTCTTGAAATTAGTACATGTTATATATGGGTTATTAGCATGATTGTTGGCATGCACATGAGGCATGTAAGACCTCTGTTTGATGCTTGATCATGTGAAACATGTGGGTGTGTGTAACCTTTGTCCTATGCTTGTGTTGTTTTCATATGGATTATGACGACAGTGACTATGATACTGTTTGACTTGACATGATGTTTGATCTGTCATTTTATTTAGGTATCATATATATTATATTTTTGTTTATTCTAGTTGAGAATATAGTTTTGACCTATTTGGACGACATGTGAGATATGAAACATGATTAATGACTTGTGATATATGACACATGTTTGAGACTATTCTCTGAGAGATATCTTCTAGGCTTGGGTTTGCGTGTACTTGGACTATTCCAATTGGTGGTATGTTTCACATGCTTTTGGATATCTGCATAGGGGGGATATGATAAGACTTTGGTTGTCATGTGATATTTGATACATGTTTTTAGATATCCACTCGAGACGAGTGTGATAAGGCCATAGTGGTCATCATGTACATGGAATATCCTGATCGAAAGAATGCGTCGCCTGCTTGGGGCTATCCACTTTAGGAGGATGTCTCAAACTAGTTATTGATGTTCCCTTCAACATTATGCCAAAGAAGGTTTGTTTTCCATGAAATGGGGTTGAAGTAGGTAGATCAAATCCCTGAGGACTCGACATGTGATTGGTAATTGTGTATTGTTGTTATAATTATACCCTATTTATGTTCATTCCATACATTTGTATATTTTATGCACTGATGTTAAGGGTCGTTGGTGGTGTTGTATTGAGTCGTGTACTCACACCCTACTCGGGTATTTTAGTGCACTTATGGATAGAATTCTTAGGGATCTGGTGAAGGGCATGGGCCCTGTGGTGGATATTTGAGAAGTTTTATAATGATGTTGACATTGTCGGTTTGTAATTCAAGTGGGACATTAGCTGTTGGTTTTATTGCTAGTTTTATCTTATATTTGGATCCTTGTTATGTTTTGTTTTTTATCATGTTTGTTATCTTTTCGATTTCATATGTAATATGATTATTTATTTATATTTTTATTATTATATATATTATCGATTATATGAAATGATACTGAGGGTATAGTCTCCCCACTGATGGAACTAGACCCTTACTGCTAGTTGGCAGCATCTTTTATATGGGGAGGTACGCAAGAGGTCGCATAGTATTTGACTCAGACCCGATGGTTCGGCCAGAATGTTACATATATAATATGTATTATGACATCATAATATTATAAAAGTGATGAAATAAATATTAAAAAGGAATCCTTGACCAAAAAATGGTTTCCCCTTTAAAATAATTTGTTTTTGAAGTAATTTTATTAATTTTTCATCCCTATAATGAATCCTCCAAAACCTATATTATATTTTAAAGTTTTAAAAAAATATTTATGAACATGACTTACTTTCGCATCATGAATCGTATCATTTTAATGATTCCGGTTCTTATCCAACTAAAATATTATAAACCACTCCCCTTGTGGGGGAAACCCCATGGGAAGATTTTTGTTTTTGATTATTTTATTACTTAGAGTCCAAAAACTATTTTTATAAATTAATAAAGAATTACCCAATCTTTTTCTATAAATACCCACCCAAACTCTATTTAATCTATACTCAAAATCCTTAAATCATGAATTTTATCTCCATATCCCTCTATAAATACCTCCCAAATTGTTCCTGGACTCTTAATAATCTCCTCCCAAACTTTTAGAAGAAATGTCTCAATTAAGAGATTATCTTCCTCTTACTCTTCATTCAAGTATTTCCTTTGTATTTATCCTTTTAAATTTTAATTGATTATTTTTACATGTGTTTATAAATGTCCCTTTACTATCCAATTGATTTTATAATAATGATATATTATTTATCCCCTCTCATTATAACCTTTACCTAAGTCATTATTATGCTTAATTAAGTTATCTCTCTCCCTTATCTTTCATTCAAGCACATTATTTGTATTAATCCTTTTTATTTCCAATTTTTCAGGTTCATAAGTGTTTTTACAGATCCCTTTATTTTCCTTATCATTTTCAATTAATGAGAGACTACTTTAAATATCATTAATACCTTCTATGAAACTTTATGTAAACCTGTTATGCTGCGGAAATTAGCCTATGATTTTCCATACCAATCTTATGTGCCGTCAATACATACCCCTATTTCCACTCATGGGTATTACACTATTTATAAATATCCTTAATTGAATAGGTACTTCCATGTATGAGACGCACACTCCTTAATTGTAGGATAAAAATTGATTATAGATGTTCTTATGTTGTATGATTTATGTGGTACCCAAATGCATGTACATGATATAAATATACACTACTTCAAATAAGGCATTTATTAGTGCTATAAAAAGGTATTAATAGTGCTATAAAAGTTTTTGTTAATTAAGGTGAAGATAAAGGGGGTCCCTTTTATCAGTGCTTAGAAAAGCGTTGATAAAGGCCCCTTTTATCAGCACTGATAAAAGTTAAAAAAATAAAAAAATAAAAAAAATATTTTTGCAATTCGGGGAGGGTTCAACATTACTTGAATCCCCCACCCACCTCACCCCCCTTTAACACCCCCCCCAACACCCCCCCCCCACCCCCACCAGAGCCCACACGCCCCACCCACCTCACCCCCCTTAAATAGCGCCCCCAACCCCCTTTAACAATGCTAGGAATTATACCCACCCACGCGCGCGACCTGCCTCCCCCAGGATTCAAACTCAAGACTTGTTTTATGTGCACCTAAGCCTTTACAACTCTATCATATTGATTTTCTCTTCATTTATTAATATATCTATTTATTTATATATATATCTAGTTAAATTTATTCGTATAATATATATATATATTAACATATATATATTTATATTAATATATATATTTAGTTATATTAATATATATATATATATATATTAATATATATATCTATATATATGTATGTATGTATATTAATATATATATATATGTAGTTATATTTATATATTAATATATTTATTCATATATTAATATATATTTACAAGATCATTTTTAAATACATTAATAAAATATGTTTTTTTGAATGTGTTTATAAATAAATAAATACATATATACAACACAAACACACATATTATATGTGTATTTGTAAGTATAAATATACATATTTATATATATTTACAAATATTATATATTAATATGTATATACATATGTTTAGAATATATATATAATATATATCAGTTTGCCATTACATACGCACACAATCATATATACACACACACACAAACACATCATATAGGTATATAAATATTAATATATTTTTATTTTAAATAAAATGGATATTAGTTTTTTATTTAGACAAGCCTTATATATTGAGAAATAAATTTTATATGTATTTATTATTAATTTTCTATTTATAAAATTAAATTTTTATGGGTGAATATATAAAAAATATGTATATATTATTATATAATTGATTATAAGTAACATTAAATTGTGAAAAATGATAAAATTTCAAATCTATAATATCAATATAAATGTAACCCCTCGGAATACATTCAGTCCCTAGTGAAAAAGGTCAAAAAGACCCCCTGAAAAGAGGCTGAAATTCCATCGAATGTTAAAAAATTTGGGTATGCTGACTAAAAACTCGGTTTTGGAGGCCTTCTGGCCCTTTTTTGGCCTCAAAAAATGTGACAAAAGGTTCCCTTGGGCAACAGTTCATAGATCTCATCACTAGATTTGATTTGATTTTTTATAGAGCACGAATGGACACTCGGATCAAAAGTTATGGTCGTTTGAAGTTTGAGTAACATTTTCATCTTATTTTAGATATTTGTTTTCATTTTTTTGATTTTTTGTGTCTTCAAATTGTTATTAAATTATTATTAGTCTATGATAATTAGAAAATTATTAATTAATAATATTTTTTAAAATATTTTAAAGCCATTTTCACTAAATTTATTATATATTAAATCTAATAGTCTATTTATACTTATCTAAAACATATTTAAAAAATATATATTATATTAATATCAATAAAAATATACTTATATATTAATATATTATTTTTCATGAAAAAATATATTTTCTAAACATACACATTATCAGCGCTAGGAAAAAGCGTTGATAAAGCCCCCCCTATCAGTTCTACAAAAAAAAGTGCTGATAAAGGGGGCCCCTTTAACAGCGCTAAAAAAGCACTGATAAATGGGGTGCCTTTATCAGCATTAAAAAAAGCACTGATAAAGGGTAACTTTTAACATCACTTTTTTAGTGCTATTAAAAGTGCCCTTTTCAGCGCTTTTTTAGCATTGATAAAGGGTGTCACTGCGAAAACCTAGTTTTGTGGTAGTGATAATGACCAGGCCTAGAATTATATAGCCCACTAATGCATTGGGTAATATTTTTATCTCATGAGATTCTTGGTATGGTGCATGAGAGATTATCCTAAGAACACTATGTTATGATATGTTTGAGGTTATCCTTGACTTATGCTTATGATTTCAAGTTTTATATTGATAACGCATTCCTATAATGCCTTGATGTTATCATCTTATGTCATGATTCTATGCTCATGATTATGATTCTCACCATTCTATGTCACTGTGATATTCCATGTAACTCACAAGTACTAATTTATGTTATTATTTAATTATTCCCTTATTAATATTTATAATTACCCCTTTCTTATATATGTCTCTAGGTTATTTCATGTAGTATTAGAAGATCAATGGAATTTTTGGGCTTGTTAGGGGGTTTTAAAATAATTTATTTATATCTTTGTTTCAGGTTTTTGTGTTGTGTTTCTAATTTCTAATAGACACCATGGATCTCAATTTTATGATATTATATTTTGTGTATATTTATGTAATAAATCATGAACTAAATTTTCTAAAAGATATGGGTTGTCATAAAGGGTGTCACCACACCATTAGGACAAGGATTATACTCCTTAGTGGTTGATTGGATGTGATTTCACGGATCGATGACACCATGCCACTAGGATAAGGCATGTTCTATTTTGCAGTTAGCATGTGGATTGGATGTTTTACTGATTAGATCATTAGTGGATAAAAGGATATAGAGTTCTTACTAACCTTATATGACCTAGGTATTTTACCCATGTAGTATGTTTATGAAATAGTTACTTTTATGTACCTTGCACTTCTTTAAAATTTATAAATCATGTGTTTTATTTTATCATTCTCGTATTTGTTTTGTTTTACTAAAATGTTTCTAAACTATTTTAAAAGTGTGTATTTACAAGTGTTTTAGAGTCAGTTTTCTCAATTGATTTTAATAAGTGGAATTTAAAATGGTTATTTTTTTAAAAGGTGGTTGAGGTATAGTAAATGTTTTAAAAATGATCATTTTTATTTAAAAGATAAATAAAAGGAAATTTATAAAGGGTTATAATTTGTTATTGTATTTTCATATAAAATGGAAAGCCTATATTATATTTTTATTTTTTTGAAACTAGGTTGAAAATGGATCTTCTATTAAATTTTAAGTATGTGGAAAAGAGAGTGGTGACCTAGTGGGAATTTTAATTCACAAACCTATATTACATTTTAGTTTTCTAGTTCTAATTCAACTATTGATTTCTTATGGATCAATCCTGATTTAATGTTCAATGGTTACTCACATAATTTCATGGAGTCTCATTGGTTATTTTATTTTATTTATATTTCCTTATCACATTGACCTAATCATACTTTTTTTCTTTACTTTTCTTTAATCATTGGTGTATTATATATGAGGATTTTTAAATGGTGAATTAAAGGGGTTGTTGCATGATAAATAGATGGAGGTGAGAAGAGGGAATTTCATTTCTTTATATCTATTTTATTCTACTTCTCTTTTTATGTTTTATTTAAAACTTCCTATTTATTTTTTTCATGGAAGTCTGACATATGGATGGGTCATACCATAAGTTTGGGGAAATTCCATAGCTTATTAAATCTTATTTTATAGGAAAAATTTCCCCAATGATTTCATATGATTCTTATGATTCTTATCTTCAGCCCAAGGAGATCAGAGATACCCCTCAAATATGTTACAAGATAACATGGGTGCCTGATCCAGGTGAAGACTGTGATGGTTCTAGGAAAAATTTTATCAGTGCCTTGGTTCTTAAAAGACCCTAGGATCAAGAGGCTCCCTTATTATTTGGCAGAGTCTGATAGATTAGGGATGGACTCTTTAGAGATCGAGTGGTAGGTCATGGGTTGGTGTCTAATCACCATCACTCATGATGAAGCCTAAGTTACCCTGGGATTTAAAGATTTTAATTTTGATTCTAAGTTTTATTATTGATTATTTATTATGGTATTTGGTTCATGTTGGTAGTGTTTTGGGTTTTTTGAAGGATTTATTTGTTTTGAGGGATGGAAATGGGAGTTTAAATAGCATCACTCAATGATCTATCATGGCCTATCAAAACATGTGGATCCCAAGTGAAAGTTTCAATATGACTTCTAGTGTAAATTTAATGATTTGTACATAGTCTGTTAAATAATGTGTCCAATTCATTAAAACACATTAATCCCTCTTGAATAATATTTTGGTGTTATTTTAATTTATTGATTGTTTTTTGTTGGAATGGGTTGGTTTCAAAAGAAAAATTATTTGTTTTATTAAAATTGATAAATTTGATTTTATGAATTGAAATTGGTTTTAAAATTGAAATTTGAGGTTTGGGAAGGAGGTTTTCTAAAATGAATCAAATACACTTTATGTTTAATGGTGAGTAAAAGATTTTTAGTAAAGGAACATGTGGAATTTTAAAATGGTTTTCAAGTCAGCATTCAAGATTCTAAAATGGGAACATGAATTTTGGGGATGCTTTTAAATATTGAAATTTAATTTTGAATTTATATAGGGGTTTTTGTAACCAAAATTTTTTTTATGAATGGTTTTTGGGGTCTTTTGTTTTAAAGGACCTAGTATTAAGTGAAGGAAAGTGGTTTTGAAACTATTAAAGATAAATCCTAAATAAATTAAAATGGATTTGTTGTTTGGAAATTGGTAAAAAATTTCCAATGAATAGAACATAGGAATTAAAATGGGTTTTTCAAGTGACGATTTTAGATTTAAATATTTAAGTTTTTGATTTCAAAATGGTTTAAACACAAGTTTTTTATTTTTTTAGTGATTTTATTTTCTGGAGTTGTGATTTTGATTCAATATTTTGAGTTGTTTCTTTCTTTTGGATGTGATTTTTTATAAAGGTTATTTTTTATTTGAGTGTGATTGATTGGTTCTTATTCTTTCCCGTATTATACCTCCAGGAAAAGGACTTGAGTTTTTTCAAGTCTTAAAAAACAACTCCTAGGGATTTTCAGTCAGATGAGTATTAGTGTGTTTATGGTTGAGTGTGCTTCCTTAGGTCTGGTCTCAGTTTCTTTTGTGGATTTTGGTGCTTTGAGGTTTTTCTTATCACTTATTGATGTGATTGGTCCTTTGGAGAGTTTTATTTTTCTATAATTTCAATGTGATTTATTTTAGGTTATTTGTTCATGGGAAAAACCATGGGAGTGATTCTTGGGTGACTACGATAGACATTTAACCAGTCAATATTATGCATTAACTTGTATTTGTTTGATTTTGTTATGGTCACCATGAGTGGTGTATTGGGTTTGTAGTCCTATACTACCCCTATTATTTGAACCAATGTATAGTCCTGTGTGGTTTAATGGGAATTTTAATGGTTGATAGTAGCCTCACTTTTCTTTCTAGGTTAGGATAGAGTTGGGGAGTATCTTAATGGTATTTATCTTGATATTTTTTAGAGTACTTCTAAGGTTGTGGTTTCATTTATAATTCCTAATGCCTTTTGTTTATATGGAGATTAAATAGTTATTTCATAATATTGTGAATGTATTTTTTATTTTAGGTTCTTATTTATGTATCAACAATTGAGGATTTTGGATTTTGTCAATAGTAATTCTTTTATGGTGACTTTATCTTTTTGAACCTCCATGCTGATCATTTTCTTAAATGGTGGGGAGACACACTATGAGTCTACATTCCTAGACTTTTTTTGGAATCATTTAGGTGTGAATTATTCCTTGAGTATCTAAGTATGTTTGGGGTTTTTTAGATGCATCTAGTGTGTTAATATAGTATGTCTCTAAGAAGATTGGATATCTTATCTTGGTCTGTCTTCCCTTTCAATTGAATTTCTTCTTTTGGTCTTCCCTTTGATTTTAATGACTTTTTAAGGGAATAAATTGGTATGGTGGGGATTTGTATCACACTCCAACATCTATTTCCCATGTGATTGTGATTTATTTTTATCCTTTATCTTTTTTTCCTATGTTTCTTGGTTTTATGGGTGTTGTTTGGTGAAAGGAGTTTGTTCAAAAGCTTGGTAGAAGCTGGGGGATCCTGGATTCTCCCCATGGTCTCCCCTATGATGTGGTACCCATGGTCTAGCTATTTTTGAAGGAGATAGGGATATCTATGTCATGGGGATTGTGATGGTTCCAAGGGAGTGGAACCTATGTGAAACTGTTATCCCAAAACACCCTGGTCTGGGTGTTTTGGAAGTGTGTGTTGGAATCCCTCATAACCAAGGTGCTAAGGTAAAAATAGTGATTGATCACGCCATGGGATCTGTCTACTAATCCTTTCATCTATTAATCCCATGTGTGGGAAATAAGAAGGGTGACACACCCATATTAGGAATTTCATTTTCCATCTCTTCAATAATTTTTTCATGGACTATAGAGAGATACATGCTTTAGAGCTGGCCATGGTGAAATAAGTTAGAAGTTTTTAAAGGGATATTTCCCTTTTCCCCGTGATGAATTTAAGACCCCAAATTTGATTTGTCCTCACCCATTTGAATAAAACCTTTGATTTAACCAGGGAAGGACCCCCCCCCCTATGTGACTCCATCTTCCAACCATCTCCTTAGATCAATAATACTATGGAAATTTGACTCATTCATTGTTGAACCACCAGATAAGTAAATTTTCTTTTCTACCTTTTTTATTCTCTCTCTATTTCCTTGGTTTTCTTCTTAAATTCACCAGAGCTCAAGTTGACCAAACCCTAGGGTGTGGGGGTTAATTTGATTTTGTTTATTTTAGTTTTTAAGTCATGTGTTGTCCATCGTAATTCATATTTTATCAGTGTTTGTTGAAATTAATGAATTTTTATTTGGTTTAAGGTAGGTTTCCCTATACTTTAATTTTAAATATCTGAACATTTGATTTCATGGATTATAAAAAAATTATTTTTGATACCTAATGTTATTATTATGAATGTTTATGTAATTTTTAAAGATAAAATTAGTAATCAACATGGTTTTCATATAAAATGAAGAGTATTTCTATTTTAGACATTGGTTCAAATATTTATTTCTTTAACCGTGCACACCATGTGTTTGAAAAATTGACCGAATGGAACTTATGAATAAACTATGGGATTAAAAGAGGTGTTTTTTATTTGAAGATAATTCTAAATTTTCCCTCAATTTTTACATCTAATTTTGAGAAATAATAAAAATACAAGTATTGATAAAGTCTTTCAAGATTGGTTTTGAATAAAAATTTGAGGTTTGTAGATTTATTTTTATGTATTTGTGGTCATAAACACATACATTAGTATGTACTATATATATTTATATATGTGAGTAAAAATTCACATGAGAATATGTGAGTTTGTAAAATAAGAGACATATATATTGTAAATGTTTACAAGCCAAACAATAGAGAGAAACCTTGGTAATTTTAATTCGATACTCAAGCTCAGTTTTTAAAAAAGTTTTAAGTGTATTTCTAAAGTAAATTATAATGGTATTGTTGTAATGACTTACTTTACTAGATATGTTTTATAATGAGTGTTTTAATTTATTAAACCCATGTTGTGATAGTTTTTATGATTTATTATAGGTTCCTTGGATACTTTAAATGTTTCCACTTGATTTGATAATTGAAATGGTTTAAAGAGTCAAGTGGTATTTTTTAAATTAAATTTCATGTAGTGGTTTAATGAAAAAACCCTTTTAAATTTAAATGTTTATGATGGGTGGATTAATTACCCCTTTTAAAAAGGTATGTGATATTTTTGAAATGTGAAAAACACATGGGAATATAGGGTATCTAAGAGGGGAAGTCTGGATTAAGTACCCTTTTGGATTACACCACACTAACAAAACTTATAGAGTTGGATAAAGGTAGTGGTGTCCTGGATTTGAGTCACCACACCAATAGGACAAGGAATATAATCCTTAGTGGTTTATTAGATGTGGTTCCATGTAAAGATTTCACCATACCACTAATCCAAGGCATGTTATCCTTAATGGTTTTAAAATGTATTAGATGTTTAAACAATACGATCATGAGTTGATGTAAGGATCTAGAGTTCCCACTAAACTTAGAGGACCTAGGTATTTTCCCCATGGAACGTGTTTATGAAATGGTTACTTTATGGATATATTAATTTTAAAAAAAAATTGAAAAGAATGTTTTTTATTTTATCACTCTTTAATTTTTATTGACTTACTAAAATGATTCTAAATAGTTTTGAAAGTTTGTATTTACAAATGTTTTGAATTATTTTTTATAAAATGGTTTTAAGAAGAATAAGTTAAATGGGTGTTTTGGAAAAGGAGTATGAGTCCAGGTATAGTTTTCAAAAGTTATTTTTACAATTTAAAAGTTAAAAAAAGATATTTTTAAAGGGTGATGTAGTGTTATTGGATATTTTTATAAAATGGAAAACTAATCCATTTTTATTTATTGTAAAACTATCTTGAAAATGTATCTTCAATTAAAGGTCAAGCATATGTAAATGAATATATTGTCCTATTGGGAATTTTAATGCTCATGGATATAAAATGTTTTAGTTTTTAGGTTCTGATTTACCTCTTGATTATTAATAGAGAAATCTTGGTTTGAGGAAGGATAATGACTTGTAGAGCCACAGAGTTATGTTGGTTGTTTTATTTTATTTATATTTCCTTATCACATAGTCCAAAATAATCTTTCCATGTTTTCCTTTTCTTTAATTGGTGGTGCATTATATATGTGTAGTTATGCATATTTAATTAAAGGGGTTTTTGTGTGTGAGGAAGTTGGAGGTGAGCAAAGGGAATTTATTTTATTTTTATCTATTTTATTCAACTTATCTATTTAAGTTTTATTTAAAATTGATTATTTTATTTTGGCATGTACATCCAACATATAGATGGGTCATGCTGTGATTTTTTAGGACATTCCTATTCTTAATAAAAATTATTTTATGGGAAAAATACTCCCCAAAAATTTCATTTGATTCCAATGATATTTTTTGTAATCCTAGGGGGTTAGAGACACCCCTTGGGTATGTCATGAGCTTACTCAGATGCCCAATCCAAGGGTATCCCAAGCTAGTTTCTGACAACAACCACTAACTATGGTCACCCTCTCAATTCCACTTTCATCCACCTTTATGGTTTATTGCCTTCACTCTTCCACTCCCTCACCTAAATCTTCCCCTATCACCCAAAAAAAGCACAGTATATGAACAAAACTCATAATCCTAGATTCCATCCCAATTGGGGTTTTAATCTAGGGATGATGATTTATTCTTCTCTTTTCCATTAAGAATGTTCAATAATAGGGTACAAAGTACAGACTAAAAATCTCTAACCTAGGGATTTCCCTACACAAGGATTGGGAAATGAAGAACATAGAATAAAATTTTAAATTTATGGTTCTAAAAACATGAAAATAGTTCTAAAAACATGAAAATGGTTCAAAAAAAATAAAATCTATCAAGAATCATAAAGAAAAAAGGATAAAATAAAAATAAAAATCCCTATGTATTTGGATTCATTGGTGAAGATCGTATCCACGTCGGGTGTCATTGGTGATTCATCCACATTTTTCATGTTCAGTATCTTCCATATCTACCACATCCTTTCTCAATCCCAAAATATAATTCTAGATTTTATGGTGGGTAACCCTATAATTTGAGAAAATATATTTAAGTAGAAAAATATTAGGTTATGTGGTGATTAATTAAAACACCTAACACTGGGTTTGGTCCTAGGAACTATTAAAGATAAATCAAATAATATAACTCCTAGGGTAAAACCCCTATTTTGAATGCAATAGTTGTCTAAGATTCCCCATTCAAAGATATGATTATAAGAAAAATAATTAATCCCATGAATGTCTATGCACAGACTAAAAATTATATATTGTTTTTTATTTATTATTTTCAAATCCCAATGCCACTAAAATTGAATAACTATCTTAATAGAAAACCTCAAAAATATTATTTAAATATTCTAAAAATTTAAATAAAAAATATGAGGGACACTAAATCCTCCCCACCTTTAATTATTTTCATCCAAAAAAGAACAACTTTCTCAAAAAGTTTATGTTGTTAAGCCTGCATCTAGTTCTCATGATCCCAAGAGATCTCCAAAAGGTTATCAGACTACCAAAGGTTGTTCACTAGTAGAATAGTTTTTCTATGAAAGAGTTTTATATTTCCATTCCTCAAGCACCACTAGGTACCCCTAAAAGGTCGATCCTTCCTTAATTTCTAACTAGTCCTAGTTAGTGATGTACAGTGTGTCTTGAAAGTATCTCCTCAACTACATTGTATGAAAGATGTTGTGAATCTAGTATAATTTTGAAGAAAATGTCAAGTGATAAGCTATCTCACCCACCCTACGCAAGATAAGGAATGATATGATAAACCTATATGATATTTTACCTCCTTGACCAAATCTATACAAACAGTTTCCTAGAAATTACGTTAAGATCACATGATATTCATCCTAAAACTATGAGGGCATTCATCATCGATCCATTAAGGATTTATGATGTCTTTGAGATATCATCATCTGCTCCTGGATCACATAATCCTTTTCCATCATCACCCATACCAACACTAACCCCATTAATAGTGACTCTCCTATCACCATCCAGAAATGGGGTGACCTACAGTGCCTCCCATATAGGGCATAAAAAAGGTTCCATAGAAATAGTGGAGTGGTAGTTGTTTCTATACATGAACTCCACTAAAGGAAAGTGAACCTCCAAAATTCAGATGAAATCCAACATGCACACCCTCAGCATATCCTTGGGAACCGAAATGGTTCACTCAGTCTAGCCATCTATATGAGGTTTGAATGTTTTACTCATCTATAAAGGGGTCTTAAACACCTCCTACAAGTTCCTCTATAATTAGGATATGGATTAAACATCTTGGAAGAAAATGATAATTGAGGGAACCCTGTGAAACTGAATAATATCCCCAATATAAAAGTGTTCCAATCTCTCTACGCTAGTAAAAAAGTATTTAAAATAATTAATTTATGACATCTGTTATCAATAACTGATGTTATAAATTATTTTTTACAATTTTTATTTAGTAAATGACATAGAGAAACCATCCTACAATGTTTTTCAAATAAATTATGTAATAACAAATCTAAAAAATGTATTTTTAATATCAGTTATTACATAATCGATGTGAAAAAACAATTTTTGAGGCTAGTTTTATTAATAACCAACATCACAAATATTTTAAAAAATATTGAAAAAATATGCTTAATGTTTTATTTTATTTCAGTCGCTCAATATCATTCAAATTTATCTCCCAAATCAAACCCTATTTCCACTATCTTAGATCCTCCTGAACAAAAATTTACTTTATCCCCTGGCAATTTTTGTAGTTACCTTTAGTTGCCACATTTGGCCTCTCTCTACTATTCTCTGTCACTTTCTTTTATCTTCCACTTCCCCTCGGGTTATTTATTAACACAATTTTTTCATTTTTTGGATAATTATTTACTAGTTCATGTAGAAAAATTGATACGGACTAATTTATTCATGTTAGTATTTTTCTATTATTTTGGTCTTTTGTTTTATATAGCTAATTTTTCATAATTTTCTGTGAAAGAATTATTTTCATTTTATATATCTCCTATTTTTTTGTTCCATTTAGTGTTTTGAATTATAATTTTAATGTTTTTATAAAATTGGTGATTTAAACGTTTTGAATTTTATTTCATGATGATGAGTCTATTTCTGTTTTTTTATTTTTTTGAAAAATATTTTTTTATTTTTTTATTTTTTTTATTTTTTTTATAAAAATTTTTATCATTATTTTATTTGTGCAATTTTTTTTCTTTTTTTTTTCTTTTTTTTTTGTTTTTTAAATATTATATCATTATTTTATTTTATTTTTTGTTTATAAAATATTTTATCATTCTTTATAAATAATGTATAGTGTGACCAATAACATATAAATGATTTTATAGTTTTTTAAAATTTAATATATTTGTTACTTATATTAGTTTTTAATAAAAATAACATTATTATTTTTTATTTTAAAAAAAATATTATTTTGTATTATTATTTATAAAAGTGAATTTAAATTTAAATTTTTAAAATATATTAACCTATATTCAATACTTAATATTTTTTATAGGTGATAATGAATCGTAGTTGGATAACTCTATGGTGAAAAGGTGGTGAATGTGAGGAAGGGGTTGATGTTTTTTTACAATTTTCCAAATGAAATGTTACAAATAATGATCTGTTTTTCTATCTATGCATGAAATAAATAAATATGATAAATATAAAAACCAAAGATATAAAATATTATTTAATTTTTCGTGGTATTAATTTGATTTATATCCCTTTTAATTGGTATGGTTAAATTAGGTAGAATTCAAAATCTAACGATGATGGATATTTTCAAGATGATAAGTATGGTTAAATTGAATAAATGATTTGTGATATTGTTGTGTGGGGAATTGAGAAATCACTGATGACTAAACACGTATAAAGTGATGTTGAAAAATGACTATATACATTTTATATAAAACTTATGGTTTTATCAATAGTGCTAATATTGGTTATATTAAAATCTAGGAAAAGATGGAGTGAAAAGAGTTTTATAGAGTTTCTATAGTTGTTGAAATGTATACTTATTAAAGATAGTGTTCTTCTATATTCACATTATAATTTTAGAAAATAATTATTCCTAATAGGATTTGGTAACAAGGATATTCATGAATTCCCCAATGATTTTGAGCTATATAGGAAGCAATACAAAGTTTAATGAGAGTGGCCATAATATAGAAAATCATGGTATAATTTAAAAGAAATATAACAAGTTGATTTATCTATTAATCAAAGTACCAAAACTCATACTAAGGTGATTTGGTATCTTTCTATAATTCCTCATATGAAATGTTTATTTGCAAATGAAAATTATGAAAAAGGTTAAAATGAAATAAATATGATTGAATATATAATGTAAAATTATGTTATCTAGATTATTGTCCACAATGGAAGAAAATTGATCAATAATTTTCTACCTTCAAAAATGAAGTTAGAAATATTATAATTGGACTATGCATAGATGAAATGAATCCATAGAGAATCCATGGAAGAAAACATAGTGAATGGTTTGTTTTTATGGTAATTTACAACTTATCTCCAGAATTTTATGTGAGGTGTAAATATTTTATGTTGATTTTAATTATTTAAGGACCAAAATAACCTATAAATGATATTAATGTTTACTCTTTACCATTAATTGATTATTTGAAACTTTCATAGGTGGAAGGTATTCGAGTGTATAACTCTTATAAAATGGAATATATTTAATTTTATATAAATATTATGTTCAATATAAATAACTTCCCACAATGTAGAAGATTTTAGGGACACTATGTTAAGGGGTACAAAGCTTGCCCATATTACAAAGAAAAGACTTCATGTTATCAATTACAACATGGGATAAAAGGAGTATAGATTGTTCAACAAAGGTTTTTTTTTTCTGTGGATCACTCTTATAAAAGATTAAAAATTAATTAAATGGATAAAAGGAATTTAATATTACAAAAAATATTTTTTTAGCCGATCAATACTTTGAGAGGGTGAAAAACATTTATTTCGCATTTGGAAAAAACAAAGATTTTGTAATAATAAAAATATTTTGAAGAAACAATTTTTTTTTGAGATCCCATATTGAAGTACCATTAGCTCAAATATAACATTTATGTTATGTATGTTGAGAACAATATTCATGATATTTTTATATAATATTGTTAGATATTAAAGGAAAGACTAAGGATGGATTTAATGGAAGATTGGAGTTACTGTCAATGAAAATATGTTTAAAGTTGGCTCCCACTCCTAAAGGAAAATTAACATATATGCCTCATGATTTTCATACATTATCTAAGAGGGAGAAAATTATTTTTTTTAGTGCCTCCATGGTATAAAATTTTCTCAGGGTAATTCTTCAAATGTAAAAATAATTATGTCACTAAAATATTTGAAGTTAACAGGCATGAAATCATAAGACTCTCATGTCATGATACAATATCACCTACCAATTGCATTATATGGAATAATATCAAACTATTTCAGATAAAATATTATCCAGGTGTTTCATTTCTTCAATTTCATTATTAAAAAAGTTATGGATATAAATTCTTTGAATAATTTGTAGAACTATGCGTTATATACACTTTTTCTGAAGGAAATGTACTTCCTACAAACTTTTTTTATATCATGGTACATTTAATGGTTCATTTGGTATGATAAATAAATATTATTTGTCTTTTATATCTTATTTTTATGTTTTATTTTGAAATTTATATAAATATATTGAATGGTTTTAATAAGAATCAATATATACTAAAAGCATCCATTATTGACATGTATATTTTTTAATAGGTGGAAGATTTTTGTACAAACTACTTATCTATAGTGGAGAAATTTTTTTTCCTATATATCACCATGAATAACTTGATTTTTTGGTAAACGTTATCTAGGTCTTAAAAATAATGTTTTTGATGCAATGCTTTGAGACCCAATGAGAGTAGGTATACACTATATCCTGAAAAACTATCACACAATGTGCACTATATGACAATGGAAATAATATTTATTAATACTAATAAGTTAAATTTATAAGTACAAGAATTTATATTTGATAAAAAGGAATTAATTTTTGATTTTTCAATGACCAAATTAGATTATGGTAATTTTATGATATTTTTCTAAAATAAATGATTATTATGTGAATGTTGAAAAATACAGTTTTTACAAAAACTATAGAATTTATGAATGTACCAAGAATTAAGTATTTATTTAATACTTATAAAATATATTCTAGATATATTTATACATATAGAAAACTATTATGAATTTATAAAATTGATTTTTTAATTTTTAATTATTTAAGTAATATTTTCCAATAAAGAAATTAATCTTTCTTTCAATTAAATATTATTTTTGTTAAATCTTGGATTAATTTTAAAGATACTTAAAATATATTTATTATTATAAATAATCCAATTTATAAAATTAAAATAAAATATATTTATAATTTTACCCTATGTATAAATTTTAAGCTTAAAAAACACACTTTTTCTAAAACTGGGGTTTTACATGTTAAACGCACTAATGTTATAATTGATTTTATTACACATATAAATTTAATATGATTAAATTTATATCAAATTTTTTATAATTAGTTAAAATTTATGTAATAGTATATATTTTATTTTTAGGAATTAAATGTAAATTACTTAGGTAAATACTAGTTACCACGGTAAAATAAAAAATGGTAAAAGTGAAAATTATAAGAGTAATGGACTTAGAGTCATGTTTAAAGCATGTGTGAACATGAATTATTTTGATATTATAGACCTTATATCATCTCCCACTTAATTATTTACCATTTTTTATCATTCTTGACATGTGAAACACGCGCTCTCTTTTTATTTAGCTGAAATATTTACAGAAATGGCATTCTCACTAGTTACTAAAGGATCCTCTCACCACCCCTTCCAAACCACCCTAAAAATTAGGTTTCCTCTTAAAACACTACCATTTTTCATTACAATATAATCCTATTCCTTTTACTTGAGACTATGGTCATGATAGATTGTCATAAGACCTCTATTTCCAAGGAGTCATCCAAACAAAATCCCAAGTCCTCAACAAGAGTACTTATTTCCTAACTTATTTTCTTTTATTTATTACTTTACCAAATAAAATTTTATAATTAATATATAATTAAATACATATTGTTTTTATACTGAATTTTATTATTCTAAAGGGATAAATATTAACAACATTTTCCTTTTTCTACTAATAAAGACAAAATCACCATTCGTGCATTATACGGGTTACCGCCTCCCCGAAGTAGCGAATTTTATTTTTCGCTAATGCCCCTATTCATTGGTTATAACATTAAATTAATGAATAAAATTGAAATATATAATATAATTATTAATATTAATATAATATTATAACCCTATTTCTTTCCCTCTCATGATTTGAGAAAATAAAATGTTACTTGTGTGGTGTACGGACTACCACCTCCATGAAGTAATGTGCGTATTTTTTTATCTGATTTCATTATTACTTATTTAAATATACTAAAATATGGTTCACCACCTTAAAAGTGACTATATAATTTCATTATTCTCCTTTAATAATTATATTATGATAAAATAATTTAATTGTATAATCATAATCATCCATTAATTATAGTATATTCATGTTTGGGTTGGTCTAACCACTGACTTAAACAATGTTATAAAATAATATCAAGGATGACTATGAGAACAAAAATACTCATAATATGCGATATAAATAAGTAAATAATGGTTTTATTTTTGTTTTTGGAATGGTATAATTAATATTAAAATCATTAATTAAGATACAAATATATGTTTGTTAAAAATTATTGAAACATGCCCATTGTAGATTTTATCTTTATGTATCATAATCACAACTCCCATAGAATGAAATTATAAAGTTATAAATAATTATAAAATTTAAATTCTATTAGATTTTATGAACTAGGAATTATGAACTTTGAACCAATAAGTAATAATTCATCTTGTCCCCATGGTACTTGTGTGAAACAAAAATCAAAATACCCTAAGACCTGATGATGGAAATAATCTATAAATGGGTAATATATTTGAAATATTTGGTTGTAAAATAAGTTTATAAATTGTTATAGATAAAAATAAGGCTTTTTAAGTTATTAAAATATATATTTTTATTATATAGGTGATTCAATAACATTCTTTGAAGTCAATAATTAAGGTAAGGGTTATTTCATATCAATTTTGATTCTTTGAGATATGATTTCTATTCACCACTTATATCTTTTGTATGATGTATATGTTGAAATGGATGTACTTTTATCATATTCTATATGAATTTCATGGGATTTATAATTCCATGTCATTATTCCTCCCCCATATCCTATTAATTTAAGAGTAATCAACACTGTTATTAAACTCAAACTTTTCCATAGTGCATCATGACTGTTCCTATGGTTGGATATTCCCTTAGCGAGCCACATTATTCCACTAAAAAGGGAAATATTGATAATCCATATATATAATATTTCTATATTGATAAATATTTATTAATGAAATGTGATTAAAGATTGGTTTCCTTAGGGAACATCAAGAAATATACTGTTTAACCACCCACTTTCTTTCACTCGATGGGTTATGACCATGATATTCCTTTTATTAACGTGTAGAAAAGTATTGAAATTATGTATTTTTTTTATTAAAATAAAAATTTTTATGAATGAAATTTGATTATACATATATTTTATATGGTTAATTAATTTTACATAAAGAAGTGAAGAGTGAGGATCAGGATTATATATACCCTCGATGCATCAGTTAAACTGGTGAGATAAAAGGTTTGGGTATTTTGTGTATTCCTACCTAATAAAAGCAAGTTGTATTGCATGAGAATTTTTTGGCAATAAAAATGTCTTGGATGAAACCTTAATAGTAAATATGAAGATTTTTGGAATTATGTGTTCTATCACCATGAATTCGGTTATTATCATCCATGTGATTATTTTCATTGTTATGCTATCCATGGATATTGTTCATGTTCAATATATTGGTTATGTAGAATGTTTATTGATTATTAACTATGATATAATATGTGTGCCAATTGTGATAGATTCTTTATACTTATACCATGACTAAGAATTTGATATCACCTTTCTTATGTTCCCATTTCCCCAATGTACCAAGAAGTGCACTAAGAATAAATCCAGTGATTCTCTAAATGGAATAAAAAATATTTGATAAGTTTTTATTCTATATTTTGAAGTTCAAATGTAATATGTAAATCATGTATGTATTTAGTCTAATAATAATTATAAAATACTCGGTACTTTTTTATTTTAATCATTGTATCTTTTACCAATGTAATAAAGTAAATTCCAACTCTGAATTACTAGAGTTGGGGAATTATAGTTGGTATCAAAGGGATTTCTATTAGGAACACTGGGAACAAGATTTTAGAAGAATATGGATATCACAAGAATTATGATAAACACTTAGGATTCCCAAGAACTTTTACATTCATAGGGATTCATTTTTCCTTAATAATCATAATATTATTATTTAATTATGTAAATGGATTTTTTTAGGGACAAAACCAAATATGAGGAAGGGAAATCATATCATTACTCGTGATCACTGTTGGGATTTCCTTATAGAGAAATTAAACATAACTAGTGTTGTAACTGAGTTGATTATGGACATAATAGGAAAGTTAACTCGGGTTATTATTAATAACCTTGAACATATGGTGCAATCTTTTGATCCACAACATGGTGCAACAATATTGGAGATCCTTATGCAATAACAACCTCCACCATTCAATGGGACCACAAATCTATTAGTAGTAGAACAATGGATAAAATACCTAGAGAATATATTTTTTATTTTGGGATGTAATAAAAGAGATAAAGTATTCATGGAGGTTTAATGTCTTAGTGGATGTGTTTATCAATGGTGGTAATTGATTCAATATACTAAGGAGGAATAGGAGATATAAAACTTGGAATGAAATACATTCATGGTGATATTCTTTGATAAATACTTCTCTCAAGAGAAACAAGATGATATGGAAAGGAAAATTATTAATATAAATCATAAGTAATAGGATAGTGTTATTTAGTATGAGGATAATTTTATAAATTTTTTATAGGTATGTTTTATATTACATATGAAAACTAGAATATAGGATCAAACATTTCTTTTATGGGCTTAAGTTGATCCTTTGAAGGGAACTAGATTCTAAAACGTTTTTATTATATAATGATATAGTGTCAAGTTCCATAAATATAAAAAACAAATTCTCCAAGTCATGAATTTTTAAATTATGTCAAGATAATAAGAGGATGAGTGAGAACCATTAAAAAATAAATATGGTAATGAAGAAGAAGGAAAATATGAGACATCAATCATGTCATAATTGTGGAAAGAAACATCCTAGTACTTTATTAAAGATAATGGGAATTTATTACAAGTATTAGGATAAGTTTCATTTGGATCATGAATGTAAGATAAATAAGGAAGTTGTTAATATCTAGTTCTTAAACTATAAAGATATGGGGAATTACTTGAATTAATTACATAAGCATCAAGGGAATCTACCTTGAAATAGGCTTGGGACAAATTCCAAGATTATGTGATTACCACACTTAACATTGTAGTTCTTAAAGATGTGATGGTAGTTACATTGTTCATAAACTCAATTCTAGATAATACTTAATTAGATTTTGGATCTTTGTATTCTTTTATATCCTACTTATTTTATATGAATATTAAAACATTACCTAGAACCTTAAAAAAAGTTTTCAATCTAGAAACCCTATAGAAATATTATTGTAATGAGGGTATATCAGTCAGTCCACATTATTATTCATAGACACTCACTACTTGAAAACTTGTTATAATACCTATGGTTTAATTTTTTATAATCTTATTTATGGATTGGATTTCAAATTATAATGTGATAATTTTATTTCCAAGATAAGAATATTATGATTTATGATGTTGGAGTGGAGTTTTTTGTGTTTTTAGGTGATGTATTATTATCTTAGTCATACATGGAAGCTTCTCTAGTATCCCATCTGAATGAAATCCTTAGAGAAGAAAAAAGGTGTAAACTATAGTCATAAATGACAACTTATAAATGGATGATTTTTATATTGTGCATGAATACATTGATGTGTTTCCTGAATAATTAAATGTACATACACCTGAGCGTGAAGTAGAGATTTCTATTGAACTCATTCCAAAATAAAAATCTATATCTAACACTCCCTAAAAAATATCCTCGATGGAATTAGTGGTGTTGAAGAAAAAACATCAAGAGTTTTTTTATAAGGGACCTTTCTACCCTAGGGTTTCACAATGGAGACCCCTTTTATTTTTATTTAGATAATCAAAATACCTATGAGGTTGGGTTTCAATTACAGGGAGATAAATTTCATTACTATAAAGAATAAGTTCCCTATCTTATACATTGATGACTTATTTAATCAACTCCATAGAGCTCAATATTTTTTAAAGATGGATATTCACTTAGGTTATCTCAAATTAAGGGTGACTAAGTATGATATAGCAAAGACTATATTTTTTTGAGTTATTGAAATTATGTGTTTACAATAATGTTCTTTGGATTGAATAATGAACCCTATGTGTTTATGGATTCGATGAAAAGATTATTCATGGATTATCATGATGATTTTTTAGTGGTATTCATTGATGATATATTTATATAATATAAAATCTATAGTGAGTGTGAATTTTGTCTCCAGGATGTTTCTTTCATTGGCCATATTGTCTCTAAGGGTGTAATATGTGTTGATCCTTAAAATAAAAAGGCATTAAAGGAATATCCCACACTAAAAAATATATAACTAAGATATTTAATTTCCTTTAAATGGTATGTTACTATTGATGATTTGTTCAAAAAAATTATCGATTAGCCAACCCATTAACTAAGTTAACATATAAAGGGTTAAAATTCACATGGTAAAAGTAATTTGAGGATATTTTGGAGGAGTTATAGAGATGATTGGTCAATGCATCAGTGTTGACTCTGCCATCATGAAAGGAAGGATTTTTAATACATAGTGATTATTCGATGAAAGGATTAGGTTGCATCCTTAGGAAACATGATAGAGTGGTCTCTTAAGCATCAAGGAAAATGAATATCCATGAACAGAACTATCTTACTCATGATCATGAAATGGAAACTATAATATTTTCCCTAAAGATATATAGGGTATAACGAACCATAATTTATGATATTTGTTTCCTGAATAAATGTGTGTTATATTATATATCATTATACACACATAACACATAAAGAAAGTAACAACACTTTATTTCACTAATGGTTATCATTACATTAGTCTGAAATTAATCCCAATAAAATTCCAAACATCACATTGAAAAAAATATGTAAAATATGAAATGTAGAATGGGAAAAGTTATATCTTTCCAACTTTCTATAAATATCGCCCCCATGAACAATGCTATGTAAATAAAACGAAATATTAGTAAAACAATCTACATTTTAGAAAAGGAAAATATATAACCTTGGGAGGAATTATAGTGAGTAAATTATAAAGAGATTAAGTGGTATTTATATGAGGTAGTATGACTATTGGAATAGAAATGTGACCATTTGAATAGTAACCTGGTAGTTGGGAATAGTAACATGGACCTTAGAATTGTAATTTAACCTCAAAATAAAATATAATATTAAAAATATTTACCATGAGTAATTTAATAAAATATAATTATTATATTTCCATAAAATAAATATCAAGATTAAAAAATCAAAGAAAATATAAGAACATTTTTAATAAACTATATTTTAATATACTTCATAAAAAAATATAATTTGTATATTAAAAATTAAAAATACCTATGCTAGAAAATTATTTTGATAAAATTAATTCCATTTTCAAAATCATAATATAAAAATTTTATAAGGATAATTTTTTGTAATTTTCTAAAATAATTGATTTTTTATGTAAATAGTAAAAAATATAGCTTTTTCATATCTGATGTATTTTAAATTAAATCATTCATGATGTAATAATGATCTAATAAACTATAGAAATATTGGATTGAACAAAAAAATATTTAACTTTATAAATTATTCATTTAAATACAATAAACATGTCTTCCAAACTTAAAAAGTATTTTCTAAAGTCTAAAGTATTCCATTAAAATGATATTTTGTAATTTTTCAACCTTTCCTTTTAATTAAACTAATAAATTCATATTATAAAGTGTTTTAAATTTTTAAAATTATATTACTTAATTAAAATATATCTCATAATTTCAAAAATATTACTATTTAAAGGATTACCAGGGATATAATATTTTATTCAATATTATAACTCAAAAATACCAATTTCCTCAAGTATAAATAACCCCCCACCCATCCCTTGGAAAACCACTTCACTTACACTTACCAAATACAAATTTATACCCAAATAAAATCTATTAATCCCCTTATCAACCTTAGGGATATTTTGGATTAATCTAACTCCAAGAATCCAAGGTATTTATTACAGTAGAAAAGAAGAAACATTGAGAAAAGAGTAAGTTTTCTTCAACATCTCTTCCCACTTTCCTCTTCTCTTCTTTTCTCTATATCCCTTTCAAACCAAAATATTGTAATAATAATTTAGTATTATTTTAAAATTATATTTATTATGTTAATATACTATAATGATTATATTTATGATGTATTTATATTTCATACTTCTCTTTAAGTCCCATTAACATTCGGTTAACACCCAATGAGGAAGTTTCCATGAATTTTCCTATCACCACCATTATTTATGGATATAAAAAAATTATTTATGATATATTAAGGATTAAATATATTAATTTTAATCCTTTTAATTAATTTTACTTATTTATAAATGACCTTGAACAAAAATAGAGAAATAAAAAAAGGGATATTTGTAAGGACAACATGATATCAAAATGTTTCACCTTTAAAAAGGATAATTATGGAATATAATAAAATAATTATAATTTCTAAAGATTTAAAAAAATAAAATAGTTAAATTCTAGTTCCATATTTTAATAAACCTATGTTTATTATTCTATAGGAAGAAATGCGATGAAATAAAACAGGATTTAAGGTATGGGGCTTCTCAAACCCGAACTCCTTTTTAGGTTATCTTCTATTTCACATTATTTCTATAATGATGTTCTTATAACATCCTTAAAATTTATTTCCACTATTCTTTACCATTTATTTTCGTGGGTATACATGTTTTTATATTTTTGAGATGTTTTCTAAGCCAGTTATAAATCTTTTTTTAAAAACATTTATTTCCAGAACGTTGCATTGATTACTCATGATTTGTTTCATATCCACTCAAGAACAATGATGTTTTATGTAAAATTTTGATTTACCTAATTAATTTGGGAACAAAAATAATTTATTAATGAAATTATTATTTATGAAACCATTATAAAACCCATTCCTTTATATTGGTTTATTTAATTACTATAATTGTTTTACATCCTATGTGGAATGCATGATTATGAACCTTTTATGATGTGATGAATGGGACCAAAATTGTGTATCCCTCCAATTAATTGGTCAATGTGATATATATCATGATATTATTTATATTATTCATAAACATGATGCTATATTTTTTCTACAATTATGTGTTATGATTTATGCACATATGTTATGCGTGAACATGATGTTAGCCTTGTTCACAACTATGTGTGGTATTGGAAAAAATGTTATGATGTTTCATGATTATGCATATTCCACATTATATGTATTTAAATAATATTTTTTCTCATGATAATGATTATTATCCTATGATTATGATATAATTATTTTGATAATTCTCACCCTTGTTCTATTGATTCATGGCCCTTATTCCTCCCATGATATTTTCCCCCTTACATGGATTTTAGCTCACCCATTTCTTTGATGTGTATCCTAAGATTATTACATGTACTAAAGAGAATGTGAGATATTTTAAGAATATAGAGAATAAGGATTTAAATTATTTTTATATTTTATTATGTACAAGTGATATATGAGCCTAATTTTTTCATGATATTAATCCTTTGGATCCTGGATTATATCACTATTATGTTGTTTAACTTAAAAATGGCATGATAGTCAAGTAAGAAAAGTTTAGGTATCTAGATTTGGTATCGTAGCATGGTTTATTTTATATGGTAATTAGGATTATAAAATTTGGTGAGAACCATAAGTATAAGTCAATTATATGTAAATATCCTGTAACACCCCGAGCTTCCACGATACGTTTCTCTTTCAATAATGCAATAGCTTGCATTGTACGCAAGTTCGAGATTCTAACACACCACAACCAATCAAAATAGCCATTATGAATAGTAATACCCACTTTTTTAAATTATATATATATTATATTTTAAAATGAACTTCATTTTTGTATTTGTAATATCGAAATTACCCTAAGTTGAATTTTTTGTAATTTTATGAGAACTTCCAATTTTTTATGAATAGTGAAAAAAACTTAAAACAATTTTTTTAATCAAAATAATTTATAGTGATAAATTATAATATTTAGTGGTTTTAAAGTATAATTAGAATATATTTTTACCATTTTATCCAATGGTGGTCATTATAATTAATTTAACATTGAAATTGGACATAAACAATTGTCAATCTTTTGATATATATTGTTTCTTAAAAACACGCTATTTGTTGTGACAGCGGGAAATAATTATAAAATTAATTAATGCAACTTATATGTTTGGAATTTTGTAAAATAGACATCATTTTTGAATTCGGAATATAAATTATATCTTAGGGTGAAATATTGGCATTGTTCAGAAAAACTTCAATTTTTGATGAATAGTGAAACCACTAAGTGGTAGTTAAAAAACTGATTTTTCGTTTAAATGAAACATTACCACTTCTGTGATTTGATTTTCAAAAATCTGACATACATGGTTGTCATTAGAAAGTAAAATGTGGTTCACTGGGATTAAAATAATTTTTGGTGAATAGTAACTTTTAAGTTTAATTAATCGCGATTATAGGTAATTAGTGAAATTTAAGGTAAAAATGATATTATAAAAATATGAAATTACCTTTACACTTGTCCTACCCCTATTTTATGAGTCATGTCCGACCAAGAAAATCCATGGGTCAACTTGGAGACCCCATGGATCCACTTTGGTAGGAAAATGACATTAAAAACTTTTTATTTAATGTTAAAATAAAAATGTCACAAACATGAGAAGTTTTACTCAAACAATTTTTAAATGGGGTTATACAAGTCATATATTTTGACTATAAATATTCATTAGAAATCTAAAAATATTTCCGACATAATGATATTTTTTTTATAATTTTTAGTCATTAAATAAATTAAATTATTTATGACACCATGATGATGCAGCGATTACCTCATTAATTAATGATTTTAATAAAATGGAAGGATAATGTAAACTCTAAGAATTACAGTTGTCCAAAGCCTATTGGATGAGTATATTTCGAAATCTTATCACCTTATCCATGAAATATATAATTTTGGGACCTTTAAAATCCGAAACTCATTATATAATAAAGTAACATTTCATTACTTTCCAAGAGTTCCCCTCCTCTCCTCTTATAAAAGGCCCCCCACCTCTACCACATTAACCAAACCTCTCAAGCCTTTGGCTCAGCCAACCCCTGCCCATTTTTTCTCTCAAAATCCCACTCTTACTCCTAGAAGCCACACTTTGGGCACAAGTCTTTCCAAGGAAGCCTTTGAGCTCAAATCAAAAAGAGTTACCCATTTTAAAGGTAGTGTTTTCTCTTGTGTTCTTATGTTTTATTTTGCTTCTCCAACCCCCTAAAATCTTTTATTCATTTATTTTGTAACAACACCAATATCCCCAATATAATAAGATGTTTTTATAAGAAGGATTCGATCTACACTTACACACACCTACATCTAATGGTTAAAGAACATACTGTTTCTATAGATGGTGAATTTCTACCTCACGAAACGATGATTGTTCAACACTCATATAACACCTTCAAAGGTGGCCATTAAGATGTCACTATATTTATATATGATATATAATATGTTTATGTTTTACTTAAGCTTCTATATTTTTCATTTATGTCATACCTTTATGGTTTCCATTATGGGTAAACGCGATATTTTAATTTTAGGAAGTGCGGACTACCACCCCCTCAAAGTGATTTGAATTGTTAATGCCATATGTGGGATGTATAAAGGATGGATTAAATGGTATTATACATTATATTATACTGGAATTATATTATACCTTTATATAATTATAATTTCATTCCATTAAATACAAAATAGAAATGAAAGTAGGGTTCATGCGTACGTACGGCTTACCGTCTCCCTAAACGGTGCATTTCATTTCTTACCTCTAAATGTTATGTAATATTATAAATACATGTATATACTGGATATATATTATATATATGATATCTACATCATTAAAATAATTCTGGATATAATGGATATTTCACCACATGAACAACTTGTAATTATAAGAAGGTTATTTTTTACTCAAGTACCAAAGATCGACAAAATGACTGTTATTAACTTAAATAATTACATAATGTTCATAACATGGTAATAAGTGATATAAAAGGAATAAGTAACATGTTAAAGGTTCTTAAGCAAAAATAAATTAACTCTAGTTTATTATTCAGGAGGTTAAAGAACGATCGAGTCAAGACGGACACGAGGTAAGGGAACTTCTTAACCCAATTTCCATTCTCTGGGTTATTCTCCTAATTTCAAATTATGTCATGATATTATTATGTCCTATCTTGTATTTGTACTTTCTTTGTGTGTACTTATAGTGAATACACATAATAGATCTATTTTATTTCAAAAAAATGATCTTTGTAAGGGACTTCATCTCAATCTCCTTTCATTGAGACATATTTGGTTTTATACACAACTTTCCTTTATACTGTGTATAAAACCCTTTGACTTTTACCTTTATTCAAAAGGAATCTTTTTATATGAAGCGTTTTTAACAAACGACAAAATGAATGTTTTTTCTTACGTATACGGCAACAATGACTCCTCCTCCGCCGTGACTATTATTTGAGTTTCGGCTTCCTCTATAAGCCATAACCTTTTTTTAAATGAAAAATAAATACAAAGTTTTAATTTTATTTTATTTTGGTATTGAAAATGGTTTTGTGAGTGATTTATTATATCAATGTGTTCTATTGATATCTTGTGATTGAAATGTGGAAATGTTATGTTTCCTTTATGCATGTTTTATGTGATACGATTATGTTATGGTTTATGATATGTTTAAACCTATTCATATGAGGAATGCATTGGACTTAATAAGTGAAGGGTGGAGCCTACTATAGCTCCTCGATGCATCGGTAGGTCTCATGAGAAAAACTAGTGTCTTGGAACGAGGCCTTGGAAAAATATTATTTGTAGTCTTGGCACGAGGCCTTGGCTACGTGGTTATGATAGTCTGGCATTATGCATTCCATCATTATGAAAGTGGTTATTGATATTGCATGTGGTTATTCAAGCAGTAGAATATACATGTGAATAAGTAAATGGAATTATCTCATTTTACATTTTCCATATTATGTTGAAGTTCAAGTTTAAAAGGCTTTTGTTATAGTTATACATTATCTTAAATGTTTATGTTTATTTATGAAAGCTTCCGCTATATTGTTATCCTTACTGAGCATCTGAGCTCACCCCTTTCAGTGTTTTAATTTTTCTAGGATGTGAAGAAGTATATTATGAATGACCTGCAGGGATAGTATGAGGTGATATTAAGACAAGATGTTGTTGTAGTTTTGTTTTACGTTTTGATGTAATGTAAGACCTATGAATGTATCAAGTGTTTCCAAGGCTACTAAACTAATCGATCTTTTGAGACTTGATCTTTCGTGATCATGCCAATGTTACGCAATAATGCACCGACTCTGGGTAACTGGGGTCGGGTTGTTACAGTTGGTATCATAGGCAGTTTAGTACTAACCTTGGAAGCTAGATTTAGATAAACTCGGATTAGAGCACATAGCCCGAAGATAGACTTTGAGGATTAGTATAGAAGAAATTCCTAGAATTTTGGTATTATAGAGATTTTCTGAGTTTTCCAAGCTATACATCCCTGTCTGGATTCGAGTAGGTAGAGGCCGCTCTGGCACAGATGTACCTAGGGGTAAAACCCGAAAACACCGCTTTGAGCTAGACTCGAACGGGAACTAGTGCACGACAACGGGCCTTGCTACACTCTTGGTTACGACACTCCCGGGGGATATGCTTAGGATAATTCTCATTTTCTTTACAAACCATTATGAAGGGTTATTAGTATATACTTCCACAAAGAAAACATTTATTATGATTATGGATTATATCCATAAATAGTTCAATTTATGTTAAGTGTTTTGAAAGTTTGTAATGTCACGACCCGGCCTTGGGGCCCGTGTCGTGACTACCCCAAGCCCGCCTTCCATAGGCCAGGGGCTGGCGACTAGAACCAAGGCGTAAATCCCAGTAAAAAGGGAAGGCATTGCCTTTGTAAAGTAAACAAGCACCACAGAGTAAGCAAGCGGAAGAAGTAAACACTAAGTAAAAGTTGGTACAACAGTAATTGCAGGAAAGTAAAGGGGGCCGGAAATACAAGCCCAACTGTAAAGTAAGGTACAACTCGAAAGGGAAAACAACAACTGAAAAGTAAAGCTGCAACGTTGAGATGTCCACTGGGAGTCCCACCTGAAGGGTGGGTACAGATAGCCTCCACTGCTCCTCGGGTCCAGCCGACCGCTCTGAGTACGTCCCACCCAGTGGTCCACCTCCAGGTACCGTCCTTCTCCGTAAGCCTCCACCACGATCAGCGTTGTCCGTCGTCTGCAACCAACACAATGTAGTGTGGGCATAGCCCGTGCAGGGGTGAGTATAAGCTACTCAGTATGGACCCCGAGACCCCCGAAGGTCTCCCAGAATCCACAAAGGATAAACCACAAAGGAAAGATACAATCACGAAGTAACATCCAACACTTCTTAGGTATATGCCCATATAAATACCTAAGTCATCCATTCCCATTCGGCTCCAACATCCGAGCCCAAGTACAACCCAGTCCACACAGGAAAGCAAAACGTAAATCCACACAGGATAGCACAGCACAATCCACAAAATAAAGCAAAACATGAATCCACACAGGATATCTCAACACAATCCACAAAGGAAAGAAAAACAGGATTTTAGATCACACAGGTATACATCTTCGAATGACGATAGAGATGATCACTGATCCATCTAAATCACCGGACCCACAATGGATCGATAGGTACTAACCCCCGTAATGAACCACAAAGGATCTGACCCACAAAGGATCGATAGGTAACTAACCCCCACAAAGACCCACACAGGATCGGGCCCACACAGGACCTATAGGCGTTGGCCCACACAGGACCGCTGAGCGCTGACCCACACAGGATCAGACCCACACAGGATCGGTAGAACTAACCCACAAAGGATCGATGAGTGTTGTAGTCATCGCCGTCGAATCCACTGAGGATCTCTGCACAGTCGTCGTCGTCACAGTAGTAGTCGCAGCCAGCTCTAGGGTTCCCGCACACAGCAAGCTCATTTCGAAGGGTCCGCTCCACGAGCCGAGAGGCTGATACATCAATTGACACATATTCCAGAAATGATGTATCCAAAAGTTCCGTATCGTCAACAGGAACTCAACGTCACAGACGGCGAGTCAATCGGACGCCCGATCTGAGAGTTATTGGCTTTTTCGTCCGAGGGGCCCGGTTGGTTTTTAAGGCAAAACCATCCCAACCATACTCCACCTGCGTCCAAACCTCGGGAGGAGTAAGCCAGAAGATCCGTCTCACTTAGAGGAATTCAACAAAGTCGACGGCATGTCAATCGGACGTCCGAAGCTCAAGATATGAGTGTTTCCGCTCCGAGGGCCCGGTTGGTTTCGTGTACGAACTAACCCGGCCAAACCCAAAGTATTCCGAAACCTTGAGTGTGATATACCAAAACGACCTTCTCGATCCAAGGATCACATCACCACTGACGGTGCGTCGTTCGGAGGCCCGTAGCTCAAGTTATGAGCAAAATACCGAGAAGGTCCGGAAACAGCGGGGTCTGGGCCCAGCCCGACCCCCCTGGGTCGGCCCGAACCGGGTCTACCCGACCCGGGTCCAGGTCCGACCCGGTTGGGTGAAACCTGGCCCGGCCAGGCAGCCCGGCCCGGCCTGGGCGCGACCCGGCCTGGCGGGTCAGCCCGGCTCGGCTCGGCCGAGCGGCCGAGCGGAGGAACCGCGCGGCGCACTGCCCCGCAGGATGAGGTGCTGCGGCCCCATGTGGGGTCGTGCCTGGTCAACAGACATGGCTTTGCCGCATCCCGTGTGTCGCTGGACCTGCGGGGTCGCGGGTCTGGTCGGCCGCCGCCGCCGCGCCGGCGACCCGCACCGCCGGTGGATTCTGCGGGCCACCAGAGTTGCTCCGGTGGTCCGATTCCACTTCCATCTACGCCGTAGCTCCTCCCGGGACCCATTCTTCACTGCCAGGACCTCAAATCGCCATTGCGGCCTCGTTTGTCATCGTCCGCCAATCCGCGCATCAACGGAAAACTGTGGAGGGTTGTCGAGCCGTGTTTGTTTGGCCCGCACCCTCTGCGTTAGGTGATAACAATTGGGAATATATTCAACACATGAATAACAAGCAAGGCACAATTTTAATAAAATTAAAATTGAACTTTGATCCGGGTTCTTTGTTTTAAAAGAAACAACCATGGGAATAAATATTGTTCTCAAATAAATCCCCTACCTCGTAGATGTCGTCGGACGAGAGTACTTCGCGGAATTGACTGTCGCGGATGAAGAGGATCGTCGCGTCGCGGAAGGGCGTCGCGTCGTCGCGGAAGGGAGTCGCGTCGTCGCGGAAGGGCGTCGCATCGTCGCGGAAGGGCGTCGCGTCGTCACGGAATAAGGAGTCGCGTCGAAGATCTCCAAGGGGTAAAGAAAACACACGGATTTAATTTACGCGAATTAACTCCAAGTCAAGTACAAAATCCACAAAGGAATTTAAAGGATTCGTAAACTCCTACCTCAAACGGATGTTCGAAGATTCGTCTCGAAAGAAGGAACGTCGCAGAAGAACGTCGCAGGAGGAGAATCGTTGGCGTCGCAGAACACGGCGTCGCGTCGTTGATCTCCGAGGGTTCGGCGTTCTTCGTCGCCTTTCGTCGAAGGTCGGCGTTCTTCGTGTTCTTCGCGAAGGAGGATAAAAGACATAAGGTTTCTGTCAAATCCTCTCAACGAACAACACTCAAGAAGAAAAGTGTTGATCTTATTTTATTACATTCCAACAAATGAAAAACAACCTAAGTAACGATCCATTAATTCATAGATTTAATTTCAATGAATAAACTGCCCAATTAATAGGAGAGTTTAATTGTTTAAGAAAACTCCCCAGTTGACTTTATTTAAAAAGGGTTTTCGCGGGTGCGTTACTTAGCAGAAAAGAAACGGTGGGGCTCATGCGGACCCCACCTCACAAATATCCTACCAAGAGGGTAGGATATTTTGGATTGCACTCTATCCGCTTCAACTTAGCTTAAGTGGCTTTAAGTGGCTTTTAAGTGGCATTAAGTGAAATAAAAATAAAGTTGTCACACCACTTTATTTTATTTCTTAACTTAACCCCAAAATTTAAAAACCACACCCAAGAAAACGCAACTCTGAAAGAGGTGTTTCTAAGAAAATACCGACGCTGCGATTCCATCAGTGCCCTCGGAATTCGATTCCGAGAATCGGTTCAAAAGTTAGAAAAACCTGCTCGTTCATTCACTGAACGTACCCAAGCCAAACTTCCGAAAAGTATTCCAGGCACACCGGGCCTCGGAATCAGGTACCGTCAGAAACTGCGTTCTTGTAAAATTCCAAATAAAATTAAGAAAAAAATTTCCTTGAAATTTACGGGTCTTTACATCACTCCCACCTCAGGGCTTTATGTCCCCATAAAGATACATCATAAACTAGGGAAACAAATGTGGGTACTGAGCATGAATCTAAGCCTCCCGCTCCCAAGTGCTCTCCTGGAGGTTCCTGTGCTGCCATCTGATGCGCACAAGAGGAATCGACCATCCACGTAGGACCCACTCCTGTCGATCCTCGATCTCCACCGGGACCTCCGCAAAAGTCGCCCCATCATCAACGTCCAGCTCCCCATGGTCAATGATGTGCGTCGGGTCATGCACGTATCTCCTCAGCTGAGATATGTGGAAGACGTCGTGCACCCTGTGCAACTGAGGTGGTAGAGCCAGGCGATAAGCCACCTCTCTAATCCTGCTGAGGACCTGGAAGGGTCCGATGAAGCGCGGAGACAACTTGTTGCCTCGGCCAAATCTCCGTAAACCACGTCGAGGTGAGACCTGCAAGAAGACGTGGTTTCCATCCTCGAACTCTAGTGGCCTCTGCCTCCTGTCAGCATAAGACTTCTGCTGGCTCTGAGCTGTCCTCATCCACTCCTGGATGACCTGGACCTTCTCTGTCATGGCCCGGACCATCTCTGGTCCCACAAGTGCTGACTCCCCAGGGTCTGTCCAGCACAAAGGAGATCTTCAAGGTCTGTCGTACAACGCCTCGTACGGTGCCATCCTGATGGTGGAGTGGTAGCTGTTGTTGTACGTGAACTCCACCAAGGGTAGGTGGTCCTCCCAGCTGTGACCAAAGTCGAGGACACATGCACAGAGCATGTCCTCGAGAGTCTGAATGGTCCTCTCTGTCTGACCATCCGTCTGAGGGTGAAAGGCAGTGCTCAGACGTAGCTGCGTCCCGAACACCTCCTTCAACCCCTTCCAAAGCTGGGAAGTAAAGCGAGCATCTCGATCGGAGACGATAGATGATGGCACACCGTGAAGCCGTACAATCTCCTAAACGTAGAGACATCTCAAGCTCTCCACTGAGCCCTACTCTCTGATGGGTAAGAAGTGAGCTGACTTGGTGAGTCGGTCAACAATCACCCAAATGGAGTCGTGACCTCTGGAAGTGCGTGGAAGTTCAGTCACGAAATCCATAGATATCCCATCCCACTTTCACTCTGGGACCTCCAAGGGCTGTACCAAGCCTGCTGGTACCTAATGCTCTGCCTTCACCTGCTGGCAGGTGAGGCATCAAGAGACAAACTCTGCCACAGCCTTCTTCATGCCCGGCCACCAGTGCTGTCGTCTGAGATCCTCGTACATCTTCGCCATTCCAGGATGTACCGCCAAAGGAGAAGTGTGAAACTCTCTTAGCACCTCCTCTCGTAAAGCAACTGGTACCAAGGTACGTCCTCTGAAAAGGACGTCGTGCTCTACTCCAAAGGAGAAACCATCAGGTGCATGTCCCAAGGATATCTGTGCACGTCGCGTCTCACAGTCATCATCCCCATGATGTGCCTCTCTGACCCGCTGTAGTAGTGGAGGGGTGACTATGAGAGACTGAAGGAAGGATGCTCCATCTCTATCCATGAAGGATATCCGCAAAGTGGCTAGCTGCTCTGTCGCCTCCTCAAGTAGTTGAATGCCCTTCCTCCTGCTGAGAGCATCAGTTACCACGTTCCCCTTCCCATGAGTATAGACTATCTCAAAGTCATAGTCCTGGAGGAACTCAAGACATCGTCGTTGTCTCAGGTTCAGGTCCTTCTGCGAGAAGATGTACCTGAGACTCTGGTGGTCAGAAAAGACTGTAAAGCGCTCACCCATCAGGTAGTGTCCCCAACTCTTCAGAGCAAAGACCGCTGCTGCTAACTCTAGGTCATGGGTAGCGTAGTTCTTCTCATGCTGCCTCAACTAACGCGATCCATAGGCGATCACCGCCCGCACCTACATTAGGACACATCCGAGTCCGGTCCCTGATGCATCGCAGTAGACTATGTGCCCTACTCCCTCCTCAGGCAACCTCAAGATAGGTGCGTTGGTCAATCTCTGTCTCAGCTCCTGGAAGCTCTGCTGACATCTGTCTGACCACAAAAAGGGTTTCCCCTTCTTCGTAAGAGTTGAGAGTGGTGCCTCAACTCTGGAGAAGTCTGTCACAAATATCCGATAGTATCCAGCTAGTCCCAAGAAACTCCGCACCTCCGTCACGCTCCTGGGTGGCTCCCAAGCTAGAACTGCCTCGATCTTCGCAGGATCCACCGCAACTCCCGCCTCAGAGATGACGTGTCCTAAGAAGTGGACCTCACGTATCCAGAACTGACACTTCGAGAGATTTCCATAAATCTGGTGCTCTCTGAGTGTTTCCAGTACAACACGCAAGTGCTAGGCGTGCTCCTCATCAGTCGTCGAGTAAATCAAAATGTCGTCGATGAAGACCACGACAAATCATTTGAGGTATGGCTGAAAGATCCTGTTCATGAGGCCCATGAACACTGCTGGAGTGTTGGCTACACCGAATGGCATAACCAAGAACTCATAGTGGCCATACCGACATCTGAAGGTCATCTTCTGCACGTCCTCATCCCGAACTCTGAGCTGATGATAGCTTGACCTGAGGTCTATCTTCGAGAACCACCGTGCTCCCTTGAGCTGATCGAAGAGGTCATCAATCCTCAGTAGCGGATACTTGTTCCTCACTGTCACCTGGTTCAGGCGACGATAGTCGACACACAATCGCAAGCTCTCGTCCACCTTCTTGGTGAACAATATCAGGGAAGCCTAGGGTGAAACATTGGGTAGGATGAATCCCTTGCCCTACAAGTCCTCCAACTGTACCCGTAGCTCTCGAAGCTCAGCGGGGGCCATCCGATATGCTGGAGTCGATATCGGGGATGTCCCGGGGTACAGGTCAATATGAAAGTCTACCTATCTGCGAGGAGGTATCCCTGGAACATCGTCGGGAAAGACGTCCGCGTACTGATCCACCACTGCAGGAAAACTAGGACTCCGCACGTCAACTTCTCTTAGGATGAGGCTAGCCAACTGATGAGTGATGGGCTGTCCTCTCCTTTACGGAAGTCCATCATGTGCTGCAAAGGCTCCCTTCTCGCCGGTGAAGGTGAACCTGCTCCCGTCGGTGCGTACACATCGCACCTTGCGCCTAATACAGTCAATCTGTTCATGGACTGTAGATAACCAATCCATGCCCAAGATGACTTCGTAAGGCCTCGACGCCGCTACAAGAAGATCCCAGCCGAAACTCTCACCTACTAGAGTAAGCTCACACTACAGGCACCAATGCGTAATCGTCGAGTCTACTCCCGTAGGAGTCTCTAGCCGTAAGGATCGAGCCAACGCCTCTGTCGGAATCTCCGAGCTCCGAACAAGGGAAGCGGCTATGAAAGAGTGACTCGCTCCTGTGTCTATAATAACTACAGCAAGGGTGTAATAGACACAAATCATACCTCGAATCATCTCGGGCGCGCCGTGGTCGTAGACCTCCGCTGCCTGGAGTTGTGCCTGTCTCTGCCCGCCAGCTCCCTATGGCCGGGGTAGACCTCTTAGTGGTGGTGGTGGTAGAGCCTCAAAGCGTTGCCCACCACCTGCTGCTCGACCAGCTCCTCTGCCTCGTCCGACTCCTCCCTGCAGACTACCACGATTGACCCTCTGCCTCTGCCTGGGTGGCCCCTCAACCGTCTACTGCTCCTCGGCACGGTGGTTCGGGCAGTCACGAGCCATGTGGCCCTATCCGCCGCATGTGTAGCACTTCCTGCCTCTCGAAAGACTGGCTCCGCGCTGTGTTCCCCGCACTGCTGAGCCAGTGTCCTGAGGTCTTCTATGTGAGGTTCTGGTCTGGCTGGACCCCTGAGTCATCCGTCAGCTTCCTGCTACGGAAGACTTTGCTACCTGCCGCCCTGTGGTAGGTCTCGCTGCTAATGAAGGCTCAGCAAGGAAGCTCTCGATCAAAAGGTCTCACTCCAGTACTTCTGCCTGAGTCAGAATGCTGAGGGAGATCAGCGATGCCCTGATCTCATGTCTAAATCCCTGCTCAATGGTCTGGGCCTGGAATAATGGATCCCGTACCATGTCGGTCGAGTAGCGCGAGAGATCGGTAAATCTCGTCGAGTACTGGGCGACTGTCAAGCTGTCCTGCTGCAGCTGAAGAAGCTCCTGGATGCGCACCACACGGAGGGTGGCCGGGACGAACTCTGAGCGGAAGAGGCCCTCAAAGTCTGTCCAGAGGAGAGATGTCTCATCATGCACCTCGAGCATCAAGCTCCACCATCAGCCTGCTGCTGCGTGCAGTAGGCTCGCTGCGATGATCACCATGAGGTCTGGTGGTGTCCTCACTAGCCTGAAAACTCGTACAACTGCCTCCAGCCAGTCCTCAGCTTCCTGGGGGTCCGTCTCCCCACGGAACATGGGCGGTCGCTGGTGCTGGAACTCATGCAGTGCACTAAGGTGACGTGCATCGTCAGTGGCTGGTGCTAGAAGCATCGGTGGCTCGGCGGGTAAAGGTATCGTCGGTGCCTCAACTGTCAAAGGGCCCTGTACCGAGGCCTCGTCGCTCAGTGGGCAGTCGTCATGCTCAACTCCCGAAACCCTAGCTGGCTGCCATCATGGGGCCATCCTGAAAAGGAAACAGGTGCGCCGCGGTCAGAACAGTATACCTAGTGAGCTGACACAAAGTAATCACAAAGAAAACTTGAAACAAACACGCAATCAATGTTTTCATGCATTAAGTCAGAAATCAGAAGTCAGGGTCCTGGTGTACGGATACGTCGGCCACCACACCAACACTGGACTCCCTATACTGATAACCACACTCAATACGCTAAACACTATTGCTTCACATAGAAGAAAGATCAGAGTCTGTGGTAGAACTGAACTCCTCTGATACCAATTTGTCACGACCCGTCCTCGGGGCCCGTGCCGTGACTTCCCCAAGCCCGCCTTCCATAGGCCAGGGGCTGGAGACTAGCACCAAGGCGTAAATCCCATTAAAAAGGGAAGGCATTGCCTTTGTAAAGTAAACAAGCACCACAGAGTAAGCAAGAGGAAGAAGTAAACACTAAGTAAAAGCTGGTACAATAGTAAGTGCGGGAAAGTAAAGGGGGCCGGAAATACAAGCCCAACTATAAAGTAAGGTACAACTCAAAAGGGAAAATAGCAACTAAAAAGTAAAGCCGCAACATCGAGCCATCCACTGGGAGTCCCACCTGAAGGGTGGGTACAGATAGCCTCCACTGCTCCTCGGGTCCAGCTGACCGATCCGAGTACGTCCCACCCAGTGGTCCACCTCCAGGTATCGTCCTGCTCCGCAAGCCTCCACTACAATCAATGTTGTCCGTCGTCTGCAACCAACACAACGTAGTGCGGGCATAGCCCGTGCAGGGGTGAGTATAAGCTACTCAGTAAGGACCCTGAGACCCCCTAAGGTCTCCCAGAATCCACAAAGGATAAACCACAAAGGAAAGATACAATCACGAAGTAACATCCGACACTACTTAGGTATATGCCCATATATATACCTAAGTCATCAATTCCCGTTCAGCTCCAACATCCGAACCCAAGTACAATCCAGTCCACACAGGAAAGAAAAATGTAAATCCACACAGGATAGCACAACACAATCCACAAAGGAAAGCAAAACGTCAATCCACACAGGATAGCTCAACACAATCCAAAATGGAAAGCAAAACAGGATTTCATCTCACACAGGTATACATCTTCGAATGACTTTAGAGATGATCAGTGATCCATCTAAGTCGTCGGACCCACAATGGATCGATAGGTACTAACCCCCTCAATGACCCACAAAGGATCTGACCCAGAAAGGATCGATAGGTAATTAACCCCCGCAAAGACCCACACAGGACCTGTAGGCGCTGGCCCACACAAGACCGCTGAGCGCTGACCCACACAAGATCGGACCCACACAGGATCGGTAGCACTGACCCACAAAGGATCGCTGAGTGCTGTAGTCGTCGCCGTCGAATCCACTGAGGATCTCTGCACAGTCGTCGTCGTCACAGTAGCAGTCGCAGCCAGCTCTAGGGTTCCCACACATAGCAAGCTCATTTCGGAGGGTCCGCTCCATGAGTCGAGAGGCTGATACATCAACTAACACATAGTACATAGTTGATGTATCAAAAAGTTCTGTATCGTCAACCGGAACTCAACGTCGCAGACGGCGCATCAATCGGACGCCCGGTCTGAGAGTTATTGGTTTTTTGGTCCCAGGGGCCCGGTTGGTTTTTAAGGAAAAACCAACCTGACCGTACTCCACCTACATCCAAACCTCGGGCGGAGTAAGCCAAAAGACTCGTCTCACTTAGAGGAATTCAACAAAGTCGATGGCACGTCAATCAGACGTCCGAAGCTCAAGATATGAGTGTTTCCGCTCCGAGGGCCCGGTTGGTTTCGTGTACGAACCAACCCGACCGAACCCAAAGCATTCCGAAACCTTGAGTGTGATATACCAAAACGACCATCTCAATCCAAAGATCGCATCACCGCTGACGGCACGTCGTTCGGAGGCCCGTAGCTCAAGTTATGAGCAAAAGACCGAAAAGGTCCGGAAATAGGGGGTATGGGCCCAGCCCGACCCCCCCCCCCCCCCCCCACCGGGTCGGCCCGAACCGGGTCGACCCGACCCAGGTCCAGGTCTGACCCGGTTGGGCGCAACCCGGACCAGCCAGGTGGCCCAGCCCGGCTTGGGCACGACCCGGCCCGGCGGGTCGGCCCGGCTCGGCTCGGCCGAGCGGCCGAGCGGAGGAACTGCGGGGCGCGCTGCCCCGTGGGATGAGGTGTCGCGGCCCCACGTGGGGCCGCGCCTGGTCAGCAGACGCGGCTTTGCCGCGTCCCGTGTGTCGCTGGACCCGCGCGTTTGCGGGTCTGGTCGGCCGCCGCCTCCGGCCGCCGGTGCCGCCAGCCGGCGACCCGCGCCGCCGGTGGATTCTGCGGGCCACCGGAGTTGCTCCGGTGGTCCGATTCCACTTTCGTCTGCGCCGTAGCTCCTCCCGGGACCCATTCTTCACTGCCAGGCCCTCAAATCGCCATTTCGGCCTCGTTTTTCATCGTCCACCAATCCGCACATCAACGGAAAACTGCGGAGGGTTGTCGGGCCGTGTTTGTTTGGCCCACACCCTCCGCGTTAGGTGATAACAATCGGGAATATATTCAACACATGAATAACAAGCAAGGCACAAATTTAATAAAATTAAAATTGAACTTTTATCTGGGTTCTTTGTTTTAAAAGAAACAACCATGGGAATAAATATTGTTCTCAAATAAATCCCTTACCTCGTAGCTGTCGTCAGATGAGAGTTCTTCGCGGAATTGACCGTCACGAAAGAAGAGGATCGTCGAGTCGCGGAAGGGCGTCGTGTCATCACGGAAGGGAGTCGCGTCATCACGGAAGGGTGTCGCGTCGTCGCGGAATACGGTATCGCGTCGACGATCTCCGAGTGGTAAAGAAAACACACAGATTTAATTTACACGAATTAACTCCATGTCAAGTACAAAATCCACAAAGGAATTTAAAGGATTCGTAAACTCCTACCTCAAACGGATGTTCGAAGATTCGTCGCGGAAGAAGGAACATCGCAGAAGAACGTCGCAGAAGGAGAATCATTGGCGTCGTGGAACACGGTGTCGCGTCGTCGATCTCTGAGTGTTCGGCATTCTTCGTCGCCTTTCATCGAAGGCTGATGTTCTTCACGTTCTTTCCGTTCTTCGCGTTCTTCGTGAAGGAGGATAAAAGACTTAAGGTTTCTGTCAAATCCTCTCAACGAACAACACTCAAGAAGAAAAGTGTTGGTCTTATTTTATTACATGCCAACAAACGAAAAACAACCTAAGTAACAACCCATAAATTCATAGAATTAATTTCAACAAATAAACCGCCCAATTAATAGGAGTGTTTAACTGTTTAAGAAAACACCCCAGTTGAATTTATTTAAAATGGGTTTTCGCGGGTGCGTTACTTAGCGGAAAATAAACGGTGGGACTCGTGCAGGACCCACCTCAAAAATATCCTACCAAGAGGGTATGATATTTTGGATTGCACCCTATCTGTTTCAACTTAGCTTAAGTGGCTTTAAGTGGCTTTTAAGTGGCTTTAAGTGAAATAAAAATAAAATTGTCGCACCACTTTATTTTATTTCTTAACTTAACCCCAAAATTTAAAAACCACACCCGAGAAAACGCAACTCCGGAAGAGGCGTTTCTAAGAAAATACCAGCGCTGTGATTCCATTGGTGCCCTCGGAATTCGATTCCGAGCACCGGTTCAAAAGGTAGAAAAACCCGCTCCTTCGTTCAGTGAACGTACCCGATCCAAACTTCCGAAAAAGATTCCGGGCACACCGGGCCTCGGAATCAGGTGCCGTCAGAAACTGTGTTCTTGTAAAATTCCAAAGAAAATTAAGAAAAAAATTTCCTTGAAATTTAAGGGTCTTTACATGTAATTATGTATTTTGATTCATAAACTAATCTAGTTTATGCCATTGTTTAGAAATGGCGCCTAGTGGGAGGAATGGAAGCTGTATCAACGCACACACTCCCAGTAGGGATTGACCTCCTGCTCAAGATAATTATAGTGGAGATGGTGATACAACTGGTGTTGATCACCTTATCACCATACTGGGACAAGTCACTCAGGTTATGAATAACAACCTGACTCTTAAGGAGAACCCTGATCCGCAACGAGGGGGATCAATTTTAGACCGCTTCATGAGGCAACAACTGCCAACATTTAATGTGGGTACAAATCCATTAGTAGCTTAGCAATGGATAAACTCCTTAGATAAAATATTCCACGCCTTGGGGAGTAGCGAAAGGGAGAAGGTTGTCATGGCAGTCTACTGCCTCACTGGAGATGTCGATCAATAGTGGTCACTGATTCAAAATAAAAAGGAAGATGAAGAAGTATCAAGTATGGAAAGGAGGGAGTTTAAGGAAATTTTCTTAGAAAAATACTTTCCACATGAACATCGAGAAGATATGGAAAGGCAATTTCTAAGTCTGAGGCAGAAGGAGGATGATAATGTCACAAAGTATGAGGCTAACTTTACAAGGTTAGTGAGGCATGCAGCAGATTATATACATAACCCAAAAAGTAAGATTGATCATTTCTTTGATGGGTTAAAACCATTTCTCTGTCGAGCCTTAGTCTCACAATCTTTCTCGTCGTATGAAGATATAGTCTCGTGTGCTATCAAGACAGAAAAGGAATTCTCTAAATCTTATGACAATAAAGTAAAGCAAGAGAAGAATAGAATGGTGGAACAAGAGACAGATAAAGGGAAAAAAGGAAAGAAGGATTTTCCATTATGCGATAATTTTGGGAAGAATCACCCCAGTACTTGCCTAAAAGGAATGGGAGTTTGTTATAAATATGGAGAAAAAGGTCACCAGGCTCGTGATTGCAAGGGAAAGAAAGAGGCTATCAATGTTGAATACTACAATTGTAGGGAAATGGGGAATTATGAAAATGAATTTCCTAAGCGTCAGGTAACCTTACCTCAAAAAAAGGCCAAGGGATCAAGGACAATCTTATGCTGTTACTACAGTTGAAGTGGAATAATTAGTGTATTGGTGCTTTTGGAAACAAGGATTATATTCTGGTTATAAGAATAATGTGATATATATAAGGATTGTACTGCAGTACTTGTTTTTTTCATTAAGGTTTTAATATGATGAAGGTAATCATATTTTTAGAATGTGACAATAAGAGAAACTTTACTTTGTTTTGGGAATCTAATGTTACAATTGATTTTGGAATTTAAGGACCTTTTAGAGAAAGTCTGGACAGACGTATTTTGGATAACTATAATGGTTAGAATGGATTAAGTTGAACTTTGGATAGTATTGTTTAAGTTTAAAACATTTATGAAGATTATTTTTGGAATATTATAATACTATAGTATAGGAAAAGGACAACCTACTGGTCGGGGGATAACCCGTCGCGTCGGACAAAGCTGTAGAAATTGAACCCACAACCATAGTGCGACAGGCCTTTATTACCTACCATTATCCTACAGGAAGTCCCTGGTTATTTCAAAAAGTTTTCCTAATCTAAATGGTATGTGTTAATATTTGGAACCTTATACAATTATGATAAATAGAATATTTTTGAGTTTTATTACCTTTTAGAGTGAAAGATGGATTTGTGGTAGAAATTTATTAAAGAATAAAAGTCTACATGACAAGTATGTATATTCCCTTACGTTCTTAGTAAATCTCCTAAATAATTCCCTCAACTTTATAAAAGGTAACTTAAAACAAAAACGTTGTCGGTTAACTTTCCCAACTGGGGATTAAATGACCATTTAACCAATCACAAGTTTGTGATTTTCTTGTGCTTAAATTTCTCCTAATCCTGTTTTCTACAAATCTCCATCAGACCTTGATGGTTTGTTTTTCTTCCATATCCATATTTTCATAGAATCATAGTATGGTCAATCTCGGGTGACCTTTGTACTTCTCTTTCTTTCTTTTAAATTATATTTTTATTAACCTTATTTCCGATGTGGGTTTTCCACAAAGGTATTTCATATCTTCAACCTTTTATTTTCAAAGAAAATTTTCAAATTGCGAGGATGAAATTTATTAAAGGAGGGGAGAATGTAACACCCCGATCTTCCACGATACGCTTCTCTTTCAATAATGCAATAGCTTGCATTGTACGCAAGTTCGAGATTCTAACACACCACGACCAATCAAAATAGCCATTATGAATAGTAATACCCACTTTTTGAAATTATATATATTTTATATTTCAAAATGGACTTCATTTTTGTATTCGTAATATCGAAATTACCATAAGTTGAATTTTTTGTAATTTTATGAGAACTTCCAATTTTTTATGAATAGTGAAAAATACTTAAAACAAATTTTTTAATAAAAATAATTTATAGTGATAAATTATAATATTTAGTGGTTTTAAATTATTATTAGAATATATTTTTATCATTTTATCCAATGGTGGACATTAGAATTAATTTAACATTGAAATTGGATATAAACAATTGTCAATATTTTGATATTTATTGTTTCTTAAAAACACGCTATTTGTTGTGACAGCGGGAATTAATTATAAAATTAATTAATGCAACTTATATGTTTGGAATTTTGTAAAATAGAAATCATTTTTGAATTCGGAATATCAATTATATCTTAGGGTGAAATTTTGGCATTGTTCAGAAAAACTTCAATTTTTGATGAATAGTGAAACCACTAAGTGGTAGTTAAAAAACTGATTTTTCGTTTAAATGAAACATTACCACTTCTGTGATTTGATTTTAAAAAATACGACATACATGCTTGTCATTAGGAAGTAAAATTTTGTTCAATGGGATTAAAATAATTTTTGGTGAATAGTAACTTTTAAGTTTAATTAATCGCGATTACAGGTAATTAGTGAAATTTAAGGTAAAAATGATATTATAAAAATATGAAATGACCTTTATAGTTGTCCTACCCCTATTGGATGAGTCATGGCCGACCAGGACAATCCATGGGTCAACTTGGGGACCCCATGGATCCACTTTGGTAGGAAAATGACATTAAAAACTTTTTATTTAATGTTAAAATAAAAATGTCACAAACATGAGTTGTTTTACTAAAACAATTTTTAAATGGAGTTATACAAGTCATATTTTTTACTATAAATATTAATTAGAAATATAAAATTATTTCCTACATCATGATATTTTTTTTATAATTTTTAGACATTAAATAAATTAAATTATTTATGACACCATGATGATGCAGCGATTACCTCATTAATTAACGATTTTAATAAAATGGAAGGATAATGTAAAATCTAAGAATTAAAGTTGTCAAAATCCTATTGGATGAGTATATTTCGAACCCTTATCACCTTATCCTTGAAATATATAAGTTTGGGACCTTTAAAATTCGAAACCCATTATATAATAAAGTAACATTTCATTACTTTCCAAGAGTGCCCCTCCTCTCCTCTTATAAAAGGCCCCCACCTCTACCACCTTACCCACACCTCTCAAGCCTTTGGCTCGGCCAACCCCTTACCATTTTGTCTCTCCACATCCTACTCTTACTCCTAGAAGCCTCACTTTGGGCAGAATTTTTCCCAAGGAAGCCTTTGAGCTCAAATCAAAAAGAGTTACCCGTTTTAAAGGTAGTGTTTTCTCTTGTGTTCTTATGTTTTATTTTGCTTCTCCAACCCCCTAAAATCTTTTATTAATTTATTTTGTAACAACACCAGTATACTAAATATACTATGATGTTGTTATAAGAAGTATTATAGCTACACTTACACACACCTACATCTAATGGTTAAAGAACATACTGTTTCTGTGGATGGCGAATTTTTGCCTCACAAAACGATGATTGTTCAACACTCATATAACACCTTCAAAGGTGGCCATTAAGATGTCACTATATTTATATATGATATATAATATGTTTATGTTTTACTTAAGCTTCTGTATTATTTATTTATGGCATACCTTTGTGGTTTCCATTATGGGTAAACGTGATATTTTTATTTTAGGAAGTGCGGACTACCGCCCCCTCAAAGTGATTTGAATCGTTAATGACATATGTGGGATGTATAAAGGATGGATTAAATGGTATTATACATTATATTATACTGTAATTATATTATACCTTTATATAATTATAATTTCATTCCATTAAATACAAAATAGAAATGAAAGTAGCGTTCATGTGTACATACGGCTTACCGTCTCTATGAACGGTGCATTTCATTTCTTACCTCTAAATGTTATGTAATATTATAAATGCATGTATATACTGGATATATATGATATATATGATATCTACATCATGAAAACAATTCTGTATATAATAGATATTTCACCACATGAACAACTTGTAATTATAAGAAGGTTATTTTTTACTCAAGAACCAAAGATCGACAAAATGACCGTTATTAACTTAAATAATTACATGATGTTCATAACATGGTAATAAGTGATATAAAAGGAATAATGAACATGTTAAAGGTTATTAAGCAAAAATAAATTAACTCTAGTTTATTATTCAAGAGGTTAAAGAATGATCGAGTCAAGTTGGACACGAGGTAAGGGAACATCTTAACCCAATTTCCATTCTTTGGGTTATTCTGCTACTTTCAAATTATGTCATGATATTATTATGTCCTATCTTGTATTTTTACTTTATTTATGTTTAATTATGGTGAATACACATAATATATCTATTTTATTTAAAAAAATGATCTTTGTAAGGGACTTCGTCTCAATCTCCTTTCATTGAGACATATTTGGTTTTATACACAACTTTCCTTTATACGGTGTATAAGCCCCTTTTACTTTTACCTTTATTCAAAAGAAATATTTTTATATGAAGCATTTTTAATAAAAGACCAAAGGAATATTTTTTCTTATGTATGTGGTGACAACGACTCCTCCTCCTCCGTGACTATTATTTGAGTTTCGGCTTCCTCTATAAGCCATAACTTTTTTTTAAATGAAAAATAAATACAAAGTTTTAATTTTATTTTATTTTGGAATTGAAAATGGTTTTGAGAGTGTTTTATTATATCAATGTGTTTTATTGATATCTTGTGATTGAAATGTGGAAATGTTATATTTCCTTTATGCATGTTTTATGTGATACAATTATGTTATGGTTTATGATATGTTTAAACCTGTTCATATGAGGAATTCATTGGACTTAATATGTGACGGGTGGAGCCCGCTATAGCTCCTCGATGCATCGGTAGGTCTCATGAGACAAAATAGTGTCTTGGCACGAGGCCTTGACAAAATATTATTTGTATTCTTGTCACGAGGCCTTGGCTACGTGGTTATGATAGTCTGTCATTATTCATTCCATCATTATGAAAGTGGTTATTGATATTGCATGTGGTTATTCGACCAGTAGAATATCCATGTGAATAAGTAAATGGCATTATCTCATTTTACATTTTCCATATTATGTTGAAGTTAAAGTTTAAAAGGCTTTTGTTTTAGTTATACATTATCTTAAATGTTTATGTTTATTTATGAAAGCTTCCGCTATATTATTATCCTTACTGAGCATATGAGCTCACCCCTTTCAGTGTTTTAATATTTCCAGGATGTGAAGAAGTATATTATGAATGACCTATAGGGATAGTATGAGGGGATATGAATACAAGATATTGTTGTAGTTTTGTTTTATGTTTTGATGTAATTTAAGACTTATGAATGTATCTAGTGTTTCCAAATCTACTAAACTAATTGGTCTTTCGAGACTTGATCTTTCGTGATCATGCCAATGTTACGCAATAATGCACTGACTCTAGGTAATTGGGGTCGGAGCGTAATATATCCTATATTTTGGTAAAGTATAAGAGTGGGTGGTCTTCAAGCAATAAAATAAATATTTGGATGCTACAAGTGGATGTGGCTCTATCATAGTTGTACCAAGGGGTAACAACCTCTAAAAGGGAGGATTGTGTATTAACTTGATTATAACCTAGTTCATGAAAAGGGGGCCTTGCTACACACCTAGTTTTACACTCCTGAGGGATATGCTTCAGTTAATCAAAAACTCTATAAAACCATTATAAAGGATAAATAACTAGTAATTATTCCTCTTAAAGTTAGAAAATATTAAATTACATGATCATATAAGCATCTTTTGAGAAAAAATATAAATATACGGATCCTATAAAATGTGAATTTATAATTAATTTTCATATAATAATAAATTATTCATGTTTTGTTAACATGTTTTTGTTCAAACATTTTCTATTTTAAAAAAAAGGAGGGAACCAAGAGAAACCATACTAATAACCCATGTTAGGGACAATACAGTAATTCCCCTAATGATATACCCAATTCCATGGGATGTGGATTTCAAAGCTATGTAGCGATGCTTACCCAACTATCTCAGGATATGAACTATAACCTAAACCATGTGTAATAGATTCCCTCACCCAATAAGAAGTAATAGGACATTAAGTCATTTATGCAGAAAAAAATCGATGTTAAGAAGATATTTTGATCCACTTATCATAGAACAGCTGGTTAACTCAATAAATAATATCTTTTCTATGATCCACTATTTTGATAAGGTTAATGTCACTTTGGTTGTCTATAATTTAGATAGAGAGTCTGATCAATGATGAGAATTGATCAATTGTACTATGAAAAAGTATGAAATGGATTAAATAGAGTGGGAATACATTAAGAATTTATTTTTTAACAAGTATTTCCCTCGAAATATTTGATCAAAGATAGATAGATAATTCCTAGAGCTTAAGAAAAATAAAGGAGAATTTTTCACGACTTATGAGGAAAATTTCACGAGGATTTCAAGATAATCCTCAGGTTTTTTTATCAACAACAATAGAAAAATAAATAGGTTCATTAGTGGTTTAAATCCACACCTTTGAAAGTATCTAGCTATCTGAGACTTTGGGAATTATGAAGAAGTAGTTTGATGTGATCTCAAAGTAGATATGGAGTTAAAATAATGGTAAAATGGTTATAGAGATAAAAAAACTAAAGATGGAGTTTTGAGATAGTGGATAGAATTAAAAAGGAGGAACAAATACCCAATTATCCACATGTTAAAAATTTAGAAATAAATTTCATGTTAATTACCTAAAAGAGATAAGGAAATGATTCAAGTGAGGGAGAAAAGATCACCAAGCTCATGAATGTTGAAGATGCATGAAGAATTTAGCCAATGGTATAGATTAAGGAAAGTACCTCCCAATCCACCACCCATGGTACAATGCTTCAATTTTAAGTAGAAAGGTAATTATGTAAGTTAGTGAACTAAACCATGGGTCATCGAGGGTAATCAATTTCAAAAACCACCAAAGAAGGATAAAGGAAAATCTTATTCCCTCACTACCTCTAAGGTGTAAAATGATAATGAAGTCATACAAGGTACACTTCCTATTCACTCGAGAATGAAAATAATCATTTAATTATGGTTCTAAACATTCCTTTATATCCATCAAGTTTATAGAACTTTTGAATCAAAAACCCCAATACCTTGAAGTGGATATATTCATAAAAACACCTAGTGGTATGATCAATGAAACCCAAGTATTGAAATCTTCTCTTATTAGAGTCTATGGGACAATTATTCCATCAAACTTCATAATCCTTACCTTGGTGGAATTTGATTCTATACTAGGAATGTATTGGATATCATTATATAAAGATCACATCAACTATCAGTAAAATAAAATATCTTTCTATATTCTAAACCATCCCACGCTCCTGTATAAATGAAAGGAAGATCATGAATATCCTTTAGAAATTATGTAAATAGTGTGGGAATTTATACCCAGCAAATGAGAATACCTTACCCAAATAGTTGAGTTGAAGTAAAGTATCAACCTTAAGGAAATTCCCATTTTAAAAGAATATACTGATATATTTCTTGAATAGTTACCTGGACCTTCCCCATATCAGGAAGTAGTGTTCTCAATGGAGCTTATACCTGAAGCCACTTCTATATATAAATTCCCTAATAGGATATCCCTAGTCAAATATTAGGAATTAAATAAGTAGCTACACTAGAATTTGGACAAAGGGTTCATATTCCCTGGTGTGACACCTTAGGGTGTGTCAGTGCTATTTTTTAATAAAAATAATGCATCAATGTGGATGTGTATCAATTATCAGTAGCTCAAGAAGATAACCATAAAGAAAAGGTATCCCCTACCAAGGATCGATGAATTTTTTTCATAAACTTTGAGAAGATAAGTACTTATAAAAGGTGCATATTTATTCTAGATATCATCAACTGAAGGTAAATAAGGAATATATTCATAAGATGGCCTTTCGTACAAGGTATGGAAACTATGAGTTCATAGTGATTCCATTTGGACTTACTAATTCCCCTTAAATATTAATAGATTTTACTAATAGAGTATTTAAAGACTACCTTGAAAAAAAATTGCTAGTATTTATTGAATATATTCTCTATTAATATAATATTAAGAAGGAACATGAATAGAATCTAAGGAGTGTGTTGGTGACATTAATAAAGGGGAAAATGTATTCAAAGTTTAGAAAGTGTGCCTTTTAGATGAGAAATTCACATTATTGAGGCACGTAATCACAAGTGATGTAATTTAAGTGGACCCATCAAAGAAAAATGAAATTGAGGAATGGAACATACCCTAAAGTATCATGTAAATCCATAGTTTTCTTGGTTTATATGGGTACTACTGACATTTTGTGAGAAATTTCTCGCGATTTTATAACCTTCTAACTAGGTTAGCACATAAAGGGGTAATGTATTTCTGGATGAAATAATTTGATGAAATATTTAAAGAGATCAAGAAGAGGCTAATCACTATACATGTACTCACACTACTATCAAGTGAATAAGGTTTTTTTATATACAGTATTTATTTAAAAATTCTTAGGTTGTGTACTCATGAAGAATGATAAATTAATATCTTGTATCTCATGATAGTTAAAGATTCATGAGAAGAAATACCCAACGCATGATTTGGAGTTAGAAGCTGTGATATTTTCCTTGAAGATTTTGAGGAACTACCTCTATAGTGATAAATGTGACATATATACAAATAATAAGAGTTAAAAGTATATATTCACATAAAAATAGATAAACATTAATTAATTATGATGGTTATATATGATCAAGGACTATGATTTCTCTATTCACTATCACCCTAAAAATGATAACAAGGTATTTTATGCTCTTAGAAGAAAATAACATGCTACTTTATCCATGATTCAAATTGAGAAACACCCTATCTCCATGGATATGTAAAGGATGGGTATGAAAATCATAACAGTAGGGAATACATCCTATCTTTCCCAAATTATTTCCCAACCATCTATCCAAGATAAGATCAAGGAGAAATAAAGGGATGATCCAGAGCTTCAAAACAAGGTAAAAATCGTAAAGGAGGGTAATCTTTATGAATTCCACATCGATGAAGATTTATTCATTTGACTTGGAACTAGAATTTGTGTACCTTAATCACTTGAGATAAATAAAGTGCTATTAGATAATGCACATAGCTTATCTTTCTCCTTCAATCCTAAAAGTACCAAGATTTACCATGATCTTCTATATAACTTCTCGTAGAAAAATATCAAGAAGGAGATTATAGAGTCTATCTCAAAGTTCTTGGTATTTCATCATGTTAAAGAAAAGTAAAAAAACTCCAAAGGTATGATGCAAGGATTTCTAAAACCCACATAGAAATGGGAGAACATAACCATTTACTTTGTTGCTGGTCTCCCAAATACATCCAAATGAATTAATGTGACATGGGTTGTGGTGGATCGACTCACCAAGAAAACCCACTTCACCGCTATTTGGGAAGATTTATAGCTTGAACAACTTGCTAAGATATATGTAAAGAAAGTGGTGAGGCTATATAAAGAACCACTTTAGATCATATATGATTGTGATCCAAGGTTCACTTATAAATTCATGTGAAGTATTCAACATGATCTAAATACTGAATTGAATTTTAGTACAGCTTATCACCCTCAAACTGATGGACAATATTAAAGGACCATTCAGACACTCGAGGACATGTTGAGAGCCTATTAAATGGAATTGAAAGGTGGATGGGATCTATATATCCCATTATTTGAGTTCTTATACAATAATAGCTTCCACTAGAGAAGTAAAATGGATCCATATGAAGATCTATAAGGGAAGCGATATAGAACTCCTACATTTTGGGATGAATTTGTTTAAAAAATAATACCTATACTCAATCTTGTGCAAGAGATGATAGAAAAGTTTTAATCCATCTAACAACATATTGAAGTTGCTCAGTTTTGGAAGAACCTCTATATTAACAACCACTTAAGGGACGTAGATCTTGATGTTGGAAAAAATATTTTCCTTTTAATATCACCAAAGAAGAGATTAATATAGTTTGGAAATAAAGGGGAGATTATCCCTTATTACATTGGCCCTTATCCTTCATCACATATGAGTAGTGGACTATCAGATAGTATTTCCACCAAACATGCATCAGGATCATGATGTATTCCATGTATCTCTCTTGATTAAATACATACTTGATCCCTCACATGTAATGAATTTTGAGGTGGTACAACTAGAGCATGACCTCCCCTATAAGAAGAATCTAGTGAAGATATTCGATCATAGATACACAGTTCTATGCAACAGGACAACTCACCTTATCAAATTGTTATAGAAAAACCATAAATATGAAGAGGAGATGTGGGAACTGGAGGAAATGATGATTCATAAGTTCCCTCATCTATTCTCAATTGAGAATATCAGTTTAAATTATAAGGATGAAATTTCTAAATAGAAAAAGAATGTAAAAATCTATACTTTATGATATTTATTTCCTAAATAATTTTTTGTTGTATTATATAAAATTATATACATAAAACACATAAATAAACTAAAAATACTTTATTTCACTAATGGTGGTCATTATATTTGTCAAAAAATAAACTGATGAAAATTCCAAACATTAAAATGAGGCAAAAAATAGAAAATAATAAAATTAGAATGGGAAATTTTGGATTTTTCCAATATGTGAGAATCATCGCTCTAATGAACAATACTATTGAAAAGAAAAAATATATATTAGTAAACCAATAAATAGTTTAGAAAAGTAAAATATAGAAACATGGGATGAATTGTAAGGAATAATTTATGAAGGAATTAAGTGGTATTTATAGGAGGTAATATGACTGATGAAATAGTAATGTGACTTTTATATTAGTAACCTAAGCATTGTGAATAGTAACCTGGCTGTTAGAATATTAATTTAACCTAAAAATATAAAATAATATAAATAATATTTATCATGATTAATTTCAGAAAATATAATTATTATAATACCATAAAATAAATATCAAGATTAAAAACTCCAAAAAATATAAGCGTGTTTTTAATAAACTGTATTTTAATATATTTCTTAAAAATCATAAATTTTTATATTAAAATTTTAAATTAACTATGATAGAAAATAATTTTGATAAAATTAATATCCTTCACGGAATCATCACATCGAAATTGTGTAAGTGTGATTTTTTGGTAATTTTCTGAAAAACTTTGGTTTTTAGGTGAGTAATAAAGATACAGTTTTTCTTAACTAGTGTGTTTTAAATTACATCATTCATTATGTAATAAATTTTAGTGATTTTTTATTATGAAAAAAACATATTTATTTTATAAATTATTCATTTGAATATAATAAACATTATTTCCAAGCCTACAAATTATTTTCTTAAGTGTGAAGTCTAAATTATTCCATTAAAATAATATTTTGTCATTTTTTCACCTTTTATTTTTATTAAACTAATAAATTAATTGTTTAAAAGTATTAAAATAATGTTATTTAATTAGAATATATTTTATAATTTCAAAAATATTAATATTTAAATTTTTACTTTGGATATAATTTTTAATCAATATTATAACTCAAAAATACCCCTTCTCAAGTATAAATAACCCCTCACTCCTTCCTTGGAAAACCACTTCACTTACATGTACCGAAGAAAAATTTATAAAAAATTACCCTCTATAAATCCCATTAAAATACTTGGGGGAATTATAAAGTAATCCAAATCTAATTATCAAAGGGGTTTAGCATTGTAGAAAATAAGCAACATGAGAAAAGAGTAAGTTTTCATCGACTTATCTTCGCACTTTCCTCTTATCTTTTTTTTATTTGTTTATTTCAAACCCAAATATTATAATATTAATTGAGTATTATTTTAACATTATATTAATTATTTTAATATAATATAATGATTATATTGATGATTTATTTTCATTTCATACTTCTCTTTCTACTTCTTTTGACAATGTCTCATTAACAGCCGGTTAACCGCCAACTAAGATGTTTCCAATTATTTTCTTATCACAAACCTTATGTATGGTTATAATAAATTATTTATGATATAAAAATATATAAATATATTTATTTTATTCTTCTTTAATTAATTATAATTATGTATCGATGGCCTTGAACAAAAATAGCGAAATGAAAACAAAACGAGATATTTTTATGGAAAACGTGATATGAAAATATTTCACCTTTAATAAAGGGGATTAAATAATAGAATAAAATGATTATAATAGATAAAGAGTGGAAAATGAACATAATTCACTTCTATTTCCATGTTTTAATAAACCTAGGTTTATTATTTTAGAGGTATAAAAGTGTAGAATAAAGTGGTATTTAAGGTAAAAGGATTCTCAAACACAAACTCCTCCATTTTGAGTTATCTCATCTTTCACATTATTTTATGCATTATGTTATTATAATGTTTTTAAATTTTACATAAACTAATATTTACATTATATTTTTTTGTATATACATTTTTATACCCTATTTAAATGTTTTCTAATCCATTTACAAATATGCTTTTTAAAATCCTTTAATTTCAAAAACATCGCATTGACTCCTCTTAATTTGTTTCTTATCCACTCAATAATGATGATGGTTTATGCTAAATTATAATTTTCTTAATTTATTTAGGAACCCCAAAGTTTAATCATTATGGTTTTCTTTATGAAACCTTTATGAAACTTGTTCCTTTCCATGGGTTTATTTCATGACTATGATTGTTTTATGTTCTATGTGGCATGCATGATTATGAGAATTTAATGATGTAACTAGTGGTCCTATAATTATATAACCCTCAAATGAATTGGGTATTGTTATATATCTCATGAGATCATGTGTATTATGTTTTAACATGATTCTATCTTTTTTTTTAATTATGATGTTACAATTTATGCACATATGTTATGTGTGAACATGATGCTATATTTATTCAAAACTATGTATCGTATTTGACCACTATGTTATGATGTTTTATTATTATGCATATACCTCATTCCATTCCTTTATCAAATGTTTCCATCATGATTATGATGATGATCCTATGATTATGATATTATGATATTGATTATGCTCACCCATGTACTATTGATTCATGTCCCTTATTTATCCCATGATATTCCTCACCTTACTATGATTTTATCTCACCCCATTATATGTGGAATATCCATAGGTGTTTATATATACTAAAAAGATTGTGAGATATTTTAGGAGGATAAAAAGTATTTATTTAAATAATGTTTATGTTTTATTATGTACAAGTGATATATGAGCTTAATTCTCTCATGATATTAAACTTTTGGATCTTAGATTGTATCAATATTATGTTTTTTATCTTACAAAAGGTGTGATAGTAATGTAAGAAAAAATTGGGTCACTATATATGGAATATCTCTATTGAGATAGATATGAAATATATACATATTATGATATTTTTAAATACATTTTTTCAAAAAAGGATAGAAACATGATATAATAGAGAAGGATAAAATTACTCAAGGACTATGATTTATTAATACACTACCATGATGGTAAATAAAAAAATGTATTTGATGACTTTTTTAGGAAATATCATGGAGTATTAACCAATATGAGGATATAAAAGGATCCTATATTAATAGAGTTAGAATAGTTGGATATGGGAACCATTAAGAAATGAGAAGCATGTCACGACCTACCCTAACCAGGGCTCGAGCCGCAACTACCCCAAGCCCACCTCTATAAGCCAGGGGCTGATGACCAGTGCTGAAAGGAATATCCTAAATGGCAGGACTTTTCCTAATGTACCTATATTCACACACCTTTCCATATCAATGAAAAGGTGTAGATGAATAATAATAAAAATATGAAACAACTAGAAAGTAAACCATACATGAAAAACATTTAGGGTGTACAAGAGTACGAGAGTAAAAACTGAAAAGAAAAGGGTAAAAATACACTCCCAGCCAAAAATATGTCCCAAACTAAAAAAACTGGAAAGTAAATTTCTAATAGATCCTAGCTCCTAATCTCCAAGATATGACCACTGCATGCAGTCCAAAGCACCCAGTATCATTAAGCTTCTATGAAGTCATTGTCGATCTATTTTTCATCTGCATAAGACATGAGACATGTGGGAAAATCCCATGCAGGGGTGAGTATATACATACACAGTAGGACACCCTAAAATCTGAATGGGGGAAGTAAGAGAGACAATAGGAATATAAAGGCAATAGATAGTAACAGGATGCATCTCAACCCAAATCAAGAGAAAGAGTAAACTCATCCAAGCACAGGGGGATCAACATGGTGTGTAGATGAAGTAAATGTTGAGTCTTTCCACCCATAGAAGTGTAAACTCATCAAAACATAATAATCTAAACAAAGAAATCACCTAAAATACCCTGCGCATCTTTTCAACCCATGGTAGAAGAGTAACCAAATCCAAAGGTATGGATACATAAGTATGTATATATATATATATACACACTCAGTAAAAGAAGCCTAGATGAGTGAGAATGGGGATCTATATCTCATTGATCAGCCCAGGAAAAGAGTCTACAATGGATTTAGAAGTCCAAAAATGATGACCAGAATCTCATGTGTCTTCCTAGTAGGAAAAATAAAATTCAATCCACACATCATCATTGTGACGCACATTCAAGGGGCTATAGTCTCTAGGTAGAGGACCCATACCCTGTTATAACATGAGGGTTCCACTTAGTGGATTAATAGAGGAACCATACCTTATTCTAATAGTAGTGTTCAAATATAATAGTTGATAGAGGACCCATTCCCTACCCAGCAGGAGAGTTTGACTCTGATAGTCGATAGAGGACCCATTCCTTTCCTAGTAGAAGGGTTCTACTCTGATATTAGATGACCCATGCCCAGATGAGTTGGAGGATTCCACTCTAGGATTAAATAGAGGACTCATTCCCTATGCCAACATGAGGGTTCCACTCTAGGGGTAGAGGACTCACGCCCATCCCAAATGGAAGGTTCCACTCAAGGAGTCTATTGAGGACCCATGTCCAACCTAGCTGGAGGGTTCCACTCTATGAGTCTATAGAGGACCCATGCCAAACCCAATTAGATAATTCCACTCTAGTAGTCTATAGAGTACCCATTACTAGCCTAGTTAGAGGGTTCCACTCTATTCATTGAGGACCCATGCCCAGCCCAACTAGAGGGTTCCACTTGGAATGCCTCTGGTGATCCGGTGTGATCACTACTATTGTTGAGCATCGCCTAAGAAAGCGTCATGCCCATAAACATCTCACATCATATCCAAAAATTCAAAACTAATGGAACCATCACATTCTATTCAAAAAAAGACTCAGGATAGGCTTCTCACAGGCCAAAACTCAAGTCTAAACATAGAAAATATAATAGTTTAAATTTTTCTAAAAAGGAACCAAGGGGGGGTAAACGATGTGTGAGGGGAACCACATGATGTGTGGTCCCATTCCATCACCTAGCCATGTCCCTGGAGGTACCCATATTTCCAACCATTTAGGTATACATGGAATTTATGGTAACTACATGACATGCCCATGCTACTCGGGGTCCCACCTCTATGTTTGGTTGTGTTTGTGTATCCATCATGTGTCTATGTACTTTAACCCATGTTCATGTACTTTGATAAATGGTCATGTTCCTTGAAGTGTACTTCTACATAGGGTCATACCTGTATGATCTTCCACATGTATCTTCCACCCGCTGAAGTAATACATGATGATTAGGGAGTTTATACAGTCTGTCATCCTTATAAATTCCCAAAACCCTTGTCGTTGTAGCCAGGGCATGACACACTATGTGTTTTGAAAGACATGGTGTGTAGATAAGATTTTTTCAGAAACTCAAATCCACTCTCCATGTTCCATATCTGGTCTCCGTCCTTTATATCTTCCTTATTCTTCACCTGAGATCACTAGATCTAGTCACCGTTCATTGTTTTCGTCCATCCAGTGGGTGAAAATCAAATCATGTCAACCTGTGGGGTTTCATTGTACACACCATATTCCTTAAGTCCTTCCAACATCTAATACTTGATCTCCAATCATCAAAAAAATCATCCACATCCCAAAAACATCTTGTATTTGTTGATCTTTCCCTAGCATGTCATTTCGTCAGGATTCTAGCGGTCCAATTGGGCTTGGTACTGCCCGATAACATCAAACCGGGACTAGAGGGTCTAATCAGGGAAAATGAGAAGCAATTGAGGTTAAAAGGGACGAGAACAAATATTTATCAATTTTTTCCAATCATTCTTTCCAAATGATCAAGAACATGGATATTTTAGGTTAGAAAAACCAAAGAATAATTAAATATCTAATACATGGGTGCACTCAAGGGCCACAATTGGTTCAGATTAAAGGAGGGGATTGATTTGTTCAATTTATTTAATTAAAAAGGGTGTAATCCACAGTTTTAAGAGTCCTTATTGAATATTAGGTCGTTATTCCTTGAATAATGTGCTTTAAAATGATTTAATAAATTCATTTCATTTTTTGTGCTTTGATCTTCTCTGGTTCAGGGTTTTTTCATCGTCTGAGGTGATTCCACCAACGGAAGGAGAGGATGAATGTCGCTTATCGATTCTAAAGTTATGAGCCAAACCCTAGTCAATTCACCATTATGATAAATTTAAAAAAATATATAATTAGGTTATTTAACTAAACTAATTAAATTTAACATTTAATTAATTCACTGAATGTACCACCAACATCGAGATATATAAACACCCTACACTGACCAATTTTAGGTCACACCTAGGGTAAAAAATTCATTCTAGACTCAAAAATTGTCTCATATTTTTAATATGAGATTCTATTTAAGAGTAATCTAATTTTCTTTAAGAAGAATTTTATAAAAAATATATAATATATATAATATTTTTATAAAATCAATTTGGAGCACATCGGGCCTCGGCATCACACACCATCTCAGTTCCTATCTCTAGAAATATATGTAGAAATATTTCAAGGTCTTAGAAGAAAAATTAGGTCTCTAAATCATTATACCCTTTAATATTTTCTTCCCCAAAAAGAAAAACTAAACAAACAACTTAGGATAATGAGCCCACATCTAGTACTCCCACTCCTAGGAGCTCTCCTGCATGTTCCTATGATGCCACAATATATGAACCAAGAGGATGGTCCATCCATGAAAGGTTATATCCTATCATTCCTAGATCACCACTAGGTTCTCCACAAAGGTAGACACGTCCTCTATGTCTAGATCACCACAATTATTGATGTGCATAGGGTCTTGCGCATATCTCTTCAATTGTGACATGTGGATGACATTGTGCACCCACTCTAGTTGTGGGGTAGGGATAGGTGGTAAGCAACCTCACCAACCCTCTACATAGTCTCGAATGAACCTATGAACCCAAAATATAGCTTGTATCCCTAGCCAAACCTCCATAATCCTCATCATGGGGAGACCCTCAAGAAAACATAGTCTCCCTACTCAAACTCCAAGGGCCTATAATGGTGATCTGTGTAATATTTCAATGAGATCTAGGTTATCCTCATCTATTCATGGATGAATTAGACCTTCTTTTTTATCACCTGCACCATATTTGGGACCAAAAGGGATGTCTCTCCAATATATGTCCAGAATAATGGTAACCTGAAGGGTATCCTGTAAAGGTTCTCAAAAGGTGTCATGTTTATGGTAGAGTGGTATTTGATGTTGTATGCAAACTCTACCAAGGGTAAGTGATCCTCCCAACTCTAGAAAAATTTTAACATGAAATCACTTAGAATATCTTCCAATACTTGGATAGTGAACTCAATCTTCCCATTATTCTAAGGTGAAAGGTTGTAGTTGTCCTCGTCTAGGTAGTGAATGACTTATAGAGGACTCTCTATAATAATTATGTAAATTGTGAATCCTGATTGGAGAATATCAATGAGGGAACCACATGGATTCAAATAATCTCATATACGTACATATTCCCCAAACTATCCACTGAACTCTTCTCCTTAACAGTAAGGAATTATGCTGACTTCGTGAGTCAGTAAAATATCACCCAGATGGAGTTGTGGTCCTTGTCTATCCATGGAAGCCCTATGAAAAATTCCATGGATATATTTTTCTACTTCCACTCCAGGATCTCAAGGTGCTGCAACAAAACTACCCGAACCTGTTGCTCATCCTTCACCTACTGATAGGTGAGGCATAGAGAGATGAACTCAACAACACTTTATCTCATTTTGGAACACTAAACCTACTACTAAAGGTCTCGATATATCTTCCACACACTGGGATGTATAGATAGGGGAAGTGTGGAACTCCCAAATCACCTCCTCTTATATCACTACTGGAACCATCATCCATCCCTGGAAAAATATGACAAGATTACCTCCTTCAGAATATCCATCTGGTGAAACTCCTATGGATATCTAGTCACTCAAGACCTCATAGTTGATATCTCCAAGTTGAGAATCTATCACATTCATGAGAAGTTACGGATTCAACACCATAAACTAAAGAAAATTTGTACCCTTCTGGTCCACCAAGGTTAGCTATAAGGAATCCAACTTCTCATAATCCTCCTACACCAAGAGATATTGGGACATTATAACGACCTAAAATTTCATTAATGAAAATTCCCCTTGATCTAATTAAATGTCTTATTATGGTTATATGAAATGTGAACTTCATTGGTTTTATGTTTTTGGATTTTAAAATACCATTATGAATTATGATCGTTGTTAATATAGTCGTTGAATAGTGATCACATGATTAGTATAAATATAGGGCTTTAACAAATCCAATTTACTCAGACAAAGGAAGAGATGGTCTCATCGAGTAGACTTTCCCTGTACGAATCCCATTTGTCAGAGATTGTAATAGAGGTGGTGTCATTGGGATTTTCTCTTGACCAAGCCCAATCTGAGCTTGAACACGTTAAGCTTGAGCAGAACCGACTACGGGAGAAGTGGAAGTTAATAGAGATTACCACCCGAGTAATGTTATCTGAGCCACCCCAAGAGTCTATCACCATTGCACACCTTACCCTTTGGTCTTATGTGGGTATTATAAGGGGTTATTTAACAAGACCCTAGCACTATGACTATTTACATTATTTATGTATAAATAATGAGCATTCATTTTATTATTGTTACTTTGTAAATAGTTTTTAAAGAAAAAATAGTATTTTTAGTTAATATTCAACTAAGAAATCAATTTTTATGAATTAATGGATTTTTTAATTAAATATTATTTTAATAAAATATTATTATAATTAAATTAATTTTTATTAAATATAAATGATCATATAATTTTATGAATGCAATTGTAATTTTTATTATGGTTTGAAATCCGTTTTTGTCAAAACCCAAGAATTTTCGATAAATGTTGGTTTTTATTTTAAAAGTAAAAATTCACATATTTAGAAAATTATTTAGATAAAATGAATATTTATTTTTGGAATCAGGATGTCATAATTATCCAATGGTGAATGTTTCATAATTTTCTATGACAGTCAAATTTTTGGGTAAAAATTAAATACCGTTTAAATATATAATGTGTTTTATGACATCATAATGACCCAATAGTGATGTAATAAAATTATATAAACATTATTTTTGCCCAATATATGTTTTACCATTCAAATAATGTGATTTTGGGTTTGTTTTATTTATTTTACAAAGCTTTAGTGGACCCTTCAAGTCTTATAAAACATTTTGTCTTTTTAAATTGTTTTCCTTGAGATTGTGACTCACCTCCACATATAAAACCCTATTATTTAAAGAAGTTCGGCCATTGTCCTTATAAAATATTATTTTACACTCCCCTTTGGAAAAAACCATGGGCAAAACCCATGGTCTAGTTTGTGGTATTGATTAGTTTAATGTGAGGTGACCCAAACCTAAATAATAAAGAATTCCCTCTTATTTCCTATATAAACGCACCCAATCTCCCACTTCCTCTTCACTAAAAGACTTTGTAGTTCATACAACCCCTGCCATCCTCTCTATATAATCCTCCCAAGGTCCCACAATCTCCAAAGAAGCCTCTCTCAAGCCTCTCCCAAGCCATTGGGATCACACTTCCAAGTAAGGGATTTCTTCCTTTCTCATTTTCGTCCAATTTTCTTTAAGTTTTTATTCCCTTTTGTTTTCAATTAAAAATGTTTGGGTATTATTTCACACCTTCCCCATACTTCCCCCTTTATTTTTGGATTATTGGATACCCCTTTATATCTCAGTAATTCCTCCCATGTACACCTGTTACCATGCTGAAATTCCGTAAGGGATTTCTCTCTCCTCTTTTACATCCAAGTAATTCTTTTGAATTATGCATCTAAATTCCATTACATTTGTTGGTAAATATATCTATATGACCCCATTACTGTATATTTCATGTAAATATGATGATACACCCCTTTTTATCTCATCAACCATTTTTTATGAGTTCTTATTTCATGTCGTTATGCTGCCGAAATTGAATTACAATTTTCCAAGCCAATGTCATTGTGTAGTGAATATCATGACAATTTCTCTATCAAGGGTATTCGCCTTTATGAAAATTTACTTATAGATTATAAATATTAATGTATTTATTCCACATCCCTTTATCTTTTAATAAATTATGATGATTTATTCCATGTCGTATGATCCATGTGGCACACTTATGAATGAAATGTTTAAGAAGGGTGTGCCCTGATAGTGCTCCAATGCATTGGGTAAGTATAGTATCATGATACATCATGTTAAATGGGTATTGACTCATTATAATTCAAGTGAAATGATTATTTACTAGTGCTTCATGTTTAATGAGGGTTTACTCATGCTCCATGTGCAATGAGCCTTGGATCATGCTAATTCCATGTTAAGTGTTGTTGCCACATTTCCATGTTATGATTATCATACTTTATTATGCCTTTATGTTCATATTTCTCTTGTGCTCCATTTATATTCCTATTGTCTAACATGTATTTTATTCCTCATGTTATTCCATTTTTATTCCCTTACTAGGCTTTATAGCTCACCCTTTTTTTATTAATGTCCTCAGGTTATCCCATCCAATGTTAAGTAAGAGGGAATGTAGTGGTCATGTAAATGATGTTTTCAATAAAGATATTGTATTTCACGTTTTAAGTTGTTATGTAATGATCCTAAGCCCAAAAGAAACTATACCTCTTGATCTTCCATGTAGTATCAAGTGAAGAGTTTATGTAATAAATCATGTTTAAGTGTGTAATAAAAATCAGGGATGTCATAGATATCATGCTAAGGGAATCTTCCACTACGTTACCCTTCCTCAGAGTATAGACTATCTCAAAGTCATAACCCTACAGAAACTACAACCAGTGACACTATCTCAAGTTCAAGAATCTCTATGTGAATATGTACCTGATACTATGATGGTCTGAGTAAAACCACAATGCGCTCCCCCATAAGGTATTTCTACCACATCCTTAGGCTGAAGACTACTATTACCAGCTCTAGGGAATGATTCGCATAGTACTACTCATGGGGTCTCAACTTCCTTGACCCATATGTAATAACTTCATGTCTCTGCATCAACAAATAGCTGAACCCATCTCCTAAGAAATCACAACACACTAGGTACTAAATCCCCTCCTCTAGTAGTCTCAAAAAAGGAGCACTCTTCAGCCTCAGTCTCAACTCCTTAAAGGCCCTATAGCACTACTCAGTCTAGGTAAAAGTATACCCCTTACATTTCGAGGTGGTGAAAGGGGATTCAATCCTAGAGAAACATTCCAAAAACCTCCTATAGTACCCCTCCAATCCAAGAAAACTCTGCACCTAAAACACGCTTTTTGGTGGCACCCAAGCAATCACTACATAGATCTTTTCTAGATCCATGGATAAACCATACCTAGATATGACATGTCCCATAAATTGAACATCATGAATACATAACTGGAACTTTGAGATCTTTCCATAGATTTGGTTATCTTAAAAAAAAATATAATCATCCTCAACTACATTGCATGCTCCTCCGTTGATGCAGAGTAGATGAGTGTGTCATCAAGGAAGACAACCACAAACTGGTCCAAGTACAGCTAGAAGATCCATTTCATCAAATCCACAAACATGGTAGGGGAATTTGACACACCAAAGGGAATTACCAGGAACTCATAGCGTCTATAACAACATTGAAATTCCAACTTTGGAATATCATCCTCGTGAAACCTCAACTAGTGATAGCCAGACCTGAGATTGATCTTATAGAACCATATTGTGCCACATAATTAATTAAATAGATCATCAATCCTCAGAAATGGGTACTTTTTATTTATCATGGCATAGTTCTGGAAATGATAATCCATGAAAATCCTCAATCCCCCATCTTTTTTTATGAACAACATAGGAGCTACCTAGGGGGGGCACACTGGGATTGATAAAACCCTTCCCTCAAAGATCCTCCAACTATAATCGTAGATATTGAAGCTTTGTAGGGGCCATCCAATATTCTGTAGAAGATGTCAGTGTGTTCTCAAGATGCAAATTGATAAAAAAATCTATCTCCCTCTTCGGAGGTAGTCCCAAAACGTTTGTGGGGAAGACGTCCATATAATCCTACACAAATAAAGGAATATAAATTCCTAAATATCCCTCTACAACAAGGGATATACTTTCCAACTGATGGGATATGGGTTACAAAATCATTCTCACAGAACCCACGTATCCCTCCATGATATCTCTCTCACCCATAATGGTGAATCTCATCCCATCAGTGTGTGGTCATCTGACTCATCTGTGGTGACAATAAATCTAGGATCAAACCATTAATAACCAATCAAGATTCAATATGACATCATAGGGTTCCATCATGAAGACCAAAAGGTCCCATATGAACCCCTCTTCACCTATATATAGATCTCACTATTATCAGATAAAATATACAGAAGAATCATTCCTTGTAAGAACCTCAAGATGAAGCTGATGGGCTAGAGCCTCAATTAGGATATCCATTTCTTACACCATGAATATAGAGATTAAGAAATGAATAGAACCTATGTCTTATAATACTGAAGAAAGACTATAAAATACATATATCATAACTCTAATCATCTTGTACACTATGGGGTAATAATATTTCAAAGCATGCACCTGTCTGCGGCCCCAACCACCAGCTCCCTGAGATTGATATGGGCTGCCTAGTGGTGGTGGTGGTGGAAGGATATCATAGTGTTTCCCACCACCCATAGCTCCTCATCCTCCTCTACAAGTTCATACTACTTAGGGGCCTCCTATTCCTCTCTTAGTAGATCCCTAATCATGGTTTTGCCTCTATCTCAACGGTTCTTCAGTTATCTGTCTGCACTCCTCGAAATGTCTGGTCAAATAGTCGTGTGCTATGTGACCTCACCCATCACAAGAAAAGAACCTCCCCTCTCTGGGCTGCCCTAGTGGCTTGTTCTATCCCTATCCTACATGACCATGAGTCTAATTATAATCGCAATAGGGTCTCCTATGCTGAGATCCTACAATTGGCATCTGTTAACTGCTATAGAGGACTCAGCTTTGTGACACCCACTACCAACTCAAACTACCTAGAATCCATCTGAAATAAATATCTCTATCACTAGTGCTCGCCCAAACACCCTAACATAGGTGGTAATGTACAAGGGCACCATAATGGAAAAAAAATATCTCTACGAAGTCCTTGCTCAAATATTCATGCTCGAAAGTATCCATCTTGGATCATGTCAAGTGAGTATCGAGTAAGTTTTGTAAACCTCACTACGTACTCAGCCACCATCATCCCTCCCTAATTCAACTCCAGAATCTCCTGAATCTGAACTGAGTGTAAACAAGATGGGTAGTACTCCTCACGGGACAGTTGTTGTAATTCAGTCCATGATATTTACGAATCATCATACATCAGGGTAGAAGGACTCCACCAACACCAAACTTCGTTGTGGAAAAGGATAGCTTCACGAAATAACACCTGATCCATCTATGTCTAGATGATCCTAAAGACATGGACCACCGACTCTATCCAATCCTATGCTTCCTAAGGATCTATCTCACTAAGAGACCTCTACAACCTCTGGCACTGATGATCATGGAGTTCACTAATCATGTGTGTATCCTCATCCTAGTCTACTAGGATGACTCAATAGGTGAAGGTTTTTCTACCTACCCACTTGGAAGAAGAATCTCATGTGATGAACCATGAACTAAGTCCTCATTAATTATCAGATCATCATCATGATCTAGAACTGGTATCCTAGTTGGCTAGCGTCGCGGAGGTATCCTAAAACTTATCAAGATGTACCACGGTCAGATGAGAATATATATATATATACATACATACAACGAGGAGTTAACTCAAGAAACAAAGTCCAAGACTCAATCCAATATGATGCATATATAATTGATTTCTGTAACCAATGTCTTGATATACTGATTTGACAAGCGGGTTGTCAAGTTCATAGTGAATGGATACGTCGACCACCAATACCATCACTAGATTACCTAGCCTAAGAGCCACATGCAATACACTTTGACACTATTTCACTAATCCCAACCAAATCCTTGTAAGGGTAAAATTCCAAACAATGTCCCAAGGAATGAACCACCTCTAATATCAATCTTTAATTACCCAACCCTGACTAGGGGTCGAGATGAAACTACCCCAATCCCACCTCCATAGGTCAAGGGATGGTGACAAGTGATTAAAGCTATATCATAAATGGTAGTCATTTTCCTAATGTACCTATAAAAACATAACTGACCATATTAATGAAAATAGGCAACAACTAGAAATTAAACCAATCATGAAAAACCTCTAGGGTGAACAAGCGTACAATAATGAAAACTAAAAAGAAAAGGAGAAAAATACACATACAACTCGAAATATTTAAAAAACTATGAAGTAAACCGATGAGAGATCCTAGCTCATGATCTCTAAGGTACAACCACCACACGTTGTCTAAAGCACCCAGTGTCCCTAAGCTCTATTGAATTCATTATCAACCTATCCATCATCTACATAAAACACGAGACATACCAGAAATCCCATGCATGGTTGAGTATATACATACCCAGTAGGATGCCATAAAATCTAAAGTGGGAGCAGTAAGAGATACTATATGAATAGAAATATAGTAGATAGTAACAGGATTCATCTCAACCCAAATAAATAAAAAGAGTAACCTCATCCAATAACAGGGGGTTTAACACAATGTGTAAAATAACTACACATGATGTCTTTTCCACCCATAGTAGGGGAGTAAACTCATCCAAACATGAGAAGATAAACATGGAAAGCATGTGGTATACCCTGCACGTCATTGCAACCCATAGAAGGAGAGTAACCAAATAAAAAGGTATGGATATTGAAGTATATATATATTCTCAGTAAAAGAATCCCAAATGATAGAGAATGGGGATCTCCATCTCATGGATCAGCCCAGGGAAAGGGTCACCAATAGTTCCAGAAGTCCAATAATGATGCCCAACATCTCACATGTTTACCCAGCTATAGGGTTACACTCTAGGAGTCAATATAGTACTCATTCCCTATTAAAACTAGAGGGTTCCACTCTGGTGGAAGAGGACTCATGCCTAGCCCGACTGGAGGGTACCACTCTAGGATTCTATAGAGTACCCATGCCTAGACCGGCTATAGGGTTCTACTATAGGAGTTTGTAGAGGACTCATACCTTGCATAGTTGGAGGGTTATACTCTAGGATTATATAGAGTACCATTTCCCATCCAAGCTAGAGGGTTCCACTTTAGTCATCGAGGACCCATGCACAACCCAGCTTGAGGATTCCACTCAGAATGCCTCTGGTGATATTGTGGGATCAATACCCTCATCAAGCGTCACCTAATAAAGATTTGTTCTTGTAAATGTATCATATATTACCCAAAAATATAAAAGTAATGGAACCATCATGTTCTACGTAGAAAATAACTCAGGATAGGATACTCTTAGGCCAAAATTTGAGTCTAAATAAAGGATATATAAGAGTTTGAAGTTTAATAAAAAGGAACCAAGGGGGTACACAACATCTAAGGGGATCCACACGGCGTGTGGTCCCATTCCATAACATGTTTCTGTCCCTAGATTTACATGGCTCGCTAACTATGTATGTATACACGACGTGTAGGGAAACTATACAGCGTGCCCATGCTACTTGGGGTCACACCTATGTTCTTGGTCATGTTCGTGTATCCATCCTTTGTATGTGTACTTTAACTTGTGTTCGTGTACTCTGGTACATGGCTATGTACCTATCCATGTACTTCCACGTAGGTTCTGTCCCGTGTTCTCTACCACATAGCCCATCCACCCATAGAAGCGTTACATGATGTGTATGGTGTCTACATAGTGTTTCATCACTATAAATTCCCCAAACCCTAGCCACTGTAACTAAGGCCTAACATGTCGTGTGTTCTTCAAAATACATGACGTGTAGTCAGGATTTTTCCAGAAACTCAAATCCACTCTCCTCATGACAGATATGGTTTTCCTCCTTTATATCCAACTTTTTTTACTTGAGATCGATAGATCTATTTGTCATTTGTCATTTCTGCCCATTCGATGGCCGAATATCTAATCTCAAAGTCTGGGGTTTCTCCGTATGCACTTTACTCCTTGGGTCCTTACACCATCGAAGGTCTGACCTCTGATCATTAAAAAAACCATCCACATCCTTTAAACATCCTTGATCTATCCCTGATTCATTGATTTGTGCCTCTCATGTTGTTTCATCGTGATTCTAAGGGTCCAATCAGGCTCGATACCACCTAGCAATGTCAAACTGAGACCGCAGGGTCCAATTGGTGAATAACACGAAGCAATTGAGGCAAAAAGTAATAAGGAGAAAAAAATTATCTATAATTTCCAAGAATTATTGGCCAAAGATCAAGAATATGGATATCTGGGTTTATAAAATCATAGAATAACTAAAAATTTGATACATAGGCACATTCAAGGGATACAATTGGCGTAGATCAAAGGAGGGGATTTATCTTCTCAATAAGTTTAATAAAAAAAGGTCATAATGTATAGTTTGATGAGCCTTACATAGATATTGGATCATTATTCCTGGAAGAACATGCTTTCCAAAAAAATAAAGCAATTTTTTGCATTCGCTGCACTCTGATCTGCTCTAATATAGAGTTTTGTCATTGTATGAGGTGATTCCGCCAAAAGAAGGAAAGGAAGAACATCACCTGGAAATTCTAAGGTTATGAGGCTAACCTTGGAAAAAAAAATTGATGATACATGTAGTGACTTGGATTTGGACCTGTCAGAATTTGGAATATTCCTATGAATGATTCCAGATCTAGGTGCGAAGACGGCGTGCGATTCCAAGGACCGGTATTCCTGTAATAAATTTTATAAAAATATTAGGCATTTTTATACTATACACGTGGAGGGGGTGTGTTATCTCCTAAACAGTAGCTCAGAATGGGAATCTGAGGGCATGTTTGCATCCAGAGTGTGCCATTTACTCAAGGAGGGGTGTAAACTTTGTGGGCGCAGGACTTCTGTGAGAAAAGCCACCAGGGGTGTTTCCATAAATTAATTGAAAAGTTTATTTATGAGCGTCGGCTCGAATAACTTCTGAATAGAGTCTTGGATCGGAAATCTGAGCCCGTCATTGCGTTCATAACGTCGCGTTTACCCTAGGGGTGACCTAATCTTTTCCGAGCCGGGAGTTTTGGTCGGGGACATAAAAATGTCGTTTAATTAATTAATTTATTTAATTAATATAACATAATCAATCCCATCCCCCCCCCCTCTTCAACAAACCAATGCAGGAGGAGCTCCTCCCCTCTACCTTCCTCCTCCACCGACGAATCGGAGGTCGAATCATCGAAACAAAGCGTCATCGGTCTCAGATCTTAACGGAGGATGCTCCCAGATCGTGCAACAGTAGTAGCAGGTCGTGCAAACCGTCGGTGTTCATTAAGTTTTATATATATGTGCACTGTTTCATGGAGGTGTGTGTGGGTGTGTGTGTACAGGTGCCTTAGGGTAATTCCTCCCATATGTGTGATAGCCTACTCGGCACAAGTCGCTAGCCCCTGGCCAATTGGAGGCAGGCTTTGGGAGTCACGGATCAAGCCCCGTTGGGTCGGGTCATGACAGAGTTGTATCAGAGGAGGTTCCAACTTTGTGATCTTAGAGCGTAGTTGGTCTAGCTGTGAGTTTGGTTTGGGTTTCATAGCGGCAGTGTCAATATTTTTCGAGTTTGTCTTTCAGGCCAGGGACTCCAGTATTGTTGTGGCGGCCGACGTATCCATTCACTAGGACTCTGATAACCTGTCTTTCGACTTGGGACATTTAGACACTAGTCGTAGGGACATAACGGCACATGCATCATATAGTAATGGGATTTCGGGTTTCTCTTGATCTTCTTGAGTCAACTCTCTAGATATACTCTTTGACTATGGAGCGTCTTGATTGTATTTCAGTATGCCCCCACGATGACAGCCAGCAAGGGTTCTGCAGTGGGATTGTGGTGATGATCTACCATGTGTAGAGGCTGTAGACCAGGGTGCGGGTTCTGCAGCTGGACCTCCAGGTAGTCTTCCAGTTGAGCCACCACCTTTTGAGCAGTTTTTTGTGCTGGTACTGCAGGATGAGGTTGCACGCAGGCTGAGTGCACTGCACGAGTTCTAGAGGCAGCGACCTCTGAGGTTCCGGGGTGATCCAAACCCTCAGGCAGCTGATGACTGGCTTGAAGCAGTCACCCGAGTTTTCCTCCTGGTGAGGACACCCCCAGATCAGATGGTGGTCCTAGCGGCGAGCCTTCTACATGGTTTGGTCGGGCGATGGTGTAGTTTGGTGATGCAGTCCCACGATGAGGAGATGCTCATGTGGGTAGAGTTTGATCAACTCTTCAGGGAAGAGTTCTATCTGGTGACGCTGAGGTCAGTTCAGATTCAGGAGCTTCTGCAGCTTCTTCAAGAGGGCATGACTGTGTCAGAGTACTCATTGAGGTTTACAGACCTGTCGCGCTACTCCCTAGATATAGTTCGAGACTCGTTCTTTAGGGTTCGGAACTTTGAGCAGGGCCTACTTGGAGACATCTAGGCAGGGGTGGTTTCCTTGTGTATGCCCACCTATGCTGGAGTGATGGAGTGAGCCTTGGTGGTGGAGAGCTTTTTGGCTGAGCAGATTCAGCCCATTAGTATTGGGCGCATGGCAGCTGAGACGTCAGAAACTGGTAGCCGGCGGCAGGAACAAGGGTCTAGATGTGGTCGACATTTCAGGAGGCGACCCTAGGATGGAGGATCTGAGGCTTAGGGTTCATAGGGCTCGCAGGCCAGTTTTGGACAGCCATAGGAGAGGCGGTGTTACGCTTGCAATGGTCGGGGAAATCTTGCTAGAGATTGTACGACCTGTTGTGTTGCTGAGGGGGAGCTGGTCGATAGGTCACCTTGGTAGCGACAACGTCTCGAGTTTGGAGGTCTGCAGGGTGGCGAGTGTGGCGATGGATCTGGTGCAGCTGTGGGAGGTGGAAAGCGGTATTAGTTTCCACCACCCTCACCCCCAGGTAGTCCACGCCAAGATCAGGGAGCTGGAGGATGTGGGCGAGGATAGCTGCATGCCCTAGAGGCTGTTGACCCAGAGGCTCCATAGATGGATAGAGGTATGCCTTATGTCCTTTCTACTTTCTGCATCAGTTTTTATAGACACTATTTAGCGGTACTCTTCCCTTTCCATTTCTTGCTCGAGTTTTGTTTAGGGCGTTGGTAATACCATGTATAGGTTTTGTTCGGCGTGCTTCAAATGTGTGAGGAAGAGGGATCCTTCCCCCAACGAGACGTGTTTTTGTGATGCGATCAAAACCATGTGGGCGAGTTAGTGTCGCCCAAAGCGGATAGTGTTGAGGTGTGGTGGATGATTCCCTCTAACTTATGTGTTCGGGTAGGGGTGTTTGTTGGTGGACTCGATGGTGTGGGAATTCTAGTGAGAAGTTTAGTTTCTTTCCCTCATACTTATGGATTATAGGGGACGAAAAGTCTTAAGGTGGGGAGGATGTAGTGACTCATATTTTGAATGATTCCAGAGCTAGGCGCGAAGACAGCGTGCGATTATGAGGCCCGGTGTGCCCGGAATAAATTCTATAAAAATATTAAGTATTTTATACTATGAACGTGGTGGGGGTGTGTTATCTCCTAAATGGTAGCACAGAATGAGAATATGAGGGCACAGTTGCGTCCGGAGTGTGTCGTTTACCCAATACGGGGTGTAAACTTTGTGGGCGTGGGCCTGGGGTAAGAAAATCCACCAGGGGTGTTTCCGTATCTAAATTGAAAAGTTTCTTTTGGTTAATTGGCTCTAATAACTTCTGAACGGAGTCTGGGATCGGAACTCCGAGCCCATTTTTGAGTTCAGAACGTCGCGTTTACCCTAGGGGTGACCTAATCTTTTCCGAGTCGAGAGGTTTGGTCGGGGGTGTAAAAAGTTCATTTAATTAATTTATTTATTTAATTAATATAATATAATCAATCCCACCCCCTCTTGGATGAACCAACGTGGGAGGATCTCCTCCCCTCTACCTTCCTTCTCCACCGATGAATCGGAGGTCAAATCATCGAAATGAAGCATCGTCGATCTCAGATCTTGACGCCGGACGCTCGCAGATCGTGCAACAGCAGCAGCGGGTCGTGAAAAGAGTCGGTGTTCTTCCAAAAGGTAGGTGATTTGAGTTTTAAAATCCTGGATCCCATTTATTCATTTTTTTTCTTCAAATCTTCTTAAGGGTCATGTAGTTCGGGTCCTGAGGTTTCCGAAACATTTTTTAGATCTGATTTTGGAGCACCGAGGTGCTTCCGGTGGCTCCCGAAAGTTTTCCGATGGAAGTCCCGGTTTCCAGCGGCAGCAATGGCGGTTTCCAGCAAGGGAGGCGGCGGCGCGGTGGATTTCGGCAGGCGTAGGCAGTCCGGTCAGGCAGCCGGTGGTTTTTGGTGACCTAGCGGTGGTCCGGCCAGATTTTTCCGGGGGTTCTTTAAACCCCAGTAACTTGCAAACCATAACTCTAATTTCCAATCCATTTGCAGTGACGCAATCCTCATGAAAAGACGGACCCCGTGATAATGCTTCAAAAAATTTATGAGTCGGTTTTTTGGCCCAGGGCCATGAAATGTTGAAAATAATAATATTATTTTATTATTTCCAACTTCGACCCGCCGTAACTTTTACACGGAGCGTCCGCTTGACGTTACGCCAGTGACGTTGTGATCCTAATTGTAAGGAGGAAATTCCAGGATAGTTTCTGGGCACTGGGATGGAGATCAGGATGTGGTCCCCATGAGGCTTCTTTTGGGCGTTTACGGAGAAACGCAACTTTTTCGTCGAGTGTCTGTTTTGGATGAACGAGTAGTCGATCTCGTGCGTTTTTTTTTGAGGGGATCGCAATGGTGCGGTCCACTTGATATGTTTCGGGATCGAGGCATGAGCCCCAACCGGGATAGCTTCGGTGAATAGTACCTTTTTTCACCGGGTGTTTGTTTGGGACGATCGATTAGTCGATCCTGTGTGTTTTTTCAAGGGGATCGTAGAGGTATGATCTGCTTGATGACTTTAGGGATCGTGGGGTGTCCCCACACAGGCTAGCTACGGTGAATAGTTCTATTTTCACCGGTTGTCCATTTCAAGTGAGTAAAGAGAATATCCTGCGTTTTTTTCTATGTGGATCATGATGGTTGCCTTGGTATCGGCCTTGGAGGTGTGCGGTGTGGCGTTGTGGCGGGTCGCTCGGGTTAGCGGTGTTTGGACCAGCAGTGGTTGAGGGTACTCCCTTGGTTCATTCCTACGAGGGTTCTAATGGCATCACAAACTTAGTATAGGTTTGTGATCCTCTCAATGGGATGTTTAATCTATTAGAGTTGTGTCATACCTCTGATGGGCCCAGATCGAGATCATCTAGCATCGTTTCCTTAGTTCAGGTTCTCGGTATCGTTGTGACTGCTTATCCACAAGCGGTGATCCCCTATCTAGCAGGATAACCCCGTAGGGTTTTTGGAATCATTGGGAATATGATCCCATACGAAGTGGGCCATGCTCAGTATGGTTGTGGCATCATCGGGTATACGATCCCCTACTCATCATGAGGATTATAGTAGGGTTGCGATATCATTGGTTATATGATCCCCTACTCAGAGCGTGGTGTTGGTAGGGTTGCGACATCGTTAGTTCAATCCCCTATAGCACAAGATGTACCAGATAGTGTTTTGGTATCATCATGACCATCGTGACACAGGTGACGATCCTCTATCTGAGTGAAGTTATTCTGTCGAGTGCTAGATTGGGTTGTGGTATCCCCCAGTGGATCCTAGGAGTGATCCCCTATCTGTGAGATCTACAAATGATAGATCAGGTTGTGGTATCCCCCAGCGGACCCTGGGAGTGATCCCCTATCTGTGAGATCTTATTATATAGGTGTGGGTTCTTGTATCCCCTAGTGGACCCTAGGAGAAATCCCCTATCCAAGGATTTTGGTGTTTATGTTGTTTCAGCGAGGTTTCCTTAGTGACGATATTCGAGGAGCGTGATCTCTCGGGTGAGCATCTAAGATGTTTGTGTGGGACTCGTTGGAGTGTATCTCTCAGACGAGTGTCATCTAGGATGATAGTGATCATTGAGTGTTCTCTCCTAGTTGTAAACCGTTGCTGGTGATGAGGTCGGTACCTCATGTGTCTTGGTGCATGAGCTGAGTATATCTGGATGTTCATGGTATATGTATGGGTGTATATTTGAGGGGATGTTCATGGTATGCGTATGGGCGTATACCTGAGTGGATGTTCAAGGTGTATGTATGGGCATACACCTGAATTGATCTGACTAATTGTGTTTAGACAAGGATGGTCACGAGATGGAGTTTCTCTATCGTCTGGGTTCCCTCCGGCTGGGATGAGCTGACTGTTTCCTTTTAGTTGCTCTCTTTTGTTTTGGGTTTTTGGGGTGCCTACTAAGTATTGTTATACTCACCCCTGTATGGGTTTTTCCCGCACATGTTTTTCTCTTGTGCAGACCACATGCCTTTTGACGGTGTCCCAGGAGGACCTAGAGCAGGCGGAGCTGAGTGAGCAGGACTGACCATGGAGTCTTACTGGAGCTGTGCTGAGGAGCTTTCCAGTGGTGCTTTTAGAAGCGTACCCCTTCTTCCAAAAAGGTTGGATGCTTTTGTGTTTTTCCTTTGGTGGGCCCTGTTTTTCCCCTTTGTACTTCTATTGCACTCTGGTTTGGGATAGTTGTATGCATGCATTTACTATTCAGTTTTATATATCTCTGCACTATTTCATATGGGTGTATGTGGGTGTCTGTGTATAGGTACCTTAGGTTAATGCCTCCCGTGTGTGTGATAGCCTACTCGGCGCTAGTTTCCATCCCCTAGCCTATTAGAGGTGGGCTTGGGGAGTCTCAGCTCGAGCCCCGTTGGGTCGGGTTGTTAAAATACATTTAAAGTAAAACATAATTAGGTTATTCGACTAAATTAATTAAACTTTACATTTAATTAATTCATTGAACATACCATCAATAGGAGAGATATTTGAACACCATGTGCCAACCAATTTCATCTTGTGCCTAGGGTGAGAAGTGCATTTTAGACTCAACTATGGTTTTGGATTCCTGATCCAAGATTTATTTTAATATTTATCCCATTTTATTTAATAAATTTTTCATCCAAATTATAAAATATATTTAATATTTTTATAAAATTAATTTTGGGCACATCGGGCCTCAGAATTTCATGCCATCTCAGTGCCTTGCTATGGAAAGATATGTAAAAATATTTAAAAGTATTAAAAGGAAAAAATCATGTCTCTAAAAAATATTACTCTTTTATTAATGATTTCCAAACCATATTTACTAGAGAAGAGAGATAAGTTACAACATAAATATGAGTTTTTTGCAAAATACAATTGAATCCATAAATTATGGGAGATAAAGATACATTTCTTATAAAGACGGTGTGTTATTGTTTAGAAAGAGATTATGTGTTCCATCTAAAACTCAGCTAAAAATGAAATTACTAGATGAATCACATAGCTCAAATTTCTCTATACACCCTAGTAGGACAAAGATGTATAGGTATTTTAGAAAATATTTCTAGTGCGACGATATGAAGTGGGAAATTTCAGATTATGTGTCTAGATTCTTGGTATATCAATAGGTAAAAGCTTAAATAAAATATATTAAAAGATTAATTCAATCTATCCTTATACCAATGTGTATTTTGGATAATGTTATAATGGACTTTGACACTGGACTTCTGATGAATCCTAAAATGAATAATGTTATATGGTTCATTTTGGATTTCCTTATAAAGTATGCCCATTTCATAGTAATAAGGGAGGACTTACAGCTTAAATGTATTACATGAATCTATATCAATAAATTATTGATACTTTATTAAGAACCTATATCAATTATATCATATCATGACCCTCGGTTCAAATATAAAATTTAGATGATCCTTTAGGAGGCTCTCAACATCGAGATACATTTGAGCACCTCCTATCAACCTCAAACTGATGGGAATTATGAAAAGAATATTTAGAAATTTGAAGAAATTATATGGTCATTCTCTCTTGAATCTCAAGGTATATGTGATCAATATCTACCTTTGGTATAATTTTTATATAATAATAGCTTTCATTTGAGTATTAATATGGTACCGTATAAATCATTGTAAGAGAAGATATGTCGTACTCCAACTTTTTTGGATGACATTAGAGAGTGGAAACTAGTATTCTTAGAACTTGTTTGGGAGACAATAGTAAAAGTGAGAACTATTCAAAATCACATTAATATATCTCAAAGAAGACATAAAATCTATTTAGATGATTGGATAAGGAATCTAGAATTTTAAGAGGGAGATCATATATTCTTAAAGGTATCTCCATGTAAGGGAGTTATAAAGCTTTTGAATAAGGGGAAACTAAATCCTAGGTACATCAGTCCTTTTTAAATTTTGGAAACAATTGGAGTTGTGCCCTACTACCTTGATATTCCACCCAGCCTCTCTAAAGTGCACAAAGTTTTCCATGTTTCTTTGTTGAGGAAGTAAATACCAGACCCAACTCATGTACCCACTACTGAGGGAATAGAATTAAAATCTATATTTTCTTATATTGAATATCCTATCCAAATTCTTAACACTAGAGAGAAATCTTAGCAGAATCCGACAACTCGACTGGTGGAAGTGATTTAGAGAAACCAAAAGTTAGATGCGGAAAAATGGGAACCAGAAGAGGAAATGATTAATAATTACCCACATTTGTTTGAGATTATGTATATCAAAATTCTAGTATGAAATTATTTATGGGGGTAATGTAATACTCAAGACCCAACTGGAGCAAGTAAACACGATATCTAGAAAAATATCACACAATACACACACTATCATAACAGAAAGAGACTTTATTATTGTTTATAAGATAAATTTATAAATACTAGAATTTATATTTTATAAAAATGAAGTCATTTTTTAACTCACCATGACCAAATTAGCTTAGGGTTAATTTTGAAATTTTTTCTAAAATAATTGAATTTTAGGTGAATAGTGAAAAATATAGTTTTTAATAAAACTACAGCATTTATGAATGTAAAAATAATTGAGTATAGGTTTAATAATTATAAAATATCTCCCATGATCCAAGATATATTTATATATCTCAAAATACTATTATAAATTTAGAAAACCTATGATTAAAATTTTAAGGACTTAAGTAATATTTTCCAACAAAAACTGTTTTTATTCTTTCTTTTAATTAAATATTATTTTTCTAGAATTTGGATTTGGATTAATTTTAAATCTATAAAAAAATTAAAATAAACCAAATTATATAATTAAATTAAAATACAATGATAATTTTACCCTATACATAAATTTTATGCATAAAAATAAACTTTTTCAAAAAACGGGTTTTTACACGTTACATGCACTATTGTAAAAATAGATTTTATAACAAATAGAAATTTTATATAATTAAAATTATTTAATATTTGTAATTAGTGGTTCCAAATTATTTACTAATTATCATTTTATATTTATTCATTAAATAAAAATTATTTAGTTAAAAATTAGTAACCACGGTAAAACCAAAAATGGTAAAAGTGAAAATTCTAAAAGTAAGAGACTTAGAAAAATATTTAAAACTTGTGTGAAAATTAATTATTTAGGTATTTACAGACTTATCTCATCCCAAAATCCATTATATTCCATATTAGATTCTTCTTGACTTGTGAAACATGTGCACTCATTGTATTAAGTTGAAATATTTACAAAAAGTTCATTCTGACCACATATAAAAGAAGCCTCTCACCACCCTTCAAGAATACCCTAAAAATTATGATTCCTCTTGAAAATATATTTTTTTCATTAACCTATAATAATATTCATTTTCTTTGAGCATCGGGTCATAATATATTGGCCTAATATCTCCATTTCCAAGAAGTCCTCTAAGGGAAAGCCCAAGTCCTCAACATGAGTACTTTTTTCCTATCTTATTTTCTTTTATTTATTACTTTCACAAATCTAATTTTATAATTAAAATATTATTAAATAATTATTTTTTTATACTTAATGTTATTATGAAAATGTGATAACTATTAATCATATTTTCTCTTTTCTATTAATAAAAATGAAACCATCATTCAGGAGTTGTGAAGACCAACACCTCCCCAAAGTGACGACTTCCATTTTTCACCAATAACCCACTTCACTAGTTATAAGGGTGAAATTGAAGAACAAAATTTACATATATAATATAATTATTATTATTTAGAGAAAAATTATAGAAATTTTTTTCCCCTCTCATTCTTTGAAAAATGAAAACCTTAACTATGTGTTGTATGCACTACCTCCTCCATGAAGTAACGTGTCTTATTTTTCATATAGTTTATTTTTTACATATTTAAATATAATAAAATATAATTCACCACCTTAAAAGTATTTAAATAATTTCATTATTCTTTTTTAATAATGATATTTGGTCAAAATAATCTACTTTCATAATCATAATCATCTATTAATTATGGTACGTTTATGTTTTCGTCGGTCTAACTACCAACCAGAAAAATGATATCGAATAATATCATGGATAACTATGAGAACTTAAATAGTGATAATATGTCATATAAATAAGTAAATAACAGTTTTATTTTGGTTTTATAATGGTAACATTAATATTAAACTCATTAATATTAAACTCATTAATATACCAATGTTCATTCTTTATAAATCACTTGAACATGCCCATCATTGATTTTATCTTCAAGTATTGTAACCAAAACTCCAATAGAATGAAATTATAACATTATAAATAATTATAAAACATAAATTAAAAAAAATTATGATATATTAATTATGAAATTTTAACCAACAATTCAGAATTGACCATGTACATGTGGTACATGTATAAAACAAACAATTGAAATATCCCAAGACCAGATGTTGGAAATAAACTATAACTGAGTAAAATATTTATAATAGATGATTATAAAATAAGTTTATAATAGTATATATATATATATAATTTTATTAATTAAGTTATTATTATATTAATTTTTATTATATATTATAGTCATTCACTTTCAAGGAATTCAAGGATTAAGGTAAGGGTTTTTGCATCAAGATTTTGACTCATTGAGATATGATTTGTATTGGCCAATTGTTTCCTTTGTGTGGTTTATAAATTTAAATGGATGTATTTTTATCATATTAAATATAAATTAAAATTTATTCATTATTCTATATCAATTTCTCCCCCACTTATCTTATTGACTCAAGAGTTACCAAAACCCTTATAAAACTAAAACTTTTTATAGTAACATCCTAAAGAAAATGTGTTTCTAGTTTCCTAGTTATTAAATACATAAATAGATGCTATAAATTTGATGTATTTGTGGAACAAATCATCTAGTTTTAATCACCTTGAAAGGTTCTGGTTGAGTATCAACTCAATATTTACTCAGTTCATGATGAGTGGGCCTAAAATGACATACTGGGCTAGACACTCATGGGGGATATGCTTTGAATAATATGAATTCTCTTAAAAACCATAATTATGGATTTTCCTACCATTTATATAGTATACTAAAAATTAAAAAAAATACTATATTATATTTATAACCTAATACTTTGTAAGTACCCTTCACCACTACCTTATCTTTATTTCTTTGATAAAGGTACTTTCCATTGCTTCATGAATGATCGAATGGTTGGATATTCACCTAGTGAGACAATAATTCCATTTAAAATGGAAATGTTGATAATATATATATCTACTATTTATATATAGATAAATATTGATTACTCAGTCACTGTTATATATTAAGTTCCTTAGGTATCACTGAGATATGTATTGTTTAACCATCCACCTTCTTTCTCTGGATGGGTTATGTCCATGTTATCTCTTTTGTTAACATGGGGAAAATTTTAGATTTTTTTATATTGTTATTCTAATATGGGTGTTTATGAAGGAAATTTTATTATTCATATCTTTCATATGGTGAATTCATTAGATATAAATAAGTGATGGGTGAGGCCTAGGATTATATAGCCCCTCGATGCATCAGTTGGTCTTGTGAGATAAAAGGTTTGGATATTTGGTGTATGCCTACCCAATTCAAGAAAAATGTTTTATTATGACCATGATGACAAGAATGATGTCTCGAATTAGGCCTTGATGTTTAAGATCAAGACACCTAAAATTATTCATTATATCACCCTAAATTTAGTTATTGTAATCCATGTGATTATTTTCATTTTTTTGTTATCCATGGATATTTTTCATGAACAAGATATTGGTTACATTGAATGTTTATTTATTATTCACTTTTCCATAATGTGTATGTGTATTATTATAGCTTTCACTATCCTTATACCCTTACTAAATGTTTTATCTCACCCTTCTTATATTCCCATTTCCCTAGTGTAATGGACCAGATTTATTAGGTACCTTACACCTTAATGTTAGTCTTGTTTATGTGTTTTTGAATTATACTTTTCTTGGGTGAAGTCTCAAGTAGACTATGAAGAGATTTGGGAGGTTTTAGAGACCTTTAAGGGGGTGCATAGTTGGAATAGTTTACATGAAATAATACAATTCTCCCCAAGAAACCATGCATCTTGTTGGAGAGGGAAAGTGGGTGGAACATTGTTAGTGATAACCATGATACATTCCCTATAAAATCACCTGACTTGAGATAGAGGCAAAAATCATGGTTGGCACACAGTTTACCAAAATGTGCACATACCTAACATAGGTAGAGATCCTCACATGGTTGGAACATGGTTTAGTAAAATGTGTGACCAAACCATGTGTTTGGTTTTAATTAATCCAAAAATTAGGTTTTAAACCTGAATCGCCTCATTCCTCCTCTTATTCATAGGGATATTTAACCTAGGGACACTAGTGGAGGTTTTTTTATTCTAATCCCCTAAAACTATAATTCTAGTGACTCTAGAGGATTTAGGTTTTGTTAATTCAAGGAATGTGATCATTATTCTATGAACTTATTAAACTAGATAGATCATTACTCTTTCTATGGAAACATGTCTTATATTCAGGTTTTCATGGCCAAATCCATGTATTACAATGTGATTTGATAGATAATTATTAATTAGTTTATCAATAATCATTTCAATAAAAACATCCATTTAATTTATTCTTTAAAAAAATCCACATTAGTAAATTAATTAATTAAATAACCATTAATTAATGTTAAATCATTTCCACTTTTCATTAGTTATCAACCAAATTCCATGCCCTCCAGGAATAATACAAATGAAATCCATGACGTTATGGCATAAAGAAAATGACTCCATAGTTCCTCAAGATTATCATCTTTTCAACATTCCATCAAGAACCAAATCCATGTGTCAAAACATTTATTATTAATTATTATTCCATAATTCTAGGTAATATATGACTTAACATAAGTTACTATAAAATATATGCTTAAACCAATACAACGAGTTGCCTCAAGAAGTGGGGAAAGAAATGTAGGTAAATAAATAAATCAACCATCTGTCCTTTAAAGCATATTAATTATCAAAAAATTATCCAATTTTTTTACACAAAAATGGGAAATCCCAGCTTTAACTCATTCCATCAATCCCCAATTTCATCCCCAATGCCAGCATGCATATCACAATGAATCCCATCATCATAGGTGTCAACTACTACTACAAACCTAGGCCTCCTTACCCATTTATCATCAAACCATCATCCATCCCAAGCTCAAATTTCATCAAATATCACGGTTTATATCCATAGCGACACATGTGGCAGTAGGAAAACAAAAAAAACTCAGTAGGGAATATTTTCCCTAAAAACAAGGCATCCATACATTACAAAAAAATGGACTCACTTGGTCCCAAACATTTATCTTAATTATGTAGTCAATTATGTAATATCTTGAATTAACTGGTTCATTTATCATAGGTTACAACCATAGGTAACCTAAGGCATCAACTATCAATAGGTATGAATTATTTAAACATACTTACAAGAATAACTACCAACTTCATTAAACTATAACAAATAACATTTTAAATAAATATTCATATTTATTATTTCATCAATAAACATTACCAGATTATCATTATTTATCTAAATTCCTTTAATATAAGTGGGAAAAATAACATTGAACATGCATCTGGTATCCATTTTATTTCCATCAAAACAAAAGAAATACTTATTTATTTAAACTTTACTCTTTGATAATAAGCTAGTAAGAAATTTCAATTTTACATTATTTAAACAATTTCAACAAAAACAACTTTCTAAACCCAATAATAAACAAACATTTTAATTGTGGCATTGCATAGATTGCACACTATCCAGTAAAATAATAGGAAGTCTATTACCATAGTGGAAACACATGCGATCCTTATAACCAAAATCAAGGTTCATTATTTAATCTGGTTTAATCTTCATTAAGGTTAATTTCATCATCACCCAAAGAGATAAAGCATGAAAACTTTATAACTGCATATAAAATAATATAAGAAGCTACAAATCCCCTACATTGATTTAGAAGTTCAATATTCTTCACACAAGAATGGACAATTCAGGGTCAACCACCATCAGAAGGAACACCACCAAGCTAATGGAAGATGATTTGGAACCTAGAATTTGTAAAACGCCACCAAACCATTCTCAAAAAACACCCAAATAGAGGTTTTTCCACCATGAACATCTAAAAAGGGATGAAAAAAACATAGAAAAGAAGGTAAAGTACCTTGAAAAAAATAACTTAATTCAGCATTTTATAAGTTAGAATCTATAATAAATCAATAAATGGGTGTTAAATATTGGTAGGATGAACACTACCTAGTAAAAAATTTCATCAACTAAGATATAATGTGATAGATCGCTCGATCAATCCCTAGTTTCAATGGTGTTCCTAGAAAATGAAGGAATTCAATAGGAGGAGTGTGGATTAGTTATTAAGGAAATAATTGACTTAAAATTTCATTTAATACCCCTCTTAACTCCTCACAAATTTCCCTTTTCAAAATATTCAAGATACATGAAGATTTGTGGTTATTTTGGTCATTTAAAAACAAACTCAACTACCGCAATAGATTCCACCATGTCCTTCCCGTTACTATGGATCCCAAAATAGTTTGTAAACTACTTCAATTCTAATTGTTTCAGATAATAGGACCCTCAAGGTTCCACACCTGGCACCACACCTTCACTGGGCGTTTCCAATATTCTCTTTTAGACATGAGGAAATCATGTCCAAAATGACCTCCAAAATTTCTTAACAATCCATATTTCTATTCATAGTGAACTAACACCACATGAATAAGTCAAAATGGCCTCCACTATGCCCATAAGTAGGGAATAGTGTCCCTTTGAAAGTCTAAAACACCTCTTTAGCCTCCAAGATTTATCCAAACTCTCTATTAACTCCACCAAGTCTCGGGGACACACAATGGAAAGGTCAAGGAGGTATATACCATTACAATAATATCATAATCTCAAATATAATTAGAGTTCTATCATGATTTAAGTAATATAAAATTCTATAAATAAGGGGGAAGATAAAAAATGGTGGTGTCATCATGATGGTATGAGATGAAGGATAATAGTGTGTATGAATATATATGTTTTTTATATGTAAAATAATATGAACTAGGAATTATTGAATAATATTGAAGGATGATTAACATTCATGGAAAAATAATTTTCTATTATAAACCTAAAAAAGAAAATAGGGAGGTAAAAGGAGTGATGAGATACTCTTAAAAATATATATGTGGTATGTGGAAGAAATTATATTATTTCAAGGTATAGAAAAAATGTGTGAAAATAATATTTGTAATGGGTGGATTATGTGTACTAGGTGGGGAGTAATATGGGTTGACTCACAATCATGGTGTAAAAAATAGCACCATCTTTATTAGAAAAAATTTATATAGTCAGGACATGAACAATGAACGATCTCTATGTGATAGTTTATTCACTATGTAATATGATTTGCTCAATATCTACACTATAATTTAACATCATTTCATATATATTGGGCTAAGTAATGGAATAAGAAATGAGAAACCATACCATTCTAAGTTGAAACCATACCATTAAAAGTTGAACCATACCATTAAAATTTGAAGCATTTGAAGTAATATTTAATTCATAAAGTAAATGCACATTTAAACAATCAATAATCAAATGGGTTCATTCATTCACCTAACAACATTAATATTTTCCATAGTATCATCTAGACATGAAATAATCCTACCTTAAAAAACTATAATATTCATATCTTATGGGTCTTAGAGTGCACATTGAAGGATTTTTATAATTTTTTTATTACCTTTAAAATTGAGGATAATAAAATCACTAAGATTTATGAGTTTACCAATTCAAACTAATCGATAATTAATACTCTAATCAAATATGTAATTAATGGGTTGACTAACTGAAATAATTTTTTGTGGGTTTTAAAATATTTAATATTCAAATCATCAAATTTTGATAATAATGTTTTAATAAACTATACAAGATAATGATTAATCCCCATACCTAGCTTCCACTAACCTCAGGTATGTTCCTTGGAATGTCAATGAATGGTGACTAAAACCATGGGTTTACAAACTATTTTAGATATTATTTTTCTATAAACATAAAAATTACTTAAAATATAAATACCAACTAAAAAATTGGCTAAGTTATATATATATATATATATATATAACCAAAATATTATAATGATAAAGAAAATATCCTCAAAAGGGATCCCATAATTCAATAACCATAACTATTTCATTCGAGAAACATATAAATTGTATAATGCATATGAAAAAAAAATATTGAACTCAATAGCATATGATATCTCCTAGGAGTGTATATATATACGGTTCAGTATAATAACCTGGTAGGATATTTCAACAATATGTACTTACAGTGAATACATTAACACAAAAATATGTGTTTGTAAAATATTCTCACAAAATTGTTATTGATGAATGACCAAGAGTAGAGGAATGATAGTTTCTTTATCCCACATCATGATCTCTAGAGGGTGTTTCTTTTTCTTATAGGGTTTCCCCCTTTTGATAGAGTAGCTACTCTCTTCCTCGATTACCTCCTTCACATAACTCTCATTTTGGATTTATCATTCCTCCCTGGTGGCTTAGACTCCCAATAGATGCTTCTTCCTCTGGTTGATTTTTCTACACCACTACTCTTTGTGGTCTCGGGGATTGATCTTTGTATGTAGATTTTTTTCACTGGGTAGTACAAAATTGGGTCAGGATTAGATATCTTCATCTAGTGCGTGAGGCCACTTCTTCCCCAGATCTTGCTATAGTTTGTATTTGGGCATACATTCATTGATACAAGCTATGAGTCGAATATTGTTGGGTCATTGGATTCATTTTGAGGTTTCTTGAGTAGCATCATCATAGGTACTGAGTGTTAGATAGAAGACCAGCTTCAATATGGATTTTTTGGGTGGTGATGCTTGGGGGACATGCATAGGCTTAAAGGATGTGTGATTATGGGTGATTAGTGCCTCCAATTTATTCATAGGTCAGCAACGTCTTAGTATTTCATGATGAGTGTTGGGTGATCATCAGTAGTTGCGGTAAATAGAGCCAATGGTTGAGAGGGTTTGGGTGTCAGTGTGGATAAAGAGTTACCCTTGGGCCCTATATATTTGGGTTTTATTTTTTGGGATATTGTCCATGGGGATTTAGGGTTGTGTGACAGGATGAGACCAACCATTTTTCTCATCGCATTTGGTTTGTGGTACAACATCAAGAAAGTGTAGTCAGGTGGGTGGCCTTAAAAGAGGGATGGGTGTGATGACACACATAATCATCCATTTTTCTTCACCTCAATGTGGGATGGATGGGTTCCCAGACACATGGATTTCTATATAGTGTTCTAGTATGATGATGTAGAGCATCAGGTTGATGGTGTTGCGAGGTTCTTAAAAGCTTCGTCGAGTGGGAGGATCAAAATAGAGATAAGTATTCTAGAACCTATCATCTAGTCCTCCCCCTTCATTTTAATATGGGTTTCAGTGGTTCTCTGTCGTATTATTTTATCCCAACACAGCGTAACTCTTGACATGGGGGTGTTATATATTCTTTGATTGGTAGCAATGGTACAGTTTCATAGGTTGGGGGGAAATATAACTAATTGGATCTTAGCATGAATAATGATTTCTATAGGGCCTTCAGGACACCTATTCATGTGTGGAATATTCTAGGACTCCAGGTTACTGTGTCCTTCGGGAAATGTATTAGGTTCCCTCTTTTCCCAGTTTAAAAGTAAGTTTCTTTTTTTTTAATTTAATAATAGAGGGTTTAACCCTTAACCTATTCAAATGTTATTGATGAAGATATATTATAGCATATTTTAAAATAATTAATTAATAAATAATATAGTGTATAAATAGAAAATTAAATATAAATTAAAATTTAACAATATATAATATTTTATTTTATTTTTCATCTAGGACATTTGTTATCATTTTTCTTATAAACATGTTATTGATTATTAGTTTTTATATGATAAAATAATAATTATCAAGTAGATTCATTTTCAACATTATTTACTTAATTTGTCTTTATTTTCAACAGCATATAAAAAATTTGGTTGTGCACTGTTGATTAGATCACTGGTGAGTTTTATATGGAGTTGCGATATTTTTTGGACTTTTTATTCAATAATGATTCAGATAGAGGATTGATTTGATGCCCATATTTGTCTTTATTGGAATACTATAGTTAACTCATAAGGAAGTGAGTTACCATATCAATAAAAATAGTTTCTAGAAAAAATATCATGTGTGGTATCATAATGGAGAAAATTCTAGAGTAGAGAATGAAATTGATTCATATGAAAGGATTTGCATGAAAAAATTTATTTTTAATCGGTTTCCCTTTTTTCCAATCTATCTCCTTGTGTAGATCATTACAATAGGAATGAATACTAGAATATGATTTTTTTTTTCTAGTGATTATAATGATTATGTTGATCATGTTATAAATTTAATGGAATATGAGAATACCCCAATATATCGGGCATGTGGTAAAATGAGAATAATTGAGTTTTTAATGAGATTATATTATGGGAAAGAAATTTATGGATTTAGTAACATTTTAGTTGACTATATCCTTATATTTATTAAGTATTTACTTCCTAATGATTCATGTATTCAAGAAAATGATTACATAGCGTCAAATTTGGTTAAAAATTTGGATTTTCATCTACTAAGATCTATGCTTATCCCAAAGATTATTGTCTATTCTAGAAGGAAAATGCAGATATGAGTCGGTAAAAATAGTGCGGTACATCAATGTGGAATACTAATAAAGATGGAAATAAATATTTTATACCAAAGAAAGAGATGTGTCACTTTACTTTAATTCTCAGGATTTAAAAAATTATGTTATGACAAATAGAAATAAATTTGAGATGAAATAAAAATGATAGAAATAAAAATAATGATGAAATAGTGAAACCTATATATGGGTTATCTTGGAATAATTTTAATATGTTACATCCAGATTTTTCATCTAAAATAGGAAATTTTAGATTGGTATTATCATTAAATGGTTTCAACCTATTTCACCATATACATACTACACACAGTACTTAGCCTATTTTTATTTTCATTTATAACTTTCCACCATGGATTTGTATGAATAAGGCATTTAAAATCATGATTATATAGATATCTGGCCCCAATTATCTTGTAAATGATATTGATATATACTTGAAACCATTAATAGAAGAGTTAAAGTATCTTTGGATCATTGGTGTGAAAGCGTATGATGTATTTAGGAAGGAGTACTTTTTGTTTTATGTAGCTTTATTTTGGATGATAAATGATTTCCCATATTATTAAATGATGTCAAGTTAGAGTATAAAGGATAAATTATCCTAACCTATTTTTATGAATAATAAAAATTTCTATAGATTAAAGTTTTGATTAAATTTCAACTTCATAGGGAATCAAATATTTCAACTACTAGATCATCCATAGAAGAAAAATTGAATATAGTTTGATAATTTCATATAGATAGATGAAACACCACAACTAATGTAGAGGAATGATATTGTTAAATAACTCAATGGTTTGAATTACATTATTAGAAAGATTCAATCAAATTCTATAAAGTTAGGGAATGTTAATTAAAATTATAATTGAAATTTGGGGGAAAAATTATATTCTATGAGTTTTTGTATTGCTCATAAAATTTATTATGTTATTGCATGGATGTAATGCATATCGAGAAACATGTTTATGAGATGTTAGTTACTACTCTTTTAAATATGAATGAAAAACCAAAAAAGGATTTTTCGTCGCATCGTGATTTGATGGATAAGGGTATATGACCAATATTTTATCCTGATTTAATTGGACAAAATAAGTTGAAGTCCCTTTTGTATATTTTTTACGAAAAATGAAGAGAAAAAATAATTCCTTCAGGTCTTGGAATGTTTGAAGGTTATAGATAGATATTCAAGTAACATTTTGAAAATGGTGAATATGTAAGATGTGAAGCTTAAATATATTAAAACCCATGAATACCATGTCTTCTTACATGATTTGATTCTTTCCTTCATTTAACATTTACATTAAAATAATTTTAGAGTTTTCGTGATTAGGTAATGTCATTTTAATCAATTCTTTTATACCAAAAAACTGGGAAGAATTTTTTTCATAAATTAATAGGGGATTCACTAATTATACTTTATGACTTATAGAAAATTTTCCTCCATCATTTTTCACATGTATGTTATATCATATTGTGCAACTTCCCATGGAAGTTCTTTTTAATGGTCCTATTGCGGGTTAATGGATGTATCTGATAAAAAATGATGTATATATTGAAATATTATGTGAGAACTAAATATCATCCTCAAGGATCTATTATGAAAAGTTTTTTAGCATAATAATGCATGGATTTCAATTCATCATACTTAGATAACATCACTATGAGTTCTAATCAACTAATGATAACTGAAGATGAGAAATTGTATCTCTTTGATCCTATATTTCCTTCACTTCCCCAAAAAAGGGTTATATCTGGATTGTACACATTGTGTACCTTGAGTTGGGAAGAGTGGTAAACATATCATTATATAGTATTATTCAATTGTAGTGTGCATGATGATTATATCAAGTAAGTAAAATAATAAATATGCATTTTTTGTGTAATTTATTTTATATCTTATACTATTTTAAATATTTTATATTTGTAGAGAACATTTTGAAATTATAAAAAGGAAAAGTCATTCTTTATCTATAAGAGGAATGGACAATTTCACAAAAAATAATTTACTACTTCATTGAATTCAACGGTGATATATTTCTTTTTCTATATAAATTAATCACATGTATATATTTAAAATTCTATGTTGGTGTATTTTAGTTTCTAATTTTACCAATGTATGGTTTATTAGATGAAATAAATTTGTTTTCATTTATTCCAAACAATGTGGTGTGTGATTGTGAGGAAATGATTTTTGATGGCATTAAATTATTTCCAAATAGTTGTGTAAAAAAATGGATACGTAGCATGATGGGGTTTTGATAAGTTCCAAAATAGATTGTTATGTGAGTGCATTAGAAAATTAACCTTGATCATAAAATATATTTGTATTATAGGGTTTTCAAAATAATCAATTTATTATATTACTATGCACATGGTCATGTTGAAATGATAAAATTAAAGTGATTTTATTTAATGGCATGAAAAGTAGTGCATAAAGATGGATATGGATTTAGAGTTATTTATATGAAAGATCATCTTCATATCGATGAACCTTATCACAATTTAGACATGTTTTTTATGAAACTAACCTATTAAAACAAAATTTGGTTTAATTGTTGATGTCATTCCAAGACATATGTTTTATGAAGGCATGGATGATATTGATGTTTTAGATAAACTTCTCTATATTTATTAAAAAAATATTTTATGGTACTGATGATACAATTATTAGAAGAGATTATAAACCATAAAATGTTATAGAGAACACAAAGCGTTGATACATTTTTAAGTATTTGCATAATATTATTGTGATATTGTACATGTTCTTCAAACTTTTATACATGGTATCAAATTAATTTTTCTAATTACATCGTGAAAATTTAAAATGATATCTGGTTGAGGTATTAGATATGAAAATGTAATGAAATTATTATTATTTTTATTTGATAAATAATTTCATTAAATATAAATTTGTGTCTTTTAATTTTTTTTTAAATTCAACCAGTTATATTATTTAACATTTTAATTGTAACTATTTATCTCAGAATACTATTTTAAATTTATAGGTTAGTGTACCTGATTATGAAGAAGTTAGAAGGAGAATAATTTAGAGAAATTAATATCAAATTATATATTTAGGTATGTATCCTATGATCACCATTGTAAGTAAATTTTATGCTTTGATATTATGTTCTTTAATATTATTTATCTTGTTATCATTCATTTTATTTTTTAATATATGTTATTTTAGTCTAATCCATTGTGGATATGATTATATTATATTATGAATCCTGATGGTATAGAAGGGGGTACTGGTATTATCAATTATATGGTTCATCCTACCATCATACCACTTCATTCACCAAGAAGTATTCGAGTTCTCCCGCCCTTCATGCTAATTTAGTCACCATAAGGTCATCCTCTGATTATTTCATCTTCTTATTTTCCATACCCACATTTTCCACATCCCTTTATACCTATACCCATGCATAATGGTAATTCTCAGACTCTCATTCCTCCTTATTACTGATTCCCACCATCCACTTTATAGGGAACTTATCGTTCATATATCCCACCACTATATCCATATCCAACTTCATCTGTATAGGTATATCCATAATTGTTTTACCTTAATAAGTAAATTTTCCTTCATTTACAATATAGAGTAATCCTACTATAGATATCCCACCTCCCATAAAGGATATGACTCATCCTCCTTCATACGTAGCACTCTAGGGGATAGCAGATCCCCCATATACTGGTATGAGTTCTAACATTACTAGTAGTGATTATTGATAAGTTCATATATATTACTTTCTTTTACTAACTTCCTATTTTTCATAATTACCTACACCCTCAACCAGATGATGAGTTTGCAGAAAAATAAAAAAGTTGTAGAATTGACACACATAGATTATGGTTTAATACAATTATGATGGTGCTACCATTGGGAAAAATGGTAAGAGATGTAAAATATTAATGGGTACACATGCTAAACACAAAAATGTTTTTCTGGTACAAGAAATAAGTTTGAGGGAAGTTGGAGACCGAATAAAGGATAATGTGTGGGAATAGATTTGATTAAGTAATGTTAATAAACTTTTATATATATTAATTTATAATATTCTGTTAACAAATATTTTTTCTAATGCATCTCTGATATAATTTTCCTGATGAAAAATATTCTAGGGATATAAGGTTAATGAAATTGGGTTAAAATTTGTGAGCATATAACTTTGACTTGTATGTTGGTAAGAAAGATATAGTTGACAACAAACTTGAGGAAATACGACTCACTCCCAATTTCCCAATATCACAGTATGAAGAGATGATCAGGTATTCGATGAGTCCAGATTTTAAGGTATTAGTTAAATTCATATATATATATATATATATATATATATATTCATTTATTTATTTTAAAATGATTTTCAAATTACAAATTACTTACATTATTAATATTAATTCAATCATATAATTTTTTGTTTATATGAAAAATTTGACAAAAATAAAATAAATAAAATTTTAATGAAATACATTCCCACTCTTATACACAATTTTCTCCTAGATCATGAGCAATTACTAGTAATTTAATATTAAAAAAAATCAGCTTCATTTTCTTGAAATTTAGACTCATTACCTTAAATGTTTTTTTGGTGGGTTAAATTGATTTGTTTTTTTATAGTTTTATATTTTTTGGACACAACAATTATTCTTCTCATATTCCTTCATTATCATGTTTATTTCCACAAAAATATTTGTTATTTGTCAAAATAGGATCATAACATAGATTTAAAAAGTTTCTCTGAAAATGTAATTGGAAATTATTAGACAACATTGTCAGGTTGTATCATTATATAAGAAAAATATTTAAGACAAACCTGGGTAGATGTGTGGTTGGTTTTCCATGATTTAATATTTATCATTCCAAAATCTATATGAAATAAACTCTTAAATGGTGATGGATGTGTCTATGTATCCTTTGAATCACATTAGAACTTCCTCTTTAGAATATTATAATTAAAAAACTAGAAATATCCTTTTATGCACTCCTTCTATGGGCAGGTGTATCAATGATAATCCTTCCACTTTTTCTCCTAAGCCTTTACATGCACTAAACTAGATGTGTTAATAAGTTATTATCACTATAATTTTATATATTATTTTCAAAATATTAGATATTTTAATATCCACCACATCTTCTCTATTCTATCCCTTATTCTAAATCTGATATTTCAATTCTATATCTGCTCCACCAAAACTACTATAAGAAATATTTTTAAATATATATAACTCCATGAATTGTTATCAATGTTTTTCATCACACCTTGTTCATATACATACTCGATGATCAGTCTGGGTTCCCTCGAGAAATTTAGTGCAGTCTAACATTACTGTGTAATTCTAATATTAGATTTGGTTATTACTCCAAAAATTTTCACATTCAAAAAGAAATACTTCCTTTATTTCATCCATATTTTGGTTTATCATGAGTGAAATCTTTCACTAAGGAATTATGTACATCAAATAATCAATCCATAGAATCTAGATGAATATTACACTTTAAATATCTATATATTATGGAATAATATTTCCAAAACTTCTCATCCTTTACACCTATCATTTATTGAATCATAATGGAAACCAATATTCATATAGGTTGTGAAATGTTTCACTAGTGAATCATATGATCACATCTACTAAAACATAAAAGGATGAGTTATTATCCTTCTAAATCTACTTGAAAAAAAATACAAAGATCAACCGACTGTGAGAAATCACATGATTAACCTTATAATTTTTAAACATATAAAGTTCAACCTTACAATAATCACTCATAAAACATATGATAATTGTGTTAAACCATTTTATATTCTACTCAAATATATTAAATTTATTCCATTATAATTTTTACCAAAATACTTCATCCTCATTCAAGGCCTCCAAAATCACCATATTTGCCACATTGAATTTATCTTAAAATGGATTGTACATAAACAATTATCCAGAATCTATAACATTCCCATAGACATCCTTTATAGTGAAACATTCATCTCTCAAAATGTTCGAATATCAACAAACATGTTATTCCTCTATGGTGTGGTCATGTTACTATGGAAATTTTTAGTCATAAAAATACATTTATGTTTTAATAACTCATGATTGAAGACCCCTGCTAAGGAAGATGATGCATAGGATGACATCATTAAACCTGTCTCCACATGTTTCACATTTCTAAATAGTGAACCACATTCATTGAATCCCACAACAATGTTTATTTTATATAGTTGTCTCATAATAAGGCATAAAATGATATCGTTGTCTCAATGTTGTCTCATGGTTCCCCCATAAATTACATCTGTTATTACTGTAATCTCCACCCCAAAATACATATTCTTTATTCTAATAATCCTAGTGCCTACTCACACTAGTTATTCTCCTCTACAACTCCATGCTAAGCCTGGTTGTAGAGATTCTTGTCAACTAGTGTAGGCCATACTCTAATTAGTTGAAAACCAGTTGAAAATTTTGTATACACTCTTACATGCCTAACTTTTCATGTTATAGTTCAACAATAGGAATTCCACCAAATTTAAAATTTGATCTTATTCTAAAACTAGAATATATTTCTAGACTTACATATTAAATTTTTTCATGAAATTATACATCTAGACTACTAATATATCATAAAATAATGTATATCTCAATGGAACCTTAAACCTTTTATATCAATGATACATTCTAAAAAATGGTTGAAAGATGACTTCGTGTATTTGGTAACCATTAAATTATTTATGCACTTCCAAAATATCCAAGCTACTAATGCTATAATTCATTCGACCAATTAGACATATATTTAAAACTAATCAATGAATCCTTTAAACATATTTATGTAACTAATACTATAATTTATCAACCACTTAAATATATGTTGAAATAAAATCAAAAATACAACCTTAATGTTTAAACATTATCACCCATGTGAATTTTTTGAAATAACTAAGAAAATCTATGCACATATTTTATAGTTCATCTTCCTTCTCTGCCTTCATTAAAAAAATGTTCTTTACACATTACTATATAACCTAGCATTATATATCCCTTTATTTTTCACTATATTTTTCAAATGATATCAACATATTTTCATTCCATCAAGAATTACATAATAAGATGGTATATTATACTAGATCGTAATTTACTTCAAAACTTCATTTCAGTCAACATGTTAATGATCACTAAAATCTTTTTATTTTTATCATACATCCTTCATTGAAACATAAAATTCCAAGACACTTTCATATTACAGGTTCATTTTCTCAAAAACATATAGTGAGTAAAGTTACTAATTCTTAATGATCCTTTAAAAAATCCGTTAATCTTAATGAGTTAAATCTGAGTATAGGAAACATGATTTCATATTAACATAATCAATAATTTCTATATAACTTGATAAATTTCATGAAATAAATGTAAATAATAAAATTTCATCAATAACACACTACCTATAACCTCAATATCATTCTCACAAAATAGTCAGTACATAAATAGTAAATCATAAGACTATGAGTCATAACATTTTGTATTTTAATTTATCCTGAAATTTTTACATTATATAATTTTTCTTTATAGGTATTCTCCATATTTATATGAGTCGCGTTAATATTTTACTATACATCATCAACTCATATATCTCTTATTAATTAGTTTGAACCAAAGAAGAAATTTGTTTTTGAGAAATTCTTTATTCTTAGATATGTGCTCACATTAATAACATTGTATGTTTTCATTAATTAAATGTTTTATCGTTGATATTAAATTTACAAATTTTTATTTGATATAAAGTTTCTTTATTAGTTTATTTTCCTATAAAAATAAATTGAATATATAGGGTCTTGTTCCTCTCTCTACCTTGTTTTGTATAATATGGAAAAAGAGGGATGGTATCATGGTAAATAGTGACACCCAAGAAACAATTGTAAGTATGTTTAAATTTGTTATATTCAGGCTGAATTCAATTATTTTCATTATTTTATCATTTTAATTTATTTTATATATCACTCAAAAAAATTATTTGAATGTATTGGAAGAAAACAAATCAAACAATTTGGGCCTGAAGGATCATCTACGTCAAGTATTAAGAGATGAACATTTTGGTAGGGTACATTTCTGACCTAGGAAGAAGATTATACCATATTGATATTGGACTTACAATATATTTTCTTTTATTAATAGATCTGGTATGGTCATACAGAACAAATTAATCTCACAATCAAATAAAAAATTCAAAAAGAAGAAGATACTTGACATCAAAAAATGATAAATGAACAGATGGTGAAAGTTGTATCTTCTCTTTCTACTACACTACCACAATAGGGTGTTGTAGTGATTTATTCTTTTTTTATGATGATGTGTTCTATTTATGAGGATTTATCTAATTTTAACATTGATTTAGGTGTTGATATAGATTCCAATACTGATGAAGATATCGATGCCCATGGCGATGATAATGGTGGTGGTGTGAGAGGAGGTGGTGATAATATTGGTGTTTCTGTAGAATATATTTATGAGTATTGTGATAGTTCTGGTGAAATTGATATTTTGGGTAATTGTTTATATAAACTATAAAATTGGTTTATAGATTTAATTTTATTATATATTTTTGTTTTATTATGGTGGAATTGATATTTTATTTTTTTATTGTTTATGTTATAGACTGATTAATTTTAGTGGTATATTGAATTATATTCCAATGATATATTGGATTATGATTTTGTTTTGTTTCTATAGGAGTGTTAGAAACTTCTATTTTTCCTCTTAGGAATATTGAAGCTATATCTATGATTCATGCTCATGGGTGAGGCCTATGGAAATAAATTTGGCCATATTTTCATAGTAATAGGATCCATGCCCATCTTGACCATGACTATTATGTATAGCCATGGTTTTTACCCATGGATATAGGTGAATTTTATAGTAATACTCCAAAGACATTTTTTTATTTTTCTAAAAATCCGATTTAAGGGTAACCGGTAACCGTACAATCAAAATTTCCAAATTCAAACAAAAACCACAGCGCGGTATCCGAACCTTCCAGATTACAATTCAGATTTTCAAATTTCAAACTTCATCTAAAATCATGACGAAACAAACCCTGCACTCCATGCGTCCACGTCATTTCGCACCCCTGACATTGCACGTCACCATCATCCCATCAGAGTAGGCCGCCGGTGAACCGCTACCACCGGCCTCTTCTCTGACCACAATCTCCTACACACTGTCGTCGCTGTCTTGCAGATACTCCCTCACCATCATCATCGTTGATCAACTCCACACTAGAACGTTGAAGCACCATAAAACATAAATTCATTGTCCCCCATCATCAGACCACATACCAGCTAAAAAATGAATCAACCGAACAAAGATTGTTCCCCATGGAACTCAAAAACCAACTCCAACAGCACCTCCCAAATCTTGCGTGACAGCCACCTTGCCAGACCGACCCGGAGTGGAGAAGTGATTCCCGAAGACAGAGCAGCGTAGGAGAATAATGGAGTCCTCGTAGGGATTCAAAATCTTCGTCAAAATCCCCCATCCAAACTGAAACCCCACCGACGCCTGAACCAAGGTTGGGCCACCTGGAACCCCCCACTATGACGCACAGCACAACCCAAAACCGCTTGGAATCCATCGCACCTGACTGACATGAAAGGAAGCAGTGGATATAGAGGCCAGAGAGGAGTACAAGCAGGCAAGAATTCCATAGCAAGACGTGACCAAGGAAACACCAGACACACCAAAAAACACCAACTACAAACCTTCACGAGCAAAAAAAATACTGAAGCTCCATAGAAACTCTTCAATAAGAACAAAATCCATACCTTTGACCACCATGGAACAAGGAAGGAGAAAACAGGATTGAAACCCTAAAACGTACATGGGGCTAAGACCCAAAGAAGAAGAAAATAAAGGGAAATGTGAATAGGGGCCGAGGATGAAACCCTAAATATAACGACCCACACTTTACATTTATTGTTAATACTACAAATTTGAATTACACTTATTACAACATATAACAAAACCATGAAAGGACCGTATAGGTATAGTGTCTTTAGAAACTGGGAAACATAAATAACTGGTTCATAAATCATCTACGTTTTCTCCCACTTATTTCATCATATATAGAGTCCCTATTGGGCATATCCTACTTAATATCCTTCTTCATGGACTGAGGAAAATAAAACATACAAAAGGGTGATCTCAACTGCTCAGTAAGGGTAAACAAAAGAAATATCAAACATATCATATTCATAAGAACATAACATTTTGAAAATCTTATCCTGCAAAAGAGATCATAACATGGGATAAATCACAGAAGTGAAATGTAATTCCAATAATCATAACTTAAAACATGAAGCTTTGTGTCATACACACATAATCATAGAAAATCGTTTCTTAGTAGTCAAGACTCATTTCCAAGACTATCTTAGTGGAAAAATCCCTTTTCTGAACCGAGTTCACTCCTCGTTTCAGTCCTCTTTTACTGAACCGGTTTAACCTGCCATTCCAGCCATGTCTATCTCATGAGATATAAATCTTTACCCAATGAATTGGAGGGAGATATAGGTCCCACACATCTCATAATTATATCATTCTTATGTGTGCCACAAAATCATAAACCATACATCATAGCATAACCCATGTAATAAAAATGGGATTCTTAAACATTGTGACATCATAAAACAATTCATATAAGATAAAGGAATTCATAAAAATAATTCCATCACAACATAATAAAATCAATGTAATAATAGGGATAGAAACATAACCCTATATTATCTTAGATGGAAAATAATTTTGATAAAACACTTCAACTCCATTCTTGAGGAAAATATCCTTTCTACTTCAAAACACTTTTTCTTTCTTAACATGTCATACAATTTTAAACTAAAAGTAGTTGATTAAAAATAAACTTGAAAAATTGTAAAGGAATCTTATTGTAAATAATGTTCTAAGAATCCATTCATGTCGTATATGTTAAAAAAACATTCTTCTCATACTTTTGTCGGAAAGGTCAAAAAGTACCTCGTACGAAAAACGACAAAAGATTCCTTTCATATCTTTTACTAAAAACTCACAGAAGGGTAAAATTGGATATAAAATATTGTAGAAGGATATAAATATTACATATTGAGGAAAAATGGATTTGGATGATAAATATTCCCCAGTAAATTCTGAATTATAAACAATCTTGGATAAAAATGAGATTGCGAGATTTTCCCTTACCTTAGGTCCGATTTGCTTCGTAAGTGTCTAAAACTCCTGTATAATGATTTAAATAATGTCATTGACTTATTCCAGAATCATACTTATTTTTATAATATCATATATGGTCATATTATTAGCTTCTTATTAGTAATATTTCATTCTTACTTGTTATTCGGGTGTTTATTGCTTTTTGTTCTTATGCGTGTTTTGTCGAATAAATTCTTATTCTTCTTTTTAGGTTATATATAACTCATTTCCAGAATGGTATTGGTGTAATATATATCATATTCATTCATTAAATTTATTTATATAATCATTATGCAGTGAAGATCATTTAGAACGAGTCACATCACATCGTGGAGACGGTATTCCGTACATACGCACGAGCGATGATATCGTTCCCATGATTGTGGAATTTTATTGGAGTGTATGTATACTATTTTAGAATCAATTTCTCTTTAAAATAATTATATATAGTCATTATTTACACCATTATACCCATCCAAGTAAGGTTTTGGTGGAAAAAAGATTACACCACGGCGTGGAGACGGTATTCCGTACGTATGCACGCGCGGTGATTTCATTTTCCGTAGGATGGATAGATGGTGAAATAGGGGTGTTTCATAATTATAATAAAATATCAGTATATGAGTGATACTGATGTTATTACTTCATAATGAAACAACTAAATAAGAATAAGTGGAAGAAAAAATAAAGTTGAAAGAATCGGTAACGGACATTACCTCTTCTTTGAAGTGCCTCTTTGAGACCTCCTCTTAGGGCACTAAAATTGGTCTTTGAAGAAGACCAGGACCTCTAGGATGTTTCTAGGGAAGTGGGTAAGTGAAATGGGTAGGGTTTGGACAAGCGTGAAGGCTCAAAGTGGTGTGAGGAAGCTAGGTAGGAGGTTCTCTTTTATAAGGGAGGAGAGGGGCACCTTAGGAAATATAAGAATATTAGTTTATATTAAATCCCAACCCCACTTAAACACTTTCAAAATGACTCATATCCAAATATTAGATGAGATAGAGTTGTAATATCATTAAAAAATAAAATTTAGACATGTTAGGAATTTATTTTAAACATTATCAACATGATTTATCCTTATTTACCAATTTAATTTTATTTGTGGTAATAATATTCTAAATTTTAAATTATTATAAATAATTACATATGTGTTGTGAATTTTCCATAATTTGAAACTTTATGACATTTTAGACCATATAAAGTGTAATTTATAATTTTTAAATATTTTTGTGATTTTTAAACAATTTTATAATATGTTATTTTTATAAAATAACAATAGTGTCAATTTTGACACTATTCATTTATTTGAATTTAAATAAAATATATACAGAAGATATGTTCGAACTAAAAGCTTTAATAGATTCATAAAATTTCATATGTATCTAGAAAATTAGTGGAAAACATTAAATAGTTCATATAGTATTTATTTTAATATTTTTAAAACCATTTATTTGATATTTTAATTAATAAAATAATTTCAACATCACTATTGTGTCATAATTAATGATAATTATTTAATCCATAAAAATTATAAAGAAATTCCTATGATGTAGATAATTGTATTATATTTCTGGATACTATTCATGTTCTAAGTTGCATTAAGTTTATCACAAAATTTAAATTATTATACTTATAAGATTTAAGAAAGTTACATGTTGTCACTTTCTTTGGTTTTAATAATAATTAAATTATTTTCGTGGAACAAAGTTCATTAAATGAATCTAATCTGACCCTTAGGTGATATGGGTCGACCTTTAGTCATCCAATAGGAGTTTTGAAGGTGTTAGGGTAATTTTATAATCTTATATTTACCCTTAATTACCCGATTTACCTTTAACTATGGTAAATAAAATTTACCGTAGTTACTATTCATAATGCCCAAAAATAAAAAGTAGCCTATTAACATAATTTGGACCCACTGATTCCAAATATGGAATCCATTTTTCAAAATTCAAAACACATAAGTTGCAGTAATTAATTTAAAATTAATCCCGTTGTTAAGAAAACGGTTTTTAGAAGTTAAAACATTGCCAAATATTAAAATGTTTTTACCTATGAATTCAATGTGAAATTAATGCTAATGAAATACATTATATTAAATGGTAAAAATATATTCTATTTATACTTTAAAACCATTCAATATTATAATTTAACCATATAAATTATCTCAATGAAAAAAGTTGTTTTTATTTAAAAATTAGCGTATTTTACTATTCATCAAAATATGAAAGTTATCAGAAAAATATAAAAAATTTATCCAAAGTAAATTTTTATATCCTGATTCCAAATAAGAATTTTATTTTGTCAAATTGAACTTATAAACATGTCAAAAACTAGATTTAATGTGGGTGCGCCATCAAAAGGCGGCAAAACTGCATTTTTTGAAAAAATACTTATTTTACCCAAAAAATTTATTTTGTTATCTTACCATGTTCTAGAAAATGTGTAAGGTGAATAATAATGTTATAAAATTAAAAATATAGTTAATGCTAGTCCATAATAATATATCTTTTTTTAGTGAAACCCGGTATTGCGTACTACACACGCTATCGAGGAAGGTCGCGATTGCGTGTAATGCAAGCCAAGTCCGTATTGTGTGCTGTGAAAGATTCCTTTGGTGTTGTATATAACATAAAAACAAAATATTTCTCCTAAAAGTCTTGGGTGTTACATTCTACCCCCCTTAAAAAAAATTCCCTCAAAATTCGTCACTTTGTAACAAACAGATGAGGATACCTCTCCCTCATCATATCCTCAAGCTCCCATGTAGCTTCTTCAAATTGGTGGTTCCTCCATAAAACATTCACCAAGCGAGTGGTCTTGTTCCGTAGGACTTTTTCACTACAATCCAGAATCTCTATCGGCTGTTCTTCATAAGAAAGATCTTGCTCTAGTGGTATAACTTCTGAGCTGAGTACATGTGAAGGATCAGGTGTGTACTCTCTCAGGAGAGATACATGGAACACATCGTGAACTTGGGATAGATTCGGTGGAAGCGCCAATTGGTAAGCTACCTTCCCAACACAATCCAGTATTTCGAAAGGACCGATATACCTAGGGATCATCTTTCCCTTCTTTCCAAATCTCATTACTCTCTTCCAAGGAGATATTCGTAAGAACACTTTATCACCCACTTCAAACTCTTGGTCTTTTCTTTGGTTTTCGGCATAACATTTTTGTCGACTCTGATCAGCTCTAATTTGTTGTTGAATAGATCGGACCTTTTCTGCCATCTCATCAACAAGATCAGGTCCTAATAGATTTCTTTCCACAACTTCATCCCAGCAAGTTGGAGTCCTGCATTTCTTTCCATAGAGAGCTTCATAAGGATCCATCTGAATACTGGAGTGAAAGCTATTATTATAAGAAAATTCCACCAAAGGTATGTGTTGACCCCAACCACCTTTGAAATCCATAGAGCAAGCTCTCAACATGTCTTCTAGAGTTTGAATTGTCCTCTCAGACTGACCGTCTGTCTGAGGATGGTAAGCAGTGCTGAAACTCAACTCTGTACCCAGAGTATGCTGAAGACTTCTCCAGAACTTTGAGGTAAACCTTGGATCCCAATCAGATATAATAGAAAGTGGTACTCCATGAAATATTACCACTTCCTTTACATATATCCTGGAAAGGTGATCTAGAGAGAAATCCTCTATAATAGAAATGAAGTGTGCCGACTTCGTAAGATGATCAACTATAACCCAGATAGCATTATTGCCTTTGGATGTTTTAGGAAGTCTAGTGACAAAGTCCATAGAGATGTTTTCCCATTTCCATTCTAGTATGGGTAATAGTTGTAACATCCCCTTAGACTTTTGTGTCTCAGCTTTAACTTGCAGACAAACCAAGCATCGAGAGACATATTCAGCAACATCTCTTTTCATGCCATCCCACTAGAAGTACTCTTTCAGGTCCCTATACATCTTAGTGCTTCAAGGATGAATAGAGAATGAAGAACTATGAGCCTCATATAGAATCTCCTTCTTTAATTAGGGTATGGGAGGAACACAAACCTGATTTCTGAACCTTATTATCCCATCACAATCAAGTTTGAATTCAGGAACATTTCTTACCTTCTTTTGTAACTCTACATCTTCTTTCTGTGCCTCTTTAATCTTCACATGTATAGATGGTTGAACATTCATTTGAGAAAGATACGATTTTTCCCCTTCCATTATAATTCCAAGATCCATCCTTTGTAAATCCATAAATATTGGATCTTTTGTGATCCTCATCATGGATAAACTAGCATGGTCTTGTCGACTTAATGCATCTTCCACCTTGTTTGCTTTCCCAGGGTGGTAATGAATTGAGCAGTTGTAATCCTTAATCATATCCAAACATATTCTTTGGTGCATATTCAGCTCCTTTTGTGTGAAAATATACTTTAAACATTTATGATCATTATAAATATCACACCTTTATCCATAAAGATAATGCCTCCAAAACTTTAATGCAAATATTACCGCAGCTAACTCTAAATCATGAGTTGGGTAATTTTTCTCATGGATTTTCAACTGTCGTGAGGCATAAGCTATCACCATATCATTTTTCATAAGAACACACCCTATCCCCTTCTTGGATGCATCACTATAGATCACAAAACTTTCTCCACTATAAGGAAGTGTGAGTACAGGTGCACTAGATAACCTTCTTTTCAACTCCTTGAAATTATCTTCACATTCCTCCGTCCACATGTACTTAACTCCTTTTCGAGTCAACTTGGTGAGTGGATTAGATAATCGTGAAACATCTTTCACAAAACGTCGATAATATCTAGCCAAACCAAGAAAACTTCGGATCTCGGTTACTGTTGTTGGTCTTTACCATCTTTTGATAACCTCTTTTTTTGCTGGATCCACAGATATCCCTTCTTTTGAGATTATATGACCCAAAAATGCAACTTTTTGAAGCCAAAATTCATACTTGGTAAATTTGGCATAAAGCTTCTCCATTCTTATGGTATTCAATACAATTCTCAAGTGATCTTCATGTTCTTCCTTTCTCTTTTAATAGACAAGAATATAATCTATAAAGACTACCACAAACTGATAAAGATAGTCTCTAAAGACTCTATTCATCAGATCCATGAAGATAGCAGGGGCATTAGTAAGACCAAATGGAATCACTATAAATTCATAGTTTCCATACCTTGTACGGAAATACGTCTTTGGTATATCCTCCCTTTTGACCCTTAATTGATGATACCCTGAACGAAGATCAATCTTGGAAAAGTATTGAGCTTCGCATAGTTGGTCAAATAAGTCATCAATGCGCGGGAGAGGATATTTGTTCTTGATAGTGATCTTGTTAAGTTCTCGATAATCAATGTAGAGTCTCATTGATCCATCTTTTTTCTTAACAAACAGAACAGGTGCTCCCCAAGGTGATGCACTAGGGCATATGAATCCCTTATCAAGATTTTCTTGGAGTTGCTTCTTCAATTCCTACAACTCAATTGGGGTCATTCTATAAGGTGTCTTTGAAATAGGCAAAGCACCTGGTACGAGTTCTATTGAAAACTCAACGTCATGACTTGGTGGAAGACCCAGCAATTCCTCTGGAAAGACATCGTCAAACTCCTGTAAAATGGGCATATTCTTAATCGTGAGTTTCTCACCAACCATTTGAGATAAATAACCTTCATTTAGTGGAATCAAGACCCATAAGATGGAAGAAATTTCCACTGGAATGTTATGTTCATCCTTGCATCTATAGATGATCATAGATTGATCTGGAATATGAAATGTGACTTCCCTTATTTGGAAATTGATATGAGCTCCATATAGAGAAAGCCAATCCCTGCCAAGAATCACATCAAATTCCACTATAGGAAGGATCACAAGATTTTTAGGAATCACTTTACCACAAACTTCAATCGGAGAAGAATTGTAAACTTTTGATGCGACTGTTGTGCCATTAGGAGTTGTCACAGCCAACTCAACATCTAATTGTTGAGGTAATATAGAGATACCCTTAGAAAATTCTTCAGAAATAAAAGAGTGGGTGGATCCAGAATCAAATAAAACATTTTCTACTTTAGAGTGGATGGTAAGTGTACCTTTCACCACTTCGTTATCGTACTCCACATCGCTAATAGAAATTGCATGTGACTTTTCTTTGTCTTTATCCTTAAGAGTTTGTTGACGTTGATCATCATCAACAACCCTTGGATTAGGTAATTTATTGGCATAATTCCCCATCTCCTTGCACTTGAAACATTGAAGTGTAGTAGGTTCATTTTGTGTGTCCCTTCCTTTGTTTTCATCATTAGACATCTTCTTCCCATCATTGAGGCATTCAAATGCCCGATGCCCTTCCTTTACACATTTGAAACATTTACTTGTCCCTTTAAGACAAATCCCTCCATGTTTCTTTCCACACTTTGAGCATAAAGGAAATCTCATCTTCTTTTCAGTGTGATATTTAGATTTTCCTTTGAATTCCATTTTCCTCTTCTTATCAAACTCATATGACTGATGGGTTACTCCAATCTCCATCTCAAATTTGAGAGCACATCGAACGATTTCCTCGTAGCTATTGAAGTCCCTTATGGTTAACGCCCTTAGAAGACTTGGTTTTAAGACACTAAAGAATCGATCGATCTTACTCTCAGGTTGGATAATAATACCAGAAGAATACCTTGCAAGTCTTGTAAAATTTGCTTCATAGGTACCAACAGATTCATCATCCTTTTGCTTTAGTTCAAGAAACTCCTTCTCCATCTTTGTTCGAAGAATACAAGGGAAGTACTTATTGAAAAATATGTTCTTGAACTCTTCCCATTCCATGGAATCAATTTCATCTCTTTGCCTCATATTCTTGATAAGATTCCACCATTGATCAGCATCTACTTCCAAACGATATACTGCTAAGATTGCCTTATCATGTTCAGAACATTGAAGAACTGAAAATATCTTTTTAGTGGTACTGATCCATTGTTCAGCCACTAATGGATCAGAAGACCCGCTGAATGAAGGTGGACTCTGCCTCATGAAGGATTCAACAGAATGTTGCTCCTTCCTTTTCTCATTTGGAAGTCCTGCATGATTCATACCTTGAGAAAGTTGTGTGAGCATGGATACAAGATTTTTCATTCCAACTCTTATAACATTTGGTTGCTCATGGGGAAAATCATTGCATTTCCCATCGCATTCTGCATTAACACAGTTCCTTCGGGTTCCAGCCATTGACTAAAACAAAGAAGAATATTGTGAGCAACATTAATTATAATAGGAAAACCACATAATCAAGAATAACATTTCACACTTAAGGTCTTATCATAGGCTGTTCATGGCCATTTCTAAAACACTAAGATTGTGTTCTATGCTTAGACATATCCTTAGGTTTCTTACTAAGGCTTTGACATCCTAGTTTCCAAAGGTTGACTATACCTTTCCTCTCATACCAACTATAACGACCCATACTTTGCATACATTGTTAATACATCAAAATTGAAGTACACTTATTACAACATATAACAAAACCATAAAAGGACAGTATAGGTATAGTGTCTTTAGAAACTAGGAAACATAAACAATTGTTTCATAAATCATCTATGTTGTCTCCCATTTATTTCATCATATATAGAGTCCCTTTTTGGCATATCCTACTTAATATCCTTCTTCCTGACCTGGGGAAAAGAAAACATACAAAAGGGTGAGCTCAAATGCTGAGTAAGGGTAAACAAAAGAAATATCAAACATATCATATTCATAAGAACATAACATTTTGAAAATCTTATCCTGCAAAAGAGATCATAACATGGGATAAATCACAGAAGTGAAATGTAATTCCAATAATCATAACTTAAAACATGAAGCTTTGTGTCATACACACATAATCATATAAAATCGTTTCTTAGTAGTCAAGACTCATTTCCAAGACTATCTTAGTGGAAAAATCCCTTTTCTGAACTGAGTTCACTCCTCGTTTCAGTCCTGTTTTACTGAACCGGTTTAACCTTCCATTCTAGCCATGTCTATCTCATGAGATATAAATATTTACCCAATGAATTGGAGGGAGATATAGGTCCCACCCATCTCATAATTATATCATTCTTATGTGTGCCACAAAATCATAAACCATACATCATAGCATAACCCATGTAATAAAAATGGGATTCTTAAACATTGTGACATCATAAAACAATTCATATAAGATAAAGGAATTCATAAAAATAATTCCATCACAACATAATAAAATCAATGTAATAATAGGGATAGAAACATAACCCTATATTATCTTAGATGGAAAATAATTTTGATAAAACACTTGAACTCCATTCTTGAGGAAAATATCCTTTCTACTTCAAAACACTTTTTCTTTCTTAACATGTCATACAATTTTAAACTAAAAGTAGTTGATTAAAAATAAACTTGAAAAATTGTAAAGGAATCTTATTGTAAATAATGTTCTAAAAATCCATTCATGTCGTATAAGTTAAAAAAAACATTCTTCTCGTACTTTTTTCGGAAAGGTCAAAAAGTACCTCGTACGAAAAACGACAAAAGATTCCTTTCATATCTTTTACTAAAAACTCACAGAAGGGTAAAATTGGATATAAAATATTGTAGAAGGATATAAATATTACATATTGAGGAAAAATGGATGTGGATGATAAATATTCCCTAGTAAATTCTGAATTATAAACAATCTTGGATAAAAATGAGATTGTGAGATTTTCCCTTACCTTAGGTCCGATTTGCTTCGTAAGTATCTAAAACTCCTGTATAATGATTTAAATAATGTCATTGACTTATTCCAGAATCATACTTATTTTTATGATATCATATATGGTCATATTATTAGCTTTTTATTAGTAATATTTCATTCTTACTTGTTATTCGGGTGTTTATTGCTTTTTGTTCTTATGCGTGTTTTGTCAAATAAATTATTATTCTTCTTTTTAGGTTATAGATATCTCATTTATAGAATGTTATTAGTGTAATATATATCATATTAATTCATTAAATTTATTTATATAATCATTATGCAGTGATGATCATTTAGAACGAGTCACATCACATCGTGGAGACGGTATTCCGTACGTACGCACGAGCGATGATATCATTCCCATGATTCTGGAATTGTATTGGAGTGTATGTATACTATTTCAGAATCAATATCACTTTACAATAATCATATATATTCATTATTTACACCATTATACCCATCCAAGTAAGGTGGTGGTGGAAAATATATTACACCATGGCGTGGAGACGGTATTCCGTACGTACGCACGCACGGTGATTTCGTTTTCCGTAGGATGGATAGATGGTTAAATAGGGTTGTTTCATAATTATAATAACATATCAGTACATGAGTGATACTGATGTTATTACTTCATAATGAAACAACTAAATAAGAAGAAGTGGAAGAAGAAATAAAGTTGAAAGAATCAGTAACGGACATTACCTCTTCTTTGAAGTGCCTCTTTGAGACCTCCTCTTAGGGCACTAAAATTAGTCTTTGAAGAAGACCAGGACCTCTAAGATGTCTCTAGGGAAGTGGGAAAGTTAAATGGGCAGGGTTTGGCTGAGCTTGAAGGCTCAAGGTGGTGTGAGGAAGAGAGGGAGGAGGTGCCCTTTTATAAGGGAGGAGAGGGGCACCTTAGGAAATATAAGAAATATTAGTTTATATTAAATCCAAACCCCACTTAAAAACTTCCAAAATGACTCATATCCGAATATTAGATGAGATAGGGTTGTAATCTCATTAACCAATAAAATTTATACTTGTTAGGAATTTATTTTATACATTATCAACTTGATTTATCCTTATTTACCAATTTAATTTTATTTGTGGTAATAATATTATAAATTTTAAATTATTATAAATAATTACATATGTGTTGTGAATTTTCTATAATTTGACCCTTTATGACATTTTAGACCATATAAATTTTAATTTATAATTTTTAAATATTTTTGTGATTTTTAAACAATTTTATAATATGTTATTTTTATAAAATAACAATAGTGTCAATTTTGACACTATTAATTTATTTGAATTTAAATAAAATATATACAGAAGCTATGTTCAAAATAAAATCTTTAATTGATTTATAAAATGTCATATGTATCTAGAAAATTAGTGGAGCACATTAAATAGTTCATATAATATTTATTTTAATATTGTTAAAACCATTTATTGGATATTTTAATTAATAAAATAATTTCAACATCACTATTGTGTCATAATTAATGATAATTATTTAATCCCTAAAAATTATAAATAAATTCCTATGATGTATATAATTGTATTATCTTTCTGGAGACTATTCATGTTCCAAGTTTCATTAATTTTATCACTAAATTAAAATTATTATACTTATAATATTTAAGAAAGTGACATGTTGTCACTTTCTTTGGTTTTAATAACAATTAAATTATTTTCATGTACAAAAGTCCATTAAATGAATCTAATCCAACCCTTAGGTGATATGGGTCGACTTTTAGTCATCCAATAGGATTTGTTTCAGGTGTTAGGGTAATTTTATAATCTTATATTTACCCTTAATTACCCTATTTACCTTTAACTATGGTAAATAAAATTTACCGTAGTTACTATTCATAATGACCAAAAATAAAAAAGTATCCTATTAACATAATTTTGGCCCACTGATTCCAAATATGGAATCCATTTTTCAAAATTCAAAACACATAAGTTGCAGTAATTAATTTAAAATTTATCTCGTTGTTAAGAAAACGGGTTTTAGAAGTTAAAACATTTCCAAAGATTAAAATGTTTTTACCTATGAATTCAATGTGAAATTAATGATAGTGACATAAATTATATTAAATGGTAAAAATATATTCTATTTATACTTTAAAACCATTCAATATTATAATTTAACCATATAAATTATCTGAATTAAAAAAGTTATTTTTATTTAAAAATTAGCGTATTTTACTGTTCATCAAAATATGAAAGTTATCAGAAAAATATCAAAAATTTATCCAAAGTAAATTTTTATATCCTGATTACAAAGAAGAATTTTATTTTGTCAAATTAAACTTATAAACATTTCAAAAACTAGATTTAATGTGGGTGCGCCATCAAAAGGCGGAAAAACTGCATTTTTTGAAAAAATACTTATTTTACCCGAAAAATTTATTTTGTTCTTTTACCATGTTATAGAAAATGTGTAAGATGAATAATAATTTTATAAAATTAAAAATTTAGTTAATTCTAGTCCATAATAATATATCTTTGTTTAGTGAAACCTGGTATTGTGTACTACACACGCTATCGAGGAAGGTCGTGATTGCGTGTAATGCAAGTCAAGTCCGTATTGTGTTCTGTGAAAGATTCCTTTGGTGTTGTATATAACATAAAAATAAAATATTTCTCATAAAAGTCTCGGGTGTTACACTAAACAAAAATGAATCGGAGGATAAACCCTAGTAAAAAGGAAATAGAATTCCCCAGGGAGATCATCGGAAGAAATCAAAGGCTGGGAGGACTCACTAGCACCAGTGGAAGGAAACTGATGCGAGAGAAGAGGAGAGAGCTTGAGAGAGCGAGCCGGGAGAGAACGGTGCCATCCCGAAAACATTTTATAGTAATGAATCTTTGTAACACCCTAAAAATTTAGAATTCTATGCTCAATATCTTTCTTAATACACAACACCAAGCATTAAGTGAAGTGTGATATACTATTAAAATTTTATTATTTAATGTGATAGTTATCACCTAGCCGTCAGATTGGAGGGTATGTATACGATTGACCACATTTTAAAAAATATGTATAAATAATTTATACTATGAATTTTTTAATAATAAATAAGGACTCAAGTTTAAGAGAAGTCATTTTATGCTTCAAAAATGCATTTTTTTTAAAATAATTTTATTACATTTTGCGCATAAAAATGTTAATTAATTTATAACACTTTTAAAAAATTTATTTTTATAAAAGTAAAATAATTTTTAAAATTATAATATCAAAATTAACTTAGGGTAAAAGTTTTGTGATTTTTCTGAATTGATTGATTTTTCAGTGAATAATGAAAAATAATTATTTTTCAAATATTTTCATTTAGTTTCATTAAATCATGTAACTTAAATTTCTCATTAAATTTTTGGATTTGTTCATAAACTAAAATATAATAAATTTTATTTATAATAATCTAATAAAAAAATTTCATGATTTTGATATAAGTTAACTCTTAAAACGTATTTTTCTAAAAAAAATATTTTGCGTTACATTTTACACATTTATATTAAAATTAATTTATACCACTTCTAGAAAATGAATCATGAAAAATTGATACAATATTTATAATCATGAGGTTCAAATTTTTTAAATAGGACTCTTTTATTTTTAGTCATAATGAAAAGTAATCATTGTAAATATTTGTCACCTTGGTAAGGGTAAATCGTGTAATTAAGGTTAAAAATAATGTAATAAGGCCTAAAGCTCTCCCAAACACCTGTATTTGTTTTATTGGATAATTTTTTCAACGTTTAATGTTCAAAATTATAAAATGAGGAAAAAAATTCTACTTTTCTTTGATTATAAAATTTATATTATTTTATATAAATATAGTAAAAAATGTCACTCTATTGATTTTAATATCTAGAATATTTTGTGATAGGGAAAAAAATTATATTTAGTTATAAATTTTTATTTGAGATATAAGTGATTTTTTTATCATGTTGATTTATTTTTTATTTTTAGTGATGAAATAATTTCCTTAAATTTGTATGTAATGTCGACATAGTATTTCTTCAATTAATAGAAAAATAAAATAAATCATTTTAAAAAAACTTCAATTAATATTGTTTTGGTGAGTTACAGTGTCCCAAAAATTTTATAAATACATATTATATTTTAGGGATGTGTGAAATTATTAAATTCTAATTCCATATTTTTCTTGATATATTTAAATTCAAATTAAATGAATAGTGTCAAAATGACATTAATGATATTTTATAATAAACTATATTTTATTAAATGATTTAAATTCATAAAAATATTATAGTCATCCAAATTAATGAGATATGGTTTAAAATACCAATCATGTTCCACTTATGTGTCTCTTGTGATTTTATGATAATATTCTTGACCCTAAAAGGGTAGAAAACTTTTATATTGTAGTAATTATCAAAAGGGTTAACGGAGGGTTAAAACAAAGAGATAATGATGAAAACATAACCAAAAATTTCCAAATTTTATTGAATGGGATTATTTTGACTAATAATAATATTATATTTTAATATTATCAATTTTGAGACATTTTTTCATGAAAATTAATTTATATTAATCTAATAATTTAAGTAATTCTAAGAGTGCCCCTCGCCTCACTTATAAAAGGACACCCCTTCTCTCATATCATTATAGCACTTTAAGAAACCTATATTGACCAAAAACCACCCATTCATATTATAAAAATATTTAGACAAGTTTTATAGGTTCTTTTATTTCCAAAAAAACCAACCTTATGTCCTTTAAGAGGATATATAAAGGAGGTATATCAAAGAAGAGGTAATCGTCTTTACCAAATATTTCAAATTTATTTATTCTTCAACTTCCTCTAAATATATTTTAACCAATATAAAATAATAAATATTGTATCATCAATATAATTATATGTTATTATGATTATGGTACAACCATTTTATACTTATTTTACATCTTATGAGAAATAAAAACATCGCGCATGCATACGTGCAGACTATCGTCTCCATGTAGCAGTGTCATTCGTTTGTCATCATCATTTTACTAGGATGGTAATAAATATATAAAAAATTAATATATATGATATTTATGACATAATTTTTCTTATTTAATTATAATATCATATATATACATTCTTACCTTTCAATCCTTTCGTTCATGCGTACGTGTGGACTACTACATCCATGAAGTGATGTAATCAATTTTTCATTTACACTTTACATGAATGGTAATACATGTAGATTTAATGGATATATATGATATTTATATCGTGATTAAAATTATTTATATCATGTAACCATTATAATAGTAAAAGTAATGGAACGTTCATGAGAAAAGGTGCATGAGAAAATAAAGAAGTTAACACCTAAAGTATTGATAATAATGAAAGATTATTACCGAATGGGTGATAATATTTTATAAGAGGATCATATATGATATTATAAATATTATTATGTTATTATATAAATTAATAACATGTTTAAAACCATTATACATGAGGTTAAATTAGATTCTACTAAGGGGAAACGTGAGGTAAGGAATTTCATCTCAATTTTCCTCTATTAAAGAAAATTTTAGGAACCTAATTTATTTTATATGGTGTATATACTTCCCCTTTTCCATTTTATATCATGAATAATTAATTATTAATAGTCTTTTACATTTTAATGCAAATTATTTCATCCAATGGGATTTGTATTTAAAGTTACCAAGTGGTAAGGGGATTTCTTAACATGATTTTCATTCATTGGGTTATACTTCCACTTAATTAACTATGTTATGCCATGATTATATGTGAATTAAACTATTATTGAATTATATTGTATTTAAAAAAATTTATGTATTTTTATTTTTTACGAATAATCACTTCATTGATTAATTCTCACTTCAATGATATAATATTTTTATGGTATTTCACCTCAATTTTCACTCCATTGTGACATATTTGCTATTATAAACCTATTTACTTTTATAAAGTGTATATATTACCCCTTTTATGTATTTAACATAAATATATATTTATTAATTAATATTAATTTTTCAATTAAAGTGTATTATTTCAATAGTTTACAATTTAGAAGTTACCAAAGATGTAATAATTTATTTTACAAATATCATTTTTGGGATTTCTCTTATTTTCATTGAATGAATATTATAATTTATCCTTCCTAGACTCTATAAATTTTATTATACTCTACCTATTTAAGTAGTATCTATAAATTATTCCAATGTTTCCTATATTTTTCATTTGAATTTAGAAAATAAATGTTTAAAAGAAAATATGATCTTATTTACTTTTTTGATAGGGTATATATTTCATTAATATCCATATTATTCAAAATTATTTTACAAAAGTACTTTTTATTTACTCAAATTATTTGTCAAGGAAATTTTATGTTATATTTTACTTTTTAAAAGGTTTTAAAGTAATCTTACTAATGTTTTCTAAAAATTTCATTTTTGAATTTATTTATGAAAAGTCAAAAGGAACGTTTTTTTAATGTATACGGAGTTAACGGATGTTTCTACTACCATAGACATTTTAAGATAATTATCTTCTTATATATTTTTTAAATTTTTTAGAAAGAAAAATATTTTTAGAAATATTATTTTAATATTTCTCTTCTGTTTTAATTTATTATTCAAAATACATGAATTTATTTCAAAACATATATTTATGATGAATTTATGGTTATTTATCATATCTTGATTAATTTTGTGGTCATTAACTTTCTCTTGAAACATTAAATTTATTGTTCTCATTTTTCATTGGACATTACATTTGTATTAAATATATATATTCTTTGTATCATGGATATGACTATTTCTTAAACTATATATCGTTTCTACATATAGTTTTTTACTTTTATAGTTATTATATTGACTACAAAAATATTGATATTATGTATTCTTTACTCAATATGGATATTTTTTAATAAGACATATTTTTCCTAAATTAAATTGATTATTCAATATAAGATGAATTGAATTGTACATGCACTGATGGGTGGGGGAGATAATTATATAGCCTCTTGATGCATTGGCATGTATCATGAGACATACTAGTTGGATAGCCTTATTAAATGGTTTTTGGTGTATTGATACCCATAGTTTAATATTTCTTGGTGCAAGTCCTTTGTGGTAAATATATCATGATTTAAAATATCATGAGATCTAATATTATTCATTTTCATCTTTGATAATTCATTTATTATTATCCATGAGACTGATGGATCGATATTATCCATGGATTCATTTCATACATAATTGTTTGATTAAATGGAATGTGTTTTTAGTTATTTACCTTTCTATATTGATAATTCCTTATTTATTCATAATATATTCCATTATATATAACCCTTATTAAGAAATTTAGCTCAGTATTATTTTTTTCCTTTCCCCATTATATGAATAAGAAATATTTGAATGATTTACAAGGATGTTGAACATTTTCTTTTATTATATATTTTATTTACAATATAAAATGGGACTCATATATGTATAGAGTAATTTAAGACTGATGAACTATTCTATCCTTCAAGATGTGATATCTTGTATCTTATGCCAAAGTAATAAATTAGACAATAACTATGGGTTACTGGATTTGGGATGTTATAGTTGATATCAAAGTAAGTTTAGTAGTAACTTTGGGAACTAGATTTAGGAAAACTTAGATTAGGGAACATAACCATATGAAAGAAATTGAGGATAATTATAAGTATATTATAACATCTTAAAGTTTTCTTAAGGTATAGATTATGTGGATTTCCTTGCAATACATCCCTATCTAGATATTGTAAGTGGATGTGGTTTTGGAATAGATGCATCTATGGGTAACAACCCTAAAAAGATTTGGTTGAATATATCTCATCTATCATTCTGATAGATGGTGAGTGTGCCCTTCCATGCAGCTAGTTCAACACTCTCAGGAGATATCCTTGGGTTAATTCACTTTATATTTATAAACCATTATAAAGGATCTAAATAGATGATGATCATGAAAGACTTAGGTTAAAACTAAGGTGTCTTGTATTGAAAATAAGGTTTTGTGATTTAGAAGTCCTATAAATGATTTTCATGATTATATTGTTTCTAAAAATGATTATTATTACTCATAATATGATTTTTGGTTTTATTCAATGGCTAGAAATATGAGGAATCATGTTAAAACTAAATGTGATGGATGATGTGGTGATTATGGGAAACCAAATTGGATGATAACTAGAGAGAAAGATATTGTGATTATTCCTATTTAGTTATCATGATATATTATTACTAACCTCAACCTTAAACAACTCTTAGACTGAACAAAGAAGATAATAATATAGTTCGCTAAGAACTTGGGTGGTGGAGACCATGTAGTAAATAAGTATCAATTTCCTTCATGTCAGAAGTGTGGAAAGATACCCCCTAGAGAATGTATCAAAGGAATATAAAAAATATATATGTATAAAATATGGGTATTGATCAATGATTTTTTTTGGTAAAAATGAAGTGTTTTATAGAGTTATATTAAGTTCATCATAAGGGACTATATTTATCCATTGCCTTATGTGTGGGGAACATGGGAATTATCTGATTCAATGCCCTAATCCAAGGGTTGACTCCTAGACCAAGGAAGGACTAATGTTATGACCATCATCAAAGTGAATGTATTGAAGTGTTTATGTATTTTTATTCAGGAATTATGTCATAGAATTATTATACCAATGATATTCTAGTTATAATAACCATGAAACATCTATTGATTGTTCTGAAATAGATTTTCCTTAAGGATTTAAAAAAATATGTTGAATATTACCAATAAGCAAGAAAATTGATTAAGTGGTAATGTGATATTTTTAGAGAATGTATGATTAAGGGAAAAATAACCATTAATATGTGTCTGATGTTGAATTAATAATTTTTTTCAGATAAAAAGATGATTGAATTAAATGGGATAGTATTGGTAACCTTAAAATTGGTGAGTGATTTGCTGAAAATGTAATTTAGGTCATCTTTGATGAAGTTTATTACATTTTTGAATTTATGGAATGTATTCAATAGTCTATAATTTTATTTGAATAATAAAGGTTGATTTATCTTTTGGAAGTACACATGATTTTATTGTGGTTTTATGGTGATTTGCGTTATTTATGCAGAATATTATCATTTTTTAGAGATTATATGATAGATAATATGCATTTTTATATATGAATTTATGAGTGATTAATATTTTCTAGTGATAAATGTTAAATTTATCTCGTGAGAATATGTTATCAAATATTTTATATTTTTGGGTTTTTAATTTTTTCATACATATTTTGGAGGAGTCTTAAGGATAATTATTTATTGAATAGATTAAGTTGAACCTTAGGGGTTATTACTGATGTTTTATAGATTAATGTATTATATTGGATAATTTTTTCTAACAATTTTGGTTTTTTAAAATATTTAGAGAAAAAAGGAATGACTTAATTATTTTATGAATCTTATGATTTGTTAAAAGTTGATTTTAGTGCTTCAATAATGAAAAATTCATCTTGAATATTAATTTCATGAAGTAAAATATAAAGTGTAAATTCATCAAATCACAACCAAATGATGAAATCACTCCTATAAAATAGATGTAGGTTCCAGGAATAGTGGAAGTGCCGAGATGGGTGATAAACCAAGAAGGTTTTTTCAATCTGATTCATCATTGATAACATTGTACATGACATTAATTCCATGACCAATGAAACTTTTCCATTGGATATCAACATATAGAAACCCAAAATCCTAGAGAGTATATTTTCACATTAAATTTAGAATTAGTTCATTTCATATCAAGAGAAATGGTTACCTCATCTTAGTATCTTTCTCTGATGATGATGCTCATATTTTGAAAAAAACCGTATCAAATTACCTTCATTATTTTAAGAGGATACAAGTGTAAAATCCCTCTAGTGGTGATCCATGTGTGCTTCTTTGATCTTTTAGTGATGCCAATTCATTTCTAGGTGCTAGCATAGAGAATCAATTGTCTTATGTTGTTCGTATTGATCACTTATAATTCCTTATATCTTAAAGTAATCTCTCTAGTGCTTCTTGTTCTTGAGAGGAGGGAGGAAGATGAATAGATAGAGAATTCGGTTGTGGGAAATGACTCTCAAATATCAATTAATTCGACATAATATACATAACCATCTATTTATAGATCTACGTTTTAGGTTAAAATATTGTTTAATTGTCTATCAAACCTTAAATAATATAATAATTACTAATAAACATCATTCCATATAACAATATTATTGTTATTATTTTATGGCGTGTGTTAACTCATGGAACAATAAAAATTATTTACCGGCTTGAAAATAAATAGTTATCATCAGAAACGATCTTGGTATCCTCCAACTCCTCAAAATTTATTAAATATTCAAATAAATATTTAATTAAATATTTCATTCATCAATAAATAAAATAAATATTTTATTCCCAACGTAGTGAATAAATATGTATTAAATATTCGTGTAATCAAATATATTATTTATTAATGAATAAATAATTATTTATTACCTTGTGAATTTTAGCTATCAATAAAACATAAATAAAATTATTCCTTAGTCCTTAGAATAATATTTTTTAAAATAATTACATAAAAATATAATTTAATTGAGTTCAATGGAAACACTTTGTGTGTGACCCTCTAGGATTCTTTCTCATTAACATTAGGTGGGCTAGCCAAAAGTCCAAGATTTCTCTCTAGAAACTGGTCAAGGAACCCATGGGAAAGAAATTAATGTCACAACTTCAATAACCACATATGAATGCTCATTGTGTAATATCATCCCTTTTTCACAATATCTCATCAATTATGTTGCACATCTATGTCATCAACCTATATGATCGATACATATTTCTTTAACAACATGAAATAAACATGGTGTTACACCATGGACATGAAATTTAATGTGACATTCCTATTTGAATAAAAGGGATGATACATAAACTACCCTAAATATGGATGGAACAAATTATTCCCCAACTTATTCATTAATAACATGCCACTAATGATGCACCCAACGTATCCAAATTTTACATGAACTATATCATCAAGTCTTAATAAATACATATAAGTTCACGATTTGTTACATATATTGATAATAATCTTAAAGTCTAAGTACCATTACATATGATCACAGATAGGAAAATATGATGACACCAAAACATAATGAATTAATACTAGAGAGTATGTTCTCATAATCTACCATATTAGAGATTACCTAGTTAAAACTTCATAACAAGAAGTTGCATCTGCTTATGAGTACTCACATATGATAGTCACATTCTATTTGGATCATAATATAACATTATCTGACCATAGAACTATATTTAAGAATATTTTCATGGAAATTTTAGGTTCGTATCATATCAGGAACCACTACAACCTTATCAATATGATAGATGATCTAATCCATTATTACATTAAATTCATTCAAAACAATAAACAATAAGTAATAACATGTTTTATAAATATTAAAATTTTAAAATATATATGTAATAAAAGTAAAATTAGTTGGTTCTAGAAAACTAACTCCAAAAAACTCCCACTTGAAATAAAGCTAACTCCCTATGAATTTAAATCCACTAGAAATCACATAATAATCATGTTTCTAATAAATAAAGGCTTTATTCAGGGGTTCTGCCATATTTTTTTCCATGGAAATACTACTCACTACAGCCCCACCTCTCTGAGAAAAATCTCTCAAGGGATGATACTTCCAAAGTATGTGTTTCGTCCACTAATGTGACCTTTTCTCTTTTACGATATAAAATGCTACAGTATTATCACAATAGAGTTTTATAGGATATTTACTTCTAGGTATCACATAAAGATATTGTAAAATTTTCATATCCGTACTGCTTCTTTATCTTCCTAAAAAGATGCAATATACTTAGACTCTACTTTAGAATTTGCTACTATAGCCTAATTTGACCCCTTCCGTCTCACTGCACCTCTATTAAAAGTGAATATTTATCATATTTTAAAATTTTATATCATCTTGATCTATTTGGAAACTATAATCTTCATGTCCTATAATTAATATTTCCAAAACTCCTATATATACTAGAAACATATCCTTAGTATACCGCAGATACTTAAGGATGGTCTTGACCTCCATCCAATGGAAGTCACCTGGTTCATCTTGATATATTCCTACTACACTCAAGGTATGGGAAACATCTAGCCTAGTACATAGTATATCATACAGAACTATCCCAATCACTGACGTGTATAGAATCTATTCCAACCTTTTTCTTTTCTCATTTTATGAGGACACATGTTCTTGGAAAGGTGAAGGTCATGTGACACTACCAACAATCTTCTCTTGGATTGTTTCATACTGAATCTCTTCAGAATATTTTAAATATATTTACCTTAACTTAGGTCGATCATCCTCTTGGATATATCCTGATAGATCTTGATCCTAAGAATATATACTCCCTCACCTAATTCCTTTGTGGAAAATTATTTATTTAACTTGGATTTAACGAATTGTAAGACTGGTATTTTATTTATAATAAGTAATATGTCATCAACATATATATTAATAAAATGAATAAACTCTAACTAAAACACTTGTAGACATAAGGTTTTCATTTTTTCTTTATGAAACAAAATTATATTATGGCATCATCAAACAAAATTTTCTATGCCTTGGATGCTTGCTTTAATCCATAAATAGATTTTTTTAATTTTCACACCTTTTTTCATCCTTTGGAATCACAAACCCTTTGGGTTGTTTCATATAGACATCTTCATGAAGGTTCCCATTAAGTAAGGCTATTTTGAAATTCATTTTACAAATATCATTTTCATGGAAGGCTGCAATGGAAAGTATAATTCTGATGGATTTCACCATTGAAACTGGTGTCAAAACAATTATCGTAATCAATGCCTTAATAGTGTTTAAACCCTTTTTAAACCATCTATGACTTATAGGTACTGACTTAACCATACATTTTATATTTATTCTTGAATAACCATTTACAACCAACATGATTTACATCCATTGAATTATCTTCCAAAATATAAACTTTGTTTTGGTACAAGAGATCCATTTCAGATTTCATAGTTTCTTACCACTTGGAAACATTTGTTCCACTAAGTACTTTCTTATAGTTTAGAGGATAATTATTATCAACTAATAATGAGTCATCATACTCAATGACAAGAACACCATACCATTATGGCTCTCTAACCTCTCTTATGATCCTATGCAATATTTGTGTCTCTAGAACAAATTATTCCATAGGGATTTTTGGAATTTTTTCTTGTTCCAACTCTTGTGTATCTTTAGCCTGAAATTCATTTAATTCTATCTTGCTCCCACTATCTCTTTTGTATAAATGGTCCTTATTATGGAATATGGGACAAAGTTTAACCAAAAACCTTTTTTTAGAAGGATTGTATAGGTAGTATCCTCTTGTTTCCTTGGGATATCCTATAAAGATACACTTTGTTCCTTAGGGTGAAATTTTATTACCTAAAGAGTCCTTAACAAATGTCTCACATCACCACACAAGTAAGTATGACATCATGGGTTTCTTTCTATTCCACAATTGCTATGGAATACCATTTCATACTTTATTTTACACTCGGTTTAGTATGTATATTTTTGTGTGTAACGTGTATCCCAAAAATGATAATGGAAGACTCTGATGACTCAACATTGATCTCACCATTTCCAACAAGTTTTGGTTTCTAATTTTTCATAAATAATTCCACTAAGGTGTATAATGAGGTGTAAGTTGGGATAGGATCCTAAACTCTCATAAATAATCAATGAGACATGCGAATGTTTGGGAAAAAATTAATATGGTATAAGTATACAGTGTGTTTTATAACATCATAATGACCCAAAAGTGATGTAATATATACCATATAAGTTATCCATGACCAAATATATGTTTACCCATTAAAATAATTTCTTTTGAGGTTATTTTATTAATTTTATAAATACTTTATAAATCCTCAAAAACCTATATTATAATTTAAGGTTTTAAAATAATTTCTTTATAAACATGAATCACTTACACATAAGAAAGGGTAATATTTTAATAAAACAAATAGAGGTAAACCATGGTAAGGTTTGTTGTTTTTATCATTTTATTGTATAGATTCCAAAACATATGTTTGGGAAATAATAAAGAACTCCCCTCTTTTTTCCTATATAAATTCACCCAAGCTCCCATTCTTATTCACTAAAAAAATATGGAGAACAGCTTTACTCTTCCATATTCTCTCTAGAGTCCCCCAAAGGTACCCCCAAGCTCTCAATAATCTCCTCCCAAACTTTTGGAATCATTGTATCAAGGTAAGGGATCTCCCTCTCTTCTTTTTTATTCAATAACCTCTTTTATGTTATATCTCTTAATTTCCATTTGTTCTTGTTTGGGTATGTAATTATACATCCCTCATAATTAAATTTTTATTTCCATGTGATGATTGAACCCTTTCACTCTCATTATTCCCTCCCATGAACCTTTATGTACACCTGTTATGATGCTGAAATGTTCCTACAATTTTCCATACCAAAAGTGAGAGAATTCTCCCTCTTCTTTTCAATTCAAGAACCTTCATTATATTTAGCCTTTTTAAGATCAATTGGTAATTATTTCATGACCTTATAAATATCTATATATTTTCCAATTGTTTTTGTAATAATGATAGATCATTTATCCCCTCTCAATATAGTGTTTTCCTAAGTCATTACTATGCTGAAATCTTTTCTTTACCCTCTTTATTCAAGCATATTCTTAATTTAATTCCTTTTATTTTAAATTCCTAATGATGGTGTATGATTTTACACATACATATTACTATCCATTTGACGTAAAAATAATTATAGACTCCTTTTTATCTCATTAAATCATTTTTAGGAATCATTGATTATTGTCGTTATGCTACCAAAATTTCAACACGATTTTCCATGCCAAACAAATGTGCAGTGAATACCCGTACCCATTTCCTATCATGGGTGTTCACCTTTATTAACTTCTACCTATTTTATTGGGTAATTCCATGTATGTATTCCACACTCCTTTATCATGGAATAAAATTTGATGAAAAATAATTTCATGTTGTATGATCTATGTGGCACACTTATGCATGTGAATAATGTGAAAGTGATGGGTGCACCCAAGATTATATAGTGCTTCAATGTATTGGGTAATGTATTAGTAACATGATATGTCATTAAAGGGATTAGGGGATGAACCTAATCTATCACAGAAATTTTTCCACCATGTTATTATGTCTTGGTCGTTATACTTGACTTATATTTATGATTCATGTTTAAAGTTGTTTCCACATTTCCCATGTTTCCGTTATGTTACCATGTTATGTCATGCATCATTGTTCATTTTTATGATTCTCACCCATTTTATGTCCATTTAAATTACTATTAACTAACATGTAATTATTCCTCCATGTTATTCTTTGTTAATTCCCTTTCTAGGATTTATAGCTCACCCCTTTCTTATGTATGACCCCAGGTTATCCCATGTAATTTCAAAAGATACATAATTTTAGAAGCATGTTAAGTATGTAACGACCCAAACTTTTGAATAAATTTTATTTCCTACTTTTTTGTGTTATTTAATTTTATACTCCACAAAACTATATCCTTTAATTAATGAAGTGAGACCATTGGGTTTCAACTGTTATATGACTGTTGGTCAATATGACCATTGGAAACTAAAATCTTAACATTACAATTATTTTTTATAAATACAAGTGATCATTGTTAATTAATACAGAAAGAAGATTTGATGGCCTCATCTAGTAGACTCAAGTCGTACAAAGCCCATCTATCAGATATCGGGAAGAAGGTAGAATCTTTGGGCTTTGCTCTGGACCAAGCCCAAGCTGATCTTCAACATGTGAAGCTTGAACGGAATCACCTAAGGGATAAGTTCAAGCTATTTAAATCACCACTCAGGAAATATTTTCTAAGCTTTCCCAAGATTCTATCACCATAGCACACCTTACACTTAGGTCCTACACAGGTGTTATAAGGGGCTATGTAACGTGACCTTAGTTACTTGTGTAAACCTTTTGTATAAGTAAAATTGTTATTTATTATTATGGAAAAGTTGGGGAACTCAAATATCCAGATAAATGTAGGATGAATTTATAGTTCCATATTACTAATGAATTTATGGAAAAAATGGTATTTTTAAATATTAAGGTAAACTTTAAATAATTAATAATGTGAAATGATTTTCAACAAATGGTCTTCTATAGTTGTGATCAGTAATAAATTTTTAGTCTAATAAGATCAACATGATTTTTAGTGCATAGTAAAGTATGAATAGTAACATACCCTTATTAATAGTAATTAATAGTAAATTAGCCAAAAAAAATAGAAACATAACCCATGAATGTATAAATACAAATTAGACATCTTCAAAGTGAAAAAAATGATCATTGTATAAGTTTTTTTATTCTTATAGGTCATAAATATTTTATTTACAATTTTATAATTAATTTAATAATTTAAAATGAAAATTTATTTTCATAAAATTTAATCATAAATTTTTACTTTATTGTCTTATGGTTATACGATAATTTTATGGGACCTTGATTACTTTTTCAAGGTATTACAAAATAAGTTATAGTTTTAGAGTTGTTTTTTTAATAAATAATGATTTTATTTAAAAATTAAATTAAAAATATTTAAAAATATATATATTTTCATAAAATTGAGTTCATTTTTTAATTTAGATCATTGATATTAGTTTAGGGTAAATTTTTGGGGTTTTCTGAAACAGTTGAATTTTCAGTGAATAGTAAAAATGCAGTTTTGAGTTTCGGGTCTTTAATGACATCATTGATGATGTAATTATGATGTAATAATTTTTGTAGACTTTTAAATAGTATTATATGATATTAGGTGTCCCAAGTGGCCAATAACATGGGCAAATACCATAGGCAAGCCCATGGTTTTGCAAATACCACTGATGAGGTGTCCCGTGGAAATTAATTAAATATTCCCCCACTTTTCCTATAAATACCAAGTAATTCCCTCATTCATTTCATTCAAAAATCCTCCTCAACGAAAATCTTGTATTTCTACCTCACAAGGAGTCCTCACAAGGTTCCCTCAATGCCCCCAAAGTCTCAACCTTAAAGCTTTCGAAGTTACTCTTCAAGGTAAGGGAACATTTCATCCTCCTCTTTTTAGTCATGATTTCCTTTATGTTATGTCTTCTAGTTTCCATATTCTTATGTGGGGATATGTTATTATATATTATTATTACTTTTAATTTCATTTCCAAATTATTAGATACCCTTTCCTCTCTCATCAATTTATTTTCTTAAATTTTTAGCGACGTCGTTAGGCTGCCGAATTTTTCATAAAAGAAATAGCATCTTCTCTTTTCTTTCATGTTTCCTTTTCATGTAGTATTTCATTATAATATCCATAACAGGATCTTATTATGTAAACATTCTGAATTATGAATTATTTATAAGTGTTTGACTCTTTTCCCCTCTCTTTTTAATGTTTTCTAAAATGATGTTATGTAGTTGTTATGCTGCAGAATGTTCGTCTCAAAAACTCTCTTTTTCTCAAGAAATTATCTTGTATTATTTTCTATGGATACCCAATTCTATTTTCATTTCTAGGGGTATTCATCAATACATAAAATTGATCTATTTTATTCTTTAATTGACATACATATAACCCTCACTCCCTTTCTATGGGTTATAAATGACATAATGATCTTATTTTTAAGTACTTTTTAAGCATCACGGTTTTGACATGAAACCCATTTCTTTGATTCTATTTGGGTTATTTATGAAATTTTTGATTATGATCTATGTGTATCACATGAAAAAAATGCATATTAAGTGTTCTCCCTGATATCAATTTAATGCATTGGGTAAATAATTAATCTCTAAAGATGACAAGTTACACGATACCTTGGTGAATAATCTTGGTAATATTTTTATGACACATGGGAATGAACCTTGGTGATATGTTCATGAATTTATAAATTAAATGTTATATCCACATATTCAATTTGTTATTAATGTTATTTTTATTATGATATTCCTCTTTTTTCATTTCTCATGTCTTGTGGTTTTCATCAAGTTTTTATTGATATCATAAGTAAATTGATTCCATGGTTTTCCTTAGTGGGACTTCTGCTCACCCTTTCATTGGATGTATGTCTCCAGGTTATGGGATGAAATAATTGTACTTAGGAATAACTTATGATGAATCGATACAAGTGGATTATAATAATTTTTTATGTTTACATGTTTTATATTCCTAATTTCCAAGACACTAGACTTTAAAGATCCTATCTTTGTAAAATATAATGAAAAGTTATGTAATAAAAAGGTGGGATTCCATAGTTGGTATCAAAGGATGGTTTAGTTATTTATGGAAATTAGTCTATGAAAAATTTAGTAAGAACCCTATAGAAAATTTTAAATATAGTAAAACTTCCTGGTATTTTGTTGAGTATTGAGTAAGTGGTTTATCAAGAAAATACATCCTTGTCTAGATACAAGCAGGTAGAGGCAGATTTGGCACAGATGTACCTAGGAGTGAAAACTCTGACAAGGAGTTTCGGGCTTGACCTGGGGTATCTTGGTACACGAAAATGGGCCTTGTTGCACTATTGGTTACAACACTCCTGGGGGATATGTTTGGTTAATCATAAGCTTTTTATGAATCATTTTGAAGGATTTATAGGGAAATGTAATTGTTTAAAGTATGAAGTTTTAAGACATAAAATCCTTTATAGTTAAAATATTTGTAAATAAAATAAGTTTGTAACTAAGGATTTATTATTTTAGAAAATGGTAATAAATTGTAGGAACTGTGCAAATGGTGATCGTAATAGACCATGCACTGACGTCCCTCTGATGGAAGTCGGAATGGAAACTTTCATGTGAATGATGAACTAACTGACTTAGGTTATGGGAAATAACTTGAATCAAGCTGAGAGACTAATCTCACCATGAAAGAAATAACTTTTTGTTGATTCCTTTATATTTCAAAGTCCACCAACCTTCAGTGAATCTATCAACCCACTAATTTCTGAATAGTGGATCAGCTCTATCGAGAAGATATTTTCTATACTTCTTTGTTCTGAACAAGATAAGTTTACCTTGGATTTTTATCGCTTAGAGGGAGAAGTTGATCAGTGGTGGTAATTGATTAGAAACACAAGGCCAAGATTAAAAGTTGAATATATGTAGTGGGAAAAGTTCATAGGGATATTCTTCAATAAGTATTTTCCTCAATCGATGAGAATAAGAATGGAGAAGTAGTTTCTTGAGCTAAAGTAGAAGGAGAATGAATTTGTGGGAAGATACGAGATGAACTTCAAAAGGCTTTCATGTTACACCTCTAGCTTTGTCATGGATTCAAATGTTAATGTTGATAGATTCTTCTGTGGACTGAGACCTCATGTGTTGAAGAATCTATCCAACTAATATTATGATAGCTATAAGGAGATCATGCGAAGTGTGATGAAAGTCAAACTGGAGTTTGGTGTGATGCAATGGTCTCATAAATCCAATGACAAGAAAAGATCTATGGAACCAAGATTAGGGAGGAGCTTCGATCAGGGAAGAGGTGGAAAGCAAGTGCAACGTCCCACGTGTAATAAATGGGGGAAGAAGCACTCGGGAAACTGCTTGCTCAGGAATGGGAAGTGATATAAGTGTTGAAGAGATGGTCATATCACGTAAAATTTTCGTAGTGAGATGAAGCCTTAACTTACCAACACTAAAAACAAGGGGAATATGGTGGAGGCCCTACCTTATTTCCAATGCTATAAGGGTGGAAAACTTGGGAACTTTGCCAATCACTGTCCAAATCCAAGGGCAGTGGAGGGGAATCACCATCAGCCTCAGCAACGGCCAAGGGAACAAGGTCATACTTTTACAATCACTACGACTGAAGTTGAAGCACCAAATGATGTGGTGGTAGGTACTCTTATTGTTCTCTCAAAGCTATCAAGTAATTTTCTTATTTTGATTCTATACATTCCTTTATTTCATTCAAGTTTGCAAAGAATTTAGAATCAACCCTAGATTTGATAAACGTAGAGTTATCAGTCAAGACTCTTGGTGGGATTATCCAAGCATCTTCAGTGTTTAGAAACTCTAGTATTTACTTTGGTGAGCACAATCTTATCGAAAATCTAGTAGTCATTCCCATGATAAAATTCGACATTATACTAGGGATGGATTGGATCTCAAAGTATAATGCTAAGATCAAATTCAGAAGCAAGTAAATCTCAGTAGTATTGAATGGAAAACCTATGGTTATCTTCCAAGGAGAGATATATCAACCTAATCTTTATCTAGAAGAACCTCATATATCCTTCTTTATAGATTTTATCGTTGAAGAAGATGAAGTAAATGAGAGTTTGAGGATAGAAAATTTCCCCATCATCCAAGAATACATTGATGTATTTCCTGAGGAGTTACCAGGACCTCCCCCAGAAAGAGAGGTAGAGTTATCCATTGAACTCGTACCTGTATCCCATTCGATATCAAATACCCCATATAGGATGTAAAATGTCGAGCTGGAGGAGTTAAAGAAACAACTCCAAGATATTTTAGAGAAGGGTTTTATCTGACCAGGTGTGTCTCCTTGGGGATCACATGTTCTCTTTGTGAAGAAGAATGAAGGATTGATGATGCTATGAATTGATTATAGAGAACTGAATGAGAAAACAGTGAAGAAAAAATGCCCTCTTTCAAGAATTGATGTCTTATTTGACCAACTTCATGAGGCTTAATTCATCCCTAAGATTGATCTTCGATTTGGTTATCATCAATTGAGGGTGAAGAAAGAAGATATTCCAAAACCTGCCTTTTGATCAAGATATGGGCATTATGGGTTTTTTTATTCCCATTGGACTAACTAATGCACCTCCTATTTTTATATATTTGATTAATATAGTCTTTAAGGTCTACCTTGATAACTTTTTGGTAGTTTTTATAGATGATATTTTGATATATTCCAAAAGTAATTAGTATCATGAGGATCATCTAAGGGGTATTTTGCAAACTCTGCAGAAGGAGAGGATTTTTGGGAAGTTCAGCAAATGTGAATTCTGGTTACAAAAAGTTGATTTATTGAGGCACATTGTAACAAATGAATGAATCATAATTGACCCTAAAAAGACAAAAGTTGTAGAGGAGTGGCCTCAGCCTACAAAAATAACTGAGATGAATAGTTTCATTGGATTTGCGGGATATTATAGGTGGTTTGTGAAAAAATATTCATGGATTTCTAATCCATTAACCAAGTTAACTTGAAAAGGGGTCAAGTTCATTTGGACAAAGGATTGTGAGGAAAGTTTCCAAGAGCTGGTGAATAGATTGGTTACTGCGCCCATGTTAACTCTACCCTCAAGTGGAAAAGGATTCATTATTTTTAGTGATGCATCTATAAAAGGGCTTGGGTGCATCCTCGTAAAAAAATGATAAGGTCATTTCTTATGCATCTCAGCAGTTGAAGACTCATGAGAAGAACTATCCTATGCATGATCTAGAGCTGGCTATAGTCGTTTTTTCTTTGAAGATATGGAGGCATTGTCTTTATGGGGAGAAATGTGATATATACACAGACCATCAAAGTTAGAAGTATATTTTCACACAAAAGGAATTGAACATGAGACAGAGGAGATGGTTGGAACTTCTCAAAGACTATGATTGTTCAATTCATTATCATCTCGAAAGAGAAAACAAATTTTTTGATGCATTAAGTAGGAAATATCCAATTTTTCTTTCGATGATGAGGATTAAAAGAGATCCTTTGATCATTGATCTAGTAAATCTAGACATGGGAATTATAAGGGAAGGGATATCATCAACCCTAACCCAAATGATTTCTCAACTATCATTACTAGAGAAGATCAAGAAATCTCAGAAATAAGATCCTTTGTTACATAAGAAGTTTGAGGATTTGGAGGATGGGAATTTTCCTGAGTTCAACATTGATCAAGAAGGTGTACTGAAATTTCATACAATACTACGTATTCTATCTATTCTAGAAATAAAAAAGGATCTGATGGATGAACCTCATAGATCTACTTTCTCTATACATCATGGAAGCACAAAAATGTATAGGGACCTTCGTGATCATTATTTGTGGGATAATATGAAAAGGGAGATTGCTGACTACACTTCAAGGTTCCAGGTATGTCAACAAGTGAAGGCAGAGCGGCAACTTCCTAAAGGGGTATTGAAACCACTACCCATACCAGCATGGAAGTGGGACAATATCACTATGGACTTCGTCACGGGTCTCCTAAGAACATAAAAAGGAAACAATGTGATATGGGTTATTGTGGATCATCTCACCAAGACTACCCATTTTATCTCTATTAAGTAAGATTTCTCTCTTGATCAACTTGCTATGATTTATGTGAAGGAAGTGGTAAGGCTGCATGGAGTTCCACTTTCTATCATATCTTATTGTGATCCAATGTTCGCATCAAAATTTTGGAGAAGTCTTCAACATGCTCTGAGTACCGAATTGAATTTTAGTGCAGCCTATCACCCCCAAATTGATGGCTAATCTGAAAGGACTATTCAAACACTCGAGGATATGCTGAGAACATGCTCAATAGAATTTAAGGGTGGATGGGACCAACATCTCCCTTTAGTTGAGTTCTCTTACAACAACATCTTCCACTTGAGCATTCAAATGGAACCCTATAAATATCTATATGGTAATTGATGTAGAACTCCTACTTGTTGGCATGAAGCTAGTGAGAGAAATATTCTTGGGCCTGATCTTGTGTAGGAGATGACAGAAAAAGTCCATGCCATCCAGCAAAACATTAAGGCTGCTCAGAGTTGGCAAAAGAGTTATTCCTACAACCGTCGAAGGGACTTGGAGTTTGATGTTGGTGACAAAGTCTTTATTCAAATTTCACCTTGGAAGAGAGTTGTGAGTTTTGGGAAGAAAGGGAAGCTCATCCCTAGGTAAATTGGACCCTATGAAATCCTTGATCGCGTGGGAGCAGTGGTCTATCGTCTTTCACTTCCTCTAGATCTAGCACAAGTTCATGATGTCTTCCACATATCCCTCTTGAGTAAGTACATACCTGACCTTTTACATGTACTAAATACAGAGGTTGTACAACTAAAATATGACCTTTCTTATGAGGAGAAGTCGGTGGAGATCTTGGATCGTAGAGACAAGGTTCGACACAACAAGACTACCCACCTTGTTAAGGTTTTATAGAGGAACCACAAATGTGAAGAAGCCATGTGGGAACCAGAGGAGTCTATGAGGCAAAAGTACCCACACATTTTCTCTTCTGAGGGTAGGAGTTAAAATTTCATGGATGAAATTTCTTAAGGGGGGAATAATGTAACGACCCTAACTTTTGAATAAGTTTTATTTCCTAATTTTGTGTGTTATTTTATTTTATACTCCACAAAACTATATCCTTTAATTAATGAAGTGAGACCATTGGGTTTTGACTGTTATATGACCATTGATCAATATGACTATTGGTCAATATAACCGTTGGAAACTAAACTCTTAACGTTACAATTATTGTTTATTAATACAATTGATGTTGGTTAATTAATACAGAAAGAAGAGTATATGGCCTCATCCAGTAGACTCGGGCCGTACGAAGCCCATCTGTCAGAGCTTGGGAAGGAGGTAGAATCTTTGGGCTTTTCTCCAGACCAAGCCCAAGATGAGCTTCAACATGTGAAGCTTGAACAGAATCGCCTAAGGGAGAAGTTCAAGCTTATTGAAATCACCACTCGGGCAATGTTGTCTGAGCCGCCCCAAGATTCTATCACCATAGCACACCTTACACTTAGGTCCTATACAGTTGTTATAAGGGGATATATAATGAAACCATAGTTACTTGTGTAAACCTTTTGTATAAGTAAAATTGTTATTTATTATTATGGAAAAGTTGGTGAATTTAAAATATCTGGATAAATGTAGGATGAATTTATAGTTCCATATTACTAATGAATTTTAGAAAAAAAATGGTATTTTAAAATATTAATGTAAACTTTAAATAATTAATAATATGAAATGATTTTTAAAAATGGTCTTATATAGTTATGATCAGTAAGAAATTTAGAGTCTAATAAGATCAACTTAATTTTTAGTGAATAGTAAAGTATGAATAGTAACATACCCTTATGAATAGTAATGAATAGTAAATCTGCCAAAAAAATAGAAACATCACCCATGAATGTATAAATACAATTTAGACATCTTAAAAGTGAAAAAACAATCATAGTATAAGTTTTGTTATTTTTATAGGTCATAAATATTTTATTTAAAAATTCATAATTAATTTAACAATTTAAAATGAAAATATATTTTCATAAAATTTAATCATAAATTGTTACTTTATTTTCTTATGGTTATACGATAATTTTATGGGACCTTGATTACTTTTTCAAGGTGTTATGAAATAATTTATAGTTTTAGAGTTATTTTTTTAATAAATAATGATTTTATTTAAGAATTAAATTAAAAATATTTTAAAATTTTATTTTCATAAAATGGATTTCATTCTTTAATTCAGAGCATCGATATTAGGTTAAGTTAAATTTTTGGGATTTTTTTGAAACAGTTGAATTTTCGGTGAATAGTAAAAATATAGTTTTGAGTTTTGGGTGTTTAATGACATCATTGGTGATGTAATGATGATGTAATAATGCTGGTCGTCTTTTTAATAGTATGATATGCTATGAGGCTTTCCAAGTGGCCAATACCATGGGAAAATACCATAGACAAGCTCATGGTTTTTCAAATACCACCGATGAGGTGTCCCTTGGAAATTAATTAAATATTCCCTCACTTTTCCTATAAATACCAATCCATTGCCTCATTTATTTCATTCCAAAATCCTCTTCAATGAATATCTGGTCTTTATAACTCCCAAGGATTCCTACCAAAGTGCCCTCAATCCCCCCAAAGTCCCAACCTTTAATCTTTTGAAGTTACTCTTCAAGGTAAGGGAAGCTTTCACCCTCCTCTTTTTAGTCATGATTTCCTTTATGTTATGTCTTATAGTTTCCATATTCTTATATGAGGGTATGTTATTATATATTCTTATTACTGTCCATTTCATTTCCAAATGATGAGATACCCTTTCCTCTCTCATCAATTTATTTTCTGAATTTTTAAGCGACGTCGTTAGGCTGCCGAATTTTTCGTAAAAGAAATAGCATCTTCTCTTTTCTTTCATGTTTCCTTTTCATGTGGTATGTCATTAAAATATCCATACCATGATCTTATTATGTACCCATACTGTATTATTAATTATTTATGAGTGTTTGATCCTTTTCACCGCTCTTTTTAATGTTTTCTAAAATGATGTTATGTAGTCGTTATGCTGCAGAATTTTCATCTCAAAAACTCTCTTTTTCTCTAGAAATTATCTTTTATTATTTTATGTGGATACCCAAATCTATTTTCATTTACAGGGGTATTCATAAATACATAAAATTGATCTATTTTATTCTATAATTTACATACATATAACCCTCACTCCCTTTCCATGGGTTATAAATGACATAATGATCTTATTTTTAAGTACTTTTTAAACATCATGTTTTTGACATGAAACTCATTTATTTGATTCTATTTGGGTTATTTATGAAATGTTTTATTATGATCTATGTGGATCACATGAAAATAAAAACATATTAATGGTTTTCTTTGATATCTCTCCAATTCATTAGGTAAATAATTAATCTCTAGAGATGACAAGTTACACGATACCTTGGTGAATAACCTTGGTAATGTTTTTATGACACCTGGAATTAACCTTGGTGATATGTTCATGAATGTATAAATTAAATGTTCTAGCCACATATTCATGTTGTGATTCATGTTATTTTTGTTATGATATTCCTCTTTCTTTGTTGCTCATGTCTTGTGGTTTTCATCAAGTTCTTATTGATATCACAAGTAAACTGATTCCCTTGCTTTCCTTACTAGGCCTTATGCTCACCCTTTCCTTTGATGTATGTATCCAGTTTATGAGATAAAATAATTGTACTTAGGAAGAACTTATGATGAATCCCTACAAGTGTATTAGAATAATGTTTTATGTTTTCATGTTTTATGTTCCTGATTTCCAAGACACTAGACTTTAAATATCCTTTGTTTGTAAAATGTAATGAAAAGTTATGTAATAAAAAGGTGGGATGTCATAAAATAAGTTTTCAATAATATTGGTGTATCCAATGTTCAAGATGTTATTTTATACACATAATTCCCAAATACACTAGACTCCTCGATCTTTCAGGTTGTATTATGTGTAATCTTTTGTAATATATCATAAATCAATGTGTAATAAAAACACGGGTTTTTATAGTTTGTATCAAAGGAAAAGTTTAGTTATTTTTTGGATTATGATTATAAAATTATAGAAAAATACTTAGGGATAAGTATAAACATAATAATACATCTTTAAATTTTGTTAACTTATAAAGTAAGTGGTTTCCAAGAAATTACATCCTTTTATGGATACTATAAGTGGATGTGGCTGTAGAATAGATATACCTAGGGGTAAAACTTGAAAACAATGCATTGAGATAGACTCAATCTGGAATTGGTGCATTTAAATAGGCCTTGATGCCCACCTTGTTTGATACTCCTAGGGGATATGCTCTGGTAAATTCACAACCACATTACAAACTACTATTAAGGGAACAAGAATACCCATCAGAGTCTATGTTAAGAAATAGATCATGGATAACTTAGATTGAAGCCTAGAAATTCATAATTTAAGGAAATACATGTCATTTATAAATTATCTCTTTAATGTAAATTGGATTCCTTTTTGTGTGATTAATATTTTAAAAGTAAAAATTCCTAATTTTCCCTTTATTATAGTCATTGATTGGAAATATGAAGAACTGAGTCGATAACCAATGTGATTGGAAATGTGATGACCACCCAAAAAGGATTACTAACATGATGGGAGATCAAGTAATAAATATTATGATTCTACCAAACCAACAATCAAAAATCAAAATTAAAAACCATCACATGGTTGAATGTCCAAGTACATCAAATAAGAGTATGAAAAGTTTGAATAAAGTTCAACTAATAAAGAAGATGAAGGAAAGAATATTCAATTTTCTACATGTCAAAAATATGGAAAGAGGCACCAACGTAAATACCAAAAAGGAACTATAATTTGTTTTATGTGTGGAAAAATAGGGCATAAAGTAGCTATTTTCCGTAAAAAAAATGATGAAGTATGATGTAAGGAAATAAACTACATCCTATGGAACCCTTGTTATTTAATGTCTTATGTATGGAAAATATGGGCTTTATCCAAGTCAATTCCCTAATCCAAGGGTTAAATCCTATACTAAGGAATGAACTATTCTATTTAAATCATGATTAAAGTGTTTATATATTGGTATTTGAGAGTTATTTTATAGAAATTACATTATGAATATTAAAATCATTAAACATTTAAGGATTGTTCCACGGTAGTTTTTCTTTAAGGATTTAAAATATATGTTTAATGGTACAGATAAACTATTTAAGTGATTTAGTGATAAGGTTATTGATAACACTTTATATGTTTTTGATGTGGGTATAAACCAAAATATCCTTGGGATGATATGTCTTTTAAAAAATTATGTGGTGGAAGTTTAGTATGATTAATAATATTTTGGGAAAATATTATAAGATCAAATCATTTCGATTTTGAGTGATTAACAATATCTCAGGAGATATTTTTTGGGGTTAAGGTATATATACCCATTAGGATTATTTGAGAAGAATGTTATTATGTTTTAAGAGGTGTAAGCTGAATCATATGGGAGATCCATTTAGGTTAAAACGTTCTTTAATGTTGAGGTTATTAATAATGATCTATGTTAAACCTTTTGGATTATTTTTAGAATTTTATAAATTAATGTATTAAGGTTTATTCATTCTTATTATTATCTTACTTTATGAAAACCATTTTTTATTAAAGATAATAGGAATATATTTTTATTCATTGGTGGATTATGTGATCTGTTAAAAGCTTATTCTAGTGCTCCAGGTATAAAAACTCATCTTAAGTACTCATCATTTGGAGAAAAGATGAGATTGTAGTGGAAATTTATTAAAGGTGAAATTATACTTTTGAAGATAGTATATTTCTTTATGTCCCTGGTCTAAATGGTAAATTAATTTCTTAACTCTATTAAAATAATCCTAAAACCAAAACATTGTTATATTATGATCATTTTATTAATTGATGGTCATTTTACCCATCAAAGATTTATGGTTTTTTGTTCGTTGAATTTCTCCTAACCATGTTCTCTATCACACTCTATTAGTTATTTAGTGTTATTTTTATCTTTCATGTCTATGTTTTCACTTCCCACTAATTTTCTCAAATTTTGAAATATAGATATGTAATGACCTTCATACTTTCCTTTCACTCTTTTCAAGTGGATGTTTTATTAACCCTTTTTACGACATAGATTTTCAATAAATATATTTTCAAGTGTCAAAAAAATTATTAACAATATCATGTTCAAATTTAAAGGATAAATTTTATTAAATGGGGGATAATGTAACACCCTAATTTTTTAAAAGAGAAAACAATGTTCAAAACCATATGTAATACGCAACACTGAACTCAAACAAGCCATGATTATTTAAAAAAGACCATTATAACATATACATTATATTTTGGGTATAAATATAATTAACAAATTTATGAAAAAAATATCCTACTCAACATAAATTTATTGATAAATTCTTAGTAAATATTCACTCTATATTTTGGTAATGACTTTTTGTTCTTCAAAATATGTTTTCTTCTAAAATAATTCTTATTTCTTTTTATGAAAATAATATTATAATTATTTTGTAAAAACTTTAGATATTTTATTTGATAAAATTACCTCCATTTTTTATTTCATAATATCAAAATTAACTTAGGTTGAAATTTTTTTATTTTTTAGAAAATATTGATTTTTCAAATAATTGAGAAAAAATATTGTTTTAAGTAAAATTGTCATTTCTTTTGATAAATTAAATAATATAAAATTCCCAATATTCATTTAATTTGATTACATGGAAACATAAGTATTATTTAGTTATATTTAATTCAATTGATTACATTTAAATAATATTTATACTGGATTTTTGTATAAATTTATTTTTATAATTAAAAATATTTTTTCTAAAAACTATTTTAAAATGCATAATATTTCTCCATTATAATTAATTAAAATAACCCCTAATGAGAACTGATTTAAATAAAAAATATATATTATATATATTTGTTTATGAAATTAAATTAAATTCATATAATAAATATTACTAGTTGTAAAGTTAAAGTAAAATCATCTTTTTCTTGAAAAACGTATTTTTTATAAAACTGTTTCCCATCATGCTTGTGAGTTTTATTTTAAATTAAATTCTTCCACCTCTATGAATTTTTTATGATAAAATAGATTACATGTTTTTAATAATATTCATTAATATTAGGCAATAATTTCAACTTAATTTTTAGATAATATGAATAGTAACCATAATAAATATTTATTACCATGGTAAAAGAAAAATAGGTTAATTAAGGGTAAAAATAATTTAGTAAGGACTAGAAACAAAGTAATCCTAATAGTATGAATATATATATATATATATATAATTTCAATATAATAAATAATGTATATATATTTTTTACTTTATAAATGATTAAATAATGATTTTGATTAAAATTAGAATTTTGATATTTTAAAACATAAATTGTATTTGGGGTAAAATATATTTTTAGTGAAGAAATTATTTTTTGGATTAATTTAGGAATTTTTGAAATAAATGATATTTTAATAAAATATTATTATTTAATATTATATATTAAATATAAATTATGATATAATTTTACAAAGTGAAAATGTAATTTTTATTAAGGTCAGAAAACTTTTATTGTTAAAATACCAGTAATTTTCAATAAATGGGGATTTTAATTTAAAAGTTTAATTTATCATATTAAGAGAATAATTTTTATAAAATGATTATCATTTTTTTAATCATTATGTTGAATTTATCCAAAATTTATTTTTTAATAATTTTCTAGGACAGTGGAATTTTTTGGTAAAAATTAAATATGGTATAAATATATTATGTGTATTATGAAATAATAATTACCCAAAAGTGATGTAATATATTCCATATAAGGTATCCATAACAAAATATATTTTACCCTTTAAAATAATTTGTTTTTAGGTTATTTGATTAATTTTATAAAGCCTTTATGAATCCTCCAAAACCTATATTATATTTTAAGGTTTTATAATCATTTATTTATAAACATGACTCACTTACACATCATCAAGGGTCATATTTTAATAATTTCAGCCCTTGGGCTTATAAAATAATGAAAACCATGTCAATGTTTTATAAATAATGGGTAAAAACTATGGGAAGGTTTGTGGTTTTGATTATTTTATTATATAGAGTCCAAAACCTATGTTTGGGAAATAATAAAGAACTCCCCTCTCTTTTCCTATATAAACCCACCCAATCTGCCATTACTCTTCACTAAAAAACTATGGATCATTTCCTCACTCTTCCATTCCCTCTCTAGAGTCATCCTAAGGTGAACCCAGGCTCTCAAGAAGCTCCTCCCAAGATTTTGGAATCACCCTCTCAAGGTAAGGGATCTTTCTCTCTTCTATTTATTCAAGAACCACTTTTATGTTATGTCTCTTAATTTCCATTTGTTCTTGTTTGGGTATGTCATTCTAAATCCATCATACTTATATTTTTTTCATGATCTATCCTATAGGGTCTCATGTTGTGACTACTTCAAGCCTGCCTCCAATAGGCTAAGGGATGGTGACTATTTTTGAGTAGGCATATCTCAAAAATGGGATGCATTAGCCTAAAGTACCTATATGCACACACACATCTCCAAGAAACAAAAACTGAAATGTAAAAAAACTAAGTAAACAATGCATGAAAACCACTATATTCCATAACCATAGTACAATATTGAATGTACTGGAAAGTAAACAGGGAAAAATTAAATCCCGCCAAAAAAATGTGTAACAACAAGTACAACCTATAAGAAAAGAGGTACTCTGACTACTGTCTGAAAAACCACAGGAACACACCTCAGTCTATCTGGTCTCACAAAGCACCATCTAGTCCTGGTATTCCAAGGACTTTGTTGAAAGGTCAATCATCTTCAAAATACATGACACGTGTAGGGAAATCCCATACAGGGGTGAATATAATAATACTTAGTAGGACACCCCGAAACCACAAAGGAATACCACAAAGAAATACCCCAAAAGAAAGTATAGTCAACTCCACATAGGTATATGTCTAAAAAACATGTTGCAAGAATATCTAGTATACTCAATCCAAGACACATAGTCTAGAGGTAAGACACATCCAATTACTTGCCACAGGATTCCGCTCAAAGCTTGCTCATTCTAGGAGAACTCACTCCTCAAGCCATGACATCATCGGAGACACTCATGAAGAGGTATAACTCATTTGGGGGCCACCCAAATTAGAAAGAATTGGACAAGTAAGACTATGATACACAAAGTGGGGAGTTCATGCCTAGAACTGACTAGGGGACACCACAGATCGCACCCAGAACTGATCGAGGGATACCACGTACCCAATCTGGATCAACCCGCTACATAAGGGATCACACGCAGAACAAACTGGGGGATGCCAAGGATCACACCTAGATTCATTGGGGGATACCACATACCCAATTATTTGGCCCACTAGATGGAGTATCAATGCCATGTTCTCAGATGTTACACTGATTCCACAACTCCACTAGGGGTGGTAGAGGATCGCGCTCTAATCTTAAAGAGGGATACCAAGCTGTATCTGAGACTGAACCTTTAGAGGGGATTATAGTTTAGTGATGTGGAAGTAATACCGTACCAAACCCTTAAGGAAAGAACCAAGGTAAAATCTCTCAACCTGTAGAGATCCAAACTAAAAACTCACCACTTTTCCTAAAATGATCGTTTCATCGCTAAGGTCTCAATGTCGTAAATGGATTTTCAAACAAACATACTGTTTGAAAGTTATGGTAGTTCAAAATTTCAAAGGGGGTCACTAGGCCTGTGGACCGACCACACGGTCAGTCCACCGACTATGGAGGTCAACAACCCCACGACCACCATGGTCGATCACCACGGTTGACATCCCCCGGCTATCATGGTCACACAGCAGCTGTAGTTACCATGGATCATGGTCGACAATGGAATGGCTCTAGCCCGGTCTCCCTGGGTCCAACTCGCTCGGCTCGGCCCTCCCGATCCTAGCCTGTCCTGTCTCCCTTGTCCCATCCCACTCGTACACAGGCCTCCTAAGCCACTAAATGTGGCCCACATGTCCACATCCGGGGCCTCAAATCCATGTGGTTTCCTCCACAGTCCTCTCCCACCAGCTCACACACGGCCACTCACCATGCCCCACACCTCCGATGCCACCACCTCCAATCACTGCCACCTCTGATCACTATCGACCCAAGATTCCAATGCCGCTACCTCACCTCATCAAACCATTACACTAGATCCACACCGTTGGTCCCTTATATGGACCACCAAGCCACCTATGATGCTTGGAATTTGAAACGATCTTAGATCTAATCTCATCAGGTCCCAATCTACTCAGACCCAGCCTATATTGTTGTTTTTCCTCCAATTCGGGGGTCCGATTGCATTCGGATCCACCCTTAAAGTCAAGTCATGCCCACAGGGATCTAATGGAGAAGAACACAAATAATTGGGAAAATAAAATCACAAATAACTCCCTAAGGAATGCAGCTCGGCATTTGTTCATGTTGTCCATAATTTTTTTTCATTAAAATGAAGAACCAAATAAATAAAACTCCCAAAATAATCTCCACAATTATAAACAATACTGTAATGATTGAACTTTGGATCAATATATTAGTGGCTTTACCCATGTTCATCATGAAAATCATGAATGGTGAAATCACAAAGAAATAACCTCCCTAAATTTATTTGGATCAGTTGTAGACAAAGAATGGGCATTGCTCATTTTCGATCCTCAATTCATTGAATTCGAGTTGCGTCATTCGATCGATCCATCATCATTCGCTAATGGTTTCTCTAAAGGTTATTTCTCCACATCTCTAGAGAAATTTTAGGGTTATGAGTCTAACCATGATTTTTTTACAAAGACTTATTAAAAAAGGGAAGTCACTACCTCAAAATAATTTTTTTAAGAATATTTTATTTACAGTAACTTCTTACATTACTTTTTTTACAGATGACCCGCACCAATAAAAGTTATGTCGCGCCTAGGGTAAATCCACTTCTATGAACTCAACATTTCCCTAATATTTTTTATCCAAGAACTCATTTAAGAGTTATTCAATTTTTTTAGGAAAACTATGCACATGTGCTATTAAAATTTTAATAATATTTTTCAAACAATTGTTCTAGGAAAACTGGGCCTCAAAATCATAGGTCGTCTTAGTGCCTGGTCTCAAAATCAATCCATATAATTTTTAAAAATAATAAATGAGAAAATAAAATATGTTAAATTATCCCCACCTTGGGGATTTAAATCCCTAAAAATATAAAATAAAGGCTACTCAAATAGATGAGGGTACTGAGCACAAATCTGAGCCTCTCACTCCCATGTGCTCTCCTAAAGATTCTCATGCCGCCACTAGACATGCACCAAAGGAATAAAACATCCATAAAGGATCCTCTCCTACCAATCCTCAATATCCACCAAGTACTCAGTAAAAGTCACCATCCTTGATGTCTAGCTCACCCCAGTTGATGACGTGTGATGGGTCATGCACGTACCTCCTCAACTACGACATGTGGAAGACATTATGTAACCAATCTAGTTGTGGTGGTAGAGCCAAAAGGTACACCACCTTACTAATTATATGCAATATCTAGAAAGTGAAGATGAATCTCAAATAAATCTTTTCATCCCGGCCAAATATTTGTAATCCTCATCGAGGTGAAACCCAAAGGAACACACGGTCTCCTTCCTTGAACTCCAAAGGCCTCTATCACCTATCAGAAAAAGAATTATGATAGATATGTGAAGTCTTCATCCACTCCAAGATGATATGCACCTTCTTAGTAGTAGCTCGTACCAACTTTGGGTCTTTGAGTGCAGACTCCCCTGGGTCCATCTAGCAAAGTGTTAACCTACAGGGTCACTCATACAAGGCCTCGAATGGTGCTATACAAATGGTGGAATTATAGTTATTATTTTATGAAAACTCCACCAATGGTAGGTGATCCTCTCAACTACAGAAAAAATCTTACACGCATGCCTATAACATGTCCTCTAGAACCTGAATGGTCCACTCAGTATGGTCATCCGTCTGTGGGTGAAATATAGTGCTCAAGCATAACTAGGTCCCAAAGGCCTCAGGCAATACCTTCCACAATCGGGATGCAAAACAAGAATCACAGTCTAAAACTATCATCAATGGAACTCAGTGGATTATAATTATCTTTTGCACATAGAGGCATCCCAATATCTCTACTGAAATATGCTCTCTGATATCTAGGAAGTGGGATGACTTGGTGAGTCGGTCAATGATCACATATATGGAATAGTTCCCTCTGGACGTACGTAATAAACACATCATGAAGTCCATTCATATCACATACCACTTCCATTCTACCACCTCAGGGGGTTGAGCTAAACCTATAGGAACCTGGTGCTCAGCCTTCACTTGCTGACAAGTGAGACATCGAAAGACAAACTCTACAACTCCCTTCTTCATCCCTGGCCACCATAACTAACATCAGAGGTCCTGATACATATTTACCACAACTAGATGTACCAATAAAGGGGGTGTATGGAAATCCATCAAAACCTTCTCCTAAAAATAAAATGGTACAACTGTTCACCCTATGAAAAAATGATGTCATACCCACCTTTATAATATCCATCAGGAGAATTTCATGTGGACATATGAGCACGTAAGGTCTCGCAGTCGGTGTCCCTAAGATGTGCCTCCCTGACTCTCTGTAATGACATGTCCCAGAAAATAAACATCTTGAATCTAGAACTAACACTTTTAGATATTTCAGTAAATCTGGTGCTCATGGATATTGTCTAGAACCATCCTGAAGTGCCTCAGGTGATCCTCCATGGATGTCGAGTATACTAAGATTTCATCAATGAAGACCACCATAAATCAGTCTAAGTAAGGCTGAAAGATCTGGTTCATGAGTCCCATGAACACTACGGGAGATTTCTTTACACCAAACATCATAACAAAGTACACATAGTAACCATATTGACATCTGAAAGTAGTCTTCAGTATATTCTCATCTCATACTCATAACTGGTGATAGCCTGATCTGAGGTCAATCTTCAAGAACTATAACACTTCTTTAAACTGATCAAAGAGGTCATCAATCCTCAGTAGTACATACTTGTTATTCATGATCAATAAGTTCAAATGATGGTAATCCACACACAACCTCAAGCTCCCATATGCCTTCTTGGAAAACAAAACTGGGACCGACCAGGGTGAAACACTAGATCTCACAAGTCCCTTCCTCTATAAGTCCTCCAACTTCACCCTCATCTCACGAAGTTCTGTGGGCGCCATCCAATATGTAGGTGTAGATATCAGGGATATCTCGGGGTGTAGATCATTGCAGAATTTTATCTCCCTGTGAGAAGGTAAACTAGGAACATCTTCAGGAAATATATACTCATACTCTTCCACCACTATAGAAAACTAATGACTCATATCATCCACTACACCAAGGGTGAGGCTAGCCAACTGATGAGTAATAGGATGCACCCTCTTATGTGTGAGTCCATTCCATGCTGCCTATATTTCCTTTTCACGAAAAAAAAAACCTCATTCCACCACTACGAACAAACCACAATATTCACCTAAAACAGTTGATATGAGCATGAATTGTGGATAACCAGTCCATACTAAAAATTATATCATAATACCTTGACACTACTATCAAGAGATCCCAACTGAAACTATCACCTCCAAGAGTCAAGTCACATTGTTGGCACCAGTGTGTGATCATTGGGACTCCTCTAGTAAGAGTCTCCAAGTGTGAGGGTCAAGTAAAAGGTCCAACCTAAATCTCTAAGTCTTGAACAATATTTGTGGAATGAAAATAATGACTAGAACTTATGTCTATCAATACGATAGCTAAAGTAGAAAATAAACATATCATACCTCGATTCATTCCTGGAGCCCTTGGGTCATAAGCCTCCATTATTTTCATCTGGACACATCCCTATCCACCACTTCCATGAGCCTAGAGTAGACCACCAGGGGGTGGTGGTGGTAATATGTCAAACCTTCAACCACCTTCTATTGTCCTAGTTTCCCCTATGCCACGTTTTCACCCTACGGACCACCCTTCTCCTATCTCTGCCTCTGTCTCGACGATACCTCGACCGTATCCTAGTCATATGTATGATGGGTTAGTCAATCTCATACCATATGTCCCAGACCACCACATGAGTAACACCATATGTCCCTTGGATAATTCGAGCCTCCTTGGGAGCCCTTCACTGCTAACCCTGGGTCCTGGGATTACCCTTAGAAGCACCTATCCTGCTTGAATCCCTGTAACTATTGTTGTCTACCTACTTTCAAAGTCTCAGCTACCCAGTGTCCCCTACTAGCTCCCACTACTGGTGTCTTCTCTACCAGAAAACTCTCCACTAGTAGGTCTCACTCAAGTACCCTAGCATAAGTAGGGATACTAAGGGATACTATTGATTCCCTAATGTCCTCACATTAGCCCTTATCTAATGTACAAGCCCTGAAGAACTGATCTCATACCATGTCTATAGATTAGCGTGAAAGGTTTGTAAACTTTGTTAAATACTCCACCACAGTCATACTACCATACAGTAGATACAGAAGCTCGTATATGTGTATCAATCACAACATGCATGGATAGAAATCCTCTCTGAAGAGATGCTCAAAGTCTGTTCAGGGGAGAGATATCTCTTTGTGAGTCTGAGCCACAAAGCTCCACCATCACCATGTAGAGTGCTAAAGAATACTCATGGTAAGGACTTCCATCTAATTGGAAAGTGTCCTCATAAGAAGGAAAACATGGGTGATGACTACCTCTTACCAATCCTCATCCATCTGGGGGTCTGGATCACCCCAAAATCTTGGAGTTAGCTGCATTGGAAACTCGTGTAACGCACTTAGCCTATGTGCATCCTCAGCTGGTAGTACTAGTAGTAGTTACTGCTCGAAGGGTGGTGGTATATCTAGTAAACCACCTAGAGGTGCTATCTCTAGTATAGGGCCATGTACCGATACCTCATCAAAAGGTCGATCATCCTCATGATCATGTATTGGAATCCTGGCTAGTTATCTACATGGAGGCATCCTAAAATAAAATAATATGTAGCATGATTAATGGATTATATTTTGAGATTTGACTCAAGAAAGACATGGAAAACATAACCATTCCTATATGATGCATGTACCATTGTTTTCCCCCCTTAACCAGTGTTTTCAAGTAACAATTCAAAAAGAAGGTAGTCAGAGTCTTGGTGTATGGATACGTCAGCCACCGTACTAACACTAAAGTCCCAAAATTGAAGGCCGAACTTGAAACACTTAAAACTATCACCCCAAAACAACCTAATAGAATCCTGATCCTAAAGTAGAACCAACCTCCTTTGATACCACTTTGTCATGACCCTTCCTAGAGGGGCATGTACCGTAACTACCCCAATCCTACTTCTAATAGGCCAGGGGCAAGTGACTAGCACTGAGTAGGTATATCCCATATGTAACGCCCCAACCCTAGTTACCCAGAGTCGGTGCATTATTACATAACATTATCATGATACAAGGAATCATGTCCTGGAAGACCTATTAGTTTAGTATCCTTGTAAGTACTAGATATATACATAAGTTTTACATTACATCATGAGATAAAAACAACAAGAATATTTTTTTCCCTTTAAACACACTTATATCCCTTAGCCTATCCCTACAGATCAACCATAAAATACTTCTTCACATCCTAGAAAAAATAAAACATAGAAAGGGGTGAGCTCAGATGCTCATTAAGGATAACAATATAGCTTACACTTCATAAATAAGCATAAACAGTTAAGGCAATGTATAAAACTAAAAGAAAAGACTTTTAAAATTAAACTTTATCATAATATGGAAAAGATAAATCAAATAATTCCATTTACTTATTCACATGGATATTCTACTAGTCAAATAATCACATGTAATATCAATATAAAATTTCATAATGATGGAATGCATAATGCCAGACATCATAACCACATAGTCAAATCCTCGTGCTAAGACTGCAAATAACATTTTTTCAAGGCCTTATGCCAAGACACTAATTTGTCTAATGAGACCTACCGATGAATCTAGGAGATATATTGGGCTCCACCCTTAACTTACTAAGTCTAATTCATTCCTCATATGAAAAGTTTGAAACATAATCTAAACATTCGTAATAAAATTAACATACGAAATATCAATATTTTAACCACAACCCATGAATGGTATAAAAATAGCACATCCATAGTCAAACATAACTCATTCAATAAAATATGGAATATTTTATTATAATAAATTAACCTCAATCAAGAATAATGAGAGATATTGACATAGATGAAAATAATAATCAAAACTATTTGAGATAAATATCCCCTTTTTCTTGAAAACATTTAAAAGTATCACTATTTATCAAGAAGCCGCTTAAAATAGATTTTTTAATTAAAGTGTACCATACCACTTTGAAACTTTTAAAATTAATTTTAATTTTAAAACATTAGTGTCCATATAAATAAATCCTTAAAACCATTTTTAAAACATGGACATTAATGAGAAATATTTAGAAGAATAAATCTTTAAAACATTTAAAATGATATTTTAATTAGAGTTCCTAAAAAATGAGAGATGCTTGAATAAATATATTTGAGGTAATAAAAACTTTATAATATCATGAGAATAAATGGATTCATGATATATTATGTCAAAGTACAGTATATACATTGTATAAAGGTGAATTGGTGCATAACAACAAAGAAGTATCGATGGAATGTAAGTTGAGATGAAATCCCTTATAAAGACTATATCCTTAGGTTAAGGATAAATCAATAACATAATTATGTGTGACAAATATAAATACACTCAATATGATTGGATATTCAGTGTAAATAAATTAGAGAACATTCACACATATTCTTGTAAAAACAACACCAATTACTTGGATATTTAACTCAATGGATAGAAATTGAGTAAAAATTACTCTTATCAAGTTTATATCGATGAATTGAGAATTTATAAATGGAGTGATTATGTGTATAAAAAGTATATCTACAAAAAATGGTAGTGGAAATTACTACATAAGTAAATAAATAGTTATTTCGCACATAACCTTGGAGTAAAATAATCAATGAAGTTTGCGTAAAACCGAATGAGTGGAAATTGAAATTTGAAATTCCCTTACCGATTTGTAAACTTATGAAACATACACCCCATGAAAGAATAATCATACAATGATGATGTAAATAGACATTAATTAAAGTATATTACACAAATAATACAATAGTGGGTAGTATATACACTACACAAAAGGTAATAGTGGAAAATATAGCATGAATCTCGCGGGAATAAAAGTGAGATGAAAAACCCTTACCACGTTGTAATCAATCGAGTCATATGACCAAAAGTTAATAAACACAAAATGAATCATATAATACTATTAATATAAAGAGAATCATGATAATATATATCAAATTTCAGTACATAATACACCATATGTAATAAATAAGTGGCGAATAATGGAAATATTACAGAATTAAAAGTGAGATAAGAAACCTCTTACCTTGTACTTTTCCTTGGTCGAGGGTACGTTAACCTCCTGTATAATAATTAAATCATTTTTATTAAATTATAAAATAACCACATACATAAATATGATATCTTATATGATCTTATAATATTTCTTTGTTAATAATATTTTAGTAATATCATTGTTTCTGGTGTTAACTGATTCTTTTTCCTTTATATTTTTTGTTATGTAAGTCATGTTTGTTATGGATAGGATATATTTGATTCATATCCATAATGGTATAATGTTCTTAAACATTATTTTTAATAATCAAATTAAAATTATTCTTGAATGGTTACAATGGGGAATTAATCTCATCGTGTTCGTGGAGATGGTAATCCGTACGTACGCACGAATGCTACTTCCATTTCATTTTTATAATTTTAAAAGGAAAGAAGACCAAATGGTACATAGGTATATTATTATTCTAGAATAATATAATATTTCATATATGTTATGTAATTTCATTAACACCATTCTTTATACGTTCCATGTATGGTATGAACGAGTTATATCATTTTGAGGGGGCGGTAGTCCTCACTTCCTCAAATGAAATTATCATATATATACAACATGAAAAGAATAAAGGTATTATATAAAAGAGAATTAAAGAAGATTATAAATATAATAAATATCATATATAATTATAGTTCTATCATAATGGCCACCATAAGAGGTGGTAGTAGAAGATTGAATAATCATCATTTCATGAGGCAGTAGTTCGTCGTCCACAGAAATATTATGTTATATACCCATTAGATGGAGGTGTGTGTAAGTGTAGTTAAAATACTTATCATAAAAACAACCTAGTATATTTAGAATACTTTTTTTGTTATAAAATAAAGTAATAAAGAGAGTTTAGGGGGTTGGAGAAGTAAAATAAAAGAAAAGAACTTAAGAGAAGATGTAACATTTAAATCGGGTAACTCACTTTGGTTCGAACCAAAAAGATTATTTGAAGTGCCTTATGCATAAGGTAAGGCTTATAAGAGGAGGAGAGGGATGTATGAAGATTAATTGGGCAGATTTTGGATGATCCAATGGGTTTGAGAGGTGTGAGAAATGGGTTATAGGTGAAGGCTTTTTATAAGGGGGGGCTCTTTAAGAATGTTTGAAAATATTATTTTATTATATAATTATTTTCGATTTCTTAAGGTCCAAAACTCATTAAAGTCAAATATAAGATGACTCATGTTCTAAATAAAATAATCCAATAAAAATTGGATAGGTTTTGGATATTTTTTTAATTTTTATAATCACATTTATTTAAATAATTCTTTAATGAGGTAAACATTGCATCATTATTATTTCATAAATAATTTTATTTATATTTTGTATAAAAATTATAAAAAAAATAACATGATGTAGGAAATATTTTTATATTTAAAATTAATATTTATAATAGAAAATATAACCTATATAAACCCTTGTAAAAATTATTTTACAAAAAGATATATGTTTATGTTATTTTTGTCTTTACTTTAAATTAATTAATATAAAGTGTCATTATCACTCTCAAGTGGCTCCATGGGGTCCCAAAATCGACCCAAGGATTATAATGGTTGGAAATGTATCAAAAAAATAGGAATATGAAACATGTTAGGATAATTTAATATTATTATAATAATATTTGTTCACATTTATTTACCATATTTACCCTTTAACCAAGGTAAATAAAATATTTACTGAAGTAAATATTCATAATGTCTAAAAATAAAAGTTACCTATTTACACAATTTTGAGCTCCTAATTCCAAATATGGAATCCATTTTTCCAAATTCAAAACACAGAAGTGGTAGAAAAATATTTAAAATTAATTCACACCGTCAAAACAAAAAACGTGTTTTTAAGAAATAATAACTATCAAAAGATTGACACTTGTTTATGTCCAGTTTAAATGTGAAATTACATCCAATTACCTAAATTATACTAAATGATAAAAATATAATATAATTATACTTTAAAATCACTCAAATTTATAATTTATCACTATAAATTATTTTGATTAAAAAAGTTGTTTTTTATTAAACTTTATTATTTTTCATTATTCATCAAAAATTGAAAGTTTTCAGAAAAGTACCAAAAATTCAGCCTAAGCTAATTTTGATATTACAAATCCAAAAATGAAGTCCATTTTGAAAAATAAAATTTATAAAATTTTAAAAAGTGGTTATTACTATTCATAACGGCTAGTTTGATTGGTCATGGGGTGTTAGAATCTTGAAGTTGCATACAGTGCAAGCTATTTCATTATTCAAATGGAAACGTACCGTGGAAGATTGTGGTGTTACTCCACAAATGGGAGGCCCTAGTATAGAGTACATGTATGCATGCACACATCTCCAAGTCTCAAATGCTGAAATGTAAAAACACTAAGTAAACAATGAAAACAAACCATTATATCCCACAACCAAAGTAAAATAGTGAAAGTACTAGAAATTAAACAGAGCCAAATACAATCCCACTAAAAATAGTTTGTAACCACAAGTCCAACCTGTAAAAAAAGGTACTAGGACTGCTATCTAAAAATTCGCAGTAACACACCTCGATCTATCTGATCTCATAAATCACCGCCTAGTCCTATTTGTCCTATGACTCCTTCTAAAGGTTGATCATCTATACAAGACATGACATGAGTGGGAAAATCCCGTACAGGGGTGATTATAACAATACTCATTAAGAAACCACAAAACCACAAAGGAATACCACAAAGAAATACCACAAAGAAAGTGCAGACCGCTCCACATAGGTATATGTCTACAACACATGTAGAAAGGATATCCAGATATACTCAATCCAAGAAACATGGTCTATAAGTAAGCCATAACCAATTACTAGCCACAAAATTCTGCTCGAATCACACTCGTTTCGATAGAACTCACTATTTAATCCATGACGTCATCGAAGAAACTCACAAAGTGGAATATATCATTTGGGATCTACCCAAATGAGAATGTATTTGTCAAGGAAGATTATGATACACATAGTGAGGGGGTCACACCCAAAACTAACCAAGGTACACCAAGGATTGCACCCAAAACAAACAGGGGATACCACATACCCAATTTGGATCAACCTGCTATGTAGGTGATCATGTATATAACAAATTGGGGGATTCCACAGATCACACCTAGGCTCACTAGGGGATACCATGTACCCAAATATGTGTCCCGCTAGATAAAGGACCAATTCCCTGATCTCGGGGGTTACACTAATTCCACTACTCCACTATAGGTGATAGAGGATTGCACTCTAGTATTGGTGATGGATACTATACTCTATCTAAGACTCGGTCTCAAGAGGGGATTACAGTATAGTGATTTGGACATAATAGTGTACCGAACCCTCGAGTAAAGGACCAAGGTAAATTCTCTCAACCTATACCGGTCCAAACTAAAAATTCACCACTTGTCCCAAAATGAACGTCTTGTCTCTAGGGTCCCAAAATCGTAGACTGCTCTTCAAAATGACATACTGTTTGAAAGTTATAGGAGTTTGAAATTTAAAAGGGGATCACCGGGCCTGTGGACTGACTAAGTCAGTCAACCATCATGGTCGATCGCCCAAACCGGATGCCCCGCATCCACCCCAATCTACTGCCACGGTCTACCACCCCTAGATATCGCTGCAGCATGGAAGCTGGAGTTATCGTGGCTCATGGCCGACCGTTGCGGTAGACCGTGGCCCAGCTTTAGCCTGGTCACCCCAGGTCTGACCCACTTGGCCCAGCCCACCTTGGCCTGCTCCACCTAGCTTGGACCGTCTCCCCTGGCTCAACCCGCTTTCATGTGGGCCGCCGCATGCAACCCTTCTAGCCATGTCTGCAGCCTCCAATCCACACAGTTGTCATTTCTGTCCTGTCTCACTAGCTCCCACACAGTTTCCTACCATGCTCCATGCCACTAACATCGCCACCTCCGATCGCCGCCACCTCTGATTATCGCCACCTCGGGCTACCGACGCCGCTGCCTCAACTCACCAGACTACCACGCCAGACCCATTCTAGTGGTCCATTCCATGGACCATCGATCCACCTCTAATGACCAAAATTCAAAACAGTCATAGATCTAACCTCCCCAGGTCCTGATCTATATAAACTTGAACTCTTTTGTCGGTTTACCTCCAATCTGGGGGTCTGATCACATTCGGAGCCGCCCAGAATGTTGATCTATGACTACAGGAATCCAATGGTGAAGAACATGAAGAACAGTGAAAAAAATCATAAAGAACACCCTAAGGAATTAAACTCAACCTTTTTTCATGTCGGCCACAATATATTTCCATTAGAATGAAGAACAAAGAACCAAATTAAGAAAACTCCCAAAATAATCTCAGTAATTATAAACCGTCCCGCAATGATCGAACTATAGATCAATATATTTTTGTATTGAGCCGCATTCATCATGAAAATCAAGAATGGGAAAATCACAAATAAATAACCACCCTACCTCAATTTGGATCGTTTGATGATGAAGAATGGTCGTTGTGTCGTCATCGATCCTCAATTCATTGAATTTGAGGGGCGTCGTTCGATCGATTTGTCATCATTTACCAATGATTTCTCTAGATGTTATTTTTCCACGTCTCTAGAGAAATTTTAGGGTTATGAGGATAACCCTAAATTTACGACAAAGACTTAATAAAAAGGGAATTCACTGCATCAAAATAATTTTCATAAAATTATTTTATTTATAGTAATGTCCTCCGTGACTTTTTCTACAGATGATCTGCACCAAAAAAATTATGTCGCTACTAGGGTAAATTCACTTCTCTAGACTCAATGGTACCCTTGAATTTAGGATCTAGACACCCATTTAAGAGTTATTCTACTTTTTTAGGAAAACTTTGTGTGTGTTCTATTAAAAGTTTAATATTTTTCAAACAATTTTTCTGGGAAAACCGGGCCTTGGGATCACATGTCGTCTGAGAGCCTGGTTTCAAAATCAATCAATATAATTTCTAAGAAAATAAACAAGAAAATATAATAGATTTAATTTTTATTTCCATTTGATGATTGGAACCTTTAAATCTCATTAATACCTCCCATTAACTTTTATGTATACCAGTTATGCTTCTGGAATTGTCCTGTGATTTTCCATACCAAAATTGAGGGACATCTCCATCTTCTTTTCAATTCAAGCACCTTCGTTATATTTATCCTTTTGAAGCTAAATTTTTAATTATTTCATGGCCTTATAAATATCCCTCTGCTTTCTAATTTATTTACTAACAATGATAGATCATTTATCTCCTCTCATTATAGCATTTATCTAATCTGTTACTATGTGAAAGTCTTTTATTTCCCCTCTTTATTCAAGCATATTCTTCATTTAATGCCTTTTATTTTCAATTCCTAATGTCCAAACATGATTTTACACATCCCTATTAGTATCCATTTGATGTAAAAATAATGATATGCCCATTTTTCGCTCATTAAACAATTTTTATGAATCCTTCAGTATTGTCGTTTTGCTTCCAAAATTTAACCTTGATTTTCCATGAAAAGAAATTGTGTATTGAATACCTGTACCCAATTCTTATCAAGTGTTTTTAACTTTTTTCACTTATACTTATTTTATTAGAGACTTCCAAGTATTTATTATACACTCCTTGATCGTAGAATAATATTTTATATAAAATGATTATTTGTTGTAAGATATATGTGGAATACTTATGCATATGAATGATGTGAAAATGACAAGTGTTCCCAGAATTATATAGTGATCCAATGCATTAGGTTATGTTGTAGTCTAATGAGATGTCATTTAATGGATTATGGAGTGAACCTAATGTATCACATGACTATTTCCTCCATGTTATGATGTCTTTGTAGTTTCTTGATCCATTGAGTGGACTCCCCAACCCAGAAACCTTGACTCGGATTTCCTCAACACTTGCCTCCAAATTTGTATTCGATAGAAAGAGACCATTAAACCCAGTACATATTTTGTCAAGTCAAACCATTATCATTGTTAACAATTTTTGATAATTAAAATTTCCCCCAATGGATGCTAAACCGACTGTAATGACCCAATGTTTTATTAATGGAAATTCCCTTCTTATAATTATGTCTTATAATCACATGAAATCAAAACGGAAATGAACTACTAAGTACTATGTGACATTTAGACATAATATTTTCACTTCTGTGATTTGAATTTAGAAAATCTGATATACACGGTTGTGATCAATAAGATGTTTTGGAGTTTGATAATACAAACATAATTTTTTTGGTGAATAGTAACCTACCCTTATGAATAGTAACCTACCCTTATGAATAATAATATGACCCTTATGAATAGTGAATCATCTAAAAAAATAGTAACCTTACCCATGAATGTATAAATAAAATTTAGGCATCTTATAAGTAATAATATGACCATAGTAAAAGTATTGGTATTTTAGTAAGTCATAAATAATTAACTAAAATTAACTAATTAATTTAAAAGAAAACATATTTTACAAAAAGGTTTTCATAAATTAAAAAATTTATTTCTTATGGTTTTAAAATAATTTTATAAGACCTTATGTAATCTTTAAAAGCATTATAAAATCAGTTATAGTTTTAAAATCTGTATTTTTCAAGTAAATTATGATTTTAATTAAAAATTAAATTAATAATATTTAGAAAATTATTTTTGAAAAAATTATTTCATTTTTGGATTATACACGTCAAAAAATGGTTAGGGTGAATTTTTTAGTTTTTTCAAAAATACTTGAATTTTTATAAATTGTAAAATACGGTAATTTACCGTATATATACATTATATGTTAAATACACTATTTATTGAGTCGTGGATAATGTAATCACATTGGTTTAGAACTCACATGCACATATTACTTTTTTAGGTCATAATAATCATTACTATTTCTTGTCTTATGAAAAAATAATAAACTTATAATTAAAATATTAGGAAAACTCCCCTCCCCTCTATTGAGTCAAAAGTTCTATTTTGACTTTTATGTCTTGTTTTGGAAATCACAAATGTATTCATTCATGTTTATAGTACTGACTCTATCAATCATATTGTACTGACTCTTTCAAACGTATCGTACTGACTCTGTCAATCGTATCATACTGACTATGTCAATCGTATCATACTGACTCTGTCAATCGTATCGTACTAACTCTGTCAATCGTATCGTACTTACTATGTCAATCGTATCGTATTGACTCTATCAATCATATCATACTAACTATGTCAATCGTATCGTACTGACTCTGTCAATCATATCGTACTGACTCTATCAATCGTATCGTATTGACTCTGTCAATCGTATCGTACTGACTATGTCAATCGTATCGTATTGACTCTGTCAATCGTATCGTACTGACTCTATCGAACGTACTCACTTTTTTCTATCTTACTTTGTATCATATAAAATACATTACATTTAGTAATACTTATATTACTCATACTTTTATCACATGCATGCTTTTATTCTTTTATCAAAAGACTTGTTTTAGATCAATTGTACTCATGATTATCATGTTCATATATCTTTTGTTTTAACTAAAATGATGTCGTTGATTTAGTTACAAACTAATCAAAATGAGGTCATGTTTTCTGTTTCAATAAGACCATTATAATGCGACGTGTCCAAGTCCCTCCAAATTTCCCGGAGAAATATGATCGTTGGAGGAGATATGACCATTGGAACCTGAGGCCTATAAATAGGAGGTCATTTAAAGACAAGAGGGGTATGTGTGTGAATGAGACTGATCTTTCTATGCTATCAAGTTCTAGAGAGATATACTGTGACTTCTCTCTTGATTCGTGCGAAAGCCTTGAAACTACAAAACGTGAATGGCTCGTTCTTAGTTTTTGTATTCCTATAAGTGCTTTGTTTGTGATTTGTGTGACCGATCATCGTATCAAGGGCTTTCAAGTGATTGAAAGAAAGAGGTGTTGATTACCTACAAAATCGAGGGCTTCTAGGGATAGGCAGATAGACGAACCGGTCATCGTATCGAGGGCTTTCAAGTGATTGAAAGACTGAGGTACCGATTACCTACAAAATTTTGGGTTGTCAGGGATAGGCAGACAGATGAACCGGTCATCGTATAGAGGGCTACCGGGGATAGGCAGACAGAAAAACTGATCATCATATCAATGGCTTACCAAGGTGGTGGTAAGACATACCTCTTATCCTAGGTGAAAGGATAACCCTTCTCTTTGGGTCAAAAGAATTGTAACACTTTTACATTTCCGTTGCTGTTTGTTTTATGAAAGGGAATTGTATTGTTTTCCTTTCTTCATTCCATATTCATTTGTAATTTTTTCAATTACAATCATATTGTTACTTATTGTATTGATTGATTCTATACGCTTTATGGTAGAATCCTTCACTATTTTATTACTCTGATTATTGTATTCATATTGAATACAATTGCTTTACTTCTCTTATAGTAATACATCATATCATACCTTTATATTCAATACAATTGTGGTTGTTTGTTTTTGTTGTGAATTGTATTAATTTCTTAAGTGTTTAAACACAAAGTTTTTAAACCTAAAATTCACCCCCCCCCCTATTGTATTATTCCATCTAATAGACATATACATCTACATATTCAATCCAACAATTGGTATCAGAGGAGGTTTCCACTGATTTATATTACTTGCTCTATTTATTTCAAATTATTATTTCAACTATTTACTACACTAACGTGTGGAGTGGAAAAGTTTTTGTTCAATTAGATGGCAGGAATGAATATTGGGTCAGTTGATAATCTAAACCCAACTAGACCACCAATCTTTGATGAGAATGATTATGAGTACTAGAGAGATCGAATGAAGACATTCGTTATCAATACTGGTGTAGACAATTTTATTATGCTTACTGGAGGTTACAAAATCCCTGACAAAGAAGTCAGTACTTTCACTAATCAAGAGAAGCAAGAATATCAATTGAATTACAAGGTACGCAATACTTTGCTATGTTCTATGACCAAGAATATATACATCCAGATATCTTATTGTGAAGCAGCCAACTGAATTTGGAAGAAATTGGAAGTCACACATTTTGGTACATCCAAGTTTATAGAAACAAGAAGAGCAATGCTTTGAGCAGAGTATCATGAATTTACTTTTCCTTATGGAGAGCCAGTGTGTAAAGTGCAACAAAGATTTATGAAAATTGTCAACAGCTTACAATCTATGGGAGAAAAAGGTCTTGATGATGAATCTCTTGTAGATAAGATTATTGATATAATTCCAAATGAATGGGAATCAAAAAGGACAGCTATTGATGAGAACAGAAAAGTTTCCCAGATTACTCTTGATGAAATCTCTGGAACTCTTCTACAGCACGGGATAAGAATGAAAAGAGATGCTGATTTAAACAAGAAGAAAAATGGAAATGGAAGTGTAGCTTTTACATCTAAAGATAAAACACCGGAAAGGATAACAAGATCCAAAGATAAGAAAGTTTTTATGTCTGATTCAAGTGATTGTGATATTTCATATAATGAGTTAGCCAATCTTGCTTGAAGGGTGAACAAGATTGTGGGAAATAAAGACTTCCAATACATATTCAAAAACAAAGATAGGAAGGATAAGAAATATTTAGAGGTAACTTGTTATAAATGTAAGAAAGTAGGTCATATAAGACCTTATTATCCTTTACCAAATAAAAAATACAGGAAGGAGAAACATTCTGAAAGGAATAAGAAAAACTATTTCAAGACAAAGGAAAAGAAAGTCTTAAGGTAAAATGATACTTAGAGTGAAAGTGATAGTGATTCATCAGATAACTCTTCAGAATATGAATCCTCAGGACAAAGGAATATTGGGCCTATATTCAGACTACCAATTGAAGATCCTTGTTTCATGGCAAAGGTACATAATGCTTAAGCTTTTAAAAATGTTTCCTTGAATGAAAATTATACTAATAATAGATATTATGAATCTTCAAATGATGAATCTTCGTCATCAGAAGATGATACATTTCCTTCTTTTGAAGAAGTTACTAGGTTTTCTAAATTACTTGAAAATGAAAATTCTAAACTTAAGAAAAAGCTTGATAAAGCAAATTCTAGAATTTCAATTTTAACTAAAGAAGTATCAGATCTTTCTATTGATCTTGATATGAAAGCTTATGATTTTGAAAGTATTTTAAAAACCCTTGAGAAAGTCAGATCTGATAAGGATAATCTTTCTAAGGATCTTGAAAATGTAGTTTCTATGAAAAATGTTTTCGAGCCTAACTCTAGTTCAAAAACTATTGATTTTGATAAAAACTTAGTTTTAAAACTAAATTCAGAAATTTTCTCTTTAAATAAATGTTTGTCAAACTTTACTCATGGCAAAGAAAACTTTGACAAAATGTATTCTCAAATTATACCTTTGAGGAATCATTCTGGTATGGGTTATAATAATTCTAAACCAATTTTTAGTAATAACTATTTTTTTCCTCAAAATAACCCTTTTTGTACAAAGTGTCAATGTGGAGGACACTGGAAAAGAGATTGTTCTCTTAATAAAACTCAGTCTTTAGGATTTCATAAAGCTCATTTTGCAAAACAAATGTGGATTACTAAAATTTTTTTGTCTAACCTTTCTGGATCCAAACAAGTTTGGATCCAAAAAACTAATTAATTCTTTTTCAGAAAAATAAGAAGTGTGCCAACAAGAATATTTGGTACATGGATAGTGGTTGTTCTCGTCACATGATCAAAAACAAAGATTTCTTTGAAAAGGTTATCAAAACAAAAGGTGGAAAAGTTACCTTTGGAGATAATGCTCAAGGGAAGATTGTTGGAATAGGTAATAATGTTTTTCTTGGAAAAAATCTTATTTCAAATGTTTTGTTTGTTAAAAACTCCTCTTAAAAAGGGGGAGAATGTGTTTTTCGTAACATTGTTTTTATGTTTTTTATAACATTGTTTTTATGTTTTTCTAAGCATTGTTTTTATGTTTTTCTTAACATTGTTTTTATGTTTTTCGTAACATTGTTTTTATGTTTTTTGTAACATTGTTTTTATGTTTTTCGTAACATTGTTTTTATGTTTTTCTTAACATTGTTTTTATGTTTTTTGTAACATTGTTTTTATGTTTTTCTTAACATTGTTTTTATGTTTTTCGTAACATTGTTTTTATGTTTTTCGTAACATTGTTTTTATGTTTTTCTTAACATTGTTTTTATGTTTTTCGTAACATTGTTTTTATGTTTTTCGTAACATTGTTTTTATGTTTTTCGTAACATTGTTTTTATGTTTTTCTTAACATTGTGTTTATGTTTTTCATAACATTGTTTTTATGTGTTTTGTAACATTGTTTTTATGTTTTTTGTAACATTGTTTTTATGTTTTTCATAACATTGTTTTTATGTTTTTCGTAACATTGTTTTTATGTTTTTCGTAACATTGTTTTTATGTTTTTCTTAACATTGTTTTTATGTTTTTCGTAACATTGTTTTTATGTTTTTCATGACTTTTTTTTATGTTTTTCGTAACTTTGTTTTTCTATTTTTCTTTATCTATTATCTTTATATTCTATTCTTTCTTTATATTATTTTTTATTTTTTTTGTTTTTCTAGTCTAGGTTATTATTTTGACTTTCTATTTGTCTTATTGTTTGACTGATTGCTGTATTGACTATCTATCCATCGGAATCAAAATCCATCGGCACATCAGTTCATGGTAACAAGTTTGTTTTCCATCGGCACGTCAACCTATGGTAACGACTTTGTTTTCCATCGGCACATCAACCTATGGTAACAACTTTGTTTTCCATCGACACATCAACCTATGGTAACGACTTTGTTTTCCATTGGCACATCAACCTATGGTAACGACTTTGTTTTCCATCGGCACATCAACCTATGGTAAAGACTTTGTTTTACATCGGCACATCAACCTATGGTAACGACTCTGTATTCCATTGGCACATCAACCTATGGTAATGACTTTGTTTTCCATCGGCACATCAACCTATGGTAACGACTTTGTTTTCCATAGGCACATCAACCTATTGTAACTACTTTGTTTTCCATCGGCACATCAACCTATGGCAACGACTTTGTTTTCCATAGGCACATCAACCTATGGTAACTACTTTGTTTTACATCGGCACGTCAACCTATGGTAACGACTTTGTTTTCCATCGGCACATCAACCTATGGTAATGACTTTGTTTTCCATCGTCATGACAACCTATGGTAATGACTTTGTTTTCCATCGGCATGAAAACTTATGGTAACGAGTTTGTTTTCCATCGGCATAACAATCGATTGTTTTTTTCATATTATACTTTGTTTAAATCTTTTAAACCAACAGTCTCCCTTTAGATCTCTGACAGGTACATACTTGCTTCTTTTCTTTTGTCTTTCGTTCGTTTTATTGTTTCTCATTTTTTTTAAAAGAACCCTTTTTATCTTATCCGTTGATTTTTTTTCCTTCAGTTATAGTGTTGAAAGAGAGAATGAATTCTTTTTAGGCAGAGTTTTCAAAGGTTTCTTCTTTCAAAGATGAAATAGTTTTGTTGAAGAAACAAAATACTGTGTTGTCCCAAGACAATAAGAATCTACAAGACAGAATTGATACGCTTGAAGAAGTAATCAGAGTTAAAGAAGAGACCATCAAGAATCAGGATCAGCTCTTTTCCGATCAACAAGAACTTTACAAATCTTAGGGTGATTCTATCTATAATGACAAGAAAGAAATTAAGAAGATGAAATTTGTTCTCCATGAGCTGATCAAGAAAGAAAAAGAAAGAGAAAAAAAATGAATGTTTTGTTGTATCTTTCATTCTTATTTTTTTTTAAATTTCATGGACTCTAGTTATCTGAATGAGTTTTAGGTTAATTTAGTTATTGCTTTTCATTTCTTTTCTAAATCTTTCAGGAAAATCAAGGTTACCCCATTATTTTTGTAAATCACAAAGGGGGATAATATTCTTCTAAGGGGGAGAATGTTTTCTAAGGGGGAGAATGTTTTAATTAAACACTTGTAAATCAAGGAAAAACTACGAATACAATCATTAGTAAATTACATACCTAACGGGGAGTTAGTTATATTCAATTTCTTATTCAGAAGATTTTTTCAATAACTCAGGGGGAGATAAGTTTTTTTTGTTTTTACTTTATGTTTTGTGCTTTCCAAAAAGGGGGAGATTGTTGAGTAAAAAGTTTTATTTTGACTTTTATGTCTTGTTTTGGAAATCACAAATGTATTCATTCATGTTTATCATACTGACTCTATCAATCATATCGTACTGACTTTGTCAATAGTATCGTACTGACTCTGTAAATCGTATCGTACTAACTCTATCAATTGTATCATACTGACTCTGTTAATCGTATCATACTGACTTTGTCAATCGTATCATACTGACTATGTCAATCGTATCGTACTGACTATGTCAATCGTATCGTACTGACTCTGTCAATCGTATTGTACTGACTCTGTCAATCGTATCGTACTGACTCTGTCAATCGTATCGTACTGACTATGTCAATTGTATCGTACTGACTCTGTCAATTGTATCATACTGACTCTGTCAAATGTACTCACTTTTCTCTATCTTACTTTGTATCATATCAATACATTACATTTAGTAATACTTATAGTACTCATACTTTTATCACATGCATGATTTTATTCTTTTATCAAAATACTTGTTTTAGATCAATTGTACTCATGATTATCATGTTTATATATCTTTTTTTTTAACCAAAACGATGTCGTTGAGTTAGTTACAAACTAATCAAAACGATGTCGTGTTTTCTGTTTCAATATGACCATTATATGCCAGGTGTCCAAGTCCCTCCGAGTTTCCCAGAGAAATATGATCGTTGGAGGAGATATGACCATTGGAACCTGAGGCCTATAAATAGGAGGTCATTTAAAGACAATAGGGGTGTGTGTGTGAATGAGACTGATCTTTTTGTGCTATCAAGTTCTAGAGAGAGATACTGTGACTTCTCTCTTGATTCGTGCGAAATCCTTGAAACTACAAAACGTGAATGGCTCGTTCTTATTTTTTGTATTCCTATAAGTGATTTGTTTGTGCTTTGTGCTATTGATCATCATATATAGGGCTTTCAAGTGATTGAAAGATAGAGGTTCCGATTACCTAAAAAATCGAGGGCTGCCGGGGATAGGCAGACAGACGAACCGATCATCATATCGAGGGATTTCAAGTGATTGAAAGATAGAGGTGCCGATTACCTACAAAATCGAGGGCTGTTGGGGATAGGTAGACAAACGAACCGATCATCATATCTAGGGATTACCAAGGTGGTGGTAAGACAGACCACTTATCCTAGGTGAAAGGATAACCCTTCTCTTTGGGTCAAAAGAATTGTAACACTTTTACATTTCCGCTGCTGTTTGTTTTAAGAAAGGGAATTGTATTTTTTTCCTTTCTTCATTCCATATTCATTTGTAATTATTTCAATTACAATCATACTATTACTTATTGTATCGATTGATTCTATATGATTTATGGTAGAATCCTTCACTATTGTATTACTCTGATTATTGTATTCATATTGAATATAATTTCTTTACTTTTCTTATAGTAATACATCATATCATACCTTTATATTCAATAAAATTGTGGTTGTTTGTTTTTTTTTGTGAATTGTATTAATTTCTTAAGTGTTTAAACACAAAGTTTTTAAAACTACAATTCACCCCCCTCTTGTATTGTTCCATCTAATATACATATACATCTACATATTCGATCCAACACCCTCCTCTATAAAAACCACCCACGCTCATCTCTTCTCTTCACTCCCCTCAAGCCTTGTGACTTGCCTAAATTCTTCTCAAATCTCTCCCCAATATCTTCCCCCATGTACAAAATTACTTGGTCTCCTAAAAATACCAAATACTTTCCCCTTAAGAGACTCTCAAGGAAGATTAACTCAAGAGGTAAATTCATCTTTTCAATTCTTTTACTTTCCTTTCAAGTTCCTTTGTTTTATTTTCTATCCCTACCTCTACTCCTCCAAATGTTATGAAAACTAAAGTACCTTATGTGTACTGAAATTTTTTTATGATAATGGAATAATTTATTATCATATCTCATTTATCCTTCTTTTATACTAGTATTAAAAACACCATCTGAGATGTGTTAATTTACCACATTCAAGGACGATAGGTTTTCAATTTACATTACGTTCTTCAATTCTTATCAATAAAATATTTTCACGATTAAAATATAATATAATATATGTATTATGACTCATATATGGTTCTATAATATTTTTTTACACATGGTTTTGATTTATAAAACAAAATGTGTTCGTTGTGATCAAAAACTTCCAATTAACCCAAAAGGTTATCACTAAAGTTTTACATAATGATTCATATTCACTCAAATTAACCATATGAAATTTACAAATATTTATCCTTATGGATGTTAAATAATAAAATATAACTCCAATTATCGACAACCACCCTCATTTTACATGATTATCCATTCATGTGTATAAGTAACTCAATCATGAAACAAACAGTCCCAAATAATGAAATTGAACCTTATAACCAATCAAAAAGGTTATGAATGAACTCAAAAAGGTTATAATAAATCAATTACATGTAAAATAAGTTCTGTAATTATTATTTAATTAATATAATTTGATTATTCAGGTCATTAATATCAAGTGGAGTACACCTTTAGACTTAATGTAAGGGATTCTACCCGAACCTCCATTACTCCTTCGAGTTATTCTTACTCTCTTTTTACCCAAATGAAATTATATATTCTATTTATTTACATCTTATAATTTATATTTATTTGTATTAAATCATGTATCAATATCAATTAATAATTATCTTTTGGGGATATACATGCTCTTAAGTGATTCTCTCCTCAATACTTCCTGATAAGCAAACCCATTTTAAGGGAACTTCCCGAATTCATACCCCATTTCAAGTGCACTCGACCATATATTTTAAGCCACCATTGTTTTTTATAAAACCAATGTTTTTATTATGAAAACCTTCTTGGACCACTTATAGTTTTATATGAAATATTATTCCCTTTACTATTTTAAATTCTCAATAGTATCTTCCTTAAAACCATACTAAAATGTTTTAATGCTAAAATTTCTTAAATACTCTTTTTTCATGTTTTCAATTCTGTTTGAAATCACTTACCATTATATATGATTATTTTACCTTATTAATTTCCATGTATATTTTGATTTCTTTCTTTCAAGGACACTTTTATGATATGCCCATTCATTATGCTTTATGACATGATTATGATACCCAATTCTTTCCATGTGTACCCTTATGTTTATTTATGATTAATTGTGTATGATTCTTAATGTAAAAAACATATTCATTAACATGTTAAGATAGGTGCAGCCAGATAGCACTCCAATTCATTGAGTAATGTTGAGTCTCATGAGATGTTATGTGCAATGGTCTTGGCGGTTAGCCTTTACTCATTCTACTGTGTGAAACGATATTGGTGGTTAACCTTGACTCATACTAAAGTCATATTTTATGTTGCTTCCCCATTACTATGAATCCATGTTTATATGATCCCATGTTTACATGTTATTATTCCATGTGTTCCTTGCCTTTTATTTTCATTATTTCATGTCTTCTAACTAATGTGCTAAAACTCTATTTTTATGATTATTCCCTTACTGGGCTTTAAGATCACCCATTTGTTCACGTTATCCCCAGGCTATTCTATGCAGATGTATGAGCACAATTTAATATAGGAGGTCATTATTAATATTAAATAAAAAGTTGTTTTTATAATGTTTAAATATGTACCTAGTATTCAAAGACACTAGAATTTACAATCCTTAGCTTGTAATTTGATGAGTCATTATGCTTAAGATCATGTAATGATATATGTAAAATTCTAGGGTCACTATAGTTGGTATTATAGATTGTTCTAGTTATTTTTGGAGATTATGAATATAGAACTTTAGTAAGAACCTTAGGGATGAGACTAAGTATAAGAAAACACACCTAAATTTTGTTAAGTATAGAGTAAGTGGTTTACCAAGAAAATAAGTACATGTATAGATAAAAGTGGGTAAAGGTGGATCTGGAACAGATGTATCTAGGGATAAAATCCAAAAACACCACTTTGAGTTAGACTCGAACGGGAACTAATGCACGACAATGGGCTTTACTGCACTCTTGGTTTGACACTCTCAGGGGATATGTTTCGGTAAATTCATGAGCTTAGTACAAACCATTATTAAGGGAATAAAAAAATATCCCATAATAATATAAGTTAAGAAATATATCAAGGATAACCTAGATTGAAACCTAGGGAATAACATGTTAGGATATACTTCTCCTTTACAAGTTTATTCTTTTATATTCAAAGTTTCCTTTTTATTCTTAATATCTAAGTATTAAAGACCTCTAATTGTACGTTCTTTTTCTTAGTTAATGGTGTGAAATAAAATAAAATGTACTAACAATAAATGTGATAGGGAATGTGAATATTTCCCTAATGATATGCCAAATACGATGGGAATGAGTGCTCATAACTTCATGAAAGTACTTGCTCAGCTGGCTCAAGTTAGGAATAATAACTTGAATCATATGCAATTCCCTCCTCCTCCAAGGAAAGAGAATGTTTTCATAGAATCCTTCTTATATAAAAGGCCTCCCATTTTTATTGGATCTTATGATACCCACCTCATGAAATAGTGGATTGACTCCATTGAAAATATATTTGATGTCCTCCAGTGCTTAGAAGAAGATAAATTTGTAATGAAAGTCTATCATTTTGATGGGAAAGTTGGTTAGTTGTGGACACTAATCAAAAATATGAAGTCCAAGGAGGAAATTGATTTCATGGATTGGGAGGAATTCAAGATAATATTTTTCAATAAATATTTTCCTCGAACCCTTCGTATCAAGGTGGAAAGTGAGTTCCTCAGACTCAAGCAGAAGGATAATGAGTCCATCAGGGCGTATGAAGAAAACTTCACAAGGCTTTCAAGATATTCCTTCAGCTTTATTATGAACACTAAAAGAGACATGGATCAATTATTTAGTGGAATAAAGGTGATTCAAAGAATAGAGTTTGTGATTCAAGACTTTTACAATTATGAGGAAATTGTTCGTTGTGCCCTCAAGGTTGAAATGGAGATTGGAGACACCCAGTGGTCTCATAGGCACGGAACAAAAAGAGTAATATGGAGTCTAATATGGGTGGTTCAAAAAATAAATCCCATGATGGAAAGAATATCAAATATCCCACATGTCAAAATTGTGGGAAGGATCATCCTAGTAACTGGTTAAAGGGAACCCGGAATTGCTTTAAATGTGGAAGAATTGGACATCTAGATAAAAACTGCCGAAGGGATGTGAAGAATCATACTAATGTGGAAGAAGAAAAGAAGGTTCAAATAAATACTCAGCTAGTGGTGTAGTGTTACAACTTCAAGGAACATGGGAATTATGCGAACAATTTCCCTAAGCCAAGGGTTGTCAGAGGAAATAAACAACAACCTTCAAGGAAAAAAGGAAGGTCTTATGATCTCAATACTGCTGAGGTGGAGTCATAAAATGATTTGGTGATAGGTATGCTAGTTATTCATTCAATAATAGTGAACTTACTATTTGATTCTGTTTCTATGAATTCTTTCATATCTTGAAATTTTAGTATAACTATTCAAAAACCACCTCAAAATTTGGAGGTTAAGTTATCTATGAGAATAGAGAATAAGTAAATTATTTCATCCAAGGTTTATAACTCCTCCTAGGTTAATGTTTGTGGACTGAACCTCCCAAAAAATATCATCATACTTCCTTTAGTGGAGTTTGAAACTATCTTGGGCATGGATTGGCTATATTTATACATAGCCAACATCAACTATTGGGAAAGGGAGATCACTCTTCACATCCCAAAGCATCCTCCAATTCTATACAAGTGTAAGGAGGAAGATGAATCTTCTTTAGAATAATTGTCTCGAGTGTGGATATTAATTCATTATAAACAAACATTTCTAGCTCAAATTATTAAGATAAATGGGGAAATCATTCTCAAAGACATTCTCATTGTGAGGGATTACACATATGTATTCCCTGAAGAGTTTCATGGTCTTCCTCCTGATCAAGAGTTTGAGTTCTCAATTGAACTCGTTCCTAGATCCCTACCTATATCAAAGAAACCATATAGAATGTCCACTGTATAATTGGACAAGATGAAGAAGCATTTATAAGAGAATCTGGAGAAAGGTTTTATACACCTGAGTGCTTCACCATGGGGTGCGCTAATCTTTTTCATCAAGAAGAAGGATGGTTCAATGTGCCTCTGTATTGATTATAGTAAGCTCAATAAAATTATGATAAAGAACAGGTATCCCTTTCCTCAAATAGATGACTTGTTTGATCAGATTCTTGGGGCCAGTTATTTCTCTAAGGTGGACCTTCAGTCAGGATATCACTAATTAAAGGTGAGGAAAGAATATATTCCCCAGACTGCCTTTCGAATGAGGTATGGAAACTGTGAGTTTAGAGTGATTACCTTCAGACTCACTAATGCTCTAAAAAATTTCATGGATTTAATTAATAGTCTTTAGAGATTACCTCAACAAATATTTGGTAGTCTTTATCAATGATATTATGATATACTCCAAGAGAAAGGAGGAGCATGAGGAGTATTTGAATACTATGTTAAATACTTTGCAAAGGGAGAAACTATATGAAAAGTGCAATAAATGTGAGTTCTGGATGGATAAAGTATCATTATTGGGGAATGTTATCACCAGAAAAGACTTTGAAAATGGAAAAACTATGTGAAAAGTATAGTAAATTTGAGTTATTCATGGAGGAAGTATCATTCTTGGGGCATGTTATCACCAGAAAAGGGATATATGTAGACCCTTCCAAGACAAAGGCAATTGAAGAGTATCCCAGGCTAACATCTGTAACAGAGATCCGCAGCTTTCTGGGTCTATTTGGGTATTATCGAATATTTTTGAATAACTTCTCATGATTTTCAAACCCAATGACCAAGCTGACACAGAAGGGAGTGAAGTTCATCTAGAATCAAGAATGTGAAGACTGCTTTAAGGAGTTGAAAAAGAGGCTTATCACTACGCCAATACTCACACTCCCAATGAGTGGAGAACTCTTTGTGGTGTACAGTGATGCTTCAAATAAAGGCTTAGGTTGTGTAATAATGAAAAATGATAAAGTGATAGTATACACCTCAAGAAAATTGAAAATCCATGAGAAAAACTATCCCATGCATGATCTGGAGTTGGAAGATGTGATCTTTGCATTAAAAATCTGGTGGCATTATCTCTGTGGGGAAAAGTGTGAGATATATACTGATTAAAAGATTATAAAATATATATTCACACAAAAATATCTTAATATGAACTAAGGAATATGGTTATATCTCATCAAGGATTATGAATTCTCAATCCACTACCATCCCGATAAGAAAAATAAGGTGGCGGATGCTCTAAGTAAAAAGGATCATGCATCTTTATCAATGATGAGAATTGAAAAGGATCCAATATTCTTAGATTTGAAGAAGATGGAAATGGGAATCATTAAGGGAGGAACATCATCAATCATTTCTCAAATGATTTCTCAACCATCCCTCATGGATAAAATAATGGATTCTCAAAGAAAAGATGTGGAAATTAAAAAAAAGGTCGGAATCCATTAGCAATGGAAAATCCTCTGAGTTCGTGATTTATGAGGAAGGAATTTTAATATTTGGGTCATGATTATGTGTACCATCTGATCCAGAGATAAAGAAGGAGCCTTTTAATGACGCACATAGCTCAACCTTCTCTATTAACCTAGGGAGCACAAAGATGTATCGTGGTCTCCAAGAGAACTTTTAGTGGGACAATATGAAGAAGGAGATTGTTGAGTATACATCAAAGTACCTGATATGTCAGCAAGTGAAGGCTAAAAAGAAAAATTCTAATGGGATGATTCAACCACTACCTACCAACATGGAAGTGGGAGAACATCACCATGGACTTTTTCACTGGACTTCCAAGTACATCCAGGGGAAACAATTCTATATGGGTCATTGTAGATCATCTTACAAAGACATATCACTTTATCACAATTCAAGAGGACTTCTCATTAGATAAAATTTCATGGATATGTATCAAATAGGTGGTAAGTCTGTATGGAGTACCACTATCTATTGTATCCAATAGAGATATGAGATTCACCTCAAAGTTCTGGAAAAGTCTCCAACATGCTCTAAGCACTGAACTGAACTTCAATACGTCCTATCATCATCAAACTGATGGCTAATATGAGAAAACTATTCATACACTATAATATATGTTTAGAGCATGTTCTATGGACTTAAAAGGAGTTTGTGACCAATATCTTCCACTGGTCGAATTCTCTTACAAGAATAGTTTCCACTCGAGCATCTGAATGGAACCATACGAATCCCTTTATAGGAAAAGGTAAAAAACACTAGCTTGTTGGGATGAAGTCAATGAGAGTAAGCTACTAGGACCTAAAATGGTCAAAGAAATGGTGGATAAGGTAAAAAACATTCGTTCGCACATCAAGGAAGCTCAAATTTTAAAAAAGAGTTATGAAAACAATTGTCAATGAGACCTTGAGTTCAAAGTTGGATACATGGTATTTCTACGCATATCTCCATGGAATAAGTTCATGAGGTTTGGGAAGAAAGGAAAGCTAAGTCCTAGGTACATCAACCCCTTCAAGATTCTTAATCATGTTAGAGTTTTGGCCTATCGAATGGCACTTCCACCTACCATGTCTAAAATACATGATGTCTTACATGTATCCCTATTAAGAAATTATATACCATATCCTTCACATGTACTCTCTTCAGAGGTGGTAACATTAGAGAATGATCTTTCTTACGAAGAGAATCCAGTGAAGATTTTGGATCCTAGAGTTAAAGTTCTACGTAACAAAACTAATCACCTATTCAAAGTACTATAGCAGAACCATAAGTACAAGGAAGAAACATGGTAACTAGGGGAGGAAATGAAATAAAAGTACCCTCACCTGTTTATGGCTTAGAATGTAAAACAAAATTTTGAGGGTGAAATTTTATAAGGGGGGAAGAATGTAACGACCCAATATTTTATCAATGGAAATTCCCCTCTTATAATTATGGTATATAATCACATGAAATCACAACATGTTGAACTACTAAGTAATATATGACCTTTAAACATAATATTGTCACTTCAATGATTTGAATTTCAAAAATCCGACAAACATGGTTGTGATTAGTAAGATGTTTGGAGTCTGATAAGACAAAATTAATTTTTTTGGTAAATAATAGCCTAACCATATGAATATTAACCTACCCTTATAAATATTAATATGACCCTTATGAATATTAAATCATACCAAATAATAGTAACCTCACCCATGAATGTATAAATAAAATTTAGGAATCTTATAAGTGATAATATGACCATAGTAAAAGTATTGGTATTTTTGTAAGGCATAAATAATTAATTACAATTAATTAATTAATTTAAAAGAAAATTTATTTTCCTAAAATGTGTTTATAAATTAAAATTTTAAGTCTTCTGGTGTTAATATAATTTTATAAGACCTTATGTAATTTTTGAAAGTATTATAAAATTAATTATAGTTTTAAAATCCGTATTTTTCAAGTAAATTGTGACTTTAATTAAAAATTAAATTAATCATAATTAAAAAATTATTTTTAAAAAATGGATTTCATTTTTGGATTCTACATATTGAAAAATTGTTAGGATTAATTTTTGATATTTTTCTTAAATACTTGAATTTTTTATTAATAGTAAAATATGGTAATTTACTGTATATGTACATTATATGTTAAATACACTATTTATTGAGTCATGGATGATGTAAGAACCTTGGGTTCAAACTCACATGAAAATATTTCTACTTTTGGTCACAATAATCATTACTATTTCTTGTCTTATGGAAAAATAATAAACTTATAATTATAATATTAAGAAAACTCTTCTCCTCTCCACTATAAAAACCACTCACACTCCCCTATTCTTTTAACTCCCCTAAAATCTTGTTCATTGCCTAAATTATGCTCAAATATATCCCCAATATCCTCTCCCACTTCAAAAATCCCTTGGTCTCCTCAAAATACCAAATCCTCTCCCCTTAAGAGGCTCTCAAGGAAGATTAACTCAAGAGGTAAATTCCTCTTTTCAATTCTTTTACTTTCATTTCAAGTTCCTTTGTTTTCTTTTCTATCAGTACCTATCCCCATCCAAATGTTATGACAACTCCATTACCTTATATATACTATAATTTTTTTATGATAATGTAATAATTTATTATCATCTCTCCTTTACCATTCTTTTATACTAGTAGTAAAAACACCATCCAAGATGTGTTAATTTACCACATTCAAGGACGATGGGTTTTAAATTTCTATTACCGTCTTCAATTATGGTCAATAAATCATTTTCATGGTTGAACCAGACTATAATATATTCATTATTTCCCATCTATGGTTCTTGAATATTTTTTTACATGTGGTTTTTATTTATAAAACTAAATGTGTTTGTTGTGATCAAAAATCACCAATTAACCCAAAAGGTTGTCGCTAAAGTTTTACATAATGATTCATCTTCACTCCAAGTAACCAAATGAAATTTACAACCATATAACCTTCTGGATGTTCAATAATAAAATATCACTCAAATTCTAGACAACTATCCTCATTTTACATGATTATTCGTTCATGTATATAAGTAACCTGATCATGAATCAAATGGACCCAAAAAATGAAATTGAACCTCATAACCAATCAAAAAGGTTATGAATGAACTCAAAAAAGGTTATAATAAATAAATTAAATGTAAAATAGGATCTTTAATTATTAATTAATAAACCTAATTTTATTATTCATGTCCTTAATATCAAGTGGAGTACACCATCGAACTTAAGGTAAGGGATTCTACCCGAACCTACATTACTCCTTCGGGTTATTATTACTCTCTTTTTACCCAAATTAAATACTATATTATATTTATATAAATATTATAATTGATTTTTATCTATAAAAAATCATTTATCAAGATCTATTAATCATTCTCTTTTGGTAATATACATGGTTTTTAGTGATTCCCTCCTCAATACTTCCCGATAAGCAAACCAGTTTTAAGGGAACTTCCCAAATTCGTACCCAATTTTAAGTGCACTATACCATATGTTTTAAGCCACCATTGTTTTTATAAAACCACAGCTTTTATTATGAAAACCTTATTTGATCAATTCTGGTTTTATATAAAAGATTATTCCTTTTTCTATTTTAAATGCTCGTTATTATTTTCCTTAAAACCGCACTAAAATGTTTTAATGCTAAAATTTCTTAAATACACTTATTTCATGTAGTAAATTTTGTTTAACATCACTTACCATGATATATGCTTATTTTACCTTATGAATTTCCATGTATTATTTTATTCCTTTCTTTCATGGACACTTTTATGATATGTCCATTCATTATGCTTTATGACATGATTATGATACCCATTTCTTTCCATGGGTACCCTTATGTTTATGTATGATTGATTATGTTTGATTCTTAATGTAGAAAACATATTCATGAGAATGTTAAGATGGGTACACCTAGATAGCGCTCCAATGTAGTGGGTAATGTTGAGTCTTATGAGACGTTACGTGCAACGGTCTTGGCAGTTAGATTTGACTTGTGCTACCATGTGCAACGGTCTTGGTGGTTAACCTTGACTTGTGCTCCTATATGTGCAAAAATCCTTGACTCGTGCTAACGTTATGTTTTATTTTTCTTCCACATTACTATGAATCCATGTTTATATGATACCATATTTATATGTTATGATTCCATATGTTCCATGCCTTTTATTTTCATTATGTCATGCCTTCTAACCCGTGTGCTAAAAGTCTATTCTTATGCTTATTCCCTTACTAGGTTTTTAGCTCACCCCTTTGTTCACATCATCCCTAGGTTATCCTATATAGATGTATGAGAACAATGAAAGATAGGATCTCATTATGGAGATTAAATAAAAATTTCTTTTTATAATGTTTGATTATGTACCTAGTCTTCCAGGACACTAGACTTTACAATCCTTGGCTTGTAATTTGATGGTTAATTATGCTTAAAATCATGTAATGATATATGTAAAAGGTTAGGTTCATTATACTGACACTTAAACTATGAGTTTATATTAATTCAGATGATGGATGGATTAATGAAATAATATTTACTTGAGGGATTTTATTTTATTATGCATAATTTTTTTTCTTTTTTATCTTTTACATGTCTTTTTAATATTCATTGTATTTTACTTTAATGATTAACCATGTTTTGATAAAATATTTACACATAATCTATTAATTTAAATTATATCATTTTACATTAATTCATTTATTTATATGATCAGAGTCTTGAATCTATAAAATAAGTAATGCATAAGATATAAATAAATAAATGACCCAATCATAAGTTTATCTAATAGTTGATTTATTGAACGGACAATAAATCAACCATTTACCTATGATAAATAACTCATTGTGCTAGTCTTATCATGAGTTATAGTATTCCACTTATCCACATGTGTATCACCGGGGTTGGCATCTTTTCAGATCTATCTTGAACTGCTTCCACACATCTTGGGATACTCCATTTATTACATATATTTATTACTCACATGCAAATGAGGTTAAACAAAGGATTTTTTAATGGGAATTAAATTAATAACCATGGACATTAAGGTCCTAAATAATAATGAAGGGAGGGATAACATGCAGACCATCAATTTTTTTAATTTAATAATTTATCATTGAAAAATTATGTAATAAATTAAATTAAATAAATACAAAGCATACACGGGTCTTGGTCAAGATTCTGAAAAATCATACACATGCAATGATTAGACATTTAAAATAACTATATATCATTCATTATAATTTTTTGTCTAATAAGATAAAGCATACATGAATTAATCTAATAAATTGTCAAATTAATCAATTAATTCATTATATATTTTTTCATCCAGTCATCCTTAAATTCCCATCCTCTGTGACTTTAAATAAAATACATTATTTTATTTTATTTAAAACTCAATAAAATAGTTCACATCTTTGTACTTGGAAGTGACATGGTGATTACCTATCCATACTACTATAAATTTTAAATAACGAACCCATATGAAATTTTTTGGGCAAGACATATATCATAATTTTATGGAATGTATGGACAATTTAATTCCAAAAAACACATGAAAATTACATAGCCTATATAATTTAATGCATTGATCCTTTTGTGTACAATAATTATACATGATTTATAGTATCAAATATTACATGGAATTAATTTATCATTTAATATAAAATATAAATCTAAAAAACTCCATATACTATCAACTCAATTACTAACATGGAACTCAAGTTAATTAGGATTAATTGATTAATAGATTAAATTTAATATTTCTACATAAACAGGTAAAGTACACAGTGTGTGGAAGCTAGCCACATTTCATGCACTTCTCTTCACTGGATATCCACAGTACAGACCTAGGGACTCAGCGTGTACCTCTTACAAACATTTATGAAGTGAATGGAGTGTATAGAGGATATATTGTGTGTACTTATAGTTAAACAATTGTCAATATTTACATGTCATTCATTAGATACACATGGTGTATTAATTACATGAGATAGTTTGACCCTTTTTTTGTCTTGAAAACACATGGACTATAAGCATGTAGTCAAACTTCATAGCATGTACTCTATAAAATCCATGTGTTACCCTGTCTGTTCTACATGAAATTCATTTATTTAATGTGGTATTTATTAATTACACGATGACCCAGAATCCGTGTGGGAATCTTTGTGTAATGAATAAGGATACATAGTGTGTAACAAAGGAGTACATGCCTTGTAGTCTTGTATTATCCAGCCAAGATCCTTAGAACTTCTATATGGGATCTTAATTAATAAAATTTGTTAATCATTAACTGATATTAGTAATATGTTTGATAAATTAAGAAGAGTAAGAAGATATTTTGACGATAGATCAAGAATGAATTAAAAATTGAAATGAATCTTAGATTTTAAATGTGAAATAATAAACAACCAAATATATAATTATAAATTTGAACATGATCACTTTGATACCACTTGTAGGTTCTAGGCACAGTGACAGTGCAATGATGGGTAATAAACCAAGAAGGTTTTTTCAATCTGATGGAATATTCACAATATTTTACATGATTTTAATTACATTACCAGTAAAAAATTTCCATTGGATATCGACATATGGAAACCTAGAACCCCAAATAGGAACTTTGTGTGTTAAATTTATAATTAATTCATTTAAGATCAGGATAAATATCTACCTTGCCTTAAGAACTTTCTCCAATGTTGATGTTTATATTTTAAAAAATCCTTCTTGGATAACCTTCATTGTATTAAGAGGATCCAAGTGTAGAATCCCTCTAGTGTTGATCCACACATGCTCCTTTGATCTCTGAGTGACACCAATTAATTTTGAGTGCTAGCATGGAGAATCAATTTCCTTATGTTGTTAATGTTGATCAATTATAGTTCATTCGATCTTGAAGTAATCTCTCTAGAGTTTCTCATTCTTGAGAGAGAGAGAGGAAGAGGAATGGATATAGAATTCCATTGTGTAAAAAGATTCTAAAATCCCAATTAACCCTACACAATAGACATAACCGTCTATTTATAAATCTAGGGTTTGGGTTAAAATATTATTTAATTATGTACTGGCCCTTAAATAATATAATAATCATTATTAAACCTCATTCCATATAATAATAATATTATTATTATTACTATTATTATTATTGTTATTATTTTATGGTATGCGCTAACTCACATAATGTTAAATATTATTTACCAGCTTTTAAATAAATATTTATCACCAGACATGATCTTGGTCTGCTCCAACTTCTTAAAATTTATTGAATACCCTAATGAAAATTTAATTAAATATTTCATTCATTAATAAATAAATTATATATTTTATTCATAGTACAGTGAATAAATATTTGTTAAATATTCATTTAATCAAATATATTATTTATTAATGAATAAATAGTTATTTATTACCTTATGAAAGTTATCGATCAATAAAACATGAATAAAATTATTCCTCTGTCTTAAGAATAATATTTATTCTAATAATTAAATTAAAATAGAATTTAATCAAGATAAATGGAATAAATTAGTGTGTGACTCTCTAATATTCTTTCTCATTGGAATTAGGCAGACTTTTATAAAATCCATAATTATTGTCTAGTAATAGGTCAAGGCACCTAAGAGAAAGAACTTAATATCATAGCATTGACAACCACATACAAACTATCACTGTGTAATATACTCCCTTTGTCATAATATCATATCAATAAGGTTGAACATCTATTTCATCAACCTATATTCTCGATACATCTTTCTTTGATTGTATAACATAAACACATCATTACACAATGACCATAGAATTTAATGTGACAGTTCTATTTCAATCAAAGGGATGAGATATCAATTTCTATAAATATGGAAGGGAAAATCCTTCCTTAACTTATTCATTAATAATATGCATCTCATGAAATTCCCAACATATCCAACTTATCTATAAACTATATCTTCAAGGTTTACGAAACACATTTAAGTGTGTGAGTTATAACATGTATTAATAATAATCTAAAACTCTAAGGACCATTACATAGGATTACAGATAGGAATATCTGATGATTCCAAAACATTTGAAATTATTACTAGAGGGTCTGATCTCATAATCCCTCATATTGAAGATTACCAAGTGTAAAATTTATGAGAATAAGTCTCGTATTCTTATAATTATTTACACCAGATAGTCACGTTCTATGTGTCCCATCATATAATGTTATCCAACCATAGAACTATATTTAAGAATATCATCATGGAACTTCAATTTTCTCATCATAGTGGGAACTTATATGACCTTATAAATGTAATAGATACTCTAGGACATTATTAAATTAAATTCATATAGAAAAATAAACAATAAGTAATAATATGTTTTATTAATATTCAAATATTCGAATATACATGTAATCAAAGTACAATCATTTGGTTCTAGAAAACTAACTCCAACAATGAAAATACATCAAGTAAGTGTATTTTCTTTTGTTCTCTATTATGAACATAAAATAATCCCTCAACTTTAAGAAAATTAACTTGAAATAAAAAAATATTATTTAACCTTCATTTTCTATGAATTGATGGTCTTTTCACCCCTTACTAATTTATGGATTTGTGGTATTTAACTTTATCATAATTGTGTTATCTATCACTCTCTACTAGTACTTGGATGCTATTTTTCTCCTCCATGTATATAATTTAACTTCCCACCAATGTTCTTTTTTGGGAACCTGATTATGTGTCATTTTAGGTAACCTTTATTCTTCCCAATTCCCCTCTTTAAAAGAAGTTTCATTATCCCTCTGTACGATGTGGGTTTACAACAAAGGTATTTTCAAATATTGAACTTTTGATGAGCAGGATAAAATTTATAGGGTACAATTTATTTAATGGGAGTATAATGTAACATCCTAGAAATTTATAATATTATGTTCGATAGCTTTCTTAACACACAACATCGAGCTTTAAGTGAACTGTGATATACTATTAAAATATTATTATTTAATGTGACAATTATCACCTAGTCATTGAATAGGAAGGTATGAATATGATTAAAAACATTGTGATAAATATATATATAAAGGTTTGATATAATGTATTGATTAATAATATATAAGAGCTTAATTTTTAGTGAAGTAATTTTATGCTTCAAAAATGCATTTTCTTCAAAAATAATTTTATTGTATTTTGTGCATAAAAAATATAATTAATTTCTACCACTTTTAAAAAAATATTTTATAGAGGAGATTAATTTTTGAAATTATTATATCAAAATTAACATCATGAGAAATTTTGGGATTCTTTTGAAATAATTGATTTTTCAGTGAATAGTGAAAAATAAAGATTTTTCAAATATTACCATTTCTCTTCATTAAATCAACTAATTTAAAAGTATCATTATATTTTGGATTTGGTAAAAAAATTAAATATGGTCTATTTGATATAGAATAATATAATCAATAATTTTTCTGATTTTGATTTAAGTTATTAAAAACGTATTTTTTCAAAAAAAAATATTTTTCATTGTATTTTAGGCATTAATATTAAAATTAATTTCTACCACTTATAGAAAATGAATCTTGAAAAATGGATACCATATTTGGAATCATGAGGTTGAATTTGGTAAATATTTCTCTTTTATCATGGAGATTTATTTTTAATTTTTAGTGATGAAATAATTACCTTAAATGCTTATGCAACGCCGACACAATATCTATTCAATTAATATAAAAATAAAATAAATTATTTTAAAAACTCTAGAAGTGATATTTTTTGGGTGAGTTATATTGGAACATAAATTTTATAAATAAATATGAATTTTTATGAATTTTTTAAAGGATTATATTTAAATTACATATTTTTATTGATATATTTAATTTCAAATTAAATGAATAGTGTGAAAAATGAAATTCATGAAATTTTATAATAAATAATATTTTATTAAGTGATTTAAAATTAATAAAAACATTATATTATTACAAGTGAATGGGATATGGTTTAAAATATCAACCATGGTCCACTTATGGGTCGCATTTTCTTTTATAGTAAGATTCTTGGCCCTTAAAGGGTAGAAAAATTTTATATTGCGGTAATTGTCAGAAAGGTTAACGGGGGTTAAAACTAGGAGATAACAGTGAAAACATAACCAAAACATGTCCAAATGTTATTTATGGGAGGATTTATACTAATTCTATTATTATTTTTTAATTATATAAATTTGGATCCATTTTAAATTAAAATTAATTTACATTAATTTAATACTTTAAATAATTCAAAGAGTGCCCCTCCCCTCACTTATAAAAGGACACCCCTTATCTCATTTATTTACACCACATTGAGCAACCTATCTCAATAAAAACCTGACAATTTCTCTTATAAAAATCATTAGAAATGTTTTATAGCTATTTTTTTCAAAAGACCAACCCTAGGTCCCTTAAGAGGTGATCTAAAGGAGGTATACTGAAGAAGTGGTATTCATCCTTACCGACTCTTTCAAATATATTTATTCTTCTACTACCTATAAATATTTTGTACCAATTATAAAATAATAAATACAGTATTACCATTATAATGAAATTTTATTATTATTATGGTAAAACCATTTTCTACTACTTTTCCATCCTATGGAAAATGAAAACATTACTTGAGTGTACGTACGACTTACCGTCTCTACGTAGCAGTGTAATTCATTTTTCATCACTGTTTTACATGGATGTTTATAAATATGGAAATAATGAATATATATATATGATATTTATGACATATTTATTATTTTTGAGTTACAATATCATATACATATTCTTACCTTCCAATCCTTTAGAAAAAGATAATGTCGCTTTTGCGTATGTGTGGACTTCCACCTCCACGATGTGATATGATCTGTTTTTCATTTATTCTTTATATATATGTAAATAGGGATATGTTTAATGGATATATATGATATTTATATCATTATTAATATTATAGAGATTATGTAACCATAATAAAAATAAAAGGGAAAGAACTTCCGTGCCAAAACATGCATGATAAAATAAAGAAATTAACATCCGAAGCAATGATAATAATGAAATATTATAAATGAATGGGTGATAAGATATTATAAGAGGATAATATATGATATTATAAATATTATTATAGTTATTTTATAAATTAATAAAATGTCTAATACCATTATACATGAGGTTAAAACATGTTCTACTAAGGGGAAACATGAGGTAAGAGATTTTGTCTCAATTTTCCTCCATTGAGGCGTAATTTAATGTTATGAACCTAATTTATTTTATATAGTGTATATACTACCCATTTTACATGTTATATAATGAATCCTTCATTATTAATTTTATTTTAAATTTCAATAAAAAATTATTCCATCCAAGGGGATTTTACTTAAAAGTTACAAAGTGGTAAGGCAGGTTTTTAACTCAATTTCCATTTATTGGCTTATACTTCTACTTCATTAAATATGTTATGCCATTATTATGTGTGAAATGACCTCTAATTGTGTTATATTATATTTATATATATATTTTAGGTTTTAAATTTTTTACACATAATCACTTCATTGGAAAATTCTCTCTTCAATGATATGCTCTTTGTAAGGGATTTTGCCTCAATTTCCACTCCATTGAGATAAATTTGGTATTATGAACATATTTAATTTTATGTGTTGAATATACTATACCTTTTATATATTTTACATGAATATATATTTACTAGTGATGATTGATTTTTTTAATTTAATTTTATTCTTTTAATGGGTTATAATTTATAAGTTACCAAAGAGGTAAGAATTTATTTTATAAATCTCTTTTTTTGGATTGCTATTATTTTAACTAATGGAATCTTATATTATGTCCTTCATAAACTCCATAAATTTTATTATACACTAGATATTTAAGTATTATCAAAGTTTTATTCCAACGTTTACTCTCTTTGGCACTTGAATAAAGCAAATAAATGTTTAAAATAAAAGCAAATCTTATTTCTCTTTTTCATCAGGTAAATTTTTCTTCAATGCTCGTGTTTTGAAAAATTATTTTCCAAAAGTTCTTTTTATCTACTCAAATTATTTCTAAAGGAAATTTTAGGTAATATTTTACTTTTTATAAGTTTTTAAGGTAATATTACTAATTCTTTCTGAAAATGTAATTTTTGACTTTTTTTACAAAAAGACAAAAGGAATATTTCTTTTTAACATATACGGTGTTAATAGATTTTCCCATCACTATAACAATTTTATAATATTTAGATTCTTATATAATTTTTCAATGGTTTTAAAAATAAAAAACTTTTAATAAAGTTTCTATTAATTTTTCACTTCAATTTTATTTTATTCTACAAAATGCATGAATTTATTTCAAAACCTATATTTATGATGAATTGATGGTCATTTATAATATCTTGATTAATTTTATGGTTATTAAATTTATCTTTAAACATTCCCCTTATTATGATCATTTTTATTGGAAATTATAATTCTATTAAATTACTATATTATTTGTATCATGGATATGAGTATTTATTAAACCGTATACCATTTCTACATACAGTGTTTTACTTTGAAATTTATTTTATTGGTTGGGTAAATATTGATATTCTGTATTATTTACTCAATACAGATATTTATTGATAATTCATATTGTTCGTGAATTAAATTTATTATTCAATATATGAGGAATTAATTGGACATGCAGTGAAGGGGAGGGATTGGAATTATATAGCCCATTGATGCATCGATAGGTCTCATGAGATAAACTAGTTAGTTAGCCTTATTAATGGGTTTTTAATGTATGTATACCCATATTTTAAACTATATTGGTGGAAGGAATTATAATTAAAGATATAATTATTTATTAGATCATGAATTCTAATATTATTCATTTTCATCTTTGATAATTTAGTTATTATTATCCATGAGATTACTGCATTGATATTATCCTTGGATGCATTTTGTACTCAAGTTTTTTATTAAATGGAATGTTTTTTCAGTTATTTACCTTATCATATTGATTATTCATTATTTATTCATAATATCTTGTTTTCTAAGTAACCCTTACATAGAATTTGATCTCACCCTTATTTTTTGTCATTTCCCCATGATATGAAGAAGAAATCTTTGAATGAGTTTCAAGGATGTAGAATATTTCCTTTTTTTATATATTTTATTTCCAATGTAAAATTTAAATCATGTATGTATCTAGTTATTCAAGAATATTAAACTATTCAGTCATTTATTATGTGATCACTTGTGTCTTATGACAATGTAATAAAGTAGACACTGGATCTAGGTTACTGGAGTTAGGGCTGTTATAATCTTGTTGTATCTTTATCTACTAGTTGTTTTAGTACATTTTTAATTTTTTTAATTATACTTAAATATCTATATTGTAATGTATTTAATTTTTTATTTTAATTTTATACTTTAATTAAATAAATAAATGTTCATTTTAGTCCAATACTTCATATAAGACAATATATCATAGCTTTAAAGAAAATTTAGCACTATAAGTTTGGGGTGTTACACTAATTAACTTTTATTCTTCCAATATGAACTTTTACCCACTTGTATTGTCAACACAGCACTAAAACCCAGACATCACATGCCTAGTTAATCTATTCTTAATACTTTAAGAATATAGGGTAAACATTTATTGAAATAATTTTCATTTTTAGAACACTTATATTATCACGAACCAAATTTGGTCACCATCAAAACCAACACCAAACCCAGCCCATGAAAAGGCCCAAAGGGCGTTCTCGATCCCCATGGGTTGGCACAAGTGCCCAGGTATCATAAAATGAAGTTTGGGAATGATTTACCCGATTTTATAAACACTAAACAACAAACGAACTCTATAAAACAAATCTGGATTTTTCAACTAAAACCATCTTTTACAAAATTTCAGAACTGAATTACATGATTTGAAATAATGTCAAAAGGCCACTAAAAAGGTAGAAAACCAAAACTGGATAGCCAAGAACCATTTAAATTCAAGGGTTAATCACCCTAAAGCTATCTCCATGAAGACACGCCAAGAAGGACTTCTTGGAACCCAAACCACTAGCACTAAAACTGTACCCAAACCTATGACACAAAATAAGAAAGTCTACTTACACCCAAATGTGTAATTAGGGTGTGAGAAAAATCCTGGTAGGACACCACCACTATGAGATTCCATGTGATAAACATTTAAAGACAAAAAGTGTGCAAGTTTTCAAAAAAACATTAAATGTTAGTTATAATTTCTAAAAGATGAAACTTAATAATTAAAATAGTTTTCAAGTGGGATAATTTAAAGGATAAATACTTTTAAAATAAATGCCAAAGCTACTGAAATTTCTAGTACAACACACCATATGTCGACGGTAAACACAAATCATCTAATGAGCACAAGCAATAAAAAATAACCCCTAGGCACTAGCTCGATGTGGGTCCCAGGTACATCGTATCTCAGTGAAAGTAACCATCATAAATATATGTTCTCGTGCACAATCCACTAGTAGGGAAAATACCCATAACATATTGGTCCCCAATCATCATCATCATAGTTTAGTTAGAGTTGTATGCGTCAATATTGCTAAGTGAAACTGAGGCCAAACCTCACGGGATCACTAGTATACTAGTACACGTCCACCCACCTAGATACCCAAGTATCCCTCTTATGCTCAAAAAATTTCAACAAGATAAGAAGTATAATTTTCACATGAAAATATCATTTCCACATCACATATTCACCAAAAAGAACACATGTACATCATACAAGTCAAAAAATCTATTTTTTCATTCAAATGCATTTTGAAATCATACACACACCAAAATAGCCCATAACACTTTTCACATAACTTCAACACTTCAACACATCCTTTAAACATTTTTATAAAAAAATTACAAGGTGATACACATCACATAACATCCCAAAAACTCATGCCACATAATACCCTATTTACCCTCAAAATCATTTTATCATCAAACTTACACGAAACACCGCACAAACAAGTTTCGCTCCAACATCACAGTTTAATAAAACATTTAAAAAATTTACAAAACATTATAAAAATGTTTGATGTCTTAAAAAATCACTTAACCTTTCAAAAACCCATAATAGGTGAACAGACACCACAAAAAGTAAATATACACCCTTTTCCCACTTTTTTTAACCAACTAAAACATTTACAACTTTCATAAAAAGAACCCAAGTGGTGTAAATATGTCTTGCACACAAAACCCATTTAAAAACAACCATTTAAGACCAAAACCATACCAATTACTATCAAAAACATAATTTTAAGCCCTAGATACATTTATAAAACCACCTTCAAGTGTTATAAAATCACCTTGAATAATATCACAAAATATACAAATGAAAACACACATTTTCATAAAATGCTCTCAACAAGTTTAGCAATGTTTTACACGTCAAAACTATTCTAAAACCCTCTTTATAGGCCCACATGATACTAATACATTACCAAAATAGAATTTTCAAGCCAAAAAAGATTTATTAAACCAATTACATAAGTTATAAAATACACCCAAATAACACCCCATGAGTTACACATGAAAACACCCAATTTAAAGTTAAAATCCAACTATAAAATTAAACATGTAACCAAATCAATCATAAACAGTTTTCGCACCACACCCAACATATGAGGAATATGAAAATTGAGTAAATACAGAAAGATAATTTATCAATAATTTTTTACACATGGAACCACCTACCTTTTATGTCGAAACTCTCAAAATATAGTGCGAAACATAAACCGCACCACCGCCACACCTCAAGGAAGTGAAATCCAACCTAAAACCACAATATTTCACCCAAAAGACAAGAAATAAAACCCTAGATTTGAACCCTAACTTTTGGACATTAGGAACCTCAAGGATAAGGGAAGAAACCATAATCACATTGAATGTAACCCTAAGCAAATTGAAATAATAATGAATAAGACCAACTTACTTGAGGAATCTTTTAGAAATCACCCCAAATTTACCAGTAGATAAATTTTAAAACATCAAAAAATTCAAGGGAGGTTTGAATAAGTATAAGGAGACCATTTAGGAATTTTAATGGGAAAAAAGAGTGATAAATAAAGGAGTTATGAAGGAAACAAATTACCTTTATAAATCTGCTTGAATTGAGAAAGCTTAAGAAGTTTAAACTAGTTCTGTGAAGAAAACGAGCTCCAAAGAGGGGTATAAGAGATTGGAGAACTCTTAGATTCAGTGGGCTCGGGTTAGAGGTAGAATCACTGAAATATAGTTAAAATTGAATAAGTTATTAAATAAACAATATGTTTTTTTAATGTAAATGGGATTTTGGGGTGGCCCAACTCCTTAAATAAAAACCTAAATCCTCCATGATTATGGATTTCTAAATTCTCCAAATTTAAATGGTGGTTTTAATAGTTCAGGGTAGGCCAAGTAAGAATTCTAATGGATGAAAACTATTAAAAAATGAATGAGTTATAAAAGAAAACAAAATTTATTTTTAAATCTGGAATTGGGCTCATGATTTGGCCCAATTCATGAAAACTCACTCATTCCTCCATAAAAGATTGGGAAACCCCTAAAACAAAGCATGAATGGAAAATAAATTAAAAATACCTTTAAAATAATCAATTTATGTGACAATTCTCCCCACCATGAAAACTTTTCACCGTAGAAAGTCACAACAAGGTCAAAGCAACAACCAAACCCAACTGAGAAACCAAGAGGTACTCCCTTACCAGGTTACGCCCCAAAAGGCCAAAACACCTCCAGTGATCAATTAAGGAAGGACTACTCTCACAATCAAAACTTACACCACATTCCTGAGATTATCAATCACATTAATACTTTATCCCAAAATAAAACTCCTCAAACACTATCTGAAAAATACTCAAGCAATTAACCCAAACAAACAACAACTTTAAACAAGGTTACACTTACCCTACTATAACTAAACCATTGGGAACTATTCAATCTCAATGTTTACCCAAGGAATATTTAGGTAGTTAGATATATTTGAACAAGAATACCTACTGCCAATCCAAGACTAAGGAAAAAAATGAGTTACTGGTACGGGGATATACAAATGGGATCCCCACCATAAGAGACAACTTAAATTTTTCCCAAGACAGAATCGGGACACTAACTGGGGAGGCCCGAACGGACTCCCTAGTACAAAGGGTAGAAATCCATTAGACATTTCCAAAAGAAAATACATGAGACCCATAGTGTGTCTCCCCACTATAAGAATCAACCATCTTAACTGACCGGCATGGTCCAACATAGAAAGACCCAAAAATTTAAAGATTTGGGAAGGTCGCACGGTTAGTCCACATGGTTTGTGAAACTGTGAACTAACTGTGCAGATCATTCTTTCTGCATGGATTCCTAGCACACGATCACTCCTAATAATGTAAAAACTATGTGCTCAGCCTGTCTAGCCAAATTTCCAACCATTCTCCAAAGACTCAATGGAAACCAAAGGGGGAGGGAATGACATTAGTCGATGACATGGGTACAAGGCCCTCCACCTATTTCCACCAAATGTGAACAACAGAATAAAGATGTTGATACCAGAGGTTTAAACTCTTCTTATCTTTCATATTGAGTATAGGACTTTGTACAAGGGTTTAAATGACCCTGGGATTTCCCCTGACTATGATCCAGCTTCTCTCTGAGACCTATGTCTGGAGCTCAAATGATTGAAGCATCTTTGGCCTCATAGTTAGGCTTTGTAAACCCACTGAATGAGAATTATTCTTTCGGTGCCACCAACAACTACACCGCAATCCTGGATAAGTTTTCCAAACATAACACATTTCAAACTCACTTTACCCTATCCCGATATTTCATTGAAATAAGGGCTTATAAAATGACACACATCACACCTTGTTTATTCTAGTGAGAAACAATAGAAGTAAAGAACACTTGTACTCACCTTCCTCTAAAATAGAAGATTTTGAAGTTTTTACAAGGGAGACATTCTCCCAACATAACAGAGACTCTCAGAGGATTTCACAACTTTCACCTTTATGGTCAATCAAGCACATGACATCACAAGGCATCACCGAACATGACCATTGTGAATGATATAAACAATTCATAGAGATGAACCTTATACAACACCCCCCCCCCAAACAACACACAATTCTAGAAAGTGGCCACAATATCCTCTCATGACCATATTTCCCACACTGGTAGTTTAACATGAAATCCTTCTTCGAGGAGACTACTAAGGACCCAGAGGTCCCCTTAGACACCATACGGATACTCATCCAAGCTAACAACCCCAGACCACTTCCACCTTCGGCAAATTAGAAAACCTAAGAAGCTAAGGTCTCTTTAAACCTTCCATGTCCACTCTCTTGTTACAAGAGGATCCACAAAATCAATAATGGAAAGGGTTTAGACTCAGTCTACAAATCTCAAGAAAAATATTCCTTATATTGATCAATTAGAGGTTCTTAGAATGGTGAAACAATCCGGGTTGCACTTCAGTTGTGCACTAACCCTTAATGGGGTGTACCTTATCCAACGATAGAACCCAAGGACCCAACCAAGATGATGTATTGATCAAGACATACCACAAACCAGATCCAAACACATGAATGGAACCACTGTAAAGGCATCCCAAAACATTTCTCAGAAGAGAACACTAACCGGCCCTTCAACACAACTTACCGACCAAACACAAACCCAAAACACAGTTCAAAGAGGAGGGGTTCTTGGACTCAAAACATCCCACAACATCAACATTTTAAAAAAACACATAATACACACCATCACAAACTTGTCATCAAGACATCAATTTTTTCCTTTAAAATCATATTTTTGAAAATAAACGGTTCAGCAGTTAGCGTATCCACCAATGGTACCCAATGGGCTTTACACATGCATGTTTCTGTGCCACACCGGGCACCCTCCTCATATCCATCCCAGAACTCATCTAGCCATGCCATCAACCATCCATCATCCCATACAACCCCATGCATGTGGTCACTCACAGAAATACCAAAGGTTAAAATAAAAATTCTTTCCACTTTTCAAAACCAAAATAGTCAACCAATACCTCCTTTTTCTCTAAACAGTTATCCACGAAATCAAACCCAAATTACAGCTTAACAAAATTTTCAGAAAGGAACAATCATTTAAATGAAAACATAATTTCAAGTCATACACATTAATTTTAAAACATCTCATCCCATTAAAACACCTTTTAATTTTTTAGAAAACTCTATTGGAAACACTTTTTCAAAACCAACTTTAACACAATTTTCTGCTTTTAAAAGCGGTGTAAACACACCATTTTTCATTTCAAAAAAATTTCTGAAAACTCATTTCCAACATTTCACAAATCAATCCATTCCTGCTTTATTATAAAATCATTTCTAAAAACTTTATGCTTCTTAAAACCATGAAATTATTCCTTTAAAACCGAACTTTCATGATTTCAAAACTAAAGGACACAAGACAATGTGAGGGGAAACTATCTTCAGTGGGTGACGTGAACATATGGTTGGAGGCCATATTCCAATCACTTCACCATCACAAAGATTTTTCTAGGGAAATATCTCTGGCTCCACGTGTCTTTCCAGGCCCAACGAGCTCACTGAGACCATTAACCCAACTCTCTTTTCATTCCCCCTAATCATCATCAAACCAAGAAAACCAAAGGACTCAGATAAGTCCCAACTCCCCTAGTGACTTGAATATCGTCATGAGGTGTGGTGATCAGGCACACTACCCATAAATGGAATTCCAAGTCCTAAAAATCCTAACTCTAGACTATCCCGACTGCTCCCCAAATTACATGACTCAAGGAGTTAACCTAAACCTCCTTTGATACCATTTTTTCATGAACCAAATTCGGTCTCCATCAAAACCGGCACCAAACCCAGCCCATGAAAAGCCCCAAAGGGCGTTATCGATCTCCATGGTCTTGAAAAAGTGCCCGGGTATCATAAAATGAAGTTTGGGAATGATTTACATGATTTTATAAACACTAAAAAACAAACGAACTCAATAAAACAAATCTGGATTTTTCAAATAAAACCATCTTTTACAAAATTTCAGAACTGAATTACATTATTTTGAAACAATGTAAAAAGTCCATTACAAAGTTAAAAAACCAAAAATGGATAGCCAAGAACCACCTCAAGTTAAGGGGTAATCACCCTCAATCCATCTCCACGAAGACGCGCCAAGAAGGACTTCTTGGAACCCAAACCACTGGCACTAAAACTGTACCCAAACCTGTGACACAAAATAAGCAAGTCTACTTACACCCAAAGGTGTAAGTAGGGTGTGAGACAAATACCATTAGGACACCACCACTATGAGATTTCATGTGATAAACATTTAAAGCCAAAAAGCGTGCAAGTTATCAAAAAAACATTAAATGCTAGTTACAATTTCTAAAGGATAAAACTTAATAATTAAAACAGTTTTCAAGTGGGATAATTTAAAGGATAAATACTTTTAAAATAAATTCCAAAGATACTGAAATTTCCATCCCAACACACCATATGCCTATGGTAAACACAAATTATCTAATGATCACAAGCAATAGGAAATAACCCCTAGGCACTAGCTCGATGTGGGTCACAGGTACCTCGTATCTCGGTGAAAGTAACCATCATAAATATATGTTGTCGTGCACGATCCACTAGTAGGGAACATAAACATAACCTATTGGTCCCCCATCATCATAATCATAGTTTATATAGAGTTTTATTCATCAATATTTCTAAGTGAAACTGAGGCCTAACCTCACGGGATCACTAGCATACTAGTACACGTCCACCCACCTAGATACCCAGGTTTCCCTCTTGTGCTCAAAAAATTTAAAAAAGACAAGAAGTATAATTTGAACATGAAAATATCATTTCCATGTCACATATTCACCAAACATAACACATGTACATCACACAGGTCACAAAATCCACTTTTTCATTCAAATGAATTTTGAAATCATACACACACCAAAATAGCCCACAACACTTTTCACATCACTTCAACACTTCAACATATCCTTTAAATGTTTTTATAAAAAAAACTTACAAGGTGATACACATCACATAACATCCCACACACACATGACACATAATACCCTTTTAACCTTCAAAATCATTTTATCATCAAACTTACAAAAAACAGCCCACAAACAAGTTTCGCTCCAAAATTACAATTTAATAAAACATTTCAAAAAAATTCAAAACATTCTAAAAATGTTTGACATATTAAAACTTCACTTAACCTTTCAAAAACCCATAATAGGTGAACACACACACCAAATAGTACATATTCACCCTTTTCCCACATTGTTTAACGAATTAAAACATTTACAATTTTCATAAAAAGTACCCAAGTGGTGTAAATATGTCTTGCACAAAAAAACCATTTCAAAACAACCATTTAAGACCAAAACCATACCAATTCCTATAAAAAACTGAATTGGAATCCCTAGAGACATTTATAAAACCACCTTCAAGTGTTATAAAATCACCTTGAATAATACCACAAAATATACAAATGAAAACACACATTTTCATAAAATGCGCTCAAGAAGTATAACAATGTTTTACACATAAAACCTATTCAAAACCCCTTTTTTTAGCCCCACATGACACTAATACATTACCAAACCATAATTGGCAGGCCAGACAAGATTTATTAAACCAAATCCATAAGTTATAAAATACATCCAAATAATACCCCATGAGTTAAACATGAAAACACCCAATTTCAAGTTAAAATTCAACTATAAAATTAATCACGTAACCAAATCAATCATAAACTGTTTTCGTACCACACACAACATATGAATGATATGAAAAATGAGTAAATACATAAATCTAACTCATCAATAATTGTTTACATATGGAACCACCTACCTTTTATGTCGAAACCCTCAAAATATGGTGTGAAACATAAACCGCACCACCGTCGCACCTCAAGGAAGTCAAATCCAACCTAAAACCACAATATTTTAACCAAAAAGACAAGAAATCAAACCCTAGGTTTGAACCCTAACTTTTTGACATTAGGAACCTCAAGGATAAGGGAATAAACCCTAATCACATTGAATGTAACCCTAAGAAAATTGAAAAAAGAATGAAGAAGACCAACTTACTTGAGGGATATTGTAGAAATCTCTCCAAATACACCAGTAGAAAAAATTTCAAACATCCAAGAATTCAAGGGAGGTTCTAAAAAGGATAATGAGACCATGTAGGAATTTTAATGGGGAAAAAAGAGTGAGAAATGAAGGAGTTATGAAGGAAACAAATTACCTTTATAAATCTGCTCGAATTGAGAAAGCTTAAAAAGTTGCGACTTATTATATGAAGAACACGAGATCCAAAGAGGGGGAGAAGAGATTGGGGGAATGCCTAGATTCAGTGGACTCAGGTTAGGGGTGTAATCACCGAAAAATAGTTAAAATTGAATAAGTTATTAAATAAACAACATGTTTTTTTAAACTATAAATGGGCTTTCGGGGTGGCCCAACTCCTTAAATAAAAACCCAAATCCACCATGATTATGGATTTCTAAAGACTCCAAATTTAAATTTTGGTGTTAATAGGGAAGAGGAGGACAATTAGGAATTGTAATGGATGAAAAATAATGAAAAATTAATGAGTTATAAATGAAACAATATTTATTTTTAAATCTTGAATTGGGATCACGGTTTGGCCCAATTCATGAAAACTCACCCATTCCTCCATAAAAGCTTGGGAAACCCCCAAAAAAAGCATGAATGGAAAATAAATTAAAAATAACTTTAAAATAATTTATGTATGTGACATATATTGATGAAACATTGTGAATTACACAGCCATAAAAAGCCTTATAATATACCCCTAGTCTCTCCAAATCATTAATATACCCAATCATATTGAGTGTATTAGTGGTAACTAAAATTCCTTAGCTCATCAAGAATCTCAAGACTTTGAAACCTTTAGGGAATCAATCAATGATTCTTATAAGAATTTAGATTCCAAGTTTTGAACAACTTCAATATTTGATTACTCAAGAGGGGTTTCTTTAAAACATAAAATTTCTCTTCCTTAAGAACATTTATTAAGTTACCAAACTTAGAAGTTTCTTATATTAAAATTATACTTTTAAAGGATTGATTTCAAAGATAAGTTTAATAGTGATAATGTTATTCATATTTAATAAAATATTTTATCAGATGAATATCATGTTTTACAAACATTTAATAAGGACTTTTATTAAATGGGGTCCCACTAAAATGATGACCCATTTTAAACTCATCATATCCATTAATGGGACAATATCCATATTTATTTAATCAGCGAGTCTTATTTTTTTCTCCTCTCACCACTTAGATATTTAGTTATGGCATCATCCCAATCATATTATATATGACTCTTGCATAATTGAGCAAACAACACTTTGTCCAATCCATCATATATAAAAACTAAACACTATTCTTTTAGTATCCTAACTCTTAGGGTTTCTCAAATAAGTGTAACCCAAATATCGTAGTAGTATTTGGTTACCTAACTCTTAGGATTATCTATTTACACTATACCTTACACAAGATGATTCATGGATACCCTGCTTTAGCGAAACCTACCCGATTGAATGGTTGAGGTCTTCACATATGTTTTCTTTGGAAGAAATGTAATAGATAGAATTATTTTAAAAGGATTTAATTCTAAATTTATTATATTTTGTATTCCCTTTTCATGTGTTAATTATTCAAATGATTTATTTTGGAATCATATTCTTTCCACCAAACCAATGTGTTCAACCCATATTGATGTGTAACTCTTTACACAACCCATAACTTGTGAACTATACCAAATTAAAATCCAACTATATCTGCACATATCCAAATTTATCCAATGCATTAAGTATATGAAACTATTTCCTATAAATGATTATAATTATATTAAATTATTGATACCCATATTAGTAACTCTAGAGACACAAATAGTCAACCCTCCCTATTCTAGAAAAAGAATAACCTCCATACCAGTGAGAAATGTGATCCAAAGTCCCTCTAACCAAGGATACTTTACTTAAGAGATATCTAAATTCCATTACAATTTAAACACCTAATATGTATAAATCACAATTAACTACTTAATTCAATATCATAACTTAATATAATCCAAATTCAAGGTAGAAGAAAACTAAATCTGTTGTCATAACTAGCATGTAACTCCTTATATACATGAATGATAATTTATAAAATCAGTTTAACATTTAAACTGAAGCATGAATAACAATTCATAATACAAAAATTATATTCATGAATGATAAACAAGGAAATAAATGAAATATATTAAAATTTTAGAAAATTAACATGAGATAAATATTTACAACCAATTCATAAATAAATCAAATTCTAAACACTTTATAATTTAGATATTCATTATGGGCATTCCATAGTTTAAATAAATATAAAAAAATTATATTTATTCCCAATATTATCCCATTAATATTGATTATTATATGATATTTACTTTAAATTTTGATATTAAATGAAATATAAACATTTTATAGTGAAATTTATATTCTGTAAGTTATTTATGTAATCCAAATATCACATATTAATTATTATTTAAAATGTGATCAAATCAATAGTCAAAAACTCATTTTAACATGGTTTAAATAATTTCTATAATAAGGAATTTAATTTTAACAATTCAAATTAATTAATTATGAAAAATTAATAATTTTAAATATAAAAACTTTTATACGTATGCCTTATTTTTATAATTTATAAACACTTTATAAATCACTCTTATAATTTCAATATAAATGAATTATATATAAATTATAAGTCAAGTAATATAACTTGAAAATAGTATTAATAATCAATAATTTGGGATCTTTAATAAAATATTCAAAAAATAATAATTAATTATAAAAATTTAAAAATTAATTAATTTGTAAAAAACATTATAAATTAATATCTCATTTTATCTTTTTTCCATAATTTATAAACATTTTATAAATTATAAAATTCAATTCATAAGTGAATTTTAGGAAAAACAATAAAAATCCATTTTTAAACCTTATAAATGATTAAACCTACACCATTTTACATGTGTAAGAATAAAATAGCATAGGTGGTCTATCTATTCTTACAAAAGTAATGGTTTATGATATAGGCACGTGTAAGATTAAAATCAATGCATAGGCCTTGTGTGGTATTGAATTGGAACTAAAAGGGAATAGATTAAATGGTGAATAGTCTAGAGTAGGATTAAGGCCTCATCATATATAGGAATAACTGATCACAACTCGATTATCACAGCATATGATATGCTACTGTATGAGATTAAAACCAGTTCAAAATGGCTCATGTAGGATAAAAATCACACTCTATAGGCGGTGTAGGAATAACTCATGTTCTCTTATGTATGATTAATCTTGTGTGGCATGGGTATATTTCATGGTTTATGTATTACGTGAGAGTTTATTCCATAGTATATAAGGAACTATGTAGGATTAATTTCATGAAAATTGGATCACGTGCCATTAAAACTAGTGTTGTGTGACATTAACTCACCATCTGTGTGAGATTTTTAATCCCACACAAATTTCATACCCTAGGAGGGGGTGAATCAGGGTATGTTTATTTTTAATCAATCCTTACCAATGAGATTGTTCCAAAATTATTAGGAATTCTTTCTCATTTACACCTTATTTAAAGCGTAAAAATGGAAAAATAAATGGATTTAAGTAATTTACTTAATTTACTCTAACCGGGTTAATCCAAGGAGTATGAAATGGAAATGTGTTGAGCAGCTAAAACAATAATATTGATACTTTTATTTTATAATATGGAGCAGACAAACTGATCCTCCAATTTCACAACCTTCATGAAACAAGTGAAGAACTCCTTTTTTCCTTACAATATGGAACTCATTACTTCTCTTGTAACTTGTTTTATCTTCCATGATCAACCACTATAGATTACACCAAAGATATCATAGCACTCAAAAAAACTTCCATGAAATTCCAGTGAGATACTTCCTAGAATAAATCATTTTTATTCAATAATTTTCTATCACTAAACTATGAATTACTCTCCTTCAGTACAAAACATAATTCTTTTTAATCTATTTCCCCTCAACTTCTTTAATTCTTTTGAAATTCAAAGATATCTTCCTTAATATACATTAAGAGAGTCTACACCATCTACTATTTTATTTTTTTATTTTTTAAAATATTATATTAAATGGATATCCACATGAGAAATATTTCTATATTTTAATATGGAAACTCCAAAGTCAGAAGTGTGAATTTCTCCAGTATTTAATGCTAATCAGGTCTCTTAATATTTTGAAAATAATCAACTCCATAATCTCCAGTTGAATCCCATATTTAAAAATCCACTGAATCCACTGCTATTACATGCATGTTGTGACTACCCTCTTCATTATTTATTGTTTGGTCAAAAATATATGTACCAAATATGCACCAATATTGAATTTAAACCTCCAAAAAATCACAGAAATAGTATTTCTTTTATTTAAGCATGATTTTCTCTACTAATATTGGTCGAATCATTAATCATATTTAATGATTAAAAAAATATTTTATAAACTAATATAGGTCACCCTTCTCCAAAAATCATCAAGGGAATTACCCTTATAGAATATCTAATAACCCTTACAGTTTCTCCCTTTTCCACATAAAGAACCTTATGGAATTTCTGATGACCCTTATGGATTTTTCAATGACACTTATAGTATTAAAAATAAACCTTATAGAATTTCTAATGACCCTTACAATATTACCAGTGACCCTTATAGAATATCAATAACCCTTATGAAATTCCCAATGAACCTTAAAGAATCATTCTTTTTCAACTTTTCATTTACATATTACCCCAAAGACCCTTACAAACCAGGGATAACCCTTATGATTTGGACTTAGCTAAATTTTTACAAACCAACTCAAAACTATAATGTCTATAATTCCACTATAATACATCCAATGCACATCCATCATTTATTAAATGTTCTCCCTATGACTTCATGATATGTTTTGGAAGTTCCTTCATTCATATTTTTAACAAACATAACCCAAAAATTATTCTAGTGGTATTTTTGCTAACAATCTTCCCCTTTGGGTTTTTTGAAAATTTCAAAGAAAATTTAGCATAACTTAAAAACTTTAGATCTAACCAAAAATTATTGAAATCTATGTAAAAACATATTTCCTTTAGAAAGTGCATCAATGATTCACTAAACATCAACTTTAAACCCACAAGAGTAAAGATATTTTCAAGGAATAAGAGTTAAATTAAAATATCCTCGTAATAATCCTTCTTGGGTCTTCATACTCTACAACTCCTCTAGAAAGTTGTTCTCCCTGATTCAATAGTTAAATACTCTCCCCTATTTAAAACACTAGGATTGTATTTTTTATCCTCTATTAATAGGAAAGAACACTCCCTTCCCACTTGATTTGACACCATGGACATCTTCTCCCAACAAATTATAGGTAGCTTCTCCCCCTTGGTCAAAAAACCCAAATATCATTTCTATGAGAGTTCACAAGTGAGAGTTAGAAATCCAAAATTTTAATTCAAGAGAGTTTACATGCCTTCCTATAAATATAAAATCTCATAGTGGAGTGGGGTCCCTTTTCCAATCCATCTTGTTTTAGGGAGTTAGTTAGACTCTAATAGATAACTATTTCCTTTAAAAATATTCTTTGGGTAGTGCCTTTGTCATGATATCTGCAACTTGATTTTTTTGACACATACTCCAACTTCACTCACCACTGATTAGCCTTCTCCTTTATGAAGTAATACTTTATCTTAATGTGTTTTTTCCTTAAAGGATAAGTGGGATTTTTTTTCTAGGATTAATATCACTCAAGTTATATCACTTTATTGAAATAGTATATTTCATATCAACTTCGACATATTCAATTTTTTTCTTCAACCATAGTAATTTATTACATGTTTGAGTAGCTATAATGTATTCACCTCTGTGATTCTAAGAGAAATGTAGTCTTTATTCTTACTCAGTTAAGAAATGCATGAACTTCAAAGATATATTTCACCATCATATGTCAACTAGTGATCATCCACCGAACATGCCTAATCTATATAAGTATATCCCAAAAACTCTTTTTTTATGTTCTCTAATAAACTATCTTTAAATCCATCATATTATTGATATATCAAAGTACTCTTTTCATTGCTAGCATGTGGCTCTCCTTGAGATAAATTTGGTACCGCATATCTTGGTATGTGGAAAACATAATATTAGGTTGTTTTGTCATCAAGTACAAGAGGATTACAATAATATACCTATACTCTATGATATTAACCCCATTTCCCCTATAATCCCATGATAATTTCATTTGGAAATCCATTGAAGTTTTCATTGTCTTGGAATCTTCCATTCCAAATCTTTTGAGAATTTATTTGGCATATTTAGATTGGGAAATTAATGTACCATCTCTTCCTTTAGTGGTCTATAAACCAAGGAAAAAAGTTTAACTCACCATTCATGGATATCTCAAATTCATGCATCATATATTCTAAAAATAGCTTACATTGTGTGTTGTCTGGTCCTCTAAAAAATATTTCACCCACATAAATGATCACCAACATCTTTTCATCTTTTTTATCAATGTAGAGTTTTTAATTAACTCCTCCTCATTTGAATCCAAACATTTTGAATTATTGATCAAGCCTATGTCGGACTACTAATTTTGTTCCAACATATCCCATGTACTTTCAATTTTGATGATATCAAATACCCTTTATATGTTACTAATGATTTTGTTTTTGAATTTTTTCTTCAGGTTTTTATAATTATTTCATCTCAACTTGTTGAAATTTAAAAGTTTTGTAGGTTTTTTTATAATTTTACTAAGTATATAAAATTGGTTGTATGAGTCATTTGACTATGTGGAGAAATGGTTACATGATCAATTGGCTATGTGAAGAAAATGCCTATATGAAATGGATATGTTGTGAAATATTTTATATAAAAATCACCTATGTCAATGAATTACCTACATGAGTAATCAACTACATAGATCAAAAAGCTATGTGAATCGGCTACAAGGTGAAATAGGCTATATAATTTGGATACATGGTGAAATTGGCTACATGGTTCTAAATTCCAACATGATTCTTTCAACTATGTCAAATTTTACCACATAAACAATAAGGCTATGTGAAGAAAATCAGTTATATGAAGAAGGCTAATGAAAATTTGGCCACATGGAATAATTCATCTACATGGATAAATTGGAAACATGAAGAAATACTATGTGGATCAATTTGTATATGTGAATTCAAATCTATGGAATTTATCTATATAGTGATCAAGAATCATCTATGTCATTCTACAACCTTTAATTTATTACTTCTAGAGTACTTTCAATGGAAATTAATGTTGTAGTGCATGCTTTAAATGTTGGATTACCTCTTTATGGTAAAAATGATTATAAAAGTATGAAAGTACCAAGAATGTAAAGAAGTAAAATGATAATTTAATGGTCATTACTATTACAGAGGTATTTTTGGAGAAAATGGATTGTAGAATTTAATTCTATAATCCAGATTTTATGGATATGGTGTTGTATGATTAAAAATATTTTTTGCATACTTTTTGTCAGTGGTATAAATAAGTGTTTAATATAATATAAATAATAATATAAATGATTTCACTATTATCAATCATCTCTCTCAAGAATCTTTCTATATGATTCTCTATTTTTTAACAAGAAGAAATAAGAAGATTTGACTCTACTGTTGTGCTACCATGATCATCTTTATTGTGTTCATAAGTCTCTCCTCAAGATGGTATTTATTATTATCATCTCTCCTAGAGATTTATTATCTTTTTTTAGTTGTATCTTATAACTATGAGCCTCATCTATAAACTCTCTATTTATTATCTCTTCTGCTCTGAAGGTTCCAAGTAAAAGAACCTTGAAAGATGGTGTTTGTAAAGCCTTCTTGGAGCTAGGTTAAAATATCCTGATTTTGTAATAAAAGTTAGATGCTTGCACTTGGTCATTCAGTATATGGTAAAAGGAATGACAATTCTCAGCAAAAGGACTGGACTAGTGAAAATCACTAAGCTCTTAGAGTTGATCATTGGTCAAGTGGATTGGGTGATTTATGTTTCCCAAACCACTATAATTCTCTATCTATGATATCTTTTCATTATGTTTTTATTTACAATATGTTCATGTGTTAAGAAAATATCAGTAGTCAATTGTATCCTGAATAGGGTTATTTTCTAAGAGAATATAATTTCATAGACTCAGTTCACCCCCCCCCCCCCCCCTCGAGTCTTAGAGCAGTCAGTCTCCCACAAACAATTGGTATCAAAGGTAGTGACTTTTGAGTTCTCAGATTTCAAATGTTAAAGTCTTAAGATCATATCAAGAATGGATTCTATAACCAACAAAAAATAATGTTTTTTAATGGTAAGGGATCCTTACATTAATGTTGAGAATTATGGTTATTGTAAGGAACATATGATAATTTATTTAAAGAACCTTGATCTGAAAGATTATCTTAAAATCATAAAGCCTTATAAAATTTCCAAGACACAACTTGAACCATGGGATATTGATACTAAAACTATCTTTGATCTAGACTATAAATATATTAATGCTATAATATGTTTACTAGGTCCAAATGAGTTCAGTAAAGTTTCACAATTTGATGAAACTCATGAAATGTGGACTACTATATCAGTAGATTATGAAGGAACATACAATCTGAGAGATCTTTGTTGTATTACTGCCAATATTAATTTTGATACTTTCAGAATGATGGAAGTATAAATTATCACCCAATTTAATGGAATACTTATTAAAGTAGTAAATAATGTTGTTGTTTTAGGATAACCTATTGTTGAACCAGATCAAGCTCTAAAAATACTAAGAATTCTACCACCTAGATGGGGTGGAATCTTGGCTTCCATAAGGAAATCTACAGAGTTCTAAAACTTTAAAATAAAATATATCACTATAAATCTTATGATGTATGAGTATGATATGGTAGTTGAATATGGAGAGTATAGATTGGTTAAGAAGTATAATTTTGACTTGAAAGTCTCAAATTCAAAAGATATAAAGAAAAGAAAATAAATTCAAATGTTTGAGTCATCGGATGATGTAACTTCAAATAGTTCTGCATCAAACAATGAGCTTGTTCACATTGCTAGAAAGTTAAAAAAGTTCTATAATAAGAGTATAGGTTTCAATAAACCCTTCAAAAAGTACAAGAGGAAATAGGAAAATACTAATGAATTTATATGTTATGAGTGTAAGAAGCTCATACACATCAAGCTAGACTGCTCTTGACAGCCTATAGGGTGTTGTTAAATTCTTATAGGGCTATACAAATTTAAGAAATAATAAAACTCTGACAAACTAACTACAAAATTTATTACTTGTAAATCCTAAGTTTCAAACCCATGGGGAATATCCTTATGATCTAAATTAATTAAAGTAATTGAAATTGCAATTGGTTTATTGATTGGAGAGAGATAAAACGTACAGAAAATACAGTGTTTTGAAATCAAGTGAGTATGCATACCAGGTTCCGTGATTTTCAGGTTTTTGTGCTATGAATTCAGTTGATTTTGGGTTCATTCATGTTTGGTGTTAGAATTGGGTCAATATGGATCCTTGTTCTGGGTACCCTACACTAATCCTATGATTCCACCTTTGGAATGATCATCTACTAAGTTCAATTACAAGATTAGGTGACACAAAACCCTATTTAAACATAATTTACCTAATCTGTATAATGGTCATACACAAAATAGGGAATTAATTTATGCAATAAGATAAAACCCCTCAAAATGTAGAAAACGGTCATGAAATACACAAATAATAAAAATTAGAATTAAGAAACAAAGTTTAAGAAATCCAAAACATGAAAAGATAATAGAAATAATCCCTAACTACACTTCCCCCTACTATCACATCACTTGACATAGAAAATACTACTCACTCATGCTACAAATGATGAGAACGAGTAGCATGGATACCCGAGAAGGAATGATAGTGAAGAACATCAACAAAGCATGGATTCAGATCATGCACTCATCTCTAGCATTTTCCCACATCCAAGTTCCTGATATCTCCCAAAGCGATGGTCATAGGTGGTGTAAATATGGACCCCGAATCAAACCCTCAACTCTAGCATATTAAAAATATGATATTTTCTAAAAATTTCATGACTTGTATATTTTACATGACATGTAATGTGCAGCATCAACGACTTCTAAAAATATTCTCAGTCTCAAACTTATCAATACATGTATTGTGTACACGTTGTGTAATGGATTCTCACAATGTGAATTCACTTCATGGTTTATAAAGAGTGGTGATGGATTTTTTCCTGATAAACTCACATCATGTAAGGATTACATAGCATGAAAATGGATTCCTCCAAGTTCTTCAGCCTACTCTACCTTCATGTGCTTTCAGCTTCCGTCTTCAAAAAAAATTTGTCGTTCCATGACATGAATCATTACAGTTTGAAGTGTCTTTTACACAAGAAAACTGTCTCTTTTTTCTCTTTTCCAAAAATATTTTGCATCCTTCCATAAAACAAAAAATAAGTCAAACAATACAAATATTGGAAAAAATATCAATTAAATTACAGAAATTACTATGTTAAAATGGCCTAAAATACATGCATAAACACACTAATCATCCCTCAGTTGAAAAATAATAAGAAATGTGAGAAAATGTATTTTAAAAAGGTTATCTACAAGAACAAAGCAAAGAAATACATGAAAGAAACATGGATTGATTCTGAATATTCTAGTGATGATACATCTTCATATTCAGAAGCTAGAATTTCTAATCAAAAGGATAATATGTGCTTTATATCACACTCAGATGAGGTACATTACTTTTATTATTTTGAGCATGAATCTGAATCTCAAAATGGAAAATTATCTTATGAAGAATTAAAATAATATTACACCATTCTTGAAACATAATATGAATGTTTGAAAAATAAAAATAAAGCTTTCAAAAAGTTATATATTGTTATTTTAAATGAAAAGGAGGAATTAAATAATCATATTTTAGATTGAAACCCAACCTAGAAAATTTGGATATGTCATGTACTAAACATGATAATAGTATTAGAAGCTTGTAAAAAAATTCCAAGACTTTAAAGATGTTGCATGTTTTTTAAAAAAGTGAAAATTACTTGAATCAAATTCTTGGCGATAATAAAGCTCAGAAAAATAAGTTTGGAATGGGAAGTCAAGGTAAAAAACCAAAGTTTTATAAAAACTATTTTGTGCTTAGTTCTAAGAATAAAAACCTCTCTGGAGTTACTTATTATCACTATATAGAATTGAGTAACTATGATAATAATTATAGTTTGAAAAATCCTAAATTTTGTGGAATCAAACATGATTTTCATTCAAAAAAAACTTCCAAAATTTAGTGCTAGATTTTATAGAAAATGAAAATATATTTTGATCTTCAAATCTTTAGTTTCTAACATTTTTGAACCCAAGAAAATATGGGTATCAAAAAAAATTATTGTTTGATTTTTCTTTGTAGACAAAAAGGTCTGAGAACTTCGATGAGAAATTTTATATGGATGGTATATTCTCAAGACATATGAGTGTATATTTATCTAATTTCCACTCCTTATCAAAAATTGATAGATGTTATGTGAAGCGCAGCCTATTGTCACCTATTGACCATTCAAGGTTTCAGTGTTCTGCTAATGTGTATAGCAGTATTAGGTTCAAATCCTCAACGATGATACTTTTTAATAGTTGATTGTTTTTACTTGATTGTATTTTTGTTGGGGGGTTTTTTGTAGAGCTTAAATGAAGTGTTTTATGGTTTATGTTCGATTTAAAATTTAGAAAAATATTAGGGTGAGTTCATTATTAGGGAGTTGAGCTTGTGATATCCTAGAGCTTTTCTTTATATTGCATTAAATTAACACCCACTTCACAAGATAACTTTGATTGGAATTCTCAAGTGTTAAGGCTTTAATACAAGACTTAACTTAAATTAGGGTTCTAATTTTAATCATATATTGTTTATGGCGGTGTATTTATGGTTCAAATAATCCATTGAAACCACAAGTTAAACAAATCATGTCATTAGTCCACGACATTTTAAGTTTAACGTACACAATGTTAATTTAAAGAATATTCATAGAGAAAAATCTCTCAATAAATTAACATACACAAATTATAACTCACCCCAATGGTAGATTTAATCGTCCATTGGTTTGGTTAATAATATGGTTTAAATTTTTATGGTGATGGGTTAAAATTAAAATAAAAATAATGGGATAAGAAAAGATTGGTGCACCAAACACATACATAAACGATGATAAGAATTAAAAACGAAATTTTGATTGAATGAGGAAGAAAAGAAGAGAAGGGGTTTCAACTTGATTTAAACTATTTTAAGAGAATTAATATTTAAAAACATAGGGTGGATTATCAAAAGATAAAATTAGAAAGAAACATGCATTAAAATAGAATTACTACACAAACACTTATTAGATTACAAATAAAGAATTACACAAAAGTGAATGAAAAAAAGCGAGTAGGAAGAGTCTCTCAAGTGAAAACTTGAGTATAGAAGGTCCTATCAAGCTTTTTGAAAGGATTTTTTCATGAAAATTTATTTTCCTCTCTTTTGAAATTACAGCTCCTTTCAAGGAGAGGAGGGGGATGTATTTATAACCCAAGGAGTTGGACTGTTTGCATTCCAAATATTTCCCTCCAATTGGATAGGATATTGGACCATCTAGAAAACACAATATTGAAATATCTTCTTCTTAAAAGTTTTAAATATACATGTTTTCTTTCTAATCTGAAAATTTGGAGGCAATTGGACTTAAGTAGACAAAGTTATGATGCTTTGAATTAACAATTATAAACTGTCCATTTCTATCCATTCTTTTTCAATGGCCCAACTATGAATGAGTTTTTGAATAAGAAGATGCCCTCAAATCCAAACACTTTATTCTACAAAGTCGGATTTCTAAATATCCTCTTTCACAATGAAAAATATTAGCTCGAATAGATGTCTAGATCAGGAGGAAAGTAATGTTTTATGTTCTGATTTCATTTCCCTGACAGAATGGTGATCTGGACTTCATAGAATCATTTGGGACCCTTTTTAGTGGAGTTGGGACTTGAAATTTTTATCCAATATGAATGGTATTGTCCCAGACTTTTTATGGAGAATAAACTATTTCGTAATTCTGGATTGATCCCAATAATTCAATCTTCATGGATGGTCCATTTACATCATAAATTCTATGGGCCTTGTTGTGTGATCCATATGACCCTCCAAATGTAATAATTGGACAATTATTCCTTATAATGATATATTTTAAATTGAATAATTAATTATATAAAAGAAGAACCATGAAAAATGGATTATCAGGGTGAGAGTTATAATAAAAATAGTAAACTGACTCAATTGGACTACTTCAAATAATGATCAAAAATTATATTTAGTATTAAAACATGAGTATCTCAAACCAATTATTAACTTTTACATAAAATTTATTAAAGAGAGTATACAAAAAGTTATGAATAAATGAATAACATAAAATCCCACACACTTAGTCTTGTTCATGTCCTCATGTGAAAAAAATATAAAAACATAAAAAAATTATTCTCACTCACCAACAAATATTAAAATTTTGTTTTCCACAATCATAGGAGGTTTAAACCATTTCACTCATACATATTGAACTCCCCCACAAATTATTACAAAAAAAAATATTAAAAAACAATTCAGTTTTTATGCTCAAATTTAGAAATGGAAAATACGGGCACTCAAAACTTACTCCTCTCAAGATGATAAAATTTATTTATGGAGGTTCACTCCTTCACCAACCAAAGATGAAAATCTTAGATTTTGAAAGAGATCTCAGTTTACATTACCTATCCTAAAGTGAACAAGAATCATGAGGTATTTTGAAGGGTTTTTTATATGGCTATGGGATTGTAGGAATTTAATGTCCAAGAGAGAGGAGATGAGAGGTAAAACATCAGCATAAGTAAAACAATACACAATTTTTTTGAAATAAAACATGGAAGGAAATGGAAAAACATATTTAAAAGGGAATTATTGTGTGAATAAAGACACAAAAGAGGAATAAAATTTGAAGGGTATGAGAAGATGAAATATTTACAAAACACATAACTTCTCCCAATGACATAATAATATATAATGAAAGTGTTATTTCTTTTATTTTATTTTCTTCTTCTTCTTTTTTGATTTTTTCGAAAGTTGAACTTGAAAAAAATCTCACGCTCATCTCCCAACCCATGATTGATCTCCTCACAATACTAATTGTAATAGTTATAAAAAGATCAAAGGTTTAAGAAGAGTGATTTTTGACCCACCCAAGAAACAACCCATTCTTTTTTTTCTTTTAGTATTTTTTTTCTTTTTTTCATTTTTTTAACACTTTTCGATAAAATTTATACAAGATGTCATAAACATATATACATTCCCAAAACTCGCTAAATGAAAACCTCCCACCCACATTAAAATGGATGATTTCCCTCAAGCATATGATAACACACTGAAAATTAAGAAAAGGATACCCAAAATGAAATCCATTCCCCCTCACACTTAAATTTCAATAAATTATGCAATGAAAATCCATGTAGATATTGGATGGGACAAGGTATTAGTATTATAATGTGGCTATCAAAGAAAATGGTTTCATATTCTCGAAAGGGGATTTCAAAATGAGGATTAATGTAAGGGAAATTTAAGGTTATTTGGCTATTGTGATTCTCATGTGGTTAAGAAAATGCCTCTATCATATTATTGCACACCAAAGTAGAAAATTCAGCTCGAAGGTCCACAAACTCAAGACTCACAATCGGGGGTGAAAACACATATTTTAAAAATATGGCCATAGGTGTCCTTGACATGAAATCTAATTTTGTTCCTTGTGGTTATTGAAGAATAATTTTCAAAATATAAAAATGAGCATTCAAAATATAATGGTTTTGACACAAGATTCTTTATCCAAATTCATGATGAAAATAAAAAACTTCTGAGATGAAAGCATGTGTTTTAACTCCCCAAAATGGTTGGAAAAAATTTCAAAACTGGATGGTGAGTAAGTATAACTCTTTTTGTTTTTTTTTCATATTTTATTTTTTATTTTAGTTTTTTTAGTGTTTTTAAAATAGACACCCACAAAAAATAAAAAGAGATAAATAAAGGGTTTGATGAATAAATTGGTAGAAAAATGAAATAGAGAGGAAGAAGAAGAAATAGGGAGATAGATGAAGAGATAGAGAGAGTGTGTGTTAAAGGGAAAGAGGTGCCCCCCAGTTTGGATATGTTCGGTCTTCGTCCCCATCATGTGGTGGGTCTACTGTAGAAGTTGTTGATCTGATGGAAGTCAATGTGGTTCCTGATATGTGTTTCCTCTCATGGTTATTCTTTAATCGATGTCTCTTAACTGTGAATGTCCTTTTTGAATAGGGGTCTTGACTTGCACTGTACCAAATGGGTAAACATTAGAAACAATAAAAGGACCTTCCCAACGAGATTAAGTTTACATGGGTGAAGTCCAAATCAAGAATTGAATATAATTACCTTTTCACCTTCAGGAAATACCTTTCGCATGATGTGGTTTTCATCAAGTACCTTAGCCTTTTCATTGTATAGATTGGAATTCTCATAGGAATCAAGTCGAAGCTCCTCCAGTTTAGTCAACTGCAACAATCTCTCTTCACCAGATTTCTCACAATCAAAATTAAGAGTTTTCACTTCCCAAAATGACTTATGTTGGATTTCAACTGGTAAATTACATGCTTTACCATAAACTAGCCTAAAAGTAGATATACCAATGGGGGTTTTATAGAATGTTTGTTAAACTCAAAGTGCTTCATCAAGTCTCTCATGCCAGTATTTTTGGGTGGGATTAACAATTCTCTCAAGCACTCTTTTTACTTCTCTATTAGAAAGTTCTGTCATGCCATTTTTTGGGGGGGTGATATGAAGTTAAAGTCTTATGTACAACCCCATTATTTTTTAAAATAGATTCCATAGTTCTATTACAAAAAATGGGTTCCTAAGTCACTGATCAAGGAACAGGAAGTTCCAAATATGTGGAAGATGTGGGTTTTTAGGAACTCACTAACAATATGTGAATCATCCTTTCTAGTGAGTTTGGCCTCAACCCACCTAGAAGCATAATCGACCGTAAAAAGAATGTATGATAATCCATTGGAAGGGGGAATAGTCCCATTAAATCGATTCCCCAAACATCGAAGATCTCACAATAGATTAAGGGATTTTGGGGGATTTCATTTCTCTTGGAAATTGTTCCAAACTTTTGGAAATTGCTACATGATTGATAGAACTCATTTGAGTCCTTGAAGATTGAAGTCCAGAAGAATCTAGAGCCTAAGACCTTTTGGGAGGTCCTTTGTGGTCCAAAGTGGCCACCTTCGGGAAGTGAGTGATAGAATTATAATATAGAGGAATGTTTATCTTCATCAACACATCTCCTAATTACCATGTCACCCCCAATTTTCCAAAGTTTATTTTCTTCCCAAAAAATAATATTTTGAATCACTTTTCAACTTCATTTTTTGTTCTTTTGAAAACTTTTCAGGAAAAACACCAGAAACCAAGTAATTTACAATTGGGTCATACCATGGTGACTTTGGAGTGAGAGATAAAATTTGTTCGCTGGGGAATTTAGGATAAATGATTTCTTAATGATAAGAATAATAAATTCTACTTAGGTGATCAGCCATAGGGTTTTCTTTTCTTGGTCTGTCTTTTATTTCGAGGTCAAAATCTTGGACCATTAGGATCCATCTTATTAGCCTTGGTTTGGAATCACTTTTATTGAGTAAGAATTTTATAGAAGAATGGTCTATAAAGATGATGATTTTGGAACCTAAGAGATAGGGCCAAAATTTATCTAATGAAAAAACCACTAATAAAAGTTACTTTTCAGTCACTGTGTGATTAGATTGACGTTCATCCGACATTTTTGAGGCATAATAGATGAAATGAGGAATTTTTTCTCTTCTTTGACCAAGAACAACCCCAATGGCTCTATCAGAAGCATCACACATCAACACAATTGGTAAGGAACAATTTGGAGATTATATTATCGGGGAAGATGTAAGATCAGTTTTGAGTTCAATGAAGGCTCTCTTTCAAACCTCATCGAAATGTAAGTGACATAATTTTAGAGCAACTGAGTGATTGGTAGGGAAATCTTACTGAATTTGTGGATGAATCGCTGATAGAAACTAGCATGACCGAGGAATGAACAGATGTCTCAAAATGAGGTGGGTTTAGGAAGTGATTGGATCACATCAATTTTGGCAGGATCAACTTCAATAACCTCTTTTGAAACTATGTTCCTTATAAAAATTCCATTTGCAACCATGAAGTGACATTTTTTAAAAAATTTAATAGAAGGTTACACTTGAAACACTTTTGAAGGACTAGAGAGAGTGAATTCAAGAAAGATTCAAATGAATCACCATAAATGGTAAAGTCATCCATGAATAATTCCATGTAGTGTTCAATGAATTCAAAAAAGATACTCATCATACACCTTTGGAATGTTTCAGGATCATTGCAAAGGCCAAAAGGCATTCTCCTATATGCATATATTCCAAAGGAGAAAGTGAATGTTGTCTTTTCTTGGTTATGTGGTGTGATTGGGATTTGGAAGTAGTCTGTGTATCCATCAAGAAAGCAATAGTGTGACTTTCCAGCCAATCATTCTAGCATTTGATCAAGGAATGGAAGAGGGTAGTGATCTTTTCTTATTTCAACATTCAATTTTCTATAGTTGATTCACACACACTATTTTTTCTTCACTCAAGTTGTGACTACCTCCCCATGTTCATTTGTGACAACAGTTATCCCATCCTTCTTTGGTTCAACTTGAATTGGACTAACCCATTCACTATCAGAAATTGGGTATATAATACCAGCTTGAAGAATCTTGCTGATCTCTTCCCTAACTACCTCAAGTATGAGTGGATTGAGTCTTCTTTGTGGTTTTCTAATTGGTTTAGATGATTCCTTAAGATGGATGTGATGCATGAAAAGGGAAGGGTTTATTCCTGCTATATCATAAAGGGTCCAAACTAAGGCCTTTTTTTCCTCTAACACCTGAACAAGTTTGAACTCATCAGTTTTAGTAAGTGAAGTGGAGACAATGATGGGATAACAATGATCATGGAAAATGAATACATATTTTAGGTGTTCAAGTAGAGGTTTCATATCATTCTCATCTTTCATTTGTGGGTTATACAACACAGGAATGGAGGAAGGGACTTTACTTGCTTCTAATTCATTTTCCTTAATATTGTACAAGGTGGAGCAGTAGAGATCATAGTAGATGTGTGATTCAAGAGAGTTTTCAAGATCCTCTAGATTGATATAGTCTATGAATGAGAGGTCCAAATCAACTTCCCTATTTAATAATTGGTTAATGAGAATGTAAAATTCAATCTCCTTTGTCATTATAACATGAATAACATGATGGATTGGGGTTCAAATGACTCTCATAAGTGTCCTCAGAAGCATGGATTGAGAATGTAGAGTGATCCTCATATGGGTATCTCATGGCTTGGAAAATTTTGAACTTGACCAGTTGGTCACCAAATTCCATGGATAAGATACTTGAATGGAAATTAATCTTGGTTCTCAATGTCATTAGGAATGGTCTTACTAGAATAAGGGGAGATCGAGAAGATTTTGTCTCACCTTCCATGTCAAGGACATCGAAATCTGCAAGGAAGATAAGATCATTCACACGAATAAGAGCATCCTTGATTATTCCCTCAGGACTAGTAGTGCCTCGATTGGACAATTGAATGACAACACCTATTGGATGTAAGGGACCTAGACCAAGGTTATAGAAGATGGATTTGATCATGACATTAATTGAGGATCCTGGGTATATGATTTAATTATCAAAGTTAGAACTCCCTATCTGTCATGGAATGGTAAAGGTCCCTAGATCTTTTCACTTTATGGGAATAGACTGCTAGGTGGAAACATTTCTGAAGGTCCTATATTGCCTCTTGTGGGTGCACAATTCCTTAAGAAACTTGGTGTACTTATGGATTTATTTTATGGAATCTAAGAGGGGAATGTTGACTTCAACACGTCTAAACATGTCGAGCATTTCATAATTGGGATCAAAGGACTTCATTGGTTTTGAAATGGCTTGAGGAAAATGGATTGGGTTACTAAGTGGAATGGAAGGAGGTGAGGGAATGGCTTTAGGTTCTTTTTCTAATTTCTTTTTATTTTCATTTTCTAGGAAAACATTTAAAGTGGAGTTGGAGGACTCTTCATGAGGTATTGAAATCTGCTTTCTCAATCTAAGTACAATTTTACTTACATTACCCTTGGGTTTGGGTAATAGTTGAGCTAGGAGTTGGGAAGAATTTGATCATTGTTGCTGGCTCAAGTGGGATGCAAGTTGACCAATTTGGGTTTCAATGTTTTTGAGACTAGAATGAGTAAAGGAGGCAAGATCTTACACTGAAATTTCCCATGGTTTCTTGGAATAATATTCATGTGATGCATTGGGATTACCATGATTTTGGTTCTTGGAAAAGAAATCTTATTGGTTTGGTAATTGGGAAGGCTCACTAAGATAGTGGAATCCAGGTGGAGGATTGTTTCTTTGAGGTTAATGAAAAAAAAGATAAGGTTTATATAAGTTATCACCACCTTGAGCATATTGAAAATAGTTTGTATTTTGTGTAGGGAAATGAGGGGGATAAGAAATAGGATTCCCATATCTCAAGCTAGGGTTATAGGTAGATGATAATGGCTCGGAGTGGGGTTGGTTTAAGTTTCTAACAAACTGACCTGATTTTTGAGGGTTGGTGTTCCTCTGAGAATATGCTGCATTGAGCTCCATTGGTCCGGATGAATCAAATGGATTCTCTTGAAGTTGTGGACATGTGTCAGTTGGATGAGATGGGGAGCTTTAAATTCCACAATTCTTGATAGGTCCAGGGAATAGAGATTGTGGAGAAGATGAGTTTGGGGCTTTGGTCGCCACAACTAGTTGTCTCACAAGACCTGTAAGTTCAGTCATCCACTATGTCATCTTGTTCGGATCTATGGATTGATTCTCTTGGGTTTCTTTGACTTGATCATGTGCTAGAATATGGAATTGTTGTGTATTTGTATCCATGTTTCTTATAATATCTCTTGCAGCTGTAGGAGTTTTATCAATAAGAGCATCACTGCTTACAGCATCAATGAGAGTTCTCTCCATAACCAATAACCCCTCATAGAATTATTGGATCAAGAGTTGGTCAGGGATTTAGTGGTTTGGATTTGTTTTCACAAGATTTTTGAACCTATCCCAGTACTCATGGAGTGATTCATTTGGGAATTGATGAATACCACTTATTTACTTTGGATAGAAGTAGTACGAGAAGCAGGAAAGAATTTTTCTAAGAAAAGTCACTTCATGTCATTCAATGTGGTTATGGAACCAGGAGGGAGGTAGTAAATCCATGAATTTTCAGTTTCGGCTAGGGAGAAAGGGAATGCTAGGAATTTGATTTGTTCCTCAGAAACCCCTTTAGGCTTCATATTATAGCACACCACTTATAACTCTTTAAGATGAATATGTAGATCCTCACCATCTAGCCCATGGAAATGAGGAAGAAGATGAATCAAACCTGATTTGAGTTAAAATTCAGCCTCTATGTTTTTATATTGAATAACAAGGGGTTGGTAATTCATATTAGGGGAATAAAGTTCTTTAAGTGTTTATTCCCAAGGATTTTCTGTATCAAATTCAATTGGTTATACAGGGACTGGTTCTTGAATGATTTGATTATCCCTAATGTTCCTCCAAAGTTGGAAAAGAGTTCTCTCAATTTTAGGGTCAAAAAAATCTGAGGGAATGTTTGGGAGGCAACGAGGCATTCGGATATATTTTGGAAGAAAGAGGGAAATGGGTTTTTCCTTGTGTTTTTTTTCAATTTTTTTTTTCAATTTTGTTTTTTTTACAACAACCAAAAAATAATGACTAATTAATGAAACAACCCTAGAAATAAATCCATTTGAAGGCTGATTGTCACCTATTAACTATTCAAGGTTCTGATGCTCTGCTAATGTGTATAGCATCACTCGGGTCGAATCCTCAGTGATGATACTTTTTAATAGTCGATTGTTTTTAGTTGATTTTATTTTGATTGGGGGTTGGTTTGAAAATCTTAAATGAAGTGTTTGATGGTTGATGTTTAATTTAACAATTTGATAAAAATTTGGGTGATTTCATTATTAGGGAGTTAAGCTTGTGATATCCTAGAGCTTTGCTTTATATTTTATTAAATTAACACCCACTTCACAAGATGAATTTGATTGGAATTCCCAATTGTTAAGGATTTAATCCAAGAATTAACATAATGTAGGGTTATAATATTAATCATAACTTGTTTATAATAGTGTATTTTTTGTTCAAATAATCCATGGAAACCACACGTTAAACAAAGCATGTCATTAGTCCACGACATTTTAAGTTTAACATACACAATGTTAATTTAAAGAATATTCATCGAGAAAAAACTCTCAATCACTTAACATACAAAAATTATAACTCACCCCAATAGTAGATTTACTCACCCATTGGTTTGGTTAATAATCTAGTTTAAATTTTTATGGTGATGGGTTAAAATTAAAATAAAAAGAACGGGATAAGAAAAGAGTGGTGCGTCGAACACACACATGAACAATGATAAGAATTAAAAATGGAATTTCGATTGAATGAGGAAGCATAGAAGGGAAGGGTTTTCAAATTTATTTAAAATATTTTAAGATAATTAATATTTAAAAATAGATGTTGGATTATCAATAGAGAAAATGATAAAGAAATATTCATTAAAATATAATTACTACACAAACACTTATGAGATTACAAAAAAAAGAAGAACATAAAAGTAAATGAAAACAAAGAGAGGAGGAAGGGTCTATCAAGTGAAAAATTGAGTATGGAAGATCTTCCCAAGACTTTTTAAAGGCTTTGGTTGTGCCAATGTATGATCCTATCTTCTGAAATTTCAAATCCTTTCAAGGAGAGGAGGGGGTGTATTTATAGCCCATGGAGTTGGATAGTTTTCATTCCAAATCTATCCCTCCACTTCGATCGAATATTGGACCATTCAGACAGTAGAATATTGAAATATCTTCTTCTTAAAAGTTGTATATATACATTTTTTCGGTCTACTCTAATCATTTGGAGTCCATTTAACTTAAGGATACAAAGTTATGTCCCTTTTAATAAACAATTCTAAACTGTCCATTTCTATCCTTGGTTTTTTGTTGGCCGGAATATGAATGCATTGTTGAATAGGAAGATTCCATAAAATCTGAACAATTTATTCTAAAAAGTCGTCCGGATAAATATTTTCTTTCACAATGAAAAATATCAGCTTGAATGGATGTCTATATTAGGATGAAAGTAATGTTTTATGTGTTGATTTCATTTCTCGGACAGAATGGTGGGTTGGACTTCAAAGAATCATTTGGGCCCATTTTTAGTGCATTTGGGCCTTGAAATTTTTATCCAATATGAATGGTACACTAAAATGACTTTTGGTGGAGAATAAACTATTTTGGAATTCTGGATTGAGCTTAGTAATTCAATCTTCATGGCTGGTCCATTTTCTTCACAGATTATGTGTGCCTTCTTGTGTTGTCCTCATGGCCTTTCAAATAGAAGAATTAGAAAATAATTCCTTTTAATGGTATGTTGTAAATTGAATAAGGAATCCTAAAAAATAAGAACCATGAAATTTAAATAATCAGGGTGATATTTATAATAAAAATAGTAAACTAACTCAATTGGACTACTTCAAATAATGCTCAAAAATTATATTTAGTATTAAAACATGATTATCTCACACCAATTATGCACTTTTACATGAAATTTACTAAAGTGAGTGTTCAAAAAGTTATGAATAAATAAATAACATAAACTCCCCCACACTTAGTCTTGTGCATATCCTCGTGTGCAACAAATATAAAAACATAACAAAATTATTCTCACTTGCCAACAAATACTAAAATTTTGTTTTCCACAATCAGGGGAGGTTTATACCATTTCACTCATCCATATTAAACTCCACCAAAATTGTTACAGAAAAAATGTTAAAAAAATCATTTTTCATTCTCAAATTTAGAAATGGAAAATGTGGGAAATCGAAACTTACTCCTCTCAAGATTATAAAATTTATTTATGGAGGTTCACTCATTCACCAACCAAAGGTAAAAATATTAGAGTTTAAAATATCTCTAAGCTTCAATTACCTATCCTAAAGTTCATAAGAATCAAGAGCTATTTTGAAGGGTTTTTCTATGGATATGGTATGGTAGTAATTTAATCTCCAAGAGAGAGGAGAATAGGGGTAAAACATCAGCATGGGTAAAACAATGCACAATTTTTTTGAAATGAAACGTGGAAGGAAATGCAAACACATATTTACAAGGGAATGATTGTGTGAATAAAGAAACAAATGAGGAATAAATTTTTAAGGGGATGAGAAGATGAAATATTTACAAAACACAAATCTTCTCCCAATGAAATAAGAATATATAATGAAAGTTTTCTTTTTTTCATTTTTTTTCTTCTTCTTCTTCTTTTGATTTTTTTTGAAAGTTAAATTAGAAAAAAATATCACACTCACCTCACAACCCTTTATTGATCTCCACACGACACTAATTGTAATAGTTATAACAAGATCAAAGGTTGAAGGAGAGTAATTTTTGACCCGCCCAAGAAACAACCCATTTTTTCATTTTTTTTCTTTTTTTTCTTTTTTTTTTGAATGCTTTTCAATAAAATTTGTACAATATGTCATAAACATATATACATTCCAAAAAACACGCTGAATAATAACCTTTTCCCCACACTAAAATGGATTCTTTCCCTCAATCATATGATAACATGCAAAAAATTAAGAAAAGAATACCCAAAATGAAATCCATTCCCCCTCACACTTAAATTTCAATAAATTATGCAATGAAAATCCATGTAGATGGTGGGTGGGACAAGGTATCGAGCTTGTAATGTAGCTATAAAAGAAAATGTTTTCATAGGCTTGAAGGGGATTTAAAAATGAGGATTAATGTAAGGGAAATGGGAGGCTATTTGGATATTTTAATTCTCATGTGGTTAAGAAAATTCCTCTATCATATTAATTCACACCAAAGTAGGAAATTCAGCACTAAGTTGTACAAACTCAAGACTCACAATCAGGGGTGAAAACATAAATTTTGAAAAGATTACCATTGGTGGCTTTGGAATGAAAGCTAATTTTGTTCCTCACGTTTGGGGAAGAATAATTTTCCAAATCTAAAACTAAGCATTCAAAATTTTTTGGTTTTGAAACAAGATTATTTATCCAAATTCATGCTAAAAATACAAAAAAATAGATGAAAACGTGTCTTTTGACTCCCCAAAATGGTTGGAAAAAATTTCAAAACTGGATGGTGGGTAAGTATAACTCGTTTTGTTTTTATTTTTTTGCATTTTTTATTTTTTATTTTAGTTTTTTTAGTGTTTTTAAAATACACGCCCATACAAAATAGAAAGAGAAAAAGAAAGGGTTTGATGAATGAAGTGGTAAAAATGAAAGAGAGGGGAATAAGTAGAAAGAGGGAGATAGAGGAATAGATAGAGAGAGAGAGGGAGATAAATGGAAAGAGGTTCCCCCTGATTTGGATTTGGTGGGTCATCTTCCCCATCCTATGGTGGATCTACTATAGAATTTGTGGATCTGATGGAAGCCAATGAGGATCCCAAGATGTGTTTCCTCTCATGGTGATGATTTAACTGATGTTCATTAACCGTGAATGTCCTTTTTAAAGAGGGTTCTTGGAATTGCAATGCACCAAATGGGTAAACATTAGAAATAATAAAACGACCTTCCCAATGAGAATTAATCTTACCTAGGTGAAGTCAAAATCATGAATTGAAGAGAATTACCATTTCACCTTCATGAAATACCTTTCACAGGATGTGTTTATCATGGAGTACCTTAGAATTTTCTCTGTATGGATTGGAATTCTCATAGGAATCAAGTCAAAGCTTCACTAATTCAATCAACTGCAACAATCTCTCTTCACCAGATTTTTCACAATCAAAATTACAAGTGTTCACTACCCAAAATGACTTGTGTTGGATTTCAACTAGTAAATTTCATGATTTACCAAAAACTATCCTAAAAGGATACATCTAAATATGTGTTTTATAGGAAATTCGATAAGACCAAAGTGCTTCACCAAGTCTCTCAAGCCAGTCTTTTTTTGTGGGCTTAACAATTATCTCAAGCACTCTTTTTTACTTCTCTATTAGAAAGTTCGGCCATGACATTTGTTTGGGGGTGATATGCAGTTAAAGTTTTATGTACAACCCCATTCTTTTTCAAAAGAGATTACATGTTTCTATTACAAAAATGGGTTTATAAGTCACTGATCAAGGCATGAGGAGTTCCAAATATGTGGAAGAAGTGGGTTTTTAGGAACTCACTAACAGTATGTGAATCATCCTTTCTAGTGGGTTTGGCCTCAACCCACCAAGAAACATAATCGACCGCAATAAGAATGTATGAGAATCCATTGGAAGGGTGTAATGTTCCCATGAAATTTATGCCCCAAACATCGAAGATCTCACTGAATATTGAGGTATTTTGGGGCATTCCATTTATTTTGTAAATTTTGCCAAACTTTTGGCAAGTGGTACATGATTGATAGAACTCATTTGAGTCCTTAAAGAGTGAAGTCCAAAAGAATCTAGAGTCTAGGACCTTTTAGTAGGTCCTTTGTGGTCCAAATTGGCCACCTTCAGGAAGTTAGTGATAGAATTATAATATGAAGGAATGTCCATCTTCATCAATACATCTATTAATTACCATGTCAGCCCCAGTTTTCTAAAGATTATTTTCTTCCCAAAAATAGTATTTTGAATCACTTTTCAACTTCATTTTTTTCTTTTTAAAACATTTTAGGAAAAACACCAGAAATCAAGTAATTTACAATTGCAGAATACCATAGTGACTTTGGACTGAGAGATGAAGGGTGTTCAGTGGGAAATTTAGGATCAATGATTTTTGAATAAGAATAATTAGAAATTCTACTCATGTGATCAACCACAGGGTTTTCTTTTCTTGGTCTATATTTAATTTCAAGGTCAAACTCTTATAACATTGTGATCCATCTTATATTCCTTAGTTTAGAATCACTTTTATTGAGTAAGAACTTTATAGCAGAATGGTCTGTGAAGATGATGATTTTGGAACCTAAGAGATAGGACTGGAATTTATCTAAGGCAAAAAAAACTACTAAAAGTTCCTTTTCAGTCACAGTGTAGTGATATTGAGTTTCATCCAGTGTTTTTGAGGCATAATAGATGAAATTAGGAATTTTTTCTCTTCTTTGACCAAGAACAGTCCCAACGGCTCTATCAGAAGAATCATACATCAACTCAAAGGGTAAGGACCAATCTGGGGGTTGGATTATTGGGGTAGATGTAAGAACAGTTTTGAGTTCAATGAAGGCTCTCTTGAAAACCTCGTCGAAATGGAAAGTGACATCATTTTAGAGAAACCGAGTGAGTGGGAGGTAAATCCTACTGAAGTTATGGATTAATTTCTGATAGAAACCATCATGACTGAGGAATGAATGGATGTCTCGAACAAATATGGGTTCAGGAAGTGATTTGATCACTTCAATTTTGGCAGGATCAACTTCAATACCCTCTTTTGAAACTACGTACCCTAGAATAATCCCATTTGCAACCATTAAGTAACATTATTCAAAATTTAACATGAGGTTACACTTGACACACTTTTGGAGGAATATAGAGATTTAATTCAAGAAATATTTAAATGAATCACCATAAATGGTAAAGTTATCCATGAAGACTTTCATGCAGTGTTCAATAAATTCAGAAAAGATACTCATCATAAACCTTTGGAATGTTTCATGATCATTTCAAAGGGAAAAAATCATTCTCCTATATACATATTTTCCAAAGGGGAAACTGAATATTGTCTTTTCTTGGTCATGAGGTGTGATTGGGATTTGGAAGTAGCTGGTGTATCCATCAAGGAATAAATAGTGTAACTTTCTAGCTAATCGTTCTAGCATTTTATCAAGGAATGGGAGAGGGTAGTGATCTTTTCTTGTTTCAACATTCAATTTCCTATAGTCGATGCACACACACCATTTGTTCTTCACTTAAGTTGTGACTACCTCCCCATGTTCATTTGTGACACCAGTTATCCCACCCTTCTTAAGTTCAACTTGAATTGGACTAACCCATTCACTATCGGAAATTGGGTAAATAATATCATCTTGAAGAAGCTTGGTGATCTCTTCAATAAATACCTAAAGTATGAGTGAATTTATTCTTCTTTGTGGTTGTGTAGTTTTTTTGGATGATTCCTCAAGATGGATGTGATGCATGCAAAGGGAAGGGATGATTCTTGCTCTGTCATCAAGGGACCAACCTAAGGCCTTTTTTTCTCTAACACCTGAACAAGTTTTAACTCCTTAGGTTTAGTAAGTGAAGTGGATATAATGATAGGATAAGAGTGATCATGGAAAAGGAATTCATATTTCAGGTGTTCAGGAAGAGGTTTCAGATCAGTCGCATATTTCATTTTTGGGTTAGACAACTCAGGAATGGAGGAAGGGACTTCAGTTGCTTCTGATTCATTTTCCTTAATACTATCCAAGGTGGAGTAGTATAGATCAGAATTTATGTGTGATTCAAGAGAGTTTTCAAGATCCTCTAGATTGATAGAGTCTATGAATGAGAGGTCCACGTCAACTTCTCTATTTAAGAATTGGTTGATGGGGATAAAAAAATCACAATGTCCTTTATCATTAGAACATGAAGAACATGATGGATTGGGGTTCAATTGACTCTCAGAAGTGTCCTCATAAGCATGGATTGAGAATTCAGAGTGATCCTCAAATGGATATTACATGGCTTGGAAAATGTTGAACTTGACCTATTGGTCACCAAATTCCATGGATAAGATGCCTGAATGGACATCAATCTTGGTTATCACTGTTATTAGGAATGGTCTTCCTAGAATTATGGGAGATTGAGAAGAGTTCATCTCACCTTCCATATCAAGGACATAGAAATCATTAGGGAAGATAAGATCATTCACACGAATAAGAACATCCTTGATTATTCCCTCGGGACTAGTAGTGCTTCAATTGGCCAATTGAATGAAAACGCCTGTTGGATGTAAGGGACCTAGACCAAGGTTGGAGAAGATAAATTTGGACATGGAATTAATTGAGGCTCTTAGGTCTATGAGTTCATCATCAAAGTCGGAACTCCCTGTTTGGAATGGAACCGTAAAGGTCCCTAGATCTTTTCACTTTATAGGAATAGACTGTTGGGTGGAAACATTTTCAAAGGTCATATATTGCCTCTTGTGGGTGCACAATTCCTTAAGAATCTTGGAATACTAGGGATTTATTTTATGCAATCTAATAGGGAAATGTTTACTTCAACACGTCTAAGCATGTCGAACATTTTAGGATTGGGATCAAAGGACTTCCTTGGCTTTGAAAAGTCTTAATGAAAAGGAATTGGGTTCCTAAGTGGAATGGAAGGAGGTGAGGGAATGTCTTTAGGTTCCTTCTCTAATTTATTTTTCTTTTAATTTTCTAGGTCAACATTTAAAGTGGAGTTGGAGGACTCATCATGAGGAATATCAATTTGATTTTTTGATCTAAGTGCAATTTCACTTACATCAGCCTTGGGGTTGGGTAATGGTTTAGCTGGGAGTTGGTAAGAATTTGATTGTTGTTGCTGGCTCAGGTGGGATGCAAGTTGACCAATTTGGGTTTCAATGTTTTTGAGACTATAATGAGTGAAGGTGGTAATATCTTCCATTACACATTCCCATGGTTTCTTGGAAGAAGAGGCATGTCCCGCATTGGGATTAACTTGGTTTTGGTTCTTGGAAAAGCGATTGTATTGGTTTGGGAATTGGGAAGGCTCATTAGGATAGTGGAATCCAAGAGGAGGATTGTTTCTTTGAGGTTGAGGAACAAAAGGATAAGGTTGATGGAAGTTACCACCACCTTGGACATATTGAAAATGGTTTGGATTTTGTGGAGGGAACTGAGGAGGATGAAAAATGGGATTCCCATATCTCAAGATAGGGTTATAGGTAGATGAGAAGGGCTCAGAGTGGGGTTGGTTGAAGTTTCTAACAAACAGACCTAATTTTTGAGGGTTGTTGATCCTCTGAGCATATGTTGCATTGAGCTCTATTGGTCTGGATGAATCATATGGATTCTCTTGAAGTTGTGGACATGTATCGGTTGGATGATATGGGGAGCTGCAAATTCCACAGTTATTGATAAGTTCGTGGAATAGAGATTGTGGAGAATATGAGGTTGGGGATTTGGAATCCATATCTAGTTGTCACAAAAGACCTGTAAGTTCACTCATCCACTCTTTCATCTTGTTAGGCTCTATGGATTGATTCTCTTGGTATTTTTTGACTTGATCATTTGATCGAGTATGGAATTGTTGTGTGTTTGTAGCCATGTTTCTTATGATATCTCTTGCAACTACATGAGTTTTATCAACAAGAGTACTGCCACTTGCGGCATTAATGAGAGTTCTCTCCATAGCCAATAACCCCTCATAGAAGTATTAGATCAAGAGTTTGAAAGGTAATTGGTGGTGTGTAAAGGTTGCTACAAGATTTTTGAACCTCTCCCAGTACTCATGGGGTGATTCATTTGGTAATTTATGAATACCTCTTATTTCTGTTCGGATAGAAGTAGTACGATAAGCAGGAAAGAATTTTTCTAAGAAAATTCGCTTCATGTCATTCCATGTGGTTATGGAACTAGGAGGGAGGTAATAATGCCATAAATTATTAGTGTCATCAAGGGAGAAATGGAATTCTTGGAGATTGATTTGTTCCTCATAAACCCCTTGAGGCTTTATGGTAGAGCACGCCACTTGGAACTCTTTAAGATGAAGATGTGGATCCTCATCGGCTAGCCCATGGAAATGAGGAAGAAGATGAATCAAATACAATTTGAGTTCAAATTTAGACTATAAGTTTGGATATTTAATACCAAGGTTTTGGTAATTCATATCATGGGAAGCAATTTCTTTAAGTGTATGTTCCCTAGTATTAGCCATATCTAATTCAATTGGTTGTACAAATACTGGTTCTTGAATGATTTCATTATCCCTAATGTTCCTACTAATTTTCCAAAGAGTTCACTCAATTTCAGGGTCAAAAAAATCTAAGGGATTTTTTGGGAGGGTATGGAGCATTAGTATATATTTTGGAAGAAAGAGGAAGATTGGTTTTTCATAGTGTTTTTTTCAAAAAAAAATTGTTTTTTTTTGTTGTTTTTTTCAATAACCAAAAAATAATGACTACTTAATGCACCATCCCTAGAAAAGGTTCCATTTAAAGTGCGTTCAATTATCACCGGTTTACCGTTCAAGGTTCTGGTGCTCTGCTAATGTGTATAGCAACACACGCGTCGAATCCTCGACAATGATACTTTTTAATAATCGATTGTTTTTAGTTGATTGTATTTTGATTGGGGGGTTTGTTTATAGATCTTAAATGAAGTGTTTGATGGTTGATGTTCAATTTAACAATTTAATAAATATTTGGGTGAGTTAATTATTAGATATTTAAGCTTGTGATGTCTTGGATATTTTATTTATATTGCATTAAATTGACACCCACTTCACAAGATGACTTTGATTAGAATTCCCAAGTGTTAAGGATTTAATGAAAGCCTTAACTTAACTTAGGGTTCTAATATTAATCAGATCTTTTTTAAGTTAGTGTATTTATGGTTCCAATAATCCATGGAAACCACACATTAAACAAAAAATTTCATTAGTCCGTGAAATTTTAAGTTTAACATACACAATATCAATTTAAATAATATTCGTCGAGAAAAATTTCTCAATCACTTAACATCCAAAAATTATCACTCACCCCAATGGTATATTTAATCATCCATTTGTTTAGTTAATAATATGGTTTAAATTTTTATGTTGATGGTTTAAAATTAAAATAAAAAGAACGGGATAAGAAAAGAGTAGTGCGCCGAACACACACATGAACGGTGATGAGAATTAAAAACGTAATTTCGATTGAATGAGGAAGAAAAGAAGGGAAGGGGTTTAAACTTGATTTAAAATATTTTAAGATAATTAAGATTTAAAAATAGAGGTTGGATGATAAAAATAGAAAATGATAAATAAACATGCATTAAAATAGAATTACTACAAAAACACTTATGAGATTATAAACAAAGAAGAACACAAAAGTAAATGAAAATAAAGAGAGTAGGAAGAGTATCTTAAGTGAAAACATGAGTATGTAAGGCCCTCCCAATACTTTGGCAAGGCTTTTTTCATGCCAATGTATTCTCCTCTCTTTTGAAATGCCAAATCCTTTCAAGGATATGAGGGGGTGTATTTATATCCCAAGGATTTGGATTGTTTGAATTCCAAATTTTTCCCCACACTTGGATTGAATATTGGACCATCCATAAAGTAGAATCTTGAAATATCTTCTTATTACAAGTTGTAGATATACATGTTTTCTTTCTACTCTGAAAATTTTGTGGCCAATGGAATTAAGGAACCGAATTTATAGAGTTTTGAATAAACAATTCTAAATTTTCCATTTCTATCCATGCTTTTTCGATGGCTGAAAAATGAATGAGTTTTTGAATAGGATGATGCCCTCAAATCTGAACACTTTATTCTACAAAGTCTTCCTCCTAAATCTACTCTTTCATAATAAAAAATCTCAGCTCTAATGGATGTTTATATCATGATTAAAGTAATGTTTTATGTGCTGATTTCATTTCCAAGATAGAATGGTGGGCTGGAATTCATAGAATCATTTGGTCCCCTTTTTAGTGGAAACGGGCCTTGGAATTTTTATCCAATATGAATGGTATTGTCCCCTGACTTTTATTGGAGAATCAACTATTTTGGACTTCTGTATTGAGCCCAGTAATTCAATATTCATGGCTGATCCATTTTCTTCATAGATTCGGTGGGCCTTATTGTGTGGTCCATATGACCCTTCAAATTGCAAGACAATGATTCCTTCTAATGATATGTTTTAAATTGAATAAGGAATCCTAAAAAACAATAACTATGAAATTTGGATAAGCAGGGTCAGAGTTATAATAAAAATAATAAACTAACTCAATTGGACTACTTCAAATAATGCTCAAAAAATTATATTTAGTATTAAAACATGAGTATCTCACACTAATTATGCACTTTTACATGAAATCTACTAAAGGGAGTATACAAAAAAGTTATTAATAAATGAATAACATCACTATGTTGCCTTTGGTGATAGTGCCAAAGGAAAAATTATGGGAGTTGGATCAGTTGGAAATCCAAGATTAGTACTCATCAATAAATTCCTTTCTGTAGAAGGATTAAATAACAATTTGATAAGTATTTTACAACTTTTTGATGAAGGTTATTTTGTATAATTTTCTAATAATTCATGGTTTGTTTCCAAATATAAACTTCTTAAATTTAAGGCACCTAGAACTAAAAAATGTCTATACTCTAGATCTTAATTCTTTGAGTAGACAAAAACTGAACTGTTTAAATGATTAAATAAATGAATCTTAGATCTAGAATAGAATATTGGGACATTATAATTTCTATTCTTTGAGAAAATTTTCTAAAAATAATTCAGTTTCTAATTTACCTCAACTTAAATTGAAAAAAAAAAGATTATGTGATGCATGTTAAATGGGAAAGCAACACAAGTCATCTTTTAAACCATTTAAATTGGTTTTTACTTCTAGACCCCTAGAAATTATTTATATATTTTTTTGGGACATCTAGAACTTTAATTTTAAGAGGAAAATCTCTTTTTTCTATATTAGTTGATTGTTTTTTTAGATTTTCATGGGTTTTCTTTTTAAGTGTTAAGACTGAATTCTGTTTTATTTTTGTAAGTTTTTGTAAATTGATTCAAAAAGAGAAAAATTCCAAAATTATTTCCTTAAGAAGTTACCATGGAGGAGAATTTTAAAACCATGAGTTCAATTCATATTGTTCAAAACATGGTATCAAACATACCCCCCCCCCTCCCTTGGCATGACAGCACAACAAAATGGTGTTGTTTAAAGGAGGAATAGGACTTTGTAAGAAATTGATATCAAAATGTTATGTGAATATAACTTGACTAATCATTTATGGGTTGAATATTTAAATATATCATGTTATTTCAGAAATATATTTTTAATCATTCCTATTTTGAATAAAACACCCTATGGACTATGGAATAATAGAAAATCAAAGTTTGGATACATTAAAGTGTTTGGATGCAAGGTTTATATTCTAAACACCCAGGATAATCTTGGTAAATTTTATCCAAAGGATGATGAATGAATCTTCCTTGGATATTCAAATAATTCCAAGGAATATAGAGTTTTCAACAAAAGGTAAAATATTATTGAAGAATCAACTCATGTGAAATTTTCTGAAAGTGCTCATTTGATCACAAAATGACTCAAGTTGATGAGCTAACAGATTCTTTTAAAAAAATGATACCTCCGTATCTCTTTGAAAATAAAAAGGATGATGATTTGGAACTTGACTTTGGTGAACCAAATCCTGAAAGGTTGGATGCTAGTGAAGCAAAAAGTGTGCTGCCTAGACAGCCTAGGACCCTTAAGAACCATCCCTTAGAAACTATGATAGGAAATTTAGATGAAGGGATTAGGACTGGAAGGAGTGTAGGAAATATTGTCGAATTATATACCTTTCTATCTCAGCTAGAATTTAAATCTATAGAATAATAATTAGTTAATGAGAGTTGGGTTTTAGCGATACAAGAAGAAATGAACTAGTTCAAGAGCAACAAGGTATGGAAATTAATTGATAGACCCTATGATTATCCTATTATAGGAAAAAAATAAGTTTTTAGGAATAAACAAGATGGTCATGGTGTGATAACTAGGAATAAGGATAGACTAGTTAGGTAAAGGGTATAAGCAAGAGCAAGGTATAGATTATGAAGAGAAATTTTCACTTGTAGCAAGATTAGAAGCCATTAAGATTCTCATATCCTATTCATCACATATGAATTTCAAATTATATTAGATGAATGTAAAATTTTATTTTCTAAATGGTTTTATTATGAATTAATTTTATGTTAAACAACCTCCTAGTTTTTAAAATCCTCATTTTCTAAATTTAATTTTCAAACTTACCAAAGATCTTTATAGCCTTAAGCAAACACCTAGAGCTTGGTATGAACATTTAAGTTATTTGTTTCTATTAAATGGGTTTTCAATGGGAGTGTCATATACTACTATTTTTAGGAAAATTTATTTAGATATTCTATTGGTTGAGATATATATTGATGATGTTATTTTTGGTTCTAAAAATAAAAAATTGTGTAATGAATTTTCAAAACTCGTGCAAACATTATTTGAAATGAGCATAATGGGTGAGTTAAATTATTTTCTAGATTTATAAATTTATCAAAAAGACTTTGGGAATATTAAAAATTAAATAAAATACATACTAGAATTACTTAAAAGGTTTGTACTTGAAAACTATAAAGTGCATGAAACTCCAATGAGTTATAATGAAAAGGTTGACTTGGATGAAGTTGAGAAACCAGTTGATAACATGGTATACTGAGGAATAATTGGGAGTTTACTGTATTTGACTACTAATAGACCAAAAAATATGTTTTCAATGTGTCTATGTGCTGGATTCCAAGAAAATATAAAGGAATCTCATTTAAAATCTACCAAAATAATTTTAAGATATTCAAAAGGAACAATTTATTTTTCCTCAATTTTTAGAAAAACATATGAATTTAATTTGAATTCATATTCGGATGCCAAATTTTGTGGTTGTAGACTAGATATGAAGAGTAATTTATAAACATTCCATTTTATCATTAAATCCCTAGTATCCTAATCTCATAAGAAACAAAACTATGTTGCATTATCCACTGCGGAAGCAGAATATATAGTTGTCGATAGTTTTTGTGCACAAGTGTTGTGGATGAAACACGCCTTAATGGATTTTGGATTCAATTATAATCAAGAATCAATAAAATTTGATAATACTAGTGCTATCAAAATTTCAAAAATAAGATAAATCATTTTGTAATGAAGCATATGTATTTAAGGAATCATTTCTTGAGAGATCACCCTCAAAAAGGTGATATTACTCTTAAGTGTCTCTCTACTGAGAACTAGTTAATGAATATTTTTACTAGTCCCCTTGTGTGTGAAAATTTTGATTTTATTAAAAGATAATTCAATTATTCGAATTTAAATGATCTTTTAATTTAATTTTTTTCATTGAATTTTAATTTATATATTATTTTATTAATGATTTATAAAATTAAGTGAATTTATTTTGTTTTATTCAAGTTGTAATTCATTCTTCTTTTATGTTTAAGTTAGATATTATGTGATTTTAGAAATTGAATTGCATCCCTTTTTGTTTTAATTTATTTATTTTAAGTCAGAATATTCCCAAAACTCCAAATTGGGTTCATAAGCCTTTTTGTGAAATAGGTATGTGGCCTAAATCCCTTTTTCCTTCGATTCTTTTCCTTTTCATATATGCCTCTCTCTCTCTCTCAGAAGTCTAACCACCACTCTCTTCCCTCATCTCTTCTCTCTCAATTTACTTTCATCCTTCTACCGATCTTCAACCATGGTAAAGTCCAAGTGTGGAGATGATGGAAGCTTAGGTTCTTCCAAAAAGGCCAAGTCAGGTAGTGTGTTGTGCAGAGTTCTCGCTAGGAAAGCAGTCGAAATGAGTTGGTTGAAGAATACCAAAATGATGATGAAAAAGGTATTTTAGTTTCAAGGTTTAGAGTTTTACTTCGATAAAAAGAAGTTGGATTTGTTTTTTGAGGAAGAATTGAATGAGTTTATGAGGAATCTTGATTTCCAATTCAGTGAAGCATAGGATGTGCTATTATTGAATGTCAATGAAAAAGTTTTGCTAGTCTCTTTAGTGGAGTTGGCCAAAACCTGACATTTTCCCCGTGAGGGGGGGTCTAACTTTAGCTAGACTTGGGTTGGTACGAGTGTAGTAGGACCAATCGAGGTTTTCAAGTTCTTTTTTAAAACCTCTTATTTTGAAAAGAACCCTATGAAGAACTTAGAGTCTGAATAGAAAGTTTTGTGCAAGTACATCCAGACTGAGATTTCCTAGAGATCTAGAGAAATAGATAAAGTGATATTTTAGGATAGGTGCCTCTTATATATCCTAATTAATAATGTTAATATGAATTTTCCAAGGTATATGATGTGGTTTATGAATCATTGTTATAAAGGGAAAGGTAAGTTAAATTATTATCTCTATAGTAGGCTTATCTCCCTAATTCTAAATAAAAGGGAGGTGGATCTCAATTAGGGATTAATTTTGAAATTACATAAGAGTAATAATCTTTCATTCATGCTATTAAAAACTATTAGATGCTATTGGTACTTGTCTTTAAATTCATTAAAGTCTGTTGGACATGAAGGTCTGGCTCAGAGGTAGTTGTCCAAAACATCACCATCTAGGGATGCAACACCTACTTAGATGGTGCCTGCTAGGGAGGTGCATAGGTTATTGGTTTCCATAGTAGATCCTTAGTTACTAGAAGTTAGACCTGCTACAGAAGATCCAGTTTAGATCCAAGTTGTTGAAGCTTCTAAATTAGTTTAGCATGTTGAGCCAACTGTTGAGATAGTTGATGTAGTTCATGAGGAGAGTCCAGAAGAAATTGTTCCAAGTGTTTTAGCTGTAGTGGTTAGAGATGAAAGTAAATTAGAGAATCTTGAAGTTGATCCAATTCTTCCCAGATCACCACATATTCCATCACCTCCTCCAGTGCATGAGGATTCACCTTATGTAAGTAAGAGGCATTTAATTCTGTTCTTTTGATTGAGTTTGGAAATCTCAAAAGTGATTATGAAGAGATAAAGCAGAAGTAGATATCCTCAAACCATGAGATCAAACAGCTCGAGGAGAGTTTTGTTTCCAAATATGACTTCGAAAAGTTACTTGGAATAAGGGAAAACCAAACATATTTGATCAAGAATCTTCAGAAATCCCCTTTTGTGAAACAAGTTGTTTCTGAGATATGTGAAAAATATCTTGAGGAGATGAAAACCCAAGTGAGCAGACTATAAATTTTTTATGCTACCAAGTAAGAGTTCAATGAAATTAGTGTTCTTGTTTCATCTCAAAGCGACATGATCCAAAATCTTCTTATGGTTCAATATGACATGTCTTAGGATGCAATTGATGAAATTCATAGTTTCAAGTCAGAAATTAAGGAAAGATTGCATACCCTAAAGAATGTAGTTTGAATTCCTTAAGAGGTTTCAACCAATTACCAAAACTTCTACCTCTGTACCTTCAATGGTTCTAGAATTTCATAATGGAGTTGATTTGATGATTTCTAAGTTGAATTCGGTGTCCTATCAGATTAAATATCTTAAGTGTAATATTTTCACACCTATGCTCATGTAAGACTTTAAGAAATATCTTTCAAGAGAATTATAGGGCATTAGAGAAACTGTTAGAAATCTTGGAGTTAGAACTGAAAAGTCTTTGAATGACATGGTGGTATATCTTAAATACTCTATTAGTGGTAATCTGAAAGAGATCTTGAAAGTATATCAAGATAATTCGAGGATTATATCTAGATCAATTGGTCCTGTGACTATAAATCATCAAAGAATAATAGACTTGCTGGTAAGGATCTATGAAGAAGTTGAAGGGACATACACTTCAGAAGAGGATTCCAGTTCCTTCGAGTCTGAAGAAACTCCATCAGTTCTAGTTGTTACTACAAGGAAAGAGCTTGTTATGAACTAGTCTCTTAGTATTATTCCTTCAGTACAACCAGTTTATCCTACCCTTTTTTTACATGTTCCAGTTGCACCTAAACCTTTTGTTGTTACTTCTAGTACTCATATGACTCAACCTTCTTCTAATGTTTTTTAGGATATATCCAATGTGAAAAATAAGTTTTAATCTATGAATGATAAACTGATTAGTGTGAAAGGTTCTTTTGATGGAATAATGAAGAAGTTGTATTTAGAGCTTACAGCTGCTTCGTTCAGTCCTCATCCAATTTCTCTATTTAGTGTTTCTTAGTGTTTCACTTATGGTCATCTTAAATCCTTCAAAGGGTTTCTAAATAATAGTCTATTAGTAGTTTCCCAAATTCATAGACAAACAACTACTATTATCCTTGAATTATGCATATCAGATATCATCAAAAGGATTTATATGTGTGAATATGCTTTGTTTTATCTAAGAGGAAGAAGAACACTTGGACCTACTGCTCCAGATACCTATTGAGGTACCAAATAGAAAGTAGACTATGTTAATGGTCCAAAACCAATTTATAGAAAAAATAAATCTAAGGTTGATGTTTCTCTTTTTGTTGAATGGTCAAGTCAAGAAGCTACCTCTTCAACACCTCTAAGGAATTTGGCCTTTATTGTTGTCGGTTCATATAATTTCAGTGTAGATGAAGGACATCTTGAGAATATTCTCTATCAACCTACTCGGGATCCTAGAGACAAATTAATAGTTGGATCTGAAACCCGAGCTACTACATAAATAGGGAATTTAGTGTTTCCACCAGTGATGGAACCTCCTACCACCTCTCAGACCTCACCTACTTTAAAATTACTTCCACCCAAACCACTTTCTTAGTTTGAACCTATCCATAAGACTATTTCTTCTGACTAATATTTTTTATATGTATTTTTTTGGGTGTTGAGTGGGTGTATTTTTGTATAAATTTTAATAATTAATGAAATCCTTCTTTATCCATTTCTTATTATTTTCTTAGAAATTTTTTTCATTTAATGTTTTAATACTTTTATTTTGTTTACTAAATTCCATTCTTGTTAAACCTAAAAATTTAGTCTTGTCGCTATACTTAAATAGTTTATCACTATAAGTGCTAAATTAAAAGTGTTTTTCTTATCCTTACGCTTCCTTTTTAATGATACAAAAAGGGGGAGAAGTTTACCAAAGGGGTAGAATTCCTCTAAGTTGGAGAAGTTTCAAATTAAGGGGGAGAAGAAAAGGATAAACACAATATTTTATAAGAAATGTCTATATTATTTTGTTTTCTGTGAAATCCTATAAAAACATTCTGAAACTTTGTGTTTAAATGTTTATGGGTTTTTTGATCATCAAAAGGTGGTAGATTGATGGACTACTAATGTTGTTCTAACATATCTCATGTACTTTAGGTTTCAATGATCTTAAATACCCTTTATATGTTACTAATGATTTTGTTTGTAAGTATATTCTTCAGGTTTTTATCGTTATTTTAGATCATTCTATTAAAATATACAAGTTTGCTGAGAATTTTCCTAAGTATATAAAATCAGATACGTGAGGCATCTGGCTGCATAGAGAAATGATTATTTGAGCATTTGGATACATAAATCGACTACATGAAGGAAACACCAATGTGAAACAGCTACGTCATGAAATCAGCTACGTAGAAATCACCTACATCGATGAATTTCCTACGTGTGAAATAAGATGTGTAGATCAAACAGCTGGGTGAATCGACTATGTAGTGAAAATGGCTACGTAATTTGGATACATGGTGAAATCGGCTGCATGGTTCCAAATGGATATGTAATTCTTTCAGTTACATTAACAAGAATGTTACGCGAAGAAAATCAGCTACGTGAAGAAGGCCTATGAAAATTCAACTACATGGATCAATTCAGCTACATGGATAAATCAGTTATGTGAAGAATGATTACATGGATTAATTTGCAAATGTGAATTCAAATATCTGTAATTCGGCTATGTGGTGATCTAGAATATTCTATGTCATTCTACAACCTGTTATTTATTACCATTGATGTACTTTCAGTGCAAATTAATTCTGACGTACATGATTTAAATGTTGGATTACCTCTTTATAGAAAAACGATTATAAAAAGATTCAAGTATAGAGAAAGGAAAGAATTAAAGGGATAATTTAATGGTTAATAATATTGTCGTTGTATTTTTTGAGAAAGGGGCTTATGAAATTTAATTCCAAGCTTCGGATTTTATGGATCTGATGTTGTGTGATTAAAAATAATCATTTCATGCTTTTTGTGAGTGGTATGAAGAATTGATAAAGAGAATATACACAAGAACAATAGCTATTTCACTATTATCAATCAGTTTTCTCAATAATCTTTCTGTGTGCTGCTCTGTTTTTACACATGAAGAAAGAAGAAGATTCAACTCTACACCTGCACTAAAAAGATCATCTTTGCTATGTTCAGAATACTCTCCCTGATATTCTATTTATTCTTATCGTATCTCCTGTAGATTTATTCTCTTATGTTAGTTATATCTTACAACTGTGAGCCTCATCTATAAAATCTATGTTTATTATATCTTTCATTGCGAAAGCTCCTCATAAAATAACCTTGAAGGATGGTGTTTGTAAAGCCTTCCTAGAGCCTGGTTAAAAGCTCCTAATTTTGTAACATGTGTTGGATGCTTGCACTCAGTTGTGTAGTCCCTAGGAAAAGGACTGACAGTCCCTGAAAAAAGAACCGGACTAGTAAAACTCATCAAGCTCTTGGAGTTGAGAATTACTGGAGTGGAGTGGGGGATTTATGTTCCCCAAACCACCATAATTTTTTGTGTCTGATCTCTTTTATTTGTGATTTTATTTTTTTTGTGTACATGTGTTAAGAAAATATCAGTAGTAAATTATATCCTGAAGAGGTTTGTTTTCTAAGAGAGGAAAATTTCAAGGACTCAATTCACCCACACTCTTGAGTCTTAGAGCAGTCGGTCTCTGACCAACAGCCTAGAATACCAAGTTCCTGATGCTTGCTTTAGACTGTACAAATCCTTCTTTAACCGATACACTTTTATATCATCTTCATCTATAATAAACTCATCTAGTTGTTCTATGTACACTTCCTCCTCAAGGAATTCATTAAGGAATGTTGATTTAACATCCATCTGATACACTATCAAACCACTTTGTAGTGACATTGTAAAAAAAGGGTTAAATGGTTTTTAACAGGGAAATGGAGGAAAATGTTTCATCATCATGAATACCTTTAATTTGGGAATATCCCTTATGCACCATATGTTATTTGTTTTGAGTCACTTAGCCATCTTCATTGAGTTTATTCTGGAACACCCACTTGGTCCCGGTGAAATGTTTAGTTTTCATCCTTGGAACGATTTCTCAAGTTTTATTCATTTTAATTTGGTCAAGTTCTTTATGTATAACCTTGACCCAATTGATATCCTTGCCAGCATCTTCAAATATTTTTTCTTCAACTTGAGATAAAAGAGAGGTTTGTTGCTAAATATTCATCCTCCATGTTTGAACTAGAGTTGTCTGGTCATTGAAAATATTCTCATCACTGATTTCAACTCTTCTCATTACACTCTTTATAGCTATTGAACCTATTGTATTTTCTTTATCATTGGTGTCTTCTTCTAAGTTTCCTAAAACCGCATGTTCTCCCCCTAGGATTCTCACTATAACACCATATTCCTCAAAACATTTCATCACTATTCTGTTATAAAATATGCTTGTTGTTTTCCAAAATATGCTTGTTTTCAATAACCATTAAATCTTGACTTTCAATAATTTTTCCAAGACTTTTCTTGGGAAATTTGTATGCCATGATTTTGGATAATTAACCAAGGAAAATACCTTCATCCCCATGAGTTTCAAACTTATGGTTCTTCTATTTGTTGACAATAAATCATTTACTTCCAAAGACCCGAAAGTACTTTAGAGCTAGCTTTCTCCCATACTACAACTCGTAAGGTGTCTTCTCTTCATTTGGAAATAGAGAAACCCTATTAGAGATATAAATTGATGTAATCATTACTTTGTTCCAATATGTCTCAAGTGGATTTGTATCAAGGAGAATTTTATGTGCCATGTTATTAACAATTCAATTCCTTCTCTCAACGATTTCATTTTGTTGAGGTGTCCTCACTGTCGAAACTTGGTTTCGAATCTCATGATTTTCCAGATATTCTTCCACCTAATTATTAGTGAATTTTGTACCATTATTAGTCCAGAATTTTTGAATTTTTATCCCAATTATTTTCTTCAAAAATATTTGATAACATGTAATGTACTTGAACACTTCGAATTTATGGGAGATTACCATCAGCCATGTCATCCTACCATAATCATCAATAAACAGAATATAATACCTCTTTCTATCGATGGATTTGGTTTTTATAGGTCCAAACACATCAAAAATCATCAACTCTAGCAATTTTTTTGACTTCTTGTCTTCCAACTTATAGGTCTTCCAAATGATTTTCCCTTTTTGACAAGTGTCATGCATGTGAGTATAGTCATGTGAAAGCTAAGGGATATCTCATGCTCCTTCATTTTTTACCAAGTCTTCTAAGTACTTTTAACTCAAGTGACTAAGCTATTTATTACATAACTTTTTCTCTTCCTATTTGGATAAGAAACACTTATCTTCATCTTCACCAATGAGGTAGAGGTTCCCCTTTGTATGCTACCCTTGCATAAAAATTGAGTTGTTTATTTCCTTAAATAATGAAATCTTTCTTGTTGAAATTAATCACATGCCCTAATTCACACAATTGACTTACACTTAGTAAGTTCTGACTAAGGAATTCAACCAATAAGATATTCATGTGCCTAAAGTATTTTCCTCCTATTTTGACTTTTCCCGAGCTAATAATCTTTGACCCTTCATCATTGCCAAAGAGAATGACACCATATCTATCGTACTCCATGCTTGTAAGAAGGTCTTTGTTCCCCATTATATGGGAAGTACAACCGCTATCCAGAATCCAGATTCTAGCTTGATCTATTACTCATAAAGCAATTTCCACTATATTGTCCTTCTCATCTTTTCCTTTCTGGGCCCATGTTCACAACTTCACTTCCTTTGGTGTAGAATAAGATTGTTCCTCTTTCATCTCCATCAAATCACCTTCATCTTGCAAGGTTGAAAATTTTTTATGAGTTTCCATCCCACTTGATAATGTTTTCGGCTTTTGTGATCTCCTTATTTGGGTCTCCTTTGACATATTTATTTGTACCCTTAATGAACAATTCACAGCTTTCTGTTCATAACCTTATCAACATAAGCAATGGTCGTTAAACATATATTGAGTATAGAAAATTTTTCTCGTGTATTTCTATTTCTCTTGAGCTCTAAAATGTATTTTCATTATGGAATGAATATATTGTGTGTGCCCTAATTTCCATAATAATAACACTGAATACATGGTGCATTATTGTGTGTCTTTGTTGCTTCAACTGTAGCTTTTTTGAGTCTCTTGTGAGTCACTCAAAACAACCTTATTTTAGGGAGTGACACTATAAAAATAGGCTTTTAACCGCATTTTTTGGAAACATCATTAATTTTGATTTACTTGTGTTTTTTTAGCCATGTTTTTAAAAAAATGTGGCTAAATTTTAATTTAGCTAATTTAGTTGCATTTTAAAAAGTTACAAATTTTGAATTTAGACACGTTTTAAAATGCGGCTAAATTCAAAATATGTATGTGTGTGTGTGTGAATTAATATATTAATATATAAATAAATATATAAATAAATATATAAACTTATAAGTATTTATTTATACACACACAAATATACCAATATATAATATAAATATATAAACTTATAAGTATTTATATATACACACACAAATATATTAACATAATATATATATATATATTCATTTATTTATTTATTTATTTACAAAATTTCAATCATATTTCTAATGATTAGTTTTATTTTTATTCATCATTGCTTTAATGTGGTTGTCATCAAACCAATCTAGCTTGACTATATCTTGATTCATGACCTTGAAGGACTCAAAATCCATCTTGGTGGAACAAAATTCTTAATATTAATGAGGATAAAAGAGGAATATGGTTTCATTTTGTGTCTTAAGGATTTAGTTTTCCCCACATAGTGTTTCTAGTGGGCAATCCAGACTTCCTCAAGGATTTCTCAAGGATTCCACAAAACACTGTAAGAAACAATCTTGACAGCAAGTCAAGAGGTTTCTTCATTATGATAGGAAAAAAGGGATTCTCGCATCTTTTTTTTAAAGCATATTTCATCTTATTTATAAATATGTTCACTAAATCAAAAAAAATCAGCAATAAATGAAAAGTATTGCTCTTTAAATGAAGGTTTACACAACTCTTGAATAAAGAGTTACACCTCTTTGGATTCTCAAACTCATTTCTGTACAAATTACAATGTGGATAACAATAAATAAATAAATAATAATAAATATAACAAACTACACAACTTATTGGGAAAACATAAAGTAGATTTGGATGGATGTCGCTCATCTAAGACTTTGCCAATAATAGTTGGTTACTTAACATGTGTTAACTCTGCCCTCTATTAAAGAAGGATTCGTTATTTTTAGTGATGCATCTCTAAAAGGGATGGGGTGTGTCCTCATGCAAAAGGATAAGGTGATTGATTATACATCTCAATAGTTAAAGCCTCATGAGAAGAATTATTCTACGCATGACCTAGAGCTAGCTGCAGTTATTTTTGCTCTGAAAATGTGTAGGCACTATCTTTATGGGGAGAAATGTGATATATACATAGACCACCAAAGTTTGAAGTATATATTTATGAAAAAAGAATTGAACATTAAAAAATAGATGGTTGGAACTTCTTAAAGATTATGATTGTTCAATTCATTATCACTCTGAAAGAGTAAACAAACTCGCTGGCATAAGAGCCTCAGCCCAGTTGGTGAGGACTCGGCAAGTGCATCCAAGAGACCCGAGTTCAAAACCTGGTGGAGACATATTTCTAGTACTGTAGTAGTACTATAGCAGTGTTGTAGCAGTCATTATTCAATACTGTAGCAGTCGGAACTATTCATCTATTTGGTATTTCGGGTCATCGGTTTGGGCCTCGGGTCCTTTAAGGCCTTCGGGCCACCCAAGGCCTTTGGGCCAGTAAGGATTTCGGGCCACCTCAAGGCCTTCGGGCCACCTAAAATTGTGTTGAAATGATTAGACAGACTCTACAAGGAGCAGACTCCAGATGGGGATTCAGAGAAGGTGCATTCACCAGACCAGAAGCTAAGAGGATTTGTCAGAAAGAGAGGTATGGCATTGCCATCGAGACCAGCATGTGCTTGCACGGGAAGCCTAGTCGAACATTCATGCGAAGGTGTAGAGCTGATATCATGATGAAAAACCTTGGAGGAGGATTTCCAAGTATAGTCTGTATATTTCGTAAGACCTACGGGTCATGTAATCTATGATCCTACGGGCCTTGTAAGTGTTCCCCCTCATCCCTTGAAAGGGGGGTTATTAAAAATCAATAAAAAAGAAGGCCTTCGGGCCATTCGGGCAAACAAACTTGCTAATGAATTAAGTTGGAAAGACCATGTTGTACTGAAAATGATGAGGATTCAAGGAGATTCATTGATCAAAGACCTTGGTAAGGTTAGACATGGGAATCATGAGGGAAGGGGCATCATCAATTCTATCCCAAATGATTTCTCAACCATTATTACTAAATAAGATCAAGAAATCTCAAAGAGATGATCCTTTGTTACAAAAGAAGATAGAGGATGTGAAGAATAGAAAGTTTCCTGAGTTCAATATTGATTAAGAATGTGTACTGAAATTTTATACAAGGTTATGTGTTCCATCTATTCCGAGAAATAACTCGTGGATAAAGCTCATAGCTCTAGATTCTTTATACATCCTGGAAGCATGAAAATGTATAGGGACCTTCGTGATCATTATTGGTGGATAATATGAGAAGGGAGATTGCTGACTACACTGCTAGGTTCTTGGTATGTCAGCAGGTGAAGGTGGAGCGACAACTTCCTAAAGGGGTATTTCAACCACTACCCATACCAATATGGAAGTGGGACAATATCACTATGGACTTTGTTATTGGTCTCCCAATAACATCCAAAGGAAATAATGTGATATGGGTTATAATGGATTGACTCACTAAGATTTCCCATTTCATCGCTATTCCAAAGAAGATTTATCTCTTGACCAACATGCCAAGATATACATAAAGGAAGTGGTGAGGCTGCATGGGGCGCCACTTTTTATTGTTTTTTATTGTGATCCAAAGTTCACATCTAAATTCTAGAGAATTATTCAAAATGTTCTGAATACTGAATTGAATTTCAGTATGGCCTATCACCCCCAAACTACTGGTCAATCTGAAAGGACTATTCAGACACTCGAAGACATGTTGAGAACATGATCAATTGATTTTAAAGGTGAATGGGATCAACACCTCCCATTAGTTGAGTTCTCATATAATAATAGCTTCCACTAAAGTATTCAAATGGAACCCTATGAAGCTCTATATGGGAAGCGATATAGATTACCTACTTATTGGGATGAAGTTTGTGAGAGAAAGATGCTTGGGCCCGATCTTGTGCAAGAGATGATAGAAAAGGTTCATGCCATCCAACAACATATAAATGTTGTTCAGAGTCGGTAGAAGAGTTATGCTGACAACCGTTGAAGGGACTTGGAGTTTGATTTTAGTGATATAGTTTTCTTTTAAATATCACCGTGGAAGAGAGTCGTGCAATTTGGGAAGAAAGGTAAGCAGAGCCCCAGCTACATTGTCCCCTATAAAATCCTTGATCTCATTGGAGTAGTGGTCTATCAACTAACAATTAGCAAATCTAGATCAATTTCATGATGTATTCCATGTATCTCTCTTGAGGAAGTACATACTAGGCCCTTCACATGTATTAAATCCGAAGGTGGTACAACTAGAACATGACCTCTCTTATGAGGAGCATCCGGTGGAGATCCTAGACCAGAGAGACAAGGTTCTATGAACCAAGACTACCCACCTCATCAAATTATTATGGAGGAACCATAAATATGAATAAGTGATGTGGGAATTGGAGAAAACAATGAGACAGAAGTACCCACGCCTTTTCTCAACTGAGAGAATGAAATGAAAATTTCAGGGATGAAATTTCTTCAGGGGGAAGAATGTAATGACCCGGAATTTTTAAATGATGTTTATTTCCTGAGAAAATGTGTATTATATTATATTATACACAAAAAACATATCTCCTTAATAATGAAATTGTATTTATAGAGTATAAAGGGAAATTTGACCATTGGGATTAGATCATTATATGACCATTGGTCAATATGAGCATTGGAAACTATACTCTTGGTAATAATTTTAACATTATAATTGGTGTTTATAAGTAGAAATGCCAAAGTATAACTAATGTATAAAAGAGAAGCGATGGCCTCAACCAGTAGATTCATGTCGTATGAAGCCCATTTGTCAGAACTTGGGAGGGAGGTAGCGTCACTGGTGTTCACCATTGACCAAGCCAAAGTCAAGATTCAACAAGTGAAACTTGAATGAAATCGCCTATGAGAGAATTTCAAGTTAGTATAAATTACCACTCGGTCGATGTTAGCCGAGCTGCTTCATGAATCTATCATTATCGCACACCTTACCCTTAGGTTGTGTGTGGCTGTTATAAGGGGTTGTGTGTCCTGAACTTAGTTACTTAATGTGTAATTCCTTTGTATAAATAAAAATTTTATTCCATAAATCCGATTTTAAGAATAGTTTTTCTTAATAAAAATATTGGTTTAATTGAGATGGAATTGGATAAATTGATTTTTTGGACACAATTTGTACTTTTCAGACAAGATCTAAATTTTTATAATAAACTAAGGTGTTATGAATGATATTTATTTTAATGAAATAATATTATAAAAATGATCTTATTCAAATGTAAATGATAAAATGATCTTATTATGTCCTTGAAAATTTTTAAGTGTCAGAAATTTTACTGTGCATTTCAACCCGCTTTTTTTATTAATAAATACATATTTTTATAGTTAAAAGTTAAAATTATCATATTTAGAGAATTATTCTGATAAAATAAACATCATTCTTGAAATCAACATGTCGAAATTAGGTTAGGGTGAATTTATGAGAATTTTCTAAAATACTTTATTTTTTCGTGAAGATTAAAAATACAGTTTTGGTTTTTTAGTATGTTTAATGACTTCATAATTATATCATAATTATGTAATAATTAATTAACCACAATCCATGACCTAAAATATTTTAGTTTATTAATATCAAGTATTTTGATATATTTTAATCAATTTCCAAACCTATAATTTACTTTCCAAAGTATAAAATGAAAATTTTAACTTTAAGAACATTATTTTGTGAAAACTTTACTTTTCCATGCCAAAAGAAGTAATATAATATGATGTTTGGTTATTGTGGGTCAAAATAACTTAAAATATGACCCAAATGTCCAAAATCATGGGCAAAAACCATGGGTAAGCCAATGGTTTTTCTTTTCCCACAACCTAGATTTCCAAGGCCTATATTTGGAAATTATTAAACAAATCCTCCACTTTTTCTACAAACACCCACTAGTTTCTCCATTTTCTTTCACTCACAATCCATCCTCCACAAATATCTGCTAGTTTTTTCTCTCAAGGAGTCTCCCAAAGGTGTCCTCAAGCCCTTAAGGTTTCATTCCTCAGGATTTGGGAGTAACTCTTCAAGGTAAGGGAATTGTTCTTCGTTTCTCTTTAATTCAAGAACCTCTTTTTTGTATATGTCTTCTAATTGTTATGATTTATTTTTTTTTTACTATCCTTTTGATCATACCCTTACTTCCAGATTATGTTTTATCAATGGAAAACCCTTATCCCCTCTCATTTTTTCCTTTTCTAAAACCACGTTTTATACTCGTTATGTTGTCAAATTTATTCTCAAAATTTCTCTCTTCTCCTTAAGAAATTCTCTTTTATTTTCTTTTTGTGAATATCCAAACCCCTTTATTTTCTATGGGTATTAACCTAGATGTGAAGATGATTTATTTTATTCATGGATTTACACATAAGAAACCCACACTCCCTTTTTGTGGGCTAAAAATGACATAATGATCATGTCTTTCAGAACTTTTGAAATGCCATGATTTTGATAAAAAAACCATTCTTTATTCTCCATGGGTTATTTATGAAATGTTTGATTATGATCTGTGTGGCTCACATTAATTAAGACATATGAAGGGTGTACCCTGATAGCGCTCCAATGCATTGGGTAAAAAATTTAATCTCTAGAGATAACTTGTTTTATGATACCTTGGTGAATAACCTTGGTAATTTTCACATATAACACCTTGGTGACAAACCTTGGTGATATTCTTATGAATGTCTCATTTAAATGTTGTATCCACAATTCCATATTATGATTCATGTTATTTTTATTATGATATACCTTATTTTTATTTTCTTATGCCTTAATGGCATTCCTCATGTTCTTATTGATATTCCTCATGATCACATGTAAATTGTTTTCCCATACTGGGCCTCATGCTCACCCCTTTCCTTTTATGTATGTCCCCAAGTTATGAGATGCAGTAAATGTACTTAGGATGAACCCATGATGATTTCTTCAAGTGGGTTTAGAATAATGTTTTAAGTTTTCATGTATTATGTACCTTATTTCCAAGAAAGTAAACTTTAAAAGACCCTCTTTATGTACTGTGTAATGAAAAATTAGGTAATAAGAAGGCGGAATGTCATAAAAACTCTCCTCAAGCATCTATTTATTCTTATCATCTCTCCTAGATATTTATTATCTTCTGTCAGTTGTATCTTACAACTATGAGGCTCGTCTATAGAATCTATGTTTATTCTCTATTTAATTGTGAAAGTTCTTGGTAAAAGATCCTTGAAGGGTGGTGTTTGTAAAGCCTTCATGGAGCCCAGTTAAAAGCTCTTAATTTTGTAACAAGTGTCATCTACTTGCACTCGGTTGTAAAGTCTCTAAGAAAAGGACTAGAAGTCCCTAAAAAAAGAACTGGACTAGCAAAAATTACTAAGCTCTTGGAGTTGAGCATTGGTGGAGTGGACTAGGGGATTTTTGTTCCCTTAACCGCTATAATTCTATGTGTCTGATCACTTTTCTTTGTGATTTTATTTTCATTGTGTGAATGTGTCAAAAAAATATCGGTAGTCAATTATATCCTGAAGAGGGTGGTTTTCTAAGTGAAGAAAATTTGAAGGACTCAATTCACCCCCCACTCTTGAGTCTGAGAGCAGTCGGTCTCCAACCAACAACCTAGAATACCAAGTTCTTGGTGCTTGCTTTAGACCGTACAAAGCCTTCAATAATTGATACACTTTGCTCTCATCTTTATCTACAATAAACTCATCTAGTTGTTAAATGTACACTTCCTCCTCAAGAACTTCATTGAGGAATTTTGATTTAACATCCATCTGATACACCATAAAACCTCTTTGCACTGACATTGCAAAAAAAAAGTCAAATGGTTTCCAACCGGGCAATGGAAGAGAAAATGCTTCATCGAAATCAATACCTTCAATTTGGGAATATACCTTATATATTAGATGTTATTTGTTCTAATTCACTTAGCTATCTTCATTAAGTTTATTTCGGAACACTCACTTGGTCCTGGTGACATTTTTTTCAGCCTTGGAACAATTTCTCAAGTTTGATTCTTTTTAATTTAATCATGTTCTCCATGTATAGCCTTGACCCAATTGATATCCTTGTCACCATCTTCAAAGCTTTTAGGTTCAACTTGAGATGAAAGAGAGGTTTGTTGCTAAATCTTCATCTTCCATGTTTGAACCGAAGTTGTCTGGTCATCAACAACATTCTCATCTCTAATTTTAGCTCTGCTCTTTGCACTCTTTATAGCTACTGAACCTGCTGTATTTTCTTCATCATCGGTGTCTTCTTCTATGTTTCCTACAACCACATGTGCCCCCTGGGTTTCTCACTATAGTACCATCTTCCTCAAAACATTTAATCACTTTTCTATTAAAAATATTTCTCATTGTTTTCTAAAATTTTCTTGTTTTCAACAACCATTACATCTTGACTTTCAATAATTTCCCCAATCCTTTTGTTGTAACATTTGTATGCCTTGCTTTTGGATGAATATCCAAGGAAAATATCTCCATTCCCATGAGCTTCAAACTTCTGGTTATTCTCTTTGTTGACAATAAAACATTTACTTCCAAAGAGTTAAAAGTACTTTAGAGCTGGTTTCTCCCATACCACAACTCGTAGGGTGTCTTCTCTTCATTTGGACATAGTGAAGCCCTGTTGGAGATATAAACTAATGTAAGAATTACTTCATTCCAATATGTATCTGGTGGATTTTTATCAAGGAGCATTGTCTGCACCATGTTATTAACAATTCAGTTCCTCCTCTCAATGATTTTGTTTTGTTGAAGATTCATCATTATCGAAACTTGGTGTCAAATCTCATGTTTTCCATATATTCTTCCACCTGATTATTAGTGAATTTTTTACCATTATTAGTCCAATTTTTTTGAATTTTCATCCCAAACATTTTCTCCGACAATCTTCGGCAACGTGTAATGCACTTGAACACTTCGAATTTATGGTAGATTTCCATCAGTCATATCATCATACTATAATCATCAATAAACAAAATACAATGCCTCTTTCCATCCATGGCTTTGGTTGTTATAGGTCCACACACATCAACAGGCATCAACTCTAACAATTTTGTCGACTTCTTATCTTTCAACTTGTAGGTCTTCTGAATGATTTTTCCTTTTTGATAAGTCTCACACGTGTGAGTGTGGTCACGTAAAAGCTTAGGGATATCATGTGCTCCATAATTTTTTACCAAGTCTTCAAAGGACTTTTACATCAAGTGGCCAAGCTATCTATGCCATAACTCATTCTCTTCCTCCTTGGATAAAAAACACTTGTCTTCCTCTTCACCAATGAGGTAGAGGTTCCCCTTTGTGTGTTGCCCTTGCATAACAATTGAGATGTCTCTTTCCTTAAATAATTCAAGCTTTCTTGTTGAAATTAATTGCATGCCTCGAGTCACACAATTGACTTACACTTAGTTATAAGAACCGGGATCTTCTTTTCAGGTATGTATTTCTTTTCTAGTTGTTTTTTGAGAAAAAGAGGAGTTTCTAGAAATTTCAGGAGTACACGTCGTGTACTTATAAGTACACACCGCGTACTCAGTTGTCACAGGTAGCTGTGTGTTGGCCGTGTAACGGCCGAACACATGGTCGTGTGGGGTGACCTGGAGACCGCCTAAAGCAGAGCTCAGTAAAGGCAAGTACACGCCGTGTACTTTTAAAAGACACGCTGTGTACTTTTAAAAGACACGTCGTGTACTTTCTTTTTTTCATTAAATGGATCGGGGTCGCATCTAATCGACAGAACCTCCTCCTTCTTGACATGTCTCATCCAAGATCATCCATACGGTGCAAATCTTCTCCGAGCCCCCGACTCGCCATCCGTTCTCTGAATCGACTATCGTCGATTGCGTTGGGATTACCACGGTAAGCTCTTCCTTCTTCTAGAGCCTTGTTCCCTAATTTCTCCTCTTTCACGAGATATTCTCAGTTGAACATTCTTAGCGTTTTTTGTAGATCTATGGCGTTCTAGGGTGATTCAAGGCCTTAGGTTCAGGTATATCATTCGTACAATGTCGAGGTAGGTGTTTTGTGCCTTTCCGCAGATAGTCTTTGAGTTATATGTGCAAAAGTGCCCAATACCCTCATTCAGGGTATTGCGTGTTTAGGGGTTTTAACCCTATTAATGTCTTCCATGCCTTGTATGTTTGAATAGAGGTTCTTGATTGTGAATAGAGTTAATTTCAATGATACGGATGTGTTTTCCCATTCTTGTTTGTTTTTTTACCGCTTGGTCTAGCTTTGCTAGTTAGGCTATTTGTTTCTCATTCCTAGTGTTGTTATGATGGAGTGATCATTTATCTGATATGTTGTACCATGCCTTGTAGCTATTGAGCCAAGTAGTACTTTGAGGTTTACTTTGGTTGCTAATTATTATTTGTGTACGATTGCTTTACAGGGGGTTGTGGGAACCTGGTGTAGTGAGACCATGGGGGAAATTGACATTGAGGGTTTTCCCAGAGTGTTTGTAATATTCATCACACTATAATACCATAGGGGGGATTGACGTTGAGTGCTCCCTCAAAGTGTCTATAGATATGTTACGAGACCATAGGAGGAATTGACGTTGAGTGCTTCCTCAGAGCGCCTGTAGTTTACCGTTAAAAGGCTATAGGGGGAATTGATGATGAGTTCTTCCTTAGAGAGTCTTTGATTACACAAGACTATAAGGGGAATTGACGGTGAGTGTTTACTCTGAGAGTCTTCGTTATATCCTTCTTGTAAATTGAACCAGAGGGGTTAGGCCATGAGAACAACCCAGAGGGTTACTTGAGATTGTTGGTTGAACCAGAGGGGATAGGCTGTGAGAACTTTCCCAGAGGGTTGATTGTTTTTTTGTGTGTTTGGTTGATTAAATTATTAAATGTAAATGGTGTAATGGAAACTGTAGGGTTGTTTACTTTTGAGTACTTCCTTGTTTACTGCTTTGTTTTTCTTATTTCCTGCCATATATATATATATATATATTCACTGACTGTTAGGCACTGATCTTTGGGTGGTTGTCTACTGGGATTTGTCTCACACCCTATTTGAGTCATGATTTTGGGCTCAAACAAATTATATTGTTGCAGGTATAGATAAGGGAAAGCATCCTTCTACTTCAGGTACTTAATTATTGTGGAGCTGGAGAGCATGGGGCCAAGCTGAGGCTTGCGATGCTGCTGGAGTTATTTGTCTTCTTTGTACTTTGTTTTAGTACTGTATTCCAGCATTGTGACTTGTTTGGATGCTTTCCTAGACATTTGTATCATGCATCATTCATATATGTGCTCTAGTTGTTTATTTATTCAGTCTTTTGCTGTTTATTGTTGTATGGTATTATTACTGCTTCCACTATTGTTATCTGTTTATTTCCGCTGCATTACTCTTCCAATGAGGGCATAGTTTCCCCACTATCACACACAAGGCCCTCACCGCTATTCGGCAGCCTCTGGCGTTTGGGGAAATGCGCTTGAGGCCATGTGACCAACCAGGTAAGGGGCACCTCTGGGCGGATTTCGGAACCGAGACGTTACAAATTGGTATCAAAGGAGGTTCTTTTCTTCTTGACTTACTATTTGGAGTCTATAGACAGGGATAGGATGGAATAGGTACTTGGTAATAAGTTGTGCCTGAGAGTAGCTAACCCGTGTATAGGGAAAAGCCAATTTACCTCGTTATTGCTTTTTTTTTATTTTGCGAATTTACAGTTGATTTGATTTCACCTTGGTTGATTCACATGCTTTGTGCTGTTATCGTTGATATCATTGAGGTTCTATTTTTGTTGCAACCCGGTGAGATGAGGGTATGTCATCTCATGCATCATATAGACACTTGCTAGAAATCACATGTCATGCATTTTTGCCATGCCATTTAGGATGCATTACTGATTGCATGTTGTTGTGATAGATGTTGTGTTGGATATGCATGTTGTTGTGATAGATGTCTTGATAGAATACCTCCTATTTGATAGGGTATTGGATTATGTAAGGTTTGTTTGAATAAACACCAAACTTTGGTTCATGAGATGTTATGGGCCCTCATGGATTGGAATTTGGTGGAGTAAAGCCTTGTTACTCCTTGTATATAACATGTATAAGATGCCAAGATTTAATTCGTGGGGAGTATGGGCCCTCACAAATTGGAATTTGGCACTTTAATGTTGTTTCAGTGTTTTTCCGGGTTCCAGAGTAGTTTCTGAGGCTTACTGTCTAGAAAAACCCAAAATACACGGCGTGTAATGATGAATACACGTCATGTGTCCTTCTGTTCAGGAAGGAACTATTTTTCTTAAGTACACATTGTGTACTGTATGTACACGTCGGGTAGTCTCTAACTGTGTCACTAGCTGTGTGGGTAGAGACACGGGGTTGGGAAATCTTTGGTGGGACACGCCGTGTACCGGATGTACATGTTGTGTTGAATAGACCATGTGTCCACCTGTGTGACTAATGACACGGATGGATAAAACTTAGATTATACATGTCGTGTCAAGCTTGAACACACCATGTAGTATAACCCTTGTGTCAGGCCATGTAACGAACAACACGGGGCGATGGAATTCTTCTAGTACATGTCGTGTCTGGTATAAACACGTCGTGTAGAGTCAACCGTGTGTCCACCCTTGTGACTAACAACACGGGTAGTTGAAACCTAAGTGGTCCATGTCGTTTCTATCATAAACACGCCGTGTAGAGTCAGTTGTGTGTCCACCCGTGTGACTAGCAACACGGGCAGTTGAAACTTAAGTGGTACACACCGTGTCTGGCACAAACACATCGTGTAGTCCTGTCCGAGGAGAACCATTTGGGTTAGTCATGTAGAAGAAATCAGGCAGGGGAAACGAATCAAGTATACGTCGTGTCTTGGGAGAACACGTCATGTGTATGGGGTGTTACACGACCAGTTTTGGCAGAAGTACACTCCCATGGGAAGACTTAAAGGAACACGTCGTGTAAGGGTTATACACGTCGTGTATCCATGTTTTAAAAAACTTGAATGCTTTCCTTTCCCTGTTCCTTTATTACACTTATAAGTTTTAGTCCTTGATAAATCTTGATCCTAAGGTGTGCGCTTGACCTTGCAGAGTCATGCCATCAAGACGTCCTTCGGTTGTACGCCAGATACAAGGCAGTGATCAGACACCGGACATGGCTGATTAGGGACTACCAGCAGATCCTCCTGTAGTGTCGGTCTTGGAACCAACCGTCATTTTGGACATAGGTGCCAATGCACAGTTTCGATATGGCTTTATGAGGTTCATGCAGACCTTCTAGGGAGCACCGCATCCTGCCCCATCAATGGCAGAATTGATGCGGGTTTTTCAGCAGTAGCATCCTCCCACTTTCTCAGGGGATGGGGGACCTCAGGCTGTAGAGTCGTGGCTAGAATCCATGCTTACGAACTTCAAGCAACTAGAGACGCCTTCGGAGAGGAGGGTCAAGCTCGCTATGTATATGCTTCGGTATTCCACCAAGAGATGGTGGGATGTGATCTCACAGGAGGGACGCTAGCAGGTTATGACTTGGGAGGAGTTTCAGTGTACCTTCTATGATTACTTCTACCTAGAGACTTTGAGGGCCGATCGAGACCAAGGGTTCATGAGTCTGGAGCATGGTACTCTTTCAGTTATGGAGTATTCTTCTCACTTCACAGAGCTGCAGCGCTTTACACCCTTTCTAAGGGGAGGTGAGTTATTCCTAGCGAGGAAGTTTGAGGATGGTCTCAGGAAAGACATTTGAGCTCAGGTGAACATCTTCAGATTGACTACTATATCTTCTATAGTCAACCAGGCGCTGATCACGGAGCACAACCTAAGGGATTCTGGAGCTGTGGGCCAGGGCGGTTCGCCAACCAGAGTTAGTGCTTCTTCGGCTGATAGTAGGAAGCGTTGTCGGGAGACTACACGTGGAGATCTGAGTAGGTGAGATACACCTTCGGGTAGCCAGGTGGTATGCTACCGGTGTGGGAAGGTCGGGTATACGAGGCCACATTGCCTGAGAGACCCAGTCGTGTGCCGATCTTGCAGAAAGATGGTCCATCTTCATCGCTTCTGTCAGTTCTTCTCACCAACAGCTGGTGATCGGAGTTCCTCTATGACTTCACGTTCAGGAGAAGCACCACCAGTTTCTCATCAGTCTGGGAACTGGAGTTCTTTCAGCTGTTCAGGCTGAGGTGGACGTCGCGGTCGTGGTAGCCAGTCGGTAGGCTTTCAGCGACAATAGGGTGGATCGGCTCAGGGTGGTCAGGCAAGGTCATAGGGCCGCAGTATAGGCCAGACTTTTGCAGTGGAGCATACCCAGTAGGAGCAGGATCCTAGACCCTCACAGTTCAAGTTACGATCCTAGTTGCCTCAGTTTTAGCTTCTGCTCTTTTCGATATAGGGGTTTCCCATAGTTCCATATCAGTTGCTGTTGTGGAGAACCTTAGGCTCCGTATCTTTTCTTCTGCTGATATCTTGAAACTGGACATTCTGTTGGGGACAAGAATGACTAGTGTACGTTAGTGCAAGGAGTGCCCTCTTGAGGTTGGTGGGTGTCACTTCTTAAGGGACCTCTATGTCTTAGAGATGACGGGCTATGATATCATTCTCGGAATGGACTAGTTAGTTCCTTTCCAGGCAGTCGTCGACTGTTATCGTTGTAGGGTGAGTTTCACATCACCTGAGGGTGGATCGTTTCTTCGTAAGGATGAATGGGATGTCCAGGTGAGCAAAGCAGGACCCGAGCATCATGGGTTGGGAGGAGTTACAGCCCAGATTGCTAGTCTATATCTGGATGACCAGGAGACATCATAGTTGGACTTTTCTCCAATGGTGGATCGTTTCAGAGATGTCTTTCCAAAGGACTTTCCAAGTTTGCCTCCGAAGCGAGAGGTGGAATTTTCTATTGATCTTGTGCTAGGAGCGGCACCGATGTTCATTCCTCCTTATAGGATGGCTACACCAGAGTTACAGGGGCTCAAGAAGTAGTTAGAGGAGTTATAGGCTAAGGGTTTCATCTGACCTAGTACTTCTCTTTGGGGTTCGCATGACCTGTTTGCAAAGAAGGCGGATGGTACCCTCATATTTTGTGTGGATTATCGGAAGTTGAACCAGTGGACGGTCAAGAACCAATATCCTTTACTAAGGATTAATGATCTCATTGATCAGCTTCGAGGATCCTGAGTGTTCTCAAAGATTGACTTGAGATCCGGTTATCATCAGTTGCGCGTGAGACCATCTGATATACCTCTTACAGCCTTTCGGAGCAGGTATGGTCTATACAAGTATGTGGTTATGTCGTTCGGTCTCACAAATGCGCCTGTAGTTTTCATGGCACTGATGAACCGAGTGTTTCATCCATACTTGGATTCTTTCATGGTAGTTTTCGTGGATGATATCTCGGTGTACTCTCACACTCGACACGACCATGCCACCCACCTTGAGATCGTTTTGAGTACACTGAGAGAGCATCAGTTATATGTTAAGCTCTCAAAATGCCACTTTTGGATGGACCAGATTCACTTCTTGGGTCATGTTATCTCAGAGACAGGAGTATCAGTAGACCCAGAGAAAGTAAGAGCAGTAGTTTCCTGGGAGAAGCCGAAGAACGTCTTTGAGGTGTGGAGTTTTCTAGGGATGGATGGTTACTACAGACGTTTCATATAGGACTTCTCACGCTTAGTAGCGCCACTAACGGGTCTGACTAAGAAGGGTGTGAAGTACTTGTGGTCAGATTCTTGTGAGTCAGCCTTTCAGGAGCTAAAAGGGAGGTTGAATTCAGAACCGATACTAGTATTGCCAGAGCCGAGCAAGAGCTATATTGTGTACTGTGATGCATCACGTATTGGGCTAGGTGATGTGCTTATGCAGGGGGAAGGAGTCGTTGCATACGGGTCTCAGTAGTTGAGGCCGCATGAGAGGAATTACCCGACGCACGATCTTGAGTTGGCTGCAGTTGTTCATGCCTTACGCTGTTGGAGACATTGTCTTCTAGGAGAGCATTTTTTGGTTTTCACCGACCACAAAAGTTTCAAGTATATCTTCACTCAGCGCGATCTGAATCTGAAACAGTGAAGGTGGGTTGAGTACCTTCAGTCCTTTGACTTTGAGCTTGCCTACACACCTGGGAAAGGCAACGCAGTAGCTGATGCGTTAAGTAGGAGGACTCAAATATAGGCAGTTCAGGAGGCCAGCAGTGAGTGGGAGCTTATGGCTCTGTTCTCTGAGATGCATTTAGATGTGCACGATAAACATGGCCAGGCGTTCCTTTCTTCTGTAGTTGTTACCTCTACACTTCTTGGTCGAGTTCAAATGAGGTAGCTATCAAGATTCTGAAGGCCTGGTCATATGAGAAAGTGTGTTGGGAGAGTACCCTATTCCTGGATGGACCATAGTTGAGGATGAGATCTTGTGTTTTCATGGGTGTGTATGGGTGTCAGCAGACATACGCGAGGAGCTAATGCGAGACTTTCATTCCTCAGTTTGGGCAGTTCATCCCGATGTCACCAAGATGTATCAAGATCTACACCGACAGTATTAGTGGCCAAGTATGAAGAGAGATGTTGCTAGTTTTGTCATGAGGTGTTCCACCTGTTAGCAGGTGAAGGCGGAGCATCAGCGACCAGCAGGGCTTTTGCAGCAGTTACTCATTCCTGAGTGGAAGTGGAACGATGTCGCAATGGACTTCGTGATAGGTTTATCGAGGTCGCCTTGAGGGAATGATGTAGTTTGGGTTGTCATTGACAGACTCATGAAGGTTGTTCACTTCTTACCGATCAAGGAGACATCCAGTGTTGATGAGATGGGAAGGTTGTACATCTGAGAGATTGTACGTCTACATGGGGTTTCACACTCTATTGTTTCAGACAGATATGCATGTTTTACTTCTCGAGTCTAGTAGGGTTTACAGAGGGCTTTGGGTACACAGGTACTTTTGAGTACAGCTTACCACCTCCAAACAGATAGTCAGTCTGAGCGTACGATTCAAGTGCTTGAGGACATGTTTTGAGCATGCGTCCTAGATTTTGGAGGTTCTTGGGAGAAGCACATACCTCTTGTGGAGTTTGCCTATAATAATAGTTTTCAAGCAACTATTCAGATGACACCTTATGAGGCTTTGTACGGTAGGTCATGCCGATCACCCCTATGTTGGCTAGAGGTAGGAGAGGCAGCTATGTTGGGACCTCGTCTTGTTTAGGAGACCACGGAGCAGATATAGTTGATTCAGAAGAGGATGGCTATTGCACAGACACGTCAGAAGTCTTATGCTGGTCGATAGAGACGACCTCTGGAGTTCGAGGTCGGAGATCAGGTTTTCCTGCATGTCACACCGAGGTTGGGACACGGGAGGATTGGGAGACAGGGTAAGCTTTCACCGAGATATGTTGGACCGTTTGAGGTTTTAGAGAGTCAGACCGGTTGCCTATCGGTTGCAGTTACCTCAGAGGTATCGGGCTATGCACGATGTTTTCCACATTTCTCAGTTGTGGCGTTACTTCTCAGACTCGTCTCATGTCCTTCAACCCAAGGAGGTTGAGTTGGAGGTGGATGCATCGTTTGAGGAGAATCATATCCATATTGTTGATCGCATTGCAAAAGTTCGTTGTGGTCAGTCTGTTCCTCTAGTACAAGTGTTATTGCAGTACAGGCAAGTACAGGATGAGACTTGGGAGAGGGAGACCGATGTACAATCGCAGTGTCTGGAGCTGTTTGAGGATTCTTCTTCTACGCTGCCTTAGGCAAATTCAGGGACGAATTTCTTTAAGGGGGGAAGTTTGTAAGAACCCGGATCTTCTTTTCAGGTATGTCTTTCTTTTCTGATTGTTTTTGAGAAAAAGATGAGTTTTTGGAAATTTTAGGAGTACACGCTCTGTACTTATAAGTACACGTCGTGTACTCGGTTGTCGTGGGTAACCATGTGTTGGTCGTGTAACGACCGAACACATGGCCATGTGGGGTAACCTGGAGACCCGCCTAAAGCGGAGCTCGGTAAAGGCAAGTAAACGTTGTGTACTTTTAAAAGACATGTTGTGTACTTTCCTTTTTTTCATTAAACAGATTGAGGTCGCGTTTAATCGATAGAACCTCTTCCTTCTCAACCTGTCTCGTCTAGGAGCGTTCGTACGGCGCGAATCTTCTCTGATCCCCCGACTCGCCGTCCGTTCTCTGAGTCGACTATCGTTGATTGCGTTGGGATCTCCATGGTAAGTTCTTCCTTCTTCTAGAGCCTCGTTCCCAGATTTCTCCTCTTTCACGAGATATTCTCGGTTGAACGTCCTTAGCATTTTTGTAGATCTACGGCGTTCTAGGGCGATTCAATGCATGAGGTTTAGGTATATCATTCATACAACGTCGAGGTAGGTGGTTTGTGCCTTTCCGCATATAGTCTTTGAGTTATATGTGCAAAAGTGCCCAATACCCTCGTTCGGGGTATTGCGTGTTTAGGGCTTTTAACCCTGTTGATGTATGTCATGCCTTGTATGTTTGAATAGAGGTTGTTGATTGTGAATAGAGTTCATTGCAATGATATGGATGTGTTTGCCCATTCTTCTTTGTTTTTGATTGTTTGGTCTAGCTTTGCCAGTTAGACTATTTGTTTCTCATTCCTAGTGTTGTTAGGATGGAGTGATCATTTATCTGATATGTTGTGACATGCCTTGTAGCTATTTAGCCAAGTAGTACTTTGAGGTTTACTTTGGTTGCTAATTATCGTTTGTGTACGATTGCTTTACACGGGGCTGCGGGAACCTGGTGAAGTGAGACTATAGGGGAAATTGACGTTGAGGGATTTCCCAGAATGTCTGTAATATTTATCACGCTGCAAGACCATAGGGGGGATTGACGTTGAGTGCTCCCTCAGAGTATCTATAGATACGTTATGAGGCCACAGGAGGAATTGACGTTGAGTGTTTCCTCAAAGTGTCTGTAGTTTACCGTTAAAAGGCTATAGGGGGAATTGACGGTGACTGCTTCCTCAGAGTCTTTGATTACACAAGACTATAAGGGGAATTGACGGTGAGTGCTTCCTTAGAGAGTTTTCGTTATATCCTTCTTGTAAATTGAATCAGGGGGGTTAGGCCGTGAGAAATACCCAAAGGGTTACTTGAGATTGTTGGTTGAACCAGAGGGGATAGGCTGTGAGAACTTTCCCAGAGGGTTGCTTGTTTTTTTTTGTGTTCGGTTGATTAAATTGTTAAATGTAAATGATGTAATGGAAACTGTAGGGTTGTTTACTTTTGAGTATTTCCTTGTTTACTGCTTTGTTTTGCTTATTCTTTGTCATATATATATATATATATTCACTGACTGTTAGGCACAAATCTTTGGGTGATTGCGTACTGGGATTTGTCTCACACCCTGTTTGGGTCGTGCTTTTGGGCCCAAACAGATTATATTGCTGCAGGTATTGATAAGGGCAAGTGCTCTTCTACTTTAGGTACTTGACTGTTGTGGAGTTGGAGAGCATGAGACCAAGTTGAGGCTTGCGATGCTGCTGGAGTTATTTGTCTTCTTTGTACTTTGGTTTAGTACTGTATTTCAACATTATGACTTGTTTGGCTGTTTTCCTAGACATACGTATCATGCATCATTCAAATATGTGCTCTAGTTTATTTCTTCAGTCTTCCGTTGTTTATTGTTGTATGATATTATTACCGCTTCTGCCATTGTTATCTGTTTATTTCTGATGCGTTACTCTGTCAATGAGGGCATAGTTTCCCCACTATCACACCCAAGACTCTCGCTACTAGTCGGCAGCCTCTGGCATTTGGGAAAATTCGTTTGAGGCCATGTGACCAACCGGGTATGGGGCACCTCTGGGCGGCTTCTGGAACCGGGGCATTACATTAGTAAGTCCGAACTGAGGCCTTCAACCAATAAGATATTCATGCACCTAAAGTCTTTTACTCCTATTTTGGCTTTTCTCGAGCTAATGATCTTCGGCCCTTCATCACTACCAAAGCGAATGACACTATCTTTGTTGTACTTTATGCCTGTAAAAAGGACTCTGTTTCCCATCATATGAGAAGTACAACCACTGTCCAGAATCCAGATTCTAGCTTGATTTGTTGCTCGCAAGGCAATTTTCGCAATGTTAGCCTTCTCAACTTTTCTTTTCAGCCCACTTGATGATGTTTTTGGCTTTTGTGATCTCCTTTGGGTCTCCTCTTACATATCTCTTTATACCCTTGATGAGCTTTGTGTTCATAACCTTCTCGACAAAAGCAATAGTTGTTAAACATATACCGAGTATATGAAATTTTGCGCATCTGTTTCTATTTTTCTTGAGACCTAAAATGTATTTTCATTATGAAACGCATACATTGTGTGTGTCTCATCTTTCCACAACAATAACGTTGAATACATGGTGCATTATTGTGTGTCTTTGTTGCTTCAACTGTAGCTTTTTTGAGTCTCTTGTGAGTCACTCAAAACAACCTTCTTCCAAGGAGCTACACTATAAAAACAGGTTTTTTAGCTGCATTATTTGTTGTGTTTTAATTTAGCTAATTTTTTCAATATATATATATATATATACACATACATATGTGTGCGTGAATTAATATATTAATATATAAATAAATATATAAACTTCATATTTATTTTTACACACATATATTAATTTATTTACAAAATTTCAATCATATTTCTAATGATTAGTTTTCTTTTTATTCATCATTGCTTGAATATGGTTATCATTAAATCAATCTGAGCTTGACCATATCATGATTAATGACCTTCACTCGAAATCCATCTTTGCCGAATATGACTGTTTCATGTCGTGCAAACACACTATCCTTTAGGACTTAATCTGCCCCACATAGTGTTGCTAGTGGGCAATCCGGACTTCCTCAATTCCACAAAACCCCGTAAGAAACAATCTTGATACCAAGTCGAGAGGTTTCCTCGTTACGATAGGAAAAAAGAGATTCTCACAACTTTTTTTTAAAGCCTATTTCATCTTATTTATAAAGACGTTCACTGAATCACAAAAAACAGCAATAAATGAAAAGTCGCCCTCTTTAAATGATGGTTTACACTACTCTTGAATAAAGAGTTACACCTCTTTAGATTCTGGAACTCATTTCTGTACAAATTCTAATGTAGATAACAATAAACAAATAAATAATAATAAATATAACAAAATGCACAACTGATCGGAAGAACATAAAGCGGATTTGGACGGATGTCACCCATCCAAGACATTGCCAATAACAGTTGACCAAGGCGGCTGCTTTATTACAAGATTTTATGACAACACATAAATAAAACACGAGGCTAATGGCTAATTGGCTAATGAAGAATAGCTGACACAGTATCTAACCCGTTGCTCTGCAAGTGTTAATGCCATCCTTGCAATCCCCAGTGAGATCATTGAATGTCTCCACTTGGTTTTTTCCCCTCAGGAACACCTCTGTGTCCACCGAAACCCTCATGTACCCATCAAACTCCACGGGAACCCCTTTATTAAGCTTCGCCGTCTCCCCATACCATTCACTCTTCTCATCCCACAGATCCTTGTAGTCATCCAGAAAATGGGTGGAGTACTTCTCCTTCAACGGGTCGAACAACGATGTGCTCGGCTCATTGGTTGCAATATAAAGGTTCCTCCCAGCCACAACCCTGCCCTTCAAAGCCGAGAGCAGTGCATCAGGTGAAGTATCTGCTTCCAGATTAGGCCACAGCTCCTTGTTCTTTGCCTTCTCTCCCCTCACAACATGAACAGAGTCGAAGTCCCAGTTCATTCTCGAAGCAATCCCAGACACGATGTCCATCAGCCGTCTGGATTTCCATAATAGGTGCCATGGCCGCTGTATGACAGACTCTGTCTCCCCTTCACACACCCTGTACCAGTAATTATCCGGCTCCACAGACCCAAACTTCCTCATAATCAATGTATCCTGTACCTCCCTTAGCTTCATGGGGGTGACCCTAAAATCCTCCACCAGATGAAGACCCAGCTTGTCTGTCTTCGCCCACCGGTTCCAGTCAGACCAAAACTGCCACTGGTCCAGCACCGATGCCGACTCCTTCAAATGCTCAAAATCAAAGTAAAACCTAAAATCTTTCCCTTCTTCATTTTGCCTGGAGAAAGCATGAACTGAAGAGAGGCAAATGCTCAGATCCATGACCAGTGTTCGATTCAGGTGCTGTGCTTCCCCAAGAGCACACAAGAAGCTCCACAGATAATGGTTCATGCTCTTGCACCGATCCCCACCACCACTGTACAACAAGTACTTTCCACGCCTGAATGACCCCTCAGATTCAACCAGGGGAAGGGAATCATTCACGGTCTCCCCAACCACAGGCAAAGAAACAGCAGGGCTCTCCTGGTTCAAGGGAGCTGCTTTCTCAAAACCGGGTTTTTGATTCTTCTTCCGCTTCCTTGCTAAAACACCCGAATGATAATCACCAATCCCAGCCACATTAAGTGTGCAATTCAAAGACCTAACAATGAAAAAACGACGGTAATCCTTGTAAATCGTGGCAGTTTTCCCTTCCTTGGGTCTAAATCGCCATGCCATGTCACATGAGCTGCTTCCATTTTCATCAGAAGTCACAGGCCTGCCAAAACGGTAGAAGTGAACGTCCCTGAAGTGCTCTATAGCAGCTCTCATCATCAAGTGGAAGACGTCAGGGTCCGAGCAGGAGATTGATTTATTCATGCCCTCCTCGCAATCAAGAGCATCTGAAAAACGGAATGAGGGGCGGTCGACATCTGTGATGTTGATGAAGGAGGAAAATGCAGACTGATTGGCAGCCATGAAATCCTCACCCGTTCTGAGGACCGAATCGTCTGACTTGAAAGTGGCATTCGAGGTTGATGTGAGAAAAGTGGTGATCTTAGTGGAAGGATGGAATAGAGGGTCTTCAGGTTCGTAAGTGGCAGCAATGATGGTGAAGATCAGAACAGCAACAACGAAAACAGTGAAACAAAGGTTTCCGATCATGGCCAGTGCATTCTGCCCCAGGTTTTCAGGCCGGAAGCTTCCGGGTCTGGACAAACCAACAGGGCGACCAAACATGATTGATTGTTGGTAACTGGAAAAAACAACACCAACCATACATCAAAAACCGGGGACGGGGGGGGGGGGGGGGGTGTCGGTGAGGAACAAGCCTTGAATGCTGAAAATTTATAGATCCGGAAGGATGTGAACAAAATAGAAAAACAGATCGGGGAGGATGCGGGAGGCTAGAATCTTCACAAGTTCCATTAAAGAAACAAAACCAACAAGATCAGCCCGTGGTGGCGCAGAAACAATTAGAGGAAAGGGAGTGAGCGATCCCAGATGTTACGAAAAGGAAATTGAAGAAACGGAAAAGCGAAGCAAAACGTACCTCGGGACCAGAGCTCAGCAGATGACAGGGATGCAAAACAAAGCCAGGCTTCCAATGTCCATCTCTCGAGCACCTGCTGAGCGGAAAGATGGATTGGCGGAAGGTGCGAGAGAGCTCGGGCGCCGCGTGGGGAATGGAAGGGTTTTCCGATATCCAGCTGTGAATTGCTTCACCCTCCTTTCTGCAAAGAAAACTAATGGATGGATTCCAGGGAGGAAAGAGCTCAGTCGCCGCGTGGGAAGGAATAGGGTTTTCCAATTTCCAGTTGTCAGTTGGAGACCAAAATATGAGAAAATGTCCACTAAGGATGAAAAAGATTGCAAATTTTCAATGAAATGTGATTTCACTTTAACCTATAATACATGAGATACTTAAATGAAATTAAGGGTCTTTTTTTGGTTCTTGGTTGTCCTTGCCCCTTGGTTCGGCCTACTGTCCATCGCCGGCCATTTTAGCGCGGCCCTCATGGTAAGATTTTGGGGAAAAAAGATCTAAGACGAAAACAATAAATGAGAAAATGTCATTCAATAGTAAATCCCACTTAAATGCATGTTTTGGGCCTCCAACATCATTGTCTCTATAATATATTTGTTTCCGGAGCACTTGTGACAATTATATTTATGGGAAGTTGTTCTATTATCCCATTTTATATCTTTATTTATATCATTTGAACTTTCATGGTAAATTGAGTAAGGAATATAAATAGGTTTATCCAAACAAAATTATCTGTAATTCGGGTTAGGATTGAATTGTCGAGCAATGCTTCTTATAATCTTTGTTTGAAACTGTAAGGTCCCGTGTTTTTTGACTGATTGAGTTTTCAAGAGAATTTGAATTCTTCTCCGTTGATGGACGGTCCGTCTTATGAACCGGAAATCCAAATGAGGTTTCGAGTGTTTGAACGTCCAAACAATGCGTTTTTCGATGTGTTATAAGTACCGATGGAATTCCCGGGGGTTTAGGAGGAACAAACAACTGGGCTGCTAAAAACAGCTGTAGAAAGCCATTCACGTCATGAATCTCATTCATAATGTTAATTGGTTCACAGGGTGTGGTCTGGCGGATACAGGATGTGAAAGCAAGGGGATTACCCCGAGGAATTCACGACATGTATCTGGTTCATGTCGTGAATATGGTTGACGTCGTGAAATGTGCGGGGATGACTTTTTAAAAATGGTTAATAGTGGGCTTGCCCCATTTGTTTCATCGGGCAATAAGAGGGCACATGAGAGGCTCTCGGACGACGCTCATCTCCCTCCGTTCTTCACCGATCGATTAGATATTGGGTGTGATTTGACAACATCGACGGGTAAGATCTTCCACTTTCATCCTTCTACGTTGTTTCCCTTCCATTGTTCCTAATTTTAGGAGTTTCTTTTTAGGGTTCTTCATCGGTTCAACCAGAGCATGGTGGAATCGACCGTTTCAGATGAGGTTTTTGCTCTACCTAGGAAGAGGACATCCCAAGTGGTCATTTTCACTTCGTCGCGTGACGTTTTGTTGAGGTACGTCAACACGGTGAATTTCTAAAGGTTTAAAGCTTAAATTAAAATTGTTGATTGGTTATTTTTTAACGTCGTTGGTTAGGGATTTTCCCGGAAATGGTCTCAGGGGTACCTGGTGGACCTTCTCCACGTGGTTGCTCAGATTTTCATCAAGCGATAGGCATCCGATGAGATATCGCATGTTATGCCCTTTTGGTTTTCTTCTTATTTTAAATTGTTTAATGTTGTAATTGATGTTTTTGGACTATACTTGAGTTGTCCAGTGTTAGGCAGGAGATTGGAAGTCAATGCGGCTTGGCTCGGACATCAGTGATCTTGAATGGATTTGTCGAGAGTTGTTTATAAATGATTTTAAGCTTCCTAAAGTTATGTGGTTTGTCAAACTTACCTTTTAGTATTTATACATGTTTATGGTATTATATGGATGCTCGATCTTGCCCCTAAGAGCCCCCCGCCCCCATTTAAATTTATTCTGACGAGTTGTCTAATTAAATGAAATGGGTGGATGGTACTAGATGAATGCTCAGGGTCACTAACAACCCCAATGTGAAAGCTTCATCCCACAACTTGAGGTTATGGCCATGAGTGAGGATCCCCAATAGGATCCCTATGCTTGTTCTTTTTAAGGACCCCAAGAGAGATTCCTTGATTACATACTAACTTAGAGGACCCCAAGAGGAATGCTTCTGTTTACCGTGGATCTCGAGGATCTCGAGTAGGATGCCTTTCCAGCTTTTTAATCTAGGGGACCCAGTGGGTGCCCAGTGCTTGACCGAACTGAGCTAGTGCGTTATGGGTTTTGGGTAGAGATAGTAGCAGGTGTCACCTTAGAACCTGTACCGAACTTGTAAGCTTGTGAGGTTGTGACAATAGTGGTGGGTTTATGCATTCTCGTGGTTATTGTTGATGCAGCTATGATGGTCAGAGGTGCTTCTTGTTTTGTGGCCGATGTGCTTGACACAATGCAATATGTTTTATTGGGGTGCCCATATGCGCTTCTTGGGACCTGACTGATGAACCCTTTTTATTGACTATTCTTTTATCATGATACCCAAACATAAATCCTGGAATTTGGATGTTGATCCTTGTTGTCTTGGGATTTCCAGACATACTACCTAGAATTTATCTTCTTAATCACGTTCTATTGGGATACCTAGACATACTTCCTGGGATCTAGCTATTGAGATTTGCTGTCTTGGGATTGCCAGACGTACTACCGAGAATCCAGTTTCTAATCCATGCTCTATGGGGATTGATAGATGTACTTTCTAGGGTCCGACATATGAGCCTACTTGAGTGAATGTTACTGTCAGTTATTGGAAGTCCCATTTGTCATTAGGATTCCTCCCTGATTAGGGATACAGAGGCAGGTCACTAAGAGTGCCTCAGACCCCTCTTATACTGGGTCACTCTAGGAATGGCTAGTCCTCTAGCATTCTAGGGGATGCCAAAGGTTGTCGGGTGGGTACTTTTCCCTTGAGCAACGAGATGTTGATGAGCTCCCTGAGTATGGACTTGATCTCCTCATTTGATGTATATGATACTCTCTGGGATCAATGGATGAACCATATAGTATTTCCCATACTTGGTTGGGGATGAGCCTATTGATCCAATTATTGAATGATTTTGTGTTGATATACAAGATCATGAGAGTATTCCTCACATATCCCCTAAGGGTCATCCCCCTTAGGGATTATCCAAGTGGAAATGTAGGGATTGCCTACAGATCGAGACCTAGGAGTTCGGCATCAGATTAGATTACACATGGATTTAGTAGTATGACCTCTAGCTTAATTCCACATTTGCAGGATGTCTAGTTGATACCTGGAATCCTTTATCTTAGTTATTAGAGGTGAGAACGAGTGAACCCAGGGCCAAGACATGTATCCCCCTGTGGTGACGTAGCATGCTCAGAGACATTCTAGTGCTATTCGAAGTAGGTACTGTTAATTATGATTACAAACCCAATGATCGACTTAATGATACACGACTTGAGTGGTACGTGTTAAGTCAATAAGGTTTCCTTATGAATTTTCTATTCCTCTATATGTTTTGAAAATAAAAAACACTTTATCTTAAGGAAAATCATATTTCCCTAAGGATTATTTTCTTAAGGAAAGTTTCCCTTATATAAAGAAAATTTTATCCTTATATTTGTTTTCACTGTGTCATTTTATAATCTCTCTAAATCAAACTCATTTAATTTCTAAGTCAAAAATTCAGATTTGTATCCAAACCCTCGAAATATTATAATTCCTTGCATATAGAGTGTTCTGTTTTTAGACTCTGAATTCTCTGAAATTCAGACTCTCAATTCTCTGAAATTCAGACTCTGAATTCCCTAAAAAAATGACTCCAAATTCTCTGAAATTCGGAATCCAAATTCTCTAAAATTCAGAATCTAAATTCCTCAGAATTTAGACTCCGAATTCCTTAGAATTCTGACTTTGAATTCCTCAGAATTCAGACATTGAATTCCTCGGTATTCAGATTCTGAATTCACTAGAGTTCAGACTCCAGAATCTTTAGAATTCAGATTTTGAACTTGTTGAAAAACAGAATCCGAATATCCATGTCTTATAGATTCTGATTGTTTATATGATTAGACTCCGAATTCTATTTTTCCTTAAACTCTAGAAATTTAGAAATTGGTTAAGTGACTGCGTTGTCATGACACGTCAAATTGATTATGTTTTTAGGGTTGATTTATAGTCTAGGGAAGACCCTAGGTCTTCTCTCAAGGAGCATTGATAGGTTTAGAGTAATCGTTTTTAATAAAAAGTACTAAAAATGGGGGTGATTCTAAAAACAATTTTAAGAAAATAACTTGATTTAAAGAGCTTAATAGTTGATAGATAAAGGTTCTGATTTAAGAATTATGATAGAAGGAGATCATTTCAAGTTCACTACATATCTTGGATAGTTCATTGTTCTAAAAATTTTACATGTTTTTGTTTAATTATTTGGTTGAGGGTTGTCAAGATCTTGACTCCCCTTTTACACCTTAAAACGATGCACAAAGAAGAAACCCTTGACACAACAATCATGTTGTCAAGGTTTGGTACTCAATCATAAAACAAGGGATACCAAATCATACTAAAATCTCATATATGTGTGAGAGAGAAAGGATTCTTGCATTTTCCAATCGGAACAACCCAATATTCACACTTGAAATCTCAACTCAATCGATGTTGAAATAAAAAGCGCTTCACTAAATTATATCAATAGAAATGAAATCAGAGGAGAAGCATGTCAAGATAATAAATAAGTGAAATAATTCACACACAAATTAAACAAAACCAGTAGAATATAAGGTACTGTAACTCACACTTAAAGTGTGTAGCTCCCTCGCAATGATCACCCACCATTTAGCTCGACATCAAGAGGAGGAGGAAGCTCGGGTGGAAATACTTCTTCATTATTGATCCCCCCATGAGAATATGGGCATTAAGAAATTCAAGGATTAGTAGGAGACTCCTCTAGGACCCCAAAATGTTAGAACTCTACTTTTGGTTCTAACTCTCAAATGGGGTTCCCAATGTGCCTTTTTATATCCAAAATGAGAAGTGGTTTTGGACACCCAGATTTTGATAAACCACTTGGAGGATGGTTTTTGCCCACTAGATAGTCTAATATCCCTTTTGAAAAAACTAGAAAGTTTTATTGCCACTTCTTTACTATCACCATTGAAAGTTTTTCATCATTTGGACAATCACATCTCGAAATATGAACATATTACAGAACGCCACTTTTGACTTTATACAGATTCAATGTCTTGGAAAGATCAGTTCGTATGGCCCCCTTAGAAGCTGAATCGAGATTGGGTTCCTTGAGATGAAATGTATACTATTAAATTTTGAACCAGATCACAAAATTTCATCCTATTTGGATGCACGGTCTAGTAGAAGTGAGGGGATTAATCCATTGGTGTGCTTGGATCATGCGCAGTTTGGCCCATTTTTCTTGGACTTCATCATGGGGCCTCCAAATCACCTCCACCTTCAATGAAATTATCAAAACAAGTAAGATTTTCCTTTTTAATAGTTATAAAAACAAAATAATTGAATCAAACATGAAGTGATTTTTTTTATTATATTTTAAATTTACAATACAAATTCTGTTTAATACAATGGTGTAAGGGTGAAAGTGACATAGTGAATCGTGGGACGATCACACCCCCACACCTAAAAATTTACACTCCTGGGAAAAGTCATATTTTCAAAAACTATGCATGTATATATTTCCAACTTCCTAAAGATTTTACATTCAATGAAAATTTAATTCCCAAAAAAAATTTGATCAAAGAAAAAACCACACTGAGGATTTATTCTCAGTGATCATGGAAAAATGAGTCTAAAAAACTGTATCCAAATGAAATTCCAAGAGATGCATGATACTAATAAAGGAAAATATTTTAAAATTTAATCATGTCACTAATTATTCACATGTGTGTGTGAAAACCATTTTGTTTTATTCTTTCCACTTTCTATCGAGTAAATATAAGTTATTTTAATAATTGTCTACTTACAAGATCATTTCCACAGAATTTTCCCCACATCCTTTGCAATAAAATTTCAAGACCCACTCACTTAAGCATTCCTAGAAGTCAAACCATAAGCTCCTGACCTAGATATCCCTATATGTTGTACATTTCATCACTCCCCTCATTTATTATTTTTTTTGAAAAGTTTCACTTGGAACAAATCTCACACTCTTCTCCCAACCCTTGTTTGATCTCCTTACGACACTAATTATAATAGTTATAACAAGATCAAAAGTCAAGGAAGGGTGGTTTTTGACCTTCCCAATATACAACCCTTTTTTTGTTTTTTTAGGGCGTAAAATATTCTGATAACAGGTACACACGCATAGGTAAATCTGGTACATTAATTAAATAGATTGGATAAGGAACGAACATATAGAAAAATGATTTTGGAAAGTAGAGAAAAATAAACCTAACTTATATTTACCTTCCATTATGTAATAAATTTTCACACATCATGGTTGGGTGAAAAAAATGTGTGGAGAGATTAAGTGACACAATTTTCCCTTAAACTATTCACAAAAAGGGAACCATTCTTCTCAAAGGTTTCAAAATGATACAACCATTTATATCATCGACAAAGAACCAAATTTCAAAAGAAATTCACACCACAGTATTGAATTCTTACTAAAATGCACATTTCATTAGATTTTTTTTGAATGTTAAAACACCATGAAATACAAATATTCCACATGCATTTTCAATAACTTCTATGATTAAACAAGCATCATTTTCCATGATAAAGTGGGCATAAAAAAGGTAATATTCTGGAAAAAATGTGAGGGAGAGGGAAGGGGGGAAAGTAACAATACAATTCAGCATCCTAAAAATAGAGAAAGAAGAAATATGATGAAAATTCCTAGCTAAACCAAGAATATACCCATCCCCCACAACTAAAGTGTGCAGTTTCCTCACTGTAATAAAAGAGAATATGGGAAGGAAGGATAAAACCTGGTAAGTTTTATTCATAGATTGTTTCTTGAACATGGAGTTCCTCCATCGAGAACTCTAAAAGGACTTCGTGGAAGTGCTTTAGCTGCTGCCCATTGACAGTGAAGGTTTGCTTGGTTTCTTCATTTTGAACCTGAACAACACCAAATGGAGATACATTAATAAAAATGTATGGGACAAACAAGTGTGAACGAATCTTACCTCGATGAAACTTTAGAATTTCATTGTAAAGGAGGACCTTCTGCCCAATTTGGAACTGACGATGAAGGATAATACAGTCATGGGAAGCCTTGGTTCACTCCTTATAAATCCTGGAGTTCTCATATGAATCTATTCTCATTTCCTCTAGCTCCTGAATCTATAACTTCCTTTGAGCACAAACAACAGAAAGATTAGAATTGCATTGTTTGATGGCCTAGTAGGCTTGGTTCTCAATCTCAACAGACAGGTGACAACTCTTTCCAAACACAATCCGATAGGGTGACATTTCAATGGGAGTTTTGAAAGTAGTACGGTAGGTCCATAATGAATCATCAAGTCGAAGACTCCAGTCTTTTCTATTGGGTTGAACCATTTTTTCAAGAATCTATTTTACCTCTCTATTTGACACCTCAACTCGACCATTGGTCTGTGGGTGATATGCAGTAGACACTCTATGACTAACCCCATATCGACATAAAATTGATTGCATTGTTCGGTTGCAGAAATGAGAACCGTAGTCACTGATGATGAACCTAGATAAGCCAAACCTACAAAATATTTGGGTTCTCAAAAATTCTACAACTGCCTTAGAATCATCAGTCCTTGTAGCTCGTGTCTCTACTCATTTTGACACGTAATCAACAGCCAGAAGAATGTACAACTTGCCAAAGGAATTGGGAAATGGCCCCATAAATTCAATACCCTAAACATAAAAAATGTCATGAAAGAGTAATGGTTGTTGTGTAATTTCATTTCTTTTAGAGACATTACCCATTCTTTGACAACAAGGATAAGATTTACAAAAATCATGGACATCCCAAAAAAGTGTTGGAAAAAAGAGACCAGAATCAAGGACTTTACAAGCAGACCATTGGGGACCAAAGTGGCCCCCAAAAGCAAGAGTGTGGAAAAACCTAAGGATGGACTGAAACTCACTATCGGGAACACAAAACCCGAGGACTTGATCACTACAGGTGCGCCAAAGGTATGAGTCATCACAAATGTACCAACGAGACTCGTTAGAGGCATTACACATGAGCCCAAATGGTAAATCCCACTGAGGTGGTTGGATTACTGGGGGTGACATGAGACTCCATTTTAACTTATTAAAAGCTTCCTCACATTCATTATCAAAAGAAAATTCCTTTACTTTTTAGAGAAATCGGGAGAGGGGGAGTGCAATATTACTAAAGTCATAAATGAAACGATGGTAAAATCCAGCATGACCTAGGAAAGAAAGAACATCCTATACATTTTTGGGGAATGGTAGAGAAGAAATGACATCCACTTTTGATTTATCTACTTGGATACCATCCCCAGAAATGGCATGCCCCAAAACTATACCTTGTCGCACCATGAAATGGAATTTCTCATAATTTAATATGAGATTATTTTCAATACAATGACATAGGACTAAACCTGAAATACTTAAACATTCATCAAAAGAGGATCCATACACAGTGAAATCATCCATGAAAACTTCCATGAAATTCTCTAAGTAATCCAAAAAAATACCAACCATGCATCACTGGAAAGTACCCGGAGCACTGTACAAACCAAATGGAATCCTCCTATATGCAAATGTGCCAATGGGGCAAGTGAATGTTGTCTTTTCCTGATCCTTGGAGGAAATATAGATGTTAAAGTATCCAGAATACCCATCAAGGAAACTGTAGTGGGACTTACCCACTAGCCTCTCTAGCATTTGGTCAATGAATGGCAAAGGGAAATGGTCCTTCCTAGTGTGTTGGTTTAGTCGGTGATAGTCTATGTAGACACGCCAACTATTATGCACACGATTTGGAACCAATTCATTGTTTTGATTTTTGATTATTGTAAGGCTAGTTTTTTTAGGAAATACTTGAACAAGACTAACCCATTGGTTGTCAGAGACGGGGTAAATGATTCTAGCATCCAATAATTTTGTTACCTCCTTTTTCACAACTTCTAGGAGGTTTGGTTTTATTCGACGTTGTTCCGAACTCACTGGTTTAGCCTCGTCATTTAATAAAATATGATGTGTGAAAATTTATGGGCTAATACCAAGAATTTCAGTAAGTGTCCATCCCAAAGATTGTTTATACTCCCTAAAAAGTTCAAGCAATCACAATTCATGCTCAAGAGGGAGTGAACTATAAATGACGATGGAAAACTTATTTCTATTATCAAGATATGAATATTTTAAATCTTGAGGTAGTTGTTTTAGTTGCAATTCAGGTGGATCCTGGATTTATGGGAGTGTGTGTAAATGTTAGAGGTCACTAATCTTATCTAACTACTCGATGGTATCATCCTCAGATGATGAATGAGATTTTAAAAGCTTAGCAGTATCATCGATGGTAATTGGATCCTCAGTTTTCAAGAAATTATCAATTAATAAACATGCATGACACTTTTCTAGACCACTAAAACAATCAATGAATGATTCATTACTAAGTAATTAAATCAAGGATGAAAACTCAGAAAGGGGATCAGGGGAATGAAAAGTAGTGTTTTCAGAGGAAGGGAGTACATCAATTGAATTTACTAAGAGAGAGGAATGTTCTTCTATGATGTTGAAATGAACTATGTCACCACCAAATTCCATAGATAATGTACCATTATGGACTTTAATTATGGTTTTGGAAGTTTTCAAAAAAGGTATCTTCAATATAATTGGGGCCTGTCCATTCATCCTATCATCTTCCATTTTTAGAACATAAAAATCAGTAGAAAAAATTAAATTTTTCATCCTCACAAGAACATTATCTAACACATTAGAAGGGTGTGTTGTACTCCGATTTTCCAGTTGAACAACAATTCCAGTGGGCTTCAGTTCCCTGACCTACAATGTAGAGTAAATGGAGTGAGGCATCACATTTATAGATGCTCCTAAATCAATCATAGCATTGGAAAATGAATACTTACCTATGGTGCATGGAATCGAAAATGTCCCAGGATCATTGCACTTGGTGGGAAGTGATGGCTCTATTAATGCTGATACGTTCCTCCCCAAGATCACTTTTTCATCTCCACGAAGTCACCTTCAGTGTGTAAAAATCTCCTTTATAAACTTTTCATATCGTGGAATTTTCCTCACGACATCAATTAAAGAGATGTTAACCTAAACTTTTTTGAAAGTCTCCAAAATTTCTTTATCAAGTTAAGTTTCCTTTTTTTTTTCTAGGTTGGGAAGAACTTTGGGGAAATTTAAGAGGAATGAGTTTTCTAGGATACTCATTGACATACACACTATTTCCTTTTGAAGGGATTCTCTCAAGACATGGTTTTTCAACATTTGTAACATTTTTAATGGTTGGGATGGAGATTTCCTTAGGAGGGGATGACTCTAATGGAGGATTCATTTGGATTTTAAGTTTTTTTCCACTCTTAAGGGTGATGTAACAAACATTTACCTTATCCCTAGGGTTAACTAGTGGTTGAGAAGGTAGTTTACCCAACCCAAGACTTTGAATTTATCCCACCGAGTTAGCTAGTTGGCCTAATTAGGTTTTGAGGTCTCATATGGGTGCCTGAGTGGTTTGTTGGAATTGGATATTGTTGAAAGCCATTTGTTTCATCATATCTTCTAGGCTAGGCTTAGGTTTTTGAGGGGGGTTGTTAGAAAGGCCTTTGGGGTGGTTGAGGATTTTTGGGTGGTGGTGGTGGTGGATGACTACTCTAACCCTGTTGGTTCCATTGTTGTTGAGGTTTATTTGAATACCCCCTTTCCTATATGATTGGTTTTCCTTCCACCTATGGTTGGATGGATTGTAAGGTTCTTGGATAAAGGGTTAGTTATAGGGGTGTCCTGGAAATATCACCTCACAACTCTCAGATGTTTCCCTTAATTGAGGACATTGGTCAGAGTAGTGGGTGTTAGAAGAATATCTACCACAATGGATGGGAGGAGGAGATTGAGATTTCCCTTGGTAAAGAGAAAGTTTTTGAAGAAGGGTACTTACCACTTTGAACTTCACGTCCACCTTCTTCTCTAATTCAACAATTTTCACCTCATGGACACCTCAGATGGGTACAATAGTCCTTGAACTAAATTGTTGAGTGTTAGGCGCCATGTTCTTAATTAGGTTCCTTACAGCAATTAGGGTTTTATCCACTAGTGCACCACCTACAGTAGCATAAATCATGTTACGATCAATTGGAGTTAAACCTTTATAAAAATATTGTATTAAAAGTTGATCGCTTATTTGGCGGTGTAGAAAACATTAACATAATATTTTAAATATTTCCTAATATTCATGAAGTGTTTCCCCTTGAGATTGTATTATACCACATATTTCTTTACTTATTGTTGTAGTTCAAGAGGCTGGGAAATATTTTTTAAGAAAAAGGCATTTCATGTCCGCCCAGCCTCTTATTGGGGAATTAATATAATATAACCAATCTTTTGCTGTATCTTCTAAAGAAAAGGGGAATTCACTAAGATTTACTTGTTCTTAATCCACATTAGAAGGTTTTAATGTTGAAAAAACAGTATGAAATTATTTTAAATTCATGTGTGGATCTTCTCCAGTGAGTCCATGGAATCTTGGTAATAAATGAATTAGACCAGATTTTAGTTCAAAATTGGGTGTCTCGCCTTGCATTTGAATGTAAGTGGGTTGGATATCAACATAAGGTGAGTTTAGTTATTTTAATATCCGATTATTTTCAACCATGTTATGTAAGTTTATTTTAGTTTTGATGTTGTTTCTAGGAGAAGAATATGAAGGATCAATAAGAGTGATGTTGTCTTGTGTGTCTTCCTTCGAAGGGTTCTCTTATGTGTCTTGGGGTTGTTGACGTAAGATCCTCTCCGGTTCAGGTTCGAAAGGTGGTAAATCTCCCAGATTAGAATTAGTCATGCACAAAAAATACACAATAGATAAATCATAACACAAAAATATAGGTAAAGGTATAAGATAAAAAAAATAAATATTCACAAAATTTACAAAAATATTATCAAAAACACGCTCTAAAAACCAAAGCGCTCCTCGAAAACAACGCCAAAATTTGACTGTGTTGTCATGACATGTCAAATTGATTATGTTTTTAAGGTTGATTTATAGTCTAGGGAAGACCCTAGTTCATCTCTCAAGGAGCATTAATAGGTTTAGAGTAAGCTTTTTTAATAAAAAGTACTAAAAATGGGGGTGATTCTGAAAACAATTTTAAGAAAATAACTTGATTTAAAGAGCTTAATATTTGATAGATAAAAGGTGCTGATTTAAGAATTATGATAGAAGGAGATCATTTCAAGTTCACTACACATCTTGTATAGTTCATTATTCTGAAAATTTCACATGGTTTTGTTTAATTATTTGGTTGAGTGTTGTTAAGATCTTGACTCCCCTTTTACCCCTTAAAACGATGCACAAAGAAGTAACCCTTGACACAACAATCGTATCTTCAAGGTTTGGTCCTCAATCATAGAACAAGAGATACCAAATCATACTGAAATCTCATATATGTGTGTGAGAGAGAAAGTATTCTTGTGTTTTCCAATCGGAACAACCCAATATTCCCACTTGAAATATCAACTCAATCAGTGTTGAGATAAAAATCGTTTCACTTAATTATATCAATATAAATGCAATCAGAGGAGAAGTATGTCAATATAATAAATAAGTGAAACAATTAAAACAAAAATTACACAAAACTAGTAGAATATAAGGTGTCAGAACTCCCTCTTTAAGTGTGTAGCTCCCTCGTAATGATCACCCACTGTTTAGCTCGACATCGAGAGGAGGAAGAAACTCAGGTGGAAATCCTTATTCATTATTGATCCCCTTATGAGGATAGGGGCCTCAAAAAATTCAAGGATGAGGAGGAGACTCCTATAGTAATCCAAAATTTCAGAGCTTCACTTTTGGTTTGAAATCCCAAATGGGGTGCCCAAGGTGCCATTTTATAGCCAAAATGGGAAGTGGTTTTGGTCACCCAGATTTTGAGAAACCACTTGGAGGATGGTTTTCGTCTACTATACAGTATAATATACCTTTTGAGAAAAGTATAAATTTGTATACCCACTCCCTAAATATCACCACTGAAATTTTGGCATCATTTGGACAATCACATCTTGAGGTATATAAATATTCCAGAACACCACTTTTGACTTTGTGTTGATTCAGTGGCTTGGAAAAATCAATTTGGATGGTCCCCTTAGAAGAAGAATCGAGATTGGGTTCCTTGATATGAAATGTATCCTATTAAATTTTGGACCAAAACAAAAAATTTCATCCCATTTGGATGCACATTCTAGTATAAGTGTACGGATTAATCCACTGGTGTGCATGAATCCTCTATAGTTTGGCCCATTTTTCTTAGACTTCATCACAGGTCCCCCAAATCACCTCCACCTTCAATGAAATTATCAAAACAAGTAACATTTTCATTTTTAACAGTGATAAACAAAAAATAATTGAATAAAACATAAAGTGCATTTTGTTATTATATTTGTAATTTACAATACAAATTCAAACTCAGAATTCCTCAGAATTCAGACTCTGAATTCCTTAGAATGCAGAATCTGAATTTCTTAGTATTCAGATTCTGAATTCATTGGAATTAAGACTCCAGAATCTTTAGAATTCATATTATGAACTTGTTGAAAAATAGAATCCGAATATCCATGTCTTATAGATCCTGATTGTTTATATGATTAGATTCTGAATTCTATTTTTCCTTAGACTCCGGAAATTCAGAAATTGGCCAAGCTACTTCTTTTTCCTTACACATTTTATTATGAAATGATGTTATACAATCTGTTTCTAACTAACCATTGGTTGAGTGACATGTGTATAAGTCTCTCTGAGATTAAAGGAAAAATATGACTATTGGAGGAGGGAGCTGACCATTGGAGTTTTTCCTATAAATAGGAGCTCATTTGAACGAGCTCAATACCATTCCATCAATCTAGAGATTACATGCTTGAAATGATTTCTATAGAGATAGAATCTCATTCTTTGTGCATTCTTAACATCTTGTTCATCTTGCTTCGTGCGACTCTGATTGTTACTAAGTACAATCGAGGGCTTTCAGGGATAGGAAGATAGAGTTGTCGACTACCTTAAAGATCAAGGGCTTGCGGGAATAACAAGATAGATTCTGATATTCCTATCGAGGGATTACCCTGGTGTGGGTTAGACAGACTTTCTTGAAAGTATAAATCAAGGTACATTTATCCAAGGTTGTTGGATACCCTACTTTTTGGGTGAAAAAATTTCCTACTTGTTACTTGTTTTTGTTTCAAGTTTTATTTTCAGTGTATTTTGATAAAGGAAGAAAAGTATAAATTTATTATAATTTATTATAATTTTATTTAATCTGATAAGTATGATTTTATACGATTTAAGGTATAATTTTTTCCTAAGTAAACTTTTCTTAAGTTTCATTTATGGAACCATTTTTCCAGAACCTAAGCAAGTTTGTTTCATAGAACCAAAAGAGGCTTTGTGAATTTACCTTGTTTAACTTTATTAAACATAGTTTTACTTAAGGTTAAAAACAAAAGTTTTTAAACTTACAATTCACCCCTATTTTAATTTAGCATCTACATACACTATTTTGATCCTATAATATGATATCCAACTTAGAGCCCCAGTAACAGGATGTCCAGTTGACCAAATCTAGGATTCTAAGATCAAATGTGGATTGAGTTTATTATGATGTTGTTCACAGAAACATTAGTATGATGTCTTAGGGTCATTTTTTTGTCATGTATATCCACACACACACACACATATATATATATATATTTATGGGAATATACACACACACACACACACATAGATATATGTGATGGCATAGGCCTAAGTATATTCCGACTTAGGTAGAAGAAAATATGGTCGATATGGATTAAGGACCTGAGGATCAAACATGTTTCTATTTATGTTATTTTTGTCTTTATCATTTCCAATTGTGTCTTATCTTGGTTGAGCACTTTCCATGAGCATACCTTGTATATATTTGTCTTTCATCTTATTTCCAGTAGTTATTATTATTATTTTTATCCTGATGAGTAGCTCACTTTTACATACACTGCATATTACTGGCTATGTATGAGACTATTTTGGTGGTTCCCTATTGAGTTTTGTACTCACACCTTGCTCATGCCTCCATTGCACTAGGGTTCCTAAGAAAACATTCACTTGGTTGCAGGGCCAGTTAGGGCTGAGGCCCGAGACTGATCGAGTAGGATGTCTCAAATATGTATGTGGAGATCAGGTATGTGGTTCATCTCAGAGATAGCAGTAGAGACTTATACCTTTTTTTCTGTTTCATTTATTTACTCATGTATATGTATGGTCGGTCCAGTGGATGATTAATGCTTCTTGTATGACATGGTTGTTCAGGCCTTTATTGAATTCCATTTATTATTACAACATGGTCTTTGTTTATTATTAACATTGATGATATCTAGTTATTTCCATTATTGTTACTCTAATATGAGGGTATAGTCTCCCTACTATACCACCTTTAGACCATTGCTGGTAGTCAGTAGCCTCTAGCGTATGAGGAGGCACCCTTGAGGCTGTGTGGCAAATCGGCTTGGGGCACCGGTTTAGTGGAATCCGGGTTGGGGTGTTACAAATTGGTATTAAATGTGTTCTTTTCCTATTGATTTACTATTTGGGATATGGTATACAAGAGTATTAGTAATGTGTCATAACCTATGATGGACATCGAACTGGTGCATCGAGAATGCCAGTTCCGGTAAGAAATCTTGGTTTCCAGGGACATGGGATTGCTATTATGATGTGCGATGTTACAATTGTATATGATTTTCTCTTTAAGTGACACACATGTTATATGGAGTGATAATTTATTATAGATTTCTAGCTCTTGGCCATTTTAAAGAGGCTTGAAAAGCTCAGAGGGTGTCGCTATTTCCCTACAGGTCTATGCAAAACACAAATTTATAAAAACTGAATAGATACAACTAATTAATTAAAATGAGTAAAGTATGAGGTCTAAGTCAATCCATAGAGATGGTGAAATTAGTTTTATTAGATTTTCAAAATATTTAATTTAATTTAAGTGAAGAAATAGGTGAGATAAAATTGGTATGATTAATTTGGAGACAGTAAAATGAAAATGATGCAGATTGATTGGTTGGTTTGTAAAAAAATTTAAAAGGCACACCTGGGTTTGGTAATTTCAAGGTTCAGGTGAAATTGAATTTTATAAAATAGTTTGATTAATTCATGATTGGTGTCAGAGTTGAGATGAGGAATATCCAATGGTCATGGTATCCCATCCTTGATGCGACAATCCCCTATCTCCCTTGGTCTAGTAATTTAGGATTTTTCTGAATCAAGTTTGTCTCGATACCATATTTATACCTGATTTCCCCTAAATTTTACAATGGTCATGCCTCCTTTAGGGGTTTCAGTTGCATAATTTTAATATTACTTTTTTATTCAATTATCAATGATCATGATAAAATAAAAATAAATGTATTGTAAATTGATTGAATAATAAAAAAAAACCAAATGCATGAATAAAATAAAAAGAAATTAATCCAACGCACCTTCCCCATTTTATAAAATAACCCTAGAACAAGGATGGTTCACCCCATCATCCTAGTGATGAGAGGATTATAAAGAAGGAGAAAAGAAAAATAAACCATAAAAAATAGAGATGAACTCAGGGAGGCCCCTGCACAATGTAGCTTCTCGCTCCAAGCTTTGGTCTCCCATATCTCTTTATATAGCAGTAGGCTAGCCCTCCATTTATAAGCTCTAGATGGGATCCAATATTAATGAGGATCATTAAGAATTGGTTCAAAAGTGGTTTGGGGTGGGTCCCATGTCATATATTCTGTCAAATATTGAAGATACGTTGAAATTATTCACTTAAATATTGTACAAGAAATTTACACATGGTGTAAATTATTACACCACGTGTCAATTTTAATGATTATTTTATTCACTTAATGACATGAAATTCTTTTCATGGCTTACACCAATACATGATGTGTAATGATTACATGATGTGTAATGTCATTTTTCTACTCTAGAATCCATGTTTTTCCTCGATTATTTAGTTCTATGCCTTAGAAGGGATCCATGATCATCCTAAAAAATCAGGTGTCACACCTCAAGCAAAGATAAGTGGGGTGAAGTTTCATTTTTCTCCTTTTTGAATTATCCAATGTATCCTTCCATAAAACAAAAAACAAGTTAAACAATTCAAATATGGGCAAGAATAATCAATTAAGTATATAAATCATGGTATTAAAACACCATAAAAAGTATGCATATAATACAGATATCAAGGCCAATGATTTATTTTGAATCTCATATTGAAAAGTCAAGAGTCATCTCATGCATCATATTTAGCATGTCAGATTCACATGTTATAGAAATGCTAGTGTGCGATTTTTCTAAAAATAGAGGCCAATTGTTTAAAGTGTCAACAAAAACCTAAATTATGTTTTCTCATATAGTTTTTTAGTTGTATTCTACTCAATTGGGATAACTTGTGTATAAATTTCATTATGATGGTAGGTGATGTGGATCTACGTTGTGGCGTTTGATAATGAGACCGATGATTAGGTACTCATGCACAGGAGGTGAAATGACCCTAGTAGGTGGATAGGGAATATGATTCCCGTATGAAGAACCCCTCATAGGGTCTTATTACTAAATTTTGGTTATTTAAAGTGTTAGTAACAACCTATATAGTGTTTTCTTAAATAGCTTGGAATGACATTCTACTTAACCGAACTGCATTCTTATGATATGATGTGGATCATTGAGATGATGTTGTGTGAATATTGTTGACCCTCATAGGTCAACATTGACAAATGATACCTTTGTTTTAGGTGATTTATCCAGTTTGATTTGTATGATGTCGATGGACACCTAAACTTTTATAGAGAACTGGACCTCTAGGGGGGATCACTATATACGAATGCCTGATGAGTGTTTGTTCATCATTCTTATTATGTTGACATTGTGACCTCTAGGGAGTAGTTCTTAGGAGGATGCTCATAGAGTATTATGACCCTAGTAGGATGATTCTTAATAGTTATGACCCTCTTAGGTCTATGTTATCTTTACCTTAGATATGTTTGATCTTTGGGCTAGGTGGTTAGACCTAGTGACCTTGTTATGTGACTCGATGGATAGGTCTAGGTGGGAAACCTAGAGGTCCTTAGTTTTGAATCAAAACCTTATAGATCAAAATTATTTTTGATCAAGGGAAAACTATGTGTAGGGTTGGCCCTTGTTTATGTATGCATTTTCAGACAATGAGTTTGGTTTTACACGCGTTTGAGACTGATGCATGGTAGGTGCTTGGGTTTTACGATATATGTATGGTAAGATGCCTTCGGATTTTAAGGAAGGACCTAGGATGCTTATTTTTTTAAGATTGGCTTTGGTAGATAGGATTTTTCTGGTGTATGTCCCTATTGACCAGTGTTTCTACTATTTCTAATATAATGAGAGCATGGGTAAATGCTCATGACTGGAACGACGCTGGGTGATGGGAGGTTATGGGATTATTGTGGAATAAGAGAGGTGCCTGATTTTGTAGAGTAGTTTCAAGGAAGATCCTAAATTAATAATATTAACATGTTGTGTAGCACAGTCAGCTTAGCCTTGTGATAGATGACTCATGAGAGCATGGGTCGGGTGATGATGGTACGCATCAGTTACATGTGGTACCATTTAAATTGTAAATTGGCAAGTGGGCATGTGTGAGATGAAGACTGATGGTTTAAAAGAAATTCTACAAGCTTGGTTTCCTAGAAGTTGTGGATTAAATGAAAAATGTCCCTCTGTGTTAGAGGAGACATCAAGGATAAATTAGGTTACATGAGATAGTTGACCCGTGGTTGCACCTGGATATACATTTTTGGGAGATATGGTGTCATAGGTTGGTTAAATAAAATTACAACATATTTTAATGTGAGTATGACCGAAGAGATATATACTTTCATATCAATGAGATCTTATAATACTCCTAGTTTAGAGGTGATAATGCCCTATATCATGACATCATCTTGATTGCACTGAGAGAGCATTGACTATACGTCGTGATGAATCAAGTTCTTTCCTATTTTGATAGAGGTACTCCTTAGAAGTTTCACTTATGATGGGGTAAAAAGGTAAGACATATAGTGCATGGTATACCATTGGTTTTTTAATGGTAGTGAACCTCACTACATTTTGGAATTTTTTCCTTTTCCATGGGTATAGTTTCTGTGGATCAGGAATGGAAAATGGGTGACATTTGCATTGATTATTAGGTGTGAGAGAGTTTTTAGCCCTGCCAGTTGTTATGTCCGGTAATGGATGGGCATGGTAATTGGTGATCAAGGATTCATTTCTTTAGTGAGATGAAAAGGATTCTCTTAATTTGGGGAGTGGGGTGAGATTGGTCATTGGAAAATCATTTGGATTTTATATTACATGAATATATGGAACCATACACACTTGGATTTCTTAGGAAATATTAGGATCATGTTCGAATATAGACTCGAGTAGAGTCTTAGTGTGGGCATTATCCTGGGATATCTTATAAAAATCCATGGGTATTGGATCATAAATGTATCAGTATTCATGTAGTGTCATGACATCAGGTATGGAAAGGGGATGGTTTTTCCAAGAGCTTTCACTATAAGTTAGTTACGAGATTCAACGATCATGCTCGAAATGATATCAATATTCCTTGGGGTAAGGTCTTTTGGAATCTGTTTTGGTGATGTTTAGCTACTAAAGTTGATATTTTTCGAGAACAGTCGATCGAAGGTGGTTCGACTTGCATTCTTTCATGTAGTTGGATGCAGTTAGTAAGGAACTACATCAGGAATGCCATTGGTATAAGACAGGTGTAATATAAGGGTTCACTACCACAAAATGGGACAAGGGAAGTGCTACCCCTTTAATAGTGCTAGTAAAAAAAGCATTGATAAAGAGGTACCTTTATCAGCGCTAAGAAAAGCACTGATAAAGGGGTAATTTTAACATCGCTAAAAAAGCGCTGATAAAAGTGCCCTTTTATGAGCACTTTTTTAGTGCTGATAAAGGTACCCCTTTATCAGCACTTTCTTACTAGCACTGTTAAAGGTGACCCCCTTTATCAGTGCTTTTATAAAAGCGCTGATAAAGGGTAAATTTGAAAAAGAGACATTAAAAATCATATATTAATATATTAATATATAAATATATAAATATATTTTATATTGATATAAATATAATATAATATATATATATATATTAAATATGTTTTAGATAAGGATAAATGGAAATATAAAATTAATGTACAAGATATTTAGTAAAATAGGCTTATAAAATATTTTTAAAAATATTTTTAATTAATAATTTTTTAATTTTTATCGATTAATAGTCATTTAATAACATTTAGAATATAAAAAAAATAATAATAAAAGATCAAAAATAAGTTGAAAATGAAACTCAAACTTCAAACGACCATAAATTTTGATTCAAGTGTCTGTTTGAGCTCTATAGCATATCAAATCGAAGCCTGCGATGAACTCTACATGCTAATGACTAAAGGGAGACTTATGTCACATTTTTCAAGGCCAAAAAGGCCTAAAAGCTCTCCAAAACCGAGATTTTAGTTGGGATACCCCATTTTTTTAACATTCAAACAACTATAACTTCTGATCCAGATGTCCTTTAGGCTTATATGAAATATCATATCAAATTTTGTTTCATGTTCTTTGATTTGACTAGTTGTGGAGTTGAAATAGACTTCTGAATTAAAAGTTATGGTCATTTTAACATTCTATGGATTTTCAAATATTCATATATATGTATTTATTCATAAAAATATATGTGTGTGTGTGTGTTTGTTGTATATATGTATGTATGTATGTATGTATTTATTTATTTATTTGTAAACACACATAATAAAACATATTTTAGCAATGTACTTAAAACTAATATTATATATATATTAATATACTAATAAATATACGGATAAAAAATTATAACTATATATATATATTAATATATGAATATATATATATATATTAATATATTAATAAATAAATATATAGTAATATAACTAAATATATTTATATTAATATAAGTTTATATTAATATACGAATAAATACAACTATATATATATATATAAATAAATAGATATATCTTTAAATTGAAAAAAAATTAAATGGATTAGTGGTAAATGTGTAGGAGTGCAAGGGAGAGGTCTGGGGTTTGTGTTCTAGTGGAAGCAGAGTCACGCACGAGCAAGTGCATCGGGGGATAACACTGTTAAAGGGAGGGCGTTGCGTGGGAAACTACAACGTGTCATGAGAGGGAGGGGGCTCCGCCTAGTGATGATAAAAGCGGGGGTTAAGAACTGTTACAAGCTCCCCAGATCATATATTATTTTTAACATTTTTTTTATTTTATCAGCGCTAAAAAAGAACTGATAAATGACCCCTTTTATCAGCGCTAAAAAAAGCGCCGATAAAATACATTTTTATCAGCGCTTTTTTTAGCACTGATAAAGGGGACCCCCTTTATCTTCACTATAATTAACATCGCTTTTCTAGTGCTGTTAAAAGTAGTTTCTAGCACCGATAAAACCCTATTTTGTAGTAGTGGTTGGACAAGGTTTTTCCTGGAAAATCCGACACAACTAGGCTAAGATGGATCAAATAGAATTTGACCATTTAGATCGAATCGAGGATTGAGAGTAGTGTCCTTGTGTGTGATCAGATTCTTTGAGTTGAGAAACATACCAGGAGCATCGTTAGGATTCTAGGGGTGTATTTTGATAGGAAATTCCAATAGTGGAAGTACCGTTGTTCAGATTTTTCTATTGAAAGTAAGAACCTACGGTGGGGAGCGCCATAGGTCAGTTGATGAAAGAGATGATGACATGGTTGTGTCTTAGATTAGACGGGATCAATTAAGCACCATATTGATATTCATTTTTAGTTACGATTTTTGGATAGGGTTTGGGTGGTTATGTGCTGTATGTTTAAAAGGGTCACTTGGAAGCACATTGGGCATTCAGAGATGCAATACGACTATCTAAGTAGGAATTCATGATCTATGTAGCCCGGGTGACGTTTTCATTATTTCCCCAAGACATTTTGGGGATGAGAAGTTCTAAGGCGGGGAGACCATAAGGTAACGTGTTTTTGGACCAGTTGAGTTTTTTTATAGAATTTGAATTTTTCTTCATTGGTGGATGAGTCATCTTATGAACTGGAAATTGAAATGAGGTTTTGAGTGTTTGAACATCCAAAAAAGTGTTTTTGGATGTGTTCTAAGAACAGATGGAAGTTCTAGGGGGTTTGAGAAAGTATCATAGGAGGAATGGACAATTGGATTGCTTAAAATAGCCACAGTGATCCATTAACACCATGAATCCTATTAAAAATGTTAATTAGTTTCATGGGGTGTGGCCTGGTGGATAGAAGACATGAAATCCTGGGGGCTTACCCCAAGGAATTCATGACAGGTATCTGGTTCACAATGTGAAACTTGTTCACATTATGATACATGTGGGGATGACTTTCTTAAAAAGGTTAATAGGGAGATTGCCCCATTTGTTTCATTGGGAAACATTAGGGTGCATAGGAGGCTCTAGGATGATGCTCCTCTCCCTCTATTCTTCACTGACCGAGGAGATATTGGGTGCAATTCGATGACATCGATGGGTAATATCTCCCTCTTTCATCCTTCTACACTATTTCCCTACCATCATTTCTGATTTTGAGAGTTTTTGTTTAGGTTTCTTCATTGATTTCACTAGATCATGGTGGAATCGACCATTTCATATGGAGTTCTTTCTCTACTTAGGAAGAGGATATCTTGAGAGGTCATCTACCCTTCACCGCATGGCGTTTCTTTGAGGCACTTCACCATGGTGAATTTATAAAGCTTTAAATATTAAATTAAAATTATTGAGTGGTTGTTTTGATGTCGTTGGTTAGGGATTATATTGGGTATGGTCTTTGGGGTACCTAGTGGACCTTCTTCATGTGGTTTCATGGATTTTCATCGAGATATAGACATCCGGTGAGATATCACTTGTTATGCCTTTTTGGTTTTCTCCTTATATTAAATTATTTAATGCCATAACTGATGTTTTTGGACTATAATTGAGATTTCTAGTGTTAGGTAGGATCTTGGAATTCTGTACATATTGTTTCATACATCGATGATCTGGGATAGAGCTACCAATATCTATTTATAAATGGTTTAAAGATTCCTAAATGTGGGTTGTATATCGTACCTTCCCTTTAGTATTTATGAATGTTTATAGTAATATAAGGATGCTTAGGCTCGCCCCTAAGGGTGATGTACCCCTGTTTAAATTAATTTTGATAAATAGTTTAATTAAATGAAATGGGTAGGTATTGGATGAATTTATGGGGTCACTAAAAACCCCAACATGCAAGCTTCATCCCATGAATTGAGGCTATTTCCATGACCGATGATCCCTAATGGGACACCTCTGTTTATTCAGTTTTAGGATCTCAAGAGGGATGCATTGATTATATAATGAATTAGAGGACCCCAAGAGGGATGAATATGTTTACCATGGACCTTGAGGATCCAAAGTAGTATGCCTCTCCAGTGTTTTGATATAGGGGACCTAGTGGGTTCCCAGTGCTTGACCGATCCCGAGCCAGTGAATTATGGGTTTTGGGAAGATATGGTAGTGGGTATCACTTTAGAACTCATAATGAACTTGTAATCCTGTGATGCTATAGAATTAGTGGTGGGTTTCGACATTAAACCACCCTCTCTATTTTTTATGCATTGACAAGGTTACTATTGATGAAACTATGATGGCCAGATGTTCTTCTTGTCTTGTGGCCAATGTGCCTGACATGATGTGGTATGTTTTATTGGGGTTCCCAAATGTACTTATTGAGACCTAGTTGATGATAAATTTCTATTGACTATTATTTTATCATGATACCCAAACAATCTTCCCGGGATTCGATTTTTGAGTCTTGTTGTCTTGGGATTTCCAAATGTACTACTTGGAATTCGGCTTCTAATCCTTGTTCTATTAGGATACCTAGATGTATTTCCTAGGATATGGCTGTTGAGTCTTGCTGTCTTAGGATTTCTAGACATACTATCAGGAATCTTTCTTCTGATCCATGTTCTATTGGGATTGCTAGACGTACTTTCTTGGGTTTGTCTTATTAGCCTACTTGAGTGAATGCTACTATTAGTTATTGGAAGTCCCATTTATCATTGAGATTCCTCTCTGATTAGGGATACAAAGGTAGGTCACTAAGAGTATCTCATAACCCTATTATACTAGATCACTCTAGGAATGGATAGTTTTCTATCATTCTAGGGGATGCTAAAGGTTGTTGGGTGGGTGCTTTTCCCCTGATCAATGGGATACTAATGAGCTCCTTGAGGATAGACTTGATATCCTCATTTTATTCCTAGGATACTCCCTGGGATTGGTGGACACACCATTATAGTATCTCCCAGACTTTGTTGGGGATATAGCTATTGATTTATTTATTGAATGATTCTGTGTTGATATATCATATCGAGAGAGCATTCCTTACATATTGCATAAGGGTCACCCCCTTAGGGATTATCTGAGTTGCAATGTTGGGATTTCCTACAGGACGAGGCCTAGGAATCCAACATCATACTAGATTAAACATGGATTGTGTAGTTTACATCTATCTCAATTCCACATTTTCAGGATGTCAAGTTGATACCTGGAATCCTTCATCTTAGTTATTAGAGGTGAGATTGGGTGAACCTAGGGCTAGGACATGTATCCCCCTGTGATGATGTAACTTGATCAGAGACATTATAATGAAAGACAAAAAAAGTATTGTTGATTGATATTATGAACCTATGGATTGACTTCATGATATATGGGTTTAGTGGTATGACATCCAACTTAGAGCTCTAGTAACAAGATGACCAGCCGACCGGATATAGGATTCTAAGATTGAATGTGGATTGAGTTTATTATGATGTAGTTCATAGAAACCTTATTCTGATATCTCAGGTCATTTTCATTATCATGTATATTTATATCTATATATATATGTATGGGTGTATATATATACATAGATATATGTGATGGAATGGGACCAGGGACATTTCAATTTAGGTAGAAGCATATATGGTTGATAGGGATTACGAACTCGAGGATTGACTGTGTTCCTATTTATGTTATTGTTGTCTATATCATTTCCAGTTGTGTCTCAACTAGGTTGAGCACTTTCCTTGATCATGCCTTGTAATAATTTTTCTTTTAGATTATTTCCAGTATTTATTATTATTATTATTGTTATCTTGATGAGTAGCTCACTTTTACATGCACCACATATTACTAGATATGTACGAGACCACATTGGTGGTGCCATACTAAGTTTTGTACTCACATCTTGAATGAGCCTCCATTTCACTGGGGTACCCAAGTAGGAATTCACCTGGTTGTAGGTACAAGTAGGGTTGATTCTTGAGACTGATCGAGCAAGATGGACCAAATATATATATATATATATATATAGATATCGGGTTTTTGGTTCAGATTATAGAAAGTAGTGGATCCTTATAATTTTATTTATATTTCTTTTATTTACTCATGTATGTGTATGGTTGGTCCAATGGGTGATCAATGTTGTTTGTATAACATGGTCATTTAGGCCTTTACCACATTCCATTTATTATTACACCATTCTCTTTTTTTATTATTGCTAACAATGATATCTGGTTATTTCTATCGTTATTACTCTGATATGAGGGTATAGTATCCCCACTATAACACCTTTAGACTCTCGTTTCTAGTTGGTAGCCTTCGGCATGTGTGGAGGAGCTCTTGAGGACATGTGGAGAACTGACTCGGGGCACCAATTTAGTGGCACCCAGGTCAGGGCATTAAATAAACCCATTATTTTTATAATCATAACATACACCAGACTAGACCTGTAAATGATTTTGGAGACCCCTCAACCATATAAGATCAACCTGATAAAAAAAATATGATTGGGCATACTTTTTTTGACATAATTATCAAATACTACTGGTTTTATAAAGATAAATTAATAATAGGATCGGGCTTGAGTTTTAATAATTGATTTGATATACGACTCACCCAACCCAATTAAGATATATTGTAATGATATTTAAAAAACTATAACATTATGTATTTATTATTTTCAAATTAATGATTATTATAGATAAGATATATTTAATTTAATAATATTTTAAGTCTTGATTAATAAACAGGTTAAAAATTTAAACAGGTCTTTAATAAGGATTTTTTTTTCTCAATGCCCCATTAATAAATGAATTGAGTTAATGTTAGTCCAACCAAACCCAATTAATAAATGTGCATGTTTTTTTTCTGACCCAATCTTGAATGAACCTATAAACCTCTTAAATACTATGCCTTTCATTCACTTTACTATTCCAATGAGAATGTTATTATTCTAATGACCATATTTCTAATGACTGCCTTACTTATTACAAGGTTCATATTGTCTCTTACTACCATATATAAACCCCTTAAGTCTTATACCATTCATTCAATTTATTTTTGAAGTGATTAATCATTGGATGATATATAACAAAGAATGGGTTGTAGGTGAATCAATTATATCCATTTTTACCATTTCTTGTATATAGAAATTAACCTTTATGTCCAGTTAAATCCTTAATCAACTCTTTTTTAAATTCTCACCCTTATCCACATGCAACTGAATAAAAGAACTACCAGGCACAAATGGTTTTTAAAAAAATTGATCCTAATGTGGATATATACTCTTTTCCACATTTAGGTTGAGTGTAATATGTATATTTTTCACTTTTATAGAAAAGTGACTATAAATGGGTGAACATAGATTTTCCTTAACTCAGTACCTACACTGTTTGATTTTACACTAAAGTAAACCTTACGATGTTGGATTTGGTTCCCTAGAAACAAATTATTTGTACTTTATATTATGTGTATATTCATATACTTGAATATAAATAAATATATTATCACATAATAATAATTATTTTGTGTAACTTTAATGTGATAATGTCCTAGAATATCTACCACACTAATAAGGTTATAACAGTTAACTATTATGATGAGAACCTTGAAGTGATATGATGATATTATTAAATATTATTCTATGGTTAGATATTATTCTATGATTAGATGCATAATATGTTGACTATCAGGTTTGAGTACTCATTAGTGGATGATACTTCATCTTATAAAGTTCACACTTGGTAATCTCCAAGATGAGATATTATGAGAACATACCGGCTAGTAGGAATTATATGTGATTGTGTGTTAGTGGATATTATTAGCTGCGAGCATGTGTAGTGATCCTTATACTTTAATATTATTATTAATTCATTTCATGAATCACACAATTAGATGTATTTCCATAAACTGTGATGAAATATGTTCACAACGAAGTTGGATACGTTGGGTACAGAACAAAAGATATATTGTCAATTGATAAGTTAATGAGGGACTTGTCCCTTCCATATTTATGGGAGTTAATATCTCATCAATTTGATTGAAATGGAAGCATCACATTAAATTCACTGAACAAGGTGCATTGGTGTGTTCCTTTCAAGAAGGAAATGAATTATATATTTGTTGGACTTGGTTCCCTAGAACAAACTTCTAAGTAATTGATTACATTTATTCATTTTATTGAATAATAATAAAGTTTCTTATCACAATATGATTGTTCTTATTCATGACATAGTATGTGACAATCTCCTAAAAATATGTCACACTGAAAGGTTATAGTATTTCAATGCAATGATGATAACCTGTAGGTGCTATTATAGTTTTCTTGAATATATGTTCTATATCTAGATGATATTGTCTAAAAGGACACAGAAAATAAAAACTATCAGGGGTAGGAAGCTCATATGACATTATGACACCTTACCATGAGGTTATCCTTTGGTAATTTCCAAGAATGGAGGTTATGCGAATGGAACCACTAGTAGAAAATCTACATTAATATGTGTCATTAGATGGCCCTATCTATGTACATGTGTATTGATCCTTATACTTTAATATTATCATTCATTAATATCATAAGTCATATACTTTTATTTATTGACAAAAATTGTGATGACATATGCTCATAGTGAAGTAGGATACATTGGGTACGTCATGAGTGATATGACATTAATAGATAATGTGAGTAATGATTTATCCATTTTATCCATTAATGAAGGTTGATATCTTAGGCCTTTTTATTGGAATGGAACTGCCTAGATAAATCCATAGCCATTCTTCTCTACATGCATGTTCATTTTTGTGAAGTCAAAGAAAGAGACATCAATTACATAGGTTGATGACACTATTATGCAATCTACTTGATTAAGAGATATCATTATAAAGATATTATATTGCACAATAAGTGTTTGTAGGTGGTTGCATGTTGTTGCGACAATAACCTATTTCTATATGGGTTCTAGGTCATGTTGATAGACACTAACATTAGAATTTTGGAATCTTCTCCAATTTCCACTGAGAAATAGGCATAAAGGGTTACATACTAAGTGTATCTGAAATCTTAGTTAAATTCAGTTTTGAATTTAACAAGTTAGAATAAATATTATTCTTTCTTTGTGGTTTAATAATTATTCAGTTTTGGTTGATCTCCAAAATTTAATCCAATGTTATTTCAAAGAATAAGTGAGTTAAATAACAATGATAAATATTTATTTTCATTATTTTGAAGATATAATATTTATTATATTTATCAATGAATAATGTAGTGATATTTATTTGTTAAATAAATAGCAATTATTCAAGGTTTGATAAATGTCGAGGAGGATTAGCGGACTGAGTTTTAAGGTCCGGTCGACAATGATATTAATGATATTTATTTATTCTTAGATTATTCACATGTAATATAAATAATAATTATTGTATTATTATTAGACATGGGATTCACTAAGGATTAAATGAGTGGTAAGGGATCTATGGGCAAATAGTTAACCCTAAACCCACTATAATAAGTATCTAATTATATCACTTTCCATAATCACTCTGGTTGTGGACAACAGATAGATTAAGGATCTCTCTTAACCCCTAGAGAGAGATATAAAGATATGGAGTGCTCTCTACTCCTCCTCTTATTTTAATACATTAAGAGAACACTAATAATTATTTGAAGGGAATTCTTCTATGATCATCCATGAATGAAGCAAATGATCAGGATTGACCATGCTACCCGAAAATTCTATGGTGACATTCATTGATTGTGGTGCACATGTGGATCACCACTAGAAGAATTGTGAACTTGGATCCTACAGTGAATTGATGGTATGATGATATCAAGTCAACTAGATCATCAATTAAGGAATAATTACAAGTCCATGTAATTCTATATATTCTTATAAATTAATTATAAACTACATGTGATAACCCTACTATTATGATCCCAATGTTTAATAAGTTAAGTAATCTGTGATTTAATTCCATTGGAAATTACATTATTCATCATGTACACCAATGGTTATTCATAAATTAAGACTAAAATCCAAGTTGGCCATGCCATATAGGCACTTTTGCTATATCCAGAACCTACAAGTGGCATAAAAGCATCTACAAGGTTACTTTATAATTATTTTTTAATCATTGATTTAATGGTATGCATTTGTAATTTTGAAGACTTTAAATATATTCATTCTTGTAATTCAAACATCATTTTATCTTCCATAACTTCATTATCACTCACATAACCAATAAATAGGTTAAATTTTTAATGAAGATACATTCTAAAATGACATATAGAGATTCTGAAGGTTCTGGCCAAACAATAAAAGTGTATATAGTATATACCCCAAAACTACACATTGCGTAACCATGTATCTCGATTGTATCTTGAATCTATATTGGATTAGTCAGATAAAATCAGACCAGTGATATAATAAAAGGGGATTAACACATAGATCTAGATAGGCTAATACATTGTTTGAAGAACCACATGCTGTGTAACATGCATACATACCATGTTGTTCTCGTATCTTTATAATGAAGAACAGAGGGGGTCTAAGTGTGTCATGTATCTACTATATGACACAGGGATTGAAAAACCATACAACTCCAAGGCCACACATTATGTAGGAACATTACATACTATATACCTCATACACATTTATGGAAAGTGACATGCCAAGTCCCTATGTGTGTGCCACAAACACGAGTAGAAAATACCACACGCTGTGTAACCAAGTACACACGATGTAGTCTACTGCATCTAGTGTTCTTAATTTAATGTGGAGAGAAGAATTAATTATATGATTATACCTATTCACTAATGTTTCGTGTGTCATTAATTTTAAAGTACCATTGAGTCGAAAGGATAATTTTCAACACTTTCTAACCTATTTTTTGAAAATTTCAAACCACTTCTTTAAAATTCTATACTCTTCTAACTTTTATAATTCCAAAGTTATTATGAATTTTTTTATAGGAAAGTTGTTTACAAAATGGAGAATATTCTTTCCATCAGATGGAACTTCCTTACTAGACAAACATGTACTTTGTAACTTAGAAGAAAAAATATAAATTTCACCAGAAGGAGGTATATAAAGTCCAAAAGACAAAGTACAATGAAGTCCATCAGATGAAGTTTTACCATGTCTATTAGAAAAACTTTATTAAACGAAGGCATAAATTAATTCTGGATGAACATTTATAAATAATAATAAATAAATAACTTCATAAGTTCCATAGGACAAACATTTATCATTCCATTGGATGAAATATACAAAAATTGTAATAGTTCATTATCAATATAACCAACAGATAAAGAATTTGTGTTGAACCTTTTAAATGAAGAAGGATCCCATCTCATGTCATTACAACCACCTCCAAGATATGCAGAATATGATCATTGGGAGTGTATGTATAAATAAATATACATTTTAGGGGGAGTAATCCTTTCAAAACATTGGTGATCTAAAGTTTTTGTGAAGATTTTTTAATGTCTTGTTACTAGAGTGTTCTTCATTGTAATTTTTAGAGTATTTTTATTAAGGCATCAGTTGTGAGGATTTTTTATAAATTACTTGATAACTTTTGAGTTTGTAACCACTTAACCAATTTGGTGTGATTTGGGACTCTCAAGGTTTAGAGAGAAAGAGGTTATTCTGATCTATCAGATCGAGGGTCCCAAGGCCAGGGAAATAGGGGCTTTGTCTGATCTTTGTATCAAGGGATTTCTTGGTGTAACAAATACATACCTTTACAGTAAGGTTAATACTTTGGATACCTTGAGTGTGGTTTAATACTTCATTAACACTTAAGGATAAAGTGTGGACATATTCTTATAAAAGTTTCTATAAGTGTTTTCTTACATACTTTGTACTGGTTTTTTTATTAAATGTTTTTACAAGTTTCATATTTCTAACGTTCAATTTGTTAAGAAAAGTTTTATATAGCATGTTATAAAATTTTCTTACTTTGATAATAAATTAAATCAGTAAAAATATTTGTCTGATTACTTTCTTATAAGAGGTTAGTGAAAATTGTTGGTTTTATTTTATAAACTACAATTCACCCCCTCTTGTAGTAAAACTCATACTCGTTCGATCCGAAAAGTACATTCTATGTAATAGGATTATTAATTATATATTGAATTAATTTCTATGTTAAATTCTAAACTACAAGTTGTGTATGGTATTTTATTATATTTTATTCCACACATGTTAATAGCACCACATGCAGTGCAATTTACACGTGTTTCATGTGTCATTTATTTGAAAGTATATTCCATATAATTACAAATCATGAAATATGTTTTGGATGCCAATAGAATTCACAATTACAAGGATTATTCCAGGTAGTTTGGATGAGTACATGTCATTTCCTCCAAATTTTAAATAAAATTATTTTGTTTAAAATTATAAATGATGGAATTTTAATGATGCTCAAATGGTATTTTGATAAATTGAATTAATTAGATTAATTCATGGTGTTTCATCTTAATTAAATAAAAAATTGAATTAATTGATGGATAAATTAAAAATGTATGTTCGTTTCATGATTTGTGTATGATCATGATATTAGACCAGACTTGTGTATGTGATATTCCATTTTAAGTTATTATTATCAGTAAATTAAAATGATTTAATGTGTGTCATATCATCCTATTTATTATGCAGGGCCTGTGTTCCAATGGTTTATTTTATATAAACCCTTTTATCTGATCTATTACATCCCCTCACCTATGTGTAAGTAAAATATTATGTAAAAATGGGGATCCTAGGTGAGAGGAGGTGGTCTGAGTCCCATATAAAAAGTGAAACCAATTGAATCGATACATAATAGTTGAGGCGGAATACTGCAACATGAACTGATATATGGTTCAAGGTGTTTTCCCTTAGGGTCAAAAGTTAGTTTTTTCATCTTATAGATAAACTAACCATTAGATAATCTCACGATCATGCCACTCATATTTTATTTATGTCAATTTCATGGTTGATTATTTATGTTTTTGGATGCTATTAAATCGCTTAATAAATAAAATAACAACTCAACAAGATAGAATAAAATTAAACTAGGTCATGCATAAATTTTATAAGATATGGTTAATCACTTATGTAAAATCCAGTTAATATTAACAAGGCATATGAACAGATAAAATCAGGGTTTTTTAAACATAAGGATAAAAATTACTCAACTAAAATATTAAGTTGTTATAGCATTCCATTACTTTTGTTAGAGTTGAACCTGTAGTTCAAAGTTATTGACTGAACCAATTTGGGGTGCTTTCAATTATTGGGGAACTTTTAGCTTGAAGTTTTGGGTTGACTTAATATATTTCACATTAAGGGATGACTTCCCAAGAAGGACTTGCTATAATCAAGTGGAAAGGGTTGAAGAAATCTTAATCAAGGATTTAAGGATTGGGGAGTCCACTCAATAGATCAAGGAACTGTGAGTTAGTGCAGTTGTAAAGTTACACCTACCTAAAGCTCTTCAAATAACTTGTCAAGCCAAAGTCTAAGTTATGAGAAGGGAATATAGGTCCTTACCACTAAAATATCTGTGTAATGGTATATTCCAAATCTAATGTAAATGTCTATTAAGTTTCAAAAAAATAGTGGGAGATTAATAAAATTTGAAATTTAAATTTATTAATCTAATTTTTTAATTAGGGAAGTACTGATAATTTTCTCTTTATTTTTTTATAGAAATGAAAACAACATGACTTCAACAATATCACTGTGATCTATAATATAGAAGGAGAACCTTCTCACTAGTGTGAATTTCTAAGAATGATATAGGATATTACACACTGTATTATTCCATGAACAAAAATTATACATGTTGTAAACCTCAATTCCCGAGTCACTTGTGAAAGAGGCCAGTGAAGAAGAAGTATATTTCTACCTAATACATATAGATGATGCAATGGATGTCCAATGTTTCATGTTATCCTTCACGTCCAATGATCTTGTAAATTAATATGAGGATATGAACACATATAGAATAATATATCACCTTCATGATCTCTACTAGGAGAAGGTGAGGCAAGAGATATATGAGATCTCTAGTGCACTATTCATGTGCAAGCTTGGAGAGTTGGCGCCATTTGGGGATTATATAATCAAGATGATTGACTACATAGAACACTTTAACATCTTAGGGCTTAAGATCCTTGATGAGGTTTTTATAGATCTCACTTTGTATTAACTACCTAAAATCTTATCTATATTAATTGTGAATTACAATATGAGAAATAGCTAGAAGTCACTTTCATAACTTCTTACTCTTATTTTCCAAGTTGATAAATTAAGCAACCTGAGGGTTTGCGGAAGCATGAAAAATGAATATTTATCTAAAAACATCAAATATAGTATAAAAAACTCATATTCATCCATGGATCGTGCTAAAATTAATTGATCTTGAAGAATTAAAAAAGAAAAATAAATCATAATTTTACCTCGTCTAAATTTGATCGGAAACATTCATTGCTCTTCATTGTCTTTCATCGCTCAACGGAACTGAATTCAAAAAACTCTATATTTTCCACATGCATTTTGGAATCTTGATCAATATTTATCCTATTAAATCTGGGTTCTAGCATAGATAATCAAAGTATCTTAGACATCATCAGCATCAAGATAAATCAAAATATCGATCCTAGAACTTGGATCAAATGATATTTGGTCTTCCCTTCACTTTCTATCTCTAATACTTGAGAGAGAATGATAGAGGAGAGAGAATTCAATCAATCACTTTCCTATCTCATTTTGGGTCTTAAAATTTCTTAAATACATAGGTTATAACTTCTATAAACTTCATTTAGATCCTTATAGAAGTTAACCCTCTTAAACATACCCAAAAATGATATAAAAACACTTAAAACTTACCAAAAAATGTTGTGAATATTTTAGTACATACTTGTAATACCTAAACTGTATTACATGATAAAATACAAGTCATTAATTTGACTTTCCTCTCCCATAAATATTAAAAAAACATTGAATATTAAATATTTAATATTCATTCAAAAAATATTTTTCATTATATTCACTGAATAACTTTGAATGTAATAAGTAAATAAATCCAATTGTTATTATTCTAAACTTGAATAATATTGAATTTCTTTCTTTATTTTGTGATCTTATAAACTTGTAAATTACTAGGTCACCACCGTGAGGCCCACCATGTCCTAAAATCCAATTAACTAGAATTGGCCAAGCTTCTGAATATGCTTTGTGTGTGGCCCTTTAGGCCCTTATCTTGATAGTAGTGAGTGATACTCATAGACCAGGAACAAAGTCTAGAAACCCATAAAGCCCCCCAAGGTGATAAGGTTTATTCATAGCAATGAAAAACTCCTACGAACACACATTGTGTAATATAATCTCTTTATCTAGTGATATATCATAAAGCAGGACACACACTTTGTGTCATAATTATTTATTTCATTATTTATTCATGAACTTACTCGATATAATTAACTTTAGTCACTATAGAAATGGATTTAATAAAGGTAATACCATCTTGGTAAACTAGGACCAAGACATATCATCCTTTCAAAAGAAATAAAAACTTTCTTGAACTTTCAACCAACGTTATTCTATTAATGACACACCCAACACAAGCTACCTCACCACAATATAAATGGAATGGTTTTTTATCTTGAATCAAAGTACATGATAAAATGGTATACATTGATAATGATATCAAGTATAGATACCAATACTCATTATCATAAATAAGAACAAAAAATGAAACCTAAAACATGTGGTGTTCCTATTGGTAGGCCAGTCCTCAAGATCTCCTCTACTTGAGATCACCAAGTGTGAACTTCATGATAAGAAGTCTCAATGCTTATGATCTCCCAACACCTGTTAGTCAGAAATCATTTGTATCTAGCCAGTATGATGTATCTCAACCACATGAAATGTGTTTAAGATTGATTTCATAGTATCTCAAGGTTCTCATTATAGCTTAGAACTACTATAACCTATTGATACGACAAATAATCTAAGTAAATTACCATGTAAATAGTGGATACATAATTGTTGACATTATTATGTAAAGTATTCATCATGCATAACTCTCTGTATACATGATTTGGTAATTGAAAAGTAATTTTTCAAGTTGAGTCTAGGGAACCCATTTTTATAACACTCTAACTTTCACCAGATACAACTTATTAATAATCAACTTGTTATCTATCACATAATAATATCATGCTTCTACTAAGTTATGATTTTATTCATTGGGAATAACACAATTTTCCTATATGGTTACTATGATATCAGCGACCTCACCTAATTGAGTAAATTTTCCCAAGAGATGATGTTACTGAGTATAAACTTTTTTTCCTCTATCATAATATTGAAATCATAGTTAGTACCTAAAGTAAAATTCAAAGAACTGGAACAAATCATTGTATATTTTATGATTCTTTATTTGTATCAGAATCCAAACATACTCATTATTTATAGATATGGATACCACTGGATTTAATGATCTTCTCTTTCTTATTACCTTTTCATAACTGTGATATTATATCACATTGATCCATTAGTAAACTTGTTTGTGTCCTATTATAACTAGTTTCTCTTCATCATCGAGTACCAAGTATATATCCCTTGTACTTTCTCAAGTATAATTGAATAGTTATGACAACTTCCCATGTTGTTATCATATATTTAACTAATAGTTTCCTACCATAAAGTATATATTGGAAATATCTAGTATATAACATGGAATATGTGATAGATCCATTGTAGATATGTTTGTAATTATACTCACAATTTTAATATCATTCTATGTATTATATATGTCTTCTTAGAGAGATTTATACCATGTGACATTAGAAATAATTCTCTCTCAAATTTTTCTAACACATTCTCAATATATGTATATTGAATTGTTCTAATTAACCCATAAATCTACCACAATAAATCGTATTCCCTAGATCTTAGGTTTTTACTTTAATCCAGTATTTAAAGAGTTTCTTTCAACCCAGTCTGAACTAACTGTAAGACTAATAACATTTTTTCATATGTTATCAATATATTTTTCTTGGAAACTATGGTGCTCCCACTAACATATTATAAACACCTAACATACTTTCATTTAAAATGAATATTCTATGATCAAAATTCTTGAATTAATATATAAATGTAACTCCATAACTTTTATTTATTATTGGAATTATTTTGAGTCATCAACCCTTTTTGGTTGCATCGTATAGACACCTTCAAAGAATGATAGCCATGATATCTAATTCACAATATAATGATCATAGAAAATTGCTATGAAAATTGTAATTCAGATGGATTTAATCATGGATATTTGGTATAACCAATTTATCCATATTAGTACCATGCTTGTACCACCCATGTATAGTTTCTCTTGAATACCCACCAATGAATTTACATCAATTAGAGAAACTACCAAAATCCAGACTTGATTTTGGTACATGGAATCCATTTTACTGAATTCATATGAACTTGGTCAATCATATATGATTTCCATTTACCACTTTCTTATAGTATTTATTATTATTATCAAATAATATATCACCCTATGTAGTGAAAATAAAACTGTGTATCTTGTTTTTATTTTTCCTAGGTAGTATGTGTCTCTAGAACATTCCTTTTCCATGAGCTCTTATGGAACTTGTTCCTATTCCAACTACTTGTGCATCTGTATCCTTGACTTAACCCAAGTAAATATTTCTCCCTTTATCTCAAATAGATATGTGCAACCTTTTATATAAATATAGTCCATCACTTGAATATAAATTTTCTATCCTATTGATTTCTGTAATATCTTTATAAACCTTTAGGATAATTAGCATAGATTCACATTGTTCTATTCTTGATACAAGTTTGTTTATTGACTTATCCTTAACAAACTATTTGCATCTAAACACATAGAGTATGTCATAATGGATTTATTACATATTATAACTCATATGATATCCATTTTTCATAATAATTGGCATATTGAAACAGCACTTTCGTGGGTGCCCTCAAATGATTAGTGTGATTTTGGGGTACTTAGGTGCAGCAGAGTGGCTGACCAAGGTCGTCTCTCAAAGGAGGAAGTGAATTAAAACAAAATTTTGGAGGTATTATAGAAATAAAATAAAATATAATAAAAACACTACTTGAAAGGATGGTGGTGGTTTTTTATAGTTTATAAAACTTGAAGAAGTTTGCTGGAAGAAGATTGCATTTTTTTTGTTTTTAATTTTGAAATGAAGTTTGATTAAAAAGACACAACAAGAAGATGTTTTTTTAAACAATATTTAAAAGACGTAATCGATCTAACTATACATCTTCAATCAATTATTTATCATTATAATTTAAATTAACATCCACTTAATTATGATCCCTTAACTTTTTAACCCCCTAACCCTACAAGAATTAACCTTACCACAAAGATGAAGTGAATTTAACCCTAGGTTAACTTCGGAACATGCAATCGCAACACCCTGCTTTGATTGATGTTCTAAGATTAGCTTATGGTCAGTGGTAAATTAAGGCACATTTCCCCTATGGAAATTAGAATTAATTGAGTTTAGGGATTATATTTTAACACTACAAATTGATCCCTTATGGTTTGGTATAACCGATTAAGTTCGTACTCTCACAATTTACCCGAAATCTCATCCTCGCATGTTTTTGTGGTAATTGTTCAATTGCTTGCTTAGTTTCAATTAAATTAAAAACTCAATTAATTGATCATATTATGTGAATTATAGTATATCATTGATTCAAAATAAATGAATGTAGATGGTAATAGATAGATCGATTACTAAAAGACTACTCTTCCATGGGTGGCGTAATCATCGTAGAAGCGTTTTGCATGTGCAAAGGTTTATAATGGGTATAACCCAATAACGCTTCTACTCAAAAATTACAGACCAAATAGAAAGATTAAGAGAAGAATAAATTAAAAAAAAACATAAGAAAAGAGAAGAAATAAAAGAATAACAAAGAAGTTTAAAACACAAATGAAAATATTACAACATGAAGAAGAGAAGGAGGCTTTGATGAGGAGATCCTTGCTTCAAGAGCTACCCCTCTTAAAATGGTTGGAGAATTTGGGTGAAACCAATTATCCTCTGCCTATAATATTCTAATGCACGACCCAACCTTTCCAAATGAGAAAAAAACTAATTTATAGAGTGGAGGGGAGGCTAGGTTTAAAGAGGTTTCAAGTGTGAATGAGAAATCTCGGCCAAATATTTTAATACAAATTGAACCGCCAATTTGACCTCTAAAACGCGTGAACTAGATCTTCTTACAGAAGGATGATTTGTTAGGATATGGTTTCTCTATCTACTCTTAAAATGTGGGCGCAATCCAAGCCTATATGAAGTAGTTATTTCCCAAATACAGAAGCTATGTCCATTCTAGCGAGTTCAACCCAACTTTGACTTCATGACCCATTTTCAACAACCAAATGCGCTCTTTAGATCCTGTGTCCTGAATAAAAGTTGTATAAAATGAAGTTAGTAACACTATTAAAAAAGTTAAAATTCAAATAATAAATATAAAAATATTTATCTTTGAAATACTACAGTGCAATATAAAGGGTAAAACTGGAATTTTCACCAAATTTTCAAATGAATGATCAAATCCCAAATATTTTATAAATAAACATATTTAACATAATGTGAGAAAATTATGTCATTTATTATCAATAAAATATTCAATAAAATAGTGTTTTATCAACTCCCCCACAGTTACCCTTTTGCACTCCTGAGCAAAACCTCATATCAAGTAAACATCAATATCAAATCAAAACCAATTTTAAAACACATATCCTTGAGATAAAACAATTACACACCAAGAAAAAAAATATATCATACCTCATAAAAAACCATTATTTCAAGTTCTTCATTTATATCATTCAATATATTTCCACTTCATTTATCCTCCCATGCACAAAACACTTACCTCACTTGAATTTTCTCTTATCACACAAATATCAATTTTTTTTGCAATGTCTTTCTCATCCAAACTCATACAAGGGTCAACATAGGATTGATAAATTCCTACATCGCCACCTGATGTGAGTCAAAGACATATGTTTATCATGAGTACTTTTCAGGGTTGTTCGGTGGCTTTCGGTTGGTAGGATTTAGATGTAGAAAATTCTGAGGATGAATGAGGAGGACTTGACTCTTTTTGAAGCAAAATTGCATTAATCTAATTTTCACTTAAATATGGCCTTCTCCTCAATCCCCATAGTATCAATTCAGCTCCATCATCATGAAAGATCATGGAAATTTTACACCATTCATCATTTCAGCATAAAAAATGTCAATCTTCTCAAACATGATTTTCTTGAAAGCTCCAGATAGGAATAGCTTTCCACCTCAATTAGAAGCTCCAGAAAAGGCACAACTTCACTTGTCATGAAAGCTCCCGAAAAGTCACATCTTTCAATATAATTATTTTCTTCAACATAAAACACATCTCTTCAGAATTTAATTTTTCACCCAAAGTATCACAGAATGTGGTAGCACAACACAAGATAGCTTCCCCCCACACTTAAGCTCAACTAGATTATGCAATTTCACTTCAAGAGTTGGTTGGATAGGGAAAATTGGCTTGTAATGTGGCTAAACTAACAGGATGTGAATGTCTTCTAAGGGATACAAGGATTAAATGTTCAAGGTAGGACATTATAAAAAAAGATTCTTTGAAATAGGGGCTTTAATACCAAACACATGCATCAATCATTTAAACATAAGTACCTAAAACCCTCAAGTTTTGACAGCAATAAATCAAATTCCGGTTAAATCAAGCATGGTTTGGTTCTCTCAAGAAGTGAGGTAAATGTAAAGAATATGAAAATAATGGTTCAGAAGTCTCACAGGAAAGTGATTTCAAATATAAAGACAGTGAGATGTGGCATGTGATTCAAAATTCAGTGTACTTTTCATGAAATTACTAAATATTTGAACTTGAAACAAATTCATTTTCAGCATTCATTTAAGCTCAGTTTCAAGGGATAAATTGTTTCACTTATTGATATTCATTTCAAAATTGTGATGAGAATCATTTCAGCTCAAAAATTTCAAAAACACAAAGAAAATTGAAAAATAAACACACAAAATTTGAAAAACACACAATTTTTTTTTGTTTTAAATCAGGAAAAAAATTGAAATTACTAAACTAAAAGGTTCCCTCCCCCACACTTAAAATATTTCATTGTCCTCAATGTGAACCCATGATATGATATATGCACATGAAATGAAGAATTTTTAAATAGGACAAATAATATAAAAGTGAAAGGGTTAGGAACAGCCTGATGTGATCAAGTGATGATGGGGTCATGCAGTGTGATAAAATCCACTCCATCAGTAGGAAGTCCCTCAATGTATCTCTTAAAACGTTTCCCATTTACTATAGAGCTCATTCCAGTGTCCTCTTGTGTGATCTCCACTGCACCATAAAGAAAAAACATTAGATACAATATAAGGACCTAACCATCTGGAACGCAACTTACCAGGCATCAACTTCAGTCGTGAACTGTAGAGAAGGACTTTAGCTCCAACATAAAACTTATTTTTTTTGGATCATTATATCATGAGTTTCTTTTGATTTTTCCTTATAGAGCCTTGAGTTCTCATATAAAGACAATCGAATCTCCTCAAGCTCTTGAATTTGCAGCTTCCTTTGAATTCCAGCTTGGGTCAAATCCATGTTGCATTTCTTTATAGCCCAATAAGACCGATGCTCAACTTCCACGGGGAGATGACATGATTTCCCAAAAAGAATCCGAAATGGGGACATACCAATGGGTGTCTTGTATGCTATCCTATAAGCCCAAAATGCATCATCCAAGCGCTTGCTCCAATCTTTCCTATTTGGCTGCACAGTTTTTTCCAAAATTTGTTTCAATTCCCTATTTGAAACCTCAGCCTGACCATTTGTTTGAGGATGGTATGGTGTTGATGTTTTGTGTGTCACCCCATACTTCCGAAGAAGGGAAGAAAAATTCTGATTGTAGAAGTGTGCCCCTTGGTCACTGATGATGGCCTTCGGTACTCCAAACCTGCAAAAAATCTGTGCTTTGACAAAGTCCACAACAACATGAGAATCATTAGTCCTGGTGGCCTTAGCCTCCACCCATTTACTCACATAATAAACAGCAACCAAAATGTACAAAAAACCAAAGGAACTAGGAAAAGGACCCATAAAATTGATGCCCCATACATCAAAAATCTCATAGAATAGTATGGGTTGTTGGGGAATCTCGTGTCTCCTAGAAATGTTCCCAGTGTGTTGACAATGAGAGAATGACTTACAAAACACATGGGCATCATGGAATAATCTAGGCCAATATAATCCAGAGTCTAAAACTTTCCTATATGTCCGTTGGGGTCCAAAGTTTCCACCACAAGCAAGTGTATGACAAAAATGTAAAACTGACTCCAACTCATGATCAGGAACACACCTCCTAATAACTTGATCACTACACATGTGCCAGAGGTATGGATCATCCCAAAAATAATACCGAGACTCACTTTTTAATTTTTGGACTAGATGTTTCTTTAAATTTGCAGGGATTTCAGAGGAAGAAAGGTAGTTAACTAAATCTGTATACCAAGGATGCGTACCTAAGATAGAATAAAGATTCTCATCGAGGAAAGTGTCCCGAAGTGGTACCTAGTCCAAGGTTTCATCCTCTAGTGTGCGAGTAAGCCTACTCATGTGGTCCGCCACCAAGTTTTCTGACCCCCTTTTGTCCTTTATCTCAATATAAAATTCTTGAAGAAGGAGCATCCATCGGATCAGCCTGGGCTTTGCATCTGGCTTTTTCAAGAGGTACCTCAGAGCTGCATGGTCAGAAAAAAAAACTACTTTAGAGCCCAATAAATATGAATGGAATTTATCTAAAGCAAATATGACGGAAAGAAACTCCTTTTCCGTGGTTGTGTAGTTTGATTGGGCTGAATCTAGTGTCCTCGATGCATACAAAATCACATGTGAACGTCCCTCCTCCCTCTAAGATAAGACAACTCCAACCGTGAAGTTGGACGCATCACACATAATCTCAAATGGAAGGTCCCACCGTAGGGGATGTATGATTGGTGGAGTGGTCAGACACTTCTTTATCTCATCAAATGATACCCTGCATGAATCATCAAAATTGAAGTCAATATCTTTTTGAAGCAATCGAGATAAGGGTATAGCGATCTTACTAAAATCTCTGATGAAGCGTCGATAAAATCCAGCATGTCCAAGGAATGATCGAACATCACGCACACATGTAGGATATGGAAGGGATGAAATAATGTCTACCTTAGATTTATAAACTTCAATGCCATGTTGTGAGACTATATGACCTAAGACAATTCCCTTTTCAACCATGAAATGAAATTTTTCAAAATTTAAGACCAGATTTTTCTCAATACAATGATGCAACACATCACCCAAACTAGAGATACATTCATCAAATGAGGATCCATAAACTGTAAATCATCCATAAATACTTCCATGAAGGTCTTGATGAAATCTGAGAAAATACTCACCATGCATCTCTGGAAGGTACCTGGGGCATTGCAAAGTCCAAATGGCATCCTTCGGTAAGCAAAGGTACCAAATGGTCAGGTGAATGTCATCTTCTCCTGGTCCTCTGCTATAATGGGAACCTAAAAATAGCCAGAGAAACCATCCAAGAAGCAATAATGTGTCCTACCTACAAGTCTCTCAAGCATCTGGTCAATGAATGGAAGTGGGAAATGGTCCTTACGAGTGGATTGATTTAGTTTCCTATAATCAATACACACTCGCCAACTGTTTTGTACTCTCACAGGAACTAACTCATCATTTTCATTTTTTATAATAGTGAAACCAGTTTTCTTTGGTACAACCTGGACAGGGCTAACCCATTATGAGTCAGAAATAGGGTAAATGATACCTGCCTCAAGTAATTTTTCAACTTCTTTCTTAACAACTTCCAAAAGTGTTGGATTAAGTCTCTTTTGTGGCTGCCTAATCGGTTTAGCCCCATCCTCCAAAATAATCCTATGCATGAAAATGGAGAGGCTAATACCTGATATGTCAGTCAAGGTCCACCCAATTTCCCTGATGTTCTCCCTCAAAATATTCAAAAGTTTTTCTTCATGTTCAAATGGGATATTGTTAGCAATGATAACAGGTAATTTCTCACCGCTCAATAAGTATAAGTATTTGAGATTTGGTGACAATGGATTGAGTTCCAGTGTAGGGGGTGGTGTATGGATGGAGACATAGAAGGAACTAAAATATGTGCACAAAGAGCATCAGTATCAGAATATACATCATCAAAACTAGAGAATAAAGCATCAAATCCATCAGCATACTCAACATCCATGTCATAATCAGAGTTCACATGATCAAAATCAGAATATGACTCCATTTCAAAATCAAATCTTAGAGAGTCTTGTTCCTTAGAAATAGGTGTGGAAGTAATCTTAGACATCAAACTAGAACCAATACTCATAATCTCCATAAGCATAGGACAATCCAATTCCATGGTGTTTTTAATTGGTGGTTCAAAATGGGAGATAACAAATGTAGAATGATCCTCTGAGGGGTACTTCATGGAATCCATAACATTAAATATCACAACTTCATCCCCAAATTCCATGAAAAGTGTACCCTCATTGACATTTATGATAGTTTTTTCAGTTTTGAGGAAGGGCCTACCTAAGATAATGGGGGCGTGATAACTTACCTGATCATCCTCCATGTTAAGAACGTAGAAATCTGCTAGAAAGATCATGTCTCTTACCCGGACAAGTACATCCTCAAGAACTCCCACTAGATATGTCGTAGCTCTATTCGCCAATTTCACCACTACTCTCGTCGGCTTCAACTCACCAACCTGTAAGGAAGAGAATACATAGTGAGACATCACATTTATGGAAGCTCCCAAATCACAAAGTGCATCAGAAAAGTGTAACTACCCTATGGTGCATGGGATTGTAAATGTCCCGGGATCCTTGCACTTTGTTGGTATTGCTAGAGTTAGTGTAATGAGTGCTGAAACATTCCTTCCAAGATTGATCCTCTCATTTCCCTTGAGCCCTATTTGATTGGTGCAGAGTTCTTTTAAGAATTTGGCATACCTTGGGATTTTTTTGATGGCTTTAAGTAGAGGGATGTTGATCTCCACACGCTTGAATGTGTCCAAAACCTTTTTTTTCATTTCTTTTTCAACCATCTTCTTGGTTTGAACAACCCCGTTTGGAAAAGGAAGGGGTTTAGGAGGAACATCATCAATATTTTTCTTACCTTTATCTTTCTCCTTGGATTTCTCATTAGTTGGTATGGAATGTGGCTTCTCTGGAGTTGAGGTGAATCCCGGTTGAATGTTAGGTACAGATGTATCATTCATTTGCTTCCCACTTCTCAATGTGATGGCACTAACATTCCCCTTTTGATTTGGAGTGGGTTGGGAAGGTATATTTCCGGAATTCTTACTTACAAGTTCATGGAGGGCGGTGGCAATCTGGCTCATTTGAGTCTTCAACTCCCTCAGCTCTGAACCTTGAATCTTCAGCTCATTCTATTGATTCAGAATAATTTGTTTCAAAAGATCATCAGTGTTAGAGTCTACCTTGTGTTGGAGATTTCCTTGTTGCTGACTTGTTGATGTTTGAGCTTCGAATCTCTTTTGGGGTTTTTGGAAACCCTATTGGTAAGGTGGAGGATGCTGGAAGTTTGGTTGAAAAGGGGGACTTTGTTGTTGCCTAGGGACATACCTCATGTCTGATTGATCCTTCCACCCTTGGTTGAATGTTGGTGCAAAGGATTCATACTTCTTTTGGGGATGTGGTTGTTATTGTTGCTGATATGGTCTCCCAGGGAACACTACTGCACAATCTTCTGTTTCTTGGAGTTGTGGGCAACAGTCAGTTGGGTGGCTTGTCTCAGTACAAATACCACAAGGCCTTGAAGGAGGGGGTTGGGATGTATTTTGAGCCAAATCAATCTATCTCACCATAGTTGTCAATTCTTCAAACTTTGTATCAATCAAATGACTCTCAAGAGAAGAAGGACTTACCTGATGTACTCCCCTGACATGTGGTGTACCTCGATCACAAAATTGTTGGGAGTTTTGGGCCATTTTGTCGATCAATGATCGTGCAGCTACTGATGTCTTGTCTACCAATGATCCTCTAGCTTCAGCATCCACCATGCTTCTCTCCATAGGTGTGAGTCCTTCATAGAAGTACTGGATGAGTAATTTCTCACTGATTTGGTGATGTGGGCAGCTTGCACACAACTTCTTGAATCACTCCCAATACTCATACATTGAATCCCCTTGTGCTTTCTTGATCCCAGAGATCTCCTTACAAATGGAAGTGGTCCTTTATGCTGGAAAAAATATCTTCAAGAAAATATGTTTCAAATCATTCCAACAAGTTACATCTTCGGGTTGTAAATAATACATCCAATCTTTCGCAGCTCCATCAAGTGAGAATGGGAATTCTCTTAATTTGATTTGGTCTTCAGATAAATTTCTTGGTTTCAAGATTGAGCAAACCACATTAAATTCTTTCAAATTTTTATTGGGATCCTCACTAGAGAGGCCATGAAACTTTGGAAGCAAGTGAATTAACCCAGATTTTAGTTCAAAGCCCGATTCGAGATTTGGGTATGCAATACAATTTGGTTGATAGTTAATATCATGTGAAACCAATTCTCGAATGGTTCTATTAAGTTAATTTCCATTATTGTCAGCCATTGGTTCTTGTTTTATGTTTGAATTTGAATAGCTTCCAATTTCAATGTTTCCAGAAGAGAGGAATTCACCAACTGGTTGAATATTGAAACTTCCCATAGACTAAGAATGTCTGATTCGTGCCCTAAGGCTGCGTTCAATCTCAGGGTCAAGATCTAAGAGATCTTCGAGATTAGTTCGTGTCATAAATCAATGAAAGATGAAAATAAATAAATTTGACCATAGTAAAATAAAAATTATAATTTTGAGTTGATGGTACAAAAATAAGTAGAAGAAAATAAAAGAAGAAGAAAAAAAATCAGATTGGGTAAAGAAAGAAGAAATAAGAGAGGAAGAGAATAAAATGTAAAATAAAATAAATACCTCTAATTGGTTGAAATAATTAATTTCCTCCCCAGAAACATCACCAATTTTAAATAGCAATGTCATGGGTGGCCTCAAATGATTAGTGTGATTTTGGGGTACTTAGGTGCAGCAGAGTGGCTGACCAAGGTCGTCTCTCAAAGGAGGAAGTGAATTAAAAAAACTTTTTGGATGTATTCTAGAAATAAAATAAAAGAGAATAAAAACACTACTTGAAAGGATAGGGGTGGTTGTTTATAGTTTAAAAAACTTGAAGAAGTTTGCTAGAAGAAGATTGCATTTTTTTTGTTTTTAATTTTGAAATGAAGTTTGATTAAAAAGACACAACAAGAAGATGTTTTTTAAACAATATTTAAAAGACGTAATCGATCTAACTCTACCACTTAAATCAATTATTTATCATTATCATTTAAATTAACATCCACTTAATTATGATCCCTTAACTTTTTAACCCCCGAACACTATGAGAATTAACCTTACCACAAAGATGAAGTGAATTTAACCCTAGGCTAACTTCGGAACATGCAATCGCAACACCTGCTTTGATTGATGTTCTAAGACTAGCTTATGGTCAGTGGTAAATTAAGGCACATTTCCCCTCTATAAATTATAATTAATTGAGTTCAGGGATTATATTTTAACACTACAAATTTATCCCTTATGGTTTGGTATAACTGATTAAGTTCACACTCTCACAATTTACCCAAAATCTCGTCCTCGCGTGTTTTTGTGTTAATTGTTCAATTGCTTGCTTAGTTTCAATTAAATTAAAAACTTAATTAATTTATCATATTATGTGAATTATATTATATAATTTATTAAAAATAAATGAATTTATAAGGTAAGAGATAGATCGATTACTAAAAGACTACTCTTCCATGGGTGGTGTAATCATCAGAGAAGCGTTTTGCATGTGCAAAGGTTTATAATGGGTATAACCCAATAACGCTTATACTCAAGAATTACAGCCCAAATAGGAAGATTAAGAGAAGAATAAATTTAAACAAAACATAAGAAAATAGAAGAAATAAAATAAGAACAAATAAGTTTAAAACACAAATGAAAATATTACAACATGAAGAAGAGAAGGAGGCTTCGATGAGGAGATCCTTGCTTCAAGAGATACCCCTCTTAAAATGGTTGGAGAATTTGGGTGAAACCAATTCTCCTCTACCTCTAATCTTCTAATGCACGACCCAACCTTTCCAAATGAGAAAAACACTAATTTATAGAGTGGCGGGGAGGCTCGGTTTAAAGAGGTTTCAAGTGTGAATGAGAAATCTCGGCCAAATATTTTAATACAACTTTCACCGCCCATTTGGCCTCCAAAACGCGTGAACCAGCTCTCCTTCCAGAAAGATGTTTTTTACGGATATGGGTCCTCTATCGCCTCTTAAATTTGGGTGAAATTCAATCCCATATGAAGGAGTTATGGCCCAAATACAGAAGCTATGTCTATTCTGGCGAGTCCAGCCCAACTTTGACTTAACGACCCATTTTCAACAGCAAAATGCACTCTTTAGCTCTAGTTTCCTGAATAAAAGTTGTATAAAATTAAGTTAGGAACACTGTTAAAAAATTTCAAATTCAAATAATAAATATAAAAATATTTATCTTCGAAATACTACAACGCACTATAAAGGGTAAAACTGGAATTTTCACCAAATTTTCAAATGAATGATCAAATCCAAAATATTTTATAAATAAACATATTTAACACAATGTGAGAAAATTATTTCATTTATTATCAATAAAATATTCAACAAAATAGTGTTTTATCACATATGGTTATGGGTTAATGCCTCTATTTGCGAATCAATTTTTGAAAATATTAAAGAATACATTAAAAGACACCAAAGACACTCCACCATTCCTCCTTTTACTAATATCATGGATTTTATGTGTATAAGGAAATTTTAATTTATGAATTAATCCATGATGCATTTTAATGATCAGTGTTTTCATGTATGTCTCATCATCGATCCTACTTTTACTAACATCATAAATTTTATGTGTATAAGGAAATGTGAGTTTAGGAATAAATCCACTCTATATTTATAATGATCGATGAATGCATGGTTGAGATATTGTTTAGCTCATTGGTCAGAATAAACTTATATCTTCTAACCATGTATATTTATTTCTTCATTTTTACATTCCTTAAAAATCTTAAATAAATATCATGATATATATTAATTTACCTTTAGATTCTCATTGGGATAGTTTACATTCTCTAGCTGATCTAATTTCGAATTCTTTGTGGATTATCTTTATTTCTAAAGGTTTCTTTGTTCAAAACTAGATAAGTAAATATGCCTATAATACCTAATGTTTTTTAGATCCAAATAGTATAAATACTATACTTGATATATCCTTAAAAACTACTTTCAGTTTTACTAAACAAAGAACCATATTTCCACAACTGGGTATTTAAGTCTTACATTTTATATTCATCATATATTTTTAATGATTCATGTATTACTGAACTATTAGTTAATCATAAGGTAAAAAAAACAACATTCATTCCAAAATTGGATAATTTCTTTTTATCACCCTCGATTTTAGGTAATTAACCCTTTATTTATGTATTTTAAGTATATAAAGGTATTGGGTTATGTTTGGAGAGGTTTGGAGGAGTTTTGGATTTTTTTTGGGTATTTTATGAAGGTGAACAGTTTGAGAATAGTTAGTAGAAACCATTAAATTCCCTCATGAAATAATGTGAGGGAAGATAGAGGTCACTAGGTAGGTGCATGGTTGGTGAAAGATTTGGAAAAACTATGAAGCCACCCAGGAAGAACCATGCAAGTTTGAACAGACGAGCTAAACACGGTTGGAAATGATTTTTCTAACCATACAAGCCAACCATGTGAGGGTTTACTTAAGGCAGTAGCACCTGTATAATCTTTCAAACCACATGGCATAACTATGTAGCTTACAGGAGGCCCTCCTTAAATTGTGGATATAATCCAAATTAGACCCTTAACCTCTTTTTTTCTTCTAGTTCGACCCTAACACATTTTTCTCTTCTCCCAAAGGCTAGAGTGACCCTTCCTCTTGATCTGAAAGTTATCCATTTGCAATTCTTAGTGCGTTGGAGGCCCAGATTCCTTGGTAAGTACCCATTATTGGTAATTTTCCTTAGTTTTCTTCTTATTATCTCTCTTGTAATCATAGATCTAATATTTTTGGGATGGATCTATGTTGTGTGATGAAAATAATGATAAGATATGGTAGTGTTAATGGTATGGAACAAGATCTGAGGCAGGTTTTAGAAGATCTAAGACAATTTTTTGAATTTGTTGGACTGTTCATTGTTTTCAACTAAGTTTGTGAGGTAGGTGGCTTCAGTATCAACTCCTATTATTAGAACTTTAAGGCTTGATTTAAAATGGATTGAATTTCTTTAATTGAATTATGAAATTGATGTGAAATTCTTGGTAGAAACCATCTTTAGTGATGGTATGTGAAATTGTGGAAATCGGTTGTTGTATAAAGTTATTTGTTTCATGATTTTAAAATGATGATTTTAAAATATAGATTTGTTTTGATTCATGGAAATGGTTTGAGAGAAATGTTTTAAATAAAATAATTTTTTTATTGAAATGGATTGATTTGGTTGGTTTGGAATAGGATTTGGTATAAACAGTTAGTGTGATTTCATGCTTTCGACATGGCCTTGAATAAGGGGTTTGTACCATTGGGGTACAAGAGACATGACCCTCTATAAGGGGTGTGTTCCATTAGGGCACAAGGATATTGGACACTTAGTGATGACTTGGAGGATGGATAAGAAACCACTCATGAGTATAGAATTGTCACCCAGGCAGGTATGTGTGGTTGTGTGGAAAGGAATGGGTTATTCCAAATAGGATTTGAGAAATGGTTTTGAAGGATTTTCTTGGTTTCTTTCCATGGAAAATGGTTTTGGTTTGGAAAGATATTTTGGTTTATAAATGGTTTTGGATTTGATATAAACTATTTTAAATTGATTTATATAATTTTTTATATAAATTTGATGATATGTTCTACCCTAATGGAGTGAGTAGGGAAGTCATTGGAGAAATCCTACTAAGTTTTATACTCACCCCCTACTTGGTAACCTTAGTGCGTTTGAAAATATTTTTTATTAGGACACAAGTAAAGGAAAGGTATATCATACCTTTAGTGATGTTTCATGATACCTTAGGAATGGATTGTGTATTTGGATCTTAGAACATGTTGGAAGCCATGGATTTTATGTATTGGTTGTCTCTGAGTTGTTGGTTTTAGTTTATTCTTTGTACTGTGATATTGTTCATGTTGTAGGTTAGATTTTTTTCCAGTGAGTTATACTTTGAGTTTCATTACATTGTTCTCATGCATATTTTAGTGTTTTTTTGGTTATAGTTAACTTGGTGTGATTGTTTTATCTTTAAAGGTAAAATCACCCCCCAACTATTTATGAATCCCTTGGAATTCATTTTCAACATTTAGTGTCTTGGGGATGTCACCTAAGGCCAAGTAGCACCCACCACCTCTGTAGGTTCTAGGCGCAATGAAAGCGCAAGATGGGCGTGTACCCAACTTTGAAAATTTCCATGATAAATGATTAATCCGGGATCAATATGATGATAAACACCAGTATCCATAGAATTGAATCAAAGATAAAAGACAAAGGAGAGAACCTGGAACTGATACGAGAGGATCAACATATTTTTTATAATTAATTTAATTAAATTAAAGAATTACCTCCAAGGTGATTATTTCTTCATTGATGCATTCAACCATGGGTTCGAGGTGCAGCTTCTTTACGATGTAGATTCCAAGGATTGAAATCCTCTTGTAGTGATCCACACGTGATCCATGTATCTCCAGATGTCACCGAAGAAGTCTCTGGGTGCTAGCACAGAAGATCCGTGCACTTGCGATGTCTGCCTTTGATCACCTTGAGATTTGCTTCCAAAGCGATCTCCTAGATCCAGTGGAGGAGTATCTCTCTCATTCTTGATGGAGTTCTTTGAGAGGGAAGAGTTCTATAGGCTCAATATCTTTTCTCCAAGTATGTTGTGCACACTAAGATTGGTTAGCCAGTGGAATTACCACTTGGATAATTTAGAGAATAATAACATAACAGATAATTTAATTCACCAGGTAATAATAAATAATTATCACAACTGTTGTTACTTAATTTATTATTCCATATGAAACCCCCTTTTCAAATAATAATAGAAATTATATTATTTCCATTATAAGTTCTTAAATTTCATGTTATATTGAAATATTATTTAACCAAATAATATTTAATATTATTTCTCACCAGACCCATAACTTAGTCTGTCAATCTTCCTCAATATTTACCAGGCCTTGAATAATGACTCTTTATTTATTAAATAAATATAACTTCATTATTTTCTGATAAATAAACATTCCATTCGCAATATATTCTCTCGAATAACTAGTGATGAAAAAAATGAAATCAGGAATACTTGAATAATTATTAAACCACAATCAGGAATAATATTTATTCAACTTGTTAAATAATAAATTATTTAACTGAGATACTGGATACACTTATAGTGTAAACCTCTAGGCCTCTTTCTTAATGGAATTAGGATAGATTTCCTAAAGTCCAAGATTACTATCTAGTAACGGGTCAAGATACCCAAGATAATGAAGTTGATGTCACAACGACATGTCACCTCATACGAATGCTAACTGTGTAATATAATCCCTTTGTCCCGATATCTCTAATCAAGAAGGTTTCATACAAGTTCCATCAACCCATGTGATCGATTTATCATTATTTGACTTCCCAGAATTGAACTTTCCTAGAGAACACCATGGCCATGGATTTAGTTAGGCTATTTCATTTCTATCAAAGGGCCTGAGATATCTACTTCTGTATAAGTGACAAATCCTTTATCACATTATTCATTAATGTAGTATTACTCGTAACACACCCAACATATCCTACCTCACAGTGAACATAAATCATTATGGTTTTCATCAATACATCTACGTGAGTGAGTCATAATACCCATTAATAATAATATTAAAGTATAAGGATCAATACACACATCCATATATAGGAACATCCAATGACACTTATGAATGTGGATTTCCTACTATCAGATCTTGTTCTCATAATATCCTCCTAAATATTACCAAGGGCGCACACCATGAGAAGGTTCCTTAAAGTTTCATGAGTCCCCACCCCTGATATCCTATATAATTTTTGTCCCTTTAAATGATATCATCCAGATATATTCAAGAATAGTGTAATGGAACTTTCGGGTTCTTGTCATAGTAGGGACCCACTATGACCTTTTAGTGCGATAACTATTATTAGGACATTATCAAAGATTATTTCATACATAAGAACAATCGTGTTGTGATAAGGAGTTTATTAATATTCATCCAATGAATACAGGTTTATCATAAAGTATAAAGAAGTTTTTTTCTAGGGCACCAACTCCAACAAAATCCCACTTGCACTAGAGCCAACTCCTAATAACCTTCAGTCCGCTAGTTCACATGTGATATTCACAATTCTGCTGAGATAGGCCTTTAGTGAAGGGGTCTACCATGTTATCTTCTATGGACACTCTTCTCATAGTAACTTCACCCCTTTGATATAAATCCCTCAAGAGGTGATACTTTTGGAGTATGTGATTTTTTCCATTGATGTGACCTTGGATACTTTGCAAGATCCACTGCTGTAGTATTATAACAATACAATGTCATGGGATCCTTACTGCTAGGTACTACATCAAGATCCTGGGAAAAGTTACAAAATCTAGACGGATTCCTTGGCTACATCAGAAGATGCTATATATTCGGAATTTGATGTAGAATCAGCAACAACTGGATGCTTTGATCTCTTCCAGCTCACAAATCCTATGTTGAGATAGAAAACATATCCTGATTATGACTTCAGATCATTCTGATCTTTCTAAAAACCAGCATCGACATACCCTCTGATGACAAGCTCCTCATCTCCTCTATACACCATGCATATATCCTTAGTTATTCTCAGATACTTAAGGATAGTCTTGATAACAGTCCAATTCTATTCTTCTGGATCTACTTGATATCTTCCTTCTATTCATAGTGCATAGGAAACATCAATTCTGGTACATAGCATGGAATACATGATAGTTCCTATCATTGAAGTGTATGGAATATTACTCATCCTATCTTTCTCATGTTGTGTCTGGGGACACATTTTTTTGGAAAGATGTATTCCTTGTGACACTGGAACCAATCCCCTCTTGGATTGTTCTATACTAAATCTATTTAGTATCTGGTCAATGTATGTACTTTGACTTAGTCCAAGAAACCACTTTGATCTATCACAAATGATATTGATCCCTAGAATATAGGTTTCTTTTACTGAGTCCTTCATGTAGAAGCAATTTTTCAAACATTCCTTGACTGACTGCAATCCTGTTATGTTGTTTCCAATAAGAAATATGTCATAAACATACACTATTAACATAACGACTGCATTCCCATTAAACCGCTTGTAAACACACGGGTCAAATTCATTCTTGATGAAACCAAATTATATCATGGCTTCATCTAATCGAATGTTCCATGATCTGGATGCTTTCTTTAATCCATAAATTGATCTCTGCAACTTTCACACCCTTTTAGCATCACATGGTGTCACAAAACCTTCTGGTTGTGTCATATAGATATATTCCTCAAGGTTCCCATTAAGGAATGTAGTTTTGAAATCCATATGCCAAATATCATAGTCATGGAAAGCTGCTATGGAAAGTATGATTCTTATGGATTTAAACATGGAAACTGGTGAAATGGTTTCATCATAGTCAATTACTTAACACTATTTAAAACCTTTAGCCACTATCCTTGATTTATAGGCACTAACTTGACCTTCCATGCCCATTTTCTTCTTGAATACCCATTTACACCTAATAGGATTTACATTAACAGGTGCATCGACTAGAACCCAGAATTGGTTCTGATACATAGAATCCATCTCATAATTCATAGCTTCTATCCATCTTGAAGCTTATGATATTTCTACTACTTTCTTATAGGAGAGAGGTTCATAATTTTCCAACAATAATGAGTCACCATCCTTAGTGATAAGGAAACCATATCTCTCTGGTTCCCTTACCTCTCTTATACTTCTATGTAGTACTTGTGTTTCAAGAACTACCTCTTCCATGGGGACTTGTGGAAATTGTTCTTGTACCAACTCCTATGTATCTTGAGCATAAAATTCATAAAATTCAATCTTTCTCCCACTATCCTTTTTGAGGATGTTCTCCCTCTTAAGAAATATGGCATATCTGGAAACAATCACTTTCTTTTTCGAGGGGTTTTATAGGTAGTATCCCTTTGTTTCCTTGGGATACCCTATAAATATACACTTCATACCCCGGGGTGCTAGTTTGTTTATTGATAAATCCTCAATAAATTCCTTGCATCCCCATACACATGTATGTGGCAAAGTGGGTTTCTTTACACTCTATGTCTCGAAGGAAATCATATTTTATACCTTAGTTGGTACTTGGATTAATGTGTATGTCATAGTTTTCACTGCATATCCCCAAAAGGATAATAGAAGATCTTCATGACTCATCATTGACCTTACCATGCCCAATAAGGTACAGTTCCTCCTTTCACAAACACCATTCTACTGTGGTATATAAGGTGGAGTAAGTTGAGATAGAATCTCAGACTCCCATAAAAGGTTGATGAACTATTGGTTAAGATATTATCCACCTTGATCTGATCGAATCTTATTTATCTTCTTACCAAGATGATTCTTTACTTCATTCTTGAAATCCTTGAATTTCTCAAAATACTCGAACTTATACCTCATTAAGTAGACATATCCATATATACTCAAGTCATCAATAAAAGTAATGAAGTAAGAATATTCACCTCTAGATTCTACTGGAAATGCTCTACACACATCAATGTGTACCAATCCTAGAAGCTCTATGGCCATTTCACCCTATCTACAAAATGGTGGTTTGATCATTTTCCTTTGTAAACAAGTGTGACATCTATCAAGTGGTTTTATCTCAAAAGAGTCTAAATAACCATATTGATAGATATTTGTCAAATTATTCTCATTTACATGACTGAGATGGTGATGCCACAACTGGGTGTTGTATGAGTCATGTGAACTTGGTTCATTATCAATTTACAACACTTGGTTCTATTAATTTAATATATACAGACCATTATTTAAATGTTTCATACCATAACATATGTTCTCCTTATAAAAGTAACAACATTTATTTCTGAACTTGAAAATAAATCCATCTGTATCTAAACTCGATACAGATATTATGTTCTTGGTAACACTTGGTACATAATAACTGTCATGTAAAACCAAAATCATCCCAATTGGTAATGAAAGGTGGTAGTCACCAATGGAAAGAGCAGCCAGCCTCAAACCACTGGCAGCTCGCAGATCCAACTCTCCTCTAAAAATTTTCTAAAATCCACTTGGTTCCTTCATTTGAATATAGATTTGAGAACCACAAGATGTATCTAATACCCAATGTGTAGAAATGGAAATATTTCACTTGATAACGAACTCAACTTTGGCTTCCCCTTACCTCTGGGTGTAGTTCCTCTTCCAGTGGCCTAACTTTCCACATGTAAAGCATACTGACTCCTTTTCCTTGCCCTAACTTTGGATCTTCTTTTTCTTGGTTGGATAGTGCTCAGGATATTTATAATTCTTATAAATCTTAGGCTCCTTTGCCCTATCCTTCCTCTTCTTATTCACTATAAGGATAGTGGGTTTGTTATGACCCATGTCCTTATCCACTTGGTGAATTAGGGTCATAAGTTCCAATAAGATCTTATCATTATTTCTCATATTATAATTCACAATAAAACTAGAGAAGGCCTTGGGCAGTGATGATAGTATGAGAGATATATTCAAATCATATGGGAATTTAATCCCTAATATGTCTAGATGTTCAATGTAAGTAATAATCTTGACTACATATGGTCCATATAGCATAGAATTTCCAAGCTTAGTAGTGAACAAAGCATTGGAGATCTCATAACTCTTCTATCTTGGCTTCTCTTAATAGAGATCCCAAAGGTGAGACATCATGCTATAAGCATCTATTTCCTCATATTACTTCAAGAGATCACTGATCATGGATGATATCATGATACACTAAACATATATAGCGTTATTTAGATGTTTCTTGTACACATAGAGTTCCTCATCACTTGCCTCATTTCCAGGCACAACTAGTAAAGTCTCTTCCAACACATAAAGTTTCCTCTCATGGTGAAGGATAACCCGAAGGCGCCTTTTCCACTCTTAGAAATTAGTACTGTTGAGAAGGTTTTTCTTATTGAGTATGGATCACAACGATATGTTTGATGTTGCTTTGATTGTTTTTTCTACAAATTAAGATGAACAGAGTTTTAGTACTTTATCTTGATAAATTTAGACAAATAAATAAATTAATATTTATTAGTCTCCCACTATTTTTTCAAAACCTAATAGCCCTCACTATTGGATTCAGAATATCCTATTACTTGGACATTCTAATAGCAAGGATACATATTTCACTTCAAATTACCCCAACTAGGGTTGGTTAAGAAACTTGAAAGGTTTTGGGTAGGCATTCTAAATTCCAACTGCATTAACTCACAACTCCTTAATCTGCTGAGTGGACTCCCCAATCCTAAAATACTTAATTTTTTATTTCCTCAACCGTTGCCTCTTAGTTACACCAAGTCCTGCTAGGTTAGTCAACCCTTGATGTAAACTAAGTCAATTCAACCCAAAATCTTAAATTAGAATTCCACGATAATTGAAAGCACCCCAACTAGGGTTGGTCAAGCACTTTGAACTATGGTTCGATTCTAACTAAATTAATGGAAGGCTATAACGAATTAATATTTAATTGAGGTATTTTATTATTTATGCATAAATTTCCACTTATTATCATTTAACAAGCTTGTTAATATTAAGTGGGATATACTTAAGTGATTAACCATGTATAGATAATGTTTACCCATCATCCATTTTATTTTAGTTCCATCTTGTATGCTTTTTAGTACATTAATTCTGTGATCGCGTCAAAAATTCATAATGAATAACCATACAACTGAAAGAAATAAAATAAAGGGTATGATCATGAGATTTACTATTGGTTAGTTTATTTAGAAATTGATAATCTAACCCTGACCCAGGGGAGAAACACCTTGAACTATTTAAGGTTCATGTTTACAGCTTTCCACCTGTCCACCTCTGTATCTCTTTGGATTGGTTTCACTTAAGATCTTAACTTGAACCGCCTCCAATAGCTTGGGAGCCCTATTCATTACATATGCTTTTAACTCACACACAGGTGAGGGGTAAAAGGGGTTTTATATAAAATAAACCATGGAAACATAGGCCCTACATATTAATGAGGATAAGACACACAAGCCAACAATTTTAAATTAATAAATAAATTAAAAGAGAACCAATCACATACAAAGGTCTGGTCTAGCTCATGATCATCCACATACATGCAACAAATTGTACATTTTATAAAGCTATCATTCAATTATTTAATCATTCTTATTAATATAAATTATACTCGAATAGATTAATCATTATCTTTAATTAATACATACTTTTTATCTTAATCCTTTTCTGAATTTCCTTGATATTCTTATCCAAAACCTTGCACATAACTTGTACCTTGGAGGAAACCTAGTGAATACCCATCCAAAACTACCCAGCATGTATTATACTTGTATACAATTTATTCTTTGTGACATATAGCATGAACACAATATTATAATTGTAATACAACTCATACATGATGTGTAGATATTTTAACATTACACAAATGTTAATTAAGCACACACACATATATATATAACACCCGTCACATGTTGTGTCCTAGATTTACACCCACATGAATGTACATGTCTCAAGGGTTTACATAATATAATAATAAATTTTTAAATCTGCATAATCTGGAAATAGTACATGGCGTATAGATCCGAATACACAGCATGTACCCTCCTCACTGCCCATCCAAAGTACATGCTTGGAGAAATCATGTGTGAGTTGTACTTAGAAAATCATCGGAGTACACGACATGTCTAGTGGGATACACGTCGTGTAGACTCCACGTTACATGTTCACCAGCTGGTCAAGCCGTGTATGGGATACATGACTTGACCCTGAACTGAAGGGACTACATACCATGTCCAGTGAGACACACGGTGTGTAGTCCGGATGACCGTGCACCAGTCTATCTCAGTCAAAACATGGTGTAAGAATTAACAACACCGTGTGTCATTAATGGACATAGCTTGAGTAATTTTATAATTATTCTAGGTGCATTGAACACAACTACACAATGTGTAATCAGGATTACATGGTGTGTGTGGAATATTACACGACATGTAATTTCTAATACACAGTGTGTACTATTGTGTTACCTGGACAGAATCGTCAGCACCTCATGATGATATCCTTGATTTAATTTTAATCATAAAATTATTTGTTTCTATTAAATCTACGAGAAACGATAAGGGATGAATATATCTCAAAATTTATATTACAAGAACAATTAAACATGAATTGAAAAACTAAATTATTAAAGCATAAATCATCAATGAATTATTTAAATAATTATAAATGAAAATATGACCCGCTCTGATACCACTTTTAGGTTCCAGGTGTAGCGAAAGTACATGATGGATGTGTACCCAACTTTAGAAATTTCCATGATCAATGATTAATCTGGGATCAATAGAATGAAAAAAGCTAGTATCCAAGGAATTGAGTAAAATATAAAAGACAAAGGAGAGAACCCAAAACTGAGAAGAGATGATCGAAATATTTTGTTTTTAATTAATTTAAATAAATTAAAGAATTACCTCCAAGGTGATTCTTTATTTGTTGATGCGTTCGACCACAGGTCCGAGAGGCATCTTTGTTGCGATGTGGAATCAAAGGATAGGAATCCTATAATGGCGATCCACATGTTCTCCACGTATCTCTAGACGTCACCAAAGAATTCCCCAAGTGCTATCATGGAAGATCCTTGTTCTTTTTATGTTTGCCTTTGATCACCTTGAGAATCAATTCCAAAGCATTCTCCTAGATCTGGTGGAGGAGGATCTCTCTCGTTCTTGAGAGCATTCTTGGAGAGGAAATATTTCTCTAGTCTTGAGATATTTTCTCCAAGGATGTTATGCACACAACGATTGGTTAGCCGATGAAATTACCTCTTGGATAATTTAGAGAAATATAACATAAAAAGGAATTTAATTCACCATGTAATAATAAATAATTAGAACAACTTTTGTTACTTATTTATTATTCCATGTGGAACCCCATTGTCAAATAATAATAGAAATTATATTATTTCCATGACATGTGCTTAACTTGCACGTTATATTTAAATAATATTTAACCAAATAATATTTAATATTATTTCTCATCGAACCCATAACTTGGTTCACCAATCCTCCTCAATATTTACCGATCCTTGAATAATGACTATTTATTTATTAAATAAATTTAACTACATTATTCACTGATAAATAAATATTCCATCTACAATATGTTCTATCAAATAAAAAGCAACAAAAAAAATGAAATCAGTCATACTTGAATAATTATTAAACCACAACTGAGAATAATATTTATTCAACTTATTAAATAATAAATTATTTAACTGAGATACTGGATACACTTAGTGTGTGACCCTCTAGGCCTATTTCTCATTAGAATTAGGCAGACTTGCCTTAAGTCCAAGATTACTGTCTAGTAATGGCTCAAGGAACCTAAGAGAAATAAGTTGATGTCACAATGACATGTCACCTCACACAAACAATTTTTGTGGAATATAATTCCTTTGTATCGATATCTCCAATCAAGTGGGTTGCATGAAAGTGTCATCACCCCATGTTCTCGATTTATCATTCTTTGACTTCCCATAATTGAACTTTCCTATAGAACACCATGGCCATGAATTTAGTTAGGATATATCATTTCCATCAAAGGACCTAAGATATCTACTTCTGTAGGAGTGGAAAAATCCTTTCTTGCATTATTCATTAATGCAGTATTACTCGTGACACACCCAACATATCCTACCTCACTGTAAGAATTTTTTGTCACAGTTTTCATCAATAAATCTAATTTCATGAGTCATAATAACAATTAATAATAATCTTAAAGTTTAAGGACCAATACACACATCTATAGATAGAAACATATCCAATGACACTTATGAATGTGTATTTCCTATTAGTGGGTCTTGTTATCATAATATCCTATTAGATATTACCAAGGGCACACACCATGAGAAGGTGCCTCAAAGTTTCATGAGTCCACAACCCTGATATCCTGTATCATTTGTGTTCCTTAAAATGATATCATATGACCATAGAACATATATTCAAGAATAGTGTCATGACACTTCTGGGTTCTTATCATAACAGGGATCCACTATAACCTTTTATTGAGAAAACTATTTTTAGGACATTATAACATACTATTTCATGCATAATAAAAATCATGATGTGATAAGAAGTTTATTAATATTCATCTAATGAATACAGGTTTATCATAAAGTACATAGAAGTTGGTTTTTAGGTAACCAACTCCAACAGCCTCTTCCCAATCCAATGTGTGAAAGGTGAGATGCTACAAATGGTATCAGTTTGTTTGGTCCTGGAGTTGATAAATAATTAAAGTTAATTCCTTGATTTGGGATGGTAGTAAGGAGTAGTATTTTTGGGACTTTAAATGTAGAGTATAAAAATGCATAGCTAACCTATTTATGTTGGACTTCAAGTTACCGAGGAGTTGGGTACATGAGTGTTTTGAGACACTTCTAGGAGTTGTTACCTAATTTTCATGGGTTTATCTGATGAGAAGAGCATGAAATGAATTTATAAAAATGAATTTCCAATATGAGTGCATATTTCATTTTGAGTAATGATTTATATTGGGTGAAAAAGTGTTGATTTTTGAAAATAGTTGAAAATGGTTTGATTTTCAAAGAGAATATTGGAATTTTCAAAAATGATTTGAAAGTAGAAAAAGATTGAATTTTGGAAAGCCTTGTTATGATATGTATAATGTGGGAATTTGAAATTCCTAAGACTTCAATTTCTTAAGAGTGGGACTAAATGGAATTTTTCTCATGGTTATATAAAATGGCACCAGTTAGGCATAGAAGGAACCAACCAGAAGAGGCTACTGAGAATGTGGTTTCACCTGAGCCATAGGTGAACCAACAGCTGATTCAAAGTATTTTCCAAGATTTTCAAGTTGTGGATAGAGGGAATAGAAGGGATAAACTAAGAAACATGGGACATTCCATTTAGTTCTAGAAGCATAATCTACCTCTTTCAGGGTGATTTGGAATAAAAAAAGGTATAGGTGTGTCTAAATAGGATGAATAAAATATTTGGTTTCCTAGGAACACTAGCTAATCTAAAAATCAAGCTGACAATGTATATTCTAGAGGATCTTTCATGACATTGGTGGGATTTAGAAGTTCAGGAAAAACTAGACCAAGGCATTGCAAGAAAGGATTTTGAAGATTTTTTCAGCAAAAAATTCTATCCTCACACATTCAGGTTTTCCCAAATGATGGAAATTTTTAGCTTGAAATAAGAGAATCTATTAGTGAAAAAGTACATGGATAAATTTATGAATTTAGTCCTCTTTACACCCAAAGTTGCTGCAAGTACATCCTTGAAGGCATGCATTTTTGAATAAGAGTTAAGGACGGAGATTATCTTGAAGATTTATATGCTTTGTATAATGGATTATATAAATATGGTCTATAGAGAAAAAATGGATGAAAGAGACATCTCAATAACTACGAGAGGAGGAAGCATGTTGATACCTATGGGAAATGGTGGGAACTTTAATACTGTGAATAAGTGGAAGAGGGACACCTATTTTCAAGGTAGTGAAATGACTCAAAATAAAATGTCTAGATCAGTTAATCTTCCTCAAAAAATCAAGAGTAATCTAGGATGTTTTCAATGTGGTTTGTTTGACCACATGAAGTGGGATTTTTCAACACCAGCTAGGGAATTCCACAATTGAAACAAGATGGGGTATCTTTAGTGCTATTATCATAGATCTCTGAGGTCAGGTGCTTGGGACACATCTCATGTTTCAAAAATGTCATATGCTTCGATTAGATGAGGGTAGAAAAATAGTTATCATAAACAGAATCGAGGAAGCCATGTTGAATCTAGGAATACCATGAATCCTTAACCAAGAAACTCTCAATAGGGTAATAAAGACCAAAGTTCAATGAGTAAGAAATTGTATATAGTTGAGAAAGTGATTGTGGATGATCAATATAGACCATAAAAGGTGAGAGTTACAATTATTTTGAATTTTACCCTTATGAAATATTTATTTGATGCAGATTAATCCCATTACTTTATTGTTTCTTGTGCCATTGATCTTCTGGGTTTACACGTTGATATGATGCCTTATATTTTAAAACTTCAAACTCCTCTTGGTCAAAGAAAATGTACAGAATTTATGTGAAAAACATGTTCTATAACAATTGATGGATCCAATTTGACATGGGATATCTATGTTCTTGATATGGATGTTTATAAAATAATCCTAGGTATTAATTGGTTGATAATGTTCAAAGCTCACATCAACTATTATAACCGAAGGGTTAGTTTTACAACTGAGGATGACATTAAGCATCTCTTTAGAGGAGACCAGAATGTAAAGGCAGGTGTAGTAGGATTATTGGCACCAATAGTTATATTTTTCTCATACCAGTTGGAAACATTGAATTTGGAATCAGTGGATGAGATTAGGGATAGTAGTTTTCCAGTAATTGTGGATTAGTTACCTGATTTTTTTCCTGATAATTTATCAGGTTTAACACCCATAAGATAAGTTGAGTTTAAAATTGATATATTAACAAGGAATAGTCTTATATAACTTCTATATTATCATATGGATCTAATATAATTAAGGTAATTGAAATTCTAGTTAGAATATTTGGAAAGAAAATGGTTCATTTGGCCTAGAACGTCTATGTGGGCTGCCTTAGTTTTTTTTTTATGAAAATGGAAAATGAGACTCTAAGGATTTGTGTAGATTATCACAAGATTAACCAAGTTATGATAAAGAATAGGTATCCACTTCTACACATTGATGATTTATTCAATAAATTTAGGGAATCCCGATGGTTCTCTAAAATTGACCTGCATTCAGGATATCACCAATTGTGGGTTCGGAAGGTGGAAATTCTGAAAACAGCTTTTAGGAGTAGATATGGACATTATGAGTATGTGGTTATTCCTTTAAGTCTTATGAATTCACCAACTGTATTTATGGAATTGATGAATCAGATATTTCAAAGGTATTTGGATTATTTTATGGTGGTGTTTGTGGAAAAAATATTGGTGCATTCGAGGACAAGGGATGATCATGAAAAATACTTGGTGAAAGTGTTGGGTATATTACAGGATCATTGGTTGTGTGCCAAAATTTAAAAGTGTGATTTATGGATACAATATGTATGTTTCCTTGGCCATGTTATCTTTTAAAGAGGTGGTTCTATGGACCCAGGAAATATAGAGTTTTTGATCTCTTGGAAACTGCCAATGAATGTTTTTGAGATACACAATTTCCTTAGCCTAGCTGCTTATTACTGACATTTTGTTCATGACTAGATTCAAAAATGATATATTTTACAAGGAAAATTTTCCATTACAATGGAATAATGAATTCTAGAAGTATTTTCAATAAATTACCACCTTACATCAACACCAATATTGATATTTCTAGAATCAAGACAAGGCTATGTGGGGAATTGTGATGCTTCAGGATCTGGGTTGGGCTATGTTCTCATATAGGGAGATCACGTCATTGGTTATGAATCATAATAGTTATTAATTCATGATAAGAACTACCCAATACATGATTTATAATTAGCTATTGTAGTCTATTCTTTGAAAATGTTGCATCATTACCTATTTGGTGATAAATTTACGGTGTTTACAGATCATTAGAGTTTGAAACAAATTTTATCACAAAGAGATTTAAACTTGAGACAAAGAATATGGATGGAGTATCTCCAAATTATTGAATTTGACTTGATGTATAAACCAAGTAAAGGAAATCTGGTTCCAGATGCATTAAGAATAAATTCATATAGCTAGTTGCTGAAATTGGATTTAGATCGGTGGCAGTTGATGCTAGTGTTAGCCAACATATACCTGGATTGTGAAGACCAAGTTAGCATTTCAGTTTTATTTCTAGTTTGGTTTGTTCTTTATTTGATGGAAAAGGTTAAAGAGGCATAGATATCCAATCTATAATTTGTTTCTATAAGGTAAAAACTAAATGTTGTGGAGACCATTTAGGGATGGAAGCTTTACAAAGGATTGGTTTTTTGGTTTTGAGTTCGAATGGTCATTCCTATGTCTTATCAAGAACATATTATTCATGCATAACACCGGTCTAGATGGCCTATTCATCCTGGAATACAATAGATGTATAAGGCATTGAAATCACAATTTTGATGTGTTTATATGAAAATAAAATTGGATGAGTTTGTTATGATATTCCTCACCTATCAATTGGTTAAGGCAGAGCACCAGTGGACATCAGGTATATTGTAGTCTCTACCTATTCCTATTTGGAAATTCGAGTAGATAATTATGGATTTTGTGATAGGTCTCCCAAATATGGTTCAGAAACATGATACCATATGGGTAATGTTGTATCACCTCACAAAGTCATCTCATTTCATCTCTATTTGTTAATCTCATATAGTGGAGGACTTATCTAAAATCTACATATAAGAAGTGGTAAAAAGGAATGGCATACCAGTTTTGATAGTATTTGACTAAGATCCATGGTTTACTTCTACTTTTTGGAAATCCTTATAGAAATCCCTTGAGACTCATTTGACCATGAGTATGGTGTATCATCCTCAAATGGATGGAAAATATGAACAGATGATACAAACATTGGAAGACATGCTTTGGGATTTTGTAATGGATTTTGGTGGCTCGTGGGAGGATTACATACCATCAGTATAGTTCTCTTATAACAATAATTATCAAGCCTCAATACATATGGATCCTTTTAAAGCATTATGTGGGTGTCCTTTTCATTCTCCACTTTGTTGGGCGGAAACAGGTAAGACTTCACTAGTTAGAACAAGCCTTGTTTAGGAGATAATAAAAAAGATTCAATTGATCATGAAAAGTATGGAGATAGCTCAGAGTCATCAAAAATCTTATACGGGTCATCTTCAATGGCTATTGTTGTTTGAGGTGAGTGATCATTTGTTCTTTAAGATCTCTCCAAGGCTTGGGAATCATCATTTTGGGAATTAGGGAAAGTTATATCCTTGACACATAGGCCCTTTTGAGATAATTGAATGAGTTGGTGAGGTGAAATATCAGTTATATTTTCCACCAAGATTAATTTTAGTGCATAATGTGTTTCATGTATCTCAGTTGAATAAGTATCAACCCGATATTGTCCATGTGATTTGATGGTATAATGTTAACCTAGAGCTAAATAATTCATTAATTCATATGATGATACATATTGTGGATAGTAAATATAAATTATTGTATGAAAAAGAATCAGTCTAGTGTCGATTTTATGGAAACATGGTCAGATTTAGGAAGAAATGTCGTAATGGGAGAAGGATATGGTTGAGAAATGGCCCAAACTCTTTCAGGACAATGGTGGTTTTCAAATTTTCAGGGATGGAATAACCAATGGTGGTGATAATGTATCACCCCCTATTTAAGGTAATTAACCCTTTATTTATGTATTTTAAGTATATAAAGTTATTGGGTTAAGTTTGGAGAGGTTTAGAGGAGTTTTGGAATGTTTTAGGGCTTTTTTAGGAGTGCATAGTTTGATCACAGTTAGTAGAAACCATGAAACACCTTCAAAAAACTATGCAAGGGAAGAAAAAGGTCATTGGACAGGCACACAGTTGGTGCACAGTTTGGCCAAACCGTGAGGCCATCTAAGAGGAACCATACAAGTGTGAACAAAGGGGATGATCAAGGTTGGCACATAGTTCTTCTAACCATGAAATCCAACCATGTGAGGGGTGGCTTAAGGTATTATCACTTGCATGGTTGGTGCAAGGTTTTCCAAACCATGTGGCCTAACCATGTGACATACAAGTGGACCTCCTTAAATTGTGTATATAATCCTAATTCTACCCTTAACCACTTTTTTTTCCCTAGTTTGACCCTAACACAATTTACTCTTCTCCCAAAGTCTGGATAGACCCTTCCTCTTGATTCGGGAGTGATCCGTTGGAAATTCTTAGTGCGTTGGAGGCCCAAATTCCTTGGTAAGTGCCCGTTATTAGTGGTTTCCCTTAGTTTTCTTCTTCCCTCTCTTGGAATCATATATTAAATCTATTGACAATGGATCTATGATGAGTGATGATAATCAGGATGAGATATGGTTGTTTTGATGGTAGTGAACAAGATCTAAGACAGGTTTTGTAAGATCTAATCTGAGTTTTTGAAGTTTTTAGACCGTTATTTGTATTTTCCTAAGTTTGTGAGGTAGTTGGATTCACTCTCGTCTCCTCTTATTAGAACTTTAAGGTTTGATTTCAAATTGATTGAATTTATTGAATTTAATTGTGAAATTGATGTGAAAATCTTGGTAGAAACCCTCTTTATTGATGGTTTGCAAAATTGTGGAAATTGTTTGTTGTACAAAGTGATTTGTTTTATGATTTTAAAATGATGATTTCAAAATATAGTTTTATTTTTATTCATGAAAATGGTTTGATATAAATGTTTTCAATAAAATAAATGTTTTATTGAAATGGATTGATTTGGTTTGTTTGGAATGGGATTTGGTATAAATGGTTAGTGTGAGTTCATGCTTTCAACATGACCCTGAATAAGGGGTGTGTACCATTGCGGTAAAAGAGACGTGACCTTGGATAAGGGGCGTGTTCCATTGGGGAACAAGGAGATTGGACACTTAGTGACAAATTGGTGGACGGACAAGAAACTGCTCATGAGTATATAACTGTCACCTGGGCATGCATGTGTGGTTGTGTGGAATGGAATGGGTTATTCCAAATGGGATTTAAGAAATTGTTTTGAAGGGTTTTATTTGTTTCTTTCCATGTAAAATGGTTTTTATTTGGAAAACTATTCTAGTTTAGAAATGGTTTTAGATTTTATATAATTTTTTAAAATTGATTTTTTAAAATTGTTTTAAATTGATTGATATAAATTGTTTTATATACATTTACTGACATATTATACCCTAGTGGCATGAATAGGGAAGTAATTGGGGAAATCCTATTGAGTTTTATACTCACCCCCTTCTTGGGCACTTAATTTCATTTGTAGATACTGTTTATAAGAACACAGGTAAAGGAAATGTATCTCATTTCTTTAGTGATGTTTCATGATACCTTGGGAATGGATTGTGGAGTTGGAGCTTGGAGCATGTTGGGAGTTGTGGAGTTTATGTCTTGGTTTTCTTTGAGTTGTTGGTTCTATTTTCCACTTTTTACTATGATATCGTTCATGTTTTAGTTTTTCTTTATTTTTAGAGAGTTATAATTTGAGTTGTATTACATTGTTCCCATGCATATTTTAGTGATTTTTTGTTTTTGGTTAACTTGCTATGGTTTTTTTATCTTTAAAGGGTCAATCATACCCTAACTGTTTATGAAGAACTTGGAATTTATTTTCAACCTTTTGTGTCTTGGGGTTGTCACCTAAGGCCATGTATCACCCACCACTTCTCCCCAATCAAATGGGTGAAAGGCATGATATTGCATTATTCTTATGTCAAATGTACATGCGTGATAAATGTTTTGGTAATACTAAATAAAACTTCAACTATAATCATTAAACTTGGAAATTATAAGTTGTTTATTTCTCATCATTGACTTAGGAATTACCCTTTCTCAGCCACTTTGAGAATTCACCTTACTTTTTGTAATCTTTATATACTCACTTGGTTACTGTGTTTTGATAAAAATATGTGACACACACCTATTATCTGATACCCAAAAGATAAAATAAAAAACATCACATAAAATGATGACTATATACCAATTCTAAGTCTCTTCTTGATTCTACTTCAACTCATTATATTTTATCTTCTATAGATTTATCTTAGGACATGTAAAGAAAATAAATTCATGTATGATGATTTTCCTCTTTTCATTGAAGGACACTATGAAGGTTACTTTGGAATTAGACTCATAATTAGAATTTTCACCATGTATTTCTATTTATTCACTATAAAACTAAAGATTATTCTTTCATTTACACTCTTATATACTTGACTATAAGAACCTATTTTTTCATATCAGGTATGGATCATTTTAATCTCTAGTTAATCCCTTGTGTAGTTCTATTTTGGATTTGATTCGGAAACCGTGCCTTAGGGCATGTTGGTTTTTCTTTGGAAGGAAGGTAGAAGGGGATTGGAGTTTGGCTGCAGGTCAAAATCATAACATGTATTAAATAAACAATGTGTATTGGATTATCCAGGCCAATTCATGATATGTATTGGTTTTTTCCCATGGGGAAAAACCTAATATTTACATGACATGTTAAGTATTTACACGTTGTGTAAATGTCGCGAGTCTATTTTAAAGGGGCATAACCCATTTATTTTCCCTCATCCCTCATTTCTTCTCTCACACATAAGACCTCCTTCCAAGTGAAGCTCCCTTTTGTCCTAAAGCTAGTATTTGTTCCCATTCATCCATCTAACCTCCGATCGAGCCACCATTCATCACATTGGAATCACGTCAGTAAGTGATTCAATATGCTGTCCTCTTTTCTTGGTTGATCTTTCTGAATTTTATGTTATTTTGGTGTAATCTAATATGACCTATTTTTAGGGCGTTTGTATCTTTTTTCATTTTCTTCTAATCTGGACCAAACTAAAGGCCAATACTATATAAGTGTTCCTCTACAAGTATAAGGCAGTGTTCTAGTAATTATCCCTCAAGTATTGTTGACTTATATTAGTCATTGTGATGCTGTATACTGAATTCTCCATGCGTTTCCTTAAAAATACACATAACCATTGTTTAATTTGTTATACTTGATGACAATGACCCGATATCCCCTTATTCTTGTTGGGATATGTCGTATTGACTATTCACACACCTTGAGGCATGCCTATGGAATTGTCCCTTTGTATTATAAATTATTATATGACCAAACCAACTTCTATATGGTTTTGGCCTAACTCCTAAATATAATGACTATAAGGAATTGACTGAGAAGTGAGTGGTATGACCATGTCCATGTTTAAATAGACAAAATGGTTACTCCCTTTTCTAAAGTGTAAATGTAAATTGATTATGAAACCTATTAGTCCCTTATACTTATGATACTAGGGTATGGTGTCCCTTATACTTGTGATACATGGGCATGTCATCTTTTATACTTATGATAAATGGGAATGGTATCCCTTATACTTGTGATACATGGGTATGGAATCTATTATACTTATGATACATTGGAATGATGTCCCTTATACTTGTGATACATGGTCATGGCATCCCTTATACTTGTGAAACATGGGCATGTCATCCCTTATACTTGTGATACATGGGAATGGTGTCCCTTATACTTGTGATACATGGGAATGACATCCCTTAAACTTTTAATAATTGGGTATGGTGTCTCTTATACTTGTGATACCTGGGAATGAAATCCCTTATAATTGTGATACTCAAGCATGACGTCCCTTATACTTGTGATACCAGGGCATGGCATCCCCAATTTTTCTTTTTGAGACTCTAGTGACTCGAAATGTACACTTGAGTTACGTCTCAGGTCCTGGATAACACTATGTATGTACATATATGGCTATAAATGTCATTAGGTATATAGTGCATATTATACATACATGAATATTCTCTCATACATATATGTTCATAGTGATATCTATTCAGAGGTTATCCTGACATGGGCCAAAGAAGGTAGTATCATCCCGGTGTCCTTCAGGAACTAGATCCAACCCTTTATAGTTTAATTTTCTGCTATATCATTATTATATCTACACACTGATAATATTATATTCACTAACTAGATACTTCTAGAAACCATTAGTGGTGTCCTATTGAGTATATCTCACACCCTGTTCAGACCATCGTTTGGTACCTAGATAGGATTTGTAGATGTAGGTAGGGATAGGGGAAAGTGCCTGGTTTTCGAAACTCAATTTGATTATAGCATGGGAGTGGGGGAGGACCGAACCAAGCTATGACCCGTGATACTATTTGGATTCATTATTTTAGTATTTTTGGTTATTTTGACATACCTCTGTGTATTTGTGCTTGCTTCCATGGTTTTATGTTCCTTCTTTTTTAGAGACATGACACCGCATCATTTTGTATATGATATTCAATATTGGTAAAGATGACTATTTATTTTATCTAGATTATTTACCTTATGTTGTTATTTGATATTATGCTTTTGTTATTTATTATTTTATTACACGACATTGCTACTCTGATTATTGGGGTATATTCTACCCACTATACCATTATACACCCTTACTTCTGCTCAGTAGCCTCTAGTGTATGAGGAGGCACACCTGAGGTCATGTGACTAATTGAATTGGGGCACCACTTAGTGGCTTACAGTTTGGGACGTTACAAATTGGTATCAGAGGTTTTTTTGCCTTATTATTTTGGGATGGTATAAAGGAGACTAGGATGTTTTGTAATTTGGTAATGAGATTGTTCTTGGGAGTATCTAACCCATGTGCATAGAAAAACGAAATTACTAGGGATGAGAATTGCTGTTTTTTGATTCTTATTATTATATTTGTTTTGATTTCACCATTGGGTGACACACATTATGTGTGATGATTATTATTATGATTGGGGATTTTATTTTATCCTTGGAATGATATGAAAAGGAAGTGTTGATTCATACATCATTATAAGCATGTATAGATTCACACATCATGCATTATGCCATGCTATGTAGGTGCATCTCATTATAAAACAAAATTGGTTACTTAAAGTGACTGTATCTAACTAATAGTGTTTCCCTACATAGATTGGTTTTGATACCTTAAGTAGTCAATTTTCGCACATTGAGTCATGGACCATTGGTCGCATGGACTGAAACATGTTTATTTATGGTTGATATTAAATGAATGCCATATTTTCATTTATAAAGTGTATGGGAATTTATAAATTGGATGTGGTGATCTATCTAATTCAACCATTAAAAAGATTCCATGTAAATAAACATAAATTTAAACTCTGAAATGAAATGGCTACTATTAAATGGATATGCCATTTGAAACTTAAAGGGTGTTTCCTCTATAACTTTCAATTGGAACTCAGTATACCAAGACTCCTAAATTATAGTAAAGAACTTGACCACAAACTAAACTTAGTAGTGGGTAGTAGGAAGTGTATCTTAGATTTCTTATGGTATTTATGTCACCCAGACCTGAATTTAGGAGCAGACAGAGGGGTATGACTTTTATATAGAAAGGATTTTTACCCATTCTATTCTTATACTTGTGTATTATGCCATTATCAAATACTATCTGAGGCATGTGCTTGGAAATTTTATATCTATGCCACTATGATGTCCTCGATCCTTATGCTATAAGGGTGGTGATGGATATGTTTTAGAGGCGGTGGCCCTTGGGTCACTAGTGTTACCTTCGGTATTCCCTCCTGTAGAACATGTTGTTATAACCTACTTGGGTGTTGATGCCCAGTTTCATGAGTGTTTTCTTCAACTTATATATATTGTTCAGGGAGACCAGAAGATTTTCCCTTCTATGGAAGAGTAAATGTGAGAGTTTCAGTAGTAAAATCCACCCACATTTTCAGGGGATGGAATCCCTCATGCCATAGAGTCATGGCTGGAGGCTATACTGACTATCTTTGATCACCTTGAGACACCTAGTGAAAGGAGAGTGAAGATCAATATATATATATATATGCTTTTATATTCTTCTAAGTGATGGTGGGATGTTATTACATAGGACGATCATCATCAGGGTATGTCCTGAGATGGTTTCAGAAAATATTCAATGACTATATCTTTCTTTAGATGCTGAGAGTGGACCGAGCTAGAGAGTTTATACATCTACAGTAGGGTAATATGTCTATAATGGACTATTCTTCTTGGTTCATGTAGTTCCAACACTTTTCACTAATTCTTGTTGGTGATGTGTTGGAGGCAATGATATGTTTTGAGGATGGGCTCATATACACCATCCAATATCAGGTAAATGTCTTCCAATTGACTACCATTTCAGAAATAGTAAAACAGGATCTCATGACTGAGTGAAATCTGAGGGAAGATGGTGGTGTGGTTTAGAATGGTTTAGAACCAAGAAAAGGAGGTGGTTTGACTAGCAGCTGAAAATGTCACTTTGAGACTTCAAGTAGAAGTATTGGCTGCCATATGAAACCCACCGATAGTTATGTGATTTTTCAATAGTGTGGGAATCCAGAGCATAATAGGTTGCAGTGTCCCATAGAACCCTTTGATTATCGAGGTTGTGGAATTTTGGGGAATCTTCAACATTTTTGCAGGACCTTCCCATCCGTGCCTAATAGGAGAGGATTCATATCAACCCCACCTTTAGAAGAAGGATTAATAGCTCCAAGTTAGGCCAGAAGCTAGTCTACCACTATACTTATAGGCCGAGGAGGTGGAAATAGACAAGGTATCCATGATTCAGATACATAGTTCTAGAAAATAGGACCCACTCAGGGTAGTTACGTTGTAGTATGAGGCTATGTATCAGGCCAGATTTATGTAGTGTATTCTATACTCGGGGAGTAGGGTGCCAAACCATCTACAATTCTAGGTACTATTCTAAGAGCCTATACTATCATGTATGCCTTAATCAACATGGTTTCTTCACATTCCTTTATCTCTGTGGCTATTGTGAAAATCCTTGGGCTTAATATTGATTATTTTTGTGGTGTGATGAAACTTGATAATCTATTGGGGATTCTACAAGAGAGTGTATTCAAGTTCAAGGAATTACCCCTTCAGGTAAGAAACTATCATTTGTTATGGGACTTCTTAATCCTTGAGATGAAAGGATTTTATTTCATTTTCAGAATGGACTGGTTAGTCCCCTATCATGATTATGTGTATTTATATCACCATAGGGTATTGTTTACATCACCTGAGGGTGATAGTAACCTTCACAAGGTAAAATATAATGTTCAGGAAAGTAGAGATGGACTATAGCATCGTTGGATGGGTGGAGTGACTTCCTAGATTGCTAGACTATATATGGATGATCAAGTAATACATCATACTGATTTCTATCCTATATTAGATCATTTTAGGGATGTATTCCCTAAATAATTTTCTAATTTACCTTCTGAGTGAGAGGTGGAGTTATCTATTGATATGGTTTTTAGAGCTACAAAAGTGTGTATTCCTCCTTGTAGGATATCCACTACTAAATTGCAGGAGCTCAAGAGAAAACTAGAAGATTTATAAGCTACAGGTTTTATATGACCTAATACTTCTCCCTAGGGTTCACTAATACTTTTTACAAAAAAGGTAGATGGAACCCTGAAGATTTTTGTGGATTATTAAAAGTTAAATCATCATATTATGAAGAACCAATATCCTTTTCTTCATATATATGAACTCTTTAATCAACTTTAAGGAGATCAGGTTTTCTCAAAGATTGATTTTAGGTTAGGCTATCACCAGGTATTTGTTAGACCTTTAGACATACCTCATACAAATTTCCATAATAGGTATGGTATTTATGATTATATCATTATGCCATTTGGTCTTGAAAATGTGCCATCAATTTTTATGGATCTGATGAATTGGGGTTCCCACCTATATTTGGATTCATTTATGGTAGTTTTCATGGAAGACATCTTAGTGTATTATAATACTTGACACAACCATGCTAAATATATTGAGATCATTCTGAATACACTAAGATAGCATCAATTATGTGATAAACTCAGAAAATTCCACTTTTTGATCGATAAGGTGCATTTCTTAGGTCATATTATCTCAAATTTCAAAGTTTCTATTGACTTAGAGAATGTGAGAGCCATAGTTACCTATGAGAATACCAAGATTTTTTTTGACATATATAGTTTCTTGGGGATTACTGGATACTATAGACACTTTATACAGGCCTTTTAATGCCTAGAAACACCACTCATAGGTTTAAATAAAAAGGGTGTGAAGTTGATATGGTCATAAGCCTGCAAAACAACCTTTCAAGAGATAAAAGTGAGATTGAATTCTGCACTGATCATAATTCTACAAGAGTTGGGAAGAAGCTACACAGTCTATTGTAATGCATCAGGTATCAGGATAGGAGAATTTATGATGAATGATAATCGATTCATGGAATACGAGTCTTGTTAGTTGATACCATCTAAGAGGAATTACCCAACACATGATCTCGAGATGGAAGCCATGGTTCATGCCTTGTGTTTTTGGAGACATTAATTTCTTGGAGAGAGTTTTTTTGGTTTTTACAGACCATAAAAGCCTCAGGTATATTTTTACACAATGTGGCTTGAACCTAAGAAAATGAATGTGGGTTTAATACCTACAATCCTTTGATTTTTATTTTTCTTATACAACTGGAAAGTGTAACACTATAGCATATTACTTGAGTAGGAAGACTTAGACACAGGCGGTGTAGGAGGCTAGTAATGAGTGGAAGCTTTTGGATCTATTCTCTAAGATGCATTTAGAGATATAGGAACATCATGGTAATCATACCCTTATAACCTTAGCAGTAACCTATTCACTTTTGGAGAGAGTGAAGATGATGCAGTTATCAGATCCAGAGGGCTTAGTCCTAAGGGAGAGTGTTTCAAGTGATGACTCACTGCCAGGTTGGATCATTGATAAGGATGAGATCTTTCACATCCATGGATGTGTTTGGGTTCCTACATATATCTAGGTAGAGTTGATATGAGAGTCACATGCTTCTACCCGGGTGGTACATCCTAGGATTATGAAGATATACCTTGATTTATGTTACCAATACTGGTGGTCAGGTATAAAAACGGAAATAATTGGTTTTATTAATCAGTTTTCTACCTGTCAGTAGGTGAAGGAAGAGAAATAATGGTCAGTAGGGAATTTATAGCCATTTCCCATTCCTGAGTGGAAATGGAATGATTTCATCATAGATTTTGTGACTAGATTACTGAGATCCCCTTTAAAAAGTGATGCAATGTAGGTGATCTTTGATAGGCTCATGAAGGTATCCCGTTTCTTATATATTAGAGAGTCTTTATCAGTGTATGATCTTGGGAGACTTTATGTCCATGATATTGTATGTTTACATGGGGTCCATTTTACTATATTTTCAAATAGGTATGCTCATTTCATGTTGAGGTTAGAGAAGGGGTTACATAAAGATTTGGGTATACAAGTACTTTTGAGCACAACCTTTCACCCTCAGACCAAAGTTTAGTTAGAACAGATGATACTTGTACTAGAGCACATGATTCAAGAATTCATCCATGATTTTGGAGGTTCTTGGGAGAAACATATACCTCTTTTTTGATTTCACATATAGTAACAAATTTCAGGAGATGATATAGATGGATCCCTATGAGGATTTATATGATAGGCCATATCATTCACCTATGTGCTAGTTAGAGGTAGGGTAGGTAGCACTACTTGGACCTTGTCTCATTCAAGAGACCTTAGAGTAGGTTTATTTTATTAGGAAGTGAATGGGTACAACTCAGTATAGGAAGAAGTCATACACTAATTGTTGTCATTGACCACTAGAGTATGAGGGTAGGGATAAGGTATTCTTACATGGTTCAACTAAACTAGGGAATCAATGGTTTAAACAACAAGGGAATATTTAAACTCATTTTTTTGGACCTTTTGAGGTTATGGAGAGAGTCAGTCCAGTATCATATCAGTTGCAGTTACCTGAGAGGTACCAAGCTACGCATGGCGTCTTCCATGTTTTACAACTTTGCTGGTACTATTCAAATCCGTATAATATCTTTCATCCTAATGAGTTTGAGTTAGAGGTAGATGCGTCCTTTGAAGAGAATCATATATGTATTGTGGAACATATAATTAAGGATATCTGAGGTAGGTTGGTTCCTCTAGTATGGGTGCTATGGGAGCATGGATAGGTATAGGATGAGACCTGGGAGTGAGAGGCCAACGTATGTGCTCAGTGGATGAAGTTGTTCTCAGACGAAGCTTTACCACCCTTAGAAGGGAAACTTGGGGATGTGTTATTTTAATGGGGAAGACTATAAAAACCCAAATTTTCATATTAGGTATGAATCCTTTTAATCTCTAGTTAAAATCTTGTTAAGTTATCTTTTGGATTTGATCTAGAAGTCGTGCCTTAGGGTAAGTTGGTTTTTATTTAGAAGGAAGGTAGAATAGGTATAGAGTTTGGCTGCAGGCTAAACTCACGATGTGTATTAAATACACAGCATGTATTTAATACAAAATGTGTAATGGCATGACTAGAACAATTCACGATGTGTATTGGTTTTTTACCATGAGGGGAAAATTGGAGATTTACATGATGTGTAAAGCATTTACATGTTGTATAAATGTCTTAGGACTATTTTAACATTGAATAACCCTTTTCTTTTCCCTCACCCCTCATTTATTCTCTCATGCAAAGGATCTCCTTATGAGTGAATATCTCTTTTAGCCTAAATCTAGGATTTGATCCCATTCATCCATCCGACCTCTGATTGAGTCACCGTTCATCACGTTGGAAGTGCGTCAGTAAGATCTTAAATCTACTATTGTATTTTCTTGGTTTATCTCATCGAATTTTATGTTATTTTGGTGAAAGTCAGTATGCCCTATTTTTAGAGAGATTTATTTTGTATAGTTTTCTTATGATTTGGACCAATCCAAAGGCTGATATTGGACAAGTGTTCCTCCATAGGAATAAGATAGGTGGTCTAGTAATTATCTCTCAAGTATTGTTGCCTTATATTATGCATCGTGATGCCACACACTAGATTTTATGTGTGTTTCCTTAAAATTAAACATAACCCTTGTTTAATTTTTTATACTTGATATAAATGACCCAATATCCCCTTATTCTTGTTGGGATAGGTCCTCTTTACTATTGACACCCCTTGAGGTGTGCTTAAGGATTTTCCCCTTAGTATTATAAATGATTTTGTGACCAAAACATCTTTTATATGGTTTTTTCCTGACTCTTGAATATAATGACTATAATAAATTGATTGAGAATTGATTGGTATGACCACATCATGTGTTTAAATAGAGACAATGGTTATATCATTGTCTAAAGTGGAAATTTCAATTGATTATGAAGCCTATTGATCCCTTATACTTATGATATTAGGGCATGGCGTACCTTATTATTGTGATACATGGGCATGACGTCCCTTGTACATGTGATACATGGGAATAATGTCCCTTATAATTGTGAGGCACGAAAATGGCATCCCTTATACTTATGATACATGGGCATGGCATCCCTTATACTTGTGATACATGGGCATGGTATCCCTTATAATTATGATAAATGGGCATGGAGACCCTTATACTTGTGATATATGGGCATGGAATCCTATATACTTGTGATACATGGGCATGGTGTCCCTTATACTTGTGATACCTAGGCATGGAATCCCTTATACTTGTGATACTCGGGCATGGTTTCCCTTATACTTGTGATACTCGGGCATGGAATACCTTATGCCTATGATAACTGGGCATGGTGTCCCCTATTTTTCTTTATGAGACTCTAGTGACTAGATATGGATGCTAGAGTTATGCCTTGGGTCATGACTAACACCACATATATGGATATAAAAATCATTATGTATATATCTTATATACATATATACAATCATATACTCTCATACATATACGTTCATGATGATATCTATTTAGAGGTTATCCTGAAATGGTTCAAAGCAGGTAGTGTCAACCTGGTGTCCTTTAGGAACCAGTGCCAACCCGTTAAAGTTTACTTTGATGCTATACTATTATTATATCTACACAGTGATCATATTATATGCACTTACTAGATACTTGTAGACACTATTGGTGGTAGCCTACTTAGTATATATCACACCTTATTCAGGCCGCCATTTGGTACCCAGATAGACTTCATGGATGTAGTTAGGGATAGGGGAAAGGCCCCAATTTTCGATAATAGATTTTATTATAACATGGGAGTGAAGGATCATAGGACCAAGCTATAGATCATGATTTTATTTGTAGATAGACTTTTGGTATTTTTGATTCTTTTGATATACCTATATGTATGCGTGCCTGCTGCCACTGTTTCCTGTGACTTTTTGTTTATAGACATGAAATTACATCATTTTGTACATGGTATTTGATATTTTCATAGATGACTATTTGTTTTATCTATATAATTTACCTTCCATGGTTAGTTGATATTATTCTTATGTTATTTATTCATTTATTACATCACTATGATACTCTGATTATGAGGGTATAGTCTCCCTAATGTACCACCATGGACCCTCGCAGCTAATCGACAACCTCTGAAATACGGGGATGAACACTTGAGGCTATGTGACTAACTATCTTAGAGAACTGCTTAGTGGATTCTAAGTTGAGACTTTACATTAATGAAGGTTACCCAACAGATAATGGAGCATCTTTCTCCATACTATTTGTTTTATGACCTGAAACTAGAGTAATTGGGTGATAAGAATATGAGAATGGTATGTATTGAATGATCATGAAACATATTTCAATTTACACATGTTTAGTGTAATTATAATCTAATTCAGTTCCCAATTCACTTTCTCCTCATAGACTTATTGGAGTTGAGATAACATGTGAAACCATCTATGTCATGATTCTTTTTTCACAACACATTGGACATTTATGATAGTATTATGATGTAAACATCAAATTCATCATCCATGTGTCTCCTATAAGATTCTTTTTTACCCTTTCTTAATGAGGTGGCTCAACAGGTAGTGGGGACTCAAGCACTTAGAATTTCCATTCACATCATAGTACTTTGCACAAGCATTTATGCTACACTTGGGAATTCATGTTGTTTAGGACATGTTATTTTTTATGAATTGAACATAGTAAACTTGTGGTATTATTAGATATTATTATATAAAATAAAACTTAAGAATATTATTACTTTTATCTTGATTACCGGTTATTAGACATTATAGATGTTATTATCTTAAATGTCAACCACTATTTTATTAAATTTTAGTATGCCTAAACTACTAGATTCAATATACTTAGTTTCTTGAGTATTATAATGTAAAGGGTCCATAAATCATATCCCCATAGTCCAAAATATGGCTACACCACTAGAAGAGTCTCAATATAGGTTTTTAACTGGCCAACTACATTAACTCGCTGCTCCTTGATCTATTGAGTGGAGTCCCATATCATGTAAAGGATAACCTTTAATTTCTCAAAAATTTAACTCTAAAGTTTCAACACACTATCTATGTATATTTATTTGTTTTCATATTTAGTTAAGTCAACCCACCACTCAAATAATAACTCTCCAGTAGTATGAGACACCCGTAACTAGGTCTGACGAGCACCTTGTACAATTAGTTTTGTTCAAAATTAAGTGATAGAAGACATTATGGATTAATATTTCTTTGAGGGTCATTTTTATTATTGGTGAATGTAATAATTTTATATTTACCTTGTTTATTATAAAAGAACACGCTGTTGATACTACTTGAGAAAGTAACCAAAAATACTATGAAGAGAACTCCATATATTTCAGATCCCAAATCAAGGTTCAAAGAGTACAAAGGAAAATAAAAAATACTCCCAAAGATCTTCATGATGGACTAGCTTCACAGGCCTACGCGGTGGAGTTGCGCGGCTGACCTACGCGGCAGAGCTCCGTGCCAGAAGATGTTTGTGCACCTACACGGAGTACCTGCACGGCGGAGCTGTGCGAAGTACCTACGTGGGAAAAATTTCTTCAGATAGGCCTCATATGTGCCTATAAATAGAGCCCTTGGGCTCCCCATTTTACAACTAAAAAAAGGTTAAAAAGATTCTCTGAAGCTCCCATTTCATATCTCTTTCTCCTAGATCCCTGAAATTGTCTCAGGTAGCTCTATAAATTAGGAGAGAAGAGATAATTAAACAGGATGATCTTGTTTTGAAAGTCTTTTTACAAATTTTACATAGGTTTGGTTCTCCCATGTAAAACACATTCTTCAGTCATCATTCATACATGTGCGGCATACCTGCGCGCCATACATACGTGGTATACCTACGCGGTATATCAACACGGGGTACCTATGCGGTATACTTACGTGAGGGACCTATGAGACTAACTCAAGTACCCTTTTTTAAAGCCATTAAGGGTAGGGTATCTTCTTCCTTGGTCCCCATATCTGAAAGGGACTAAGTTGAAACCTCCACAAAAACCTCCTGACTTATCAATCCTTTGGGAAAGGCACATCAGTGTGTCTCCTATTTGGGTTTGTATTTCCGCAGTCATAGGTTTCCCACATTTGTTTCACAATGGGGTTAGGATTCATGTAATGTCTATGGGTTTCTATATCCGCAGTCACATAGACCTTTCTCCTAGAAACAGTGTTGGGAAGTTCCCGGTTTGGAGGAGGGTTTGGGTCCTAACCTCACCCTTCTCAAAGAGGCGACTCAAAACCTCAGGTCTCTGGTAGGGAAGGTACACTTCACATTTTATTTTCCACACAAGAATAGGAGAAGTCTCCCTCCCTTACTAGGATCAATTTTAGGGAAACCATCCTGTTGTAATCCCCTCACATTTACCCCTTCCTCCTTCCATTGAACCCTTTTCCAATGTGAAGAGAATAGAGGGAAGGCTCGTCGCCTCACCCTCTTCCATGGTCACCTCAACCTAGTTCACCTTCGACATCGTAGGTACACTGTCTTCCACCAACAGAGGAAGAAAAATTTGGAAGTGTGAATGTCATTTTTGAATATTTCACATCCTCTTGTTTATCGCACTGAGCATGACTCACATGGTCTTAGAGATTTGTCATGATTACAACATGTGCACAAACACTCATTAAAGTAACTACGAGAAATCTGGTTCCTATTAAAACCAGGATATGTAGGAATCTCTTTCAGTTCACGAGCTCACTGGATATCCTCTTCATGAATCCAACCATAATTCCCCCAATTTGGGAATCCTCCTTAAGAAATAAGCCCCAAATTCAATCCTCAAATCATCAAGGCATCCTTTTCAGGAAGTAATCCCAAACTCATTTCTCTCAGCGGATGATACTCTCCTATGAGATTTATAAAACTATGTGGGATTTGATTACCATTAATATGGGATATGTAGGAATCATCCTTGAGGTTCAAACCCAACACTTAAAATAAACCCTGTTTTACTTGGGCCATATTCCCAATAGGGTCTGATCCTACTTGGAAACCTATATCCTTTACAAAGTTCCTTGGGCTGCTTCAGCATAACTCCCACACTACGTTTCAACTAAGAACCTTCCTCTTAGAGGTCCTTATCACATGAACTTAAAAGATATGATGTGTCCTATTAAGTGGCACCGAACTACGAGGGTTATGATTCCATTCACAAGGATACATATATAGCTTATTTTATGGTCATGATCCCAAGATCAAAACAAACCTTCATCTCCCTGGATGATAATAAATTCCTGAGTGCCCCACTGAGTGGATTAAAAACCAGTATCATCACAACAATGATTAAAATAATCTCTAATCGTTATATTAGAGGATACCATTGATGGAAAACCTCGAATACACACAGATGTTTCCATTAATGAATAACCTTGAATGCATACTGATGATTCTAAATTTTACACATGTTAATAAGTGATGGTAAATTTCAATGGATACTTATGATATACTTGGTCAATTAATAAGGATTCATGAAAATATCTTAAATTTACAAAGAGAGTCCTAGATTAGATAATAATTCCCCCCAAAAGGGTGTGATGAGTCTGACCTCCCATACTCTTGACCAATGCACATTCTTAAGTATCATAAAGTTCAAACTTAAAGAACACCTACCTTTGGAAAGTAGGTACCCTTTGGATAAATAACTATTGGAAGTTTCCAGTTCCATAAATAAATCCAATGGAAACCACCTGGAAATAGTGTTTCTTAAAACTAGAACACATGTTTCAAGGAACTATGAAACAAAAATGGTGAACCCGACGTGAATCCTTAACCAAGTTAATAATGTTACCCACATGTTAGGCCCATATAATTTTATAAAGGAAGGCCATATAAAGGAATTAATCATGCATGTATCCATCTAAAAAGATGTTGTTTTAATAGATCTTGTTGTTATATTCAAGTTTTCCACTGAACTCCCTTCAATCCAAAGAATGACTTTCTCCAAGACAACATTTGTGAACTTCCCGACCGCTGCTCAAGCTGGATCTCCATCTAAGAGTAGGACATCATCACCAAACCAACATATTCAACATTGGGTCTATAATGTGATGGTAAAGGAATATCACCATCATGGTAAAATCCCGACTTTGGAGGCTACTCGATAGGCCCTCCAGGTCAAAAACAATCCTCGATCATCTAGCCAACGACAAACAATGATCAAGAAGCAAACGATGCCAACCACCGTCTCCAACCATTTAGGGTCTTTATCCCCAAAACACAACAATAAATCCCTCCCATACTATAGGGAGGTGGATCAATAGGTCACTCAAGGCCTCAATTCAAGAATTCAGGAGTCCTTTTTGAGGATTCCCATCAGTAATTTCCGCCAGAATGATGCGGTAGTGTACCCCCAACGTGATGGGGATGTTGCCTCTGGACATTTGGCCCATGTCTCTCAGACCCGGGAACATAAGAAGAACCACCAGGGACAACATCTAGTTAATAGGGAGCAGGTTCTCACCTCTGCCTCCTCTGTAGAAGTCCATCAATTTAACTTGATGGCAAACAACAAGCAGGTACATACCCCCATCCGTCCTAATTTTGCTGCTCAGCAGGCTCGTCTGACTGCATTTAAAGAAGCCCTCCAATCTAATGTGGTGGAAACTGGTAAACAGGAACGTACACCTGTTTACAATCACCAATTCTTTCAGCAGTCTCATCTTCTAGTATTGAAGGATGTCCATCAACCATACTTGACGAAAAACAGCCAGAAGGCACATACACCTGCCAATGTTCATCAATCCTACCCACAGTCTCGTTTGGTAGCACCCAGAGAAGCCAGTCGGAAAGCTCTGATGACAAAATTGGAGCAGACCCAAATCTATACCCCCATGCATAACTAATCCAAGGCATGCACATATACCTACCCATGATAACCACTTTTCCCAGCAAGTGGCCCCAAATAAGTATAAGAGAACATCCAATAAGAAGTCTCGCCAAACATTTCTAGAAAATCAAGAGCTAAGCTGTGATGTGGCTCCTCTTAATGATAGAGTTCTTGAATCCCTCAGACATTTATCTGTTGCTGCTAAAGATCCTATCATCTCATTACCAAATTATGGGAGTGTTAGTTGTAATTCTGAAGTTCCTCGTTAGACACTTCATCATGAAGGCTTGCTTCATGAAAATTCGGTCAATCCAGAGTGCCTATATCTAGATGAGAGCCACGAAAACCCTCCATGTGGCTAGAAGACCAAGGAGAAAGAGGATTTATCCCTTTCTGTAATCCATCATGGAGATCCTCCCCATGATGGAATTCACTGTGAAAGACCTCTCCACAGTAGTATTTCAATTTGGCAAGAAAATTCCATAATTGAAAATGTAGCGATGAGAAATCCCTCCTATCTCGAGGAACTTGAAAACACAAAGCCAGTCATGTATGATGCCTTGTCATTTACGGGTGAAAAACTTTCTCAACCAGAAGAAGGATTAAGGGAATGGTCATTCTATGAACCTTTTTTAGGCCATTTATCTTCTAATACATAGCATCCACTCTGGTCAGATCAAGTGGATAAACCTCTTGTGAAAGATGATGAAGATGTGTTAAACATGAGGAAACAATTAGCTAAAAGAGAAATCCCAGTCATGTTCTGGACTTTGGAAAATTCTCAGTATAACATTCCTGAATTGATAATTGAAGATTTCATTCATGACATTCGTCTCAACTTATGGAAAACTCTTCATCATTTGAAAACCAAATTCTTACCATATGATGAATACTAAAATCATGTAAAGGTAATAGAAGGGTTACAACGCCAAATTAACTTGGCATATCTCTCAATTTCCCAACATCCAATGGTTGAAAAATAGAAGTCAACCCTTCAAAACACATGTCTCAATTCTCTAAAGAGGCTACACCAGTTAATTTTTGATTCCCCATCTAATGTTCATATTAGAGGATGGGGTGCATATGGAGCATTGCATTTCACTATACTCCAAAATCAGCAAAGTCCGCCAAAAGTGGTTTCATGCAATGTTATTGCCCATGGTCAACCACAATCAATAGGTTTTCTATGTAATCAAATGTGCACTCAAGAACAGGACTCAATCAGTTCTCATCAGAATCAGGTTCAATGAAAAGAAGTTATTGAGCTACTTTTACATCAAGCATATGAGAATCTTGAACGAGCATCCCATTTAGAGGATTTCAGGCGTCATAGGATGAAAATATTTGAAATATCACAACAATATTTTGAAACAGGTGATTTAAGTGATTGTCATATGATGCACCCAGCTAATGTTCAAACCAAAATCCACAAAATCAAAAGATCAGTTGCATGAATTTAATCCATTTTAGTTCAAGAATCACCCCAGATTACAAGGTTGGGGGCACATTTAATTCAACCTTCAAGTTCATTAAATAATGTCCAAATATTTGAAGAAGAAGAACTGGATCATCCCCAGCCTGCAGGGTTGAGGGATTTTTTCACATATGCAATCCCCTCCTCATCAGAAGTCAATTTTCTCCCAATTAGGGAAGAATCCAGAAGGAAAGCATACAACTAAACTATACAAGGATTCCCTTTGGGTTACTATCTGCCAAACATTTCCATGGAATTATTCATACAGGAGAACATAGTCTTGTGAAAGATACAAAGGGAGACGATCTAGAAGGAGCACTGGAAGAATTCCATCAATGAATTATGTGTCAGTGAATGTTATTAACACAATTGTAGAAGATCCTCCAGAAAATAAGTCCAGTTTAGGGGACTCAGAAGATGAAGTTCTTGTCCATAATATGGTACACACCAAGGAAAATTAAGAAAGTGTGCATACCCGAAATCAGAGGCTTACCCAGAATCTAGGTATGCCTTCAAATAACCAACTCCCCCATCTACAAAAGGCATATAACAAGGGGAAAGGTAAAATTGAGACTGCATATCACTTTTCCACTGGATAAGGTCAATCTCTTTCGCTTGAAGATAGATTTTCACAGCAAGAATAGGAAACGAAGGAGTTGAAAAGACTCAACACAGAGTTACTTCGAAATAGAATTTCTGCTAGACAGTATCCCCAGGTACGTCCTCAACTTGAAAATAATGTATAATCTCCTTAGAAAAGAGGTTTTTTAGTAACTACTGATGTAGATAATTAATTCCCTCCATTGGGTATACAACCAAGGCAAGTATCAGTACCACCATCAGTGGTTTTACCAGTCACTGCACCAGCTCAAGCTCCAATTGCTATACCTGCACAGGTTGTAGCTCATTCGGATGTTCCCTAAATGCTTATGAAAATAATTGAGGCATTAACAGCTCTATTATAAGCTGTGGAAGAACGACGTGCACCAGTTCAGATAGAAAATAGAGATTACCCTGAATGGGTGGATGCAATTCCTCCCCCACCAAATTTTTTGAATACCACATTCCCAATCTTTAATGGTTTGGAAGATTCAGAACAACACTTAACACATTTTGTTTCTCATTGTGATCCCATGATGGGAACTTCTCAACAACAAGAAGTAGTTAAGCTTAGGTGTTTTGTACAATCATTATAAGGACCAACTTTTGTCTGGTATACAAGTTTGTAATCTCAGTCAATTACTGGATGGGAAGATCTCCGTCAGAAATTCATTCTCCAATTTATCTCAATGCTACCAAAGAAGAAAGTTTTTTATCTTACCAATTGTAAATAGAAGGAGAATGAAAGAGTTTCAGATTTCATTGCATGATAGAAATGATTAACATATTCCTTAAGTCTAGCACTCCCTAAAGAAGAATTTCTGCAAATCTGTGTGGAAAATCTGCGTGACGAATTACACACACCATTGATCCTTGTGGAATACAAAGGTGGGTTTTGAGACCTTACTTCAGTCGCTTAACAAATAAAAGATTCTATTATAGAAACTAAGGATAAAATTTGTGTAATTCGATCACCTCCAGGAAGGAGGATATGAAAGGCAGAAGCTGCTACAGTCACACTCAAGCAGGCACCTGTACCTACTTCTACTTCAAGACCTTCATCATACCGAAGGGCTCCATTTCCTGAGCATCATCAGCAATGACCACCTCATCAAGATGATCAAAGAGATCAAAGGCGGAAATAGTTTGAGGAATTAAAGAATAAAGTTTATTCTTTTAAGAATGAACAAGTTCCTGGTTACTTCATCTTATCCTTAGAAAACAATTTAGTTCAATTTCCAATGTCAAAAAATCCAAAAAAAGATAGAGATGAATATCATCTAAATTATTGTCCCTTTCATTAGATGTTGGGAAACCCCATTTAGAAATGATTTGTTTTCAAAGACCTTCTGAAAAAGATGGTAGACTCTGGACAAGTGAAATTGAAAAGTTCATCAGCTTAAGTAGAATGTGTTACTTCTACCAATCCAAAGGAAGAGGGAGAATGACAAGAGGTTAAAAGTAAAAATGTGCAAAAATATGATGATTGGATGATCAGAAAAAGGATCAACTGGACTCATGCTATTTTACAAACATAGTTGAAACAACCAATTGTGTCTTCTGCCTCTCTTGGTATAACAAAACCATATTTATCAAAAGTCCATTTCTCAAAAAATTATAGTGATGATAAAGACAAAGAGCAGTCAGAAGAAGATGAGCTCGTATCAAGGCCAAAGTTGTCCTTGACCCTAACAGATTTTATTCCATCTGTTTCAAAATAATAGGCACCACCCCGCTAAATGGTACAACCATAATTAACCTATCAAGAAGAATCTTTGTCAGATGAAGAATTTATCTTTAGTTCTATTAATGTTATCTATATAATGGATCCTTATACCGATGGTGATTCTGATTATAGTGATCCAGAATTACTTGTACCTAATTAGGGAACAAGAGGAAGGGGCCAAGGTCAAGGATACAGGGGAAGATGTGGAAATTCCATAAACCACCATTTTAATTCTACCCCTGCTCGAACCATATATGCAGCATAAACTCGTGGAAGAGCCCTTCAGCGGGCTCAACAGGAACAAGGAATTTATTCCATGAAAGACGAGTTCAGTTCTGACATAATTATTTTTGAAGACCGATTAGAAGCCACACCATCTTCTTCTCAGCAAATGGATAGACTTAGTCAGTCTAATTTACCAAAGCCAGTAGTATTTCCAGCTTCTGCTCTGACATAGAGTACATCTATATCAGAATCATCAACTTCCAAATCACCTTCAAAACCACATCTCCATGCTAGAAAAAACAGACCTTTGGACCAAAAGTATGATGTCTTGAAACAATTGTCCCAAGTACCATCCAAGTTATCAATTTTGGATACTTTGAATCTATCAAAATATCTTTGAGAATCACTCATTGAGGCCTTGTTAAGTCCTCTAGAATTTGAAACCGAAGTTGCTGCTGCTGAGGTTTACCGTATAGAGAATGATCCTACAGAATTTCATGCAGTCATATCTTTTACAGATGAAGATGAAGATGATGTTGTGCATGGGAATATCAGACATTTGTATCTTTCTGGAAAGGTCAATGACATAGATATCCGACGAGACTTCATTGATAATGACTCCGGGGTCAACCTCATTCCCATTTGTACACTTCATCGATTGGGCTTGAATGAATCTGACTTATCTCCTTCGACTTTAATGTTGAGAGGATATGACAAGAATGAACAAGAACCTCTGGGTGAAATTACACTCATAACACAGTTTGAAGATCTTGTGTCTAATTCATATTTCATGGTTGTTTGTCTGGACATAGCCTTCAATATTCTGCTTGGAAGGACTTGCCTATATCAACATGCAACCATACCCTTTTCATACCACTAATGTCTGAAATACTGTTTCAATGGTCAAATCAGAACATTGTATGGTGATAAGTCTCCTTTCATAACATGATAATCTCAATACATTGAGGCAGAGTTTTATCACACAAAAGGAATAAAGCCCATGGCAAAGGAGATAACTAGAGTTAATGCTCCAAGTGGACTAGAAAAGATCCTAGAAAATCCATTCATACATTTGAGTATAGATTATGTGTTACACATAAATCAAATTGAAAGGGTAAAACCATTCCTAAATACTGATACAGTAACTTCCATAATGTCAATTATAGCAATTGAGCTAGACGACATAGAAGAAATTATTGATACACCAAGCAATGATGAAATCCTGAATGGAGATGTTTTTATATCATATGCTGAACTACAATAAGCCTCTACTTCGTTAACCAGAGTAGAATAGATAGTGGTAATTCTATAGGAAGACAAAGATGTTGATTCTCAATCCATCAATCCCTCTTTATTACCACATGAAGACCCTTCGTCATCAATAAGGTCAGATATGGTGACCTTTTATTCGGGATGTTCAAATACAGATTTCTCCCCTAACACTAGAAATTTTTCCTCATCATCTACAATGCAAGTGGAAACAGAAGAGGTAATACATATTGAAGAAGAAGAGGAAGATATCGGGGATGATCCTCCAACATTTGAAGAAGGTGTCTCTACCACCGTGGATGAACTCAGAGAAATAAATATAGGTATGGAAGAAGATACATGCCCTACTCTAATTAGTGAGACCATGAACTCTAAAGAGCAAGAGGTGTATACTTACTTTTAAAGCAATATTGAGATATATTTTCTTGGAATTATACAGAAATTCCAGGTCTTAATTCTGATGTATCCACCCATCATCTGGGTTTTCCAGAAGAACATCGTGGATTCAAGAAAGCAGCAAGAATGACACACCCAACTCATGCCTCTAAAATTGAAGTTGAAGTTGATAAGATTATAAAGGCTAAGTTCATCAGGGAAGTTCAGTATCCCAAATGGCTGGCCAATATTGTCCCAGTGAAAAGGAAGAATGGGCAAATTAGATTATGCATTGATTTCATAGATCTTAACTAGCATTTTCCTAAAGATGATATCCAGTTTCGATTACCGAACTTCTAATTGATGTGAAAACTAGTTATGAATCTCTTTCCTTCATGGATGGATACTCTGGGTATAATCAAATCTGAATAGACCTAGAGGATGAAGAATCTACAGCCTTTAGTGCCCCTCAAGGTGTGTTTTGCTATCGGGTAATTCTCTCTAGCTTAAAGAATGCAGGTGTAACATATCAACATGCCATGCATCATATCTTAAAACCCTTCTTAGGGAAATTTGTTGAATGTTATGTGGATGATTTAGTGGTCAAATCCAGACAATGTTCCAATCAATTGGCTAATTTAGAGACTATATTCAATAAACTTCAGCAACACAGTTTGAAGATGAATCCCTTGAAATGTGCTTTTGGGGTAACCTCAGGAAAATTCCTTGGCTTCATTGTACACCATTGTGGTATCGAAGTTGATCCTGAGAAAAAAAATCAACCCTTGGTATGTCACCTCCTTGAAATTTTAAAGAATTAAGAGGAATACAAGGACACTTGGACTATATTCGGCGCTTCATCGCCAATTTGGCAGGTAAGTGTTTTCCCTTCACCATATTAATGAAAAAGGGAGTTACCTTCCAATGGACTGAAGATTTCCAAGAAGAATTTGATACCCCCAAGAAATATCTATTGAGTCCACCAGTATTGATGTCGACTATTGAAGTAAGACCACTTGTTCTCTACGTAACAGCTTTAGAGAAATCACTAGGTGCCTTCCTCACCCAAAAGAATGATGATGGGAATGAAAAAAACCTTTACTATCTCAGTCGCACTATTCTTGATGCGGAAACATGATATTCAAATACTGAAAAGTGTTGCCTGGAATTAATCTTTGTAGTTCATAAATTTAGACACTACTTGCAACATCATGAGGTCCAATTGGTATCTCGTAATAACCCGATCAAATTTACCCTTAGTCATCCTATGCTTACAGGGCATCTGTAATGGTGGGAAGTTATTTTGTAACAGTTTGATATATAGTTTGTGCCTCAAAAGGAAATAAAAGGCCAAGATCTAGCTAATTTCTTTGCTGAGCATCCATCTGCGGAAGATACATCGTTTAATACCAAACTTCCTGATGAATAGTTCTTCTATATTCAAGATAATTCCCAAACATGGGAAATTTATTTTGATGGTGCTTCCAGAAGTCCAATAGGGAAGAGACTGGAAAACCCTAAACTCAACAAGGTTGGATTAGGAATTGTCCTTATTCCCCCAAAAAAGGTAGTATTGCCTTATTCTTTCCTATTATCAGAAGGTGGTACCAACAATGAATCATAATATCAAGCTCTCATTGTAGGTTTGGAATTGGACCTTCAGGTGAAAATAGATCATTTAAAGGTAAAAGGTGATTCATAATTGGTAATAAAACAAATCAATGGGGAATATTCTATCATAAAATAAGAGTTAATACCTTAGTGTGATTACGTCAGAGAGTTAATGGATGAATTTACCTCATAGCTGACATTGTCCTATGTACCGCGATCACAAAATGCCCAAGTAGATGCACTGGATAATGAAAATATAGCCTTGGGAGATCTAAATTGAGATGAAACAGTTATCAGCATAACCCATCATCGTGTGGTATCACCTTTTGTTCAAACCAGAAGGGACAAAATTAATGAAATTTTCCCTATTTCTGAACCATATGGCCATACCATGGGATAGAGAACATCCATCATGGAATATATTCAAAATGGGGTACTTACACCAGATAGGGCTAAGAAGGAATAGATCTGATGACGAGCAGCCAATTTTACTCTTTATGATAGTCCAGACCACCAAAAGATCCTTTACAAGTGAGGCTTTGATGGAATTCTCCTCAGATGTATTGATGGAGAAGAGACCACAACTATCATGAAAGAAGTACATTCAGGAGCCTGTGGTGCCCACCAATCTGGGCACAGACTCTCTGATCAGATCTGAAGGCTTGGATATTTTTGGCCTTCAATGATGTAGGATTGTATAGATTTCACTAAAAAATGTAATCCCTACCAAATATATGCTAATTTCATTCATCAACCCCCAGAGTTTCTACATACAGCCAAATAATCCTGGCCATTTTCCACATGGGGAATGAATGTAGTAGGGCCTTATCCTCTAGCCACGACTAAGCAGTTCGAGTATATTCTCACTACTACTAAATTCTTCTCTAAATGGGATGAGGCAATACCTCTCAAAGAATTTAGAGCCAAAAGCATTGTTAGTTTTTTCAAAACTAATATCATCACCAGATTTGGCATCCCTTATACTATTTTGACGGACAATGGCACCAATTTTTGTTCTGCTGAAGTAAAAAAGTTGTATCAGGAACATAATATCAAGTACAACCATTAATCTCGCTATCATGTGGTAGTCAATGGATAGATATAGGCCTTTAATAAGACCCTATAAAATATACTCCAGAATATGGTGGATAAAGATAAGAAATCATGTCCTGATAAACTTTTGAATGCTTTGTGGGATTATCGGACAACTACCCGTACTGCTACCCAAGCAACTCCTTATTCATTGGTATATGAAACCAAAACATTTTTTCCAATTGAAATAAAATTTCCTTCACTTAGATTTGCAATCTATGATCAGTTTTCTATAGATGAAGGATCTCAAAAATGGTTCGATGATTTAGAAAGATTAGACGAGAAAAGATTGCATACTTTGCATCATTTAGAAGTCTATCAGAACAGAATAGCATGAACTTTTAATAAGAAAGTTCTCTTTCATTAATTCCTTCAAGGAGAATTGGTATTGGTCCTTAGGACTCCAATGATACCAGGAAAGAAACCTCCAAAACTTAAACCAAAGTGGGAAGGACATTATTCCATACACAAGGTCTATTCAAATGGAGCCTATGCCTTAGTCTCAATGGATGGAGAGCTTATCACAACTCCAACTAATGCGATATTTTTAAAGAAATACTTTGTGTAGTTTTGTACAAATAGTCCTAACTGTAAGACTTTAAACTGCACAATACCATGTCCTTGCAACAAGAATTAAAACTGCACAGCCCCCATGTCCTAGTTATAAGACATTAAACTGCATAACAACCATCAGTGTCCATGCTTCATGACATTAAAATGCATAGCATCTTCATCCTTGTCTCATGACATTAAATTGCATGACATCATTTGAACAACTAACGTTCTCTTTATTTGACGTTAGGAGCTTCCATAAGAAAATATCATTTATATCATCACTACTTCTTAGTAGTACATGAGTCTCTCTCTTTCTTATGTCTGAGTCAGATCTGCATAGAGACCATGTTTCAAGAACCACGTATGGTTTGATTATCATTTTCAATGAGATACATAGAGACTCCTAAATCTCTAATTTTGGGCCCATCCACAATCACAAAATCTTATTATTTTATTTTCTCCTCCTGTATATGAATCAGATCTATACATACTGTTTCCTTAAGATATATGATTTTTTCCTTATACCATTTTATGTCTTTAGATTTATCGTTCTCTCAGAACGTGTAAAAAATCCCCCATTATTCATATCAAACTCCATTAGTATGAGGAATGATTGTTTAAATAACTACGTACGACATGATTCTCATCTATTTTGAGATACGTAGAGACACCTAGATCTCCAATCTTGGGCCCAACCGTGATAAAAAAACCCCTTTATTTCTTGTATAAGAATCAAATCTGTATAGGAAATGTTTTAAGAATTATGTATGACTTGATACTTTCCCCAGAAAGACATATAGTGACACTTGAGTGTTATCCCTTAACCTAGTAACAATATGTCTTTTCCTTTCACATCAGTTCATCTTTTTCCTTACCGCACGACGTTAAACTGCATGGAAATCTAACACCCCATTCTTCATCTGTGTCACCTTGGTATTATAAAAGAGACCCTTACTACTCCTTTTTTCTCACACTGAGCATAGCTCAAGTGAACTTAGGAATTGGGTAAAAGGTTTATTTATATAATTAAGGTATTTCAATTCCTTATGGGGGTGCAAATTTCCTCACTACATGACTTAAAACTGCACATCACTATATTAATTTAATAAAAACAAAGAAAGTCTCTATTTTACACATGAGTCAGATCTATGTAAATAATGTTTAAATCATGGAAAATATTGGTTCAAATATTTCATATATTCCTTGGGAATAACCCCATTCCATATTTCACACTCTTAATCTTAAATATTTCCAAATCCTAATAATATTTCTTACGGTTTCTGGTGACAGGGTTTCTAATACCTGTGATCTCCTTTGTCTGATTATGCAGCACACGCCCTTAGGAGGCCTTGCATAAGTTTCTTACATAACAGGCCTGTCAGCCAAAAATGCCATTATTTGGCTATGCAGTATATTCCCTAGTTGGCTCTGCATAATACAACCCCCATAATGGGTTTTTCAAGTAATGTTAACTTCATTATTAGTTATAGTATCTTTGATCCCTTTTAATCTTTGATGACAATATACAAGAATTTGTATTTTTAAAATAGTCATTCAAGTATACTTGTCCCATTATATTTATCACAATCTAAAAGTCTTCAAGACCATAGTTTACACATTTCCATTACCATGTGTTCAATACAACATGAGATAATGTTGGAATACCTTGGACACATATCACATATTATTTCCATCCATGGTCCTATTTGTATGATATAAAACTAAAAAAATCATAACTTTTATGTTTGGGTCAGACCTTTGTAAAAGTACTTTTCCTATGATTCTTTGGACACTCTTGGTTGGAAATACCCTTTCCATATTCAGGTACCTTTTCTCCATAAACCAAACACTTTACTTCGGAAAATCTGAATCTCCATAAACTTTCTTCAGCTTTTAGCAATAGAACGTAAAACTTCTGAGAGTTATTTTGCCTGACTATGAAGCATGTGCCCTTAGGAGGTCTTTCATATGTTTCCCACATAATAGGCCTGTCAGTCAAAAGATGACACTATTTTTCCATGCAACATATTCCCTAGTTGGATCTGCATAATACAACCCCCATAACGGGTTTGTTAAGTAATGGTAACTTTGTTCTTGGAAAAAACTTCCTCTAATGCTTTTATCCCTCTTTCCCATATCATTCATCGGTTCTAGAAATTCCCAAATCATAGTTTACAATTTTTCATTCCATACATGAATATGATAGTAAGTTTCCAAACGAATTATAAAAAAAATTGGGAGAGTTTTCTCATACCTTTGGTCAGAGCTAAAGACCTTAAATTAAAGCCACCCAATGTCTTCACTGCATGAACTAAAACTGCACAATACAATGTCCTCACTGCATGACTTAAAACTGCACAGTATGATATCAGAAATTCCCTTTTATGATAAATTTTAACCATTAATCATACACCAAATTTTTATAGAAATGGTTTTCCTATTCATGACTTATGTTGGTCTAAAATATCCCTTTTTCATTCTTAAAATTTATTTCCTTGGAAAAACTACCCAATGTGGTCTTGAGTCACCTAAATCTTATTTTCCCCTATTTATCAACAGTAAAGTGTTAAACTTCAAAAAGCTCATTTTTCTGACTATGCAGCACATGCCCTTAGGAGGCCTTGCATAAGTTGCCTACATAACAGGTCTATTAGTCAAAAGATGCCACTATTTGGCTATGTAGCATATACCCCAGTTTACCCTACATAACAAATCCCCCATAAAAGGTTTGTCAAATAATGGTAATTTTTTTATTAGAAAAGACACCCCTTATGTTGGCATGAGTTTTAAATTTTGTGACCATAAAAATCATTGCTCAAGATTCCCCTTGGAAATATTTAAATAATATTAAAGAAATTATTAGCCACAAAGTTTTTTTTGGGATCTAACTTCAAAATTTATTGTCAAAGCTATTCGACCTTAAATACTAGCCCTTTATAGTCCAACATTCATGACTCTAAACTACCAAACAACAAAAGGCTTGGTACTCATTAGATTAAGAACATGTGAAGGGAACTCTAAAAAAAAGTCAAGTCCTAGATCACTAAACATACATTTTTTTGTATGATTTAGGTAATATTGAGCAATAAAAAAAAGAGGTCAAAAGATAAACAATTTGTGGGGTTATCCATATAACCCTAGAAATAATCAAATTATGCTCATTAAGTCCCTTGGCTTAATACGGAAATTTTGAGCACTTCATTCTTGTTATTATAATAACGATTGTTTAACATAAAGGAATCATTATCATCATTTACTTTTCATATTGCAATCATGAAAAAAATTAATAATGATTTATATGATTGAAAACAAAATTTATTTCATTCATATGAAAATAGAGGGCCATCCACAAAATGGATCCTCTTTATCATGTTTTAGAATAAACTCTCAACATGAATTTTCATTTGTTGGACCGCTTCATAAGCCCTATCAACTGCTTGTTGAAGTTGAGACAGTTGAGACACTCCAACCTCCTCTGCCTGATGAAGTGCTTCCCTAGCAGTTGAAATGGTAGTTATCCCCTCTAATATGGTTTCTCTTAATGTCTGATTCAACTGCTCAAGCTTTTTATGAACAACATCCCGTTGCTATTGAAGATATAACAACTCCTTTGTGGTTTCTTTGATTTGTTGGCTAATTTTGAGTGATTTATTATTATGATTTGCCTCCGCCTCAACTACTTTAGCTTGAAAGCACTCAATATTGATGATTCGTTTAGCCTCTTAAAAATCTTTTAGCAGCTTATGCTCCTGCTCCCGTCGGAGAATAGTCTCTTTCATGGCATCATAGACTGACCGATAATTAAATCCACCAAATCCCAATATGCAGAATAACGCTGGGAGTTTTAAAAAATGGGACAATAATTAATATAAAGGATTTTCAGCAATTATTCTCCAGATATGACGCCATATCTTCTTACATTCCATGCCAAGAGCATATTTCATATCTAAGTCAGAATCTGAGTCACTACTATGAGGTAAAATGTACTCTAGAAACAAGTCGCTTAAAGAGATACATTGTTCTACTTCCCTTGGGACAGTAGAAGCTTAACCTTCTGATCTAGGAGCTAATAAACCTAAATGATAAATTAAGTTCATTATTAGTTTCAAATGGAGGAAACAAATATGATTCAAATAAATGATTATATTTACCCAATAATAAGTTAGCTACTTGATTGGATTCATTCCCCATATTCTAAGCTTCAGTGTTTTGAGCAGATGTTTCTTGAGAAGGGTCATTTCCTTGAATTTACTCAGTTATGACATTTGAAGGCTATCAAACATCTCTTGATGAAGGATCCTCTGTAGGTATTTCTCCACTCCCAGTAGAAGGATAAATTGGAACACCCTGTTCCTGAAGAGCCTTTGTGACATTTTTTGCAGATAAAGCTACATAAGGTGAACTTTGATGTAAATAATCAAGTTGAAGAAAACATTATGCATGGAAAATGAAAAAATAGGGACTTATGCCCTTGAAATTATTCATGAAAATCCCCAAACTCCTTGATGGAACTTGGAATATCAATATTTGGATTAATGGTGTTCATCATTTCAGTGTATACAGCCTAAAATGTTACAACATCCTCACCATTTAAGGTATCCAAAAAATGCTATTTGATGACCAAATTGGCTCTGATAACATTTTGTTCCATTGGATATTCAATTGGTATGATAGAATCAGGTCCTTTATAATATTGGGTTAACATCCATATTTGTCTTAGATTGCCCGGGATCTTCATTCCTTTCTTCTGAAGCAATAGGAATATTAGTATTGATTATTTTAGGATCCTTTGACAAAAGAAACCGAGGAATGTATTTAATCTTACCATGAATTTACTCTCTCTCACCAGATCCAAGAGTAGGTATAACTAAATCTTTTAATGTTTTATCTACTAAAATTGTGTATTTGTCAGCATGAACCTGTGTTTCCCCTGGGGTTTCTTTTTCTGTCCTGGAAGAATCAGCTCTTAATCCCTTGAGAGAGGAGAGATACATAGATCCTACAAGAGGATAAAATGTGGTTATCGGAGTATATTGATCAAATTATATTCCCTAATAACAGTATAAATACTTACTTATTCGGTAAACAATTCAAATCAATCTCATTGCTCTCTTGATTTTTTGTTCAAAATCTTGGGGAGAGATTGAAACACTCCTTTTAGCAGGAGAAACTTGAGGTAATGGTTGGGTATTATCAGTCGCCATTACCACAATCATGATTCTTGCTCCTGGAGAAAGTTCTGGCGACCTGGTAGGATCATTCATTTCATCAATAGGAGATCCTGTAGGACCTTACTTAGGTGATTCGAGAATTGGTCAGGAGCTTCCTTCTCTACATTTAAGCTGCAGAAATACATTTTCATCAAGATTAATGATGATAAATGGTAAATCAAAGTTGAGACAAAAGAAAAAGGGAAATACATTCTCAGTATTAACATAAATACCCCACTCTTCCTCAGAGTCGATAATTACCCCTTCGTGGACTCCTAAGTCCAGCATATGAGATACTCGTTTAGAGGCTGGGATTTGTTCATCAGTTGCATATATAAAAGCCTTCAGCTCCGTAATATGCTTCTATAATTTAGCCAAGTTATTGTTCGGATTGTAATCAGAAGGTTCCTTGATGTCACCTATATCTGGTATTTGAATACCATTCTGGAGAAATGCCCATGCATCCCTAAGATCACGAGTTACACCCTCCCAATGACGAATGGTGGAAGGTCACACATAATTTAATATTGGAATGGTTGATTAGGGAGGATATTCAATGCCTTATAAATAGTGAACTTCTTCAGGACTCCTCTCTTTAGAAAGTTCAACAAATGGAATATGAATCTTTTTTTGATGGTGACGACTGGACCGCCTTGGCATTGGAGGTATTGCTTCTCTAGCCCTGGTCTTCTTGGTATACCTCTTGCGAAGACATTTTGAGGGCTCTGAAACCTTCAAAACTTCTGTATCATCTATGTCCTTGGACTTCTTACCATGATTTCCATGTGCAATAGTCGTTTTAGCCGCCACTAGATATATTCCTTTCATTAAATCCCCTTGAGGATATGAAGAGGCCCAAGCTTTGGCATACCAAGCTTCCAATCCAATTGATTCATCTGGTGGAGGTAGCATAATTGACAATTTGGATACCTCTAAAGCTGTTAGGATCTATAATTATCATGCTACCATTGGGTGTTTCTCCTTTCTAACATACGTAGGTGGAAAAGTGTTTGATTTTTAAAGGCATTGAACTGACGAGCAAACCTATAGGGGATATAATCCTTGCAGATAATTTCACCACCAATCTTGGTTGATAATATGCTATCCCTGAATGCCATCATATAAGATCTCATATCATAATTATTTTCATTACCATAATCAAAAAATGTTCCAACTGGTGGGTTACCAAAAGGAAATAAGATGAATTCTCCTGAAACATTCAATGCCTTTAGCACCACGTCAGGTCTCAATTTTAGAGGATGAATACCAAAAACTTTATACAAAAATGGAGCGAATCAACCATTGGGAACTCTGACTGAATTCGACACTATGTATGAAGAAAAATGTGCTGCAATCCAGCCCCACAACACTTGGAATGGCCCTACAATTCTAAATGGAGCCTTTACATTGTATAAATCCAGTAGGAGATGGTAAATTCTTGCTAATACAGGGGTTGATATCCCAATATACTTCCCTTATACCAATTTAGATGCAATGATAAAAGTCCCTGATCTTACACCACCTCTGGATTCATGGAATGGAAGTGAATAAACGCCAAGACACATAGAAAGGAAGGAAGCTAAGTGTACTTTTGAATCTATATTGGGTTTGACTTTATAGCCCCAGTGCTTATAATCGTCTATTTTCAGTGTAGGCCAATATGTGCCTGAACTACCTCGGTTATCTACAGAAGGACAAATAGTAGGATTTCCACAAGTTGGACCTTTCTCTGTTGTTCGTTCTAAGAATTATTCCATCCACACTTAAGAATGGATATCTTTCTTGTCCTTGGGTAAATTATTCACTATCTTAAATAATTCATGGGATAGTGGTGGTTTTCTAGTAATATCACCCCATGTTGTAGCTGACAGGATGAGTTCATCATACATTTTTCCAAGAATGGGAATTCCATCTATTTGGTAAATATCCCAGAGACTAATACCAACTTCACCATGCATCAAATGAAAGGAATTCTTTTGTGGACTCCATCAGCTCAGTAATTTAGGAATGAAATCATTTTTATAAAAATAAGTTTGCCCCATCCAGATAGCTTCATAGAAATGAACCTCTGATAACTCTTTTCTGAATTCTGCACAAGTTCGACATACCCAGAATGCCCACATCCACTTGAGTTTTACACCCCTACAGAACGAAGGTCCCAATATTCTTTCCAACCATTAGATCGATCTGTTTAAGAATCCTGAAAAGTGGAATCATAACAATGTGGTCTTGGATCCACAACATGATCCTTCATATCGGGAGTGCTACCAATATGATGAAGGATGCAACTAATAGGGACCATTCCTTCTTGTATTGAAACCCCCCTTTCACTAATATTCATGCAGTTATAGTTGGAATACTGAAGAAACCAATTATTTGGAAAGTAATTTTTAACAGATGGAACATGGGAATCTTATAAAAGCCCATGCCCGTATAAGGGTAAATAAGGACTTTGTGCGTAGTCACGTTGGTATGGAATTAGACCCTTCCATATCCTAGGAAGAGTATAGTCAACAATGTCATAATAGTCTGGTTGGACGATCTTCATCATTTCATTTTGGCGAGCCTTAACTTCTTCAATATGGGTCATCAAATGAGTCATTCTTTCCTGCAAAGGAATTACCAAACTTCCAGGTCATAATTTTAAAGAGGAAATAAAAAATTTGGCAAAGGACACTGTTCATGTAGGTCCTTCAATGAGGTCCTTCGACGAGTCCTGTCGCGTGGGTCCTTCGCCAAGGATCCTAGCACAAATACTTCAATGAAGTCCTTTGGTGTAGCTCCATCGCTTAAATAATTTTACCTTGAAGCAATTTAAAGGAAATTATGCAAGAGTGCAACAAAATGAAGCTGGCGGAATGAGCTACGCAATGAGAGCCGCAAAATTTCAGAGAAAGAATAGGTGAAGAAAAAATTGTGAAGTTAGAGACCTATTTATAGGAAACTGAAGACCTACGCGCCAGGACTGCGCGCAACTTCTTCACGCTGTACCTCCACGAAGCACCTGCACGAAAAACCTGTGCTGTTCAACAATCCATCCATAATATTTTCCCCAAACTTTCACCTCAGGACTCGACCCTCTTTGTTTTTTTTGGATCCAATTATAAGGGGGGGGGGCTTTTGTTGACATTGATTGAGAAAGTAACCAAAAATACTATAAAGAGAACTCCAAATATTTCAGATCCCAAATCAAGGTTCTAAGAGTACAAAGGAAAATAAAAAATATTCTCAAAGAGCTTCATGATGGACTAGCTTCACAGGCCTACGTGGTGGAGCTGCGCAACTGACCTACGCAGCAGAGCTCCGCGCTAGAAGATATTTGTGCACCAACGCAGAGTACCTGCACGACGGAGCTGCGTGAAGTACCTATGCGAGAAAAATTTCTTAGGTCAAGCCTCATCTATGCCTATAAATAGATTCCTTGGGTTCCCTATTTTACAACTGAAAAAAGGTTAAAAAGATTCTCTGAAGCTCCCATTGCATAGCTCTTTCGCCTAGATCCATGAAAATGTCTCAGGTAGCTCTCTAAATCAGGAGAGAAGAGATAATTAAATGGGATGAGCAAGTTTTGAAAGTAATTTTACAAATTTTACATAGGTTTGGTTCTCATATGTAAAACACATTCTTTAGTCATCATTCATACCTGCTTGGCATACCTGCATGCCACACTTGCGCGGTATACCTACATGGTACATCAACACGGGGTACCTACGCGACATACTTGCGCGAGGTACCTACGTGACCAAATCAAGTACCATTTTTTAAAGCCATTCATGGTAGTGTATCTTTTTCATTGGTTCCCTTATCTGAAAGGTACTAAGTCGAATCATCCACCAAAACCTCCCGACTTATCAATCCTTTGGGAAATGCACATCAGTGTGTCTCCTACTTGGGTTTGTATTTTTACAGTTAGAGGTTTCCCAAATTTGTTTCACAATGGGGTTAGGATTCATGGAATATCTGTGGGTTTGTATATCTGTAGTTATATGGACATTTCTCCCAGAAATAGTGTTGGGAAGTTCCTGGTTTGGAGGAATGTTTGGGTCCTGACCTCGCCCTTCTCAAATAGGCGACTCAGAAGCTTAGGTCACTGGTAGGGAAGGTAAACTTCACGTTTTCTTTTCCACGCAAGCATAGAAGAAGTCTCCATCCCTTACCATGATCAATTTTAGGGCAGCCATCCTGGTGTAATACCCTCACCTTCACCCCTTCCCCCTTCCATTGAACCCTTGTCCAATGTGAAGAGAATAGAGGGAAGGCTCGTCGCCTCACCCTCTTCCACGATCACCTCAACCTCGTTCACCTTGGACACCATAGGTGCACCGTCTTCCACCAACAGAGGAGGAAAAATTTGGAAGTGTGAATGTCATTGTTTAATCTTTCACACCCTCTTGTTTCTCACACCGAGCATGACTCACGTGGGCTTAGATATTTGTCATGATTACAACATGTGCACAAACACTCATTGAATTAACTACAAGAACTCTGATTCCTGTTCAAACTAGGATACGTAGGAAGATATTTTAGGGATTGAGCTCAATGGATATCCTCCTCAATAATAAAACCCTAATTCCCCCAATTTTGGCATCCTCCTTAAGAAATAAGGCCCAAATTCAATCCTCAAATCATCAAGGAATCCTTTTCAGGAAGTAATCAAAAACTCATTTCTCTCAGAGGACCATACTCTCCTATGAGATTTATCAAACTACATGGGATTTGATTCCCATTAATATGAGATACGTAGAAAGCCTCCTTGATGTTCAAACCCAACACTTCAAATCATCCATATTATACTTGTGCCATATTCCCAATAGGGTATGATCCTACTTGGAAACCTATATCCTTTTCAAATTTCCTTGGGCTGCTTTAGCATAAGTCCCAAACTAAGTTTCAACTAAGCACCTTCTGCTTAGAGGTCCTTATCACATGACCTTAAAAGGTATGATGTGTCCTATTAAGAGGCACTGAACTACGAGGGTTCTGATTCCTTTTACAAGGATACGTAGGTAGCTCATTTTATGGGAACAATCCCAATATCAAAACAAACCTTCGTCTCCCTGGATGAAAATAAATTCCAGAGTGCCCCACTAAGTGGCTTAAAAATCAGTATCATCACAATGATGATTAAAAGAATCTCTAATCGGTATATTAGAGGATACCATTGATGGAAAACCTCGAATACAGACAGATATTTCTATTAATGAAGAACCTTGAATGCATACTGATGATTCTAAATTTTACACATGTTAATAAGTGATTGTAAATTCCAAGGGATACTTATGATATACTTGGTGAATTATTAAGTATTTGTGAAAATATATTAAATTTACAAAGAGAGTCCCGGAGTAGACAATAATTCCACCCAAAATGGTGTGATGAGTATAAGAACCCGAACTTAAAACATTACATAATCATGAATTAAATTAATAATTCACATAGAGGATCTTTTCAGGTTTATAATTTTAGAGAATTAGGACATAAATATTACATCTCAAAAGATTACAAAGTAGACACTTATACTAAGTTTCCATAAAATAAAAAATCTTAAAAAGAAACATGTCTAGTTCCATGCTTTAGATAGAATGTCTTTCATTGATCCTATCCTTGACACTATTCATCTTTAAGTCCTGTGGAAAACATTTCAAAAACTTGGGATGAGCATAAAACTCCCAGTAAAGGATACACAAAGAAGGAAAACTGTTAGTTTTTTCAAAACAATAAGTAAATCATGAATACTTTATCATAAGTAATACTTTTTACCTTTATGAAGTAGTAAATACTCTTAACTGAATAAAAGATCGTTACTTACCCTTTTGTAACCAAAATATTACCATAAGACCCATATAAAGAACAAATAACATATAAAGGTAACTTGAGACATAAACATACTCAAATGGAATAACCATACGGTCAACTTCCACAAATATCACTAAATAGAATAACCATACGGCCGACTTCCATACCCAATTCATTGGAGGTTCTAACGTAACCACCCATCCTGGTATTCACGACACCACCCGTCATTTGTTTTATCACGTAACCACCCGTCAAATGTCCAAGTACCATTATAAAATCATAAGACATAAAACAAATATAATGGAAAGAAAACATTTACACATTTCAATCACAATATATAAATTAAATATATTGACATAACAAATCCATTATCAAAACCATTTTCAATACCAAAATACATAAAATAGTATATGGTATTTATTTTCTTTTAAAAACATTTGGCTTGTTAAGGAAGCCAAAGATCAAGTAGTACTCATGACAACGGAAAAGGTCGTTGTCACTGCGTACGTTAAAAGAAACATTCCTTTTTGTTGTTTAGTAAAACGCTTCGTAGAAAAATATTCCCTTTGAATGAAATGAAAATTCAAAGGTTTTTATACACCGTATAAAAGAAAGTTGTGTATAAATGAAAATATTCCTCAACGAAAAGAGATTGAGATGAAGTCCCTTACAAAGACGGTATCCTTAGATTAAGGATAAATCAATTACATAATTCTGTGTGACAAATATAAATACACCCAATATAAGTGGATATTAAGTGTAAAACAATAAGATTTCATCCACACATATTCATTTCATGACATAATCAGAAGTAGGGTTTTAACCCAAAGAATTGAAATTGGGTTAAGAAGTTCCCTTAAAGAAATTCGATAGCCTAACGTCGTCACTTTAAGATTCAGAAAATGAGTTGATGAGAGATAAAATGGTATATCATCACTTGGACATAAAATTTACACAAATAAGGATATAAAAGAAAATATCCCAACATAATAATATGTAAACTAAAATACATAACAAAAATAAGTCTTTTAAAAAGAAGAGGGTGAAAGGTTCCCTTACCGATTTGGGTAACTTTCGAAACGTACACCCCATGAAAGAAGGACTACACAATGTTGATGTAAATACCCATAAATGAAAGTATATTAAACAAAGAGTATAATAATGGGAAGTACATACACCAATCAAAGGAGACAGTGACAAATATATCATGAATCTCACGGGAATAAAAGTGAGATAAAAACTCCTTACGTCGTTGTAATCAATCGAGTCGTATGACCAAAAGATAATAAGAACCAAATGAATCACAGAATACCATGAATATTATGATAATATATATATCAAATGTAATTACACAATACACCACATTCAATAAATAAGTGGAAAACAATGGGAATCTAAAGGAATTAAAAGTGAGATAAGAAATCCCTTACGAAAATTCGGCATCCTAACGGCGCCACTTAAAATTTCCAAAAATGGATTGATGAGATCAAATAGAGGTTATCTCATCACATGAACATAAAAATTATAGTAAGTGGAATATAAAAGAACATCCCTCAACATAAGAAATAAGATCGTAGAATAAGTGACATAAAAGAGAGTACTTAAAAAGAAAGAGAGAGGTAGGATCCCTTACCTCGAGTCCAACTTGTCTTGTTCGTTTATTTATATTCCTGAATAATAAACTTTGGTCAATTTATAATTTCTTAATAAAATAATTTAAATTTTATTATTCAATTCATATCACATATTATCATGTTATAATAATTAGATTATTATGTTAGTTCATATCAGATGTTTTTGTCGATGTTCGGTACATGAGTCAAAAATGAACTTGTTTGAAGAGAAATGTCCATGTTGTTATAAGTAAATCATATATAGAATATTATTAATTATTTAAATATCATATATAACCAGTATATATTCATTTTATACTATTCTATAACATTTGGAGATAAAAAAATGAAATGCACCGTTCATGGAGACGGTAGGTCGCACGTACGCATGAATGCTACTTTCATTTCTTTATCATATTATTGGAATTAAAAATAATTGAGAGAGATATATATATTATAATTACAGTATAATATATATGTTATATTGTTCACATAATTTCCTTAATTTCATTCTTTATAAATTCCATGTATTGCCTGAATGAGTCACATCACTTGAGGGGGCGGTAGTCCACACTTCCTCAAATGAAATTATCGCAATTGCACAACATGCAAAGCATAAAGGTATGTATTAAATATAAAATAAAGAATCATATAGAGGACATAAATATAATATATATCATATATAAAATACATTGACATCATAATGGACACCATGTGAGGCGGTGGGAGATAATTGAACAATCATCGTTTCGTGAGGCAGTAGTTCACCGTCCATAGAAACAGTATGTTCTTCACCCATTATATGGAGGTGTGTGTAAGTTTAGCTCTAATAATTCTCATAAAAACATTATAGTATATTTAATATAATGGTTTTGTTACAAAATAAAGGAATAAATAGAATTTAGGGTGTTGGAGAAGCAAAATAAAACAAAAGAACATAAGAGAAGACATTACCTTTAAATCGGGTAACTCCCCTTGGTTTGAACCAAAAGGTTTTCTTGAAGAGATTTATGCCTAAGGTAAGGATTATAGGATGAATATAGGGATGTGGAGAGATAATATGAGCAGGGGTTGGACGATCCAAGGGCTTGAGAGGTGTGGGTAAGGGGGTATAGGTGGGGGCCTTTTATAAGAGGGAGGAGGTCCACTCTTGGAAGGTCATGAAATGTTACTTTATTAGGAAATGTTTTTCAGATTTTAAAGGTCCCAAAAAGATATATTTAGATTATAAGGTGATAAGGGCTCTAAAACCACCCATAAAATAGGTTTTAGACAAGTTTAAGTCCTATAATTTACCTTATATTTTCATTTTAGTTAAATCATTCATTAATGATGTAATCGCTGCATCATCATGGTGTTATAAATAAATTTATTTATTTAATGTCTAAAAATTATAAAAAAATTACCATGATGTAGGAAATATTTTTATCTTTCTAATGAATATTTATAGTAAAAAAGATAACTTATATAACAACATGTAAAAATTGTTTTAGTAAAACAATACATGTTGTGACACTTTTATTTTTACTTTAAATAAAAAGTTATTAATGTCATTTTCTTACCCAAGTGGCTCCATGGGGTCCCCAAGTTGAACCATGGATTTTCATGGTTTTCCATGAACCATAAAATAAGTTTAGGACAAGTGTAAAGGTAATTTAATATTATTATAACATTATTTTTACCTTAAATTACACTAATTACCTCTAATCGCGATTAATAAAACTTAAAAGTTACTATTCACCAAAAATTATTTTCATCCCATTGAACCACATTTTACTTACTAATGACAAAAATGTATGTCAAGTTTGTAAAATTCAATTCATAGAAGTGGTAAAATTTCATTTAAACGAAAAATCAGTTTTTTAACTACCACTTAGTGGTTTCACTATTCATCAAAAATTGAAGTTTTTCAAAAAAATACCAAAACTTCACCCTAAGCTATATTTGATATTCCGAATTCAAAAATTATTTCTATTTTAAAAAATTTAAAACATATAAGATTCATTAATTAATATAATAATTAATTCCCGTTGTCAAAACAAATAGCGTGTTTTTAAGAAACAATATATATCTAAAGATTGACACTTGTTTATGTCCAATTTCAAAGTGAAATTAATTACAATGTCCACCATTGGATTAAATGGTAAAAATATATTCTAATTGAAATTTAAAACCAGTTAAAAAGATAATCTAACCATATAAATAAATTATATTAAAAGGAGGTTTTGAATTAAAATACAACATCTTTCACTATTCATTAAAAAATGAAATTTATCAGAAAAATACCAAAAATGTACACAAAGTAAATTTTGATGTCCCGATTCTAAAGAAAGATTTTATTTTTTCAAATATAACATATAAAATTGTCAAAAATTGGATTTAAAAAGGGTCCTCCATCAAAAGGCGGTTAATCGACCTTTTAAAGAATATTATAACATTTACGCTTAAAATTGGATTCATTCGCATTTTAAGCCTCTATAATTTATTGGATAAAAGTAAAAATATTTAAAAAACATATATAATCATTTTTTAGTTAGTTCTGTTCATTCCCGCTATTACAACGGCTAGGCGTTATCTACCATTTAAAATAATATTATTATATTATTAGTGTGCAGCGTAATATTTCAAAGAAACTCGTTGTTGTGTATTGGGTATGCCATCGAACATAGAATTTCCTTCACAAATATTAATAAATATGGAAATTTAATATTCTTTATTTACCCGGGATGTTACATCCTTCCCCCCTTTTGGAAATTGTGTCCTCGCAATTTTAAAATTGGGCTCTGAAACTTCATTGAAAGTCCCACATCAGAAAAAGAGTCAGTAAAACTATCACTTTAAAAGAAAGAAAGATAAGTACAAAGGTCACCCGAGTTAACCCATACTAGGATTCCATGTAGGAAAACATGGATATGGAAGAGAAAACAAAGGGTCATGTTCTGATGGAGAGTGATAGAAAACATGTTTAGGAGAAAGTTAACCACCAGAAAATTACAAACTTGTAATCGGTTAAACAGTATTTGATTCCCCAGTAGGAAAATTTAACAGACAATGTTTTTGTTTTAAGTTACTTTTCATTGAGGAATTTATTTATGAGCTTAACTAAATCATAAGGAAACATACTTACTTGTTGTGTATACTTTCATCTCTTACTAGATTTCTTACACAAACTCATATTTTCTTCAAAAGGTGAGTATTGAGGATGACTTGTTCACATTAAGAGCGCTACAATCAACTTCTAGAGAATCACCTAATCCACAAAATAGAACTATATATTTCCCATGTCTTTAGACCTTAACCAAAACCAAAATTGTTAGTAGAAGATCAGATAATCCCCAAAAAAAGATAATCTTTTACAAAAATAAAAACTACTCTTAATCTCCAAAATTTGTCAAACAACCCAAAGTTCAACAAAGACCATTCAATACAAAATTTCCATTAAAATTCTTCAAAAATAAACCAAACTATGATTGAAACCCAAATCTTTGAAGGATTTAATCACATAGTCTTCCAAGGTAAATCTTATCATTTATCTCTAAATAACATCAGTTACTCTTAAAGTCTCACACTGAAAATTAATTAACATAATCACATTTCCTCCATGATAGGTTAATAATTTACATAGATAACCCAAAATCAACTTACTCCTGATTCATAAAATCATATAACTAAAAAGAATTAGTCATACTAACTAGGGACTTCACGCAGTCCATTGGTAGGCAATAAATTCCAATCGCACTTTGGTTGTGGGTTCGATTCCCGAAGCTTTGTCTGACGTGACGGGTTGTCATACGGTCTGCATGTTGTCCTTTTTCCAAAAATATATAATTATTAAAACATTCCCCAAAAGGAGATAAAATCTTCAAAAATAACCACAACATAATTTAACCTCAAGTTTATCTCATGCCTTTCATTTTCCATCATAACATATAGTAACCTATAATTACCTCAAAAGTAAGGATCATATAAACCCTAATGGTTACCTTTATAATTATTACCTGAACTTCCACATCGAGTTGGTTCTCTCGTACATGGTGTATTAGATAACTCACCAAGGTTCAAGTGGTTAATCATGACTCCATGATAGTTGGTTTAGAATAACCACGGGATTTCTCATTGAATCCCCCATTTCATCCAGTCTCTTAATCAGAGAACCACCACAGTTTCCTTCATACCCATTGTCACTTTGGTGCCTGCTAGATCCATCCATTTACTAAAACAAAAAATTTCAGTGTGAGTATATCAACAAAATAATCATGTACTAAAGAGGAAGATAAACACTAAGATATACTTATCCAATTTATCTCAAACTCATTCCAAATTTCAAAAATATCAATGACTCCATCTAATATAATAACCATTGTGGTTTTACACAACTTGTCACTTATGATTAAACAACACTCTAACCTATAAAGTTATCTAAACCGACATTTGATACCATATATAAGGACCCGGACTTAAAAAATTACATAATCATGAATTTAATTAATAATTCAAATAGAGGATATTTTCAGGTTTAGAGTTTTAGAGAATTAGGACATAACTATTACATCTCAAAAGATTACAAAGTAGACACTTCTACTAAGTTTCCATAAAATAAAAACTCTTAAAAAGAAACATGCCTAGTTCCATGTTTTAGATAACATGTCTTTCCTTGATCCCATACTTGACACTATTCATCTTTAAGTCCTATGGAAAACATTTCATAAACTTGGGATGAGCATAAAAAGCCCAGTAAAGGATACACAAAGAAGGAAAACTGTTAGTTTTTTCAAAACAATAAGTAAATCATGAACACCTTATCATAAGTAATAATTTTCAACTTTATGAAGTAGTAAATACTCTTCACTAAATAAAAGATCATTACTTACCATTTTGTAAAAAAAGGATTACCACAAGACCCATATAAATAACACATAACATATAAAGGTAACTTGGGACATAAACATACTTAAATGGAATAACCATACGGTCAACTTCCACACATATCACTAAATGGAATAGCCATACGGCCGAATTACATACCCAATGCATTGGAGGTTATAACATAACCACCCATCCTGGTATTCAAGGAACCACCCTTTATTTGGTTTATCACGTAACCACCCGTCAAATGTCCAAGTACCATTATAAAATCATAAGACATAAAACAAATATAATGGAAAGAAAACATTTCCACATTTTAATCACAATATATCACTTAAATATATTGACATAAAAAATCCATTATCAAAACCATTTTCAATAAAAAAATACATAAAAGAGTATATGGTATTTATTTTCTTTTAAAAACATTACGACTTGTTAAGGAAGCCAAAGATCAAGAAGTACTCGCGGCAGCGGAAAAGGTCGTTGTCACCGCGTACGTTAAAAGAAAAATTCCTTTTTGTTATTTAGTAAAACGATTCTTAGAAAAAGATTCCCTTTGAATGAAATGAAAATTCAAAGGTTTTTATATACCGTATAAAAGAAAGTTGTGTATAAATGAAAATATGCCTCAAAGAAAAGATATTGAGATGAAGTCCCTTACAAAGACGATATCCTTATATTAGGGATAAATCAATTGCATAATTATGTATGAAAAATATAAATACACCAAATATAAGTGGATATTAAGTGTAAAATAATCAGAGTTCATCCAAACATATTCATAGCATGAAATAATCAAGAAGTAGGGGTTTAACCCAAAGAATTGAAATTGGGTTAAGAAGTTCCCTTACAGGAATTCGACAGCCTAACGACGTCACTTTAAGATTCAGAAAATGAGTTGATGAGAGAGAAAATGGTATATCATCACTTGGACATAAAATTTACATCAATAAGGATATATAAGAACATATACCAACATAATAATATGTAAAATAAAAGACATAACAAAAAGAAGTCTTTTAAAAAGAAGAGGGTGAAAGGTTTCTTTACCGATTTGGGTAACTTTTGAAACGTACACCCCATGAAAGAAGGACCATACAATGTTGATGTAAATACCCATAAATTAAATTATATTACATAAAGAGTATAATAATGGGAAGTACATACACCACTCAAAGGAGACAGTGACAAATATAGCCTGAATCTCACGGGAATAAAAGTGAGATAAAAACTCCTTACGTCGTTGTAATCAATCGAGTCGTATGACCAAAAGATAATAAGAAACAAATGAATCAAATAATACCATGAATATTATGATAATATATATATCAAATGTAAGTACACAATAAACCACATGCAATAAATAATTGGCAAACAATGGAAATCTTACAGAATTAAAAATGAGATAAGAAACCCCTTACGAAAATTCAGCAGCCTAACGACGCCACTTAAAACTTTCAAAAATGGATTGATGAGATAAAATAGGGTATCTCATCATATGAACATAAAAATTAAAGTAAGAGGAATATAAAATAACATCCCTCAATATAATAAATAATAGCTTAAAAGAAGTGACATAAAAGAGAGTACTTAAAAAGAAAGAGAGAGGTAGGATCCCTTACCTCGAGTCCAACTTGTCTTGTTTGTTTCTTTATATTCCTGAATAATAAACTTTGGCCAATTTATAATTTCTTAATAAAATCCTTTAAATTTTATTATTCAATTAATATTACATATTATCATGTTATAATAATTATATTATTATGTTACTTCATATCAGACATTTTTGTCGATGTTCGGTACATGAGTCAAAAATGAACTTGTTTGAAGAGAAATGTCCATGTAGTTATAATTACATCATATCCAGAATAGTATTAATGATTTAAATATCATATATAACCAGTATATATTCATTTTGTACTATTCCATAACATTTGGAGATAAAAAATGAAATGCACCGTTCATGGAGACGGTAGGCCGTATGTACGCATGAACGCTACTTTCATTTCTTTGTCATATTAATGGAATTAAAAATAAATGAGATATATATATATATATATATTATAATTATAGTATAATATATATTCTATATAGTTCATATAAGTTCCTTAATTTCATTCTTTATACATTCCATGCATTGCATGAACGAGTCACATCACTTGAGGGGGCGGTAGTCCACACTTCCTCAAATGAAATTATCGCAATTGCACAACATGAAAAGCATAAAGGTATGTATTAAATATAAAATAAATAAGAATAGATATGAAATAAATATAATATATATCATATATAAAATACAGTTACATCATAATGGCCACCATGTGATGCGGTAGGAGATAATTGAACAATCATCATTTCATGAGGCAGTAGTTCGCCGTCCACAGAAACAGTGTGTTCTTCACCAATTAGATGGAGGTGTGTGTAAGTGTATCTCAAATAATTCTCATAAAAACATCCTAGTATATTTAAGATACTGGTTTTGTTACAAAATAAAGTAATAAAAAGAGTTTAGGGGGTTGGAGAAGCAAAATAAAACAAAAGAACATAAGAGAAGACATTACCTTTAAATCGGGTAACTCCCCTTGGTTTGAACAAAAAGTTTTTCTTGAAGAGCTTTCTGCATAAGGTAAGGATTCTAGGATGAATAGAGGGATGTGGAGAGATAATATGAGTAGGGGTTGGATGATACAAGGTCTTGAGAGGTGTGGGTAAGGGGGTAGAGGTGGGGGCCTTTTATAAGAGGGAGGAGGGGCACTCTTGGAAGGTCATGAAATGTTACTTTATTAATAAATGTTTTTCTGATTTTAAAGGTTCCACAAAGATATATTTCGAGTATAAGGTGATAAGGGTTTTAAACCCACCCATCTAATAGGTTTTATACAAGTGTAAGTCTTATATTTTACCTTATCTTTTCATTTTATTTAAATCGTTCATTAATGAGGTAATTGCTGCATCATCATGGTGTCATAAATAAATTTATTTATTTAATGTCTAAAAATTATAAAAAAATTACCATTATGTAGGAAATATTTCTATATTTCTAATTGATATTTATAGTAAAAAAGATAACTCATATAACCCCATGTAAAAATTGTTTTAGTAAAATAATACATGTTTGTGACACTTTTATTTTTACTTTAAATAAACAGTTATTAACGTCATTTTCTTACCCAAGTGGCTCCATGGGGTCCCCAAGTTGAACCATGGATTTTCATGGTTGGCCATGACTCATCCAATAAGTGTAGGACAAGTGTAAAGGTAATTTCGTATTATTATAACATTATTTTTACCTTAAATTACACTAATTACCTCTAATCGCGATTAATAAAACTTAAAAGTTACTATTAACCAAAAATTATTTTCATCCCATTGAACCAAATTTTACTTACTTATGACAAAAATCTAAGTTGGATTTTTAAAATTCAATTCATAGAAGCGGTAAAATTTCATTTAAACAAAAAATCAGTTTTTTAACTACCACTTAGTGTTTCACTATTCATCAAAAATTGAAGTTTTCAGAAAAATACCAAAAATTCACCCTAAGCTATATTTGATATTTCGAGTTCAGACATGATGTATATTTTAAAAAATTCAAAACATATAAGTTTCATTAATTAATTTAATAATTAATTATCGTTGTTAAAACAAATAGCGTGTTTTTAAAAAACAATATATATCAAATGATTGACAATTGTTTATGTCCAATTTAAAAGTGAAATTAATTCCAATGTCCAAAATTGGATTAAATTGTAAAAATATATTCTAATTGAACTTTAAAAACAATTAAAAAGATAATCTAACCATATAAATAAATTAGATTAAAATGAGGTTTTGAATTAAAATACAACATCTTTCACTATTCATTAAAAAATGAACTTTATCGGAAAAATACCAAAAACATACACAAAGTAAATTTTGATGTCCCGATTCTAAAGAAAGATTTTATTTTGTCAAATATAACATATAAAATTGTCAAAAAGTAGATTTAAAAAGGGTTCGCCATCAAAAGGCAATTAATCAACCTTTTAAAGAATATTATAATATTTACGCTTAAAATTGGATTCATTCGCATTTTAAGCCTCTATCATTTATTAGATAAAAGTAAAAATATTTAACAAACATATATAATCATTTTGTAGTTAGTTCTGTTCATTTCCTTTATTACAACGACTAGGCGTTATCTACCATTTAAAATAATATTATTATATTATTAGTGTGCAATGTAATATTTCAAAGAAACTCATTGTTGCATATTGGGTATGCCATCGAACATAGAATTCCCTTCACAAATATTAATAAATATGGAAATATCATATTCTTTATTTACTCGGGATGTTACAATGAGTCCGACCTCCCATCCTTTTGACCAATGCACATTCTTAAGTATCGTAAAGTTCAAACTTAACAAACGCCTGCCATTGGAAAGCAGGTCCCCTTTGGATAAAGAACTGTGGGAAGTTTCCAGTTCCATAAATAAATCCAATGGAAACTGCCTAGAAATAGTGTTTCTTAAAACTAGAACACATGTTTCAAGGAAATACTAAACACACACCCCTATCTTTACAATGTTATTGATACATGTATTTCAAGAATACATTTTAGCGTGTTTTAATACAATGATTTCTGTATATAATTGATTAATCTTACCAAGATTGGGACTGTTTAACTTGTTTTGTGTTAATTGGTAACATACAACTAATATTTAGAAAAGGATAAAAAAGGAAAAAAATTAGGAGAATAATAAATGTCATGGAGATACACCAGAAAGGTAAAGAAGTAATGGAGCTCAAAAGTGAAGAACCAAGGAAAAATAGAGCTTTAGGTGTTGGAAGTAGAATATTCATGTCGTGTAAAAATTTCATGATGTAAAAAAATTACGAGCCATAAAACTCCTAAAAATTTACATAATGTGAAAATATGATATGAATATTTCAAGTCCCCAATAACTACATGTCATGAATCGCTTATATGATGCGAAGTGTCAGGATGATAAAAAAATGGCCATGTTTGACATAACTGGTGGAAGAAACTGATTTTATGAAACAAGGACCATAAAATATCACGTTTTGGCAATATTAGTGACATATTATATACAACTAAATCCCACTAAAGTTATATAAATATAGGACCATGCTACTGCTACCAAGAAGATTCTGGAGACCAAAGTCTAGGTAGAGAAGTTGTGCTGCTGCAGAATCCTCCGCCACTTTCTCTACAGTTTTATTTCATATTTTATTTTCTTTCCTTATTCCTCCTTACTATATCATAACTATTATGAGAGGGTAAAACCCACCTTGTTTTAGGGTTTTTTAGCTAAAGGGTTTATGTGCTGTTGTATTTATGTATTTTTATTCATGTTTTGGATTGCTGCAATTTGATCATTCAATTAAAATCCCTTATTTTTTTTATCATGAACATTGTTAATTTAATATTAAAGGGAATTTAAAATCATATAACAGGTTAACCTAAATTGAGGCATGACCATTATCACATTTAGGGAAACCAAATTTAAATAGAGTATCAATACAAACTCGATTCAGTAATGCCCTAAACTACCTAGCCATGGAAAAGGGGGGATGATCTGGTTGAGAAGAGGATACCATGATCATTGGATCCACCTAATCCCAACTATAACACCATAAATGGATTAATTAATTCAATTACTAAAATCCAATTTCACCTAAACCCTAAAACTAAAAAACCCCATCATGCTTTCAAAATCATATTTTTCCAAACAATCAATCCGCTTCATCTTTGTTTATCTTACTTCAAATAAATAAAACCCTTCTATTATTCACTTATTTAGTCATTTTAATTAAATAAATTATTTTAAAAACTTAATTAATCTAATTTAACTATCTCTTTGAGTTTGGAATCAACCTAATAAATAATATATTTTAATTAATTAAGTAGAAAATTTTGAGTTTTTATAAATTTTGAATTTTGATTAGACCCATAGGGAAATAACGACACCTTTTGGGCATGTTAGTTATAAATAGAAAAACATTCATTATGCATGTTCATTTTATCTACACATGCTTGTTTATTATTTTATGTGATCATGCATAAAAACCACACTTGCAAAAAATTATAAACCATGTATATATAAAATTAAACAATGTGGTCATGATATGATATTAATGGTTGATCCATTAAGTGAATAATGAATCAAACAAGACCCTACAAGTAACTCCTTGATTCCTGATGCATGAAAATCAAGTTGAAGTGCTCACCCATTTAATGCCTCAAAGTCTCATATGATATCTCTCAAGTCTCAGTGCGAAATGTGTCACCTTTTATCTTTGTCATTTTACAACAATACCAATACGCAGGTGAGGATATATCAGGAATGGGGAATATATATAATAATGAATGATGTGATGAACAAATTACTATTTATTAAATTATTATTTCAAATGAATACATTGAAATGAATAAATAAATAAAACCAAACAAACATTGGTCTATTTATGGATTATGATTAGTCAGTATGCATTAAACTCATGTAAATAAATTAAATTTGTTATTAATTTATCATGAGGGTATTTTTCATGAATTAAAATAAATTTAATATAATTTTAATTCCAAAAACACTAATTTCATGTTCCTATAAATTATTTATTTAAATTCCAAATATTTTTCTAATATTTTTGGAATTTTTAAAAAATTATTTGGGATCTTAAGAATTTTTAAACCCCCCAAGGAGGGGTTTTGGGTCACGAGGAAATTAATATAAGGATAGGATGGATCAGGAAGAACCTAAACTAGCTTTCTCGGTGTCTGGCTAACTCAGCAGGGGTGTTGGGTCAGTGATGTAGGCGCACCCGCACTCCTTGCGTGTGAGTTGAGGGAATCTTCCCCACATGTGGTACCACACAGACACACATAATTTTTTTTTAAATATTGTAGTGCCTTAGATGCTACCAATTCCCCCCAATGGGGGGTATTATTCATGCTAGGTATAGGGGGGACATATGAGCCATCCCCCAAATTATTTTTTTATAAAACCAGGTGCAAGATGAAATGTACCCCCCCCAAAATAGGGGTGACATTTTTGAAGTGGTTAGCAGTTGTGCTGCGCCCATAATCTTAAAAAACATTTTTTTTACAAATTAGTAGTTTCTAATTTCCCTAGCCTAAAGGGGGGCTCATTTTTTATTCAATATTATTTGAGCCACCCCCAAAGTCTCCCTCCCCATTTTTTATTATATTTTTTAAAGGGCCTTACACAAGCCAGTATTTTGGGCCTGAAAATTTTTTAGGGGAATCATATAAGGGAATTTAATTCCCCCTCCCTTATGCGACTATATTTATATAACACACACACACACACATATATATATTATTCACACACACACAAATATATATACTACAATGTATTTTTAAATAAATATGTATTGACTTGGACTTCTCTAGTACAACAACTGGGTTGGATAGATACCGCACGGGTAGGGCTCCGACCATCACTTTCGACCCTAAGTCACCTATCATTAGTGATATAATACCACAATGGTGAAATATATACTAAATATATACAAGTTGGGTTTAAAACCAAAAAATTATAATTTCGATCTTTGTATTATAATAACTTGGTTATCTGATCTCTAATCGACGTGAAATTTATGGAAGTGGGACTATAGTGATGCCCTCTAATTGAATAAAGGCATTTTTTTTAAATTTGACTTAATTAAATGAACACTCACTTTGATATCAATTGATGTATCCCAATTTTTTTTGAAAGTATGAAAATGGTATTTTAAAATGTTTAGTTCTATATTTATGTTGAAATATAAAATTCAGTATACCCTAATCTAGATTCATCAATGGGTTTGGTAAAAATAAAATAATCATGAATAATTAAAAATGAAAAATAAATAGAAATTGCACCTTGTCCGATTTCTATTTAAAACGTATTGATCATCAGTGGTGATTGTCACTCGAAAGAACCAAATATGGAAACATCTAGATCATATACATGCATTCTATAATCTTGATTGACCATTAAACTATGAAATATTGGTTCTAGTATTAAGAATCAAAGGCACTTCGACATCGTCATGGCTGTGGGAGGTCAAACTATTGATCCTCAAACTTGGATCAAACAATATTTGATGTTCTCTTCACTGTCTCTCTCTAAGAATTGAGAGATAAGGGGATATGAGAGATAATTTGATCAAGTATATTCCTCTCTCATTTTGGATCTTAAAATCTCTTAAATACTTAGTTTATAGCTTCCATAAACTTAACTTTATGTCCTTATAGAAGTTAACCCTTTAAACGTACCAAAAAATGGCATAAACAAAACTTAAAACTTACCAAAAATGTCATAGATATTTTATCACAATATTTTAACATCTAAAATGTATTACATGATAAAATATTAGTCATTAACTTGGCTCACCTCTCCCATAAATATTAAATGAATCTTTAATATTAAATATTTAATATTCATTCAAAAAATATTTCTCATTATATTCATTGAATAACTTGTAAATATAATAAGTAAATAGATTCAATGGTTATTATTATAAAATTTAATAATAGTAAATTTAATTATTTCTTTTGTTATCATATAAACTTGTACATTACCCTGCCACTATCACAAGTCCCACATTATCCTAAACTCCAATTCACTATAATTTTCTAAGATTCTAAATACACTTTTTCTGTGAACCTCTAGGCCCTTATCTTGATAGTAGCGAGTGATAATAATAGATCACAAGTAGAGAGTATAGAAACCCATTGAGGCCCATGAGGATATAAGTTTTATTCATATCAATGAAAACATCCTACAAACACATATAGTGTAATATAATATCTTTGTCTCATGATATCTCATAAATCAAGACACACAATTCGGGTCATTATCCTTTCTTAATTTATTTATTTGTGAACTTGATAAATATGACTACCTTTAATTACAATGGTCATGGATTTAATAAAATTCCTACCATCCTGGTCAACTGGGCCTGATACATCTCATCATTTTTGAAGTGACAAAAAACTTTCTTGAAAATTCAACCAATGTCATTCCATCAATAAAGCACCCAACACAAGCTACATCACATCAAAATAAATGATACAGTTTTCATCTTAAATCAAAGTATAAAATCAAATGGTACACATTGATAATGATATCATGTCTAGAGAACAATACACATGCTTGTAAATAGGAACAACCAATGACACCTAAAACATATGGTGTTCCTATTGGTGGGCTAGTCTGCATGATCTCCTCTTCCTAAGATCACCAAGTGTAAATTTCATGTGAAGAAATATCATTTCTTATAATCCCCTGACACTCGATAGTTAGAAACCATTTGTGTCTAGTCAGTATGATGTATTTAGACCATAAGAGATATGTTTAAGATTAATTTCATAGTATATTAAGGTTATCATTATAGTTGGGAACTGCTATAACCTATTGATATGACAAATAATACAAGAACATTACCATGTGAATAGTATATGAGGAATTATTAACACTATTATAGTAAGTATTCATTATACACAACTCTTCATATACAAGATTTGGTAATTGAAAAGAAAAATTTCAAGTTGGGTATAAGGAACTCGCTTTTACAATAATAAAAACATGGGATGTGATAAGCTTATGGTCCTTATGGTAAATAAAAAAAGGAAGAATAAGGAAAAGGGTTTGAAAACTCATTCTAAGTCTAAGGATACAGAGAACCATCCTTCTAAGAAGAAGAATATCTAATGGAAAGGAAAGGGAAAAAACATGGTGTGTTTTTCATGTGGCTAGCAAGGCCACTGGAAGAGGAGCTATACCCAACCAAAGAAGCAAGGGAAAGCTTCAGGTGCATTATTTATAGAGTATAATATTTCTATATCCACAAGTTGGGTATTATATACTTCATTTGGTACTCACATTTTTATCCAAATACATGAAACAAGTAGATTTTGGAAGGTTTCCAAAGGTGAGGTGGATCTAAGCCCTGCCAATAGGGCTAGACTAGCTACTCTAATGATTGGAGACTATTATCCCACATTTCCAAAATTATTGATTTTAGTTTTAATAAACTATTATTACGTGCCTATTATTTTTGAGAACATAATCTTTGTTTATTATTTATACATGGATGGATTTATTTTTAGTTTTAGAAATAAGATTTGATACTTTTATAAAGATGACATATGTTATGGTATGAAACAATTGAATAATGGTATTTATGTATTAAATTATGAAAAAAATTAGCAATAGATAAAAAATCAAATTCATGAGAGTCATTTCATACCTAGTTATGGAATCACCATCTAGGTCACGTAAATGTGAAGCATTTGAAAATACTCTATCATGGTGGTTACTTAGAATCTTTTGATATTAAACCACTTGAAATATGTCATGCTTGTTTACAAGGAAAGATGACCAAACCACCATTTGGTGGTCAAGGTGAAAGGTCTAAAAAGCTTCTATAATTGGTACACATTGACATGTATATACCTTTTAAAGTAGAAGGTTTAGGTAGATTCTCATACTTTATTACTTTTACCAAATATTTTAGTAGATACAATTATATCTACATGATGAGGTATAAGTATTAATCCTTTGAGTATTTTAAGGAATTCAAGAATAAAGTTTAGAATCATCTTGGTAAGAAGATAAATAAACTTCAATCGGATCGAGGTGGTGAATATTTTAACCAAGAATTTATCAAATTTCTAAGGGATTATGATATTTTATCTCAACTCACCCCACCATATACACCACATTGGAATGGTGTTAGTGAAATGAGGAACCGTACCTTAATAGACATGGTAACGTTGATAAAGAGTCACATAATTATTCCATTATCCTTTTAGGGATATGATTTATACACAAAAACATACATACTAAATGAGTACCAACTAAAGTGAAAAAAAACGTCCCCTTTGAGTTATTAAGTGGAAAGAAACCCATTTTACACATATTCATGCACGAGGGTGCAAGGTGTTTGTTTAGTATAGCTCAAGAAATAGTTTTTTAACCTAGAGTATGAAGTGTATCTTTATAGTTTACCCCAAGGACACAAGGGGATATTACCTATATGATCCCTCAGATAAATAGTTTATAGTTGTTAGGAAAGTTTTATTCCATGTGAGGGAGCACATCATCAAAGAGGATAATGGGAGTAGGAGTGAATTTGATAAATTTTATGCTCAAGATACATAAGAGTTGGTATGGGAATAGACTCCACAAGTTATTATAGAAGAAGTTATTGAAATATAAAATACCAAATATGACACCAGAGAGGTAAGAGAACTAGAAAGATATGGTTTTCTAGTCATAGAAGATGGTGAATCATTATTGTTTGAAAATAATGAACCTATATCCTACAAGGAGGTAGTAGAGAGATTAGAATCTGAAAGATGGTAAGAAGCCATGAATTCTGAGATGGATTCCATGTATTAGAACTAAGTTTGGATTATGATCAATCTTCTAGTTCATATAAAACCCATTGGGTGTAAATGGGTATTCAAGAGAAAGCAAGACATGGAAGGTCAAGTTAGTACCTATAAATCATAGCTAGTGGATAAAGGGTATAGACAATGTCAAGGCATAGACTATAATGAATTTTTTTTCTCCATTTTACATTTTTAAATTAATCAGAATTTTAGTTTCTATAACGGTTTTACTTGATTATGATATTTGGAAGATGGATGTCAAAACTGCATTCCTTAGTGGGAAACTTCAAGAATATGTGTATATAACACAATCATAAGGGTTTTTGAATCTATAAAATGTCAAAAAGTCATGAAAGTTGCAAAGATCCATTTATAGATTAAAGCAAGAATCCTGGTCATGAAAATTTCAATTCAATGAAGCTATAAAAGAATTTTATTTCATTAATAATGAATGTGATCCATGTATTTACAAGTGGTTTAGTGGTAGTATGACTATTTTTATAGTACTATATGTTGGTAACATATTACTAATTGGAATTGAGATACCAACATTATAAGAGGTTAAGGTATGATTGAGCAAGTGCTTCTCTATGAAGGACTTAGGTGAATCAGCCAATATTCTAGGGATATAGATCTTACATGATAGATTAAAGGGGATTCTTGGACTAAGTCAAAATATATAAATTGGCCAAATGATGAAGATGTTTGGTACAAAATAATCCAAGAGGATATTGGTTCCAATTTCACATGGTATATATCTTTCCAATAAGATATTTCCTCAAAAACAAAAGGAAAGAGAGAGAATGAGTAATACCTTATACACTTCTCTGATATGATATATCATGTATGCCATGTTATGTATAAGGCTTGATGTTTACTATACTTTTAACATGGTAGAACGATATCAAGTTGATCCAAGTGAACAACATTAGATTGCTGTTAATATTATCCTTAAGTATGTAAGGTAAAATAAGGATATGTTTCTATTTTCTAAAGGAAATTAAGGGCTAGTCATTAGGGGTTATGTAGATTCTAAATTTTAAATATATTAGAATGATATGAATTCATATTTAAGATATGTATTCAGTCTCAACAGAGGAGCTGTGAGATAGAAGAGTTCAATCAGTCAATTTTTACCAATTCTATAGTGGCGTATGAGTATATTACAACTTCCAATGAAACCAAGGAATCATTTTGATTTCAAAACATTTTCCAATATATTAATGCGGTGCCTAGATATCAAGACCCTATCACAGTTTACTATGATAACACTACAGTGATGGCTCTTTCCAAGGTTCTAAAGTCCCATAAAATGATAAAATAATATACTTCTGAGGTTTAATCTATTGAGGAATTTTTATCAATGAGGTGAATTTTTAGTGATAAGATAATCAATGGAGAAAAACATGGTAAAACCCTTGATGAAGGATCTATCTTAAAATATGCATGAGTATCATGTGAGAGATAGTGGAATGAAGGTTGTTAACAATTGCCTTTAGTGAAAGTGGGAGTTTATTAAAGTTGGTTCCCAACAACCAACTTCTAAGTACTTGATTGCATGTATTTATTTTCTTGAATAATTATGAAGTTTCTTATCAAAACATTATTTTTACTCAATATGACATAGTATGTGATAATGTTCTAAGAATATATGTCACACTGAAAGAGTATAACAGTTCCCCACAATGATGAGAACCTGGAGGTTCCATGATTATATTATTAAATATATGTTCTATGGTTGGATGATATCGTTTGATGGGACACATACCATATAGGCTATCAAGGTTCAGAGGCTCATAAGATATTGAGACACATTCTCATGGGGTTCTCCCTTAGTAATCTCAAAGAAGGGGGGTTATTAGAATGGACCCACTAATAGGAAATCTATATTTATATGTTTCATTAAATGTTCCTACCTATGAATGTATGAATTGATACTTAAACTTTAATATTATCATTGATGAACATCATAAGTCATGTACTTTGATGTATTTATGAAAACTGTGATGGTATATGCTTACAAAGAAGTAGGATATGTTGGGTACGTCATGGGTGATATAGAATTAATGCATAATTTGACAAAGGATTTATCCCTTCTATCCATTAACAAAAGTTTTTATTTTAGGCCCTTTGATGGGAATTGAACTTCTTAGATGAATCCATGGCCATGCTGTTCTATGAGAAGGTTCATTTCCAAAAAGTTAAAGAGATACCGATCACATAGGCCGATGACCCCGGTATGCGACCTTCTTGATTAATATATATCATGATAAAAGGAATGTATTATATATTATGAGTTTTTATATCATCATGAAATTAACTTCTTTATCTATGGGTGTATTGACGTGTTTCTAGATGCTAACCTTGGACATTTAGGAATCTCCACCTATTTCCACTGAGAAAGAGTCCTAGAGGGACACACACTAAGTGAATCAAGAATCTCAGTTAAATCCAGTGTTGAATTTAACAAGTTAAAATAAATATTATTCCTTCTTTATGGTTTAATAATTATTCGGGTCTAGTTGACAGCCAAGATTTAATCACGAGTTATTAAAAAAAATAAATGAGTTAAATAATGATGATAAATATTTATTTGCAAGGTTTAGAAAATATAATATTTATTATATTTATCGATGAATAATGTAGTGATATTTATTTGTTAAATAAATATCCATTATTCAAGGTTAGATAAATGTCAAGGATGATTATTAGACTGAGTTTAAAAATATAGTCAGAACTGATATAAATAATATTTATTTATTCTTAGGTGATGAAAATGTCAAGTGAATATTAATTATTATTTTATTATTAGACATGGGGTTCACTAAGGATTGAATGAATTATAAGGTATCTATGTGAAAATAATTGACCCTAAACCTGCCATAATAAGTATCTAATTATATCACTTTCATAATCACTCTGGTTTATCACAATAGATATATTGAGGGTCTCTCTCAAACCTTAGAGAGTGATCTAGAGATCAAGAGTGATATCTTATGCTCCTCCTCTCTTAAGCCATTTGGTGAACACCAAGAATTCTTTAAAGGGAATTATGCTGCGATCAACCATGAATGACACAAGTAATCGAGATAGAATGTGCTAGCACCCAATGATTCTATGACGACGTTCAAAGATTTTAGTGCACATGTGAATCACCACTAGGGAGATTCTTCACTTAGATCCTACAACGCAAAGATAGTATGATGAGTTCGAGTCAACCAGGTCATTAATGAAGAAATAATTATAATTATAGGTAATTCTAGATTTACTTATAAATTTATTATAAATTACATGTGATGATCCTCCTCTTCTGGTTCCTATGTTTAACAAGTCAAGTAATCTAAAATTTAAATCTGTTGGTCATGAAATTATTTTTCATGTATGATAATGATTATTCATAAATTAAGACTAAAAGTCAAGTTTTCCATGCCATATATGTGCTTCCACTATACCCGAAACCTACAATATCAAGCATATAGGTTGAGGACACCGGTATGAAACCTGCATGATGAGATATCAAAAATATATATTATATTAAACACTGAGAATTCATATGTGGTTGTCATCTTTGCAACATTAACTTCTTCCTCTTGGATGCATTTACATGTTACTAGACACACTAATAGAAAACACACAATATAAAGCGTTAGCCTAAATTAGCACTAGAGAAAACACTGATAAAGGATACCTTTATCAACGCTTTATTCTTAGCACTGATAAAAGGTACCCTTTATCAGTGTTTTTTTAGCACTGATAAAGGGTACCATTATTAGTGCTAATAAAGGTAACATTTACGAACAAATTTTCTAGCGTTGACAATGGCCTCGATATACGCGTGAGTCACACATTGAAATAGCTAATGTTCGGTCACTTCTTTATATACAATTCTACGACAACCAAAACTCAGAAGCCTACTGCAGGGATGAGCTTCCACATACACTATACACACACTCATATAGGACCACGAACCCACATGGGTATTGGCCCAATCTATGCTTCCTACAGGCTTTAGCCCACTTGCATACACATGCTCGAGTCCCATACAACTCGACCCACCTTCCCCACCATACGGGCCTACACACTGCCCGACCCACAACCACCATTTTTTTAAATATACCAATAAAAATACAAAAAAAATACAAGTTTTAAAAATATTAGAAAAATTGAAATAATTGAAAAAAAAATAAAAATGAATAAATTAAAAAAATATTAATTTTTTATTAATTAAATAATTATTAACAATCTCTAATATATATATATATATATATAAATTATAAATATTAATAAATATTAAATATTAAATATTAATATATAAAATGAATAAATTGAAATAATTAAACAAATAAAAATTAAAAATGAGTAAATTTAAAAAAATACTAAAAATATTATTAATTAAATAATTATTAATAAGAATGAATAAATTTAATATAAATATATAAAAATTATAAATATTAATAAATAGTATATATTAAATATAGATATATAAAATGACTAAATTTTAATAATTAAACAAAAAAATTAAAATATATAAATTACAAAATTATTTAAAAATTTATTAATGAAAAAATTATTAACAAAAATGAATAAATTTAATATATATATATATTAATTATAAATAGTAATAAATAATATATATTAAATATAAATATAGAAAATGAATAAAATGTAATAATTAAAAATATGTTAATCTCTTATTCATTTTTAATGGTTTTTATACATAGTTATTCATTAATATAATTAATATTTTTAATATAGAAATATATTCATATATATATATATGTACATTTCTCTCTCTCTCTCTCTCTATATATATATATATATAGAAATATTTCCAATTAACCTATACCTGAGTGGTAAAGGCTCATATTTGGCATCCAAAAGACCCAGGACTGAATTTGGGAAGGCCCCCTTTGGGGGATTTATGATGTGGTGGTAACGTAGGGAGGTGGTGACGCAGATGATAACACGGGCAAGTGGTGATGCAGACATGATGCAGGCCTGGTGATGAGGCAGGATGATGCAAGCATGATGTTGCACTAGACTTTGAGGCCATGTAACGGGCTTCATGGCCACTGGGCCTACGACCCATGTACTAAATAAATATGGATTGATGGGTGGGCTGTCCCCTTGGAGGGGTTATGCCCTACCTTTTCGGCCTATTTTTGTGGTGTGTGTGTGTGTGTTTGAATGTAAATGTACCCTAAACACCAAATATATATATGTACCAATATATATAATATTTCCTAAATTATGTTTTATATAATACAACATACTTATGCTTACATTAAATAAGTTATATATTTAGTGAAAAATAGTTTATAATTAAAAATTAATATTAATTAAAAATATTCTCTAATTACATCGAGTAATGGACATTTAATTGAATGTCATTTGATTTTTTCTATATAACTTATATCAAACATGTGTTACATTAATTTCACACATAAATATAAGAAATTAATGTACTTTTATATACAACACACACACACATAATATTTCTATATTTAATTAATTATTTATTATTCATTTTAGAATTATATTTATTAAAAAAATATATTTAATATATATTATGTTTCTAATTGGTATATTTTATCATTTTTATATTTTTATTAAATATATACCATTTATTACTTTTTAATATTTTTTTCGAATTTATTCATTTTTAATATTATTTATTCATTAATAATATTAATAATTTTCTAAATATTTTTGTAATTTATTCATTTTTAATTTTTCATTGTTCAATATTTTTGTAGTTTTATCCATGTTCAATATTTATTTATACATGTTTATTCATTAACATTTAATGTTTTTAATATAGTTGTAATTTATATAATTAATATGTATTCATTTCCACTTTAACATATATAAATAATCAATTTTTAAATTATCTATATAATTAATAAAACTTATCCGTTTTTTCAATATTTTTATTGTCTACTCATTTTTAATTATTCAATTTCACTCATTCTTAATATTCATGAATTTAAGATTATAAATTCATTAATAATGTTAAAAATATATTTGTAAATAAATATTTATAAATAAATATAAATAAATAATTATATATTTAAATAATTATAAATTATAATAAATGTATTTAAATAATGAATATATTTAATATATTTATATTTATATGTATATATATTTATTAAATATATATAATTATATAAGTATATATAACAATATAAATATATTTATAATTATTTTAAAATATTTGTAAAAATATTTATTTATAAATATATATAATTACATTTATAATGATAATTTTTAATATCCATGCATTTAATATTATACATTCACTAATAATGTTAAAAATGTATTTGTAAATAAATATTTATAAATAAATATATTTATATACATATATTTTCTATATTTATAAAATTATATAATTATAATTATATATATATATATATTTTAAAAAATATTTAAATAATTATAAATAAATAATTATATATTTAAATAATTAAATAATTATAATAAATATATTTAAATAATGAATGTATTTACTAAATTTATATTTATATTTCTATATATTTATTAAAAATATATATAATTATATAAATACATTTATAATTATAAATAAATAATTATATATTTAAATAATTATAAAATTATAATAAATATAATTAAATAACGAATATGTTTCATATATTTATATTATATATATATATTGATATAATTATATATAATTATATAAATATATTTATAATTATATACAAATATTTATAAATATATTTATTTATAATTATAATTATAAATCTTTATCAGCACTAAAAAGAGCTGATAAAGTTATATATTTATCAGCACTAAAGAAGCATTGATAAAGAGGTCTTTTATCCGTGCTTATTATTTTAGCATTGATAAAACCCCTATTTATCAGTTCTTTTTTGGAAGCGCTGATAAAACCATCCCCGGTCTTTTAAAAATAACCCTAATTGCACTGATTGCAATCATGCTGTTCAGGCTCTCACAGAAGTCCAGTGTTGTCATCGCTCCCCCCAATCTTCTCTCAGATGAATAAAGCATCAAATCTAAGGTATGTTATTTTTTATCCTACTCTCTTAATTCTTGCTTGTTCGATGCCACTACCATTGTCATCGTCACCCATTATTTCTCACCTCAGATCACCTCACAAATCAAAATCCACAACCCTTGATTCATCAAAATCTTCCACTATTCTTGAGATCCCCTGCTATTCTTTGAGGTTTACCACCCTCGGTTCTCATCTAAACTCTTAATTGAAACCCACAACCAAAAATTCATTGAAATCCACCATCATTGCGGAGATCCACTGCCAACAGCCAAGGTTCACCACTTAGATGTACCTATAATTTCTCCAATGACGACTCATTCTCCCTCCCCTTTCCTTGCATTCCAAGTCTTCCCCTCCCCACACTATCAGACACCATTAATACAAGTATGTGTTATAATTCTTTATCTTCTTTTACTAAATGACATTAAATGGGTGTTGGTGCCATCACCTTTTCTGCAATTGTTAAGAAACAAAAGGAATGGAATTTACAAGGCTCATCTAATTAACCTGCTTGATTTGTTAAAGGGCTATATATAGAATTTATTAGTTCTTATAATTATTTTCATTTAAATATATACATGTTTTATAATAATGTGATATATACATTAATTTCATTCTTATACTATGGAATTATATTTAGAAATAATACATTGAATTCCTGCAATGCGATATGAAATAATCACACTTTCACAAAAATCCTGACCACTTCTTAGAGTGTAATTAATAATATTCTCCTCATTGATGATTTTTTAAGTAAGCATGTTATTTTACTTCCTCCAAGGTTTTTTTGTTGGTAAATCCTAAATTGGAAAATCCAGGCACCCTGGTCTTCATGTTATTAGATAAAAAACCTCACTAGTTTATTCCTCCCTCATCCTGCTCTCTATCTCACTCCCACTTCCTATCCCCTGAAATCTTAGTCCCCTTACTCTGTAATTCTCCTCACAACTTTCAAAATTTTAAACTATGATGCCAGAGGATATGAATAGGAATAAAACATTGTGTTAATTAATTATATGAATTTACAGACTGTGATAAAGAAATCGAAGTTACCGCAAATATGAGTATATTTTTAAAACTTATATGGTTAGTGTAAATAAACATTAGGTTTTTAATTCAATTTCCGTAGTAGAGAATGGTAATATGTAATGATAATTACATTTGGTTGTTTTAAAAAACCTCAAATAAATGAAAAATTAATATTCATTTCATTAAGTATTTATTGGAATCTCATTTCAAAACTAAAATTTTATTTATATAATATTTTGATTTTAAAATATTTATTCTATGTAAGGGAAAAGTGTTTTCAAAATTATCATTCTGAATTTCCAAAATCCTCTTGTAAGAGGATATAGTTTTAAAGATATTATGATATCCAAATTGAGTTTGAGAAGTTTAAATCATATCATTTTACGTGTAAAGGGGAAAATATAACATGTTATTATTTCATGTGATTTTTTAATTAATGTATTGAAAATATAACTCACTTTTAGTGGATTTTTTTAGAATATTCTATGTTCATAGGAATTCAAGAAACTTTAAGTGATTATCATTTTTTTTATTTTAAATGTTTGTATGTTTTTTATTAATGTATATTTATAGTTTTCATGTATATATCTAAATTTTATGATTTCCATGTATAGTGGTTTATAAAATTATTACTTTTTAGTATAAAGGATACTTAAATTTTTTGTCAAATGATTCTTATTATGCAATGAAATATTTTAAAAAAATATTTTAAGTTTGTTGTTTCTTGAGTTAAATTATAAATTGGCTTTTTAAAGTGAGTAAAAGTAATTAATATTGAATAAAGTATAATTTTTGTATATTAAACTTATTATTAGTTTCATATATACATAATTTTTTATCTAATGGGATTTTTTAATGAGTTGTGAAGTTTTTCTAAATTAAATTTTTGGTTGCATTTCATGTTTTAGAAGTTTTATTTGGAATAAAAAGGTTTTAAATATTTTGAAGATAAAAATTTATTTGTTTATTTTATTTCAAAGGTTTTCTTGGAAATAAATGAGTTTCCTTATATATATCTTAGTTTAATGTTTGTCTAATTTTTTTTCAAATTATAATGATATATTAAAATCAAGGTATGTGATCACTTGTGATCTGTTTCACCCCCTTGGAAATTTTTGATTTTAATTTTCCCAAATGGTTGGAATAACTTGGGTGCAAGAGATCTTATTTGTCCCCAATCTACCTAATTGATTCTCTACCCAACCTATCCTACCTCGATCCATTATTGTTTCTCCCTCTCCACTGCCTTTATGTTCATTTTCACTCATTCATCATTATTTCTCACTCTAAATGCATGGAGTTCCTAATCGTGGACTACAAAAACCCATCCTACTATCATGTAAGGTGGTAACTGCAAATGGTAAGTAGACATAGTTTTTGTGGTGAACAAATGGTAATTAGATCCAAGTTTAAAGTATCCCCACTATTCCCATGTTCCACCTAATCTATCTTGCCTTGAGTCATTATTGGTTCACCCACTCCCTCTCTTTCACGTTCATTTTAACTCATTCACCATTATTTATCACTCCAATAGCATGGAACTCCTAATTGTGCACTGAAAAAATACAACCCACTTATCGAGTAAGGTGGTGAATGAAAATGATAATTAGGCAATGTTTTTGTGGTGAACAACTGGTAACTAACTCCAAGTTTAAAGTATCCTTCCATCTCATATGGATTAAAATCAAACAATTCTACCCATTTTCTTCCAAGTATCCCTCCTACTCCACTTATATCATTAATAACAGTTTCATCCATTCATTTCATGAAATTCCAAGCCCCTTGAACATATATCAAAATCCAGTGATTACATGATCTTATGTGTTTTAAGGAAATATATTTTTACACAAATTTAGAAAGATAAGTCATAATTAAATGAAAAAAAAGAATAATAATTTCCAAGGGAAGTCTTCCATTCAAAAATAAATAAATATTGTTTACCAACATATTTATTACCACCTTTTTGTCCCACACAACATCAAATCCAAAACCTATACCAAAAACCACATGTTTACCCCAAGTTGTTTCTTTTTATGTCTCACTTGTGTAAAACGATAACTTGTTAGGAATCATTACCAATAAAATTCAAATATTGGGTTCCCCTTATTATAATTATCTATAACTTTATTCATTGATTATGAATATCTTATGTGTATTTAATTATTTATTTGTACAAAATGAATATTTTATGAACATAATAGGATGAATATGAATTAAAAATGTATGCATGCTAATTATATGAAAAAAGAGTATCAAGATGGAGTTAAAGTATTCATCAAGTTTGCAATAGAGAAAGCATACAACCATTATCAAATCCTTTTTCCATGTTTAAGTTGTTTTAATTCAAGATAAATTAGTCTGGAAGAGTTGTAAGAACATTTTATTTGTCATGGAATAGATCAGATCTATACATGTTGGACTAAAATAGGAAAAAACTGAATGTGCACACCAATTGGGATTAAACTATAGTTTATGAATCATTAGATATGAATACTAGTGTAAATGATGATGGTGACCGTATAGAAGAAATGAAAATGGAAATTGAAGATGAACTTCGTGATTGTCCAAAGTTGTTTGAAAAGTTAAATATTCATGCTAAGAGACCATTATATAACGGTTGTACTAAATTCACAATATTATCAGCTGTTTTGAAGTTTTTTAATTTTTAAATATGGTAGTGGATGGAGTTATACCATCTTTAAAAAACTATTTTGTCTCCTGAACGATATGACACCAGAAGAAAATGAACTTCCTTATTGAACATATGATGTTAAATGAATGCTACGTTCAATGGGAATGATCTCTAAAAAAATACATTCTTGTCCAAATGATTTTATATTGTTTTTCAAGGACCATGAATCACTCATAAAATTTCCTAAGTGTGGTTTGAATCGATAGAAGAAATATGAATCAAGTCCTCTGAAAGGTGTTTGGTACTTTCTTATCATTCCATGGGTTAGAATACTATATGGATGTCAAGAAACCATGATACAAATATCATGGAACACATATACAAGAATTTAATATAGTAAACTAAATCATCTAGAGGACTCTCCTAAGTGGAAGAAAATTGATTATGAGTATCTTGAATTTGGAAATGAGTCGAGAAACATCCGTCTTGCGTTATCTAAAGACAGAATAAATCCATTTGGTATATATAGTAGTACTCATAGTACGTGGACAGTTATGTTGGTAAATTATAACTTTCGTTCATGGTTAGGCATGAAGTAAAAATACATTATGTTTGTCTCTACTTATATCTAGACCAAAACAATCCAGTAATGATATTGATTTCTATTTGGATCCATTAATATAGGATCTAAAATTGATGTGGGATACAGTTTCTATAATGCATGATGCTCCTAGAAGTGAAGAATCCACATTGAGGTCCATGTATTATGGTATAATAAATGAATTCACTGCTTATTGAAATTTTTCAGTCTGTAGCATCAACGGAATATTGGGGTTTCCCATTTGTGAAGAATGCACACACTCAATTTGGTTGAAATATTCCTCAAAGACTATGTTTTAGGACATCATAAATTTTTACCTTAGTGACATAAATACCAATACCAAACTATGGAGTTTTATGGGAATACCAAACAAGTTACAACACTATCTCTATTAACGGATAATAAACTATTTGATAAAGTAAAAGATATTGACATAGATTTCAGTAAACCATTTTCAAAAAAATATTCAAAATCAGGTTGAAAAAAGGGATCAATTTACTTTGAATTACCATACTGGAATTGTTTATATGTTAGATATTTTATTGATGTCATGAATATATAAAAAAAATTATTTGATAGTGTTATTGGAACATTGATAAATGTTCCTGAAAAAAAATATGGCATCAAGGCTAGGATGGACATGATTGACATGGGGATAAGGGATGAGTTGGCACTAGTGAAGGGTTAAATTCAGACTTTTCCTCCACCAATAGCTTACACTCTATCTAGACAAGAAAAATCACAATTTTTAATTTTCCTTAATGGTTTACAAGTTACAGAGGGGTATTCATCAAATATGAAGAATACCATGTCATTAACTAATTTAAATTTGTAAAAAATAAAATCACATGAATTCCATGTTTTGATACAAGATTTCATGCCCGTCTCTTTACATTACATTGTACCTAAAAATGTATGACATACATTTACCAAAATTTGTCTCTTTTTCAAATCCCTATGCAGTAAATTTATAGACCCGATGAATTTTCCAATCATAAAAAGGAGGTTGTAGTCATATTATGTGAATTAGAGATGTTCTTCCCACCATCATTATTTGATATAATGGTCCACCTGATGGTTTACTTGGTTATAGAGGTTCAAATTTTTGGTCCTTTCCATTATAGATGTATGCACCCCATTTAATGATATATTAAGATTTTGAAAGGGTGCCTCCTGAATTGAATTTATCCAGAATATTTTATTACATAATGATATATTATTTAAGAAGCTATTAAATTATGTACCAATTACCTATCCGATGTTGATAGAATCTATCTCCCAAAGTCTTTTCACAATAGACACCTTATAGGTAAAGGGATTTCCAGAAGAGATGTTGTTATAGTTACCATCACAGAGCAGGAGCAAGCTCATCTTTAAATTTTACATAATAGCAAAGATGTTGATCCATACATTGAATTCCAAAAAGAAATTCATAGAAATTTGAATCCATCAAGGGCTAAAGGATGGATATAAAATAAACACAATCAACAGTTTATAGGATGGTTCTGAGATCATATTTATAAGGAGTTATCTAAAAATCCAAATTCAATTGTTTAATGACTTCAATGGCTATCCAAGGGACCAAATGAAAATGTTATATCTTACACTGGTTTTGTAATTAATGATTATATGTTCTATACAAGAAAACATGATGAATGCAGTACAATGAAGAATAGTGGAGTTACACTTGTGGTGGAAGTGATGCACATATCTGGTTCCAAGGATAGAAATCCAATTTATGTGAATATTTAATATTTTTTCATCAATAAATAGATATACGAGTTGGATTATAAAACATTTCAAGTGCTTATTTTTCATTGAAAATGGGTTGACAACATGACTGTAGTGAAAGTTGATGAAATGGGCTTCATGAAGGTGAATTTTAGTGTGGAAGAGGAAAAGTATGAGACTTTCATAATGGAATCACAAGAAGTATATGTATTTTATGTCTCAGATCCAATAAACAATAATTGGTCAATTGTCCTAATGGTGACTAAAAAACTATAGGTTCAGATGAAAATTTAATCAGTTATAACTCTTTCATTGGGAGATCATAGTCATTTCATAGCATCCCCAATGTAGAAAATGTATTGTATGTTAAAGGGGACCACAAAGAGGGGATTTAGATTCTCGATAGAGGATCTAAATCCCTTCAACATTTAAAGAAAGTAAAGAGAGTTCAATGAGTATGTTAAACTTTTTTTAATATACTATAACTTTTTTCATAATATTATGTGTTCTATACTGTATTTACTTAATCTAAATTAAAATTTTGACTACTCATGCAGACAATGACTTTTTCACATGATAATGTTACCAATCTCGGGGAAGAATAGATAGTTGATCCTAAAACTATAGAATTATTAGGCGATCAACAACATGTTATTGAAAAAAACAAGAAAAATGTATCCTCATAGTGTTAACTAAAATTATAAAGGCAAGAAGTTAGGGAATAAAATTTGAGGTTGGATGGAATCAATGCGGCCAAAATGTCTATCCCAATAAGAAAATGTTTATTATTTATGTTGGAGTCACAATGAGGATCAACATGATGATTGATATAGATTATCGATTCCATATCCAAATTATAATGAATAGAACACTTTGTGAAGATATAAAGGAATGTTACAATATACATTATCTATTTCACTGAAAAATTATATAATGAAGATTTGATTTAATTTTCATTATTCCTTATAAAGTTTAATTATTTTGGAATATTTCCACTAGAAATATGTTTTAATGGTAGTTGGAAAATCCCATAGAGGTTTCTGAACTCTTCTTACCAAGTTTTATCTTATAGATACTGAGGAGACAGTAAAGCCCCACCCACCAGTTACTTATGCACAAATTATAAAGAAGGAAACATGAAATGGATTCATCATTCATTATGATGAAAAATAATTTCAGGTGCATTGTAGTTGATAATATATTATTTGAGATTATTTTATTTTATCCAATTTGACTCATTTTTTTTAATTTATGAAACAAAAAATGTGTTATAAAAATAAACAATGTTCATTAAAACCAATGTACCCCTATCGCAAAGTACGGATGGGGTAAACTTCACTAGAGAAGAAAATGGTATATATTTTAAATAAATAATAAAAGTTTTATGTGATATAAAACAACATATGTTATTTTGTTTATATGAATATTGATGAATCAAAATCCAAAGCCACTTCCACCCCACATCATGTGCTATAGAAGGAGGACCATGTAAATAAAGAGGGTAAACTTGTTGATGAAATCACAAAAGTGGTGTGTGAAATATACGTAAGTATGGAATAATAGCAATTAATTATGATTTAAAATAGTATTATATAAAATTATCTATTTATATTCATATGTTTTTCATAAATTTTTGACATAGGAATCAGTAGTGACCGTACTGGAAGAAAAACTACTTTCAGTATATTTGAAGTGGCTGGAACAATATGGTCTTGTTAGAGGTGTACATTTTGGAGTGTCTCCTAGAATATATTTTGAGAAGACAAAACTGCAAAAAGGTACATATCAGATGATGAAAGGATTGCATACAGAAATAGATACTTTTCGAGATATTATTTCTTTTTTTGGTTTGGAAAACCAATATATGAAAAAATATTCAAGAGAACCGATAGTGGAATACATATCAACACATGAACAACCAAATGACCCCACTATCTTTGAGGCTATTAATTCATCTCAACCACATACCTTACCTAAGGTGCTCAATTTTTTCATTATATTTTAGCTTAAATGTGAATAAAACAACTTCCAATAACTTTATATTACTAAAATTCTACTAGGTAAAGTTATATGTGATATCTATCTAAAAACACCCACATACCGTCTTATTTCAAGGGGTATGATGTATAATATCCCTAGAGACAAGATACACAACAAATAACTAACAAAAGATCACATGAGAGTGGGTGGGGGATTGAAGTAGCTCAAGGGAAAAGTGCTTAGTTTCTTATTCCACTTGATTATCTGGATGTTACAATGGTCAATGATTCCATGGAACTTTCATAGCATGGCTATATAATATTATAAAGACATATGAGGTGTTCCATTAACGCATTTTTTTAAATAAAAAACATGTAACAGTTGATGAAAAAAGGTCTGAAGTGAGGTATGGTATTATAGATGGATAAAATGATGGGGAAATTGAAGGTTAGATCAAGAAAATCTAGTGAATCCACCAAGAAAACAAAAGGACCTTTTGGGAGTACCTTCTCTTTTCCAGTTCCATTGCAACGTCAATCATCATTTAAACTTCATGTAGAAACGACATTCAAATATGGAAATTTTTCATACATTCCATATGAAGAAGAAATATTTATAACTTTCATTACAAACATGGTTGGTCTTTCGAGTATAAATGAGATTCTCAAGTTTGAATGGTTCAGAGTCTTAGTTTTGAATACATATATAAGGTATATTTTCATAAGACACCTATCCAAAAAATTATCTAATATGTTCATTAAAGTAATAACTATTTATATTTTCTATAGGAAATTATATTACTACTGTATAAAGGTAAAACCTTATGAATCATGATTTAGATTCATTAATCCCCATATTGTTTCTATGGAAAAAATTAAATTTGAGTTGAAATAAATTAATAGAAAGAATTTGAAAAAAATGATGCATTTGAGAATAAAATTACATATTAAATACTCTTTTTGATTCCTAAAATATAGGGGTGAAACTCTATATTTTTTTTTGTTTCTTTCATTACTTATTTGATTTTTTAGAAGCATAGGATACTGATCATAATCAATATGGATGCCCCAAATATTTTTTTGGATCCAATTCATAGATATCCATCAAACTGACCACACATAATGTGCATTGTTTGTTTATAATGCACTTCAATCAACATTTTATAGATAAAATTTGAATTATATATTTCAGTCTGTGTTTTAACAAGAAATTTTTTATGATAGGGTGATCTATAAATATAGTCTAAATCATGGTATGAAGTCAGTGATAGAATATAAAAATACCATGGGTTACTTTAAATGGAAATTAATTAAGGTATATATATAAATATTTAACTATCAAAACATATTTCAAAATAATTCACTTATTTTGGTCAATGTTTTTATAGTGTCTGAAGCAAGATAAAAAAAAATTGTGGATATTATGAAAGAAAATTCATGAAAGATATCATAAACCATCAAAAGACTTGCATCCCCAAACATATAATTTCTGAAAGTAATTACAATTTTATTAAAAATATTTCTTCAAAGTTTTTTGTCTAGATTTTCTTAGTACCACCAAGATTACTGCAAATCTACATACTCAGAATAAGAAATAAATTTGTTTAGAGATGAGTGGGAAATATACAAGATGTCAGAATGTTTTATAAACTCATATTTAGGCCATTACATACTATGTTTTTTATTTAGTATGGGCTATGACCTTAGAAATGTATTTTGGGTGTGAAGAATTAGTATAAAAATATTTATATTATTTTTGATATTTTTTTCAAGGAGAAGTATAACGGAGGAAATGAATTTGTTTAGAAATGAATGGGTAGAATACATGGTTCCATAATTTATATAGACATAATGAAGAGGAAACTTCCTACTACTTATTTAGTTAATTTTATCATAATTTTATCTACTTTTTTTTAGTTAATTTCCTTATCATTTTTATGTAATACTTATTTTGTTAAATTTACACATTAGTTCAAAATACACATCGCATGATCAAAACTGAGTGCATGTTTTCAAATTTTAGGAAAATGATACATAATGTATTTATGATGTGTAAGAATCAACCACACCTCAACCCAAAACATAACTTTTTCAGTATAAATCAGTGCATGTTTTCAATAAAAAAGTGTCATTTTAGGTTAAAACGCATGTCACATACCCAAAACCAAGTAAACGAGTTCAAATTGTTTTCAAAATTTAGGGAAATAATCCATAATTCATTTTTCACCTATAGGAATTGACCTCACATAAATCCAACACTTGATGTGGTCATTATGACTCGAAGTACGTGTTTTTAATATAAAAGTGTCATTTTAGTTTAAAACACACATCAAATATTCAAAACTGAGAAAACAAGTACAAATTGTTTTCAAAATTTAGGAAAATAATCCATAATTAATTTTTCACATGTAGTAATTGACCAATCATGAATTTGAGACACTATGTGGTCAATATGACCCAAAGTGTGTGTTTTCAATAGTCATGTGTCATTTTAGTTTAAAACACATGTCAAATAACCAAAAAAAATATAACAAGATTAGTTTTTTTTTTCAAAATTTAGGAAAATGATACATTATTCATTTTTCATGTTTTGTAATTGACTGCACATCAATGTGAGACATGATGTGGTCGATATGACCCGAAGTGCCTGTTTCAATAGAAAGGTTTAATTTTAGTTTAAAACGCACATCAAATAAAAAAAACCAAGAAAATAATATTGTATTGTTTTAAAACTTTATAAAAACAATCCATAATTCATTTTTCACATGTATTAATTAACCTCACATCAATACAACACATTATGTGGTCGATATGAACCTAAGTGTGTGTTTCAATAAAAAAGTTCCATTTTAGTTTAAAACATACATCAACTTGGAAAAACCCAACAAACATGATCAATTGTTTTCAAAATTTAGGAAAAAAATATAATTCATTTTTCATTTTTAGGAATTGACCGCACATCAATCCAACACATGATGTAGTTGATATTACCCATAATACATGTTTTCAATAAAAAGAGCCATTTTAGTTTAAAACACACATAAAATAGCCAAAACATAAAAAATGAGATAATATTGTATTCAAAATTTATAAAAATGATCCATAATTTATTTTTCACATGTAGAAATTGACCGCACCTCAATCTGACACATGATGCGGTCGATATGACCCGAAGTGTGTGTTTTCAATAAAAAAGTTCCATTTTAGTTTAAAACACATATTAAATAGATGAAAACCAAACAAATAAGATTGTATTATTTTCAAAATTTAGCAAAATGATCCATAATTCATTTTTCACATTTAGTAATTGACCACACATAAATCTGACACACGATGTGGTATATATGAACCGAAGTGCATGTTTTTAGTATAGAATTTCCACTTTAGTTTAAAACACACATCAAATAGCCAAAATGAAGATGACAATCTCGAATTATTTTCAAAATTTATAAAAATCATTTATAATTTATTTTTCATGTGTATAAATTGACCACACATCAATCCGACACATGATGTGGTCGATATGATCTGAAGTGCATGTTTTCAATATAAAAGTTCCATTTTAGTTTAAAACACACATCAAATATACAAAACAAAGAAACTGAGATCAAATTGTTTTCAGAATTTATAATAATGATATATAATTCATTTTTCATATGTGGGAATTTATTTTACATCAATCTTACACACAATGTGTTCTATATAACCTGAAGTGCGTGTTTTCAATACAAAAGTGTAATTTTAGTTTAAAAAACATATCAAGTAGAAAAAACCGAGAAAACGAGCTCAGATTTGTTTTTTATATTTTAGGAAAATGATCCATAATATATTTTTAACATATGAAAATTTACCACACATCAATATAGCACATGATATGGTCGATATAACCCGAAGTATATGTTTTCAATACAAAAGTGCCATTTTAGTTTAAAACACACATTAAATAGACACAATAGAGAAAATGATATCATCTTGTTTTCAAACTTTACAAAAATTATCCATAATTTATTTTTCACGTGTATGAATTAACCACACATCAATTTGACACATGATGTGGTCGACATGACCTAAAGTGTGTGTTTTCAACAAAAAAATGTCATTTTAGTTTAAAACACACATCAAATATCCAAAACTAAGAAAAATAAGACTTTATTGTTTTAAAAATTTAGGAAAAGATCCATAATTTATTTTTCATATGTAAGAAGTAATCGTAAATTAATCTAACATATAATGTGGTCGATATGACCTAAAGTGCATGTTTTCAATATAGAAGTTCAATTTTAGTTTAAAATACACATAAAATAGCCAAAACTATGAAAAAAATATCAAATTGTTTCCAAATTTTAGGAAAAAACCATAATATATTTCTGATGTGTGGGAATTGGCTGCATGTGAATCTGACACATGATGTGGTCGATATGACTTGAAGTGCGTGTTTTCAATAAAAAAGTGAAATTTTAGTTTAAAACACACATTAAATAGCCAAAATATAGAAAAAAACCTTAGATTGTTTTCAAAAGTTAGGAAAATGATCCATAATTATTTTTTCATGTGTAGTAATTGACCACACATCAATATGTCACACGATGTGGTCAATATGAACCAAAGTGTGTGTTTTTGATACAAGTGTCATTTTAGTTTAAAACACACATCAAATATCCAAAATCAATCAAATGAGCTCAAATTATTTTCAAATTTTAGGAAAATGATTCATAATATATTTATGACATTTTAGAATTGACTTCATGTCAATCTGACACATGATGAGGTAGGTATGAAATGAAGTGCATGTTTTCAATATTGAAGTGTTATTTTAGTTTAAAATGTGTATCACATATCCAAAACTGAGAAAACAAGCTTGTATTGTTTTCAAATTTTAGAACAATGATCCATAATATATTTATGAAGTGTAGGAATTAACTACACACCAATCTGACACATGATGTGGTTGGTAAAAATCAAATTGAGTATTTTCAATATAAAAGTGTCATTTTAGTTCAAAATGTGTTCACATATCCAAAAGTGAGGAAAAAGATCAGATTATTTTTAAAACTTTTGGAAAACAATTCATAGTTCTTTTTTTATGTATAGGAATTAACCACACATCAATCTTACATTTGATATGGTTGGTATGAATCAAAGTATATGTTTTCAATACAAAAGTGTCATTTTAGTTTAAAACACGCATTAAATAGTCAAAATAAATAAAATGATCTTAGACTATTTTTATACTTTAGGAAAATAATCCATAATTTATTTTTCATGTGTTTGAATTGATCACAAATCAATCTGATACATAATGTGGTTGGTATGACCCGAAATGCATGTTTTTAATAGAAAGGTGCCATTTTAGTTTAAAACACACATCAAATATCAAAAACCAGACAAACAAGCTCAGATTGTTTTCAAAATTTAGGATAATGATCCATAATATATTTCTGATCTATAGGAATCAATCGCATGTCAATATGACACACGATTAACTAATAATATAATTAATATGTACAGTAATTGACAATATAATTTATATCATGTGAATTATATAACATTAAAATTATAATTTGTTTGTTTTTTGTTTAATGTTATTAAATTAAACATTTTTTTTATTATAGGGTAGACTTTTATACAAAGGCTTATCATTGAAAATAGTCTGCTAGTTTTTATTTTGTATATGGATTGTAATTTTTTTGGTTAATTTTAAATATGACTTTAATGTAAATATTTTTTAGGTAAATATTGAATTGAAATTATAGTGAAAGGTGTTATTTATATTCCAATTTGGTTCAATGTATATTTATATTCCTTTTTATGTATTCTGATAGGGTGAGATTTTATAGGGATGTTGTAAGGCTGCAACTATGCAGCAGCATAAATTCTCTTTATCAGTGCTTCATCTAGCACTAATAAAGGGTCTCTTTATTATAACTTCATCTAGTACTGATAAAGGGTATCTTTATTAGCATTTTATATAGTGATTATAAAGGGTCTCTTTATTAGCACTTGATCTAGCACTAATAATGTCTGTGGTCTTTTAATATCACTTAGATTGTCAGTTCTTTTAAGTACTCACAAAGTTCATTTTTAGCATTGTTAAAAGTGTGTTTTGTAGTAGTAGCACTCATATTAGAATTTAGACAGGCTCACCTATTAACACTGAGCAATAATCCTAGAGGGAAACATACTTAGTGTTTCCTATGATCTCAGTTAAATATTATTAATATATTTAATGGTTTGAATAAATATTATTCTCACTGAAAAATAATATTTATTTAGGATTTATTCATCATATATATTTATTTATTTATCAAATTAATAATATATTTATTATTTGGGGTTCGATAAATGTTGAGTAAGGTGGATGACCGAAGAAGAGTCCAACAACAAGAATGATATGTAGATTAAATACCATTAAATTAATATTAATTTATTTAATAAAACAATATTTAATAATCTGTTGGAATGAACATGCCATTTATTATTATTATTATTATTATTATTATTATTATTAACATGGGGAATATTTAGAGAATAATATTAGATAAGGGCCTTATGTGAAATTATCTTTATTATAACCCTAGTTCTATATATTATAATGATATAACATTTTTTATGGTTAACTGATTTCTATATGCACAACGATTCGTTTTCTTAGAGTATTTCTCTCCAGTGAATAATGCTCTAGATATTTTCTCTTAAGACCAAGAGATTTATACCACCTCTTCCTCCTCACTCTCATGAACATGAGACAAGATATATAATCCTTATAATCATATTGGATTTAATGATCTTTTTTATTCAATATAAATTCGAATGATTGTGTTACGATCATCAAAAACGACATGAGATTATTAGTGTCTCTGTGCTAGCACCCAAATCTCTAACAATGATGTTCTGAGATCAAAGATGAAGGTGTGGATCACTTCTATGGGGATTCTATTCTTGGATCCTCTCAGAGAAATGATGATGCAACCCAGATGAGGGTTGGAATTATCAACATAATCTTTGAAGAAAAATTCCAAAGATCAAAGTGATTCTTAATTAATTAAATTAATTATAAATTTAAACATGGAAAGATCCGACCTTCTTGGTTCCAACCCTAATGTCAATTAATCTTCAAATTTAATTCATTATTCTTGATTTTGATTTTCATGTACATATCAGATTATTTGTTGATTATGACAAAATTTGAGTTGTCCATAGACCCAATTGGTGCTTCCACTGCATCCAAAACCATCAAGTGGTATCAGAGCATTCATATTAAAATTTATAATTATTTATTAATCATTGATTAATTTACACAATTTTAGTTAGTTTTAATTTCTAGTTTATTCATTATTTAAATATGAATTTAGAGATCTTTTCTTCTTATTCTTCTTCATTATCACTTATATAACTAAGAATGGGTTAATAATGCATGAAGAACATCCTAAAAACCCATATAGATATTACACATGGTTTACAGGGTTACATGACGTATGACTCTGCAACACATCATGTAACACCACATGATACAGTGGTCATGTGGTTGAGAGGTGAAACAAATAAATAAGTTAATACATATGTGGTATATAATTAATATACACATGACATGTGATTAATTAATACACATGTGGTGTATAATTAACACACACACACACACACACGTGGTGTCCATATTATTAATACACACATGGTGTATTTATTTCTTCAACGGATACATTGTGTAATTAACACTCATGTGGTGTATTTAATACACACAACATAGTCCTGTAATTAATACACATGTGATGTATTTAATACATATGACACATGTCGAAAGTAGACCGTGTAACCCCACACAACACATGAGCCTCTGCCTAGTTGGTGAGGTATCCTTAAGTGCATCCACAAGACCCAGGTTCAAAAATAGGTAGAGGTATATTTCTGGGGGGTACTGTAGCAACACTGTAGCAGGAACTACAGAAGAACTGTACACTGTGCGGGTACTGTAGCAGGCACTGTAGTAGTTACTGTAGTGGGTACTGTTTGCTACTGTAGCAGCTGGAATTATTCACCTTGGCCCACCAATTTGGGCTTGGAGTCCTTAATGCTTTTGGGCCACCCAGACCTTCGGTTCAGTAGGGCTTTCGGGCCACCTCAAGGCCTTCAGGCTACATGTAGTTTCCCTAGACACACTACAAAAAAGGAGCAGCCCCAAAAGAGGATTCAGAGCAGGTGAACTCACCAGAGTAGATCCAATTGAATTTTTCAGAATGAGAGGGTATGGATATGCCATCGGGACCAGCCTGTGCTTGCACAGGAAGCCTAGCCAGATAGCCATGCGAAGGTGGAGAGATACTATCATGATGCAGATGCTGGGGAGGGGCAGTTCCTTGTAGATAGTTTGGTTGAATTCCCTAATACCTTCAGGTCATGTAATCTCCTAAGCCTATGGGCCATGTAATCTCTAAGCCTATGAGCCTTGTAAGGGTTCCCCATCATCCCTTCAAAGGTGGGTTATAAAAAATCAATAAAAAATGAAGGCCTTCGGGCCATTCGGGCTAACCCCACACAATGCGGTGGTCATGTGGTTAAGATATATGGTGCGTAATTAATTCTCACACATTGTGTAATTAATACTTATGTGGTATGTAATTAATACTCATGATCTGTGTAATTAATTATACACACATGATATATAATTAATTAATACACATGCAGTTTATAGTTAATTATTACCCACATGGTGTATAATTAATACACATGTATTGTATAATTAATTAATATACATGTAGTGTATAATTAATTAATACAAAGATGACCTTTTACCTGTTTACATGGATTACATGCCAAGCTGGGCTATATACTGTATAAATTAATTCACATAGAAAGTAAAAATTAATTGAACCATTAAAACAAATTAGCACGTGTTTTGTGTGTTATAAATCGACAGTACAAAACATTTAATTAGTTTTATATTATATTAAATTATTTATTAATTTCTACATAAAATTTGGAACTACAAGCCATGAACGGTCATCACACACCATGTAATATGTGTTCATTAAAAGTAGTATATTCCATGTAACACAACGCATGTCTGTGTATCCTTTATTTATAGTATACATCATGTAATTTCATAACATGTCATGTATGATACATGCCGTGTGAGTGCAAAAATACACGACATGATCATGTTAGGTAGTTCATATAGGTATACGCCATAAGTACATGTCGTGTACTTAATTAAAATTAATTAACATTAATTATTTTAACTTATTTAAAATCAAAATGAATGAGAATATCCAAGATAGTTTGGATGAATATTAAGATAAAAATAATTAATTAGTTAATCAGATTATTATTCGAATTAATTCTCATGCATTTTATTTTAATAAATAATAAATTTAAATGAATTATTGCCAGTTATTTTAAATATACATTTATTCCATGTGGATGATCATGAGAATATAGAGATCTATGTATGTGTGTAGTTTCTTTTAATTTAATTATCTCATGAGTTTTTAAAAATTATTATTATTAAATTAAATTTATGGCATCTGAGTCATCCCACCCTCCTTATTATGAAAGGTCCTTTTATGTGGTTTCTTTTATGAAAACCCTCTTCTGGTTCCTTTCACCTATATGGGAATTAACTACACTGTAAGGATGAATCTCCTAGGTGTATAGAGCCGTGTCAATATGGAATTTAGGTGAAACTAACTTAGGTGATACATATGACACATGTGGAATGAAACAACTCATGCCAAGATAAAATCAAAGATTTTCACCCTATGGTTTATGGTTTGTTTATTGTCTAATAAATAAAAAAAATTCTAGTTAGAGCACATAATCATTCCATATTTTATTTATTTTATTTCTGTTTGATGTATGGTTTATTTTATAAATAAATTTACATGATCCCAAAACTAAATGAATAACATAAAAATATGTAATTAAAATAAATGGATTATGCCTAAATATTTTTTGGATACATGGTTAATCACTTAATTAAAATCCACTTAATATTAAAAATACTTGTAAAATATAAAATATTTTTTTTCATAATGAATAAAATCCATGAAATAAATATTAAGTCAATAAGGCATCCATTATCTAAGTTAATATGGACCCATAGTTAAAGTGTTGGTTTGTGCCTTTGTCTGGGACACTTTAAATTATCTAAAATACTAAAAAAAGATAGTGGGCCGAATCAACCAAACTTTTATTGGATTTAACAGTTTTTATTTTTTCAATAAAAATTTGGATGCAAGTGTTGAGAAAATTTGAGTAAGGATTTAAGGATTGGGGAGTCCACTCAACAAATCAAGGAGCTGCATGACCATAGTTGTAAATAAAACCTACCAAAATACCTTCTTATAATTTACATGGAATTTTTTGAGTTATAAGAAGATAAATATGGATCCTTGACACCATAATGTTCTCACGACAATAAATTCTAAGTCCATTGGAAGGGGATTTTGGGACTTCATAAAATAGTGGGATACTAATAATAGAATTAAAATTATTATGTCTGACATAATTGGTAAAAAAAAGTACTAATAAGTTGCTCGATTATTGTAGAAAAAATGGAAATTCCATCAACCATGATAATAATATGATCATTCCTTCACTTAGGGAGTGGACTTATAGGTATAAATTTCTTATTGTAGTTATAAATGTTTATACACTAGTTTATTATAAAATATTTATTCTATGTGTTGGAATCCTCTATCACTAGTCTTCCTTATAAGGAGATGAGTAATAAGGAGATATTTTTTTATGAGAAACACTAGGATGATGCGCAAGATATTCAATGTTTGATGTTAGATTCGATGTTTAGTTAACTTCAAAAGTCACACGAGGCCAGAGACACATACACTATACTCATCCATTTTCTGGATATTTATTAGGATAGGGAAAAATATGAGTGATATAAGATTTACAAGGTTCTATTTACGATAATAATTAGAGGGGGTGTATAGGCTGGTCATCACACAGTCAAAATGATTGGCTACATTGAATGACTCGAGATTATTGGGTTTAAGCTACAAAAATAATTATGCACACATCTCATACTTTCATAATTATCAAAAATATTCTCTATATTTTTTGTAAATTTTAATATAAACAACATTGATAAGTCTCTCCAGGATATCCTCACTCTATTTCAATAAGTTGATAAGGACATGAAGCATGAAAATCCTTTTGTTCTTTTAGAAAATAATAGGATGGGAAAATAGATAAATCTCAATACTAATACTAAGTCTAAGGATTATTCAAAAGTCCATTTCAAGAGTATGAAATTAAATGGGAAATAAAAGGATCCAAATGATATTTTCTTCTCATTTGGAAAGTAAGGTTACTAGAAGAGAAACTAAAATAATATGAATTATAAGTCACCACCTCAAGTATATTAATCAAATATAATTCTTCTTTCTTACTTCCTGGGTATTAAATAAAAAGTTTTATACATATGTGTATCGAAACACTGGAACAGAGTAAGTAAAGAATTATTAATAGAAGCAAGACAACTTCTCTAAAAGCTGAAGAAGGGTGATTCCTAGATCAGTGTAGAGTAGTGGGTGTCTTCATGATTTCCTGATAAATTCAATTTGAACTATTTTTTAGTATTGTTAACACAAAATTTATCTTAGTGACCATTTGGACATAATGTTACATTATTTCATTATAGATATATGTTGTTATGGTATTTTCATACTCAACTAATAGTTTAGTAATTCTTGAATTGTAGATATTTTAAATTGATAATCAATTATGAATATAAATATAAGAGTTTGAATACCTCATTATGAAATGATAATTCTTTTTCAAATTAAAATTGATAGTAGTTAACAAGTTCAAATCCATAAGGGTGATCTAGTCTATTTTGAGCTAATACACTAGGTATACTGACCAACATATTATTAATCTCTTATCAAGGAAACATTTAAAAATAAAGTTATGCCACAAATCTACTTAAGTTAGTACTGAAAAAACACACAAACTATTAAATATGTGTAGGTTAGAGGTAAGTTTATATACTTTATGATATAACTTTAAGAGATTCTAGGAATTATTAGTAAAGAAATGAATACAATTGGTAAAAGATACGGGATCCACTGGGTTGTCTAGTCAGAGTGTATCATAACCACTTATTCATTGATCATTAATATATATAGTGAAGGTAATACCAAACCCACATTACCTTATACAACAACTTTTTGATTGTAGTAAAAGGGGTTAATGAAATGTATTATAAATATTGAAATTCATACATAATTTATTCTAAGGAATGTTTTTAAAATATTAGCACCATAAATAACCGTGTTCCAACTAAATTAACTAATGGATATCATATTTAATTAAATATGATAAATAATATATTAGTTATAATTACTCGTGTTTAATGAAAATCATTTATTAAAAGTTTTCCTTAGCTATAAATGAACATCAATGAAACACTAAGTACATCTTTGTTAATAATCATATATCCATTAAGGATATTAATATCCATTTCTAGTATATATTGACTATATTTCTATAAGAGGGGATCATATCACTTTTGATATAGTGGTATAATATTATAATTCAATGAATAATAGGTTCCAGACTCACATGAGTTGGTATAAGAACACAAACTTTATTAAGATTAGTGGGAGGAGTTGTTCCAAGAGACACATACTATAAAGGAATTAAAACCAAAGAAGTGGGTTATATTCACCATGAAGGGTGATATATATATATTATTACTGTATAATAAATCCTATAATGAAGAAGTAAAAGTAAACATGATATGATTGACAAGTATGAATGAATTTATTAATGGAATCCATGTACCAAAATTCCGAGGCATCATATTTTGGATGTTTCTAGACTTGATATTGATGGTGAGTATTAAATAGAAACTATATATGGATGGCATAAGTTGATACCAATAAATCATGGTTGATTATTAAAAAGTATGCATAAGACATACAATAAAAAATTTACTTCAATCATCCTACTAAAATACATTTGAATTATACTTGTCATATTAATATTCTATGATCATTTTTTAGGGTGGTTGATTATCAAGGATAGTCTAATTAATTGATACCCAGTAGAATATATCTACATGACATAACCAAAAGGGTTGTTTATACTAATAAATTCAAATGAGATATGAAAACTGCACATATCCATTTATAAACAAAAGTAAGCATAGTGATCAAAAAATATTCATTTAGAATAAAATTGATCTATGTATCTAAAAGAGGTTATTAGTAGTGCAACTATTTTCAATATAGATATGTTAATAACATATAAAAATAAAATAAAAAATATTACCATTTTTATAAGACTAAATAATCTATTTCACTTATTATAACTTAAAATATCAATCAAGTTTTAGGGAAAAATATCCACAAAGTTAGACCTATGGGGTCGCTTAATATAGTCATGGTACATAACATCCCAGCCTGGGTGCCATGCACCGGTGCTCCAAGCTGATTCACCACATGAACTCAAGCATGTATCCCCATACATTGGAGGTTTCTGATTAGTAGCAAGGGTCTAATATTAGTCATGGAGAGAATATACCCTCTTTATCAGAGTAATACACCAGCATAAATAAATAAACAATAACTAAATGACATATAATCAAAACTAGTATAATACTAGTATCGTAAGATGACCAAAACTGGAAGTACAATAACAAAACTAAATAGTAAAATATGTCATGCTAATGTATGTGACAAGTGTTAAAATGAAACTCAAAAGTAAATACATTGAAAACTACCAAGAGGGTCCCAAACCACGTCTGGTTCCCTTATCCATGCTCCATCTCGACTCATCCATCTAACACAAGGCCTTTTCAATTATCCTATTCTGCAACTATGAAATCTATTCGGGTACTGATCAGAAAATCCAAGTAGGGTGTGAGTACAACTCAGTAGGCCACCACCAATGCTGTCTAAAACAACATCTAGTCAAATAACAGTGTATTCAATTTTATAAATAATAATGAACAATTCATAAGTGAACTATTACAACATTATCAAATATTTTTTACTTAACCACATAAACCCCTAGGTTCCCATGGACAACCGTACCTCAATACCTACATCAACCCATGCCAAAGTTTGAACTATATAGGGATATCATATAACTGAATTCCCATGTTACCATTCATTATCACAATTCACATATGAATTTCATTGTTATCATTCAACATTTCTTATCACGCTATGGGATTTTGATGCAGTAAACCATGTCCCACACACAATTATCACATGTGAATATAATTTTTACCATTAAAGATTTCTTATAACACTATGGGGTTTTGATGTAACATACCATGTCCCACACACAATTATCACATGTGAATACCATTGTTACCATTCAACATTTCTCATCATGCTATGGTATTTTGATGCAACAGAACATGTCCCACACACAATTATCACATTAATTAATTCACCAATTAATTAATAACATTAAAAAATTTCACAAACCCATCATTCCATTAATTAATTCAACAATCAATTAATACATTTCATGATATCAACATCCAATATCCATAATCAATTCAACAATTAATTATTCAACTTCACAATCTTGATATATCATAATTAATTCAATAATTAATTATTCATACTCACAATCTCAATATCTCATAATTAATCCACCAATTAACTATTTATAATTACAATCTCAATATCTCATAATTAATTCAACAATTAATTATTTATACTCAGAATCTCAATATCTCATAATTAATTCAATAATTAATTATTTAACTTCACAATCTCAAATTCACATAATTAATTCAATAATTAATTATTAATACTCATAATATCAATATCTCATAATTAATTTGACAATTAATTTCTCAATTCAACAATACCAATCCTCTCATAATTAATTCAATAATTAATTATTCATAATCAACAATCCTAATATCCCCAATTTTAACATTTTCCTCAATTAATTAATTCAATCAATAACTCAATTGATAAACATATAATATAAATTCTACAATTACAAACATATAATTATAATCATGATTTTGAGATTTGAATTATAGACCATATACCTCAATTCATTGATGAGCGATCACCCAATGGAAAACCATAATTTTAAGTAGATCAATCAAGAATGTGATAAAGAACACAATCTAGATTCAAAACCTAAATCCATAGTCAAATTAAACAAGATATCTTAAATCTAGATCTAGATCCGAAAAATCATAGATATAGATTCAAAAAATCTAAATCAAGATAAAAAAACTGAGGATAAAAACCCACCAAAATAATGAGATAAGAATGGGAGGGAGATGGGAAATAAATTGGGAAGAAACAAAATACTCTAAGAGGTGTGGATCTACCAACCATGATTCTAATCTCCAAGAACAGAGGTTAGAAATCCTTGTAATCCCTCCTAAAGGCTCTGGAATCGAGAGAAAACGATTATGGGTTGAGCTAGGGAATTCGGTGGTATAAGACGAGGGTTCAATAATTTATTTAATAAAATTTGGGGGATTGTTTCCAAAAATTTCACTGGGGAGCGCATTGTCTATGGGTACACACTGATTGTTTCCCCACATTCCCACTTTCCAAAGGTGGGCTGCAACCATCGCTTATTCAGGGACATTTTCTCCTTGATCAAAACAGGATGATGGGATGTTGGTCTCTCATTATGTGTATTCTTTCTTAGAATTCATTTCCTAGTCTGGGTCTCCCTCTTAGATTTAAGACGTTGTTCTTGAATCTCATTCCCAACACCATATATTTGTGGATTCTAGTTAATTACACTCATTCTTTTAGGACATTCCAAGGGTTCAAGTTAGGGAAGCAACCTTCGATCAGGGGAGTAGTCAGGTTGAACATCACTAGAATGTCCAGATGCAGAAACATTGGTACACCTGGATATTCTTCCCCTTATCATAGGTATTCTCAAGGGTGTGGAAGCTTGAGGCATCCCACGTTGAGTGCGGGGAATTGTATTCCATAGGCATGTCTCTAAGGTTTTCCTTGGATCCCTATGTGTAACACAAGGTATGTATCAAGTTTAATGTCTAGAAAGGATGGATCAAACTAATTGGAACACTGATGGGAGAGGATCAGATGGGTACATCCCTTGGAGGAAGCACCTGGGAGGTTTACTATATGGGTGGATCAAGACGCCCAATGAGGGTGGATCCGAGGATGATTGGTTCCCAACAAAGGGGACACCATGGTTTAAAATTGGATAGGATTTAACATCATGAAGGCATCCTACGTACCCTATATAGAAGACAGGGATCAAAACCCATTTAGTTCTAGAGGGTGAATCATGGGATCGGGGTGTACACAATAGACAACAACCAGAAGACATGTTGGGGGATTATGCATGGTTAGAATCCCGTCATAAGAGGTACACTCTTGGTTTAATGGTTATGGATTGTGTAGGAATTATGCATGGTTTACTACCCAAATGGATGACATGATTTCACCAAGATGTGGTGACCCGGGTAGGAATTAGGATGGATGATGGATGGTTGAATGGTTGAACAAAGTGGTTGGGAAGAATAGGATGGAATCGACGTGAAGATGACGATGATGTTGGGATTGAATCTCAAAGAGGCTTCTTGTGTATCCCCGTGGTGGGAATCAAAGTCCACATAGTTCAATAGGGAGATGAGTCACCTAAGGAGGCGACTCATGGAAATAGATGCATGGATGGGACATGAAGGAAGTAGAACCCCTGGTTTGGGGTATAACCTCCCCAAAACACAAAGGCTCAAGGGAGAGACCAGGATGGTACATGAGTGGTGGGATTGAACCTTAGGGAGGCTTCCTATGTATCCCCATGGCAGAGAATCAAAGTACATGTAGTTCAAGATGGGGCATGGAATCGAGGTGTACACAAAGGACAGCGACTCGACAACATGATAGTTCTTACACATGGTTAGAAACCCATTGCAAGAGGGAAACTCTTTTTTGGAGGAGTATGGATTGAGTGTGGGGATTATGCATGGATAACTACCCAAGAACTAGTCTAACGCCCCTAAGGGACGGACCGAGGATGTGGGTCCCAACAAAGGGGACACCAAAGTTTACCAGTGTTTGGGGTTGAACCTCGAGGGGTATTCCTATATAACATGTCATGAGAGATATAGATTAAAACCCATGTAGTTTTAAAGCATACAGTTTAACATCATGCAAGACAAGGGTAAACTGACATGAAGTGTTCAGGACCGATGTGTGACATGATTGAACCTCAGGGAGGCTTCCTATGTATCCCTATGGCTAGGAATCAAAGTCCACATAGTTCAATATGTTGGGATGGGGCTTGCACACTAAGGCATCCCAAAAAGGGTGTCATGGACAATTATTACTCTAATCCCACTTGATTCATGCTCGTTGTGAGAAACAAGATGCAATAAAGACCTGATGATCACATTGTGAAAGGTTCATCTGTGAAGAATAGAGCGGGGCTTATGCATGGTTAGCGACCTAGGGGATAGAGATTGGGTCTTACTCCAAGAAGGAAACCCGAGTATGGGTCCAAATGTATGAGGAGGATATAACCATCATACCTAAATCATATCGTTATAGGGTTTTGGGTCTTACGTGGAGACTGCTTGAGGTGCGCATGGTGACAAAGCCCAAAGGGAGAGGGGAGTGAGAAGGTGATGGTTCCCATCCCCTTCATGGTCCCCTCTGGACTTCTCGCTTATGTAATAATCACAGTTTAACATCATGTGTTGTGGACATGGGTTCTTGGCAGTTTAACATCATACAACTCGAATAGTGAGGATTTGATCCTCACCCATAGGACTTACATAACCAGTTCAGTTCAACCCATGGTGAAGGGAGGGCACCAATAATGTCATGTGGGGATGGGTTTTTGGAGTGAGCCATTGTAGGTCTCACTTTAGCATGGATATGCAAAGAAGAAATAGCCATTAGCATGACTATGTGAATAAGCATGATGCAAAACAACGTAACATGAATCACCACCCAAGGGACCTTGAAATCACTTCGTAGAAACCTAGAGGGCCATACAGGAGAAGTATGCACAAGAAAATGCTGTTGCACGTAAGAGGGTCTCAGACATGAAGCTTTAGGGTAATAATGATACATGGAGTGCACAATGAGGGTAATGCACAATATTGAAGGGGTGAGCACAAGATGAGGGTATATGCACAAGATTAAGTGGCTACATGAAAAACGTGTGGTTGCACACGAGGGAAGACCCTGCACATAAGATTGGCATGACACAAGGGAAATAATTGTGTGCAATAGGAATCTTTGCATGAAATTTTCTTGGATTAAAAAGAAATGGTAGAGGGCCAAGACTTAGTGGGACCACCTGAAGGAGAACCTCTATGGGACCTATCATGCAAGATCCAGTACCTTGAATCCATGTCCTTCATGTGGTCACAGAAGGGTAGTCTTTCACATAGCAGAGCACCAGTTTGGCTTCTGTAACCATCCACCGAAGTGTGGGGGTACGTCTCTTTTTATATTTGAAAACTTTGGTGGAAGCGCACAAGATAAGGAACGCACAAGTGTCATTTAGACGTCACATTGGGAGCAGAATATCTTGCACACATTTTTGAATCTTGTGTGATCGTCAATCTTCTTTCACGCCATTTCCTTTTAGGTTTTTCAGAAGTCCACTATGGAAGATGCAATTTGACATCACATTGGGTATGTAAGATCTTGCGCACAAATTTCAATATTTCATGCGGTCCTTAAAACTTGCGCACACCATTGTCCACTAATTCAAAATATGACTTTGGTTATCTTAACAATAGGCCTTCATGGCCTTACACGGAATCCAGTGCCAACCCCCCACCCCTAGAATCAGAGATAAAGGGATCCTAAAGGTTGGATTCTGAGGTTCACATCAAAAAGAAAATCAATTGACAGTCGGTGCTCACAAAAATGGCCATTTAGTGTGCAAAACACTTCCATGCATGTGAAAGGGTCAGTCCGTTCCTATAAATACACCGAAGGGGGGGGGGGGGTCCCCACTTTGACTTTTCTATACGAAAATAGGCTCTGCTCTCGTGCATGAATGATATTCACTTATATGATAAATGTCTCTAATTTATCATGAGTTTTGCGCACACCTGTGGTCTCTTTCACACTATTGTCAATTCTTGCGTGAACTAGGACCATCTTACGTGCAACAGACTATCTTGCATTCTGAAACCCCATTCTTTTGTTCAAGTACCTTTGTAAATTTAGGGACTGACATAAATGGCTGCTAAACCGAATGACACTGAGAGGGAAGCTACCACTGCTGCTAAAAGGACCCAGAAGATCACAAACCACCATATTCTTCATGTAAGAAGAATCGTGTCTGATAATCATATGCTTTTCAGTATGCTAACGCAAGATCAAAAAGATTATGTTCTTAGTGAAAATCTACTGATATGGAAATTCAGTATTTTGGAATAGGTGTTGATTCCAGGCTTTGAGACTGATATGCCACAATCATGGATAAAACGCGAGGATAGCCTTCCACAGTTCAACATTACAAGCAACAGTCACCCCGTGAGGGAAACACGAGACATGAAAATTTAAGTCATGAATCTAAAGACCAGGACTGTTGTAGGGAGTCATCTGGATCCTGAGGAATATCAAGCTCACTATATGAGCACCTTTATAAGTAGCATTACTGATGAGACCAAAGGATGGAAGGAATGGGACTTTAGGTCTGGGGAAAATTTCATGAGTGAATGGGCTTGGGTGTACAGGGTACGCCAGATATGCGAGGAGATCAGGGAAGAGCTGCAGTCTCTTAGGATTTTTGAAGCCGTGTGGATATCACAGTTTTACTTCTACTATCAGTAGGACCTGGTACCAGATCTATTTAGCCAGTGGTCTCTTGACACCAATACCTTCCACCTCCACCATGTAGAGATATGCATTAGTCTGTGGGATATTCATTGCATAAGGAGAATTCCCCTGGAAGAGTACTAATGCGATGAGTTCCTTCCAATAGATAATGTTTGGGGGGATGAGATGCACACCCTTATTTTGACATGGAATCTATTGGATCTGGATGGGGAATCTGCGAATCAAGCACATCCTAAAGGATATATCCTATTCAGGATAGTTTAGTCTGTTTTTGATGCTGGACAAGGCAGTGAAAATTCCAGGCTAAAGGAAGTAGTTCCCGAACACATCATAGAGGGGGAAGGTAGGATCATACTGGATGGTCCTGGAAGTAGATGAGTACCAATCATGTGGATTCAGTCTAAATGGAAGTTAGGACCTGAATGTATGATATGTCGGGTTCCTTGCTGCATTTCTAAGTGGGTGGATACTATTAGTGAGGGACACAAGGATGGGGATTTGTTTAGGAATGATGGTGATGGCTGGAATCATGGCGGCCTAGAACAAGGTTAATCTAGGGGTGCCCATATTGTCTAGGATGTACAGTATCCTGGTACACATTTCTAGAGGGATCATTCCTAGGAGGATATACAGACCATTCTAGATTCTTCATGGCTGGGTTACAGCTCATTATGGGGGTTATAACCTCCCGAATGCCATTCGACCTCCAGGTGATGGTTTACGACCATCCTTACTGAACATTGCTACAATATTACCGTTAAAACTTAAAGAGTAATGGACCAGACTCAAGAACAGAAACCACGTAAACTTAAACTTTCATCCACTTCGGACCCCAACTGGACAAATAGTAGATGACGAGCGAGGCCCATTAGAGAAGATAGAGTACTTTAAATGTATCATGGATAGGGTGTTGGTAGCCTGTATTGATGGAAAAATATTATGCAAACCCTGTGTGCCGATGAGGTTTTCCAAGAAATTTGGGTGCATGTAGCAGATTCCAAAAAAATTATATACAGAGGTTAGAGAAGTGCAACATCCTTGCATCCTTCACCAATTTTGGTCCATGTCCATGATCGTAGGTTTTGGGAAATTCATCAGTCTTCCCCCTACTGATGTCAATGCTAGCCTATCAACGGAGTATTCTACCCATTGGATAACAACATACCCAGAGGCGATTCCATGGAAACACATCTGGAAAATCAAGGCGTCCAACGTGGAGTTGGGATAGTGGGGAAGCAGGTAAGGCACCGCTGGGGAGGAAAGACAAGGAATAATCCTAACAGTTGGAACAACGTGGGATGGAACTTTTTCAGTAGGAGCATCACGAGGAGAGAATGCGCCTCCACCTTCTAAAGAGGGGTGGTCTCATGGGAGACCTCATGGATCATCCAGGGAACTCCTTGGGAAGCAACTAAGGAATCTATTAAATATGACCACCGATGCAATTTTACCATCTCTATGGTATTCCTGGAGGAATCTGCAATAATCTATGTCCATCGAAGAGCTATGGTGGAGGTCGGTGTGCATTGGGCTTGCCTTACTAGACATAGGGAACATTTATGTAGCGGAGAGGGTAAACTTTCATCACCAACATTCATACCTAATAGCCATGGATATGTATGCATGCCAATGAGGGTGGTATGAAGAACCACATCTCCTAGTGAAAGTGATTCTTGGAGAGGAGCATGACCCAAAAAAGTTGATGTCTGAGGATAATGATGATGAGGAATAAGAATAAGAAGAATAAGGGGAAGAGGAGGAGGAATAAGAGGAATATATAGAGGAGAGAGAAGAGGAAGAGGGAGAAGAGGAGGTTGGGGGTGAAATCCCTAGAGGTGAGAGACCTCAGGAAATATCCATATGTCCGGAAATCCCATGTGAGAGTGGTGATATCACAGGATCTCATGCAAAACTGGCCGAACAACTTGAGGTGAGTCTCAACTCTCATCCCTACTGACCTTTCTCTTTTCATAATTCGAATGCACTGACCAAAATATATCCTGTTTAGGAATAAAATGATGATGATAGCCAAGATTACTTCCCTATAGGGGATGAAGATGTACCCATGGATGTGTAAGAACATCCCCATGAGCATGCATTTGGGATCGAGTTGGGTGGGGAACTGACCATGGTTGAAGCAGTTGAAGGACCAACTATGATTGAAGTGGGTAGAAATGAACCAGAAGGAAGAGCTAAAAAGGAGACCTCAGAGTCTCAATCCATTATAGCCATACAGAAGAAGTCAACACCAATTATTGAATTAACAAGTGCCGAGGGATCTCCTGTGGCGACATCTCCTACCGTGACTCAGGCACTGGACACTACTGCTCTTAGACTTTGTAAGTTTCTTCATTTGTATGCTCACATATTTTATCAAAGGACTTGGCTAATCTAGATATTGGTTCCCAATGCAGTGATCTCAAGTTTGGAGGCTCAACAAACTATTGAGTTTGGAACATCTATGGGAGCTCTACCAATGATTTCATCGGCTCTCACAGAGACAACTATTCAAGCTGGTCCCGCCCCAACACCCGGTGAGCAAGAAGCTGCAATCATGGGTGATGTTGCTGCCAGGGATGAGCTCCAAGCCAATGGGGGTGAGGTCACTGAAGAGGAAAGAGTGCCAAAATAGGACCCAACTACTGAAATCCTGGTTATATTTCCTGATTATAGGCCTATATATCCTAAAGATATGGACAAATATGATCCCAATGCAGTTGAGGAGATTTCTATGACGCGACGTAAGACATGGAAGTGCATCAAACTCTTCCTAAGTGAATCACAGGAAGAATGGTTGAGCCGAACGAGATCACTTCAAACATGGCTGTGCTTTATCTACACCATAGGGGTGGATTCTCAACATCTTCATATAATAATCCATGATTATATGGATGATAAGATACAGGGGAGTATCCAATGTTCTGACATTTCCTGGTGTTAGAAGGAATCATAGAATACCCAGAATTTTCTTATGGATGATAAGGAATCTTGACACCTTGAAGGGAAAGAAAATGAAAGGTGAAATTTATCACAATCCATTCTGAGCTCATTGAATAGTTGAAGTCCTAGCTGGTGGATTCCTAGGAGTAAGTAGTACAAGTAAGTTGTCAAATTATTCAGCTCCAAGATGAGTAGGTGTGATTGCAGGCCAAAGCAAATGAGTTCTGATCTATAGTATCTTACAAAGAGAGGGAAATCAAGGAGTGGGAAGCAGCCCTAGAGGCTATGATCTAGAAGGTGGCGGCATAGGAACAATCCCTCAAAGGGGTCGATCCATAAGGGGCATGTTCTGACTGAACTCATAAACACATCTCTCTTTTTTTCTTTCTTATTCCAAACTTTGTGCATGGACTTATTATTTTCTTACATGATTATTTTAGTGCATTCCAACCATAATTGTGAAGTAATTAAAAATCAATCCCTAAGATCATGTGGGTTATACTCGGTGTGAAAACAAGAGAAGACTATATAATTATTCACTTTGTGTATGAGATTGCTGACTAAAATTTTGAAAACCTGGGGCTTGGATGACCACCCAGAGTTTTTGAAACAAGATAGGGGGTTTGACTAGAGATTAGGGTCCTCAAAGAAGCCAAAATTCTCTTTACCATGTACTTTAGTGCATGATAGGGATTATGCTAGGGGTGTTGGAATAAATCCAAACAAATGAGAATGAATAATGTGAAATATGATACCCAAATTTCGGGATGCAGTGAGGATGAAATGATGAAAAAGGATTTATATTGAAAAAATTCAAAACACAACATCCATATCGTGTTAGCCTGAAATGGTAAGAAATAAATGACGGATGACCACTGACCATATTCGAAACATGAGGCCGAACTCAAAGTGTCATCCAATGTTCTCTAGAATGTTGGCCCAAGATCGTAGGTGAGCCTTAAAGCCAAACATCCTAACCATTATGGGGTTCTGTCAAATGTGAAAGGGAATGGGGATCTAAAATAGAGGGAACAAAAAGCGTGATGATGGAATGATGGGTTGTTTGGATGAATTCCAACACTCTTGAAATTAATCCACTATGAATAAAGTGAATTGGGTGAGCGTATCAGTCTGAATTGAGATCAGGCATACTTCCAAGAGTGAAATATTTGACGAGGTCCTAGAATGCCTTGTTGTTTTACGTCATGAAAATGAGGATGATAGATACGTAGTTTAGCGTCGTACGGTGAGAGTGATGCAAATAGTAGTTTAACATCATATGACCAGGACGTTGCACATAGTTTTAAGGTCATATTTCCTAGACTGAGGAAAATAGTTTAAAGTCATATTTCACATACTGTAGTCTCTTAGTTTAATATCATAGAGTTTGGACCGTAATCAGGGCTGAAGGGACAGAAGGGTTAATGGCCTTGGGGCTAGGCTCGAGGTGAAATGCCTGGGTGTCGCTACATATCCCATAAAAATGAGAATCAATCCAAATGTAGTTCTTGAGCATAGAGTAGTCAGATACCAACAATGGTGGGGGAAATCCTCTCTTGAGAGAAGGCTAAAGTATCCCATAATTATCATGGGGTATCCTGAACTTGTTTAGGGTAGGGTTGTAGTTTATAGTCATGCATCAAGGACATGCCCATGCAGTTTGGTGTCATGTTGTAAGGATAGAGAAATAGACAACTCTAAATAAAGGTATGTGGCTCAGTTATTATAATCCCGACATGAATGAGGACATAAGTCCACACCACACCACACGTAACTGAGGAAACTCATGCTGGAATGGAACAAGAGGGTTCATGGTGATGTGGATCGACCATAGACAAGAAGCATGGGCATCACTACATATCCCATGAGGATGGAAATAAAGTCATACACAATTCTTGAAGGTGGTATGGTAGGTGGCCAATACCAGGAGGGGAAACATATTCTCGAGTGAAGACATTGTATGGATAGGTAATTTATCGTTACACAACCTAGCTGTAGAATATGTAGTTTAGAACCATATGATGGGGATGCAGGAGATCTTATTTTATGGTCATAGAGCTCGAAAAAAATGGTAAGATTCTCAAAGTAGAAATATGTGATGTGGTTCCAAAAAGAGTCCCAATGTGAATGAGGATGAAATAGTCCACACCGCACCATAAATTTCCATAAGAATGCAAAGATTAAATTCATGATGCCCGAAATAAGGGATCGAAGCTCCTTGTTTAAGGTCATAGAGTTCATATAAAAAGAAGTTTGATTCTTCCACGTATGCACAAAACTTACCCATATCCCTAAGCCCACATGAGCTATGCTCGATGCGGGAAATAAGGGCAGAGAAGATCTTCCCAACACATGGAATACACAGCTGGGGGAGACGGTGTGGTGTCGAATATGACCCTCATAACGCTGATTCACCCTCTTTAACGTGCATAGGTTCATAGAGGGATAACACCAAGGGTGTTGAAATTCTAATCGAACATGATGGAGTGGAAAGTGATGATAATCACACAATAAATATTTAAGGATTAATGGGGGTGGTGTAACGATGGAGGATAATTGTTGACCATGTTCAAAACATAGCATCTATATTATGTGGCTTGAAATGAGAACTCACATATGAAGGTCAACCACTGACTGAATTCCAAATGCTGAACCTATTGTATAATGTCATTCAAAATCTTCTCAAAAATTGGCCTAAAGTAGTAGGTGAGCCATAAGGTCGAGCATCCATACTGTCCGGGGGTCCTTTCAGATATGACAAATGACGGAAACCCAAATAAAGGGAGACGTGAAGCATTGAAATGGATGAAATCATGTCCATACATAATCTAACACTCTAATTCCTAAACCAAAGTGCATTTGATCATGTTGGTGAGGCATAATATAGGTTGATAATTCCAAAAGAGAAGGGGAACAATGGGTTGATGAACCTAGGGTTGGACCCGAGGACCAAATGTCTGAGCGTTCCTTTATATCCCATGAGTATGAGAATCAAGCCATATATAGTTCTTGAAAATGTCGTGTAGTTTATTGTCGTGAGACAAGGACATAGGGAGAATGTAAGGAAGATACCAAAAGGGGAAGTACATGGAATTAATAGTATAAACCCGACGTGAATGGGGAAATTATTGGTCCTCACCACACCACGTGCTTCTGACAGAGTTTGGGCCAAGGGGGCCCGGAAGAAGGTAGGATTTGAGGTACCTGGGGCTGGACCTGAAGATGAAATGTTTGGACATTCCTATGTATCCCATGAGGATGGGAATCAATCCACATGTAGTTCTTGAAAATGACATGGTAGGGTACCAATGCCAGGGGAAATACTATCGTTCAGGTCTGACCCATGCACCAAAAGAAGCAGTGTTTGATGGATCTTTTTTTTCTTTAGCGTAGATGTGTTTTTTAAGTAACAAACCTAGGATAGAGAATCTGGGTGTCGCCATTGGAATAAAGCTATTTTTAGGCCTTGAAAAAATGGCATGGTGGATGTCCAAGACCCAACATGATGTCCCCTCAAATGATGACACCACAATGCGCCGTTTTTAGTCTTTTGTCCAGGGCAATAATGTCATAGTTTAAGGTCGTATGACAGGACCAGACCATGTATTTTAATTTCATGTAGCAAAGACTCAATAGTTTAATGTCATGTGGGACCTGACAACCTAGTTTAATGTCATATGGATTGGATGCATATAGAAGAATGAGGTTATAAAGGGAATACGCATGGTGTGACAAAGCATACCTGATGTGGATGAGTACATCGGTCCATGCCACACGCATGCAACCCCAGGGGGAGGGGACCCCAGGCCAAACAGCCAGAAAAAGATCAAAGGACATAGGGATGGACCCAAAGATGAAATTCCCAAGTATTCCTACATATCCCATGAGGATGGTAATCAAGCTGTATGTAGTTCTAGAAATGAAATATAGTTTAATAACATGTGGTAAGGACAAAGAAGGGAGGGGCTAGCCCATAAGGGGAAGTATGTGGTGAGGCTATTATAGGCCCAAAGTGAATGAGGAAAAAAGTACACATACTCCACACCATGCAATCCTTGGGACAAAAGGATGGAAAGGTCGAGGGACCTGGGGCTGGGCCACAGATGAAAGGTTCAGAAGTTCCTACACATCCCATAAGGATGGGAATCAAGCCATACATAGTTTTTAAAATCATACAGTTTAACGTCATGCAGTAAGGATGAGAGGGGTCTTAGTTTAAGGTCGGAGATCTCATTCCGAAAGAAGTGAGATTCCTCCAAGTGGGCGTAAACCTTGAACAATTCCCTAATCCCATGTGAGATATGCTCAATGTGGGAAACAAGGGAAGAGAAGATCTTCTCAACACATGGAATACACAGAAAGGAGAAATGGATCAGAGCCAAAAATGACACCACGACGTTGATTTGTCCCCTTAACGTGCATAGGTACATGGAGGGATAACACCAAGGGTGTAAAAATTCCACTTAAACATGACGAAGTGGAAATAGATGTGAATCAAAAGTCCAATATTTAGGGTTTTATGGGGGTGTCCTAATGATGGACGATGACTATTGACCGTGTTCTAAATACAGTATCCATATCACATTGGCCTGAAATGGGAACAACAAATGAGGGTTGACCACTGACCATATTTGAAATGTGGACCCTGTCATATAATTTCATTCAAAATCTTCTAGGATGTTGGCCCAAAGAAGTAGGTGATCCATAAGACGGAGAATCCATACAATATAGGGGTAATTTCAGATATGAAAGCTGATAAAAACCCAAATAAAGGGAGGCGTAAAGCATGGAAACAGATGAAAGCATGTCCATGCAGAATCCAACACTATAGATCCTAAACCATAGTGCATTTTAGTATGTTAGTGAATTTCCAAAAAGTGACAAGGGGCCCAATTGAGAGTAGACGACTCGAAAAGATGAGTGGAGGAAATGGGAATAGAGAGATCTCAAGAGAGATACACGACATGGATATTGAAAAATTGACATGAATGAGGACAAAAGTCCACACCACACCATACACCCCCAGATAACTTAGGGTTATGGGCCAGAAGTAAGAGAAGGTTTCTAAAAAAGTAGTGCTAGACCTAAATAAAAAATGTATGGGTGTTCCTACATATCCCACGAGGATGGTCATTCCTCTGAGCCTCTCCTGGTTAGAGCACGAGCAGTGGTAACAAAGAGGTTTTGGGTTATGCGGATCGGTGGTTGGCGTATCTTCTGGAACTACCTAATTTGGCTTGTTTTTGTTCTGCTACTACTGGATTTCCGCTGCTTCGACGATGCTGGTGTTCGGAGTCCACTACCACTCAAAGCCCTGCTTTGGCCTCACGTTCCTCTGTAACTTTCCCAGTTAGATCTAGATCAGTGGTTACTTGAGGGTTTGGGATGTGTGTCTTAGCGGCTATTGGTCCTCCAGGTGTGACTTTAATTGTTTTTCTCCTTCGAATTTGTGTATCTGGTTTTGGTGTTTTTTGTTTTTGATGCGGTGACGATGAAGGCATAGCGACGATGGTGAAGATGTTTTCTATGATGTTTGGAGACGAAGTAAAATTGATGATGTTTTTACAGTGGGTCGATGATCTTCGATGGTCCTCTAGATGAAGGTCGACGACGAGAATGGTTGAAGGATGCTTTTTGTTTTGCTTCGGTGAAGGGCTGCAACACCAGAGATGGTTTCCTTCATTGATGATGGCAATGACAGGGTATGTACTATGGAAGAAAGTGATGTGATGATGATGGTGGTGTTGACGTGATGATTCCATGGATTCTTGGGTGGATCACGTGATTTTCGGTTTTGCGTTGATTTGCGTGATTTGTGGTTTTTGAATTTTGAATATCCCACTGAACAGTGTATTCGGTCGGTTCCCACTACTCTAAAGTGCCTTCTATGAAAATAAAAAAATGGTTTTAAGGTACAATCCTAAGTGAGAACTTGAGCCAAGGGGCCAATAAGATCGAGGGACCTGAGGCTGGTCCATGGATGAAAGGTTCAGGTGTTCCTACATATCCTATGAGGATGGGAATCAAGCCACACATAGTTCTAGAAATGTCGTGTTGTTTAACGTTGAGTGGAAAGGATGTGGAAAGATCTTAGTTTAAGGTCATAGAGTTCAAAATATTTATAGTTTAACATCTTGTAGGAAGAGGATGGGTAGTTCAACATTCTCTAGGATGGTAATACTGTTTAACGTCATGTGGGAAAAGAGGTTCCCTCATGCGAAGTAATGCTTGAGGAATTTGGAATTTATGGGAGGAGTAATACACTCACCTTCCATGGTGTCCAGAGAGTATTCACCATTTGAATAAACCTTGTGAATGATATAAGGTCCCTCCCATTTGGGATCCAACTTCAATGGCTTCCTACTGGGTATCATTAGCGTTCTCAAGGACAATACCATGTCACCTTGTAAGAAAGAGTGGAGGTGAACTTTCTTTTTGAAAGCCCTGAATATCTTGTTCTGATGCCTATCTAGATTGTGTAGGGCACAAATCCTATTCTTGTCAAGCACTTCCAGTTTAGCCAGAAGGATTTTGGATACTTTGGCTGGTGCTTGCTGATCATAGACGACTTTCCGTAATGAGGGTAACTGAATCTTGATGGGCAAGACTGCCTCTGTTCCGTACACTAGGGAATATAGAGTCACCTGAGTGGAATTACGAGTCATCATCCAGTAATCCCAGAGAGCATTGGGGAGTTTTTTCGTCCAAATATTCTTATTATTCCCAACAATCATCTGCAAGATGTTAGAGAGGGTTTTGTTTAACACCCAGATCTATCCATTTTCTTATGCATGATAGTGATAGACATGATTAGAACGGATATTGTACTTGGCATACAATTTCTTCAGCTCAACTACTCGGAATTTGGTGTCGTTATCGGTGAGTATGGCATGAGGGAAATAGAATTAGTAAATGATATTGGAGCTCACACACTCAATGATAGAATGGTCCTTGACTTCCTTGAGCGGGACTGCCACTTCCCACTTGGAAAATAAATTCACAGTGGTCAGGATGAACTTGAACTAACAACTATTGCCGGTGGATATGGTACCATGATATTGAGTCCCCATACCACAAAGGGATTAGATTACTTGGTAGTATGGATAGGTTATGGAGTCCGATGCACAAAATTATCATGGATATTACATTCATGGAAACTTTTGGAAAACTTGATACAATCACAGATAATGGTGGGCCAAAAGTATCCTAATCTTTAGATATGATGAGAAAGTTTTGGCCCTGCCTGATGAGCCCCATAGGAACCAGCATGAACTTCATACATGACCTGAGAAGTATCACCTCCTTGAATGCAATAGAGGAGAACCCCATCAAACCCATGTCTCTAGAGGATCTTCTCAAGACTAGGACCATTATGGCGGGTGAAATGTACTGTACACCGTCAGATCTGCTCATGCTTGGCTCGGTCTGTCGGGAGATTACCATGCTAGAGATACTCGATAAAGGAGGTCCTCCAATCAGAAGCCTCTCCCAACACCATGTAAAGGGGACCTTGAGGTCCCGATGTGGAGGCATCATTGGTAAGGTGGATTACCTACATCTATCATCATCGTCTGGAGTGATGAGAGCGATGACTCTCCAATGTTTTACATGGATAATCAAATCATCCTGGTCAGTCTCTGTAAGAGATGTGTCATGTCCATCCAAGGCATCAGATCAACCATTCTATGATCGGGGGACATGAGTAACTTCTGTCCGAGAAGGGAAATGGGCCATCAGCTGGAGAGTATGCTCTAACAGTGGTACGAGCTCCAGATTCTTGACGACATAGTCACCGTTGATCTTCTTGATGACCAATTTAGATCCCCCCTTTACATGCAATCAGGGAACATCAATCTCAAGGGCTAGCTCAAGACAAGTGATGAGAGCCTAGTACTCTGCCTTATTGTTGGTACAGCCTTTTGACAATAGGAATGGATATGGCATGACATCTTGTACAGGTTTCATGAAGATGATACCCAGACCCACTCTATTGAGTCTGGAATCATTGATTATTTTTCTCATAGGGCTTTAGGAAGCACCATCAAAGTGAATTTACCAACACGGAATGGCTTGATCTACCGATAGAATTGCCTCATTTAGAAAGTCAAGATCTAGAGACTGCTATGTGGGGGATGGATGGGTGGCAAGAAAGCCTGCCAATTCCTGTCCCTTGATAGCCTTGTGGGGGAAAAATTGATGTAAAAATATTGAAGAATCACTTCCCAATGAGCTAGATGGCCTATCAACATGGGGATGTTTTGTATGTAATTTAGCGGATCCACTCGGGACACTAACTATATCTTATGGTATTTCAAGTAATGAAGAAAGTTCTGCACTGTGAATACCAGCACAAGATAGCTCTTCTTGATAGAGGAATATATGGTCTCTGTATTGAAGAGAATGTAGCTGAGATAGTATAAACTATTATATATTCCATTGTTGTTCTTATGGTCTAGAAGGGTACTGAGGGACCATTCTAGAGCATTCATGTAGAGGACCAACAGATTTTTGGAAATAGGTGGCATCAGAACGGGAGGCTATAGTAGGTACTGCTTGATTTCTTCAAAATTAGTATGACACTCCTCATCCCATGGATAATCAGAACCTTTCTTCTTGAGTTGGGAAAAGGGATTACACTTGCGATCTAGATTTGCGATGAATCAGTGTATGTAGGCTAAGTGGCCTTAAAATCCCCAGAGCTCCCAAATATTCCTCAGAGGAGACATATGGATAATGGAATTGACCTTTTCTAGATTTATCTCAATGCCTTTGTATCTGAAAAAGAATCTAAAAAACTTTCCAAAGGTGACCCCAAAGGCACACTTCAATGAGTTCATCTTTAAATGGCAAGAACGAAGGAAGCCAAACAATTTCTCAAGATCTATGATATGGTCTTGACACTAGATAGATTTAACAACCAGATATTCCATGTAGCATTCCACCAATGTCTTGAGGATCATCTTGAATATGCGGTGCATGGAACACTGATAGGTGGAACCTGCATTCTTTAGACCAAAAGGCATTACCTGGTATTAGAAAATACCTTGTGGTTCCCTAAAAGAGGTAGAATCTTCATCCTAAGGGGCCATTAGTATTTTATTATACCCAGAATACCCATTAATAAATGAGAGAGCCTGGAACCCAATGGTGGAATCAATCAATAGTTATGTCACAAGAAGGGGAAAACCATCCTTTGGAAAGTGACAGTTGAGATCCCAGAAGTTGATTCAGACTCTGATCTGTCTGTTCTTATTCCTAACGGGCATAATGTTGGCTAACCACCTAGGGTACTGAAACTCCTTGACGAAGCTGGCTCTGATGATCTTATTAAACTCAGCCTCAACCATAGCACCATGAGAAGGGTGCATCTTTATAAGAGGATGTTTGAACCCACGATGATTTTATGGGAGACCGAGATGGTGGATGATGACCTGAGGATCTTGTCCTAGAATTTCTTTATAAATCTATGAAAATAAATCATGATGCTTATTCAGAAAATCCACACATCACTATTACTCTTTTTCAGGCATAGTGATGCTAATCAGTGTTGGTTTCGAATCTGTCTTGGTACTGAGGTTAACCTGTACCAATTAATCTACCATAGTAGAGACACCCTCTTCGAATAAAGAAGGGGAATCTTCCAAATCCTCTTCTCCATCCACGATGAGAGGATCATTGGTAGGAGGAAACTCTTTCGAGTTGAAAAATTGTGATAGAAAACTGGTGCCATCCTAGGTGGCAGTGGAAACTTCATCGGGAGACTCCTATGCTGTTGAAACCATAGCGATGAAATCTGTCGACCTGATCCCATAAAGCCTTCGACCCAAGGGGTCATGTTTGATGATATTAAAGAAATAGTGGTCTGTTGTCTTGAGCCGATTTATCCTAGCCTGGTGAAACAAGCAAGTATGACGTATTTTTGTTTCCATGGGGCAGACATCCCAATACCTTATCGGAGTAGGGGGCTCTGGGATCACCTGATCCTGATTTTTATTAGAATACAATGTGATCTTATGACATTACTTAGACTTGGGAACACACTTTCCCCTCATTTCAGAGACAGCAAATAATTGCCTCAAGTATGGGGTTGTGGAATCCAATCAGTGAATTGGGAAAATGTAGGCATCATCCAGGTCTGTCCATGGGTCAGTCATAGTCGTAGTGTGTTCTACCTCTTTAGCCTGAATCTGCTTGTACTTTCTCTTGTAATAGTCAAAATCTAAGTAGCAAGCTTCACAATAGGAAAATGGAGACACATCACCTTAGAGTAAACCTACTCGACCATTAAGGGAGTACTTAAGGCATTTATGATATGAAGAAGGGACTGTTGTGTGCAGGTGGATCCATAGTCTACCCATCAACACATTGTAAGTGGTGCCTTGTGAGACAACCATGAATTCGGTGCTCACATCTAAGACATCGAACTGGGTCTTCAGGAGAATATTTACAACTAGTGTTTGCTCTGTCCTTTCACAACCTTGAATTTTTAGGTTAGAGATACTCAGATCTACCTCAAACAGTCCCATATTTCGAAGTGTCTGAATCTGGATAAGGTTGATCTCAGAGCCCGTGTTGAAAATACAGTGGTGGACCTCCACACCATTGAAATTTATTGTGATGTACAGTGAGAATATGTTCCCCTGTATAGGGGAACCTTCACCTTATCTAGAGAAGTAGATAATGACCTGAAATTCCGCATTCTCAACTGCCTCAACATGGAAGGCTTCTGAGGCTGCTACCTTTGTTTCAAACTAGAGAGAGCTTCTTAAAGCCTACATAAGGGCTTCAATCATATCCGCTGATAGGAGGATTTCCTCAAGGATAGAGAGCTTCGTAGTGATTCTAGAAATTTTCTTGAAGATATCATACTTCCATGCCATGCATACACTTCTGCTGACAGGAGGTCGCTCTGTGGAAGGAGGTTTGATGGGCGTTGCTGGTTGAAGTGATGAATTCTAGCTAGTGCTGGGAATGTACCATTACTCACTAGTCGAACCACATAGAGTTACTACCAGCTGAGGGCCAGATTAATATGGTATATCCATGAAATAACGTGACTGACCATATCATGGTCTTGGTGGCTCTACCTAATCAAGTAGCACAAATGACGGTGGAGACAAATCTGATGAAACGAGATGAGAAGGTTGCACATGCTGAGATCTATATTGGGCATGCTGTCTAGTCTTGGTGGTGTGCACATATTGGCTGGAAGCACTAAAAAATTACTTTCAGTGATTAAAATAACCATGACTTTGTCGACGCTGGCATCGGCTGGGGATGTTGGGAGGATCTGACCGGTGCTTTTCTTTATCAGGAACCATGTAGGGGTTTACCAGCTCCACGGTATTAACCAAAGCATACCCTTGGTCATCACTTGAAGATTCCTCCTTTTTTTATGGATTTTTGGGGAAATATCCATCTCTGGGGGCATGAAATTTTCAAGAGTAAGGAATGACGATGGCATTGGTGGGGGACTTTTCTTTCCCTTGCATCGTCGATGCTTGCCCTTATAGGAAGAGGAAGGCTGAGATGTTGACACATAAGTAGTATCTTCAGGTAATGCGGTGACTTCTAAAGGATTGGGTTGATCTAAAAATGCATGGATAATACCATGGGCATGGGTGACTACCTTGTGAGACATCTTAGTATCATATGTTTGAGACCCGTGGTTAGAAATATGTTGCCATTCACCCTCGCTATCACTGTCGGCCTTTATAAACACACATGCCACCAGTGCTAGGGTTGTACCCAACCTGAATATGTTGTTATAGACCAGGTATTGGACCCGGTATTTAAACACATATCACTCCTTGAGTGTGTGAACAAGGAACCGTTGATAGGGGTAGTAATTGAGGCGATCAGTGAAATTTGCCTCTTTGGGCCTTTTGCATTCTGACAAACACAGAATTCCCAGATCCAAGGAACTTTGTAAATAATTAGGGACCTGAGCCTCCCTAAATGAGTAGGTCCGGTTTCTTATGTCCGAAAAGGGGGATCTGGGAGCCTAGACCTAACGAGGGGCTGGAGAAGCCTAAACAGGAGGGACCTAGTTTTTTCACCTAGATGATGGTGGTGTGTCACGTACGGGCACCTGCTGATTTTGAGGTAGGCACTACTGGGCTGGAGGCTATGCTTGAGGTGGTGGGCCTCAACGAAGATGTGGAGGTGGCTCTGCTGGTAACAATTCTAGATTTCTGGGGGCCTTTATTTGTGCTATCGCAGCTGTCTCATCCTTGGAGGCTCTTCTTACGGGAAATACGAGGGGCAACGAACATGCCCATTTGGCTTGCTTCAAGGCTTCCTCTAGACACTGGGATTTGTCAGAGAAATCCCAAAATCCCATTGGGTAGTTCTGAGTGATGAGAGAAGGGAAAAATTCAGTCTTGAAATTCACTACACACATTGTTAGGAACTATTCTTGAATCAGTAGCATATCAAGGGAATATGGGAGGCCCTTACACCTAGAAAAAAAGTTTGTGATGCGCTCACTAGGCCTCTGCTTGCATTTTAAGAGGTTATAAATTCTTGTATTCTAGGTGGTTGAATTGAACTGGTAAAGAAACTTCCTAGGATAGTCCTCCTAATTGGATACTGACCCAATAGGTAACTGGTTGTACCAAACAAACATGGGCCCTTATAGTGTCTATAGGAAATATCAGAGCTTGGCGGTCTCCTTCTGTACTAGAGTTCCCAACATCGGTCCACACCATGAAATAAAGTGGTACAACCATCCCATTAAAGGGGGGAAGGTAGGATTTCCAAAACCCGAGGGTGCTGGCATGTTATCCACCCATGCCAAATACGACTTTTCATCAGACAGGATCACCACTTGTTCGGTTTCCAAATCCTCGAGGATGGAAATGAGAGCAACCATTGGATAATCTTTGTGGGGATTCCTGTCTTAATGAGGATATTTGACCACGAGTGCATTGGTAGGTTCTTCAACATAGTAAGAAAGTCTAGTATCCAATGGAGCAGCTAGTGGGATGACTTGCGGGGCCGCCGGAGGAACGACCTATTGAACAACTGGGGGAACCTGAGTTGGGTCTCGAGGAGGGTTATCACACAACCCAGGTGGATTTGGTCATACATATCATGCATGTTTTCCATAAATTCTAGCCTCTACTGTAACACCTGAGACTTTTATGTGAAATATTTTGTTTTTATGTTATATAAATCATCAAAGGAATATTTTAATACACACAACACTATCTTGGCTTGCTTTACACGCTACCGCGGCCTTCCTCGATAGCTTGCATCGTACGCAATACCGAGTTTCACTAAACAACGATATGCTATTAAAATATTATTAAAACTAGCCGTTATGAATAGTAATAACCACTTTTTGAAATTTTATAATTTTTATTTTTCAAAATGGACTTCATTTTTGGATTCGGAATATCGAAATTATCCTAGGGTGAAATTTTGGTATTTTTCTGAAAACTTTCAATTTTTGATGAACAGTGAAACCACTAAGTGGTAGTTAAAAAAACTGAATTTTTCATAAAACTTAATTTTACCGCTTCTGTGAGTGGAATTTCGAAAATCTGAGAGACACGGTTAATATCAAGGACTAAAATGTGGTTCAATGAGATGAAAATAATTTTTGGTGAATAGTAACCTTTTACTTTTATTTACCACGGTTAAAAGTAAATAGGGTAATTAAGGGTAAAAATGATATTATTATTACCCTAACACATGTCCCAATTCTATTGGACAAGTTTAATTCGACAAAAAACAACTTTATGAATAAAATATGACCATTTATTCCCACTTGTATTAGATTAGGACATTTATTATTAATTTATTTAAAGAAGGGTAAAATAGTTAAAATCAAAGTTTAATAAGTAAATAATTTTTAATATGGGGTTATACATATGATAAATTCGAATATAAATATTCATTAGAAAGATAAAAATATTTCCTACATAATGGTATTTTATTTTTAATTTTTAGACATTAAATAATTTAATTTATTTATGACACAACGATGATGCAATAATTATCTTATTAGTGAAATATTGACATAATTGATGTTATAAATACCCAAATAAATGTAATTTGATACTTTTTATAAATTAAACTAATTTTATAGGTTAATATGACATGTTATTATTGATTTAAGTAACTTTTTTAGAACTAATAATTCTTTTATGATTTTCACAAAAATCAATTACTAAATAGTGTCAAAATTGACATAAAATTGTTTTTAAAATAAATATTATATTACTAATTGTTATTTTATTCCTAAAAATCTAAGGTTCGGAAAAATGACTTAGATAAGGATATATATATTAATAATAAACAACTTGGGGTTCGTTTGTCTTGATATAGTAAGTTTATTAACCTTATAGTGTAAGAAAACAAGAAGACACGGTAAAAGTTAAATTATCTAACTTAAAGTTAAATCTAAATGATAAGGTTCAAATTGATACCTAAACTTGTCTAAATTATATTGGATGAGGGTATTTCGACCCATACCCACCTTAGATTCGAAATATATCAATTTGGAGCTATTTAAAACCGAACTTGACTTTATAATAAAATAATATTTTTAGTTTTCCCAAAGGAGCCCCTCTCCTCCCTTATAAAAGGACACCTCCTCCCCCTCTTCCTCACACCACATTGAGCCTTAAATCTCGGCCAAAACCTGCCAATTCCCCCTCTACACTTACCTAGAGACATCCTAGAGGTCCTGGTATTCTTCAAAGACCAATTTTAGTGCCCTAAAAGAAGGTCTCAAAAAAGCAGTTCAAAGAAGAGGTAATGTCTGTTACCAATTCTTTCATCTTTATTTCTTCTTCCACTTCTTCTTTAGTTGTTTAATTATGAAGTATTAACATCAGTATCACTAATATAATGATATGTTATTATAAGTATGAAACAACCCTATTTCACAATCTATCCATCCTACGGAAAAAGAAATCACCGCGCGTGCGTACGTCCAGAATACCGTCTCCACGCCGTGGTGTAATCTATTTTCCACCACCACCTTACTTGGATGGGTATAATGCTGTAAATAATGACTATATATGACTATTATAAAGTGATACTAATTCTGAAATAGTATACATACACTCCAATACAATTCCACGATCATAGGAACGATATCATCACTCGTGCGTATGTACGGAATACCGTCTCCACTATGTGATGCGACTCGTTCTACATGATCTTCATTTCATAATGATTATATAAATGAATTGAATGAATGAATATGATATATATTACACTAATACCATTCTGGAAATGAGGTATCTATAACCTAAAGAGAAGAATAAGAATTTATTCGACAAGAGATGCATAAGAACAAAAAGTTATAAACACCCGAATAACAAGTAGCAATGAAATATTACTACTAAGAAGCTAAGAATATGACCATATATGATATCATAAAAATAAGTATGATTTTTTAATAAGTCAATAACATTATTTAAATCATTATACAGGAGGTTCGGACACTTACGAAGCAAAACGGACCTAAGGTAAGGGAAATATCACAATCTCATTTTTATCCGAGATTGTTTATACTTTGGCATTTACTGGGGTGTATTTTATCATCCACATCCATGTTTCCTCAATATGTAATATTATTTCCATTCACCTACAATTTTTTAAATCCTATTTTACCCTTCGGTGAGTTTTTAGTAAAATATATGAAAGGAATCTTTTGTCGTTTTTCGTACGAGGTACTTTTTGACTTTTCCGACAAAAGTAAGAGAAGAATGTTTTTTTAACTTATACGGCATGAATGGATTTTTAAAAAATTATTTCCAAGAATCTTCCTTTACAAGTTTTCAAGTTTATTTTTAATCAACTTCTTTTAGTTTAAAATTGTATGACATGTTAAGAAAGGAAAAAATGTTTTTGAAGTAGAAAGGATATTTTCCTCAAGAATGGAGTTAAAGTGTTTTATCAAAATTATTTTCCATATAAGATAATATAGGGTTCTATTTCTATACCTATTATTACATGAATTTAATTATTTTGTGATGGAAATATTTTTATGAATTCCTTTATCTTATATGAATTGTTTTATGAAGTCATGATGTTTAAGATTCCCATTTTTATTACATGGGTTATGCTATGATGTATAGTTTATGATTTTGTGGAACACATAAGAATGGTATCATTATGAGATGGGTGGGACCTATATCTCCCTCTAATTCATTGGGTAAAGATTTTATATCTCATGAGATAGACATGGCTGGAACGGTAGGTTATACCGGTTCAGTGAAACAGGACTGAAACGAGGAGTGAACTTGGTTCAGAAATGGACTTTGTCCACTAAGATAGTCTTGGAAATGAGTCTTGACTAATAAGAAATGATTATCTATGATAATGTGTGTATGACACAAAGTTTCATGTTTTAAGTTATGATTATTGGGATCACATTTCACTACTATGATTTATCCCATGTTATGAAATTATGATCTCTTTTGCAGGTTAAGATTTCCAAAATTTATGTGCTTATGTATATGATGTGATTGATATTTCTTTTGTTTACCCTTACTGAGCATTTGGGCTCACCCTTTTGTATGTTTTCTTTCCCCAGGTCAGGAATAAGGTTATTAAGTAAGATATGCCAAAAGGGACTATAGATATGATGAAATAAATGGGAGACAGTGTAGACGTTTTATGAACCAGTTGTTTATGTTTCCCAGTTTCTAAAGACACTATACCTATATGGTCCTTTCATGGTTTTGTTATATGTTGTAATAAGTATGATTCAATTTTGAAGTATTAACAATTTATGTAAAGTATGGGTCGTTATAGTTGGTATCAGAGGAAAGGTATAGTCAACCTTTGGAAACTAGGATGTGAAAGCCTTAGTAAGAACCCTATGGATAATTCTAAGCATAGAACACAATATTAGTGTTTTATAAATGGCCATGAATAACCTAGGATAAGACCTTAAGTGTGAAATCTTATTCTTGATTATGCGGTTTTCCTATTATAATTAGTGTTGCTCACACTATTCTTCTTGGTTTTAGTCAATTGCTGGAACCCGAAGGAATCGTGTTAATGCGGAATGCGACGGGAAATGCAATGATTGTCCCCCTGAGCAACCAAACGTTATGGGAGCTGGAATGCAAAATCTTGTATCCATGCTCACGCAACTTTCTCAAGCTATGAATCATGCAGAACTTCAAAACGAGCAAAGGAAGGAGCAACATTCTGTTTAATCCTTCATGAGACAGCGTCCACCTTCTTTCAGCGGGTCTACTGATCCGTTAGTTGCTGAACAATGGATTAGTACCACTGAAAAGATATTTTCAGTTCTTCAATGTTCTGAGCATGATAAAATCATCTTAGCAGTGTATCGTTTGGAAGGTGATGCTGATTAATGGTGGAATATTATTAAGAATATGAGGCAAAGGGATGAAATTGAGTCCATGGAATGGGACGAGTTCAAGAACTTATTTTTCAATAAGTACTTCCCTCGTATTCTCCGAACAAAGATGGAGAAAGAGTTTCTTGAATTGAAGCAAAAGGATGATGAATCTGTTGGTACCTATGAAGAAAATTTTACAAGACTTGCAAGGTACGCTTCTGGTATTATTATCCAACCTGATAGTAAGATTGATCGATTCTTTAGTGGCTTAAAACCAAGTCTTCGAAGGGCCTTAGCCATAAGGGACTTCAATAGCTACGAGGAAATCATTCGATGTGCTCTCAAAGTTGAGATGGAGATTGGAGTAACCCATCAGTCATATGGGTTTGATAAGAAGATGAAAATGGAATTCAAAGGAAAATCTAAAGAGCACACTAAAAATAAGATGAGCTTTACCTTATTCTCAAAGTGTGGAAAGAAACATGGAGGGAGTTGTCTTAAAGGGACAAGTAAATCTTTCAAATGTGGAAAGGAAGGTCATCGGGCATTTGAATTCCGCGATGATGGGAAGAAGATGTCTAATGATGAAAACAAAGGAAGGGATACACAGAATGAACCTACTACACTTCAATGTTTCAAGTGCAAGGATATGGGACATTATGCCAATAAATTCCCTAATCCAAGGGTTGATGACGATGGTCGACGTCAAAAAACTCTTAAGGCTAAAGACAAAGGAAAGTCACATGCAATTTCTATCAGTGATGTGGAGTACGATAACGATGTGGTGAAAGGTACACTTACCATCCACTCTAAAGTAGCAAATGTTTTATTTGATTCTGGATCCACCCACTCTTTTATTTCTGAAGAATTTTCTAAGGGTATCACCATATTACCTAAACAATTAGATGTTGAGTTAGCTGTGACAACACCTAATGGCACAACCGTCACATCAAAAGTTTATAATTCTTCTCCGATCGAAGTTTGTGGGAAAGTGCTTCATGCAAATCTTGTGATCCTTCCTATAGTGGAATTTGATGTGATTCTTGGCATGGATTGGATTTCTTTATATGTAGCTCATATCAATTTCCAAAGAAGGGAAGTCACATTTCATATTCCAGATCAATCTATGATCGTCTATCGATGCAAGGATGAACATAACCTTCCAGTGGAAATTTCTTCCATCTTATGGGTCTTGATTCCACTAAATGAAGGTTATATATCTCAAATGGTTGGTGAGAAACTCACGATTAATAATATTCCCATTGTACGGGAGTTTGATGATGTCTTTCCGGAGGAATTACCGGGTCTTCCACCAAATTGTGAAGTTGAGTTCTCAATAGAACTCGTACCGGGTGCTTTGCCTATTTCAAAGACACCTTATAGAATGGCCCCAATTGAGTTGCAGGAATTGAAGAAGCAACTCCAAGAGAATCTTGATAAGGGATTCATACGACCTAGTGCGTCACCTTGGGGAGCACCTGTTCTATTTGTTAAGAAGAAAGATGGATCAATGAGACTCTGCATTGATTATCGAGAACTTAAGAAGATCACTATCAAGAACAAATATCCTCTCCCATGCATTGATGACTTATTTGACCAACTACGCGGAGCTCAATACTTTTCCAAGATTGATCTTCGTTCAGGGTATCATCAATTAAGGGTCAAAAGGGAGGATGTACCAAAGACGACTTTCCGTACAAGGTATAGACACTATGAATTTATAGTGATGCCATTTGGTCTTACTAATGCCCCTTCTATCTTCATGGATCTGATGAATAGAGTCTTTAGAGACTATCTTGATCAATTTATGGTAGTCTTTATAGAAGATATTCTTGTCTATTCAAAGAGCAAGGAAGAACATGAAGATCACTTGAGAATTATATTGAAGACCCTGAGAAAGGATAATCCTTATGCCAAATTTACCAAGTGTGAATTTTGGCTTCAAAAAGTTTCATTTTTGGGTCACATAATCTCAAAAGAGGGGATATCTATGGATCCAGCAAAAACAGAGGTTATCGAAAGATGGTTGAGACCAACAACAGTAACTGAGATCCGAAGTTTTCTTGGTTTGGCTGGATATTATCGACGTTTTGTGAAATATTTTTCACGATTATCTAATCCACTCACCAAGTTGACTCGGAAAGGAGTTAAGTTTGTTTGGACGGAGGAATGTGAAGAGAATTTCAAGGAGTTGAAAAGAAGGTTATCCAGTGCACCTGTGCTCACACTGCCTTGTAGTGGAGAAAGGTTTGTGATCTATAGTGATGCATCCAAGAAGGGATTGGGGTGTGTTCGTATGCAAAATGATATGGTGATAGCTTATGCCTCACGACAGTTGAAAATCCATGAGCAAAATTACCCAACACATGATTTGGAGTTAGCTGCAGTAATCTTTGCATTAAATATTTGGAGGAATTATCTTTATGGAGAAAGGTGTGACATTTATACTGATCATAAAAGTTTAAAGTATATTTTCACACAAAAGGAGATGAATATGCGTCAAAGAATATGGTTGGAGCTGATTAAAGATTATGACTGCTCAATCCATTACCACCCTGGGGAAGCAAACAAAGTGGCAGATGCATTAAGTTGACAAGACCATGCCAGTTTATCCATGATGAGGATCACAAAAGATCCAATATTTATGGATTTACAAAGGATGGATATTGGAATTATAATGGAAGGGGAAAAATATTATCTTTCTCAAATGAATGTTCAACCATCTATACATGTGAAGATTAAAAAGGCATAGAAAGAAGATGTTGAGTTACAAAAGAAGGTGAGAAATGTTCCTGAATTCAACCTTGATTGTGATGGGATAATAAAGTTCAGGAATCGGGTTTGTGTTCCTCCCATCCCGGAATTAAAGAAGGAGCTGCTGGATGAGGCTCATAGTTCTTCATTCTCTATTCATCCTGGAAGCACGAAGATATATAGGGACCTAAAAGAGTACTTCTGGTGGGATGACATGAAAAGAGATGTTGCTGAATATGTCTCTCGATGCTTGGTTTGTCAGCAAGTTAAAGCTGAGATACAAAAGTCTAAGGGGATGTTACAACCATTACCCATACCCGAATGGAAATGGGAAAACATAACTATGGACTTTGTCACAGGACTTCCTAAAACATCCAAAGGCAATAATGCTATCTGGTTCATAGTTGATCATCTTACCAAGTCTGCACACTTCATTGCTATTAGAGAGGATTTCTCTCTGGATCAGCTTGCCAGGATATATGTAAAGGAAGTGGTAAGATTGCATGGAGTACCACTTTCTATTATATCTGATCGGGATCCGAGATTTACCTCGAAGTTCTGGCGAAGTCTTCAGCATACTCTGGATACAGAGTTGAGTTTCAACACTGCTTATCATCCTCAGACAGATGGTCAGTCTGAGAGAACAATTAAAACCCTAGAAGATATGTTGAGAGCTTGCTCTATGGATTTCAAAGGTGGTTGAGATCAACACCTACATTTGGTGGAATTTTCTTATAATAATAGATTTCACTACAGTATTCAGATGGCTCTTTATGAAGCTCTCTATGGAAAGAAATGCAGGACTCCAACTTGCTAGGATGAAGTTAGGGAAAGAAAGATATTAGGACCTGATCTCGTTGATGAAATGGCAGAAAAGGTCAGATCTATTCAACAACACATAAGAGCAGCTCAGAGTCGACAGAAAAGTTATGCCGACAACCGAAGAAAAGACCTAGAGTTTGAAGTGGGTGACAAAGTGTTCTTACGAATATCTCCCTGGAAGAGAGTCATGAGATTTGGGAAGAAGGGGAAGTTGAGCCCTAGATATATCGGTCCTTTCGAAATACTGGATCGTGTCGGGAAGGTAGCTTACCGATTGGCGCTTCCACCAAATCTCTCTCAAGTACACGATGTGTTCCATGTATCTCTCCTGAGAAAGTACATACCTGATCCTTCACATGTACTCATCTTAGAAGTTGTACCGCTGGAGCAAGATCTTTCTTATGAAGAACAACCGATAGAGATTCTGGATCATAGCGAAAAAGTCCTACGAAACAAGACCACTCGCTTTGTGAAAGTTTTATGGAGGAACCACCAATTAGAAGAAGCTACATGGGAGCTTGAGGATATGATGAGGGAGAGGTATCCTCATCTGTTTGTGACAAAGTGACGAATTTCGGGGGCGAAATTCATTTTAAGGGGGGTAGAATGTAACACCCGAGACTTTTATGTGAAATATTTTGTTTTTATGTTATATAAATCATAAAAGGAATCTTTTAATACACACAACACTAGCTTGGCTTGCTTTAAACGCAACCGCGGCCTTCCTCGATAGCTTGCGTCGTACGCAATACCGAGTTTCACTAAACAACGATATGCTATTAAAATATTATTAAAACTAGCCTTTATGAATAGTAATAACCACTTTTTGAAATTTTATAATTTTTATTTTTCAAAATGGACTTCATTTTTGGATTCGGAATATCGAAATTAGCCTAGGGTGAAATTTTGGTATTTTTCTGAAAACTTTCAATTTTTGATGAATAGTGAAACCACTAAGTGGTAGTTAAAAAAACTGAATTTTTCATAAAACTTAATTTTACCGCTTCTGTGAGTGGAATTTCGAAAATCTGAGAGACACGGTTAATATCAAGGACTAAAATGTGGTTCAATGAGATGAAAATAATTTTTGGTGAATAGTAACTTTTTACTTTTATTTACCACGGTTAAAAGTAAATAGGGTAATTAAGGGTAACAATGATATTATTATTACCCTAACACATGTCCTAATTCTATTGGAAAAGTTTAATTCGACCAAAAACAACCTTAGGAATAAGATATGACCATTTAGGCCCACTTGGATTAGATTAGGACATTTATTATTAATTTATTTAAAGAAGGGTTAAATAGTTAAAATCAACGTTTAATAAGTAAAGCATTTTTAATATGGGGTTATACATAAGATAAATTCGACTATAAATATTCATTAGAAAGCTAAAAATATTTCCTACATAATGGTATTTTATTTGTAATTTTTAGACATTAAATAATTTAATTTATTTATGACACAACGATGATGCAGTAATTATCTTATTAGTGAAATATTGACATAATTGATGTTATAAATACCCAAATAAATGTAATTTCAGACTTTTTATGAATTAAAATAATTTTATAGGTTAATATGACATGTTATTAGCGATTTAAGTAACTTGGTTCGAACTAATCATTCTGTTATGAGTTTCACAAAAATCAATTACTAAATAGTGTCAAAATTGACATAAAATAGTTTTTAAAACAAATATTATATTACTAATTGTTGTTTTATTCCTAAAAATCTAAGGTTCAGCCAAATGACTTAGATAAGGCTATATATATTAATAATAAACAACTTGGGGTTCTTTTGGCTTGATATAGTAAGTTTATTAACCTTATAGTGTAAGAAAACAAGAAGACATGGTAAAAGTTAAATTATCTAACTTAAAGTTAAATCTAAATTATAAGGTTACAATTGATACCTAAACTTGTCTAAATTATATGGGATGAGATTATTTCAACCCATCCCCACCTTAGCTTCAAAATATATCAATTTGGAGCTATTTAAAACCGAACTTGACTTTATAATAAAATAATATTTTTAGTTTTCCCAAAGGAGCCCCTCTCCTCCCTAATAAAAGGGCACCTCCTACCCCTCTTCCTCACACCACATTGAGCCTTCAAGATCGTCCAAACCCTGCCAATTCCCCCTCTCCACTTCCCTATAGACATCCTAGAGGTCCTGGTCTTCTTCAAAGACCAATTTTAGTGCCCTAAAAGAAGGTCTCAAAGAAGCACTTCAAAGAAGAGGTAATGTCCGTTACCGATTCTTTCATCTTTATTTCTTCTTCCACTTATTCTTATTTAGTTGTTTCATTATGAAGTAATAACATCAGTATCACTCATATACTGATATGTTATTATAAGTATGAAACAACCCTATTTCACCATCCATCCATCCTACGGAAAAAGAAATCACCGCGCGTGCGTACGTACGGAATACCGTCTCCACGCCGTGGTGTAATCTATTTTCCACCCCCACCTTACTTGGATGGGTATAATGGTGTAAATAATTACTATATATGACTATTATTAAGTGATACTGATTCTGAAATAGTATACATACACTCCAATAAAATTCCACGATCATAGGAACGATATCATCACTCGTGCGTACGTACGGAATACCGTCTCCACGATGTGATGCGACTCGTTCTACATGATCTTCATTTCATAATGATTATATAAATGAATTGAATGAATTAATATGATATATATTACACTAATACCATTCTGTAAATGAGGTATCTATAACCTAAAGAGAAGAATAAGAATTTATTCGACAATACACGCATAAGAACAAAAAGTTATAAACACCCGAATAACAAGTAGCAATGAAATATTACTACTGAGAAGCTAAGAATATGACCATATATGATATCATAAAAATAAGTATGATTCTGGAATAAGTCAATAACATTATTTAAATCATTATACAGGAGGTTCGGTCACTTACGAAGAAAAACGGACCTAAGGTAAGGGAAATATCACAATCTCATTTTTATCCGAGATTGTTTATACTTTGGCATTTACTGGGGTGTATTTTATCATCCACATCTATGTTTCCTAAATATGTAATATTATTTCCATTCACCTACAATTTTTCAAATCCTATTTTACCCTTCGGTGAGTTTTTAGTAAAAGATATGAAAGGAATCTTTTGTCGTTTTTCGTACGAGGTGCTTTTTGACTTTTCCGACAAAAGTACGAGAAGAATGTTTTTTAACTTATACGGCATGAATGGATTTTTAAAACATTATTTCCAAGAATCTTCCTTTACAAGTTTTCAAGTTTATTTTTAATCAACTTCTTTTAGTTTAAAATTGTATGACATGTTAAGAAAGGAAAAAATATTTTTGAAGTAGAAATGATATTTTCCTCAAGAATGGAGTTCAAGTGTTTTATCAAAATTATTTTCCATATAAGATAATATAGGGTTCTGTTTCTATCCCTATTATTTCATGGATTTGATTATTTTGTGATGGAAATATTTTTATGAATTCTTTTATCTTATATGAATTGTTTTATGAAGTCATGATGTTTAAGATTCCCAATTTTATTACATGGGTTATGCTATGATGTATGGTTTATGATTTTGTGGCACACATAAGAATGGTATCATTATGAGATGGGTGGGACCTATATCTCCCTCCAATTCATTGGGTAAAGATTTTATATCTCATGAGATAGACATGGCTGGAATGGTAGGTTATACCGGTTCAGTGAAACAGGACTGAAACGAGGAGTGAACTCGGTTCAGAAATGGACTTTGTCCACTAACATAGTCTTGGCAATGAGTCTTGACTAATAAGAAATGATTATCTATGATTATGTGTGTATGCCACAAAGTTTCATGTTTTAAGTTATGATTATTGGGATCAAATTTCACTACTATGATTTATCCCATGTTATGAAATTATGATCTCTTTTGCAGGTTAAGATTTCCAAAAGTTATGTGCTTATGTATATGATGTGATTGATATTTCTTTTGTTTACCCTTACTGAGAATTTGAGCTCACCCTTTTGTATGTTTTCTTTCCCCAGGTCAGGAAGAAGGTTATTAAGTAAGATATGCCAAAAGGGACTATATATATGATGAAATAAATGGGAGACAGTGTAGACGTTTTATGAACCAGTTGTTTATGTTTCCCAGTTTATAAAGACACTATACCTATACGGTCCTTTAGTGGTTTTGTTATATGTTGTAATAAGTATGCTTCAATTTTGAAGTATTAACAATGTATGTAAAGTATGGGTCGTTATATCTACTCTATCTATATGGGAAGGATGGTCGAGGTCACTAGGAGGCAACTCAATGGGGGGAGGTTGTACCTGCCCCTGCTACCTCGGTCGAGGATTACCATAATTTGGCCGCCATTACACACCACATTCGGTGAGATGGTAATTGACCATATATATGTTCTATGTGCTATTGACACAACACATCCTTTTCAGGGTCATCTTCCTTATTTTGCACTGAGCCAGATGGGTCAGAGGTTTTAATAGTCCCAGTGTTCTCTTTACCCTTATTGGGGTCCCGACCAAAGGATAATGACTCGGAAGGTGCAGGAAGGACTAGTAAATTTCTTTACTAGCGAGTAACCTTGCCCAAAGGATCCATCAGGCCTGGAAAACCCATGGGGGGTAAGTTCCCTTCAACGAGTCCTTGCTCGGTCTCTTACTCTGATGGGTCAACCATGTTAACTGTGACTGTGCCTGGAGGCATATCCTCAATCGCCTGGCAAGTCGGTTTGGAGCCAGATAGGACTAAAATGAAGGGAAGAATACTGCCCCCAACCATGGATCTGAACATGGGGAGAAGCCTCCTTAATAATTATATGAAGCACTGTAAATATCTAGATGAATTTTTATTGGAGGGTATGATGTTGACCGATCGACTCAGGGTGTTGAGCCCTAGGGAGCATAGCCAAGTCGACCATGCGACATTGCTGGCCGATGTCATCGAAGTGTTATTGAATCTTAGGATAAGCTACCAATTGATGAAGGAGATAGAAGTGAATTGCACATATAGTTTTACATAAGAAAATAACCTCCTCTTGGGTGATAGATTCTGAAATTCTAAAACCTGCTGTTGAAATGGGCCAGAACATCTTAGGGACATGATCCGTGGTGAGTAGGTTCCACAAAATCATTGGCTTAGACTCAGGTTTTGGACCTTGGTTGCCCCATTCATCAACTGGGGGTGGTTGAGGGAAAGGTAAAGGCAAGAAAGCAGAATGTTGTGATGGTATAATGACTGGTGGAGAGTACAGTGCATGAGATGACAAGCCGCCACATCTTGGGCTATCTTCTGAAGAATGCACTGATTACACCACCACATCCCTATAAGACGGACCAATGAACCCTTCTTCCCATGTGAGGACTTCGGTCATTGGCAGTGGGTCACACTTTTTCTCTTCCTCTATTGGTCCCTAGAACAACTCTTCATGATCTATTTTTTGTGTGGAGAATGATCCTGTTGATGATAAGGAGGATTGCATGACCAGGTCCTGGAAAGGGCCCCTATCTTCCTCCTCCTATATGTATCTTCAGAGGGATGTAGAGATCCGGTGGACCTCACTTTCAAGAAGGATGAGGCTTATACTCCTTGTTCCTACCCCAACCCCCGACATAGAAGATCGAGGTGAGGGTTCCATCACTGAATCACACTCTACCTCATAATCTGAAAAAAGTTGGGGTTGATTGCAGTTTGAAGCTTCTTAGGATTCTTACTTTGGTGGAGGCGACTCGCCCTCCTGCCCTGGGATGGTTCTTCAAGACAAGGTAGGTTTTTTACATAGGGATGTCCTCTGTGCATATTGGTTCTATAATGGGGAGGACCTCCACCCACAATAGATGGGATATGAGGAGGTCCTTCATATTAGTTGTTGCTGACATGGGGAGGACTTCTAATTTGATGAGATGGGGTGCGAGGGGAACCCTGATAAATGTCAAATGGAACATAGGGAGGACATATATGTTTGATAGTGCTGGAGCGGGGAGAGACTCCACTGGAACTGGTAAACACATGGGTATGACCTCCATGATGGTCGTCTGTAGTGCGAGGAGGGCTTTTGCGTCGGTTGTCCCTAGTAGAAATGCTATGAAGAGGGCATTCATACTGATTATAATGGACATGAGAGGGGCCTCTGTGTTTGCCATTGATGAAGCAAGGAGGACCTCCACTTTGGGGATTTCTGGCACGGGGAGGACCTCCACCAGAATTGATGAGCACATGGGGAGGGCCTCCATGCTATTGGGTGACTGGTAAAGGAAGACCCTCATGTTGAGAACATTGTATGTGAGGAAAATTTCCATACCTGAGATCTAAGGCATGGGGAACAACTTCATGTCAGGTGTCAACAATTTGGGGAGGACCTCTATATCGAATGTTACTATCATGGTTTATTCTGCGATGACTATTGTTTTCCTGGGTAATGAGGAGAGCTAGTTCAACCTATTTACAGGGTGAGTGGTGCTTAAACTTTGGTTGGGATTAGAAGTTCCCATGATTTGTAACTAAGAGGTGCCCCTACCCATTGATGGTAGGGGGCTGATACCTCATTCCATTGGTGGCTCATACCACTGATGTCATGGATAATGATGCCACTGGGTAGACATAGTCCTGATATTGCACCCGACGTTGATGTCGGGTTAGCCAAACTAGAGCCAGTTGTGCAGGGGGGATGTACCACCTGCTCTTCGGTCTGTAGGAATGGCTGACAACGCTGATGCGATCGGGCGGGAGCCCTCCTCGGTAGATCCCTAGTTGAAGTCCAATCTGGGTGGACTCAGACATCCCTTACTTCATCAACATAAGGGAGTGAGTCATAGGAGAAATTTGGGGATAGGATCCCAAAGCTATTGGAGATCAGAGTGGGGAGAAGTAGACCCCTGTGCAGCCCTTGGGGGAAACAGTGTTGACAGGGCACCGATGCCTCTATGTCTTGGCGGGATGACCCCTTTCTATTCATATCGATGAACAAGAGTATCAATCACCCTTATCAGAATAAATTTATAGGGTTATAGGGGGATTGGGTTCCCAGTAAATGCGGGTGTGGGATCCATCATAGAGGAGATGAATTTGTGGGGAATTGATGCATTCGTACTGCCCCTACCCCTATGTCAGTAGGAGGGAGATGATTGGTTTCCACTAACATGAGATTGGGTCCTGCAAAGTAGGAAAATTCACTCATTAGTACAAACAATAGGAAAGTGATGAATATTACCCCAATGTTGTTCAGTCTTATATGGATAGATAGAAAGATCCACACTAACAACATCGCAAACCAGAATGCCCAATGATTAACTACCCCAAACATTAGAGAGTTTCACATGAGGAAAACTATTTTCTTGGTGGGACCTAGCATCAGATAGATAAACCTGGTGACATTTTTTTCTACTGATGTCTCTAATTATACTAATATCCATACCAAAAGGAACATTCATTTCAGGTTCACCATTTATGTTTCCAAAACTTTTGTTAGGTCATGCATCATCTATGGGGATTCACTGATTGTTGCCCTATATTCCCACTTTCCAAAGGTGTGCGACATCCGTCTCTTATTCAGGGACATTTTCTCCTTGATCTAAATGGGATGGTGGGATTTCGGTTCCTCCTTCCATGGATTCCTCCTTGGAATTTATCACCTATTCTGGGTCTCCCTCATAGATTTAAGACGTTGTTTGTGAATCTCATTCCCATCACCATATCTTTTTGAATTCCAGTTTAATTACAGTTCTTTTTTTAGGACATTCCAAGGGGTCAAGTCAAGGAAACAATATTGGTCAGGGGATTAGTCACATTAGACATTGCTGGCATGTATGGATGCTGAAACACTAGTACCCCTGGATATTATTCCCCTTATCATAGGGATTCTCAAGACGCCGAACCCAAGGCATCCCACATAGAGTGTGGGTAATTGTATACCATAGGCATGTGACCAAGGTTTTACTCGTCTTCCCATGTTTAACATAGGGTATGTCGTGAATTTAACATCTAGCAGGGATGAATCAGAATGATTGGAACACATATGGGAGTGGATCATATGAGTACATCCCTAGGAGGGAGAACTTGGGAGGTTTACGAGATGGGTGGATGAAGACGCCCAATGAGTATGGATCAAAGGATGATTGGGTCCCGACAAAGGGGACACCATGATTTACCATTGGCTAGTATTGAACATCATGGAGGCCTACTATGTACCCTATATAGAATACAATGATAAAAACTCACATAGTTTGAGAGGGTGAATAATGGGATTGGGGTGTACACAATAGACAATGACCTGAATACATGTTTGGGGATTACGCGTAGTTATCAGCCCGTTGCAATAGAGACACTCTTGGTTGGATGGTTATGGATTCTGTGGGTCTTATTCATGGTTATCTTCCCAAATGGATGGCATGATTTCACTGGGACGTGGTGGCCTGGGTAGGAATCAGGATGGATGATGGATAGTTGGATGGTTGAGCGAAGTGGTTGGGTGGAATGGGATGGAACCAATGTGAAGATGATGGTGATGTTCATCTGGAACCTCAGAGAGGACTACTACGTATCCCCATGGTGGGGAATCAAATTCCACATAGTTCAGTGGGGCAATGAGTCACCTAAGGAGGCAGCTCGTGAGAATGGATGCATAGATGGGACCTGATGGAAGTATAACCCTCAGGTTGGGGCATGAACTTCCTGAAACACAAAGGCTTAAGGGAGAGACTATGATGGGACATGAGTGGTGGACATGAACTTCGGGGAGGCTTCCTACATATCCCCATGGTGGAGAATCAAAGTTGAAGTAGTTCAGGATGGGGCATGGAATCAGGGTGTACACAAAAAACATTGACCTGACAACATGTTAGGGCTTATGCGTGGTTAACAACCCATTGTAGGAGGGACACTCTTGGTTGGAGGAGTATGGATTGAGTGTGGGTATTATGTATGGTTAGCTTCCTGATAACTATTATGACTCTCCAGAGTGGTGGACCAAGGATGTGGGTCCCAATAAAGGGGAAAATGATGTTTACCAGTGTTTGGGGTTCAACCTTAGGGAGGCTTCCAACATACCCTGCCCTGAGAGATATGTATCAAAAACCACATAGTTAGAAAGAATATATTTTAACATCATGCGGGACAAGGGTAAACCGACGTGAAGTGGTCGGGACCGATGAGTGATGGGCTTGAACATCAGGGAGGCTTTCTATGTATCCCTGTGGTAGGAAATCAAAGTAAACATAGTTCAAGATGTGGGGGTGAGGCTTACACACTAAGGCAACCCAAAAATGGTGTCATGGTCAATTATTACTCTAATCCCACTTGAGTCATGATCGTTTTGAGAAAAAAGAGGAAATAAAGACCTGAAGATCACGTCGCGAAAGGTGTGTCTGCGAGGAATAGAGTGGGGATTACGCGTGGTTAGAGATACAGGAGATAGAGATTGGGTATTAATTTAAGAGGGAAGCCCGAGTAGGGGTCTAGATATACAAGGAGGATATGACCATCGCACCTGAATCAATTCGTCAGAGGGTGTCAGGGATTGCAAGGAGACTGCCTGAGGTGTGCGTGGTGACAAATCCCAAAGGGAGAGGGTAGTGAGAAGGCGCTGGTGCCCATCCCATTCACAATCACCTCTGGAGTTTTCACTTATACGGTGATCACATTTTAATGTATTGTGTCATGGACATGGGTGCTTGGTATTTTAACATCCTGTATTTTGGATGGTGAGGATTCACTCCTCTCCCCTAGGACTTACATAACCAGTGCACTTTAACCCTTGGTGAAGGGAAGACAACAACAATTCCATGTGGGGATGAGGTTATGGAGTGATCTATTGAAGGGATCATATTAGTGTGGTTATGAAAAGAATAAATACCCATTAGCATGCCTATGTGAAGAAGTATGAGGCAAAGCAATGCAACATGAAGCACTTCCCAAGGGACCTTGAAATCACTTCGTAAAAACCTGGAGGGTTGTACATGAGAAGTATGTGTGAGAAAATGGTGTCGTGCATAAGAGAAGACTTGAAATGGTGCCTTAGGGTAAGGACAATATATGGGGCACACAAGGAGGGGAGTGCACAATATGAGGGGTCACATGCAATATTGGGTAGCTTCACACAAAATGGGTGGCTGCGCACAAGGGGGGACCCTGCGTGTAAGATTGAAACAACACAAGGGAAAGACTTGTGCGCAAGAGGAATCTTTGTGTGCAATTTCCTTAGAGTAAAAGGAAATGGTAGAGGTTCAATCCCTAGTGGTACCACTAGAAGAAGGACCCATGGGGGACCTGTTGCACAAGATCCAATATTTTGAAGCCATGTCTTTCACATGGTCATGGATGGGAAGTCTTTCACATAGTAGAGCATCAGTTGGGCTTCTGTAACCATCCCCCAAAGTGTGGGGGTACGTTTCTATTTATAGCTCGAAACTTTGGTGGTGGAGCACAAGATGTGGTGCCCTCAAGTTTCATTTTGATGTCACATTGGGTTTGGAAGATCTTACACACATTTTTGAATCTTGTGCATCGGAAAATCTTCTTTCACACTAATGCCTTGTCTAGTTTTCAAAAGTACACCATGGAAGATGCCATTTGACGTCACATTGGGCATACAAGATCTTTCACGCAATTTTAAATCTTGTGTGTGGTCCTTAAAACTTATGTGCACCTCCCTTGGGCATCTTATGAGTGTCCACTGATTCAAAATATACCTTTGATTTTCTTAACAATAGGCCTTCATGGCCTTACCTGAAATTCAACACCAACATGTATTAAAATATGGTACACACAGCTTTCTACTTGGGGTGCACATTTTCTCATAATAGTTCACTTAAACATGCGCCTTTTTAGGGGGTGGGGTGCACAATTTATTCTTTTAGGGAACACAGTTTGAAAAACCATGTTCTAGCCATGAAAAACCCCTATGTCTGGGGTTGTACGGTTTTCTGGGCCATGACACACGGTTAGGGAAAACCATGCGCCAATCATGCACTACCATCTTTCTTTTATTTTTCTCAAATTATCACCAAAACACACACCAAGGTAAAACCCAAACTAAAATTACTCAACACAAGGGAAAAGAGTACCTGTAAATAAGATCGAGACATATCCAAAAAAGGTCGGGGTTTTACAATCTCTCCTACTTATAATAACTCATCCTCAAGATACACTCTCAAGCATCTCTAAGATCATGAGTCAAAAAGATTGGACTATTGAGCCACCATATCTGCTTCTCTCTCCCAAGTTTCCTCCTGAACACGACCATGTTTCCAAAATATAATAACTATCCACACAACCTTTCCCCACAAAACATTTCTCACTACGATCCAACACACGTATCATATGCTCCTCAAAGGAAACATCTATTTCAAGATCAACATTAACCACATAATTCACATGAGAAGGTCCAGGGTAATACCATTAAAGCTGCAACACATGGAAAAAATCATGAATAACAGTGTATTTATGTACAAGATCCAATCATTATGTCACCAGCCCGATTCTATCCACAACCTCAAATAGTCCAATGAACTTGGGTGCTAGCTTGCCTTATCTTTGTATCCTGTGGTGACCAAATCTAGGAGACACCCAAAGGAATATACGATCACCCTCTATAAACTCTAGGGTTCGTTGATATTTGTTATCATACAAATTCTTTCTACTCAGATATGTATTTGTACGATTTTGAATCAACTGAACCTACTCTGAAATCTCCTACATGAGACTCAGTCCAAATAACTCTAACTCACCAACCTCTATCTAGTATAAAGGTGATCTTCATGGTCTACCATAAAGATCCTCATATTTTGTTGTCCATATCATATCCTAATAACTATTTTTATAGGAGGACTCTACCAAAGATAGGTGCTTCTACCAAGATCCAATGAAGTCTAGGACACATTCTCACAACATATCCTCAATCACCTGAATAGTATGCTCCAACTGACCATCTATCTGTGGGTGGAATTACATACTTAGTAAGAACTGTATACCAAGTGCCTTCTATAATCCCTCACAAAAGAAAAAAATAAAACGTGAACCATGGTATGAAACAATAGTCTATAGAACCCCAGGCATATGGACTATCTCTCATACATATAATTCCCCAAACTTCTCCACTGAGAAAGTCTATCGTATATGTAATAAAAGTGCTACTTTCATCAGTCAGTCCACAATAACCCAAATAGTGTCATTCTTCCAAGGCATCCATGGGAGACCCACTAAAAAATACATGTTCACGTCATACCAATTCCATTTCAAAATGGGAAACATCTGTAGTAAACCTCCAGGTCATTGATGCTTGGAATTCACTTGTTGATAGGTGCATCATCATGTCATGAACCATGCTATCACCTTTTTCATTCCCATCCACCAAAACTGTCAACGTAGGTCATGGTACATTTTGGTCACACTTGGATGTACTTCCCACTTCAAGGCATGAGTCTCACACATTAGATCCTCCTACATGATCCTAGGAACAAAAACATGATTCCTAACATAAATGATCTCATCATCACCTATCTTCAAGTCTAAAGGTGACTCCCCACCATAAAGGCTTTCCTTCAAGGCCAAACACTCCATATTCTCAAACTGTTTGTCTCAAATCCATCCCAAAAGTGTAGAATATACTAAAACTGATATGAGAATCATCTGATCTTAACTCTCATAAACCAAAACATGCATCTCATCCAGTAAATCCATCATCTTCCACTTAGCACTAGACTCTTGAACATCATGAGTCTGAGTTTTCCTACTCAAAGTGTTAGCAACACTGTTTCCCTTCCCGAGCGTATATGCTATCTCAAAATCAATATACTCCATATACTCTTCCAAAATTCGCTAATAGAGATTAAAATATCACTATGAAAATATATACTTTAGGATCTTTTAATATGTGTACATAATTAAATTTTCACCCAATAGATAATGCTTCCAACACTTTAAATAATAAACCACTATAGGTAACTGGAGGTTGTGCGTAGGGAAATTCTATTCATGTGGCCTCAAATTCTGAGACCTGTACACCACAAATCGATCTCCCTACATTAAAATTTCTTTGAGTCTGATTCCACAAGTGTCAAAATACACGGTATACTCCTCAGATGGATCAGGTATCACTAATATCAGTGTTGATGTAAAGTGCTTCTCTAGATCCTAAAAATCATTCTCACATGATTCCAACTAGTCAAACTTTACCCCATTTTTAGTCAAACCTAAAAGTAGATATTCCAACTGGGAAAAGTAATGGATTAACCTATGATAATATAAAACTAATCCCAAAAATCTATGGATATATAACACATTCTTGTCTACTCCTAAGAAGCAACTATCTGAACCTTATCTGGGTCCACTAAGACACCTTCCCCTGAGATGATGTGACCCAATAAGTGTACCTTGTAAGAACCCAGATCTTCGTTTTCTGGTATGTCTTTCCCTTTTCTGAAGTTTTTGAGAAAAGAGGAGTTTCTGAAAAATTTTGAAGTACACACCGTGTACTTTATGAGTACACGCCGTGTACTACGTTGCCACGCTAGGCCATGTGCTGGCCGTGTCCGGGCCACACACACGGTGTGTGGGGGTGAAGTGGAGGCCGCTTAAAGCAGAGTATGAAAAAATGGAGTACACGCTGTGTACTCAAGAATTACATGCCGTGTATTTTATTTTTTTTCATTAAATGCACCGGCATCGCGCCTAACGGACAGAACACCTTTCATCTAGGTTTCGTTCGTCCGAGAGAAGTCATACGACCACAGATCTTCTCCGAGATCCCGTGCCTCCGTCTTTTCTCTGAATCGACCACCGTCAATTGCGTTGGAACCACAGCAGTGAGTTCTTCCTTCTCCTAGAGCCTTGTTTTCCAATTCCTCCTCTTTCTCAATATATCATGGGTTGAGAGTTTTGGATGTTTTCTCGGATCTTCAACATTCTAAGGAGAATCAATCATTGTGGTTCATGTATATTGATCTCCCAGCATCGAGGTAGGTGGTTTGTGCCTTTTTGTAGAAAGTATTTGAGTATTTTGTAAAAATTCTACCAATAACCTTGAATGGGGTATTGTGTGTTTTCTGTTTTGACTTGTTGTTTTCCTACTTTGATTATATTCCTATGTAGAGGTCATTGCTTGTGAATAGGGTAAATTTTATTGTGCTCTGGATGTTTTTCCTTGCATGTTTTACTTATCAGGCATTTTTCCTGTTTCCATGCCTAGTTGTAGGATAGTGGAACTGATGTACTATTATGCTGTTGTTCCTTAGAATGATATCCAAGTAGTTCTTGAGGTTACTTGGGACGATACGCGCGCTATGCATGTTTATTTTACATAGGGCTGGGAGAACCTAGTGTAGTTGACCACATGGAGAATGGACATAAGGGATTCTCCAGAGTGTCTTTAATTTACGATGTGAGACCATAGGGGGAATTGACGTTGAGTGCTTCCTCAGAGAGTCTGTAGTTCCTCGACGTGGGCCACATGGGGAATGAGATGTTGAGTGCTTCCCGAGAGAGCCTTTAGTTTGATACGAGACTATAGGGGGAATTGACGGTGAGTGATTCCTTAGAGAGTCTATTCTTTAGTTAAACCAGAGAGGCGAGACTGTGTGTGCCTCCCAGAGGGTCGCTAGTACTTGTAGGTTGAACCTTAAGGGTTAGGATGTGAGAACTACCCAGGGGGTTACCTGTTGTTCTTCTTGTTGATTGGCTGTTACTTGTGTACTTTATATGCTAGACTCTGTGGATTGTAGCTGTTGTGTGTTTTCCTGTTTACTACTTCCTGTATTTTACTGCCATGCATTCACTGATTGTTAGGCATAGATATTTGGTTGGTTGCCTACTGGGACCTTGTCTCACACCCTGTTTGGGCCATCTTTTTGGGCCCAAATAGATTATATTGTTGCTGGTATAGATAAGGGCAAGCTCCCTTCTACTTCAGGTACTTGACTTTTTGTGGAGCTGGAGAGAATGGGACCAAGCTGTGGCTTGCGATGCTGAGGAGTTTACCTGTTTTATTTTTCACTTTGGTTTAGTATTTTATTCAACATTATGACTTTTTTGGATGCTTTCCTAGACATATGTATCATGCATCATTTTATATACATGTGTGTGTGCTCCAGTTGTTTACTATTAGTCTTCCGATGTTTATCATTTACTCTTGTATGGATGGTTACGGTTTATGTTGTTGTATAAATTTTTTTCTTCCACTGTGTAGTCTGCCAATGAGGGAATAGTTTCCCCACTATCACACCCAAGGCCCTCACTGCTAGTCGACAGCCTCTGGTGTTTGGGGAAATGCGCTTGAGGCCATGTGACCAACTGGGTACGGGGCGCCTCTGGGTGGATTCCGGAACCGGGATGTTACAAAGTGGTATCAGAGGATTTCTTTTATCTTGATTTACTTTTTGGAGCCTTTAACCAGGGATAAGACAGATTTGGTACTTGGTATTAAGCTGTGCTCAGGAGTAGCTAACCAGTGTATAGGGAAAAGCCATACTACCTCGTTTATTGCAGTTTTTTGGTTTTTGAGATTACGGTTGATATGATTTCACCTAGAGTGATTCACAAGCCTTTTGTTGTTATTTTTGTTGCTATTTTAGTTCTATTTTCTGTCGCAAACTGATGAGATTAGGGTATGCCATCTCATGCATCATATAGGCACTTGTTAGAAATCACATGACATGTATTATTGCCATGCCATCTAGGGTGCATTAGCAATTGCATGTTGTTGTGATAAACATTGTGTAGATTATGAATATTGTTGTGATAGATGCTTTGATAGAATATATTATGTTTTATAGAGGACTGTTTGTATTGTACTTTGCTTAAATGAATGCCAAATTTTGGTTCTTAAGGCGTTATGGGACCTCTTGAATCGGAAATTGGTGAATCATTGACCTGTTTTTCCTTATATATGACTGTATTGGATGACAAGATTTTATTCGTGGGGAGTATGGGCCCTCATGAATCGGAATTTGGCACCTCAATGCCTTGTTTTTCTGTGTTCTGGGCTTCGGTGCAGTTTCTGAGCTACTGCCTGGAAAAACCCAGAATACACGGCATGTAATTTATGACTGCACGCCGTGTAGTTTCAGACCGTTTCACTGACTGTGTGAGCAGGAACATGGTGTTGAGGGAATGTCTTAGGAATACACCATGTATAGTAGGTGCATGCCGTGTAGTATAGAATTGTGTAACTAGCTGTGTCACTAACAACATGGGTCGGGGAAGCTTGTGTCATACACGTCGTGTTGTATGAACATGTCGTGTTGCCTTGTTCTCAGTACCCGACCGTGTCACGGATAACACAAGACGATGTTACCTTCTCCTATACACGCTGTGTTTGTATGGAACATGCCGTGTAAGGGTCAGCCACGTACCCGGCCGTGTCGCCAACAACACGGGTCATAAAAAATCTTTAAGTACACGCCGTGTTTGTTTGGAACACGCCGTGTAGTCTCAGCTGTGTAACCGGCCGTGTAACTAACAACATGGGTCATTGAAACCTTTCCTACTACACGCCGTGTCCATAGGGAACACGCCATGTAGTCTTAATTTAAGAAGACCATGTGGGTTAGCCATGTAAGGAGACACGAGCGGGGGTAAAAGAGTTAAGTACATACCTTGTAGAGTTTATACAAGCCGTGTAGTCATGTTTTTTAAAAATTAAGTGTTTCCTTCTCCTGTTCCATTTTGTACTCCTTTGTTCTCTGTCCTTGTTTTCCTAATCTGAGGCATGATTTTTATCTTTCAGAGCTATGCCTCCAAGACGTCCTCCCGTTGTACGTCAGTTGCAGGGTAGTGATCAGACGCCAGATATGGCTGATCAGGGACTTCCTATCGATCCTCCAGTCGGGCCAGACTTGGCACCGACTGTCATACCAGTTGCAGGCACTGATGCGCAGTTCAGGGAAGGCTTCATGAGAATGATGCAGACCCTTCAGGGAGCACCGCCTCCTACCTCGTCTATGGAAGACTTGATGTGGGTTTTCCAGCAGTAGAATCCTCCTACTTTCTTGGGGGAAGGAGGACCACAGGCTACATAGTCATGGCTGGGAGCCATGATGACTATCTTTGAGCATCTAGAGATGCCTCCAGAGAGGCGGGTCAAGCTCTCTACCTATATGATACAAGAATCCACCAAGAGGTGTCGGGACACGATCTCATAGGTGGGTCATCAGCAGGTTATGGCTTGGGAGGAGTTCCATCGCGTGTTCTATGACTACTTCTACCCGAAGACCCTGAGGGCCAATCGAGCCTGGGAGTTCATGAGCCTAGAGTAGAGTACTCTATCTGTTATGGAGTATTCCTCTCGTTTCACCGAGCTACAGTGTTTCACACCCCTCCAGGGTGGAGATGGGGTGTTCTCAGTAAGCAAGTTTGAGGATGGTCTTAGGTGGGAGATCTTCTCGCAGGTGAATCTCTTCCAATTGACTTCCATCACTTCCATAGTCAACCAGGAATTGATTGAGGAGCGCAATCTGAGAGACTCCGGAGCTGCGAGCCAGGGTGGTTCTGCTTCCAGAGCTAGTGTTCATCCAGTTGACAGCAGGAAGCACTATAGGAAGTCTACACACGGTGATCTGAGGAGGCGAGATACATCTTCAGGTATCCAGGTAGTATGCTACCAGTGTGGAAGGGCAGAGCACACAAGGTCGCAGTTCCAGAGAGACCCAGTAGAGTGCCGATCTTGCGGCAAGATTGGCCACCTCCGGCGTTTCTTCCAGGTTTTCTCACCAGTAGCTGGTGACGGGGGTTCTTCCATGACTCCTCGTTCAGGAGCAGCACCACCAGTTTCTCACCAGTCTAGAAACTGGTGTTCTTCTGGCCGTTCAGGCCGAGGTGGAGGTTGTGGCCGGGGTGGTCAGTCACCGGTCTATCAGCGACAGCATGGTAGATCAGCTTAGAGCAGTCAGGAAGGGCCACAGGGCCGTGTTACAGGTTAGGAATTTTCATTGGAGCAGACCCAGCAAGAGAAGGATCCCGAACCATCTACAGTTTGAGGTACGATCTTAGTAGCCTCAGTTTTATCTCCATCTCTTTTCGATACTGGTGCTATGCATATCTTTATCTCTGTTGCTATTGTGGAGAGCCTTGGGCTCTTTATCTTTTCTTCTTCCAACTTGTTGATACTAGACACACCTTTGGGGATGAGGAAATCTAGTGTAATTCAGTGTAGAGAGTGCCATTTCGAGGTTGTAGGGTATTGTTTCTTTTGGGATATGTATGTCCTAGAGATGACAGGCTATGATGTCATTCTTGGGATGGACTGGTTGGTTTTCTTCCAGACAGTCGTCGACTATTATCTCCACAGGGTGAGTTTCATTTCACTATAGGGTGAACCTTTTCTTCATAGAGGTGAGGGGGATATCCAGGCGAGTTGAGCAGAACTTGAGCATCATGGGCTAGGAAGGGTGATGACCTATATTTCTAGTCTTTATCTGGATGAATAGGGGACTTCACAGCTAGAATTCCCTCCAGTGGTGGATCGTTTCAGGGATGTATTTCCAGAGGACTTTTCAGGTTTTCCTCCAGAACGTGAGGTAGAATTATCTATTGATCTCATTCCAGGAGTAGTACCGGTGTCCATTCCTCCTTATAGGATGGATAAACCTGAGTTACAGGAGCTCAAGAAGCAGTTGGAGGAGTTGCAAGCAAAGGGTTTCATCTGACCCAGTACTTCTCCTTGGGGTTCGCCTGTCCTATTTTCAAAGAAGGCAGACGGTACCCTTAGGCTCTGTGTGGATTATCAGAAGCTGAACCAGTTAATGGCCAAGAACCGATATCCATTTCTGAGGATTGATGACCTCTTCGATCATCTTTGAGGAGTCCAAGTGTTCTCGAAGATTGATTTGAGGTCCAGTTATCATCAGTTGTGCGTTAGACCATAAGATATACCTCTGATAGCCATCAGGAGCAAGTGTGGTCTCTACAAGTATACGGTCATGCCGTTCGGTCTCACGAATGCGCCAGTGGTTTTCATGGCACTGATGAACTGAGTGTTCCATCCTTACTTGTATTCCTTCTTCATGGTATTTGTGGACGATATCTTGGTGTAATCTCACACTCGACACAACCATGATACCCATATTGAGATCGTTCTGAGTACACTGAGAGAGCATAAAATTTATGCTAAACTCTAGAAGTGCCACTTTTGGATGGATCAGATTCACTTCTTGGGTCACGTCATCTCAGAGGCAGAAGTATCTATGGACCCAGAGAAAGTGAGATATGTAGTTTCCTGGGAGCATCTGAAGTATTTTTTTGAGGTATGGAGTTTCCTAGGGATGGTTAGACACAACAGATGGTTCATTTAGGACTTTTCATGCCTAGAATCACCTTTGACAGGTTTGACCAAGAAGGGGGAGAAGTTCTTATGGTCAAATTATTGTGATTCAACCTTTTAGGAGCTGAAGGGAAGGTTGAGGTCAGCACCAATACTAGTCTTGCCAGAGCCAGCCAAGAGCTATACTGTTTATTGTGATGCTTCAGGTATCGGACTGGGCACTGTGCTTATGCCGAGAGACAGAGTCGTTGCGTACGGGTCTCGGTAGTTGAGGCCACATGAGAGGAACTACCCGACGCACGATCTAGAGTTGGCAGCTGTTGTTCATGCCTTGCGCTATTGGAGACATTACCTTCTGGGAGAGAACTTTGTGGTTTTCACCGACCACAAGAATCTCAAGTACATCTTCACTCAGCGTGATCTAAATCTGAGACAGCACAGGTGGGTCGAGTATCTTTAGTGTTTTGATTTCGAGCTTGCCTATACACCGGGAAAGGGCAACATAGTGGAAGATGCGTTGAGCAGGAGAACTCAGATTCAGGAAGCTCAGGAGGCCAGCAGTGAGTACCAGCTTATGGATCTGTTCTCTGAGATGCATATAGAGGTTCACGATAGATAGGGATAGACTTAACTATCTTCTGTAGCTGTTACCTCTACACTTCTTGATCGGGTACGGATGAGGCATCTATCAGACTCAGAAGGCTTAGTCCTGCGGGAGAATATGTCAGGGGAGGACCCTTTTCCTGGATGGACAGTGGGAGAGGTTAAAATCTTGCGTTTCCAGGGACGCGTATGGGTGACAGCAGACATATGCGAGGAGCTAATGTGGAATTTTCATTCCTCAGTTTGGGAAGTTCATCCTAGCATCACCAAGATGTATCGGATCTTCATCGCCAGTACTGGTGGCCAGGTATGAAGAGAGATATTGCCAGTTTCTTCTTGAGGTGTTCTACTTGTCAGCAGGTGAAGGCAGAGCATCAGTGACTAGTAGGACTTTTACAGCATTTACCCATTCCAGAGTGTAAGTGTAATGATGTTGCGATGGACTTCATGACCGGATTGCCAAGGTCTCCTCGAGGGAACAATGCTGTTTGGGTTGTCATCGACAGGCTTACGAAGGTTTCTCACTTCTTACTGATTAAGGAGACCTTCATTGTTGATGATCTGGGACGATTGTACATCTGAGATATTTTACGTCTGCATGGAGTTCCACACTCCATTGTTTCAGACAGAGAATCGCACTTTACTTCTCGGTTCTGGTAGGGGCTTCAAAGGGCTTTGGGTACACATGTACTTTTGAGTATAGCATACCATCCCCAGACAGATGACCAGTCCGAGCGTACGATCCAGGTGCTTGAGGATATGCTTCAAGCTTGCATTCTAGACTTTGGCGGTTCTTGGGAGAAGCATATCCCTCTAGTGGAGTTCTTCTACAACAACAGTTTTCAGGCAACTATTCAGATGGCACCTTATGAGGATTTTTACGGTAGGCCATGCCGATCACCTTTATGCTGGCTGGAGGTAGGAGAGGCAGCTTTTCTAGGACCTCATATTGTTTAGGAGACCTCAGAGAAGATAGAGATGATTCTAAAGAGGATGGATACAACACAGTATTGACAAAAGTCTTATGCTGATCGGTGGAGACGACCTCTAGAGTTCGAGGTCAGGGATTGGGTTTTCCTGCGTGTCGCACCGAGGTTGGGACACAAGAGGATTCAGAGGCAGGGTAAGATTTCACCACTGTACGTCGGGCCGTTTGAGGTATTGGAGAGGGTTGGGCCGGTTGCCTATCAGTTGCAGTTACCTCAGAGGTATCGATCCATGCACGAAATCTTCCACATCTCTCAGCTCCAACATTACTTTTCAGACCCGTCTCATGTCTTTCAACCCGAGGAGGTTGAACTCGAAGAAGATGCATCGTTTGAGGAGCATACTATATGGATTGTCGATCGCAGTATGAAGGTTCTCCGTGGGCGGTTTGTTCCTCTAGTACGGGTTCTATGGCAGTACGGGTGAGTACAAGACGAGACCTGGGAAAGGGAGGCCGATGTATGATCGTAGTGGCCAGAGCTGTTTGGGGTTTCTTCTTCTAAACCTCGCTAGAGAAATTCTGGGATGAATTTATTTAAGGGGGGAAGTTTGTAAGAACCCAGATCTTCATTTTTAGCTATGTATTTCCTTTTTCTGGAGTTTTTGAGAAAAGATGAGTTTCTAGAAAATTTTGAAGTACATGCCGTGTACTTTATGAGTACACGCCGTGTACTACCTTGCCACGCTAGGCCGTGTGCTGGCCGTGTCTGGGCCACACACATGGTGTGTAGGGGTGAAGTGGAGGCCGCTTAAAGTGGAGTATGAAAAAATGGAGTACACGCCATGTATTTAATTTTTTTCCATTCAACACACTGGGGTCGTGCCTGACAGACAAAACACCTTTCATCTAGGTTTCGTTCGTCCGAGAGAAGTTGTACGGCCACTGATCTTCTCCAAGATCCCGTGCCTCTGTCTGTTCTCTGAATCGACCACCGTCAACTGCATTGGAACCATAGTGGTGACTTCTTCCTTCTCCTAGATCCTTGTTTTCCAATTCCTCCTCTTTCTCAAGATATCGTGGGTTGATTGTTTTTGAAGTTTTCTCAGATCTTCAACGTTATAAGGAGAATCAATCATCGTGGTTCAAGTATATCTATATCCTAGCATCGAGGTAGGTGGTTTGTGCCTTTCTGTAGAAAGTCTTTGAGTATTTTGTGCAAATTCCACCAATACCCTTGAATGGGGTATTGCGTGTTTTCTATTTTTCCTTGTTGTTTGCCTGCTTTGCTTATATTCCTGTGTAGTGGTAATTTCTTGTGAATAGGGTAAATTGTATTGTGATCTGGATGTTTTTCCTTGCATGTTTTTCTTATCAGGCATTTTTCCAATTGCCATGCCTAGTTGTAGGATAGTGGAACTATTGTACTGTTATGCTGTTGTGCCTTAGAATGATATCCAAGTAGTTCTTGAGGTTACTTGGGACAATACGCGCACTATGCATGTTTGTTTTACACAGGGATGAGAGAACCTAGTGTAGTGGACCATAGGGAGAATGGATATAAGGGATTCTCCAGAGTGTCTTTAATTTATGATGTGAGACCACATGGGGAATTGACTTTGAGTGCTTCCTCATAGAGTCTGTAGTTCCTTGACGCAGGCCATAGGAGGAATGAGACATTGAGTGCTTCCCCAGAGAGCCTTTAGTATGATATGATACTATAGGGGGGATTGACGGTGAGTGCTTCCTCACAGAGTCTATTTTTTAGCTGAACCATAGGGGAGAGACTGTGTGTGCCTCCCAGAGGGTTGATAGTACTTGTGGGTTGAACCTTAAGGGTTAGGATATGAGAACTACCCAGGGGGTTACCTGTTGTTCTTTTTGTTGATTGGATGTTACTTGTGTACTTTATATTCTAGACTCTGTGGATTGTAGCTGCTGTGTGTTTTCCTGTTTACTGCTTCCTGTATTTTACTGCAATGTATTCACTGACTGTTAGGAATAGATCTTTAGGTGGTTGCCTACTGGGAACTTGTCTCACACCCTATTTGGGCCATGTTTTTGGGTTCAAACAGATTATATTGTTGCAAGTATAGATAAGGACAAGCGCCCTGCTACTTCAGGTACTTGACTTGCTATGGAGCTGGAGAGCATGGGACCAAGTTGTGGCTTGCGATCCTGAGGAGTTTACCTGTTTTCTTTTTCACTTTGGTTTAGTATTGTATTTATCATTATGACTTGTTTGTATTCTTTCCTGGACATATGTATCAGGCATCATTTTATATACATGTATGTGTGCTCCAGTTGTTTACTGTTAGTCTTCCACTGTTTATCATTTACTCTTGTATGGATGGTTACGATTTCTACTGTTGTCTAAATGTTTTTCTTCCGCTGTGTACTCTTCCAATGAGGGAATAGTTTCCCCACTATCACACCCAAGTCCCTCGCTGCTAGTCGGCATCCTCTGGTGTTTGGGAAAATGCACTTGATGCCATGTGACCAACCGGGTACGGGGCGCCACTGGGTGGATTCCGAAACCGGGACGTTACATACCTAGTCAATCCAAAAATAACACCTAGATAGCTTTGTGTATAGAATATGCTCTCTCAATGTACTCAAAATGATATCAAGATGTTTGGAATGATCATCATGTGTCTTAGAGTACACTAAGATATCATCCCAAAACACTACCATAAACTAATCTAGGTATGGATGAAATATTTTTTTATCAGGGACATAAACACTACTGGTGTGTTTTTCAACCCAAACGACATTATAGTGAACTCATAAATACCATACCTACTTCTCAAAGTAGTGCTCAGTATATCATAAGGTCAAAATATAAACTTATGATACCCCAATCTCATGTCGATCTTAGAAAAGACATAGGCTCCCCTCAACTAGTCAAAAAGATCATCAATACGCGGAAGAGGATACCAGTTCTTCACTGTCATCCAATTCAACATCCAATAATCAACACATAAGCGTAAAATCTCATCACCCTTATTTGAAAACAATAATGGAGAACCCTAAGGTAGCATAATCAGTCAGATAAACCCCTTATCCTCTAACTATTCCATCTAATTCTTGATCTCTTTAAGATCTTTCAGTTCCATTCTATATGGTGGAATAGAAACTATCTTGACCACTAACATGATCTCAATATTAAATTCCAAATCTCTCTTAGGCAGAAGACCTGATAAATATTTAGGAAACACAACTTGAAATTGGTCCAATATGGGTGGAAACAAATACAACTGTATACCCCCATCATCCAACAACAAACTGAAAACCTAGGTAGTAATCTCCCCCAGTTTCTAATGAACTTGACCTGCATGACCCACCTTGATATCCCACTCTTTATGGTGAATATACTTGTCACCCTTAGGAGATGTAAAAATCACTCTTCTCCAGTAAAAATATATGTGGGATCTGTATGACAATAACCAGTCCATACCCTTAATTAGATCAAATCCTAAAATTTCAAGGATTTAAAGATCCCATAGAAAGTGATACTCCTTAACCTTGAGAGAACATCCCTTTCACAAGCAAATGTCTCTCAACCGTATTCCCAAAGGTGTGTCTATCATCAACACCCCCCTCACAAACTCCACCACTAGGCTCAAAACATTCACAAGTTTTGTATAAATAAAGGAATAAGAGGAACCAATATTAAATAAGAAACTATATAATTTATAATCTATAAGAATAATACCTCTTACTATCGACGATCCGACCTCACTATCCACAAGAGTAGGCTGAATGGTATGTAACTGTCCTACCCGTCTTCCCTATGATGCATTCTGAGCTCCCTAAGCTACACCACTCTAATGGTATGGGTGATCTTTCCTAGAAGTACCTTGTCCACTAACTCTACCACCTATTCTAGTATAACTCCAGATTCCATACTAATATGGTGTAGAAGACCCCCTTCCCACACACTAGTTCTGTCTAGATCCTCCATCACTACCTGTCTATCATGGGTTCCTACAGAACCTCAGTAGATGTACTATCTTGCCAAAATATTGGCACTCCACATATAGTAAGGGTCATTGTCTACAAAAGTGTCCCAACTTACCACACCGGTTATATATCACTCAAGTAAGATCATTAGAAACTAATCCCTCTATCCATACACTCCGCTTCCCACTGCCCTAGATAACACTTTCATAACGATGTTTCCTATTCTCAGAAGTCATACTTCCTGAATATCTGGCTAGAACCACATGTCATATACTGGAAGCCTCCCGTAGGTTCCCCTCAACAATGAGATCCTCATCCACCATGTCAGTAAACTTATTTAATTTAAAAATGTTAAGACAATATTTAATCTAACATTTAAGTCCATCCTGGAAATGCCTCATTGTAGTTGTATCATCCCCTTCCAATGCTGGAGAAAAGCACTGCAAATCTGTAAAGAATACAACATAGTTCATCACAAACATACTCCCCTGAGTCAACCTCATGAACTCATATGCTCTCTCCTACCTTAGTGTCTCTAGGTAGAAGTGATCCAAGAACTTCTCTAATAAGTCCTTCCATAGTATACCATCATCTAGTCTAGTCTGAGTCTAAATGTCCCACCAGCACTTCACTTATACTCATAGAATATAAGCATCCAGATTGACCCTATTCTCAGTAGGAATGTCTAAATGGTCAAGTATAGTTTGAATAGACTCAATCTAGAACTCATCTCCCTCAAGTCCACCCTATTCAGTAAAAGTTAGAGGCTATCAGATAGGATCCTCACAACCCTCTCTGGGTCTCTTTCCATAAATTTCATGAAGTGAAGTTCTCATTGAACTTCTCTCATGCTTCCTCACCCAGCACTATTAGTGCCTCAGGTTCCACTACCGGTGGAACATCTCTAAACTTAACCTTCAGTTGTCCTATCAATAAGCATCTTCATGGAGGCATATATCTACAATGACAAAAACACATCTCCAAACACATAACACAACTCTATCATAATTAACAAGGGTATTCACATAAAACCATAAAAATTCATTGCCCCTAACCCTTCCACATGGTCAAAACTGAGGTGTTATCACTACCCTTAACTATCTTACACCTAGTTATTGGTTAACATGGGTAAAAACATTATCATTATTCAAGTTTATCATTTAGAAACCCATTTATTCTCATCTTGCATCATTTTATAGTCTTTATAAATTTCACATTAGTAACCATTTTCAATTAAATTTCACAAGAAAGGGAAAATAGTTCAATTTCAACAACTTACCCATAACCCATTTTACCATGAAAACCTAAAATGTTGCACGTCACAAAATAATCCTAAGTGCCTAGAACGATTCATGCATACTCAAAACTCATGCCATACTGGGCCACAAGTCAAATCTCAGAAAATATCAATATTAATAATCACAACAAACAACATGTACGTCAAACAAGGTAAAATAATATTCAAATGCAACAAAAAACAATAATAACAGAAATCACACCCTATGTACTTGGGTTATCCCCCATACATGGGTTAACTACTCCCATACACAAGATTATAATCAAGGCCTGTCTCTTCCAAGTCTCCTATCTACCTTTCCCAAATAGTAAGACAAAATAAAAGAAAATAAATCTGGTCTATAATACTGTTGGGACCACTTTGTGTATAAGTTCATATTTATTGTCAATAGTTGTCAATGAATATCAAAATAGAGGAGATCAAGAAGAAATCCAATAAAATTGAGGAATGGTGAGGTATCATCCATCTGAGGATGATTGAAGAAGAATGAGGATTTGAAGAAGACCATGTAATTCTTCCTTATTTCATGAGAACCATGCAAGAGATTAATTGAAGAATATAATCATATAATTTTCATGAAGTAGAGAATGATGGTTGAAGAAGAAAATAGTGTGGAAGGGCTTGGCATTCTGAGATGGCCATGCACTTCACATTGTATCTAAATCAGACGATGCTTTGCTGATTTGTATTTCACAAATATCATAAGTTAGGATAACTTATGATGCAAGCCTTATGAAGGAAAGGGGGTGTAAAGGTGCTTCCATTTGTATATATTTTTGTTTGGAAGGAAAGATGCTGGTGGAAGATAGAGAAGCTATAGTACTTTCCATGGAAAATCTGACGATGCTAAAGGGGTTCGGTCAAAGACTATATATCATGATAGATATGATTCGTGATGAAATCAATTTTTTTTAATACTCCAGATGATAATGAAGCATTATTGGTGTTCTTTCCGAAGCAGTATTGAAGGTGGAACTATTTTCCAGTGTTTTCCAAATTTTTGGGGCTAAAAATCAAAAAATGGAGAAACATGTTTTTGGAAAAGGAAGGTGCGTGAAATATTTTAAGTGTGTGTGGAAGATTGTTTTTTTCATGAAATATTGAAGTTGTTTTTGGAACTTGCGCTCAAGACATGTTTTAAGATAAAAAATTTGAAAAATGGAAAAGGCATGAAGTGCGTGAAAGATTCAAAATGTGTGCGAAAGATGAGGCTGGCATGAAAGAGACTTACACTCCCAATACAATGTCAAATAGGGTTTTGTGTGATGCATCAGGATCCTGCGTGACACATCGGGGTTTTTGCACGTAGGGTCCGATGAGGTCTATAAATAAGAGGTGACCCCTCACATTTAATAAGCTCGACAATTAGAGAGAAATCTTGAGCTCTGATATGCGAGAGAATTTTAAGAAAATGGGAGTGGTTGAAAGAAATAGATTTGTGCGAAAGAAGGATAATTTGCGCCCAATATTGAAGTTGCGCGCAAGATGTGTTTTGCGACAAAAGTCAAATATTGTGTTCCTGGCATAAAAGTTGCGTGCAAGACACATAAAAGGGTGCGTGAAAAATTTGGGGGTCCCGAAGGACTTCTACATATAATTAGAACTCTCAAAGAGTCTTTGTGAAGAAGGAATTACCGTGAACCATTCGGTTATATGAAGAGAATTAATACCACACACACACAACTAGTGTTTAACACCCTCGCTGTGCTTTGCGAATAGAAGAAGAACAATACATGAAACTAAACTTAGATCTTCTTAGAAAGAAGAAAGTATACCGATACACTTAGGTTTTGGTATTGGGAATTAAAGGAAGAGAATAATAAGAAGAACATTTTGTTTGATTCTTTCCAAGAAGAGAAGAAGGAGATTTAGTGCATTCAGTTATTTCACTAAAAGAGAAGATTGGATATAAACAAGCATCAATTCAGGACTCTGATGCAAGTAATGTATCATGATGAATAGAAGACATTGAATTCCATGCTTATCTGTTGAAGAGACATTCACGTATATAAACTGAGTGGTATTTCACCCAAGGTAGTGAGCCATGGGAAGTCAATGGGAGTGACCCAAGGGACGTAGTGAGCTATCCCTAAACATTTGTAAAGGCAGCGTGCCTTGGACAAAGTGACTGTTCCCGAACCTTTATAATCCACATCTTGTGAAGAATAGTGGAATTAGGTACGACTGGAAACATTTCATCATATTATCCTTGGAAGTATCCCTTAGTGGTGAACCAAGTAAAAGTGTTGTGTCAGCTCTTTGCATGGGAATGTTTGATTGCTGATCATATCCATCATATAGGTTTAACAAGTTCCTACCAACATGGGAACAAGATCCATTACTTTAAAAGAAAAATTTGACACCCTGATTCACCCCTCCCCTCTCAGGGTGTCTCAGGGTTCTACAAATGCAACTTTTTAACATCTCATCCTAGGTTCCACACATCAGTGCTCTGATCCTATTCACCACATGACCTTAAGTGCACCTCCCCATACACCATATGATTCTGACTAGCAGCAAGGGTTTAATATCATTCATGGGGAGACTATACCCTCTTTATCAGAGTAATACACTAGTATAAATAAATAAACAATAACTAAATGACATATAATCATAACCAGGATAATACCAGTATCACAATATGACCAAAACAGGAAGTAGAATATCAAAACTGAATAGTAAAATATGTCATGCTAATGTACGTGCCAAGTGTCAAAATGAAACTCAAAAGTAAATACACTAAAAACTCCCAAGTGGGCCCCGAACCACATTTGGTTCCATCATCCATGATCCATCCTAACTCATCCATCTAACATAGGGCCTTTTCCCTTATCCTATCCTATAACCATGAAATCTTTTTGTGTATTAATTAGGCAGCCCAAGTAGGGTGTGAGTAAAACATAGTAGGTCACCAACAAAACTATCTAAAAAAATCTAGTCAAATAAAAATGTATGTATTTGTATAAAGAATAAATCAAAATGCATAAATAAACAATTACCACATTATCAAGTATTCTTTATTTAACCACATAAACCCCTCGGGATCTCGTGGACACCCGTACCTCAATACCTGATTCAACCCATGACAGAGTCTAAACTATACCCAAGGGATATCATATAAGTGAATTCCCAAGTTACCATTCATTATCACAATTCACATATGAATTCCATTATCACTATTCAATATTTATTATCTTGTTATGGTCTTTTGATGCAGGAGACCATATCCCACACACAATTATCACATGTGAATTCCATTGTTACCATTCAACATTTCTTATCACACTGTGGGATTTTGATGCAGAAGACCATGTATTACACACAATTATTGCATATGAATGCCATTGTTACCATTCAACATTTATTATCACGCTATGGTATTTTGATGCAGTAGATCATGTCCCACACATAATTATCACATTAATTAATTTACCTATTAATTAATCACATTCAACAATTTCAAAAACCCATCATTACATTAATTAATTCAAAAATAAATTAATTCATTTTACAATCTCAACATCCAATAATTAATTATGAAATTAATTATTCTAATTCACAAATCCAATATCCATAATTAATTCAATAATTAATTATTTAACTTTGCAATCTCAATATCTAATAATTAATTCAATAATTATTTATTTATGATCAGAATCTCAATATATCATAATTAATTCAATAATTATTTATTTACACTCACAATCTCAATATCTCATAATTAATTCAATAATTAATTATTTAGACTCACAATCTCAATATCTCATAATTAATTCAGCAATTAATTATTCAACTTCACAACTTCGCAATCTCAATATATCATAATTAATCTAAAAATGAATTATTAATAATAACAATCTCAATATCTAATAATTAATTAAACAATTAATTTCTCAATTCAATAATCCCAATTCCCTCATAATTAATTCCACAATTATTTATTCATAATCTACAATCCCAATATCCCCAATTTGAATATTTTTTTTCAATCAATTAATTCAAAAAATTAATTAATTCAATCAAGAACTCAATTTATAAGAATATAATAACAATTATACAATTAAATATACATAATTGCAATAAATACTTTTAGATTTGAATTATAGACCACCTACCTTAATTCATTGACGAATGATCACCCAACAGAAAACCCTAATTTGAAGCGGATCAATCAAGAATTCGATGAAGAACACGATATATATTTGAAACCTAAACTCATGGTAAAATGCAAAAATACCTCTTAAATCTTGATCTAGATCCAAAAAAATAGAGGATAAAAACCAACCAAAATAATGGTAGAATAATGAGAGATATAGAGATGAGAAATCAATCAGGAATAAACCACATACTCGAAGAGGTGCATATCTTCCAACCGGGCTTCGAATCACTAAGAATTGAGTTCAGAAATCCTTGGAATCTCTTAGAGATTATTTGCAATCGAGATAAATATATTAGGGTCGCGTTATGGAATTAGGGGGTATAAGATAGGGGTTTGAGATTTTTTTAATAAAATCCAGGGGATTAAAATCTTGTATGCATGGTTTGCTACTTAGGGCATATATTATCTCATAACCATGTGCCTAACCATATGCCTCTTCAGGGGGGGGGGGTGCACAATTTCTCATTTTAGGGTGAAAGGTTTGACAAACCATGCACCAGCCATGAAAAACCCCATTGTCCTGGGTTTCATAGTTTTTTAGGTCAGGGCACACAGTTAGGGAAAACTATGTGCCAACCATGCACTTCGCTCTTTCTTCTATTTTTCTCAAAATTTCACCCAAACACACCCCCAAGGTAAAACCCAAACGAATGGAAATATACACAAGGGAAAAGCGTACATATAAAATATCCTAAAACATCTCCAAAAAAGTTTTGGGTTTTATATAGAATATATCTTTACAAAATGGAACAATTCAAGACCAAACTGTTTTGATGCCACATGGAATATAATATTTCCATGAAAACATGAATGAGAACCAGAGGAGATTATGAATAAATTTTATAATATTAAATTACATTAATTTATATAATATTACATGAAATGTCATGATGTTTGATATATATGTTTCATGGAGTGAAAACATCAAACAAAAACCAATGAAACTATATAGACTTATAGATAAAACTATGTGATAGTTCTTATGAAAGTAGAATTGAACGAGTTCCTGGTAAAATGAGAAATGATAATACTAGTGTTTAAGGGGATATAAATCTACTTTTCCTTCAGATAATTTATAATCTTGGATCCTAGTAATGCTAAGGTAATATTAAAGACAAACTTATTAGAGTATTTGGTTTCCATATCTACAAAAACCAAGTACAACGTGGCTTCTGATGCATCTTAAGAAGTAGTTTAATAATAATTTGTTCAATTTTAGTTTATCCCAAAAAAGTAAGAGTATTATAATTATTATGATAAAATATGACTATGGTATTATCTAAGATTTCATATTTATGACAAGTTAATAAGAAGTGGATATTAGAGTATATTACTACTTAAGGGATTTTCTCAATGTAGTGGTGTTGCAGTAAGAAGATTCTCTAAATAGATATGTGTCTATCCAAACCCTATCCTTAGAAATGTGGTAGGACCAATAACTATAGCCATACTCAGTAGAAGTATATTTAACATGTGAGAGCTAACCAAACATTATTAGTTGGATCTAGTGAAAGTGGGTGTCTATTGGAGTTTGCAAAGACCCCAACCCTAGTATTCCAGAGTTGGTGGTTACTTTATTACATTGACACTAGATACAATGTATCACATCCTGATGAACCGAATAGTTTAGTATTCTTGATAGACTATATACATACTTGAATTTCACATACATTTGAAAACATCAAATACAAAAAGCATTTTATTTGAGAACATCATTATTCCTCATAACATATACCTATATATCAATCGAAAAACACTCCCTAGAATCATGGGGAAAATAAAACATAATAAAGGGGTGTGGCAGATGATTAGTAAGGGTAAATTTATAGTGAAATATATCATGAATAAACAAGAATAATAAACATGTAAAGGTAAATAATAAAACACAAGATAGTTAATCAATAAACTGGTCATAATATGGTAGAAACAAATTATGATCAAATAAAACCATATAAATAATCACATAATCTTTAAACTTATCCATGGATATTTTAAATAATCAAATAATTACATGGACATAAATAGATGATATTATAATGAGGGAATGCATAATTTTATACATATGAAACATACTTTCGACACATTTCACAAGATAGTTTAAATATTTGGGTATAAACCCATCTAATTTTTCCAATCGATTTATCTCATGAGTTATGACGTTTCATTGAGGGGAAATCTATAACCAAACCCCACCCATTACTTAGTAAGTTTAATTCATTCCTCATATTTAAGGAATGAAACATAATAAATATAAACATTAATATTGAAAAACTAACCTATGAAATGTTAATACTTACCCCAATCAAATAAAAATAATCATAAACTATCCAGATTAATATGGAGAATGGTAATAAAATTGTAAATCCTCAATCAAACTGGTCATAAACCATCCAAATAAAGAATAAGGATGATATCAATACAACATATCCTCACCGTATCATAAGTAAAATAAATTTTTATCTCATTTATGAATATAAATACTATAGAAATGTCATTGAAAACATTTTTGTGGAAATTAAACTTCTAAATTTAAAAATATTTAAAACAAATTCACAAAAATAATTTAAAATAATTTTCATTTAAAATAAAATTTAAAAACATTTAAAAAATATTTAAAACATTTAGTGGTCATGATGGTAGAAAATTGCATCCATGCCGTATATGTTAAAACAAACACTCCTTTCACATTTTCAGTAAAAAGCCAAACATTCCTTGTTTTTAAAACAACATGAAGATTCATTTCAAAAAAAATTTTAAAAATTAAAAATGGGTAAAAATGTATTTAATAGATAATTTTTAAAAGTTCAAAAATATTTATTATTTTTTTTAGAAAACATGGATTTTGATGAAAAAGGATTTTTGACCGAAGAGATAAATAAAGTCAAATTTTCTTAAAAATATTTTCTCAATAATTTTAAGTACCAAACAGTGAAAAATGGTACTATTAATTAGAAAATTTAATAAATATCTGGAGTAAAATAAAATATATTGATTTTAAAATATAAATATCAAATAATTCCCCCAAGGTGGACTTAAATAAAAATAATCCTTAAGAATGATGAGATTATAAAATAAACCCTTAACACTTTGGGAACTTCTGAATTCAAAAGCCCCATAAAATAAATAATCATCAAATAAAAATTTAATTACTATGAAGATAAATAGATTCCTGATATAAAATATCAAAATGGTAGTACATACACCTCACAAAAGAATAAGTGGTGAATATGGCATATGTCTTATGTAAGTAAAAGTGAGACGATAAACCCTAACCTTAGGCCTAAATTCCTTTGTATGAATCTAAACCTCACATATAATAAATATTTGTTTATTATAAATAGATTAAAGAACTATAATAATATATTTCATTCCATATATTATTTAATTATATTATTTTTATCACCCATTTATTAACAATTCTGTGTTAAAATTATCATTTCGAGTGATAATTTCTTTGTTTTTCATGTATGTTTTGGTTTGGTAAATTTGATAATTTTACTTTGATCATGGTTACATAATATCTAGAATTTAAACCATGGTATAAATATAATATATATTCATTATATATTTATTTATGTTAATCTATAAATGTTATAGATCAAAAATGGATTACACCATTCATGGAGATGGTAAGCCGTACGTACGCATGAACATTGCTTCTATTTTTCATGACGAATAGAATGAAAGGATGATTAAAGTTAATTAAACTTACTAGAATCATTATTATTTCATATATAATATTTATATTAATATAATACATCCTTATTAACATCCATTTAAAATAAAATGAAAAACATTTCACATCGCTACGTGGAGGTGGTAGTCCACACGTACGTACGAGAGACATTATTATTTTCCAACATATTTGAAGGTAAGAATTTATATGTGATATTATATTTCCATAATTATATTTAGATAATAAATATCACATATATTAATTAACTTTACCCTTAATACCTTCCATGTAAAGCGTAAGCGATAAATGAATCACATCGCTTCGTGAGGCGGCAGTCTGCCTGTACAGACGAGCGACATTATCATATCCCCCACGAAATGGAAAGTAAGAAGTTTTATATAATATTAAAATTATTTAAGTATAATAATTTCATAAATATCATATAAATATGTCAAATACATCATTATATCTATCCTTTAAATGTGGGTATGGAAAAATAATTTCATCAGTTCGCGAGGCAGTAGTCTTCCGTACACACGATCAACGATTTCGTTTCCCATTTGATAGAAGTGGAAATGGATATGGGTTATGAAATTAACATAATAAATTATAATTATATATTAGATACCTATTTTATTATATTATAATATCTGAATAATGTTTTAAGGAGTTTGAAGAAGAAATAAAACAAATACACATGTTTAATAATTTTACCACTTCTTCAGAGAGCCCCTTTAGGTTTATAACTAAAGCCTTCTTATGAGAGATTTATAATAAAAATAAGGAATATAGAATTTTTTTATAGAATTAATGAAGGAATTTTGTTAGGTATTGTCTCAACCAAAGGGTTTTGAAAGTGTTAAGAGGGGAGGAGAGGGGTTTCCTTTTATAAGTGAGGGAAAGAACACACATGAAATTTTTGGAATGATAAAGTGATACCCATGTTTTTATCATGTAAAAATCATATAAAATGATTAATTATAAAACATTATAGGTTATAATGTCAAAATATGTCCAAAAAAGAAATTTTATAAAGGTTTTAGGTCATTTTAGCCCTTATCATCTTAGTTTAACCCCTGATAAACCCATTTTTACATTAATTACGATAATTAATTTTTACTATTTTTACAATTTATTATGGTAAAATATTAATTTGAACATATTAGATAATATAAATTTTTATTATTCAAAATATTAAATCATTTTTTTAAAATTAAATTCAAATAAGTGGAAGAATTAAATTTAAAATTAAACTGCATACACAACAAAAGAGCGATTTTCCAAAGAGAAAATTCTCATAAGTATAGAATGATTTAGTATAAAAATCAATTATTAAATTGATTAAAATTAAATAAATTAGTTAAATTTTAATATAATTTAGAAAATTCTACTTTAAAATATATTTAATTTATAATTTAAATTTTTAAATAATTTAAACGAAAAGGAAATTTTCAATAATATTTAGTATTTTTTAATATTTATAAAAAATTATTATTTTTAGAAAATTTTTAAAAATCCACCCAATGATAATTTTTAAATGTAGATTTTAAAAATTAATTTTATTTTTTGAAATAAATTTTCTAATAGTGTTAAAAATTAATTTTTAATTATGTGTGCAAAATGTGACTATTCCACCTTTCAGAAAAATATAGTTTTTAGAAAACATTTCTTTCTCTTTAAAATAGTTATTATTTTATTTATAATTAATATATAACCATTGAATTTATTCTATACATGTATAAATTATATAATTTTCATAATTTAGTTATTATTATTCATACCTATCATCTTACTGGAAAGGATATAATGGTCATGTTTGAATAATAATATTTTAATAGAGTATCGATTTACGATCAAAACCAATGTTGCATGAATTACAAGCTATCAAAGAGATTTAAATTTTTTCAAAAAGAAATATATCATAAAGTCTCATAGTGATACAAAATTTTATAATATTTGTGATGGGTTTCATATATTCTGTCGAATATGATGTTCTTATTTTAAAATATATGGGTGTTACATTATACCCCCTTAAATAAATTATGTCATCAAAATTTAATCTTGATCTCAAAAATCAAGTGTTTGACATTTAAAAATACCCTTATTGAAATCCCACACCATGATAAGGGTTAATAAAACATCTTGTTGATAAGAGAGGAAGGAAAGTAAGAAGGTCATCTGGAATAATCACATAACTTGGTTTCTAAGTAGGAGAACATAGGTGGAAAGTAAAGATATGGACATAGAAGAAAATTGTAATGACCAAATATTGATGGAGGATGATATAATTCATTGATCATAAGAAAGAGAACGATAAAGAGAAAGTAAAAAAACAAAAACCATAAATCTTTGATGGGTTAAGGGACCATTTGATTCATAAAAAATGAAGGTATTAGGATAATAATTTTTTTTCAAGATCCTTTTCCTGCTATTGAGGAATTCCTTTACCATATAGAATAATAAAATATGAAAATATAATTACTTGATATCTTTTGATTTTATAGGCCCAATTTCATCCTTTGGTTGTGCTTTGATAATTTCATGCTTCATATCTTACTCCAATAAATGAAAATCCAATAGGATTTTTTATGATTGAAGCACTAAAATTAACATTTACTAGATCATTATATTAATAGAATAATGAAAATTCATTCCTCATGTATTAAGAAATTTTAAAAACCCAAAATGGTTTGTACAAGTTATCTAATATAATACATTAATCTATAATACCTCAATACAAACTCCAAAAATTCTACTTAATCAATTTCATAAATGGTTAACCTTAAGACTTGTCCAAAATATATCTAACCAAAATCGATGTCCAAAAATTTAGAAGGGAGGTCACTAAATCAACATTAAATTCCCCAGACAATATAAAGTAGATATTAATGTCACATTAAAAATATGTGAATACCTTGAACATTTTAAAACCTTAATGAAAACATGAAGGATTCTAAAAATTAAATCTCAGGTTGTCAAATATATTCTATAAATCCAAACATGCAGTAAACTCCATCAAAGATAACATAAACCATCAAATCACTAACCAAATTCATGGCCATCGATACTATCCCATAAAAATTTATTTATCATTATTATCTCAAGATAAATCACATATTAATATTTATCTTCCTTAATTTGTTTTCCAAAATGATTAACTTTACACTAAATCATTTTCCTTGGTCATCGGTACCATTCAACATATGTGCTCAAATCCTTAAAGAAAAGTATTGCAGTACAATCCATATATATTTCATAATTATTATAAGTAAAATTTCATTGATAAAATAATCCTATAAAATAATTATTCAAACCAAATACATAAGCACTTTAATCACTCCACTTCGGTAATAGAAATAGCATAAAATTGACCTTGATCCCTAGCTTCTTCTGAGATATTTTTCCATGATGCTTGAGGCATTCATTTGCATAGTGCCCCATATTTTTATAGTTGAAAAACTGAACATAAAATGTTTATTTATTACCCTTTCATTCACACTCCATATGGCCTTTCTCTCCACACTTGAAGAAAATTACCAGGGTGTTTCTTTCCATAATTATCACATGTGGGAAAACCCTTTTCCCCCTTCTTCCCATTATCCATTTTTTCTCTTCTGTATTATTATTATCTTAATACCCTTCAAAAAAATAATACTTATAGATTTATTTCTCTATTTCTACAGCACATGATTCTATGTCCTTGTATGATGATATTTTTTGGGAGACTAGTTCCCTTTAAAATATTAGCTAAATCCCATTAAAGAAACAATCATTATTACTCTATGAATTATATCTTTTGATATAGTTCCCATTAATTATATTATGTTCCACTTATAAAAAATGAAATAAACTAGATTATATCATAACATTATGTATTATAATGTATAATCCAAAAACTAGTGAAACAAATTACCTAAACTGAAAAATTTATAAATGGCTAATCCCATAATCATAAACATGGTATCTTTGTGAAAGTTTCCAAATAATAAAAATATTTTCAAATACTTTATAATGGTTTGTAAATAAAATGTGAATTAATCTAAAAATATTCACCAAGAGTGTCAAAACATGTTCATAGTAAGTCCCATTTTTTTGTACCAGGTAACACTCATGTCAATCCTAATGTTCCTTTTTCAGATTTATTACCTCTTGGTACATATATTCCAGAACCACGTCTATTTGTAGTATCTAGATTAGGATGTATTGTTAGAAAAAATCACATAATTTATACCTTATCAAATCCTTATGATGTTCTTATATACTTATCCTAAATGTTTATCATAGGGTTATATTCCATAATCCAAGTTTTCCCAAATCAAGTTCCCAAGGATTCTACCAAACTTCCTCTAATACCAAATGTAAATACCCCGAACCTAGTGGCCCAGACTCAGTGGTTAATTTATTAAAATGGAACTAGATACATGGTATCACATCCTGAAGGACTGAATAATTTAGTAGTATTGGAAAAATATATAATTACTTTAATTTCACATACCTTTGAAAATATCAAATAGAAAAAGTGTTTTCTTTGACAATGCCATTATTCCTCATAGATTATCCTTACATATAAATCACAAAACACTTCTTGGTATCCTACAAAAAATAAATCATAAGAAATAGGAGAGATCAGATGATTTGTATGGGTAAATGTATAATGAAATCTATCGTGAATAAATAAGAATAATTAATATCATAAGGAAAATAAATGAAACACATTCCATTTAATCAATAAACTGAGTATAATATGGAGGAAATAAATGACAATCAAGTAAATCCATAAAAATAATTACATAAGTTTGAAACCTATCCATAGATATTATAACTAATTGAATAGTAACATGGAAATTAATAACTGATCTGATAATGAGGGAATACATAATTATATACATATAAAATATATATTCAAGACCTTCTACAAGATAGATTAAATATATGGGTAGAAACCCTTCTAATTTGGCCAAATTATTTGTCTCGTGCGACTTGTCAATGCATCGAGTGGCTATCTATAATCGGGAACCACCCATCACTTACTAAGTCTAATTAATTACTCAAATAGAAGAGGTGAAATATAATCAGCATATACATTCATATTGAAAAAATAACATATGAAATGTTAATACTTACCCCAATCAAATATAGGTAATCATAAACCATCTAGAGTAATATGGTGAATGGTAATAAAATTGTACATACTTAGTCAAACTGATCATAAACTATACAAAGAAAGAATAAGGATCATATCAATACAATATATTCATATTTTATCATAAGTAAAATAAATTCTTGATTCCATTGATGAATTTAAATACCATAAAAATGTCATTCAAAATATTTTTGAGGAAAATAAATTTTCACTTTGAAAATATTTTTAAAACAAAAAGTTCAAAAAATATTTCAAAAATACTTTTAATTGAAAATTTCCTTCAAAAAATTGTAAAATAATCTTTAAAACATTGAGTTTTCATGATGCTAAATTTTTTTTCTCATGCTGTATACATTAAAACAAATATTCCATTCACATTTTCAGTAAAATCCAAATAGGCTTTATTTTGAAAATGACATGAAGATTCCTTTAGTTTTATTAGAAAAATTAAAAATGGGTAAAAATATATTTAATAAATCATTTTTAAGAAGTTAAAAATATTTTTGATAACATTTTCAGAAAACATGGATTTTTATGAAAACAGATTTTTGACCAAAGAGAGAAATAAAGTCAGATTTTCTTAAAAACATTTTCTCAATACTTTTAATTTTCAAAGAGTTAGAAACTGGTACTATTACTTGAATAAGTTCATTAATAACTATATTAGAATATAATATATCAATTTTAAGATATAAATATCAAATTATTCCCCCAAGGGAGACTTAAACAAAAACTATCCTAAATATTGATAAGATTGTGAAATAAACCCTTACCACTTTGGTAACTTCTAAATTCATAAGAACCATAAAGAAAATAATCATCAAATAAAACTTTAAATACTATTAAGATAAATATATTTAGGATATAACCTCTCAAATGGGTAGTATATATGGCATGCATAGGAATAAGTGGTGAATATGGTTTATGTCTCATGGAAGTAAAAGTGAAATGAGAAACTATTACCTATGGTTTAACTTCCTTTGTATGTGTATGGATCTCTTGTAAAATAAATATAGGTTTATTATAAATATATTAAATTATAATAATCATATATTTATTTCCATATATGATTTACCTATATTCTTTTATCACTCATTTATTAACAATTCTTTGTTAAAATCATTATTTTGGGTTATAATTGCTTCATTTTTCATGTATGTTTTGGTTTGGTAATTTCGTTCCTTTTACTTTGAACATGGATAAATAATCTTCATAATGAACACCATGATATAAATATCATATATATTCATCATATATGTATTTATACTAATCTATAAAATTTAGATATTGAAAATAGATTACACCATTCATGGAGACGGTAATCCATACATACGCATGGATGGTGTTTCCTTTTTTCTCGATGGATAAAATGAAAGGAAAATAAAAGTTATTTAACCTTTCAAAAATATTTATTACGTTATATATAGAATTTATATTAATCAAATTCATCCTTAATACCATCCATGTAAAAATAAAATGAAAAACATTTTACATCGCTACGTAGAGGCGGTAGTCCACACGTACACATGTGCGACGTTATTATTTTCCAAAGGATTGTAAGGTAAGAATTTATACGTGATATTATATTTATAAAATAATTTTTAGATCATAAATTTAAAATATATTCATTAAATTGACCCTTAACACCTTCAAGGTAAATCTTAAATGAAAAACGAATCATATCGCTTCATGAGGCGTTAGTCCACCGTACACACGAGTGACATTATTGTACCCTCCATGAATTGGAAAGTAAATAGGTCTATATGATATGATAATTATATAAGTATAATAATGTTATAAATATCATATAAATATTTTAAATATATCTTTTTATCCATCCTTCAAAGGTGGTTACGAAAAAAAATTACATCGGTTTACGAGATGGTAGTCCGTCGTACACATGATCAACAGTTTCGTTTCCCATTTGATTGAAGTGGAGATGGAAAAGGGTTATACCATTAAAATAATAACATCTCAGTATATTGGAGATAATATTTTTATTATATTATAATATTTTAATAATTTTTTAATAATATTTAATAAAAAAAATATGCATGTTTAAGAATTTTACCTATTCTTCAGAGAGCTGCTTTAGGTTTATACCAAAAGCCTTCCTAGGAGAGATTAATTGTAACGCCCCGACCCCAGAATCCCAAAGATGGTGAATTAATTATTACATTGGTATGATTAAAAGGAAATAAATCCTAACAGAATGGTTAGTTTATTAGTGTTGAAGAAACTAGATACATAAATGTTACTCATATTACATTGGGAAAGGTAACAAAATACAATACATAACAAAAAAAAATCGCATCCACAAGAACTCAATAAATGGTCTATTATTCATAACCCATTAAAGGTAAAAAATGAAAGGGGTGAGATAAAATGCTTAATAAGGGTTAAAAATAGCATAAACATGAATAAAAATAATTTAATCATAATCAAATTGGCATAGTCTATACGGCATGGTGAATAAATGAAAAGCACACACCATTAATAAACTGAGAATGAAACTACATCCATAGATTTTTTCATAGTGAAAAACTCATGGATATTAATAAATAAAAATGAATAAAGATAATTCTTATTAATTGGAAATAATGTGTATGGAACATGATACCACTATACTATCTAAATGGTTTAGCTCTGTGGGTAGACACCCATCTGATTCTGTTTTGGATAAAAACTTGAAGGGTTTGTCACCAACTGACTTTCCTCATGAGACCTGTCGATGCATTGAGGGGCTATAGCAGGACCTTCCCATCATGGAATGTACAAATAATTATTTGTAAATATATTTAATACAAATAAAATATGCCTTATCAATATCTGTATAGATTAGAGGATACAGATTCATCAATATTTCCATAGTTAAAACAACATTCCAAATAAACACCGTATGTAAAATGGTATACAACGTAAGACAATAATCATATACATGAAACCATAAAATGAATATGTAATATATTTAAAATTTCAAATGAAAAATTATCTCAAAGGGGAAGTAGGTACACCATATAAGAATGATTAGGTGTACAATACCAAGTAAATCACAATGAAATAGAAACCAAAATAAAGTCATCTACAACATTGTAATCAATCGAGTTAATAATCATCAAGTGAATAACCGAATACCATGAATATAAATAGAATCATGATATTATATATCAAATGGCAGTAAAAATGAACCACATACAACAAATAAGTGGAAAACAATAAAAATATCACAAAAATAAAAGTGAGATGAGAAACCCCTTACCATATACCTGAATGTGTTCTTCGATTGATCTTAATGACCTGAATAATAAAATTTAGATTCATTAATTAATAATTGAAGAACCTCCTATACATGTAATATATTCAGCATAACCTTATTTTTTTTCCTTAATGTCCTTTTTATGGGTTTAAGAGGTTCAATTTTATTGTTTTGGAAGAATTTTTTTCCTTGGTTTTCTTGATCGACTTACTTGTATTCATGAATAGATGTTCGTTTGATGTGTGGATGTGTGGTTAAACATAAAAAATTATTAATATGTATCATGAGTGAAATTATAGATATATAAATTATCTTATAATGATTTTGGTTATATACCATGAGGATGACTCATTAGATAAAATTTAATTATAAACACTTGGATTAACTTGGCGGTTTTGTGCATAACGAACTTGTTTTGTATTATTATTTTATATTTTGAGTGTGTAAGGATTCTAGAACATTGAAGAAATTAAAATACATATATTATGATCTGGTTCAACCATTAAAAATGTTTAACGACCAGTCTTGAATATTGTAAAATAAATTAAAAACCCATTGTCCTTGAATGTGATAAATTAACACATCTCGGACGTTATTTTCATTTTTAGTGTAAGAGGAGGGGGAAAAGAGAGATGATGGTTAAATATTACATTTTAATAATAAAATTAAAGTTAATTTAAGTTAATAGAATTATCATATCATTTTGATTAGGGGATTTGAGGAGATATCAACAAAATAATGGAACTTGTAAAAGAAGTTGAAAGAAAAAGGAAGAGAGGTTCACCTCTTGAGTACTCTTCCTTGAGAATCTCCTTAAGGTATTTTTTTGGCCTTTTGGTGAGACCAGAAGGTCTTGGACTTGGTAGGAGGGCATGGGAAGTGTTTTTTTTCAGAAATTAGGTATGTCTCAAATCTTGACTGGTGTGGGAGGAAGAGGGGGTGAGGGGTAGTTTATATAGTGGAGGGGAGGAGGGTCTTCTTAATATTATATTCATTAATTTATTATTTCTTTACAAGACAAGAAGGAGTGGGGATTACATGACCTATAATAATAATAAGTTCATGTGAGTTAAAGATTTGGGTGCTTATATCCCTCATTATTCTAGTAATAGTGAATTTAAATTATAATGTATTTATACGGTAAATTAATGTATTTTACTATTCACAAAAATTCAAGTATTTCAGAAAAATCACAAAAATTAACCCTAACCATCTTTTGATGTTTAGATTCCAAAAATGAACTCCATTTTTCAATTTTTTTTTCTAAATATGAAAAAAATAAATTTTAATTAAATTTATGATTTAATCCAAAAATACCAACACTTAAAATATCCATCTTCATTTTTAAGGAGCCTAAATTTTATTTACACTTTCATGGATAAATTTACCATTCATAAGGGGCGTATTCCTATTAATAAGGGTAGTTTTCTATTCATAAGGGAATGTTAGTATTCATAAGGGTAAGTTACTATTCATAGAAAATTAACTTGATTCTATGAGGCTCCAAATATCACCCAGATCGTAACCGTATATGTTCGTTTTTTGAAATTCCAAATACAGAAGTGGAAAATTTAAGTTTAATTGCTAGGTTATGACTTTCTACTATAAATAAACAAGTGTTTTATCATAGTGACTCAGTGCTTCATGCAATATAGGCTATCAAATGATTTGAAATCATTTAAGAGATACATACCAAAAAATGTTTGGGGTGTTATATTATTCCCACCTTCAGAAATTTCATCCTCGAAATTAAAGACCTTTAAAAAGATGTGGGTGGTTATTATTCAAAACATCCTCAAGTTCCCATGTTGCCTTCTCCATTTTATGGTTTATCCAAAGAACCTTTACCAAAAAAGTCGTCCAATTCCTCAATACCTGCTCCCTTGTATCAAGAATCTCGATAGGCTCTTCACAGTATGAAAAATCAAGTTCTAACTCTATTTCTTCATAGGTGAGTACATGCATTGGTTTTGGCATGTATTTCTTTAACAATGACACGTGGAACACATTATGAACTTTGGAGAGAATTAGTAGCATTTCTAAATGGTAATCTATAGCTCCAATTCTTTCTATAATTTCAAATGGTCCGATATACCTGGGGATCAGTTTCCTTTTCTTATTGAACCTTAAGACACCCTTCCACAAATATACTTTTAGAAAGACATGATAACCTACTTGAAATTCAAAATCCTTTCTCCAGTTGTCAGCATAACTCTTTTTCCTACTTTTGGTTGCTTTAATGTGGTCCTGAATTTTATTTACCTTTACATTTGTCTCTTTGATAAGTTCTGGGTCTATATGTTTCCTCTTGCCAACCCCATCCCAACAAATTAGAGTTCAACACCTGTTACCATATAATGCTTCATATGGTGCCATTTGAATGCTAGAATGGAAACTATTATTGGAGTAAAATTCCACCAAAAGAAACTATTGAACCCACATAGCTTGAAAGTCAAGAGATCATTATATCAAAATGTCTTATAGTGTCAGAATAGTACTTTCAAACTATTCATCGGTTTGGGTGTGATATGCAGTACTCATTTGAAGCTTAGTATCCAAAGCCTTCTAGAGACTTTTCCAGAATTTTGATGTAAACCGAGGATCTTAATCAGACACAATCAATAGAGGTGCACCATAAATTATTAAAATTTCATTAAAATAAAGTATTTCCAGTCACTCAAGTGGTAAATCCTCTCTTATAGAAAGGAAATGTGTTGATTTTGTGAGACGATAAAAAATTTACCATATTACATCATTCCTTATAGGTTTCCTCGGTAGTCCTCCATTGTAATTTTATCCCACTTCCATATAGAAATTGGTAGAGGTTTCATAACCCCTCTAGGATGTTGTCTCTCAGCCTTAACTTGTTGAAAAACTAGACACCTTGACACATAGTCAGCAATTTCTCACTTTATGTTATCCCACAAAAATGGTACTTCAGATCTCTGTACATCTTAGTGCTAGTAGGGTGTATAGATAAATTTGATCTATGAGGATTGTCTAATAGTTCCCTTTTTAGCTCAGGTACTGATGGAATGCATAACCTCTTCTCGAATTTCAGAACTCCATCCACATACAAAAAGTCTACCAATATTCCATCCTTAACATCTTTGATTTTATTTTGTAGATTCTCATTATCATATTTAGATATTTTTATATTCTCTAGTAAAGATGGTTTAGCAATCATTTGAAAGAGGAAAAATGTTTCCCCTTCTATAACAATTCCCATATCCATCTTTAGAAGACCCATGAATATAGGATCTCTCTCAATCCTCATTTGGGTCAGGAGTCCATGATCTTTACTAATTAATAAATCTTCCACCTTATTTAACTTTCCTATGTTGCAGTGTATTAAAAAATCAAAATCTTTGAGTAACTCGATCCATCTCCTTTGCCTCAGGTTGAGTTCTTGATGTGTAAAAATATATTTCTAATTTTTGTGAACTTTTAATATCTCACATCTTTCTCTGTAGAGATAATGTCTTTATATTTTCAGAGAAAAGATTATGGCTACTAACTTAAGATCATGAGTTGGGTAATTTTTTTCATGATTATTCAACTTCCTTGATGCATAAGCAATAAATTTATCATTTTTCATAAGGGCGCAACCCATTCCACTCTTTGGTGCATTACTATATATCAAAAATCCATAATTTCCAAAAGGAAGAGTCAAAATTAGAGTATTGACCAATCTTCTTCTCAATTATTCAGAGAATTATGTACATTATTTTGTCTATAAAAACTTAACCCCTTTACGAGTGAGATTAGTTAGAAGGTTAGCTAGTTGGGTGAAATTCTAAAAAAAATGTCGATAGTAACCTGCTAAGACAATAAAACTATGTACCTTGGTTATGTTCATTGGAATGAGCCATTCTTGGATTGCCTTTATCTTCATAATATCAACTAAGGTTCCATTCTTAGAGACAATATGACTAAAAAAATAAATTGATTGAAGCCAAAATTCACACTTTCTAAAATTCCCATATAATTCATTTCTTATAAGAGTTTTCAGAGTAATCCACAAGTGATTCTCATGGTCTTTGTAGATTTTGGAGTATATCAGGATATAATCAATAAATACCACAAAAAATTCATCAAGATATTCCTTGAAGACTCTATTCATCAGATCCATGAAAATAGAGGTGCATTAGTTAGACTAAAAGGCATTACTATAAATTTTTAATGCCCATACCTAGTTTGAAATGTTGTCTTTGGAATATCTTCCTTCATCACACACGGTTGATAATATCCATATCGAATGTCAATATTTGAAAATTATTGGGCTCCATGAAGTTGATTAAATAAATCATCAATGTGTGGCAGAGGATACTTTTTTATTATTTTAATAGTATTGATTTCCTTATAATCAATGCATAGCCTCATGGATACATCTTTCTTCTTTAAAAAGAGGACATAAGATACCCATTGAGAAACACTAGGTCAAATAAATCATTTGACACTCAGTTCCTCTAGTTGTTTCCTTAGCCTCACTAATTCCATAGTGGCCATTCTATATGGAGTCTTTGATATAGGTCTTGCACCGAGAATTAAATAAATACAGAATTCAACTTCCTGCTCTGGAGGATGTCCAAGTAAATCCTCTATAATTACTTCAATGTATTCTTGCACAATAAGTATGTCTTCAATTTGAAGATTTCTTTCCTCACCCATAGATATTGTGTTATCCTTCTCTACAATAAATGAATTCAGTAGAGCTACTAGGGGTGGATCTAGATAAGAATCAGATGGTGAGGTTTCTGCTCTAAAGATAAGGGATTCTACACCATTCTCAAAAATTGTAACTTCCTTCTTATTGTAATAGATCTTTTCATCATAATTTGATAGCCAATTCATACTGAGAATTATATCAAAGTCAATCATTGGTATGATGATAAGGTTAGCAACAAAATCACGTTTATGTTTCATGAGGGGGACTGATCGACACATATTTGTTGCAATGATACATCTTCTGAGAGTTTTGACTAACAAATCCTTTATTAAATCAAATTGAACATGCCTAATTTTCTTGGAAAACTGGGAAGATATAAATAAATTTGATGATACAGAATCAAATAAATAATTGGATAAGTTTGAGGAAACAATTAAAGTACCTACTACCATATCATTAGGAACTTCAACCTCCACAGTTGTAATTGCATAAGATTTCACTTTCTCTCATGGTCTTTTCTAAGGCAAGTTTCCCTGGCACTTAGGACACTCATTTTCATAGTGTTCCATCTCTCTAAAGTTGTAGCATTGAACATCATTGAATTGTCTCTTCCCCTTGCATCCACTATATCAATGACCCTTTTCTCCACACTTATAGCAAACTCCCATGTCTTTCAAGCATTTCCCAGGATGATTTTTTCCATATTTATCGCATAATGGAAATTAAATCATTGTATTCCTCTTATTTGGTGCTTCACCTTTTCCCCAGTTATTAGAATACTATTTATTATCTTGGTTTCCCTTGAACAAATTTGATCTAGAAAATTCCATCTATGTTTTGATGGAACATAATACAATTTCATCGTATGATGAAAATGATTGAGAAGCTAGTTCTATTCGAATACTTGGATTAATACCTTAAAACAAATGATAAATCTTGTCTTCTGATTCATGTACATAATCTATGGAATACATGTCCAGTCCTGTGAAGGTAGCCTCATACTCCGCAACACAATATTATTCCCTTTTCTTTAAGCTAAGTGATTTCCTCTTTATTTTGGTTCATTGCTCATGAGAGAAATATTTGTTGAAGAATATTTCCTTAAAATCCATCCATTCCATATCTTCTATTTCTTCTTCCACCATAGTATTCTAGATCAAGGAACACCATTGATCAGCATCAACCTCGAGACAATATACTTTCAGCACTACCTTTTCATTTTCATTGCATCTTAATGACATGATTATCTTTTCAAGGGACTCTATCCACTACTCATATACCACTGGATTAGTAGTCCCACTAAAATATGGGGGATTCTAATACATGAAAGGATCCAACACAGGTGTATCATGGTTATTTTTCAAAGCCTGATCAAATTTTCCCAATATGGTTATGATATGATTTTATCTAATATTTACTGTGTTGACTTACTCAGTGGAGAAATCCCTACATTTTCCATGAGTATTGATTCCCCTTCTTTCATTAGGTGACATTTCTAAATAATTTAATACACTAGATTAGGTTATGAATCATAATTTATAATCTCAAATAGAAAAATACTTAGCATAAATTGAAATTATATGCATAGGTAATCTCATAAACATGGTTTCTCTAAGAAAACATTTACATTCAAATTAGTCATAATGGATTGTAAAGAAAATTTGAATTATCCTAAGAATATCCCCTAAGAGTGTCAAACCAAGAGTACAACAAGTCATGATGTTGTGCACCATTTCCCGTTCGAGTCTAGCTCAAAGCTTTTTTTTTTGGGTTTTACCCCTATATACATCTGTGCCAGAGCCACGTCTACTTGTTCGTATATAGATAGGGATGTATTTTCTAGAAATATCTATATAATCTATTCCTTACCAGAATTACATGATGTTCTTGTTTTTTATCCTCAAAGACTATCTTAGGGCTTTTTTCCCTAATATACATTTTCTAATCTAATTTCTAAGTTTTCTATTAAACTTCCTCTGATACCAACTGTAACACCCCGACCCCAGAAGCTCGGAGCCGATGCATTACTTATTACATTGGCATGATTAAAAGGAATGAAATCCAGAACTAATTATCAATTTAGTAGTCTTTAAGAAACTAGATACATAAATTCAACTCATATTACATTAGTAAAGGTAACCAAATATAATACAAAACAAAAACTAATTAACTGCATTCACAAGAACTAAATAAATGGTCTCCTCTTCATAACTTGTTGAAGGTAAAAAAATTAAAGGGGTGAACTAAAATGATTAGTAAGGGTTATAAATAGAGGAAACATGAATCAACAATAATTGAATCATAATCAAATTGGTATAGTCAATATAGCATGGTGAATAAATGAAAAACACACGCCATTAATAAACTGAGAATAAAACTACATCCATAGATTTTGTAATAGTAAAAACCTCATGGATAGTGATAACTGAAAATGAATAAAGATAATGAATATTAATTGTAAATCATTTATCTGGAACATAATACCACTATACCATCTAAACGGTTTAAGTCTGTGGGTAGACACTCATCTGGTTCTATTTTGGAGACAAACTTGAAGGGTTTGTCGCCAACTGATTTGTCTCATGAAACCTATAGATGCATAGAGGGGATATAGTGGGCCCCAAACATCACTATATTTCCAAATAATAATTTATAAATAGATTTAATACAAGTGCAATATGACTTCTCAATATCCGTATAGAGTGGAGGATACTGATTCATCAATATTTCCATAGTAAAAACAACAATACAAATAAACAACATATGTAAAAGGGTATGCAGTGTAAGACAATAATCATATCCATGAAACCAGAATATTGATATATAATATATTTAAACTTTCAAATGAAAAATTATTTCAAATGGGTATTAGGTACACCACATAGGAATGATTAGTTGTACAATACCAAGTAAATCACAATAAAATGGAAACCGAGACAAAGTCCCTTACAACATTGTAATCAATCAAGTTAATAATCATCAAGTGAATAAATGAATACCATAAATATAAATAGAATAATGATATTATATAACAAATGGCAGTAAAAATACACCACACATAAGAAATAAGGGGCGAACAATGGAAATCACATGAAAATAAAAGTGAGATTAGAAACCCATTACCTTATGCCTGAATGTGTTATTCGATTGATCTTAATGACCTGAATAATCAAATATAGATTCATTAATTAATAATTAAAGAACCTTATATATATGTAATAGATTTATTATAACCTTATTAGGTTCATTCATGACCTTTTTTATGGGTTTAAGAGGTTCAATTTTATTGTTTTGGAAGCATTTTCTTCATTAGTTTTCATGATCAGTTTACTTGTATTCATGAATAGAAGTTTGTTTGATGTGTGGTTAAACATCTAGAATTGTTAATATATATTATTAGTGACATTAAAGAGATATAAATGATATTATAATAATTTTGGTTATATACCATGAGGATGACTCATCAGATAAAAGTTAATGATAAACACTTGGATTAACTTGGCGGTTTTGTGCATAATGAACTTGTTTTGTATTATTATTTTATATTATGAGTGTGAAAGGATTAAATAATATTGAATAAAGTAAAATAAATATATTATGATTTATTTCAACCATTAAAAAGGTTTCATGATTAGTCTGGAATATAGTTATAGAAATTGAAAACCCGTCGTCTTTGAATGTGATAAATTAACACATCTCAGACGGTATTTTCATTTTTAGTGTAAGAGAGGGGGAAAAGAGAGATGGTGATTAAATATTAAATTATTATAATAAAATTATAGTTCATGTAAGGTACTGTAATTATCATATCATTTTGATTAGGTGAGGTGAGGATATAGTAACAAAAGAATGGAACTTGTAAAATAAGTTGAAAGAAAAAGGAAGAGAGGTTCACCTCTTGAGTACTCCTCCTTGAGAATCTCCTTAAGGACTTTATTTTTTGACTTTTGGTGAGACCAGTAGGTATTGGACTTGTGGTGAGGGCTTTGGAAGTGTTTTTTCAGAAATTAGGTAAGTCTCAAAGATTGAGTGGTGTGGGAGGAATAGGGGGTGAGGGGTAGTTTATATAGTGGAGGAGAGGAGGGTTTTCATAATATTATATTCATTTATTTATTATTTCTCCACAAGACAAGAAATAATGAGGATTAATTGACATATAATAGTAATAAGTGAACATGAGTTCGATATTTGGGTGCTTACATCACTCATGATGCTAGGAATAGTGTATTTAAATTATAACGTATTTATACGGTAAATTAATGAATTTTACTATTCACCAAAAATTCATGTATTTCAAAAAAAATCCTAAAAATTAACCCTAATTATTTCTCTACATGTATAATCTGAAAATGAACTCCATTTCTCAAAAATATTTTTTTAAATATAAAAATTTTAATTTTTAATTCAATTCTTCGTTTAATCGAAAAATACCAACACTTAAAATATTCACCTTCATTTTTAAGGTGCATAAATTTTATTTACACTTTCATGTGTAAGGTTACCATTAATAAGGGTAATATTAAAATTCATAATGTTAGGTTACTATTCATAATAGTATATTACTATTCATAATGATAAGTTACTATTCATCAAAAATTAACTTGATTCTATCAGGCTCCAAATATCACCCTGATCGAAACTGTGTATGTCCGTTTTTCGAAATTCAAAAAAAAGAAGTGAAAATTTTAAATTTAATGTCTATGTTATGAATTTATTATATAAATAACCAAGTTTTGGTTTACAGAGACTCATTGCTTCATGCAATATAGGCTATCAAATGAATTGAAATCATTTAAGAGAAACATACCATAAACTTTTTGGGGTGTTATATTAATAATCAGAATACAGCCTATAATATGAGGGGAGGGTAATAATTAAGGTATTTGAGTTGTTATTTTTCTAACCAAAGGGATTTTGAAGTGTGAAGATTGGGGGAGAGGTGGTGACATTTTATAAGTGGGGGAGAGGACACAAATGGATTTTTTTTAAAGATAATGTGATACCCACATTTTTATCATTCTACAAGCCCCAAAAATGGGTCATTATAAAACCTTATGGGTGATAATTTATACATAAGACCATATAATGGTTTTTGGATATGTTTTAGGACATTTTAATCCTTATCTTCTTATTTTAACCCCCGGTAAACCCATTTTTACCTTAATCGTGATAATTAATTTTTACTGTTTCACTATTCATTATGGTAAAAAATTAAGTTGAATTTATTAGATAGTATAAATTATTAGGTTTAAAAATATGGAATCCATTTTAAAAAATTCAATTCACATAACTAGTATAATTCAATTTTAAATTTTACCACGGACGTGACAAAATATAGCTTTTTCAAAGAGAAAATTCTCATAAGTATAGAATATTTTAATATCAAAATTCAATATGAAAATAATTAAAATGACATAAATTAGTAAAATTTTAATATTATGGAACTCATTTTAATTTAAAACAAGTTTAAATTATAATTTAACTTTGTAAAAAAAATTAAATGAAAAGACAGTTTTCCAAAAGAAAATCACTATTTTTCATTATTCATCAAAAAATTAATCTTTTCAAAAAATTCTTAAAAATTCAAACAAAGATAAATTTTAAATTTATATTTCAAAAACTAATATTATATTTTCAAAAAAATTTCTAAAACTTGTAAAAATTAATTTTTAATTATGGGTGCACAATTGTGATTATTACATATTTAAAAAAAATATAAATTTTCAGAAAACATTTTTATCTTTAAAATGGTTCTTATTTTATTTCCAATTAATAGATAAACATTGAATTTATTTTATACATGTGTAAACCATATAAGTTTCATATTTTAGTTATTACTATTCATATCCACCATCTTAACGACTCGGTTATAATGGCCATATTTAAATAAAAATATTTTAATATGGTATCACATTTCGTTCAAACCCGGTGTTAAATGCATTGCAAGATGTAGAAGAGAGAGCATTTATTTAAAAATAATTATATCATAAAGACTGGGTGTTACATTCTCTTCTAATATTTGTGATTCATGTCATATATTTTATTGAATATGATGTTCGTCTTTTAAAATCTCAGGGTGTTATAGAGTTAGTTCCCTAGAAGGAACTAATTTGTACTTTAGATTACTTGTATATTCATAGACATTAGTATTAATAAATATTTTATGAAATAATGATTATTCACCAATCTAACTTTAATTTTATAATGTCCTAGAATATATTTCATGTGGATATGGTCATAGAAATTCCCCACTATGATGAGAATCTCTAAGTGCTATGAAAATATTCTTAAACATTTTTCTATAGTCAAATAAAATTCTATGATGGGACACATAATATGTTGACTCTCTAGTGAGAGAACTCATAAGCGGATGAGACTTCATCACATGATGTTTTCACTTGGTAGTCTCTAATATGAGAGATTATGATAATAAATCTTCTAAAAGGAATTAAACATGTTTATGTGTCATTGGATATTCCTTCCTATGAATGTGTGTAATGATACTTATACATTAATATTATTAATAATGAATGTCATGTATCAAACACTTTGATGTATTACCAAAAAATATGATTACATATGTTCAGAGTGAAGTTTGGTATATTGGGTACGTCAAAAATGATATGTTATTAATGAATAAGTTGAGGAAGGATTTTTCTCTTCCATATTTATGGAAGTTGATATATTAGCTTTTAGAGTGAAGTTGAACCATTAAATTAAATTCCATGACCATGGTGTATTGACGAGTTCATTTTAGTAAGTTAAAGAAAGACATATCAAACATATAAGTTGATGATACGAGTATGAAACCTACTGAATGAGATATTAAGACAAAGAGATTATATTAAACAATGATAATTCACATGTGGTTGTCATTATTTTGATAATAAATTCTTCCTCTTAGGAACATTTACATATTTCTAGATGCTGATAGTGAAATTTAGGCAAGCTCACCCAATTCCATTGAGGAACAAGCCTAAAGGCCTGCACACTTAGTGTACCCTATAATCTTAGTTAAATATTATTAATATAATTAATGGTAGGAATAAAAATTGTCCTCTCTAGGAAATAATATTTATTTTGGATTTATGGATATCATATATTTATTATTAAAAAAATATTTATTTAGTTATGTGAATACAAAAATAAATATTTATTTGTAATACCATGAATGTTATAAATATTTATTTATTTATCAAATCAATAATATATTTATTAATCAAGGATGGGATTGAAGTGACCAGATTTTTCCCCTCACTCGAGAATATCTGTTGGAAGGTGACCATGCTTGTGCTCTCATTGCTAGTCAGAGTCGCTCCTTCACCAATGTGGTGAATGGGCGTGAACCGATTCTACCAATTCTATCCAATCTTAGTGGTCTATTAGCAGTGGCGTTTTCAAAGAAAGATATTGAAATATTCTATTTCCATCTTCAATTTTACTTAATAGTTAAGTTCTTAAAAATTATCCCCACATTGAAATTCCTTCGAAGATCTTTTGAAATAATTGGATTCACCACTTTTGATCTGGGGCTCCTTGACTCCTCCCATGTCCTAATTCATTTATCTTTAGAACACGATTACAATAGATTTGGGGTTAGGGGTTTATGTTATTTTTCAATTTTCCTTATAAAGGGGATGATTTGGTCTCTGAACTTTGACTGTGGTGAAAACCCACCTTTTCCCCTTATTTATTTGTGCTTTCATGGTCTCTTAATTCATATATTTAAACTCGTTTACCTCAAATCTATTGCAAGCCTCAGAGAGTGGCCGATTTAATTGGACATAGTTACTTCTAATCACTCTTAACTTTAGTGGGAAGATTTTTCCTAGAAATTGATATGAATAAATTCCTTCTTCTGAATTTCTAGATTCAGAATGATGATTCTAGTTTTTGGAAAGATATTTTTTATGAATACCACTCTTAATATTGTTTTTCTTATTGAAAATTTGGATACCCTTCTAGTACCTATTAAAATCATGTTTAGAATTATCATTACCCCGCTATTAATCCTATTCTTATAAGTAGTTTGATGTTGGTGAAAAAGGGGAAATAGAATGATATCTCAGGTCCCTCCACTATTTCTGAGTTCAAGGATAAATCTCTTGACACTGCTTTTGTAGAGAATAAGGAGGAATGTTCTTATCCTCTTTTTTAGGGTGAGGATGTTGATGGATTTTGATAATATATTTATTCCAAACAATATTATATGAATCAATATAAAAATGATTTGGAACATAAGATTTCTGATGACTTTATGAACTCAAGTTATAAAAAAGGAAAGAATCCATTTGTTGACTCATACATATTTATCAATCCGCACACAAGAAAGACCCAAAATAATATTGATTACTCTAAATTGGAAATAAACATTTTCACTCAATACTCAGAGTTATGTTTTACGGATTCCCAGATTCCCTTTCAATTAGAGGAGATAAATAAGGATGATATTAGTGGGGTCCTCCCCCCCCCAAAAAAAATATTAGTGGGGCCAATCACATGTTCGAATCTGATACCCCCATCACAGCTGCAGTGGTTGTGCCAGATTCCTATTTTGTTTCCAGAATTGATGATGATGAAAATGTTGATCCTAAGATGAAGAATTCATAATAGGTCAAGGATGACCCAGTGGATTCCTTGGATAATTTTATAGAGGAACAAGACACCATAATGTTCAATAAGTACCTAGCTAGAGAAATTACAGAGGAGGTTTATCTTCAAATTAGGAAATGAATGTTCTCCAGGATGAAAAATGAGTTTAAACAAAATCTTGATTTTAATTTAAGCACATACCTTGGTAGAAATTTCATTTAGGTTTCCATAATCTTGTTTGAGATTTTTTCCATGTTTCATTTTGGAATCTTTGATTTGTCTATTTGATGTGTTATGAATGCTGATGGTGTTTTGATTTTTGGATGTATTGTTGTTTTCACTGTATTTTGAAGATTTTATTTTGTGGCTTACAAAATATTATGGTATTCTAATTCAAATTTATAGGAACATTTGAATGAAGTGGTTGTCTCATTTTTTTTGTGTTGACACATCCTATGGAAGGTGAATGACTGGATGATGGTGGTGAATTTTAGTGAAGGTAGAATGATTAATAATGTAGAATTGAAGTATCTAGAATACACAAGAGTTGTGATTTCCCTTGAGGATGATTATTTTGGGAGTTCTTCTTCGGCCTTTGAAATACTAGGTTTGGAATGAAGATAGAAATGGTCTATGATAATAAATATAAACCTAATGAACCATAATTTTATATTTGAATACCTTGGATGACCCTCTAGGATTTTAGAAATGACTGGTAATTATTTTATGGAGTTTATTGTAGAAATTTTCTTGAGTTCTTCTAGCCTATTTACACATGAGTTATTAATGAAGCTTGTGCTTTTATCAGGGAGATAAATCTTCGGATGGATTTTCAAATGATTTAATTTCATTTTAAACTTTTTAGTTTGATGGTTTATAGTTGTTATATATATGCAGGTCAAAGCTGGGGATATGATAATACTTTGAAATCCAGGGCTGCATTTACTAATATGATAAACCAATGTGATCTGCAAGGTTTTAGTTTAGCTACAAGGAATGAATACCTATTGTTATGAGGTTGTACTTACTCTACCATTTTTTTCATTTTATGAACATATGGGGTGTTGTAATGGACCAGACCTCCCTGGTCCATTACTTTTTCAAAAGTCAGTGTTTGGGGTGTTCTGGGAGGCAATGGTGGCTCATTTCATGTGTTTTCCAAAATTTCCAGTTTTTTCATCGGTGAGTCGCGTGAGTAGATCAACATTGGTAGGTTGGTGTTGGTAGCTCAGTGTTGGTGATTTAGGGCATCAATAGGTCAAGGAATCAGTAAGTCAAGGAATTAGTAGGTTGGGTATCGGTAGGTCGAGTCGTCGGTAGGTTGAGGGGTCGGTAGGTTGGGTATCAGTTGGTTGAGCTATCAATGAGTCTGGGCATCAGTAGGTTGGGCGTCGGTGAGTCCAAAATCAGTGATTCACATTGGTGATTCGTTGTCATCTAGTCATGTCGGTGGTTCAACGTTGGTTCCTCATCTTTCAGTGAGTTAGGCATCGGTGACTCACCCATCGGTGACTAACCCATCGGTGAGTCATTTCTAGTTTTTTTTCAAATTTTTCCAGTTTCTCCCCTTTGATGCTTCCTTTGATGTTAAATGAGTTAAATTCCATATTTAATGAGTTTTTGGGCCATTTCAAATGGTATTTATCTCCTAAAAACTAGAATCTTCCTTTAACTCCTAAAATACATGGTCTTTATCATAATCCAGCTTTAATAGTCTTTAAAACCACATCCCCATAGATTTAAGATCTGTCATTTCTAAAGATGAGATCCTCTCTTCCTTCGAACCCTTTTGTTTTCTCTTGGTGTGCCGAGAACCTTTCTTCCCTGAGGAGTCATGCACCTGTGTTGTAGTAGTCTATTCAGTTTTCCACTGGAGTCCTTACTACTGCTCACACGACCCCCTATTTTGGCACAAGGAGGAATTGTTGATCGTCTTTTGTTCCAGGTAGGGATTCCTTCATCTCTCTTTCTTTTATGCATCATGCGGGGTGGGTGTACTTATTTACCCTTGTGAATACGGTTGAAACAAATTTTACAAAGATAATAAGAATTAATAAATGAGGGCTTGGGAAGATTATGATGATGGTCGCCTTTTTTTATATGTTATCCTTGATCCATGATGTGTTTTTTTGGGCTATATTCTTATGAAAATCATGGTTGTTGGTGGTCTCTATTTTCGCACCTGTATAAATTGTGAATCACTACTGTAAGAATAGGAAATTAGTTAACCATGTCTATTCGATTAAATAAACAGATTCCCCAAAATTGAATTTTTTCTACGATAACCCATGCTTTATCAGGTGGAATTAAATAACAAGTGGTACTAAATCTAAATAAACATTTCCTTTTTGGTGTGGCCGTGTGCTGTGTGTGGTTCTATTTAGCCTTGTGTCTGTGTCATTAACATGGTGCTATGGATGGGAGCATGGTTGTTAGTATGTAGTGGTAAAAGTGGTCTAATGGTATCTAAAGTTGAGAGATTGGTTGAATGTGGAATGGATGAACTTGTTATACAGTGGAACTGCATCTCAGTAGTGGTTGATAAATGGGGCTGCAGGACTAGGTTGTGTCATGTTCATGTTTAGGGGTGTGTTGGGCATGGTGTTATTGTACAGTGGGACTACCGAGTGTGGTAGTAATGAATTGTGTTGTGGGGTTTACTTATTGTGAGGAAGTAAATAGCGACATTACTTTGAATAATGATGGTGGCAATGGATTAATGGGTGTTCAAGAGAGGGGACTGTGGAGTGGGACTGCAAGCTGGGTGAGTTTTTTTGCTGAATGTGGTGTTTCTTGTATAGTGGGGCTGCTGAGGATGATTTAGGGAGGGTTGATTTTGAAGAAAGATGGTGTTACCTTAAGTGGGCCTTTCGTCCAGAGTTTCTAGAGGCTGCTATTTTATGTATGGGTGTTAGAATGGATTTTTTACCTTGTCCCTTCTTTCCTTGTTTGGCTTTGTCATTAGATGGTATGGTTGCTTCACCTTATAATGTTTTCAGGGTTTAGTAGTTGTCCAGGTAGGGATTTAATAAATAAATGAATTGGCAGGGGGTATGTTTTGAGTTATGTATTGTAGTGAAGCGACATTCATTTATCAAATTGGGAAGTGACCATTGTTCTTTTTGATATGTGCATTTAGAGGTGGAAGCAATGGCAGTTTAGTGTGGGCTGGTTTTTTTTTATAAAAACCCATATGTTGGGATGAGTGTTTGGTTCCTATATATATATATATACATGTAGTTCCTTTTGATTTTTATATTCACCCCACCCATGTTGAGAACTACGTGCCAAACACCCCCATTGTTATGGGGGAGATTGTTCTTTCCAAATATCCCAGTGGGAGGATGAATGGCTAGTTATTGGCTCTTATCTACTCCCTCTTCTATGCATTGGTATCCCAAGACTCTTCGGACAGGTTGTGGTGTAGTTTGGGGACCCAAGTGTGTGCGGACAAGGTGTGTTTTCCTAGGTGTCTTCAGGATGAGGCCCAAGTGTCTTTGAGCAGGAATGTGGTGTGGGTTGTGGCCCAAGTGTGTGCGTAAAGGAATGTGGCATGGTTTGTTGCCCAAGTGTGTGCAGGAAGGTTGTAACAATAGTTCTTATGGAAGAGTGTGGTAGCATTAGGACGTTCACCATTAGGGATTAATAGTTAACCAGTGGGGAGTGGTGTAGGGTACCCAAATATCGATGTGCTTATTACTTTACTTTACTCGATTTATGTTATTTAGTGAGAATGACTTGGTGAGGCTAGGGTGGATATTATACCTTGTTAAGTGTTTTTGAGTTTCTGTTGTTTTCTCATAGGGGCATTAGTATGCTTCTCCCAATTGTGCATGAATGACTTTGGTTTTTCCCTACTGAGTATGTTTGTATGATCACCCTATGTATATAAAATCATTTTCAACTTTCTAGGGAGATTACGCAGACTGTGTTGGATATTACTAGCTCATATGTTGGGGATAGTTGTTGTGTGGCTTCTTAGTTTTATTTTGGTACTTAATTTGGAGTTTTATTTGTATTTCTTATAGTTTTACTTTAAACATGCATGTGGTATGGTTTTTTGTTTCTTTAAATATATGTGTCTTGGTTTTGTTTGAGGTTGATACATCTTATCTCCCAATATTGGTTACTATAAAATGGGCAATGCCTCCCATTTTTGTGAGATTTCTATACCCTTGGTGTTGGTCACCACCTTGAGGCCTGTTGGAGGTGGGACTTGGGGGTCATTATCTCTCATTCATCTTGAGGAAGTAAGGTCTCGTCACCTTATTACCCTTTCCCTCATCTTGAAGAAGGCGTGTTGTAATAGAATGGTATTAGAGGCTGATGGTTGAGAGATAGGATGGAGTTTGGAGTTAGGCATAGTGAGGATTACATGGGTTGGTAGGGAAACAATTTTAGGTGATCTTTGTGCATGACATAGGCTAGGGAAGACTGGATAGGATACGAGATTTTAGTCCCCCCCTGTGATTTGATGCAAGGACTCTGATCTTACTGAACAACTAAGTGAGGCTACATCGATTATGAGGTAGAGACCCTAGGAAAGGTACATGCATCATGATGATCTGTGTTGTTTATTTTTGAGTTTTTGGGAAGTTAAAATATACAATACGTTAAAATTAAACATAAATAAAATCTCATAATAATCGGGCTTAGGAGTTTCCTATTTACTTTTCAGCTATGAAACCCAGTCATTGTCTGAGTGTGGTACAAGCAGTGGTGACTCAGAAGACTGATCCGGCTGATCACCAGAGGGTTTATCTAGAGGAGGAGGAAAAAAAGGTAGAAGATGCTTCGTGATTTCCATAGGTAGACTCTAGGAGAGTAAAAAGGAATCATTTCAGATACAAAGATGGCGAGTTGGCTTGATGAGCTGGTGATCACTTTCAGCTTGATCCAGTCATCGACAGAGTACTGGGTTCTTCTGGCGGTGAGCCAGATGAGGGGATAAATGTGTCAGTTGTGGACACTTTACCTCATGGATAGGAAGGAGACTAATGTTTTGTGGGATGAATTTGAGGAGGAGTTCTGGGAAAAATTCCTTTCTTTGACGATGAAGGCTGAGAAGAGGCAGGATCTACTCTTCCTCTAGTAGGGGATTATGTTAGTGAGGGAAATGAGGATCAAGTTTAACGATCGATTTCGCTTTTCTATGGACCTCTTTCCAAATGAGGAGTCTTAAGCGAGATGTTTAGAGGAGGCACTCCATCCTTCTTTCCAATACACAACTACTCCCTTCACCTTACTGACATACTTAGAGGTTTAGAAGAAGGATAAGGTAGTGGAGAGGATGCAATCAAGAGGAGGTTTACCACGAGAGGGGATCCATCTGATTTCTTCAAAGGGAATGTATTTAAACATCATTTCTCCAGTGTTAGGACCTTCTAAGTTTCGACCAACAGGGATCCAACCCTAGCAGTTTTAGTTTTGACCTTCAGGTCCTCATTCTTTCCCCGTAGGCTTGGGACTGAGGTGTTTCAATTGTGGAGGCTATATACACCTTCAGATTTAGTTCCCAATTTGATCTTATTACAATGGAGGTGGGAAGGTCGAAAACCTACCTCGGTAGCAGTATCTGGGAAAACCGTTTTATCAGTAGGGACAACAAGCTACTGCTTCACAGAGGGGAGATAAAGCAGGTGGAGGCCGACCTTAGGGAATCCCTGAGGGACCTCAACTAGGGTGTGGTCAGAGAGTCATTTAATAGAAGAGGGACATAGGAGCTGGGTGTGGTTAGTTGCATGTTTTATAGGTGAAAGTTCCAGTGGGGCCAAAGATCGTTCGAGGTACAATCAACTTATTTAGTACTCTTGTTTGCGCCTTGTATGATTCAAGAGCTTCACACTCCTTTGTTTCACCCAGTCTATCCCATGCTCTGGGATTGGACATATAGATAATTTCCATGCCCCTGGTGTTGAATAGACCAGTCAGAGGTCAGACCCACTTGTTTGATATTTTCTTGGGATATAGATTAATGTTGGGGCCGCATCAGTCTAGTGGGGGCCTCTTTCTACTACATATGCATCCATACGTTGTTATCCTTAGCATTTATTGGTTGTTTAACATGGTTTCTATTATTGAATGCTTCCATAGGAGATTCATGTTTTCAGATCTGGATGGCCAACAAGTTGCTTTCATTGGAAATCAAAGTTGTCTGATGGAAAGTCGATGTGTGGAGCCTCTTATTTTCTTATTGGCCAAATTATTAGTGGAATCTATAGATACTGGGATAGTGTGATCTCTTAGAGTTTTTGGAGAGTTATTTTATTCTTTTTATGAGGAGTTTGGGACTCAAACCCCTCTACGTGACATTGAGTTCATGATATACTTATAACCTGATGTTATTCTGAATTTGATGGATTCTTATCAGATTGAACCTTTTGAGCTGCAGGAGTTGCGGATCCAGATTGATGATCTGATGAAGAAGGGATTTATTCGACCCCGTTTTTTTCCATGGTGTGCTCTGGTCTTATTATCAAAGAAGGAAGATGGTGGTATAATGTTGTACATAGAATACCGAAGGGTGAATTGGGTAATGGTCAAGAACTATTACCCTCTCCCTAGGATAGATGATCTTTTCAACCAGATGAGGGGAGAAAGTTGGTTTTCTAAGATCAATCAGTGGTCTAGGTATCACTAGTTGCGGGTGAAGGAGGGTTACATCCCAAAGACTACTTTCATATGAAGGTATGGTCACTTTATGTTTGTGGTTATGCTGTTCATTTTTACGAAAATTCCAGTCATGTTCATGGGACTTATGAACTCTTTATTTCGTAAGTTCCTGGACCAGTTTGTTGTCATGTTCATAGATGATATTCTGATCTACTCGAAGTCAGGGGACAAACATTCTGAGCATCTCAAGAATATCCTAGAATTCCTTTGACATCACCATATCTACTAAAATTTATTCAAGTGCATGTTTTTGACATGGGAAGTCTACTTCCTTGTACATGTGGTGTCTTAGCAGGGTGTAGCAGTGGATCCATCGAAGTTCAAGGTAGTTGTTTCTTGGGAAGAAACCAAGAATGTGGAATAGGTTCAAAGTTTTCTCAGTCTGATGGACTATTATCAGAGTTTCTTACCTAATTTCTCTCGATTAGCAGATTTGTTGATGGCTCTGACCAAAAAAGGCCAAGATTTTGTGTGGATCGAGCAGTACCTAGTGACGTTAGACTATCTGAAGGGGAAGTTGGTCAATGATCTAGTGATTAGGTTTCCAAAAGAAGGGGTGATGATCAAGGTGTTTTGAGATGCTTCCCATCTGGTATTGGGGTGTGTGCTGATGTAGCAACTATGAGTGATCTCTTACGGTTCTAGGCAGTTATGTCCCCATGAATGTAACTATGCCACCCATGATCTAGAGCTAGTAGTGGTTATGTTTGTGCTAAAGTTTTGGTGAAATTACCTCATTGGGGAGAAATTTGTGGTGTTTATAGATCACTAGATCTTGAGTTATATCTTTTCCCAGTGAGATCTGAACTTGTGGAAATAGATGTGGATAGAGTTTCTTCAGTACTATGATTTTGATATCTCCTAAACCTCAATAAATTGGAATGTTATAATTGATGCTTTGAGAAGAAAGTTGTAGATAGAGGTTGTTCATGAATCAGCAGACGCTTGGAAGGCAATGGAGGAGTTGGATGCCTTGAACTTAGATGCATGGATGGATGGTGGAAGAGGAAATTTGGTTTAGGTGATGGTGTGTTCTTCTCTAAGGTATTAGGTGGAGGAGTCTCAGTGGGGAGACTCGGAGGAGGATGTGATGTGTAATCGCATTGAACAGGGTGATTCTTCAGAGGGATGGTTGGAGGATGGTCATAATTGGATTTTGTTTCATGAAAAACTATTTTTTACAGTGGTGATGCATGAGTAAGTTCTCTATGAGTTTAATATATCACCCTTAGTAGTACATCTAGGAGGTTCCAAGATGTACCACAACATGAGGAAGCAGTTTTTCTAGCCCAGGATGAAGTGGGTTGTGGTGGAGTTTGTGGTGAAGTGCTTGGTGTTCTAGCAGGTGAAGGATAAGAACCATCTTCCTGGTGGTTTTTTTCAGCCCTTAGATTTCCATGATTGTAAGTGGGATGAAATCTCAATGGATTTTGTCACATGGACACCCAGGGCTTAGGGAGGCTATTATGCTATCCGGGTAGTGGTGGATTGGATAACGAAATCATCTCACTTCTTAGTGGTCAAGGAATTGAGCGTAGTGGATGCATTAGTGTAGAGATACATGGATGAGGTGGTATGAATGTATGGGGTTCTAAGGTCCATAATCTTAGATTGAGACACACATTTTACCTCACAATTCTGGAGGGGATTACAATATTCTTTTGGCACACAGTTACGCCTTAGCACCGCTTTCCATCCTTAGACAGATGGGTAGACAGAGAAGACCATCCAGATGTTAGAGGATATACCATGGGCCTATATTCTGGACTTCATAGGGTTGTGGGTATGACATTTCCCCTTGGTATAGTTTTCTTAAAATAATAGTTATCACTCCACCATTGGCATGACACCATTCGAAGCCTTGTACGGGAGGTCATGTCATTCACTCTTGTGTTTGATGGGGGTTAGAGAGACAACTAGTTTTGGTCCGTAGGTAGTGCGGGGAATGAAATATAAGGTTCATCTCATGCGTGAGAGGATGAAGGTAGCACAAGACCGACATAAATATTATGCTAATTGCATGAGGAGGCCCCGGATTTCGAGGTCGGAGACCATGTGTTCTTGAAGGTTTCCCATCGACGTGGACAATAGAGGTTTGGAATAGGGAGAAAAATTTCTCCGAGGTTCATCATACCTTTCAAGGTGTTTGGGTGACTTGGAGAGGTGGCATACCAGTCGTTATTTCTAGCACAGTTAGAGATGGTCCGTGACATCTTTCCTGTCTCTCAACTTCATTGGTATCTTCACGATGACTCCCATGTCATTGACTGGGTAGAGTTAGATATCGAGGATGATGTGATGTTCATGGAGTGACTAGTGGAGATATAGGGTTATTGGGAGAAGTTGATTCATGTATGGACCATTCCCCTGGTTAGTGTGATGTGGAGGCATGGTGGCCTGGAAGAGAGTACTTGGGAAATGGAGACGCATATGCGTGCCCAGTACCCGGAGTTGTTTTGAATTTTTCTTTGGTGTTTTTTTTGGGATGTACTAATTGAACATTTTTTTCTATGATATTAGTTATTTCATTATTCCATAATGCGTGATAAAGTCCTAACATGTGAAAAAAGGGGATACCAGATTCCTAATCAAGAAATATTAATTAAGAAAAGATTAAACACATGCAGGTGAGTCAGTGTTGCCTAAAGTGGATAGTATCTTGACATGGAGGAAGGAATTCCATGATTCATGTGTCCATAAAGTTGGTGCTTTTTTGGGGTATCTTGTTTATTATTAGGTTAGTAGATTTCATAGGAGGTTTTCTTGGATGTTGAGGTTTCACTCCAGCTTCCAAACAGCACAGGTAGTTTATCCTTGAGAGGTATCTTACGGGGTGGTTATTCAGACCCCTCTTTCTTCTGGGTTTGGTTTTGAAATATCAAGGGTGACAATAGTTTAAGAGGTATCTAATGTAATATCTTAGACCTCCCCGGTCCATTACTTTGTCAAAATACAGTGTTTGGGGTGTTCTGGGTGGCAACAGTGACTCATTTCAAGAGTTTAAAAAATATTCCATTTTTTCGATTGGTGAGTCGCGTCGATAGCTCAGAATCAGTAGGTTTGCATTGGTAGCTTAGCATCAGTGAATTAGGGAGTCAGTAGGTCAAGGCATCGATAAGTCGAGGTTTCGGTATGTCAGGCATCGATAGGTCGAGGCATCGGTAAGTCGAGGCGTCTGTAGGTCAGGCGTTAGTTGGTTGATGCATCGGTGAGTTGGGGCGTCAGTAGGTTAAGAGTTAGTGAGGTAGGCATCGGTGACTCACTATTGGAAAGTCACATCATTGGCTTAAAATCAGGGGCTCAACATCAGTGTCTCATTCTTCGGTGATTCAGGCATCAGTGACTCACATCAGTGACTCACCCATCGGTGATTCATTTCTAGTTTTTCCCCAATTTTTTATAGTTTATCCCCATTGATGATTCCTTTGACGTGAAATGAGTTAAAATCCATATTTAATGAGTTTTTGGGCCATTTCAAATGGTATTTATCTCCTAAAAACTTGAATCTTCCTTTGACTCATAAACCGCATGGTCTTGATCGTTATCCATATTTAATGGCCTTTAAAACTATTTCCCCGTAGATTTAGGATTTGGACTTTCTAAAGCTAAGATCCTATCTTCCTTTAAACCCTTCCATTTTCTCTTGGTGCACCGAGAACATTTATTCCCCAAGGATTTGTGCACCTGTGCTATATCAGTCTATTAGGTTTTCCCCTAGAGTCTTTCCTGCTGCTCGTGTGACCCCCTGTTTTGGCGCAAGTAGGAATTATTGATCTTCTGTTGTTCCAAGTAAGGATTCCTTTGTCTCTATTTATTTTGTGAATCATGTGAGAAGGGTGTACTTATGTCCCCTTTTGAATATGGTTAAAACCGATTTAATAAAGATAATACGAAGTAATAAATGAGGGGTTGTTAATACGATGATGACGGTCACCTTGTTTTATATGTTATACTTGATCCATGACGTGTTTTGTAAGGGTTGTATTCTTCTGAAAATCATGGTCCTTAGTGGTATCTATTTTCACATCTATATGAATTATGAATCACTTCTATAATAATTGGAAATTGGTTAACCATGTATATTAGGTTAAATAAATGGATTACCTAAGATCGAACTTGTTCCATTATAACCCATGTTTTATCAAGTGGAATTAAATAACAAGTGCTTTGAAATCTCAATAAACCTTTCCTTGTTGGTGTAGTTGTGGGTGGTTCTGCTCAGCCTTGTGTCTATTTTGTTCATGTGGTGTTATGTATATAAGTGTGGTTGTGAGTATGGGGTGGTACGGGTGGTGTAATGGTATCTCAGGATGAGAGATTGGTTGAATGTAGAATTAATGAACTTGTTATGCATTGGGACTACATTTGGGCAGTGGTTGAGCAACGGGGATGCAGGACTAGGTTGTGTCATGTTCACGTTTAGGGGTGTGCTGGGCATGTTTTTGTACAGTGGGGCTACTGAGTGTGGTAGTAATGAGGTGTGTCTGGGGTTTTAATTGTTGAGAGTAAGTACATAGAGGCATTAATTTGAATAATTATTGGGGCAGTGGTTGATAGAGTATTCAAGAGAGGGGATTGTAGAGTGGGACTACAAGCTGGGTGAGTTTTTTTGTTGAATGCAGTGCTTCTCGTGCAGTAGGGTTTCCAAGGATGGTTTAGGAGGGATGATTTTGAAGAATAATGGTGTTACCTTAAGTGGGCCTTTCACCTAGAGTTTCCAGAGGCCATTATTTTATGATCAAGTGTTAGAATGGATTCTATTACCTTGGAAATTCTTTCCTTGTTTAGTTTTGGAAGTGGATAGTATAGTTTCTTCACCTTATAACATTTTCGATGTTTAGTAGTTTCCCGGGTAGGTATGGAATAAATAAATGAATTGGATGGGGGTATGTTTCCAGTTCTGGCTTGTAGTGAAACATCATTCATTTATCAAATTGGGAGGTGGCCGTCATTTGTTTTGATACGTGTATTTAGAGGTGGAAGCAAGGGAAGTTTTTTGTGGGATGGTAGTTGTTCTGAAAAATAATAGGTTGGGATGAGTTTTTGGTACTTATATATATTCATGTAGTTCCTTGTAATTTCTATACACACCCCACCTGTATTGAGAACTATGTGCCAAACACCCCCATTGTTATAATAGAGGGTGTTATTTCCCAACATCCTGGTGGGAGTATGTATGCATGGTTATTATCTCTTCTATGATCCCTCTTCAAGGCATCAGTAGCCCAAGACTCTTTGGGAAGGTTGTGGTGTGGTTGCAGGGCCAAGGTGTGTATGGACGAGGTGTGTTTTCCCAAGTGTCTTTGGGATGAGGCCCAAGTGTATATGGGTATAAATGTGGTGTGTCTTTTTTCCCAAGTGTTTACAAGAAGGTTATGATAGTGGGGATTATAGAAGATCATGGTAGTGTTAAGACATTCACAGTTTGGGAGGAGTAGTTAACCAGTGGGAAGTGATGTGGGGTACCCAAATATCGATGTGCTTACTACTTTACTTTACTTGACTTGTGTTATTTAGTGAGCATGCCTTGGTGTGGTTGGGGTGGATAGTATACCTTGTTTAGTTATTTTGAGTTTCTACTATTTTCTCACAGGGAAATTAGTATGATTCTCCCACTTATGCACAGGTGGCTTTGGTTTTTTCCTTACTGAGTATACTTGTATGCTCACTCTATGTATATAAAACTATTTTCAGGTTTCCATGGAGATTACATGGACTGGGATAGACCTTACTATCTCGGACATTGGGGAAAATTTTTGTGTCGCTGCTTAGTTTTATTTTGGTACTTACTTTGGAGTTTTCTTTTTTATTTCTAGCAGTTATACTTTAAACATACATGTGGGATGAATTTTTGTTTCTTTATATATATATGCCTTGCAGTTTTTTGAGGTTGATACATATTATCTTCTAATTTTGGTTACTATAAAAGGCTAATACCTCACTTTTTTGTGATATTTCTATACCCTTGGTGATGTTCTCTACCTCGGGGACTATTAGAGGTGGGACTTAGGGGTAGTTATCTCTCCTTCATCTTGAGGAAGGAAGGTCTTGACACCTTGATATCCCTTCCCTCATCTTGGATAATGTGGGTTGTGACAAGTGTAATAGGTTTTGAGTCCTCTATTTTGAATCTATAGTATGGCTACAAATTCTTGAATCTCTAAATATAGAATTGGAGAATGGATACTTTTGGAGATGTTTCAAAAGATGTTTAACCCTTAAAGTGAGATATCATTGTCTTTTTCATTGTTTTATGCATATTATCATGTATGTGTACAACTAATTTCAATTTTTAGATGGTGTAAGATCATTGCACCTCATGTTTACACTATAACTTTTATTTTCTTTAATAAAATTTTTAGAGGTATGGGTTGGGATACTAACCTATGTCTAATACCCTTTTATCTATATTTATTATTCATGGATTAGTAAATAATTAGGAATATGGACCGACCAAGAAGGGTTTGGTGAAAATAATGATATGCAGTTTAAATATCATTAAATAAATAAATATTTCTTATTTAATAAAATAAAATTTAATAATTTGTTGGCTTGCGCATACCATAAAATAGTAATAATAATAATATAAGCATGGGTAATATCAAGAGAATAATATTAGATAAGGGTATTATATTAAATTATCTATATTATAATCCTATATCTACATATTCTAATGATATATCATTTTATAAGGTTGATTGATTGTTGTGTGAACAATGTTTCCTCTTATCAAAGTATTTCTCTCCAACAAAGAAAGATTTAGATATTTTCTCTCAAGCCCGAGAGAGTTCCACCACATCTTCCTTCTCACTCTCAATAATAAGAGACTAGAGATACAAAGGAGCATGATTGGATCACCATTGGAGGGATTATATTATTGGATCCTCTTGACATAATGATGCTTCAACCCAAATGAGATGATCAAAATAATCTTCAAAAAAATATTTTCCAAGACCGAGTTAATTCTTAATTAATTAAATTAATTATAAACTTATAGTACATTCCATGTAATTGTTTTTATATTATATTAAATACTTATTAATTTCTGCATAAAATTTAGAACTACATGTCATTTATGTTCACTACACACTATGTACTCTACATGCTTTAAAAGTAGGATGCATCATGTAACACAACACATATATGTGTGTCATTTATTGATAGCATAATCCATGTAATTACATGACACACTTTTCATGCTACATGTCGTGTGAGTGCAAAGTACACAACAAGAACCACGTCAGGTATTTTGAACACGTACATGTTGTGTACTTAATTAATTTTAAATAAAATTAAATATATATAATTTAATTAAAATCACATTGGATTAGAATCTCCAAGGTATATTGGATGGATATTAAATAAATAATTAATGAATTAATTAATAAAATTAATTCAATCATAATTTATCGTAATAATGAACTAATTGAAATGAACGCTAACCAATTATTTTAAATGAGTATTCATTTCATGTGTGGATGTTCATGATCTTAGAACGTTCTGGGATTGTGTGTGGTTTCTTTTACTTTAATTATTCCATGATTTGTCAAAAAATAATTTTATTAAATTGAAATGATATTCTGTGGTTATCCCTACCTCATTATGTAAGGGCTTATATGTCCACAATTTATTTTATGTTAACCCCACATATTGGTTTTATTCATCTATGTATGAAGTAAATTCATTATAAGGATAAATATCCAAAAACATAGATCCAGTTCAAGACGAAATTGAGGTGAAACCAACCCAGGTGATACACATGACACAAGTGGAATGGTGAAACTTGATCCACTACTACAAAAGAGGCATTTAACAGTGCTAGAATATTCCTTTATCAGTGCTAAAAATCATTGAAAATTTGAGTGTGTATGAGGATAAAAATTCACAAAGCACTAATAAATGGGGTGGTGGGGTGAAAGGCATTGATAAATGTGGTGGGAGTGCTACTAAAAGTTTCGTGGAAGCGCTGATAAAGGGGTCGGGCTCATGGACATTCGAAAAAACATAATTTCCCCCTCTTTAATAGCATTTCCTTTATCATCACTAAAAACATTGTTAAAGGTTCCCTTTAACAGTGCAAAAAAAGTGTTGTTAAAAGGGACCTTTAACTTTACTTTTTTTAACAGTGTTAAAGGGTGCATTTAACATTGATTTTTAGCACTAAGAAAGGAAACATTGTTAAATGGGGTAAAATTATGTTTTTTAGATGTCCATGAGCCCGACCCCTTTATCAATGCTTCCACAACACCATTAATAGCTCTCCATAACCATTATCAATGATTTTCACCCCACCACACCTTTTATAAGTGCTTTGAGAATTTCCAACCGCATACATGCCCACCTGGATTCGATCCCTACACCTCTCATTCGAAGATGGAAGGCTTTTACAACTACACCATGTTTTTTTGTTGTATGTTTAATGATATTTCTATATGTATATACATATATATTTATATATATATATTTTATTCATATATTTATATAATTATTTTTAAATACATTTATACAATATATTTTTGTGTCATATATATGTACATATATTTATTTAAATATATTATATATTATATATTTTATTCATTTACATATTCTAGAATATAGTATAAATATATAACTTTTTATTAATACACACATATTTGTATATATAAACATTATAAATATATTTTTATACTATAAAAAATGGTTAGATATTATTTCAAATACATTTTTTTGAATATGTATTGATTTAAATATATTAGAATATACATTTTTACGTAAATATGTTGATTTATGTATTAATATGAGTGATTTATTATAATTAAATATAATAAAACATGCATATATTTAATTATAAATAAAATTTCATTGAGAAAAAATGATAAAATTTAAAAACTATAATATCAATATGAATATAAGACCTGAGAATAAATTAATTCTCCATAAATAAAGGCAATAATACCCCCTTAAATGAGGCTGAAAATCCATCAAATATTAAAAAACTGGGATACCCCAACTAAAAACTCTATTTTGGAGGTCTTCTGGGCCTTTTTTGGCCTTGAAAATGTGATAAAGGTTTACCAATGTTAGTGAGGGTGTAGATCTAGTTGAAATCTTTGATTTGATATGTGGTAGATCCTAAACGGACACCCGGATCAAAAGTTATGCCCGTTTGAAGTTAAAGTTATGTTTTCAACTTATTTTAGATCTTTTTTTTAATCTTTTGATTTTTTTAGTCTTAAAATTGATATTAAATGACCATTACCCGATAATAATAATCAAATTTTTAATTAAAAATATTTTTTTAATTATTTGTAGGAAAGTTTCACTAAATATGTTATATATTAAGTGTAAATGCCTATTTAACTTATCTAAAACACATTTTAAAAATATATGTTATATTTATATCAATATAAATACATTTATATATTAATATATTATTTTTAATGATTTTTTTGAAATATACTATTATCAACAATACAAAAAAAAGTGCTGATAATGGGGGTATTTATCAGCGCTTCTAAAAAAGCGATGATAAACTACCCCTTTATCAGTACTTATTTATAAGCCTTGATAAAAGACCCCGTTTGTTAGTGATTTTTAAAAAGAATTGACAAAGGGTGGTCCTTGATCAATGATTGTAAAAAAGTTCTTATAATGGTCCCCCTTTAACAGCTCTTTTTTTATCACTAACAAAGAGGGTCTTTAACATCGCTTTTAGCAAGCGCTGTTAAATCCCTAGTTCTAGATAAACCAAGTTCGGTAGTAGTGAGCTAAGATCACCTTAAAGAGTTCCCCCCCAGGGTCTATAGTCTTTTAATTATGCTCTGAATAAACAAACAGTTAGTTAAAGCTCATGATCATGAAACATTTTATTTATTTTATTTCTATATGATTGTAAGGACTTGGCCTTAAACATTACATATTCTAGTGATTTTAAAACTAGAAATCACTTTCTTTTCCCAAATATCTTTTAGGATTGTAGTTATATAGAATTAGTACATACTACTACAAAGTAAACTCATACATTACAAGAAGACACTTATACTTAGTATCTATTTTTTCTACCAATTGAAACCCTTTTAAAATAAAACATGTTTTCTTTTCATGGAATATCTTCACAATTTTCATCATTTCCTCATCCTCATCCCAACTAATTATTTACCCTATGAAAAAAATTTAAAAACTTGGGATGAGAATAAAAATACCGGAAAGGGACATAAAAATAATTAAATAAATAAACTGTTAGTCCAATAAAAACATTTTCAAAAAAATATACATTTTTATTCAGAAAAAAAGGAATCATCTTTTCAAAAGGATAAAAATATTGTCTTTTGAAAATAAATCAATTTTCATGAAAACTAATTAGAAAGAATCTAAAATATAAGTAACTAACATGAGAGATCATTTTATATATCACTCTTACAAATGGAGTAACTAATATGGCCATCTCCAAATCTAGAGTACCTAGTACATTTGAGATTATAATATAACCACATATCCTTGGTTTATAACGGAATCACCCATCATTGGTTAAAAACATAACCACCCATCCTTGTTTTATCATAGAACCACCTGTAATTGTTTTATAACATAACCACCCATAATCATAAACAATTCCCAAGAACCATATCAAAATAATAAAACATTAATTATTACATCATAACAATATTCTAAAGGAAAATAACCTTTTCATTATGAAAACACATATTTTTATAAAATCTCTGCATTTATAATAGAAAACATTTACTTTGAAAATAACTATTTAAAATTGTAAAGTAAGATTCAAATCATTAAGTCTTCAAGGAATTGGGAAATTCCGTTCATTTCATATAAGTTAAAAAAAATATTCTTTTTGACTTTTATAAAAAGAAACATTAAAGAGTATTTTTAAAGGAAAGTCCCTTACCCCAAGTCAGATTTTTCACATATGTCATTTATCTTCATAAATGATAAACTTAAGTTAATTATTTAATTTATTGAGTACCTTTTTCAAGTTTATTATTCCTTTTATATCACTCATTACCATGCTATAACAATTAATAAATTATTTAAGTTCATGTCAGACATTTTGACGATATTCGGTACATGAGTTCAAAATGACTTTGGTATGATATCTATAATCAAAGTGGTCATTAGTAAATAATATCAAGAATAATTATCATGAAATAATTATCATTTTTATACATCAATTATAATTTTAAATATATCAATTAATATGGATATAAAAAATGAATTATGTTATTGTAGACACCATGAAATGTTTTTTGTTCCCTTTTCCGTAGAATTGAAGATGTGAGCCTAACATAGACAAAAATGCTACTTTTAAGTAAAAAATACATCTTTATGGAGGAAGAAGGAATGGACAATATTTCCATATGTCTCAACCCAAAAATTAATTGACTATGCTTGAAAAGTTCACGGTGCGATTATCCATTTGTCATGGGGGTCAGTGATGGTAGCGAAGACACCGAATCAACACTGATCCTAAGTTGGGGTGTAGGGGTTCTACCCCCACGGTATGAAGAATTATGTTAAATAAGGGGGTTTGACTAGCCCCCCTATGTGGTACACCTATTCCAAGCACCTACTAATACCACCTGTGTGCCAATATGCCAGTACAAGCTCTGCCTTCACAATCCAGAAGGTGCAACCCCCTATACCGAGGACCTATTTTGAGGACCTACAGCAGGGGACCGGCATAGCTATGTAATTTTCACACCCCTACGTTGGGATCTATATTGAAAAGATACTCCCATGACCTATGCTGATAAATTCCCTTCGACTAGGTCCCCTCCTTACCTACTAATAGGACCCTTGGTCTCCCCATTTTCAAGTCCAAAAAGTTATAAGAACTCTCAATGATCCCATTGCATAGATCCTTCACCTAGGTCTCAAATTTTTTTTCAGGTAGCTCTCTAAATCACATGAGAATAGTGAATCAAAATGGATAAGCAAGACCAAAGTACCTTCAGGGTATAAAAATACAAGATTCATGTTTAAGGACCCTCCTTCCATAAGAAGAATTCGTCTATGAAAGGTCCTTTACTTAAGAAAAAAACCTATGTGAGACTCTTCTAAGGACATCAAGGTACACCCAGGGTGCTTAGGTTAAAGACTTACCCAAGTGTTTTTATCCTAGTAGTCCATTTCCCAAGGATTATTAAGATTTAATAGGCTAAATTTTCCTGTGTAAACCACTTATATTCACTCCTATGACTTTCACGACATACCTACATGGCATGCATATGCGACACACCTACACCCATGACCTATGCGAGACAACCTTCTAGCCCTCTTCTAAGCCACTCATGGTAGGGCCTCTCCTTCCTTGGTTCCCTTGTCTAAAAGGGAATAAGTTGAAACCTCCACCAAGACCTCATGATCTATTAAACCTTTGGGAAAGTCACATCAATGTGTCTTACATTTGGGTTTATATTTATACAATCATAGGTTTCCCACATATGTTTTATAAGGGATTCAGGCTTCTTGAGATGTATGTAGGTTTATATATCTATAGTCACATGGACCCTTACCCTAAAGATAGTGTTGAGGAATTTCTTGTCTCTAATTACAAGGATATGACATTTTCCTTCCCTTCTCATATCTAAGACTTGGAGCCTACGATCCTTGGTAGGAGGGATCCTTTGAAAAATAAGAAGTATCCCTCATTTCCTGGGATCATTTAGGGTATCCCTCCTAGAGTAATTCCTTATCCTTTTGGGACAGACTTAATGACCTTCACCTCTATTTCACATTGAAAGTTTTATTGCTCTGCACCCTCTCCCCCCATCGCCACGACCCCTTCCACCATAGTACCATCCTTTTACACCAGCAGAGAAGGAAAAGTGTGTGAATTTGTTGATTTTTTCATAAACTATTATTTCTAACATCTATCATGACTCAAGTGGGATTAGAGACTTCTAATGATCACCACATGTGCACAATACACCTGACCGAATATACTATGAGAACACTGATTCCACCATAACTGGGATATAAAGGAATCCTTCCTAAGGCTTGATATCCATATCATATCATCATTAAAATGAGAAACAAATCTTAATTCTATTAATCCAGGCATCCTTATCAGGAGTAATCCCCAAGTTCAGCCCCCCAAATCTCCATGAGTGAGCACACTCATCATGGACCCTACCATTACTGGGAATCCTCCTTATGAGTAAGCACAAAATTAAGTTATCATATCATCATGAGTCAATACATCACTCATGATACCTTTTTTGGGGCATACTCTTTAGGAATAATCCCCAACATAATCTTATCAAAGGGCCATACTCCCCAAAAAGATTTACCGAAATACATGGGATTTGATTCCCATCTAAATAGGATATATAAGAAGCCTCCTTGAGGTTCAAAACCAACATCACAAATAGACCATGTTCTATCTATTCCACATTCCCAATAGGGTCTAGTTCAACTTGGAATCCTATATCCCTTTACAAGTTCCTTGGGCTGCTTCAGTATAAGTCCTACACCAAACATTGACTAGGAACCTTATGCCTAGATGTCATTACCACGTGATGTTAAACTGTATGGTTAGGTCCTTATCTCATGACCTTAAAAGGTATGATGTGTCCCATTAAGTGGAACCAAATTATATGGGTTCTTATTCCTTTCACAAGGATATGTAGGTAGCTCTTCTGTGGTTTCGATCCCAACATCAAAACAACTTCCATCTCCCTGGATGATGATGAACTCCAAAGTAACCCTCCATCTCCCTGGATGACGATAAAATCAAGAGTAACTCTTGTTTACCTAGATGAAAACAAATTATAGATCACCCCACTATGAGGCTTTAAAACTGGCATCGTTATAATAATAACCAAAGTATCTCTAAGTAGTATACTAAATGATACCATTGATGGAGAATCTAGGATACATACAGATATCTACATTGACAAGGAACCTCAGATACAAATAGATGATCCTCAAATTCCATTCATGATAAAACTTGATTTCTAAATTTCAAGGGAAACTCATGTCATACTTGGTTAATTAATAAAGGATTCATGAACATATCTTAAATCTATAAGAGAGTCCAGAGTAGGAAATAATTCCCCCCCAAAAGGCTGTGATGAGCCCGACCTCCCATCCTCTCGACGAATGATAATTCTTTAGAGTAGTAAGTCAAAATACCTAATGAACACTTGACTTTTTAAAGCATTTCCTTTTGGATAAATAACCGTTTGGTGTTTCTAGTTCCATAAACAAATTCGTTGGAAACCGTTCAGAAATAGTGATTTTTAAAAATAACACACATTCTGGGGAAACATAAAATAGTGAACCCAACGTGAATAACTCAATTATGTGATTTCCTTAAATAAAAGGGATGTACTTATTAGTATCTATCAAACCATTCTATTTCTTAATGAATTCACATTTTTTTGTAGAAACGGTTACAATCTTGGAGATGGTAGGCCCCACATACGCATGAGTAACGTTCCTATTTTTCAATGATCATTATGGAAAGAAGTTAAGTATCACTTTATCTTTATATAATGATCATAATATAATCATATTAATTTTCTAAATATACTTATATATATCATTCATGTTATGTGATGACGAAAAACAAACCATATTGCATTGTAGAGGTGGTTGTCCCCACGTACGCACGAACAACAATATCATTATCAGTGCATGGAAAAGTAAGAATGTAAATGATATATTAATTTTTAAGAATTATAAATATGTCATGAATATCATATATATAAACATTAATTCCATAATTATAACCATTCTTGAAGTACAGTGATGGAAAATGAATTACATCGGTTCACAAGACGGTAGTCCACGTACACACAAACAATGAATTATTTTCCCATTTGATGGAATTGGATATGGATATTGGTAAATACACTAACATAATAACATCTCAGAATATGTAATATACTTTATTTATTATTTTATCATGGTTGAATAATATTTGAGGGGGGTGAAAGAAGAAATAAAACAGAAAATATTGATTAAAAATGATACCTCTTCTTTATACAATTTCCTTTGCTTAGCACCTTAATAGCACTAAGGGTGGTGTTATGCCAAAAATAATAACTATTGAATGATTTTAGAGATTATATTAAAGGACTTTTTTAGTTATTTTCTGAATTAAAAGAGTTTTTAAGTGTGTTGAAATGAGAAGAAGGGGTGTCCTTTTAAAGGAGAGGGGAATGAAACTCTTAGAATTTCTCAAAATATTAAATTAATATAAATTAATTTTCAATTCCAAGTAGCTCCAAACTTTTCTATTTAAAATATGAGATGATTATGGGTCTAAATACATTAATTAAATAAATATTAGATAAGTTTTGACTAAATTTATACCCTTATCTTTTGGTTTTAATCCTTATTTAACTCCTTTAATTATTATCGTGATAACATATATTTTTACTCTTTATGAGTTAATATAGTTACTATAAAATAAAAAAGAACCATAAATGAATCATGGATGAAATTTTTAAAATTATAAAAATAATATTTCAGAATATAATATTATTATTAATTTTATATCATTTACTAAAATATTATTTATTTTAAAATATCCTTAATGTCAATTTTTATACTATTCATTACTTTGACTTTTAAAAATATCAAAAAAACAAGATAACTTCAAAAACAATTAATACATCCATAACATGTAAAATTCATATATAAATTTTTTGGATGGAATTAATTATCTCAAATTATATTTATTTTAATTTTTTTAAAAACATTCATTTGATATTCCCATTAATGAAATAATTATTGCATCAACGTTGTGTCATAATTCTCTAAAAAATATAAATAAATTAACATGATGTAGATAAATATTTTATATTTTAATATTACTATTTATATTTGAATTTATCTTCTAGATTAACCTATATTAAAAATGATTTATTTATTAAAAATATGAGTATGACATCTTTGACTTATCTTTAAATAAAGTATTATAAATGTCATACTCTTATCCCAGTGGCTTCAAAAGTCATAAATAAATTTATATCATAAAAATAAGTTTATTAAGTTAAAAATAGACACTTAGATTCATTAATAAGCTACTTTTGAACCCATGTGGACACATAAGATATATTTAAGACAAAAAAATGACATTTTGTGACTTTATTTTATTTAAATAATATATAAATCATTTTCATGGACAATTGTCCATTAAGAAACTTAATTTCGATACTTTGGTGTAAAGGGTCGAATTATATTCATCTAATAAATTATTTTCAAGTGTTATATTCCTTATCATTTTATTTTTTATCCTAAATTACTCAATTTACCCTTTATTATGGTAACAAAAATTACTAAAGTTGCTATTCAAATTAATAAAAAATAAAATACACCTATTTACTAAATTTGTACCTAATAAATCCAAATATGAGATCCATTTTTAAAAATTAAAAACAAATAAGTTAAAGATTTTAATTTAAATTTAATATGGAAAAATGCAATGAAAAACAATTTTTTTTTAAAAAATGAAAATTTTAAATTGAAAAATGTTTTTATACTAAATTCAAGTATAAAATACATTTCAGAAAACATAATTGAATTATTTTAATTCAAAATGAACTAAGTAAAATTTACAACCAATAAAAAAACATATTTTATTTTATAAATAATTTGAAAAATATAATTTTGAATAAAAATCAGTATTTTTCACTATTCATTGAAAAATCAAAATTTTTAGTAAATTATCAAAATTTCACCATAAGAAAATTTTGATATGATGATTTAAAAAATTAATGTCATTTTATTAAATTATGTTTCTAAAATATTAATAAATTAATTGTATTTTGTTTAAATAAAAAGTAATTAAAATCATTTGTTAAGAAAATATAATTTTGAAGAATAAAATTTCTTTTCTAAAAATCTAGTACTTTTTTCAAAAGAATAAAAGAATACATTATAAATGTTCAAGTACATTAAATATTTCATAATTACATTAATATTATTCATTCCCTCCAATTTAATGTCTAGGTTATAATGATCACAGTTAAATAATAAGATTCCATTGTTCATTTAAGTTATGTGTTATGTATCTTGTATTCTATTGAACGTAGTCTTTCTTTTTAAAATCTTAGGATGTTACATTATCCCCCTATTGAAAATTTCTTCCTCAAATTTTTTAATTCAGGATTGATAAATAAGGTTATACTTTTCAAAATATCTTTATTGAAATCCCACATCAGAAAAAGAATAATAAAACTTCCACTTAAAAAGAAAGAAAGGGAAGTACGATGGTTAACTAAGTTTCCATGTAGGAGTACACAGACATGGAAGAAAAAAACTAAATATAAATACTAATATAGAGAGATATAGAACATGATCATGGAAAAATTAACCATCACAAGACCATAAATATGTGATGGTTTAAAAGGACATTGATAAAAGTACATAGATAACATTTTTTTTTCAAACCCTTTTCATAAAGTTAAGGATATAATTTTTTATCTAAAATAAGAAGGTAAGGAAACATACTTAATTGAAAATTATAGTTTCATAATTTAATCAATTTCTACCAAAAAATCATATTTTTCTCCAAATAAATAGTATTCAAGATGATATTTTTCAAACATGAAGCACTAGAATCAGCTTTTAGAAAATCAAATAATCTAAAAAATATTAACTATTTGTTTCTCCTATCTTGAAACATTAACCAATAAAAAAATTTAGGATAAGATAAGATAATCCCCAAAATAATAAACATCTAGATGAAGAAAAACTAATTTTAGTCTCTAAAATTAAACATTAATATCCAAAGTTAAATATAGATCATTCAACTATCCTTAAAATTACTCAAAAAATAATCCATACTAAGATTTAAACCCAATAATAAGAAGGATATGATCACATAGACTTCCATGATATATTTGAACATTTATCACCAAATAAAATCAATTACTCTTGAAGTCTCATACCAAAATGTAATTTCCTTAATAAGATAATCTCTAAGATATGTTAACCATTTCCATAAATAACATGAATCACTATAAATTCACAATAAAATCATATATTCTTCCAAAATATAATTCAACCTTTATTACTGAAATAAAATATCATATTATTTATCTTAACTTGATCATATAGGGTAACCAAAATAGTGAACGTCTTTTAAAATAACATTAATCGCTTCATTACTAAATAATTTTCCAATCCCATGGTTATCTATATCATAAAAATTATATCCCCAAAATAAAATTAATCTTCATCTATAGAATATTTTAGATAAAAATAAAAAAACATACTAACCGGGTCTTCACGTAGGCTAGTGGTAGGCGATTCAACCTTGTCTCCCTTTGGTTGTGGTTTCAATTCCCACGGCCTTGCCAGATGTGATGGGTTGTCACCCATCCTGTAGGTTGTCCTTTTTTTAAAACTATGTTATTATAATCCTTATAAAATTATAAAAATTTTAGAAACATCCTCAGAAATAAACCTAATATGCTTTAACCTCAAAGGTTACCTTTTAACTTTCATTTTGCATCCCAAAATGTAATAGCCCACAATTATGTCAAAATTGATTCTCTCCAAAAATTATTTATTCAACTTAAAATTTCAAAACTTAAAACCTCAAAAGGGGTTTCTAAGACACTGAAATTATTATAATCCTAAAAATTGTAAACCCATGATGATATCCATAACTCTTTAGAAAATTTCCAAATATTCAAAGTTATCAAAACCCTGCTATGATACAAACTGTAAGGAAATGACCTTAAACATTATATATTTTAGTTACTGTAAAACTAGAAATAAATTTCTTTTCCCAAATATATTTTAGGTTTATAGTTTTATAGAATTAGGATATATTCCAAAAAAGTAAACCCTTACATTATAAGTGTACACTTATACTCAGTATCCATTTTTTCTATAAAATGAAACCCTTTTAAAGTAAAATATGTTTTCTTTTCATGTGATATCTTCACATTTTTCATCATGTCCTCATCCTCATCCCTACTCATACTTTACCCTATGAAAAACTTTTAAAAATTTGGGATGATCATAAAATTCTCAGTATGGGACATAAAAATAATGAAAGAAAGAAACCATTAATATTGTGAAAACCTATAAAACCATTTTCATATAAACATACCTTTTTATTCAAAAAAAGGACCATTTTTTCAAAAAGATCAAAATATTGCCTTTTTAAAATAAATGAATTTTCATGAAAATTAATCATAAAGCATATAAAATATAAGTGGGTAAATTGGGATATCATTTTACATCCAACTCTTATTAATGGAGTAACCAATATGGCCAACCTTCAACTCTGGAAGACCCAATGCATTTGATTTTATAACATAACCACCAGTTATTGGTTTCTTATGAAACCACCCATCATTGGTTAATAATGTAACCACCCATCCTTGGTTTGTCACAGAACAACCCATCATTGGTTTATAATATCACCACCCATCATCATATAAAATTACCAATAACTATATTAGAATCATAAAACATGAATTCTTACTTCATAAAAATATTCTAAAGGAAAATAACATTTTCATTTTGAAATCACGTATTTTTAGAAAAGATGCGCACGTAAAATAGAAAACATTTACTTCTAAAATAACCATGTAAAATTTTAAAGTAATATTTAAATTATTATAGCATCATGAAAGTGATATATTCCATTCATTCCATATATGTTAATAAAACATTATTTTTGAATTTTGTAAAAAGAGACATTAAAGTGTATTTTTAAAGGAAAGTCTCTTACCTCGAGTTTGATTTGTCATGTATGTCATTTATATTCCTGAATAATAAACTTATGTTAATTATTTAATTTCTTGAGAACATTTTTTAAGTTTATTATTCCTTTTATATCACTTATTACCATGTTATAACAATTACTTAATTAACTAAGTTCATGTCGGACATTTTTAACGATATTCAGTACATGAATACAAAATGACTTTTGTATGATGTCTATAGTCAAAGTGGTCATTAGTAAATCATATAAAAAATAATAATCATTATTATAAATCAATTATACTTTTCAATCCTTCCATTAAATATGGATATAAAAAATGAACTACGTTACAATCATAGATATGACATGTTGTATGTATGCATGAGTAACGTTTCCATTTTTCAATGATCATTATAAAAAGAAGGTAAGTATCATTTTATATTTATATAATTATAATAATATAATCACATTAATTATATAAATATACTTATATATATATATTTCATGTGATTTAGTGATGAAAAATGAATCTCATCGCTTCGTGGAGGTGGTAGTTCACACGTACGTACGAACGACATTATCATTTATAGTGCATCGAAAAGTAAGAATATAAATGATATATTATTTTTCATAATAAAAAACATGTCATTAATATCATATATATAAAAATTAATTCCATCATTATAACTAGTCTTGAAAGATGATGATGGAAAATGCATTACATCGGTTCACAAGGTGGAAGTCCTCTATACACACTAATGATGAATTATTTTCCCATTTGATTGAATTGAAGATGGATATAGGTCATGAAACTAACATAATAAAAAAATAAAAAATAGAGGATATTGAATTTATTATTTTATCATTATTTAAGAATATCTGAGGGGTGTGAAAGAAGAAATAAAATAGAAATTCTTGGTTAAAAATGACACCTCTTCTTCAGACAATCTCCTTTTCTTAACACCTTAAGACAACTAAGGGTGGTTTTATGCCTAAAATAATACATATATAATTAGGGGAGGTATTATAGGAAAGTATTTGGGTATGGATAAGATGAAATAAAAGGGGTTTTAAGTGTGATAATAAGGGGTTCCCTTTTATAAGAGAGGGGGGATCACTCTTGGAATTACTCAAAATATTAAATTAATATAAATTAATTTTCAATTCCAAATGGTTCCAAACATATAAATTTAAAATATAAGATTATTATAGGTCTAAATAACTTAATTAAATAAAAATTAGATAAGTTTTGTATAAATTTATACCCTTATCTTTTGGTTTTAACCCATATTTAACCCCTTTAATTCTTACTGTGACAACGTCGTTTTTTACTCTTTAATGGTTAATATAGTTACTATAAAATGAAAAAAGACACATAAATGAATCATGTTTGAAAATTTAAACCATATTCTAATAATTTGGATGAATATAAGTTTTTTATGAGTTTTATTTCATTTAATAAAATATTATTTATTTTAAAATATCATTAATGTCAATTTTGACACTATTCATTACTTTGACTTTTCAAAATATCAAAATTACAAGATAAATTCAAACAAAATATTTTAATAAATCCATAAAATGTTAAAAAAATCTATAAAATTCATGGATAACAATAATTATCCTAAAATATATTTATTTTTATATTTTTAATAACATTTATTTGATATTCCTATTAATGAAATAATTACTGTATTTGCGTTGTATCATAATTTTAGGTAATTATTACATATATAAAAATTATAAATCAATTCCCATGATGTAGATAAATATTTTATCTTTAAAATTAATATTTATAGTTGAAGTTATCTTCTAGATAACACTATATTAAAATTTATTTATTTATTAAAAATATGAGTATTACATTTTTGAATTTTCATTAAATAAAATATTATAAATGTCATACTCTTATCCAAGTAGTTTAAAAAGTCATAATTAAATTTATATCATGAAAATAAGTTTATTAAGTTAAAAATGGAGACTTATAATAATTGATAACCTACTTTTTTTCCCATGTGAAAACATAATATATATTTAAGACAAAGAAAGTCAAATTTTGTGACTTTCTTTTATTTAAAAAATATATAAGTCATTTTTATAGAAAATTGTCCATTAAACAACCTAATTTCCATCCTTATGTGTTAAGGGTCTAATTATATTTTTAAAATAATTTTTTTCAAGTTTTATATCCCTTATCATTTTATTTGTAACCTAGATTACTCAATTTACCCTTTACTGTGGAAATAAAAATTACTAAAGTTACTATTCATATTGGCCAAAAATAAAATGAAAAAAATTACTAAATTTGAACCTCTTGAATTAAAATATAGAATAAAATTTTCAAAATAAAAAAAAAGATAAATTTCAAAATTTAATTTAAATTTAATACGGTAAAACATAGTGAAAAAACATTTGTTTGAAAAAATTCTATTTTTAAATTTAAAAATGTTTTTATACATAAAATCCATTTAAAAATCCATAAATAAATTATTTTAAATCAAAATTAACAAATGAAAACTTAAAATTAATCTAAAAAATAATTTTACCTCGTAAATACTTTGAAAATTTTAATTTTGAATTAAAATCAATATTTTTGACCATTTATTGAAAAATCAAACTTTTCAGAAAATTATCAAAATTTAAACATAACAAAATTTTGATATACTAATTTAAAAAATAAATTAAATTTTATAAAATAAATTTTATAAAATCTCTAGTAATTAATTATATTATTTTTACATAAAAACCAATAAAATTCATTTTTGAAGAAAATGTATTTTTGATGAATAAAATGATTTTCTAAATATCTAGTGCTTATTTAAAAAGCATTAATTAATAAATTAGAAATGTGTAATACCATTAAATGTTTCATAATACTATTAATACTATTTATTACCACCAATTTAATAGCTAGGTTATAATATTTACATTTAAATAATAAGATTCTATTGTTCCTTTAAGCTTGGTGTTATGTATCTTGTACGCTATCGGACATAGTCTTTCATTTTAAAATCTTGAGTTTTTACACTAATAAATGGTTTATTATATTAATGAAATACGACAATCAAAAAAATAATTGGATAAAATTAAAATATAGAATTAAAATAAATGTACTAAGTGTAAATATTTTGTCGATACGTGATTTATTAAATAAGTAAAATCCAATTGATAGTAAAGAGACATGTAAAAGATAAAATAAAAAATTTATGTATGATGAATAAAACACATTAATTAAATGTTAATTCACTAAGACTTATAGAATCTGAGTTAATATTGACCCATATTTTATGTTTTTATTCAATCCTTTGTTATGGGGAAATTTTAATTATCATAAAGCCTAAACAAATATGGTGAGTTGACTTAACCAAAATTATTTTGGATTTAACAGCCTTTGTTTATCCAATAAAAAGTTGGAGGCAAGTGTTGAGGAAATCTAAGTAAGGATTTCAGGATTGGGGAGTCCACTTAATGGATTCAGAAGATGAAAACCCATAGTTTGAGAGACCACTTACCTAAATAAATTCTTATAATTTACTTGTACTTTTTTAGGGTTATAAGAAGATAAATATGGATCCTTTTCACTATAATTTTTTCATTAAAGGAAAATCCAAGTCCAATGGTAAGGAATATTGAGACATGAAAAATAGTGGGATAATAATAATAAAATTAAAATTATTACATCTCACAGAATTTGAAATCAAATAAATCACTATTAATCTTTTTAACTATTGTAGAAAATAAAATAGCAAGTTCATTGACCCCAGTAACACTATGATAATTCCTTGAACTAGTTAATGTCCTTATAGGCATAAATTTCTGAAAGTAGGTATAGATATTTATAACTAATTTACTATGGAAAATTTATTCTATGTGTTGGAATCCCCTATCCTTGACCTTTCTGTTAAGTAACCGAGTAATGAGGATCTCTCTATCTTTGAGAAGAACTAGAATGATACACTGGATATCAAGTGTTTGATGTTATATTCATTATCTAGTGAACTTCAAAGGTCATATGAGTCTATGGTAACATACACTATACTCATCCATATTTGTGATCTTTACTATGAGAGGGTAATACAAGAGTGATATAAGATTTCCAAGGCACTCTTTATGAGTAGAATTGGATAGGGTTAACTAGTTGGTCCTCACATTATAAAAATTATTGGCTAAATTGAGAAACTAATGATTCTTGGGTTTAAGCTACTCACAGAATTGTGCACACATTTCATAATGAATCATTACCTAAAATGTTCTCTAGATTTATTATGAATTATAATATGAACAATATTGAGAAGTCTCTCTTTGATATCCTCACTATGTTTCACCAATTTGATATGGACCTGAAACAAAAAAAAATGTTCTTATGGAGAATAAGATGAGGGGTAAATATATAATCCCTAAGACTAATACTAAGTATAAATCTTATTTAAAACACCCTTCCAATTGTAGGAACTTCAAGGGGAAAATAATGAATTATGGTTTTCTTTTCATAGCATGTATAAAGTGAGGTCATTATAAGAGAAACTAAAATAATATGAATTAGAAGTTACTAATTCAAGTATATCAATCAAATTTAACTCTTCTATATTACTTATTTTGTATTAAATAAATTGTTTTTTTACATATGGGTATTGAAAAACATAAACTAGTATGTAAAAAATATTAATAGAAGAAATACGTGTTCCCTAAAAGATAAAGAATGGTGTTTCCTAGAATAGTGTATAGTAGTGTGTGACTTCATGATTTCTTGATAGATTCAAGTTAAAATATTATTTAGTATTATTACAAAAAACTTTTATCTTAGCCACCATTTAGAAACAATGATACATTATATCATTATGTAATAGATATTTTTTTGGTATTTTCATTATCATCCTATAGTTTAGTTATTCTTGAATCACATATATTTTAAATTAGTAATCAATTATAAATATAAATATAAGACTTTGAATACCTCATTGTTGAAAGATAATTATTTTCAAAGTAAAACCAATAGTAGTTGAAAATTTTATGTCCAGAAAGATGATATAGTCTCTTTTAAGATAATATTCTTGGTATACCAATAAACTTACTATTTAATTTTTGATAAGGAAACCTTTAGAAATAAGGGTACACCACAAAGCTACTAGAGATAGTTCAGAAAAACTATAATTATGCGGTAAGTTCATATACTTCACGATATTCCTTTTCAAGATATTATGAATTATCAGTAAATAAATAAATACACTTGGTAAAAGATATAGGATCCTCTAGGCTATCTTTTTAGAATGTATCATAACTATGTATTCATTGATAATTAATATATGGAGTGATGGTAATCCAAAACTTGCATTACCTTATACATAAAATTATTTATAGTTGTAAAATTGGATAAATAAAATAACTTATATGTATTTCAATTATCCCATAATTTCTTCTAAGTAAAGTTTGGAAAATAGTAGTACCATCACTAACTACATGACAACTAAATTAACTAATGGATATCATATTAACTTTAATATGATAAAGAATCCATAATTTATAGTTACTAGTGTTTAATGTGAATCATTTTTAAAAATATGTACTTAACTGAAAACGAACATCAATGAAACACTAAGTACATCTCTGTTAATAATCCTATAGCCACTAATGATAAAAATATCCCTTGTTAGTACAAACTGGATATCTTTCTATAAGTGGGAGTCACATATCTTTTTATATTGTGGTAGAAGACTAGAATTCAATGAATTCTTGGCTCCATATGCACATGAGTTGACATAAGAACATATAATTCACTAAGATTAGGGAGAGGATTTATTCCAAGATACACATACTATGTAGGAAATTAAAACAAAAGAATTAGTTTATATTCACTATTGTGGGTGATATATATATATATTATTTAATAATAAATACTATAATGAAGTAGTAAATCGAAACACACTAATATTGACAAGTATAAATGAATTCAATAATGGAATGTGTGTTACAAAATTTAGGGGCACTGTATTTTGGATATTTTTAGACTTGATACTATTGGCGATTATTCAAGAGAAACTATATATGGATGGTACAATTTGATACCAATAATGAATGATTTATTGTTAAAATGGATGTGTAATACATATTCTATGACAAAACATTTACATAAATTATCATGCTAAAATCCATTTGAATTATACTTGTCATAAAAATATTCTATGATCATTATATTTGGATATTTATTTTCAAGTCTAGTCTCCACAATGGAGTCCCTATGGAATACATCTACATCATATACCAAAAATTGATGGTAACCCTAATAAATTACAATTAGATATGTAAATTTCACATATCCCTTTATGGATAAAACCAAGCATATTTCTAAATAATATTCCTTTAGAAAGGAATATATCCATGTGTCTACATGTGGTCATTTTTAGTGATACTATTTTCAAGATAGATAAGTTAATAAAATGTAGAAGACAAATAAATTATCTTACTAGTTTTCTAAGACTAATCCATTTCTCCAATTATGACTTAAATTAACAGTCCAGATGTAGGGAAAAAGATCCACAATGGTAGACTGATGGGGTTTCTTATGTTAGTCATGGAACATATCTTAAAAAGATATAAAAAATCAAGACCAGACTATTTTCAAGTCACATGGAATATAATTTATCTATGAAAATGTGCATGGGGACATAACGAGATTATGAATAAAATTTTATAAACTTAAGTTCTAGTAATTTATCTAATATTCCATTATATGTCATGCTATTTGATATACATGTTTCATGGAGAGAAAACATCAAAAAAAACTAATGGAACCACATATACTTATAGATAGAACTATCCAACGGTACTTGAGAAAGTAAAAATAGATGAGTTCCTTGTAAAAATAGAAATGGGAATATTGGTGTTTAAGGGGATATAAATCCAATTTTCCTTTAGATCACTTATGACCTTGGATCACAGTCTAGCTAAAGTAATATGCAAGACATAATTATTACACCCTATAGTTGGCATATTTATAAAAACATTATGCATTACATATTATAATGAATCTTAATAAATAGTTTAACAATGATTTGTTCAATTTTAGTTTATATCAAAGTAGTAAGATTTTTATCATTATTTTAATAAATGATAACTATGGTATTATCTAAAATGTAAAATTTATGAAAAGGGGATAATAATTAGATACTTGGGTATATTAATAATTGATGGATTTTCTCAATGTAGTGGTGTCACGATAACTAGATTCTCCACAAAAACATGTAGCTATTATAATCCTAGAATTGGAAATGTGGGAGGCCCAGTAGCTATATCCATACTCATATAAATCATGTTTAACATATGGGAACTAGCCATTGATTAATAGTTAACTCTAGTTCAAGTTGGATTATGTTGGAGTTGGCTCCCTAAAACCAAATAATTTTTTATTTTATATTGTTTTCATATATTCATAGACTTGAATATTAATAAATATCTTTTGATATAATGATTCTTGTTCTATGTAACTTTAATTTGATAATGTCCTAGAATATCTATTGCACTGATAAGGTTATATAAATTCCCTATTGTGATGATAACCTCGAAGTGATATGATAATATTCTTAAATATTGTTCTATCGTCAGATAATATTCTATGATGGGACTCATAGTTTGTTGAATATCATGTGTGAATACTCATAAATGGATGAGATTTCATCTCATGAAGTTCACACTTGGTAATTTCAAAGATAAGAGATTACGAGAACAAACCCACTAATAGGAATTCCACATGTTTTCATATGATTGGATATTCATGTATGTGAATGTGTGTAATGATCCTTAGAATTTAATATTATTACTAAGGCATGTCATGAAACATTCACCTAGATGTATTAATGTAAACCATGATGACATATGTTCATAGTGAATTTGGGTATGTTGGGTGCATCATGAGTGATTTATTATTAATGAATAAGTCAAGGAATGATTTTCCCTTTCATCTTTATAAAAGTTGATATCTCAACCACTTAATTGAAATGGAACCATTATATTAAATTTCATGCTTATAGTGTATTTATGAGTTAATTTTAAGAATTAAAATGAATAATATTAAGTATATAGGTTGATGACATGAGTATGCGACCTTCTTGATGAAATATCATGGAAAATGGATTATATTACACCGTGAGAATTCATATATGGTTTTCATCATTTCAACACTAACTTCTTCCTCTTGGGTACCTTTACATGTTTCTAGATGCTAATGTTAGAATTTAGGAAAGTTATCCTCATGCCCTTGAGGAAAAATCCTAGAGGGTAACACACTTAGTATTTCCTATGATCTCAATTAAATTTTATTAATACATTTAATGGTAGAAATAAATATTATTCTCACTAAGAAATAAAATTTATTCAGGATTTATTGATCACACATATTTATTCACAAAGTGATAAATAATATTTATTATTACATAAATATTTATTTAGTTACATGAATATTAAAATAAATATTTATTCACAAGAATGTGAATATTATAAATATTTATTTATTTATTAAATATATAAAGTATTTATTATTTAGGGATTGTTAAAATTTTAAGAAGATGGACAGACCAAGAATGTTCTGAGTATGAGACTTATATGTGGGTCAAATATCATTAAATAAATAAGTATTTATTTATTTAATAATATGATATTGAATAATGCACTGGGTTGTGCATGCTATGTAATAATAATATTATTATTATTATTAGGATGAGTAATATTTAGAGAATAATATTAGATAAGGTCTTTATGTGTTATTATCTATATTATAATCCAATAGCCATATATTCTAATGATATATATTTTTGTAGGGTTAACCAATTGTTGTGTACTTAACGATTTCTATGCATGAAGCCTTTCTATCCAACAAAGAACACTATAGATATTTTCTCTCAATCTCAAGAGTGTTCAACCACCTCTTCCTGCTCACTCTCAATAATGAGAGAATATATATACAATCATCAAAATCATATTGGATTTAATGATTTTTTTTCATATGAATTCAAAGGATTGTGTTATGATAATCACAAAAAAACACAAGATATTCGATGTCTGTATGCTAACACCCGAAGTTTTGGATGACGATGTTCTAAGATCAATGGAGAACATATGGTTTACCTCTAGAGGGATTTTATTCTTGGATTATTTTGGCATAATGATGGTGCACCCCAAATGAGGGTTTGAATGATCAAAATCATCTTTGAAGAAATAATTTCTAAGAACAAAAAAATATTAATTAATCAAATAAATTATAAATTAAAACATGAGAAGATCTTACCTTACTGGTTCCATCCCTAATGTTTATTGATCTTTATATTTAATTCATTAGTATTTATGTTTATTTTCATGCAAATTTTGTATTATTTGTTGATTATGAAATAATCTAAGTTTCCTATAAGCCAAATAGGCACTTTTACCATACTTAGAACCTTCAATTTGTATCTGAGTGGTTACATTCAAGTTTATAATTATTCATTAATTGTTGATCATTTTATACATTTAAATTTAGTTTTCATTTCCACTTTATTCATTATTTAAATCCACATGTTGAGATATTTTCTTCTTCTTCTTCTTCTTCTTATCCATTCTCTTTACAATAACCAAGAATGAGTTAATAATATATGAAGAACATCCAATAACCCATCTAGAGGTGACACACAATTTGGAAGGTTACATGATGTGTAACTCCCCTATAGGTTGTGTAACCCCACATGGCGTGGTGGTCTTTTGGTCAACGTAAGAAATTAATTAATTAATTAATAAACACATTTATAATTAATACACACACAATATGTAATTAATTAATACACATGTGGTGTATAATCAATACACATTATGTGGTGGTCATGTAATTAATACACATGTAGTGCATTTATTTCATCAATGGATGCATTGTGTAATTAATACTCACGTGGTGTTTTTACTACACATGATGCAATGGTTTTATAATTAATACACACATGGTGTATTTAATAAACACGATGTGTGTTTCCTACCATCCATATAACCCCACATGACATGGTGTCGTGTGGTCAAGAGACACGATGTGTAATTAATTCTCACATGGTGTATAATTAATACTCATGTAGTGTGTAATAATCACGAGGTGTGTAATTAATTAATACAGATGTGGTATATAATTAATTAATAAAAAAGTTTTGTATAATTATTTAATAATCATTTGGTGTATAATTAATACACATTCCATGTGTAATTAATTAATACACATGTGGTGTATGATTAATTAATACACACGTGGTCTCATACCTATATATGTGGAATACATGCCAAGACAAGATGTACAATGCATAAATTAATTTATATGAAAAGGAAAAAATAATTATTCTATTAAAATAAATTAACACATGTTATCTGTATCATAAATTAATAGTACATGTTGTGTGATTAGTTTCATATTATATTAAATGAATAATTAATTTTAATGTAAAATTTAGAACTACAAGCCATGCATGGTCATTAAAACCATGTACTCTATGTGCATTAAAAGAAGTATATTATATTTAACACAACACGTGTTTTTGTGCCATTTATTGATAGTACACATCATGTAATTACATGCGACATCATGTATGCCACATGTTGTGTGAGTGAATAGTACATGATAAGGATGATGTAACAAACTGACCCAGGATACCATCTAAACCAACACCCGAATTGAGCCATCACTAGCTCAAAGTTTGTTCCCAATCTCCATAGGCTATCAATAAGTACCTGGGAATAAATAATAAAAAATGGGAATGATTTATCCTAATAAAAATAATCATAAAAGGATAAGAGTTGAAAGAAATTCCAAAAAAATCATTAATTGAGATATCCCGAATGGTCCGAAGGCCTTCATTTTTTATTGATTTTTGATAACCCCCCTTTCAAGGGATGAGGGGGAACCCTTAAAAGACCCTTAGGCTTAGCTATTACATTGCCCGTAGGCTTAAGAGACATTACATGACCCAAAGGTCTTAGGGAATTCAACCAGACTATAACTATAAGGAACTGCCCCTCCCCAGCATCTGAATCGTGATGGTAGATCTCCACCTTTGCATGGTCATCCACATCGTGATGGTAGAAAAAATATACCAAACCACAAAAATATCTATGTTCAGGTGATACAACACCACATGCACCTACACCAAAGCTTAAACACAAAGATATAATAATATCCATTTCCACAAGCAACCTTCTAAACCTATAATACATATAGGCATGAGCTAAAAATACCAAATGGTTTCCACCCATTGACCCAAATCATAATACTTTAAGAGAGAAGTAATATTATGTAGGTTTGAAAATAAGGATGAAAAATAGGTTTTATAAGTTTTCTTTAAATAATATAGGTATCAAACATTTTTCTTAGAAACACCCATTTTAAAAAACCAAGCCTTTATCTAAATAAAACTATAATTCATTTTCCCATGAAAAAAACATTCATAAATTTTAGTTTAATATAGTTTTAAGGGAACATTAAAGGAAAATTGGATATCATTTCATACTTTTCCAAATAATCATACATTGTAAAATACACACAAATCATCATCATGGAAACCAAAGGTGCTAAAGGGAAACATTATGGAAAAATTCTACATGGTCATTGATGAAGTAAAGTCTATGTTCCGATATTCAATAAACACATCAATAAACCACAGCCCAAATTACCATTCATACCCTATCCTAGGATAACCAAGGGGAACCCTTAGGTTGACCTATGTCCAACCTAATTCCACTAGGAAAAGGATTCAACCTCTTCTAAAGAAGAATCTAATATAAATCATGTTTGATCATAACATGAACCTTGGATTCAGGGAAAACATCCCCTATATAAGATTACTTTTAAGTAAAAGATTGGATATCTAGAGATATGATTAATAACAATGAATAATAGGATCATGCATTTGAAAAACTAGATCCAAGGACACTTGATTCATCCTATTCAATATAAGCATGGGCTGAGATCCCCAAAATCTCCTAATAATGTCATATGGTTTGAGACCCTAAAGTGAGGGTGAATGAATGAGGTGAGTGGGTGGAGTTTTTGGTTTTAAAATTAATTTATAGAATAATTAATTACCACTTCATTATTTGGATGCATGGTTTGAAAAACGGTGTGCCAATTGTGTTCCCCCTTCTAGGCTACTAGAAGATCTTTAGGGTTTGAACACATAGATTGAAAACATGTGATCTAACCATTCATGAACCCATTGACTCAAGTCATATGGTTTTAGGGGCATGCCTCATGGTTATAACTAATTGTGTGCTTAACCGTTAAACCTCCTCTAGAATACCAAAACAAGTGGAATGGTTTTTTGGAGATGGTGCACAATTTCCCCTAACAGTGTGATAACCATGTTATGTCTATAGCAGTCCAAAATTATGAGTAAAGACACCCAAAATAAGGGGTAAATCAAGATAGACTCAAAATTAAATAAAACCATAGAGTTATCCAAGAGAGGATGTGACAATTCTTCCCACCATAAGGATTTATTCCCCCAAAAATATTCATGGACATAGGTCAATCAAGAAGAAATAGGAAATACAATCCAAGATATACTATCAAGTCTGAAACACTCAACTCACTTAGGTGGAAATCAAAAGTGATTTAAATCTAGTACAATTAGGAAACTGAAATCAGAAGAAAACCACCCCAAAGTTTCCATTCACAAATATAGACATCCAAAGTAAACTAGAGAGGTGGTTTTGAAAAAGATGAGAAACTCTCCAAAGAAAACTTAATAGGTAACAAGCCTTCATAAACAGAACAAAAAACCCTCCACTACTCAATAATAATAAATAAAACCCTGAAACTCTAAAGCAACCTTGAAAGAACCTCACATGAAAGCCTCGTTCAAAGACACCCAAAAGGTCATGCAATAGGAAAAAAGAAAATAATTAGAAATGTATGAATCAATACATGACTCATCAAGAACTATATAGTCTATACATAGGTTAAGTGTGGGTAACCCAATACTACACTCCCAAAACACTAACTCCCAATAATTCCAATCAAAACATCATATCGTCAACAACAAAATCTCCTAGTATCCCCAACAATCATCCAATATTTATTATATGCAATATAAAAACATGACCTTTGGGACCACATAGGACCCATGTCATCATGAAAAAGATATAAACAAAAAATATCAAGGCATAAAAATTTCCAAAGAAACCACAATCCCATAGGGTATTGTCAATGGATCATGAGAGAAAATTAAAAAACATAGATTATCTCCAAATAATCCAATAAAAACTAATGGATAACTCACACTAGCCTCAATCAATAAGAGAAACTCACATTATTTTACAAAGAAATTTTCCAAAGAATACATGTAAAACAAAAATCCATTTCTTAATCCTACAAGGTCAAGAAAAAATAATTGCCATAGAAGAGAAGAACAACCTTCCAACATGAGAAATTAAATAATGGTTGTCTCCCTACCATGTTTGAATTTACCTTTGATTCAAACCTCATTAATTAAACTCATCAAAACAAGGAATTCAAACAAGAAGAAGAAAACATGAAATCCAAACAAACCGGATTCCTACATTAGAAAGATAGAATCTAAAAACAAGACTAGAAAAAATGGGACACCACCATATAGAAAATTGGGAAACTAAAAAGAAAAACACTGATTCCATAAGGTTTACAAGAGGAAAATAACTACCTCAAGGAAAACTAAAATAGTTTTTACTCTGATATTATGACCAAAAAGATGGATCGATGGCATGTTCCTATCATGGGGTGTGAAAAAAAATATTACCTAAGTTAAAATGTAGTATAGTGGTTACCCTAAGTTTTCTCTAGAGAGGAATGCACAACAATTTTTTTCTCACTAAAATTTGAGAAAGAAGAATAAGTTGTTTTTGAATTTGATTGATTTTAAAAAGAAAGAAAGCAATTTAAATTAGGGTTGAAAACTAATGGATGAAGAGAGTGATGGGGTCATGGTAGGATAAATTTTTTCAATTTCATCATAGTAAAAAATATCATTACATCACTCATCCTATTGAATGATAAATGAAAGACTCCTAAATCAATTTATCAATCACACTTGGTTGAAGAAAGAAATGGAACCCACTCCTATGTGAATAGAAGTTCAAAAAAAATTCCTAAACAAATAAGGAAAGTCCATATCGAGAATTTTTTATCCTTATAAATATAGAAAGGATTCACTAGTTCCACACATGTTCCAATGATTACTAGACACTCACCACCTAACACAACATGCTCGATTGAGACAAATTTCACTATACAGAGGAAGTTAAAAGTTCTTCAACCAAAGATATAAATAATGAATATACCAAAACCCAAAACACAATCACATTAAGATAATTGGTAACCAATGAAAATAGAATAATTTAATAGAAAAGATAGTTTTATATTTAAGATCAAGACTCCGACATTACAAAAGTGAAACTATTAATTCCCTGATCACTCAAAGGTTTTACCCCTCCATGTGGAGGGTAATATAGTTGAAAGATGAAGAATATACCATAATAAAACTAAGAAAAAATAAAAGAGAAAATTTACAAAAATTAAAGACTCCAATCCTCTATCACATCCCCTCTTACACCTTCTTGAACAACCTTGAATGGAAGTGGAAACTCATATAAATAGTCTTGAGGGGTGGAAAATTTTCCACCAGATTCACTCGTTTGAAGGTTTGAATCAATTTATCATAATAAATGGAACAATATTGGGTAGGTACCTTCATAAATATTCTTCACTTATAACTTTTTCATGCGCCCAAAAAATCTTAGAAAACTTGGACAAGATTTAAAAAAGTTCTGATCGAATTACAGATAAAGACTTTTTCTACCGGAGGATACTTTTCAACTACCTCCACTTTGGTGCATACCATAGATGCCTTAATGACTGAATTTCCTTATGAAATTTACTATATAGATATAGATAAGAACCCTATTTATATTTTATCTATAATCACTTCATTTGTAGTTATGTAGGATGAGATATGATTCAATAAATGAGGTGGGGTTCATTCTGTTGTCCATAAAACTTTTTCCACTTGATTGATTTGTCTAGGACATTGGGTGTTGAATTGGATCTGAGCCTAGAAGAAAACATTGAAGACCATGAGAAAAGGAATCCTAAAAAATTAAACACTCAATATAGATCAAAATTGTAAAATATGTGCTGAAAATAAAGAAGCTCCAAAAAACTGTCAATTTTTTAGAATTAACCAATTTTCACAATTAAGCCCATAATTCACCAAAAACATTAAAACGATACAAATCATCCCAAATTGATTAATTTTAATGGGTTAAATAATTTAATCACACATGAAAAATAATTTAAATATTATCTCTATCAATTCACCCACACTTAGCACTTGGACTCTCGGACAAGTCAAAATCAAATCAAAGAAAATTCAAAATACACGCTCATGAGATCCACTAATTCCATACCAAGAAACCAAAGGTATCATGTCTCATAAAAAACAATTATTTCAAGTTATAAAACTATATAATTCGATATTTTTCTCTTAATTTCTCCTCCCATGCACATAATACACCTACAACACCTGAATTTTCTCTCATCTCACAAATGTCAACTTTCAACAAAGCTTTTCTTATCCAAACCAATGAAAGACTCACCATAGGCTTGAAAAATTATTACATCTCTACCTAATGTGAGTCAAGTACATGTGTTTATCATGATGAATTTTCAGATTTGTTCTGTGGATTTTGGTTGGAAGGATTTAGATGTTAAAAATTATGAGGTTATATGAGGAGGGCTTGGCTCTTTTTGAAGCAAAATTACAAGATTCTAATTTTCACTCAAGTATGGTCTCCTCCTCACTCCCCTTGGTAGAAAATAAGATTCATCATCATTAAAAACTCAAGTAATGTTCAAAAAATTCATCATTTTAGTAGAAAAAATTCCAATCACCTCAAACCTGATTTTTCATGAAAGCTCCAGATGGGAATAACTTTCTTTCTCTTTAAAATCTCAAAAAATGCACAACTTATTTTTTATTGAAAGCTCCAAAAAGGGAAAAACTTTCAAAAAAATTGTTTTTTTCAGTAGAAAATACATCTCTTCATCATTTTATTTTCCACCCAAATTTGAACCAAATGAGGTATCATAATATAATACATATTCCCCCCCACACACACTTAAGTTTAATTAGATCATGCAATTTCACTTCAAGGGCAGGTTGGATAGAGAAAATTAGCTTGTAATGTAGATAACCAATAGGCAGTTCATCGATTCTAAGGGATAAAAGGATAAAATGTACAATGAAATCCAAAATGAAAAGGATTCTCTTGAAAAGGGGGCTTTAAAACCAAAGAAATTCCTTAATCATTTAAAATACAAGTACCTCAAACTCTTAAGTTTTGACAAGAATAAATCAAATTCTGGTTAAAGTAAAAATAGTTTGGTTCTCTAAAGAAGTGAGGTGAATAGAAATAATTTGAAAACAATGGTTTAGAATCCTCACAAGAAAGTGATATCAAAGATAAAGATAGTGAGATGTGGCATGGGATTCAAAAATCAAAGTACATTTCATGAAATTCCAAAAGAATTGAACATGAAACAAATTCATTTTTAGGATTCATTTAAGCTCGGTTTCATGGACTAAATTGGTTCACTCATTGACATGTGTTTCAAAATTGTCAAAGATGATCATTTCAGAACCAAAGATTCAAAATCACACAAAAATAATGAAAAAAAAAACAAATAAAAATTAGAAACAAAAACGATTTTTTTTTTCAATAGAAAAACAAAAAACAAATGAAAATATTGAAAACAGAAAAAAAATGAAAATCCTAAACTAAAAAAGTTCCCTCCCAAACACTTAAATAATGTAGTGTCCACAATTCATTCAAATAGATTTAACATGTAATCAAATTTTTAAATGAATCACAACAGCAAGCAAGTGTAAAGGAGAGGTATAATTGGATGGATTTTTTTTATATAAAATAGTTAGAGGAGTGTGATCTCCTCCACTGGATCTAATCGAATGGTCTCAAGGAATTTCTTCAGCTTGTGTCCATTAAAAATTAATGGCTCTTTCTCTCTATCTTTCAAAATCTATATTGCATCGAAAGGATATACATGAGTAACTATAAATGGACCCTCCCATCTGGAACAAAGTTTACCTAGAATCAGATTGAGTCTTGTATTGAATAACAACTCTTTTTCTCCAAGATGAAATTATTTTGGTTGGATCATCTTCTCATGATCCACTCTTGTTCTATCTTTGTAAATCTTGGAATTTTCAAAATCTTCCCTTATAACTTTCTCCATCTCCTACAACTACAATCTTATCTCTTTCTTAGAACTTTCAAGATCCAAATTCATATTCCTAATAGCCCAATATGCCTTATACTCCAATTACATAGGTAGGTGGAAACATTTCCCATAAATTAGCCTATATGGACTCATTCCAATCAGGCTTTTGTAGGATATCCTATAAGCCCATAATGTTTCTTCTAACCTTTGGCTCCAAACCTTCCTAGTGGGTTTAACATTATTCTCCATAATTCCTTTGATTTCCCTATTGGATACTTCAACATAACCATTTATACCTGACAAGATCAGAAACAACTTTAGCATCACCAGTCCTAGTGGATTTTTTTTCCACCCATTTGGAAACATAATCAACCGCAAGATATAAGAATTTCCAAATAAAATTGGGAAATCATTCATAAAATCTATTCCCCAGACTTGAAAAATATCACAAAAATTAAATGGCTATTGGGTAATTTCTTATCTCTTTGAATTGAACACTGAATTTTTTTACACCTTTTACAAAATTCATGAGCATATTTAAAAAGTGTGGTCCAATAATGTCCAAATTCAAAAACCTTGCTTGTTTTCCTTTGAGGTCCAAAGTGTCCTCTATAAGCTAGAGCGTGACAAAACGCAAAGATAGAACCAATTTCATTCTTAGTCAAACATCTTCTTATCACTTAATCATTGTAAATATTCTAAAGAATTAGATCATCCCAAATGTAATATCTAGATTCATCTTTCCATTTTTGAATTTTGTGATAATTGAAATGAGATGGGACCTGAGATGTTACCAGATAATTGACCATGTCAGTATACCCAAGCACTTCTCCTTCAACCAAGTACAGTTGATCTCCTAGAATTTGATCATTCAATGGTTCATTTTCTTGAATTTCAACTTAAACAGTGTTGGGAAGTCTGCTTAAATGATCATCCATTTGGTTATCAGATCCCTTATTATCCTTGATTTATATATTGAACTCTTGAAGAAGTAACATCTATCTCACTAGTCTCAGTTTAGCTTTAGACTTATTCATCAAATACCTAAGAGCTGCATGATCAGAAAATAAAGTGAATTTAGTTCCATGCAGATATGATCTAAATACTCCTAACGAAAAAATAACATTTAAAAAATCATTTTATGTAGTTGTCTAATTGAATTGAGCCGCATCTAGGGTTCTTGAGGAATATAAAATGACTTGTTTCCTACCCTCAATTCGTTGAGAAAGGACTGGTCCAACTGCTTGATTGGAAGTATCATAGAGTCGCTCAAATGGTTCTTCCTAATTTGGTGGCTGCATCATGGGTGGAGTAACCAATATCCTCTTCATCTCATCAAAGGATTCCCTACATACATCATTGAAATCAAAAACATCATCTTTCAAAATAAAACTAGAGATAAGGAGATAAATCTTACTGAAATATTTGATAAACCTCCTGTAGAATCCTACATGTCCTAAAAATGATCTAACATGATTCACACAAGTTGGATGAGGCAAAGAATTTATCACTTAAATTTTTTATTTATAAACTTTAATGAACTTTTTGGAAATGACATGTCCAAGCACAATTCCCCTCTCAACCATGAAATGACTCTTTTCAAAATTAAGAAAAGATTATTTTTCAATGCAGGTTGTCAAAACGTTTTCCATAATTTTCAAACAATTATCAAAAGAGTTTTAAAAAACTATGAAATCATCCAAAAAAACCTCCATGAAATCTTCAATGTGATCATAAAGTATACTTACCATGCACCTCGGAAATTTACCTAGAGCATTACATAATCCAAATGGAATCCTTCTATATGAAAAAGTGCTGAAGGTACATGTAAAGGTTGTCTTCTCTTGATCCTCATGAGCAATGGGTACCTTGAAATAACCTTAAAATCCATCCAAAAAGAAATAATGAGTTCTCCTTGCCAATATCTCTAACATATGATCTATGAAGGGAATGGGGAAATGATCTTTCTTAGTGACCTGATTCAACTTCCTAAAATTAGTGCACACTCTCCGGCTATTTTGAATTCTCACAAGGATTAATTCATTATTTTCATTCATCACAATGGTTAGTCTAGTTTTTTTGGAACTACATGAATTAGGATAACCCATTGTTAATATAAGATGGGATAGATGATCTCATCTTCCAAGATATTCTCAATCTCCTTCTTCACAACCTCTATCAAGGTGGGATTCAAACTCCTTTGGGACTATCTGATAGGTTTGGAATCTCCCTTAAGAAAAATTCTATGTGAGCATATTTTTGGGTTTATTCTAGGGATATCACCAAATATCCACCCAATTTCTTGGAAATTATCTCTCAAAATATAAATCAATTATTTTTCTTGGGTTTCAGATAGATTATTAGAAATTATCACTTGTAATTTTTCTCCCTCCCTAAGGTAAACATATTTCAAATCAGTAGGGAGTGGTTTTAATTAAAAATTAGGGGGTTACTCAAGGGATGAAACTAAACTAACATTCCCACTTACAAGGGTTAGACCTCTTACACACAAGTAACCATATCATCTTCCTCATCATTTAATAAATCATTAAAGAAATAAGATTTTACCACTTCCTCCCATATGAAATCAGAATCTTTATCATTTTTCACATCTATATATTCAATGATATTTTCAATGGATGATGTCTCTATTAAGGATAAGAATTTATGGAACATACCTAATTATTCAATGGGTTCATTAGGAACTTTATGTGAGAGTGAAAAGAGTGATTGATCATCTGATGGGTGCCTCATGGATTCAAAAATATTGATGTGGATATTGCTATCTCCAAACTCCATGGTGAGTGTCCCTTTGTGGATATTGATGACGGTTTTGGCCATATTCAAGAAAGGTCACCCTAAAATTAAGGGTTATTGTAACGAGATCTTATATTCTTCCATATTCAATACATAGAAGTCAGCTGGGAACAAGAGATCTTTGACTTTCATAAGGACATCCTCCAGAACTCATGCTAGGAAGAATATGGATCTATTTACAAGATGGACCACCACTATTGTGGGATTTAAGTATCCTATCTACAAATATTTTTATATTTTTTATGGAAATACATTAATTGAAGCACTTATATCACACAAATAATTATATAAATTTAAAGAACCAATGGTGCATAGAATGGAAAAGTTAACATTTGGTTGGAAACTATAGTGTGATAAAGGCCGATACACATCTTTACAAGTTGATCCTTTCATTCCCTTGAAGTCTCTTCTTCTTGGTATAAGGATCCTTTAAAATTTAGCATACTTTTGAATTTTTTTGAGTTCTTCAAGATGAGGGATATTAATTTCTACTTTATGGAAGGTATCTAGAATTTCTTTTTGAAGTGCTTCTTCCTGAAATCTACTTGATTCAGTCATCTTTGATGGAAATGGTGGAGGTAAGTCTTTATTCTCCATTTTTTCCTTTTAAATTGTGTTTCTTGTCTCTTATTACTTGACCTATACTTATCCTCCTCCTCTTTCTTCTCTTATTCATAGTGAATTTTCATAGAATTTTCAGAATTTAAAATTTCATTCTCCCTTGCTCAGGTGGTCTTGTTTCTAGATCAATAGTGTCTTTTGGTGAGAGTTCTTTTACAATTCTTGTTATAATCATGCTGAAATTATCTTTTGGGTTTGGGATTTTTTGGGAAGGAATTTTCCAATGGTTTTTTGTTAGGAAGTCCATGAGACTTTTGAACTTGTTGAATATATATTTTACAGTGTCTTTTATCCCCTCAATATCAGATATCTACTATTAGTTCAGAATTACAGGTGGTGGTTGATGGATTCTCACAGGGTATTGGGAAATTATGTGGTTGGTGGTGTGAAGGCTGGTTATAATATTTCTTTTGTTGAAATGGTGGTGGGTTTTGGAATTTTTGTTGGAATGGAGGTTGGTTTTGGAACTGGTTTTGGTTCGAGGGTATAACTTGATTTTGTTGATTTACAAACCCATATTTAACATGGTTATGCTCTCTCTATACTTGATTTTTTTGGAACATCCTTGGATGAAAGGTTTCCACACATGTTTCCATTAATTATATTTCAGCACATTGGTCAGTGAAATGATTAGGTGATGAGAATAAACCACATTCCTTAGTTGGTGCTTGTTGGTCACTCACTTACTTCAGGGCCATCTGTCTCCCAATATTATCTATATCATCAATCTTAGTTTTCCATAAAGGTGATGGATTAGAATTTCTTAACTCATGAATTCCTCTTGTACCGGTACCTCTTGTACCAAACTATTCTGAGTTCTAAGAGATCTTCTCAATCAATCCCTTAGCTTCTTTTTGTGACTTTTCAATCAATGCGCCTCCAGATGATGCATCTAGAAGGTTTCTGTCATTGTCCATTAAGACTTGATAAAATAAGAAAAGAAATTGATGATCCTAAATTTATTGATGTGGGTAGTTGGCACATATCTTTTTAAATCTTTCCTAATACTCATAAAGGGTTTATCTAGATGAATTTCTGATGGAATATATCTTCTTTCTAATGGAATTGTTTTTGGAGGTGGGGAAGAATATTTGTATGAAGCATCTCACCAAGTCATTCTAATCATCCAAATCTTCAGGTTGTAGACCATATAACCATTCTTTGGTAGCTTATTCCAATGAAAATGAGAATTTCTTCCCCTTTACTTGTTTCTTAGCTACTCCACGAGGTCTGAAGGTTGAGCAGACTTGTGTGAACCCTTTAATATGTTTGTTGTGATATTCACCTGCCAAGCCATAAAACTTTAGATGAAATGGAATAGTGTTATTTTTCATCTCAAAATCATTTTGTAATACTGGAATGAAAAGTTGTTTATTCTTATTAAGGAATTTTAGTTCACATGGGTCTCTAAGATTTGGGTTTTGATTTCCATCCATGATGACAGGCCCAGAGTGAACACTTGATGTTTCACTTGAGTTTACAAGAGAAATTCCCTAAAATTTAGATTTTAAATTAAGGGTTCGAAGTCTATTCAAAAAAATTCTTTCAATTTTAGGATCAAGGGGGAAAATATCAGTGTTAGAGGTTCTACACTACTAGAATTCTAGATATTTGTGACGGGTTATTTGCAAAGGGATCCCATCGGAAATAAGCTTTAGCGACGGGGTCCCGTTGCAAATAGTCCGTTGTAGAAAACGGCGTCACAAAAAATATTATTTGCGACAGGCCCGTCGCAAATAATATTTTTTGCAACAACCAACTTCACCATCGCAAATAAGTCTCCGATTATATAGTTTATATATAAAAACTTTTTTGCGACGGGCCCATAATCCTGTCGTAAATACATTTTTGAAAATATTTATTTATACTATTTGTGAAGGGCCCGTCGCAAATACCTTTAAAAAAATATTTAGGCTATTTGCGACGGGACCTCGTCACAACAGATCCCGTCACAAATAATAAATAAATTTAAGAACAAAATTAATAAAATTATTATTATTGAAAAATTAATTTAAATATTATTAAAATAAAAAAAAAATAAAAAAAATTAAAATTCTCAATAGTCACAAAAAAATATAAAAAAAGTCATAAAATATTGTTATTATTATTATTAAAAAATTAATTTTAATATATTTAAAATAATAATAAAAATAAAAAATATTAAAATTCTCGATATTCACAAAAAAAATATAGAACAAATCATAAAATATTATTATTATTATTATTATTATTATTATTAGTAAAATAAACAAACATTAAAAAATATAACACTGAAAAAATATATTTAATAAAATCATGATTAATGAAAAAATAATATTAATATTATTAAAATAATAAAAAATAAAAATTATCAAAATTCTCAATATTCACAAAAAAAATCATAAAATATTAAAAATTAAATTATGTAATATTCGCACCGATATAAAAGACAGAAACTGTAAGTGGTTAATATTACAGCAAATATTAAATTCAAATGTTTTTGACATAAAAAAATCACTGGGGGTCGTCTTATGGAGGAGGTGGAGGAGCTGGTGGAGGAAACTTCATCCCTAAACTACGAGTCAGACGATGCATTTACTCCATCTGCTCGTGATACGGCTGCTGCCATCGACGAATCTCCTCGTGCTACTGCTGCTGCTGCTACTGCTGACGCATCTCTTCTTGCTGCTTCTGCAAACTCTCTATAAGGTCATTTTGAGCTTGGAACTGCTCCTCATACTGTGAGGCAGAAGATGATGCCTCCCCACAAGCTCCTCTCGAGCTGGATTCTGACATCGTAGCAGTACCATAATAAGTACCAGAAGTCACATGAGAGTCGATACCAACTACTCGGCCCTTCTCAAAGCCATACTGAGTCGCCTGCATTCATGATACCTCGTCGAAATGGTGGGCACTGGTCTGATCAGTCACCTCGTCCTAACCCTCAACCTATGTCTAAGAAGTCACAACCTCATATGACTCCTCCAATTCCAATTTTAAAATAAAATTGTTAAATTATTATATGTAGTTAATTGTCTAACTGAAAAAAATAAGATTAACCACAATCCGACGCTGGCGATCACCTCTAATCTCTTCGATGGCTGGATCACTGTACATCCTCCGATAAACATTGTACTTTGTAATATCGGGATGCTCGACTGCCTATATGAATATAAAATAAACTCTTTATATTTGAATTTATATAAAATATTTAAAAATAATAATTACCAGATGCTCTCTCTGCGTAGTGAATGTACGACTACCAGCTCGATGTGTCACCTCTTGTCTCCCCTGGTCCTGCCGACCCAAGGAAGACCTCCTATGAAATCCACCACCCAACCAGTGTGCACATAATCCATCCCAAACATGAGATGAAATGTACTCTGATCGGTGGGCTCTACACAACTTATCAAATACTGTCTCTCCTGCTTTCTTAATGGTCGTCTTTCTCAAATTGTGCAAAAACTGATGCAAATGCTCACTCATAGCCACCTCCCATGCTGCATAGACATCGTCACACATTCTATCATCGATGGGATACCATAAACCCTACAAATAATTTATAATATCAAGTTATTAATAAAATAAATTTAAAGATAAATTTCAAAATAAATATTATTTATTTACGTACTAGCCAATGATTGTACATGCCGAGCTGCACATCAATGGAAATCTGTTCCCATGTGGTCCATGACTAAGAAAAATAATTGTGCAAGATAGTTCTCCCCTATCCAATAGCTACATGTGAAAAATTGTGAAAAAAGAATAAATAATCAAACAATTAGTATATATAAAAATAAATTAATGAAATCTAACTAAAATATACAGGTTACCATACCTCTGTGTGCATGGATCAAAGCCAAGATGTGGATGTCACTTGGGGATAGGGTAGGAATCATCAGTCGCGCAAGACCGTGACCCCTCTGTGTACCTCCTGAACCACCAGTAGGATGAGGTTCAGATGATCCCACATCCCCCTCATCCAAAGGTAGCTCAGCCTCCTCTAACTCACGCAATAGATCATAGTCCATCTGAAACACAAAATGATTGTTGTTAGAAGATATTTCAAAATAACTATTATATATATATATATTAGTTATGATCATAACTAGCATTTAACTGCACCAATGTTCACCTTCATCATCATCTTCATATATGACGATGTTAATGTCTTCATATTCCTCCTCGGCATCATCAATATCCATATGAGTTTCACATTCACCATCCCTTGTCATTTCAAATTCATTTGTAACATCATTAACATCTTCATCCCCATCGACCCTTAATTGTGGGATGTCATCATCGATATTCACATTTCTTTGTGAAAAATAAGGATTTTCAGTAGTCTCTTGAAAAATTTTAATTCCTTCCACTTCAGCGGAACCACATTCAGTTTGAGTAAATTTATTTTCCCAATATTTCATTTTCATTATGCTCCACCAATCACTCAGGTATCTTGAAGTAACACATTACTTTGCATAATAAATTTGATGTTCCTGTTGAGCCAGTAAAAATGGTTAATTTACTGCAAGAAGACTTTTATCTTTAATATTGACGATTCCATGAGTCGGATGAACACGCAAGCCTCTCTCAGTATCCAACCATCGACATTTAAACATCATTATGTAATTTTTTCCAAGATAACATAACTCAATAATTTCATCCAAAATGCCATAAAAGCCAACTTCAGTTTCTCTATGATGCGATCCTATAAAAAAAACTCCACTGTTCATTTCTTTTTTTTTATTCCTCATATGCACGTGTATGAAATCGAAAATCATTCACCACATATACATTATAATATTTAACCATTTTCGGTGGTGGGTTACTCAATATACACAGTCACTTATAAATTTTATCATCATGTTGAGACACCTGAAAATTTGTAAAAAAATTATCAATATAATAAATGGTAAACTGAATTGATATTAAACCATCAATAATTTCTGTTACCAGTTTTTGAAACCATTGGAAAAAAAATTTGTCTGCATTCTTCAAGAGCAGCTGCTGTAATTTGTGGAAGTTGATTCTTGATATGATTATCATATAACCTATAAAAAAAAATAAGTTTACATACTGTAACATAAATTATAGAATAATTAATAGAAGCACTCACAGTACAAATGCTGTCATTTCTTCTTTGTTGAGAAAAACATATGTATGAGCTCTATGATGTTCATCGTCTGAAAGAAATAATTCTTGAACTCCACCGAAGCCAAGATTTGGCTAATTAAAAACTGATAAATTATTGCCCATTTCATCATTAACATGTCCCTCTTTCTATCCCTTGTGGTGTTTTTGAGTGATATTCAGATTCAAAATAGTGAGAGCAGAAAAAAGCAATTTTCTCTTGTAAATAAGCTTCAGCAATTGAGCCTTCAACTGATGCTTTGTTACGTACTTTTTTCTTCAATTTCTTCATGCATCTCTCGAATGGTTACATCCATCGAAACTGTACTGGACCTCCACATTTAACTTCATGTGGAAAATGTAATATCAGATGTTCCATTGAGTCAAAGAAAGAAGGTGGAAAGATTTTTTACAGTTTATATATAATTACAACAAAATCTTCTTCCAGTTTTCTTAGCGCATCATAATCTATTGTCACTGCACAAATGCCTTGAAAAAAATATGATATACCTGTTATCGAATCCCAAATCATAGAATTCAACAAACCTTTGAATCCAATAGGCATAAGTCTTTCCATTATAACATGACAATCATGACTTTTTAATCTAGTAATATGACCATTCTTAACACATCTACCCAAATTGGAAGCATAGCCATCTGGAAGTCTCAAATCGGCAATCCACTGACAAAATAATAAGTGGCTCTCTTTGGATAGTGCCCGAATGGCCCGAAGGCATTCTTTTTTATTTTATTATAGATAATCCCCCTTTTAAGGGTTGAAGGGGAACCTGTACATGACCTGTAGGCCCAAGGCACAAGGCCCGACATGACCCTCAATACATGACCCGAAGGCCCAGAGGCATACCATGCCCATTACATGACCCGTAGGCCCAGCCCACTAGAACTGCCCCTCCCCAGTGTCTTGAATCATTGATCTCCTTAGCTCCCCACCTTGCATTGCTGATTGGCTAGAATTGTCCCATACAAAGCTGCACGGTGCCTAGTCCCGATGGCGGCTACCATACCCTCTCATTCTTCCAATCTGGTTAGCTCTGCATCTGGTGGATACTACTCCTATTGCTCTGATCCTCTTCTGGGGCCTGTTCTATGTGAACTGGGCTACTCCATGGTCTACGTGACCCGAAGGCCTTGTGGCCCGAAGGCCTTGTGGCCCGAAGGCCTTGTGGCCCGAAGGCCTTTGATGACCCGAAGGCCCTGGAGACCTGTAGGCCCAAACCGGTGGCCCGAAGGCCCAAATCGGGTGAATAGTTCTGGCTGCTACAGTACCGAACAGTAACTGCTACAGTAACTGCTACAGTGATTTCTAAAGTACTGCAACAATGACTGCTATAGTACTGTTATAGTAACCCCGAAAATTCACCTCCACCCGGTTTTGAACCTGGGTCTCTTGGATTCCAAGCAGGATCCCTTTGGATAGTGTATAAGATGATTTTGGCTTCATTAACCTCTGTGATCTGACATTTTCAAATAGTTCAAGTTCTGTTCACTTGCAAATTTGGGAAATATCTAATTGTGCTTTTACAGTATCTTTGGTCTTACCTGGTGTATCCAAAACTGTATGAAATAAATTATCAAAATAGTTCTTTTCAATATGCATGACATCCAACATGTGTCAAACCAACAATTTAGACCAATATGGGAGATCCCAAAAAATGCTTCATTTTATCCAATTATGTTCTTTCCCAAAGCAATGAATTTTTTATTGGTTTACTGTTGGCTCAAATGTGATGGGAGGTAATGAAAATACAACTGATTTTAACTATATACCAGAGATCATTTTTGGAGGTTCATCCCATTCAGTTGTTCCTTTTCTGAAATGAGATTTGTTCCTTTGAAAAGGATGATCGGTTGGAAGAAATTTTTGATTACAGTAAAAACAGCGAGGTTTTTTTTCCATTGACAAGCATAAAAGCTTTTTTGTCTTTTATACAACAAGGACATGATTTCAGACCATGTGTACTCCAACCAGATAACATTACATATGCTGGAAAGTCACTAATTGTCTACATCAATGCAGCTTTTAATGTGAAATTTTGTTTCACAGCAACATCATATGTACTAACACTATTAATCCACAATGCATTTAACTCATCAATCAATGGTTTCAAATAAACATCAATATTTTTTCGGATGTCCTACGATTAATATGGTCAAAAAGATATAGGGCTCCTTCATCAACATCCATTGAGGTAGATTATATGGAGTTATAAAGACAGGACGACATGAATACTGACTACCATAAGAACCAAATGGACAAAAAACGTCAGTAGAAAGACCCAATCAAACGTTTTGGGATTCTAAATAAAAAGAAGGATGCAGACGATCAAAATGTTTCCATGAATCACCATCATATGGATGATTCAATCTTTTACTGGTTAGAATATTGGTTTTGTGCCATGACATCATTGACGTTGTGTTATAAGACATAAATAAACATTATATCCTGGGTGTAAGGGGAAAATATCTCAACTGTTTTATAGGAATCGATCCAGACTTCCCTGCTTGAGCTTCTTTATACCACGATTTTCCACATGTGGGACAACTATCCAACGACTCATTTTCACCAGAATATAAGATGCAATCATTTGCACATGCATGAATCTTCCAATAACTAAGGCCTAGATTACGAACCAACCTATTGCTCTCATAGTAATTTTAGGCAACAAATTTCCTTCAGGTAACAGTGTTTTAACCAAAGAAAATATCTGATCAAAACAGTTGTTTGACATTGCATTATCTGATTTAATAGCCATAAATTTTGCAACCGCTTCTAATTTTCTTATCTTTCAACCAGGATACAATGCATCCTCAGCAGACCTCAACAACTCATAAAATTCGGATGGTGCCAACTCAGGAGTTAAACCAATATCATTGTGAGTTTTACTTTGTTGAACAGATCGACCTGAAACATGATGTACTAAATTTTGGAACCTTGATGGATCCGGAATCAAGTTATTAGTATCTTATCTGGAACTGCATTCTCCGTGTTGATACCAAAAAACATAATCTGGTTGAAAACCAAACCACAAGAGATGTCCCCCAACCTTGTCAAATGTTCCAAACGTTCTCAGAGCACATTTTTTTACAAGGACACTTAATTGTTCCTTCTGAAACATATTCTGGTTTTGATGATGCAAATTCTAATAAAGCTTCAACACCCTCAATATATACAGGATTTAAACTAGAAACATTTGGATTTCTGTGCTGATTTATCCAAGCGCGATCATCTAATAATTACTGATGTCGACTTTCTTGTTCCATATTTTTCTACAAAATATAAAATCATCACTGTTTTTGAATAATTTGAAATTATAAAAACACTATCTGAAAAAAGAAGATAAATAATTACTACTACTTCTTAATAATTACCATTAATTAAGGGAGACACAATTTCCAGTGGATTTACGGCTACTCTTTTGTCCGACGGCTCATTTACTTACATCTTTCTCACACTAAAATCACAATGAAGAATCTAGTCATAGGTACGCGTATTCATTCTCGTATGCACAGGAATGAATATGTGTATCTCTGACCAGATTCTTCATTGTGATTTTAGTGTGAGAAAGATGCAAGTAAATGAGCTGTCAGACAAAATAGCCCCCTTTTTGTCAATGAATCGTCTTCTTCTAACTATCACCGCCTAAAATCATTATAAAAAATATGATCCTACGAATGTATATCCAATCTCATATGCATGAGATTGAATATTCCTATGTAGTAGCACATTTTTAATAATGTTTTGAGTCGGTGAGAGTTGAAAGGAGAAAAGTCATCGAGCAAAAGGAGTGATGTCAATCCACTAGAAATTGTGCCAAGTTCTAAAAATTTATTAAAATTTATTAAAATTTCTTTCTAACTATTCCTAACTTTTAGTAACTAATTATTACTAATTATTACTAATTATTACTATTTATTACTAATTATTCCTATTTATTATTAATTATTCTTATTTATTACTAATTATTCATATTTATTATTAATTATTCATATTTAATACTAACTATTCCTATTTATTACTAATTATTCCTACTTATTAATAACTATTACTATTTATTACTAACTATTACTATTTATTACAAACTAGTTTTGAGTCGGTGAGAGTTGAAAAGAGAAAACTCATCGAGTAAAAGGAGTTTCATTAATCCATTGGAAATTGTTCCAAGTTCTTAAAATTTATTAAAATTTCTTTCTAACTGTTCCTAATTGTTCCTAACTAATTATTACTATTTGTTACTAATTATTACTATTTATTACTAATTATTCCTATTTATTCTTATTTATTCTTATTTATTCGTAATTATTACTAATTATTACTATTTATTCCTAATTATTCCTAATTATTAATAATTATTACTAATTATTGCTAATTATTGCTAATTATTGCTAACTATTGCTAATTATTGCAAATTATTACTAATTATTTCTATTTATTACTAATTATTACTAATTATTCCTAATTATTTCTATTTATTTCTAATTATTCGTAATTATTCGTAATTATTCCTAATTATTGAAAATTATTGATAATTATTAGAATTTATTAGTAATTATTCCTAATTATTCCTAATTATTCATAATTATTGCTAATTATTGCTAATTACTGCTAATTATTGCTAATTAGTTATAATTATTGCTAATTATTGCTAATTATTCCTAATTATTTCTAATTATTCCTAATTATTGCTAATTATTGCAATTTATTTCTAATTATTGCTAATTATTTCTAATTATTCTTAATTATTCCTAATTATTGCTAATTATTGATAATTATTAGTATTTATTAGTAATTATTAGTAATTATTAGTATTTATTACTAATTATTCATAATTATTCCTAATTATTGCTAATTATTGCTAATTATTACTATTTAGTGCTAATTATTTCTATTTATTGCTAATTATTGCTAATTATTGCTAATTATTGATAATTATTTCTAATTATTGTTAATTATTGCTAATTATTGCAAATTATTGCTAATTATTAGTAATTAATAGTATTTATTCATAATTATTAGAATTTATTACTAATTATTACAATTTATTACAATTTAGTACTATTTATTACAATTTATTACTAAATATTACAATTTATTACTAATTATTACAATTTATTACAATTTATTACTATTTATTACTATTTATTACTATTTATTACTATTTATTACTATTTATTACAATTTATTCCTAATTATTACTAATTATTACTAATTGTTACTAATTATTACTAATTATTACTAATTATTACAATTTACTCCTAATTATTACAATTTACTGCTATTTATTACTAGTTTACTCCTATTTATTACTAATTATTCCTAATTGTTCCTAATTATTTCTAATTATTGCTATTTATTGCTATTTATTTCTATATACTGCTAATTATTGCTAATTATTGCTAATTATTACTAATTATTTCTAATTATTCCTAATTATTCCTAATTATTGTTATTTATTCATAATTATTTCTAATTATTTCTAATTATTCCTAATTATTTGTAATTATTACTAATTATTCCTAATTATTCCTAATTATTGCTAATTATTAGTATTTATTGCTAATTATTTGTATTTATTAGTAATTATTAGTAATTATTAGTATTTATTACTAATTATTACAATTTATTACTAATTTTTACAATTTATTACTAATTATTACAATTTATTACTAATTATTACAATTTATTACTAATTATTTCAATTTATTACTAATTATTACTATTTATTACTATTTATGACAATTTATTACTATTTATTACTCATTATTACTATTTATTACTATTTATTAATAATTATTAATATTTATTACTAATTATTAGTATTTATTACTATTTATTACCAATTATTATTAATTACTACAAATTAAATATATACATTACTAATTATTGCTAATAATTATTAATTACTACTAATTATTAAAAATTATTACTAAAATTTTCAATTTATTAGTACAAATAAATACTAACGACAAAACAATTTAAATTTAATTTAATTACAACAAATCAACAATAATAAAAATTAACATAAAAAATGAAATAAATAATAAATTAAATAAAACATAAATACCTTTAAGACTGATTTTCTATTGATGTAGACGGCTTCACAACTTTTTCGTGAAAAAAAAATTAACTTAGAAAATTTTTCCTTCTAAAATCAGAGTTTAGAGAGAAACAAGATCTAAGAATTGAGAGGAATGAGAGGGAAAACGGATGGGGTATATATAGGTTAGATTATTTGCGACGGGTATCCCATCGTAAATAGTATCTTTTGCGACGAGACCCATTGCAAATACCTACGCCCGCATTAAATTCTGTCGGTGGTTAAAAAGTTATTTGTGACGGGTCCCGTCGCAAATAGTACCTGCCAACACACCTTTTGCGACGGGACGACATCCCGTCGCAAAAAGCTATTAACTGTCGTCGGATATTTGTGACGGGGCCCGTCACAAATACTTTTTAATCGCCGACGGTAATTAATGCGGGCGTAGGTATTTGCGATGGGTCCTGTCACAAATAGTCCCTGCCGGCACACTTTTTGCGACGAGGTGACATCCCGTCGCAAAAAACTATTAACCGCGCCGGGTATTTGCGACGGGCCCCGTCGCAAATAACCGTCACGCCAAACTTGTCGCGTTGGGAGACAAAATCTCGTCACAAATAATTGGTTATTTGCGACGGGATGTTACCCTCGTAGCAAATAACCTCTTGGACGGACCTTTTACGACAGGATTTATTCTCATCGCAAAAAGTCCTTTTTCCCGTAGTGCAAATCATGCGATTTTGAAGAGAAAATAAGAAAAAGAAAAAATAAAGAGAGAGAAAGATGTGGGCACTACCTCCTCGGTAACGACACCAAGTTTTGACACATTCCTGTCGTGAGGTGTGACAGAAAAAAAAAATTACCTAAGTCAAAATGAATTATAGTGGTTACTCTAGGTTGTCTCCAGAGATTAATGCACAATAATTACATTTTTCAAATAAATTTGAGAAAGAAGAAGCATTTGTTTTTTAATTTGATTGATTTTAAAAAGAAATAAAGCAATTGAAATTAATATTAAACACTAATGGATAAAGAGAGTGATGGGGTCATGGTAGGATCACCTTTTTCAATGTCATCATATTCATAAAGATCATTCTCCCTCTCTTCCTATTGAATGATAAATGAAAGACTCCTCAATTGACTTATCAATCACCCTTGGTTAAAGAAAGAAATGGAACCTACTCCTATGTGAATGGATGTTCATAAACAATTCCTAAAAAACTAAGGCAAGTGTCAATCAGTAATCGTTAATCCTTAGAAAAATAGAAATGATTCATTAGTTCCACACATGTGCCAACTATCTCTAGACACTCACCACATAACACAATATGCTCGATCGAGACAAATTACACTAGGTGGAGGGAGTTAAAAGTTCTTCAAAAAATGCTATAAAAAATGAATATACCAAAACCCAAGACAAGATCACATTAAGAGAATTTGTAACCACTACAAATAGAAATCATTTAATAGAAAAAATAGAGTTTTATATTTAATCTAAAGACTCTAAAATTACAAAAGTGAAACTCCCCATTCCCATATTACTCAAAGGTTTTACCCCTCTATGTGAAGGGTAATAGAGTTGAAAGGCGAAGAAAAGAGAATAATGAAACTATGAAAAAATAAAAGAGATAATGAAAATAAATTAAAGACTCCAATACTCCAACACAACCCCTCTTTCACCTTCTTCAACAACCTTTAATGGAAGTGGACACTCATATAAATATCCTTGAGGGGTGGATAACTTTCCCTCAAGATTCACGCCTCTGAACATGTGAATAAATTTAGCATCATAAATGGACGAATCATGGGTAGGTTCTTTCATAAAAGTTTTTCATCAATAGTTTTCTCATGCATGAAAGAAATCTTAGAATATTTGGATAAGTTTACAAAAATATATGACTGAATTACTGATGAATTCATTTACTATGAAGATGTGGATCTAAGTCCTCCTTCTATTACATCTTGAATAACTTTATTTGGAGTTATGTAGGCATATATATGCTTCAATAACTAAGGTGGGGTCCATTTTGTTGGCCAGTAAACATTTTACACTTGATTGATTTTTTTGGGCCATTGGGTGTCAAATTGGATCAGGATACATAAGAAAAAGTTAAATCCCATGAGAAAGGGAAGACTAAAAAAATAATAACTCAATTTGGATCAAAGTTTAAAAGATATTCCCAAAATACATAAGCTTCAAAAAAAATTATTTTTTAGAATTAACAAATTTTCACAATTAAGCCCATAATTCACCAAAAACATTAAAATGATACAAATCATACCAAATTGATTAATTGGTAGAGGTTAAATCATTAAAAAACACATGAAAAATAATGGAAATATTATCTCTATCAATTACTCCACACTTAGTACTTGGACTCCTAGACAAGTCAAAATCAAATCAAAGAAAATTCAAAACACATGCTCATCAGATCCACTAATTCCATACCAAGAAACCAAAGGTATCTTGCTTGATAAACAACCGTTATTAAAAGTTATTAAAACATATAATTTAGTATTTTACTCTTCATATATCCTCCCATGCACACAATACACCTACCTAACATGAATTTTCTCTCATCTCACAAATGTCAACTTTCAACAAATATTTTCAAATCCAAACCAATGAACGATTCACTATAGGCTTGATAAATTCCTACATCTCCACCCAATGTGAGTCAAGGAATTTGTTTGTCATGAGGAATATTTAGGACTGTTCTGTGGCTTCTAGTTGGTAGGATTTAGATGTTAAAAATTCCTAGGCTGAATGAGGAGGACTGGGCTCTTTTTGAAGCAAAATTGCAAGATTCTAATTTTTACTCAAGTATGGTCTCCTCCTCACCCCCTTGGTAGAAAATCAGCTCCATCATCATGAAAAATTAAGGAATGTTCACATAATTAATAATTTCAGTAGAAAAAATTTCTATCATTTCAAACAATATTTTTCTAAAAAGATAGAGATAGGCACAACTTTCCTTCTCTTTTGAAGCTCTAGAAAGATGAAACTTCTTGTTTCTTGAAAGCTTTAGAAAGGGAATATATTTCAATTGAATGGTTTTTTTCTGAAGTAAACACATCTCTCCAGGATTTTATTTTCCACCCAATGTTTCACCAAATGAGGTAGAATAGTACAAGACATCTCCCCCCATAATTAATTTCAACTAGATCATGAAATTTCACATCAAGAGTAGGTTGAATAGGGAAAATTGGATTGTAATGTAGATAACCTAATAGGAAGTTCATGAATTTTAAGGGATAAAATGATAAAATTTACAAGGCATTCCAAAATGAAAAGGATTCGCTTCAAAAGGGATCTTTAAAACCAAAGAAAGACCTCAATCATTAAAAACACAAGTACCTCAAACCCTCAAGTTTTGACAGGAATAAATCAAATTCTCGTTAAAGCAGACATAGTTTGGTTCTCTCAAGAAGTGAGTTGAATGAAAACAAATATGAAAAAAATGGTTCTTAATACTTACAGGAAAGTGATATCAAAGATAAATACAGTGAGATGTGTCATGAGATTCAAAAATAAGAGTACTTTTCATGAAATTCCAAAAAAATGAACTGGAAACAAAGTCATTTTCAGCATTCATTTAAGCTCAGTTTCATGCACTAAATTGGTTCACTCATTCGCATGGGTTTAAAAAATGTAAATGATAATCATTTCATCTCAAAAGTTTCAAAAACAAACAAAAACAATGAAAAAGAAACACACACAAATTTGAAAAAAACACACATTTTTTTGAAATCAGAAAAAAAAAACAACAAATGAAAATATAGAAAATAGAAAAACAAACAACAAATGAAAATCCTAAACTATAAAGGTTACCTCCCCCAGACTTATATTATGAAGTTTCCATAATGCATTCAAATGTATTTTACATGTAAGCAGATTTGTAAATGAATCACAGTAGTGAGAAATTGTAAAGGAGAGGTATAACCTGATGACTTTTATTGATAAACAGGTTGGATGAGTGTGATCTCATCCATTGGATCTGATAGAATTGTCTCATTGAATTTATTCATCCTGTTTCCATTAACAGTAAATGGCTCCTACTATCCATCCTTCAAAATCTACACAACACTGAAAGGATATACATTAAAATGATACAAATCATACAAAATTGATTAATTGGAAGGGGTTAAATCATTGAAACTCACATAAAAAATAATTAAAATATTATCTCTATCAACCAAAATCAATATCCACTGAAATCTCCTCCCCTATGTGAAAATTATTCAAACCTCATTCTCTTGATGATTTTGTTTCCCCATAGTGTCCATAGAAGCTGATGATCCTTGATCGTGTCAAGATATTGAGAAAACTTGTTAGAATCCCTACAGATGAACTAGATAGCCACAAAAATTATTGGATTTTTGAGGATTCTTACAAGTATGATTTATATGATCCACTTTTTTTGTAATGGTAGAAAACTAAGTGCTTATTTCTAGAGGAAGCTGATGAGAAGGAACACGATAATGCCAATACTCATGGGATCTATCTTAGAACACTTCATTTTTCCCTTGTTGGAGCTTCCTCCAACACATAAAGTAATAAGATAAATCTCAAATGCCTGTGGTGCTCCTTACAAGGCTACTTTAACCTTAAAAGCATGCATCAACAATATTACATATGAGTTGAGGCCGAGGGGAAACATAACCTGCAAAAAATATAGTCAAATACCTTCTTGAAAACACTAAGACATTAGGGAATCATCCATAGAAATATTAAGAATATTTGGTAATAACTCAATAAAATGATAAGCATACTCCAACACCATTTTATATCCTTACTAGATACCAAGACATTCAATAGATTTCGGTACCTTCATTGAGTTAGGAAATAATTCCTGAATGAACCATTCTTTAAAAGCTACCCAAGAATGGTTCTTCTGTAGCTTATCAGTAATAAGAAACTTCCACCACTTCCAACCTAGAATATTGACCATGAATTACAAACATATAACCATGAGATAGTTTTGGATTTTAAGTTCTATAAATATTAACTCAATCTTATTCACCCATACCACATCTCCCTAAGAATCTCATTGACCAAATAATTGAGGAGGATTAGGTTTGGAATCCTAAAATGTAATCCTTGTGTTGGGCTAAGATAAGAAAGAAATTGGTTCATAATTATATAGTGGATGAATTAAATATCCCAATAAATTCTTGATCAACCAATGAGTTAATTAAATCTTAATGGGGTGTGCTCTAAAAATAAGAAGAATAAACCCATTAAAACAAACATCAGAAGTCAAGTATGAAAAAACAAAGAAAAAAACAAATGGACTTAACATAATGATTTAAAAAATCAAAATACATCTATAAAAAAATCTAAACCAAAAAACAACAAGTCCTAATATATTTATAAAATAAATATTCCTATTTCACCCAATAGGTTTTTAACAAAAAATCATTTCAAAAATAATTCTCATTATTTAAACCAAAATTTTAAATCACTAGAAATTTTTTATAGAAAAGGTTCTTATCATTGAATCATTTTAAAAACTAGATATTTAAATAAAATAACACTTAAACACTTTAATATGTTCCAATTAAACATTATTAACATCATAAAAAATCATTGAGAACAATTATGACTCTAACCATTTCCCGAAACTATCAACCAGATTTTTCCAAAAACCTTTCATCGTTTTAAATTCAATGTAGTCTAAAAACACCAGCAACAAAAAACCATTTTTAATTTAAAAAAATATAAGAGATAATTCCACATTTATAAAAAAATCCTTTCTAAAAATATGGAAAATTATTATTTAAAAAAAAAACTCAAAGTAACTCTTAACTCTTTTCAAACACCCCAAGGGTTTGATTTAAAAGATCAAGTCAAGAAAACCAAAACACTAATTAATTAACCAGGAGAAACCCCCCAAATTAACATGTAATAAAAGTAAGAGAAATGATAAGTAACATAACACTAGAGGGAATAAAACACCAAAATTCCTATAAATGTCAGCTTTGCACAGTTTGGCTACATGGTTTGGAAAAACATGCATCAATTGTACGAATCCTAGAGGAAGTCAACCAGATCTGGTTGCACAGTCTACATACATTTTTACAAACCATGATTAGTAAGTTTTCACTCTCTGAATTTCCCCCAAATTACACTACAAAACATTGATATTCTCAAAACATCTCATGAATTCTCAAGGCCACAATGAAACACTCATACAAAAGAAAAACGTCTTAAAAACATATGAGGACCAAGATCAAACTTGAGATAACTTATCTCAGAAAACTCGGGGAAACCCAGGTATTCTCTCATATGGGTGGTGATCATTCACCCTCCCATGACCAACTTATTTAATTTCAAAGGTCCAACCTCAAAACTACCATACATCCCAAAAACAACAGGTTAAAAACATCATTTGATAAAAATTGTAAAGAACATACCTGAGATACGATATGAACTAGCACCTAAATCAATCTATCACCGATCCAAAGAGAATTCATAATCCCCATGGGATAGATACAAGAACCTAATAATAAAAAATAATAAAATAAGAATGGTTTCTCCCAAAAAAATAATTATAAAAGGATAAAAATGAAAAGAAAACCCTAACAAGGCATTAACTGAGATATCCAAGAGTAAAAGAACCACCGTAGTGAAATATACTAGATAACAAGGATAATGGAAAACAAAACTAAAAACAAAGAAAAAGATACCAAACCAAAAACATCGCCACTTTCAAGAGAGGAAATTCCACACACACCTCCTCCAAATAATTAATCCAAAGATATAATAATATTCACTACACCAAGAAACCTATTAAGCCTATAATATATATAGGTGTGAGCTAAAAATCTAAATAGGTCGCCAACTACCGACTCAAATAATAATACTTTAAAAGAGATTCATATGATACAGGTTTAAAATAAGGATATAAAATAGGTTTTCCATATTTTATTTCAACAAAGCAAGACTCAAACATTTTACTTGGAAACACCCATTTCACAAAACCAATCATTTTTTTAAATAAAACTACAATTTATTTTATCATAACAAACCATTCATAAATTTTAGTTTAAAATACTTTTAAAGTTTCATTGATGGATAATAGGATATAATTTTATATTTTTTCAAATAATCATACCATATAAAATACACATAAATCATCATCATGGAAAAAAATTTCTAAAGGGAAATAATATAGAACATACTCAACATGGACATAAATGAAAGAAATTATGTGCTTTAGTATTAAATCAACCCAATAATCAACCTCATCCTAAATTTCAAACCCTACCCTATCGTGGAATAACTGATGTGAAATCAATTATTTTTACCTAATTCCTACCTAAGTCCATTATCGAGAGCATGATTCTAAACTAGTGCACTTTTTTACCTAGACTTACCACCTAACAACCCAGGTCTTCCCATGAAATTCAAATGGATGTGATCATTTCAATGATAGAATCATACCATATATCATATAATTTCATCACATTTGTAAACAATCATAAGTCTCACTCACATCTCTGAACACCAGATATGAACATCCCCTTTATTAAGCATATCAATTTAGTAAATTTCATTTCACTACTCTAAAAAAGGGAAATCACATTACATTAATTCAAACATCCATAATTTACACTACACATAAAGGGTTTTGTTCTATGGTTTTTCCATTTTCCAATAAATCATTTAAAGTCCCAACTAATCCTTTCAACCTTACTCTTGGAATACTGGGACTTTCAAAAAAAATCAAGAAAATTTATAAAATCATTTATAAATCTTTTCAAATTAATAAATACTCATTTTCAAAGAATTATCTCAAAGAGAGTAAAGAAACCCAAGATTTAGAAGACCACAATTTTCTATTTATTTTTGAAAATAATCACCTTAAAAACTCAAAGAATTTATCAAAATTCATATGGGAAATTCAATTTCCAAAAAAAATGATGCATTACATTAAAAACCAATTTCACATAAAATCATATCAAAAACCCTTTTTACACTCTTATCAAAAGCTCTATAAATCATCAATCATTTATACATAAACTAGATATAAGTGTAAAACGTAAAATACATTTAAAACTCTTGTTGAAAACACAATAAATCATAGATTTAATTATAAAGGGATATGACTGGTACACCTACCTTAAATGGTTGGAAAGTCTAATAATTATATGATATCCAAACACTAAAGGATATGAGGGGTCATAAATATCTCAAATATTTACATAATGATTAACCTGGATCCAAAGGATTCCACCTCTTCCAGTGATTGATCTAATATAAATATTTTTATATCATAATAAGAACCTTAGATCTAGGGACCACATCCCCAATCTAAGATTCCTTTTAAGGAAAAATAGGAGAGACATAGAGAAATTTTGAAGAATGAAAAATAATGGGAACATAAGTATGAAAAACTAGATCAAATACTACTTGATTCATTGGAATCAATCTCTAAAAGGGTTGGGGTCCTCATAATATCCTAGTAATGACCAATTTTTGATTCACTAAAGTGAGGGTGAAAGAATGAGGTGAGCGGGAGATGTTTCAAGTTTTAAAATTAATTTATAGAATAATTAATTTATGCCTCATGGTTTGGTCACACAGTTTGGAAAATAGTGCACGAACTATGCACCTCCTTTCGGGCTATTGGAAGAGATGCATGGTTTGGCTGCATGGTTTGAAAATCTGTTCTCTAACTATGTATGACCCCACTAACTCAAGACACACAATTTTATGGGTAGGCCTCATGATTGGTACAAACCATGATCCTAACTGTGATCCCACTTTTGGAATCCCAAAATGAGCAAAAAAAATTCTTAGAGTTAGCGCATAGTTTCTATGATGACCCATATTTTTAACACATGACTTTTAATATAATTCCTTAACAAAATATTACATTAATAACTTTTAAGGATATTTTTAGGTCTATTTTCTTGGAAACCTAGTACATAACACATGAATTACATAATGAAAATATAAACATAAACACTATTTAATCATTTTATAAAATCATTTACTATTACATATAATGTCACCTGACTGAAAGTCATATGAGAATAATCATAATTACTTGATACATAAAATTTAAATGTGGCTAAAACATAAAAATAAGACATTCATAATCATATCACCAAGTTTTATTAGCAAGGTGTCATAAAACATAATTACCATGGTTATTTACCAAGGTATCATAAAACATGTCATCTATAGATATTAATTTTTTACCCAATGCATTAGAGTGATATCAAGGTACCCACATCATATTAATATGGTATTCATCAAGGTATCATAAATTATTACCAAGGAATTATACCAAGGTATCGTGAACATTCCATCTTTAGAGATTAATTCTTTACCCAATGCATTGGAGAGCTATCAAGGCACACCCTTCATATGAATTAATTCATGTGATCCACATTGATTATAATAAATCATTTCATCAATAATTTAAGAAGAATAAATATTTTGTTTCATATAAAATCATTGAGCATATAGGTGCTTAAATACTTGAACATTACATCATTTTTAACCCATGAAGAGGGAATGTGGGTTTCATACAAGTAAATCCCTAAATAAATAAATTATTTTTACATATATGTGAATAAAAATTTAAATGGAAGTGGTTTGTTTATTCAAAATATTGTAATTTCTCATGTAAAAGAGATAAATTCAGGAAATTAATTCGAAAACATGATGGTATACAATATGGATTAAAGGTAGGGAATACTGAGAGGGAAGAAAGGTCTCTCATTCTTAAAAAAACTATTTTTAAGTAAAGGGGTAGTCAAAAAGATTTTGGAAAATAAAGTAATTCAACATTTAGAGACATACCAAAAATGAGGTACTTGTATGAAAAAGGAGAAGAGGATAATTTCCTTACCATGAAGAGTAAATTTCTAAATCTTGAAGAGGACAACCTTAGGACCAACAAAACTCTTCATGATTGAAAAAAGAGAAATGAAAGAGACTACTTAGGAGGTATAATATGATATAAATTTGAATTGGGTGTCGAAGAATGGGAATAGGGGTGGATATTTATATTTATTTGGGGTGGTGTTAAGGGTTTAAATAATAATTATTTTTCCATTAGTCCTAACCAATTTTGGGGGGCATTAATTCCAAAAATTTTGGTTGAAAAATAATTCTTTCAAGGATTTATAAGGGTTTTCCAATTCATAAAACACCCCATTATTTATATGTTATTTCATAAATAAATTTTGATCAACAATAATGATTAATTAGTTTGAAAATTTTATGGGAATTTTTGTTTTTCCCTTTCAATTTCACTTTAGTATTTTTCTACTAAAATTTTATTTTAGACATATTTTAATTTTTATGTAGATTATATATGAACATATATATATTTATCATTTATATAATGAAATATGGATCCAAATTTTGATGGGAGATAAGTGTCCATTAAATAAATTTTGATGTGGATCCGACTGAATGGATCCCACAACAGAAATTAAATCATAACATTTTCCCCGTTCTTGGATTAGCATGAAATTTTAAAATATGTTAGATGGATTTATTTTAATAATTTAATTTTGCTGAAGTAACATCTAGTTGAAACTTTATCATGGTCAAAAGCACATGTGAAGTTAATGCATCCAGATTCAATGAATCTTCTAGGATAGAAATATTTTCATCAATTATTTGACCATCATTCCTATAACACATCATTTAAAAGGCTTAAAATTTAATGGTGGATATGAAAGGAACAAGGGATAAGTCTAAATAAGACCACATTAAAATATTTTGACACTAATATATCAATAAATTCAAGGAAATTTATTACATTGAATCTATAAAATCTATCTAGAGAGAATTATTTCATATAATGATTTAGTCATAACTTCTTTAACACTTTTCCAAATAAGCTGAAAATTTGAGGGTGAAAATAAAAGATGTGTGTAAGAACCTGGTATTTCACTCAGGAATGGATTATTTTAAAGTTGTTCTAATTAATTATTTTCAAGATAATATGGATTCTTAATGAGGTTATAAATGTTTTGGGGGTATCCAGGGCTCATTCGGAGATTGGAACCCCAACCAGTGGAGGAAATCGCAGGGCCTCATGGTTAGTAGAAATCGTTCAAACTAGCTTGTATAGTCTCTCCTAACAATATAGGGATGGAAAATGGGGTGAAGTAGGGTTGATAATTCTCCATAACTATATGCCAGGGGATATACACCCATGAAAAAACTACATAAATTTTAGTAGAAGTGTTTTGAATAGTCAATGCAAGATTTCTCTAACCATGTAAGTGCCCCACTTTACATAGAAGATAGCGCACAGTTAGTGCACAGGTTGGTCAACAATGTGGCCAAACCATGAGACCCCAATTTTTGGATGAAAGGACTAAAATTACCTTAATGAATGTTTATTTATTTCATCCTATTTTTCTCTCTAGTAAATCAAAGTGGGTTTTTCTCTATTTTGATATCCCAAATCCCTCTTGGATAATATTTTATCTTCTTTGTCTGTTTGGAGTCTGATTGAAAAACCATTCATCACGTTGGATATTTTTTGATAAGATCTCTATTCCTTTTTATCAATTCATCATTATTCTTTCTATCTACGACGTTATTTAGATGTAGGCTCATATGCTCTATTTTCAGGGTGTTTATCCATTATTTAGATATCTAACAATCCAAGACAAATTAAAGGCTGATACTGGATGAGGATAGTCATACGAGCCTAAGGTAGGTGGTTTATAACTCATACCTTAAGTTTTTTCATTTTATAAATGTTCGTATGTGTGCATATATTTCATTGAACATGGCCTATTAAATTCATATACCTTTTTTTTACTCATTATAACCATATTATAATACCATTTCCATATATGTTATCCAATGTTGGTAGTTACGTCCTAAACTTCGACCACCCTAAGTAGGGTAATTCTATAATTATATTGTTAGTGGCTTGTTAAGCCCCTTTTCACCAACGTTTGGGAAATTTGTGACTTGAACTTGATAAAGGTAAGTGTTTTAATTAAATAAATGAATTTTAAATGGATTTGACGTGTAAATATATCACTTGACCCATCTATGTTAAGTGTTCTAATTAATTAAATGAATGTTTAAATGGTTAATTAGAACATATATTGATATATATATATATATATATATATATAAATTTTCCTAATTTAAGGTAAATGAATTTTTGGTTACATGTCCATAGAACCCCTTTACATGTATAATGAAAGTTAGAGGAGTGAACCTAATGAATTAATTATCACTTATATAAACCAATGAATGGTTTCTTTTCCCTTTAGCCTTGTCACTTGTAAGAAAGGAAAGGGAATTGACCAAATTATTTATTAAATTACATGAGTATTACATGTCCTAATTGACTAAATGAATTTATTATAAGGTGACTAATGCATATGGACCTTGAAATTATTAGAGGAAGTGGTCAAAATCGATCTTGCCTTGGATTCCTGAGGGAATTCCATGAGCACTCATGGATGCCATTCTGATTCAGGGGTACCGGTTTCTAAGGTTGATACCCACCTTGGAACCTGGTCCTTTTCTACTTTTGGATGCCTGGTATGAAACTATAGGATTCCTCCATTATTACTATAGTTTTCCTTGGATACACTCCTTGAATCTAGTGTGACAACTATGAACAAGAGGTGCCTTGAATACATTATTGTTCCTAGTTATTGCTTATCTCATTTATCTTGTATGGATTACTTTGACTTAGTTAGAATTACATTATTGTGGAATTCATTGGGAGATGGACCTTGGATTACACTCTTACCCCTTATATCCAGGATACCATTTATTACCTGAGTTGAATCGACCCTTGAGGTCAAGGATGGCTTGATTATTACAGTTGATCCTCTTCATTATAACTATCATGACATGATGCCTTATTATATATTGGATCCTTCACTAATATTATCATGTCAGGATTTCAATTCTGGTATACCACAAGTGAATTCTATAAAATGGGACATAATTAATTAATGAAATGGTTACATGTTCAGACACTAGCTGAGGCTGAAGTAGGTACTTGGGTATTTACATTATTTCACTACTTTACTTTTATATACTCATGCTTTCACACTGTTTTAGTTTATATTACATGTAATGGATGTTATAGATGTTATTGGTTGTGGACTACTGATATTTATATCACACTCTATATAGGATTCTATTGGTACCCTGGAAGATTACATATATGTAGGTGTTGATAGAGGGAAGTGTCCTGCCTTGGACACTAAATACTATTTGCTTACATTGGGACGATACTTGGTAGCAGATGATCGAGATGGATCTTGAGATGATGGGGATTGTTTTTGGATTATTTTTTATTATTTTTTATAGAAGTGCTTCCTTCTTCCTTGTATCCATGTTTTACAATTTTATAGATACATGACATGTATCATTAGCTTTTGTATATCATTATCAGTTGCACCTGTTTATTATTATTTTTGTATGCTTCTACTATGTCATATGTTTACTTTTATTTCTGACTCTATTTAGCTATTATCATCTTATTTATATGATGTGATACATTATGGTAATTAGGGCATGGTCTCCCCATAGAAACACCCTAGCCCCTCGCTGCTAGTCAGCAATATATGGAATTCGGGGAGATGCACTTGAGGCCATGTGTCCCACAAGGCTCGTGGAACCTCTGAGTGACATCCAGGTCTGGGAGGTAACAAAGTGGTATCAGAGCAGTTCCTTTCTTGATTTACTATTCGGATACAATAGAAAAAAATATTAGTAATGCTTGGAACTTGGTTATAAGTCATGCTTGGGCATAACTAACCCATGTGCGGGGTAAATGCCGAGTTTCCTGAATAATGATTATTCTTCTATTTTTTATTATTACAGTTGATATCATTTCACCATTGGGTGATGTACATGTTGTGTTGTGGTTATTATTATTAATATTATTAATATTATTTAGTTTTTAATTTCATCCTTGGATCGATGATATAAGGGAAAGGAGTATTATTACATGAATCATCATAGGCACCTATAATTCACATGACATGAATATTTCCATGCCATATAGGTGAATTTAATAGTTTTTATTTACCTCTTTCTTCTATTATTTTTGAGTGATGTTATGGTATTTATAATATGCTTGAATTGTTATTTGGTTGCGATTGATTGATTTCAAGTTTCAATTCATGAGGTGTGTGGAACTACATGGGTTGAAATGGGTAGTTTACTAAGTCAATACACTATATATAACTCATTATATTCTATGACTGAATGTATACTAGGTTGATTATAAATTATATGGGTGCCGATTTCAGTGATAAGGTGTATGGGCCCTAATTCAATAGGGATAAAAATCCATTTTAATCAAAATTTGATATAAGTTTATAATAAAATGAAACTGAAAAATATAAATCACGACTTAAAAATAAATAGTTTCTAGTAAATTATGAGGAAAAGTGCTATTGACACTTCATATATTGGAACCCCTGTAATTTAAACTTGAAAACTTACCAATACCTACCCTTCTAAATGGGTAGTTAGGGTAGTATAATATGGGTATTTATCCATTTTTTACTTTCATTTAGATTAATTTTTTTTCTATTTATCTACTTAATTATTTTTTTGAGGTGTGTGATTGGAATTTGTAGACCAATTCCGCCATGATGTACTTGTGTCATGCTTCAGGAGGGTGGCGATGACCATTCTTTAGACATGGTGGGCCCTAATCTGTCAGTCTTACTTCCAGGAGTACCACTTGAGGAACCAACTGATTTACTTGATATGGGCACTAAGACTTCTCTTCATGATAGTTTCTTATGTTTGATGTATTCCATGAAAGGTTCTCCATGACCATCACTTGAGATGGCTGATCTGACATGTGAGTTCCAGTAGCAGCATCCTCCTTCCTTCTCAGAGGATGGTGGTCCACAAGCTATTGAGTCTTAGAAAGAGTCCACTCTATATATCTTTGAGCATCTGGATATACCTCTAGATTAGAAGGTTAATCTTTCTACTTACATGTTACGTGATTTATCCAAGTTCTGGTGGGATGTAATTACCTAGGCCGCTCGTCATTAGGGCATGGTAAGGGATGACTTCTAGACTTCTTGCTATGATCAATTATTTCCTTATAAACTGAGATCTGACCAATCTATATAGTTCATGAGTATAGAGTAGGGTGTTATGTCAGTTATGGAGTATTAAGAACATTTTACTGAGTTACAACACTTTGCACTGCTTCTAGCTAGTGATGAGATTTCATGTGCTAGAAACTTTGAGGATGGGATTCGGTATGTCATATGTCCTCAGGTGAATGTTTTTTTCTACCTTTTTTATTTGAGATCATCAATCAGGCTCTTATCCCTAAGCTCAACATGAGGGAAAGTGATAGTACCATGCCTAGAGGACCAATTCTTAGGCAGTATAGTATTTCTTCTAGTAACAGGATACGTTCCCTCATGGTTTCACATCAAAGTATTGACAATCAGAGTAATTGTACTAGAAACTCCATTATATGCCATCATTGTGAACAATAGGGGCATCTGAAGCCTCAATGTGATAGATACCCAATAGAGTGTCATGCTTGTTGTCATATAGGACATCTTCAGAGATTCTATCAGAAATTTTCATCTAATTTCAGTGGAAGATGATCCGCACTAGGTCCACCTTAATGGGTAGGTTCTTTTATTCCATTTCAGACAGGGAGTTGGAGTAGCACCAGAATGATTGGCTGAGTAGGAGGTCATAGCCATGGGATCCAGACTTCATATTATTATCAGCACCAATATAGTGATCATACTCAGGGTAGTCTAGCTATAGAATAGGGTTGAAGATGAGGCCAGTTCCATGAACTATAACTTATACCTGAGGATTAGAGTGCAGAATAATCGACAATATGAGGTATTATTCTAGTAGACTATACTATAGTGTCTACTTGTTTGATACATATGATTTACACTCCTTCATTTGTTTATCTATTTTTTAATGTATCGAAATGGAAATATAGTACTATTGTGGTTTAATGGCCATGGATACACCATTGGGAGTACGGTTAGAGGGCATATGCCAGTACGGGGACTGCCGCTTGAGGTAAGAAGTTACCCTTTCTTATGAGACCTCTTTGTTCTTGAGATGATGGGATTAAATTTCATTATTAGGATGGATTGGTTGATTATGTATCATTCCACCACTATCATTATAGGGTATCATTTACATCACTAGATGGAAGTGGTTTTCTACACAAGGGTGAGTGGAATGTCTAGGCTGGTAGAGTTGGACCAGGTCATCATGGGCTAGGTAGAGTGACCACTTGGATTGCTAATCTCTTCATGGAGGATCAGGGTTTACATCAAGATGAATTACCTCTGATTGTAGCTCATTTCAGGTACATATTTCCTGATGATTTTTCTGGCTTACCTCCTGAGAGAGAGGTAGAATTTACAATTGTTCTCGTTCCAGGAGCATCTTCAGTGTCTATTACTCTATATAGGATGATACCTGTTGATCTCCAAGAGCTCAATAGGAAGTTATAATATCTAGAGTCCAAAGGTTTTATACTGACTAACATTTCTTCTTAGGTTTCACCCATGATTTTCACCAATAATGTGGATGAGACCATTTTTTTATTCATGGATTACAGATGGTTGAACCAAATTATGGTCAAGAATTGGTATCCATTGCCTCAAATATATGATCTCTTTAACCAACTCCATGGAGCTAGAGTTTTTTCTAAGATTAAACTAAGATCAGGATATCATTAGGTGTGAGTCTGACCATCATACATACCTAATACATCTTTCCATAGTAGGTTTAGTCTATATGAGTACCTTTTTATTTAATTCAGTCTCACAAATATAACCACCATTTTCATGGATATGATGAATAGGGTTTTCCACCCATATCTAGATTCTTTTTCATGGTATTTGTGGATGACATCTTGGTGTATTCTTACACTCATAGTGACCATGAGAAGTAACTTGAGATCATTCTGAGTACACTAAGAGATAATAATCTCCATGCCAAGATTTTTAAGTGCAACTTTTGAATTGAAAAAGTTCACTTCTTGGGTCATATTATCTTATAATCGGGAGTATCTATTGTCCCAAAGAAGGTGAGTGTTGTGGTTTCCTAGGAGAATCCTAAGAATGTGTTTTATATATGAAGTTTCTTGGGGATGACTGGATATTACAGGCATTTCATATAGGACTTATCATGAATTTTTTCACCTCTTACAGGTCTTATGAAGAAGGTTGTTATGTTACTGTGTTCAGAAGAGTATAAGAAAGAATTTCAGGATCTAAAATGAAGTCTTGTATCAGAACCTTTTCTAAATCTTCCATATCCTAGAACAGGTTATACAGTGTTTTGTGATGCATCTAGAATCGGGATAGGAGAATTTATGATGTAGATAGATTCATTGCATACAGATCTTGGTAGTTGAGGATTCATGAGAGAATTTACCCGATGCAAAACATTGAGCTATTAGTAGTTTTCTATGCCTTATGTTTCTAGTGACACTATCTGATGGGTGAGTGATTTCTGGTTTATATGAACCACAAGAGATTAAAATATATATTTACACATTGTGACTTGAACTTCATATAGAGGATATGGGTTGAATATCTTTAGTACTTTGATTTTGAGCTTGCCTATATGCTTGTAAAGGGTAAAACTATAGTAGATGCACTGAGTCAGAAAACTCAGTCACATGTCATACAATAATCTAGTGAAGAATGGAAATTAATAGCCTTTTTCTCTGAAATGCATCTAGAGTTTCATGATAGTCATGAGAAGTCTTATCTCTCAAACCTAATAGTTACTTATTCCCTCCTTGAGAAGGTGAAGAGCAGATAGTTTTAAGATCCTGAAGTCTTGGTTCTCTGTGAGAGTATTTTAGGAGATGACCCACCTCTAGATTGTTATATGGACAGATAAGATGTTCTATGTATACATGGATATGTTTGGGTTCCTATATATATGATAGATGATCTGATGTGATTGTCACGTGTTTGTAAATGTGAATTTCATCTAGGCATCTCCAATATGTATTGAGATATGTGACACTAGTATTGGTTTCATAGGATGAAATTTCAGGTAGAAGGATTTATCACTAGGTGTTCTGCCTATCAACAGGTGAAGGTGGAGAACCAAATACCTAAAATCTTGTTATAGCCTCTTGTAGTCCCATAATGGAAATGGGAATATGTCTTCATGGATTTTGTATTCAGTTTTCTGAGGTCTCCTAAAGGTAGTGACACTTTATGGGTAGTCATTGATTAACTAAAAAAAGTTGACTAATTCCTTTCTATCTAGGAGACTTTCTCAGTTGATGAGCTAGGAATATTGTATGTCTATGAAATTATCCAACTACATGGGGTCCCTCGTACTATTGTTTCAGATAGGGACACTCATTTCACGTCACAGTTCTAGAAGGGGTTGTAGAAGGATATGGGTACATAGGTGGTTCTAAGCACAACCTTTCAACCTAAGACTAATGGACAGTCGAAAAAAATACAGGTTTTAGAGTACATGCTCCAATCATGCATCCTTGACTTTGATGGTTATTGGGAGAAGCATATACCTATCACCAATTTTTTATATAATAATATAATTCAGGTGACAATTCAAATGGATCCTTTTAAGACCTTGTATGGTAGGTCATGTCGTTCACCCCTATGCTGGCTAGGGGCTAGTGAGGAGGTGATACTAGATCCTTGTCTCATAAAGGAGACTTTAGAGAAGGTTTAGCTAATTAGGAAGCATATTAATATTTCTCAGTCTAAATAGAAATAGTATGCTGATCACCGTCAACAACCTCTGGAGTTTGAGTTTAGGGATCATGTTTTCCTACAGGTATCTCCTAGGCTTGGGAATAGATGGATACGGAGGCAAGGGAAGTTATCGCCTTGTTATGTAGGCTCATTTGAGATTCTAGAGAGAGTCGTTACAATAGCCTATTGGTTTCTACAACCTCATAGGCGCCATTATATACATGAAATCTTCCACATTTCATAGCTTCACCATTATCATGCTGACCCATATCATACTTTTGATCCCGAGGAAGTTGCGTTAGATTCTGATTCTTGATTTGAGGTGTATCCTATACACATCATTGAATAGAGAATGAAGGATCTATGAGGTTATTATGTCCCTCTATTATGGGTTCTATGGAATCACTACCATCTATAGGATGAGACTTGGGAGTGGGAGACCGACGTATGTGCCTAGGGGCTAGATTTTTACTCAAAAAGTGTTTCACTGCCCTTAGAAATGAACTCGGGGATGAGTTCCTTTAGGTGGGGGGGGGGAAGACTGTAAGAATCTGGTTTTTCACTCTAGTATGGATCCTTTTAAATTTTGTATAATTATTTATTTTGGACTTATGGATGCATAACAAATTTATAAAGGTTTTGGGGTCTTCAGGGTTCATTCAGAGCTCATAAACCTGACCGGTGGAGGAAATCACTGGGCCACATAGTTAGTAGAAGTTGTAAGACCCGACCCACAGGGTCTCTCCTAACCATTTAGGGCTAGATAGTGGAGTGAAGTAGGGCACATAGTTTTCCCTAACCGTACACTAGGGGCTACATGCCTGTGAAAAAAACTACAAACATTTTAAAAGAGGTGTTATACACTATTGGTGGATGTTTTCTCTAACCATGTGGCCTAATCGTATAGGTTCCCCCTTAGCATAGTAGATGCCACACAGTTGGCACACAATTTATCCAACTATGTGGCCAAACCGTATGACCCCAATTTTTTGGGTGAAATGACGGAAATACCCTTAATGAATGTTTATTTCTTTCCTCCTCTTTTTATCTCCAGCAGATAGCAGTGGGTTTTTCTCTCTTTTGAGCTCCCAAAACCATCTTGGATAGTATTTAATCCCACCCATCCATCCAGAGTCTGATTGAGGCACCATTCTACTCATTGGATCCACATAGGTAAGATATTTATTCCTTTTTAGTTGTTCTTCGTTCTTCCTTTTTATCGATGATGCTATTTAGATACAAACTCATATGCCCTATTTTCAGTGTGCTGATCCATTATTCATATCTCTTCCAATCCATGCCAAAATAAAGGATGATACTGGATGAGTAGATTCATACAATCCTAAGTTAGGTAGTTTATAACCCATCTAATATGTTTTTTCATTAAATAAATGGTTGTGTGCGTGTGCTGATTTCATCAGGCGTGGTCTATTAAATTCTCATGCACTACTTATAGTCATTAGAACCATGTTCTAAGACCCTTTACATATATGTTATCCAAATTTAGAGTTCATATCCTAAAAATCGACTGCTCTAAGTAGGGTAATTCCATAATTATGTTGTTATTGGCTTGTTAATACATTTTTCTCCACCATTTAGGTGACATGTGACTTGAAATTGATAAAGATAAGTTTTTCAATTATATAAATGAATTGTAAATGGCCATTACATGTGAAGATATCACTAGACTTGTCAAAGGTATGGGTTCTAATTAATTAAATTAATGTTTAAATGGTTAATTAGAAAGTATATTAATATATATGACTCGACCTAATTAAATGAAAATGAATGTTTTGTTTCATGTCTGTAACACCCCTTTCCTTGTATAAAGGAAGGTAGAGAAGTGAAACTAATGAATTAAATAAAACTTACATAAACCATTGGATGGTTGCATGTCTCTTTAGCCTTGTCACTTGTAAGAAATAAAAGGGAATGGAAAAAAATGACTTATTAAATGGAATGAGTTTTACATGTCACAATTAATTAAATGAATTTATTATAAGGTTACTAATTCATACAGACCTTGACATTATTATAGGAAGTGGTTAGACTCAAGATCTCCTTGGATTCTCGAGGTAATTCCATGAGAACTTGTGGACACCATTCTGATTCAGGGGTACCAGTTTTCAAGGTTATACACCCCTTGGAACCTGATCCTTGTCTCCTTTTGGATTTCTAGTATGACATTGTAGGATCCATCCATTATTAATATAGGATTACTTAGATAAACTCCTTGGATCCAATGTGATGTCTACTGACATGATGCACCTTGGATACATTCTTAGACCTAATAATTTATTATCCCATTTTACCTTGGATAAATTCCATAGAATCTGTTAGAATTAAATTATTGTGGAATACCTTGGGTTATGCCCCTTGGATTACACTCTTACCCCTTATAGCCCACCTATATTTTATTACCCGAGTTGGATCGACCCTTGAGGTCAAATATGTCTTGGTTATTACCTTGGATCCTCTTCATTATTATTATCATTACATGATGCCTTATTATATCTTGGATCCTTCACTACTATTATTATGTCAGGATGTTAGTACTGGTTATACCTCAAGTGATTTATATAAATTGGAACATAATTAATTAATGAAATGGTTACATGTTCATACACCAGTTGAGACTGAAGCAGGTACTTGGGTATTTACATTAATATACATCTTTACTTTTATATATGAATACTTGCACACTATTTCAGTTTATATTACATAGACTTGATGTTATAGATTCCATTAGTGGTGGACTACTAAGATTTATCTTACACCCTATCAAGGTTTCCATTGGTACCCGAGCAGATTACATTTATACAGGTTTTGAAAAAGGGAAGTGTTCTACCTTGGACACTTGATACTGCTTTCTTTCATTAGGATCGATCTTGGGAGTAGATGACTGAGCTGGAGTCTACGATGTTGGAAATAGTTTTTGGATTCTTTTTTGTTTTTTGTATATCACTGCTTCCTGGTACCTTATATCCATGTTTTCTAGTTTTATAGAGACATGACATGTATCATTAGATTGTGTATATGATTATTAGTTGCACCTATTTATTATTATTCTATCTGATTCTGTTTTTCAATCTGTTTACTTATATTGATTTCGCTATTTACCTACTATCATATTATTTATCCATTGTTCCAAACTCTGGTAAGGAGGGAATAATGTCCCCATGGACACACCCTAGTCCCTCTCTATTATTCGGTTGCCTCTGGTGTTTAGGGAGATGTACTTGAGGCCATGTGACCTACCAGGCACAGGTCACCTTTGAGTGGAATCTGGGTTTAGTTCATCCCAATGTGAGTGAAAAAATTTATTGAAGGATACTTATCTAGATTCATCCATTTATTTTTCCACAAACACATAAAGAGTCATAGTATATAATTGAAGAAAATGTTTCATTGATGGCTAATAATTAATTTTAGTAATGTAATGTTCATAGGTTCCTAATAAATTAATTAGGAATTGATTAATTTATATTATATTCTAAAAGTGTTTTTGTATTATAGTATGTATTTTATATTATATTAAATTACTATGAATAAAAAAAGAATATATTTTTTAGCATATATATATAACGTATATATTTTAACATACATATATTTTAATATATATAGTTTAACATGCATATATTTTAACATATTTATATAACATATATACTCAAACATAAATTATCATGATAAATAAAATATGAATTTTTTTTAAAACCTTATAAAATATTATTTTATGAATAATTATATTATTTCTCAAATCAATTATATATATATTTCAAAAACTAGGTCATTACATTCTTCCCCCCTTAATGGAATTTTATCCTCAAAATTTTTACTCATTAAGATTATTATATTAAAATTTATAAAGGAAACCTTAATCCTAAAATTTTTTAATATCATGATTCTATAATGATATAATTAAATCTAAATAAAAGGTTTACAATATCTATATATCATTTTTAATGGGTTGTAAAAGAATGTGATTAACCAAATTATATACCCCCGGAGTGTCAATCCAGGTGTTCAGTAGGGTTAGTTGTCATGCATGAAGTGGTGATCAAGTCCGGATCAATGCCCCCCTTTTGGAGTTATTAACTATTGTTACAATTATTTGACATCCATATGCATTGGTAGTATCCAGGTAGGGATGTAGTTTCTTGGAAACTACTCACTTAATTTTTCATCAAAATTCCATGATGTTTTCCTATATTTTGAATTATCCCTAGGGTTCAAACTGATGTTTTTTAGTACTGATTTCCACAAATATTAAGACACCCTTTGATACAAACTATGACAACCTTCATTTTTAATACATGACTTTTAACATAATTCATTAAAAATTATTACATTAATAACCTCGAAGGATATTTTGAGGCCAAGTATCTTGGAAACTAGGTACATAACACATGAATTACATAAGGAAAACATAAACATAAAAATTATTTAATAATTTTAAAAGTATCCTTTACTATTCCATCTTACATCATCTCACTGTAAGTAATTTCTTAGGGATATACATAAATATAATAGGGTGATCATAAATCCCAATAAGGGAAAAACAAAGGAAATGGAATATGAATGATCATCATGGATAAAACATGAATAATATCTTGACATAATAATTATAAGTACTTGATACATAACATGTATATGTGGATATAACCTAAAAATAATACATTCATAAGCATATAACCAAGGTTTATTACCAAGGTTTAATAAAACATAATTACCAAGTTTATTCACCAATATATCGTAAAAAGTTTCATCTCTAGAGATTAATTCTTTACCCAATTCATTGGACCATAATCATGGAACACCCTTTATATTATCAAATTTATTCACAAAGGTATCATAAAACATTACAAATTCATGATTCCTAGGTATCATGAACATTCCATATTTAGTGATTAATTCATTACCCAATACATTGGAGCACTATTAGGGTGCACCCTTCATATTAATTCACATCAACCACATTTATTATAATAAATTATTTCACCAATAACATGAGAATAATAAATAATTTGTTTTATATAAAATCATTGAGTACATAGGTTCTTAAATATTTGAACATTATATCATTTTTAACCCATGAATATGGAATGTGGGTTTCATACATGTAAATCCCAAAATAAATAAATTATGTTTACATCTAGGTGAATACCCATTTAAAAGGAAGTGTTTTGGGAATTTAAAATTTTGGAATTTCTCATGTAGAAGAAAGAAATTCAAGAAAGAAATTTGACAGTAAGATGATATAGAACATGGATTAAAGGGAGGTCAGAATGAGAGGGAACATAGGTCTCCCATTGGTAAAAAAAAATTTATAAGTTAAGGGATAATATTTTTTTTTTGGAAAATAATGAAATTTAATATTTAGAGACGTACCAAAAATGAGGAACTTGTATGAGAAAGGAGAAGAGGATAATTCCCTTACCTTTAAGAGAAACTTCCTAAATCCTTGGAGAGGAAACCTTTATACCAAAAAAACTCTTAACGATTGAAGAGAGAGAAATGGAAGAGAATCATTTGGAGGTATATGATGATAGAAATTATAATTGGATGTGGGAGAATGGGAAGAGGGGGTTGGTATTTATACTTGAAGAGGTGTGGTTTTAAGGGTTTAAATAATAATAATTTTTCCATTAAGGCCAACCAATTTTGGGTGGAATTAATTCTGAATTTTTTGGTTAAAAATTAATGTTTTTTAGGCTAGTTAAGATAATATAATACATTAATCACCAATTTAATTTTATATTACTTATTAAAGACATTTTTATTAATAATTATAATTAATTAATTTGAAAATTTCATGGGAATTCCATTTTTTTCCTTTCAAAATCACTTTTTGTATTTTTCTTCTAAAATTTTATTTTATACATTTTTTTAATTTGTGTGTGGATTTTATAAAAATATATCAACATTTTTCATTTAGATAATTAAATTTATATCCAAATTTTGAGGTATGATAAGTGGTCATGAATTTAACACCAATGTGGATCTAACTGGATGGGTCCCACAATATAAATTCAATCATAATTTTTTCCCATTCTTGGATTGGCATGAAATTTTTAAAAGATGTTATATAGATTTATTTGGATCATTTCATAACACTGGAGGAACATCCTATTAAAACTATATCAGGGTCCAAAGTGCATGTGAATTTAATTCATCCTGATTCAATGAATCTACAAGGATGGAAATATTTTCATCAATGATTCTACCATAAATACTAAAAAACATGTTGTAATAGGATGAAATTTTAATGACGGACATGAAAGGAATAGGGAATAAAGTAAACGAAAGACTATATTACAATATTATTCCATTGAGGCATCCAAAAATGTGTGTACATTCATTACACTAAATCTAGATATTATGTATGGACATAATTATTTTATATAATGATTCGTCCATAAAAACTTTAATAAATGTCCAAATAAGATGAAAAATTGAGTGAGAAAATAGAAGATGTGGATGAAAAACTTTCATGTAGATAAGGTTTCCATATGTAGCCATTTATTTTTTCCAAAAATGTGTAAAATGTTATTGGATATAATTAAAGAAAATGTTTTATTAATGGCTAAGAGTTAATTTTATTAATGTAATACTCAGGTTCCTAATAAATTACATAATATTTAATTAATTTTTATTATCATATAAAAGTATTGTTTTATTATATTGTATATCTTATATTATAATAAATTACTATTAATAAAAAAATAATATAATTTTTTTAACATATATATAACATATATATTTTAACGTACGTATATTTTAAAAAATATATTTTAACATACATATATATTAACATATTTATATAACATATATATATATATATTCAAACATAAATTATCATGATAAATAAAATATTAATTTTCATTTCAATGTTATAAAATATAGTTTTATATATAATTATATTATTTCTCAAATAAATTATATATATTTGAAAAAAATGGTGTCGTTACAGTTTCCCCTAACCAACCATGAGTAGTACGCCACTCAAAACACTCCAATATTTTAGGTAAAGAAACCTAGAAGTAGGGGGACAAAATAAGGACTCAATAGTACATAAAACCAAAGAGTTATTTAAGTTTGGGATGTGACTGATAATGCTAGGTAGTTTGTATAGGTACACGCCTGAAGTACACACTGTTTACTTAATTAATTTTAAATAAAATTAATTAATTTAATTTATTTAAAATCAAAGAGTTTAATATGATTAAAGTAGTTAAGAATATACAAGAAATATTGAATAGTGATTAAGATAAAAAATTAATTAACTGATCAATTAGATTATTAATCTAATTAATTTGGACACATTTTATCTTAATGAAGAATGAATTGAAATGAATTTTATCCCATTATTTTAAATGTGTATTCATTGTATGTATAGATAACCATGAGATTAGACTAATGTATGTATGTGTATGGTTTATTTTAATTTATTTATTGCATGAGTTTTTTAAAATTATTATTATTATTTTAAAATGATGGCTAGTGAATCATCCCTTCCTCTTTATTTTGAAAGGGCATATGTTCCCACAGTTTCTTTAATGGAAACCTCCCTTTTGGTTTTCTTCACCTGTTTGTGAAGTAAATGAATTGTAAGGTTGAATCTCCTAAGAGAATATAGTTGGTTCAAGATGGTATTGATGTGAAACCATCCTATGTGATACCCAAGACACATGTGGTATGTTGCAAATCAATCCAAAAATATCTCAAAGATTTTTTCCCTAGGGTCCATGGTTTGTTTATTTTCTTCTCAATAAAAACCCTAGTTAAAGCTCATGATCATGATATGTTTTATTTATTTTATTTTGATTTGATTTATAGTTTATTTTATGAATACAAGACCATGATAACCAAAATAAATGGATAACATGGAAATATGGAACTAAAATAAATGGATTGTATGCAAATATTATGTCGATACATGGTTAATCACTTAAGTAAAATTCACTTAATATTAAAAATACATGTAAAAGATAAAATAATAAATTTATAAATAATGAATAAAATCCCTCAATTAAATATTATGTCAATAAGACATCCATTATCTGAGTTAAGAAGTCCCCATAGTTAAAAGTTTTGGTTCCAACCTTTGTTAGAGGCACTTTTAATTATCAGAAATTCCAAAAAAATATAGTGGGTTGACTATCCAAACATGTATTGGATTTGACATACTTTTTCTATTCAATAAAAATTTGGCATCATGTTTTGAAGAAATATGAGTAAGGATTTTAAGATTGGGGAGTCCACTCTATGAATCAAGGAGCTAAAATCCCATAGTTAGAAAGATCGCCCACCTAAATACCTTCCTATAATTTATATAGAATTTTACGAGGTTATAAGAGGAGAAATATAGATCATTTACACTAAAATATTCTCACAATTGGGTATTTTGAGTCTAATGGTGAGGGATTCTATGAGTTGATAAAATTTTGGTAGAATAATAATAAAATTAAAATTATTACATCTCACATAATTGGTAATCAACTAAATTCCTAATAAACAACTTAAATATTATAAAAAATTGCTTGTTCATTGACATGATAACACTATAATCATTCCTTGAATCAGGGCATGTTCTTATAGGTATAAAATTTCCATAGTAGGTATAGATTTTTATACACTAATTTATTATGGAAAATGTCTTATATGTGTTGTAATCTCCTATCCTTGATACTCCTACAAAGGAGGTGAGTGATGGGGATCTCTATACCTATGGGGAAAAACTAAGATGATGCACTAGATATCCAATTTTTTATGTTATAATCCATGTCTAGGGAACTTAAAAATCCACACAAGGATATGGGTGTATACACTATGCTCATCCATCTTCATGAAATTTTCCAGGAGTGGTAAATATAAAAGTAATATAAGATTTCCAATGTTATCTGTACAGAATGACTTGGAGAGGGTGTATAGGCTGGTCATTATGTAGTCAAACTGATTGGATACATCGATAAAATCGAAATTATTTGGTTTAAGATACCCAAATTTTTGTACAAACATCTCATATTTTTATAATTTCCTCAAATATTCTCTAGATTTATTGTAAATTTTATTATAAAATACATTGATAAGTCTCTCTCAGATATCCTCACTATGTTTTTTCATGTTAAAAAGGAATGAAGTAAGAAAAGACTTATGTTATTATGGTGAATGATAGGAAGGGAAATTTGATAATCCCTAATAATAATACTAATTCTAAGGCTTAATCAAAACACCCTTCCATGAGTAGAAACTTCAAGGGGAAAACAGAGGATCGGGATTCTATTTTCTTCTCATGTAGAATGAAAGACTATTAGAAGAGAAAATATAATAATATAAATTAGAAGTTACTACTTCAATTATATTCACAAAATTTAATTCTTATATCTTACTTATTAGGTATTAAATACAATGTGTTTTACAGATGTTTATTGAAACACGTGAACTAATTACATAAATATTACTTTAAGTAAGATCCATTCTCTAAAAGCTAAAGATGGGTGATTCTTAGATTAGTGTAGAGTAATGCATGACTTCAAAATTTCTTGGTGGGTTCAAGTTGAAATATTGTTTAGTATTATTACCAAAACAATTATCTTAGTTCCCATTGGTACATAATGAGACATTATTTTATTATAGAATTGATATTGTTATGGTATTTAAAAACTAAACTAACAGGTTAGTAATTATTGAATCATAAATATTTTAAATCATCAATCACTGGTGAATATATATATATAAGAATTTAAATACCTAAATGTGTAAAGTTAATTATTTTTCACTTAAAAATGATAATTATTGAAAATTTTATATCTATAAGGATTATATAGTCTCTTTTGAGCTAAGAAACTAGGTATACTGAAAAACTCACTATTATGTTTTTAACAAGGAAACCTTTATAAATAAAGGTATGCCACAAAGCTACTAGAGTTAACTAAAACAACATTAACTATTCTAAAGGTATAACTAAGAGGTAATTTTATATACTTCTTGAGATTCTTTTAAGTGATTTCAGGAATTACCAGTAAAGAAATGAATACACTTAGTAAAATATATAGGACCCTCTGTTATATCTTTTCAGAGTGTATCATAACCAAGTGTTCATAGATCATTAATATGTGGAGTGAAGGTAATCCAAAAATCACATGACCTTATACACCAAAATTTTGATGATAATAAATGGGGATTGATGAAATGACTTATATTTATTGAAATTTTTCCATAATTTTTTCTAAGTAATGTTTCAAAAATAATTGCACCATCACTAACCATGTGCAAGATAAATTAATGAATGGATATCATATTAACTTCAATATGATAAATTTTCCACAAGTTACAGTTACTAGTGTTTAATTTGAATCATTTATTAAAAGTTTCCCTTAACTAATAATGAACATAAATGAAACACAATGTGCATCTTTGTTAATGATCCTTTATCCACTAAAAATATTGATTTCACTTATTAGTTAATATAGAATAGATTTATATAAGAGGGAATCACATATCTTTTGAGATAGTGGGAACAAACTATAATTAAATGAAGTCTATCCTCTATATGCACATGAGTTGGCATAGTAACATTGACTTCACTAAGATTAATGGGAGGAGTTGTTCCAAGATACACATACTATGTAGAAAATTAAAACCAAATAAGTGGTTTATATTCACCTTTTTTGGTGATATATATAAATATTATTTGTAATGCATAATGAATCCTATAATAAATATGTAAATGTAAACATGCTAAGATTGAAAAGTATGAATGAATTCAGTAATGGAATCCATGTACCAAAATTCAGAGGCACCATATTTTTTATTTTTTAGACTTGATACTACAGGTGATTATTCAAGAGAAACTATTTATAGGTGGTATAAGTCGGTTCCAATAAAGCATGTTTGATTATTAAAAAGGATGTGTAAGACATATTATATGAAAATACCTTTACTTTAATCATCATTCTAAAATATATTTGAATTTTACTCATCATAGAAATATTTCATGATAATTATATTGGGTAGTTGATTGTCAAATCTAGTCTCCTTAATGGTGGCCCTATGTAATATGTATATATGACATAACCAAAAGGGATGGTGAAACTAATAAATTTCAATAAGATATGAAAATTTAACTTACCCTTTTATGGATAAAATAAAGCATAGTAATCACATAATATTAATTTAGAATGAAGTAGATCCATGTGTCTACATGAGGCCAGTGGGAGTGATAGTCTTTCCAAGATAGATATGTTAATAACATAGAAAAAAATTAATAGTATTTATAGTTTGGTAAGACTGAAGAATATATTTATATAATTATGACTTTAAATAACAGTCTAGTTCTAGGTAATAGGATTTACAAAGTTAAAACTGTGGGTTTTCTTAATCTAGTCATGGTACATATATTAACAAGATATAAAAAATCAATATCAAATTGTTTTCTTGTCACATGTCACAAAATCTCTCTAAGAAAAAGTTCATGGGTGTAGGATGATATTATCAATAAAATTTCATGAGCATAATTTCTAGGAATTTATCTAACATTCTATGATATGTACTGATTTTTTATACAATTTTTTCACAAATTGAAAAAATCAAACAAAAACTAGTGGAACTATATAGACTTATCAATAGAACTATCCAACAATATTATAGAAAGTATAATTGTACGAGTTTGTGGTAAAAGGAGAAATGGGAATAATTGTGTTTAATGGGATATAACTCTAGTATTACTTTAGATAATTTATGATCTTAGCTCACTGTAAGGCTAAGGTAATATGGAAGATAAAAATATTAGATCTCGTAGTTTCCATATATAAAAAAACCAAGTACATTGTGGATTTTGATTTATCTTAAGAAGAATTTTAACAATCATTTTTTCAATTTTAGGTTATACAAAAATAGTAAGAGTGTTATCATTATTATGATAAACTCTAACTATGGTATTATCTAAGGTGTCATAGTTAAGATAAGGGAAAAATAAGTGGATACTTGGGTATATTAATACTTGAGTGATTTTCTCAGTGAAATGATGTTGCAACAAGAAAATTTTCCACATATAAATGTTACTATTGCAACCATATAATCAAAAACCTGGTATAACCAATAATTATAACCATACTCAATAGAAAAAATTTTAACATGTGATAATTAACTAGTCATTAGAAGTTGTCTTTAGTTTAAGTTGGATTTTGTTCCCTATATCCAACTATTTTATACTTTATATTGCATGTATTTTCATATAATTTAATATTAATAAATAACTTACCACCTAATGACTTTTTTATGTATAAATTTAATATGATAGTGTCCTAGAATATCTATCACACTGATAAGGTCATAGTAGTTCCTTTCTATGATGATAACCTTAAAGTGCTATGGTGATATTTGTAATTATTTTTCTACAGTCAGATAATATTCTATAATAGGACATATAATATATTTAATATCAGGTGTGAGTAATCATATGTAGATAAGTCTTCATATTATAAAGTTCATTCTTGGTAATATTTAAGATTAGAGATTATGAGAGCAGACCCACTAGTAGGAATTCCACATGTTTTTTTGTTATAGGATATTCCTATATGTGAATGTGTTTAATGATCCTTTGACTTTAAGATTATAATTAATGAATTCCACGACTCACACACTTAGATGTATTGTCATAAATTGTGACAGATTGTGTTCAAAGTGAAATTGGGCACGTTGGGTGCATTACACATGAAATGTTATTAGTGCATAAGTCGAGGAAGGATTTGTCCCTTATATCTTTATGAAAGATGATATCTTGTAATTTTGATTAAAATGGAATCATCACATTAAATTATAGGCCCATGGTGTGTTGATGAGTTTATTTTACAACATCAAATAAAGATGTATCAAACATATATGTTGATGACATGAGTATGAAACTGAATTCATGAGATGTTAATAAAAAATATCACATTACACAGTGAGCGTTCATATGTGGTCGTCGTCATTGTGACATTAATTTTTTCCTCTTGGTCACCTTTATGTGTTACTAGACACAAATATTAGACTTTAGGAAAGCTCTCCTAATTCCACTAAGGAAGAATCCTAGAGGGTCTTGTATATAATGTTTCATATGATCTTATTTATATATTATTAATATATTTAATGATAGGAATAAATATTATTTATTCAGTATTTATTGATCACATATATTTATTCATAAGGTAATAAATAATATTTATTATTAAATAAATATTTATTCAGTTACAAGAATATTAAAATAAATATTTATTTGAAAGGCTATGAATATTATATATATATATATATATATATATATATTTCCAAATGAATAATATTTCTATTATTCAGGATTTAGTAAATTTTGAGGAAGGTGGACAAGGAAGGAAGGGTTTGGTGATAAGAATAATATGTGGGTTAAATATCATTAAATTAATATTTATTTATTTACTTATTAAAATTATATTTAAAATTTTTCTAGCTTGTGCATGTCACGTAATAATAATAATAATATCATTTTTATTATTATTAGCATGGGGAATATTTAGAGAATAATATTAGATAATGGACTTATGTGAAATTATATATATTATAACCCTAGATCTGTATATTCTAATGATATATCATTTTCTAAGGTTAATAGATTGTTGTGTGCACAACAATTCTTCTTCTCAGAACCGTTTTGTGAAATGAATAACACTCTATAAATTTTCTCTCAATCCTAAGAGAGTTCAACCACCTCTCCCTCCTCAATATAAAAAATATACTAGAGATATAATCCTCAAAATCATATTAGATTTAATGAAATTTGTATTTTTAATATGAATTTTATGGATTTTTTAGTAATCATCATGAACGACACAAAACAATCGATGTCTTCATGGTTGTAATTGGAGATCTAACGGTGATGTTCTGAGATCAAAGTAACACATGTGGATCACTACTAAAGTTATTCTATTCTTATATAATCTCAATGTAACAATGATCTAACCTAAACGTGGGTTGGAATGATAAACACCATCTTTAAAGAAATAATTCCCAAGACTGATGTAACATCCCACCCATAACCCAATGTCTTTGGAAGAGGTTGAGGTGATATTAACCTTAACTAAAATCCCCAAGACACCAAAGGTTGGAAATAAATGCCAAGGTCTTACAAGTTCATTGGGGGTAGATATTCCATTTATCATACACAACCTAAAAGATACAATAATATAAACAAACCATGATATTAAATGATGCATGGGAGTAAACACGACAACTCAAAATCCATTATAAAAGATAAATAAGATTATCACTAGAAAGTAAGATACAAAAAATTCATTTAAAAATCCCAAAGATGACAAGACCCGAGTACCAAGGTTTCATTGCATTAGACTCCAATGCTAGACCATATCCAAGCTCCATCCACTATGACCGCAACATCAAAGTAATCCACTGGAGAAGTATGAAATCTTCCCTTTACCCATTTCATGATAAATGAAATCTGCATATGCACCAAAGTGAATATGTATGGGTGATTATATAACCCAGAAGAAAATCCACCATAATTTTCCTACACATTACACTAATTCCAACATAATCTAGAAAATTTTCTATAAAACAACTCATAGTATGCAGAAATGATTCAAAATAATTTCATATAAAAACAGGGAAGAGGCATATCAAAACAATTTATATCAAAATCACAATTTAACCGACTTTCCTTAATCACACAAGTTAAAAAATGATAATATTTACTTTCTTTTATAAACATTATCCATTCTCTTCTCTTGGAATACCCATTCCACATACCTACACACACATGCACACATCCAATATAAATATACCAATACTCATGAGCATTAAATCATTTTCCATACCAAGTTTTCACTTGGTCATGCACTCACATGCCCTAATTTGTATAAGAAACCAAGTTTAAATACAAAAAGGTACCTAATAATGAAATCATTAACACACACAAACCCATGTATGATAAATTATTTTTAAAAACATACTTTCTTTCAAAAAATATTTAAACATTTAAGAAAACAACTTGTGTGCATATTTCTAAAACCATAATTTTAAATTAATATGACAAGATGTATTTTAAAAAAATCATCAAGGGTTTTCCTCCCAATAAAAAATAAGCAAATGTTTTAGAAATACAATCACCTCAAGTTCTAGAATAAGTATAGAGATAGAGAGAGAATCCACCTACCTCAAAACAGTTTCTAAAAATTTAGTGACACACTATGATCTTGGTAGATTTGGGTTTCTACTATCTTTATTTCAACATATCTAGAAGAAATATCATAAAAACATGTTCTAAACCCTATATCCATCCATGAAAGATCTGATCTAGGGTTCTTTCCAAGATAATATTGGAAGATGATGAAGGAAAATGAAGAGATGGAGACTTACCTTATATTACAATATCCAACACACCAATATTCATTAAAATTGTCCTATTAATAAAAATGAATCACCAAAATCACCTAGAGGATTCCTTTGGTTCATGATCATAGAACACTTGAGGATGAATGAGGGTTTCATGGTAATTTTTTGGTTAAAACTCCAATTTTTAGATTTAATCAATCGTGTCACTTGGTTAGGCTGCACGGTTTAACAAACCATGAGAAAACCATGTGAAAAACCTTTTTCCTATGTTTCATAGTTTCTAGGGGAAAACACATAGTTTACACTGGCCGTACAAAAACTGTGTGCCTCATCCTAGACCTCTTTAGCCCATTTCAAAAGTACCTAGGTAATTCTTATGGTTTTCCCTGACCATGTTCCTTCTAAAATCATTAAACAATTTACCATAATATCTTAGATTAATCATATGGATAATCCCAACAAAAATATAGCTCAAAAACACAAAAAGAGAATTAAATATCTCAGAACAGGGATGTTACATTATCCCCACCATTGAGCTTTCTTTCCTTGGAAAGATGGATCTTAGTGGTTCTTTAAAAGAGTTTTTTATATTTCTCCAACATGTAGTCTTATCATTCCCAAGTCTCCTAAAAAATCTAACCATGGTTCTATAATACTCTCACCAACTGAATACATTTACCATGTAATATCCTCTCTCATCTATCTATAATATATATTAGTGGATGGATAAATGTAGTATCTATATCGATATTGACATGATCCCATCAAATCACATCATCATGGTTAGGATGATTCTTTTTCCATTAAGATACATGTAACACATTATAAACCAAACCAAAATTTGGTGGTAAATCAAACCAATAAGACACATCACCAATCCGTTCAAGTGTCTAAAAAGGTGTAACATACTAAGGAGATAACTTCCATTGTTTTCCCAAATGATGATTCCCTAACCTTAGAGAGACCTTTAGGAAAACATGGTCCCCCACTATAAATGATAACTTCTAATGTAATTTATCTTCATGATATTTCTAATGAATTTGGGAAGTTCCCATTATTTTTAAAATCATCCAAATCTTCTTTGTCATCACAAGAATTAGATTGGATCTAATTAGTAAAGTCTCTCTTATCTCTACCCAAAAAAGTAGATAGGTACATGGATGGATGTACAATGAAATTAAAGGAGGAATATGTACAGTATCATAATAACAATTTTTATAGGACAAATCCCATAATAGTCAATGATCCTCCCACGAGCCACTGAAATCTATAACACAAGCTCTGAGGATGTATTCCAATGTCTGAATCATATGTTATGACTACCCATATATTTGAGGATAATATGTTATACTCATAGTCTATTGGGTTCCAAGGGATTACTAAAAAGATCTCTAAAACTGAGAGGTAAAACTTGGGTCTTGGTTAGATATAATCAAAATTGTTATACCATGTATTTTCACTACATCTTATATACAAATCTTTCCCCTTAATTTTACCATATTCGATTCATAAATCAGAATTAAGTATGCTAACTTTGTGAGTTAGACCATGATCTCTCATATTGAATCATTCTTATTAATAATTCTCGGTAAACTTGTTGTAAAGTCTATAGAGATTTCCCCCCACTTCCATACAAGTATAGGTAAAGATAGAAATATATTAAATGGTATTTGATGTTCATCCTTGAACTAATGATAGGTGAGTCATTTCAAAACATGTTTGAGCACTTTTCATTTCATACCCAAACACCAAAAATGGGTTTACAATACCTTGTAAATCATTTCAATGCCTGGATGAATAACTCATTTTGAATGGTGATAAGTCGAAAGGTGTTATTCCTAATGATTTTGAGGAACTGCTATTCAATTTTGAAAACATGACCCCAAGTTCCCATATTCCATCCATATGTAAATGGTCTCCCCACCATTGAGTTTTAATATCAGTTTTATACAATAAGGGTCAGATATTTGAGAAACCTTGACTTGCTCAACCATATTAGGGATAAGAGACACCAGGAAGTAGACTATTACACTATCATTTTCAACAAAATATAGATGCATGTAAGTAATCACTCTCATCAAATTCCACTGATCAGAAGATTCTTTAGTTAACTGATTATATGAATTTTAAATTAGATCATCAGACACATAATTCCCTTTACCCAATGTATACACTATGTTAAAGTAGAACATCAGAAGATATTATATTCATCGTCATTTCTTGTGGTTCAAATATATTTGTGAAAATATATATTTCAATATTTTATTATTGGTAAACATAATGATTTTTCACTGGATATATAATGATGCCAAGTTTTCAAAGCATGAACTACTGGAACTCGCTCCTGAAAATGTGTTGTATAATTCTTTTCATTCATGCATAACTGTTGTGAGGTGTAAGCTATGAAATGATATCCTTATATGAGAAACAAATCCCAAACTAGATCTAGACACATCATAATATACCAAAAAAACCTTCCCTCATTAAGGAAAGGTGAGGATAGATATTGAAGTGATCCTAGATTTAAGCTCCTGAAAGGATTTATGACTCTCATAGCTTCATTGGAATGGAATAACTTTCCTCATTAAAGATGTCATTAGAGATGAAAGATGAGAAAAACTCATGAAAAATGCGACAGTAATAACCTACTAAGATGAGAAAGCTATATATATCAAAGGAATTCTTTGGTGGTTTCCAAGATATAATAGCATATATATTTTCAAGATATACTAATAAAATTTTCTCATATTTCACATTTCTAAGTAAACATACGTCATATATCACAAAGTCACACTTAGAGAATTTATCATAAATCCAATGTTCCTATAAGGTGATCAATAATATATCCAATCATTCTTATTGATAAATTTTATTTTGAGAATACATTGGGATATCATAAAAAACCCCACAAAAAAGGAGTCAAGGTACCATTGAAAGATATTATTCACCAAAGATGTAAAAATTTCTAGTTCATTCAAGAGACAAAAGGGAATAACATGGTATTCATAATGACTATAATGGATCCTAAAAGTTTTCTTTAGATTATACTCCTTTCAAGATTAGAGTTAGTGATACCTTTATAATAAATAAATTTTATAAAACAATATGGAACCCCTTAATGGTCCAAAAGATCATTGATTTATGTAAGAGGCACTACAAAAAGGCGACCTTTACCAAAATAAAATCACTGACAGATAATATATCTATTGGTAAAAATGATTAATACCAACAGATATTATGTTATATTCATATTAACTATAGGAAACAATAATTATTTTTAACAATAAGTATATCTATTTATATTAATAGATCAATACCAACAAATATTTTACTAACATTTAAATTTTTTTCCTTATCATAATAATACCAACAATTGATTTACTAAAAAATGAATCTTTTATTATTAATTATTATTACCAAAAAATATTTTACCATTATAGAAATTTGTTAGTAATAAATTATTCAATAATATCAAATATTTTACCAAAAAATTAATATATAGATATATATATTACCCATTAAAATCATATATTTTTGATAAAAAAAGTATATAATTAATTAAAATATCCATAAGTAATATTTATTGATATAAATGAACATATTCCTTATATAATATATTTTTTATCTAAATTCACAACTTTTTTCATTATATATATATATATATGAAAAAAACACTTATAATGTGTGACCCTCCCCACCCCACCCACACCCGTTCCCCATGACCCCACTCCCCCAACCCTGCTACCTCTCTATTCCTCACTGGCTCACAGACCTCCTCACAGGAACCCGCCTCCCTATTCTCGTCTTGTGTCCCCCTCTGACATCATCGTGCGAACCCCCTCCCTTTTCCTGGTCGAAATCCTCACAAGAAACCCCCTTATTATACCTTTCCATCATCCTCACTTGAAAACCATTGTCCACATAGCTCATAGTCATCTATTCCCCTATTTTTGATTGGATTCCTCACATGAAACCCCCTTCCTATTCCTGACGACATTTCCCACGGTTGGATCCTCATGCGAAACCCCCTCCCTATTCCCGACCATCATCCCCACTTGACAGACATTTCCACATTGTTTTAGGCTAGCATCCCCACATGAACCCTCTATCCATAGTGCCCTATCTCAACCCTAGTCATCTCTTGAATCCATACCCATCATGCACGGTCATCCCTTCCCTCACACTGCGGCACCCATTACTACCCCTTATTTTGAAGGTTGTCCAATTCTCACTAATTTGGAAGGTTTTCACATAAATAACTATCCCCTTGGATTTCAGCTCTACTATAGTGTTCTGGTTTCTAATTGGAGTCGAGTTGGATGGATAATATTCTTGTGTGATAGATATATCTACTACAATATCTGTTTCTATTCTAGTTTGTAGTTAGCAGTTACTATTTAGTGTGTATTTTTTTAACATGATATATGATCATTATTTTTTCCTATAACAATGATCATTGTTATATTGTTTGAATTTCTAGGTATAGAATTTTATTTGATCTATCTTCTTTGTTCATTATTACATAATTTATAATTTCCCATGAAATCTAATCAAATTTGTTTCTTGAAATAAATTTTTATCCATTTTGTTCATTACTTTTCATTTTTATTTGTGTTTTCTCTGTATAAAATTACTGTATATTCTGAAGGTAGTGTGTGAAGGAGATGTGAATGCTATTGATTGAACGAATTTCATTATTTTTTAGGTCCTCTCTTACCATACATTTTGATTCCTAATTAATTTATTTTAATAAATAATTTCTTACATTTGTCATTCTTTTTATAGTTCTACTTCAACATTGGGTTTATGCTTGTCTCCCATTACTGGTGCTTTGTATTCAATTTTGAGTAGTTATGTTTTTATCTTTTATCCCATTTTTTCATACACGAAAGATTTTTTTTCTTCTCAATACATATGATGACTATAAATTTTATTAGGTTTCATATCATCATTCATTTTTGTCACAAATATGTTGACCTTATGTTATAACTTTCATCACAAGTTCAATTTCTTAATTCCAAATTACACCAATATGAGCCCTACTATTCTGGGTTCAAAGAAGGATAGTTTTTTCATTAATGATTTAAGTGAACTGTAAAAAGTGGTAATACAACCTTAGATGTAAAAGTGGATACACATTCCAATGTAATAAGAAACTATTCTTGGTACAATAATTTTTTATTAGGTTTATTTTTTTATATTTTTAGACATACTCCCAAGTGTTTGTAGATAATATCTTCTCCCACACAAAAATTATAGTTAGCTTCAAAATACCTGATCTCAAGTTTAGAAAGGTTAGTCTTTGTGGAAGTAGTTTTAACATAGCCGATGTAAATAATTTATTTAGAAATTTTAATATTTTGATTATGATATTACCACTCATTGATTATTTTATAAAAAACATTATTGTAAAATATTATCTTCAATTATATTTATTTATTAATGAGTATTTATTATTTGTATTGGTCAATAAAAATATAATTTTTGAATCACATTATCCTGAATGACCATTGATTGGTAAAAATATAAGGTCACCCAGTAAATCAATTTATGTTTTCTCAGTTTACTTATTTAAGGAATCTCACATTTGATATTTCAAGTTTTTTTTTTGAAGAAAGAAGGATTATATTAATGGCGAATATCAGCAGCCGTACAAAAGCAGAGCCAAGAGAGTAAAATTGTCCAGCCATAGTTTGTTGACATCGAAGGGGACTGAAGCCGCCAACTGATGGACCACATTGTTTCCTTCCCTTTTCGTAAAGGAGAAGGTGCAACAAGAGAAGCCGCGACACAGCGAGCAGATTCTTCTGACGACAAAGCCAAAGGCTTGGAGTCCGGCGTCACCATGGTTAATAGCATTGATAACCGAAAGGCAGTTAGACTCGATGATGATATCGGCCCATCCACGTTCCAAAGTGGGCATCATCCCTACAAGTATGGCATAGGCCTCAGTAACAGCCGATTCCTAGAAGGCATAATGTGGTTCATATTTTGCTGCAATGATCTGCCCCAGATGATTTCGAGCTAGGAGGCCGAGAGCAACAGGCCCATCCTTGGGGAGAGAGGAGTCCACTTTAAGCTTAAAAATCTCTTCCTTTGGTGGATCCATTGAGGGGACCAGGAGGGGGCAGCGCCTGGCAAAAATTTTCCTTCGCGGTCCTTCCATCCCTCAAGCCATGAAGTGGCCCGTTCAATCCAGAACTTGGGAGGCTGATGAACATGATGGAAAACCGAATCATTATGCCGAACCCAAATTATCCAGGCCAGGGTGAAATAGGAGCTTGCATCTAATGATGAAAGAGAGGAACACCAGCGCATCAGTAGATCAGGGAGGTCAGAGGCAATGTCTAGTGAAGCATCCGGAGTAGAACCCCATTTAATCCAAATTTCCTTGGCTCCTGGGCAGTGAAAGATGGTGTGCCAGGGGGTTTCAGGAATATTCGGGCAGAAAGGGCAGGAGTCAGCACTGGCCATGTGATGGTAAACAAGGAGTCTCATGGTAGGGAGGGTGTCCGTGCACACCTTCCACCAAAATTGGCGAATTTTAGGGGGGACATTGATATTAAAAAGCGCATTCCATGGTCCCTCATCACAGTCGAGAGGGTGAAAACCAAGAGCCAGTATGTATTCGGATCTCACCGTGTAGTCTCCTGAAACATCATAGGTCCAAAAAATAAGGTTGGGGCCTGCATCAGGGACACAGGGGATGCTCAGGATAAGTCTTTGGTCTCTATAATTAAACCATCCCTGGATCTTTTCCATGAACCATCCCAGACCCTGGTCTGAGAAGAGGTAGTTGACAGTGGCTTCCTCCAGACCTGGTTGGGCGGGGGATGTGCCCCACATACCATCCTTATCGACAAGCCATAGATCGGTCTAGATGTTGACAGATGAGCCATTTCCAATCCTCCATCCCACCCCTTTCTCGAGGAGATTTCGGGCCCCCAAAATACTTCTCCAGAGGAATCTAGGACAGGGGCCAAGATCGGATCCAAGGAAGTCTGTGTGGGGAAATTACTTGGCACAGAGTACCCGCGCACAAAGAGATGAAGGACGGTTAAAAAGGCGCCATCCTTGCTTGGCCAACAGTGCATCATTGAACAGAAGAAGATTTCGGAATCCCATCCCTCCCTCCGAGTTGGGTTGGCAGAGTTTCTCCCAGGCCACCCAGTGTGGTCTATTTCTTCCATCATTTTTTCCCCACCAGAAGTTGGCAGTATGAGAATGGATCAGATTGACGATGGTCACTGGGAGCTTAATCATAGGCATAAAGTAGCTGAGGATAGACTGAATGACATCTTTAATGAGGGTTCCTTTTCTAGCTTTAGAGATGTTTTTTGGGGTCTAGCCTTGAATTTGTTTCTCAATTCTGTCCACCAGAGCTGAAAAAATTTATTTTTTGGATCGAACAATCACCGTAGGGAGTTCGAGATACTTTTGGTGTTTATCGACCATATGGATACCTGCAGAAGCATAAATCTCAGCTCTCTTGGTAGGAGGAACCCCTTCTCTGAAGGAGATCTCCGATTTGTCGTGATTGATAGACTATCCAGAAGCCCACTCATATTGCTGAATCGCATGGTTGATCACCTGACATTCATTAATAGTGGATCTGGAGAAAAGGATACAGTCGTCAACGAAGAAGAGATGTGACACTTGTGGCATATCACAGAAGACCTTTTCTCCATGAATAGACCTAGCAGATGCAGCCCTGGAGATAAGGTTAGAGAAAACATCCGCCACCAAGATGAAGAGAAAAGGGGATAGAGGATCTCCCTGGCATAGGCCTCGGGTTGGGGCGAGTCCTCTAGTGAGCTCCCCATTGACCTTGATTCTGAAAGAGACAGTTGAGATGCAGTGCATGAAAATATCTGTCCATTTAGTGCAGAATCCCATTCTCAACATCAAAACTCTTAGGAACTGCCATTCCACTTTATCATAGGCTTTGGTCATATCCATTTTCTAGGCCATGGTTCCTTTTTTCGCAATGGATCACATTTTCATAGAGTGGAATACTTCATGGGCCACAATTTCATTATCAGTAATCAGCCGATTGGACACAAAGGCGCTATGGTTTTCAGAGATAATATCAGGAAGATAAGGACGCAACCGATTAACCAGGATTTTTGAGAAGATTTTATATGATACATTGAATAGGCTGATAGGTCTAAAATCTAGGATCGCCTGAGGTTTCTTGATTTTGGGGATGAGGACGGGGATAGTTTCATTGATGGAAGAAATACTTGTGTTCCCCACCCAGATGTTTTTAATCATATTGCATATGTCGGGACCAATAATGTGCAAGTATTGTTTAAAAAATAGGGCATGGAAACCATCTGGTCCTGGGGCCTTAGTGGGGGTGGATTTGTTTCAAATCTAGGTGAATTTCATCATTTGTCACATCTTTTGTAAGTTTCCGGTTAATCTCATCGGTAATCATGAGTTTGATGCATTCTTCCACTTCAGTTGACATGAAAGGAGTACCTGTGGAGAAGAGGTTATGGAAATAGCCTTCCAAAGCTTCATGAATGCCGCAGGTGTCAGAAACTTTTCTTCTGTCAGGTCGTGATAGGCTCATGATAGAGTTTTTCCGACGCCTAGCTGATTCTTTCAGATAGAAATACCTTGTATTAGCGTCTCCATCTTTAATGTGGATGTCACACACCCACATAGCCCATAATATTTCCTTAACACGAAGGGCCCCGTCTAGCTCTCTTTGAGTAGCACCAATCCTGGAGATATTTCCATTGAATGATGGATGCCTAAGTAAGTTGTGCAACTTCTTTTCAAGGACATCGCAATGCCTATCAGGTTGGTGGAACTTCTTGTAACTCCAAGCTCTCAGACCGGATGCAAACTGTTGGAGATTGAGTCCAACATCTTCGTGAGAACTTTTCCAGCATGATCGTACCACCTCTTCACATTCCTGGTCTTTTGACCAGAAGCTCTCAAATCTGAAGGGTCTGCTGAGTTGCCGCTGTCGTTCGCCTTGCAAACAGTCAATGAGAATAGGTTAGTGATCTAAACAGTTAAGGTCCAAGTGTCCAACATGAAACATGTTGAACAAATTAATCCAATCAGCAGAACCCAGAAATCTATCAAGCCGCTCAGCGATGCAGGTGCCTTCAGTATTGCCGCAGAACCATGTAAAAGGATTACCTGTGTACCCCAGATCGACCAGGTCCTCCCTAGAGACCATGTAATTAAAATTAGACATCGAGGTCGAGTGTCAAGTGCTTCCACCTCTTTTTTCCTTATGGAACATGATCTCATTGAAGTCACCACCGAAAAGAATAGGGCTAGGTAGATCATGTCGCAGTTTGCCCAGAAGGTCCCATGACTGCACCTTATCAGCATGGGACGGCCAGCCATAGAATTCCATAAAGGTCCAGTGTGGGTGAAAGTACGATTGAACAGTTGCATCCACATGGTGAAAAGAGAAAGAAAAAAAAATATGTCACTATTGTCCTTCCAAAGGAGATAGAGGCCCCCAGAATGGCCTTATCTGGGCACCGGAAAGTAGCCTTGGAAACCACACTTCAGGGCAATACCATTGGTGTCCTTGTTTTCTAGTATGGTTTCAGACAGGAAAACCATATCGGGGCGACTTTGAGCGCAATGGCGCTCTAGCATGCGAACCGTTCGTGGGTTTCCAAGCCCACGACAGTTTCAGCATAACACAATCATTACTCTAGGTAGGGCCGGGTCTCACCCGCCGCCGCCTTTGGTTCCTCAAGACTTGTTTCACCACTTGTCGTTTTCCATCTTTTGGTGGGACTCTCCCCCGATTGACATGTTTCATTTTGTCTTTTCCTGGCCCCGAGGTTTGGGTCTTCCGCTCGATCATCACTTCCTCTATGTTTCACCCTTTTCCATGTGCGACGGGTGATTGGGCCCAGCATTGGAGTTCCCATCATTCCATGGGACTCTATTGGTGATATGTCGATTACGGAAAATTGTGGACCTGGATCCGGATCTGGCGGTTCGAAGTGTGGCGGCTATGGCGTTGAGCATTGCTGTGATGGTTCTTTGTGATTTGTCTCTGACCTTGTGTATGATTGAGTTTTTTCCTTCAGGGGGTTAGGATGAACTCCAGCTTCTCTCTGAGTGGGATAGACAGCATTGGAGAACTCTGGAGGCCTCGTTTTTTTATAAGTAAATAATAAGAATTTTAAATGTCAGTTCCAAACATACGACCAATAAACGACATGAGTTTACAAGGGATTGAGTAAGTTTTTTTCAGATTTTTTCAATGATGTCAAATACAAATTATTTTATTTTATTATTGTTTTTATTTTATTATAGGCTAGTTATTAATCGTATATGCAAGTCTACAAATACCAAGAATTACCAATGTTTTAAATTTGTATTAATTTCGATCATAAATTCAGATTAAGGAAAAATATTATCATATTTTGTTTTAGTTTTTGTTTCACATACCTAATTAAAATGATATTGATTTATCATATTTCTGATTTATGAATGATTATTAATATTATCTTTGGTTTTTTATTTTAGGGAGTTTGATATGACATATCAAGGTTCCTCAAGTTTTTATTCCACTTTAGCAATGAGCGTACTTCTTAGAATCAAAGGGTATTTCTATGTTTTTATAATTATTTGTTATTTTTTATATGTATTTTTAGAATTAATTTTATGATTTTTAAGTAGTTTTGTTTAAGTGATTAAACTAGTTGGAAGGTGCTACAAAATAGGATGTGAAGGCGGTTGTTAGTTTTATGTGGTTTTTTTATTGTTATTTTTGGACATATACATGTTATATATTTTTACAACAATGACCCAAGTTGAACTTTTAGATTATGTGGGTATTTTGTTTATGATTTTAGGAAATATCTATGTTATATAAGTTTCTTACAAGGCCCTTTAAAAAATGGGTTTATGTGATGAGAAATAAAATATTTTTTCATAAGGGGATAATTAAATACACACATCAACAATGCACTAATAATCACATGAAAAGGCTAATTTGTTATTTAATATTTTTCCACTCTAATGGTTTGATTATTAAATACACACATCAGTAATCCAAAAACTATCATTTTTTTTTACTTTCCCATTTTTGGAATGATGGCTTCCTCCTTCCTCCATACTTCACCCTTCCCTTCTCTATTACTTTTGTAATTTTCTTTTATATTTTTTCTTTCTATTTTTTTTAGATATGTTGTTTTAATGGGGGTTTCTCTTCATTTTGTTCGATGTAGTTTTTTATGATCATAACTTACAGTTGAAAGTATTGGAAACCTTATACCACTTTCCTTATTTCATGGACCATTTTGATTAAAACCATATTTGTCTAAATCATGATTTTTTATTACTATTTTTTTAGGAATTTTTAGTTGGAAAGTTTTTTAAATCCATTGGTAGTTATCCATTATATTACTTTAGGTTTATTCTTTCTTCTTCATTAGTTCTTGTCTACTCATTCATGCTCACTGTCAATGTCCTCATTCACCCTCCTCATATCTTTCTTCTAGACCTACTTTACTATACCATATCCTTTCTCTAGTATTATTGTTCTTAGGGTGGATTGTGATTTCATTAATGGATTTATCAGCAGTAGTTTCTTTCACTACATCTTGAGTTTGTGTCATCCCATCTTTGTTGTTTGATAGGTTTATATTGGTTATGTAGCCTTGGAAAAGTCGAGTTCCCTATGGATCCTAATTGGTGTTTGGGAATCTGATGTTAACCCTCTTTCTACCCCTCGCATAGTCCTCTATAACTTTCCATCATGATCTATGTCTAGGGTAACTACTGGGAAGGGTATTTGGGTTTGTCTCCTCTTGTGGAAGTAAGAAGTGTTTAGTGTGGTGAAGGATTATAAGGGAGGTGAAATAGAATGGATGGAAAAACATTTTTTGGGTGTATCACATCTTCTTAATTTACATGATTTCTTCATGCCCATTTGACCATAGATATAATGATGATTTGAAGGTTTTAGGGGATGTGATATTCTCTTCATTTTGTGTAATGATTTCGAGGGTTGAAGAGTAGTATGTTATGGATGTGAAGGATATTTTCATGGTGTAATGGTTGGAATAATTTTGGTGAGGTTTTTAGTGCTAGTTTTTAGTGTTTACTTTCAACAGATGTGAATCTCTTTCCTAGGGTGGTTTTTATGCAGGTGGTTGAAAATTTTTCTCTCGAGATTGAGTTTTTTGGTGTTGGTATCATGGTCTATCTACTCTGATGGGTTGGAATTGTTGATTTTGGTGTCATGTGTTGTGATAGTGTATTTGTTAGATGCATTATCCTACATGGTTTCAATGCATGATGTTCTAGGAATGGAGATTGGGTTATTGATCCTCGTCATATTATTTTCTTTATAAATAGGTTGATTTTTTGTTTAGTGGCATGTTCATTCATGTTTATTTAGGGGATTTCATCTTCTTATGATTCTTTGATTTAGTTGGTGTCTTTTTAGTGGTTCATTATTGTAATGGTTCCACTATAAGCATATTTATTTTTAAATTTAAATAAAAATTGATTAGAGAGACATATATATTTTGGGACTACGATATTATTCAGTTATGATTGTTTGGTTTATTTTTCCTACATTGATTCATTATTGTTTTTTTTCTAATATAATTTTATCAGTGGGTATGTCATTTTATAATTGTAAAAGGATACCCCAGGCTCTATTCATTATCTTTTAGTGATTCGGGAACTTTCTTGAGTTCATATTTCTTTTTACAATAGGTGAAAATTTTTTCTGTGGTAGGAAATTATAGTTATTGATATAGAATTATAAAACTATGGATATGTTTTTCATATAAATAGAAATTATAGCTCTATTTTTTTATAAAAATAACGGATTTTTTATTCCTCACTATGGAAAAAATCTATTCATTATTCATGGATTAAATGTTTTAGGGATTTGGATATATGATTAACAATTTATAAATTATATCCATCCATTATAAAATATATGAAATTTAGAGTAAGAAGATAATAATTATTTATTATAGCACCACATATCTTTTCCATTGTTTTCTAGATCATATAAAAGATAAATCCATAAAAAAACTTCACAAGGATGTTTTCCAAGAATAAATTAATAATGAATTATTTTATATAAGTGAATATTGATTATTATAAAGGAAAAAGAAAGCTATATTTAGTGGGAAATGATAAATAGTTAGTGAACTATTGAACCATATACATGTTGATGTATGTGGATCAATGACAACTCAACCAACTGGTGTTTATTTTTACTTGATAAATTTTACAAAATAAATTATTCAATATAGTTATGTGTTTATAATGATATAGAAGTTTTAATCCTTTGAAATGTTAGAGGTTTTTTAAAATTAAGTTCAAAATAAACATGAAGAAGTATTATGATACTATAATCAGATTTAGGAAGGGATTAATTACCCCATGAGTTCAATGATTAACTAAAGGATTATGGAATTATTTCTGACCTCACTGCTCTTGGTACGACATAATGCAATTGAATTTATAAAAGAATGAATTATACCTTGTTATATATTATTCAATCAATGAAGAGTTATGTTTATATTCCTAATGTGGTGTAAATTTAAAGATGGTATGGTTACTTAATACCACACACACATATTAATAGAGAAACTTAGATTGAGGTGTTCATGGTGGGAATCATTATTTTCTTGTTACACATCTTCCCTATATCAGTATTTGTGATTTCTTTGTTATTGGTCTCACTCATGTGATTTGAATTGTTTATTGTCCCATGGAACTTAAACAAGATAGAATGTTATTTCATAGATGGTATAGTTTTTTTAAGGCCCACACACATCTAACTGGTATTTCTGATCATGGATTTTATTCTATGAGAAGTTTTCTAAATTTCAATTATCATGTTAATGATTAGAAGTAAACCTTTTTAATTAATCCTATCACTACTAAAGGTGGAAATGATATTTTGATAGAATATAACATTTGGGATCCTATTGATTTTTTTTGGAGAAATAATTCCTAGATTTGATTCATTTAAACTACAGATCCATGAGTTTTTAATATGTATAATAAAAAATTATCATTATATATAGTTCATTTTTCTAAACTTTAATTTATTTTTATTTTAGTTTCAATTCATGCAGATATTTTTCATTGATTTTAGGGTATCTTATTGGGTTGTGTGTGCAAATATTGGAGTTGAAAGGTATGTCATAACAATGAATTGAGGTTCCTCACTGGTGTTGGAGATGACCTGGTTTGTTTCTTTTAGTGGTTTACTTGGGGGTGATGAAAGATATTTGGTGGGAGTAACTATTCTTCTACGATGGTGGGTGCTAGAGGAGTTGAGATGACATACCTTTTCTTGAGTGGCGTGTGGTGACAATATAGATGCATCCTGGGGGATTGCAGGCAAGAGATGACATATGGTTTTTGCATTTTGTGGGGGTGTGGCAGCGGTGGATGGATCCTGGGTTTTTTATGTTTTTAATGATCTATTTAGGTATCAATAAACTTCAACTATGATTGATTCATTTTGTATTAAATTTCATTATTAATATAACTAATATTTTTATAAGTTTGAACATGTGTGGAATGTTTTTTTGGTGTGATAATTAAAATAGGTGTATTATATATGATAAATTAATAAATATAATATGAAATTTTACTACTAATAAAAATTTATAATTTTTATTTAAATGTAATTTATAAATAGATATTATATGTTAGTAATATTATTACCAATAGAAAAATTTGTTATATCAACCTGCTGCTAAACACTTTGACCAACATAAATATTATCTTTTTTATTATTATAATTTTAACACTATTTTATCTTTTGTAATAATATTTAGCTACAGAGTTTTTACCATAAATTTAGTGAAATGGACATATATATTGGTCAAAATTTTTACCAAAAAAATGTACCTTTACCAACAGATATGTCCCTGTTGGAAAATGTTAAATATTTTGTAGTGAGGATACTAATTCTTTGTTATAACCTGATTTAACTAATGATAATCAACAAAAATTCAAAGATAACCACCCATATTTTTCACAAAGAGAATAATAGAAGACCAAGGTGATGTACTAGGTATTATGAAACATTTAATTTCAAACTAATCCAAATTATCCATCAATTGTGTTAATTATATCGGCACCATCATATAAGATGGAAGTGAAATAGAATTGGTCCCTAGTAGTAGATCAATCTAAACTTCTATTTACATTTTAGGTGACAACCTAGAGAAGTTATCAGGGAAAATTAGTATATCAATCTATGATGGATAGAAAACATCTTTTCATTATTACATGAATAGTTTCTAAAGTTACTAACTCAAATTGGTGAAATATAGTCCCGACCGTCATTAAAAAATGTATTACTCTATCCACATTTAGATCACAATCACCCTTAAAGAGATGTACCAATCCATCATGGAGTGTAAAATAAAATTTCTAGGCATAAAAATCAATGTGATTTTTGAAAATTATTAACCAATCTATTTATAGAATGAGATAAAATATGTCCATATTTAGAATAGAAAAATACCAAACAAATTGATACCCATCAGTGGTTATAGAACATGTTGAAAACTAAAATCCTTTTCCCTCCTATTTCTCAATAGGTTTTTGGATTTTTGTATCACAAGGAATTATTTCCACCTAAAACCCTATATTATTCATTACATGAGAATAAATAAAATAAATTTATATTCTAGAATCAAAAAAAACATCTATAAGAGTTGAGTTCAAATGGATGGTACCACACACTATTGAAGGACCTAATTGATCATTCATTGCTACTTTCTCTACACTATAAAACTACTTACTAAGTACTCTGAATACTCTTTTCTTCTCTATTATTATGGCGTCGATTGTAATTTCAACATATTTAAAGAATCACCTTGAATCAATTGGTTTTGGGGTTAAGAACTATTCTAATGAGACCGACCCATATGAACATAAAAGGCTTGTGACATGTTGGAGCTATTTCCACCAATTTTCCTTGCTGTGATTGTAAAATAACATCTAAGGTGTCCTATTTTTTCAAAATTGAATCTTCCAAGATGATTCCATACAAACCCATTTTCCATTCCCCAATGATTCACATTGAAAATAACCTGGTATGTTGTGGTGTTGTTGAGAAAAAGAAACTAATCTGGTTGATTGGTTCCACGATGTTGTGTTCCATTGAGAATAGGTTTCCCTTTACCACTCATTACTATAATTTAGTTTCCATTTATACTCATATAGGTAAAAGTGTTCCCCTCACCATAGGTTCTTGTGACGTCTTTCTCCACCACATTCACTCAATTGAACATCTGGATATAATCATCAATATATAACATGAATAACTTAGACAGAATGTTTGGTCAGATCCCTATATTAAAGTTACATTCCTTTAGGTACTCTCTAGCAATGACCTTTGGAGAAAAGTGAGAAATCTTCATGAACATTGTTTCAAACTTTATGGTTGAGAGGTTTTCTTGCTTGATTGTAAATAAATCTTTCAAATTTTTGATATTTAAGGTACAAGGGTATAATTTTTGTTAAAAAATTTCTTGAACCATCACCAAGTTCATTCTTGTTCTTATTTAGTTTGAAAAACTATATCCCATCATTTTTTATAAGGTCTTTGAGCATGTGTAATTCTATTTTTACCTTAATATCTGCCAGGGTTCCCAAATTATCAAAGATTTGACTAATTTGAAAAAGCCAAGCCTTAATGTTCTCGAATATTGAATGTTGTAGATGGTTCCCTAGAATCAACTTATGTGTACTTTGTGGTAACCTTTATTCATTGTTTTGAGTACTAATAAACTTCTTATGACATCATGATTTTTCTTTTATGTGACATAGTATGTGATAATATCCTAAGAGTATTTGTCACACTGAAAGGTCATAATAGTTTCCCAAAATGATGAGAACCCAGAAGTGAAATGATAGTATTCTTAAATAAATTTTCTATATCCAGATGAAATAATTTTATGGACACAATGATATTGGATTTTAGGTGTGGATCCCCATAGGACTTTAAATAAAATTCTCATGGTGTACGCCCTTGGTAATTTCTAGTGTAAGAAATTATGAGAACTAGACCCACTAGTAGGAAATAAATATTTATATATATCATTGGATGTTCCTATCTGCAGACATGTGTATTGGTCCTTATATTTTAAAATTATTATTAATGGATGTTATGAGTCATGTACTTTGATGTATTGATGAAAACCATGATGAAATATGTTCATGATGAAGTATGATACATGGGGTGCACCATGAGTAATATTTCAATAATGAATAATGAGAGAAAGGATTTTTATATTTTATTCTTTAATGGAAGTTGATATATCAAACCCTTTTATGAAAATGATTATAGCATAAATAAATCCATGGCTATGGTGTTCTGTAGGAAAATTCAATTTCTAAAAATTCCAAGAAAGAGACATCGATCACATAAGTTAATGACACCATCATGAAACTTGATTGATTAGAGATTTAGGGATAAAGGATTATATTACATAGAAAGTGTTCATATGTTGTTTTATATTTTTGTGGAATTAACTTTTTTCTATATGGGTGCCCTGACATGTTTCTAGATGCCAATCTTGGACATTGTGATGCTTCATCTAATGCCACTAAGAAAGAGGCCTAGAAGTTCACACGCTAAGTATATCTAGAACCTTAGTTAAATAATATTATTAGTTATTATTTAAAAAATTTAAAAACTATTATTCCCATAAATGTTTTAATAGTTATTCATGTTTTATTGATCACATATATTCCATCATGAATTATTCAAGAGAATATTTTGTGAGAAGGATATTTAATAAATAGTTATTTTCTATTTAGTGGATATAATATTTATTTATTTATTGGTGAATAATTAAGTGATATTTATTTATTAAATAAATATTCATTATTCATGGTCCAATAAATATTTTGGAGGAATGGTGAAACAAAATTAATGGTCTGGTGAGAAAAAAAATATATTGAATATTATTGGAATAAACAATAAATATTTTTATTCACAAGTGTAGTGTCTATCATGAAATAATAATAATAATAATGACATGGGGTTCTATAGGATTTAAGAAAAATAATAAGGTAACATGTGAAATTCTTATTTTCTAACCCTATCGGTATATAAACCCAATGATATTATTTCATTTAGGGGTTTCCAATTTTCTTTTGTTGTGCACAATGACATCCAGAGAGAATTCTATCAATTTTTTAGAGAGATCCCTCTCCAAGAATTATGTCAAGAATGGGGAGAGATCCTTATCTACTACCACTCTAGAGTCTATATATATTAAAGAGAATCAATCTTCAAGTGATTATTAGGGCGATAAAGGGTAAAAAACATAAGTATCGGGATCTACCTTGCTAGCACCCAGAGATTCCTATAGCGACGTGCACCGGTATTTGGAACACATGTAGATCACCGCTGGAGGGAATATACTATTGATTCCAACAACACAATGATGTTACGATGTAGATACATTGTCATATCCATCAAATAAGGAAGAATTAATCTCAAAATAATTATATAATTATTTTAAGAAATTATAAATAATAAGTGATGATCCTGCATCTTAGTTTCAACATTAAATCGTCAATTATTATTTGATTCATTTTTTTTATCGTGATGTTTATCATCATGTAACTCTTGGATTAACCATCAATTAAGATAAAAAGTCAAGCTGGGAATGCCCCATATAGCACTTCTACTGTTCCAAGAACCATCAAGTGGTATCATTGGGATGTTACATAATTATTTAAAAATTAATGATTGATTTATACATTTATCATTAGTTTTCAATCCTAATTTAATCATTATTTAATACAAATTATGATATTTTCTCTTATTAATATTATTTATTGAAAATATAATCAAATCAATTATTTTTTTGATGGAAATACATTCGAATAACTCATCAGGAGGTGCCTAGGATTCTGTCTAGATAGTATAAGAGTACACGAAGTGTAGCCCATCGGCACACAGTGTGTACCCACATTCAATGCAACCATAATTAATTTAGAAATTAATTCAATTCATGTGAATTTATTACACATGGTTTGTATTTAAAGACACCATGTGTTAACCAGGATAGACTGGCATATGGTCAGCCAGACTACACACCGTGTAACATTCGTACATGACATGTAGTCCATTACTCAAAGACGGACCCTATATTTCAATACCATCCTACCTGACTGGTGACCATATAACTCAGAGAACACATGCCATGTAGCCCAAGTACATATTGTATGCTCATTTATTTTACATGTAATAGTTACCCACTGAGTATCTAGCCATGTTCCATAGATGGTGAAAAGGAATACACACCATGTAGCCGGATTGTACACATCGTGTATATTACCAAATTATGAATAATTAAAATTAATTTATTATACTAGTAAGACATTATTAACATGTGTTCCATGTGGTCATTAAGTTGATAATATTCTCCATATAATGGGTTATATATATATATATATTAAATGACTAATTAACTTTCATGTAATGTTAGAAATTCCATATCATGTATAATTTTTAATACAGCCATTACTCTATGTGCATTGAAACATAACACACTACATAAATACCATGTGTTATGTGTGGTCATTAAGTTGATAGTAAATTCCATGAAATTACATGTTAAGATGTGTATGTCACATGTCTCATGATTAAACATTATATGAATATAATAAATATTGGGTAGTTCGGATGGGTACTCACCATGTTACCTCTAAGGTGCATTTTTATACATAGTTAATTTTGAATAAATTTATTTAATTTGTTTAGAATAATGATAGATTAAAATCTCTAGAAAATTTTAGATGATAATTAAGAGAAAAAAATTTATTAATTAAATAAGATAATTAATTGATACAAGCATGATTTATCTTAAATAAGAACGATTATAATTGAATGCTATTTTTATTAAATGAATAATTTGTTGAATGTATATGGGTGATCATGAGAATAAACCAGAATTTTTTATTTATTGGTTTCCTTTAATTTATTATTAAATTAAATTAATATCTTTTTTTTCATCTCTCCTCTCATTATGTAAGGGCCTACGAGCCCGTGGTTTCTTTTATATAAACCTCTTAGAAAATCCTTTGGTTCCCCTCACCTATATGTGAGTAAAATATTATATAATGGATGGATCTCCCAAGATAGTGGAGGCAAATCAATTTTAGAGATGAGTTGAAACCAATCCAAGAGGTACATGGATGGGTAGGTGGAAATCAACAACACAAACCATAAAATGGTTCAAGGTGTTTTCCCCCTTGGTCAAGGGTTATTTTATCATACGCTAGATAAACTAAACATTAGTAAATGATCATGATAATACCACTTTATTATTATATATTTTTGAAGTTTCATGGTTATTTCATTATGTATGTTTTGTTGCAATCACATGAATTAATGAATTAATGATCATTTAAGATAGAACTAAAATAAATTGTCTTATGCATAAATTTTATCCAATACATGGTTAATCACTTAAGTGAATCCAATTAATTTTAACATGAATATAAAAAATATAAAATGGGAAATTAACACATAAAGATAAAATCCCTCACTTATATAGATTAAGTGGGTACTTCCTTCCACTACATAAGTTAAAACAAAACCATAGTTCAAAGTTCATGACCAAACAATGTCAGGGTGCTTTCAATTTTTGGGGAATTATAACTTGAATTTTTGGTTTGACTTAACTAATTTCACATCAAGGGTTTACTACCAAAGTTGGAATTGGTGTAACTATGAGTTAAAGGTTGAGGAAATCTATTTTAAGGATTTCCAGATGGAGGAGTCCACTCAAAAAATCAATGAACTAGGAGTTAATGTAGTTTCCATTTGGAATGAATACCTAAAACCCTTTAAATTTTTGATAGAAAAAATTTGGGGTGATAAGAAGAGGAATATATATCCTTTACACTATAATTTCCAAGAAATATAATATTAACTGAAAGTTAATATTTTTATCTTCCAAACACTTTTGAGGAAAAAGTGAGAAACTAACAAACACTTTTGAGGAAAAGTGGTAAACCCTCTATGACTTCACAAAAAACTTAAAACACCAATGTCTAGAATACAACAACCAACCAAAAAACTCAATCAACAAAAAAAATCAACCACACCATTATTCAAACAGACAATCTTCACAGCAGGAGTCAGAATCATCCAAGAGAAGGCCGAGGAATCATCAGAAAGCAAAAATCATGAACCTATGAAAATCATGAACAAACCTCAGAACTGGTTTCCTCGAATGCCACTGATGTGACAATCGACACCAGCCCAAATCCACCAACCCGCCAACGAACTCCAGTCGAAGGTTTCCCAACCAATCCAACAACGTGATATGGACTCCTGAAAATCCTCTAGGAGGAACATATCCACAGAAGGCCAATAAAGAATCTAGATCGAGGAAGGCCATACTATCATGACGCCGTATCCTACTCTACATAGAACCGCAGCCCAAGCTCGAATGATAACGACAACCCCTTATTAGACAGATGTAGCGCCCACAAACCTCAAGCCACAAAGACCCAAAGATACACAATTAAAATTCCAATCCACGGATTCAACACATTCAACCATCCAATCCACCAATCCCGATCCTTCAACACAGAAATAAAAAAACACCAAAGCCAGACCTGCTATTCACATCTCCTCTAATGCTGGAACATAAAATCTTTTATCATTTTCAACTGCTTATGTACGCTTTCTTACCCATATAACCACTCAACAATCAATATATTAAATAACCATGCACCAAAAATCCAAAATCGAATATCACAGACCAAACCAAAACAAACAAATCCAAGACAATCAGTTTCAAATAGAAGAAACGCGTTGTATCGCCAGAACCCCACAACAAATCGTCCAAAACCAAAAAATGATCCAAGAACTCAAGGGAAGAAAATTGTCACCTTATTTATCCACCTGAACGCTAACCAGCCAGAAGAAGGTCCCAGGCGCGAGCCAGAGACGCTATTTCATCACCGCCTCCACAACCGTACTCCAGTCCACATAGAACCTCCCTACGCCATTAAAGAAAATTGCATGTTCTTGAAGAACCTATTCCAAAATTTCTTGTTAACAAGGCTATTAAGGAAGATTTATCCCTCTATGAGAAACATTTTAATGATTACATAAATGTTCTTTATTTTATTCTATCATCCCTGACCAATGAGCTTCTAAAGAAACAAGAGGACATGGATTTTTATAGAATGATGTCTCCCCTTTGAGATCTATATAAATATAAGTTGAAACAAGAGAGATATGAGTTCTCAAATTCTTTGTTTACAACCAATCTTGGAGAGTAGGTTCCATCTGGGACTCATGTATGTTGGGCATATATTGTCCCAACAATACTCTATAAATCTTATCGATTTTTTTGCTCACAAACTCCCTTGTTTGTTTTAATAATGAATAATTTTTTTTATAAATATATTTATTGAGAAGTTTTATATTATTTAAGAGTTACAATGTTTGTTAAAGTATTCTGAACAAGTTTAAGTATTCTGGAAACACTGTTCACACCCTACATTTGTAAGCATAATGTTTGGTTCAGAAACCCTATGTTTGAAATAACATGTAAGGATCATGTACCCAACACTGTTGGAAAATTATAGTTTATCAACCTTATATTTGAAAGGAATCCTACATTTGAGAAAAAGGAAAGTATGGATAAACAACCCTACGTGTGTAAGGAACATTAAGTTTAAGGTAACAAACTTATTGTACATTAACCCTACTTTCGTAATAAACCGTACATTGTTAAACATATGTTTGTATTTTTTTTATTATGAGAAGGAACCATATGTTTTACTATTCAATGATGAAGTTTTAAATTTAAATTTTTTCCATGATTACTGTAATGATCTCAATAAAAGTAAATATATTTTTAAAGTTATTTTATGATCCATTCATATTCTCATATTCAACAGAGTAAATTGTTCCTATTTATAAGGAAAGTTATGACTCTCTTAAATGATTTAAATTTGAATGATTTTGATTTGTTAGGAAACATTATTGGATCTACTCAACAGATCAAGTGACTCTGTTATTCTGAAGATGATACACTTTGGAGACATACATGTTTCAACCTTCTATTGTGTAACTATCATTGTTTGTCAGTTTATTCTCTTATTTAAGATCATTCACAACAAGTATCTCTTTAAAGATATTATTTCTTCCAAAAATTTATATTTGAAGAAGAAGATCCATATTCATTCAGTTGTTTCTGAAATTGTGAACAAGGATTTGTTTGTTTAAGAAAATCAAGATCTTTTGATTTATTGAAGTTTCAGCTACTCATACTCAATAATGGAAGAGAATCAGCTTCTCAGACTAAGTTGTGGATTTATGGTTTTATGTAAAAGATCCAGAAGGATTTATAAATCCTTTTTATAAAGGTTTCAACTTCTTGTACTCAGTTGTAAAGGTCTTACGATAAGGGGACCTTTTTAGTGAAAATAACCAAGATCATAGACAGAGCATTAGTGAAGTGGACTAGGGGATCTTTGTGCCTTGAAACACTATAAAAATTGATGTGTTGTTCTTTACTATGTATCCACTTCTCAAATTTCTTATAGAAGAGAACACTACATATCTACATAAATTGAAAGGAAATATAAAAGCTAGAATCTATCAAGATTATCAAAAAGACACAATTCACCCCCTCTTGTGTATCTTTGTATTATTCTAACCTAACAATTGGTTTCAAAGGATTTATTTTTTAATAAATAATATAAGATCTAGAAATATCAAAGTATAAGGTCTATACAAAGATAGATATCAATGGTTGATCCTAGAGAAGGTATTTCAATGATACGCAATCCATACTTCAATGGTGATAATTATTAATTTTGGAAATATTGTATGATCATATATCTAAAAACTTGGATTTAAATTATATATGAAGATTATCATTCCATATGAAATTCATGAAAAACCAAAAATATGGGATGCTTCCAAAGAAGATGAGTTTAAAATCAATTCAAAAGTAATGAATGCTATTATTTTTGGACTTGGTCTAGAAGAATTTAATCGAGTATCTCGATGTTACAGTACTTATTGAATGTGGAAGACATTTTTTGTTGCAAATGAAGAAACTCACAATGTTAGAAAATTATAGTAATCTACTAAAAAAATTAAGTTTGACACCTTGATAATGTATGGTGGTGAAAGAATCAACCAAATGAATGAGAGATTAATAGAAATATTCAACGACGTTGCTTCCTTGGGAACCATAATTACACAATCAGATCAAGAATTGAAAGTATTCAAAGTACTAACCTCAAAATGGAATGGAATATCAACTGTTATAAGATAATCATCTCTATTTAAATATTTGACAATGAAATAATTGATTGGAACTCTGATGATGTATGAAAAAGAGATGAAAGTTGAAGATAAAGATCATACGATATTAAAAAGGGGAAATACTTCCCTTAAAGGTATATCTTAGAATCATGAAAAGAAATTTAAAGAAGATGTCAAAATATCAAAGGATTTATATTAACTAGATTCTGAAATGGAATTGGATCAGATAGCTAGAAAATTTAGTGAATCTTATAGGAAAAATAGAGTCTTAAAAAATACTTCAAGAAAGATAAAAAATGATCTAAAGAATTAAGATGCTAGGAATGAAAACTGATGGGTCATATTAGGCCTAACTTTCCCTATTTAAAAGAAGAAAGAATAAAGATGGAAAATAAAAATCAGAAGAAATATTATAATGAGAAAAATGGAAAAGATCTATAAATGTGACTTGGAGTGTGTCTTGAGACTCCACCATCTCTTCCAAATTTTAATTAGAAACAGAGCCAAAAAATCTGAAAGAAAACATGTTCTTTATGGCTATGGAAGAAGAATATGTACAATCCTATTATTCTTCTACTTCTAATTTTGTTAGCTTAATAAGTACAAAATTAGTTGCTTATTTCTCAATGATTGAAGAAAAATATGAATCTATTATAAAAAATCATAATTCACTAAAAAATATTCATAATGCTATTTTAGGTGAAAAATATAAAATGTTGAAACAAAATCAGTAATTAAAAGAAAAATTTAATAAATCTACATAAAACTGTATTTATCATGAAAATAAAATAAAATAACAACAAGATGAAGTAACATTATTCAAATGTGATACATGTATGTTAATTAAAGGTGAAAAATCTCAAAATTAGATTCTTGAAAAAACTGTTATTAAAAGGGGAAAATATAGAAAAGGAAGTAAAGGAGAAAAATCAAAGTTAAAAAAAATATTTCATAACTAGTTCAAAAAATAATACTTGTTTCTATTGGGGAATTAAAGGAAATTATTCTAACAACTGTTGTTTAAGAAATAATCAAATAAGTGGAATCAAGAAGAATTTTATTTCCAAAAACATGTCTGAATCAAGTAATGTAAATTTTGGTAAAATAAGGAAAATATGGATTCCCATATCTTTGCTTGTTTACATAGTTGGACCCATGAAAATATAGATACCAAAATAAACTCTTGTTTAAATACTTTTTAGGTAAAATATCATAGAAACAGAAATGTTGTATGGTATATGGATAATGTCCAATCAAGACACATGAGTGGGACTCTTCCAATTTCTATACATTGGAAAAACTGGATGGAGGACTAGTCACCTTTCGAGACAATGCTAAAGGGAAGATAATTGGTGTTGGATTAGTTAGAGATCTAAAGTCAATATCAATAAAAAAGTGATATATATCCAAGGGATAAAAAAAACCTGATAATTATTTTTCAACTCTATGATGATGGGTTTTATGTTGATTTATATAACAATTCTTACTTAGTTTTTAAAGATGAAGTTCTTAAATTTAGATCACCTAGAACTAAAAATGTTTATACCTTGGATCTTAATTCCCTATGTAAACAAAAAGTTAATTGTTTAATTGCTGATAAAAATGAGTCTTGTATATGGTATAAAAGAGTTAGACACTGTAATGTATTTACTTTATATAAATTTTCTATGAAACACTTAGTTCCACATTTTCCTAGTCTTAAATTTGATAGTGACAGATTCTCTGATGCATTCCAAATTGACAAACAACACAAATTATCTTTCAAATCAATTAACAAATTTTCTACATCTAAACAACTATAACTTATCCACATGGATTTTTTTTAGACCATAAAGGGTAGCAATTTTGGATGGAAAATTGTATGTATATATATTAATTGATGATTTTTCAAGATTTACATGGGTTAATTTTCTAAAACTTAAAAGTGAAGTTTTCAATGATTTTGAAAAAATTTGTAAATTAGTTCAAAATGAAAAATATTTTAAAATAATTTCATTAATAAGTGATCATGGTGGATAATTTTAGAATCAAGAATTTAATTCATTTTTCTAAAACTTAGGCATTAAACACACCTTGTTTGCACCAAGAACACCTCAAAAGAATGGAATTATTGAAACAAAGAATAAAAATATTTAAGAGATAGAAAGGAAAATTTTAAATGAATATAGAATTCCAACCTACTTTTGGGAAAAATATGTAAACAAATCTTGATATATAATGAATAGAGTTGTAATATGTCATCTTATTAAAAATAAACCCTATAAAATTTGGAATAACATAAAACCTAAAGTAAGGTACTTCAAAGTATTTGGATGCAAGGTGTATATCTTAAATAGTAAAGAAAACCTTGGTAAATTCAATCCAAAGGATGACAAAGAAATATTTCTAGGATATTCTGCTAATTCTAAATCATATAGAGTGTATAATAAAAAATCAAGTATTGTTAAAGAATCTATTTGTGTAAATTTTGATGAAATTGATCCTTTTGATAAAAGGAAAGATCAAACAGATGAAATTTTTGACTCTTTTGACAACATGAGGCTTAAGTTGCATGAGGCTGATTTTGAAAATAAAATAAATAAAATCCAATCTGGTCTAGAAGAACATAAAGCAGAATAGCCTAAAAGTGTCTTACCTAGACTTTCTATAACCTTAAAGGATCGTCCTTTAGAAACTATTATAGTAAATCTAGCTACATGAGTAAGAATAAGAAGAAATGTTGGCAATTTAGCTGAATTTTTAGACTTTCTATCATAATTAGAACCTAATAATATATAATAATTTTTAAAAGATAAAATTTGTTTAATGGATATACAAGATGAACTAAATAAATTAATTAAAAATAAAGTTTGGGAATTAGTTGACAGACCAACCAATTATCCAATAATAGGAACTAAATGGGTTTTTAGAAATAAACAATATGATTAAGGGAACATTACTAGGAATAAATATAGATTAGTAGCAAAATTATAAAACTAGAAAGAAGTAATAGACTATGATAAATCCTTTTCACCTATTTCTAGATTATAAGAAATTAGAATCCTTCTAGATTATGCATCTTATATGAATTTTAAATTATATTAGATGGATGTAAAATCTACCTTTTTAAATGTATATTTAATAAATTATATATTGAACAACCACAAGGTTTTGAAAATCCACATATACCAAATTCAGTTTTCAAACTTACTAAAGATCTTTATAGACTTAAATAAGCACCTAGGTCTTAGTATGAAATATTAAGCTACTTTTTAATGGATAATGGATTTTATATAGGGTTAAAAGATCCTATTATTTTTAAGAAAATTGTTTGTTCTAATATATTATTAGTACAAATTTATATAGATGATGTTATTTTTTGTTCAAAAAATAAAAATCTTTATAATGATTTTTCAAACCTTCTGAAACATGAATTTTAAATGATTATGATCAGAGAATTAAATTTCTTTCTTAGATTTCAAATTTATCAAAAATATTATGGAAATTTTTTTAAATAAAAGAAAATACATTATTGATTTATTGAAAAAGTTTTACTAGAAAGTAGTAACACTTATACAAATCCCATGTGTACTAATGTAAAACTTGATTTGGATGAAGCTGGAAAACCAGTTGAAAACAAGTAATAAAGAGGTATGATTGATAGTTTATTATATATTACCACTAGAAGACCATATATAATGTTTTCTTTATGTTTATGTACAATATTTTAGTGAAACTAAAAATAATCTCATATTACTGATATTAGGAAAAAAATTAGATATTTAAAAGGAACTATTTTTTAATATATACTTTACCTAAAAAGTAGTGATTTTAATTTAATTTCATATCCAGGTGCCAATTTTGGAGGATATAGATTAGATAGAAAAATCACATGAGGAACTTGTCACTTTTTAGGAAAATATTTAGTTTCATGTTCAAGTAAGTAATAACATTCAGTTTCTCTATCAATAGTCGATGAAAAATATATATCTATTGGTAATTTCTATGAACAAGTGTTGTGAATGAAACACACCTTAATAAACTTTGGACTTAATTTTAATAATATTCTTATTTTATGTGATAATACAAGTTTAATTAATATTTCAAAAAGTCATGTAAGTCACTCAAAAAACCAGCGAATTGATATAATACATAATTTTATAAGAGATAATGGTCTTAAAATGAATATATCCTTAAATTTTTTAAATAGTGAATATCAACTTGTTGATATTTTTACTGAACCACTTCCCACTGCAAGTTCTTATTTTATTAAGGGGGAGTTAGAAATATTTAATTTTAAATAAATTTTTATTAATTTTCTTCATTAATTTCTATGTTGATAGATTTTATTTTATTTAGTTGTTACTTATTTAAAAATCGTTTAAAACAAGACTTTAATTCATTTTTGAAAAGTGTGACTTTTCAAAATAAAAACTAATAACAATTACAGAGAGTAATTGTCTCAAGAAACTATAATTGCATCACTAAAACCATCAGAAAATCCTCTCTCTATATTATTTATCCATCCCTTATATTTTGAAGCCTTTCACATTCTAGATCTCTCATATTCCCTTCAAAACCCTAGAATCCAAACTTTTTACCCTCATATTCTTAGAAATGTCGAAGAGAAAGAGGGCAGATGGAGGTTAACCAAGTAACATGAAATGATAGTGCATACCCTTCATAAAAATCCTTCATGGAATTTTTTTAAATTTTTAATGGTCGTATCAAAAAAATATTTTATTGAAGAATTCCATCACCTTTAAAGGTTTGGAATTCATTTTTAATAATGAAAATACTAAATTTCTATTTGAACTTGAAGTGAAGGAGTTTTATAAGAATATTCATTTTAGTTTTGGGGAAATAAAAGATTCCATCACTTCACAAGTATATGATAAGGAATTTTCCATTTCCTATACAGAAATTGAAAATATATTTAAATGTCCTCATGAAGGAATGTTTTGTTTTGATATTTGATCCATAGGAAATCAAGAACATAAATTTGAAAATATTATGTAATTTATCTTCGGTTTGAATTTTATTTTGAAAATGATTTTTAAGGATCTTGAGGCTTACCAGAATGTGCTAGTTAAGTTCATCCATTCAGTAATACTTAGAAAAATTACAGAATTAGAAAATATTTTTTATCCTGATATATATGTAATGTTTTTATTAATCAGTGATATCATGTTAAAATTCCCCAGATATATGCTCTAATATCTGAATCACTACTATCAGTTAGAGGAATGAATATCTTTCTATCCATATGGTATAATTATTTCTATTTTTTTGTATAAACAAAATAAAATTCTCCATATAGATGCTCGTATAAAGTGTTATCATAGTAAAATTCTTAATGCTGAAACTTTATGGAAGTTTGGTTTTTTTTAGTATAGTAAAAGTAAAATAGTTACAAGTTGGGGTTAATGAGAAATAAGAATATGATCCTATTGATCAGGGGGAGTAAGTAAATATGAAATCTGTTGGATCTTTTTTCCTGTATAATATAGAATTTGAAGAATCTATAATTGAAGATGTTGTTCAACCAGAAAAATGAAGACTCATATATGATAATTCTGATGAAGATTATGTAGAGACTAATAAAGTGGACAATGAGGTCATTATCACATGGGATAGGAACATATAAGAACCTTACAATAAGAACCCAGAAGATAAAGCTATTATACCTGTAGAGATTAATCCATCATTGTTTTTAGGAGTCTCAATCAGTCCTAAGGAACAAAAAACTGGAATTCAAGAACAAAATGACCAAGTAGCTCCTGAAAAAAAAACAAGTTCAAGAAAATACTCAAGGAGGTGATAAAGTTCATATATCAGTAGCTAAAACCACTAAAATAGTTGATAATCAAATAATATGTACTATTTCTCCATCTTTGGAAGAAAAAAAATTCTTCATCTATAGAGAAAATATAAGATCTTGATAAAATTTCTTTTTATTATAATGAGAATAATAAATAAAAGTCCTTAGCTGTAATGGAAGTAGCTTAGTCATCAAGACACCATTACGAAGACTCTTCCAATTGCCTAAATAATCAAATAGAATATTTAGTCATCAAATATAATTGAATGAAGGATGAGAATTCCAATTTAAAACATGAATTATAATCTACAAGAAAATATTTGGAAGATTTAAGAAATTCAACCATTCCCAGAGTGTAATTTGAATATCCTCATACTCGACTGCATAATATCAGAGAAATTTTAGTTTCTAGAATGGATTTTGATGCATTTTATAGAGAAATGTTAGATAAATTTGGAAAACTAAAAGAAGAATAAGTCATAAAGACATATTTCAGGTATTTGAATTGGTATTTAGGGAGTCAGTTTGAATATTTCAGAATCAGTGTCAATTAATCCATAGAATATACATATCCACCTCAAACCTCTCCAGATTTAATCAAGAGGTTTCAATCAATTACTGTAGTGATGTATGATATGAATGATAAGCTTAATTCACTTCTATGTAACATTACTCCTCTATATGTGTTGTTATATAACCATAGATATCACATTGGGAAGATAATTTCAATTGAACTTTGAATCAGGATAATTCTCAATCATTTAAGTGACAAGATTTAAAAGTTTATTCAGACCAAGGATAATTTTCATGAATTTATGAAATTCAATCCGGTTGAAATTTCAAATATTAGTCAAGATTCAAAACTTTTAATGAGACAGGTGGATAAAAATATTATAAAAATTTTATAAGGATATATAGAAGAATTAAAGGAAGTTCTTAAAACTGTTTGAGCTTCACCAGAGCTTGAAACCTTTTCTGAACTAGCCCTTTAAAATTCAGCTAGCCCTACTTTTTAAAACATTTATCTTACAAAAATGGATCTTGTAATCATAAAAATATTTTAATGAAAATCTTTTGTTTATTATATTTCTATTTATTATCATTATTTTCATTCATTTATAACTCCATAACACATATATCATTTTCATCTTAATTATAATATAACATATATTTATAGTTATGATCTACATTGAATGTTTTTTATTCATTTTTTTCTAATTTCTTTTAGATCTCACAAAAGGGGGAAAATTTTGGATAAACATAAACATTCTTGATTCTATCACTAGTTTATTTTTTTAGTTTAAATAAATAGATTTTTTTTGTAAATTAATTTTTAATTAACTATAATTTATTTATCTTTTTAAAGATATTATTTCATTTTTGTTTATAATTCCTATATTTTCTATAAGTTGTTTTTTGGTTTTTGTGATCATCAAAAAGGGAGAGATTGTTGGGAATGTATTATCTCAAAAATACTCTATAAATATTATCAATTTTTATGCTCACAAACACCCCTCTTTTTTTTATTAATGAAGTTACTCTAATTATTTTTTAGGAATATTTTCTGGAGAAGGTTTATATTATTTACAAGTTATAATATTTTTTAAAGTATTCTGAACATGTTTAAGTATTCTAGAAACATTGTTCATACCCAATGTTTGTAAGTGTAATGTATGGTTCAGAAACCCCATGTTTGAAATAACATGTAAGGATCATGTACCCTATATTTTTGGAAAAGTATTGTTTATCAACCCTATATTTGGAAGGAACCCTATGTTTGAGAAAAGGGTAAGTATGAATAAACAACCCTATGTTTGTAAGGAACCCTATCGTTTAGGAAACAAATGTATGGTATATCAACCCTTTTTTTAATCAAATGTACATTGTTAACCCTATTTTTGGATTATTTTTTTTCATTTCGAGAAGGAACCCTACGTTTGACTATTCAATGACAATGTTTTAAATTTAAAGACATTTTCCATGATTACTGCAATGGTGTCGATGGAATTAAATATCATTTTAAAGTTGTTTTACAACCGATTCAAAGGATTCTATTTAGAAGAGTAAATAATTTAAATTTCTAAGGAAATTTATGACTCTCTTAAATGATTTAAATTTGAAAGATTATGATTTTTCAGGCAACATTCTTAGATCTACTCATCCAAATAAAGTCAGTTTTTCTATATATATGGCATGATTATTTTTTATAGGATCATATAATATCATATGTGTAATATCTTTTTGAATAAATAACTGATTCCAAGAAATAATAGATCAAGCATATCTATTTTTCTGAAGAAACTACATTTTGGAGACATACCTATTTCAACCTTGTGTTGTGTAACTACTATTGTTTTTCAGTTGTTGCTCTTATTGAAGATCATTCAAAACCAATATCTCTTCAAATATATTCTTTCTTGAAGACATGTATCTTTTAAGAAGAACATATTTATTCTATTAGTTTTTACTGCAACTGTTAACTAGACTCTGTTTATTTAAACAAATCAAACACTTGATTTATTGGAGTTTCGGATTCTCAAACTCAATCGTGGAATAGTATCAGATTCTCAGACTAAGCTACATATTTATGGTTCCCTGTAAATGAACTAGAAGGATTTGTAAAGCCTTGTTGTAAAGGTTTTAATTACCTGAACTCAGTTGTGAATGTCTTACAATAAGATGACCTTTCTATTGAAAATAAATAAGCACACAGAGAGAGCATTAGTGGAGGGGATTAGAGAATATTTGTGCCCTGAACCACTATAAAAATTTCTATGTTCTTCTATACTATTTATCCACTACTCAAATTTCTTATAGAATAGAACACTACATATCTATATAAATTACAAAGAAAGATAAAATCCAAAATATGTTAAGATTATTGAAAAGACACAATTAAGCCCCATCTTGTGTATCTTTGTATTATTCTGACATAACTATATAGTCAATATTATTAGCTACATTTAATGTCTATAAATCTTAGGGATTTAATTCCAAAATGATTTTTCCATGGATCACATACTTTCCTCACTACCCAAGACCTTCTCCAATTTTATTGTAAATTATAATATGAGTTATAATGTGAATAGATTTTCAAAACTTCTTAATCTAATTCTCTATATATGGGGCATGAAAAACCTATATTCCTTATGGAGAATAAGAAAAGTAATCAAAATTCAAAGGGGCTCAAAACTCAAAAAAATTATAAAACTCCCAAGAACTATCCTTCCAAGAAGAGGAAGATATAGATTCTATGAAATAAAAATTAAGTAATATGTTTTTTATGTGTCAAGAAAGGCCTCTAGAAGAGGAATTGTACCCAAAAGAAAGGGGAATCTAAAAGTGTGTTTTTTACCAAGTGTAGTATGTCAATATATACCCATTAGGTATTATATTTGGTTCTCACATTTGTATCCAAATGTAGAAACCAATTTATTCTGAAACATTTATAGAGTAGACGTGGATTTTTGAACTTCCAATGGTGTGAGGCTGGATTCTATAACCATTAGAGATTACCACCTTTCATTGCCTACTAAAATAGTGTTAGTGAAGGAGGAAACATACCTTCCTGGAAATGGTATGGTCAATGATGAGTCATATAGATCTTAAATTATCATTTTGGGGATATTCATTATAAACTGAGGCATACACAGTAATCCAAGTACCAACTAAATTGGAAAATAAAATTCCATTTGAGTTATAGAGTGGAAATAAATCCACTCTATCACATACACATGTATGGGGTTTTGAGTCATTTTTTAAGTCCTTCTCAGGAAAAAAACTAGAACCCCAAGAAACAAAGTGTATCTTTATAGGATATCCTAATGAAACAAAGGTATACTACCTATATAACACCTTCGACTAGAAAGTTATTGTCTCTAAAAAAATTATTTCATGAGAGGGAGCGCATCCTGAATAAGGATAGTGGGAGAAAGACTAATTTTGATGATTTTTATGCTCAAGAAACATAAGAGTTGGTAGATAAACATATTCCATAGGTCCCCATAGAGGAATTTATTCATGAAACACATGTACATCATAGAAACAATAGAGAGATAAGAGAACCTGAGAGATATGGTCGACTGGTCACCAAAGATGGTGACTCATTATTAGTTGAAAATAATGAACTTCTATCCTATAAATAGGTATTAAAGAGATCATAATATACAATATGGAAATATGAAATGAATTCTAAAATGGATTCCATGTATCAGAATAAATTTTGGGATTTGGTCAATCCACTAGTTAATGCAAAGCCTATTGGGTGAAAATGGGTATTCAAGAGTAAACCAGACATGGAAGGTACAGTAAGTACCTATAATGCAAGTCTTGTGGATAAAGGGTTTAAACAACATTAAGGTATTTACTTTGAAATTTGGAATATGGATTTCAAAATAGATTTCCTTAATAGAAACCTTCAGTAAGATGTCTACATGGAACAAATAAAAGGGTTTGAAACTCTATGTAATTATAAAAAGATATGTAAGTTAGATAGATACATTTTTGGATTAAAGAAAACATTTAAGTTGGGGAAATTTTGATTCAATGAAGTTATAAAATATTTTTATTTCATTAAGAATGAATGAGATCCATGTGTTTACCAATATTGTTTTGGGAATATGATAATTATTCTTATAGTATATATTGATGAAATATTACTTATTGGAAATAATATATCAATATTATTGTCTGTTAAAGACTGGTTAAACAAGTGTTTCTTTGGGACGGATTTAAGTAAAGTATCATATATTATAGGGATCAAGATCATTCATGATAAATCCAAGAGTTTTTTTAGAGTAAGTCAAGGTACATACATTGACAAGATACTAATGAGATTTAGTATGGAACAATCCAAGAGGGGATTAGTTCCAGTGTAACAAGGTATACATATTACTAAGAAAATGTTTCCTCAGAAACAATAGTAGAAAGATAGAATGGTAAAGATCCAATACGCTTCAACAATAAGATTAATCATATATTCCATGTTATGTACTATATTTGATGTTTCCTACACATTGATCGTGGTAGGTAGATATCAAGATGATCGAGAAGAAAAAAATTGGATAACTATTAAGGGAATACTTAAGTATCTAAGAATAACTAAGGATATGTTTCTGGTGTATGGAGGAGTCAAAGATATAGTCATCATGGGTTATACTAATGTCATTTTTCAAAAATATCAGAATGATATGATGTCAGAGTCCGGATATGTTTTCTGTCTTAATGGAGGATTTGTGAATTGGAAGAGTTCAAAGAAGCTAGTTATATCTGATTCTATAGTGGATTCCAAATATATATCATCTTCTGATGAAACCAAATAATCCATTTATATGTGAAACTTTTTTCAAGATCATGATGTGGCACCAAGTAGTAAAGTCCCTATCACATTATATTGTGATAATACTATAGCGGTGACTCTTTCAAAAGAGATAAGGTCAACCCAGTAGAAAAAACATAAACTCTAGAATTATCACCTCTTGAGGGTTTTTTATCAAAGGGGTGAATTTTCAGTAAGAAGATTTTCCATGAAAGAAAATAGGGTGTAACCCTTTACTAAAGGCCTATATCAGAAGAATTATTATTATCATGTGAGATCTAGAGGACTGAAGGTTGTTAATAGTTGGATCTGATTAAAGTGGGATTCTATTTGAGTTGGTGTCCTATAACAAACTTCTGTGTACTTTATGATAACTTTTATTCATTATTTTTAATATTAATAAACTTATTATCATATCATGATTGTTCTTCTGTGCGGCATATTATGTGATAATTTCCTAATTGTAGTCGTCATACTTAAAGGTCGTATAATTTCCCCACAATGATGAAAACCTATAATTTCCATGAAATTACTCTTAAATATATATTCTAAAGAAAAATTAAATCATTTGAGGGACATAAATGATTTAGGCTATAAATGGTGGAAACTCATAGGACTTTGAGGAACCTTATCTTGGTGTACACCCTTGGTAATTTCTAGTGTAGGAAATTATGAGAACGAGAACCACCCATAGAAAATCCACATTTATATGTGTTATTAGATGTTCTTTTCTGCAGACATGTGTGTTGGACCTTATAGTTTACGATTATTGGTAATGGATATTATGAGTCGTGTACTTTGATGTATTGATGAAAACCGTGAAGATATATGTTTGTGGAAAAGTAGGATATGTTGGGTGCGTCATGACTAATATTTCATTAATGAGTAATGTGAGAAAGCTTTTGAATCTTCCATTATTTAATAGAAGTTTATATCTCATTCCCTTTGATGGAAATGATATAGCTTAAATAAATCCTTGGTCTTAGTGTTCTATAAAAAAGTTTAAAATCTGAAAATTCAAGTAAAGAGACATCAATCACATAGGTTTATAGCACCAACCTATAACCTAATTAACTATAGATATTGATATAAAGGGATTATATTATATAGTAAACATATATATGTGGTTTTATCTTGTTTCAGCATTAACTTCTTTCTCTATGGGTGCCTTGGCGTGTTGCTAGATGCTAAACTTGGACTTTGAGCTGCTCCGCCTAATGTCACTAAGAAAGAGTCCTAGAGGGTCACATAACAAGTGTATCCAAAACCTAATTTAAATATTAATATTATTTATTATTTAACAAGTTAAATAAATACTATTTTCACATGTGGTTTAATAATTATTCATGTTTTCTTGATCATATATATTTCATCACTAGTTATTCGAGAGAATATTTTGTGAGAAGAATATTTCATAAATATTTATTTTTATTTAGAGAATATAATATTTATTTATTTATTATATAATAATATAGTGATATTTATTTGTTAAATAAATAGTCATTTTCAAGGCCTAATAAATATTTTGGAGGAATGGTGGACCGAAATATATGGTCCGGTGAGAAATAATATATATTAAATATTAATTGAATAAATAATATTTAATTTAATTCTCATGTTTAGATTATGTCAATAAATAAATAAAATAATATTATTATTGATATGGGTTTCTTCAAGAATTAAGAAAAATAATAAGGGTGAATGCAAAATTACTATTTTCTAACCCTATCAGTATATAAACCTAATTATATTATTTTCTTTAGGGGCCTCCAATTTACTTTTGTTGTTCACAAAAACATCCATATAGAATTATCTCAAAGCCATAGAGAGATACCTCTATAAGAATGATATCTATAATGGAGATAGATCCCCCTCTACCAACGCTCTCGAGTCTAGAGAGATCAAAGATAATCCTTCTTCAAGTAATTCTCAAGGCGATCAAAGGAAAATGATGCAATCATTAGGATCAACCGCACTAGTACCTAAAGATTCCTATGATGAAATTTAGAGGTTTTTGGAATATGTGTGGGTCACAACTGTAGTGAATATATTCTTTATTCTTAAAAAAATTTAATGGTATGATATAGAGACATTTTCAAATCCATGGATTGAGGAAGAATTAATCACACATTAATTATTTAATTTTATAAATTAATTATAAAAAATATGTGATGGTTCTACATATTGGTTTCAGTATTCAATATTTAATTATTCTTTGATTCATTTCCATTGATCATGGTGTTTATTATCATTTAAATATTGGATTAATAATTTATTATCATAACAACCCGAGTTGTTCATGCCCTATCCGATGATTTTTCAACGCCTAGAACCATCACTGAATCCCCCCAAAAAAATTGATGGATTATGCTTTTAAAATTACAACAACGGATTCTCATGGCATGGTTACTAAATAGGATTTCCCTTATCAACAGCTTGGAAGGCTTCATCTATACTCTAGACTATTTTTTTATTCACCTTTGGTTTAGGTTGAGCCACATTTTCATCCATTCACTCATGTTGATTGCCCGATCTTCAAATAGGGGCCATCACTCTATAAACATAGTCAATTTATACTTAGTCACCACATTACAACTGTGCAAAAGGACTGAAATATTTCAAATCATAATAATAAAAATTATCACAAAAAGATTTAAATAGTCATCAAATATAACATAGATGATGCTATCCTAGTGGAAATCCACTCTACTAATGCTTGATACTCACATCCATAAGCTAAACCCACGACGATGAGGTGAAAACGATCCTAAAGGTGTGTATGCACACCTTTTTGGACCTGAACCACCTTGGTAACTTGCATTTAAACATAAATCATTAGATACATTTTTATATACTCTAAATTTAAATTCCCAACATGTCTTATCTCTAGAAATACCATCTTGGAAGACAGACCATACCAAACTAATACCAGTTGTAACATCCCACCCCTAACCCATTGGCTTGGGAAGAGAAGAGGTGTTATCGACCTTAGGTGACAACCATAGGACAAAAAAGTCTTGTGATAAATATTGATGGATTATAGGATCAATGGGGTATGATTTTACCATTAAAATACGCGACCTAAAAGATACAATAGTATAAAAAAAACTATGATACTAAATGACATGTCAAATTAAACACAACAACCCAAAATCCAATATAAAATATTAATTAGAGAAGAAGTAGAATATAAGATACAAAGAATACATATAAAAACCTAAAGACAGCAATAACTAAGTACCCATGTGTAACTACACCAGAATTCAATGCTGGACCACCTGTAAGTTCCATCCACTTTGGCAGCAACATCAAGGTGCTCAACTTGAGAAGTATAGAATCTTCCCTTTACCCATGTTAAGATAAATGACATATGTATATGCACCAAAGTGTATATGCATGGGGTGATTATACAACGTAATAGTGCATCCTCTATAAGCTTCCCAAACACACCACTATGTCCCAGAGAAGTTGATTTTTTATTAAACAAGCGGGAGTATGAAAATTTCTTATCTAAGTAATTTTATATAAAAATAGTGAAGATACATATTAGAACGGTTTATGTCAAAATCATAATTTAACAAACTTTATATAATCATATAAGTTCATAAAATAATAATCTTTAATTTATTTTATAAATAATATATCTATTCTTTCCTCTTGGAATACCCATTACACATAACAACAGACACATGAATGCATCCATGATGATAGTCCTAATACTCATAAGTGATAACTCTTCTTTCGTACCAAGTTTTCACTTTTTCATGCAATCGCATACCCCAATTCGCATAGGAAAAAAAGTATGAATCCAAAAATTTACCTCTTAATGAAATCATGAACACATTCTAACATGTGTATTCCAAATTATTTCTCAAAATACACTTTCATTAAACAATTTATCTTTTAATAATTTAAGAAACCACCTTGTGTTCATCTTTCTAAAACCACAATTTGAAACACATATGACAAGAGGGATTCCAAAAAAATCATCAAGGGTTTTTTACAAAAAAAAATAATTAAGAGTTTTAGAAATCAAAATAATTTAATTTATAGAATAATTAGAGAGAGATAGAATCCACCAACCTCCAAACAATTTCCAAAAATGAATCAATGAACAACAATCTTGGTAGATCTATGTTCCTTATCTCTTTTTATCAATGAGTCAAAACTAAATCTCATAAAAATATGTTCTAAACCCTAGATATATCCATGATAGATCTAATATAATGTTATTTAAAAGATAATATTTGAATATCATGAAATAGAATGAATAGATAGAGACTTACCTTCGATTCATAGATCCAACACACTGATATTCATTGAAATCGACCTCTAGATCGAAGGAAATCACCAAAATTGCCTAGAGAAGTCCTCTAGTTCAAGATCCAAGAATTAATGGGTAATAATTAGGTTTTTTGGGGGTGGGGGTTTAGGTTAAAAATACAATTTTTGGATTTAATTAATCATGTTTCATGGTTAGGCCACATGATTTAACAAACCATGCACCAACTGTGTAGGTGCCACTATCTTAAAACTCACAGCTTGCACAGTTTGGACACATGGTTTAGTGAAAAATTTTCTAACCATATAAATCACCTCAATCCTATTTCACACGATTTACAGGGTAATATTCATGGTTTACTTAGAGTTTACACTAACTGTTTGCCTCCTCGCTGACCTCATCAACTAGCTACATGAATACCTAGGTAATTTTCATAGATTCCACTAATCATACGCCAACCTTGTACATTATAAAATCATACCAAACTCACCAATATCTCTTAGAAAGTTCTTGATAATAATCCCAACCAAAACATAGATCATAAAAAAAGATAATCACATTCCTCAAACTGGGGGTGTTACAATCAAGTTAATTATTAATTAATTAAATTAATTATAAATTTAAATATAAAAGGATCATTTGTTTTTTGGTTCCATCCCAAATTTAAATTAATATTAGAATTAAATTTTTGGGTTTTGATGTTCAATATCATGTATATCTCAAAATATTCATTTATTGTGACAAAATATGAGTTATCAATAGGCTCAACAGGCACTTTTTCTATGTTCAGAACCTCCATAGGGTATGGTTGACATCATTATCCCTAATAAAAGCATAATATACCAAATTTAGGGCTAGAAAAAGATTATACTAGAAACCTCTAGACTTACATAATCCTCCTTCTACTTCCATATATGAGTATGATTGTTAGTATCCCCTAGATTCCTTCACACCACAATATGAAATATTCCTCCTTAGTATTAGCCCCTTGAGTGCCAAAATAATATCAACAACATGGTATGAACATCATCCTTCTTCTCAAGATAATATAATGGCCAATGCATGAAAGATAGGATGTAGGAACATATTATCTCCATTCTTATCAACCAAAGGCCTTCAAATGATCAACCTCTTTTCATACTTACCTTGATACAGATAATCAACATTAATAGAATTCTCATCGGTCTATACATCTTTCTCTCTCTTCAATTCAGTATACCCACAACAATAAAGTATTAACTTCTTCTCTATTTATATACTTTATTCATTTACATTATTTATTGAATAAATTTAATATATTTTCCATAATTTTAATATGGAAAACTTCTTAAAAAGTTCTAGAATGATCATCTCCACATTTAAGATGGTTAATAGTATCTACAGATTTTTATTCTCATTCAATCATGGTAAAATATATCTCTATTAAATATTCCATGAGACTTAGGATAATCCTTCTTAAAAAACTTCCACAAAATATTTATGAATTTTAATTTCCATGTTTCATGAGCCACTATAGTTTCATCCATGATGTAATTGAGTCACATTGTCTCTCAAAAAAACTCATAATCCCAACATGGTCTTTCCAATGAGATAGCCCTCACTATCTCTATGTTTCACAACCACCAGTGTATGTTGTAACATTGCTTTATGCTTCTCCATATTTCATAGAATCCAAGTATTACTTGATCCACTGTCTGAAATATCGATTTTATTTTATGATTAATAAAACTTTACAATTTTTCTTCATAGGGTGACCCTTTTTCTCTATAGCATGTCTGCATTAAAAATCCTAGAACCAACTTCAACTAGTGTTTTATTTTTAAATATATTTCATGAAATGATCTTCTTCTTCATGGTGTGAAGATTATATTCTTATCCTAAATCAAATTTCACTATAATATGTGTGATATTTAATTCATGTAAGAAAAAAGATAGCATGTTCTAGGATATCTTTTGAAAGATCCTTCTAGGATTACCTATAACAACTAGAAATATAAAATTTTTCAAGGAATAACCTTTAAATATGACCATATTTACTTTATTAATTCTTTAATTTTTCAAAATTTTAATTGGTCTACCCAAAGTTACTCTTACATAACAATAAGGTTCCTCTTACATATTAACAATATACTCTTACACATCACAGTGGGCTTCAAGACTTTATCTATTTTAGCTTCACACAATTTGGAAATGACATTTACATGTCATAGAGTCTCCAAAACATTTTTATTTTTTCAGTCATCTATCGAAACTACTTTTATATAATCCCATGTTTACACTTATGAACATAATACTTAACTAACTTTATTCAATATTAGACAACTTATAATTACTCCAAAACTCTTTAAACACCTTCTTGGGACTACTCCATCAACCTCATATTATCTAAAAAATATTATAAAACATCTCAAAAACCTTCTCACTAGGTTCCAATGATCTTAACTCCTAGTTGACAATAAATAAAACACTTCAACAATCCCACTGGGTTTTTAAATCTCTCTTTTTGGATTTGTTGTAAACTTTAACAACTCACACTAAAATTCATTTGATCACATCAAATCACAGTCTTTCTTAAAGATAAATGACCTGGAAGCAATTTTCTGAAAAAATAAATGTTTATGAGTGAATTATATCACTAATTAATAAGAAAATTATGGCCAATTGATTTTGATTATACCCCCTTCAATACATACACTCCAATCTCCCCATTTTTACAAAAATTCCAACAATGAATTTAAAATAGAAATACACAAGAGTTATGTTCCATCATCCCCTTTTAAAAATCAAATCCAAAAGAGTGTGGGGCTATATAAAGTGTCTCAAGTGAGAGGGAAAGGATGAAGATGCATATTAATGCTAAAGCTATAAAATATATCATTGGGTTGGTATTTAATGAAGATAGTAACAAGTTTATCCTTTATAAGAATGAATTCCATCATCACATATACATTTTCAACCTTCTCTTTTATGAAATGATATCTGGTGTTAATGTAATTAGATCTAGATTGTTGCACTAGATTCTTAGAAATATCAAATTCACTTTGATTATTACATGAAATTCTCAATGGATTATCAATGATCACTTTCAAATAATATAACTTCTCTATCATATATATAATTTATGCACAAGCATTTATAGTATCCACATACTCAACCTATATAGTTATTAATTTCATTGAGTTTTTTCCCTGTAATTCTATCTCATATAACTTTCTCCCAGAAATAATACTCTACCTGAAGTTGATTCTATCATCACAATCTTCATCCCAATAAGTATCTATGTATTATGATAGGTTTAGGTTCTCACCTATTTTTTAAATTAGCCCAAAATTTAAGGTTTATATGATGTATTTAAGAACTATCTTGGTATCCATCAATTTTTATTCTTTTGGATCACTTTGATACCTTACATTCTACTACATAGATAATGTCAGGATTTGATGTAATGAGATAAAGTAAACTTCTAATCAACCTTTTGAGTTTATTTTGTTTTTCACTTTGTCCTCCAACATCCTTACTAATCTTCACACCAACTTGTATGAATGTGGACTCTTATTTTGAATCTTCCATACAAAATTTCTCCAACAAGTTCTTGGAATATTTTTCTTGGGATAGAAAAATGAATTCTTCATTTTTTATGACTTTAAATACTTGTAAGTAACTCATCTCTCCCAACATAGACATTTCAAAATTCTGATTCATTTTCCTTGTAAATTATTTACAATAATATTATTTATCTCTAAAAAAATATCATCAATATAGATAGTGACTATAAGAGTACCTATGCTCATCTTCTTTATATAAAGGTTGTTGTCAACTTTCCATTTAGTAATCCTCATCTCTCTAAAGTTGACATACATCTTTTAATACCTTGGTATAGGGGCCTATTTTACCATATAGATATTTTTTTGAATATATACATCATATTACCATCTCTATCAAGAAAAAAACCTTTAGGTTGTTCAATGTATAACTCTTATTCAATCTCTCTATTCAAGAAAGCATACTTCACATCCATTTAGTATAACTAATAATTATTTTGAATTGAAACAACTATGTGCATTATTATAGCTTAAATACATTAAATATGATAAAAAGTATCTTCAAAATAAACTTCTTCAACCTTAGAGTATGCTCTGAACATGAATCTAGCTTTATTTCTTGAAACTCTACCATTTTCGTTGAGTTTGTTCTAGAACATCTACTTGGTTCTGATTTAATTATTCTCTTTTGGTATAGGAATATGTTCCCATATGTATTTTATTTAAATTTAATCCATCTCCTCATTCATATAATTTATCAATTCTTTTGTTAAACAACCTTAGTAACTGATTTTGGTTTAATTTGAAAAATAAGGACTATTTGGTTTTTAAGTCTCAACCTCCTTCTTGTTTGAACAGGTGCATTCCTATTTCTAATTATATTCTCAGGTTCCATAAGTTTTTTCAACTTATGATATTTCAATTTCACATAATCAATACCACCTTCACAATTACTTGTATGATCTATGTAAATATCATTATTATTTATCTCATTTCTAGTTGATTCCTCATTATTTTTATCAGAAATATTCTTGTTGTATTCACTAGAAATTTCAAAATCTGCATCATTTGGATCGTCAAAATTAAAATTATTTTAATTATATTTACATAATAATAGTAAACCAACTTGTGTATCCTTTTATTCAATCATATGTATCATTTTAAATTAGAAAAAATATCCTATAAAATCTATTTTCTCAGTTTTCTCATCAAGTTTTTCTAGATCTAAATTCCTAATTTTCATAAAACATAGAAAATTAAAAACTCCAAATTACTTCACTATAGGATTAATTTTATAAAATATTTAATATTAATTTATAGTGTATTTAATACTCAATAAGAACCTATTTTTAATTTGTATATTTATACTCATTTCTTCTCTTCAAAAGAAATTCGAGACTTGAATTTCAATTAACATAGTTCTTCCCATCTCAACGAAGCTTCTATTTTTCATCTATCTAACTCCATTTTTATGGGGTACATATGGAGAACTATACTAATTATTAATACCATTCATGGAAATATAATATTATAATGAATTTTTGGTAATTTGTTTCCATTAATTGTTCTCATCTTCTTGACATAAACCCCCTTCCCTTTCCCAATATATCTTCTAAAAATTTTAAACTTTTTCATAGCTTCTAATTTATTCATCATAAACATCAATTTAGTCATTATTGTAAAATCATAAATGAATGTGATGAAATAATAATTAAATCTTGAGGATTGATGTCTCATTATCACATAAAATTAAATAAATTCATGTTTCCCAGTGGACTCAACTTCCACTCCTTTGTGAATTCCATGTGTCATTTTACCTTTTTGAGATATTTCAAAAATATTTATTCTTTCTCGGTTTTGTTGAGAAAAGTATCTTATCACATCTCCTACATTGATATTTCTTAGACACCTTTTACCTAGTTATCAAAGTCTTAAATGTTATATTTTATTCTCATCTTTTGAGCTCAAATTACAAGAGTCTTTTGAATCTATAATCTAGAATAAATTTCTACCATTTCTTTCTCCCTTTCTGACGACTCTTCCATATTTTATGTTTTTTATGATTCAATATTCCTCTTAAAATTTTCTTAATTACCATTAGTATAAATACAACTAACATTCAATAAATTATATATGAATCCAAATATAAGTATATTTTCTTTATACTTTATTTTTTGTGCCTCAATCTCAGTTGTCTAAATGCCTACGATCTTTAAGGAGATATCATTACCAAAAGTGACCAAAAATCCATCATATTCCTCAATATTATTAAATTTTTTTATATACCCTATAATATGAGATAAGTATCCGATATTAAGAATCCATATATTTCTTCTATTACATACTTTAGGATCCACTTAAATAAGAAGTGACTTTTTAGATATATCAATTTTTTAAACCCTCTTATCTCAAATATCCTAAAGAATTTTTTACTAGAAACATAGTTATAATTTTTTAGAATAATGTAATTATTGATCACACCATCTATAGATTTCTTCCAAAAATTCAAATTTTATTGATTAGTCAAACTTATAGAACTTTTAGTCACAAAATCCTTTTTTCTGAGACTATTTCTCCTTCTCACAGAGTTGAATATTTTATTTTTACCATTTATACTCCTTAATTAATGCCTACTCTAAGTAAATAACATTTTGAATTAGATAATATATCACTACTACAATTAACACCTTTAGCGACCGCCAAAAGCGGTCACTAATAGTCTTCAGCGACCGCCTTGTGACCGATTTTGGCGGTCGTTGTTGCTCCGTCGATAAAGACCAACAGCGACTGCCAATGGCGGCCGCTAAAGGTCCTTTTAACAAATCACATTTCATTAGTGCGGGAAACAAGGTGGGCACGTGGGGAGGACAGCGGTGGACGTGAGGAAGAACATAATCTTTGGCCGCTGGCCATGGCGGATCTACGGCGGCTAGAGGGAGGGTTGGGTGCAACGTTGAGGGTTTATGTTGGCGGGTGGGGAGGGGTAACATATGAATTCAGCAGTGAGGGGAAATGGGAGGCGTCGGGGGGTGGCGACGGGGGTGGCCGAGGGTGGTAAGGGTGGCGGTGGGGGGAGACACTGACGCTGCTTCGGTTTGAGGAAGACAGCGGCTGTGGGGTGGCAGGTTGCAGTGGTGAAAATGAGGAAGACAGCGGCGGGGGCGGGAAAAACCATGCTAAATTATTTTAGTATTAGCGACCACCTATGGCAGTCACCCATGTCCAGAGGCGTGAAAATCTAATTTTCTAGTAGTTTAGGTTTTTCTAAAATGTTACACAAAACTAACAATAAACATTGAAATTTTATTCTATATAATAATACAATTCTAGTTTCTAAGTGTTGTATTGTTATCTATGCACATTGTTAGCTTCATTTTTTCTTCTCATCAATAGAACAATTCCTCCACACATTGCCTTTAACCCCTCTAGAAGTAGAAGAGGATTTATCATTACCATAATCATACCATATAATCCCAGTATTAGTTTTTGAACATTTATTATTAGTTGAAAGAGATTCAGTAATAGTTGAAAAACTATGTTATGTTTGTAATTTTATCTAAAAGAAGAATTTATCAAATGTTTGAGATGATTCAGATTTAACTTCCAAAAAAACTTATTGAAATCATATTTTTTATTTTTCAGATTTTATTAATCTTCAAGACACCATTGATTATGTCTTAATTTACTCTTATTATTTTTCAATATGATTTCCATAAAGATCATTCACTATATTTTCTTTCTCTATAACATTCAATTTGAGTTTTTTAATTTCATTGATGTAACTATCTTACCTTCTGAGAATATATTCTTTTCCATAATTAATATTCACACCCTATTTCTTTAATAACATAAATTAATTTTTTATTTTATTATTTATTCAAGACAATCCTTAAGTTTCACTTTTAATAAATGTTTCATGTAAGTCTCCTCACATACTTCTTATTCATTGTATGAAATTTCTTCATGTTTTGAAATATGATCCATAAAGTTTCTAAATTTTTTAAAAAACTCTTATTTAGAATGAGTGCTTGAATTGGAGAAGCATTCCTATTATTTTCTCAAAATAATATTCCATTTACTTATAGAAAATCATTTCTTATTCTCAAAAATTTTTAGTTTCTTTTGAACTTTACCCCATTTATTTCTTTGAGAATTTTCTTCTTGATCATTATCCTAATATTTTCAATTTTTTTGGAAAATTAGATACAAAATACCCAATTTCACTACACTTGAATAATTTTAGTGAAATATTCCATTTTCACTTACACTTTCCTTTTTGGATATTCTTTGAGATAAGAGTCTTGATCCTCTTATACTCTTCATAATTTTCTTCATAATATTTTAAATCAGTAGATGACTCAACTTCCTCCTTTATGATTTTAAGTCTATTAATAGCATTGAATTCAATATCCTCCTTGATCTTATTTTTAAAATAAAAATCTTTTCTCATCTCATAAGTGAAGATTATGTTATGTCATTCATTAAGAGATAAAGCATATATATCTTCTTATGTATAAAATTTTTCATCAAACCTTCCAGGTAGGTTTCTCATTAATTTTTTAACAATTGAATAATTTTACAAGGTATCTTTAAAACTCCTGACGTTTTGGATGATCTCATTCACTAATCAATGGTTTAATCTTGATACATACTCACATATTCAAACTTTCCTCTCCATATTTTCATCTTTTATTCCTTAAATTTCACATTCCCTTCAAAGTTGTTTTCATGTTTGTCTCAAATCAACTTAGTAGTGTGGATACCCATCAATTTTGTATATAACTTGTCTTATAAGTACATAATAATGGAATTAATTTCATTTACATCAACCTCAAAGCTCTTATTGTCAACAAATATCATGGGTGTGACTTTATAAATTGATGGTAATCCTACAATATTAGCATCTGAAACTTCCAGGATAATTGATATAAGATAAGGAATCATCATATTCTTACATCCTTGAAAATTATTTCCATAAAAAATAAGAAAATATCTAGTGTTAACTGAATTCAAACTCTCCACCTTTAACTTTATTCAGGGTCTGAAATTTTAGAGGGAACTTAACTTTAATATGATTTGAAGTTCCCATGTATGGGATGATGTATCAATAATGGGAGGGGTGATGAATTAGTTATATCCCTTTTTATAATTTCTTCTTCTTAGAAATCAACCTGTATGACCAGATAAAGTCTTGATCTACTCTTTTTTCAATTCTCAACCCTATCCTTCTACAATTAAATAAAAGAACTGCAAGGAAGACAAGATATTTACAAGGTTCAGTCCTAATGTGGGTACCTAATCTTTATCATGTTTAGGCCAAATATGATACACATTTTTATTAATAGTGTGGAAAAGTGATTGAAAATAAGTAAGAAGGTATTATCCTTGGATAATAACTTATAATATTTGAATTTACACTAGAGGAAACCTTAGGGAAGGGTCAATGTTTACATACCTAGTAAAATTAAAATATCCCAAAGTAGAAGCTCAACTTAGATTAAATTGGATCCCACCATTCTTCCATAATCATTTTTATACTCTTGTATATGAGTAATATCTTCAATGTTCCCTTATATTCCTTCACACCAAAAAATGAGATCTTCCACCTCACTGTTAGGTCTTTGAATTCAAGAATAATATCAATAACACTTCATGCACATAATACTTCTTTTCATGATAATAGAATGATCAAATAATGTAGTAGAACATACATGCACATACTTTCTCTTTTATTCTCAACCACAAGCCTTAAGATGATCATCCATCTTGTTCTAATTTCCTCAACATAAATAATTAAAAGAATTAAAATTCTAATTAGACCCTACCTCTTTCTCTCTCTTCAATTCAACAAATCAAAAGTACCACCGTATCATATTATTTTTTATATACTTTATTAATTTATCTCAATTATCAAATAATATGAATATATTTTCAATAATTTGAATATATAAAAATCCTTGAAATGTGGTATCATGATTATCTCCACATTTAAGTTGGTCAATAGTATCTTTACCTATTTATTCCTATCCAATCTTGATGAAATATATCACCATTAAATCTTCCATGAGACTGGGGATAATCTATATTTAAAAACTTCAAAAAAATACATTATCATTTTAATTTCCACTTCTACATGTATGAATATCATGAGGGCATGAAATATCATACCAAAACCTGATTTAAATCAAATAAACCATTCACAAGCCTTGAAATATTCAACCATGGCATAAATGAGTCTTACCATTTCTCACAGAGAATTTATAATCCCAACACAATCTTCGCTATGATATGGACCTCATATCTCCATGTTTCACAACAACCACTAACTTTTCTATAGTGGGGTTATCTATATTTCCTCGTTTCATAGACTCCAGGTCTTCCTCAACATATAAGATTATATATCAATCTTATTTTACTATTAATAAACCTTTTCAAATCCTCTTCAGGGAATGTATCTTCTTCTCCATGGTGTAATTTCCTTACAAATCACAGAAAAAACTTCAACTGGTATTTTATTCTCAAATAGGGTTCATGACATGACACTCCTCTTCAATATGTGAAGATCATCTTCTTAGATTGAATCAAGATTCCATAGAATAATTTTGATGTTTAATTCACGGAAGAACATATTCCTCATAATCTGGTTTATCTTTCAAAAACTCCTTCTAAAATTCCCTATAACATAAAAAAATCTAACCTTTTACAAGGAAAAACCTTTATGTATGAGCATATTTAATTTTACACATTCCATAATTTTCTAAATTTTAACTAGTATACAAAAATTTACCCTTACATAATAGTAATGATAATCCAATGTATTAAGAATCTACTCTTATTCATTATACTGTGATTCAATACTTTCCAGATTTTAGATTATCCCAACCTATAAGTGACTCTTATATATCATAGAGTCTCTAACCCTATTATATTTTCATTCTCCTATTAGAACTACTTTTATGTGTGCACATGTTTACTCTTATGCACATAATACCTAAACCAATTTTCTTTAATATTCTACAACTCAAATTTACTCCAAAACTCCTTCAAAATCTTCAAAACCTTCTCAAGAATACCCCAACAGCCCCATATTATCTCAAAAACATTATAAAACGTCTCAAAAACCTTATTAATAGGTTCTAATTCCCTTCACTCATAATTAAAAAAAATACAACACTTCAACAATTCCATTGGGTTCTTTAGTTTTATATCATGTTTCTATATATTTATTTTTCAAAATTTCTATCATATTTATAATATTTTAATTTTCTGGTATAATTATGTTCATATCTAAGATATGTATGGGAGAACACAATAGATCATATTTCCAACTTTTAATCATTCTATTTATTTGTGTTTATTTCCCCATTTTACTTGAATTAATCTTATGGAATGTATTTATCCTTGATTTATAATGTTATATAATTAAGTAATAAAATAATATTAATTTTATTACATGGTTCATGTGATTTATTTATAGTATTCCTTATACATGGGTTTATTTATTCGAAAGGAAAGAAAATCAATTTAACTATGGTACACATATATATTGAGTAAAACAATTTTACATTAAAAAATACAGAAGGTTATATTTTATGATTGTAAAACCTATAAGTGAAATTATAGCCAATATTATAATGTTTTAGAGAAATTAGAAGATTTTAAATAATACTATACATAATAAAGAATATAAATATCATATAATATGATATGAAAATATTTTATAGAATGATATCATATCATAGGTCATGATATATGAATATCATTATCTATGATATTGTTTATTCAAAGGAATATCATTAGATAAATCAACCATATTGTACCATTTAATATGTTATAAGGTATATAAATATCCCATATTATGAAATATTCTTTCATAAGAAATGATATAGTTAAAACATTTTTTTAATAAAATCAATACAAGTTTATTTCAATATTAGTTATATAGTAGGGCATGGTATAGTTAAAAATGATATTTTTTTGTACGTAAGTAGTGATACATAGATATCATATAGATATAGCCAAGTGGTGAAAAACACTCCTTCATACTGCATCTGGGCAGGTGGGGTTCAAGTCCTAGTTGTCGCTTATATTCCCCCCCCCCCCAATTAAATTTGGGTGGCTCTCTCGTGGGGGGATTTGGCACCAATTCATGGGCCCAAATTTTATAGGCAGTTTATGAGGGGTCCCTTATTGATGTAAGGGATGGTTAATGATTTTTTAAAGGAGGTTAGGGCTAGTCATTTTGACCAGTGATGTATTCATGGGCGATGACCAGCTGGGGATGGTGTCTTCGTGAGGTCATGCGGGGGATGGTGGTTTCCAATGTAGCATGATCTATAGGTGGGTAAAGGTCTTAAATGGTGGGTATGTGGGATGGATATCCAATTGAGGTTGGTGTAGGCATTGGTGGGATGATGTTCTACAGTAATGGCATGCATGCCTGTGGTCTTTGTGGGTGAGAGGTGGTGTGACTTCTCACAACGATGCAGAGGAAGGTAGATTAAAGGGATGCATTAACGATGGGTTGTGCATTGGTGTTCGGTGGTTACACTGCTTGATGGCGGGAGGGGGTGGCATTCATCCAGTAGAAACCGACAGTAGGGTTGGGATGCGGCAGACGGACGACATCAGTTCATAGGCACCCTCGGTGGATGAGGGGTGATGTTCAGAAGGTGAGGCTGGTGTCACCGACGTGAGGAGTAAACCCCGCCCGATGGTAGGTGGGGGGTGGGGGTTGGGGTGATATAGGGGGATAAGATACAGCTTCCCCATAATATATATATATATATATATAAAGATCAAGGGTAGTCCGGACTATCCCTGGGGGGCTATGGACTGGGTTAGGACCTTGGTGTGTGGGTGTATTTGTGTGTTTGATTGTAATTGTACCCTAAGAACCTAATATATATATATATATATATCATATTATAATATATTTTTGAAAAAATATTTTTGAAAAAAAAAGTAATATAATTTATAAATTGTTTATAAATTATAAATTATTAACATTTAAAATATTTGTATTTAAATTAAAAATTGTTTATAAATTTCTCATGGATTATGACTTGTTAATTATTATAATTATTAAATATTCATGAAATATTTAATTTAATATGATTTTTACATATTATTTCCATGTCTTAAAAACCATCACCAACATAGGTTGATATGACCCAGCCATGCTAAATCCAAGTGACTTTTGACTGTATAAAATTTCTTTAAAAAATGTAATCTTTTTCTAAAGTAGATATTTTACATTAAATTAAATTATATAATTTAAAATATCTTTATTTTTTCATATAATAAAATATGATGTATTAATATGATTTAAAATATAGAATATGAAGAGTTCATATCTCATGAGGTTTATATGTATTTAAGTAAATTTGAAATTATCATATTTATAGAAAGTTAATATGTTTAAAATTTTTGATTAATAATTGTTTTTAATCTGAGGTAAATAAAATGATCATATAGTTGAATCTATAAATATTTCAGAAGTACCTTCTTTGCTTGCTTGGTATGACAACACCTTTTAATGGTTAAAAATAATAATAAACAAATTGGTATTTATAAATTTTAAATTTAATCAACTATATATAGTTATGAATCCATTAATTCCCATTTATATACCTCTTTTATTACTAAATGATCCTCATGGGATTTGAGCATTTCACAAATGCTCGACCAACATATTACTGAATGAAAATCACATATTATAGTTTTTAACCTCCTTACTCATATAACTATAGAACTCTTCAATGATTTTAAGGAATATTGTGTTTCAATAAAATCATTATCTAATGATTTAAAATCCAAATAAAATGGAATATTATGTGAAATAAAGTAAAATAGAATCCACTTAATATCCTATATCAAAAATGTATTACCTCTTGTAATATATATCTTATAAAGAAATAGGTCTAATATCACAGCCTGTGATATGATATTTAATGTATATATATATATATGTGTGTGTCAATCTACCACTTATACTAAATCCTCAAAGAGTTTATTCACATTTCAAATAAACTTATGAAATTATATCCAAAAATATTTTTTATAAAACTACAGTGAAAACTCTATTATTATATACAAACATTTTTATACAAAAAATCATCATTACATATCCTTATCTGTGACCTTATAGAACTTTATATCATTGAAAATGGTTATGAATTATTAATTCATAGTTATAAGAAAAGCATTAACTCTAACTAAAAATTATTTCTATTCAATCTATAAAGGTATCTAGAATGATCTCTATTAAGTATACATATCTCTATATAATTTTATCTATAAAATATATCTCCACATATCATATGCATACTCATATAATCCCATTGTATAAGGCATTGAGTATAGCCATGATACCTAGAACATGTTAATTTCATATATCCCCCCTCATCTATTCTTGATTCGTTAATATAGAGTGACCAATTTAGATAATATATCAAATTTCATTCACCTAAGTAGGTGAGATTAATAGACTCACATCCCATTTGGATTGTGAAAAACACTCTGTTTGATCATAAATGTACCCAACCTCCATCTAATTAGCTCAAACATAAGGCTGGCATAATAAAGGTACCAAATTATAAAGGTTTACTTGTAATGTACTTTTTTAATCACAAATAATGAGTATTAATATTTATTAAACAATACTAAGTATATTAATTAAATTATATATGACATTACATGCAAAATACATTTAGAAACCAACTTAAACAACAAGCTACACTAATTCCACATGAGTAAATTCTGTATCTCCAAAAAATCTCCCACTCACACTAATATTAATATATTTTTAAAATCCATACATTTCCTTGTAAATTATTTATTAGAGATAACTAAAATTTTCCATCTAGGGGTTACTTATCTTTTAATTCTGAAGTAAAATTATAGCTTGCTTGAAAAAAATGATAAAATAAAAAATTTCATCATTAAGTAATACCATGAGATAATTATCTAATACCTATATTAATATAACATAAAATATATTGATGACTTATATATATATATATAATAAAGTACATTTTATACAATCCCCAACATATCTAATATATAATGACTTTTCTTTCCCATGATTTATTTATTAGATAATGGTTTTATCAATGAATTCACTAAATTATCTATTTTATCCACTTGAATTTTTTTTACACCACCCCTATTAATGATTTATATAATTATATAATACTTTTAAATAATGTATCTATACCTTTAGTGTAAACAGGGTTAAGGTTTATAATTCCAGGAACTACCTCTAGTTTAATAATAAAATTATTAATCTAAACATCTTTCTTTATAGTATCTTATGAAAACCTTTACTCGGATTTTATAATATAATTAACAACTGTACGTTGGTCATAATTATTCCATATTATTAATTAACTATTTATGAAGAATAAAAATCTATATTAATATCTAGATTTATATTTTGTATCTTCAAATCTATCATTAGTTTAACTTTTTTACAATAAGCACTTACTTAACTCTAAATATCAATAATTAATCTATATCAACTAATGAAGGATATTATTAACAATAATTAAATGAATTTCTCCATGAGTTGGTTTATATATATTATTATATTTAATGCATGAGAGAAATCCGGATGAGCACATAATTGAAAATATATGATAGGTCTAATTTCAAAATCATAAAGAATCTCATTTATGTATTTCTTTTTCACATCAGTAGTATGACATTGATCTTTTGCATGAATTATACCCAGTAACATGGGAATAAAGCTTAATTAGAGTTCTATATGTTAAACCTCTTTATGTCCATATCAATATATGTGTTCTAACTCGATACGAACAATGCATTATATAAATATTTATAGATCTTTACACCTAATATGTAGGTTTATTTACCCATGTTTCTCATTTAGAATCATTTTCCCAACAGATCCTTTATAAAATTTAAAATTGAGCAATTAATTTTGATAACAAGTTTTTCATCCATATAAACACAAAAAAAAACAATTTTCGCACTATTCTCTTATTTACATAATCATTATCTTTATTTTTTTATGGAATCAAACTCATTGATTTCAAAATCAAAATGGGTATTCCAATGCTAAGATGGTTTCTTAAATCTACAAATGGTTCACTAAAACTTCTATACCATAAAAATACTAGTTTGATCCTTAAAAACTTTGATATGTATAATATATACTTACTTGAATAGATTTTCATTAAGAAAATAAGTTTAAAAATCCATTTAGAAGGCCTAGTAGTCATAAACATTTAATATTACAAACATAATCCAAATGGAAACTTTCATAACTACCAATGAAAATGATTCTTTATAGTTGATGAAATGAATTTTACCACAAATAATCACCAATATAACCCCTATTAGACTAATAGTGAAGTCAAAAGTGATTTCCAAAGCATGTCTCCAATAGGCCACTTATTGTAGAATAGTTCCAATAGTGTATAACATATAATATGAGAGGAATTTCCCTCTTTTATCCCATGAAAATAAACAAATCACCAACCAAAAACAACTCCATAAACATAAAATCCCATAATATCGATAATAGTGACATAATGCATGAAAATATGTATATAAAACAATGAATCTCTAAATATGACTTCAAAAGAAAAATAGCTCCTATGACAGTGACTTTAATGCCAACCCAATATTTCAACAAAAGTTATCACTATTCATCTCATTCACCAACTTTATCTTGAAAATATATAAAAATAGTATATAAAAGTAGGTTTAAGAATATAACTATACTTAATATATTCCTCCACATAAACTCTCATGCAAGTGTGGAATAATCATACCAAATCCTTGATGAATAAACAATAAATCTGACTTCAAAAAAGATGATTTTTATTTAAACTCGGGTAAACTTAAAACCAATATCTCCAAGGATTACCCACCAAATTCATTTAAACAAATTATATGGTGAATCATGAAAACAAATAAAATAAGGTACTTCACACCCACTTCCCTATTGATATAGTTACCCTCATGTCTAGATAGTAAATATCTCAACACTATTATTCATTTCTATATCCACACACCCCAACCACAGTTTACAACCATATAACACAACCTCAATCCATATCTATATATCATAACCACATATTATATCTGCATACTATAACCAAGTATACTACATGATAAAATCACCACCACTATTATACAACTACTCTATATAAATATAAGAGTCTGATGGGGGTATTTATCCATCTATATCACCCACATCTGATATATTAGTATTTTACCTAATACCCAAAACCTCATATATGTGATGGTTTTGTAGAGACCCAAATCCTGATGTACATATACATTACATTATTTTTGCGTAATACTTAATACATAACAAAAACAAACACCAAAGGACCGTAATAGTTTAGTGTCTTTGGAAACTCGAAACACAATCTTCTAATCGTGGTGAAAGATCTTCAACATCTCCCATAAAGATCTTCCACTTTTATTTTCATACCTAAAACCTTTCTTTAAATACTGGGGAAAAGAAAACATAAAACTATGAGCTCAAATTCCCATTAATGGTAAACATATAGAACATAAAACAATCCATAAACATTTGAATGAAAAAACTTGAACATAAAATTTAAACATCAAAATCTTGATCAAAGACATGAATCTTGGAAGTAAGGAAGGAATGTATCATAATGGAACATAAATCTTGATAAAATAGCATGGGAATAAAACATGTAATTGTGGAAACCATTCAGTACTTGTTATGATTTCCATAGTATCCAAGGCATTGCTTCCAAGACCATCTTAGTGGACAAAGTCCCTTTCTGAATCGAGATCACTCCTCGTTCCAGTCATGTATCACTGAACCGGATTAATTTACCGTTCCATCCATGTCTATATAATGAGATATAAATCTTTACCCAATTCATTATAGGGAGATATAGGTCCCACTCATATCATAATGAAATCATTCTTACTTATGCCACAAAATAAACTTAAAACATTCATTATAACCCAAAGGATAAAATGGGTTTCATAAACATCATCCCCTCATCACATAATACATATAAAACAAATGGATATTTCATCATAATAAAAGTGAAACCATGTAAATCATAGAGACATTATACTTGAAACATACACATATGAAATAATGTCATCTTATATGGAGAATGGTTTTGATAAAACACTTGAAATGAATTCTTGAGGAAAATATCATTTCTTCTTCAAAATCATTTTCTTTTCAAAAAATTCCATTCAATTTTAAAAGAAAATTATTTTGTTGAAAATATTCATAAAATCTTGTAGAGTAATATTCATGAAAATGGGGTGTTATGAAACCGTAAAAAACCGTTCACGCCGAATAAGTTAAAAATAACATTCTTCTTGTACTTTTGTCGGAAAAGCCAAAAAGTTCCTCGTATGGTAAACAAAAGAAATATTCCTTTCATAACTTGTGGTAAAAGTAAAAAATGGGTAAAAATGACTTTAAACATACATAAAAACACTTTTAGAAAACATGGACATGGATGATAACAATAACCCCAGTAAATACTTACGAATAAACAATCTCCAATAAGAACGAGATTGGAATAATTATCCCTTACCTTAGGTCCGATATGCTTCATACGTATTCGAACCTCCTGTATAATGATTTAAATAATGTCATTGAATTATTAAAAAATTATATTCATTTTTATGATATCATATATGGTTCACTTATGACTTTATATTACCAGTTCTTTTGTAAATCCATGTTAAAGCAGCGTTTTGGGTAAAATCGTTTCATTTATCGTACGTGTTATGACTTTTTGTTCTTGATATAATTACTTATATCCTGATTTCCTTAATTTCAGAATGTAAAACATGATTTATATATAATAAATATTCAGCATATACATATATATATATGATAGATTTATAAATGGAATGAAATACACCGTTCATGGAGACGGTAGGTCGTACGTACGCATGAACGCTGTTTTCGTTTCCTTATTGAATTGAATGGAATTAAGTAGATGACATACATATATATATATACATAAATCCAGTATCATTATTATTTCATATATCTCATTATTATTCATTATATATACTTTATAATCATTCATGAATGGTTAACATGGAGAATGAATCTCATTGCGTCGTGGAGACGGTAGTCCGTACGTACGCACGAGCGATGATATCATTCTCATGATTGTGTAATTGTATTGAAGTGTATGTATAATATTTCAGAATCAATATCAATTTACAATAATCATATATAGTTATTTATTTACACCATTATACCCATCCAAGTGAGGTGGTGGTCGAAAACAGATTACACCACGGCGTGGAGACGGTATTTCGTACATACGCACGCACGGTAATTTTGTTTTCCGTAGGATGGATAGAAGGTGAAATGGGGTTGTTTCATATTTATAATAATATATAATTATATTAGTGATACTGATATTATTACTTTATAATGAAACAATTAAATAATAATAAGTTGAAGAAAAAAGAAGCTTGAAAGAATCGGTAGAAGAGATTACCTCTTCCTCAACGCACCTCCTTTAAACTTCTTCTTCGGGCACTAGGGTTGGTCTTTTGATAAGACCAGAACCTATATGATATACCTAGAGAGGTTGATAAGAGGAATTTTCAGGGTTTGGTCGAGCTTCAAGGCTCAAAAGGGTGTGAAGAGAAGTGGAAAGGGGTTCCCTTTTTATAAGGGAGGAGAGGGGCACCTTTGGAAATATTTAAATTATTAATTTATAATAAATCTAACCCCACTTAAAAACCTCAAAAAATGACTCATATTCAAATATTAGATGAGATAGGGTTGTAATCTCATCAACAAATAAAATTTAGACATTTAGGGAATTTATTTTAAACATTATCAACTTGATTTATCCTTATTTAATCTATTAAATTTTATTTGTCGTAATAAGATACTAAATTTTAAATTGTTATAAATAATTACTTATGTGCTGTGAATTATTCATAATTTGATAATTTATGACATTTTAGACTATATAAATTTCAATTTATAATTTTTAAATATTTTTGTTATTTTTAAACAATTTAATAATATGTTATTTTTATAAAATAACAATAGTTTTAATTTTGACACTATTCATTTATTTGAATTTAAATAAAATCCACACAGAGGATATATTCAAAATAAAATATTTAATAAGTTCCTAACATGTCATAGTACTCTAGAAAATTATCAGATCACATTAAATAGTTCATATAATATTTATTTTACAATTTGTAAAACCATTTATTTGATATTTCTCTTAATAAAATAATTACTACAACATTTTTGTATAATTATTAAATATACTTATTTGTTACATAAAAATTAAAAAAAATACTAGGATGAATATAAATATTATATATTTAGTAATAATAAATTTAGTCGGATTTAGCTTCTAAAACACCTAACTTTTAAAATGTTATATTTATTAAATTATGAAGGTGACAACTTTGACATTATTTAAAATAATATAATATAATTGTCATAATCACTTTTATAAGACTCCAAACGGTTATATATTATTTCATTCGATGGTTATGGTGTAGATATACACTACCAATAAGTTTTGGTCAGGTTTTTGGGCCTTTTAATGGGTATTATTATTTCAATAAAAACTATATTACTGATTTTTTACTTAATAAATAATTTCTGCATCATTAATGTATCACCATTAATGAAAATTATTTAATCCCTAAAAATTATAAATAAATTATCATGATGTAGATGATTTTATTATATTTCTGTATACTATTCATGTTTGTAGTTTTATGAAGTTTATAATTAAATTAAAATTATTATACTTATAAGATTTAAGAGAGTGACATGTTGTCACTTTCTTTGGTTTTAATAATAATTAAATTATTTTCATGGTCAAAAGTATATAAAATAAATCTAATACAACCCTTAATTGATATGGGTCTACTTTTATCCATCCAATAGAATTTTGTCATATGTTAGGGTAATTTTATAATATTATATTTACCCTTAATTACCCAATTTACCTTTAACTATGGTAAATAAAATTTACCGTAGTTACTATTCATAATTCCCAAAAATTAAAAGTATCATATTAACATAATTTGGACCCACTGATTCCAAATATGGAATCCATTTTTTCAAATTCAATACACAGAAGTTGAAAAAATTAAATTAAAATTAATCCTGTTGTCGAATGAAAACGGGTTTTTGTTTAAAACATTGCAAAAGATTGAATTGATTTAACCTACGAATTCAATGTAAAATCAATGCTAATGACATAAATTATATTAAATTTTAAAAATATATTATATTTATACTTTAAAACCATTAAATATTATAATTTAACCATATAAATTATTACGATGAAAAAAGTTGTTTTTAATTAAAATATAGCGTGTTTTTACTATTCATTAAAATATGAAAGTTATCAAAAAAATATCAAAACTTTATACAATGTAAATTTTTATATCCTGATTCAAAAGAAGAAGTTTATTTTGTAAAATTTAACTTATAAACTTTTCAAAAATTATATTTAAAATGGGTGCGCAATCAAAAGGCGGCAAAACTGCATTTTTTGAAATATACTTATTTTACCCGAAAAAATTTATTTTGTTGTCATACCATGTTCTAGAAAATGTGTAAGATGAATACTAATGTTATAAAATTCAAAATTTAGTTAATAATATTCATAACGGCTAGTTTATAATAATATTATAACCATATATCATTGTTTAGTGAAACCCGGTATTGCGTACAACACACGCTATCGAAGAAGGTCGCGATTGCGTGTAATGCAAGCCAAGTCAGGGTTGCGTGTAGTGAAAAACTCCTTTGTTGTCTCGTATAACAGAATACAACCATATTTAATTTATACATTGAATAAATATATATATATATATATACACACTCAATGTTGCGTAGAATAACTACTATCAATCGAACTTGAAATTGTGTGTAACACGATCCACAAATAGTATTATGTATACTACAAGCTAATAAGGTGTTGCATATAGCGTAAGATAATCTTGGTGTAGTCTACAACATAAGACATCAATGAAATTAAAAATAATATTTTTCATAAAATCTCAGGGTGTTACATTCTACCCCCCTTAAAATGAATTGCGCCCTCGAAATTCGTCGGGGTTATAAATGGTTTACTACTCTAAAGTTTCTTAAATAGAAATGCACATTGTAAAAAGGAATACCAAAACTTATCTTTAAAAACTAAAGTATGAAACGTAATGGTTTCCCAAATTAACTAATCACTGGGTTTCCACATAGGAGAACATAGGTGAAAGTATGGATATGGAAGATAAATCTAACCATCAAGTTATGATGGAGAGTGGTAGAGGACATGGCTATGATAAATACAAAATTCAAAAAGCCATAAATTTGTGATGATCTAAGGGACCATCTGATTCATCAGATATGAGGGAACTAGGACAACATTTTTTGTTTTCAAGATCATTTCTCTAAAGTTGATGAATTAAAATAAATACTTACATGATTTTGGTACAATCTCACTGTTGGTCGTTCCTTGGACAATTTTCACTTCATCTCTTAAAGAAATGAAGTTGAATTTGTCATTGATAAAGTGTTAGAAGATCATGTGATAGAATGATGGGTCATTCCATCTATCTCAAACAAAAGGTTAGAAAAAGTTATCAAAAATACATAAGTCCATCTATAGTGTGATTAATCATATATGGTTCCTAAAATGGACTTATACTTCATATATCATACCACTTAACTAATTTATACTAACCAGGGACTTCCTGTAGGCCAGTGGTAGGAGATAAAGTCCTGTCGCACTTCGGTTGTGGGTTCGATTCCCACAGCCTTGTCCGACGTGATGGGTTGCAGGTTATCCTTTTTCTAAAACTATACTATCATAACATTTCAAAAATAAAAAGTTATATCCTTAACCAATACTATATGATGTCCATTCCAACCTTTAGGATTATCAAAAATACTTCTATCCGATTACTAGAAATTTCATCTACCGAGAATGTGAATTCCTTCATTTGTCCCCCATATATCATAAGATATTTCTTTTTTGTCACATTCCAAACATGTGAATACCTTAATCATGTATTATTTTGAAACATTAATTACCATATAACCTTAGTGAAAACATGAATTCTGTCAAAAGTTAACTCTTTCCACATACCAAAATCCCAAATAAAATCTATATGATATCACTTTGTCCTTTTATCAGCCATGAGCTCATGAATACTATCAAACATATTATTTTTTCCTTATCCCTTCATTATGTGCATATCATCTTCTTTCCAAAAATATCTGAATAACCTTTCATGGTTACCAGTACCATTCAACATATACTTTCAAATACTTTAGAAAAAACAATAGTGTAACAATCCTTAGATGATTCTTTATTCCATAGTACCATACATTATTCTTGATAAACATACAATCATTCCACTAACTTCTTAAACCACTGAATGAGCTTCATCATTTCTTTCATCTCATATTTCATTTGTAGTCTCTTCATCATCATCCACCTAAATACTACCCATATGACCATGCTGATTCTCTTCATGAGATTTTCTCTTAGGGAATTGGCTTGCATAAAGCTCATACATTCCACATTTAAAACATCTAATCATTGTTGATGTCGTAGCAATACCATTATCCTTTTCCATGGTTTTAACTGAACCTTTTCCTTTGAACTTACTAGCTTTGTTTCCTTCTTTTCCACACCCAAAGCATCTTCCAGTTACTTTGAAACAATCTCCCTGATGCCTCTTCCCACATGATTTACATGAGGGAAATTGAACTTTCTTTCCTCTATGATCATCATGAAACTTCATCTTTCTCTTATTATCTATGTCGGGAAACTTACCAAATTTGAGATTATTGATCATATTATGAGATTGCTGATTAGGCATAATAACGATGTTTGGACTTCCAAATCCCGTTTCACTTGGTTTCTCATGAAGAATATCATTCCATTGTCCATCATATCCTCCATTATCGTGAATCTTCCTGTTTCCAGCCATTTTCTAAAACCCAAAAAGAATAGTGTGAGAGGAAAAAATCATGCTAGGGAAAACAACATAATAAAGGGGGAGTACCTTCGATATCTAAAATCTTAGGTTTAATTCTAATATCATTACCGTAATTCTAGGACTATAACCTATACTTATACTTAACCTTAGGGACATCCCTAGACATACCTTAGAAATATCTCTAGGGATCTCACTAATGTTTTCACATCCTATTTTCCAAAGGTTGACTAAACTTTTCCTCTGATACCAACTATAGAGACCCAAATCCTGACATATATAGACATTACATTATTTTTGCGGAATACTTAATACATAACAAAAACAGACAGCAAAGGACCATAATAGTTTAGTGTCTTTGGAAACTCAAAACATAATATTCTAATCATGGTGAAAGATCTTCAACATCTCCCATAAAGATCTTCCCCTTTTATTTTCTTACCTAAAACCTTTCTTTAAATCCTGGGGAAAAGAAAACATAAAAAGGGTGAGATCAAATGCCCAGTAAGGGTAAACATAGAGAACATAAAACAATCCATAAACATTTGAATGCAAAAACTTAAACATAAAATCTAAACATCAAAATCTTGAGCAAAGACATGAATCTTGGAAGTATGTAAGGCATGTATCATAATGGAACATAAATCTTGATAAAATAGCATGGGAATAAAACATGTAATTGTGGAAAACATTCATCACTTGTTATGATTTCCATAGTAGCCAAGACATTGCTGCCAAGACCATCTTAGTGGACAAAGTCCTTTTCTGAATCGAGTTCACTCCTCGTTCCAGTCCTGTATCACTGAACTGGATTAATTTACCATTCCATCCATGTCTATATAATGATATATAAATCTTTACCCAATGAATTGGAGGGAGATATAGGTCCCACCCATCTCATAACGAAATCATTCTTACTTGTGCCACAAAATAAACTTAAAACATTCATCATAACCCAAAGAATAAAATGGGTTTCATAAACATCATCCCATCATCACATAATCCATATAAAAAAATGTATATTTCATCATAATAAAAGTGAAACCATGTAAATCATATGGACATTATACTTGAAACATACACATATAAAATAATGTCATCTTAGATGGATAATGGTTTTGATAAAACACTTGAAATGAATTCTTGAGGAAAATACCCTTTCTTTTTCAAAATCATTTTATTTTCACAAAATTACATGCAATTTTAAAAGAAAATTATTTTGTTGAAAATAGTCATAAAATATTGTAGAGTAAGATTCATGAAAATGAGGCATTATAAAACCGTAAAAATCCGTTCACACTGCATAAGTTAAAAATAACATTCTTCTCATACTTTTGTCGGAAAAGTCAAAAAGTTCCTCGTATGGTAAACATTAGAAATATTACTTTCATAACTTGTGGTAAAAGTCAAAAATGGGTAAAAAGGACTTTAAACATACATAAAAACACTTTTAGAAAACATGGACATGGATGATAATAATAACCCCAGTAAATACTTACGAATAAACAAACTCTGATAAGAACGAGATTGGAATAATTATCCCTTACCTTAGGTCTGATATGCTTCGTACGTATCCGAACCTCCTGTATAATGATTTAAATAATGTCATTGACTTATTACAGAATCATATTCATTGGTATGATATCATATATGGTTCACTTATGACTTTATATTACCCGTTCTTTTGTAAATCCATGTTAAAGCAGCAATTTGGGTAAAATCGTTTCATTTATCATACGTGTTTGGACTTGTTGTTCTTGATATTATTACTTATATCCTGATTTCCTTAATTTCAGAATGTAAAACATGGTTTATATATAATAAATATTCATCATATACATATATATGATAGATTGATAAATGGAATGAAATACACTGTTCATGGAGACGGTAGGTCGTACGTACGCATGAACGTTGTTTTCGTTTATTTATTGAATTGAATGGAATTAAGTAGATGACATACATATATATATACATAAATATAGTATAATTATTATGTCATATATCTCATTATTATTCATTATATATACTTTATAATCATTCATGAATGGTTAACATGGATAATGAATCTCATCGCGTCGTGGAGACGGTAGTCCGTGCATACGCACGAGTGATGATATCATTCTCATGATCGTGGAATTTTATTGAAGTGTACATATAATATTTAAGAATAAGTATCACTTTAAAATAATCTTATATAGTTATTTATTTACACCATTATACCCATCCAAGTAAGGTGGTGGTCAAAAATAGATTACACCACGGCGTGGAGATGGTATTCCGTACGTACGCACGCGCGGTGATTTCGTTTTCTATAGGATGGATAGAAGGTGAAATGGGGTTGTTTCATATTTATAATAACATGTTAGTATATTAGTGATACTTATGTTATTACTTTATAATGAAACAATTAAAGAAGAAGAAGTTGAAGAAAAAAGAAGCTTGAAAGAATCGGTAGAAGAGATTACCTCTTCTTCGATGCACCTTCTTTAAACTTCTTCTTAGGAAACTAGGGTTGGTCTTTTGAGAATAACAGATTCTATATGATATAACTATAGAGTTTTAGAAGATTATTTTTCAGGTTTTGTCCAAGCTTCAAGGATCAAAAGGGTGTTAAGAGAAGTGGGAAGGGGTTCCCTTTTTATAAGGGAGGAGAGGGGTACCTTTGGAAATCTTAAAATTATTAATTTATAATAAATCTAAAACCACTTAAAAACCTCCAAAAATGACTCATATTCTAATATTAGATGAGATAGGTTTCTAATATCATTAAAAAATAAAATTTAGACATGTAGGGAATTTATTTTAAACATTATCAACTTGATTTATCCTTATTTAACCTATTAAATTTTATTTGTGGTAATAAGATTCTAAATTTTAAATTGTTATAAATAATTACTTATGTGCTATGAATTATTCATAATTAGATAATTTATGAAATTTTAGACAATATAAATTTAAACTTATAATTTTTAAATATTTTTGTGATTTTTAAACAATTTAATAATATGTTATTTTTATAAAATAACAATAGTGTAAATTTTGACACTATTCATTTATTTGAATTTAAATAAAATCCACACAGAGGATATATTTGAAATAAAATATTTAATAGGTTCCTAACATGTCATAGTACTCTATAAAATTAGTGAATCACATTAAATAGTTAATATAATATTTATTTTACTATTTGTTAAACCATTTATTTGATATTTATCTTAATAAAATAATTACTACAACATTTTTGTATAATTATTAAATATACTTATTTGTTACATAAAAATTAAAAATAAAAATACTAGGATGAATATAAATATTATATATTTCATAATAATACATTTATTCTGATTTATCGTCTAAAAAACCTAACTTTTAAAATGTTATATTTATTAAATTATGAAGGTGACAACTTTGACATTATTTAAAATAAAATAATATAAGTGTCATACTAACTTTTATAAGACTCCAAACTGTTATATATTAGGTAATTGGATGATCATGGGGTAGATATATACTAAAAATAAGTTTTGGTCAGGTGTTTGGGCCTTTTAATGGGTATTATTATTTCAATAAAAACTATATTACTGATTTTTCACTTAATAAATAATTTATGCATCATTAATGTATCACCATTAATGACAATTATTTAATCCCTAAAAATTATAAATAAATTATCATGATGTAGATAATTTTATTAGATTTCTGTAAACTATTCAGGTTCTAAGTTTTATTAAGTTTATCACTAAATTAAAATTATTATACTTATAAGATTTAAGAGAGTGACATGTTGTCACTTTCTTTGGTTTTAATAATAATTAAATTATTTTCATGGTCAAAAGTACATAAAATGAATCTAATCAGACCCTTAAGTGATATGGGTCTACTTTTATCCATCCAATAGAATTTTGGCATGTGTTAGGGTAATTTTATAATATTATATTTACCCTTAATTACCCGATTTACCTTTAACTGTGCTAAATAAAATTTACCGTAGTTACTATTCGTAATTCCCAAAAATAAAAATTAGCCTATTAACATAATTCGGACCCACTGATTCCAAATATGGAATCCATTTTTTCAAATTCAATACACATAAGTTGCAAAAATTAAATTAAAATTAATCTCGTTGTAGAATGAAAACGGGTTTTGTTTAAAACATTGCAAAAGATTGAATTGATTTAACCTACGAATTCAATGTAAAATCAATGATAATGACATAAATTATATTAAATGGTAAAAATATATTCTATTTATACTTTAAAACCATTAAATATTATAATTTAACCATATAAATTATTACGATGAAAAAAGTTGTTTTTAAATAAAATATAGCGTGTTTTTACTATTCATTAAAATATGAAAGTTATCAGAAAAATATCAAAACTTTATCCAATGTAAATTTTTATATCCTGATTCAAAAGAAAAGGTTTATTTTTTAAAATTTAACTTATAAACTTTTCAAAAATTATATTTAAAATGGGTGCGCCATCAAAAGGCGGCAAAACTGCATTTTTTGAAAAATACTTATTTTACCTGAAAAAAATTATTTTGTTATCATACCATGTTCTAGAAAATGTGTAAGATTAATAATAATGTTATAAAATTCAAAAATGTATTTAATACTATTCATAGCGGTGAGTTTGTAATAATATTATAACCATATATCATTGTTTAGTGAAATCCGGTATTGCGTACAACACATGCTATCGAAGAAGGTCGTGATTGCGTGTAATGCAAGACAAGTCAGGGTTGCGTGTAGTGAAAAACTCCTTTGTTGTCTCATATAACAGAATCCAACCATATTTCATTTATACATTGAATATATATATATATACACTCAATGTTGCGTAGAAAAACTACTATCAATCGAACTTGAAATTGTGTGTAACACGATCCACAAATAGTATTGCATATACTACAAGCTAATATGGTGTTGTGTATAGTGCAATATAATCTTGGTGTAGTATAAAACAGAAGACATAAATGAAATTAAAAAGAATATTTTTCATAAAATCTCGGGGTGTTACAGGTTTGGTTACCTGATTCAGGTAGTGGTATCTAAAAAAACATAAGATGATATAATATATCACATGATTCCCAACATATGGATCACCACATGACAACCACCTCCATAACATCCCATCACCCATTTCAATATCGTCACACAATAATAATCACACCCACCTCAAAATACACATCATTCCAACACCAAAAACACACCAAAAACATATAACTTATTTTAATTTTAAATGCCGTTAAAAATTCCACATTATCCGTTATTAATCTCACGGAATTTTTTTGTCACGTTAATTCTAGTAACTTCTTTTTTCACATGAACTACTAATCACTTTCACACAATGCATTATTCTTAATTTACCACATCAATTCAATCTATTTATTACTATATTTATTTAATATAACACATTCTGATTTATGTTATCCAATTATTTTAATATTTTTTAAACACAATTTTATATTTTGGGAAATTTATTCAGTTTAAAAACAACACTTTATCATGATATTTAAATAATAATTCATTACCATACTTCATATACCACTATATCAAACATGACAGACAAAAACCTCCCCCAATATTATAAATAATTCACCAAAACAAATCTAACACAATAATAATCAATGTAATTCCATTTATTAATTTCATTATTATATCAATAACCACCACTTCACATGCTCAACTCTCACCATTTAATTAAAATTATAATCCATAATAAAAAACAACAAGTCACAATAATAACAAATCATATAAGTATATGCAACAAACAATGACTCAAATCCTTATAATTTAATTCAATTAATATTTAGTTAGTCAAATTATGACACATTCACCAAATAAAGTTTAAAACATACATAAACTAATAAAATAATGGTAATAATAAATATAAAATCTAAATCATTTACTTCAATTAAAATCTTTACTAGCATCATTGTCAAAAGATGAACCGCAATGATCAAATATTCTCATCACTGCTAAAAATCTATAATGAATTACCATATATAAATCCTCCATAACTCAAACACTTCAAGCATGACTCTAGACACCCTAATAAGATAGAAGGTATGCATAAAAAATAAAAATCAATAAAAGTTATATCAACCCATATAAATACAGCCTTATAAGAGTAAAAATAAATGGTGGTAAAAAGAGTGTTCAATAATGTCAAGGAACCCCCTAGATTGATAAAAGTTATAAAAGGAGTAAGATTGAATGGAATTTAATAAGACAACTTGAATTTATAAATAAAATATGAATTACAAAAAACATGGTGCAACGTATTATTTTATTATGCATTAGAGATCCTCTAATTTGAAATCCCAAAATCATGGTATCTCCTTTATTTCCCCCACATATCACAATCAACAGTCATTCAAATTTCATCATATCATAAAACATTATAAAATAATAAACCTCATAATGTTTCAATGATCTATACCACTAAATTATTAACAATACCCATATTTCTCTTAAATTATATATATACCTCATTCTTTAAACTATAAATTACCTAAATTGTATCATGATACAATGATTACCATCATGATAAACAAAATAGACTCATGAAAATCATGGCCTATTACTATTTCCTAACCACTCACCTACAATGTCTATCAATGAAACCAAAATTTTCCACCTTAAGTAATCAAGAGTAATTAATCGAATCATGCCATAAAAAAGATAAACTAAGACACAAGAAACATGCTATAATAGCTAATAGTGATACCAATTTCACTAGATCCAACACTTAAGAAAAACATACTACCTATTAACAAAACAAAATACAATGATAACTGCTATGACATTATTTATATGTTATGAAATATAGCTCAAACTAAACTTATCTCCCATCATTCACCTCCATGCCCACTCACATCACCTTTAGCACCTCAAAACCATATTTTATAGAAACAAGAAAATATGTTCCTCTGTATTAGATACCTAACAAGTTCTTTTCATTCTTTTGAATCACAGTAAATCCTAGTAATAATAAAAAAGACTCAAAAACTCAAACACCCCATGAGATACCTCTTAAATAGGAATCTATCCAGCACAATAGTGTAAAAAAGGAAAAATATGAATAACTTCAATCATCTGGTCTCATAAATAAAGTCTTAAATTCATTATAAGAATAAATTTTAAAAAAACATATATAATTATCCTAAATCCATGATTAAAATTTCTATGTACGTTCCTCTAAACCATCATTCCTCAATAAAACAGACAGCAAAGGAATGACACACCCACACTAAAAATTTTCCTCACCATCTTAAATATCTATAGGCCACTCCAAGAATTCAACCACCTTATCAATATTTAACTCACCCCAATAAATTACATGTTATTCATCATAAATATGTCTCTAAATCTATGAAAAAAAAAGAATAAATCGTGGATATAATCCATCTCAAGAGGAAGTGACAATCGATATGACACCTCACTAACTCACTTTAAAACCTAAAAAGGTTTAATAAATTAAGTGAGAGATTATTGGATCTACCAAACCTCCATTTACCAAAATTAGTTGAAGTTTTAAAAAGAACATAATCACTAAACTCGAACTCCAAAATTATCTTCCTCTAAACTACATATGACTTCTAAAGTTTTTGAGTTGCCTTCAGCTACTCAAAATAACATGAATTTTAATTGTTTTACCTTACAATAAATATATTCTAATGATTTTTGAATCTATAACCTTGTACCAACATAATGGTGGTCTATATAACCATCCATAAAACACATTAAATAATTCCATATACAATTAAGAGTGAGAGATATTATTATAATCAAACTCAACCATAGGTAAATTCTTAGTTCACAAACCTCAAAAATTAAGAACACATGTATGAAACATGTTCTCCAAAATCTGAATTGGCCACTATATATGTCCATAATTATGATGATATAATACCTTTATAAGTTATAAATAAGATCTAAAATTATGTTTCAAACTCTTACATAATAAATAGTAATAGTGAGTATCTTGATATGAGATTATTATCCTCAAAACTCAATGAGATGTACCACCTACTTCAAACAAAACTTTTCAAGAAAATATAATATACTCAACTCCTTAATTGATTTAAAATGAGATAAATTCATCAATGAATAAAAAACCAAATGATATCATGAAATCCTTAAAATTTAGGAAAATATTTCACAAAATTTATCAAAATTTCTACCCATTTTTACTTAGGGATATCTAAGGGATGAAATAGGCTAGAAATTACTTAATGCTCAAAAAAATTCCACTGATAAATAATACACCAATACATGAATTATTCCACTGACCTATTAATACCTTTAAACCAAAAAATGATCCATCAAATACTTTGAACATAACTTCTTCCTTATAAATGTGGAACATAAGAGCATTGATCATATTCTTCTTTAGGTACTTGAACACCTCCTGATACTAGATCATCCATGAAAAATCTTGATCCTTCATAATAAAAGATGTCAAATTTGTCATGATATAAGAGAAATGAACCTCTATTAATATTCATAAATATTAAGAAAACCATGAAAATTTTCAACATTCATGTGTTTTTTTAATAAAAAACTTCATTAATATTCTAAGTATTGATTAACACAACCTCTTGAGAAATTAAATCCCCAAATAAATGAACCACACACATCATGAACTTTCTCTTTGATAGATTTTCATACAATTGATTCCATCAAAAATATCCAATATAACCCTAAAATACTCAGCTTGCTCCCCCTCCATCCTCTAATATACCAAACTTCCATTGATGAACAATTTCATGAAGTGGTCTAAGAATACATAAAACATTGATTTATTTAATCCTATAAAAACCATTAGTGAATTTATGAATCAAAAAATCACAATCATTAATTAAAAGTATCTACAATGATATACCCTAATATATGATGTTATATCATCTATGGGGTAGTGAATCAATGAAAAATATTCTATTTTTATTTTTAGGATTTCTTCTAAATTCAACCTCCACTGCATTATAAAAAGAATGATCTCATTAGTGAACTTCTCACACACTAAGGAAATAAAATAAAAAAAAGAACACCTGATGTGTAAGGTTCAATACTCAAAAATAGTAGCTACTTCCCTGGCATGATTTAGAAAACTCATGATCATACAGTTTACTGGGACCACCATGTGGATACAATGAGCATGGAATATCCATGAAATCATATTATGATAAATCAACACAGTTGTCTCCTGACATAATAATAAATAATTCCACCTTTATTAATCTTATTTATAGTGTTTTATTGTCTTCCTCGAGGTAAGGATTATTTTTTTTCTTTGAATTATTATCTTTTGAAAATATATAGTTCTCCCACACTTATTCAATATGTAGAATATATGTGAACATCCTTCTTACTCAATACACAACACAGGTGTAATGATCATACAAAAACCAAGTGATTACTATTCTTCACCTTCTTCTTATTTTATTCTATTGTTTATTCTTTTCCTCATTCTATAATTCATGAAGGACCCTTTTTCACATAGTCTTGAATAGCCAGAGTATCTCCTTCATTTAAATTATGAATTTTCAAATTGAAATATGAAATTATAACCTTATTCAACTCATTTTCAAATTTTACCACTCCTATTTGAGTCTTTGGATAATTCAATATCTCTTAGTCACCAATGAGGTTCTATAGTTACTTTAGAGATTGAGTTTGAGTGGCCCAAGAACCATTACATGAGCCACATAATTAAATTCACTCAAAAATTTTAAATCTTCACTAACCATAACATGTTTGACTTCACTACATCGTGTTGTAAACTATTTTGGTCAAATTTCTATGAAATTCTATGAAACCATTTTCAATATTCCTTGTTCCATGAAATATTATCCCTTCTTCATTTTAGAAATGTATTTTATTCTCACACCATGATATGTTCCATGGAATAGGTATCCCCATCATAAACATCATAAAATGACCATGAATAATTAATTCATTTCACCCCTTAGGTATAAGACTCCTCAACATATAGACTTTCTTAAAAAAAACAACCTCCATTACTTTAATACAGTGTGGTAAGCGCCATTTTGATCATTATAAAACCACTTATAATTTTATTTGATCATTTTACCATCCCAACTATTTTATCTTCGTATAGTTTAGTCATATATGAACTATCATGACCATTTCACCATCCTAGCTATTTTACTCTTCCTCTAGGTTAATCATAGATAAAACACATTGACTTCGACTATGGTGTGTATGAGCCTCACCATTTCTCATAGAGAAATATCACAATTGAAATGCCTTATAAAACTCTCATTTAAAAGATAATATCCTCATTTTAATTTCTACGACATGTGATTTACTACACCAAGACATAGTATGTCCTTTAAAAACCCATGTATGTCCAAAACATCCACATCCAAATTAACAAAGGCATTACACTTCACAAAACAACACTACACCCATTTTGAATCTGACCATGTGGTAGTGTGGTTTCTCTTCACTTTAACCATATTTAAACATCAAACTTCAACATTAAAAATAATTCCATGTTCTAATAATCACTCTAAGACCTTGGAACAAATTTTATTCCAAATAAATCACTATGAAACACTTGATTTTGAACATGATTTATCTGTTGATAAAAAAATAAAACGCAAGAACCATATCTGCTTCATCCCTTATCCAGTCCTTCTTCCCTTTTACAAAATTCAAAGTGTATGGTAATTATTCTTCAGCTTATAAACTCATCAAACTACCCATGGGTTTCAAAAACCTCCCTAAGGCACAACCACTCTTGATATCACCACTATCTCCATACTTAGCCTTAATAATCTCCTATATTGGGTTTTTTCAACTATTTAGTATAAATCACTTTAAAAACTTCACACATTATAAATGATTCATTATTCAATAACTATAATAAAATTTGAGTGAAATTAGTGTAGGAAATAAGAATATTGAATAATAATGTCATACTATTAATTAAGGTGACTTACATTCACTTCCTCACAAAAACAATTATTCATGAATCAACTTTATTTCCTCATGGATCTTATTTAACATAAAAAAATATTCTTTAAACATTTAAATAATAATTTATTATATATATTATTTAATAAACATGTCAAAAAAGTTCACATTCTTCAAACACATGCACACACACTGACTTTAAAGCTTATCCATTTTAAAAACTCTACCTAAATATGTACTTTCCCTTAAGAAAATTTATATTATTTGAATTTATATTTTTATACTCCCAATTTGAACTAAAAGAAAAGATGAGAGCGTACTGACACACCATACTTTATTCTTGAAAGGGTTGAGGTTGAACTCTCAATATCAAACTCATTTTCTAAAATGAATCCTTTGGTAGTGATTTAGTAAATAGATCCACTACTTTATCCAATATTGTAAAAAACTCTTCCTTAAACACATCTTTCTCCATAAGATCCTTAATGGATTGATATTTGATATCAATGTAATTTTATTGAGAATGATAAAATAGATTACTTGATAGATTGATAAAATTTTGATTATCATAACCAAAGAGAAATGAAAACTTCATATCAATCTTGAAATCATCCAACTGATTTTTCATCCAAATTAGTTGGGTTTTTGTGTAAGAACCTGGATCTTCTTTTTAGGTATGTTTTTTCTTTTCTGGTCATTTTTGAGAAAAAAGAGGAAATTCTGGAAATTTTCAAAAGTACACGTCGTGTACTTTATGGGTACATGTCGTGTACTACCTTGTCGCAGGAGGCCATGTGATGGACGTGTAGTAGCCACACACACGACCGTGTGTGGGTGATTTGGAGGCTGCTTAAAGAAGAGTACAGAAACTGCGAGTACATGACATGTACTTCAAAAGTATACGCAGTGTACTTTTATTTTTTTCATTAAATGAACCAGGGTCGCATCTAATCGACAAAAACACCCCCTTCTTCGTTCGTCTCATCCAGGAGCATTGTACGACTTCGGATCTTCGACAAACCCCTAAGCATGCATCTTTCCTCTGAATCGAACAACGTCAGTTGCATTGGAATTGCATTAGTGATTTCTCTCTTCTCCTAGAGCACCATCTTCTGATTTCTCCTCTCTCATGAGATATCGTGGGTTGAACATTTTAGATGTTTTTGTAGATATCTGATGTTCTAGGGTGATTCAAGCTTTGAGGTTCACGTATATCATTCCTAAAATGCTGAGGTAGGTGTTTTATGCCTTTCTGTTCAAATTCTTTGAGTATTATATGCAAATTCCACCAATACCCTTGAACGAGGTATTGCGTGTTTACCATTTTACCCCTGTTGATTGCCTTTCATGATTTTATGCTTGTGTAGAGGTTATTTTGATATGAATAGGGTTGATTACTATGCTTTAGATGTTTTTCCCATGCATATCCTATTTACGACCGTTTGGTCCTGTTTAGCCTGTGGCTGCTTTGCTTGTTTTCCATGCCAGTTATTGTAGGATGGAGAGTTGTTTTTTGACATGATTGATATGTTATAGAACTGTTTAGCCAAGTATTTCTATAGGTTTACTTGGGCCATATTGTATTGTTATGCTCGTTGATTTACACAGGGTCGTTAGAACCTGGTGTAGTAGACTCTAAGGGGAATTGACCGAGTGAGCTTCCTTAGAGAGTCTTTGAGCACTTTGGGCTATGTAGTGAATTGACCGAGTGAGCTTCCTCAGAGAGCCTAGGACCACTTTGGGTATATAAGGGGAATGGACCGAGTGATCTTCCTTAGAGATTCATTGACTGCTTTAGACTATAAGGGGAATTGACCGAGTGATCTTCCTCAGAGAGTCTTTGATTTTATTGCTAAACTGTTTACACTTTAATGGGAATTGATGATGAGTGATTCCTCAGAGAGTCTATGAACGACTAGGGCTATAAGGGGAATTGACCGAGTGAGATTCCTTAGAGAGTCCTTGACATTGGGGCTATAAGAGGAACTGACTGCATGAGCTTCCTCATAGAGTTCCTGACTACCTTAGACTATAAGGGGAATTGACTGTGAGTGCTTCATCAGAGAGTCTTCATATACATAACCAGTGGGGTTAGACCAAGTTTTCTTCCCATAGGGTTGATTGTACTTGTTAGGTAGGACCAGAGGGGATGGTTGTGAGTGTTTCCTAGAGGGTTACCTGTTTGTGTTTAGCTGCTTGTTTAGTTTTTGCTTGATATTGAAACTGTGGATTGTTTATTACTGAGTATTTCATGTTTACTGTTTTATGTAATTTACCTAACATATATTCACTGACTGTTAGAAATATATCTTTGGGTGGTTTCCTACTAGGATTTAGTCTCACACCCTGTTTGGGCCATGCTTTTGGGCCCAAACAGATTACATTGCTGCAGTTATAGATAAGGGCAAGCACCCTTCTACTTTTGGTACTTGACTTATTGTGGAGCTGGAAAGCAGGGGACCAAGCTTATGCTTGCGATGTTGGGGATTTGTTTATATTTTATTTTGTACTTTGGTTTAGTACTGTTTGTATTCCAGCATTGTGACTTGTTGGGTGCTTTCCTAGACATATGTATCATGCACCATTTATATATGTGCTCCAGCTGTTTTTACTTTCAGTATTCCATTGTTTACTCTTGTGTGTATGTTTACTACTTTTGCTATTTCTTTTGTTTTTCTTCCACTGTTTACTCTGCCTATGAGGGAATAGTTTCCCCGCTATCACACCCAAGGCCCCCGCTGCTAGTCGGCAGCCTCTGGAGTTTGGGGAAATTCTCTTGAGGCTATGTGACCAACAGGGTATGGGGAACCTATGGATGGCTTCCGAAACTGGGACGTTACAAAGTGGTATCAGAGGAATTATTTTCTATTGATTTATTGTTTGGAGCCATTAGCCAGGGAGAGGAAGGAATAGGTACTTGGTAATAAGTTGTACCTGGGAGTAGCTAACCCGTGTACAGGTAAAAGCCAATCTACCTCATTTATTTCAATTTCTTCTAGTTTTGAAAGTTTATGGTTGAATTGATTTTCACCGTTGGGTGACTCACATGTTTTGTGTTAATACTGTTGATGTTTTTGAGATTCTATTTTTATCGCAACCCGATGAGATGAGTGTATTCCATCTCATGCATCATATAGGCACTTGCTAGAAATCACATGTCATGCATTCTTGCCTCATCATCTAGGATGAATTAGCGATTTCATGTTGTTGTGATAGACGTTGTGTAGAATATGCATGTTGTTATGATAGATTCCTTGATAAGAATACTTGTTGTTTTATAGGGTACTATTTGTGTAAGGTTTTGTTTGAGTGAACTTAAAGCTTTGGTTTTTGAGGTGTTATGGGCCCTCATGGACCGGAATTTGGTGGATCATTGCCTTGTTTGCTTTGTTATAGCAAGTAGAAGATTCCAAACTTTGATTTGTGGGGATTATGGGCCCTCACGGATCGGAATTTTGCACCTTTAATTTTGTTTAAATGTTTTTCTGGGCTCCGAAGTAGTTTCTGAGGCTTACTGTCTGGAAAAACCCAGAATACACGCCGTGTAGTTTTGAATACATGGCATGTGTTCTTCTGTTCTGGAATAAACTATTTTTCTTAAGTACACATCGTGTACTTTATGTACATTTCGTGTAGTCTCTAACTGTGTCATAGGCCGTGTGGGCAGAGACACGGGATGGGGAAAGTATGGTGGGAACACGTTGTGTATCAGGTTGAACACGCCATGTAGTCTAACCGAGGTACCCAGCCATGTCATGAACAACACGGGTTGGCGTTATCCTTTCACGAACACACCATGTCATTCTGGAGCATGTCGTGTAGTGTGATCCATGTGTCAGGTCGTTTCACTAACAACACGGGCCAGGTGAATCCTTTCTAGTACATGTCATTCTACCTTGAACACATTGTTTAGTCTTGTCTTAGGAGAGTCATGTGGCTTAACTGTGTAGAAGGAATTGGGTAGGGAAAGAGGATTCAAGTACACGTCGTGTGTTAATACAACACGCTGTGTGTTTCGGGTGTTACACGACTAGTTTGGGTAGATGTACATGCCCATGTAAATTACTTAAGGGAACACGCTGTGTAGGGATTGTACACACCGTATAGTCATGTTTTATGAAACTTGAATGCTTTATTTCTATCGTTCCCTTCTTATGCTTCTAGTTTCAGTTCGTGATAATCTTGATCTAAGGTGTGCGCCTGACCTTGAAGAGTCATTCCACTGAGATTTCTTCCAGTTGTACGCTAGTTTCCAGGTGGTGATAAGACACCAGACATGGCCGATCAGGGACTCCCAGCGGATCCTCCAGTTGTACCAGCCTTGGAACCAGCCATTTTACCTGACATAGGTGTTGATACACAGTTCAGGGAGAGCTTTTTGAGGATGACGCAGACCTTTCAGGGAGCACCGTCTCCTGCCCCATCAATGGCAGAATTGACGTGGGTCTTTCAGCAGCAGCATCCTCCTACTTTAATAGTAGATGGAGGACCCCAGGCTGCAGAGTCATGGATAGAAGCCACACTAACGATTTTTGAGCATCTGGAGATACCTCCGTAGAAGAGGGTGAAGCTTGCTACCTACATGCTTCGATACTCCTCCAAGAGGTGGTGGGATGTGATCTCACAGGAGGGCCACCAACATGATATGTCTTGGGGTGAGTTTCAGCGTATCTTCTATGATTATTTCTATCCGGAGTCCTTGAGGGTCGATCGAGCCCCAAGAGCTCATGAGTCTAGAGTAGGGTACTCTCACTATTATAGAGTATTCCTCTCGCTTCATAGAGTTGCAGTGTTTCACACCTATTCTAGGAGGCGATGAGTTGTTCCTTGCATAGAAGTTTGAGGATGGTCTGAGGAACGACATCCGATCGTAGGTGAACATCTTCAGGTTGACTTCGATATCTTCTACGGTCAACCAGACGCTGATCACAGAGCACAATCTGAGGGATTGTGGAGTAGTGATCTAGGGCGGTTCGACATCCAAAGTTAGTATTTCTCCTACTGATAGTAGGAAGTGCCACAGGAAGCTTTCACGAGGAAATCAGAGTAGGCGGGATGTATCTTCTGGTAGCTAGGTGGTGTGCTACCAGTGCGGGAAGAGCGGGCATACGAGGCCACGTTGCCCGAGAGACCCAAGGGAGTGTCGATCTTGCAATAAGATGGGTCACCTTCAGCGCTTTTGTCATTTATTCTCACCAGTAGCTGGTGACAGGGGTTCTTCTATGACTCCACGTTCAAGAGCAGCGCCACCAGTTTCTCACCAGTTTGAGAACTGGAGTTCTTCCAGTCTTTTGGGCCGAGGTGGAGGTTGTGGCTATGGTAGTCAGTCGCCGGTTCTTCAGCAATAACAGGGTGGATCAGCTCAGAGTGGTCAGGTAGGGTCATAGGGTTGCGACATAGGCCAGACTTTTGTAGTGGAGCAGACTCAGCAGGAGCAGGATCTTGGACCCTCCACAGTTCGAGGTACAATCTTAGTAGGCTCAGTTTTAGCTTCTGCTCTTTTCGATACAAGGGCTTCCCATAGATTTATATCTGCTGTTGTTTTGGAGAGCCTTGGGCTCTGTATATTTTCCTCTGTCGATATCTTGATGCTAGACACACCGCTGGGGACTAGAATGGCTAGTGTACGTCAATGAAAGGAGTGCCCACTAGAGGTTGGTGGATGTCACTTTCTATGGGACCTGTTTTTCCTAGATATGAGAGGCTATGATGTCATTCTCGGAATAGACTGGCTAGTTCCCTTTCAGGCAGTCGTCGATTGTTATTTTTGTAGGGTGAGCTTTGTATCACCAAAGGGTGGATCCTTTATTCATAGGGGTGAGTGGGATGTCCAAGCGAGCAGAGCGGGTCCAAAGTATCATGGGTTGGGAGGAGTTACAACCTGGATTACTAGTCTATATCTGGATGGCCAGGGGACTTCACAGTTGGACTTTCCTCCAGTGGTGGATCATTTCAGAAATGTCTTTCCATAGGACTTTTCAGGTTTGCCTCTAGAGCACGTGGTAGACTTCTCAATTGAGCTTGTGCTAGGAGCGGCACCGGTGTCCATTCCTCCTTATAGGATGGCTACACCGGAATTGCAGGAGCTCAAGAAATAGTTAGAGGAGTTACAAGAAAAGGGTTTCATCCAACCCAATACTTCTCCTTGGGGTTCGCCTGTCCTGTTTGCAAAGAAGGCAGACGGTACCCTCAAGCTTTGTGTGGACTATCAGAAGTTGAACCAGTTGAAGGTCAAGAGTCGATATCCCTTTCCAAGTATTGATGATCTCTTTGATCAGCTTCAAGGAGCCCAGGATTTTTTGAAGATTGAATTGAGGTACGATTATCATCAGTTGCGCGTTAGACCATCAGATATACCTCTTACAGCCTTCCGGAGTAGGTATGGTCTATACGAGTATATGGTTATGTCGTTCGGTCTCACGAACGTGCCTGTAGTTTTCATGGAACTTATGAACCGAGTGTTCCATCCATACTTGGATTCCTTCATGGTTGTTTTGATGTATGATATCTTGGTGTAATATCACACTCGACACGACCATGTTACCCATCTTGAGATTGTTTTGAGTACACTGAGGGGGCATCAGTTATACGCTAAGCTCTAAAATTTCCACTATTGGATTGATCAGATTCACTTCTTGGGTCATGTTGTCTTAGAGACATAAGTATGAATAGACCCAAAGAAAGTGAGAGTTTTAGTTTCCTGGGAGCATCCAAAGAACGTCTTTGAGGTACATAGTTTTCTAGTGCTGGATGGATACTACAAACATTTCATACAGGACTTTTCATGCTTAGCAGCACCACTGATGGGTCTGACTAAGAAGGGTGCGAGTTCTTATGGTCAGATTCTTGTGAGTCAGCCTTTTAGGAGCTAAAAGAAAGGTTGAATTCATCACTGATACTAGTATTTCTAGAGTCAGGAAAGAGCTATACTGTTTACTGTGATGCGTCAGGTATTGGGCTGGGAGCTGTGCTAATGCAGGGTATGGAGTCGTTGCGCACGGGTCTCGGAAGTTGAGGCCACATGAGAGGAATTACCCGATGCACGATCTGGAGTTGGTAGCTGTTGTTCATTCCCTACGATTTTGGAGACATTATCTTCTGGGAGAGCATTTTTTTGGTTTTCACCGACCACAAAAGTCTCAAGTACATCTTCACTCAGCGTGATCTGAATTTGAGATAGTGCAGGTGGGTCGAGTATCTTCAGTCCTTTGACTTTGAGATTGCCTACACACCTAGGAAGGGCAACGCAGTGGATGATGAGTTGAGTAGGAGAACTTAGATACAAACAGTTTAGGAGGCCAGTAGTGAGTGGAAGCTTATGGATCTGTTTTATGGGATGCATTTGGAGGTGCACGACAGACAGGGGCAGAATTTTATATCATCTCTAGTTGTTACCTCTACTCTTATTGATCGAGTTCGAATGAGGAAGCTATCATATTTTGAAGGCCTAGTCCTAAGAGAGAGTGTTTCAAGAGAGGAACCTATTCTTGTATGGACTATAGGCGAGGATGAGATCTTTTGTTTCCAGGGGCGCATATGGGTGCCAGCAGACATATGCGAGGAGTTGATGCGGAACTTTCATTCCTTAGTTTGGGAAGTTTATCCTGGCATAACCAAGATGTATTGTGATATACACCATCAGTATTGGTGGCCAGGTATGAAGAGGGACGTTGTTGGTTTTGTCATTAGGTGTTCCACTTGTCAGAAGGTGAAGGTGGAGCATCAGCGACTAGTGGGGATTTTACAGCAGTTACCCATTCCCGAGTGGAAGTGGAATGACGTCGTGATGGACTTCGTGACCGGTTTTCCTAGGTCACCTCGAGGGAATGACGTAGTTTGGGTTTGCATTGACAGACTCACGAAGGTTTCTCACTTCTTCCCAATCAAGGATACCTTCAGTGTTGATGAGGTGGGACGGTTGTACATCTGGGAGATTGTATATCTACATGGAGTTCCACAATCCGTTGTTTCATATAGGGATGCTCGTTTTACTTCTCTAGTTTGGAAGGGGCTTCAGAAGGCATTGGGTATACAGGTACTATTGAGTACATCCTACCACCCTTAGATAGATGGCCAGTCCGAGCGTACGATTCAGGTGCTTGAGGACATTCTCTGAGCTTGCATTCTAGATTTTGGAGGTTCTTGGGAGAATCATATACCTCTTGTGGAGTTTTCCTATAACAATAGTTTTCAAGAAACTATTCATATGGCACCTTGTGAGGCTTTGTACGGTAGGACATACTGATCACCCTTATGTTGGATGGAGGCAGTATAGGCAACTTTTCTGGGACCTCATCTTTTTTAGGAGACCACGGAGCAGATAGAGTTGATTCGGAAGAGGATGGCTACTGCACAGTCTCGTAAAAAGTTTTATGCTAATCAGCGGAGATGACCTATGGAGTTCGAGGTCGGGGATCAGGTTTTCCTGCATGTCAACGTCTTCCACGGTTCTCAGCTTCGATGTTACATTTTAGACATGTCTCATGTTTTCCAACCCAAGGAGGTTGAGTTGGAATTGGATGCATCCTTTTAGGAGCATCCTATCTAGATTGTGGATCGAAGTACGAAGGTTCTCTGTAGATGGTTTGTTCCTTTGGTATGGGTGTTTTGGTAGCATGGGCGAGTACAGGACCAGACTTGGGAGAGGGAGGCATACGTATGATCGTAGTGGCCGGAACTGTTCAGGGTTTCTTCTTATATGCTACTCTAGGGAAATTCGGAGATGAATTTCTTTAAGGGGGAAGTTTGTAAGAACTTGGATCTTCTTTTCAGGTATGTTTTTCCTTTTTTGGTCATTTTTGAGAAAAAGAGGAAATTCTGGAAATTTTCAAAGTACACGTCGTGTACTTTATGAGTACATGTCGTGTACTGCCTTTCCACAAGAGGTTGTGTGTTGGCCGTGTATTAGCCACACACATGGCCATGTGGGGGTGATTTGGAGGATTCTTAAAGTGGAGTACGGAAATGGCGAGTACACACCGTGTACTTCAAAAGTACAGGCCGTGTAATTTCTTTTTTCATTAAACACACCAGGGTCGCGTCTAATCGACAGAAACACCCCCTTCTTTATTCTTCTCATCCAGGAGTGTCGTACGACTACGGATCTTTGAAACCCCCCCCCCCCCCCCGAGCGTGCGTCCGTCCTCTGAATCAAACACCGTCGGTTGCGTTGGAATCGCATCGGTGAGTTCTATCTTCTCCTAAAGCACCAAATTCTGATTTCTCCTCTCTTGTGAGATATCATGGGTTGAATATTTTAGATTTTTTTGTAGATATTCAACGTTCTATGGTGATTCAAGCTTCTAGGTTCACGTATATCATTCCTACAATGCCGAGGTAGGTGATTTTGCCTTTCCGATCAAAGTCTTTGAGTATTATGTGCAAATTCCACCAATACCCTTGAACGGGGTATTGCGTGTTTACCGTTTTACCCCTATTGATTACCTGCCATGCTTGTATGCTTGTGTAGAGGTTATTTTGATATGAATAGGGTTGATTTCTATGCTTTGGATGTTTTTCCCATGCATGTCCTATTTATGGTTGTTTGGTCCTGTTTATCCTGTGGCTACTTTGCTTGTTTTCCATGTCGGTTGTTGTAGGATTAATAGTTGTTTTTTGACATGCTTGATATGTTGTAGAACTGTTTAGCCAAGCAGTTCATTAGGTTTACTTGGTCCATATTGTATTGCTATGATCATTGACCTACACATGGCCGTGAGAACTTGGTGTAGTAGACTATAAGGGGAATTGACTGAGTGAGCTTTCTCAGAGAGTCTTTGAGCACTTTGGGCTATGTGGGGAATTGATCGAGTGAGATTCCTTAGAGAACCTAGGACCACTTTGGGGATATAAGGGGAATGGACCGAGTGAGCTTCCTCAGATATTCCTTGACTACTTTAGACTATAATGGGAATTGACCAAGTGAGCTTCCTCAGAGAGTCTTTGATTTTATTCCTGAACTGTTTAGACTATAAGGGGAATTGACGGTGAGTGCTTCCTCGGAGAGTCTATGAACGACCTAGGCTATAAGGGGAATTGACCAAGTGAGATTCCTCAGAGAGTCACTAGCCTTGGGGATATAAGAGGAATTGACTACGTGAGCTTCCTCAGAGAGTTCCTAACTACCTTAGACTATAAGGGGAATTGACTATGAGTGCTTCCTCAAAGAGTCTTCATATACAGAACCAGAGGGGTTAGACCGAGTGTGCTTCCCAGAGGGTTTCTTGTACTTGTTAGGTAGTACCAGAGGGGATGGATATGAGTGTTTCCCAGAGGGTTACTTATTTGTGTTTAGCTTCTTGTTTAGCTGTTGCTTGATATTGAAACTGTGGATTGTTTATTGTTGAGTATTTCCTGTTTACTGTTTTCTGTACTTTTACCTTCCATATATTCACTGACTGTTAGGCACAGATCTTCGGGAAGTTGCCTACTGGGATTTCTTCTCACACCCTACTTGCTGTGGAGCTGGAGAGCAAGGGACCAAGCTTGTGCTTGTGATGCTGGGGAGCTGTTTATCTTTTATTTTGTAATTTGGTTTAGTAATATTTGTATTCCATCATTATGACTTGTTGAATGCTTTCCTAGACATATGTATCATGCACCATTTATATATGTGCTCCAGTTGTTTTTACTTTCAGTCTTCCATTGTTTACTCTTGTATGGATGGTTTACTGCTTCTGCTATTTATTTTGTTTTTCTTCCGACGTGTACTCTGCCAATGAGGGCATAGTTTTCCCACTATCACACCCAAGGCCCTCGTTGCTAGTCGGCAGCCTCTGGCATTTGGGGAAATGCGCTTGAGGCCATGTGACCAACCGAGTACGGGGCACCTCTGGGTGGCTTCCGGAACCGGGGCGTTACATTTTTCTTGAGTTGCAGTAACATACTCTGACACAATAGTACTCATGGTAACTAAACTTTTATTATTTGTGTGATATTAAACACACCTTTCTCCTATAAATAAATCACCATTGGATGTTGAAATTTTATCATTAAAATTTCCAACCCAATCTGTATTGGTGTATCCAAACAATTAAATTCCTCTATTGCCACCATATTTCAAGCCATAATTGACCATGCCTATGATGTATATGAGTAACCATAACATACTCTGACTCAAAAATACTCATGGTCACTAAAATTTGATTCTTTGTGTGACATTCCACACACCTTTATCCTAGAAAGAAATCACCATTGGATATTGAAATTTTATCATTTATGTTTCAAACCCAATACATATTGGTGTATCCAAATAGATCAATGCCTATATTGTTACCATATTTCAACCCATAATTGACCATCCCTATGATGTATTTGATTATCCTATTAGAAACGATAATATGTTATTCCTTCTTTGCAATCTGAAATATGGAACAAAGTGTAACAACATACATAAAATCCATTCATGAAGATGTCAAGTATAGTAAAAAACCAATTAGTTTTATAAACTCTCTTAAATTAATTTACATTCTTTCTTTATTTTTTATAAATTAATTACTAATAAAATTTGTGCATAAATATTATTTGAATATTCAACTACAAACTTCTTTAGAAGTTCTCAGGCATATTTTTATAAAGGGAGAAAAAAATTCTGATTTTCAGATATTTTTAATCCCAAGAAATACTTCAAATAACCATGCATGGATATCTAAAACATCTTCTTAATCTGACTGAAAATTATTTTTTAATTATGAAAACACTTTTAAGGAAAAATTGAGAAACCATACATGACCTCACCATCTTCTTAATCACCAATGAAAATTATTTACAAGAATATTATTCATTTCCAACAATGATAATATCGTCTACATTGGTGATAACAATCAAATATCCTTCTTTATCTTATTTAATGTAGAGGTTGATATCAACTCTTCCTTTCTTGAATGTTAATTCCTTGAAGCATGAATCAAAATTAAAATACTGTAATACACCATGTTTTGGTTATTTATTTATTTAATATTATTATTGGGTAATTTAAAAAAAATTAGGGTCTTGGGAATGTATTTTTTTAAATGATGAATGAATGAATAAAAATTATGGTATTAGTTATAATGAAATAAATAAATAACATAATGATATCAAAAATAAAATAATCACTACTGGAAAAGAAGGGTATACCAACGGTTTTAAACCGTTGGTATAGGCTGGAAAAACGTTGGTATAGCCTATACCAACGGTTCTCCAAACCGTTGGTTAGTAAGCCGTGAGGAAAGCCTTATACCAATGATTTTATCTAAACCATTGGTATATTGTTTTACTAAATTACTCTAAATGTATACCAATGGTTTATAACCGTTGGTAATTCATTTTTTGAGAATTGTTATACCAACGGTTCTAAACCATTGGTAATGTAATTTTCAGAACACCAATACCAACGGTTCAAAACCATTGGTATTGTGTTTTTCCAGAATTCCAGAACACATATACCAACAGTTCAGAACCGTTGGTATTTTGTTTTTCCAGAACACATATACCAACAGTTCTAAACCGTTGGTATAGATGTTTTTCCAAAATTCCAGCACTCTTATACCAACGGTTTAGAACCGTTGGTATTGAGTTTTCCCAGAACTGCTGCACAGCAGCCCCTCCAGTAGCCCCTCCACTATACACCTACACCTGCATAAAAAATATCACAAAAACCACATACAAACTTAAAACTGTATAACAAACACCTAAAATAGCACAAAAGAACACATCAAACCATCAAATTCTTCCAACCATGTCATGTACTACAATTTCCTATTTCAATCTTCATATGACAACAATCATCCGATAGTAATTCACCTCACCCCTACACAACCCCCCAACCATCACAGCCCCCCCACCTCCCCATCAAATTCTAATAGGCATAATAGTATGAGAAATACCTATTAGAGTTGAATAAGAGTTTGAAATTGGCTCATATCCCATTTTTTTCCTGATCATAGATTTGGGTATATAATGATTTGTGATGAATTTTTCATTGAGCTTGTATTGTTTATAATATATGGTGAAAAGGTATTTTCTTAGGAGTCTCTTTACTTATGACCCCATGAGTGAAACTACCCAACTCATGAAAAAGAGTTTGCGACTATCGTTGATGAGTGTAAATTTCAGTTGTATTCACTTAAAATGATGTCCTTTTCAAACAAAAGAGATACTTTGAGCGGTACTGTTCACACCGCACCTCGGATTGAGGCAAGGTTGACTCGTACACGTCACATATGACCCATGGATCGTTTTCCTAAAGTTTCAACAGAATCTGAATGCATTTGGTCAGTTTTCCGTATGCCAGTAGTTGTTTTCACTTAAAATCCTGTCCATTTCAAATAAAACTGAGACAGATTGAGTGGTACTGGACACACCATGCCTATGATTGAGACGGGGTTGACTCATACACGTCATAAATGACCCGTGGATAATTTTCCTAAAGTATAAACAGAATCTGAATGTGTTTGGTCCATTTTCCGTATGTCAGTTGTTGTTTTTACTTAAACTGTTGTCCATTTCAAAGAAAAGTGAGACACTTTGAGTGGTTCCGGCCACACCACGCCTCTTATTGAGGCAGGGTTGACTCGTACACGTCACAAATGACCCATGGATCATTTTCCTAAAGTATCAACACAATCCAAATTCTTTTGGTCTGTTTTCCGTATGTCGTTTATTTTACTTAAAAGCGCATCCATTCTAAACAAAAGAAAGACACTTTGAGCGGTTCCATCCACACTGCACCTCATATTGAGGCGGGGTTGACTATTATACATCACATATGACCCATGGATATTTTTCCTAAAGTTACAACATAATCTGAATGCGTTTGGTCGGTTTTTTCGTATGTCGGTAGTTGTTTTCACTTAAAATCCTGTCCATTTCAAATAAAAGTGAGACAGTTTAAGTGGTACTGGACACACTATGCCTCATATTGAGGTGGTGTTGACTCGTACACATCACAAATTACCCATGTATACTTTTCCTAAAGTATCATTAGAATACGAATGCGTTTGGTCTGTTTTCCGTATGTCAGTTGTTGGTTTGACTTAAACTGTTGTCCATTTCAAAGAAAAGTGAGACACTTTGAGTGGTGTCAGCCACACCGCTCCTCGGATTGAGGCAGGGTTGACTCGTAAACATCACAAATGACCCATGGATACTTTTCCTAAAGTATCAACAGAATCCGAATGATTTTGGTCCATTTTCCATATGTCATTTGTTGTTTTTACTTAAACTGTTGTCCATTTCAAAGAAAAGTGAGACACTTTGAGTGGTGTCGGCCACACCGCTCCTCGGATTGAGGCGGGGCTGACTCGTACATGTCAAAAATGATGCATGGATCGTTTTCCTAAAGTTTTAACAGAATCCGAATTTGTTTGGTCTATTTTCCATATGTCAGTTGTTGTTTTGACTTAAACTGTTGTCCATTTCAAAGAAAAGTGATACACTTTGAGTGGTGTCAGCCACACCGCTCCTTGTATTGAGGTGGGGTTGACTCTTACATGTCACAAATGACCCATGAATAGTTTTCCTAAAGTTTCAACAGAATCCAAATGTGTTTGGTCGGTTTTCCGTATGCCAGTAGTTGTTTTCACTTAAAATCCTGTCCATTTCAAAGAAAAGTGAGACACTTTGAGTGGTGTCGGCCACACCGTGCCTCGGATTGAGGCGAAGTTGACTCGTACACATCACAAATGACCCATGTATACTTGTCCTAAAGTATCAACAGAATCCAAATGTGTTTGGTCCATTTTATGTATGTCAGTTGTTTTTTTTACTTAAACTGTTGTTCATTTCAAAGAAAAGTTAGACACTTTGAGTGGTGCCGGCCACACCGCGCCTCAGATTGAGGAGGGGTTGACTCTTACACATCACAAATGACCCATGGATCATTTTCCTAAATTATCAACACAATCCGAATGCATTTGGTCTATTTTCCTTATGTCGTTTATTTTACTTAAAAAGCGCATCCATTTTAAACAAAAAAAAAAGACACTTTGAGAACCAAATGCATCCGCAATGAAGACACCCTCCCCTCCCCTTCCCTACCCTCCCCTCAAACCTGCCCAGCCCCAGCCCCTCCCCTCCCCCCCTGTCCCTCCCATCCAGCCCACCCTTTTCACCCAACAGCCCCCTCCCCTCCCCTCCCCTCCCCTTCCTTCCCTACCCTCCCCTCCAACCTTCCCAGCCCCAGCCCCTCCCCTCCCCCCCTTCCCCTCCCCTCCTACCCACCCTTTTCACCTAAGAGCCCCCTCCCCTCCCCTCCCCACCTCCCCTTCCCCCTCCTTCCCACCCTTTTCACCCAAGAGCCCCCTCCCCCCCCCCCCCCCCGCCCCTCCCCTCCCCTCCCCTCCCCTCCCCTCCCCTCCCCCCCTGCCCACCCTTTTCCTCCAGCATCCCCCTGCCCCTCTCATCCTGCTCACCCTTTTCACCCAGCAGCCTCCTCCCCTCCCCTTCCCTCCCCTCCCCTCCCCCCTGCCCACCCTTTTCCTCCAGCAGCCCCCTGCCCCTCCACTCCTACCCACCCTTTTCACCCAGCAGCCCCCTCCCCTCCCCCCTGCCCATCCTCTTCCCCCAGAAGATCCACCATTACTAAAACAAAAATCATCCCCTAAACAGAATGGAAATTCAAAAACAGCACAATTCACTTCAAAATCACAAAAATAAGAACATAATCAATAATGTACAATTACTACTTGCAAAAGCACATTTATTTTCATGTGATTATTCCACGCATGTTACTATCAGGCATAAAACTATCATCCATAAATGACATAAAATGCAGTTCTATGGGAAAATTACATAAACATGAAATACATGGCTAACTAAGAAAGATAAGTAATACAAAATAGAAAAATGGGTATCACAGTACCAAGGAATACTAAAGGTATAGGTAGTAGACTAATCATACAATAAGAATCAAGTGAAAAAAAGAGATCTGATAACAACATCCCTATGAAGAAGAGGAAAACCCCAGAGTGGAAAACCAGGTTCAAAAATATAGAGTTATACAGAATTCAAAAATGTAATGGATCAATCTCCCCCTGATCACCATCAACATCACCACTTTCATCATCGGCCTCATCCTCGCCGCCATCTCTGTCCTCGTTTTCATCCTCTTCATCGTCCCCATGCTCATCATCGGCCCCCTCCTCGTCCTCAGCCCAATCCTCTCCCTCGGCCCCATCCTCGCCCTCAGCCCCATCCTCTCCCTTGACCCCATCCTCGTCCTTTTCCTCATCCTCATCCTTGCCCTCTTCCTCTTCAGCATCCTCATCATCACCAGGAACGTCATCATCTCGACCGCTACTAGAGCTGCCACCTCGTGCATTGGATAATTCACCCATCGACGACATAAATGTCTGACAAGCCGCTCTAGCCTCTAGTGGAAGTGATGAAGATAAAGCTTTCATCAGTTTCATAAATTCTTTATCCCTAGTTTGAACTTGTACTTCCAAATATGTGACCCTTTTATCAGACTGTCTTGCATGCTCCTTGACCTTTTCCAACTCGGTGGTACTAGAATGGATACCTGGAGAGGACCAATACCTCATTGGGATTATATTCTTACCAGGTCGGCAGTGTACTCGACCAGAGTGCTCCTCTCCCAAAACCTGATATAAATGATCGTGTGGCCCAAAATTGTCAGGCTCCTGGGCATCAAGAGCCTCTAAAGCAGTCTGTTAAAAATATAAATAGATTAATAACTTTGAAAATAGATATTAAACTTTGAAATAAACAAATAAAAACTTACAATCTTTTCTTGGGTTGATTCATTTACCGCAGTTCCATATTTTTTTCTTCTACTTAAGAAAAACTATTTTTCTCGAGGGATACGTCCTTCAATATTCAACTTGTGCTTCTGTAATGAAATTGAAACAATATAAAGTGAAAGTATAATCATATATTCAATATTCAATAAATCACATAATTTTAGTAGGAAACAATAAAAAGGGAAAGTCCTAAAAAATTACAAACAACTATATCCTACCAGCTGCCTCTCATGATCTGACATAGTTGTGCACCCCAAAGTGTGGAGGTATTTCTTTGAATCAATGTTTTTTTTGTTTTTTTCATAAGATTCCTAAATAATGTTTAATAATAAATAAGATTATATTAATTAAAAATATGAAAACTCTCATTTAAATACCTCAAATGAGATTAATACCTTAAATTTGGTAGTCACCCAATGGGTAATCATTTGGCGATATTGTTCTATCGAGCATTCATCCATGATAGGTAATGTCTCTAACTTCGTGCCCACTCTCTCACACCAGCCAACATACAGGTCATGCTTATAAGCTCTCCAAAGCTCTCCCAACTCTTTTAAACGTGCTGGTCGTGCACATTCACCATCAGGGAAGTTAAACTGAAGCTGAAACCCAATATATTAGTTCATATAAATACAAAAAAAATACTACATTAAATCCAATATATTTTTTACCCATATTTGTTCCCACGCATTATCTTTGACTTCGTGTGGCAGATGTCTCCAAGAGAGAGGGCTGACCGGAATGATATTGGAGTATTTTTCTAGAGTCGCCAAAAAACCCCGACATTCCTGCCCATATTTATCAATCATTTATCCATAAACATTGTATTCAACCATCAACTATGTCTGGAAGTTCCATACCGCACGCAAGCGAGTACGCCCCCTCCCCCGCCTCCTATCTGTAGATGAATCTGTTATTAAAGAAAAATAATATCAGTACAAGTTAAAATAAAATAAATTTTGGTATAAAAATTTGATATTATATAAATATACCTATGGTAGTCGGATCAATGGGTGTCACTGGATGTGCAGAAGCTGAAGGAATATCCTATACAGGTGGAGTGTCCCTCAGTGTACACTCCTCATCCACATACTGTGTCGTAGAAGGAGTTGAAGAAGCTGGAATATAATAGCTCGGAGATAATGAACCAGAAGCAAAAGATGATGGCATAGACGTATGTCCAACTGGTAGTGTAAACATCGGAGGTCTAAATATCTCGTGTGTCCCTGAAGACACGCCAGGATCAAAATGGGGCGAAGAAGATACGTCTGTGGCAGTGGATCGTCTAACTCTCGCCCCACGAGTCCTCGTACCACCGACCTCAGTACCGGGACCACTAGATGATCGTCCATCTCTGACACCACCCCCCCTCCTACCACCAGCCTCCCTACTGGGAGAAATATCAGGCTCCTCCTTAGATATCTCTCGTCTAGGGGGTCGATCCTGAGAAAGTTTAACACAAAAGTAAACACGTGATATTATAAGTTAATTGAAATATTTATATTTGAAATAAAATACTCACAATAGGGATGAGTGGAGGAACACCCATCTGTACCATGCGACGATTATTATATGTCATCTTTTTCTGTCACCTCTCTTCAATGGGTTTCATTTTCTGCAATGAAAACAAATATGGAATTAATTAGAAACAGATAACTAATGTGTAACCCAAAAAAATATAGAAAAACCATTCTGATAAAAAAACATAAAGTAAAAGAACATTTATGGTGGTTTGAAGGTAATTACTAGGATACACACTCTGAATGATGTAGGTGAAACATGTAGGTGAGAACACAACTGTATGATTCTATATATTTCCCACCATAACTTCGGGTTCACAATCAACTCTGACAATTGAGATATTGGCGTCATCATAAGTAATAAACGGATTGCTTCCAATTGCAGTAGGGATAGTGTCAACTTCATCATCACCATCATCAAAAACATGTCTGGAATTTACTTCAATAATTACACCGAATTTAGGATGAAGATGATCTTTGACATAAAAAATTTGTTTCACCATTTATTCCAATACATATGGTTCATCGGTGGCAAGAGTGTGAGTCATGTCAATAACTCGAAATACACAATCATCAATAAAGGTGCCTTGCCTTGTCATTGAATCAAACCATTGACATTTCATCATCGTGACTCGACCATGCGAGTAATAATCCAAAATTATTATTTTCTCCACGACTCCATAATAAGCAACATTTTCAAAACGAGGTCTAGTATCCGATGAACTAGCATAACAGTCTGTTGTGGCAGTTAGCATAACACCATTATGTTGTGTTCTCATGTTTCTTTCTCGTTCAGTGATAATAAATTTGTATCCATTGATCACAAGGGATTTACAAGCACGAACCATGGTATTAGGACCAAAAGACAAATCTCTTATTTCCTCAGAAACAGAGTCTGCAGGAAAACTCGATACCTGAAATATAAACAAATAGTAAAGTTAATTAAATATTATTTTTATTTATTTATTACAGAAATATTTTTACCTTCAATTTCACCTAAGCAGAAAACCCTTTGCTATGCAAAGTCTCTTTCCTTCTCAAAGATAAAGAACGATGCTTTATATATATCATTTATTTATGATCCCTGTAGATAAAAATAATAATAGTTTAAAAAATATTTAAAATTACAAGAGATAAGATAAGAGATACATGTACAATTTACTTACTTGATATACTCATTGAACAAATCATAATTGAACAACACTGTGCGATGTGCCATCTCTCGCTCTCCAAGGCTTAATGTCGTCAATGTATATGATCCCGGAATTCCTCCTGTCTGAGGAAGTGATGGAAAACTGGGTTCAATTTTCCCATATTGTTCTTCTTCATTTCTCATTGGTCTGTTTATTCTCGTAGTAAGATCAGACAAATACCTTGCACAGAAATCCATACATTCTTGAGGCAAGTAACCGTTCACAATAGATCCTTCGGGATAATTCCTGTTCCAAACATATGATTTCAATGTGCACATGTTTCTTTCAGTTGGATACATCCAAAGGAAAGCAACGGGTCCTCCAAGAAGTATTTCGGTCAGAATATGGACAGTCAGATGCAACATGCATGTAAAAATGATGGAGGGAATATTCTCTCTAACTCACACAAAATTAAGGGTGTCTCTACCAATAGTTTTTTCAAGAAGGATTTGGACAACCTCTTAGCACAAAGATCTCTAAACAAATAGCACAACCGAATAACTGAGACTCTAGAATTATTGGACAAGAGATGATGGATTTCTATTGGAATCAACTCATGCAAAAGGACGTGATAATCATGAGTCTTCAAAGATTTCAGCTTCAACTCTTTTCTGTTGACCCGTTTGGATATATTTCTTGAATAGCCATCAGGAACTTTAACAGTCTATAGAACTTCCAGAAATTGATTTTTTTTAGCAGGTGTCATCACATAAGAAGAACATGGAACTTTCCATTTATTTTCACTAATACAGACAGGATGCAATTCTGGTCTGATCCCCCAATCTACCAAGTCACGCCGAGATCGTAAATCATCTTTTGTCTTCCCCTTGACATTTAGAAGAATCGAAAGCAACATTTCACATATATTCTTTTCAATGTGCATTATGTCTAAGAAATGACGTAACAAGTTGGTTGACCAATACGAAAACTCAAAGAATATACTCTTCTTCTTCCAATTGTAACAGGTATCATTGGAAACATTTTTCCTCTTTCTAGATTTCATTACACCCTTCCCAAATGAATAATTGAAATCTTTCAATTCATTAAGCACATCAGTTCTAGACATACGCTGAGGTGGATCTTCATTCTCCATGGTATTGTCAAATCTTCGACGATTATTTCTATATGGATGGTTCATTGGCAAGAATCGTCGATGTCCCATAAAACTAAAACTATGATGATATTTCAATATTCTCGATCGAGTATTATTCATACAAACAAGACATGACGATTTTCCTTTTGTGCTCCATCCATACATCATTGCATAAGCAGGAAAATCATTGATCGTCCACATAAGCGTAGCACGCATCTGAAATATGTCTTTCGAACATGCATCGTATGTGGGCACACCCACATCCCAAAGAAGTTTCAACTCTTTTATTAAAGGTTGCATGTATAAATCTATATCATTTCCGGGATCAGAAGGGCCAGATATCAGTATACTCAATAAAGTGTAAGGCTTTTTCATACACAACCAAGGGGGAAGGTAATAAATGTGTATGAAAACCGGCCATGTGCTGTGCGAAGTAAGCATCTACTCAAATGGATTAAAACTGTCACATGAAAGACCCAGTCTCACATTACGCACGCCAGCTTCAAATTCAGGATATTGAGCATCAAAACTCTGCCATGCAAATCCATCTTCAGGGTGAACCAACTCTTTATTATTCTTTTTTCTCTCGGTGTCATGCCATCGCATTTTTACAGATATTTCATCAGAAATGAAAAGGTTCTGTAATCTGGGGATCAATGGAAAGTGACACATTACTTTTTGTGGCACACGAGATGGTGTTCCATAATCTTTTGGCTTCCATCGGGAAGTTCCACATTTGATACAATCATTTCTTTCAGCATTTTCCTCCCAAAATAAGTTGCAATCATTCGGGCAAGCATGAATTTTTTTTTTTTGAGAATCTAAGTTCATCAACTAACTTCCATTCCATATAGTGGTTTGAGGGAATATCTGCATCATCTGGAAGTAATTCCTTCAAGAAGGTAAGAATGTAATCAATTGCAGTATTTAAAATCCCATACATAGTTTTCCCATGAAATAATCAGATTAAAAATTCCAACTTTTTCATTTTACCACATTGCCGATATACTGGAGTCGTCGCAGCATCATTCAATTTTTTCACCCTATCAACATCATCATTTTCATTGGATGCATGATGTTTTCTTGTATCTAAATCTTGTTGGTTGGACATCCTTTCCTTCTCATGATGTCGAATAAATGGAAACTGATCATATATCAAACTCTCCAATTCAGTCCTATCATTTGAATCATCAACATTTTGAGATTCCATTTTCTCTGCATTGTGATACCACACATAATAGTTTGTTTGGAAACCATATTTGGTTATATGATAGCTAACTGCTTCACGACTCAACCAAGGTCTTCCAAAACAATTAAAACATGGGCAGTGTATGCGACCACTATCTGAAGCCTTGTCAAATGCAAAATCTAGAAAGCTTTTCAAATTATTTTGAAAATCGGTTGAAATCCGATCAGTTTCGTACATCCAACTTATGTCCATTCTATAAAAAAAATTGCAATAATTCATTTCAAATAAATTCAATAATATTGAAGTTTAATCAAAAAATATTTAGGTAAATGGCAATTGTTTACTTTATATAAAAGCATAACTGACACATTACTCTATATGAGAATCATATTAAGAAATACAACAAAATACAATGTATATATGAAAATAAGATGCAGAATTTATAATGCCTATATTCAAGGATTTCCCAGTAAGATATTGGAAGTGGATCAAGGAATACATAATCCTTAAGGATCTTGTTGGGAGTACATGAGTTTTATACTTTAACTTCTTCAGGGAAATCAGGATGAGGAGTAGGATGAGGATCAGGGGAGTGGCAGGACTGTCCAGGGGGGGTGCGGGGTGTCCAGGGGGGTGCGGGGTGTCTAGGGGGTGGTGGGGCCATCTGGGGGGTCGGAGGTGTCCAGGGGGTGGGGGTTGTCTAGGGGGGTCGGGGTGTCCAGGTGGGCGGTCTGTCCACGGGGGTGGTCCGGCTGTCCAAGGGGGTAGGGGGAGTCCAGGGGGTGGGCGGGCTGTCCAAGGAGGTGAGTGGGGTGTCCAGGGGGTTGGTGGGGCTGTCTGGGGGGTACAGGGTGTCCAGCGGGTGGGAGGACTACCCATGGGGGTGGCGGGGCTGTCCAGGGGGTGGGCGGGCTGTCCACGGGGGGTGTTCGGGCTGTCCACGGGGGTGGTGGCGCTGTCCAGTGGGGTCGGGGGGTGTCAAGGGGGTGGGGGGGATTTCCAAGGGGTGGGGGCGTCCGGGGGGATGGGGGTGTCCGAGGGGTGGTGGGAGGGTGTCCGGGGGTGGGGTGGGCGGGCTTTCAACAAGGGTGGGGGGATGTCCAGGGGGTATGGGATGTCCAAGGGGAATTGTCAAACCTTTAATAAATTAGTTCTTTTGAAATAGCATAGATTCTCCTAATGGCATGTCATCATTAACCAAACATAATTTCCTACTACCACAGAACCCTATGATAAATCTAGATAAATCAGGGAATTCAATCCTAATTATTTAATTCTTTTTAAATTTTTTAAGTATCTTGATATTAAAACATTAAACTTAATTTATAGTAATGAAATGCCTCAGAAGTATTATTACCTATGGTTCTATCACACACTCAAATCCTTAGAATATTTTTGGGGATCAATGACAACCTATAAACAGGTTTTATCATCATCATTGTCTGAATGAATTGGATTCCTAACTGATATCATCACGAGCTATAATAAAATATTTTAACCATATTCTATTGATTTTTTTAGTTATGATCCCTTAAATGAAAGGATTCACTAGTACACATTCTATAGAACATTCCCTATATTATAAGTGACTTGTTCTTCATTTACTAGGGAGGATAACTCATCCCAAGGTGCACACTCAACCCACTATTGAAGATGAGTTGCAGATGTAGCCGAAAAATACATTTACTAGGCACTAAAATGAATATAGAGGAGAATGAAACAACTTGAAATTATGTTAAAATAGATTTACACTAGATGTATGTGTGATGATCTCTCTAGTCACAGTCACACACTTCTTTGGAAATAGTAATATTATCTAAAAAATAAATTAATTGTTGGTGTTAAATGACATGGTCCTTTTGTAATGTAATCCCCCCTATACCAGAAAAACTATGTATTATCTATACATTTAGGCCATTATAAATTATAAATAACCCATGAATGTCATTTTACATCTCACATATAAAAAAAATTCTACCAAACAAATATAATTCATTTCAATAGTTTAACAACATGATAGGTGCCACATGAACAAATGTGTTCTAGCTCTATATTTCACTATCATAGTTTCACACCAATTAGTACATTCTATTGGATCATCATCCCTATGAAGACAAGTATATAATATCCCATACAAGTAATTTTCTCTAGAGTTTGATTAACTCTTATGACTATTAATCTTGCTAATGACTTCTTGATTCATCGATCAATGATTAATAATAAGGTTCATGTAACCTTCTATTTTTTCAACCATTCCCTAGGAATGTATAACTCAAAAAATCAATGAATTCCCTGAAGCTATAACCCTTATGTAGTTTCAATTTATAAAACGAGGAACCATAAATCATTGGTGTCATTTTATAAAAAAGAACTCCCACATGGTATGAATGGTATCATAATGACACCTATATGTTGAAAATATTCATATAGAATTAGAAATAATTTTATGTTATTAGGTTGATAAATCAACCTATAGAAGAATTTAATCATACCTTAAATGAAGGTCAAAACAATGAATGTCGCATTATGGTTTTTGCATTGACATTATAACACAAATGATATTCCATGGGAAACTAATTAATTAACAAAAAATTGGTTCATTTCCCTATTTTTCACGGTGAAATCACATCAAAATCCAAACTTAAAGCTAAAATATTAGATCAATAACAATAAAAACAAGGTAGCATAAGTGTATAAAGAATAAAATACCTGATTTGAGATGATTGAGATGGTTTTTCACCTGTTTGGATGGGGGACTTCGCGAGAGGAGCAGAGCGCCGATTGAAGTTAGGGTTCTGTGAAGAATGGGGAATAGAAGCGGCCCGACTGGTTTTGGGGAAAACCTTTACCAACGATTTTTAAAAACCATTGGAAAAGGGTTCTTGAGGCCACCCTTTCCCAATGGTTTTATGAAACCGTTGGGAAAGGGTGACTTAAACACCCCTTTTCCAATGGTTCACTAGAACCGTTGGGAAAGGGTTCCCTAAACCATATTTACCAACGGTTTAACCAAACCGTTGGTAAAGAACCATGGGTAAAAATGCCATTTCCAGTACTGAATAATAATAATAATAAATGAAGAAATTAGGAGAACCCCCTTCCCACATAATGTGACCCACCTTGGGTGATATCCATCTTTTGATGCACCCCCTGACCGACCCTTCTCCTTTGGAAATTTATTCTTGATTAATTGGAGAATCATGGTCAAGACTCCAAGGAAAGGTATCTGATTTCATCTATTCTCCATTTTATCAGGTTTTCTTCTTCTTCATTGCCACATATCTCTCAATAAAATCCTAGGTAGGTTTTCAATTCTAAAATTTGTTATGGTTATTATTGATAGTGTGTGTGATGTATTCTCCAGATTCCATTTATGCTATATTTGAGCATCATCTTTATTTCCATCGATTCTAGGTAGGTCCGCCCCATGAACTAGTACTTAAATTTTAGGATTAACCATTTCTTGAGTTTTGAATCTATATTTTATTATTTATAATATTAATAATTTTAATTTATTTAATCTATTGGGTGAAAACATGGTTTTCCCTTAGTTTTCACCAAAAGCGATTATTTTTTCCATTCATTAAAGAATGGATTTAAATTTGGTTGTAAGTTGTTCTACAAACTTTGTTAAATTTCTTAGAAGGCCCTTTAAAAATAACATTAATGTGAATAAAGATATCTTAAATATTTAAAGTGAATTAGAAAATGGTTTTACTTTGAATCTCAAGTGGAATCGAAATTCCATATTTTTATAAAATGATAAAGGGTTTCCTTGGGATAAACTGGGTAGTTTAAAGGCATTTGACCCTATTTGAGATATTTAGTAAACTAAAGAATGATGTTCAATGATTTTTAGAGTTCTTGTGAAAAAGGAAGTTAATTTCATAAATTTATTTCAAGGTCTCTTTCAAATACTTTGATTTTGAAATGATTCGGAAATGGTTTTGAATTTATACTAAAGGGATTGGTATTCTGAGCTAAGATTCATTTTGAGGTTCATTTGATAATCTATAAAAGGATTGGTTCTATCTTTATGAGACCCTATTACTTCCCCTTGTAATGTTTGTTATGATTTTTGTGTTTTTTATTATTATGAAATACCTATGACTCTATTTTTTGGGATTTTATTTACTTATATGATGATTGATGATGTGGTTATGGATATTTTTATATAATGAGCATAGGGGGTAGGGTTGAATTATTATTATACCTTTGATACATTATTTAACATTTAAATTTTTATTACCCTAACAATTTTATTGGCCAAGGGAACCTAAGTAGTTAATGGAAGGTATAGATGTGTGTTACACTAGTGTACTGGCGCTCACTCGCTAGCATTCCCTAGGAGAGTTACATCCTCCTAAGTGTTCATGTGAGACCTGGTCAATCTCAAGAGGGTGTCAAATAGTGTTTATCTCAGTTGTGATTGGGGAGCCCTAGTGAGAGTGTAGTATGATGATACCAGGTCTTATATCATTTGAGTTAGAACCTAGGTTAGAGCCCATGACACTTGCTTTCTTGATTTGTAGCTTACATAAGGAACCCATATATTGTGATAGACTATTTTTTCAATTTATTGTATTGATTATGGAACCCTTTTACTATTTACCTTTAATATTTATCCTTAACTTGTGGTGATTACACTTTATCATGATCTATTCTTTATTCCTGGTTGTTTTATTTCATAAAAGTGGGTTTTAAAGTGTTTTTTAAAACTATTTTAATGTAAAATATTTTCTCCTTTATTTTCAATATGGTTTCAAAATGGATGTTTGGAAAAGAGGGATTAATCCATTTTAAATGGTTTTCAATCAGAAATTTCTAGGAGCTAAGTGAACCCAATCCTACCAAAATTTATTTATCAAAATAAAAGTCATGACATCACAAAAGGGTTTAAAAAGCTGGGTATAAAGGGTACCATAGGAATCTGCCTCAACAAAGTGTGAGCAGAGCTCCGGTGCTAGAAAGGACTATCACGAGATTGACTCTGTAATGAAATTATTTTACCAAGCATCAGCAACCTGGTTAGCCTCCATGTAAACATGTGTCACTTCAAGAGTAATACTACTAGTAAACTGAATAAATTCAACCTAGGGTGGTAACATTTTCTATGGAACATTTCTAGACTGATTCTTTAGGATGTCAACTACCATAGTCAAATTAGATTCCATCTATAGAAAGCTCTAAACATAATGGAAAACGTATATTACGTACTTAATCATGGAATAAAGATTAGCTTCAATGGAACATCCATTTCCAATGTAGTGATAGAAGAATACTTTAATGAATCCCCAATGGGTATGGAAGATGCCACCAAAACTTAAAGGTCTTGGTGCACCTGAAGCCTCCCTATCCATGTTAACTTTCAAAAAATAAGGAATTGGGGTGATCCAGCTGATCGACCTCAACACCAGTGGATTTCTGGTCCTTCTAGGAACACCAAAACTTCTCAATATAATGAGTCCATTCATGTCGTTATTCATACATCATGTTTGAGTCTTTGAGGCAGTGGTAACATCCCTACACATCATCTTTATTCCAGCATGAAATGTTGCTATTTTATTCTTAAAGTTTATCCCATTTTGGGCTTTCCAAACATATTCAATAGTGGTAGCAACTGTAACCAACAAAACTCCCTTAACCGACTCACTATAGATAAAAGTGGTGATAGAATCCTGTATAGCCTCCAGGATTTTCATTTGATTCTTACAGTCAAGCATAACCTGAATGTAATTCCATAACCTAAAATTGAAAGTGAAGTTGAAAAAAACATGTTCAATACTTTCCTCAGCTAAAAGAAAAAAGTGACAGGATGAAGCAATTTGCAATACAATTTTTTTCAGTAGGCTGTGCATAGGCAGCCTCCACTTCCATATCCTCGAGAGAAGTATTAGAGATGAAGGATGAATATAGGACTTCCTAAAATCCATGATCTACCAAGAGGAAGTAGTGTGACCATCACAAATATGACTATACCAAGCTCTGGTGTTGAGATAGCCATTGGAGTGTGGCTTATAGATGAGAGTATCCCTATCAATTAAGTCATATATCTAGATTTCAATTCAAATCTGAGAAGGAATGAGGCTATAAGACATAATACCCTAATATTAGAGATCAACAATAGAGGCATGCATCATTGCTAGGGGGACATCCACAACCTCATGAATAGGCTTGGTAAACTAGGGTGTTCTCTAGGCATTCAAACCAGACTATCTGCATACAATACATTTTGAACATTACATGAGATGGTTGTAGGTAGATTTAATGGTTGTCCAAATAGGGGAGGATAAATAGAAGGAGTATCCAACATGCATTTTTGGAGTAAATATGGGTGAAAGAAACTCCATTGAGTTATCATTAAATATGAGGATACTCTAGTTAAATTTATTAATAAGAGCTTCATTAAAATGATTCAGATCTTTTATACCTAAACCTCCCATGTCAAAGGGCTTGATACACTCACTCTAAGCCACAGTGATCAGTTTTTCTCATGAATAGACCAAGTCTATATAAAGTTTCTGATCAGCCCTTGGAGCTATTTGATGATAAAATTGGGCCATATATACATAGAGAACACATAAACAAACATAGAAGTGATCACCTGGTTGACAAGGAAGATTCTTCCAACTTGAGACATGGATTTCCCCTTCCATATTGACATTTTTTCAATAATTCTAAAATAAATATTTTCAAGATAGAACTTTTTTACTTTACCCCAAAAGAGTGGAACTCTGAGAAATTTAAATGGAAGAGAACCTCTCTCCACTCCAAGAGACATGTCCACTCTGTTTTTCTTGTTGATAGGAACCCCATCCCCAAATATCACAAAATATGTTTTCCAACTAAGGGATAGCTACATCTTGAAAATGTCGAAAGATGGTTTTGATAAAAGAAACAGTTCCCCTATTATCTTTACCAAATAGAATAATATCATCAGCATATAATAGATGCGAAGGAGTATGAATCCATCTCCAAGACTTGATATTTTTGTATAAATCAGCCTATAGAATATCAATAAGACATAAACTCAAATAATCTTCAGTAAGTGAAAAAAGGAGGTTAGAAAGGGGGTCCCCTTGACTGATTCCCCTGGATCATTGAAAGAATCCCCTTGGATGTCTGTTAAAGGGGATTTAAATCCTAGAACTCTTGAGGATGATACAAATAAAAGTGATAAAAGTGATGTAGAATCCATGTTTTTTTGAGAATAGAGAGAATAAAGCTCCATTTCATAGTGTCAAATGCCTTAGAGATTTCAATATGTAGAGAAATGTTTCAATATTTCACATTCTTCTTCATGAAATTAATGCATTCAGAGGAAGTGAGAATACAATTATGAATATTCTTTCTAGGAAAAAATCAAAACTGACTCAGTGTTATGATTTCCTTGGAAATATTCCCCAACCTTTTAGTAATGATTTTGCAGATAATTTTTTGTTGGAAAAATATTCCTCAAGGTGTCCTATCGATGTTTTTGGGTGTGATTATGTTTGTTGAAAAAGATAGATGACCAAAAATTAGTATAGTTGGTGTTTCGGAAGCATGATTTTAAAATCGAGAGTTTGTTATTTTGGAAAAGGAAGGTTTTCTATAAAGGAGTTTGTGGAATGTAGTTTGCTGATCGTGAAGAATAATTCAAAAACCAAAAAGGAGGTACACAAAATGGTGAATAAAAATTAGCAAATTTGGGACTTATGAATAGTAGCGCTATATGGACCACGAAGGATGTTATGCAGACCGCGAACAAAAAATAGTTCATGGGATTCTTGGAGTCCAAAGAAGGCTGGCAGTTTGTGGGATGAATCATCATTTGCGGAATGTGGTGATGATTTATAGAGTCTTAGTGTGATTTTCATCTGTGGTAGGAAACAACTACTGAAAAGGATCAACGCACTACACATACCTCATAGAAGTACACATGGAAGGATGTACCGCATCAAAGTTTTGGGTATTTCAAATTAGCAGGTTCTGCGGATCTATTTTTCTTTATAAGTATTGCTAATCAGATCATTAGGTGTGAGTGATTTTTATTAGAAAACATAATTTCCCCAGGAATAATTAGGTGAAGCTCCAAAGAGTTCACGAGGAAGGATTTCATGAAAGAGAGAGTTCATGGGGAAGCAATTCCATGAAGGGTGTCTGTGAATTCAGTTTTTGAAAATGGGTTTTGTAGGGATCTTTATCATGAAAAGGAAAATGATTCCTAGAAGAAGAGGTGGTCTATGGAAGAAGGGATGGTCCATGGAAGAAAAGGGGGTTGTGAAGCAGGGGCAGTCCATGAAAGAAAAGGTGGTTCGTAGAAGATGAAGTGGTCTATGGAAGAGGAAATGATCCGCGGAAGAGGAAATGGTCCACAGAAGAGGACGTGTTCTGTGGAATAGGAGGTGGTCCATGGAAGAAGTTGTGGTCCATGGAAGAAGTGGTGGTCCTCGAATCTCTCTCCCCACATGGTGCAACATAGTTCGTAGAAGATTCAAGGTAGTCTATAGAGGATACAAGGATGTTTTCAAAGGGAGTAAAATAGTTTGTGAAAGTAATTTCCAGAAACTAAAAGTATACAGAAAAGAGGGAATTCAGTAGAGAATCTACCTATAATCAAGGATGCATTCATTAATAAAAATTAAGGGACTTATATATCCATAAATTGTGCATGGATTTTTTCCAGAATAGTGATAAAAGGAAGAGGAAGTTGATGATCCTTTCCACTGGTAGTGAGCCAGAGAAAGAGACTCAAGAAGTGACCCTTGGGAAAGTAGTAAGGTAACCCTAATCCTTGTAAAGGTAGTGATCCTAGACATAGAAGTGATATATACTAAACATTTTGTTTTGGTAGTGAGATTTAGTGGATTTGGTACATCGGTACATCATCGTTGTATGCTCCTTAGACATGGCCTAGTGAGGGTGAACCAAGTAAAATCGTCGTTTCATGTACATGATTTCATTTATATTCACACATAGTTACGGGGTGAGAGAAAAGTGTTTTTTAATGATGAAATAAGATCTGAAGGGGTAGTATTTTTAATCTTTCATACCCCGATTCACCCCCTCTTAGGGTATTTGACCTTGTGAGCCTAACAGATGGTATCAGACCTAAAGGTTGAAAGTCAGTAGTTCTCTCTCAATAGAAGAAATGGAGGTTTTCAATCACAAAGGTATTATGATCTTCAATGGAAATAATTTTTAATTATGGAATAATAGGATGTAGCACTACTTTCAATCATTAGGAATTGATGTCTTTATAGTAGAAATTATTGGAATTTCAACCAATATCAATAGTGGTGATTTATCAGAATTCAATCGAAGGGAATTGGATTTTGATGCTAAAGGAATCAATGTATTAGGGATATCCCTATCCAATGAAATATATATGAAGGTGATTTCATGTAAGTCATCACATGATATGTTGTAAAAGCTATTGAATGTTTATGAGGGTGACTCAAAAGTCAGAGAAGAAAAGCTACAAGTTCTATGGAACAAGTATGAGGATCTCAGAATTCACCCTAATGAGTCTGTTGATACATTATTTGAACGGTTAAATTTCATTGTGGAAGACATGCATGGTCTCAGAGAAATTATTGAAGATATAAATATTGTAAAGAGTATCTTGAGAAAACTTCCACCTCAGTTCAATCCAAAAATTTATGTATTGGAAGATAAAGATCCAAAGGGGATGATATTAGATAAATTGCAAAGTACTCTTGTATCATATGAAATGATAAATGGTGATAAATATGTTGTGGAAAAGGGGAAGTCTAAAGAATTAGAATTCAAGGCCATGAAGAAACTCACCACTGAATTTGGACATGAAGATGGAGAAGTGGATGAGGTGATGTCATTCCTTTCCCCAAATCATCAAAGTGGAAAAGTAGAGTTCAAAGGGAAACTCCCTCTTGCATGATTTTGATGTTGAAAGGTTAGAAATCTTGAAGCAAGGTTCCCTAAGAAGTTTCAAGAAGATGAAGAGGATAAAGTTGAAATTACCATGAATAAGTATTTGGGCTATGTGAAAGGGAAGAAGACTTTTATGATAATTTTCTTCAAAAAGAAGAATCTAATTTCAAGAGAATATGTCAGTTTAGAAGAATGAGGCAAAAGAATTAGAGGACAGAAAATATCATAAAGTAGATGCGATGGTGGCAGTTTTTAGAAATCTCGTAACAAGAGAAGAAATCCATAATGAAAAAGGAGAAGTTGAAGTAAGAGTTGACCTTCAAGTCAAATTAGAATCTTCTCTTGAGTAAATAGATGTTTAGAGAGCCAAAATGAAGAAATCCAATAATGTTGTTCGTGATTACAAACATTATATGCAATAGCAGGAAGAAGAGAAGTCTAAGATGAATGAATAAATTTAAAAACTGAAGTCTTCAAAGATATAGATCTCAAATAAGGTTTTTGAGAACAAGCTCAATATTGAATACTAGAAAAGAGAAATAAATAGTTTGACTGAAACTAGAAAAGATCAAATCAAACATATCAAAGAACTTGAAGAGGAAGTCGTCGATATGCGATGAAGTGTTAAGGATCAAGAAAAACTATTGAATATCTGTATGACATCAAAAAAACAGATCATACAGGAAATAGAAAAGATTAAAGTGGATCATGTTAGTCCTGTAAAACAAAAGAAACATTCAAATCCAAATGATAAGGACAATATGGGGCTTGATCAAAAATAAAAAACAGTAACTGTTGAAGTCAGACCACCAAACCCACTCTGAGATTGAAGATTGATTTGGAAATGAAGTAGAATTAGAAGATTTAGAGAACCCAAGGGAAAATCAGTGGTTCAATAGTGACACTTAGGAATGCACTCCACGTTAGATGCTTTTTCTGTGGAAAGAGGTGACACTCACAAACTGTATGTTATATAGTCAAGAGGTATTGAAGGGAACAAGACCAAAAGAGGCATCCATACAGAACTCAATACTCCAAAACATCATTTAATGGTCACTATTTTAGGTGTAGAGGAATCAGAGACATGGAAAGATATTTCACATAAACAATACAGATGAATGTGACAAGGCAGAGTGAATATGATCATAAGAAGTAGCTAAATGTATCATTAAATGAGATGAAAATGAAAAATCAATTTGCAGCTCTATAAGATGAAGTTATTCAATCATATTCTAAGTAATATCAATATTATCAATATATACTGGGTATGAAGTAAAAAAATGGATCAAAAAGAAGAGAGATGAAAAAGAAGTGGTTACAGAAATTGATTTTAGAGAATCAGATCACACTGGAATATGGATCATTGATGGTGGATTCACCTCACACATGATAGGAAATAAGGATCTGATGATAGGAATAAGGTATGATAAATAAGGTATCTTAAGATTTGGTAATGATGAAGGCTTGAAAATTATTGGCTCTGAAAAAAAAAATTGGAGGAAAAGACATGAGACGTGCAGATGTCTTGGTTGTTGAAGGTCTCAGTCACAACTTACTAAGTGTAAGTCAATTATGTGACTCAGTACATTCCATAATATTTGTCAAGAAATTATGTCATTAAGGGAAAATATGGTGCATATGTTTTTCATGGAAATCATACAAAAGCGAATCTTTACCTTCTAAGTGGATAAGAAGATATGTGTTTTTTGTCTAAGGAAGAAGAAAGCAAGTTATGGCATAAATGCCTTGGTTATTTGATCCAAACATTATTGGAAGATCTGGTTAAATATGATGCTTCTCATGAACTCCCTAAATTATCACGTGATATACCCATATGTACGATGCTTATCAAAAAGGGAAGATCATTCAAAATAAATATAAGACAAAAGAGTAAAGGTCAAGAAAATTTCTTGAGTTGGTGCATATTGATGTGTGTGGACCAATTTCACTAAGATCTATTTATGGGAGGAGATATTATGTTCTCTTCATTGATGATTTTAGCAGAATGACATGGGTTTCAGTCATCACTCACAAATCAAAGGAGTTCAGTTCCATAAAAACTTATCAAAGAGAAGTTGAGAAGATACTAGGTCAAACAATCTGGAAGATCTGAATAGATAATGGAATAGAGTTCAAAAAATATCCAAGTAGAGGATTATCTCTAAAAACATGGGAAAAGGCATCAAGTTTCAGCAGTAAGAACTCCATAGAAAAATGGATAAGTTCAGAGAAGAAATCAAATTATCAACAACATGTCTAGAATAATGCTCATTGAAAAATACCTTCCAAAGAAGTTTTGGAAGGTAGTAGTGATAACATAAATCTACACATCAAATAGAGTGGTAATATGTCTAAAATAAGAGAATACTCCATATGAGTTATTATATGGAAATAAGCCACCATTGAAGTACTTTCGAGTCTTCAAAATAAGTGTTTCATTCTCAATAAGGAGAAACACAGGAAGTATGAATCCTATGGAGATGAAGGGATATTTCTTGGTTACTCAAAGAAAATAAAATCATATAAATTCTTCAATAAGTGACTGGGAAAGGTTGTTGAAATACATTATGTAACAATAGTAGAGAATGAGAAAAATATTCAAAAAATACATGATCAGTTTCCAGAGGATAGTGATGAAGATATAAGTAGATCAGAGAATGTTCCAGTTCTAGAGGCTGATTTAGAAAAAGATTCAGATAATTAAAAAAATGAAAAAAATTCAGTATCTTCACAAAGATAGAAGAGAAGATCTGAAATTGATAGACAGAACATAATTGGTGATTAGACAGCGCTAGTGCAGACAAGGAGGATGAAGACTCTACAACAAGCATTGTAATTATCATAGGTAGAGCCTAAATGTTTTGATGAAGTAACTAAAGATGAGAATTGGGTTCAGGATATAAATAAAGAGCTTGATCAAATTAAGAAGAATCAGACATGAGAGATTGTTTCAAGGCCAATAGATAAGAATGCCATCGAGAAAAAATGGGTCTTTCACAACAAGATAAATGAATATGATGCGGTGATTCGAAACAAAGCATGACTAGTGTAAAAAGGGTACTCCCAGATAGAGGGTATCAATGTTGATGAAACATTTTCACATATTACAAGGCTAGAGACAATCAGATTATTCTTGGCCATAGCAATGCAAAGAAAGTTCAAAGTTTTTCATATGGATGTCAAGTCTGCATTTCTAAATGGGGTTATGGAATAAGAAGTTTACATTGAGCATCCAGATGGTTTTCTAATTCATGAAGATGATAATAGAGTTTATCGGCTAAGAAAGACACTATATGGGTTGAAGCATGCACCAAGAGCATGGTATTCAAGACAAGATCAATTTTTGAAGAAGTTTGGTTTCCAGCGTGGTGGAGTTGATTACAATCTCTATGTCAAAAATGATATTAATCAAAGGATGATGATGTTGGTATATTCTGGTGACATAATCTTTGGTGGATTAGATGAAGTGTAGTGAAGAAAGTTTTTTGAATCCATGAAAAGCGAGTTCTAAATGTTAATGATTGGTGAACTAACATTTTGCTTGGTTTACAGGTGACATAAGGAAACAATGGCACATTCATTTCTCAATATAAATATGCCAAGGAAGTTTTGAGAAGATTTAGAATGGATAATTCCAAGTAGATGATGACTCTAGTGGCTACATGGATGAAACTATCGTGAGATGATGAAGGCAAAGAATTTAATGCAACTAAATACAGGCATATCATTGGAATCTTGTTATACTTAACAACAATACGACCAGATTTTTTTCCACATGTCAAGTAGAATGGTATCAAAGTAATCCCAAGGAAATCCACTTTATTACAGTAAAAAGAATACTTCGGTATATCAAGGGTATGGTGGATTTCGATTTTCTGTACAATGACAAATCTCAGCAAGAGTTATTGGGATATACAAATGTAGACTGAGTTGGTTCAGCAGATGATAGAAAATCAACATTAGGTGGTGCTTTATATCTTGGTGGATTTTTTATTTCTTGGCTAAGCAAGAAACATGATTTCATTTTATTAAGCACCGCAGAAGCTTAATATATTGTAGCTACTCAAGTGTGTATGTAGTTATTGTGGATGAAGCAGCAGCTTGATGATATAAGAGTTAAAGTTAAGTCTTCGATCGGAATACATTGTGATAATTCAAGTGCTATAAATCTTAACAAAAATCTAGTACATCACTCAAGGATAAAGTGCATTTAAATAAAGTATAATTTTATCAAGAAGAAGGTAGAGCAAGGGATTGTGAAGTTGGAGTATGTGCCTACAGAACTTTAGGTTGTTGACATTATGACAAAGGTCTCACCTAAAGCAGCGTTTGAGAGGTATCAACTGGATCTAGGAGTTCAGTCGACTCCCCACACTTGAAAAAGGGTTGATGTGGGACCCCCTCTTCCCGAGGCATGGTGTTTTTTTCCTAATGTGTTGATTTGTGTTCTTTACCCTATTGTAGACCTCATAGGAGTGACCTTCAAGTTATTTGACAAAGGGGAGAAATTATAGCTATAAAATGGGAGAAAATTTCTTATTCAGGATAGGGGGAGAAGATGAGGAGTGAAGTAGGGGGGGTATCTACTATTAAATCTGATGATGTTAAAGGTGGTCGATCAAAGGTTATATATCACGATAGTTAAGGTTTGTGATGAAAGCAGTTGAGTGGTTTTGGAATGAAGTGATTTATTGATGAACTTTGCATTATATTCTTGTTTCTCACACCGAGAATGGATCATGTGGGCATAGAGTGTGTGTTGAGTAAATATTTGATTGCTATCTTAATCATAAGAAGCAAATGTTGGTTGAAGATGGAAGAATCTTTTACGAGGTATCAAATTGAGAAGAATTGTCAAAAAACCCAAAGGGGAGATTGTTGGGAAAAAATACCTCAAGGAGTCCTCCTAGTGTTTTTGGTGTGATTGAGTTTTTTGACAATGTTAGATGATCATGAATCAGTATGGTTGGTGTTGATGAAGTAGGTTTTTAAGATGGCATAGTTTCTTAGTATTTGCCAAATTTTTTGCCTCAAAATCAGGAGTTTGTTATTTTGGAAAAGGAAGCTTTTCTAAAAAGGAGTATGTAGAATGCAGTTTACTGACCGTAAAGCACAGTTCACAGATCTCAAAGGAGGTACGCATAATGACAAAGAAAAATTGGCAAAGATAGGATTTCAGCATAGCAACGCTATGCGGATCGCGAAGGACGCTACATGGACCGTGAACAAAAAACAGTTCACAGGAGTCTTGGAGTCCATGAAAGGCTTGTAGTTCATGGAATAAATCATTGTTTAAGGAATTTTGCAGGGATTTTTGGAGCCACAAATAGATTTTCATCCACAGAAGGAAATGACTACTGCAAAGGATCAACGTACTATGCGGATCACATAGCAGTACGCGGTGAAGGTTGTACCACATTAAAGTTTTAGGTATTTCGGATTAGTGGGTTCTACAGATCTATTTTCCTATATATGGACCGCTAATCAGATCATTAGGTGTGAGAGATTTTCATTAGAAAACATCATTTCTCTAGGAATAATTCGGTGAAGTCCGAAAGATTTTACGAGGAAGGATTGTGCAAAAGAGAGAGTTCATGGGGAAGCAATTCTGCGAAGGGTGTCCATGAAGTCAGTTCACGAAAAGGGATTTTACAGGGCTCTCTATCACTTAAAGGAAAATAGTTCACGGACTAAGAGACAGTCTGTGGAAGAAGGGGCGGTCCACGAAACAAAAAGGGGACCGTGAAGTAGGGGTGGTCCGCGGAAGCAAAGGCGGTCCGCAGAAGAAGTGGTCTGTGGAAGAAGATGTGGTCTGCAGAAGAGGAAACAGTCCGCGAAAGAGGAAACCGTCCGTGGAAGATGAGGTGGTCCGCATAAAAAGAGGTAGTCTATGAAGCACTCACCCCACATGGTGCAATGCAGTTCATGGAAGATTCAAGGTACTCCACATAGAATACAAGGAAGTTTGTGAAGGGACTAAAATAGTTCTTTAAAGGAATTTACACAAACTAATAGTACGTAGAAAAGTAGGACTTCAATAGAGCATCTACCTATAATTGAGGATGCGTTCATTTATGAAAATGAAGAGACCTACGTGTCTATAAATTGTGTGTGGATCCTTTCCAGAGCATTGAGCAAAGGAAGAGGAAGACGGTGATCCTTTCCACTAGTAATGAGCCAGAGAAAGAGACTGAGGGAGTGACCATTGGGAAAGGAGTGAGCTAACCCTAAACATTGTAAAGGCAGTGAGTCTGGGCATAGAAGTGATCTAGCCTGAACATTGTATTTTAGCAGTGATCTTTAGTAGATTTGGTACATCGGCACATCGTCTTTGTATTCTCCTTGGACGTAGCCCAATGAGGATGAAACAAGTAAAATCACTATGTCTCATGCATGATTTCATTTCTATTCATACATTGTTACGAGAGAAGGAGAGAATAGTGTTTTGTTTAACGAATAAATAAGATCTAAAGGGGTTGTAGTTTTAATCTATCATACCCTGATTCACCCCCCCCCCCTTCATGGTATTTAACCTAGTCATCCTAACATTTTTGGTATCGTGTTGCCAATTGCAACCGGACTGTAGTCCCTGATGTCTAAAACATTATCCTTTTTTGTGATTAGAGAAATGAAATTAGAGTTCACTCTGTAAGGCATGGAAGCATGGATGAAAAATTCCCTCACTGCATTTGTGACCTCATCATGTATGATGTCCCAATTGAACATGAAGAACTTATTTGTGAAACCATCCAGACCGGCCACAGTATCAACGTTTAGGGAGAATATAGATTCTTTTATCTCTTTCTCCCCAGGGACCTCAACTAATTTCCAATTTTTTGTCATCAATGTTGGGAGTGATGTCATCCATTATCATGTGAGCATTGTCATCTCCATTTTCTGAATACATATATACAAAATAATTGGTCACAACATTAGAGATTTAATTTTCTAAAGCAGACATCCATTAATGTTTAGGGCAGTGAATCCCCTCTTGATTTTCTTTTCTTTGTGGAGATGATGAAAAAATTTGGAGTTTCTCTCCCCTTCGTTCAGCCATCTTACATTGAATTGGGACTTGGCCAAATTCTCCTTGAGATTGAGAAATTCATCAAGCTTAGAAAGGGCTTGGATTCCCTCCTGAGAGGGAATAGTTTGAAGTTGATTAATGTTATGACAATGCAACATATGGTTTTCAGCAGCCTTGATATCCTCATCAATCAAGGATAACCTCCCTGCACCCTGAGATAACCAACCAAGCATTGTTAAACTTGAAGGGAAGGGGGGTTGATCATGCACCACCAGCAAGGATGTCAATCATTAAAGGATTGTTATCAGAGTGAGTTCTTAGAAGAATGATACCAGAGACATTAACAATAACATCATTTTCATCAACTTGGAAAAGGCACCTATCCAATTTGCCGGCTTGCCTTCCATTTAGAGTGTATCTGCCCCAGGTAAAATGAGAACCAACAATAGGCACCTCGACCAGGTTGCAATGATCAATGTAGTGAAAGAAATTCGTGGTTGTAATTCTACTAAAATGAGCTCTAGTTTTTCCTCTGGTCAAAGAACAATATTGAAATAACCTAGGATAATCCAATTTTGAGAGATATGATCAGAGATCACACCGAACTCATTCCAAAACTCCCTTCTTTTAATGTATGAATTGGAGGCATAGATGAAGGACATAGAGAGAGGAGAGTTTTTCATTTCAACAGAGGTCGAGACAATCTGATGAAATTGGTTAGAAGAGATAATATTGAGAGAGTCATACTTAATCACCTGGAGACTCTCCACAACATATTCTTGTAGGTTGTGTGCAACAAGAGAGTAACCAAGGGAATTCCATTTGAAAGCTTTCCAATTTTCAAACTTCATATTTGGGTCAGTAAGTCCAATCAGAATGGGTTTGTTGGTCACAATGAGGTGTCTAATGGCTATGATTGTGGGATCATTCCCAAACCCTTGATAATTCCAAAATAATATCTTCATTTTTAAGGGTTGTAGTGCCCCTGGTTTGAGGCCCCCCTTGTGTGGATCCTTTTCTAATATTTATGACCTTCCCTTTACTTTTATTTTTGTTGTTTTTCCATGTAGACTCTATAGTTCAGATGCCTTATCCTCATCATCCGAGTCATCAGAGGGATGGGCATGCTCTGTATCATCAGATCAGAACACACCAGTAAGAGGGCTGAACTTATTAGGGGACTTTTGTATTCCTTTTGCCTCATCATCCAGCCTTCTCTTGTCATTCTTATTCGAGAGAACCTGAGTCAAAGAAGCATCCCCTTCCTGATGGTAATTTAGATTTCTAGTATGAGGATCATCTGGAGGGAGGTCCGACCTTTGTGGCTGAGTATGTGTGCTCTCTTGAGTGTCCTATACCAGAACCAAATCCATAGAGTTTGATGTGGTGATTTTATTTTCCTCAAGGAGGGTATCTTGTGCGTCATACCCCTACTGTGAAAGCACCAGAGTGTTCTGGGAAGAATTCACCCGCGGGGATGATAGTATAGCAGCCTTGGAGTCTTCAATAGGGGTGTCTTGTACCTGAGACATCTGCTGTGCAATATCGAGAGATCTTTGCAGAGTGTTTAGCTCCAAAGAAAGGGCCTCAGCAGCCTCTGCAGGAGAGTCACAATGCTCTAGGCCATAAAAATAATCAGAAGCCAGTTGAAGCATCTTTGGGTGTTCCCTATTACCTTGATCAATGTCAAGGGTAGAAAAGAAAGACCAGCCGGATCATTTGGAACCTCACCCCACAGATGTAAGGGATCATACACAGTCTTAGAGCCATCACAAGTGGTATTCTTCCCTTGGGGATTCTGAATCATGTTATCCCTTAAATCCTATCCCAGAGAAAGACCCAAATCAGGATCATCTTGGGATTTTTCAGAAGGAATACCATGAACTTCAGACTCCTGTGCAGCATCTTCCATTCCAATGTGAACCATATTCAGGCCTATAGGATTGCACACATGCTGAGGAAGCATTGCCTTAGCCACCTCCTCAACCTCCACAACCCCAGCAAAAGCAAGCAGATCCGCATCCAGGCCAATAACATCCTGCTCACTGGGATCTTTCATGGGGTCATGGGAAGTGGCGGGGGCATCCTTTCTCCTTTGGTCAGCAGCTTTTTTTGCTTATAGATTCACCATGCCCTTGGGCCTTGAAAAAGTGCAGATACTGGATCTATTACATTCCTCATAAATGTGTCTAAATAAGTTTCATTCCTTACAAAACTTTGGATTTCTTTCATAAAAAATCTCTAGGGAGATGCTATCGTCCCTAGTCATGAGAACAACTTCCTCCACTAGAGTGCTTGCCATATCAATCTCAAATAGGACTCTATAAAAATGCCAGAATCTTGGATTGTCAGTTTTCCGATTAATTCTGATCAGATTTCCCAGAGGATGCAATATCCCAGAGAATCCTAGGGTGCCATTGAGTTTATATAAGTGAATCCAAACCTGCACATGGGTATTTGTTACATTGAATGGATCGAAATTTAGATCCCATTCCTAAATCCGTAGAATGCCAGGCTTTAGGGGAACAGAACCGAAGCTCCAAGACCACATCTTACATTCCCGATTCAGAAATACAACGTGAAAAAACCCTCATCCCATAGCTGTCATTTTCCATCCATTAAAGCCCCACACTACTGCAATTCTTCTGTTAAGATCCTGGAATTTCCACACCCTCTCTCCTTTTGGAGTTAGAACATGCGCGATGATGGAGAATTTACAAAGGCTTACCCTTTCTCCAACAACATCTTGATTAGACGAAACATGAGAAACCCCACCCTTCTTGATCACCCTTCCCGGAGATGGAGAGCCAAAGTTAGATAAAGAGAGGTTCGCGGCAGACCGTACAACTTCCACAAAATTTTTCTTCGATCCAGATGGATCCAAGGTCTCTACTCGATTCACAAGAGTTCTGTTCCATGACACAGAGAGATAAGAGATCCTTGTGCCCTATTCGATCATTCTAATTTGATAATAGATCTGAATCCTTGCTCAACAGATCATTCATTGGATCACCCCTCCTGTGATTCCCAGATTTTCCTCGGCCTTCCCCCTGTTCCGCCATCTTAAATGGTTAAGTGACTATTTTCATTTAATAAAAATAAATAAAAGGAATTTTAACAACTTTGATGTGTTCTTTATTTCTTTTTTGTAAAGGCATATAGAAAGCGTATTTTTATGTGTATTTTCAAACTAGCTTGAATATGGATCTTAAATTAATTTTTGGCATCTCTAAAGGCAGGTGGTGGACTACTAAGTGGTTATGTTCTCACGCTTATATTATATCTCAATTTCAAGTTCAATATTGGCTCTTGAAAACTCTTGTAGTGTTGATTGATTTGGTTTTTTGAGGTTAGTGATTTTAGTTTCTTTTATCGCATTCATCCAAGTGTTCATATTACATGATTTTATAGGACTATCTTTATTTTCATAGAATTTATGGAATGTGGCCCTTTAAATAAGTTCTTTACTCATTTCAGTATAGTTATTGGTGGATCAAATTATTTATATAGGGACTTGGTGATTCTAGAGCACCGGCATGTTGAGGGAGCTTGGGGGTGAGTGTAGGTATGCTAGCTATAAGAGGGAGTTTGGAGGGTGAGCCGAGGGATTAGTTTATATACGTTAATATCTATTAATTTCTTATGTTTTGTTTATATCTCTTATTTATTTTAGCATGGTCATCCAACCTATGGAAAGTTCATGCAGAAATTTGGGTAGAATTCTGTTGTGTTCAACTCTGATTTAAGGGAGAAATTGTTCCCAGTGTATATATATGATACCTTGGTTATTGTCACTAGCCTGTGGAGATCAGGAATGCCACTTGAGTATTTGGTGAGCCGGTTTGGGTGTCAATTTGGATGGTAGCCCCTGCTGGGTTGTTACAAATGGTATCCGAGGCTTTTTCTATTTAGATACTAAAGATAGTAGTGAATTAGGAAAATCTGGCCTCGAGTGGTAAGTTTAGAAGGAGAGCCTAGCTAGATATTTTTCAATATGAACCCTGAGTTACTAGGATAAGCTATAATTTGGTTTTCTTTTGGTTATTTTGTTGATTGAGATTTGGAATGGTATTGTGTTTTAGTGCATATTGGCATGATGAGTATCCTTGAGGATCATTTTCATTTTTGGGATGAAAATGGATATGAAGTCAATGATGTGTGGGTGACTTTCATGGATCAATGAACCATACAGTAACTGCACACATGATTTTAGATCTGTTATAGTAACATATGCATGATTGGAATGTGGCCCATCACCATATGACCATGTCAGGAATGATTCCATATCTTGTTTTGGTTTTTCTATTTAGACATTGGTTCTTGGATTACCTTGGGTGGAAATGGAAATGGGAAGAGAACATAGGGTGGTCTTGTGATATGTTGATGAAATCAATTTGGATTTTGATGATGCCTTGTCATGGTCCGTTATTAATTGAAGAAACTTACGATATAAATAGTTTTTCCCCATATATATTATAAGAGGTGATTAGATTAATGTTGGGTTCTAAAGGCTTGTATGATTGATTGGTTTCATGTGATGTGTTTCTTGTTCACCATAGGGAAATGATTTTCAAAACGGTTGATTTCATTGAAAAATTGGTGTTGGAAAAGAAAAATCATACAGTGGCATGAGGTATGTGTATGTGATTTTGGAAAGTGTTTTTTATTGAGATGGTTCATGGAGCCAATGATTTTGGAAAAGGTTGGGATTTTGAAATTGATCTTTGAATTGGTTTTAGAAACAGAAGTTGTTTTTCAGATGGGTTTTAGGAAGTGGGATCTGTTTTGGTATAATGAATGGAAAGGGTTAGGATTTTGATGGTTTGGGGTTTTAATGAAATCCCTTAGATGCCAAGTAATCATTCGGAAATTGGAGCCTTGTAATGGGATTCTAAGAGCTAGAACATCATAAAATGAAAGTTTTAGATATGGAATGAGGCTCAAGAGGTATCCTAGTGCTTGAGAAAGTGTTAGAGAAGGGTTGGGGTGGGCTGCAAGTTTGTGGGGGCATGTTGGTCTTTTTAAGCTAAATTAAATTATTAATGTAATGGATAAATGAGGAAGGTGGCCTTGAGTTTATTTGAATTTTTGTTTATAAGTGATTCTATGTTTGTGTGTCATCATTGTTATAGTTTTCTTCATGTTTCATGACCTATATGATATCTCTATAAGGATGGGATGGGTTCATATTATCCTAATAGTAAGCATGGACCAAATATCTTGCTAAATGGTTTGATAGTGGCACCTTGGTTAAATGAGTGCTGATGGACCTCCTTATGGTTCACTTGGTAGTGTGAGTTGATTCTCAAAGGATGATGGGTTTCCATCTTGTAATATAATTTAAAAGATATTGGTCTTAAATGAAAATGGATTTCAAATGGAATGCCTTAAAAGGAAATGGATTTTTTTAAAGAAGTATTGGTGAATTTTGTCCAAGGGATTGATGTGAGAAAAGTGGCATGTAATTCCTGAAGGTACCATAGTTTACAGTAGAAGCAGATGGTTTTGGGATATAAAAATTTTCACTAATGATCGATATAACTATGTCATCTCTGGTGAATCATAACCTAATATAACTCCCAAGGATCTCATGTAAAGAAATTTAAGGACTAAATTAAATTGAAAAATACCTTGATCAATTTGAAGTCGTGTTCATATTTCATTCATTGATATTTCATCACCGATAATCATTTCTTGAAGGAACCAAAGAAAAATCCTAATAGATCATCCATATGTGCTTTGAAAGTCTATAGGAGCATCGATCATCAAATTTCGGGTGCCATCAGAGAGATCCAACAAAGCCATAGATGATCACCACACTGACAATCCTACAATCCATGAAGAAGAACATGGATCTGAGGCTCGAATCATATGATTCTCTCTCTAGGAAGTGAGAGATAGGATAGAGAGGCTCTCAACTGTTGTGCAATGAATAGTCATCTATATGAGATCCCCTTTCCTCATTATATAGTGAGATTCTAAAATACCCAAAAAAAGGTTCCCGACCCCTGGATATTTATTACCCACTATAAACAACATCTTATGAATTATTTAATGAGTCATAAATATCATTTATATTTTTATCACTTACTTTCAATATAATAAATATATTAGATGATAAAAACAATCCATTACCTCGACTCTTCAATCCCATAAATATTAAACAAACATTGAATTTTAAAATAATATTCGTTCATATAATATCTTTCCATGTATTTACTTTAATACTTGTAAATAAATTAAATAAATAAATTCAACTCCAATTATTCTATACTTGTATAATAATGAATTTATTTATTACTTGGAGACTGTATATTCTTTGACATATCTTGGACCCCATGGTGGGTCCCACCATGTCCCAAACTCCTATTCATCAAAATAGGAGAAACTTTTGAATATTCTTAATGTGTGACCCTCTAGTCCCTTATCTCGATAGTAGTAAATATTATTCACAAACCAGGAGTGGAGTCTAATAACTCATAAAGGCCCTTAAAGAGATAAGGTATAGTCATATCAATGACAACCTTTCCTACGAACACACGTTGTGTAATATAATATCTTTGTCTTGCGATATCTCATAAAGTAGGATGAAAATTTTGTGTTACCATACTTTCTTACTTATATTATTTTTTGACCCAACCGGATGGACTTACATTCTTCTACCATGACCATGGATTTAGTGAAGGTACTACCATCCTGATCAACTGGGTCTGAAATATCACTTCTTTTCGAAAGAGAAAAATTATTTCATGATCATTGAATTAATGACATACCACCAATGATGCACCCAATGCAAGCTGCCTCAATAAGAATTTGATGCCATAGTTTTTTTCTTGAATCAAATAACCTGATCAAATAATATACAATGATAATAATCTCAATTCATGAGACCATAACATGTGTTTTAGATAGGAACTACCAATGATACCTAAAACATGTGGTGTTCCTATTGGAAGTTCAGTCCACATGATTTCATCTTATTAAGATCACCAATTGCGAACTTCATTAGAAGAATTATCAATTCTTATGATCCCCCAACACCTAATAGTTAGACATCATCTGTTTCTAGCTAGTATGATGTATCTAGACCATAAGTTATTTGTTTAATATTAATGTTATATTATCTCGAGGTTCTCATTATAGACTAGGAATTGTTATAACCTTTATATATGAAAAATAATCTATGGAAATACCATGCAAATAATGGTCATAGAAATATCAATACTATTTTGGTAAATGAAAATCATGTATAACTCGCTGTATATATGATATTCTAATAAAAAAGTACTATTTATTTGGGTCTAGGGAACCCAATTTTACAACACTCTCACTTGAACTAGAACAAACTTGATAACAAAACTTATTATCTCTTACATGATAATATCATGCTTATACTGAGTTATGGATTTAGTCATTGCTCTTACCACGTCTTCACCTTATAACTAATCTTCTATCTGTAACCCTACCTCCTTGAGTACGACACATAAAGAGATTATATCTCCGAGCATATTTATTTTTTTCCATTATAAAAACTTAACATATTATATAGTACCACTAGTATAATTATAATAATTTCCAATATGATAAAAAATTACTTATTAGGTTCAATTCTAAGGACTTGAATAAATCATTACTTATTTTACACAACTTCTTTAGCTGCATCAGAAACTGCAACACACTCAGTAATTTTAATTATAGAAACCGATGCACCCGATTTGTGTATACATTTCCACATTCTTTATTGAAAATAAGAACAAGTCTTTAGAAAATACCTACTACTTAGTGGACAAATAATTTGATTTTGGTGATCTTGTTCATTTTAAGGTGGTTTCTGTCCAAACACACAAACTGGGGGGAAACTGAGCAAAATTTACAACTACATGACATGTACATATATACACGCCGTGTACAGTGAGACTTAGACACGGATGAGCTAGGACAAGTACATGCCCAAGTTACCAGAAGCATGTACATGTCGTGTACTAGAACTACACACCATTTATAGTATTCTATAAGCGGTTGGTGGTTGAGAAGAAGTCTACATGCCTATGTGGCCGGCTGACATGGACACTCCGTGTACATCATCTATACGCTGTGTCTTCCCTTCTAGAAGTGGTTGGTGGCTGATAAAAGAGAGTACATGCCATGTATGGCGACACTACACACCGTGTATACCCACCAACCAGGTGGTTCCGTGTTCCAAGTCAAAGATGGCATGTTAGGCCACCTACCGGTGGAGAAAAAGATGACAAAAGCGCGTTGAAAAAAGTACATGGTGTGTACTTTTGCCACACACCATGTACTTTTATTTTCTATAAATAGAGGCCTTGGCCTCTGGTTCAATGGAGAGGAAGAGGGGGGTTAAGGTCCGAAGGAAAGAAGCTCTACTGTCATGCTACCATCATTCAACTACTTCGCCATTCTACCATTATACCAAAGAGACAATCTCCCCTCGAAGTTTCTGCGATGATCACATCAGGTATTAAGAGTTCTGTTTTTATCTTTTCTTCTATGTGTAACTAAATACCTAGTGTGTTGGGGTTGTGGGAGATGAAAGATTTTTAATTTTGATTAGTTGTTATGAATGTGTTTGTTCTATTAACCTATTCTTATTCTTCTTTAATCACTTCATTTTATCACTAAAAATTCTGAGCCAAACCAAGGGCAGAATTTTTAGGGATTCAAAAGAAGAATAATGATGAATACTTTTATGATCATTGGAAGTATTAATCAACTAAAAAATGGACTACGACAAATAAAGAACTATGAAATACTGACTACCAAACCAAGGAGTCGGTTTCCTCAGATCTAGACATAAGTTTACTGGACCAAGGGAACCTTATTACAAATTAAAACCCAAAGTGTTGGGTTATTATAAACAAAAAAAACTCATAAGCAATTTTATTTAATAAAAAACCTCTTAAGAATCTACAACCCCAACAAATTTTCCTCCATATTTTCATCAAAACCAATTTATCGTATTTTCATTTATCCATTAATTAATTTTCTAAATAAATTTAAATCCAATTAGCTTTTTATCCAAACATTAAAAATTGACTCTAAATTCAGTACACTTCACTAAGACAAAAATAAAAACTGGATAAGAAAGAAAAAAATAACTTCTTTTTCCCTGTGGATCAACCCCTTACTGGTACTATACTCGTTAGGGTAAAACAATTTGGGACACCGATAACATACCTTTGGTAAAACGACTCACCAAATTTTGGCGTTGTTGCTGGGGAAATGAAAAGTTAATTTTGTTCTTGTTTTAATTAAGTTTGTATCAAATTTTAGTGGAAATAAAAATCATAAATTCCCAAAAAAATATCTTTTTTAATCTCATTTCTGTTTATCTTTCTTCTTACTCGTTTACACTTGGTGTGTTTAGTATTGTGTAGGTCCATAAGTGTATGAGCGACTACCTCACTTGTTCCAAGAATGATGAGTCATTTGGGTTTTTCCCAATTGACCCGGAATTCAAACAGATGCTCTTGAGGAGACAACAAGAACTCATGGAGGAGAACAACGAAAACAATCCCATGGCATAGAATGAAGAAGGAAATCTAGCTGCTGTTCAATGAGCTGGACAACCATTTGATCCGGATGACAACCGGAACCAACAAGCTCCACTTGTTACAGGGTATGGCCCGCAGCAGCTCCAATAGTTCCAACCGGATTAGATGCCATTTTTACAGCTAGGTTAGGGGTCGTACTTCACCACTCAGGAACAACAATACATACTGACACTGCTCCCCCAGCATCCACCTCCACGCCATACTCTCATAGAGTACGGACTGCCGTCTATTCATGGAGCTGAAGCGAGCATTGTCCGTCCACCAGTGCATACCCAACACTTCGAGATAAATCCTACCATTATGAAGGTAATACAAAATACCATTTATTTTGGTGGCCTACCCGGTGAGGACCCCAATTCTCATCTCTCTAATTTTCTGGAGGTCTACGACACGTTCCGCTAGCATACAGTGTCCACGAATGCCATTTGTCTTTGCCTCTTTCCCTTCTATCTAAGGGATAAGGTGAAAGAGTGTATTAAAGGTTTGCCACAATGATCTATATTAACCTAGGAGGAGCTATCCCGAGTATTCCTATCTATATACTTCCCACCCTCGAAGACGGTGACTCTGTGAAATAAAATACACAACTTCCAGCAGCACGACTCAGAGTCATTGTATGAATCATGGGAGCACTTCAAGGAGATGTTGCGTAAATGCCCACACCATGGACTCCCACTTTTAATGCAGGTCTAAAACTTTTACAAAGGACTGAAAATGAATACAAAGTCCATTGTAGATTCTTCTTCCGGGGGTACATTTATGAGTAAGTCTCCCGAAGAGATTTTCGAACTACTAAAAGACATGTCTGCCAACAACTTCTAATGGAATTTTGAGTGGGGCACATAAAAACGAGGTATACATAATATTTATTCCACAACTATGCTAGCTACCCAGTTGGACGTTGTGTCCAAAAAGATCAACACTCTCAATTTGAAGGGCACGTCCCAAGTACATGTGGAAAACCATCTAACATGCAGTGAATGTGGTGATAAACACATCATGGGAGAATGCCTAGGACCTATAGGTAGCCCTTCGACGAGCGAGGTGAGCTATATTTTCCAAAACCGAGGGCCAAACCAGTACCAACAATACCAGAACCTGACATGGCGTGATCAACAGAACACAGGCTGAGGCCAACAATAGCATAATCCTCCGCCCTAGCGACCGCACATCTACGGTAAGACTCCTTATCAGAACTAGTACCCGAGGCAACAACCACCCCAATATGGCTCTTATCAGCAGCAAGGGTATCAAAACCCTCACCCGCAGCAGCTGTGACATCCACCACCTCCACCGGCTACACAACCACCTCAGCAGGAGAATACCTCAAGGTTAGAGGATCTCATGAACAAATTTATATCTACTGCTAAGACCAGATTCCAGAATAAGGAGGCTTCTATTCAAGGCTTGAAAAAGAAAATTGGCTAGCTGGAAAACAAACTCTCAGGGAGGAAACATGGTACACTACCGGGTAACACTAAAAAGAACCTGAGGGAGGAGTCCAATGTCATCACACTGCGGAGTAGAAGGAAGCTACACCAGAACCCACCAGCATAGCCAGGTGCACCTACACCCTCTGCTGATGACGAAGTTACAGTTACAGACCCCTCCTCATCTAAAATCCCACTGAAGGAGGATTCACAGAGAAAAGTAAAGGAGGTTGTCAAACCCTTTGAGACTACCTTACCATTCCCAAAGAGGATGAAGTAGAGAAAGATGGACCACCAGTTCAGAAAATTCATGGACGTTTTCAAGAAACTGCACTTCAATATTCCATTTACAGAGGAACTGAAAGAGATTCCCACTTATGTGAAATTCATGAAGGAGATCCTCTCCAACAAAAGAAAGATGAAGGATCTAGGCACCATTGCACTGACTAAGGAGTGTTCATCGGTCGTCCAGCATTCGATTCCTCCCAAACTCCAGGATCTAGGTAACTTCATTATTCCATGCACTATTGGACCATGTGTGTTTGGGAAGGCCCTCTGTGACTTAGGGGCCAGTGTCAATATCATGCCCCTCAGAGTTTTTAAGAAGTTAGGACTCAACGATCTAAAGCCTACCCGAGTACCCCTTCAACTTTCCAACCGATCCATCACATATCCGAAGGGGCTACTAGAGCGAATGCTGGTCAAGGTGTGTAGGCTAATCCTCCTTGCAGATTTCATCATCCTTGACATGGAGGAAGACTAAGAGGAACCTCTCATTTTGGGAAGGCCTTTCTTAGCCACTGGGAAGGTACTGATCGATGTGCACCAGGGGGAGTTAATTTTTCTGGTATGAGATGACAGAGTCTCCTACAATGTCCTCAAAGCCATCAAGCATGCATCATTGTTAGAGCATGATGGATGTTTTGTAGTGACCACTATGGATGAACACTTGAGAAAATAAGCGGATGATCTGGTATGTTCTTTTACCTCAAATGACTTGGTTATTCTAGACATTCAACCAGACGAAGCACCAGAGGACCTGAAATTCCTGGAAGGCCAGGATAGCCACTACTATCAACGTGCAGTTATACCCGATATTCTGGAGTGGGAAAAGGTGCAACAAATTGTACCTTCGATTATAAAGGCACCTAAACTTGAACTGAATCCTCTTCCATCTTCTCTTAAGTACAGGTATTTTGGAGACAATCAAACATTTCCTGTCATACTTAGTGTAACACTGTCACAGGAGTAGAAGGATGCACTTCTACAGGTTTTGAAATAGCTCAAGCATGCTATTGGGTGGATAGTTGCAGATTTGAAAGGCATCAGCTTTACTATTTTCACCCACAAGGTGCTTCTTGAAGAAGGTGCAAAGCAATATCGGCAACCACAGTGATGCCTGAACACCCCCATGAAGGAAGTTGTGAAGAAAGAGGTAATTAAGTTGTTGGATGCATGCAACATTTATCCCATCTCGGATAGTTTGTGGGTGAGTCCCCTACAAGTGGTACCCAAAAATAAGGGTATCACTGTGATTTCAAATGATAAGAACGAGCTCATCCCCACACGCACTGTCACGGGATGGAGAGTTTGTGTGGACTATAAGAAGATGAATGACGCCATGAGGAAAGATCATTTCCCCCCTACCCTTCATGGATAAGACGTTAGAGAGACTAGTGGGGCAAAAATTTTACTACTTCCTCGATGGCTATTCCAACTAAAATCAGATTTTCCATTGCTTCAGAGGATCAAGAGAAGAGCACATTTACTTACCCCTATGATACGTTTTCTTACCGAAGGATGTCATTTGGCATATGCAACGCCCCCGCCACCTTCCAGCACTGTATACTGGCTATCTTCCATGACATGGAGGAACAGATCCTGTAGGTATTCATGGATGATTTTTCCATTTACGGAAAATCATTCACCACTTGCTTGCGGCACCTGGAGATAGTTCTGGAAAGATATGAGAACACTAACCTAGTTTTGAATTAGGAAAAGTGTCATTTCATGGTACAAAGTGGAATCGTCCTTAGCCACAGAATCTCGATGAAAGGGATAAATGTGGACCCAACAAAGATAGAATTCATTTCATGACTTCCTATTCCAACTTCTGTCAGATCCATCTGTAGCTTCCTGGGGCATGCTTGTTTCTACAGGTGGTTTGTCTGCAAATTCTCAAAGATAGCCCAACCCCACACCAACCTTTTGACCAAGGATATCATATTTGAGTTCGATGATCCATGCACCACAACTTTTGAGCACCTGAAGCAGAACCTGGTAGAATCTCCAGTAATGGTTTCTCCCAACTGGGAGGAATGATTTGAAGTGATGTGTGATGCCAGGGACTACGCAGTAGGAGAAATCTTGGGCCAGTGACTTGACTGAATTTTTTGACCTATATATTATGCCATCAGAATGCTCAACGAGGCACATATGAACTAAACCACCATAGAAAAGGAGATGATAGTAGTGGTGTTCACTTTCATCAGGTTCTGTTCTTACTTAGTGCTATCTAAAGTTATTGTTTACACTAACCATGAAACACTCATGTACCTGCTGAACGAGAAATATGTGAATCCATGATTGATCTGATGGATAATCCTCCTAAAAGAATTTGATCTGGAGATCTGAGACAAGAAAGGGAGCGAGAATGTTGTTGTTGATCATATATCCCGCCTAGAGCTGCCTCATTTGGAGGAGGAAGATCGAGAGATCAGGAAGGATTTCCCTGATGAGCACCTCTTTTTAGTCAACAAAACACATAAACCTTGGTATGCTGATATTTCTAATTTTCTGGTTACAGGTGTCATTCACCCCGACCTATCCTTCTAGCAAAGGAAGATATTTCTCTCTGATGTCAAGAGGTACTTTTGGGAAGATCCTCTTCTGTTCCGATCCTGTAGAGATGGGTTGATCCGTCATTACATCTTGGAAACTGAAGTTCATGGAGTCCTAGAATTTTGTCATGCCTCACCAATTGGGGGACATCATGGGCCTGATCGTACAATAACAAAGATCTTGCAGTCTGGTTTTTTTGGCTCACCATGCATAGAGATGCCTGAGCCTTTTTTTCCTATTACGATCGATTCCAGAGAACAGGTAATGTGGGATGCCGTGCTGAGATGCCCCAACACCCCATCCTGGAGATCGAGATCTTCGATGTTTGGGGTATAGATTTCATGGGACCATCTCCCCCATCTTTCGGGAACACTTACATCTTGGTCTAGATCGACTACATCTCTAAATGGGTGGAAGACGCTGTTATAGAACACGACATGGCCATGGTAGTCATGGGATTTTTAAAGAAACATATTTTCGGTAGGTTCGGCGTTCCCCATGTACTAATCAGCAATAGAGGGACCAACTTCAACAACACATTGATGAAAGGAGTACTGTCGAAGTATGGAGTGAAGCATTGTATGGGGACGCCATATCATCCCCAAACTAGTGGACAAGTGGAGATCTCCAATCATGAGCTCAAGCAGATTTTGGAAAAAATAGTGAACACTTCGAGGAAAGACTGGTCCAAGAAGCTAGACGATGCTTTGTGGGCATATCAGACTGCTTTCAAAACACCAATAGGGATGTACCCATTCCACCTCATCTATGGAAATCCATGCCATCTACCGGTAGAGTTGGAGCACAAAGCCTATTGGGCCGTGAAGGCCCTAAATTTTGATCTAAAGGTAGCTGAAGAGAAGCGTAAGTTCCAACTGTCGGAACTTAATGAAATCCAATTAGAGGCATATGAGAACACCAAGCTGTACAAGGAGAAGACAAGAGCAATCCATGACCGAATTATTTCATGAAAAACCTTCCAATTCGGTGATCAGGTACTCCTTTTTAACTCTCATCTTCAATTATTCCCAGGGAAGTTAAAGTCAAGATGGTCGGGACCATTTTGGGTCATACGAGTATTCCATCATGAAGCGGTGGAAATTTCTAGAGAGTATGGTCAACAATTCAAGGTGAACGGAAAATGGCTAATGATTTACCATCACATGGAGGACACGGTGGGAATGCTGTCCACCATGCATCTCAGGTACACATAGGTAAGTCGGTCGAGCCAACGACCTAAAACAAAGGCGCTTCCTGGGAGGCAACCCAGTGGATACACATCGTGTACCACTTATCCACACGGCATGTACTAATTACTTTTCATTTATATTCTTACTGTATTATAAATATGTAGGTTAACTAAGTAATAAACAGGGATGATGATGGTGCCGATGGTAAGGTCACTAAAGTTTATCCGAGTTGTCACCGGTTCGAATCCCTCCCGACCTACCTTTGGCACAAGGTTCCTCCTTTTTCTCTTCGTGTTTTCTTACATGGAGTGTGTGGTATTTTTCATATTATATATATATATATATATTCTTATAAGAAAACCCATGATGGGGATGAATCGATTGGTCAAGGTCGTAACCCAGTTCTAAAAGACTCAGGTTAGAATCCTGACAATTGCCCCATTTCCATCATTTATCCTTTTAATAAAACCACATGGCATGTCTTTCGATATATTCCATGTGCACCATGTTTTCATTACTTAAATAAAAGGATTTTCAACATAAAGAAATACATGTGGGTGAAGTTTGCAGATTGGCAGAGTTTCAGCCCTGGATCTAAAAGACTCGAGTTCGAACTCGGTTAATCTCCCTGCTTCATCCCTTTTTGTATAATTAAAAACCAAACATCATGCATTACCTTCCTCCCATGTAGTATATTTCTTATACATTAAATATATTTAAATAATAAATAGGAGTAGCAGTACAACCTTTGCTCCAGTGGTTGAGGGCTTCCGTTCGGAACGGCCGATCGCCGGTTCGAATCTTGCCCCAAGCACTGGACTAAAGGCTGTACTTCTCTTTTTCCAATTTTAGAACACACGACATGTATTTCCTGATACATTATGTGTATAGTTTTATTTTTAAATTATGTGTGTATATATATATATATATTATTTTAATTATTAATATTAATTATTATATAGTTTACTATAATAATTATATATATCTTTATATATATATAACCTATTAAAAAAATACAGACAAAGGAACCTTATACTCACTTATTGGTTTGTGAACCCTACCTAACTAAAGGAGATGGTGGTGATGAGACCATTTGATAGAGTTTTTTGAGGATGCTTTTACACTGAGCTTAATTTTGAATATCATGCACTGTTATTTAAAGAATTTAGCCTCCTTTTTCAAGCCTCAAAGTTATTTTTCACATATTTATCTACCAACCCTTATCCACATAGACATATTATCCTTATTTAAAAGCCCTCATGATTTTTGTAAATCAATTTTATAAATTAGAGAAATAGATTTCTTACAAACCTATGGATAGAGTGTATATATCTTTGATCGAGCATAACTTTGATTTAAAATTCTTGAGTGTTGAATATATTATTGGTGAGGTAGATCATCAAGTGGCTTGCTTATTTTTGAAAGGTTGAAACGTGTGTTTAAAGGAGGATGAAAGTAGTTAATTAAATAGTATATGAGGCATGATTATAATATCTTATGAATTGAAATAGTTTTGTACCTTTTTAGAATTTTTTCCTATAACTGTATCATTTACATTTATGATTAACTGAATTCCTTACTTTTTAAAATATAGACTCTTTTAATTAGATGTTGAGATTTTCTTGAGGGCAAGCAAATGACTAAGTATGGGGGAGTTTGATGCACCCGATTTGTGTATACATTTCCATATACTTTATTGAAAATAAGAACATGTCTTCAGAAAATTCCTACTACTTAGTGAAAAAATAATTTTATTTTGGTGATCATGTTCATTTTTAGGTGATTTTTGGCTAAACACACAAACTAGGAGAAAACTGAGCAAAATTTACAACTACACAGTGTGTACATATATACACGCCATGTACAGTCAGACTCAAACACGGATTGGCTAGTACAAGTACATGCCCAAGTTACCAGAAGCATGTACACATAGTGTACTAAAACTACACACCGTGTATAGTATTATAGAAGTAGTTGGTGGTTGAGAAGAAGTCTAGATGCCCATGTGGTCAGCTAACGTGGACATGCCGTGTACATCATCTATATGTCATGTCTTCCCTTCTAGAAGCGATTAGTGGCTGATAAAAGATAGTACACACCATGTATGGTGGTGCTACACACCTTGTATACCCACCTACCAGGAGACACCGTGTTTCAAGTCGAAGACGGTGTGCTAGGCCACCTACCGGCAGAGAAAAAGATAACAAAAACGCATTGACAAAAGTACACAACGTGTACTTTTTCTACACACCGTGTACTTTTATGTTCTATAAATAGAGTCCTTGGCCTCTGGTTCAAGGGAGAGGAAGAGGGGGGGGGGGTGAAGGTTCGAAGCAAAGAAGCTCTGATACCATGCTACCATCATTCAACTACTTCACCATTCTACCATTCTACCAAAGAGCCAATCTCCCCTCAAAGTTTCTGCGATGATCACTTCCGGTATCGAGGGTTCTATTTTTATTTTTTCTTATATGCGTAACTAAATACCCATTGTGTTGGGGTTGTGGGAGATGAAAGAGTTGTAATTTTGATTATTTTTTATGAATGTGTTTGTTCCACTAACCTCTTCTTATTCTTCTTTAATCACTTAATTTTATCACTGAAAATTCTGAGCCATACCAAGGGTAGAATTTTTAGGGATTCGAAAGAAGAATAACAATGAATACTTTCATGATCATTGGACGTATTCATCGACTCAGAAATGGACTAATCCAAATAAAGAACTGTAAAACACTGACTACTGGACCAAGGAGTTTGTTTCCTCAGCTCTAGACATAAGTTTACCAGACCAAGGAAACCTTGTTATAAATTGAAACCCAGAGCGTTGGGTTATTATGAACAACACAACCTCATAAGTAATTTTATTTAATAAAAAAACTCTTAAGAATCCATAAACCCAATGCATTTTAATCTATATTTGCATCAAAACCAATTTCCCATATTTTCCTTTATCTGTTAAGTAATTTTCTAAAGAAATTTAAATCCAATTACCTTTTTATACAAACATTAAAAACCAACTCCAAATTTAGTAGACTTCACTAAGACAAAAATAAAAACCGGATAAGCAAGACAAAACAACTTCTTTTTCCCTATGGATCGACCCCTTACTAGTACTATACTTGTTAGGGTAAAACAATTTGGGACACCGATAAGAAACCACTGTCTTGAATGATCTTATCTTGATCATCACCTTAGCCTGAATGCAATATTAGATCATGTTGATCTAAAGGAATATGAGTTTGTTCCCCTTTAAAACTTTTCCCCCTCCTATCCAAATACCAGGAACATATCTCTTGTACTCTCTCAAGTACAATTAGATTGTTCTGACTACTTCTCGTGCAGTACTCCTGGATAATGATATTTTTCTATTAAAATGTATATGTTGGAAATAGCATATCTTATACATAGAATGACATATATGATTGATCAAACACAAAATCATATGGAGTTATACTCACCAAATTAATCTTTTTATATGTATTTTTGGAGATATTTATTCCATGTTCTATTGATAACAATTTTCTCTTTAATTTTTATAACTTTTATTTCAATAACTTTTCAATATATGTACTTTTGACTTGGTCTAAACAATCCATCAGATCTACCTCAATAGATATTATTACCTAAAACTTAGGTTCCTACATTAAGTCAATATTCAGAGAATTACTTTCACTCTTGATATTAACTAATTTTAATACCAATAAATGTTTTTCAAATGTTACTAAACATATCTTACTTGGAAAATCATGCCACTCCCAATAACCTCTTGCTGACACATGGAAAATTAATTTCAAATGAACATTCTAGTATATTTTTGATTACTTACATCTTTAACAATATTTTAGTAACTTTTACCACATGTTGAAATTCTTTGGTGTTACCAAGCATCATTGGATGCATCATATAGACACCTTCCAAGATTGGTGGTCTTGACATCCAATTCCAAATAAGATAATCACATAAAGTATCCATGGAAATTAAAATTATAATGGATTTAGGAATGATGAATTTGTGTAACCAATAAAGCCTTTTTGGAACCAATTTTGTACCACCCATGTAATATTTATCTTGAATACCACCATAGTGTTAATATTTGAAATATTCAAAAACTAAGCACCTATACTTTGATACAAAAAATCCATTATTGAATTTTAATTTAAATTTTCAATATTAGATCATTTCCATTTATTTATTCCTTATAGGATCAATTATTCTCAATGAATAATGAATCAACAGATGTGGTGAATATAAAACCATTACCATGGTTTTATTCTTTCTATGCATTTTGTTTCTCTGGAACATTCCTTTTCCACAATGTCTTGTGGAATTTGTTCCCATGCCAACTACTTATGCATCTTCGACATTTACTAAATCCAAATTAATATTTCTACCACTATCTAAAATAAATATGTGATATCTTTTATAGAAATATAGTATATTACTTGATTATAACTTTTCTATCATAGGTATTTATATAATATCCTTAGAAAAACTTTGGGATAATTAATTTAGATGCACATTGTGTTTTTCTTGATGCATGTTTTTTTATATTGTTAATAAAAACTTTGCATCTAAACACATGTTCTTATAGAAAATTGATTTATATTATACTATAACTCATATTATATCCATTTTTAATTATAGTTGGAATATTGTTATGGGACAACATCACTATTTGTGAAGCATGTATCAAAAAATGATGGAAGTTTCTGATATGATTTTTAGTTTCAACATTGAATCTCATTTTACTTACACCATGAATCTGATGCATATAAATAAATATGTATTTAGGAATTACTTGAAACTACATTTTATTTATCAATGTTAGTATGAAAGACTCGTCATTGATCCTCCTTGTCGACATCATAGCTTTTATTAGTATTAAGAAATGTGTATTTAGGAATTACTCCACGTTATATTTTAATGATTAATGTATAATTGGTTAAGATACTCTTCGACACATGGGCCTGAATCCACTCATATATTTTAACCATACATATTTCATACTTCACTTTTATATTAAATAAAACTCTAAATTAATCTTATAAAGTATATAATTTTACCTCTAGATTAACCTTGGAATAGTTTATGCTCTCTAGCTGAAAAAATTCCAAAAGCTTTATGGATCACCTTTATTTCTAAAGGTTTATTTGTCCAAAACCAAATAAGTATATGTGTCAATAATACCTAAGGTATTTAACTCCAAAGAGTCAAAAAATCTATACATGGAATATCCTTGATAATTACTTTTAGTTTTACTAGACAAAGAATTATCTTTCCACAACTGGGTATAACTGAGTCTTACATTTTATATTAATTAGTTATTTCCAATGATTCAAGAATCAATGATCCATTAGTTGAGAATTAGACATCACAAACAACATTCATTCCAAAACTGGAATAATGTCTCGTTGTTTCTAATGGACACGTGAGATAAATGTAATGTTAATACTCAATAAAATATCATGTAGAATCATTAATCTTGGAAATTAGAAGTTGTGTAATTCTCACCACTGATTTAGGAATCACCCTTTCTTATCTTCTAGGAGAATTCACCTTACTTCATCTAATGTTTCTATTCTTAATTGGTTATTTTATTTAATTATACATATGCGATAGGCATATTGTATTTAATATGCAAGAAGTACGAAAAATACATCACATACAATGATGAATATACCTGAAGAAGAAGCAACTACTTACTTCTAAAATTTAGTTTATTTCATTTTATCTTCTATATAATTATATCATGGTATTCGAAGAAAATAACCTTTTATATAATGATCAAACCCCTTTTATTTAAAGGACTTTGTGAATGTGCCTTTGGTATCTCACTTCCTATTTTCCTTTTTGCCTTGTATTTCAACTTGTTCACCATAATAAATAAAGATTAATATTTATTTAAGTTCTTATTATCTCAGAGAACCATTACCTAAAAGGAAATGAAGCATTTTTCTCCATATGATCATTTTTAAATATTAAATGAATTTGGAGTAATTTGGTGAAAAAATATAAGAAAGGGATGTATTAAAATACCACGATCCATCTTTTAATTTTACACATATTAAATTTAATCATCACCCATTCATATCTCACTTAACTTTCTCCTAGAAATATTCTAAGTGATGAGACAACATGTAAAATCATTATTCTTCTCATGTTGTATCCATAGCTCATTGGTCATTGAGAAAAATATTATGATTTAAATATCAAATTCAACATACATAAGCCACCTGTAAGTAAATTTTCACACCCTTTCTTCCTGAGGTGGATTAACCAGTAGTGGAGAATCTAGGACATAGAATTTCTTATATCACAGTACTTTGTGAAAACACCTATACTTATCTTGGAAACTCATGATAGTTTGGACATGTTATTTGTATGAATTAATCACATTGTATCTAGGGTATTTCTTTCCATTGTACTAAAAAATTAAACACTAGTGGATTAGTAATTTTATCTTGATTATTGATTTGACATTGCTGATTAATTAAATCATTAAACTGTTGGAGTTGGTGGCCTAAAACCAACTACTTTGTACTTTATTCATTAAATAAACATCTTATCACATCTTGATTGTTCTTCTGTGTGACAATGAATGTGATAATGTCCCAAGGATAGTTGTTTCATTAAAGGGTCATAGCGGATCCCTGCTATGATAAGAACCCGGAAGTTCCATAACATTGTTCTTGAATATATGTTCTATGGCCGAATGATGTTATTTGAGGGACACAAAAAATACAGGTTATTAGGGGTTAAGACTCATAAAACATTGAGGCACCTTCTCATGGTGTGTACCCTTGGTAATATCCAGGAGGATATTATGAGAATGAGACCCGCCAGTAGGAAATCCACATTTCATAGTGTCATTGGATGTTCCTATATGCGAATGTGTGTATTGGTCCTTAGACTTTAAGAATATTATTAATGGGTATTACAACTCGCGCACTTAGATTTATTGACGAAAACTGTGACGACACACTATTCGCAGTGAGGTAGGATACATTGGGTGCGCCATGAGTAATATTGAATTAATAGATAATGCGAGAAAGGATTTGTCCCTTATGTTCCATAACGGAAGTAGATATCTCAGGACCTTTTATGGAATTGATATAGCCTAAATAAATCCATAGCCATGGTAAGGTATGGGAGAGTTCAATACTGGAAAGTCAAAGAAAGAATAATCAAGCACATGGGTTGATGGCACTAGCATGCAACCCACTTGATTCGAGATATCGTGACAAAGGGATTATATTACACAGTAAACGTTCATATGAGGTGACACGTCATTGCGGCGTTAACTTCTTTCTCTATGGGTGCCTTGGCGTGTTGCTAGATGCTAACCTTGGACTTTAGGCACTCTCTACCTAATGCCACTAAGAAAGGGGCCTAGAGGGTCACACACTAAGTTTGTCCATGTATCTCAGTTAAATATTAATTTAACAAGTTAAATAAATATTATTCCCGACTATGGTTTAATAATTATTTAAGGATGCCTGATCACATTTATTTCGATACTAGTTATTCGAGAGAATATATTGTGGGTGAAATAATATATTTATTAGCGAGTAATGTAGTTACATTTATTTAAGAAATAAATATCCATTACTCAAGGTCTAATAAATTTGGTGGAGGAAATAAAGGAAAATAAAAGTACACGTCGTGTATATTAAATATACACGTCGTGTAGTTTTGTGGAAAACGAGTACACGCCGTGTATTAATGATTACACGCCATGTAGTTTTTCCAGTCGGGTTTTTAAGGATATAATATTATTTTATTAAATGATATTTATTATCAGTGTGGGCACATGTCAAGGAATTAATAATTCGACATGAGGTTTTCAATAAGAGTTAATGAAATAAATAAAATGCGTAATGCGTATATTTATTGTCATAACTCTATAACCTCAAACATGATTATAAATATTCTCACAACACCAAAACTTTTCAAGAGAGAATCGTTGTGCACAACAATTATAGAGAATTCTTTCAAGGCCGAAAGAACTCCTTCCTCCAAGAACGCTCTCAAGACCGAGAGACCAAGGCGATCGAAGGCGGACATCGCAAGCGAAGGTTCTTCCGCACTAGCACCCAGAGATCCCTTCGGCAACGTCCGTAGATACGCGGCACACGTGTGGATCACCGCTAGAGGAATCCTACACTTGGATTCTATGACGCAACGACAGATCACATCAGATCATGACCAGAGACATCAACGAAGAAAGAATTCCACTAAGGTAATTCTTGTGAATTAATTAAATAAATTATAACCAATATATGATGATCCTATCTCTATGGTTCCAGGATTCCATCTTAAGTTTTTCATTCTTCGTTCTATTCTGAATATTGGGCGTTTTAAATCGTGACAAATCTCGGATTGAACATTGTTTAACGTTAAAATCAAAGTTGGGAAAACTCCCACCAACGTGCTTCCACTATGAACGGAACCTACAAGTGGTATTAGAGGGGTAATATCATTGATTATAATTATTTATTTTTTCATTGGTGATCTACACATTAAATAATTTAGTTGTTTCAATTCAAGTTAATCGTTCTTTAAATATGAATCTCAAGATCTGTTCCTCCACTATCGTTTCTCGTTCACCATACAGAAACAAAATTTTCTTTTATTTTTTGATTAAAATAAAATAGAGGATCTCATCTGAAGAAGACAAACGTTTCTGTCCGTACAACACCAGAATACACGACGTGTATTCAGAAGTACACACCTTATAGTCTAGGTTCATGCATTGGACTGGTCTGCCAAATCAGGCTGTGTATTGATCCTATCTAAGTCATTTATGACACCGTGTGTTGACCAGGAACAGGTAGCACATGGTTTCTAGATTACACGCCTTGTGGTCTAAAAGAACACACCGTGTAGTCCCTTCAGGTTAGGGTTGGACCGTGTACCCCGTACATGGTTTTCCTGGCTGGAAACCGTGTAACATGGAAACTAAACGGTGTGTGTCCCACTGAACATGCCGTGTACTCTGAAAATTTCTGAAGTACATTAACACACCATGTCCCCGGGCATGTACTTCGGATGGACGGTGAAGAAAAGTACACACCGTGTAGTTGGAACTACATACCGTGTACTCACCCAAATTACGCAGATTTATTAAAATTTATTATTATATTATACAAACCCTTGATATGTGTACCATAGTGCAGCTGTAAAGCTCATGCACAACACGTGATAGGGGTTATATATATATGAGTTTAATTTAACATCTGCATAATAAATGAGAATTCACCGGGTTGCCTCCAAGGTACAAGTTACATACAAGGATAATTTTAAATGAATTTATTTGTTTAAAATTATGATGGATGAGAATCTCAAGGAAATTCAGAAAAGGATTTAAGATAACAGGATTGATTAATTAAAGATAAATAATTGATTCGAGCATGATTTATCTTAAGCAAAAATGATTAAAGAATTGAATGCTAGTTTTATTTATGCATAAATATCATTGCATGTATGGATGATCATGAGCTAGACCAAGACCTTTGTATGTGAATGGTTTCTTTTAATTAATTTATTTAAATTAAATTTGTTGGCCTGATATCCATCTCCTCATTAATATGTTGGGTCTTCGTGCCCAAGGATTATTTTATGTAAAAACCCCATTTTACCCCTCACCTGCATGTGAATGCATATGTAATGGATGGAGCTCCCAAGATAGTGGAGGTGGCTCAAGTCCAGATCCAAGGTGAAACCAATCCAAGGAGATACAAAGGTGGACAGATAGAAAGATGTAAACATGAACCTGAAAGGTTCAAGGTGTTTCTACCCTAGGTCTTGGGTTATTTTATCAACCGCTAGATAAACTAACCAATAGAAAATCTCATGATCATACCATTTATTTTATTTCTGTCAGTTTCATGGTTTATTTATTGTGGGTGTGTTGTCACGATCACAAAATTATTGAATTAAACAAGCATGCAATATGGAACTAAAATAAAAACCATCTTATGCATAAATATTATCTTAGACATGGTTAATCACTTAAGTATATCCCACTTAATATTAACAAGTATGTAATCAAATATAATAAATTGGAAATTTATGTATAAGGATAAAATCCATCAAAGAAATATTAAGTCGGTATAGCCTTCCATAATCTTGGTTAGAATCGAACCATAGTTCAAAGTGCTTGACAAACCCTAGTTGGGGTGCTTTCAATTATCGGGGAATTATAATTCAAGGTTTTGGGTTGACTTGACTTGGTTCACATCAAGGGTTTACTACCACAGCAGGACTTGGTGTGACCAAGAGGCAAATGTTGAGGAAATAAAAAAAAGGATTTCAGGATTGGGGAGTCCACTCAGCAGATCAAGGAGCTGCGAGTTAAATGCAGTTGGCATTTATAATGCCTACCTAAAAACCCTTCATGTTGCTTGACCAACCCTAGTTGGGGTAATGCGAAGGGCAGTATGGATCCTTTCCAATAGAATATTCAGGAAACATAATATTTCGAAGTCAATGGTTAGGGCTATTGAATTTCGATAAAATAGTGGGAGACTAATAAGTATTCATTTATTTATTTGTCTCAGTTTTGTAATAAAGTACTAAACCTTTACTCATCTTAATTTGTAGAAACTACAAGAAAATGACTTTAAAAATATCATTGCGAACCATAATCGAGAAGGAAAACCTTCTCACCAGCACCAATTTCCAAGAGTGGAAGAGGCATTTACACGTCATCCTTCGCCATGAAAGGAAATTGTATTTGCTGGAAGAGCTTATTCCAGTTGCACCTCGGAAATAGGCCAGTGATGAGGAATTATCTCTCTATATGAAACACATGGACGATGCCACAAATGTCCAGTGTTTCATGCTATCGGCCAGGTCCAATGAGCTCTTGAAGTAACATAAAAACATGGACGCGTATAACATGACGTCTCACCTTAAGGATCTCTACCAAGAGAAGGCGATACAAGAGTGATATGAGAACTAAAATTCTTTGTTTACAACTAATCTTGGAGAGTCCGTGCTAGCTGGACCTCATGTAGTCATTCTTATTGGCTATATTGAATTCCTGGACATCTTAGGGATTAAATTCCTGGATGAGTTGCATACAAATCTCATCCTATCATCACTTACCAAGACCTTCTCTGACTTCCTTGTCAATTATAACATGAGTGGTAATGAGAAGAGTCTATCAGAGCTTCTGACCTTGATTCTCCAGGTAGACAAGGACATGGGTCGTGAAAAACCCACAGTCCTTATGGTGAACAAGAAAATAAAGGACAAGAAAAAGGGGCCAAAGACTTAAAAACGGTCTGAAGCCCCTGAGCACCATCCCTCCAAGAAGGGGAAGATCCAGAGGCAGGTCAAGGAACGGGAGGCGGTGTGTTTTTCATGTGGCAAGCATGGCCACTGGAAGAGGAACTGCACCCAGAAGCATGGGGACGCTAAAGGTGCATTCGTTATCGAGTGTAATCTTTCCATTTCTACACATTGGGTATTAGATACAACTTGTGGGGCTCACATCTGTATTCAAATGTAGGAACCAAGTAGATTTAGAAAGATTGCTAGAGCAGAGGTGGATCTTCGAGCTGCCAATGGTGCAAGGATGGCTGCGTTGGCTATTGGGGATTACCACCTCTCATTACCGACTGGAATTATTTTGGTTTTACATAACTGTTATTATGTGCCTATTATTACCAAGAACATAATTTCTGTATCTTGTTTGGATATGGATGAATTTATTTTCATGTTTGGAAATACGAGTTTTCTCCTTTATAGGAACAACGTATGTTATGGTATGGAACATTTAAATAATGTTTTGTATGTATTAAATTAATAAAACCAAGTGTTGGAAATTGATAACGAAACAAACTCACATGACTCATACATCACCCAGTTGTGGCATCACTGTCTCAGTCATGTGAACGAGAAGCGCTTGACAAAGCTCTTCCAAGATGGCTATTTAGAATCTACTAAGCTAAAACCACTTGATAGATGTCATGCTTGTTTACAAGGAAAAATGACCAAGCCACCTTTTGGTGGACAAAGTGAAAGGGCCACAGAGCTTCTAGGATTGGTACACACGGATGTGTGTGGAACATTTCCAGTAGAAGCTAGAGGTGGATATTCTTACTTCATTACTTTTACTGATTATTTGAGTAGATATGGATATGTCTACTTAATGATGTATACTTCAGAGTCCTTAGAGAAATTTAAGGAATTCAAGAATGAAGTATAGAATCAGCTTGGTAAGAAGATACAGAAGCTTCAATCAGATCATGGTGGAGAATATCTGAACCAAGAGTTCATCGATCTTCTACGAGAGTCTGGGATTCTATCTCAGCTCACTCCTCCTTATACACCACAGTGGAATGGTGTTAGTGAAAGGAGGAACCAAACCTTGTTGGAAATGGTGAGGTCTATGATGATTCATGTGGATATTCCATTATCCTTTTTGGGATATGCATTACAAACTGCAACATACACATTAAACCGAGTACCAACTAAGGCGACAAATGGAATTCCATCTGAGTTATGTAATGGAAGGAAACCCACTTTGTCGCACACACGTGGATGGGGATGCGAGATGTTTGTTAAGTCCTTCTCAGGCAACAAACTAGCACCCCGGGGTAGGAGGTGTATATTTATAGGATATACCAAGGAAACTAAAGAATATTACCTATATAACCCTTCAGACAAGAAAGTGACTGTCTCCAGACAATCCGTCTTTCTTGATAGGGATCACATCCTCAAGAAGGATAGTGGGAGAAAGATTGACTTTAATGAAGTTGATGCTCAAGATACAAAGGAGTTGGTAAAGGAACAAGTTCTACAGGTCCCCGTGGAAGAGGTTCCAGAAACACAAGTACTGCATAGGAGCTCAAGAGAGGTAAGGGAACCGGTGATATTTGGTTTCCTAGTCACCGAGGATGGTGAATCATTATTGTTGGATAATGATGAACCTATCTCCTACAAGGAAGCAGTACAAAGCTCAGATGCTGCAATATTTCTAGAAGCTATGAATTTTGAGATGGATTCCATGTATCAGAACCAAGTCTAGATTCTGGTCGATGAGCTAGTTGATGTAAAGCACGTTGGATGAAAATGGATATTCAAGAGAAAACTGGACATGGAAGTTCAAGTTAGCACCTATAAAGCAAGGCTTGTGGCTAAAGGATTCAGACAACATCAAGGAATTGACTATGATGAAACCTTCTCGCCAGTTGCCATGTTTAAATCCATAAGAATCATACTTGCCATAACAGCTTACCATGACTATGAGATTTGGAAGATGGATGTCAAAACATCATTCCTTAATGGGAACCTTCATGAAGATGTCTATATGACACAACCGGAAGGGTTTGTGACACCAGGTGAAGAAAAATGGGTTTGAAAGTTGCAGAAATCCATTTATGGATTAAAGAAAGCATCCAGGTCATGGAACATTCGATTTGATGAATCCATAAAGGAATTTGGGTTCATAAGAATGAATGTGAGCCACGTGTTTATAAGAGGTTTAATGGTAATGCGATCATTATCCTAGTAGTATATGTTGATGACATATTGCTTATTGGAAACGACATACCAGTCTTACAGTCAGTTAAGGACTGGTTGAACAAGTGTTTCTCTATGAAGGACTTGGGTGAAGCAGCCTACATTCTAGGGATCAAGATCGTTCGTGATAGATCTAAGAGGCTACTTGGACTAAGTCAGAGTACATACATTGACCAGATACTAAAGAGATTTAGTATGGAACAATATAAGAGGGGATTGGTTCCAGTGTCACATGGGCTACATCTTTCTAAGAAAATGTGTCCTCAGACACAACAAGAGAAAGATAGAATGAGTAAGATCCCATACGCTTCGGCTATAGGATCCATCATGTATTCCATGTTATGTACCAGGATAGATGTTGCCTATGCACTGAGCATGGTAGGAAAATATCAAGCAGATCTAGGAGAACAACATTGGAATGTTGTTAAGACTATCCTTAAGTATCTAAGAAGAACTGCAGATATGTTCCTAGTGTATGGAGGAGAAGAGGAGCTTGTCATCAGAGGGTATGCTAATGCTGGTTTTCAGACAGATCAGAATGATCTGAAGTCACAATCTAGATATGTTTTTTGTATCAATGAAGGAGTTGTGAGCTGGAAGAGTTCAAAGAAGCCAGTTGTCAACGATTCTACAGCAGAGTCCGAATATATAGTGGCTTCTGATGCAGCCAAAGAAGTCGTCTGCATTCAGAACTTTTTCCAAGAGCTTGATTTGGTGCCTATCAGTAAAGATCCCATTACATTGTATTGTGATAATACAGCAGTATTGGATCTTGCAAAATAACCAAGTTCACATCAACAGAAAAAGCATATACTCCATAAGTATCACCTCTTGAGGGATTTCTATCAAAGGGGTGAAGTTGCAGTGAGAAAAGTGTCCATGGAAGAAAACATGGAGGAACCCATGACTAAAGGCCTATCTCAGCAGAAGCATGAATATCATGTGAGAGATATCGGGTTAAAGGTTGTTAGCAGTTGGCTCTATTCCAAGTGGGATTCTGTTGGAGTTGGTGGCCTAGAACCAACTACTTTGTACTTTATTCATTAAATAAACATCTTATCGCATCTTGATTGTTCTTCTGCGTGACAATTCTTATGATAATGTCCCAAGGATAGTTGTTGCATTAATGGGTCATAGCAGATCCCTGCTATGATGAGAACCCGGAAGTGCCATAACACTATTCTTGAATATATGTTCTATGGCCAGATGATGTTATTTTAGGGACACAAATAATACAGGTCATTAGGGGTGAGGACTCATAAAAATCTGAGGCACCTTCTCATGGTATGCACCCTTGGTAATATCTAGAAGGATATTATGAGAACGAGACCCACCAGTAGGAAATCCACATTTCATAGTGTCCTTGGATGTTCCTATCTGTGGATGTGTGTATTGGTCCTTAGACTTTAAGATTATTATTAATAGGTATCACAACTCGCACACTTAGATGTATTGACGAAAACTGTGATGGAACACTGTTCGCAGCGAGGTAGTATACGTTGGGTACGTCACACATAATACTGCATTAATAGATAATGTGAGAAAAGATTTGTCCCTTCTATTCCATAACATAAGTATATATCTCAGACCCTTTGATGGAATTGATATAGCCTAAATAAATCCATGTCCATGGTAAGGTATGGGCGAGTTCAATTCCAGAAAGTCAAAGAAAGAATAATCGAGCACATGGGTTGATGGCACTAGCATGCAACCCACTTGATTCGAGATATCGTGACAAAGGGATTATATTACATAGTAAACGTTCGAAGGAGGTGACACGTCATTGTGGCGTTAACTTCTTTCTCTATGGGTGCCTTGGCATGTTGCTAGATGCTAACCTTGGACTTTAGCCAGGCTCCGCCTAATGCCACTGAGAAAGTGGCCTAGAGGGTCACATGCTAAGTGTGTCCATGTATCTCAGTTAAATATTAATTTAACAATTTAAATAAATATTATTCCTGACTGTGGTTTAATAATTTTTTAAGGATGCCTGATCGCATTTATTTTGACACTAGTTATTCGAGAGAATATATTGTGGGAAAAATAATATATTTATTAGCGAGTAATGCAGTTACATTTATTTAAGAAATAAATAGCCATTACTCAAGGTCTAATAATGTGGTGGAGGAAATAAAGGAAAATAAAAGTACATGCCGTGTATATTAAATATACACGCCGTGCAGTTTTGTGGAAAACGAGTACACACCGTGTATTAATGATTACACGTCGTGTAGTGTTTCTAGTAGGGATTTTGAGGATATAATATTATTTTATTAAATGATATTTATTATCAGTGTGGGCGCATGTCAATGAATTAATAATTTGACATGGGATTTTCAATAAGAGTTAGTGAAATAAATAAAACGCGTAACGCGTTTATCTATTTTCATAACTCTCTAACCTCAAACCTGATTATAAATATCCTCACAACCCCAACACTTTTCAAGAGATAATAGTTGTGCACAACAATTCTAGAGAATTATTTCAAGGCCGAAAGAACTCCTTCCTCCAAGAACGCTCTCAAGACCGAGAGACCAAGGCGATCGAAGGCGGACATCGCAAGCGAAGGTTCTTCCGCGCCAGCACTCGGAGATCCCTTCGGTGATGTCTGGAGATATGTGGCACATGTTTGGATCACCGCTAGAGTAATACTACACTTGGATTCTACGACGCAACGACGGATCACATCGGATCGTGACCAGAGACATCAAAGAAGAAAGAATTCCACCAAGGTAATTCTTGTGAATTAATTAAATTAATTATAAACAACATATGATGATCCTATCTCTATGGTTGTGGGATTCCCTCATAAGTTTTTCGTTCTTCTTTCTATTCCGAAGATTCGATGTTTTAAATCGTGACGGATCTTGGATTGAACGTTGTTTAATGTTAAAACCAAAGTAGGGAAAACTCCCACCAACATGCTTCCGCTGCACCTGGAACTTACATGTGGTATTAGAGGGGTCATATCGTTGATTATAATTATTTAGTTTTTTGTTGGTGATCTACACATTAAATAATTTAGTTGTTTCAATTCAAGTTAATCGTTCTTTAAATCTGAATCTTGAGATCTGTTCCTCCTCTATCGTTTCTCGTTCACCATACAGAAATGACCTTTTATTTTATTTTTTGATTAAAATAAAATATAGGATCTCATCTAGAGGATCCAAACATTTCTGGATGTACAACACCAGAATACACGACATGTATTCGGAAGTAGAGGCCGTGTAGTCTAGGTTCATGCATCAGATTGGTCTGCCAAATCAGGCCGTGTATTGATCCTATCTAAGTCATTTATGACACCGTGTGTTGACCAGGAACAGGTGGCACACGGTTTCCGGATTACATGCCTTGTGGTTTAAAATAACACTACGTGTAGTCCCTTCGAGTTAGGGTTGGACCATGTACCTCATACATGGTTTTCCCGGCTGGAAACCGTGTAACACAGAAACTACACAGCGTGTGTCCCACTGAACATGCCGTGTACTCTGAAAATTTCTGAAGTACATTAACACGCCATGTCCCCGGGCGTGTACTTCGGATGGATGGTGAAGAAAAGTACACGCCGTGTAGTCGGAACTACACATCGTGTACTCACCCAAATTACGCAGATTTATTAAAATTTATTATTATATTATACAAACCCTTGAGACATGTACCATAGTGCATTTATAAAGCCGAGGCACAACACGTGATAGGTGTTTTATATATATTCATTTAATTTAACATCTGCGTAATAAATGGGAATTCACCGGGTTGCCTCCAAGGTGCAAGTTACGTAAAAGGATAATTTTAAATGAATTTATTTGTTTAAAATTATGATGGATGAGAATCTAAAAGAAATTCAGAAAAGGATTTAAGATAAAAGGATTGATTAATTAAAGATAATTAATTGATTCAAGCATGATTTATCTTAAGCAAGAACGATTAAAGAATTGAATGCTAGTTTTATTTATGCGTAAATATCGTTGCATGTATGGATGATCATGAGCTAGACCAAGACCTTTGTATGTGAATGGTTTCTTTTAATTTATTTATTTAAATTAAATTTGTTGGCCTGCGAGCCATCTCCTCATTAATATGTAGGTCCTATGCGCCCAATGATTCTTTTATGTAAAACCCCCTTTTTACCTCTCACCTGCATGTGAGATAAATGCATATGTAATGGATGGAGCTCCCAAGCTAGTGGATGCGGCTCAAGTCAGGAGCCAAGGTGAAACCAATCCAAGGAGATACAAAGGTGGACAGATGGAAAACTGTAAACACGAACCCGAAAGGTTTAAGGTGTTTCTCCCCTAGGTATTGGGTTAGTTTATCAACCGCTAGATAAACTAACCAATATAAAAGCTCATGATCATACCATTTATTTTATTTCTGTCAGTTGCATGGTTATTTATTGTGGGTGTGTTGTCACGATCACACAATTAATGAATTAAACAAGCATGCAAGATGGAACTAAAATAAAAACCGGCTTATGCGTAAATATTATATTAGACATGGTTAATAACTTAAGTATATCCCACTTAATATTAAAAATAATGTAATCAAAGATAATAAATTGGAAATTTATGTATAAGGATAAAATCCCTCAAAGAAATATTAAGTCGGTATAGCTTTCCATAATCTTAGTTAGAATCGAACCATAGTTTAAAGTGCTTGACCAACCCTAGTTGGGGTGCTTTCAATTATCGGGGAATTCTAATTCATGGTTTTGGGTTGACTTGACTTGGTTCGCATCAAGGGTTGACTGCCACAGCAGGACTTGGTGTGACCAAGAGGCAAAGGTTGAGGAAATCCAAAAAAAGGATTTCAGGATTGGGGAGTCCACTCAGCAGATCAAGGAGCTGTGAGTTAAATGTAGTTGGCATTTGGAATGCCTACCTAAAAACCCTTCAAGTTTCTTGACCAACCCTAGTTGGGGTAATGCAAAGGGCAATATGGATCTTTGCCACTAGAATATTGAGGCAACAAAATATTCTGAAGTCAATGGTGAGGGATATTGGATTTCGATAAAATAGTGGGAGACTAATAAGTATTAATTTATTTATTTGTCTCAGTTTTTTAATAAAGTACTAAAACTTTTCTCATCTTAATTTGTAGAAACGGCAAGAAAATGAATTCAAACATATCATTGCAAACCATCCTTGAGAAGGAAAACCTTCTCACCGGCACCAATTTCCAAGAGTGTCAGAGGCGTTTACGCGTCATCCTTCGCCACGAAAGGAAATTGTATGTGCTGGAAGATCCTATTCCAGTTGCGCCTGGGAAAGAGGCCAGTGATGAGGAATTATCTCTCTATATGAAACACATGGATGATGCCACATATGTCTAGTGTTTCATGCTATCAGCCATGTCCAATGAGCTCTCGAAGCAACATGAAAACATGGATGCGTATAGCATGATGTCTCACCTTAAGGATATCTACCAAGAGAAGGTGAGACAAGAGAGATATGAAATATCCAATGCTTTGTTTACAACTAATCTTGGAGATTTTTCACCAGCTAGACCTCATGTAGTCAAGCTTATTGGCTACATTGAATGCCTGTACATCTTAGGGATTAAATTCCCGGATGATTTGCATACAGATCTCATCCTATCATCACTTCCAAAGACCTTCTATAGCTTCATTATCAATTATAACATGAGCGGAAATGAGAAGAGTCTATTAGAGATTCTGACCTTGATTTGCCAGGTAGACAAGGACATGGGGCATGACAAACCCGTAGTCCTTATGGTGAACAAGAAAAGGAAGTACAAGGCAAAGGGTCCAAATACTTATAAACGGTCTGAATCCCCTAAGCACCATCCCTCCAAGAAGGAGAAGATCCAGAGGCAGGGCAAGAAACGGGAGGCGGTGTGTTTTGCATGTGGCAAGCAGGGCCACTGGAAGAGGAACTGCACCCATAAGCATGGAGATGCTAAAGGTGCATTCGTTATCGAGTGTAATCTTTCCATTTCTACACATTGGGTATTAGATACAGCTTGTGGGTCTCACATCTATATTCAAACGCAAGAACCAAGTAGATTTAGAAATATTTCCAGAGGATAGGTGGATCTTCGAGCTGCCAATGGCGCAAGGATGGCTGCGTTGGCTATTGGAGATTACCACCTCTCATTGCCGACTGGAATGATTTTGGTTTTACATAACTGTTATTATGTGCCTAGTGTTACCAAGAATATAATTTCTGTATGTTGTTTGGATATGGATGGATTTATTTTCATGTTTGGAAATAAGGGTTGTCTCTTTTATAAGAACAATGTATGTTATGGTATGGCACATTTAAATAATGGTTTGTATGTATTAAATTATGAAAACCAAGTGTTGGAAATTGATAGCGAAACAAACTCACATGACTCATACATCACCCAGTTGTGGCATCACCATCTCGGTCATGTGAACGAGAAGTGCTTGAAAAAGCTCTACCAAGATGGCTATTTAGACTCTACTGAGCTAAAACCACTTGATAGATGTCACACTTGTTTACAAGAAAAAATGACCAATCTGCCTTTTGGTAGACAAGGTGAAAGGGCCACAGAGCTTCAAGGATTGGTACACATGGATGTGTGTGGACCATTTCCAGTAGAAGCTAGAGGTGGATATTCGTACTTCATTAATTTTACTGATGATTTGAGTAGATATGGATATTTCTACTTAATGAGGTATAAGTCAAAGTCCTTATAGAAATTTAATGAATTCAAGAATGAAGTAGAGAATTAGCTTGGTAAGAAGATAAAGAAGCTTGGATCAGATCGAGGTGGAGAATATCTAAACCAAGAGTTCATCAATCTTCTACGGGAGTCTGAGATTATATCTCATCTCACTACTCCTTATACACCACAGTGGAATAGTGTTAGTGAAAGGAGGAACCACACCTTGTTGTACATGGTGAGGTCGATGATGAGTCAGGCGGATCTTCCATTATCCTTTTGGGGATATGCATTACAAACTGCAACATACACATTAAACCAAGTACCAACTAAGGTGGAAAATGGAATTACATACGAGTTATGGAATGGAAGGAAACACACTTTTTCACACACACATGTATGGGGATGTGAGGCATTTGTTAAGTCCTTCTCAGGCAACAAACTAGCACCCCGGGGCATGAGGTGTATCTTTATAGGATATCCCACGGAAACGAAAGGATATTACCTATATAACCCTTCAGACAAGAAAGTGACTGTCGCCAGACAAGCCTTCTTTCTTGAGAGGGATCACATCCTCAAGAAAGATAGTGGGAGAAAGATTGACTTCGACAAATTTGATGCTCAAGATACACATGAGTTGGTACAGGAACAAGTTCCACAGGTCCCCGTGGAAGAGGTTCCAGAAACACAAGTACTGCATAGGAGCTCAAGAGAGGTGAGGGAACCAGAGAGATTTGGTTTCCTAGTCACTGAGGATGGTGAATCATTATTGTTGGACAATGATGAACCTCTCTCCCACAAGGAAGTAGTAGAAATCTCAGAAGCTGCAAGATGACTAGAAGCTAGGAATTATGAGATGGATTCCATGTATCAGAACCAAGTATGGGTTCTGGTCGATGAGCCAGTTGATGTAAATCCTGTTGGATGCAAATGGGTATTGCAACACCCCAAGATTGCATAGAACTTTATTTCTTCAATGTAATTCAATAACTTGCACTACACGTAACACTGAGTTCAAGCGCACCATAACTTACCAAACTAGTCGTTCAAAAGCGGTTATGAATAGTATTAACTGAATTTTGAACTATATATATAATCCTTATAATTTTAGAATCCATATTATGAGTTTCTTAGACATAATTTAATAACTAATTCATTTTTTTTCAGATAAAAGAAGTATTTTTAAAAAAATGCACTTTTACCGCCTTTTAATGGTGAACCCTTTTTAAATCCAATATTTGAAACTTTTATATATTCAATTTGACAAAATAAACTTCTTTTTTAGAATAGAGACATAATAATTTAGTTTCAATAAATTTTTGGTGTTTTTCTGATAACTTTAATATTTTGATGAATAGTGAAAATTACTAAATTTTAATTAAAAACAACTTTTTTAATCGAAATAATTAATAGTCATAAATTATGAATTTGAGTGGTTTTAATGTATATTTAGAATATATTTTTACCATTTAATACAATGTTGGTTATTGGACATAATTTTAGATTTAAACTGGACATAAACAAGTGTCAATCTTTTGATAATTATTATTTATTAAAAATACGCCTTTTGGTTTTGACAATGGGAATTAATTTTAAATTAATAAATGAAACTTCTATGTTTTGAATTTGGTAAAATAGACATCATTTTTGGATTCGGAATATCGAAATTAGGCTTGGGTGAATTTTTAGTATTTTTTTTGAAAACATTCAATTTTTGATGAATAGTGAAAAACACTAACTTATTATTTTAAACCGGCTTTTTATTTAAATAATGATTTATTTTATTTAAATTTATTTTAGGTCATAATATATAAATAATATCTATATAAATTCATTTTTATTTATTGGAGTCAGTTTATAATAATTTTAGATATATAAAAAAATTTATCGAACTTTTTACCGTCTTTTACCCACCTCCTAGGAGCTTTTGCAAATTAACATAAAACTTAATTTTACCGCTTCTGTGAGCTGAATTTCAAAACTCCAAGACACACAGTTAATATAAAGGATTAAAATGTGGTTCAATGAGATGAAAATAATTTTTGGTGAATAGTAAGTTTTTACTTTTATTTACCACGGTTAAAAGTAAATAGGGAAATTAAGGGTAAAAATGATATTAATATTACACTCACACATGTACTAATTCTATTGGAAAAGTGTATCTCGACCAAAATAAACCTTAGGAATAAAATATTATCATTTAGGTACATTTGGATTAGATTAGGATATTTATTATTATTTAATTTAAAGAAGAGTTAAAAGAGTTAAAATCAAAGTTTAATAACTAAAACATTTTTAATATAGGGTTTTACATATGATAAATTCGATTATAAATATTCATTAGAAATATAAAAATATTTCCTACATCATGGTATTTTATTTATAATTTTTAGACACTATATAAATAAATTTATTTATGACACAATGATGATGCAGTGATTACTTTATTCATGAAAGAATCAAATAAATGGTATTATAAGTATTAAAATAAATATAATTTCAAAGTTTTTATGACATCCATGAATTTTATAGGTTAATATGACATGTTATTATTGATTAAATTTATTTTTTTTGAAGTAATAATGTTGTTATTATTTCAAAAAAACAAATACCAAATAGTGTCAAAATTGACATAAAATAGTTTTTAAAACAAATATTATATTATTAATTGATATAATGGTTCTAAAAATCTAAGGTTCGGAAAAAAGACTTATATAATAATATATATTACATTAATGAACAAATTGGGGTTCTATTTTAATTATATAGTAAGTTTATTAACCATATAGTGTAAGAATACAAGAAGACACGGTAAAATTTAAATAATTTAACTTAGAGTTAAATATAAATGATAAGGTTAAAATGGTAACCTAAACTTGTCTAAAACCTATTTGTTGAGTTGTTTTAGACCTATACCAATCTTATAATTTAAATAATAAACTTTGGAGCCATTAGAAACTGAATATTAATTTATTTTAAAATAATATTTTATGTTTTTCCTAAGGTGCCCCTCACCCCTCTTATAAAAGGGCACTCCCCCTTCTCTCTAATTCACACCATCTAAGCCATTTGGATCAGAAAACCCCTGCTCAAATACCATCTCAAATATCCTAACTTCAACTTAGAGGCCTTATTTTGATCATAAATCCAACCTACGGATCCCTTTTGATCAAATCAAATGGAAGAACCCAAAGAAGAGGTAATGATTTCACCACCCTCTTTCAAGTTCCTTTCTTCTTCCACTTCCTTTTTCTTTTTTGTTTCCATTCTAAAATAATAAATATAGTATTTTATATATACTATGATGTTATTATAATATTTTTACAACCAAATTCATTATTCTACCCACCCCTTTGAATGACTTTTCACCATACGTGCGTACGTACGACTTACCGTCTCCACGTCGTTGTGTAATTGTTATTCAATAAATTATTATTTTGATGGGTATAATAATGATGTGTAGTTGATGTAAAGAATAAATATAACATGATAAGTATTATTTATATATGATATAACATCCAATTATATATTATTTTAATATCAAAAGAATGATATTTTTTCTCGTGCGTACGTACGGATTACCGTCTCCACGACGCGCTGAGATTCATTTCCAAGCTCATCATTCATCGACGATTATAAAAATATATATTACTAATAAGTATGTAATATATGAAAAAATAATTCTACTCTATATATATATATATTTATATATATAATTATTTATGTAATTACATATATCTTATTCACTTACTTTCGTTCAATACTATATGAAAACGAAAACAACGTTTATGCGTACGTACGGACTACCGTCTCCATAAACGGTGTTTTCCATTTCATATATATGTCTATTATAAATATTTATATTCTAAATATATATGATATATAAATCATTTTTTATATTCTGGAAGTATTTAAATCACTATCTAAGTGATACAATTAAGAGTAAAGTTAAAACACGTACGACAAAGAAAGCGATTATTACCAGAAATATTAATATAACATGGAAATAATTATTAAATGGGCAGTATAAAGTCATAAATGAATAATGTATGATATCATAAATATTAATATGGTTCTGGTATAATTTAATAATATACTATAGTCTTCATACAAGAGGTTAAACGTACCATCGACTAAAGGAAAGTGCAAGGTAAGGGGTTTTCATCTCACTCCTTATTTCCGTGAGATTCGTGTCATATTGCCACTATTACCTTTTGTGTGGTGTATGTACTTCCCATAATTGTATTATTTGTGTAATAAAATTTAATTTATGTGTATTTACATATTCATTGTATGATACCTCTTTCATGGGGTTTTTGTTTCGTAAGTTACCAAATTGGTAAGGGTTATTTCCTCAATCTCATTATTATCCGAGATTGTTCATGTGTAAGTATTTTCTGGGACATACTTTTCATAGATACCCATATTTCATAAAAATGTTTTCAAAAGGAATATTTTAAGGTTTTATGGGAGGGTCTATTTAACTAGATCATCATTTTAAATGTTTTAAAGATTTATCTTTCTAAACCCTTTTAATTAATGTCTAAATTTTCAAAATGATTTTAAGGATTTATTTATATGGACATGAATGTTTTGAAATGATAATTATTTTCAAAAGTTTCAAAGTGGTATGTGACACTTTTATTCAAAAACACCTTTAAATTTCTTCCTTTATAAATTGTGTGACTTTTAAATATTTTCATGAAAATGGATATTTCTCTCAAAGAGTTTTACAAATCATTTTCATCTATGTCAACATCCTTTGATGTATTTTTATCTTGTTTGAAGTTGATTTATTATGATATAAATCTTCCATATTGTATTGAAGGTTTTGTGATATGTTTGACTGTGGATGTGTTATTTTTATACCATTCATGGTTTATGGTTAAAGTATTGACATTTCATATCCTAGTTCTTATACAAATGTTTATGTTATGTTTAAACATTTTCATATGAGGAATGTATTGGACATAGTAAGTGACGGGTGGAGCCCGCTATAGCTCCTCGATGCATCGGTAGGTCTCATGAGACAACTAGACGTGGAATTGGCTGAGGCCCTTTCTGAATTTGATATATGGGTTTGGCCGAGGCCTTAATCATTTTAGATGTCTTGGCCGAGGCCTTGACAAAATGTTTCCGAATGTCCGACATTATACATTCCCTCATCATGGAAATAATATTGATGGTTCATATGGTCATTCGACTATTAGAATACCCATGATTATGTTTTATTATGCCATTATTTACTCAGACTCATATTCTTTCCATAAAATTATTCATGTTTATTATTGGTAAAGGCATGTGGTTTCAATTATTCACCATGCTTAATATTTATGTCATTTTTCGCTGTATTACTTACCCTTACTGAGCGTTTGAGCTCACCCCTTTCTTATGTTTCATTTTCCCAGGATTCCAAGAAGTGTATTATGATTGATATGTAGGGTTAAGCTAAAGGGAATAATGGTGTTCTCAAAGAACTATTTACGCTGTGTTTTATGTTTGAAATTGTAATGTAATGTTAATGTATTTAATCTATTTTCCAAGACTGCTAAACCGATCGGTCCTTCGGGACTTGATTCCTTGTAATCATGAAAATGTATTAAAATAATGCACCGCCTCTGGGTAACTGGGTTCGGGGCGTTACAGTTGGTATCAGAGGAAGTTTAGCAATAACCTTGGAAGCTAGATTTAAATAAAATCTGATTAGAGAACATAGACCTAGGATAGACTTTGAGGATTAGTATAGAATAACTTCCTAGAATTTTGGTAATGTAGATATTTTGTGATTATTCCAAGAAAATACATCCCTGTCTGGATACGAGAAGGTAGAGGCGGCTCTGGCACAAATTTACCTAGGGGTAAAACCCGAAAACACCGCTTTGATCTAGACTCGAATGGGAACTGGTGCACAACAACGGGCCTTGCTGCACTCTTGGTTACTACACTCCCAGGGGATATGCTTAGGATAATTCTCATTTTCATTACAAACCACTATTAAGGGTTTATGAGTATATAACTCATCAAAGAAAACATTTTTGTGATTATGGATTATTTCCATAAAATATTTAATTTATGTTAGGTGTTTTACATGTTTGGAATTCTGAATTGCGATTCATAAACTGACTTAGTGTATGCCATTGTTTATAAATGGCACCCAGTATAAGGAATGAGAACTCCAGCAATACGTATGATCCAAAGAGTAAGAAGGGTCATATAATTCATGGTATTAAGCCAACATTTATAAAGGAAATAGTCTCACACATGTTATCATTATATGAATAAATAGTATCATAAGATCAGTAAAGAATTCTCTAAATCCTATGGTTTTGAAGGGAAGCAAGAGAAGAAAATGTTGGTAGAAAGAAAGATGGATAAAGGGAATAGGGGAAAGAAGAATTTTCAAATATGTGATAAATGTGGAATGAATCAAATTGTTAAATGCTTGAATGGAATGAGAGTTTTTCATAAGTGTGGAGAAAAAGGACACCAAGTACGTGATTGCAAGGGTAAGAAAAAGTTTTCAAATGAAAAATTCTTTATCTGCAAGGCGTTGAGACACTGTGATAATCAATGTCCCATTCATAAGATTATACCGCAAATGATGTTATTGGATAATAATCAAGTTATGATACTACCTCAGATGAAGAGGAATGACTAGTGTTCTTATTTTTTTATTATAGAATTATTTCATTTGATTGTTGTATCAACAGTGTATTGGTTACATGAATTACGGAGATAAATAAGGATTGTACTGCAGTGCTATTTTATTGAGGATTTGAGATTATATGGTTCTAAGAAAAGTGACTTAATAGTAAGCTACAATTTTTGGAAAATAAATAGTTGAAGGAAAGGTAATCCTTAATATGGTCCTGATAACGAGGTAGTGATTTTGGAATAAGAGACGGTTGATTTTGGTAATTCATGATGTTGCGGTGTTGTAAAGAATACACGATGAATGCGTTCACATGTTATTACCTGGCAAAAAGGATCCTCATTATGTTTAACTTCCTTATAAACTTTGGACTAAGAGTTTGGATATATGTATTTTGGATAATTCTAAAGGTTGGAATGGATTAAGTTTGAAATTGTACACTATTGTTAAGGTTATTTTTGGATTGTTATAAAAGGAAAACCCAGAGGTCGGGCGACAACTAGTCGCGTCCGACAAGGCCGTGAGACTTAAACTCGCAACCGAAGAGCAACAAGGGTGCATCACCTATGATTGGACTACATGATATACTGGTTTGTATAATTTATCTTTTTTTAAATAGTCTGATAAATGAATTATAAATTCATTTTTTTGTAACCCTATACGATTAGGATAAACAGATTTTTTTTGAAATCTTATGGAGTGAAAAATGAGTTTGTGGTAGAAATTAGTTAAAGGATGGAAATCTACTTGAAAAGTATACATTTATTTTATTCTCTTATTCTATGAAGAAATAAATTATTAAAAATTATTTAAGGCATCTTAAAACAAAAAATGTGTTATCCTAATACCTTACATTTTGTTAAGTCGATGGTATTTTAAATCATCATAGATTGGTGGCTTTGAGGCCCACAATTCTACAATTGTTTGTGAGTGATGACCTCAATCACTCCCTATAAATATTTATGTTTTTCCTCCAACTATGTGTCTCTAATTGGAACCAATGTTCTCCTAATCGAGATCATAATTTGGTGATGACTCTTTCATTCCCTTTTTTCTATTATTAAGACTAAATTTTATTAACCCAATTTCTGATGTGAGTTTTCCCACAAAGGTATTTTCTATATTCAACCTTTTATTTTCTAAGATCAATTTCAAATTGCGAGGACACAATTTATTTAAGGAGGGAATAATGTAACACCCTAATATTTCATATAACATTATTTTTTCAAAGTAATTCAATAACTTGCACTACACGCAACATTGAGTTCAAGCGCACCATAACTTACAAAACTAGCCATTCGAAAGCGGTTATGAATAGTATTAACTGAATTTTGAACTATATATATATAATCCTTATAATTTTAGAATCCATATTATGAGTTTCTTAGACATAATGTAAGAAAAAATTCGTTTTTTTTTTCAGATAAAAGAAGTATTTTCAAAAAATGCATTTTTACCGCCTTTTAATGGTGAACCCTTTTTAAATCCAATATTTGAAACTTTTATATATTCAATTTGACAAAATAAACTTCTTTTTTAGAAACGAGACATAAGAATTTAGTTTCAATAAATTTTTGGTGTTTTTCTGATAACTTTCATATTTTGATGAATAGTGAAAATTACTAAATTTTAATTAAAAACAACTTTTTTAATCGAAATAATTAATAGTCATAAATTATGAATTTGAGTGGTTTTAAATTATTTTTAGAAAATATTTTTACCATTTAATAAAATTTTGGTTATTGGACGTAATTTCACATTTAAACTGGACATAAACAAGTGGAAATCTTTTGATAGTTGTTATTTCTTAAAAATACGCATTTTGGTTTTGACAACGAGAATTAATTTTAAATTAATAAATGAAACTTCTATATTTGAATTTGGTAAAATAGACATCATTTTTGAATTTGGAATATCGAAATTATCCTTGGGTGAATTTTTGGTATTTTTCTGAAAACTTTCAATTTTTGATGAATAGTGAAAAACACTGAGTTATTATTTTAAACCGGATTTTTATTTAAATAATAATTTATTTTATTAAAATTATTTTAGGTAAAAATAGATACATAATACCTATATAAATTCATTGTTATTCATTGAATTCAGTTTATAATAATTTTAGATATATAAAAATTTTTATCAAACTTTTTACTGTCTTTTACCCACCTCCTAGGAGCTTTTGCAAATTCACATAAAACTTAATTTTACAGCTTCTCTGAGATGAATTTCGAAAATTCGAGAGACACGGTTAATATCCAGGAGTACAATTTGGTTCAATGAGATGAAAATATTTTTTGGTGAACAGTAACTTTTTACTTTTATTTACCACGATTAAAAGTAAATAGGGTAATTGAGGGTAAAAATGATATTAATATTACCCTCACACATGTCCTAATTCTATTGGACAAGTGTATCTCGACCAAAAACAACCTTAGGAATAAAATATTATCATTTAGGTCCACTTGTATTAGATTAGGACATTTATTATTATTTAATTCAAAGAAGAGTTAAAAGAGTTAAAATCAAAGTTTAATAACTAAAACATTTTTCATATAGGGTTTGACAAAAGATAAATTCAATTATAAATATTAATTATAAATATATAATAATTTCCTAAATCATGGTATTTTATTTATAATTTTTATACATTATACAAATAAATTTATTTATGACACAATGATGATGCAGTAATTACCTTATTCATGAAAGAATCAAATAAATGGTATTATAAATATTAAAATAAATATAATTTCAAAGTTTTTATAACATACAAGAATTTTATAGGTGAATATTACATGTTATTATTGATTAAATGTATTTTTTTTGAAGTAATCATGTTGTTATTATTAAAAAAAAAACAAATACCAAATAGTGTCAAAATTGACATAAAATAGTTTTTATAACAAATATTATATTATTAATTGATATAATGGTCCTAAAAATATAATGTTCGGAAAAAAGACTTATATAATAATATATATGACATTAATGAACCAATTGGGGTTCTATTGGTAGTATATAGTAAGTTTATTAACCATATAGTGTAAGAATACAAGAAGACACAGTAAAAGTTAAATTATTTAACTTAGAGTTAAATCTAAATGATAAGGTTAAAATGATAACCTAAACTTTTATAAAACCTATTGGTTGATTTGTTTTCGACCTATACTTACTTTATACTTTAAATAATCAACTTTTGATCCATTATAAACCGAATATTAATTTATTATAAAATAATATTTTAAGTTTTTCCTAAGGTGCCCCTCACCCCTCTTATAAAAGGGCACTCCCCCTTCTCTCTAATTCACACCTTCTAAGCCATTTGGCTCGGCCAAAACCTGACCAAATACCATTTCAACTATCCTCACTTCAATCTAGAGGACTTATTTTGATCATAAATCTAACCTAAGGAGCCCTTTTGATCAAATCAAATGGAAGAACCCCAAGAAGAGGTAATGATTTCACCACCCTCTTTCAAGTTCCTTTCTTCTTCCACTTCCTTTTTCTTTTTTTTTTTCAATTCTAAAATAATAAATCTAGTATTTTCTATATAATTTGATGTTATTATAATTTTTGTACAACCAAATTCATTATTCTACCCACCATTTTAATGAATTGTCACCATACGTGCGTACGTATGTCTTACCGTCTCCACGTCGTGTTGTAATTGTTATTCAATACATTATTATTTGGATGGGTATAATAATGATGTGTATTTGATGTAAATAATAAATATAACATGATAAGTATTATGTATATATGATATACTATCCAATTATATATTATTTTAATATCAAAAGAATGATATTTTCGCTCGTGCGTACGTACGGATTACCGTCTCCACGACGCGATGAGATTTATTTCCAAGATCACCATTCATCAAGGATTATAAAAATATATATTACTAATAAGTATATAATATATGAAATAATAATTCTACTAGATATATATATATATATATATATAAGTATTTATGTAATTACATATATCTTATTCACTTACTTCCGTTCAATACTATATGAAAACGGAAACATCGTTTATGCGTACGTATGGACTACCGTCTCCATAAACGATGTTTTCCATTTCATATATATGTCTATTATACATATTTATATTATAAATATATATGATATATAAATCCTGTTTTATATTCTAAAAGTATTTAAATCATGATCTAAGTGATACAATCAAGATTAACAAGTTAAAACACGTACGACAAAGAAAGCGATTATTACCCGAAATATTAATATAACATGGAAATTATTTTTAAATGGGTAGTATAAAGTCATAAATGAATGATGTATGATATAGTAAATATTAATATGGTTCTGTTATAATTTAATAACATACTATAGTTTTCATACAGGAGGTTAAACGTACCATCGACTAAAGGAAAGTGCAAGGTAAGGGGTTTTCATCTCAGTCCTTATTCCCGTGAGATTCGTGCCATATTTCCACTATTACCTTTTGTGTGGTGTATGTACTACCCATAATTGTATTATTTGTGTAATAAACTTTAATTTATGTGTATTTACATATTCATTTTATGATACCTCTTTCATGGGGTGTATGTTTTGTAAGTTACTAAATTGGTAAGGGTTATTTCCTCAATCTCATTATTATCCGAGATTGTTCATGTGTAAGTATTTTCTGGGACATACTTATCATAGATACCCATATTTTATAAAAATGTTTTCAAAAGGAATATTTTAAGGTTTTATGGGAGGGTCTATTTAACTAGATCATCATTTTAAATGTTTTAAAGATTTATCTTTCTAAACCCTTTTAATTAATGTCCATATTTTCAAAACGATTTTAAGGATTTATTTATATGGACATGAATGTTTTGAAATGATAATTATTTTCAAAAGTCTCAAAGTGGTACGAGACACTTTGATTCAAAAAAGACTTTAAATGTATTCCTTTCTAAATTGTGTGACTTTTAAATGTTTTCATGAAAATGGATATTTCTCTCAAAGAGTTTTACAAATCATTTTCATCTATGTCAACATCTTTTGATGGATTTTTATCTTGTTTGAAGTTGATTTATTATGATAAAAAGCTTTCATATTGTATTGAAGGTTTTGTGATATGTTTGACTGTGGATGTGTTATTTTTATACCATTCATGGTTTATGGTTAAAGTATTGACATTTTGTATCCTAGTTCTTATACGAATGTTTATGTTATGTTTCAACCTTTTCATACGAGGAATGTATTGGACATAGTAAGTGACGGGTGGAGCCCGCTATAGCTCCTCGATGCATCAATAGGTCTCATGAGACAACTAAACGTGGAATTGGCTTAGGCCCTTTTCGAATTTGATATATGGTTTTGGCCGAGGCCTTAATCATTTTAGACGTCTTGGCCGAGGCCTTGAAAAAATGTTTCAGAATGTCCGGCATTATACATTCCCTCATTATGGAAATAATATTGATGGTTCATGTGGTCATTCGACCAGTAGAATACCCATGATTATGTTTTATTATGCCATTATTTACTCTGACTCATATTCTTTCCATAAAATTATTCATGTTTATTATTGGTAAAGGCATGTGGTTTCAATTATTCACCATGCTTAATATTTATGTCATTTTCCGCTGTATTACTTACCCTTACTGAGCGTTTGATCTCACGCCTTTATTATGTTTCATTTTCTCAGGATTCCAAGAAGTGTATTATGATTGATATGCAGGATTAAGCTAAATGAAAAAATGAAGTTCTCAAAAAACTATTTACGCTGTGTTTTATGTTTGAAATTGTAATGTAAGGTTAATGTATTTAATCTATTTTCCAAGACTGCTAAACCGATCAGTCATTCGGGACTTGATTCTTTGTAATCATTCCAATGTATTAAAATAATTCACCGACTCTGGGTAACTGGGGTCGGGGCGTTATAGGTATTCAAGAGAAAACTGGACATGGAAGGTCAAGTTAGCACCTATAAAGCTAGGCTAGTGGCTAAAGGATTCAGACAGCCTCAAGGAATTGACTATGATGAAACCTTCTTGCTAGTTTCCATGCTTAAATACATAAGAATCATACTTGACATAGCAGCTTACCATGACTATGAGATTTGGCAGATGGATTTCAAAACAACATTCCTTAACGGGAACGTTCAGAAAGATGTCTATATGACACAACCAGAAGGGTTTGTGACACCAGGTGAAGCGAAATGGGTTTTCAAGTTGCAGAAATCCATTTATGGATTAAAGAAATCATCCAGGTCATATAACATTCGATTTGATGAAGCCATAAAAAAATTTGGGTTCATTAAGAACGAATGTGAGCCATGTGTTTATTAGAGGTTTAATGGGAATGCGATCGTTATCCTAGTAGTATATGTTGATGACATATTTCTTATTGGAAATGACATACCAGTCTTATAGTCAGTTAAGGACTGGTTGAACAGGTGTTTCTCCACGAAGGACTTGGGTGAAGCAGTCTACATTCTAGGGATCAAGATCATTCGTGATAGATCCAAGAGGTTGCTCGGACTAAGTCAGAGTATATACACTGACCAGATACTAAAGAGATTTAGTATGGAACAATCCAAGAGGGTATTGGTTCCAGTGTCACATGGCCCACATCTTTCTAAGAAAATGTGTCCTCAGACACAACAAGATAAAGATATAATGAGTAAGATCCCATACGATTCAGCTATAGGATCCATCATGTATGCCATGTTATGTACCAGGCTTGATGTTGCCTATGCACTGAGCATGGTAGGCAGATATCAAGCAGATCCTGGAGAACAACATTGGACTGCTGTTAAGACTATCCTTAAGTATCTGAAAAGAACTAAGGATATGTTCCTGGTGTATGGAGAAGACGATGAGCTTTTCATCAGAGGGTATACTGATGCTGGTTTTTAGACAAATCAAAATGATCTGAAGTCACAATCTGGATATGTTTTCTGTCTCAATGGAGGAGCTCTGAGCTGTAAGAGTTCAAAGAAGCCTTTTGTCGCTGATTCTACAGTGGAGATCGAATATATAGTGGATTTTGATGCAGCCAAGGAAGCCGTCTGGATTCGGAACTTTGTCCAGGAGTTTGATGTGGTGACTAGAAGTAAAGATCCCATTACATTGTATTGTGATAATACTGTAGTAGTGGATCTGGAAAAAGAACCAAGGTCACATCAACGGACAAAGCACATACTCCGGAAGTATCACCTCTTGAGGGATTTCTATCAAAGGGGTGAAGTTGTAGTGAGCAGAGTGTCAATGGAAGAGAACGTGGAAGACCCCATGACTAAAGGCCTATCTCAGCAGAAGCATGAATATCATGTGAGAGTTAGCAGGTTAAAGGTTTTTAGCAGTTGGCTTTAGTCCAAGTGGGAGTCTGTTGGAGTTGGTAGCCTAGAACCAACTACTTTGTACTTTATTCATTAAATAAACATCTTATCACATCTTGATTGTTCTTTTGCGTGAAAATGCATGTGATAATGTCCCAAGGATAGTTATTGGATTAAAGGGTCATAACAGATCCCTGCTATGATGAGAACCCGGAAGTGCCATAACACTGTTCTTGAATATATGTTCTATGGCCAGATGATGTTATTTGAGGGACACAAATAATATAGGTCATTAGGGGTGGGGACTCATAAAACTTTGAGGCACCTTCTCATGGTGTGCGCCCTTGGTAATATCTAGGAGGATATTATCAGAACGAGACCCGCCAGTAAGAAATCCACATTTCATAGTGTCATTAGATGTTTCTATCTACGGATGTGTGTATTGGTCCTTATACTTTAAGATTATTATTAATGGGTATTACAACTCGTGCACTTAGATGTATTGATGAAAACTGTGACGACACACTATTCGCAGCGAGGTAGGATACGTTGGGTGCGTCACGAGTAATACTGCATTAACAGATAATGCGGGAAAGGATTTGTCCCTTCTGTTCCATAACAGAAGTGGATATCTCAGGCCCTTTGATGGAATTGATATAGCCTAAATAAATCCATGTCCATGGTAAGGTATGGGCGAGTTCAATTCCAGAAATTCAAAGAAAGAATAATCGAGCACATGGGTTGATGACACTAGCATGCAATCCACTTGATTTGAGATATCGTGACAAAGGGATTATATTACACAGTAAACGTTCGTAGGAGGTGACATGTCATTGCGGCGTTAACTTCTTTCTCTATGGGTGCCTTGGTGTGTTTCTAAACACTAACCTTGGACTTTAGGCAGGATCTGCCTTATTCCACTGAGAAAGGGGCCCAGAGGGTCACACGCTAAGTGTGTCCATGTATCTCAGTTAAATATTAATTTAACAAGTTAAATAAATATTATTCCCGACCGTGGCTTTATAATTATTTAAGAATGCCTGATCACATTTATTTCGACACTAGTTATTCGAGAGAATATATTGTGGGTGAGATAATATATTTATTAGCGAGTAATGCAATTACATTTATTTAAGAAATAAATAGCCATTACTCAAGGTCTAATAAATGTGGTGGAGGAAATAATGGAAAATAAAAGTACAGGCTGTGTATATTAAATATCCTCACAACCCCAAAACCTTTCAAGAGAGAATAGTTGTGCACAACAATTCTATAGAATTATTTCAAGGCCGAAAGAACTCCTTCCTCCAAGAACGCTCTCAAGACCGAGAGACCAAGACGATCGAAGGCAGACATCGCAAGTGAAGGTTATTCCGCACTAGCAACTGGATATCCCTTTGGAAACATCTGGAGATATGTGGCACACATGTGGATCACCTCTAGAGGAATACTAAACTTGGATTCTATGATATATCGACAGATCACATCGGATCGTGACCGGAGACATCAATGAAGAAAGAATTCCACCAAGGTAATTCTTATGAATTAATTAAATTAATTATAACCAACATATGATGATCCTATATCTATGGTTCTAGGATTCACTCTTAAGTTTTTTTTTTCTTCGTTCTATTCCGAAGATTCGGCATTTTAAATCGTGGCAGATCTCGGATTGAACATTGTTTAACATTAAAATTAAATTTGGGAAAACTCCCACCAATGCACTTCTGTTGCATCCGGAACCTACATAAACGTATCCTAATATTTTATTGAACCCTAGAATCCCTCACTATCAGTTTTAGAATACTCAGTTTCTAGAGTATTGTAGTGGAAAAGATCCATGAAACCTCTACTCATAGATTGGCGGGTTCCAGTCAACAATAGAGAAAGCGCCATTGACAAGTGGCCTAAGTTAAAAAAATATTTTTTATTTTGTTATATCTTTCAGTCGGAAGATAGTCCGAACACCTTTTCCTAATTTGTTTCTTTTAAAATTTTTAAAATCCTACGTAAATAGGATTTTGATGTTTTTTTGAATTTTTTTCCACAAGTTTGTAAATATCGGTTAACTGGGAAAAACTATTCCGCCAACAAAAAATTGGTCAGAAACATGGTTCATTGAAAATATCCTCCACCTTCCACTGAATTAATGTTTAAATATCACACACACACATATATATGTTATTCAAAATTAACCCCACAAATACTGAATTTAATCTGATTTAAAACTTCACACAACAATAATTTCACTATCCAATGTTAGATTGAATTGATGTTTGAGGCATTCAGACAGTAAAAATTCCCTATATAAGAATTTAATGTAAACATAACTTTTTTTGTATTAAAATTTTATGCTCTCTCTATGATACCAATTGAATGTACCGGGGCACGCAGTGGAAGTAGATGGGCTGGAGATTTAAAATTTTCATCAGCGCTCGACATAACTACATCATCTCTGACAAAGAACAACCCGATAAAACTCTTGAGGATCTTATGTGGATAATTTTAAACACAAAATGATATCGAAAAATACCTTGATAAATTTAAAGTTTCATTCATCAATCCTTCATCATCAACGATTATTGCTCAAAGGAACTGAAGTCAGATCCCTTTAAATTATCCACACGTGCTTCTAAAATCTGTAGTAGTGTAAATAATATAATTCTAGGTGCCAACACAAAGATTTAACAAAACCTTCAACATCCTGATGATCATCGCAGAAATGATCCTTAGACCCATGAACAAGAACTCAGATTAGAAGTCCAAATCATCTACTTCTCTCTCTAGGAAGCGAGATAGAGGAGAGAGATGCTCTCAACCATTATGATGTGAGTAGTCATCTGTATAAGAGACCCTTTCCTCTTAATATAGCGAGATTCTAAAATAACCCAAAATGGATCTCAGTCCCTGAATATTTATTAACCACTATAAATGACATTTTATGACTATTTTAACAAGTCATATAATCATTTATATTTCTATCAATTACTTTTCATTTAATAAATATATTACTTGATAAAAATGATCCATTGGCTCAAATCAACATTCTTGAAAATATTAAACAAACATTGAATATTAAAATAATATTTGTTCATATAATATTTTCCATGTATTTACTTTGATACTTATAAATACATTAAATAAACAAATTTCAACTCCAATTATTCTATACTCGAATAATAATAAATTTATTTATTACTTGGAAGTCATATATTCTCGGATATATCTAAGACCTCGTGGTTGTTCCCACCATGGTTTGAACTCATATTCATCATAATAGGCTATAATTTTGAATACGTTTAGTATGTTACCCTCTAGGCCCTTATCGTGATGGAAATGAATATTATTCACAGATCAGGAGCAAAGTCTAGTAATCCATTAAGGCCCCTAAAGAGATAAGGTATAATCATAGTAGCAAAAACCTTTCCTATGAACAAACATTGTGTAAAATAATATCTTTGTCTCATAATATCTCATAAAGTAGGATGCATAATTTGTGCCATAGTCCTTTATTTCCTTATTTTTTGTTAACCTAATTGGACATACTTACCTTCTTCTACCATGGTCATCGATTTAGTGAAGGCAATACCATCCCGATCAACTAGGAGCGAGATACCACTTCATTTTAGAAGTGAAAAATTATTTCTTGATTATTAAATCAATGCCATTCTACCAATGACTCACCCAATATAAGTAACCTCACTATGACTTCAATGCCATAGTTTTTATCTTTCATCAAAGTACATGATCAAATAGTATACAATGATAATAATCTCAAATCCAGATACCATCACACATGTTCACCAATAGGAACCACCAATTAAACCTAAAACATGTGGTGTTCCTATTGGTGGGTCAGTACTCATGATACCATCAACTTGAGATTATAAAGTGTGAGATTTATGAGAAGAAGTCGCAGTGCTGACAAGCCCCCAACATCTGATATTCAGAAATCTTTTGTGTCCCGTCATTATGATGTATCTAAACCAAAAAACATTTTTTTAAGATTAATATCATAGTATCTCATGGTTCTCATTATATCTTGATAACTATTATATCCTTTTGATACGATAAATAATCTATTGAAATTACCATTTAAATAGTGTATTTAGAAATATCAACACTATTCTGGTAAGTAAAAATCATGCATAACTCACTATATACATGATACAGTAATTTAAAAGTACTATTTAGTTGGATCTAGGGTGCCCACTTGTACAACAATGCATTTTCTAAATGTTTCATAAAGATAATTTTACCTGGTTTGACCCATTCTAAAAAAGTGTGTTCTTAATTGAGTTTATTGGTTTTGATTTATTCAGATATTGTTTTTCATGTGAATGTGTGATTTTATTTGATGAATTATGATTTAAATTGATGATGATATGGAAAATTCCCATGAGGTGATATCTATAAAGAAAACTCCCTAAGGGGTGGTTATGAATACTCTCTCTGGGGTGGTTGTGAATACTCCCTTCAGGGAGGTCATGAATACTCCCTTGGAGGAGGTCATGAATACTCCCTACAGAGAAGTTAGGAATACTCCCTTCGTGGGGTTCACGAATAATCCCTCAGGGAAGGTTGTGGATAATCCTCTTTAGGGAGGTCGTGATACTAAATAAAATGCCCAATGGGGCGGTCTTCATACAACTGGTGGGGATTACATGAATTTAGAGATTCAATTATTGGTTCTGGGTAGAGGAGGGCATTCCTACTATGTGTAATCTTCTAGGGTATTGTAGGGTATTCGACAGGCGTGGTTGAGCCTTCCAGACTACTGAGGCTTAGTTACTAGGAACCATTGTATACCGGGATGAACCTTTCCCCAGGTTGTTATATTTATACCAGGGTGGATGAGTCCCCCAGGCTATTATCTATATTCCAGGGTGGTCTATTCCACCTATTTTTTCTATTGGTTGGAACAGTCATCACAACATTCTTAGAGAAATTCCTAATATTGACCAAAGTAGGTATGGTTAGGGTTCATGGTGGTCCGTATAATGCTTGATGACCCGACATGTGTTATTTATGTGATTTGTTTGTTTTATTGATTTTGGTTACCTTTTGTTGGAATAATTTGATAAATCCTCTATAGGTATGTTTAGATGTTTTATGGTTGTTCTATATTTGAGATATTATTGGTTTGTTTTCGTTTATTTCTATCATTGTTTCTAGTTTCTCATCTCTCTATTTAGAATATATATTAAATGATGGGGGAGTTTCAGGATCAATTTTTCCCTTTTTTTATTAGGGTTGAAAAAATCACCAATGTTTTTTGTATTCCACTTTGATTGATGGATTTCTAGGGTTAGAAATATTTATGGTGGGGATATTGTAATACCCTATGTTTTGGTTATTTATTTATTTAATAATATTATTAAGTAATTTAAAAAATATGGAGGGGCTTGAGTATGAATTTTTGAAAGTGATGAAAGAATTAATAAAATTTATGGTATTAATTATAATTTTAAAAAATAACATAATAATATTAAAAATAAAATAATAATAATAATAAAAGAATACTAAAGGGGAAACCCCCTCCCATGCAACATGAACCCCCAATAAATCTCCATCTCATGATTCCCCCTAGATGACTCCTCTCCTTTGGTGATTTATTCCTGGTTTCTTGGAGAATCATGGTTGTGCATCCTAAGTAAGGTCTCCACTTTCCTCTTTTTTCCATTTGATCACATTTTTTTTCATCCCCACCACTAAATCTCTCTTGGTCGAACCCTAGGTAGGGTTTTAGTTCTAAAATTTTTTTTGGTTCTTTTTTATAGGGAGTTCAATGTATTCCCCAGACTTCGTTCATGCCATATTTGAGATTCAGATTAATTTCCATGGATTCTAGGTATGTTTTCCCCATGATCTAGACCTTTAATTTTATAATTGTCCATTTATTGAGTTTTGAATCCATATTTTTATTATTTATGATAGTAATAATTATAATTTGTTGAATTTCCTGGGTGAAAACATTGTTTTCCCTTGGTTTTCATGGAAATTGATTAATTTTTTCCTTCTTTAAATAATGATTTAAATCCGGTTGTAAGTAATGAATTCCCCCTTTATTTGTTAAATTTACCAAAAGGCCCTTTAAAAGTTATATTAAAGTGAATGATGATATTTTAGTTTTTTAAAGTGAATTACCAAATGGTTTTACTTGGAATCTCAACCGAGACTTGAAATTTTATGCTTTTATTTAATAATAAAGGGTTTACTTAGAATAAAGAGGGAGGTTTAAAGGTGTTTGACCCTATTTGGGTCATGGATTAAACTAAATAATGATTTTAAATATTTATTATAGGATTTTATATAAGGGAATTTTATTTATTAAATTGATTTTAAGTGATATTTCAAGTGATTTTGTTTTGAAATGTTTTATACATGATTTCAAATTGCTAGTAAAGGTCTTGGTATCCACAATTGAGATTTATTTTTAAGGTCTATTTGAAACTTTATAAAATGATTGGTTCTATTCTTGTGATACCCTCTTACCACCCCTTGTGATTATTGTTACCCTTTATGAGTTGTTTATTATTTTGAAATTCTGGTGACTCCCTTTTTAGGGTTGTGCATTGCCCATGTGATGATTGATGATCTGGTTGGGGATAATTTTATATGATGGGATTTGTAATGCCCCGACCCAACCGACCACTAAACTAGTAGCTGGACCGGTCACCACATGGCCTCAAGCATGCCTCCCTGTGTGCTAGAGGATGGCGACTAGTAGTGAGGGTCTATTGATGGTATGATGGAGTGACATACCTCTAGATCATAGTTTCACTGAGAGGACCAGTTTGGGATATACCTAACACTTAGGGGAGGGGGGGGGGTGAATCAGTGTTGGGGACTTTTTAATCCAATTCCAACTTTTATCCCTATACCTCTTGACCTGTTAGGATCTTGATTCTATCATTCTCTTTTCCCTGTCGCATCCACTAATAGAAAGCAGTAAAAATATGCACACAATATTTTTACAAGGTTCACCACTCAATAAGAGTAGCTACATCCTTTCCATGCATGGGTATGACCAGTGCATGGATTCTACACTGTGATGTGATATGAAATTACAGTGGAGTGCCTAGGAAAACAATCCTCTAGCTAGTGTGAGTCCCTACACTTTAGAGGGGGAAGGGAAAAAATCCAATCTTCCTAGGCTGGTGACAACCTAGTCCAACTTGTAGCCTCTAGCTGGTTCTTTATACCGCCTATGGAGACGGTCTTCTTCCTTCTTCAAAATGTAGGTTCTGCTCTTGATCTTCTTCGGTTCTCTTCACTTGATTACTTGAAAAGCAGTAGGCAAGAAATTCTTCTTGTCCTCTTCTGTTCTTCTTCACTAGTGCAAAACTAGCTGCACTAGGACTTCTTCTTCTTTAGTGCAATAATATAATTCACTAACACTTCTTCTTCTTTCTTAACAAGAATCACATATACCAATGTGATTATTCAAGAAACAAATATCGGCTTACTTGGCATCATCAGAGTGAGTTCTTCTCTTGTTCATAAATGCATGTGATCATGCATATGGCATGTAGTTGAACTCTTTTCCTTCTTCTTCTTCTCTTCTCCTCTTCTTGGTGAAGTTATTGTTTATGAAATGATATTGCACCCTTTATTTCTCACATGTGAACTCACTTTTTTTGTTTCTTTATTTGAGTTACTCCACGTGTGCATGTGCATGCATGGAAATATACATTCACCTCTTCTTCTTCTTCTTGTGCGAGAACCCACACGTAGCCTCTTCTTCTCTTATTCTTCTTGTGTGAAAACCCCTAATGAATATGGTTCTTTAAACACAATATCTTATGAAATTCACCACTTGCGATCTCCTTCTTCTTCAAAACAATTCTTCACTTTCCTACGCAGAAGATGGTAGGAACATCCTGGCGCAGACAGCTTGTGCGCCACTCCCTGCTTGCACGCTTCCCTGCTTACGTGCCACCTACTTGCGTGCCTCACTACTTGTGTGCCACCTGCTTGCACAACACCTTTGGCTTATACACAGTACACTTCTCGAAAGAACATACCTTCTTGCATGCCTATGGAAACTTGAGAGGAAAAACTTGCGCGACAAAACCTACATGGAAAAACTTGCGCGGAAAAACTTGCATGGAAAAACTTTCGCGCCTTATAAATAACCCTCATCTTGCGTGCCACCCTCTACTACTTGCGCGATCAGAGCTCTAATTTTCTCTTAAGTGTTGAGAATTGAAAAATGAGGAGGCAAGTCATCTATTTATAGTCATTTTGGTGACTTGCATGCCACATACACTTGCGCACCACTACCGCACTTGCGCGCCACTCCAGCACTTGCGCGCCGCTCCAGCACTTGCGCACCACTCCATCACTTTCACAAAACTTTATTTCCTTTTTCATATCTTGATATGATGATGTCAGAAATATGACTTGCGTGACACTTACACTTGCGCACCAATACTTATGCGCCAATACTTGCTCGCACCTTTTGACTTGCATGCCAATATTTTAACTTGCGTGCCACTTTATTTCCTTTGTCATATTTTGATGGGATGATCTTGAAATATGACTTGCGCGCCACTTACACTTGCGCACCAAAAATTTCCCGCCAATACTTGCGTTCCAATACTTGGTCACCAATACTTGCACGCCAATACTTGCACACCAATACTTGCGCGCCAATACTTACGCGCCAATACTTGCGCACCACTACTTGCGTGAAACTTTCTTTTCTTTACCAAAATCACTTATTTACTCTCTCTAATCTTCATAAGGCTTGCATCAGATGTTCTCCAAAATTATGATATTTGTGAAATACAAATTAGCAAAGCATCTTCATAGTTTGGTCCATTCTTTTTGGAATATGAATTAAAAAGTAATTCTTCATCCTCACTTAAAATCCTCAATTTCTTTTGGAGTGTTAATTCCAAAGAACTCCAATAATCTCTCTTCATCCAAAAGTAGAGGCTTGAATCTTCTTCAAATACCTTTAATGTTGCAGACAATGTATCACCTTTGATACATGTACTTGGAACTTTAAAGGCAATGTGTAATTCATGACCTTATTAGAATGCCAAGCCCCTCCACACTCTCTCTTCTTCTTCATCCATCATTACCTTCCTCATTCAGATCATATTATTCTTTTCTTTAAGTAAGCTCTTGCATGGTTCTCATGAAATCGTGAATCATTACATAGTCTTATTTAAATCCTCATTATTCTTCAATCATCCTTAGATGGATGATACTTCACCATTATTAATTGTTGTAAATAATGTGTCACCTTTGACACAAGTTATTTGAACTTAGTATCAGTTCAATAATCGTCTGAATTGATCTTCTTAGATAATTTCTCAAGTATGACATCCAATGATATGATTCCATAATAATTCTACAGGCAAAATCACTTCAGCCAATCTCCACTAACCATTTAGTCCTTCTTCACCCCCTTCTTCATTTTGACCAGTATTGAAAACTATTGACAACAAATAAAATCTTCATACACAAAGTGGTCCCAAAAATCTCCCCCTTTGTATTTTCTTGTCAATACCTTAAAGAATCCTAAGATGAATGTGTAAATGTCAAAATGAGAATCTTATCTCTCCCCTTTACTTATTTCTCTCCCCTATACATTCATTTCATTTCTCTTCCCCTTATTGACAAGAAATAAAAAGATCATGGTAGAGAGGGTATCATTCCATACTTAAGCAATGTGACATCAATCATTTCACTCTAAGTCTACTTGAGCAATGCTCGGTGTAGAAAACAAGCGGATTTGATTTATACAACAAAGATTTCCATTACCCACTGTATATAATAACTCATGAGATGAGAACTCATACACTTGTCTTCAAGGGTTCTCCAATTTCATTCCAGGACGAAGATATTGATTGTTATAAGAAAAAATCAACCTGAAATTCCTGCACTTACTTCAACAAATAGATCAAAAACAGTCAAGTGTAATTGGAAGGATAAGTGGCCTTGGGGCACTTTCACTCTTCTTATGTCATTGATTAATTTTTAGTTACTCCACCTTTGAAATAATAATATTTATTTTGAGTAACCAAGGATGAGAGATTGAGAGATGGAATACCTTTTCAATGACATGATATTTAGACAATCTTCAGAGTAATTGAATTTTATGCCAACTGATGTTGATACTGATTGAGATAATGACTCTGGAAACTTATTCACGTGTCTCCCCCTCAAGGGAACACTTGTCATCACTAAATCTCAGGTTCTCCCCTTGAGATCTTGCTTCACCTTTAATTCCCTATATTATTAGAACAAATACAATACATAAAGATTTAAGGGAATAAGGTGGATCCTCCGTGCTTCCTCAATGTGAGCAGGAAGGCTGAGATGATTTTATCAACCAAGATGATCCATTTTCTCCACTCCTCACACTTTCACATTTGATCTTTAATTTTGAATGTGGTTGTATGGATATCAATACTTCTTCTATCTCTTTGTGTGTGAATCTTCTTTATTCAAGAGCTTTCCAAGCACTAGAATCTCCCGATGCAACTTTCATCCTCTTCATGAATTCTTGTTGGGCTGGAATAAATTCAAAGCACTTTCTGACAGTATGACCAGCCTTGTTTCACCTCACACACAGAACTTCTTTTTCTTCATGTAGAGTCTTCTTTTTGTTTTTAGCATATTCTTAGCATGGTCATCTTCTATCTTTCTCATTCTTTCCAAATCTTCTATCCAAACCACCAGTATATCATTAGGGACTAAGGCATCAAGATTGGATCTTCTACATGGTTTATTCTGAGTGGAATCTTTCTTAGTAGTACTTTTGGATGCACCACCCTTCACCTTCTTGGATTTAGAATCCAAGGACTTATCAACTTTCTTCTTTGTAATCTTATTGGGATCATTTTCATCTGCAGCATATTTCTAATTACTTCCCAAGATATCTTCTTCATTTTTCACCAGTTTATACGGTATTCTATTCTTATTATCTTGTAATACATTTTGAGATATTCATGCACCATTCTTGTGACCACTCCCATTGCATACATCACAGATGTTATCAAACATTCCAAATCTGTTTGCAGTATAAAGATGCTTCTAGATCTGTGGATGTTGCTTCTTATTCTATGGATTTCTCCCCCTTGAGATGGGATTTCTCTCTGATTTTACATTTAAGGGATTGTACCAGCAATCCAGTGCACAATTCCCAATTCTATTACAGCACCGACATTGACCAACAAACCTTGACTTCTTTCCCTCTTATTTATAAGTTGGTGAATCTTATTCTTAGTATGTTTTGCTTTCTATGGGTATCTATCTTACACACTATTTCCCTTATCCACTCTAGCCATGGTGGTAGGTTTATTCTCACTTTTCTTCATCCATAATTGTTTATAATTTTTCTTCTAACCCGGACTTTTGGTAGAGGCAATTTTAGAGACATTAGTACAAGTTGGTATGGATTATACCTTTACATTCTTAGCTGCTTGTGATAGATCAATGAGTGAAGCCATGATCTTCTTATAAAATGTTGGAGGTATTTTGACAATAAAATCCTCCAATGGGCATTGAGTACTAGCAGCAGCTGTTTCCTTCTTTTGTAAAGACTCAATATGTGTCTTCTCAAGATTTGTCAACTCAGCTTCCAATTCAAGACATCTCATATTGAGGATGACTTCCTGGTCTTCAATCATAGTCATCTTCTCTTCACAATCCTTATTTAATCTTTCAACTTCAGATTATTGCATCTTATCTTTGTTTTTTAACAAAGAGTCAAGTTCTTTGATCTTCTTGGAATCTTTTTCCAAATATAACTCCTTGACATCATTGCCTTTTTTTATCTCATCTTCAAGTGCATGAATATTTTATTCTAGAGTCTTATTGACTCCCTCTTTTTCTTCAACATCCTTTTGCCACTTTGAATAGCTTACTTCAAATCCCCTCTTGGTTTCTTCAAAGTCTCCAACCTGTCTGGAGAGATTTAAACATTAAACAATTTTTACTTGTATGTCTTTCTCCAAAACATCAGTTTCTTCTTCCAGCTGAGTGATATTTTCCTACATACATTGAAATACTACACAAACCAGGGATGCACTTTCTTCAGGAATACCATGCAGAATCATTCTTAATCTATCAACTGATATTTCTTGATATGTTGTAGATTGATCATCACCACTTGTGCTAGCATTTTAATCATGAAGATAATTTACAAATGTACTAAAACATACCTCTTGATCAGTTGAGGTAGGAAGGTTGTCCATATTCTTGGTGGGGACTTGAGCCACTTTCTCATTACTTTCCAATTCCGGCGTGTCTTCAAGGTCTGCCAGATATGGAGAACCAGATACATCCTCTTCTTTAGATAGGAGGGACTTCTTCTTCAACTTTCTCTTCTCCTTATTTTTCTTATTCATCATGGTCTTGATAGATATAGCCTTATTTTCATAGATAACTGAATCTTCACTAAAAGTTAACTTCATTGATAATTCACGAAAGAAACTCAAATATTCAAAAGAGAATAACTTCACTGTAGAGAATCCAACAGAGGTTAACCTACTCTGATACCAATTGAGAGGACTATTTTGGGATATAACTAACACTGAAAGGGGGGCTGAATCGGTGTTGGGGACTTTTTAAACCAATTCCAACTTTTATCCCTGTACCTCTTGACCTGTTAGGATCTTGATTCTCTTATTCTCTTTTACCTGTCACATTCAATAATAGAAAGTAGTAAAAATATACACACGATATTTTTACAAGGTTCACCACTCAATAAGAGTAGCTACGTCCTTGCTATGCATGGGCATGACCAGTGCATGGATTATCCACTATGATGTGATATGAAATTACAGTGGAGTGGATAGGAAAACAATCCTCTAGCCAGTGTGAGTCCCGAAACTTTAGAGGGGGAAGGGAAACAATCCAATCTTCCTGGGCTGGTGACAACCTAGTCCAACTTGAAGCCTCTAGCTGGTTCTTTATACTGCCTATGGAGATAGTCTTCTTCCTTATTTAAAAGGTAGGTTCTACTCTTGATCTTCTTAAGTGATCTTCACTTGATTACTCGCAAAGCAGTAGGCAAGAAATTCTTCTTTTCTTCTTCTTTTCTTCTTCACTATTGAAAAACCAACTGCACTAGGAATTCTTCTTATTCTTTAGTGAAATAACAGAATGCACTAACACTTCTTCTTCTTTCTTAGCAAGAATCACTTATACCAATGTGATTATTCAGGGAACAAATATTGGCTTACTTGTCATCATCAGAGTGATTTATTCTCTTGTTCATAATGCATGTGATCATGCATATGGTATGTAGTTGAACTCTTTTCCTTCTTATTCTTCTCTTCTCCTCTTCTTGGTGTAGTTATTGTTTATGAAATTATATTGCACCCTTTCTTTCTCACACGTGCACACACTTTTTTTGATTCTTTATTTGAGTTACTTCATGTGTGCATGTGCATTCATGGATGCATACATACACCTCTTCTTCTTTTTGTGTGAGAACCCACACGTAGCCTCTTCTTCTCTTATTCTTCTTGTGTGAAAAACCTTAATGAATATGGTTTTTTAAACACAATCTCTTATGAAATTCACTACTTGTGATATCCTTCTTCTTCAAAAAAATTATTCACTTTTCTACCTAGAAGATGGTAGGAACATCCTGGTGCAGACAGCTTGCGCGCCACTCCCTGCTTGCGTGCCTCCCTGCTTTCACACCTCACTGCTTGTGAACCACTTTCTTACACATCAACTTTGGCTTATACACAACCCACTTCTTGAAATCACGTCCCTGCTTGCACACCTCTGGAAACTTGCACGACAAAAATTTTTCACCTTATAAATAACCATCAGCTTGTGCGCCACTTCAGCTTGCGCGCCACCCTCTACTACTTGTGCGATCAGAGATATAATTTACTCTTAAGTGTTGAGCATTGAAAAATTAGTATGCATGTCATATATTTATAGGAATTATGGTGACTTTCACGCCACATACACTTGCGCGCCACTACTGCACTTGCGCGCCGCTCCAGCACTTGTGTGCCGCTCCAGCACTGCACTTGCGCGCCGCTCCAGCACTTGTGTGCCGCTCCAGCACTTGAGCACCGCTCCAGCACTTGAGCTCTGCTCCAGCACTTGCGCGCCGCTCCAGCACTTGCGCGCCGCTCCAGCACTTGCGCGCCGCTCCAGCACTTGCGCGCCGCTCCAGCACTTGTGCGCCACTCGCGCCGCTCCAGCACTTGCGCGACACTTTCTTTCCTTTGTCATATCTTGATATGATGATTTTTGAAATATGACTTGCACGCCACTTACACTTGCATGCCAATACTTGCACACCAATACTTTCACTCCAATACTTGCGTGCCCCTTCTGACATGCGCGCCAATCTTTTAAATTGAACGCCACTTTATTTCCTTTGTCATATTTTGATGGGATGATCTTGAAATATGACTTGCGCGCTATTTAAACTTGGCGGCAATACTTGCGCGCCACTACTTACACGCCACTTTCTTTCTTTTGCCAAAATCACTTCTTTACTCTCTCTACTCTTCATAAGGCTTGCATCACATGTTCTCTAAACTTATAATATTTCTGAAATACAAATCAGAAAATCATTGTCATAGTTTGGCCCATTCTTTTTGGAATATGAATTCCAAAGTACTTCTTCATCCTCACTTAAAATCCTCAATTTCTTTTCGAGTGTTAATTCTAAAGAACTCCAATCATCTCTCTTCATCAAAAAGTAGAGTCTTGAAGCTTCTTCAAATAACTTCAATATTGCAGACAATGTATCACCTTTGATACATGTATTTGGATCTTTAAAGGAAATGTGTAATTAATGACCTTATTAGAATTCCAAGCCCTTCCACACTCTCTCTTCTTCTTCAGCCATCATTCTCTACTTCATTCAGATCATATGATTCTTTTCTTCAAGTAAGCTCTTACATGGTTCTCATGCAATCGTGAAGCATTACATGGTCTTCTGTAAATCCTAATTCTTCTTCAATCATCCTTAGATGGATGATACTTAACCATTATTCATTGTTGTAACCAATGTGTCACCTTTGACACAAGTTCTTTGAACTTAGTATCAGTTCAACAATTGTTTGAATTGATCTTATTAGATAATTGCTCAAGTATGACATACAATGCTATGATTCCATAACAATTCTCCAGGAATCCTCACTTAATCCAATCTCTACTAACTTTTTAGTCCTTCTTCGCCCCATTCTTCATTTTGACCAGTATTGACAACTGTTGACAACAAATACAATCTTCATACACAAAGTGGTCCCAACATTTACATCAGTATAATAACATTAAATAAAAAAAATAGTGGAAACAATAATAATAAATAAATAACAACAACGTAAGAAAAATATAATAACCGAATAAAAGCGGTCAATGCCAATTTACAAAAATTCATGTATAAAAGATGATGCTACAAGTACAAGACATGAAAATTACAAATCACAATAAAATGTAATAAAAGAATAACTGTGAAATGACTAGATCCACAAGTATCTCGAGAAAAAGCTCGGTCCTGTGATCCCTAGCTTCCAAGTACTCAGTACATCACAAACATTGAATCCATATACCAATGAACAAGAAGTTTACTCGAGCACCAAACGATGCCCGAGCATGGTGTGAAATATAAATCTCAGTTGAATGGAACCCACGGTGTCTATCCTAATCCATTTTGTGCAATTAATAAATAAATGACAATGTGACACATTGTATAACTGCAAAGTGATAACAAATTAAATAATTGAAACTTGGTCCAGGTTCCTAAATGAACACCCATCCCATACCACCTGCTTTGGCCTAAGCCAAATATCTATGTCTGTGAGTAGATCCTCCCTTATCAGGATGGATCACCCAAATTGGTGGCACATTCTCCTACCAAGTATGAAACACTAATAAAAAATCATAAACAAATGGTTTAAGCCGGCATGATTTCTAGAATCTCACCATCAAGCATCAAGTGACTGTGAATTTGGTCCTCATAGATCCCATATAATCATATACCCTACCCTCAAACATCATGTAATTGCGCATCTGTTCCTCATACATTCCATATAATAATATACTATTACACCAAACATTAAGTAACTATGCATATGGTCCTTATACATCCCATATAATCATATACTCTGCCCTTAGGAATTAATTTCCTGCACGCCTTTCCCTCAGGCGGTACAAAATATCATGCACCAAGCCCTCAGGATTCCATAATAAACATGAGTCATATCCAGAAAAATGAAACATGTCATCAGCATCAAACCCTCAGGTATCAATTACCTCAGTATAATATAAGTTCAAAATATAAGAAAGAAAAAAATCACAAGGCCAATATCAAACATACCAGATGTATTATCATAAGACACAATAATCAATTAATCAAATTATCATCTATTTAACCAAACTCATTTCATTAATCAGGGTTCCAAATCATCATTATAATTATATCCAACCCATTTAAATTATAATTTAACTCTAAGTTCATTAATATATAAATTAACTAAAATTATTTAAGGTGATTCTTCCACAAGAAATCAAACAAATACTTTTATTATTCTAATTCAAAATTCAAATCCAATAATCAATTGAATTATCCAATTTATTGTAGGGCCCAAAATTCAAAACACACTAGGTCACAATTAAATCCAAGGATGGAACACCTATTAGGTGGCTGTAGGTCTTAGTCTCCTTGCCTCCATACCCAAAGGGATTCAATGATAGTTTAAAAATAAAATATTATAGTTTAACATGGATTATCCAATTTATCTGGTCATGCCCAAGACATGACAGTGCAATCACATATATCACAATTACTATAAATAATTGTATCAGATAAAAGAGGATTTAGTTTAGATCACCCACTTGTTGCACCAAGCAGTATGCATAAAGTGTGGCATAGGGTATAAGGAACATGACATAGCCTAAAAGAAAGCAATGACCTAAGACATGAAGTATAAAAATTAAATAAACTTTCATAATCAATTAATATAAGGCATGAGGTTTTCCATAGGAATCATCCATCATGAGCATTTAAATATAGTCTGTGGCATATAGTTCAAGGGAAAATCTCATGATTCCCCATTTATATTAACTTTATTGATCAATTAATGAATTTAATTAAAGTTAAACTCACACCCATAAGGTTATTCACTCATTACAACATAGGGGAAAAACAATTCAATAAATAAATAATGGTTTATATCACTAATCAATACTTTTTAGTTTAGAGGAAAACACAACTCCATCGAGGGGTTTTATTATAAAAACATGACATTGTTTTTCAAACAATTCACTTAGAATATTAAACATTTAATTCAAGAATCATATATCACAAGTTAATATCTATGGAAAGTAAAAAAGGGGATCAATTCACGCATTCTTAAATTTAAAGGGGAAAAGAAAAGGGATCCTAGAAGGCCAAGCCAAACACTTTGGCACTTGACGATTTCATTGGAAACCACTCAAAGCTGCTCCTTGACACCTCTGAGCATATTCACCTTAGCATATACATAAGTAAACCTAGCCCCTATGTACATATTCTCATGGCCATGAATATGTACAAGGGGATCCTTACATATATGCTTATATATGCATACACGAGTTTTCACTTACACCCATATGAATTTTTCATATTATACATAAGTACACCTAGCCCAATATATATATATATATACATATATTCACTAACATGGGTGAATATACACATAATAGGGGAACTTACACACACACACACACACACATATTATTACCTAATCATACAGAGGTAAGTCGCCTTTGACACTGGTGAAATGAACCCACCTCAAGGATGACCAAACACACTAAAAACAAATTTACTAGGGACCCTAAATAACCAAAGGACCCAAAAAGAAATGTGCTAAAAAAATAGTGGAAGAAAACCCCACCTCAAGCTGTGATGACTAACCTAAATAGAACAAATCACCTAAACTTCGGTGGCGAATTTCAAAACATGCATGAAGAGATCTTGGTAGATCCATCATACGCCCTAACAATGGAATAACAGAAAAAACTAGTAAAACCTAACCCTATGGTTTGGCTGAATGGAAATCAGGTGATGGGAGAAGAAAAATCGTCCAAAAAAAGAAATAAGAGGGAACTAGAGACCTTGTCTCGATGAATTGAAGGAGAATTGTGAAGAAATATGGGTGTATCAACGAGCGGAGAGGAGGCCATGGAAGAGGTTCATCACACGACTGAAGAGGAAGGGGGAGGGGCTGTCGCATACTGTAACAGAGGAAGGGGAGTAAGGGGGAAACCCCTTATGGGTTTTATTTAAACCTAAATAATAATAATAATGAAAACGACGACAACAACAACAACAACAATATTTTTTTATTAAAACATTTCTTTATTTTTTTCATTTTACATTTAATCTAATTTATTTTATTTTAATTTTAATTTAAATCTAATTAATTTAATTTCATAAAAAAATACATCACACGGTTTTGGTCGCACAGTTAACCAAACCGTGCGCCAACTATGCAATGAACAATGCGATCACACTGTCCATTTGGCACTAACCATGCCCATATTATATGGGAAATTTTGCCCCTATAAAACAAGCTACACAGTTTTCTAATGAGCACTACAAGGTTTCAGACAAACCATGCACCTCTTCCAGACCCTCCAAAAATTTGATTTCTTGACCCTGACATTTCCAAAACTCAATGAGATACTTGAGAAATCCTTTGAGCCTTTATCCAAGTCCAAAAACAACACATTGAAGTGTTCAAACTATCATAATTACATTCCGAATCTCGGTTTGTAAAATGGACCATCCAATAAAAGAAATATTCAATTTCCTTTTGGATTTTTATTTGGTTTAAAAAAACTTGTCATTAAAACCTCACACCTTAGAACTTCTCATCCTTGAGAAGTATTCGGGAACAACGGAAAAAATAACCCAACCTGTAAGGGTTGTGAAGTCCTATTCAAATGGTCACGTTGCATTTCCCAATTCCCAATGCACCTCTGAGAATTCATTTAAGCACATGGCACTTAATCCATCAAAAATAGACCCAATGATCATTTTCCCAAATGAAACATTGAGACAGAGCTTACCCAATCTTGTTTAACTAGAGACACGTTCACATCATTGTCTATTTAAACATCTGGCCCAAGGTGCTCCCCACATTAGTCTTTAGAATTTAATGGATAATTCCAAACCACAAAATCTCCACCATTTTAATTTCCTTAAAAATCGTGCCCATTAGTGATCTAATGATTCTCTTGGCATGATTTATTTAATTTGATGAACTAGTTTCATCTGAGGCCACAATAGAAACCTCATTGTAAAAGAACGGTTGAACCTCAATCGACCTAACCAAAACCGGTCGTGCATGCTTTAATGAAATACATTCCCAACCCTTGGACCACACCCACCTTAAACTAACGACGTGTTTTAAAAATGGTTCCTTATGACCATCTCTACTTAACAAGAAGGAGAAAAGGTTAAGCCACCTCTAACTGACTATTCCAAAGATTATTAGCTTAGACGACCAACATATTAAAAATAAAACTGCAAAGCCTTCTTATAAGGCATTACAAATTCACAACAGCATGCCCACCGAATTCTACACCTGACTTATGATGTTCCTTGGTCAAACCATCACCTGACTATTTAATTGATTGTGACTCAGCACAAATAAGGGTGTAATCTAGATCGAGTACACTGGAATCATTACCCTTTAGACGCCACCTCCGAACCCGACAACCTATCTGGGATAACAACAGATTCAATGAATTATAGTATTAGAAACTAACCAAGGTAGTCCACACTCCATGTTTACAAGTGAGATGTTGGAACAAGGCCAAAAAATCCACATTATATTATTGACTGACCCCAGAGCGACAATCACATGGCGGTCGAGTAAAAGGAAATGATGAATGGTGTATACGAGTCCACCCAAGGTGTTCCTACTTGGGAACCCAATCATCACTCAGGACTAACCAAGCCTCTATCAGAACCGCATTCCCAATGAGCAGCATCGAGGAAAACCACCCAACAAGCTCAATAGATTTTAAATATTTAGCACAGAGTAAGACCGAAACTCTCTTAGTGCATCAAGGATGAAGTCAAGATAGGGGACATGATCATATCTTTCATAAGAATACACTAATAGGATTTAGAATATTACAATGAAGATAAAAATGAGAACAGTCAAACCACTACTGGTCAAATTCTCTTTATAGAAACTTGGCTTCACCTGCTGACACATCGTCAACCGAACCCTGATGCCTTCACCACCCAAGGTATTTCTACAGTCAGTCAAGATTAACCACCGAATTCCCGCATGACCAATGATGTTTCTTATTGTTTTCATACACAACCAACCATTTTACTGTCATTCTATCGAGAAAGCACCGACACAATTCAAAACTCACAAGCCTCAAGAGATTTAAAGCAAAACCAACCACTTCCAAAAGGTCCTCCCTGCTTTTCCTCCTTCAACCTAGAAGGACACATTCACCAATACTGATACGACATGACACTCCCCACCTTATGAGTATCCTATCCATCAAAAGAAGAGACATACTAGTCACTCATAAGTGAGCTAGATCAGAACCACCTTAAACATACAAGAAACACTCATCTGAGTCACACTCACATACGTCAAAGCATACAAGGAAAGCCAAAACCAATCCGACCAGGGTGTCAAAACACTCAAGTCTCTTGGAAGTATTCCTAAGCATTGGGACAAACTGAATTATTTTAACACCTAGGTCACTCTACCACTAAGATGACCCAAGATCATACTTAACTGTCCAAGGCTCAACAATTCAACCAAACTCACCCGATTCATTACATCACCAAAGAAAATGATGGGTACCATGTATATCAATGTATACTACCCATATATTATAGAAGAAAATTACACATCCTGGATACTACCCATATGATGTCTTCCCTATGTATTCAAGTATCAGATGGCCCATGCAAGAGATTTATCCTCAAGTCGTATTGCCCATATGACTATAAAACAACTGGAGATCTCTTGAGCTACCCAAAGAAAAAGGAAAGGGTCAAGCGACCTGTGAAGTGGCCGACCATTCCTGACGCATGTGTAACCTACTAAAATTGAGCATTACTCAATTATCATTCCCATAACAAAGTCCAAGAAGAACATGACCACCCATCTGAATACGGGTTTCATTTAGTGACAAAGATTCCTACTAGGTACTACGACACCCGAATGATACCAAATGTTAGAAAACTCACAAGATTTAGTAAGGAATTTAAACTCTAAGGGAGATACCTACCACAAGATATCCCCTTATGAAGCACACACATCAACCATATCACTAGGTCATGCTAATAGAAGTCACCGACTCAAGATCCTACCATCTAATACATTTCTAAAATTAGAGGAATCCTATGAAAAACACTTATAGTTACGTTCAAAGGCATCTAATAGAGATACTCAAACTACCCTTACATGAGGGTTTAAATGAAGGAAATCAATACAGGTTCCACTTTTAAGATATTTCATTAAATTCACATTTAATATTTAAACAGTTAAAATATTTAAAACTAAACATCAAGGCACAACATGAAAGTCCCATAAGACATCCTTTTTAAACATTAACCATTTTCAGACATCCCATCATAATTAATAAATTTTGAAAATAAATTCCTTTTTAATAAATAAGGCGGCCTACGAGAGTCCAGATAAGCCAAGCTAGGTTCATTATAATGAAACCAAATAGTATTTTATTGTTTATTATAGTTTAAAAATACCCATAGCAGGCTATATCATAAGGAACATTCCCCAACTAACCTAATTGGGCCCAGTTGAGCATTTAAGACGATAAAAAATTCATTTTAGATTAATATTAAACAAATTATACATTTAAAACCATTTCAAACATAACATGGTCATACATAAAAAATGGTTCGATTACATGGGTCACCACCACTCTAATCTATAAAGATCCCATACACTTTATTGAATGAATCTTAGCACCCATTTAATCAAAACCAATTTCCATTTCATAATTTTAATATGCTCATATACAAAGGTCCAGTTATATTAGTGGTCATCTACCAACTTATAAAGCACCCATACACTTTATAGTTTGGCATTTGGCTCCCATTTACTTCAAAATCATACCATTTCAAAATTTTACCTTTAATAGGCTTTACATTTTAACAAAAATTCTAAACAAGTATAAATCTCAAATGATAGTTCAAATATATGGGTCACCTTTTCCCAATTATAAGGCACCCATACACCTTAAAATAGGAAACTGGTTCCCATTTAATCACAACCCATGAAGTTATCCCATGAAACTACTTAAATATATCAAAAATAACATGTTATCATAAGTAGAGACATAAATATAATTCTAATGAGAACAAAATCATGGCATATAAAAAGTAAAGGCATACTAAAAAAATCAAAAGTATGACATATCACTCAAGGAACACAATCAAACGACATGAAAAACCACAAATGAAACTACATGACATGTCATATGCATGGAATTTGAATTTAAATGTACCTAATATTATGCATAAAATGATTCATCATTACCATACCAGGCTGATAGAAAAATTCCATAAACACCATAAATCAATAAGAAGCAAAAAAAAAAAAAACACCAATCACTCAAGGTAGAATCATATCAATTGTAACATCAAATAATATAAACAACAATACCAACCCTAGAAACTTGGTCATTTATTATACGTGTGGTGATCAGTACCAAGAAAAACTATTTATGAAGATCTAACACATTACTAGTCTCCTATATACCAACCCAAAATAGTAATATAAAGGAACATAAGGCTCTGATACCACTTTGTAACATCCCAAACCAACTAACCACTAAACCAGTAGCTGAAATGGTCACCACATGACCTCCAGTGAACCTCCCCATACACTAGAGGCTTCCAACTATAAGAAAGGGTCTATTGATGGTATTATGGGAAGACTATACCCTCTAGATCAGATTCTCACAATAGTATAATAATATTAAAACAACAAAAAGTAGCAGAATCAGTAATAATAAAGAAAGAAAAACAATAGAAGAATAATATAGTAACTAAATAAAAGTTTCCAACACCAATTTACAATAATGAATGTATAAAATATGATGCTTCAAGTACAAATAATGAAAATTAAAAATCACAATACAATGTAATAAAAGAATAACTTCTCAATGACTAGCTCCATGGGAATCTCGAGCACCAGCTTGGTCATGTTCTCCCTAGCTCCTAAGTACCCAACATAACACAAGTAATGAATCCATAAACCTACAAATAGGAAGTCTAATCACACACTAAATAGAACTTGAGAAAGGCGTGAGATAAAAATCTCAGTAAGCCGACACCCACAATGTCTAGCCCAATCCATTTCATGAAATTAATAAATAAATGACAATGTTCCAAATGATATAAATGAAAAGTGATAACAAATTAAATAATAGAAACTTGGTACATGTTTCTAAACAAACACCAATCAAATACCACATACTTCATCCTAAGCCGAATATTTATGTGTGTGGATAGATCCTCTCGCATTAGGATAGAACAAAAAAATCGGTGGTATATTCTCATGTCGGGGATGAAACACTAATAACACATCATAAACAAATGGACTTATCCCACATGATTTCCAAAATCGTTCCCTCAGGTATCAAGTGATTGTACATCTGGTCCTCAGACATCCGATATAATCATATACTCAGCCATCAGGCATCATGTAACTGTGCATCTGGTTCTCTAAAATCCCATATAATCATATACTCTTCCCTTGAGCATCAAGTAACTGTGAATATGGTCCCCATACATTGCATATAATCATATACTTTTCCCCATGGCAACAAATAGCTATGTGCCTTTCCCTAAGGCGGTACAGAAGATCTTGAACCAAGCCCTCAGGAATCCATAATAAACATGATTCATATCCAGATAAACTCAACATGCCATAAGCATCAAACCCTTAGGTATCAATTACATCGATATAATATAATCCCAAAATCTAAGCAAGAAAAATAAAACACAAGGCCAATATCAAACATACCAGATTTATTATCATAAGAAATAATAATTAATTAATCAAATTATCATCTATTTAACTAGAATCATTTCATTAATCAAGGTTCCAAATAATAATCATAATTATATCAATCCAATTTAAGCTACAATTTAACCCTAAGGTCATTAATATATCAATTAACCAAAATTATCTAAGGTTATTATTCCACATGAAATCACAAAACTATTTTTATTATGACAACTCAAAAGTCTAAGACATAAATCAATCAAATGACCAAATTTATTATAGGGATCAAAAGTCAAACAGACTAGGTTGTGATTAATTCCAAGGATGGCACACCTATAGGGTGGTTGTAGGTCTCAGTCTCCTTACCTATGGACCCAAAGGGATTCAATGGAGGTTTACAAATAAAATATTATAGTTTAAGTGGGATTATCCAATTTATCTAGTCGTGCCCGTGACATTCCGGTGCGATTGCACATACACAATTACTATAAATAATTGTATTGAATAAAAAGGGATTAAGTTTAGACCACCCATTTATGGCACCAAGTAGTAAGCATAAAGTGTGGCAAAGAGTATAAGGCACATTTCATAGCCTAAATGAAAGAAATGAACTAAGACATGAAGTTTAAACATTAAATCAAATTGCATAAGCAATTAATATAAGGCATGAGGTTTTCCATATAAATAATCTATCAAGAGAATTTAAATACAGAGTGTGTGACATGTAGTTCAAGGGAAAATATTTGGGTTCCCCATTTATATTAACTTAATTTATCAATTATGATATTTAATTAAAGTAAAACTCACACCCATAGGGTGATTCAATCATACAACATATAGGAAAACCAATTTAATAAACAAAGCATGGTTTATATCACTAATCAATGCTTTTTAGTTTAGAAGATATCACACCTCCATCAAGGGGTTTTTTTATAAAAACATGACATTTATTTCAAAAAATCCATTTAGCATATTAAAAATTTCATTCAAGAATCATAAAACAATATTTAATATCTAAGGAAAGTGAAAAAGGTGAGAAATTCATACATTCTTAAATTTAAATGGAAAAAAGGAAAGGGATCATACCTTAAGAAGAAGGAAAATATGAACACTTTGAAACATGATGATTTCATCAGTGACCACTTGATGATGCTCCTTTCCACCTCCTAACATATCCATCTTCGCATATACATAAGGACACATATCCCCTATGTGAATATTTATATGGAAATGAATATGTTCAAGGGGATCCTTACATATATGATTATATACTCATACACCTATTTCTACTTACACCCATATTCAGTTTTCATATTATACTTAAAAAACCTAGCCTCATATATATATATTCACTACCATGGGTGAATATACACATAATGGGAGAACTTATATATTTCTATGCTTACCTATGAATACGTAGGTAAGTTTCCTTTGAAACTAGTGACCCAAACCCACTTTAAGGATGACCAAACACACTATAAACAAATTTACTAGGGGACTGTAAATCACTATAGGACCCAAAAAAAATGTGATAAAAAATAGCAGAAAAAAACCTTACCTCAATCGGTGATGGTAGACCAAAATGGACCGAAGCATATCACCTTCAGTGGAGGATTCTGAAACATGCACGAAGGGGTCTCAAAATGCACACCTCATTCCCTAACAATAGAAGAAGAAACAAAAATCCAGTAAACCCTAACCCTATGGTTCAACCGAATAGAAATCAGATGATAGGAGAAGGAAAATCAGTCAGAAATGGAAAGAAGAGGGAACGATAGACCTTACCTTAAAGAATCTAAGGAGAACCATGAATAAATCTAGATGGGTTGACGAATGGAGATGAGTCTACAAAGGAGGTGCATTGCATGGCTAGAGAGGAAGGGGGAGGTCCTGTCGTGCGCTGCATGAGAGTAAGGGGAGTAAGGGGGAATCCCCTTATGGGTTTTCTTAAAACCTAAATAGCAACAAAAATAATAATAATAATAATAATAATAATAATAATAATAAAATTTTTATTATTAAAACATAATTTTTTTATTTTCCATTTAATCTCATTGAATTTATTTTAATTTTAATTTTAATTTAATTGATTTAATTCTTAAAAAACACATCACACGGTTTAGGTCACACAGTTAGCCAAACCATGCACCAACTGTGTGATGAATAGTGCGAGTACACTGTCCATTTGGAACTAACCATGAAGGCTAGGTACATGGTTTGGGTAAATCATGTGTAGCCCATGCAGGGTGTTCTAATCCTATAAAACAAGCTACACAATTTTCTACTGAGTGCTGCACAGTTTCAGAAAAACCATGCACCTCTACCAGTCCCTCTAAATTTTTTATTTTAGGACCCCATAATTTTTGAAACTCAAAAAGACATCCGAGGGATCCTTTAGGCCTTTACCCAAGTCCAAAAACAATACATTGAAGTGTTCCAACTCCCAGAATTACATTCTGAAGCTTGATTTGTATAATGTACCATCCAATAAAAAAAATCCAATTTCCTTTGGATTTTCATCCAATTAAAAAACACGGGTCATTATAGGATTTGAGGGTGGGGATAAATTTTTACTATACTTTTGATCCTTTATTGACCATTTTTTAATTACCTTTACACTTGTATTGGTCATGGGAACCTGAATAGTTAACAAAAGGTATGGATGTCTGTTATAGTAGTACAGCGGCGCTGACTAGCTAGTGTTCCCTAAGAGAGTGACACCCTCCTAGGGGTTCATGTGGGACCCAATAAACCTTGAGAGGGTTCTAAATAGTGTTTGTATTAGTTTTACTAGGGGGTCCCAGTTAGAGTGTAGTCTAATGATACCAAATCTAGTATCATTCTAGTTATAACCTTGGTAGAACCCATGAATTTTTCTTGCTTGATTAGTAGCATACATAAGCAACCCATATATATTGCTTGATTAGTTTCCCTATTTATTATATTGATTTTGGAACCATTTTCTCATTTAAATTTATTATTCATCCTCGACTTGTGATGCTTACACTATAGAATTCTCTATTCCTCATGCTTGTTTGTTTTCTTTCTTAAAATGGTTTTTAAATAGGTTTTGAAAATTGTTTCAAAGTAAAATATTTTCTCATATGTTTTCAAAGTGGTTTTAGAATGGAGGATTTATAAGTAAGAATTAATTCATTTGAAATGGGCTTTAAGTGAATTTTTAATTTAACAAAAATAAAGAGAATTAAGTTTAAAAAATTTATATGTTTTTGTTTATTTTATTTAAAGTCTTATAAAAACAATATTTTGCAAATGTATTTTCAAACTAGCATGAAAATGGATATTAAATTAATGTTTGGCGTGTAAAAAGGTGGGGGTGGTATGCTGAGTGATCATATGCTCACACCTATATTATAACTCAGTTACATGTTCAAAATTGGATCCTAATCACTATTGATGCATTGATTGATTTGGAATTTTGAGGTTACCAATTTCAGTTTATTTTATCACATTTAGCTAATGGTTCCTATTATAATATTTTATAGGAGAACCTTTATTTTCATATAATGTCTAACTTGTGGATCTTAAATTGAGTTATTTATTACTTTTAGTTATGGTTATTGGTGTATTTCATTATTTATTTGGATACTGGGTGATTTTGGATCTTTAGTATATTGATAAAGATTGGGGTGAGTGGATTTATCATGGATAGGTGATAGAGTTTGGATGGTGAGCTGAGGGATTAGTTTATATCTTCTTCTTGATTATGTTTTTTTATATATTATATTTTTTTAGTATGCGCATCTAACCTATGGATGGGTTATTCTAAAATTATGGTATTATTATATTGTGTTTAATTATGATTTATGGGTGAAATCATTGCAATTTTATCTATCTGATGCCTCAAAAATTTTCACTATCCCTTGGGGATCAGTAATTCCTCTAGAAATAGTGGAGAGCCAGTTCGGGTTCCAGTTTTATGGAATCCTCTTATAAGTAATTAAAAATTCATTTCTCATGGGGCTTGCTTTAGGACATAAAATTCCTTCTTAAAATTTTAAACAAAACCATCATATTATCCAAGTAAGCATCCATCGAGTTTCTCAATATAAACTTCCTCTTACAAATCTCCATCGAGTAAGGGTAGATTTACATATATTTAGAAAATCTTGTATTGCATTTTCACTATTATAGGAAGAAAAATACTAATGGTTTAAATCCTAAAAAACTATGTGAAGGTTTCATCATAATCAATTCTTTCAACCTATAAATAGCCTTTTCAAATAATTATTTTTTTCATCACATCTCATTTATCATTTAACTTGTTAAAACACACACTTTGTTTCAATAACATTATTATTAATTAGTTTGGGTATGAACACAAAAGCATTATTCTTATTAATCCAATCTATATAGTTTTTCATAACATCGACCCACTCTTGATTCTCTAAAACTTCATTCACATTGCTTGGTTAAATCTTATATAATAATGAGGCATGTGTTCCTAATGTCAAAGTTATCTTAGTTTTAACCAGTTATCCTTATTATCAAATAATTTTTTGGATCTCCACATACATTTTTATCCTTGGATGATTTTAATAAGGTTTTTATTCATCATTTTAAATAGTTGAATCATCATTTTTAACCTATAATTCTTCTAGATTCACATTATTTTTAACACCATCATCACACTTCTCAATAATTTAGTCATCATTATCTTCACTTATAAAACATTCCTCATGATGTAGGAATTAATTATTTGAGTGTTTTAACACATTAACACTTGTAAAATCAATGATCTTCCATGTTTTTTGTTATATAAATGGTATTTTTTACATTTGGAGAATAACCAAGGATGATGCCATCAACTCTGTATTGTTTGACTGAAAATTATTTTTTATTATATCATAAACCCCTTTTAAGGATGAAGGGGAACCTAACATGACTTCAAGGACATAAGAAATTAAAATGTTCCCCAAAGGGTCAAAATCCATAAAACCAAATCAAAACAACAAGGGAAACCCCTTCCCAGCATAAAAAAATCAGTCCATCTTCCACCTTCTCATCGCTACTCGGCTAGCTGTCCCGTGCAGTGATGCACGAGCCTGGTACCGATGGAAAATGCCATACCCTCTCAAACGTCTGATTCCAAATAGCCATGATCTGATGAAAACTCATCTCTAAAACTCATCTGGAACAACCCCTAAAGAAGAAATGGAAGCATAGACTCTTTTACCTCTGACCGCACAACATAACACACACCCAAGCAGAATAAATCAGAATCAGAGATTCACACAGAAGATTCACCGCAAGAAAAAACCCATCACCAACCATTATATGAATACCAATATCAACACCATCTGAATAGAAACCATCTTTCAACACCATTTAGCAAATCACAAACATCACCAAAAAAGAAACCTGTAATAAACTCACAGAAGACATCAAGGACCTCCCCCTACAAGATAGGCCAGATCCATCACCGACCACACTAGAAGCACACCAGAGACATCACCAAGCCGCGCCGATTCGAGCCAAGAAGCAGAGTAACGCTGGGCCATGATGTTGCTGAGATCGAGAATCCATCCACACTGAACCGAGCCAAAACGTCAGAGCCACACCGAGAAAATCTCGAGAATGAGAAGCTGAGCCCCACCGATCTGAGCCATAATCTAGAGTAACAACAAGCCTCATCGTCATCAAGGACCCAAATTCAACACTGAGCCACATCGCAACCACATGATTCGCACCGACGCTGTGCTTATTTCTTGCCTTTGGAAAAATCAAGATATATTATGTTCCACAAATATTATACGAGCCATGCATACTAAGATCCAATTATTTCATTCAATTTTTTTTATTATGGAGTATATGATGTACTGAATTAATGATGAATATCTTGATTTTCAAGGTTTTCTTCAAATTTTACACCTGTATATTCAACACTTTTTTCCATCCATAACTTCTTCTAAGAGAAAACACACTCCTTTTCTGCACTTATTTTTAAAATTTTGAACATCCTTAAGGCCAATGACTTATTTTTCAAAAAAATAATTCAAGGAATGTTATTGAATTAATTTATAAATAAAATAATGTACTTATATTTATTTTTCGATTTATTTCACATAGTTCCATAAACATTTTAATGAATGAGATCCAATGGATATTACATCTTAATGTTTACTATTTTATGTGAAGAATTAATAATCTTCCCTTTTTTTTCATTTATAAAACATCAAATCCATTTTACTCTTCAACATTATAATATCATGAATATTATTTCCTTAGATCATCTAGTTTATATTCTTTTGACCATGTTAAATATTTATTCAATCCCATAATTTATTTTATTATTTCATGCTCAAGTGGCATGAATTTTCAGAATCACTAACCTTGAAGAATACAAGGGGAATAATGAATTTTGGATTATATTTTTTGTCAACGTGAATGAAATTTAGTGTGGGATAAATTAGTATTGAACTTATGTGATAGAGGAAGAACCCAATAAAGATGATACTTCTATTTAGATGAGTAAAGGAAATAGATTTTACGAGTTTCTTCCATTATAGAGGAATGGTAAAGAAGTGTACATGATACTGCTTCTTAGAAATCTTAGATTAATATATTCAAGATATAATCATTTAAATCTAATTATTATTGGGAAATTATTTAAAGGAATAATTTTTTATAATATTTTTGGAATGGATTTGGTGAAGCAACTCAATGATAAGATTTATAAGTTATGTTTGAAGGATATAAATGATTGTTGAAAATTTGGAGAATCCATCCATGGTGTACTAATAATGAAGACAAGTTTTGTCAAAAAAATAATATATTTTGGATGATGTTTTGGAGTGATTGGAAATTTATTGAGTTTTTTTTTGAGTTTCTAATAATGTAAATGAATTATGGAATTATAGGTTGTTTAATCTATCTAAATACATGATGTATAACATATTTCTTAGAATCTGATTCATGGAAAAGTTTTGGGAGTTTTCTATATATGTAGGTTTTTTTGTATATAGTGGAGTTGGGAATTAGAAAAGGATCACACTCATAGTGATATATAATATCTTTGATTTGTTGCCTAAGATATTTATTGAAGATTTCTAAAATTTGGAAAAGTTTATTGAGGCTACAATGGATACATAAAATATTAAATATGATATGTAAGATTCTTCTCTCGGAATATATTAGATATCTTCCAATGAAAGAAGAAATTTGACAATGTTAGAAATTTTACATGATACTAAAGCATAAGAAAATATTATGGTGTTTGCATATTCTTACATGATACAAATTCATGTGATATGTAATATATTATTGATATATATTATTTTTCAAATGCATGTGTAAGATCTCTGTTGGAGATCACAATATAATATGATCAAGGGAAAAACATTACATACATATGTAAGATATTTTTATACACACACTATAACATGTAATATTTATTATTTTTTATGTATGAATTAATAATTTTAAAAAAATATGATAACTTTAGTTGGAAGTTTAATTTTTAAATGAAAGAAATGTTATTCAATGAAAAAAAAATCACAATTATTCAATGCAATTTTGATTTAAGTTGAGTTGATAAAATAATCCTCACGCCGTGAAGAAGAAGAACATACATGAAGAAATATGAGAATGAGATACAAGTTAAATTTGGTTCTATGATTTGAAGATCAGTTACACTGTAAGTAAGATATCACTCCATGGTGCTTGATTAAGAAAGATCCATAAAGAGATATTTTCCCACAACAAATGATGCTATGACCATGACATATTCATTATGAGTTTTATCAAGTAGACAATGAGGTAAAAGTGAATGAGATTATTTAGTGATTTATTTTGGATGGTTTTCATGATAATTAATGGATATAAAAATAATGAAAAGGCTAAGATTAATTGAGAATAAAAACTGGAAATATTATTGACTAGTTTTTAGTTAGGAGATAATGATTTGAAAAATAAAGGGATATTTATGTATTCTCTTACAGAAGTTATATTAATTATATATAGTATTTATAAAGAATATTAATAAAGAGATATTTAAATATATATAACCCAATATATATGTTCAAAAAAATATTTCTATGTATCAAAGTGAAAAAATCCATAATGGTGTACAGGAAGATTAATTTTTGACTTGAGGAAGAATGAAGGAGAGGAAGTCCTATGATACCTTGATATCATAAATGATAATTGATAAGATAGAGTAAACCTACAAGAACCTAATACATAAAAGTAAGTAGAATCAAATGATTATGGATTTCCATTAATAAAGAAGAATATGACATGTGTGGGTACACTCTCATGCATACATTTCTCATTATAAAATATTGATGAGAAGGCCGATGTGCATAATTTACTATTGAGAATATTCTATCCATTGAATACCTAATATTGAGATGGAAGAACATATTTTGATGTGAAGATGTCTAGTAGTGAAATGATGATATTTTACAACCAATAGAAGTGTAAGGAAAAGGAATACTAGAGGGAGACATTATAAGTAAACTGTTGAGAGACAACAAGTAGTTAAGAGATTGAAAAATATTTGAGAAGCTGTATTGACTTTTGGAGGGATAGGCTACACTATATTCATTTATACTCAATAATTTTGGGAGATATTCTATATAATAAGAACTTATATTTTATTCTTAAAATTTGTTTCCTTGTAGGAACCAAACAAATCCATGATTAAGTACCCACATTGGGATCGAAACATGTAAAAACCATATGTACCTTAAAGATCTTCATTTGGTTTCATATGGGTAAAGGTAAGAATTAAATAAAGTGTGGAATTAGATCCTAACTAGTTACATAAGTTAATTTATAAGAAGAATAAATTTTAAAAATGAAGTATCATTGATTTACCCCTCCCCTCAGAGTGATTCAACAAAAAACCTGGGTACTTAAATTGGCATCAGAGCTAACCAACTTCCCTATAAAAGATCCAACATTGAATAAATTTGAAGATTAAGAGTTTGAATTTTACTAATACAAAATGTGTTCCAAACTTGGATAGAAATAATAATCCTGGTTGGAAGAATGGGGTGATACCATTTCTTTCATTTTAAGGAATATAAGTAAACAACGCTTCTTTAGTTGATTTTACTCCACTTAAGGAATGATATCCTATAACATTCATAAAAAAAGGGATTTATACATTTATTGAAATATAATGAATTCTATTGAGATATATTTATAAAAAATATTATACATTAAAGTTATGAGACTCAAAATTTCCATGGAGATATGATACAAACTTGAAAGTACTTATAGAAGAAACTTCAAGGTGGAAGAATCCATAATATAGATTTAGAGAGAAAATTTTGAAGAAATTAGAATAGATAATGATGAGACCATTGATGATTACGTTACAATAGTAAATGAAAATTTCATCAATATCAAAAGTTTTGGGGAAACCTTGGAAGACTCCACCATTTTCATGAATCTGATGAGGAACTTACTAAACAGGTTTGTTGCTAAGCTTATATATCAGAATATAGAGATAATTTACCCCTTAATGAATTTCATAATATTATTGTTTCTTAGTAAATGAGAAAATTTTATGTTTTAAAAATTAATATCAAGGAGGATATGGAATTTAAATAAATGAAAAATATCAACCTTAAAGAAAAGAGGGATAATTCAACTTTAGATTCAAAAGATGATAAGGATATAGATGCATATAATAACAGAATAATGTATCTCATTTCAAGATTTTTTTAATAGGAAGAGGCAATTATAAAGGTATAACTTCTATAAAGTGATTTAGTTGTGGAAGAATTGGAAATTTTGTGTTATACTATCCAAAGAAGAAAAATTCTGCAAGTGAGCATGGTGAAGAAGATGAGGCTTTTCCCAAAAAGAAATGAGAAAAAACCAGAATGAGTATTTTTTTTGAAAAAAGACCTTTCTAAGGAGGAATCTGATGAGAAAATAAGATTAAGGTGAATAATAATCATAAATTAGTGATTTATAATATGTAAACTCCATTTATTTTCTTTTACCCTCACAGATCATGTTAAAATAATGAAGTCACTTTAAGAAGTTATTCGAAGGAAGAATATAGCTATACTGAACAAATATGAAAGGATGAGCTCATATAATTTCTTGAAAAACACACCTAGATAAATAAAAGATTTTTTTTTGAAAAATAACGAGTATATAAAATGAAAAAAATTATTATAGTGAATAAATCAATATTCTTAAAGTGAAAGTTACATAACAAGATAGAATTATAAAATATTTTGATGTATAATTTATTGAAAAAGAAGAAGAGGTTAGTGAGACAAAATCTAGGTGTCTTATAGGTTAAAAATATTTAAAATGATGAAATAAAATTATGAAAAAGGTGTGGATGTTATGGTGAATAGTCCCAAGCTATTTTGAAATCTTGTCCAATGAAAAAAGTACAACTTTTTATTGAATATTTGAAATAAACCAAATCTATTTCATGTTATCATACAAATTATAGATCCAACATTAGACTAGGATGGGTTGAATATAGTAATAAAAAATTCACTCCTATATCAAGGGGAGTTGGAGTTGATTTAAGATCAGAGAGCCACCAAATACAATATAAAAATAAAGGTTGGAGTTCACCTAAGTAGTATATATATTTTCACAATAGATTGAAAAATATTATAAAAGATATAACTTCAATGGTTACTATTAGTTTTTTGGAACCTTTGAGAATAAATAATATGAAACATATCATTTACTTTGAATTGGAATGAATCAAGGGGGAGTAAAACTATAAATATATGAAGCATCTTTATGATGAGGAGAAACAACCTTAAGATAGAAAAAATTGGGACTGAAAAATATACTGGGTTTTCAACTAAAAAATTGGTTGTTTGGAAGAAATCCATTGAATACCAACAATTTTAATATGAAAAATATTTCATGAAAACACTTATTGGGAACAACCTAAAGTCTACTGAAGATAATAATGCTCAATTAAGTGAAAGGATACTTAAGCAATTTGGTGAAGTTAGAATCTTTGAAAATGTAAAGAAAAATAAAAGACAATAAAGTGAATGTGATAAAGGAATCAAAGAAGATTCACATGAATAATATGAATCCCATGATTGGTTGTAAATAAATGATAACATGGGAATTTTCGAGAAGATTTGTGGGTTGTATAAGTATTCTGAATAAAAAACAAAGGATGATATGACTATCTTACCAGTATAAGGAGAAATTCTAGATAAGATAAAACTAGAATTAGGTGTTTCATGTGCTTTAATGGATCATGATAAAAAGAGATACCAAATAATGAGACAACTAATAAGAGAAATATAACATGCTTCACATTGATTCAACCATCAAGTAATTCATAAAAAAAGAATGAAGATTTCTCCCAACATTAGAGTAGGAAAGAAAGCAGGATCTCGGTTGATAATAAATTATCAAAATTATTTATCTCAAAATATAGAAAGGGAGTTCCACCAAATTCCACAATTTTTTTTATTTCAATATAGATAATTGGAGGAGTTTCATGTAGGGGGAGATCTAAATGTTCTGTTATCTATACAACATATTGAATTGTCCATTATGGAGTGGATGATTATTACTTGCAACACTTCAAGAATATTTCATGTGTTACAAGATGTTTGGAACACATTATTAAAAAGAACCATCTATGATAATGAGATGTTTAAGTGAATCACTTGTGGGGGAGAAGAAAAGATTCATATGTTTCTATATGGAATTTATTTATGTAAATAATTAATTTTTTAAATTTATTATAATAGAGCTGAAGTTGTGGTATGAAAACTACTTTCCTAATATTATTTTAATTATATGAAATATATACATTAAGGTTGAATGATTGTTAAGAAAAAAGGGGGAAAATATTATTTCAATTTAATATTTTATATATGTGTGTTGAAGATGAGTATTGGTTACAAATTTCTTGAGAAATATATTTCTACTACCCCTAGATAAAGAAACATGAGTTGGTATCACTTTATGGTAAATTTTATGGATATACATGATGATTAGATTAATTAATTTTGTTATCTTCACCAACAATTTATCATATTGACTTAGAGTTGATTGATTGATTGATCATTACAAATTAAAATTTAGTTCCATTATTCTCTCAAAATATGATTCAAGTATTATACCATTTTATAAGAGAGAGACAATGTTATTTTAGAAAACTGTATAGAAGCATGGACATAGGAAAATTTTCCCTTACTTTCATACCATTAAATTTATTATCAATAAGGGGTATATAAACATTGAATTTAAAATTTAAATAGGCATTGAAAATAAATCCAATGGGGGAGATTGAAGAACCATGTGGATTGATGAATTTGAGGTTGAATTTATTATAAATGCATTTATATAAGGAAAGTAAATGTGTGATGAAGTTGTTTTGAATCTAGGTGATGGGAGAAAATACCAATAGAGATATTATTTATATGAGAAAATATAACCAATTTTCTAAGTTGAAACCATTATATTTGAATAGTCTATGAAATAGAGATGAGTCTACTACTTGGAATTCTTATATGTATAGATTCAAGATGAAAACATTTAAATATGATTATTGTTGATATATTCTTAAAAGTAATTGATGATATGTAATAATAATAATAGGAAGAACTATCAAATACAACATTTGAATGAAGTTTGTGAAGCTAGTCATTGAAAATATTGAGAAGTTGTGTTTGAAGGAGAGAAAGGTTGGGTGGAAGTTCGGAGAATCCATCCTGGAGTACTAAACATGAATATTGTTGTATCTGGTGAATAATACCATTTGGATGAATTTTTAGAGAGATTGGAAATACCTTGAGGTGTTTTTGTTGTGTTGTTACAAATAGAGAAGAATTATAGAATCACATGTTTTTGGAATCTAATTATATAATATGTAATATATTTTGAAGACTCTAAATTTTTTTCCAACTAGTAGGAGTTTTCTTTATATGTATGTTTTTTTGTATATATAGGAGTTAGAAATTGGAAATGGGAAACACTCAATGTGATATGTAATATCATTGGTTTTTTGTGTGGGATATTTGTTGAAGAGTGCTAAAATTTGACAAATTCCTTAAAGATTACACTGGATATGTACTATATTAAATATGATACATAAAATTCTTTTTGGGGAAAATCAAAAACATTTTCTTAAGGGTAAATGTAAAAAATCCATAAATAGTACATGATACATAAGAATAATAAGATCTTATGCATGGGTAACTAGTCTGAGGAAATGTAGAAAAGTCATGCGATACATAATATATTATCGATACATATTATTTTTATAGTGAATGGATAAGAAATATATTATATCTCAAATTGTAATATGATCAAGGAAATAATATTATCTACATATGTAAGATATTTGGATACTTGCACCATGATATGTAATAAATTTTATTTCTTATGTATAGATCGATAGTTTAAAAAAATGTGATAATTTCATTAGGAAGTTTAATTATGATGATGATCAAAATATTTTCCGGTGAAACAAAACAAAACAATTATTCAATGTAATTATGATTCATGTTAAATTAAGAAAATGAGACCCATAATATAGATAAGAAGAACACACCGTGAAGAAATATGAGAATGAGTTACCGAAAAAAGTTGGTTTTGTGATTTGACGAGTATTCATGCTATAAAGAAGACATCACACCATGATTATTGACTGAGAAAGAGCCGCAAAGATAAATTTTCACAGAAATAGTTGATGATATGACCATGATAGGTTTGATGTGTGTTTTATCATATAGACATGAAGGTTAAAGTGAAATTGGTCATTTTGGGAGTTATTTTTGGAAGGTTTCAATTATAATTAATAAAGAATGTGAGATAGAAAAAAATAGGAATAAATGAGAATAAAAACTAGAAATATTATTTAATTTTTTTTAATGAGGATATCATGCTACAAAAAATCAAGGGTGATTTCTATATTCACATAAAAAAATATATTCATGCTATGAAGGTTATAAAAGGTAGATTGATAAAGAGATATTTAAAAATAAAGAACCTGATACTGAAATTAAATAGTTTATTTTTTAAATAAAAAATAAAACAATCTAATGCAATTTAGGAAGAGAAACCCATGACTTGATGAAGAATGAAGGAAATGATGTCCAATGATACACTGATATCATAGAAGACAATTGATAAGACTGAGTAAACTAATGAGAATCAACTACATCAACGAAAGTAGAATATGATGACAAAGGCATACTATTGAGAAGAAAGAAAATGATGTGTGTGTGCATGATCTAAATCATATGTTTCTCATTATGAAAGCTTAATAAGAAGTCCAATGTGTATACCATAGCATTGAGAATATTATAGTAGTCGAAGACTTGATATTGATGAGGAAGATATTACATTGATTTAAATACATTCAAGAGTGTAATTAAGATGTTATTCACCCAATAGAAGAGAAAGGTATAAGAAGAATCACAAGATCCAATATAAGTAAAATATTAGAATATATCAATCAACCATAAAATTTCAAAATAGTTGGGTGAATATCCAATATTTTTGGGAGACAGGCTATAGAGTATTAACTTGTGTTTATTTTTTTTGGAAAATAGTTTATATTATAAGAACTTATGTTTTATAGTGAAAATATGTGTCTTAGTGAGAATAAAACATAATAAGGATTATGCTTCCACATTGGGGTCGAACCTTGTAAAACAATTTCTACCTTGTAGTTATTCATTTAGTTGTATTCATATAAAAGTGAAAATTCAAGAAAGAGTGTATCAAGATCCTAACCAGTTGTAGAGGTAAATTTCCAAGAAGAAGAAATTACAAAGAGGAAGCATCATTGATTCATATCTCTCGAATTAGTGATACAATAGAATACATTTTAACTTAAAAACTGAAACAAGTTTCCCCATTTTCACTGCCCTCTTTTAAAAAAACATATATCTTTCAACCTTTTCACCAAACATTCATTTTACCAAAACACCCTTTACCGCCTTTATCAAAAGTCTAAGGCATAATTAGTAAGTTTTGTTTCAACCTGTCAACATATAATGCGTTCTTTGATCATATATTATATTCTCTAAATTTTTTTTATGAAATCATCTAATTTTGAGTGAACCATCATTTCAAAAGTTCACTGATCCTCTCTTTCACTTCTCAAACTTCTTTATGATCTTTAAAAATTCCGTCATATTTTAGTATCATCCACTAGCCAAGATCTATTAATTCTCCTTTTGTAATGATTTTAGTGGAACTTAAACAATGAATGGTTTATCATTTACAATTTCATAGTTATTTTTATACTTTTAAGTATTATTATTCATACTCAAATGAGTAGTTAAAATAATGAGACAATCATCAACAAAGAGACCTGGCTGGTCACATCTTCCACAAACCTGATCCAATGGTTAGAACTTGTCCTCAACTTTCAATCTATAATTTTTAGGTTTCTTATAAACTTTTCTTCTTTGAGTGGGTTGAATCCCCATCAATATATGTCTCCCATAACATATGGACCTGTAGTGGTATTTTTGATTCAACCAACACCTTCTTTCATTATTTTTAAAGCCTCTAAAATACCAAAAGTAAACATAAAAAATACATTCCTTTATTTAATGATTTATGACCTAAAGTATATTCCCATTGCTCTTTCACAATTTAACTATCAACATTCCATTATTTCATGAAACATTTTAATTATTCTAGAGTTCTTTATTGACACCTTTTAATCACTATTTATAATATATTTCACTTTTAAATAAGTGTTCCCAGATTTTTAAAATTTTGAGAATTTTATTTCTTTGCCACAAATTCCATATTCTCCATTTTTTTCCTCACACCAACCATTTTAACTAAATTATTATTTTATAAATATATCTTCTTGAACTAAATTATAAAATTTGAATTTTAATTTTCCAACTCTCTTTCCACTTCAATTTTTTTTTTATTTCATATCCTCAAGCTCCTTCACATTTTCTTTGAACTTCATATCAATTAAATACTTTTTATTTTCAAGAAGAACAATTTTATGAGTTTACTGGGAACCTTAAAAAAAGTGCAATCCATACAAGAAATTAAATTTCATAGGATATTATTAGAAAATTCTAGAATTTTTTTAAAATGGTAGATTATTACACACTATGTGTTTTTTATTTAATAGAACTTACCCTCATTATTGAGTTATCTTTAATGAGACCCTCAAAGTAATAATCTATATTTTCCTAGGTCATAATAAAACCTTTCAAGATAATATTCCCTTAATTAAATACTTATCATAAAACATGATGTTATTTGTTGATGTAATACATTTTTTCCTTATTTATGTCAACATTTATCATTCAATCGAACATTTTTTCAACATCATCCAGTGAAGAATTTCTAGTCAAAGCCTCTATCTCTTACTTGGAGTGTAGAATTATATCCAAATTTGTTTCTTAATAACTTTAATATTCTCATATGAGATCCAATTAAAATCCCTAATTTTTTTACTATAGTATAATTCTTTCTATCAGAGAATATTTTAGGCTAAGGTGATTTTTCTTCTGGTATCTCCAACAAAGGATTTAGGACATCTTCTAAATTCTTACACCTACCTATGATCCCTCTCTTCTCAATATAGATTTGATATTATGAGGCCAATGAATCTTCCACAGGAACCTCACTCAGAATAGGGTGTCTGAGATTAAAGGATTCATTCTCTATCCCCTTAACGCACTCTAATTTTCCCACCGATCTAGTCACCATATGTTTTGGAAAATAGGAATAATCCTTATGCCTCCTAAAATTCTTCCCTACATTCATCCCTTTTTATTCCCTGGATGATATAGTTCTTCAACTTGTATTTCTTCATAATATTTAGTTAAAATCAGTAAAGCATTTTCATCACCTGATCCATCCTTAGAGGAAGAAATTCCTTTTATCTCCAAGTTACCCACTCGATATTGATAAATAAATGAGCTTTATACTAACCATTTTCTTCTTATTTATGTATTATACCATCCATTATTCTACCTTATAATTTTAAAAATAGTCCTCCTCTAGTCCCTTGAATTTGTTTCTAACCTCGAGGCCTCAATGTTGCTTTCCAAAATTTTCATAACTACCCCTAGGATTGGATCCATCCTAAAGGAATCCTTAAAAATAATTGGGTAGCTCACTCAACACAATTCCATAACCCCCTAAACAAATACCCACACTATTTTATTAATTACATATATATCCCCTTTTAAAAACATGAGTGGTATGATTTTTATCAAGTGATTATCATTTTAGAGGAGACCGGAGAGATTCTATCCCAAACCCCCCCTAAGGGAGAACCACTTCTAGAAGATCCTTCTCCTCTAGGGATGTAAATGACCACCTAAGATTTTCCAGAGGATCCTCCGTTACTCCCAAAAATTATGGGATTCAAAAATCCTATCAAATTTAATTCTATAATTTTTACTACATTATATATGAAGGTGGATGAGTATAATTTCACATCCCAATCATCCCAAGCTCATTTATCCCTTATATGGTGGTAAATTCATTACAACACTAGTAAAATTACTCAAATGTAGAACCCTCCATCCCCCTTTGATCACCTAAAAAATCCACCACCCATGATTACAAAGATAAGGTAGAGTTTCAAGACTGAGAATCCTGGCCAACAATGACCTATGGTAACTCAACCTATGAATCAACATGAGCCTCCATAGGACCATCAACATTAACTAAAACAAGGGACGAAATCACAACCTAGGTAACCACAAGACTCTTGAGACATCACTATAGACATTTCCCATAAAGGTTATTTTGATGAAAATATGATATACTACCTTTATAACCATTATTCTATTCAAAAATTAATATTTTAAGTTATCAATGTAATTCATTAGATTTAATACCTTTTTGCGCAAATATAATCATTTTTTCTTGATGGATAATTATCTTTCTTTCTAATTTTCCCTATATAGTATTGAAATATTTGGAAGGAATTCCATGTGTTCTTTATTAAGCATGAACTCTATTTGATTTTCCTTCTCACTTACATCATTAATAATATCATCACTAGTGAATCATTGGTCATTAAGTATTTAAATAAGAAAATTTTCACTAAATTAATTGGAATTCTCAACTTACTCTTCATAACCATGACTATCATTATCTTAACAGTTTGATAATAAATTTATCTCTTAGGGTTTAAAGAAGTTCTTCCCCTTCCCATTTGATGAAAACTTTGATTTATCAAATTTTGAGACTTTATTATTTGAGTATTTCCTTATATTTTATTCCACATATCCAAAATATTCTTCTTTCATTATTGGATAGTTTATTACAAAATGTATAATACCACCACACTTGAAAAATTTAAGTGGATGCTTCCCTTGATACTTTACTTTTCCTCTTATAACACTTCATTAAATAAATGACATGAGTTTTTACAATTTTATTTTTAAATATTATTCTTCATTAGAATCTTCTTCATCTTCATCAAAATATTTCTCACTCTTCTCCTACTTCAATGATTTAATAGATATTTCCTTATCAGTCATGTTTCTCTTATTGAAAGAATTTCCATTCTATATTTCATAAGAAACCAAGATACTATGAAATTAATCTAATTAAAGTTTTCCTAAATAAAGTAATTTTAGTGCTGAAACCTTTTCATCAAATCTATTTAAAAATATATGTAATATCTTCTCAACAACTATATAATGATCCAACATTTCACAAAAACCAGTGATGGAACTCATAATTTTATTAAGTCTAGTGAAGATTTCATCTACTATTTCATCACCATTCATATAAAGGTATTCATAAATCAATATAAAAAACTTTATCTTGACTTTAATCACCTTAGAATTACCCTTATAAATATTTTACAACTTTTAAAAAATGATTTTTTCTATCTTAGACCCTTTAACCATGAGAAACACCTTTTCTGAAAGAGTTGAAAAGATGGAATTTAAAGCATGAAAATCATTCTAAAAATTATTTCTATATACTACTATCATTAGAAAACCTTTATCATAAGGAGAAAAATAATTAGTTTCAACCTACAATACATCTAGATTGATTGATATAATATATTAACATATTTTATCTTTCTAAATATAAAAAATATTTCCATCAAAAGTGAAAATTCCATTACTGTTCACTGAATTAATGTAATATATATTCAACAAAGAAATTTAGAACATGAAAATTAAAACACATTGGAACAAAATTCCAAACCAAAATCTAAATAGTTGATCATATTTTCAGGAACATGGATACTATGATACTACATAATAAGCCCCAGTGTATAGTATTAAGTCATTGAGAGGGGTGGTGAATTAGTAAACTATCATCTATTTTTATTTTTAGTGTTTATTTTAAAATCAATATCTATTACAAATTTTAATGAATGGAATCAATTTTGAACTTCTCAAACACAATGTAAAGTAAATAAACAAAGATCTCCCAATTTGTAAGGTTTATTACAAAAAACGAGAAACTGCATACTTGGAATAATATAGAAAATCTTAAGTACAATACAATTAAATCACCATGTGGATACAACGTGCAGTGAATATAAATGAAATAATATTATAATAAATCATCATATATATCTCCCAAATTAAGAAAAAAAGATTCCTCTTTGATATATCTTGTTTCTGGAGTTTTCTTTCCGTCACTCATGTTGGGATTATCCTTTCTATTTGAATGATATTCTACTAACAATATAAAGAGATATCATACTTCTTAATGATGTTTAATAGGTTTGGACCTACTTATTCCTCAATAAACAACTTATATGTGATGATCACTCACAAAAAACGTGTGTAATAATCTTATCCTACTTCTTTCCTTCTTTCTGCTCTTCCTCACACTCTAATCCCTGAGTGATCCCTTTTCACATAGTTTTACATAGCCAGAGTATGTCCATTAAAATTTTTAATTATCATATTAAAATTTCCAAATTCCTTCCACTCATTTTCAATTTATTCAACTTCTAGTTGAGAATTTGGTATATTCAATACCGTTAGTTAGAAATAGTTTTATTTAGGGACTTTAGAGGTCAATTTTGAGTGGATAAAGAACCATTAAATGAACCGCATCATCAAATATACTTTAAATCTTGGAATCTTGACTAAAAATGGAATGTTTGACTTCACCATGATCTGCTTTAAGCTATTTAATTAAAGTTTATATGAAACTATACAAAATATTACTTACTCCAAGCTGTGTTATACCTTCACAATTTTATATAGGGATTTTATTCCTATGCTACAACATATGCCTTAGTGTAGGCCTCCCTATTTTTAAACTTAAAAATTTCCATAAATAACCAAGCCATTTTACTCCATGGGTGTAATACTGCTACATGTATCAACTTTATTTAAAAATATATACCATCAATTGATCATGACATGGTGAATTATGTTTGGATCCCTAGACAATCACTCACTATTTTCTTTGAAGATTTAATTACTCTATCCATTTTTCTCTTCCTTTAGGTGAATCCTATACAAACCATCATGACCATTTTCTCCAATATTTTCACCAACCTAGCTATTTTTTATCTTTAGGTTAATTATATTTAAACCACCATGACTTTGATCAAAAAATGTATGAGTCTCACATTTCTCATAGGGAAATTTCACAATTTAAATGCCTTTTAAAACACTCATTTCAATAATGATCTCCCTATTTTACATCCTAAGGAGTGTGATTTAATGCACAATAACATAGTCCGATCTTCTTCTAAAAAACATGGATAACCAAAATACCCATTTTTATAGTAACCAAGATATTTAAATTTAAAGACTAACACTATTACCATATTGAATTTGACCATGGAATATTGAGGTTTCTCTTCATTTTAACCATCTTCAAACATCACTTTTCAACATCAAAACTCCTTCCATGTTCTTTTAGTCACTCTAAAAACATGGAACAAACTTCACCTCAAATGAAACAATATGAAAAAAATTGAGTTTGAACATGATTTGTGTGTTGAAAATTGAAGACAACACAAGAACCATATCAACTTAATATATTCTCTAATTCTTCTTAACCTCAATAAACTTCATTGTGATAGAGAATTACTTTATAGTTTCTAAACTCAAAAAATCTCCCCTAAGTCTCAACAACTATCTCATAGTCACAACTAATCTTAATCTCACCATAATCTTTATACTTGGTCACAATATATAGTGACACCTAGGGGAATCCTTCAGGATGCACTCCTCCTACACATTAATTTGATGATATCCAAAATGTTGTTAAATCGTGAAAAATCATCTAGATCCCTTAAACTTATCAAATAAATCATCAATTATCTAAATAGGGTTATAGTTATTCCTTTTCACTTGGTTTAACTATTGGAAGTACATACAAAACTATATTATAATACCATTATTCTTCATAAATAATACTATGGCTCTATAAATAGATACACTATGTAATATTAAACCCTTCTTTAATATATCATCAAACTAAATTTTAATCTCTTACTACTCAGAAGGAACTATCTTATTTAGAAACATATAAATTAGATAGATTTTGAGCTAAAACTCTATCTCAAACTCAACTTCATATAAAGTGAGGTAGATTCATAACCTATTTAGAAAAAATATCAAAAACTTCCTAAAAAACTATTGAAATCATATTTTCTCATGCCTTTAATAACCCAAACATCAATTATTTCATCTTATACATAATCAACATAAGATATATATATAATCTATTTGGTGATCTTACCCACTAATGAACACCACACATACACCATAAACATTATAAAGGTTTCTCACCTCTAATAAAAATCATTTATATCTTACATTGGATAAGACCAATTCATGTCAATAATGTTATTAGAACTGTAGTTATTCATTAGGGAGAATATTGGAACCAAAGTCACTTTTTTTGAGAATGTTGATTTGAAGAGTTGGTTTCTTAATAAATGCTATTAAATGTTGCATTGTTTTGGAAATTTGAGTATGTAAATGTATTTTTATAAATGGTATTTGAAATTTTATGAATACCAAAGATAAATAGGAGAGTGTTATCATGGTTTAAAGATTTTTTAGTTGAAAAGGTTATAAAACACACAATAATGTTTTCAACCAAAACATGGTTGTGATGACCACAATGAGAAATACATATTATGACTATAAAAAATTCCATTTTCTTTTTAAAAATACTTATAGGTAATGATATAATTAATTATATTATGTCGGAACTCGTGTTTTGATGAAATAATTTAAGAAATCATTGTATGTGATCATGGATATAGTTGATATCCAATCATTTTTCTCTAAAATTATGGAAAAGTGAGGTATTGGTATACCATTCCATAACACATGTTGTGGTTTGGTCATAAATATTGGAAATTGGTGAAATTATGAGTTAATCATAGTTTTTGGAAGGATCTGATAGTGATTTTTGTATATGGGTAAAAAATAGAGTGCTAAAGGTAACACACCATAATGCAAGTTGTGGTTTACTTCTAATGTTTTCAAAATCCTTGACCAAAATTCAATTAGTATAAACCTGAATTTATAAAGTAAGTTTTAGATAAAAATAATTATAATGATAATAGTTGAATCCATGGTGTATGAAGTTTTTTTGGTTATCTGGAGTTGGGAAGACACAATACATGCTATGATTTAAAGTACTTTACACCATGGAACAAAAATATAAAATGTTTAGAATTTAAAATATACCTTGTTTTTTAGCGATTATGATAATGATCTTAAAGTTTTTTGGGTCGATGGGGAATAATGGATTGATGTACACCATAGCAAGTCATGAGCACATTGTGATCTATAATGTTTTTAAAAAATTTATGATTCTAAATTATTTTAATTATGGATGATATAAGACTTTTATTGGTGAATTTATTTTATTAATTATAGTAAACTTTAAGGGATAATCATTGGTAGACACATGGAATTTAGTGGAGGATAAGTTTAGATGAAAAGTTATAAGATATTGGGAGATAAAGGTAAATATATATTTTAGAATAGTAGGGAGTATGAATTTTAGATATTTCTAGAAAGTGTTATTGTATATTGGAATAAAAAACAAGATCTTTTTCTATAGATAATATAATTTAATATTAAAATATAATTATAAAGTTTAGACCTTAAATGAAAGACTCCCTTAATGATTTGTGTTTTAATATTTTGAAGGCTTTCATTGTGAGTGACTTAAACACAATATCTTATTATTAACTTCTTCTAAGTAGTGCATGGATAAGGCGGAGAAAGTGGAAAATGGTTTAGTATTGAGACTTTCCTAAATTTGTAATCACATAAAATACATAGTGATATCCTTAATAAATTAAAAAATGTTAGTGTATACTTATTGGATTAACCCTTTTTAGTGAACCATGTAATATAGTTATGTTCATGGTTTTTTTACTTTTAATGATTTGGATGTGTGATTGAACTTGATAGGTAAAAAATTTCTTTCCAACATGGGAACACGATCCATTTGAATTTGGAAAATTTAATTTTATATTCTAGTTCATTACCTGTCTTGGTTGTGAATTGATCCCATGGATACAACAAGTGGTATTAAATTCATAAGTTTATCTAAATGAATCTATCTTGTAAGGATTTTATAAATAGAGAATTATATTAAAATGAAAGCAATTCCATTTTTTGATAGATTAAATTATCATATTTGGAAAAATAAAATGATATCACATCTACGATCTCTCATGCATAATGTTTTCTTGATGATTATATATGGAACTAAAATGATTTATCCTAGAAATATTTCTCCATTTAAACAGGTATAAATTTACATCTAATTGAAACAATAAAAAAATACATTATTTGGAGATTTTTAAAATTATATTTATATAAATTTGATGAGATAAATATCCATTAAATCCATTTGGAATAAATCAGCTAACATCTATGAAAAAGAAAATAAGGTTAATGAGGAAATTGTTTAGAATTTTCATAATATGTTTTCTCATTTAAAGGTACAACCCAAAGAAAACATTTATGGTTTCTTCAAAAAAATAATTAATATTACTATATCTATTTATTGACTAGGTTTTGAGATAAATAATATAAATAATATGAATAAAATAATGAAGATATTTCCAACCTTTTACAATTTGAATGTATCTTCTCTTGAAAAAATATACTTGGAAGAGATTTCATTCAATGATTTATACCATATGTTGGTTTTATTTGATATATGTGTGAATTTTTAAGGAAGATCAAATTATTCATCTAAGGATATGAAATTAAAGGTCTAATATAAACTTGATATTAATGAGAGTGGTGATGTAGAAGAAAATATATGTTGTGAGTTTCTATCATTTATGGAAAAAAATTCAAATCAGGTAAAAGAAGATCTGAAGGTAAAAAACTATTTGTGTCATTTACTTATATAAATGTTTATAATATTATAGTATGAATTATTATAAAATTTAATGAAGATTACAAATTTAATTATTTATAAAAACCACAAAAATGTTTCCCTATAAATAAAAGTTAAAATCTATAAATACACCCCAAAATAAGTTTAAATGGAAAATATTTGTGAAAAAGGAAGAAGATAATGATAAGGTATATTTTAAATAATAATAAATTTCATTTAAATTATATTTAAAGGATACTATAATTGAAATAATTGAGGAAGTTCAAAATAAAATTGAATTTTAAAATCTAAAGTATGGAATTTTTGATCTTAAAGTTAAACTAAAATGTTATCTTGAAGGGATTAATTTATAAAGTAATGAAAATAAAAAATAGGAGGAACAATAATGGATTCTATAGAGTATGTTAACCAAGTCAAAGATGAAATTAATTGACTAGAGAAGGTAGTGGGATACTAATCCATTTCAAAGGAAAATATTGGATAAGTAATAGATTTCAATATGAAAAACGAAGATAAGTCTATAAAAATTATTTACCTAAATGCTCGTATTAATGAGATAGAAAAGAAATGGATGATACTACATGATTTTGATGACTCTTGATGATGGAGGTGCTCTCAAAGATAACTCTCCAAGGGATTTTTAATCTTGAAGATTATGACAATGGACCCTATCCAAGCTCAGGTGAGTGGAACAAATACTCAAAGGGTCTTTATTTTAGGTATAAACTTCACATATTTCACGAAAACCAATTACATACCCTTTATCCCTCAATTTTTACCATCCTATTGGTCTTTGAAATTGATGAATTGATTCTTTATAGTTGATATCTATTTCACTGAGAAAGTATCTTTGATAATTTCCATTGAACTCACCCTGTTTTCATAATGAGGTTCACATTAAACTTCAATGGATACTTTTAATCAAAAAATAAACTTAGAGTGGGATCTGATGAACAATGAGGTGGTTGGGTTTCTTAACCCTCATTAATTGTTTAATTTATGTGGTAATGTAGAGGACTATGTGGTTTCCTATTATCACACTTCACATGTTTATTAGTATCTTTTATATCATTTGATGTGATTGAAAATGAAAATTCACACGTATAAAGATTAATATTTAGTGGAATTTTGTATTTCTCTCCCCATAATTACACTACATTTTCATAATTTTATGATTTTTAAGTGTTTTAGAAATTCTACTGGGAACTTCTTACAAGCTAATCCGCAAAGGATGACTGGGAAGTACCCTATTTAGAACAGATTATGTGTAGCTTTAAAATTATCTCAAACTTTCTTAAATATCATCTTGTTCAATGCTAAGGATGAAACTAGTCTTATATCCAAAATTTAATATGAAATTAATATTTATTATTTTCATCTCTATGAAATTCAGGGTCATAGGATGGTCTATTTTCACAAGGTTCATATAGTGAATGATGCTTCTTGTTAGGATTCTCACGTATATCCTGTATTTGACTTGCCATTAAGACTTGATGGTCAAAATGTTGAGCTAGGTGATGTTACCTTAGCTTCAAGAGAAGGGGTGCCGACATTGGTAGGAAAAAAAGTTCTAGGAAGGAATATTACCTTATAATGTTTATTAGAAGGTGGTGCTATGAATTCCCCATCCTTTATGGATGTTGTGAAATCGGGATGCTCAATTAAGAAGGTGGATTTTCCTCATTTTTCTTAGTCACCCTCGAATTTACTATGGGTTTATTATAGAGATTTTGGGTTTAGAACATTTGAATAATTTTCATAGACGCACTCAGTATCACCCCCTATGTTCAGTATGGTTGGAATAACTATTGTTGAATTACAACTAGAGTGGGAATTTATTGGTGATAAGGGATTGAAGTACATGAGATTTTATATGGAATTAATCCATAAAATATCTTTGATCTTATCTAGTAGGACTCTCATCTAGTTCCCTTTGACCAAGAGCTTCAAAAACTATTTAAATAATTGTAATATCCCAATATAGATAAAGAGTTTAGGGAATGAAAAGATAGGGATTACAAGAATAAGAAATATTCTTAGCCTGCAGGCCTACTAATAGACCAAGATTTATAGTTTCATCTAGTAGAATATGACTATAATAATTTCATAGATTTTGAATTATCCTTCTTGGTTTCATTGAAATATTAATATTTTATTTAGGTTAGAGAGTAGTACTGATTCAAAAAAAGGAAGAAATTAATCATTTTCATGGGGGACTATTTCGTGACTATGAGGAATAAAATTATAGGACGAAAAGACTATTAATATATACCCAAATCCCTAATGAAAATATCAATAGGGAATTCATAGGGATTTATAGATCCTAATAAAAAATGGGTCACCCAAAGAGGAATTATAATTCTATGGAATATTTCAAGGCCATAGAAGGATAGGGTGTGAAAAATTATTCTTACCCCTCTCATTTCTCAGAAAAAATGAAATTATCCTATAAAAAATTTGTTAAGGCTTTGCTGGAGGAATGGTATGAATCTCAACACATTAAATTACATCTAATACCAAAGTAAAAGTCAAATTAAAAAATATTATTAATCCTTAGGGACACAAATGGGAGCCCCACTAATGGTTTGAGAAAAAACTGAACATGATTTTTATAGAAATTGTCTCAATGCCTTCCCATTAATGAATTTTTTCTAGTATGAAGTTTCTTAATTGTGATTTTGAATGAAAATATATGGTTCCACCTAGAATTTTACGAAAAAACTTATCTTGGAAATACAAGTTGGTTTCTAATGACCTTAAATAATTAAATTTTAATCTTTCAGCCTGATTGGGATGTGCGACGACCTAGCATGAATGAGAAAGGAGAAAACAAATAAGATTGAAACTATTTAAGTAGAAGTGGTTATATTGCAAAAGATAATTGGAACTGAAAAAAATTCTTTCAAGAAAATCTATATTGTGAGAGATTCTCTAAGGAAGAGTTAAAAGAAGGGGTTGAAATAGGCATAATGAATGATGTGAAAGTATTGAATGATAAAATATAAAACAATGTGAATAAAATAAGAATTAGTTTTGAAGCTTACTCATATAAATATGAGATGGAAATGTAATGTAAATAAGAAAAAAAGGTATAGATATAACTCTTAACCAGTAAGGATTTATCAAAAATCAAGGATCTACTTAGAGACTGCGGATATATGGAGCCATGGTAAAAGATATTCTACCTAATGAAGTATTAATTTTTTCACTAATTGGGTCATTAAATGAATTATTATGTGGATGTTAAATGTTATATAAATGGGGAGGCACCCAGAATCCATAAAAATAGAATGAGAACATATCCTTCATCTCAAAGAAGAATTTTTTGATATTGTTTTTATTTCTATAACTCCAACCATAATTTTTTTAATATTAGGAAAAGAGTGAATTGAAATAACTTCTATTGTGATTCAAGGAGAGTGGATATGAAAATTATGAATATAATTACTTTGAAAAATTAAATCATTTCTTTGAAAGAGGATAAATAATATCATAATACTCATACTGAAATAAATTAGTAGATACCCATGCTTGTATTAACCCAATTCAAGGTTTAATAGAAGGAAAATATGAAGGAGAAAAATATATTAGTTTAAATTAATATAAAAGTGTTGAATAAAAACAACACATAGATTCATGTTAGTGGGTGGTCATCATACAAAATCACAAACATGAACTTTTTAAAGAAATTGAATATTTTTATTTATACTTTTAAAGGATGAATCCTAGGCCTCTACACCCTTGTGGGTTAAGGGATAAAGAAAAATTAATCCTCCTCATTTTAGAACTGATGGAGTTTCCACCAAATTAAAACTAAGAATCAAGTTGTAATAGATATGGAACCCCTTTAGGGGTAGAATAAAAAGGCAATCAATGATCTATCATCACCTTTATTATATTCTACTTATTCATTTGTAATTCTAGGTGGATTATCTCTCTAACCAAATATATGTTTTTTTGGTTCTAAAATTATGTCTTTATAAGTTTCTATCTTAGTGGAGATTGAACAAAAGAACAAGGAACAATATATTAAATATTTATCATCCAAGTTGTGTTTGAAAAATTGAATCTGTGATAGTCCATGGATTGGTCACATTCATATTTTCAAGAAATACAACATTTAAGTTGTTCTAATTAACTCATCTACTCTGTATATCATTATTAAGGTGAATTAGTATGATTAAACTGGATAATTACCTTTATTTATGTGAAATTTAAAATGGATGATAGGGAATTACTTTGGAATGACTTAAACACCTTTGAATAAAGATCACCTCATTCGGTTTTTGGAGGATATTTCAATTCCATTCTTGAATAATCAATGAATAAAGGATGGTACACCTTTTGGAGGAAGGGAATTTTGGAATTGATGAACTTCTTGATGCCGAATCAACAGATAGAACTAGGATATCATGGTGATTGATACACTTATTGTAAAAAAAACAAGGTTTGAGGAAAAATTGGATATACCCTGATAGGTGCCTCTTAAAACTACAAGGAATCTCTGATTTCCCTAACACATATGTTATTCACCTTGCCCATGATCTCTCAAACCACTCTCCTCTCTTGATAATATTTTTGGGAGATTCACCAAACACTACACCGTTCCACTTATCAAAAGTTTAGATCAAGGATAAATACTTTAACCATATCATCCAAGATTCATGGAAGTCCCCTATAAAAGTGAAAGCTAGGGATATTATTTAAAAGAAGCTTATAATATTGAAAAATGCTCTAGTACTTTGCAATGGGAAAACATGAGGCCTAAATATTTTTAGATATATTTCTTGATGAGATAAAATATCATCAAAATAGATCACAAGCCTCATTGGACCTTGATATTTTTGTTACAATGAAACAGATTCTTGATTTTATTTTGGTAGAGAAGAGTGTGTCTAGAGAAAATTATAGAGTTTAGTGGCTCAAGGATGGAGAAAAAACCCTACTTATTTCCACGAATGTATTAGAGAGTGGAAATATGTGGGAAGTATTATCTTTCATATTGAGAATGTATCACTCTCTAATGATATCTCCATCATTGGTCTACAAGTAGTGGATCATTTGATAGGGTTACATCCTAAAAAATTCCCATAGTATAGTGGGTTCTATCCAAAATTCTATCCCGATGACCCCCTTTTAGATCAATGTAATAGGATGCAAATGAATAGTGTAATGATATAATTTCTACTATATATGAGGAGTTTTAAATTATAATAGTAATAAAGATCCTTGATTTAATAGTTCTATTGGTCTAGATGGGTTTCCTGGTTCCTTTTACCAGGATTTATCAGAAGTCATCCACCTAGATATTACCTTGACTATCAAGGGCATCTTTAATGGGGGAGATCTAACTATGGAATCCTAGGCCACCTCTCTTATCCTCATACCTAAGGTGAAATATTATCACTATTTCCAATAGTTATGGATTATTAGTATGTGTAATTTATCCTATAATTTCATAACTAAATCCTAAATAGCAGGCTTACTAGCTTGATAATTATCTTGATTTCAAAGAAGAAACATGGATTTATTAAAGGTATAAATATCTATGGGCCTTTTCACTATATCAAGAGATAGTGGATGATTTAGATAAAAAAAGTTCATTTCTCTAATATCCTAGTAAATGTGGACATGAAAAAGTCTTATTATAAACTAGAATGGACTACATTATAATGAGCGTAAAATAAAGAGGCTCCTCAAAGTGGCATTATGACCTATTTGTTCACTGCTATACCTCTTATGGGTTTTCAATTACACTAATTGGTAAAAGTTTTAATTTCTTTAAATTTACACATGGTATGAGGAAATGGTACCCCTTCCCCCTAGTCACATTATCCTTTTGCAAGACACTCTCACTATAAATATCAACCAAGCTATTCAAGTCGGGAAAATGCATACTTTCTAGCATAGAACCAAACTACTGGGCATAACTCATTTATTATTTGTGGATGACATGTTGTATTTCCATACTAAAAAATGGGTTTCATTCAAAATTTTCAATGAGATAGTTGATAATTATGAAAAATGTAGTAGGAAAAAGTAATCCCTTCTGAAAGAAATGTTAATATATCTATATGGTTCTTGTCTAGAAGTATGCATCAGATTAAGTGATGTCTCAAACTCTATAAGAGATATCCTTCTCTAAAGTACCTTAGTTATCTACTTTCAAATAAAAGGAATAACATTCAACTATTTTATGGTATTGTGAAAAAAATCATAGGTTGTGTCCTAAAATATAAAATAAAGTTCCTCTATTTTGAAGGTAGAATCATTTTTATTAATAATTTACTTACATCTATAGACATACATATTCTCTCAGTCATCAATGATTCTAAAATGGTCCTCAGAAACATAGATAATATTCTATATAACCTATTATAGAATGAAACTGGGGAATTTCATTTCCATTGGGCTAGTTAGAAGTAGATATCCAAATCCATTGATAAGGGTGGAATCAATTTAAGGGGCTTATAACCCATTATTCATGGCATGTAGAATAAACAGGCTTAGGAGGGCCTTATAGGTCAAATAATTTTGTATTTTTTAGGGGTAAATGTGGATCAATTTTTTATGGGTTTCTCGACTAGAATCCTTCAATTTCCACAATTTGGAATACCTTATAGGAATCAATTCATATATTAAATGAATATTCACATTGGATCATTGGTAGAGGGACTGTATCCTTCTGAAAGGATAACTGGGTAGAAAGCCTAATGCTCTTCCTAGGCTGTACCACTCCGAATATCAACATCAGAATGAATAGACTATTCCCATCCTTTACTATCTTAGTACTAGATGATCACCCATATGAACCCTTTAATAGTATTAAATTAATGTATGAAGATAAAAACTATGATTTCATCCCTGCACAAACTATAAAATTCTAATTTAAAACTTATTTCAACATCTAACTTGTCCAGAAGGGATATGATATATAGGGAAATATACTATGGAATGATCTGATTCACCCCAAAATGAGATTTCTCATATGGAGGGCACACTTTATATCCCTTCCCATTGATAATGTGGTACAATGAAGGGAGATTTTTACTCTATCTAAGTGTGTCTGCAACTCCTATCTAAAGAGGGAGAATGAGACACACCTATTAAAGGTTAATTAATGAGAAAACTCCATCTAGATCTTTCTCGACAACTCTATAGTCATCACCCTTGATAGTGGATCATTTTATCTATTCCTTAATTCCTAGTTTCACAAACTACATAATTCCTCCCCATAAAGTTGGATTCATAGTGTGATTTTCATAGTTAGATATTGGATCTTATGAGAAGCTCGAAATAATGTTCAACACAAATATATAATGGTTTCCCATAAATATTTTCAATGAAATACCATACTTTGAATATTTTAATTGGTCATGGGGATTAAGGTATATAATCCACTTTCTTCATACATGGTTTATAGGTTCACTACTGACCATCTTTGTGTGCTATAGATAATAGTCTATGGGGTCACTAGATCCACTAGATATCTCCCCCCACCAGTGGACTCAAAGATAACATTTACAAAGCATTCTCATAGGTGATCATGTGTGGTGGGGGTATCATCTGGGACTAATAGGGATTGATTATTTTATCCTTAAGTTCTTATTATGGTAATTGTAACAATCTTATTATAGGGGATAATTCCCTATTGAATGGACTATCTCTTATCAAGGACTATAATATCCCCATTTACATTGTTGAATATGAATTAGATTTAATGGTTAAGTTCATAGATAATCCCCTTAACACCCATTTTCCAGTTATATACATTTTTAGAAGATACCTAAGACCCTTGGACTTGAATTCTACAAATCAACACACCTAATAAGAAGGTAACAGAGTGGCTGATTTTTTAGAATCAAAGGGGGACCAATACCCATTTTATTTTTTTGTCTCTTAGTTTAATACCTATAAACTATAAATATTTTTTATGTAAGGATGATATTAGCATGGAATTTTTTAGACCACCTTGAGGCTTCTCCCATAGTGATGGGTAGTGAGCAGTTATCAGTTGGAAAACTCTCTTTCAATAACAATTATGATTGATGATGATGAATTTTTTTATGGAAACATATTATTTGGAAATATTGGGACTTTGAAAATCAAAGGAAGCAGAAAGATGAGGCTTTCTTTAGACGAATTGGAAAATATATTCTTTATATAGACGAGAAATGATATAATCTCTCACGCATAAGATAATTTTGATATTTAGGACTCAAAGTTACTTTCAATCAGCTGGAATTCCTAATAAAAGGTAAAGTTTGAAATTATCTAACGAAAGGATGGATGAAAAATATATTTTCTTATAAGGTGGACAACAAATAGAATACTAGTATTCTCATAGAGAAAGAGGATAATAGTTTTTAGGGTTGAAGTATTTTTCATGTAAATCAATAAATCCTAGAGAATCTATCAAAGCTAAAGGTTATGATTGATATTCCAAATTTGATGTAGGAAAGAGAAACAAATTATTAATATTTCTTATACGGGAAGATTGTGAAGAATCCCCATAATAAAAAGAAGAATATAATGTCAAATTTTCTAGAAATGGTTCATATTGATGTGTATGAACTGATTACACATACCAAAAATGATAATAAAGGTATTACATACTCTTTATGTATGACTATTGTTGGATGGGATGATTCATGTTTATACTAACTAAAAATGAGGTAATGAAATACATTAAGAGGTTTTGACCAAGAAATGAAAATGAAATTGGAATGTCGATAGAAAATATTTGATTGGATAATAGAATGGAATATACTCTCATCATGGTGGTAAATTATTTAGATTTACATGATATCAAATTCGAGGTATCATCAGTGAGAACACCGAAATAAAATATAGTCATTTAGAGGTCTAATTGGATGGTGAAAAACATTGAAAAAACATTAATTATTTAAATTTAAAATTCCCATCATTATTGGAAGGAAATAATTTAGGTTTAGTGTATACTCAAAATCAATCGTTATTAAGTCCTAGAGAAGATAAGACACCATCTAAAGATTATCACTAAAGAATATTAATATTGAAACATATTAATATATTTGGTAGTAAATGATATAATAGGATCAAGGAATGATAACATGGAATATATAGGGATACGAATGATGGAGAAGTATTTTTAGGCTAATCAACCATGTGTAAATCCTATAAGTTCTTTAACAAGAGGCTGCCTAAAATTTTTCAAAGTAACAATACCAAATTGATTATAGAGAAAGATTAAAAGAAATCTATAAATTTATATTTAGATAAATTTCATGAAGAATTGGATGAATGCGACAAAAATTATAGAATTCCACAAATCCTGAAAAATAATGAGGATTCTATGGTTGAATTGGAGGAAGAACTTATTTTTGAAGAAAATAGACCATTAACTCTAAAGATAAGAATAAGAGCTGAAATTGTTGAATTAAATATTATTGGTGACAAATTTACTCCCACATAAACAAAGTATATGGGGATTATCAATCACATTTCTCTATTATATCTTATGTGTCCTGTAATGTTTGATGGAATGATAAGAGATGTATCATAGGTTAAATATATAAGTGCAAAGTTATAAAAAATAGATAAAAATAGGATGTTTGATCTTATTAACATTGTAAGTGATCAAAAGATCATTAAAAACATGTTGGTGTTCAAAAATTAATTTGAAAAGCATGAAAAATTGATAAGAAACAAATCATGCTTTGTGTATAAAGGTTATACTCAAATATAAAAAATATATGTGGAAGATAAATTCACACCAATGGTGAGACATGAATCAATCCAAATTATATTGGTGATAAGAATTTTAAAAAGGTTTCAAAATTTATCAAGTGGATATGAAGATGAAATTATTGAATGGGGTGCTTGGGGTTTGAGGCTTGAATGCCCCAAAATTAAATAAATAAAAATTATAATTGGAGAGGAAAAACAAGAAAAAATATAACCAATGTAGCTCAAAAAAATTTAAAATAAGTACTCATGCTATGGTGAGGGGTAAATCCACCCCAAATATGAGGATTTCATCCCCTCCTCCATGTTTTGACACACTTATATGGGAAAAATACATCATATTAAGGGTCATCATGAAAAATATGTCTCACCTCAGGCACCTCATCCTCATCAATACTCCTTTGCTAATAGTCTTTTCTTCTTTTAAAGATAAGTATATCAAATGTGTTATTCTACACCTACCTTTTTCCATGAGAGGATGAAGTTTTTCTTGAAAATCATGACTTTTTAGCTGCAATATCCAACTATTATACCCTAAGGGAGAAACCTAATGAAACATTTCCATCTATAGATATATCCCTATTAGGGTTTTTTATTGCATATAATATGCTTGGGATCCTCTATTGTGTGGTTTGAGGTTCCTTGGCATAACCCTCCACAAAAATATTGGAACCATCCATATCCACAATCATATTCATTCTATGATATCCAAATTGGAATATTCCTCTCTAATCACAGATCTCAGAATAGAATCTAGTCCATCTTTAACAACAATTTCTCTAGGAAAAATAGTCCCAACAACCTCAGACCTCTTAGTTATACCATACAGAGTGGCTGAGCCATGTTGGGGTGAAAGATGTCCACCAGTGTCAGTAAGAGTGGAAAAATACTTCTTGGGTTTCCTTGAAGATACAACCACCATTTTATTTTTGTCTTTATATTTGGAAGTGGACAATATCTTCTACTTCCAAAATTCCATGTACACAACCACTTATATAGAAAGCTCAAATTCTAATTGGTCATATAAGGATTCAATATCTAACTTCTCAGCCTATAATCCATTAGAAATAGCATCCCTAAATGAGATTCCTTTATGGGGAAGCCCATACTTAGCCTCCTCCTTAGAAGAAATTTTATCCAAAGATTGATTCTGCCTTGGATGAATATGAGGTAGAAAATTAGTACAATGAACAGGTCAATGAGACCCCTTTGAAGTTCCATGAGCATCAAAAAAGGATGTCTCCCTGGAAAGATGATGATCCTTAGATAAATCAACCTTCTTACCTAGGTATCCTTGTGGTGGCCCTGAATATGATTGATCACAATCACGTATTGCCTCCCAAACATGGGAAACCTTGGTGTGAAGATATTTTTTCCTTTTCATATAAACTTACTTCTTTCACACATATTTTAAATACCCCTTCAAGTTACATATCCCACCAACAATGAACCTATGAAAATTCAATTTTGGATTCCCAACATATTTTAAATCCTCATAAAAAATTGGGAACTTTTAAAAGATAACACATAGCAGAATATCATCAGTTAGAGTAGAAATAATGACCCTATTAATGAGCACATCACTAAGGTAAACCTCCACCAAGATCCATGAAAAGTGCCTGAACCTAGAATTTTCTGTCTCATGATCAATGTGAATAGGGACTCCAATATAAGTAACAACGTCATACATAATTTTAAGATGCCATAATACCCAAATGAGGCCATAAAAAGGAATATTTTCCTAAGAAAAAAATTCCTCATGTTAGATGGATTAAAGTTTATTCTGCATTACTGAACTCAAAAAACACCAATTTTCAGATATAAAGCACCATTACTCTAGGTGCACTACTTCAGTTCATCAGAAGGAAAAAACAATGGTAAAATACTCATCCAATCGAGATGCACTTCCAGTAGGAGAACTGCAAAACACATAAAAATCAATTAAATAGATCATTATGTCCCCATGGATTCCACCTTGGAAGAAGAAATCTCACCACAATATATTTTTTACAGATCCACAATATTCCAAAGAAGGCATATAAGTTCACCATGAAATGATCCATCAAACCATTATTGATAGTCCACCCAAAAATTGAATCCATGAAAGATAAAATGGTTCAAGATTCATACATGTCCACCATATTCCTTACATCCAAATCTAGTGGTTTGAAAACCCTAACTTCTATTATCTTTTCAACCACTTTCAAAACATATATTAGGGAGAGTATTATATTTGAATTGGATGGAGGTAGAATGATCTCATGAATAGATGATAAATATTTAATAGGATAATAATCTTAAGCAATGCCATTCCGATGGATAATATTGAATCCCAAAAGATAAAGAATTAACTTGAATGAATAAGAAACATAATTACCTTACATAACACCATTTAAGAGATATTGATCCGCTCGATCCTCCTTGTAGAACACCATAAATTTTAATTATATTATTAACTACTATATTAGTTACATTAAAAATAAAAATGGAATTACATGTTGAATTATCAAAGTATTTTCAAATTTCATATGATAAAGAAAATGTGTTTTAATTAAATAATTATGTATATGAATTTAAACAAGAATCACGATCATGGTATGCTATTTAGACTCTTTTGAGGAAAAAATAATTTAAAATAAGAGGTATTTATCATAACCTCTATGTGAAATAACTAAAGGAAAAGGATTTTAATGTATTTATCTATATTGATGAAAGTATATTTGGAGGAATAAAATAGATATCAATGGAGGAGTTTTATAATATAATGTGATTAATATTTGATATGCCTATACCTGGTGATATTATATACTTTCTTACACCACAGGTTAATAAAAATAATGAATACACTTTTATTTCTCAAAGAAAGTAAACAAATGAGTTGATGTTATAGATCATTATTAGAATCTTGTTCTACTTGAAACCAAAAATTCTATAATTTTTTATACTTGTTTAGGTAAGAGGTTTAAATGTAACTCAAATGAATAACATATCATATCTATGAAAAGAATCACGAGGTAATTCCAAAAAACTCTTTATTCCAATTGAATATTTTATGTAGTAAATTGTTGATATTTATTAGTATATTTAGATATGGTTTGAGATAAAGATTTTTTGGATAGAGAATATATATGTGGATAGGTATTCTTTATTGATAATAATATTATATAGATTATAAATATGAAAGTTAGTTGATCTAAAATCTTGGATAAATAAAATTATATTTTAATTATGAAGGCATGTAATCATTTTTTTGAATAAAAAAACTATTGAAGGATCTTTATGGATATGCGTGATAAACTATGGTGATCTATTATGATAACAAATATGAAATTAGATTAATGAAGATCCAAGTACAACAATAAGGAATGAATCATAATGATATATGAAATAAATTTATAAAATAAAATGTAGAACAAGGAATTTTCAAGGTGGATCACATTGGAACACATAAAAAAGTGGAAGATTTATTCACAAAACCATTGGACACATTGAAATTTAAGAATCTTTAGTTGAATTTATAGTTCAACCACCCCCCTTAGCTTAAGAAGGTCTAAAAATTCTATCTCCTCATCTAATTTTATTATCTTACATGACTATTAAATGTTTGGTCAGTCTTATCCGTTATGTTTATTATCAATGGTGGAAAAATGCTAAAATCACGGAGAAATCACTAAAATCATTATAGAATAAACAAGTGGGAATTATAGATTATTAAGATAAAAAAGTGTATTTAGAGAATAATTCACATATCAAGGGGGAATAATATACCTTTGAGGGGGAGGATTTGGTATAATAATTTAGGGGATATATGATATATGGGGAATAAAATCACGAAGTGTATAAATATATGCAGAGATCTCTCAATTTAGTTAATTGTTAATATTAACAAGTTTTTTTTCATAGACGATGTTAATATTATTCATTAATGTATATAGTTTTATATTAATATAATATTTTCTACATCTAGAATTTATAATATAGGCTTAGAGTGATAATTGATTAATTCTATTGCTATTAGTTTTGTTGAAACATAGAGAGTTTTTGAATTTTACTTGGGAAATCAAATGAACACAAATTTAGATAAAGTTTGAACTAAGGTTATTAATTAAGGATAATATTTGAATAGAATTCACTTGAAGTGAATAATTTTTATTATAGTATGAGGTTACTTAATCATGTCTATTAAATATTGCCTTTATTGTCAATTTGAGGTTGCAAATAGAGTGTTAAAAATGTATTTTACATTCTATAAATATTGGAGAATAAAATAGGATTATTATAATGGTTTAAAGGAGTTTTATTTAAAAGTTTAATAGAACATACCATAATGGCATCAACCATGATTTGGTTGTGATGAATATGATGAGGATTTAAGATTATGACTATAGTGAAAGTTGTTCCCTCTAGGAAAATCCTCAATGGTTCCTTTATCCCATAGGAACTATCTATTGGTGATTAGGGTTTTCCTCCCATAATTAATCCCTTTTATGGAAATTTCTCCCTAGACTTTTGGGATCCTGATGGAATGTATTTTTTCCTTGACTCTTCATAGTGTCTTGGTGCTGTACTCACTATCACCTCTTGTTTTTTTATTCTTCCCTTCACCATGATTTCATCAACTAAGTTTTCATGTTTGTATACATCTATTTATTTCTTGTTTGTTTCATTTACCTTTTATAAAATGGGTAAACTTTGGATCTATTCTCCTTCATGTATTTGAGATTTATTAGTTTATCGTTATTTTTAGTTTTTCAGTTCCTCCTCCCCATTTTTTTGAATCTGAATTTAATTCTATTTTTGATGATTTATTGATCTTTATCTTATACATATTCCACATTTCCTATCTTACTAAACACATTTTTGGTCAAAAATGATGGTTTTTTGGATAGATTTCAACTTTGACAAAGTATAACTAGTTTCCTTTCTTTGATCTCTCTTATTTTTTGGATTTTTGTTTGGTGGGTTTTATTTTGGGGTTGTGATTGCGTAGAAATTTACTATTTATTTCCACCCTTATACCATTGTGTTAAACTGATTTTGTATCATAAACTCCATGTTTGATAATAAATTTCACTTCATGTTTTATTACATTATTTTGTGTTAATCACTATTTAAAAGGGTAATTTAACTTTTTTGGATGTTTTCATTGTAGTTGAAGGTTATTTGGATGGCACATGACAAATTTGAAGAAAATAGGCCAAACTGAGCAAGATTCTAAAAAAACAGTGAACTAAAATAGACATTTCAGCTAATAAGTGAATTCAATTGGGATTAAATATTATGGGATGATCCAAATTTTAGTTTTATACAACTCTTAAGAAGACATAAAATCCCAATTTGTCCATTAAGAGGCCAAACCGAACTAATATGTTTAGGGAAGTGAATCTGTTCGAAGTCAAAAGATGTGTTCTGTATTTCATCCATATATCTGGACGTAGTTTTCCAAATGAAGTAAAATATTATGTTGAGATAGTAAATACATGGGTAAAAAACCTTTTAGTTTTCTATATAGCAAGATAATACTTTATGGATTCCAAAAACCATGGGAAATGTAGTTTTAAAAAATTTGTGTGCCAAAAACCACCTTTCACATTGCCTATAAATTGGAACCTTGGGAGACCCATTTGTAAGTTAAAACAAGGAGTGAATTGATACCATTTTGATGTTCCATAGGAGTCTTATACTCATACTATAAGTTATTGATATCCCTATCATCTTAGGAGATCAAGGATGAAGAAGGAGATCCACCTGAGCTTCCTCCTCTCGATGTCGGGCTAAACGGTGGGAGTTCGTTGTGAGAGAGAGACACACATGTCAAGGGAGTTACGTCAGATATATTATCCATTAGTTTAGATTAATTTGGGTGTTAATAAATTTAATTCTATTATATTACATTATTTCTTATTTTAATTCTTGTGTTTGATGCATGTGATTGATATACTCTTAATTTCTAACCGATCAGTGTAATGTGTTGAGTGCGTGACTTTTGTTGTTCCAATTATAAAATAAAAGAATACTTTTCTTAACCAATATCTTGATATTCCAATATTATTTGTAAACTGTTATTCCATGTATAATTTTTTACCTTGGAAATATGATTATTATGTCAAGGTTTGGTTCTTCAAGCATTGAAATAAAAGATTAGGAATTAATCAAGATTCCAATTAATTTCAACCAAAGAATTACTCCAAACCTAAATAAATCTATAAGAAAAATGAACTTTAAATGTGTGTAGTAAAATCACAATGAACAATTTATCTCATATTTTTTGAAAATAAATTTTGTTTTTCAACTATTAAACTCTTTATATTAAGTTATTTTCTTTAAACTATTTTCAAAACCACCCCTATTTTAGTACTTTTTATTAAAAATACACACTCTAAACCTATTAATGCTTCATGAAGTGGTGAAATAGGGTACTAACTAGACTATCAACTTTAAACATACAATTAATTTGACATTTCAAGACAATGCAGTCAAATTTTGGCATATTTTCTAGGGAGCGCTTCAGTTTTCAGTGCATTTTTTATAAGCTATTTTTAATTTTTTGTAAATATTTATTTATTTTATCATATACCTTTGGATATCTTTTTGTATTCTGATTTATTTATTCTATAGGTTTTATGAATGATTTGTTCTAATGAATTATATTTACCTCATTTAAAACCCGAACCATAGTGGATCCTACATCAGCGACACCGAGACACATAGTACAACCCTTTGAAGGAAGACACACCACAACTTTATACTTTTCTAAAACCATATTATTTTGGAAACAAATAATAAACTGAACATATTGTGTATAACATGGATTAAAATAACTAAAAATTAAATGAACTAACCTCGCCTGATGTCAATATCTAACCTGTATACATTCAAATACAAGGTGAGGCACCAAATTTTGAACTTAAATATGGTTTAGTTCACTTATTACCACGATTCCATGGACTCATGGGATAAGATACAAATAATCACTCAAAATAATTTTATTCTGTGTGTTCTATATTAAAACCTATTAATTTTGATGAAGAATAAGTAAATCTTAGGTCATTAACTTTTTTATTAGAGGATGATGCAAACGATTGGTTGTATTTTATTAATTTCCCTACTAGAGGTTGGGTAGACATGAACCGTCTTTACCTTAAACAATATTTCCCAGCCTGTCAAACTACAAAAATAAGGAAAAAAATTTCTGGTATAAGACAATATCAAGGGGGGACACTTCATTAATATTGGGAAATATTTAAAATTATTTTTTCAAGATTCTCACACCACCAAATAAGTGATCAACTTTTAATACATTATTTATATGAATGTTTAATTACTATTGATTTAAACATGATTAATGCTTTTGTAGGTGGTGAACTAGTTGATAATACCCCAATTACTGCAATAACCCTAATTGAGTTCATGACACAGAACACAAAACAATTTGGTTCAAGGTCTAGTGTACCTATTTGAGGTGTACATGAGGTACAAAGTACTGAATTAGAGAAGAAGGTGGAAATAAAGTTTGAAGAGGTAAGTACCCTTCTTTGGTAACTTTATATTTCCCAATGGAAACCCCAATATCCTCCTCCCATTAATTATGGTATCTATTCTTCCAAAACCCACTATTTTGACCAATTCCATTAACTAAAATAACCTTTCGAGAGTTGTGAGTCAATTTTTCTAGGCCGCCCCTATAACCAACCCATTAGGCAAGAACCATACTATCCATCCAACCCTGGGTGAGAGGAAAACCAAAACTATAGAAAAGGGTGTATTAAAACCAACCTCATCAACCATGGAACCAACTAGGGCATAATAGTCATCCACCACCACCACCCAGAAATCCTTAGCCACCATAAAGGACATTCCAACAACCCCCCTCTAAAACCTGATCCTAGCCTAGAATACACGATGAAAAAATGGATTCCAACAATATCCAATTTTAAAAAACCACCCTAGATTACACACAAGACCTAAAAATCCAATTAAGCCAACTAGCTAACTCGGTGAGGGAAATACAAAGTCATGAGTTAGGTAAACTAACCTATCAACCACTAGTCAACCCTAGGGATAAGGAAAATTTTAGTTCCATCACCCTTCATAGTGGAATTTAACTTAAAACTAATATAAACCCTCCAATAGAGTCATCCAGTCCTGAGGAAACTACCATTACAACCATCTCAAATAAACCAAATAAGAAGAATCCTTTTCTAGATGAAAATCCTACTAAAGGGATGAGTGTGTCTATCATGAGCCTCCTATCCCAACCATTCCTCTTCCATTTCCCCAAAGGTCTACCCAAAAAATAAAACAAAAACAAACTAAACTTGATAAATAAATCATGGAAACTTTAAAAAAAGTGCAGGTTAACATCCCCTTGATTGACATTATGAAGTAAATTCCAAGATACAACAAGTTTATGAAGTATATGTGTACACACCAAAGGCGACTTTAAGGTGATGAGAAGGTGATCTTGGGGAGGAAAATCTCATCATTGATAGAGCCATCACTTCCTACCAAAGGCAATGATATTGGAACATTCTTGATTCCATGCACCATAGGGGGTATTTATTTTCAAATATTATGCCTAATTCAGGTGCTTTTATAAATGTGATGCCTCACTCCATTTTCTCTTCAATTAAGGTTGGGGAAATGAAGACCACTGGAATTTTTGTTTGATAAGAAAACTAGAGTACAACACACCCCACTGGTGTGTTATAAGATGTTCATATAAGGGTGGAAATTTTAATTTTTCCTTCTAATTTTTATGTTCTTAAAATGGAAGATAATAGGATGAATGAAAACATCCCAATTATATTGAGGATGCCTTTCTTGAGAACCTCTATAAATATAATTAATGTCCACAATGGTACATTATCTATGGGTTTTTATGGTGACATTTTTCATTTCAATATACTTGATTCAATAAAACACCCTCAGAAGAACATTAATCACTTTCAGTTAACTCAATTAATATAATCCTTTCCCCTGAAAAAACTTATTTTCTTTCTCCTAATCTATTTTCTATGTTTTCATCCTTGATATACATTCTAGTTAATGAATCATTCATAGAATGTTGTACCGATCTAGAAAAATGTCATGCATGTTTATTAATTGATGATTTCTTGAAAACTAAGGATCCCATGACCATAAATGATATTGATAATCTTGTAAAAGATTATTCCTCATCTGAGGAGATTAACATTGAGCATTTAGATGAGATCATTGACCTCCCACTTTCACATTCACTCCAATAAATACAAAATCCACTTCAATTGGAAGTAAAAAAAACTACCTCAAGATTTAAAATATTCATATCTTGAGAATAGAAAAAATATTCCAGTTATAATTGATAGTTCACTCCCCCAATATGATGAATTGTAACTTATTTAACTTTTGAGGGAGTATAAACAAGCTTTGGGATAGACACTTGCTAACATTCCTAGTATTAGCCCACCAAATTTCACACATAATATATTGTTAAATGATGAGGCTAAACTAGTGAGGCAGACACAAGGTCAACTAAACTCAAAACTCTTTGATATTGTTAAAAAGAAGGTACCAAATTACTGGTTTATATCATTTACCCCTTCTCTAATATCCAATGGGTTAGTCTAGTGAAATTTATTCCTAAAAACCGATCTTACTATAATTTTAAAAATTATTTTGTTCCAACCCATGTGTAGAATATTTAGCGTGTCTGTATAGACTATCAATTACTAAACCAACACATAAGGAAGGAATATTTCCCATTTATATTCATCGACTAGATGCTAGAGATGCTACTAGGGAGGTCCCATTATTGTTTTCTTTATGGTTATTATGGATACTTTCAGATCTATATTTCCCCTGAGGATCAGGAAAATAAAAACTTTACTTGCCCATTTGGAAAATTTTCCTATTGGATGTTTCCATTTGGTCTGTTCAATGCTCTAGTTACTTTCCAATGATGCATGGTTAGTATTCTTTCAGATTACCTAGAGAATTTCATGGAAGTATTCATGGATAATTTCACTGTTTATGGATCCTCTTTTGATGAATGATTGAGTAGTCTTGGTTCTATCCTATGTTTCCATATTGAAAAGAATATTGGATTAAATTATGATAAATTTTATTTCACGGAGTGACAATGTATAGTGCTTAAAAATTTCATTTCTAAGGATGGTATCCAAGTAGATAAATCAAAAGTGGATGTCATTTATTCCCTACCATTCCCCAAAAATGTGCGGGATGTGTGATACTTCTTAGGCCATGTGAGATTTTACCATCATTTCATTTGAGACTTTAGTAATATTGGACCCCCCCTTTCTTGATTACTCCAAAAAGAAAAAATAATTTGTTTTTGATAAAGAATGTGAGGAAGATTTTAATAAATTGAAATGGAGTCTCACGTCACCCCTGATAATCCAACCAACTTGGTGGGATTTACTATTTGAGCTCATGTGTGATGCCTCTAACTATATAGTTGGGGCATTCTTATCACAATAGGTTGATCGAGATCCACATTTCATAGCCTATGCCCCACTAACACTGGACCCTTCCCAAGAAAACCACGCCACAACGGAGAAAGAATTCCTTGACATTGTGGTTTCCTTAGATAAATATTGGTTATACATTTTAGGTTACAAATTCATTGTGTTCTTATAAAATGTTTCCCTCTGGTATCTCTTTAAGAAAACAGAAGCCAAACCACGTCTCATTAATTGGATGCTCATACTTCTGGAATTTAATATAGAAATTAGAGATAAAAAAAGAGCATAGAATGTGGTGGCTGACCATATTAGTAGGATCCTACCATTCTCAGACATCAAATAATCACCTTATATTCCTATAAATTAAAGTTTTCCTGATGATAAATTGTACCACGTGTAATATGTTGTTCCTTGGTATGCTAAAATTGTAAATTATTTGGTAGCATCTTTCATTCCTGCTGATTTCACCAAAAAACTCGATGATCGTTTAAAACATGAGTCTCGTTGTTACATTTGGGATAAACCCCACATATGGAGAACATACCATGATAGATTAATTATGTATTGTTTTCATGATAGCAAATTTCAGTCAATCCTTAGGTTCTACCATACTGTTACTTGTGGGGGCCACTTTGGTCCCCAACAGACTGCTCACAAGGTCCTCGATTCTGGTCTCTTTTAGATAACACTATTTTGTGATGCTCATGATTTCTATAAAGCTTGTTCTCAATATAAAATAATGGGGAATATATCTAAAATAAATTAAATGGAATAACAACCCTTTCCCTTGCATGACATTTTCGATGTTTGGGACATTGGCCTTATAGAACCATTGATCGCACCGCGATTCACTGTTTCATTTTCACCCTTACACCACTGTGCTAAACTTGTTTTACATTGAAAGTTATAAAAATAATATCAAATTAAATTCCATGTTTGAATCATTTATTTTGTGTTTATCACTGTTAAAAATTTCAATGTTACTTGTTTTGATGATTCTATTGTAGGAGGAGGTGATTTGGAGGACCCATGATGATGTCCAAGAAAAATGGGCCAAAATGCGCAAGATCCATACAAACCAGTGGATTCATCCACACACTTATCCTAAACCGTGCTTCCAAATGGGATGAAATTTTTTGGGATGGCCCAACATTAATTGGGATACATTTAATATGCAGGAACCCAAGACTCATTCTACAATCTGGTGGCCCAACCAACCTGATCTGTCCAGCACAACGAATCCGCACGAAGTCAAAAGTGGTGTGCTGTGATCTATCAATATATCACGTTCTACTTATCTAAAGGTTTCCAAATGTTCGGTAGAGATAGTAAAGCGGTGGGGATACAACTTTATTATTTTCTCCAAAGTGAGATAATGCTGTCTGGAGGTCGAAACCCATGTGACAATTGGTTTTAAGAAATCTGTGTGCTCAAAACCACCTTCCCATTTTCCTATAAAATGGAACCTTGGGATACCCATTTGTAAGTTCATCCAAGAGGCAAAGATCTGGTATTTTAAATATCTAAAGGAGTTATCTCATCATCCAAGGAGTTCTAGAGGCCCCTATCCTCATAGGGAGATCAAGGATGAACGAGAAGTTCCACCCGAGCTTCCTCCTCCTCTCGATGTTGAGCTAAATAGTGGATGATCATTTTGAGGGAGCTACACACACTTGGGAGGGAGTTCCAGCACTTGTTCTTCTACTAGTTTTTTGTATTTTTTGTGCTAAATATTTCACTTATTTCTTATCTTGACATGATTCTCCTCTGATTTCATTTCTATTGTTTAAATTAAGTGAAACACTTTTTATTTCAGCAACGATTGGGTTGAGATTTCATGTGTAAATCTTGGGTTGTTCTGATTGGAAAAGACAAGAGTCCTATTTATCTCACACATACATAAGATTTAAGTATGCTTTGGTATCCTTTCTTCTCGATTCTTGATACCCAAACCTTGACAACTCAATTTTTGTGTCAAGGGGTGGTTCTTTGAGAATTGTTTAAGAGGCAAGAGGGAAGTTGGGATCTTGACAACCCTCAACCAAAGGATTCAATTAAACCATGTGTATTTTTCAGAATGATGAACTCACCAAGATGTGTAGTGAACTTGAAATGATCTCTTTATCTCATAATTCTGAAACACCACTTTTATTTATCAGCTATTAAACTCTTTAAATCAAGTCATTTTCTTTAAACTGTTTTAAATCCACCCCTCTTTTAGTACTTATTATTAAAAACACACACTCTAAACCCACGAAAGATCCTTAATAGATGACCTAGGGTCTTCCCTAGACTATAAATCTACCATAAAATCATAATCTATTTAACGTGTCATGAAAGAATGGTCAAATTTTGGCAGCTTTTTCAGGGATCTGAGATCATTTTTTTCTTTATTTCCTTTTATTTATTTATTTTACTTCTTAATTAGTACCCCTTTCAATACCCCACCCCCATTTGATTGTTTTTGTTTTGGTTTTCTATTTCTATTTTTGGTTGTTTTTGTGTGTTCTTCCTCTCTCTCTCTATCTCTTCTTCTTATTTTCCATCACTCTCTATAATTCTGTATTATAACATTCTATTCTCATTTCACCCTTCTTAAGTGATTTTATCCATATTCAATCATAAAAAAAACATCACAACCTATTTTCGTTACCCGATCAGAAAAAGAAAAACTACTTGAATTTGAACCTAAAATTGAAAAGACACTTCACACACAAATCAAGGCATATAGAGAAGGTTAATCAAGTAACACTAAGGAACCCATTGTGGAACCTCAAGTGGCCATAAACCAATCAAAAATTGAATCCAATCAAATCCAAGAAAACATGGATTCAAATAATAGAACCTTAAAAGAACTGAACACCCCCGATGTGGAGTACCAACCTGCGTACATCCAATATCCCGAGGAAGCAGCCAACTTTGAGTTGAGATCAGGCTTCATGTACCTACTTCCCAAATTCCATGGTCTTCTCAGTGAGGACCTTCATAAACATCTTAATGAGTTTCACATAGTGTGCTCTACCATGAAACCCCAAAATATTTCTGAGGACCTAATTAATTTTAGGGCCTTCCCTTTCTCCCTTGATGGTGTAGCCAAAGGTTGGATATACTATTTTCCAACTACAATTGGGGGCTGGAATGACCTGAAAAGACTATTTTTATAGAAGTTATTCCCTACCTCCCGAACTACATCAATTAGGAACGAAATTTTTGGCATTAGGAAATCACAAGGAGAGACCCTTCACGAATACTGGGAGAGATTCAAAAGACTTTGCTCAAGCTGCCCCCACCACCAGATTATTGAACAACTGATAATACAAAACTTCTATGAGGGACTTATCCCCATGGATCATGGAATGATTGATGCTGCAGCTGGTGGTGACCTAGTTGATAAAACTCATTCCACTACTCATGACTTAATTGCCAACATGGATCTAAATGCACATGAATTTGGTACACGATCTATTGCACCAACCCTAGGAGTTCATGAGGTAATTCATTCATCTCTAGAAAAAAGGTAGATAACAAGCTTGATGATATACATACCCTTCTAAGGAAATTAACTCAAGCACAAGGTAACTCACAATCTCCTCCAGTTCTATTACATTGTGGTATTTGTTCTGAAAATACTCATTTTTTTGACCAGTTCCCACAACTTCAAGATTCACCTGAGTCATGTGCAGTCGTGTTCCCAGGGCGTCCATTACAACAAGAACCTCTCTTTAAGAAAGAACCATTCAGGCCAAGTCCAAACCCTGGGTGGCAAGCAGAACCCCAGTACCGACAAGGAGGAAACTCAAGATACCCCAAGTAGAATTGGTATCAACAAGGACAAGGTATGCAACCTTATTATCCTTCAACTTCTCAAAATAATCATCATCCTCCTCCCAAATCTGAACCAAGCCTCAAGGACACGGTGAAACAAATGGAAACCCAGAACCTCCAGTTCCAACAAAAAACACAATCGACAATTCAAGATCCACGAACTCAAGTGGGACAATTGGTGAACAACATCAGTGAGCTTAAGATGAAAGGTTATGGAAAACTACCATACCAACCCATTTCTAATCCGAAGGAAAAAAGGTAACATATGTGAAATTACACATCGTAGTGGTAAAAAAGTTTCTCCTTCTACTGATTCTATGAAACATGTATGTCTCCCTCTTGAAAACACTCTTTATCCACCCATAAAAGATTCCAATGAATAAAAATAAAATAAAAAGAGTAATCAAATTATCATTGATGATTAAAATGAACAATTAATTCCCCTTCCTTTCCCCCAAAGAATCTCTAAATCTATGAAAAATTATGATAGTGAGATTGATACTGAAATAATGGATACATTTAAAAAGTTCAAGTTAATATTCCTTTACTAGATGCAGTCAAAAAAATTCTCCATTATTCCAAATTTCTCATAGAGATTTGCACCCATAGAAGGAGGTTGAAAGGGAATGAGAGAGTCAACTTCAGAAGGAATGTATCAGCTTTGATTCAACCAGAAATGCCAAAAAAATGCAAGGATCTAGGCACATTCACAATACCGTGTACCATAGGGGAGACATTCTTTCAGATGCTATGTTAGATTTAGGTGCTTACATTAATGCAATTCCTCACTCCGTGTATACTTCCCTACAGGTTGGAGAGCTTCAAACAATAGAAATTGTTGTGTAACTTTCCAATCATAATGTCACCATACAAGATTGTGTTTGGAAAGGCTTGTCACCTCTCGGTGGATGTAGAACACCATTTATATTGGGCTGTTAAACAATGTAATATGAATCTTTCAGATGCAAGTGAGCATATGAAGCTGCAGATTCAAGATTTGGAAGAAATTCAATGTGATTCATATGAGAAATCCTGGATCTATTAAGAGAAGACAAAGGCTATCCATGATAGAATGATTCATCAGCAGAAGTTTCATATTGGTGAGAAGGTTCTCATGTATAATTCCAGGCTTAATCTCTACCCAGGTAAGCTTCATTCTCAATGGCTCGGTCCTTATACCTTTACTGATGTTTACCCTTTTGGTTCTATACAAGTTTTTCATGAGAAGAGTGGAAACAGAATTACTCTCAATGGGCAGAGGCTCAAACACTTCTATGGGGATTTTCCAAAGAATCTCGTGGAATAAATCCTACTGATAGATGCCACATATGACACCACTTAGCAGGATGTCCCTTCTCCCTACCTTTATTTATTTTATATTTATTTAAAATAATTTCATTGAGGATAATGTAAATTTTAGGTGTGGGGGAGGGTGACATGTCATAATTAGGATTAAACAAAAAAAAAACAAAAAAAAACGTGTTTTAATTTTTGATTTCTTTTTCCTTATTTTGTGTTTTTTGATAAAAATTAATCTTAAAAAGAATATACAAAATCACTTTTCATGCTTGAGTCGATTGTGTGGAAAATTCCATTGTTTTTGGAAAAATGTTTTTCAAATGAACGTTGATATGGAATCTTTTTCTATAATTTTTATTTTCAAATCATTATTAGGTGTTTAATGGATTTTTTAATCCCATGCCCCATTAGTACTGACCAATATTTTAATCCCTTACCCGAGAGACATTTTAAGCCCTTTATTGCATATTCTTCCTTTTAATCACTTTCTTGAGAGTCTAGGGTCATGTAGAGAAACTAGAACTTTCCTTGATTCTGTTTGAAACCATAATATTCAAGTGTGCTACATTTATGATAGAGACAATCATTCATTAAAAATCTATTTATAAAATTAGCCTCTATTTTTGAGAACCTTTACATTTTATCCTTATTAAGCCTTAGAGACCATGAAATTTCTATTAGGTAGCCACATTACAAGCTAATTTATCCCAACGTACCCATATCTTGTGTATATTCTTGTTTATTTTCAGCAAGTGTGGGTGAGAGGGTGTTTCCATGGGAATTCTTGGGAGAGAATCATTTTTATGGGTTGATATAAAGGGTACCAACATTTTCCTTGGGAAATGGGTTCACAAGCCATATTACATCATTATTTTACACATGTTTCCTTCTTTATCTTAAAAAAACTATTAAAAAATAGTTCTATACATTTAAAAAAATAGAAAAAAATAAAAAAAATAAACAAAAGAGGATGATTACTCATTATTATTCACTTCTTGGTTGTGACCCACAAAGTTGGACAATGGGGGGAGTGAGTTGGAAGTGATACACTTTGTGAGGGGTTGAGTGTGTACATTCATTGTGAACACTTTCTGAATTTCGACATGTTTTGTACATAAGAGATCAAAAACTCATCTTCTACCTCAGATTTTTAAACATTAAATCCTACCAACCCTTGAACCTAAGAAAAACCTGTTTGAAGCCCTCTTGAGTAGCACACTTGTTTCTACCAGTAGAGAACTAAGAATATTGGAATGCATATGGTAAGATCACATGAACTCTGGGAAAAGAGCGTAAATACACTTTCATATGTTCCTTGAGTGAAGAGAGAAATTTTTTAAATGAGGTATGTTGTGACCTGTTGCATGGGTGAACATATGAAGTTTAACAAATTTGAATGTGAGAAAAGAAAAATGATAGGAAAATTGATTCCATAAACGAGACATGATGAATTTAATTTCAAAAGAACCTTGGATATTTTCACACATTTTATTTAAGAATAGGACATGATTAGGATATTATACTTTTCCCAAGAGTGCAAATGTTTAGGTGTGGGGGTGTGATCGTACCTTGATTCACTGTTTTATTTTCACCCTTACACCACTGTGCTAAACTTGTTTTGTATTGAAAATTATAAAAATAATAAAAAATTTAACTTCATGTTTGATACCATTATTTTGTTTTTATCACTATTAAAATGGGAAATGTTACTTGTTTTGATGATTTCAATGTAGGAGGAGATGATTTGGAGGGCCAATGATGAAGTGGAAGAAAAATGGGCCAAAATTGCATGGATCCATAAAGAACTGCCCACTATTTTTCCTGTTTAGAAAATTAAGTGCATCCAAATGAGCTCATATTTTTTTTATGATGGTACAAATTTAATTGAATACAACTCTTATAAAAAATCCCATGCCCAATTCTACCGTAAAGGGGTCCAACTAACCTAATCTATCCAAAAAACTGAATTTATGCAAAGTCAAAAGTGGTATTATGTAATCTGTCCATATCTACTGATCCACTTGTCCAATTGATTCCAAACTTTCGGTGGAGATAGTCAGAAAATGGTGATAAACCTTTCCAGTTTTTTCAAAAGGGATATTCAATTTCTAATGGCCGAAATGTGTGGTACAAGTGGTTTGAAGAAATCTGTGTGCACAAAACCACCTTCAAATTTTCCTATAAAATGGCACCTTGGGATCTCCATTTGGGTGTTCGAACCAGAGGAAATGTTATACCATTTTGGACTCCCAAATGAGTCCTCCCACCAATATTTTATGTTCTGGAGGCTATGGGAAGTTCTACCTCAACATATTTCTCTTCCTCCCATCCCATGGGTTTCTAAACCCCTTGTGATCAATCGGGGAGGAAGGTGATGTAATCCTGAGTTTCATGTTTTTATTATTTTGAATGATCTTATTAATTTCATGTTGTATGTTTTTTTCACCCTCTCTATTAGATGATTATTTTTAACTAGAATTTCTGTAGTATAGAAGCAACCCTAGGTCGTATCTCGACAGAGCCTTAGATCATTAATTTAAAAAGAGGGGTTTGATTATGAAAGTAGAAGGGGAATGATGTTTTGTAAAACTTGGGGGTTTGATGATTGAATATGAAAATAGAAAATAAAAGCGATAAAACAAAATAGAAATTAACAGAATTAGTTAAGCATGATCAACCTGGGGTACTCTCATGATGTTCATCCTTCATTGCTTCATGATATAGGGTTATGATCCTGGTTTGTAACACCTAGAACCAGAATGTTACCGAGTTTATACCAGGATACCTCCTAGGGTTCAGTCAAAAACACACAATGATTCACCGAACACTGGTGATGATTAAGTTATTTGTGTTCTACTTCATAACCGAAACTCAAACTCAAATGATCATATTTGGGGGTACCCTTTCATGTGATGTTTTACACACTGTTCATCCCTTTTTCTTCCATCATTCAATTGCGGTGTTTGTGTGGTTCATATTGGTGAATTGAACTCACATAAGCACTATCAAGGCCATGTACATTTATGTCATGGTATCACAAAGAAATAACATACAAACCTGGACAACACACCGAGTTCTTCATGTGTTGCCTTGGTGAGTTTTGGTTATGAAGTCGAACACAAATCACCCAATCATCAGTGGTGTTCGGTGAATCATTGTGTATTTTCAACTGAATCCTAAGAGGTATCCTAGTATAAACTCAGTAACATTCTATTTCTAGGTGTTACAAACCAGGTATTAAAAGATCATAACTCTATCTCATGAATCAAAGAAGGATGAGCATCATGAGAGTACCCTGAGTTGATCATGCTTAATTAATTATATTAATTTCTATTTTGTTTTATCACTTTCATTTTCTATTATCATATTCAATTATAAAACCCCCATGTTTTACAAAACCTCATTCCTCTTCTACTTTCATAATCAAACCCCTCTTTTTAAATTAATGATCTAAGGCTCTGTCGAGAGACAACCTAGGGTTGCTGCTATACTACAGAAATTATTTTAAGTGTTTATGTAGATATTCTCTAGGAAGTCCATGGAATCTTGGTAATAAATGAATTAGACTAGATTTTAGTTCAAAATTGGGTGCCTCACCTTACATTTTAATGTAAGTGGGTTGAATATCAACATAAGACGAGGTTAGTTATTTTAATGTATGGTTATTTTCAGCCATGTTATGAAAGTTTATTTCAGTTTTGATGTTGGTTTTAGAAGAAGAATAGGAAGGATCAAGAAGTGTGTTGATGTTTTGTGTGTCTTCCTTCGAAGGGTTCTATTCTATGTCTCAGTGTCACTGACGTAGGATCCTTTCCAGTTCAGGTTTGAAAGGAGGTAAATCTCTCAAATTAGAATGAATCATGCAACAAACCTACATAACAAATAAATCAGAACACAAAATGATTGAATAGGTAAATAAATATTCCAAAAATTTAGAAATATTTTATAAAAAAATTCACTAAAAACTGAAGCGCTCCTCATCAATGATGCCAAAATTTGACTGTGCTGTCGCGACATTTCAAATTGATTATGATTTTAAGGATGATTTATAGTCTAGGAAAGACCCTAGGTCATCTCTCAAGGAGTGTTCATGGGTTTAGAGTGTTCGTTTTTAATAAGAAGTACTAAAAGATGGGTGGTTTTAAAATAGTTTAAAGAGAATGACTTGATTTAATGAGTTTAATAGTTGATAAATAAAAGTGGTGTTTTAGAATTATGAGATAAGGAGATCATTTCAAGTACACTACCCATCTTGGTGAGTTCTTCATTCTGAAAAATAAACATGGTTTAATAGAATCCTTTAGTTGAGGGTTGTCAAGATACCAAATTCCCTCTTTCCTCTTAAACATTGCTCAAAGAACCACCCCTTGACATAATAATCTTGTTGTCAAGGTTTGGGTATCAATCATAGAGAAGAAAGGATACTAAATCATACTACAATCTTATGTATGTGTGAGATAAATAGGACTCTTGAACGGGACTGACCCATTGGATGTCAGAGATGGGGTAAATGATTCCAACAACCAATAATTTTGTTACCTCCTTTTTTCACAACTTCTAGGAGGTTTGGGTTCAATCGATGTTGTGGCTGCCTCACTGGTTTAACCTCATCATTTAATAAAATATGATGTGTGAAAATTGATGGGCCAATACCAGGAATGTCAGAAAGTGTCCATCCCAATGCCTGTTTATACTCCGTCAAAAGTTCAAGTAGTCGCAATTCATGCTCAGGAGAGAGTGAACTAGCAATGATGTTGGGAAACTTGTTTTCCATTATCAAGATATGAATATTTTAAATCTTTAGGTAGTTGTTTTAGTTTAAATTCAGGTGGATTTTGGATTGATGGGATTGTGTGTGAAAGTGAGAGGTCATTGATCTCATCTAACTACTCAATGGTATCATCCTCAGACGAGGAATGAACTTTTACAAGATTAACATTATCATCAATTGTCATTGGATACTTAGTGTTAAAGAAACCATCAATTAACAAACATGCATTACATTTATCTAGACCACTACAACAATCAATTCAGGATTCATTACCAAGAAATTCAATCAAGGATGAAAACTCAGAAAGGGGATCGAGTGAATGATAAGAAGTGCTTTCAGGAGAAAGGAGTACATCAATTGAATTAATAGAGATAGTGGAATATTCTTATGAGGGGTACTTCATGAAATCAAGGATGTTGAAATGGACTATGTCACCACCAAATTCCATGGATAATGTACCATTATGGACATTCATTATGGTTTTAGTGGTTTTTAAGAAGGGTATCCCCAATATAATTGGGGCATGTCCATTCATCCTATCATCTTTCATTTTTAGCACACAAAAATTAGTTGAAAAAATTAAAAATTTTACCCTCACAAGAACATCCTTCTAACACACCAGAAGGGTGTGCAGTACTATGGTTGGCTAGTTGAACAACAATTCCAGTGGGATTTAGTTCCCCAACCTGTAATTAAGAGTAAATGGAGTGAGGCATCACATTTATAGAAGCACCTAAATCAAGCATAGCATTGGAAAATGAATACTCCCCTATGGTGTATGGAATCAAGAAGGTTCCAGGATCATTGCATTTGGTATGCAGTGATGGTTCTATTAATGACAAGACATTCTTCCCCAATATTACCTTCTCATCACACCGAAGTCTCCTTTGGTGTGTACATATATCCTTTAGAAACTTGGGGTATCTTGGAATTTGCTTTCTAACATCAATCAAAGGAATGTTAACCTGTAGAAATTCACTTTTGTGTCGCTATGGGGTCGGTCAGTGAGTGTCTACTACTTATCACCCATAGACCAATGGTCAATCTGAGGTGTCAAATAGAGAGGTAAAAAAGATTCTTGAAAAAAAGGTTCAACCCAATAGAAAATATTGGAGTCTTAGACATGATGATTCATTATGGGCTTACCGTACTGCTTTTAAAACCCCCATTGGCATGTCACCATATCATCTAGTGTTTGGAAAGAGTTGCCACCTCCCTATTGAGATTGAGCATCGACCATAATGGGCCATCAAACAAGTAAATTATAATCTTTATGGTGTAGGTTCTCAAAAGAAGTTACAGATTTCGGAGCGAGAGAAAATGAGAAGAGATGCATATGAGAATTCTAGGATTTATAAGGAGCGAACCAAGGCTGCCCACGACCATCTTATCCTTCATCTCCAGTTCTAAATTGGACAAAAGGTCATCCTCTATAATGTAAGATGGAAGTTGCATCTAGTTAAGCTTCGTTCCCACTAGTTTGAACCATACATTGTTACTAATGTCTCTCCATTTGGTGTTGTCCGGGTTAAAAATGAAGAAACCAAGAAAACCTTCACTGTCAATGGGCAGCAGCTGAAGCACTTCCATGAATCCATTCCAGAGTCCCCGATGGAGGAAATCCATCTTCAAGAAAAAATCTATGAATGAAACTCACTAGGTTTTATACTTCCTTTCTACATTCTATTTTCTTACAATGAAGACACTATAAACTTTAGGTGTGGGGGGACAGGTATATTCATGGGTTAGTTAGGAATTTTCATCATCTTTTTTCTTTTTCTTTTTTTATCTTGCTCAATTATATTTTTACTTCCCCCCTTCCCTCCCCCCCAATTTTATACCAGAATATTACTTTTTTTTGCCCACTTTAGCATGGAAAATGATACCCGTTTAATCATGGAAGATATTGAAAATGCATGTGGAATGTCTGTATTTCATGTTGTTTTAACATTAAAAAAAAATTCTGATGAAATGTGCATTTCAGCAATGATTCAATACTCTGGTGTGACTTTAATTTAAAATTTAGTTCTTTTTAGATGATATAAATAGTTGTATCTTTTTTAAACCTTTGAGAAGAATGGTGCCCTTTTTTGTGAATAGTATAAGATAAAATTGTGTCACTTAATATCTCCACATATTTTTTCACCCAACCATGAAATGTGAAAATTTCTTACTTAATTGAAGGTAAATATAAGCTAGGTTTATTTTTCTCTACTTTACGAAATCATTTTTATATACATTCTTTCCTTATCCGATCTATTTCATTACTGTACCAGATTGACCTATGCATGTGTACCTGTTATCCAACTATTGTACGCCCTAAAAAAACAAAAACAAAAAAACAAAAACAAAAAAAGGGTTGTATATTGGGAAGGTCAAAAACCACCTTTCCTTGTCTTTTGATCTTATTATAACTATTACAATTAGTGTCGTGAGGAGATCAAAAATGGGTTGGGAGAAGAGTGTGAGATTTGTTCCAAGTGTAACTTTTGAAAAATTAATAAAATAGGGGAGTGATGAAATGTACAACATATGGGGATATCTAGGTTGGGAGCTTATGGTTTGACTTCTGGGAATGCTTAAGTGAGTGGTTCTTGAAATTTGATTGCAAAGGATGTGAGGCAAGTTTGACGGAAAAGATCTTGTAAGTAGACAATTATTAAAATAACTTATATTTACTCAATAAAAAGTGGAAAGAATAGCATGAAATGGTTGTCACACACACACGTGTAGAATTATTGAAATGATTAAATTTTTAAATATTTTTTTATTGGTATCATGCATCTCTTGGAATTTCATTTGGATACAATTTTTGAGACATCTTTTTCCATGATCACTGAGAGTAACTCCTTGGTGTGATTTTTTCTTTGATCACATTTCTATTAGGAATTAAATTTTTATTGAATGTTAAACATTTATGAAGTTGGAAATATCTACATGCATAATTTTGGGAATTATGAATTTGTCCATAAGTGAAAATGTTTAGGTGTGGGGGTGTGATCGCACCACGATTCACTGTTTCATTTTCACCCTTACACCACTATGCTAAACTTGTTTTATATTAAAAGTTATAAAAATAATAAAAAAATTCATTCCATGTTTGAATAATTTATTTTGTTTTTATAACTGTTAAAAATTTCAATGTTACTTGTTTTGATGATTCCATTGCAGGAGGAGGTGATTTGGAGGACCCATGATGATGTCCAAGAAAAATGGGCCAAATTGCGCAAGATCCATGCACACCAGGGGACACATCCGCGCACATATCCTGAACTGTGCATATAAATGAGTTGAAATTTTGTGGAATGGGACAAAATTCATTTATACGCATTTCATATGAAGTAAACCTGGACTCATTGCACCATCTGTTTCCCCAAACGACCTGATTTATCCAGCACACCGAATCTGCACTATTCAAAAGTGGTGTGCAGTGATCTGTCCATATCTCGCGCTCTACTTGTCCAAAGGGTGCCAAAATTTCGGTGGATACACTAAATTGGTGGGGATACAAATTTTTTATTTTCTCCAAAGCGAGATAATGATTTATGGAGGTTGAAAGCCATGTGACAAGCAGTTTTAAGAAATCTGTGTGCTTAAAACCACCTTCCCATTTTCCTATAAAATGGCACCTTGGGCTCCCCATTTGTAAGTTCGTCCAGGAGACAAAAATTTGGTTTTTTGGAGACCCAAAGGATTCCTCTCATCATCCAAGGAGTTCTAGAGTTCCCTATACTCATTTGGGGATCAATAATGAAGGTGAAGTTCCACCAGAGCTTCCTCCTCCTTCTGATGTCGAGCTAAACGGTGGACGATCATTTCAAGGGAGATACACACACTTGGGAGGGAGTTCCATCACATGTTATTCTAATGGTTTTGTGTAATTTGTGTGATAAATATTTCAATTATTTATTATCTTGACATGGTTATCCTCTGATTTCATTTCTATTGTTAAAATTAAGTGAAACACTTTTTATTTCAACACCGATTGGGTTGAGATTTCAAGTGGGAACCTTGGGTTGTTCCGATTGGACAAGACAAGAGTTCTATTTATCTCACATATACATAATATTTCAGTATGATTTGGTAGCCTTTCTTCTCTATGCTTGATACCCAAAACTTGACAACACGATTTTTATGTCAAGGGGTGGTTCTTTGAGCATCGTTTAAGAGGCAAGAGGGAAGTTGGGATCTCGACAACCCTCAACCAATGGATTCCATTAAATCGTGAGTATTTTTCAGAATTATGAGCTCACCAAGATGTGTAGTGAAATTTAAATGATCTCCTTATCTCATAATTCTAAAACACCACTTTTATTTATCAACTATTAAAATCTTTAAATCAAGTCATTTTATTTGAATTATTTTAAAACCACCCCACTTTTAGTACTTCTTATTAAAAACGCAAACTCTAATAACACAAACTCTCCTTGAGAGACAACCTATGGTCTTACCTATAATATAAATCAACCTTAAATTCATAATCAATTTGACATGTCATGACAGTGCGATCAACTATTACCCAATTCCATTGGAAACTTGTACATTCTTCTGGAAGTTGATTATGTGTCAAAATGGGTAGAGGCACAATACAAGAGGACAGATGATTTCAAGATAGTTACAGAATTTTTGGGAACCCAAATTTTCTATAGGTTTGGATTACCTAGGTTCATCATCAGTGACCGGGGTTCTCATTTTTTGAACCAAATAATACAATCACTTTTGTGTTAGTATGGGGTTAGGTATCAAGTGTCTACTACATATAACCATAAACCAATGGTAAATCCGGTATTTTGAATAGAAAAGTAAAAATAATTCTAGGAAAAATGGTTTAACCCAATAGAAAATATTGGAGTCTTAGACTCAACGATTCATTATAGGCTTAACATATTGCCTTCAAAAACTCCCATTAACATGTCACCTTATCATCTAGCTTTTGGAAAGAGTTGTCTGGTATAAATTTAAGTAAATGAATTATGAAATATATGTAAATGTTTTAATATAAAAATTTACTCATAAATTATTAGAAAATCATTTTTAAGTAAATTCATTTTATTATTCAAAACACTTTTTCTTCAAAAATGGGGTTTATTACTTTTTCTAAGAGAATATTATAATTAATTTATTGAAATTATATAAATTTTATTTTATAAAAATAATATCATTTTTTAAATCATATTTTCAAAATTATCTTAGGGAATTTTCTTTAAATTTTCTAAAAATTCTGATTTTCTAGTGAGTAGTGAAAAATACAGATTTTTTGTTTGAAAACTATATTTTTGTTTCAAGAATTTACAATGATAAATTTTATTTTAAAATATTTTAAAAGGAAAATTACTTCTCTTATATTATGAATAATCCAGTCAAGTTAAATTTAATCAATTATATGGTTGAGTTTAGTATAATTTTTTTATACTTAAAAAAACATTTTTTTCTGAAAAAATGTTTTTCATTGTGTTTTGTGTTTTTATCTTAAATTAATGTATTAAAATTCTATAAATTTAATCTTGATAAATTTATTTCATATTTGGAATCGGGAGGTAAATATTTTTAAAACAGGTATCTCTTATTTTTATTTATCATGAATTTTAACTGTTGTAAATAGTTTCCACCTTGGTAAGGGTTAAATAGGTAAAACAGGGTTTAAACCATGAAATATGGTATTAAAATCATCCGAAAACTTCCTTAATTTAATTGGACATGATATATTCCACCATATCCACCACAAGAAATATTATATGGTATCTTGGTTATATTTTCCTTTGATAACGACAATTATACTATTTTAACTAAAGGAAATTCCAAAATATCTCTCTTGTAACTTTAATATTACTAATTTTTTTACACAAGGATAAAAAGAAGATAAGTTTAGTTATATATTTTTATTTGAAATATTAATTAATTTTTTATCATGTTATTTTTTTTAAATTTTAGTGATGATATAATTATCTTAAATGCTTACGCAACACCGAAAAAGTGCTCATTCAAGTAATAGAAAAATCAATTAAATGATTTGATAAAATTTAAAAGTAATTTTTTGGATGAGTTAAATCATCCCATGAATTTTGAACATAAAAATAACATATTATAGATTTTTTAAAATTTTATATTCTAATTCCATTACTATCCTGTTATGTTTAAAGTCAAATTATGTGAATAATGTTAAAAATGACATTAATAATATTTTATAAAGAGTAATATTTTATTACATTACTAAAAGATCATAAAAATATTGATAGAGGTTAATTATGATTAAAAGTGGTATAAATGTTCAACCCTTTTCCATTTATTATCCAAATATTACCTTATAAGTACAATTATAACCCTTTAAGATTGAAAAAGTTATTACCACAATTAAGGATAGAATTGGTTAATGAAGGGGTTAGACCAAACTATCTGGTCTAAAATGAAACCATTACCTATTTAAATTTAATTTTATGATTATATTTTTACCATAGAAACTTTTTCTTATAATTCATGGCTATTTTAAATAATTATACATGAGAAATATATTAATTATATTTAAATCGTTTAAATAATTCCAGGAATTCCCCTCTCCTAAATTATGAAATTAAACCTATTATCCTCTATGAATCACACTATTTAAGCCATATATCTTGACCAAAACCTACCCAATTATATTTTAAACATACCTATACACAAATTATAGGCATTGGACTTATTAAAATACTATTTTAAGCGTCATTAAGAAGGGATCTAAAGGAGGCCTATCAAAGAAGAAGTAATCTTCTTAACCGACCTATTTCAATTAATTTACTTTCCTACCTAAAAAAGATATGTGTTATTAATCATAAAATAATAAATTCAGTATCATAAATATAATTAAATGTTATTAGGATTATCAAATCACCATTATACACCCTATTTTCTATCAAATGGGTAGTGAAAGTATAACTTATGCGTACGTGTGGACTACCATCTCCATGTAACGATACAATTAATTTTTCATCACCATATTTCATGGATGGTTATTTTTATGAGTTTAATTTATATAAATTATTTTTATTATATTATTATGATTATGTATTTATAATATCATATCTATTTTATTATCTTCCAATCCATTGGAAAATGATAACCTCACTCATGCATACATGTGTACTGCCACCTCCATGAAGAGATGTAATTAATTTTCCATTTCATTTTTTTGGATAGTAATAAGGATAAATTTAATGAATATATATGATATATAATATAATTATTATTATATAATGTTTAATTATTATTTTTCTTTCTTTTATTCCATCCATTGAAAAGTGAAAATAATGTTAATGCGTATGTACTACCAACCATCCCCATGAATAGTGTGACTAATTTTTCTTTATCTATACATTATTAATGACAATAATAATATATAATGAATATAAAATACATTTTTATATTGATTAAAATTATTTAGATTATGGAACCACGATCAAAGTACATGGTTTAGAACTACCGAACTGACATTCTCTTAAAAACAGTTAATCTCAGAAACAATGATTTTAATAAAGAGTTATTAATAAATAGGTGTTAGTTATAAGTGTAACATATATTATACTATAATTATATTCATTATTATAGTAAATAATTATAATAAATTTAAATTATTATATAGTAGGATAGAGCTATTTTGAAGAAAGTCAAACTTAAGGCAAGGGTTTGTCATCTCAAATTATCTTCTTTGAGAAATATGTTATATTATGAATCTATCTTATTTTATGCGGTGTAAGTAATTAAATTTGAAATTTTATGTCATCAATTTAATTAGGTTCATTATATTTAAAATTGTATTAGATGTAATTATTTCATGTGGCGTATGATTCAAATGTTACTAAAGCGATGTGAGTTTTATGTTACAATCTCATTATTTATTGGGATTATTAATAATTGAGTTTACAGTGAAACATTTCATGAACTAACTGTAAATAATATCATAAAATTTCTTCTCCTTTCATTATTTCTGTAGAATACATTTTTTCCTTTTATTTTCCTCTCTGTATATACTCCAGATACTGAAAGAATGTTTTTAAGGAAAAACTGACTTTACTTCTCTTTTGAGAAGAATTTATCTCTCTCTCCCATGTCTATGTTTTCTAAAAGTGTTTTATATAATGTTTTTAATATTATCCTTTTATTGTTTAAAATCATTTTTACCCATGTGTTATTTTTTACAAAATGGTTTAAAAGGAATCTTCTTGTTTTTTTTCTGAATGATACACTTTGGACTTTTTACTAAAAATGTGAAAGGAATATATGTTTTAACATACAAAATATAAACAAAATTTACCACCATCACGAACATTAAATTATTTGAATCTTCCTTTACAAGTTTCCAAGGTTATTTTACAATAATTGTTTTCCTTAATATTTAGGAAATTTTTAGATTTTAATTGATTTGAATGTGAAAAGGGTATTTTTCTCAAGAAATATTTTAGTGATATTTTAAATAAATTTTTTATCTACGATAACATCATTTTATGTTTCTTATGATTTAATGGGGATATTATCCAATGATACCATCCAATTTCATTATTTGGATGAATTATTATGATGATTATTTATGGATGATTCTATGAAACCTATTTTTTCCCATGAGATAATTATGTTTTTATGATTTTTTGAAAACAATTTTCTTTTACACAAGTTATTTTATGATGATATGATGAAATGTTTATGAAACCCATTTCCACTCCATGGGTTATACTATGATGAATATTTTTTAAATTTTTAGTACACAAATGCATAATTTTCATTATGTGATGAGTGAGACCTAAATTATATAGATCTCCAATGCATTGGGTAAATATGGATATCTCATGAGATTATAAGGTCTGGAATAGGGAGTGAACTCGATTTACTAAGGGAAATTATCTACTAAAATATTCTTAGGAGTTAAAATTGACTAAGGATATGATGGAATGGTGAGTGACCCAATATACTATGATTGTCTTGGTAGTGATCCTTGAATATTGAAATAAATTTATATGCATATATTTATTCCAAAAAATTATGTCTTATGAAAATTTTATTCTCTCTTGTATCATGTTATTTGATTTATTTATGATTCGTGTCTTTTGAACTACCATGATTTATGCCATGTTTCCTTTCCCTAGGTTGTGAAGAATGTTTTTAGGCAGGGTATGTCCAAGAATGGTACTATATGGGAAGATATTTGTGGGATATGTTGAATATATTTAATTAAATAATAAGCTTATGTATTTAGTCTCCATGACCACTAGACCAATATGATTATGTCATTGATCTTAGTGTTATTTATTTTATATTCATCTATTAAGATGTAATATTTATGTATGAAATGTATTGGTCACTATAGTTGGTATCAGAGTAGGGTGTAGTCAATATTTAGAGATTAGGATTAGAGAAAGTTTGTCAAAACCCCGAGGATAGGCCTAAATATGTGATAATATCCTAAAGTTATGGTAATATAGACATTATTTGGTTTTTCTAGAAATATAATCCAATCTAGAAACTATAAGTTGATGTGGTTTTGTAAAAAATGTATCTAGGGGTAATAATACCAAAAAGGATTTGGTCAAAGTATATCTCTACCATCATTCTGGTGCATGGTGAGTGTAACCTTACCGCTCACCCAGTTTGACACTCCTGGGGGATATTTTTGGGTTAACTCACATTTTCCTTATGATCCATTATAAATGATTTGAATAGATGATAAACTAGAATATTATAGGTTAAACATAAGGTGTAATATATTGAAAATAAAGTGTCATGATTTATACATCCTATGAATTATTTTTTATAATTATACGATTCCTCACTATGAATAGTGTTACTCAAAATTTACTTTTTAGTTTTATTCAATGGGTAGAATCAGGAGGATTCAATTAAAAAAAGAATGTGACAGACAATATAATGATTTTCATTATAAGAAACTAAATGAAATGGGAGATGGAAGGAGAAAACTAGAGATTATTCCTAATCAAATATCTCATTAAATGATTAAAAATATCAACTTTTGAGAGTTTACTAAAACACCTAATAAGAGAAAAATAGAGTTTCAAGAAGGCCATGGACGGAAAAAGATTCATATTCCTACCTGAAAAGTATGTGGGATGAAGCAGTCATGGATATGTCTCTGAGGAACAAAAAATTATTTTATGTATGGAGTAAAAGTTCATAGGGATATTAATTTCCAAGTAAAAAAAATTTTGATGGAGGGAAATGAATTTCATCATATGTTACCATTTATAGTTCAATGTATTATTTGTGGAGAATATGAACATTATATGAACCAATGAACTAATCCAAAGAGTTAACTCCTAGACCAAGGAAGGACATGTCCTATACCAATCATTGAAGTGTAAGGATTAAAGTTTTTGTGTATTTATATTTAGGTATTATGTATTTCAATATATAAGATTCATGAAACACCTAAGGATTGTTCTATAGTATTTTTTCTTTAAGGATTTGAAAATATATGTTGAATGGTACCAATAACCAAGAAAAGTGATTTAGTGGTAAACTGATAATATTTAATTGGGATAAAGAGGTGACTGTCCCTAATTTAGTAAATATTATACTATTGGTGACCTCGAAATTGGTTAGTGATTTGATGAAAAAGTGAAATAGGCCTTCTTTAATGAATTTTATTGTATTTTTTGATTTATTGAATATATTCAGTAGTCTATGATTTTATTTTAAGAAAAAGGATTGTGTTAGTTTTTGGAAGCATATATATTTTCATGTGAGGTTATCTTACGAGTTATAGATACTATGATGGGTTTATAAGTTTAAGGTTGATCATAAGTTTAAAGGAATAAATATCCCATTTGAGTTAGTGATATTATTATGAGGTGATTTAAAACCTTTAATGAGTTTTAGGAAGAATACTCTATTGAGGTTTAAATAACCCTTTGGGTTATTATATGATTTTTTGTTAAGTTAATTACGATCTAATGATAATAGGATATTGATAATATTTATGGTCAAAAAGTGATTCATTGATAAAGAAATACTTTTGGAGATATTTATGGTCATGTAAAGGATAACCTTTCAGGTTAGTATCTACCTTGACTCATGATATTTGGTGAAGTTAACTACATTATAAGATTATATAGTAAATTATCTTAGTGATTAATTATATTTTTGGAGGTTCTTTATTGGGATGAGGTATATATAACTCTTAGGTATAACATGAAAGATTATTTGGGAAGAATTTAATTAAACTTTTTGGGGTGTAAGTTGAAAGGCATGAGATCAACTTTAAGGTTAAAATATTATTTATTTTTTGTGGTTATTTATGTTAATTCAGATGTAGGGTTATTTATTTTTAGAATAATATTTGTTTAACATTCAATTTTATTGTGTAAATTTTAAAATAAAATGAATTATTTATTCATATGAAGATTTATACATTTTGGGTATTATTTTACCTCTTTGTAACCATTTCAATTTTGGTTAATATTTAAAGAAATGAGTAATATATTTTTATTCTTTTTTGGATTATATGATCTATTAGAATTTGATTTCAGTTCTTTGGTCATGAAAAACTCATTTTGAATACTCATAATTTAGAGTAAAATATGATATTGTGGTGGAAATTGATCAGAGGATGAAATTCTACTTGTAAAGTAAGAATATTTCCTTATGTTCTTAGTCTAGATGGTAAAGTAATCCTCCACACTAGGAAAAGGATCTTAAAACAAAAATGTTATCCAATTAAATTTATTTCTGATGAATTGTTGATATTTTTCACACCTCATTTATTTATGGTTTTTTATTATTAAATTTATTACGATCATTCAATTTGGTGTTATAAATGTTCATTTTCACTCACCGTTATTATTTAGACATTTATTTTTCCTATATGTCCATATTTTCACTTCTCACTAATTTTCTCTTATTTTGAAACATAGTTATGTTTTATTTGAAATTAACCTTGCATTTACCTTCCCATATATTCAATAGGAAGTTTTGTTAACCCTTTTTATGAAATGGGTTTTCAATAAAGTAATATTCAAATATCAGACCCTTGATTACTGAGAACAGGTTTAAATTGAAAGGAATAAAATTATTACTGGGGGATGTAACAACTCATTATTTTAAAGAAATAAAATAGTACCAAATCCAAATAAAGAGGTGAGTATGTTCATCACAAGGAGTGGAAAGGTGATTCAATCCCCAAAACCCAAGGAAGTTCAATATGAAATAGAAGAAAGTAAGTTTGAAAATTCTGAATAGAATTTGAAAGAAACAAAGGAATAAGAATTCAAGAAATGGGTTAGAAATAAAAAACCTAAAAAAAAATTAAAAATACAATAAAGAGATAAAAATGATGTTTTAATGCCATTTTCTTCTAGGTTTAGTTAATCAGTGAAGATAGAGGAAGAGTAACTTAAAAAAGAGATCTAGGTGACATTTCAAAAAGTTGAAATTAACATAACTCTCTTAGAATATTTCTGAAAAATTCCAAAGTATTCTAAATTACTCAAATATATTTTCACCAAGATAAATAGGATATATGTGAATAAAACCCTATGTTTGATAGTGTATACAACATTCAACACTGAGCTTTAAAAAACTATAAAATATTATTATTTTATGACCATTATAATATAGCCATCGAATTGGTGGATATGAATAGAAGTAAAAAAATTATAAAATATATATAAAATTTCTAATAAAATAAAGAATATAGATAAATTATTAAGAAAAAAGAAATCGTTTTTTTAGTAAAGTCAATTTATTCTTCAAAACACATTTTCTTAAAAAATGGTTTTTATTGAATTTTGTGAGAGAATATTATTATTAATTTTTAGAACTTTAAGTAATTATATTTTATAAAAATAATATCATTTTTTAAATCAACATGTAAAAATTATCTTAGATAAATTCTCAGAAAAGTTTCATAAAATCTTGGATTTCCATTAAATAATGAAAAATACATATTTTTATTGAAAACTATATTTTTGTTTCAAGTATTTAAAATATTAAATTTTGTTTTAAAATAGATCGAAATTAAAATTACTTATATTATATTTTTAATAATATAATTAAGTTAATTGGAATCAATTTAGTGGTTGAATTTGGTAAAAAAAAATTTTATACTTAAAAAGGTAATATTTTGAAAAACTATTTTTCATTGTGTTTTATGTTTTTATTGTAAATTAAGTTTATTCCACTTCTAGATATTTAATATTGAAAACTTTATTGTATATTTGGATTAAGGAGGTCCAAATTTGGTAAATATTTTCCTTTTTTTTTCTATATGAATAGTAAATGTGGTAAATATTTGTCACCTCGATAAAGGTAAAATAAGTAAAATGGTATTAAAACCCAAAAATAAAGTCTCAAAATCAACCGAAAACTTGAGATAATTTAATTGGATGATAAAAATTTAACCATATCTATACCAAGTTAAAATATATGGAATTTGGATGCCATGTTCCCTTATAATGACATTTATACTATTTTAAGTAAAGAAAACTCCAAAATATCTCTCTCATGAATTTAATATCTATAATTATTTTTCATAAAAATAAAAAGAGGATAAGTTTGGTTATAAATATTTATTTGAAATATTAATTATTTTTTATTATGTTAATTTTTTGAATTTTTAGTAATGATATAACCACCTTAATGTTTTATGGAACGCCGATACAATGCTTGTTTAAGCAGTAGAAAAATCAAGTAAATAACTTTAAAAACTCTAAAAGTAATGTTGTATGGGTAATTTAATGTTCCCCACGAATTTTTATGATAAATATAGAAGATTATATACATTTGAAAGGTTTATACTTTAATTTTATTTATTTCATGCTATCTTCAAAGTCAAATTATGTGAATAGTGTCAAAAAATGACATCAATGTTATTTTATAATAAATAATATATTATAGAAATTATTTAAAAATCATAAAAATATTGAAAGAGGAAAATTATGATGAGAAATGGTAAAATATTTCATCCATTTTCCATTTATGAGTAAATTTTTATCTTATAATAAAAATCACAACCCTTTAAGATTGAAAAATTTGTTACTGCACTTAAGGATAAAATTTCTCAATAGAGAGGTTAAACCAAAACCGAAGGTTTAATATGACTAAAAAACCCATATAAATTTCATTTGATGATAATATTTAGAGAATTTAATATTTTTATTATAATCAATGGCTATTTTTAATCATTATACATGATAAAGAAATTAATTATATTTTAATATTTTAAGTAATTCCAAGAATGCCCCTCTCTTCAATTTTAAATGGTCATTTATTCACCTCTCTTACCCACACATTTTGAGCCATATATCTCATCTAAACTCTGACTAATTATATTATAAAATTCCCTAGAAACAAATTAGTGGTTCTGGTAATCTTAAAATACCATTCCAAGGGTCCTTAATAAGGGATCTAAAGGTGGATAATTGAAGAAGAGGTAATCTTCGTACTTGACCTATTTTAATTTATTTCTTCTTATACCATCTCTAAATATATGGTATGCATAATAAAATAATAACTTTAGTACTATAATTATATTAAAAGTTTATTATGATTATGTGACTACCATTATTCACACTCTTTTCAATCAAATGGAAAGTGAAAGTATCACTCATGCGTATGTTTTGACTATCACCGCGACGTAGCGGTACAATTAATTTTTCATCACCATAATTCATGGATGGGTATTATCATAGTTTTATTTTATATAAATTATATTTAGGAAATAATTATGAATCTTTCATTATAATATCATATTTAACTTCTGACCTTAGAGTCTATTGGTAAATGATATTGTCGCTCATGCATACGTGTGGACTACCACCTTCATAAAGCAATGTGATTTGTTTTTCCTTTTTATTTTAATAGTATGGTAATATAGATAGATTTAATGAATATATATTATATAATAATTATTTTTTAAAGGGTAATTATTATTTAACCTTCTTTTATCCAATCCTTTGAAAAGTGAAAACATTGTTCATGCATACGTATAACCTACCGTCTCTATTAATGGTGTAATTCATTTTTTTATATCTATAATTTATGGAAGAAAACTAAAATATATAATGTATACCTATTATATTTATAATATCATTAAAATTATGATTATTATGTAAATATAATCAAGCTACAAGGGATAGAACTACCAATCTGTAATTCTCATGAAAAATGCAACTCTTAAAACCTGTATTTGAAGATTTTAATAAGGAGTTATTAATAAATGGGAGTTTGAAATATATAATTAGAATATATATGATACTATAATTAATTTTATGATTATGGTAAAGAATTTTTATAAATTTAAATTTATTATGTAGGAGGTTGGATCAATTTCGAAGTAAGTCTAACTTGATGTAAGGGTTTATCATATCAATTTTTTTCTTTGAGATATATATTATGTTATGAACCAATCTTATTTTATGAGGTGTTATTACTAAAATTTAAAATTCAATATCATGAATTTATTTGTTTTCATGATATTTAAAGTTTAATTTTAATATATTATTTCATGGGGATTATGATTCAAATGTTACCCAAGTAGTAAGGGTTTTATGTTACAATCTCATTATTTACTAAGTTTATTTATTATTAAGTTTATGATGATGGAATTTCATGATATATCTCTAAAGAATATCATAAATATTCTTATCCTATTGATATTTCTATTGAATACATATTTTCTTATAATTTTCCTCTATTTAAGTACTCAAGTGACCGAATAAATTCTTTTAAGGGAATAATGATTATATTTATCATTTCAGTCGAAAATATTTTTTTTCCATGACCATGTTTTCTAAAAATGTTTTAAAGAATATTTTTCATATTCTCATATTATTTTTTAAAGTAAATTTTACACATGTTTTAATTTTTTAAAATTTGATTAAAATGAATCTTCTTTCCATTTTCTGAATGAGGTAATATTTTTTAAAAAAAAGAGATGAGTCCTTAACCATAAAATAAATTATCCTTTATTGAACAAAAAACTCACTACTTACACAATTCTAAAAATATGAGTCTTATCACAATACCTCTAGAAAAAGGTAAAAACTCAACAGGAAGCTGATCATGCCAAAGAAAATCATCATCATCGACACCTTTATTTTCAAGGCCATACTCCACTAAATTAACTTCTCGATAAGTGTTATTAATGATATAATGCATGGAATGAAGAGAATCCAATAAATTTATCCAACGATTAGTGAGCTTCCAAGATAAGTAAATAGATCCTAACCTAATAGCTAAAACAATAGTTGTATAATCGCTCTCAATCTAGATATTATTCCACACATGTATCTTAGCTTTCTCCACCACCACAATAACACCAAGCATCCTAGCCTCAATTAAAGAGGCAATACCACAAGAACTATGAAAACAGCCAAGAAAACCACCTAGATGATCTCTGAAGATAACACCATATCCAGAGGGTCCCGAGTTGCCATGAGAAGCACCATCACAATTAACTTTAATCAAATGAAAAAAGGTTGCTTCTATAAAACTTCCAAAGTACCAAATGGGGGATGGAAGGAACCCTTTACTCCAATCCAATTCAAAATAGTAAAGTAATTAATTGAATTATAGAAATAATATTTACTTGGAATGACAGCCTCACGAATAGTAGCAAGAATACTAGAAATAACATTTCATGATGAAAAGGACTCACCAGAATGAAGGACTTGATTATGGACATACCAGATGTAATGCAACAGTTCTAAAGTAGAAACTAGGAATAAGTCAAACACCTGAGTGGAAAGTGAGAGGGACCCCTAACTCTAAATTAAATCTCTGATGAGGAGCATCTTCGATAGTGAGATTTTAAATAAATCTTAAATAACTTTCCACATTGAGGAATACACAACACAGCAAAGAAAAATATGATCTAAATCCTCCCTATTTTGATGGTATAATACACACGAGGAGCATAAAGAGAATCCATAATTTTGAAGATAACAATCAGTTGTAATTTTCTCATGAGAAACCCTCCAAGACAATAAAAATTGATATTTTTAATGAAATTATTGTTCAACCCTTTCATCTATTGAAGGTACAAATTTTAATTCAAAGAGAACCTATAAAAAAACTTAGAGGAAATCACACCATTAACAATAGGTTTCTAGGCCCATAAATCCTCAACGTTGGAGAAATAATACTTGTTAACAATATTAACAATATAGTCTGGAAGATCTCCCATGTTAGTAAGATGTTCCTTAATAGAAATATTCAAATCCAATGTATTGTCCTCACCCACCACCAAATCAATAAGGGGAGTACCACACCAATTATCTTTCCCAAAATCAAGAGATGAATCCTTTGAAACCAGCCATCTTGAGTGAGAATCAATTGAGGAAAAAATATTTTTGAAGGCAGGCCACACAGAGGAATCAATATGATTAAAAGTACCAACCTTTATCCTATTCATAAATTTATCCTAAAGGAAATAAAGAGCCTCAAAGTTTCTGTTGAAGAGTCTCCAAATAAAATATGCTTGCAAAGAATCATTAAAGAGATCAAGATTTTTTATACTTAATCCCCCATCATCATAAGGTTTTCAATAATTACTCCAAGAAACCATAGCCAATTTATTCTCAAGAATTCTGCCACTCCATATGAAGTTCTTGATAGAAACATTGATATTCCTTATGAGAGAAATATGCCACTTTTACACTATAAATGAGTAAACAAACTTGGAGACAATAACAGATTTAACCAAGAAAACTTGACCATCTGTGGAAAGAGTTTTTCCTTTCCAAGTAGCAAGTTTTCTTCTAACCTTTCTAAGAATCTCTGAGAAATATAAATATTTAGGACTCCCCCAGAATAAAGGCACCCCTAAATAATTGAAAGGACGTTCCCACTCATTTATGAAAAACTATATAACAATACCATTCTTCCTGGAAATAGAGATGTTCCTACCAAAGAAGAAAAAATATTTGGCCCAACTGATATCTTGGACAGAAAAAGAAGAATAATGGGTAAGGGATCGTTTGATATTCCTGATATTTCTCTTATCTCCCTGGGTGAAAATAATAATATCATCAATATATAACAAGTGATTAGAAGAAACAAGACCTCAACCTGCATTAATCGCCTTCATTTTTCTATTTCCTACCATGATGGAAAGAAGTTTGTTAAGGTAATATTCCACAATAGAGAAAATAATAGTAGAGAGGGGATCACCTTGTCTAAACCCTCTAGAACAATCAAAGAACTCCTTAGGTGACCCATTAATAAGTATAGAGATATGGGAAGATTTGAAAATGGAATGGATCCAATCAATAAAGACATCATTAAACCCAAACTTATCAAGAATCTTGCAAATGAAATTCCAATCCATTGTGTCAAAAGATTTCTTGAAATCAAGATTAAGGGAAATAGTTCCACCTCTATTGGATTTATTTAACAGGTTTACACATTCTGTAGTAGTGATGAGACAATCCTGGATGGATCTCCCTTTGATAAAGACAAATTTATTGGTAGAGATAATCTTTCCAGCAATTAAGGACAACCTTGTGGCCAAAATTTACAAATGATTTTGTAGATAATGTTAACCAAAGAAACTGGTATGAAGAAATGTTTTTCATTGGAGTTCTCTACCTTTGGAATTAGATCCAGAAATTGAGAATTCAGACCATGAGGAAGAGAACCCCCTTTAAAGAAATGAATGAAAATCCTGCGGACATTAGATTGAACAATGTCCCAGTATTCTTGGAAGAAAAGATTACCAAAACCATCCAGACCCTATGAAATTTCAGATTTAAGACTAAAGAACGCTTCTTTAATCTCCAAATTCAAGGGAATAGCGGTGATATTGATGTTTTCTTGATGATCCACAAGTCTGGGTATGATACCCTCCAAAGGATCATTAGGAAAGGAAGGTCCATTGAAAAGATCCCTGAAATAATAAATCACATGATTTGATAGATCCCTCCTGTTATCAATAATCTGATGCCATGTCTTACCAAAGATAAAGGCTTGGATAACTTCCTTATTTTCTGTAGTGAATTAAAAAACTTGGAGTTACTATCACCATCATTCAACCATTTTTTCTTGAAAACATCCCTTTATAAAGCATCTTTAATATTCAAGAGATTATTCAACTTAGAGATACTCTTTGATTCCTCCTTAACATCGGTAGTAAAGTCATTCATGGTACTTTTCTCTTGTAAATTTCGAAGAGAATTTTCAAGAGATGAAATTTCCTAGTCAAGAGAGCTGAAAAAATGTTTGATCATAGTTTTAAGGGCTCATTTAATGATTTTAGGCTTGATGACACAAGAAAATCCATCCTTCCTACAATTCATAGAGATCCATGTTTGTTCAACAATGGTTCTACACTCAGGGTGAGTGATCCATGCGCTATTGAACCTAAAAGGTAAAGGGGGACGAGGATCCTTACCCACGAAGTCAACCAAAATAGGATGATGATCTGAATTGAATCTAGAAAGAGTAATTCAAGAGACAGAACCCCAAGAATCAAGATAATCTTCATTGACAAAAGCCCTGTCAATTATAGTAGAAACAAACCAATTTAAAAACTATCTGAACCAAGTATATTTACCTATGAATAGGTTGACCTAAAACATCACACTAGAGTCAATTCAAGCTTTAAAATATCTAGAGGAAATAACACTAGACATTATCCCCAGCTTCTCATCCAGATTCACGATGGTATTAAAATATTCCAGGATCAACCAAGGACCAGAGATAATTGAATTAACATCCTCAATATCCAGCCGTAATCTTATGCGATCCTGATATTTGTTATAAGCATACACAAAATATAGAAATATTGGGAGCTGAGATACCTAAATGATCACGTGACATGCTTCTCAATGCAAGAAACAAGGAGAGTATCTGATATGGAGTAGTGGGACAAAAACCATAACCTCTTGATCTCAGACAAACAATTGTTTGAACTAACCAAATGAAATCCCAAATTTTCCAAATTAGAAATGCTAGAAGAAAATATTCTTTTAGGTTCAGATATACCAATAAGAATAGGCCTATTATTTTGAATGAAAATCCTTAGATACCTTAAAGCGTCCCTATTGGCCATCCCCTGGAAATTCCAGAAAATAATCTTCATTTAAACTTGAGACTGGGGCTATTACCCCCTTTTTTGGTTCCTACTACTTTCATCTTGCCTACTTTGGGGGGTCTACCAACTTTCCTCTTGGGACTGATAGCATTATAAAGGATATCACTTATATCAGAGGTGTTACTCTTTACCTCCCATATTTTTAGAAGTAACCTCTTTTCATTAATACCGGACATTGGCCTACTAAAATTAGTAACAACATCACTGACTATATTAACTTCAACCAGATCTGAACCAACATCATTAAGATCCATTGGAGAAGCAACCTTAGTATTATAATTGCCCTGCTGTAAGAAAATTTTAGATGGAAGAGGAATTATGCATGCTGGATTGCAATGTTCCTTGTGCACTTCAGGACAAGGATTAGTTTCAATGAACTACAATGCTACAATATTTTTAGAAGTTGGATCCCCATGGAATTTAACACTAAGGCTAGAAGAAACCACTGTGTAGGAATTTAAAGTAATAGGAATTGAGAGATCCGAGACACTTCCATCTGTTGCAATGATATTGGCACCATAAATCTATGCACTGGAGGGAATCACTGCAAGAGCTAAAGAAACTATCTCACTTTGGTTTACTGGTATGAGAAGGCCATCATTAACCTGTGTAGAAGTAGGATAAGGAACTGATTTAGCCTGGATGTTAAGGGCTTCATGATAATGCTCGTCCTGCATACCCCTAACCAAGATAGTGACTTCATTATGTAGTTCCTGGAGAATAAAACATTCCTCTAGTTCATTTTGAAGATCCAAAACTAGATTAAAGAATTCATTTGAGATGAAATAATGCAGTTCCAGTTCATCTGGAAAGCTCATCTTGATTGGGGATCAAGTCATATCAGCATTTTATTTCTCTTCTTATTCAACTAAATCATCCCATGAATGATTCAAGGTAGAGGAGGGTCTGACTTGAGATAGAACAGGAGCCTTAGAGGATCTATCATTCTGATCCTTAAGGGATGATGATTCAATCTGCTTCTAAGTAACACCTTTTTTTTATCCAAAGAATTCCTTCCCTTTCTATTCCTATTTGCATCAATCCAATATGAGGCTTTGTTATTAGAAATGACATTCTTCTATAGAATCCTGTAATTACCAACAAAATGACCAACTATCTTTCATACATCAAAAAAGGGGGCACATTCTCATACTCAACTCTGGTATCATAAGTGATTCCATTAGAAATAAAGGAGATACTGGCAGGACTTTTAATTTACAGATTCACAACCACAAGAATCCTAGAAAAGAATACCATCTCTCTATCCAAGGTCCTCTAATCCCTCCTTATGGGAGTACCACAACACGATGCAAGATCATTGAGTATCCTAGGATGCCAAGAAACCTAATTCAGACCATGAAACCTGACCAATATTTGGGCATTGGATTACTTGATATTGAATGGGTTGAAATTAACATTCCATTAAGATATTCTTAGAATTCTAGGTATAAGTTGAAAGTTACCAGAGCTCCATGCCACATTCAAGGCATCCTTGGAGTAAAATATGATGTGAAAAAACCCTCGCCCAATAGGAATTAGCCTCCAATCATGGTTTCCCCAGCAATGTGACACCCTTCTTTTGATATCTGCATAAAACCAAGTTCTATCACCCTTTGAGAAAATAATGCGGCCCAGGATCAAACATTTGTAGAGATTGATCCATTGTTTCATGGAATCCAGATCAGCCACCACTGAGAAACTACCATTTTCAAGTCTCATTACATTGGAGGACTGCGAAGACTCTTCCTTTATTATATCCAACAAACCATAACTAGAGAGAACCTCCATGAATGATAAACCTTTCTTCTTTAAAATTGAGGATTTAGAGGGATCCGAAGCTTTGATCTATTCATTCAGTAAGGATTGATCAACATTAAAAGACAATTCCCATTTAGGATTAAAGGAATATATTTATGAAATAAAATAATGGCCCCAAGAATATGATAATATCTATATCCATAACTAAGCACTAGGTTACTTACTCTCTCCATATCCTAGAGTGAATATTAATAAAATCTAAATGAGATACTATTGACTTTTTAACGAAAATGTGAAAAGAATCTCTATTTGAACATACACAACATGAATATAATTTCAAGCCATAATAACCACTAAATTATTTGAAAATTCCTTCACAAGTACCCATGGTTATTTTTAAAGAAATTATTTTCCATAATATTTTGGAAATTTTTAGATTTTAAATATTTTACTTCAAAGTTAAAAGGTTATTTTTATTAAGAAATGTTCCAGTGATCTATTAATGTAATTTTTCATCTATGATAACATCCTTTGAAGTTACCTATTCTTTATTAGAGATATGATCCAATGATACCATCCAATTTTATTCTTTTGATGTCTTATGATAATAATGATTTAAGAATTATTATATAAAATACATTTCTTTCCTATGGGATAATTATGCTACGATGAAACCTTTATAAAACATGTTTATTTTTCAAGGGTTATACTATGATGCTACGATAAAATGTTTACAAAACACTTCTCATTTCCATATATTATACTTTGATAAATGTTTTATGATCTTGTGGAACACGTCTATATGATTTTGATTATGTTATGTTTGACCCCATAATTTTGAATCTATCGAATGCATTGGGTAAATATAGACATCTCATGATATAATAAAGACTCAAATGGGGAGTGAACCCAGTTCAGTAAGGGAATTTTTCCACAATGATAGTCTTGGGAGTGAAACCTAACTATGGATATGATGGAATGAGGAGTGAAACCAATCTAATATGATAGTCTTTTAAAGGATCCTTGGCTAAGGAAATAAATTATTTGCTTATGTTTATGCAGAAAACTTATGTCTTATGCCAATGTTATGCTCTTGTGGATCATGTTCTTCGAATATTTTATGATTCTTGTCTTATAAAATTCCATGATTTATGACATAATTCAATATTATTATATATGATTTGTTAGGTATGGTTTTCAAATTTTAATATCATGTTATCACACCCTTATGCTTATGTTATTCTTAATTAATCATTAATATCTACATATTTTTCCCTTACTGAGCATATGTTCTCACCCTTTCATATGTTTCCATTCCCCTAGATATGAAGAAAGTTTTTAAGTAGGGTATGTCCAAGAAAGGTAATATATGGAAATATTTTTTATGGATATGTTTAATATATTTCATGAAATAATAATATTATGTATGTAGTCTCCAAATACACAATAACTATATGATTTTTTCATGGATCATAAGGTTATTAATTGAATATTTATATATTAATGCATAAATATATATGTTTGAAAAGTATGGGTCTCTGTAAACTAATAGATAAAGCTTTTAATATCTATAAAATTTTTATAAATATGATTATATGAGTGTATTATGGAATTATTTTATCCTATATTTGAAATTTTGATAAATTTAATTAACATTCAGTGAGAAAGATATTTATTACATTTTAAAGTTCTTAATATTTACAAGGGTTCCACTCCTTTCATATATAAAATTAAAAATACTATAATCACTTATACACACAATTTTTGAAGAATATATCATCCAATATCTATAAAAATCCATCATAAACTACCCCCACACTTTTTAGAGGTCTTAGTCTCACTAAAATACCAATCATAGAAGGATTAATGTGTAAGCCCAAAGAAGATATCCTAGGAGGTGGTATAAGTCATAATGTAATACATTCAAGTTTATATATTATTCCAAACATTTAAAATATATTATAAAAATTATAATATAATGGAATTAGTATATTTAATATATGAAAATTTAATTATGTTTACAGAATCATTATCTTCTACCTTATTTACAAATAATGGGAAATGAAATTATCACTCATGCATATGTACATATTACTGTGTCCATTAAGATATTTATTTTATTTTTCATCATTTTCTATCATAGATGGTTATAAATATGTATTTAATGAATATATATATATATATTATATTTATGACATCATTATGATTATATAAGGATAATATATTATCTACCTTTTAGCTAACTATCTGTTCGAAAATTGAAACGTTGATCATGCGTACATGAGGACTAACACCTCCGTGAAAAACACATTGGATTTTTAATTACCATACTAAATGTTAGCACATAATGACATATTTAATTAATAAATATTATATTATAATTATATTATGATTTTTAAAGGCAATCCTTTGTCATTCTTAATTATTTTTTATCAATTAGAAAAATGAAAACGTAACTCATGTGTACCTACAGACTGCCACCTCCATGAAATGATGTATTTAATTTTTGATGATAAACATACATGAAATATTTTAAAATAATATTTAATGTATACAAATATTAATTATAACATGATTATGATTACAGAGAAGATGGATCCATGATTATTTTGACCCATGTTCAATGCACCAATGTTATTTTGGAGATTATGAACAGAATAAACTAAAACTATCTGATGTAAGCATAAACAATTTGGTAACTAAATAAAAAATTGTAATAAATGAAATTAAAGGAATAATAATAAGAAAATTATCAATAAAAATGGGTATAAATAAATAATATAAATAATATATTTTTAATATTCTATAATGTAAAAGACGCACATGGTGAGTGAGGACTCAAGGTAAATAATTTATCATATCAATTTCCATTCTATGAGATTTATTTCATTTTTACCACATGTTTTATTTTTTGTGATTTACAAACAACCACATGGATGAATTTTATCATTAATTATATGAAATTAATTTTTTTTACAAATCAATTTAAATTTATCTCCTTAAATGAACTTTTTTTTCCAAAAGTTACTAAATCTGTAAAGGATTTTTCTTTGAAAACTTTCTCTAAATTTTTCCTTAAAAATATTTTTCATCCATATACATATTATTTAAAATGTTTCAATAATGTTTTTATATAAAAATATATTTTTTAAATTCATTTTAAACTATCTTTTAATTTATTTTCAAAGTTATTGAAAAGAATCTTCTTTATGTTTTCCATATAGATCATTTTGATTTTCTTTACAAAAGTGTGAAAAGAATGTTTTTTAACATTTACCATGTGACCAAATTTTCCCACTTTCATAGAATTTAATCATTATCAATATTTATATAAATGCTTAAATTATTTTTCAAATAATATAATTTTCTTATTTTTATTAGAATTTTTAATTTCTGATTTTTTTTAAAATGAAAATGAAATTTCTTCCCATTTTTATGAGATAACTAAATGTGGTTTTTTATTATGGGATAAGGAAAATTTTATGGTTTTATGATGAAAATGAAATCTTTAATGTGTTTTTATAGTGAAATTGTTCTTGTAAATTATTTATTATGATGGGTGGGTCTGATATAACTCTCTAATGTATTGGGTAATTATATGTTCGCTAAGAGAAGTTATAATGGAATTAATTGTGAATATTATTCCTTTGTAAGAACGATTTTAAAAATAAATATAATAATGTTATGAATATGATGTCCCAAGTTACCTATATGTTATTCTATTCTTATATATAGGGTTTAATAGTAATAATTTTATTTCATAGGGTAATAAAATTATATTATGATTCAAAGAAAGTTTATGACTGTTTAGATAAAAGGTTTGTTTTCAAGTACAATTTTTCACATGTTTCAAGAAACCATTATGATTATAATTTTTTTAATTTATTATTATTTGTTTGATGTTTTATAAAGAAATTTGTTTAATAATTTTTATTTTAAGTTTAAGTTAATTGTTAGTTGATTATATAATTTGACATATAAGAAAGGAAAATATTCTTTTTCATTTTCATGATTTTGAAATGGACTAATGAGTTTATTTTCATATTATATTCATTAATGAGATTTTTTTTCACATCCCATTTTTTCAAATGTTTTTTTGGGCCTATGGAAGTTTTGTAATTTTATCAAGGTTAATGGTGACATGTCTTGAATTAATTAAATGTGTCCTGAATTTAACAAAAGCATAAACATAAGAACCTATTTTTGTGGAAAAAATGTACATTGTGTGGAAATATATACGTTTATATGTAATGGGTTTCATAATTCCCCAAAAATTTAACCCTAAAATATTATAGATATGTAAAAAAGTGAAACCATTTTTTTAAATCATGCAATTATGTAATTATTACAATACTATGCATTTTATTTGGTATTATAGAAATGGTTTAGATAACTTTATACTTTAGAAAAATGTTAAAATACATTTTTAAGTGATTCTAATCTATGTATATATTATCATGAGATAGTTTTTTTTATTTATATGTTTCATAATTTAATTAGTGTCTATTAATAATATCTTTCTATAAATGAAATAGGGAGAATGAAGTATATAAGAAATAAGGGAATGATATCCTTCTGAATTAGCAACCTTGAATTGTTGGAATTGAATCTAAGTAGTTCTTATTTTAATTAAATCAATTGAAATAGGCTATCAATGGTGGTTACCATGATAGAGAGAGGAAAAATTCTATATACATGAATATGATTATAGTGTATCATTTCATAAAACAACACCCTCTAGATTTTGGTGGATTTTTAGACCCATTGGTAGGAGAAGGATGGATCAATGGTTTTGAGAAGACACTCAATGTTTTGGGTTGTTTATGACATGATGATGTAAAATTTTATATTTATCATTTTGAAGGTGAATCCAACTGTGGTTGTCATTGGTTTATAATACCAAATATAAAGAGAAGTTTTATTCTATGGAGTGGAATAAATATGAGGATATTTTCATCAAGAAACATTTTATTAATATTGTTCAAATTAGAATGAAAAGGAAATTGTTGTAATTAAAAAATAAGGAGAAGGAATCATTTGATGCTTATGAATACAATTTTAATAAATTATCTAGGTATTCAACAAATATTATTTTGGACTATCATATTAAAATTGATTGATTTTATTCATGGTTGAAACCAATTATGTGTAGGGTGTTGATTTCTCAAGAGTTTTGAAGTTATGAGGACATTGTTTGATGTTCTAAGAAATAAAAGATCTGTTTTTTTATTTTTAAATCAAAAATAGATAATAAGAAATCTAGGTGGTAAAAATGAGGAATCATCTATCAAGGAAATCTAAAATTAATAAAATTAAATTTCCTTCCTATGATAAGAGTGATAAAAATTGTTCTAGGGAATGTATAATGAATTGTGAAAAGTGTTACTAATGTGGTAAGCTAATACATTTGTCTTGTGAATAAAAATAAAAGGAATATGTTAATGGTTATACCAATAATAATCCCATATTATGATGTTTTAATTTAAATGCTATGGGTATCTATGATGATATGTGTTCATAAAAAATCATGAAGGATGTAAATCATCAAGAAAGTAAGAAGATGGTGTATAAAAGTATTTTATTATGGCCTTGATGAATGTTGGACTATCAAAATAAGTGGATATAGGTACATTAATTGTTTACTTAGGTTATTTTAACGAATTTTTTAATTCCATATCTATGAATTATTTTATTTATAATAAATTTTCTAGTAAAATGTAAATATCACCTTAAGTAATTATAGTGAACTAAACTTGGTCAACCAGACACGCCACATGAGCTATTACCCCACAAAGCCTGATGAACATTTTGGATCACCCTAAGATAGAGACTAGGATTATAGTATCATAATAATATGATCATCATCATAATAATGTGGGAAAATTTTGAAAAATCTATGGAATGTGGTATATTAATTAAATGAAACATCTTGTCTTAGTGGTCAAATACCACACATAGTTGTGTACAAAGATAACATTATGTTCATGCATAACATAGGGGAATAATTCATATCATAATTATTGTGAAAAAATAAAGCATCATTTTCACACATATTTCACATAATCAAATGAGATAAATCAAATTACCCAATGTATTAGAGGGATATATAATTACAAGACCACCATCCGCATATTAATTTATCATAATCATACATGCCGAATGAAAATTATAACAATCATAGTTATGAAATAAAACCACATAATAGAATGAGCTTCCTAAGGATTTTATAAATCATACTTTCCATGAATAAACCTTTTGGTTACCAAATAAATAAGTGAAATCATAAATGTACATAAAACATCAGTATTCATTAGTGTAAAAGAAGAATTTAAAGGGGAGAAATGTAACCCCCATTACTTATTCTCAGGTAATCATCGACCCTAATTTTTTATCATGCATTGGGTGGGGTTTATCTCATGTTGTTTTAGGTTTAAAGTTTATTTTTTTTGTAAATATTAGCCTATGTATAGTTGGCGCACGTTTTTCCATAGAACATGAAATCCTAGGTATTTAAGGCTCTTAAGAACCCCTTTTTATAGTGACCTGGCCATAGAAGCCTGGATTCAGTGTTTGATTCCATTACCTTGGCATAAGATACAAGTAAATTTTATCCCAAAGGATCGAACAATTTATTAATCTTTGTAAACCATATACATACATGAGTCTTTTATTATAAAAGAATTCTCTAATTACAACATATTTTTTTTCATCATTATAAATAACTTGGAGGATAGAAACTCTATTCCATATAGTGTATCCTTACATATCATTCGTAGTAAGGTTCATGGATTTATAAGAATGGAAACATAATAAATGTGATATCAAATAACTAGTAATAGTAAAGTATGATAGAAGAAATAATTAGTCAATGAGAATAATGAATATATAAAGGTAAACAACTGAACACACATGCCATGTAATCAATAAACTGAATAGAAGTTCATAAGAAATATGGAATTTTAATAAATAGAATCACATTACATTAAAATAACTAGATAAGGAAAAATAAATATGGCATGGTAAGAAATTGAAACACATGAAATTTAATAAATGAAATGTATCCATAGATATTTTGATGCAAGATCTCATGGATGAATAATAACTAAAATTAAATGAAGGAAATTCTTAATTATTGGATTCCATATTTCTTAGGTACATGGTACCATTACCATCAAGAACTTTCACAAGAAAGTTTAAAACAGACTAGGAAAAAACTTATCTTAAGTGGCTAGCCAACTAACTCATCCCAGGATACTACCAATGCATCGATGGGAAATCTATAACCAAGCCCCACCTATGTCATACCTATATAAATCATTCCTCAAATATCAAATAATATATTTTACCACGTTTCTTATTAAATATCTATATAGAGTAGATGGTGAGGATTTATCAATATTTATTCAAATAAGAAAATTTATTCCAATGTAATCATTGTATAAAAAATGATATATGGTTTAGGAAATGGAAATATCCATGATAAATGATATGTATAGTTAGTGTAAATTTAATGCTCAATGATCATAAGAAAATGAATATTTCAACGGGGACTAACAAAGGATCAAGGAAGGGAATTTGAATACTATCCTTGAAAAAATAAATCACAAACCATATAAGGGAATAATAAATATGTTATCAATTCAATATATCCAAAATGTAGTTAAAATAAAGGGTTTTTGTCATAGATTAATAGAAATACTATAAAAATATATTTTAAAACATTCTTTAAGAAAATATCATTTTGTTTTGAAAACCCGTTTCTTTGAAAATCAATTTTGAAAATATTTTATTTAAAAATTAACCTTTTAAACATGAAAAGTATGGTTTAAAGAAATTACGGTGATTAAATTCTTACATCCCATACATGGTATAAATAACATTCCTTTTTCACAGTAAAAAGTTTATAAAAATACCTTATTCGAAAAGAGATAAGAAAATTCCTCTAAAAACATGGGTAAAAGATAAAAATGGTAAAAATGTCTTTAGAAAATAATTTTGGAAAGGTTAAAAACATTTATGAAATCATTTTAATAAAAAAAATTTTGTATAAGAAAACAGATTCTCTAACTAAAGATATAAATGAACTCAGTTTTTCTTAAAATCATTTTCGAAAACATTTTGAGTACCACAAAGTGGAAAAATCATACTAATAATTGAAAAAGGTTATGAATAACCATAGTAGAATAAAATTAATTTTTTTGTTATAAAATGATAAAATAATTTCCTATAATGTAAATTCAAGAGTAGAAATCCCCCAAAAAATGAGACTATAAAGTAAACCCTTGAAAAAACCATAACATTGATGTGAAAATCAATTAATGAATATATTATGTCTCCTAAATGTAAATAAAAATGAAGAAGTGTAAATACATAAATATATAGTGAAAATTGATTCCAACATAATATTATAATATTAATGATATTTATTAAGTAATATAACTCAATGAAAATAATTCATGTTTTGAAATTATTTTCCACTTGGTAACTTTTAAATCAAATCCCTTTAGGTGAAATAATTCAAATTTAAACTAAAAATATCATGAAGAATGAATTAATGATGATATTATATAAATTTTTTTTATTATTTTCACCATATATAAGCAATTATGTGCAAAAAATAAATTTATTGTTTCAATATAAAGTTTAAAATCACAAAAGGAAGTGATATTGCAATGATAATAATTAAAAATGTTCTTGAGGAGAATAATATTTAAATATTCAAATGTGTCCCACACCACTTTGTAACATTTTGAATCCTAATATCCATGAAGTAATAAAATAAATGAAACTTATAATATCATTATAATAAGGATATTTCATGATATTAAATTTCATAGGGTAGTATGTACACCGTATAAAAGAAACTAGGTGCAAAACAACAAATAATTATCAATGAATGTAAATTGAGATGAAATCTCGTTCCCTATGTTTACTTTCGAGTGAACATTATTTAAATTCTTATAAAAGGGGTTTAAGAGTGTGAATAACTTATTGAATAACCATATTAATTTTTATAATTTCATACATTATCTTCATATAATATCTTATTATCCATTTGATAACAATGTTTCATTATTTTCACTATTTCAGGTGTTAAGTGCCTCATTTGTCAGTACATTTTAGCTCGTTACTTTTTGTTCCTATCATGGATTCATCATATATAGAATATTAACCATAATTTAAATATAATATATATTCATTATATATTTATTTATAATAATCCAAAACATATGGAGATAAGAAATTAAATGCACCATTCATGGAGAGGGTATGTCATATGTACGCATGACCGCTACTTTTATTTCTTTGTCATATTAAAAGAATGAAAAGTAAATGATATATATATATATATTTATATTATAATTCAAGTATCATATATATATATGAAATATTTTTAGTGTGAATGAATCACATCTCTTTAAGGGGGTAATATTCCACACTTCCACAAACAATGTTATCGTATATGAAAAAAATGGAAAGTATAAAGGTATGTGTTATAAAATAATTATTAAGACATAATAAATACCATATATATCATATATAAACATATTTTACATCATAATTTCCACCATGAGAGGTGGTAATGAAGAATGAGCAATCATTATTTTGTGAGGAGGTGGTTCGTCGTTCGCATAAATAACATGTTCGTTACCCATTAGATTGAAGTGTGTATAAGTGTAGGTTAAAACATTAACATAAAAAATACTAGTATTTTATGATGATTTTTATGTTATATAATAATTGAATAAATATATTTTTATTGGTTTTATAAATAAAATAAAGTAAAAGAACTTGTGGAACAATGTTACCACTTATTCGGGTAACTCCTTTTGGTTTGCACCAAAGGGGTTCCTTAGATTACTATCTGACCGAGGTTAGGATTCTAGGTTTATGGGAGGTATTTTGAAGATATATTTGGCCAGAAATTTTTGGATCCAAAGTGTCTTGATAGGTTTGAGGAAGTGGTAGGAGAGGAGGCCTTTTACAGTAGAGGAAGAGTGACACTCTTGTAAATTTAAGAAAAGACAATTCCACCCACATTTTTCTCATTGAATGTGGATCCAATAATGATTAAAATTTTATAAAAGGGAGTTTAGGGTATAAATATGTCTATAAAAGTTCTTTTGGACAATTTTATAGGTTATTTGGCCCTTAATTTTAAGGATTAGTCCCTTCTTAAGATTAATTTCACCTTAATCGTTGTAATTAATTTTAATTACTTTCACTAATTCTTTTGGTCAAAAAAATTAAGTTGACATTATTATACATTATAAATTATTATTATTTCAAATATATAATAAATTTTACCTAATTAACATCACATAATTTTTAGAAATTAATTTAAAATTAATCCTGCAGATGGGACGACAATACATGATTTTAATGTAAAAAAGTTTGAAAGATTGCTATGTTTTTATAGTAAATTTCAAATTGAAATTTACTACAATGAACTAAATTGGATTAATTAATAAAAATTTAATATAATAATAATTTATAAACAATTAAAATTATAATTTAACCCTATAAATAAATTATAAAAAAATAAGTTTTGAGTTATATTTCATTATTTTTCATTATTCATTAAAAAATTAATCTTCACATAAAAATAAAAATAATTCACCATAACATAATTTTTAAGTTTTGATTTAAAATATTAAGTTTATTTTGACATATATTATTTATAAAATTTACAAAAATTGTATTTTAGATAGGTTCATCATTAAAAGGCGGTAAAAGTACCTTAATAAAAATATATGTTTTTATGTGTAATATTGTGTTTATTGTTATCTCACGTATATCAAATCTATTGGATGATTATCAAAACTATTTGAATGAATATATAGTATATATATTACAATAATATCACACACTAATTGAAATTAATTTTATTCACTTGGATAAAATAGGTTTGTGAGCATAAAAATATTTTTCTATAAAAATATCCCTTTTATATTCAATTGGTTACTATATTTATTTCTAATTAAGTTGTAACCAATGAATTAGTTTTATATTCATATAAAAAATATATTTTTATAATTTAGTTAATACTATATATAACCACTAATTTAACATCGAGGTTAAGTATTATTATATTAAATAATAATATTTTAATAATATATTGTTTTTTGGTAAAACATGGTCTCCCGTGTAACACAAGCTAGTGAAGAAAATAATTATTACGCATGTCACACTATAAATTAGTATCACATGTAGCGAAAACTGAATTATACTTTGAATTTATTTATAATAGTAAATATATTGTAAAGTATCAGGATGTTATATTCCCTTATGAGATACGTGTTGCTAGTCATACATGATATCAAATATAATGTTTTGACTTTAGAATTTTAGGGAGTTACCATTTTGGATCCTCCAAACCCCTTCTTAGGATGATCAAAGCATGAAGGATCATGTTTGATCCATCTTCGTTAAGTGATTATCCTCCTATTATATCTCACCCTCTCTGTGTCTCTCTTTATTTCCTCCATTGGCTTTGTTAGATCATCACATGTTTGATGGATCTAAACTTCGTTGATTTATATATGGTATCAAGGTTTAATTTCTAGAGATATGTTATCATCATTCTTCATTGAAAAATATTGTTTTGGGTGTTTTGATATGTGATTCCCAAGAAAATGGTAGGTCATTCCATTTAATCTTGTCCAATTGATTTATCCTTGAATTTATTATTGATTGAAATTTATTTTAATTGTTTTTGAAACAAAATTCAATGAGAATTGAGATTTCAATTTATTTTTCATGGATTTTTTTTGGAAAAACTCAAATTCAAATGGAATTAAAAGTTGGGGTGTAATTTAAAATTGATGAAATTTGTGTATTTATTTGATATTTTTTGTGAAAATGAATTAAATTAAATTTATAAAAACTTATGGTTGGTCTTATTTTAAAAATTCATAACATAATAAAATCCCATGGTTTGGTTTTGAAAGTGAATTTAAATTTTGAAGTTGGAAATTGGGAAAATTGAATTTTGAATGATGATTTATCTTAAATTAAATGATTTTATCTTTTTAAATTGATTGATTGAGAATATTAGAGCCGGGGTAGTTAGTGGGTTTTTTGGGATAGGCACACTGGGATGGTAATTCCCTAAAAATGGATTGGTGATGAAAAATCTAACAATAACCTAGTTTGGAAGATCTTATCCTTGATGGGATTTTGTTGAGTCTTATTCAGTGTGATCTCAAGGTAGGTATGAAAACATATTAGTTATTATCACAGATATGAGATATGTGAGTATCCCATAACTAGAAACTATTTCACCATAGGTAATATTAGAATGGTTTTTGTTGTGATGATTTTGATTATAAATAACATTTTTTATGAAACTGTATTACTCATGCTTAGTTATTTATATAACCTTTTTATGGAAATTTTTTATTTAATCCATGTTTAAAATGTTTTCCATAATTCTAAAATGAAAATAATGTTTTTATATAAAATTTTATCACCATGCCCTATTTTATAGAAATTAAAAACATGTTTTGGTTTATTATTTTGGAATCTTATTATGGAACACATGGTGATACCCTTCTGGAATTTTTAACCCTTACCCTAAATTCTCCATTGGGAGTTTGTAGAGTTTATTCTACCAGGTCCGAGCAATGGGAAATCCCCTATCAAAGGAGGTGGATGTTCTTAATCCATCGGGGGATTGAGGTGTTGTGAAAATTGAGGTGATTGACTGGTATCTTCCCTGTTTCTAGTATATTGATAATGTACTATTTGGGTTTTGATATACCTGTTTAGTATTCTAGTAATATCTCCCTTTTTGGTATTGAGCACACGAATATGTACTTTTTATCATCCATTTTTTTGTGCAATTTTGTTTTCTTTATTATATTGTATGATGGCAAGTTCCAGCCACCAAACTGTGAGTATTGGGAAATCCCTTTGGGATATGTTAGTGTTGGCTTGGGTATTAGGGTATCCATGATATCTGTGAAAAATTGGTATCAAAGGTGTAGGTTGAGCATATTTCTTTAATGACAATATGTAGTTTGGAATATCTTATCTGGAAGTTGAATGTAGTTGTGAGTAAGTGCCTGAGAAACTTCATCATAACGAGACTTAACTTGCCATGTGTGGTTTAGTAAAAGAATATTGAGGATCAGTTATAGTGTTTTCCCAAATTTAAATTTGGATATGTAGAAATCCAAATAATGTTTTATATTCTGATGGGATTAATTTCACTTGTTTCTCTTGTTTGATTACTAATTTGAGTAATATTTTGATGTATTCAATGTTTTTTGCTGATGTTTTTTAGAATTATGCCTCCAAGAATATGTGTGACTAAGATCCATATAGATGCTAATAACGAACTATAGTAAGAATTTTCTCATATGGAACAAAATATCATTGTGATTGTTGTGCGTTTTGTCCAATCTATGGTACATACACCTATATCCATTCCCATTCAGTCTACAATTGTGGAACCTCAGAGGGATGAATTACAAAGTTGGGATCATGAATTCCTTCCCTAAAATACAATATCATTACAGGGCTCAAATAAACATATATAAGATGATGATTGGTTGAGAAGGATTGATATTTTTTGAGCTATTGGAGATGCCTCAGGCAATTAAGGTGAAATGTTCCTCATGCATGATGGAAGGCCCAAGCTATAGATGATGGGACATAATGGTGAAGGAAAAGTAGCACAAGATTTTATGGTGGAAGGACATACATGTACCTTTCAAGAACCCGTTATATCCAGAGTCTATGGTGCTGGCTAAGGGAATGGAGTTTTCAAACTTGATAAGGATGACATGACTATGATAGAGTATGCGAACCAATTTATCTAGATTTTATAGTTTTAACCTTAGATTGTATCAAATGATAAGATGAAAACACAACAGTTTGATATTATACATTGATATGCTATTCATTATTATGATTTCTTTCTGAATATCTCTTCTTATGTTGATGTAATAGATAAGGAATTGATTACTGAGCATGATCTGACTAGTAATTAAAGGTGGAAGGGAGTTATTTTTTCACCATGAGGCGGTTCCATGAGTTTCCCTAAAAGGAAGAGAAAGCGTGATGAGTGTCCAAGTGGATATCAATAGTAGGGTTGTTTTATAACTCCTTCCATTACTAGAAAATACCCTTTGACATGCTTCCAATATGGAAAACTAGGGCATTCAATAAGGGTTTTCACTAAGTCACCCAATATATGTGGTTCTTGTGGTCATTCAGGACACTTGTATAGGTTCCATTATATATATTCTTATCCATATAGTGGAAATATATCATCATCACCTAAATATAATATGGTGAAATCATATTATTCAAGATCTAAGGGGTCCATCCATAGGCATCCAAATTTAAGATTCTTTTCATAGTGGAAGAGTCTCTAGGGGAAGAAAAAATGGGTCCATCAAATATTAAAGGTACCATGACGATAACTTTTTTTAGTGACTACTTTATTTCATTCTGGTGCATCCCACTCATTTATATAAAACCATATTATGAACCTAATAATTATACATATGAATATTTTATCTTATGTGATGGACATAACTATACCCATCAGAATGAAGAGAGAGCAGGGTCTTCATTTTCCTACTTGTGTTTTCTTATTATCAGTTATAGAGTTTACATGGGATTTTTTTGGTTCTTGACATGAAACCTCTGGATGTAATTTTCAGGATGGATTGGAATAATGATAATAAATACCAAATTTATTATTATCTTCAATGATTATCCTTTAATATGATCGATGGGGTGTTCCATGTCTTTCGGGGAGAATGGGACCCAAGGTTGAGAAGAGCCAAACCTTCTAATCCAGTGCTAGAGAAAGTAATATCAGTGTTTTGTTTGGATCTGGAGATATAATATTTGAGTGATAATTACCCCTGCGTTCTTTGGGTTTCTTGACATTGTTCTCTCTGACTTCTCTGGTTTTCATCTATATGGGTGGTATAGTTTTTAATTAATTTTTTACCTGGTACTCATTCGGTATCTATAATTTCTTAGAACATGGAACTAGCTGAAAAGAAATATTTAAAGACTCATTTGGATGATTTTATAGAGAAATCCTTTATATTATCGAGTGTTTTACCATTGGCAGAACCTATTTAATTTGATAAGAAAGATGATAGAAAACTTAACCTATGATTTGACTACCAAAAACTTAGCTTAGTTATGGTGGAGAAAAAGTATCTATTTTCATGGATTAATGATCTATTTAACCATTTGAAAGGGGGGATGTAGTTTATGAATGTTGATCTTCAGTTTGGATATAACTAGTTGAGAATAAAAGAATTTCAATTTCAGTGAACCTCCTTACAGAGTAGGTATGGACATTATGAGTACCATGTGATGCCATTTTATATAACCAATTATACTACAGTTTTTTTACATTTGATGAACAAGATGTTCTATGAGTATCTTGATACATTCATGAAGGTCCTTTGGATCACATATCGGTTTACTCTAGGTCCAGGGAGGATAATGCGCATCACATGAGAGAATTTCCTGAATTGTTGAGGGATCACAAAATTTATTCCATGATATTAAAATGTGATTTCTGGATTCTAGAAGTGATGTTATTAGGACCCATGGTGTTGGAACATATGATATTAGTTTATCCTGAGATAGTGAAAGTGATTATGACTTGGGAAAAACATTGTAATGTTTTTTTGATATAGATATTCTTGGGGTTGGTTGGACATTATCGCCGATTTGTAAAGGACTTCTAGAAGTTGGATTCTCCAATAACTGATCTCACTCAAAAGGGGGTAAAATTCATTTGGGAACACAAATGTTAAAGTTATTTTTCTTATATGAAACTTCTTTTGGATTCTATACTGGTGTTGACTCTACAAGAGGTCGGGTCGGGAAATGTGGTATTTTGTGATGCATCATGTTTAGGTTTTCATTATTTTCTTATCCATAGTGATTAAATGGTAGTACATTTCTCTCATCATATTTGGACACATAAGAATAATGATCCCATGCATGACCGAGAATAAAAATCTTTGATGCATGCACTTAAGATTTGGCAGAATTACCTTTTCGAATAAAGTTTCACCATGTATTTCACCCACAATACATTGAGCTATATCTTCTCTAAAAAATATTTTAATCTCTTCCAGATGTGTTCGGTTGAGTATCTGTAGTCTTTTAATTTTGATATTTCCTATATCTCGGGAGAAGGAAATATCATTGATGATGAATTGAGCATGAAAATTATGACTCAGTTGATGAATGAATCTTCAAAAGAGTTCAACTTGATGGCTCATTTTTTACATAGTTTTATATAGGAGTTCGAAAAAAGGGATCACGTTTATCTTGTCTTGTGTTCAGTTGATCTTTTATCTTCTTAAGATGATTATTTAGAAAAAATAGCTTGATGATGCATTCCATAGAATTAGAGTCTATTCTAATTGTGGGGAGACCCTTTTTCAGTGGTCATTCTCTATGGAGAGAAATATATCTTTTCATAATTGGTTTTTGTATGGTTACCTATGTGGAATTATATAATGGGGGATTTCAATAATTCCTAGTGGGTTGTGCGACCAGGATCCAAACAGATGTTCAGTGATATGTCACATCGATTCTATTGGCTAGGTATAAGAAGGGGCATTACTGATTTTGTCTCTCGTTGTTATACATGCCAAAAGGTCAAGATTGATAACTAATGACCTTTGGGATTTAATCATCCACTACCAGTGTCAAAATGGAAGTGGGATGATATTTCTATGGACATTGTAGTTGTGTTTCCACATACCCAAAGTAATAATAATATGATATCGGTTGTAATCGATCGAATGACCAAATCAGACCAATTTATACCCATTGATGACATAACCAATGTTTAGGATTTGAGAAATCTCAATTTGAGAGAGATTGTTCATTTCACAGAGTTGTATCTACTATAGTCTCTAATAGGGATCCCCAATTAAATTATTTATTTTGGATATGCCTCTAGGAGGCACTGGGATCTTAGTTTCATTTGACTATATCATACTATATAAAAATGGTTGGCCAAATAGAGAGAGCTATACAGATTCTTGAGGATATTCTTTGTGAATGAATCCTCAATTTTGGTGTATTTTGGGATAACCATTTGGGACGAGTTGTGTTTTCTTATAATAATAGTTATCATTCCATGATTAAAATGCATCCTTTGGAGACATTGTATGCCCGATCTTGTAAATATTTATTATGTTGGTTGGAGTTCGGTGAAAGTTTCTTGGTTGAACCAATCATGGTTCAATAGAAAACATCATAGATTCAATTTATTATTTAGAGAGTGTTGAAGTAATAGTGTTGGTATAAATATTTTTCTGATCTTCATCATATATTGTTTGAGTTTCAAGTTGGTTTCTATGTATTCTTTAATGTCTCTCCTCATTTAGGTCATCAACATCTTGGGAGAAAAGGGAATCTTTCTCCTTGTTTTGTGGGACATTTAGAAGTTGTTGATTAGTTGGAGAAAGATAGTTATAATTTAACACTTCCACGATAATTGACATTGATACATAATGTGTTCATGTTTCTCAACTATGAAAGTATATTTATAATATATATCATGTTTTGATCTAGAGTGATCTTGATGTTAATCCTGATTTATCCATGATTGAGAATCCAACCAGGATAGTTGATTTGGAAACTATGATACTTAATAAGAGGAAAATAACTTTGGTATGTGTACTATGGAAGCACTGTTTTGATACACATGAGATGTGGGAGAGGGAGGCACTGATGAGAGAGAAGTGACATCATCTTTTTAGATATGGAAACTTAATTACATGATTTTTGGGGAAAAATGTTTTTTATTGCGGGGATGTTGTAACATCCAGTTATTGCCTTTAAAATACTTCTTGACATTACTTTTTCATGATTTGGGTGGGGTTAATCTTAGTTTGTTTTGGGTGGAAGGTTGAACATTTTGGAAAATTATGGGCTTTCCATGGTTAGTGCATGGTTTTCCCAAACTTTGTGTGCACCCGAGGAAAACTATGCCACCCTTATTAGTGGGGGTTTACACGATTGGAACATAGTTTGAAAAATTATACACCCACCTCATAGAAATAATGCACCCCATTAGAGGGGTGCATGGTTAGGGTGCATAGTTTTTCTAACCATGTAGCCCTGCCAAGCTAACTGTCCATGAGGTAATTTTTTTCTTGAAAATTAATTTAAAAAGCGTCAAACCCCCTTTTTACCTCCCCGCTCAACCCCAACTCCTCATTAATAGAAATCCTAGGTCCTATAGGATCTCAATTATCACTTTTGGATCCTAAAAACCCTTTCTAGGTGGATTGAAGCATGACATATCCCATTTTATCCCTCTCTAGTAAGTGATTATCCTCCAGTTCCTTCTCTTTCGCTCGCTCCTTCTTTCCTCCAAATGGGTTTAATATCATCATGTTCTTGATGGATCTAAAATTCTTTGATTTAGATCTTGAATCATGTTTTTATTTCTGGATCACCATTTTCATCATTCTTCATTGGAAAATATTTTCATGAGTGTTTTGATACATGATTATCGAGAAAAAATGTAGGTGGTTTTGTTTAAGAAAAACCAATTGATTTAAAAATGTATTGATTATTATTTAAAACTTCCTTAAATTAATTATTAAAAACCAAATTTAATGAAAATTGGGATTTAAATTGGTTTTTCATGGAATTTTGGAAAAAATCATTAATTTCAACGGAATTGGAATTTGGTGCATAATTTGAAATTGTTGGAATTTGGGAATTGTTTTGAGAATTGGTTTTTAGAAAATGGATTCAATTGAATTGATATAAACCTAAAATTGTTTTTATTTGAAAAATAAATGAAATGATGAAAAATCCTTGATTTGGTTTTGAATGTGAATTGGAATTTTTAGAAGGGAAATTTTGAAATTGAATTGTGAATGATGATTTATGTGAAATGAAATGATTTTTCCATTTCTAATTGAATAATTATGCACATGCGATCTTGGGTAGTTAGTGGGTTATTTGGGAAAAGCACATTGGGATGGTAACTCCTAGGAAACAGATTGATGATGAAAACTCTATCAAAAACCTAGTTCAAAAAATCCTATCCCTTATGGGATTTTGATGAGTCCTATTCAGCGTGAGACTAAGGGAAATATGTACAATTATTAAATGTGATCAATGATATGAGATATGTTAGGATCTCAAAACTAAAACCTATTGTACCATAGGGAATATTACCATGGTTCTTGTTGTAGTGATTTTGATTATAATTTACATTGTTTGTGAAATTGATTTCCTCAATCCTTGTAATTTATATAAACTATTATATATATTTTTTTATTTAAGCCATGTTTGATATTTTTTCCATTATTCTAAAATAAAAAAAATGATTTTATTTTAAATATTAATTTGTATCTCCATTCCATGTTTAACTGAAATTGAAATAATTTTTTGGTTTAATTTTTTTTATCTAATTATGGAACACTTGATATAACGCTACAAATATTTTTATCTCGCATAATAATTTTACCTTATGGAATTAGTATATTTTCTTCTTATAGGTTCGAGAAAAGGGAAAGTGGATCTTGGAGGAGGTGAATGTTATTAATCCTTGAGGGTCAGGGATCATTGTGAATATTAGGGTGTTTGAGCGGTATCTTTCTGGTTTATGGTGCTTTGATGATGTATTTTTAGTGTTTTGATAAACTTATTTATCATTTTGGTATTATATACCACTGGAGTATTGATCATATATATATATATATATCTGTTATGTTCTTCTATTTTTGTGGAAAATTTGTTCCCCCTTTTATATTGTATGATGCAAGGTGATATTCTTCAACCTGTGGGGATTAAGAATTCCATTGGTGCTATTTCATTTCTGGCTTGGGTATTAGTGAACCAAGGTATCTGGGCCAGTTTATGATAAGTAAAATACGATGTTTTTGAAATTGAAGTCAATTTGAAAAAAATATATTCTTAGAATACATTTTTACATGGTAGGAGCATGTATATCCCCAAAATAAAATGGAAATAGAATATGAAGGACATAATATATACATTCATACTATTTAAGAGAGGATAAACCATCAAAAGTAATTAGGTTTGAGAATCCCCTCACCTTAAATCCTGATTTATTTTTTCCCTTTTCCACCTCCTGAAAAACAAACATAAGATTATTAAAACATAGTTCTATAAGTGAATTATGTTAATTTTTCCACTATTTAAACAATATAAATATTGTATTCATTTTTTTACACACTTTTTTGAACATGAATTGTTTTGGTATCATTATTTCAATAAATGTCCCCTTTTTGTTTCGATTTCACAATTTTTATTAAAAGTAATTAATAAATAAGTATAATTAACACCAAAATCATATAATACATGAAATTACATATTTATATATTATATATAATTAATAATATCCATCCATGAATTTGGTAATAATATTTTAATTGAAAATGTATCTATATGTTTTTAATCGACCATTGATGGGATATTATCGAAAGAGGAGGAATGAGAATTTTAAAATTTATATATATTGTAAATATTACACATAAAATAGGTTAAAAACATTAATAAATTTTTAACATACTTCAAAATTAATTTTATAAGGTTTTGTTTTGAAAGAGGCGGTGAAAAGAAAGAGAAGAATAAAAACAAAAGAGAATAGTTAATCCAAACTTACTTAATCCTCAACATAGCTTCTCTTGTACGAAACTAAAACTCACTTGAAAAATGGAGTCGGATTACTCTAGGATGTCCCTACTAATTATATGTGTATTTAGAAGAGGGATGTTTCTATAGTTTAGTCTATCGAAAATTGGGGATGAGTTTTTTTCCTTGGGGAGGTAGTAGTGTTATTTATACAGGAGAAAAGGGTTATTTAAAGAATAAAACATTAAATAAAATAATATATCCAAGGTAAAATTTATAATATTTAATTTTCATAGTATAAATAATATATAAATAATACATAATGGTTTTTAAGGCTTTAAAACAATTTATAGTTCTAATTAATTAGCTTATTAAAAGTTAAGGTGGAATGAGTGAAAAATTATTATTTCAAGGGATCACTACTGACTTTAGGTTTTGGGAAAATTTATTTTAGGATTGAATTGTTTCATTATTTTATTTTAATGGATAATTTATAAAATTAAATATATAATGTCTGAACCTTAGGTTCTATAAAGTAACAAGTCATTATTATACCATGAATGTTGTAATCTAAGATACATGAGTTATGTAAAAAACCGTATTTTTACTATTCACCCAAATATTTAACAATTTCAAAAAATTACCAAAAAAACCCTTGAATAATTTCAACATTAAAATTTCCTAAAGGATATTAATTTTATCAAAATAAATTTCTAAAATAGTTAATTTTAATTTATAATACAATTATTATGATTTTTACGAAATTTATAAAAATACTGTTTTTAAAAAATATAAACATATATTTTCTATGTTTTGTTAATCATATATATATATATATATTGGAATTATTATATTTATATTTATATAAATTAATCATGATAAATATTATTTATATTACAATTTAATATTTTGAGGAAAAATTACTATTCCAATAGCTATGTTACTATTCCCAATGGTTATGTTACTATTCCTAATGTACAAGTTACTATTCCAATGGTATCATTACCTCATAAATATGGCACTTCATTAATTCAATAAATAATCCCTAAAATTCCTCCTATGGTTATATATTTTCATTTTTAACATTTTCAGTGTCTTAATAATACTTTTCTATATTTCTATAGTGTTGGTCATGGGTGTCAAGATCCTAGTAGATTAGGATAATCTATATTTTCCCATTTAGCTTTTATACTATATTTTTTTTCCAATTATAATGTTTGAAATTTTAATTAGTTTTATAGATGAATAATGAAATGTTCTTTATTAGTGACATACTTTTTTTGGTTTCCTTATAATTTGTATGTGTATAAAATCATACAATATAATAAAAACATATTTGTTCAGGAAAAAATATTACTAATAAACACTGAGTTTATATATCTATATATAAAATAAATATGATATATCTATCTTGAATAATGTTTTAAAGATGAATGAACCATGATTAATATTCATAGAATAACACTACCAAATCAAAAAATACATGAAGAAAAAAGTAGTTAGCAACCTAAATAATGATAATATTAATAATAGATTGTTAAAAAACGACTGATAAAAAGTTATAAATGGACCCTATATGATATTATTAATATTAATATAGTTCTGGTATGTAAGTATAAAAAATAAAAATTTATTATATATTATTTTACAGAATCTATAAGTCAAGTCAAACTTGAGGTAATGTATTTTATCTCCATTTCAACTCCATTCAGACATATTCTGTACTATGAACCTATTTATTTTTCCATGCAGTAAACACTACCCATTGAATTTTTGAAATATGATGGTTAAAGAAAAATTCAATTTTAAACTTTTAAGGATTTTATTTGTTTTATTCTAAAATTTATTATCTTTGGAGCTTGAATCAAGCAAGGAATAATTTAAAAGAAAACTCAATATTTTTTCTCTTTTGATCAGATATATTTTTCTTCCATATCCATATTTTTTAAAATTTCTTTACAAAATCCATTTTAATATACAAAAGGGATATTTTATGTCATTCTTTACTTTTTAAATGGGGTTTTAATTAATGTTTCTATTGTTTTTTGAAAGTTTTGATTTTCAAATCTCATTACAAAAAGTCAAAAGGAATATTTATTTTACATATTTGGTGATAATGAATTTTATCTCTGATATAACTGTATTATGCTATATAGATACTTCTAAGAGTATTAAAATCATCTAAAAAGAATAGAATTCTATGAAATATTATTTTAATTATTCTTATCGATTTTATTTTATCATACAAAACACATGAATTTATTTCAAAACCTACATTTCTAATGAATTTAATGTCATATTTTATCTCTTATTAATTATTTGTTTTCATTAGCATTATTTTGAAACATTCAATTTATTATGATAATTTTTGTGATTCCCCAACCCTAGAAGCTCGGAGTCAGTAAATTATTTTATCAAATTAGCATAGATACATGGAAGATGCATCATAAAGGACTAATCAGTTTAGTAGTTTTGGAAACAAGATACATACAAGAGTTCAAAATTACAACCCGAAACTAAAAAAACATAATAACTTCAATAGAAAATACCATAATATCTTAGATTAACCCTACAATTCATTCATAATATAATCATCCTTGTAACTTGGAAGGATAAAACATAAGAAAGGTGTGATCTCAAATGATCAGTAAGGGTAAGAAATACAATGGAATATATCATAAAAATAAACATTATTCATGGTGAATAACTAAAAACACATGCCTTTAATGATAAACTTAAAAAAATTATGGGAAGAATAATAGATTAATAAATAATTCCATATTAAAGAACACACATGGATATTGTACTAGTTGAATAACCTCATGAACTTTAAATTACTAGTTTCATAATGAGGGAATGCATAATTTGGGACATCATAACTATACCGTCAAGGCCTCGTTCCAAGACTATAAATATCCATTATGTTAAGGCCTTGTGAAAAACCATAGTTTGTCTCATGAGACCTACCGATGCACCGAGGGGCTATAACGGGCTCCACCCAATATTTACTAAGTCCAATGCATTCCTCTTATGAACAGGGATAAACATAAATAACATACAAATTCATATTGAAACTAACATATGAAATATAAATAACTTTACCTAATCATTAATCTTAAACACTAACCATTCGGAGTAACATGGTGAATGGTTTCAAGATAGCACATCCACAGTTAAACTAATCATAAAACTTTCAATAAAACATGGTGTATTATATAATAGGAGATAAAACTCAATGAAGTACAAGATTCAACAAAGTAAATTTACATAGATGAAAATAATTTTAGATGAAACTATTGAAAAATACTTGAGGAAATAATCCTTAAACATTCCAAAGTGTCCCATACCACCTTGAAACATTCCAATAATAATAACTTATAATTTCATGAGAATAACGAGATTATTGATATGATATACCAAAGTTAATTACATACACCACAAGAAAGAAATAAGTGGTGAACAAGGAATATATCTCATAAAAGTTAAAGTGAGATGAGAAAAACCCTTTTTTACTTTGGAAAGAAGAGTTCTTTTGGAAAATCATTTGTATTTTTCATGAAATCATATTTTAAACATGGATATACCATAAAATAAAAATTAAATTCATTAAAATTATATTTTAGGCTTAAATAATGTCTTATTGAGGTGAAATCATTTAAAAATAGTTTTTGAAGAAGATTTAGAAATAAAACATTTTAGTGTAGTTTAAGGAAGATATTAAACGATTTTAAAGCAAAAAAATCATGTTTTCTTTCATTAAACTATTAATGAACCAAAATAGATTTTTCATGTTAAATTTTTTTATTTTAAAAATATTAATATTTATTAAAACATATTATATAGTGGACTTAAAATTAGGTAATAATTTGAGAAGTTCCTTGAATCAGACTTCCATTTCGGAACAATTTTTTGAAATATTCTTTTAAAACATGTAAATCACTATAAAAAATAAGGATTATTATTGGTAAAAATATATGGAAAATTATTACATAATTTATTAAGATTAAAAAGTAATAAATAATAATTTAATCTAGGTGAGTAGAGAATAAGAGCAACCCGAATGAAAATGGAGGTTCAGGTAGAAAATAATTACAACGTTGTAATCCGGTGAATCTTATGCTTAAAAATTAATAATCATAAAATGATACATTTAATATCATAAAAATAAATATATTAATGATATTAAACATCAATGGGAGTATATGTACACCATACACAAGTAATAGTAGTGAATAAAAAATATCTCACAAAAATGGAAGTGAGATGAAGAAACCCCTTACAAATATTTCAGCATGGTAATGGGTGTTCTTTTGAGGGACTAATGAGAGGTAAATGGGTATCACATAATTTATATATCATAAGAGTAGTATGAGGGAGGTTCATAAACATACCCCATCATTAGGAAATAAAAATAAAATGACACAACATAGGGGGTATTCTTGAATAAAAGTGAGAGAGAGGATCCCTTACCTTAAATCCGAGGGTGTTCTTCGCTTGATCTTAATGACCTAAATAACAAAATTAGGTTCATTAATTAAAAATTAAAGAACCCTTTATACATTTATTTGGTTTATTATGAATTTATTATGTTCATTAATGGCCTTTTATATGAGTTATGGGATTCAATTTCATTGTTCATGAGTGCTCGTTTTCATAATATTCAGGACTTACTCACTTATAAAAGAGTATGGTAGATCATGTGAGATGGGAGTTGAAGTCAAGAATTGATTTTATATGTTATTAATTAAAATTAATAATATTACATGGTTATAAAATTCATTTGTTTATTTGGAGTGAAGGTGAATCAATATATAAAACATTAACGATAAATTCTTGGATTAATATTGCGATTTTGATCACAATTACCTTTTTTTGTTTTATTATTTTACATCATGAGTGCATATGGATTTTTTAAAATTACATAAGATAAAATAAATATATAATAGTCTGGTTAAACAATAAAAAATGGTTTCATGACTAGAGTTGAATAAGGTAAATCAAATTTAAAGCATCGTCGTCCTTTAATGTGATAAACCAACACATCTCGGACGATGTTTCATTTTTAGCATAAATGAGGGGGAAATGAGATATGAAGATTAATTATCCCATTATAATAACAAAATTAAATTAAATTTATGGTAATAAAATTTTTATACCATTTTTATGCGGATAGATTAGGAAAGAAAAGAGAACAAAGGAACATGAAATTGAAAGAAAAGAAAAGAGGAATTTTACCTCTTGAATTAACCTTCCTTGAGGGCCTCTTAATGGAAGAGGATTTGGTATTTTTATGAGACCAAGGGATGATGGTAATGGGGGAGGCTATTGGGATGAGATTTTGGCAGAATTTGGAAAAGTCACAAGGCTTTATTGGAGTGAAGAGAAGAGGGTGGAAGAGGTGGTATATATAGTGGAGGGGAGGATAGTTTTCTTAATATTTTAATAATTAGTTTATTATTTTTCTAGTAGACAAGAAATAGTGATGATTACATGAAAAAAATAGTAATATGTGAATGTGAGTTCAAATCATTTGTGATTAAATCAGAAAAACATCATCAATTACTCAATAAATCAATTATTTAGCATTTATTGTAAATTATCTTATTTTACAATTCACCAAAAATTCAAGTACATCAGAAAAATCCCAAAAATTCACCCTAACCATTTTTTGATGTGTATAATCCAAAAATGAAGTAAAATTTTAAAAAATAATTTTCTATATATGATTAATTTAATTTTTAAATAAAATCAGAATTTACTAGAAAAATACATTTCTTTTAAATATTTATTTACTTATTCCAAAACATAGGTACATCATACTTTCACATAAATATTATATATATATATATATATACTATCATAGGTGAGGTTACTATTCATAAGGATATGTAACTATTCATATCAGTAACATTAATATTCATAAGTGTATGTTACTATTCACCAAAAATTAAGTTGGTCATATCAGACTCTAAAAAACTTACTGATCGCAACCGTGTATGTTAGATTTTCGAAATTGAAATCATAGGGGTGGTAAAATTATATTTAATGGATAGGTTATAACAAAGTTGTATTTTGTAAATACTCAGTGTTTCATGTATTCAATATTAAATTTATTTTCCAAATCTTGAGGTGTTACAATTTTTATTGATAAATTACATTTCTCTTAAATATAAACATTATTATTTCATTGATAATATTATTTCCAAAACCATATAACATTTATAAATATATTTTTATTCTTTAAAGGTTATTTTATTCACTAAGGATATAGTTATAATCCATATTCTTTAATCAATACACACAATTATTAATAAGTAATATTTTTTATCAATTGAATTGATCAGTTAATATATGATGAATTCATTCGAAATGTAGTGACCTATGAGGCTTTGTTATTAATATCCCCTCAAAGCATCAAAAACTCTCATGAGAAAAATCAGTAGAAAAAATGCACAAGGTTTCTATTGTATTCCTATCTATCTATTAAACTATCTTATCAAAAGGCTTTTACAGTATAGATAACATGATTTCTGATATCATGTCATCCAATTTTAATCATTACTTTCATCAAGATTTAAGTTATTAATATCCATGATATTACTACATTTATATTATCCTTAGATTCCTTCTTTACTAAAGCTATTGATTAAATTGAATGGGTTTTAGTTATTTACCTTGATATATTTATTATGTCTTATTTAATCTTGATATATTATGTTGTATGTAACTCCTACAAATATTCTATGATTACCCTTTATTTTTACCCTTTATCCATGATATAGAGAAGGATTTTATAAATAAGTTCATGGGTGAAATATTGGTTTCATGCCATGTATTTTGTATTTCAAATGTAATATGAGAATCATGTACGTACCTGGTTTGTCAAGACCACTAAAATTAATAGTTATTTATGATGACATCCGTTGTATCCTATAAAAATGTAATAAAGTGGAAATTGGAATTAGGTTACTAGATATTAGGGTTTCTACACCAATAATATAATATATGGTTGTTGATGTTGGAATGACACTCCAAATCAATGGTAAATATTTTAGAATGATGTGTTAGGAACCAAGGGTATTTATACAAGGTTTAAGTGCTAGAATAATTATCTATGAACCAATAGTAGTGGCATGGTTGGGTACCATGGTATGATTCTCCTTGGTACTTAGATTTAAGTAATTAATGAAAGTAAATTTTTTTAGATAAATAATTTATCCATTATGGTTTATGTTTTAGAATACCATCATGGGCTGAAGTTGGTTTTTTTGGATCAAATATCACCTTATAATATAAGGGACAAAAGGAAAATTATTATATTTTTATTTTTAAAATGCATTTTCATATATTTTATTGTATATTTTTCAATTATACATCTGCATACATTGTTTCTTAGAATAGATATTTCACTATACACTATTGGTGGTGCCATACTGAGTTACACTCACACCCTGGTTGGTATTCCATGGGTACCTGATCAGACTTCATGATTGTAGTCCAAGAAAGATTCAAAGGGCCAATGAGTGGAAGATTACTTTGGTATTTATAACATTGAAAATATATGAGGGTACTATTATATTTTTATGGACCTTTTTTGGTAATTTTATATTATGTCTTTCTTTTTGTTTCTCTTTTAGGCATTGGTAATTATCATTACATGACATTTTTTTCAATAGATTATTGGTACTTACACAGTTTTGGAAATTTTCTTTATGATTTGTGGATACTTTTTGTTTATTACATATTATTATATTTCTATTAATTATATTTTGGTTAAATCCGATAAAGAGGGTATAGTCTCCCCATGTTATTCAGAATACACGTGCTTCTAGTTGATAGTTTTTGGTGTATGTGGATACATGATTTTTCTCATGTGGAGAAATTAGTCAACTATAATTTAGAGTGAGATAGTATGTTACGTTATAATTACATCCAAAGGACCATGAGTGAAAAAAATTATGGAGGATACTGGAGGTCAAAAAATAAGGCATATTCAACCACTATCCTCAGTAAGACTCCAGAATGGGGTGGGTATATGTCATAAACCACCAAATATTGATTGGAAACATGCTCAGCTAAATTATTCTACACAATAGGTAGTGGAACATGTGTGTCATCTTATAAATGATATTTATTCTATCTCTAAGTATGAATTTGTTAAAAAAATACAATCTTTTAATTAGAATAGCTATAACATCTTATGAGAACAATATAAGCAATTTTAAGGCACACTTAAGGGACTTATATTAGGATTCCCATCAGAAGTCACATCCTAGGATATACTTAGACACAAATGACAACCCTCATAGTTTTAACCAAGGATAAACCCTAGTAATCCATACCTACATATTATTCATAATCACATATATAAAAATAATAATAGAATAAATAAGATCAATTAATAATTTGTAGTATTGATATATCAAAATTATAGTAAGTAGAAATATATTATAGAATAAAGAAAAATGAAAGGAATTTAATAAATTAAATACTATAAAAAAACCTACTTGTATATATATGTATATATAAAATGTTTTAAAAAACACTTACACTTTATTAATGAACACACCCAAATACCCTAGAATAATTATAGTCATCCCATAACATGTAACTTAGTGGTCCATCACACATGAGCTTTCCATGCACACAGAAACTCCAATACATGAATTCCACATAGACTAACTCAATTTTATCATGTAATAGAATAACAATGAAGAAAATAAAGGATTCCTAGCCTCTAATTCTATTTTTAAACACCCCTATAATAATATCATAAATAGCACATGAATATTGATGTTAGAAGACATCATGTGGGAAACCCCTAATAGAATAAGATGTTGACTATTAGTGAAGGGATGAGGGCGTAGTGGGGATACTATACCATCAATAATCATATCTTTGAACAATAAACATAAAAAAAATAACTGAGAATATCATAGTGTAAGAAAAATAAATCATAGTCCAGTAAGAAATGTTATTAATTCATGCATGTAAAATAAACGAGACTCTTAATGGAGTAATCCAAACTAGATAATGAAAACTTTAAGAAGATAAATACTAAAAAGGTTATGAAAATCCTCCATAGTCTATCACGATAATTACAACAATCCCATACTCTACATCCCATCAATGTGATGTGGGTTACTTACCCTTAATTGGATCCATAATCATGAAGCCTTCAAATGGATTGAGATCCTTGTACATGGTGTGAGTAAGAAAAACCTTTAGGTAACCAAAAATATGTCACTTAAATTCATTCAAAACTATAAAAGGAGAATAGAATAAAAAATTTAAATACAAAAAAAGTAAAAACTAACATTTATAACGTTCATGTTCAATCCATGCTACCACAAGCCTTGATCATACCTACTTTAGATCCATGATTCATTGATAGTTATAAAGGATGCTAGGATTGATCAAGATCTTTCCACAAGGTTGTTGAACATGTCTATCAGTACTCACATGGAATCATGTTAGATCAATAAACATGTATTTCTCATCCCTCTAATATCACAGGTTAGGCCACAAGACCATCAAATCATGTCTCAGTCATAGGTCAGTCCACAATGTCATCATACCCTTACCTCTACCTCATGTCTGGAAACATGGTCATCATATCTCATCTCAACCTTGTGTATTTCCACATGGTCACTATATCATGTAAATATGTCTTGGGTTATTCCACTATATATTTATACCCCTAATACCACTACCATGGGTCTAGAATTAAAGTTATCATGCCCCGACACTATGTTCAGGTGCATCATCATCATCATCTCATGTCATGTGCACTCCCCACTATACCACACTGATCAAACTTTTTTTAATAATATTAGTAATATATACAAAGCATTAATAATAACATATAAAAATTTAGTGGATATATAAGAATAAAATAGATATTAAATAAAATAATCAATAATAATATACAAGTACATGTGAACAACATCAAACACGATAACAAGCTACATAGGCATACTCATGGAATAATGATAATTATATGGGACTCACAGGTTATATATACACACAAATGTGTCCTCTATCAGTAATGTTGAATAATTATTCCCAAATACATGTATCATATAATGGAAACAATAGTATTTAGGTGAAAATTATAGATTGGAACTTCTTAACATTATATTGCTGATGAAAAACTCCGAGAACCACCATGGAGTGATACCAGTGTCAAATATGCGCTATGACCAAATTGAACCCACACACTATAAAACCCTATAACCAATCCTAATTAATCACATCATAATTTTAAAATAGTTTACAATAATATTATACACCATGGAGAATAATTTCTAACCTCAATGGATTCGTCAATGACACTAGATCTGAGATTGATCAATAAACTTCCACTCAATCACTAGATCTATCAATATTCCTGAAATGATAAAATAATTTATCCTTAAATTGAATCATAATCCTTATATATTTCCATGTATTAGATTATCTATGATTTTTATTAAGTAAATAATGATATATCTAGATAAATCATGGAGAATCGAGGTTCATTGATCAAATAATTTGATTCTTTGATCAGAAACACACTTGGATCTACCTGAATAGAGATTATATGTTGAAACAATCACTAAGGAGTTCCACTAGAGTCCCTATTATTGGAATTCATAGGTTTAGTATAAATAATGTGAGAAACGTAAGAGGTTATTGTACATAAAAGTGAAATTTCAATCATTAATTTCATGATCATAGAGTTCACCAAAATGTGTGCTGACTATGTGAGGAATTATACCTATCTTAAGAACTAGGATGGTCTGGCCACCTAGTTTGGTAAAACATTCTCTAACAATTATTTTTTATTTTATCCTAATCCACACAGTTTCTAAATAATTTCTTATTATTACCTCTAACTGTGTGCCAATCATGCACCACACATTTTCCTTCTCAAAATAAGATGCATGGTTTCTTGGAGATGTAACATGGATTGGGAAAATATTTCTTCAATGATAATGAATTTAAAAAGTAAAAATAATTTATCAAAAAAATTATAAACCCTTAGTACTCATCCCAAACAATTCAACGCTAAAAAACACAAGAATTGTCCTAAAATTAACTCATAATACACTAGACATATTAGATTTTGTTGCACATCATTAAACCTAATATCTAACCAACACCTTATAAACATTACTTTAAACCTTAAAGTGGTTTTGGTAATCTAAAAACCCCATCAATCAAAGTATAAACCCTATTTTTAATGGATATTATCCAATAAGTGTGGTATAAAATTCTCTTTACCAATTTCTCATTTCTATTTCTTCATGTGCACTCTTTATTCCTAAAATTCCATTATTCTATCCAAAAATTTTAAGATAAATATAATTATTATACTATAATTCTATTAAAATGATGATACAATAATTTACCACCTTTCCCTTTTCCTTTATGAGAAGAAAAAATATGAATTGTGTGTACATGCAGACTATAACCTTAATGAAGAAACATTTTTCATTTTCCTTTACAACCTAACTTGTATTTTATAAATTTATAATTAAAAAAATATTTATGTTATATATATCATTTTTAATTTCATTAAATATAAATGTATGTTAATTCTTTCATGGTCCCTTACAAAAATTTAATCATTATCAATGAATACATGTAGTGTACCAACTCTAATGAATGATGCATTCAGTTTTTACTACTTCCTTCATGCCAACTTTTGGTTAAATATTTTTTGAGTATATATGATATATATAATTAATATATAACCTCAAATTGTTCCTTTATTAGAAAATAGAAAATTTAATTTTCATTATAAGGCAATCCAATGGTATTAATAAATTATAAAAAATTGATTTTCAATGTTTTCGTCTTTATGAAATGTGAATAAAAATTACATGTGATGGAATTATAACATTACAGGTATTTATAAAATATTATTTATAGTTCCATTAATGGGGTTTAAGTGATGATTTTTTTGGTGAATAAGGAATATTAGAACTATTATTACAAACCTCATTCAAAACTATTATGATTAAAAACACTCGATGTCAAAAAGTTATTATAACAATCTAACACATTAAGAGAATTATTATTATTGAAGATTATAATAAAAAATGTATATGAATAATATTTTAAATATGTAATTAATATGTTTATATTTATTATAGATGATATTAATTAAATTCTATATAAAACAAGTGTAATGGTATGGGACTTGGTAACTCAAATTCTTTTCTATGAGTAATACAATTTCTTATTGAACCATTTTCCAAGAAAATAATTTTGAATGATATTACCTCTTTTATTTATAGGGATAAAAAGTTTTTTCATCAAAATAAACTTCCATTAAATGATTTTTTTCAATTTCTTTTAATTTAGACTTTTTGGAAAGTGACTTGTAACTATGACTATTACATTGATAAATATGAAAGGTTCTCAAAATTTCCTTTTTATTATTTGGTTTTTCATTATCTTGAAAATTATATACCACTTATGGAGTTATGTTTCATGTTTCTACCAATATTTTTGAACTATTATGTGATTATTTCAGTTGATCATGTTTTTGACATCATAAGATTAAGTTCATGATGTTATTTTATGTCATTAGGATGTTTTATGAAACCCATTTTATTACAATGGGTTAATTAGAAAAACTGAATGACTTCGAAGTGGATCATTTCACCTTATGATAATGTTTGTTCCATAGTTAATGTATATTATTCAATATTCTCATGTGATCTAATGATTCATTTTTATGTTAAATTATTTTGATCCATGTTGTTTTCATTATGATCCCATGTTTTCCTATTAAACCTTTAAGTTCTAATGCCATATACTATAACTTTCAATTATGTATTATGATTTTCAATCATTATGTTATTATATTTTCCTAATGAATTTTTTTTGTAATTATAAATAGGAACTCATCCTTGTGGAAATGTTTATTCATCCATTACTAAAATTATGAGATCAACCCATTTTTATGTTTTTTATTCCCTAGGGTTTGGGGATGATTATTAATAATAAGATGTCTAGAATATGGTCTAATATGATTACTTTATAGAGAAATTATATTATATATTGTAAAATAAGATGATTATATATCTAGGATCTAAAGATACTGACCCTATTCATCCTTAGGATATTATTATTTTTATTTATGAAATTTAATATCTTAAATCATGTAAAATAAAATGCTTATTTTTCATGGGTATCTATATTTAGTAAGGTGATATGGAAGATTTTATGTTGGGTTTCACCTAATGGTTTTCTCTATGTATATCTATATAATGAAATTAGGATTTCTTCCATATTTATTTGAGTATACTACATATTATAAAAAGTGGTCGGATTAGTCATACATGGTTCTAGTGGCATGTCATATTTATGGATTCATTGGTAATGGTTTGTGAAATTAGTGAATTTTTCACTTAATGAGAATAAATGTATAGTAATCATTGTTCAAAATTCCCGAGACTTAGATAGGTATATACTTGGGAGGGGGTATAAAATCCATATGTGCTATTGTAGTATAGATCTTGGAATCAAAAGTGAAATTAGTTTAGGATCAATTGTTGTTAACTTGTTGTTTCATGATGTTACCCAAATAAATTGAGAGATTAATTTGGAAGATGATGTCATGGTGAAAGGTTATTAGTATTTTCTATAAAGATATTTTCTAGTGAATTCCCAAAATCATGTTATCAAGTCCAATTAGATATAGATATTTTATCTTTCTATCACTTTTATCATTTAGAATGGGCTTGGTGAAAATCTAGGATTGTATCAAGTATTTTTGGTACAAATCCTACATGGCTATACTGACAATATGGGCCATAAAACTATGACCAATAAAGAATCATAAATAGGGGTGTAATTAAATTCAAATGAATTATTTGTGAATTTATAATTTATTGTAGGATATTCATTGAGAAAATATTTCATATAGTGGATTGTTATTTATTACCCACATAATTATGGTTTGGTGATATACAGGGTGAAATTTTAGTTTTACCAACCTAAGAGGTTGGGTGTATGAATTATGTTTTGGAATTAGTTTTCATTCATCCGATTAAGGATTAAATGTTGTTTTGTTGTAGAATAATATGGTTCAAGTGTTGGTTATTGAGAAGATTAAGATCATGGGACCCTTATATTCAAATAATATGTAGGAATATATTTTGAACTTGGTACTACTTGACCAGGTACCCAATGATGGAATGAGAATCAAAACCCCATCGGTACCCCCAATAGATCAAATAGAGATAGACCGAGTTACTTTTTAGTTAATGGATACCCCATTATATATAAAGAGATACTTGATAGGTAGCCTTGGTTCTTATTCAGATGGGATATAATCATTATTTTTGTGTCACCCCTATAATATTTTTTTGTCAAGTAACCACCTAGGATATAAAATTTATCTAGTCCTATTCCCCACGTTAATACACTTTAACCCTTGTTCTCCCCTTGTATTTTTAGTTTTTTCAGGTGATGTTTCACCATAGTAGATCATGGAAATTCCTTTATTTCATCAATGTTTGTTCTTTATTTTCATATTAGTATTTTTTTTTATTTTTTTGGAACATTTTCATAATGATGTTTATACCATGTGTCTATGGAACTCTCTATTAATCAATATGATTCTTGGTGAGGTGGAAAGAGAATATTCATGGGTTAAAAAACAAAACCCTTTGTAACTATTTCTATTTAAGTACATTTACCACAAATATATTCAATGGATTTAAAATTTTCATTCAAAATAAACTATTTTTCTATGATTGAATAATAGATATTTTATTCATTGGAGTAACAGAGTCATTACATTGGGTTTTAAGAAGTTAGTGTTTGAGGTTTTAGCTATAGAATACATCTTGGAGTGTTATAGTGACTATTCATCTTTGGATTTAATTATTTAATTAATTAAAAATTGTTAAAAAAATTATTGGTGTTGTTTTTTTGGGGTTAGGGGAACAATATCATGATATGTATTTGGGGACCTTTGGACAATGAATTAATGACCAAGGATAAATGTTACTGGAATGACCCAACTTAACCAGGAAACGAACCTTCTCATCTAACAACATTGTTATCTTGAAATACCTTTTTTTTTCTTCCTAGAAAACCGAATTCTATGACCCATCAAGGTCTTGTAAAAGACTATTGAATATCCCCACATACCAAAATATTTTATTTCAATGTACTTTTACCTCACTCTGACACACACATACACACTATGTGACATCCCATAAACACACCCATCCAGACACTACTCTATGATAAATAAAAGGTGAAATTTGTTGACATGTATAATAAAATTTAGTTTATTAAATATCATAATTATAGTGGTGTTTCACTATCCAACCCATTAATGAATTATATACTTATTTTGGATCCTACAACTTTTTCCTAGGTAGTTCCACTATTGACTATAATACCATTTTTGATAACTGGAAATCCTCATGTCAATATATTGGTCATATAACCCTATTGTTATCTTGTAATAACTTAGTTTTATTACCAAAAAACCTTAGGATATTACTCATCAATATCACTTATCAAACTAATTAATATCTTTATATGCCAATATATGTTCATTATATTTGTTTTATACTCATTCCCGAACACCCTATGAATATTCAAAGAGGTCAACCATCCTTTCACTACTCTCATCCAAGCATGCTTAATTTTAGTATATTCATTTTCTCAATTATTGAAATTTGTGTTTCTCATTTTTTTCATTAGTTGTAGCATTTAATCTATTAAATAATTCCTTTTAATTGCTGTTATAATGGATGAAATGGAAGATTAATTACTCTAATGTGTAGAAATTTATATTAAGAACATCACCCTTACATGGGGGTTCAATGGTAATGTGAAGAGATTCAACTGAGATTTCCCTATCTTGGGGACCCTATTTTTTAGTATAGAAGGTGGAAGACACAAAAAATATGTGTTTGTAGAAACGTTATGTGGTGAACGTGACTTATCTGTACAAGGATCACAACCATCCAATTTCTTCTTCTAGGGTGATCTCAATCTATATCCCATATTATCAATCATATTTAACATGTGTGTATGAAATCTTGAATGACTAATAAATATATATTTTTTAGAATGACCAACCTTAATAATAGAGTTAACACATCCCCAAGTCTACTCAGAACCCTTGTCAAGCATCTCCACGTCTTATCAAAAAATATGTTGTCACCTGAGGTCCTATCACATTCCATACATCCTAAATAATTAATAATAAAAATTTATAATTAATTATTTAATTTACCTCCAAATTCTTTTTTTATTTTCAAGATGAAACCAATTTTTAGAGGAGTGGGAAGAGTACAAAAAATCATTAAGAAAATAGGACATAAATCAAAACAGATCACCCAAAGACAAGGAAACCAGAAAAAAAAGCAGAACAAGAAAGAATGAACCTGCACAACCACCGATCCCTTGCACAACAAATAAAAAAGTTGGAAACTAACCCAAGGTATCCCATCAATATTACCACCAAAAACTCAGTGATAATTAGTACACCACTAAAATAACAGCCAATGACATGCATTTATCCTCCTAGAACCTCATCTACCATAAAATCCCAGTCATTCCATATATATTACACCATTATATTATGTAATGTTTTCTAAACCATCACCCAAAACTCATGAAAAATCATGGTCAATGAAATGGAAAGACAAATGGAAAAATAATTCAAGATCCTAACTTATATTTCATTCAAAAATCACCATGAATCATACCATAGCATATTTAATTTAAGGGAGAAAGAGGTGTGAGACGTTCATCTAATTAAACTGTCTCTTGAAAATACTTAAAATAAAAAAACTTCATTAATTTAAGAAGCATGTAACTCCTATTATATTAAAAACATAACAAATATTGGTCATAGTGAAACAAGAATGGTCACTGTGTGACATGAACCTTCACCTAAAATTTTTATAGAGTCATTAATGCTTGTGTCATGAAGAATAATAGGTATATGTATTATCACATGGCCCAAAACCACCATGAAGTGACCCATAGATCATAGAATGGATAAATTTATTAGATTCCTCAGACTTTTCCTAAGAGTTATCATCATGGCGTGAATCTCCCTTCCAAACATAACTAACTTCAAAATAGACCTCACCATAGACAAAAATAATGAAACCTCCAATACTTGGAAGCCCATGTCTATGATAAAACTCACCACTCACCATTTATTTTCAAGGGATTCCCTTTAGGTTGTAGTGTGACCATGTACAATGATATAATTTTAAAAAATCCCCCAGGACCTATACAGACACTCACCTGAGAACCTAAACCACCAACTAGGGAATGCACCTCATAGAAGTTCATATTCCCATTATTTTCAAACACTCTTATTCCTAATCAGGGTCCTCATTCATTGAATTTCCAATACTCTTTGATAAAAAAATTAAAATCCATATGAAACAAACAAAATAAAAAATTTGGGTCACTATAGCTGGTAAATATATCATAGAAGTTAATTTTCCCTTTTATCATTCACTATATAAGTGTTAAATGTGATTTCATGTTCTTTATAGGGATTTATTATTGGGTTAATGGGTAGGGACTAAGTATGATATTTTGGATGTAAAAGGATATAATATTTCTATATAGATATGGAGTTGGTTTTTTTTGTGTATGGATGAGAGTTAGATAGATTCTCAATTACTACATCTGAAATAGGAATCATTATTAGTTAGGATTGATGAAACCCTAACATATTTTTGGCCCATGAAATGGGTTATTTGTGCCTTGGTATAATATTAACTAATTTATTAAGTGGTATAAAAAATCATCAATTTCTCTGGAAATGGTTCATGTTAAAATATATCTTGGAAATTATGGGAAAGGATTTATCGGTATATCAATATATATTTAAACCTCCTTGATGGCAGTGGGTTGATAGTGGTAAGATACCCTTTGGTGAAGTCCCAATTTTTAATAGAAATAATTGGCCACACTTTTCAGTGGGATTTCATTAGTTTTTAGGAAAATATTGATCGATGCATTTTAGGAGGAAATTCTATGAGAGAATGAATTCTATGTAGGTCATTTGGGATATCCTACTTGATAATATAGACAAATAGATCTTAAAATGGTATTTTAAAAAGTCATAAACCTATTTTTTTACATAATAGTTTTTCCCATAAGATATAGTTTCATGAGTAGTGGTTATTATGTTTTATTTGAATTCCTTTCAGTAAGATGATCTCCTTGGAAAGTCATATATTCTTGTTGAGATGGTTAGGAATGGATAAAATATAGGATGTTGTTGACTGAATATAGCTATAACATATAGAATCTTCATTTTTTTTGGTTCCAAATTGTGATCTTATGATTATGGTTTGATGTGGTTTCATTGGCGAGGGATAACCATGCTTGATATATGTGTGTTTTTCACTAACAAAGTGATGACCTGTATTTGTGGTTTTCTATGACCTATAGTATAGGATATTTTATATATCAATAGAGGATATATCTAAGAATTATATTGTCCTTTTATATAATATATGAAGTATGAAATTTATATGTAAGGGAATAGTGTGTGGAAAGTACTTGTTATTACACATGCATTAGATGTCACAGTTTGTGTGAGATAGTTATAGGGAATTATAATGACTGGGAAGGTAGAATTAATGAATCAGTATGAAATTCTACCATTAGTGAAAGTGTAGTAATCAATAATCATTCTAAGGTAAGAACTTGAATTAAAGATTATTTTTTAGTGTTGGTCAAAGAATAAATAAAAATAGGGGGGTTTCCTTTAAAATCAATTTGAAATGATCTTAATAAATAAAATCATTTGACAAGAAAAATTTCTATTTAATAATATAAATAAAAGAAAACTGATCGTAATAAAAATTAAAACATTAACCATATATTAAAAAAAATTACTGAAATTAAAAAGGAACACATTGAAAACATATTTCAGAAATATCTCATGAATGATCCCCTATGTCTCCTCCCCTTAAGATGGTTTGATGGATTCATATTTCTCCCATGGTTTTAATATAATACCAAGAAAAAAGAAGAATAAATAAGATATTTGTTTTAATAGAAAAAAAAAATCCAAAAATAAGATCATTTTGATGGAGGAAAATTACCAAGATCCCTCTATTTAAATTTTTTGTGAACCTAAATAAAAATAATATGTTGACATAGGATTATTTTTACAAAAACTTTATAAACTAAAAAATATTTTATTTAGAGTATTTAGAAAAATATGAGAGAGATAGGGAGATGGTAGAAGAGGATTTTCATTTTAGAAATTATTACAAGGGAGTAATTGGATCAATGATAAAGTGTCAATGAAGAATTGGATTAATGTCACTAAAGCCTGAATTAGCATTTAATATTTGGATTAATCTTGGATATCTCTTGTAAAATCCATTTGGGGATATATTTGAAAGTAAGAAATCATTATATATGTTCTAAGAGATTAATTTAAGAGATCTAATCATCTTTAAATATATATTTATATCCTAAATATGATCTAGGAGTATTCAGTCTCAGGATAATTCTTTATTGAGACATGTCAATGATTTAAATACATGTAATTAAAACTTATTGATTCTTCCAAATTTTAGACACAACCTAGATGCCTAATTTCATGGGCTATATGGTGAACCCCATTTAAGATTCAACTTTTTTTACATCCCACTAGGTTTTTAGTGAGCTCTAATGGATAGACCATGGGATTGAAAAGTTTCAAGAGCTATAATTAGGACTACCAACATGCCAATAAATTTCTATTGGATGACTAGTTCTATTGATCAATAAGCTTCTTTTAATTGGCCTTCCATGATTATTTGGATTCCTATTCTTGGTCATATTCATCCCTAATAATATTTATAAACATTATAGTTGATATACACTAAAAAACACAATGGATAGAAGCACCTTAGTGGTTATGATTATTTAAAACATATGAGATTTTCCAAAATATCCACCATTTTTATGATAAAAAACCCATTTAATATTAATATAAATAAACAATGGATTAAAATGAGATGAATAATAAATAATACCGAGGAAGAGAATAGATATAGGATGGAGGTTTAGAAATATATGTTTCTATGAAAACATAAGTCCCCCATAAGAACGTTTTCATTCTCTTTAGATACCTTTATCCTTTTTTTAATTACTAAAACATTCTCCACCCCATTAAATATTTTCTCCCCTGCATTATTTTATGCTGAACCAAAAAAATTTAACAATTCTCCAACAAACATTAATCCTTTATCCCCCTTTTATATTATAAAATATTCTTTGAAAATAGAATTTCAATATAAATAACATATAAAACTAAATTTAATTAAGCTGATTATAAAAAGAAGATTTCAAATAATTGAGCAAGTTGTTTTGAAAAAAAAAGAAAATTATTTTCAAAAATAAAAATGATTATTGAAAAATAAATCATAAAAATGAAAAGATAAATAATTATAAACACATTTTTCTTATATCTGTTCGAACCATGGTCTTCTATGCCTGAATTGGAGTATGGTTTGTGTTTGTTGACAATCCTCAGTAGAATTTCAGAATGTGTACCAGAAAAGTGATCATACAGTTCAAGCAGACAACAATATTGAAGGTAGCACTGTTTCCCAGTGTTTTCCAAATGTTTGGGCCTGAAAATCGACAAATGGAGAAAAGTGATTTTGGAAAAGAGACTTGCGTGGCGTGTACTTGAAAGAGAGGAAACTTTCATGCCTAGATATTTTCAAGATCAGAATGTGGAAAAATGGAAAAGTGATAAGGGTCGTGCAAGTATTGGTGTGGTCGCGCAAGTGACTTGCGTGCTGAGAAAGGACTTGTGCGCCGGTGCCTAGGAGGATTGGAAACTTACGCGCCTATTGTTCTTCATGATCAGAACTTCAAAATATGGAAAAGGAAAGGGGTTCGCACAAGTATTGGTGTGATCGCGCAAGTGAGTAGCGCGACAGAGGCTTGGGTGGTTGGAGATGCGCGCCAGGACTTGTGCAACGTGAGGACTCCTGCGCGCCACCGCACAGGGGGTCCAGTTTTCCTACAAATAGAGGACCAGCCCCCCTCATTTGTAACGAAGTTCAAGACTTAGATATTTTTCGAGCTCCCATCGCGCAAGTGGTTGAGTTATGCAAGTGGTAGTTGGGTAGCTCAACTAGAGGCTACGCACCGGTTGTTGGCTGCACGACCACAGCGGTTTGGGAGTTAAAGGCACAACGTCTGTAACGACCCAAAATTTTGAATAAATCTTGTCTCCTAATTTTGTGTGTTATTTTATTTTATACTCAACAAAATAATTACATTTGATAACATTAGTATAATTAAAATGAGACTGTTGGGTTTCGACTGTTATATGACCATTGGTCAATATGACAGTTAGAAACTAAAGGTTTCGATTATTGTCTCTAAATACAAGTGATCTTGGTTAATTAATATAGAAAGAAGATTCAATTTCCTCATCCAGTAGTATCGGGCCAATCGAAGCCCATCTAACAGAACATGGGAAGGAGGTAGCACCACTGGGCTTTGCTTTGGACCAAACCCAAGCCTAACATCATCGTGTGAAGCTGGAACGGAATTGACTTCGCAAGAAGTTCAAGCTGATAGAAATCACTATTTGGGAAATATTGGTCTAGCCGCCCCAAGATTATATCACCCTAGCACACCTTACTCTTAGGTCCTACGCTGGTGTTATAAGGGGTTATGTAACGAGACCGTATCTGCCTTGTATAATCTGTTGATTTAAATAAAAACTGTGATTTCTTCTTATGATGAAATTTGTTAATTTTCAAATGTATGGATAAATATAGTATGCATATTATTGATGAATTTTAGAAAAAGGATATTATAAAAATGTTTATATAAACCTTAAATAATTAAAAATGTGTAATGATTTTCAAAAAATGGTCTTCTACAATTATGTTCAGTATGAAATTTAGAGTCTAATAAGATAAACTTATTTTTTGATGAATAATAATTTATGAATAGTGATTTTATGCTTAGGATTAGTAATGTGACCAAATGGATTATTAATCTCACTTAAAAAAAGTATTAATATAATCTAGGCACCTTGATTAAGTAATGTGATTCAATAAAATAGGTAAATAACTGTTCCAGAAATTATTAGTCAAGTCTTAGATTTTTCGGGTGAATAATGTTTTTTAATTAAAAATTTAATTAAAAATATTTATAAAAATATTTTTATAAAATGGAGTTCATTTTTGAACTCAGAGCATCGATATTATGTTAAGGTAATTTTTGGGGACTTTTCTGAAAAAAATGATTTTTTGGTGAATAGTGTATTTATTTAAAAATTAAATTAGAAATATTTATAAATTTTTTTTATAAAATGGACTACATTTTTGAAATCATATCATCTATATTTGGTTAAGGTGAAATTTTGGGATTTTTCTGAGAAAGTTGAATTTTCGGTGAATAGTGAAAATACAGTTTTTAAGTTACGAGTGTTTAATGACATCATTAAATGATGTATTAAGTTTGTAATCAATATGGTCGACTTATGAAAAATAAGATAAGGTATGAGTTGTCCCAAGTGGACAATACCATGGGCAAATACCATGGGAAAGCCCATGGTTTTTCCAATACCACCGATGAGGTGTCCCTTGGCAATTAATGCCCTGTCCCCTCACTTTCTCTATAAATACCAAGCCATTCTCTCATCCTTTCCATTCCAAAATCCCCCTCAACAAATTTCTGGTATCCTTACCTCTCAGAGAGTCCTCCCAAGGTGACCTCAAGCCTCCCAAGGTCCCAAACATCAAAATTTTGAAGTTACTCTTCAAGGTAAGGGATCCTACCTCTCTCTCTTTTTTCCAAGTACTCTCTTTTGTGTCATTTATTTTAAGCCCCAAGTTCTTATGTTGGGTATGTTATTTTATATTCATCCTACCATCCTATTAATTTTCATTTTATTAGAGACCCCCCTATTTCTCTCATAAATTCATTTTACGAATGTTTAAGTGGCGCCGTTAGGCTGTCGAATTTTTAAGGGATTCTTTCACCTTTATCGTTTTCAAGATCAATTTTCATGTCAAGTATTTCAAGTTATTTTTTATTATATTGGGGTATGATCTATATATCTATAATACTGATGTTTTATGTTCATATTTTTAGATACCCTATTTTATCTCGTCAATTCATTTTTTTATGTCTTAAGTGACGCTGTTAGGCTGCCGAATTTTCATAAGAGAAATTTTATTCAATGTTTTTCATTTCATATGGTATGTATTTAAAATTTCATTAACGTGTTCTTATATCCATTATATTCTGTCCCTATACTGTTTTATATATCATTTATGAGTGGGTTACCCATGTCCCCTCTCTTTTCAATATTTTCTAAAACCCTGTAACATAGCCGTTATGCTGCAGAATTTTCGTCTCAAAATGCCTCTCTCTTTTTCTCAAATTATTTTATTTTATTAAGTTAATACTCAAAGATGTTTCTTCTAAATGGGTATTCAGATATATATCAAAATGTTCTATTTTAAATTCTGTGATTTAGATACATGAAACTCGCTTTACTTTTTTGTGGGTTTAAAGTGACATAAAGATCATGTCTTTAAAGCAGTTTTTAAAACGTTATGATTATGAAAGGAAACCCATTTATTTTATGATATATGGGTTATCTATGAAATGTTTGATGATGATATATGTGGATCACATGATATTAAAGGAAAATTTACGGGTGCGCCCTGATAGCGATCTAATTCATTGGGTAAAGACTTAATCTCTAGAGATGACCATTTTTAACGACTTCTTGGTGAATAACCTTGGTAATTTTTAATGACACCTTGGGGATGGACCTTGGTGAAACGAAAATTATTGTCTATGTTAAATGTTGTAGACACATCTTCAAGTTATGAAACACATTATTTTTATTATTATATGCCTCATGATCTCCTTCCCATGACTTAAAGTTATTTATCATGACCTTATTGATGTATATCAAGTTCACATGTAAAATTATTCTCTTGTTTCCCTTACTGGGCCTTCTGATCACCCTTTTCTTTGATGTATGCTCCCAGGTTATGAGATGTTATATTGAACTTAGGATGAACAACGAATAAGCCTTTCAAGTGTTTAAGAAGAATGTTTTATGTTATTTTCATGTATTAAGTTCCTGGTTTCCAAGACACTAAACCTTAATGATCCTCAGTTTAGTATATTTAGTGAAAAGTTATGTTTTTAAAAGGCATGATTTCATAGTTGGTATCAGAGGTCGGTTTAGTTATTTGTAGAAATTAGGATATGAAAACTTTAGTAATAACCCTATAAAAAATTTTAAATATGGGAAATCTTCCCGGTATTTTGGTGAGTATTTATTAAGTGGGTTCCAAACAAATAAATCTCTATCTGGATACGAACAAGTAGAGGTGGATTTATCACAGATATTCCTAGGAGTAAAAACTATGACAAGGTGTTTTGGGCTTGACCTGGGGTAACCTGGTGCATGACAATGGGCCTTGCTACACTCTTGGTTTGACACTCCCAGGGGATATGTTTTGCTAAATTCATAAGATTTGTATGAACCATTATTAAAGGGACAAAGATAAAATAAAACAAAGATTCACATAAGAATATATGATTATGGATAACTTAGATTGGAACCTAGGGGATCACAAATTAGGGTATACTTTTCTTCTATAAGTTTATCCTTCTATGCTTTAAGTTTCCTTTTCATGATTATTGGCTAAGTATTTAAGCCCCTAATTATACTTTCTTTTCTTAGTTAATGGCAGGAAATGGAAGAACATGTCCCAAAAACCAATGTGATAGGAAATGTGATGATTTCCCTATTAATGTGAAAGAGATGACGAGAGATCAAGTTGAACATAACGTGATTATGCTAAACCAGCTATCAAAAATCACAATTAATAATTGGTACCTAGTTGAATTCCCAAATTCATCAAGGAAGAAGAAGATGAAGGCTCAAGGATGTTCATCTGATAAAGTTGATAAGGGAAAGAAGAACCAATTTCATTTGTGAAAAAAGTGTGGAAAGGGGCACCAAGGAGAATTTCACAAAGGAACCGAGAGATGTTTTAAGTGTGGTGTGATAGGGCATAAAGTATCCAATTGCTTTAAAAAATGGATAATGTGATGAATAGAGATAAGGTTCGATCTAATATACCTTATACTTTTCAATGTCGTAAATGTGGAGAAGTTAGACATTATCCAAGGAAATGATCTCTTGGAAGGGATGAGAAGCCCGATGAGCATAAAAAATCATCAAGAACAAGGGAACAATGCAAGTCCTATGCTGAGATGGATCATGATGACTAAAGTACATGAAACTTCTTCACAATAATTGTCTATGTCATGATGTATTTTAGTTTGGGCCCTATGAGCATATATTTAATGTTTTCTAAGAACATAGAGTCACTACCTAAGATGGTTTTATATCATTAAATAAACCATCTATTGTTATATACCACATGTTGATGTTTTGAAGCTGTTCTTCTTGAAAAAAAAAGGTGATTAGGGGATTAAAAGATGATTATTATTTTGGAAGAAGATCATATGATCGAGGTAAATAGATTACTACGGTATTTTCTTTGAGGAGTAAAGGTTGACTTATATTTTGAAGAATCGATGAATTTAAGGTGAACTTATAGTAATTTAGGTTACTTATAGAAATTATTAACCTATCTTGGGGAAAATATGTTTAGGTTAGTTACTTCTGTTATAAGATGTTAGGAGTGATTGATGTTGTTTGGAGATGAATGATAAAGTTTATCTTGGAAGAATATGTTATCAAATCCTTTTTATATTTGGGTTTCAATCTTAGTTTGGTTCATTTTGTGGAATTTTAAGGACAATTATTTATGGAATGGTCTATGATGAACTCTGGGTAGTAACGTGGGATTTTGAATATTTAAAAGTAGTTTCCCTTTCTATGGGGTTCTTTCTCTTTGAAGAGTTGTTTTATCTTACCCTTTCTATTTTTGGGATAATGTTTAAAGATAGAAGAAATAGATAGTTAATATTTTGTGGATTATGTGATTCTCTAGAATATGATTCTTGTTCTTTTTATGAGACCAAGTGTTTTTGAATGCTCATCGTTTGGAGAAAATATTTGTTTTGGTAGAAACTTATTAAAGGATGAAACTCTACTTGAAGGTATGTATATTTCCTTATGTTTTTATTTTATGTACTAAATGTATTCCTCAAAATTATGAAAAGGAATGTAAAAAAAACGTTGTTGGTTTAAGTTTCCTACTGGGTAATCAAAGACCGTTTACACACATCATAAGTTTTTGATTTTCTTATGCTTAACTTTCTCCTAATCATGTTTTCTATCACTCTCCCTCAGAACTTGACCCTTTGTTTTCTCTTCCATGTCCATGTTTTTCCTACATGGAATCCTAGTATGGGTTAAATTAGGTGACCTTTGTACTTCCCTTTATTTCTTTTAAAGTAATTGTTTTACTGACTCCTTTTCCTATGTGGGACTTTCAATGAAATTTCCCAGCCCAATTTTAAAAATTGCGAGGACATAATTTCTTAAGGGGGGAAGAATGTAACGACCCGAAATTTTGAATAAATATTGTTTCCTAATTTTGTGTGATATTTTATTTTATACTCAACAAAACTGTGTCATTTGATAACATGAGTATAATTAAAATTAGACCGTTGAGTTTCGACTGTTATATGACCATTGTTCAATATGACCATTGGAAACTAAATGTTTCGATTATTTTCTCTAAATACAAGTGATCTTGGTTAATTAATATAGAAAGAAGATTTGATGGCCTCATCCAGTAGTCTCGGGACAATCGAAGCCCAGCTAACAAAACTTGGGAAGGAGGTATCACTACAAGGATTTGCTCTGGACCAAACCCAAGCCTAACTTTATCATGTGAAGCTAGAACGAAATCACCTTCGCGAGAAGTTCAAGCTAATAAAAATCACTACTCGAGAAATGTTGGCCGAGCCACCCCAAGATTCTATCACCCTATCACACCTTACTCTTAGGTCCTATGCTGGTGTTATAAGGGGTTATGTAATGAGACCGTAGTAGCCTTGTGTAATCCTTTGATTTAAATAAAAATTGTTATTTCTTCTTATGATGAAGTTTGTGAATTTTCAAATGTCCGGATAAATATAGTATGCATATTATTGATGAATTTTAGAAAAAGGATATTATAAAAATGTTTATGTAAACCTTACATAATTAAAAATGTGTAATGATTTTCAAAAAATGTTCTTCTACAGTTATGTTCAATACGAAATTTAGAGTCTAATAAGATAAATTTATTTTTTGATGAATAGTAATTTATGAATATTGATTTTACGCTTAGGATTAGTAATGTGACCAAATGGATTTGTAATCCCACTTAAAGAAAGTATCAATATAATCTAGGCACCTTGATTAAGTAATGTGATTCAATAAAATAGGTAAATAACGGTTTCAGAAATTATTAGTCAAGTCTTAGTTTTTTCGGGTGAATAGTATTTTTTAATTAAAAATTTAATAAAAAATATTTATAAAAATATTTTTATAAAATGGAGTTCATTTTTGAACTCAGAGCATTGATATTATGTTAAGGTAATTTTTTGGGACTTTTTTGAAAAAAATGAATTTTTGGTGAATAGTGTATTTATTTAAAAATTAAATTAAAAATACTTAGAAAATTATTTTTATAAAATGGAGTTCATTTTTGAAATCAGAGCATCTATATTTGGTTATGGTGAAATTTTGGGATTTTTTTTGAGAAAGTTGAATTTTTGGTGAATAGTGAAAATACAGTTTTTAAATTACGGGTGTTTAATGACATCATTAAATGATGTATTAAGTATGTAATAAATATAGTCGACTTATGAATAGAAATATAAGGTATGAGGTGTCCCATGTGGACAATAACATGGTAAAATAACATGGGCAAGCCCATGGTTTTGCCAATACCACCGATGAGGTGTCCCTTGGCAATTAATCCCTTGTCCCCTCACTTTCCCTATAAATACCAAGCCATTCTCTCATCCTTTCCATTCCAAAATCCCCCTAAACGATGTTCTGGTCTCCTTAACTCTCAAAGAGTCCTCCCAAGGTGCCCTCAAACCTCTTAAGGTCCCAAACATCAAGATTTTAAAGTTACTCTTCAAGGTAAGGGATCCTACCTCTCTCTTTCTTTCCAAGTACTCTCTATTATGTCATTTATTTTAAGCCCCAAGTTCTTATGTTGGGGATTTTCTTTTATATTCATCCTAGTTTCCTTTTCATTTCTATTTGATTAGAGACTCCCCTATTTCTATCATAAATTCATTTTAATAATGTTTAAGTGGCGCGGTTAGGCTGCCGAATTTTTATGGGATTCTTTCACCCTTCTCGTTTTCAAGATCTATTTTCATGTCAAGTATATCAAGTTCCTTATTATTATGTTGGGGTATGATATCTATATCTATCATACTTATCTTTTATGTTCATATGATGAGAGACCCTATTTTATCTCGTCAATTCATTTTTTGAAGTTTTAAGTGACGCCGTTAGGCTTTCGAATTTTCATAAGAGAAATCTTATTTTTGTCTTCCTTCAATGTTTGGCATGTCTTTCAAATTTCATTACCATATTCTTATATTCATTATATTATATCCCTCTAATATTTTATATATCATTTATGAGTGGGTGACCCATGTCCCCTCTCTTTTAAATATTTTCTAAAACCCTGTAACATAGCTGTTATGCTGCAGAATTTTCGTCTCAAAATGCCTCTCTCTTTTTCTCAAATTATTTTATTTTATTAAGTGAATACTCAAATATCTTTCTACTAAAGGAGTATTCACATATATATCAAAATTTTCTATTTTAAATTCTGGTATTTACATACATGAAACCCTCTTTCCTTTTTCATGGGTTTAAAGTGACATAAAATCATGTCTTTAAAGCAGTTTTTAAAACATTATGATTATGAAAGGAAACCCATTTATTTTATGCTATATGGGTTATCTATGAAATGTTTGATGATGATATATTTGGATCACATGATAATAAAGACAAATTTAAGGGTTCCCCATGATATCAATCCAATTAATTGGGTAAAGACTTAATCTCTAGAGATGACCATTTTTAATGACGCCTTGGTGAATAACATTAGAAATGTTTAATGACACCTAGGGGATGGACCTTGGTGCAATAGAAATTATTATCTATGTTAAATGTTGTAGCCACATATTCATGTTATGAAACACGTTATTTCTATTATGATATGCCTCATTATCTCTTTCCCATTCCTTAAAGTTATTTATCATGACCTTATTGATGTATCTCAAGTTCACAAGTAAAATGTTTCTCTTGTTTCCCTTACTGGGCCTTCTTCTCACCCTTTTCTTTGATGTATGCTCCCAGGTTATGAGATGCGGTAATGAACTTAGGATGAACAATGAAGAAGCTTTTCAAGTTCTTAAGATGAATGTTTTATATTGTTTTCATGTATTAAGTTCCTGGTTTCCAAGACACTAAACCTTAATGATCCTCAGTTTTGTATATGTAGTGAAAAGTTATGTTATTAAAAGGTGGGATGTTATAGGGTCGCGCAAGTTTGGAGTTGAAAGAGGCAGTTCCGCGCAATTAGGTTGGTGATACCTGCGCGCTGAATTTTTATAGCGCAAGTGACTTGAGCGCCATTCTTGAAACTTGCGTTCCAGTCTTGGAGAAGAGAACCAGGAGAGGTTGGAGTACGCCAATCTTTTTGGAGCTGCAAGAAAGCTGGAAGATTTCCCAATATCTTTGGTCCAAAGTGAGATTAGTCTATGAGTAAAAGCTGTACTTCAACAGAGAATCTATTCACAATAGAAGATGCATTCTATTTCAATGATGAAGAGACCTTCACATCTATAAATTGAGTGTGACTTCAGCAAGGGCAGTGAGCCAGGGGGAGTCAACGGGAGTGACCCGAGGGACGCTGTGAGCTATCCCTGAACCTTTTGTAAAGGAAGTGAGCCTAGGACAGAGTTACTATTCTCGAACCTTTGTAATCCACATCTAGTGAAGTTTAGTGGAATTAGGTATGACCGAAAACCTGTCGGCATATGCTCCTTGGACGTAGCCCCTAGTGGAGAACCAAGTAAAAAGTGTTGTGTCTTCTCTGTGCATGTGAATGTTTTCTTTCTGATCATATTAATCATGCAGGTTCAACATGTTCCTACCAACATGGGAACAAGATCTATCATGTTAGAAGAAAAAGTTGTCACCCTGATTCACCCCCCCCTCTCAAGGTGTCCCGGAGTCCTTCAAGTGGTATCAGAGCAAGGTTACTGGTGTTGAATCTGTCCTTTGTCATCATGGAGAATGACTTCAATGTCAGGGGAGTCCCTCACTTTGATAGAAGTAATTTCCAGACATGGAATAATATAATGAGATCTCATCTAAGATCTCTTGGAATTGAAGTTCCATTTTCTACTATACAAGGAATACAAGTCACTGATCCAACAGGCCTGGCTATGACTGACACAGACAGGAAAATTCTTGATGCAGATACTAAAGCACAAAATGCACTCATCGCAGGACATTCTGATCAGATCTACCTAAAGGTGATGAATTTCACCTCATCAAAATCCATGTGGGATAAACTCGAGAATATTTATGAAGGATATAACAAAGTAAAGAAGGAAAAACTACAAGTACTGCACAATAGGTTCGATGATTTGAAGATGCATCCTGATGAGAATGCAGACTCTATATTTAATCGAATCACTGAAGTAGTTGGAGAAATTTGGGGCCTAGGAGAAGAAATCAAAGACGTTGACATTGTGAAGAAAATACTGAGAAGACTTCCTCCCCTGTACAATGCAAAGGTATCATCCCTTGAGGAAAGAGATCTTTCAAAACTTTCTCTAGATGACCTTCTAAGAAGCTTGGTAGCATATGAAATGAGAATCAAACCCGAAGATTATACGACTCATGTGAGCAAGGAAATGTCATTTAATTCCATGAATAAACTAAAAATTAGAAAATATACTAGTGGTGAAGATGAAGAAGAAAATTAAATTATTTCTCTCATTGCAAAGAAGTTCCATAAGGGAAAAGGGAAATTCAAAGGGAAGTTACCTATCACATGTTTTTGTTGTGGAAAAGTTGGGCACATTTCCTCTCAGTTCTTAATAAAGATAAATCATGAAGATAGTGAATATGAAAGCTTTGAGAAGCCTCAGAGAAGGTTTTTCAAAAAGGTAGACTTCAAATCTGGAAAGAAAATTCAAAGGAAGAGTTTTGTCTGTGAAGAAGAAGAAGATGATAATGAATTCTGTGATGAAGAAGAACCAGAATTCAAAACTGGGAACCATGCTTCCGTGATGGACACTGTTGAAAAGTCAGAAGATACTAGTGAATAAAAATAGTTTAAAACTTGTGCAGATCCTGAGATTCAACTTAAGGATGATGTTAGTAAGCTAAATACTAAAAGGAGAACTGAAAATTATCCTCAAACATTCAGAAAAGAAATACAGTCCAACTATTCTCCCAAGGAAGAAGGTATGAGGAGAAATTCATGTGAGAAGACATTTCCTCTCATGAAGTGTCAGTTCTGTGGCTATCTGGGCCATACCATGTCTTATTTCGAAGAGGAAATAAGCTATCTGAATGGAGAAGATATAGGCGTTCAACAAAGGAGAAAAAATTCATATCCTAATTTTTATAGAAGAAACAATTTATATGTATATTGTTTTCGTTGTTCTAACTTTGGTCATAAGGCTGATAATTGCAGACAGAGAAGGGACATGGATACCTCATACCGAAGTTCAAGACAAGTCAAGTCTCATCAGCAAGACAGTGTTTCTCTTTCAAACAGAGTCAAGTCTCATCAGCAAGATAGTGTTGCTCTTTCAAACAATTTTTATCCTCTCAAAGAAGATTATGACTATGAAGAACCTAGGTACATAGAAGAGATAATTGAAAGGCCATTATTTCACTATAATCAATGCAATTTCTCATGGAAGGAGAGGAAGAATATTGAGAAATCCAACCTCATAGAGGTGTCCCTCGAAGCTACAAATAACAAAGATACCTGGATTCTAGATAGCGGTTGTTCATCTCATATGACAGGTAATGCTGGCCTATTAATGGATATCAAAAGGAAGGTTTATGGTACAATACGATTTGGTAATGATGGATCTCTAAAAATCAAAGGGATTGGAAGTACCGAATTAGATAATAGAGAACTAAAGAAGAATGAAGTCCTTTACGTAGATTCCCTATGTCATAATCTACTCAGCGTGAGTCAACTCTGTGACTCGGGACTTATAGTTACTTTTAATTAGAAAGGCTGTAAAATTAAGGGAAAGATAGGCAATTCACTTATGAAGGGATGCAGAACAGAAGGCAACTTGTATCAGGTTGATAGTGAAGAAAATGTCTGTTACATGACTTTGAAGAAGAAAACAATTTGTAGCATCGGAGACCGGGACACATCAATCAACAAGACATGGAGAAAATATCAAAATTGATAATTTTCATGGACATTCCCAACCTGAAGCATGAGCGTGAAAAGTCTTGTGATGCTTGCATTCTTGGGAAGCTGGTCTGCAGTTCATATTGGCCAAAGAAGAAAAGGGCATCTCACCTTCTTGATCTGATTTATACAAGTGTATGTGGGCCAATAAATGTTGCTGGAACTCATGGAGAGAGGTGCTTTGTCCTTTTCATAGATGATTACAGTAGAATGGCATGTGTGATGGTCATTCACAGGAAATGACAAGTCCTTGACTGCATGAAAGCATATCGGCGAATCATCGAGAATGATACCAGACGAACAATCAAAGTGTTGCGATCTGACAATGGAGGTGAATACACATCCATTGAATTTGAAAATTATCTAGAGATGAATGGGATACAACATGCGGTAGATTCTATGAGAACTCCACAAAAAAATGGAGTTGTTGAACGTAGGAATCTACATGTGAACAACATGGCACGAACTATGCTGATTGAGAGTCGTATTCCACGACATTACTGGAAAAAGGCTGTTGAAGCTGTAGTGTATATTCAGAATCGAACAGGAATTTATATGGGTTAGATAAAGACACCATATGAGTTGTGGCATGGATGGAAGCGCTCATTAAAATACTTTCATGTCTTTGGAAGTAAATGCTTCATTAGGAACAAAGAAGGAAATCAAGGGAAGTATGGAAACAATGCAGATGAAGGAATTTTCCTCAGTTAATCAATGAACAGCACAACCTACAAATGTTTCAACAAGAATTTTGGAAGGATTGTGGAAATCAGTGATGTTAAGATAATTGAAGAGAAAAACACAAATGCTTCAAGGACATCATATGATGATGTGATAGAAAGTGAGGAAGAAAGAGAACGTGGAGAAAATAAAAATATAGACATAGAGGAAGTTGTACAAAACACTCAGCAGTCACATCATGATGTATACTCAGAAGAAGAATATGAAGAAGAAACTGTGGCTGAAGAGAATGCAACTAAACCTCATAGGAGAAATCAAAGAGTTGAGATTGATCCATCAAACATAATTGGGGACATGAGTGCACCCACTCAAACAAGAAGGATGAGGAATAACACGTAATCTGCATTTCTGTCAGCTGTGGAGCCATCCTCATTCGAAGAAGCTGCAAAGGATGAATCTTGGGTGAAAGCCATGAACGAAGAATTAGATTAGATTGACAAGAATTAGACATGGGATCTTGTCCAGAGACTCGAAGGTCACAATGTTATTGGTACCAAATGGATCTTTAAAAATAAGTTTGATGATCATGGAAGTGTCATCAAGAAACAAGGCATGACTGGTATGTAAAGGATACTCCCAGATTTAAGTCATTGATATTGAAGAAACATTTGTTCCAGTGGATAGACTGGAGTCAATCAGGATTTTCCCTGCCATGGCACTCCAAAGAAGACATAAAGTATATCAAATGGATATCAAGATAGCATTATTGAATGGTTTACTTGAAGAAGAAGTCTACATTGAACAACCAGTGGGTTTTTTTCTAAGTACTGATGAAACAAATGTCTAAAAACTGAAGAAAGATCTATATGGTTTGAAGCAGGCACCACGAGCATGGTACTCACGGCTTGATTCGTATCTCAAGAAGCTAGAATTCAAAAGAGGAGGAGTAGATCACAATCTCTATGTGAAGAATTCTCCAAAAGATCAATTCATGGGTTTAGTCTATGTTGATGATATCATATTTGGCGGTAGCAGGTGGAAATTAGTGGATGAATTTTCCAATCACATGAAATCAGAATTTGAAATGTCTATGATTGGGGAGCTCACATATTTATTGGGGTTTCAGGTGATTCAAAAGAAGGAATACACTTTCATTTCTCAGGAAAAGTATGCAAGAGAGCTGCTGAAGAAGTTTAATATGCACGACTCCAAACCAATGTCTACTCCAATTGCAGTTGGAACTAAACTTGGAAAGCATGAGGACGTGGCCTCTGTTGATCCCACCATGTATAGGATGATCATTGGGAGCCTACTATACCTAACAGTGACATGACCAGATATTTTCTTTTCCACATGTCTTGCGGCCTGGTTTCAGAGTAATCCAAAGGAGGAACATATGGCGGTAGTAAAAAGAATCATGAGGTACATTCAAGGTACACATAACTTTGGGTTATTTTTTGCTGCAAGCAGGGACAATGAATTATCTGCGTTTTCTGATGCTGACTGGGCTGGTGATGTAGTAAACAGAAAGTACACTAGTAGTAGAGCCTTCTATATTGGGAAAAAATGTGTTGGCTAGTTGAGAAAGAAACAAGAAAGTACTTCTCTTAGTACTGCTAAAGATGAGTATATATCCTCCACAAAGTAATGCACTCAACTGCTATGGATGAAGAAAAAACTTATAGATATTGGTGATGAGGTGAATCAACCAATGGTAATTTACTATGATAACAAGAGCACAATTGATCTCACGAAGAATCCTATTCTGCATTCTTGTACAAAACATATTTAAATCAGGTATCACTTTATCAAATAAAAAGTTGAGCAAGGGGTGATTAGAATGGATCATGTGGGAACTGATGAGAAAGTGACTGATATCCTGATCAAGCCACTGTCAACGACTGTGTTTGAGAAGCATCAGTTGAACCTCAGTATTCATCCACCTCCCAGTACATAAGGAGGTTACACAATTCCCATCTCCCCATTTATGATATCTGCTTTTATATGTTTCTAGATGTGATGCAGGTTTGTGGGGGATATACTATCCAGGGGGAGTATGGTTTGAGCTGAACAATGAACAAATTACCGGTCCTTGGTTTTATTGAAAATGGCGAAGAAAGGAATAAATTCAGGCCTGTTCAGGCATGTAATACTTCTTGGGCATCATTGAGAATTCGACAAACACTGGAACCCAGTGCATAAGGAGGTAATACAATTCCCCTCTCCCCGTTTATGATAACTGTTTTTATCTGTTTCTGGATGTGATGCAGGTTTTTGGGGGAGATACTATCCAGGGGGAGTATGGTTTGAGCTGAACAATGAAAAAATTACCGGTCTTTGGGTTTATTTATAATGGGGGATAAAGGAATAAATTCAGGTCTTTTCAGGCATGTAATGATTCTTTGGAATCATTGAGAATTCCACAAACACTGGAACCCAATTCAATCTTCCTCTCTTGTTTTCTACACCGAGAATTTCTCACGCAGACTTAGAGTGTTGGCTGAGTTGATTCTTGTGTTTTTGGTTTGCACATGGATGGGGATCTATTGAATTTTTTTTTCTGATTTCCAACAAACCAAAGGGGGATATTGTTAGAACCATGGTCTTCTATGAATGAATTGGAGTATGGTTTGTGTTTGTTGACAATCCTCAGTAGAATTTCAGAATGTCTACCAGCGAAGTGATCATACTGTTCCAGCAGACAACAATATTGAAGGTAGCGCTGTTTCCCAGTGTTTTCCAAATGTTTGGGCCTGAAAATTGACAAATGGAGAAAAGTGATTTTGGAAAAGAGACTTGCGTGGCGTGTACTTGAAAGAGAGGTAACTTTCATTCCTAGAGCTTTTCAAGATCAGAATGTGGAAAAATGGAAAAGGGATAAGGGTCGTGCAAGTATTGGTGTGGTCGCGCAAGTGACCTGCCCGCAGAGAAAGGACTTGCGCGCCAGTGCCTAGGAATATTGGAAACTTACGCGCCTATTATTCTTCATGATCAGAACTTTAAAATATGGCAAAAGAAAGGGGGTCACGCAATTATTGGTGTGATCACACAAGTGAGTAGCGCGACAGAGGCTTGGGCGGTTGGAGCTGCACGCCGGGACTTGCGCGCCGTGAGGACTCTTTCGCGCCACCACGCAGGGGGTCCAGTTTTCCTACAAATAGAAGACCATCCCCCCTCATTTGTAACTAAGTTCAAGACTTAGATATTTTTTGAGATCTCATCACGCAAGTGGTTGATTCGCGCAAGCGGTAGTTGGGTCACGCAAGTAGAGGCTGCACGCCGGTTGTCGGCTACGCGACCATGGCAGTTTGGGAGTTAAAGGCACAATGTCGTGCAAGTTTGGAGTTGAAAGAGGCAGTGCCGCGCAAGTAGGTTGGTGACACCTGCACGCCGAATTTTTACCGTGAAAGTGACTTACGCGCCATTCATGAAACTTGCGCGCCAGTCTTGGAGAAGTGCACCAGGAGAGGTTGGAGTACGCCGGTCTTTTTGGAGCTGCAATAAAGCTAGATGATTGCCCAATATCTTCGGTGGAAAGTGAGATTAGTCTATGAGTAAAACCTGTACTTCAATAGAGCATCTACACTCAAAAAAAGATGCATTCTCTGTCAACGATGAAGAGACCTTCACGTATATAAACTGAGTGTGACTTCACCAAGGGCAGTGAGCCAGGGGGAGTCAACAAAAGTGACATGAGGTACGCTGTGATCTATCCCTGAACCTTTTGTAAAGGTAGTGATCCTGGAACATAGTTACTATTCCTGAACCCTTTTAATCCACATCTAGTGAAGTTTAGTGGAATTAGGTATGACCGAAAACCTATCGGTGTATGCTCCTTGGACGTAGCCCTTAGTGGTGAACCATTTAAAAAGTGTTGTGTCTTATCTTTTCATGTGAATGTTTAATTTATGATCATATTCATCATACAAGTTCAAAAAGTTCCTACCAACGTGGGAACTAGATCCATCACGTTAAAAAAAATTTGTCACCCTGATTCACCCCTCCCCTCTTAGGGCGTCCCGGGGTCCTTCAATATCCCCATTAATAAATTAAAACATTCTAATGAAATATGTTTTGTGAATATGTTGGATAATTATATATCTTTGATAATTTATTCTAACATGATATCTCATCTTTAAAAGTTTTCTCTCAAAAATTGATGTTGATTATCAATGTGATTAGAGAATTCATGATAAACATTATTTCTAAAAAAGAATAAAAACATAAATATCACATTTGATATAAAATTAATAACATTTTAGCACAAAATCAATGACTATTTGTTTTATCAATATAATTTTGGCTTAACAACTCCCAACATCTATATATTCCACTCTTATTGTAGAAAACAAAACTAAAATTTTCTTCATAGTACTATAAGATATTAAATATTTTCCAAGAATGTGATGAGTCCCATTTGTAATATTCTTATCTAGTTGACATCCACAAAATTTCGCATCATAAAAACATGAAATATTAATAGAGTTTCCCTTTAGATAAAATATAAATTTATTTTTTTGATATTTGAAAAAAATGTAAAATCATTTTTAATGCATATAAACGTGATTCATTTGGATTTCCATAAAAATGACCACAAATATAGAAACTAAATATAATGTATTTCCATATCCTAGTAATATAATGTATAATCCCATTCATACTTCTAAAAAACTTATTTTCAACCTATTTACTATCTTTATCCAATGTCTTCTTATAAGTCATAGTCATAAGTATGCTTATCCCTGACCTTGATCCATTACAAAATTCTATATAAATACATATTTTTTATTTTCCTTGGATATAAGGAGTGAAATTTTCATTTTCAGAAATTTTAAAATCAATATTGAATTATAAGTCACATATTAAACTCATATCAAATTATATACTCATAAAATTTTAAAATTTATTGCAAATTGATTCATTTTTTGATCCAAAAATTACATCATTGATATAGATTTTAATGATTAGAAGATCATTTGAAACATTTTTCCAAATTAATATTAATTCCAATTTTCCCATTTTGAAATAATTTTATAAAATAAAACTTTTAATCTTCCATACCAACATTTATCTATATGCTTTATTCAATATTAATCATTGGTTAACATGAAAACTAAATTTTTAATATTTTATATTTTCAAAACAAGGTGATTATTTTAAAAAATATATTTTCATAGATTAAAAAATTATGAAAAGAAAATTAAAAATCCATATAATTAATTTATATCCTAGATGTTTATTTAATGCTAACATGACTTTTATAGATTCTAGATAAGAAATGGGGTGAATTTATCACTAAAATCAATTACTTCTTCTTGATTATAGCCCTTGTTTATGAGTAAAGTTTTTAATAGAGATGTTTCCTTTATCTTATAATTTATTTCTAAAACCCATTTTGTACCAAAAATGGGATGATTATTAAGTCATTTAAAATGAGTCAAAAAAATTTCCATTGGATTTATTATAACTCTCCATTAAAATAAAAAACCTAATTTTCATTATTAATAGAATAATAATATTTATTTCGTTCTAAAAAAAATTAAAATAAAGATTCTCAATGTCATTTTAGATAGATTACTAGTATGAATACAATATTAAAAATCTAGGATAATATTTTCCAAGGGTTGGTCTTTGGATATTTTAAAAAGATTCAGTTAATGAACTAGAATATATTTCAATGATAGGATCTTTAGAATAAGCTGAATTACTCAAGTTCAAAAGTTCATTGTTATCCTTATTTTAAAATTGGAATGAATATTTTGGAAAATTATCATCAAATTTTAAATGGATGGACTTATCAATAGTTTTTGTTCTTTTATTGAAGGATCTAGAGGGTTTAAATGAGATATACTACCCCTAAATAATTCTTTTAGTAGATTTTGGATCGAATTTACCTAAGTTGTATTTAGTGTTAAAAGAAATCATTTACATTTAAAAAAATATAAAAAATAAAAAATTAATTTTTTCAAAGTTCATAAGGTGAAATATTATAATAAGGGTCTTTCAAGAACATTATTTATGGTAAAAAAATATGTATTGATCACCTCTTCTAAAAAGTAATATTAGATTTTTATTTTTTTTATTCAGGATAATAAAATAACATGGAGATTCTGGTTCTATCTTGTGAAAACCCCATTTTTTTGAGTTGGACATGGAGGAAAAAATGTATGATTATAACCATATGAATAAAAAAGCTCATCAAAATCTATTTTATCAAATTCTCCACCATGATCACTTCAAATAAAATTTTTTTAGTATTATTTCATTTTTTACCCTCTTAGTGAATCTTATTTATATATCAAAAGACATGTATTTGTGTGAAAAGAGATATAACTAAGAGAATCATGTATAATATATGATAATCACTAAAGAATATGATTTCCCTCTGAAACATTTGACTTGGTTGTTGGAGTTGGTGCACCAAAACCAACTTCTACATACATTATGGTAACCTGTATTCATTGTTTTCAATATTAATAAAATCATTATCACAACATGATTGTTATTCTATGTAACATAGTATGTGATAATGACCTAATAACAGTTGTCATGCTAAAAGGTCATATTAGTACTTTTCTTTTATGAGAATCCAAAAGTGCAATGACAATATTCTTAAATATATGTTCTATAGCTGGATTATTTCATTTGAAGGACACAAATGATACAAGATATTAGAAGTGGAGACTAGTAGAACTTTGAGGCACCTTCTCATAGTGTATTCCCTCGGTAATATCAAGTTTTGGATATTATGAGAATGATCCTTGAAAGTAGGAAATCCAAATTTATATGTGTCCTTATATGTTCATATATGTGGATGTTTGTATTTATCCTTATACTTTAAGACTATTATTAATGTGTATTATAAGTTGAGTACATTGATGTATTGATGAAAACCATGATGACACTTATTTGTGGTGAGGTATTAACAACCCAGGTAAATAAAGAATAATACATTTTCATATTTTTGAATTAAATATTAATTTTACATTAAATGTGATGCTATGTTAGATGGAGTACTAGATACGCAACAACGGATTTCTTTGAAATCTTACATTGCACACAATGTGGAGTTATACCAAAAAATAAAAAAATAAAATAATATTAGTTTAAATGGTAGTTAACGCCTAGATGTTGTAATAGTGGGAATGAACAGAACTAACTACAATATTATTATACAAGTTTGTTAAATGTTTTTACAATCATCTAATAAATTTTAGAGGCTTAAAATGTGAATGAATCAAATTTTAATCATAAATACTCTAATATTCTTTAAAGGGTCGATTTACCACCTTTTAATGGTGAACCATTTTTAAATATTGTTTTTGTCACTTTTATATCCTCTATTTGAAAAAACAATATTATTATTTAGAATCGGGATATCAAAATTTACTATGGATGAAATTTTGGTATTTTTCTGATAATGTGCATTTTTTATGAATAGTGAAAAATATTGTATTTTAATTCAGAACTCCCTTTTAATCTAATTTATTTATATAGTTATATTATCTTTTAAATTGGTTTTAAAGTATAATTAGATTATGTTTTTACCATTTAATCCAATTTTGTTCATTGTAAGTAATTTCACTTTTAAATTGGACATAAACAAGTGTCAATCTTTTGATAGCTATTATTTTTCTAAAACACGCTTTTTTGTTTTGACAACGAGAATTAATTTTAAATTAATTTCTTCCACTTCTGTGTTTTGAATTTGGATAAAATTGATTAAATATTTGTAATTATAAGTTTAAAATTGTGTAAATTGGTAACTTTTATTTTTAGACATTATGAATATTTACTTTAGTAAATATTTTATTTACCGTGGTTAAAGGGTAAATCTGGTAAATAAGGGTAAAAAATTAATATTATAATAATATTAAATTAACTTAACATGTGTCCTAATCCTATTGGTTGATACATTTTATACCATGGTCATCTTTGAGTTTATTTTAGGACCCCACAGAGCCACTTAAGAGTGATAATGACACTTTATATTAATTAATTTAAAGTAAAGACAAAAATGACATAAACATATATCTTTTAGTAAATCAATTTTTACATGAGGTTATATAATTTATCTTTTTGAATATACATATTAATTTTAAATCTAAAAGGATTTCCTAAATCATGGTATTTTTTTATAATTTTTAGACATCAAATAAATAAAATTATTTATGAAACCATAATGATGTAATGTTTACCTCATTAATGAATTATTTAAATAAATATGATTATAAAAATTAAAAAAATATCCAAAACCTATCCAATTATTATTTAATGATTTTATTTCAAACACGAGTCATATTATCTTTGACTTTAATGAGTTTTGTACCTTTATAAACTAAAAATCATTATATAATAAAATAATATTTTCAAACATTCCTAAATATCCCCTCCCCCCTTATAAAAATACCTCGCCTCTAACCCATTACTCATACCTCTCAGGCTCCTTGGATCATCCAACCTCTGCCTAAATAATATCCCTACATCCCTCTAGTCCTCCTAGAAGTCTTACCTTAGGCAGAAGGCACTTTAAGTAAACATTTTGGTTCAAACCAAAGGGAGATACCTGATTTAAAGGTAACATCTTCTCTTAAGTTCTTTTATTTTATTTTACTTATCCAATCCATAAACTCTTTTTATTATTTTATTTTACAAAAACACCATTATCCTTAATATACTATCCTATTTTTATGAAAAGTATTCTAACTACACTTCCACACACCTCCATCTAATGGATACGAACATACTGTTTTTGTGGACAGTGAACTACTGCCTCATGAAACGATGATTGTTCAAATATCTCCAATATCCTCTCATAGAGGCCATTATGATTGAACTGTATTTATATGTGATATATATTATATTTATATTGTCTCTATGATTCTGTATTTTTCATTTAAATCATACCTTTATGGTTTCCATAATGGGTAAACACGATAATTTCATTTGAGGAAGTGTAGACTACTGCCCCCTCAAAGTGACATGACTCATTCATGCCAAACATGGAACGTATAAAGGATCGAGTTAATAAAATTATATATGATATTATATTGGAATTGTAATATACCTATGTATTAGTAAGTTTTCATTCCATTAAATATGAAATAGGAATGAAAGCAGCGTTCATGCGTACGTACGACTTACCATCTCCATGAATGGTGCATTTCATTTCTTATCTCCAAATGTTATGTACTGTTATAAATACATATATATGCTGGATATATATGATATATATGATATGTAAATCATGAATATAATTTTGGTGGTATTGGAATTTTTGACCACATGGACAATTTATAATTATAACAAGTTTATTTTTACCTCAAGTTTCGAACATCAACAAAATGTCTAATATGAACTCAAATAATTCACTAATTGTTACAGAAAGGTAATAAATGATATATAAGGAATAATAAACTTGAAAAATTTTCTTAATAAAGTATAAATTAACTTAAGTTTATTATTCAGGAAATTAAAGAACGAACAGGTCAAGTCGAACATGAGGTAAGGGACTTCATCTCAATATCTTTTCATTGAGGCATGTTTTGATAATATACACCTCCTTCTTTTACACGGAATATAATAAACCCCTTTTAATTTTAATTTCATTCAAAGGAAATATTTTTTCTATGAAGTGTTTTACTAAATGAAACAAGGAATGTTTCCAACGTTTACGACAACAATGACCTCTCTGCCACCGTAATAGTTAGTTGGATTTCTCTATAAGACATAATGTTTTTAAAAGGAAAATAAATCCATTATTCTATTTTTGTGTGTTTTGGTATTGAAAATGGTTTTTGAAATGTATTTATTATTTCAATATCTTGAAATTATTTCTTATGATTGCAAATGAAATGTTATTAGTGAAATGTTTATATTTGTAATATTTTATGTGTTATGATTTTATAATGGTACTTGAACATTTTTTGAGTAGTTACATGATAAACCAAATGATGGGTGGTGCCGTGATAAACTAGGATGGGTGGTTACATTATAACCTCCAATTCATTGGGTATGATAGTCGACCGTATGGATATTCTATTTAGTGATATGTGTGGAATTTGACCATATGGTCATTCTATTTAAGTACATTTATGTCCCAAGTTACCTATATATTTTATGTGGGATTTATTTGGGTTTTATGGTAATATTTTTGTTAAAAATGGGTAAGAAATGATATTTTATTCAGTGAAGAGTATTTACTACTTCATAAAGGTGGAAATTATTACTTATGATAAAGTATTCATGATTTACTTGTTGTTTTGAAAAACTAACAGTTTTGCTTCTTTGTGTATCCCTTACTGAGCTTTTTATGCTCATCCCAAGTTTTTAATTTTTTTTTCACAGGACTTAAAGATAAATAGGGTCAAGGATGGTATCAAGGAAAAGTCATGCTATCTCTAACATAGAACTATACATGACTCTTTTTTTCAAAATTTTTTATTTTATGAAAGAAATGGAAACTGAGTATAAGTGTCTACTATAAATTTTTTGAGATGTAATGTAATAGTTATGGCCTAATTCTCAAAAACTATAAACCTAAAAATCTTCTCAATGTGAATTATTCATTTAATTCAAGATCATGTAATGTTTTAAGGATGGGTCCTTATAGGTATGATATGATGGGTGCACCACAAGTAATTTTTAATTAATGAATAACATTAGAAATGACTTTTACCTTCTATTCTTTAATGGAAGTAGATATCTCTAGAAAATTGATAGAAATGTTATAACCAAAATAAATCCATGGCCATGGTGTTTTATTGGTATATTTGATCTCCAAAAATTCAAATAAAGTGACATCGATCATATAGGTTAATGGAACCAGATTGAAACATTCTCGATTGGAGATATCATGAAAAATGTATTATTTTAGATAGTGAAAATTTGTATGAGGTATTATGTCATTTCCGCATTAACTTATTTTATCTATGGGTACCTTGACATGTTGTTATATGATAACCTTGGAATTCAGGTTGCTTCCCCTAATTCCACTGAGAGAGAGACATAGAGGGTAACACACCAAGTGTATCCAGAATCTCAGTTATGTAATTTGTTATTATTTATTGTTTATCATATTTAATAAATATTATTCCGGCATGTGTTTTTAGAATTATTAATGTTTTATTGATATAATATAATCCATCTGCAGTTATTTGAGAGAATATTATGTGAGCAAAATATTTAATATTTTTTTATTTTTTATTTAGTGAATTTAATATTTATTTATTTATTAGAAAAAATGCATAGATATTTATTTATTAAATAAATAGTCATTTTTCAAGGATAGAGAAATATTATGGAGGAATGGTGGACCATATTTAATTTTTTGGTGAGAAATAATATATATTGAATATTATTTAAATAAATAATTAGTAATTTTAATTCTCATGTTAAGCACATGTTGAGAAATAATAATAATATTATTATTATGGACATGGGGTTCTATAGGCATTTAATTAATATTACCGGGAACTTGTGAATATATTTATTTCTAACCCTAGGAATATATAAACACAATTATATTATATTTTAAGATATCCAATTCATTTTTTGTTGTGCACAATAACAACCGAAGAGAATTCTCTCAGGCCCTAAAGAGCCCCCTCTCCTAGTATAATCCAAATAAATAATATAAATCTTCCTCCACCATCCACTTTCACATCTAGAGAGATCAAGATAATCCTTTGGAAGCTATTCTCAAGGAGATCAATGGAGGATGGCATAAGAGATAGGGTCTACTGTACTATCACCCCAAGATTCCTATGATGACATTCAGATATTTCTGCAACATGTGTGGATCATCTCTATAAGGAATATAGTCTTGATCCCCTCAATGAAATGATGACATGATGTAGATCTATTGTTAGATCCATAAAAAATAAGGAATATCTCTAAAAGAAATTATTTAATTAATTAAATTAATTATAAATAATATGAGAGATTTTGTGCTTAGGTTTTTGAGAGTATCCATTGTTCGTACTATTTGATTTAATTCTGTTGATCATGATGTTTATCATCACGTAAATCTCATATTGATTAAAGATTAGGAAAAAATACAAGTTGGGTATGTCAAATAGAATTCTTCCATAGTGTCAATAACATTAAAGTGGTATCAAAGGGACCGTATAATAATTTATAATTATTTAAATATCATTGACTTATTTACTCATAAGTATTTGGTTTTCAATTACAGTTTAGTTTTTCTTTAATCTAAGCTTTTATATCTTTTTCTTTATCTTCGTTTCTCAAAAATATAATCGAATTGGTTAATTTTATAAAGTAAATAAAATTGAAGAACTCATTTAGAGGTTCAAATGAATCTATTTGGATATCACAAAATTACACACTGTGTAACCTGGAGGTACATGTCATCTACTAGAGTTAAATTCCCCAATAATTAGTTTAGAATTAATTAAATGTGTGTGTATTACTGACTTTCTGTGAATTTAATTATACAACACATGTTAACCAAGACATCTAGGCACACGGTATTTCGGAGGACATGTCGTGTAACTTTCATACACAACATGTATTCCATTTTTCATAGATAGTATATTTAACTTCTTACACAATCTACCTGACTGGTGACTATATAACTCAGATACCACATGATGTGTAGCCTATGTACATAGTGTGTACTCCAAATTTTTCATGTCAGGGTTATAAACTGAGTCCCTAGGCATGTGTCATGGATAAACAGTATAAAAAATACACACCATGTATATCCAATGTACACTCCATTTACTTTTACCAAATTACTCACAATTAAAATTAATTTATTATACTATGAAAACCTTATCAATATATATTTTTTTGTGGTCATTAAGTTTATAGGCCACTCCATGTGATGGGTTTTAATATACATTAATTTTTAATTAAATTCTATATAATTTTTAGATACTCATATAATGTATGAGTCATGTTACAAAAATTTCTCCATATGTATTGAAGCAAAACACATGACAGAAAAATCATATAATACCAGTGAATACTAAGATGACTGTACACATCATTAAAATATGTGTTATGACATGTATGCCACATTTAGTGAAAGTAAATAATATATGAGTATAATACATGTTAGGTAGTTCATTCCTACAAAGGTACATTATATACATATTTAATTTTAAATAAATTTATTTAAATTGTTTAAAATTTGTATGGATAAGAATCTCAAGGAAATTTGAATGATAATTAAGATAAAAAATTGATTAATTAAAAAAATTAACTTATTCGAGCATGATTTAACTTAAATAATAATGATTAATAATTGAATTATAATTTTATTAAATGTGTAATTCATTTCATGTATATGGATATTTATGATCCTAAAACAAACCATTGTCTTTGATTGGTTTCATTTAATTTATTATTAAATTTAGTTGTTGTCTTTATTTCCATCTATCATATAATTATGTTTGGGAATGCATGACCATGGTTTTATATATTTATACACCTTGTTTTCCTCTCTTATGTGTGACTAAAAGAATATGTAATTTATGGATCTCCCATGTAAACAGAGGCTGTTCAAGGAAAGATCTAAGGTTAAACCAATCCTAAGAAGATACATAGGTGGATAAGTGGAAAACGGCAACAAAAAAATTAATTGGTTCAAAGTGTTTTTTCCCTAGCTCATTGGTTAGTATATCATCCTCTAGATAAACTAACCCTTAGTAAAATACCATAATCATACCACTTAGTTATTTTATTTCTATAAAGTTTCATGTTTATTTAATTATTGATGTTTTTTTAATGATCACATGAATTAATAAATTAATGAGAATACAATATAAAACTAAAATAAATTTTCTTATGCATAAATACTATATAATACTTTGGTAATCACTTAAGTCAATGTAGTTAATATTAACATGAATGTAATAAATAAAATAATTTCACTTTACATATAATATATAAATCCATCAATTATAATTATTAATTCAGTACAGCCTTCCACTACATCGGTTAAAGTCAAACCATAGTTCAAAGTTCATGACCAACCAAATTTGGGGTATTTCAATTTTTAGGTAATTCTAACATAAATTACTGGGTTTAAATAGCTTATTTCACATCAAGATTTGACTTTCAGAGAAGGAAATCGTGTAAGTGAAAGTTAATGGTTAAGGAAATCCAATTTAAGGATGTTAGGATTGGGGAGTCCAATAAATAGATAATGGAACTATGAGTTAATGTAGTTGTAATTTGGAATTCCTAACTAAAACCCATAAAATTTATTTCCCAACCAATGTTGGGGTGATGAGAAGGGGAATATAGATCCTTCTCACTAGAATTTCCAAGCGATAGGATGTTCATAATCCAATGATGAGGGTTGTTGGGTTTCTATAAAATAGTAGGGGATTAATAAATATTTTTTTTCTAAATTATATCAGATAAAGTAATAAAACACTAGTCATATTATTTATAGAAATATAAATTAAAATGACTCCAAACATATATTATTTTACATACATGAGAATGATAACCTTCTAATCGGTATAAATGTCCATGAATGGAAAATGTGCTTATGTGTTATCCTACACCATGAAATGTAATTTTATGTATAGAAGAACTTATTCATGATGCACTTGGTAATGAGCCTACTGATAAAGAGTCAACTATCTACGAGAAACATTTGAATGATTCTGCGTATGTTTAGTGTTTCATGCTATCATCCTTGACGAAAGATCTTATGAAGAAATATAAGGACATGGTTGCATATATCATGATGTCACACCATTTGGGTCTCTATCAATAGATGGTGATACAAGGGACATATGAGATCTCTAATTCAATATTTTAAATTTTTTAGGGAGAGTATATGCCAGTTGAGGCTTATATAGTCATGATTATGGGATATATTGAACTCTTATACATCTTAGGGATTAATTTCCTAGATGAGTTGAGTGAAGATATCATACTATCCTCACCACACATTACCCTATGTAATTTCATTATGAATTATAATATGATAAATAATGAGAATATTCTTTCAAAACATCATACTATAATTAACAAATTAGATAATGACATGGGGCATGAAAAACCTACAGTCATTATGGTCAATAAGAAAAGGAAGAAAAAGGATAAGGGGATAAAGAATCATAACAAGTCAAATGATCTTGAGAACCATGATTCAAAGAAGAGGAAGATCTAGGGGAGGGAAAATAAAAAGAGGCATCATATTTTTCATGTGGCAAGAAAGGCCATTAAAAGACAAACTACACCAAGAAGAAGGGGAAGATAAAGGTGTGTTCATTATCAAGTGTAATATTTCAATATCCTCACATTGTGTATTAGGTATATCTTGTGGTGATAACATCTATATCTAAATATAGGTGAAAAGTAGATTACAAAATATAGCTTGATGAGAGGTGGATTTATTAGCTACCAATGGTGTGGAGTTGGATGCTCTGACAATTGGTGACTACCAACTTTCATCTCCAATAGGAATGATATTGTTTTTATGGGATTTTTATTAAATACCTACTATTACCAAGAACATAATTTCCATACCATGATTTTTATAGATGGTTTTAATTTCATGTTCGGAAATAAAAAATGTTTTATTTATAAAGATAACATATTTTATGGTATGGTGCAATTAAATAAAAAAATTTATGTATTAAATTACTAAAATCAATTATTGGTAATAGATAACGAATAATGTTCACAAGATTCATATAACACCCAACTATGGAATCATCATCACTCTCATTTAAATGATAAGTATTTAACAAATATCTATCGAGATGGTTATTTACACTCTTCTGAGATAAAACCACTTTAAAGATGACATACTTTTTTATAAGAAAAAATGACCAAACTTCTTTTCATTGGAAATGGTGAAAGGGAAATAAATATTTTATGATTGGTGAACACTGATGTGTGTGGACCTTTTTTAGTAGAATCTTGAGGGGGGTATTCTTACTTCATAACATTTATTGATGACTTGAGTAGATATGGCTATGTCAATTTGATGAGGTATAATCTAAGTCCTTTGAGAAATTGAAAAAAATTCAAGTATGAATTTGATAATAAATTTGGAATTAAGATAAAAAAGATTATATCAGATCAAGGTGGTGAATATCTTAACCAATTGTTTATCAAATTTGTATTCAAGTTTGGGTTTATATCTCACCTTTCTTCACTTTACACACCACAGCAGGATGGTGTTAGTGAATGAAGGAACCATCCCTTGTTAGATATGGTAAGGTTGATGATGATTCATGAAGATATTCCATTATCCTTTTGGGGATATACATTACAAATTATGGCATACAAACTAAACTGAGTACCAACTAAATTAGAAAATAGAATCCCCTTCGAGTTATAGAGTGGAAAGAAACCTATTTTTGTGCATACATGGGTATGGGGTTATGAGGAATATGTTAAGGCCTTATAAATAAATCAACTAGCACCATGGGCCACAAAGTGTAACTTTATATATAATCCTAAGAGGAAAATGGGATACTACATATAGAACCCATTATACAAGAATGTGACTTTAGAAAAAAAATACATATTTCTTAAGAGGGGTAACATCCTAAAAAATGATAGTGGGGGAAAGATTTACATTGATAAATTTTATTCTCAAGATACATAAGAGTTGGTGGAGGAATAGATTCCAAAGTTTCTCATTGAAGTTCTAGTTCCTTTAACAAAAGTAATACATAAGAGAACTAGAGAGGTAAGAGAACCAAATAGATATGACTTTATATTCACAAAATATAGTGAATAATTATTGAATTACAATAATGAAACTATCTCCTAAAAAGTGGTATTAGTGAGATCATAAGCTACAAGATAGAAAGAAGCTGTGAATTCTAAAATGTATGACATATATCATAACCAAGTTTGGTTTCTGGTCAACGCACTAGTTGATGCAAATCTTATAAGGTTAAAATTGGTATTCAAGAGAAAAATAGACATGGAAGGTAAAGTAAATACCTATAAATAAAGGATAGTGGATAAAGGGTTTAAAAAACATCAATTATTTGATTAGGATGAATCTTGTTCACCAGTTTTAATGTTTAAATAATTATTAATTCAAACTTATATAACATATTACCATGACTATAAAATTTTTCATATGTACCCCAAAACTGCATTCCTTCATGGGAACCTTCAATAATATTTTTATATGACACAACCAAAGGGTTATGAGACATTAGTTGATGCCAAAAGGATTTTCAATTTACAAAGATCTATTTATGGATTAAATCAAGCATCCAGGTCATGGAATATTTGATTCAATGAAGTAATAATAGAATTTAATTTAATTGATAATGAATGTAATCCATGAATTTACAAGTGGTTTAGTGGGAATGTGGTTATAATCCTAGTATTATATGTTAATGAAAAATTACTTATTGTAAATGAAATACCAGTCTTAAAGCCTATTAAGGTCTGGTTAAATAAGTGTTTCTCCAAGAAAGACTTAGGTGAAGCATTCGATATTCTGGGGATCAAAATCATTCGTGATCGATCAAAGATGATGCTTAGACTATGTCAATGCACATACATTGACTCAATTCTGAAGATATTCTATATGAAATAATACAAATGGGGATTAATTTAAGTGTCACATGTTATACATATTTCGACAAAAATGTGTCCAAAAAAATAAGATAAATAGAGAATAATAAGATCCCATACACTTCAATGATAAGATAAATATTTTATTCCATGTTATGTATTAGACTTGATGTTTCATGTTTGTTGAGAATGGTGGGGAGATATCAGGAAGATATTGGAGAAAAAAATTGGTCTGATGTTAAGGCTTTCCATAAGTATCTAAAAAGAACTAAGGATATGTTCCTAGTGTATAGAGGAGATAAGGAGTTGGTCATCATGGGTTATACTGATGCTAGTTTGTAAACTGATTATAATGATCTAATTTTTTAGTTAGGATGTGTTTTTTTAACTCAATAGAAGAGTTGTGAGATGGAAGAATAAAAATAATTAAGTTTTCAATGATATTAAAACGAAGTCTGAGTATATAGAATATTTTATGTAACCAAGGAAGAAACTTGGATACAAAAAATTGTCTAGGTTCTTGATTTGGTATCAAAAATTAAAGACCATATCACATTGTATTGTGATAATACTGCTATAGTGGATCTTGAAAATAGGCTAAGGATACAAAAATGAAAAAACCATATACTTTATAAGTATCACCAATTTAGGGATTTTTATAAAAGGAGTTAATTTTCAAGTAATATGATTTCCAAAATGAGAAAACAAGGAAGACCCCTTTACTAAATGCCTATCTTACAAAAAGCATGAGTATCATGTGAGAGATAGAAGAATAAATGATTTTAGAAATTGGGTCTACTACATGTTAGATTCTGTTGGAGTAGGTGCCCTAGAACCAAATTCTGTTAACTTTATGATAACCTGTATTCATAGTTTTGAATATTAATAAACCCATTCTCACATCAGTATTATTCTTCTACTTAACATATTATGTGACAATGTTTTAATAGTAGTTGTCACACTAAATGTTCATAGTAGTTCCCCGCTATAATGAGAACCATAAAGTTCTATGAATGTATTATTAAATATATTTTCTATATCTGAATGATGTCACATGAGGGAAAAAATGATAGAGGATATCCTGTGTGGAGACTCATAAGGCTTTGAGGAACCTTCTCATGGTATATAACCTTGGTAATATCCAGTGTATGTTATTTTGAGAACAATACCCACGTGTAGGAAATCCTCTTTTATATGTGTCATTGGATGTTCCTATCATTGTATGTGTATGTTTATCCTTATACTATAAATTTTTTATTAATAAATATTATAATTTGTGTACTTTTATTTATTGATTAAAACTATGATAGAATATTTTATCCGTGAGGTAGGATACATTGGGTGCGTCATGAGTAATATTTCATTAAGAAATAATATGATAAAGTATTTTCCATTTATTTTATTTAAAATAAGTTTATATATTATGACCTTTAGGGGAAATGATATAGACTAAATAAATTCATATCCATGGTGTCCTATAGGAAAGTTCAATATTTGGAAATTTAAAGAAAGATAACAAACACAAATGTTGATGGTACTGACATGAAACATGATTTATTAGAGATATCATGATAAAGGGATTATATTAAAAATTAAGAATCTCTATGAGTTATTATGTCATCAAGGCATTAAACTCATTCACTATTGTTTCCATGGGACATTTCTAGATGCTCACCTTGGACATTATTATTATTTACCTAATTCTATTTAGAGAGAGGCCTATAATGTCACACAATAAGTATATCCAGAAACTTAGTCAAATAATATAATGTTATTTATTATTTAAAAAATTGAATAAATATTAATCATTCATGTGGATTGATATTTATTCATGTTTTTTGATCAGATATATTCTATTAGCAGCTATTCGAGAAAATGTTATGTGAGCATAATATTTAATAAATATTTATTTTCTATCTAGTGAATATAATATTTATTTATTTATTGGTGAATAATGAAGTGATATTAATTTATTAAATAAATAGTCATTAGTTAAGGCCTAATAAATATTACGGAGGAATGGAAGACCAAATTTAATGCTCTGTTGAGTAATAATATATATTTAATATTAATAGAATAAATAATATTTAACTTTAATTTGACAGTTAAGCGCATCTCGAGAAATAATAAAAATATTATTATTATATACATGGTGTTCTGTAGGGATTAATTAAATATTAAAGGGAAATTGTTTAATTATCTATTTATAACCCTAGTGGTATATAAACCCAATTAAATTATTTTTCAGGAGATCCAATTCATTTTGTGCTCTATACAATTACAACCATAGAAAATACTCTCAAGCCATAGAGAGCTCCCTCTTAAATAACGCTCCAAAGAATTGAGATTGGTCTTCCTCTAACTTCTACTCTAATGTGTAGAAATATGAAGGAGAATACATTGGAATTGATTCTCAAGGTGATCAAAGGTAGAAAAACAAAGAGATATGATCTAACATGCTAACACCTTAACATTTCTATGACGATGTTTGAAGATTTTTGGAACACATTTGGATCACTACTACAATGAATCTATTCTTTATTCCATCAATGCAACAATTATATGGCATAGATCCATTGTCAATTATATCAATGAAAAAAATAATATCTCGTAAGGTAATTATTTAATTGAATAAATTAATTATAAATAATATGCGATATCCTATGCTTCAATTTTGGTGGTTATCCATTATCTTTAGTGTTTCATTTATTTCCTTCGATCAAGACACTTGTCATTATATAAATCTCAGATTAATGATTACTCCTAAAAAAATAAAACTTTTGAATGACCTATCACACACTTCTTATATGCTTTAAACCTTCATTTTTATGGTTTAAAAAGAACAAGTTGAACATGTTATACATAATTAATGTATGATACTTCATTTTTAGGTTTTGAAGATTTTTTTATTTTATACCATGTCAGTGTTGTAAAAAATAATATTATCCTTCAAATGAAATATGGATAAATCTTATACGATGTGATGTTAATTGAGTTTAATGTGCATGTGTTTTTGTGTGCGTTTAATTTTTATAATGACCATGGTGTCTAAGGTAATTCTATTAATCTATATCTTGAATGATAATAAACTTCACATTTTGAGAAGAATTTGATTTTGCATCTATAAAATATTTTTTTTGAAAATTAAATGTATTAAGAAAAATATTTCCTTTGATATTACAAACATTATAAAAATCATTTTCGAATTTTATTTTAGAAAAATTGTCTCCAAAATAGATATGTTTTAGAAAATTTAGTTTTAAACCATCAACGTATAAAACATATTTTATATTATTTGAATTGAGAATCTAAATTCACCTATACTGGTGATTTTACTTCTTTAATATTCTTTAAAGGTTGTCTATCCTATATTTATTTTTTCAAGATTATTATATTTGGAGGGGTCACCACACATTTTACAAGATAAAGCACTATCCATGTACCACATTTCTTATTTATATTTACTCTTTAGAAATATTTATTATAAAATTATGAAATTATTCTTGTTGGTACCTAGATTTTGGTTCCACATATGATTTCTATGATGGATTGTGGTTTTAATTTTTTTTGAAAACATTTTTAAGATGAGATAAGGGATGAACGATGGATACATTTTAGTTTAACATATCAATAATTTTTTAATTTAATTCACGAATTAGTATTTTTTATTAAAATAATTAAAAACATTATTTAATAAATTCCATTTACAAAAGTGTTCTTTATGGAGGAACATGCATTATTTGAAAAATGAAAAACCATAAAAAATTTTATGGGTTCAAAAGAATAAAAAATTTTATTTTTATTTTTATTTTCATTTTTTTAATTACTCAATAGATATTCTAAGATCATTTATAGTTGATTTTAATTCACTCACATTTAGTTTATCATTATATTTTTATGATAAATCATATTTTCATTGAAATTTTTTACTTTTCTATAAGAACATGATTATACATCTATTTAAGTTCATTGTACTTTATATTATGTTTTTAAAAACCTTATTTAGGTAAAACATTGGAATATTTTTTTATATTAATAGGTTAAGTGATTAGAATAAGTAGAATTTTTAGAGTAGGTTGATTAATTGTATGAGGAGGAAGAAGAGGAGTTTGATTTTACTTAGTTACAATCCTCGACTTAATCCATGAGAAACATAAATATTTCATTGCTTGATTATACTTAAGAGAGAGACTCATCACTTGGAATCCATGTTAAGACCATGAAGGAATTTTTTTCACCACCTTGTTAATATTTTTGATCAAGGGGAAATATGGCCTTTTATGTACAATATTTTTTCATTGATATAATGTTACTTATTTTTCACTTTGATCATCCTCATTTTTAGATCATTGGTAGGATTTTATTATTTTAAAGAATATTTTTACCTCTTTTTATATATGAGTCATTTCTTCATTATTGTAGGAGTGTTTATTAATTTATTTGAAGGATGTTTCCTTTTTATTGTTCACTTTTGTGGCTTCCTTTTTTACATGTTGCATCATTGTGATCTCATAAGTCATGAGATATCCGATTTTCACCTAAAAATATTTTTTATGTCCTTCACTTCTTGTATTATTATCACTTTGGGGGCCTAATTTAATGTTAAATCCCAAAGAATACTTTTCACTATAGTTTTTGTTGAGAATTCATCACTAATAGACATTTTACTATTGAAAATATCAGTAAATCATGTAAATATCTTGGTAATAAATTAAGTTTTATGCTTAATAATGATTTTAAAAATGTTGTTGATACATATAGTTCCAAGTATCCTAAAATTTATTCATTCATTAATGATTTAATTATAGAAATTTTCCAGATTTCAGGAGTAGTTATACAAGTTGAAATTATCTTTAACTGATTACCATCTAAAGAAAAATGTAAAGAATTAATAGAATTATTATTTAGTTTAAAAGAAGCTTTGTCATATGTAGTCCATTTGTATTATGATTAATTATAATGTTTAAGAAAATGCATAGTAATTTCCAAAAAAGGTATTATGTTCTACAAAGTCAAGTGGACATATGAGTTTTCTAATAGCTATAGTTTGTATAATTAAATAAAGGTGTATGACCCATAGAACTTCCTTCAGGGCCAAAATGATTATATGAAAGAGATTTAATTTTAAAAAGATAAAACTTTGAAATAAATTAATACTTTCAAAATTTAAACTAGTTATAAAAAATCTATTATGTGAAAAATAAAAAGATTCCCCTGGATATTCAATTTTCTAAGGGGGTGAAATAGAAAGAGGTGGGTGAATTTATTTTCGAAGAAATTTTTTAACTATTTTATAAAATAAAATAATTAAACATGTATGTATTATCTTTAAATATATTAAAAAATTGAAGAGGGAAGAGAGGAAATAAAAATATTATTATTAGAAGAAAATACAGTTTGGAAATTGAAAACATGAACATTAATAATGTTGTCTAGAAATATTTTATGATAGATAATATGCATTGAATCCCCTCAAGAATACATAAGAGATTTATATTTCACCTTTTATATTAAGAGGATACCATGTACCAAAGTATAAGAAATAATCCCTTGGTTCTAATGGAGTCCATGAAAAAAGGGTCCACCTTTGTTTTTAATCGAGGCTAAGATCTAAGATCCCTTACATTTATGGTGGAGATAACATAAAGTATAATAAAAAGATGATATATGTTTTTTATAAAAATACTCTACAATGTATCCAATTGTCTCACTAGGATTATTTGAAGAATATGAAATAGAGAGAGGGAAATAGAGAAGGAAAAATAATAATATCCTTTTACAAGATCTAATAATCAAGTAATTGTCTCAAATTAAACGAGGAAAGGAGAAAAAGTAATGAATTAATTGAAGATTAATTTTACTTTTGTGATTTGGATGAACAAAAATATCTTATGAAAAAATAATTTAGGGTTCAATTTAGAAGAAAATATTCATCATATATGTTTGATGATATTCATTAATTAGATCCAATACTCTCTAGGTATCTATTTATTTCATTCACAGGAGTCGAGAGTCTCTAGGCTTGAGTTAATTCTTTAAATATCGAACAAAATTATTTATAAAAAAACAATTAATAATTTTAGAATATTTTGGATTAATGGCATTGGATAGTCATAAGATTCTAGGGAAAGATAGTGAAAATACCATATAATAGAACATCTATCTAAATCCCAAGGGGTAGCTGGTGAGATCCACTGACTAGTTGGTGGACCTGACAGAGTTACAAGAGCTATTTCATGAACTTCCGACAGTTCAATGTACTTTACCAGCTAGTCGGTAGACTTGGTGAGTGAGCTCCTTAGAATTTTCCTTCTAAGATTACTTTTATGGAACTTTTTGGAACACTTTTTACCTAAGAAGATATCTAAACAATATACACATGTCATTCCCAAAAATATAAATTTTTTAATCAACTTAGTGGTTGTGATCATAAAAACACATCAGATGTTAAACTATTAGAACATGGTCGAAACTCGATATGAAATCCTACCCAGAGTGATATTTTATCAGTCAGAATTCTGTATTATACCTTAATGTAAATTATAGGGTGTTGTTGAATATTTATTTTTAAAAATTTCCTTTAGTGATTGAGTTTTTTTTATAGATCATATTTTATAAGTTAACATAAGTGATGATGTATAGATCTAGATATATTGTAAAAAATGAATTTTCCTTCTAGAATTTGTTGAATAATGTGGGGTTGGGTTAAGTGGTTTCCTAGTTTACACATGTTGACTTTAAATGATTTCTTGTGATCTACTTGTTTATTTTTATTGAGTTAATATACATATATGATTTTGTAGGTAGGGTATACTTTTGGTGGTTCCCAACTAAGTTTTATGATCATACCATGAACATTCACTATATTTCATCTGTATACCTTATTTACTAAGTTAAGGTAAAAGCATATACGAGGGTCTTAGATGGTGTAGCTTGATATGTGTTGGGATACATGTCTATATAAATACATGGGAATTTCAATTATCTATCCACTATTTTTTTTGTATTTTTTGGATTATGTACATGGTTGATTGGGTTAGTGATCATTAACATGAATGATTGTAGGTCATAATCATACATATCTTTACATGTCATGTTAAAAGAACATTTTATTGATGGTAATATCTAAGATGAAATTCATTGATCTTAATTTTATTTGTTTATAAACTATTATCTATATTTTAGAATATGTGATGATACTAATAGTATAGTCTCTCTATGTTGGTTTTAGAATCTTGATGGTAGTTGGTAGCCATTAGAATATGAGGGTTTTAACATTAGTTCATATATCAACCAAGGTTGAGCTGGGAGGTGGTTATCTAGGATGTGGTGTTACATAATTATTTCATAAAAAAGTATTTTGGCACACCCTTATACAAAATGAATGGTGTTATATTATAAATTTATTAATTAATGTTCCATCTCAAATGTTATATGATTCATGATTTGGAGAAAGTAGTAGTAATTTATCCATTAATTATTTAGAGGATTTATATATATGGACTGAATAATGATATATATATATATATCACTATATATTAATTCATATATTCACATAGATGTGATTGAACATGTGATAATAGATATGGTAAAAAAAATTCATGGATTATGATTACTAAGAGAATTATTATCCTAAGAATCATTCAAGGTGGATGATCCTTTATGCACAATGGATTATGTTAATTTTTATATAATGGATTGAAAGATACATAATACAAATTGAATTTTAATTGATTGAAATGGTAATGAAGTGTAAAGGTTGAAATCATTCATTTCAAAAATTATTGCTCCAGAATCTACTTATGCTATGATTAGGGTGGTGAAAAAGAATTATATTGTTAAATAATTAAAAATAGATTGTGTTATCAATTTTATTATTGTAAATTATAAAATTATAATATTCATAAATTGAATACTTTTCCCTTAATTTCCATAATTAATAAAGAAGTTATTGTATAATGCTCATAGATCATCCTTATCCATTCATCATGGGTGTGAAAAATGTATCATGATCTCAAGTTGAGGTTTTAGTATACAAATTAGAAACAAAATATTATATATTATAAAAAAATAGAAGAAATTTTTAGAATGGGGGTAGAAAGATACTCCATATATTTCAAAAATTATCTTCTTTAAATAAATTCCATGTATTGAATATATTGTCTTATAGAAAACAGTATAAAATAAGTACAATGAATTATTTTATTAGGGAATAACATTATAACATGATATATATTACAAAAATTATAATAAATATACATGAAACATAGTTATAAAAAATTACTTGAGGAATAAATCTACTCATAAATAAAAATATTATTAATGTAAATTCATAAAATATCCATAATTTTAACAATGGAATGAAGTAATTTTTTTAAAAAAATATTATAGAACTTTTGAGAGTTAAATAAAAAAATCCATTAATGTAATAATAAATATATATTTTTGATATTTTTTTGGATTAAAAAGGGAAATATGGGAAGTATATGGGCTTTGGGAAAATATATAGTAATTGGGAATATATATAGATAATGAGGTGTATGGATAATATTATCCTGGGTTTAATATCCTTTTATAAAAATAATTAAATTTTAGAAACCATATATATTATATAAATAATATGTAACTAAAATCTATTATTGAATTAAATAATGATAAAAAATCACAGAGTAATGATTTATACCAAAATAATTATTTTATTTATTAAATATTTTATATTTAATTTAGAAATAAAAAATCCACATATTTATAAATTGAATTTTAAAAAATAAATACTATATTTAGAATCTTGGGGTACATTTTAGTTAAGAGGATAGATTTCATTTTTTTGTAAAGCAATAATCTAATGGGTTGATTAGTGAATTATATTAGTAAATAATAAAAATTTTATGATATTCAATATTTTAAAAATAATATATAAAAAATAATAGTCAATATACAATTTCATTAGTGATTAAATATAAGGAACCAACATTAAACTATTAAAATTATTGTGTCTTTATACAAGAATTAATTTTCTTACATTCTGAATTATTTTTTAGTTTTATATTTTTATAGAATTTGGTCATTATCATTATATTAATATGAATTACATCATAAAGAAGAAACTTAAACTTAGTATCATTTTCTATCACAAAATAAAACATTTAAGATAAATTTTTTTTCATGAAACATCTTTAAAATTTTGATCTTCACCTCATCCTTCTACCAAAAAATACTTAAAACCCTCCAAAAAGAATTTTAAATGTGGGATGATCTTGCAAATTATATATATGGAACATAAAAATAATGAAAGAAAACAATTAGTTCATGGTTACTCATAAAAAACATCCTTTATAAAAATAATCATTTGTCTGAAAATAAATACTTTATTATCCAAGAAATCATCTTCTCTTCCCAATGAATTTCATAAATAGTTTCATAATAAATATTAAAAGAAAAATAACACTCAATTTTGTTCATTTAAATCATGAAAAATTCATCAATAATTTTTTATAAAGTTATACAATTAACCCACAAGAAGAATTGAATACTTTTCATTAAACATAAACTCATTAGATTACCTTATAAAATCATACTATTTCTATAAAAACCATATAAAGAATAAATAAATAATGTAGATAACCCGAGGCATAATTTTCATATCAGTCTTACATATGGAGTGACCATCACAGTTACAAATAGAATAACCCTCATAGGTACACATGGAATAACCATCACAATTTCACATGGAATAAATAACATGGTTACACATGGAATAACCTGCATGGTCAATATGAAAACATAAATGATTTATATGGATTTCATAGTACCACACATCCTTGGTTTATAACGAAACCACTTATCCTTGGTTTATAACAAAACCACCCATTATAATATTAATTCCCAAAAACCATAACATAATCATAACATCTAAATGTAGTAAATTGAATACATAAAACTCATATTTTTTTTAAATCATAGGAAAAAATTTACAAATATTGAAATATTCATTCTATTTTAGAAACCCATTTTGAAAATAACTTGATCATAAATAAGAGTTTTTATTAGAATTAAACCAATAAGGTTACAAAGGAATTCAAATATCGAATAAAATTTATAGTGGAAGGATAAGTCATTGTCACCATATAAATTAAAATAAAACATTCCATTTTTCTGTTGTAAATATTGTTAAAACATTTCATACAGAATACGTAAAAATATTCCTTTTGAAATCATATTAATGAAAGTAAAAAAGAAGCAAAAAATTTTCCTTTATAATTAATCTATTTGAATGTAAATAAATTTATAAATTCATAATAAAAATATTTTCATTGAAGAAATTAAATTGGATGGGAAACATTATAAGATGATTTTTTTTAAAAAAATATAGCTCGTCACCTCAAGTCCAACTCATCTTGTATATTACCTATCTTCCTAATATTTTTTTAATTATTTAATTTCATAAAAAAATTATTCATGTTCATTATTCCTTTTAATTTTATTTGATACTATTTTATACACAACTACATAATCAATTTAGTTGAGGTCATATGTTTTGAAAATATTCAGATCATATGTACAAACTGACATCAATCATTTAAAAATGGTCAAGGTTCTCATTATTCCATAAAATAAAAAAAATAAATAAAAAACATGAAATAATTATTTTTTATGAATAAATTATAATTCAAAAAAAATCCATGAAATAATATTATGATAAATGAACAATGTTACAATCATGGAGATGGTAGGTCATATGTACGCATGACTAATGTTTTTTTTCAAAGATCATTATGTAATCATGGAAATTATTATTATTTTTTAAAAATTTATACTTTCTTCATAAATAAAATATTATTTCATTAAATATAAATATATATTATCCATGTTCTATGGTGATGAAAAATGAATCACTTCGTTATGTAGAGGTTGTAGTCCACTTGTATGCAAGAACAGAATTATCGATTTTCAATGAATGGAATGTAAAAAAATTTCAATTATATATTCTATTTTAATAATGAAAAGCATGAAATTAATATAATATATATTCATTGAATCCACTATTATAACCATAAATTATAGGATGTCATGAAAAATGAATTATATCAGTTCATGAGGTGGTAGTCCGCTGCATACAAGAATGTTGGTTTCATTTCCTATTTGATGTAAAAGGAGGTAGATTTATGTGATTCCATTCAAAAAACAAAAAATCATAGTATATGGAATATATTGATTTTATTATATTATATTTTTTTAATAAAATTTGAGTTTTATAGAAGACGAAATAAAAATAAAAGGCTTGGTTAAGAACTATACCTCTTCTTCGACTAACCTCATAATGTTTAGAGAAAAAACATTTCCTAGGTTGGTTTTATGATCAATAAAAGGCCTCTAGGTCATGGGTATGGATGTGAGTAAGAGATTTTTGAAGGGTTTGGCTGAACCAAAAGGGTTTTTATGTGTCATGAAAAGATTATTGGAGGTTCCCTTTTAAATGAGAGTGGAGGGTAACTCTTAGAATTTCACAAAGTAAATAATTAATATAAATTACTTTTTATATTTAAATGGATATAAATTGACAATATTAGAATAAAATATTAGTATTAGTATACTTACATTAATTTAATTAAATTGTTTAATGTTTATATTTTATTTTTACCCATATCCTTTTGTTTTAACCATATATTCACAATGTTTACAATTACCATAGAATTAAAGATTTTACTTTTTAGGGGTAAAAAATGTTTATATAAAAGTGAAATTAGACTATAGATGGATCAATGTTAATATTAAAAGTAATATTCCAATAATGTGGAGGAAAAAAATATTATTTTCATTTTTAAATCATTTCATAAAATATTATTTTTTATAAAATAAAATATATGTGAATTTTAGAATAATTAACTTAATTTGACTTTTAAAACTATATAAAAACAATAAAATAAAAAATTTATTCATTGAAAACTATCTAATATTTCATTTGTATCTAAATTTTTTTGGAAAAATATAATTATTTCAAATTCATTATACTTTTAATTTTTTTTAATTCCATTATTTTATTCAGCTATTTATGGAATAAATATTGTATCAGACTTGTTTAGGAATTTAAGTTAATTATTTGACAACAAAAATTTATAAATAAATCACCATGATAAAGAAAAAGTAAATATATTTAAAATGAATATTTATAACTGAACATAGCTTCTTTTATTCCCAATTTCTCAAATTTAAAGATAGTTATGATAATGAAATTTTTCTATTTTTATTATATAAAAGATTATAATGGTCAAAATCATGGAAATGTGAAAAAAATGAAACATATTTTAATTCTAAATTATTATGGAGGAAATATAGTCATAAAATAAAATCAAAGAATGTGTTAAGGGTTACTTTTTAGTCTTTATCACATTATTTTTATCCTTAATTAACCCATGTCACCTTTATCATTGTAACATCATTTACAATAATTACTGTTCATAAAGAATAAATTTCAAAAGATTCATATTTTACAAATATTTATTTTATTATTCATGATTCAAAACATACAATATGAAGAATTTAGTTTAAAATGTTACCCACAAAATGATATGCAAAATAGTTTTTCATAAAAAATTCCTTTAAAGTATAAAAAATGTTTTTATATTAAATATAAGTAAAAAATTAATTCCAAATGCTATAATTGGACCATTTTCAATAAAAAGTGACTATTTAATGTTTAAAACAAATAAAAAATGTAATTTTAATTTATAATTTTTTTAAAATAAAATATAGTTTTTAATAAAATTAAATATTTTTTACTATTAATTATAAAATAAACATTTTCAGAAAAATATCATCAATTCACTATAAGATAATTTTGAAAATATATTTTCAAAAATTATATCTTTTTTATATAATAATATTACCAAAATTTTCATAAATTCATTATATTATCCACTCACAAAAACATGATAAAATCATTTTTGAAAAAAACATATATTTGAAGTATAATATGACTTTACTCAATAATGAGTGATTATTAACTACAAAATTTTCAATATATTTGTATTGAGTAAGACCATTATATATATTTCATAAATTAGTTTTTCCTATTCATACCAATCAATTTAATGACTAGTTAATAAAATTCAGATAAAATTAATAATATTTCATGGTTTTTTAGCTCTTTGTTGCTTTTCATATACGTTATTAAACATAGTTTTATTTTTAAAAATGTCAATGTGTTACATTCTCTAACCTAATTAATAAATCATGTCATCATAATTTGAATAATATCTTGGTAATCAATTTTTTTCTTTATTAAAACACCTTTTTTTTAATTTTGATATCATAAAAAAGGGTTAATAAAATTCTCTCTTGAAAAATGGAAATAAAAATATAATCTGGAATAACACAAAACTTGATTTCCTAATTCAAAAATATTACCGAGAAATAAAATTATAAAATAGAATAATATTTTACAAATAATTAAAGAGATTTGTAGAGATAAATGATTACAAGAATATGAATAATCAAAAGATATTGAACGAACACAACACCATTAAAATGAAGAGTTTTGAAAAAAGAAAATTCATTCATTAGAAATGAAAGTTATAACATAAATTTTATGTTTCAAAATCAATTTCAAAGAGTTTATGAGTTCCTTTACTCTCAATATGATGAAAATATAGAGATATACTTACTTGATAACATTAATTTTATCCTTTAATAATTTCCCTCCCCGATCTCATTTTTTTCCAAATCATGAGTATTAAAGATAAATTTTTTATTCTTGAAGCTATAAAATCATCTTCCAACATATCAAATATTTACATAAATGGATAATAAGACATTACTGAAATATCTAGACATTAACCAAAACCAAAATGATTAGAACAAGGTAATATAATTATAAAAATGAATAAAACGTATTAAGATAAAATACAACATTAATCACCAAAACGCCATCAATGACACCCAAAGTTCAATATAGGTATTTTGATAATTAAATGAACTTAAACTTCTTATAAATATTCTATAATATGATTTAAACCTAATAATTAAAAGGATTTTATCATATTTTTTTACAAGATTAATTTAACATTTATCTCTCATTATCATTAGTTGCTCATAATGTCATATACCGAAACTAATATATTCCATAATCATATAATTTAAAAAATATCCTAATAATTTCCACAAATAAACCAAATCCCCATAAAAATATATTTAAATCATATATCCTTATGAAATAAACTTTTACCTTTATTCCATGAATAGAAACCCAGAATGTTATATTTCTCTTAATCATGCCTGGTTTCAAAAAATGAAAAAAAATCACCTAATCACCAAATCACTTATCAATCCAATGGTTAACTCAATGATAAATAAAATATGTTCCAAAAATAAAATTAATCATTATCTATCACATAATTTTAAAAAATTCATACTGACCAAGACATTATAAAGGAAAGTGGTAGGCATTCCACTATTTTTTCTCTTCTCTTGTGGGTTCTAGCCCCATGACCTTATCAGACGTGACAAGTTTTTTTTTCTAAAAATATATTAATAAATTAAAATAAAATTCCAAAAAATATAACTAATATACTCAAAAAAATTATTAACCATGAAATCATAATTAATCCTCAGAGGTTTTCTATACAACTCATTTTTTCTAAAAATTTAATTAATAATAACTCACTATTATCAAAAATATATTAACTCAAAGGATTATTTAAGACATTATCATATGTCCTTAAATTTGTTTCTCAAACAATTATCACCTTTTCGCTACATCACTTTTAAATTTTAATAATTTTATCTAATATATAACTCCAAATTTGAAAACAAACTATATAATATAATATTTCATAATTCTCATAATAAAAAATACCTAATTCAACTTATTTCTTAAACTCTTAACCATGCTTTCTCATAGTATTCAATGAGATGAGATATTTCATTATTGTTACATCGAAATAATATAAAGATACAAAAGAGTGGGGAGGGGGGGGTGAATTGTGTGTTTTTGATAATTAAGACTGATTCTGGATTTTAGATTTCTTTGAGATTTAATTGGATATGCATCATTATCTTATGTAATCAATTTTAAAAATAGATAAATATTAAAGAAAAAAACCAACTTTTTAGTGTTTCTGGACACAAAGATCCCCTATTCCACTCCACAAACACTCTCTTTGCGAGCTTGGTGATTTTCACTAGAAATGTTCTCTTATCAAAAGACCTATAAACAAAAATAGAGTGCTAAAAATTAACAAATTACAATAAGGATTGCAGATACTTGTGGTTATTTTACAGGGAAACATATATCCACAACTCAGTATAAGAAGCTAACACTTAACCATGACTGAGTACGAGAAGCCAAAACTCTAATAAATGAAAATATTTTTATTTGATTGAATTTATGAGTTATTGATCAAAATTGCAACAAAAACGACAATATATATATATTCTTATTAAGAGATGAATGTATTCAAGTAAGTAAAGATTTAGAGATATCCTAGTTGTAAATGATCTCTAATAAGAATAACAACTAACAAACAACATTAGTTAAAAAATAGTACGAGGTTGAAATATTTATATCTTGAAAGTGTGACCTATTTGGAAAATAATTGTGTTGTTCAATATTTTTAGCAGTTTTTTTACTAAAAATATTTTCAGAAAAATATTTTCATATATAAAATTTATGTAAAGTGAAAATAATATGGTCAAATATTTATAACATAAAACTTTCTCTTGGTTGAGTAGGTCCAAGAATGTTTCTTGATAGATCACAATAATTCAAATTTAAATCATTTAAGAGAGTCATAACATCCCTTAGAAGTAGTAATGATTTAATCCATTGAATACGATTCTTTAAAATAATCATAACGAGCCTTTGAATTTGCCAAAAAATATATTTAAAATGATATTTACTTCCATCGAGACCATTGAAAAAATAACAGATAATATCTTTAATTAAAACTCTGTCATTGAATAGTCAAACATAGGGTTCCTCCATATAATGAAAAAACACAAAAAATAGTGTTAAAAATGTACATTTTAATACATAATTAGGGTTAATGTACCATACGTTTGTTTCCTCAAACATAGGGTTGATTCTGAATGTAAGGTTTCTTAACCAAACATTCCATTTTCTCAAACATAAGGTTCCATCAAAACGTAGGGTTGATTAACCATAATTTCATGATATCAGAGGGTATATGATCCATATGAATTGTTTCAAATGCAGTTTATTTTAATTATGTTAGAGTTGAACATGTAGGGTATGATAAGTGTTTATAGAATACATTAAAATGTTTTTCAAACACATTAACAAATATTTCTCCCAAATCAATATCTTGAATACAAATATAGAATAAATATTTCAAAAAATATTAATTTCCTGCATTTCACGTGAAATAATTTCATTAGTAAAAAAAATAATGGTATTTTTGAGCATCAAAATCAATATTATTTATAGAGTATTTTCGAGACAATAAATTCCCAAAAATCACTATTTTTTATGATCAAAAAACCGATAACTAAATTTTCAAAAAATATTGGAATTGTAAAAACTACATTTTATTAAAAAAAAATTAACGTTTCATAGTATTATTTCGATGGATTCATAACAGATGTATATAGAATTTTGTGTTTACCCAATTTTCACCCCCTCCATTTGATATAAAAAAGAAAGTATTTTAAAATGGATTAAAATACATTCAATATTGCACACTACTGTATATAAATGATATACTATACTTTATAGAAAAATTAAACTTGTATTCTTGAAGTATAATTGAACAAAAATAATAATAAAAATGTAGATCAATACATTTAATTTTTATTAAAATATGTTTGTGAATACACTAGAAATTTTTCTTAAGAAATTTTTAAAAATTAGGGCTGGATGATTGTGAAGGGGACGGTGTAGAATAGATTTCAGGTACTAGTGAAGCTTGATTAGCCTAAAAAAGTTTATTTACCTCTTCCATCTTTCCTTGTAAATTTTATAAAAGGTTTTCATCCAATTATCTTATCAAAATTATTGAATTCAGACCCACTTTTAAGCTTTCAATCAGATTTAAATATAGAGAGTCATGCTGATTTTACTCTATCTACAGAAAAATTGTAATCTTATCATTTAACCAATTAAGAAGAATCCTGATTCCTTGTTCACAAGTGGTTAACTTTTTGAAAATATATATTTTATTATCTAACAACACATTCATTGGTGTACTATTATACTGAAGATATTGTAGTCTTTCATTCATATCAGCCATCACTAAAGTAATTTCTTGGAATCATCTAACTAAACCTGGAGAAGTGAGTGTGAGAGAAGTAGAATATCTAGACTAACTAAAAATTTCTTTTATGGATTCGAAATAAATTCCCAAATACCATATAAAATATGTGAAATTTGTTTTGGAAAAAGATTATGATTTTAGTTTTCCAAAATGGTCTTACATTTCTCATTGAAAAGCATCAAAATATCTTCTAGAGATTGAATTTTCTATGATATTATGTAGTTGAGTATGACCAGATTCAAATTACTCTCTATGAATAATTTAATTTATTTAATATTCCAAATAGTTTATTTTATCCACTAACTCACATTGAAAACTAAAATAATATTCTTTTATATTTTTGAATTGAGAAAAAAATTCTTCAATTTTATTGTTCAAATAATCATGAGATTTTTCATCACGAACTTCAGATGGTTTTTCTCTGCAACCAAGGATAAATATTTTTCATTATTGGTCTCACTATATATAGAAAATATAACTTCAATAACCAATATAAACTCATTAGGTTGAAAGGTTTCTTTTTCCTGGGAATCAACTATAATATAAATTTATTGATTCTAGACTGACATTTTAGTGTCATCCACTACTTGTTGATATTTATCTTCTCTATGATAATTTATTGTTCTTATTATTTAGAATGAGTTTGTTGAGTCTGATTTACATAATTATTTAAAGCATCTTTCTCTTATCTATTTATTGGATTATTTTTTGGTGGTACTTCTTCACCAGTTATATTAACCTCTAAATTTGTTTGTTTAATTATAGTTTCTTACACTGTAGGTTCATCCCTATTTATAGGCTGGATGACAAGGGTCTCATAGATTGGTTCTTCCATATTTTATTCAGGAGATGGAAGGAAATGTATCAGTAATTCTTGCTAGATGCATTTTTTCTAATTTTTCATCCCATTGGTTGAATTTCATCACCTCTTCTTGATTCTAAAACTTTTTTTTTAATCTAGATCGTAGCATAAGATCCGAAAAATTTATTTCTCCCCTATGAGAAACAGAACTACATACTTGTTGGTTTTATGCACCAACATGTAATTGATTTCCTTGAGTTGTACTCCAAATGTAACCTATCTTTCTAAGAGTTCCATCATTGAGAATGTTGGTATAATTACATTTTGTGATTATCATTATATCCCTAATCAGGCCTTTTTGATGTAGCAGTATTGAAATTATCCTTTCGTAAGGATAAAAAGACATCCTTTCCTCCTCTTAGAAACAGTGGTGCATATACCTTAAAATTTACCTTGGGAAATTAAAGTTTACATCACTCATCATAAAAAACATTATATTTTTATATAAAGAATATTCTCAAGTTCAATAGTTCTTAGAATTATAGATGATTGAATAAACATGACCAATTCTATCTGTTTAGTGTCAAGATCCTTAATAGACTTTTTTCTTATCCTGGGGGATCTGAAGAGAAATGAAATAATATCCTTTTATTTATATTCTTGGTTTCTTATTGACAAAAGATCAAAAATGAAAAAGCCCTTTATAGAGACTCTTAAAAACATTGGCAATTTCCACCAAAGAGAATGAAAATTCCTCATGATAAATCATAGAAACAACGATATCTTCTATGTCTCTAAAACTATAATTATAATTTTTGAAGAACTTTTTTACTTATATATCAAAAATAATTTTTTTCCATAAAAAAGTGTTTTTAAAAATTAAAAATCTAAGAAATTCTTCAAAAGGATATTTTTCTGATGGATCCATTAGAAATCAATTAAAATTCCTTCAAGAATATTTCTGTAGGTAATGATTTTCTTCATTCATCTTTGTTCACCTTCTTCTATCAACAATATTTTTGAGAATCTGAGGGTTTGAGGGTTTCAGATTCTAGGGGTTTGAAGGAAAACAAGATCTCTAAAAGGAGGAAGGGTTCAAAATTTTAGGGTAAAAAGTGAACAAAGAGCGATGAAGAGTTTTCTAATGGTTTTGAGTGATGTGGTGTGGTTTCTTGATCCAATTATGTAATGTAATCTTTAATTTTTTATTTTGAAAATATGAGATTTTTTAAAAATCAAAATCAATCCTTTATTTAAATAGTAAATAAAATAATATTAACAAAAATAAAATAAAATTATTTACATAGGAATTAAAAAAATAAATCAAAAAACATTTATTTAAAATTAAATATTCCTTGCTACCCCTTAATAAAATCAAAACATGTTGTGGGATGTGGTTAAATAAAAATATCAACAATTTGATATTTAGTATTTACAAATTCTAAAGATATATATCCCTTTTAAGAAAACAATCTCTTATAAAATGACTTCTTATATCAATATTCTTGGTTATTGAATGACTTATTGGGTATTTGGAAATATTAATTACATTGGTATTATCACATAAAGTAGGTATATTATTAAAATTGAGTCCAAAATATGGTTAGGTGTGTTTCATACACAATAGTTTCACACAGAAACTGCTAGCAGATATATATTATACCTTGGCTATTGAAAGAAAAATTGAATGTTGTTTCATAATCGACCATGGTACTAAATATTTTCCTAAAAAGAGATAGGTTCCAGAAGATCCTTTTTTATCTAATTTACATCCTCCAAATTCATAATTTGTATATGAAATTAAATTAAAATCAAATTTTTTTGGATAAACTAGAGATTAAAAAATAGTACCTTTTAAATATCTAAAAATCAATTTAGGAGTAGTAAGATGGGATTATTTTCAATTTGACTAAAATCTAGCACTTAGACATACATAAAACATTTTTTCTCATATGCTAGCAGTAAGATATAGTAAACTGCCAATCATACCTCTGTATAACTTGTTGTGAACTGGTTTTCCTACTTAATCCAAATCATGTTTCACATTAGTATACATAGTAGTTGTGTATGTCATGCTATTTGAAAGTCTATTTTTTTCAATAAATCAATAATATATTTAATTTTATTTAAAACATTTCCATAATATTTTTGATAAATTTTAAATCATAAAAAGAAATTCAATTGTACCATCATACTCATTTCAAATTCATTTTTCCTAAGATTTGAAAAATCATTACAAATCATTTTATTTTTTGATCCAAAAAAATATCATCAAAATAAATTTTCAATACTAATATATTAGAGAAAAAAAGTCTCTTAAAAATAGTAGGATCTTTAAATCCCACAAAAAATCAATTTTCCAAGAAAAAATATCTTAATCTCTCATACAAAGCTCTAGGTGCTTGTTTAAGAACATAAAGAGCTTTAGTGAGTTTAAAAATAGAATTTTTTAAATGAGTATTTTCAAAACTGGCTGGTCGTTCAATATAATATTCCACCATTAAATATCTTTTTAAAAAGTAAGAGTTAACATCTATATGATATAATTGAAAATTCATATGAGATGCATAAGCTAGAAAGATTCTTATTGTCTCTAATCTAGAAACCGGTGCAATGGTTTCATCATAATCTATCCCTTATTCCCAATTGTATACTTTTCCTACTAGTCTATCTTTGATTTGGGTAATAACCCCTTGATCACCCTGTTTATTCCTAAAGACCAATTTAGTTCCAATTAATGGATAATTAGCTGGTCTTTCTATGAATTCCCAAAATTATTTCTACTGATTTATTTGAGATCTTCTTACATATCTATTAACCAATTTTCTCTATTTAATGATTATTCTATATACATAGGTTCCCATTGTGATAGAAAATCATAAAATCAACTAAGATTCCTAAATTTCTCCAAGTTCTTACTCTTCTGTCAATATTTCCTATAAAAGTTTCTAAAGGATGATTTTTTAAGGTTCTAGACTGTCTAGTTAAGACACTTTCAGGTTCTTCTATGTCATGTTCTTCTACACTAGATTAAATTTCAACATTTTTTTAAAAACCACTCTTAGGAGTTTCAAGATTCATATTTTCAAAAGAGTAAGTAATATCATTTGTTTGATCATTACTTTTGTAAAAAGGGACAATTTCATCAAAATTCACATGAACTGATTCTTCAACAGTCCTTGACTTTTTATTATACACTCTATAGGCTATATAAATATCAGAATATCCTTAAAATATTATTTCATCATCCTTTGGATTGAATTTACCAATTTGTTTCTTATTATTTAAGACACACACCTTACATCCAAATACATTAAAGTATTTTATTATAGTTTTTATGTTATTCCAATGTTAATAGAGTTTACATTTAATAATTAGTCTTATTAAAACTGTATTCATTATTTAGAAAAGTTTATTTGAAAATTCTACCAAAAAATAGGTGGGAAAGAGTATGATCCTGAAAACTTGTAAGGGGAAGGAAAATAATCCCACAAATTTGATGAAGGAATAAGACACATGATCGATTGAAAATTTTATAAGAAGAGTTAATAAATCGAATTTAGAAAAGGACCAATGTGGTCTGCGTACTCATTTACGAGAATGGTACACAAATGGCATTGACTATGAATTGAATGACATGTGGACAACCTACAAAATTCCGGCCCGCAAGGCACTTTCCAGTGATCCAGGCAGTTCATGGAATAAATGAGAAATGATGCTGATCCCTTATGATCCACATTGTTGGAGGAATGGAGGTGGAGAAATTCAAATTTCTAACCATGACCCTGCAAACCATTTCATTGGTGAAAATATGATGGAGAGGTACACCCCTACACACTATCCCCGTAAATGCATTTTTTGAACAAGGAAAGTCCAGTGGCATCCCGTGAACTACATCGTTCGTGGGATTTAGGTGTTGATTTACACCACCACGAACCGAAGCCCCACAAATCACTGTCAACAGAGTTGTCTACGAGCCAGATGATTTCCCCATAGGCTTTCACAAAAGGTTCTATGTGAACCATAGATACAACATTCTTAGAACTCTATAAAAGGAAACCAAGGGGAGCCAAAAAGGATATAGAGGAGAAACTTTTTAGAGAGCTTGGAGTCTATAGATGAAAGATTTTGAATACAAATTATCGATGAAGTACAGAAACGTGAAAGGTTTATAGTAGGTATAAATCTTCCATGAACCATAAAAATAAGTAATCATAATAATATGGGAAAACCGAGAACCTAATTGGAGAACCAAAAACCATACTCCCTTCATGGATGAACATCCTATGAACTATAGGACTAATGCCCCTTATTTAATCTGGTCTACCGTATAACACATCACAATGTGAACGAAACCCTGCCCTGTGTATCATTTCGCCACATGGATTAAATCCAGTGCCACATACCACCATGGTATGTGGACAGAATCCAAGGTTGTGTACCACTAAGGTACGCAAACCACATCCAGGTCTATGTACCACCTCAGTACATAGATGGAATCTAGGTTCGTGTACAACCTCAGTACACAAACAACCCCTCCACCCACATAGAAATGCACCATGAAGAGGGTACCCCACCCCACATGAACAAGTGGTATGTTGAATGGGGTGCCTTTTTGATTTCTGAGTTCTAATCCTGATCATGACCTTCTATTTCTGTCACATCCTCCAAATCCCCTCTGTTAACCAGTCCATCGATATCAAGACAAAGCCTATTCCAAAGCCACGAGACCTGTATGATAAAGCCATCAGGTTCATCAACACATCCTTATTAGTTTACATAGTCATGGTAAATGGATTCACGTGGGTAATCCTCTCAAGGGTGTAGACCCAAAGAATGTCTACATTTATATTTCCATGGTAACCTAAGGCTCAACCTTGGAATACTCATGTGAACCTCCCTGTTCTAGGGATCAAGGGTAATCAGTGGATTTTCTATTCAATAAGGGACAATGAAAAGTCAAATGGATCAACCTGTTTTCCCCTTTGATGAGGAGTAGTGCCTTTCCCCTTTCCCAGAAATCATCTCAAGGCACTCTCCCGGAGGTAAGCCCCTAACCTTTCCACAGGAGGTGGTTCTCTATCCCCTCTTAGGCTTGGCCCGGGACATGTCTATGTAGACTTCTAAATGTGACTATCCTAGATATCAAAACGGGTGAGATTTGACACATTCAATTGCACTCTCTCTTTCATTGAGCTGTTGCACCAGCCTCTTATTCCATTATCCTCATTTTCCATTAGCGGAGAAGGAAAGGCATGTGGTCTTTTGAATCTACCGCTTCCTCTTGTTTCTCACACCGAGCATGACTCATGCTGGATTAGAGGTTAACTATGACCACAAAATAAATCACATATTTCAATGAACTATGAGAACTCTGATTCTTACTCTAACCAGGATATTTAGGATGCCTGTCTGAAGGCCTGAGCTCAAGTGGGAAGCTTCCATGCATAAGACTCACCCTAATGAACTATGATAACTCGGATGCCTTCTCTAACCAAGATACGTAGGATATATATCTTAAAAACCGAGATCAAGTGGGATGCTTCCATGCATAAGTCCCACCCCATTAGACTATGAGAAATCTAATTCCTGCTCTAAATAGGATACATATGATACCTTCCTAAGGCCTGAGCTCAAGGGACATTCTTCTTACAAGTCATCCCATAAAATTACACTAAAATCATTAGGGTAGCCTCTTCATAAGTAACCCTGACTTATTTATCTATAATGATCAGCTCCCATGCATAAAACCCAATCATGCCCCACAAAAGGCCTCATTGAAGGTGTAAGTCCAACACAAATAGAACTACATGGGATCTGATTCCTCTCACGAGGATATGTAGGAATCCCATCTCATGGGTTGGAACCCAACATCAAAACAATGCACAATTAGTTACTATCTGTCAGGACATTCTGTCCACCCTGGTATGATGCAAATCGGGTTGAAACAAAAATAGTGAACCTGATGTGAATGCTTAACCAAGGTGGAAATATTATCACAACATAATCCCCTTTCATCCAAAAAGCAAGTGGGGCAAACAAGATCATCAATTATGCATGTGATCATGAGATACTACTTTGATAGTGTTTTTCTATCTGTATATTTCATATATATATTATAAGTATTTTGTAGATCTCTCTTCGATCCAAATAGAATCCCAAAAATTTTCTCAAACACGAAAGTCAGTGACCACACAGGTAGCCGGTTGCCCAACAAAGAACATAACTCCCTTACCTACCCAAAATCTTCATTGATGGGTTTCGAACACATTGATCAAAGAGAACTATCAAAATGATACCCTCATTATGGTTGATGTTGCAAGGTAGACCCTATAATTGGTGAAATATCTCCAGTGTCTTGTTCAACCATGGAAAAAAATACAGGAGAGGTAAACTCCACTAGCTATCTCAAATTATTTCAGGAGCCTTTCACCAAAATGTGACAATGAATACCTCCCTTATCATAGAGTGGAAGATGAATTCAACACCAATGAACTCATTCCAGCTACACAGGAACCTCGCTCAAGGTCTCCTGTCATAGGACATTGCCACCATTGATGTAAAACCCAATATCCTTTCTTTGAAGAGGATCCCATGCTGAGGGAACCTGCTGAAGTCCAATGGACATGGGCCACTCTGGCTGCCCACCGAGGGTGGAAAATGCATGACCAGGAGAAGGTTATCACCCTAGTTCTTGAGGAGGAGGTCCACCACACAAACACAATGGAATATAACGAGCATGCATACAATTCCTCTACTCCAGCTAAATCTCATCACAGAAATATGGTGACAATCTACGAGTGGATGCATATCCTTGCTCACTCTTATGAGTCACACCATAGAAATAGGGTGGCACAATATGAGAAGATTCACATTCCTATGAATTCTCACCACTCCCACCATGAAGATAGAGTGGAAAATTATAGGCAGATACAAATCTATGCCAATGCGCAAGAATCCTGTCATCCTAATAGGATGAAACCAAGCTATAAGTAGGAAAAAATCTCTACCGACACACATGAATCCCTCCATCCCAATATAGTGGAAAACCATGGGTAGTCATATAAAACTATTGATGCATTGAAGCCCAACATTCAAATACAGTGGAAATCCAAAAGAAGATGAAAATTCCTACCTACCACCACAAATATCACCAGTCAAATACGATGGTAAGAAAATATGAGAAGAATAAAATTCCCGCGGATGCACACAAATACCACCAGCCAAAATCAATGGAAACTAGAGAAGACATCCAGTGGCGGACTCGTTCCTCTGTCCAGAAACACGAGAACTCCCAATATCCACTGGAAACCCATGGAGGAATGGAGCAGGCAAAAACACCTACTCTTACATCAAAATGGACATTCATACCCGTTACATCCAAAGAAGCATCTCAAAAAATCTTGGCCATGATGGAGGATCAGACATTTATCCTAGAATATATTCTCTAAACATGTCAAGATGTCATTATGTCAAAAGAAAAAGTCAGGAGTTGGGTATATGATCTCTTCTCTTCGGGTGGGGTGATTCATCCACAAAATCATATAGTCACCCTGAAGCAGGCACAAATCCCTACTATAGTCTAGGAGGGTCGACAAGAATATTACACTATATAAGGAAAAACAAATTGGGAACAATCACCCATTCCAACTGGGGGACACCTATCCAATGTGGTGACCACTCTAGGGTAGACATATACCCCTGCCAAAACTCAAGATGATCGTCGGTGTATCTCAGAGACATCACATGAACCAACCAAACATGGTCCCATATATAAAGTCCTATACCAATAGCAGACATCCCTAGGTGCTCAAAAGAGAGCACCCAAACATTAAAGGCACCAAAGGAAACCTAAAAATAAGGAGCATACTCATGATTCTTCTCTATTAGAAGTTGTCATTCTTGACACCATCAAACATCCATCAATAGAGGCTCAAGATCCTATCTGTTAATTACTAAATTATGGAAGTGGCAGTATCAGTTGCGAAGAACCTCCCTACAATTTCTCTACCACCATATCTGAAGGACCTCCTCAGAGAACCAATAGGGGCTTAATCCTCAGGCTAGAAATGACTGATCACGATATCCTATCTCCTGATGTGGGTTCGGGTATCCCTCCCCTTGAAAAAAATATCAAACAAAAAGAAGATCCTCCCATTGTTTTCATCCGCCCTGATGTCCCCCCCTGGGGTATATACAATAGATATGTTTCTCATTATAGTTAGACATCAAGCTGCGATGGTAGTCCTCTCCATGATGACAATTGCTACGAAGGCCCTCCCTACAGTGAAATCAAGAAATGAGAAGGTCCTCTCCTCACTGCAGTATATCCTGAAGTCCCTCCCTATAATGTATGCTATCAATACACTCCCTGTAGCCATAGTTATGATCTTAGTCCTCTCTATGATAGTAGTCATTGTGAAGTCCCTCCCCTCAATGATGCCAAGAAGAAACAAGGTACTCCACTTATTGCGGTCCCCCTGAAGATCCTCCCCATGGTATACATAGAATAATTTCTCTATATGACTAGACACTAATCAATGATGGTAGTCCTCACCATCACAACACTGACTATGAAGGTTATCCTCTAATTCACAATTTACACCGATGAAAAGGTCCTCCCCTAATTGGGTCAAATGAGATAAAGATCTCATTTGCCAAGGCACATGAAAAAATAGAGTATGACATAATGGATACTCTATCCATGAAAAAATATATCCTTTATCAACTAGAGAATGGGCCCTGTCCACACTCATCTTCTGATCTACCCTCGCACCATTCACATGTCAACGAGACTCCCGCTAATCCCATTGTTTGGAATGAAATAATATAAGAATAGTCAAACAAGGGAGATCAAAATGATTGAAAAGAACCAGCCTTGAGTAAGTATCATAAGCGTCATGACCGATGAGAAAAATCCATCAAGAATCTCATGAATCAGGCCATCAAGAATATCAAATAGGCCTCCCATCTAAAGTAATCCAATCTACAAGAACTGCTCATGTCCTCAGGAGAAAACAATTCATGGGAATATTTGGCACCATATCTGGCTCACACCCACATAGGAATGCATGAGATCAAGAATCCGACAATAACAGTAGTAGTTGTCATACCATGGGATCAACCTCAGTCCACTAGGTTGAGGGAATTTTGAAGACAAATTCCCCCATAAGACCAACAAATCCAGAATGAAGGATATCAACAAAAAAATGGAGCAACCCCCGCCCGATGGGCTGTGGACATTTTTACCTCAAATTCCCACCCAACGGACATCTGTCTTCACCCAACTGGGAAAAACAATGGATAGAGGGGTCACCCATTCCATCCCATCCTATGAATCACATACCTCAGAATGGAGGTTTACTTAGAGGTCATATTTGGGCTCTATTCGAGTCACTCTTTACCAAGAAACCCGAAGAGAACCACATAATTCCTAGAGAAGATCCAACAAAGGACTCAAGAATCTCTCCTACCATTTAGAACTTGGTACGCTATGCTGATGTGATATGAATCAGTGAACTTTGTGTACATAATCCACACTGACCTCACTAAAAATGATTCAAATAACATGGAAATAGGAGAAGAGGGTTTTCTCCCAAAGGTGGTCCACACCGAGCCTAGAGGTGTGCACACAAGAAACCAAAGAATTGTATTAAATTTGGCTGCCCATTTAGTCAATCCTACACCACCTACCATACGAATCCCCAACAATGAGATGAATAAGAACAAGGTCTATGACCCACCACCTCCTACTTGTGAAAATGATCCCCCCATGCTTGAGGAGAGATTTGATTGATAAGAGGAATAAATGAAAGAGCTAAGATGAAACAATCCTAAGATGAAAAGGGTAAGCCACCCTAATGGGTATGTTACACAGGTGGAGCATCAACCCACACTTCCATCAGATTTACCTATACCTCATAGGCTCATCCCGGTGGATAAAGCATAGATGGAAAGCTCATTAATGGTAGATCTTGGACCATCAGTATACCTGAACCCAATACTGACATGATATCAATATTTCCCTCCATTAGGGAAGAAACTGGGATAGATTCAAGAAAATATACAAAGGATTCCCCTGGCTGGGTATCCACCTCAAATTTCAACAGTGTCAGCACATTTAATCTTGCCCCCTACTACACCTGATCATGCTCAAGTCTAACATGGCATGCATCAAGGGATCTTGAATACCATCGAGTTATTGAAAAATAAAATAAAAGCAATGAAAGGATGGTGTTCTCTAATACAACTGGAATGGAATCCCTACCCTGATTGGGTAAGTAATGTACCTCTGCCGCCAAATTTCCCGAATCCCATATTCCCAGTTTTCAATGGCTTAGGGGACCTGAGAGCATCATCTAATGAACTAATATTCTTACTATGATCCAATGATGGGAACCCCAGAGCTATAAGAATCTTTATAGCTCAGATTATTTTTGTGAAACCTACAAGGTTCGTCCTTTGTGTGGTACACCGGTTTGCAAGATAATTCAATAACAGGATGGGAGGATCTCCGATGCCAATTCCTATTATAGTTCATCTCAATGTTACCAAAAAGAACTGTCATTGACCTTATAAACTGCACACAATGAGAGAATGAGAGAGTATCAGACTTCATTACTAGATTGAAAGTTCTGACTTACTCCTTGAACTGGTCGTTTCCCCAAGATGAGATGCTTTCTATGTGCATCAATAACCTCCGTGATGAGCTGCGAATGCCAGTTTTTTTGGTAAAATAAACAAGTGGGTTCCGGTACATCTCAATCATCACTTAAAGGATAAAATATCCCTTGCAACAGATTAATCTCAAGTATTGGGCTCCCGCATCATCCATAGTAAAAGGAGTGGGAAGAGATGAAGATGCTTCTATCATTCTTAAGCCACCCCCTTCACCAGCTCCAGCTCCTCGGCCAACAGCAAACTGTGTGGCTCCCAAGACATCAACAACTGCCCCCGCCTTGGCTAAATGAGTGAAGGGAAGCCAAGAGGAATCAACTAGAGGGATGAAGGAACTAGGTTTATTTATTTTGAGATAACCAAGTCCTTGGCTACTTCATATCTTCCATGAATTAAAACTTTCTTCAGATTCTAGAGCCAAAGCAGCCTGATGAAGTAGGTCTTGATGACTAGCCTGATTATTGTCCCTCCCATAGGATATTGGGACACAAAATTTATAAGTTATTTTTCTTCAAGTACCTCATAAAATTAATGATAGATTCTAGACAATTCAAGATGGTACAACCACCAGAGAAAATAATGTATGTTTCCACCACTAATTTGGATGAAGAAGGGGAGTGGGAAAAAGTTGTTAACAAAAAGAAGATTTTTTTTTTGATATTTGGATGAATCAGAAAACAATAAACTGAGCCCATGGAATCCTCCAACAACAGTTAAAGAAACCAACTATGCCTCCAACAACTCCAAATGCAACACAAATGACATCCTCGGCCCCACAACTCTCTAGAGGTCAACCTCCCAAAAAACAGTCCAATTATAAGAGATAAATGTGAGTATAGGGAGATGAAATTTCACCAAAACCAAAGTTGGATTTCTCTATTTTAGATTTTATGACAACAAATATGAATATACGAGAACCATCCCACCAAATAGCACCACTGAGGGAAGATGATAAGGAAAATTCACCACCAGAAGAGGAGATAATTTGTTTTCTCTGTCAATGTCATGCACTTGAAGGATCCATTCTTCGATGATGGGTATGGTTATCAAAAAAAATTCCACACACCCAACCAGGGAGCTAGGGGAAGAAGCTGAAGAAGTCAGGGATATCAAGGGATATGAAGTCATGTTAGAAATAAAGCCTATGTCCACAACCTCGCTCAAACCATCAATGTTGCAGAAACATGTGGAAGGACCATCTAGTGGATCCAATAGGGACAGGAAAATTATCTTGTCCCCACAAAAATTTACCCTAGTCTAATCCTTATGGAATATTTTTCAGAAGAATAAAATGTGACTAATTTCTATTGGGAATGTGAGTAGACCTTCCGAAACCAATTCACAAAGTGTGTAATCTCCTTCAACTCTGATCCCAAGGGCTGACCCATCTTCATCAAAGGATAAAGACCCTAAATCTCCTGTGAAATAGAATCCCCAAGATGGGAAGTAATGGCCTTTATATCAGAAATATGATATTCTAAAATAGTTAGCTTCAGTACTAGTTATGATCTCAATAATGGATATACTGAATCTATCAATAAATCTTAGGTAAGTACTCATCAATGCTTTTCTATGTCCCCAGGAGTTCAAAGCCGAGGTGGCCGACATTGAAGTATACCAAACAGAGGAAAATCCCGTAGAGTTCCACGTAGTTATCTTCTTCATAGATCAAGATGAAGATTCCATCATGAAAGGACACATCAAAAACTTATATGTGTCTAGAATAATAAATGGTGTTGATATCCAAAAAGTATTCAACGAAAATGGATCTTGGGTTAATCTCCTCCCACTGTGGACACTTCATCGGTTGGGCTATAAGGAGGAATATCTGATACTCTACACCAAGACCCTGTTGGGATATGAAAAAAGAGAGAAGAATCCATTAGTCTAAATAAAGATCAAAACCCGGTTCGGTGACCTCGTAGCTCACCCATAATATCTGGTGGTCCGAAATAATACAGCCTTCAACACCCTACTAGGAAGGCCCTAACTACAAAAACACACAAAAATCCTCTCCTCATACCATCAGTTCTTGAAATATAGAATTAATGGTCAGAGTGAGACACTACATGCCGATAAAGACCCATTCGAGTCTTGCGATTCACACTATATTGATGCAGGGTTCTATGAACAAAGGGGAAACAACCCTCAGCTGATGGAATTGATTAGGTCTCCACCTCAAATGATTTAGAAATTTTTCCCACCAATCCACTCAAACATCTCGGGGAAGAATATATTTAAACCATCAATAATATTGAACATAAAAGTCCAAATTTGGATTCATATTCAGTAGTCCTCATGATTTCAGTTAGGTCCATCGAGCCAGATAATTTTGAAAAACTCACTATAATGGCAGGGATTTAGATGAAAAGTCCCTCAAACCATTATAAAAACACTAGAAAATTCACACCTCACCCACTAAGGTTGGAGAATGTGTCTCATCACTAAAATAAGATGAGGAAACTCTTTTAACCCTCACCGAATCTTCTCCAGAGAATCCCTCACTGATGGCCAGGGAATAAGAGATGGCTTCACCTCCTGGACATTGAAATTTAAACTCTTTCCCCAGATGTGGAGAAATCATTTCATGGATTGTTTCCCCATCGCAAGACAAAGAGGAAATGATGAGGATGTATATGAGGAAGAAGAGTACCTAAGGGACACCCGACCAACATTTGAGGAATGTGTCTCTACCACCATTGATGAACTCAAGGAAATCAATATGGGTATGGAAGAAGACTCACGACCCACTCTGGTTGGTGCGACCATGAATTACAAAGATAAAGAGGTATATCCCTATTTACTAAAGAAACAAGATTTTTTTTCTTGAAATTATTTAGAAATTATAGGTCTCGATCTAGAGGTGGCCACTCATCACTTGAGCCTTCCAGAGGACCACCATGGTTACAAGCAAGCCATCAGAAGGATGCACCTGACACATGCTGCCAAAATAGAGGTTGACGTCGATAAGATCATTAAATATAACTTCATTTGGGAGGTCCAATACCCCATATGGATAGAAAAAATTGTTCCTATCAAGAAGAAAAAATGGAAGATCAGGGTCTACATTGATTTCAAGGACCTCAACCGACACTATCCGAAAGATGATTTCCCAATCCTAATCACAAAATTTTTGATCGATGAAACTACTGGATATGAGGCTCTCTCTTTCATAGATGACTCTTAAGGATATAACCAGATCCAAATGTCCCAAGAATATGAATAAAACACCACCTCTAGGGATCCCTAGGGAGTATTTTTTTATAAGGTGACTCTTTTCAGTTTGAAAAATGCTGGAACCACATATAAGCATGCCACAGACCCCATTTTCAAACCCTTCATCAGAAAGTTCATTGAATAATATGTTCATGATCTAGTGGTTAAATAACAACAACACTCAAAACATATGATAGATCTTGAAACAATATTCAATAAACTATGACATCACATTCTGAAATTAAATCCCCTAAAATGTGCTTTTGGTGTTAACTTAGAGAAACTCTTTAGCTTCATCGTACACCACTAGAGAATCAAAGTCGAACCTGATAAGAAACATTCCATCCTTGGAATGTCACCTCCTTTAAACCTGAGTGAGTTGATAGGACTCTAAGAAAATTTGGCCCTCATTATGTGCTTCATAACCAACCTCGTAGAAAAATTCTTTCCCTTCACCATGTTGATGAATAAAGGGGTAGAATATTAATGGACTGAATATTTTCAGAAAGAATTCTATAACCTCAAGAAATATATCTTAATTCCATCAGTTTTAATTCCACATGTTTAAGGAAGACCGCTAATTTTGTACATAACCACCTTCGAGTGATCCCTATGCACCTTCCTCACATAGAAGAACGATTTTGGCAATGAAAATAGTCTCCATTACCTCATCTGAACCATGATCGATGCAAGAGAATCATTATTAGAATATCGAGAAGAGTTTTTATGCATTAATTTTTGCGGTCCAAAAGTTGAGGAATTACTTGTAGCACCACAAATTCGACTTGGTCACATGTATAAACTCTATAAAGTATATTCTTAGCTGTCTAATTTTAACTAGACACCTTTAATGATGGGTGGTCATCCTGTAGTAGTTCAATATATGGTTTATACCTCAGAAGGCTGTCAAAAGTCAAATGTTAGAAGGCTTCCTGACAGAGAATCCCTTAATAGAGGTGGCCCCATTAGGTACTGAGATACCTAATGAAGAAGTGTACTATATTCAATAGGATCCCCTAATATGGGAAATTCACTTTGAAGGTTCTTAAAGAAGCCTGACTGGGAAAATAATGGAAGACCCCATGTTCAAAAAATTGGGGTTGGGAGTCATACTCATATCCCCATAAAAAAGTAGTTATGTCCTATTCCTTCCTACTATCAGAAGGATGCATGAAAAATGATGTAGAGTACCATACACTCATTTTAGGCCTAGAGTTGGCACTTCAAAAACAAGACAAACACCTAAATATCAAAGTCTATTATGAATCGGTCATCAAACAAGTTAATGTTGACTATGCTATCAAGAAAGAGGAGCTAATCCCTTTGATGAACCATGTATGAGAACTGATGGTATAATTCTTGTCAGATCCGACATTGAATTATTTCCCCTAGTCACAAAATATGCAATCCTATGAATTAAAAAATATTGCCATGGCTCTGGCCAACCTAGATCGGAATGAAATAGTTATCAGTATTTCCCACTAACAAATGGTCCTATCATTCATTTAGACAAAGGAAAAGGAAATCAACGAGATTCATCCTATCACTGAACCTTATGGTCACACCTCTGGTCAAATTAATCCAATTTAAAATTACCTTCAAAAGGGAGAACTCCCACAAGATAGGGATGGAAGGGAACACATCCAGAGATAGGCAATGAACTTTATGATGTACGGTGGCATAAACCGGCAGAAGTTCATTTATAAGAAAGAAATTTTTGGAGTCCTTCTCAGATGAATTGATGGATAAGAGACTACCACCATTATAAAATAAGTGCATGATGTAACTTGCAGAGCACATCAATTAGAATCCAAGATCTCACAACAAATTTGAAGGATTTTGTATTATTGGGCCACCATTATGTAGGATTTCTCCACACTCACCAGGAAGTGTATTAATGCCAAGTTCATGAAAATTTCATCCTCCAACCCCCAAATTTACTTTACACAGTGAAATACTCCTAGAATTTTTCCATATGGGGAATGGACTTCATGGGACCATACCCTCCCACCATGGCCAGACAATTAAAATATATTATCACAACATCTGACTTCTTTTCAAAATAGGCAGAATATGCACCTATCAAAGAGGTTGGGACAAGAAGAATTGTCAGCTCTATGAAAGCCAACATCATCACCATGTTTGGTGTCCCTCATAAAATACTGACAGACAACGACACCAATTTCAACTCTATTTAATTTGAAAAGCTATATCAGGAGAATGTAATCAAGGACAAATATTCATCCCACCATCATATAGTGACCAATAGGAAGATAAAGTACTTCAATAAGACCCTATCCAATATTCTCTAAAAAATGGTAGATAAGGACAAGAAATCATGGTCAAATAAGATCCTCCACGCTCTATCGGGTTACGAAAACACATAACACACTACCACTCAAGCAGTACCGTACTGATTAGTATATAGGAAATCTGAATTTCTACCCATTGAAGTTCAATTGACATCACTCTGCATCGCTGTCTGTGATAAATTATCTGTAGATGAGCAGTCCAAAAAACAATTCGATGAGAAGGAAAACTTCGATGAGAAAATATTGCACACTCTGTACCATTTGGAAGTTTAATAGAACTGGATTGTATGAGACTTCAATAAGAAGGTTTTCCTCTGATCTTTACTCGAAGGAGAAATGGTGCTAGTCCTCAGAACCCTGATGATACTCATAAAGAAACATCCAAAGTTGGCGCCAAAATGGGAAGGACCACATGTCATACACAAGGTGTACACCAATGGAGCATATTACTTGATATCAATGGATGGAAAACTCACCATATATCCCACCAATGCGAGGTTTTTGAATAATTAATTTGTGTAATCATATAAAAAAAATCTTAGATTCATGATGTCAAACTTTATAGAGATGCCTAAATCTATGTTACATGATGTTAAACTATATAGAAATGGTCCTGATCACATTAAACTGCATGATGAACCCATCTTAGCTTCATGAAGTTAAACTGCATAGTGACATATGCATCCACACTATATGAAATTAAACTTCTTATCATCTTCATCCTCACCAAAAGACATTAAACATCTTGGTGATCATTTTGTCTAATACAATGAATTGTTGTGTATAAATCATATATATGCGAGGGAAAGGTAAAAATGATCCCCCTCTTGTGTATGGGCCAGATCGACACATAGAGTGTATCTTAGAACTACATATGGCTAGATTCATATTCATCAATGGGATACGTAGTGATGCCTGGATTCTATATCTTGCTCCAAGCACCAGTCAATGTTAAAAATTCCCCTCTCCTAATGTACAAGACAGACCTACATCGGGGAATCCATGAAAAATCCCAACCATACGATGTTAAACTATATAGTACCTAAAGAACTATATATGGCTCGATTACTGACCTCACAGGACATTTAGAGACACCTTTACCCTAAGTCTTGGTCCAACTACCACATGATACAAATTCCCCCCTCTCTATGCACATGTCAGTCTGGAACAAAGTGTTTTCAAGAACTACATATGGCATGATTCCTATCATCACATGATACATAGTGATGTCAGGATCCTTCATCCTGGTCCGACCACTATTCAAAAAAACCACTCCTTTCATGTTCATGGTTCATATCAGCATAGGGAACATGTTTTTAGAACTACATAGACTTTGATTCCCAACTAATTGGGATACGTATGAATCCTCCATGAGGTTCAAGCCCGACACTTCTCCCACCTTATCTTTTTTCACATCGATTTACTCTCGTCCTTACTGTATGATGTTAAACTACATAGGATACCATAACATCATGTGTCTTGATTCCCATCCATCAGTGGGACACGTAGTGACAACTAGGCCTTCCCGGGTCAAGGTGCGACGAAAAAAATATATCCCTTGTATATAAGACATACTTTCATAGGGAAATTCATGAGTCCTAAAGACATCACATTAAACTACATGGCCAGAGAAGTCTTAACCACATGTCATTAAACTATACGGTGTCTCAATAACTATTTGTGGCTTTATTCTTGGTATAACAAGATACATAGCGACACTCGGGTGGGAAATCTCGGGTCCATCCACACAGAATAAAGTAAAGAAATAAAAAATACCCCCAATCCCCTAAATGTGAAATGCAAATAGATATAAGGGATTTACAATCTGAAATATTACATATAGAAAGTGAAAAAATAACATTTTTCTCTTTACAAACAAATCATATCTATACAAAGGATCTCATACCTCAGAACTAATCATGGTCTGAATATTTCTCACGTACCCAAAAATACCCTTTTCATCCATAAAAATCCATGTCCATGGAAATATCATATCACCATAATCACCCAAAACTACTTGAAATGGATGTCTAATGTCATAAAGACACCTTTGTTTGACTATTCACATAATGCCCTGATGGATCTGCATATATTGGCCACAAAAATAGCCTATCAACCAAAGGAAAATTTATCCATATGAGAGGTTGTTCCTACTTCCATACGCCCGTTGGCTCCTAAGCCTCACATTATCCCACATGAATCGAGGGATCCTATAATCTTGGTTTAAACCTTCTTCCCCTGCTCATGTATGGGGAATACTAGGAATATCCTAGCCTGATTATCTCATATTTACACATTATCCCTTTGATATTTTGTCCCTACAACTTGTTGTTAAACTATGCTATCAACTTCATTTCCACAAGACTTAAAACATCGTATACCCACAACAACTAGCTTGTTCACATAGAGTCACCCACATCCTAACTTCTTGACATTAAACTACATGTACCAAAAATGCTCTTTTCTTTGATCCTTCCATCCATAGGTGGTTGAGTGAAACCCTTTCTTCCCCTTGTTTTCTGCACCGAGAAAATCTCATGTGGGCTTAGGAATTTCGGCAGGGGACTTCCCATAAAGCCAGGACAAATCAATATACAATGACTGGACCTACTATAATGACTTGAAAAGGAATATTAGTATTTTCCCTTCCATATTGGAAAACCTAATGTCCTAACCGTATGACATTAAACTGCATGGTACCCCAAATATAGCTAAAATGACCCCACTCCTTACGCAAAAACCAAAATTGTACAAGGAATCTTATCTTGGGACACCTAGATATTCAAAACTACCCCCGATCAGATAATGGAGTCAAAATGTACTGCCTCAAATATAATTCAAATCTGTGTAGAGAGAAGTGAATTCTGTGAATAATCACAGTCGAAGTGTTTTTTATATGTTAAAACCAACTCTCTCTATTCTTCAAAATCTGTTCTTCAAGCAATATTAGATCATCATAATCCTTTATGGACTTCGGGAATGGAAGGTCAGTGTCTTATAGACACCTTATTTTTACTATCCACACAATTCCCCAGCGGCTCTGCATATGTTTCCCATAAAAATGGTATGTCAACCAAAGACAAATCCGTCCCCATGATATTATTTACCAATTTTCATACTCGTAATGACTTACAATCCCCATGTCATTTCTTCTTATCTAAGAGACCTTGAAACCATGGTTTACACTCTCCTCCATACCCACGTTCTAGACATGTCCGAAAATCTTGGCTCAATTACCTTCCAGTTAGCTGGAGCTTCTATATCAACATCCTAATCGCATTACATTTAAACTACATGATACTCGATACCCAGTACTCACCCTTGTGTCAGGTCACGTCAAAAGGATATTTCCCCTCATGAACCATCTCATGAAATGAATTTGAGTTGGAAATTTTGACATATTCCCCACCTCATTGGTGAATACATATCAAAAGTGAAAATTCCCCTTCCGTATGCGCGATTCATATCCACATAAGAATGATACAAAAAAATAAAAAATTTATTTTATCTATTTTTTCTCTATTATTTATTGTATTGTTCTAAAAAATTTCTAATATTGTTAATTATCCCAATGAATAACATGGGGATCTGTAAAACATATATGAGATAGATTATATTCTAAATGATATAACAAAAAAAATTCACTGTCATTGTACACACATCACATGTGGATTGATGGATTTCTCATAGTTGGTGCTTCTACGCATGCAACTATTTTTATGGTAAGAGGATATGATCCGACCACTCGATACAATGATCTATTAGATCATGTATAAAACTTGATTCTTGTCATCAAATGATATGTAGTGAAATTAAAATATCATATGTCAGATCCATCCATGAAATAGTATTGTCCCATCCCCACCTGCACAAGGGTCATACCTATGTAAGGAAATAACTCACATGGATAGAGTAAAAATTCATGCACCAATTCACAGTATTCTCAGTAAAGTTCAACCTAAAATTCCATATTTTCATGATCAGTAACCCCTATTCACACACCATACTCTTTGTCGATAATGTTTTGAATCCCCATAACCATCCCTGACCATCAAAAATGGATGTCTAGTGTCTTTCGAAATCCTTTGTTTGACTATGCACACAATGCCCTGAAGAATCTTCATATATTTCCCAAAAAAGTGGCATGTCAACCAAAGAAAAATTCATCCTAAATAGAAGATTTTTCTATCATAGTATTCCCCCTCTAATGCCTATGTCTCACCTCATTCCCTGGTTTTGGAAACCCCCCAGATTACAGTTTAAATCTTTCCCCCTCACGGCTGATGGTGGTAGAACATTTCCGGGTGAAATATCATGGAAATGAAAAATTGTTTCCCCCATCTATTTAGTGTAAAAAATTACTTTAAACCATAATTCTCAAAATTCAGGGTTATATGACGTTAAACTAAACTATCAACTATCCCTCCTTTGCACAAGTAAAATTCTATAGGTAGTGGTTTCTAAACCAGAACCAATATAAATGCCCCCATAAATTTAGACATTATTCCCTTAACATGCCACCAACTGTGGACCTCAACAAAAAAACAAATCCAAAATTCTAAAAGAAATTCTGGCCAATGGAAATGGATGGCCAATGTCCTGCAGACACATTTTTTTGACTATGCACACAATGCCCTGGTGGCTCTGCATATGTTTCCCACAACAATGACCTATCAACCAAGGTAAAATTCATCCTTCAGAGAGTTATTTCCTACTTCGGTATGCCTTGTGGATTTTATTCCCCATATAATGTCCCATGTATATATATCACTAGACAGGGTCAAGAAAATTCCCTCATCCATGTCTGAAAGTTGCTGGGAAATTCTCGGTTAATGGGTTCTAAATCGGGGCCCTTTCCCCACTAGTCATGGTCAAAGCTATTCAACCTAAGACATCAGTAATGATAGTCCAGTTGGAAAGACTCTAAAATACTAATAAAATAAGACAAAAAACTCCCCAAGGTGAAAACCCACAAAGGGAACCCCAGAAAAAAGTCAAGTACCAGCTCTCTAAACTTATAATACATATGATTTAGGAAAAACATTGAGAAATCAAAAAATTATCAAGAGAGGAAAATATTTTTTGTTCAAAACCCCAAAAAGTGTGGCCTAAGAAAATTCATGTTATACTCACTAAGCCCACACCATTAGAGGATTAGGAAAAAATTATTATGATAATGAAAAATGCACAAAGTTTTTAGGGTTTTCTATGCGACCCTAGTAAGAGTGAAACTACGCTCACTGAGTCCCTCGACTTAGGAAAAAAATTAGATCATGATTTGATCATTTCACTCATCCTAAATGATAATTCAAATTGACATATATTTGATATTATTATTCAATTGTAATCAATTATAAATAATTGATATTGTAGGAAAAGTTAAAAGAGGAATAACAGAAAGAAAAATGTTTCAATTTTATCAAAAAAGTGAGATTGGGGGGACATCCACAATCTGAAGTCTCTCCCTAATGTCAAAAAAGGTGGTCTAGTAAATCTTAATGGATGACAATGAGGTCCAAAATTCTCTGTACAGTAGGTCGATAGATTCTTGATGAGGGATGTCAAGGTCCTATTCCAAAGAATCCATCCATTCACCTTCAGCTTCAACCATTGGGCATACTCTCTTCATAACAGTCCACAAGCCTCATCCTTTCTATTTGACAGCCTCATAATTATCAATTGATGATACCAGTTGCATTTTTTTTTCTGGACACGTGATCCTTGAACTCACACAATTCTTCCATTTGGGATATCACTTAGTCATGAGCACTAGTTTCCATAGCCTCTAGATGATGGAGCTCGTCAATAATATACCAAAAAGTCTGATCTTGGTGGTGAGAAGCGTTGAACCAAAGAAGGTCACCTTTGTAAGTAGCGAGATCCTCTTGAGCTATAAAACTTTGGTACACAAAGAGATGTAGGCATCAATAATCAAATCCAACCAAATCCATATATAAAAATACTCATCAAAATTTATCCTCCTCATTGGAAAATTATGTCAAGGGAGTTTCCACAGAAAGAGTACGGATTTGATGCCATGTCTATTTTTGCACACCTCGATTCCTCCTAATGACACTAGAATCTTGGTCCTCCTCCACCATGATAAGTATGTAATCAGGAAGCATCATTATAAAAGACAGAAGCACCTTGAGCTGAGTCACCCAATAATGGGGACTTTACCTCCCAATATATGGTTAAGCTTATGAGACTAAATGAGGGGGGATGGAAAGAAATTAAAGAACACCTGGTGATGTCCCACTTAGACTAGCTTTGGTAGGACCACAGACCATATCATCCAATGATATAGGATCTAAGTTAATTTTCATTAAGATGGGTTGTGTGGGTGAAGTCCCTTCCAAACGCATGTGACAAGAAGTAGAACACCTTCTCACCATAGGGAGGGGAACAAATAATGCAACATGCATGATTGGGAAAGGATCAGAAACAACCAATGGTCTTTGAACCTGTCGAAATAGCCTTACCAATTCCCTATTAGGGTAGAAAGATACCCTCAATTGGGCATACTCTAATGATAGTTAAGTTGAGGCTACTATGAGAGGAATGATAACTTCCATGTTAGCATCCTATTGGGCCATGAACATCTATAATTGGTGAATAATCATGGGATGATACTTCCTCTTAACTAGAATAGAAGGGAGAGGTGCATCCTGTTTAAGGCATCCAAATTTTCTCAAAAACCTATAAGGAGTTTAGGGTTCGTAAATGGTTACCTTGTCTATACGAACAGATAAAACTCCATCCTAGAGCATAATGATAAAAGAACGCTCTTCTGAAGACCCCCTTCTGTTATCCATCACGGATCCTTGGGGAATAATGTAAGGTGCAAAAGAAAAATAAGAAACTTTAATCAATAGTTTGATTATGACATCAATACTCAATTATTAGGGTCGAATGCATAAATGTTGAGAAGATATGGGAGAATGTCAAAATAAGTAACCCTCGCAGTATGTCGATACATGTAGAAGGGGAAATGATTTGTCATCCAGCCATACAAAAATTGAAACAACCCACTAAGATGATGCGGGGGGTTCCATTTCTACATCTTCCCTAATAGTTCATAGATTTATGTGAGGGTAGGAACGACCATGTTAATGGGATGTCCCTATGCCAAGCTGGATTCCATCATCAGAGTGAAATCCCTATCACTGATATAAACATCATGAGATGGGGATATCCATCCACTCAAAAACTTATTAAATAAACATACTAATATGAGCTCAAGAGGTATGTTCAACCATATTCAATACCCCCATTTGGTGTATTGACCTTCCCCAAGGATGGTATAGTATGATCCATGGATTTTCTTTGTTTTTGGACTCGATTGAATTTGGCTGTTGTGAACCCTCAACCTAGGACCATTCACCTATAAGAAAATCCTGATACAATCTTCAAATGAAATAAGGGAATGATCATGGAGGGGTTGATTGGGTAATCCCTCTTCCATGACTAAAAAATTCATTTCCAGTGGTGATACTTGTTCGATATTCCCCCTGGAATTGGCCATTGGAAGAAACTCATCATACATGTTTCCTCAAATGGAAATCCCTATGAGTTGATGAATTTACTATAAACTAATCCCCACTTCCCCATGAAATAGGTGGAGGGTATTGGTGCTTTTAACAGTAATGGATAAGAATATTGGTCTACATTTCTCCTGGTGAATATATTTCAAATTGGTAAACCCATGGTTCCTGACAAAAGTCCACTAATTTAAATTGGATAAGGGACTCTAAACAAATCCGATGAACCTAGAATTCCCAATCATACTCATAAGAGAAGCATCTTCTAGATTTCAAGTTCCACTTGGTGCTCCACCTTCCATTGGGATTCTCTCGATAAATATTGAAAATGGACGGGTACTCCTAGATGACCGACCTCAAGGAGGTGTTAAGATGACTACAATTACTCTAATTCCACACAGAGCCTTTCAGAGTGAACATGTTCTCTTGAGTAAAATAAGTTAAGTGTTCCCCCATTGAAGAAATATTGGCCTGATCAGGCCCTTGGTAAGCTTCGAGGTGAATAATAGGAATACTGTTATTGGAAAGTGGAAAGGGAATGTCATGTAGGAGGCCGAAGTTGTAAAGTGGTAACTCGACAGACAGTGGATAGGCCGTGTGATCTAGATAAAACAAGTCTATGAAAATACCCTCTTGAGGAACAATGTAGGAATGACAGTTTTCTTCAGAATTATCAACCATAGATACCCTCCTCCTAGTCGCTTCTATTGAGAAAAGATGAAGATCTATTATCCTTCATCAAAAAGACCAATCAAAAGGGCTGGTCCAACAAAATATTTGGGCAAAAGACCAAATATTTGAAAAGGACTACAAGAAGTATGCATATCAAGGCTCTGTGTACTAAAATCCAGAAACATTTTGAGGAATTCTCCACAATACGCAGTCCCACGAAGTTATGTATAGTGAACAGAACTATTCATGGACTAGGTGAACAGAATACCAAGCCTCATTACACGATCATCTGAGATGAAGACATAAAATTTTAAGTTCAAAATTTAAAGTCTAGTTCACCGAATTACGGTTTAGTCCATAGACCAGGAAAACCGTGTATCTTATTACTATACTAAATTTTAAACATACAATTTATGTTTCACATTTCGGTTTGTAGATTCAAAGTTCCATCCATGGATGAGAGAGACCGTGAAGAGTTTGAAGTTCACAGAATGCAAAGAACAATTCACAGATGACGGTTTTCACGAATGAACTGGTATGAAGAAGAAAGGAAAGATGCGATCCATTTATGGATAACTTTTCATTGAGAAGTTTGGTAAATGAAAAAATACCTAGCCACCCTATATATAGGTGTGGTCCTTCCAATAGGTTCACCTCCATACCGTAAACGAGTTCAGTTCAAGACTGCTTTCTACATCGAAATTGCCTCCTCTTCATCCCAATTGGAACCCATTCCTACAGGGGTATTTGTAGGTTCCTAAAAACTCTACAAAGGGAAGTAAAATACTCCTAGAAATTTGATGAAGGAATAAGAAACATGCTCAATTAAAAATTTGAGAAGAAGAGTGAAAAAATCGAATTTAGGAAAGGACCAAAGTGGTCAACGTACTGATTTACGGGAATGGTATATAGATGGTATTTCTCGCGAACCAAACAGTATGCGAATAGCCTACGAATTGCTGGCCCGCAAGGCATTGGCTAGTGAACCAGGCAGTTTTTGGAATAAATGAGTAATAACACCGATCCCCCATGAACGCTGTCGTTGGCGGAATAGAGTTGGTGAAATTACACCCGCTAACCGTGGTCCCGTGGACAATGTCGTTGGTGAAAAAGTGATGGAGAGGTATGCCCCGATGCTCCATCCCCCAAAACTCTATTTGTAGAAAAGGTGTGGAAAACAACATCCTAAAAACTATGTCATTTGCAGGATTGAGGTGGTGATTTCTTCCATCATGAACCGCAGCCCCGTAAATCTCTATCGATAGAGTCATCCTCGGGCTGGATGATTTCCCCATGGGCTTCTACAAAAGTTTATATGTGACCCATAGATATAGATTCATTGGAAATATATAAAAGGACTGTGTGGGGAGCCAAAAGGATATAGAGGAGTGGATTTTTGGAGAGCTTGGAGTTTACAGATAGAAAACTTTGAAGGTAAACAACCGACGAAATACAGAACTATGAATGATTTTAAGCAGGTATAAATCCGCTGTGAACCATAAAAAGAAGGAAGAATAATAATATGGGAAAAATACAAACCAAATTGTGGAATCGTGAACTATACTCCCTTGGAAGATGAACTTCATGTGAACTGCAAGACTAATACCGCTTCTTCAATCTGGCATACCACATAGAACATCTCTATGTGAATGAAACCCTTCCCTATGTAGTGTTCTTCCACACGGATGGACTCCAGTGCCTCATACCACCAAGGTATGCATAAAAAACCCAAGGCTATGTACCATTACAATACGTGGACCAAATCTAGGTCTGCGTACCACCTCGGTACGCAGACGACATCCCAGCCCGCATACCACCATGGTACATAGATGACATCCAGGTCCAGGTACCTCCACGATACACGGACGACATCTAGCTCCACGTACTGCCTCGGTACACGAAAAAACCCTCCATCTGCATAGAAATGTGCCATGTAGAGGGTACCACACCCCATATGAACAAGTGGTATGTAGAATATGGTATCTTCAGGCTTTTCTCCTTCCAGACCTAATCATGTACTTCCATTTCCGTCCCATCCTCCAAATACCCTATACTAACCAGTCCATCAGCATAAGGCCAACGCCTCTTCCAAAGCCACTAGACCCATACAATAAACCCCTAAGGTGCATCCATATGTCCTTATGAGTTTACATACTCATGGTAAGAGATGTCACGTGGGTAATCCTTACAAGGGTGTGGACCCTCAGAATGAATTTAAGTTTACATTCCCATGGTAACCCAGGGTCTAACCTCAGAATACTGATATGAACCTCCCTATTCTAGGGATCATGGGAAATCACTAGTTTTTCTATTCAATGAGGGATAGTGAAAAGTCAAAGGGATCATCCTGTTTTTCCCTATGAAAAAGAGAAATGCTTTTCCCCTATCCTAGAACTCATTTCAAGGAACTCTCAATGAGGTAAGATACTAACCATTCCACGATAGGTGGTGATCTTTCTTCTCTCAATCTTGGACCAGGACATGTATAGATAGAATGCCAAACGTGACTATCCCAGATATCAACATGGGTGAGTGTTGGCACATTCAAAGACCCTCTCTCTCTCATTGAGTCATAGCCCCAGCCACTTCCACCATCGTCCTCCTTATCCATCGGTGGAGAAGGAAAGGTGTCTGGTTTGTTGGATTTACTACTTCATCTTATTCCTCACATCGAGCATTAATCACTTGGGATTAGAGGTTTATGATTATCACAACATCCATAAAATCTTTCAATGAACTGCAATAACTATGATTCCTTCTCTATCCATAATAAATAGGATGCCTGTCTGAAGGCCCGAGCTCAAGTGGGTAGCTTTCATGTGTAAGCTCCACCCTATTGAACTATGAGAACTCTGATTCCTACTCTAACTAGGATATGTAGGATGCCTATATGAAAGCCCAAGATCTTGTGGGAATATTCCACACATTAGCCCCAACCAAATGAACTACAAGATCTCTGCTTCCTGCTCTAACTAGGATACATAGAATTCCTGCCTAAGGCCCAAGCTTAAGTTACATTCTCCTTACAAGTCAGTCACTATAAAATTCCCCTAAACTTGTTAGGGTATCCTCTTCATAAGTAAGAACCCACTTATTTATCTCAAATGGGCATCTCCCATACTTAAGCCCCAATCATGCCCCACAAAAGACCTCCTAGAAGGTGTAAGTGCCAACTCCAACCGAACTATATGGGATATAATTCCTCTCATGAGGATATGTAGGGATCCCATATCATGGTTTCAAACCTGAAATCAAAAAAACTCTTGTCCCCCCTAGATGATGGTAAACTCCATAGCGCCTCATCGTATGGTTTAAGCCAGCATTGTCCTAGCTAGTTCTAGATCCATGCATACTCAGATTGATATTTCTATTCTATTTGTACACTATGAACACATTCTTGGGAAAGAACCAAGGATTGATGAACAAATGAACATTTATTATATCTATAAGAGAGTCTCGAAGTTGGAAATAATTCCCTCGAAAAGGGTTTGATGAGCCCGACCTCCCATACTCTAGAACAATGATTTCCTTAAGTGTTGTTGTACAAATAGTCATCCAATGAGCATCTATATTTATAAATTAGGTCCATTAATCATGGATACAAGGGTCATTGGGTGTTTCTGGCTCCCCGAATAAACCCATTGGAGACCATCTGATGACATCATACCTGATGCAGACTAATTGCAGACATACTCAAGTCCCTTCAATCACTTGTGGGAACCACTCAACAGTGGAACCTCATTTCTAATATGAGAGGGATACACTGACTAGTCTCCATAGGGACAGACCCAAAACCCCCCATTAATAGGGGTGCGACACGAATCGGGTCAAAACAAAAGTGGTAATCCTAACACGAAACCCTTCATAAAAATGGAAAATTGGTGAGTATCCATATGTAAATTATATCTACCTTGGTATGATGTGAATCAGGTAGAAATATAAGGTTGTATTCAGTAAACATAGTCCTTAACATTTATAGAATACTTTTTTTTCTTCTTTCAATAATACCATTCTGTTGAGGTGTTCTTGGTACAGATATGGTATGTTCAATACCTAAATTTTAGAAAAAAAATAATTAAATTCTTGATTCTAAAATTCTCCACCAAGATAACTCTTAATATAATTACTTTAAAATATTTTTCATTTTTAACAATTTTACAAAATCTCTCAAAAGCAGTGAATAATTACCTTTTATGTTTTATAATGTAAACCCAACTAAATCTTGAGAAATAATTAACAATGCATAGACATATAGTTTCATGTTAAAACTTTCTACCGATGATGGTCCAAACAAATCCATGTGGATAAATTATAATTATAATGACACATGATTTTCATAAAGGGATAATACTTCGATTTTGCGGAATACATAATCATTACACAAAAACACATCCAAAGACCATATTATTTTAGTGCATTTGGAAACGTGGAATAAATTCTTCTATTTTGGTGAAAGATATTAAAAATATACCATAATAATCTCCCTCTTTAGTATACCTACCTCAAAATTTTCTTTATATCCTAAGGAAAAGAAACATATGAAAAAGGTGAGCTCAGATTCTCAGTAAGGCTAAAAACAATGTAGACATGTAAACATAATCTTGAGCATAAGGTTATGAGATAAAGGTAATGAAAATAGAATATATTACCCTGTGTATCAATGATCATAAATAGGAATAATGGAATAAATATTGGTTGTTATTAAGACATAAATCATAGGGAAATAAAGAACATAATCTATGAAATCGTAACATAGGAATATTATATAGAATTTGTGGTAGAAACATTATAATATAAAATTATTTCCATAGTAGACAAGGAATCACTTGCAAGGCCATCATAGTAGTATGATTAGAATCTTGATACCATTATCTTATTCATGGACAACTCCCATGACCATCTTAGTAGTCAAGGATCACCCCCAAGACCATTTTAGCGGACAAAGTCTTTTACCGAACCGATTTCACTCCCCATTACATTTATGTCTATCTCACAAGATATAAATCTTCACCCAATGAATTTTATGGAGATATAGGTCCCATCAATATCATAATGAAATCATACATATGCGTTCTATAAGAACATTAATCATGTATAATATCATAACCCAGGGAATGAAATGGGTTTCATAAACATCATTCAACCATGACATAATTCATGCAAAATAAATATGTTTCATAAATATCAGTCCATTATAAACACAAACCATTCATAAATATAATAGGAATGGTAAAATTTAATCATGTACCTAGTCAAACATAATTTACATCAAATAATGTTATCATAAAAGGAATATAATTTTGAGGGATTACTTGAAAGCAATTCTTAAGGAAAATATCATTTTTTCTTGGAAATCATTTTCTTTTCTTAAAATGAATCACAATTTTAAAAGAAAACATTTTATTTGAAAGTAACCGTGTAATATTTTAAGGTAATATTCAAGGAATTATTTCATCATGAATGTGTAAAAAATGTTTCATTCCATATAAGTAAAAAACATTCTTCTCGTGCTTTTTATAGAAAAGTAAAAAAATACCTCATTAGGTAAATGAAAAATGATTCCTTTCAAATAGTTTAATAAAAATTCATACATTGGTAAAAATTAATTTAAACAATTGTATAAGAATATTAATAATATTTTGAAATACATTTTTAAGAAACATGTATGTGGATGATAAATATTTCCCAGAAGATACTTATGTATAAACAATCCCAATAATAATGAGATTGTAGAATTAGACCCTACCTCAGGTCCGGTTTCCTTTATATGTATTTGAACCTACTTTATAATTGTTTAAATAATGTTATAAACTTATTAAAAAAATAATATTCATATTTATAATATCATATATTACCTCCTTATCATTTGTTTGTTAATAATATTTCATTGATACTCTTGTTTTGGGTGTTAACTGCTTTATTTTCTTATTCATGTTTTATCATATAAGTCCCAATTATTGTTAATAAGATATAGTTAAATCATTTAAAGAATAATATTTAGGTAATATATATAATTTCTATTAATTATATAAATTTATATAATCATTTTTGATTGGTGAATAGGGAAAATGAATCACATCATGTTGTAGAGATGGTAGGCCGTACGTACGTACGAGCGGCGATATCATTCCATTAATTGTGAAAGGGTAAGGAAGTGGATGGTATAAATTTTTTTTCAGAATAAATATCATATTATATTTATCATTTTATATTTTATATTCATCATTATACCCATCCAAATAAAGTGTGGATGAAAAACAAATTACACCACAACATGGAGACGATAAGTCGTACGCACACACGCACGATGATATTGTTTTTCATGGGATGAATAAAAGGATGAATAAGATTGTACAATAATCATAATAACATATAAAAATATAAATAATATGTATTTATTACATTAGCATGGAAACAAAATAGTTGGAGGAAGTAGAAGTAGAAATGAACTTAAATGAATTGGTAAAACAATTACCTATTCTTCGGTGGACTTCTTTTAGATCCCCTCTCAGGGACACTAGGGTTGGTTTTCCTAAAATACCAAGTCCTCTAAAAAATAACTAAGAATGTTGGTAGGATAAATGTGTAACACCCGAGACTTTTATGTTATATAAATCATCAAAGGAATCTTTTTCTACACACAACACTTGCTTGGCTTTCTTTACATGAAATCATGACCTTCCTCGATAGCTTGCGTCGTACGCAATACCGAGTTTCACTAAACAATGATATGCTATTAAAATATTATTAAAACTAGCCGTTATGAATAGTAATAACCACTTTTTTAAATTTTTTAAATTTTATTTTTCAAAATGGACTTCATTTTTGGATTCGGAATATCAAAATTAGCCTAGGGTGAAATTTTGGTATTTTTATGAAAACTCTCAATTTTTGATGAATAGTGAAACCACTAAGTGGTAGTTAAAAAACTGAATTTTTCATAAAACTTAATTTTACCGCTTCTGTGAGTGGAATTTCGAAAATCCGAGAGACACGGTTGATGTCAGTAAGTAAAATGTGGTTCAATGAGATGAAAATAATTTTTTGGTGAATAGTAACTTTTTACTTTTTTTTACCACGGTTAAAAGTTAATAGGGTAATTAAGGGTAAAGATGATATTATTATTACCCTAAAACATGTACTAATTCTATTGGACAAGTTTAATTAGACCAAAACCAACCTTAGGAATAAAGTATGACCATTTAGGCCCACCTGGATTAGATTAGGACATTTATTATTAATTTATTTAAAGAAGGGTTAAAATGGTTAAAATCAAAGTTTAATAAGTAAATAATTTTTAATATGGGGTTATACATAAGATAAATTCGACTATAAATATTCATTAGAAATATAAAAAGATTTCCTACATAATGGTATTTTATTTTTAATTTTTAGACATTAAATAATTTAATTTATTTATGACACAACGATGATGCATTAATTATCTTATTAATGAAATATTGACATAATTGATGTTATAAATACCCAAATAAATGTAATTTGAGACTTTTTATGAATTAAAATAATTTTATAGGTTAATATGACATGTTATTAGTTATTTAATTTACTTTTTTCGAACTAATAATTCTGTTATGATTTTCACAAAAATCAATTACTAAATAGTGTCAAAATTGACATAAAATAGTTTTTAAAACAAATATTATATTATTAATTGTTATTTTATTCGTAAAAATCTAAGGTTCGGCCAAATGACTTAGATAAGGTTATATATATTAATAATAAACAACATGGGGTTCGTTTGGCTTGATATAGTAAGTTTATTAACCTTATAGTGTAAGAAAACAAGAAGACACGATGAAAGTTAAATTATCTAACTTAAAGTTAAATCTAAATGATAAGGTTAAAATTGATACCTAAACTTGACTAAATTATATTGTATGAGAGGATTTAGACCCCTACCCACCTTATCTTAGAAATATATCAATTTGGAGCTATTAAAACCCAAATTTGACTTTATAATAAAATAATAGTTTTAGTTATTCCAAAGGTGCCCCTCTCCTCCCTTATAAAAGGGCACCTCCTCCCCCTCTTCCTCACACCACTTTGAGCCTTCAAGCTCGCCCAAACCCTGCCAATTTATTCTCTCCACTTCCCTAGAAACATCCTAGAGGTTCTTCTCTTCTTAAAAGACCTATTTTAGTGCCCTAAAAGAAGGTCTCAAAGAAGCACTTCAAAGAAGAGGTAATGTCCGTTACCGATTCTTTCATCTTTATTTCTTCTTCCAATTCTTCTTCTTTAGTTGTTTAATTATGAAGTAATAACATCCGTATCACTCATATACTGATATTTTATTATAATTATTAAACAACCCTATTTCACCATCTATCCATCCTACGGAAAAAGAAATCACTGCGCGTGCGTACGTACGGAATACTGTCTCCACGCCGTGGTGTAATATATTTTCCACCACCACCTTACTTGGATGGGTATAATGGTGTAAATAATGACTATATATGACTATTATAAAGTTATAATGATTTTGAAATAGTATAAATACACTCCAATACAATTCCATGATCATAGGAACGATATCATCACTCGTGCGTACGTACGGAATACCGTCTCCACGATGTGATGCGACTCGTTCTACATGATCTTCATTTCATAATGATTATATAAATGAATTTAATGAATGAATATGATATATATTACAATAATACCATTCTGGAAATGTGGTATCTATAACCTAAAGATAATAATAAGAATTTATTCGACAAAACACGCATAAGAACAAAAAGTAATAAACACCCGAATAACAAGTAGTAATGAAATATTACTAATAAGAAGCTAAGAATATGACCATATATGATATCATATCAATAATTATGATTCTGGAATAAGTAAATAACATTATTTAAATCATTATACAGGAGGTTTGGACACTTACGAAGCAAATCTGACCTAAGGTAAGGGAAGTATCACAATCTCATTTTTATCCGAGATTGTTTATGCTTTGAAATTTACTAGGGTGTATTTTATCATCCACATCCATGTTTCCTCAATATGTAATATTATTTACATCCAACTAAAATTGTTTAAATCCAATTTTACCCTTAGAAGAGTTTTTAGTAAAAGATATGAAAGGAATCTTTTGGCGTTTTTCGTACGAGGTACTTTTTGACTTTTCCAACAAAAGTACGAGAAGAATGTTTTTGTAACTTATACCGCATGAATGGATTTTTAAAACATTATTTCCAAGAAGATTTCTTTACAAGTTTTCAAATTTATTTTTAATCAACTTCTTTTAGTTTAAAATTGTATGACATGTTGAGAAAGGAAAAATGTTTTTGAAGTAGAAAGGATATTTTCCTCAAGAATGGAGTTCAAGTGTTTTATCAAAATTATTTTCCATATAAGATAATAAAGGGTTCTATTTTTATCCCTATTATTACATTGATTTGATTATGTTGTTATGGAAATATTTTTATGAATTACTTTATCTTATATGAATTGTTTTATGATTTCACGATGTTTAAGATTGCCATTTTTACTACATGGGTTATACAATGATGTATGATTTATGATTTTGTGGCACACATAAGAATGGTATCATTATGAGATGGTTGGGACCTATATATCCCTCCAATGAACTGGGAAAAGATTTTATATCTCATGAGATAGACATGGCTGGAACAGTAGGTTATACCGGTTCAGTGAAACAGGACTGAAACGAGGAGTGAACTCGGTTCATAAAGGGACTTTGTCCACTAAGATAGTCTTAGCAATGAGTCTTGGATAATAAGAAATGATTCTCTATGATTATGTGTGTATGCCACAAAGTTTCATGTTTTAAGTTATGATTATTGTGATTACATTTCACTGCCATGATTTATCCCATGTTATGAAATTATGATTTCTTTTGCAGGTTAAGATTTCCAAAAGTTATGTTCTTATGAATATGAAGTGATTGATATTTCTTTTGTTTACCCTTACTGAGAATCTGAGATCACCCTTTTGTATTTTTTCTTTCCCCAGGTCGGGAAGAAGGTTATTAAGTAAGATATTCCAAAAGGGACTATAGATATGATGAAATAAATGGGAGACAGTGTAGACGCTTTATGAACCAGTTGTTTATATTTCCCAGTTTCTAAAGACACTATACCTATACGGTCCTTTCATGGTTTTGTTATATGTTGTAATAATTATGCTTCAATTTTGAAGTATTAACAATGTATGTAAATTATGGGTCGTTATAGTTGGTATCAGAGGGAGGTATAGTCAACCTTTGGAAACTGGGATGTGAAAGCCTTAGTAAGAACCCCAAGGATAAGTCTAAGCATAGAACACAATCTTAGTGTTTTAGAAATGGACATGAATAACCTAGGATAAGACCTTAAGTGTGAAATCTTATTCTTGATTATGTGGTTTTCCTATTATAATTAGTGTTTCTCACACTATTCTTCTTGGTTTTAGTCAATGGCTAGAACCCGAAGGAACCGTGTTAATGCGGAATGTGACGGGCAATGCAATGATTGTCTCCCTGAGCAACCAAACGTTATGGGAGCTAGAATGAAAAATCTTGTAGCCATGGTCACATAACTTTCTCAAGCTACGAATCAAGCAGGACTTCCAAACGGGCAAAGGAAGGAGCAACATTCTATTGAATCCTTCATGAGACAGTGTCCACCTTCATTCAGCGGGTCTACTGATCCATTAGTTGCTGAACAATGGATTAGTACTACTGAAAAGATATTTTTAGTTCTTCAATGTTCTGAGCATGATAAAGTCATCTTAGCAGTGTATCGTTTGGAAGTTGATGCTGATCAATGGTGGAATCTTATTAAGAATACGAGGAAAAGGGATGAAATTGAGTCCATGGAATGGGACGAGTTCAAGAACTTATTTTTCACTAAGTACTTCCCTCATATTCTCCGAACAAAGATGGAGACATAGTTTCTTGAACTGAAGCAAAAGGATGATGAATCTGTTGGTACCTATGAAGAAAATTTTACAAGACTTGCATGGTACACTTCTGGTATTATTATCCAACCTGAGAGTAAGATCGATCGATTCTTTAGTGTCTTAAAACCAAGTCTTCGAAGGGCCTTAGCCACAAGGGACTTCAATAGCTATGAGGAAATCGTTCGATGTGCACTCAAAGTTGAGATGGAGATTGGAGTAACCCCTCAGTCATATGGGTTTGATAAGAAGAGGAAAATGGAATTCAAAGGAAAATCTAAAGAGCACACTGAAAAGAATATGAGATTTCCCTTATGTCAAAGTGTGGAAAGAAACATGGAGGGAGTTTTCTTAAAGGGACAAGTAAATGTTTCAAATGTGGAAAGGAAGGTCATCGGGCATTTGAATGCCGCGATGATGGGAAGAAGATGTCTATTGATGCAAACAAAGGAAGGGATACAAATAATGAACCTACTAAACTTCAATGTTTCAAGTTCAAGGAGATGGGACATTATGCCAATAAATTCCCTAATCCAAGGGATGATGATGATGGTCGACGTCAACAAACTCTTAAGGCTAAAGACAAAGGAAAGTCACATGCAATTTCTATCAGCGATGTGGAGTACGATAACTATGTGGTGAAAGGTACACTTACCATCCACTCTAAAGTAGCAAATGTTTTATTTGATTCTAGATCCACCCACTCCTTTATTTATGAAGAATTTTCTAAGGGTATCACCATATTACCTCAACAATAAGATGTTGAGTTAGTCGTGACAACACCTAATGGCACAACAGTCGCATCAAAAGATTATAATTCTTCTCCGATTGAAGTTTGTGGGAAAGTGCTTCCTGCAAATCTTGTGATCCTTCCTATAGTGGAATTTGATGTGATTCTTGGCATGGATTGGATTTCTCTACATGGAGCTCATATCAATTTCCAAAAATAAGGGAAGTCACATTTCATATTCCAGATCAATCTATGATCATCTATCGATGCAAGGATGAACATAACCTTCCAGTGGAAATTTCTTCCATTTTATGGGTATTGATTCCACTAAATGAAGGTTATTTATCTCAAATGGTTGTTGAGAAACTCACGATTAAGAATATGCCCTTTGTACGGGAGTTTGATGATGTCTTTCCAGAGGAATTACTGGGTCTTCCACAAAATCGTGAAGTTGAGTTTTCAATAGAACTCGTACCAGGTGCTTTGCCTATTTCAAAGGCACCTTATAGAATGGCCCCAATTGAGTTACAGGAATTGAAGAAGAAACTCCAAGAGAATCTTGATAAGGGGTTCATACACCCTAGTGCGTCACCTTGGGGAGCACCTGTTCTATTTGTTAAGAAGAAAGATGGATCAATGAGACTCTGCAATGATTATCGAGAACTTAACAAGATCACTATCAAGAAAAAATATCCTCTCCCATGCATTGATGACTTATTTGACCAACTATGCAGAGCTCAATACTTTTCCAAGATTGATCTTCGTTCAGGGTATCATCAATTAAGGGTCAAAAGGGAGGATATACCAAAGACGACTTTCCATACAAGGTATGGACACTATGAATTATAGTGATGCCATTTGGTCTTACTAATTCCCCTGCTATCTTCATGGATCTAATGAATAGAGTCTTTAGAGACTATCTTGATCAGTTTGTGGTAGTCTTTATAGATGATATTCTTGTCTATTCAAAGAGAAAGGAAGAACATGAAGATCACTTGAGAGTTATATTGAAGACCCTGAGAAAGGAGAAGCTTTATGCCAAATTTACCAAGTACGAATTTTGGCTTCAAAAAGTATCATTTTGGGTCACATAATCTCAAAAGAGGTGATATCTGTGGATTTAGAAAAAACAGAGGTTATCGAAAGATGGTCGAGACCAACAACAGTAACTGAGATCCTAAGTTTTCTTGGTTTGGCTGGATATTATCGACGTTTTGTGAAAGATTTTTCACGGTTATCTAATCCACTCACCAAGTTGACTCGGAAAGGAGTTAAGTTTTTCTGGACGGAGGAATGTGAAGAGAATTTCAAGGAGTTGAAAAGAAGGTTATCCAGTGCACCTGTGCTCACACTGCCTTGTAGTGGAGAAAGTTTTGTGATCTATAGTGATGCATCCAAGAAGGTATTGGGGTGTGTTCTTATGAAAAATGATATGGTGATAGCTTATGCCTCACGACAGTTGAAAATCCATGAGCAAAATTACCCAACACATGATTTGGAGTTAGCTACGGTAATATTTGCATTAATGATTTGGAGGCATTATCTTTATGGAGAAAGGTGTGACATTTATACTGATCATAAAAGTTTAAAGTATATTTTCACACAAAAGGAGCTGAATATGCGTCAAAGAAGATGGTTGGAGCTGATTAAGGATTATGATTGCTCAATCCATTACCACCCTGGGAAAGCAAACAAGGTGGAAGATGCATTAAGTCGACAAGACCATGCCAGTTTATCCATGATGAGGATCACAAAAGATCCAATATTTATGGATTTACAAAGGATGGATCTTGGAATTATAATGGAAGGGGGAAAATCGTATCTTTCTCAAATGAATGTTCAACCATCTATACATGTGAAGATTAAAGAGGCACAGAAAGAAGATGTCGAGTTACAAAAGAAGGTGAGAAATGTTCCTGAATTCAACCTTGATTGTGATGGGATAATAAAGTTCAGGAATTGGGTTTGTGTTCCTCCCATCTTCGAATTAAAGAAATCGCTGCTGGATGAGGCTCATAGTTCTTCATTATCTATTCATCCTGGAAGCACGAAGATGTATAGGGACCTGAAAGAGTACTTCTGGTGGGATGACATGAAAAGAGATGTTGCTGAATATGTCTCTCGATGCTTGGTTTGTTAGCAAGTTAAAGCTGAGAGACAGAAGTCTAAGGGGATGTTACAACCATTACCCATACCCGAATGGAAATGGGAAAACATCACTATGGACTTTGTCATCGGACTTCCTAAAACATCCAAAGGCAATAATGATATCTGGGTCATATTTGATCATCTTACAAAGTCTGCACACTTCATTTCTATTAGAGAGGATTTCTATCTGGATCAGCTTGCCAGGATATATGTAAAAAAGTGGTAAGATTGCATGGAGTACCACTTTCTATTATATCTGATCAGGATCCGAGGTTTACCTCAAAGTTCTGGCAAAGTCTTCAGCATACTCTGGATACAGAGTTAAGTTTCAGCACTGCTTATCATCCTCAGACAGACGGTCAGTCTGAGAGAACAATTCAAACTCTAGAAGATATGTTGAGAGCTTGCTATATGGATTTCAAAGGTGGTTGGGATCAACACCTACCTTTGGTGGAATTTTCTTATAATAATAGCTTTCACTCCAGTATTTAGATGGATCCTTATGAAGCTCTCTATGGAAAGAAATGCAGGACTCCAACTTGCTGGGATGAATTTGGGAAAAGAAAGCTATTAGGACCTGATCTTGTTGATGAAATGGCAGAAAAGGTCAGATCTATTCAACAACACATAAGAGCAGCTCAGAGTCGACAGAAAAGTTATGCCGACAACCGAATAAAAGACCTAGAGTTTGAAGTGGGTGATAAAGTGTTCTTAGGAATATCTCCCTGGAAGAGAGTCATGAGATTTGGAAAGAAGGGGAAGTTGAGCCCTAGATATATCGGTCCTTTCGAAATACTGGATCGTGTTGGGAAGGTAGCTTACCGATTGGAGCTTCCACCAAATCTCTCTCAAGTTCCCTATGTGTTCCATGTATCTATCCTGAGAAAGTACATACCTGATCCGTCACATGTACTTAGCTCAGAAGTTGTACCGCTGGAGAAAGATCTTTCTTATAAAGAACAGCCGATAGAGATTCTAGATCGTAGTGAAAAAGTCCTACGAAGAAAGACCACTCGATTGGTTAAAGTTTTATGGAAGAACCACCAATTAGAAGAAGCTACATGGGATCTTGAGGATATGATGAGGGAGAGGTATCCTCATCTGTTTGTTACAAAGTGACGAATTTCGAGGGCGAAATTCATTTTAAGGGGGTTAGAATGTAACACCCGAGACTTTTATGTTATATAAATCATCAAAGGAATCTTTTTCTACACACAACACTTGCTTGGCTTGCTTTACATGAAATCGTGACCTTCCTCGATAGCTTGCGTCGTACGCAATACCGAGTTTCACTAAACAATGATATGCTATTAAAATATTATTAAAACTAGATGTTATGAATAGTAATAACCACTTTTTGAAATTTCATAAATTTTATTTTTCAAAATGGACTTCATTTTTTGATTCGGAATAGCGAAATTATCCTTGGGTGAAATTTTGGTATTTTTCTGAAAACTTTCAATTTTTGATGAATAGTGAAACCACTAAGTGGTAGTTAAAAAACTGAATTTTTCATAAAACTTAATTTTTCCGCTTCTGTGAGTGGAATTTAGAAAATCCGAGAGACACGGTTGATGTCAGTAAGTAAAAATGTGGTTCAATGAGATGAAAATAATTTTATGGTGAATAGTAACTTTTTACTTTTTTTTACCACAGTTAAAAGTAAATAGGGTAATTAAGGGTAAAAATGATATTATTATTACCCTAACACATTTCCTAATTCTATTGGACAAGTGTAATTCGACCAAAAACAACCTTATTAATAAAGTATGACCATTTAGGCTCACTTGGATTAGATTAGGACATTTATTATTAATTTATTTAAAGAAGGGTTAAAATGGTTAAAATCAATGTTTAATAAGTAAATCATTTTTAATATGGGGTTATACATAAGATAAATTCTACTATAAATATTAATTAGAAATATAAAAAAATTTCCTACATAATGGTATTTTATTTGTAATTTTTAGACATTAAATAATTTAATTTATTTATGCCACAACGATGATGCAGTAATTATCTTATTAATGAAATATTGACATAATTGATGTTATAAATACCCAAATAAATGTAATTTGAGACTTTTTATGAATTAAAATAATTTTATAGGTTAATATGACATGTTAGTATTGATTTAATTAACTTGGTTTTAACTAATCATTTTGTTATGATTTTCACAAAAATCAATTACTAAATAGTGTCAAAATTGACATAAAATAGTTTTTAAAACAAATATTATATTATTAATTGCTATTTTATTCCTAAAAATATAAGGTTCGGCCAAATGACTTAGATAAGGTTATATATATTAATAATAAACAACTTGGGGTTCCTTTGTCTTGATATATTAAGTTTATTAACCTTATAGTGTAAGAAAAAAAGAAGACACAGTGAAAGTTAAATTATCTAACTTAAAGATAAATCTAAATGATAAGGTTAAAATTGATAACTAAACATGTTTAAATTCTATTGGATGAGAGGATTTCGACCCCTACCCATCTTATCCTCTAAATATATCAACTTGGAGCTAGTAAAAACCGAATTTGACTTTATAATAAAATAATATTTTTAGTTATTCCAAAGGTGCCCCTCTCCTCCCTTATAAAAGGGCACCTCCTCCCCCTCTTCCTCACACCACTTTGAGCCTTCAAGATCGGCCAAACCCTGCCAATTTCTCCTCTCCACTTCCCTAGAAACATCCTAGAGGTTCCGGTCTTCTTCAAAGACCTATTTTAGTGCGCTAAAAGAAGGTCTCAAAGAAGCACTTCAAAGAAGAGGTAATGTCCGTTACCGATTCTTTCATCTTTATTTCTTCTTCCACTTCTTCTTATTTAGTTGTTTCATTATGAAGTAATAACATATGTATCACTCATATATTTATATGTTATTATAAGTATGAAACAACCCTATTTCACCATCTATCCATCCTACGGAAAAAGAAATCACCGCGCGTGCGTATGTACGGAATACCGTCTCCACCCCGTGGTGTAATCTATTTTCCACCACCACCTTACTTGGATGGGTATAATGGTGTAAATAATGACTATATATGACTATTATAAACTGATACTGATTATGAAATAGTATACTTACACTCCAATACAATTCCACAATCATAGGAACGATATCATCACTCGTGCGTACGTACGGAATACCGTCACCACGATGTGATGTGAATCGTTCTACATGATCTTAATTTCATAATGATTATATAAATGAATTGAATGAATGAATATGATATATATTACACTAATACCATTCTATAAATGATGTATCTATAACCTAAAGAGAAGAATAAGAATTTATTCGACAAAACACGCATAAGAACAAAAAGTAATAAACACCCGAATAACAAGTAGTAATGAAATATTACTAATAAGAAGCTGAAAATATGAACATATATGATATCATAACAATAAGTATGATTCTGGAATAAGTCAATAACATTATTTAAATCAATATACAGGAGGTTCAGACACTTACGAAGCAAATCGGACCTAAGGTAAGGGAAATATCACAATCTCATTTTTATCTGAGATTGTTTATACTTTGAAATTTACTAGGGTGTATTTTATCATCCACATCCATGTTTCCTCAATATGTAATATTATTTCCATCCACCTACAATTGTTTAAATCCAATTTTACCATTCGATTAGTTTTTAGTAAAAGATATGAAAGGAATCTTTTGTCGTTTTTCGTACGAGGTACTTTTTGACTTTTCCGACAAAAGTACAAGAAGAATGTTTTTTTAACTTATACGACATGAATGGATTTTTAAAACATTATTTCCAAGAAGCTTTCTTTACAAGTTTTCAAGTTTATTTTTAATCAAATTGTTTTTGTTTAAAATTGTATGACATGTTAAGAAAGGAAAAATGTTTTTGAAGTAGAAAGGATATTTTCCTCAAGAATGGAGTTCAAGTGTTTTATCAAAATTATTTTCCATATAAGATAATAAAGGGTTCTATTTTTATCCCTATTATTACATTGATTTTATTATGTTGTGATGGAAAGATTTTTATGAATTACTTTATCTTATATGAATTGTTTTATGATGTCACGATGTTTAAGATTCCCATTTTTACTATATGGGTTATGCAATGATGTATGATTTATGATCTTGTGGCACACATAAGAATGGTATCATTATGAGATGGGTGGGACCTATATCTAACTACAATTCATTGGGTAAAGATTTTATATCTCATGAGATAGACATGGCTGGAACGGTAGGTTATACCGGTTCAGTGAAACAGGACTGAAACGAGGAGTGAACTCTGTTCAGAAAGGGACTTTGTCCACAAAGATAGTCTTGGCAATGAGTCTTGACTAATAAGAAATGATTCTCTATGATTATGTGTGTATGCAACAAAGTTTCATGTTTTAAGTTATGATTATTGTGATTACATTTCACTGCCATGATTTATCCCATGTTATGAAATTATGATTTCTTTTGCAGGTTAAGATTTCCAAAAGTTATGTTCTTATGAATATGATGTGATTGATATTTCTTTTGTTTACCCTTACTGAGCATTTGAGATCACCCTTTTGTATGTTTTCTTTCCCCAGGTGAGGAATAATGTTATTAAGTAAGATATGCCAAAAGGGACTATAGATATGATGAAATAAATGGGAGACAGTGTAGACGCTTTATGAACCAGTTGTTTATATTTCCCAGTTTCTAAAGACACTATACCTATACGGTCCTTTCGTGGTTTTGTTATATGTTGTAATAAGTATGCTTAAATTTTGAAGTATTAACAATGTATGTAAAGTATGGGTCATTATAAAATGGGTAGGTTTTGGGTGAGATATAAGGCTCAATGTGTTGTGAGGAAGTGAGGGAGGATGTTCCCTTTTATAATTGAGGTGGGAGGAACTTTTGGAAATACATAAAATATTAAAATTGAATAAGGATATTCTAGAGACAAAACTTCCAAATGAGATATAAGTAAATGGGGAAATACATTTTAGACCATATATTATTCCATTTTTTTTATTATTTTATGTTTATTTTTTTAACATAATTTAATAATATATTAAGTTAATAAAATATCATTATTGTCAAATTTGATACTATTTATTCAATTTGACTTTAAATACATCAAGACAGAGTAGGAATTCTAATATAATTATTTCAAGCATTTCTATTATATCTTATAGATCTATAAAATTTGTTACAAACTTTAATTAATCTAAAACATATCAAAATTAATATTATTAAAATAAATTATTTTATTTTTCTATTAATTAAATAAATACTGTTTTAACATTGAAAAAGAATTCAAGGTAATTATATAATATTTAAAAATTAAAAATAATATTCTATAATGAAATTAACATCATTATGATCAAAATAGACATTTATATTCGTTATTAGATTGATTGTGTTGCTATGTGGATACATAAAATATATTAAATACAAGAGAGTGATATTTTGTAACTATCTTTGACTTTAAATAATATATAAGTAATTTTCATGGAAAATTATCCATTAAACAACTAAAAATCGATCATAAATTGATAAGGGTCAAATTATATTCATCTGTTAATTTTTTTCAAGTTATTTATTTATTTTTAATCCTTATCTGTTTATTCTAACCCTTCTTTAACCCATTTAACTCTTACTCTGACCACTTGGGTTTTACTCTTTAAGTATTAATATAATAACTATAAAATTTAAAATAACCATTAAATGAATAATTGATGAAATTTTGAGACATATCCCAATCAATTAGTTGAATTTTATATTTTTAGATATTTTATATCATTTAATAAAATATTATTTATTTTAAAATATCTATAATATCAATTTTGAAATTATTCATTATCTGTCTTAAAAAAATACGCAAATGAAAAGATAAATTCGATCCAATAATTTTTGAAAATTAAAAACATATTAAAGGAATCAATAAAATTTGGGGATGACATTTACTCTCTCAAATTATATTTACTTTAGTATTGTTAATTTCATTTCTTTGTTTTTTCAATTATTTAAACAATTACTGCATTATCATTAGGTCACGATTTATGTTAATTACTTTAATATTAAAAATTATAAATCAATTATCATGATTTAGATAAATTTTTTTGTTTTAATTTTAATATTTATTGTCGAATTTATATTTTGTATAACACTATATTAAAAATGATATAGTTATTAAAAATATGAGTATGGCATTTTTGACTTATATTTATAGAAAATATAATAAATGTCATACTCTCACCTAAGTGGATTAAAAATGTTATAATTTCAGAACATGGATTATTTTGGTTAAAAACATCTCATATAATTAATTTAGGACAATTGGTATGTAAATTTATAATATCATAATATTATTTTTTACTTTTAAATACCCGATTTACCCTTAACAGTGTTAAATTAAAAATTACTAATGTTAATATTCATAATATCAAAAAACTAAATTAATCAAATTAAAATCAAAATATCATACTTATTACAAACATGTATGTATTTTTTTATAAATTCAATTCAGAGAAGCTGAGAAATTACCTTTAATGTTAATCCCAAAGACGTGACAAGTAGGCGAGTAAAGAGATCGTTCAAAATTTCTATATGTTTTTACACCTAATTTCATTATAAAAATGATTCCAACAACCTATATGGGATTAATATATGTACAATTTATTTATTTTGAATTTAAAAAATTAATTTAAATTATAATAATTATTTAAACGTAAATCCAGTTTTTAAGTACAATGTAGTATTTTTAACTATTCATCAATAAATGAAACTTCTCATAAAAATATAAAAAATTCACATTATTTTAATTTTGGCATTCCAAATTCGAAAATGTTTTTTATTTTATAAAATTCAATTTCTAATAGTTTCTAAAATTAATTCTATTATTATTTACTCAAGGACATAAAAAAGAGTTCCTTTAAGAAAACAATATTTCTAAATATATAAAGAAATTTTAAAAAGTATACATTTAATTATAAATATGTTTTATTTATGTGAAAAAATTATATAAAAATTATATATTACTATTAATATTACTATTTTAATGGTTATGTTATAACTATATCATTTAAATAATTATAATAATGTGTTGTTTCACAGAAACTCAATGTTTCATATAACACAACCTAAGTTGGTGTTACGTGTAGTGTGTAACAAACCAATCTGGGTTACCCTCAAACCTTGCACCCAACCTAGTTCGTTACAAACCCAAAGTGAATTCTTGATCCCCATGGAATGGAAAAAAGCACCCGAGCATCGAACAACACACTAAGGAAATGATTTTACCCAGCCTGAACAAAGAACATGGATATATATATATATATACTCAAGAAGAAAGAAACAAGAGAATACTGATACATATATATGTTCCATAGCTATAAGAATACAACAGAAACAAAACAACCACCAATATAGCTAAAACTCAAATAAACATGTCCAAATGCAAAGGTAAAAAAAGCAACTACTCAATGTCATGGTGTGGGAAACCTCCCACCATATCGACAACAACTACCCAACTCAGTTGAATTGAAACCTCACCGCCTCATTTCTCGGCCTGCCTTTGCCTAGAATGGAAGACATACAAAGGTCTATGAACCACCAAAGGGGTATGTAGGGTGTGAGAAATCAAGATCAATAGGATCCCAACCAGGTGTTTCATAACAAGTCTTTGGATAACAATCCTTGTATTCCCATTTCAAAAAAGACACGACATGATAAGTAGTAAACCAGTTTTATAGAATACATGGTAAACATTTCCATTTTCCACAGTTTTAAAACAAAATAAGGTATATCAATTTGAAATAACATTTTCCATATTATCTTTCACAAGAGTCAACATGCATATCAAGGATAAAATAGTAAAAAAGCCAAGAAGTACAAAAAAATAGTAGCAACAGAGATATCACAACACCAAGGAATACAAAAGGTTAGGTAATAGACTACTCTTACCCAAAAATCTATGAACAATTCACTGTGGTACCTGAAGATAATGATCTACACTCTATGAATAAGGAGACACCCCATTGTGTGAAACCCCAACATCATATACATACCTAGAGCCATTAATCTACACTCTAGGACAAGAAGAACACCCTAATGTGTGAACCCCCCATAATGGATGATTGACTCAAACTAAGCCTTCCATCATGTACCCAAGGTAACCCATGTAATCATTTTCAAAAATAATTCTATTCATTAAAAATACCCCATTTATTTCCATTTATCAAAAACCAAAGAAAAAACACTTTTCTTCAAATCCCTTTTCCAACACACTGAAAAAATAATGCTAATTTTACACCCAATTATTTAGAAATATATTTATAAAAATGGAACAATACAGTTTAAGAAACATAGGATAAGGATGGAATCACCTACCTAAAAACTCCTATCACACACGACTATAAGAAGATCCACCAACAACAAAACCAAACACCATCAACAAAAACCCTATAATCCTATCAACATGTCAAGATAGATTCAATTTAGAAAAAAGGGGTTTATGATTCTTTATTATTCACATTTGTTTATGGAAGTTGCGGTGCCTAGGTTAGAGATTCTCTATGGATCATTATTGAGTCCTTCAACCTGGGGGAATCCCCATGGCTTATGGGGGGGGGGGATTTTAGCATTGTTTCCAATATGAAGGATAATAAAGGTATATGTGACTTCCCTAGGAGAGATAACCTTGTGTTTTTATCCTCTATAGCAGGTGCGACCTCCTAGATTTGGGATATATTGGTGGCCCCTTTAAACGGTGAAACATCCAAAGGGGAAACCTCCATTCATGGTGCCTCTTGGACCGTTTCCTAGAAAACAGCCAAATCATATTTGAATTTCCATATGCAAAGGTATTATACCTTGTTCTTAGTCTTTCTAACCATTCACTTCTTTTAGTGGCTCGATCTACTAGAAAGAATGGTGGTACCAGATTTTCCTTCTCTCGACAGTTGGTCAACATCCATGGTTATCCTGAGACATTGAGTGAGTCATGTAATCAATCAGTGTAGGTAGTGGCTTGGCTTGGTCTCCACAAAAAACGCTAAAGGCTTAAATCAGATCTTTAATCTAGGATCATAAATCAACCCCCCTTCTTCCACAAAATGATGGCGGCCAAGGAATAAATTTAACATCTTGAACTCAATATGGAAAGATGTTGGGATGAGAAGGTGTTTATAGATCTTTCTATAAATAAATATAAACTAGAACATATGCTTCTAAGATAAGAATAACTAGCATGCGAACAGTCAATAGTTATTGTCTTTAAGGAGGTGAAAGAAATATGGAATTTTTCTATGCCTGTATCAAAGAGAAGAGGCGTACCATCAAACCTAATATAAGGATAGAGTATGGAACCTATATAGATGATAAAGAATTATTTGGCCATATAGAAGAGTCTCATTTTAAATAAATGATGGCAGACCTTAGTTTGATCATGCAAGGTGGGTACCCTCACAGTTTAGAAGCTATTCTTGAGGTAGTTCCATTTAAAGTGACACCCGAAGATAATATTTACTTTGAAGAAATTATTAATGAAGAGGAGGTTTATTAGGTCATGAAAGGGATAAATTCGGAGAGTGATAAAGGTCCTGATGGATTCCTGGGTTCCTTCTATAGAGCTTCATGGGAGTTGATTAAAAGATATTTTCGGGCTGTTGTCTAGGATTTTTTCATAGGGGGATGAATTCCTCAATTGGAAAGTACCACCACACTTGTGTTGATCCCCAAGATAAAGAACCCATCAACCTTGTAACACTATCAACTAGTAATCATGTGTAATTTTCCATACAAAGTGCTCACATGGGTCATTAATAGAATAATTTCATCTTTCCCACCAAAGTGGATTTTGGATTAACAACACAGTTTTTAAGGGGGTGAATATTAAAGGAGATATCCCTTTGGAAAAATAATTGGTTAGTGATATAAATCTTAAGGTTATTGGATCAAAAAGGGTGATACATCTGGATATAGACAAAGCATATGATCGAATTGAGTGTAATTTTATCATAAAAGTGCTTACAAAATGGATTTATCTCTTTGAGACACTGTCCTTTTTTTATGGTGATTCATATCCCCTAGGTTATCAATTTACTTATTGGGGGGGGGATTTTGTTTCATCAAAGATATTTGAGGTTTAAGACAAGGCGACCCTGTTTCTCCAAATTTGTTTTTTATTGCACGAGATGTCCTCAGTCATCTCCTCAATAAGGGAATCATTAGGGGAGAGGTGTTTCCTTACCGTTGCAGGAACCGTACAAGTATCATCTCCACCTAATGTTTGCGAATGAAACCATTATTTTTTCTAACTCCAATTGGAAATTAGTTTGGGGAATAAAAAAATTCATTAATGATTAGTGTAAATGGTTCATATAGATTATTAACTGATCCAAGATTTTACAAAATTTATTCCTTGATTATTAATGATATTTACAAAATAAATGAGGATATTACCTATGAATTCAGTGTAAGAATCTATTTTGTCATCTAGGACCCGAATAAATCATTTTGATAGGATTTTTGAGAAGATTACTAGGAATATTCTAAATTGGAAGAACATGAACCTCTCATATGGTGTCAGAATTACTCTGATGAAGAGTGTTATATGTTCCATTCTGATCCATTCCCTCTTGGATACTAATATTCCTAAAGAATTAATATCCCACATTGATAAAGTGTTAGCTATTTTCATCTGGGATGCTCATTTGGAAGGAAATCACCACTAGGCCTCATGGGGAATAATGGATAGGCTTATGAGGGAGGGAGGTATTAATGTTAAGAACCACTTAGAAAAGACTCATTTCATGCATGAAAAGCTAGCTTGGGAGGTCCTAGAGTGATGTAATCTATGTTGTAGATTCATGGTAGGAAATAGAAATGATGGCATGTCTATGACAAGGATAGGCCCCTTCACTCTATGGTTTATAATTCAACCCCATCCTTCACTCCCCCAAAATCATGCCTACTTTATAGTAGGAAGAGGGGATATGTCTTATTGGCACCACAATTGAGAGGGTTTGAGGTTCATATTTCTAGGATGTCCAATCCCAAACATCTCATTCAGAAGTGCTTCCTCACCCCTAACATTCGTTAATTCAACCTTAGACAAACAAAAATAGAAATTATTTGATCTGATTGAGCTTAATAACATTCCAAATAGGTGTGTTTTTACTGAATCTTTTTCAGGTGAATTCATTGTGAAAGACTTCAGGAGGGTGTCACTAGTTCCCGAGATTGAGGATAGGTGGGGAGATATGCTATTGTGAAAAGATGTCCTAGTAATGTATTACTTTCTCTTGTGTTATTTCCAGAACCAAGCATTAACAACTAAGGATAATATCAAAAGCCTTGGCATCCCCACTATGTCTAGATGTCAGTGCTATAGAAACCGAAGGGAGGAGAATGATGTCCACCTGTTAATTGAAGGGGAGTGACACACATAGTCTGGGAAGAGCTTGGGGAATTCTTGGGCACCAATGGATAGTACAATCAAGGAGCTAGTTTTCTGGATTTTTGGTACTAAGGGTGTGAAAAGGAAGTCCAAATCTATGATTCTTCTAGTGCGATGATAGAGAATCTGGAAGGTGCACAACAATGATTGGATTGAAAGAGTTCAATTCTCATCTAGGTATATTATTATCAATCTAAAGATGCTATTGGTAATACTGATCTCCATTTACAATAACCAAGGTATTTGGTTAAACTGGATTCATTTTATCTCTATATTTAAACTCAAAACTGATGGATCATTCGGCTCAGGAATCCTGACGGGTGGTGGCATGGTGTAGGATCAACAAGGGGTTGTTTCCATATCATTCACAACATCCTTTAGTAATATGGACTCACTTTAGGTAGAGTCAATGGCTATGATCACATGACTTAAATTATGTAATTAGGATAATATCAAGTTGATGGAGGTGGAAATGAATTGCATCACTCTGAAAAATTCTCTTCAAGGAATAGGTACCATCCCCTAGTTGATCTCATATATTATTCAACGATGTAGGGACATTTTGTGAAATATAATTAAAGTTATTCACACATGGAGGGAGGGAAATATAGTTGTAGATTTCTTAGCCTCCAAATCATGATATCATGAGATGAGTTTTTTTGTTTCCAAAATATGAATTTACTTATTGTGGAGGGGGTTAATCTTGTGAAGGCTGATACACTACGTATTCATTACTTTCGTCATCCCAAATTATTGGTTGTACTCTTCCCTTGTGGTGGTTATTGAAATTGTTAGACACCTTTAGTTGAAATAAAATATGATGTTAGTAGTAAAAAAGGGTTTGGTGAAAAAGTGGAAATCCACATTTCTCAAGAATCCACACCTGCTACACCAGAAAAAACAATGAACGACTATAAAAAAGATACAATAATCACACATAGATTCATGATTAGAATAAATCTTCTTTAGATCCATCGATTCCAAGATGATCTATCAATATCTAAGGAGGGAGAGACTAAGATAGATAGAAAAGACTTGCCTGATATGTCATACAATGATTAGAATGAGGATCAATCTGCAAACAAAAAGACATATAGGGGTTGGAGAGTTCCCAAAATTTCATGGGGAAGGGTCTACGTCGAGAGAATGGGATCCTAGAAGAATAATAAATGATAAATCATATTGGATTCCTTCTTAAATTTTTTTATCAGGACTTTACATGATGTGTAACTCAACTACATGTCATGTAATTGTTAATTTCCATAATCTCTGAGAAATCCATCACCTTTTGATTAAAAATTGATGAATTTAATTTATGAGTTACATGTTGTGTAAACCTATTACATGGCATGTAATTCTCAACAAGGATACAAAATCAACATAATTTCTTATGGAAATTTGAAAAAAAAATATCTAACATCACCATAATAGGAATCCTCCCTTTTCATTGTCATCTCTACCGAGACAATGAAAAAGGAAAACCATAACAAGTTTAAAAACATACCTGTCAGAAGAGTAACAAAATTTCATAAACTCCACACCATAAAAACTTTCCGTCTCTAGAAATCCTATGAAGAAACCTCCATGCTAAAAATACGTGACCACTTCTCTCTCATCAGTTCCTCAAACTACCACATCTCATGAGAATCATCCCCATACTAACATATAATTAAAACCAAAGGTATCATCCTCCCATGAAGTACATTGGATTCAGAATCAATAATCTGGACTGGCGGTTTGGTCACAAATAATTCTGGCCCAACTTCAAGATCACACCAACTCAGAGCATGAGATAGATCAGATAGATACCTTCAAAGTTTAGATACATGAAACACCTTATGTATAGATGTCATCTATGGTGGAGTTAAAAAATGTTAAGAAAGCTTCCACACTTTTCCACACCATCAAAATGTCCCATAAAATGGGGATAGAGTTTCCATTTCCTTCCAATCCATTGATGACCCAAACAGGGTGAAACATTCAAGAACACTTGGTCAAAAAATGAAAACTAAAAAGACCGATAATAATGATCAGAATTAGATTTATACCTACTATATGTCATCAAAATACCTTGACAAATCAATTGAATATTTATTGTTATCTCTTGAACCAAGCTTGGTCCAATTAATTAAATTTCAAAAATCTTCAACCAACATAATAGAGATTTATCAGGCCAGCCACACAAGGCCTCAAAAGGATCCATTCAGATTATAAACTTGTAACTGTTCTTATAATAAAACTCAACCATCCCCAAGTGATCTTCCAAATCTCCACTAAAGTTAATAACACAAGCACGGAGCATATCATCAAGAATATTTATGTCTCTTTATGTTTTTCCATCCGACTGCAGATGGTATCCCATACTCAAATAAACCTAAGATCCTAGTGCCTCCTAAAGGTCTTTCCAAAAAAAAAGAGGTGAAACAAGGATATCTACCAGAAACTATAGTATATGGTACATTGTTCAACCAAAAAATCTCTTTCACATAGAGATTTCCAAACTCTTCAACATTGGTTGTATCTCTATTGGGTATAAAGTGAGCCAATTTCGTTATTCTATCAATTAAAACCCTTATTACATTCTTCTTTCTCAGGGTACGCGGCAACCCAACAAAAATGTCCATAAAGATCTCATACCAATTACAAGTAGGAATTGGAAGTGGTTAAAGAAAACCCAAAGGTTTTTAATGCTTGGATTTAACCTCCTGAAACATATAACAATAAGAGATATACTCAGCAATGTCCCGTATCATACCAGACCACTAGAATTTCTGCCACATGTCATAGAATATCTTTGTAGTTCCCGGGTGAACTACCCACTATGGACTATGAAAACCCCGCATAACAGCTCTTCTTATCAACTTTGGTACCAAAAAATGATTCTGGAAGAAAATTATATCCTCTTTAGAGAATGACCAATCAACAATGATCTCCCCACCTTTAAGAGATTCCCTAATTCCATTGAACTAATCATCAAGATATTATTCCTAATGAATCTACATGATAAGAGTAGAGGATAACTGAACACTATCCAAATAGATCCCTTTACCTAATTACTAGACTCCAATGTGCAATAGTGTAAAATGATCCACCAAGTTCCACTCTTTCGACGATTCTTTCACTACCTCGTTCGAATGTTTCCTACTCAAAGCATCCGCAATGACATTCCCATTCCTCGGGGTGTAGAATATATAGAACTAAAATGTCTGAAGGTATTATACCCTATATCTCTATCTAAGATTCCTGTATTTGAGAGAAAATATATAGTTTAGACTCATATGATCAGAAAAGACTGTGAAACTCTCCAAAAAAAAGATAATGCTGCCAACATTTAAGGAAGTGTATAGCTATGAAAAATCGCTAATTAATTAGTGGGGGGATTCTTCTCATGAGGTTGGGGATGACTAGATCCATAACCCACCACTAGATCATCATGTATAATCACATAACCCAAACCATCACTAAAAGCATAAAAAACACCACATATACCATACTGTGCTCAGGTAAGACTAGGATTGGAGCCGATGTTAGAATTCATTTAAGTTCATCGAAAGAAGACTAAAACTTCCAATCCCAAGTGAATTTCTTTGCATTCCAAGTAAGTGCAGTCAATGGTGATGCCAGTTTTGAGAAATCATTAATAAACTATTAGTAATATTCAGAAAGACTAAGGAAACCCAAAATCTCAACAAAATTCTATGGATCTTTCCATGATAAGTCAACATTTACATTTTTAGGATCAATTGATAATCTATGTTCATAAATCACATTCCCTAATAAATTCATTTATTGAATCCAGAAATTGAATTTTGAAAGAATTCCCTATGAACTCTGACTCCATATAATTTCTAGAACCGAACTTAGATTGTTATTGTACTCACATTCAGATTTTAAATATACTATAAGATCATAAATGGAAACTACCACAAAAGTTTCAAGGTATTTATAGAAAATCAGGTTCATAATAGCCATAAAAACCACATGAGTGTAAGCAAGAACATTAGGAATCATAAGATATTTATAATGGCTATAACTGCACCTGAATGCTATCTTCGGTATTTCAGACTCCCAAACTCTAAGAAGATGATAACCCAACTGAAGATCAATATTTGAAAACCAATTTCCCCCTTTAATTAGTCAAACAAGTCATACACATGAGGAAAATGATACATGTTGTCAACTATTACCCACTTCAACTTCTAATAGTCCACACACAATCTAAGTGAACCAAATTCTTTCATGGAAAAGTGCAAAGGGGATGGCCAAGGTGAAACACTAGGGTGAACATAACCTTTTTCCAACAGGTCATCCAACTGAATCTTAATCTATTTCTTCTATGTTGGTACCATAAGATAAGAGGGTATTGATAACGGCTGCATCCCTATAACCAAATCAAGTATAAAATCTACTTCTCTCTCTGGAGGAATACTGGAGAAATAATTTGGGAAAAGGCCAAATATATCTTGAAAAATAACAGGAATATCAAAAAAAAATAAATTTCATTAGAATCAATCACAATAGGACACAAAAAACTCATGAGATATGTGAAGGAAGGACTTTCATGACCAGATATCATGTCCCTCTGCCCCAGAAAGACCCGAGAGTTCCCATCAACAGCAAGAAACAAAACAGTCCATTGATAATAATCAACCTCAAATCAATTAGAGACTAGGAAATCTATACTGACATTGACATCAAACATATCCAAATCAAGAATAAAAAAATCACATACCAACTCTATATCAGCTATCATTAACAAACAATAAGTACATCAAAACCCCTTCTCTTTACTATTATAGAGGGGTGTCACTAACTCCATAAAAAAGTAAATAAGTTCCATTGTAAGTTTATGAATATCCACAAAACATTCATATATAAATGAGTGGTAGGAACCAATAACAAATAAAGAAATTACTACAGATGATGCAACAATGATAGTACCTCTCACTATCGTTAGACCTACATCGACTTCCACTTGACACTCATCTACTGTGTGAAAGTGTTTCACTCCTAATACTTATTAGTGGAGTCTTATTGTATTTAAAGAATCTTACTACCCCATAATATCCTTTAGATCTCACAAAACCTGACCATAATGTGGTGTAAACATAGCCTAAAAAAATCATTATAAATGACCAACATTTCCACAAATGTTTCACATCTTCAAGGTCATAGGAAAAAACATCTGGCATGTCTAGCATTGTCACAATGATAGACAATCGTAGGAACACTACTGAATGTAACATAGAATGTATATGATTCTCACTATTGATACCCACCTCCACCACTCCTGTGATGATCCTGCCACTTTTTCCCCCCCATCCTCTCCACTGAAGCTGCCACTAGATGGAAGAGAAGAGATGGAAAGGCCAACATTCCTTTCCATACTCACCTATTCAATCATAGATCTATATAACATCTCGACGTAGATCAAATGATTTAACATAAATAAATTTCTCTGATACCACTTGGTAACAAACCAACCCAGGTTACCATCGACCCTAAGCACTACAAAATTCACCTTGATATTTTTTATTTTCACCAAAAATTCAAAGACCTGATCGATATTATCCAGCAAGTCCTCTGCCTCTTGAGGTTCATTCATTCCTTTAATGGACAATGGATTCTGAATCAATAACTCCCGTGATAGATTTATCTCTACGCTAGCTATTGTTTGTACCTCAATAACTGTGTTATGAACTTGTGACACATTCTGATCAATAGCATGAACATGTTTGTACTACTACCTCGTTGAGATTCTACTCTATTGGTGGTTTCCCTTGAGAATCATTTACTGCACCCTTCTGAGTAAATCATAGAAGATGTCTCAAAGGATTACTAATGTATACCAAAATAGAAGGAATGATCCAAAAATATGTTAAATCTCAGTCCAAACTAAAAAACCCATAATCACAAACTAAGATTTAAAACAAAACCCAACACTAAAGACACATATCCCAACGTACCATGGAATCTTGAGCATCGTCATGGATAGAGTTAGCCAAGAGCTTATCACAACATACCTCTCAAGTCCCAAAAATCTTATCTATAGTCTAATAGACTTCCCAAGACAACGACTCTTGGGGATATTACCTGGATTTTATACAACTTTCTAATGAACCAACCTAGGTTACCCTCAAAACTGGGACCCAACCCAATCCGTTTCATACTGTAAGGGTGTTCCCAATCCCCACGAGATGGAGACAATCACCCGGGCATCAAACAACACACTAAGGGAATGATTTATCCTAACCTAAAAGAATAACACACACACACACACATATATATATTTACTTAAGTAGAATGAGAAAACATAAGACTGTTACATATATATGTTCCATGACTGTAAGAAGACAACAGAAACAAAAAACCACCAAAGTAGCTACAAACTCAAAGAGACATGTAAAACTACAAAGGAAAACGAAAACTAACAACTAATCCATGTGATAGTGTGGAAAACCTTCCACTGTCTCACCACCAGCTACCCAACTCAGCTGACACAAAACCTCACTACCTCACTGTGGTTCCTTGCCTTTCCCTACATTAGAAGACATACAAAGGTCTACACACCACCAAAGGGGTGCATAAGGTGTGAACTAATAGGCTTAATAGGATGCCACGAAGGTGTTCAATAAAAAGTATCTGGATAACAATTCATGTATACTCATTTCAAATAATACATTGCATGATAAGTAGTAAATATTTTTTATATAAAAAATAGTAAAAATTTCCCTTTTCCAAAATTTTAAAACAAAAATAGGTATATCAGTTTCAAATAACATTTTTCATATTATCTTTCACAAGCATCAACATGCATATGAAGGCTAAAATAGTACATATACAAGCAGTGAAAAACAATAGTAGCATCATAGGTATAATAACACAAAGGAATACAAAGGTCAAACTACAGACTAATTGTACTAAAAACCTAGGAATAGTGCACTACAGTACATGAAGCCAATGATCTACACTCCAAGATCAGGGAGAAACCACAACATATGAAACCCTAACCTTATATAAGTACCTAGAGCCAATAATATACTATCTAGTATAAGAGGAACACCCCAAAATGTGAACCCCCACAATGGATGATGTCCTCAGGCTAAAACTTACACCTAGTACCCAAGGTATCCCATGTGCCCGTTTTGAAAAATAATTCAATGATTTGAAAATACCCATTTTATTTACATTTATCAAAAACTAAGTATTTTTTTCTGCAAATACCTTTTACAACACACAAAAACAATCATTCCATATTCACATCAATTTATTTATAAATAAATTTATCTTAATGGAACAATATGATTTATCAAACATAGGATAGAGATGAAACAACCTACCACAAAACTCAGGTCGTACACGCCCACAACAAGATTAACCAACAACGATACCCAAACAAATAAAAGGAACTCCAATAATCCAGTCCACATCTCAAGACAGATTCAATATAGGAAAAAGGGGTCGACAAAAAGGATTAAATCCACATACCTCAAGAACATACACCCGCTGCACTAGAACCAATGAAGAACGACCGTAACAGAGATCCAAGAATCACATACGGATTCGAGATTTGACAATTTCAACTGTAGATCCATCAATCCCTAGATTATTTATCAAAGTATAAGGAGTAACGTAGTAATAAATAGAGAGAACACTTACATGCTATGTCACACAACAACTAGAACGAGGATCAATCACTGAACGAAATGACCTTAATGGGTTATAGAGCTCCCAAAATCACATAGGGAAGAGTCTAGGTAGAGAGAAAGGCAACTTTGAGGAATAAAAATAGTGAATTCAGTTGGTCTACCTTTTTAAAACTATCATCAAGACTATGCACGATGTGTATCCCAATTACACATCATGTAATTACCAATTCCCATAACCATCAATAATTCCATCACCTTTATATTTAAGATGGATTTAATTTTATTTATTAGTTACACGTTATGTAACCCTAATACACGACATGTAATTCGCTAGTAGGATACAGAATCAAAAGAATTTCTGGTAGAAATTTTCAAAAAATCTTTGACCTCACCATCAGAGGTATCCTCCCATTTCTTTCTTATCCCTACCCAGATAGCGAAAAAGGAAAACCATGAAAAGTTTCAAAAACATATCTATCAGAAGAGTAAAAAGATGTTACATAGTGCAAGGATAAATTGGTGTTGTGTATAATGTAATAAAAACTTAGTTATTTTATATAATAAAAAACTTTTGTACTTAGCATTTCAGAAAGTGAAAAATATTATAAATATTAAATTAATTTGAAATAAAAAATAAAAAATAATTCACAAAATGATGGGGTGTTACATTTTACCGACTTTAAAATTAATTTCACCCTGGAAATTAATCTTGGTTATTAAAGGTTTAATACTTTATAGTTTCTTTCATAGAATCCCAAATCGTAGAAAAAAAACTAATACTTTTTTTAAAAGGAAAAGTTGAAAAATAGAGGTTACCTAAAGTAACTCATAACTCGGTTTCTACATAGTAGATCATAGGTGGAAAGTGGAATCAATGACATGGAAGAAAAATCAAACCATTATGTTCTAATGGATAGTGATATAGAAAATGACCCAGAGAAAGTTAATAATTACAAAACCCTAAATCAATAATGATATAAGGGACCATTTGATTCATTGTAAAATAAGTTACTATAATAACATTTTTTGTTTCATGATCATTTCCATAGAGTTGAATAATTTTTTTGATGAGAAGATATACTTACTTGATTAAGCATAATATCATCCTTTTATTATGCCTTGATCAATTTTCACTTCATATCTAATTACAATAAATGATGGTTAATGTTTCATTCCTTAATCATTAGTAGATAATGGGATATAGAGAATGATAGGTTAACATCACAAAAATATCTAAACAGAAGTTATACAACATTCATAAATGTACATATATAAATTTAATAATTTAATCTCTAAAACTTTAAACAAGTTCATAAATGGTTACCTTTATGATCCTTACAAATTTTTAAAATTCAAAATGTTTGAAGGTATTTCCCAAAATTTCCAATTTCAAATTATCATTAATCCCCAAAAAAACATGACATAGTTATTAATTTTAACACACCAAACATGTGAAAACCATTATCATTCATTCTATTGATACAAGGTAATAACAAAAATTTCCATAAAACCTTAGTGAAAACATGAATGCCTTAAAAAATTTACTCTTTTGAACTTCCATAAATCCAAAAAATACTATAAAATAAATCAATGATATCATAAACCACCTTTTCATCATATGAGTCCCAAGGTCATTAATAATATCAAACATCTTTTTATTTCATTATCCCAACATTATAAACATATTAAGGGTCATCATTCCCTTATTTTCCAAAAATATATCAATCGCTTTTCTTGATAGTGGTACCATTCATCATATCCTCTTAAATACAAATGGAATAAGTATAGTGTACCAATACTTATATATTTCATTATACAATAAAATTGATTCTAAAAAATTATTCTGGAATCCCATTATAAAAACACTCAATCATTACACATATTTTTTGTTGTACTCTACATCACCAATAATGATCGAATGTGATTTGAATTTGTATTTTTCCTTAAGTGGTTTCTAAAATCGATCATCATTAATAACCCTTGGATTAGGGAATTGGTTAGCATAATGACCCATTTACTTGGAATTGTGACATTGAAGTGTGGGAGGTTCATTCTATGTAGCCTTCTCTCTATTCGCATGATTAGATATATTTTTCCTATTGAATTGATAGTAAATTGATTGAAGTAATTCATTACCACACTTGAATCATTTACTAGTCCCATTAACATAGTCTCCACCATGATGCTTTCCACACATTGATCATAATAAAACACTCATATTCTTTTCACTATTGTTTTTATATTTCCCCTTAAACTCTATCTTCTATTTCTTGTCAAAACCATGATATTCATATATAACTCAAGCTTCTATTTATACCTTGATAGTAAAACTCTAAATCACTTCATAACTACTAAACTCTATTATGGATAATGAATTTCAAAGATTTTGTTTTAATCCAATGAATAATCATTCAACCTTACTTTTAGGATGGATAATAGTACCATAAGTGAACATTTCAAGTCTTGTAAAAGTTTACTCATAGGTACCAATGGATTCATCATCATTTAATTTAAGATCAAGGAAATACTTTTACATGTTCATATGAAGAATAAGATGAAAGTAATTATTAAAAAATATGTTCATGTTCTCGTCTGATCCCATGGATTCAATTTTATCTTTTTTCTTTGTATTCTTGATTAGAGTCCACCAATTGTCATCTTCACCTTCTAAATGATAAATAAAAAAAATAAAATTTTCCTATTCTCGATAGTGAAGGATGGAAAATATTTTTTTAGTGGTACTGATCCATTGTTCAACAACAAGTGGATCCAAGGACCCACTAAAATAAGGTGGTAGTTGTCTCATGAAGGACCCAAAGTAATGTTTTTACCTTATTTTATCATTGGGGAGTGTGTAATGATTCATATATTATGTAAGTATAGTGATAAGATTTTTTATTCCATCTCCCATAACATTTGGTTGTTCAGGAAGATAATCATTACATTTCCATATCATTCATCATTAACACAGTTACTTTTGGATCCATCTATTGAGTGAAACGAAAAGTATATTATGATTAAAACAAATAATATTTGGAAAACCAAATAATAAATGGAAATTAATTTAAATCTAAAAAATCATAGGTTTAATCCTAGTTTAGCCTTAATCATTACCAGAATTTTATGATTGTAACTTATTCTTAGACTTATCATTAGGGACATACCTAGAAATATCCATATAAATATCTCTAAGATTATCACTAAATTATTATTATCATAGTTTCCAAATGTTTACTAAACCTTTACCTAGATTTCAACTACATTGACCTAGTATTTTCATAAATGGATATTACATCAATTTTATGGAATACTTAAAACATTACACAAAAGCACTACGGATGATAGTATTAGTTTAGTGCATTTGGAAACATGGAACACATTATTATAATTTGGTAAAGGATCTTCATCATATGACATAATAATTTCCCCCTTTATTATTCCTACCAAAAACATTTCTTTATATCCTGGGGTAAATAAACATATGAAAATTGGGATCTCAGATGCTTAGTAAGGGTAAACAAGGAAGTCATATAAACATAATCATGATTATAAGGGTATGATAACATGATAAAGAAAATAGAATATCATAACATGTATATCAATTATAATAAATATGAATCATGGAATAACAATTTGATATTAATAATAATTAAATCATAAGGAAATAAAGAGCATAATCTTGGAAACCATAACATGGGAATAAGACATTGAATTTGTGGAAGACACAAAAGAATATACAATTATTTCCAAAGTATACAAGAAATAAATTCAAAGGACATATTTGTAGTATGATTTCATTCCTCATACCATCTTGGTAGTTATGGTTCACTCCCATGACTATCATTGTATTCAAGCTTCACTCTCAAGATTATCTTAGTGGAAAAAGTCCTTTACTGAACCGAGTTCACTCCATGTTCCAACCATGTCTATCTCATCAGATATAAAGATTTACCTAATGAATTGGAGGGAGATATAGGTCCCAAAAATCTCATAATTAAATCATACTTATGTGTAACACAAGAACATAAATAATGTATCATATCATATCCCATGGAATGAAATGGGTTCCATAAACATAATTGAATCAAAATACAACCCACTGAAAAGAAATGGGTTTCCTAAATATCATTCCATCATAAACATAAACCAATAATTGAAAGAATAATAATTATAAAATTGAATAATATCCCTAGTAAAACATAAGTAACATGAAATAATGTTATTATAGATGAAAAATAATTGTTATAGATCACTTTAAAATAATTCTTGTGGAAAATATCCCTTCTTATTCAAAATCATTTTCCTTTCATAAAATGTTAGAAATCATTAAAAGAAAAAAATTAATTGAAAATTACCTCATAATTTTATTAGGAAAGCTTCACGGTATTATGGAATCATGAAAGCATAAATTTATGTTCCTTCTGTATAAAAAAAAATTTCTCATGCTTTTTTTCAGAAAAGTCAAAACATACCTCGTTAGAAAAAACGATTCATTTCAAACAGTTTAATAAAAAGTAATATATGGGTAAAAATGACTTCAAAACATTTTAGAATAATATTAAGAATATTTTTAAATACATTTTTAAAAAACATTGACGTGGATGATAAATATTTCCTAGTAGATACTTATGTATAAACAATCCTGATAATAATGAGATTTTGGAATTGACCCTTACCTTAGGTATGGTTTCCTTTTTTCATATTAAAACATACTTTATAATAGTTTAAATAATGTTATTAACTTATTTCAGAACCATATTAATATTTTTGATATCATATATTATTATATTACCACTCGTTTTTTAATAATATTTCATTATTACTCTTCTTTTGGGTGTTAACTGCTTCATTTTATTATGCATGTTGTGTCATATAAGTCCCAATTATTATGAATATAATATCATTACATCATTTAAAGAGTAATATTTTAGAAATACATATCATATATTCCTTAAATACATTTATATAATCATTCTTGACTGGTGAATAGGGAGAATGAATCGCATCGTGTCATGGAGATGGAAGGTTGTATGTACGCACAAGCGATGATACCATTCCATTAATAGTGTAAATGTAAGGAATTGGATGATATATAATTTTTTTAGAATTAATATAATGTTATATTTATTATTTTTTCCATTATATTCATCATTTTACTCATCTAAATAAAGTGCTTATGGAAAACAAATAACACCACAACATGGAGACAGTAAGTCATACGTACGCACACATTGTGATATTGTTTTTCATGGGATGGATAAAAGGAGGAATATGGTTTTACAATAATCATAATAACACCTAATAATATAAATTTCATTGGGAATATTACTTTAGTATAGAAGCAACAAAGGTGGAGGAAGTAGAACAAGAAACGAACTTAAATGGATTGGTAAAACATTTACCTCTTCTTTGGTAGATTTCCTTTAGACATATTCTTAGGGATACTAGGGTTTGTCTTTTTAGAATCCCAAGACCACCATAACTTAAATAAGGATGTTTTTAGGAGAAATGGGAAGTGTTTTGTCGAGATAGAAGGCTCAATATTGTGTGGGGAACTGAGGGAGGAGGTGCCCTTTTATAATTGAGGCGAGATACACTTTTGGAAATCCTGAAAATTTTAAAATATAATAAACCTATTCTGGAGACAAAAACGTCCAAATGAGGTATAAATGAATGGAGGAAGACATGTTAGACTATATATTTTCCACTATGTGATTATTTTACATTTTTTTATTTTTAAATAATTTAATAATATATTAATTCAATAAAATATCATTATTGCCAAATTTGATTATATTCATTCAATTTTACTTTAAATACATCAAGAAAAAGTGGAAATTATAATATAATTCTTTAAAAAATATATATTATATCTTATTGACCTATAAAATTCTCTATACACTTGAATTTATCCAAAATATATCAAAATTAATAATATTAAAATCAATTATTTTATTTTTATGTTAATTAAATAAATATTGTTTTAACATTGAAGATGCATTTAAGATAATTATAAAATTTTCAATAATTAAAAATTAAAATAAAATAATGAAATTAATTCCATTATGATCAAAATAGACCATTATATTTGTTTATAACTTTAATTTCTACCTATGCAGTTACATTAAATATATTAAATACAAGAGCCTAATATTTTGTAACAATCTTTGAATTTAAATAATATGTAACTTATTTTCCTAGAAAAAATTCCATTAAACAACTCTAATTAGATCCTAAATTGATAAGGGTAGAATTATATTCATCCATTAATTTTTGGACAAGTTTTTATATTTTTTTAAATCCTCATATTTTTATTTTAACCCTTATTTAACCTATAAATCTTAATGCAATGTCATGTTCTTTACTCTTTATGTGTTAATACAGTTAATATAAAATAAAAAATGAGCACTAAACGAGTCATTGAAGAAATTTTATGACTTATACCAATAAATTAACGGAATGTTATTTTTTAGATACTTTATATCATTTAACAAAATATTATATATTTTAAAATATCTATATTGTTAATTTTGACACTATTCATTATTTTAACTTATAAAAAACCAAAAATAATAAGTTAAATTAGAAAAAATACATTTAAACCATTAATAACATGTCAACATCATCAATAAAGTTTTTGGATGAAATTAAATCTCTCAAATTATATTTATTTTAATATTTTTAATATCATTTATTTGTTTTTTTCATTATTTAAATAATTACTACATCATCATTATGTGAAAATTTAATTTAAATATTTTATTATTAAAAATTATAAACCAATAATCATGATGTTGATAATAATTTTAGCTTTAAATGTACTATTTACAATTGAATTTATATTTTTTATAACCCTATAATAAAAATGATATAGTTATTAGAAATACGAGTATGACATTTTTAACTTATCTTTAAATAAAATATAATAAATATTATACTCTCACCCATATAGCCTAAAAGGTTATAATTTGAGATCAAGGATTATTTTGGTCAAAAATCACTCATCCTATTAATTTTGGATAAGTGTTAGGGTACTTTATAATATTATAATATTATTTTTACCTTTAATTACCCAATTTACCCTTAACTGTGGAAAATTATAAAAACAAACTAAAGTTACAATTAATAATATCCAAAAATTAAACTGATCAAATTAGACACTAAATATTATACTAATTAAAACCATGTATGTCTATTTTTCAAAAGTCAATTCATAGAAGTGGAAAAATTAATCTTAATGCTAATCTCGCATACGTGGCGAGAAGGCGGGTAAAAAGAACGTTCAAAAGTTCAATAAGTTTTTATATCTAATTTCAATATAAAAATGATTCAAATTACCTACATTGGATTAATATATTTATAATTTATCGACTTGGAACTTTTAAAAATTAATTTACATTAGAATATATTTTTAAATGAAACGGTAGTTTTTACTACAATGGAGTGTTTTTAACTATTCATCAATAAATGAAACATAGAAAAATACTAAAAATTCACCTTAAATTAATTTTGACATTTTGAATTAAAAAAATTCCATTTATTTTATCAAATTCAATTTCTAAGAGTGTCTAAAATAAATTTTACTATTATTCACTAAAGGACATAAAAAATAAGTTCATTTAAGAAAAAAGTATTTCTAAACATATAATGACTTTACCAAAAATTATAAATTTCATTATAAATATGTTTTATTTATTTGAATAAGTTATGAAAATAATTATTTATTACTATTCATGTTACCGTGTTTAATGTCTAAGTTATAACTATCTCGTTTATATAATTATAATCATGTGTCGTTTCACCAAAACTCAATGTTGCGTGTAACACAAGCCAAGTCAGTATTGTGTGTAGCATAAGTGTAACTTGTTGTTACGTATAATGTAAACCAAACTTAGTGATTTTATATAATAAAAAAAATCCATATTCAATAATGCGTGAAGTGAAAAATATCATAAGTATTAAATTTATTCAAAAAATAATAATTTACAAAATCTATGGGTGTTACACTAATGGTTTAGATGTAACAATTTTGTTAATTGATTAAAAAGACGAGTTTGGTTTCTTTCCAATTTGGAATGAATAAAATTATCTTTCATTATAAAATTTAATACTAGGAATATTTAAAACTAATTGTTTCTTGGACAATTTATGAAAAGAAAATATATTATAGTGTCCAAGTCTTTTATTCCAGGTTCGTGACTCATTTTTCTCAATGGTTAAACAACTCAATTTCTATTTACACAATTAATTATGATTCAGAGTATAGAAATTTTTAGTTCAAGCTGCTTTAAATTTAAGAACTTTATCTTTGAAAAGTGAACAAGAATTTTTAGAGAAATAAAAAAAAACAATCATCAAAAACTTGAGAAATAATTATTTAGTTATGCTTTAACCCATATAAAAACAGTACTATGTTGATTAAGATTGTCTTTGGATCTCCAATAGATCCAAATTTAACTATCTTTCCTTTTGTATTTTCTCCAAAGGTGACTAAACCTCCAACCATCTTTTCTAGTTTATGGAAATTGGAAGAGTATCCACTCTTGTGTTTGGAGAAGCCACTATCTATATCCCATATAACATTTTTGTTCATTTGGTATTTTACCTCATCTTCTTCTTTAACCATAAATCACATGTTATATTTTATATTTTATGGATATTTCTCTAAATTAGATTTGGAAGAGCTACCAGATTATTCATAAACATTCTATATATCTTTCATTTCTCTTTTCCCTTTGTGATCATAATCTGTTTTCTTCTAATTTTTCTTCTCCATCATTATTTTCTCTTCTTTTAGCTAGGGGAAGTCTGGTTTAATATTACCTATCTATTTACATTCACAACAACTTACTTAATTGGATTAATTCTCATCTTTCTTGAAGGATTTATTGAATCCTCTTTTCTTCTTGTATAATTTTCAAAATTCTATGGCTAACTAAACTAGTTCTATATCAAAATCTAAGAATTATAAATATTTTTAGAGTTTGACAACTTATCTCAATTTCTTTTCATGTTTCTGAGATATAACTTTAAGATATGTATTTACTCTTTTCATTATCTTATGATTTTTAGCTTCATATTTTATTTAGACTCTATACATCATCAGTGTTAGAATTATTTATTTCTTAGTAAAGATTTTTACTAGAGACTTATTTTGAATAACTATAAATATTTCATTACATTTTGAGGGTAGCGCTCTCAATACATTAAATGTTTGATCATATTTAGTAATTATATCTCCCAGGGAAGTAATATTGTAAATAATATATTTTTACCATCCAATCATTTGTTTAATGATTTCACCATCATACATTCTAAAGGTTTCAAACTTTAGTTTTGCAGTAGCATACCTTATTTTTCTGATATTACCAATTCCTTCATATGAAAGAATGACTGTCAACCACATTTCATAAGAATTAGGACATTGTTAAAATCGATTAAATTCATCAAGACCAAGTCCACAAATTATAACACTCATTTATTTTTAGTTGATGTCATAATCAACTTTTTTTGTAGAATCCCATGTTTTTGGATTCTAAAAAAATTGAATAAATATTTTTGATTTTCATAGAAACATTAAATAAAAGATTTTTCAAATAGATGACCATTCCTGATTTCTAGCATCCATAGTTATCTCTATTGAAATATGGAGCATGAATCATAGGCATACCATATCTTGGATCGACCATTGACATCTGTTTTATATAGACCATATAAATTTGATATTTCATGATCTTTGTCATAAAATCTCTCATTTTATGATAATAGTTAGGTCGGAATAATACAAATATACACAAGAGGGGGGGGGGGGTGAATTGTGTCTTTTTGATAATATTGACAGATTATTTATTTTGTCTTTCTTTGATATTTAAGAAGATATGTAACATTATATTATTTAATTAATTTGATTAGTGGATAAATAGTAAAGAAGAACACAAAACGTTTTATAGTGTTTCGGGTCATAAGGATCACCTTGTTCACTCCACCAATGCTTTCTCTTTGAGTTTGATTATTTTCACTAGAAACGTCCCTTTATCACAAGAACCTTAACAAACTGAGTGTATGAAGTTTACACCTAACAATATGGCTTGTATATCTTTCTGGTTCATTTAAAGGAAACCTAATATCCATATATTAGTATAAGAAGCTGACACTTAACCATGACTGAGTTTGAGTATCTGAAACTCCAATATATTAAAAGAGATTGATTTGATTAAATTTACAGGTTCTTGATGACAGTTTCAACAACAACTGACATAATAGATATCTTCTTATTTAAAGATGAAAGTATTCACGTAAGGATATATTTGAAGATATATTTTTTGGAAGTGATCTTCAACGAGAATAACGATAAACAAACAATAGTAATTTTATAGTAGTATGAGGTTGAAATATTTATTTCTTTAAATTATATCCTCTTCATAAAATAATAGATTCATTCGATCTTTTTAGAAGTTTTAATTTCAAAAGATATTCACAAATATAAAATTTTATATCATGTATATGTAAAGTGGGGATACTTTGGTCAAATATATAAAACACACATCTTTAGTTTGGTTGAGAAGATCTAAGAAAGTCACTTTACAGATCAAAATAATTTAAATTTTAATCATTTAAGAGGGTCTTAACTTCCCATAGAAATTGGAATGATTTAATCTATTGAATATGATTATTTAAAATGATCATAACGTGCCATTGAATAGATCATAAAATATCTTTGAAACAATATTTACTTCTGTCAATACTGTTATAAAAATCATAGATAATATCTTTAATTAAAACTCTTTTGTTGAATATTCTAACATAGGGTTCCTCCATGTGATGAAAAAACACTAAACATATGTTTGAAAATGTACGATTGAATAAAAAACTATGGTTGATGAAAAATCTGTTTGTTTCCTCAAATGTATGGTTGATTCTGAACATAGTGATTCTTAACCACACTTTCCATTTTCTCAAACATATGGTTCCATCCAAATGTAGGGTAGGTGAACCCTATTTTCATGACGTCATAGGGTATATGATCCATATGTGTTGTTTCAAATGTAGGGTTCCTTCCTTACATTATGCTTGCACATGTAGGGTATGAAAAATGTTTCCAAAATATATTAAACCATGTTCTAAAAAATTTAATAAATATTTATTGTTAATCAATATCTTGAATACAATTATGGAATAAATATTTCAATGAATATTAATTTCTGGAAATTCACTTAAAGTAATTTCATTTGTAAAAAAAACAAGGTTATCTGTGAGAATCAAAAGAAATAATATTTATAGAGTATTGTTGAGACAATACATTCGCAAAATTTGTTATTATTTAATATCAAATAAATCATGATTTATACTTCTAAAATATTAAAATAATTCATACAATAATCCAGACATTAGGGTCTTCCATTATCCAGTTGATATACCCTTTATCATCAATCATAAATTCTATACCTCTAAAGAACATATAGTTATTCCCTTGGTGGTATTTCCATTTATGAATGATATGGATGAGTGGGTATTTTGAAATCACATAAAAAATGAAATAACATTATATTTATAATTTTTTTTATAAATGAAGAGTTTTTTATAGATCAGAAAGTTTCATGATCATGATTTGGTTGTTTAGAATTATTTAAAGCCACCAAAAAATATTTTTCCAAGGTGGTGATAATTAAATCATCCATATGAGATAATAAGGTTTTGGGGGATCCTTTTCCATTAATAATGATAAATTATCCTTAATCTATAGAAAGGAAAATAATTATATCATGAAATGAATTATTGCTTGTTAAAATGAAAATGATTCTTATAAAGTAAATAAACATTTAAATTCAAAAATAATTTTACATTAAAATGCTAAAAAATAACCATAATAACATCAAAATTAATGAATTTTTAACCTTAAAGGTTTATCTCATTCCACTCTACTTACATCCCAAACTATTTAATATAATTATTTAAATTTTTTTTCTTCATGATAAACCTAAGGATTACATGTACCTTATCCAAATAAAACATCTCCTGAAATATCATTAATCACCTTAAAATATATTCACATAAAAAATCAAATAAAAACTTAATAATTTCAACTTATGATTAACAATAGACATATTAATCAATGAAGGTATCCATTACTCTTAATTAATCTCATATAAAAACATCATAATCTCTAAATTTATCTAAACCCTTCTTGGATACCATCTATAAGGATTGCCCTTAAACTATACCAATTATAGAGTCATTATATAATAAATGATTTGATTGAATTCATTAAGATATTTTATGTTTATATTTTTAGAGAATCAAGTTATCCCCATTACATAAAAAAGAATTACAAAACAAAGAGAAAACTTGCACATAATGTCAATTTTTCTAACAAAACAAAAAACTTAAGTGATAAAAAGATTTATTTTCATGAAATATCTTCACAATTTTGATCTTGAACTCATGATTATATTCAATCATCTATAAAATCCTATGAAATAAATTTGAAATACTAGGATGGGCACAAAATGTTCGGTAAGGGAAATAAAAATAATAAAACAAAACTATTAGTCCTTGGGTAATCATATTTTTTTTATGTTATTAGAAATAAAATTTAGGCTAAAAACATTTTTATGCATAATATTTTAAATTCTCTATAAAAACATTTTCATAAAGCAATTACTAAAAATATTAATGAAAAAATAATACCCATAAAGGATTATTCACAATCATGAAAAATTCAGGGAATATTTTTCACTAATTTATACTTTTTAACCATGATTTCAACTAAATACAATTCATTAAACATGATATTATTAGCATATCTTACAAAATCATATGATTTATATATAATAGATAACCATCAAAATTTAGTCAAGTAGGTAACTAGAGGAACCATTTTCATATATTTCATAAATATAAAGTAAACCTCACCATTAAAAATTAAATCAACCTCATTGTTACACATAGAATAACCATCATAGTTATAAATGGAATAGTCACCTCATTACACATATAATAACCATCACGATCAACTTTTAAAAAAAAATCATACCCAATGCATTGGATTTATATCACGAACCTACAAAAACTCAGTTTATAATGAAACCACCCATCATTGGTTTACAACAGAACCACCCATCCTTGGATTATAAGATTAGAACACATCCATAGTTTATATTGGAACCACCAATTATGATAATAATTCCCATGAACCATAACATAATAATTATACATAAAAGTTTTAAATTTCCAACATTACACGCATAAAAAATTCTTTTCAACCATAGAAAAAAATTTCTAAATATTGAAATACCCATTCCATTTTAAAAAAAATAAATTAAAAAATTTTAGTTATGATGTGTTTTCCATTAGGAAACTCATGGAATATTATAATGGATTTGAAATATAAAATAATAGTTTGGTGGAGGAAAATTTCATTGATTTTGTATATGTTAAAATAGAACAATCTTTTTCCTTTTGTAAATAAAGAAAAAACAATCCATATAAAATATGAGGAAAGATTCAATTTGAAAAACATTAAAATAATGTAAAAAGAGGAATAAATTTCCAATAGAATTTAATTTCATCTATATTAAAATATTCATAATTTAAATTGAATATTATATTCTAGGAGGAAAAATAAATGGAAGGGAAACTTTATAAGATTATTTTTCATAAAGAACTTATCATACCTCAAGTTTGACTCATGATGTACATTTGTTATATTCCTGAATAAAAACATATGTTAGTTATTAATTAAATTATAAAATTTTTCATATTAATTGTTCCTTTTATGTAATTTAATACCATGTTATATACACCTACTTAATTAATTATGTTCATATCAGATATCTTGATGATATTCATCTCATATGTCCAATCTGACTATGGTAGAATTAATATGGTCAAAGATGACAATATTAAATCATGTATATAATAATAATAATCATTTAATTATTATCATTTTAATAAATCAAATTTAATTTTCAAATCAACAATTAATTATGGTTATGAAAAGAAAACTACATTATAATCATGGAGAAGGTAGGTCCTACGTATGTATGAGTAACATTTACATTTTTTAACAATCATTATGGAAAAACGTTAAGTATTATTTTATAATTTAAAATTATAATTACATAATAAATACCATATTATTTATTTAAATATAATTATATATATTATAAATGGGATGATGCGAGGGAAAATGAATCAGATCGTTTCGTAGAGGTGGTAGTCCACACATAAACACACACGACATTATCATTTTTCATTAAAATGAAAGGTAAAATCATAAATTATATATAAATTTTTCATAATAATAAATATTTCATAAATAAATATATATACATGAAATACGTCATTGTAACTAGATATAAGTGAAGTTTGTGGAAAACAAATTAAATCGGACCGCGATGCAGTAATATTCATTATACGCGATCGGTGGTTTTGTTTCCAATTTGATTAATGAGAGGATATATATAGGTAATTAAATTAACATAATAAAATCTCATTATAATGAATATAATTGTGTTATTATTTTATCATGTTTTAATAATTTTTTAATGAGGTAAAAGTTGAAATAAAATGAAAATGATTTGTTAATAACTATACCTTTCCTTTGGAAAAATGAGTAAAGTTTACACTAGAAGCCTTCATATGAATGATTTATAATGAAACCAAGGGATATAAGGAATATATATAGATTTAAAATAAGGTATTTTGAAATGTTTTTAAAAAACCAAAAGTATTTTTTAGTGTGAATAAAATAGGATAGGATGTCCCATTTTATAAGGGGGCAGAGTCACTTTTGGAATTTCTTAAAATATTAAATCAATATAAAATAAATTTATCATAAAAATTCCTAAAAATTTATAATATTTAAATATAATATGATTATGAGTTTAAATCCTCTAAAAAAAAATAATTATTCAAGTTTATATTATATCTTTACATTTATTGTTTTGTTTTAACCCACTATCAACCCATTTGAAAATTATCACGGCATTAAAGATTTTACTCTTTAGGGGTCATGATAGATTCATTAAGATGAACTTTGGGTCTATAAAAAGACCATGGTTGATAATTTAGACCATATAATAACCATGTGGCTGATCTAGTATTTTTTTTATTTTTAAATCCTCTAATAAAATATTATTTTTTGGAAAATAACATTAATGTCAATTTTAGAACTATTCATTAATTTGACTTTTAAAACTAAAAGAAAATAAAATAATTTTAATATAGATCACTAAAAGATATATAATATGTAATTTTATGTAAAAATATTGTAAAAAACCTATTCATTCAAATGATATTACTTTTATCCTTTTGAAAATATTTTATTCTATTTTCCATTAATTGAATAAATACTATATCAGAATTTCATAGGAATTTAAGGTAATTATTTCATCACAAAAAATTAAAAATAAATTTACATAATAAAGTAAAATAATTTTTATTTAAAATTAATATTTATAGATAAATCTACCTTTTTTTATCCTTATGTCAAAAATTGAATGTTAATAAAACAAAGAGAATGGAGTTTTTTGAGTTTTCTTTAGATAACAAATTATAATCCTCAAAATCTTGGTCATATGTCAAAAAATGTTCATATATTATTTTTTTTAATTTTTATGGAATAAATATACTAATAAAATATAATTAATACATGTTTTATGGTTATATTCTAGTCATTATTGCATTATTGTTATCCTTAATTAACTGATTTTACCATTACTAAAATTTACTATGAATAATATTCCTTATGAAAAAAATAAATTGGATATATTTATCTAATTTTTACCTCTTAAATAAAAATATTTAATCCATTCTTCATGATTCAAAACCTAGAAATCATATAACATAATATAAAATTAAACCTGGAAAACAAGATGAAAACTAGTTTTTCATAAAAATGTATTTTTATGAACAAAAAATGTTTCTATAATAAATATAAATCTAAGGTTCATTAAAAATCCAATACTGAGATAATTTTTAATAATATGTTTTTAATTATATTTTTAAAACTAATCCATAATTGAATTTTAATTTATAAATAATTTAAATAAAAATATAATTTTCAATAAAAATCAATATTTTTCACTGTGCATTGAAAAAATGAATTTTTTTAAAAAAAATATTAAAAACCTCCCAAAGATAATTTTTAAATTATTATTTCAAAATTTTTATTATTTTAATAAAATAGCATTTAGAAATGTGTCATAAATTCTTTGTGTTATCCAATCACAAAATAAAATATAATAATTATTAAAGAAAATATATTTTCGAAGCATAAAACGAAGTTAACAAATATTGAGTGATTATTTACTAATAATTAAAAAGGAAATTTAATTTATTTGGACCCTTATAAATAGTTCATAAATCATTTATTTTTATTCAATCTTTCCAATTTAATGGATAGGTTATAATGGTCATTCCCAAATTATAATATTTTATGGTTCGTTTGTGCTTAGTGTTGCATGTCACATGTGTTATCAAACATAGATATAATTTTCGAAATTTTTGGCTTTCACATAAAATATAATATAACATTTAATACACATATTACTTGATTTACAAGTTAAAATTAACTTCTTTGACAAATAAGGAATGATAAATTGAAAATATGATATTCAAACTCATCAATATAAAGACCCATCCACTACAAATTCCAAACAACGTATCTTATTTTTCTTCAAGAACGCATGTATAAATTTAAAATCATAAAGTCCTATATATCATTTTGTATTCTTTAGTTAAAATAAGCATAACCAAATTCTTCATTATAAATGAAGTATTTATGATATGGTGAGATTAGTCTAAAGTAACTAATGACTTCTTCTCAATAAATTTTATATATATTCTCATATTAACTCTTCATATGTATTATTCAAAAAACTAATGATGTATTATTAACATAATTAGGTCAATAAAAAAATTATATTTCCACCATATAAATTAAATTTCTTACTTATTCATTATTATCCCATGTTCTTGTTGTGTCACTATGACCTCCTTTAAGAAAAACATTATAAAATCTTAATCATTTCCATCATGGATAAGTATAAAAACAAAAATACATGTAATATATTATAAGAATGATTAATATATGATATTATAATTTTTCTTAAAAGTTTTTACCAAAAATAATTATCCTTATTACATAACATATTAATAATGATAATATCTCTAGAAACTTGAGCATTTTGAATTTTATTCTTACAAATTGAAATAATATCCTTCATGAAATGAAAAAGTGATTTTATAAATCATTTTTATATTATGATTCCACTAACATTACACTTCTTGTAATGATGAAATTAATTTCATTAAATATTTATAGAAGTGTCTTATAAAAACTGTTGGACTCATCTTATTTGATTATATTTTAATGCTAAAAAATCATGCAAATCATGAAAATTATACTAATCATGTTTAAATCATGTTTGAAGATGTTTTGACTTATATTGATTCCATGAATACTAGTTCTAATTCATAATCTCACAAGTTATGATTAATCTTGTTCCAGTATTTTTTATTACCTAAAAAATTAAGTTTAATCCATTCTGTGAAGATTACTTCTTAAGACTGTTTACAGATATTTGGAAAGGTCTGAGAAGATGAATGTATGAAACCAATATTGGAGTTTGGAAAATTACTAGACACTGTGATCCATACACTGTGACATAGAGACCATGACCCAAACACCATGACCAAGACATCGTGACCCAGACACTGTGACCGAGACACTATGACCCAAACAACGTGACCCAGACACCGTGACACTGACACCGTACTCCTAACACCACGACTCAATCACCGTTCAAAGGTTTAACAAAGGACTAGACACCACTACCAGAGACACCATGATCCTAACATCACATCTGTGCTATCGGTTCAGATGTCAACGTTGTTGTGGCACCGTAACAGTCTCACCAATCACAGGCTAAAGGGAAGACACCGTTTCCAAGTGACACTGTTTCAAGACAAACTGTGACACTTTTCTTTAACTTTTTTTTTTTCATTTTAAATTTAATTTCTAACGTCCATATTCAAGTTATTAAATGAAACTGACATCGTTAATGTTTATTTGTATATATGTAACCTAACAGTACAAGGTACGAGGTGAAGAATACATTCATCCTATTTGCTTCAACATGTGAACCCCTAATTAAAAGGAAGATAGGTGTGGCTAAAAAATGAGAATCAAATAGTTGAAAAGAGAACTATTTCATGCAACAATATAAGACTAAAGAACACACAAATAAATCTCGATCCTTGAAGGCTAAACTATTGAATATCAGAGCCTCAAACATCTTCATATTACCAACTCAAAGAAGAACACGAGCTACATAGCCTAGTTTATTGAACTGGAAACCAGAGAACCAGAATCGAGATAATCTATTTTCACAATAGGACTCTATATTTTCATCTGCATCATCCTAAAAGTATATACCTATATAGAGCAACACTCATATCATTTGTAATCCCTTTTTGTCATATTTTCGATGATGTGTACAATTTTTGGCTTTCAAGAAGCGTGTGTACGTATATGTTAAAACACACACTGTCTCTTATATTAAACTGAAGGATACAAGATATAACTCATCTCATATCTTCTTACTTATGTTTACTCCCACAGATAAGTGTGGGATAGGTCCTTATGTGACCTGGTAGCTTATTCCCATGAAGAACATTAGAAGAGGTCGTGTGACCTGGACAGTACTTTGTACTGTTGTTTAACCCGATCTAGGGTGTTGATCAAGTTTATTAATATAAACTACTTGGTGGAAGGTGATCACCAAGTGGAGTGTATTAAATCTCAGCTTGAGACTAAACCACTTTCTTTATCCGTTGTGTATTTTAACTTTGTTTTTCTATGCTTCACTGAATATTTTAGAAAACTAGATTCTACTTTGATAGTTAGTATTGGATAGAAGTTATGACTATTTTTCCTCATTATAGTAACTTAAAAAGCTGTATCAATAACTCATACTGATATTACTGAGAATTAATCAGTATTCTGAGAAGTTATTTGAACATTCAGACTATTATAACCGTATTACCTTTATTAACTGGCATGCATTAATTTTTATTCGATAATATTTTAAGTGAAAATTTTAACAGAAATTTTTATAGATACTCAATTCACCCCCCTCTTGAGTAATATACTCCAACCAATATTTAGTATCAAAGGTTTTTATTCTTGTTAAGGATCTATCTTAAAATATTTTCAACTATTATTTTAGTTATACTTTAAATATATGTAAATTTATGTTAGTTCTAAATTTCTATCTCTTTAAAAGTATTTTGTTATTATAGATAGTAGACAAGAAGGTTCTGCAAGAAACATACCTCCATTTTTAATGGAACTAATTATACCCAATGGGAAATTAAGATGCAGATTCATTTAGAAAGTATGGGTTTTGAAATTTGGCCTTCAATTCTAGTTGAGTATAAGATTCTTGCTATTGATAGAACTAATTGGGATGACCCAACTATCACTGATTATGAAAATAATTGAAAATCCATGAATTCCTTATCCTTCTCTTTAAGAGATGAGGAATTTAACATAATTTCTACATTTAAAAAAACCCATGAAATTTGAGATACTTTGTCTGTTTCACCTGAAGGAACTTCTACTGTTAAGGAAATAATACTTAACACATATAATATTAAATATGATTATTTTAAAATTAATCCTAATGAGCATATTTCTAGTATGTATCTCAGGTTCAATGAAATTGTAAATGCAATGATCTCTCTCGGAAGAGATGTCACTGCCAAACAACAATTCATCAGGATTCTAAGATGCCTACCTGATAGATAGAGAGGAACTTATGTCTCTATTAGAGAATCATGTAACATCATAAATTACATGTAAAAGAACTCATTGGGAAAATAATGATGTATGAAGAAGAGTTGAAAGTCAGCAAGGAATAGGAGGATGAACCCAAAAGAAAATCTGTGGCATTTAAGAACACTACCTCTAAAAACAACGAAAAGGAGAAACTACAAGCCTCTATAGAAATTTCCAGTAGTGAAAATTCATCACTCAATAGTGATGAGGAGATGGATCAATTATCCATAAGTTTTAAGAAATTTTACAAAAGGAAGAAATACTTCATAAATATTAACTTCAAAAGAAGATATGATTGAAAAGTAAGCTAGAAGATGGATTTGAAAAGATATGAAAAGTCTGACAAGATACTATGTTATTAATGTAAGTGAAAGGGACATGTAATAGATGACTATCCCAAGATCAAGTATAAAAGAAAATAGGAAGAAAAAGATATAAAGTATAAAAAGTAAATTAAAGAAACTTTAAGTTCTTATGAGGACAATTCAAGTGACTCAGAGACTTCACATGATGAACAAACTAACAAAGCCAATATGTGTTTCATTAAAAACACATCTGAGGTAACCCTGGAATATCCTATACAAAATTCTTATTATTATGGAGATGAAAGTGATCCAAAAAATATGTCTAAATAATAAATATTTGAGTATTTCAATATGCTTGAAGAGACATGTAATGTACTAAAATATAAATAATAGTCTTTAAAGAGACACCATGCTCTTTCCTCAACTGCTAAATCTGAACTTTCTGTAGAAAGAGAGAAAAATGTTCAATTACTCAAAGAATATAATGAATTAAAGCTATCTAATGAAAAATTGAGAAAGGAACATGAATGGTTTACTAATGGTAAATACATTGTAGTAAAAATGCTAGGTAAAAAAATTTATCCTAAATAAAATAATGGTATTGGATATTAACCTGGTGAAATAAATTTGGAAAAACTAATTTTTTTCTAAATCAAGAACATACAGCTTTATTCCTAGTTTGAGAAAACATTCTGCTAGTTTAAATTATGATATATCATCTACTGTTTTGAGTTTTTCTAGACCAAATAAAGTTTATTTCTTAAATACTTTACATAATGATTATAAGAAACCTATGAGGCATATTTCGGTTCCTAAAGCAGTATTTACTAATATTACTAGAGCCAACAAATATTTGTACCAAGTTCTGTTTTTATTTGACCATTTTGTAGGAATATTGTTTGAAGAGCTCCTATAAAATTTATGGCACATGGAAAGTTGGCGATGAAGACACATGACAAGATACCATTCATGTTTCAAGAAACTAATAAATATTGATGGTGGGTATGCTGCTTTTTTTGACAATGATAAAATAAAAAATCATTGGCCTAGGCCAAATGGGTAACTCTAACTAACTTTTAATTTCTAGAGTACTTTTTGTTGATGGACTAAAATATAATCTACTCAGTATTTCACAACTATGTAATGATGGATTTCATGTTAAATTTGAAAATGATGCTTGTAATTTTTTAAATTCTAAATGTAAATTAGTATTTTCTTCATTAAAAAATGAAATTGTATATTCTATTAACATAGATTATCTAGTTTCTCAAAATTCTTCATGTTTAAGAGTATTTCACATAGTGCCTTGGATTTGGCATAGAATACTAGGAAATTGCAATATTCACTCCCTTAGAAATCTAACTAGAAAAAGTTTAGTCAAAGATCTACCCAAACAAGTGTTTCCAAATGATAAAGTGTGTAATCCTTGTCAAAAGGGAAAACAAAACAAAATTCCTCAAAACAAAAGAAAGATGCCTCAACTTCTAAAACTTTTGAGTTGGTTAACATGGAACTGTTTGGACTATATAGATTTTATAGTTTAAATGAGAATAATTATGTTTATGTTCTTGTATATGACTTTTCTAGTTATACTTGGACCTTTTTCTTGGCTCACAGAAGTGAAGCCTACTCACATTTCACCATGTATGATAAAATAGTAGAAAATCTTAGTGAACTTAAAATTAAATCTCTAATAAGTGGGCATGGCCATGATTTTGAAAATAATGATTTTTAATCCTTTTTCTCACAAAATGGTTATAGTTATAATTTCTATGGCCCTAGAACACCTCAATAAAATGGAGTTGTAAAAAGAATAAATAAGACCTTGCAAGAAATTTCTAGAACCATGCTTAGTGAATATGACTTACTTATTTATTTTTGGGATGAATCTGTAAATAAAACATCCTATATTATTAATAGAGTGTTGATTAAACCTATTAATAAAAGAACTCCATATGTGTTGTGGAACAATAGAAAATCCAAAGTAAACTACTTCAAAGTCATTGGTTGAAAAGTTTATATTCTTAATACAAAGTACAATCTTGAAAAATTTTCTTCCAAGAGTGATGAAAGAATATTTATAGGATATTCAATCTAGAGTAAATCCTATAGAGTTTTTATCAAAAAAAACTACATGCGTGGAGGAATCTATCAATGTCAAGTTTAATGAGATATATCCACATAAGCCTAAGACCTCTCTAGAGAATCTTGAGGATGATATGTCAAATATAGACATTAATTCTAAATAATCTAACCATATTGTAAAGGAATATGTGAAAACTTCTAGTTCTATAAATTCTCTAGATTCTAGCCATAATGAATTAGAACCCAGTGATGAACCTGAAATAACTAGCCCTACCTTTTCTAGACCAACTAGAACTCTTAGGAATCATCATTTAGATACTGTTGTTATAGATTTAGATAAAAGAACACAAACTAGAGCTTCTCTTAGAAATCAAGATGAACATCAAGCTTTTTTGTCACAACTTAAACATAAAAACATCAATGATGATAAGTTTTGGGTGATGGCTATGTAAGAAGAACATAATCAGTTTTAAAGGAAAACAGTTTGAAACTTGTTGATAGACTTGAAAGAATTTTTACCGTAGTAACTAAGCGGGTGTTTAGAAATAAAGTAGATGAAGCTGATAACTTAGTTAGAAACAAAACTATATTGGTTTCACAAGGCTATAATCAAGAAGAAGAAATTTACTATGAGGAGAACTTTGCACCAGTAGATAGACTTGAAGCCATTAAAATCTTTATTGCATATACATCACATCTAAATTTCAAACTATATCAAATGGATGTTAAGAGTGAATTCTTAAATGAGTATATAGATGAGGATGTTTTTATTGAACAACCACCGAGTTTCACAAATCCTCTCCTTTCAAATCATGTCATTAAATTACGAAAATATTTGTATGGTTTAAAACAAGATCCAAGAGATTGGTATGATAGATTATTTACTTTTCTTTTCCAAAGGTTTTACAAAAGGTATATTTGATCCTAATATTTTTATAAAATGAATTTCAAATGATGTTTTAGTAGTTCAAATTTATGTAGACGATATTATTTTTGGATCGTCAAAAAATTCTTTATGTATTTAGTTTTCTAAAATAATGAAAAATGAATTTGAAATGAGTTTAATGGGTGAACTAAAATTTTTTCTTAGATTTCAAATAATTCAAAATAAAGAAGGTATTATTATAAATCAAAGAGAATATAATAAATATTTTATAAAACATTTTGTATTAGACAATACTTAAAGTAGTGATACTCCAATGAGTACTACTTGTAAGTTAGATCTTGATGAAGATGGAAATTCTGTTGATCAAACCACTTACAGAGGAATGATTTGAAGCTTGTTCTACTTAAATTCTAGCCGACCTGACATTATTTTTTGTGTATGTATGTGTGATCGCTTTAAAGAAAAACCCTAATGAGTCTCATTTAAATTCTATTGAATGGATTTTCAAATACCTCAAACATACACCCAATCTAGGACTATTTTATCCTAGAGGAAAATCAGTTGAGTTAGTTAGATATTATAATTCTGATTTTGGTGGTTGTAAGTTAGATATAAAAAGAAACTCTAGAACATGTAATATTTTATAAAATTCTTCAGTTTCATTGTGTAGTAAGAAACAAAACTCTGTTGTATTATCTACCACCAAAGATGAATACATAGCTACTGGTAGTTGTTGTGCACAAATTTTGTGGATGAAACACACATTAATAGACTATGGATATTAATCTATACATATAACTATAAACTGTGATAATACAATTGATATTAACATTTCAAAGAATCATGTTTCACACTCCAAGACAAAACATATTGAAGTAAGACATCACTTTTTGAGAGACCATTATCAAAAAGGTGATATCACTTGGGAATTCATTGGAACTGAACATCAGATTGCTGATATATTTACTAAACCATTAAATTATGAAATGATAAATTATATCATACAAGAATTAGGGATGATAATTTTTAAGTGAAAGGATTAGAGTCTTGAACTTACTATTTCACATGTTATGGTTTCATGTTTCATGGTTTCACAAGTTACTATCTCACACTTGTTGTTTCAATTTTACGGTCTGAAATGTTAAGACTTTGGAAGTATTGTTTCACTTTCACAGTTTCACAAGTTTCTATTTTATACTTTCTTTCTCAAAATTACAGTCGCACCGTTTGCTATCACACCGTAAGTATGACATCGTGAAAACCTGTTTTGGTCTCACCATAATGAATCGTTTTTATATTTTCTATAATTTTATTTCCTGTATCACTATGTTGATTATTTTATTGTTTTTGTTCCATGTTTTTTTACAATTCTTGGACTTCCTAAATGACAAAAAAAATCATGATATTTTTCACTTCTCTCTTCACTCGAGCTTCCCTCTCTCAAAACCGAAGCCCTTTCCTTCCAAATCTCCTACTCTCCTTCAACTAATTATCCTTATAGAACCCAAAGTTTTATTCCCAAAAATAATAGACCCTTTTTCTGACTCTTGAGAAGCATAGGTCTCACAAGAAATCAATAAAGGTATTGTAAATACCACCTAAAAGATCGCTGAATCCTGGTCTTGTAAATAGAATAGTCGTTCCTGAAAAGGAAGTATGTTCGAAGTGGATGCTATCAAGTAAGTCAATACTCATGAATGTTCTGACTAAACAATGTTGGTTGGATTGGTTTACTAATGAAAACCAACCCATTTATCCAATGTTTGTTTCTCATTTTTATTAGTATATTCAGTTATCATTCTATACTAGAGATGACATTGTTGTAAGAAGATGGATTAATGGTCAAATGTGTAAATTTTCATCAAGGTTATGGGATGCCTACCTAGGGATGCCACATTAAGGAATATGTGAGTATCATCAGTGATAAAATACTCCTCCTAGTGATATTTTCATCTTGGAAGAGGCTTTGGTAAGTCTAATTAGATATAAGAAGAAAAGAAGGGAATTTTCTGGTTAGTTGGATATAGAGACAAAGTTGCAATTTAAGTTAATCTAGAATCTTATTAGTACAAGGAAAGTGGATTTTCTACTCTTAAGTATCAGGATTTATTCTTGATAAATCTTATGAATAATGGGAACAAGATTAATCTGTGTAAGTATATTATACTTCACATGTGTGAATTGATCAAGACAACTTCAAAGTCTACATCTTTGTTCTATTTAAGATTAATCTCTACAATGCTGTCTACTAAAGGAGTAGTTGGACCGAATGAAGAATTCATTAAAGATTATGAGTTCTGTATCTCAATGGATATAATAATAAGGATGAAGATAAGCTGGAATCATTAGAAAACATCTTGGGTGGAGGATAATGAAAGGTTGTATAAAATTTTCAATCCCATTGAAAATCTTTGAAGGCCTAAGGAAAAGTATGACCCAGGACTAGAATCTAATGAGTTGGTGGAATACTCAAGTCAAGATGTAGAGGATGGATAAGTTTCATCTGTGGAAATAACTGTCTTAGAAGAGGACAATGGCTTACCTGAACAACAAGTAGATGATCAATAAGTTGATGAACAAAATGTTGGTGAAGAAATAGTTGATAAAGTATTTTTTGATAAAGAAGGACCTACTACTGGTCTGGAAGATTAGGATATTCCTGAGGAACATATAGGAGAACCCATTATTGAAAAAGGTCCTACAAATGTGGAAATGTATGAGGAAAATTTTGACCCAGAATTAATTCTTTCAGATTAAGAAAGAATAGGCCAAGCCTTTTAGGAAGATAGAACAGAGATGGATGATCCCAACTTTGATGCAAGTATGGAAATAGATCAAGAGACTATGTCTCTCACTCTTAGAGATGATGCACAAATTTAGGGGGTGAAAAAACACATTCTGAAATATACTCAAGTAAAAAGCTCTGTTGAGACAAGTATTATGGACAATGTGTATAAATTCCCTAGTTATTTTGGTGTCTCAGACTCTCAAGTGGACTCAATGATAAGAATCGATCATACAATAGCTTCTCAATTGTAATTTTTTATCTACCAGAAGTAATACCTACTAAGGATACTGAAGCCATTTTGTTTTTTGAATCAGATATTACAGAAGAAGCTCCAAGCTCTGTAATCCATGAGTACTTAATGGTGTTTGGTGAAAATATGTTGGCTGGCTTTGAGAAGTTTTTGAAATCTCCAACTCTTCATGTAACTCATCTAAGTGAACAAGATGATAGGATGATTTTGGAAAAATTTATTTAGAAAACTCAACCATGGATGTTTCAGGAAATTCAATAAGTAAGAATTGAAAATCTACAGCTAAGTGAGGAAGTGAAATCTTTGAAGTCTTTGGTGGAGGAATTGAAGAAAGAGTTTGAAACTTCTGAACCTCCTTATGATTGATTTAGCAAAGAAGATGATGAAAAGTTAGCTAAAAAGACTGCAACATTGATCCAACCAAATCAGGTTTCTATTATTGAGAAGATAGTAGAAGAAAATGACAAGTTGATAGAAGAAATTCAAAAATTAGCATCCTCAATTGATGATTTTCTTGGTATTTTGAAGGACAATGTTGAAACTGTTTTCATCAGTATTCCTAAATCATATTCATCCATCTCATCTCCTTCCTTCACATCCAAGCCTGCTCAATCATCTCAGTTGTCAGAAATCACAGTTTTGAGAAAGGTTATTCAAGAATAGATTAAATCGTTGAAAAGTCCATCTGTTTAGGAACACCTCTCTAAAATTGTTCAAAATAAGGAATATATCCATAACATGGATCGTCTGTACTCTAAGGAATATTCTATGGAATATGATGAGATTACTGAGAAGGTTGATTTATACTTCAAAATGATTTATAAAAATCATCAATTTACAATTCATTTCTAATATCATACAGACAATTTTAAAATGTCTCATAGGACTCAATCGTTTAAGGACCAAGTGTAGAAAATAAAAGAGTTAACACCTCCCATAGAGAATTTTGTTGAGAATAAAGATGATTTCAATAAGGAAATATAGTAGGAGGTGAGGTCATCATTGATTTCATCAATTTTCTGAAGCCTTATCTTCATGTGCAAAGCACTGCTATAGTGGTTCATACAACTTATCCATTGAGGCCTAATTCAACCTCATCTTCATCGTTTGATTTTGCTCGTGATACCATGTTTGTCTCTCAGGCTTTGAGCCAGATCAGACATATTATTCTTGATTAATCCTTGACTCATTCTTTGACCAAACCCACTCTTGAACCTTCTATTTTTGAAGGTGTGCCTCTTCCTTCTCTCACCATTTGGTCACTCTCAGCTACCACCTCCTCTTTTTTCTCAAGTGGCCCATCCTACTGATTCTTGTAAGGGAAAAGAGAACTCTACTATCTCTGAAGAGAAGTGAAGGATGTCTATTTGATAGAAATGTTCTATATTTTGTCTTTTTTTCCTATGTCTGTATTGGATTCTATCTTATTTTTCAATGGAATGTGCCTTATTGCTGTTTGTGTTAAGCTTTAAAGTTATTTAATTATTATTTTGTTCTTCTTATTCTCTTTTGGATAATCCGAAAAGGGGGAGAAATAAGAAAGGATTTATTATCTTTATTTACTTTTTTGATAGTTCATACATGCCATGATTTTTGATCCTCAAAATTGGGGAGATTGTTGGACTCCTCCTGTTTGATCACGTTTTAATGCTCACAAATCATGAAAATCATGAAAATTTTGCTAATAATGTTAAAATCATTTTTGAAGTTTGTTGGTATTCTTATGATTCCGTGATTATTGGTTCTAATTCATAATCTCACAAGTTATGATTAATCTTGTTCTATTATGTTTTATTATACCAAAAATTTAGTTTAATCCATTCTGTGAAGATTTTTGCTTAAGACTATTTATAGATATTTGGATAAGTATAAGAAACTGTAAGTCTGACATGGATTCTGGATTTTGGAAAAGTCCCAAACACCGTGACCCAGACACCGTTACCTAGACACTGTGACCTAGACACTATGACCTTGACACCATGACCCAGACACAGTGACCCAGACACCATGACCCTAACACCATACTCCTGACACTGTGACTCAATCACCGTTCAATGTTTTAATAAAAGACTAAAGACCACTACCAGAGAAACCATCATCCTAACACCACGTCTATGCTATCGGTTCCAGATGTCAATGTAGTTGTGGCACCGTAACTATCTCACTAATAAAAGATAAATGAGAAGACACTGTTTTCAAGTGACACCATTTCAAGACAAACCGTGACACCATTCTTTCATATTTTTTTTGTCATTTTCAATTTAATTTCTAACAGTCATATTCAAGTTATTAAATAGCACTGATATCATTAATGTTTGTTTGTAGACATGTCACATGATAGTATGAGGTACGAGGTGCAGAATAAATGCATCCTTTCAGCATCAACATGTGCACCTGCACCCCTAATTAAAAGGAAGATAAGCGTGGATAAAAAAAGAGAAGCTAGCGGCAGAAAATAGAAATTGTGAATTCAACAATATAGTATTGAAGAACACACGAAGAACTATCGATCCCTGAATGATGAACTAACAAAAATAAGATCCTCAAACATCTTCACAATACCAACTCAAAGAAGAACACGAGCTACATAGCCTACTTCATCGAACTAGAAACGAGAGCACCAGACACACAATACTCTGTTTTCACAATAGGAAATGATATTTTCATATGCTTCATCCTGCAATTCCAGAGTTTCATAGAGAAACACTCATAGAATTTCTAATACCTTCTCATCATCTTTTCTCTATTGTGTACTATTTTTATCTTTTGAGTAGTGTGTTTGTGTCTATATTAAAATAGACACTGTCTCCTATATTAAACTGAAGGATACAAGATATCCTTCCTCTCATATCTTCTTACATCTGTTTACTCCCACAGAAAAGTGTGGAATATGTCCTTGTGTGACCTGGACAATCATGTGCACTATTGTTTACCAAGATCCAGGGTGTGGATCAAGTTTATTAATATAAACTTCTTGGTGGTAGGTGATCACCAAGTGGAGTGGATTAAGTCTCAACTTGAGACTGAACCACTTGTTTTATCCACTATGTCTTTTAATTTAGTTTTTCTTTTTTTTACTATATATATCAGAAAACTAGATTTTACTTTATTAGTTAGTCTTGGATATAATTTATAACTACTTTTCCTTATTATAAGAGTTTCAAAAGTTGTATCAATATTTCACATTGATATTACTATGAATGAATAAATCTTATGGGAATTTATTTGAATAGTCAAACTATTATAACCATATTACCTTTATTAACTATCCTGCATTCATTTTTATTTGAAAATCCTTTCAATTGAACTTTTTAACAGAATTTTTTATAGATACTCAATTAACCCCCTCTTGAGTACTGTACTCTGACCAACAAAAACATACATTGAATTATCGAAACTATTATAGATTCTAATGAAAATAATCTATAAACTAACATAGATAAAAAATTGGAAAAATTTATTAATATAAGATGTATAAAGTACAATTAATATCCACTAAATGATTATAATGAATTATGTGTTTTTCATATAGAGGGTTAGTGTGTGTTCATGGATTTCCAGATTAAAGGATTGTTTTTTTCTTAGTCTCTTTTCTTAATTTAAAATATATATTTCTAAATTTTAATTTCATAATTTTCATATAAATTCATGATAAGTAACTATTTATTTTATAATTATATATTTATCTTTGGGATTTAAATACCTTCTTAAAATTTACCCTCTCATTTATTCTTAGTTTAACTAAAATTATAATTTTACGTTAATTCTTATATATCTTCATTATGGGTAAACATTTTTATAATATGTTCATGTTCTCAATATTAATTCATTAATGTATTTTATATCATTAAATCCAACTCTATAATTACGTAAAGGTTTTCTCAATGGAATTTACTGATGAAGGTGTGAATTGAATCATTTTATCTCACCTCCTTTATATTTCTTACTCGTTCACATTCTCTTGTCTCTTTTATATATTTTATTTATAAATCTTCCATATAATGTTTTCTGGATAATAGAAATTTTAATTTTTTTTAATACTTTTCTCATTTTGTTTAATAAATACTTATTTAAAATTATTCTATTTTAAATATATAATATATAAGTAAAAAGTTGTTTCTTTTTATAATTTAAATTATTTTCTATCATTCCTTAAAGGTTATTTCATCTATTTCATTTTCAATTAAATCTTCTCATGTTCTAAATTATATATTTTTTAACATAATCATCAACATTCATTATATGTTTTTTTGTTTCTTATAGATATATTTTAGAAACTCTATTCAATATCATGAGTGAATAATTACTTATTAGATTTATAAATGATTTCATTTTCATGTTGTAGATGTATGTATGATTTATCATTATATGATAGGTAGCCATAGAATTATTGTAACATATCATTACCCACTTTTATATAATTCCCTTCTCATTACTTGTTTTTTCTTTATAATATGGTGCACATTGAGACTTTTGATAATGGAGATATTTTTTGTGGTGAAATGACCTATATTTTATGGATGTATGTTTATTTAAATTAATGGAGTCCAATTATAAATGTGTAATGGATTTTCCAGATTCATCCTGAGTTTAGGTAATTCTCTTTATGGGTTGGGTTTTTGTGTAAGAATATGTTGTTTTTGCTTTCATCATCGAATTTACATGATGTGTACATATTACATGTTGTGTAATATTTTATAGTCTCATGTCATGACCTAGTTACACATCGTGAGTGAATAAATGTTGTGTAAGAATTATATGTTGTGTAATGTTAGAAATCAGGTTTTTAATAAAAATTCAATGAGGGTTTCAACATACACAATCCCTATGAATTACTAGACATATTATAGGATAACATACCATATAATTTTAATGATTTTTAAATTTATTGAATTGCATGGATGAATATTATTTCATTCTTCCATATACCTCCTTTCTCTCAACCCAAAAGCACTCTACATTGATTTTGGAGGCCTCTTACCCTTCTAGATCATTTTGTTCTGTGATTAATCATTGTCGCAGGTGCCAAGTGTTATCCCAAGTAAGTTATAATTTATGAATCTTAGTAGCCTTTGATTATAGTATCTGTATTTCATTGTGTTATAGGATCCATGGATCTATGGTGGTAATTCAATTTATTCTTTTCTAGATTCATTATGATATCTTTTTCTATGGTCTAATTCCTTATTGGTTGTGGTTAAATGAGAGTTTATTTTTAAATTATGTTGTTATCTTTCCCCATTGCATACCATTTTGTTAAATTGAATCATTTATATGTTTTGTGTATTCTTTTTTGGGCCTTTTTTTTATTTTGTTCTTCCTTTTCGTGGATCCTCTTTTGGGCGTGTGTAACCCAAATTTTGTAGAAGGTTGTTTCTTCTCTAGAATATTTTGTTGAACTAAATTTCTTTTGTTTTCCATAATTTTTTTATTAATTGAAATTTTAGGAATGAATTATTTTTTTTCTATGTGTGGAACTGAGTTTTTTTATAAATAATGGGTTTCCCTTGGTTTTAGTAAATGGAAAGGGGTTTTAATGAATTGTGAAATGGTTTTATGAAATGGTTTTCAAATTATAATAAGATAAAATGGTTTTATGAAAGTTTTTAGAAACTAGATCCTATGGGAAGACTATAGGACATAGTTAGAAGGTGTATTAATAGGTCTCGTCCACTATTAGGGGGGTCTTATGGGTATTTCCTCTTATTCCTAGGCCTGTTGTTCTAGGTACATGTTAGAACTATTGGGGGTTCACTTTCTGGGGTTTTCTTAGAATATGCAGTCTCAATGAAAATGTTTAGGGAATTTACACGTGCATGAATTTCTTTATTTATGTACTATTTTCTAATATATATTGAACTAGTGTGATATATGGCGTGATGTTACCTGTTCTTCTTGTCCAAATTGGGATGTTTTAATTTTTAATATTTTGATTGTAAAGCCATAGATTTTATATGATTTGTGATGCACGCTTTGGATTTATTTGATATATCTATTTTGATATATGTATATGGAATTATTTGAAATTGGTTTACCTAATTTATTTAGAAATGTTGGAAATAGGGAAATTAATTTTTTTACATGATTTTGATATAAAAAAATTATAATATGTATATCATGCCTTTTTATTCAATGTTGAGCATGTTTGAATTATTATTTAGATACTTAATTTGAAACACCTAGGTGAGAACTTACTGATTCTGTTATCTCACACCAAGCATACCCATTAGGTGGTGCATCGATATTGTTATGCATTTTGATATAGGGAATGAAAGGCGTCGTAGTGTGGAGGTGAGGTTTTCTGTCAGTGAGGTTTGGTTAGTTGGATGGTGGTATGGTGGGAGTTTTCACTTGCTATCACATGGAGACTATTAGAGTTGTTTTTTAGAATTTTTATAATTTTCCATTGAACTTTTCTCTTAGATATATTTTTCTACCTTTTTAGTTGTATCACTTCTATTTTCCTCTTTTTGTTATGAAATATATTTATTCATGATTTCTTTCAAAGTCTCTTCCTATAAATGTATATATATGTCAGGTTGTTTACATCGGGTTGAGAGAAATCATTTCCTCTATTTGTTTCTATTTCATGGGAATAAGATTCCATCACGTGGGGATCAGGAATTTCCTTTGTGTTTGAGGAATATTTGGTTTTATTACCTATTTTATAGGGTATATGGCTCCGTTTCATCACATTTTTGTATAAATAGAGGTATGTGCTCAAGAGTTATTGTCTTGGGACATTTGGTAGACTGAATATAGGATTGTTGAGACTTGATAGGTAGGTTTTGGTGTGTTCCTAGATGCCTCTTTATGTGGTGAGACTCAAGATACCTAGGAATGTTTATATGTGTGTCTCCTATCATGAGTTCTTAACCTTAATCATAGTTTTCTTATGGGTTTTCTAGTTTTAATTTGGATTATTCTATTGAATGATTCTTTCTTCTATTTCAGTTTGCAAAAGTATTCCTCTAAGATGTGTTCCAAGAGTTCCTTAGGATGTAATATTTGATGCTCCTCAAGGAAATAATCATATGTATCATTAAATTATAGAGGCTATTGTGAATCCTATTCATGTTATAGATTTTAATGTACCACAAGCTCAGGATGTAGTTCTTAAGTTGCATCTGAGAGCTATTGGAGAAAATGATCGATCACAGGAGTTCATGTGTGAGAAGATACCATCCATTAAATAAATGAATATATCCTAATATTTCAAGGAATTTCTATAAAATACTGATCAGATCTTTGACTTCTTGGATAAAACTGAGAGTATTAAGGTGAAGTGAATGATGTTCAGACTTGAGGTTATTAACACATGGTGATGGGATTCCATGGTAAATGTGGATAAGAATGTGGGGTTATACCTGATGGGTTTCCATACTATATTATTACAATGGGTTTTTGAAAGTTTTTGATGATGGAAAAGTTTCTAGGGTTCCAATATTTTCATTAGGGAGAGAGTTTGGTGTCAGTGTAGTCAAATTAGTTTGTACAGATGGTTTTCTTTTCATGAGAGTTTGTAAATAATGACCCGCTCAAACCTCATATATACCAATAGGGTTTGAGAATGGATACCAAATATTAGGTATTTATGTTGAATATTTTGACCTTTTTAGAGATAGTGGATTGGGATATTTTTCATTTAATGATTATTAGAGTCCAGGTTGGATATTATGATCACTCTCTTCAACCTAGTGGTAGCTTTAGTTAGACTCTAGGAAAATATGAATATGAAGGGTCCCCACTAGAGTGGTGGAGGTGGTTCTTGGAATAAAGACTCTTTGGTACCTCTGGTTGCCACTAGTGGTGTTCCTCCAACTCTCTTTTGGTTTAGAAAACAATGAAACAAACTACCTTCTTTTCCTTCACCTACAGAGAAGTGTGATAGTCAGGGACAATATGGACATCTATAATTTTCATTATAGATTTGTCTACACCTCAATATAGTCAATGATAATAAACTCTAAATTCTACAGTGGATTATTCATATGATTAAAATACTACATGGATCAAGCCATTTGACTTATGAGTGAAACACCTTCACCAAGTATATGAGTTTATTGTGGTGGTATATACAGGTCCATCGACAGTTAAAGGCACCATCTTTATTTCATTCTCAGTAGTGATTGGTTTATTTGATAGTTATAATTCCCACAAATTTATATATGGCCATTTTTTAAATTCTTAAACTCAAAATGGTGAGCATTTCCTTTCTTATGATGTTAGAAATAGCTATTGCAAATTGGTATGAGAAGGGGTTTCAGTTTTCTTCTTTTGTTCTATCGACAGCTTATGTAGAGTTTTTATGGGATTTTCTCATTCTCAATATGGATCTGTTTGACAAAATAATTGAGATATATAGGCTTGTCTTTCACTGTGATGTGGTTTATTGTTATCATCATCATGTCTTGTTTCTTATGTTCAATGGGATCTCACAGTTGATTAAGGGAGAGTATGATCTGAAGACCGGTCGAGTAAGTCCTTCCCACCCAGATCTTAGGAGTTTACTATCTGTTGCAGTATTTAATCCCAATTACTTTTCTTATATTTATAATATTACAAATTTTTTCTAGATATTCATTAGGTTTTAAAAAATAATTTCTCCAGGATTCCTCAAGAGAGAGAGGTAGAGTTTATGATCAACCTAGTTCCAAGTACATAGACAATTTCAGTACCTTACAATTTTATGGAACCATTGGAGCCAAAAGAGCTCATGATTATTTATATGACCTAAAAAAGGGGTTTTACTCACTAATTATTCACCTTACGAATCCCCAGTGCTCTTTTTCAATAAGGAAGATGGTTTACTCCGACTGTGAATGGACTATTAGAATTTGAACCCTAAAATGGTTAAGAACATGTATCCCCTTCCTCATGTGGATGATTTGTTTGATTAGTTAAAATAAAAAAGTGGTTTTCAATGATTTACCTTCATTAGGTTTATCATCATCTCATATTGTAGGATTCTATTATACTGAAGATAAAATTTAGGAGAAGGTATAACCATTATAAATATATGGTAGCACCGTTTTTCATAACTAATGCTAATGTAGATTTTATGACTTTAATGAATATAATATTCCATTATTCTATAAACTTTTTTTTGGTAGTGTTCATGGATTATATTTTGGATTACTCAAGATCCAAGAGAGAGCATGAGAAATATTTAAGTTTGGTTTTAGAAATCATGAGAAACGACCATTTGTGTGGAAGGCTTTTGAAATTAAATTTCTCGATCCTAGAAGTAAAGTTCTCAGGGAATGTGATTTCTAAGAACAACTTATCTATTGATCCTGATAAGGTAAAGTCTATTTTATCAGTGAAAGAGCCACAAAATTTCTTTGATATTTGAAGATTTTTTTGTCTTTTTAGATATTATCAATGGTTTGTTAATGATTTATCAATGTTAGAATAACCTTTGACTACTATTACTAGGAATGGATTGAAGTTCATATGGTTTGAAAAATTCTAAGCTTCCTTTAGAGAACTAAAATTGATTCTGAAATTTGATAATTTATTGATCATACATGATCTTGGTAAGGGGTTTGAATATTTCAATGATTATTTGGCACTAGTTTGCGTTGTTTTCTTATGTTGGATAATCATGTGGTAGCTTATAGATCTTTTAAACATCAACTACATGAGAATAATTACCCCACTAATGGATAAGATCTTGACATAGTTATGAATGAACTTAAGTGTTGGTGAAATTATCTTTTTTGGGAGATATTTATAGTCATTTATGACCATAAAATTTTGAGCTTTTTATTTTCTAAAAAAATAGATTATTAGACACAATTAGTTGCTGGAATACCATTAGATGTTTGATGTTGATATCGACTAAACCCTATGGAAGGGGAATTTCATTACAGACACTCTTAGTAGGAAAGTTTCATCATAGGTTATTCCAAAATATAAGGAAGAGTGAAACATTATATGACATTTAACTCAGTTTCATCTAGATGATTATGAGGATGTTTTAAGTATGGTTCTGACTAATGTTGAGTTATCATCATCTTTCCTTATATCTATTTTGAAAGGTGGGTAGTAGGATGAAAATTTCTGATGAATTAAGGACACCCTATATGATTGGGGACCATTTCTAGTTTCCTCACTCTTTAGATAATATTCTATATTTTGGTGATCATTTTTCCCTACAAGAATATATCAGGAGCTAGGTTTTGTTTGTTTTTCATAGTTATTCATCGGGAAAACATCCAGGAAATATGCACATTTATTATGAAATGAGATGGTGATTTTGGTTGTCAGGTATAAAACATGACATTGCTGATTATGTGTTTCACTGTTACACTTGCCAACAGATAAATGTGGAGCATCTGAAAACTTCCATTTTTCTCTAGAATCTTTCGGTTTAGGTTTGGAAATGGTATGAGGTATCCATGGATTCATTGTTTTTATTACCATGGACTCCTCAATGTAGTAATGTTATATAGGTTGTTACTGATCGGTTGAAAAACTTGGCTCATTTCATTCTGATATCAGAAACCACTAAATTTGGGGATCTGGGTAAGCTATATATGAAGGAGATTTTAAGGTTACATGGGGTTCCTTCTGCCATTTTTTAGATAGGGATTTGAGGTTTACTTCAAGGTTCCAGAGGAGTATCTAAGAGGTGATAGGAACTCAGATTAAGTTGATTACAGCTTATCATCCATAGATAGATGGTTAGATAGATCATGTTATTCAGATCTTGTAGGATATGACCAATGCATATGTCTTGGATTTTTTTAAATCTTGGGATATAAAAATGAGACTAGTAGAATTTTCTTATAAAAATAGTTATTATTTATTGATTAGAATGGGTCCTTTAAATTATATTTATGGTCACCCGTACTAGTCACATCATTTTTGGGAATAGGTGGGATAAGCTTCCTTAGTGGGACAAATTTTGGTTCAGGAGATGTTTATATGGATTTAGGATATACATCTATGTCTGGTTATAACATAGAGTCATGTGAAATCTTATGTGAATAAAAAAAAATATGACTTTGGAGTTTTCCTTGGGTGAATGAGTTTTCTTGAAATTTTCCCCTATGTTGGGTGACCATCACCTTGGAAAATAGGTAAAGTTGGATCCTGGATATATTGCATCATTTGAGATCAGTGAGAATCTCAAGAAGGATGCATATTGGTCAGTATTCCTAGTATAGTTGGCCTGCATTCCTAATGTTTTCCACATATCGCAACTCAAGAAATACCATAATTATCCCTCTCACGTTATGAGTTTGGAATAGATTCAGTTATTTCTAGATGTTTCTATTATGGATCATCTAGTAGAGATCGTCACATCTCAAGTGAATGTATTACATGAAAATTGGATTCTATTGGTCATAGTTTTATGAAGGCATAGATTAGATTCACATGAGATTTGGGTGTTTGATTTTTTGATGAGGTATTAGTGGACTCACCTCATTACCAGACTTCATTCTTCAACATGACTTCTTGGTGATGGAAAGTCTTTTGGCGGGAGTTTGAAACATCATGTTCCTTGATTTAAGATAATTCGCTTCTCATTACTTGTTTTTCCTCATTAATTAGGCATGTCTTGAGACTCCTGATCATGTAGATAATTTTTTGGGGAAAATATACTAATGTTGAGGAATGTATATTAATTTGAATTAAAGTATTTATATTATAAATATGTAATGGATTATCAGGGTTCTTCCCGATTTTGGTGAACACCAAAGGTTCTTTGGATTTTCATGTAAGAATCTAATGTTTTTGATATATGTAGGAAATTTACACCCTTGAGTAAGGACTACACGACGTATAGTTTTAACTATTCTCATGTCATGAGTGTAGTTCATAGCATGATAGGTATACACTACATAAGGATTAAACGTTGTGTAATGTTAAAAATCTAGTTTTTTAATAAAAAGGAAATGGTGTTTTCAATGTATATGATCATAATACAAGACATGTAATTGGATTACACACCATGTAAATATCATGAGTTATGGATTTAGAGAACTTTATAGATAAATATTATTTCAATTTTCAATATCCCACCTTGTTCTAGACTGAGAAGAACTCTGCAGTGATTTTGGAGACCTCTAACTATTTTGGATCATTTTGTTAGATGATTGATTATTGTCACGAACCAGGCCGGGTCACCATCTGACCCAATGCCTGACCCGGACCGTGGCAAGGCCTGAAGGGCATTCCCAATCCCCATGGGCTAACACAAATTCCAGGGTATTAAAAACAATACATGGGAATGGTTTAACTGAAACAATAAACACCAAACCACTAATAATATAAATAACCTGAAACTGGAAATAGACAACAAAACATGCCTTTAAACCATAATCAGATTTAAAGTCTATAATTCAACTAAAAACCCAAATGGGACTACAATATATTAGAAAACTAAAACTCCAATACCAACCACCAAGCAACATGAGAAGCCACATCCCCAAGCTATCAACACCAACCTACACGCGAAGATCATTAGAAACCTGACCACCATCCCAAAGCATGATACCTCGACCTGGGATACAGAAAGAAAAAGGTCTACACACAACCCAAGGTGTATGTAGGGTGTGAGCCAAGATCCCAGTAGGATCCACTGGGATAATATTCCCCACATAACCATTTAATGAAGAATACATTTTCCAGTTACATAAATAAAAAGGAAGTAAAATCTTGAATAGTATTTAAAGAAAACAATTTTTTATTAGAGGTGTTTTAAATGAAAACAATTTTTTATTAGAGGTGTTTTAAATGAAAACAATTTTAAAGACAAAAACTAAAATAAAAAAAAACAATCACACTTACTTTTAAGACATCCCAAGTGTCACGCCGGTGAGTATAAAGTAAAAAAGGAGCATTAAATACGTGAGAGACCTCATGTGTGTCAGATAGAGTGAGTCCCTAGATCTTCATGTCTTGATGAAATGTGGATTAGAAACCACACCCCTCAGCAAGCATGGTTTAGAAACTATGACCCTCAACAAACGTGGATTAAATACAATGACCCTTATTCATTCATATTTTTAGTTAGTGTTTAAATTTTCAATCCTTTTAAGTTAAATAGGGCCGAAGCCACCCTCGGACAACTAGCGCTAGCCCACTAGTCTAGTCCACCTTCCTAGCTACCCGAGATTCCCTCTTTTTTCTCAAACAAGTTTCAAGTTCATAAAGGGTTAACATAATATAAACAAGCCAATCTAAAACACCATTAAAGTCAAGATACCATTTACACCATTAACGTATCTTTTAAAATCAATGTTCACATCACATGTCACATTTATGCATAAAATCCAAATAGGGTATTTATACACACAGAACCACCATTTGCACACCCAAATTCCATTGTGAAATATTACGCACACCAAAACCTTGTCCAAACAAGTTTCACACCATTTATATAATTTGATAAACCTTTTTAAAATTTTGATAAAACAATTAAAAAGGAGTATCATTGGGATATACACATGAAACACACTCAAATCCCCATTTTAAATTAAGCACACACCAAAATATTTTTAGAACATAATCTGCATTGATTACACCATCAATTAAACCAATTTTAATTATAAAGAAACCACTTTTAAAATTAGAAAACCACCAAATAAAATTATTAATAAATTTATAAAATGTGTCACATGACTTTAAACATTAAAAACTCACTCAAAACCTCTTTTATGACAAAACACATCTTGATGTTGTACCAAAACACACACTTCAACCCTTTCACATTCAAACAAACTAGATGCACAGTTTCATAAACATAGATAAATAGATCAATGTAGGTTTTCACAAGAAAACACTTTAAAATCACATAAACACTCTACTAACAGAAAAAATTCACATCAAAACTCAGTCAAAATCTTAATCGCAACATGTAAAATAATTAACAAATGTGCTAAATTAATTAAATTTACAAGATAATCCACCAGTTAATAATTGTACAGGGGATCACCTACTTCCACATGAAAAATATTTTCTAGGAAAAAAAATTGTATAACAAAATATATTTTTTAAAATTGTTTTTTCCCCACATTCAAAACAAAAAAAATCAATTGCACAGTCTAAAATACCACTCCAACGGTTGAAACAACCACCAGAAAATTTATGAAACAACTTTCTGAAAATGCTGCATGACTCAAAATACTAAAAATTCAATAGAAAATTCCTCTATGACTCAATGAAAATTGATGCTAAACTAGAACACAATCTGCATAGTTTATAAAATGATGATAAACAGTTCAACATGGTTTTTCACATAAAACACACCTATATCACATATACATATTAACTTCAATTAAAAACTAAATTTTCATTAAAAAAACTATTGAATAAATATTCTAAATTAATTTTAGATAAAATTAATTCATCAAATAATGGTTAAACACGGATCCACCTACCTCGGTGTCGAAACTTCAAAACATTGGTGCGGAACTCCAGTCACAACCAATTCGCACCACAAATAACTCGATTTAAACCCTAAAAACAGAATTAAAGCTATAGAAAGTTTTAAAATTCAACCCCTAAAATGAATCCATACCTGCTGAACAACCATGATCTCAAGAGAAAAAAATAATAAGAAGATAAAGACTCAACCATAGCGGGGTTTCTCACATGGAAGGAGGGAAAGGAGCTTGACTTGTCACTAGAGGTCTACCAATAAGGGAAAAGGAAGTGTGAGATGGCCGACCGAGAGTAGTGGTGCGGTGGGATAATGGGTGTCCAGGGGAGATGTCAAGATGGTTAGGAGGGGAAAGGCAGGCGGTCGCTGGAGCTGATGAGAAGGGGTACGAGTTGGGTGGTGCAAAGAATGGAGAAAGAAGTCTGGAGGCTGGCCATAGAGAGGATGAGGCGTGACGTGGCTGGCCAAGGCTGTGCATGGGGTAGGGTTTCTGGGTGTGGGGGTCGCGTCTCATGGGGTAAGAGAGGGGGTCTTTATTTTTTTAAACCTAATTAAAATCATAATAATATAATAAAAAATGATAACAATAAAAATAATAATAATAAAAGGTTAATAGTTATAATAATAATATTAATATTACTAAAAGAAGTAATAATATTTATATTATTTACACTAATAACAACAATAACAACAACAACAATAACAAAAATAATCTCAAATAATTATATTATAAATATCATTAAAACAATTCATCTAATTTTTTAGCACTCTTCTTATTTACTTTATTTTTTTGTTTTTATTTTATCAATCCTTTAATTTTATTTCTTTATTATTAGTTCATTATATTTAATTAATTGAATATCGGGTAGGCCATAAGGTTAACCAGAAGAAGTCGTGTGGTGACTTGGCAAAGCTGTACAGCTTGGACCGCGGTGCGATGAATGCTGTCAAGGCCATAATGTGCGTTTTTAAATAAGAACCAAAACATTTTAAGTCAAGATTTAACCCAAACTACCCAATGCCCAAAAAATTAAAAAATTATATAATTTAATATAGGTGGGTGTGACAATTCTCCAAACTATAACACTTTCTATCCCTGAAAATCCATAACTAAGACTGAAACCTAAAGCAACAATTGATTCCCACTTGAGGTTCAAAGAAGATATCTACAAAAAGAAAGCAAAAGGAGGAAAACACACCATGTTTAGAGAAAATGACTTAAATAAAAATCTAAAGAGTCCCGTAACCAGAATTTACAGTAAGTGTCACCCACCCTTAATATCTAGAACACCTCCAGTTGATCGATAAAGGAAAGGAACTCTCACACCCACGAAAACTAACTTCACTAACTGAAACACCTCGATCACCATTGAACTAAAACCACAACGTTTGACTAGAATAAAAACAAACATGACCAAACATGTCTGAGGAACAGTCTGATCACCTACCACCAAGTCATCTCTAAGAATAGAACCAAAATTCCAATATGGGAAAACCCAAATGAGCTCCCACCATTAGAAACTTATTAACTCCCAAGACGAGATTGGAACACTAACATGAGGTGGTCTGGGTGAACTCCCTACCATTATGAAAATGGCCAACACCAATTCATTCTAGAGACATTTTTTTGTGACCCACCATGGGTCTCCCCACCATTAGAATAGATAGAAGACACAAATATTCGTAAATTTCTCGGCAGTGACCAAACACCCCACCATGAGGGTAGGGGAGGGTAGGGCATAACTATCGGGGTGTAAAAACCATGACCTAATTCAAACCAACATCTCCACATACCTGGATGAGAATTGTTCAAATTTGAGACCGATTTACCCAAAAAACTCAATAAGGACCACTAAAAGAGATTACATTCAGTGGGATGCAACCCCCAAGGCTTTAAGGTAATGAGATGACCATGCCTCTCCATAGCCATGGGAACCCTCACACACCTAATGGTTCATTCATAACGGAACAACCATAGAAAAAAATTTAATTGCCTTCACCTTCAATTTCAACAACAGAAATAATGTTGGGGTCGCATACACTCTCGGGGTTCCTCACCATGCACCATATTCACTCTGAGGAATATGGCTAGAGACCTCATGTTTGAAGCATCTACTACCTAATAGTCATGAATTGAAAACTCCTGAACAGAGCTTCTCCTTTTGGTGCCACATGAAACCACAGCGAAACCGAGAAAACACCAACAAACACAACACACCATGACATCCGAATACTCCCTCATGGAACATCCACAAAAATGATGGTTTATATGATTCCCATGCTTCACTTCTTCACCTTAATCAAGAAATTTAAGAAGGAAATATGTACAAAAAACACTCCCCTTTGAACAGAAAAAATTACAACTCCCTAAGAGGACACAATCCTATGAAAACAGGGATTCCCGAAGGGTTTAATGAAATACACCTTCATACTTATAAGAGAAATCACATTTCAAGACGTCACCAAACACGACCCTCACGGACGAGGAAAGTACTAAAAAGATCTTCAAGACACCAGTCAACACTAATAACTCTAAACAACCTTCACCCTTCCCCGCTGGAATTCCTTTCACCATTTTCAGGGGGGACCTTCAGACACAACAGTGTCAAAATTCAGACACGACATCTCAAATAACTTAAAGAGGTGAAAAATCCCTTCATCTCCTCTTACATTTGCCTTACCACTATGAGAGGACCCATTTAACTGAAAAGGAAAAGGAATAGACTTAGCGCTATCACTAAAAAGGGAGAGTCCTTACTTTAATCAACTGTAGGGAAGACCAATGGTTAATTACCTATGGCCGCACTTCAATCGCATGTTAATGCTTTATGGGGGCGTGCACTAGTAAAGAAAGGGAACCATGGACCCAATCAAACTAGTCCAATGGCCAAGACATACAGCAAGTGAACACTAAATGTGTAGGGGGACCACTATAAGGGATTTCTGAAGCACCTTTCAAAAGAAACCACTAACCACATGCTTTCACACCAACAGACCAATAAGAATTCAAACTCATGAAAAAAACCAGTCCAAAATGATTTTGGGCTCAAAACACCTCACATACAAAATTTCAAAAAATACAAGGACACACCACACAATCACTGGTTAGTAAAACACCAAACTTTCCTTTAACAAAACTTTTTGAAAATGAATGAAGCTGGTGGGTTTCACAAACACCAATGGTGTCTCATGGTCCTTGCACATGCATGTTCCTATGACACAACGACACCCACCTCATGTCCATCTAGTAACTCATATACTCATTCTATTGTCCATTTCTCTTTCTATATACACTCATGCATGTGGTTTCCCATGAGAACACCAAGGATTAAAACTAGACCTTTCCATTTTTCAAAACCAAAACATTCAACCCACACTTTTCAAACCACGCACATAATTTTCTTTTTAAAGAACTTCATTTCAAAACATTTTCCAAGACCAAATCATTTTTAATTAAAAAAAAATTCCATGATTCCAAAATAAAGAGACAAGAAACAATGCAAGAGGAGACTAGTGTCAGCAGGTGACTGGAACATATAGTTAGTAGTCATACACCTATCAATTCACTACCATAGAGAGTTTTCCAGGATAGTGTCCCCAGATCCACATGGTTTTTCAAACCCTATGAGCTCATGGGGACCATTGAACTCACTCCCTTTTCATTTCCACTAGACAAGATTAACCACAATGACCAAAGATTCAAACAAACCTAAACTTACCTTGGTTACTCAAGTCCTACCACGAGGTGTACTGGACATGCACCTTGTTCATAGCTATAACATCAAGTTTAGACACCCATAGATTTGGTATGCCCTAACTCTATCCCAAAGGGAAATAACCCAAGATATCAAACCTCCTCTGATACCATTTTGTCACAAACTAGGTTGGGTCGCCATCCGACTCGGACAACGGAAAGGCCTGAAGGGCGTTCCCGATCCCCATTGGCTAGAACAAGTGCTCAGGTATAAAAAACAATACATGGGAATGGTTCAACCAAAAAAATTAACACAAAACCAATAATAAGATAAAAAAATTGAAACTAGAAACAAACAACCAAACATTCCTTTAAACCATAATCAGATATAAAGTCTACAATTTAGCTAAAAACCCAAATGGGACTACAATAAGATAGAAAACTAAAACTCCAATACCAAATTCCAAGCAACATGAGAAGCCACATCCCCATGATACCAACACCAACCTACATGCGAAGACCATCAAAAACCTTAACCACCATCACTAAGCATGATGCCTCAACTTGGAATACACATAGAAAAAGGTCTACATACACCCAAAGGTTTATGTAGGTTTTGATCCAAGAGCCTAGTAGGATGAATCTAGGATAAGATTCCACAAAAAAACATTTAATTACTAATATATTTTCCAATTAAATAAATAAAAAGGAAGTAATTTCTTGAACAATATTTAAAGAAAACAATTTTTTATGACATGTTTTTTAAATGAAAACAATTTTGAAGACAACAACTTAAATTAAAACATACATGCACACTTACTTTTAAGATAACCCAAGTGTCATGATGGAGATTTTAAATTAAACAAGGAGAACCAAATACGAGAGATACCTCGTGGGTGTTAGCTAGAGGGGGTCCCTAGATCTTCATGTCTTGGTGAAATGTGGCATAGAAACCACAAACCTCATCTAAAGCGGCTTAGAAAACACGTCCCACTGCAAATGTGGCTTAGAAACCATTTCCCTCAGTCATTAATATGTTTAGTTAGTGTTGTAGTATTAAATCCTGCAAAGTGAAATAGGGACGAAGCCATCCTCGAATCACTAGCCCATTAGTCTAGTACACCTTCCTAGCTACCTGGGCTTCCCACTTTGTGCTCAAACAAGTTTCAAGTTCATAAAGGGTGCACATCATATAAACAATAAAAGATAAAATACCACACAAGTCAAGATACCATTTACTCCATCAACATAACTTTTAAAATTCAAGTTCAAATCATATGTCACATATATTCATAAAATCCAAACAGGGCACTTACACACACTTAACCACCGTTTTCACACACAAATGCCATTTTTGAAATATTACGCACACCAAAACCTTTTCCAAAAAAGTTTCACACCATTGATATAGTTTGATAAAACCTTTTAAAATTTTCATAAAACAATTCTAAAATAGTATCAATGGGATTTATACACGAAAAAACACTCAAAATCCCCATTTTGAATTAAGATTACACCAAAATATTTTTAGAACTTTATCTGAATCAGTTACACCATCAATTAAACCACCAATTTTTTTAAAGAAAACTCTTTAAAAATTAGACAAACAGAAATAAAATTTATTAAACAATTTCAAAAATGTGTCACATGAATTTAAATAACAAAAATGCACTCCAAACCACTTTTATGACAAAACAAATCTTGATGTTGCACCAAAACACACAATAAAAATCTTTCACAATCAAACAATATAAATCCAAAGTTTCTAAAACACTGATAAATAGTTCAATTTAGGTTTTCACAACAAAACACATTAACATCACATAAATACTCTACTAACAAACCAAATTCACAACAAAACTCAGTTAAAATCACATTCACAGCATGTAAAATAATTAACAAATGTTCTAAATTTATTAAATTAACAAGATAATTTACAAATTAATAATTGTACACAGAATCACCTACTTCCAAATGAAAAAAATTATTCTAAGAAAAACAATTTCATAAAAAATCATTTTTTTAAACTGTATTTGCACCACTTACATAAAAAAGTAAATCAACTACACTATTTAAAAGACCACTACCACTGTTGAAAAAACCACCATAAAATTTATGAAATAACTTTTAGAATATGCAGAAAGGCTCAAAATTCTAAAACTTCAACAAAAAATTCATCTACGACTCAATTAAAATTGACGCTAAACCAGAACACAATCTACATAGTTTATAAAATGCTGATAAATAGTTCAATATGTTTTTTCACATAAAACACACCTATATCACATATACATAACAAATTCAATTACAAAATAAATTTTCATGAAAAAAACTAATGAATAAATATTCTAAATTAATTTAAGAAGAAAAATAATTCATCAAACAATGGTTAAATGTGGAACCTCCTACCTTGGTTTTGAAACTTCCAAACTTTGGTGCGTAACTCCAATCACAACTAATTCACACCATAACCAATTGGATTTAAACCCTAAAAATAGAATTAGGGAAATATAAAATATTCAAATTCGACCCCTAAAATGAACCCATACCCACTGAACAACCAAGAACACAAGAGGAAAAAAAATAAGAAGAAGAGAAAGACTCAACTTGAGGGGGGTTTCTCATGCGAAAGGTGAGAAAGGATCCGGAGGTCGTGCCAACAGGGGGAAAAGGGAGCGCGAGATGGACAACATGGAGAAGTTTCATGGTGTGATGGTGGGTGTCCTGGGGAGACGACGAGCTAGTTAAGAAGTGGAAGAAGGGCGGTCACCAGAACCGATGAGTAGGGGTTGAGAGTTGGGCAACGCAAAGTAGGGAGAAAGAAGACTGATAGCTATCCATAGATAGGATGAGGTGTGACACGGTTGGCCAAGGTTGTGCATGGTGTAGGGTTTCTGGGGATGGGGGTCGCTTCTCATGGGTGAAGAGAGGTTGGTGGAAGTCTTCATTTTGTTTAACCTAATTAAAACCACAATAATATAATAATAAATGATAAAAATAAAAATAAAAATAATAAAATTTTAATAGTTATAATAATAAAATTAATATTATTAAACCCAATAATAATATTTATATTCTTAACACTAATAATAATAAGAATAATACTCTAAAATAATTATATTATTATTATCATTAAAATAATTAATTTAGAATTTTATCACCCTTTTCTTATTTACTTTTTTTTTATTTTATCACTCCTTTACTTTTATTTCTTTATTATTAGTTCATTCTATATAATTAAATGAACATCAGGGTTGCCATGTGGTGAACTAAATGAAGTTGCACGGTGACTTGGCAAAACCGCATAGCTTAGACTATGGTGTGATGAATTTTATAATGGCCATAATGTGGATTTTTAAATAAGAACCCAAAAATTTTACGTCAGGATTCAACCTAAACTACAAGATGAAAAGAAAATTAATAAATTAAATAATTTAAAAGAGGTGGGAGTGAAAATTGTTGTTATGGTTCTGGTGAGTTATCTTGAGTAAGAAATCCATTCTTATTATTCATTTACTTATCATTTTAGTTCGATTATGTTGCATTATTAGATCAATTGATCTATGCTTGTAATTATACTGATTATTTTCTTGATCCGTTGTGCAATATTGTTCTAAGGGAAGATTCATTATCGGTTGTGGTGTGGTGTTTTTCCGTTCTTAAGGTATGTTTTGATCATTCCTCTTCACCAAGACTTTTGGTATATTGAATTAGATCTAAGGTGGGAGTATTATTTCTAGGGCCTTAGTTGTTGTTGTTGTTGTTATAGTGTTCTTCTAATTTATGGATCTCATTGTGGGTGTGTTTGGTCAGTCTTTTGAGGTAAGTGGTTCTGTCTCTAGCTTGTGTTGGTAAAATGCATTCCTCTTGTTTTTTGATAAAATTTTTTATTAAATGAAATGAAATTATTGACTGATTTTTTGTGTGCATGTGGAACTAGGTTTTTGATAAAATATGTTGTTCCCCTTATTTTGGTAAATGAAAAGTATTTTCAAAGCATTGTGAAATGGTTTTATCAAATGGTTTTCAAATATTTATATAGTGATATATTTTGATGAAATGTCTTGGAAAATAGATCCCATGGGAGGTCTTCAGCACTTAGTTTGAAGGGGTGGTAATAGGTCTCTTCCACTATTTGTGATTTTTCTCATGGGGATTTCTTTTTCTCTCTAAGCCTGCTATTCTAGGGTCTTGTTAGACTTGTTGGTGGGTTCAATTTTTGGTATGTTCTTTTACTCTCTTAACTCGATAAATATATCTACTAGATTAATGATTTCATGACTATCTATTTTTCAGTATGAGTGCCCTATCTATCTTGAACTTGTGTGATCCTTAGTTTGATGTTACCTATGATTCATGGTTGATTTGGGATGTTTTGGTCTGAACTATTTTGATTTTACTTCCATGGATATGATTTGATATGTGATTCATGATTTAGTTTGATTTGATATATCTATTTTGATATATGTATATGATGTCATTTGAAACTAGTTTACCTTATTTATTTAGAAATGTATAAAAAGAGAAATTAATTGTTTTTCCATGATTTGGATATAAAAACTTCTAAACTATACATCATACCTTTTTTATTTAAATTTAAGCATGCTTGGATTATTGTTAAGAAACATGATATGAAGCACCTAAGTGATACCCTAATAAGCCTATTATCTCACACCTTGCATACCCCTTCGGCGGTTTGTAGACCTAGTTATGCCTTTAAATGCATGGAAAGAAACTGTGGAACAATGAGGTGGTGAGGTTTTCAATCAGCTGGGTTTGGGTAGCTGGATGGTGAGATGGTTGGTGTTTTCTCATGCCATCATAATGAGACTGCTGGAGTAGTTCGTTAGCTTTACCATCCTTTAGAGTTGGACTTGTCTCTTAGAGATTATTTTGCTACATTTTAGGCTGAATAAAATATTTCTCTTATGACATATATGTATTCATGTTTTCTCCTATTGTTTCTTCCAATACATGTATATATATGTATTTTTTTATTCTTTAGGATTATAGAAATAACTTCATCTATTTATTGATATTTTTGGGTGCTAGAAGTTACCCATTGGGATTTGGAACACCCTCAAGGTATGTGGCTAATTTAGGTTAGCTACCAGTTCAATAGAGTATTTGGTTTGGGTTTGTCACAATTATATATCCCTTTAATTCATTTTTTAAAGATTATAAATCAGGAGATGTTTTTTTATAGATCATGGGTGGTTATTGAATTCCATTATATTATGGGATATGTTTATCCTCTATGTGAGGATAGTCATTCTTGATATCCTTGATAATAGTTATAATTTTTTATGCTTCATTTTCTTTCACATTTCTATGTCATGGAACATTCCAATTTTTTGAAAGATGATTATTTCTTTATTCTTGTTTTTTTACTCCTTTGGGTATGATTTTATGATTATGTTCACATATAATTATTTTTTTCTTAAATATTTATGATTTCAATTAATATATCCTCTATTTGTTTTATTGATGTCTCTTAGGTTTTATCCCTTATTGAGTGTCTTAGATTACATTTTTCTTTTTTTTCCATTTCATCATAAATGAAGAATAATATTAAAAATGATATGTGATGGATATATTCACTGTAACCTATAAACATATGATGATTTATCTTTTATCATATTTTATGGTATTTGAATTATATATTGTACTACATATGAGGATCCTTGGAATATTGAATTCTTTGGTAAATTTTATATCATAAGTCATGATATAGGATATCGTGCAACCAACTTTCCCAACCATAATCCATGACATATGAATATCATAATTATATTTATTGAATATTTTTTTATGATCCATATTACATCCTATGATTTATAATGGACCATTAAAATTTATGCGCTAATGTGCATATTTCATCCATGTTGGATATCTATGACGTTCTACACAATGAATATTATAAGAGATTATAAAATGAATTTTTATATTAAATTAATTTTTTGAGAAGGTTTTAAACATTAGAACCAAAATAACATATACTATTACATTATATGTTATTACTAATTTTTGAGAAGAATTTTTGAGCATCCGAAAGGGTCTCCACATAACAACTAGGGTTATTACTAATTCTATCAATTATCACATTCCCCATATTTCCTTGATTAGATTGGTACAACCATATGGTTTAACAAGGGGGATCTCACCCAACCATTGTGTATTTTAGGTCTTCCCATTTATACCTTGTAGATGAACTATTCATTTGTTTCCTTCTCAATGGTCTTCTTAAAACATATGATTAAAGCTAGTAGAATGACCATATTTATTGTAAGGTTCAAATATTGATCATTTTATTTCATCTACATGTATAAGTGTTTAGTTATCCTTATAGATCACTTTTGTGGTATCAAGTTCTTCTCATTATTCAAATTATTCTTCATGTCATGGACAAAAAGAATATGTTTATATTTTTTATTATTAATTATAAAAAATTGTAAAACAATAAATTTTGTAATACCTTATAATATATAATATCATAAGAAAAAATATGGATTATGAATTTACCTAGTTTTATGATATTTGATATGGTAATCTATGATAAGATCTTCTTATATGATATAAAATATATTAAAATTTTGTATGGTGTAATCATGTGGTTTTCAATATATCATAATGAATCATATAGATGGTACTGAATATGAACCAATTCACTCAAATGATCCCTAATTTACACCTCCATAGGAACCTATGATTACACCATGATCCCTTGGGATAGAAACTATCCCCACATGTCATAATTTATAGTTGTGGATAATTTTACATACTATGGATATACCACTAAAAATAATGGGGCAATAAAACAAAAAGATGGCCCATGCCATGAAATAAAAATACATATCATAGGAAATATATGATAATTATATTGTGTCTTAGATACATATTGATATGTAATTACAAAAACTCTTGTCTCTAGCTCTATCATTGAGTGAAACTCAGTGATTACTAATGATTAGTATATATAGATTCAAAATATTGTACAAATAATCTACAACCATCTATAGGTACCTACAAGATAGGCCATGGAATTAAAAGGTCTCTAGATTACATTTGTAGGGTGTGAGAATACCATAATTAGTAGACCACCACAAAGGTTCAAACATATAAGGAATTTCACAAAGAGCATGCATTAGATTAATCCAATAATTAACACAAAATTTATAGAAAAATGGATTTTAAAATATTTATCAATTAATATATAGTATTAGTGGCCATGGAAGTTAATAAATTTGAAATAGAAACTAAAATGATAATTGATTATACTGGAGGATCTATAAATTCTATACAATCATTGAGATGAGTTCCTGGCATTTGAGAAATTACCATTAGGGAAATAGTGATACTCATTCGAACAATCTATGGATGTAATTATAGTGAATATAAAACTTTAAACATGTTTACATATGCTGAAATATATATGAGTAGGTGTTTCCAACAGAGTTGGTGTCCTAGATACCAATCCCATGTATATAAATTACACTTATCTTGTTAAGGAAATATTTTAGAATTTATTATGTAACAACTAAATTGTTAAAACTATATTAGTAAAATATATATCATATCTAAAATAATAATGAAAATGTCGAAATAATATTTTATTTGTTAAACATTCCATGACATCAACCTATTCCCAAATAAGGAATACCTACATAAGAGATAAATTGCTCAAATAACTATTCTATTACCAAGATAATCATTCTGAGTAATGTTAGTGAACATTCTTGGTATGTTAGTGAAATTAAATGCCTAATATTTTAATATAATAATACATATGTCATAATGAATAGTTAAAACCAAAAGAATCATATATTTTCAAGAAATCATTGGACTGTAAATTTAGTCCGAAATATAAAAAAATATATGCATATTAGGTAATATAAAATCTCTAAAGGAAATTCATTCCATATATAACTCATGAGATGAGATTCAATTGAAGTTTCAATATTTATTTAATGACGTGGAACTATACCAAACATAGTGGTCACTAGTGTTAAAAAGATATACCAATATTAAAAACATAGGGTTGGACGCACCATAAAGATTCGAATAGAAACCCAAAGAAGGGATAAATTAGGGTAAACTGTTACCTATATAGAAAAGCTTCTAACTCTTCTATGGGTTGGTACATGTGTCCACTAGTAGTTTAGTAGTTATAAACAAAGTATAGTACCAGTAGTAGACTAACAATTCATGAAGTACTCAACATTAACTATTGATGGTAGTATAAATATTTAAATTAAGATACACACTTAAAATAATAAATAAATTCATAGTATGTATACATACATGATGTCTAAATTAAGAAGTACATATATTTATATTTTAGTTCTATTAAAACTCTCATTTAGAAATGCTATAAATTTTTCAAATACAATTTTATAGTGTAGAAGAATTTTGAAAAAAAAAATTATATTTATTTAGTTTGGTTATGATGAAATTGTTTTTTATTAGATTAATAAATTCCATTATCCTTTATGAGAAGGATCTAAATAACGGGTTTTAAGACAAGGTACCATTATGGGGTTACTACAAAAGAATTAAACCAAACAAATTTTAGAATCACATCATTTATTTACACCAATGTTAATATATTCATGAAATTTCCATTGATACAACACATTATGAAATTTCATAGTGAATTGTCACGACCCGTCCCCGAGGGCCCATGTCGCGACTACCCTAAGTCTGCCTTCCATAGGCCAGGGGCTGGCGACTAGCACTAAAAGGTGTATCCCCAAAAACTGGGAAGGCATTACCTTTATAACTTGTAAACACACTCAACCAAGGACACAACAAGATATGAACACAAGTAAACTGTATAGAAAAAAGAGTGTTGAAAGTAAGAGGGGCCAGAATACAAGCCCAACAGTAAGGGTACAAGTACAACTGAAATACAATAAAACACAGGAATGAGAAATATAGCTATTGGGTCATCCTCCGAGGTTCCTACCTGAAGGGTAGGAGTAGATCACCTCTTCAGCACTCCACATCCACCCGTCTCATCTGCGTACAGACACGCCGTATGGTCCACCTCCAGTAACCGTCCAGTCCTGGTACCCTCAGCCTCGATCAGCGCTGTCCGTCATCTACACTAAACACATTAAGGTGGAGGTAAAGCCCGTGCAAGGGTGAGTATAACGATACTCAGTATGGACTCTAAGACCCTCATGGTCTCCCAAAATCCACAAAGTATAAACCAAAAAGCATGAAATCAACTGACAACCCTACTTAGGTATATACCCATACAAATACATAAGTTATCAAGTATGCCCATCTCAATCATGAGGAAAGATAGAGTCCAACTAAAAAGACCAAGCTCACCTATTCCACAAAGGAAGGAGTACCATGAAGGTAAGTACCACATAGGTACATCACATAGAATAATTCCACCGAGGTTGTAACGTCCCAACTCAGATGCCACTAACCGGGGCTCCAAGACGGTTCACCACATGGCCTCAAGAGCATTTCCCCAAATGCCAGAGGCTGCCGACTAGTAGCGAGGGCCTTGGGTGTGATAGTGGGGAAACTATACCCTCATTAGCAGAGTACGCAGCTGAAATAAATAAACATGAAATAGTGGAAACGTTGATTAACCAACAATAATAAACAGAGGAAGACTAAATCAACAACCAGGAGCACATATGTATATATGGTATGATGCAAGATACAACTCTAGGAAAGCTGCTAAACAAGTCACAATGCATAAAAATCCACAGTACCAAACAAGTACAAAAGAAAATTAATCAACTCCTCAACATCCCAAGCCAAAGCTTGGTCCCACGCTCTCCATCTCCGAGCAATCAAGTACCAGAAGTCGAAGGGCGCTTTCCCTTGTCTATACCTGCAACAACATAGTATGTTTGGGCCCAAAATCATGACCCAAACTGGGTTTGAGACTAAATCCCAGTCGGCATTCACTCGAATATCTGTGCCTAATAGTCAGTGAGTATATGGCAGGTAAAAGTACAATAACCAGTAAACAGCAACAACAAAATAGTAGGAAGTAAACAGTAAACAATAAATTAGTATGATACACAACAGTAATGAATCTACAACCAACAAGAGTAGTGAAGCAAAAAAACCAACACAAACAGGAAACCCTCTGGGAAGTACTCGCAACCATCCCCTCTAGTCTAACCAAGAAGTACCACAACCCTCTGGGTAGTGCACTCAGCCTAACCCCTCTGTCTTGGTCATACAAATTTATGAGACTCTCTAGGGAAGCTCACTCGTCAATTCCCCTTATAGTCTAGGGTAGTCAGAGACTCTATGTGGAAGATCAGGCAGTCTAACCCTCTTATCCCCAAGTTCTAGAGACTCTCTGAGGAAGCTATCTTAGTCAATTCCCCCTATAGCCTCAGGTATACCACATACTCTCTGAGGAAGCTCACTCGGTAAATTCCTCCTCTAGCCTGGGAAGGTTCTTAAAGGATTTAAATAAAGTAAGAATCTCTGAGGAAGCTTACTTGGTCTACCATCCCATAGTCTATAATATCTGAAGGCACTCTGGGAAGCTCTCTTGGTCTATCCCATGTGGCCTATAATATCTAAGACTCACTGAGGAAGCTTACTTAGTCTACCCTGCTATAGTCTATAGCACCAGGTTCTCACAGACCCCTGCCAGTCAGTGCATGATAATGCAAAAAGGACAAAGTTCACCTACAGAGCTACTTGGCTAACAGTCTACAAGAAAAAAACATGAAATGAAAAACACTCCACCCTATAGACACAAGGCATGGCAACAGTCATAACGGCCAAAGGATAACAAGACCCAAAGGCCGTAAAAAGGGAAAAGCTTGGTAAAATCATCAAAACACAAAATATTATCCTCTAACATGATTAATTTACCTCTACACAAGCATACAATCAAGGCAGGAAAACAACAAGGGCGAAAAGGTAAACACGCAATAACCCGTTCATGGGTATTGGTGGAATTTGCACATAAAACTCAACGAATTTGAATGGTAAGGAACAAACCACCTACCTCAATCGTAGTATATCGATATACTTGAACCACAGAAAATGATTCTCCTTTAAACATCGTATATCTAAGAAAATGTCCAAAACGCTCAAACCACGATATATTGAGAAAGAGGAATAATCAAGGAATGAAACTCATGATGAAGAAAGAACTCACCACTGCAGTTCCAACGCAATAGACGACAGTCGAATCAGACAACAGATGGAGGCTCGGGAATCAGGAGAATTTTCGCGGTCGTACGAAATCTCTCGGTCGAACCGGACCTAGAAGAAGACATTTATGGTGATCAGGCCCGACCCCGGTCCGTTTAGTGAAAAAACAGAAAGTACACGGCGTGTACTTTTAGAGTATATGACGTGTACTAGGTCTTTCCATACTCCGCCAAAATCGGCCACCACGTCAGCCCTACACACCGTGTGTGTGGCCCAGACATGGGCAGTACACATCTTCGAGCGGGAGAAGAGTACACGGCGCGTACTTCAAAAATTTCCAGAAACTTCATTTTTCTCCAAAACTCTAGAAAAAGGAAAGACATAACTGAAACAAAAATCCGGGTTTTTACAAACTTCTCCCCTTAAAGAAATTCGTCCCCGAATTTCCCTAGCGAGGCGTAGAAGAAGAAACCCAGAACAGCTCCAGCCATTGCGATTGTAAATCGGTCTCCCTTTCCCAGGTCTCATATTGTACTCTCCCATGCTGCCAAAGCACCCATACTAAAGGAACAGACTGCCCACGAAAAACCTTCGTACTACAATCGAAAATCTGGATGAGATGCTCCTAAAACTATGCATCCGCTTCGAGCTCAACCTCCTCGGGCTGAAAGACATGTGATGGGTCTAAAAAGTAATGTCAGAGCTGAGAGACGTGGAAGACGTCATGCATATATCAGTACCTCTGAGATAACTGCAACCGATAGGAAACCGACCCAACTCTCTCCAACACCACAAACGGCCTGACATACCGCAGTAAAAGCTTACCCTGTCTCCAAATCCTCTTGTGTCCCAACCTCGGTGGGACACGTAGGAAAACCTGATCTCTAACCCCGAACTCCAGGGGTCATCTCCACTGATCAACATAAGACTTCTGTAGAGACTGTTCTGTAACCATCCTCTTCCGAATCAACTCTATCTTCTCTAAGGTCTCCTGAACAAGATGAGGTCCCATCAAAGTCGCCTCTCCTGCCTCCAGCCAGCATAAGGGTGATCGACATGTATTATCATACAAAGCCTCGTATGGTGCCATATTAATGGTAACCTGAAAACTGTTGTTGTAGGAGAACTCCACAAGTGGTATATGCTTCTTCCAAGAACCGCTGAAGTCTACAATGCAAGCTCGGAGCATATCCTCAAGCACCTGGATTGTGCGCTCGGACTAGCCATCACTTTGGGGATGGTATGCTGTACTCAAAAGTATCTGTGTACCCAAAGACTTCTGAAGTACCTTCCAGAACCGAGACATAAAACACGCATCCCTTTTTGAAACAATGGAGTGTGGAACTCCATGTAGACATACAATCTCTCAGATGTACAGTCGTCCCGGATCATCAACACTAAATGTATCCTTGATCGGCAAGAAGTGTGAAACCTTCGTAAGCATGTCGACAACAACCCAAACAGCATCACTCCCCCGAGGTGACCTTGGTAACCCGGTCACGAAGTCCATCGCGACATTGTTCCACTTCCACTCGGGAATTGGTAACTGCTGCAAAAGCCCCGCTGGTCACTGATACTCTTCTTTCACCTGCTGACAAGTAGAACATCTCATGACAAAACTAGAAACATATCTCTTAATACCTAGCCACCAGTACTAGCGGTGTAGGTCACGCTACATCTTGGTGAAGCCAATATGAACCACCCAAACTAAGGAATAAAAACCCTGCATCAGCTCCTCACATATGTCTACTGGCACCCATACGCGTCCCTGGAAATGCAAGATCTCATCCTCGACCACTATCCATACAGAAAGTGGGTCCTCTCCTAACACACTCTCCTGCAGAACTACTCATTCTGAGTCTGATAGCTGCCTCATCCGTACCCGACCAAGTAGTCTAGAGGTAACAACTACAGAAGATAGAAAAGTATGTCCCTATCTGTCGTGCAATTCCAAGTGCATCTCAGAGAACAGAGCCATAAGCTGCCACTCACTACTGGCCTTCTGAATGCCTAAATTTGAGTTCTCCTTCTCAACGCATCTACCACTGCATTGCCCTTTCCCAGCGTATAGGAAAGCTAGAAATCAAAATACTGAAGATACTCGACCCACCTGCGCTGTCTCAGATTCAGATCATGCTAAGTGAAGATGTATTTGAGACTCTTGTGGTCGGTGAAAACCACAAAGTGCTCTCCCAGAAGGTAATGTCTACAACAACGTAAGGCATGGACAACAGCTGCTAACTCTAGATCGTGCGTAGGGTAATTCCTCTCGTGTGGCCTCAAATACCGAGACCCATAAGCAAAGATTCTATCTCCCTGCATAAGCACATCTACCAGCCCGATAATTGAAGAATCACAGTAAATAGTGTAGCCCTTGGCCAAATCTGGAAAGACTAGTATCGGTGCTGAAGTCAACCTCCCCTTCCGCTCCTGAAAGGCTGACTCACAAGGATCTGACCATAAAAACTTCCCCCCTTTCTTGGTCAGACCTGTCAACGGTGCTTCTAGGCATGAGAAGTCCTTAATGAAGCATCTGTAGTATCCTGCTAGCCCTAGGAAACACTGTACCTCAAAGACGTTCTTCGGCTACTCCTAGGAAACTACAACTCTCACTTTCTCTGGGTCCACAGATACTCCAACCTTTGAGATGACGTGACCCAAGAAGTGAATCTGATCCATCCAAAAGTGGCACTTCGAGAGTTTAGCATACAATAGATGCTTTCTCAGTGTACTCAGAACGATATCAAATGTGTGTCATGGTCATGTCGAGTGTGAGAGTACACCACGATATCGTCCACAAAAACCACCACAAAGGAGTCTAAGTATGGATGGAACACTCGGTTCATCAGTGCCATGAAAACTGCAGGCACGTTTGTGAGACCGAACGGAATGAATATATACTCGTATAGACCATACCTGCTCCTGAAGGCTGTAAGAGGTATATCTGACGGTCTAACATGCAACTGATGATAACCGGACCTCAAATAGAACTTTGAGAACACTCGGGCTCCTCGAAGTTGATCAAAGAGGTCATCTATCATCGACAAGGGATATCAGTACTTGACTGTCAACTGGTTCAGCTTCCAATAATCCACACAAAGTCGAAGGGTACCGTCTTCCTTCTTTGCAAACAGAACAGGCGAACCCCAAGGAGAAGTACTGGGTTTGATTAAACCCTTGGCCTACAACTCCTCCAGCTTCTTCTTAAGCTTCTGCAACTCAGGTGTAGCCATCTTATAAGGAGAAATGGACACCGGTGCCACTCCTGGAACAAGCTCAATCGAGAAGTCTACCTCACGCTCTGAAGGAAAACCTGAAAAGTCCTCTGGAAAGACATCCCTGAAATGATCCACCATGGGTGGAAGTCTAACTTTGAAGTCCCCTAGTCATCCAAATAAAGACAGGAAATCTGGGCTATAGCTTCCCCTAGACCATGATGCTCTGGTCCAACTCTACCCGCCTGGACATCCAACTCTCCTTTATGAGGGAAAGATCCCCCCTTTGGTGATATGAAACTCACCCTGCGGTGATAGCAATCAACGACTACCTGGAAGGGAACCAACCAGTCCATATCGAGAATGACGTCATAGCCCGTCATCTCTAGGACATAGAGGTCCCAAAAGAAATGACACCCCAAAACCTCAAGAGGGCACTCTCTGCACTGACGTACGCTAGATGTCCTTTTCCCCAAAGGTGTGTCTAGTGTCAATGAGTCAGCAGAAGAAAAGATACAGAGCCCAAGGCTCTCCACGACCGCAATAGAGATAATGCTATGGGAAGCACCAGTATCGAAAAGAGTTGAATATAAAACAGAGGATACTAAGATCATACCTCGAACTATAGAAGGACCGGTATCCTGCTTCTGATAGGTTTGCTCCACGGCAAAAGACTAGCCTACACCGTGGCCCTGCACCCCTGGCTGACCGCTCTTAGCTGATCCACTCTACTATCGCTGATTTCTTGGTGACTGACCACCACGGCCCGAATGGCCAGGAGAACTCCAGTTCCCAGACTGGTGGGAAACTGGCGAAGCATCTCCAGAACGCGGGGTCATAGAGGAACCCTTACCACCAGCTAAAGGTGATAAGATGTGACAGAAGCACTGAAGATGACCCATCTTGCCGCAATATCGGCACTCCATTGGATCTCTCTAGCACTGAGGCCTGGTATGCCCACTCCTACCGCCCTAGTAGAATATAACCTAGCTTCCAGAAGACGCATCCTGCGAACCTCGATCTCCTCAAGAAGACTCTCTACGACGCTTCCTACTGTCCGTAGGAGGAACACCAGCTCTGGATGTCGAACCACCCTGGATCATTGCTCCAGAATCTCTCATATTACGCTCAGAAATCAGCTCTTGGTTGACGATGGAGGATATAGAAATCAACTGGAAGATATTCACCTGGGAACAGATCTCTTTCCTGAGACCATCCTTGAACTTCCAAGCAAGAAACAACTCATCACCTGATGGGATCGGTGTGAAATGCTGCTGCTCAGTGAAGCAAGATGAGTACTCCATAACAGAAAGAGTACCCTGCTGCAAACTCATAAACTTTCGGGCTTGATCGACCCTCAGGGTATCCAGATAGAAGTAGTCATAGAAGGTGCGTCGAAACTCATCCCAAGACATACCCTGTTGACACCCTGACTATGAGATCACCTACTACCACCTATTGGCGGTGTCCTAGAGAATATAGGTGGATATCTTTACCCTCTTCTCTGGGGGTATCTCTAGATGCTCAAAGATAGTTAGGGTGGCCTCGAACCATGACTCTACAGCCTAAGGTCCTCCATCCCCTAAGAAAGTAGGAGGATGCTACTGCTGAAAAACCCTCGTCAACTCAGCCATCGACGAGGCAGGAGGCGTCGCTCCTTGGAAAGTCTACATCATCCTCATGAAATCCTCCCCGAACTACGCATCAGCGCCTACAACTAGTATAAATATTGGTTCCAAGGCTGGCATAGTAGGAGGATCAACAGGAGGTTCCTGATCGGCCATATCCGGTGTCTGATCACCGTCTGGTAATTGACGCATGACCGGAGGACGCCTCGGAGGCATAACTCTGAAAGATCAAAAGCACACCTTTGATCAGGATTAACAAAGACTGAAAACACATGATCAAAAAAGGAGAACAGGTGAAAGAAACTATCATGTTTAACAAAACAAGACTACACGGTGTGTATAAAAACTACACGACATGTACTTTTAGCCATTAACATGGGCATGTACTCCTGACACTACTGGTTGTGTAACACCCCAAATTACACGACGTGTTGTTCCCAGACACGACGTGTACTTGAAGTCTAAACTCCTACCCGAGTCTCCTTACACGACTAACCCACATGGTCTAACTATCCCCAGACTACACGACGTGTTCCCTAGGGACACGACGTGTACTAGACACGGTCTAGGCGGCCCGTGTTGTTAGTTACACAGCCATCTAAATGGATTCCCTTACACGACGTGTTCCGAACAAACACGGCATGTATAGGAGAAGGTAACACTGACCCGTGTTGTTCGTGGAACGGTTGGGTACATGGGACAAAACTACACGGTGTGTTCTTTACCAACACGGCGTGTTCTACCCGAGCTTCCCCGGCCCGTGTTGTTAGTGACACGGCTGGGTAAACAGCTCTAAACTACATGGTGTGCACCAACCGTACACGGTGTGTTCCTGAAATTATTTTCACAACACCGTGTTTTTTCTCACACGGTCTATGACACGGCCTGAAAACTACACGGTGTGTATCCAGAAATTACACGCCATGTACTCTAGGTTTTTTTCTGGGATGTAGCTCAGAAATTGCACAGAAGCCCAGAAAACACAGAAAACAAAGAAAGGAGGTGCCAAATTCTGAACCACTGGGGCCCATACTCCCCACGAATCAAAGCTTGGCATCTCCCACAGTCATCTACAAGAGAAAATCGGATCATGATCCACCAGCTTCTAATTCAAGAGGGCTCATAACACCTCAAGAATCAAAATTTGGTTTTCATTAAAGAAAAGTACAACACAATCAATTTCTCTATCAAAAAAATAGGGGTTCTATCAAAGCATATATCACAACAACATGCATAATCTACACCAAGTCTATCATAACAACATGCAATCGCTAATGCACCCTAGATGGCATGTGATTTCTAAAAAATGCCTATATGATTCATGAGATGGCATACCCTCATCTCATTGGGTTGTGACAAAAATAGAACCGCAATAGAAAAACAATAATAATAATTCAAGTCATGTGAATCACTCTAGGTGAAATCATATCAACCGTAAAATATTAAAACTAGAAGACTGAAATTAACGAGGTTGTATGGCTTTCCATTGTACACGAGTTAGCTACTCCCGGGCACAACTTATTACCAAATACTGAATCCGTACTATCCCTAGATAAAGGCTCCAAAGATTAAATCAAGAGAAAAGACTCCCTCTGATACCACTTTGTAACATCCCAACCCGGATGCCACTAACAGGGGCTCCGAGCCGGTTCTCCACATGGCATCAAGCACATTTACCCAAACTCCAGAGGCTGCCGACTAGCATCGAGGGCCTTGGGTGTGATAGTGGGGAAACTATAACCTCATTGGCAGAGTACACAATGGAAATAAATAAACATGCAATAGCGGAAATGGTGAATAACCAACAATAATAAACAGCAGAAGACTAAATCAACAACCTGGAGAACATATGTATATATGGTATGATGCAAGATACAACTCTAGGAAAGTAGCCAAACAAGTCACAATGCTGAAAACAACACAATACCAAACAATTAAAAAAGAAAAGTAAACAGCTCCTCAGCATCGCAAGACAAAGCTTGGTCTCATGCTCTCCTGCTCCGAGCAATCAAGTACCAGAAGTTGAAGGGCGCTTGCCCTTGTCTATACCTGCAACAAAATAGTCTATCTGGGCCCAAAAGCATGACCCAAACAGGGTGTGAGACTAAATCCAAGTAGGCATTCACTCGAAGATCTGTGCCTAATAGTCAGTGAGTATATGGCATGTAAAAGTACAATAAGCAGTAAATATAAACATCAAAACAATAGGCAGTAAACAGTAAACAATAAAGCAGGATGATACACAATAGTAATCAATCCACAACCAACAACGACAGTGAAGAAAAACGACCAACACAAATAAGAAACCCTCTGGGAAGTACTCGCAGCTATCCCCTTTGTTCCTAACCAAGAAGTACCACAACCCTCTGGGTAGTGCACTCAGCCAAACCCCTCTGGCTTGGTCATACAAATTTATGAGACTCTTTGGGGAAGCTCACTCGGTCCATTCCCATTATAGTCTAGGGTAGTCAGGGAATCTCTGAGGAAGATCACGTGGTCTAACCCTCTTAGCCCCAGGGTCTAGAGACTCTCTGAGGAATCTATCTCGGTCAATTCCTCCTATAACCTCAGCTATACCATAAAATCTATAAGCAAGCTCACTCGGTAAATTCCACCTCTAGCCTGGGAAGGATCTTAAAATATTCAATAAAAGTAAGACTCTCTGAGGAAGCTCACTCAGTCTACACTCCTGTAGTCTATAATATCTGAAGACACTCTGGGAAGCTCACTCGGTCTATCCCCTGTGGCCTATAATGTCTAAGACTCACTGAGGAAGCTTACTCGGTCTACCCTCCTGTAGTCTATAACACCAGGTTCTCATAGCCCCATGCCAGTCAGTGCATGATAATGATATAAGGACAAAGTACACCAACAGAGCTACTTGGATAACAGTCTACAAGGCAACAATCATGAAATGTAAAACACTCCACCCTATAGACACAGGGCATGGCAACAGTCATAACGGACAAAGGCTAACAAGAACCAAAGGTCGTAAACAGGGAAAAGCATGGGAAAATCATCCAAGCACAACAAATTATCCTCTAACATGATTAATTTACGTCTACACAAGCATACAAGCAAGTAAGGAAAACAACAAGGGAAAAAAGGTAAACACGCAATAAACTGTTCACAGGTATTGGTGGAATTTTCACATAAAACTCAAAGACTTTGAACGGTAAGGAACAAACCACCTACCTCGATCGTAGGAGATTGATATACATGAACCATGACGACTGATTCTCCCTTGAATGTCGTATATCTGAGAAAAGGTCCAAAATGCTCAAACCACGATATCTTGAGAAAGTAGAAGAATAAAGGAATGAAACTCAAGAAGAAGGAAGAACTCACCGATGCGGCTCCAATGCAATCGACGACGGTCGAATCAGACAACAGATGGAGGCTCGGGAATCCAGAGAAGTTTTGCGTTCGTACAACATCTCTCAGTCAAACTGGGCCAAGAAGAAGACGTTTATGGCGATCAGGTGCGACCCCAGTCCGTTTAGTGAATAAAAATAAAGTACACAGTGTGTACTTTTTGAGTACACGGCATGTACTAGGTCCTTCCGTACTCCGCCAAAATCGGCCTCCACGTCACCCCTACACACCGTGTGTGTGGCCCGGATGTGGCCAGTACACAACTTCGAGTGGGTAAAGAGTACACGACGTGTACTTCAATTTTTTTCAAAAACTTCATTTTTATCAAAAACTCTAGAAAAAGGAAAGACATACCTGAAACGAAAATCCGGGTTCTTAAAAAGGTATTACCATAATGGAAAGTACCACACATGTACCGACTCAGCTCACACCAGGAATACATTAGGTACAATAGTAGAGATGATTAGATGTAACTACTAATTTGTATTAATCTGTTAAGAGGTAGACCCACGAAGGATCCTAAATCCTCATCAGACCCACAGAGGATCGTAGTACATCATCAGACCCGCACAAGATCCTAGTACCTCGTCAGAACCACACATGATCCTAGTACATTTTCAGACCCACGCAGGATCCTAGTACCTTTTCAGACCCACACCGGATGCTAGTACATCATCAAATCCTCACAGGATCCCAGTACCTTGTTAGAACCACACAGGATCCAAGTATATCATTAGACTCACACAAGATCCTAGAACCTCTTCATACCCACACAGGATCACAGTACGTCGTCAGACCCACACAGGATCCAAGTACCTCGTCTGACCCACACAGGATCCTACTACATCATCAGACCCACACAGGATCCTAGTACCTCTTCACACCCCCACAAGATCCTAGTATATCATCAGAGCCAACTACAGGGTTCCCGCAATAAGCTTGCTGGTCTCCTGGAGGTTTGGATCCTCAAGCCACTGGTCGATACTCCAACTATCACGAAGCCCCACGAAGAAGTGTCCCAAAGGACTTCCATGTAAAAAGGGTCTCAACATAATAGACGATGCGTCAACCAGACACCATGTCTGGAAGCTATAGGCATTTTAGTGCCGAGGGACCTATTGGATTCATGTACGATCCAGCCTAGTAAAACTCTAACTTTCTATGAAAGTCACGTGGAGTATCTCTAAAGAACCGCCTCTTCTCAAGGATTTTAGTGCTACAGAAGGTTCTTCATTTCAACACCGTACGAGGGAGATATGTCGAATACAAGATTCTACAATAATAATATTAATAATAATATTGGGTGTTTTGTGGACCCGAGCCACAAGAGATAATTTAATATTAAACATTGGACTTAAATTGATCGTCTTAATGATAGGATCACATCGTCGCTGACGGTAATTCAATCAGACGTCACACACAAGAGTTATGGCGGGTCAAATATTTAATAATAATATTTAATATATTAATTCAAGAGCATTCCATATACCCAATCCAAAATGCAAAAATATATATCCAATATTTTACTTGGAATGTCTGTCTCAGAATCAAGGTCACACTGCCGTTGACAGTTTGTGAAACTGAGGTCGCACAGATAAGTTACGAACGAAATAGTGTATTATCAAAAAAGTTAATGTTAACAATATTTTATTGTTATTATTAATTGTTTATTTATTTATATTTTGTAACTCCAAAACCATTCTACGCATAGAATATCTATTGATTCACGAGTCTCCATCACAAATCTCTCTCTTTATTATTTTCTTATTTATTTTTCTTTTAATTTATTTCTATTATTTTTTTCTCTCTTTAATCTAACTCTTTCCACACAATCTCCTCCCCCAAATTCACAGTGTCTCTCCTAGAAACCCTAGAACCCAACCTTCTTCCGCATGGCTAGAACAGTCGCTACTGCCTCCGACTAGCGTCGTAATCCCTCCAGCCAATCACACCGCCTGTTTCTTGCACCCAAACCACTGCATGTACCTCCACCGACCTTCACTATCCACATCGCGCGCCACCGCTCCTGGAACCACATCCCTTCGGCCTACCGCAACCACGCAAGACTACTGTCGTGCCCTGGATAGAATCGTACCGCCACAACACCCCTTCCATGGTCCACCACAGCTTCATTCTAAGGCTGAAAAATGTGATGACTGCAGTTTCATGATCCTCGAATCGAGACCTCCGCGTCCGTATGTTGTGTTCAATGAAACATTAAGTATTTAGCGTGCTTAATTATTTGGCGACGAAGAATACACGAAGGATGAAATGGAAAGGATCATGTTCTATGTGTAGATTGATGAAAATATTTGTTTGGACATCGTCATTGAGAATCAAGAACAAGAGGAATTAACAAATAGTTATTTTTAATACTTCAAATTAAAACCCCCTACCTTGTTTTCTCATTAGAGGTGTCTTTAGGAAGGAGATGAAGATGATGAAGTCGCTGACGTCCGTCACTCTCGCAACAAGCTACAAAGTCAGTTCCTCATTCTTATTCTGGAGAACGTTCTTCGTTTGAGGATGTTTCTCCAAAGGATCTCATTTGACAACCTTTTTCTGTGAGATGTGTGGTGCCAAATTAATAAGTTAACATTTAATGTTGGCACATCAATGTTGAATTTCAAGAGTTAAACAAGTTGATTCATTAATTCATGAATTAATGAATCCTATTAATTAAAGAGGAATGTGGTTACACATTTTGTGTAACCTAGAATTTAATGCCCAGCATAAAATCCCCGACCACCCTCGTGTGGTCCCCACGTTCATGATTCAAGTGGGAGGGTTTAAAAATAAAATATAAGTAATTATTTTATTTTATTATTTTTCTAACCCTTCAACAAAAAATCCAAAAAACTAACTTCCACCCTCAACCTACTATGGTCAAGGTGATGGTCTCTTTAAGAGAATATCAGCACTACGAGTTAAACGGTGCCCTCAGATTTCAATTCCGAGCACCGGTTCAAAAGTTATATAATGCCACTCACGCGTTTAGTGAACGCACCCAAAATAAAGTTCGGAAAAATTATAACAGTCACCCTTGACCCGCAACGGTCGTGGTTAGGCTTTGCCTAAGTGAAACATGCCCCAAAAAACCAACGGTACTCTCTGATTTTCAATCCGAGTTACAATTTAGATGTTATGAATGTTAAGATAAAATAATTGTCAGTTAATTATTTTATTTACGGCCAAAAACTAACATTCACTGGTAGCCCGCACCGACCAATGTTAGTATCTTCCTAAAGAGAGTATACCCTCATGAGTTTAGTGGTGGTCTCATATTTCCAATCCGAGTTACTTTTTGTTAGTTATAAGCATTTGAAAAATAAAATAATTTATTTAATTATTTTATTTATGATTATTCCATTTTTGGTTTTCTCACAGGAGGCCCGCGCCGACTAAACTTAAGTTGCACCTAGGGTAAACCAGCTATCTTGATTTAAATGGTGCCCTCACATTTCTGATCTAAGTTACTATTTAATAGTTATTCCACTTTTCAACAAAAATGCTTATGAATGCTAATTCAAACTTATCCAAACTTTGACTGATCATTCCGGGCACTACGAGCCTTGGAATCATGTGCCGTCAGATTTTACAATCTAAAAATAATTCCATATAATTTAAAAAAATTATATGGAATTTATGGGATATTACATTCTCCCACCTTAGGGATTTACATCCCTGAAAGCCACCACAAAGGAAAAACAATCAAAAGAGGGTACTGAGCACAATTCTGAGACTCTCGCTCCCACATGCTCTCCTGGAGGTTCTCATGCTACCAGTGTACATGAGCCAGAGGTATCGACCGACCACAAAGGACCCACTCATGTTGATTCTCAATCTCCACTGGAACCTCTAAAAATGTCACCCCATCCTCGATGTCCAGCTTTCTGTGGTCGATGACGTGAGATGGGTCATGCACGTATCTCCTCATATAGGATATGTGGAAGATGTCATGCACCTTCTGCAACTATGGTGGAAGGGCTAGGAGATATTCCACCTCACCAACTCTAATAAGGAGCTGAAAGGGTTCGATGAACCTCAAAGATAACTTGTCGCCCTGACCAAATTACTGAAAACTTCATCGAGGTGGGACCTATAGAAAGACATTGTCTCCCTCCTCCTGTTGGCATGAGACTTATACCGGCTCTGAGCAGTTTTCACTTGCTAACAATTGAGGCATCAATACAAACTCTCCCACTACTTACTTCATCCCAGGCCATCAGTACTAATATTGGAGATCCTGGCACATCTTCACCACTCGAGGATGTACCGTTAATGGGAATGTATGGATCTATCTCAACACCTCCTCCCGATGTGTCACTGGTGAAATGGTGCATCCTCTAAAAATGATGACATGCTCCCCACCTTTAGAAAATACATCAGGTTCCTAACCTGAGGATATCTGAGCTTGTCGAGCCTCACAGTCAGCATCCCCACGCTGCACCCCCTGATTTGCTGAAGAATTTGGGGAGTGGATGTAAGAGACTGAAGATAAGCTGCTCCATCTTGATCCATGTAGGATATCCGTAAAGAGACTAACTACTCTGTCACCTAACTCAGCAACTGCTGGCCAGACCTCCTACTGAGTGCATCTTCTACCACATTTCCCCTTTCCAAGAGTATAAACTATCTCAAAGTCATAGTCCTGGAGGAACTCTAGACACTCCTATTGGGAACTGAAAACTCAAAACTCCAACTGCCACAATGGTAAGGCTGTCCGACTCAAGAGAGATCAGCTGCACCCTCCTATGCATGATTCCATCGTGTGCTGCTTGAGTTTCCTTTTCACCAACCAAGGAAAACCTCATTCCAACATTGTAGAGAAACCAAAACCCTTTTTCCTAATAAATTCAATCTGAGTATGAACTATGGATGTACATTCATACCCAAACTAATGTCGTAAGGCCTCGACGCTACCATAAAAAGGTTCAAAGTGAAACTCTCACCTGAAGGGTCAGATCACACCATTAGCATAAGTGTGATTATCGAGTCTCCTCAAAAAGGTATCTCCCGTTGTGAGGGTCATGTAAAAGGTTTAAACAAAACCTCTAGGTCTTGGAAAAGATTCTTGGAATGAAGGAATGATTGGTAACTTGGTCTATTGATACGACAACTAGTAGTAGATAGATACCATACCTCGAATCATTCCTAGAGCCCTTAGGTTTCACTCCTTGACCGTATGCAGCTACTCTCTTCCCCTGTCTTCCAACTCCCTAAGCCTAGTGGGGACCACAATGGGGGGTGGTTGTAACATTTCAGAATGTACACTACCTCATGCTACTCCCCTAGCTCTGCTTCCACATCTGCAGCCCTGCAGATTTATCTATCCCTAACACTTCTTATTCTCACAACATTTTTACATGAACAAGTCTCTAAGACTGGCGCCAGTTTCCTGCTTCCCCACTACTAACATTCGCTGATTTCATCCGCTCATCCAAAGAATATTCAACCATAAAGGTTCTCTCTTGAACCCTAACACAAGTAGGAATGCATAGAGGAATAGTGCTAGCTTGGATGTACCTAAATACACCTCGCTCAGAGGTCTGATCTCTGAAGCACTGATCATATCAAATTTATCGAGTATCAGGAATGATTGGTATGCCTCGATGAATACTCAACTACTGACATGCCATCCTACCTAAGCAATACAAGATCTAGAGAACTATCACACACCTCCTAAAGCTATTCCTCAGTCACCTGTGAGTTGGGCTCTCCTCTGAACCTAATGGGTATCTGATGTTGAATCACGTGTAAGGCACTAAGCCTAAATGTGTCCTCTATTGGTACTGTAGTTTGTAACTGCTAACCAATGGGAAATGATATAGCTAACACACTACCCGAAGGTAATATCTCAGGTAATGGTCCACATACCAAAGCCCCATCACTATGTGGACTATCCCCATGGTCACTCACTAGAAAATACTAGAAGCTAAGATCCCAATCTTCTCTAATGGTGTCTCATCTAGGCGAAAAACTCTGGCCACAGCCTCTAGCCAGCCCTTAGCTGCCTGGGAATCTGACCTGTCCCGAAACTTTGGAGGCCTCTATCACTAGAACTCATGTAGTATGCTATGTCAGTATGAACCGTCTTCCAGTGTGGCTGGTGGTAACTATTTCCCAATGGGTGGTGGTACCGCTGGTACACCACCCAAAGGTGCCAACATAGTAAGAGGGCCCTACACCGGAGCCTCGTCGCTCGGTGGGCCATCATCGTGTACTCTCTCAAGGATCTTAGCTGGATGTCTCACTAAAATTAAAAATATTGTGGTTAAAAAGATCAGACTCCTATGTTATATGGTAGAACCGACTCCTCTGATACCAATTTGTCAGGACCCATACCCCGGGGCCTGTGCCATGACTACCCTAAGTCCGCCTTCCATAGGACAGGGGCTAACGACTAGCACTGAAAGGTGTATCCCCTAATACCGGGAAGACATTTCCTTTATAACCTGTAAACACACTAAACCAATCACACAAAAAGATACGAACAGTAGTAAACTGTATAGCAAAAAGAGTGATAAAAGTAAGAGGGGCCGGAATACAAGCCCAATAGTAAGGGTACCAATACAACTAAAATACAATACAATTAAAGAAAGAGAAAACAGCTACAAGTTTGTCCTAAGAGGTTCCTACCTAAAGGGTAGGTATAGATCACCTCTTCAGCACTCCACTCCCACCCGTCTCCTCTGCATACCGACACACCGTATGGTCCACCTCCGGGCACTGTCCAGTCTTAGTACCCTTAGACTCAATCAGCGCTGCCCGTCGTTTGCACCAAACAAAACAAATTGCATGCATAGACCTTGTAGGGGTGAGTATAAAAATACTCGTTAGGGACCCCCAGACCCTCAAGGTCTCACAAAATCCACAAAGAATAAACCAAAAATCATGAAATCAACTGAAAACCCTACTTAGGTATAATCCCATACATATAACTAAGTTATCAAGTATGCCCATCTCAATCATGAGGAGACACAGAGTCCAACTCAAAATCCCAAGCTCAACTGTTCCACAAATGAATGAGTACCAAGAAGGTAAGTACCACTCAGGTACGCCATGCAGAAGAATACCACTATGGTATTACCACAAAGGAAATAACCACACGTGTATGGACTCAGCTCACACCAGGTATAACTTAGGTACAATTGTAGAGATGATTATATTTAACTACTAATTCATCTTACTCTGTTATGAGGCAGACTCACGAAAGATCCTAAATCATCATCAGACCCACAGAGGATGATAATACATCGTCATACCCACACAGGATCCTAGTACCTCATCAGACCCACACATGATCCTAGTACATCGTCAGACCCACACAGGATCATAGTAGCTCGTCAAACCCACACAGGATCCTAGCACATCGTCAGACCCTCACATGATCCTAGTACCTCGTCAGACCCACACAGGATCCTAGTACATCGTCAGACCCACACAAGATCCTACTACCTTATCAGATCCACACAGGATCCTAATACATTGTCAGACCCACATAGGATCTTAGTGCCTCATCAGACCCACACATGACCCTACTACATCTTCATACCCACACATGATCCTAGTACATTGTCAGACCCACACATGATCTTAGTACATCATCAGATCCAACTACATGGTTCCCACACTAAGATCGATTGTCTCCAAGAGGTTCCTCCACTCAAGCCACTGGTTGATACTCCAACTATCACGAAGTCCCATGAAGATGTTTCCCAAAGGACCTCCATGTAAAAGGGGTCTCAATGCAATAGACAGTGTGTCAACCGGACGCCCGGTCTGTAAGTTATAGGCATTTTAGTGTCGAGGGCCCGGTTGGATTCGTGTACGATCCAACCTATCCACAATCCAAATTTTTCTGAAATTCACATGGAGTATCTCTAAAGAACCACCTTGTCTCAAGGATTTCAGCACCGTAGACGGTTCATCATTTCAACACCATACGAGGGAGATATGTTGAATACAAGATTCTACAATAATAATATTAATAATATTATTGGGTGTTTCGTGGACCCAAGCCATAAAAGTGAATTTAATATTCAATATTAGACTTAAATTGATCATTTTAATGATAGGATCACAACACCTCTAATGGTAATTCAATCAGACATCGCACAAAAGTGTTATGGAGGGTCGAATATTTAATAATAATATTAAATCTATTAATTCACGAGTGTTGCGGGTACCCGATCCAAAACACGAAAATAGACACCCAATATTTGACTTGGAAAGGATTCCAAGACTCAAGGTCTCCTCCACTTCTATCCATATGGTTCCTCTCATAACATCCTCATTCCGGGAGATCTCACTTCTTGATCCATCTGATTGTAAACACATAGAACATTTCTATAAAACGTTTCTGAGAGAACACTTGGTCTCAATACATCATAATGTTTCCCTAAGGCATCCATTCTCTCTAAGACACAAATTCTCGATATGACAACAAATCATTAGCCACATGATTCTACTAGAGGAACAGTCATTCCCGGAGAAAAAACTCATCATGTTATGATGTCACCAATGAATCTCGTAAAGAGGTCCTACTAATTTAGGCCCCACCCAAATTGAACATACTGGACAAAGACCATGAAATATAGAGAGGTGATCCTTCCTAGAAAATACTAACAACCCAATCTGTATTATCTCACAATGCAGGAGATCCTCCTTAGAGAATACCAACAACCCTACCCATGCGGCCCATAACGTAGGGGATCATCCACCAAGGATACTACCAACCCTATCGATATGGCCCACTGGATGGAAGAATAATGCACTACACTTAGAGGTCATGTAAATTACCATAAAACTCTATTAGAGGTTCTAAAGGATCTGTTTAGTCCCAAAAACTAATACCACAACTCTATCCAAGACTCGACCCCTAGAGGAGATTACTATCCAGTGAACTAGATGTAATATTGTACTGAACCCTTGATAAAAAAAACAAGGGAAACTCCACACCTATAATGGTCTATACTAAAAACCCTTTAAGACATCTCAAAAGAAACACATATTCACTAGGGTCCGAAAACTGCAAAAATATCATTAAATAGACCTTCCGTTTGAAAGTTATGGACAATTTAGTGAATACAGGTCCGAGCCAGTCCAGACGATCGAACCTGGTTAAACTAACCTGACCCAAACCATTTAGTCTAGGTCAACCCGAACCGACCTGACCCAATTGTCCAAGCCCGTTGGTCTACTGGAACGCGACCCAGTAAAACTTGGCCTACTAGGCCGAGCTGTCCATCCCACTATGTTCCCAGGTTTCTCCAGCATGACCTGTATCGTGCGGGCCAACCCTAATCCTCCGAATACGGCCGACATCATGTGGGACAACCCTGGTCCTCCAGACATAGCTCACCTTGTCCACCCCTTCCCTTGGATCATGCAGTCACCGACCACGTGCCATCTATCTCCCCAGATCAATGCAGCTGGCCACTGCATTCAGCACAACCGACCTGCATTTCCAGAACACACCCACGGCTCGAGCTGCATCAGCAGGTCCACCTCAGCCTCATTCTGCGAATTCTAGGTCCCTATCTATAGCTTTTTCTCCATGGTACCTTCACCAAAACAGTCCTGCTGGACTACCTCTCATCATCACTGCATCCCCCCTGGACTATGGGTTTCCGCCACTACCGGCCACCCTTCTAAAGACCATTATACCTTCTTTGATATGGACCTACCCACCGGTGGCCGTCTTTCTGCGTTCTCCAGGCCCGGTCTCCCTACCGGGCTGGTGTCGACTCAGCTGCTAGCTTCTCCACTGGTGGCATCACTTTATCACGCTCCACCTGAAACTAAGAGAGCTACCACCTCCGGTCACCACCTCACACTACCGATACCTCTCACCGCCACAACATTGGATCCCAACCCAGATCATTGCACCACAAGTTGAAGGTGTAACAATCCTCTGATTTTGGAAATGTGAGAATCGAAGAATGAGGAAGAGATAAAGTCAAGGCACATGAACACCCACAATGGAATAATTTTGGCATTATTTTTGTTTTCCTCGACCCGTCTATGTTATAATTTAAAAAAAAGAGTGAATAATTAAATTCTAACATGTATCAATCCGAAGAAAACTCCCACAATAGAATAAACCCAACCCACAACACGCATGACCCATAGATTAGTTCATTTGTCAACAAATCCACATTCTTCATCAGGAAAAATAACAAGGGATGACAAATGTAATAAAATCTCACACCCTACTTGGTGTTTGGATCGGTCCCTATTGAAGAAAGAATCCATGTTGTCATCGTTCATCGATGCTTGATATGACTTCCGACCTCCAATCCGTCATCATCGATGAGAGAGCCTCATTCTCCATACCTTAGGGAAACTCTAGGGTTATGGAAATATATCTGTATTTCTAACAAGGCTTATTAAAAAGGTAAACTTCCACTGTGTCATCATGCAACATTAAATAATTGTTTTTTATTAAAATATTTTAATGACATTCACGTCCGAAAACATTCTTTCACAACTGTCCTGCACCAGTTGAGGTTTGACATCAACTAAGGAAAAAACTCCCTTAAAAACTTAACGGTGGTCACATATTTCCAATATGAGTTACCTCTTAAGAGTTATTAGGTTTTTAAAAATAAAACAATTTTATTTAAGTTTATTTTATTTTTGGGTTTTTCCACAGAGCACCGACTAAAGCTATGTCATGACTTGGTTAAAAACACTACTTTGAGCTCAACGATACCCTCATATTTATGATATGGGAACCCATTTAGAAGATATTCTAGTTTTTTAGGAAAATCACTTGCACGTAGTATTAAAAATGTAACGTTTTTTTCCAAACTATTTCGGCCACACCAAGCCTTGGAATCACAAGCCATCTTAGCACGCAGTCTTGGAATTGTCTCTATAATTTTCAAAAAATAAAAATAGGGAAAATACGAGTCGTTAAATTCTCCCCACCATTGGGATTTAGGTCCCCAAAATAAATAATAAAGGATACTCCAAAATATTACTATACTGAGAAAGAATATGAGCCTCCCACTCCCAAGTTCTCTTTTGAAGATTCCCATTCTTCCATCGAATGCACACCAGATGAATCGACCACCCACGAAAGATTTTCTCCTATAAATCCTCGATCTCCACATAATACTCCACAATGTATACCTAGTTAATGATATGTTATGAATCATGAACATATCTCCTCAACTGAGACCCGTGGAAGATGTCGTGTACCTGGTCCAACTATGGGGGTAGATCCAAGTAGCACACCACCTCACCAACTCTACACAATATGGGGAAAAGGCCGATGAACCTCTAAGATAGTTTTTCTTCCTGGACAAATCTCTATATCCTGCATCAAGGAGAGACCTGCAGGGAAACATGGTCTCCCTCCCCAAATACCAAAGGTCTCCTTCACCTATCAGAAAATATTTCTGATATCTCTGTGCAGTCTTCATCTACTTTTGGATGAACATCACTTTCTCTATAGTCGCCTGCATCAACTCTGACCTCATGAGTGCTGACTCTACTGGGTCAGTCCTACAAAGTGGTGACCTACATGGTCTTCTGTACCAATGCTTGAATAGTGCCATACCGATGGTGGATAGGTAGATGTTGTTGTATAAAAACTCAACTAGTGGTAGGGGATCATCCAAACTCTGGCCAAAACATTAACATGCAAGCCCGTAGAATTCCCTCTAGAACCCGAATGGTTCACTTAGTATAGCCATCTGTTTGTGCATAAAACACTATGCTCAAGTACATATAAGTCCAAAATGCCTCTAGAAATCCCTTCTACAACTTGGATGTAAGGTGAGCATCATGATCTGAAATTATCATTTAAGGGACTCTAGGGAGTTGAACTATCACTTGGATGTAGAGGCTTCCCAATCCCTCTACTAAACACTTCTCCTGAAAAGGTCAGAAGTGGTCCATCAGGGTGAGTCAATCAATGATCACCTAGATGGAATCATCTCCCATGGACGTATGTGGTAAACCCACCATGAAGTCCACTAATATCCCATCCCACTTTTACTATGGCACCTTAATGGGTTGAGTTATAATCCACTACATCCTGATGCTAAAGATTTACTTTTCAGTATGTAATGCATCAAGACACAAACTCTGCAACTTTTTTCTTCATCCCTGGCCACCAAACTAACGTCAGAGGTCTTGTTACATTATTTCCGCACCTATATGTATCATTAAAGGGGATTCATGAAATCCCTTAGAACATCCTCTCGTAATGCCATTGGTATCATTGTGCTCCCTCTGAAAACAATAACACGATTATTACATTTAGAATATCCATCAGGTGCATGATCAATGGACATTTGATCACATAGATCCTCACAGTCGGCATCCCTAAGTCGTGCCTACCTACCTCACCATAAGAGTGGAGGGGTGACAACCATCAACTAGAGGTAATCTTCTCAATATCCATCCTTAAGGAATATCTATAACAAGGCCAAATACTTGGACGACTTGTTCAGTAGCTATGAGTTGGATCTCTTTCTAAGAGAATCTGGTTCCACATTCCCCTTCCTAGGAGAATAGAAAATCTACAATTAATAGTCATGTAGGAACTCTAGCCATCATCTCTGTCTCAAGTGATCGAAGAGGTCATATATCCTTAGCAGTGGATACTTGTTCTCCATGGTCACTTGGTTAAAGCATCAGTAATCCACACATAACCTCAAACACTGGGTCTGACTAAGACCTTACACTTCAAGTCCTCCAACTTCACCCTCAGATCATGAAGCTCTCTAGAAGTCATTCAATATGCTAATGATGATATCAGTGCCATTTCGGGATGTAAAAAAATACAAAAATCTATCTCCATGGGGGGAGGTAATCTGGGAAAATCTTTAGGGAAGACATCATCGTACTCTTCCACTACTGCTAGAAACTTGAAAAGTCATAACATCTACTACTCAGAGTGTAAGGCTAGTGGACGCATGAGTGATCAGCTGCATCCTCCTATGCGTGAGTCCATTCTATGCTATCTGGGTTTCCTATTATGCTGACCAAGGAAAAACGTCGTTCCATCACTACAGACATACCACACCCTTTACCTAAAATATTCAATCTGATCATAGACTATCGAAAACCAATCCATACCAAGAATGATGACATATGACCGCGACACTTCCACCAAGAGGTTACAACCAAGACTCTCGCCTCAATGGTTAGATCACATTGTCGGCATAAATGTGATTATCAAGTCTCCTCCCATAGGTATCTCCATCCATAAGGGTTAATTCAACAGTTTAACTAGAAAATGTAGGCCTTGAACCATACTCATGAAAGGAAAGAATGATTAGAATCTCTGTCTATTGATATGGTAGCTAAGAGTAGAAAAATACCATACCTCAAATCATTCCTAAATCCCTTAGTCATATGCATCGACCGCGTGCAGTTTTCCCCTACCTTGTCCTCAAGCTCCCTGATCTTGGTGTTGACCTCACAGGGGAGATGGTGGTGACATGTCAGAATGTATACCACTATCTGCTGCTCTCCCAACTCCTCTACCACGTCTGCCTACATATAGATCCATTTGTTCCTATCATTGTCTCTTCCTCGGTGACCCATTAACCATTTCCCTTCCAGCAGTATGACGGGATGGGAAATTTGTAGGGAGAAGTCGCCACCCATCACATGAAAATCATTTCATCTATCCAGGATGACTGGACTCACCCTATGATCCCTAAGCTGTAGATCCCATATCTTGGGACCTCCTATTGGAATATATCACACATCTAGTCTCTGTGAATGATGTTGGTTTCTTGATCCCATGTTTTGTCCCCCTACATTCCCACTACTGACATTCTTTGGTTGTATCCACTCAGCCAAGGTACTTTCAAATACAAAGGTTTAATATAGCACCATAACATAAGTAGAAATTCACAGAGGAATAACTCTGGCTCAAATGTCCCTAAAAAAATCTTTCTTTACTGTATGATCCTGGAAGAACTTATCATGTATCATATTCATCGAGTACCTCAAAATATTACTATGACTTAATGAATAATTAGATACTGAAATGTCATCCTACTAGAGCTATAGAAGCTCTTGAGAATGTATAACCTTAGCTTTTAGGTGAGAACTCCTTCTATGTAAAAAAGATTCTCAAAATCTGTCCACGGAAGGGTTACCTCATCCTAAGATTGGGTAATCTAAACCCCACAATCCCCCAGCTGAGCCACATAGAAGTATTACTTTCAGGACAAACATTCTATTGAATGGTGATCTAACTGGATGGAAAACTTGATCACGACCTCAAGACAGTCCTCATCCACCTAAGAGTTGGGCTCACTGTGGAACCTGAGGGGTCACTATCACTGAAACTTGTGAAGTATACTCCGCATGCGCATCTCATCCACTGGTACTACGGGTACCATGTAGTACTCTACAGGTTGTGGTATAGCTAGTACACCACTTGGTGCTGCTTTCTATGGTACAAATCTTTGTACTGATATCTCGTTACCCCTAGGATCATCCTTGTGATCACATAGTGGAATCTTGGTTGGCTGTCTATGTGGAATCATCTTGAAGTAAAACAAGATGTACCATAGTAAATAGAGTATACCTAGTGAGCTGACTCAAGGACATGAAAAACATAAATCATCCCAATATGATGCAAGGACCATGATTTATCCCAAGAAACAAGTGTTTTCGTGTAATGAGTTGAACAACCTAATTTAGGGTGTTGGTGTATGGATAAGTTGTCCACCGCACCAACACCAGATTCCCTAGACTGAAACACAAACTCGAAAAATTTAACACTGTTGCCCTAAAACAAAACACGTAGAATCTTGGTCCTTAAGATAGAAAAAACCTCCACGGATACCACTCTATCACAACCCATCCCAATGGGGCCCCTTTTGTGACTACCCCATTCCCTCCTACCAAAGGCCAGGGGCTTGCGACTGGCACCTCTTAAGAATATCCCAAAAATGAGAAGCATTTACATAAGTACCTGTACACATGCACAGATATCCAAGAAAAAGTGCAGAAACTGAAAACACTAAGTAAAAAAGAAGTCACACCACTAAGATACCAATATATAGTAAAACTATTGAAAACTGAAAGTAAATGAGGCAAGAATACAAGCCCAACAAAAAGAAAAGTAAATAGGTATAGGTCCCTGTAACTCCTCTATAGAAAACCTTACCTAAAGGGTAGAAACATAATAGGTGTCTAACACCGTAGAAGCACACCTCGTCTATTGGGTCTATCTAAGCACCACTTAGCCTCAGTCCACCGAAGACTCTATCAAATCTTTGATCATTTTCAAATTATTAGACACATGAAATAAAATCTCATGTTGGGGAAAGTAAAAAAATACTCAGTAGGAAATCCCCAAACATGATGTAAAGGATCACAAAGGAAACATTCCTAAGAGGATACAGTCAGCTCAATGTTGGTATATATATTCAACACATATAACAAGAACATCTAGGTATAATCTTAAAGGATTCCAAGACTCAAGGTCTCCTCTAATACCAGACACATGGTTCCACTCGTAGCATGATCATATCAAGTGATCATACTCCTCGAGCCATCTGAATGTAAGTACATAGAATAGGTCTACGAAAATTATGTAAGAGAACACCTAGTCTCAATACGTCATGAAGTATCCCCCAGACATCCAATCTCTCTAAGGCATAGATTCTCGATATCAAATCCAATCATTAGCCCTAGAATTCTGCTCGAGGCACACTCATTCTGGGAGAACGTAATCCTCATGCGATGATTTCATTTAATACTCTCGTAAAGAGGTCCTCATTATTTGGGCCTCACCGAAATTGGACATACTGGTCAAAGATCATGATATATTGAAAAGGGGATCCTTCCTATAGAATAAATACAACCCAATATATATTATCCCACAATGTAGGGGATCCTTATCAGAGAATATCGACATCCCTAATGATGCAACTCGAAACGTAGGGGATCCTCCCCTGATGATATCGACAACCCTATTGATACAACCCATAGGATGGAGGACTAACACCTTGTGCTCAGAGGTCCGGTCAATTCCCATAAAAATAATTCAGGGGGATAGAGGATCACTCCAATCCCAAAGAGGGATACCAAAACACTATCTAGGACTGGGCCTCTAGAGGGGATTACTCTCCAATGAAGTGGACATAATGTCGTACTGAACCCTCGAGGAAAGAACTAATTGAAACTCCACACCTACACTGGTCCATAGAAAAACCACCAATCCATTCTAAGAACACTGCCTCATCACAAGGGTTCCAAATACGCAGACATATCATCAAATGGACCTTCCATATTAAAGTTACAACCAATTTAGTGAAAATGGGGCTGAACTGGTCCAGCCAACCAAACCTGGTCCGACTAAAACGACCTAACTCAGTCAGTATGGGTCAGCCCGAATCGACCCATCCCAAACTAACCCGCCCATATGGGCCTTACCTGTAGCCTATTGGGATACCCAATTTCTCCAGCCCGACCTGCATACCGCAGGCAGGCCCTGATCCACCAGATGTGATCCTCCCTAGCCGTACCCGCCCCTGGCTCATGCGGTCGCCTGACTGTGTTCCAGCTGGCTCCCCCTGATCAACTCCATTGGTCGCCATGTTTAACCTGGCCAGACCGTGTTTCCAGAACACACCTGTGGGTTTGCTACAGGTTCTCCCTCTGACGTGGCTTGAGCCGCATCACCAGCTATGCCACAAACTCCTACCACAGATCCCAGATTGCTTCCAGTGGCTCCACCGCTATGGGTCCATCATCAATGTGGTCCTATAAGAACACGCCCCATCAACATCACGGTCCCACCTGGATCACGAGTTGCTTCAACCACTAGCCACTCTATAGGCAACTGTCCTTCCACCTCCACCGTCATCCACCTTACCAACGGCTGTCCTGCCATTTTCTCCTTTCCCAGCTGCCCTACTGGGCTAGTGCCATATCCACCACTGACGCCCATGTCGACGACCTCACCTCTCCATGCTCCACCTGAAACGGTCGGAGTGGACACCTTTGGAAATTGGCTTCCACTGCTGCCGCCTTGCACCTTCGTGGGTTTGGATCCCAACCTAGATTATTTCATCACAGATCGAAGGTGCAATGATCTTCTAGTCATGAAAACATGAGAATTGAGTAAAAAGGAAGAGATAATGGCAAGAAACATGACCGCCCAAAATGGATTCATCTTTTCCTTGTTCGTGTCATATTTGATCCATCTATGATAAAAGTTAAAGAAATAAAAAAGAATAATTAAATTATAACATGTATCAATCTGATAACAACTCTTGAAATAGAATAAAACCAACCCTCAATACACACGATCTGTGGAATAGTATTTTCATCAACTAATCCACGTTCATCGTATGGATTAAGAATAGGGGAGGGAAAGAATAAACATAACTCACACCCTACTTGGGGTTTGGATCGGTCTCTTAGGAAGAATTAATTCACATTATCATCGTTCATCGATGCTTGATCTGAGTTCCGACCTCCAAACCGTCATCATCGACGAAGGAGTCTCATTCTCCTTGACATAGGGAAACTCCATGGTTATGGAGATAACCCTTGATTTCTAAGAAGACTTATTAAAAAGGGAAAATGATGCTACATCATCACATAATGTTTTAAAAAATATATTTTTTTAAAATATATTAATGACGTTCATGTCCCAAAAATATCTTTCTCAACTGGCCTACGCTGGTTGAGGTTAGACCTCACCTAAGGAACACACCCCCATAAGAACACAACGATGGTCTTGGATTTCCAATCCGAGTTACCATTTAATGGTTATTAGGATCTTAAAAATAAAATATATTTATATATTTATTTGATTTACGATTATTCCATTTTTAGGTTTTTCCACAAAAGACCGACACTGACTAAAGTGAATCCATTCCATAGGTAAAGAAACTACTCTGAACTCAATGGTGCCCTCATATTTCTTATATGGACACCTATCTATAAGTTATATAACTTTTTCAGAAAATTCACTCTGAAGCGCTATTAAAAAAATAACATTTTTTGCCGAACCATTCCAAGAACACTGGCCCTCAGAATCACACTCAGTCTTAATACATGGTCTTGGAATTTTCCATATAATTTTATAAAAATAAAAATCAGAAATATCCTAGTTATTATGACTAATATGTATAGAGACCTTCAAAAGAATTACTAGTGGGATAAAATGAAAAGAGATATTGTTGATTTTACCGTGAAATGTTTGACATGTCAACTTGTTAAATAACAATGGGAACTAACAAAGAGGATGCTTCAACCTTTTACAATTCTATAGTATAAATGGGAAAATATATCGATGGACTTCCTCATGGGACTAGAAAATAATTTTTGTGGTAAAAATGTGATTTTTGGTATTATTGATCAAATGACTAAATATGCTCATTTCATTCGTATTTGAGACACTCTTTCTCAATATTAGCTTTATCAACTATACCTCAAAGTGATTTTCAAGTTAAATGGACTTAATATCTTTATTGTATTTTATTGTGACACCAGGTTAACTTATAACTTTTGAAAAGGACTTCAGAAGTCATTGGGAATTGAATTAAATTTTAGAACAACCTTTCATCCTCAATCGGATGGAAAAACTGAGTGAACTATTCATACATTGGAGGATATTCTTCAAACATTTTCATGGATTACCAGGGAAGTTGGGATCAATGTATTTCTTTTTTTGAGTTTTCTTACAATAGAAATTTTCATTCCAGTATTAAAATGCCACCTTTTTTTGTCATTATATGGAAAGCGGTGTCAAACACCATCATTTTGGGATGAATTTTCAGAAAGGAATTTTATTGTACTAGAATTAATTGAGGAGTGTGGTGATAAAATAAAAAAGACCTAGAAACACAGACAACTCATAGTAGGCAGAACAAATATGCAAATAACTAGAGAAAATACCCTTCCTTCGAGGTAGATGATCATGTTTTCCTTAACATATCTCCATAGAAAAGTGTCATGCATTTTGGAAATAATGGAAGGAAAAGTCCACGGTTCATTGGACCTTTTGAAATCATGGGGAAAGGTGGAACAGTTTCCTACCGAGTAGCTTTGCCTATGAGTTTATCTAAGGTAGACAATATTTTTCATGTTTTGATGTTTGGAAAGAATATTCCAAATTCATCTCATTTTTTGATCCTAGAAGCAGTTAAACTAGAAGAGAACCTTTCTTATATAGAGAAACCTGTTTAGATTCATGATCATAGAGAAAAAGTATTTCAGAATAAAGTAATTCACCATGTTATGGTTTTGTGGAGAAACCACATGGTTGAAGAAGAAACATGGGAATATGAAAATGCTATGAGGGAAAGATATCCTAACTTTTTTAATAAAAAAACAATGAGGAGATAATTTCAGGTAGGAGGGGAGAATTTTACCACCTAGGTATGTATAAAATATTTTGTTTCCATTCAGGAATTTAAAATATAAATTAATTATAAATGTATAATGAAATAATTAATATTTAAAGAAATTGAGGAATATATACTAATAGAATATTACTCTCATCTAAGAGAGTATAAATTAAATTTATGTATCCTATAAGTAAAAATATGATATATTTATATCATGATCTAAGTAAATAAATAGTTTGAAAATTCCAAATTAAGTGTTGGTATTTTTGTGACACATAATTTTTTATTTACAATTTTATAATTAAGATATTTACTTAAAAGAAAATTTATCTTCATAAAATAGATTCATAAATTAATAATTGTTTTTTTCTTATGATTATAAGATATTTTTTGATACCTTAATTAATTTTTTAATGTGTTTTAAAATTGATTACAATTTTAAAATTGGTATTATTTGAATAAATATTGATTTTAATTAAAAATTAAATATATCAATTTTATAACATTATTTTCATAAAATGGAGTTCATTTTTTAGATCTAAATATCAAAATATATATAGGTTGTTTTTTGGATATTTCTTAAATACTTGATTTTTTCATGAATAGTAAAATACATCAATTTACAGTATTTAACAAATACATGATTTCTTGAGTCATATATGTTGTATGGATTATGTAATATGTTAATCTCAAACTATAATTATTATTTTAATATATTTTTCGGTAATTATTAAACTATTCAGAGTCTTGAGGAAAAATAATAAACTAATGAATAAAATTTTCAAAAAACACCCCTCTACTCCACTATAAATACAACCCCTCACCACCTATTCTCCTCACACTTAAAATCCATGTATCTTGTTTAATTTATATGTACTTACCTTCCAAATACTCCTCCCCATGTTCAAGACCTTTTTTTATCACTAAAATTCCAAAACCAGGTTTCTTAAGGAGGTTCTTAAGTTGGAGAATTCAAGATGTAAAATCCTCTTTCATTTTCAATTATTTTCATTTAAATTTATTTTATTTTATTATTATCTCCTAAAATTCCCTCATAAAATTGAAATAATAAATCTTTTAACTTATATATATACTGTGATTATATTGTGTTAATTTAATATGAATCATCAAATCTCTCCTCTTCTCCTCTTATTCTAAAAAATGAAAATATCGTCTGTGATACGTCAATTGACCAACATCATGGATGATGTGTTTTCATTTTCCTTTATCACTTTCAAAGATGGTCATAAAATCATTATAATGGTTAATTAATATTTTATTATACATATATAAGTTATATATTGTTTTGGAACCAATATTTAAACATGATATTGAATAAAATAATATAAGTTTGTGATGGTCATAAAAACTGCCAAAATAAATTAAATTATTTTTATTAACGTTTTCTCTAATGATTCATCCTCAAATCCGAAAAAAGAATAATATATGGTGTAATTTAAAATTCTATAAACATATTAATTCCATTTAATTTTACTCTTCTAGTTTTTCATCCATTTGATAAGAAAATCCATAGTGAACCAACCTTGGAAACTATGTAATAAATGCACTCAAAATAATGAAAATAACAAAATATTTTTAATAAATGGGTGAAAATATGTTATAATAAGACCATATAAGTAATTATAAATATGAATATGGTTCTTTAATATATTAATAACACTGATTAAAACATTATAAATGTGCTTCAGACACTTTTTAAGTTAGATGAACCCGAGGTAAACAACTTTCCTTTAAAAATCATTTTTTAAATTTCAATTTTTACAAAATTCAAAATGAATGTTTTTATTATGCATGTATTAATGATTTATGATTATTCTATAGTTATTATGAATTTTTTATGATGAAGGGTGGGAAATATATCTCTCTATTTTGCATTGGGTATGTCTATTTTTGAAGTTGATTGTAATGGATATTCTAAGTGTAACTGTGATGGTTACATCATAAGGTAGCCGTGAGAGTTACATTTCCAGGAAGGTGTGAGGGTTAAAAACAGTATGGTAGCCACCGGGGTTACAATATTATGTATTTAATTCCCCAAATTACCTATAAGGATTTATTTATGTTTACAATTTTTTATGGATATCTCATATTTTCACAATGTATATGATTCATTATGGGTGAGAAGTATATATTTGTAAAAATGATTTCTTATGTTTAAAAGTATTCATAGGCTAACATTTCCTTTAACTTTTTCCCCTTTATGAGATTTTTAGGATTATAAAAAGTTTTATTTTTTTTTCATAAGGATAATTTATGGGTAAGGTAAAAGAATAAGAAAAGGTGAATGTTTTGAATAAATCATATTTTATTAAAAATGTTTATATTATGTAATAAATGGAAATGATTTTAGTTGAATAAACCTTTTATTCTTATGGGTTGTTATGTATGAATTATAATCAAATTATCGAAAACTATAAACTAAAAAGATATTTTGGAATTTAATAAGTATATTCTAGTTGAATTAATGTTAAAGGTTGGGTATTTATATTTTTTCCTTCTCTCTAAGTATGATGTAAGAATGTCTGATTGTCAATGAGAGATATATATCTATAAATACATAGAATCACTTCCAAAATGACTTAGTAGATTAGTATTCATGGTATACTAGAGACATGCATGAAATTATTATTATATTTGAAAACATAAAATAAAAAAATCTTTTTCACGTAGAACTCTGTATACCCCATAGTGTGTCCATGTATATCAATCAAACGACACTTTCTTGTATCCAAGGGAAATTAAAACATAAGAAATTGGTGATCTCAGATAATTAGTTTGGTTAAGTGGATATTAGAAGCTATGAATAAATAATGAATAGTAAAAATCATAATTTAAAAAACTAAAAATCATTCCCTTAAGTCAATAACAAATGAGTATTATGCTGGGAATAAATGATGATAAAATAATGCTATATAAATGATCCCATGATCTTGAAAACATAAACATGGAAATTATAATTAATTTACAGATTACATGGAATATAAATAAATTAATTCATAATGATGGATTTCATAATTCCAGACATCTAAAACATAACATTGAGACCCTGTTCCAAGTCATATAAATAAATGTGTAAGGCCTTAGCCAAATAAAATCTAGTTTTTCTTAAGAGTCCTACTCATACACTTAGGGGATATTGTTTTCCCCAATCACCTTATAAATAATCTTCCTTAATCATAACATTTTATAGTGTTTATGAACATGACTTATATTTCTTATGATTTCAAGTATCTTTTTACTTTATAGTTTTAGAGATTTAGTAAAAACACTTACAACGTAAACCAATACATTAAAAGTGTACACTTATACTCATTATCCATTTTTTCACCCAAAAAAAATTTTTAAAATAAACCATGTTTTCTTTTCATTATAATTCATCCAAATTTTCATCTTGGGATCATCATTTTCAAAACTCATTCTTTAAAATTATGAAAAATATTTTAATACTTGGGATGAGCACAAAAAGCTCAATAAGGGACATAAATTAAAGGAAACTGCTAGTACAGTGAAAAAAAGAAATATCCTATAAAATTTACCTTTACAATTAATGTTCATTGAGTGTATGAAATAAAAAAAATTACATGAAAAACCAAATATTTATTTTCTAAAAAACCACTTTAAAACACATAGAAAGAAACTAAATCACCTTTTTAGTAACTTAGAACATGATTTTCATAAAACCCTTTCAAAAATATTTTAATTTGAATAACCATATGACCAGCATCCAAAATAATCATTTCCCAATTGATTGTCATTCTATAATGGGGATCACCATTTGTTTAATATATATTAGGCTCACCCATTTTTTATTAGCTATAATGTTACTCAACCCTTCATATAAACTATATCAAGAAAAACTATGAGCTAAAATGGGGATCAATAATTTGTATAAGCTATATTGGGCTCACCCATGAGAAATAACGGGGCTCAACCCTTCGTATAAGTTGTATCGGGATCACCGATTTCATATAATTCTCTATTACCATATCATGAATAATTTTTTTTATTCTTTTATTTTAATCAACATAAAAATTTACAAAAACTATTTTAAACTTGTAAGAACGTCACTACTAGAAATAAAAATTCCGTTTTAGTTAAAAATAATTTACAATATAAAAATACCCCTTTCTTTTCCAAAAACATTTTCAATACCAAAATTCCAAAAAATAGAACATGGTTTGTATTTGGAAAAAAATGAAATCTTATAAAAGATACTAGAAATGAAATAATGGTCATGGTGGTTGAGAAGTCATTATTGTTGTATAGAACAATCCTTTTGTAGTTTTTCAAAATGTTTTGTATGAAACACCTAAAAAGATTCCATCTTGAAAACCATTTAAATAAAGTAAAAGAGATATAAAATTTTAAATATAAATATTTTATGTCCATGTAAAAATAGTCATAAAAACATTTTAAAAAAACATTGATGTGGAAAAGAATGAGTTGGAAGGAAAACATCAATAGATATTTCGTTAAATAAAAAGTCCATTTTCACATTGGTAATATTTGAATAATAATACCCAATAAAGAATAAAATTTTGAAAAACATAAAAAACCATGAGAATAGATAAATTCATGATATAACATGTCAAAGGTGCTGTATATACACCTCATAAAAGAGTATAGGCATATAACCTAAAAATGTGCCTCCTTGAAAGGTGATTGATACCAAGTACTATACCAAGATCAAGTCATTGAAGAGATACGTAATCAAATGAATTGAATAAGTGTATAAATATTAAATCCACATAAAATAATTGTAAATAATATAATATAATGAAAATCCATTTCACAGAAAATATTAGAATGACATATTCATTGAAATAGATGTTCAACCTAATGAATGTAAATTGTGTTAAGAAATACCTTACCTTGATTCAAATTCATAATTCATGTCATTATCTTCCCGAATTATAAACATATTTTAAAAATTTACTTTCTTGAGAACCATTTTCTGGTTTTTTTACATTTATTTCACTTTTAAAAAAGTTATATATGATTACTTAATCATTTATATTTATGTCATATGTCTCAATGATATTTGTTTTTTTGTGTCCTAAATGACTTTCATAGATTGACTATAGTCAATGAGGTCATTATTTAAAAATCTAAAGAATAATAATAATGAAATAATTACCGTATATATAAATTTATTATACTTTTAAGACAAATATTGAATGATGTTGTTTATAAATTATTTACATTATGATCATGGAGATGGTATGTCGAACATACGCATGAGTAACGTTTCCATTTCTCGATAATAATTACTGAAATGAGGTAAGTAATATTTTATTTTTCTAGAATTATTGTAATATAATATATACCACATTAGTTCTTTATATACCCTGATACATATCATCCATGTGGTTTATTAATGTAAATATATTCACAATACTTCATGAAGGTGGTAGTCCACACGTGCACAAATGATGTTATAGATTTCTCAGTAAGTGAAAATATAATAAATAAAATGATATATTATATTTCAAAAATGGTAAATATGTAATAATTATCATAATAATTTCATGAATATCCCATATATTCATTATATTTACCCTTATTACCTTCCAATTAACACATTATAGAAAGAGAATCCTAGCGCTTTGTGAGTCAATAGTATTTTGTACATATGAGTGATGTTATCACATACCCTAAGAAATGGTATTTAAAATGTTATGTATAATATAATGACTCAAGAGATATAAACAGGTTATAAATATCATATATATACTTTATATATATTGTCATACCCAACCATGAGTGTTTATAATGGAAAAATCGACACTATCAGTTTGCGAGGTAGTAGTCTGTTGTACACACACATGATGATTTCACAACCCATTTTATGGAAAACAGAAATGACTTAGGATATAACATTAATATAATAAAATATTAGTATATGGAGGTAATAATTTTATTTTAAAATAATGGTTTAATAAAAATTTAAGGATATGGAGAAATAACTAAAATAAAAATGCTCATTTAAGAATCAATACCTCTTCTTTGGGTATCCTCCTTTGAATCTCATCTGAGTGACAATAGGTTTGTGATTTTTGAATCTTGAGGACATCCCAAACTATGATAAGTATTTTGGGAAGAGTATTTGGAATGGTTTGGTCTAGATATAAGTCTCCATGTGGTTTTAATATGGGAGTATAGAATGGAAGGTATTTATGTTGAAACTAAGGCTGTTATCTTCTGAAAAAATTTGCATGGTTTGTTTTTTTTTGTGAATCCTCTCATGGATGATTAGGTAGATTTCAAGGAAAGGGGTCATACTATTCAAGTCGAAATCATTTTTTAAGGTGACTTCATTTCCCTGTGTTTTCCAATATTTTGGGGTCCAAAATTTGGGGAATGGAATGCACTGCGAAAGGTGGTTTTTCTTGAAGGTCTTAAGAAAATATGGAAAAGGCATGAGTTTCATAGATATAGGATTCATGAAGTGTATTTTTCAAAGACAATGAAGATTGTGATAGTGTGCTATGTGATAATGAGAGTTTGATCTATGATATTCATAAAAGGTGTTATTCTTGAAACAACTTTTCATTTATATGGCATAGGCATGGTTTTCGTGAAGACTAGCATGAGGATCTAAAAGAAATAAATCTTTGCGATTTGAGACAGTGTTTCTTTATGGATATGATGTACTCTACGAACTAGAAATTTCAGCGGAGCTTTGCGAGATAGAGGAAGTTCCATAAAGATTTTTTTGACCGATTCATATTTCACGCTTAAAGAAGTGGATCTCCACATTCGACCATGCCTGTAAATAATAGGCCTCCCATTTCATTATGGATGATTTAGAAGAGAGAAAATCTGGGATCGCATTGACTTTGCAAAGAAAGGGGTTTTTTGTGAAGCGAATTGTTCTATCTGAGATTGATATTTTAAAAGATATTTTTAAAGTCTTGAATGATGCCAATGCTTCTATGTCTTGAGAGATTCAAAGAAGATGAGGTGTTCCACGTTGACTCAGTGATCTTCAAAAAGTAGGTTTCTCTACAAAGTAGGGAGCTCTACAAAGGGTGTTGCTCTACGAGGCAGTGATCTTCATGAAGGGTTGTGCTCTGTGAGACAGAGAGCTCTGTGAAGGGTTGAGCTTTGCGAAGGGTTTTTTTGAGTATCTTTGTTGAGTGGTCAAGGAATTTAGTGAGCATCTACATAGGTTTTGATGCATGTTGTGTCTCGTGATGGATAGAGACAAACACTTCAATGCCAATCTATTGAAGCAACCTTCAAGTCAATAAACGGAGTTTGACCTCTCTCATTTAAATGAGGTAGGGGGAGTTTACGGAAGTGTTCCGAGGGAAGTGATTTTCCATACCTGATCATTTGTAAGGGAAGTGTGCTTATCACATAGTGACTATGACCAAACTCTTGTACTCCACAACTGGTGAAGATTAGCTGATTTAGGTATGACCGACACACTATCGACGTGTGATCCTTGGATGTTTCCTGTTGCATTGAACCAAGTAAAAGTGTTGCGTTATATACTTTCTTCAGTTGACGGACATGTTTTAGAAGTTCCTACCAACGTGGGAACAAGATGCACAACTATAAGAAGAAAAAGTTGACACCTTGATTCACCCCTTCTTTCTCAGGGTGTTCTGGGGTCCTTAAATTTATACTTGAGGAGGGGTAGTTTTGAGTAATTAGATAATGATAATTTTGTATTTAAAGATAACCATTTTTTGGTGGAATTAAATAAGAATACATTTTATGATAATTAATGTTGTAAATAATATTTATGACTATTCCAAACTTCAACCACCCATTTAACATTATAGTTTTAGATATCCTAAGCTTTTACCTTTTGACTCTAATATGATACATTATTTTACCTATACTATTAAAAACATTTTTTACCTTGATAACTTATTTTATGCCAAAAAATGAAAATAAAATTATTTATTAATGTTGAAATTAAAATTCCAAATATGGAAAAAAATTATCAAAATTAAAAAAAAAACAGAATTGGAAGAAATTAATTTAAAATTAAACAAGGAAAACGCAATGAAAAAATCATTTTTCAGAAAAAATTCTTTTTAAAATATAAAATGTGTTTAAAAAAATTAAATTATAAAATCGATTTCAAGAACAATAATTGGATTATTTTAAATATAAAGGTTCTAATTAATTTAAAAAACTGATAAAAAATATTAATTTACTTTCTAAATACATTAAAATAAAATACAGTTTTCTACGAAAATTGTTATTTTTTACTATTCATTAAAAAAATAAAACTTTTTAGAAAATTATAAAATTTTTACCACAGGATAATTTTGATATGAAAAATTCAAAAATAAAATTAATTTTAACAAATAAATTTTCTAAGAATTCTATAAAATAATAATATTAGTTGTATATAAATAGAAATAGAAATAATTTTTGATTTAACTATGTTCTTGATGAATAAAACTACGTTACTAAAAATATAATAAAATATATTTACTAAAAATATAGTAATTATTTATAAATAATTAATTAATAAATTATCAATTAGTATGACCATTATAAATTTCATAATGAAGTTAATATTATTCATTACCTCTAATTTATTAGCTCGTTTTAATGATCATATTTAAATAATAAGATTTAATTTTTCATTTATAATCGATGTTGTATATCATGTGAACTATCAAACATACTATTTAATTTTAAAATCACGACATGTTATATTATCCCCATTTAAGAAATAATGTCCTCACAATTTTAATGTTATCTCGATAATCAATGTAAGTTCATTTGAAAATACTTTTTTTATAAATCCACATCGTATAAAGGGTTATGGTGTTATCCTTTTAATAAGGGAGAATGTGAAGTACATGGTTTATATGGAATAACACATATCTTGGTTTATAGGTAGGATAACATTAGTAGAATGAGAAGAAACATACATTGATGAAAAATAGAAATAATTATAGAGTGTGACTGAGGTCATTGATCACAAGAATGTAATTGATCAATGGAATGTTAAGGGACCCAAAAGCATTAATTTATGATGCTATAAATGATAATCTAATTCATGATACATAAATCTAATATGATAACATTTTAGTCTCAAAATCCATTCCCTAATATTCAAGAATTACTTTATTGTCTACGAATATATGAAAATATACTTACTTGATCAGTTTCTATTTCGTAATAATTATTTCATCCTTTTCTTATGATTCAATAAATTTATAATAAATACCTTAATATAAGAAATGAATATCAAAAAATGAATTTTATTAATTATAAAGCATTATAATTCTCTTTTAATAGACTCTAAGATCCATAAAAGAGTGAAAAATATTTTTTGTCTATCTATTAACAATTTCCAAAAATCAATATAGTTAGAACAAGTTATCAAATATAATAATTTAATTTATAAATATCAAAAGAAACATAATTGGTTCATCATTAATATTTATTTTTTTTTCAAATAATTTAACTAAAAATAATTTTATATTAACCTGAACATTGTGTAGGCCAGTAATATGAACTAAACCCATATCTTACTTCAATCATAGGTTTACATCTTGCATCCTTTCTTTATGTAACACATTTTCACCTGTACTACAAGCTATACTTCTTCAAAATATTTAATTCTTCTAACATTCCCTTATATATTATGAACATACAAAAATAACTTTAATCATTAAAAATCATATAATTCGTAAAGGTAATAAGTAGTTTAAAAATCATGTAAAAAAGTAAAGGAATATATTATGTCAAACCAAAGCTTTACATATATAAAAACCCTAACAAAATATATCCCAAAATGTCATCAATCAATTGAATATTTCATCACTTAAAAAATTTAAAGTAGTATATAATACTTTTAAGATATGTTTTAACTTTGAGACATATCGAGATCCCCCAAGGTGTCACCACTTAACCAAATCACTAAACATCAATGGTAGTAGTATAAAATGATCATTCGATAGATTTTTTATTCTGATCATGGTCATTTCCACCCTTAATAAGTAACTTTAAACACTTGTTATCATAAATTCATAACTTAGCTAAAACATCTAACTGTTGATTAGATATATTTTATATCATTCTTGTATTATTAAAGAATCTTTTATTTATAATCATGTACCATGTGAACAAATATTCCACACCAATAAAACTTTCTAGATCCTCACATACATTCCTGAAAATATATTTTACTACACTTGGAATATGATTGTGGCTTACCTACAAGCTTCTTAGTTGGTTGCTTCTCAATTCCCTTCCACATTGAACTTTTCATACTCTTTTCATCTATTGGAACATAAGTGTTATAAAAATCCATATCAACTTTTTCAGCACAATGACTAAGTTTCTCATAAATTTTAAAATCTCATGAGGCCAAATATCTCTGTAAACATAGTTTTAATCCAGAGTAAAACTGATGAGTTTTTCTATTAGTTTCCTGAGGAAAATATAGAACCCACCAAGTCAATCATGTAAAGTGTTACTCATAATCATCCATTGAATTAACATCCTCTTGAATCAATTACATTAAATTATTCTCCATACTAAGAAAAAAACCACAGGGAAAGTAATAGATTCATTAAATCATCCCATTCCATGGTATCCAGATCATATTTCTCTTTGGTATTCTTAACCATGGACCACCTTCGATTAGATTCACCTTCAAAATGATAAATAATAAGGGTTACCATTTGTTGTTCTGAACATCATATGAATTTTAATATATTTTCTAGGGTATTGATCCATCCTTCGGATACCACAAGGTCAAATGATCAACTAAATGATGGGGGATGTTTCATCCTGAAATTCTCTACAATATATATGTACTTTCATGGTAGATCGAGTTCCTCTCTATAATGGAAACAATAACCATTTTTATCTTGTTTCAATGAGTATAACACTATAATAAATTATTTTATTCTAATTAAAACCATATCAGGATGTTTATTTTGAAGGATATATTCCTCTGGGTTCCTTCCCACTATATAATCCATGTTTCCTCTATGGAAAAACATTCAAAACATTAATATTTTAGCTAAATAAAAATGGTAATATTCAAATAATATATCATTTCAACATAACCATAATGTCAAATCATTTATATATATTCTATTAACATTATCCTAACCCCTAAATTTATCTAAACCATCATTTAATACAAACAATATAAACCAAGTATTATGTATAACATTCTTTAGTGTTTAGGAACTACATTTCAATTTCATCAAATCCTGAGTATATTTTTAGTTTATAATTTTAGATATTTAGAAAAAATAATAGAAATTAATCCCATAAATTACAAGAGTACACTTATACCCAGAATCCATTTTACCACCAAACAAACCATATTAAAATAAAACATGGTTTATTTTCATAATCAGTCACTATAATTTTTATCTTGGCCTCATCAGTATCTCAACACCTCCTTTAACCCTATGAAAAATATTTTAAAACTTCATTTGAGAACAAAAATCTCAATAAGGGACAGAAAAAAGGCAACTATTAGTCTAATAAAAAACTAGAAAACCCTTATATCATTTAACATTACCTTCCATGTTCATTGAGTTCATGAAAAAACAAATTTCACATGAAAAATAAACAAACACATTTTGATCAAATAATTACTTTAAAACCCATAGATGCCATTAAAACCCCTTTTCAATGAATTAGAGCATAATATTAATAAATTCTTTCAAAACCATGTTAATTGGAATAATTATATCACCGAATTACAATAAAATCATTTCCAAATGTATTTTCAAGCTATAATTTGGCTCACCCTTCATATAATATATAACTGTCTCACCCATTTTTCATGAGAAATAATGGGTTCAACCCTTCATATAAGCTATATTGGGCTCACCTGGGAGCTATAATAGGGGTAAACCCTCCCGGAGAGATGTATCAAGATCAACCATTTCATATAATGATCATGTACTATATCATGAATAAAAATATTTTATTCTTGAATTTTTTTCATCATAATACTTTTGAAAAACACATTTAAACTCGTAAGAATGTAAATTTGGGATATCAAAATGCACATTCATTTAAAAAACATTTTCCATATAAAAATACGACTTTATTTAAAAAACAATTTTAAATAAAAAAATCCCCAAAAAAGAGAAGTGGGACGTATTTGATGAAAGAATGTATGATTTTAAAAGAATCTAGAAATCAAATAATGGCCACAGTGAAGGAAAAGTCCTTATCTCCACATGGAAAAGTCTTTTTAATTTTTCAAAACATTCTGTATAAAACATGTAAAAATATACCTTTTTTAAACTAATGAAATAATTTTAAAAATATATAAAATGTATATTATAAATCATTTATTTATATATAAAAACATTGATAATATAATTTAAAAAAACATGGATATGTAAAATAAATGGTTAAAATGAAAAAATTAAAAGATAATATTTTTCTTAAAAAAGTCTATTATCACTTTGGAAATATTTGAATCCTAATCCCCCATAAAATAATTGCATTAAAAAACTAAAAATACCCTCATAATATAGAATATATGAGTTAAAATGTCAAAAGGGCTACATATACTCATTATAAATGATTATAGGAGTAGAACATCAAATTTTCCTCAATGAATGGATATTTAGATGAAGTCCCTTACATTGCTCAAATCCTTGAAGAGATAGTTATTAAAATGAATTTATTATTTGTATCGAATATAAATCCTCCTAAACAATTCTAAATAAAAAATAAGATAATCAAATTTCATTTCACACATTTTCTTATAATGACATAATCAACGAAGTCTAATTTTAACCCAATGAATGAAAACCAAGTTAAGAAATCCCTTATCTTGAGTCAGATTCAACACATGTGTCATTATATTTTAGAATAATAAACATATGTTAGTTATTTACTTTATTGATAAACTTTTCAAGTTTATTATTTATTTTATTTATCTTTTTACCATGTTATATATGATTATTTAAGGAATTGATTTTATGTTGGATGTTTTGATGATATTTGGCTTCTGTGACAAAAAAGAATTTGGTAGGTTGAAAATGGTTGATGAGGTAATTATTTAAACATCTTTAGGATAATAATCAAAAAAAAATATCACACACACAAAAAAAAAACACACACACACACACACATATATATATATCATTTATAATTTTAATACCAATCATGAATGTTTTTTTTGAGAAATGATGTATGTTCTGATTATAAAGATGGTATGCCGTATGTATGCATGAGTAACATTTCCATTTAATGATAATCATTATAGAAAACAATTAAGAAATATTTTAACCTTACATAATGATCATAATAAAATATATACTATATTATTTCTTTAAATAAACTTATATATATAATCCTTGTGGTGTGGTGATGAAAAGGTAGTCACATCCCTTCGTGAAGGTGGTAGTCCCCACATACAAGAACAATGTCATAACTCTTTTAGACAATGAAATGTTTGGAAATAAAATGATATATTATTCTTAAATAATTATTAATATGTTATTAATATCATAATTATGTCATTTATATCACATATATTAATTATCTCTTCCCTTATTACCTTATATGTAACATGTTAGTGAAAAAAGAATCACCTCGCTTCACAAGGCGGTTGTCCACCACACACATGAGCGATGTTATCATTTCCCCTACATAATAGAATGTAAAAAAATACATATATGATATATTGACTCCATATGTATATATATGTTATAAATATCATATATATACTTTATATGAATCATTATATCCTACTGGGAGAGGTGGAAATGGAAAACCCCATGACATCGGTTCATGAGGTGGTAGTCCGTCGTACACACAAGTGATGATTTCATAACCAATTTGATAGAATAGAGAAATGAATTGGGACATGACATAAACATAATAAAATATAATTATATGTAATATAATAATTTTGTTATAAAATAATTTTTTATTGATAATTTAAGGAGATGGATGAAGAAATAAAATAAAAAAACTCGTTAAAGAATCACTACATCTTCTTCAGGTATCCTCCTTTGGATCTCCTCTTGGGGACACTAGGGTTTGTTTTTGGAAAGAACAGGACCTATAGAACATGGATAAGGATATTTTTAAGATAAATTTGGATGGTAGGGTCTATATATAAAGCTCCATGTTTTTTAATAATTGAAGAGGGAGTGGGGTATTAGTATTTGAGGAGGGGTGGTATTAGGTGATTAAAAAATTGAATATATTGTATTTAAATCTAACCAACATTAGGTGGCATTAATTTCAATGAATTTGGTTGATAATTAATTTTTTAAATATTGATATGGGTAATACCAAAAATCAATCACCCATTTAATGTTGTAGGTTTTTTTTTATTTTAATCTATTACCATTTTACTTTAACCTTCTACATTATTTTACCTATACTAAGATAAATCATTTTTTACCACAATAAATTTTTTTGTACCTAAAAATGAAAATTAAATTATTAAATAATTTTTAACCAATGATTACATATATGTATTAATTTGTTCAAAATTAAAAACATAAAATTGGTATTATTTAATTTAAAATTAAATTGAAAAAACGCAATGGAAAACAATTTTTAGAAAAATTCCATTTTAAAATATATATTGTTTTATACTAAATTCAAAAATCATATCTACTTAATGAATTATAATTGGACTCTTTAAAATAAAAAGTAACTCATTATTTTTTAAAACTAATACAAAATATAATCTCACTTTTTAAATACTTTTAAATAAAAACACTCTTTAATTAAAATCAGTAATTTTCACTATTCAATGAAAAATCATACTATTTAGAAAATTATCAAAATTTCCTCAAAGGATAATTTTGATATGTTGATTAAAAAATTAATTTTATTTTATAAAATTCATTTTATAAATTTTCTTGAAATAAATTATATTATTTATACATAAAAATATATAATAATCAATTTTGAAGAAAATATGTTTTTGATGTTTAAAATGGATTTACTAAAAATTTAATGGATTGACTTTAATGAAAATAAAGTAATTATTTAAAAATAATTAATTAATACATTATCAATGAGTATGAAAATTATATGTTACATTATTCCTTTAATAATATACATTTCATATAATTTAATGGCTTAGTTAGAATGGTCACATATAAATAATAAGATCTCATTATTTGGTTAAGATCATTGTTGTTTATCTAGTACACTATCAAACATAGTGTTTCATTTTAAAATAGAGGGATGTAAAAAATACTAAGACTAATTAATACCTCATATGAAATGGGTGAAATATAATCATTAGTAACATTCCTACTGAAGAACTAACATATGAAATGTTAATACTTACCCCAATTAATAAACAGAATCATAAAGCATCTCGAGTAATTTTTTTACTGGAAATTAAATTGAACATAACCATTAAAGATAACAATAAACCAAAAAAATTAAATAATAAGGATTATATCAGTAAAATATATATTATTTGGACCATAAGTGAAATATAGGGTTGATGTCATTAATAAATAGAAATACCCTCAAAATACCCTCATAGTCATTATTTATAAAAATAACCTTTTCATTTTGGTGATCCCCTTTAAAACATAAAGTTCAAAAAATATGTTGAAAATTAATTTCATTGAAAATAGAGTTTTAAAAATTTTAAAATAATAATGGAATATATTACAGGTAACTATTGTGGAAAATTCCATTATTTCTATACAGATTAAAACAATGATTTCTTTCACATTTCTTGTGAATGCCTAACAATGATTATTTTGAAGATGACATGAATATTATTTTGAGTTTTTTTATAAAATTTAAATACGAGAACAAAATTCTTTCATAAATAATTTTGAAAATGTTAAGAACATTATTGAAATAATTTTTAGAAATTATGGGTTTTGATGAAAAATGATTTCTAATTAAAGAGTGAAATAATGTCAGATTGTCTAATAAGATATTTATCAATCATTTTATTTAACAAATAGTTAAAAAATGGTAATATTACATGAATATTACGTTAATAAATATAGTTAAATATATATATTTTATTTTATTATATAAATATAATATTATTTCCTAATGGGATACATAAACATAATCAATCCTGAATAATGATGAGATTGTGAAATAAACCCTTACCCCTTTTGGTAACTTTTGAATAATAAGCCTCATAAATTAAATGACATAAAATGAAGAATTAAATAACATGATGATAAATATATTCATTATATAACATATCCAAATGGTCTCTATAGACACCAAAGAATGGAAATAAGTGGTGAATGTGGTATTTATATAAAGAAAGTAAAACTGAGAAGAGAAACCCTTACCTTGAGACTCAATCATTACATATATTATTTATATTCATGGATAATAAACATATGTTAATTATTTACATGATTAGGAACCTTAATAATTTTTATTATTCATTTAATTTCACTTATTACCATGTTAAAGAAATTGCTAAATCCATTATGTTTATGTCAGGTGTTTCGATGATATTTGACTTATGTGTCAAAAATGACATCGATAGGTTGAATATTGTTCAAAGAGGTCATTATTTTAACATAAAAAATAATCATTAAATAATTATCATATTTATACCTATATTATAATTTTAATACAAATAATGAAATATGGCATTGAGAAATTAAGTACGTTATGATCATGGAGATGGTAGGTTGTACGTATGCATGAGTAACATTTCCTTTTTTCAAATATCATTATATAAATGAGATAAGTAATATTTTATCTTTGTAGAATGATCATAATATAATAAATACAATTTTATTTCTTTAAATATAATTATATACACCATCCATGTGGTTTGGCATTGAAAATAGTGTCATGTCGCTTCATGCTGGTGGTAGTCCACACATACATGAATGACATTATCATCTTTCAGTGAGTGAAAAAATAAGAAATAAAATGAAATATTATATTTTAATAATTATAAATATGACATTAATATCACAATTATTTCATTTATTTCTCATATATTCATTAAAATTATCTTAATTACCTTCCATGTAATGATTTTGTGAAAACGAGTCACATTGTTTCATGAGGTGGTAGTCCACCATACACACAGGTGACATTATTGTATCCCCTATAAAATGGAATGTAAAAGGTATATGTGATATAATAACTCTAGAGGTATAAATATGTTATAAATATCATATATATACTTTATATGAATCATTATACCCAACTGTGAGAGGTGTTTATGGAAGACATGTCACATTGGTTCATGAGGATGTATTCCACCATACACTCAAGTGACGTTATCATTTCCCATTTTAGGGAAGTAGATATTCATATAGGTAATTACCTTAAAATAATAAAATATAATAATATTAGAGAATCATTAGTTATTAAAAAATTATAAATTAAGAATATTATAATGAGGTGAATGAAGAAATAGAACAAAAACTCATAGTTAAGAATTCTACCTCTTCTCAGTCCACTTCATTAAGATTATATATAACATATTTCTATAATAGATTTATGACCACAAAAATGATTATATAATTAGGGTATGGAAGGTGTTATATGGTTTTTAAATATACTTTATGATATAATTAATTTTTAAAGTGTGAATAAGAGAGGATTGAAGGTGGCCTTTTATAAATGAGGTGAGTGACAAACATGTAATTTATTCAAAACAAATATTTCTACCTATGTTTTTCACATTAAAAAAGGGTAAAAATGGATTATTATATATAAATAGAAATCCTAAGTTCAATATATGTTCATAAAACTTGTTTTTACTTGTTTTGGGTCATTTTTAATCCATATCTTCTTAGTTTAACCCCATGGTAAACCCATTTTTACCTTAACCGTAGTAAATAATTTTTACTATTTTTACTATTAATTATGGTAAAAAATTAAGATGAATATATTTTATAATATAAATAATTCCAATTAATAAAATGGAATCAAATTTTCATAATTCAATTCATATATGTGGAATAATTTTATTTAAAATTAATCACATAAACATGATGAGAAAGCAGGTTTCCAAAGCGAAAATATAAAAAAGTTTAGAACGTTTTTATATCAAAATATAATATAAAAATGATTCCAAGGGACTAAATCGTATTAATAGATATATAATTGATATAATTTTACTTTAAACACAATTTAAAATTATATATAACTTTTAAAATAATTTATATAAAAATCCATTTTAGTAAATAATCAAAATTATTCAGTATTCATTGAGAAATGAAACATTTCAAAAAAAACCAAAAATTCACCATAAGATATTTTTTATATTTTGATATAAAAATTGAAGTTTATTTTTTCATAGTTTAAGATCGTATATTTTAGACCCTTAGAAACAATTTAATTTCATGTTTCTTGGACCATAGGGTTGGTATTGGTTTAATTTAATAAAGCTCATACCATGGGGTGTGCACTCTAAAAGGGATATAAAACATTTTGTGGCATGAAAAAGACAATGTGAATAAGTACCAAAGAGGTCCCCATGTCACATAATCATTCCTAAGGATACTTTCATATAGTTTTATGTCTTGATTATTGTAAAACATTCATATTTTAAGGTCATGTAATTGGGACATGGGTACTATGTTGATTATCATCATGTAGAAAGCACTATGATATGTTCCATTTAAGGTTATGTAGGGAGGACCACAAATGATTCTCAGATTAGCATCATGCAACAAAGACGTCAGTGCTATGAATTTTATCATTGTGTGGCTATGATGAAGGTCACTCAATGTGAAAGAATTATCATCATGGATGGAACATGAATAGGGATAAGGGTATCACTATGTACCATATAAAGGAAGTAACCAATCCACATGTAGTTCTTGAAAGAAATCTCTCTACATAGGATTGAACAGTACACAGGGAGGGGGAAATCGTTTTTGTGATGAATCGACCAGGATGTAAAAATCTAGGTGTCCCTACATATCATGTACGAATAAGAATAATGGTGTATATAGTTATTTAATATGGTATGGTAGATGATTTATGCTAAGGGATACACCCTCTCAGGTGAGATTATTATGATGTTGTTTAGTTTCTCATCATGTAGCTAGGATGATAGTTGTTATTTAGTTTACGTCATGTAACTAGGATGTTGGATATTAGAAAGTTTAATGTCATGAGAATATGATGTTAGCATTACATAATTTATACTCATGTGTCTAGGATGATAATTACACATTTTAAATTTGTTTGACAATACCAGTATATGCAGTTTAATGGCATAAATTAAAGATATTAGTGTTATTCAGATTATTGTTGTAAAACTATGAAGATACATACATGTAATTTTAACGTCATGATTCTAGTACATGTGTCCTATGTAGTTTATTTCCTTTCAGATGTGAAAAATAATTGTTAGACATTTTAACATCATGAAACTAAAACTTTTTCTATTATGTATTTTAACATCATGAAACTAGGTGTCAGTGCTATGCAATTTTTCACCATTTGGCTAGGATGATAATGCCACATATTAAGGTTGTGTGACATAACTGTTCCATATAGTTTAATTTCATATGGTAATGAAGTTGGAAATATTTTGTTTATAAACATGAAACTAGGATGATATGGGTGTGCATTTTTAACATCATGCTACTACAACGTGAGTGTTGTGCAGTTTATCGTCGCATGACTAGGATGATAATGGCTCCTGAAGGAATGTATTTCTTAAGAAACATGGTTTTGGTGGGAGGAGTAATGTGTTATCCATCCATGGCGATCAAATAGTATGTGCAATTGCGATAGACCTTGTGAATGATATAAGGTCATTCTAACTTGGGCTATAATTTAGGTGGCATCCTTGTAGGTATCATTGGCATTATTAGAAGCAGAACCATGTCACCCTATAGAAAGGATATCACAAAAACATTCTTATTTAATGTTCTTTATATATTATTATTTTTTATATCAAGATTATGTAAGTTCTAGAGCCTATTTTCTTCAAGAGATTCCAGATCAGCTAGATGGAATTCTACCATTCTGTCTATTATCTATGGACCATAGACAGCTATTCAGAGCAATGTAAACTGAATCTCTATGGGAAGGAATACCTCTATTCCACACACTATTGAATATAGAGTCACTCAGTTGGAATTTCTACTTGTCTTCTGATAGGACCATAGAGTGTTGGGGAGATAATGGTTCCAACACTTATTATTCTGTCCCACCAGCATAATCTTGGAGAGGGATTTTTTAACATCCCGATCTATCTATTTTCCTATGTGTGATAACAGGATGTAAGGTTGGAGTAGATTCTATACTCAGAAAATAGATTCTCTAGCTCAGCTGTATGAAATACGGTGTTTTTGTCGATGAGAATGGCATGAGGGACTCCAAATCAATAGATGATATGGGAGGACTCAAATTCAACCATAGACTTCGACTTGACTTCCTTGATAGGAATATATTCTTCCCATTTGGATACAAAATATTTCATAATCATAATTAACCTACACTAGTGAGTTGTTACTGGAGGATATGGTCCCGTAACATCGAGTCTCTAAATTGAAAATGGTCAAGAATACATGCTAGTATGGAGGGGATATGGTGGTCTATGGACAAGGTTGGTATGGATCTGACACATGTGTAACCTCTTGGAGAACTAGATACAGTCATGGATCAGGGTGGGCCAGAAGTAGCCCATTGTTCTAATCTAGTGGGAGAGCCTCAACCCTACCTAGTGGACACCACAACAACCAAAATGAAGTTTATTTATGACCTAGGGAATCTCATCTCCTTATATGAAACTAAGGATAATTCCATAAAATCCATGTCTATAGAGAGTCTTCTCAGGGTTAGGCCCACTCTGGAGGCTGAACTGTGTTGTACGAAGACAGATTTTTTCACGTCTGGCTTTTCCTGGTGGGAGGATACCCAGATAGAGATACTCTATGAAAGGGGTTGTCTAATCAAGGCTTTCTTTTGTTGATGTTGAATATTGTAGTCCTAATGTAGATGAAGAAACAATCGGTTGGTTTACCTACTGGGTATCATCATCATCTAGAATGATAGTAGAAATAACTCTCCAATGTGCCACATGAATGAATAAATCATCATGGTTAGGATCTACAAGAGAGGTAGAAAGACCGACCTAGTCATCAGCTCAAACATATTTTGACCGGGCAATATGAGTCACCCTAAGCTGATTAGGGAACTGGACCACCAGATGGAAAGTGTGCTCCAACAATGTCACGACCCGTCCTCGAGGCCCATGCCGTGACTACCCCAAGCCCGCCTTCCATAGGCCAGGGGTTGGCGACTAGCACCAAGGCGTAAATCCCGATAAAAGGGAAGGCATTGCCTTTGTAAAGTAAACAAGCACCTCAGAGTAAGCAAGTGGAAAAAGTAAACACTAAGTAAAAACAGAGTACAACTGCAAGTGCGGAAAGTAGGTGGGCCAGAATACAAACCCAAACTGAAAGTAAAGTACAACTCGAAAGGGAAAACAACAACTGAAAAGTAAAATCCGCTACGCTGAGCTGTCCACTGGAAATCCCACCTGAAGGGTGGGTATAGATAGCTCCACTGCTCCTCAGGTCCCACCGTCCGCTCCGAGTACGTCCCGCCCAGTGGTCCTCCTCCAGGTACCGTCCTGCTCTGCAAGCCTCAACCACGATCAACGCTGTCCGTCGTCTGCAACCAATACAACGTAGTGCGGGCATAGCCCGTGCAGGGGTGAGTATAAGCTACTCAGTAGGGACCCCGAGACCCCCGAAGGTCTCCCAAAATCCACAAAGGATAAACCACAAAGTAAAGATACAATAACGAAGTAACAACCGACACTACTTAGGTATATGCCCATACCTATACCTAATTCAACAATTCCAAAACGCTCCAACCTCCGAGCCCAAGTACAAGTCAGTCCACACAGGAAAGTATACGTATTCCAAACAGGAAAGCAAAACGTAATCCACACAGGATAACACAACACAATCTACACAGGAAAGCAAACAGGATTCAGCTCACACAGGTATAAATCATCGAAAAGGTGAAAGAGATGATCAGACATAGATACTGAATCATCTAGCTGGGACCCACATAGGATACAAGACCAGCTGTCTTCATTGTTTCATCTATGTTGGGACCCACATAGGATACAAGACCAGCACTGAATCATCAAAGCTGAGACCCACATAGGATACAAGACCAGCACAGCTAGGATCCACGTAGGATACAAGACCAGCTGTCTTCATTGATTCACTTATACTGGGACCCACATAGGATACAAGTCCAGTATTGAATCATCTAAGCTGGGACCCAAATAGGATACAAGACCAGCACAGCTAGGACCCACATAGGATACAAGACCAGATGTCTTCATTGATTCATCTATAATGGGACCCACATAGGATACAAGACCAGTATTGAATCATCTAAGCTGGGACCCACATAGGATACAAGACCAACACAGCTAGGACCCACATAGGATACAAGACCAGCTGTCAGATCCACGAAGGATCGATAGGTACTAATCCCCGCAAAGGTCCACACAGGATCAGACCCACACAGGATCTATAGCACTGATCCCCGTAGGATCTCTGAGTGTTGTAGTCGTCGCCGTCGAATCTACTGAGGATTTCTGCACAGTCGTCGTCGAAGTTGAAGTCGCAGCCAGCACTAGGGTTCCCGCACACAGCAAGCTCGTTCGGGAGGGTCCGCTCCACAAGCCGAGAGGCTGATACATCAACTATCACATAGTCTGAAGATGATGTATCCAAAAGTTTTGTATCGTCAATAGGAACTCAACGCAACAGACGACGTGTCAATCAGACACCCGGTCTGAGAGTTATTGGCTTTTTCGTTCCAGGGGTCCTGTTGGTTTTTAAGGCAAAACCAACCCGACCATACTCCACCTGCGTCCAAACCTCGGGCGGAGTATGCCAAAAGATCTGTCTCACTATGAGGAACTCAACCAAGTCGACGACACGTCAATCAGACGTCCGGAGTTCAATATATGAGCGTTTCTGCTCCGAGGGCCCGGTTGGTTTCGTGTACGAACCAACCCGGCCGAACTCAAAGTATTTCGAAACCTTGAGTGAGATATACCTAAACGCCCGTCTCGTTCCGAGGATCGCTACGCAACTGACGGTGCATTGATCGGAGGTCCGTAGCCCAAGATATGGGCATTTGACCGAATTTGGTCTGAAAATACACGGATAAAAGACGGAAGAGAAATCACGTAAAGAAATACATAAACCCCCTACAACCTCATAAATAAAAAGAATCATAACAATAATCTCAACCCACAAATTAATCTTCGTGGATCAACATAATATTTAGTTGATCCGCATTATTAGATTTAGAAGGGAGTAAATGAGGGTTCTCCAACAATCACAATTTAAATTCCCTACCTCGGTTCAAGAACGGTGCACGTCAATCGAGCCGCGGATAACGAGCGTCGGGGAGGTCGGGTGTCGCGAAAAAATAACGTCAATTCCGTTGTCATCGAGGTGCGTTCGAAGAGGTAACGTTGTTGGAAGAAGACGTCGCATTCTTCGACGGAGATGTTCCTCGTTGAAGAATGGTGTTCTTTGTCGGAGTCCGAGATGTTCTTCACGTTCTTCGTTGAGGTTGAAGAAGTAGAAGACTTCATGCTTCCCAATTCTCTCAAGGTGGAAAAACTATAACAATAATAAAATAAGACCAAGTCTTATTTTATTAACACAACCAAACCATTTTAATTTCAAGAGTTTGAAATTCAATTAACCACACACAACTCACCTCATTAAACTTATTACATTAAAGTCATAAGTTATAACTTAAGTTAACAAAATTAAAGTGGGAGTTGAGGGGGGTTTTAGAGAATATGAAGGGGTGGGGTTAATGTGGGCCCCACCACCCTCATAACCTCCCAAGGGAGGTTGGGTGGTTATGCAACTTCCATCAAGAACTAAACACTTAGAGTAAAAATAATAAAAATTGTAGAGTAATTATAAAATACACTTCCACAATTTTTATCATCAACACTATTGTAAACGCATCTTCGGAATAAGAGTTCCTAAGCAAATACCAGCACTGCAGTTCCATCGGTGCCCTCAGAATTTTATTCTGAGCACTGGTTGAAAAGATAGAAAAACCCGCTCGTTCGTTCACTGAATTTACCCGAGCCAAACTTCGGAAATTGATTCTGGGCACATCGAGCCTCGGAATCAGGCGCCGTCAGAAACTGCGTTCTTGTAAAATTCCAAAGAAAATTAAGAAAAAAATTTCCTTGAAATTTCTGGGTCTTTACATTACTCCCACCAGAGGGATTTACGTCTCCGTAATGTTTCAACATAAACTAGGGATACAAAGGCGGTAGAGCTAGGCGGTAAGCCACCTCGCCAATCCTGCTGAGGACCTGGAAGGGTCCGATGAGGCATGGAGACAACTTGCCACCTTGGCCAAATCTCCGTAATCCACGTCGAGGTGAGACCCGCATGAAGACGTGATCATCATCCTCGAACTCCAGTGGTTTCCAATTCCTATTAGAACTGGAACTAAAACGACTTCTGCCACGAGGGTAAGGTTGGCCAACTCAAGAGTGATTGGTCGCACCTTCCCGTGCATGAGTTTAACTTGTGCTGCCCAGGGTTTCCTTTTCGCCGACCAAGGAAAAACCATCATGACGTTTGCCTAATATCGTCAATTTGAGTATGCACAGTGTTTTCCAAATCCATACTCACACTAACGTCATAAGGCCTCGACGCTGCCACCAAGAGGTCCCAACCGAGACTCTCACCTCAAGGGTCAGATCACACCATCAGCGTAAGTGTGACTGTCGAGTCTCCTCCCAAAGGTATCTCCAGACGTGAGGGTCAAGTCAATGGCTTAACCGGAAACTCTATGTCTGGGACTAGATTCATGGAAGGAAGGGATGATTCGTATCGGTGTCTGTGGCTACGACAGCTAGTAGAAGACAAAGTCCGCACTTCGAATCATCCTTAGAGCCCTTTTTGGTCGAAATCCATGACCGCAAGCAGCTAATATCTTCCCCTGCTCTCCAAGTCCCTGAGTCTAGTGAGGACTATAAAGGCGGGTGATGGTAACATGTTGAAATGTACACCACCACAAGCTGCTCTCCTAGCTCTGCCTCCATGTCTGTTGCTCTGCATATTCATCTGTCCTTAACATTTACTCCTCTTGAAACATTTTACACGCCCAAGTCCCCGAGACTGGCACCAGTTTCCTGCTTTCCAAACTTCTATCATTCTCTGGCTGTATTTGTTCAGCAAAGAATTCTCAACCACAAAGGTTCCTTCTATAACCCTAGCCTAAGTAGGAATGCATAGAGAAAAGGTGCTGGCTCAGAATCCGTTAAACATACCATGCTCAGAGGTCCGACCTCTATTACACTGATCAAAATGCATCCATCGAGTACCAAGTTTGTTCGGTATGCCTCGATGAATTCTCAGCTATCAACACGTCGTCCCGTCGAAACTGTATAAGCTCTAGAAAACTCTCTTCCACCCCCTCAAGCCAGTCCTCAGCTGCCTGTGAGTCAGGTTCACCTCGGAACTTGAGGGTATCTGATGTTAGAACACATGTAAGGTAGTAAGCTTACATGTGTCACCTACCGGTACCGCCGGTTGTAACTGCTGACCAACAGGTAGTGATGTATAGCTAACACACTACCCAAAGGTACTATCTCAGGCATCGGTCCATGTACCGAAGCCTCATCACTATGCGGACCATCCTTATGGTCATTCATTAGAAAACACTAGTGGCTAAGTCCACCATCCACTCTACTGATGTCTCAGCTAGGCAGAAAACCCAAGCAATTGCCTCCAGCCACTGCTCTGCTGTCTGGGAATCAATCTCGCCTCGTAACCTCGGAGGCCGCCGCTGCTGGAACTCGTGCAACGTGCTCTGCCAGCGTGCACAGTTTTCTAGTATAGCTGTTGGCATCTACTACCCAACAGGTGGTGGTGCTGCTGGTACACCACCCGAGGGTGCCAACATAGTAAAAAGGGCCCTACACCAGAGCTTCGTCGCTCGGTGAGCCGTCATCGAGTACTCTCTCGGAACTCCAACTGACTATCTGTGTGGAGACATCCTGAACAGATGCGTCAAGGTCAACGTTTATACCTGCTGAGCTGACACAAGTAATCACAAAGAAAAATTGAAACACACACGCAATCAATGTTTTTGTGCATTAAGTCGGAAATCAGAAGTCAGGGTCCTGGTGTACGGATACGTCGGTCGCCACACCAACACAGGACTCCCTGGACTGATAACCACACCCAATACACTAAACACTATTGCTTCACATAGAAGAAAGATCAGAGTCTGTGGTAGAACAGAACTCCTCTGATACCAATTTGTCACGATCCGTCCTCAGGGCCCGTGCCGTGACTACCCCAAGCCCGCCTTCCATAGGCCAGGGGCTGGCGACTAGCACCAAGGCATAAATCCCGGTAAAAGGGAAGGAAGTGCCTTTGTAAAGTAAACAAGAACCTCAGAGTAAGCAAGCGGAAAAATTAAACACTAAGTAAAAAACAGAGTACAACTGCAAGTGCGGAAAGTAGGTGGGCCAGAATAAAAACCCAAACTGAAAGTAAAGTACAACTCGAAAGGGAAAACAACAACTGAAATGTAAAAGCCGCTACGCCGAGCTGTCCACTGGAAATCCCACCTGAAGGGTAGGTACTGATAGCTCCACTGCTCCTCGGGTCCCGCCGTCCGCTCCGAGTACGTCCCACCCAGTGGTCCTCCTCTAGGTACCGTCCTGATCTGCAAGCCTCAACCACGATCAACGCTGTCCGTCGTCTGCAACCAACACAACGTAGTGCGGGCATAGCCCGTGCAGGGGTGAGTATAAGCTACTCAGTAGGGACCCCGAGACCCCCGAAGGTCTCCCAAAATCCACAAAGGATAAACCACAAAGGAAAGATACAATCACGAAGTAACAACCGACACTGCTTAGGTATATGCCCATACATATACCTAAGTCAACAATTCCAAAACGCTCCATCCTCCGAGCCCAAGTACAACTCAGTCCACACATGAAAGTATACGTATTCCACACAGGAAAGAAAAACGTAATCCACACGGGACAGCACAACACAATCCACACAGGAAAGCAAACAGGATTCAGCTCACACAGGTATACATCATCGAAAAGGTGAAAGAGATGATCAGACATAGATACTGAATCATCTAGCTGGGACCCACATAGGATACAAGACCAGCTGTCTTCATTGTTTCATCTATGTTGGGACCCACATAGGATACAAGACCAGCACTGAATCATCAAAGGTGGGACCCACATAGGATACAAGACCAGCACACCTAGGACCCGCATAGGATACAAGACCAGATGTCTTCATTGATTCATCTATACTGGGACCCACATAGGATACAAGACCAGTATTGAATCATCTAAGCTGGGACCCACATATGATACAAGACCAGCACAGCTAGGACCCACATAGGATACAAGACCAGTTGTCTTCATTGATTTATCTATACTGGGACCCACATAGGATACAAGAACAGTATTGAATCATCTAAGCTGGGACCCACATAGGATACAAGACCAGCACAGCTAAAACCCACATAGGATACAAGACCAGCTGTCAGATCCACAAAGGATCGATAGGTACTAATCCCCGCAAAGGCCCACACAGGATCGGACCCACACAGGATCAGACCCACACAGGATCTGTAGCACTGATCCCCGTAGGATCGCTGAGTGCTGTAATCGTCACCATCAAATCTATTCAGGATTTCTGCACAGTCGTCGTGGAAGTCGCAGTCGCAGCCAGCACTATGGTTCCCGCACACAGCAAGCTCGTTCGGGAGGGTCTGCTCCACGAGCCGAGAGGCTGATACATCAACTGTCACATAGTCCGATGTTGATGTATCCAAGATTTCCATATCGTCAACAGGAACTCAACTCAACAGACGGCGCGTCAATCGGACACCCGTTCTGAGAGTTATTGGCTTTTTCGTTCCAGGGGTCCGGTTGGTTTTTAAGGCAAAACCAACCCGACCATACTCTACCTGCGTCCAAACCTTGGGTAGAGTATGCCAAAAGATCCGTCTCACTAAGAGGAACTCAACCAAGTCGACGACACGTCAATCAGACGTCCAGAGTTCAAGATATGAGTGTTTCCGCTCCGAGGGCCCGATTGGTTTCGTGTACGAACCAACCCGGCCGAACTCAAAGTATTCTGAAACCTTGAGTGCGATATAAAGAAACGACCGTCTCGTTCCGAGGATCACTACTCAACTGACGGTGCATCGATCGGAGGTCCGTAGCCCAAGATATGGGCATTTGACCGAATTTGGTCCGAAAATACGCGGATAAAAGACGGAAGAGAAATCACGTAAAGAAATACATAAAACCCCTACAACCTCATAAATAAAAAGAATCATAACAATAATCCCAACCCTCAAATTAATCTTCGCGGATCAACATAATATTTAGTTGATCCGCGTTCTTAGATTTATAAGGGAGTAAACGAGGGTTCTCCAACAATCACAATTTAAATTCCCTACCTCGGTTCAGGAAAGATGCACGTCAATCGAGCCGCAGATGATGAGCGTCGCAGAGGTCGGGCATCACGGAAAAAGAACATCGATTCTGTTGTCGTCGAGGTGCGTTCAAATAGGTAACGTCGTTGGAAGAAAACGTCGCGTTCTTCGACGGAGATGTTCCTCGTTGAAGAACGATGTTCTTCGTCAGAGTCCGAGATGTTCTTCACGTTCTTCGTCGAGGTTGAAGAAGAAGAAGACTTCACACTTCCCAATTCTCTCAAGGTGTCAAAACTCTAACAATAATAAAATAAGACCAATTCCTATTTTATTAACACAACCTAACCATTTGAATTTCAAGAGTTTGAAATTCAATTAACCACACACAACTCACGTCATTAAACTTATTACAGTAAAGTCATAAGTTATAACTTAAGTTAACAAAATTAAAGTGGGAGTTGAGGGGGGTTTTAGAGAATATGAAGGGGTGGGGTTCATGTGGGCCCCACCACCCTCATAACCTCCCAAAGGAGGTTGGGTGGTTACCCAAATTCCATCAAGAACTAAACACTTAGAGCAAAAATAATAAAAATTGTAGAGTAATTATAAAATACACTTGCACAATTTTTATCATCAACACTCATGTAAATGCATCTCCGGAATAGGAGTTCCTAATCAATTACCGGCATTGCGGTTCCATCGGTGCCCTCAGAATTCAATTCTGAGCAACGGTTGAAAAGATAGAAAAACCCGCTCGTTCGTTCACTGAACGTACCCGAGCCAAACTTCAGAAATTGATTCCGAGAACACTGGGCCTCTGCATCCGGCACCATTAGAAACTGAATTCTTGTAAAATTCAAAAGAAAATTAAGAAAAAATTTTCCTTGAAATTTCCTGGTCTTTACAAACAAAGGAAAGAGTTCTGAATTTCTGATGATGTAATAACCATTGATTTTATTGATGACTAACTCAGAGTATCCCTTCACATGAAATAGGGGACAAAAATTTTCAGGTCTAGATCAATACTAATAAAGAGAGCCTGATACTATACCTCATTGTTGGTGTAACTTTATGGCCATAAGAATGAGTAGGGTAGAACAGCCTACGAAGGCAAAGGTAAAGACATTCCCCATGCCAACTATTTTGAGCTTGGGATTGTTGAGCCATCTACCAATTAGGCTCTAAGTGGTGACATCAAAATGAATATTCCAACAAGGAGAAACCCAATATACTGAGGGGATAGCCTCATCTATAAAATAAACATCTAGAGGAAATTCTTCAGGAGCTAGATGGGTGGATAGAAAGTATGCCGGTGCTTGACCCTTGAAATATTTATATGGAATGAAACTGATGTCAACATTTTACAGAATCAATGACCAGTATACTAGATAATCTATCAACATTAGGAAATTCATGATATACTTTAGTGGATCTACAAGGGACACCAACTCTATCTCATGATGTTGCCTATAATGTTGCAACTTCTACACTGTGAAAAATAGCATAGGAAAAATTTTCTCAACAGGATAGTATCTACATCTTTGTTGTGGAGCATGAAATTAGGAAAGTATAAAATACTCTCTCTACCTTAATTATTATTATAGGTGATAAGGGAACCAATGGATCATTCCAGGGCAATCACGTAGTAGACCAGAGGCTTCCTAAATATGGGTGGCTTCTGAACTAGTGGCTGTAGAAAATAATACTTGATTTCATCGAAGGAAACCTAACACTCTTCATACCACTGGTAGAGAGTACCTTTCTTTATGATCCTAAAAAAGGGACTACTCTGGAAAACTATATTCATGATGAATTTATGTATCTAGGCTACGGGGCCTTGAAGGACTCATAGATCATAAAGGTTTCTCAGTAAAGGGATTTTACATATGTCCTTGATCTTCCCTGTGTTGATCTCAATGCATATATATCTGAAAAATAAACCATGAATCTTCCCATTGGTAACCCTAAATTCACATTTCAAGCCGTTCATATTCAAATTTTGGGAGTAGAGGAATTGAAACACGTTTTTAAGATCTCTGAGATGGTCCTAAAGCTGGCGGCATTTGACCACCAAATTGTCTACGTATCGTGTCACTAGTATCCTAAGTATAGATTTGAGGATGTAGTGCATAGCCCACTAATAAGTGGCTTCTACATTATTTATATTGAAAATAATTACCTGATAGCATAAGGTTCCCTACAGTTCTCTAAAGGTGGTGGACTCATTATCTTTGGGTTCCTTCTGAATATGGTTGTATCCATAGTATCCATCCATGAAAGAGAGAGCCTGAAACCTATTCGTGAAATTGATCAATAACATTTTCATTGGAAGAGGAAAATCATCCTTCTAAAAAAGTCCATTGGGGCCTTAGAAGTTGATACTGACTCTTATCTTCCTATTTTTCTTCCCAACTAGAAGGATATTATCCAGCCATTTGGGGTACTGAACTTCCTTCATGATGATGGATTTAATAGTCTTATCAACTTTGGCCTCAACCATGGAACCATGTGAGGGGTTCATTTTCTTGGAAGGTTGGTTGAACCTATGATGAATCACCATGAGATTAAGACTGTGGAAGATGATCTGAGAGTTTAGCCTCAACATCTCATAAAAAACCAGAAACATAAATCATGATGTTGCATCAGGAAATCCATGTACATTTACTATTCCTCTAGAGTCATAGCAGCACTGATAAGCATATTACTTGGATCTGTCTCAGTGCTAAGACTCACATGAACAAACTCAACAATGGTTATGGAGATGACCACTTTAAATGAGGGAGGAGAATCTTTCAAATCTTCCTTGTCATCTGAGGTTATGGAATTAGTGGGAGGAGATGGATCATACGGGCCAATTGAGTCTGGTGGAGCACCAATTCCTGGTTAAGAAGATGTTGAATCATTACTAGGGTACTTCTAATCTTCTAAAACCATGGATATAGAGGTTTTGGAACCAATATCATCAGAAATTCAACCATGATGTTCATTCTTAATATCAAAGTAATTTTTGTGGGTAGGCTTCAATCGATTCAACCTAGCTTAGTGAAACAAGCATTTATAATGTACAATAGTATCCATGGAGTGAACATCTCAGAATCTCAAAGGGGTAGGGGAATTTGGATTCACCAAGTCCTAGTCTATGTAAAAGTATGAGTTACTCTCCAACATTCCTTGTACTTAGGGAAACATAGCCCCTTCCTCTCAGAAATGACAAAGAAACCACCCAAGTCTGATGTCATGGATTCTAACCAGTGAATCCGGAGAACAAAAGAATCATCAATATATTTCTTTGGAATGGATGAAATGATGGTGTGCTCATAATTATTGGTATAAACATGCTTTTCCTTACTCTTGTAATAGTCTTCAACTTTATAAGGGGATTTATGGGAGCCTAAGGGAGATATTTCACCTTGAAGCACGCCAACTCTACCATTGAGGGAGTAATTGAGGAATTGTTGATACAATTATGGTACTGCTGCATGCATATGTATTTGGGATTTAACTGTCGATCCATTGTAGGAGATATACTATGAGAAAACCATGAATTTAGTGTTTGTTTCTAATCCACCAAACTCGGTCTTCAAGTAAACCACACCACATATCCTTGGATCAGTCCTATCATAACCCTAAATTTTAATGTCAATGGGACTCAAGTCAAATTTAGTCAGTGCCATATTATAAAGTGTCTGATTTAGGATGAGATTGATCCTAGAACCCATTTCCACCATGCGGTGGAGGATTTCCACACCATTAAACTGGAATGTGATGTACAATGAGAGAGTATTCCCCAACACAAGAGTACTTCATAATATATAGATAATGAGATAATAGCGTGTAATTCTTCATTCTCAACCTCTTCATCATAAAAGGTATCTACAACCACTAACTCCACTTCAAAATGGACAGGGGTATTCAAGGTTTTCATGAGATCCTCACACATATTTTATGGCAGGTTGAGGGAATAATGAATCATAATCCTAGAAGGTATGATGGCATGGTGCTTCAAAACATCATTCCTCCATTCCAGATTTATGTTAATACTAGTAGGGGTTCACTCTTTTGTTGGTGGCATAGTGAGTTTTGATGGATAAACCACTAAATTTTGGATGGTGTTAGAGATATCTTGCTACTCAACAATGAAAATTTCTAGAATCTATACTTTATAACTATAAGATAATTGAGGCTTGGATTTAGCTAGACATAGTCGATCATGATGCAGCTATGGCAGTTCTGACCTGTCAGTTAGCACTATCAACTATGACGATGTGTCTAATGGAGCAGGTTGGGAAGAATATGGTTGTCGATATCTACACATAATGTATTGCCTGGTATTAGTATCATGCATGACTTGGCTTGAAGCACTAACAAAAGTATTTGACTGGTTTTCATGTCCTTGATAACCTCCTTGGTAGCATCAAACATAGTCAGTCATGGGACTTTCTAGATATTCCTCATCGTTAGGAACTGTGATGTGATCCACTAACTCAATAATGTTCATGGAGGCATACTCAATAATGTTCTTTCCCTTGCGTCGTCAGTGTCTACTCCTCTAATACATAAAAGGCTGTGAGGTGGATGTAGAAGTGGTAGACGAGGTTGGCATGATAACGTCATGAGGTTCATACTAGCCTAAGCACGAAAAAATGTTGTCATGGGAATGAGATACTACTCTACGATCTAACCAGTCATCATACATCTGAGTCCCATAGTTGGAAACATGTTTCCATTCATCTGAACCCTCATTGCCATTATTTGTTTCAGTGAAGATGTGTGCCACTTGTTCCAGGAAATTTCCCAATTTGACCAAGACATTTTCCACTTGGCCCTATACTCAATCCATGAACACATAACATTGTTTAATTGTATGTCCAAGGATCCTTAGGTAAAGAAAATGTTTGGGGAGATCAGTATGCTCAGCTTGATAGAGATTCTTTCACCCTGGTAGCTTTATAATTCCATATTCTAGGGTACTATGGAAATAACCAAGAACCTATGAATATTTGAATTAATAGGTCTAGTTTCTCATGTCTAGGAATGGAATACTAAGATACTTTCCTTGATAAGGGGTTGGATCCTGAATAGGGTCTGGAGACACATTTTATTATCTAGGTGGCTACACTTGGAGAGGCAGTGTTTGTTGATTATGCAGTGGATGAGTCTACGATTGATGTGGAATTTTCATTACTCAACAGGGTTCTATTAGTGTAGGGGGAATAAATCTAGTGGCTTTGGGACCTCTACCTTCATAGCAGCTGTAGTCTCTGCATTGGTAGTTCTTCTTGCATGATATGGGAGAGGCAATGAACATGTTTTCTTGGCCTACTATAAGGCTTCCTCCCAGGGCCAGGTCTTGTAAGAGAAATCCTAGAACCTACCTGGGAAGTTCTAAGTGATTCAGGTAGGGACTAGCTCAGTCTTGATGACCCGCACACACATCATTAGTAGTTTTTTGTGTTAGTGTAATATCAAGTGAATACATGATGTATTTCCAATGGGTGATAAAGTTGACGACAAGATCATCATGAAGTTTCTTACACTTGAAAAGGTTAGTAATGCTTGTATTGTGCACGGTGGAGATAAACTGGTAGAAGAAATTTCTAAGAATAGCTTCCCAACTAGTGATTGACCAAATAGGAAATTGGTTATACCAGGAAAATTCATTCCCTTCCAATGTCTGAATGAAACATCGGTGCTTGGTGAAATCCTATTTCTCTTGGTTTCCCAACATAGGCCCACACCTCAATATGTTGTAGGATGAATGTTATAGTGGCCAACTATCTCGTTGAATGGGGGAAAATATAGGGTTTCAAATATCTAGGGGTTCTTGCATATCAACTACCAATGTTGGTTATGACTTGCCATCATGTGGGATTTCCACATGTCATGTCTCATGGAATTCAAGGAAAGTAGTGGGGGAAGCTATTAAATCATCATTTTGGGGGTTCCTATATTTAAGAGGATTCCTAACCACTAGTTTTTTGAAAAACTCATCAATGGTGGCTCATAGAGTGGCTTGATTCGGGTCTCCTAGAAGGTTATCATGCTGCATGGCTGGATTCGGCAACTCATATCATGGCCGATTTCAATAAACTCCCTCCTTTTCTATGTTGGGATGTGAAGTATCATTGGACTCAACTGGGAAAAACTGGCTAATTAGGACTTGTGGATTCCCTTAATGGGGAGTAATAGGATCTTTTCGAGGAGCGCCATAATCTGGGTGCTGCTCAACAATGAGGTCATCGATGATCCCCTTCTTATCAGCGACTTGCTGGAGCAAAGTGGTGATTGTGGGATCAACATTTATCATCTGTGTAATATAAAGTGGATCAGAAATCTTGAGAGGTCCTTTTACCTTATTGTTATTTAAACCGGAAGGAAGTAATGTGAAGGGATACCCTTGGTCAACTGGCTACCATTTATGGTTAGTGCAGACAGCTATATGAGGGTCTACATAATGTTGCACTACTCCAAGGGGTGGGTTGTCTCTATTGAAAACTGATTCAATGCCCATGTACTTGTAAAATTCAGGAACAACCATAATCAATGTAACAATACGTAGATGAAATTTCTCAATATCAACTGATATGTCCAATTGTTGCATGATTGAGATGAAGTGAAGAGAATCATACTCTCCCCATCCCCTGATCTTAATGTGAAGAGATGTATCTCCCATGATTTCTGGAGCACTATGTGTCTCTTTAAGCATCTCTATTGGAGGGTCTAGTGGTACCTAGATGACGCATGGTGCGGATCCATTGGGAGTGATACCAACTCATCCTTGCAACACTACTAGTCAACATGGTCGATGTGCACCTAGATTCAAGTGTTGACCAACTTATGGCCACAAAGTCGATGTAACATTATCTAGATAGTCTAATGGAAACATGAAACCTGACCCTAAGTGAGGTAATCTATAATATTGATGTCAGAAGTTACATTCAGCTATAATTACACTGACAACTAGTCCATAACTAGAGTCTCCCATATGATTTCTTACTCAGAATTTGGTCCCTTCTCTTGGTTGGCCTAAGCTTCAATCAGTGCTTTCTGAGTTATTGGTAGTGGAAATAATGTGGATTGTTGTGGTGGTTGGATGGACGGTAGAGAAGTCTCTACTTGATTCGACTATTTTCTTCATACTATAGAATCTCTTGGGGGTAGCTCCAACCACATCATAATGTCCTTGTTTGAATGGGTACTCACCACTGCCTTATTTCTGAGGGAAGCAACACCCTTTGGAGGGTTAACTGGATGCTCGTCATCTATCAAATTTCTGAACAATTCCCTATGATCCTGGGTAGAGGTGTAATGTGAAACTGGTGAAGATAGAGGTTATTTCATCGTGAGACCTTAGAAGGGATTCAAGACTCCCTCCACATGCATATTCATATGTAGGGATTTAGGGATCCTTTGAATATAACCTTTTGGGGTCCTACCCCAGACTCTAATTCTATCATATGGGGTGATGGTCCCATCATTGAATTGAATTCCTCCTTATAATTGGAGAGGTGAATGAGATTGATACTAACTTAGTGCTTCCCAGAAAATTTCATTTTGCGGTGGCACTTCTCCCTTCTGCCCCTTATGGTTCTTCAAGATAGGGATGTTCTTCAGCCTAGGGAGGACTTCCATGATGGTTGGTGATATCACATGGATGACCTATGCTTTTATTAGTTCAGATATGGGGAGGGACTTCATATCAGGTTTTTTTAGAGTGGGGAGGATATCTGCTTGGACTTATGTTGGAGTGGGGAGCACCTATACTCTAGTTTTTGATGAAGCATAGAGGACATCTTCTTCAGTCTATGAGTAAATGGGGAGGACCACCATATTGATCTATATTAATAGAATGATTAGGACCTTTGTACTGCCAATCCTAAGAATTAGGAGGACCTTTTCATGAATCAAATTTGACACAGGGAGGAACTCTGTGTTGAGGAGCTAGAATACGAATAAGACCTTTATACTAGTTGATAAATTAATGTGTAGGGCCTCTAATTTTATTGGTGGGAACATGGGGAGGTACTCTTTGCTGACTTTTGATGGAGTGGGGAGTATATCCAACATAGTTGGTTGTTGAACTTGGAGGACCTCCATGTTGGAAGATGGTGAATGCATAGGGAGGACCATCGTACTGATTGTCGATGAAGCAAGGAGGACCTTCAATTTGAATGATAATGGAGAGGGGTGGACCTACACTTGATGTAGGAATGAGGAGGACCTTTGGAATAATTGGATGTGATATGGGGATGTCCTCCATATTGACAGGCGGAAATAACAAGGGGGGGACCTTCGTACGGATTTTCAAATTAGGGAGGACCTTTGCTTGAACTAGGAACTACACAAGGAGGACATTCACGCTGTTTGTGATATTGGAATGACATCCTCTTAGGTTGGTGATGGTAAAATTTGGACCTATGAACCAAAAATAATCATCATGGGTAGGCATGTAATAGTTTTTTGTGGTTCTAGTGAATGACAAAGTCAACCCAGTCTACCTGCAGCGTGACCAAGGTCTTAATACCTATAAGTCATGGATGGATCTGTGTTATTCCGTCACAAGGGTCTTGCAGAATATTCTGATGGATAGAGGGGACACATGATCCATGAAATATTGTTCTAATTTTCATTCAATCTTTTAGTCCTATTCCCAGCGTTGATGTTGTGTGGTTCATATCGTGGTCAAAAGACCAGGTGTATAGTCAAGATATTCTTTAGCCTGAAGGACCAGTTATTACTAGCACTAATGAGGCCTGGTGGGATCCCATCTCAGTGGGTCTTGGGTGGTAGTAACATAAGGGGTGACTTGGGTATCCCCCACCATCTCATGATAGTGGATATATTAATAGGAGTTCTCTGGGTTGAGAATCCCAAAGCGATTTGTTGTTAGAGTTGGGTGTAGTGCCTCCGTATGCAACTCTTGGTGGTGGCGGGGTTAGTGAGGTGATGAATCCTCCAGGACCTGGAAGACTATATGCCTTGTAGGAATAACCCACTATAACCAAAAACAATGTATGAGGGTGTTTATAACCCTCTTCAGAAGGATATATCAAGTAGATATGGGGTTGTCGGTTCCTAGTAGTCATAGTCACAGTAGATGTTGTGAAAAAGGTGGATTCGTGCACGATTTAAGCATTAAAAGTTCTCTTACCACAATTTCTTAGGTGTTGGGAAGTTTACTTCTAGTAGCTTTGGTACTGTAAAGAGGGATTATTGAACTATAAATATAGAGACAAGGATTTAAAATCCCAATGCCCTAGTGTCTTCCAATCTTCCATGGTTGGAGATAGAGATCTACACTGATTTTTTCATAGACTAGAATGCCCATAATTATTTTCCCCCATTTTCTGGTGAGTTCCATTCCATTCCAACTCTTTTCATGTTGGGTCTAGGCACTGTATATCTGGATATGGTGACATTATAATCTTCTGTTTTATTGAACACTACTAATCCACATGTTTAGGAGAAGTGATTCAAGTTAAGTTCACTATTTTTTCTGAGGCTTTTATCAGGTCACCCCTCTATGTGTGTTAATGTGCATTGGAATGCATTGTTACCCCACATTACATCTTTCCAAAGGTGGGATACTTTCATTAATTTCAACAATGATGTCTACTCCTTGATCAAAACTAGATTATGGAATATGAGTTCCTTCTTCTATGGACCCCCTTGGAATTTTCACCTTGTTCATGTGTCCCTCGTAGAGTTAATTCATTTTCATGGACTTATTCCTGCCACCATATCTTTTTAGACACTAGTTAATTACACTACTTATTTTTGGAAATTCCAGTTAGTCTTGACTGGTATGAAACATTCAGTTAGGAGAGTAGTCACATTGGGAATCTCTGGTGTGTCTGGACTCTAGGAACATTGGTCACCTGTGTTCTTCCCTATAAGAGGACATATCATGGAGGCATCTTGGGTGTGGAACCCTGAACATCTCCTATTGATCATGAGGTATCTAATTCGTAAGGCGCATATATTCCAAGGCATTAAAATTAGGTATCCCATGTTTATAATGAGGTATCTTACACCATGGGTGCATATCTTCCTTGGATTTTTACTTAGGAAACACATATTTTGAATGAGGTATATACTTCAGTCACAAGTTTAACATATTGTGGAGAAGGATAAAGAATATGTAGTTTAGATGGATCAGTGCTTGACTTTAATGTCTTGTGAAGATGAAGTGTGTTTACATAAGAGGGAATATGTCACAGTATGATGATATATACCTAAGAAGGAGCACTGTGATGTTTTTCTAGATGGATGGATTAGAACACCCTCTAAAGGAAAATACAAGAGGTGTTTCCCAGAAAGGGATGGCGCCACACTAAGAAGGTTGATTAGAAAACCCCTGGAAGTGGATCCAAGATGTGTGTCCCTATGAATGAGAACCTTGTATTACCATGGGTCGGGATTGAACCTCAGGGAGGAATCCTACATACCCTACATTGGAGGTATGGATCAGAACCCAAGTAGTTCGATCCACAATTTAAGGTAGTGTGGTAGGAAATGTTCATATAGTTTAATGTCATGTGGCAACCACACTCGCATTGTTAAGAGAGAATATACTAGGGATGGTGTGGGGCTTACACATGAAAGATATCCTTCGTAAGAGAATTTATCTTGATTAGAGTTTGTGTGGGGATTGCATATAGAGAAGCCTGATAGACCTATAAGAGATGTATCCTCTTTGGGTAGTGGAATGATCTTACTAGGGATGTGGCCTATGGGAGATCACGATATATGTGGATGTTGGTTTTGGACCTTAGGGATTCTTTCTATGGATCCCGATTAATTGGGAATGAAAGACAACACCGTTCGAAATGGGTTTGTGCTTATACTTAAGAAAGAGGTCCATATGATCATGTGATTGGGAAGACATCAAAGTTAGTATTAACCTATAATTCCAAGTGATTCATGATTGGAGTGAGAGAAAATAGGAATTAGTAGACCTGAGGATCATATCGTGAAATAATTGGAAACAAGATATAGTGAGGTGCTTACGCATGGGTGCTTTCCAAGGAGGATGTTATTCAATATGAAGAGGATATCATACAATGTGTAGAGTATATCATTCCCTATGAGGGTATGTGGTGTGGATTCCATCCCATGCCACTCACACACGAATCATCCTATTCTTATAGCATATGATAAGGGAAAAATTTAACATTATGTATTGAGGACGTTGGTTATAGGATGTTTTATGTATTACAACTAAGATGTGGGGGATTACTTATTACTTATTGGGATTTCATAACTGCAACTCATGCACATATAATAGGGTATGGATTTTGAAATTATTGGTTGTAATGATAAGAGGAGTGTTTAATCACGAGGTCCATGTTAGTAAGCCTGTAATGATAAGAAAAATCCATTATCATATGTAATCTGGGAATAATAAGGTAAGTGGGAGTCTTGGGAAACACTTGAAGTGTAGTGGTCCACATGAATGTGTATAATAGGCCACATAGGGACTTCAAGTGTAGTTGGATCATTTCAGGATGGGTATGGTGGCTCTGGGAACTCAAACTTCATGAAAAGGTGTTAGTGGAAGGGATGCATCATGGAGATGCCTAGGAGAGGGGATTCATGAAGCTTAGAGCCTCTTAAATGGATGATTTGTGAATCTCAGGTGTATCATAGAGGTCAGGGGATTCAAAAAGGATGTAGTTTCATGATATAGGGAGACCCTACCTTAGGATGAATCCCTTTCTAAAGAAAGGAGTGCTTCACGAAGGATGAAAGATTCAAAGAGCCTCAAGTGCCTAATAAATCCTTATTCCTTCACGAATGGTGCAAGACTTCAAGAAAGGAATCTCCACCTATAGTGGGGGATTTCAAGGACACATAAAATTGGTTTTCTCGATTCCCAAGAACCGTGGATGATCCATTTTGATCAGTTTCATGATGCTCAGTGGGGTTAAAAAATTGGGGGCAATTCAGAAGCTGAAGGGTCAGATAACCATACCCTAAAGGTTGGAATGATGGGATTATTTATATTCAAGGGGTTTCCAAAATCCAAGAAGTAGTTCATGAAGTAATTTTTTTCTTTTTGAATGGGGGGTGGCTCTATTGGACTTATGAAGAACACCATAAATCCTTCACGCGGTAGCAGAGCACTGTTGGATTCTTAAAAGACACCATCAAGGATTCACATATTCTCTAAAGGGGATTATCATCTAGGGATCTTCTCAAGATCTAGTCATTCATGAATTAGAAGGGTTTCACAAAGAAGACTATTAAGATGGGTTTTTTGATCATTTTGGATTGGATTTTCTCTGATATGACCATTTCTTCCTTGACTATTCCGATATTTTGAATTTTTATGCCAAAAATAGTTTACTTCATTTTATGGAGATCCATGTTATAGTATGTTTTAAGAGAAAATATGATCAATGTTTTCACATGTTTTTAATGTGATATTATGAGCTACATTATGCTATATGGGGATAATTGTTTAATCAAATCATTTATATTTTTTGGTTTTGAATTTCATCATACAGATTAAGGATGAGTCTTAAGGCTAACTATTTATTTAATGTTAAAAGTTGAACATTGGGGGTTATTTTTGAGGTTTTATGGATTAATGTATTATATTTATCGATTTTGGATAAATCATTCTATCAATTTTGGTTTTGATAAACATTTTGAAAATTAAGGAATGGATTGTAAAGATTCTATGTATATTTTGATACATTAAAAATAAATTTTAGAGTATCATGAATGAAACATTCGTCTTGAATATTTATTTTATAGAATAAGATATTAAGTGGAAATTCATCAGAAGCATAACAAAAGGATTAAATTTTTCTTTTGAAAAGGAAACAAATAAATTAAGTAAATTTTATCATGTTCTCCATCATAATAGTAAAATAATCTCGTAACATTAGGTAAATGATGATGAAATAAAAAATTTACCCTTTTACCTATATTTCTAATGAGTTAATTCCCTTTCAACCACTCCCCGATTTATTGTTTTGTGGTCATTAAACTTCTCTTTATCATGTCCTCTATCAAACTATATTATTTATTGGATGTTATTTCCCCCTCCATGTCTATATTATAACTTATCACAAATGATATTTTTATTTGGGAACCCAAATATGTGAAATTACTAGTAACTATTATTTTTCTCACTTCTCATATTCAAAAGTGTTTTTAATATACCTTTGTACAATGCGTGTATACAAAAATTGTACTTTAAAATATTGAACCTGTAATGACTGAAATACATTTCAACGAAAGTAAATTATATAAGGATTTATAATTTAACATAATGAAAATGTAGTTTAAAAAAATAATATTCAAGAGAGAGTTCTTAATATAATACACTAAGAATTAAGGGAATTGAAATATATTATAAAAATTCTATTATTTAAATATCACTGTTAATACCTAGAAGTATAATTGGAAACTATGAATATGTTTAAAGTAATTAAAAAATATATTTACAATGGTTCTACTAAATTTAAATTTATTGATGAATTTTTAGTAAAAAATCACTAAATTTTTAGTGAGGTTATTTTATCCCTCAAAAATGCATTTTCATTAATAATTATTTCATTCCATTTTTTGGATTAAAATTATAATAAGTTTTTATCATATTTATAAACGTTATGTCAATAAATTAATACTATTTTTTAAAATAGGATAGGTATGATGTCGTATGGTTTAAAATTAGCCCCTATTCCATTTATGATCCAATTTTCACCTTATATGTAAAATTATACCCTTTAACACTGAAAAAGTCATTTTCATGGTTAAGGATAAAATTGGATAACCAATGTGTTACACCAAAAGTAAAGGTTTAAAATGTTATCTATACCTATTAAAATTTGACTAGATTATTATTTTTAAACTGAAATTTACTTATCATAAAATAAATTTCATATTGGAACCAATTAAAATAGTTTCGACACATATTATATAATAAAATATCATTTATTTCTAAAAATTCCATTAACAATATTTTATAATAAATAACATTTTTTTAAATTTCATAAAAATATTATAATCGTTAATCTGAATTTTTATGTTTAATAATATCAACCATATAACATTTAAGAAAAAATTTTCCAATAATATTATATTTAATATCCCCTAAATAGTAAAAAACACTTATATCGCAGTTATCATTGAAAGGATCAACGAGGGGTAAAAACTAAGAGATAAGGGAAAAGACAAAACCAAAAAATTTCTACATTTTATTGTATTAAATTATTAAAAATAATAAAATATTATTACCATATTATATAAATATGGAGAATTTTTTTGGATAAATTTTATTTATATCATTTATTTCTATATGTTCGTTTCTTATCAAAATTCCAACCCTAGTTTCCTTAATAAGAGATCTAAATGAGGACTCCCTATGATATGACAATCGTCTTAACCAAGATCTTTTGTTTTACATCATCATTTATCACATTAAATTATGTAATAAAAATTAAAATATATTAACACCAATATAATCCATATACTATGATGATATTATTTTTAAGTAATAACACTTATCCACATCATTCAACATCGAATGGGTAAAAATATCACAGATGTGTATAGGAACTACCACCTCAAAAACCTATTTAATGTATTTTACTTCAACACATAACTTGGATAGTACTAATTCTAGAATTTATAAATATATATGGCATTTATGATAGAATTATTATTTTATAATTTTAATACCATTTCAACCTTATTACCTTCATATCCATTGGAAAATGGTAATGTCCGGTGTGCTAACATGTGGACTACAACCTATAAGAAGTAATGTGATTTATTTTTTATTTTTTATTCACATGGAAAATAATTGATTTAATAAATATATAATATATGTAGGATATTAAAATATACTTAAAATGTGAATTATTATTTATCTTTATTTTTCCCTATCTATCAAAAAGTGAAAACTACATTTATGGGTACTTGTGTCCTACCGTCTCCATGAACGGTGTACTTCAGTTTTATATCTATATATTTCATGGATGACTATAAATATCAATACATTAAAATATTATGCTATTAATATAATTAATACAATTATTATTATGACATAACCATGAGAATTATTCATAGATCAAAACTATCAAACTGAAACATACTTGAAAAATGTGACAATTAACACTTTGAAACAATGATTATATTAAATAATTATTAATAAATTTGTATTGAAATATTATAAGTAGAGACTATATAATACTATATTTTTTATGGTTATATTATATAATTACTATAAATTTCAATTTGTTATACAAGATCATAAATAATGTTCAAAAAATTAAAAGGGTGATGTAAGGAGTTTTTCAACTCAATTTTAATTCATTAGGTTATACAAGTACATCATTTAGAATGTTGAGTTATAATTTATACTAAAATAAACGTGGATCTTATTATGTTTTATTTCAACTAGTTTTTTTTGTATTAAATTATTTTACACAAAATTTCCGCACTGACTTATTATCACTTCAATGGTATCATCTTTTAAATGGATTTCATGGAAATTACTACTCCTTTGAATTTTGTTTTATTGTGAACCTCTTTTGATTTTTTGGGGAATATATTACCACTTTATTTTATTAAACATGAATACATATTCATTTTTATTAAATAATGTTTTTATTTAATTTTATAACTACAAGGTATTAAAATTTAAATATTTCCAAAGAGGTAAAAATTTATATTACAATAAAATTTTGGGGAATTTCATATAATTATTCTGGAAAGAATATTGTAATTTATCCATCATAAAGTCAATATATTTTATTATACTCTAGGTATTTAATTATTCTATATAATTTATTCCAACAGTTCATGTCTTTGTTAACTGAGTCATATAATAAAATATTGAAAATTAAATTCAATCTTATTTCACTTTTTATCAGGTATATTTTTCTTGCTTGACTATATTTCTCAACTTTTCTACTAAGATCCATTTTATTTACTCAAATTATATATTAGTGAAATTTTATATTATAATTTAATTTTTAAATGGTTAAAAATTAATCTTTAAATTGTTTCTTCAAGATTCATCATCAAATTTCTTGAAAAAAAGTCAAATGTAATGTTTCTTTTTTAACTTATAAAGTGTTAATAGACTTTCCCACTACCATAAATGTTTTTTGATAGTTACCTTTATCAAAAAGTTATCAATGGTTTTAAAAATAAATCTCTTTAATGTAAACATAATTTAATGATTCATTTCCTTTTTTTCTCTAAATGTAAAAAAATTATTATAAACACTATATTTCTGATGAATTGATTTTTGACTTTTATCTATTATTATTTTGTGGCCATTAAATTTATCTTCAAAAATTAAATTTATTTCTATCATCATTCACTGGACATTAAATTTATTTGAATTATTATAAATTTTTCTATCATGGAAATGATTATTTTTAAAACATTATAAAATTTCTACATGTGGTATTTTACTATAAAATATTTTTGATTCACTAAAGAACTATTAATATTTTATATTTATTTCTCAATGAAAATATTTATTGATAATTAATATTGTTTATGAATTAAATTGATTATTAATTATATGAATAATGCATTAGACATGTAGTGACATGTGACCCTTATTTATATATATATCCTTGTGAAGCATCAATAGGCCTCATGAGACTAATTTGTTGGATAGACTTATTTAGTGGGTTTTTATTGTATATAATTACCCATAAATTAGAAAAAATTTTAATAAGTATTTGACATTAAATATATAATTATTTATGAGACCATGAAATCCTATATTATTAATTTATTTTATTGAATTTTTATTATTAATATCAATTAGATTATTATATTGATAGTGTCCATGGATACATTTTGTGCTCAAGTTATTGATTAAATGGTATGTGTTTTCAATTATCTACCTTTATATATTAACTATGAATTATTAAATCAAGATATCATCCACAGTATGTTACCATTACTTATCATTTTATCTCACTGATATAATATGTTTCCATTTCCCCTGGATGCCACTTTGTTTACTATGAATGATATGCAATGATATGAAATTAGGAAGAATGTTTTTTTGAAAAAGAAAATTGTGTTATATTTATAAAGGATAACCATAGTATAAATCAATACATGCAAGAGTATTACAATGAATGTTTTGGTTATAATTAATTTCATATACATATCTCTTCTTGAAAAACACAATTTTACATGAGACACCTGATGCATTTTTTTCAATCATGGAAAATTTAATAAATACTAGACATAAGATTTAAAATGAAATAAGAAAATATTGGAAGTGCACCTAATTCATAATTAAGAAAAATGAAGATGTGAACTTTTTTATTTAATTGAGAATTTATTAAACCATTGTAGAGAATTAATTTTTTAGTTCACCAGTTTTCCTAAAGAATAGAGGGGATCAACATGATAAATTATGTGCTAATTATGTAAAGGATAAATGATTCCTTTACCAAGCTATCATAAGATTAAGAGGAATAATTTTCATGTTCTTATTCTGGAGAACCCGAAAAAAACCATGATATTTCATAGATCACATGAATGAATAATAATACACATGAAATAACACATAGATGAGGATATACAATATCATTTCATATTATGTGTTAATATTTTTTGGGACATTTCTTTGATAATATTCTTTCATAAAGATTCAATTGTATAAATTTCTTGTTATCATTGTGTAGTGGATGGGTATGTACCAAACTCAATGAAGATGCCCATATTTTTCACTGATATAATATATGTAATGGTTCTACAATGTGAGGTGAATAATTGAGAAACCATGTGGTGATATTTTATGTTTCCATGAACTCGTAGATTACATTCACGAGTAGTGTTCTTTCTTGAGATAGTGTGGTTTAAGTGCAAATTATATGCAATGGGAAGTTAGGTTCCATATGTGTTCATGAATCATTAAGATATTAAGGTATTTTCAACTATATGAGTATCGAGGAGTTATAAACTGTATTAAAATAAACACTAAGATCAAAGACCATGTAAAAGTCATTTCATTCTTTAGAATTTTTATGTTATAAATATGGGTTGATATAATGATATTATTTTATTATGATTCATGACAAATATCATAGTACTATGATATATGAATATATTTCACTAAGAAATATTGATTCATGATAAAAATAATGTATTCATTAAAGTAATGCATATTATATTTTCCTTTGGGGATTATTTTAAATACAAAATATAATTAGGTATAAATTCATGACATTCTTATATTTCTTGAATATGGTTATCCTCAAAGACTTTAAGTAGTTTAATTGATAATTATGATAGAGTTTTAATTACTTAGTGATCATTATAAATATATTTAAAAGAAGGGTTACAAGTGTTATGAATATTAATTTTTTTGGAAATTATGTTTAACCAATATTTGAGGAGACGTGATGAAAATTAGGTTGAATAAATTCTATAATAGTGATTTACTAATTGTATTTCAAGAGAACATGAAATAAAATGTTATGAAAAAAAAATTCTAGTTATTAATGATTTTTATCTATGAATATAAATTTTGGCTAGTGACGAAGATAAAATCATATTGGAGATTGATATAGAGGATCCTTCAATATTTATGATTATGAAGTAATAAAAACAAATTCATATAGGCTAAGACAATAATGCTTCCAAGAGATCATGAGTGTTTAATATGAATAAAAAGATATATAAAGGAAATAAACTGATGATAGTGTTCTTGTCAATTGAATTTTATCGAGAATCATGGAGAATAAGATCTATTGTGATTCAAACTAGAAATGATATTGAGTAAAGAAAAAGGAAAACGTGTGTGATTTTTTTTTGATTAGATAAAATTAGTTGAAAACATGTTACTTTGTAAAGTAGTTGTTGATTCCGACCAAATGAGTATCGGTAAATTCTCAAAAGAAGAAATAAATTGATATGGGTATTATTTTTCCCGCAAATTAATGAATGATAAAGGTGGACCATATCACATGGATCATGTTAACCCCTTGGAGACACATCATCACATGACTAGAAGATGGACACATGGATGATCATGTGAAATTAATAACCTCTGGGAGATCCTATGAATCCCCTTTTAACAAGTTCTTCTACTTTTATAAGGGTTCCTCAGACAACTGGGAGTCACGTGGTGATAGCTGGATAAGCTTCCCCAGGCCACGCGGCTTTTCAACCAGTGTAAACCTGACAAACCCTCTAGAAATACTTCAAAAATAGGAGGAAAATATCTAAAAACTGGGAGCCTCTTGCAGTTTTAAAATTCATGCGACACATAACTGATAAGGAGAATGATTGTCCTCAGAAACATTCAAGAAAACACTTGATATCCCCAACTTATATAAAATAAACAAAGTAAATAAATAGGGAGGATGTAGAACCATTTTACGGTCATAAATGTTATGCGATGTGTCCATAGAGGTTCTCAGGACAATGAAATACCACCGATGACATGTTCGGGTCATCTTCCGAAAGCCCATTGGCATGTAATCCTCATCAAGTGAAGGAAAATGGACATGTTTAAATGACCTCGTGCTCCACTTTTGGATCCATACGGATAAACAAATAGAATTTTCCATGCAATTATCATGCATGTCCACAAAACCTCTTATTGGTAATGGGACACATCTCCAAGAGTTTATGTCATTATCCTCGACAACACCCAAGAAAACTCACAAAATCATCAAAATTTGTAAAATAAAATAGTGGAAATAAATATTGGAGGAAGCATTAGCCTCTCATCGTTTTAAAACTCACGCGACATGCCTAGGATGGTCAAAAATTGGACTCAAAAGACCCCCTGACAATCCAAACTAATATCACTAAGTCCCCTAATAAAGTCATAATTGTCTCATTGAATTTCCAAGATTAGTCCCCAAATATAACATTAAATCCTTTCAGAACACACCCTAATCTCATAAAGGCCCTTGGACATGTCGGAAAAAAACAATTTGTTGCAAAAAAATCTCTCTAGGCATCACTGAAGCATTTTTGGGTTGGTTGTGTTTGTTGACAAAGCGGGCCTCGATGTTTTGTTTGTTGATAGGTTGGGTTTCTAAGTTCATTTTGTTGACAAAGGGGGAATCCATAGTGACTTTTTGGGTTCAAGTGATGTTTTTGACAATACAATATTGATAGAAGAAGCTCGAAAAAGTAATTGACACTCTGGAGGTGGTATAAAAAGAGTAGATACAAGGTGGCGTAGTTTTCTAGCATTTGCCAAATTTTTGGGCATGAAAATAAGAAAATGGAGAGATGTGTTTTTTGAAAAGGAATATGCGTGAAATACTGGTGTGGTGTGTGAAATAGAGGAATGATTTTTTTTCTCAAGAGTCATTTTTAGATCATAAGATCAAAAATTGGAAAATGTGTGAGGCGTACGAAATATTGTAGTAGTGCGCGAAATGTTGTGTTGAGCGGAAGATGTGTTTTTCATGCTCGAAAAGGATTATGCGCTCAATGAGGATTTTTTTGAAAAGCTATAATTTTTTACTATAAATAAGAGGTGACCCCCCTCATTTGAGGAAGCTCAAGACATATAGAAAATACGAGATTTTTTGTGCGTAAAAAATACACGAAGGGAGTTGCGTGAAAAATTTGGTGCCGCACGTAAAAATTGAGGCTGCTCGTAAAAGTTAACATTGTGCATAAAATGAAGGTTGGGCGGAATTTATGAGTCTTCACAGAAAGTGGAGTTGGTATTGCACGCAAAAAAGAGATATTTTGCTTGCAAGGCCAGGGAATTATGCGCAAGACACAGTAAGGGATACGTGTAAAATTTGAGGTTTCCTAGTTCAATTCTATGCTAAAATAGTGTTCATCTATGGATGAAATTAAAACATCAATAGAGAATATACATATATGTGATGATTTAGGTATTTATTCAATAGAGGAGACCTAGAGGTCTATAAATTGTGAGTGGATCTTCTGAAGATGCAGTGAGCACACTTCAGTTGACAGATCAAGAAGATTTCATATTGTGAGCGGTTGTAAATGAGAAGTGAGAGTGAGTCCACTTCAAATATTGAAAACAGTCATGAAATTATAGTGGATTTGGTACATCAGCACATTTCCTGTTTATTCTCATTGGATGGAGCATAGTGAGGGTGAACCAAGTAAAAATTGTTGTTTCCTGTGCCTGATTTAATTTCTGTTTATATTTTTCTACGAGAAAGAGATTGAAAGGAGTTTTTCTTAACAACAAAAAATGATTCAAAGGGGAAGAGGATTAAATTTTTCATACCCTGATTCACCTCACCTCTCAGGGTATTTGGCCTTATGGGAGTAACAATATGAATGTCCCTCAAAATGTACACATTATTAAACAAAACTTCTTTAATTGGAAATAATCTAATAAATGAGGCATTGATGGGATGGTCTTACAGTCACAGAAAGACATGTGACACCACCAGAGTAATTAACTATAGGACCTTCTGAATAAGCGTGATGTTGAGACCCTCCAACCAACTCCACACTAGAGACATGTGATATGAACTATGAAAATTAGTGAACAACTAGGGTGAAGAGGCCTACAAATCCTCAATCACATCCTCGAAGAAGAGTTTGGACTTTTGTTTCAAGATGCACAAGCACACCCAAGAACTAGAGAGGATTTCTCCGAGTGGTTGATTTCACGACTGGAAATTATTCCCATCCTGTAAGATATAGGGAACTACCGGAGTGATCATGAAACATGAATGAATAATTTCATGTGATCACTCATAGATCATGATATGGACTTATGGAAGCCCAAACAAATAAAATCCCACATATCTATTAGATCATTTGAGACATAAAATAAGAAAACACTAAAAAAATATAAGACACTCAAAATAAAAGGTAGGAACAAAGACAATGAGATATGAGGCTTACACTGATTCTCATTCACTTTAAGTGACCCCCACCCCCCCAAGACAGGTGAAAACACCCGGAATAGTCTATTAGAACTCATAGCGCTCCCTGAGAATACTATATAGATCACAAAAAGTCCTCTAGAACTTGTAAAAAAAGTTTCATTCCACCCTAGGGCATACCACCTTAGTCTCGTGAATCCATGAAATATTTCTATACAAACCTATTGGATACCTTCAAACTTGTAACCTAAATCATATAACGACACCAAAACATGTTAGCTGAATCTCACAGGAGTACCTGGACATGTTAAGAAAACAATCAAGGCACATCGAGAGGATAATCACAAACATGATAAGTATACAAGCAGTCCAAGTAAAAAAGGCAATCCATTCACTATATTACCTTGTTCATCATCAATGTGTTAGACTCAACCAATAAAATAATAAGATATTTCAAGATTATAAGGTAAGAATCAGTTTGTAGTCCCCAATAAAAGGAACTATGGGAAATCTGATTCCATCTATAAACATGATATGTAGGATTCCTTCCTATGTCCTGACCTCTATATCAGACCTTCAAAGGGACGTCTTATTATATAATCCCTATGTCTATAAGTGATGACACTAATCATTTCACATCCCTTGTTTCTCACACAGAGCATAGAACACATGGTCATAGAGATCTGCAAGAATCATATCATTTTCACCATAAGCCTCTATTAAGTATAGGGTAACATAATTGTGTATGCCCTGATCAACTAAACTATGACAACTCAGATTCTTGTCCTAACAATGATACATAAGACTCCAATTTAAGGCATTTTCTATTTATTAAATCATCTCTAGGGTTGTACCAAAAAATAAGCCTCATATATATATATATATATACATAAGGAATGATTACTTGTTATACCTTGTTTCTCACACTGATCATAGATCACGTGAGCTTAGGGAGTTGAAATAGTCATATCATTTTCATCATGAATCTCGAACCAATAGTTCAACCTCAATGTATAATCCCCGATGAGTAGCATGATACATTCGCCTCTATACAAGGGAATCTATCTTGGGGCTAGTACCAAGGGCATGAATTAACTATGAGAACTCTGATTCCAATGATATCCAGGATACATAGGATGCCTTTATAAGACTTGAGCTCAAATAGGAATCCACTTAGGTGTATGTCCCATCATGTATTTGAAATTTCGACCATCGAGAACAAATAATTACCATTGGATGACCATTCCACCTCATCCGTTAGTTGACTGAGAAACCAAATTAACTAAGAAGACTCTAATTCATTCCATGATCATGATGCGTAGGATGTCTCTTTGAGACTTGACCTTCAATAAATGGTACCTAATCTTCCACATATATATCCTTTCATCAGGATATTAAATTGCATGGGTTAAAAGACCAATGTGGTTTTTGATTCCTAAAATAACTAGGATATGTTGGATTCCTCATAATGGCTTAATCCCCTCCTAGGAATATTAATTTCTCCCCATATGGAAGAAAATTACAAAGTACCTGGTTATATAGATTCAAAAGATAAGTGGTTTCCCATTATTGGGTAATAGATGAAGAACCTTGGATACATACAGATCGATTAACTAACCAAATCCCCTTTTACTACTTGTAAAAGGGTTTAACCTATGAATATTATGTTAGGGTAATTGGTCATGTATCCAGGTTAAAAAGGGATTCTAAAGCATAACTTAAATATAAAATTGAGCCTTATAGTGGTAAACAATTCCATCCAAAGGGCTTGATGAGACCTACCTCCCATCTTGTCGACCAATGTGTGTTCATAAGCTTCATTGGGTCTGACCCAAGATAATGTAGTTATCATCCAGCAACCATTCCGATAAATCAATAATGACTACAATACCCATTGGTTGGAAAATGGTCTCACCTGCCCGATAACATCAGTTTCATGTGGTCAACACAATGGTCTAGGAATACCATTGACAGGGTACAATCCTTTCCCTCAAAGTATCCCATGAGGATATACATGTATGGAAACAAGTAATCCCACATCACCTAGAGAAAATAGTATCTATGCTAGTAGAAATCATCACCACAACCGACCTCTTAAGGATATTATCTCTGTATCATGACAACCAACACCTTCAGTATGTGATGAAGGTGGACAAGGAAGACAAAAATGGAACCCTTATGGTTTAGAAGTCATTTAAGAGGGATCATGTCAACCACCCCCACTAGTACCATCCCAAAAATACATACCAGTCACTTGCTAAGGGTACCAACTAACACAATTCCACCCATGACACTCATACACATGATGTAAGGAAGAAAATAGGGTGAGGAAGGTTCTGGATAACCACGAGTGAAATAATATCCACCCTTCCACTGATGATATATTTTGGCATATTCTGACAGCAACTAGAAAGCATGTTCAAATCCCTTCTCACTCAGAACAAGTCAGTGGGTATATTCCTATAGAAGACATAGGGGAGGTGCATATCCCTACCCCTGTGCATGAATCCCATTGGAAATTTCTGGTGGCCCAAGGAGGGAAAAAGTGGGATCATATACCCAATTCAAACAAATATATCTTCTAGTACAAAGTGGATATGGAAAATGGGGAGGCCTATATACCTTTACACACTTCTTAAAAATGCTAATAAATCTTTGAAACAACTGACTAACTCCACTATAATATTCTGAAACTAGTAAAAATATAGGGACAAGTACATATTCATATCCCTATAGCCAGGAAATCTCAAAAATATGACAATCATGAATAAGTAGATCCTCTAGGCAAAGAGCATATTCTTTCTCCCATCCATATGGATTATTAGAATTTTTTAGTAAAGCATGACATGCCGGATAGGGATCATATCCACATTACAATATAGGCTCACCGGGTGAGAGTGGAACATGCTTCAGAAAAGGGGAAAATGCATATAGAAAAATTTCAATGGCATATAACAAAGGCCAATGATCAGGCTCATATTCCTATTCTTGTTGGGGCTCACTAAGTGGGAGGGGAACATGCCTTGGGATATGCTCATTTTTTTATCGAAAAGTCCAGTGGTGCACTCTAAAGGAAGAGGATTGTGCATATATAGCCTTCTGGCTAAGAATAACCCTATTAGAGTGACATATTCTTTGGGACACAGTTATATTTATGTTAGTGAATATTCCTTTCATATTACAACATATCAAGGAAGCCATGTGAATATTCCTACTTCCACCAATGAATGACTTCACCAACAACATTTTGAGAAAATATAGGAGGAGTTTAATATCCCTTCTCCTATTTTCTTGGATGTTCAACATATTATGATGGGAAATGAATATTTGGACTAGACTCATATTCATTCTCCAACTGAGGATCACCATGTGAGAGTGGAACATGTCTCAGGGAAGGCTCATACTTCATCCAAGAAAGACCTACGAAATATTCCAAAGGCCCTGGATCGGGATCATACCACTATTATGGAAAGGGATAACCAAGTGAGAATGGCACATGCCTCAGTATAGACTCATATTCCTATCAATAATGAGTAATCTCATTGGCATATTATAATAGATTCTTAGAAGTTGTACCACACTCCCATGTAATCATAAGGTTATAAAGAAGATCCGAAAACCATCATACACAAGTTCATATCCCTTTACAATCCTGAAAGGATGGTCTTCATATTCCGATCACGATAAAGAATGTGCCCCATATTCCTAATCTGTACAATTCTAGTTTTGTTGAGGTCATTTGAGACACATTCACAACACCATAAGGGTCCTTCAACTCTTCAACCAAATAAAAAGATGATCATTACCAGGATAGTCATCCTCATGGTAGTGTGGAGATGGATCACACATACTCTACTCCTTACATCCACCGTGGTCATCCTCCCTAAGGATATATCTCCCATAAACAAGGAAATACCCCCCCTTCCCAAACATATCTATATAGAGAGGTGTGAAAAAACTTAGATTCCTTTTTACATAGAGGTTCTAAAAACATCATGGTCAACCGTATATAGTTCCCCAACAACTTCAAACAACAGTCCACTCTAGTCATCAGGAAACCCTCAGAATCAACTCCTGTGGTCTGATGAGGTGGAGGCATGTTAGTTTGATGAAGATGAAGTTGAAAATGACATATAGAGAGATTTATATAGAAAAAAACTCCTTATCATGTTTTGGCCCCTTGCGACTTCTGACTATGAGGTCAAATATGTGGTAGAAAATGAGTTCATGCCTTATATACACAAGAATAAATTGGGATACTCATTAGAAAATGAAGGCTAGGCACATCCCTTATCTATGATATTAGGGTCACTTTCAGAACATCAGGATAATTCATTGTTAGCTAGACTTGGCTTATATCTCCTTAGATCAAGATTCAAAACTGAAAAAACACAACACAAATCTACAACACGGTTGCAACCATTGCATCAAAAATCTTTTGAAGTAGATATCAAAAGCTACGTCATGCATCTATATTCATGGATGGAGAAATTATAGAGAGTTACGCTTCACCATACCACTATCATAGAAGAATCTCTCAAACATAGTTCCATGCAGTGTCATAGCCTCCAGTGAAATTAGAGGACTGAGTAACACTCATTCCAGTTGCTCACTACAAAAAAATTACCCTCTTCAATGGTTCCCAGAAATCACGAACAAAGGGAGGAGATGGCCAGAAGATCTTTGAACTCGGACCCTCAATGAAAGGAAAATTATTTTCAGACATGAGGACTGATTTTTCAATCAACCAGGAAACTTACCATATAGAATGATTCCCATTATGGGTTGGCTTCACACCCATCTCCTACATGAGCACAACTATGCCTCATCAAATGGGTCTAAGTAGTTGTTTCCTTAGCAGCTGTCTAGGAGAAGACTTATCTTACCGAGATGGGGGAATATGTACCACTACCTCCACAACTCATATTTTTAGTTCTTGAGAGGATTCATGACATATAATCAGAAGCTACAAACAAACCCCATCCCACTCGGCTGGGAGCATTTGTATCTCAATCACTGTCACCAGGTTCACCATCCACTGATAGGGCCCTAGGGAAATTAGCGAGGATTCAAGGTTAACCTCATAAAAATGGGATGGGGGAATTTGTAACCTAATGTTATTCATAGGATGAATAAAATCCCAAATTGGAATAACTGGATCATTATAAATAGGATCCGTCAATGCAAATTACAACCTTGAATAACCCCTAGTTTGCAAGGATGGTGTAATGACCCAAACTTTTATCAATGGAATTTCTACCTTGTTATAGTAATTTCATATAGTATAAATAATGTAAAATCACTTATAGACCATAATTAAAACATTATAAATTAATAATTAAGGAAATAGAAAGTATTTATAGGCGTTAAGGAACGAATATTGAGGAAATAGTAACTTGACCTTATGAATAGTAATATGACCCTTATGAATAGTAAATCTGCCAAATGAATAGTAAAATCACCAATTAAAGTATAAATAAAATTTAGGGATATTATAAGTGAAAATATTATATAATAATTTCATAGTATAATTAAGTAAATATTTTAAAAATTACGAATTAAGGGTTGTTATTTTTGTAAGTCAAAAATATTTAATTACCATTTTATGATTAATTAAATAATTTAAAACCAAATTTATTTCCATAAAATGTGTCCATAAATTTATTTTTTGTTTCTTAATGTTTTAATATAATTTTATGATACCATAATTAAAATTTTAATGTGTTATAAAATCAGTTATAATTTTAAAATCAATATTTTCCAAGTAAATGATGATTTTAATTCAAAATTAAATTACTCATACATAGAAAATTAATTTCATAAAATGGAGTTCATGTTTTAATTATACATTTCAAAAAATTATTATAGTTATTTTTTTGATTTTTTGGAAATACTTGAATTTTTGTGAATAGTGAAATGCAATAATTTACACTATAAAACCATTTTTTTAAATACACAATTCCTTGAGTCATCATTGATGTAAGAACCATAATATACAATTAAATTTAATTATTTTTATTTTTTTATGATAATTAATAAACTATTCATAGTTTTTTGACAAAATAATAAACTAATGAATATAAAATTGAGAAAACACCCCTCCCCTCCTCTATAAATACCACCCTCACCTCCTCTTTTCCTCACACCTCTCAAGATTTGATCCCTTCCCCAAATTCTGTAAAATACAATTACCTAGACCCTCACCTAATTCCAAGAGCTCTTAGTCCCATAAAAAGACTAAAACCTCTTCACTAAGGAGGTTCTCAAGGATGAGAGATTTAATAAGTAAAATCATGTTCCTTTTTCTTTTAATTTCATTTCCTTTTATTATTCCCTCCTCACCTCCCCTCTTAAAAATGCATGGTAAACTATATTATATAACATATACTATATTTATATCATGTTAATTTAATATCCATCATTAAAATACTCTTTCCCTCTCTATTTTATTCTAAAAATGAAATCATCACCCATAACGTGTCAATCTACCAATAACGTGGGCGATGCACTTTCATTTTCCTTCAACGCCTTCAAGGATGTTAATAAAATAATTAAATAGTTGAAAATTGTTTGTAATATTTATTTTATAATTATTTTGATGGTCTCTAACAAATGTATATAAATAATACTAAATGATAAAAGAAAATGTGTTTGTTGTGACTGAAAAACCACCAAAACATAACCTAAAATGATCATCATTAACTTTTATCTAATGATTAATACTCGTGATTTATAATCTAATTCATTATAAGATCGTTTATATTTTTATAATATCATTAATAACATATAATAATAATTATGGATATTTATCCACATTTCAAACAAACTTACATTCATGTATGCAAATGAACCGATCAGGAAAACTAAGAAAATAAACACTCCAGGGCGATGAAAGTAAACTCTATAACTCATCCAAAAGACGATAATTGAACTTATTAAAACCATAATAAATCCTATTCATTTATAATTTTTTTGGAGTTGTTAATTATTGAACATAATGTGATTATAAAGGTTATTAAAGTGAAGAAAGCATTCAGATACAAGGTAAGGGGAATTCTAGAACCCAACTCTCTTTCCTTGGGGTTTCCCCCTTTCACCCCATTTTCAGAATGTATATTACTTAAATATAATTTTTGCATCATTATATTACCTTTTATAGGATATAAATGTTTTCTACTTGATTTTATGATAGACACAATGTTTTACAAAAGAAATACTCTTTCAAAAACACACCTTTTACTTCTTGAGATTGTTTCTTCTTCATTCAAGACTGATGATTCTTATATCATGTAAGTTATTAAAAATTTTATTTAGGAACATAAATTCTATGAAAGTATGATTTATGAAATGAAACCCATTCCTTTTCAAGGGTTATTTTATTTCTAATATTGATGTATAATCTATGTGGAATGCATGATAATGTAAATGGTATGATGTGACGGGAGCACAAAAAATTATATATCACAATGTGAATGTTATGATGTGACGGGTGAACCAAGAAATATTTATAGATCTAATGAATTGGGTAATGTGAATTATTTCATGAGAATAGTGATTTATGCATGAACATGATGCTATAGTTTTTCACAACTATGTGTTATAGTTAACCACTAAGACATAAGGTTTTATTTTTATTTATTACCACATTTCAAATATTTTCTTAATGCTTCCTCTCACACTTTTGATCATATCCCTATGTTATGATGATATATATTATGCTCACTCTATGTTATATTTATTCATATATTTCTCTATCCTCTTAATGGAATTTTTACTCACCCCTTTTGATGTATATCCTCAGGGGATTACGTGTACTATGGAAAATATGAAGGCCAATATGAAGCTAAAGCAAAAGGAATTAAATAAATGTTTATGTTTTATTTTGTAAATTTTTTTTATGGTGCTAGTTTTTCCAAGACACTACACCTTTAGAACCTAGTTTTTTAATTATTTTATTTTTTATCATTAAAATGATATAAAAATAATTTAAGAAAAAGTAGGGTCACTATAGTTGGTATCAGACCAAGGTTTAGTTAATTGTGTATTAGGATTAGAGAAACTTAGTGAAAACCCTTAGTATGAGTCTATGTATATGTAGGAACACAAGTTTATTTTATAAACATAAGGATCCCATATGATGTGCCTTTATATTTAATTTCACAAATCAATAAATTATTTTTCATGACTTGTTTACTTATGTTTTGTTGTAACCTATTCTATTTTAGAAAAGTTTGGGAACTATGAGAAACCAGGCCAACAACCCATGTGAGAGACAATGCAATGATTTCCCAAACAAAATACCCAATTATTTGGTAGGAGGAGTTCAAAATTTCATGGTGATGATTACCCAACTGTCTCAAGTTATGAACAATAACCTGAATAATGTTGAACATACTCTTTAAATTAAGAGGGATAAACTGGATATTGAGTGTCTTATGCGGCAATGATCACTGACATTTAGTTGATATTTGGATCCACTAGTTAGAGAATAGTGGTTCAACTCAATGGAGAAGATATTTTCTATGCTCCACTATTCTGAGATGGAGAAGGTGACTCTAGAAATTCTTTATCTAGATGGATAGACTAACCTATGGTGGGAGTTGATAAATATCACTAAGCCGAGGGAATAAATTGAAGATATAGAGAGGAAATAATTTAATATAATGTTTCTTAACAAGTATTTCCCGCAAAATGTTCCTAAAAATATGGACAGAGAATTTATAAAGATGAAGAAAAGGGAAGAAGAACTTTTCATGGCCTACAAAAGTAAATTTCATAAGGCCTACAAGGTATGATTCAGGTTTTTTTGTCAACTATGATATAAAATTTGATAGATTATTTAGTGGATTAAAACCACACCTTTCAAAGTCTATAGAAATTAGAGACTTTTGGAGTTTTGAAGAAGTTGTTTTATGTGATGTCAAATTGGATATGGAGTTTGGAGAAAGGTATCATGACTATGGTGATAAGAAATGAAATATTTAGTTTCAAGATAGATGATCTAATGATAATTGTGGAAAGAAAACTCCACCGCCTACATGTCAAAAATGTGGGAAGAAGTATCATGAGAAATTCCTCACATGGGAATGAAAACTCTTCAAGTGTGTGAGATAGGGACACCAAGATCATGAATGTTAAAAAGACACGAGGAAAAAAGACAATGTGTTGGATTAAATGAGATCACCACCCATGGTTCAATGTTACAAATGTATGGAGAAAGGGCCCTATGGAATCTAGTGCACTAAACCTCGAGTCTTCAAGGGTAATCAGTGTCAGTAGCCAAAAAATCTGAAGGAGAAAGGAAAGTCTTATTCCATCACTACTAATTAAGTAGATAAAGAAAACAATGTCACACAAGGTACACTTAGTATTCATTCAAGAATAAAAAAACTCTTATTTGATTATGGATCTATGCATTACTTTGTCTCTGGAAAGTTTTCTATTACTATTGAATTGAATCCGTAAAACATTGAAGTAGAGATATCTGTAAAAACCCCAAGTTGTATAATAATTCAAACCTAAGTATTGGACTCTTCTCCTATTGGAATATTTGCGAATATTCTTCCATTGAATCTAGTGATACCTCTCTCGGTGGAATTCGATGCTATAATGGGAGTGGATTGAATCTCATTATATAGAGAAAATATAAACCATTGGTAAAATAAAATATCTTTTTATATTCTAAAACATCCCATGCTCCTCTATAATGGCATGTATTAATAAGAATCTATTTTAGAAAATCCTTTAAAAGTGTGGGTGTTTATTATCCTTAATGAAACATACCTTGATAAAATGGTTGAGTCAAAGGAAAGTGTAAACCTAGGGGAAATTACCATTGTGAGGGGATACAACGATGTATTTACTATAATTCCCTGACCCTAGTTACACAGAGTTTGTGAATTATTACATAACATTGGCATGATCATAAGGGATCAAATCCCAAAACACCGATCAGTTTAGTAGCCTTGGAAGTACTAGATAGAAAGATATACTCAAGGATGATGGAGCTGAAAACTAGTGCTCGGGTCGGCCTCCCTCATGGCGATGCAATCTAGGGTTCCACTCCACAATGGCTTTCTCCAAGAATCCTCTCGTGTCGGTCTCCTCGGCTGGAATCGGGGCTGAACAGCGTAAGGTCCCGGATGTTGCAGTTATTTCGTCCCAGCATACCTCTCTCGTGGAGGATTCTCAACGAACGGAGGTTGAGGATGGGAGACGAATGGTCTTGGAAACAAATTCGTGGGATGTGTCCGAGAGACCTGGATCTCGGTGTGACGACGGGCGAATTTCAAATGTTGAAAATGCAGGTTGAGCTGCAAGGATTTCGAGCTCCTCGGTTGTGATCTACGCAGAGCAGCATGAGGTCTCAGTGACAGTAGATGCTCCATCCAAACCTATGAAGACTGATTCTCAGCGAGCAGTAGTTGGGGATGAGATGAAAATGGCTTCGGTTACTTGTGATTCGCCTGAGGGATCTGGACCCCAATGTGAAGGTGGGAAGCGTCTCTCTGCTGAGATTGCAGGTCGAACTGAAATGAATTTTTCTGATGTGCCTACAAGACCTAGAAGACCTGGTTTACATTGTGAGGATGGGTGGAGTCCCTCAATTGATGTCGTAGATACTTCAACAAAGGCTGATGGGGCTAAGGCGCCTCGTGAAACTGCTCAAGCAATCCACACCCATGGTGTTCTGGATGAAGGGTTTTCAATTAATCATTCTTTTTCAATCTTCAAAGGAGTGAGTGATACTTCCATTTGAAGAAAATGGAGTATTTCACACATCAAAGCTGATCCCGCCGTGGTATCTGAGCGACTCAAAATGGGTGAGTTCTCAATTATTGCTCGTTTATTTCTGCCTAAAGGCTCTCAGCCTATCAAAATGGATGATCTCAGGGCACGAATTTCATCGATTTGGGGTTTTTCATCCTGGAAGTGTGTATCGCTAGGAAGAGGATATTTCCATATGATCTTCCCTTCAGAAGAATTGAATGTCCGAGCCTATGTCTTCGGTTAAATAGTGCTCAAACCTGGGATTATTCATTTGCGTGAATGGGATAAAAAATTAAATCCCTTTGAGGTTGGTAACTCCACTACTCAAATATGGGTACAAGTTTATGGTTTAAATTGGATTCTATAAAACCCTATGATCTTGCATGACATTACCATATCCATCGGTATCCCGATTAAAATTGACAAGGAAACTGAAGTTGCTCATTTTGGGCACTTTTCCAGATTCTTGGTTGAGGTTGAACTGGGGTCCACTCTTATTGACAAGGTGATGCTTGCAACTGAGGATGATATTATAGAGATGAAGATTGTTTATGAAAAAATTCCAAAATTCTATAAGGAATGCAATGTTATTGGTCATGAACCATCTACCTTTAGGCACTCTATAGTTTTTAGCTTTTGTGCTTTGCGTGGCCATGACGTGAGCAAGTGTCTCAATAAGGGAAAAATTATCGCTCAAAAACGAATGTTCTTCCTCAGCTACAACGTCCTTGTAATAGTGATGACAAAATGGGAGATGAGCACACGAAATATGGGCATGGTCTTGTTCCTGAAAAGGGAGACCACCTGAATGCCTCCACCTCTGAAAACAAGATGAAAAATTGGGCTGAAATCTTTTCCGAAGAGGTGAATGTTGTCATCACAGATACTTGTAAAACAAGAAAAGTGAATGAAGAAGAAGTACTATTAGAGGCGGATCAACAAATCTCACAGGAAAGGTTGAATGATTTAGCTAATAAAAAATGTAATCACATTATTGAATCGGTTTCTCCGGTCCTTTCTAAATCTTCAAAGCCTGCTGTGGATAGTGAAGGATTTCAGCTGGTTTCCTACAAGAAGGAAAAACCCCTAGTTTCCACTTCAGGATTGGTTGAAAATTCTATTGCAGGTAACACATAATCTTTATCTAAACAGATTACAGGTGACAATGAGAATCAGGATTTAACTCAAACTTATCCTTATGAGAAAAAGCACCAGGATATTGTGGATCTAATTGATGCAACGACCATTGAAGGAAAGGTGATTCATGTGAAAAAAGTCACCTCCCCTGACAAATATGAGGAACAAAAAGAGGAAAACTATGATTCAGAATGAACTGATGCAGAGACACTTTACAATAGGCTTCAAGCTCTTACTTCAAGTAGGGGACGATCGAGAGGTCGGGGGTGAGGTCGTGGAAGAGTTGACTGACATGCGCTTTAGGAAGAAGAAAAAAGGCTAGGTGAATGACTGTTGAAAAAGATCGGTAAGTAGTTACTAATTTGGGTTTTGCCTTGTTTTCCTAAACTCTTTTCAGCTACCTTATTTTTTTACTTTCTTTTAATAAAAGAGGTGTCTGCCTCCTTAAAAAAATTACTAGATACAAACATAAGTTTTACATTACATTATGAAATGAAAAAAAACGTTGTGTCTCATTTTAACACATTCATCTCCCTTATACTATCCCTACAGGTCAGTCATAATATACTTCTTCATATCCTGGGAAAAATTAAACATAGAAAGGGGTGACCTCAGATGCTCAATAAAGATAACAATATTGTGGAAACTTTCATAAATAAGCATAAACATTTAAGGAAATGTATAGGACTGAAACATATTCCTTTTAAACTTAAACTTCAGCATAATATGGAAAATATAAATAAAATAATCCCATTTACTTATACACATGGGTATTCTACCAGTAGAACAATAACATTCAATATCAATAGCCAATTTCATAATGATGGAATGCATAATGCCAGACTTCATGACCACATAGTCAAGGACTCATGCCAAGACTTAAAATAAGATTTTTTCAAGGCCATGTGCCAAGACACTAGTTTTTCTCATGATACCTACCGATTCATCGAGGAGCTATAGTGGGCTCCAGCCATCACTTACTAAGTCCAATGAATTCCTCATATGAAAAGGTTGAAACATAACATAAACATTCATATTAAAACTAACATATGTAATGTTAATACTTTAACCATAAACCATGAATGTTATAAAAATAACACATCCACATTAAAACATATCACAAAACCTTGAATACAATATGGATGATTGTATCATAATAAGTCAACTTCAAACAAGTGTAAAATCCATCAAAGTATATTGAAATAGATGAAATCAAAACTATTTGAGAGAAATATATCTTTTTATTTTGAAATAATTTTAAAGTCACATAATTATAAAAGAAGTTATTTATTTTTAAAATACTCTTATAAGTTTGTAAGGGAATCTTTGAAGGTTTTATAATGTGAGAAAATATCTGCACTCGCCGTAAAAGTTAAAAGAACATTCTTACCTTAATTTTTTCGAAAAGGTCGTAAAGGGACAAGTTTGGAAAACGATGGAAAGATTACTGATTAAAAATATCATAAAAAGTAAGAAAAGTTTATAAATTAATTTAACCCATAGTCTAGGAAATATTAATTTTTTTTGAAATTCATTTTTAAGAAACACATATGTGGATGATAATGAGGTCCCAGTAGATATTCATGTACAAACAACCTCAAATAATGGAGAGATTGTAGAATTAACCCTTATCTTGTAATTTTACTTGGTTGAGGGTAAATTAACCCATTTTAAAATAGTTAAATCATTTTTATTAAATTATACAAGAACCAAATACATAAATATGATATCATAAATGATCTTCTAATATTGGTTTGTTAATAATATTTCAGTAGTATCATTGTTTCGGGTGTTAACTGATTCATTTTTCTTTATATGCTTGGTTAAGTAAGACATATTTGTTATGTATAAGATGTATTTTATTCATATATATAATTATATTATGTTCTTAAACATTATTTGTAATTTTAAAATGAAAACTATTATTGAATGGTTATGACGGGGAATGAATTTCATCGCGTTCGTGTAGAGGGTAATCCGTACGTACGCAGGAGAAACAATATCATTATAATGATGGTGAAATAATATGTAATTGGATGGTATATTATAGATAAATAATATTAAACATTTTATATTAATTATTTACATTAGTTATACTCATTATTATACCCATCCAAATAATTAAGTGTTTGAATAACAAACTACACCATGACGTTGAGACGGTAAGCCGTATGTACACACCTATAGTGACTTTGTCATCCATATGATAGATAGAATAATTAATATGATTGTACCATATTTATAATAAAATCAAAATATGAATAAGGTACCAGATTTATTATTTTTTTGTGGAAACAACAAAGAAATCGGAAGTGGAGAAAGAAAAGAACATGAAATAGGTGGTGAAATAATTACCCATTATTCAGGTGTTTCCTTTTGAGTTGATCGAAAGGACTCAATAAGTTGGATTTATGGTCAAAGTAAGACCTATAAGGTGAAGGGAGGGTAGTTTGGAGGATATTTGAGTATGGGTTTTCTGATCCAAATGTATTTGGAGGTGTGGTTTTGAGAGAAGGGGAAGTGCCCTTTTATTAGAGATCGATGCGAGGGTTACTTTAGGAAAAGCATGCAATATTATTTTATTATACAATCATATTAAGTTTAAAATGGTTCAAAAATAATTTATTTATAGGATAAGGTGGGGATGGGTCTAAAACTTCTCAACTAATAGGTTTTAGACAGGTTTACCTTACCATATTATCCTTATCTTTTTGATTAACTCTTAGTTAAATAGTTTAACTTTTACGATGTCTCCTTGTATCATTATATTATATGGAAAATAAACCTAATATAAATTTAAAGATAACCTCAAGTGGTTAATTGATGAAATATATATTATTATATAATTCTTTTGGCCAAACACTATATTTTTAGGGCTATTATATCATTTAATAATATAGTATTTGTTTTAACAACTCATTTATGTAAATTTTGACACTATTTAGTATCTGATTTCTTTTAAGTCTTAAAAACTTTATTACATAGAAAAAAATTCATTTAATAAACCTTAACATTTCATATTAACCTATAATTTTTTTTTAATTAATCAAAATTCTATATTTACATTTATTTGGATATTTATAATATCAATTATTTTAATCATTCATTAATAAGGTAATTACATCATCATCATTGTGTCATAAATAAATTTAATTATTTAATTTTTAAAAATTATAAATAAAATATCATTATGTAGGAAATATTTTAATATTTCTAATGAATATTTATATTTTAATTTATCTTATGGTTAACACTATATTAAAAATGTTTTGTTTATGAAAATTTGAATTTAGCACTTTTAACTCTTCTTTAAATAAAATAATAATAAATGTCTTAATATAATCCAAGTGGAAGAAAAGGGTAATATTTTATTCTTAAGGTTGTTTTTGGTCTAAATACACTTCTCCCATATAATTAGGACATGTTTAATGGTAGTAATAATAATATCATTTTTACCTTTAATAACCCTATTTACTTTCAACCATGGTAAATAAAAGACAAACATTATTATTCACCAAAAATTATATTCATCTTATTGAACAAAATTTTACATAACGATATCAACCGTGACTTTTTGATTTTTTAAATTAAATTCAAAAAATCAGTAAAATTATGTTTTATTCAAATTTTCTAATGTGCCTAGAATGTGGGTAAAAGAGGGTAAAAAGTTCAATAAAATTTTATATATCTAATTTTATTATAAAATGACTCCAACGAATTACATTGAACTAATATAGGTATTATGTATCCATCTGGACTTAAAATAAATTTATATAAAATAAATAATTATTTAAATAAAAGGTCAGTATTAAACAATAATGTAGTGTTTTTCAGTATTCATCAAAAATTGAAAGTTTTCAAAAAAATACCAAAAACTCACCCTAAGCTAATTTTGATATTCCGAATCCAAAAATGAAGTCCATTTTGAAAAATAAAATTTATAAAGTTTCAAAAAGTGGGTATTACTATTCATAACGTCTAGTTTGATTGGTCGTGGTGTGCTTGAACTTGAAGTTGCGTACAACTCAAGATAATGTAATATTCAAATGGAAATGTATAGTGGAAGCTTGGGGTGTTACATTCTCCCATCCTTCAAATAATTTCATCCTCAAAATTTCTATAATACTACTGTATAAAAAGATTCATGTGGTTCTTCATAATAAGTTCCTTGGGTTCCCATGTTGCCTCTTCTATCTTATGGTTTCTCCATAGAACTTTTACCAGATGAGTCGCCTGGTTTCTCAACACCTGTTCTTTGGTATCAAGAATTCTGATAGACTCTTTGCAATAAGATAGGTCGGGTACCGGTTCTATTTCTTCATAGGTGAGTACATGCATTGGGTCATGCATGTATTTTCTCAACAGTGATACGTCGAACACATCATGAACTTTGGAGACACTTGGCAGTATTTCCGAATGATAAGCTACAGCTCCAATTCGTTCAAGAATTTTGAAACGTCCGATGTACCTGGGACTTAATTTTTTCTTCTTACCGAATCATATAAAACCCTTCAATAAAGATACCTTCATAAAAACATGATCTCCTACTTGAAATTAAAAATCATTCCTTCGGTTATCGACATAGCTCTTTTGCCTAATTTGAGATACTTTAGTGTGGGTTTGGATAATCTTCACCTTTTCCACTATTTCCTCAACAAATTCTAGATGTATAGATAAATTATATCAATGAGGAAACAATGGAAGTTCTATAAACCCTGGTAGCACAAATATCAGGAACACAAAGTCTCTTACAAAATTTCCAAATCCCATATTCATATATGATGTAAATCAATCTCCCATCATGCACATATTTAATTTTCTTTTGAAACTCCTCATCATCAGTCTGATAACTTTTTATCCTTTCTAGTAAAGATGGTTAAGCAACCATTGGAAAAAGTATTGATGTTTCACCTTCTATGGTTATTCCCATAACCATATTTACTAGATCCATGATAATAGGATCGCTTTAAACTCTCATATTGTTCAAAACTCCATGATCATTTCTTCTCAAATCATCTTCTACCTTATTTTCCTTCCATGTGTGGTATTGTATAGTGAAATTGTAATCCTTGAGTAGTTCAAGTCATCACCTTTTCCTCATGTTGAGTTATTTTTGTGAGAAAATATACTTCAAACTCTTATGATCAGTATAAATCTCACATTTTCACCATATAGATAGTGTCTCAATATCTTCAAAGATAAGATTATAGCTGCTAACTCAAGATCATGAGTGGGATAGTATTTTTCTTGAAGTTTTATCTGTTGTGATTCATAGGAAATAACTCTATCATTCTGCATGAGGACACAACCAAGTCCTTTCACTGAAGCATCACTATAAATAACAAACCCTTCACTCCCCGATGGTAGATTCAATATAAGAGCATTTACTAATATTCTCTTTATTTTTTCAAAACATTATTCACACTCTTTTGTCCAAAAAAATTTAACCCCTTTACGTGTGAGCTTTGTTAATGGGTTAGCCAATCGGGAAAAATTATTGACAAAATGCCAATAATAACCTTCTAAACCAATAAAATTGCATAACTCAGTTATACTCATTAGTGCTGGCCATTCTTATATTTATCTTGAATTAGAAGGATAAACATATATTCCATCCTTAGAGATAATATGCACAAGAAAATAAATTTCCTAAAGCCATAATTCAAACTTACTAAACTTTATATATAATTCATTTCTTCTGAGGGTTTTTAGAATAGTGCACAAGCAATTTTCATGATCTTTGTATCTTTTTGGGTATACCAAAATATCATAAATAAATAATACTAATAAGTCATCAATATATTCCTCGAAAACTCTATTCATTAGATCCATAAGAATAGAGGGTGTATTAGTTAGTCCAAAAGGCATTACTGTAAACTCATAATGCTCATACTTGGTACGAAATGTAGTATTTAGAATATCTTACTTCTTCACACACAACTGATGATATCCAGATCAAAGGTAAATCTTTAAAAAATATTGATCTCTATGAATTTGGTCAAATAAATCATCAATACGAAGTCGGGGATACATGTTCTTTATTGTTATAACATTGATCTCCCAGTAGTCAATGAAAAACCTCATAGATTCATATTTATTCTTAAAAAAAAAGAATAGGGGATCCCAATGGAGAAACACTAGGGTGAATAAATACTTTATTTCTCAATTCCTCTAGTTTTATCTTTAGTTCCACTAACCCAACAATGGAAATTCTATAAGGGGTATTCAATATGGGCCTTGAACCAAGAATTAAATCAATGGAAAACTTAATTTCTCATTCTAGAGGATGTCCATGTAAACACTCTGGAAACACATCCACATATTCTTCTACAATAGGAATGTCCTCTATTCAAAAATTATTTTCCTCACCAATAGTTATTTCATTCTCTTCCTCCCTAATAATTGAATTTAGTAGAGCTACTAGGGGTGTATCTAGATAAGAATCAGATGGTAGCATTTCAGATCTAATGACAAGGTATTCCTTATCATCATCAAAAATTGTAACGTCCTTCTTCTTACAATAAATTTGGGAATCATGGTTTGAAATCCAATACATACCTAGGATTTTATCAAATTAAATCATAGGTATGATGATGACATCCGCAGATAAAGAACATTTATATTCTCTAATGGGAACTGATTCATAAAACATTATTGTAATGATACTTCCCTTAAGAGTTTTGACTGACAAATTCCTTGTTAAATAAAATTAGATATATCTAATTTTCCTAGAAAATTGGGAAGATATAAAACAATACGATGATCCAGAATCAAATAAATAATTGGGAAAACTTGAGGAATCCATTAAATTACATTCCACCACATCTTTCGGAGCTTCAAACTCAGCAGTAGTGATCACATAATCTTGGCCTTGATCCCTTGGCCTTTTCTGAGGAATGTTTCCTGGGAGCTTAGGACATTAAATTTCATAATGCCTCATTTCTCTACAATTGTAGCATTCAATATTGATAGCCTCTTTCTTACCCTTACAATCATGATCTTGGTTCCCTTTTTCACCACACTTGTAACAGACTCCCTTTCCCTTCAGGCAAGTACCAGAGTGTTTCTTCCCACATTTACCATAGGATTGAAATTCTTTTTTTCCCTTTCGATACTCCCTAAATCATGAAATATTTTTTATAAGGAAGTTATCCATTACTCAGGTATAAATGGACTTGTAGTCCCATTTAATGTTGGTGGTTGTTTCCTCTTAAAGCGGTCTAACATTGACCCTCTACATTATGGATCAAGTTCCTCCATATGGATAAGGTTATTATTCATAACCTGAGTGAGTTGTCCTAGTATGGTGATAAGATGATCATCAATTTTTGCATCACTATCTCCACTATAATTATATTGAGTAGGAGGGAAATCCCTCCATGGATTATGTGCATTTATATGGTTTCCTTTCCTTCCACTAGGCATCATTTCTAAATAATGGAATACACTAGATTAGTTTATAAATCACAATACATAATTCCAAACGTGTAAAACACTTAAAATAAATCGAACATTTTATAGATATAATCCATAATAATAAAAATATTTTCATTGAGGAGGTATATTCTATAAATCCTTCATAATAGTTTGTAATGAAAATCTGAATTATCCTTATCATATCCCCCAAGAGTGTCTTTACCAAGAGTACAACAATGCCCTGTGTCGTGTACCAGGATACCCCGGGTCAAGCCCGAAACTCCCTGTCAACGTTTTCACTCCTAGGTACATCTATGCTAGAGCTGCCTCTACCTGCTAATATCCATACATGTATGTATTTCTTGGAAAACTCAGAAAATATCTACATTACCAAAATTCTAGGAAGTTCTATTATACTAATCCTCAAAGTCTATCTTATGGTAATGCTATCTAATCAGAGTTTATCTAAATATAGTTTCCAAGGTTTGTACTAAAATTCTTCTAATACCAACTATAATTCCCCAACCCTAGTTACCAAAATTCGGTGAATTATTATATAACATTGGAATGATCACAAGGGGTCAAATCCCGAAAGACCGATCAGTTTAGTAGCCTTTGAAGTACTAGATACAAACATAAGTTTTACATTACATTATTAGATGAAAAAATACAACATTGTGTCTACTTTTAGCACATTAATTTCCCTTATACTATCCATATAGGTCATTCATAATATACGTCTTTTCATCCTAGGAAAAATAAAACATAGAAAGAGGTGATCTCAGACGCTCAGTAAGGATAACAATATAGTGGGAACTTTCATAATTAAGAATAAACATTTAAGGAAATGTATAAGATAAAAATACAAGCCTTTTAAAATTATACTTAATCATAATATGGAAAATATAAATAAAATAATTACATTTACTTATTCCCATGGATATTCTACTAGTCGAATAATCACATGCAATATCAATAGCCAATTTTATAATGATAGAATGCGTAATGCCATACTTAATAACCAAATAGTCAAGGCCTCGTGCCAAGACTACAAATAAGATTTTGTCAAGGCCTTATTCCAAGACACTAGTTTGTCTCATGAGACCTTCCGATGCATCGAGGAGCTTTATCGGGCTCCACCCATCACTTACTATGTCCAATGTGTTCCTCATATAAAAAAGGTTGAAACATAACATAAACATTTGTATTAAAACTAACATACAGAATGTTAATAATTTAACCATAAAACATCAATAGTATAAAAATAACACATCCACAGTCAAACATATCACAAAACCTTCAATACAATATGGAAGATTGTATCATAATAAATAAACTTCAAACCAGTGTAAAATCCATCAAAGTATGTTGACATAGATGAAATCAAAACTATTTGAGAAAAGTAGTTATTTCTATTTTTAAATTATTTAAAAGTCACATAAATATAAAATAAAACATTTATTTTGAAAATACTCTTATAATCTTTTAAGGGAAGATTCAAAGGTGTTATAATGGAAGAAAATAGCCTTACCCACAGTATATGTTAAAAAAACATTCTTACATTAATTTTTTCGAAAATGTTGTAAATGACCTTGTTTGGAAAAAGATGGAAATATTCCTATATAAACATATCATAAAAAGTAAAACAAGGGTTTAAATGAATTTAAAAAATAGTCTATCAAATTGTAAAAATGTTTTTAAATACATTTATAATAAACAAGTATGTGGATGATAAAGAGGTCCCAGTAGATACTCACGTATAAACTACATTAGATAATGAATAGATTGTAGAATTAACTGTTACCTTGTGCTTTTACATGGTATAGAGTACTCTAACCACCTGTATAATAGTTAAATATTTGTTATTAAATTATTCAATAACCAAATACATAAATATGATATCATATATGATCTTCTAATATTTCTTTATTAATAACATTTCAGTAGTATCATCGTTTCAGGTGTTAACAGATTCATTTTCCTTTATATGATTGGTTACGTAAGCCATGTTTGTTATGAAAAGGATGTATTTTATTCACATCCCAAATGATATTAAGTTCTTAAGAATTATTTTTAATAATTAAATGAAAATTATTCTTTAATGGTTATGATGGGGAATGAATTTCATCGCATTCGTGGAGACGGTAATCTGTACGTACGCATGAGCGACAATATCATTCTATAGATGGTGAAATCGTAAGTAATTGGATGTTATATCATATATAAAGAATAATTATCATGTCATATTTATTATTTAAATCAGTTATAATCATTATTATACCCATCCAAATAATGATGTTTTTGAATAATAAACTACACCATGGCGTGGAGATGGTAAACCATATGTACGCACGTATAGTAACTTTGTCATTCATAGGTTGGATAGAATGATGAATATGGTTGTACCATATTTATAATAACACCACAGTATGTATAAGGTACTATAGTTTTTATTTTTTTATGGAAACAACCAAGAAAGAGGAAGTGGAAGAAGAAAAGAACTTGAAAGAGGTGGTGAAATAATTATCTCTTCTTCAGGTGTTTCCATTTGAGTAAATCAAAAGGGCTCTGTATGTTGGATTTCTGATCATTGTAATACCTCTAGGTATAAGGTAAGATAGTTGGCAGTATATTTTAGTATGGTTTGGCTGAGACAAATGGTTTTGGAGGTGTGAATATGAGAGAAGGGGAAGAACCCTTTTATAAGAGAGGTGAGGGTTACTTTAGGAAAATTTTGCAATATTATTTTATTATACAATAATATTCGGTTAATAATGCCACAAAAATTATTTATTTCTAGGATAAGGTGGGTATGGGTCGAAAAATATCAACCAATAGGTTTTAGATAGGTTTAGGTCACCATATTAACCTTATCTTTTGGATTTAACTCTTAGTTGAATAGTTTAACTTTTACCACATCTCTTTGTATCTTTATATTATATGGTTAATAAACCTAATATAAAATTCAAATAAAACCCCAAATGGTTCATTAATAACATATATATTATTATATAAGTCCTTTGGACGAACCTTAGAGTTTTATGACTATTATATCATTTAATAATATAGTATTTGTTTTAAAAACTCATTTAGATCAAATTTGACACTATTTAGTTTTTGATTTTTGTTAAAGTCCTAACAACTTGATTACTTCAAACAAACTTCTTTTAATCGACCCTAACATTTCATATTAACCTAAATAATTTGTGGAATTCATCCAAAGTCTCAATTCACATTTATTTGGATATTTATAATATTAATTATTTTAATCTTTCGTTAATAAGGTAATTACTGCATCATCATTGTGTCATAAATAAATTTAATTATTTAATATCTAAAAATTAAAAAAAAACATTATGTAGGAAATATTTTTATCTTTATGATGAATATTTATAGTCTAATTTATCTTATGTGTAACCCTATATTTAAAATATTTTAGTTATGAAAATTTGATTTTAACACTTTTAACTCTTCTTTAAATAAAATAATAATAAATGTCTTAATATATTCTATGTAGACCCAAAGGATCATATTTTATTACTAAGGATATTTTTTGTTGAAATATACTTATTCAATAGAATTAGGACATGTTTTAGGGTATCAATAAAATCATTTTTATCTTTAATTACCCTATTTACTTTTAACCGTGGTAAATAAAAGTCAAAAGTTACGATTCAAAAAAAATTATTTTCATCTTATTAAACCACATTTTACTTACAGATATCAACCATGTCTTTCAGATTTTTGAAATTTAATTCACATATGTGGTAAAATTATGTTTTATGCAAATTTTATAATGTGCCTTGAAGGTTGGTAAAAGCCGGTAAAAAGTTCAATAAAATTTTATTTATCTAATTTTATTATAAAATGACTCCAAGGAATTACATTGACCTAATATAGGTATTATGTATCTATTTTGACTTAAAATAAATTTAAATAAAATGAATGATTATTTAAATAAAAATCCAGTTTTAAACAATAACGCAGTGTTTTTCTCTATTCATCAAAAATTGAATGTTTTCAGAAAAATACCAAAAATTCTCCCTCAGCTAATTTTCATCTTCCGAATCCAAAAATGAATTCCATTTTGAAAAATAAAATTTATAAAATTTAAAAAATTGGGAATTACTATTCATAACAGTTAGTTTGATTAGTCGTGGTGTGCTAGAACTCAAAGTTGCGTACAACAGCAGCTATTGTATTATTCAAAGGGAAACCTAACATGGAAGATTGGGGTGTTACATTTCATAAAGAGTTACCCTAACTTCCCATAGATCATGAGGTATGGTTCTAGATAGATCTCATACCCAGAGCTACTCCTATCTCAAAGTGTCCCTATAGGATGAATCCTATCGATCCGGAGGAATTAATGAAGCAGCTGCAAGGTCATTTAGACAGAGGGTTCATACTCCCTAGTGCATCACCTTGGGGTGAACCAATGCTGTTTTTGAAGAAGAAGGATGGATCAATATAGGTGTGTATCTACCATGAACTCAACAAGATCAACATAATGAAAAAGTATCCTATTACAAGGATTGATGACTTGTTCGATTAGCTATGCAGAGCTATGTACTTCTCAAAGGTGGATATATGATCTAGATATCATTAGCTAAAGGTGAAGAAGGAATTTATTTAGAAGGCAACCTTTTGTACAAGGTATGGGCACTATGAGTTTTTGGTGATGCCTTTTGGACTTACTAATTCCCCTACAATCAGGTATATCAGGAACACAAATCTCTTACCAAATTTCCAAATACCATCTTCATATATGAAGTCAATCAATCAACCATCATGTACATCTTTAATTTTCTTTTGAAACTCCTCATCATCAGTTTGAGAACTTTTTATCCTTTTTAGTAATGATTGTTTAGCAACCATTGGAAAAATTATTGATGTTTCACCTTCCATGGTTATTCCCATATACATATTTACTAGATCCATGAAAATAGGATCCCTTTAAACTCTCATATTGTTCAAAAATCCATGATCATTTCTTCTCAAAGCATATTCCACCTTATTTCCATTCTATGGGTGGTATTGTATAGTGAAATCGCAATCCTTGAGTAGCTCAAGCCATCGCCTTTGCCTCATGTTGAGTTATTTTTGTGAGAAAATATACTTCAAAGTCTTGTGATCAGTATAAATCTTACATTTTCACCATATATATAGTGTCTCCATATCATCAAAGCTACAATTACAGCTGCTAACTTAAGATCATGAGTGGGATATTATTTTTCTTGAATTTTAATCTGTCGTGATGCATAGCCAATAACTCTATCATTCTACATGAGGACACAACCAAGTACTTTCTTTGAATCATCACTATAAATATCAAACCCATCAGTCCCCGATGGTAGATTCAAGATAAGAGCATTGACTAATATTCTCTTTAGTTGTTCAAAACATTATTCACACTCTTTTTTCCAAACAAATTTAACCCGTTTATGTGGGATCTTGGTTAATGGGTTAGCCAATTGGGAAAAATTCTGGACGAAATGTCAATAATAACCTGCAAAACCAATAAAATTGCATACTCTCAGTTATACTCGTTAGTTCTGGCCATTCTTGTATTTCTATTATCTTAGAAGGATCAAAATAGATTCCATCCTTAGAGATAATATGTCCAAGAAAAGAAATTTCATGAATCCATAATTCACACTTGCTAAACTTTATATATAATTCATTTCTTCTGCGGGTTTTTAGAATAGTGCGCAAGTGATTTCCATGATTTGCATATATTTTTGGGTATACCAAAATATCATCAATAAATACTTCAATAAAGTCATCAATATATTCCTTGAAAACACTATTCATTAGATCCATGAAAACATTGGGTGCATTAGTTAGTCCAAAAGGCATTACTGTAAACTCATAATGCCTATACTTGGTAAGAAATGTTGTCTTTATAATATCTTACTTCTTCACACACAACTGATGATATCCTGATCAAAGGTAAATCTTTGAAAAATATGTATCTCTATGAAGTTGGTAAAATAAATCATCAATACGAGGTTGGGGATACTTGTTCTTTATTGTTATAACACTGATCTCCCAATAGTCAATGAAAAACCTCACAGATCCATCTTTCTTCTTAACAAAAAGAATAGGGGATCCCAATGGAGAAATACTAGGGTGAATAAATACTTTATTACTCAATTACTCTAGTTTTTTCTTTAGTTCCACTTACTCCACAGTGGACATTCTATAAGGGGACTTCGATATGGGCCTTTCACCAGGAATTAAATCAATGGAAAACTTAATTTCTTATTCTGGAGGATGTCTAGGTAAACACTCTGGAAACACATAAACATATTCTTGTACAATAGGCATGTCCTCTATTCAAAAATTATTTTCCTCACCTATAATTATTTCATTCTATTCCTCCGTAAGAATTGAATTTAGTAGATCTACTAGGGGTTTATCTAGATACGAATCAGATGGTAACATTTCTGCTCTAAAGACAAGGTATTCCTTATCATCATAGAAAATTGTAATGTCCTTCTTCTTACAATAAATTTTGGCATCATGGTCCAAAATCCAATCCATACCTTGGATTATATCAAATTAAATCATGGGTTTTATGACGAAATCAGCAGATAAATAACATTTATATTCTCTAATATTAACTGATTCACAACACTTTATTGTAATGATACTTCCCTTACGAGTTTTGACTGACAAATCCCTTGCTAAATAAAATTGGATATATCTAATTTTCGTAGAAAATTGGGAAGATATAGAACAATATGATGATCCAGAATCAAATAAATCATTGGAAAAACATTAGGAATCCATTAAATTACATTCCACCACGTCTTTCAGAGCTTTAACCTCAGTAGTAGTGATCACATAAGCTTAGCCTTGCTCCCTTGGCCTTTTTTGAGGAAAGTTTCCTAGGATCTTAGGACATTCATTTTCATAATGCCCCATTTCTCTACAATTGTAGCATTAAATATTGATAGCCTATTTCTTACCCTTGCAATCATGATCTTGGTGCCCTTTTTCACTACACTTGTAACAGAATCCCATTCCCTTCAGGAAAGTACCAGAGTGTTTCTTCCCACATTTACCGCCGGATGAAAATCCTTTTTTTACATTTCGATACTCCCTAATGCATGAAATATTTTTTATAAGGAAGTTATCCATTTCTCATGTATAAATGGGTTTGTAGTCCCATTGAATGTTGGTGGTTTTTGCCTCATTGAAGTGGCCTAACATTGACCCTCTGCATTTTAGACCAGGTTTCTCTATATTGATATGGTTATTATTCATAACCTGAGTGAGTTGTCCTAGTATGGTGATAGGATGATCATAAATAGTTGCGTCAATAGCTCCACTATAATTATATTGAGTAGGTGGGAAATCCCTACATGGATTATGTGCATTGATATGGTTTCCATTCCTTCTTTTAGGCATCATATCTAAACAATGGCATACAGTAGATTAGTTTATGAATCACAATAAATAATTCCAAACTTGTAAAAAAAATAACATAAATTGAACATTTTATGGATATAATCCATAATAATAAAAATATTTTCATTGAGGAGGTATATTCTACAAATCCATCATAATAGTTTGTATAGAAAATCTGAATTATCCTAAGAATATCCCCCAGGAGTGTCGTAACCAAGAGTGAAACAAGGCCCATTGTCGTGTACCATGATACTCAGGGTCAATCCTAAAACTCCTTGTCAGATATTTCACTCCTAGGTACATATGTTCTAGAGATACCTCTACCTTCTTGTATCCATTCATGTATTTATTTCTTGGAAAACTCAGAAAATATCTACATTACCAAAATTCTAGGAAGTTCTATTATACTAATATTCAAATTCTATCTTAGGGTAATGTTATCTAATCAGAGTTTATCTAAATATAGATTCTAAGGTTTGTACTAAAATTCCTATGATACCAACTGTAATTCCCCAACCCGATTTACCCAAAGTCGGTGCATTATTATATATCATTAGAATGATCACAAGGGGTCAAATCCTGAAAGACTGATCAGTTTAGTAGCCTTTGAAGTAATAGATACAAACATAAGTTTTACATTAAATTATGAAATGAAAAACTAAAATATTGTGTCTCCTTTTAACACATTCATCTCCATTAGACTATCCCTATAGGTCAGTCATAATATACTTCTCTCCATCCTAGGAAAAATAAAACATAGAAAGAGGTGATCTCAGATGCTCAGTAAGGATAATAATATAGTAGAAACTTTCATAAATAAGAATAACCATTTAAGGCAATGTATAAGACTAAAATATAAGCCTTTTAAAATTAAACATCACCATAATATGGAAAATATAAATCAAATAATTCCATTTACTTATTCCCATGGATATTCTACTAGTCGAATAATCACATTCAATATCAATAGCCAATTTCATAATGATAGAATTAATAATTCTATACTTCATAATCACATAGTCAAGGCCTTATGCCAAGACTACAAATAATATTTTGTCAAAGCCTTATACCAAGACACTGGTTTGTCTCATGAAACCTTCCGATGCATCGAGGAGCTTTATTGGGCTCCACCCATCACTTACTATGTCCAATGCGTTCCTCATATGAAAAAGGATGAAACATAACATAAACATTTGTATTAAAACTAACATACAAAATGTTAATAATTTATCCATAAACCATGAATAGTATGAAAATAACACATCCACAGTCAAACATATCACCAAACATTCAACAAAATATTGAATATTTTATCATAATAAATCAACTTCAAACAAGTGTAAAATCCATCAAAGTATGTTGACATTGATGAAATCAAAACTATTTGAGAGAAGTATCTCTTTATATTTTGAAAAAATTTAAAAGTAAAATAAATATAAAATAAAACATTTATTTTGAAAATACTATTATAATATTGTAAGGAAAGATTCAAAGGTGTCATAACGGCAGAAAATAGCCTCACCCGCTGTAAAAGTTAAAAACATTCTTACATTAATTTTTTCAAAAATGTTGTAAAGGACCTTGTTTGGAAAACGATGGAAATATTCCTTTATAAACATATCATAAAAAGTAAAAAAAGGGTTTAAATGACTTTAACACATATTCTAGGAAATTTTAAAAATGTTTTTAAATACATTTTTAATAAACACGGATGTGGATGATAAAGAGGTCGCAATAGATACTCACGTATAAACCACCTCATATAATGAGTAGATTGTAGAATTAACCGTTAACTTGTACTTTTACATGGTATAGGTATGTTAACCTTCTTTATAATAGTTAAATCATTGTTATTAAATTATAAAATAACCACATACATAAATATGATATCATATATGATCTTCTAATATTTATTTGTTAATAACATTTCAGTAGTATCGTTGTTTCAGGTGTTAAATGATTCGTTTTACTTTGTATTCTTGGTTATGTAAGCCATGTTTGTTATTAAAAGAATGTATTTTATTTATATCCCAAATTATATTGAGTTCCTAAGCATTTTTTTAATCATTAAATGAAAATTATTCTTGAATGGTTATGATGGTGAATGAATTTCATCGCATTCGTGGAGACGGTAATACATACGTACGCACGAGCGACAATATCATTCTATAGATGGTGAAATAATAGGTAATTGGATGGTATATAATATATAAATAATCATTATCATGTCATATTTATTATTTACATAAGTTATACTCATTATTATACCTATCCAAACAATAAAGTTTTTTAATAATAAACTACACCACGACGTGGAGACGGTAAACAATACATACGCACGTATAGTGACTTTGTCATTCATAAGTTGGATAGAACAATGAATATGGTTGTACCATATTTATAATAAAATCCCAGTATGTATAAGGTACTTGAGTTATTATTTGTTTAGGGAAACAACCATGAAAGAGGAAGTGGAAGAAGAAAAGAACTTGAAAGAGGTGGTGAAATAATTATCTCTTCTTCGGGTGTTTCCTTTTGAGTTAATCAAAAGGGATCTTTAGGTTGTATTTATGATCAATTTAAGACTTATGGGTATAAGGTACGATAGTTGTGAGGATATTTGAGTATGGGTTGGCTGAGCCAAATGGCTTTGGAGGTGTGATTTTGAGAGAAGGGTAAGAACCCTTTTATAAGAGATGTGAGGGTTACTTTAGGAAAAGTTTGAAATATTATTTATTATACAATAATATTAGGTTAATAATGAATAAAAAATGATTTATTTGGAGACTAAGGTGGGTATGGGTCAAAACCTCTCAACCAATAGGTTTTAGATAGGTTTAGGTCACCTTATTAACCTTATCTTTTAGATTTAACTCTTAGTTAAATAGTTTAACTTTTATCATGTCTCATTTTATCTTTATATTATACGGTTAATAAACTTACTATAAAATTCCAAGAGAACCCCAAATGGTTAATTAATGACATATATATTATTATATAAGTCATTTTGATGAACCTTATATTTTTAGTACTAATAGATCATTTAATAATATAGTATTTGTTTTAAAAACTCATTTAGATCAATTCTGACACTATTTAGTATCTGATTTTTGTTAAAGTCCTAACAACTTGATTAATTCGAAATAATAATTTTAATCAACACTAACATTTCATCTTAACCTAAATAATTCGTGGAATTCATCAAAATTCTCAATTCATATTTATTTGGATATTTATAATATCAATTATTTTAATCTTTCATTAATAAGGTAATTAATGCATATCATTGTGTCATAAATAAATTTAATTATTTAATATCTAAAAATTAAAAAAATACCATTATGTAGGTAATATTTTTATGTTTATGATGAATATTTATAGTCTAATTTATATTATGTGTAACCCTATAATAAAAATATTTTAGTTATGAAAATTTGAATTTATCACTTTTAACTCTTCCTTAAATAAAATAATAATAAATGTCTTAATATAATCTAAGTGAACCAAAAGGATCATATTTTATTCCTAAGGTTTTTTTTGGTCTAAATATACTTATTCAATAGAATTAGGACATGTGTTCGGGTAATAATAATATCATTTTTATCTTAAATTACCCTATTTACTTTTAACTATAGTAAATAAAATTCAAAAGTTACTATTCACAAAAAAATTATTTTCATCTTATTGAACAAAATTTTACTTAAATATATCAACCATGTCTTTCATATTTTTTAAATTTAATTCACAGAAGAGGTAAAATTACGTTTTTTGCAAATTTTCTAATGTTCCTAGAAGGTTGGTAAAAGATGGTAAAAAGTTCAATATAAATTTATATATATAATTTTAGTATAAAATTACTCCAAGGAATTACATTGACCTAATATAGGTGTTATGTATCCATTTTTACTTAAAATAAATTTAAATAAAATATATAATTATTTAAATAAAAATCCGGTTTTAAACAATAACGCAACGTTTTTCACTATTCATCAAAAATTGAATGTTTTCAGAAAAATACCAAAAATTCTCCCTAAGATAATTTTGGTATTCCGAATCCAAAAATGAATTTCATTTGAAAAAATAAAATTAATAAAATTTCAAAAATTGGGTATTAATATTCATAACAGTTAGTTTGATTGGTCGTGGTGTGCTAGAACTCGAAGTTGCGTACAACATCAGCTATTGTATTATTTAAAGGGAAATATACCGTGGAAGATTTGTGTATTACATTTTTTGAAAAGTTACCCTAAATTCCCCTAGATCATGAGGTATGGTTATCAATAGAGCTCATACCCAGATCTTCTCATATCTCAAAGTGTCCATATAGGATAAATCCTATCGATCTAGAGGAATTAATGAAGCAGCTACAAGATCATTTAGATAGAGGGTTCATACTCCCTAGTGCATCACCTTGGGGGGAACCAATTCTATTTTTGAAGAATAAGGATGGATTAATACAGGTGTGTATCTACCGAGAACTCAACAAGATCAACATAATGAACAAGTATCCTCTTTCAAGGATTGATAACTTGTTCGATTAGCTACGCAGAGCAAAGTACTTCTCAATGGTGGATCTCTATTCTAGATATCATTAGATAAAGGTGGAGAAGGAATTTATTTAGAAGGAATCCTTTTGTACAAGGTATGGGAACTATGAGTTTTTGGTGATGCCTTTTGGACTTACTAATTCCCCTACAATCTTCATGGATTTGATGAATAAAGTCTTTATACATTACCTCGAAAAATTTGTGGTACTGTTTATCGATGATATTCTCATCTACCCCAAGATCAAGTAAGAACACGAAGAAAATATAATTCTTGTGTTTGTGACATTAAGGAAGTATAAATGTAACACCAAGTTCAGCATGTGTGATTTTTTTATGTAGCAAGTCACATTCTTGGGACATATGATCACATGCGAGGGAATTTCAATGGACCCTTAAGAAAAGGAAATTGAGGAGTGGAACATACACTAAAGTGTCACATTACGTTTTTAGTTTTCTTGGATTAGTTTGGTACTACCAAAATTTTGTGAGAAATATCTCACGATTTTCTAGCCTTCTAACTAAGTTAACAAGGAGAGGTTTAAATTATGCTTGGAAACAATAATGTGGGGAATGCTTCATGGAGATAAAGAGAAGGATGATCAATGCACCAGTACTCACATTACCAAAGAGTGTAGAAAGTTTTTTGATATATATTGATACTTCATAGAAACTTTTGGGTTGTGTACTCAACCAAAAAGATAATTTCATAACATATACCTCACGGAAGTCAAAAATCCTTGAGCAGAACTACCCAACAAATGATCTAGATCTAGAAGTTGTTTTTTTTTAAAATATGGAAACACTACCTATATGGTGAGAAGTGTTACATATATATTGATCAAAAGAGCCTAAAGTATATATTCACACAATAGGATCTCAAAATGCATCAAAGAAGATGGTTAGAGCTAATCAAAAACTATAATTTCTCAATTTAGAATCATCTTGGCAAGGAAAACAAGGTTGTTGATGCTAATAGTAGGAAAAAACCTTCTACTCTACCCATGTTGAAGATTCAGTAAGACAACCTCTTCCTGGATATACAAAGGATGAATTTGGAAATCATAACGACATGGAATACATCATACCTTTCATTAATGATTGTGAAACCATCTATCCAAGAGAATATTATGGAGGCATAATGGGATAATCCGAAGTTACAAAAGAAGGCTAATGAAGTAAAGAAAGGGAAGATGAAAGAGCTCCACATTGATGAGAATGGTGTGATTCAATTTGGAATGAGGCTTTTTATGCATTCATCACTTGGGATAAATAACGATATATTAGACTCTATAAATTGCTCAACATTCTCTATCTATCATGGGAGTACCAAGATGCACCGTGATCTTCAAGTACACTTCTTACAGGACAACATGAAGATGGATAATTTAGAGTATATCTCAAGGTGCTTAATTTGTCAAAAAGTGAAATCAAAGGAATATAAGTCTAAAGGGATGATGCAACCATTTCCTATACCATTGTGGAAATAGGAGAATGTCATTATTGACATTGTTTGGGGTTTTCTAAGGAAATCCGAAGGAAACAATGTGGTAGGGGTAGTGGTGGATTGACTCACCAAGACTTCCAACTTTATCACTATTTTGGAAGATATATCACTTGAAAAACATCCAAAGATATATGTGAAGGATGTTGTGAGACTACATGGAGTTACACTCTTGATTGTATCTGATCGTAATCCTTGGTTAAGATATAAATTATAGAGGATTCTTCCACATAATTTGAGTACTAAATTAAATTTCATCACTGCTTATCAACCCCAAACGAATGGCCAATATGAAAGATCTATTCAAAAACTATAAGATATGATAAGAGAATACTCATTAGAATTAAAAGGTGTATGCTATTAACATATCCCATTGGTTAAGTTCTCATACAAAAATAGCTTCCACTCAAGTATTCAGATTTCTCCATATGAATCTTGGTATGAAAAGCAATGTAAAACACTAACCTGTTAGGATGAAGTTGGTGAAAGAAAGCTACTTGGACCTTTTCTTATGCTAGAGATAAAAGAGATGGTTCATACCATCTAGCAACATATCAAAGATGCTCAAAGTCAGAAAAAGAGATATGCTGACCTCCTTCAAAGGGACTTGGAGTTCGATGTTGGAGATAAAACCTTCATTGAGTATAACTATAGAAGAGACACATATGGTTCAGAAAGAAATGGAAGCTAAGACCTAGGTACATTGGCCCCTTTGAGATCCTTGATCACATAGGAGTTTTGTCCTATCATCTTGAACATACACCAAATAGGGTTCACATTCATGATGTGTTCCATGTTTCTATCCTGAGGAAGTATATATGAGATCCCTCACATGTACTGAACTCAGAGATGGTACAACTGGAAGATGATCTCTCTTATGAGGAGTAGTTAGAAATGATTCTGGACTGGAGAGATAATGTTCTATGGAACAAGACTACCCACCTTGTAAATATTATTTGGAGGAACCATAAGTATGAAGAAGCAACTTGAGAACTAGAGGAGGTGATTGAGGAGAAGTACCCTCACCTATTTATGTAAAATGAAATTTCGAGGGTGTAATTTCAAATAGGGGGAAGAATGTAACGACCCAAAATTTTATCAATGGAATTTATCTCTTGTTATAATAATTTCATATAGTATAAATCACATAAAATCACTGATATAACATAATAAAAACTTTATAAATGAAGAATTAATTAAATAATAAGTATTTATAGAAGTTAAGAAAGCAATACAGATGAAATATTAAGTTAACCTTTGGAATTGTAATATGTTCCTTATAAATATTAAACCACCCATATGAATAGTGAACTCATCCATTAAAGTATAAATAAAATGTAGGCATCTTATAAGTGAAAATATTATATAATTAAATCACAATATAAGTAAGTAAATATTTTAAAAATTATTAATTAAGTGTTGGTATTTTTGTAATTCCTAACTATTTAATTATAATTTTATGATTAATTTAATAATTTAAAAGAAAATTAATTTTCATTAAACGTATCAATAAATTAATATTCTGATTTCTTAAGGTTTTAAGATAATTTAATGACACCTTAATTAATTTTCAAACTGTTATAAAATCAGTTATAATTTTAAAGTATGTATTTTCTAAGTAAATGGAGATTTTAATTAAAAATTAAATTAATCATATTTATAAAATTATTTTCATTAAATTTAATTGTTTTTTGAATTTTACATGCTGAAAAATGGTTAGGGTGAATTTTTTGGATTTTTCTGAAATACTTGAAGTTTCAGTGAATAGTAAAATATGGTAATTTACCCTAAATTCATTTTATGTTAAATAAACTATTTCTTGCATCATCACTGATGTAAGAACCATAGTATTGAAATAACTTTAATTATTTTATAATTTTTTATGATTATTATCATACTATTTATATTCTTGAGCCAAAATAATAAACTAATGAATATAATATTGAGAAACCACCCCTACCCTTCATTGTAAATACCACCCCTCACCACCCCATTTCCACACACCTCTCAAGATTTGATTCTTGACCAAATTCTGGACAATACTCTTCCCTAGACACTTCCCCACATCCATTATCTCTTGGACTCATCAAAATACCAAAACCACTTCCCTAAGAAGCTTCTCAAGGAGGAGAGATTTAGGAGTTAAAATCATCTTTCTTTTTCTTTTAATTTCATTTAATTTGGTTTCCTTTTATTATTCCCTCCTCACCTATCCTCATCCAAATGTCATGATAAACTCCAGTACCTTAAATATACTATAATTCTATCAATTTAATGTAATATCCATCATTATAATCCTCCCTCCATCTCTTTTATTCTAAAAAGGAAATCATTTCCTGTGGTGTGTCAATTTACCGATATCGTAGGTGATGCACTTTCATTTTCATTCAACACATTCAAGTTTTATCATAAAAAAATTAAATGGTTGAAAACATATTTTTATATGAATTTTATATCCCATTTTATGTTCTAGAACTATCTTATATACATAATAGTAAATGATAAAACAAAACATGTTTGTTGTGATCGAAAAACCTCAAAAAAATTAACCTAAAATGATCATCATTAACTATTATCTAATGATTCATCCTATTTCTATATACAAAAATTCTTTATAAGATTATTTATACTTATCTAATATCATTAATAACATATAATAATAATTCTGTGTATTTAACCACTTTTCAAACACACTTAAATTCATGTATACATGTGAACTGATCATGAAAACTACGAAAATGAACACTCTCGAGTGATGAAATTAAACTCTATAACTCATCCAAAAGCCCATAATTGAACTTAATAAAACAATAATAAATAAAATTAATTTATAAAAGTTTATTTATATTGTAATTAATGAATCTAATGTGATTATACATGATATTAAAGTTAAAAATCAATCGGATACAAGGTATGCAGATTTCATGAACCCCACTCTATTTCCTTGGGTTCTCCACCTTTCACCCCATTTTTAGTATGGATATTCCATAAATATAATTTTTTCATCAGTATCGTATATTTTATTGGATATAAATTTTTTCTACTTGATTTTAGGATAAATAAAACATTTTCCAAAAGAACTCTTCTTTCAAAAACACAACTTTTACTTCTTGGGATTGTTTCTTCTTCACTCAAGATTGATGATTATTATATCACGTATGTTATTCCCTTTTTCATTTGGGAACCCAATTTTTATGAATATATGATTTATGAAATTAAATCCATTACTTTCCATGGGTTATCTTATGTCCAATATTGATATACGTTCTATGTGGCATGCATGATAATGTAAATGTTATGATGTGATGGGTGAGCCCAAAATAAAATTGTGCATGTGAATGTTATGAAGTGATGTGTGTACCTAGAATTATATATCACTCTAATGAATTTGGTAATGTGATGTATCTTATGAGAAAAGTGAAGTATGGGTGAACATGATGCTAGCTATTCTTCACAACTATGTGTAGTAGTTAACCACTAATGCATAAGGTTTCATTTTTATGCATTTTCACATTTCAAGTCTTTTCTTAATGCTTCCTCTCATGTTTATGATACTATGCCTATGTTATGATGATAATGATTATGATAACATCTTTTTATATTGATTCATGTCTTTCTTTATCCTATTACTCAGCTTTTATCTCAACCCTTTTTGATGTATCTCCTTAGGTGATTACTAATACTAAGGAGAATATAAAGACCAATAAGATTCTAGAGAAGAAGGAATTAAATAAATTTTTATGTTTTATTTTATAAACATTATGTATAGTCCTAGCTTTCCCAAGAAACAAAACCTCTTTATCCTAGTGGTGTAATGATTTCATGTATTTTATCATCAAAATTATGTAATAGTAATGTAAGAAAAACAAAGGATTATATTGATGGGATAATTTTCATCATCATCATCATGATAATGATAATTAGTCTCCTACAGGATATGAGGTAAAATTTCACAATCAACATCCCATTCGTTCCACCTACAACAAGAAAAAGCTCTGTTATTTCCAGGACCATTTAAAAAATAAGACAAAAAACTTCCTCAAATTAACAATTTATAGACCTAGATGTGATTAATGTATGATGAAGGTAATCATACCCCATTGTGTTCTCAAGACAAAAATACCGAATATGGCCAGAGGTTTGAATAAATACTCTGATAAGGTAGTGATGAATCAGCCTATTGAAATGAAAGTAATGGTACAACCACCATTTAATGATGTTACTTTGTGAATGACGTCACCATCAAAAAGTAGATATTATATATGAAGATTAAATTATAGAGGGACATAATATAGAAAACATGCCCTAATAGGATGTTGATCTAGATGCATGCAGTAGGGCTACACACACGAGGAATCAGAGCTGGCTCTAAATCCTGCCACCTTTGAATATCTAGTTTCCACATCCATAGAAGATCAATACCAATGAAAAATGTAGTGTTGTTGCTATAGCAAAATAACAACCATAAACAATCAAAATTCCTTCCCACGAGGAACAATTATCACAAAATAAGACTGAGATAAAAATCATAGACAACTCACTGAGGATCGACTCAAGGGAAATATTCTGGTCGAGTATCATCTTTAGGAAGAGATGGATATTCTCCCTCCCATAGTTAATCCTCTAGAAAAAGCGGTATCTGAACATCAGAATGGCTCCGGATCTAGGAATCATGTCTTCATAAATGTGTAACTCAAAAATGAGATTGAATTCCCTCTGTTGAAGTGAAATCCTCTCCCTCTCTAGTGTGATCATTCAATGTTATGAAGAATCACAAATTAGCAGGAGATTAAGGAAGGGTCACCTCATAAAACCCCACCCACTCCCTATAGACGATAGACAACCTAGAAAAAATATCAACAAAAGTTGCATAACATCCTCGAGTCCCTAGCTAATTTAATGTAAACCATGGAAGGGAAATGCACACTGGTGCATCTTGAGAGGAAACCATATCCTGAATTGATGGATGACACATTTTCCCCACCCATATTTTTAAATCCTACCTTTTCTAACTTTGGCGATGTGGGTGACACCAAAAATAATCTCACACACATCATATCACAATGTGGATTGATGATGGGCCCTCAATATCTATAGAAGGTAACAAAGATGATGAATTTTGTACAGACTCTGACATGGCCATCCATTGTTTGGTATAATAATATTCTAGTGGGTTATGTTGTTGGATTAGAAGGCCTTCATCTTAATTTTCTTTTATCAGTTCAACTCCTTGATAAGGAAAACAACAATTGTCGACCTAAATAAAAAAATCAATATGAAAATGAGTGGGAGTCTATCTTTATAGTAATGTGTAATGGATTAACCTATTAACTAAACATCCCTCTCTCATAAGATAAATTGATGTAACTTTGTGCTAAGAATATCAAGGATGACTTCCAGACACCTTTGATCCCAATGATGTATCCAGGTGGGTTTTATGAGTCCATAGAAATGGAAAAGTTTCCAAAGGATACCATTCAGAAAACCTGATCCAAAACATGACTCATGACCCCAACATAAGGGAAAAATATAATAAAAGAATAATTTTAAATGTTTACTCCCAATCCAACAGTGGTGAACATCCAAGAACCGAGGCAGGTCCCAAATCACTCAACACCTCCTTTCAAGAGGTGAAAAAAGTAACCCTTATCCACAAGATTCAAGAAATTAGCATAGCCTGGTATTTTAGTAACTAAATAATAAAGAACAATCCTCCCTAAATGAAGAATTCCACAATTATTTATTGGCATTTAGGGATAATAACCTTCTCAAGCTAATGCAACATAGGATGCCTGATGAGTTTAACCACACCGAATGACCCAAAAACTTCCATTTCCATAGAATGATGGGTCTAATATCCACAACTTCTTAATATTCAAGTACATAATTCAAGGAATGATTGATTCTTGAAAGGTAGTTTTAGAAAACTCCTATGTGCAGGTGTTCTGAAAAACTATTTCCCAGTCAAAAGAAGAGGGTGGTTGGAAGAATGTTCTAGCCAGGTGTGAGTGGAAGTTTGACAACTAGATGAATAAAAAAATAGAATACCAAGATCAAGACACCCTAGGAGAACATCTAATAAGACCCAAACTTGATCATCCATCCAAGGGTTCAACATTAGATATTCCTCCTAATGGTGGGAGTGACAATCAGATGGTGGAAAAAACATAAGAGGATGATTCATATTCTACTCAAATGCAAGATCTAACTCTTACATAATTCTTCCCAATAACATCCACAGAATGGGAATCACCCCACCAAATAGAACCCTAATACTATGAATATATCATCATTGGATCTTTAAATGTGATAAAATTGGTATACCCTAGCTTTTATGGTGAATATTCCTCATAATATGATTTTCTCGCACTTAATTGGGGAACTGGAGGCCATATGGGCATGAACCAAGGATACATGGAACAACATGGGCATGTCCAGGACCAATATTTTGGTCACATACACAAAGAGTACATATATGTTGTTGAGACCCATGAAAAATCACTCTAGTATACCCATAAGAGATATGGAGGTGTTCGAGAACCCTCCGATAGTCACCCAAGCCCAGTTTTCTTCCACGACTGCCTTGTAGAAGTTCGATCATCTGATCAACCTAAGAAATGGGGAAGCCCATCATGAACCATGACAATGGTAGTGGATGATACAATAACCTCTTTGTAAGAACCAGACCCATCCACATCAAATTCCCTATCTAATGAGCCACATTATAAGGAGAAACACCATACCAGGAAGCGCCAAACTCTAGCATAGAAGTGTAACATTATGAAATAGTTATAGATTCTCTGAGCCGAGCTCTCAATCCCAGGAATGATCCATGTTCCAAAATAACTCAGGAAGGAACTTGTTGAAGCCCTCTAGAGCCCACAAGATTTTGAGATCGAAACTGCTGCAATTGAGGTTTATCGAGTGGAGACCAGGCCATCTTAATTCCTTTGTGCCACCTCGTTCACTGACCAGGATCAGGGAGAGGTCATCCAAGGGAGAATTAGTCTCGTATATGTTTTGATCTGGCTCAATAACATTGATATCCAGAGGGATATGATTTATAATGGTTCTAGGGTCAACCTCATATCAGTTCGAACCATATTACATTTTTATTTTAGAGAATGTGATTTTTCTCCCACAAATCATCCATTCAAGTTTATGATAATAATGATAAAATACCTCTTGAGAAAATCAAACATGAAGATTATTTTGGTGACCTCACAGCTAATGTTGAGTTTATGGTTATCTAAAAAGACACCACATACAATGTACATTTTGGATGGACCTAGATACATAGTCACCTAGAAGTGCCTTCAACGTTCCATTATTATTTGAAGTACCCCATTGATGGAAAGGTTGGCATACTACATGGTGAAAGTTCCCCATTTTAAACTTTAAAAGAAAAATTTGATGATGAATATTTATAGAAAAGTGTTGGCAAACAATCAATTATATATGATTATATACATGTTTCACCCCCCAATGGCCTAGGGACCACCAACAGAAATACCTGGAGTATGCTCGATAGTGACTATGTGATCCTCATAAATATTGTCTAGGTGATAGACTTGACCACATATAATGAAGATCCTTCTATCCCCAAAGACATTGTAAGAGACAATCATCTCTGGGATCTCTCTGCAATGACCCAAGAAGAAGGGGATGATAATGTCTCTTCTCATGGCCTCTCTCACCTCGATAGTCATAGTGACATGCCAAGATTACCTTCTCCATCCAGGAATGTGTCCACAGACTAAAAAAGTGGAAGAAGTTGAGGATAATTTAATGAACTAAAATTTTGAATAATATTTTTTATCCTGAGATTTTGTGATATTTTATTTTTTACTCTACAAAACTATATCCTTTTATTAATGAAGTGAGAATAATTGAAATGAGACCTTTGGGTTTCGACAATTATACAACCATTGGTAGATTATGACCATTGGTCTATATTAAAGTTGTAAACTAAAATCTTAATGTTATGATTATTGTTTATAAATACTAGTGATCATAGTTAATTAATAAAGAAAGAGGAGTTGATGGCCTCATCCAATATACTTTGGCCATACAAAGAGACATTTGGGTTTTTACTATTATGAAACCATTAGTTGATTATGAATGTTGGTGTATATGAAATTTGGAAAGTAAACTCTTAACATTATGATTATTGTTTATAAATACAAGTGATCATGGTTAATTAATACAGAAAGAGGAGCTGATTTCCTCATCCAGTAGAATTGGGCTGTACAAAGCCTATCTATCAAAGCTTGGTAATCAGTTAGTTTCACTAGTATTTACTCTAGACCAAGCCCAAGATGAGATTTAACATGATATTCTTGAATAAAATCACATACAGGAGAAGTTCAACCTGAAAGAAATCACGACTTCAGAAATGTTGTCTGAGACACCCTATGATTCTATCACCATTACACACCTTACTCATAATTTTTATGCAGGTGTTATAAGGTGTTATGTAATTAGGCCTTAGTTACTTTGTGTAATCCTTTTGAATAAATAAAATTTTCATTTCTTATTATGGTAAATTTTTTGAATTTCAATTGTCAAAATAAAATTGGGATAATTTTTTAGAAGTTTTATATTATTGATGAATATTGAAAAAATATGTATTTTAAAATATTTTTTATACTTTAAATAATTAATAATGTGAAATTATTTTCAAAAAATGGACATATATAATTGTGATCAATAAATAATTTAGAGTCTGATAAGATCAACTTAATTTCTAGTGAATAGTAAATTATGAATAGTAATATTACCCTTATAAATAGTAATGTGACCGATGGAATAGTTACTATACTTATGAATATATAAATATAATTTAGGAATCATTAATGGTAATGTGATATAATTGCATAAGTAAATATCTGTTTCAGAAATTATTAGTTTAGTATTAGTATTTTTTGGGTAAATAGTGATTTTAATTAAAATTAAGTATCTATTATTTATATAAATATTTTCATCAAATTGAGTTTTTTTTAATTCAAAACATCAATATTTGGTTAGGGTGAATTTATAAAAATTTTATAAAATGTTTTGTTTTTCAGTGAATAGTAAAAATATATTTTTGAGTTTCGGTGTGTTTAATGACATAATTATTGATGTAATAATGTTGTTAGACTCTTGAGAAATAAAATATGTTATGAGGTTTCACAACTAGCTAAAACCATGGCTAAATACCATGGGAAAGCCCATGGTTTTGTAAATACCACTAATGAGGTGTCCCTTAGAAATTAGTAAAATATTTCCTCACTTTTCCTATAAATACCAACCCTTTCCTTCATTACATTCATAAAAGATTCCCCATAAATAAAGATTTTGGATTTTTACCTCCCAAGTATTCCTCCCAATGTCCCCATAATCCCCACAAGGTCACAGACTTTGATTTTTTGATGTTACTCTTCAAGATAAGGGAGGCTTTCACTATTATATTTTATTCATGACTTGTTTTATGTTATGCCTTTTAGTTTCCATTTTCTTATGTTGGGGTATGTTATTATATATCCTTGTTTTTTTCCATTTTATGTCCAAATTAGGAGATACCCATTTTTCTCTCATCAATTCGTTTTCTGAATTTTTATGTGACGTTGTTAGGCTATCGAGTTTTCATAAGGGAACTCTCGACATCTTTTTTTTTCATTCAAGTTCCATTTTATGTTGTATAACATTCATGTTTCCATACCATGTTATTATTTAAATTTTATCCTATCACTATACTTCATTATGGTTCATTTATGGTTGGGAGATCCTTGTGTCCCCTATTTTTAATATTTTCTAAAACCATGTTGAATAGTCGTTATGCTGCGGAATTTTAATCTCAAAATCTCTCTTTTTTTTCAAGAAATTATCTAATTTTACTTATGTGAATACCCAAACCTATTTTTTTGGGTTATTCATAAATACATAAAAATGTTATATTTTATTCTGGAATTTTTATACGTAAAACCCTCATTCCCTTTCTCTGGGTTATAAATAACATACCGATCATGTTTTTAGGCACTTTTTAGAACATCATGATTTTGATATGAAACCCATTTATTTCATTCTGTTTGGGTTATTTAGGAAAGTTTTAATTATGATCTATGTGGATCACATTAAAATAAATACATATTAATGGTATTTCCTAAAAGCGCTCCAATGCACTGGGTAATGAAATTAATCTCTATAGATGAAAATTTTTATGATACCTTGGTGAATATCCATGGTAATGTTTATGACACCTTGGGGATGGACCTTGGTGATGTTCTTATGAATGTATAAATTAAATTTTCTAGAGATATTTTCAAGTTATAATTCATGTTCTCTTTATTATTATATTCCTATATTTCCATTTCCCATTTCTTTATGTATTTCATCGAGCTTCCAGGAAAGGCATTAAATATCCCCCCCCCACAATCATACTAATAGACCAATATTTAATCAGGGAATCTCTTTAATAATATAAAAAGTATAGAATGTCTTATTATAGTCAAGCCATCCCATTCATTATAAGAGGGATTCTCATCAGTGACATTTTTTCGATGAAAGATGAGTCTATAGGAATTGGTGTTAACCATAACATCTTAACCTGAACCATTGTCCTTGGTTGGGTCGAAGGTGCTAAAAACCATAAATGAAATCCCCGAGACATGAAAGGTGGGAAATAAAAACCATGGTCTTTACTAGTAATTGGAATATGATTTTAATGTTTTAAACAATATAACCAGTCAAAAAGAAATAAAAATAACCAAAACAACTATATGATGCGTAAGTATAAATAGTGAAAATAAATATAAAACCAATAAAAAATTTCATAGTATCAGTAGAATAATATTAAAAAAATAAAAGACTCTAATTTAAGATAACTTTACACTATGGATGTTCTTCTCTGGACTCCATGGATATAACCAAATCCAAATAGCTAAATCATGAAGCACTATTCAAGAAATAAAAAATTATCACATTTCATATGTAATGGAAAAAATCATCAATGTACTCACCAATGTTCATATGAATGGGGTGATTAATCATACACATTATTCATTCCCGAAATTATTTCCTAAATCATTCCATAAGAATGAGAACAAGTTATCTCATAGTTTATAAATAATTTTTTAAAAATAGTGAGGAACATCATATCCATTTCAAAATTTCAAATAATTTAAACTAAAATAATATTAACTTTTCAACTATCCAATAATACAAGTTGCATACTCACTGAAAATTCAAACCCACACACACACATGCATGTAAGGTGGAATTCCCTTAATCATGAGTGGTTACTAATTGACCCACCAAATCAACACTAGTTAACCAATCTATAGGGGCCCCTATAGAACTAATCCCATTAATTGTGTCCAAGTCCAACGAAAATTAACTCACACCAACCATCTATTTGATGAAAATATTTAATATCAATTTCTTCTATATAAAATATTAATTACCTTTAGAACAATTCATCAAACACCTTTATTTTCCCATACAAAAACATAATTTGAAAATCCTAACATAAATATATAAATTAAAGTGGTTTTCAAAAAACCATTCAATTCACATGTTCCAAATTCATAAAAAAATATTTCCATCAAGAAAAATAATAATTTTATTTTCAAATACAAGAAAAACTTCTTAATTAAACTTTTAATTTAAATTCAAGAATAACTAGAGAAAGGAGTGTGGCCACCTGCCTCTCAAACAACGATGAAAAATAGGGAAATAAATGAATAAACATCAAGATATGGGATAAAAACCATTATCCATTAATATATCTTAAGAATATTTTATAATAAAACATCATAAGTCATAGATCTATCTATAATGGATTAGATCTAATGTTATGGGTGACAGAAGCTGAGATGATACGAAGATAGAGAGAGAAAACCAACTGTTATTGTTGATTCTAGAGATCCAATGAACATTAATCATTCAAAAGGATTTCTTGTTCAAAGGGTATAATGATTGATTCCTACGATAGAAGAGGCATTTGAGAGATAGAGATAAATGGAGAAAAATGTGTGACTGGGGATAAAAATAGATTTAAACTCAATTTTTTAGAGTATAGATGCATATTTTATGTTATGATATGTGGTTGTGGAACCCATATTCTAATCGTGAACACCTGACTATCTCTAACTCCTGTGTAAAGTTTTTGTATGTGTTGAAAAACTATGTACTACCCAAGTTTTTGCATTCTATCTGTAATCACATGATTTATCCTAGGAATGCACACTATTTGAGGTCTTTTCTGTATGTCTTCAACACCCTCCAATCCTCATGAACCATGTTTCACGAATTACTAAAGAAAACTAGAAGGCTTACACAAACCACACTCAAACTATGCACCCAATAAAACACTACTATAATAGACCAAAACCATTAGGATTCTCCCAAAACTCAACTACTATATTATTTACATAGAAATATATAATAAAGGTCTAATGTACATGAAAGAAATGGTGTTATAGTACCTATATAAACAACACTTGTGATGAACATGTTTTACCAGTATAAAAAACACCATAATGTTATGAAGAGTTATTTTTTACTTCCAAAACATTTTCAACCTAGTCCAGTAATATTAAACAACATACATTTAATTTGATAAAAAATTATTATTATTCGAAGAAGTTATACATGACAAGGAGTAGGCTCTCTTAGTGAGGATGAACCCTGTAAATATTATGTTATGTTATCCTTTCCTTCTTCATAATTTTATACATGGATGTATTCCAAACTTCTTTAAATATAGATTCCAATTAACTAGCATATAACATAGATAATAATAGGTTCATATCATGAATAATTTTTTAAATTATTAAATTTTCAAAGACACATATCCCCCCTCCACTCTCATTATCCATTCAAAATCTATATTTCTTTACAATTCATATCAAAATTGATCCCAATTTGAATATAATTAGATTTAAATAGTTCTTAGTTATTTTTACTAGAACGCATGAAGTGAATATTTGATAAAAATATTAAAGAAACTCATATGGAAAATTAATATTATATATTATTTAATAATGAATGACTTGTTTAAACCAAAACATTTTATGAAAAAAATATGAAAAATGAAATTGATGAAAACAATTAATGAAAAAAGGAATAATCAACCACTATTTTATACAGGTCAATGTATTGAGAATTCTTCTTATATATTAGTTCCATGTGATACTTTTGAAGATGGAATCTCATGTTGTGATGTCTTAGAATATATTTAGTCTATAAAAACTATTATAGACTTATACTCTCAAATTTAAAGGTATATGGATAATGATTTATTTTATGTAATAACATAGATAATTAGGATTATCAAGGAACTAGAGAATAAAAAATCACAACCTGAAAACTAATCAAATTTAATAGGGAAACATTATCTATGAATTACCAATTATTTTAAATTATCTCAAAACTCAATGAATCCAATGAAGAACCATTTTCACATTACAATGAAAAAAATCCTTTGGTTGGTAAGAAATTGTAATGGAATGTTTGTGATAATGTGGTGATAATATTGTTCTGGAACATGTAATCCATAAAATGGAAAAATTGAATAAAACATCAATAAATGTAATATATACTTATATGGAGGTCCAAAAAAAATAATCAATGAGTTTAATAACGCTTTAGAAGAATCTAGAAATATTCCCAAAGATAATATTCAATATCTAAATAATGAATAGGAAGAAAAAATGAGAATAGTTGTGGATAACAAATATTCCATTAATATTAAGTGTCTTGGTCTTGGGATAAAATTTAAAAATGTTAAAAAAAATTTCTTCAAATTACAAAACTATTGATAATATCGTTTCATCAAGATATGATATATATGTGATACTTTCCACTAAATAAATTCAAACTCATTGAAAATATATCTTGATATATTTTAGAGAAATATCTACATGTATATCATTGAAGAAGGTAACCCATTATCCTAGAAATACTAATTTCACCAATGGCGTTTTCTATACTAGTGCAGAATTAAAAAAAAAATCGATAAAAATGAAAACAATTCAACTAAATTGTCAATAGTGGGTATAATCATATCCAAGGTATTTTGATCCCCAGATGGTTCCCAAAATATTATAATTTCATCTTAAAACCTCTATGGACCAAAATCCTAAATTTCATATTATCATGCACCTAAAATGTATTGAAAATGATATTTGGGATAATATTTATGTTTCTGTTCGTTTGATCATAGGTATATGGATTACTAGAAAAATATATAAATCATAGAAGATTATGAAATTTCATAATTTTATAGGATTAGTTTGTAATTAATAATGATACATACTATAAAAAAGAAACTATCACGGGAAATGAAGAATTTATCCTCTAAAAATAGATTTGAATACTTTATGAGTTTCTTTGATTTCTAAACTTTTTTTGGTCATTGTTTTGAGTAATGGTGGTTTGTTTCCACATAAAATAACAAATATTATAATGATAAAACATGACCATTCTATCATATTAAGAAACAAGTGAATAAAATTATTTTTTATATAATAATATAAATCATGAAGAGAGATGGAACTCCTAAGAAGTAAAACATGAATAGTGAAAAGGACATCAAATGAAAATAAATTCTTATGTAGTTGTATGATATTTGACATCATGAATTATTGTAAGTATACCCCAAAACTCCTAAATAAAAGGAGTCATATGGATCAAAGAGTGGGGTTATTCAGAGAAAAGTATAGTGATATTTTCATGATTATTAAAACACCATGTGAAGTGTTTGAGAAATATCTAAAGAAGTTAAAAAAATTATGATGGTGTCTGCATAAGTTTAAAGAAGGTAGGTCATGTTGTATTAAAATGAAAGATATTAATTCTTGAAAACAATATAATAATTAAAAATTCCCAATGATTCAAATTTTTAATAAATCATTTCAAAAAATGTCTGCACAACCCCATAAGGTTGAATATGTTAAAGGGGAATGCTTGGTAATTTTGTTAGGACAATCAAAAGATGAAAACTGATATGATTTCAAAAGAAGATAATCATATTACAAATATTAATAATAGTGTGATCAAGAAGAGATCCATGTTATCCAAAGGGGAATAAATTTGGATACTTAAGGAGGACTAAGGAATGAAGGGCTCTAGAATTTTTTTTACTGCAATGATGTTTTTTTGGGATGATATCAAAATCTCGACCCTAATAATCCTCCTGAAGATCCATGAAATTCATCCAATACTTATTCACTTATACAATCCATATAATAAAATTTATAGAAGTATGGGAAATTAATGAAAGGGATATTAGATGAGGCTGCCATTATTTAATAGCATGAATAATTACCCATAATGAAGTATTCTGACTTTCATGATGATGTAAGTTAATACATCCATTATGGGGGTAAAAATATGTGATATTTTCAAATATATATTCTTATTATGAATATAAAATTTCTTGATAGCTATATGAAATGAAATATCGAGGTACATAAATCCCATTTTCCACCATGTTTTGATTAAATTAATTGTGTTTATAAATGGGGGTTATCAATAGTTAACTTGAAATAAATTGGTTTGTTTTTTCTATTATTGGAAGGATGGATTATTTCTTGAGAAATTAGGTTTGAAAAACCCCTCTAATTGATAATAATTTAGAAGGATATTCAATTATTGGTATTTTTATGGACATCATTGATATCAATGTTAAGATATCATTTTTAAACATCATTTTTTCACATATAAACCTAGAGAGGTTAATTGAAGGATTATTTATTTGATTTAAATGTAGTTTCATGATCCTCTCAACAAATTATATAAGATTTAATTCAAATTAAAACAAATATATATGAATTTTAATTCAGTAGATCATATTCACAAAAGAAGAATATGAAAAAACAATTAGTAATATTACACCACGAGTTGTCCATAGATTATATTTAAGTTAGAGAATAAAATTTTTCACTTATTCAAAGAGATTATTTGTAGGTAATTACAAAAAATACAAACATAGATATTTAAGTACCCAAGAAATGTTTCATTTTTAATCAAAATTTAAGGTATAAATATGTGTTATTATGATGAAGGAGATGTTAAAGATGTTTACATTATAAACAAAAATATAAAATTTGAGTCTTTTATAATTAATAATTCATTTTTGGATGCTCAAAGAAATTTGGTATTTATAAATGTGACGATTTATAAAGTAATCTTAATGATTAGGGACATGTGATATGGTGTTTTTGAAGATCACATTATCGACAACATGACAATTAAATCATATAAAATTCCATATGATATTCTATGATTTTATTATGAGTTGTGAAGAAATGATCTAGTTTTCATTAATGATTAAAATGGAATTGAGAAAAAATACATTACTTATGTGATGAATTTGAGATTAAGGAAGCTAACCATAGATGAATCATATTATTTTAAAATGTTTGAGTTCTCTAAACATATGTTCTAGCACCTGGCTATGATGCCCTTGTATCCTAGGTCTAGATTGGGATGAGCATATGGGTATCCCTATATGTTCATAGCAACAGAGGATCTGAGATTGAACATAGGTAATGTATAGTTGAATATGGAGAACACATAAGAAATTCTGGGGTGACAAAGCCAATTTGTAAGGGCGTGGAATGATGTCATTGATATTTGTCTTTTAGGTGTATGGAATTCTATATGTGGGTCTAGATACAACATCTGGTGAATACTAATGAGTTCTAGGTTATTAAGAATAGTCATCACTGATATAATGAGACTCTGGAAAGGAGGTGATAATTATTTATGTTAGAAATCATGGAAATAACCTAAACTATTTTATTTGTTTGATTTGAGCTATCCAATCATTCTACAGGTTCACATTCAACCTCCCCTCAAGTCACTCGAGTGATCTACGCACAAACCAGCATACCAAAATCATTTGATTTCTACATAATCGATATACTAATTTCATTTATATCCTCTTACAAACCATTTTTTGTAATGAAATAGAATGAATGAATATTTATCATGTGGTCACTTCATCAAATTTATAAGGAACATGGACTAACCACATGATGAACAACGAACTGACCATGCATTCCAACCACTGATAAGTTAAATTGACCACGCAAAAAAGACTAAACTACCCAGGTTCTTTAATAGAATTAGTCATATAAAGAGTTTCCAACAAAACATTTAATCAATAGTGAACTGACCGTATGAGTTTTGACTAATCACATAGAAATCATCACCCAAAAATGAATATAGTATATAGAACATGAAGAATAGTTACTGATCCTACTGTTCATCATGAGTTTAACTTACCACAAAACGTATACAAAGATACCATGCATGTAAAGATCAACAATATATGGATTCTATAAAATGAAAATAATATCACGAAACAATGAGTTTCCAAGTTACCTTCATACAATGACTATTGTTATCCAACTGACCTCGCATTATCCATAAAATCTTATATATCATTCATGTTTGGGTTGAACTATTAGATTAAGTTGAAACATGATATATGCATTAGGTGTATTAAATATTTTTACGTGAAGTCCAATATACAGAAGAACCAAAGGATAATTCAACTCATGCTATTTGACGTATCTTTTTCATTACAAGAATTTATCTATTCATAAATTCCATGATTACACTCAAGAGTCATGATACATGTGTTTCATTCAATGAAAAATGAGGAAATATATTACATATTATTTGTAATCCATCACAATAATGGAGGAAAGAAACATTATTCATCATGAATAAAAATATATATATTTAATTTTGGTTATTTAAATGTGGATTTACTAAAACCATAAAGAGAATTTGTTTTTTCTATGAAATAGTTTTCATAATGAAAGGAGGAGATCATTGTGACTACTTATATGATGAATTAGTAAAGGATAAAATCTCACATTATGATGAAGTGATATTAAGTGGAGGAAGAATCTTTATTTTTTATTCACATAAAATTGAAATCAACCACGATCTTGTGTGGATTGCAAGAAGGATGAATAATACACATGAAATGACATATTTAGGAGGAAATGTAATGTCATTTCTTGTAATGATTTTATATTTCGAGGGATAATACGTTGAAATTATACATACATGAAGCATCAATTTCATGCATTACATTCTGTCATATCATAGTCGACCAGTTAGTTCCAATATAGAAGTAGATGTCATTTTTGTTATCCAACATCATAGGTGTATTGGTTTTATGATATGAGGTAAATAATTTATAAACCAAAATGTGATATTATATGTTTTAATGAATGCATGTATTAAATTCATGAGTATCATGATTTTTTGAGATGATGAGTTAGTATTTTAAATTATATTTCAAGGGAGGTTATGAGTCATTTGAGTTCATGTGGCATTAATATATTGAGGGAGTTTAAATTTTGAGAGTATTAATGAGTTATAATCTATATAAAAATAAACACTATGGATTAATGACTACGTAAAAGTCATTAGTTATTCCAAAATTTATATATCCAAATATTGGGTATATATGATGATGTTGGTGTCTGATTGTTCCTTAGATATATTACATTATTATTATACATGCATAAATTGCATCATAAAATTATGACTCATTTTACAAAGAATAAATTTTCAAGAATAAAGCATATTTATTATTTTAATGTGTAACACTTTAAATAACATAGACATTGGGGAGGAAATTTATGAAATTATTATATAGTATATATATGGAATCCCTATAAGATATTTGAATGATTTTAACAAGATTGTTCACTTGGTTTGAATTACCTAATCAAGAAAATTATCTTATTTAAAGGAAATATTATAGTAAATTTGAATATCATAATTTTTAAGAAATTATAACTCATTAATATTTTAAGAGATTCAGAGAAAACATGTTTCAATAAATTAAATAACGAGGATTCCCAACATATATTTCATGAGAACATAAAATATAATATTATGAAAATAATTTTTTTTATATTAATGATATTTCCATATGAATAAAAATATAGCTATTGACTAAGGTGAAATTAGTAGTGAGAGAGATATAGAGGATATTTCTACAATTATGATTATAAAGAAACAAAAACCAAGTCAAAAATGGTGAGATATCAAAGAATCTATGGGATAATGTTTATTGAAGAAGAATAAAAAAACTAATATAGAGAAGACAATAATGTTGATGCTGTTGAATATAAAATTACATCATGACACTTAAATATTGTGAACCACTATTATTCAAAATCACAGTAAGACCGAGTAATGAATATGGTCAATGTAAATGAGGGGTTTTTATTGTATTTAATTAGATAATTTTTTTTATAATTTTTAATTGAGTCTAAATTAATAGAAGGTACCAATATAAACAACTTCATTGATGAATAGGTAGAACCATTATAAAAAATTCCATCCACTCAATAATATTGATTGTTCCAACCCAAACCCGAATTTCTAATCCACGTAATTTGTTATCACAAATAATTAATGTGATTAAAATATATGTATTCTGAATAAATTTGAATAAAGATTGTTGTAATATCTCACATTGAGGATGAAACTTGTTAATATTTTGTGGTAAAATTCATTTCATACTTAGTATTGCATACCTGTGAGTGGTAAAAAGTGAATTTAAGATCCATTCATCTTAATAGAGGTTCAGGTTTGAGAATAATAAGGGATCATAAAGAAATAAGGTTTAACTGATAAAAAATATGTAAACACTAATTCACCCCAATTTTAGTGTCACTCATCTCTTCACTAATCCCAACACTTTTACAATGAAAAAATATTTTATTTTTAGAAAAATTTGAATAACGTTTTTTTATTACGTTATGAAAATGTAGTTTTAAAAATTGATAATGAATCTTTTTCATATAAAACATATCACACACATTTATTTGACCGCTATGAATGTTATGTAAATGAGAATCTATTGATGTATCTCTATCAGGAATGTTATTTAGATTCTTTTGAACTAAATCCACATGATATATGAATCTCTAATTTAAAATAGGAAATGACATACACATTTTTATAGGCATGGAAAATGTTCAACAGGGCTTAATAAATATTTACACACATATGTCTGGGGTCCTTCTCCAATATAAGATCAAGGTGGGTAATCTTACTTCATTACTTTTATTTATGGACTAAGTGTATATAAATATATCTTCATAATGAGGTATAATTCAGTTTCCTTTTAGAAATTCAAAGAATTCAAAAATGAATTATATTTTCAACTGGGTAAGATATTAAGAATATGTTATCGAATCAATTTGGTGAGTATCTTAATTTTTTTTTCATATCTTATTTATAATAATTTTTCATTCAATGTCAACTAATTCCTCCCAAAACAGTATAGTGAAATGGTTCCATTAAAAAAAATGAACCATACAATTATGGACATGGAATGTTCAAGGATGATTAACAAGGATATTCCCTTTTCCTTTCAATTACATGTCTTACTGAATGTGGTATATAATGTAAAATGAGTTCCAACTAAGGTAGAAAACAAAACACTATTTGGGTTCTATAGTGGAATGAAACTTCTATTGTCACATATTCATGTATAGGGTAGTGAGGCACTTCATAATGAAAAATATGGAAATAAATGAGCACATCAGGGCATGATGTGTATCTTTATAGGATATCCTAAAGAAAATAGAAGATTCTTTCTATAAAAATACAGAAGAAAAAGATATATTATGGAATAAAAATGCATATTTATCGAAATGGATAATATCTCTAAAGGAATTAGTCGGAGAAACATGAATTCAATGAGGTATATTATGATTATGCATAACATTTTGTACCATACCACATTCCATATGTCTCTATGGATGACATAGTTCATGAAACAAAACTACTACATAGGATAACAAGAGAGGATAGATAAAAATAAATATATATTTTTCAAGCCCCTAAAGATAGTTATAATGCCCCATCCTTAAAAATTACATAATCTTGAGTTAAGTCAAGAATTCACATTTTAGGTTATTTTCAAGTTTAGAGCTCAGGAGAATCATTCCATAACTATTACATCAAAAAACCATATAAAAACAAAGTCGACCCTTCCTACACTATCCATTTCTGCCATAACACAAAAAATTCTAAAAACGAAACATGTTATATTTTAATATTTAAACATTATAACTTTTCCTTGATTCCATAATGACACTAATATCCCTCAAATCATATGAATAAAATTTAAAAACTAGGGATGAGAACAAAAAACATAGTAAGGGACATAAAAAACAAAATAATTACTGTAGTTAAAACATAGTAACCCATTTAATGTTATTTGAGTGAATGAAACAAAAAAGTTTCACATGAATAACACATATAATTGTTTCTCAAAGGAAAAATTTTAAACCATTAGCAAAGCTATTAATTATCATTTAGGTGAATTAAAGCATAATATAGAAAAAACCCATTCAAATCCCTTTTAATTAGAATAGCCAAATAGATGACATGTAATATTATTATTACCTAATGAATTATAGATCTATAATTGGGATTATCATTCGTATAAGCTATATTGGGCTCACCTATGAGCTATAATGGGGCTCATCCCTTCATATAAGCTATAACGGGCTCACTAGTGAGTTATAATGGGAATAAACCCTTCGTATAAGTGGTTTTGGGTCACTCGTGATCTATTATGAGGCCCAAACCTTCATATAATCTTTATCAGGCTCAACCATTTCATATAATTCTCAAGTTCAATTTTAAAATCACGTTCATCAAAAAATATATTTGAAGAACTCTTCTAATCCCATAAGGAAAACATTTTTGTCTAAAAATACCATTTTCAATTAAGAACCCATTTTCAATTACAAGATACCCAAATAAAGTAATAAGGGATTTATTTTCCTTTAAAAATACATTAAGGCTTACCGAGGAAATCAAATATCAAATAATGGTTACAACGATGGAGAATTCTTTGTCACCATATACATTAGAAAACATTCCTTTTGTATTTTGGAAAAGAAATTAAGACACTTAGTATAAAAATATTCATTTTGAAAAAATTGAATGAAATTCTATATTGAAATAAAATTTCTTGTATAATACTTTTATATCCATATAAATAAATATGAAAATTAATGTCATGAAGAAAAAGATTGGATAATTAAATATTTAAATGTTCAAGGTGTCCCATACCACTTTGAACATTTAAATATTAATATCCATGAATTAATACTTTTACCAAAACATTAAAGACTTTATTATAGATAAAATATGTATATGAAATTTCATAGAGACTGTATATACACCTTATAATATAATAAAGGTGCGTATTATCAAGAAATTCCTCAATGAAAGGAAATTGAGATAAAATCCCCTACCTTGTGTCTGACTTTTCTCATATGTTCTTTATCTTCATGAATATTAAACATAGGTTAATTTATACTTTATTAAGAAATTTTTAAAGGTTATTTTTTATTTTATATCATTTATTTCCATGTTATTACAATTATATAATTATTTAATTTCATATGGGACGTTTTATCGATACTCGATACTTGAGTCAAAAACAAACCTGTTAATATATCAATATTACATGTGATCATAAGTTAATCATCTCTAGAATAATATTCCTGACATTATTATCATTTTTATAGATAAATTAAAATTTTAAATCAAACCAGGAAGTATGGTTATGAAAAATGAACAACATTATAATCACAGAGAAGGTAAGTTGTACGTACGGATGAGTAACATCTTCATTTTTCATTGATCATTATAGAAGTATGGTAATTATTATTTTTACCTTAAATAATAATCATATCATCATTAATATCATATTAATAATTTAAATATACTTATATACATCATACAAGTGATATAATGAATAAAAAGGAGTCACATCGCTTTGTGGAGGTCATAGTTCACACGTACGCACGAACAACATTATCATTTTTATGCATACGGAAGAAAGAATGTAATTGATATTTTATTATCTTAGAATGATTAATATGTCAAGAATATCACATATGATCATTAATTGTATTATTATAACCATTAACAATAGACAGTTATGGAAAATGAATTAGATCGGGTAGTGGAGGCGATAGTTCACAAGTACACATGTACGATTGATTTCTTTCTCCTTGAATAGAAGTGGAGATGGATTTATGTGATGATATTAACATAATATCATATAATTATATTTATTATACTAGTTTTATTATCTCATCATGGTTGGAGGATATTTTAAGGAAATGTAATAAGAAATAAAATAGAAGTACATAAAGCAAATGATACATCTTCTTCAGTTTATCCCCAATAAAGAACGCTATAAAACCTATAAGGAGGGTGTTATATCAAAATTAAAGCCTCAATAGTGTGGGTAGGGATAATAGGAAGGGTTTTGGGTAGATATTGTTTGAACCAAATGGTTCTTTAAGTGTGATTATTAGATTAGAGTGTGTAACTTTTTATAAGAGTGGGGAGGGGCACCCTTGGAATTACCAATAGTATAAAATTAATATAAATTCAATTTCGATTCAAAATGCTTCCAAACGTATTTATTTACAATATAGGATGATTTTGGGTATAATAGAAATCATAGAAATAAAAATATATACGTTTTTAATATTTTTTAATCCTTATTTTTGAACCCTTATTTTACCATTTTTAATCTTATGGTGATATCATGTTATTTACACTTTGTGACTAAATATAATTACGAAATCATGAAAAAATACCAATTAATGAGTCATTAATGACATTTTTAGACATATCTAAACTATTTTTCTGAATCTTGGATTTATATAAATTTTATATCATTTAATTAAATATTTTATATTATGAATTATGTCGATTTTGACACTATTCATACATGACTTTTTAAAAACTTCACAACAACTTGATTCTTTCTAAAAAACTACATTAAATAAATCACAGAATATCATATTCATCCTTAAAATTCATTGATGGAATAAAATAGTTAAATTTATATTTATTTTAATATTATTAATATAATTTATTTGATTCTTTTTTTAATAAATCTATTGCCACATCATCTTTGTGTCCTAATTAAATTTATTTATTTAATTCCTAAAAATTATAAATAAATAAATATGATTTATGAAATAATTTTAAATTTATAATGAATATTTGTAGTGGAATATATCACTTATATAATCCCATATAAAAATTCTTTTAGTAATAAGATATATGTTTATGAAATATTTTAATTCACTTTAAATTGAATGTTATAAATGTCATAATCACACCCATGTGGCTTAAAAAGGACAACATTTGACCCATGTATTCTATTGGTAGACCATAACTCATTAAATGATATTTGGATAAGTTTTAGGGTAGTTTTATGTTATTATAATATTATTTTTACCCTTAATTACCCTATTTACCTCTAATCGTGGTAAATAAAAATAATTACTAATGTTATTATTCATAATGTCCAAAATTTAATGGAAATTATTTAAATAATTTCGAGATTCTTATTCCAAATATGGAATCCATTTTTCCAATTCAATACACATAGTTGGAATAAATTAATTTAAAATGAATCCCATTGATGGAATAAGAAAACATGTTTTTAAAGTAAAACGTTCCAAAGTTCACAAAGATTTATATTTAATTTCATTGTGAATTTTATTCCCATGACCAAAAATGTATTAAATGATAAGAAAAAATATTTAATTATAATTTAAAACCAATTAAAAGGGTAATCTAACTATATAAAACAATTAGATGAAAATACAGTTTTTGAATTAAAATGTAGTATTTTTCACAATTCCTTAAGATATTAAATTTATCAAAAAATTAACAAAAATTAAATTAATGTAAATTATTATGTCCCTATTTAAAAAAATAAGTTTATTTTTTCAAATATAACATATAAAAGTGAAAAAATTATATTTAGAAAGGGTTCACCATCAAAAGGTGGAAAATTGCATTTTTAGAAATACATTCATTTAATCTGTAAAATTGTATTTGTTCTTACATAATTTCTATAGAAAACATAAGATAAATGTTAAAAATTATATTGAATTAATATATCATTAATATAATAACAATAGGGTGATTTATTTATTTTATAAACACAATTATTCACATTAAATAGTTTTTCATAAAAAAATACATTCTTTATATTCAATTGGTTTTTAGTTTCAATTCAAGTTAATTTTCTTACCAATGAATTATTATATAAACATGTATAAACCGTATTTCATAATTTAGTTAAAACTATTAATTCCCTCCATTATAGTTTCTAGAAGATACTATCATATTAAATAATAATATTACAATACATTTTTTTCGGTATAACTCAATCTTGCATGTGATGTAAGATTTCAGGGAAACCCATTGTTGCATGTTGAGTAAACTATTGGACATAGAGTCCCTTTCATGGTAATATTGATATATAATTCATTAATAAATATGAAAAATTATTATTCCATAATTACCTTAGATGTAACATCCTTCCCCCTTTTGGAAATTAAGTCCTTGAAATTTTAAATTTGGGTTCGTAAACTAAGGTGTCACTTTTAAAAATTACTTCATTAAAACCCCACCATAGAAAAAGAGTCAATAAAAACTCCACTTCAAAATAAATAAAGTGAAGTAAAAAGGTCACCTAAGATAACACATACTAGGATTATATGTAGGAAAACATAGATATGGAAGACAGAGCTATCTATCATGTTCTGATAGAGAGTGATAGAAAAAAAGTTAACAATAACAAAGTTATTAATCTACTGTGATCTAAGGGATTATTTGAATCATCGGAGATGAAGGTACCAATGTAACATTATTGGTTTAAAGATATTTTCCTTAAATTTGTATAATTCATTTAAAACATTGACTAAGAACAAATGTAAACATACTGACCTGATATATTTCTATTTTATAAGCTCAATTTCATCCTCATAATATTCCTTGAATTATGATGAAAATCCATAAGAATAACCTTAATCATCATAGATCACAGAAACCATAAAGGTTATCAATATATTAAAACCAAGGACCAAAAGTAAAGGCATACTCCATATTAAACAAATGCCTTATATAATCATAACCCCACAATACATATTCCAGAAAGGTCTTTAATAACTTATTATCACATAAATTAAAACCTTAGAAGGTGTTTCTAAAACCTTGAGCTTATGGTTATCATTAAAAATATACCAGGCTCTCAAGAGCTTATATCATTTCACTAGATTTCTCAACATAAACTATAGTAGAAAAAAAATATTTTCCCAAAACATTTTTTTTCTGATCATAATGACGTCCTCCTTATTTAATTAAATTTGGACACTTATTTGCATAATGTCCCAACTCATTACAGCTAAAGGAGCATACTATAAAATTTCTATATGTTATCTCATTTTTGGACTATTTAAGACCCTTTTTCATTATAGTGATGAACCATGGGACCAAACTTAACACACCATCAACACTTTCTAGATCCTGACATATATTCCTCAAAATGTATTTTACCACACTTGGAACAAGTCTTAGGCTTACCTCCATAATTTTTAGCTGGTTTCTTATACATCTCATGGAACCTTGAATGTATCTTACACTTATCATCTCGTGGCACGTAAGGTTCGGAAAACACAATCTATACATTCTCATCACAATGAAACATTTTTTCATAACATTTAAATTCTCTGGAGGCCAAAGCTCTTCGTTTCCCTAGTTTAAATCCTGAGTAAAATAAACTAATTTTAATATAAATTCCTAGAATAAAATCCAAAAAATACTTGGAAATTATTGTAAAGTTCTCTTCATATGCAGAAACTGAATCATTATCCTATTTCTTTAATTCCGAGAATTGTTTCTCAATCCTAATTCAAAAAACCTTATGGAATATATATCATGGAAAATATCCTTAAATTCTTCTCATTCCATGGAATCAAGATCACCTTTATTTTTTGTACTCTTAAACAATAACCACAATTGATCAGGTTCACCTTCCAAATGATAGATGATAAGAGTTACCTTTTGACATTCTGAACATCCCATGACTTCAAATATCTTATCCAAGGTATTGACCAATCCTTTAGCTTCCACTGGGTCAGATGATCCTTTGAATGATGGGGGATTATTCCTCATAAAATGGTAAACTACTATCATATACCTCTATGGTCGATATAGATGATCTCATGCATAGACGAGACCACCATTTATAGCTGGATTCAACAACACTATCACTCCAACAAACTATTTAGTTCCAATCCTGACCACCTCATGATGTAGTTTTAAAAGTTTGTTTTCCTCTCGGTGCCTTCCCACTACTAATTTCCTATTTCTTCTATAGAAAACCATTCTAAAAAGACGTAGTTTAGATGAAGAAACATGGTAATATTAAATTACTACATCATTTCAACAATATAATAATGTAAAATCCTCTAAAATAAATAAGTTAACACCATCCTAACCTCTAATGTTTTATAAACCATCATTTGATACCAACTATAAGCCCCCAATCACAAACATTACACAATCTTGATTTAAGTCCAGAATTCCAATTTTATGATCTTTTAAAGTTTATAGATTTAGATAATTAGTCCATAACTATTACATATCAAAACCATATAAAAACAAAGTGAACACTTATAATAGTATCCATTTCATTCATGACACAAAAACTTTTAAAACGAAACATGGTTTATTTTCAGGATTAATCATCATAACTTTTCTTTGATTTTATCCATGACTCTAAACTCCCTCAAATCCCGTGAATAACATTTAAAAAATTGGGATGAGCACAAAAAATATAGTAATGGACTTAAAAATAAATAAAATCATTAGTCTAGTTAAAACATGGTAACCCATTTAATTTTAATTTAGTGAATGAAAAAAAACATTTTCACATGAATTACACTCAAATTTTCTATCAAATGAATACATTAAAACCATTAGCGTAGCAGTTGAAAATCATTTAGGTGACTTAGAGAATCATACACATAAAACCCATGAAAAACCATTTCAATTAGAATAACCAATTGTCCGACTTCCAATATCATTATAACCTAATGAATTGGCGATCTATAATGTGGATAACCCTTTGTATAAGCTACATTCATATCCCCTGTGAGCTATAATGGGGATCATTTATTCATATAAGCTACAACGGGCTCACCCTTGAGTTATAATGGGAGCACAACCCTTTCGTATAAGCTATTTCGGGCATAACCATGAGATATAATGGGGATTAATCCTCCGTATAATCTATATTGGGCTCACCCATTTCATATAATTCTTATATACAATTTCAAAAACACGTTCATCACAAATCCTTTTTGGAAAACTCTACTAATCCCATATGGAAAACATTTTCATATAAAAAAACTCATTTAAGAACCCATTTTCAATACCAAAATACCCAAATAAATTAATAAGGTTTTTATTTTCATATTAAAATACATTAAAGCATATAGAGGAATCCTAATATCGAATAACTATTACGACGGTGGAGAAGTCGTTGTCTCCATACACATTAAAACAAAAAACATTATTTTTGTCATTTTGTAAAAAAAGTAAAATGATTAGAACAAAATTATTATTTTTGAAAACATTGAATGAAATTATAAATATACATGAAATTTCCTATATAATTATTTTATATCCATATAAATAAATATGTAAATTAAGTTCATGAAGAAAAATATTTTATAATTAAATCTTTATATGTTCAAGGTGTCCCACACCACTTTAAACATTTAAATGTTAACCTCCATAAATTAATACTATTAAAAAAGAATTAAAATATTATTATTATAGATAAAATATGGATATAAAATTTCATATTGTCTGTATATACACCTTATAAAAGAATAAAGGTGCATATTATCAAGAAATGCCTCGATGAATGGAGATTGAGATGAAATACCTTACCTTGTATCTTACTTGTCTTGTATGTTATTGATCTTAAATAATAATAAAATTAGTTTAATTTATACTTTATTTATAACCTTTATCATTTTTATTATTCATTTCAAATAACTTATTACCATTTTCTAAAAATTACATAATTATTTATGTTCATATCAGATGTTTTGTCGATATTCAGTACATGAGTCGAAAATGAACTTGGTACGATATCAATAGCCCATCTTGTAATAAGTACATAATATAATGAGACATATTCATGAAATTATTATATTTTTTATACATAGAGTATAATTTTAAATCAAACGATCATTTATTGTTATGAAAAATGAACAACGTTATAGTCAGTGAGACGGTAAGTCATTTGTACGCATGAGTAACATAATCATTTTTCATTAGTCATAATAGAAGTTGGGTAGTTATTATGTTATCCATCCATAATTATCATATAATAATTAATATCAAATTAATCATTTAAATATATTTATATATATATCATAAATGTGACATAATGAATAAAAAAGAGTCACATCGATTAGTGGAGGTGATAGTTTACACGTACGCACAAATGACCTTATCATTTTTATGTGCATGGAAGTAAGAATGTATTTGACATATTATTATATTATAATGATTAATATTTTATTTATATCACATAAGATTATTACTTACATTATTAAAACTAGTTATGTGAGATGGTTATGTAAAATGAATTAGATCGGTTCATGGAGGTGATAGTTCACACGTACGCATGAATGATTAATTCCTTTCCCATTTAATGGAAGTGGAGAAGGATTTAGGTTATTATGTTACAATAATTGCATACAATTATATTTAGAATAATGGATTTATTATCTCATCATGGTTAGAGGAGATTTTAAGGATGTGTAAGAAGAAATATAATATAAATACATAAAGAAAACAATACCTCTTTTTTCGGTTGATCACCTTAGAAGAACACCTTAAAACCTCTAGGGACAATGTTATGCCTAAAATAAGGCCTCAAGAACGTGGTTAGGTATTCTGGGTAGGGGTTTGGGCAGATATTGATGGATACAAATGGTTTTTTAAGCTTGAGTATTAGAGAAGAGTGAGTACCTTTTTATAGAATATGGGAGGGGCACCGTAGGAATTATCAAAAGTATTAAATTAATATAAATTCAATTTTGATTACAAATGATCCAAAAATAATATATTAATAACATAGGATGATTTTAGGGATAATATTTATGATCCAATTAAAATTAGACAAGTTGGTAATATTTTTTAATCCTTATCATTTTGTTTTAACCCTTAATTTACCATTTTTAATCTTACGGTGATATCATGTTATTTACATTTTTGTGGTCGAAATAATTACTACATAATTAAAAACAACCAATGAATGAGTCATTAATGATGTTTTTATAATTACCAAAACTAGTTAAAAGAATCTTGGATTTTTTTAAATTTTATATCATTTAATAAAATATTTTATATTTTGTGATATGAATTATGTCAATTTTAACACTATTCATACTTTTCATCTTTAAGAATTCATAACTTTAAGACTTTAAAATAACTACATTAACTCAATCATAACATGTCTTAGTCAACCAAAAAGGTCTTGTATGGCCTAAAATATTTAAATTAATATTTATTTTAATATTATTAATATCATTTATTTGACTCTTTTTTAATAAATCTATTACTACATCATATTTGTGTCATAATTAAATTTAATTATTTAACTACTAAAAGTTATAACTAAATAACCATGATGTTGGTAATATTTTTATATTTATAATTAATTTTTATTGTCTAATATATCACTTATATAACCCAATATTGAAAATAATTTTAATAATAAGATACATGTTTATGACATATTTGCATTTACATTAAATTAAATTTTATAATAGTCATAATCACACCCAAGTTGCTTCCAAAGGCCACAATTTCAGTCCAAGTATTTTCTTGGTTTGGCATAACTCATCCAATGAGAGTAGGACATGTGTTAGGTGTACGTGCCCAGTCAGTGTATTGTATCATTCTAAGATTGATCATTCTGATATTTATAATTCTGAGATTGAATATTTTGATATCTATCATTCTGATATTGATCATTTTTATATTGAGAAGTTTTTATATCGTTACATAGAATAAAAGATGATACAATAAATCAGATCCACCTTTTCAATGAATATATTATTTTCAATCAATACCACTATTTCAATCAATTTGGGAATGATTATCCTAATGTCGATCTTTAGGTATGTGGATGATGGAAAAACTCCACAGTAAATTAGCACCACTATTTCAATATACAAAAATATTCCAATACACACCACTTTTTAAAACATCACCCCCTTTTAAAACATCACCTCATTTGAAAACAACACATCCTTTTAAAAAACACCTCTTTTTAAAACAAAACCTTCTTTTAAAACATAACCTCATTTTAAAACTGCACCTCTATTTAAAAAAACACCTTCTTTTAAATTGGAACCAACTTTCCTTTCACTCCACCTTTCTTCAATCAAGCTTGCATCACAAGTTCTCAATTAATCTTCTGATTTATATGAAATAAAAAATAGTAAACCATCATAAAATTTAATATATTATAGTCATAGTGACTCCAATTATCCATCAAAACAACCACTTCTTTCATACCAGATCCATAGTGAATTTGATCAATTCCTCATTACGATATTTTCAAATACCTAACCCTCATTGTGATTTTTTACAATACCAAACCCTAATTATGATATTTTTTAATACTAGACCGTCATTACGATCTTTTTTAATACCAGAACCTCATTACAATCTTTTTCAATACCGTACCCTTATTATGATATTTTTCAATACCAGACCCTAATTATGATATTTTTCAACACCAGAACCCCATTATGATCCTTTTTAATACCAGACCCTCAATATGATCTTTTTCAATACCAGAATTAATAATATACTTCTCATTACGATGGAAAATGTGAGTCTGGTTCTTATCAATACCATGAGTCTGATTTTTATCATTACTAGACCCAAACATCATATTTCTCAAAACACTTTCTTTCTTTTAGGATACTAGTTTATTAACAACAAAAAAAACAAACCACAACTTGGGCCTAACAATATCCCGATCTATATTTGTGGTAAATACCCACTTCAAACACTTAAATCTCATAAAAACAATGAGTGGTATTGTTTCCTCTATTGATTCCCCTATTTCTTTTATCTCTCTCCCTTTGTCTTAACTATCCCCCTTATTGGCAATCAAATTCAAAGGGGATATCACGATAAGTATCTCCCTTTTTGGAAAATGATTTCCATTTCCAGAGTTTGAGACATTATTCAACGGTGTTATCCCATGATTTTCTTAACAAATAACCTTAAAATTAATAACTCTAAGTCTACATGGGCTAACCTGATGTAGAAATCCAGAGTGTATAATCAAGGTGATCTATTTTTTCAATAACACAACTTTAATGTAATAACTTTTCCATCATACTTCCAAAATTCCTATGACTGGGGGAAAACATTGAAAGAATTTGTTTAGGATAAAAGTAATTGGAACCCATCTCAACAACCACATCTGAATGATAAGGTGTATAAAAACACAACTTTTCAAAAACAATACTTTCATAATCTCATTACATTCTTTTGCAAGAAAATTAAGAGACTCATCAATTCCATCCTTTTTATTTACACTCCTTCAATCCACTGAATGTTAGCACAAGTATAAAAATATATTGGGAGCAAAGAGGAACCTATATTTTTCTTTAGAAATAATAGTCGGACTGAGAGTCCTCTCTTAATATTTCATATTTATTCTTCTTCTTATATTTTTCATTATATGTGATTTTTTCCTTCGGTTCATCCTTCTAAGATTTTGTGATATTTTATTTTTTATCTGAATAATATTTTGATGAGGATTTCGACTTTTATTCATATTTAGAAACTTCTTTGTTTCCTATGCTTGTCTTTTGTTATCAAATGATAGTTGAATTTTTTTTGATATCATTAATTTTTTGATCATATTCATAATTTGTTGGATACCTTTTTGTTAGCATTTCTCATTTTTTCAAAAGTTTTTTTCTTCCCCTCTTCATTTAATTTCCTTTTTAATTACTCCAATTTCCTAGCCTAGTCAATGTGTTTTGGCTAGAAAACTAATCACTCTTTATTTTCAGTCTCTATAGATTTATTTTTCTTATCTTACAAAATATTCATCTTTTGATTTTTTTTAGAAACTTTTATTGTTGTGATTGTAACAAAAAAATACATCCTCTAGAAAGGTGTCCTGGTTGTTCACAACTTTCAAAAATAGTTTATAAGGATGTGAACCTATTTTAAATCTTCATTCCATTCATTTCATACTTTTTTAAATAACAACCTTCTTAGTATTATTTCTTTGAGGATATTGACTCACCCTAAAACTCTCCCTTTTATAACTTGTGGGATAATAGAATTGTTGTTGTTTGAACCAAAAAATACTTTCCATTTATTTTAATCACACACAATACCAAAAATATCCATAAAAAGAGTATGTTCATCTGAAACGTCCATACTGATTGGAATTGTGAATATATTTCCCAAAAACCTTCTTCTTTTCTTTTCTGACACATCTAACTTTCTATTCTCAATAATATTTTCCTTCTTCTTTTCATCCTTTATAGAATCATATGTATTCGACACTTTTTCTGATCAAGATAAAACTTTTTCAGCTTTAGGATGTTTTATAACTTCTGATGTATTCACTTTTTCCACATACATAACTTATCCATCATTCTCCTTTTCACCCTTTTAAGGTAACTTTTGTCGAACCATCTATGGTTTCTAATAACGATAACATTCCCTAACTTCTATAATAGAGTTTTGGAATGTTTTATTTTTTAATTCAAATTAAGATATCTTTTGTTGGATAGTTTCCAAATCTTATTTTTTCCTTCATCTTCACTTCCAAATGATCATAATGACTCTTATATTTCTTAAGAGATTTCTTCATGACATCTATCTCTTTCAACATCTTGTTCTTATTTTCTGGAAATAATTTTTGAACTGCTGAAGAACCTTCATCTTCCAACTTAAATTTTTTCTTTTCATGTCTTCTGATTTTTCTCAAACATTATTTCAACTCTTCCTTAAAATTCATTTTGAGTTAAGTTTCCTATTCATCATAAATACTGCTTTTGAAATCATCATCATTAATTGTTTCAATAAAAATATTTTTACTAGTATGACCAATAGATCTTTCGGATTCAGATTCACACTCTTCTTCTTATTCAGGATAAATAATTTCACTACCAGAAGATATTTCCTCATTAACTATTGAAATAAATGTGTTGTATTCAGCATCATTTGTAACCTCCTCACTATCATCTTCTTTTTAAAAAAAGATCCTCCTTTTGAATTTGGTTAACTTATTATCTTCCCTCTTGGAATATAATTTTTATTCATGACCCATTTTATTCCAAGATATTTTTGGACTTCTTTCCACTTATTCACTTTATTATTCATAAATATCTTCTTCATTTACTCTTTGAACACAATTAGTAGAAAAATTCCCAAATAATCCACATCCAAAACACTTTAATAGAATTTTCCCGTCCTACCTTCCTATACATATTTTAACATTCTTATACAACAAGGTTAAAATTACATCATGATTTTTACATACCTCATTTTCGGAATCAAAATATCTGAATTATTCTTCTTCATGGATCCTCTTTGACTTTACTTTCTTGATATCCTTAAAATAAATTTATATATAAACTTTTTGTTTCTTTTAATAGCATTTTACAATCTCATTTAATAAGTAATGAGAGTAATATGAAAATTACCCAAAGACAATGTTTTTATCCCTCTATCTTCCAAAAAATAAACCATGACATCAAATTTATTAGGAAGAATTATACAGATATTTTCAACAATAGTAGAATCTTCTAAGTTTTTACTAAGACATAGAATAGTGCTCACAATATCATTTACCCTGCTAAAGAAGTCATCAATAGATTCATGCTCACCCATCTTCAGATCTTCATAATTCAATACCCATATTTTTAAATTTTCCTTATTCACTTTTTATTACCTTTATAAAGGTTTTTCAGGTTATCCCAGATTTCTTTGGTAGTGGAAACTCCTTTTACTCTTAGAAACTCACTTTCAAAAAGTGATGAGAGTAAATCATTTTGTCTCTTCTGTCATTCTCAAGATTTTCCTTATCTGCCTTTGTGGGAGGAACATTCTCAATACAAGGAGGGAAACCATCTGTAATAGCTCTTGAAACATCATAACCAAGAGACATAATATATGGGAGAACTCTTCCTTTCCAGATATGATAATCCCCACCATTTAAGATTAGAGTCTCCTTAATGTTTAGGAAAATGAAATTCTCTATAACAACTTCTTCAAATGCTTCAACAAAGCATGAGTGAAGGGAACATGGGACTAATACCAATCATAAGTGCCCAATCAGTGTATAGTATTAATGAGAGGGGGAGGGGTGAGTCAATGATAGTATTTTTCTTTTATGTTTCTTTTCTATTGAAACAACCTTTTCCTCCTGTTAAAGATTGAATTCCCTTCAGAAAAACCAATCAAACACACATCTACAAGAACATAAGTATTTACCCGGTTCACTTTTCAATAATAATTGTGACATAATTGGTATAGTTTGTAAATGATATAATTCCATACAATTAACTATAATATAATTATTGGATTACAATAAAGAGGATATACCCTTAAACTTGTGTAGCACTATGAAACTGTCCCATTAGTTCTTGTGCACCCTCTTAGCACAATAGGGCAATACAAACTCTTTGTAACAACTCATGTTACCTGTGATTCTTTTTAATTCAAAAAATGTTTTCAATTGAAATAAAAAACCTTCAATTCCTTACCTAGAAAAATGGTAAGAACCACATTGACTTTGTTGTAGAAAACTCAGTCTGAGTTGTTTTGGTCACACTTCCCATGTCCGATTCCTCTGAGTATGATTTTTTCAAAATAATTATTCATGTTCAATTTTTTAATATAATACAATAGAAATAAATAAGAACCACGTCAATACATTATTATAATAAAACCTAGTACAATTATTCCTCATTTTGGAAATCATCAATACGGAAATAACCACTACAGAAAACCTCTCTCCAAATCAACTTTTTTTTTTAATTTTCCAAATATCCACTTTCAGGCTATGTGGGAACACATAAAAACTGCACAACACCCCAAAATATCACATTCAAAATTCAATAAATAGAGAAACACCTTCGATCCCTACGCCTTACGTGAATTAATGTAGCACGACGCCTGAGACATCATCATCACCACTGTTCATATTATCGACGTTGACACCATCTTCGCCGGAACTGTCACACCATGCCCAAACCCCCAGATCATTGTCGGAGTCATGTCATCACAGAACACCATCACAGGCACCACATAAGCCATGATATGAACAAAGTGATTATTCGTCGCTGTATCAACATCATCAGCACCGGCGAGAGAAACTCACCAGAAACAATGGTCTCGAAAAAACCAAAAGACCACCCACTGAACCATCAATGCGAAAAATCTGAACAATAATCCATGAAAACAACAACCTTAGCATTGTAATGGGATAGATTAGATGTAGAAAACACCAAAGAACACCATCGAAGAAGAGGTCGAAAAATAGAAACCATCCCGATTTCAGTCGCGTCTAGAGCACCAATGGCCGCCAACCCACCTCCAATAACTTATTAGTGACACCGCTCTAGCTCCGAATGGGAGAGGTGTAGAGGCACACGAATCCAAGGCAGGGATAAGAGTGGAAAAATAGACACCAAACAAAGACTTCAAGAAGAAAATGGCATCACCAGGGTCCTTTGACCGCCAACCCACGAACCCAAAACCTCTTTGTATCCACATTCTCCAGATACGACTTGGAGAGGAAAAGAAGAATGAGTGGCCAGAGTGGGGTATGAGAGGCCAAGGATACCACATCAAATAACATAAAACAAGACCACCAAAACATTCCCATGGAATAGATAATCATGAACATCCCCTTGAAATCACTGATAAAATTAAGTGGATAGTCTCTAGATGTTTTCCCATCGCAAGTGAGGAAACATAGCATCGTCGAGAAGGAGGAATAGAGAAAGAATCCCGACATTAGAGAAGGCCGAGGGAAGGAAGGAAGAAATAGGGAAGGAGAAAAGAGTAAAACAAGGAAAGAAGGAGGGGGAAGGCACTGGAGACTCCTCCCCCATCCAAATCGCCAGCGATAAAATCCTAGGTCAAAAGGAGAGGGAGATGCTGCCGCTCAGAGGCCCTTTAGAAATATTACCTCCCACTACGGAAAACCTCGTTTTGATTAATTCAACTTAATATCAACATTAGTATACTACAATTGACAAGATGAATATGATGATCCAATGAGTACGATAAGTTATAAGTATGATGATTAGCCAAATAAAATCACCAAAATCATGTCTCTTCTCTTTTAAATATCAGTGAGAATACCTTCAACACAAGATCAATTTGAAGAGTTCCACTTCTCTCTAGAAACTCAAAGTTTCTATCTCTACTTCGATGAACAGTAATATGTCTTCATTCAGGTATAATGTACATTCAACTTTTATAGGTTACCCAAAAAAGGATTATGGAGGAATCCCAAAACACTTTCCCTCTAATCTAAATTCACCCTAATCTAAATTTCACTTAAAATCTCAGAGCTGTTACGACTTCATCAACACTTATTGATTCTTCTCAAAACTTCTACAATCTTCACCTCTTCTTCCTTAGACATTAAATTAAAATTTGAGTATGATTTAAATTTCCAGGTTTTATTTCAATTGATGAGACTGATTACAATTACTAAGACTAATTTGAATGAAAATCTATTATTTGAAATTTAAGCTCCCCCTTAACAAATCATTTGAAAATCCCTTTTTGTTTAAACAATTATCCCAACAATGTAATTCAACCCTTTTGAAATGGCTGGCTACATTGTTGATCATCTTCTACTCTTAAGAACCAATCTTGAACAACTTCAAATACATGTAATATTTTTCTCCTCTTCTATTGACCCAATTGAAGCAACACTTCAATGGATATAAAAAGTAAATCAATATTTTACCCACTTGATGAATACATTTTAAAAAAACCAGAGTATGATCCTTTCTGGATACAATCATTTCAAGGTATGAACCTTTCTGGTGTTGATCTTTTCCTTCCTGAGCCTGATATCAATCATTCTGATATTGATCATTCTGATATTGTTCATTTTAAGATTGATCACTCTAATATTGATCATTTTTAGATTAATCATTGTGATACTGATCATTCTAATATTGATCATTTTGATATTTATCATTCTGATCTAGATGATTCAAATATTGAAAAGATTTTATATCATATAATGTAATACACGATTCTATAGTAAATCGAATCAACCTTTTCAATCAATATCTCCTTTTCAATCAATACCACCTTTTCAATTAATATAACCTTTTAAATAAATACAACTTTTTTAATCAATATGGGTATGATTATCTTCATGTCGATCTTTAGGTATGTGGTTGATAGAAAATGAAATGCTATAGTAATTCGACACCACTATATCAATATGAACCACTATTCCAATATTCATCGCTATTTAAAATAGAACCCCCTTTTAAAACATCACCTTCTTTTAAAACAACACCTCATTTTAAAAAAAAATATCCTTTTAATGAAACACCTTCTTTTAAGAAAACACCACCTTTTATAACTGCACCTCTTTTAAAACAACACCTTATTTTAAATCGAAACCTCCTTTCAGTTCACCCCCCTTTATTCCATCAAGATTGCATCACTCGTTCTAAATTAAACTTATGATTTATATGAAATACAAATTACCAAACCATTATCCTATTTAAAACATCATAGTCATACTGACATTGATTCTACATTAAAACAAGCACTTATTTCATACCAAATCAAGAGTGAATCCGATCAATTCCTTGTTATTATATTTTGAAAAACTAGACCCTAATTATGATCTTTTCCAATGCAATCCCTCTTTATGATCATTTTCAATAAAAGACCCTCATTATGATCTTTTTCAATACCAGACCGTCATTACGATATTTTTCAATACCAAACCCTCATTACGACAATTTTCAATACCAGACCCACATTATGATCATTTTCAATACGAGAACCAAATTATAATCTTGTTCAATACCAAAACATCATTACTATATTTTTCAATAATGGACTCAAACATATTCTTCTCATTACAATGGAAAATTTGAGTCTGATTCTTACAAAAACCATGAGTCCAATTTTTAACAATACTAGACACAAAAATAGTCTTTTTCAATATTCTTTCTTTCTCATAAGATACCGATCAATTAAAAAAAATAAAAAACCTAGGCCTAACATTAGGGTACTTTTATATTATTATAATCTTATTTTTACCACTAATTACCCTACTTACCTTTAACAGTGGTAAATAAAAATAATTACTAATGTTACTATTCATAATGTAATAAAAAAGGGACATATTTACATAATTTGGAAATTTTTATTCCAAATGTGGAATCCATTTTTTAAAATTCAAAACACAAAATTGGAAGAAAATAACTAAAAATTTATCCTGTTGAAGGAATAAGAAGAAGGTTTTTTAAGTAAAATGATTAAAAGTTCACATATTTTTTATTTTCAATTTCATTGTGAAATTAATTACAATGACCAAAATTGTATTAAATGATAATAACTATATTTAATTATACATTAAAACAAACTAAAATTATAATCTAACTATATAAATAAATTTGACTTAAATGCAGTTTTGAATTAAAATGTAGTATTTTTCAATATTAATTAAAATATAAATTTTTTCAAATAAATACAAAAAATTTAAAAAAAGTAAATTTTGATGTCCCACTTCCAAATAGAAAGTTTATATTTCCCAATATTACATATAAAATTGAGAAAAATGATATTAAAAAAGGGTTTTCTATCAAAAGGCCGTAAAACTTCATTTTTAGAAGAATATTAATTTTATCCGTAAAATTGTATATGTTCTTATCTAATGTATATAAAACAAATACGATAAATGTTAAAAATTATATTGAATTAATATTTCATTAATATAATCTAATAAGAGTGAATTTTTTTATTTTATAAACACAATTATTCAAATTTAAATTATTTTTCATAAAAAATACATCCTTTATATTCAATTGGGTTTTAGTTTCATTTCATGTTAGTTTGGTATCCAATGATACCTTATCTAAACATACGTAAACCATATTTCATAATTCAATGAACATTATTCATTCCCTATATTCTAACGGTTATATGATAAATACTATATTAAATAATAATATTACAACATATTATTTTTCTATATAACTCAATCTTGCACGTGACGTAAGATTTCAGAGAAACCCATTATTGCATGTCAAGTATGCTATTGGACATAGAGTCCCCATCATGGTAAAATTACTATCTAATTCATTAATAAATATGAAAAATTCTTATTCCATAATTACCGGGGATGTTACAATAGTGGATTACTATTGGTTGACAACAATGGTCCTCTTTTCTATAAGATGGTATTAGTGAACTAAAATGTATCAACATGGAATGAAGACATGAATTCTAGGACAGTCTCTATCTAAATTTTGTCAAGGTTTTGGTCGATCCGATAGTATATGTAAGGCCTACTATGTGAAAATGGGAAATAAAGAGAAACATAGACATTGATGATAAAATTATTACCTATGAATAATGGTTAGTGTATAAGGGGTTTTAATATCATCACGAAATAGAATATGGTGAATCATTTTCTATAATTATGATAATTAAATACATTATAATTCTATAACCCATAGAACCATTACATGTCTACGAAATATGTAAAATTGATATAAAATATATTTCCTTAATGAGAACCTTTTGGAAATGTATATATGACACAACCAAAATGGTTTGAATATCCAGGTAATTCCAATAAGTTATGCTTGTTATAGAAATATATTTTTGGATTTATGTTAGCATCAAGGTCATAGAAAAATTACTTCAATGAAGGAATACAATAATTTAGTTTCATAGAGGAAGAGTGTGATCTATGTGTTAACTATTGGTTATTTGGTGTGTGACCATTTTTATAATAGTTATATCGATGTAATATTACTTATTAAAAATTATAGACCGATATTACTGTTATTTAGTTTTATATTATGAAATTTATTCGCAATTAAATAAATAGATGAAGTTGATTTTATTCTCAGGATAATGATTAATCATTGTTGATCTAATGGAATATATGGACTAAGACAAAGAATATATTTTGACATGATAATGAAGTGATTTAATATACAAAATACAAGAGTGGATTCAATCCTGTGTGACACAATATACATGTTTTTATAAAAATTGGTCTTTATAAATATAAATAGAGATAGTGTGTGATTAGAGTAAAATATCCATCTATGATAGGATTGATGATGTAAACCATGTTATGTTCTTGGATTTATGTTATCTATGATTTTAACATAGTAGTAATACATTTAGATGATCCCAGATAAAAAAATTAGAATGATGTTAATGGTAAGTATATGAGGCCTACTAAAGATATATTCCTAATATATTGAAGAGGCGGAGAACTATTCTTCAGGTTCTATATAGTTTCCAAATATATCAAAGTTATCAACTTTTGTAGTTAGTATATATTTTCATTATGAAAAGGGGAGTTATCAGCTGTATGAGTTTAAAGTAATGAGTTTCCATTGATTCTATTATAAATTATTAGAATATTATGGATTTTTATGTAGCCTAAGAAGATGTTTGGATATTAAAATTCATTCAACATTTTCATATTGCCATAATAATGAAATAATTTATAATATTATTTTGTTATAATAATATAGTGTTGGAACTTTTATGGGAGACAAGTTCATATCAAGGGATGAAAAACACACTTTGGAAGTATCACATATCATGTGGATATTCTCAAAGGGGTTAATTTTTGGTTAGTTAAGATTTTGATATGGTGAACATAGTGGACCACTTAACAAAATACTTATCTTAGTATAATAATGAACATTAGGTGAGAGCTAATTGACTAAGAGTTGTAAGAAGTTGGCTCTAGTATATATTTGTGTCTACTAGATTTGGTTTATTATAACAAAATTGTACATGGTATGTAATTAACAGAATTAATGGTCTTTGAATATTTAAAATTTTCTTACCATTTCATGATTTTGGTTCTTTATGACAATTTATTTGACAATATTCTAATGGTTATTTTAATTGTAAATGGTTTAAACAATTCCCCATTATGATGATATCCATGAACTGTTGTAGTAGTATTTATATAATAAATATGTTTTATGGATGAATGATATAATTTTTAGGGACATAAATAATTTAATATATTAGGGATAGGTGGCTCATAAGTCATTGATACTTCTTCTCATGATTTTCATTCATTTAAATATAATTTAATTGAATTGTAACAACATGAACCACCAGTCTAAAATCCTCACTTATTTTGTTTCATTAGATGTTCTTATCTTTATATTTTTTTAATATCCCATAGAAACAAATATTATTATTAATTAATATCAGGATTTGTATACTTTTATATATTAATGAAAACCAAGAGGGAATATTCTTCATTGAATTATGATATATTTGTTGTATCATGACTGCTGTTGCATTTATGAATAGTGAGATAAAGGATTTTCACTTACTATTCCTTAAAATAAATTGACATGTCAGGACATTTGACGGTATTGGATCTATCTAATTATATCCATATCCATGGATGTTTTTTTGGAATGGTCATTTCTCTATAGTCAAAGATAGACATAGTTACAACATAGGTTGATTATAATGGTATCCTACCTATATAATTAAAATATTTGTATTAAGGGATAATATGACATAGTTTTCTTCGATATATGGTTATAATCTTTGATACATTTATCAAATATATTAATGGGGTTATTAGAATTCTTCTAGAAGTTAACCTTTTACATTTTATGTAACAACTTAATTCTACTAATAAAGGTGCTTAAAGGGTTACAAGTTATATGTATTCAAAATCTAAGTGAAATTCTAAATGTTTTTTAATTGTTGAATAAAAACTACAGATTTATATATTTAATAATTATTCATGTTTTTATTACATATATATTAAATCACTAGTCATTTAAGAGAATCTTATGTGTGAAGAATATTATATAATGAATTATTTTACATGTAATTAATTATTTAATAATTAATATATAATATTTCATTATACTATTCAATTCACTATTTAATAATTATTTATTTGTTTAGTTATATTAATATTAAATATATATTTATTCTAGATTTCAGTTAATATATTATTTATTTATTTATTTAACAATAAATAATGCAATTGAATTTATTTAAAAAATATTAAATTTTCCATGTATGATAAATATTGAGGATGATTGGAAGACCGAGTTTAGTTTTCTAGAGATAAATTACTTATTGAAAATTATTTGAATAAATTTGAATTTATTAAATCAAGATAATACTATTTATTTATCCTTGAGTTTAAAACATATTAAGTATATAATAAAATTTTTATTATTCTCTAGTGATGAGGTATTCTAAAGATTACGAGAAAACAATATCCCATGTCCAATTATAAATTCTCTAACCCATTGTATATAAATACATAATTATGACATTTTCAACCATAATAGTTCCATTATTATAATTTCACACAATGAATGTTAGTGAAAAATGTATGAATCCCTAGAGATCCCTTTCTTTGGAGTATTCTAATAAATATGAAGCAATTATCCTCCACCACTTGAGTTAAGAATTATCTCAATAAAAATTATACTACATTCAACATTGATCGATGCATAAATTATAATATTAAACTATTACACCCAAAGGAATCTATGTTAATAATTAGGTGTTCGTGGAACACCTGTGGATCACCACTAGTGGAAATGTACCATTGATTTCTTTGTCTCGACAACATAATGACAATAGGTTTCAACTAAATCATCAAATAAGAAAGGATTCAAAAAATAAGAAATTTTCACCTATACTAATATTAGTTATAAATTATATATGGTAATCATATCTCATAGATTTTGGGAATGATATTTCATCTAGTTCTGAGAGTAAATATGAAGAGGTTAATGAAGAAACATTATTGTGAATGGGTTTGACTACTTCTATTATTTTTACATACCTTGAACGATAGATTAAATCTACCATATATAAAACCAAACCTAAACCAAGATATAACAAAGGAATAATATTAAAAATTCATGCAAACTATTAATCATAAGAAATCTATAATTTAATCAGAACTAATGTAAAATAAAATATGTTTTTCAATTAATAAAAACACAAATAAAGAATTTCATGATGGAACTATATCCAAATACTAAAAAAATGACACTCAAATCACCAAATTATTCCTTCTATATCCCATAAAAGAAATTTACAAAGAAAATTTATGGGTTTCACCATGATATTGACAAAATGAAAAAAAATCAATTTAATGTAGAGAGGAGTGAAAATGTCCAAAAAATATTAGTGGGCAAGGTAAGAAGTAAATATCACGCCTTATTCATGAGTAAAAAACTAAAACATAGTTTTAGAATAAATAAATATATTAATAGAACATGACAGAGAAAAGGGACAACCCAAGGTAACAATTCTTCCATATGAAAGTGAGGGGAATATGAGTAAAGGTATAGTGTTTAATGGGAAAACAAGAATATAATTTTTCAAATATATATAAATATATTTATATATTACCACAAGATCCACGATATTTCTATTGAACCCCTTTTAGATTTCTATTTTACCTCCATTGGAGATATGTTTATCCCAAGACCACCATAACCCAATTTCATTGTTATCCCACTTTCAAAGATCCATTCCCAAACTCGTCTCAAACCCAATCAATCTCTATAAGGGGAACTTTAAAATTTTAAAACCTATACAACATAGAATCATCCTCAATATATACTACAAATTAAATTTTTTGGATCATTTTATTACTATTTTCCTCAAAAATGAAATGATAAATGTAATAGTCATTTCCAAACTAATTATAATGTATGATTTTATTGAATTACATTAATTCCTGGAAAAAACATTCATTGTATCTTTTTTATGATGTGTATGTGGGTTATAAAATATTACTAACAATGTGAAAATATATATTGTAGGCCACTAATAAGAAATCTCATGGTGTGGTATAGTTTTTGAACCCAATTACATCTTATAATATAGTATATATCATAAATATTGATATTTTATATAACTGTTTTTAAAATTTTCAATTATAAAATAAATAATATAATTTATAAAATATTTATAAATTATTAAAAACATTATTTTTCTATTTTTGATTTATTTATATAGGGTTTTATAAATTATTTAATATAAAATTTTTATATTTAATTAATTAATTAATTAATAAATATCTATTGTGTAAATATTTGTAATATTAATTTTTAATATTAAAATACATTTTTAATTAATATAGTGTGACTTATAATTTTGATGTAATGTGTTTTCATAAAAATTATAAGGAAAAATGTTTTTTATATAAATTTAAGAAAAAATAAAAATATGATTGTGTATTTATGGAATTATGAATTGTACATAGTTATCAATTTAAATAGTTAAAAATAATATCCTTGTCTAAGAAATTATCTGAAACATGTCAAATGTTGTTTTCATAAATTGATATAAATAGCGTATAAATAATATTAAATATATGATAATTTTGTTATGTAAATGGATTATAAAATAGATACGAAATATAAAATATTTATATTTCAAAGATACCATAATTAAATAAATTCCATATAATTTAAAATATAAGTGATATGAAATTGAAACTAATAATAAAGTGATTATATTTATTTATTATTGGAATATCCATAATGTATGAAAAAATTATAAAGTGTTCATAATTTTGGTAAATTTTTATTATTGATAAATGAATGTATTTTTTATAATTATTAAGGTATTTATATATTTAGTTTTATTCCCAATTTTATTCAAAAATATAAATTATACATATAATTAATGTATTATACTTTATTTTCAAGTACTAAAGAATTTATATATTATCATTCATGTATTCAAGTGTTACATGCTTGATAAAAAAGTTTATTTAGTATACCCATACGTTGAAATCTACATGTGTTTGTCATACGAATGAATGAATAAGTTGATTATTATTTATAAATATTAGGCGTTATAATTATGATATAATTTCTATCACTCTTGTGTAATGAACTATTGTTAGTAGGGATTTGGGTTGTACTTCTCACTAGCTTGGGAGCATGGACTCTGATAAGAAAATGTGACCCAAATCATTGTGAAATTTGGATCATGGACAACTAATTTTAATGATGAAAATCTATGGGTGTCATAACATTAGTTGGAGAACATTTATTAAATGTAATTTTTAAATAATTGCAATTCATGATACTCATCTCAAAAAAAAAATTGTCAACAAATGACATCATCATTATCGAACATTAATTTATAATCAATACTCGAGAAATAGAATAAAAATGAATGAAACATTCATAACTAGTAAAAAAATAAGATTCATTGGAAAGTAGTAAGAAAAGGTCTATGTGTAAGAGTAACACCATTATATCTAACAAGATGTTGATGATTTTAACCATGTGGGTTTAGATGGTTGTTAGTATCATAGTTGAATTCAATTATGGATTTTTTAAATGAAATACTATCAAATTAACTACAGTATTAACTCATATACTAAATATAATTTGGTATATGAATGGATAAGATGAACAAGGAGTTTCATATATCTATGGACCTTGATCTAGAATTTATTATATATTTATCATTGGGAATATGGAAACATTGTGTATGAGTTCAATAAATGAAGACCTATTATATTAACCTATTTAGTATAACAGAACATAAAAGTTTATTTTCCTTGTTATTATAATACATTGAAAATAAAAAAATGTAAATGACCAAACCCACATAATAAATAACTAGTGAGTGGTCCAATATTTAATCTTTAAATATCCATTTCTTGTTATTTTAGCCTAAATGAGGTGTCAATAAATTGGGGAGGTAATTCCATTGGATGGAGTTGTCTATGATACTATATGGGATTTTATAAACTCCATATATAATGAAAATATAGATTCAGTATTACAAAAACTAATTATTTTATTTTTGGGTGGAATATAATAACAATTTTATGTTCGATAAAAATTTTAAATATATAAGAGTTCAAAATCATGGTAATATTTTTATTGATCTATTAGTTTTTGTTATACTAAATTATCAAATGATTCTATTAAGAACATTTTTGATGAAATGTAATATATATATTTCTTTGAAATATTATTTTTTTACATATTATTGGTAACCAATACATTTATAATGAACAAAAACTAATAAGTAATTTTCAACTCAAAATATAGAAATTAAAATTTTAAATTCAATAAAAATTATTGATTGACCCACAATCCAAAAGACCACATAACTTATTGATCCACAAGATCCACTACAAGTCACATAACCAATAACTTGTCACTGTTATAGACACCCATTATGATATAGAGAAAAATCCAACAAGAATTCATAAAATTATATTTGAATAACCATCCATATCTACACCACTGAAACCAATACAAAATTATACCTAACAATGTCCAACTATGTCTTCACATTCTCCACCCAACAAGAATCGTCACACGATTATATCATCATCCATCATGTTGGAGATTTAATAATATAATGGTATGGTAAGAAGTATTCAATGCATGTTTATTATAGAACATTATTGAATACTCAAATAGAAAACCCCAAAAAATCCTTACAAATCACTAGTCCATACTAAATTTAAAAGAAGTAAAGGAAGATAAATCTTGAGTTTACTTGGAAGGGGTAAGGGTCTCAACATCTATCCATGATTTTCTCGTGGATCACAAAACTCAACTTTACAGAATTTAATCACTCCATGATCCTTGAAACCTAAACTTTATTTTCATCAATATCACCTGAATTTCATAGAAAGAAAAAAAATCATCATAAAAAAGAGGAAATCAATAAACTAACATAACATTTCACTAAATTACCATTAATATAATTTTATGAAATAATAGGACAAGACATATTTATTGTATTCTATTAGAAGACTAAATAAAAAAAGATACCAAAATTAAAAAAACAGAACTAAACACTACAGTACACAAATAAAACTTCTCTTTTAATGCTAAAAACTACTAGAATAGAAGAAATACGGCTATAGAGACCTTCATACTAGACCGAGATGGGTTCCAACTAATATTGTTAGGTGGCAAGAATAAATAAGGAGAAAATAAGGATATAACTACAAGTACAAACTAAGCTCAAGATATGGAAATCTCATATCTCTAATCCATTAATCAAAGTTATTTTTCAACAAAACAATTACCAATAAAATATTATGATACATATACAATAGTATTGATTAAATTACATGACATGGTTTGATTAAGAATTTTTTTGAAAAATAATAATTTATAAAGGAATTTATCCATGATATTTATTAATATATGATAAAATAAGTTTCCACTCTCCATCAGTGGAATATTTTAAAAAATAATATATTTATTAAGAATAATTTTTTTAAAAATACAATATCAAATTAGATTTGGTGGTTAATAATTTATTAGTTCAATATTACCACTAGAGAAAATATTTTATATTTCTTATAAAATTTTTTTTATGTGGTTTTTATTCTAGAATTAATAATGTTTATTAGAGGCCACTTGGAGTATGTATTAGACTTTGGAAAAATGAAATGAAAAATAATAAAATGATTTATATTAAACAATGTGATGATAATGTTTTTTATTTATTTTCATTGACTATGGAAAATTCAAATTCTTTTGTAATAGTGAATATTTAAGAATTATATACATCCTATAATTTTTTCTGATTTTAACAACTAATAATTTAATGCATTGGACTAATTGGGGTATAGTTTTACTAACATATGGGAATGTATATCTTATGATTGATGGATAGTTCTCTTGAGAAGATGTCAATGAAAGTGTTGAAGTATGAATAATAATTTTCATCTCCATTTTTATCATAAGAATAAGTAAAAAAATATTATTTTAATTGATAATTATAGAAAGATAATTTTGATGAAAAGACCAAGATAATGATATTTTACTTAAGGATTTTTGTTTTTCAAGAATGAGTATTTTGAAGATAAGGTCATGTTGTGGTGGTATTTATACCTCATATTAATATAAAAAATCCACCAAATTATAAGACTATAAAAATACTTAATCAAAGGAGATACATTGCATAAAATAGATTGGATTGTAGTGACCATGTACTTAAACACATAATATTTAATAATTCTTAACATACTTAAAATAATACATGTTGAGGATCTACAGGTCAATGATATTCGAAAGATTATACGTAAAAATAAATCATCATAAACATAAAAATATATTATTTATATAAAACTCCACATAGTTCTCCAATCATTCATATATCATTATAGATATCATATAATGTTATTTAGAAAAGTAAAATAGATATTAGTGAGCTAAAATGATCAATAAGGGAATAAACATGGACATATAGAATAACTTGTGTGTTAAGAGGCATAACATGATATACTAAATAGGATGATCATAATTATATTAAAAATAATAATTAAATACTAGTTTAATATCATAAACATTTGTAAATAACATAAATTATGATATCATGAAAATAATAATGGGTAACCCCTAAGACTATCACAATAAATTAAAAAAAGTACAATGGTAAATTAGGTTCACTCTTTAATCCCCTACAAAACATCTAATGATATATAAATATATTAATAAAGAATTTGATGGATAAATTATTTTTTCCTCACCAGACACATAGATTAAAATGATTCATATACATTCAATCTAAGGAAAATAAACTATACATAAATTATAAGCACGATCAACCCTATGAGAAGGGCATCAGTTTCATAATTCAAAATCAAGGAAGAACAAAAGGAAAAATTTAATCATTTTGTAATAATAATTTAGAATGAAATATTGGTCTTTATCTTTGAGTACTAATATATAAATTTCCTAAGAATTATATAGTACAATAAAGAATTAAAAAATATCAATTGGGCGAAGAATTATAAAATAAGTAAAGGACGTTTTTTATTATAGAATGACTTTGTTGTTTTCAATGAAATGATAATTTATCCATGATGGTTCTATATAAGATAATGAGTATTCTAGAAACTATTCATGGGTTAAAGAAAATTTATAGGGGTGATGATCTATATGAACCAAGAAATTGGAATATTTCATTTATTTAGGATTACATAATTGTTCGAATTTGTAAAGGAACTAAAAACATGTAAAAATTATAAATTAATAATATATATTAATTGGTATATATATAAGGTATATATATACAAAAAATAAATTGATACATGGGAATAATATTTAATAAAATGGGAGAAATGGAAAGATAATGTGAAACCTGAATGTCATGAAGGATGTACAGAATATTAAATTATATGTTTTAAAACAATTTTTTTGAAGTCCCACATCGTAAAAAATTATAAAACTCTACTTTGGAAATAGGGGAAGGTAAATATTATGTTCAAATGAGATAAAAATTATTATCGTTTCTAATTGAAAAGGAGAATATTGGCTGGAAGGGAAATTATAGAAAATAAGGGGATACTATCATTTAATAAGTTCAGATGTATTCATTATATAGATTTATTTTAAATAAGTTTTATATTTGGTCACTAAATAATATTGGAATAAAATTGTTTCTTCTAATTTATAAATAGGTGTTACTGTATGAAACCGATGCCTAAAATCCATGAGAAATATTATAACTAATAAAAGAAAATTTAGTTATGATAGATACCTATATTCTTGGTAAGAAACCAATCACAACCCAAAACAAGGGATAAAATGAATTGAAAAGAAATTTATTTTTTAAGTAATTTATAATATTAAAAATAAATATTGTTGTTTTTTCCCATTAAAACTGATGATTTATGCATATAATTGATTCATGCCTCAATGAAGTATTATTATGAACGAAACCGTTACCTCATGTTTGAAAGTACTCAAAACATACACATAACCTTAGAAATAAATAAATTATGTTTATTAAAAACATTAAAATGAACCTTATCCACATATATTTCTTTTTATTAGGTACATTTATAAAAATTTGATGCCAATTTTTGGATTCCATTCAACTTATGTCAGTTGCATTATATTGTTCTGTCAATTTATCTTAAACATTAATAGTATGTTGAACAAGGTTAATGTAATGTAAAATTGATTGATAATATCAATAATTTTTTTATTATAATCTCATTTACTATCAGATTACCAAATGATTTATACATTTAAATAGGTCTTCTATGAATAGATTCCAATTAGAAATTATAATTTTATATGTAACATATTAAGATTAAACATAATATATATATTTATTATTAATATCACTAATATAATGTCTAAAATTAACATTCAAGAATATTAATGGTTTACTGTATAGTATATTTATAACTTAATTAATTTTTAGTCCACCAAGTTAGTTTCAATGGAAAACCAAAGTGAATAATCATCACATTGAGGTGGTAGTATTCTTGTACATATGGAGGACACTATTGTTTTTTCACAATAAGAGGATGGTGGAAAATAACACATTAGAAAATTTATTAATAATGACTGTGTTATAAATATAATATTATATTATTAGATGAAACTTTTAGACCATTCATGAAAGGTGGAATTCAAAAATGTTACACACCATTTATTGAGGTGGTAGTTTTTATACAGGCATCACAAAATTTTCATTTTTCTCAAATACTGTTGAATAATTTAAAGACCCCAACCCCAATTTGCTGGAGTTGATGGTTACTTTATTACTTTTCTAAAATGTACAAGGAATCATATCCCAAAGTACAAAATTTTCAATAATTAATGAAAAAGTATACACATACATGAATATCACATTATAATTGAAAACATAAAGTATAAAAATATATTTTCTTTGAGTTTATCAATATTTACTCTGGAATAACCCTACATGTCAATCATAATACCATCATGGAATATTGTTGAATAAATATTAAGAAAGGGTTGATATAAAATGATTAGTAAGGGTATTCATATATTTGAATCTATCATGAATAAATAGATATAATCAAAATGGAATGGTAAATAAAAGAAACGCATGTCATTCAATCAATTACTTGACAAAATATGGAAAAAATAAATGATTATAAAATAATTCCAAATAAATAATCACATTATTTTGAAACATAAACATAGATATCCTAACTAATTGAATAATAACATATAACGTCAATAAATAATTGCATAATTAGGTATTAATAGTGTTAGATATCTGAAATATATTTTCAAGACCTTTCAACAGATAGTTTAAATCTCAGGGTAAAAACGAATTTAAGTTAGCCAATAAATTTATCTCATAAGCCCTATGGATACATCAATGGGATATGTATTTCTAAACCCCAATCATCACATAATATGTCCAATACATTATTCATATGAATAGGGTTAAAATAATAAAAATAAACATTCATATTGAAAATCTAATATATGAAATGTTTATACTGATCCCCATTACTAAACATAATCGTAAACCATTGAGAGAAAAATGGTTAATGGAAATGAAATTTTACCACCCAAGTAAAATTTATCATAAACCATATGTAAAACTAATAATACTTTCATAAATATAAAATATACCTATTGGGTCATAAATTTTATAATTGGTTGATGTTGGAGATGAATAGATATAACGTAAAATTCCATCAAAAACATTATGGAGGAAGAAACCCTTTTCATTTGGAAAAAAGTAATTTAAAACTAATTGTTTTCCAATAATTTTGAAAAATAATTCTTGGAAATATAATTTCAAATCTATAAAGTAATTTTTAAATAATTCATTGGTCTTGATAGTTGGGAATTCCATACAGGCCACAAGCATTAAAACAAGGACTCTTTACAAATTTTAATTAAAAGACAAAAGTGTCTTATTTTGAAAAATACATATAGACTAGATTCAGTTTTTTATAAAACATAATTATGATTAAAAATTAATTTATTAAATCAGTTGGATAATTCTTGAAATATTTTTTAAAAATATTTTTATAAAACATTGGTTCGGATGAAAAATGATTTTCTACCGATGAAACAAATGAAGTCATATTTTATAAAAAAACATTTTATCAATAATTTTAAGTAAACAAGAGAGTAATTTTATTATATTACATTAAAAATTAATGAATAAATATAGTATAATAAAATAAAATGGTTTTATTATAGAATTATTAATTCATTTCCTTTAATTTAAATTCAAGTACAAGTAATCCTGATTAAAGTGAGATTAAATCATAAATATCCAACCACATTGGTAAAATTTGAATCCTAAGAACCATGAATAGAATAATATAAAAAATATTAAATACCATAATTATAAGTAGAATTGTGATGTAATAAATTAAATTTTTAATTATATACACCTCACCAAAGGAATAAGTGTTGAATATGACATTAGTCTCACGGAAGTAAATGTGAGATAACAAACACTTACCTTAGGTATGATTTACATCATATGTTTATGAACCACATATAAAATAAATATATGATTTTTATAAATCTATTAAATAAAAATAATCATAGATATAAAACCATATATGATTTAATTCCAGTCTTTTATCTCATTTTTTTAATAAATCACTGTTAAAATGGCTATTTCAGGTGATAATTGAATCATTTTTCATGTATGTTTTGATTTGGTATTTTATATCATTTTACTATGATCATGGTTAGATAACATAAAAAAATTTAACCATTATATAAATATTATATATATTCATTATATATTTATTTATAATAATCTACATAAGTTAGAGATTAGAAAATGGATTACACCATTAATAGAGATGGTAGGACATAGTAACACATGAAGGTTGTTTCCAATTGCATGATAGATGGAACAAATGAAAATTAAATTTTAATTCACTATTATGTAATCAGTACTAATTCATATATTTATATTTTTTATATTATTCAAATACATATATAATAATACTTATTTAAAAATAAAATGAAAAACATTTCACATCGCTATAAAGTGATGGAAGTCCACAAGTACTCTTGCGTGACGTTACTATTTCCCAACAAATTGGATGATACAAATTTATATTTTATATAATATATAAGTGTGCATTGGTTATATATATCACATATATTCATTAAAATTATGCTTAATAACTTCCATGTAATTTGTAATAAAAAATAGAACCACATTGTTCTGCATGGCGGTAGTCCGCCGTACACCCGAGTGATGTTATCGTATCCCCCATAGAATGGAAAGTAAGAATTAATATGTGATATAATAATTTAATAATTATAATAATTTCATAAATATCATATAAATATGTTAATTCCATCCTTATATCCATCTTGTAAAGGTGGGGTGGGAAAAAGTGCTACATTAGTTTCTGATGGGATAGTCTGCAGAAAACACGATCGACAGTTTTGTTTACAATTTGATGGGAGAGGATACAAATATAAGTTCTTAAATTACCACAATAAAATTATTTATATTTTGGATACATTTTTTATTTTTTATAATAATTTAATATTATTTTAAAGAGGTGGAAGAAGAAATAAAAAAAAATACACAGATATAGGAATTTTACCTATTCTTCAGAGATCCTCTTTATGTTTATACATAATTCCTTCATAAGAGTGATTAATAATCAATATAATACCTATATGATGTTTTTATGGATTCAAGAAATACATTTTTTAGGTTTCTTTACCCAATTTGATTTAAGTGTGAAGTTGATAGGTTAGTGGGTGGAATTTAATCATTGAGGGAGAGGAAACACATTGATTGTTTTAAAAGATAAAGAGATACACATGTTTTTTCATGGCATAAGCATAAAAATTTGATAATTCTCTAACATTATAGGTTATAAAGTCTGAATATTTCAATACAATGGGTTTTTTTGTAATTTATTTTAATTATTACCCATTATCTTCTTAGTATAACCCCCTAGAAAACACATTTTTACCTTAACTATGGTAATTATTTTTTAATTCTTTTAGTATTCATAATGATAATTTTTCCCATATTAGATAATATTAAATATTATAATTCAAATATTGGATCTATTTTTTTTAATTTAATTCATAGAGGTGGTATAATTTATATTAAAATTTAACCATTAAATATGTCAAAAAATGGGTTTTCTAAAGAAAAACATTACAAAGTTGAAAAAGTTTTTATAGAAAATTTCAATATAAAATTGATTAAAATTTCTTAAATGAGTTAAATTTTAATATAATTTAAGTATTTTGTCATTAAAAACAATTATAATGTTTTTTTAAATAATTTAAATGAAATGAAATTTTATATTTAGAAAAAATATTTTCCACTATTCAATTTTTTTTTACATTTCATGAAATTATCAAAATTTATCCCAAAGTTAATTTTGACATTTAGGTTTCAAAAAGTATATTTTTTAAAATAAATTTTCTAAATTTGATAAAATTTCATTTTAAATTATGTGTGCAATGCTAGAGTAAACCATCTTTTAGAAACATACTTTTTTTTCAAAAAACATTTCCTTTCATTCAAATGGTTCTTATTTTAATTCTAATAAATTGATAACTAGGAATTTATTTTATACATGAGTAAAAAATATAATTTAAAAATATAGTTAATCTTATTAATACCCACCATATTAATGGATATGTTATAATGGTCATGTTTAATAATAATATTTTAATAGAGTACATTGTTTCATTTAAACCTAGTTTTGTGTGCATCACAAGATATTAAAGAGATATAATTTATTTAAAATAAATATATAATAAATTCTCAAGGTGTTAAATAATCTTATATTATTTTCTTTTCATTTCATAGAATTTATTTAACATAATGTTCCTCTTTTAATAATTTTATTTAATATAAAATTTCAACAATTTTTTTAATAAGTTAGTTAATATATAAAATTTTAATGGTGTTAAATTTAATCCGCTAGGATAAAATATATATTACATACCAAAATATTCATTTGAAATATGATATTACTTTTATACTGAATACAAATTAGAAATACCATTAAATGTAATCATTTACATTCCAAAATTAATTTTTACTAATATATTGATATTAAATTCATTACATGAACATTATATATACATATTAACATATTTTAATGATAATAATATTTATATTAACATGTAATAGATAAATATATATATTTCTAATATATTAATATCATGTTTTTATTTCATTTAGAGTTATATTATTTAGAATTTAATACATAACAACAAACAAAATTAACATACCTACTTGATATGTTACCAAAAACCATATTATAAAAGTCTATCTTTACAAAAACCATAATTTCAATGAAATTTTTAATAACGGACAAATTTTATTCCTATATATAGACATACTAAATAATTTTTTATCCCACACTCAATATGAAAGGTACAATTCTTATTTCATGTTAATGATTTTTGTTAATGAATTATACATTCTTTGTTCCTTTCCTCTTTATATAGTTATTTGTTTATTGGTGATACTCATGGTTGAAGGTAATAAATGATTCTTCTTAGTAATGTAGATATGTATCATTTATATGTATATTCTCCTATTGATATATTAATTTTTAATAGATGTACTTACTCCTTGGAGAGTAAGAATTAATTATGAAAAGTACATAGTTTTATATAATTTTTTGTAATTTACCATTTATGGATGAATAAATTGTTTTTGGAATTCTTCATATCTTGTAGGAAATATTTTCTACTAAAGTTTCAAACCCGTTAAATATAATTGAAAAGAGTTCATCAAATTTCTCCACATAAATAATAATAATTATAGTAATAATAATAATAATAATAATTATAAAGGCTCTTAAAAAATTTCTTGTTGAATTCTCTCCCCCATCCTAAATAAATAAATTTCATTAAAAAAATTAAATTATAACTTACTAATGAAGTTAGATGACAATATATTTAAGGAGGCCCGAGATTTAATTTTTTATTGAAGTAAAAATCACATTTTTCATATATAATAAGAATAATTCCTATATTGTCTCTCTTGTTAACCATTTGAGATAAATACCTCATAAGGTTTGGTGTTAATACCATTTTTATTTTCCATTTAGTTCATAGACATACTTTTAGTTCTAGATTATCATAAATGGTTATGTGGTATGAAATTTGATTCCTTATTTTTGATAATAGATATGCTACACAAACCTATCTATCATAATACAAAGTTCATCAACATAGAGGTGTTATTGTAATACTGAGGTTGAAAAATGAAGTCAATTTATATTATACATCCTCCTTATAAGGCATATTTGGATCCATGTTCTGATTCCTCCTGACCCTGTTTAGAGTAGCTACTACCACTATACCGGTATGTTCCCTCTCCAGATTGTCCCTCTTCTAATTCTCTAGCCTCAATAGATAATAATTTGTCACCTAAATCACTTGTATCACCAGCCCCTGTATTGCATTGTCTATGAAACCTTGTTGGAAAATGGATTTTTATGGATGTTGATTAATCAATACCCCACTAAATCATCTCTGGGTGGCTGTTCATATTCCCAAATTAGACCTTCCATGTCTAGAACTATTTCATTCACATGGTATATGTGTTTATATAATATATGGAATCAAATAAAATTATCTAACTAATCCATGCCTTGAGGTAATTAGGAAGCCTCCCCCATTTAAACTAACCATGATTACATGTTACACTTTCAGTGGAAGTCGTGGGTTTTATTATACATCCACCATTTCTATGATGATTTAATATTACCTAAAAACATCATGGAATATACGTTGTAGAAAGGAATTTATTGATGATGTTGAAGATAAAATATTATTATAATATACCAATGGAGTGACATTAAGATATCTCTTTGGAAGTTACCAGTTTTTGTATCTACTGATATCAGTTTTTATTATATAGAGGATGATGTGGGTAATTGTACAATGATATTTTAAAAGGATTTTATAATGAAATAGTTAATACATTATTGGAATCATGTCAAATGCATCTAAAATACTCATTATGATATTTAAATAAATCATAATGAAACCATAATAAAACAAGATGTTTTATTTGATAAGTGATACATCAGGTTAGTACACATAGAAAACAATTAGGGAAATACAGACTGGCTAGAAAACATATCTCATAATAATAATTCTTAAATGAAGTATTTAGTTACCTAAATCAATCTCAATGGCAGTTATTTAATATAATACTCCTTTATCTCATGTATATTTTCAAAGTTTAAGCCTATCATTTTCATAATCATTGTATTTATGAAATTTACTTGGGTAATTCTTATTTAATCCACACTGAATGCATTTAACAATTTGTTTCTCTTTTGGATTCACCCTTTTCACTCCCATCATGCTAAAAGACCTCTGTATATTCCTATGTATGTTTTATGATCAATTACCTCTACCTACAGAAGAAAATAATTTTATAGTCCCCTTGAGTAAATTTCCCTAGAGCCTCGTCAAATTATATTCAAATATAGTTTCTTGAATATTAATTATTTCAACATCATCGTTTCCTGAATTTTCATAAGAATCCATCCTTCCTATATTTCGTGCACTCAGGATTTAAACTATGGGGACATTCTTAATTCTGCCTCACAAATGATTTATTTGGACTGATAACATGAGTTCATACACTATCTACCATTCTAATGGGTTGATCATTAGGTTATGATCAGATTTTCCTCACACCAAATGTGAAATATGTTCCCTATACTTATAGAAATCACTAAATCTAAAATAGTTAGCATAATTGATGAAAATTTAACCTCATAGGTTGATTATCATACTCTATAACATAAAAGGGATTAAACACTAAACCCTTTTAACCTTTTTCATCAGAATGTTATAATATAACTCCCTTAGTTCATCCCATATAATCCATAGTTTAGCATAGGTGACATTATGTTGTGTTATCTTATACCTCCAATAAAGTCCCTCAAATTTACTAAAAAATGATTCTTAATTATGGTTCATTAAGATAGAATTATTATCCAAATAATATTCCAAAGGATTGTATAGCCTGGTGTATATTTAAGTATATTTTAGATACACTTGTTCTTAGTCGAGTTACTTCCCCATAGACCCTCTTTTGGGTTATTTACACTATGCACAACTATTCCAGAGCTTCATCCACATACAAGTTTCCCAAAAGGGATATAATTTTAAAGAAAACTATTCAATCTCTACTTTACCAAAAAATTATGATGCTCTCTTATACATTAAATTATCTATTATAAATATACCTTGGGCTTTCACTAAGTTTTTTTATCAAAATATCCAAAAGGAACTGGTCCTATCATCGATACCTACTATAGAGACCAAGGTTGTAAGCACATATTATTTTATAATTGTTGACATTATTTTCCAACAAATACAATTTGATGATCTATATGTTAAGTTTCTTTGAAATAATAGATACAAAAATACATAATCTTAAATATAAAAACAATATAATTATTTAAATCTGTACATAATTATATTAACACCATTATATCTTCTAAAAATATATAAGATATCATAGGGAAAATTCAAGGAAAAGGGTGTGTGAGAATGGCCATTACGGGAGTATACATGAAAATATAGAAAAACCTAGAAGTCAAGAGACATAACATGATTAAATAAAGATAATGCTCATAAGAATAAAGACATAATATATGTTAATAATAACATATGATCATTAATATGTGGAAACAAAATAAATCATTATATCATAAAAATAAGTCAAGGGTAACCCCATAACCATCATTATAAAGTTGATAATGTCCCATGGTAGATTTAGTTCACTTCCTCACACCTTAAATAACATACCATGTGATATATAGATTTACCCAATTCATTATAGGGATATATAATTATGTTCCAACCTTTCACATAAATAAAAATCATATATATTTATCATATATGAATAAAATAAACAATATATAAATAATAATCATCATCAATTTCATGAGGAGGATTTGTTCATTAAAACTATAATTTACAGAATAACAAAAGGTTAAATCATATGGATTCACAAGATCAAAAATAAATTTAAGCAATTTTATTTTCATATTTGAAAATAAAATATAGGTCTTGATCAATAATTTTTTAAATATTTATTTCATGAGAATAGATAAGAGGAAGAAAGAATAAACATGAACCACATGGGTGAAGATTCATGAAATAATTAAAGAATGTATTTAATGATTGAGATCCTAATGTTTTCCATAGAACCTAAAATAAACCATTTGGGTTTTATATAGAAAATTTGGGGTTTTTAACTATTGTTTTTTTAAAATCATTTTATGGGGGTGATGCTCACTGTGAGATAAAATATAGGAATTTGACCTTCAATCAGGTTTATATAAAATTTAAATTTTACAGGGAAATAAAAAATTATTAAAACCCAGAAATGAAAAGGTTATTGATCTGGTTATACATGTAAGGTGTGTATATAAAAAGGTGAAGATATAGGTGATAACAATATTTCATAATTGGGAGAAGACGATGAATAATGTGTAACTAGAAAGTCATGAAGGAGGCATAGATGATGCATTTTTATTTTTTAAAACAACTTTTTTGAAATAAAATATCATAAATAATATAACATTATTTGGATAATAGGGGAAGTTTCATATCAATTTCACATGAGATAAAATACAACAAGGATTCCAATTTAGAAAGAGAATATTAGTATGAAGGTAAAATAAGGAAAAGGATGGGAAACCATGATTTAATAGGATATGAATTATCCATAGAATAGTCACATTTTCAAGAAGAATTAGAACTTATAAATAAGAAATATTGAAATCAAAAGTGATCTATAAATATATATATATATTTTATGACATATGAAATGAAAAAAATAGTAGAGAAACATTATAAATCAGGAAAGACAATTATGTTATTAAATACCCTTATATTCATAGGAATACATCAACAATATCCCATAAAAAGTAAAAAAATTAATTGATATATATTTTAATAGTTACGTAATAAATTTTGATCTTAAAAATATATGGGTAGTTATTACACCATATAAATATGGACGCATAAAATCAATACATGCCTCAATAAATTATGATTGGGATGGAACCCCATACCTCAAGTCTAAAAGCACACCAAACATTCAAAAAACTACCTAAATAATTAAATTAAGATTATTAAAAACATTCCAAATAAAAATATCCATAAAAACAATTTATGTTCTATTTATTATTATATGTCACTAATTTGTTAAAATAATTCCACATATGCCAATTAGATGATGTTATTTAATCATTTTCTAAGAAATAATAATAGAATGTTGACCAAGGTCAATGTGTTGTAAAATAGTATCATAATATTAAAAATATAATATTATTATATATTTTTTATTCCATAAAAACATAATATATTTAGGTATAGCGGTTTTTCATGAATGGACTCAAATTAGAAAATGTACTTTGATATGGTGATTTTGGGAGTTAAATTTCCTATACACAGTTATTGTTAATATCACTTATTGAATTTCAAATATTATAAATAAATAATTCTAAAGTTCGGTAAATATAATTTTAATACATTTCATATATGTTTTATTCCACCCATTTTAGTTTACATTAAAAATGTAATTGAAACATCGCCACTTGGATAAGGTAGTCTTCACGTATGCATAGATGATGCTCTCATTTTTTGTAGAATAGAAGGAATTTATAAAATAAAATTCAATTTCATTTATGAAAAAATTAATTATTTTTCAACACCATATTAAATTTTTATATAAACTTTTTTAACTGACCATAAAGGGTAGTGGTATAAAAGTCAATATGTCGTTCAGGGAGGAGATAGTCTTCACAAATGCATGACAAAATTTTTATTTTTCATAATGATTTTGGAAGAATATTTAAAATCGATGTTAAAATTATATATAAAATATAATAGAATATATATATATATATATATATATATATTATTGGTGTTATCATATAATATTGTATAAAAAAGTTTTGGGGTGTTTGAAGAACAAAAAAATTAAGATAGTGTAGTGGAAAAAATTACGTATCACTTTTGATATTCCATACTGGTCACCACCTAAAGGAACCTTATATTGGTATTTTTTTAGGACCAAATATCATCAGTGTTAGAGAGAGGGTATATGAGAGATAAGATTATTTTTTAGTCAATATAAGGAAAAATGGAATTATTTTCATATGGTTGTCTATTAGTTACATTTAAATTGAGGAGAATAGTATATTTGGCATATATAACACTTTAATTTAAAGGGATAATTTTTTTCACATGGAATGTGAAGAAAAAGTGGAAAAAATATATCATTGGAAGGGATAAGGATGTGAAAACCTGAAACATACTTCTCCATAGATGTTTTAAACATGTTTTAAGTCATTTACTCTTTGATTTTACTTTTACTATTTACCTAATATTTTTTTAATTCCTCAAATTAAAATACACTTTTTTTTATAATTTGAACAACACAATGATAAATTTTTTATCAAATATCTCAAATAAAATTTCTTATTATATGAAAATATAATTTCAACATTACCATATGTATAGTGAAAAATCCTATTTTTATAAAAATTATACTTTTGAGAAAATGATTAGAATTTAAGATAAAATTATGAATGTTATTAATTATATTGAAATTAATATTTTTATATTTAGTAAAATAATATTTAATTAAATTTAAAATATATTGAAAACATAATTCCACTATGTGAGGATTTTATTAAGAGAAAAAGATGAAACATGTTTTCGATAAAACATTATCTTGATTTTATAACATGTTAATCATGGGTTTCATATATAAACAAAGTACATTAAAATAAATAATTTAATTTTATAATATATATATATTTTTAGTAAAAAGGATTCAAAAATATCATTTCATTCTTTTATAATAATTTTATAAAACTGACAATATTAGTAAAATTGCTATTTCATGAATTTACCAAAAAAAATTATTTTTTTTGAAAACTAATAATGAATTCTTTCTATGGTAATAGTGATATTATATATCCAAAAAATGTTATATTTTCTAAATTAAGATTATAAAAGTTTTAAATTAACCTTTCAAAATAACAATATTATATAATTAAAACCTTTTTTATTAATATAATTCATTTTTTAAATGCTAATTTTCCTAAAATATATTTATTATAAAATTGTACGCTAAAATATTTTTATGTTGTATTTCATATATAATATTTTAAAAAAATTTCAATTTAATCCACTTGTATAAAATATAAAATTCTTTCTAAAACAATTCTATTAAAAAATTGAAATATTATAATTAATCTAAATACACAATCAAATATCATTAAAATTAATTAATTTTTTTAAATTATTTTTTAATACACCATTGATATTAAAATCATTATATTTTTATATTTAGATGAGGTAATATTTTTAGAAAATTTATATTCATATTTATAGGTAATATATATATATATATATTATTTTGATGTCATATTTTTATTTAATTATGAGTTATACTATTTTATATTTAATAAAGCAAAACACACAACATTAGTATACATATTAAATATATAACCAATGACCGTATTTACAGTGACCATATTTATAAAAACTAACTATATTTTTTTATATAGTGTTACTAAATCATTCTTGTATTTCTCTTTAACTCTACAAGGCACACTTCTTATTTCAAATTATTGATTTTTCATAATTCCATCTCCTTTCATGATGATATTCTGCATTAAATAATGTGATTGGATATTTTTGATTCTCAATTTTGAAAAATATCAAAGTGATTTGAATGTAACGATGATTTTACCCTATTCAACCTATTGTCCAATATTGATTTATTCACTTTTAAGGGATTTACTTCATCTAAGGTGAGTAATGATCCATGGTGTAAAGTAAAATTTTTATTTGATTTTTTATAATAATCCTCTTATGAATAAATAATTAAAATTTTATATTGTCAATATCTTTAAGGAAACATTTTATAATTAAGTTCCAAAACTATTGGATAGATGAAGATGTTTTCTTTAAAATTATATTAATAAATAATAATAACAATAAAATCACTATCAAAAACAAAAAATGAATAAAAGAATAAAAATAATAATAAAAATAGAAATGTTTCTAAAAAATATGGGTGTTAAATAGATTATCATATTTCATTGATTCTGGTAGATAATGGAATTGAAGAAAGTATGTTGGCATTTAACAATTTCATGAAAAGTGATATATAGATATGGGGAGAAGACTGAAAATAGTTTTTAGAAGAAATTAATCTTTTGAATTTCGTATCAAATAATTATAAGAGTAATTGCTTAGATAAATTGGGGAATAAAGGGATTTGGTAGTTATAATATTGGACGATGTGTTATGGGTTCTATATAGTGTTTTTGTGAGAGAATAATACTATTACGAGGAGTGTGAAGAAAACAATATCTATGTTGTTTGAAAATTATGTCAATGATGCATGGAATATTCTTCTAAATGATGAAAAAGCACATATAATTGTATAATTTGTGATTCATGTAGATTTCATCAACTGTTATTTCAAATGTAAAATAGAATATGGAAGGAAGATGATTATTCATCCAAAATAAGGTGAAATAAATAGGTTTCCATCAATTATATCATTGGAATTGAGGGAAATGGTTTATCTTGTTTTCATTAAAGATTCTGACATTTTATGATAATAGGGGAAATATTTCAAAATCACGCATGATTGATCCAGTGACATATGTGATGTCTTCTATGTTGATCAAAAAATAGATTCAATAAATGATAACCAAGATCATTAATTACCTAAATTAATATTTTTTAATGATGAAGATGGATTAAATATTATATGATAAAAAAATTGTTTCATATAATGATTGGGGATGTTTGAAAAGGAAAAATTCAATATGATATAAAGATAATGTGATGGTAAATTATGATTTCTTTATATGCCGAATAGAAATTGTTAAAAATTATTTTTTTAAATGATATATATATTCATCAAGATCCTTTGAATCAAATTATATTTTGTTCAAAGAAATAATGGTTTGAATTTTTTTAGATAAGTATGGATTAATGGATGAACCAGACGACATAGAATGAACTCTATAAATACAGGTTGACCAGATGATACTGAGTTGCATCACATGAACATGGTAAAGTCAAATTGTTTTTTAAAATACTGAAATTAAGTTTTTAATGTATAGTATTCAAAAATATTTAAATCATAATTCTAGTCGATATTTGTTGAATAATAGAAGATATTTGATGTTATTTTTTTGAGGAACATTTTATAAAGTAAATCTTTGATATTTTTGGTATAATTGAAGGTGGTTGAAAAACTATATCGAGTAGGAAGTGTTTTTAGTAACACATCCCACCTTCCATAAATTTATCAGAGGCATTTTTGATATATATATTTGGAAACCTATTCAATTTATTAGTAGATAAAAAATAGAGATATATGAAAAATATTTTGAGTAAAAAGAATATAGGGTTGAAAAGACCATCATTTTCTAGAATATATATTGACTAGATGTTTTGAGAAGACTGAAACTTATAGTGTGAAGGAATATGTTAGAGATGAAAATAATTTTTCAAACTAGATATTGACTACCGGATAAGAATTAAGTGAATCATATAAAATATCTAAGAATCAATATATTAATAATATTAAAGTATTTAAGAATTACATTTACCAGAAGCATAAGATATAACCACCATTCCTAATTTTATATGGGAAAAAAACATTGGTAGTTAAAGACATATTCATGGGTTTATCAGAAGGATATATTAAATACTAGTATTACCGGTATAATAAATGACATTATAATAGTTTTATACTAAAAGATAAAGTGTGATGATATTTAAAGAAGGAAAAACTATATTATTTCAATAATAACTACCCTATAACACAATTCAATGATGATATGTTTTTTAGTTAAAGAATCCATGGAATAAGATAATAACTAATAATAGTAAGGAGTAGGTTTCCCATATTAGGGTATGAATATGTAAAAATATCATTGTACTTCGGTTCCATTCTATATCATTATTACATAAGAGATTAAGTCGTGAGGTTTTATAACAAGGTCCATATATTAGGATGGATATAGTGATGTAATCAATATAAAATGGGGTAAATGTTTTTCTTCATTTTATTTTGTAAAATGATTTAAAAAAATCACCCATCCCCCTATGAATGATGTTGTATGATCGCCTTGGAATATCATATGGTACCCAAGCAAAGGTTTCCTACAATTGGATTAAAAATATCTCTCTTGATTTTTTTATTGATATGTTTTTTATATTTCAATAAGTCATAGTGTAACCTATTTTAGAATATTTGTAACTTATAGAGATTCCATATCTATAAAAATGGAAATTATTTCTATTGTATTTATATTAGAGGATTCATTCAAAACACTATGAAACTAAAAAGGAGAAGGAAGTTAAAGGGTTATAGAAGTCATATTTTAAGAAGCATTATAAGAAGGACCCACCACTAATAGATAGTAAAAAATTTGGTAGTTTTCCTAATAATTTCTTATGAAATATAATACTAGAGAATCCCACTAACTTTTTAATGAGTATGTGTCCATTGACTCTATTGAATATTTATACAATAAAATAAATAATTACATTATAATTTTTGATAATTAAGAAATAATATATATAGTTTCATTTATAATGAATCAACGGGAAGAAAACATACACCAATAATTAAAATTTGATGGCATAAAGAGTACATTGGTTATGAATATTTACATGTTTTATCCACTCATATAACTCATAAAAGTTAGGAAAAAAATATCCTTAAGTTTCAAAAATATAGTTTCTATAGTAAAATAATATTTTCATGGGATGGTTTAAAAAAAATACAAATTGAAAATCATTTTTATAAGTTCTCAATGAATTCCACTATAGATAGAAATAATTGTCAGTTTTATGTTAAATGAAAAAGAAAAACTCATTCAAAAATATATTATCAAATAATCTAAGATGCATGAAAAATACATTCATAACTTAAAGTATAAATGAGCAGAAGAATTATAATATCTTAAAGATAAAAAACATTAAATTTTTTTTATTCAACTAGAGATAATGTTGATAAGTATGAAGATTACTAAAAACCAACCTTTACAAAATTATATGGAAAAATTCATGGGAATGAAATTATCATATAAGAATGCAGATTCTAAAATGACTTAATCTACAAATAGAGAAACATGAAGTAACCATAAGCTACAAAATTAAATAATATGAGGATAATAGTATCCCGAGGTTCTTCTATATCAGTACACACTAATTATCCTACTCTAAATTTTACAACATATATTTTATGTACTAGAAACTTTTAGGTAATCAAAACTTATTGAAACCCTACAAATTCAATAATTTGTAAGAAAGAAATAAAAGAAAATATTCATCCCCACTAGGTTTGAAAAAGATAAATTTCACACTCATGAACCATAGAAGACATTCATTAATCAAAATTAATATTAGTGAGTGAATAGAATACTGTTTCCTACTTCTGTGGTTGTGGAATTTTCAGACACTAGCCCCATACCAATATTCATTACATGTCAACATATATAAGGAAAATTAAGAAAATATAGAGTATAAAATGGATATTAAGAACAATTTATCTATCTATATCAAACACAAAAAGATAATGGTAAATTATTTTAATTATAATAGATTTAAATATATTTAATAATTATATTAAAGGTTAAATGAAAGTGGTCATGTTGACTAAGAGTGGTGTTTTAAATGTTATAAAAAATAGAGGATAAAAATGAATAATACAAATTAATAGAAGATAGATTGTAATTATAACTTGTGTGTAAATAAATGGAGGTTACCTAATAGAAAAAACCAATGAATAATATATTATAAGTTTTCACAATAAAGATAAGATGATTATACTATGGATAGAAGGAAAGTTCATGGAGAGTTTCATACTCTCCATGAATATATAGACTGACAGAAGCAATCTATAATTAAAGATGGAAATTTTGGACTCACTTATTTTGACAATCCCAAATCTTGATTCTTTATTATGATAATCATGTTTTGTTAATATTTATAGTTTCTATAAAGTGATAACTATGTATTTTTAATCTCACTACTCACTTGATTAAGCTTACAATGCAATCTTTATCTTAGTAGAAGGTCACCGATAGAAGGTTACCGATGAAGGTCACTAATAGAAGGTCACTGATGAAGGTCACCGATAGAAGGTCACTGATTAAAGTCACCAATAGAAGGTCACCAATGAAGGTCACCAGTAGAAGGTCACCAATTAAGGTCACTGATTGAAGGTCACCGAAGAAGGTCACCAATAAAATGTCACCCATGAAGGTCATCGATAGAAGGCTACCAATGAAGGCTACTGATGAAGGATACAGATGAAGGATACTGATGAAGGATAATGATGCGGGCTGCCAATGAAGGCTACCAATGCATTCTAATAATGAATCATACTATTAATACATCTTTTGCAAAGGCTACCGAAACCAGTCTATGAATTCTCACTCTTCTACTCTATACATTGTCAAATTCTTAAGATTATTTTAGCGGTCATATTTGGTAAATTTAATTCATCTAATATCAATTAATGATGATTATAGACATATCAAGAAACCATATCTGGATATAGTATGAGGTATGAGTAAGACCATACATGGTTCACTTATTCCTATTATTGGACCTCAAATATAAAATTTAAGATCGAGGAACAAAAGAAATAGAGAGGAATACATGGGAAAGATCTTACTCGCTAGATCAAAGAGAACAAGGAAGAACCATCCAACACTTACATTGTGAACCCAGGAGCATCACAAAGATCATTTGGATCAAATTCACATCTTCCTTATGTGATTCTTAAAATCTCTATCAAACCAAGAAGAAGAACACCTCAGTACTTGGATGCTAGAACCTAGAGTTGCAACACTCTATTTTGAGGACAACTTCCAAGGAAAGAATCGAACAACAATTTCTTCACTCCAAGGAGTCAGGATCTGAACTGCAAACACAAAGAGATTTATAAACATAATCATATAATATTATCCCTATTGAATTCTTTTGATTTACATTTCTGAGAAGTGTGGGTTTTTCTATTACACACACTATCTCATGTTCTTGAACAATAGGATACTGAAATTCCTTAGATTAAGAATCACTTACAACATATTTCCCACGTGTAACTGTGGAAGAGACCGTGTTTGGTCTAGATTATTTGTTTTTTACACAAAGAACTGTTATAGAGGGTGTGAGCCCTAGACAGTTTGGGAAATTTTTTGTCAAGCCTGATACAAGATGTGTATCATGTTTATTATTAATATAAAATTCTTTGTGGTAGGTGATCACCAAGTGGAGAGGATTAAGTCTCGGCTTGATGTTGAACCTCTTGTTTAAATATACTATATACTATAATTAGTAATACTCTATTATTCTATTTCCCACTTCTTATAATTTCAAAAACCGAATACAGTTTTACATTGACTCTGATAGTTAGTTCTGGTTAGTGTGTGTATATGTTTAATACAGTAAACCTGTTTCAATAGTTGAAGAAGTGTATTACACTGATTCAACTAAGGACTAATAACCCTTTGACAAACCTGTTGAACAACTAAACATTAATATCTCTACTACATTAATAAAATTGGATGTTTAAAAATTTGGGGATCTTTATCATAAAGTTTTTAAGAAAAATTTTAAGTAGGAACTCAACTCACCCCCTCTTGAGTTTCCACTCCGAACAACATTTGGTGTCAAATGATTTTTTTTATTTCTACCATCTAAACTATTGTGCATGTTTTCAAATTCTTTTCAACTATGATTTTAGTTGTATCTTAACGATCTTAAAATTTTTGTTATATCTAAATTTTCAATTCTTTAAAAATCTAATTAATAATGGATAATATATTTGAGGGTGCTTCTACCAACATTCCAATTTTATTTAATGGTAATTACTATGCTTAGTGGAAAATAAAAATAAGAATATATCTAGAGAGCATGAGTCCATCAATATGGGACACAATTGAAGAACAAGATGCATTGTAAGTTACTGCTAGGGACACAAGGTCTCAATTGGAAAATCTACATATAACAATAACTATAATTAAATGAATACATTGTACTGCTCTATAGGTGATGAATAATTAAATAGAATATCTACCTATAAGACTGCTTATGAAATTTGGGATACTTTGGATGTTTCTCATGAGGGAACAACCAATGTTAAAGAAACAAGATTAAATACTTATACTATTAAATGTGATAATTTTAAAACGAATCATGAAGAACTTATATCCTAAATTTATCTTAGTTTCAATGAAATATTAAATACCATGAGTATGTTTGGGAAACTAGTAGAAAAAAAGGATCAGATTATAAGGTTGCTTCGATGTCTACCTAAAATATGGAGAGGAACTTCTATTTCTATCCGAGAATGCTGTGACATAGGCATGATACCAGTGAAGGATAAAACTGGAATAATTATGATGTATGGAGAAGAGACTAAGGTAAATCAAGAAGCAGATGAAGAACCAAGAAATAAATCTGTAGCATTCAATATTGTTACCTCAAAGAGAAAAGAAAAAGAAAAAGTTCAAGCTCATATAGACAGTTCCACCAGTGAAGATTCAATGTCTAATAGTGATGATGAGATGTCTCATCTTTATAACGACCTGACCCTAGAATCCCAGAGTCTGTGCATTATTATATATCATTGGTATGATCACAAAATATCATGTCTCGAAAGATCGATTAGTTTAGTAACCTTGGAAGTACTAGATACATTCATAAGGTTTACATTACCTCATAAATTGGAAAACTACAACCACATTGTTTCCATAGACAACACTAAGATCCCACAGACTATCCCTATAGGTCATTCATAATATACTTCTTTGCATCCAGGGAAAATAAAACATAGAAAGGAGTATGCTCTGATTCTCAGTTAGGATAACGTTATAGAAAAAACTTTCATAAATATGCATAAAAATTTAAGACAATGTATTAGACTAAAACAAAAGCCTTTTAAACCTGAAATTCAACATAATATGGAAAATATAAAATCTTATAATGGAATTTACTTATTCACATGGATATTATACTAGTCAAATAATCACATGAAATATCAATAGCCACATTCATAATGATGGAATGCATAATGCCTGTCTTTCATAACCACATAATCAAGGCCTTGTGCCAAGACTACAAAAACTTTTTTGTCAAGGCCTTATGCCAAGACACTAGTTTGTCTCATTAGACCAACTGATGCATCGAGGAGCTATAGCGGGCTCCACCCATCACTTAATAAGTCCAATGCATTCTTCATATGAAAAGGTTTAAACATAACATAAAAATTCGTATTAAAACTATAATATGAAATGTCAATACCTTATCCAGAAGCATGAACAGTTTAAAAATAACATATCCATAGTCAAACACATCAAAAAAACTTGAATACAATATGTATGTTTTTTATCAAAATAAATCAACTTCAAATAAGCTTAAAATCCATCAAATTATATTGACATAGATGATATCAAATCCTTTTTCTAGAGAAATATCTCTTTCTATTTTGAAATCATTTAAGAGGCACATAATTATAAAGAATACATTTATTTTGAAAATATTATTATAAGATTGTATGTGAAGCTTCGATGATGTTATAAAGGCGTAAAATAGCTGCCCCCGCCGTATAAGTTAAAAAAACATTCTTACCTTAATTTTGTCGAAAAGGTCATAAATTACCTTGTTTGGAAAATGACGGGAAGAAATTCTTCAAAACATATAAGGTCAAATAATGGTATAAATGACTTTACCGCATTATCTAGTAAATAGTAATAATGTTTTGAAGTAAATTTTTAAGAAACATGGTTGTGGATGATAAAGAGGTCCCAGTAGATAATTACGTATAAAAAACCTCAGATAATGAAAAGATTGTGAAATTAACCCTTACCTTGTACTTTTAGATGGACGATGGTAGGTTAACTTCCTATATAATGGTGAAATAATTGTTATTAAATTATACCAGAATCATATACCTTAATATTATATCACATATAATCTTTTAATAATTCATTGTTGATAATATTTTTGTTTTATCGTCATTTCGGGTGTTAACTGATTCATTTTAGTTTATATGCTTTGTTACGTAAGTAATGGTTGTTATGAATAAGATGTATCTTATTAATATTCAGAATGATATTAAGTCTTTAAACATTATTTTTAATTATCTAATGAAAATTATTCTTGAATGGATATGATGGGGAATGAATCTCATCGCCTTCGCGGAGATGATAATCCGTACGTACGCATGAGCAACAATATCATTATTTTGATATTAAAATAATATACAATTGTATGGTATATCATATATAAAGAATAATTATCATGTTATATTTATTATTTACATCAATTACACATCATTATTATACCCATCAAAAGAATAATGTATTGAATAACAATTACACCACGACGTGGAGATGGTTAGCCATACGTACACACGTATTGTGACATGTCATTCAAAAGATGGATAGAATAATGAATTTGGTTTTACCATATTTATAATAACATCATAGTATATAGAATATAATGGCGTTATTATTTTAGAATGGAGACAACAAAGATAGAGGAAGTGTAAGAAGAAATTAACTTTAAAGAGGTGATGAAATATTTATCTCTTCTTCGTGTTCTTCCTTTTTATTTGATCAAAGGGCTCCTTAGGTTGGATTTATGACTAACGAAAGGACTCTAGGATGAATGGAGGATAGTTTAAAGGGTATTTGGTCAGAGGATGTCCGATCCAAATGGGTTTGAAGGAGTGAATTAGAGAGAAGGGGGAGTGCCCTTTTATAAGAGGGGTGAGGGGTACCTTAGTAAAATCTAGAAATATTATTTTATAATAAATTAATTTTCGGTTTCTAATGGATTAAAAATGAATTATTTAATTTATAAGGTGGGGATTAGTCTAAAACCACTCAATTAATAGATTTTAGACAGATTTGGGTCACTATATTAACCTTATCTTTTAGATTTCACTCTTAGTTAAATAGTTTGACATTTACTATGTATCTTTGTATTTTTATATTGTATGGTCAATAAACTTACTATATACTTCAATGAGAACCCCAAGTGGTTAATTAATGATACACCTATCATTAAATATGTTATTTGATAGACCTTTTTATTTTTAATAATAGAATATCAATTAATAATATAATATTTGTTTCAAAAATTCTTTTATGTCAATTTTGACACTGTTTGGTATTTTGTTTTTGATAAATTCATAACAAAATTATTACTTTGAAAAAAATTCCTCTAAATTACCCTAATATTTAATATTAACCAATAAAATTAGTGTAATGCATAAAAATTCTCAAATTACATTTATTCGGATATTTATATTATCAATTGTTTTAATCTTTCATTAATTCGGTAATTACTGCTTCGTCACTGTGTCATAAATAAATTTAATTATTTAAGGTATAAAAAATATAAATAAAATACCATTATGTAGGAAATATTTTTATATTTCTAATGAAAATTTATATTCGAATTTATATTATATGTAACTTTATATTAAAAATGGTTTAGTTATTAAACTTTGAATTTAACACTTTTAACTCTTCTCGGAATTAAATAATAATAAATGTCCTAATCTATTCCAAGCGGACCTAAAGGATCATATTTTATTCCTATGGTTGTTTTAGTCGAATTAAACTTATCCAATAAAATTATTACATGTGTTAGGGTAATAATAATATCATTTTTACCCTTAATTACTCTATTTACTTTTAACCATGGAAAATAAAAGTAAACATTTACTATCCACGAAATATTATTTTCATATTATTGAACCAAATATTATGTACTTATATCAACCAGGTCCCTTGGATTTTGGAAACTCAAATAACAGAAGTGGTAAAATTATGTTTTGTGTAAATTTGCAAATGCTCCTTGGGGGTGGGTAAAAGACGGTAAAAAGTTCAATGAAATTTTTATATATCTAAAATTATTATAAACTGACAACAATTAATTACATTGAACTTATATTGGTATTATGTATCTATTTTTACCTAAAATAAATTGAAATAAAATAAATAATTATTTAAATAAAAATTCAGTTTTAAACTATAACTCAGTGTTTTCACTATTCATCAAAAATTGAAAGTTTTCAGAAAAATACCAAACATTCACCCTAAGATAATTTCAATATTCCGAATCCAAAAATGATGTCATTTTTTGAAAGATAAAATTTATAATGTTTTAAAAGGTGGGTATTACTATTCATACTGGCTAGTTTGATTGGTTGTGGTGTGTTAGAACTTGAAGTTGTGTACAACACACACTATTGTATTATTCAAAGAGAAGCGTACCGTGGAAGCTTGGGGGGTTACATTCTCCCCTCCTTAAAATAATTTTGTCCTCTAAATTTGTAGAATATTACTAAAAAAAAAGACATGCTTGGTTCTTCATCATAAGTTCCTCGGGTTCCCACACTGCCTCACCGATCTTATGGTTTCTCCATAGAACTGTTACCAGATGATTCGTCCGGTTTCTCAACACTTGTTCTCTTTTATAAAGAATATTGATAGGCTCTTCACAATAAGAAATATTTGGTTCCAGTTCTAATTCCTCATAGGTGAGTACATGCGTTGGGTCAGGCATGTATTTTCTCAACAGTGATACGTGGAACACATCATTAACTTTGGAGAGACCTGGCGGAATTTCCAAACAGTAAGCTACAACCCAAATTCGTTATAAAATTTCGAAAGGTCTCATGTACCTAGGACTCAATTTACCCTTCTTAGTGAAATTTATAACACCCATAATGGATATACCTTCAAGAAAACATGATCTCCTACCTGAAATTCCAAATCCTTCCTTTGGTTATCAGCATAGCTCTTCTGTCTACTTTGAGTTGCCTTGATGTGGTTTTGGATTACCTTAACCTTTTCCATCATTTCCTCAACAAGGTTTGGGCCTACGAGGCTTCTTTCACCAACATCATCCCAACATGTTGGTGTTCAACATCTCTTTTCGTATAACGCTTCATATGGTGCCATCTGAATACTTGAATGGATGCTATTGTTATAGGAAAATTCCACCAGAGGTAAATATTGATCCGACATACAATGAAAGTCAAGTGATCATGATCTCAATATGTCTTCTAAAGTTTGAATAGTCCTTTCTGATTGTCCATCAGTTTAGAGGTGGTAGGTAGTGCTCAAACAAAGTTCAGTATCGAGGGCTTTCTGAAGAATTTTCTAGAATCCTAATGTAAAATGGGGATCACTATAAATAATAATAAATAGAGGTAATCAATGAAGTCTCACAACTTCATTAATATATAGCTTTGCTAGACGTTCAAGTGGTAAATCTTCTCTTATAGGAAGAAAATGTGCTGACTTGATAATACGATCAATAATGACCCATATTTCATCATTCCTTCTTGGATTCTTTTGTAGTCCCATGAAAAAGTCCATCGTAATATTTTCCCATTTCCACTCAGGTATGGGAAGAGTTTTCAAGACTCCTCCAGGGTGTTTCCATCAAGCTTTAACTTTTTGACAAACCATACATATTGACACAAAATCAGCAATCTCCCTCTTCATGTTGTCCCACCAAAAATTTCCCTTCAAATCTCTATACATTTTTGTACTCTCTGAGTGTATAGAGAAATTGGAGATATGATCATCATCCAACAATTCTCTTTTTAGATCAGGTATATTAGGAACACAAAGTCTCTTCCAAAATTTTAAAATTACATCTTCATAAAAAAAATCACTTAATATCCCATTATTCACAACTTTAATCTTCTTTTGAAACTTCTCATCATCATCCTGAGAACTTTATATCCATTCTAGTAAATATGGGTTGGAAACCATTTGAAAAATCATTGATGTTTCACCTTCAATGGTTACTCCCATATACATATTTACTAGATCCATGTATATAGGATCCTTTTCAACTGTCATCTTGTTCAAAACTCCATGATTTTTTCTGCTCAAAGCATCATTCACCTTATATTCCTTCCTTGGATGGTAGTGTATAGTGAAATCAAAATCCTTGAGTAGTTCAACCCATCCCCTTTTCCTCATGTTGAGATCTTTCTATGAGAAAGTATACTTCAAACTCTTTTGATCGGTATATATCTCACATTTTTCACCATAGAGATAGTGTCTTTAAATCTTTAAAGCAAAACATACAGCTGCTAACTCTAGATCATGAGTAGAATAGTTTTTCTCATGAAGTTTTAGCTGTCATGATGCATAAGAAATAACTCTATCATTCTACATAGGGACACAACCAAGTCCTTTCTTTGAAGCGTCACTATAAATAAAAAACCCATCATTCCTCGATGGTAGAGTCAAGATAGGATAATTGACCAATATTCACTAAATTTATTAAAAAAATTCTTCACACTCTTTTTTCCTAAGAAATTTAACCCCTTTTCATGTGAGCTTTGTTAATGGGTTAGCCAATGGGAAAAATTTCTAGACGAAATGTCGATAATAACTTTCTAACCCAATAAAATTGTGTACCTCAGTTATACTCGTTGGTGATGGCCATTCATGGATTTCCTTGGCCTTTGAAGGATCAATAGATATTCCATATTTATAAATAATATGGCCATGAAAATAAATCTCTTGAAGCCAGAATTCAGACTTGCTAAACCTCCCATATAATTCATTTCTGCTAAGAATCCTCAAGATAATGCACAAAGTATTTTCATGGTCTTAGTATCTTTTGGAGTATACCAACATTACATCAATAAATGCCACTACAATGTACTCAAGATATTCCTTGAAAACTCTATTTATTAGATCCATGAAGGCAGAGGGTGCATTAGTCAATCCAAAATGCATTACTGTAAACTTGTAATGCTCGTACCTAGTTTGAAATGTTGTTTTCAGAATGTATTCCTTCCTCAAACACAACTACTGATATCCAGAATGAAGGTAAATCTTTGAAAAGTATTGATATCCATGAAGTTGGTCGAATAAATCATCAATGTGAGGTAGGGGATACTTGTTCTTTATTGTTGTAACATTGATCTCCTTATAGTCAATGCACAGCCTCATAGATCCATCTTTCTTGTTAAAAAAAAGGACAGGAGATCCCAATGGAGAAACAGTAGGGAGAATAAATACCTTATTACTCAATTCCACTAGTGGTTTCTTTAGTACCAATAATTCCACAGTGGACATTCTATAAGGGGTATTTGATATGGGCCTTGAACCAGGAATTAAATCAATTGAAAACTCAATTTCCAATTCTGGAGGATGTCCGGGTAAATCATCTGGAAACACATAAACATTTTCTTCCACAATAGGTAAATACTCTATTTGTACATTCCTTTCCTCACCCACAAATATATCATTCTCTTCCTCCCCAATAATTGAATTTAGTTGAGCTACTATTGGTGGATCTAGATAAGAATCAGGTGGTGGTGATTCTTCTCTAAATAGAAGGTGTTCTTTATCGTCATCATCAAAAATAGTAACCTCATTCTTCTTAAAATAAATTTTTGCATCATGGTATGAAAGCAAATCTATAACAAGTATTATATAAAATTAAATCATGGGTATGATGATGAGATCAGTAGATAAAGAGAATTTATATGCCCTAATGGGAACTGATTTACAAAACTTTGTTGCGATGATGCCTCCCTTAAGTGTTTTGACTAACAACTCCCTTGTTAAATCAAATTGTAAATATCTAATTTTCTTAACAAACTGGGATGATATGAAAGAATGCGATGATACAAATCAAATAAATCATTTTTTAAACTTGAGGAAACCATTAAATTACCTGCCATCACATCTTTCAGAGCTTCAACCTGAACAGTAGTGATATCATAAGCTTGGCCTTGATCCCTTATACTTTTCTGACGTAAGTTCCTTTGGCACTTTGGACATTCATTTCCATAATTCCCCCTTTCTCAATAATTGTAGCATTCAAAATCGATAGCCTATTTCTTCCCCTTACAATCATGAGGTTGGTGGCCTTTTTCATCACAATTGTAATAGAATCCCATTCCCTTCAGGAAAGTACCGAGGTGTTTCTTCCCACATTTACTGCAGGATGGATATTAAAATTTTCTATTCTTCCCCTTATTTCAATTTCCAGAGTATTCGGTAGATCTCATCTTCTCTTTCTTTGCTTTAAAGTCATAAGACTTAGAGAATTATTTTTCTGTCTTGATAGCACATGAGACAATATCCTCATACGATGAGAAAGATTGTGAGACTAATGCTCGATGGAGAAATGGTTTTAACCCTTCAAAGAAACGATCAATCTTACTTCTTGGGTTATGTATATAATCTAATGCATGCCTCTCTAACCAAGCATCAATCGTCCGCGCGACAAGACGTTAAACTGCCAAGCATCTTCGTCCAACACGACGTTAAACTGTACTTCGTCCAAGCTACAAGACGTTAAACTGTTCAGCATTCGTCCAACATGACGTTAAACTGTACCACGTCCGTGCTGCAAGACGTTAAACTGCCAAGAATCTTCGTCCTGCATGACGTTAAACTGCCTCTCAAGAACTACGTACGGCTTGATTCCCATCCTTAAGGGATACGTAGGACCGCCTGGATGCTTGTGTTTCAGGTCCAGCCCCGTCTCTTGGTCGATCACGGGGATCTTCCATCTTTTGGATGCTCTCAGGGTGAGTCCTCCGACCCTTTCCGGTGATCTGTTAACATGTTTTGGGTACTTCGGTCTATGACCCGTAGTGTCGGATTCAATCCCGACAAGTCCTGTGTTGCTTGTCGGGTCTCGCGCTTCCTCTTGTTAGAGCCTTCACTCAAAGGGATCCTCGTTAGCGGTTTGGGTACGATGCCTCAGTGCTCTCCTACCGCTCCGAATCGATTTACCGGCGGGTCTTGGGCCGCAAATCGATATGAATCCTGCGCTTGAGCGGTTGATTCTCGTTTGCTTGCCCCATCCTAGGCTGACGCGATCGGTTGTTGTGTTGCGAATATGGTCAACGACATCCTTGATCGCCATGTCGGCTCTTTCAGGCTCTGAACATTGGTTGCGCAGTCCTCATCACACTCCACCTTTGTGCGTTGTAGTGGAATCTCAACACTCTCTTCATACTGACCTTCAGTACACCTCTACACGTTAGGCAGGCCAACCAGGGTAATGGTGTCTTTCGAGGCTCCCACGATCTGAGCACCAAGGATATATGCTGATGTCCTCCCTAAGGGCCATGTGTAGCTGGACCCTCGTCCCCATAAGGAGGAAGGAGTCGCCCGAACAATCGCGTTCTGGGCCCAGTATAGCTGGAGGCTAGCATCTCTGCCCCTCGGCTGATGGACATACGCAGACCCCTATCCCAGGATCCTTCTCCAGGAATCGTGCGTGACCGTAGGGCTGGGTATGTTCCCACCTCCGCTGAGTCCACCATATCGCAATAAGCAGATTCCTCCATGGTCCGAACCACACGACCTTAAACTGTGTTGTCTGGTCCTACCACATGACCGTAAACTGTGATCGTCTTGGCCGCCCGACGAGAAACGGCACTGCATCGTGATGTTCTCCTCAGAGGACACTCACGTTGGGCGCTGGTTAATAACCACGCCATTTATCAATGCCTTTCATGACTTGATTATTGTGGCGATGCCATGGATTTCTTAATCACAGGCATGTCGCTGCACAAAGAAAAACCATCCATATTTAAGGACAAACAAGAAATATCAAATACCGCTTCTTCTGGGTGCGAGGGCCAGACCCGCACCCCTCCCCATGCTGGTGCCCGATTGTGTTGCGCCGCGCTTCAAGAACTACGTGTGGCTTGATTCCCATCCTTATGGGATACGTAGGAACGCCCGGATGTTTGAAACTTCGGGTCCAGCCCCCCACCTCTTAAAGATTCCCCCTTCTCTGGGGAATCCGCCGCCTTCAGGTCACCCTCAAGGTGTGTCCCTCGACCCCTTGCAGTGGTCCACCGGTGTCAAGAGTACTCTGGTTTATTGCCGGGAGGGTCAGGTTCAGCTTGGTCAGGTTTCTTCCACTTTTCAGGCTTCGTACTCCCTTTCATTCGGACCCATCGCCTACGCCCTGGGTGGAGCCCCCGTGAGCGGTCTGGACACAATGCCTTAGTGCTCTCCCACCGACTCGGGCTGGTGCCCCCAAGGGCCTCGGGCAGCAAATCGATATGAATCCTGCGCTTGAGCGGTTGATGCTCATTTGCTGCCTCATTCCATCAACGGTCAGTGCGATATTGATGCTGCTTTTCCGCCACGGTCGGCAGTACTTATATATTGTTACGCCGGTGCCCCCAGTCCTTGAGTGAATGGCCGCATGATTCACATTACATTTTCCACCTCCCATTCTGACCAGGCGAAACCTCGACACTCTTGACACTATCCCTCAGTGCATCTTTGCATATCCAGGGGATAGGACCACGATGTGGTGTACTTTGAGGTTCTTATGGTCCGAGCTCTAAGACCTTAAACTAAGATCTACCCCTATGGTCCAAGCTCTATGACCTTAAACTAAGATCTCCCCAAACGGGGTTCTACGCCCCACATGATGTTAAAACTGCACTTTCAGAACTACGTGTGGCTTGATCTCCAGCCCGATGGAGTACGTATGAACGCCCGGGCATCTTGACTCGGGTCCAGCCTCAGGGATCGCTAAGTCCCGCCCCTCCTCGTCGTCGGTCGTTTGGACTGGCTTCTGGTAGAGTGGTGCGATTGTGATATTCTCCCCGATTCAGCTCGGGATGCCCCATTGTAATGATGGGAAGTGACAGTTTCCTCGTCAAAGAGGTTCTATCTAAGAATTGGGGTGATTCACGGCCAGATTAGTGCATCCGCCTAATACGCTTTCCCCACGGTGGTGCAATTTTGAGAGCGTTAGATTCTGTCCGAACAAATCGTCACTTCGCCCCACGCTTCGCATGCCCTGTTGATCTGGATTTCCACCCGTGTGTCTGAAGGAACCCCCAAAGCGGCATTGATGATGACATGTGATCCGCCTCCTGCAAATATGACCTTCGGTCCGTCTATTGCAGTAGTATGGTCGATTGATCCATTCTCCGCTTTCCGTCTTGGGCATTTCCTGGAAGGCCGACCGTCGTGGATTTCTGAATTCGGGACACGCGATTCACCCTTTCTCATTTCCCTATGTTCGGATAAAATCTCAAGGCCCCTAGCGTTGTCCCGCTCGTGTGTCGGAACAAGTTGGGGGGATGATACATTGATTAGGTCTGAGGTCTCCTTTCCTAGGAATGACCTCCCTCTTTTCTTTAGAAATCCAGGCCCAATTGTGGATGCCTGAAGCTTGGTTAACGCTCCCGTGAGACAATGAATTGTGGTCGAGCATGTTAAGCCAAAAGATGCAGATAAATATATTGGTTCATACAAGTGGATCGAAGTATTGAGTAGTGGAAGCAAAATGTTCTGGGAATGGCAAAACAAAGCCCCTAGGGATTAGCGTGCTGAATGAGTCTTTCCAACGCCGCTACCCTTTGGCTGGCGGCCTCCAGAGCTGCTTCTCGCTCTCTGCGTGCCCTCTCCTCGTCGGCGGTCGCAGCACGCAGCTCGCCGATCCTGGCCTGTGCACGCTCCCGCTCGACTTCAAGAGTTTATATTATTTTATTTGGTGGTGTGAAATCATGAATCCCTTTTATATATCTATATTCCACCTCCTCAGATAATAAAGGTTTATGGAACACCTCAATCGAGAGTGTGAAATCTCCTAGGACACTGATCTATAATATGCTATTTCATCTATCAAATAGCTCAACTCCATCATATGAAGAGACTGAATCTAGTTGAAGTGAGAGAAATATTTAATAAAATAATATTAATGTTTTTGAGATTAGTTTCTTGGTGGATAATCACCACACCTATTCACATAACTCTTGCTCATCACAAACTTAATCAAACTTTAGAATTTTCACGCAGAATGAATTGAATTTCCACTAACCTCACCTGGTCCAATACCCGGGTTATCCCCTCATTTTTACGGTAAGAGGTCATGGTTTTAATATGACAAGGAGTAGAAGAATATATGAAAAAAATAAATAATAAAAAATAAAATAATTAAGATGAGAAAATAATAAATACACACACATGAAATCACAAACAAACAATTTAAGAAAATAAGTCACGAAAGAGAAGAAGATGAAGAAGAAAAGAGGTTGTATTGGTGGAATAGGAAACAAAAATAAAAACCATACATGAATTAGATTGTATTTAATAGAAACTAAATTAAATTTAAATTTAAAATAAAACTATAGTAAAAAAGGAATAAAAATATAAATAAAAGAAGAAAATAAATTAGTGCAGATACTTCTTATCCAGTATCTATCCAACAAATGTTGGCTCCACTTATACCCCCCATTTCATCGAGTCATTCCAAGATCCCTTCTTATACAATTATAGAAATTTAATTTCCAATTGAACCTAAAAATTTCACATTAATTAACATATCACATAGTTTTTATGGAAGAATTAATGAGTAATATATTTTTTGGAAGAGGATTACATAATTCTTCCTTAAATATTTATAATTCAATACTACCTGAATTAGTGAATAAATCTATATAATTTACTATTAAAACAGTCAAATGAGTCCTCTTTATGATCTAGGTAGAATCACCTTAATTGGAGATGCATATCTAGATTTATAACTCATTTATGGAGGTCGAGTCCACTCTATCCACCAAGAATATTTTTAAAATTCATTGATTTTTTTGAGCCTTTAGATGTTTGAAATATCTAGAGTTCAAGAATGGGAATTTATATCCCAATATTAAGACGTAATAAAAATAATAACATTAATTAGATTAATATATTAAATTTTTTGATCAAAATACCAAAGAGATTAAAATCTTTTAAAGTGACAGTATTACGAAATTTTTACATTTAAGTTCCAAACACACCATAAATTCAAAATCGATGTAAATAAATTAAATTAATATATTTTTACTTAATAAATCATTGAAATAAATATGACAAATTATTAAATTATTATCTCTATCAATTCCACCACACTTAAACCATGATTTTCCTCAAATATAAAATATCAATATTGAAAATTATGGGGTACCAATGTTTCCAATATTCAAATTACAATGTAATAAAATTAACCAATAAATAATGTAGAATAAAATTTTTATATGTCATATAAAATATATAGTCAATTTCTTATTTAACAATGAAACTATAAATTCAATTATTTTACTTTCTCTCTTTGAAAAATGGTGCAACTTCTATTTTCATTCATTCAAGTTTCTACATTTATTATTATCCATCTTTCCAAGTCATGATTTACCTCACAGTTGATTATTTTCCCTTATCTCTCATGATACTATTCAATTTGAGTAATGATCATATCCTGGGAATAAGATCCCCATATGTAGTCTTGTAATGTAACTACTTTATCCATATTGTATAGAAAAAAGTCATAAAAAATATTGAATACTTACAATAAAGATTCAAATTACTCTAAGGCTTAAGATTTATAGGATTTGATGCTTTAATAATTATGGATCATGGAGGAGGTTTATCTCTTAAGTACAATGCATGATATCTAAAATAAATATTTAATGTAATTATTCCCTTCAAATTAGAAACACTCATTTCTCCAAAAATTAATGTTAAGTTTATGATCAAATAAAGCAAAATTAATGTGTTTTTCACCGTTTGAATATATTTTCAACATTTATAATTTTTATCTTTTTTTAAAGAACTTATTAATTTTTTTTCAAAAATTATGAATATAATAATCCCCACATACACCACCTAACCACATAAGATAAAAATCATAGGTCTAGTAATGTTTATTTTTGGTTTGCTAAAATAATGAACTATTTTTCTCATTTTTGGGCGTTTTTTTTAATTTTCCATTTTTTAATTCAAGAGGGGAAAGAAATTAAGTATCATGGATGAATAAAAAACCTTAATTTATTCCCACAATATGAACCCCAACAATTTTTCCTTATAATGTAAATCATCCCTCCCATTGTGATTTCCATCAAACCCACACTTAAACATTAAAATTTTATGAAAGTACCAAGACTAGAGTAGGAACGTATAAAAATTGAGTGAAACATGGTTCATCATAATAAAGGTCATTCATGGTCTCTATATTCTAAAGAAGGAATGATGTAAAGGTGGTATTTTAAGGATAAGGGGTTTATAAAAATATGCCTCGATCATCTAGAAGTGTTTTTACCCACTCATAGATTTGGTAAGTTCAAAATCAAGTTCTAGTCAGTGACATATCCCTTGATCACTCAAGAAATATGTTCAAGAATAAAGAATAAGTACTTGGTCTAGAAATAATCCTGATAATGTGACATATTATTTGGGGCAATCAATCATGGAATGCCTAATAGTAAAAAACAATTCTATTTAATTTTATAAATTAAAAGAATGAAAAATGCTTGGTATATTTTATTAAATGAATCAATTAATTTCCTCAAAATCATGAGTCCTCATTTTAATATTCATGATTCACTTTAATCATCCCATTATAAATTTTTATCATTAAATCTAATTAACATTGAAATTTAAAACATGTCATCATAGGTTTCTTGTGAAACTCATGTAACCTATATAAGTCAAGATAAGCATGAATACAAGTGTGGGCATGCAATTTTCTTGTTTTAAAGCTCAAAGAAATTGTGACAAAAAATGTATAAAGTTTAAAATATAAACATTAAATGTTAACTAAATTTTTTAATGGATCCTTTTTACTCTTATTTCACCATTTAGGGGCTGCCTTGTACCATCATAGTCCTATAAAATATAATCACTCCTTTAATCTCTAGGATCATGTCATTTACGATAAAAACAAATAGTGGGGGTGGCATTTATGTTGGAATAATTCTTAATACCGAATTTAAATATAAATTTCATGAAAGTGTGTAAAGATAAATCTTAATATGATCCCCCAAGTGGGATGTGAATTTTTTCTACCTCCATAAGGGTAGTACCATATGTTATCCAGAATCATTCAGTGGGTGGAGTTTCATGGACTAGATCCACCACATATTGGTCTTCATATATTAAATCTCTTTATTCTTATTGAGGATAATTCTATATATATAGTAGACTATATCAAACCCCTTTGAAATGTGGTAGAAATTTCCTTGTGGGGGAAGGATGGAGTATGGAACCTCCTCCCACTTCATTGATACTTGTGTAACATTCTTTTTCTCTTCTAGTGTTGTATCAATATGGGATGCATGAATTGTAATTTCAAAATCATGGTTATAATATATTTTTAATTCCAAATAATTTAGATAGGAAATATGTAAATCAGCCCCTTTTCAATATGATTAGCCTCTATCATGATTTTATCTGGCTCATCTACTTTGATCTCTTTATGGGACTCCTAAAATTAATTTTCAACAAAATCAAATTGCTTGATGTGTTATTTAGATGGTGCATGTTCAGTTTTATCATCTTCCTCCATAAGAAAATATGAGTCTACCAAATTGGGGAAATCAAAATAGCAGGTAGTGATACAAAATTTAGTTTCAATGACATTGGAATATAAAGAGTTCATGAGAGGTTTAACTCCATGAATTGGTTTGGCTTTAATATTATTTTCAATTAAAAGTGCCTCATTGATTCGATCTTCACTGGATTGAGGTAGGTAGTCAGGATCCTCCAGTCATTCATTGAATTCCACCACTTGGGTGTTTTATTCTTCTCCCAAGGCTATAGAGAGGTGTAGTGGTACTAATTATTATTCTTTATAAGGGATAATTATTTCATGTTGAATTTTGATTTCTGCTCATTTTCCCTAAAATATAACAAAAAATATATGATCTCCCTCTTGTAAATCTGTAGAAATAGACCTTTCATCTATATTTTCTAGTAATAATTGATAAAGGTGGAAGTAATATATTCAAGTGCCTATAACTTTACCTCCTTAGGTTCTTTAATTTAAAATACATGGGGTGAAATTTCTTCCACAACTACCTCAGGTTCTTACTCCTTATGTGGGTCAGGTTGCTCCATTAATGCATGAACATATTCAAATGCTCTTTCATCTTGTCTTTTCAGTTATTCAATTATTTCTAAAAGTTCTAACACATGAGATATATTATAATATCCTTATTATTTTGTTGTTTTATCTGATATAGTCTCACCTATGAGTAACATACCCATTAATACTAATTTGAATTTGAATAAATCATGGAAATAGAGTTTTGATTATATTTGTTTCAAATAAAAACAATGAAAATGTATCTAAAATGTTAAAATAGAAAAAAATAAGTTAAATTAGGATTAGATCCCCGAAAATGGTTCTTTTTTTGATGAATTCCTAGTGTTTGGCATGGAAAAAAGAAAATTTCTATGTTTTCACAGTGCTACATAATGGCTGACAAGGGTCGTCTCACATGAGGATCTTTCTCAGTTTGTTCAACTATTTAATCTACTTCACTTAAGAACTAATTAACTTTGTTGTTTTATGTTTTATGAATGGAATGTAATTTATAAAGAAAAATGGAATTATAAAATAAAAAATTAACAAGAAATGATATAATGTGATTAGTAAAGAAATGACTTAGCCTCTATGGTTTGGTAGGTGGGTTCCATAATTATCCCTGTAGGTATTCAAATTGTGCTTGATAATTCAAATACGATATCTCATTTCTGAAGTACAATTATTTTAGTTTTGTGGTGTGAAATATTCATTTCCTTTTAGAAATATCAATTCTACCTCCCCCTATAGTGAAGATTGATGGAACACCTCAATCGAGAGTGTGATATCTCCCAGGACCCGACTCCATTATATTCCATTTCATCCAATAAATGGATCAAATCCATCGTATGAAGATATTTTATCCAATATATGCAAGGTAAAATATTTAATAAAATAATAGAAACGAGTTTGAGATTAGTGTCCCTATAGATGATCACCACACCTGTTCACATCACTCTTTCTAATAAAAAACATAATCAAACATAAGAAATTTTGTGAAGAATGAATGAAATTTCCACATACCACCCCTGACCCAATCCTCAGGTTATCCCCTAATTTTTTAGGGTAAGTGGTCTTTTTGGTAATATTAGGAGGAAGAAATACTAATAGTAAAGAATAAATACTAAAATAATTATGATGAACAAAAAGAAAACACAAAAATAAATCACAAACAAAAATTATAAGAAAAGAACAGAATAAGGAGATTAATATAGAGATGAAAAGAGGGTTGATGGGTGGAATAAGACATAAAAATAAATATAATACATGAATTATATTTTATATAAAATAAAAAAATGAAAATTATTTTTAAAAGAAAACTAATGTATAAATGAATAAAAATAGAAATAAAATAAGAAAATAAATGGATGCAATAGCTTCCCCTCAAGATTATGTCCTCTAAAATACATATCCTATTATTATCATCATTCTTCTAATCACACCAATATACCTTATTATAAGATTTAAAAAATTGAATTTCCAATTGACCATAAAAATTATCATTAACTGGACATGTAACATAGGATTTATGGTATAATTAATGAGTAATACTTTATATAGAATATGATTCTATAAATCATCCTTAAATGTTGAGAATTAAATGACTACCTAATTGATTTAATAACTCTATATACATTAATTTTGAAATTATCCTATGAGTCATCTTTCAAATATATGTAGAATCGCCTTAATTGGATGTGTGTAGCCTGATTTATACCTCATTTACGGTGGTGGAGTCCACTATATCCTCCAGGAAGCCTTTTAAAATTGATTGGTTTTTAATGCCTTTATATGTTTGAATTAACTCAAGTTCCATAAGGGATAGTTCTAGAAAAAAAATCAAGGAGTCCTACAATAATGGAATCACATCAATTAGATCAAAATATTAAATGTTACGAGCACAATACCAAAGAAATTAAAATCTATCAAAATTATAGAATTAAGAAATTTTCATATTTAATTACAAAATACACGATATATAAAAAATTGATGTAAATAACATAAATTGATAAATTTTTATGGATTAATTAATTTATTTTTTTAAAAAATGATGGAAATATTGTATTTTTCAAGAAATTATATGTTAAATGGAAGAATAAATAAGTGTTAATGGTTAAAAGGATTCTATCACTAAATGGTAGTATCATCCATTTTAAAGGAACACATGGTTTGGCCACACGGTTTGAAAAACCATGCCCCAATCGTGATTTTCCCACTGTCCATGAAACAAATACTTGCTTAGTTTTGGCACATGGTTAGACAAACCATTCCAAAACCATGTGATTATATACTGAAATTTATCATAGGTTTTCTATGGTCATCATATATTCGTCTACTGTCATTAAAATAACTATTCCCCACCCTCACTAGGAAACATGGTTTTTCCACATGGTTAGAACTAATAGTGGGCCCAGAGGGAACCCCAGTCTATATCACCAAACAATTGGACTACGGTCCCCAAAACTAGCTTGAAAAATCTTGATGCCTCATTACCCTCTTTATAAAATTTCATTTAGATAAAAATGAAGGTTTATAATTGACATGAAATGATATTTAACTCTTTGTAAAATTGGAAACCTATATTCTCCCCTCCATAAAATAAATCTTCTTCACGTTTCCATGATGGGGGTTTACATACATCCAAGAGTAAATCTATCCACTGAGTAAGTATATCAGCCTCTCACACCTAGGTATCATCCTATTAATGGAAATTATACCATAGAATCTATAATAGATAAACTCTCCATCCTCACATAGAAATTATTCTACAATCAATAATATAATATTCATACTCTTCAAAATAATAATTCACCTCTAACTAATCTTCCTCAGTATCAAATGAAGATATGGATTATAATGATAACATGGAAGTTGTGAAACATGAAAGTTATATCACATAGATTGATACCTCTATGTAATACCTATCAAATAGACTACCTTGTTGACTCACTCCATGATATCAAAAGGCCTAAAAAATCTAAGCACAAACGTCCTTAGCCTATAATTCCATTGATGACCTAATATAGATGAATCATGTAAGAAGAATCAAACACGTTCCTAGAAATGTAGTGGGTGGAAACAAAAATGAATGTAATAGATATTCTAATATTGATATGTAAGAATACACTTCTTGATTAACTGAACAGTATTTGATATCTCCTAAACGAGATATGGTCCTAATAGGACTACATCCCCTACCACTAACCAACATAGAGGGTATTGGTACAACCAACCCTATAGGGCCTCATAAGGATCCAATTGTATATTTCATTAGAAAAAGTATTATATGAGAACTTATCAATAGGAAAATGTTTCTCCTTAGAACCTATAAAATCGAGGATGCATACCCTATGCATTTTCTATTACACATGTATTGTTCCCTCAGACTGAGTATCTGTCTAATGGTGTTATGTTGTAATCATATATAATTACGAGCCTATAGCCTTATGTAACCCTATCATGAACTGAAACAAAAAAATATTAGCCCTCTCTCATACTATGGTACAAAGAACACCATAATGGTGTATAATTTCTTAGACATAAGGCCTCCCATTATCATCCATTAATAATGTATTCTCGATAATAAATAAATGGGTGACCTTCATCAGCATGTACATGATCACACATATTGTGTCAGTTCCTCATGGTTATTTTAGTACCCCATCACAAAATCCATAGTAACATCACCCCATTTCCAATATGTAATGGGTAATAGATAAAATAGAACATTATGTCATGGGTGTTACATCTTTAACTACTGAGAGGTAAAACACTTAGTATCAAAACATTATTTATCCCTTTTTATCACATTATACCAATACTGGAGGTGTATATAGAAATAAATCTTGGTATTATATGGACATAATATCCAATTGGAATAATTATATTCTCAAATAAACTCCTTTTTCTTGTATGAAGGAAACCAAAAACACCCATGATTACACAAGATGTTATCCTCATCAATGAACCACCTAGGGTGGGTCCTCTTCTAAAACACTTTCCCTCAAGAAAAATCCATTGTGACATGAAAGATAACTCATAATTATTCAAAAAACAATGATATGCGGAAATTGGTAAATTTTTAATAAAAGGATTCTCATGAATATAAGGAAGCACTAGATACATCTCAGAGAGAACAACCATCAACATACACTCACTACTAGTAATTCGAACATATTTGGTCTGAGTATTAAAACTCAGATCTTTAACCACTTAATTTCCTTTCAATGGAATATAAACAAGATTAATTGTGAAAGAATTAATACAATCTACCCATATTTACTCTTACAGTTTCATTACAAGTTCCATGAATATGTTTTTGGGTCTTTTACATCCATGTATACTATGAACCACTATCTCATCATGTAATGTCTCCAATAATTACAATCATTAACCACTACTACTAACTTGATATATGGTGTCGAATAATTATACCCATGTGATCTCAAAAAACAAGACTCGTATGCCATGGCTCACTCCCCTTGTATCAAAATGGATCCCAACCAAATACCTAAAGAATCATATTGAACTATATAGCTTCTAATAGGATTAGATAAAATTTTGATCAACGCTGAGGTCAACATCCCTTTAAACTTTTAAGAGGCCTTATAATTGTATTATGGCCTTGTAAACTTAACCCGTTTCATGATCAAGCCTATAAGATGTTCTATGATGGATTAGAAATTATAAATATAATCCAATAATAATAAGATATCCCCAATAATATCTAAATATAAAATATGTTTCTTTTTTTTCCATAGGAAACTATGGTTCTCACATTCTTTGAATCCATAGATACCCCTAAATTTGATATGATGTTTCCACGAATGTGAACTTTATCATTCAATTAGTGTCATTTTGTGAGTTGAGAATCTATCCTATTATATCTCATTGTACACAATATTATTTCAAGGTCTTTTTAATAATCATGTAGAGTATGAGAATACACTAAGAACTCGTCCATATTTTTATCTATAATAGATACCAGGTGTTGGTGAAAAACAAAATTCATCATGTATGTAAAAATAGTCGGAATGTTTGTTAGTCCAGTCAGCATTACTAGAAACACATAAAGGCCATATCTACTTTAAATATTTTTATTTCATATACCCAAATACATAAATCAAATGAGATCATATCCCTATATCAAATAAATCATTTAGATTACCCCTTCCCCTCGAAGAGGGTCATATAGTTCATCTATTTTTGGTAGTGGGTATCACATCCTATCTCTAATCCGATTCAACCTATATAAATCCCTACAAACAAATATGGTACCATTTTCTTCTTAGTAATAAGGAAATTTAAAAACCAGGGAGAGGTAATATGTCAGATAAATCATATGAATTAAAATTCATTTATTTTCCTTGTGAGTTATGGACATTCTATAGCATCCATCATATTTAGAGTAATAGATAATGGGGTTGCTCCAATAAAAAGCTCAACAGTGAATTTTATCACTCTCCTAAAAGGTAATATTGAAAAATAATTATAAATGGAAACCCACAAACTATAAACAACATAAGGAAAAATAACTTGATGTACTCTCTAATCATTCACAAAAAGAAAAGATATCTAGAATGACACTTTACCTAGCCCAGGATACTCAGGTACAACTTGAATATCCTAGACATACCACACTACCTTATAAACGTATTTATCTCCCTCATGGGATATTAGAGACACCATCCAGTGAAAATAATCAATATGGGTATGAGAGGGTTCAAACTAGACCATCAAGTGAACTATAATAAAATTGGTCATCTAGATGATGATAATTTTCTATAAGAAATGATAATCTTAAATCTCAACGGGACACACCTTAAATTAGAATATGATCAAAGATAATCCTCCCTAATGAATATCTAGAGTTATCACTCAACATAACTATATGATTTCAAAACCAAGTATACTCATTAAATTCTTGAATATTAACGAATGTAAGGTGCCAATGTTAAATAAAGAAGAGAATAAATTCAAGAATATTAAAATCATACCCCAAATCATAGATGGGAAACACTCTATTCCTCATATATAGCTTGTAATTCATACATCTATCCCAATCTATAAAATTGAAAAATAACCTAACTACAGTATGTGGGTTCACTCTATTGGAACTACAAATCATAAATTGTTCATCCTCCACCTCAACTACATCCTCATCTGGTATGTCAAGTAGTACCCCAGCTACTTTCCTGAAGTCAAACAACTCATCCTTCTATGGAATATGGAGATGGTATGGATCATATAGTACTTGGAACATGTGGAATGTTTTTTCAAAATCTATAGAGAACCACCACTCTACTGTAATATCATCACTAAAATGGTTCCCTTTCAAATTGAATCATTATATTATCTACAATTTCACACTAACGACATACCATGTAATTGCTAGTACATATACCATAACAACTTTTTGGGAGAGAACCTATAAATTGATGCTTCAGACCACTGGATATACCACTTCACTGTCATGGTATAGAAAAAATATTCCCCAAATCCTCAACATATCTCAGCTTACACTCAAGGATAAGGTCTAGGTTAACTATTTTAGAAATGGTAGTCAAATGAAAGAAATCAGAAATGATTGGATGGTTTACCTGATCCCATTAGAAACGCATCTAAACCTTTATAATTCATCACCATAAAGAGTTGGTGTGATGAATTGGAGTTCAATGAAGTGATATAAATAGTCGATGATATATATATAGTAACTTATAATAGGGGGATATTCTCTATATTTTGTTCATATACCAACATTTCCAAAATGAAATAATCATATAAACATGAAAAATATCTTTAGATCATCTCCTGATACTAACATACCTTATTTAGAACATCCCAAAAATGCTCATCATATCCTTGAATAATGCTAAATTTGATCTTGTATACCTAATCATGAAGTGTTTCTAGATGTTTGATGATGTAAAATTCATAATCCAGCCATGAATCAATAGTATAGTGGTCACCATAACCCATGAAACTAGGTAAACATTGCTTAAACAATTGTGTAGTCACCTCAAGCATAGTCGATACAGGATGTGGAACTACCTATATAGACTATATCCATAGTAAAACCTATCAGCTATGGGAATATGTGAATAGAAATATTACAAAATAATGTGTTACCAAAGGTTACATAGGTGGAATAAATGGTAGGTTAGGTCCCACCACCTCAGGTTCCTGATCATCACCACCTTTCGGGTGGAAAACCCGAGGTTATCATTGAGTCATATATCTATAATGTCTAGAACAATCCTCATAACAAGAGATTTTTTACTTATGACAACATTACAGGCATAAGGGATCACAAACCAGATCATTATAACCCACTACCCACTACTAAAGCAATGCTATTGAAGATATTTAAAATTCTAATCATATGGGTTCTTTTAGATGAAGTGAAAATTTTAATTTATTAAGGAAAAAACCCTTTAGAAAGGAATTAGAGTCTCTATTTAATGTAAAAAAACTTAATTTATGAGTCAAACTTTTGTATGTTTCATATATATACAATGATTTAGTAAGATAAATCACAATTACCATGTTATAATGACATAAGCTTTATAAGTTATAATTAGATTTCATGTAACTACAAACAGCCCCTAGAGCCTGGCCTCAAGACGTAATAATTCCATATACAATGATTCTATTATGTGGATCACCATTCCAAATTTGTATCAGCACAACATGATAAACTATATTTTTCAACAATTTATTCAGGATCAATTACCAATTCATCTTGTATAACCATAGTTACGTGCCTCAAATATGTGACAATTGGTTAGTTAAATATCCACCAAGAAGATATATAAGAAAAACATTTTTTAGATGGTGATACATTCTATATCTAATTACTTATCTATTTTTTCTAAATGAAACTTTAGTAAAATTACATTTATAATAATCAAGTCACATTTGAGATACATAAGGTAATGAATGCAATGAAATAAACATGACATAAAATATGCATGGAATATAAATCCTCTTGTGTATGTAAAGATTCATGATTTATTATCCATCTTATATATTGGTGCATGGAAAAAATCTATAATAATAAAAACATCATAAATAATCTAGGTCAACCAATGGTGAAATTAGTAAAATTGTAACATGAGAATACAAAATAGAAATTCTTACCATTGGAAACATGTATTTTCCCCTATACATGGGTTTTCCACTCCTAGCCACATGATCATTAAATAATAAAAACTCTTCTTAATCTACTGTCTACAATACCCAAATATTATATCAAATAAAATACCCTCTGATACCACATTCTGAAGTAATGGACCTGGTTCACTCCTATGAAACCAAACTCGTTTGGACACATAACCTCAAGCACCCCTACCAATAAGGCATATGCTATCGACTTGCAAAAAAGGCCTATGATGGTATAGTTGAGAGACTATAATTTTTTTTATCATTATAGGGCACAATAGTTAATTTAATTGATATAAAGATGAACAAAATAACAAAACACTAGAATATAAATATCAATATATGAAAAATAGCTAAAATCTATAAGTAGTGTAATAATCAGATGATGATGTCATAATGACATATAATATAGTTGATTAAGTGTAATTGGTAAGTATAAATACAATAACATATGTTATAAATATATATATACATATATAACAATCTAATCTCTAATATAATCACAAGAACTAGCTCAACCATGTACTCTAGTGCTCTATCCTAGTAATAAGAATCTAGCATCCATAGTTGGGCACTTCACTTTGTCTCTAACTACATCCATTAAGTCTATCTAGGTACTAATTGGCGTCCCAAAAATAGTGTGATTAATTCTCCATAGGACACCACCAATGATGCCTAATTCCATATAGTCTATGAATATAAAATTAACAATTCTCAATTATAATAATTATAAATTAGAAATACAAATAAAACTTTTCATGTTGAGGCTCCTCACCAAACACCTATCCAACCACACTTTCTTTATCCTAAGATGGAAAGTTAAACCATGTATCATAAGGGTTTCATATTTTAAATAAGGGGTATCAATTGATGAATTCATACATCAGATATGGAATGGTATGTCTGGTAATCCCAATCAATCATGTAGAGCGTGATGTTTTACATCATAATCCAAGGGGGTGTAAATCATCTGGTCCAAAAAAACCTAAGAAATTATGAGGAACATGATGTCTAACAACTTCAAAAAAATAATGAAGTTCACCATGTCCAACAATTTCCAATATATGATAGGTAGAACAATTTAAACCAATTCCAAATAAGTAACGAGGATCTCCATAACCATTAATTAACTATGAATAATGATGACTATGATGTCATATAATATTAAATATGAAATGAGGAAATCTATTTCCAAAAATTCAAAATAAGAAATGAGGAGTACCTTCTAAATTATTATTATTAGTTTATACATAACTTGGATTACCATGGAAAGAATCAATTCCATTTTAGAATTTAAATTATATTTCATTAATTTCTCATAGAAGAAATAAAAGATCCAAGTCACGTAAATATGTAAAATCTCATATAAATCAATCTCATTAATACCAAAGAATAATTAATATTTTATAATGGTTCAAGTGACATGGGCATACCATCCATATTATATTTTATTCTTGTAAACATTTAATTTATGTGACATTCTAAACACAAATTATGATGTGATTTCGTCATTAAAGGAATAGTGACAATGTCAAAGAACATATACAGGTACTCCCTAAGGGGGGACTATAATTATGGTCATCATCCATTAATGTCACCATGGGTCTATTCGAATATGAAAAATAAACTATAAATCATTTAATAATAATTAAAAAGTTTGAAAAAAATTATGGGTAGTCTGGTATGTGGGAGAAAACAACTAATATAACTAACATGAATTTTTGGATAAAGTTTTAAACCATATACCTTATACAATTATATGTATCCTCATCCTATATTGATATATGATATAGGATATAACTCAAAAAAAGAGAAACATGAAAAATTCCCTAAATATACTGTATATAAGATCTCTTGGAAAAAGAACCCGAGATGGGAAATTATACCAAAAAAATAATTTTGTAAAATATTAGACTTATGAGGGGTTATCCAACATAATAATCAATGTTTCATTTAGATATCGGATGAGAGAGAAGTAAAAAAGCATTGGGTGGATGAAATGGGAGCTCCCAATAGGCCATTTGAGAGGGAAGAAGAAATTAGGTTCAAGGGTTAAAATTATAGGAGGGAATATAGTAATTTTAACCGTCTAAAATGGTTTCATGTTTTTGAAACACTATTAGACAAATAATGACCTAACCGCATATTAGACACATTCTATGCACCCAATCCTTTCATGATTCTGGTGCATAGTTGGAAAAAACATATGTAAACCATGTGTTTTTCCATTGAAATTTATTATAAGTTTAGCATGAACATGTGTATCCTATCTCATGGTTAAACTAACAATAATTTACCATCACTAGGATGTATGGTTTTTCAACACATTATGTACTAATTGTGCACCAACCGTGCACCACATTATGTTCCTCCAAAACCGGAACTTCAGGTCCTGAACAATTTCTGAACAATACTCAAGCCTGTATTACCTCTTTAGAAAATTTCATTTACTAAAAATTAATGTCTTTAATGGAAATAAATGGATCTATAACTCATAAAAGAACCATGACCTAATAGATATAATCACGGTTTATTGGTTACATTATTTATCATATCATCAGTAGAATGTATTGAAGATAAAAGTTTCCCTCTCATATAAGTATTATATAATTTTAAACAATAATTTTGGAATTCTTAAGGATTTTATGATATTAAAATGATAAGTTTCATGTATCATTAATATATTTTATTTGAGGGGAATTTATTGTCCTCATCCCTCAGGTTTAATAAAAGGAGATGTGGTCATTATTTTTATTAATAAATACCTAGAGGGTCAATAACATATGAGTGAAAATATTGGATTCACCTACTAAATTACCAAAGGTAACTCAATTCCTTGGATAAAGTATTATATGAGAAACTCATTCCTGTTTATGGTAGTACTAGTTTTTATATGTATAGAGAAACATGTTTTAAATTAATATGAAAATAGATTTTGTTCTACCATGAGTGACACTGATATTTTGATAATGAACTCGTTTTTTATACATTTATGAATTCAAGTGTAGAGCCCCAGGACTACTTAGGTACCAACGAGTTGGGGGTGAACCAATTATACACACTTTCTACAAATATATTTCCTTTTAATTCAATATAATTAACTTGTTAAGGTTCCTGATCTACTCAATATTTTATCAAGTCATCACCTTGTGTGTTGTAATAACTAAATAGATTAAATAACATCATATTTACTTAGATAATAAAAAATATATTTTATTCGATGTTAGTTAAATTACCTAATATGTATTCTCCACAATCATCTTATTATCAACTACTGTTGACCTTGAGTCCATTTAAGTGTGATTTTTGTACCCCCAATTAGATATCTTTAATAGTAACTAGTCATACTCCTTATTAATAAATACTCAAGTTGTGTTTGGTTCTACACCCTATCCAAAAACTCTTATATAATAACTGGTTAGACACCCCCATAATTTTATTTCTCCAAAATTTTTCTTATACAATATCCATTAGGCTCTTTATTAATATGTTATAAACAAAAGTTATAAGATCCTATTCTATTTTGATCGAGTAGTAGAAATATATTTTTATTCTTCATATGACCATCCTATGTGAGATTGTTGGATCAAGAATATCCACATGAACTATCAATATCATCAATATCTTCCTTAATGAGTTGTTTGGCATCAAACATTTACTCTATAACTTGAGACATCTAATCTTCTCTTCTTTCTCAAATACTTAGGCAAATCTCCTTTAGGGACCCCTTTATTTGGATCAAAATTTTCTCCCCATGAAACTTGTTATATTAGTCTCTCTGGATAATATTTAAATTTGAATAATATTTATCAATTCATAGAAATTATTCAACAAATATATCATAAATATTTATTAACACAACAACATCATATAAATATTATATTTTTATTTTAACATTGTAACTCTGAAATTATCAGTTTGCTTTTCACCCTTTTGAATATATTCAATTCATGAATGAATCTAACATTATTTATTTAAAAAATTTCCCTTTTAAACTCCAAAAAACTAAGGATTATAATTAGGTCTATGATATTAATTATTGGGAACTTGGAAACTCCAAAAAAGTTATTTTATTAAATACTAGAAGGATTTTTATTCTAAATTTGTTCATTTTTTGGTTCAGAGGAAATAGTGACCTTATCTTCTATTTTCTTCATTCTTGAATCATCATGTGAATTATTCTCACATGGTTATCTTCTAAGTTATCAAATATTTACACGGTATGCATTATTTTTCATTCAAAAAATTAAGGTGTATCTTGAGATCCTCACAATTCGTCAATGTATACATAAATGAAGCATGCATAAATTCATTAAACAATTATCCTCAAACATCACATGGTTGAATACACGACTATCATAAACCTATATCTCAATTATGTCTACCCATTATTCTCATGACTTCACATGTCAGGGTTTACATGGAAGAACTTATTCTTTATCATGTGAAAAATGAATACCCCATCCCACTGTATTCTTCATAGAACTGTTTCATATTGTTTTATTTATTATATCTAATTATATTTCATGTATCTTTATTTGAAAATATAATATTACAATGATATGTAAATCATGAGGGTCAACATAAATGAATCATCATATCATAATATACTTGCATTACATTCATACAAGTAGTACATTCTTCCCTAGTTTCCAGACAATTATTTCACTCATGTAATCATGGATTAATGTATTAGAGATATTTTCCATTTAGAACACTCATTTATAGATAACTAAAGGCATTGGTTTCTTTCCATAGTATGTTAAGCTATAGTAAAGGATTTACACCAATCATCTTTTATTCACAAAGTCAATCCATCAACAGTGTACACACAAAAAGTATCTTTGTGTTCATTTTGTGGTATCTTACCACTTATGGTAGATTATTCTTAATGTTGATATTTGGGAGACCATACAACCATACTTAATGTTTTAGGTAGGATAAACATCATACAGAATATTCATTTAAATCATGATATATATTTTTCTCCTCATGTGGTTAGATACAATCATAAAACATATTTGGATCATATTTATACATAAGGTAAGTAAATATGCTTCATGTTGTCAGTACACAAATTGTGGCTTCACACCTCATGTGGTTGCTATGATTATGATAATAAGGTAGCATAATAATAAATCATGTTGTTTCTTGACATGAAGATTTTGTGGTTGATCAAAACATTTACATAGATTTTATTCCCATATAGAGAAACCCAACTAAGTTGTAGAAGAAGAAGAATAAGAATAAGAAGAAGACCATGTGGAATATTATCATTTCACGCATCCTTATTTCAATTTTTTAATGATGTTGAAATAATACATGAATTAAAACTATCCCACATCAATGTATCACTCCACCAACCACTAAATAATTATATTGAATGAATTAAAAAAGAAATCTTGAACAAAAAGCGTGTCTACTTATAGATAAATGTACAGAAAACTTCCTTACAGTTCATACTTATGCACAATGACCTAATTACAACCCTATGCACCTATTTGTGAACCCTAATTCATATCCACACTATGCATGAACCCCTTATTTAATATTTCAAGATTCATAAAATATGTTAAAGATCTTCCAATGCCTACTTTGGGATAGATTTAGTTTTCATGAGTTCCCACCAAAGTAGTGGATGGACATGGGTTTCACAGTTGGACCAATATTTAAAAACCCTCAACTCAAAAAATTAGTAAAATACTTTATATAAACTAAGAAAATAATACTTATCTTGTATTATTTATGATTGTTTTCATATCATTCTTAAATAAAATAATTATTTCTTCTTATACCCTTCTGCAGTATTATAAATAGTGTAAAATCAGCACTACTAGAAGATTTTTTTTACATTATGTTTAGTTAATTAATTTTCTTATATTATGAAAAGATGTACTTATTTATTACGAAAACTGATTGAAACTAATAATTTAATAAATGTAATCTAAGAATAACCCACTACTCAACATATATCAATATCTTACTTTATTGAAAACCTAAATAATTGAGTCACCTTGATAAAAAATTACCCCTATTGTTTTTTTGTCAATACCTAAAATAAAATATTTTTATTTTAGTATTTGAGATATAGTTTCACCCCCTTATTTAAAATAAAAAAATAATAAACAATATAGAGGTCTCCTTAACTAACTTACATCCATAAAAAAATATCTTCCAGTAATACCTAAATTAAATCCATTAGTACTTTTTGAGATAATTTTTATACCACATGAATTTCGTAGAAACGAATGTTTAATTTGTAAACTCTATGATTACTAAGGATACATCCGAGTATTACCATGGTGATCTATTCAAAACAAAAAATTCAATATATGTGATACCAATATCATAATACTACTATTTCATAAATATGGTACGTATAAAAAAAATTATCCTAAAATATGTTTCATCATATAAATAGCTCAAAAAAATTAAAATGTTTATGTGAAAAGCATTGGAATTCCACTTTTTCTCATGTTTAAATAATCATGTACTCAAAATTCATGAATATTATCTATATAGATAAAGATTATGGATGAAAGTGTAATTGGATAACTCATTTAGTGATTTTTCATTGTACTCTAGAAAATATTATTCTTATCAAAACCATGGAATAATTAATCATTATTTGGTCCAAGTAGTGACAAAATCAATAAAATACTTTAATTCTTAGAATATTAATTCAAAATGAATAAAACAATATTGAATATGTATGGACCAATTTTATTATTAAGAATTAAAACTATTGATGAGATATTCCCTTAAACTAATACCTGTCCTTTTCTTAGTGTATCATCCTTCTATTAATCCGAAACCTATTTTTTTACCATATTCATTTTAGAACATGAATTTTTAGGTTATTTCATTTTTATTATTAGTTAGATATAGTTTTCCTAATGTCCATTTTTTGTATTTTTGGTTATATGTTAGGGGATATTTCACCTTTCACAAATAAACAAAGCATCTGTCATGTTACCACTGATTTCCCGCTTCTCCTTTTTTTATCAATGATGGAAATATCCTTTTATGTTTTCCCCAAAGATTATAATTATACCGTGTTTCATTCATCTATATTTTCTATATTAGTTTTATCCACTCTTTACATTTGATCCCCCTTTCTATTGTCTTTTCATGATTTTTAATAGTTGACATGTTATTCCAGCATTCAATTTTATTATGCTCGAACATACATTAACACCAATTATAACCTATAATAATTATTCTATTCTTTTCATGTGAAATATATATCGATTTAAAAGGGTTTGTAACATTATATTTTAGAGTATAATCCACACTATATTTGACATTTCTTTAGGAATATATCTTCAAATATCTTCACTCATCCACCTTTGATGATGTGTTTAATTTTTCTATGTTTCCCACTATCGATATTTCTTAAAATATTTATTAAAACATGTAATATAAATTGATAAAGATTTAGTAAATAAGATAAATTATAGGTTATAGGACATCTTCATATGGGATTATTTTTAACTTGATTAAAGGTTAGTCTAACATATTTATTTTTAATAATAGGATTCCTTTTAGAACAACATATCTCAATAAAAAACTATGTGTAACATATTTCTTCTCAATAATATGGGATGTTAAATTTTGGGGTGATTAATGATTCTTTAATCTCACCCCAATCTAAAACACATCATATTAAGGGAATTATTTCCATCCTCAACATATATCATCATATTAACCCAATAATCCTTAATATTCTTTTTTTAATCATGCACATTAATGTATGTTTTATAGAATTATTGTGTCCATTGATTATCTTTTACATAACCTCAAACTAAGAATATGGACATCAATAAATATTTTTTCCATTTTTAATATTCATGGGAAGCTTCTAGTAGAATAACATCAGACCCAACAATCTCAAAATCAAAACATTAATTTTCTTCTTCAAAAAAGATAAAACATTAATTACAATTTGATAATGATTTTACCTTTTCTCACACACGGATTTCGAGAGTAATGAACACTCATAAAATTTACTATTTGATTTTTCAAATAACTCAATATTGTATTATATATCTACTTTATCATATATCATTTCCTTTATTAAACAAATAATACAATTTAATACTTATTTTGGAACATTCGTAAGATAATATTTACTTTTATACTGATTATCATCATCATATATTGAATATGATTCATTTTAGATATCATAATAAAAAGAATTATTTCTTATTATACCACTCTAATTTCCTTCTATTAGTTATTTATCTCCCACTATTATTTTATACTTCTTCAACTTTGTTTCTACTATTCTCTTACATTTTTTTGATTCCTAGAGTATTTCCATTGATTTTTATACTTTGGAGTAATTTAGTTTTTCTACAATAATGGTAGAACCAATAATTTATAAAAATTAAAATTTATTATAGAAAATAATTCAAATCAGGTAATAACAAGGATCATTTGAGGGAACCTCACATTGATATCACTTTTATAGACCATTGATTTGTTATGAAACAAATTAGTTTGGGGGAATCTATACTACATTAGTTTTTTGAATTTATTTCTTTTTTATTAATTTTGTTTAACTAGCTATGGTTCTAAATCCACTAAATAGATTCTCGTATCCCCGACTCATGTGAAAAAATAGTGAAACCTAAAACAAAATATGGATTTTACAAGGGTAAAAAAAACCATACTCTTTCTCATGTTAGTTAAACTACCAATCATTGATTCGTCAATATAATAATATTATCAATTTCAATTTCTCCAGATTTTATAATATGTTGATTGGTTATACCCCCCTCATCAATTCAATTCAATGGAAATTGGATATACCGCCTTGTATAATTTCTTCTAGTTGTGTTCATTTCTATACCACAATTACTAAATCTACTTCAATGATTAGTTAGACACCCCAACAATTATTCTTCTTATAGACTAGTTATACATCTCATCCATGAGCCTCTTAAAAAATTTGTTAGACAAACCAACTATAAAATCAAGTTCAAGATTGATCTATTAGTAGAGACTTATTCTAGAGATGATCCTCCATCATTGGCCTATAGGATTATGCATAATCGTATACAAAAACAATATGCTAAAAAACATTTTGAATGAGTGTGTGTGTCCCAAAACATAACTCTAGATCATAAAATATCATGATCTACTTTGGCTTCTTCAATACCCAAGTACATAACCTCTAGGGGATCCTGGATACTTCTCCCCGTATTCTCACCTCAATACAAAATATATTAATAACCCGGATTTATCTTTCAATTTTCATAATCATTCTACATTTTGTTCATTTATTTATCACCTTCATCCTTTATTGAAATTAACAGTAAAACATAACATGAATTATATATTTCCATTTAACCATGGAAACTCCCAAATTATAAATATCATATTCTAATTTTTGAATGTCTCCATTATTCGGTTGAATATAATTTATATTCTTGCTTATAAAATCACTTAAAATCAACAATAATTAGAATTTAAATTATTTTAGAAATATTTTATTATATGATCCCATCTACATTAAAGATAAAACATTTTTAAATACCTATAGGATTTAGTTTGTCAATTTGTTTTTTAAATAGTTAAGAAGTAACCGTGGTCTCATATTTAATTTTTCTTTCCTAAAACATAATTTATATTTCTATATTTAGTTATATTATTCTTTTTTATTTTTTAATGTATATACATGATTTTTCAAGAAATAAATATGGATGTGTCTTGATCTCCTCATCTTTCAACTATGTATTATTGAAATAGATCTAGCATATATTTATGAAGCAGTGCTCCCCAAATTCATCATGGAAGTGGACATGATTGTTTCATTCATGAATCTTATATATATCTTTTATTGATTCTTGTGACATCACATATCATGGTTTATAAAATATAGAATCTTTATCATTGCATGAAAAATGATCACATGAACTCATTATATTCTACATGAAACTATATTAGAAGGATTTATTGTTAGCAAATAATTATCTTCCATGTCATTGCCTCATAAAATATGACATTTCTATGAACTATATCTGATAAGATCCAATTTAAATGCATCATCATATCCTAATGTTAATTAAGGACATTAATTCATATAGAATGTTCTTCTCTTGCTTCGAGATTGTTCATCTACACATGTAATTCAATTTTAGATGCTTGATATTAATTATTTTATAGAAGCCACATGTGCATAAAACTAGTTTCTTTATGTTCTTCACATAGTATGCCAAGATACTATGACGTATTGTGATTAGTTAGTTGTTATTATTGTGTTCAATCCATCTACCGTGTGGACACTAGTCCTATCATTTTACTCTTCACGTGGTTTCATACCCTAGGCCAAATTTTCTTTTTCATGAGGTTATTTTAGTGCTCGTATAAACAACCTTCAGGCTATAGGTCAGATATCCATCCCTTATTTTGATTATATCAAAATTTTGGGGAATTAGTTCCACATTAAGTTGATTAAAGTCGTTACACATGGTATTAAAATCATTGTTCATGGTATTTGTTCATGTTATTTCTATGTTTGGTACATTAATCAATGCATCACACCACATATAGTCACATAAAAGTAGAGTGTATGGTTGGTTCATTAAAACTCATGTGGAATCAAGAAATAAATATTTATGGTTGATCAAACAGTTTGATCATAATTTATTCCTATAGAGAGAATTCTTAATTTTATCGGAAAGAAACATTGTAGCATAGCCTCATTCGGTGAATGATTATGCCATTTTTTTTATGGAAGCACAATAACGATTCAAAAACTATCCCACATTGACGTAGCGGTAAATAATATTTTATCCAATACAAATTTGTCAAATCCAACACCGAGTTCAGCTCGCAAATACACTCACAGACACATACATCACTAGCCAGATATCTCCACACCAACCCATCGGCACACCTGAAATCCTATGTGTGAACCTCCCTCGTTATGCGTGTAATGAGTGGGACATTTCCTGAATTATTTTGGTTGCCTCCACTATGCAGGTCTCCTCCAATTCCCAACCTGCGTGAGTTATTGTTGATCCATGTGGACACATAATAGGTGGATGAAATAGGTCCCACTATTAACCATAGGGTTTCAATTTTTTCAATAAAATACCTCCACAAACTCTTTTTATAACAATATGTATAGTTATATAATACCTTCTAAAGTGTTCAACATCGAATACCTTTTCCATTTTCTTCTCTAACACTCCAAACACATCAACTTCTTCACTTCTTCATTTTTTAAAAAATTTTGTACTCTACACTACTAGAACATATTTTCAACCATATGAACATATCAATAATAGTAATATATTAAGTATATATTTTCAAACCAATCATGAAATCAAGTTCCAACTCATCAGTCCACAATAATCTCATAAAAAGAACCATCTTCCCAACACATATTGATACCTGTCCTTATTAACAACTAAGAAAATTTATTTTTTTGAATAAAAAGAAACAAATAATATTTTTTTTATCAATACCAATAAAGCCCGACGAGGTCCCATATTATAATCTAATTAATGGGGATTGAGTTTTAAATAACCTAGAGAGTTATTCAAAATGTTTATTATTTTTTATCCAACAAAATTTTTTTATGGATATTCCCATGGTATTACATATGATGTATTATATGGTGATGTTGATGATATGTTCTAAAATGTTTGGAAGATATTAAAAAGTAATTTTCGATATGGTTTTAATAGAAATTTTATATAATCTCATGAATGGTGAAACGACAAAATTCCTATGATGCTTTAGTGAAGGTGGGATTTTGATTGAAATATAATATAAATATTATAGACATGTGTTGTTTTGGATTATATCCTATTATGTGATATATGTATTTAATATTTTTTGGTATATAGAAATTAGAGTTTTATCATATTTCTCTATAAAGGGTATATTTTATGGCATAAAATAGAATATATTTCAACAACCATACTTGTAACACCCTGACCCCAAAAGATCTAATTTGGTGCATTACATATTACATTGGCATGATTCAAAGGAATGAAATACAAAAGTAATTATTAGTTTAGTGTTCTTGAAGAAACTATATATATAAATGTAAATCATATTACACTGGGAAAGGTAAAAAAAAACTAATAAACTGTATCCATGAGAACTCAATAAATGGTCCCTTCTTCATAACATGTTTAAGGTAAATAAATGAAAGGGGAGAGATAAAATTTTCTATAAGGTTTAGAAATAGAAGAAGAATGAATAAACAATAATTGAATCATAATCCAATTGACATAGTCAATATGGAATGGTGAATAAATGAAAAACACATGCCTTTTGTACATTAAGAATGAATATACATCCATAGATTTTGTCATATTGAAAACCAAATAGATAGTAATAATTGAAAATGAAAAAAGAGAATTATTATTAGTTGGATTTCATGTATCTGGCACATGATACCACTATACCTTAAAAATGGTTTATGTCTTTGTGTAGATACCCATCTGATTCTAGTTTGAAAACTAAATCTAAGGGTTGGTTGTAAAAATATTTGTCTCATGAGACCTATTGATGCATCAAGGGGAAATAGTAGGCCTCACCGACCACTTAAAGTCCAAATAATTATTTATACAAAGACCAAATACAGGGAAAATATTCCTTCTCAATATTCGTATAGATTCGATGATATGGATTCATCAATATTTCCATTGTTAAAATAAGATTCCAAATAAACCCCATATGTAAAAGGGTATACGACTTAAGTTAATAATCATATCCATGAATGAAAAATATGGATAAATAAAATTGTTACAATATAAAATGAAAAATGATCTCAAAGGGGCATTAGGTACACCACATAATAATGATTTGGATCACAATACCAAGTAAATCACAATGAAATGGAAACCGAAACAAAGTCTATTACAACATTATAATTATTTGAGTTAATAATAATCCAATGAACCACTGAATTACATGAATATAAATATAATCATGATATTGTATATCAAATGGTAGTAAAAACCACATATAAGAAATATGTGGTGAACAATGGAAGTCTCACAGAAAAATAAGTGAGATGAGAAACCGCTTACCTTATGCTCGAGTGTGTTCTTCTATTAATCTTAATAACCCGACTAATAATACTTATAATCATTAATTAATAATTAAAAAACCTAATAAACATTAAATTTATTTAGTGTAACCTTATTATGTTCATTCATGGCCTTTTTGATGGGTTCAAGAAGCTCAATTTTATTGTTTTGGAAGCACTTGTTTCCTTGGTTTTCATGATCGGTTTACTTGTATTTATGAATGGAAGTTTATTTGAAATGTGGTTAAACATACATAATTTTAAATATATATTATTAGTTATATAATAGAGAAATAAATGATCTTATAATTTTTTTTATATTCGATGATGATGAATCAATAGATAAAAGTAATTACAAATGCTTGGATTAACTTGGCAGTTTTGTGCATAATGAACTTGTTCTGTATTATTATTTTATATTATGAGTGTATATGTATTCCAGAACATTGAATAAGATGAAATAAATATATTATGAAGTGGTCCAAAAATAAAATTGTTTTCATGACCAGAATTTAATATGTTAAGAGAAATTGAAAACACATCATCCTTGAATGTGATAAATTAACACATCTAAGACAATATTCTCCTTTTTAGTATAAGAGAAGGGGGAAAGAGATATGATGATGAAATATTAAAATATAATAATAAAATTAAATTTAAAGTATGTTAATAGTATTATCATAGGATTTGGATGAGGGTAGGTTAGGAGAGAGCAACAAAATAACGGAACTTGTAAAATAAGTTGAAAGAAAGAGAAAGGGAGGTTCACCTCTTGAGTACTCCTCCTTAAAGATCCCCTTATGACCTTTGTTTTTGGACTATTGGTGAGACCTATAGGTCTTGGATATGGGGGATGTCTTGGGAAGTGTATTTGGAATAACTTAGGTAAGGATCAAATATTTATTGGTGTGGGAGGAAGAGGGGGTGAGGGGTGGTTTATATTGGGAGGGGAGGAGGGCTTTCTTAATATTTTAATCATTAGTTTAAAATTTTTCCATAAGACAATAAATTGTAATGATTCTATGACAAAAAAATAGTAATAAGTTCATATGAGTTCAAACCAAGTGTTCTTACCTTAACAGGACATCATCCAGGACTCAATAAGTCATGTATTTATCATTTATCGTAATTTATTGTATTTTACTATTCACAAAAAAATCATGTATTTCAGAAAAAAATCTAAAAATTCACCATAAAATTTTTTTAGATTTATAGAAGCCAAATATGAACTCCATTTTTCAAGGAAAAGTTTATAAATATGTGAAATTTATTTTTTAATTAAAATAATCATTTAATCAAAAAATACCAACACTTAAAATATTCATCTTCATTTTCAGGTGCCTAGATTCTATTTACTCTTTCATTGGTAAGGTTACCATTCATAAGAATCATATTACTATTAATATGTTTAGTTTACTATTCATATGGGTATGTTATGTTTCAAAAAGGTATGTTACTATTCACCAAAAATAAACTCAATTCTATCAGACTTCAAATATCCCCCGGTTCGCAATAGTGTAAGTGTGTTTTTCAAAATTAAAAACAAAGAAGTGGAAAATTTAATATTAATTTCTAGGTTATGACTTTATCCTATGAATAACCATGTTTCATTTCATATATACTTCATTCTTCATGCAATATAGTCTATTTAATGAATTTAATGTATTTAAGAGAAACATATCATAAAATGTTTGGGGTGTTTTACTACCCAACCATACATTATGATATGGGCATATCATAATAAATATATTGAATCATTCTTCATTATTCATATTGGATCATATGAATAATAAAATAAATATCAATGATAAGAGATAAAATTCAATTATCTTCCATGTTGGAAATCATTGATGTCTAATATTATGTAATTTATAAGATATTATAGAATTACTTTTAATGAAATATTTGTGGTGATAAGGATGTTAGAAAATGTAACTAGAATTAAATTTTCTCCTACAATATGGAATGTATAAAAAATTAATGAAAGGATCAAGGAGAATCCATGAGGCTTATAAAAATATATATGATCCCTGATACTTATATTCCAACTACAAAACCATGGTTTTAGCTGATTCCCATAAAGTAATTTTTTTTTTCATATTTCCTTTACTTTAATAGATTATAGCATATCATAAAACAAGAAGGATTTTACACAATACATGGGTGATTTTGGTTTTCCCATGGATAATCCATGTATAATAGTGTCTATTTCCTTCAAATTAGGTATCTTCATGAAATATGTCAATTAATACAATAGGATTGGATATCTTTAGTGTTTGGTATACACATTTTTCATTTTTTATAAATGGTTTATTATTTAGAGAAAGGTGATAATAGCTTTATGTTTATATTATTGTCTTCTAATAGATGAATAATTTTTATATGATCCTTATAAGCTTATTAAAACGACTTCAATAGAGTTTTATGTGAAGGATTTATGATAGAATTATACATTTTTTGTAAAATAATATGTTTATATAGCTACTTTTGAATGACACTAAACCTTTGGGTTATTTGAGTGTCATTTATTTATGAGTTATAATATATTATAATGTATAATGATATAATAAACACGGATTTTATTGTTTTTTTGTCACATGTGTATATCATAAAGAGTGGTTTAAATCATAACCGATAACCAATTATATTATAAGCCTTCAAAAGTGACATGGAAAATAACAATAGTGAATCACTACAAAGGATATTGATTTTACATCAAAATTTGTTACATTACAGTATAATATATATATATATATATATATGTTATTCAATATGGTATCCACAAAAATATCACATACCACTTGTTCTCTACATGATTCAATAGCCAAACAAGATCTACTTCAAAAATCAAATTAAATAACCATATTATTAGATGTTAAACATGGATGAAATGTAATAAGATTAATTTATATTATTTACTGATATGATTAATGATAAAAATATTTTTTTTAACGAAATAATAATATTATAATTGTAATGAAAAAATATATTATTCAACGGTTCATTCAATGTAATTAATTTTCTCTAATAGTATTTAGATATGAGATAAAGTATTTATCAAAAATTAACATGAATTTATAAGGAAAATAAATGTTTCGATAATTTTTTTTGAAATTCTAAAAATAATAAATTAAATTAATTACATTGGTTTATATTATAAAATCTACAAAACTAAAAAAAATATTGTGAAATTATGTTCCAATGTTCAATAATCTCCCCCAAATAGCCCCACACCCCCTAAATAGACACAAACATAAAAGATAATGGTCCTCATGAATTTACCATGAAATTATCAATATATAATTAACTATATAAATTTATTAATTATTTCATTTGTATAGAAATTGTTATTAATGTATTTACCTTAATGATTAAAACGTAAATAAATAAAACATCTTCTTCTATATTTCTACAAATAATGTCAATATAATTTATTATTAGTCAGTCCAATAAAAATATTCACCTTAAATGATTCAATGAAATTTAATTGAACTACTTATCATGTGAATTAAAAATAATCGTCCTTCATTATCTACTATTATTAACATTACCCTCACGCTACAATAATTTTGATTTCATTTTTCTTTTCAAAAATAATTTTTGAAACAATATTATTCAAGAATGAATTATTAATATTTGAATCAAAACCATTCAAATATATATGTATCATGTATATATAAGTGTAATGACTAGTGTAAAGAAGAAATGTAGGGCAACCATCTCTCGAACTAAAATTTATTCCATCATGAGTTAATGTAACACCCCAAGCTTCCATGGTATGCTTCACTTTGAATAATACAGTAGCATGTGTAGTACGCAACCTCGAATTCTAACACACCATGACCAATCAAAGTAGCCATTATGAATAGTAATACCCTCCTTTTGAAATTATATAAAAATTTATATTTCAAAATGGATCTCATTTTTTGATTCAGAATATGGAAATTAACCTATGTTGAAATTTTGGTATTTTTCTCAGAACTTCCAATTTTCGATGAATAGTAAAAAAACATAAAACATCTTTTTTAATGAAAATAATTTATAGTGATAAATTATAATGTTGAGTGGTTTTAAAGTATAATTAGAATATAATTTAACCATTTTATCTAATTTTGGTCATTAGAATTAATTTCACTTTGAAATTGGACATAAACAATTGTCAATCTTTTGATTAATATTGTTTCTTAAAAACATGATATTTGTTTTGACAACGGAAATAAATTATAAAATTAATTAATTAAATTTATATGTTTGGAATTTGTAATATAAACATCATTTTTGAATTCGGAATATCAATTTTAGCTTAGGGTGAATATTTGGTTTTGCTCTGAAAATCATCAATTTTTGATGAATAGTGAAACCACTAAGTGGTAGTTAAAAAAACTGATTTTTGGTTTAAATGAAACTTTACCGCTTCTATGAATTGAGTTTCAAAAATCAGACATACATGGTTGTTATTAGTAAGTAAAATGTTGTTCAATGGGATGTAAATAATTTTTGGTGAATAGTAACTTTTGAGTTTTATTAACTACGATTAGAGGTAATTAGGGTAATTTAAGGTAAAGATGATATTATAAGAATATAAAAATATATTAAAACATGTCCCAATATTATTATATGAGTCATGGTCGACCATGAAAAACCATGGGACGATTTTTGGGACCCCATGGATCCACTTGTGTAATATAATGACATTAATACCTTTTATTTAAAGTAAAAATAAAAATGTCAAAAACATGTATTGTTTTACTAAAAAAAATTATAAGGGGTTATAGAAGTCATATTTTGGACTATAAATATTCATTGAAAAGCTAAAACGATTTTCTAAATCATGGTAATTTTTTTGAAAATTTTAGGCATTATATAAATAAATATATTTATCACACCATAATGATGCAGCGATTACATCATTAATGAACGATTTAAATAAAATGGAAAGATAAGGTAAACTACAAGCCTTACACTTGTCCAAAGACTATTGGATGGGTGTATTTAGAACCCTTATCACCTTATCCTAGAACTATATCATTGTGGGACCTTTATAATCCGAAAATCATTTCATAATAATGTAACATTTCATTACTTTCCAAGAGTGCCACTCCTCTCCTCTTATAAAAGGCCCCCACCTATACCACCTTATTCACACCTTCAAAGCCATTTGTCTCAGAAAACCTCTGCCAAAATACTCTCTCAACTTCCCTATTTTCGTTATAGATGCCTTACTTTGGGAAGAAGTCTTCCCAAGGAATCCTTTGGCTCAAATCAAAAAGAGTTACCCGATTTTAAGGTAATGTCTTCTCTTATGTTCTTTTGTTTTATTTTGATTCTCCAACCCCTTAAACTAGTATTATTCCTTTATTTTGTGACAAAAACAGTATATTCAATATGATAGGATGTTTTTATGAGAAGAATTTGATTTACACTTACACAAACCTTCGTCTAATTGTTAAAGAACATACTGTTTCTGTGGGTGGCGAATTACTGCCTCACAAAATGATGATTGTTCAATCTTCTTTTAACACCTCCCATGGTAGCCATTATGATGACACTATTTTTATATATGATATATATTATGTTTATTTATTCCTTATGCTTCTGTATTTTTAATTTTTGGCATACCTTTATGACTTCCATTATGGGTAAATGCGATAATTGCATTTTAGGAAGTGCGGACTACCGCCCCCTCAAAGTGATTTGAATCATTAATGCCATATGTGGGACATATAAAGGATGGAGTTTATGATATAATATATGATATTATACTCTAATTATAATATACCTTTATATCATTATTATTTCATTCCATTTAATATGAAATTGAAATGAATGTAGCATTCATGCGTACGTACGGCTTACCGTCTCCAGGAACTGTGCATTTCATTTCTTACCTCTAAATGTTATGTAATATTATAAATGCATGTATCTAATAGATATATATGATATATATGATATATACATCATGAATATGATTCTGGAGATAATGGATATTTTTCCACATGAACAAATTGTAATTATAAGAAGTTTATTGTTGACTCAAGTACCAAAGATCGACAAAATGACTGTTACTAACTTAAATGACTACATAATGTTCATAACATGGTAATAAGTGATATAAAAGGAATAATTAACATAAAAAAGGTTCTTAAGAAAGTAGATATTAACTCTATTTTATTATTCAGGAGATTAAAGAACGATCGAGTCAATTCGGACACGAGGTAAGGGACTTCGTCTCTATCTCCATTCATTGAGGCATATTTTCTTTTATACACAAATTTCTTTTATATGGTATATAAAACCCTTTGAATTTAACTTCTATTCAAAAGGAATATTTTTATATGAATCATTTTTACTAAATGAAAAAAGTAATGTTTTGTCTTACGTATGTGGCAACAATGACTTCTCCGCCGCTGTGACCATTATTTGAGTTTCGGCTTCCTGTACAAGCCATAACTTTTTTAAAATGAAAAATAAAAACCAAGTTTTAATTTTCTTTTATTTTGGTATTGAAAATGGTTTTGATAATTTTTTTAATATATCAATGTGTTTTATTGATATATTGTGATTGAAATGTGGAAATTTTATGTTTCCATTATGCATGTTTTATGTGATAAGATTATGTTATGGTTTATGATATGTTTAAACCTGTTCATATGAGGAATGCATTGGACTTAATAAGTGACGGGTGGAGCCCGCTATAGCTCCTCAATGCATCAGTAGGCCTCACGAGACAAACTAGTGTCTTGGCACAAGGACTTGAAAAAATCTTATTTGTATTCTTGGCACAAGGCCTTGACAATGTGGTTATGATAGTCTGGCATTATGCATTCCATCATTATGAAAGTGGTTATTGATATTGCATGTGATTATTCGACTGGTAGAATATCCATGTGAATAAGTAAATGGCATTATTTCATTATATCATTTCCATATTATGCTGAAGCTTAAGTTTAAAAGGATTTTGTTTTATTTATACATGGACTTAAATGTTTATGTTTATTTATGAAAGTTTCTGCTATATTGTTATCCTTACTGAGCATCTGAGCTCACCCCTTTCTATGTTTTATTTTCCCAAGATGTGAAGAAATATTTTATGATTGACCTGTAAGGATAGTCTGAAGCGGATATGAGTGTGGACTATGGAGACTATGTTATTGTAGTTTTTCACTTTATGATGTAATGTAACATTGATGAATGTATTTAGTGTTTCCAAGGCTACTAAACTAATCGGTCTATCAAGACTTGATCTTTTGTTATCATTCCAATGTTAAGTAATAATGAACCGACTCTGGGTAACTGGGTTTGGGGCATTACATGTGTTATCAGAGGCAGTTTAGTACTAACCTTGGAAGCTAGATTTAGATAAACTCTAATTAGAGCACATTGCCCTAGGATAGACTTTGAATATTAGTATAGAAGAACATACTAGAATTTTGGTAAAGTACATGTTTTGTGTATTTTACAAGAAATAAATCCCTGTCTATATACGAGAAGGTATATGCAGATCTGGAAGAGATTTACCTAGGGGTAAAACCTAAAAACACCACTCTGAGCTAGACTCGAACGGGAACTGGTGCACGACAACGGGCCTTGCTGTACTTTTGGTTACGACACTCCGGGGGGATATGTTTAGGATAATTCTAATTTTCTTTACAAACCATTATGAAGGTTTTATGAGTATATACTTCCTCAAAGAAAACATTTTTATGATTTTGGATTATATCCATAAACTGTTCAATTTATGTTAAGTGTTTTACAATTATAGAATTATGTATTTTGATTCATAATTTTATCTAGTTTATGCCATTGTTTAGAAATAGAGTCTAGTGGAAGGAATGGAAACCATATCAATGCATGCACTCCATGTAGGGATTTCCCTCCTGCTCAAGATAATTATAGTGGATCTGGTGATACAACTGGTGTTGAACAACTTATCACCATATTGGGACAACTCACTCAGGTTATGAATAATAACCTTACCCGTATGGAGCACCCTAATACACAGCGTGGATGATCATTGTTAGATCGCTTCATGAGGCAGCAACCACCAACATTCAATGGGAGTAAAAATCCATTAGTAGCTAAGCAATGGATAAGTTCCCTAGAGAAAATATCTCTAGCTTTAGGGAGTAGTGAAAGGGAAAAGGTTGTCATGGCAGTTTACCGCCACACTGGAGATGCTGATAAATGGTGGTCATTGATACAAAACACGAAGAAAGATGATGAATTATAAAATATGGAATGGAGGGAGTTCAAAGAGCTTTTCTTAGAAAAATACTTCCCTCGTGACCATCCAACAGATATTGAAAGGCAATTTCTAAGTCTGAGACAAAAGGAGTTTGAGAATGTCACAAAGTATGAGGCTAACATTACAAGGGTAGCGAGGCATACATCAGATTATATACGTAACCCATGAAGTAATATTGGTCATTTATTTAATGGGTTAAAACCGTTTCTCCATCGATCCTTAGTCTCACAATCTTTATCGTTGTATGAAGATATAGTCTCGTGTGCTATCAAGAAAGAAAATGAATTCTCTAAATCTTATGACAATAAAGTAAAGAAATAGAAGAAGAGAGTGGTGGAACAAGAGACAGATAAAGGGAAAAAGGGAAAGAAGGATTTTACATTATGCGATAATTGTGGGAAGAATCACCCCGGTACTTGCCTAAAAGGAATGGGAGTTTATTATAAATGTGGAGAAAAAGGTCACCAGGACCGTGATTGCAAGATAAAGAAAGAGGCTATCAATGTTGAATGCTATAATTGTAGGGAAATGGGGCATTATTCAAATGAATGTCCTAAGAATTAGGGAAACTAACCTCAAAAAATTCCAAGGGATCAAGGCCAATCTTATGTTGTTTCTACTGTTGAAGTGTAATTATTAATGTATTGGTGCTTTTGGACTCAAGGATTATATTATGGTTATAAGAATAATGTGATATATATAACGATTGTACTGAAGTACTTGTTATTTTCATCGAGGTATTAATATGATGAAGGCAATCATATTTTTAGTATGTGATAATAAGAGAAACATTACTTTTTTTGGAATCTGATGTTACAATTGATTTTGGAATTTAGAGACCTTTTAGAGAAAGTATGGACCGAGGTATTTCGGATAACTATAAAGGTTGGAATGGATTAAGTTAAACTTTGAATAGAATTGTTTAAGGTTAAAATATTTCTGAATATTATTTTTGGAATATTATAATACTATAGTTTTAGGGAAAGGACAACCTGAAGGTTGGGAGATAACCCATTGTGTCGAAGAAAGCTGGAGGAATCGAACCCACAACCATATTGCGACATGCCTTTATTACCTACCACTAGCCTACAGGAAGTCCCTGGATATTACAAAATAGTTTTCCAAATCTAAATGGTATGTGTTAATATTTGGAACCTTGTATTATTCGGATAAATATAATATTTTTGAGTTCTATTATCTTTTTGAGGGAAAGATGAGTTTGTGGTAGAAATTAGTTTAAGGTTGAAACTATACTTTTCAAGTATATATATATACATCTCTCTTATTCTATGAATAAATTAATTCTTAAACTTTAGGAAAGGTATATTAAAAAAATGTGTTATCCTAATAGCTTATGTTTTGTTAAATTGATGATATTTTAAATCACCATAGATTGAAGGCTTTGAGGCCCTCAATTTTACACTTGTTTGTGGTTGATGAACTCAATCACTCCCTAAAAATATTTACGTTTTGCCTACAATTATTTGTCTCTAATTTCCACCAATTTTCTCCTAATCGAGATCATAATTTGTTGGTGAATTTTTCATTTCCCTTTCCCTCTTATTAAGGCTAAATTTTATTAACCTTATTTCCGATGTGGGTTTTCCAAAAAGGTATTTTCTACATTCAACCTTTTATTTTCGGAGAAAAATTTCAAATTGAGAGGACACAATTTATTGAATGAGGGTAGAATGTAACACCCCAAGCTTTCATTGTATGCTTCCCTTTGAATAATACAGTAGCGTGTGTAGTACCAAACCTCGAATTCTAACACACCGCGACCAATCAAAGTAGCCGTTATGAATATTAATACCCACGTTTTGAAATTATATAAATTTTATATTTCAAAATGGACTTCATTTTTTGATTCAGAATATCGAAATTAGCCTATGTTGAAATTTTTGTATTTTTTTGAGAACTTCGAATTTTGATGAATAGTAAAAAAATACTTAAAAACAACTTTTTTAATAAAAATAATTTATAGTGATAAATTATACTATTGAGTGGTTTTAAAGTATAATTATAATATAATTTTACCATTTTATCCAATTCTGGTCATTAGAATTAATTTCACTTTGAAATTGGACAAAAACAATTGTCAATCTTTTGATTGATATTGTTTCTTAAAAACACGCAATTTGTTTTGACAGTGGCAATAAATTATAAAATTAATTAATGAAACATATATGTTTGGAATTTTGTAAAATAAATATCATTTTTGAATTCGGAATATCAATTATAGCCTAGGGTGAAATTTTTGTACTGTTCTGAAAAACATCAATTTTGTATGAATAGTGAAACCACTAAGTGGTAGTTAAAAAAACTAATTTTTCATTTAAATGAAACTTTACCAATTCTATGAATTGACATTCAAAAATCTGACATACATGGTTTTCATTAGAAAGTAAAATTTTGTTCAATGGGATGAAAATAATTTTTGGCGAATAGTAACTTTTGAGTTTTATTAACCACGATTAGAGGTAATTAGGGTAATTTAATGTAAAGATGATATTATAAGAATATAAAAATATATTCACACATGTAATACTCTTATTGGATGAGTCAAGTCTGACCAAGACAAACCATGTGATGATTTTTGGGACCCCATGGAGCCACTTGTTTAAGATAATGACATTAATACCATTTATTTAAAGTAAAAATATATATGTCACAAACATGTATTGTTTTAGTGAAAAAATTCTTATAAGGGGTTATAAAAGTCATATTTTTGACTATAAATATTAATTGGAAATCTAAAAATCATTCCTACATCATGGGAATTTTATTGAAATTTTTAGGCATTAAATTAATAAATTTATTTATCACACCATGATGATGCAACGATTACCTCATTAATGAATGATTTAAATAAAATGGAACAATAAGGTAAAATATATAACATACACTTGTCTAAAGCCTATTATATTAGTTTAGTTCAAACCCTTATCACCTTATCTTCAAAATATATCATTGTGGGACATTTAAAATTCGAAAATCATTTCATAATAATGTAACATTTCATAACTTTCCAAGAGTGCCCCTCCTCTCCTCTTATAAAAGGCCCCCACCTCTACCACCTTATTCACACCATCAAAGCCATTTGGCTCGGCCAAACTCTGCCACAATACACTCTCAACATCCCTCTCTTCATCCTAGAAGCCTCACATTGGGCAGAAGTCTTCCCAAGGAAGCCTTTGGCTCAAATAAAAAAGAGTTACCCGATTTTAAGGTAATGTATTCTCTTATGTTCTTCTGTTTTATTTTGCTTCTCCAACCCCTTAAACTCTTTTTATTCCATTCTTTTGTGACAAAAACAGTATCTAAAATATGATAGGATGTTTTTATGTAAATTATTTGATTTACACACACCTTGTCTAATGGTTAAAGAACATACTGTTTCTGTGGGTGGGGAATTACTGCATCATGAAACGATGATTGTTCAATATTCTTTTAACACCTCTCATGGTGGCCATTATGATAAAACTATTTTTATATATGATATATATTATGTTTATGTATTCCTTATGCTTCTGTATTTTTAATTTATGGCATACCTATATGACTTCCATTATGGGTGAACGCGATAATTTCATTTTAGGTAGTGCAGACGACCGCCCCCTCAAAGTGATTTGAATCGTTAATGCCATATGTGGGACGTATAAAGGAGGGAGTTAATGATATTATATATTATATTATACTGGAATTATAATATACCTTTATATCATTATTATTTCATTCCATTTAATACAAAATAGAAATGAAAGTATCATTCATGCGTACGTACGGCTTACCGTCTCCATGAACGGTGCATTTCATTTCTTATCTCTAAATGTTATGTAATATTATAAATGCATGTATCTACTATATATATATATATGATATATATGATATATATATCATGAATATGATTATGGAGATAATGGATATTTTACCACATGATCAACTTGTAATTATAAGAAGTTTATTGTTGACTCAAGTACCAAAGATCGACAAAATGACCGTTATTAACTTAAATGACTACATAATGTTCATAACATGGTAATAAGTGATATAAAAGGAATAATTAACTTGGAAAATGTTCTTAATCAAGTAGAGATTAACTCTATTTTATTATTCAGGAGATTAAAGAACAATCGAGTCAAGTCGGACACGAGGTAAGGGACTTCATCTCAATCTCCTTTCATTGAGGCATATTTTGTTCTATACACAACTTTATTTTATACGGTGTACAAACCCCTTTTAATTTTACTTTTATTCAAAAGGAATCTTTTTATACTAAGTGTTTTTACTAAATGAAAAATGGAATGTTTTTCCTTACGTATGTGGCGACAACGACTTCTCCGCCGCCGTGACCATTATTTGAGTTTCGAATTCCTCTACAAGCCATAACGTTTTTTAAATGAAAAATAAATACCAAGTCCTAATATTCATTTATTTTGGTATTGAAAATAGTTTGATAATTTTTTTATTATATCAATGTGTTGTATTGATATCTTGTGATTGAAATGTGGAAATGTGATTTTTCCTTTATGCGTGTTTTATGTGATACGATTATGTTATGGTTTATGATATTTTTAAACCTTTTCATATGAGGAATGCATTGGACTTAATAAGTGACGGTTGGAGACAACTATAGCTCCTCGATGCATCGGTAGGTCTCATGAGACAAACTAGTTTCTTGGAACAGGGCCTTGACAAAATCATATTTTTAGTCTTGGCACAAGGCCTTGACTATGTGGTTATGATAGTATGGAATTATGCATTCCATCATTATAAAAGTGGTTATTGATATTGCATGTGATTATTCGACTAGTAGAATATCCATGTGAATAAGTAAATAGAATTATTTCATTTTATCTTTTCCATATTATGCAGGAGTTTAAGTTTAAAAGGCTTTTGTTTTAGTTATACATGAACTTAAATGTTTATTTTTATTTATGAAAGTTTCTGCTATATTGTTATCCTTACTGAGAATCTGAGCTCACCCCTTTCTGTGTTTTATTTTCACAAGATGTGAAGAAATATTTTATGACTGACCTGCAGGGATAGTCTGAAGGGGATATGAGTGTGGACTATGGAGACTATGTTATTGTAGTTTTTCACTTTATGATGTAATGTAACATTTATGATTGTATCTCGTGTTTCAAAGGCTACTAAACTAATCAGTCTTTCGAGGCTTGATCTTTTGTGATCATGCCAATGTTACATAATAATGCACCGACTCTGGGTAACTGGGGTCGGGGTGTTGTAGTTTACCTAATAAAAAACATGTAAATTAAAATAGTAGATTCCCCTTATCTAATTTGTAATAATTAAGTAATGAAATAAAAATGGATAAATAAATCATTGATATCATTTAACTATAATTAATTGATTTATTTTTTTATTTTAAAATAGTTTTAATTTAATTTAATCTTTTTTTAAACACAACGCTTGACCATATTTTAAAACATACAATGTAGTATATTAAATAACTCAAACAAGTCAAAGAATTTCCATCTCCCATTAAATTTTGAACTCAAAACATAAAACAACTAATTTTTTAAAAACAAAAAACATGAATTAATTTTTTTTATAATCCATTTAAATATATTCAATTTTTAATTATTCTATTTAAAATTCATTTAACGATTCAATATAAATATGATACCAAAACAAAAAAATATTTATACAAATGTAATATGACTCATATATAAATTTCAATTAATAATATTTATGTGAGAACGATATTGAAATCCCCCCAAAGTATGAAATATATGAATAATTAAAATAGACATGTGATACAGATAACAGAAATGATGTTAAATTTAAAATAATTCATGGTTGTGGCACAAAACATAATGTAAATTCATATATGACTCAAATATGAATGAAAATAATTTGTATTATAGTTGGAAATATATCTCATCCTCTTCTAGAGCGACTCTAGGACTCTAATTCAAAAGGCCTAGGGATCAAGAAATTATAATTTTAATAAAAAAATAAAAAAATTGTAATATAATGTAAAAATAATTTGAATAAATAACGTTAAATAAAAAATACATTATTATTCTTGAATCTTCATCCAATATGGGGTTATTTATAAATCCCATAATAAAATATTTCTATCATATCTTTATATACTCAAATGTGGGATTATGATTACTCAATTAGAAAAACCATGTAATTGATCCTCCTTTTCTAACTGAGAAGAAAGAACTTATAATTTGTATAAGAGGCACGATTGTAGAAATCTCAAGTCCTTCAAATATTTTAATATAAAATTTTAATTAACCAAAACTATTATAGTTTAAAATTCATCCCTTATAATCAATTATATAATAATATATATGAAATTCTTTGGTGTGTTTCAAAGACTTATGGGGAACCTCCTCATTTATGTCTTGATTTTAATATCTATTAGATACATTAAATGTGTGTTCCAATTCATATTATAATTATTTTTTTCTTTATTAGACATCATTTAAAGTCAATATCCTTTCAATTCATTCATCAAATTTCTAAAATTTGTGTAAAATTTTATATAAAACACTATAAATATTCTTTAATAGATTCATCCATCCATTTATGTATATATCATATAATTACAAATATCAACCATTGAAGGAGATCTAAATTAAATTATTTGTTGAAATATAAGTAATTATATTAATAATAGATTGTTGTGAATTTTTTAATGGATACACTTAATGAAGATTTATTTATGGCATACTTATTTTGCTATTTTTTTTATTTTTTTATATTAATTTCATTTATTTTCAAATAATTTTTTTAATTCTATGTATCTATTCTATATGTAATTTATGATAGTGTTTGATGGACCATATAATTTACATAGGAGATAAAATAAAAAAATTGTAGTTGTTAACATATTCATTTCTCCATTGGGATATTTTATAGGATATATGTATTTTTATTGAATTTAAAATGTTTAGGTTGTAAAAGTATTTTGCTGTGAATTTCTATAAGTTTTCCATCATTAACAATAGGATTATTATTTAGTATTGAAATGTTTACATATATAGGATTAAATAATAAAATATGGGATCATATTAAAATCTTCCATCTTCCTCCTGGTCATATGTGCTCCCCTGTAGTTGAATCTTGTTCCGCTAATGGTCTATATGATTTTTAAAAGATCCCACCCTAGCCCATATGATCTTATGTAGTCCCCTCTTGGTGACCGTCCATACACATTCTTTTCTTTGGCCTCATTTTATAATTAATTTAGTATATTCTATTAAGATAATATATTTTCTATGATTACTGTAAATGAATAGATATTAAACAAGAGTCCTCCAAATAGTGGGTAGTTTCCTCATTCTATTAGAAACTACCTCTAACATTCCTAAGATATTTTCATAGGATCTATTGTTCCTCTTAATGATATCATGCCACAAGTAAATTTTATCCTTCTTACCCAATATAGTAACATTGTTATTATAGTGTAGTTAAAAGTTATTTGTGTCATGAAAATTGAATAGAGATATCCCTATGATTTTCTCTCATACATATACAATTTATTTGGTTTTAACGAGATTCATTTATTGATAATTCATGATAATATCATATTCTACCGAGATGTTATATTGAAAAAATTCACCATCCTTTACAACACTGGAAGTGATATGGGTAGTTGTCCTTTAATGACTAATACCTAATTCAATATATAAATATATATTTTTATAAATGGTTTACACGTTCATAAATTTCATAGATCATTTTTTATAATGTATTTGAGAATTAGATAATGAATTACATAAAAAAGTTTCACACAACTTCTATTTTTCACAAAAAAAGTTCTTTATGAAGACACACATTATTTATTCATGGTGAGTCCCATCTTTAGAACTTGAGCATTGTAAATGTTTCTACTCATTCGTAATCTGGATGAAAAATCATTTGAAACATGGTATGAGAAAAAATAAATATTTGTAAGGGAAATATAAAACATCCACCCCTTAATTGATTCATACACTTGAAAAATACATAATTCCATATATCAATCCAAATCTAAGATTTATTAAAATTAGAGTATATGAAATGATCCAAAAGGGAAAAAATGGCAGAGAACAATGGGGGTATAATGTAATAAATATTTAGAGAATACATTCCAACTTGGTACACTCCCTCAAGGGGAAATAATCTTAAATTGGAAAACCAAGTAATAAACACAGCATGGAAAACATTTATTCCTAGTGTGTAAGACTTCCATATGGTTTTTGATGAATAAATTCCATAATTAACATTCAAAATTTTCCCTGAAACCACATAATTTCATATTAAAATTGATAAAGAATTTCATATGTAATCATAATAAAAAAATCATAATCATATGTGTTTCTTGGAAAACATGAAAACTCATGAATATATTTCCTTTAAAAAAAAATCCTATCAAATTTATATAAAAATGTCTAAGAAGATTCCTTAAAAACATAATAATTTATTCTTATCTTTTAAAATCCAAAGATTTACTTTAGAAACCATTATAATCATATCATTTATATACCTTGTGAAATTATCCTTATATTAATCCTTACAAGAGACCTTATAGTGTAATTTCCAAATCTGATAATTCTCATATCTATTATGAGAACCTTTTCCTTGGTAAACATTGACACTTTACCCAATATATTGGAGAGTTATATATTACTTACCTATAATTATAGTTATATCATTCTCACCCATCGTTCATATAAAATTAACAAGAAGAACATAATTAATGAAAGACATATAAATTTCATTTTATTCAAAAACACCATTAAAATTGAGTAATATTTCATAAAAAATAACAATTTCATTTACCTCATAAATATGATAAAAAATTAGTGAAGCAGTATATATTAAAAAATAATAATTTCACTTTTCTAAAAAATAATAAATAAACCATATTGAAAATGTCGGAAAAACTCATTTTCAATCCATTATAAATAATTTTAAAACTAATTTGAAAACTAATTTATAAAACTTTTAATCAAAATTAATAACATTATTGAAACATTTAATATTACTTGAACATGGTGGAAAAGTAGTTGGAAGGAAAACCATAAAACATATTTTTGAAATAGACATCCCTTACATCGTGTCTGACTAACCACTTGTGTAATTTGAATCATGTATAATAAAAAAATTAATTGTATATTTTATTTAAAATAATTAATGTTTACTACCTTATTATTAACCTTTTAATTTCATTTATTTATATTCGTTATATAGTTATCAAATAAGATAATTTCATATTAGATGTTATGTGGAAATTCAGTTCATAACATAAAACAATGTCGGCAAGATTACCATAGTTGAATTAGTATTTATTAACTCATATACATCATATTAATAATTAAAAAATTATTATATTTATAAATTACAATATTTTTTATAATCATCAATGAAAATTATACTTGAAAAATTAATAACATGGTTATTTGGACGTGGTTGTCTATATGTACGAATGAATGATGAAATAATTTTCAAAAGGATTAACGGTGAATAATATACGTAATATAATGTCTTTAAATATTCATATTTATATTATTAATATCATATATATTTATTAAATCAATCATAATAACTAGTCCTAATAAGTGGTGATAAAAAAACACATCACATTTTTGAAGTAGTAGTCCACCTGTACAACGTGCAATGATTTTATTTCTTATAGGATGAAAAAGGATTCGAAAAAGGGTTATTGCATCTAAATAATAGTATTTAATTATATTAAAAATATATATTTTATATAACATCTCTGTTATGAAAGAATTAAAATATGTAGAAGAGAAAATAAAATGAAATAACACTTTAATAATTATACATATTATTTAGAAAACCCCAAATTGGCTTACACCTTAGGCCTTTATAATATGGTATTTATGATATAAAAGAATCTCTAGGTGGTGGATAATGAATCGTGGAAGGTATAAGTTTTTATAATTATTGATATAAATATATTGATAATAGTTAGTAAGAGAGCAGAGGAGGTTCTATTTTATATGTGATGTGGGTGACACACTTCTAATTATTATAAAATCTAAAATAATCTATGGTTAATTTCACAGAGAATTGGATCCAAATGTAACCAATTTAAAATTAAAGTCGATATAGTTTTGAAATAAATTCTTCCAATTGGACTTAGGGGAATATTTTGGTTATTTTAACCCTTATCTATATACATTAACATCTCATTAACTCATTTTAATGTTATCAGTTTAAACACATTCGTTAATACTTATAGGAAATGAATGTGATTGTAAAAATGAAATGTGGTAGATAAATGACCCATTAATGAAATAATATAAAATTTCACTTCCAATTGGGTTAGTATGGGCTATATAGGAGTTTATAATAATTTAAAAATTATTTTTCAACATTAAATACAATTTAACTACATTTTCTGTACAAGTCGAATAGTTTTATTTGAAATGATTTTAGATAACCATTAAATTAGAATGTAAACACTTATATAAAAACATACTACTGATATTTATTTATAAAATACTTGTAATAGAATAAATTATCTAAATATTATACCATAAATTATTATTAGAATCATTTATTTTATTTTTATTCTTCTCACATAGGGGCTATAATGACGTTGCGTAAGTGTTCACAAAAATTACACTATCTCAAGAAATAATAAAAAAACCATTATTATAAATATAAATTATTTATTTTTTTTAAAAAAATTATTCATCCATTTAATATTTATATCCTAATGAAAACATATTAGGGATATTTAAATAGAGAGAGTTCCATATTTTAAAATTTCTTAACATATAATAACTTAAAGGAAAAAGTATATCTCATCTGAAAAAATATAATTTTTAATATAAGGTGATAATTGTTGAAATAAATTATAAAATAATATTTAATATGACCTTTTTTATTCATATATTAATATAATTATCACAACAAACCACATTTACTCTTTACTAATGTGATACATTTTTACCACGGTTACTATTCATAATGTCTAAAAAGAAATTGACCACATTAATGAATTTTGGAATATTGATTCCCAATACTAAATCCAATTTTTGGTATTATATTTATAAATTTCTAGAAATTTATTTTTATATAAGTTCAAAAAAGAAATAAAACTAGTTTATAGAGAATTGGGGTTTTAAGCATAAAAATGAACATGAACTAAAACAAAAAAAATTGATACATGTAGAATTATTTAGATTATATTTAATAAAATTTATAATACATTAATTTAATACCAATTTCAGTGAAGAATATTATTTTCAAATTAATTCATTAAATGAAATAAAATGATGGTTTTGTAAAAAATGACATTTTTCAGTAGTTAAAAAAAGTATTAGATTTTTAGAAAAATCTAATAAATTCACCCTAATATAATAATGAAAGGCCTATTTAGAAAATGAATTAAATTTTTAAAAATTAAATTTCTAATTTTTTTTGAAATAAATTATAATATATCTTCACAAAATTCAATAAAAACCATTTTTTAGGAATTGTTTTAAAAATAAAATAACATTATTCGAATTCAATTACTAAATATAAAAATTAAATGAATGTTAATTAAAAAATTTGGATATATAAACTAAATATTTTTAAAAAATCATTTATCTACAGTGATGAATTGAATCTCTAAAAATAAAAATACACTACATAAATAAAATTGTTTTTATAAGAAAATCAATTTTACCATAAATATATTTTATCTTCATTTATAAGCCATTTATAACCAATCAGTAACATATTAGTAATTATTTAAGAAAAAATGAACATATTATTCATAATATTTATATTCAAGTCTATACCTACCAAACATGTGGTTATGCCATAATCTTTATAATTGAATAACTGTATACATTTTTTTGTTTGAGATGGATGTTTTGTATTCAACACACTATCGAATATATAATTTATCCAAAATAAATTCTAAAATTATGGGGTATTAAATTCAACTCCCTTAATGAAATTGTGTCCACTGAATTGTACATGTCTTCTAAAAAATTATTTAAATTATTTAAGAAAACAACCCTTAGGAGTGGAAATTAAAACATATGCTAATGAAAGCAAAAAACCATTTAAATATATAAAAATAATTTTTTTGAAAACTTTCATTTTAAAATGTATAATAAAACATACTTATAAAAAATAATAGAAGGAAAATATGATGTTCATCTAGAATAAATCATATTCAGGTTTCCAAATACGGACAAATTTGAGGGATCTAAAAATATTGAAATGAAGAAGAAAATAAAATCTATGGAATAGTTTATAGTAACATGGAACATGATCATGTAAATTTTATTGAACAAAAACCCAGAAAAAATTATGTGATAAAGAATACCATATGTTCATTGGAAATTAAGGTAAATAGATAACAATTTTATTTGAATATAAATTTTCTAGAATTGAGGGATTCTTTTAATATATTGATAGGGACCAAGATAAATTATTATTACTTGGTTAGTTTCTATTTCCATATATCAATTTCATCATTTATTTATGTTTTGATAAATTTCAACTTTTATATCAAATTTTACTCCATTATATGAATTTTCAAGATGATTGTTTCTTTCCATAGAAACTAAAATTAACATTGAGGGGATCACAAGATCAATGAATGTATAACTAGTTATTCTCCTGTATTTATACATTAACAAAAACTAAAATGGATTTAAAAAGTTAATATAATATCTAATATGAATAAACATAATATTAAAAAATAGACTCAAAGAGATAGATGATGTATGATATTAAAAAAATTTGAAAATTCTGGAAACTAATGGAAGGTAGTATAACTGAAACTCAAAATTAAAGAACAAACCCAAATCACTAATGGGTCGGATAAAAATATCAATGATAGAGTAAAGAGAATTGAGTAGATGGAAGAAGAAGATATGAACTTGTGTCGATGAATTATTAGAATCTATAATGATGACGGAAAACCTAATAGCATAAATATTAGGTCAAGAAAAATGAATTTTCATTGAAGAACACAAAAATATTCATCAATTTTATCGATTCAATGTTAATGGAAAATATGTGCTTGATTTAAAACCTCAATATCTAACTCTACAGTGTAAGGAAGATAATTACAACTCTAGAAAGGCATTTTAGCATTCATAAAAGAAAAATTATAACGAATTATCATGTAGATGTTTTTTATATGGAATGTGGGTACGTACATACTATGTGTTATCTTTTTATATGAGGTTATTATAGTACAAACACCAATCAAAATAGAAATTTATAATTCATAATTATTCATTTTCATTTAATAGATATGGTTTTTTATGAACACTTTAGGAACTAGGAAATTAATTACAGATCAATAATAAAACAAATTCCATCAAAAAAGACTTCAAAGTTGATGAAATAAAAATATAGAACCTTCATACATAGTCATATTGACTCAAAATATATTATTTATTCTGAAATAATAAGATATGTTCATGGGGAAACTATTGAGGAGGAATATTCATCAGCAAAATGGGTAATTAAAGGTAATTCATAGAGGGATAATGTTTCTGAAAATTCATTAAGGGTAACAGAAAAGTTAAGCTTGTCAATATTGGACCATAGATTCAAATAATAAATTAATGGAAGTCAATACCTCATTATGAATTTTATTTACAATAAATATAGTATCACTCATTGCAAGAACAATGATGGTCATAATATTATCGAGTTAGTAAAATAAATGATTAGAGGGAATGATCTTAGAAGAATTGACATTCTACTAGTTGTTGTGAGTTATAATCAAGTTAGTGTGATATATTTGTGTGACCATGTACATATGTTGGTGTTCAATGAAATGGAATTTACTTTCAACGGTATAAATGAATAACTTATTAATTATGGAAGATGAACCAAGGGAATATATTCCCTATTAGTGAATAATTCTTTATATTTTTATAAGTGGAGGAGAAGAGGCTATGGAATATGTGGATCATTTGTTGATTCTAAACATCACTAGAGTGGTTGGCAATGATATATAGATCATTTGATATTCTCCATCTCACATATGTTCACACTCTCATACGCGATTAATTTTAGAATGGTAAGATTATCTGGATGTCTTACAATCCAAAAATGGTGAACGAATCATGGATGATTGAGATTGTGAACGTGGATGTTTGGGGGAAGATTTTAACTAATTTTTTAGATGGAAATAAGAATTGTCGGTCAGAGTGGAAACTCAATAGGGCGGTGAATTAAGTTACTATAAAAAATTTCTTGTAAAAACTATATTAAAAATATCCCCCAATTTTGAAACAGCTCAATTAATTAAGGCTATAGAGATATAAATGTTCCATTGGTTAACAAGTTCCTCAAAGGTTGATTACCCCTCAGTTGAATCAGTGATGACAAACTATTCATCTTTTGAAACAGGTTTACTGAATTGATCACATGAACACACTAATGAGAATTAAATATCATAGTTGATGTAAAACAATTTTCTATTTTGAAATTTTGAGTAGCAGAGAATAGGAAAACTGAGTATTACAAAATATTGTACACAAAAGAAATAAACAAGAGTTTATGTCTCAAGAAAAGGATTAATCCTCTCATCATGGTGATCACCTTCCACAAAGAAGTTTATACTAATAATAAAATTGATACACAGCCTGTATCTGGCTTTACAACAGTTTTTACAAATTGTCTAGAGCTTACACCCTACCACAGTTACTCATGGAAAAAACACACAACCAGGACACACACAACCTCTTCCATAGTTACATGTGGGAAAAAAGTGTAAGTAATGTTTTAGTGTGATTATTTTCAGTATCCTTCAGTTCAATCACAAGAGACTGTTTGTAACAAACAAACACACCCTTCTCAGAAATGTATGATAAAGAAAAAAATAGAGAAAATGTTATAAATATTTAGTTTAGAATGATGTATATGTTTGTAGTTCAACTCCTGACTCCTTCGAGTGAAGGAATTATAGTTTGAGTCTTTCTTTGGATGTTTTCTCCAAAACAGAGTGTCACAACTCTAGGTTCAGGATATTATGTAATGAGTTGTTTTGTTTCGTGGTTTGACAGAGATTTTATGAAGCACAAAAGACAGTCTTGAATTTGTTCTCCCAAATGATCTTTTCAATTCTCTTGGGTTCACAATGTGAATTCTTGTGTTCTTATTTATTTCTTTAGATCCAGTGTGTAATGTTCCTTTCTCATGCATTCATCTCTTTACTGCTCTTCCTCAGTATTCTATTTTATATATGAGGTCCAACAACAAGAATAAGAAAACCACATGCGGTCTTCCTCGTACCTCATACTCTCTCAATATATGGTCTCTTGATATTTCTACGATCCGTATTAATTAATCTCAGAAGAAATAAATTCATCAAATATGACTGTTAGAATAATCTTAAGAAATTTACAATGTATGGAGTAGAAGAGTGGGTGTCAGTAGAATCGTAGGTGTTTCCTTCTCAATGGTAGGCGTCATTGGTAGCTTCATCGTCAGCCTTCATTGGTAGCTTTCATCGGTAGCCTTCATCAGTAGATTTCATCGGTATCCTTCATCAATAGCTTTCATCAGTAGCCTTCATCGGTAGCTTTCATCGGTAGCCTTCATCGGTAGCTTTCATCGGTAGCCTTCATCGGTAGCTTTCATCAGTAGCATTCATCGGTATCTTTCAACGGTAGATTCACATCAGTGATTTCACGTTGATAACTCAGCAGTGAGGTTCCACAGTGGTAGCCTCTATTGGTAACCTTCCAGTGGTATCTTTAAGCAGTAACCTCTAGCAGTAACCTTTATCAGTAACCTCTAGCGGTAAGCTTTATCGGTAACCTTCTACTTAGAAAACTTTTACACTTTGAACTTAAAGGATATAGCAGTGAGATTAAAGACACATAGTTATTACTTTATATAAACTATAAATATTAATGAAACATGACTATCATATAAAAGAAACATGATTTGGGATTATCAAAATAGGAGAGTCCAAAAATTTTCCCCTTTTTGATAATTACAAATTATGTTTGTGAATTTTATATGTAAGAATTTTTTTAATCAGAGTTAATAACAATTTCTAATTTCCTCAGAGATGTTAGTATATATATATTATGTATCAGTAGCTAAAATAACATAAAATTGAATAGTTTTTATTACTGAAAATATATCCGGGCACATATTCAAGGGCTCTCGTATTAAAACTTCTCCCCATTGTGATTAGAAAAAAGAATGAAATACAAAAAAGGAGACAAAATAAGAGTTTTTTATTAATGATATAGGAGTAAAATATACATAAATAATAAAAATATCCCTATCAAATAGGACAACCAACATTCAATCCACAACAGAGATGTCCAAGGAAGTATTGTCTTTAAGAGCTGTGGAGGGAGGTTAAGAAGATGGAGGTACATGCCTAGGTATGACAATGAGCAAGGTAAGAGGAGCTTCTACTAATTCATCAGTCGAACGATAATGAGAAGATCTCAGAGGAATCAAAGGGGTCAATCTTCTATTGGCCTATGCAGGATTCATCAAAGGGGTATCGGTGGTAGAGCCTAATGCAGCTGAGGAAGAAGGTAAGGATGGAGGCACAATAATGGGAGTGGAGTCGACATGCAAGAAGGAAAAAAGGACATTCCTTAAATCCATAATTATTCTCACTTATCTTTACATAGATAATATAAAATCATCCTTATTCTCCAAAAATATTTTCTAAGGCATCAGTAAAATCTTTAATATGGATAACATAATCCATAAAATCCTAAGTGATAGGTGGGATCCTTATGTTTCCCAACAACATATTAAAGTGACCATCCATCTGATGCTTAGTGTACACCCTTTTATAATAGAAGTAATCCTGTACTTTGACGACTTTCTAATCTTGGGAAGCATCCCTAAAATAATCTCCCACAAGTTTTTGAATGTCTTGGGTAGTTGAAATGACCTAAGTCATAGACTGAGGGTCTGAGGTACTTGCACCAGAGAACTTCTCAACTTCTTCTCTAATAACTGATCTAAAATCATCTAGGTCAACAAGAGGAGAGGCAGAAGAGGAAGCAGATGCACAGAGAGGTGCCATAGTAAAAGCTATTGTCTCCTTAAAGGACATGGTTAGTCCAATAATCAACCCCTTTACATCATCGTCCTAACCACTCACATCTGTCTCCATATACTTCTTAATTTCCTCAAACACAGTGACCATCTACTGAATAACACTCTTAACATACTTAAGGTCTTTGTCCACTTGAGCTCTTGAATCCATATATGAGTCTAAACTCACAATTTAATGTTTTATACACTCGAAAAATTCCACCAAGGTTTTGGTTTGATTCTGACATCCCTTCACTTCATGTAGCAGGATTGAGTGAAAGGTATAGATTACTCTTTCTAAGGAAAATGAGACAACTTATTGATTGAGAGCCACTGTTCTCTCTATCCCAACAGACATCTCATCAAAGTGTCTCTTCAAATCTAAATTTAATGATTCTAAATAATCTTTATTCACCTAATCTCGAGGGAGAAGAACTAATAGATGGACAATAGTGGTCTTTGAAACAGAATGAATTGGAGGGATTCTGTTAGGCTTGTCATCTTCAGAGTCTCCATAGTCTAATCCCAAGACAACGAATCCAGGATCTTCTAACCAATCTTCTATTTCATGGGAAAGAAAAAATTAACATGTGGAAATAGGTTATTCTCCCTAACTTAGATAATTATTCTGGTCAACTACATTTACCTCTTCCATTTCCACTTGATCAACGACATCAATGAGAGAGTCCACTGCTACTTCTTCTACAGAATTGTCAACCACAACCATAGAAATTCCAGCTCTAACAGATTCAATAATCTCTTCCTCTTCACTCTCTACCACTTTTTGTTTATCCTATCAAGGGACCGAGACTTAAGCACTCCACTTCAATTTCATCAACAACTGTCCCAAATTCATCATGAAAATATTTTTCTCCATCCTCCTCCTCAGATGTCTCTCGAATAGTAATGTCTCTTAAGACATTCTCTTCTCCTTCTTCATCATTGGTTTATTCATAATCACTATCCCTTAAGACAACCTCTCTTCTGGGAAATCTATATGGAGGGCTAGGCTCACCAAAGTATTCACCATTGACATGAGGAATTGAGGGAAAGTCAGGATCACTCCAATCATCTACAGGAGAATCCTCTTTTTCTTTCACACTAATAGCCTCTTATTCTCCATTTAAGTAAACTGGTTTCAATTCATTAGGTTTTAAACCTATATCTCTATTATTCTTTGGCATGGTATGATTGTTAATAGAATTGAATTCCTCATATAGCTTAGCCTAATCATTCACCCATTCCCTTTTCCAAGGATTGCAGTTTATCTTCATAAACTTGCAGATCATTTTGCTAATGAATAATTGTCCCTTACAACTACTATTTTTTCCTTATTTATAGCAACACCTTTAACTTTCAGCATTAAGGACATAAAATTGGAATGAAACAAAGCATTTGATTTTGAAAATGGCCTAGTCACAGCCTCTAACTGAATCATCAACAACCTAAAAATATTGATACTTTATCTATTCTTTAATAGATACAATAAAATATATGTCTTGATACCTCAAAGTGGAATAGTCCCCTCTCATGGAAATTGAAACATGTTGAACAAATTTAAATAGCAACCTATTTTCCCCATCCATCTTAGAAGCTATCACCTTCCTAGGGATTACATTCCCTGTCAACTCATGTAGGGCCTCTTCAAAGATGAAATACTTACTGGTGGGAGTGTAGAGACCTGAAGCTTGATATACATAGACATTACATTACTTTTGCGGAATATTTATTACATAACAAAAACAGACACACAAGGACCGTAATAGTTTAGTGTCTATGGAAACTTGGAACATAATCTTCTAATCGTGGTGAAAGATCTTCAACATCTCCCATAAAGATCATCCCATTTTTATTTCCTTATCTAAAATATTTCTTTTAATCCTGGGGGAAAAGAAAACATAAAAATGGTGAGCTAAAATGCTCAGTAAGGGTAATCATGGATAAAATAAAACATACAATATACATTTGAACTTAAAAAAACATGAACATTAAAAATCTTGAGCAACGACATAAAACATGGATGTACATAAGGCATAGATCATAATGGAACATAAATCATGATAAAATAGCATGGGAATAAAAAATGTAATTGTGGAAACCATTAAGCACATGATATGATTTCCATAGTAGCCTATGCATTGCTTCCAAGACCATCTTAGTGGACAAAGTCCCTTTCTGAATCGAGTTCACTCCTCGTTCCAGTCCTGTATTATTGAACCGGTTTAACTTGCCGTTCAAGCCATTTGTATCTCATGAGATCTAAAATCTCTACCCAATTCATTTGAGGGAGATATAGGTCCCACCCATCTCATAATGATACCATTCTTATGTGTTCCAAAAAATCATAAACCATACATCATTGCATAACCCATTAATAAAAATGGGATTCTTAAACATCGTGACATCATAAAACAATTCATTTAAGATAAAGGAATTCATAAAAATAATTCCATCACAACATAATAAAATCAATGTAATAATAGGGATAGAAACAGAACCCTATATTATCTTAGATGGAAAATAATTTTGATAATACACTTGAACTCCATTCTTGAGGAAAATATCCTTTCAACTTCAAAAACACTTTTCATTTCTTAACATGTCATAAAATTTTAAACTAAAAGAAGTTTATTAAAAATAAACTTGAAAACTTGTAAAGGAAGCTTCTTGGAAATAATGTTTTAAAAATCCATTCATTCCATATAAGTTGAAAAATAATATTCTTCTCGTACTTTTGTCAGAAAAGTCAAAAATTACCTCGTATGGTAAACAAAAGAAAGATTCCTTCCAAACTTTGTGGTAAAAGTAAAAAAGGGTAAAAATGACTTTAAACATACTTGGAAGAATAATAAAATTTTATGAAAACATTTTTAGAAACCATGGACATGGATGATAAACATAACCCCAGTAAATACTTACAAATAAACAATCTCGGATAAGAACGAGATTGGAATAGTTATCCCTTACCTTAGGTCCGATTTGATTCGTAAGTGTCTGCACCTCCTGTATAATGATTTAAATAATGTTATTGAATTATTACAGAATCATATTCATTGTTATGATATCATATATTCTTCACTTATGAATTTATATTAACCGTTCTTTTGTAAATTCCATGTTAAAGAGCGTTTTGGGTAAAATCGTTTCATTTGTCTTCCGTGTTTTGACGTGTAATTATTCATATGATTACTTAGATAATGATTAATAAATCCAAGAATATAAAACATTATTTATATACAATATATATTCAGAATATACATATATATAATATATCGATAAATGAAAAGAAATACACTGTTCATGGAGATGGTAGGCCATTCGTACGCATGAACGTTGTTTTCGTTTCCCCATTGAATTGAATGGAATTAATTGGATGACATATATATATATATATATACATAAATACATTATCATTATTATGTCATATATTTCATGATTACTTATTATATATACTTTATAATCATTTATGAATGGTTAATCATTGAGAATGAATCTCATCGCGTCATGGAGACGGTATTCCGTACGTACGCACGAGCGATGATATCGTTCCCATGATCATAGACTTTTATTAGAGAGTATGTATACTATTATAGAATCAATATCACTTTACAATAATAATATATAGTTATTATTTACACCATTATACCTATCCAAGTAAGGTGGTGGTGGAAAATATATTACACTACGGCATGGAGACGGTATTCCGTACGTACGCACGCGCAGTGATTTCCTTTTCTGTAGGATGAATAGATAGTGAAATAGGGTTGTTTCATACTTATAATACCATATCAGTATATGAGTGATACTGATGTTATTACTTCATAATGAAACAAACTAAGAAGAATAAGTGGAAGAAGATATAAAGTTTGAAGAATCGGTAACTGACATTACCTCTTCTTTGAAGGGCCTCTTTGAGACCTCCTCTTAGGGCACTAATATTTGTCTTTGAAGAAGACCAGGACCTCTAGGATGTTTCTAGGGAAGTTTAGAAGAGAATTCGGTAGGGTTTGGACGAGCTTTAAGGCTCAAATTGGTGTGAGGAGGAGAGGGAGGAGGTGCCCATTTATAAGGGAGGAGAGGGGCACCTTTGGAATTCTTAAAAATCTTAATTTATAATAAATCTAACCCCTCATAAAAATATCCAAAAATGACTCAAATTCGAAGGTTAGATGAGATAGAGTTGTAATCTCATCAACCAATCAAATTTAGACATGTTTTGATCTTATTTTAAACCTTATCATTTTGATTTATCCTTATTTAATCTATTTAAGTTTATTTGTGGTAATAAAATTATAAATTTTAAATGGTTATAAATAATCACTTATGTGTTGTTAATTTTTCATAATTGGATAATTTATGAAATTTTAGACTATATAAATCACAATTTATAATTTTTAAATATTTTTGTGATTTTTAAACAATTTAATAATATGTTAATGTTATAAAATAACAATAGTGTCAATTTTGACACTATTCATTTATTGGAATTTAAATAAATTCTAAACAGAGGATATATTCGAACTAAAATACATAATAGATTCATGAAAGGTCATATGTATCTATAAAATTAGTTTAGCACATTAAATAGTTCATATATTATTTATTTTATTATTTTTAAAACAATTAATTTGGTTTATCTCTTAATAAAATAAATACTACAACATTTTTGTATAATTATTTAATATACTTATTTGTTTTATAAAAATGAAAATTAAAATCTTATGATGAAGATAAATCTATTAACTTTCACAATAATACTTTTACTCATATTTATCATCTTAAAATCAGAATATTTAAATTGTTATATTTATTAAATTATGAAGGTCACAACTTTGGCATCATTTAAAAAACAATAATATAAGTGTCATAATCGCCTTTATAAGGCTCCAAATGGTAACATATTAGACCATTGGATGATTATGGTTTAAATTTACATTACTAATAAGTTTTTTTCATGTTTTTGCGCATTTTAGGGTCACTATTAGTTTAATAAAAACTATATTCTTGATTTTTCACTAGATAAACAATTTCTGCATCACAATTATGTCATAATTAATGATAATTATTTAATCCATAAAAATTATAAATAAATTCATATGATGTATATAATTTTATTAGCTTTCTGGAGACTACTCATTTTTGATGTTTCATTAAGCTTATCACTAAATTAAAATTATTATACTTATAAGATTTAAGAGAGTGACATGTTGTCACATTCTTTGGTTTTAATAATAATTAAATTATTTTCATCGAACAAAGTCCATTAAATGAATCTAATCTGACCCTTAGGTTATATGGGTCGACTTTTAGTCACCCAATAGAATTTTGGCATGTGTTAGGGTAATTTTATAATATTATATTTACCCTTAATTACCCGATCTACCTTTATCTATGGTAAATAAAATTTACCGTAGTTACTATTCATAATCCCCAAAAATAAAAAGTAGCATATTAACATAATTTGGACCCACTGATTCCAAATATGGAATTCATTTTTCTAAATTCAATACACAAAAGTTGCAGAAATTAAAATAAAATTAATCCCATTGTTGAAAGAAAATGGTTTTTTGTTTAAAACATTGCAAAAGATTAAATTGATTTAGCCTACGAATTCAATGTAAAATCATTGCTAATGACATAAATTATATTAAATGGTAAAAATATATTCTATTTATACTTTAAAACCATTAAATATTATAATTTAACCATATAAATTATTACAATGAAAAAAGTTGTTTTTAATTTAAATATAGCGTGTTTTTACTACTCATTAAAATATGAAAGTTATCAGAAAAATATCAAAACTTTATCCAATGTAAATTTTTATATCCTGATTCAAAATAAGAAGTTTATTTTGTAAAATTCAACTTATAAACATGTCAAAAACTAGATTTAAAGTTGGTGCACCATCAAAAGGTGGCAAAATTGCATTTTTTGAAAAATACTTATTTTACCCGAAAAATTTATTTTCTTCACATACCATGTTCTAGAAAATGTGTAAGATGAATAATAATGTTATAAAATTAAAAATTTAGTTAATACTTTTCATAACAGCTAGTTCATAATAATATTATAATAATATATCGTTGTTTAGTAAAACCAGGTATTGCGTACAACACACGCTATCGAGGAAGGTCGTGATTGCGTGTAATGCAAGCCAAATCTGGGTTTCGTGTTTTGCACGAATCCTTTATTATTTCGTACAATAGAATCCAACCATATTTAATTTATACATTGAATATATATATATATATACACACACACTCAATGTTGCGTAGAATGACTATTATAAAACGAACTTGAAATTGTGTGTAACACGATCCAAGAATAGCGTTGCGTATACTAAAAGCTAATACGGTGTTGTGTATAGTACAAGCTAAACATGGTGTGGTGTATAATAGAAGACAGTAATGAAATTAAAAGAATATTTTTCATAAAATCTCCGGGTGTTACATTCTACCCCCCTTAAAATGAATTTCGCCCTCGAAATTCATCGGGGTTTTAAATGGTTTACTACTCGAAAGTTTCTTTAATAGAAACACACATCGTATAAAGGAATACCAAAACATGGATTTAAAAACTAAAGTATGAAATGTAACGGTTACCCAAATTAACTCATCACTCAGTTTCCACGTAGGAGAACATTGATGAAAATATGGATATGGATGAAAAATCTAACCATCAAGTTATGATGGAGAGTGGTAGAGAACATGGCTATGAAAAATCCATCAATCGCAAAGCCATATATTTGTGATGATCTACGGTACCATCTGATTCAATAGATATAGGAGAACTAAGACAACATTTTTGGTTTTCAATATCATTTCCCTAAAGTTGAAAATTTTGAATTAGAAGAAATACTTTCTTGATTTTGGTACAATATCACTGTTGTTCATGCTTTGAAGAATTTCGACTTCATATCTTAAAGAAATGAAGTTGAATTTGTTATTCGTGTAGTGTTAACGGATCATGTGATAGAATGATGGGTAATTCCATCTATTTTAAACAAAAGGTTAGAAAAAGTTATCAAATATACATAAGTCCATCTATGGTGAGATTAATCATATATGGTTCCTAAAATGGACTTATATTTCATATATCATACTTCTTAATATAATAAACCTAGTTTCTACTATATAGGGATGTCTTTTAGGCTAGTGGTAGGCAATAAAGGCCAGTTGCACTTCAATTGTGGGTTCGATTCCCACAGCCTTGTCCGATGCGATGGGGTGTCGCCCGTCCTGTAGGTTGTCCTTTTTCTAAAACTACATTATTATAACATCCCATCAATAATATCGAAAAAACCTTCTATCCTTAAACAATACTAACTTATGTCCAACATAATCCATTCCAATATTTAGGCTTATCCATAATACTGCAGTCCACTCTCATATTATAGTGAAAACGATTACCTGAGATTTCATATAACAAGAATGTTAATTCCAACGTTGATCCCCATATATCATAAGATATGTCTTGTTGGTCACGTTACAAACATTCGAAGGCCTTAATCATGTATTCTCTTGAAAAAATGAATACTCATTGAACCTTAGTGAAAACATGAATGCAGTTAAAAGTTAACATTTTCCACATACCAAAATCCTCAAAATTTTATATACTCAAACCATGATATTACTTAGTCCTTATATCAATCATGAGCTCATGAATACTGTCAAACATTTAATTTTCTCCTTATCCCTTCATTATGCGCATATCATCTGCTTTCCAAAATATTTGAATCACTTTTTATGGTAACCGATACCATAAAATTATTGAAATCCACAATAGACTAACACAAAATATTCTAATACACCATAAAAGTACCTCACCAACATTATTCTTGAATACCAATACATAAACACTTCAATCCATCCTCTTTAATGATTGTCCTGGAATAAGTCCATCCTTGATTTAGAAGTAACTTTTTAGGTCAGGGCATTGAGTTGGGTAAGGCCCATGTTCTCTACAAATAAGACATTGAACTCCATAACAGTTTGTCACTCTATGCACCTTTTCTCCACATAGATAAAATTTATCCCTCCATTTGAGGTATTCCTCAAGGTTCTTCTTCTATTCTTTAGAAATATCAATTTCTTTTCTTTATGCTCCTCAACATGAAAACATGCATAAAAGTCTATCTTCCTCTTATTTGATGAATTAGGCAAACCACTAAATTTCACCTTGTTAATCATATACCGAGATGACTGTTTTGGCATAATCACAATATCTTTATCTATAGGATTTATGAAATTTTGTTGCTCATAGTCACCAATTTTTTCCATTGGATTCAATGTTAACCGAATTCCTTCTGGTTTCCTCCATTGACTAAAACACAAAAAGAATTCTGTGTGAGGAAAAAATCATACAAGGAAAATAACATAATCAAGGGGGAGTACCTTCAACATCTAACATCCTAGGTTTAATTCTAATATTATTACCGTAATTCTATAACTATAACCTATACTTATACTTAACCTTAGGGACATCCCTAGACATACCTTAGAAATATCACTAGGGATCTCACTAAAGTTCTCGCATCCTAGTTTCCAAAGGTTGACTAAACATTACCTCTGATACCAACTGTAGAGACCCGAAGCTTGACGTACGTAGACATTACATTAATTTTGTGGAATACTTAGTACATAAAAAAAAGACACACAAGGACCGTAATAGTTTAGTGTCTTTGGAAACTTGGAACATAATCTTCTAATCGTGGTGAAAGATCTTCAACATCTCCCATAAAGATCTTCCCATTTATGTTTCCTTACCTAAAATATTTCTTTTAATCCTGGGGGAAAATAAAACATTAAAAGGGTGATCTCAAATGCTCAGTAAGGGTAATCATGGATAAAATAAAACATACCGTATACATTTGAACTTAAAAAATCATGAACATTAAAAATCTTGAGCAACGATATAAAACATGGAAGTACATAAGGCATAGATCATAATGGAACATAAATCCTGATAAAATATCATGAGAATAAAACATGTAATGGTGGAAACCATTAAGAACATGGTATGATTTCCATAGTAGCCTAGGCATTGCTGCCAAGACCATCTTAGTGGACAAAGTCCCTTTCTAAATCGAGTTCACTCCTCGTTCCAGTCCTGTATTACTGAACCGTTTTAACTTGCCATTCCAGCCATGTCTATCTCATGAGATATAAAATCTTTACCCAATGCATTTAAGGTAGATATAGTTCCCACCCATCTCATAATGATACCATTCTTATGTGTGCCACGAAATCATAAACCATACATCATTGCATAACCCATGTAATAAAAATGGGATTCTTAAACATCGTGACATCATAAAACAATTCATATAAGATAAAGGAATTCATAAAAATAATTCCATCGCAACATAATAAAATCATTGTAATAATAGGGATATAAACCAAAACCTATATTATCTTAGATGGAAAATAATTTTGATAATACACTTGAACTCCATTCTTGAGGAAAAGATCCTTTCTACTTCAAAAACTCTTTTCCTTTCTTAACATGTCATATAATTTTAAACTAAAATAATTTGATTAAAAATAAACATGAAAACTTGTAAAGGAATCTTCTTGGAAATATTGTTTTAAAAATCCATTCATTCCGTATAAGATAAAAAATAACATTCTTCTCGTACTTTTGTTGGAAAAGTCAAAAAGTACCTCGTATGGTAAACAAAAGAAAGATTCCTTCCAAACATTGTGGTAAAAGTCATAAAAGGGTAAAAATGACTTTAAACATACTTGGAAGAATAATAACATTTTATGAAAACATTTTTAGAAAACATGGACATGGATGATAAATATAACCCCAGTAAATACTTACGAATAAACAATCTCGGATAAGAACGAGATCGGAATAGTTATCCCTTACCTTAGGTCCGATTTGCTTCGTAAGTGTCCGAACCTCCTTTATAATGATTTAAATAATTTTATTTACTTATTACAGATTTATATTAATTGTTATGATATCATATATGGTTCACTAATGACTTTATATTACCCGTTCTTTTGTAAATTCCATGTTAAAGAGCGTTTTGGGTAAAATCGTTTCATTTGTTGTCCGTGTTTTGACTAGTAATTATTAATATGATTACTTAGATCATGATTACTTAATTACAGAATATAAAACATGATTTATATATAATATATATTCAGAATATACATATATATAATAGATCAATAAATGGAAGGAAATACACCGTTCATGCAGACGGTAGGTCGTACGTACGCATGAACGTTGTTTTCGTTTCCTCATTGAATTGAATGGAATTAATTGGATGACATACATATATATATACATAAATACAGTATCATTATTATGTCATATATTTCATGATTACTTAAAATATATACTTTATAATCATTTATGAATGGTTAATCATTGAGAATGAATCTCATCGCGTCGTGGAGACGGTATTCCGTACGTACGCACGAGTGATGATATCGTTCCAATGATCGTGGAATTTTATTGGAGTGTATGTATACTATTACCGAATCAATATCACTTTACAATTATCATATATAGTTATTATTTGCACCATTATACCCATCCAAGTAAGGTGGTGGTGGAAAATAGACTACACCACGGCGTGGAGACGGTATTCCGTACGTACGCACGGGCGATGATTTCATTTTCCGTAAGATGGATAGATGGTGAAATAGGGTTGTTTCATACTTATAATAACATATCAGTATATGAGTGATACTGATGTTATTACTTCATAATGAAACAACCTAAGAATAATAAGTGGAAGAAGAAATAAAGTTGAAAGAATCGGTAACGGACATTACCTCTTCTTTGAAGGGCCTCTTTGAGACCTCCTCTTAGGGCACTAAAATTGGACTTTGAAGAAGACCAGGACCTCTAGGATGTTTCTATGGAAGTTTATAATATAATTTTACAGGGTTTGGTTGATCTTGAAGCCTAAAATTGGTGTGAGGAGGAGAGGGAGGAGGTGACCTTTTATAAGGGAGGAGAGGGGCACCTTTGGAATTCTTACAAATATTAATTTATAATAAATATAATCCCACTTAAAATCTCAAAAAATTAATCATATTCTAAGATTAGATCATATAGGGTTGTAATCACAACAACCAATCAAATTTAGACATGTTTTGATCTTATTTTAAACCTTATCATTTTGATTTATCCTTATTTAATCTATTTAAGTTTATTTGTGGTAATAAAATTCTAAATTTTAAATGGTTATAAATAATCACTTATGTGTTGTTAATTTTACATAATTAGATACTTTATGAAATTTTAGACTATGTAAATTTCAATTTATAATTTTTAAATATTTTTGTGATTTTTTAAAAATTTAATAATATGTTATTTTTATAAAATAACAATAGTGTAAATTTTGACACTATTCATTTAATTGAATTTAAATAAAATCTAAACAGAGAATATATTCGAACTAAAATATTTAATAGATTCATAAAATTTCATATCTATCTATAAAATTATTTTATCACATGAAATAGTTCATATAATATTTATTTTATTATTGTTAAAACCATTTATTTGGTTTATCTCTTAATAAAATATATACTACAACATTTTTGTATAATTATTTAATATACATATTTGTTGCATAAAAATTAAAAATAAAATCCTATGATGAAGATAAATATATTAACCTTCACAATAAAACTTTTAATCTAATTTATCATCTTAAAATAACAATATTTAAATTGTTATATTTATTAAATTATGAAGGTGACAACATTGGAATCATTTAAAATAAAATCATATAAGTGTCATAATCGCTTTTATAAGGCACCAAATGGTCGAATATTCGACCATTGGATTATTATGGTTTACATGTACATGAACAATAAGTTTTTCTCAGGGTTTTGTGCATTTTATGGTCACTATTAGTTTAATAAAAACTCTATTCTTGATTTTTCACTAGATAAACAATTTATGCATCACTATTGTGTCATAATTAATGATAATTATTTAATCCCTAAAAATTATAAATAAATTCATATGATGTAGATAGTATTATTATATTTCTGGAGACTACTCATGTTCGAAGTTTCATGAAGTTTATCACTAAATTAAAATTATTATACTTATAAGATTTAAGAGAGTGACATGTTGTCACTTTCTTTGGTTTTAATAATAATTAAACTATTTTCATGGACAAAAGTCCATTAAATGAATCTAATATGACCCTTAGGTGATATGGGTCCACGTTTAGTCATCCAATAGAATTTTGGAATGTGTTAGGGTAATTTTATAATATTATATTTACCCTTAATTACCTGATTTACCTTTAACAATGGTAAATAAAATTTACCATTGTTACTATTCATAATCCCCAAAAATAAAAAATAGCCTATTAACATAATTTGGACCAACTGATTCCAAATATTGAATCCATTTTTCGAAATTCAATACACAAAAGTTGTATAAATTAAATTAAAATTAATCCCGTTGTTGAAAGAAAACGGGTTTTTGTTTAAAACATTGCAAAAGATTGAATTGATTTAACCTACGAATTCAATGTAAAATCATTTCTAATGACATAAATTATATTAAATGGTAAAAATATATTCTATTTATACATTAAAACCATTCAATATTATAATTTAACCATATAAATTATTACGATGAAAAAAGTTGTTTTTAATTAAAATATACCGTGTTTTTACTATTCATTAAAATATGAAAGTTATCAGAAAAATATAAAAACTTTATCCAAGGTAAATTTTTATATCCTGATTCAAAACAAGAATTTTATTTTGTAAAATTTAACTTATAAACATGTCAAAAACTAGATTTAAAGTGGGTGCGCCATCAAAAGGCGGCAAAAATGCATTTTTTAAAAAATACTTATTTTAAACGAATTTTTTTTGTTCAAATACCATGTTCTAGAAAATGTGTAAGATAAATAATAATGTTATAAAAATACAAATTTAGTTAATACTATTCATAAAAGCTAGTTCATAATACTATTATAATAATTGATCGTTGTTTAGTAAAACCCGGTATTGCGTACAACAAACACTATCGAGGAAGGTCGCGATTGCGTGTAATGAAAGCCAAGTCAGGGTTGCGTGTTGTGAAAGAATCCTTTATTATTTTGTATAACAGAATCCAACCATATTTCATTTATACATTGAGTATATATATATATATACACACACACACACACACACTCAATGTTGCATAGAATGACTATTATAAAATGAACTTGAAATTGTGTGTAACACGATCCAAGAATAGCGTTGTGTATACTGCAAGCTAATACGGTGTTGCGTATAGTACAAGCTAAACTTGGTGTGGTGTATAATAGAAGACATCAATGAAATTAAAAGAATATTTTTCATAAAATCTCAAGGTGTTATAGGGAGGCACCACTCAAGAGTAGTAATTGAATATTCCTTCATGAGGGATTATTAAGAATTAATCTCATTCAATAGAATAGAAGCTCACACATACACCATTTACCTTTGAAGTCAATCGGTTCTCATCCTCAGACTCTTCAAACATCAGAAACTCAAAGAATTCCTTTACAAGCTTTAGGTAATATGGTCCACTGTTATTTTCAATACATTCTGCCCAATCCTGATCAGGAAGTGCCTTCAGCACTAGAGACTTGCTCGACAGCAGCCATTCCAAACTTAATTCTTTATCAACCATGATTCCCCTCATTGACAAATGTGGATTGATCAGCTTCACCACAGCCTTTCTTCCACTACTATACCTAGCTCAAGGTCTCTTAGCGTTCGACACATCTCCTACATCAGCAACCATCGGTCTCTTTAGCATTTCCATTACGATCTAATGCAGCTCGAGGGTTGTAGTAGAAGGTTAGGATCAAGGATTCTAGAGAAAAAGGATTAAGATAGGATTGACGTGGATATAAATGTGGCTTGTACATTGTTTTTATAATTTATAGAAAAAACACAATTTTATTAATAGAAATAAATAATATTAAAATATTTTAGATTCTGGCATAAAAACGCTACGTCCTAGACCAAAGTAAATACTATCGGTAATGTTCCAATGGTGAAGACCAAATGGTGAGGTCCAACGATGAGGTGTCCTAACGGTAAGGTCCAACGGTGAGGTATCCTAACAGTGAGGTCCAAAGGTGATGTTTCTGAATGGTGAGGTCCAACGGTGAGGTGTCCTAACAGTGAGGTCCAATGGTGAGGTGTCCTAATGGCGAGGTCCAATGTTGAGGTGTCTTAACAGTGAGGTATAACAGTTAGGATCAATGGTGAGGTCTAACAGTGAGGTTCAATGGTGAGGTGAAAATTTTTATCATACCTAACTCATGTTTTATGCAACTTAACTTCTCAAAATTCAACGTCTTTGTGAATATATCAGCTAATTGATGTTCAGTGCCAATGAATTCTAGAGTGATATCAGCTCTTTGATAATTATCTCTAAATAAGGGAGGTTTTACATCAATTTGATTTTTCCTAGCATGAGATACTGGTTTTTTCATGATTTTAATAGTAGTTGTATTATCACAGTTTATAGAGACATGTTTTAATTGATACACATAGTATAGTAAAGTCTGTTTCATCCACATAATTTGAGCACAACAACTACCAGTAGCTATATATTCAACTTTTGTAGTGTATGATGCAACATAATTCTATTTCTTACTACACCTTGATACTAGTGACTTTCCCAAAAAGTGACATGTTCTAGAGGTGTTTTTTCTGTCTAATTTACAAATGGTAACCAACAAAGTCAACATATGAATATCTTATTAAATCAAATGATTTTCCTCTTGGATAAAATACTACTAAGTTTGTATTATACTTGAGATATTTAAAATCCTTTTAACAGATGTTAAATTAGATTCTTTAGGACTATCATGAAAATGAGCACACATGCATACAATGAACATTGTATTGGGTCTGCTAGAATTAAGGTAGAGAAGACTACCAATCATACCTATGTAATTGGTTTGAACCACTGGTTTACCAGTTTCATCAGCATCCAACTAACAAGTGGTACTCATATGTGTATCACTACCTTTATTACTATACAAACCAAAACATTTCAATAGATCCTTAGCATATTTATTTTATTTAAAAAAATACTATTTTTATTTTGAAAATTTTGAAATCCAAGGAAATATTTATGCTCCCCCATTAAAATCATTTTAAATTCGTCTTGCATCATTTTTGAAAAGACAGTACATAAATAATTTTTATAGGATGTGATGATAATACCATATACATAAATTTGTACAATTAAAATATCATTGTAAATACATTTAATAAAAAGAGAGGGATCAGTTATCCCTTTAGTAAAACATTTTGGAATAATAAAAGAACTATGTCTATCTTACCAAGCTATAGGAGCTTGTTCTAGACAATATAAAGCTTTAGAATGTATAAAAACATGATTTAAAAAATGGGGATTGGTAAAGACATGGGGTTGTTCAAAAAACACATTCTCAACTATATAACCATTTAGAAATGCACCTTTTACATCCATTTGAAAAAGTTTGAAATTCATATGAGCTGCATAAGAGAACAGTATCCTAATGGATTATAGTCAAGCTACAGGTGCAAGGGTTTCTTCATAGTCCATTATTTCTTCTTGACTATATCCTTGGGTAACTAGTCTATCCTTGTTTTTAACTATATTTCTAGATTCATCCACTTTATTTTTAAATACCCATTTAGTGCCTATGGTCAAAGTGTCTTTAGGTCTTTCTACCAATTCCCAAACTTTTTTTCTCTCAAATAGATTCAATTCTTCTTGCATATCTATCACCAAAAATTCATCCTTGATAGAATCAGTAATATTATTGGGTTCATACAGTGAAAGAAAAGATTGATGTTCAACCTAGTTTGTCAAAGATGCTCTAGTTTGTGTCCCTCTATTTAGATCACCTACTACAACATCTAAATGATGATTATTGAGAGCTCTAATACCTATAGGAAGGGTTGGACTAGACTTATCATGATTTTCTATTGGTTTAGATTCAACATGCTATAATTCTAGAAAATTTCCAGAACTAGTTGTTTTAACTAGGGGTTCACTATCTTTATTATTAAGGTCTAGAATTGACATATCTTCTTGATGATGTTCAAGAGAGGTTTTAGGTTTATGTGGATCAGTCTCATTAATGTTTACATGAACTAATTATTCTACACATTTGGTTTTCTTATTGAATACTCTATAGGATTTAATAGATATTTAGTAACATAGATAAATTCCTCCATTACTTTTGGAATGAACTTTTTCAATATTATTCATAGTATTAAGGATAAATAATTTTCAACCAAATACTATAGAGTAATTAACCATAGGCTTCCTATTGTTCCATTTCATACAAGGGTTCTTCTAAAATACATGTATAATCATGACTCTATTGATTATTCAATAAGTTTTATTAACAACTTCATCCCAAATAATAGATAGGAAGGTTATACTCATTATGCATAGTCCGTGAAATCTCTTGAAGTGTCCTATTTGTTTTTTCTACAACTCTATTTTGTTGAGGTTTTTTGTTGGAGTAGAGAAATTATGATTATATCCATTATGTGAGAAAAAAGATTCAAACTTATGATTTTCAAACTTAGGGCCATGATCACTTCAACAGGTTTTAATTCTCAGTCCTCTAGGATTTTTTACATACATGGAATTTATAATGATGTAAGAACATGCTACAATTTTTTGAGTTAGAAAGTATACCCAAGTGTATCTAGGAAAATCATATACAAGAACATAAACATAGTGCTTTCTATTTAAAAATCAAACTCTAGAGGGTCCAAAAAAATCCATGTGATCCAATTCAAGTAGTTGAGAAGTGGAAACTTCTTTCTTTAGGTTAAAAGAAAAAATTGTGTTGTTTTCCCTTTTGACAAGGATTACAAACATTGTTTAGTAGGAATTCCAATTTAGGTTAGTCTCTAACAAAACCATTCATAGTAAATTTCCTAAGTGGGTGCACATTCCAATGTCCTAATCTTCTATTCCATAACAAACATTCCTTATAAAAATCATTAAAACAAGAAACATTTTTTTAGATAAAGAGTTTAAATAAATGTCATATACATTTTCATTCCTAAGAGTTGTAAATATTTAATAATTCCTAGAATTAAAAACCTTGCATGAATCATTTTCAAACATAACATTAAAATCGTCATCACACAACTGAGAGATAATCAGCATATTGTATTTTAACCCATCAATAAAATGTACTTTTGAAATCAATAGAGTATTAGGGTTACCAATGTGGCCTAAGCTGAAGATCTAACCTTTAGAACTACCACCAAATGTAACATGTCCACCATCAACATTAATCAGGCTCTTGAAGTATGATTACTATCATGTCACATGTCTTGAACTTCCATTATCCAAATATGATAGGGTTTTACAGGATATCTTTAATCAATTTTCTAGAAAAATAGATCAAGTATAGGGTAACATTGGTACCCATATTTTCTTTGGTCTAGAGAGGTTAATAAGTAAAGATTTGGAAACTCATATTTTCTTTATAGGATTTCTATAATCAAAATATATGTTTCGAGACATGAATACTTTGTTAGGTACTTTAGAAAATTGTTTTTCAAAAGATAGTATAGAGCATGTTCTGGCAGTGAACTGCCCAAATTTTGGAACAAATTTGTTATTAATAATCCTTCTTTGTCCTTGTTGATATCCGATACCAGTTGTGTATTTTGGAGGAATTTTTTTTCCAAGAAACTGGGTCAAGGAATCTCTACCGGGAGTAAACTTCTCATGATCACTTTTTAATTGTTCGTTTGATAATTTTAGTTTAATATTTTCTTTTAATAGCTGATCAAATTTTCCTTTTTCAATATCCATACCAGACTTATAATTGAAATTTAAAGAATGTTGTCTTTTAAATAACTTATATTTATCCTGGAGTTCATTAAAGGTATCCTCAAGAATTCCACAGTACTCAAACAGTTTATCCTTAGTCATATTTTCATCATTATTCTATTCACTTTCATTCCCAGAATAGTACGCATTAATTATCAGAGAATTAAGTGTTATCTTTGATGTTTATTTCATTAAACACATGTTTTCATGCTTGTTCTTTTCAGCATCAGATGTTTTAGATCCATTGGAGCTGTCTTATGAAGCACTCCAAGTATAATTCCTATCCTTTTTATAACCCTTGACCTTTTCTTCATATTTCTTCTTAAATTTCATCTTAGGGAAATCAGTCTTAATATGACCTTTTCATTTACACTCATATCATATTATATCATTTGTGTTGTCATTCCATTTTATGTCCTTTTTATGTTGTCCTTTATTATTATACCATCCTTTATAATTTGACTTTCAAATAACTTATTCCTTCGGTAGAACTTTTTGAATCTTCTAGTGAGATGATCCATCTCATCATCACTGTCAAAATCTGAATCCTCACTTGTGGAACTGTTTACAAAAATTGAACATTTTATTTGACTTTTCTCTTTGAGGAAGTGGTCTTAAATGCTACAGATTTATTTCATGTTTATTCATCTTCTTCTTGATTCACCTTAATATATTCTTCATACATCACAAGTTTTCCAATTAGTTCTTTCATGGGTAGCTTGATTATGTCACATGATTCTCAAATGGAAATAGAAGTTACTCTCCATCTGCCAGGTAGGCATCAAAAAAATATCATAATCTGATCCTTATTGTGTACTGGTTTTCCAAGCAAACTCATGATATTTACTATTTAATTTAACCTAAGATACATTTTAGAGATAGGTTCATCAGGCTTCATTTTAAAATTATCACATTTGATAGTGTAAGTATTTAATATCATTTCTTTGACATTGGTTGTTCCATATTGGGAAACAACCAAAGTATCCCAAATTTCATATGCAGTTTTATAGGAAAATATTCTATTTAATTCTTCATCACCTAGATCTCAGTAAAATGCATTCATTTCTCTATAGATGTTATTATATGTATCTTTAGTTAACTAAGACCATGTGTCCCTAGTAGTAGAAGGTAATGCATTTTGTTCTTCAATTGTGTCGCATGTTTCAAGACCCATGCTCTATAGATACATTTTCATTTTCAATTTCCACTAATCATAGTTATTAACATTAATGAATTGTGTCCTATTAGTAGCTGCACTCTCAACTCGGTTATCTATAGTTAATTAGAATTTAATGAACTGAAATTTTAATATATGACAGAAATTTTAAGATCATTAAGCTACAACTAAAATCATAGTTGAATATAATTTGAAAACATTAAAAATATTTCTGATGATAGCAATATAAACAACCTCAAATACCAAATATTGGTCAAACTAGAAACTCATGTGGGGGTGAATTGAGTTCCTACTTAAAACATTTCTATTAAAAACTTTATGTAAATATCCCCCAATTTTGAAACATTTTAGTTAATTAAGGCAGTAGAGATATAAATGTTTAGTTGGTCAACAAGTTTCTCAAAGGTTGATTAGTCCTCAGTGGAATCAGTGATGAGCACCTATTCAACATTTGAAATAGGTTTTCTAAATTGAGAACATATAAACACTAACTAGAAATAACAATCAGAGTTGATGTCAAACAATTTTCTGTTTTGAAATTATGAGAAGTGGAGAATAGAAAAAAAGAGTATTAAAAAATACAGCCCACATAATAATTAACCAAGATTTTCGGTCTAACAATGAGACATATTCCTCTTCACATGGTGATCACATACCACCAAACATTTTATATTAACAATAAACTTGATACATATCATGTATCGGTCTTTATAACAGTTTTCAAAAATTGTCTAGGGCTCACACCCTCAACCATAGTTATTCATGGTAAAAACACCCAACCAAGCCACACATAGCCTCTTTGATAGTTACACGTCAGAAAAAAGTGTAAGTAATGTTTTTCTATGAGGATTTTCAGTATCATTCAGTTCAAGCACACGAGACAGTGTGTAACAGACAAACATACAGTTATCTGAAATGCAAGATAATGAACCCTATTTCCAACGCTTTTGCCGGGGCACATGCATCTGGCTATGGAGGGTGTGCAGTTGTGGCCTCGCATTCTAGATTTCCAAATGCGGGGGGAATTTGTCACTTATTCAAGTATGTGTTCTCCTTGATCAAAACAAGATGATGGGATGTAGGTTCTTCCTTCTATGGATTTCACCTCAGAACTTGTCACCTAGTCCGAGTCTCCCTTATAAACTAAGACGTTGTTAGTGAAACTCTTCTTAGTTCCATTTCTTCCTGGACGCTGGTTAATTACCCTGTTTTAGTCAGGACATTCCAAGGGGTTTGTTTAGGGAAGAAACCTTCAGTCGGGGGAGTAGTCATGTTGGACATCACTGGTGTGTCTAGGCACTAGAACACTAGCGCATCTTGGTACCTTACCCTTATTATATGGCTTCTCAAGGGTGTGGAAGCCTGAGGCATCCCACATTGAATGCAAGGAATTATATTCCATAGGCATGTATCTGAGGTTTTCCTCATCTTCCCATGTTTTACACAGGGTAGGCAGCGAGTTTAACATCTAGTGTTGATGGATCATAGTGTTTGGAACAATGACTATAGTGGATCAGATGGGTGAAATCCCTAGAGATAACACTGATGTCTGGGATAATGCATGGTTATTTACGCAATTACTGCTCGGGGTAGTGAAGATGTGTATTTTCATGATCTCACCGGGATGTGGTGGCCTGGGTAAGAATCAATATGGATGATGGATGGTCAAGTGAATTGGATCGAGAATGAGACGTAGTCGACTCGTGGGTGATAGTGATGTTGGGATTGAGCCTCTAAGAGACCTCCTAACTATCCCCATGGTAGGGAATAAAAGTCCATGTAATAAATAATGGGGTAAATAATCAGGGTGTGCGTACAGGACAATGACCCGATGATACACTAGGGCTTACGTGTGGTTAGTAGCTCAATGTTGGTCTAACACCACTGGGACAAACCAATGATATGGGTCCCAACAGGAGGGATGATAGCGAATTACAACCTGGTTTGGGTTGACAACATCTTACCACTGAATGGGGTTCACAATGGCTTACCATTAGATGAGGGTGCAACGACTTACCACTGGATGAGGGAGGAATGGATTACACCTAGATGGAGGCACAACAACTTACTGCTGAATGGGGGCACAACGACATACTGCTAGATGGGGTTGAACCTCATAGAGGCTTCCTATGTACCCTATCTAGGAGACAAGTATCGAATCCCACGTAGTTCGAGAGGAGTGGGAACCGATGTGATGGGGGTTCGAACCAATGGGTGTTGGGATTAAACCTCATGTAGGAATCTTACGAACCTTGCCTTGGTAAGGATCAAAGTCCCCATAGTTCAAGATGAGGTTCGTGAGACAACGTGAAGATGGTCAGGACCAATGGTAATTGGGCTTAAAAATCAGGGAGGCTTCCTACCTACCATGCATTGGAAATGATCAAAGTCCTTGTAGTTTGGGATGAGGATGGTGAGACAACGGGAAGATGGTCTGGACCAATGGCGTTGGGCTTGAACCTCAGAGAGGATTCCTACGTACCTTGCCTTGGCAAGGATCAATGACCACGTAGTTCAGAAGGATGTGTGGGGCTTACACTCTAGGCTTCCCAAAGAGGATATCATGGTCGATCTTTCCTCTAATCCCACGTGAGTCATGCTCGGTGTGATAATCAAGAGGCATCAAAGGCTTGCGGATCACGTCGTGGAAGGTGCATCTGTGGGAAGTGGAACGGAGGCCTTACACGTGGTTAGCGGCCCAGGGAGATGGAGATTGGGACTTACTACATGGTGGAGTCCTGGTGGCAAAAAATCCCAAATGGAGAGGGATTTGGCACCGAAGAAAGGCGGGCCCTAGTGCCCATCCCTCCCTTTCTAGTCCTTTGCACTGTGGAAGAGAGAAAGAGAAGGGGTGCTAACTCCTACAAGAAAAGCTAGGGGCTTACACCAAGGTGGTTTCCCTTTCATCACCAACAGACACCACTCTAATAAAGAGGATCTCATTCCCTGTGAGAAATGATTTCACTCCCATGGAGACTATTTGTCATGAAGAATCTCAAAAGTGGGGAACCTCGCGTATGACGCATGGGCGAGATCACAGTTTAACATCATGTTACGAGGATGATGACTCTTGGTAGTTTAACATCCTACAGCTCATATGGGCTGGGTTTACTCCACACCCCTTAGGATTTACATAACAAATACCTCCCACCACTTGTAGAAGGTAAGGCATCTACAATGTCATGGTAAAATGGGTGTTATAGAGTGATCCATTTAGGGGTCCATGTTAGCATGGCTATGCGAAGAAGAAATAACTGTTAGTGTGCCAATGAAAAGAATCATGTGGTGAAGCAACACAATAGGAAGCACCGCCCAAGGGGATTTGAAATCACTTTGTGAAAACCTAGAGGGTCACATGGTAAAAAGAGTTGCAGAGAAAAGGGGATCAAAATTAGAAGCCTTGTGATGATCTGGTGCTCCATGTAGTGGAGGATCATCATCAAGAGGTATGCTTTGCGAAGTAGAGTGGCCTAGCCTAGGAATATAGCATAGGTGCATATGGAAGGTTCTTCGCGAAGTGTAAAGGCATTCGCGGAGTAGTGCTTCATGAAGCAAGGGTTCCATGCAAATCATGCCATTGTGAAGCAAGGTGCTTTGCAAAGCAGTGTGACCCTCCCTTAGCACGTGGGTCACATGTGCATGGAGGGTACACCATGATGCAGAAGTGCTCTGTGAAGACCCGAGTCCCTTTGGGGATCTCCGTCCTTCGTAGAGGACCATGGGATCCATGAAGAGAATCTATACTTGAAGATGGGATGAATTAATGCAAAGGGGGAGGCACTTCATGATGAAAAAGTACCTTGAAAATATCATTGTCCGTAGAGTAGAAATTTCTTTACGATGTGGGTGCTAAGAAGGAGAAAGGTTAGAGGATCCATCATTTGGGCTTGAGGAGAGCCCAATATTTATAGAAAAGAGGAATCTCAAAGCAGAGTCCACTCAGCGCGAAGACAGATCTTACTCTGCGGTGGGTTCACAAATGTCAAATAGGTTTGTGGAGCATCCTGCCTCCTTGCTTCACAGCGGGTTCACAAACGTCAAATCGGTACGTAGAGCATCTCATCTCCTTGATTCGTGGTGGGTTCGCGAATGTCAAATCGGTTCACTGAGAATTCAATATTCTTGCACCACGGTTGGATCATGAATGTTAAATTGGTTCACAGAGAATCCCACCTCCTTGGTTCGTTGCAGATTTGTGAAGGGGGAGCCGAGCGCTGGTCACGGGGCAATGGGGGCTCCACGAATGGGCTTCATGAGGCCACTTCTAATTCTTTCTTTTTGTTCTTGTTATTCCCTAATTTGGGAACCAACTAATGCGACCCTCAAATAGGGATCCCAGGAGAAAGTGAGGGTCAAAGTCTAAGGGTCAGTCGCCCAAATTCCATGGTCAACCGTGAATCTGGCTCATAAAGGAGGTTCGCGAAGCAGAGACGTGGGGGTTGAGTGCTCCACAAAGATCACTACGGCTGGACATGCCACGAGGCACCAGGGATCCTCACCTATAAATTGTAGAGAGAACCCCTCTTTTTTCTTTTTTCTTCTATGCGTTTTTGGCCTTTATCACTCTCGATTCGTGAATCTCTGCCTACTCTATGATTGCTCTATGCGAATCAGGCCTTCTTCTTCATGACGCACATCGAGTGTTTGACTTCTTATCAGTGCACTCTGTGACTTGTGTCTAAAGGATGGGGCAGGTGTCCATGAAATGCCTTTGCGACTGAGCTCTAAGAATAAGCTCTACGAAGGAGATTTGCGATCCAGAAAAAAAAACAACTATATCTGGAAAACTAAATGTATCACTAAGAGGATTCCAGGGGGGGTCCTTGAAGATGCTGCATAGAGGGAGAATATTGCAAATATCTTAGGTCTAGGGGAGTTCATTTATAGCCATTCTAACCACAATTCTCTGGTGATGCTGATGTCGGAAATCCAAAAGAACTATCCTCTATCCAAGAGGCTTCCTCTATATGGATTTGGGATAAGGGATGATGTCTTCACCCCTGAAGTGAGCAGGGATGAACCAAATTACTCGTTCAGGATCACGCTGTGTTAGTGCCAGTGGTTTAGGGCGGCTGACGGCCATCCCTGGGAGGACTTCACACATGTCAACTCTGATTGTTTATACCACCATTTGAATGATGTTGACGGGAAGTAACTGCAGCCAGAGACATCTCCCCTACTGTATGAGACTATCTTGAAGGTATCCCTAATGAACCCAAGGAATGGGTGGTCCGTTGAATGGGATCTGTTCCAGGGAGGAAACATCAGTGATGAATGGGATTGGGCCTCTAGTGTAGGTGATTAGTGTGAATAATTTAGGGTAGATATGGGGAGATTGGGTCTATACGTGGCGGCTTGGGCATTTCTATTCCATATTTATCAGCCGAAGTAGCTAATTCCAGAGTTTCTGAGCAGATGGACATCGGGGACAATACCTTCCACTTGCACCATAGAGAGGTCGGCATCAGTTTATGGGGTCTGCATACAATCTCAGGGGTCCCAATATTTGGGGCATTATATGATGAGTTCCTCCATGTTATGAGTGCGTGGGAAGACCCAGAGGAGATTCCACTACTGGAGTTGTCGTTAACGAACCTGGTGCGGGGAGAAGACAAGGATGTAGTGAGGGATTTTCATTTTAGGCGAGGGTTCAAGCAGTTCCTGAACTTCCCAGAAGATAGGCAGTTTCTAGTGAGTCCTCAAACATACTCGAAGGGAGTTCAATGAGGAAAGGAGAACTCGCACTGGCTACTATTAGAGGATATCCAGTGAAAGACATGGGGATTCAGCGTCAGTACCGAGCAGCAACCACTAGTCAGGTTTGCTACTTTTATTGAGGCGCTCTTCTGTTGCAAGATCCTATTTGTGAGGGACACAAACATGGGTGTGTGACAGAGCACATTTATCATGGAGTCCATGCTGGTGATAGGCGGGTGGGTCAACCTCGGGATCCTGATTCTCATCAATATGTACAAGATGTTGTGGCATATCAGTGAGGGGAAGAACTCATAGAGAACATGCAGGTCATTCCACCTCTTGTATGGGTGGATGGCGGCACATGTCATGGGGGTCTATGAATATCTATATCCCATCTTCCCTCTAGTATCAAACATCCACCCATCCATTCTGAATGTTGTAGGGATGTTTCCATCCAAGATGACTGTGTAGTTGGTACTGAACCGGGTCTGGAAGGTAGAGGAGTTCAACTTTCACCCATTCTTGTTGCCAACGGGTGTATTCACTGATGATGGCTGGGGAACAGAAGAGCATCGGTCCTACCTCCTGGCCTTTTGAGGTGGAGTCCTAGTGGCATAGGTGGACCGTGTTCCCCACTGTGAGCTATACACCCCACACAGATTTGAGCGGAAATTTTAGTGCATGTAGCGACTGACCCCACATGTCTATTTTGGGGTGCACCACGACGAGAACCCATGCATGATGAGACAAATGTGGATCATGTTCAAACAAGAAGATGGGAAGATGTGGAATGAGCTAACTCCACCCACAGCCGTCTTCAGTTTGTTGAAGGAGTACGCCAAAATATGGGAGGCGGCCTACCCGGGGGAGATGTTGAAGCATCCAATGGTTCAGGCTGGTGATGGTGTGCCTCCCCAACCTTGAGTTCTTGGTCATAAGGAGGAAAGGACATGCCGCGGTGGTAGGGATGTCATGGCGGTGAGGCCCATACCAGTTGAGGGGGGGGGGGGAGTGGCAGCAGATCCAGCAGTGGAAGCAGACCTGATGGTCCCAGAAGAGCAGAGTTATTTGGAGGGGAGGATTCCAATAGGATTTTGCAGGATATCCACTCAGGCTCTGTGGAAGCGACTGCACCATAGAGACATGTCAGATAATGCTTCCTTCCCAGAGGTATGGGACATCTGAGATGTCAGCAGAAAATTCCTCGGCCCATCTGAGATGTGGAAACAATTGAACTACCCTCAGATGGATTTGTTGGGAATCGGCCCTATCAGGGACAACTTTTCTGTATCCCAGACAGAGGTGGAGCAATACCTATCTGAGTTGGAGGACGTTGTGCACTCCCGAGGTGCCCCATGTCCAATGATATACTAAGTGAAGGTGTTGTTAGATCGAGCGACCCCTTCGCAGTTGTCAGCTACAGAATTGAGGGAGTGCTTCCCTTTGTCATCAGAATTAGACAAGTCCTCCTGGGGGAGGATGTAGGTAGAGGGATCCCTCAGGAGTAGGGAGATGTTGGTGACCAAGGCTCAGATCATGAAGATTTTTCAGAGTCCCTTGAGGCAACATCCCAAGCCCCTTTCTCAGGGTCTGATTCCAGGTCATTTCGAATTCCTTATGAATATTTGAACTGTGCTGGATGACCTCATATATAGAACCCATTCCTTCACTATAGAATACATAGATGTAGGTCCTTTGGGATCCACTACTACTGCTATGGTGATTAGTGTATCCAGTGGGGCCAGGACACCCAAGGTGGATTCTCTAAAGTTTTCAGACCATCCAACGATATACGGATGGCCACGCCTCGGGGTCCCAATGGAAATAACCTAGGAACGAGACCAAGAATTCGATCTCAGTATGTCTCCTCTAAAAAGATCATGAATACCACCCATAGATCAGGTTAACTGACATCTATGCACTTCTTGGTATGCACAGTTCTTCAAATGGTGTGGGATGCCTTGGCAATGTTGGTTGGTAATTCTAGCGGCACTTTTACCAGGGGGTCCCGGTGGTCATGGAGGCGGATATCCAAACTGACCAAGTGACGGTGCTCCCGATCACTGGTAGGACTGTTAGCAGGGCTGGGCTTGAAATTATTGAAGTGTGATCCGACAATAAATATTGATCAGATAGCACAGGTCCTGCCATACCCGATCAGACAACAGATGCAGACACTGATGATGGGTTTTTTTTGGGGTGTTACCTATGTCTGAGCCTTCCAACCCTACGTAATGGGACAAAATAACCTATTATGAAGAGGATATAAATATATTCCATCTCCTGTCATGGAAGTTGATCAAGCACTTCATCGATGACACCCCTCAAGCATAGGGAATAGACCAAATGGAGAGACTTAATTTGCAACTTTGTGAACTATGTGCTGGGGGAGTGAATGCCCAATGTCCCCACATGATCTTTGGAGATCTCATGGTAGAGAAGATTCAAGATTATGACCATGTCCTTGGAATTTGTTGACAGTAGAGAAAAGTGGTAAACATAAAATGGCTCCAGGAGGATGAAAACGAGATTTAGTAGCTGCAAATCCGGGCATATGAACATTATTCTTCCATCAATGCGCAGTCTGAGATAATATCACAGCTGAGGGCCCAGCCTGAAGAGGCCGAAGAGCTCATGAGGGGAACCTATGAAGAGATGAACGTTATCTGAAACAATGAGGAGCGGGCCTGGATCGAAGCTGACAAACTACACCCCCCTTGCTGCTGAAGAGGAGTGATAACTGAACAGGAAACAGTGAGTCTTGTACACCACAAGATAGAGGGTGGTGGAGCTACAACATTCTTTTGAAAGGGTTAAACCGTCCATGGGAGGGGTCAATCCTCGAGTACTATGATGCTTGTAACTTTTGAACACACTTTCATGCTTTAACTATTTATGCTAGATTCATTCATGAGTTCTATTATTCATTTTTTAATTCATTTTCGTTATATTCATTGAACATATGACGATTATCCCCCAAGATAACATGGGTCAGGCTTGATGTGAGAAATAAGGGATGACCACATTATCATTCCTCTCTAATATAAGAGTTAAAACCATGTTCCAGGAATCTAGGGTTTGAAAAACCAATCCAAATTTTTGAGAAGAAGGAGAGAAGCGCGACTGGAGGATGAATCTCTCAGAACAGTAGGATCATCGCTTACCCAGTGTGCTCTAGTGCATGAGTGGAGTAACACCAGGGGCGTTTGAATTAATCCGAACGTAAGGGAGTGGAAGGTGGGAATCACGATACCCCAAATTCAGAACACTATATGGATGGCGTGACAATAAAGAATAACTGTTGACCATGATTGAAACAAAATATCCTTATTTCATTAACTTGAAATGGGGATAACAAATGAAGGTTGAATGCTGAACATATTCAAAACATGGGGCCTGACTCAAAATGTAATCCATTAGTCTTCTAGAATGTTGGCCCAGGACAGTAGGTGAGACATAGGCTGAACATCCGTAATATTAGGGGGTTATTTTAGACGTGGAAGAGGACAATGGTCCAAATAATGGGCACACAAAGCGTAGAGTGTGGAGTGACAGGTTGTTCAAATGTAGTCCAACACTCTTGAAATTATGCCATCGTGGTGAAGACACATTAGGTGGACACATTGGTCTGATCGGGGATCGTACATACATTTGAACTGTATTTCACTAATGGGGACTTGGAATGACATGTAGTTTTACATCATACCAATTAGGATGATAGACACATAATTTAACATCATACAATGAGATAGGTGAACATAGTTTTAAGGTTATACTACTTGGACCATGGTTAAAAGATTAAAGTCATGGTACATGGACTCCAGGCTCCTAGTTTAGGGTCCTAGAGACTGGACTGCGATCGGGTCCATGTGGCCAGGAGGGTTAATGACCCTGGGGCTAGGCCTAAGGAAAAATGCCTGGTCATCACTACAGATCACATAAGGATGAGAATCAATCCAAACGTAGTTCTTAAGCATGGAGTGGATAGAGGCAAACATGGATAGGGGAAACCCTCTCTGGAAAGGGATATGGTGCATCCCATGACTAACATGGGGCATCCGAAACTTCTTTAGGGTAGAACCACGGTTTAGTGTCATGCATCAAGGACTTGTGGGCTCATAAAGTTTAACATTATACGATAGGACAAAGAGTGAATGGAAAGATCTTAGGAAGGGATTATGTGGTGCGGTAGTTGTAAAATTGATGTTAATGATGACATAATGAGTCTGCACCACACCATGTATCCCCGGAGGAAGTTCTTTAGCTCAAGGTTCCAAAAGTGAAAGTTAGACTGGGCCTGAGGAAAAGTGCCCTAGCATTCTTACCTACCCCATGAGGATGAGAATAAAGCCATTCGTAGTTCAGAGAATTCATTTTAACGTCATGCAGAATGACGAAAGGCATGTGTGGCATGGCTGTTCCAGTACACATCCTACCATAACTAATAAGCCCACATGAGTCATGTTCGATGCGGGAAACAAGGTGTAGTGAAGGGATTTTCCTAGCATAGGAATGCACATGTTAGCAGTGATCGAACACTAGGTGAATGACATCCCAATGATGTTGACCGACCTATATAACACACCTTGATGCATGAAGGAGTAAAGCAGAGTATGTTGGAATTCCACTTGAACATAAGGAAGTGGAAATATGTGAATCACGATGCTCAAGATTTGGACCATAATGATGGTGGCATGATGATAGGGGACAACTATTGACCATGTTCGAAACACAATATTTGTTTCACGTTATCCTGGAATGGGGACAAACTGGCGAGGGTCGACCGCTGACCATGTTCGAAACACAGGACCTGCCGCAAAGGTCATCTAAGGCCTCAGGGACATTGGCCCAAGAAGGTAGGTAAGATAGTGTGACATGAGACCAGGCCATAATGGATGTCCCTTCAGACATGGAAGAGGATGAGGACCCAAACAAAGGGCTCACGAATCTGGGAAATGGAATGAGGGAATCTCTCTGTGAAGATTCTACACTTCGGGTAGTGCCGCAATGCATATGAGTACGACAACACGATCTATCAGATAGAGGGAGTTGAGTCCCCATCCATGAAAATGGTCCTGAGGTAGCATTCTTCCAACATAATAGTCATATAATGGGCCATTAAGGGGGGAATTGATTTAATGGAATGTGTGCGAGGCGGTGAAGTATCCAACTATGAAATGCAATTCCCATAGAAAGATCTTAGTTTAGGGTCAGAGAAAATGGATCAGGTTAATAAAAGATAGGGGAGGCACACAGTACGACTATTTAAAAAACTGACATGAATGAGAACCCATGAGGTACTCACCACACCACATGTTCCCAAATGGGTTTGGGCCTAGGGGCTGAAAGAGAGAGGATAGGATTTTAGATTCCTAGGGCTAGACCAGGAGACAATATTCCTGGGTTTTCCTATGTATCCCCTGAGGATGGGAATCAAGTCGTATGTAGTTTTGGAAGATGTCATGAAGTTTAACGTCTTGTGGAAAGGATGCAGAGTGGTCTTAGTTTATGGTCATAAAGCTCAAAACATAGATGGTAGGGAATGCGGGAGACACATGGTGAGGTAATTATAAATCCCGGTGTGAATGAGGACCTGGAGTCCGGATCACCATGTGTTCATTGGGGAGGGTTTAGGTCGAGGAAAAAAATGAATGCTAGGCTAGGATCGATGCGAAGTGATCAGGTGTTCCTACATACCCCATGAGTATGGGAATCAATCCATATGTAGTTCTGAAGGTGGCATGGTAAGGTACCAGTGCCAGAGATAATAAGGTTGTGCGGGTCTGGCCCTTTCACCAAAAGAAGGAGCATGTGATAAATCTTGTTTTTTCCTTTAGGATGAGTGAATGTGTTTTTTTGTGAAAAAACGGGCCTAGGATATAAAGTCCAGGCATCACCAAAAGAATCAAGCCATGTGTAGGCCTTGAAAAATGGTATGGTGGGTGAATGATACCAAGAATAATGTCCCCTTGAGTGGGGACATCACAGTGCAGTTTTGTTTTTCATCGTGCGACATGGATGATAATGTCACAGTTTAGGGTAATGTGATGGGACCAACCATGCATTTTAATGTCTTTCAGTATTGACGCAACAGTTTAAATTCACGTGGGACTAGGTAGCGTAGTTTAAATTCATATGGGTCAGACACATACACGAAAGATGAGGTTCAAAAGGGAATATTCACGGCATGATAAAGTATACACAATGTGAATGAGAATGAGGCCCACATCACACCACGCGGGATTCCAAGAATGAAACCTCGGGTCATGGGGGGAAAGAAATGGTTAGAGAATATGGGGCAGGAGAGACTAGCTATCAGTTGAGCTGGACCCAGAGATGAGATTTCCAAGCACTCCTATGTATCCCATGAAGATGGAAATCAAGCTATATGTAGTTCTAGAAAGTGTGGTTTAACATCTTGCATGACAACACACAGTGTAATGTCATATGGGATAAGAGGTTGGAGGGTCTAGATCTTTGAAGGGGAGTACGTGATGCATCAATTGTAAACCCGACCTGAATGAAGGCATCAACCCACACATGCCACATCACACAGTCCAATAAGAACTAGGGCCTTAAAGGAAGAACAAAAGGGATAAATTAGTGGAACTAAAGCTAGACCCAAAGGATAGATTATTGTGCGGTCCTACGTATCCCGTGAGAATGTGGATCAATCTAGACTTAGTTCAAGATGATGAGATCTAAGGGGATCTTCGTTTAAGGTCTTAGAGCTTAGACCACTGGGGAAGTGAAACTCTTCCAAGAGAGTGTAGACCTCGATCTGGTCCCTAAGATCATGTGAGTCAAACTCGGTGTAGTAAACAAGGGTGGAAGATGTTTTTTCAATACCTGGATTACATGCTAAGGTGAAGTCGATGCAGAGCCCTGAATGACGCCTTACCACGACTTCATCCTCCCGACGTGCTAATGCACATGGAGGGATAGTACTAGGAGTGTTGAACTTTTACTTGGACATAATGGGGTGGAAAATGATGTGAATTAGGTAACCGACATTTAAGGCTTGAGGGGGTTAGAGTGAAAATGGAGGATAATTGTTGAACTTGTTTGAAACATAGTATCCATATCCTGTGACCTGAAATGGGAACAAAAAATGAGCATCGACCACTGACCATATTCACAATGCTGGACATGTATCGATTTGTTGTCTGAAACCCTCAAGGATGTTGGACCATAATGGTAGGAGAGCCCTTGGGCCGAGCATCCATTCCATTCGAGGGTCCCTTCAAATGTAAAAGATAGTGGAAGACCAAATGAAGTGGAACACGAATCCTGAAAAATGGGTGAAAGCATGTCCAGGTAGAATCCAACACTCCAGGATGTAAACAAGAGTACTCTTGTGCACATTGGTGAATCACCGAAGAGGGTCGAGGGACCCAACTTAAGGGAAACCGACTTGAAGAGATGAGTGTAGGGAAAGGGAGAGAAGAGTGCTCAGGAGATGAGAGGTATGCATCATGGTTGTTATTAACCCGAGGTGATTAAGGACATGAATATATACCATACCATACAATCCTATGTGAGAACTTGGTCCATCGGCCCGAGAAGGCCGAGGGACCTGAGGTTGGGCCACATATAGAATGTCATAGCCAGATTGCAGTTTAACGTCATTCAGTGAGGATGATGGTGATCTTAGTTTAAGGTCATAGGGCTTAGACCAAAGATGCCTATTTTAGTGTCATATGTGTGGAATATTGGGGGAGAATCATCGTGCCTATGGAATACCACAAAGCGGAAATAATGATAGAGAACAACTATTGACCAGGTTCAAAACACAGTATCTACCCTTGTGTGACCGAATTTCGGGGAGAAAAATTGGGTATCGATCCTTGGCCATATTCACAACATGATACTAGTATCAATTTTACACTCACAATTCTTGAGGACGTTAGCCCGTAATGGTAGGAGATCCCTTGGGGTGAGCATCCATGCCATCCGGGGGTCCTTTTGGATATGGAAGGTGATGGAAACCCAAATGATGGGGCTCACGAAGCATGGTAGTGCTGGTGCTCACATGACAGATGATAAATGAAGGGAGGTATGTCTCAAGGGGATATGTTTGGCGTGGAGAAATATCCTGATGTGAATAAGGACATGAGTCCATACCACACCGCACAATCTCAAATGAGAACTCGGGATAGGGGGGCGAAGGGGTCGAAGGACCTAAGGCGGGGTGTCCCAGCCAACAGTAGGACTATGACCTCTCATGCGGGCATTGCCTCATCATAACTCAGAATCCCACATGAGCAATGCTCAATTTGGGAATCAAGGAGTAGGACTAGGCTCTCCCCATCAAATAAGGGTCCAACAACTAGAATTTCACTCCTTCTCAAGGAAAACCGAGGTTTTTAGAGACGTCAGCGTAGAATGAACCACTACACTCCATATTTGGTACATATGGGGGTGGAGACAACAACTGAGTATAGCTATGGACTAGGATCAAAACATAGTGTCCACATCATGTAACATGGTGCAGTCATGATAAACTTGACATGAATGAGGGAAAATTCCTACACCACACCATGTGTTTCATCCCAATGGGAGGTCCTGAAGTTTGTGGTTGGGCCTATAAAAGAAATGTACGGGTGGTCCTATGTATCCCATGAGGATGGGAATCAAGCCATATATATTTCTGAAAGGGCTATGAAATTTAACGTCATGCAGTAAGGATGTGAGAGGACTAGACGAATGTGGAGGGGAACATAGCGCGACCTTTGTAATCTTACCACAAGTGAGGCCAGAGAAACATGGGATGCATCACATGAGAGCCCCCAAGGGATCTACACCCAGGAGGGGTACCCAAACCAGAATAGAATGAGGCTGGACTCAAGACGATGCATCCAAGAATTCCTTCGTATGCAATGAGGATGGGAATCAATCCATACGTTTGTTGTTGAGATTCATTTTAACATCTTACAAGATGATTTTACAGTATAATGTCATGTGGGACACTTCCTGGTTTAAGGTCATGTAGGACCAGACATGTGAAGGTAATGGAGGACCCTAATGCAGTTTAGGGTCATGCGGGACCATTACACAGTTTGGGGTCATGCAGGACCATTCAGTTTAAGGTAATGTAGGACCATTGGGAGTCAAGAAATGTATTGCTTGAGGAACTTGAAATTGGTGGGAGGAGTTATATGCTCACCATCCATGGTAACTAGTGAGTATGTGCCATTGGAGTAAACCTTGTGAATGATGTAAGGTCCTTCCCATTTGGTCTCTAACTTGGGAGGATTCTTTCCAAGTATCATTGGTTCCCTCAGGGCCAATACCAAGTCACCATACAAGAAGGAGAAGATGTGAAAATTCTTGTTGAAATCTCTAGCTATCTTGTTCGGATGCCTTTCCATATTGTGCAGGGCACAAAGCCTATTCTATTCGATCACTTCCAACTCATCCAGATGGATTTAAACTACTTTATCTAAAGCTTTCTGATCACAGATAGTTGTGTGTGGTTATGGAAATTTAATCTCGATGGGAAGGACAACCTCTATTCCATACACTAGGTAATATGGGGTCACATAGGTGGAATTATTAGTCATCATCCGATAATCCAAAAGGTAATTGGGGAGCATTTCCAGCAAACTCTTCTTATTCTGACCAACCATTTTCTACAGAATGTTAGAGTTGGTTTTGTTGAATGCCTCGATCTGTCCATTTGCTTGTGCATGATATTAGGAGTTATGGTTAGAATGTATGTGGTACTTAGCATACAATTTCTTCAGATCCGCAGTTTGGAAGTTCATGTCATTATCGGTGAGGACGGTGTGCGGGACTCCAAATAGGTAGATGATGTTGGATATCACAAAGTCAATGATGGAACGATCCTTGACCTCTCCATGTGGAACTGCCTCTGCCCACTTGGAGAAGAAATCTGTAGCAGTCAGAATGAATTTTCACTAGTGAGCTATCACCGGTGGATATTATCCCACGATATCGAGTCCCCATACCACAAATGGCCAGGAGTACTTGGTGGGGTGGAGAGGCTAGGGCGACTGATGCATGAAGTTAGCATGAATTTGGAACGCATGGCACCTTTTGGAAAACTCGATGCAGTCATGGATCTTGGAGGGACAAAAATACGCCAGTCTCTAGATCACATGAGATAGCATTGGCCTAGTCTGATGAACCCCATAGGAACTGGCATAAACCTCCTACATGACCTGTGAAATATCAACTCCTTTAATGGAACGGAGGAGGACCCCATCAAACTTGTGCTTGTATAGGATCTTTTGATGACCAGGGCCATCATAGAGGGTGAACTGTAATGTGCGATGTCATATTCACTCATGCTCGACCCGATCTTCCAGAAGATTACCATTTTGGAGGTACTCGACAAAGGAGGATCTCCAGTCAGGATTCACTTCATTCACTGCATCCAAGGAACTAGGGGGTCTTGACGTAGAGGCGTTGGTGGTAAGGTGGCTTACCTACATGCTGTCATCATCACTTGGAGTGATAGGAGAAATGAATCTTCGTTGTTCCCATGGATAATCAGATCATCTTTTTCGGGCTATTCAAGTGATGCAGGTAGGCCATCCAAGGCATTAGCTTGACTGTTTTGAGATCGAGGTACATGAGTAACTTTTGGACGAGATGATAATTAGGACATTAGCTAGAGATTGCATTCCAACAATGGCATGAGCTCTATCTTTCTAACGATATAGTCACCACTGATCAAGTTTATGACTAGTTCATATTTCCATTTCACATGAAAATGGGGAACCTCCATCTTGAGGGATAGCTTGAGGCCAGTAATGAGAGCCTGATACTCTACCAAATTGTTGGTGTAGCCATCTAACAACAAAAACTAGTACGGTAGAACATCTTGTGCTGGGGTAATGAAGATGATACCCATGCCTACTCTGTTGATCATGGGGTCATTGATCCTTCTGCTGGTGGGGCTCTGGGAAGCACCATCGAAGTGCATTTTCCAACACGGGATAGCTTGGTCTACTGAGAAGATTACCTCATCAAGAAAATCAAGGTCCATGGACTGGTCTGCATGAGATGAATTGGAAGCAATGAATTTAACCAATGCTTTCCCCTTAATAGCCTTCTGAGGGACAAACCTAATGTCTAACTGCTAGAGAATCACTACCCACAGAGCTTGACGACCTTTTAACATTGGGCGGTTCAGGATGTATTTCAGCAACTCTAATCAAACCACCAACTATACCTTGTGGTGTTGTATGTAATTTCGCAACTTCTGTACAGTGAATATGAGTGCAAGGCATCTCTTCTCAATAGGGAAGTATCTGGTCTCTGTATGGAGGAGCATGAGGCTGAGGTAGTATACGCTATTCTCCATTCCCTCGTTGTTCCTCTGGGCGATAAGGGCGTTGAGAGATTTCTCTAGGGTGGTCATATAGAGGACCAATGTATTTATATAAATGAGTGGAGTTAAGACTAGTGGTTGGGGAATATACTACTTGATTTCCTCAAAAGCAGTCTGACACTCTTCGTCCCACTCATAGATGGTGCCTTTCTTTATGTGCCAATAAAAGGGCATACACTTTCCAGCCTAATTCTTGATGAATCGGTATATGTAGGATAAGTGGCCTTGGAAGCCTTGATGCTCCCAAATGTTTCTCAGAGGATAAATATGTCTGATGTCATTGATCTTCTCTAGGATGATCTCAATTCCCCTATATCTGACAATGAAGCTGAGAATCTTTCTAGAGGTGACCTCGATTGCACACTTCAATGGGTTCATCTTCTGCTGACTAGAACAGAGAAAGCAGAACACTTTATAAAGGTTTTTGAGATGGTCCGGATGATAGGAATATTTGACCACCAAGTTATCTATATAACATTCCACCAATGTTCAGAGGATCGAATTAAATATGCAATGCATAGCCCACTGATATGTGACACCCTCATTATTTAAATAGAAGGGAATGGATTGGTAACAGAAAGTACCTTTTGGTGCTCTGAAGTCTATAGACTCCTCATATTTGGGTTCATTCGTACTTTGTTATACCTAGAGTACCCATCCATGAAAGAGAGGGCATGGAACCCAATTGTAGCATCGATCAACTTTTTCGTCATAGGAAGGAGAAAATCTTCCTTCTAAAATTGAAGGTTAAGATCCTGGAAGTCAATTTAAACTCTGATATGCCTATTCTTTTTTCTTACTGGCATAATTTTGGCCGACCACATGGGGTACTGGACCTCCTTAACTAAATAGGATCTGATGATCTTATCAACTTCTTCCTCAACCATGACACCGTGAGAAGGGTGAATCTTTCTGTGGGAATTCTTGAATCCGAGATGATTTGCCGGGAGATCGAGGTGGTGGATGGATACGAGAGGATCTAGTCTAGGCATCTCTTCATAAATCCAGTCTAATACATCATGGTGTTGTGTAAGGATTTCTATCTACTAATCTTTCTCTTTGAGGGTCATGGAATCATTGATCAATGTGGGTTTTGGGTGTGCCTCCCTAATGAGGATCACCTATCCCAACTCATCAACTGTGGCGGAGAAACATTCTTAAAGGGAAGGGGGGTCATCCTCTAAATATTCTTCTTCAATTATGGAGGGGGGATCCTTGGTGGGAGGAACATCCTTTGAGTCAACAGCTCCCGATTGGAGGCTGGTACTGGCCTGATTAGAAGTGGACAGTACATCAGGGAACTCCTATGATGTTGCAACCATAGCGATGAAGGATGTTGATCCAATCCCATATGGTATTCCTTTCAAGCGTCCACACTTGATTATATCGAATAAATAGTGGTGCATCATCTTGAGACAATTAATTATGGCCCAGTGAAATAAGAAAGTACGACATATTTCCATTGCCATGTGGTGGATATATCGATACATTATGGGTAATGAAGCTCTAGGATCACCTGGGCCTGGTTTGTGTAGGAGATGAGGTGATCTTTCAACATTTCTTAGACCTGGGAATTTCCTCCCCCGCAATGGAGAAACAATGAAGCATTGCCCCATGTACGAAGTTTAGGACTCCAATCAATGGACTGGAATGACATATGCATCATCCAAATCTACCCACAGGTTGGTCGCAGCCATAGCATGCTCGACCTCATTAGTCTGAATTTGCTTACCCTTTCTCTTTTAGTAGTTGGAATCAATATAGAGGGCTTCACAAGAAGAAAAGGGGGATTTTTCACCTTGAATAACAACCACTCGACCATTAAGGGAGTACTTAAGTAACTGGTGATATGATTAAAGAATCGTTGCATGCAGGTGGAGACACAACCTACCCATCAACGGATTTTAGGTAGTGTCATGGGAGACAACCATAAATTGGGTTTTGGAAATTAAAACACCAAAATAGGTCCTCAAAAAGATCTTATTGACTGGTGTCTACTCTACACTGTCTTAGCCTTGGATTTTTAGGCCAGAGGGACTTAGATTATCCTCGAGCAATCCCAGTTTTATTTGTGTCCGAGTTCAAATTAGGTTGATTCTAGAGCCCATGTTGACATGATAGTGAAGAACCTCCACACCATGGAACTGGATAGTGATGTGTAGTGGGAGAATGTGACCTTGTATGGGAGAGCCTTAATCTTCTTTATATAATGAGATGATGACCTAGAATTCAGCATTCTCAACCACCTCAGCATGAATGGCTTCTGCGGCTGCTACCTTTGTCTCAAACTGTAGGGGCCAACTTAAAGCCTCGGCGAGGGCCTCACGCATATCTGATTATAGGTGAAGGACCTCCAGGATGGAGAGAATTTATATAATGCTGGAATTTTTTTTGAAAACATCATACTTCCCTTCCAAGCATGAACTTCTACTTACAAGAGGCCGCTCTATGACAAGAGGTATGGTGGGCCCTGCCGACTGGGCCAACGGTTGACTGGTGCTAGGAATATCATGCTGCTCACTAGTCGAATCATGTGGAGTGACTACTATATGAGGGCCAGACCACTGGGAATATCCGACGACAAAGCGTGGCTGGTCACGTCGCGGTCGAGGTGGCTCCGCCTAATCTAACAACATAAATGGTGATGAAGGCAGTCCAGCTGTCAAAAGATAAGATGGTTGTGTATACTTATCTCTGTGCTGGGCCTACTACCTAGTTGTAGTCACGTGCACATCCTGGTTAGAAGTACTGAGCGAGGGACACTGATGGCCCATATTGATGTGGCTTCGTCGACGCTGATGATGGCTAGGGAAATTGGGAGAATCTGCCTGGTGCTCCTCATTATCAGAAATCATGTTGGTATTTACTAGCTCTATGGTATTGACCAAGGTGTACCCTTCAAAGTCACATGAACAGTCTCCTACTACTGGAATAATTTTGGGAGGGATCTCCATCTCTGGGGGAATGAAGTGCCTGAGAGTACGGGATGACGAAAACATTGGTGGGGGACTTTTATTTCCCTTACACTGCTGGTGTTTGCTCTTCTGAGAAGAGGACGACAAAGACGACGATGCAGTAGTAGTTTCTCTGGATTTTGAAGGTTCTGGATGATTTAGGTGTTAATGGATAACACCATGGGCATGGGGAACTGTTTTACGAGCCGTCCATTCATCATTCTTCTAGGAACCATGGTTATAAATCTGATTCCACTCGCCTTCACTATCACTTCTACTATCGGGCCCCACGAAGATGCATTCTATGTGTTCTGGAGCTGGGCCCAAATGAACTATGTTGTAATCCACCTGGTCTTGAAACCAGTATTTAAACATGTAGAACTATTTGAGTGTGTGCCCTAGGATTCAGAGGTAGAGGCAGTAATTGGGGTGATCAGTGGGGTTTGCCTTTTCTGGCCTCCAGCACTCAAGAAAACCTACAATCCCCTTCTCTAGGGAACTTTGGAAATAATCAGGGACTTGTGCCTCACTGAACGAGTAGGTATGGTTCCTCTTGTCTAGAAAGGGGTCCCTCAGAGCCTGACCCTGATGTGGGGCTGGAGGAGCCTTCTAAGGAGGTGGATCTTGGTTATCTCACCTAGGTGGTGGTGGCGCATTGCGCGGGGGAACCTAGGGAGGAGGGCCTCTGCGAGGATTTGGATGTGGCTCTGCTGGTAACAACTCTAGTTTTCTGGGAGCCTCTATTTGAGCCACTATAGTGGCCTCAGCCCTAGGGGCCCTTCTCACGGGTATTGCAGGAGGCAACAGACGTGCTTTCTTAGGCTGTTGTAAGGATTCCTCTAGGCGCTGGGCCTTATCAGAAGTCTCAGAATCCCCCGGGATAGTTCTGGGTGATCCCAGAGGGGAACAGTTCCATCTTGAAATTTCCTATGCACATCTTCAGTAATTTCTCTAGTGTCAGGGGCATGTCAAGAGAGTATGTGATTCCTTTCCATCGGGTGAAAAAGTCGGCAATACGCTCATCATACCTCTGATTACACTTGAAGAGGTCTGTGATACTCATCTTCCAATTGGTGGAACTGAACTAGTAGTGTAATTGCTTATGGAGGTCCTCCCAGTTCGCTACAGACCTGATGGGAAGCTGGTTGTACAAGACGAACATCGGCCCTTCAAATGTCTGTATGAAACACTAGAGATTGGCAGATTCCTGCTATTCTAGAGTTCCCAACATGGGGTCATACCTTGAGATAAAGTGGGCCAACTTCTGTGGCCGGTCCCCTGTCCCATTGAAGGGGGAAAGGTGGGATTTTCAAAACATAGGGGTGATGACATATCACCCACCCATGCCAGGTATGGATTTCCATATGGAGGGATTGGCCCATGTCGAGTCTCTAAAACCTTGAGGTGGCCAATGAGTGTCACCATTGGATCATCTATGTAGGGATTCCTATCTTGACGGGGATCCTTGACCACTAGTACATTGGTTGGTTCTTCAACATGATGAATGGGCCTAGCGGCTGATGGAGCAGCTGAGGGAACTTGAGTCAGTTCCTGAGGATTGACATGCTGTTCGAGAGGATTTGGAGACACATATCATTCCCTCTTGTCATAAGTTATATCCTGAACCCTGTCTACATGGGTAGGATGGTCAGGGTCAGCTAGGGGCAGTTTACCAGGGGGATGTTGTGTTTTCCCCTATTACCTTGGCAGAGGATCACCATTTTATAGCCGTCACTCCGCAACACATTCGAAAAGGAGGTCGTCAAACACTTTATTATGTTAGTTGAGTTTATGACACAACATGCATTTTTAGGGGTTTTATTTTGCATTCTGTACTAAGCCAGACGGGTTGGAGGGTTTGACGGCTCCGAGGAGTTCCTTTCCCTTGTTGGGATTTCGGCTGAGTACTAGTGCCTCGGTGGGCATGGGAAGACCAAGTAGATTTCTATACTGGTGAGTGACCCTTCCCAACAGATCCAGTAGCTACGGAACTCCCTTTTGGGGTAATCCCCCATCGGGGAGGTCCATCTCATTCTCTTCCTTTGATAGGTCATCCATGTTAACCGTGACCCTTCCTAGAGTCATATCCTCTATGTCGCATGAAAAAACAGGCTGTCTCCTGATGGAATTGAAATGGAGGGCTGCGTAATTCTCCCAAATAGGATTTTGAACATGGGGAGAAGCCTCCATTATTATCCTGCAGAGTACTTCAATGCTCTGGATGCATCATTGTTTGAGAGTCTTTTGGTGTCCTAGTGACTCAGGACGCTGGGCCATGGGGTGTGTGACCAAATCCACCAAACGACATCGTTGGTCGATATCTTCAAAGTGTTACTAACTCTTGGGGTAGGATACTCATTGATGTTGAAGGTAGAAATGAGTCTCCGAGAGAGTCTGGTGAAACGTCCAACCACCTCTTGGGTGAGCACTTTTGGCACCCAAACATTTGGTGCATCAACTGGCAATAACATCTTTGGGAAATGGTCTGCTGAAAGAATATCCCACAAGCTTCTTGGTCCAGAATCCGGGTTTGGCCCTTCATTTCCCCACTCATTTATAGGAGTTGGCTGGGGAACCAGTATTGGTACTGATGTAGACCGCTAATATGGTAGGATGGTTGTTGGAGAATACGTCCAGCGAGCCGAAAAACTGCCACATATTTGACTATCTTATGAAGAGTGTAGTGACTTGGCCACCACATCACAGTAAGACAGGAAGACGGCTGTAGTTTGCAGTGCAAGGACTAAAAATTCTGGTGATGGGTTATGCTACTGCTCGTCCACCATTGATCCCTAGAATTACTCTATGCGATCTCTAGTCGAGGTAGAGAGTGCTCCTGACGATGACAACGACTATTGAACGACTGTAACCTATGGAGTTTCCAATTTTTCATCCTCTTGGATGTACCTATGGAGGGAGGAGGGGATTTGATGGACCTCACATTCTAGAAGTATGAGGCTGATTCACCTTTTTCTTGCCCCGGACCTTAACACGAAGGATCTATGTGAGGGTTCCATCACTAAGTCGTATTCCGACTCAGAATCTGAGAAGAAAACTGGTTTGATCACAGTCTGACTCTTCTCGACATCCATTTTATGGCAGCAGTGACCCGCCCTCATACCCAAGGATGGTTCTTTCCAGACATGGTATATTTATGTCATGGGGATGTCCTTCGGCCGTACAGGTGCTGGGGTGGTGTGGACTTCAACCTAATTGAGCTGGGGTGTGAGTATCACCTGGAAAGATATCTAAGGGAACACGAGGATGACCTCTGTGTCCACCAACTGATGTGCGGAGAGGACCTCCGCGGAAATTCTGGAGTGGGTAGGACCTCCGCTGGAACTGATAAGAGCACAGGTAGGAACTCCATAATTTCTTCCCCTCGAAATGTCAGCGTGAGGAGGGCCCATGTATTGGTCAAGCCGAACACGGGTTGGAACTCCATGTTGGGTGCTGGTGAAGCAAAGGTTACCTTCACTCCTTTAATTGCTGAGGTGAGGAGGACCTTCGTTAGCTGCTGCAGGGACATGGGAAATACCCCATACCAAAGATTGGCTGGATGTGTAACATCTCCATATTGGTGGTCTGTAGCAGGAGGAATGACCCCATACTCAATGTAATGAGCGTGGGAGAGACTTCTGTACTGAGTTTCACTATTTTGGGGGAGGACCCTCATTTTGATTGAATTTTTCATTGTGCCAACCTCCATAACATGCTTGGATGTGGGGAGGACCCATGTTCTCCATGGTGGAGGTACGTTGAGGACCTCTGTACTGGGTGTCACTGCCTCAGGTCGGTCCGCGGCGGGTGCACCCTACGCCGACGACTGAGAGAGTCGACCAAGACTTCTCGTGGGGCAGTTAGGTGCTTGATCCAGTCTGGTTATATATGTCCCTTTGCTCAGTGTGCACAGGAGGCAGATGATACACGTCGGCGGTGGCCTAGGCCATAGTAGTTTCTAATGTAGATTCCACTTCACGGGTTTCCTCCTCGGCCTACACCTGAGCTGGCGTCTGGTCAACCAGACTAGGGCCGGTGGTGCAGGTACATAGCTTATCTTCCCTTCAGCTCGTGGGACTGGGTGGTGGCACTGGCATGACCTAGTGGGGTCCCTCCTTGGTGGACCTTATAAAATGATCTCGGTAGGGCTAGTCCAGACAACCCCTACCTTGTCGGCGTAGGGGAGGGAGTCGTTGAGACATTCTAGAGAGAGGCTCTGGAAATGATTGTACATTGGAGTGGGAGTAGTGGATCCCTGCATGGACCTTGTGGGAAGTAGTGGCAATGAAGCACATACGCCTCTAAATTCTGGAAGGGCATATCCCGAGTCAGGATAACACCCTCGTCCTCGTATCGGCATAGGAGATTGCTTATCACCCTTCTTTGTACGAATTCAGAAGGGTAGATGGTAAATGGGTGCCGAGCATCCGTGGGTGTGGAAGCCATTGTAGAAGTGGTTGAGCCATGTGGGATTTCTACATTAGAATTTCCCCTACCCCTAATTCGGTGTGTGGGTGGTGATAATATTCCTGGTGTAGCAGCTTGGATCCTAAAAGAAAAGAGATTAAGCCATTAGTGCTGAAACAAAGAAACTGACGTCCAGTGCCCCATCACCATTCCGTCTCCCATGGATGTTATGAAGGATCCACACTGACAATTTCATAGACTGAGATATCCAAAATTTTGACTTCCCCAACTTCTGGTGAGTTTCACACTAGGCCTGCTATTTTCTTAGCAGGACCCGGTGCCGGATAACTGGATCCAGTGACACATTAATTCACTGATATCTCGAATGCTACTAATCTCTACATTGAGGATAAGAAATTCACATCAGGTTCACCATTTCTGTTTATGATGTTTTCCCCATGGTGCACGCATCCTTCTGTGGAGGGCGCACAACTATGTCCCCGAATTCCCACTTTCCAAAGGAGGGAGGCATTCGTCACTTATTCAGGGATGTTTTCTCCTTGATCAAAATGGGATGATTTGATGTCAGTTCTTCTTTCCATATATTCCTCCTTGGAACTCATTAGCTAGTTCAGGTCTCCCTTATAGACTAAGACTTTGTTCATGAAACTCTTCCTAATTCCATTTCCTAATGGATGCTGATTAATTACACTCTTCTATTGGGACATTCCAAGGGGTCCGGTTGGGGACGAAACCTTCGGTCGGGGGAGTAGTCACATTGGACATCACTGGCATGTCTGGGTGCTGAAACACTAGTGCATCTAGGTTCCTTTCCCTTATTATAGGGCTTCTTGAGGGCGTGGAAGCCCGATGCATCCCACATCGAATGCGAAGAATTATATGTAATAGGAATGTATATAAGGTTTTCGTCAGCTTCCCATTTTTAACACTGGGTATGCCACTTGTTTAATGTCTAGAAAAGATAGATCAAACTGATCAGAATATTGACTAGAGTGGATTAGATTGGTGAAACCCCTAGAGGGAATGTTGATGTTAGGGATAACATGTTGTTAGTTACCCAGTTACTCTAGGGGCAGTGAATAGGTGAATTTTCATGATCTCACCAGGATGTGGCATCCCAGGTAAGAATCAAGATGAATGATGGATGGTCAGGTGAAATGGATCAAGAATTAGATGGAGTCTACTCATGGGAGATGGTGATGTTGTGATTGAGACTCAATGAGACCTCCTACGTATCCACATGGTAGGTTATCAAAGTCCATCTAGTTCAGGATGTGGGTATAGAATTGGGTTTTTTCACAGAGGATAGTGACCCGATGATATACCGGGGATTACGTGTGGTTAGAAACCCAAGGTTTATCTTACACCAGTAGAACGGAGAAACGATATGGGTCCTAATAGGAGGGACGACATCAGATTAGAGCTTGGTTTGGTTTAACATCATCTTACCGCTAAATGGGGTTCACAATGACTTACCATTTAATGAGGGAGAAATGGCTTACCTCAGGATGAGGGTGCAATAACATACCCCTGGATGGAGGCAAAATGACATACCACTGGATGGGGGCACAATGTCTTACCGCTGGATGGGGTTGAACCTCATAAAGGCTTCCTACGTACCCTGTCTAGGAGACAAGGATCAAATTCCACATTGTTTGGGAGGAGTGGGAAACGTTGTGAAGGGGGTTAGAACCAATGGTTATTGGGCTTGAACCTCAGCGAAGCTTCCTAAATACGTTTCCTTGGAAAGGATCAGAGTCCCCGTAGTTCGAGAGGATTGGAAACTGATGTGAAGGGAGTGAGAATCAATGGTTGTTGTGTTTGAACCTCAGGGATGCTTTCTATGTACCATGTCTTGGCAAAGATCAAAGTCCCCATAGTTCTGGATGAGTTTGGTGAGCCGACATGAAGATGGTCGGGACCAATGGGCATTGGTGTTGAATCTCAGGGAGGCTTCCAACATACCTTGCCTTGGCAAGGATCGATGTCCCTGTAGTTCGGGATGGGGTTGGTGAGCGGACGTGAAGATGGTTGGGACCAATGGGTGTTGGGCATGAACCTTAGGGAGGCTTCCAACATAACTTTATTTGGCAAGGATCAAAGACCACGTAGTTCAGAAGGTGGTGTATGGATTACACTCTAGGATTACCTCAGTGGATGTCATGGTCGATGCTTACTCTAAGCCCACATGAGTCATGCTCAGTGTGAGATACAAGTGGTAGTAAAGGCCTGACGATCACGTCACCGAAGGTGTGTCTATAAGAAGTGGAATGGGGGGCTTACACGTGGTTAGCGGCCCAGGGAGATGGAGTATGGGACTTACTCTAGGGTAGAATCCTGGTGGAGAAAAATACCAAAGAGGGAGAGATTTGGCACTGAAGAAAGGAGGGCCCTGGTGCCCATCCCCCCTCTCTGGTCCTTGGAACAGAGGAAGATAGGCGGAGTAGGGGTGCTACCTCCTTCAAGAAAAGCTATGGGCTTACACCAAGGTGGTTGTCCTTTCCCCACTGATAGACACCGCTCCAATAAAAAGGATCTCATTCCATGTGAGGAAATATTTCACTCTCGTGGAGCCAGTGGGCATGCAGAATGTCCATGGTTGGGAACCCCGCATACGAAAAATGGGGAGAGATCATAGATTAACGTAATTTGCTGAGGATGATGGCACTTGGTAGTTTAACGTCCTGCATCTCGGATGAGGTCGGTTTACTCCGCACCCCTTAGGACTTACATAACTGGTACCTCCCACCCCTTGGGGAAGGGAAGGCATCATCAATACTATGGTGAAGGGGTGTTATGGAGTGATCCATTGAGGGGTCCATGCTAGCGTGGATATGCGAAGAAGCAATAGCCATTAGCATGTCTATGAGAAGAAGCATGAGGTGAAGAAACACAATGGGAAGCACCGCCCTAGGGACTCTGAAATCACTTCATGAAAACATAGAGGGTCACATGGGAAAAAGAGTTTTGGAGACAATGGGTTCATAGGTAGAAGCCTCAGGAAGATCTGGTGCTTCATGTAGTAGAGGATCTACGCATATAGGTATGCTTCGTGAAGTGGAGTGGCCTCGCCTAGGCATAGGGCATAGGTTCATATAGAAGGTGATTAATGATGTTCAAGGCATTCATGGAGCAGTGCTTCGAAAGGAAATGGTTCCTTGAGAAGCGTAGTAGTGTGAAGCAATGTGCTTCGCAAAGCACAGTGACCCTGCCGTAGCACGTGGTTTACATGCGAATGGAGGGTACTTCGTGAAGAATAAGTGCTCTATGAAGACCCGAGTCCCTTTGGGGATCTCCATCCTTCACAGAGTCCTGTGGGATCTGTGAAGGGAATCCCTCCTTGAAGAGGGACTGAATTAATGCAAAGGGAGAGGTACTTAATGATGAAAAAGTTCCTTGAAAATCTCATGGTTCGCAGAGAAAAAACTGATTCGCAATGTGGGAGCAAAGAAGGCAAAAGGTCGGAGGATATGTCCTTTGGGGTCGAGGGGATACCAGTATATATAGGCAAGATGTGCCACGAATCAGAGTATTCTTGGCCTAAAGATATATATATATTCCTCAATGGTAGGTACGTGAATTTAAAATGGGTTCATGGAGAATCCCACCTCCTTGCACCGTAGAGGGTTCGTGAATGTCAAATCGGTTCGTAGAGCATCCCACCACCTTACTTTGTGGTGAGTTCATAAACATCAGGTCGGTTCATTGAGAATCCTACCTCCTTGTTCCATGGATGTTTCAGAAATGTCAAATCGGTTCGTAGAGCATCCCACCACCTTTCTCCATGGCGGCTTTGTGAAGGGGGAGCTGGGCACCGGCCGGGGGGGCTACACGGGATCTGCTAATGGGCATCGTGAGGCCACTCCAAAGGCTTTCAGTTTGTTCTTTTTGTTCCCTAATTTTTGAGCCAACAAACACAATATAGGAAATGTTCTAAATATTTAGTTTAGAAGGCTCTATAGGTATTTAGTTCAGCTCTTGACTCCTTGGAGTGAAGGAATTGCAGTTCGAGTCTTTCTCTAGAAGTTCTCTCCAAAACAGAGTGTCGCAACTCTAGGTTCTAGCTTCCTGGTACTGAGGTGTTCTGCTTCTTGGTTTGATAGAGATTTGATGAAGCACAGAAGACACTCTTGAGTTTGTTCTCCCAAATGATATCCGTGATGATCTTGGCCTCACAGTGTGAGTGCTGCTCATCTTCTTTTGTTCTTCAGATCTAGTGTGTAATGTTCCTTGTCATGCATTCATCTCTTTACTTCCCTTCCTCAGTCTTCTATTTTATATATGTGGTCCGACAATTGGAATAAGATAATAATGTTCAGTCTTCCTCATACCTTGTACTATCTCTAGATATGGTCTCTTGATATGTATACAATAAACATTAATTAATGTCAGAAGAATTAAATTCAGCAAATATGACTGTTAGAATAATCATTAGAAATTGACAAAGCATGGTGTAGAATAGTGGGTATCGGTAGAAGTGTAGTGGTAGCCTACTCAATTGCAGGATTCATCTGCAGCTTCATCAGTAGCCTTCATCAGTAGTTTTCATAGGTAGCCTTCATCGATAGCTTTCATCGGTAACCTTAATCGGTAGCTTTCATCGGTAGCCTTCATTGGCAGGCTTTATTGGTAGCTTTCATTAGTAGCCTTCATCCGTAGATTCGTAGCACTGATCTCACATTGATAACTCAGTGGTGAGGTTTCAAAGTGGTAGCCACTATCGGTAACCTTCCAGTAGTAACCTTTATCGGTAACCTCAAGTGGTAACCTTTATTGGTAACCTCTAGACATAACCTTTATCGGTAACCTTCTACTTAGAGAATCTTTACAGTGTGAACTTAAACGATAGAGCAATGAGATTAAAAATATATAGTTATTACTTGATAGCAACTATAAATATTAATGAAACAAGATTATCATATAAAAGAAATTTGATTTGGGATTATCAAAACTGGCAATTCTAATAAGAATTATGTATTTTATATTGTTGACTTAACTAAAATGGATAGGGTTTTCCAATCAAACACAAGACAAAGGTGTAATGATGTATCACTCAGTAACATAAGAGAGCTAAAAATACTCTTTGTGTAAAGATTCACATATTATGAAATAAAAATGTGACTGGATTTAGAAATAATTATGTTGAAGAATATTGGGAGTCTTGAATGAAAACCAATACAAAATGTCCTATGAAATAATTATACCCAGATTTGAGATTTCTATAATTTAAGAAATGTTTTTTTTCTAATAGGTTATTCAAGGAGTGGATGGTATATTGACCTCATAAACCAAATTCTCCAAGGATTATTTAATAAGAATTTAGATAGAGGATTTCATAATCATGGAATCAATGGCAGATATAAGTCTATTTTTTTAAAATATGATAAGGAAAATAAGGTCTATGTGACCACATATTGGGAAATAATTGGGATTTTACTCTATTTGACTACTAATCAATCAAATATTTTATATTATTCTTTTCAAGAAACTTATTTTCAGAGTGATCCCATGGAAGGCTACTTAGAATCATTGAATAGAATAACGTAATACCTCTATAATGAGACTTACTATGAGTAATTCTATAAAAAATATTCATTGAATAGTTTTTCTGTAATTACTGATGCATCTTTTTCTGCTTCAGTAGATGATCAAAAACCATCTTCAGAGGTTTGTTTTTTTCATGGGATTTCATTTATATCCTGGATAAGCATGAAGCGGGTTTGTTTATCATTATACACCATAGTGTTTTGGTGCATTTCTTCCATTCAATTATGCACCAAATCGATATGGATGAAATAATAGATTAATGATGTGAGTATTAAAGAAATATTTATTATTATTATCAAGATGGATTATTAACATTAGATCGATATTATTAAAAAAAAGTGTAAATATTCATGGAAATAGAGCATTGAGACCAAATATCACTTCATAATGTTGATGGTGGAGCTAAGAGATGTGGTTTTGATAATGTTTCAACTCACGATCAAGTTGCAGATATCTGGATAAAGGAATGACATGAAGTGTTTCTGAAAAATATTAGTTGTATTTATTAGTCCAATGATATCTATCAGCCTAATTGATTAATTTAGGGAATCACCTCTCCCCATTTTCTTAATTGTGTCTCAATATTCGTAATTGGTTGTAAAATTAAGTTGGATATATGATACATTTGGTTTATTTTTTATACAATTCACATGTGATAGGGGATTAATAGAATATTGGATCTCGGGAGTGACTTAGAAATCCTTGAACATGTTAACTAATGATCTTTTTTTCTACAATGATATGAGGCTCAATAGGTATATATATAATTGGTTGACATATTATGCACTATGTGGTGATTTTTATAATTGGATTTCTTTTGAAAGAGATATTTCTTTCATAAATGGGTATTTTCATGTAATTTCTAGAAATAACTTAGGATAAAAATACCATGGAATATCCCCTTTTATTTTATTAATTATTAGGGGATGAAGTGAATATATAGTTTTATTTTGATTCACAGTGATATTTCAGAGTTGATATTAGATATTTATATTTTCAACAAAATCTAATGGTAAGATTGTTGAACCTGAAATGAAGTTTAGAGTGGATTAATTGGAAAGAAGATATGTTGAATTTTTTTACATGATAAAATCAGCTACATGTTAAAATCATCAACATTGTTGCAGATCAAAAAGTCAGCGACATGGAAAAATTGACTATGTAGTTACAAATCAGAAATTAATCTAAATGAGAACATAATCTATATGAGAAAATCTGATATGTGACTATCCTATAAATTTGGATATGTCACAAAATTGTCATGTAGATTTCATATATATGGTTGTTCAACTCAATGGATTTGGATTCATATCGACAAAAATTACATGAATTTGGCTACATAGAACATTCATCTATGTGAATATTTCATTATATCTTTTGAAGGGATACATGATATAAGATTAAGGGTATCAAAATGACTTGCACATGAATATTTGGACTACTTAATGAAGAAATTATATAGAAATGTTTATAGATCTATAATTGTAAATATTTGAAAGTCTCTACATCGTGAATGTAAAGCTACACCATAGAACTAGTATCCATGTTGTAAGTGTTCTTGATCAGTACACACTCATGTTTTCTAATAAAGAGAATGCACTTTATAATTTATTTATATTCCATAGTAGACCATGCCTGATTACATGTAGAAATTAAAATTCCTCTATCTTTTTGAAAATGCAATGAATGTGTCTGGTTTTAATTAAATGGAGGGTTATGATGAAGATCATGATCATCTTGGTTTCACATTTAGTTTTCTACATTTTATAAGAATATATTTTTGTAGTAGATGAAAGTATCATGTGGTAATATCATTTATAACATTAAATTTTTTTTGTAGTTACATCCCAAATTTCATGGAGATACTCTTGGGGTATATATCATGGGAATTTATGTCCTTCAAAAGTGGTAATATCCATAAATATACACATGGATAATTGGAGGTAAATTTATGAATAATAAAATGAAATTACAGCATATGAGATAATGGTCACAAAAGAGAAGAAGATATGAATCATATAAGGGAGTTATCAGAATAATAACTCTAAAGAGATAGAGGTTCATGTAGAATTATATGAGGTTTTTCTATAACTAATCTTGAATGTTGAATGTTGAACAAGGTGTTATTCGATGATTTGTTTATCACCAGAAGATTGTATGAGTGAAAGAAAATACTATCAATGATGAATTATTGATATAGAGATGTGGGTTCCTTGTTCAATGAGAGCACTAGGTTCCACAATATTTCATAATATTGAATTAGGAGGGTCAGTGAGACTACTTCAATTTATACTTACTGAAGTATCATTTTATTTCGTTTCATGCATAAATTCATTTTGATAAGGAACCTTGGTTGTATCCCAATCATGGGGATCCATTTAAATGAAATTTTTTGTTTACTAATTTTATTACTTTTTAGGGGGAATGGAGAATGCATTTAGCATGTTCTTCAATGATTGATGATAATATCCTTATTCAATAAATATTAGTTTTTAACATTAGTACCCTAATTCCACCCACTCGAGGTGTTATCCAATATATATGGACCTAATAGGTTCTCATTTTATAGTTAATGTAGTATATCATCGTTAATTAATACAATCACTCCCCTGTATCTAAAGATTCGTATTTTTGAGAATATGATAATCACTAGTAATCCTTCTTTATTAGTTTTGTCTAATTCAAAACTTTCTCTTCATATTACCTATTTTGGGTAATATTATTTCACTAAAGAAACCCAAACCATGGTTTTTATTATAAATTTTTAATTATTAAATCAGAAATAAAAATATTAACTAATCCCACCTATAGTTTACTTGTTAGATTAATCCACCCTACATGTCCAAATTTATTATTTTTTCATATCCTGAAGGATTAAAATATTTTTCCCATGAGTCTTCCCTAAAGTCAAAAAATCAGAAAAGGGATTTTTTTAAATTGTACAAATTATAACCTGTTGAATGGTGTTATGAAAACATGTGAATTGTTACCATATGGTCACATATGTCTAAAAATAATGCAAGGTTTTCTCAAAGATATTTATCGTTAGAAACTCTTAATTAATGCTAGACCAAAATTTGAATAAATAATTACTTTTATCTTGTAAACATCATTAAAGTACTATTAGTGACTTCACGTTTCAATGAAAACACACATGTTTCAAACCTTTATACCCCAAAAAATATCTTAGAGACATCATCTCATAGCATCTGCATTCCATCATGATGGATAATTCCTAAATAATAAACTCAAGCATTATCAAAATTGAAAATAAAATCATGGATTTTGACATTATATAATTTGATGATCATCGATCTCTCAAAAAAACCATCATCCTAGGAAATAAAATCATATAATAATACATACTATTGTAGAATGAGTAAATATTGTGCTAACATATCTCAAAAACTTCTATACTACACTTCCCACCTCTGATATCCCATCACACATTTACATGCACTATTCATCATCCGAAATACATATATTTATCAAATTTTGAATGTGATAAATTTATATAAAATGTTTTGAAAATATTTTTATTAATAAATATAGTAAAAAGGTCACAAGTCACATCTACATAATCCTAACCATTAAAAAATAATCATGAAATCCATCTCCAACCGTTTAAATAAACCATAAAATCCCATTAAAATATTTTAAACATGTCTCTCAAGTATATCAAAACACCTCAAATAATCTAAATCGACTAACTTTTTGTTTGATGGATGATTGAATAGATTAGTTAAATACCGTGATAGGTGGGGTGAATTAAGATACGACATATTGATTCCATCCCTTGGTGGGATCTTATTTTATAATTAAAAAATTCCCTTATCTCTTTCCTTACTATAGGAATGCATGAGAAGAAATGAAAAAAATAAACAAGACACAAAAAATTTAACTTGGTTCATACATAAAATCTCTAGTCTAATGAGGATACAAAGGAAATTACCTGATGTATCCAATCCATTATTGTATTCTCTTTTTAAAATTTTCAATGAAAATTTATTTTCCCCCATTGTTCACTAATTATCAATTCGAAATATTACTACTCTCTCATCCAATGTGTTCTCACCAATCCCCCAGAAGATTATTCCCCTAAATTTTTGATTCTATTTTATTTACACACCATTTAGTGTGTAACGATTCTCAAAGTTCATCTATGATATTAAAATCACATTACCATAGAATTTCTGGGAAATTTTTACCAGTTCATGCAACATTTACTTTCATGCATCCTTTTTCTATCCTTCACATATATCCATAAATTCTTTGACACTTTTCAATTTGATGTGGATCTATCAACTTTAATGAGGTGAAAATATATAATTTCATAAATTTATAGTGTTTTTTTGGTAATCTTAACTCATGCACAATTTTTTTTTGAGAAACACACTTAGACACACACACACACACATAGATATGTATATATATATATGGAAATTCTTTTTCCATGAAACTGATGTTTTTTGTATCTTTTTGAAGAAATAAATTATTTCACATGACTCTTATGTGATTTGAGAGCTTTGAGATACTATAAGTGTTGAACTCCAGAAATTTGGGATGTAAATTCCTATTAATGGACACATACAACCCTTTATTTAACATCTTTTCATGCCACTAACTTTGCATATACCTTTCCTAGTTCACTAAAAATCATTGATTTTACTTCTCCTTTATAATTAAACTCATTTACAATATGAAAAAACATCTTATATTTCATGGGATCTTATATATATATCTTTAATGTGATACCACTTCTATGTTATAGAGATCTAACATATTTTAAATTTATTAACTATCAAAAAACATTTTACATTACTATATTTCGATGAGTTAGTCTGGAATCATCACTTTTGAGAAAAATCGGGAAAATGTTTCACCCTTTCATGAAAATATTTACCTTTCAGAAAAATATTTATATTTAATAAAAAATATCATTCCCCTTCCTCTACATTTGAGTCATAAAATTATTGGTAAACACTGAGAAATTCCCCACCATATACACCAAACTTCTTGATCATTTTCTAGATATTTCATTCCATGATACTCCTCTTTCATGGATAAATTCAACTAAACTCTTGGTATAGATTATTGAAACTCAAAAATGTCTCCACTTTCTTAGAGAATTTTCAACATACCGTCTCTAAATATTCACTAGGAACTTGAAACTGAATTTTTAAAATGTAATTCTCAACAAGTACAACTAACCTAAATGCACTGCAAGGTCACCTTCTGGTATTTTTCCCAATAATCTCACCCTTCTGGTTTATTGAAAATTATTTACCCTTTGATACCAAATTAATTATATTACTTCCATAACATTTATATACCTTTTTACATATCCTTATACTATCTGAATTCATTTTTTTATTCTAGATAGTGATCAATGGTTTACTCAACACGTACACAAATACCAAATTATCTATTCTTAGACTGTGAAATAAGATTAGAATTCCATGTTATTAAATGAGTCACTTCATTCATGAAGCAAAATTTCTTGGAAATATGCCTTCAAAATAGAACCATTTCATTTTCAATGAGAATAATGATATATCTCAATAAGTCCACTTATTGAAGCCTAATATGATACTAATTTCACCATAAAACCATTGGTTAACCTTTCATGATATATCAACATTAAATAAACATATTCCTAATATTCATATTTAAAACACCCCCTATTTCTCTACTAAACTTATTTATTATCCCCCTTTACTAGTTAATACATCTACCCATTTATCAATGAACCGAAAGGTCAATTGTTTTGGGACAAGGTTAATAACACATATCAGTATATAGTAAATAAAACACCATACCTTAGGGATTATATTTTCCATATCCATAGTTTATATGTGTAGGATTATAGTGAAATAAGTCATCAAAATACTTTAATCAATGAATTGTAACATAATTTTCCAAAAATAAAATCCACAGATCTGTGGTTTTATTTTCTTTGGATGATTAGACACATGAAAAATGAAACTTAACCATAAAAAACATCATCTTCATTTAAAACTCCAAATATAATTCATAAATCCCATTGATATTATAAAACATAAATGGATACCCTAGGGAAATAATATGTACAAGGTTGAAATAGAAATACCATTAATTGAATAACCATGGAAATAATGCATATTATGAGATTCAAAATGAATAATATGACATCACAATTAAATGATCATAAGAAAAGTGAAATGGGAAATGGATATGAAATCATAAAATCATTGAATCTTGGATTATCTAGAAATAATATAACACATGATCTCATAATTTTAATTCAAGGTAAACTCTTATTACCATCATTATAAAGTGGAAAAAGTCCCAAGTGGGATTGGGTCTACTACCTATTCCCATAAACATAATAGAAAAAAAATCTAATGGTGGATTATGATCACTCTATAATCTTGTATATAAAATCTCATGATATATAAACCATTACCCACTAGATTAGAGGGATATATAATTTCGATGACACCCATCAAAAAAATGAAAAACATGTATACTTATTTTGCATAATAGAAAGAAAAAATATATAAATAAAAAGCATAATCAAACCAATGAGAAACAAGTGGGGTTTATAATACTTATTTAGGGCATAATCGAAGGTTAAATCATAAGGATTCCCAAGAGAAGAATGAAATAAATCATTTTTAACTTTCATAATTTAAAAGGGGAAATAAATATTGAATAAGGATATCCAATATAGAAATATCATGAGAAGGATTTAGTAAAAAGGAAATAAAATTATCCACTAGGGGGATGATATATAAAATTAGTAAAGAAAATTTTAAATCATTAAACACCATATTATTTTTCCATGAAACCAAGATTGAACTAATATGGTTCACCATAAAAAACATATTTTTATAGAAGTTATTCATTTTTAAAAAAATTACAATGCAGTTTATTCATGAAATGAGAAAATAAATAAGAATGTTCTCATAAATAATGTTTATAAAAAAGTGATAATTTCATTCGGAACTTTTTTTCAATGTTTCAAAATGATGCTTCATTTTATTATTAAATCAAAGACCGCTTTTATAAGGGTATATGGAGACCCATTACATAGCCCGATGGACCATGAAACTAAATACATGTATAACCCAAGTAATAAAGAGGATAATTAATAGGGTATACATGTAAGGATCATATAAAAAATATAGGATGATCAGGAGAATCATATTTCATAAAAAATGGAGAAAATAGATAGAATGTGTAACCAATTGGTAGTTAGGGTGGTTCAAATGTTCTATTTGTGTTTTAAAAATCCATAAATGAAATAACACATTGTATGTAGAGACCCAAATCTTGAAATACATGGAAATTAAATTACTTTTGTAGAAAAATTAATACATAACAAAGACAGACACCAAAAGACCGTAATAGTTTAGTGTCTTTGGAAACTCGAAATATAATTTTCTAATCTTGGTGAAAGTTTTTCAACATCTCCCATAAAGATCTTCCCATTTTATTTTCTTACCTAAAACCTTTCTTTAATTCCTGGGTAAAATAATACATAAAAAATTGTGAGCTCAAATGCCGAGTAAGGGTAAACATAGAGAACATAAAACAATCCATAAACATTTGAATCCAAAAACATGAACATAAAATCTAAGCATTATAATCTTGAGAAAAGACATGAATCTTGTAAGTACCTAAGGCATATATCATAAGGGAACAAAAATCATAATAAAATTGCATGGTAATAAAACATGTAACTGTGGAAAACCATTAAGCAGATAATATGATTTCCAGAGTAGCCAAGGCATTGCTGCCAAGGCCATCTTAGTGGACAATGTCTCTTTCTGAATCGAGTACTCTCCTCATTCCAGTTCTATATCACTGAACCGGATTAACTTACTATTACAGCCATGTATATCTAATGAGATATAAATCTTTACCCAATGCATTGGAGGTAGATATAGGTCCCACCCATCTCATAATGACATCATTCTTACTTGTGCCACAAAATAAACTTGAAACATTCATCACAACCCAAAGAATAAAATGGGTTTCATAAACATCATCCCATCATCACATAATCAATATAAAACAACTAGATATTTCATCATAATAAAACTTAAAATCATGTAAATCATAGATAAATTATACTTGAAACATTCACATATGAAATAATATCATCTTAGATGGAAAATGGTTTTGATAAAACAATTGAAAAGAATTCTTGAAGAAAATATCCTTTCATCTACAAAATCATTTTCTTTTCACAAAATGCCATTAAATTTTTTAAAAAAAGTATTTTGTTGAAAATAGTCATAAAATATTGTAGTGTAAGCTTCATGAAAATTAGGAGTTATGAAACCGTAAAAATTTGTTCACACCGTATAAGTTAAAAATAACATTCTTCTCGTACTTTTGTCGGAAAAGTCAAAAAGTTCCTCGTATGGTAAACAAAAGAAAGATTACTTCCATAACACAAAGTAAAAGTCAAAATGGGGTAAACATGACATTAAACATATATGGAAGAATATTAAACACTTTATGAAAACAAATGTATGGGCATGGATGGAAATATAACCCCAGTAAATACTTATGTATAAGCAATCTCGAATAAAAAATGAGATTTGCAAAATTATCCCTTACCTTATGTCCGATATGATTCGCATGTATCTGAACCTCCTGTATAATGATTTAAATAATGTAATTGGCTTATTTCAGAGTCATATTCATTGTTATGGTATCATATATGGTTCAATTATGACTTTATAATACTCGTTCTTTTATAAATTCCACGTTAAAGCAACGTTGTGGGTAAAATTGTTTCATTTATTATACGTGTTTCGATTTGTTGTTCTTGATATTACTATTACGTATTGACTGATTTACATAATTCCATAATGTAAATCATTATTTATATATCATATATATTAAATAAATAAATATAAATATATAATATATATGAATGAAATGAAATACACCGTTCATGGAGACGGTAGGCCGTACGTACGCATGAACGCTGTTTTCCTTTCCTTATTGACTTGAATGGAATTAATTAGATGACATACATATATATATATGTAAATCCAGTAGAATTATTATGTCATATATTTCTTTATTACTTACTATATATACTTTATAATCATTCTTTAATTGTTAACATGGAAAATGAATCGCATCACATCGTGGAGACGATTATCCGTACGTACACACGAGCGATGATATTGTCCCCATATTTATTGAATCGAATTGGAGTGGATGATATAATATCATAGAATAAGTATGATGTTATAATAATCATATATAGTTATTCTTCACACCATTATACCCATCCATGTAAGGTGGTGTTGGAAAAACAGATTACACCACGGCGTGGAGACGATATTCCGTACGTATGCACGCGCGGTGATTTCATTTTCCGTAGGATGGATAGAAGGTGAAGTGGGGTTCTTTTAATATTTATAATAACATATAAGTATATAATTAATACTGAAGTTATTACTTTATAATGAAACAACTAAATAATAAGAAGATGAAGAAAAAAGAAACTTGAAAGAATCGTTAGAAGAGATTACCTCTTCTACGACGCACCTCCTTTAAACTTCTTTTTCGGGCACTAGAGTTGGTCTTTTGAGAAGACCAGAAACTCTATGATGTAACTATAGAGTTTTATAAGAGGAATTGGCAGGGGATGACCTAGATTCAAGGCTTAAAAGGGTGTGAAGAGAAGAGGGAAGGGGTGCCCTTTTTATAAGGGAGGAGAGGGGAACCTTAGGAAAACATAAAATATTATTTTATAATAAAGTCATATTCAGTTTTTAATAGATCAAAATTGATTTATTTCGAATATAAGGTGGGTATGGGTCGAAATCCTCTCAAACAATAGGTTTTAGAAAAGTTTAGGTTACTATTTTATCCTTATCATTCAGATTTAACTCTAAGATAAATAATTTAACTTTTACCGTGTCTTTTTGTTTTCTTACACTATATGGTTAATAAAATTACTATAACAAGCCAAAATAACCCCAATTGGTTTATTATTAATATATATATCCTTATCCAAGTCATTTTTCCGAACCATATATTTTTAAGAACAAAATAACAACTAATAATATATTATTTGTTTTAAATACTATTTTATGTCAATTTTGACACTATTTGGTACTTGATTTTTTTTGAAACTCATAACATAATTATTAGTTTGAAAAAATTTACTTAAATCCATACTAACATATCATATTAACCTATAAAATTAGTGGAACTCATAAAAAGTCTAAAATTACATTTATTTGGGTATTTATAACATCAATTATGTTAATATTTCATTAATAAGGTAATTATTGCATCATCATTGTGTCATAAATAAATTAAATTATTTAATGTATAAAAATTATAAATAAAATACCATTATGTAGGAAATCGGTTTAGCTTTCTAATTAATATATATAGTTGAATTTATCTTATGTATAACCCTATATTAAAAATGTTTTAGTTATTAAACATTGATTTTAACTATTTTAATTCTTCATTAACTAAAATAATAATAAATGTCCTAATCTAATCCATGTGGACCTAAAGGGTAGTATTTTATTCCTAAGTCTGTTTTTGGTTAATTACACTTGTCCAATATAATTAGGACATGTTTTAGGGTAATAATAATATCATTTTTACCCTTAATTACCCTATTTACTTTTAACGGTGGTAAATAAAAGTAAAAAGTTACTATTTTCCAAAAATTATATTTATCTTATTGAACCACATTTTACTCCTTGATATTAACAGTGTCTCTCGGACTTTCGAAATTTCACTCACAGAGGCGGTCAAATTATGTTTTTATGTAAATTTTCAAATTCTCCTAGGAGGTGGGTAAAAGACGGTGAGAAGTTCAATAAAATTTTCATTTATAAAATATTATTATAAAATGACTCTGATGAATTACATTTAACTTATATAGGTATTATGTATCAATTTTGACCTAAAATAAATTTAAATAAAATAAATTATAATTTAAATAAAATGTCGGTTTTTAAATAGTAACCCAGTGTTTTCACTATTCATCAGAAATTGAAAGTATTCAGAAAAATACCAACAATTCACCCTAGGCTAACTTCGATATTCTGAATCCAAAAATGAAGTTCATTTTGAAAAACAAAATTTCAAAAAGTGAGTATTAGTATTCATAACGACTAGTTTATATAATATTTTAATAACATATCGTTGTTTAGTGAAACTCGGTATTGCGTACAACACATGTTATCGTGGAAGGTCGGGATTGCGTGTAATGAAATCCAAGTCAAATATGTGTATAGTGAAAGCTCCTTTTGGTGTAGTGTACAACACAAGGCATCAATTAAAATAAAAAGAATATTTTTCATAAAATCTCGGGTTGTTATATTCTACCCCCCTTAAAAGGAATTTCACCCACGAAATTCGTCGGGGTTATAAATGGTTTACTACTCGAAAGTTTCTTTAATAGAAACCCACATCGTAAAAAGTAATACCAAAACTTATCTTTAAAAACTAAAGTATGAAATGTAATGGTTACCCAAATTAACTAATCACTGGGTTTCTACATAAGAGAACATTGCTGAAAATATGGATATGGAAGATAAATCAAACCATCATGTTCTGATGGAGAGTGGTAGAGAACATGGCTATGAAAAATCCAACAATCACAAATCCATAAATTTTTGATGATCTCAGGTACCATCTGATTCATCGGATATAAGGGCACCAGGACAACATTTTTCGTTTTCAAGATCATTTCCCTAAAGTTGAAAAATTTGAATTAGAAGAAATACTTACTTTATTTCGGTAAAATCTCACAGTTTTATTTCGTTCCTTGAAAAATTTCCACTCCATATCTTAAAGAAAAGAAGTTGAATTTTTCATTTTTTAATTTTTAGCAGATCATGTGATGGAATAATTGGTCACTCCATCTATTTTAAATAAAATGTTAGCAGAAGTTATCAAATATACATAAGTCCTTCAATGGTAAGGTTAATCGTATATGATTCCAAAAATGGACTTATACATCATCTATCATATCGCCTAATAAAACTAGTTTCTACTAACCAGGGACATCTTGTAGGCAAGTGGTAGGAAATAAAGGTCTGTGGCACTTCGGTTATGGGTTTGATTCCCACAGCCTTGTCTGACGCGACAGGTTGTCCCCCATCCTATAGGTTGTCCTTTTTCGAAAAATATAATATTATAATATTCCATCAATAATATCAAAAAAGTTCCATCCTTAAACAATACTAACTTATGTCCAACAAAATCCATTCCAATCTTTAGGCTTATCCTAAATACTTATGTCCAAGCTCATAGTATAAAGAAAACAATTACTATAAATGTCATCTGCTGATCATGTGAATAGCTTCATTTATCACCCATATATCATATGATATATCTTGTTGGTCAAATCACAAACATGTGAATACCTTAATAATGTATTCTCTTAAACAATGAATTCCCATTGAACCTTAGTGAAAACATGAATTTTGTCAAAAGTTAACTCTTTCCACATACCAAAATCCCAAAAATTCTATATACTCAAACCATAATATCACTTAGTCCTTATATCAGTCATGAGTTCATGAATACTATCAAACATCTAATTATCTTCTTATCCCTTCATTATGTGCATATCATCTACTTTCCAAAAATATCTGAATAACCTTTCATGGTTACCAGTAACATTCAACATACACTTTCAAATACTTTAGGAAAAACAACAGCGTAATAATCCTTAGATGTGTCTTTATTTCATAGAACCATTACCTATACAACATAAATCTTGATAAACATAAATCATTCCGCTACCTTATTAAACCATTGACTGAGCTTCAACAATTATTTCATATCACATATCATTTGTAGTCTCTTAATCATCATCAACATAAATACTACCCATATGACCATGCTAATTCTCTTCATGAGACTTTCCCTTAGGGCATTGGTTTGCATAATGCCCATACATTCCACATTGATAACATTTAATCAATCTTGATGTCGTTGCAATACCATTATCCTTGTCCATGGTGTTAACTGAACCTTTTTTTTTGCACTTACTTGCTTTGTGTCCTTCTTTTCCACACTGAAAGCATCTTCCAGTTCCTTTGAAACATTCTCCCTCATGCCGCTTCCCACATGATTTACATGAGGGAAAATGAACTTTCTTTCCTCTATGATCATCATTAAAATCCATTATTCTCTTATTATATGAGTTGTGATACTTACCAAAGTTGAGATTCTTGATCATATTATGAGATTTCGGATTAGGCATAATAAATATTTTTGGACTTCCAAATCCCATTTCATTTGGTTGCTCATGAAGAATATCATTCCATTGTCCATCGCATCCTCCATTATTGTGAATCTTCCTTTTTCCAGCCATTTTCTAAAACCCAAAAAGAATAGTGTGAGAGGAAAAAAACATAATCAAGGGGGATTAACTTCAATATATAACATATTAGGTTTAATTCTAATATCGTTTCCATAATTCTAGGACTATAACCTATACTTCTACTTAACCTTAGGTACATCCCTAGACATACCTTAGAAATATCTCTAGGGATCTCACTAAAGTTCTCGCATCCTAGTTTCCAAAGGTTAACTAAACTGAACCTATGATTCAAATTGTAGAGACCCAAATCTTGACATACATGGACATTACATTACTTTTGTGGAATACTTAATACATAACAAAGACAGACACCAATGGACCTTAATAGTTTTGTGTCTTTGGAAACTCAAAATATAATCTTCTAATCTCTGTGAATGTTCTTCAACATCTACCATAAAGATCTTCCCCTTTTATTTTCTTACCTAACAAATTTCTTTAAATACTGGGGAAAAGAAAACATAAAAAAGTGTTATCTAAAATTCCCAGTAAGGGTAAACATAGAGAACATAAAACAATCCATAAACATTTGAATGCAAAAACTTGAACATAAAATCTAAACATCAAAATCTTGAGCAAAGACATGAATCTTGGAAGTACATAAGTCATATATCATAAGAGAACATCAATCATGATAAAATATCATGAGAATAAAACATGTAATTGTGGAAAACCATTAAGCACATGATATGATTTCCATAGTATCCAAGGAATTGTTTCCAAAGCCATCTTAGTGGACAAAGTCCCTTTCTGAATCGAGTTCACTCCTCGTTCCAGTCCTGTATCACTGAACTGTGTTAACTTACCATTCCATCCATGTCTATCTGATGAGATATAAATCTTTACCCAATTCATTGGAGGGAGATATATGTCCACCCATATCATAATGAAATCATTCGTACTTGTGCCACAAAATAAACTTGAAAAATTCATCATAACCCAAAGAATAAAATGGGTTTCATAAAAATCATCTCATCATCACATAATACATATATAAAAAATGGATATTTCATCATAAGAAAAGTGAATCCATGTAAGTAATATATAAATTATACTTGAAACATACACATATGAAATAATTTCATCTTAGATGGAAAATGGTTTTGTTAAAACAATTGAAATGAATTCTTGAGGAAAATATCCTTTCTTCTTCAAAATCATTTTCTTTTCACAAAATGCCATGAAATTTTAAAAAAAAGTATTTTGTTGAAAATATTCATAAAATCTTGTATTGTAAGCTTCATGAAAATGAGGCGTTATGAAACCGTAAAAATCTATTCACGCCGTATAAGTTAAAAATAACATTCTTCTCGTACTTTTGTCGGAAAAGTCAAAAAGTTCCTCGTATGGTAAACAAAAGAAAGATTCCCTCCATAACACAAAGTAAAATTAAACATAGGGTAAACATGACATTAAACATATATGGAATAATATTAAACACTTTATGAAAAACATTTTATGGTCATGGATGAAAAATATAACCCCATTAAATACTTATGTATAAGTAATCTCGAATAAAAATGAGATTTGCAAAATTACCCCTTACCTTATGTCTGATATGCTTCGTATGTATCCGAACCTCCTATATAATGATTTAAATAATTTCATTGACTTATTACAGAATCATATTCAGTGTTATGATATCATATATGGTTCAATTATGACTTTATAATTCCCGTTCTTTTATAAATTCCATGTTAAAGCAGCGTTTATGGTAAAATCGTTTAATTTATCATATGTGTTTGGATTTGTTGTTCTTGATATTATTATTACTTATATAATGATTTACTTAATTCCATAATGTAAAAAATGATTTATATATCATATATATTCAGTATATATATATATAATAGATAGATGAATGAAATTAAATACACCGTTCATGGAGACGGTAGGCCGTACGTACGCATGAACGCTGTTTTCCATTCCTTATTGACTTGAATGGAATTAAGTAGATGAAATACATATATATATATATAAATACAGTAGAATTATTATGTTATATATTTCATGATTACTTACTATATATACTATATAATCATTCTTGAATTGTTAACATGGAAAATGAATCTCATCGTATCGTGGAGACGGTAATCCGTACGTAAGAACGAGCATTGATATCATTCCCATATTTATTTAATGGAATTGGAGTGGATGATATAATATAATATAATCAGTATGATGTTATAATTATCATATATATTTATTATTTACACCATTATACCCATCCAAGTAAGGTGGTGGTGGAAAAACGGATTACACCAGGGCGTGGAGACGGTATTCCGTAAGTACGCACACGCGGTGATTTCGTTTTCTGTAGGATGGATAGAAGGTAAAATGTCGTTTTTTTCATATTTATAATAAAATATAAGTATATAAGTAATAAATATGTTATTACTTTATAATTAAACCACTAAATAAGAAGAATTTTAAGAAGAAAGAAACTTGAATGAATCGTTAGAAGAGATTACCTCTTCTTCGACGAACCTCCTTTAAACGTCTTCTTAGGGAAATAGAGTTGGTATTTTGAGAAGCAAATAACCTCTATGATATAGATAGAGAGGTTTAGAAGAGGAATTGGTAGGGGTTTGTCGAAATTCAAGGCTCAAAAGGGTGTGAAGAGAAGAGGGAAGGGGTGCCCTTTTTATAAGGGAGGAGAGGGGCACCTTAGGAAAACATAAAATATTATTTTATAATAAAGTCATATTCAGTTTTTAATAGCTCCAAATTAATTTATTTAGAAGCTAAGGTGGGTATGGGTCTAAATCCTCTCAACCAATAGGTTTTAGGCAAGTTTAGGTTACTATTTTATCCTTATCATTTAGATTTAAATCTAAGTTAAATAATCTAACTTTTACCTTGTATATTTGTTTTCTTTTACTATATGGTTAATAAACTTACTATAACAAGCCAGACGAACCCCAAGTGGTTCATTATTAATATATATATCCTTATCTAAGTCATTTTTCTGGACCTTATATTTTTAGGAATAAAATAACAATTAATAATATAATATTTATTTTAAAACTATTTTATGTCAATTTTGACACTATTTGGTACATGATTTTTTTTGAAAATCATAACACCTTGATTATTTCTGAAAAAGATCACTAAATCAATAATAACATGACATATTAACCTAAAAAAGTATTGTAACTCATAAAAAGTCTAAAAGTACATTTATTTGTGTATTTATAACATCAATTTTGTTAATATTTCATTAATAAGGTAATTACTGCATCATCATTGTGTCATAAAGAAATTATATTATTTAATTTCTAAAAATTATAAATAAAACACCATTATGTAGGAAATAATTTTATCTTTCTAATGAAGATTTATAGTCGAATTTATCTTATTTATAACCATATATTTAAAATGTTTTAGTTATTAAAATTTTATTTTAACTATTTTAATTCTTCTTTAAATAAAATAATAATAAATGTCCAAATCTAATACAAGTGGATCTAAAGGGTAATATTTTTTTCCTAAGTTTTTTTTTGGTCGAATTAAACTTATCCTATAGAATTAAGACACGTGTTAGGGTAATAATAGTATCATTTTTACCCTTAATTACCCTATTTATTTTTATCCATGGTAAATAAAAGTAAAAGGTTACTATTCACCAAAAAATATTTTTATCTTATTAAACCACATTTTACTCTTTGATATTAATCATGTCTCTAGGATTTTCGAAATTCCACTCACAAAAGAGGTAAAATTATGTTTTATGTAAATTTTCAAAAAATTCTCCTAGGAGGTGGGTAAAAGACGGTGAAAAGTTCAATAAAATTTTCATATATCTAAAATTATTATAAAATGACTCCGATGAATTACATTGAACATATATAAGTATTATGTATCAATTTCGACCTAAAATAAATTTAAATAAAATATATAATTATTCAAATAAAAGTCGGTTTTTAAATGGTAACTTTGTGTTTTCACTATTCATCAAAAATTGAAAGTTTTCAGAAAAATACCAAAAATTCACCCTAGGCTAAATTCAATATTATGAATCCAAAAATGAAGTCCATTTTGAAAAAAAATCGAAAAGTGGGTATTAATATTCATAATGGCTAGTTTATATAATATTTTAATAGCAGATCGTTGTTTAGTGAAACTCAGTATTGCGTAAAACACACGCAATCATCGAAGGTTGCGATTGCGTGTAATGGAAGCCAATTCAGGGATGCATGTACTGCAAGCTCCTTTTGGTGTATCGTACAACATAAGATATCAATGAAATTAAAAAGAATACTTTTCATAAAATCTCTTGGTGTTACATTGTAAAAAATGTAATAAAATATTATTATGAAATGTTTATAATTTGGATATGATGATATAAAAGTTAACACATAATTGTGTTAAAAATTAAAAATTTTATATTTTCTAGGAAGGGAAATTATAGGCAAGGAGAGGGAACGACCATTTGATCAGATGATAATTATTCTTAGAATTTCATTTTAAAGAAGTATTAGAACTCACTAGTATATAATAGTTGAATCAAAAGAGATGTTCAAATATATAATAATGGTATAACATATGAAATATTAGATAAAACTCACAGAGAAAATTTATAACTAAATAAATAAAAATAAGTTATGAATAGACCTTTTATATTAGAGAAGACATTAATCATATCATACGAAAAGAAAACACTTGAATGGAAGTGAGGATTATATCTTCAATTGAAAATTATGATATTATAAGTCATGGGAAAATAGTTACACTATACACATAAATATTTGTTCATAATTTCAATGAATGCCTAAATTCGTGGTGTTTGAGACATAACCCTTACCTCATGTTTGAAAGAACTCATTACCTGCACATAACATCATGAATAATTAAAATAATTTATTATTTATTTAACCATGAACCTTATTCATATTAATTTAATTTTATATGGTCCTTATTTTTTATTTTGTTATATATTTTTAATATAGATTTAACTTTAACAGGTTACTCAGGGTTGTTTTATTAATATTTTTATAACACATGTAGATTATTGACCATGATAAATTGTGTTGTAAAATAACTTCATAATATCTATAATTCTATAGTAATATATCCTTTATTATTCTATTATGATAATCATTATATTACTTCAATGGTTATCCCAATATAAATCCTGATTAAGAAAGGTACCTTAATATGTACAAGGAGGCCAATGTAACTATAACCATTTCATGATAATCACACATATAAAATTCAAAATATTACTATGATGAAATAATAATGATTTCAAAAATATCATATTACATATTTAAATATCTTTTTTGAACCTACCATTTATTACGGTGATGAAAAATTGATCCCATCATTCAGTACGACGATGGTCGACACACAAAGATGATAATGTTTCATTTTTCTTAATTACTATTAGTGAAAGTATAAAATTAATATTCCTTTAATATAATAACACTTCACCATAGTAAAAAGTTTGGTGTTATCATACATTCATGTATGGAGGGGATTTTAATAGCATATAAGAATAAACAATCTTGAGAAGTTGGTGGAGATTATTACCTCCCCCATGGAATTTATCTATTCGGAAAATTCTTAAGGCTCCAAACATTTTCCATTTGGTGAGACCAAGGATTAAAAGGAGTTCAGATGATTTCAAGGGGAATAAATTTAATAGTTTTTTGTTTATATAAGTATTTAGAATTTGTTGAATAATAAATAAGTGGTGGTCTCTATTTTTATGTGAAGAAAAAGAAAATTTTCAAAAAACACAATATTTTTTCAAAAATATAACTATGTTATTCAAGAAAAAATGCTCCAAAAATTTAAAATAATGGTGGGTGTAAATAGATTAGGCCAAGACTTAGTAAAACATCCAATATTAGTCATGTTTTTTTTACTTTTTTAAACATTTGAACTATGTTAAACACCTTTTACCCTAATTTTTTCATTCCATACCAAGACCACTTTCACCCTTGGAACTAATTTTATTATCTAAAATTACAATTGAAATTAATTAGAAATTTTTAAATGAATATATAAAATTTTAAAATATTCTTATAAAATAAAATTTTCTTTAGTTATAGAGGTTAATTTCATTATTTGTGTAAATAATGCGTAAAACCCGTTTTAAGAAAAAAACTCTATTTTAATAATATGATTTATGATTAGGATAAATGTATCATTGTTTTTTATTCAATTGAAATTGAGATTATTATTACTATTAAATAGGTATTTAATTAATAATAATAAATGTTTAAAACCGAATTCCACTATATAATTATTTTATTAAAATAAACAGATGATAAAAATGTTGATAAAACAATAATTAAATTTTATACGATGTTATGCTAGGGATATATATATATATAAACATATTATTTTAAAATAATTAATTTTAATTTAAAAAAATAATGTTTTTCTATAAATTTGGTTTGAAAGCCTTCATGTAATTCTTGTATAATAGTTTAATAAAAGCGATAGTATTAATAAAATTAGTATTTCTCGCTATTTACCTAAAACAATATTTTAAGAAAACATAAAAAACTATATAATGTTAATATTTTAAAAATATATTAAAAATATAATTAATATTTTCAAATTAATATCCTACTATTTATAGTTTTCATTTTTAATGAAACAATTTAAATATTGTGAAAAATTATTCTTAAATGGAAATGACTTTTGGTATAACATCTATTATTTTTCCTACAAATTACAAATTGTTATAATATTAAATAAATATTAATGAAATAAATATATATTGTTATTATTTATTCATTATGAACATTTTTCATAGAAATAAATCACTAATTGTTATAAAGGAAATTTTTTAATCATATGAAGAATTTAGAAAAACTGATTTTTCAAAAATCATAAAAATTCATCATATAACTATACAGATAAATATTTTATTACATATTGATATAATACTTATATATAATTAAATAAACCCATAATATCTCTGAATAAGACCTAAGTATCAGATAATATCATATGTTAGATTCTAGTGGTTGTTCTGCTAGCATAGAAATTATTGTAATATCTATGAGCTTTAATGTTTCTCATGCATAGTTTCACTCAAACCATAATTTATCATGATTAAGTTGTGACCGATCAAGGGAAAACCATAAATAATATAACACTTATTCAAGGACAGAAAAATAGGATTCATAAGGTGGATTCTTTCTTTCATATTTCATTTATTCATTCTTTAGTTATTTATTTTTTATATGCTTACATCAATTTACAATTCCAAATTTGATAGTTATGTTTTAACATAAATATTTAATGTTATAAATAGATCTATATTTTTTAAATTTTATTTTGATATATTGTTTGAATCAAATCGCCTAATTTATTATTCGTTTAAGTAAAAAATAATGTTAAATATTTGGTCATTACATTATCCCCCCTTAAATAAATTTCATCCTCCCAATTTAATTTATTAATTACTAATGAATATAACAAGGGGTATCTATATGGTTACCTGATAATTAATTTTTATAAAGGGGAAAATCACATCTATTAACTTATAATAAGCACAAACACTATATTTTGTTCCTCGTAACTATTTGAGTAAAATACATCTCATGGTTTGATTTTAATACCTATTTTATTTTTTATTCGATCACAATTAGAATTTTAGTTAATTATTATTTGAAATATTTCTTGAGATATTAAATGTCATTCCATTTTTTATTATATATAAACCAGACACACGTATATTTCAACCCTCAGGATTTTTCCATATGGTGGTTCTGGTGGAATGTTGAGGTCAAATGATTTAGTCGATTGAGAAATTTGCACAACCTTATAATGCTTATTGAGATTCACATTTTTTACCCTCCCAATCCATTCATGAGTTTACACTAATACCATATAATCCTATACCCCCTCCAAATTATCCCTTGTAATTCCCTGACTCAAACCACTGAGTATCAGTTGGAGTGACACATGACCTCAAGTGTGCCCCCATATGCAAGATGCTAACAACTAGCAGTGAGAGTTCGAACCCTATTATTAGGTAGACTATACCCTTAGTATTATATCCTTGACCTAATAACATAAAAATATATAAAAACAAACCATATTTAATTGGGAATAAGAATAGAACATCCCAATGTGATATCAAATGGCACATATATCATACAAATAAAATATTTTTCCCAATGTTCCAATCCAAAAAATAGTATAAACAGTGTAAATAAAGAAATAAAATACTATGAAATCTACTAGAGTATATCATAGTACCAATCCATGGTCCATGATCCTCTTCTCAACCATATACCAGCGTCCCCTTTCCCTTATCTGGATCCGAATACATAAATTATGAAAACACATCGATATTTACGCATAGGGAATGGGTAAGAAAACACAGTAGGACACCACCAATGTGTTCTTAAAATGATTTCACATGAATAAGAGTTTATATCATGATAATAAATCAGATCACACTTAATAAAAAAACAAAATGATCATCCATATTCTAACCAATCCACCATGATCCAATATGATACCATCTTCTACTCCATGTTGTAATAACATCTGAGTGGTCATGGAAACGTTACAAATATCAGAGCTAGCCTCAACACAACTTAATTGTTTCATAGATTCAAGGATACTATGTTTATAAATAGTATTCCATCATTCCATGTCATTATATCTTTGTTAGGAACTCATAGACAACCATGCCCCTTATTTCCTCATGGTTTGGAACTTATATAACCATAATTCCCCCAACTCAAGCATCACTAGGCCATCATACCTCATTTTCAATAAAAGTATTTTCCTCATGTAACATGACAGACTTATGCAGGCTCCAACTGAAGGGCCAATGAGTCACTATGGGTCAACCTATTACTTCTGTACTATGCGTAGAAGAAGAATACATCATATACCAAGTATAACTCATTCCAATGTGAAGAAACATATTTTGGAATACAAAACATTTCATAAGTTCAAAATAATAGCCAAAAGACGTACAAATGTTATCGAAAACAACATTGTAAAAATAATATTGATACAAAATATCATTCAATGATATCTATTATATTCATATACTCTAAATTGGAAGTAACACCAAAACTCGTGATTTTTTATGTTAATGAAAACGATGTCAAGAGAATCATCACCCATACCATGTTCTCGCACTAACTAAAAAAATATCTCATTCCATGAACTCAAAAAAATGGTTCCATTCCAAAAAGATAATTTTTCTTAATTTAGGTGAAGAAAAAGAAAAATCTAAGGTTTAAAACAGTTCTTACCCAATGTCAAATTTACACAAAATGGTAATCTTCAATCTTATTTAAAATAAGTATAATTTTTTGACTCAAGGACATTAAAAGGAAAAGTTTTTTTAGGCTATCAGAATTATGAATCAGTGAGAACAACCATGTGATATGATCATTCAAGATAGAAAGATGAAATTCAACTAAAAAAGTATAATGTGTCCCTATAAAGAGCACACTAAATCTAGATAAATTAGAAACACTAATAATAGAGAATGAACTAAGACCATAAATTATCTTAGGGGATATCAATGCAAACAAGGAAGAAAACTGAGCTCGATAGAAGGCTGAAAATCCACTCTACCTCATATCTAAATGATCTGGCTAATCTTCAGCAATGAAACAGAAGATTAATCAAGTGGTTTAATCGATGGAAAACTAGTGAAAAGGCACGTAGTCATTTTTTTAACATTAAAACATGGTTTGATGACCAATCATGGAACATTTATGGATATCCAAGGAGGGAAGAGATAAATCCATACATTATGATAAAGCCTAATCATAACCATTACCTACACCATCGCATATCGATGTTCTTTGTGTCCACAAACTCGAAAATAGAATAACTTCGGTCTACAACGTGTTTCAATCACACATGATATTTAATTCTCACTACACCCTCCAAAATAGGCATAGTGGGGAAATACAATATAATGATGAATGTAGTCCCTTTCATGTGTCATGGCTTGGAAATGATGTCCACCAATTCCATCATTCACTGAGGAAGACTCTAGGTCCACCACGACCTGAACTCAGTTATAGTGTTTCTCCTTTTAGATTGAAAAAACTAGGTATTCTGCCTCTATAAGAAACTCTAGGATCTCATGAAATTAACCATGAATGTTTGAACTTAATAAATAAATAGAGAATGTAGAAATTGGGTATTTCATATTTGATAGACAAAAGATTAGTGAATTTCTGATCTCCCCCATTATGGACCTCTCATCCTTGAGAAGTGTCTCTAACTATTCTATTCCAATAACTTAGGCTATAATGCACATATTAATAATATTCCCTATAATGTGTCCTCTTAGATCTTCCCATGAATAGATAGTATATACAATATCAATAAAATATTATCTATGTGTACATTATTTATTTGGTCTATAATATGTATTTGGTACACAATGTAAGATGCATCTACTGCCAACTCACAATCCTTACAATAGATTACATTCATTGTATTATTCACATGATTCCATAGTTGAGGTAAATGAAACTAATTTTGCATATAACAGTATTGATAATGATTATTAAGATGGTACACCATTTTACAAACTATATTGATGATCTTAAAGGGTCTAAAATAAAATGGTTTTATATTTCCCTATATTTTCAAATGTCAGTGGCCAAACAAAGGATTCACACTCAGAGAAACCCAGTATCCTATAGAAGAGTCAAAATGTATTATCCTACATTATAAATAATATATATTCCTACTATTAGATATTATAAAACACTTTTAAATCTGTTTTACTCTCTCAGAGTTCTCTTGTACCAAATCAGTCATGACAATAACTACCTCACCAGCCTCGTGCGAATAAACCAGTTAATAATAAGGCTTACCATAATGATCCTCAAAATAAAAAAATCTAATAAAAATCCTATAAAATGTTGATTCATGTTAATGAAAACATGTTGAGTTGATCATACCAAGATACACTGAATTCTAGAATGCATTCTGCGAGAATATACTCTAATATTTTAATTGTCCACTCAATCTTTCTTATTTTATATAGATGTTACATTGTGCTCAATATTAGATGACTACGTAAGTAACTATGCAAGATCCACCATGACCACCATATAAAATGTGAATCTCTTTGAAATACGATTACAAAGGGAACTTCATGTAATAATACTATCCCAAGGACAATGATAATTCCCAGACCGTCTACAATGTGAGTATCAAATATCAGTAAGAAATGAGTATCGTTTATAATATGATAAAAAATCATGAAAACAGTGTCATAAAATCATGGGGTATGTTGGGTCCTAAAAATTCCAAATTTATGAAGTAAATTATTTCAAGAATATAAAAGGGTAGAAATAAAACATGTATGAATATTGATGAAAATATTTTAAGGGATAAGACCATGAATAACAAATGGCATTACCGACCTCTGCTCTGCATAGTGTTCTGCCATTTCGGGAAGTATCCATGAATGAAATAGATCACGAAATGATGTGGTAGCTCTTGTTCACATAAAAAAATTTCATTTGCAATGATGATGCAGTGATTTCTTATCCCCAAGTGATGACCCCATTCATGAATGGAGTCCATTCTTACTATGTTTATCTCGGGCCAAAGCACCTTCTATGGGATCTTGTAATAGAAGCCCCATGGTTCATCACAGATGACTGGACATACCAGTATTTGGTCCATCCCGTATTCTATAAATATACGCCAATAAAGACTGAAGAGGGGGGACACATAAGGAGACAAGATATGAGGCTACGTAATAATTGAAGCTCCCCATCGATTCCTAGTAGGTAAAAATCCACCACATATATTAAAGAAGAATTTAATAAATCAATTGGCGATATATGAACTAAAACTACCTTCACGGAATATCTCTCATATCATAATGGATATACCCTTTGTAGACATGCATCCCACATATCAATATGTTATGTGGGCAGAACCCTTCACCGGATAGAGAAATTCAATGCAGAAGGAAATCAGTCTCACATAGCACAACACAACATGAATGGTCCCCTCACCTATGTAGAAACATGATATGTGGAGGGAACTATATCTCACAATAACGAAAGATATATAGAATGGGTCATCTAGGGCATTATACCCTCCAGATCCCATCACTCCATTCTGTCGTGTGATCATCCCTCATGTTTTCCCCTCAATGAACCACCAATCAGATGGTAGCCGGATAAGGCCTCTTTCAAAGCCACATGACCTATCTGATAAAATCATTAGGAACATCAGTGTGACCTCTTGAGTTTATAAACCCATGGTAAGAATATTTTCATGGGTTACCTCTACAATAAAGAAGACCCTCAGAATATCCTCAGGTTTACATATATGTGGTAACCTGGGTTCAGACCATTGGAAGCTCACACGAACCTCCCCATTCTAGGGATTGAGAGGGGGGAACCAATTTCCATTTCCCTACGATGTGGAATAGTGTTGGACATTCCTCTACCTCTTATAATTAATTTTAGGTAACTCCTCTTGTGGTAATCCCCTAGCCTTTATTGCTGGTGGAAACACATTTTATCCTCTTCGCCTCCACCAAGGATGAATCTGTATACATAAAAACATTTGACTATCTCAGTTACAAAAATAAAAGAGGAAATAGGAAAAATAAACACCTTGTCAATCTACCTTTAGTCTCCATCACCATCCATAAGTGGATAGAGTGGGTTGTGTGATCTTCATATCTACTGATTCCTCTTGTTTCTCACACCGAGCATGACTCATGTCAGTTTAGAGGTTATCGGAGATCATGACGTCTTCTCTATCCCAAACCCCAATGGGACTCCCCTATTGTATAATACCCAATAATATCCCCTAAAATGGGAATCTTTTATGGTATAATCCCCAATCATATCTTCTCAAAATTGCGTTCTCCGTATATTTAAGTCCCAACTTGAAACCTCAAATGGGCCACTTCCATGCATAAGACTAAAACCCATCAAACTTTGTGGGAATTGATTCTTAACTAACTTAGATATGAAGGAATCCTCGCTCAGGTCCAAACACACCACCCAAAATCCTCCCTAATGTTTATAAAGACACATCCTTAGTAGGTTCATATCGACCTAGGAGACCATATCTCCCCCGGGTCCTTTGGGCCAACACAGTATAATTCCCACAAAATATTTTTCCAGTAATCTTTTTCCTGGGTTTCCTTTCCATATGATGTTAAACATCATGGTTTGTTCCTTTTCACATTACCTTAAAAGGTGAAGTGACCTATTAAATAGTACTAAACTATATAGGTTTGGATTCCTCTCATGAGGATACGTAGTAATCCCTTCTTATGGGTTTGATCTTGACATAAAGATAAATTTTTTCTCCCTTAATGAAATCAAACTTAAAAGAACCTCACCAAATGGTTTAAAACTAGATTCACCCTAACGCATGACCAATGAATATTTAGTCAACCCATGAAAGGGTACTATTATAGGAGAACCTTGGATGCATACATATGATTCTAAACCTATGCATATTTAAAATCTACTATTACCTTGGGATAATCCATGTATGCATACTTCGGAATGAACCAATGATTAATGAACACATTTTAAATATATAAGAGAGTCCCATAAAAGAAAATAGATCCCACCAAAAGGGTTTAATGATCCCAACATTCCATCCAATCAAATAATGTTATTTCATAAGTTTCATTACACAAGTTACCAAAGGTTAACCGTCCTTTGGACAATAGGTCCATGAATCATAAATATGAGAGCCATTGGGATATTCCAGATCCATGAAAAACCCATTAGGAGACTGTTCGAGGACCTTGTACTCGAAATAAACAATTTATCACCATTTAACCACTTACAATAAACTATTCAAGAACAAATGATACTTTGAATAAAATAAAATGGAGAACCCACTATGAAATCATTTAACTTTGACATCTTGTTCAGAAGATAAAAATTATAGACTGACCAATTCTTGTCAGAACATTTCATTTTGGTAATATTATTCAACACCACATCTTCATCAAAAAAACAATGAACCCAGTGTGAATCCTTTTTCATGGTGGTGCTTTTATCTAATGTTAGACCCCTTTCAAATTTTAAAAGGAAGAGGGCCAAAAAAAAACATGAACTATGTATGTGGTTATAAGAAGCTACTTTGACAATGTTTTTTGTTTGTACTTGTCACATATATTGAAGGAAATCCTTACCAGAACTCTCTTCAATCCAATGGCATCTTAGAAGTTTTCAACCACTGCACCAGCTGGGTTCTCATCCAAACCACAGATTCCATCACCAACACAACATCTTCAATGCAGGGTTTCAAATGTACTGGTTAGTGAGTACCACCGGAAGGATACTCTCCCCACCCTAGAAGAATCTAGTTTGGCCCTCTAGTCCATGATTCCTTGCCATATATATACCTAAAAATGATTGAATGTATAGAACTAGATGGTTCTATAAGCCTTCTCCAATAGTTTTAGGAGCCTGTTCCTGGAACGTGAAACTGAATTCCTCCCTTACCATAGGCAGGCTGAAGAAGTCATCACAATTAATTCATCCTATCATCACTGGGGTCCCACCCAAGAACCCATAAAGGAAATCATATCTACCAATGTTGTGTGGCCCCACATCCTCACCATGAATAGGATACATTCCCTCGGGCCTCATTGAAAGTCAAATGGACTCCACATTTCTAGGGTAGACCACAAAGGGTGGCCACTAGAAAATGAGGAATATTCCATCACCCCCATTCTTGATGAAGACACCTGCCCTAAAAGTATAGTGTCACACTACATGAAAATTTATACTCCTGATCCATCTTATGAATCCCATCAGTCAAATATGAAAGAAGATTACGATAAAAAGGAAATTCCTACTACTTCTTGATAAGACTGCCATGAAAATAGGGTGAAAAAATATAGGTAGGTTCATATCCCTACATACTCACAAAAATTCCATCCTCCAAATAGGTTGGAATCCAACTATGGGTATATGAAAATTCTAGCTAATACAAAAAAAACTCGTCCACTAAATAAGGAGGGAACCTATAGGCAGACGTATATCCCTACCAATGCATAAGAATCCCATCATAAAAATGAGATGGAAACCAAATACATACAAAAGAAACTTTCTATGAATGAATATTAATCCCATCAGTCCAATAAAATGTAATGAAATGAGAGGGAAATTATTTCGGATGCATATCACTCCCATCAGTAAAATACAAGGGCAACCAATGAGCAGACACACATCCCCACTCACATGTATGAAGCCCACCAGTCCAATACGAAGGAAATTGTAGAAAAAAACTAGCATGTCCTAGTTGTAAATCTAGAGTAGACTCATATATATACCCCCACATAGAAAAACAATAAGTACACTCTAGAAAAAAAGGAAGGATTAGAGAAGACTCAAATTCTTGTTCTAAAATTGGAATAGGAATATATAATTCTTCCTTCCAAGGAAATCTATAAACACATCCTAGAAATTTTGGGGGATAATATATCAATCCCAGACCATATCATATATAATTCTCAAAATATAACCATGTCTTTGATAATAGAAAGGATTATTTCCCACAACCCAACATCCCCAAGTGGACTTATTGATCCACACAATGTGGTGGTCACTTCAGAGAATATATGTATCCCTACTCTTGTCTAAGTGGGTTGTTGGCAATATTATGCAATGAATGTACAATAAGATTATGCATAAATACCCATTCCAACTAGGGGACACCAGTCCACTTCGATGGAACCTCCACGGTAGGAAAATATTCTCTCCATAACTCAGGAATATATTTGGCATGTCCTAGCAACACCATAAGATCCACTCGAATATGCGCACGTATATAAAGGTCTTCACCAACACCAAGAGGCCCCAGTCACCCACAAGAGAGCACCCAATAATAAATTGTGCCAAAGGAAACTGGAATATGAAGAGAAAATCCATGGCCTTTCTATATTGAAAGATAAAGTTCATGATTTCATCAAACACCAATAAATGGTAGATTATGATCTTTTTGACTGATTACTATATTGTGGAAGTGGTAATAGAAGTTGTGAAGGTCCTCCCCAAAACCTTATTACCAGTAGATTTGAAGGTCCACTCCAGATAACATCGCAAAAATGATTCCTTCATGGACAAAAACCGAACAATTAAGTGATATTATCTCCTAATGAGTTTCACAGTAGCCCTCCTCAAGGCTAGAAGATCAAAAAATAAGAATGTCCTCCCATTACAGTTGTTTGTTTTAAAATTTCTCCCTAGGGTATAATTTACAAAAATATCCATATAGTCAGGCATCAATCTATGTTGGTTGTCCTCACCATGGTAGAATGTGATATGAAGGTCCTCCCTATAGTGACATGTCATTTCAACAAGAAGTTCCTCCCATTTCATTCATTACCCCTGAAGTTCCTCTCTAGGATATACTCTATAGAAATTCTCCTTGTAGTCAGGAATCAAGCTATGATGGTAGTTCTCACCATCTCTCCATGAACTTTGAGGGTCCTCCATATAGTGACATATCATTTCAGTAAGAAGGTCTTCCTCTTACTATCGTCGTCCCTAAAGGTCCTCCCTAGAGTAAACACTACATAAATTATCACTATGGTCGGGAATCAAGATATGATGGTAGTTCTTTCCATTGTAGCACCCGCTGCGAAGGTCCTCCCCAAAGAAACACTTCATGTCAGTAGGAAAATTCTACCCTTTCAAGGTAAAAAAAATCCATCATAGGATAACACACTTAGAAATATGGGGCCATACATGTTAGATACCCTATAAATAATAATTGATATCCTTTCTCTACAAAGAGACAACCTAGCGACACACTCTTCCTCTTGTACACCCCAGAACAATTCACATACCAATGGCACCCCTACTAACCCCACTACTTATAAAAAAATATTGGAGAAGTTTCCATGATGGGATGAACAAGTAGGTGAGTCTACGAAGGATGAAGAAAAGGATATGTTGTTCGTGGGAAGACAATTGTACAGGGATTATATACCCATTAGGTTTTGGAACCCAGCCCCTTCAAATTTGATATACCCATGGAATTTTCAGAATAATACATACCTAACATTCATCTTAATATTAGGTTGACTATCCACCACATAAAATATTTTTTTACCAAAAAATTGGTATATAGACCATGTCAAAAAATTTGGAGATCATTTTCTTTAAATTAACTTTGAAGACATTCTGTCCACATAGAAACTACAATCAAAGAGGTGGCAGAATGATCTTTAACTGGATTGCTTCAATGCAGTATATAAGTTGTGTCATATAATTATCGATGCCCTTCCTAGTGTTCATATATAGAGATGGGGGGATCATAGAACTTTACATTTCACCCCATGCCCTATCCATTAGAACTCACTGGAGAGGACTTACGGTAATGTCATTATCCCAAGGTGAATATCAGCAAAATCCATCATTCATGAAATGCATTATGATAAAAATGAATCGGCAATGAATAAGTCACAAAAGTGAAAATACTGAATTGATAAATCCATCGAAAAACTCTTGATCTCAGAATCTAAAAACACCTATTAGGATTCTGTATTAATTGGTAAAAATCACCAAGCACTGCTAATGTCTTCAAAAGAAAATGGTTCGTGTGAAGACCCGCCATTATATCCGACTCACACTAGAACAAGGATTTCAGATATCTAGAGGGTGGTGATAGTAGTAGCAGTTATTGTAGTACATGATCAGCCCTAGCCCGAAAGGATAGAGGTAAGTTTAATATAGATTGACCCCATAATATCATGAAGTCTGAGCTGATGCACAACAAAAATAGTACGAGTACAATCTCAGCCCGTAGGGCTGGGAGAAATTTTAACTCAACCTCCCCTGAATAGAAATCAGTCTTTTCATGTTTAAGAGGATGATAGGGAATAAGGACTCTCATAATATCTTGTATCACAACTCATTTCCCCTAGAAGGGAGGTGTACAAAAATGATTCATAAAGGATCTCTCTAAGTTACCCTTTACCACGAATTTTGAAAAGGATCCCGAAAATGAAGGGAGATTTCTAGCAAAGGATTCAAACTTCTCTCCTTCCATTAATTTGAAGTTTTTATTCCTATAATGTGGGATGAATTGGTGAAAATAATGGACCTAAATCTTATAGATGGCTCTGAAAATGATGCTTATCTAGAAGAAGATGAGGTTTGTTTTTCCTGAAATTCAATCTACAGTAAGAACAAAGCTGTGCCTACCCGGAACTATAGAATTTCCCTAAATATGGGTTCTCCCTAGATCAATCCTATGTTTCCTCCCCCATAAATACCTACCCTATAAAAGAATGAAATCTAATTTTTATTTGACCTAACTCCTCCTCTTGATGAGAACGATTCCCTTATGGTCGAACAAAGATTCACTCAGCAAGAAAAAGACATGAAATAGTTAATATGAATCAATGTTGTGTTTCTACGAGGTAGTCATCCTACTAAATATTCTCCCTAGTCAGATCATCAAGTGAACTTCAAGAACACATACCTTAGTAGTAAGGATTCATCCCTACAATTGAAGAAAGGCTAAGATATCTGCCAAAATATGAACTGGGACTATCTGTTCACCTAGACCCAATTGTGGATAGATATCACAATTTCACACCATTAATAATACAAACAGAATGGGTTTAATAAAATCCTAAAAATATGTCCCCATTTGGATATCCACCTCAACTAATTGTAGAACCAACATGTCAGATCATGCCACTCACTGCACCAGTCCAAGTTCAACTTCAAAGAAACACTCATCAAGGAATTTTCGACACCATTGAGTTATTAGAAGCTGATTGGAAGCTGTGGAGAAGTGGTGTGCCACATTATAGCCAAAAAACCTTACCCTAATTGGGTGAGTGACACCCCACCTCTGCCAAACTTTTAGAGTCATATCTTCCTAATATTCAACTGATCCAGTGATCCAAAAAAACATTTGAACCACTTTTCATCCCATTTTTATCCCATGATGGGGACTATATAGAAACCAAAAGCATTGAAAATCAGATGGTTCCTGTGAACCATGTATGGGCTATCCTTTGGGGGTACACCCATTTTACCACTTGTTATATGACAGGATGGGAGGAACTTTGTTGGTAGTTCCACTTCCAATTTATCTCAACACTACATAATACTACACTCAGTGAACTCTCAATCTAAAAATAGTGAGAGAATGATAATGTCTTGGACGTTAGCGCCTAATGGAAGGGGTTGAAATATTCCCTAAATCAGCCTCTCCCTTAGGAGGATATACTCACTCCATGCATCAATAACCTCTATGATGAGATGAGAACACCACTCATCCTAGTGAAATATAAAAGTGGGTTCTAGGATTTCATTTCCATTACAAAATGAAAGGAATAATTCATACACTTGTGATAGTTCAACTCTATGATAACCCCAACAGTCAAGGAGAAAAGGTTGGTAAAGGAGTAGGAAACATATAATCCATCCCCCTATGCCTGCTCTAGCTCCCATTTCTTCACCATATCATCAAACACCCCATTGGCATTAATAGTGAACCCCCTGCCATAATTGGATGATAAGAGGTGTCCTAGACAGAACCAATTTGAGGAATAATGTAAGAATGATTACTCGTTATGAGATGATCAATTCTTTGGATATGTTAAGCGTATATGGACTATGATTTAATACATCTAATAGAGACAAAAAGGTTTGATGAGGTGGGTATTGATGATTGGATATATTATTTCCCCCTTCACTATATAGTGGGAAACACCATTCAGTAATGTTTCATCTTCAAAGACCTCCAACAGAAAATTATATATTCCATGCAATTAAATATTGGACTATTGCCAACATAAGTGGTGTATGATTCCACTACTTAGCCTAAGGAAGTATGATAGTGGAAATAAGTTCTTATTACAATGGAACACAAGTTTTATAGTCAGACGACAAAGATGATGATCAAATGATATCAGGAAATACACTAAGCATAGTTGAAAAAATCAGCTATTATCCCATCTATTTCCCCTTCAAAATAGTTGATGACATCGAATCTGTAATCCTCTAAAGGCCGACCCTCCAAAAAGTAGCCTAGCAAGAAGGATAGAGAGAAAGCGCAGGAGTAAAAATGTACACCAAGGAAAAAAAATTAATTGACACTCTCAAATTTTATTCCCTCATATCTAAAAGTTTGAGCACAACCCCACCATAATGGAACCACTAGAAATGGTCACCTGTGAGGAGTAATCCTCAGACGAGGAGTTGATTTTTTATTTAATTAACATCATTCACATAATGTTTCCCTTATATAATGATGATAATGAATGGGAAACAATGTTCACCACAACTGATTGGGGAACTGGATGAATGGGCTACAAGAGATGAGGATATCAGGGAAGATGTAGCCATAGAAGGAGATAAACTTCTAGTCGCACCACTTCTAGGACTGTCAATGTTTCAAAACCTCATGAAATATCCCTTCACTGGGTCCAACGTGAATAGTAAGTCAATTCTACATTTACAAGAAGAAACTCTGACTTTATCACTCTGGAATATCAATCGAGATAAGAACAGGTTTCATATCTCCCTTAGTGAGTATGCTTACCTGGCTGACCCAACCCACCAAGGATGGGGGTTCCTCTGGAACATGTCCCAAGGGCCAATCCATCTACATCAAATGTTGAAGACCCCAAAGGTCCTATGAAACAGAATAAACACACTAAAGAGTGTAGGACTTTATACCATAAATATGTCATTCTAAACAGTTAGGCTCGGTACCATCGAAACTATCAATTCATGATTCCATGAAATTGTCAAAAAACCTTAGGTAAGAACTCAAAGAAGCTTTTCTAATCCTCTACGAGTTTTCAAATGAAGTGGGTGTTGTCGAGGTCCATCCAAATGAGACCAATTCTATAAAATTCTACGTGGTTATCTCTTTTAAAATCAATATGAAGATTCTGTTATACAAGGGAACAATAGAACCTTTTACATGTCTGACAGGACACACAGTGTTGATGTCCAGAAAGTTTTCATTGATAATGGATTTGGAGTTAATTTAATTCTAATAAGATAACTTCTCCAGCTATTCTATGATGAAAATAACCTAGCACATTCCTCCTTAACATTGAAATGAAAGGAAAAAATCAATCATAATCCATTAGGCCAAATCAAGTTCAAGGAAAATTTTAGAGACCTCATAGCCGACTCATAATTTCTTAGGGTTCAACAGAACAAAACTTTCAATGTCCTTCTTAGAAGACCCTTTTTGCATCAAAAGATAGAAATACCCTCAAAAAACCAATGAAGAAAATACTACATAAATGAATAATTGGGTTGTTCCACATTTATAAGGCCCCTTTTTAATCTCACAATTCACATTATATCGACAAAAGATTCTTTTTGGGGAAATGGAAACAACCCTTGGTTGATGGTTTTGAACGGGTCACGACCCCAAATGATATGAAAATGATCCCGAAAAACCCATTCAGAAATATTGACAAATATTATATCCTACCTATCGACCAGATTGAGAATATGATCCATATCCAGTCATATATTTGTAAATATTCATGATTTCAGTCACGGCCTTTGATTACACAACTGCAGAAAATTTTATGACTCCATAAACAGTGGTGAAAGCTCAGGTGAAAGTAAATTTAGTCTATCATTAGAGATCCAAAAAATCTATGCCTCACCTAATAAGGAAGAAGAATACTTATTTCCATGAAAATTTGATGAATACAATCCTCTTTCCCTCACTCCATCCTCTCAAGAGTTTCAAAAACTTCCCCTCATATCGGCTGGATCAGACGAAGTCATTTCATCTATTAAATCCCAAGATATCAACTTCTCTCTCAACTCTATAGAACTCATCCCAAGACCTGATTCACCATCATAACTATAAGAAGAATATAAATAGGGGAATAGGAAGGAGACAAATCTAAACTTAGGGACACCCCTCTAGCATTTGAGAAGGGAATCCCTACCATCATTGATGAAACTAGAGTAATAAATTGGTGTACTGAGGAAGATCCACAACACACCTTGAATAGTAAGGAAACGAATTCATATGTACATGAGGTATATACCTCCTATTTAAGGCATAATTGAGATATATTTTCTCAAAACTAAACATAAATTATAGGCCTCCATCCTAAGGAGCACACTCACCAACTATGCCTGCCAAAGCACCATCGTGTCTATAAACAAATAGCCAGAAGGATGTACCTGAAACTGGATTCCAAAATTGAGGATGAATTTGAATATCTATTGAGATCCAACATAATTTCAGAGGTTCAACAACCATTGTGGCTAGGGAACATAGTGCCCATCAAAATGAAGAACTGGAAGTTTAGAGTCTGTATCAATTTTAGAGTTCTCAACCGGAACTTCCCAAAGGATGATTTCGTAGTCCCGATCATGGAACTCTTAATCAATGTAAGAGATGGATACTAAGATATTTTCTTCATGGATGGATATTTATGATATAACCAAATATCAATGACCCAAGAAGATTAAGAATAAACTACTTTAAAGGCCCACCAGGGAGTGTTTTTTATCAGGTAATATCCTTTGGTTTGAAGAATGTTAGTGCTACATACAAACGCAACATGCATTTCATATTCAAACCCTTCATGGATTTTTTAATTCTACGTTTCTGACCCTGTGATTAAATATAAAAAACTCTTGGACTACCTGTTACATATTGAAACCATATTCAACAAACTATGGAAAAAATCCTTAAAATGAAGCCCTAGAAATGTCCTTTCAGAATCACCGTTTGGAATTTTCATGGCTTCGTCTTATACCATCAGGGCAGAAAAGTCGACCCCAATAAGAAAAATTATATCCTTGGTATGTGGCCTCCTAAAAACATCATAAAGTTTATATGACATCAGGAATAATTAGCGAACATATGGAGCTTCATAGCCAATCATTTCATTAAAAGATTTCCCATCAACAGGTTGATGAAAAAAGGGATTACATATTAGTGGACTGATGATTGTCAAGAATAATTTGAATGTATCAAGAAATACATATTGAACCTTCTATTTATAGTTATTCCTATATAATAAAGACCACTCATCTTGTATGTGACAACCTCAGAGTGATCACTAGGTTCTTTCATCATATAGAAGAATGACGTTGATAATGAAAATAGCATATATTATCTCAACATAACCATGATTGATGTTGAGACATTGTATTCATATATCGAGAATAGATGTTTGGTGCTTATCTTTGAATCCCATAAATTGGGACATAATCCACAGATACACAAGATTTATTTGGTCTCTCATAGTAACCCACTCAAATAATTCCTCAGTCATCCTTTGTTGATAGGATTTGTTACATGATGGGAGGTCATTCTATAGTAGTTTGGAAATATGTTTGTATCTTAGAAACCTATCATAGGTCTGGAATTAGAATATTTTATGGAATAGAAACCCTAGATAGAAATGAATTCATTGGATACTAAACTACCTAAGGAAGATGATTTCTCTATTCAAGAGGACCCCTAGGTATGGGAGATACTTTTTCATGGGGCATCTAGAAGCCCAAAAGGGAATAGAATAGAAGACCACAAGATAAAAAACGTGCAGCTGGGAGTCATGATCATATCTCCAGCAATGTCATTCCTACCTTACCCATTCCTATTATTAAATGGGTGTATGAAAATTAATGCAAAATATCAAGATCTCATTGTAGGTCTAGAGATGGAACTTCAAGTATATTTTACAAAAATTAAGATAAAATGGGATTTAGAACTAGTCATAAAGTAGGTTAATAGTGATTACACAATCAAAAAGTTAGAGTTAATCCCCTACTAAATAACATTAATGGAAGAATTCTCTTCGGAACAGACACTGACTCATGTCCCATAGTAGTAAAATACCAAATCCAATTCCTTGGTTATTGAAGCGACAACCCTAGACGATCCCTAGTGGGATGAAATAGTCATCATCATTTCACACCACCAGATGGAATCACCTTTCATTCAAGCCTACACAAAAGTGATCGATGAGATTAGTCCCCTCCCCAAATAGTGTGTTCTTACCACCGACTAGCTATCACACATTACAAACTGGTTTCAAAATAGAGAAATCCCACTAGAAAGAGTTGAGATAGCGAAAATATAAAGATGAGAAATTAACTCCATTCTCTATGATGGAATGATCCAAAAAATATAACTCTATATGTGGATACTCTATGTTGTCCTTCTCATGTGCATTGATAGAGAAGATACTGTTGCAGTCATGAAAGAAGCACACACCAAAAATTGTGGCGTTCACCAGTTAGGAATACATATTTTCTATAAAATAAGTTCTAACACATACTAATGGCCCTCTCTAATGTAGGACTCCACTAAACTCACCAAAATGTTCTATTATTCCCAAGTTAATTCCAATTCCATTCACCAAACACTAGATTTTTTTCATATAGCCATGTACTCCTAGCCATATTCCATATGGGGAATGGACCTCATGTGACCATATCCTTCCACTATTGCCATCCAGTTTAAGTACATTCTTACTATGATCGAATTATTCTCCCAGTGGTCTAAAGAAATAACCCTCAACGAATTCTGGGCAAGGAAAATTTTCATCATTGAGAAATCTAACATCATCACTCGATTTGCTATCCCTCATACAATACAAGCCCAAAACATCACCAATTTATGCTATTTCTAATTGGATAATCTATACCAGATATATGAAATCAAGTCAAACCATTAATCCCTCTACAATGTAGTGGCTACGAAATAGATATCATCCCTCGATAAGACCCTATATAATATAGTTCATAAGATGATAAATATGGATAACATGTCCTGATGGGAAAAATCTACATTCCTTTTGGGCTTACAAGAACACTACCCACACTACCACACATGCCACACCAAACTCATTAGTGTACAAGAAAAAGGTGGTCCGGCGCATCAAAATAAAATTCCCCTCTCTCTACATGTCCATTAGTGATCAATTATCCATGGATGAGAAATCCCAGAAATGGATAACTAAATTGGTGTTGTTGGATGAGAAAAGATTCCATAATTTTCATAATCAATAATTCCACCAAAACTAGATTCTGGGAACCTTTAACAAAATGGTTTCCCTCAGATATCTCTTCGAAGGATAGATGGAATTTCTCTTCCAGACTCCAATGATACCCAGAAAGATGCCTCTAAATTTGGGACCAAAATGGGATGGATCTTATTCCATACATATGGCCTAATCTGACAAGTCTTATTTCCTGATTTTAATGGATGGATATCTATCCATATCTCCCACCAACATAAGGTTCCTCAAGAAATATTTTCAGTAATCACCCGTCAAATCTTCTTGATCACACGATGATAAACTGAACAATCCCATCATTTGGATTGAATGACATTAAACTAAAGGGTAAATAATCCAAGTTGCGTGAAATTTAACTAAAAAACAGCCATATTATTTACTATTTTATGTTAAACTATGTATCTGATTACAATCATCATGACATTAAACAGTTTACGAGCCTGTTGTAAATGTGTGGTGTAGCATTGGCTCTCTTGGGACCTTACACGTGTTTGTTTTTTGTAACACCACATCATGAAGACCACTTTTGGAGTCCTCCCATCTAGGTACAAACTTAATTACCATAAACTAGGAGTTCAAATCCTCATCATATGTCAATAAACTGCTTGGTAATCACTATTTAAATCAATGATTTACCATATATGAGTCATATATGGGCAAGAGAAAGAAAAAATGCCCCTATCCACCATGTGAGAGTCAGATCATCATTGGGAGTCTCTTTCTCAAGAACAATATGTGAATCAATACCTTCCTATATAGGATACTTATTAAAATGTAGACATCTCATGTCGAGCCCATCTCCAAATTCCCATCAACCCATGGGATAATTTTCTTTCTTGATTCTTTCCTTAGAGCCTTTTTTCACATTGGGTCCGAGCTTCTTACTAGACTACAAAATCAACCTTCACATAACTACATGAACTTCATCCTGATCATGTGACATTAAAATAAATGGTATAGTGTTCATATCATCTGATAATAAACTGCATAACATAAATTTCCTCCCAATATGACATTAAACTGCACAACACAATAATGTTCTCACTAGAGAAAACATTACCCTTATAATTATTTATCCACCATGCCAAATTCAATAACTATGTACATATTTCTTTATATCCCCATGAAATATGTAGTGATTCCCAGATTCTAATTTATAGTCTAGCCACCACAAAAAAAAAATGCCAGCTTAATGTGTTTGGGCCAGACCTATACAAGGATCTTCCCACCAATAAATATGTATGACTTGATTATCATTATAATGAGATATTTAGTGACCCATAGACCCTATGTATGAGGGAAAGGCATGAAATATAGAAAATGTACCCCTAAATAAAAATTAATCAATTAAAGGGTCTTGAAAAAATTCTCGATTTAAAGGACATTCTCAAGAAAAATTACGTCTCCTTGTACATGAGTTGGATCAATATGGGGAATGAAATCCAAGATTACATGTGGCATGATTCCCATCTTATGGGATACATAGTGACGTCTGAAACCTATATCATAGTCCCAAATACAAAATACAATAAATATTTCCCCCCTTCTTAAAGATTGTGCATCCGCAGAGAATTACTGTTCAGAACTATGTGTTTCTTGATTCCAATTATCATAGGATACCTAGAAACACTCAAACCACCAATCATGGTTCCATACAAATGGAAGAATAAAAATAATTCCCTCCCCCCTATGTATGAATATAATCTATACTGGGATACCCTTTTTAAGAACAACTTAGTGCATGAATTCTGTTAATATGGGATACGTATTGACACATGGATTTGACATCCTAGTCCATCCAACACAAATTCAAAATGCATATATCGTTCATTTTATCACCACTATGTGGAAGTGTAAACCTTTACCACCCCACTTTATTTTCAAACTGAGCAAAGATCAAATGATACTATGGGGTTCAGTGGTGGATTCCCCACATCAGTAAAGCATATCAATTCACATCATAGTTTACATGGTCATAGTAGAATGGCCATAAAAGGAGCATCAATTTTCCATGCCGCATGTTGTAATACTGAATGGATCTCTACATCCATATTTAATTATGTTGGTAGATCTATTTTTATTATCACATGATGTTAAAAAGAATGGTATTTCTAGAACTACATATAGATTGATAACTCCCATCGCAGGATACTTAGTGATGCCCAGATCTTTTAATCGTGTGTCTAGCCAAAATATTTCATCTTCATATCAGGGAACCAAAGTCCCTACCGTATGATATTAAACTCCATAGTGCCTCAAGAACTATATATGGATTGATTATCACTTTGATGAGATCTATAATGAAATATATTTCCTATGTCATAGTCCCAACAACGAGGCAATGAAAAAAGAAAAATGTTCACATATCCTTTATGAAAATAAAAATATATGAAAAAGATCTCATGTTTGGGTCCCTCATTCAGGGATCTATCAATACCCAAACTAAATATGAGTCTGATCTATGTTGGGAATTTCACATTTCATGACCAATCATGATTTGAATGTTTATTTCATTCCAATAAACATCCTTTCTATTCGTTAATCTTTGCAACATAATAAATTTTGTATCTTCGAAATCTTCTTAAAACCTTCAGAAATAGAGGATCATTGTCATGGGGACACATTTTTTGGAAATTCACAATATTCCCCAGTTGTCTTTGAAAATGATTCCCGTAAAGATGTCTTATCAACCAAAGTAATGTTCATCATTAGAATAGGAATCTTCCATCTATGTAATCCATAATGGATTCTATTCCCAATATCATGTCTCTTGATCCAATAATCCTCGGGATTATGGTTTAAAAATTCTCCCCCTAACGTATAGGTAGTGATGGAATATCCCAACAAGATTAGAGAAAAATTATTCATGGGTTTTATGAAAAATATTCCTAGACATATGACCTTAAACAACATGAAAAAATTTCATCCTCCCCATATTATTTTAATCTACATGGACAATATCTTAATCCAATGAAACTAAACTTTATAATGTTAAGAACTATGTATGGAATGATTATTTCTATCACAGGATGCATAGTAAACCATGAATGTTCAATAATGGGTCCAATAGTAGTAAAAATTAATAATCCCCCTTTCCTGTGCATGATCCAAACATGTAGGGGGGATTCAAATAACTATGTCCTGCTTGATTATTGTTCTCACGCAATACATAGTGACACCCAAACCTCATATCTTGGGTCTATCTATAAGGTAAAAATTGCCACACTTTTTTTGTATATGGGAAAAACATCCATAGTAAATTGATGAAACAATTTCAAGAAGATGAAAAAAATTACCCCAAAGTTTCAATTAATGAGGTAGGTCAACATAGGAGATTCCAATATGATAATTTTTCTCTTTGTGGGCTCAAAATAGAAAAAAATGTCACCTTCCGAATATATGAGTCAAACCTACATGAGGAAGCATTCTGAAACTACATATGGAGTAATTCTCATTTAGATGAGATATGCAGGGATGTCTGGACCTCATACCTCGAACCCATATATAAAAAAAAATCTATGTTAACAAGACTGGATTAGACTAGTGTAAGGAAAACATTACTACCAATTTTTGGGAAATTTTGATCTACAAATTCCCTCTCATGTTCAGGTACTCTCCTTTCTCAAAACATAATCCATATCCAGAAAGGTATGAATCTCAATAAACCTGTCTAGACATATAATGTGGAGGGTCAAAATATTTAGGAAAACTTTGTTTGATTATGCATAATATTCTCCAGTTGGATGTGCATAATTTTCCTAAAAAAAATGTTTTTCAACCAAAGGAAAATTCATCCCCATGAGAGGACTTTCCTACCTCTGTATTCCCCAAATAGAATTTACATTCCACACCACTCAATGGATTCTGAAACCCCTTATATTATAGTTTAGAAACCCCTCCTTCACGAAGGAATTTGATAGAACATTCCAAGTCAGATCACCACGAAAATGATGAATCATGTTATCTATCTGTCAAAGCAAAGAATTATTAAGTCTTAATTCTGAAATATCTCATCCTTAAGACAATAAACTACAAAGTCCATATCCTGGTTTCAAAACGTTAAACTGCACCATGTTCTAGCCCTCCATCAAATAATCCAAATAGATGTAGGAGTGTTTCCTCATTAATTGAAATATCCAATATCAATTCCCTCATCACTTTTAAGACATAATTCCCATTTTAATCCTCCCATTATGGTCTTTAAAAATTTAAATGTTCACAAATCGCTTGGCTATTGGAAGTAGAGGAATGTTGTTCATAAGAAATATTTGTTTAACAATGAATAGTATGAACTAGTTGGAACTACATAAGTCACCCAACAAAAATACTTATCATCCAAAAAAATTATTCCTTAGGAGAGGTTTTACCTATTACCATACAACCAAGAAAAAATGCATTGGAAACCATTTTTGTGGTTACTCACATAGAAGTCCCATATCATGTCTTAGATTCAGAAATCGTCAAACCAGGGTCAATGAAAATCCCTCATTAATTACTAGAAAATATCAGGAAATTCTTAGACAATAATACTTATTAGGGTCTGTGCCCCATAATTCACAGTTAATTATATTTGACAAAAAAACATCAAAAACATAATTTGGTTTTCAAGACTCTAAACTTCCCAAAAATAGAGAAAAAAACTCACTAGGTTGGAAAACCACGAAGGGAACCCTGGGAAAAAGGTGAGTAATTTTTTTTATATTTATTCCCCACATGGTTTACTGAAACAGATCTAGCAATTCAAAAAATGAAAAAAATACGGAAATCTTGTTAGGTCAAAAACACGTTAAGGGAGGCCTATGAAAAATCATGTGATGCCCGCTAAGCCCACAACATGGTGAACTTAAGAAAAAATTAAGGAAATAATATAAAAGAAACAAACTTCGTAAGATTTTTCATGAAACCATTGGAATAGTCAAAAAATACTCGATGATTCCCTCGTCTTAGGAAAAAAGTAGATCATTACATGATTTTGTCAATTGAATTATCCCAGATAATAATTGGAATTTATATCTAGTAACAAAATTATTCAAGTCATCTGAGAGAATATATTTCAAAACATATTGAAAATAGATATTGGTGGACATTATAGGAAAAGGAAAAATACACACATTAGTGAGAAATCAAGATCTCATTACACAAAATGGGAATATAGGAGAATCCATAGCCTGGAGTCTCTCTATGTAAATAGGGTGTAATGATTATAGGGCATGCTCAGCAGAATCACATAGTTGAAGAAGAATATTGTCTGAGTCCTCTATGGCTTGGAAGTCCTTAGAAAAGTTTGAAGCCATAGAATATCCTTCATCCTGTAGTACCTCCACCTTCTTAGTTGCATCCAGTCATGCCTTTTCTCACTCCTCTATCATCCATTCCCCATCATCAATTGCCACATCAGTTTGGGAAAATTTATTCTTGTTGGGAAAAAATCCTTCAAGGTAACATTGCATCATTTTTGGGTTGATTGTGTTTGTTGAAAAAGAAGGTTTCCATGGTGAATTATCGAGTTGCAGAGATATTTTTGACAATTGATGTGGAAAAAGAACCATGAAAAAAGAATAGATGATCTGGAGGCGGTACAAAAGAACAGATACAAGGTGGGGTTGTTTCCCAGTGTTTTCCAAATTTTTGGGATCCAAACTTTTGTGTTTGGTGAGCATCGTGAAAAGTGGATATCCTTGAATATCACATAAAAATATGGAAAAGGCATGAATTTCACGAAGATAGGATTCATGGATTGGATTTCCTAAAGACAAGAAAATTATTGACGGTGTTTCTTCACGATTATGACAAGCTTTGTGAATGGAAGCGTTGATGGTCATTGTGAGTGGAGCTTCGTAGCGAAGTTTATTGCGAGTGGAGCTTCGTGGAGAAGGTGTGAAGGAATTGACAGTGATTCTCCGCTATTACGACGAGCTCGATAATCAGAAAATTGTCGTGGAGCTTTGAAATTTTGAGAGAATTTCAGTGGGAACTTTGGAGCTTTGCAATTTGAGATGACATGGCGTCGACATCATGTGGAATGTTCGGGGGTCTGTGGGATCTCCTATAAATAGACCTAGACCCCCTCCAGCGAAGTAGAAGAGAAAGAGAGAGTTTTTGAAGAAAATATTTTGCTCTCGGCTCCCGAAGGTGGTTCGCGAAGGTAGTGTGCTTCGCGAAAGAAGAGCTTCGCAGCGGCTAATCCAGCTCCGCATGTAACACCCCAAGAATGCATAGAATGTTATTTCTTTAATGTAATTCAATAACTTGCACTACACGCAACACTGAGTTCAAGTGCACCATTACTTACCAAACTAGCCTTTCAAAAGCAGTTATGAATATTATTAACTGGATTTTGAACTATATATATATAATCCTTATAATTTTAGAATCCATATTATTATTTTCTTAGACATAATGTAATAACTAATTCATTTTTTTCGGATAAAAGAAGTATTTTTTGAAAAATGCACTTTTACCGCCTTTTAATGGTGAACCCTTTTTAAATCCAATATTTTAAACGTTTAAATATTCAATTTGACAAAATAAACTTCTTTTTTAGAATCGAGACATAATAATTTAGTTTCAATAAATTTTTGGTATTTTTCTGATAACTTTTATATTTTGATGAATTGTGAGAATTACTAAATTTAATTTAAAAACTAATTTTTTAATCGAAATAATTAATAATCATAAATTATGAATTTCAGTGGTTTTAAAGTATATTTAGAATATATTTTTACAATCTAATACAATTTTGGTTATTGGACCTAATTTCACATTTAAAATGGACATAAACAAGTGTCAATATTTTGATAGTTATTATTTCTTAAAAATACGCCTTTTGGTTTTGACAACGGGAATTAATTTTAAATTATTAAGTGAAACTTCTATGTTCTAAATTTGGTAAAATAGATATCATTTTTGGATTCAGAATATTGAAATTATCCTTGGGTGGTGTTTTGGTATTTTTCTGAAAACTTTCAATTTTTGATGAATAGTGAAAAACAATAGGTTATTATTTCAAACCAGATTTTTATTTAAATAATAATTTATTTTATTTAAATTTATTTTAGGTAAAAATAGATACATAATACCTATATAAATTCATTTTTATTCATTGGAGTCAGTTTATAATAATTTTAGATATATAAAATATTTTCTCGAACTTTTTAACGTCTTTTACCCACCTCCTAGGAGCTTTTGCAAATTCACATAAAACATAATTTTACCGCTTCTGTGAAATGAATTTCAAAAATCTGAGAGACAAGGTTAATATCAAGGAGTAAAATGTGGTTTAATGAGATGAAAATAATTTTTGGTGAATAGTAACTTTTTACTTTTATTTACCATGGTTAAAAGTAAATAGGGTAATTAAGGGTAAAAGTGATATTAATATTACCCTCACACATGTCCTAATTCTATTGGACAAATGTACCTCAACCAAAACCAACCTTAGGAATGAAATATTATCATTTAGGTCCACTTGGATTAGATCAGGACATTTATTATTATTTAATTAAAAGAAGTGTTAAAAGAGTTAAAATCAAAGTTTAATAACTAAAACATTTTTAATATAGGGTTTTACATATAATAAATTCGATTATAAATATTAATTAGAAATATAAAAATATTTCCTACATCATGGTATTTTATTTATAAATTTTAGACATTATATATATAAATTTATTTATGACACAATGATGATGCAGTAATTACCTTATTCATGAAAGAATCAAATAAATGGTATTATAAATATTAAAATAAATATAATTTCAAAGTTTTTATGAAATCCACGAATTTTCTAGGTGAATATGACATGTTATTATTGATTCAATTTATTTTTTTTAAGTAATCATGTTGTTATTATTTTAACAAAAAAACACCAAATAGTTTAAAATTTGTCATAAAATAGTTTTTAAAACAAATATTATATTATTAATTGATATAATGGTTCTAAAAATCTAAGGTTCTGCCAAAAGACTTATATAATAATATATATGACATTAATGAACCATTTGGGGATCTTTTGGAAATATATAGTATGTTTATTAACCATATAGTGTAAGAATACAAGAAGACACGGTAAAATTTAAATAATTTAACTTAGAGTTAAATCTAAATGATTAGTTTAAAATGGTAACCTAAACTTGTATAAAACATATTTGTTGAGTTTTTCTTGACTTATACCAACCTTATACATTAAATAATCAACTTTTGATCGATTATAAACCGAATATTAATTTATTATAAAATAATATTTTAAGTTTTTCTTAAGGTGCCCCTCACTCCTCTTATAAAAGGGCACTCCCCCTTCTCTCTAATTCACACCATCTAAGACATTTGGCTCGGACAAAGCCAACCCAAATACCCTCTAAACTATCCACCATTCAACCTAGAGGCTTTAGTTTTATCATAAAGCCAACCTATGGAGCCCTTTTGATAAAATAAAACGGAAGAACCCGAAGAAGAGGTAATGATTTCACCACCCTCTTTCAAGTTCCTTTCTTCTTCCACTTACTTTTTCTTTTTTTTACATTATAAAATAATAACTCTAGTATTTTATATATAATATGATGTTATTATAATTTTTTTACAACCAAATTCATTTTTCTACCCACCCATTGAATGACTTTTCACCATACGTGCGTACGTACGACTTACCATCTCCACATCGTGGTGAAATTTTTATTCAAAAAATTATTATTTGGATAGGTATAATAATGATTTGTAGTTGATGTAAATAATAAATATAACATGATAAGTATTATGTATATACGATATACCATCCAATTATATATTATTTTAATATCAAAAGAATTATATTTTTTCTCGTACGTACATACGGATTACCGTCTCCACGACGCGATGAGATTCATTTCCAAGATCACCATTCATCGACGATTATAAAAATATTTATTACACATAAGTATGTAATATATGAAATGATAATTCTAGTGTATATATATATATTTATATATATATAATTATTTATGTAATTACATATATCTTATTCACTTACTTCCGTTCAATAATATATGAAAAAGGAAACATCGTTTATGCGTACGTACGGACGACCGTCTCCATAAACGGTGTTTTCCATTTCATATATATGTAAATTATACATATTTATATTCTAAATATATATGATATATAAATCATGTGTTATATTCTGAAATAATCTAAATCATTATCTCAGTGATACAATCAAGAGTAACAAGTTAAAACACGTACGACAAAGAAAGCGATTATTACCCGAAATATTAATATAACATGGAAATTATTATTAAATGGGTGGTATAAAGTCATAAATGAATAATTTATGATATCATAAATATTAATATGGTTCTGGTATAATTTAATAACATACTATAGTCTTCATACAAGAGGTTAAACGTACCATCGACTAAAGGAAAGTGCAAGGTAAGTGGTTTTCATCTCACTCCTTATTCCCGTGAGATTCGTTCCATATTGACACTATTACCTTTCGTGTGGTGTATGTACTGCCCATAATTGTATTCTTTGTGTAATAAACTTCAATTTATGTGTATTTACATATTAATTGTATGATACCTCTTTCATGGGGTGTATTTTTCTTAAGTTACAAAATTGGTAGGGGTTATTTCCTCAATCTCATTATTATCTGAGATTGTTCATCTGTATGTATTTTCTGGGGCATACTTATCATAGATACCCATATTTCATAAAAATGTTTTCAAAAGGAATTTTTTAAGGTTTTATTGGAGGGTCTATTTAACTAGATCATCATTTTAAATGTTTTAATGGTTTATCTTTCTATACCCTTTTAATGAATGTCTATATTTTCAAAACGATTTTAAGGATTTATTTATATGGACATGAATGTTTTGAAATGATAATTCTTTTCAAAAGTTTAAAAGTGGTATGGGACACTTTTATTCAAAACTGCCTTTAAATTTATTCCTTTCTAAATTGTGTGACTTTTAAATGTCTTCATGAAAATGGATATTTCTCTCAAATAGTTTTACAAAACATTTTCATCTATGTCAAAATCCTTTGATAGATTTTTATATTGTTTGAAGTTGATTTATTATGATAAAAATCATCCATATTGTATTGAAGGTATTGTGATATGTTTTACTATAAATGTGTTATTTTTATACCATTCATGGTTTATGGTTAAAGTATTGGCATTTCGTATCTTAGTTCTTATACGAATGTTTATGTTATGTTTCAACCTTTTCATATGAGGAATGTATTGGACATAGTAAGTGACGAGTGGAGCCCACTATAGCTCCTCGATGCATCATTAGGTCTCATGAGACAACAAGACGTGGAATTGGCCGAGGCCCTTTCCCAATTTGATATATGGTTTTGGCCGAGGCCTTAATCATTTTAGACGTCTTGGCTGAGGCCTTGACAAAACGTTTCAGAATGTCTGGCATTATACATTCCCACATTATGGAAATAATATTGATGGTTCATGTGGTCATTAGACTAGTAGAATACCCATGATTATATTTTATTATGGAATTATTTACTCAGACTCATATTTTTTCTATAAAATTATTCATGTTTATTATTGGTAAAGGCATGTGGTTTCAATTATTCACCATGCTTACTATTCATGTCATTTTTCGTTGTATTACTTACCCTTACTGAGCATTTAAGCTCACCCCATTCTTATGTTTCATTTTCCCTGGATTCCGAGACATGTATTATGATTTATATGTAGGGTTAAGCTAAAGGGAATATTGGCGTTTTCAAAGAACTATTTACGCCACGTTTTATTTTTGAAATTTGTAATGTAATGTTAATGTATTTAATCTGTTTTCCAAGACTGATAAACTGATCAGTCCTTCGGGACTTGATTCCTTGTAATCATGCCAATGTATTAAAATAATGCACCGACTCTGGGTAATTGGTTTCAGGGCATTACATTTGGTATCAGATGAAGTTTTTCAATAACCTTGGAAGCTAGAGTTAGATAAACTCTGATTAGAGCACATAGACCTAAGATAGACTTTGAAGATTAGTATAGAATACCTTCCTATAATTTTGGTAATGTAGAGATTTTGTGAGTTTTCCAAGAAAATATATCCCTGTCTGGATACGAGAAGGTAGAGGTGGCTCTGGCATAGATGTACCTAGGGGTAAAACCCGAAAACACCGGTTTGAGCTAGAATCGAATGGGAACTGGTGCACGACAACGGGCCTTGCTGCACTCATGGTTATGACACTCCCGGGGGATATGAATAGGATAATTCTCATTTTATTTAAAAACCACTATGAAGGGTTTATGAGTATATACCTCCTCAAAGAAAACATTTTTGTGATTATGGATTATATCCCTAAACTATTTAATTTGTTTTAGGTGTTTTACATGTTTGAAATTGTGAATTGTGATTCATAAACTAACTTAGTGTATGCCATTGTTTATAAATGGCACCTAGTATAAGGAATCAGAACTCCAACAATACGTATGATCCAAAGAGTAAGAAGGGTCATATTATTCATGGTATTAAGCCAATATTTATAAAGGAAATAGTCTCCCATGTGTTATCAACATATGAATAAATAGTATCATAAGATCAATAATTAATTCTCTAAATCCTATGGCTTTGAAGGGAAGCATGAAAAGAAAAGGATGGTAGAAAGAAAGATGGATAAAGGGAATAAGGTAAAGAAGAATTTTCTAATATGTGATAAATGTGGAATGAATCACCTTGGTAAATGCTTTAAGGGAATGAGAGTTTGTCATAAGTGTGGAGAAAAATGACACCAAGTACGTGATTGCAAGGGTAAGAAAATGTTTTCAAATGTAAAATGATTCATCTGAAAGGCATTGAGACACTGTGAGAATCAATGTCCCATTCATAAGATTATACCGCAAATGATGTTATTGGATAATAATAATGTTATTATACTACCTCAGATGAAGAAAAATGACTATTGTTCTTATGTTGTTATTATAGAATTATTTCATTTTAGTTTTCTATAAATAGTATATTGGTTACATGAATTAGGGTGATAATTAAGGATTATACTGTAGTACTATTTTATTGAGGATTTGAGATTATATGGTTCTAAGAAAAGTGACTTAATATTAAGCTACACTTTTTGGAAAATAAATGGTTGAAGAAAAGGTAATCCTTAATATGGTCCTGATAATGAGGTAGTGATTTTGGAATAAGAGATGGTTGATTTTGGTAATTCATGATGTTGCGGTGTTGTAAAAGAATACACGATTAATGTGTTCACATGTTATTACCTAGCAAAAAGGATCCTTATTATGTTTAACTTCCTTATAAACTTTGGAATAAGAGTTTGGATATAAGTATTTTGGATAATTCTAAAGGTTGGTATGGATTAAGTTTTAAATTGGATACTATTATTAAGGTTATTTTTGGATTTTTATAAATGGACAACCTAGAGGTCGGACAACAACTAGTCACGTCCAACAAGGCCGTGAGACATAAACTCGCAACCGAAGAGCGACAAGGGTGCATCACCTACGATTGGACTACATGATATACTGGTTTTAATAAATTATCTTTTTTAAAATAGTTTGATAAATTAATTATAAATTCATATTTTTTGAACCCTATATGATTAGGATAAATAGATTTTTTTTTGAAATCTTATGGAGTAAAAGATGAGTTTGTGGTGGAAATTAGTTAAAGGACGGAAATCTACATGACAAGTGTAGATTTATTTTATTATCTTATTCTATGAGGAAATAAATTCTTAAACTTTTGGTAAGGAATCTTAAAACAAAAAATGTGTTATCCTAATACCTTACGTTTTGTTAAACCGATGGTAATTTAATTCATTATAGATTGGTGGCTTTGAGGCCCACAATTCTACAATTGTTTGTGAGTGATGACCTCAATCACTCCCTATAAATATTTATGTTTTTCCTCCAATTATGTGTTCTAATTTCCACCAATGTTCACCTAATCGAGATCATAATTTGGTGGTGACTTTTTCATTCCCCTTTTCCTCTTATTAAGACTAAATTTGATTAACCCAATTTCCGATGTGGGTTTTCACACAAAGGTATTTTCTATATTCAACATTTTATTCTCGAAGAACAATTTAAAATTGCGAGGACGCAATTTATTGAAGGAGGGAATAATGTAACACCCCATGATTGCATAGAACATTATTTCTTCAATGTAATTCAATAACTTTCACTACACGCAACACTGAGTTCAAGCGCACCATAACATACCAAACTAGCCGTTCAAAAGCAGTTGTAAATAGTATTAACTGAATTTTGAACTATATATATAATACTTATAATTTTAGAATCCATATTATGAGTTTATTAGACATAATGTAAGAACTAATTCATTTTTTTTAGATAAAAGAATCATTTTTTGAAAAATGCACTTTTACCGCCTTTTAATGGTGAACCCTTTTTAAATCCAATATTTGAAACTTTTATATATTCAATTTGACAAAATAAAATTCTTTTTTATAATATAGACATAAGAATTTAGTTTCAATAAAATTTTGGTGTTTTTCTGATAACTTTCATATTTTGATGAATAGTGAAAATTACCAAATTATAATTAAAAACAACTTTTTTAATCGAAATAATTAATAGTCTTAAATTATGAATTTTAGTGGTTTTAAAGTATATTTAGAATATATTTTTACCATTTAATACAATTTTGGTTACTGGACGTAATTTCACATTTAAAATGGACATAAACAAGTGTCAATCTTTTGATAGTTATTATTTTTTAAAAATACGCCTTTTGGTTTTGACAATGGGAATTAATTTTAAATTAATAAATTAAACTTCTATGTTTTTAATTTGGTAAAATAGACATAATTTTTGGATTCTGAATATTGAAATTATCCTTGGGTGAATTTTTGGTATTTTTCTGAAAACTTTCAATTTTTGATGAATAGTGGAAAACATTGAGTTATTATTTTAAACCGAATTTTTATTTAAATAAGAAGTTATTTTATTTAAATTTATTTTAGGTCAAAATAAATACATAATACCCATATAAAATCATTTTTATTCATTGGTGTCAATTTATAATAATTTGAGATATATAAAAAAAATTAAGGATATTAATATTAAGGGTAAAAATGATATTAATTGGTGTCATTTTTATTCATTGGTGTCAATTTATAATAATTTGGTTCAATGAGATGAAAATAATTTTTGGTGAATAGTAACTTTTTTCTTTTATTTACCACGGTTAAAAGTAAATAGGGTAATTAAGGGTAAAAATGATATTAATATTAACCTCACACATGTCCTAATTCTATTAGACAAGTGTATCTAGACCAAAAAAAACCTTAGGAATATAATATTATCATTTAGGTCCATGTGGATTAGATTAGGACATTTATTATTATTTAATTCAAAGAAGAGTTAAAAGAGTTAAAATCAAAGTTTAATAAATAAAACATTTTTAATATAGGGTTTTACATAAGATAAATTATATTATAAATATTAATTAGAAATATAAAAATATTTCTTACATTATGGTATTTCATTTATAATTTCTAGACATTATATAAGTAAATTTATTTATGACACAATGATGATGCAGTAATTACCTTATTCATGAAGGAATCAAATAAATGGTATTATAAATATTAAAATAAAAAAAAATTCAAAGTTTTTATGACATCCACGAATTTTATAGGTGAACATGACATGTTATTATTGATTCAATGTATTGTGTTTGAAGTAATCATGTTTTTATTATTTTAACAAAAAACAAATACCAAATAGTGTCAAAATTGACATAAAATAGTTTTTAAAACAAATAATATATTATTAATTGATATAACGGTCCTAAAAATCTAATGTTCGGCCAAAGGACTTATATAATAATATATATGACAATAATGAACCAATTGGGGTGCTATTGGCAGTATATAGTAAGTTTATTAACCATATAGTGTAAGAATAAAAGAAGACACGATAACAGTTAAATTATTTAACTTACAGTTAAATCTAAATGATAAGGTTAAAATGGTAACCTAAACTTGTCTAAAACCTATTTTTTGAGTTTTTTGAGTCCTATACCAACCTTATACTTTAGATAATCAACTTTGGAGCCATTATAAACCGAATATGAATTTATTATAAAATAATATTTTAAGTTTTTCCTAAGGTTCCCCTCACCCCTCTTATAAAAGGGCACTCCCCCTTCTATCTAATTGAAACCTTCTAAGTCATTTCGCTCGGCCAAACCCTACCCAAATACCATATCAACTATCTGACCTTCAACCTAGAGGCCTTAGTTTGATCATAAATCCAACTTAAGGAGCCCTTTTGATCGAATCAAATGGAAGAACCCGAAGAAGAGATAACGATTTCACCACCCTCTTTCAAGTTCCTTTCTTCATCCACTTCATTTTTATTTTTTTCCATTATAAAATAATAACTCTAGTATGTTCCATATAATTGGATGTTTTTATAATTTTGGTACAAAAAAAATCATTATTCTACCCACCATTTGAATGACTTGTCACCATACGTGCGTACGTACGGCTTACCGTCTCCACGTCGTGGTGTAATTGTTATTCAATACATTATTATTTGGATGGGTATAATAATGATGTGTATTTTATGTAAATAATAAATATAATATGATAGGGATTCTTTATATATGATATAACATCCAATTATATATTATTTTAATATCAAAAGAATGATATTTTCACTCGTGTGTACGTACGGATTACCGTCTCCACGACGCGATGAGATTCATTTCCAAGCTCACCATTCATCAACGATTATAAAAATATATATTACTAATATGTATGTAATATATGACATAATAATACTATTGGAGATATATATATTTATATATATAATTATTAATGTAATTACATATATCTTATTCACTTACTTCCGTTCAATACTATATGAAAAAGGAAAAAGCGTTTATACGTACGTACGAACTACCGTCTCAAGAAACAATGTTTTCCATTTCATATATATGTCTATTATACATATTTATATTCTAAATATATATGATATTTAAATCATGTTTTGTTTTTTGGAAGTATTTAAATCATGATCTAAGTGATATAATCAAGAGTAACAAGTTAAAACACGTACAACAAAGAAAGCGATTATTACCTGAAATATTAATATAACATGGAAATTATTATTAAATGGGTGGTATAAAGTCATAAATGAATAATATATGATATCATAAATATTAATATTGTTCTGTTATAATTTAATAACATACTATAGGCTTCATAAAAGAGGTTAAACTTACTATCGACTAAAGGAAAGTGCAAGGTAAGCGGTTTTCATCTTACTCCTTATTCTCGAGAGATTTGTGCCATATTTCCACTATTACCTTTTCTGTGGTGTATGTACTGCCCATAATTTTATTCTTTGTGTAATAAACTTTAATTTATGTGTATTTACATATTCATTGTATGATACCTCTTTCATGGGGTGTATGTTTCGTAAGTTACCAAATTGGTAAGGGTTATTTCCTCAATCTCATTATTATCTGAGATTGTTCATGTGTAAGTATTTTCTGGGACATACTTATCAATGAAACCCATATTTCATAAAAACTGTTTTCAAAAGGAATATTTTAATGTTTTATGTGAGGGTCTATTTAACTAGATCATCATTTTAAATGTTTTAAAGATTTATCTTTCTAAACCATTTTAATTAACGTCCATATTTTCAAAATGATTTTAAGGATTTATTTATATGGACATGAATTTTTTGAAATGATAATTCTTTTAAAAAGTTTCAAAGTGGTATGGGACACTTTGATTCAAAAAATCATTTAAATTTCTTCCATTCTAAATTACGTGACTTTTAATTGTTTTCATAAAAATGGATATTTCTCTCAAACAGTTTTACAAATCATTTTAATCTATGTCAACATCCTTTGATGGATTTTTATCTTGTTGGAAGTTGATTTATTATGATAAAAATCTTCCATATTGTATTCAAGTTTTTGTGATATGTTTGACTGTGGATGTGTTATTTTTATACCATTCATGGTTTATGGTTAAATTATTGACATTTCGTATCCTAGTTCTTATACAAATGTTTATGTTATGTTTCTACTTTTTCATATGAGGAATGTATTGGACATAGTAAGTGACAGGTGGAGCCCTCTATAGCTCCTCGATGCATCGGTAGGTCTCATGAGACAACCAGACATGGAATTAGCCGAGGACCTTTCCCAATTTGATATATTATTTTGGCCGAGGCCTTAATCATTTTAGATGTCTTGGACGAGGCCTTGAAAAAATGTTTCAGAATGTCTGGCATTATACATTCCCTCATTATGGAAATAATATTGATGGTTCATGTGGCCATTCGACTAGTAGAATACCCATGATTATGTTTTATTATGGAATTATTTACTCAGACTCATATTCTTTCCATAAAATTATTCATGTTCATTATTGGTAAAGGCATGTGGTTTCAATTATTCACCATGCTTAATATTTATATCATTTTATGCAATATTACATACCCTTAATTAGCATTTGAGCTCACCCATTTCTTATGTTTCATTTTCCCAGGATTCCAAGAAGTGTATTATGATTGATATGTAGGGTTAAGCTAAAGAGAATAATGGCGTTCTCAAAAAAATATTTACGCTGTGTTTTATTTTTCAAATTGTAATGTAATGTTAATGCATTTAATCTATTTTGCAAGACTGCTAAACCGATCAGTCCTTCGAGACTTGATTCCTTGTAATCATGCCAATGTATTAAAATAATTCACTTACTCTGGGAAATTGGGGTCAGGGAGTTACACCGCAAAAGTTTCAAGCTCCGTGTTGGCTTAGTGAGCTTCGCAAGAGTGCTTCGCGAGACTGCTTCGTAAAAAGGCAGGAGCTTCACGAAGGCCTGTTTGAGCTACACAAAATTGGGATCCTCATGAAGTAGGTTTCTTTGCGAAGGTTTTTACAAAGGAATTGCCCAGTGTTCAGGGGAAAATGGGTATTCATTAGTGGATGAAATTTGGACTTTCATAGAGCATCTGCATATAGTGGAGGATGCATTCATTAGTGGTAATGAAGAGACCTACAGTTCTATAAACTGTGAGTTGATTTCTTCAAAGTGCAGTGAGCAAAGGAATAGGAAGAGGGTTATCCTTTCTACTAGCAGTGAGCCTGAGAGAGAGGAACTGGGAGTGACCCTTGGGAAAGCGGTGAGCTGAACCTAAACCTTGTAAAGGCAGTGAGCCTGCGCATAGAAGTGATCTAGCCCGAACATTATTGGCAGTGAGATTTAGTTGATGTGGTACAATGGAACATTGCCTTTGTATGCTCCTTGGACGTAGCCCAGTGAGGGTGAACAAAGTAAAAATCTTTGTGTCCACCTGGTTTCGTCCCTTCATTGCATCTAAATCCTCACCATCATATGAAGATAAAAATTAGTGATCAACATAAACAAAAAAGAGAAAACAAAGTGACCCTAATAATAAATAGGTCAGGATCTAGTGGGGAAGGATGAATTTTGAAAACTAATATCCATACCATGATTCACCCCCCACTCAGGGTATCTAGGCCCCCTTTGATCCTAACAATTCTTGATCTAATTCAGTTTCTGGATAAGATACACCAAATCTTAACAAAGTTTCTATGATCAATACCTAAACTATAGAATTTTGAATTCTCACTGAACGACCATTCCAGCATGATGAACAAATTCATTATGAAGGATCATCCTAGAAGAGGAAAGATGAGTCATGGAAACTGTAGTCAAGAGATGATAGTGGAACCTGATAGCCTTATCATAGGTAGAATTCACTTATTTTACTATGTCATAAATAGAATGGTAATCAAACCCACCACACCCAAGGAATGAAAACAAGTGATATAATTTGAGTAGTCTCTCCAGAATGTTTTATATTGGGTTTTTAGAGAACTGTTCAATATATCCTTATATATTTTTTGATTGGATGTACAAAGATAATATAGGCCCTTCTTTCTACCTCAAAGTCACACTTAAATAGTGGAATATATTCAGGGATAAGTTTCACTAGAGAGGGCCATAGCTCTATAGCCTTAATATGACATGAATCTATTATAGCTGGATCCCTTGTGATATTAAAAAGATGGTATATCGAGACACAATTTGTATCCATCGGGATTAGTGTCTATAATCCTGATTCATATGGCTAAAATAGTTAATACTTAAATCCTAAAATAAAAGGGAATGGTTGAATGGATGGATAACTCACCTCCACATGTTGGGACATTAACATACATGGCCACCATTATTTCATCATCACCCATCAAATTGGGTGCTACATCCTTAGTTTTCAAATCAACTTTGGGTTCATCCAGAGGTACTCGGGGCTCAGACCCATTCCCAACAAAGTCAGAAATATCTATAAGGTCACTCACTGATATCATTCTTATTGTACTTATCATCATAGAATTAGGGATGATTGCTGATTTTGATTCTTCTCAAAAATAAACTACTCCATATTTTGTGTATGTTCTCCCTAGAGGGTTAGGATCAATATGCTCAGTATGAATATCAACTCTTTAAGACACCTTCTCTACGAGGGTAGAGGTCATTTGATTGAGGATGGTCAACCATCAAGTGATATGGATCTCCCTAATATATTTAGTGGTTTGGGGTTCCCCATCTTGTTCTTATACCACTAGTATAGTCATTACATTCATCTGTATGAGAGAAGGATGAATATGCTCAATTGATGCTTCATCCTTTATAAGACTCTCCTACTACTAGGACCAAGGTCATCTAATCCTAAATTGATTCTCCCTAGGTCTCATGACCCCCCCAATAGACTCAATTTTCTTAGATTAGCGATCATGTTTAGTGGTGGATTCAAGTGTTATCACCTATACATCTAAAAACTAGGAGTTATAGACACTAGGGTGAATTCTACTCGATTAGTCATCAGACCTACACAAAATTATGTGCATGATTCTTTTTCAGAAAATGAATAAAAATGAAATAATATTTAAATGATGAAATGAAATAGTTTCTAATTATCCTCGACTTCAGATATATCTCCAACTACAATTCCTACCGATGTTTAATGATACATTATCGAGATGGCCCTTTGGGAGAGAGATTGGGGGGGAGAGGTTTAATTTCTCCAGAAGGATCCACAAGGACCACTTCAATATGATCTACCACCTAAGGGGATTCCTCACTAGTGACATCATCATCCCAAGGGATATCCTCCATGGTAGTGGTAACCCTTGTGGTGTATCTAGTGTAAGAAACATTTTCCTCAATCTCCAAAACTCCTACAAGTATCAGTGGTAAAGAATTTTGCGGTCTGGACGGTAAGAAGAAAAAAATAGTGAATATTATATCTTCCTCAGTATCATCTGGATTTATCATATATATCTATAATTAATCTATTCGGTTGGAATAGTAATGAATTTCCTTGAAAAAATGGAGGTATGTATCTATTTCTTTAAGATATGTTTAAACATCATCTGAATATTTGTGATATGAGAACCACACAGGAGTAGTGATTGATTTGAATCTAATAATACTAAGGGGATATTCCTGAAGTGTCTCCAAAATATCATTAACAGATGTGATTTCCATCATGGTATCCCATACCTTCCAAGCCTCCGGTAATGCTTCTTTAATGGTGATGTCAAATGCTGGAGGATGCACTAGGGGATGTGAGGCTGGTTCAGATAGATGTAATTTATTTTTGGGCACCTCAACCACCTGGTAATCCTCTAGGACTTGGTTTTTTTATACCCCATAAAAAAATTAGAAATAACCCCACTCAAGTTGTAATAAGATGATCAACTGTATCAATATTCTTAGAGTATTGAATAACATCTTCATTATCCTCATTAACTTCATACCTCACCATGGAAATCAATTAAAAATAATATATATTTCTATTCATCCAGGAATGGATTGAGGTATTAAGATCTTGAAGATGGATGAGTACTACCTCTAGATCACCATCATAAGAGATAGTGTAGGGTGCCAAAACATTGTCTTATCTGGTCAATGCAACCTCTTTATCTTGCAAAAAGTGCTATAGGGAATTAGCTGAATGGGTGATCCTTAAAGAATCTCATTGTTTCAGGGCTACTGGAAATGTGGCATCCAAAGGAATGGATGGTTGAACATGGGTAATAGTTTTGATAGCATGGGAGGTCGAACCCCATGGTTTCAAAACCTTCCTTGTGTGTTTTTAAATGATGGATTTTATTATCTTTTTTCAAGTCCAAGAATAGATCACTAATTTCATTTGTTTCACTTAGGCCTCTGAGCTATAATTAAATTCATCACCTGGAATAGTCTATTGAGGATGGAACGATTCCTCATCTGGATATAATTGTACTGGGGGGAAATCTGAAAGGTGTGTACCCCTCACAGAAACGTTTTCTATCGATCCTGGAAACCAAAATGACTACTCTTAAAGAGAAAATATAGAGTCACTTGACAAATTACCCAGAACCGTCATTTACCAATGTAATAGAGTTGGATCATGAGGATCATAGGTGAAGAAGTCATGGAAGTTGAGCCATTCCATTATTTCCCCTTCTCGCCAGTTTGCTAGAATGACCCCACTTATGCTTTGATGGTATGGTCAGATGATATCATTTGGGATATATTTATTACTGATGATTGTGTACCCAACCATATAAACTTCTATCCAGCCAGAGATAATCTGAAAGGGACCCAGCAGTGGGTACAGTAGACTCCCCTTGCTAATCTATCACAAAATAATGGAATATTTTCACCAATACAGTGATGGTGACAATTATACACCTATCAGTGACTAGTTGATCTACCATAATGAATTTCCTGACTCTGACCCCAGTACTAGAATCACACATCAGTAGAAGCCAGCGACTTAGAATCATAGTTGAGAAGACTCCCAATAAGAACATCTGATAATTATTAGGACTGATATTCTATCCTCATTCATCGAACTAATAATCTTCAAGATTGGTCCAGTAGGAAACCATTTGACTTCTAGTTTCAATGGTTGGGAAATTTCTTGGTCTCTTGTATAGTTCTCTTAGACACTCCATATAAAAAAGGAATTAATTCAGTCAAAAAATGGGATGTATTTCATTTGACAAGTTTCATTATTCAAATAGGATTTTTTACTTATCAATGAGTTTCATAGAAAGGAGAAAAGTCTTCTAGGCATCATCCCGGGATAAATAGGGTGGCCGAAATTCTTAACACATTTCACAGATGACGGGATCCCACTAAATCAGTCATACACCCTAAAGGATAATTATAACCTCCCCATATACTATGGTGAAGGTCTTGGTGGTTGGAATTCACATTATATGAAGGTACATGATGAGTTTTTTGTTTCAATTATAGTAGTTCAATCATACCTAGAATTCATTGTATTTCCCCATAGCTTGAAACTCGACTGTGAATTCCTTACTGCTCTAGAAGAACTAAAAAACGCCACCCCTAGTCCAAGATAAAAGAACCCATGGGGTGAAGGTACTATTTTGATGACCACCCTAGTTGCTCATTCTCTATGGAGTTCTATGAAATGATTTGGAAATGGTGATCTTTATTATCCATCACCAACATGGATTCTTCTAGAGACTGAGGGGTGTTGTTCTAAGGAACCAAACAATGTAGCTTTTCCGGATAAATTCCCCCCTTTTGAGTTGTTTTCCCAAGGGATATTGGTTTTTTCAATTATCTAGTCTATGAGTTGATTAATTCAATGCAGTGTTGGAATTGAATCATTAGACAATAGCTAGAATCCATAAAGAGGCAACCTATCGGAGACTGGATACCCTATTTTTTCATCACTAAGAAGTCCCTCTAGTAGTTGATGGGGTGAAGCTTCCATCCTTTTGTATGTATAAAAGTTATGAAGTTAATTAATTTGTTTCACAAAAGTGAAACCTTTTTAATTCCCATAAACTATCAGTTATCAAAGACATAATCCTAAAAAATATCAGCTCATGAAGGCATTATCTTGTGAAACATTTTCCAGTGAGGAGACAGTTTGTGGAATGATCAAACCACAAAGTATCACCTTCTATACAGAAAATAGAAGCATACCATTCATAGTTAAGGCACACATTTGTGGATAATGAAACCCGGTTTGTGGAAAGATTCATCCTTAAAGGAGCCACTATATGAGAGAAAAGGAAATTATAGAGTCTAAAGAGTGCTAAGTTCACTATGAAATATAGTAAATGAAAAATGAGTTGGGCCCCCTATTTATAGGTGTGATATCCTCTTTTGAGTCCACCCGTATACCATAAATGTGTTCATAATAGAACCACGTTCAATATTGGAATATCCTCCTCTTCATGTCGATTAGAACGTATTTTTATGGGTTCATTTTTTAGGTCCTGGAAATTCTGCATTTAAAAACTGAATTATATCAAGATCAAAAAAGGGTAGAAATGAAACCCAAAAAAATACTGAAGAAAATATTCAAAGGGATGAGATTGAGTATAAAGACCCGACCTTTTCTTACATTACTATTACATCATTTTAAAGATAAACAACAAAATATTATTACACATAGAGGATACAAAGGTTTGGTGTCTTGGGAAAACTAGGACAACACATAACAATTACAACATCATGCATAAACATTTATTTAATTTCTTCTTCTCTAGATTTTTATAAGAACTTGTCCTATCCTTAGTACATGTAGCCACCTGAAGATATTCATCAAACGGGGTGATCAAAAAGCCCAGTAAGAGGTTTGATAAGTAGAATATATCATGGGGTGGGCATAATCATGACATAGTCAAAAGATCATGAAAATGAGAGGAGAAAAAATAAAAGGCTTGAAATGTGGAAATGCATAAAAAAATGAAACATCATGTCTTAGTGGTAAAATACCACACATACATGTGAACCAAGATATCATATTTTTCACAAATCATTTCACATTTACTCATGAGATTCATCACTTTACCCAATGCATTGGAGCACTGTATAATTCTGGGAACACCGGTCACTTTGAAACATTCATAATGCACAATATAATTTCGGGCGCACCCGTCACATCATAACATTATCATTATCATGTTTGACACATAAAACACGTATCAAAAATGAACATAACTAACCCTTGGAAAGGAATGGATTTCATTTCATAATAACACATTCATAAACATTGGGTTCCCAAAATAAAGAGGTAATAACATACATGTTTCAAGAAATGTTCACTATGAGGGAGAAGTAAAAGGTGTGTTCTTAAAAGAAGAGTTCTTTTGAAAAACAATTTTTTTGACATAAAAACCAGTGGAAAACATGAATATCACAGAAATATAAATAAAATGATGAAAAAATGATCTTTAAGGAGTAACCATATCAAAAATGGAGTGAAAGAGGTAGAACTCGAATGATGAAAGTTGGGTTCGAGAATTTCCCCTTACCTTGTATTTGAATGCTTCCTTCTCTTTAATGTACTGTACAATGACATTATATTTATTAATTAGAAATATAGAACCTTTTTAAATTAATATGGTTCATTATGGTTTCATTAAGGGATTTTATGTGCCATTGGATGAGTTATAGAGTTTAAAAACAGTATTCAGTAATGTTTGTTTTTATGGTTTTCTTGAGTGGTTCACTTGTATTCTTAAATTGATGTTTGGGTAAACATGGGTAAACATCCAGAACTGATAATACATGTTATTAATGATATTACAGGAGTTTTAATTATCTTATAATTAATCAAATTATATCCATGTGGATGAATCATTTGATTATAATTAAATGATGATTGTTTGGGTTTATTTTAGCGATTTTTTGATCATAATGAACTTGTTTTATTTTATCTCTAGAAAAATGGACATAAATTAGTTCTAGAACATTAAATATGAGATAAAACAAATAAATTATTCTAGTTTAACCATAAAAATGGTTTCATGACCAGATCTGAATGTAGAAATGGAAGAAGAAAACCTGTCGTTCTTGAAGGTGATAAATTAACACCTCATGAACAACGTTCTCCTTAAAAAAATAAAAGGAAGAGGGGAAGGGTGTTGGATGATATAATATCAAATTTTAATTTCTGTATATGTATAATAATGGAGTTACAAACCATTTTGATGAATATAGGTGGGGAGAGATCAATAAATGAACTTGAACATGAAAGAAAAAAAGGAGAAGAGGGTGAGAAATTACCTCTTAAATCCTCCTCTTGAGATCATCCTTATGGAAGCTAGGCTTGGTCTTTTGATGAGACCAGAAGCTCTTGGACGTGGGATAGGGGATAAGGAAGTTGTTTGGGCAGAGTTTAGGGAAGGCTTGGAGCTTGATAGGTGTGAGTAAATGAGGGTGTGAAGGGTGGCATTTATAGTGGAAGGGAGAGGGGTTTCCTTAATATAAAATTCATTAGTTTATTAATTTCCCCTAAGACAATGAATAGTGAGTCTTGAATTTCCAATAATGGTAATTTTATCATGTTATCCCAAAACAAGTGGGCGTACATCAGCAGAACATCATCCATGACTCTATTATTATCTTATTTTTGTAAATTACGATATTTCACTATTCATAAAAAATACAAGTATTTCAGAAAAATCCCAAAAATATACCCCAACCATTTTTCAATGGGTAGAATCCAAAAATAAATTCCATTTTTCAAAAATAATTTTATAAATATTATTAATTTGATATTTAATGAAAATTATAAATTACTTAAAAACAGTTTTTAAAAGATAAAAGTGATTTTATAGTGCTTTCAAAAATTATGTAGGGTCTTATAAAATTATCTTAAAAATATAAGATGTTGTTTCAATATTTTTTGAACACATTTTAGGAAAATAAAATTTCTTTTAAATTAATTAATTAATTATAATTAATTATTTATGACTTCCAAATACCAAAACGTTTACTAATGTCGAATTGTCACTTTCTACGATGTCTAATTTTTTTTAATTATTCATGGGTAATGTTACTCTTAAGTTGGATGATTTACTATTCATAAGGGTCATAATACTACTCATAAGGGTATGATACTATTCACAAGGGTACGTCACTATTCACCGAAAATGATTTTTGTTTCAATAGACTCCAAAATTCATCTTGAATACAACCGTGTATGTCAGATTTTTGAAATTCAAATCACAGAAGTGACAAACATATGTTTAAAGGTCACTAAGCACTTAGTAATTCATTATGTTGGGTTTTCATGTTATTTTATGACATAATTATAAGAATGTAATTTCTATTGAAAAACATTGGGTTTTTACAATCTTCCCCCTTTAGAAATTTCACCCCTGAAATTTCACATTACACAAATAGGTGAGGGTGTTTCTCTTTCATTGCCTCTTCTTGTTCCCATGTTGCTTCCTCAAACTTATGGTTCCTCCACAACACTTTGAGAAGATGGGTTTTCTTGTTGTGTAGAACCTTATCCCACCGATCTAGAATCTTTAATGGCTGCTCCTCATAGAAGAGATCATATTCCAGCTGCACCACCTCTGAGTATAGTACATGTTAGGGATCAGGTATGTACTTCCTCAAGAGTGATATGTGAAAAAAAATCATGAACTTGAGACATATTTGGTGGAAGTGCAAGCTGATAGACCACAACTCCTATGCATTCAAGGATCTCAAAGGTTCCAATATACCTTGGGATTAGCTTCCCTTTCTTCCCGAATCACATGACTCTCTTCCATAAAGATAATTGAAGGAAGACTTTATCTCCAACATCGAACTCCAAGTCCCTTTAACGGTTATCAGCATAGCTCTTTTGCTGACTTTGAGCAGCGTTGATGTGTTTCTGGATGGCATGAACCTTCTCTGTCATCTCTTGAACAATATCGGGTCCCAGTATCTTTCTTTCTCCAACTTCATCCCAACAGGTTGGAGTTCTACATCGCTTCCCATAAAGGGCTTCATACGGAGCCATATGAATACTCGAGTGGAAGCTATTGTTGTATGAGAACTCAACCAATGGGAGATGCTGATCCCAAAAACCTTTGAATTCAAGAGAGTAGGATCTTAGCATATCTTCAAGCGTCTGAATAGGTCTTTCAGACTAGCCATTAATTTTGGGGTGATAGGTCGTGCTGAAATTTAATTTAGTACTCAAAGCATATTGAAGACTCCTCCAGAATTTAGATGTGAACCATGGATCACGGTCAGAGACAATCAAGAGTGGAACACCATGCAGTCTCACCACTTCATTCTCATATATCTTTTCAAGTTGTTCAAGCGAGAGATCTTACCGAATAGTGAGAAAATGGACAGTCTTGGTGATTCGGTCAACCATAACCCATATCACATTATTTCCCTTCGACATCTTCAAGAGACCCGTGACAAAGTCCATAGTATCATTTTCCCGTTTCCACATGGGTATTGGCAATGGCTACATCATACCATTAGACTTTTTTTTGCTCAGCTTTAACTTGCTGACATACCAAGCACCTTGATATATATTCTGCAATCTCCTTCCCCATGTTATCCCACCTGAAGTGTTCTCGGAGATCACAATACATTTTGGTACTCCCATGATGGATAGAAAATGTCGAGCTATGTGCATTATCAAATAGCTACTTCTTAATCCCAGATGATGAAGGCACACAAAGCCACGTTCCAAACCGAATCACACCATCATCATTGATATGGAACTCTTGGAGCTTCCCTACCATTACTGTATTCAACCTATTTTTATCTCCACATCATCCCTTTGTGCTTCCTTAATCTTCTCCTTAATGGATGGTTTCACAATCATTTGGATAAGGTTGGATGTATCCCCTGCCCTTATTATTTCAAAATCCATTCTTTGTATATCCATGAAGATATGTTCTTTCTCAATCTGCAACATGGATAGAGTAGCCGGTTCTTTTCTGCTTAGAGCATAAGCTACCTTGTTCGCCTTTCTAGGATGATAGTGAATAGAGTAATTTTAATCCATGATTAGCTCAAACCATCTCCTTTGATTCATTTTGAGTGCCTTTTGTGTGAATATATACTCTAGGATCCTGTGGTCAGTGTATATGTCACACTTCTCACCATAAAGGTAGTGCCGCTAGATTTTCAAAGAAAAAATCACGGCTTCCAGCTATAGATCATGTGTTTTGTATTTCTGCTCATGGAACTTCAACTGTCATGAGGCGTAGGCTAACAAATTGTCATTTTGAAAGTGTACACAACCCAAGCCTTTCTTTGAAGCATCACTGTATATCAAAAAAGTTTCTACACTTTTCGGTAGTGTGAGTAAAGGTGTAGTGACTAGCCTTCTATTTAGCTCCTTGAAGATTCCCTCACATTCTTCCGTCCAGACATACTTTAGCCCTTTCCTTGTTAACATAGTTAGCGGGCTTGAAAATCGTGAGATGTTTCTCACAAAATGGAGGTAGTACCCAACTAATCCCAGAAAACTACGGATTTCTGTGACACTAGAGGGCATGGGAGATTCCTCAATTGCCTTTTTTTGAGGATCCATAGAAATTCCCTCACTTTTGTTCATATTTCCCAAGAACATGACTTGTTTCATCCAAAAGTCACACTTGTTGAACTTGGAGTATAACTTATCCTTTCTTAATTTTTCCCACAAAATTCATAGATGTTCTTCATGTTCCTCCTTACTCTTGGAGTAGATGATAATATCATCAATAAACACTACCAAAATTTTTTCAAGGTAATATCTAAAGAATATATTCCTCAAATCCATGAATATTGCAGGGGAATTAGTAAGTCTGAAGGGCATCACCAAAAACTCAAAGTGCCCATACCTTGTTCGTAAGGCAGTCTTCTAAATATCTTCCTTCTTTGCCTTTACCTGATGACATCCAGAATAAAGATCCACCATTGAGAAGTATTTATCTCCTCTTAACTGATCAAACATGTCGTCAATCCTTGGAAGAGGATACTTGTTCTTTATGGTGATCTTTTTGAGTTCTTGATAATCGATACACAGCCGCATTGTTCCATCCTTCTTCTTCACAAAAAGCACTGGTGCACCCCTAGGTGATGCACTAGGGCATATGAACCCTTTTTCTAGATGCTCTTGCAGTTGCTTCTTTAACTCCTCCTGTTCGATAGGAGCCATCCTATAGGGACAGTTCAAGATTTGAGTAGCTCCAGATATGAGTTCAATTGAGAACTCAACCTCACAATCCGGGGGAATTTCAGGTAACTCTTCGGGAAATAAATTGTCGTATTCCCTCATGATGGGAATTTCTTCAAGGTTAGAACTTTCCTTCAACTCAACCATTTGGGTGAGGTATGCTTATTCATAGGGAATCAATACCCACACCATTGATGGATTTTTCAAAGGAGATTCATGATCTTCCTTGCATTTTTAGAGGAGGATGGGATGGTTCGGAATATAAATAGATATTTATTTTTCTCGATAGTTGATATGCGCTCTATATAACGAGATCCAATCCATTCCCATTATATCGTTGAATTCCACCAGGGGAAGTATTACGAGATTTTCCAAAAGAATCTTCCCACATATGCCAACAGGATAATATTCAAACACTTGGGTTGAAATGATTAAACAACTTTGTGTTTTTACAGATATCTCTACTTCAAGGATTTGGGGCTTCGATTTTATAGTTCTAGAAAACTTTCAAGATATAAAGGAATGCGTAAAACCAGAAAAAAATAAGACTTCTTCCATTCTTGAGTGAATAGGATGTGTGCCTCGTATGGCTTCATTATCTTTCTCCACATCCACAGTAATGATGGAATAATCCTTCCCATGTTCCTTTGGTTTCAGTGGTTGCTGAAGCTAATTTCCCTCGAGAGCTCGAGGTTTAGTGCACTGGTTTGCATAGTGCCCTAGCTCCCAATAGTTGTAGCATTGAACCATGAGTGGTTCTCTCCTTAAATATTCTACATTATCCTTCAATTTAATTTCTTTTCGACACTCTTGAACATGGTATCCTTCTTTCCAACACTTGAAGCACTTCCCCATCCCTTGGAGGCAGTTCCCATGGTGCAACTTCCCACATTCTTTTCATGTGGGTCGTTGAGTTTTCTTCCCACTTTCATCATTAGATCCTCTAGCTTGAAACTTCATCTTTTGTTTCTTATCCCCATAGCCATGGGACCATTCTCCAAACTCTATCTCCACTTTGAGAGCGCATCGAACATGTTCTTCATAACTCCCAAAGTATTGAATTGCAAGAGCATTTCGAAGGTGTGGTTTTAATCCACTAATGAATCTATCAGTTTTTTTATCATTGTTGATGAAAAAACCCGAAGCGTACCCCGAATGACTTGTGAAATTCTCTTCATAGGTTGTGACAGATTCTACTTCTTTTTTCATGAGCTCTATAAATTCTCTCTCCATCTTCGTATGAAGGGTTCATGGGAAATACTTATTAAGAAACATTAGCATAATGTCTTCCCATTCCATCTCTTCAATTTCCACCCTTGGCTTGATGTTCTTAATCAAATCCCACCATTGATTGGATTCCCTTTCTAGATGATAAACGGATAGGGTCACCTTACCCATCTCAAAACATTTAAGCACAAAAAATATCTTCTCCATGGAGTTGACCCACTATTCCGCATCTAATGGATCAAAGGATCCACTAAACATCGGTGGTCGTTGCGGCATAAAACATTCGATAGCCAGTTTATCCCTCTTTGGTGAAGGAGTATGTTCCCCATTATTATGGTTATTGTTCATAACCTGAGATAATTGGGTAAGCATATCCGTGACGTTTTTAACTCCACATCTCAAATCATTGGGAATGTCATTTGGGCAATCATTGCATTGGCACTCTCACGAGTAGTTGGCCTGATTTCTCATGGTTCCCACCATTTTCTAAAATATAAAAGGTTAGAAAAAAATATAAGTAAAAAAGTCATGAATAACGTATTCATTTAGACAATTTATACCAAAAACATAACATATTGGATCCCTATGTAAATATTATTGTGTTCATATTTTTACTTAGTCTCATGCTAGAGGTTTTCTCTAGAGTTCACAAATCCTAATTCCCAAATTAACTAAACCTTTCCTCTGATACCAACTATAACGACCCAAAATTTTCTTACATTACTATTTCATCATTTTAATGATAAACAATATAATAGTATTAAACATAAAGGATCCAATGGTTTAGTGTCTTGGGAAAACTAGGACCATTCATAAGAATTACAACATCGTTCATAAATATTTATTTAATTTCCTCTTCTCTAACTTCTTATTGGAAATTGTCCTCTATTTAGTACATGTAGCCACTTGAGGAAATACATCAAACATGTTGAGATAAAATCCCAGTTAGTGTATTGATAAGAATAATATAGCATGGGGTGAGCATAATCATGACATAGTCAAAAGATCATGAACATGAGAGGAGAAAAAATAAAAGACTTGAAATGTGGCAATACATAAAAAAACGAAACATCATGTATTAGTGGTTAACAACCACACATACTTGTGAACCAAGCTAGAATATTGCTCAAACATCATTTCACATTTACTCATTAGATTCATCACTTTACCCAATTCATTGGAGCACTGTATAATTCTAGGCACACCCATCACTTTGAAACATTCATAATGCGCTATATAATTCCTAGCGCACCCGTCAAATCATACCATTATAATTATCATGCTTTCCACATAAAACACGTATAAAAAATGAACATAAATAAACCTTGGAAAGGAATGGTTTTTATCTAATAAGAACACAATCATAAACTTTGGGTTCCCAAAATAAAGTGGGAATAACATACATGTTTCAAGAACTGTTCACATTGAGGGAGAAGTAAAAGGTGTCTTCTTAAAAGAAGAGTTATTTTGAAAAACATTTTTTTTGCAATAAAAACTAGTGAAATACATGTATATCCCAGAAATGGAATGAAAATTATGAAAAAATGGTCTTTAATGAGTACCCATATCAAAAATTTAGTGAAAGAGGGAGAACCCAAAGGATGAAAGTTCGGTGCGAGAATTTTCCCTTACATTGTATCTGAATGCTTCCTTCTCTTTAATGTCCTGTATAATGACATTATATTAATTAATTAGAAATAAATAACCTTGTTTACATTAATATGGTGCATTATGGTTTCATTAAGTGATTTTATGTTCCTTTGGATGAGTTATAGAGTTTAAAATGATTATTCGGGAATGTTTGTTTTTATGATTTTCTTGAGTGGTTCACTTGTATTATTAAGTGGATGTTCGAGTAGAACATGGGTAAACATGCAGAACTAATATTACATGTTATTAATGATATTAAAGGAGTTTTAATGATCTTATAATGCATCAAATTATATCCATGTGGATGAATCATTAGATAATAATTAAATGATTATTGTTTGGGTTAATTTGAGAGATATTTTGATCATAATGAACTTGATTTATTTTACCACTAGAAAAATGGTCATAAATTAGTTACAGAACATTAAATAGGAGATAAAAAATATAAAATAATCTGGTTAAACAATAAAAATGGTTTCGTGACCTGATATTAAGGTAGAAATGGAAGAAGAAAACCTGTCGTTCTTGAAGGTGATAAATTAACACCTCATGAATAACATTCTCCTTAATAAAATAAAAGGAATAGGGGAAGGGGATTGGATGATAGAATAAACCATTTTCATTTCAGTATATGTACAATACTTGAGTTATAATACAATTTTGATTAATATAGGTGGGGAGAGATCAAGAAATGGACTTGAACTTGAAAGAAAAAAAGGAGAAGAGGGAAAGAAATTACCTCTTAAATCCTTATCTTGAGATCCTCCTTAAAGAAGCGAGGCTTGGAATTTTGATGAAACCATAAGCTATTGTATGTGGGAGAGGGTATAGGGAAGAATTTTGGGGATAGTTTAGAGAAGTATTAGAGCTTGAGATGTGAGGAAATACGGGTATGAAGGGTGGTATTTATAGTGGAGGGGAGAGGGGTTTCCATAATATAAAATTCATTAGTTTATTAATTTCCCCTAAGACAAGGAATAGTGTGTCTTGAATGAACAAGAATAGTAATTGTATCATGTGATCCCGAACCAAGTGGGATTAGATCAGAATAACATGACACATGACTCTATAATTAGCTTATTTATCTTATTTTAGTAAATTACGGTATTTCAATATTCATAAAAAATACTAGTATTTCAAAAAAATCCCATAAATTTACCCCAAGCATTTTCCAACTTGTAGAATCAAAAAATGAAGTCCATTTTTCAAAAATAATTTTCTAAATATTATTAATTTCATATTTAATTAAAATTAAAATTTACATAAAAACAGTTTTTAAAAGTTAAAACTGATTTTATAGTGCTTTCAAAAATTACATAGGGTCTTATAAAATTATCTAAAAACTATAAGACATTGTTTCAATAATTTATGAACACATTTTAGGAAAATATATTTTCTTTTAAATTAATTAATTAATTATAATTAATCATTTATGACTTACAAAATATCAAAACATTTACTAAGGTCGAATTGTCACTTACTAAGATGTCTAAATTTTATTTAATTATTCATGGGTAATTTTACTCTTATGTTGGATGATTTACGATTAATAAGGGTTATAATACTATTCATAAGGGTATGTTACTATTCACAAGGGTACGTTACTATAAAACAATAATTCTTTTTGTTTTAAAAGACTCTAAAAATAATCTTGAAAACAACTATGTATGTCGGATTTTCGAAAATCAAAACACAGAAGTGAAAAACTTATGTTTATATGTGACTTAGCACTTAGTAGTTCATTATGTTGTGTTTTAATGTGATTTTATGACATAATTATAAGAAGAGAATTTCCATTGAAAAACATTGGGTTGTTATATTGAGAATTGAAAATTTCTTAGTGGACTGCTACTCCAGATGGTGCTCTACCATTTCATGAAGCTTCTGTGAACAAAATAGTTCATGGAAAAAGGTGGTACCATCGGTGCATCTGAATGAAACAAAGTGGTATACGGTTTTAAGGCAGTGATTTAATCCCTTAAAAGGATGGAACCTCTCTATTTAATGATGTCTCCACTAACTAATACATTCTTAGTCTAGAGCACCATTCATGGTCTCATGCAAATAGAGAATCATGGAACACTGCAGACAATTGCCCATGACATTATCCTGTCACTCTATTTTCTAATAATTAGATCCCATGATATACAAAGGAGGGGGACACATTGGGATATGCAGAAAGAGGCTACGTAAAAACCAGATCTCTTCATCAATTCTTAGTAGGTAAAAATCTTCTGCTTAGCATAAGGGAGTAAGTAATAAATCAATTAGTGTTCTATGAACTCAAAACCTATTCGCGGACCGTATCAAAGGGAATAACGTATGGCCCCTTGGTTAAAATGCATCCCACATAACAATATGCTAAGCGGGAATAACCCTGAACCGTGTAGAAAAATTCTATGAAGTAGTAACTCGGACCGATGTAGAAAAACACTATGCGGGAAGAACAAAGGTCTGTGTAGCACAACTCTACATGGACAGTCCCATCACCCACATAGAACCATGCTATATGGGGGGAACCACATCCTGCCTAAGAACCTTATATGTGTAAGGGGGAATCCTAGGGGTATTACACTATTGAGCTGCAATCACTCCCTTCCATCATGTGATCATACCAATTTTTGGTCCCTATGTGAATCACCTGTTCAATGGAACCAAGAAAAGACCTCTTCTAAATCCACTTGACATGTATGATAATATAATCAGTCACAACAACATTCCCTCTCAATTTTACATACCTATGGTAAGAGGACTTTCATGGTTAGTTTCTACAATAAAGATGACCCTTAGAATATCATCATATTTATATTCTCACAATAATCTGTGTTCCGACCATGGCGTGATCACATGAACCTCCTCATTATAGGGATTGGGGGAACTGATGGCCTTTAAATTTGATGAGGGCCACTGTTGGTCACTTCTCCCCCTCATGAAATCACTTTTAGTGAACTTATAGTGAGGGAATATATCCACCCATGACTTTTATATATAACATTACATGATTTTAAGCATAATTATACATCAGAGTATAAGCCTAGAATTGTAAAGTCTAGTGTCTTGGAAGACAAGGTACATAAAACATAAAACACATGGATAAAAAGAACTTCTTTAATTAATATCTATAAGAAGAGATCCTAACATCCTTTGATCCCTTACATCAGCATAAGGTACCCTGCGTAACACATGATAAAAGGAATGAGCTAAAAGTCCCAGTAAGGGAATAAACATAAGGATACATCTTAAGAACATGAGTTAGGAGGCATGACATAATGATATCCAAAGCATGAAACTTATAAAAAAATTTCATATAAGAATGGGATCATATAAAAATGGAATCATATAAATGTGGATGAATAGTAAAACCTATCTTTAGTATAGGTCAAGGCTAAACACCAATCCCATTTACCATTTTAGTATGGTTCAAGGCTAACCACCAATCTTGTTTCCCATTTTAGTACGGGCCAAGGATAACCGCCAATCCTATTTCACATCAAATCTCATGAGAATTAACATTACCCAATGAATTGGAGCACTATTTGGGCAGAACCATCTCAAAATTTTCATGAATATTCTTTCCACATAACTAATCATACATAATCAACCATACATAAACATAAGGGTACCCATGGAAAGAATTATGTACCATTATCATGACATAAATCATAACCAATGAGCGTATCATGAAAGTGTCCAAGAAAGAAATGGATTAGAAAATACATGGAAGTTTATATGGTAAAATAGTATTAAAACATGGTATGTGATTTCAAAAAGAAGTGAAAACATATAAGGAATGTATTTGAGAAACATTAGCATTATAACATTTTTGTGTGGTTTTAAGGAAAATAATAAAGAGTTTTTAAAATAGAAAAGAAGAAAATATTTTATATAAAACAAAAATTGAAACAAGAAGGTTTTAATAATAAAATTACTGATTTTATAAAGAAAATGGTTTCTTAAAACATTGGATATAGTGCACTTGATATTGGGTAAAAAAATTGGTAAGTTTCCTTAAAACAGATTTTCTTATCAGAAAGTTCTAAGGATAGAATCTTTTAAAAACATGTATGTCCCCAAAATAGAATTATGAAAGGGTAATCATAAATGAATTTTATAAAACTAAAAATAATTTATAATTTTTATATAAATAGATAAGATAAACCCATTTTGATATAAATAAAGATAAGGCAAACTGAAAGAACAATAAAGTTCAAGTAGAATTCGTTACAGTTTTATTGGCATGGTGTCTGGTGCACCTAAGAGGGCTTAATGAGAGAAAAAGGGGGTTTATCATCACTTATAAATCATGATGGAAGTATGGATGTGGTGAGAAAATGTACCCCATAATTAGGTATTATACATAAAAAAGGCATAGCATAGAGGACAATCTTCATTAAGAGGGAAATGGTGAGGATCCTTTACCTTAAATATGTTGTAGTTCTCCACTTATTATTAAATACATGAATAAAAAAATTAGGATTATTAATTAATAATTATAGAATCTATAATATATTTAATTGGTTTAGTATAATCATTTTAAGTTTATTTATAACCATTTTATTGGTTATGAGGTTTAATTTCGTTGTTCGGGCTCATTTGTTTACATGGTTTTATTGACCGGTTTGATTATATTCATGTTTGGATAGACATGTAAGATGAAAGTGGTTGTCTATAATTGATGTTATATGATATTATAGAAACTAATGAATATTAAATGGTTTCAATTTTAATTTTTTTACATAGATTGTAGTCTAATTATTATATAAAAAAAAATAGTGACGACCTTTTTTTTAAATGGTGGGTTTTGATTACAAACATAATGTTTTTATTTATATCATAATACCATTGGTACAAAAGGATTGTAGAACCAAAAAATAGGATATATAAAATATATAATAATCTGGTTCAACGATAACACAAATGGTTTCATTACCATAATTAAAGATGATAATAGAAGTTGATAAACTATTTTCATTGAATGTGCTAAATTAGTGCATCTCAAACGGTGCTTTCATTTCATTCAAATCAAAAAGAGGAGAAAGGAGAGTAGATAATGAAATATCCCATTAACATAAAACACTTCTAGTATATATATGTTACTAAATTTATCATACTATTTGGGTGAAGGGAGGTGAGTAAAGAAAAAAAGAAAGGAACTTAAAAGAAATGAAGGAATTGGAAAGAGGAATATACTTCTTGAGACTTCCTCCTTTGAGATCCTTTTAAGGAGAGAGGTTTTGGTATTTTGAAGATGATAGATGTTTTTGGAAGTGGTGGGGGGATATTGGTGAGTGATTTTGGTAGAATATGGGCAAGTCACGGGGCTTGAGAGTAGTGAAGAGAAGAGGGAGTGATGTGGGGTTTTTATAGAGTAAGAGAGGAGGGATTTCATAATATTATAATCATTAATTTTTTTTCACAAGAAAATGAATAGTAAGTATTCCATGACCAATAATAGTAATAATTTCATGTGATTTACATATTTTGGTGTTTACATCACTTTTGATGTTAGTAATAGCGGATTTGAACTATAATGAATATATATGATAAATTAATGTATTTTACAATTCAATTAAAATTTAAGTACTTCAGAAATATCTCAAAAATTCACCTTAACCATTTTTCAACAAGTAGAATCCAAAAATGAAATCCATTTTTCAAAAATAATTTTCTAAATATGATTATTTTAATATTTAATATAATCATAATTTATTATCAAAAACAAGTTTTAAAACATTCATTAACTTATTAAAAAATATAGGTATATCATACTTTGAACATGAATATTATTTACATATTATCATAGGTAAGGTTACTATTCATTAGGGTATGTCACTATTCATAAGGTTATGTTACTATTCCTAAGGGTAGGTTACTATTCACCAAAAATTATGTTTTTCTTATTGGACTCCAAATAACTTACTAACCGCAACCGTGTATTTTAGATTTTCAAAATTCCAAACACAAAAGTGACAAACCTATGTTTCAGGGTCACGTAGCACTTTGTTTTTCATTATTATGGGTTTTCATGTGATTTTGAGACATATTTATAAGAAATTAATTTCCATTTAAAAACATCGGGTCATTACATTCTTCCCCCCTTATGACGTTTTTCCCTCGAAATTTCGTTTTACATTCAAATCCAAAAACAGGTGGGGGTAATTTTCATTCATTGCTTAATCTAGTTCCCATGTGTCCCATTAGTACTTATGGTTTCAACATAGTACCTTGGACAGATGAGTAGTCTTGTTGCGTATAACTTTGTCTCTGCGATCCAAGATCTTCACTGGCTGCTCCTCATAAGAAATATCATCCTCCAAATGTACCACCTCAGAATAGATTATATGTGAATGGTCTGGTTTGTACTTATTAAGAGGGATACATGAAAGACATCAAGTACTTTTAACATGGTAGGTGGAAGTTCCAATCGATAGGCCACAACTCCGACTCGATCAAGGATCTCAAAGGAGCCAATGTACCTGGGACTTTACTTCCCATTCTTCCAAAACCTTGTGACCTTCTTCTATAGAGATATGCATAGAAATAACATGTATCCAACTTTGAACTCAAGGTATCATCCACGGTTATCTTCATAACTCTTCTGTCGACTTTGGGCTACCTTGATATGATGTTGAGTGGTTTTCACCTTCTCCACCATTTCTTCAACCATTTCATGTACTAGCAGCTTATTCTAACCGACTTCATCCCAATAATCTAGTGGTTTTCACCATTTCCCATAAAGGTCTTCATACAGTGTCATTTGGATGCTCAAGTGAAAATAGTTGTTGTAGGAGAATTCAACCAGTGGAATATATTGGTCCCATCCTCCTTTGAATTCCATAGAACATGCTCTCAACATTTCTTCCAGTGTTTGAATTGTTCGCTCAGATTGGCCATCAATTTGAGGATGATAGCCCATACTGAAGTTATGTTTATTTCTTAGAGCTTATTGGAGAATTTTCCAGAACATTGAGGTGAATCTAGGATCATGATTGGATACAATAGAGAGTGGTACTCTATGCAGCCTTACCACTTACTTTATGTAAATCTGTGCAAGTTGATCCAATGAAAAGTCCTCTCAAATCCGAATAAATTGAGAAGCCTTTGTAAGATGATCCACAATGACCCATATAACATTATTTCCTCTAGATGTCCAGAGAAGTCCAGTGAAAAAGTCCATGGTAATGTTCTCCCACTTCCATTCTAGTATGGGTATTGGTTGCATCATCTCCTTAGACCTTTGCCTCTCATCCTTCACTTACTGGCATACCAGGAACTTTGATGTATATTCCGCAATCTCCCTTTTCATGTTGTCCCACCAAAAGTTTTCTCAGTGATCTCGATACATCATTGTACTCCCTAGGTGTATAGAGAAGTTCAAGCTATGTTCATCATTTAATATCTCCTTCTTTATCTCTGGAGTGGATGGTACACATAATCGTGTCCCAAATCTTACAACTCCTCTGTCATTAATTTTGAAATCATAGGATTTCTCATTTTTGATAGCTTCCACCCTTTTTAGAAGTTCCACATCCATTCATTGAGCATACTTTATTTTCTCTAATAGGGATGGTTGAGAAATAATTTAAGAATTTGTTGATCATGTTCGTTCCTTAATGCTTCCCATGTCCATGCTTTGAAGATCTGTGAAGATCAGATCCTTTTCAATTCTCATCATTGATAAAGATGCATGATCCTTTCTATTTAGAGCATCTACCACATTGTTTGCCTTACCGGGATTGTAGTATATTGAGTAGTCAAAATCCTTGATGAGCTCTATCCATCTTTGCATGATCATATTAATCTCTTTCTGTATAAATATATATTTGAGGCTCTTTTGGTCAGTATATATCTCACATTTCTCCCTATAGTGAAAATGCTGGCATATTTTCAATGCAAAGATCACAGCAGCCAACTCCATATCATGATTTGGATAGTTTCACTCATGGATTTTCAACTTCATTGAGGCATAGGATATCAATTTATCATTTTTCATTCGTAAATAGCCTAATACCTTCTTAGAATCGTCACTATACACCACAAATAGTTATCCACTTATGGGGAATGTGAGTACTGACATAGTGATAAGCATTTTTTTCAACTCCTTAAAACAGTATTCACATTCCTATGTCTATAAAAACATTACTCCCTTTCATGTCCGCTAGGTCATTTGGTTTGACAATCACGAAAAGTTCTTCAAAAATCATTTATAATACCTAGCTAGACCCAAAAAATTTCGGATCTCTGTTACAGATGTTGGCCTAGGCCACTCATAAATTTCCTTTTCCTTGGAAGGCTCTACAAATATCCGTTGGCTGGGGATAACATGCCCCAATAATGATACTTCATCCACCCAGAACTCACATTTACTATAATTTTTTTACAATTTCTCCCTTCGCAAATACTTTAACATAGTATTAAAATGCTCATATAGTTCCTCTTTTCTATTGGACTATATCAAAATATCATCAAAAAAGACTACCACAAACTTGTCAAGGTAATCTCTAAAGACTATATTCATTAAGTCCTTGAAAATTGTTGGACCATTAGTGAGTCTGAAGTGTATCCCTCTGAACTCATAGTGTCCATACCTATTTCAAAATACAGTCTTTGGAATATCTTCCTTCCTTACCTTTAATTGGTGATATCCCGACTGAAGGTCCACCTTAGAGAAATAAATTCCCCCACAAAGATGATCAAACAAATCATCAATCTATGGAAAGGGATACTTGTTATTTAACATGATTTTATTAAGCTCATGATAATCAATGCGGAGGCACATTGATCCATCCTACTTCTTGATGAAGAGGATTGGTGCACCCCACGGTGAAGCACTTGGGCATATAAAACCCTTCTCCATATTCTCCTATAACTACTTCTTCAGCTCTTCCAGCACTACAATGGCCATTCCTTGAGGTGTCTTTGAGATAAGAAGAGATCCCGGGATAAGTTGAATTGAGAACTCAACCTCTCAGTCAGGAGGAAGACCATGCAAATCTTCAAGGAATACATCATTGTAATACCTCAAAATGGGAATGTCTTCATGAATTATTATCTCCTTTGTCTCAATCATGTGAGCTATATATGTCTGATTACAAGGCAAAAATATACACACATGAGATGATGATTCTAAATGAGATTCATCTTCCTCCTTACACTAGCAAAGAATTGGAGGATTCTTTGGTATGTGAAGTGTGATCTCCCTTTCTAGACAGTTGATGTTGTCTATGTATAATGATAGCCAATCCATGCCCCAGATAGTGTCGAACTATAATAAAGGAACTGTGAAGAGATTTGCTGGGAGGTTTATTCCACAAACATTAACCAAGGAGGAGTTATAAACCACGGATGAAATAATTTCCCCATTTAATGCTCTCACAAATAACTTTTCCTCCAAATTTTTAGGTGGTTTTTGAATTGTTCTACTAAAATTTCAAGATATGAAAGAATGAGTAGAAGAAGAACCAAATAAAATTTTCGCTATTCTTGAATGAATAACTAGCGTACCTGTCATCACATCGTTGTCCAGCTTCACCTAAGGAGTAGTGATAGCATAAGCCCTTCCTTGTTTCCTTGGAAGTTGTTGATGATTACCTCCAACAACCCTCGACATAGAGAAATTGTTTTCATAATGCCCATGCTCGTTGTAGTTGTAACACTACACTGTTGGCCAAGTGTTTCTCTGAACCATCCTCTCTTCTTCAACATTAGTGGGATTTTTCATATCACTTCTACAGTTCTTGGCCATATGGCCATACATTCCACATTTTAAGAAATTCTTAGTTTTGTTCAGAAAGATATTGGTATGCTTCTTCCAACAACTTTTAGAAGGGGAAAAGTCTGTCTTCCTTCCATTATGGGATTTTTTCTATTAACCACCCATGTTGTTATGAATTTTCCGCTTCTTGTCACTGGGCCCCTAAGACCACAAAGAGTCTCCAATCTCCATTTCAACATTGAGGTAACAATATACAATATCCCGATAAATTTATAAGTCTCAAATCTCCAACACTTTTCATAGACTCGTCTTTAGTCCACTAAATAAGCAATCCACCTTGCTTTCAGTGTTCTTGACAAAGACATAGGCGTACCTTGAATTCCTTGTAATGTTTACTTCATACGCCCCGATTGAATCATCTTCCTTATTCTTGAGTCTGAGGAACTCTATTAACATCTTAAAATAGAGGGTTTGAGGAAAATATTTATTGAAAAAAATCCTCTTGAATTCATCCCATTCAATGGAATCAATTTCCTCTTGGGACTTTGTATTCTTGATCAGTGTCCCCAACTAATTAGCTTCCCCATCAAAATGATAGATCGCCAGCACAACCTTCTCTTCTTCCGAGAACTAGAGGGTGGAGAATATCTTTTCAATGGAGTTAATCTACTTTTCCTTAAAAAGGGGATCATAAGATCCACTGAACCTGTTAGGCCTTTGCCATCTAAAGGATTCTATGACAACTTTCTCTTTCCTTAGAGGAGGAGGGCGTTCTGCATGATTCAGGTTATTATTCATAAGATGAGCCAGCTGAGCAAGTACTGTCATGATGTTTTCAGCACCCGCTCCCGTCATTTTAGGCATATCATTAGGGAAATATTCACAATTCTTATCACATTGGTTTTTGGAACATGTTCTTCTATTTACCACCATTGACTACGAAAAAGAACGTATAATTAGAGTTCTTGAATACTTATCTATTAATTATAAAAAGGAAAATTTGAACATAAAAGGATAAACTTATAAAGAAGAAGTATATCCTTACTTGTAATTCCTTAGGTTTATATCTAGGTTATTCTTGATCTATTTCTTAAAATATATTCTTATGGTCTTTTTTTTGTTTTAATAATGGTTTTTGATAATATCATGAATTTACCAAAGAATATCCCATGGGAGCGTCATAACCAAGAGTGCAGTATGGCCCATTTTCGTGTACCAGGATACCCCGAGTCAAAACCGAAACTCCTTGTCAGAGGTTTCACACCTAGAAACATCTGTTCTAGAGCCGCCTCCACCTACTCGTATCTATACAAGGAAGTATTTTCTTAATAAACCACTTTCTCAATACTCACAGAAATTTAGGAATGTTTTCTTATACTTATTCTCATCCTTATGGTTCTCACTAAGGTGCTCTATTCCTAATCTAAAAAAATAACTAGACCATAGTGACCCAAGCCTTTTATATATAACATTATATGAATTTAAGCATAATTATACATCATAGTACAATCCAAGTATCATTAAGTATAGTGTCTTGGGAGACTAGGTACATATAACATAAAACATGGGGCTATAAAAACAGATCATTATTTAATATCCATAAAAAGAGATCCTAACATCTTTAGAGCTCTCCCATCTGCATAGGGGACCCTGGGAAACACCTGAGAAAAGGAATGATCTAAAAATCCTAGTAAGGGAATTAACATAATGATACAACTTAAGCACATGAGTTTGGAGGCATTCCATAGTGATATCCAAATCATGAAACTTATAAAATAATTTCATATAAGCATGGGATCATATAATCATGGAATCATATAAATGTGGAAATATCATTAAACATGTATTTAGTAAGGTTCAAGGTTAACCACCAATCAAATTTCCCATTTTAGTACGGGTCAAGGCGAACCGCAAATCCCGTTTCCCATTTTAGTACGGGTCAAGGCTAATCGCCAATCCGGTTTCACATCGCATCTCATGAGACTTACCTTTACCCAATCCATTGGAGCTCTATCTAAGCACACCCATCTCAATATTTTAATAAATATTCTCTCCAAATAAATAATCATACATAATCCACCATACATAAACATAAGGGTACCCATGGAAAGAATTAGGTACCACAATCAGGAAATAAATCACAACTAATGAGTGTATCATGAATGTGTCCATGAATGAAAGGTACTAGAACATACATGGAAGTTAATAGGGTAAAATAGGCTTATAAAATGGTATGTGATGTCAGAAATAAGTTAAAACATAAAAGTAATGTATTTTAGAAACATTATTATTTAAACATTTTTGTGTGGTTTTATGGAAAATACTATAGAGATTTTAAAATAGAGAAGTGGAGAATATTTTATATAAAACCAGAATTGAACCAAGAAGGTTTTCATAATAAAAATAATTATTTTATAAATATGACCGTGTCTTAAAATATAGGATAGAGTGCACTTGGCATTGGGTAAAAAATTTGGGAAGTTTCCTTAAAATAGGTTTGCTTATCAGGAAGTTCTAAGGAAGGAATCTTTTAAAGACATGTATATCCCCAAAATAGAATGATGAAAGGTTCATCATAAATGAATTTTTTTAAAACTAAAAATTATTTATAATATGTATATAAAAGAAAAGATAACCCCATTTTGATGTAAATAAAGACAAACAACTCAATATAACAAAGAAGGTTTGGGTAGAATTCATTAAGGTTTTATCAGCATGGTGTCGGGTGTACCCAAGAGGGATTAATAAGAGAGAAAAGGGGGTTGATAATCCCTTATAAATCATGTGGGAAGAATGGGGAGGTGAGAAAATATACCCCATCATTAGGGATTATACATAAAAAGTCATAACATAGAGGACACTCTTGATTAAGAGAGAAATGGAGAGGATACCTTACCTTAAATCTATAGTTATTCTCCAGTTGTTATTAAAGACCTGAATAAAAAAATCTGGTTTATTAATTAATAATTAATCAACCTATTATATTTTTAATTGATTTAGTATAATCATTTTAAGTTCATTTATAACCATTTTTAATGGTTATGAGGTTCAATTTCATTGTTCGTGCTTGTTTGTTTACTTGGATTTAATAACCAGTTATCTTATAATCATGTTTGGATAAACATGTAAGATGGAAGTGGTTATACAGAAATTATTTTATATGATATTAGTGATCATCCAGGAGACTACATGTTTTTAAATTTAATCTGGTTACTTAGACTGTTGTTGAATTATTATATAAAACAATAGCGACAACCGTTTTTGTTAATTGGTGGGTTTTGATAACAACGAAAATGATTTGATTTATAACATAATAACATTTGTACAAAAGGATTAAAGAACAAAAAATAGGATATATTACATATATAATAATCTGGTTCAACCATAACATAAATGGTTTCATGACCAAAATTAAAGATAATAAGAGAAATTGATAAATTGTTGTCCTTGAATGTGAAAAATTAGCGCATCTCAAACGATGCTTTCATTTATTTCAAATAAAAATATGGAGAAATGGGAGAAGATAATGAAATATCCCATTAGAATAATAAAATTTCATTACATGTATTTTAAAGGATTTATCATACTATTTCGGTTAAGGGATGTGAGGAAAGAAACACAAAGAAAATATCTTAAAAGAAATGAAGGAATTGGAAAGAGGAATTTACTTCTTGAGACTTCCTCCTTTGAGAACCTCATAAGGTGAGAGGTTTGGGTATTTTGAAGCGGCTAGGAGCTGTTGGAATTGGGAGGGGGGATCATGGGGAGATATTTGGGCAGAATATTCGCAAGGAACAAGGCTTGAGTGTAGTAATGGGAAGATGGAGTGAGGTGGGGTTTTTATAGTGGAAGAGAGGAGGGATTTCATAATATTATAATCACTATTTTATTATTTTTCACAAAACAAGGAATATTAAGTATTCCATGACCAATAATAGTAATAAATGAATGTGATTTCTAGATTTGGGTGCTTACATCACTTGTGATGCCAGGAATAGTCGATTTGAACTATAATGTATTTATATGGTAAATTAATGTATTTAACTATTCACTAAAAATTCATGTATTTCAGAAAAATCTCAAAAATTCTCCCGAACTATTTTTCGACATGTAGAATCCAAAAATTAAATCCATTTTTCAAATTTTTTTTTCTAAATATGATTATTTTAATATTTAATTAAAATCATAATTTTTTTATCGAAAACCATTTTTAAAACATTCATTTACTTATTCTAAAATAAATGTATATCATACTTTAAACATGAATATTATTTATATATTATCATAGGTAAGTTTACTATTCATTAGGGTATATCTCAATTCATAAGGTTATGTTACTATTCATTAGGGTAGGTTACTATTCACAAAAATTACGTTTTTCTTATCAGACTCGAAATAACTTACTGATCGTAACCGTGTATGTTAGATTTTTAAAATTCCAAACACTAAAGGGAAAAAGTTAGGTTTAAAGATCACTTATCACTTATTACTTCATTATGTTGTGTTTTCATGTGATTTTATGATATATTTATAAGAAATGAATTTCCATTTGAAAACATTGTGTCATTATAGGTAAGCCCCTATCCATTCTTGAGGGAGTCATCACTTTTCCTCCTCTTCACCTCTACCTGGGATGTATCCAGATATATCACCAAATATGAATATCCCATTTACAAAAGAAGAGTCAACTAGAACAATCAACTCACTCTCCATATATCCTTTTTTGGATCTAACACCATCCATCATTAGACAGAGTGGTTCGTGTGATATTCATATATATTTCTTCCACTTGTTTCTCACAATAAGAATGACTCACATGGGCTTAGAGGATAATGATGATCAAGATATGGGCAGAATCTAATTCCTCAATTGGGCCTCCCATATGGTATAATCACTAATCATATCCCCTAAAATTTCCCTCAAGTAGAATATGATACCCAATCATATCTACTAAAATAGTCATTATCTATAGATTTAAGCCCCATCCTCAAACCTCAAATTAGCCGCTTCCATGAATAATCCCCAAACCCATCTAACTACATGGGATTTGATTCCCAACTAATTAGGATACATTATAATCATACCTGCGGTCCAAACCCATCACCCAAATCCACCCTAAAATTCTCTAGGACACATACCTAGTAGGTTCCTATCTTCCCAGGAGAACATATCTCTCACTATTACCTTGGGACACCTCGGTATTAGTCCCACACCATCCTTGACCAAGCATCTTCCACCTAGGTGTCTTTGTTTCATGACGTTGAGATACATGGTTAGGTGCTTTTAAAATGACCTTAAAAGGTGATGTTTCCTATCAAGTTGCACTGAAAATCTATGGGTTTAGATTCCTCTCATGAATATATATATAAGAAACCCATCATATGGGTCTAATCCTGACATCAAGATTACTTCTTTATCCAGGATTACAACAACTCTAGAGAAGCTCACAAAATGCCTTAAAACAAGCACCACCCTAATGCATGAACAAATAATATCTAGTCCACCCATCAAAGGGTACCATTGATGATGAACCTTAGATACGTATGGATTATTCTATACCCATGAATATTTACAATAGAATGTTACCTAGGGTTAATATGTGTATGAATACTTTGGAATGAAGCAAGGATTCATGGGCATATCTTAAATCTACAAGAGAGTCCTGTAATAGGCTATAGTTCCCCCCCAATGGTGTGAGGATCAAAAATTTCTATCCTATCAACCAATGAGAGTTCTTAAGTGTCATTGGACAAGTTAAGAAATGAGCACCTTCCTTTGTAAATATGGTCCATGAATAGTGGTTTTGAGAGACAATGGGAATTTTTAGTTCCAAGAACAAAACCCATTGGAGAATATTTGAGGACCTAGTACCCAACATCAATGATTTCACATAATTTATCCCCTTTCTATAATCCATTTTGGAAAAAATGATCATTATATTAAAAAAAATGGTGAACCTAATTTGAAATAAATTTACTATGAAATATCTTTCACAAGATAAAAAGAATAGACTTCCCAATTATCATCAAACCATTTTGTTCTGCTCGTATGAGTCAACACCACATATTCATTGGAAATAGGGTCCTATCTAACCCCATAATAAATTCCATCATGATGTCCTCTGAGTTACAAATGTTTATTGAAAGTGGCTTGACAAAACCACAAGAACACCTTTCTTGACCATTACCATCTAGCAGGTAAGGAATTTTGAAACAAGTCTTGAAATGTCTCTCATCATCCCTATCCACAAACTATCTCCTAAATTTATGGTATATATTTGTAAATATAGGATCCAACACCAAATTATGTTTATTAATGTCTCTCATATATCTTCCATGATGAAAGCAAGGACTGTAGCTATCTCATGTACTTGAATAGTATCATTTTCATCCATCAACCACCCAGTTACCGAGTCATCAAATGATAGTTATTCCTGTATTATAGGACCATCTAGCTCAGAATATTGAACTTCCTTCAAATGTTCTACAATACAATATTTAACCATTAATGTGGCATAATACATCAATCCATGGCCTTCATAATTTTCCACCCATAAATCGGCTAACAAGCTCATCAGGTTCCATTGTTCCTCTAATGGTCATTCACCCATCTCTTGACATACCTGCATCTTATGGGTAATATAATTTGCAACACTGTTACCTTTCACTACTGTAAAGGTTATCTAAAATTAAAATTTCTAAAAATACTCTTCCAAATTCATCTTTCTCAAATTGAGGGGTTTTCATGTGAAGATATAGTAATGGCTCTTGTATCCCACTTAGACAATAAACCTCTCACTAAATAGATAATGTTTCTATAACATTAAAATGTGGACCCTATATGTAGGTTCTAATTAATATGTGTGATAGTTCTTCTCATGGGGTCCTTACTAATGTGACCGATAAGCTACTACCCACTATCTCCATATTAGTACATATCCCAAGATAACATTTGATGAATTATATTTTTTAGAATAACCAATAATAATCTCAAGATATATTAATAATAGAGTTTAATTAAACCTAATATTCTACCAAATGGAATATTATTTACACTTTTCATACTGATGGAACATCACTACCATATTTTTTATCATAGTCAATTGTGTTGATACATGGAAGAAGTACTCTACAAATAATTGATACTATCCCACTCAACAAATAAATATCCTCATCTTGATTATGTTTTAAGGATGTATCCAAGAAACACTGCCACCACATCCTTCTAGTCTATGGATATAACTATATCAGACACCATATTCCACAATAATATAAATTATTGATTCCCAATGTTAAAATTTGACCACATAGTGTAAAGCTAATTAAATCAAATAGTTATTAATACTATATCTACATATATGGATTGATGTTTTATGGCTGGTGAGTAGATGAGAATTTCATCAGTGAACACCATGATGAGGGAGTCAAATTTTACGTTGAAGATGATGTTCATGATATCCATGAAAACTTATGGTACATTGTCCAGTCCAAAAGAACTCATTATCTATTTTCATATCCCATACCTTCTCTAAAACAATATTTTGTGGATATACACCTCTATAACCCATAATAGGTGATAATCGGATGGAAGATGAATCTTTATGAACCACTATTCTACCTCTAACTAGTCAGAGAGATCATTGATCTTAGAAATAAGATATCTATTTTTAATAAAACTTGATTCATCTTATAGTAGTCTATGAAATGTTAAAGACTGTGACCCACCTTCTAGGTGAATAAAGCTGGTTCACCCCATGGCGAATTACTCAGTCCAATAAATCCCATCTGACTTAAGTCCACATATTGTACCGTATGGTCCTTCAACTCATTGGGTAAGATATTATAAGGGGATATCATAATGGTATGTAAACCTAAGATGATACCTATCTCAAAATAAAATCCATAATTAAATGGAAGTCATGTGAACTCATATAGAAATACGTCATGATAGAGATCCAAAACTCGAATAAATTACAAGACGATCACCACGAATCCTAATAAATTATCTAAGAATACAATCTATCGTGTAGTCATTATAATATGGATCAGGTTAAATACCACTCTACAAAGTCACATATAAAATTATCTAGTCGTGGAATTATTCCCTCCCTCGGGAGATATAAATGAAACCCATATCTGATAGTAATAAATGTAGGCTAAAACTCTGGTCAACTAATCGATTCCAAGAAACACATCAAATATCTTTATCTTAAAAAACATGACATCCCATAGGAATCCAAAACAAGAAATGAATGTAGAAAACTATGGTTATAATTGAAGATAATATACTTTCCTCCCCAATAATGTTTTGATGAAATATAACTAACAAGATAACTTGACAAGTATGTAAAGTATGGAAAAAACTTGTGAAAATATAAAGGAATCATGATCACTTATATAAATAAAAGAAGGATAAATTTTATAAGTTAATAATTCCATACCTCAAGCTATAGATGGTATGTCACATCCAACTACTGTGATTTGATCTATTTAATATAATAATACTACTTTATATCCACTATCATATCCCTTATATGACTTACTCACTTATTTCATCAACATTTGTGGGATTGATACATACATCTTAGAACATATACTATCATATGGTTTGACGAATATGTCTTACTCAAACCCCCATGTATTAGGTCCCAACCTTAAATATTACACAATCTTGAGTCAAGTAAATAATTTTACATTTAATAACATTGAGGATATTTTAAGGTTTAGAGATTTCGAGAATTTGGTCATAACTTATACATAGGAACATAAATATTACAAGTATATACAGAAACACTTTTAAAAGAAACATGGTATCGTTTCATGTTTTAATAGCATAACATTTACATGACCCCATAATTGACACTATTCTTCTTTAAGTCATGTGAAAAACTTTTCAAAACATGGGATGAGTATAAAAATATCAGTAAGGGATACAAAAATAATGAAAATAATTAGCCTTTTGAAAACATGTAAACTGTGAATATTTTATTATAATGTAATACTTTTCACCTTTAAAAAGTAGAAAAAACATCACTGATTATAATCTCAATGATTACACATTTGGTAACTAAAATATTACCATAAATACCATAGAAAGAAACATATAATATGTTGAGGTAACTTGGGATATAAACATACTTAAATGGAATAACCATACGGTTGACTTCCACACATATCACTAAATTGAATAACATATGGTCGACTTCCTTACCCAATGCATTAGAGGTTATTAAATAACCACCAATCCTTGAATTATCACAGAACTGTCCATCTGTTTTTTATCATGTAACCAACCATCTTTGGTTTTTCACATAACCACCCGTCAAATATCCTAGTACCATTATATAATCATAAAACATAAATTATTGTAATTATCAACATTTGACTCATAAAATTTCATTTTCAATCAAAAGAACTCATTTCAAGATATTGAAATAGTAAATTCCCATTAAAAATAATTTTCAATATCAAAAAACCCAAAAAAATGATTAAGGTATTTCTTTTCCTTTTAAAAAAACATTAATGCTTTTAGAGGAGGATGAATATCAAATAATGGTTCTGACGATAGAGAGGTAGTTGTCTCCGCATAGGTTAAAAACATTCATTTTGGTCATTTAGTAAAAATATTTGTAGAAATAATATTCTATTTGAATGAAATTGAATGTTGAAAGGGTTTATTATACCCCATAATAAATAAGGTAGTGTATAACATCAAAATATGCCTCAATGAAAGGAGATTGATATGAAGTCCCTGACCTCAAATCTGACTGGTCTCATTCATTATTTATATTCATAAATAATAATCTTAATTTAATTTATACTTGATTTAGAATATTTCTCATGTTTATTATTCATTTTATAATAAAGTTTAGCATGTTATAAAAATTACTTAAATATATAAGTTCATATCAGATGTTTTATCGATATTCAGTAATTGAGTAAAAAAAGAACTTATTTTGAAGTAAATTGTTCATGTTGTAAAAAATAAATCATATATAGAATGTTATTCATTATTTAATTATCATTGATATATAGTATATATGTATTTATAATATCCACAATATGTTATGACAAGATATGAAATGCACCATTCATTGAGATGGTAGGCCATATGTACGCATGAACTCTACTTTCATTTTTTTCATATTAGAATAATAATAATAAAATGATATAAAAGAAAATTATAATACCATTATTATATTTATGTAATTTATGTCTCATAGGTTTAATAAAACCATCCATTATACATTCCATGTATAAAGGAAATGAGTCACATCACTTTGAGAGGGCAGTAGTCTGCACTTCCTCAAATGAAATTATCATATATACACAACATGGAAATAATAATGTTCTGTTATAAATAATGATTATAGAATAATTGAGACAATATAAATATAATATATATAATATATAAATATATTTCCATCATAATTTCCGCCATGAGAGGTGTTAGGAAAAAACTGAACAATCATTGTTTCATGAGGTAGTAGTTCACCATACAGAGAAACAGTATGTTCGTATCCATTAGATGGAGGTGTGTGTAAGTGTAGTTAGAATAATTTTCTTAACAAAATCATAGTATATTTAGGATACTGGTGTTTTTATTTAATCATAGAATAATAATTCATATGGATTGTATAAGTAAAATAAAGGAAAGGAATTTGAGAGAAGACATTACCACTAAATCATGAAACTTATTTAGATTTGATCCAAAAGGCCATCTTGAATTTCATTATTCCAAAGTTAAGGATTCAAGGAAGAAGGGGTATATGTTGGGAGCTTATTTGATCACAATTTGTACATGACATGGGGCTTGAGAGGTATGAGTATGTGGGTAGAGACGGTGACCTTTTATAAGAGGGAGGAGGGGCACTCTTGGAAAGTCATGAAATATTATTTAATTATAAATCTATTTTATAATTCAAATATTTCCAAAGTGATAAATTTTGAGGAAAATTTGAGTATGTGTTTCAATCCTCTCATCCGATAGGGTTTAGACAATTTTAGGTCACAAAAGTAACCTTATCTTTAACCCTAAATTAAAAATATTATCTCTTACCATGTCTTCCTGTATTTTCACAATATATGGTTACTTTAGTGAAAATAAAATTACAAGAGATCCAGAAGTGGATAAGTAAGGAAAATTTTAAAATTATATAAGTCATTTTACTGAATATAAAAATTTTAATACTACTATATCATTTAATAAAATAATATCTGTTTTCAAAACCTATTTTTGTAAATTGTGACACTATTTAGTAATTGTTTTTTGTTATAGTCATAACAACTTGATTCCTTCAAAATGAAAGAATTAATTCTTCACCAACATGTCAATGTCATTCAAAAAATTAGTTTATGACATCAAAATATTCAAATTACATTTATTTTAATATTTATAATATCTTTTATTTGAATCATTCATTAATAATGTAATCATTCAATCAACATTGTTTCATAAATAAATAAATTTATTTAATGTCTAAAAATTATAAATAAAATACCATGATGTCGTAAATATTTTTATCTTTATAATTTCTATTTATTGTCTTGCATATCAATTATATAACCCCAAATTAAAATTGTTTTAGTAAAAATATATATGTTTATTTTATATTTTTCTTTCCTTTAAAATAATTATTATAACATGTTATTTTCACTCCCAAGTGGCTCCCAAATGCCAAAAGTTCAGCCTAAGGATTTTTTTTGTTCACCCATTACTCAAACAATAAGATTAAGAAATGTGTTAGGGATATGTTTTATTATAATAATATTATTTTTACCCATATTTACCTTATTTACCCTTTAACCATTATAAATAAAAAATAATTACTGAAGTTAGTATTCACAATGTCCAGAAATAAAAGGAACATATTTAAAGAATTTGGACCATATTATTTCAAATATAGAATCCATTTTTTCTAAATTCTGAAAATATAATTTGAAGAAATTAATTTAATATTAATTCTCATTGTCAAAACGAGAAAGAGTGTTTTTAAGAAGCAAAAACTATCAAAAGTTTGACATCTATTTCTGTCCAATTTCAATGTGAACTTACTTCAAGTGACCAAAATTTGACTGAATTATAAATACATAATCCAATAAAACATTAAAAACAACTAATAGGAAAATCTAACTATATAAATAAATTCTAAGAAAAGACAATTTTGAATTAAAATCTAGTATTTTTCACTATTCATTAAAATAATGATTTTTTCAGAAAGATAAAAAAATTCAACAATGAAACTTTTTGTGTCCCACTTCTATAAAATACTTTTATTTTTTCAAATAGAAAATATAAAAGTGAAAAAACTTGATTTTAAAAGTGTTCTCTATGAAAAGGCATTATAATGACCTTTTTAAAATATTAGAATATTTAATGCTTAAAATTTGATTCATTCTCATTTTAAGCTTCTAAAATTTATTGCATACAAGTAAAAAAATTAAAAAACATGTGTACTCATATTTTAGTTAGTTCTATTCATTCCCTATAATAAAATGGCTAGGTGTTAACTACCATTTAAAATAATAATATTATTATTCTATTATTTTTTGGTATAACTCAACATTGTGTGCAATATAAGATTTAGGAGAAACCCATTGTTACGTGTCGAGTATGCTATTGGAAAAATTATCTCCATTAACATAAATTTAATATATTATTCATTAACATTAATAGATATGAAAATATATTATCATATAAATACATGGGATGTTACACCCCCCTTTAAAAATTACGTCCTTGCAATTTTAAAATTTGGCTTGATGACTTCATTGAAAATCCCATATCAAAAAGAGTCAATAAAACTACCACTTTAAAATAATAAATGATAAGTAAAAACGATCCCTCAACATAACACATATTAGGATTCCATGTAGGAAAACATGGATAGGGATGATAAACAAACCATCTTGTTCAGATGGAGAGTAATAGAAAAATGATTAAGAGAATGTTAACAATCAGAAAACCACAGACATGTGATGGGATAAGCGGTCTTATATTTCTTAGTAGTAAAATTTAACAGACAATATTTTTTTAAGGCCCTTCTAATAATGTTGAGGAATTATTTTACTACTTAGAATATGATCATAAGGGAATTTACTTACTTGAAAAGTAGATTTTTAACATTTAATCAAATTCCATGACAAACTCATATTTTTTTATAAACAATGATTATTCAGGATGAATCAACTTATAAATCCACAATTGATTAACTATTTATTTATCCTATATTGAAACATTAACAAAAACCAAAATGGTCAGTACAATATTAGATAATCCACAAAAAAATTACCCCTTTTAGAAAGATAAGTACTAATTTTAATCTCCAAATTTCAATAGTAATACCCATAGTCCAACATAGACCAATCAGCAAACAAGAAACCTTTAAATTCTTCAAAATAATCCCACCAAATATTGAAACACAAAATTTATAAGAATTTGATCACATAGAATTATACAATAAATCATAACATTTATCACCAAATAACATATACTACTCTTAAAGTCACATACTAAAAAGTAATTAACATGGTCACATATTCTACTTGACAGGTTAATCATTTTCACAAATAACCACAATTTCCATAATCCCATAATTCAAACATGGATTCTTCCAAAATATAGTTAAACTATTACTCCTCAAATTAAGCCCCTAGTTTTCTATTTACCAGAATCATATAATGTACCCAAAATAGCGAACTTCTTCAAAAAACATTTATCACTTAATCCCAAAATATTATTTAAGTACCAAGGATATCCATTTGATTAAACATAAGTTCCCAAAATAAACTTATTATTACTCCGTCAACTAGAATAACTAAATGAAAAAGACATACTAACCAGGGACATCACATAGGCTAGTGATACGTGATAAATCCCTCTCACAGTTCACTTGTGGGTTTGATCCCCATGACCTGGTCTGACGCGATGGGTTTTAACCCTTCTTATAGGTAATCCTTTTTCCAGATATATATAATTCATATATCATTTCCAAAATGAGATAAAATATTCAAAAATAACCATAAAATATTTTAATATAATATTTCATCTCATGTCCTTTTTTTTGCATCCCAAAAAGTAATATATCATATTTACCTCAAAATAAATGGTCATATAATGGTTATCCGCTACTTTATAATTGTTTCTTCCAAAGAAAATATAACTCTTCCTCGAATAACATTTTAACATGACAAACTATAGTGTTACACATACTATAAAAATTATTCCAATGTTATCCCATAATCAAAAGAGCATTAATACTTTTAAACAATTCATCATCCAACAATCCACAATAACTATTGAATCCCTTATATATAGAATTATTAATCATTCAGTTTTCTTCACGACACCATAACAAGTATTTTACATATTATTACTTAATACTTATTTTTTATAAATATAAAACATTATTCATGTTGTAAGATTAAATAATTTTCAAACATGAGACAAGAAATAATTCATTCCTTTCATATGTCATTTTCAGCTTCACCATCTTAAATTGGAATATAATTAGGTGTTGCTAAACATATATTTTTAGGGTCCTTTGGATCCCATTACCGATCCTTCTTCTTTGTAAATCTATTCAAATAATTACCATACTCCCCAAATGTAAAACATTCAACTTATAACTTAGAAATAACTTCCTCAATTTTTTGTAGTCTATTGAACACTTCCTTTTCTCATTGGAAGGATATTTCTTTATAAACATCACTACCACATCAATAACATCTTCTTGTCCCTTTAAAACATTTCCCTGTGAGTTTAATTCCACATACTTGATACATAGGTTTATGAATAAACATACCTTTATGATTATTACCTTAACTTCCACATGGATTCATTTCATGCGTATATGATGACTTAGAAAAATCACCAAGGATCAAGTGTTCAATCATGACCCCAGATAGTTGGTTAAGAATAACCATAAGAGTTCTCATTGCATCTCTCATTTCATTTGGTTTATTATTGAAAAACCACCACAGTTTATTTCACATCTGTTATTACTTTGGTGCCTTCTAGATCAATCCATTTACTGAAACAAAAAATGTTAGTGTGATTATATCAGAAAAATCATCATATACTATCATATGTGGAAAATAAACACTAAGAAATATTAATTCATGTTATCTAAAACACATTCAATTTTTCTAAAATAACTAGGAAACTTTCAAATATGCTAAACATTATTGTTATATACATCTTTTCACTTATAATCAAATAACAACCCAACCTCTACAGATATCAAAATCTAACTTTGAAACCAACTATAAGGCCCCAACCTTAAACATTATATAATCTTGAGTCAAGTCAAAAATATGACTTTTAATCACATTGAGGATCTTATTAGGTTTATAGATTTAGATAATTAGGTCATAACTCATATATAAAAATATAAATATTTTAGGTAGACACAAAATCTATTTAAAAAAACATGGTATCGTTTATTGTTTTCATAGAATAACTTTTCCATTATCCCATGGTTGAATATATTTTTCTTTAAGTCGTGTGAAAAAACATTCCAAAAATTGAGATGAGCATAAAAATCTCGATAAGGGATACATAGAGAAAAAAATAGTATTTCTTGTGAAAATTGGTAAACCATGAATACTTTATTTTAAATAAATACATTGAACCTTTAAAAGGAAGAAAAAACGCTTCACTAATTACATGCTTATTGCTTTCCCAATTTTTAACCAAATGATTACCAAAAATTCCATAGAAATCAACATATAAAATATATAGGTAAAGTGGGACATAAATATACATAAATTGAATTACCATACGGTCGACTTCCACACATACCACTAAATGGAATATCCATATGGCCGACTTTAATACCCATTGCATTGGATGTTATAACGTAACCACATGTCCTTGGTTTATTACGGATCCACCCATCTTTGGTTTATCACGTAAAAAAACATTTTCTTAGCACCTAAAAACTCATAAAATGTCCATGTACCATATATAATCATAAAACATAAATGATTGAAATTATCATAATTTAACTCAAAAAATTAATTTGAGATAACAAGAAATAATTTAAAGATGTTGAATATATAAATTCACATTAAAAACTATCTTCAATACTAAAACAACCAAAAAATGGTATAAGTGGTTTCATTTCATTGAAAAAAAAAACATTAATGCTAATACAGGAATCCAAATATCAAATAACAATTACGGATATAGAGAGGTCCTTGTCACCACATATGTTAAAAAAATTCCTTTTTTATGTATAGTAAACGACATTGTTGAAAACAATATTCCCTTTGAATGAAATTAATATTCAAAGGGGTTTATTCTACATTGTATGAATTAAGGTGGTGTATACCATCAAAATATGCCTCAATGAAAGGAGATTGACACAATGTCCCTTACCTCAAATCCGACTTGTCTTCTTCATTCTCCATATTCCGAAATTCTAAAATTAGGTTAATTTATAATTTCTTCAGAATATTTTTTCAAGTTTATTATGAATTTTATATTACTTATTATCATGTTATAAAAATTTCATAATTATTTATGTTTATATCAGACATTTTGTCGATATTCGGTACTTGAGTCAAAAATGAAATTATTTTGATGTAAATTGTCTATGTAATCAAAATTACATCATTTCCAGAATATTCTTCATGATATAAATATCATATATATTCCTTATATATACATATATTTATTATATAAATAATATTTTGAGATAATAAATTAAATTCACCGTTCATAGAGACGGTAGGCCGTACGTATGCATGGACGCTACTTTCATATCTTTGTCATATTAGAAGAATAATAATAAATTATTTAAAATTATTTTATAATAATATTATTATATTTATTTCATGTATGTATCATAGTTTTAATAAAACCATCCTTTATACGTTCCATGTATAGAGAAAATGATTCACATCGCTTTGAGGGGGCGGTTGTCCACACTTCCTCAAATGAAATTAGCGTGTTTAGACAACAAGGAAAACATTAAGGTATATTATAAATAGAAATAACATAGGAATAGAGAAAATATAAATATAATATATATCATATATAAATATAGAGCCATCATAATGGCCACCGTGAGAGGTGGTTGGAGAAAATTGAGCAATCATCATTTCTTGAGGTAGTAGTCCACCATACACAAAAACAATATGTTTGTATCCATTAGATGGAGGTGTGTTTAAGTTTACATAGAATACGACTTATAAAAACATCATAGAATATTTTGTATACTATTTTTGTTATTTAATCATAGAATATCAGGATCATAGAGAGTGGATAAAAAAAATAAAGGAATGAAACTTGAGAGAAGACGTTACATCTAAATCGGGTAACATCTTTTGATTTGAGCCAAATGGATTTCTTGAATTTCCTTATACAAATGTTAAGTATTCTAGCAAGAAGGGAGGGATTTGGGAGATTATTTGAGCATAATTTGGATGAGACAAGGAACTTTAGAGTTGCGGGTAAGTGTGTAGAGGTGGTGGAATTTTATAAGAGGGGGTAGGGATACTTTAGGAAAGTCTTTAAATATTATTTAATTATAACTTTATTTTTGAATTATAATAGTTACAAGGAGATATAGTTATAGAAAAAGATATTTATGGGTTGAAATACTTTGAACCAGTAGGGTTTATACATGTTCAGGTCACAAAAGTATCCTTATTTGTTAGCTTTAACCCTTAGTTAAAAATATTAACTCTTATCATGTCTTCTTGTATTTTCAAAATATATGGTTACTATAGTAAATAAACAATTCAAAGAGAACCCAAAGTGGATGATTATTGACATTTTTAACATTATATAGGTTAGTTTTCTGAATCACATATTATTATCACTGTTATATCATTTAATAAAAAGTATTTGTTTTAAAAAATCATTTGTGTCAATTTTTACATTATTTAGTAATTGATTTTTGTTAATGTCATAAAAACTCGATTCCTTAAAAAATGAATTAAATCACCCCTCACATGTCAATTTCATTCAAAAAATTGTGTATGATATAAAAATGTTAAAATTACATTTATTTTAATAATTATAATATCATTTATTTGAATCTTTCATTAATAAGGTAATCACCACATCCTCTTTATGTCCTAAATAAATTTATTTATTTAATATATAAAAATTAAAAATAAAATACAATGATATATGAAATCATCGTAGATATCTAATTAAATTTTATAGAAAAATATATTGATTATATAACAAAAACATAAAAAAAAATTTAGTAAAAAGATACATGTTTATGTTATATTTCTCTTTACATTAAATTAATTATTATAACATGTCATTTTCACTGCCATGTGGCTCCTAAATGCCAAAAGTTCTGCATAAGGATTTTCCTAGTCACCCATCACTCAAAAACTAATATCCGGACATGTGTTAGGGTAGTTTTATATTATTATAATATTATTTTTACCCATATTTACCTGATTTACCCTTTAACCGTGGAAAATAAAGATAATTACTGATGTTACTATTCATACTGTCCAAAACTAAAAGGTAAATATTTACCAAATTTTGACTTTATAATTCCAAATATGGAATACATTTGTCCAAATTCAAAACACATAATTGGATGAAATTAATTTAGAATTAATTCCTGTGGTCAAAACCAGAAAGCATGTTTTTAAGAAGTAAAAACTATCAAAATATTGACATTGGTTTATCTCCAATTTCACTGTGAAATTACTTACAATGACCAAAATTGGATTAAATGATAAAAACATAATCTAAATACAGTTTAAAAACAATTAAAAGTACAATAAAAATATATAAATAAATTATATGCAAAGGTTATTTTGAATTATAATGCAGTATTTTTCACTATTCATTAAAATATAAATTTTATTAGAAAAATAAAAACATTTCAACCAAAGTAAATTTTGAGGTCCCACTTCTAAAAAGGGAAGTTAATTTTGTCAAATTTAATATATAAAAGAGAAAGAAACATAATTTAAAAAGTGTTCTCTATCAAAAGGTGGTATAATGAACTTTAAAAACATTAGAGTATTTAATGCTAAAAATTGGATTCATTTTAATTTTAAGCCTCTAAAAATTATTGGATAAAAGTAAAATCATTTAATAAACATATTTATTCATATTTTAGTTATTTTTGTTCATTTTTACTAATACAATGTCTAGGTGTTAACTACCATTTAAAAAAATAATAATATTATTGTATTTTTTTCGGTATAACTCAACATTTTGTGCACCATAAGATTTAGGAGAAACCCATTGTTGCCTGTGGAGTATGCTATTGGAAAAAATAATCCCCTTTAACTTAAATTTAATATATTATTCTTAAATTTTAATAGATATGATAATGTATTATTCTATAAATACCTACGATGTTACACCATGAGCCGAAATTCCTGATACATTTTAGAAAAAATACTTCAAATGGATCATTTTATCCCCACTGATGACTTCATATCTAATTTTTTTAGAATAAACTATGACAATGAACCCTTTTTCCATTGTTAAAAAAAGTGGACCTAAATCCCCCCACATAATGTAATGATGATTCTTTAATCTTATCTTAAATTAATCAAATACTCTAATGTGAATCATCTATATTTCACTTAATAATAGTAAATGATTCACTTGGATGTCCACTAAAGTCTGAAGGAAGACTGGGAGCTCTATCCTCCTCCATATCATTCTTGATTAAGGGCTTGCAAAGAAAATGATTATATTTCATCATGTTTAAGTTCCTAACATGGATTCTCAATGACAGAAAAAACCATATCTCATACATTCAAGATTTCTTCACCTCATCCTTAGTAAATATATGATTTAATCCAAGAAACTCTATGAAATATGGTGAGTAAGGAGACACTATCACTATCCAATGATGATGCTCCAGAAACTCATGTTCTCTTTCAATCTTCATTGTACCCATGAATAACTACATTAAAAGGGGTATTTTGAATATGAATCATGTGATACCATCAAATCATCCCTCCAGAAGCATAATTTCCATCCATTATCCTATATTTCATAAAGTATACTAGTAACAAGCCTAATCTTTTTATCCTATGGGGTTTTTACAAGGTCCATGACCCTATGAAAAGACATATCCATTAATATAAATCCTCAATGACTCCTGTTATCATGAAATATATTGGATACAGGATCTAAAGATCTTGATCATAGTCAATCATTGTCTTATTAACATCAATAACATGAATTTTGACCAATCATATGGCTACATCAAATAGTGGTGCATGCCTATGAACCACTAGAGTTTGTGAGGGAGAATTCTCTGGCATTATCTGTGATAGAGTGGAAACATCCTTCTATATGGGAGAGTTATAGACATCTACACCATGATGTCTTTTCATAAATCTATAAGATTTCATTTTCTAATGTGTGAAGGAAGCATTATCCATGTCTAATCTTTTATTTACATATAGTTAATAACCAGTCTATGGGATCATATAATATTTCTCCAAGGAGTATACTATAACCCATGGTACAACCCTCATAGAAAAAATTTATTTCAATATCCCGACACATTATTCATTGTCACAAATAAATAAAAAAAAATAATATTCCCAGTATTAAACTAACTAATTCCAATAAAGATCTATCATAGCTATATGAAAAATAGATACATCACTAAATCATATTTTCATGCATATCCCAAATAGATATCATACATCCATGGAATTAAATTAATAAAATATTATAAATCACCCAACCTATATATATATATATATGGAATGTAGTCCTACCTACCAAATTATGATTCATCAATATACCAAAATATAATAAAATATTAACATTAGTGGCAGCACCTCATTGGTTTGCTAAACATGAGCTGGAATGGCATATGGAAACTCCAAAACCTGAGTCCCACATTGATTACTTTTACTCTAACATATACCAGAATTTTCAAAGTAAAAGAATAAAAATTTGCACTGATATAATTTTATTACAAATGATCTGAACCACTAGGTCTGACTGGAGGGCCACATGACCTCATCACCCCTCCCATTAGAAAGTGTTTGTAAACTAGCAGTGAAGGTCTAACTATCATCAGTGGGGAGACTATTCCCTAAGTATCATATTCATTTACAAATAACATAAATAAAATATAAATTTTCCTTATAGTAAAAAGGGGGGTATAATAAAACAACATAATGATATATCAAATGGAACACATGTCATTAAAATAATTAAATGATAACCTAGTGTGAAAAGCCATACTATAATAATGTTTAATGTAAAATAAAAAACTAAAAACTACATAATATACTAGAGTGAATCATATTAATTATCCCAGCTCTATACTCTTAAGCTCAACCATCTCCCATGGGATCCTATCCCTTTCCTAGAAACCTATACCTGATGTGTTCACACGTATCAACAAACCTTTGTATACGGCGAGTAAAAAACATAATAGGAGACCACCAATGCATATATGACCTGAGTGTACATGGATAAGAATATATATCATGATGATAAATAAGATTTCACATAATCATACATCCAACCCAAGCATCCATATGCTAACTAAGATTCCAAAATCCACTATTATACCAGATTCCACTCCCTATTTAAATAAAATATAAATGGTCATAGAAACATCACAAATAAAGGAGAACACCTTGAGGCTTCTCAATAGAAACACATTCCCTAGTCCCCCATGTATGACCACAATAGGTCATCATTCTGTGTCACTATATCATGGGATAGGTAACATAGAGCATCATTTATATTTTTTTGTCATGGGTTAAAACACATTCCACCATCATGCCCACAAGTTAAGCCACATTTAGCCATCATCCCACATTATCTAATTTGTCTTGTTATTATGTCACATTCACGACATAAACACTCTAATCTTATAGGGAAGATAGTCTATGAAAGGTAAACCTATTAACTTATTACTATGCATATATTAAAAATAAAATGTATATGAAGTACGACACATGGAAATAGTGAATAAAAAACCATGGAACACAAAACATTTCATATGTGTGAACCAACTACCAAAATAAAATAAAATGTGATCAAACTCAATATGGTATAATTTATATCAACACACGACATCATATCATTCAAAATTTCATATACAAAATCTCTATATGTTAAGGATGTTTCTATATCATGCATTTTGATGTAAATATCTAGTTTGTTAAGAGCATTGTCACCCATGCCACATTTTCACACAAACGGGAATAAAATACCATTATAAGAAGTATTATAACATAATCAATTCCAAAAGAAAAATGTTTATTGAGTAAGACTGAGAAGAAGATCATGAAAAGGGGACAATTAACCCATATATACAATTAAATTACTTTCAAATGGTATTATTTGAGTCAGGTTGATGTTATAATAACTTCATTTCTCAAGGATAGTAAAATATTAAGGAAATGGTGGATATTAAAAGTCAAGAATCAGTGAGAACAACCTAATACCAAGTTAAATAAAAAGGGAAGAAAGAATTTCATAAAAATTGGAAGAATTAATCACTAGAAAGAGACTACCAAATCACCCCAAATTGAAAATAAATAGAGGATTAACCATGGAATTATATCAATAAAAGTGGAGGGAATGATTGATCCAAAAAAAAGAAAAACACATATCTTAGAAGAAGGATACCACACCATTAAGCCTCGATTTAAAAATAATCTTCAAATTAATCAATCATTGAAAGGGGAGAAGAATCAATAGGATTAATTGATGGAATATAGAGTGAAATGGGTATGAATATCTCCTCCATAATGTCTAAACATGGTTTGATGACCAAATGTTGAATGTCGGTGGTGATATGAGGTGGTAAGAAAGAGTTTTATTCAATAAAAAGAAGAATAACCATCACTATTATCTACACCATGGACTGTCCATAACCATTTCTAGGGTGTCCTTGAACATGTTTCCACAATCTGTTATGTCAACGATGTGTTTCCATCCCATGATCTATTGTACACTCACCACACCATAAAAAACGGGCATAGTGGATTTACCTAGGACATGTATGATAGAGGTCCCACAATTATTCAATATCATTTGCACATATTGAATAATACATGTCCCACCTAGAAGGGGTTTCACTAAGGGACACACCAGGGTCACCACATCCTACACGAGTCCATAAACTACATAAACATTTTAAAAAAACATTTTAAGACTCCATAAACTACAGTATTCCCCACCATAAATTACCCAAGAATGGATCCAATTAAAAACATAAAGGATAAAAGTTGAAATAATAATATTCAAATTTTAAAAAAAAATCTAGGATTTTACATCCCTTGATTGTGTCGCTGACCTCAACATATAACAACCCATATTATCACCTTCTTATTACACCAATCCTAACATGGAAGATCCATTAAGGCCACATAGATAATGGTTGGTGGGGGAGGATTCCTCACCTAATCCACATCTGGTGGATATTTATGTTCCCACACAAGGAATCTCATGATCCAAACTATTTCCTACACACATTGCAGATTCTCACATACTCTAGGGAATCAAATTTGATTCCTGAATAACTCATAGCCTCGAGGACACAAGGTGACTTATAACATTCCCCCTATACATCATACAATGTTTCCTCAGTGGTTTTTTAAGTTATATGGATTTTATATCCAATAGTGTTATGGTTCTTTAAACACCTTGTGGGTTATAGTGATTATCTGATCGCACCATGATTTGCTATTTTATTTCACCATTACACAATTTTATTAAACTGACTTTGTAGTATAAATTCCAAATATAATAATAAATTTCAATTCATGTTTTATTAAATTATTTAGTATTTATCCGTATTAAAATGGTCAATTATATTTTTTTGATTATTTCATTGTATGAGGATGTGATTTGGAGGGCTGGAGACGATGTGGAAGGAAAATGGGAAAAAAATGCTTGGTATCCCATGAATAGATATCAACATTTTTTCATGTTCTTAGAAATAAGTGTATAATAATGGTCTAGAATTTTATAAGAAGATAAAAAAATCCATGGTATCTAAAAAATCTCAGACACTCAATCCCAATTCGTCCATCTATTAGCCCATCTGAACTGATATGTCAAGGAGACCGAATCTGTATGAAATCAAAAGATATGTTCAGTATTTTGACAATATCTACCGATATCGATGTATAATAGATTTGAAATATGATATGGAGATAGTCCATAGGAAGTAATAAAACTCCCAACATTTTTCTAAGTCATGATATTACTTTTTTACTTCTCAAAAAATTAGATACAAGTAGTATAACCAAAACCGGGTTCCCAAAAACACTTTTCATTTTGGCTATAAAAGGGCACCATGGGCACCCCATTATCATGTTTGACCGAGCAGTGATGTTATCAAATTTTTATGATCTATATGAGTCATATACTCATCCGAGAAGTCATGTAGGACACTATCCCCATTGGGGGATCAAGGATGAAGAAGGAGATCCACTCGAGCTTCATCCTTATCTCGATGTCGGGCCAGGTAGTGGGAGTTCTTTATGAGGGAGCTAAACAAATGTCAAGGGAGATTTTTAGAATATATTAGATATTTGTTTGGAGAAATTTGGGTGTTAAAACATTTAATTCCATGTATCTTATATTATTCTATATTTTAATTCTTATTTTGATTCTTATGATTGATATGCTCTTATTTTCTAACCGATCAGTGTGAGGTTTCGAGTGCATGACTTGTGTTGTTCCGATTGGACAATGGAAAAATATATTTCTTACCTACATTATAAGATTTAAATCTTATTTGAAATCTATTATTCCATTCATAAATTCTCTACCTTGGAAATATTATTGTTATATCAAGGTTGGGTTCTTCAAGCAATGAAATAAAAGCATAATAATTAATCGGGATTACAATAAATTTTACCTAAATAATTACTCCAATCCTGTATAAATATATAAAAACAATTAAGATTAAATGTGTATAGTGAAAAAAAAGACCCATTTATCTCAAAATCATTAAGTTACCTTTTGTTTTTTCAACTATTAAACTCTATAAATTAAATTATTTTCTTAAAAAAATTTAAACTACGCCACTCTTTTAGTTGTTTTTATCCAAAATACACACTCTAAACCTGTCAATGCTTTTTGAGAGATGCCATCAGGGTACCCTAGACTATAAATCAACATTAATAACATAAAAATTTGATATATCATGAAAAATATTTCTTATTTTGGAACCATTTTTGGGGTGCTCTTTTGTTTTTAGTGTGTGTTTTGATAAGATTTTCGTTAATTTTGTGAGTATTTATTTGTATTATCTTCTACCTTTACAATTATTTCAATGTTCGGATTTATTTATTGTGCAAGTTCATTGCATGAAACAATCTAATCTCAGAAATTTACAACTAGTCAGACCCGAACAGGAGAGGATCTAACATCAGTGACACTGAGACACATAAGAGAACCCTTTGAAGGAGGAAACACAAAACATTGAAACTATTTATGACCGTTCTTATTTTTAGGGAACCCTAATTAAAACTGGAATAAATGTTTATAATATAGATGGAAATAACCAGAAATTAAAAATATTGACCTCTCCTAATGTATATATCCATCCTACATACATTAAAATTCAAGGTGATCCACCCAATGTGGCACTAAAATATGATCTAATTCACTTATTTCCATGACATCAAGGAATGGCTAGAGAATACCCACATAAGCATTTAAACTAATTTCATATTGTGTGTTCATCCTTAAAACCTATAAATGTGGATTAAGAACAAGTAAATATTATAGAATTTTATTTCTTATAAGAAGACACTGAAAAAGAATGTCTTTACCATGTTAATTAATCAACTAGAGGCTGGGTGGACATGAAACACCTTTTTCTTGGAAAATAATTCCTAGCCTATAGAACTGTGACTATAAGGAAATAAATATATCGAATAAAGAAATTAAAATGGGAAACACTTCATGAATATTAGGAAATATTTAAAAAGAATTATTTAAGTTCCCCACACCACAAAATAATTAATCCACATTTAATATAGTATTTTTATGAAGGTTGAATTCGTATTGATTAAAATATGACTGATGCTCTTATACATGGTCCGATAGTGGTTAAGAACCCAGCTTCTACAAGAACCCACCTTGAGAACATCTAGAATTACACTCAAAAATTCAGTTCATGGACTAGTGTACCCATAATTGGTGTCTATGAGGTGTAGAGTTCAGAGTTTAAGAAGAATATAGACATGAAGTTTGAAGATGTAAGTAATATTATTTGACAAATTGGTGTTTCCCAAGGGGAATCCAAATATACTCCATCGATCCATTGTGGTATCTATTATTTTGACAACCATGATTTTGACTAGTTCCCTCAAATGAAAGAAACATCTGAGAGTTGCGATGCAATATTTCCAAACCAACCCTATAACCAACCCTTTAGGATAAAAGCATACAGTCTATACAACCCTAGGTGGAAAACTGCCAAGCCTATAAGCAATGAGGTATTCAAATAAACCTCAATAACTAGGGAATAAACTGGGGTAGAGTAGTAAACTACCACCACCCAGAAATATTCAACCTCTATAATGGAATTTAAAACAACCCATCCAAAATTGGAGCCTAGAATAGAGGACATGATGAAACAAATAGCTAAAAATAACCTGAAATTCTAACAAACTACCCAATAATCCTTACAATCCTCTAAAACCCAATTAGGACAACTTTCCAACTCTATGGAAGAAATTCAAAGTCAAGGGTTATGTAAACTACCCTATAAACCACAACTAAATTTTAGGGATAAGAGAAATTTCAGTTCCATAACCCTATGTAGTGAAAAAAACTACAAAGTTAAATGACCTCTCTATTAGTGCCATCGCCTCATAAGGAAACCACCATCCCAACAAGTAAAATGGTTTAAATAAGGAAAAAACTTGTCCTAAGAGAATCCCTTTCAATGGAAAGAATGTTTCATTTGATGATCTACAAACCCAAACCATTCCTATTTTATTTACCCAAATTTCCACCTAAACAAGGGGAAAAAGCAACCGAATAGGTTAATTTAATCCTATAAACATTAAAAAAAGTACAGGTTAATATCCCCATGACTGATGTCATGAATCAAATTCCACGATACCCAAAATTCTCAAGGATATGTATACACACTGAATAAGTCTTCTTGGTGATAAAAATATGAGTTTGGGAAGGAACATCTTAGCATTGATAGTTCCATCACATCAAACCAAATGCAACGATCTTGGATAATTCTTAATTCTGTGCACCATAGAGGAGTATTTCTTTCCAATGCTATTCTTGATTTGGGAACTTCTTTATACATGATGCCTCAACTCGTTTACTATTTAGTTTTGGTAGGAGAACTAAATCCCATTGTAATAGTCATTCAAATGAAAAAATGGAGTACTGCACACCCCACTAGTGCGTTTCGAGGATGTTCTTATATTCGTGAAAATTTTAATTTCACCTAATGATTTTTAGGTGTTTAAAATGGAAGATTAAAGGAAGAATGCACATGCCCCAATTTTATTGGGGATTAATTTATTAAAAACATACAAAATCATAATTAATGTTCATAATGTTATATTATCTATAGATTTTGGTGGTGACATGTTCCGCTTCAACATTCTTAATTCCAAGAATCACCCTTAATAATAACATTCCTTAGTTTTAGTTAGTTATATTGATGTACACCCATCCAATGAAAAAACATGTCTTTTATTTCCCCTGATCCCCTTTCTAAGTTTTCATCATTAATATAAATTCATAGTAGTGAATAATTCATAAAATTTTGTACCATATTAGATAAATATCATGCATGTTTATTAATTGATGATTTCAAGAGCAATGAGGACTATATGACCATTGATGATACTGCTAATATTGTAAAATATAATTCCTTATTCAAGGATGTTACCATTAAGCAGATAGATGAGATCAATAAACTCTCACTTTCAAATTTACTCCCATCAATACAAAATCCCCCTGAATAGGAACATAAACAACTTCATCAAGATTTAAAATATTCAAATCTTGAGAATGGAAACAAGATACATGTCATCATTTCTAGTTCAATCTCTCAAGATCATGAATTATTACTGCATGAACTTTTGAAGGAGTATAAAAAATCATTGGGATGGAAACCTACTAACATTCCTAGTAGTAGACCTTCAATTTTTACACATCATGTATTGTTAAATTATAAGGATAAACTAGTGAGGTATGGACAACGTTGACTAAATCCAAACCTTCATGATGAAGTTAAAAATGAGGAAACAAAATTAATGGTTTTTAAATCCTTTAACTCTTCTCAGATAGCCAATGGTTAGGTCTAGTGTAATTTGTTCCTCAAAAAACCATTCTTTAATAAAAATTGAAAACAATTAATTGGTTGCAACCAAGGGGAAGAATTGTTGGCGTGTCTACATAAACTATCTATAATAAAACCAAAATATTAGGATGGACCATTTCAATTTTAAATTCATTAACCATATACTAAAGAGGATACCTGGGAAGTTCCCTTACTATTTTCTTGATGGATATCCCAAATAATTTCATATCCTCAATTCCCCTAAGGATTAACAATAAACAACCTTCACATGCCCCTTTTGCACATTTTTATATATGAGGATGACATTCAGTCTATGAAACGCACCAAGTACATTCCAAAAGAGCATGGTTTTTATTTTTTCGGATTACCTAGAGAAGTTTAAGGATGTATTCATAGAAAAAATAACTTTTTATGGATCATATTTTGATAAATGCTTGAATAGTATTAGTTTTCTTCCTAAATTTTTGTATTGAAAATAATCCTGTATTCAATAACAAGAAATTACATTTTATTGAATGACAAGGTATAATACATGTGTATGAAATTTCTGTGGATGGTATACAAGTAGATAAATCCAATCTAAATGTCATTTCTTCCTTACTATTCTCAAAAAAATGTACAAAATCTGTGGTCTTTCCTAGGTTAACTTGGATTTTACCATCATTTAATTCATGACTGTAGTAGAATTTTTCTCCCCCACTCTTGATTACTCCCACAAGAAATGATTTTTTTATATTAAATAATCTGAGTAAGCTTTTAATAAATTGAAATTGAGTATCACATCGCCCCTGATAATCCAACCACTGTGTTAGGATTTACCATTTGAGCTAATGTATGGAACCTCAAAATATGCATTAGGGGATGTCTTATGGAAACTAGTTGACCGAGCTCCCCATTTTATTGCCCACACCTCACTCACACTAGAACCTACAAGAGAAAACTAAACAACAATAGAAAAATAATTCCAATCTATTTTGCTTTCCATGAATAAATTCAGGACATATCTTTCTGGTTACAAAGTCATTGTGTTCTTAGACCATACAAACCTCTGGTATATCCTTAAGAAACCAGAAGAAAAACCACATCCCATTTGATGTATGCTCAAACATTAAGGATTTAATAGAAAAATTAGATATTAAAAGAGAGCAGACAATGCAGTGGCTGACCATATCCGTTGGATCAAACCATCCTCTTACACTGAATCATCCTTTATATTCCTATAAATGAAACATATCCTCATTAGAAATCATACCATGTGAAAGATGATAATCATTAATATTTATAAATTGGTAATTATTTGGTAGAATCTTCCATTACTATTCATATAAAAAACCAAGATGATAGTTTAAAACATGAGTCTCATTTGTACATCTGCATTGACACATACCTTTAGGGAATATGTATTTATAAGGTCCCCAAGAGTTCTATTCCCGATAGTGAGTTTCAATATATCCTTAGGTTCTTCCAATCTCTTTCTTCTGGGATCCAATTTTTTAACCAATAGACTACTAAAATGTTCCTTGATTCTAGCCTCTTTTGACCAAAATTGTTTCAGGTTTCCCATGACTTTTGTAGATCAAGTTTTCATTATTAAATAATAGGGATTTTCTCTAAATGAAATGAAATTTCACCAAAACACTTTCTCTTTTGTGATATTGTTTATGTTTTGGGAATTGACTTGAGGGGTACATTTCTCAATTCCTTTGGTATCTTTTACATTCTTCAGGAAGTTTATTACATGTAAAAATGAGTAGAGGCACGATCCATGTGGATAGATGATTCCAAGACAGTTGTCCAATTTTGGAGAACCAGAATTTTTTTAGGTTTGGATTACCCAGGATCATCATCAGTGATCAGGGATCTCATTTCTGCAACTGGAAAATGATATCAATTTTACATTTTTATGGGGTTGTGCATCAAATGTCTTATGCATTTCACTCACAAACCAATGGTTAATCTAATGTGTCAAATAGAGAGTTAAAATAATTATTGAAAAATTGTTCAACAAAATATAAATTATTGGATTATTAAACACAAAGAATCATAATAGTCTTAACATATAGCTTTCAAAATTCTTATTGGAATGTCACCATATCTAGTTGTATTATGAATGTGTTGTCACCTTCCTTTTGAGATAGAGCACCGGGCCTACTGGGCCATTAAACATTGCAATTCTAATCATTCTAGTGTAGGTGATCAAAATGAATCTATATATTCAGAAGATGGAGGAAATTTCCAAGATTCATATGATAAATCTCATATCAATAAGCAGAGATCCAATGCTACCCACTACCACCTTATCCTTCATCATTAGTTCTACATTGGGTAGAAGGTCCCCCTTTTCAATTTAAGGATGAAGTTTTATCAAGGTAAGCGTCATTACTATTAGTTTTCCCATACATTGTTACTAATGTTTATTCATTTGGTGTTGTTCAGGTTACAAATGAAGGAACAAGACAAACCTTCACTATCAATGGGAAGTGGATAAAGCACTTTCACGAATCCATTATTTATCTCCAATAGAGGAACTTCAAGTTCAAGAAGCATCCTTTGTGTGAAAACCACCATGTTTTATCCATCCTCCCATCATTCTATTATATTACAGTGAGGAAACTACATAATCTAGGTTTGGGAGATGGGTACATTTCTTGGATAGTTAGGATTTTTTAACATCTTTTTGATTTTTCTCTTTTTGGATTTTAAAATAGTATTGTTACCTTCCCCAACCATGGGTTTTTCCCATCACCTTTTTTCTGAATATTCATTTATAATAATAACTTTATCATGGAAAATTATTCCATCTTAATCATTGAAATTATTTAAAATTGATGAGGATTTTCCCAATTTCATGTTGTTTTAACAAAAAACACCGATAGAATGTGTGTTTTGTCATGAATTTAAAATTGAGGTGTGAGCATTTTCTTGAAAATTTGTTTTTTATTGATCATATTAATGGTTTTATCATTTTGAAACCATTGTAATTAATTGAACCCTAAGTGTGATTAATTTATAAGAAAACAACATCAATAAATATCTTCAAAAATTTATCACCCAACCATGAAGTGTGAATATTTTTTTCTCAATAAAAGGTAAATATATTTTTGGTTAATATTTATTTGTTTTCCAAAATTATTGTTCTCTATGTTCGTTCCTTATCTGATATACTTTATTACTTTGTTGGTTTTACCTATGCATGTTTACTTGTTATCCAACTCTTGTACTCTATAAAAAAATTAATTATAAAAAAACACAAAAATCAGTGTTTTATCTGGGTAATTTAATAAAAACACTCTTACTTTACATTTGATATTGTTATAACTATTAAAATTAGTGTCATGAGGAGATCGAAAAAGGGTTGAGAGATGAGAGTGAGATTTGATGAAAATGAAACTTTTGAAAAAAACCAGAAATAAATAAATGAAGGGATTGAAGAAATGTGAAACATATGGGGTATTATATGTTAGGATCTCATTGTTTGAATTTTGGGAATTCATAAGTGAGTGTGTCTTGAAATTTGATTTCAATGGATGTTGGGTAGGTTTTGTGGACAGAAGCATTTAAGAATAATTTTTTTAAAATAACCTATATTTACTAGATATATAGTGGGAAGAATAAAATGGTTTTTTTCAAACAAACAAATGGATAATTAGTGAAATTATTGACTTCTGAATTACTTGCTCATATTTTTATCATGCATCTCTTAGAATTTCATTCTGATATAATTTATGAGACAAAAATTTCCTTGATCACTGTGAATAACTCCTTGCTGTGATTTATTCATTGATCGAATTGATATCAAAGATTAAATTTTCATTTAATTTTAAATATACATGAAGATGGGAATATCACTTTTAATAATTTTTGGAACATTTTATTTTCCTATGAGTTCAAATGTTTAGGTGTGGGGGTGTGAACGCACTACGATTCACAGTTTTATTTCAACCTTACGAAATTATATTAAACTAATTTTGTATTGTAAATTAAAAATATAATAACAATTTGAAATTCATGTTTTATTACATTATTTAATACTTTTCACTTTTAAAAGGGTAATTATATTTGTTTCAAATATTTTATTATTAGTGGATGTGATTGGGAGAGCCAATGATGACGTAAGAAGGAAAATGGGCCAAACTGCATTGAATCCCATGAACACATGAACAGAATTTTTCATGTTCTACCAAATCAGTGTGTTTAAATGGGATGAAACTTGTTATGACGATCCAAAAATCTGTGGTCTACAAATCAAATCAAGAAACCCAATCCCAAATCATTCATCATATGGCCCATCTAAAATGATCTTTTATGGCGACCAAATCTACATGAATTCAAAAGTTATGTTCTATATTTTGACAATATATACCAATATAAATGTTCAATGGATTCCAAATTTGACATGGATATATCAAATAGTTCGAAAAATAAATCATCTCTTTTTTGCAAGAAGTTATATGGCCATTTACATTTCCAATACTGAGATATAAGTGGCATAACAAAAAACTCGATTTCCAAAACCTATTCCCATTTTGGCTATAAAAGGGTACCATGGCCACCTCATTTGAAAGTTAAACTAAGGAGTGATGTGATACCATTTTTGAGTTGTATAGGATTCCACTACTCATCCTAGAGGTTATATAGTCTCATATCCTTATATAGGGTCAATGATGAATGAAGGAGATACACCTTAGCTTCCTCCTCCACTCGATGTCAGGATAAATAGTGGGTGTTCATTCTGAGGGACCTACACACATGTCAAGGAAGTTCCATGACATATATTAGATACTGGTTTGAAGTAACTAGGGTGTTAAAATAATTAATTATATTTATCTAACATTATTTTGTATTTGAATTCTTTTTTTATGCATGCGATCGATATAATCATAATTTCTAATAGGCCGCTGTTAGTTTCTAAGTGCGTGACTTGTGTTGTTATTATTGGAAAATATATGAATTAATTTCTTTCCAACATTCATGGGATTTATATCTATTTTTCAAGCTCTTATTCCAAGCATATTTTATGAACCATAGCAATATGATTGTTATTTCAAGGTTTGGTTCTTCAAACATTAAAATAAAATATTAAAAATTAATCGATATTCCAATTAATTTCAACCATAGAATTACTCCAAACCTAAATAAGTATCTCTGAAAACATTATCCTGAAATGTGTGTATTGAAATCACAATGACCCCTTTATCTCATACATTTCAAAATCCACTTGTTTTTTCAACTATTAAACTCTATAAATTATGTTAATTTAGATAAAATTGTATTCAAAACATCCCCCTATTTTAGTACATTTCATTAAAAATACACACTCTAAACCTATAAATGCTCCTTGATATATGACCTGAGGTCATCCTTAGACTATAAAAAACATTATAAACATAATAAATTTTATGTGATATAGAAAACAAATTAGTATATCAACACGGAGGTGAATTTAGTACCCTATAAAAATTTATGTAAAAAATGGATTTAAATTAAAATACCGAATTTAAATAAAACAACCCAGTTTCCAAAAATAGAAGTTTGATATAAATTTTAATATTTTACAATGTTTTTAAAAATATATATTAGGTCTTAGGAAAAAAATACAATATTATTTTATCCTTTGAAATCAAATTACTTGATGAAAATATTATATAACACTAATTAAGTTAAACTATCCAAGTTGTGGTTTTTTCTATTTTAAACAAAAATAGTTTTATAGAAAAGAAATAAATTAAAATAAAAAAACACCTGAATAATTTTAACACAAAATGACCACTCTTAAGATGAGTCTTAGTTCCTTCCACATGGAAATAAATATCTTCCCAGAAGTTTATATAAAAAAAACTTTTTATCCACAACATGGATCAGGTATTAAATAACTATACCAACTGTCCAGACCATTCAGAGCCTCTTTCATAGTTTCTGTGGGAGTAAAAAATAAACAAAATGTCACAACTGAACCTCTACCACAACACATGGTAATTAAGAACAAATGGTTTTTTGAAGATATCCATCTATATTATAGTTTAAATTAAGAAATAATGTGGAAACAAATAAAATATATTAGTCCACACAGCACGTAATGTAACTATAAATAAACAAACATAGAAAATATAGATGTAAGAGAATATCGTTTCTCATTATGTCAGACTCTATAGGCTGTGACTCCTTGAAAATGAATTGAACTGATGCTCGAGTTGGATTTTATAAAAATATTATACAACAAAGTTTCATAGACTCTCTATTCTAGATGGTAGGATGAAACTAGATATAAGATGCGCTCCAGTCTCCTTAGTTTAGTGTAAGAAGGATGTAGTAGGTACGATCTTAGGGTTATTGTATTAATTTTTAGCTAACTCAATGTGTCTTTCTCATTATGTATATTTCCACATCTCCTCACATTATTTAAGAGGGAGTTTTCTTCCTCTTTTAATGGTAAAAGTAGTAGTAGGGGGAATCATCAAGCTCTTATATGCCCATCACACTACATGTTTAACACATACATCAACACATTATGTTGAAACATTATAAGAAAATCCTTAAAATAATAAATGTAAATAAAATTTTTAATGTATCCTTTATAAATATTTAATTCCAAATAAATAATTAAAGTAACATCAATAGTGACACTTATGGAGGTGTCAAATCCTGGAGGTAACTTGGAGTCTAGTGGCAAGACATTGGAATGTTGTCTTGATCTAGCTGTAAGATACATTGGTGGTGTTCCCTTGGAACGATTTCACTTTCTTGGAGGTATGGAAACTTTATGATGAGTCTTTTGTGGTGATTCAGACTCTTATAGCATTTAACTATGACAGTACTTCATCATAATAGTTTATCAATTTTTCATTCAGGAGTATGACTTCCTTAACATCATCTCAATTTAACAATGTGATACTGTATGGATGTCTCTTATATTTTTTCAAATTACTGTCTTAGTGGTGACTCATTGCTAACAGTGACTCATCCTTGGATGTGATCCTTTATTGGAGGTGACTCGTACTTAGGAAAATTTCACCAATATATCTGATGTGATAAAAAGATAATAAAAAACATGAAACTCATTAATTAACATAATAATCATGATTTGATGATCATTAAAATAAGAAGGTTAAAAATCTCCCACTTTTTGATGATGAAAAAACATGCAAATGTATATCAATGGATTCAATGGTAAATTGTGATAGTTTAGGTAGATGGAATCATAGAAATTGAAACATATAGTATCAATGGAAAACATGTTTACATAATGAAATAATGTATCAAAGGAAAATAAAGAGAATAAAATAATAAGAACCATAATGGTAAATGTCATAGATCTTCTCCCACTGTTGGGATTATTAAAAATTTCAAAACTAAACATGAAGAGTAAGTGAATAAGAATAACACATGATATGTAAGAGAAATATATTAATAATAAAATTTAAATTATCATGAAGTAATTCAATAAAAATATAGTCAAAAATGTGTATAACAAAAAGATACATATAAAAAATACCATCAAAGACACTAATTCCAATAATTGATCATTGGGCTTGGATGAAGGGTCCAAAATTTATTTTACCTTTTCCTAGGCTAGGGAAGAAGAAACAATGATAGGGGTTTCATTACAACTAGTATATGGAGCTGAAGGTGGTTAAGGTAGGGTTGTAGGAACACCAGGAAGAGAATGAGGCTCTCTGATAATGATTGGTCAGAGGTTCCAAACAGCTTCACTAGGAGATAAGGAAAAAGGTTACAATCTTATGGGAAATGGTACATTTGGATCTATGGTCACTAATTATTTAAGAGATTATTTTACAATAGGTGTTAGAGTGGATATCAGTAGAATAGCTTCATGAGCTATAACAGAAATACCATGCACATGTAGAAAATGATTCATATGGTTGATGAATTCCATTATAATTTGTCCACCATGATATAATGAACTAAAAATGTCATGCTTCTTATCCATAAAACTCTTTATAATTTCTATAAAAACCTTAAATTGATTAACTTGTTCAAGAATGTCTTGGGTCATAGCAGGAATTTTCAAAATTTCAACCAAAACATGAAATTACCATCTATGGTATGATTAGTATATATCCTTGAGAGATAAAACTTTATTTATTTGGTTTTGGTCTTTAGATTAGATTTTATATACTTATCATATTATATAATAAATATTAGAACATGATAAATGATATAACTTATTATTATTATGATTTCTTGAGCCTATGTAGTAGAATAAATTAAATTACTAGCTGAAGAAGCTCTGATCTCTTCTCTGACCACTGACCTGAGAGAATCAAAATCCCAAACCGGAGGTGGAGGATCCCATGAACAATATTTCGAGGTAATATTCTCAACACTCTCATGAAAGGAAATCATACTTGATTCAATGGAAAACATTTATCCTTTCCAGAATGGACTTGAAGGAATCCGACTCACTGGAAAGTATTTTATTCTCAATTTACACTTTATGAATATAGGGAATCATATTTTATTGAATATGGTGAATCAAAAATTCAAATAGATATCAAAATATTTTTCACTTATAATATTAATAAGTGGTTCTTGATTAATTATATACATACCAAATATATGAAAATATCTTCCTATGAACTCATCTAAGTCACCCATGGTGTCTACATCGACACGAACATGCTGGACAATAGGGATAGATTCTCTCATATAAGAAAAACTCTCTAAAAAATAGAAACATCAATATGATAAACCATTGATCCACCATGATACCGGTCTTATTGAATGGAATGTTTATCATTCTTTAGAGAACATCAAACCATATTAGAAAAAAAATACCATTCCTCTGACATGGGATTAATTCATCTATCTGATGGCTCTCTAAGAGTCTTAATCATTGAAAAAAATACATGTAGAGAAAACAACAACAAGTATAATGACAAAGGTCTCATCTATTCTATGTTCAACAAATGGTACATCAACCATATCCTTATCAACTGAAGGGTTATCTAAAGGGGAAACATCTTTCAACTGATCATCAACATCTTGTTCAAAACTAGTCTCATTTAACATTTTTTCAACCACATATTTCTTAACTGCAATAATTATTCTCATCTTCTATTCATCAACATGATCTGACTATGACTGATCACCAATAATAGATACATTATTAATAGCATCCCAAACTTTATCACTTGGGTATTTATCCCTTCAACAGATGAATCTTTCTTCCTTATAGTATGAAAATCTACCTCACCAAAAAAACTAGGCATGTCTTTTTACATGAAAACAGAACCTTCAGGATAAAAAAATAGATCTTAAGGAGTCTCAATAGCCTTTATTCTAATTTTTCCACAATAACCATCAGGATCTAAATCTACATCATTATTATCTTTTTCATATTCATTTTAATTAATGTTTTCATCACCACTTACTTTACCATTTTTTTCATTGTTATCCTCTTCATCTTTACCATTAACATCATCACAATTTTAATCATTTGATTTAGAACCTCTTTTTAGCTACTCTTCTCCATTGACATAGGCATCTCCTTCGTCATATATTTTTCTAAATTATCCCTTTTAGGGAGAGTCCTATATAGGCTAGGATCATCAAATGTAATAAATGGAAAACTAAGGGACAGGTTAGGTTCACTACCCCATCAACTGGATATACCTCATCGTCTTTTCCACTAGAGGTAGCTTCTTCTGTTGGAGTTGGTGGACTAGAAGAAAATACTTTGTAAATTATTCATTAATAAATACCTTATCACATCTTTATTGTTATTCTACATGACAATTCACGTGATAATTTCATAAGGATATTTGTTGCACCAATAAGTTATAACAGATCCCTCTTATTATAAGTACCTGAAAGTTCCATAACACTTTTCCTGAATATTTGTTCTATGGATTGATTATGTTATTTAAGGGAAAAAATAGTACATTCCATTAGCGGTGAGGACAAATAAAAATTTGAGGCACCTTCTCATTGTGTGAGCCCTTTTAATATTTAGGAGGATATTATTAGAATGAGACCCGCCAATAGGAAATTCACATTTCATAGTGTCATTGGATGTTCTTATCGATGTATATTTGTATTGGTCCTAAGAGTTTAAGATTATTAAAAATGGGTATTATAACTCATGCACTAAGATGTATTGACAAAAACTTTGATGACACACTTTTCGCAATGAGTTAGGATATGTTGGGTGCATCATGAGTATTAATGCATTATTAGATAATGTGAGAAAGGATTTTTTTTCATTATATTCCATAACAGAAGATGATATCTCAATCCCTTTGATGGAATTGATATATCCTAAATAAATTCATGGACATGGTAATGAATGGGGAAGTTCAATTCCTGGAAGTCCATGAAATAATAATCGAGCACATGTGTTGATGTCACTAGCATGAAACCCACTTGATTAGGGATATCGAGAAAAAGAGATTACATTACACCGTAAGCATTCAAAGAATGTGTCACACCATTGCAACATTAACTTTTTTCTCTATGGGTGCCTTGGAGTGTTTCTAGATTCTAACCTTGAAATTTAGGTAGGCATCGCCTAATGACCTTGAGAAAAAGGCCTAGAGGGTCACACACAAAGTGTGTCCAAGTATCTCAGTTAAATATTCTTTTAACAAGATGATTAAATAATATTACCAATTGTGGTATAATAATTATTAAAGGATTCCTGATCGCATTTATTTTGATACTTGTTATTTGAGAGAATATATTTTGGGAGAAATAATATATTGATTTGTGAGTAATGAAATGATATTTATTTAAGAAATAAATAGTAATTATTCAAGGTTTAATAAATGTGGGGGAGGAAATAAAAAAACAAAAAATCCAAAGTACATGTTGTGTATATATAAATACACTTCATTTAGTTTTTCTAGGAATTGTTTATAAATAATACTATTTAGCTAATTAAATAATATTATGCATAATTTTTTTGGCGCATGTCATGTGATAATAATAATAGTAAAATGTTATTATTAGACATGTGGTATAACTAATAATGAAATGAAATGAAAAAATTCTTTTGGGTAATAAATTCATTTTACTATTCTAAATAATATAAATCCCAATTAAATATTTCTCATATTAGAGCTAGCCATTCTTTTTGTTTGTGCACAATGGATCTCGAGAAAGCTCTCAAGCCAATAGATAATTACTTTCCTCCAAGAACTCTCTCATGTTATGATAAAGCTCCTCATCCACTAGATCATGGAGAGTACTTTGGAAGTGGCTCTCAAGGCTATCAATGGAAGACATGAAAAATGAAGTCTCTTCCACACTATCACCTGGATATCTTTTCATTGACGTTCAGAGATACATGGAGAATTTGTGGATCACCGATAGAGGTGGAATACACTTGGATTCTATAATGAAATGATAGATCACATTGAATTGCTTCCGGAAACATCAACAGAGAGATAATTCTGTCAAGGAAATCCATTCCTTTTAATTAAATTAATTAAAAACAACATATGATGATCCTCTCTATGGTTCCAGGAATCCCCTCATTTCTTTCGTTCTTTATTATATTCTGAAGATATAATGTTTTATCATCATGATAGATCTCAGATTGATCGTTGATAATGGAAATATTTATGTTGGGTACACCCATCAACATGCTTCCACGATGCCTAGAACCTACAAGTGGTATCAGAGGGGTCATATAGTTTATTACGATTATTTATTTTTTCATTGATGATTTTTTCATTTAATAATTTAGTTGTTTCAAATAAAGTTAGTCGTTCTGTAAATCAGAATATTGATATTTTTTCCTCTTATTTTGTTTCTCATTCACCTTAAAGAAACAATTTTTTGTATTTTAATTTTGATTAAAATAAAATTGAGGATCTTGTCTAGAGGTGACAAAGGTTCTTGGACATGCAACACCAGAACACACATTGTGTATTCGGATGTACATGTTGTGTAGTCAAGGTTCAATGCATCAGGACTGGTCCTCCAAACCAAGCCGTGTGTCAGAGTTTTTATATGTCTTAAATGACTTTGTGTGTTGACCAAGAATAGGTGCCACATAGTTTTTGGATTATACACTATGTAGCCCAAAGGACACGACGTGTAGTCCCTTATGATTAGGATTAGACCATGTAACACGTACATGGATTCCCCAACTGGAGATTGTGTAATGCAGACACCACATGATGTGTGGCCCAATGGACACGTTGTGTACTCTGAAGATTTTAGAAGTACATCTACATACCATATCCCCAGGAACGTACTTCGAATGGATATTGAACGCTAGTGCACTCCATGTAGTCAGAACTACACACCCTATACTCTTCCAAATTACACAGATTTATTAAAATTTAATGTTATATTATAAGAACCCTTGAGAAATATACCATGGTGCGGGCGTAAATATATGGCACAACACATGATATGTGTTTTATATATATGTGTTCTTTTAACATCTGTGAAATGTTCATTTCTAATCATTGGGTAGTTATGAATGGGAATTCATCAGGTTTCTTCCAAGGTACAAGTTACATACAAATATATTTCTAAATTAATTTATTTGTTACAAATTATGATGGATGTGAATCTCATGGAAATTCAAAAAAAGGATTTAAGATAATAGGATTGATTAATTAAATAAAATTAATTGATTTGATTGTAATTTATATTAAATAAAATGATTATAGAATTGAATTCAAGTTTTATTTATGTGTAAATATCGTTTCTTGTATGTATGATCCTGAGCTAGACCAAGACCCTTATATGTGGATGGTTTTTTTAATTAATTTATTTAAATTCAAATTGTTAGCCTTTGATCCTTCTCCTCATTATTATATAGGACATTTGTGACCAAGGTTTTTTTAATGTAAAACCTCATTTACCCCTCACCATCGAGTGAGATAAATGCATATGTAATGGATGGTGCTCTAAAGCTAGTGGCGGCGGCTCAAGCTAGGAGAAAAGGCGACACCAATCCAGAGAGATACAAAGGTGGACATGTGGAAATCTATAAACACAAACTCAAAAGGTTGAATGTGATTATCCCCTAGGCCTTGGGTATCTTTATCAACCACTAGATAAAGTAACCAATAGAACAAGCTCATGAACATTTGATTTTTTTTATTTTTTCTATTTTCATGGTTTATTAATTGTGGGTGTGTTTTCAAGATCACACAATTAATGAATTAAAAAATCATGCAATATGGAGTTAAAATAAAACCGACTTATGCATAAATATTATCTAAGACAAGGTTAATCACTGATGTATATCCCACTTAATATTAAAAATCATGTAATCATAGATAAAAAAATGGAAATTACATATAAGGATAAAATCCCTCAAAGAAATATTAAGGCGGTATATCCTTCTATAATCCTGGATAGAATCAAACCATAGTTCAAATTTCTTGACAAACCCAAGTTGGGGTGATTTCAATTTTTGGGGAATTATAATTCATGGTTTTAGATTGACTTGACATGGTTCACATCAAGGGTTAACTTCAACAGTAGGACTTGGTGTGGCTAAATGTAAAATTCTGAGGAAATACAAAATAAAAGGATTTCAAGATTGGGTAGTCCACTCCGTGGATCAAGGAATAGTGAGTTAATGTAGTTGGAATTTGGAATGGCTACCTAAAACCCTTCAAGTTTCTTGACCAAACCTAGTTGGGGTAATGTGATGGGAAATATGGATCCTTAACACTAGAATATTAATGAAACAGAATATTATAAAGTCAATGGTGTGGGTTATTGGATTACAATAAAATAGTGAGAGAAAAATAAGTACTATTTTATTTATTTGTCTCTGTTTTATCATGATAAAGTAATAAATATTCGATCACAATAATTTTTACAAATAAAAAGAAAAATAAATTCAAACATATCATTGTGAACCATATTTTAGAAGGAAAACCTTCTCACTGACACCAATATTTGGGAGTGACAGAGGCATTTACCCGTCATCCTTCACCACGAGAGGAAATTGTATGCGCTGGAGGAGCCAATTCTAGTGGTGCTTGGAAAATAGGCCAGTGATGAGGAACTATATCTACATATGAAACATGTGGACGATGAAAAAAATGTCAAATGTTTCAAGATATTGGCCATGTGTAATGATTTCTTGAAGAAAATTGAAAACATGGATGCATATAGAATGATGTCTCACCTTAAGGATCAATATCAAGAGAAGGCGAGACAAGAGATATATGAGATATCCAATGATTTGTTCAGAAATAATCTTGGAGAGTCAGCGTCAGGTGGGCCTCATGTAGTCAAGATTGTTAGCTACATTGAACCCCTGAACATCTTATAGATTATTTTCTCAGATGGGTTGCGTACAGATCTCATCCTATCATCACTTCCCAAGACCTTATCTAGATTTATTGTCAACTGCAATAATAGAAATAATGATAAAAGTCTATCGAAACTTGTGACCTTGATTCACTAGGTAGATAAGCACATGGGGCGTGACAAACATGTAGTCCTTATGGTGAATTAAAAGAGGAAGTATAAGGCAAAGGGGCTAAGGATTTATAAATTGTCTCAATCCCCCGAGCACAATATATCCAAGAAAGGGAAGATCCTGATGTAGGGAAAGGAACAATAGGTAGAATGTTTTTTATGTGTCAAGCCAGGACACTAGAGGGGGAACTCCACCCAGAAGCATGGGGACTCTGAAGGTGCATTCGTTATTATGTGTAATCATTCCATTTCTACACATTGGGTATTAGATAAAGCATAGGGGGTTACATCTATATTCAAATGAAGGAACCAAGTAGATTTAGAAATATTAACAGAGGGGAGGAGGATCTTCTTGATTCCAATGGCACAAGGATGCCGACATTAGCCATTAGTGATTACTATCTCTCATTGCCAACTGGGATACTTTTGGTTTTACACAACTCTTAATATATGCCCAGTGTTACCAATAACATAATTTCTATATCATGTTTGGATATAGATGGATATATTTTCATGTTTGGAAATAATGGTTGTTTATTTTATAAGAACAAAGTATGTTATGGTATGGAACAATTAAATAATGGTTTTTATGTATTAGATTATGAAAACCAAGTGTTGGAAATCAATAGAAAAACAAACTCGCATGACTCATACAACACCCAGTTGTGGAATCAACATCTTAGCCATGTAAATGTGAAGAAATTGACAAATCTCAACCAAGATAGTTATTTAGACTCTACTGAGCTAAAAACACATGATAGATGTCACCTTTGTTTACGAGGTAAAAAGGCCAAGCCACCTTTCAGTGGATAGCATGAAAGGGCCACAATGCATCTAGTATTGGTGCACATAGATGTATGTGGACCATTTCTAGTAGAAGATGGAGGTGGATATTCATAATTCATTACTTTTACTGGTGATTTGAGTATATATGGATATATCTACTTGATGAGGTATAAGTCATAGTCCTTTTAGAAATTTTCAGAATTCAAGAATGAAGTATAGAATTATCATGGTAAGAAGATAAAAAAGATTAGATCTAATAGAGGTGGTAATATCTGACCCAACAGTTCATTGATATTTTATGGGAGTATAGGATTCAATCTCAACTCACTCCTCCTTATACAACATAGTGTAATGGTGTTTGTGAAATGAGGAACCACACATTGTTGGACATGGTGAGGTCGATGATGATTCATGAAGATATTCCATTATCCTTTTGGGGACATGCATCACAAACTGCCATATACACATTAAATTAAGTACCAACTAAGGTGGAAAATGGAATTACTCCTGAGTTAAGGAAAGGAAAAAACCCATTTTGTCTCACACATGTGTATGGGGATGCAAGGAATTTGTTAAGGCCTTATCAGGTAATGAACTATCACCCTAGGGCGCGAGGTGTATCTTTATAGGATATCTCAAGGAAACAAAGGGATATTACCTATATAACCATTCAAACAAGAAAGCGATTGTCACATGAAAAGTGTATTTATTTAGAGGGAGAACAACCTCAAAAAGGATAGTGTGAAAAATATTGACATCAAAAAAGTTGATTCTCTAGATACACAAGAGTTGGTATAGGAACTAGTTCCACTGGTCCCTGTGGAAGAGGTTCCAGAAACACAAGTATTGTGTAGAAGCACAAGAGAGATAAGGGAACTAGAGAGATTTGGTTTCCTAGTCACCGAGGATGATGTATAATTAATTTTGGACAATGATGAACCTATCTACTAAAAATATGCAGTAAAGACCTCAAAAGATGCAAGATGGCTAGAAGCTATGAATTTTGTGATGGATTCCAGGTATTAGAACCAAGTCTGGGTGTTGGTCGATGAGCCATTTGATGTAAATAATGTTGAATTCAAATAAATATACAAGATAAATACAGGCGTTGAAGGTCATGTTAGCACCAATAAAGAAAGGATAGTGGCTAAAGGATTCAAATAAGATCAAATAATTAACTATGATGAAACCTATTTTACAGTTTCCATGTTTAAATCCATAAGAATCATACTTTCCATTGCATCTTACCATGACAACAATATTTATAAAATGCATGTCAAAACAGTTTTCCATAACAGTAACCATCTGGAAGATGTCTATATGAAAGAACAAGAAGGGTTTGCGACACCAGGTGAAGACAAACAGATTTAAAAGTTGCATATATCAATTCAGGGATTAAAGCAAGCATCCAAGTCATCGAGCATTCGATTTGATGAAGCCATAAGGGAATTTGGTTTCATTAACAAAGAATGTGATCCATGTATTTATAAATGGTTTAATGGGACTTTGGTATTTATACTAGTAGTAAATGTTGATGACATATTACTAATTGGAAATTATGGAGTAGTTTTACAGTTAGTTAAAGACTGGTTAAACAAGTTTTTATCCATGAAAGACATTGGTGAAGCAGCCTACATTTTAGGGATCAAGATCATTCATGATAGATCCAAGAGGCTGGTTGGACTAAGTTAGGGTACATACATTGACCATATTCTAAATGGATTTAGTGTGGAACAATCTAAGAGGGGATTGTTTCTAGTGTCACATGACCTATATAATTCTAAGAGAATGTATCTTTAGACACAACATGAAAAAGATAGATGATTGTGATCCCATGAAGTTTGGATGTAGGATCCATCATGTATGTCGTGATATGTACCATGCATGATGTTGCCTATGCATAGATCATGGTAGGTAGATATCAGGAAGATCCAGGAGAACAACATTGGACTATTGTTAATATTATCTTTAGGCATCTTAGAATAACTAAGGATATGTTCCTGGTTTATGGAGGATAATAGGTGTAACACCCTGAGAAGTTATGAGATAGATTCTTTTTAATTTCATAAATTTCTTCTGTTTTATTCTACACCAAGATTATCTTGTTCTCTATGAAACAACATATTAGCTTGAAGTATATGGAACACTATTATTGGCTTATTTTACACTCAATTTCAAGTTTGTTTGATATAATTTATTTTATGCAACATTGAGTATAGATTTTGTTCAAAAAAAAACTATTTATGGATAATGTTATATTCAACACCAAATAAATCTCTCACTACATGAAACATTGACTTGGATTATGTTACACGCAAGAGTGACCTTCCTCGATAGCTTGTGTTGTATGCAATACCGAGTTTCACTAAAAAAATGATATATTATTAACTAATGGGATATACACTAGAAATTATGAATAGTATTAACCACAATTTGAATTTTACATAACATTATCATTTATCTCACACATTCTTTATTACATGTTATGAAAACAGAATCAATTTTTTGGGATAGAAGAATTATTTTAAAAATATATAGTTTTACTACCTTTTGATGGAACACCCATTTTAAATATACTTTTTGAAAATTTTGTAAGTTAAATATGAAAATATATACTTATTATTTATAATAGGTATATAATAATTTACTTTTGTTTAATTTTTCATATTTGTCTAATAAAATTCCAATTTTAATGAATCGTGAAAAATACTGAATTTTAATTCAAAACTACATTCTCATGAAATTTATTTACATTATTAGATTATATTTTAAATTAGTTTAAAAGTGTAATTGAATTAATTTTTTTATCTTTTAATACATTGTTGGTCATTGGAAGTAATTTAATTTTTAAATTGGACATAAACACATGTCATTATTTTGATTGTTATTACTTCTTAAAAACCCTCTTTTGGGTTTTGAAAACATGAATCAATATTAAATTTATTACTGCAACATCTATGTTTTGAATTTGGAAAAATATATTCCGTATTTGGAATCAAAATTTTAATTTTTTTTCAAATGGGTACCTTTTATTATTAGACATTACGAATAGTAACTTCAATAATTATTTTATTTACCTTGGTTAAAATGGTAAATCTGGTAAATTAGGGTAAACAAATAATACTATAATAATATTAAAATACCCTAACACATGTCACAATTCTTTTGGATGAGATATTTCTGACCATGGGAATCCATGGGTCTATTTTGGGACCCCATGGATTCACTTGGATATGAAAATGACATTTTATAAGAATTAATTTAATGTAAAGATAAATATAACCTAAACATATATCGTTTACTAAACTGGTTTTAATATAATGTTATATAACTAATATCAATGTCTATAAGTATTCATTATAAAGACAAAACTATTTCGTACATCATGGTGCTTTATTTATAATTTTTATACATTAGATAAATATATTTATATATGACACAATTATGATGTTTTATTACTTTATTAATGAAATATTCAAATAAATGAATTTATAAATATTAAAATAAATTTAATTTGAATTTTTTGTTGTCATAAAAGAATTTTTGGGATGAAATTGACATATTAAGGATGATATAATTCCTTTTTTTGAATTAATATGGTTTTATGATTTTTCTTAAAAATTCAACAATGAATAGTATCCAAAATCTACATAATTCCTAACATAAAACATAAAATATCTTATTAAATTATAATAAATTCCTAAAAATATAATATTCAACAAAATGGTTAATATATGTCACAATATGTCATAAATAACTTTTTTTGGGTCTTTTTACGTGATATGGTAATTACATTAACCCATAACATGTGAATAACATGATATAACGGTAGGATTAAAAAGGGTAAAATAACGGTTAAACAAAAAAGAAGGATAAAAAGTATTCAAAAATTGTCTAACCATTATTGGAGGATACATATTAGAACCCAAATCATCTTATATTATAAGTAAACAAGTTTTGGACTATTTTAAATAAAAATTTGATTTATAATAAATTAATATTTTAGGACTTTCCTAATGTGCCCCTCTTCTCTCTTATAAAAGAGAACCTCCTCTCTCCACTCTTCACTCCATTTTGAGCATCCAATATCTACCAATGTAACAACCTGAGATTTTATGAGAATTATTATTTTCAATTTCAGTGATGTCTTGTGTTGTATGCTACACCAAAATTAGCTTTTTCAATACACAACACCGTATTAGCTTGCAGTATACGCAACATTATTCTTGGATAGTGTTACACACAATTTCATGTTCGTTTGATAGTAGTTATTCTACACAACATTGTGTGTGTATATATATATTCAATGTATAAATGAAATATGGCTGGATTATGTTATACCAAACAACAAAGGAGTCTTTAACTACAAACAATCTTGACTTGGCTTACATTACACGCAATCGCGACCTTCTTCGATAACGTGTGTTGTACGCAATACCGAGTTTCATTAAACAATGATATATGATTATAATATTATTATGAACTAGACATTATGAATAATATTAAATAAATTTTTAATTTTATAACATTATAATTAATCTTAAACATTTTTTAGAACATGGTATGAGAAGAAAATAAATGGTTCGGGTAAAATACGTATTTTTCAAAAAATGCAGTTTTGCAGCCTTTTGATGGTGCACCCATTTTAAATATAATTTTGACAAGTTTATAAGTTAAATTTTACAAAATAAAATTCTTCTTTTGAATCAGGATATAAAAATTTACTTTGGATAGATTTTTCATTTTATTTTGATAACTTTCATATTTTAATGAATAGTCAAAACACGCTAATTTTTAATTAAGAACAAATTTTTTCATCGCAATAATTTATTTGGTTAAATTATAATATTGAATGGTATTAAAGTATAAATAGAATATTTTTTACCATTTAATATAATGTATGTCATTACCATTAATTTTACATTTAATTCATTGGTAAAAACATTTCAATCTTTTGCAATGTTTTATCTTTTAAAAATCGTTTTCTTAAAAACATGATTAATTTTAAATTAATTTCTGCAAATTATTTGATTAGAATTAGGAAAAATGTATTCTATATTTGGAATAAGTAGGTCCAAATTATGTTAATATCCTACTTTTTATTTTTTGGCACTATGAAAAGTAACTACGGTAAATTTTATTTACCATAGGTAAAGGTAAGTCGGGTAATTGAGGGTAAATATAATATTATAAAATTACCCTAACTTGCCTTAAAATAATTGGATTATTATATTTCATCCTATGGAATATTTTTGTCGAAATGGAATCCATTGGATCCCACTTGGATGTGATTAAGACCTTTAATTTAATTTATTTAAGAGAAAGTGAAATATGTCTCACTAAAACTATAATAATTAAACTATTTTAATATAAAGTTATACAGAATATAAATTCGGTTATAAATAGTCATTTTAAAGATAAAATGTTTTTATTTATCATGATAATTTATTTGTAATTTTTAAGAGTTATTTATTTAGTTTATTAGCTGATACATTAATGATGCAGAAATTAATTATTTAGTGAAAAATCAATAATATAGTTTTTATTGAAATATAAATACACATAAAAAGGGTCAAAAACCAGAAAAAGACTTATTTTTAGTGTATATATAAACCCTAAGCATCCAATATCCGAATTGGGGACCATTTGGATAATGATAATGAAGATTATGACACTTATATTATTTTATTTTAAATGATTCCAAAGTTGTCACCTTCATAATTTAATACACATAACACTTTACATGTTGTGATTTAAAGATGATAAATTAATGTAAAAGTATTATTACAAAATATATGAGATATATATTCATCATAGGATTTTATTTTTAATTTTTATTCAACAAATAAGTATATTAAATAATTATACAAAAATGTTGTACTGATTATTTTATTAAGAGATATACCAAATAAATGGATTGAAAAATATTAAAATAAATATTATATGAACTATTTAATGTATCCCAAGAATTTTCTAGACACGTTTGACATGGTAAGAATATATTAAATATTTTTTTTTGAATATATCCTCTTTTGGGATTTTATTTAAATTAAAATAAATGAATAGTGTCTAAATTGACACTATTGTTATTTTATACAAATAACATATTATAAAATTGTTTAAAAATCACAAAAATATTTAAAATTTATAAATTGAAATTTATATCATCTAAAATGTCATAAATGATCCAATTATGGACATTTCACAATACATTAGTAATTATTTATAACAATTTAACAATTAGAATCTTATTACCACAAATAAAATTAAATAGATTAAATAAGGAAACATCAAGTTGATAATGTATAAAATAAATTCCTAATATGTATAAATTTTATTTTTTGATGATATTACAACCATATCTAATCTAATATTCGGATTTTAATCATTTTTTGTTGTTTTTAAGTGAGTTTTAATTTATTATAAATTAATATTTCTTATGTTACCAAGGGTGCCCCTCTCCTGCCTTATAAAAAGGGACCCCTTCCCACTTCTCTTCACATCCTTTTGATCCTTAAATCTCGGACAAACACTACCAATTCCTCTTATAAATCTCTCTAGTTTTATCATAGTGGTTCTGGTCTTCTCAAAAGACCAACTCAAGTGCCCTAAGAAGAAGTTTAAATGAGGTGAGTCTAGGAAGAGGTAATCTCTTCTACCGACTCTTTCATGTTTCTTTCTTCTTCTACTTCCTCTTATTTAGTTGTTTCATTATAATATAATAACATAAGTATCAATAATATACTTATATGTTATTATAAAAATTAAGCAACCCCATTTCACCTTCTATCCATCCTACGGAAAATGAAATCACCACGCGTGCGTACGTACAGAATACCATCTCTATGCCCTGGTGTAATCTATTTTTCCACTACCACCATACTTGTATGGGAATAATGGTGTAAATAATAACTATATATGGTTATTATAACATAATATTGACTCTGATTCAATAATTATGGGAATAATATCATCACTCGTGTGTACGTATGGATTACCATCTCCACGATGCGATGAGATTCATTCTTCATGTTAACCAATCAAGAATGATTATAAAGTATATATAATAAATAATAATGAAATATATGACATAATAAAGCTACTGTATTTATGTATATATATATATATGTCATCTACTTACTTCCATTCAAGTCAACAAGGAAAGGAAAACAGTGATCATGCGTACGTATGGCCTACCGTCTCCATGAACGGTGTATTTCATTCTATTTATTGATATATCATATATATTTATATGCTAAATATATATTCTATATAAATCATGTTTTACATTTTGGAATTAAGTAAATAAAGATATAAGTAAGAACAAAAAGTCAAAACACGTACGATAAATTGAACGATTTTACCCAAAACACTTCTTTAACATGGAATTTACAAAAGAACGGGTAATATAAAGTCATAAGTGAACCATATATGATATCATAACAATGAATATGATTATGTAATAAGTCAATGATATTATTTAAATCATTATATAGGAGGTTCAGATACATACGTAGCATATCGTACATAAGGTATGGGATAATTATTCCAATCTCATTCTTATCTGAGATTATTTATTCGAAATTATTTACTGGGGTAATTGTTATCATCCATGTCCATGTTTTCTAAATGTGTTTTTATGTATGATTAAAGTCCTTTTTACCCATTTTTGACTTTTAACACATGTTATTAAAGGAATATTTCTTTTTTTTTACCATAAAAGGAACGTTTTGACTTTTCAGAAAAAAGTACGAGGAGAATATTTTTTTAACTTATAAGGAATGAATGGATTTTTACGGTTTTATAACGCCTTATTTTCATGAAGCTTAATATACAATATTTCATGACTATTTTAAAAAAAATCCTTCATTTTTAAAATTTCGTGGCATTTTGTGAAAAGAAAATGATTTGGATGAAGAAAGGATATTTTCCTCAAGAATTCATTTCAAGTGTTTTATCAAAACCATTTTCCATCTAAGATGACATTATTTCTTATGTGTATGTTTCAAGTATAATGTCTCCATGATTTATATGGTTTCAATTTTCTTATGATGAAATGATATCCATTTTCTTATAGATTATGTAATGATGGGATGATGTTTATGAAACCAATTTTATTCTTTGGGTTATGATGAATGATTTATGTTTATGTTATGGAACACGTAAGAATGATATAATTATTAGATGGGTGTGACCAATATCTCACTCCAATGCATTGGGTATAGATTTATATCTCATGAGATAGACATGGCTGGAACGGTAAGTTAATCCGGTTCAGTGATACAGGACTAGAACGAGGAGTGAACTCGATTCAGAGAGGGACTTTGTCCACTAAGATGGTCTTCGAAGCAATGCCTTGGCTACTATGGAAATCATATCATGTTCTTAATTGTTTCCAAAATTACATGTTTTATTCCCACGCTACTTTATCATGATTGATGTTCCTCTAGGATCTATGCCTTATGTACGACAAATATTTATTTCACAACTCATGATTTTGATGTTAAAACTTTATGTTCATGTTTTGAAGTTCAAATGATTATGGTTTGTTTTATTTTCTCCATTCTTACCGTTACTGAGCATTTGAGCTCACCCTTTTTTTCTTTTCCCCATGATATAAAGAAAGGTTTTAGGTAAGAAAACAACAGGGGAAGATCTTTATGGGAGATGTTGAATATCTTTCACCATGATTAGAAGATTATTTTTCCAAGATTACAAAGACTCTAAACTATTACGGTCCTTGCGTGTTTGTTTTTGTTATGTATTAAGTATTACACAAAAGTAATGTAATTTCTATGTACGTCAAGCTTTAGGTCTCTACAGTTGGTATCAGAGGGAGGTTTAGTTAGCCTTTGGGAACTAGGATGCGAGAACTTTAGTGAGATCCCTATAGATATTTCTAAGGTATGTCTAGGTATGTTCCTAAGGATATGTATAAGTATAGGTTATAGTCCTATAATTATGGTAACGATCTTAGAATTTAACCTAAGATGTTATATATTGAAGTTACCCCCCCTGGATGAAGATTTTTTTTCCCACACGATTCTTTTTGGGTTTTAGAGAATAGCTGGAAACAGGAAGATTCACGAGAATGGAGGATATGATGGACAATGAAATGATATTATTAATGAGAAACCAAATGAAATTGGATATGGAAGTCCATATATTATTATTATGCCTAATCAGCAATCTCATAATATGATCAACAATCTCAACTTTGGTATGTTTCCCGACTCAGCTAATAAAAGAAAGATGGAGTTTCATGGTGATCATAAAGGAAAGAATGTTCAATTTCCCTCACGTAAATCATGTGGGAAGAGGCTTCAGACAGAATGTTTCAAATGAATTGAAAGATGATTTGGGTGTGGAAAAGAAGGACACAAAGCTATTAATTGAAAAGGAAAAGGTTCAGTTAACACCATGGAAAAGGATAATGGTATTGCTAAGACATCAACAATGGTTAAATGTTTTAAATGTGGAATGTACGGGCATTATGCAAACCAATTCCCTAAGGTAAAATCTGATGAATAGAATCAGCATGGTCATATGGGTAGTATTTATGTGGATGATAATGAAGAGACTACAAATGATATATGAGATGAAAGAAATGATGAAGCTCAGTTAGTGGTTTAAGAAGGTAGTGGAATGATTGTATGTTTATCAAGAATAATGTATGGTACTACAGAATAAAGAAAAATCTAATGATTGTTACACTGTTGTCTTTCCTAGAGTTTTTGAATGTATATGATGAATAGTACCGGTAACCATGAAAGGTTATTCAGATATTTTTAGAAGGTAGATGATATGTGCATAATGAAAGGATAAGGAGATAATGAGATTTTTGATAGTATTAATGAGGTCATGACCGGTATAAGGAAAATGTGATATCATGGTTTGAGTATATAGAATTTTTGGGATTTTGGTACGTGGAAAGAGTTAACTTCTAACAGCATTCATGTTTTCACTAAGGTTCTATGGTAATTCATGTTGCAAGAGAAGACAAGATTAAGGTATTTACATGTGAGATATATGTTATGACATATGGGGAATAAATGATGATATTCACTTGCTTCTTATATGACCTCCCTGGTAATCTTTTTCACTATAATATGATATTGTACAGAAGTATTGGAAATAAGTTAGTATTGTTTAAGGCCAGAAATTTTTTGATATTATTGATGGAAGGTTATAATAATATAGAAAAAGGACAACCTGTAGGATGGGCGATAACCCGTCACGTCGGACAAGGTTGCAGGAATTGAACCCACAACGGTAGTGCGACATTACATTATTTCCTACCAATGGCCTATAGGAAGTCCCTAGTTAGTAGAAACTAGTTTTATTTTATTAATCGGTATGATAGATGAAGTATAAGTCCATTTTTGGAATCATATACGATTAACCTCACCATAGATGGACTTATGTATATTTGATAACTTTTTCTAAACTTTTGTTTGAGACAGATGGGGTGACCCATCATTCTATCACATGGTCTTCTAGCACATCACGAATGACAAATTCAACTTCATTTCTTTAAGAGATGAAGTGGAAATTATTCAAGGGACAAAAAACGGTGAGACTGTACTGAAATAAAGTAAGTATTTATTTTAATTCAAATTCTTCAACATTAGGGAAATCATCTTGAAAATCAAAAATGTTGTCCTAGGGCCCTTACATTCGATTAATCAAATGGTACCTTAAATAATCACAAATTTATGGCTTTGTGATTTTTGGATTTTTCATAGCCATGTTCACTACCACTCTCCATCAGAACTTGACAGTTTGATTTCTCTTCAATATCACTATTTTCACCTATGATCTCCTATGTGGGAACCCAAGTGATGAGTCACTTTGGGTATCCATTTTGATTCTAACGTTCATTTTTAAAAGTAAGTTTTAGTATTCCTTTTTACGACGTGGGTTTCTATGAAAGAAACTTTCATGTAGTAAACCATTTATAACCCCGATGAATTTCGAGGGAGAAATTCATTTTAATGGGGGTAGAATGTAACAACCCGAGATTTTATGAGAATTATTATTTTTAATTTCATTGATGTCTTTTGTTGTATGATACACCAAAATTATCTTGAGCTATAAGCAACACTGTATTATCTTGTAGTACAAGCAACATTATTCTTGGATCGTGTTACTCACAATTTCAAGTTTGTTTGATAGTAGTTATTCTTTGCAACATTGAGTGTGTATATATATATATATTCAATGTATAAATGAAATATGGTGGGATTATATTATACAAAACAACAAAAGAGTCTTGCACTACATGCAACCCTGACTTGGCTTACATTACACGCAATCACGACCTTCCTCATTAGCGTGTGTTGTACGCAATACCAGGTTTCACTAAACAACGATATAGAGTTATAATATTATTATGAACTATCCATTATTAATATTATTAACTAAATTTTGAATTGTATAACATTATCATTCATCTTAAACATTTTATAGAACATGGTATGAGAACAAAATAATTTTTTCGGTTAAAATAAGTATTTTTAAAAAAATACAGTTTTGCCACCTTTTGATGGCACAGCAATTTTAAATATAATTTTTGAAAAGTTTATAAATTCAATTTAACAAAATAAAATTCTTCTTTGGAATCAGGATATAAAAATTTACTTTGGAAAAAAATTTCATATTATTCTGATAACTTTCATATTTTAATGAATAGTAAAAACACGCAATATTTTAATTAAAATCAACTTTTTTCATCGCAATAATTTATATGGTTAAATTATCATAATGAATGGTTTTAAAGTATAAATAAAATATGTTTTTACCATTTAATATAATGTATGTCATTACCATTAATTTTCCATTTAATTCATTGGTAAAAACATTTCAATCCTTTGCAATATTTTAACTTTTAAAACTTGTTTTCTTAACAATGGGAATAATTTTAAATTAATTTCTGCAAATTCTGTGATTTGAATTAAGAAAAATGGATTCCATATTTGGAATCATTGTGTCCAAATTATGTTAAAAGGATCTTTTTATTTTTGGGCACTATGAATAGTAATTACGGTAAATTTTATTTACCATATTTAAAGGTAAATCAGGTAATTGAGGTTAAATATAATCTTATAAAATTACCTTAACACTTGTCTTAATATAATAGGATGATTATATTTCATCCTATGGCATATTTTTGTCAAAATGGAATCCATTGAAACCCACTAGGATGTGATTAAGACCTTTATTTTATTTTATTTAAGAGAAAATGAAATATGTCTCACTCATACTTTAATAATTAAACTATTTTAATATAAGGTTATACAGAATATAAATTCGGTTAAAAATACTAATTTGAAAGATAAAATGTTTTTATTTATCACGGTAATTTATTTTTAATTTTTTAGAATTATTTATTTACCTTATTAGCTCATACATTAATGATGCAGAAATTATTTATTTAGTAAAAAATCAATAATATAGTTTCTATTGAAATAATAATACACATCAAAAGGCTAAAAAACCAGTCAAAGAATTATTGGTAGTGTATATATAAACCCTAAGAATCCAATGTCCGAATTGGTGACCATTGGGATCCTTATAAATAAGATTATGACACTTATATTATTTTATTTTAAATGATTCCAAAGTTGTCACCTTCATAATTTAATAAATATAAAAATTTACATGTTGTGTATTTAAGATGATAAATTAGATTAAAATTATTATTATGAAATCAATGAGATATATCAGAATCATAGGATTTATTTTTAATTTTTATGCAACAAATAAGTATATTAAATAATTATACAAAAATGTTGTACTAATTATTTTATTAATATATATACTAAATAAATGGTTTTAAAAATATTAAAATAAATATTATATGAACTATTTAATGTGCCACTAGGATTTTATAGATATATTTGACATTTTAGGAATCTATTAAATATTTTTTTAGAATATATCCTCTATGTGGAATTTATTTAAATGAAAATAAATTAATAGTGTCAAAATTGACTCTATTGTTATTTTATAAATAAAACATATTATAAAATTGTTTAAAAATCACAAAAATAATTATAAATTATAAATTTAAATTTATATGGTCTAAAATATCATAACTTATCCATTTATGGACAATTCACAACACATAGGTAATTATTTCTAACAATTTAAAAATTAGAATCTTATTACCACAAATAAAACTAAATAGATTAAATAAGGATAAATCAAGTTGATAATGTTTGAAATAAATTTAAAACATGTCAAAATTTTATTGGTTGATGCGATTGCAACAATATCTCATCTAATATTTAGATTTGAGTTATTTTCGGAGGTTTTTAAATGAGGTTGAATTTATTATAAATTAATATTTCTTATGTTACCAAGGGTGCCCCTCTCCTCCCTTATAAAAAGTGCACCCCTTCCATCTTCTCTTCACACACTTTTGAGCCTTGAAGCTCAGCCAAACCCTGCCAATTAATACTCTAAATCTATCTAGTTGTATCATAGAGGTTCTGGCCTTCTCAAAATACCAACTCTAGTTCTCTAAGAAGAAGTTTAAAGGAGGTGCATCGAGGAAGAGGTAATCTCTTCTACTGACTCTTTCAAGTTTATTTATTCTTCTACATCCTCTTATTTTTTTGTTTTATTATAAAGTAATAGCATCAGTATCACTAATATACTGATATGTTATTATAAATATGAAACAACCCCATTTATCCTTCTATCCATCCTATGGAAAACAAAATCACCGAGAATTCGTACGTACGAAATACTGTCTCCACACCGTGGTGTAATCTGTTTTCCCGCCACCACCTTACTTTGGTAGGAATAATGGTGTAATGAATTAATATATTTAGTTATTATAACATCATACTGATTCTTATTAAATAATTATGGGAAGGATATCATCGCTCATGCATACACACGGATTACCGTCTCCACGACGTGATGAGATTCATTTTCCATGTTAACCAATAAAAAATGATTATAAAGAATATATAATGAATAATAATGAAATATATGAAATAATGAAGCTATTGGATTTATGTATATATATATATATTTCTTCTACTTACTTCCATTCAAGTCAGTAAAAAAAGGAAAATAGCATTCATGCGTACGTACGACCTACCGTCTCCTTTAATGGTGTATTTCATTCCTTTTATCGATATATAATATATATTTATATGCTGAATATATATTCTATATAAATCATGTTTTCAATTCTGTAATTAAGTAAATCTGTATATAAGTAAGAACAAAAAGTCAAAACACATATGATAAATGAAACGATTTTACCCAAAACACTGCTTTAACAGGGAATTTACAAAAGAACGGGTAATATAAAGTCATTAGTGAACCATATATGATATCATAACAATGAATATTATTTGGTAATAATTCAATGACATTATTTTAATCATTATACATGAGGTTCAGATACATATGAAGCATATCATAATTAAGGTAAGGGATAATTATTCCAATCTGGTTCTTATCTGATATTTTTATTCGTAATTATTTACTGGGGTTATTGTTATCATCCATGTTGATTTTTTCTAAAAGTATTTTTATGTATGATTAAAGTACTTTTTACCCATTTTTGACTTTTACCAAATTTTATGAAAGGAATATTTCTTTTTTTACCATACGAGAAACTTTTTGACTTTTTTGACAAAAGTACGTGGAGAATATTTTTTTTAACTTATATGGCATGATGGGATTTTTACAGTTTTATAACGCCTTATTTTCATGAAGCTTACTCTACAATATTTCATGACTATTTTTAACAAAATCCTTCTCTTTTAAAATAGCATGGAATTTTGTGAAAATAAAATGATTTGGATGAAGAAAGGATATTTTCCTCAAGAATTCATTTCAAGTGTTTTATCAAAACCATTTTTCATCTAAGATGGCATTATTTCATATGTGTATGTTTCAAGTATAATGTCTCTATGATTTACATGGTTTCACTTTTCTTATGGTGAAATTATATCCATTTGTTTTATATGGATTATTTTATGATGGGATGATGTTTATGAAACCCATTTTATTCTTGGGGTTATGATGAATAATTTATGTTAATGTTGTGGCACACGTAAGAATGATTTCATTATGAGATGGGTGGGGCATATATCTCCCTACAATGCATTGGGTAAAGATTTATATCTCCTAATATAGAAATGGATGGAATGATAAGTTAATCATGTTCAGTGATACAAGACTGTAACGAGGAGTGAACTCGATTCAGAAAGGGACTTTGTCCACTAAGATGGTCTTGGCAGCAATGCCTTGGCTACTATGGAAATCATATAATGTGATTAATGGTTGCCACAATTACATTTTTCATTCCCATTCTATTTTATCATTATTGATGTTCCTTTATGGTCTATGCCTTATGTACTACCATGATTTATTTCACAACTCAATATTTTGACGTTAAAACATTATGTTCATGTTTTGAAGTTCAAATGTATATGGTTTGTTTTATTTTCTCCATGCTTACCCTTATTGAGCATTTGAGATCACCCTTTTTATGTGTTCTTTTACACAAGATATAAATAAATGTTTTAGGTAACAAAAGAAAAGGGGATGATCTTTATGGGAGATGTCGAAGATCTTTCACTATGATTAGAAGATTATTTTTCCGAGTTTCCAAATACACTAAAAAATTACGGTCCTTGTGTGTTTGTTTTTGTTATGTATTAAGTATTCAGAAAAAGTAATGTAATGTCCATGTACGTCATGCTTTGGGTCTCTACAGCCAAACCTTGCCCAGTTCTCTTCTCAACTTCCCTAGTTACACTCAAGAGGTGCTGGCCTTCTTAAAAGACCAACTCTAGTTCCCTTAGAGGAAAGTTAAAGGAGGCATGTTGAGGAAGAGGTAATCTCTTATACCGATTCATTCCAATTTATTTATTCTTCTACATCATATTCCTTAGTTGTTTCATTATAAATTAATTACATCAATATAAATCATATAATTATATGTTATTATAAATATTAAACAACCCGATTTCACATTTATCCATCCTATGAAAAAAATCACCTTGCGTGCGTATGTACGGCTTACCGTCTCCACGTCGTGGTGTAATCTGTATTTCCCCACCACCTTACATGGATGTGTATAATGGTGGAAATAATAAACATATATTTTTATTATAACACTATACTAATTATGAGATATTATACACCATCCACTTCAATTCAAATTCATCGATGTTGGGAATGATATCATCACTCGTGCGTACGTAAGGCTTACCATCTCCATGATGCGATGAGATTATTTCACCACATTAACCATTCAAGAATTATTAAAAAGTATATATAATAAATAATCATGGAATATATGACATAATAATATTATTGGATATATATATATATATATGTCATTTCTTTACCTACATTCAATATAATAGGGAAACAAAAACAACGTTCATGCGTACGTACGACCTACCGTCTCTGTGAACAGGGTATTGCAATAATTTTATCTATCTAATATATATATTTTTAAATAATCAATACATATAATATATAAATAATTTTTGAAATTCTATAATTAATTAAATTATGATATAATTAATAATATGAATAATAATAATTCAAAACATGTACGATAAATAAAATGATTATTACCCAAAATGTTGCATTAAAAAAGAATTAACAAATTAACGGGTAACATAAAGTCATAAGTGAATCATATATGATATAATATATATTATTATGGTTCTGTTACGAGTTTATAATATGTTTAAACCCACTATACTTGAGTTTCGGATACGTATGGAAGAAATCAGACCTATGGTAAGGGGTAATTTTGCAATCTCAATTTTTTATCCGAGATTGTTTATATGTAAGTATTTACTGAGGATATATTTATCATACCTGTTATAAAAATGTTTTTCTTATATGTATAAATTCATTTTTTCCTATTTAGACTTTTAATACATGGTATGGAAGGAATAGTCTTTTTGTTTACTATACGAGGCACTTTTTGACTTTTCTGGTAAAAGTATGAGAAGTATTTTTTTTAACTTATATAGAATAAATGGTTTTTTAGGGATTCATGAGACCATATTTCCATGAAGATTACTCTAAATTATTTCAATATTATTTTCATCTAAATTTTTATATTTTAAAATTTCACTACATATTTAGAAAATAAATCATTTTTAATGTTGAAAGGATATTTTTCTCAAGAATTAAGATCATGTGTTTTATCAAAATTGGTTTCCATCTATGATGATATAGGGTCATGTTTCTATACCTATTATTAATTTGATAGTGTTTATGATGGACTTATTTTTATGAAATCCATTTATCTTATATTTGTTATTTTAATATGAAATGATGTTTAAGAAACCCATTTTATTTAATGGGTCATTCTATAGTGAATGTTTTTTTTGTTTTATAAAAAAAAGTTAGAATGACTTCATTTTGAGATGGGTGGGACCTATATCTCTCTCCAATGCATTGGTTAAAGATTTCTATCTCATGAAATATAAATAACTGGAATGGAAAGTAAATTTGATTCAGTAATACATAGCTTTAATGAAAAGTAAACCCGGTTCAGTAATTGACATTGTCCACTATGATGGTCTTGGAAGCAATGCATTGGTTACTATGGAAATAATATTATGTGATTATTAGTTTCCCACAATTAAAAGTTTTCTTCCAATGTTATTCCATCATGGTTAATGGTATTTTATGATCTATTCCTTATGGACTACCAATATTTATATCATGAATCAATATTTTGATGTTTAAACAGTTTGTTCATATTTTTACATAACAATGATTTTGGTTTGTTTTATGTTCTCTATGTTTACCCTGACTGATCATTTAAGCTCACCCTTATTATTTCTTATTTTCCCAAGGATATAATGAAAGGTTTTAGTTTTGGAAAAAAGGGGATGATCTTTATGGGATATGTTTAAGATCTTTCACCATGATTAATAGATTATGTTCCATGTTTCCAAAGGCACTAAACTAATACGTTCTTTGGGAATCTGTTTGTTTCATATATTAAGTATTCCAAAAAATAAATGTAATGTCCATGTACATAAATATTGGGTCTCTACACTACGAGCTTGTCATGAGAGGGTATGAGGATTCTAGTTTTTAGATAGAACAAAATGATATGAGGTCGTAGTTTGGATATGTTTTCTGTCTCAACGGAGGAGCTATGAGCTAGAAGAGTTCAAAGAAGCGAGTTTTCACAGATTATACAGTGGAGACCGAATATATAGAAGTTTATTATGCAGCCAAGGAAGACATATGTATTTAAAACATTGTTCAGATGCTTGATGTGGTTCTTAGTAGTAGACACCCTATGACATTGTATTGTGATAATACTATAGTGGTGGCTCTTGAAAAAGCACCAAGGTCAACGGACAAATAACATTTTCCGGAAGTATCACCTCTTGAGGGATTTATATCAAATAGGTGATGTTTTTTTGAGCAAAGTGTCCATAGAAAAGATCATGGAGAACCCCATCACTAAAGGCCTTTCTCTACAGATGCATGAATATCATCTGAGAGTTAGCAGGTTAAAGGGTTGTTAGCAGTTGGATTTAGTCCAAGTGGGAGTCTGTTGGAGTTGGTGTCCTAGAACCAACTACATTGTAATTTATTCGTTAATAAATAACTTATCACATATTGATTGTTCCTCTGCGTGACAATGCACAAGATAATGTCCTAAGGATAGCCGTTGAACCAATGGGTCATAGCGGACCCCTTCTATAATGAGAACCCAGAAGTTCCATAATACTATTCTTGAATATATGTTCTATAGCTGGATGATATAATTTGAGGGACACAAATAATACATGCCATTAGTGGCGAGGACACATAAAACTGTGAGGCACCTTCTTAGGATGTGCACCCTTGGCAATATCTAGGAGGATATTATGAGAATGAGAACTAGAAGTAGGAAATCCACATTTCATAGTGTCATTAGAGGTTATTTTATTCGGAGTTGTGTATTAGTCCTTAAACTTTAATGTTATTATTAATGGGTATTACAACTCGTGCACTTAGATGTATTGATGAAATCTGTGACGATACACTATTCATAGCGATATTAGATATGTTTGGTGTGTCAGAAACAATACTGCATTACTAGATAATGGGATAAAGAACTTTTTCCTTATATTCCATAATAGAAGTTGATATCTTAGGCCCATTTATGGAATTGATATACCCTAAATAAAACCTTGTCCATGGAAAGGAATAGGAAAGTTCAATTCTAGGAAAACAAATAAAGAATAATCAAGCACATGGGTTGATGGCAGAAGCATGAAAAATTCTTGATTGAAGGTATCAAGATAAAGGGATTACATTACACGGTAAGTGTTCTTAAGAGGTGACACGTCATTGTGGCATTTACTTATTTCTCTATTGGTGCCTTGGTGTGTTTCTAGACACTATCCTTGGACTTTACACTACTACAAAAAAAGGGTATAGCCACGGTTCAAAACCGTGGCTATAGGTGTAATAACCGTGGCTGGAATTTCCATGGCTATAGGGTATATTCTAAAGCCACGGTTCAGAACCATGATATTAGGGTTGCGGCCATGGTTCTGAACCATGGATGTAGGCCTAATTCCAAGGTTCTGAACCGTGGCTGAAGCCCTACAGCCACGGTTATGAACCGTGGCTGGAGTTGAAATCAGGTTTCCCTACAGCCACAGTTCTGAACCGTGGCAGTAGGGCTTCAACCATGGTTAAGAACCGTGGCTGTATGCATTCACAATCTGTAAAAAAATAAGCACCATATGGTGATGGCCCCATGTATGATCATGTCATCCATACCATGGAGTTGCTGGTCCAGTTTCCTGTAAAGGTATGACAGCTCAATCAGAACCATCCAGCCTCAATATTCTCTTTTCACATGAGGTAAACTTCATACAATGTTAAGTAAAATGGTTTTTCAAGAACTTCATGCGACATAATTCTTCTCATCACATGAGGCACATTAATTCCTAACTCTCTAATAATGGGTCTATCTAAAAAAATTGGAGTAATTCCCAACTCTCCATATGGGTCAAACTTACATGAAGCATTTTCTTTTTAGGAACTATGTGTGATCTTTATTCTTTTCAATACAAGAGACATAGTAATGGCCAGATCTCTAATCATGGGTCCAGCTATAACAATCAATAAGAACAATTTCTCCCTTTGTTTCTAGGCCAGAACTATGTGGAGGACTTTCTATTCAATAACTATGTGTGTTTTGGTTCCTATTACCATTAGATACCTAGTGATGCTAAGAAATCCAAATCGTGCATCCATCCATGATAATAAAATGTATGCATTCCCTCGCACATGAGTCAAAACTATGTAGGTATATTTCTATCGAGAACTACGTATGGATTGATTACTTTTGTCACAGGATACATAGAAACACCCAAATCATCAACCCTAGTTTCATCCACAACATAAAAAATGGTAGAAAAATTCACCCCTATTCGAATGTTGGTTGGGCCTATGCAGTGGTTTTCCTAGTCGCAAGACACTAAACTGCACAAACATGTCCTAGTTTTATTATGTTAAAATGCATGAAAAAGGGTATTGACATTGAACATACCATATATGTAGTATATAGGAATTTTTAATGATGTCAGAGCCATAAAATTCTATTCTACATCTTCATAAGTAACAGATCTATGTTTGTCTTTCTTTTATGTGTGGTATATCTATGCAAGAATCACTCCGTCAAATGGCTACTCAACAATAATATTATTCTTGAATAAATTACATTTCCTACAAAAAATTCACAGAACTTGTGAAATGAGTCCCCAGCGATATACTGAACAGTATTCATGTTGGTTACAACATCCTTACCTCATGTATTTAAACTACATGGAATAGAAAACATCCTAGTCACACAACATCAAAACTACACTACAAATATGTCCCCACTTAATGATTTTAAAATGTGCAAGATAACACCCATAATAATTCTTTATATAAGACCACAAAATCCTGACCTTGGTCAACCAGAGTATGATGATCTTCCATCATCTTTCATCCCCCTCAACCCATAAATCAATCATCATGTCATGAGTGCTTCTGGTTTTAGAAAACCATTCATGACCATTAGAAAAGGACACCTATCATTATGAGACCCATTATTTTTCTATACATGAATGAATATGGATGCTGAATATTTTTAGAGAAGAAGGTGGGGACATGAATTGGTATCCAAATTGATACCCCCAATGGAATTTATTAATATCAAAAGGTGAACAATACAAGAATGAGGTGTAAATAGCTTACACCCACAAGGAAATAAAATAGGTACAAGAAAATATCAATAAAACCATACCAAAAACTTGATGTCGGCCATCAAGATCATGCCAGAAAGAATCCATCCTCCTCATCCTTCACGAACTACAAATCTAGAATTTCAGTTTTATAAAGCATCCGACAGAAGAAGCAGGCACCATAATGAAGGAATCATGACCAGTACAAGCCTTCCATGTACCCCCCTGCAGTGATCTATGAACTGGAATAAAACAGATAAAAAATAGAGATCAGACCTTGTAGATTAAAATCCATTCTGTAGGCTGCATTCTTAACAGTTCCGGCCGGATATTGAACAATGGACAATAGCAGCATTAAAAACCAGTTTAGAGTGAAAGCATTCCAGTCCATAAAAAACATAGAAAATTCCATAAGGGCCTTATATTGAAGTATAATAACTGAGATTCCACAAATCCACTTCAAATAAATAATAATAACATCTTATCAAATCAAAACAGAAGATACTTCTAGATGCAGAAAAACCAGGAAAAGACCAGGTAGAAGACTATTCTATCATCAAGACATGTTAAGAAGAGAAGGTCCTTTAATAGATATAAGTTGAACTATTAAGAAGATACCAATCTGATCACCCAAAATATTCAATAGGTGCATTATGAACCTAGAAATACATCCCTCATGAGGAGGAAAATATGACTCATGTAGTCAGCTTCTCCCATTAGGTCCAATACAAAATAGGGAAGTGAGTTACAGACCTACACATTATTCAAAACATGCCTCAACTGGGAGAAATCATTCTGGATTCCAGCAGATATTCAACACTGCAAAGGCTTAGTGCTTTGTTCTCTACTTGAAGTCAATAATGAGACTCATGCACGTAGAGTAGAGTCTAGGAAGAGAGAGAAAGAAAAGCCAACATTCAGTCTGTAAAGAACCAAACTAGACCAGTAGAGAACCAAATCACAAAACCAGAAACTTTCAAAAAGACAATCTAACTGAGCAGAAAAGTAGACATCCTGAAAAGGCCTTTAACCCAGATAAAATTTGACAAAATCAAACTGAAGAAGAAAAAGTTAAGTCACATAAAGTATACAATTGTGGGCCATGAAAGGATAATAGTGATAAATCAGAATTCACGCATCTGGAGAAGTTAAATTTAAAATGGCCCTCTTTTTAAATAAACCTTGTTTAACCTTAAGGTAGGTCTCCGCAGATATTTCCCCACATTGGAATTTCTGTTAAGCAATTTTTCTTTTGTCATTCATTATGAGAATCAAATTCCTGAAGCACTGGTTTCATGCAGTGTTGGGTTTCATTCTCCTTAGAGACATCAATAATAGGATTTCGAATAGTTTCAGTGTTTTCCGTAGGCATATTGATCGAGTGCGTGACAATGGTTCTTTCTACCTGTGAGTAGTCCCTTCTTTTCCTTCTATTTTGGGGTTCGGTGTGATGAATCCATCGGCATCATCCAAGGGTTTTTTTTCCTTTCATAGATAATGATTTCATATATTTCTCCCCAATATGAACTCATTGTATTGAACCAAATGTGTCATTTCCTTGAAAAAAGGGATTTATAATAATTTTGATCCCTAATGTCATCATTAGTTGCTAGGGTGGAGGAGGTTCATATGAAATGAAGAGGAGGACTGGAAAAATGATAAAAGGGTATGTGGTATCTTAGGTTATCCTTCTCGACCATCTTCTTCTGAGGCTTCAGATGTAGGATCAATCATCTTCCATCAGTTTGGAAGGTTTATGAATTTGCGATGAGAATTTCAAACCCCACCTAAACCTTTCCATAATTGTGAACTAATGGGGAATTTTTAGTGGTTATATAATGTTGGAGACTCATACCAGAGTGGTTTGGGTTCCACAACCTCTATGCGAATGATGACCCAGTCAGAACCATCAAGGGAAGAAGCTTATCGATTGAGAAGTCATGGCGGTAGGGATATATCTAATACTAGACATAGTTATATTTTGGTAGATCTAAATGTTAGTAGTCATTCTCATTCCCAATAAAAAATGGGAAACATTAATGATATTGATTAAAAAGGCAGTGTAATCAGATTCAAGGAACGTGATAGTTTGATGTACTACTCTTAAGGTATAATCTATTGTTGTAGGATTGTTTGATACTAGTGAATCTAACTCCATTACTTCTTACTTTCTTCTGGATTTTTTGAAATTTATGATTGATATCACCCCTTATGATATGTAGTTACTAAACATTCTCAATAAGGATAAGGATCAGGGTTTAAGGTGTTTGTCCTACACTCTCACTCTTTCAAGGGTCAATCTGGGATGGGATTTCCTAGTTCTGGAAATAAACCTTTTTGATGTAATCCTCAACATGGATTGGAGGATATGTTCTAAGCAGTAAGACCTTGTAATAAAATAGAGGAATGACCATGTTTTCAAGACATTATTATATCTAAATAAAAAATACACCATGCACAGTTGGTTGAAAATTTGACAAGGTAATCATGGGAAAAAAGGAATTCTCTTAATGATGGGCATGAAATTTTCATTCCCCAGTCAATATAAACTATTCATAAATAGAAAAGGAGAAATGAATTACCAAGTCATATATTATATAACTGGGAGGCCTGAGAAAAAGACAAAATCATATCGTTATCACATAAAAGCTATAACAGATACATTATTATAGAATATCTTGTCAGTGATAATTCATTAGGGTTTCTGAAGAAAAATATATTGATATTTAAGCATTCAAATACAAAAAATCAGTTTTAATTTCTATTATGAAATGGATTGGTATCATTAATGATCTATTAAACATTAGATCAAATAATTATAATGTACATCATATATAAAATAAATATGGACAAAGATATGAAATGATTAGAACATTAATTTGTTGATAATGTTCATAAAAAAGGATTAATTAACACAATCTAGAGACTGTATGAGGATTCAATAGAATACACTTGTGATTAGACTATAGTGAGTGTTAATATGCTTAAATCTTCATGTCAGTGAGAGACAAACATGAAGCATCAATTGAACATCGAAGTACAAACCACCTTGCTTATTCCATTGAGCATCAAAAATATTATATAATGAATCTATTATATTTCCCCAGAAGCTTCCCTTTCTAGTCCATCTAGAGGATTCAAATCATCTAAATAACATAATACCCTTTACTTTCCAACTATTGCCGAGTTGTTAAATTTTTTATCATGATGTCATACAATGGATGGGGATCAACTGTGCCCACCCCCAAATCATGAAAGATCTAGTTAATCCATTCCTATTGTTCACAAAATTTTTTAGGGGGTTCTCAGTTATTATGGCGATATAATACTACAATATTAGCCTACATCATTTTTTCTTCTGCAGCAATTGGGGTAGAAACATAATATTGTGGAATGATTGGTAGAAATAGTTAATAATAAAGAGAGGAGCTTCCATGTGCTCTTCTATCAAATGATACATCATCTGACTATCATATTAGAGGCCCATAGTTCTCAATAAACAATTTCTCACTAATGTGATGGCCATCACCTGGATGAGTATGATTCGTTTAAGGATCAATTGAGTCTTGAATCAACTCCATATTTGATACAGATAGGTGGGTCGGTGATGAAAATTGTTTTTTCTACGAGAAGCACCAGCCTATCCTGGACTCCACCCAGGTACGCTTCCACCCATAAATGATAATAATAATAATATAGATATAAAAGGGTTCCAATAAGCAGAAGTATAATCTCATTATTTGTGTCCTTATGTGAAAATATAATCCTAAATTGGTTAATACTCCTATGGTGTATTTCTCACCACACACTAGATAATGTGTGGAAAAAACCATTTAAATGAAAATGAAATGGATGAAAAAATGGTAAGGGGAATATGAATAAAAAATAATCAAATCATCTACACAAGCCATAAAAACCCCACCATGAAGAGAGATTCTGTATGAATGTTTATTAAAAGAACCCCAACCATTTTTTACAATTCTTTTAGTTAGTGTGGGATAAGGAATAAAGATGAAACAATCATACTGGAAAAACAATTCAGTAACCATATTAGGGCCTAACGATATTGACTCAACGTTAAAGAAAATTATTAGTCTGGTGCAGAATGAGGCACCAGGGATCCAAGTAGTGTTGTGTTTTTTGTAGTAGTGTAAATGATTGCATATATAGTTGAATAAGAAATTATAAAAACCCCTAATCCAATAGAGGATTTTTCTTATCGGATATATCTTATGAGCCTTTAGAGTCATGAAATAATCTTTATTGATAGATTATGTAGTCCCCACTCGTCTAATCAATCTTCCATCACTGACATGCTAACTTTTATTCTCAAGCATGAATCCCTTACCAGGAAAAGAAACCCATTCAAGAACATGGCCATGAAACACACCATCTTATGTCTTAAGGAACTCGTCATACATTACCAATCCAAAAATAAAATTTACATCAAAAGTGAGTCTAAATATCAGTATCATCAGAATCATGATAACCCTCATCCACACCTCTTACAGAAACACCATCAACAACTCTCACACCACCAACATCATCATCAGCATCTGCATCCGAACCGACACCAGCACCAGGTCCAGTACTAGGTCTGGATCTGGCTCTGAAAGAAGAATCTACATTATCAGAACGCATAGACATCAAAAAGGAATCAACCGTTGCAGTTGATTCTGGTGGAAGTATAGAAGAAAGGGCAGACATAAATTTCATCATATTTGCAGTTATCTCCTGTTCTGATTTTTGACTTGCTTCTTTGATTGCTGAATTAATTTGTTCCACTATGACAAAACCATAACCAGTACTCAAAGAAATGTTAGTAGACCGGTATCGAGATTGTACAATCTTCTTCCCAGGTCTACAACACAATCTACCCTGATGCTCATCTCCTAATACCTGATGTATATGATCATTTGGGCCCAAATTGTCAGGTTCTTTTGCTGCCAATTAATCTGAAGCATTATGTTGATTGATATATAACATAAATTAAAATGATAAAATAAAATAAAGAATTAAATTCAGTAAAAATCAAAGAAATTGAAATATACATACAATCGCCTTCTCGGTGTCGGTATTTGGCACAATACCATCTTTCTTTTTCTGGCTTGTACAAAACAAAGTTGAGCGAGGAACGAGACCCTTGATATTCAATGCCTTTTTCTGAAAAAAAAACAAATAAATAATTCAAAATTTGAAGTTAAAAAAATTACACTAAACAAAGCTAAATTTTTTAAATGTTAAATTACTTGCGTCTGCTCATGATCTGGTAATGAAGTGTGTCCGCGAGTATAAATGTGTTTCATTGCACTCTTGTTTGTTTTATTTCTATTTGATTTCTCCTATAAAAAAATAATTATATACATTCATTAACATAAATAAAACAAGTAATTTAGAACCATTTTCAAATAAATAAATGAATATATATATAAATTTAACAAACACCTTCAATGCTGGACTCTTCCAATAGCTGATCATCTCTTTATATTGTGATATTGGGAAATCTTGAATCATCGGTACTTCTTCAAGCTCTGTACCAACTCTCTTTTCCCAACTAAGATATAAATCATACTTGTAGGCTTGCCACATTTCACATTAACCTATTATCCTTGCAGCCTTTTCATTTTTTCCACCAGGAAAATTATATTGAAGTTGCAATGGAAAAAATATTTGTTAAGAAAATATTATAAATTTATATATATATAAAAGGTGATTAGTATTAATTACCCAAATCTATACCCAGGATTTTTCCTTTATTTTTTGTCCAACTTCCATCCAACTTATCAGTTGAACCGGAATTATATTGTTGTGTCTAGCAAGTGTTCCCAAAAAACTTTTACATTCCGTGCCGTTTTTATTAATTATATCATTATCCTCATTGTAATCAACTATGATTTGCATGTGTCGATTCCAAACCTCGCACATTTTTGTGTAGCCTCGTCTTCTGGTAGAGGCTGGAGCTAATCATGAAACCAATAAGAAATGAAAATTATATATATGAATTTATCATTAATCAGTAATAGTAATGTTTAAACAAATACCAGTAGATGGGGGATCTGCTGACCCCTAAAGTGTTGCATCTGGAGGGGGGTAGCCTCCATGGTAGGTGATATATCTATAAGAGTACTATGTATTGTAGATGCAAAGTGTCCTGATGGAGGTAGAAAACCCAATGGATAACCCTGTACAGATGAGGGTGGATATGGATATGGATATGGCGGTGGGATATATGGGGGCACAGTACCCTGTACAGTGGATGGTGGGAATGGAAAATGAGGGATGGGAGTCTGAGAACTACCATCCTATGTGGGTGTGGGGAAAAACGGATACAGAAAAGGTGGGTATGGATAATATAGAGGTGTCATAATGGGAGTATGGACTCATGGTGTCTCAAGAGGCATAGTAGTAGGCTGACCTATAGAATCAGTACCCCCCACAACAATATCATCCTCAGTGGCATATTCTAATAGTCTCCCCGACAATACAACCTCAAATAACATAGATGATAAAATAAAAAAATGATAACAAGACAAAATAATATGAAAGACCATAATATTCAAACATAATTTGTACTTACATTGTTTCCAGGAGGAGAACTACGTTGTTCATTTCTCGGTATTCTTCTACTCCTTCTAGTATCATCATAATCAGACATTTTGACCTGGAAATTTAAAATTAATATTCTCAAATAAATAGAAATAATGTAAATGGTTAAATAATACAATTGTATCATAAAACAATGAGATACATTTTCATGTGTGATATTTATATTGATAAAATATCAGGACTTTTATATGTTCAGGATTTACTAGAGAAGTGTTTAAAGATAAATTGGTCAGGCTATTAATAGTTTTATATTCGATAATGGTATAAAATATAATAGTAATTTTGATATCATGTGTGGAAGCTAAGAAAACACATACAATATAGCAATAATATCAGGTAAATACTTAAAAATGTGTCAACGCTTTGTGCAGTCTGTGACAATTTCTGGTTCACAATCTGTTCTAACAATTGCATCATTCGTATCATCAAATGAAATATTCGAATAAATAATGACAGGTTCATCCACAACATCATTTTATTCAATGCCTTCATCAAAAATATGTCTTGGAATAACATCAACAATAACACAAAGTTTTTGTTGTAACATGCCACTTATATAAAACACTTGTTTAGCTTGTGACGTAAGAATATAAGGTTCATCGGTATGAAGCTGGCGGTTCATATCAATAACTCTAAATACACAGTTATAAATATGAATTCCATGTCATGTCATTGAATCAAACCACTTGAATTTCAACATTACGACACGACCATGTGCATAGTAATCTAATAAAATGATTCTTTCAACAACACCATAATATGATATATTTTCTGACCGAGGTTTCCTGTCTGATGCACTCGCATAACAATCTGTTGTGGTGCTTATCATGACACTATAATGTTTTGTTTCCATTTTTTTCACAACAATTTATAACAAATATAAATCCATTGACAACCATTGACTTACAATCACGTACCACATCGTTTGGACAAAAGGATAATGCTTTTATTTCATCTGATACTTCAATCACTGGTAGAGTAAAAACCTAAAAGATACCAACATAGAATATTAAATAGAGACACATGATTATGTTATGAGAAGAAGAAAAAGAAATCTATTACCTTTGACTTTAACCAGGTAGCAAATTCTTTGTTGTGCAACAGTTCCATCATCTTAATAGATAGAGAGCGATGTCTCTTTTTTATAATTTATAAATGTTATTTACAGATATGAAAGAATTAAAATGTAAAAAGATATAAAGAAATCACACAATGAATAAAATACATATTTATTAGTTTACTTACTTGATATAATCATGAAGCACACCACAGTTGAATAATACTGTGCGATGTGCCATTTCCCACTCTTCCCTGCTTAAAGTACACAACGGGTACGATCCAGATATCCTCCCTATTTGGGGTAGTGAAGGAAATGCAGGCTAAATGGGATCATATTTCTCATCTTCAGTTCTCATTAGTCGATTAGACCTCGTAGTGACGTTAGCCAAGTACAATAAATAGAAATCCATGCATTTTTGTGCTAAATAGAATTTCACAATAGAGCCTTCAAGATGATATTTATTTCTCACAAAAGATTTCAATGTAAAAATCATTCTTTCGATAGGATACATCCACTGACTCGAAACAGGACCACCGAAGAGAACATATGTGGGAAGATGCACAGTCAAATGTAATATACATGTGAAAATAGATGGTGGGGAAATTTACTCCAAGTCGCAAAGAATAATCGCTGCATCTCTCTACAATTTCTGAGTAACATTTATGCTCAATCTTTTGGCATAATGATCTCGATAAAATTGACATAACTTAATCACCACAACTCTAACATTATGTGAAAGTAAATGGAGAATGGCAATGGAAATCAACTCATGTAACAAGACATGGTAATCATGGGTTTTAAGAGATTTGAGTTTCACATCTTGTGTATTCACCCTTTTCAAAATATTACTTGAATAACCATCCGAAACCTTCAAACTTTCCAAGACCTGAATAAATTGTTTTTTCTCCACATTCGTCATTGAATAACATGCAACATGGACTATCCACTTATTTTGACCAATTAACTCAGGATGAAGTCTTGCTCTTATACCCTAATCCATCAAATCATGACGACACCGCAAATAGTATTTTGTTTTGACTTTGACATTTAAAATAGTAGAAAGTAACATCTCAAAAATGTTTTTCTCGATATGCATTACATCCAAACAATGAAATAATAAATTCGATGACCAATTCGGAAACTCAAAGAATATTTTTTTCTTTCTCCAATTACTATTGGAATTCGAATTAACATGCTTTCACTTTCTGATATTTGATTGTCTATTTCCAATAACATAATTCAAACCATCAAGTTCTTTAACAATATCAGCCCCTAACATTCGTTGAGGTGTCTCATCTGTCTCTATGGCCTTATCGAACTTTCTCCAATTTTTCCTTTATGGATGATCCATTGGTAGAAAACATTGATGCCCTATGAAGTTGAAAGTTCATCGAAACATTAATCTTTGGAAACATTTATTTTTCATACAAATAGTATAGGATAATTTCCCATCAGTACTCCAACCAGACATTATTACATAGGCAGTGAAATCATTAATTGTCCATAATAAAGCTACACAAAACATAAAGTACTCCTTTCTGAATACATCATACTCTTGTGCAACAACAATCCAAAGCTCATTTAACTTCTATATTAATGGCTGCAAGTATATATCAATATCATTTCTAGGATTACTGGGTCCGGATATCAATATAATCAGGATTGTGAATGGATTCTTCATACACATCCATGAAGGAAAGTTATATATGTGAATGAAAACAGGCCACACACTGTGTGCAGTATGCATTTGGAGAAATGGGGTGAAACCATCACAGGATAATCCCATTTGTTCTGACATAATTTTTTTTAAAGCTGGGGAATTAAAGGGAAGTGCCACATCACTTTATGTGGTATGAAAGATTGAGATCCCTCTTTATTAGTCTTCAACCATGATGTGCCACACTGTTTTCACTGACTCAAGTCTGCATTCTCCTTCTAGAACAAACAACAGTCTTTGAGACAAGAATTAATCTTAGAAGATGAAAATCCAAATTTTTCAACCAACTTTGATGACATGTAATTATTTTATGGAATACATGCATCATCAGGAATTAAATCCTTAATAAATGTAAGGATATAGTTGATCGAAGTATTAATAAATCCATACATTGTTTTCCCATGATATAATCGCATTAAAAACTAAAGTTTTCTCATTTTTCCACATGCTTGATATACCGGGGTATTTTCATCTTCCATAAGATTTCTAACACTCTCAAATTAATCATCCTAATTAATAGATGAGAACTTTGTTCCAGTATTCATTTCCTCTTGCACTGGTCTACATGAGTAGCTAGCTTCAGAAACAAAAGGAAACCGATCCGAAATCAGATTTTTTATACCAATCTTTTCCGCTGAATCAATGTCATTCAACACTTGAGATTTTTCTCCATTGTGATACCACACATGATAATTTTTTTGGAAACCACTTTTAGTGATATGGTAACTCACTTCCTCACGAGTTAACCAAGGTATTACAACATAATCAAAACACGGGAATCGAATTAATCCACCAACTGAATCATTAGTGAATGAAAAGTTCAAAAAATAATGTAACTCATTCTGAAATTAATCTGTGATCCAATCAATGTTTTACATCTAGTATCTATCCATTCTGATGCAGATAAACCTACATTAAATAGATAATCTAGAAAATGACATAACATTTTATGTATTGTTTCATAAGATATTAAGTAATCATCAATAAGAAGTTAACAAAAAATCATAACAAATATATAAAAATTATGGTTTTGGGAATTCTTAATTGTTTCAAGTTATAAAAATTCATGAATAGTCATACATAAGTTCCAAGAATGAGGATTTATTTTAGTAAAAAGAGTTTATATGAAATCTAAGAGATAATAATAATCAATTCCCAAAATAGTTTGGGTTAATTCATAATGAGTTGTGATGTTTTGTACTAAATCTACTAAGATTTATTGAAATTTAGAGACATTTTGAAAATATAAACCACATCATATACCAAGCATTAATATTAAAGAATTGGCTAAGAATTTCAATGGTAAGAAGATGAGAATAATAAGTAGAAAAAAGAATGTATTTCTACATTATTGTTATAATTTTAAGATTATATAATTGGAAGGAAGATTAATTATATGAAAATGAGATACAACAATGGACTATCTTAACTTGTGTGTGTTTCCCTTGGTCATCCCCATGAGGGAAAATTTTGGTATTACATCCTAATAATAGGACTGTGATCTCCTCTATGGGATTAGTTTTAGATAGTGTTTGGGAATCCCTATGTGTGACCTGAGGTGTGATCCTCTATAATTTTTTCTATTTCCCTAGGTGGGATTTGTGGAATCCTTATTACCAACTTATCTATGTGTACAATCCCATAGTTAGGGGGATATTCTTGGTATGGTATGTTATACCCCATATTCCCTTGGAGAGATCCCCTATCTATGTATCTAGATCTTCAGAGTTACATTAAGTACAACTTTGGTGAGGTCTGATGAGCATGACCTCTTGGGAATGCACCATCTGTGAAATCATAGATCATGTTGTTAGTGAAACCAGAAGAGTGTTAAATTGTATCCTTGAGTAGAATCTTATAGATAAAATAATGGTTAATATTCCATTGAGGCATGTTTTATGTTATGAGTATATCTAGTTTATCGTTCATATTTCTATATCTCATATTTGTAATGATGTGTCCATGTGATGAGGAGATAAATACTCTCCAAATTCCCATTGTTTAGTTATTTTGGAGTGTCCTATTGAGCATTGTTATGCTAAACACTTAATGGGATCTACCCATTTTTTTTCATGTCTTATATAGACAATATTCCTTTTGAAGGAATCCTAGGAGGACCAAGAGAAGATATAAGATTGTGATCTAGATAGACCATGGTTCATGTTAGGTTGTGGCATATGGCAGTAGTCTCGTCCCTCATAACAAGTTAGTCTTTTTTATCTATTTTTGTAGGATTTTATTTTCCCCTTTATTATTTTCATGTGTACAGGTACCATAGGCTAAAGACAACCTTGTGTGTGTTATGACTACTCAGGGATGGTCACTAACCCCTAACCAATTATAGGTGGGCTTGTGGTGTCACACTCATCTTACCACTAGCCAGGTGGGCCCCAGTGAGTCAGTTCACAAAAAAATCCACCTTAATTTTAATGAATTGGAAAAAATTATTTTACATGAATGAAGAAAAATTCAAAATCATGGAATAGTTATTTTACAAGTTTTTAAAATTTGGTCTCACCTTCTTTGGTCATTCCCTATTTTTCCAAACTAATGAAAAAATAGTACAACTTCCTTTAAACTAGCTGACTCAAAAAATGTATGTCACTATTTGTGAGATCTCCATGCTATTTTCTCTAATAAAATAATTTATTAACTCATTAACATTTTAGTCACTATGCAACAGAATAATGAATTTAAGATGAATAACATTTATCAAATTAAAACCAATCAATATATTGTTAAAATCATTATTAACTAAATACATCTAATGATTCCATATATCGATGATGAAAAAAACATGTAAGTCCCATAATTAAATTAAGAAATAATATAATCTATATTAAAATAGTGAGTTATATTTCTCAATAAAACATCATGGGAATTTTGGAAAAGATGGAGGTTGAAATAGGGAATAATTTGTGGGCTATAAAAAAATTAAAATAATTGAAAGAATAAATTTTAAAATGGGTGAACTGATGATAGTTTCCTTGATATAAAAATTCAAAACTATAGATATACATTGTAATTATGAAGAATAAAGTGGAAAATAATGCAAATTATTGAAGGATTCCAATTTAAGATACAAAGGATGAAATAGTGTATTTTAATTGACACATAAATTTAACACCTAAAAATTCCATAAAAGCATCATATGTTATGGTCCCTAATCACGATATTTTAGATCCCTCTCTAAAAGTAATGGTGGGGTGGGAATGAACCTTTTTTCTTGAAGGAATGAATTATGTGGGGCTGATGATCTAGAACACTCATAGTCCATGGAAAGAAAATAGAAAGCACCATAGGATTTATCAAGTACATTAAGAATGTCCTTCATGATTTGAAAAAAATTATGATGGTCTATTATAACATTCCATGAGATATTATTGGTGTTTCCACTATAAAACTACAATTATATTCTCTCAAGAATTTAATGGGTTAATTAAAAGGTATAAAATTCACAAATTTAGTTGATTCATGTGATGAATAATTAAGGTAAAAAATATAGTAAATTTGAAGATGTTAATAGTGGTAATATGGCATGTATATTCATATTTCCAAATATATGTGTTCAAGGTGAAAATTAGCAGACTCTGAGTAAAAGATAACAACAATCCAAAATAAAACAATACTGATAATGATCAAATTGAAAACTAATATCAAAGGTATAATTTAAAAGATGTAAAACCTGTATAAAGGAGAAAAGAGAGACTCCTTGAATGTTATTCACACTCTACTCTTCCCCTATTCTCTTTTTTCCTCCTCCTACAATTCCGATTCTTCACAACTGCTGTATAAAAATATACAAAGTCGCAGTTATCCAATTTATAACTTAAGAATGAAAACTCATGTTGGTTTTGTGTCCTTTTTTATAGAACCTCACACACAGCCCACTGAAGTTGGAGACTCTAAGGAGAAGATCATTTTCAAAACTCTGCACCAGTCACATTATATGAGGTTGATTTAGTCAAATCCCAAATTAGTGGTTACTGTGTGGTAAATTGAGGGGTTATAGCTGTGCATATCAGTGTGGAAGTGGGAGTAAGTGCAGAATAATATTAAAAATACTTAAGGTTTAAAAAATTCAACAAGAATGGTGGATGGGGATGAAGGAAGAGACAGGGGATTACCTCTTGTGTTGAGGGTTGTGGGGGAGAACCATCAGGAATGAAGGAGGAGGGGAGGCAGCTCAGAGAAGCTTCGCTGGAGGAGGGTCAGGGTGAGTAGGGTCACGACGAGGAGGGGTCAAGGGTTTTGAGGGTTTCTGGTGAAAAGGATCTGGGGAGGGAGATAGTGGTGTCGACCTCTGCGTTGGAAGAGAGGCGTCGAGGAGGAGGCGTCGGGGATGAGGGCCATGGTGAGGAGGAGGATCGTGGTGAGGAGGCGTGAGAAGAGCGGCGTCGAGGAGGAGGGTCGTAGCGGGGAGGCGTCGGGGAGGAGGGTCGTGGCGATGAGGAGGGTGTGAAAAGGAGGCCTCGGGAAGGAGGGTCGCGGTGATGATGAGGGAGTGACGAGGATGCTTCGGGGTGGATGAGGGCGCAGGGAGGATAAGGTCATGGCGAGGAGGAGGGCGCGGTGAGGAGGAGATCGCGAGGGAGGAGGAATCGCGAGGGCTGTAGGGGTTCTTCAGAGAATGGGAGGGTTTGAGGATCATTTAGAATGGAGGGTTTCCAACAAATAGCCATGATCATCCTATTAAACTGTGTCTATAAAGAAGCTATATCCATGGACCGATATAACCGTGGCTATAGGTCTGTGGCTGTAGCCTGAATTTCTAGTAGTGTTAGGTAGGATCCACCTAATACTACTGAGAAAGAGGCCTAGAGGGTGACACACTAAGTGTGTCCATGTATCTTAGTTAAATATTCATTTAACAAGATGAATAAATATTATTCCCGATTGTGGTTTAATAATTATTGAAGGATTCATGATCGCATTTATTTCCACACTAGTTATTCGAGATGATATATTGTGGGATAAATAATATATTTATTAGAGAGTAATGCAGTGATCTTTATTTAATAAATAAATAGTCATTATTCAATCTCTACTAAATATGGTGGAGGAAATAAATAAAAAGGGAAAAATGTTCAATCCATGTATATTAATATACACACCGTGTTGTTTTTCTGGATATTTGTAATAAATAATATTATTTATTTAATTAAATAATATTAGGTGTAATCTATGGGGTTCATGTCAAATGATAATAATAATAAATGTCAAATTTTATTATTAGACATGGGGTATTACTCAGAATTAAATTAAATTAATAAATCTATTTGGGTAATTAATTCATTTTAGTATTCTAAATAATATAAATAATAATTACATTATTCTCATTTTAGAGCTTTCCATTCTTTGTGGTTGTGCAAAATTGATCTGGTGACAGCTCTCAAGCCTAGATTGAATTCCTTTCCTCCAAGAATGCTCTCAAGTTACTAGAAAGAGCCTCCTCCACCAGATCAAGGAGAGCGCTTTGCAAGGAGCTCTCAAAGTGATCAAAGGTGGACATCGCTAGTGAGGGAACTTTCACAATAGAACCCAAGGATACATTCAACAATGTCCAGAGATATGTGGAGCACATGTGGATCACCGCTAGAGGAGGCCTACACCTGGCTTCTATGACACAATGATGAATAAAATTGAATCATGACTGGAAACAACATCAAAGTTCTAATTCCGTCAAGGTAATTCTTGATTTTTAGTTAAATTAATTATAACCAACATATTATGATCCTTTATATGCTTCCAGGACTCCCCTATTTTCTTTCATTCTTCATTCTATTTTGAAGATATGGTGTTTTATCGTTACAAAGTATCTCATATTGATCATTGTTAATGGAAAAATATAAGATGGGTACACCCATCAATGTGCTTCCACTACACCCAGAACCTACATATTCCTTCTCATCAGAATACTTAATAATCTTATTTGGTTTTAAACATGGGTCAACAAGATCTCTTTTCCTTGAATAATAATCAATAGGGTTAAACACATCATATTGAATTTCATTATCAGGAACAAAATTATTTTTCTACAGATTACAACTAATATTTATCTTCCTAAAAATAAACCTTTTAATACAAAAGATTCTACAATCCACAATTTCTTCTTCATTTTCATCAACTAAAACTCTATCTTTAAGCATAATAGAAATCAAATTGGGATGGATCAAAAAATTTGAACTTGAAGTTGGATTGATCATTTCTGATATATGAATAATAATATATCTATAAAGGTTGACCATGATTCCACATTTCATTAGACATAATAATTAATCATCTTGATATTTTATGGTGAAAAAATAACCCTTCATTAGAAACAATAAGTGTTGGATGAATTTGAAAAGAAATCTGCATTCCCCATCCAACTCAGAAGTAAATGGTCTTTTCAATGATTCCTCATCTGTCTACTCATCAAAAGATTCCATATAAATAAAATTATCACCATCATCGAATATGGTTCCTTATTGATCATTAAAGAAACCCACATGAGGAACTTTCAGACACTCTACCCACTTATTTTACAAAAAGGAAATTTTGTGACCTTTAACCGGGGTTCTCACCCAATAAATCTTGTTCTTCTTGAAAAACAAACTTGATGTACTGGTATAACTCATACACCAACCTAGAAAAAGAGGTATATTATTTGAAGAGATCAAATCCATCCATCCTTGTTTCTTTAAATTATTATTCACTATGTATCTAATCGAAATCATAAATTCTTCTTCAACTTCCATTTCCAGTACTACAAAATGAAAATTTTCCATGACCCATCCCCCAGGGCACGTGCTGTGACTACCCTAAACCTGCCTCCAGAAGGCCAGAGGCTGGAGACTAGCACCGAAGGCATCCACCTGCAAGTGTGAGGAATTTTCATTTATATATATACTCACACATACGCCCAACTATGTCCCAACTCACAAAAGGGAAACAACATACCACTGAATAACCGAGTACAAGTAGAGTTGAAAGAAAGTGGGATAGAATAAAAACCCATGAAAAGTACTGAAAACTGTAAAGTAAAAAATGTGCTCTGATGGCCATCCACAGTAAACCCCACATGATCATGAGAGTAGGGAAGGTACTAGAAGCGGAAGTGGTAAGTCCTTCCCACCCAGTCATACTAGGCCCCAACTGCTCCTAGGCCACTAAGTCCACTGTTGTAGCGTCCGTTCATCCCTTCTCCCCATGCACCTCTATCGAAACATCAGTCATCACCACTAGACACAACATGTGTGGGTGGAGCCCATGCAGGGGTGAGTAACCCAACACTCAGTAGGGAACCCAAAATAAAAAAAATAAAGAACACACAACAATTCCTCAAAGTAAATAACGAAACACAAGACATATCACACCAACTATATTCTAAGGTTGTAATGGTATCATCATCAGTCAAAATCATCGAACACCTCGGTTGTTGGAGAAACCCTCCTCTATTGAGTACAATGGGCCTGACGGGTCACCCAAAGTCACTTCCCATTAACCTTGAATTGCATAGGTTCCCCTCCCCATCGTGTATTGTGGGTCTGTTGGGTCACACAGAGCCTCTCCCTACCGTGGGCCGACCGAGTCACACAGAGCCGCTTCCCACTAGGCCATCGAATCACACAGAGTCAGAATTCAGCAGTCTTTAGGTCTCAGCCATCCACATGGTTCCACAGGTAGCGCGCTTGGGATAACCGCACCTCAGTCCATTAATTACTTCTCAACATCCACATATGTCACCATTGAATTTTACAAAAGATCTGTCTCATCGAGATGGTCTCGACACCACAAATGACTCGTCAATGGGACATATGATTTGAAAGTTACATGCATTTTAGTAACCATGGGACCGATTGTGATGGGGCCCAGTCCGACCCTGTTAGACCAACCCGACCAACCCGGCCCAGATGTTCCACATCCCTCGGTTTATTCTTATGGACCCAACTTGACATGGTGTGGGTTCGGGTCATTCTGGTTTGGCCTTGCCAGTGGGTCAGGACCAATAGGCCTCGCTGGACCCGGCCCGGTTGTCAGAGGATCCATCCCACCGGGACGCCTGGTGACCCCGTCTAGTCCAACCTAGCCTGAAGAGGTGTGGGTCTAGACTAACTGTATGGGTCCAACCCGCTGGTGAGGGTCTGGCTCGCTGGTGCAGTTCCGACCCTCCAGCGTGGATCTGGCCCATCGGTGGGGTTATCGCCCTTCAGTGCTGGTCCGACCCGCCGATGTGGGTCCGACCCACTAGCGCTGGTCCGGCCCACTAGGCAGCACGACCGGCCAGGCTCGATGATCCGTGGTGGCATCTGACAATGTAGGTCAAGCCAGCATGGGGTTTGCGCCCCTTCTGGCCTGGAAGAGGCGGACCGATCCGTCTCACAGGATGTGGCCAGGAGCAGCGTCTGTAACCCACCATCACCCCATTGGTCACCTATGGGAGCCTCCTCCACCGTGGTTAAGAGACTATATCCCGCTACCCTATGACGTGGTCAAGCGACCGTGCCCGCCTCCAGGTCAGCCGACAGCTTCTACTACTATGTCGTGACCCGGTCCGGCTGCGGCCTTTTGTACGGCATGTCATCGAGGTACACTGCATCCCACCCGTGGGCCACCACTGGCAGTTTTTGGTGCCATCACCGGTGTTGGCACAATGAAGGATTCTTCCGCGGACCATCGGGTCCGCACCAGTGGTCCGTTCTTCATGCTGATTGCGCCAACGTTTTCTGGGGATCTTCCTCTCCACTATGATGGTCTAAAAAATACCTTATCATGGATTCAAAAGAATGTCCATGATGAAAATAGGGGCGGAGGTGCTCGATTTTCGTTCGTGTCTGCCTGAGCCCTCCGTGTTAGAAGTTTAAACATAGGGGAGGCTCGAGGAAGTTTTTGTTCCATCATTCATGCCAAGGTTTAATCCCGAATAATCACCCGAAATGAAAATTCACTCTCCCGTTATAATGCATGATCTACAGATTAACCTGTTCATGGGTTAATCCATGTTATTCATTTAGAAATGGATGGGGAATAAATGAAATACAGACCCCTACCTCTTTGAAGTTCATTCCCGCATGTTCATTCTCGAGGGGTTTAGACGTCGACATTGCTTTCTGGATCCGATATTTGAAAGGCATTGAAGAAGAAGATGTTCCATCGGTGTTATTAATTCTACCCTATGGTGGAAGTCCATCGGAGGTTTTCCAGGGAATCATCCAATTTATTTATACCACATTTTCCCAATGTGTTGAATTATAAATAGGAGCACATCGCAGTATTCCCATAATAATGTGACGTCATGTCATTATACTGTTTTATGAATTTCATTTTGGATATTTTGATTGCGTATCCTATGCATTAATTTTGGTTATCGTGCTTACTAATCAATCCATAAAGTGGTTTATTTGAAAAAATAAGAATGTGACTCATAAATGCGCATCGTCATCGCCCTTTTGCTGCCCTGCAGCGTCACCGTATACTTCTCTAAAGGAGAAAGAAAATAAAATAATTCATTTTAATTATTTTATTATTTTTCTCAAAAATCCCGAAAAATAACTATTCATATCGGCCCTTGCCAGCTGAAGTTAAGTCATTTTTAGGTGAATCCCAGTATTCTAAATTCAATGGTGCCATCATATTTTCGATCTGAGTGACGGTTCAAAAGATAGAAAATACCTATTTGAACATTTACAAAACATACCTTAAAAATGTTCAAAACATTATTAACAGTCAACCTCAACCCGTGCTGGCCAAGGATAGGCTCTGCCTAAGGGAAACATACCCCCATGAATCAAACAGTAATTTTGGATTTTCCATCCTAGATACCATTTAAAATTTAATGAATTTAACATTACAATAAGTTTTACATTATTATTTTATTTACGACCATAAACTGACTTCCACTGTTGGCCCATGTTGGCCAATGTTAGGTTCTACTTAATGAAATAATACCCTCATTAGTCCAGCGATGGTCTCATATTTTTTATCTGAGTCACCATTAGTGAGTAATAAGCATTTAAAAAATAAAATAATTTTATATAATAATTTTATTTATAGTTATTCCATTTTCAGGTTTTCTCAGCAACGGATTATGCCAACTAATATTATGTCGCGCTTAGCGTAAAACCGCTATCTTGAATGCAACGATGCCCTTAGATTTTTGATCCGGGAACCTGTTTAAGAGTTATTCAATCTTTTCATGAAAAATATAGATTTGTTCTATTTAAAACATGAAATTTTTCAATGGATCAATCCTGGAACACCGAGCCTCAGAATTAAGTGCTGTTAAATTTCACGGTCTCGAAAAGATTCATTATAATAATAAAAAATTATACGTAAATTCTGCAACACTACATTCTCCCCTCTTTAAGGTTATACATCCTTGAAACCCAAAACAATGACTACACAGAAATATGGGTGTACTGGGCTTGAATCTTAGCCTCCCGCTCCCATGTGCTCTCATGGAGATTCTCATTCTACCATCAGACGCGCACTAAAGGAAAAGACCACCTAGGTAGGACCCACTTCTATTGATCATCTATCTCTAATAGGAACTCCGCAAACTTCAACCCATAATCGATATCCAACTCACCCTAGTTGATGAAGTGTGATGGATCATGCATGTACCTCCCCAGCTATGACACATGGAAAACATCATGCACATGACGTATCTGTGGGGGAAGAGCTAGGCGGTACACCACCTCGCCAACTCTGCTCAAGATCTGAAAAGGTCCAACGAACCTCAGAGATAGCTTTTCGCCCAGGATATATCTCCACAATCCTCATTGGGGTGATACCCGAAGGAACACATGAACTCCCTCCTCAAACAAAAACGTTCTCCATCTTCTTTCGGCATAAGACTTTTGCCTAATCTATGCAGTTCTCATCTGCTCTAGGATGATCTGAACCATCTTGGTAGTAGCCTATACCAACTCCAGACCCATGAGTGCCAACTTCCCTCGGTATTTACAACATATTGGTGATATTAAAGGCCTCCCATTAAAGGACTCAAACGATTCCATGCCAATGGTGGAGTGATGACAGTTGTTGTATGCTAACTCCACCATTGGAATGTGGTCCTCCCAACCACGACCAAAGTCAAGGACGCAAGCACAAAGCATTTCCTCCATTGTCTATATGGTCTTCTCTATCTGACCATCTGTCTAGGGATTAAAAGCTTTGATCAAGCGTAGCTATGTCTCGAACGCATCCTTTAATCCCTTCCACAACGAGGATGTAAAGCGTGAATCGTGATCTGAGTCGATAGTCGAAGGAACTTCGTGAAGCCGAAATATCTCCTGGTTATAGAGGCATCCCATTCCCTCTACCATCCCCTTCTCTCGGATGGGTAGGATGTGAGACGACTTGGTGAGTTGGTCAATGATCACCCAAATATATTCATGACCTCTAGAGGTACATGGTAACCCCGTCACAATTTCCATCAAGATACCATCCCATTTCAACTCCAGAACCTCGAGTGGCTCAGTCAAGACTACCGGAACCCGATCCCCAACCTTCAATCACTGACAAGTGAGGCATTTTGAAACGAAATTAGCAATTTATTTCTTCATCCCTGGCCACCAATACTGACACTCGAGGTCCGTGTACATTTTTTCCACTCCAGGATGTTCCACTAGAGTGGAAGTATGGAACACCCTCAACACCTCTTCCCACAATGCCACTTGTACTAATGTGTGCCCTATGAAAATAATGATGTGCTACCCACATATAGAAAATCCTTCAGGGGCCCATCCTAAGGATATCTGATCATGTCGATCTTCACAATCAACATTCACCAGTTATACCTCACTGAATCTCTATACAAGTGGGGGAGTAACAACCATCGATTGGAGGTAAATAGATTCATCATCATCCATAAGGGATACATGTATCTCGGCTAACACCTTTGTCGCCTCACTTAGCAGCTGCAACCCAGTCCTCCTTCTGAGCGCGTCTACCACCACATTCCCCCTTTCCAGGAGTATAGACTATCACATAGTCTTAGTCTTGGATTAAATCCTACCATCTTCATTGTTTCAACTGCTGAAATTCCTTTGGTAACATTTACATCCACACGAAAGGCTACCCCTTTAACTGATCGATGCACCCATCAGCCCTTTGGTAGTGGGTAATTGTTTCTGCATGACCACTTAGTTAAAGTGTCGGTAATCCATGCACAAACTAAAACTACCATATGCCTTCTTGAAAAAAAGCATAAGGGATTCCAATGGAGAAACACTTGACATTACAAACCCCTTCTCTTGCAAGTCCTCTAGCTGTTCCCTCAACTCGCAAGGCTCTACGGGAGCCATTCAATATGACGGTGTGGATATCAGTGTCATCCTAGAGGAAAATTTGATTCATAATTCAATCTCTCTACTAAGAGGTAGTCCTAGAACCTCGTCAGAAAACAAATCCTCATAATCATCCACCACTAATGAAAAACATGGACTCCTATCCTCCACTACCGCAAGGGTGAGGCTATCCAAATTGTTGGGGATCGGCTGCAACCCCCTCCGAGAGAGTCTTTCCTATGCTGTAAGGGTTTCCTTATCGCCGGTGAAGGAATAACTTGTCTCATCTGTATGGACACAGCACAACGTACGCCAAAAATAGTCGATCTGAACATGGACTATGTATAACGAGTCCATACCCAAAATGACATCATAATGCCTCTATACTTCTACTAGGAGATCCCAACTGAAGCTCTCACCTCTTAGAGTAAGATCACACTGTCGGAACCGGTGGGTAATCTTCGAATCCCCTCCATTAGGAGTTTCTAGCCGCAAGGATCGAGCCAACGACTCTATCAAAATCATTAATCTTTAAAATATAGCTATGGAAAGGAAGTGGTGGCTGGAACCTGTGTCTATAAGTACTGAAAAGAGGGTGGAGAAGACAAAGATCATACCTTGGATCATATCTGGCATTCCATGGTCATAAAACATTGCTACCTGGAGCTGATCTTTCCCCTGTCCGCCTGTCACTCGGCCAACTCTCATGCCACATCCGCCGCCATGTGGACCTCTTCAATCAAACTACTTCCTCCCTCTTGGGTGCCCCTCAACCGTCTACTAGTGATCTGTATGGTGGGTTAGGCAGTCAGGTGCCATGTATCCCTAACTACAACGTGAAAAGTAAAGCTGGGTCCCATCTGACTCTCTTTGGCCTAGGAGCCTCACAATGCCGACTCTGAGTCCTATGACCAGCCTCTGAAATACCTAGCATGCTTAGCCCACACGTCTATTGTCTGCTGCCTGCTAAAGACTCTCCCACCTGATTTCTATTGGAATCTCTAACTGCGGGTGTCAGATCTTCCTAGAAGCTCTCCATTCGAAGGGATCACTCCAACACACCACCCTTGGTAGGGATACTGAGAGACACCACTGAAGCTCTAATCTCCCGCCTGAGTCCCTTATCAAAGGCTCGAGCCCTGAAGAAATGGTCTTTCACCAAAACTGTATAGTAGTGGGAAAACTATGTAGACCTTTCCGAGTACTCGGCCACCATCATGTTGTCTTGTTTTAGGTGAAGAAACTCCTAAATGTGCACAGAGTACAACATCGTGGGGATAAAATCCTCCTGGAAAAGCCTCATGAAGTAAACCCAAGTGAGGTCTCCACATCATGAGTCTGGATGGTCAAGCTCCCCCATCTCCCAGCCAAGCCCTGGAGAAGGCTCACAACCAAGCTCTCCATCTGGCTAGGAAGTGTCCTCACTATGCATAAGACCTGCGTCACATCCTCTAGCTAGTACTCATCGACCTAAGGATCCATCTCATCCATGAACCCGTGATGTCTCTATCTTTGAAACTCATGTAGTGAACTGAGCCTACAGATGCCTTTTTCCAGATTTTCTGGAAATAGATGCTGACCATAGGGTGGTGGTAGCAGTGGTGCACCACCTGGTGGGGCCATCTCAAGCACTGGTCCCTGAATGGATGCCTCATCGCTAGGTGGGCTGTCCTCACGACATCGTATCATGATCCTACCTAGTCATATATGTAGAGGAATCAAAAGATAGATCAAGATTTACCATAGTTAGAACATTACACCTGGTGAGATGACCCTTATTAAAATTCCCAAGAAACTTATGAAACTAGTGTTTTAATGCATTGAGCTGAAAAGCAGAATTGAAGGTCATAGAGTATGGATATGTCAGCTGCCACACCAACACTAGACTCCCCAAATATTAATGTCAGACTCGCAACATTTGACACTATTTCTCTAATAAAAACACAGACTCCTAGTCTTTGAGGGGGAATGGACCGCCATTTGATACAACTATGTCATGAACCGTCCCCTAGGGCCCATGCTATGACTACCCCAATCCCACCTCCCGAAGCCGAGGGGATGGTGACTAGCACTGAAGGCATCATCTTGCAAGTGGGAGGAATTAGCTTGGATACCAGTATGAACACACATTCCCAGTTTAGTCCCAACACAAAAAGGGAAACAACATACCATTGAATAACTGAGTATAAGTACATCTGAAATAATGTGGGCAGAATACGGACCCAAGAAAAAGTATTGAAAACTGTAAAGTACATAAACTGATCTGATGACCATCTACACTAAACCCCACCTAATCGCGAGAGCAGGGAATCTATATAAAGATGAAGTTTTATGTCATGTCCGCTTGGTCCCAGGACAGCAAGTCCATTTTCGTAGAGTCTATCTATCACGTCTCCCTAGGCACCCCTATCAAAACATTGGATGTCTGGACCAGACAAAACACGTGTGAGTGGAGCCCGTGCAGGAGTGAGTAACACATTACTCAATAGGGACCCCAAAATAAAAAAATAATGAACACACAAAAATTCCTCGAAGTAAAGCACGAAACATAAGACAACTCACACAAGGTATATTCTAGGGTAGTAACAGTAGAATCATCAGTCACAATCATCAAACACCTCGGTTTCTGGAGAACTAATCCTCTATTGAGAAAAGTTGGTCTTCCATGTCACACAAAGCTGCTTCCCACCAACTTTGAACTTCTTAGGTACCCCTCTCCGTCGTGTACAATGGGTATGCCAAGTCAAACAGAGTCACTCCCCACCATGGCCTACTGAGGTACTCCTCCTATCGGGTACCATGGGTCTTCCAGGTCACAAAGAGCCGCTCCCCACCATGGGCCTACTGGGTCACACAGAGCCGCTTCCCACTGGGCCATCGAGTCAAACAGAATCCGAAGTTAGCAGTCTTCAGGTCTCAGCCAGCCGTAGGGTTCCACATATACCAAGCTGGGGAGAACATCTCCTCAAGACATTAGTTACATCTAGACATCCACAAAATCCACCATATAACATGACAAATATCCTCCTCATCGAGAGGGTCCCAATGCTACAAACAGCTCATCAATCAGATGTACGGTTTGCAAGATACATGTGTTTTAGTAACCAAGAGACCGGTTGTGAAGAGGCCCGATCCGACCTGCCCCAGGGGTTCCACATACCCCAGTTCTTCTTGATGGGCCTGACCTGACCTGGTGTGGGTTGGGGTTGTTCTTGTCCAACCTGAACATTGGGCTAGGCCCAATAGGCATTACTGGACCCGGCCCGATTGGTAGAGGGTCCAGACCGCCGGGTCGCTGGGTCGCCCGACCACTTTTTCTAGTCCAACCCGGCCTGAAGGGATGCGGGTCCAGCCAAGGGCAGGGATCCGGCCCGAAGATGATGATCCGGACCTACAGTAAGGTTCCGGCCATCTGGCGTGGGATTGGCCCGTCGGCGCGGGTCCGACCAGATGGCGCTGGTCCAGCCCGCTGGGGGTTCACGCCCTGTCCGGTTCGCAAGAGGCCAACTTGTCTGCCTCACTGTACATGACTGGGATCTATTTCTGTGCCCCGATATCACCTTGTAGATTGCTGTGAGGTGCCTCCTCTGCTGTGGTCAAGAGGGCGCAACACGCTAGCCTCTGACGCGGTCAAGCGACCGCGTCCGCCGCCTCCTGCCGCCGGCTTGGCCGGGGGCTTCTGCTTCTGCGTCGTGGCCTAGTCCGGCCGCGGCCTTTCGTCTGGCGCACCTTCATGGAACATCGCATCTGACCTATGGACTCCACTATGGGCCACCACTGATAGTCGCCAGTACCACTGCCGACACCGGCATGCCAGATGACACTTCTACAGAACTTCGGGTCCACACAAGTGGTCCGTTCTTTGTGCAGTTTGCGCCTATGTTTTCCGGTGATCGTCCACTCCACCACAATAGTCTGAAAACTACCTTGTAGTATATTCGAAATATTGGCCACAAATAAAACATGAGCAAAGGTTCTTGGGACTTGTTTGAGTCAGACTGGTCCCTCCGTGTTAGATGATTAATAAAGGTGGAGGCTCGGGGGGTGGGGGGTTTGTGTTCATTCCATCACACCACAATTTAATCCCGAATAATCACCCCAAATGAAAAGTCACCAACCTATTATAATGAAAGATCCATGGATTAACCTGTTCATGGGTTAATCCACATTCATCATTTAGAAATGGATGGGGAAGAACAACGACATAAAAAACCCTTCCTCTTTGAAGCTCGTTGTCGCACATTCTTCCTCGAGGGGTTATGATGTTAGCTTCCTTTATAGTTCTGATAAACGAAAGGTGTTAATGTAGAAGATGTTTTGTTGGCGTTATTTGTTCTTTTATGGAATGGAAGTCCATTAGAGGTTCTCCAGAGAGTCCTCCAATTTCTTTAATCAACATTTTCTCGGCGCGTCGAGTTATAAATAACAGCATGTTGCAGTGTTCCCATAATTATGAAACTTCACGTCATTACACTATTTTATTTAAGAAAAATAATCGTTGTTTTACATCATTAAAGCATCTTTACACTATGAGTTAAACGAGCCATTAATGAGCCTCATTGATGTACATCGTTTCTTCCCTATCGTTGCCCCAAAACATCGTCATTCAACAATTCAAAGGGAGAAAAAAAAAATTCATTTAGATTATTTTATTATTTTTCATGAAATGTCTGAAAAATAACTTTTCCACTCAGCCCTTGCTGGCCGAAGTTATGTTATTTCTAAGTGAATCCTAGCGTTATGAATTCAACAGTGCCTTCAAATTTTCTCTCTGAGTGATGTTTTAAATGATAAAAAATCTATCTTGCACGTTTACTGAGCGTACGTTGAAAAACGTTCAAAAATTATTAACAGTCACCCTTGACCTACGCCTACCAAGGTTAGGCTTTGCTTAAGGGAAACACCCCCCACATGAACCCAACGGTAATCTTAGATTTTCAATATGAGTTACCATTTAGATGTTAACAGATTTAACATTAAAATAACTTCTACTTTATTATTTTATTTACAGCCAAAAACTAACATCCACTATTGGCACGGACCAACCAATGTTAGGGTATGCCTAATTAAATAATACCCTCATGAGTCCAATAGTGGCCTCATATTTTTAATATGATTTTTCATTCGTGAGTTATAATAATTTGAAAAATAAAATAAAATAATTTTATTATTTTATTTACGGTTATTTCATTTTTTTTCTCACTAGAGGCCTGCACCGACTAATCTTAAGTCACACCTAGGGAAAACCATATATCCTGAACACAATGGTGCATTCAGATTTCTGAAATGAGAAATTGTTTAAGAGTTATTCCACTTCTTCAGTAAAAATGCTAATGCGCAGTATTTAAAGCTTAACATTTTTCAACGGATCATTCTGTGTGCTCCGGGCCTTAGAATTACGTGCCATAAAATTTTTTGGTCTCGAAAGAATTCAATATAATAAAGAAAAATTATAGCAAAATTCCAAGACATTACATTCCTAGCTCAAGATTCAATATTTTTACTAGAGTAAAACTACTTGTCTACTCTTTTTTCTTCTTTTTAGAACATTGCTTGTCTAAAGAATACTCTAAAGATCATTTCACTCTCTCCATGGAGGTTGGTTTAGTTAGATCGGTCGAAGGTGAAGAGAAGGTCAAGAGTTTTGGGAGAGAAATATTTCCGAGGGTTCAAGAGAAAAAATGTGTGAGGAAATTGTTATATTAAAAAGAAAAATAATTTCACATTTATCATTTTAAGTTTTCAGGGATTAAAAAAATATAAATTGGGAATCAAGATAAATTTGATTCATGTTATGAAATAAAATGTAAGAAATTTAAAAAACGATGATTCAAAAATGAGAATTGAAAAATTTTATAAAAGAATGAAACTTTCCAATGGTGAGAAATACCACAATGATGAGAAGTAAAACGATGATAATATAAATTGTGAGAAGTCTAATGTTGATAATTTTAATGGTATTAAGTTAAACGGTGATAATTTCACAATGGTGAAACATTAAATGTGGGGAGACATGCCCAAATATAAGGTATACTCCACAGTGAGACATACTAAATGTTGATTTCTATAAAATTAACATCAACTAGAATTAATCAAACCTAATTCACATTTGATATAATTATTTATAGTAGAATTCTATGGATAAGTTAATATATCAAAAGGATGACGTTTGGTACCAACATATTGAAGAGTGATATCAAAATTTTAAAAAATATCTCTCAAAAAGAGATGTCATACATCAATATGTTTTGTTCCAAAATTTGTGAAATTATTTTTAGAAATATTTATAGAACTTGTATTGTCATAGTTTATAGGGACAAATTGGAATTGATATCCATAGTCTAGTATTGTGTGTTTCATTAAAACAATTTGTGCCCAACAACTACTTGCATTTATTTAATCAGCTTCAGTAGTAGATAGTTCAAAAATAGATAGTTCAACAGAATTATATTTCATATTACACCGTGAATCTAGAGACATTCCTAAAACGTGAATTGTTCCAGAGGTTCATTTTAAATCTAACTTACATCCACCAAAATAAGCATCAGAATAGCTAACTAAATCAAATAATTTTCCTCTTAGGTAAAACAATCCTAAATTGGTAGTATATATGAGTTATTTTGAAATTATTTATATAGAAACCATGTGTGAATCTTATGGATGTTCTTGAAAATGAGCACCCATACAATAACTAAACATAATATCAGGATGATGAGTAATAAGTTAGAGAAGACTTCCAACCATACCTCTATAACTGGATGGATCTATTGGTTTCCCATAATTATCAAGATCCAACATACTCATAGAACTTATAAGAGTTTCACTACTCTTAGTCCCATCCAAGTAAAAACATTTTAAAATATAATTGGTATATTTAATTTTATTTAAAAAGATTCCTTATATATTTTAAAAATTCTGGAAACCTATAAAAAAACTGAGTTTTCCTATTAAAATCTTTTCTAATTAATTTTTCATCATTCTTGAAATCATGGTACATAAAATAAAAATTTCAAGATCCAAAAAATAACATCAACATAAATTTGAACAACGAAAAAATCATTAGATATTTGTTTCATAAAAAGGGTAGGACCATCTATTCATTTTGAAAATTATTTTGAAATAAGAAAAGAGTTGATCTTATCATTCCCAGCTCAAGGAGCTTGTTTGAAGCCATATAAATCATTTTTTAGTTTAGAAACATGATTTTGAAAATTGGGATTTTGAAAACTAGAGACTATTTTACAAAAAAATACACAACTATAAACCCATTCAGAATTGACCGCTAAACATAAATTTGGTAAATTATTAAATCCAGATGAGATGAATAGGATATTAGTATTCTAATGGGTTTACCTCTATCTACTAGGGAAAAGGTCTCATCGTAGTCTATTATATCTTCTTGATTCTAACCATATGCAACTAGTCTAGCCTTGTTTCTAACTATTGTGCCTTATTCATCTACATTTTTTCTAAATACCTATTTAGTGCCAAACATTTAGGTGTCTTTGGGTCTATCAATAAGATCCGTTACTTTTTTCTTTCAAATTGATATAATTTTTATTACATTGAAATTACCCTGAGACCATCATTTACTGCATAAGTGATGTTTATTGGTTGAACATGATAAAAGAATTCATTATTTTCAACCCGATTTCTCAGAGAAACTCTTGTCTATGTACCTATCTTTATATATCCAACTACATCTTATACGATATGGTACTTAGGGGTTCTAAAATATCTAGAAAAACTAGGGCTGGTTAATTTAGGTTCTTATATTGGATTGGGTTTAGATAGTTATGGGAATTACTCCAAACTATATTTTATTTATAACTACTTTATAGTAGAATCAGTAGTTTTGGAATTTAAATTCATAGAAGCTAAATCATCTTCAAGGTTTTCTAAAGAGGTATTAGTATCATGTGGATCTCTCTCATCAATGTTTTATGAAGAGACTATTCCACATTCTTGGTCATTCTATTTAACACTCTATAGGCTTTACTGGAGTATGAATAACCCAAGAAAATTCCTTCATCACTTTTGGAGGAAATTGTTTCTCCATTATCCTTAGTGTTAAGATTAAAAACATTACACCCATTAATTCTAAACTAATTAACCTTAGGATTTCTATTATTACAAATCTCATAAGGGGTATTAATTAATCTATGTCTAATTAAAAATTTATTGATTATGTAACCGGTTGTATTTACTACATATTCCCAAAAGTAGATAGGTAAGTCATATTAATTTAGAATGGTTTGGGAAATGTATTGAAGTGTTATTTTACTTCTTTCAACTACTCCATTCTACTAAGGGGTTCTAGCAGCAGAGAAGTTATGACTATAGACATTTCATGAGAAGAAGGATTTATTGTATTGGTTTTCAAACTCATGGTCATGGTCACTTATTAGGTTCTTAATCCTAAGACAACATATATTTTCTACAGACAGATCATACTTAGTGAAATAAGAACAATATTGCACATGAGCCTCAACCCAGTTGGTGAGGTCTCTCTAAGTTCATCGAAGTGACCTTGGTTCAAAACCAGACAGAGGCATAATTATAGGGTACTGAAGCAGAACTGTTTCAGGTACTGTAGTAGTATTACATGGGTACTATGTGGTACTATAGTAGGAACTGTAGTAGGTATTGTTCATTACTGTAGCAGTTGGAGCTATTCACATTGGGCCACATGTTTGGGCTTGATGTCTTTATAGACTTCAGACCACCCTGGCCTTTAGATTAGTAAGACCACTGGTCTACCTTTAAGGCCTTCAAAATATCTCATGGCCTTTAGGCCACATGATCAATGCATTTTCCCCATACTGAATCTATAAAGAAGGAGTATCCCCATATATGGATTTAGAGAAGGCACACTCACCAGAGTAGAACCAACAGATTTAGAAGATTGAGAGGGTATAGAAACACTATCAGGATAAGGCTGTAATTTTATATGAAACTTATCTAGACAGCCATGTGAAGTTGGTGGTCTACCATCATGATTCAAATGCTGGGGAGGGGCAGTTCCTTGTAGTTATAATCAAGTTAAATTTCCTAAGATCTTCGAGTCATGTAATGTCTCTTAAGCCTATAGGCCTTTTAATATCAAAATAATACATGATTTGTAAGGGTTCCACCTCATCCCTTGAAAGGGGGTTATCAAAAATCAATAAAATATAAGGCCTTCAGGCCATTTAGGTAAATAATAACATGCTTCACTTTTTTGTGCTAAAAATAACACCCAAGTATACCCTAATAAGTCATATCCTAATAAATAATCATCGTTCTTCCTATTATGACTAGAAACTATATATGTTATTAATTTTTCCATATGAACCAAATAAAGTGGTTGATAATTTGAAACTTTTTACTTTCATTTAAAAGAAATCTTGTGTTGTTTCCCTTTATGACAGGGTTTACATAATTTTTCATTAAGTAACTCTAGTTTAGGTAGATCCTTCACTAATAATTTTCTAGTAAGAATCCAATGTGAGTGAATATTACTGTGGACTAGAATCCTACTCCAAATCCATTATTATTGGTGAAAGTCAATAAAACAGGAAACATTTTGTGAAATTAAATAATTAAGATCAACATCATAAAAATTTCATTACATAAAGCAGTTAAAACTAAAGCATAAATAGAATCAAAAACATTGCATCAATTATATTCAAATTTGTCATGAAAACCATCATCACATAATTTTGAGACACTAAGAACATTATACATCGAACCATCACAAAATAGTACTCTAGAAATAAAAACAGAATTAATGTTAGCAATCTGGCCAGGGAAGATGATTTTCCATTTATCATTTTCACCAAAGGTGACATCAACACTATAAAATTTATCAGGACCTTGAAGATGGAATAATACCATATAATAAGCCTTGAAAATTCATTGTCCAGGTATAATATAATTTTTCAAGAGGTATTCAATTAATTTTCCCACAAAACCATATTTATAGAATAAATTATTTTTGTACACAGATTTTCTTACATCCATAAGTGTTGGTAATTAGGGCATTATGAACCCATATTTTTCAAATAGGTCTCTTGTAAACCGATATAAATCTTTTTAAAATAATATATATATTTCTTCCTTGGGAAAATAACTAGAAGTAGAGCTTTTAGATTTAAATTTAAGTACAAAAGTGCTCTTAATTATTCTACTTTTTCCTGGTTGGTACCCTAGACTTTTAACATATTTTGGAGTAACTTATTTACCAAGATTCTATGTAAAAGTTTTTTATTCTCTGGTTAAAACATTATGAATCGTTTTTATGTTTCTTATTTAGTGGTTTGAGGTTAGTATTATCATTTGGTAACTGGTCATTTTTCTCTTTTTCAATAGATAAATCAGATTTAGTATGGGAAGATAAAGCATGTTGTCTTATAATAACTTTGTACATAACTTTATGTTCATTAAAAGTGTCCTATAGAATTTTTCAATTTTAAAACATATATTGTTGAGACAAGTCATCATAATTATGTTAATTTTCATAAATATCAGAGTTAAGCATTGATAAAACATTATAAATAATAGATACCTCAGAGTCATTATTCACGAAGCACATGTTATCTCTATCAGACTTTTGTTCAGGAGTAGATTCAAAATCACAAGAGCTTTCCTCAGAGGAACTCCATATTGTCTTCTTGGATTTCATAAATCTTCATTCTTTATCATCATATTTATTTTTATATTTTTAATTTTTAATGTCTTTTTTGACATGTAATTTTATTTTTCATTCATAATAAGTAATATCTATATGGTATTTCTTTTAATCATTTTATGCAGTTTCTGTTAGTGTCATATTTTCCATTATAACAAGGACTTAATAAAAACTTATTATTTATTAAAAAAATCTTAAATATCCATGCCAAATGAGTAATTTTTCAATGAAATTATAGTGGTTACTCACTATCACTTGAACATTTAGTTGGGATCTTTCCATTTTCCATCTTGTTTAGATGATATAGACTAGAAAGCTAACGAGTTTCTTTTTAGATCATCATATTCCTCATATATAACTTTTATTTCATCCCCATACATCTTAATTTTACCTATATTATCCTTTAATGGATGTTTTTTGATGACACATAACTCAATAATTGAAACATATGTGCTTATCCATATTTATGGGAGGCATCATAGCAATCACACGATCTGGTCATTGTTAGACACTATATTTCATAGCATGATCATAGTGTTAAAAATTTCATTAAACCTATGATGAATTTAATAAATTAATTCATCATGATTCATATTTAATTTATCATACTAAATAGTATATGTATTCAATCTCATTTCAATAACATTAGGTGTTCCCTCAAGGGAAACAACTAGTGTCTCCCAAATTCCAAAATCATATTTTAAAAGAACAAATTCTATTAAATTCCTCATATTCTAAATCATAGTACATTGAATTCTCAACATTAAATTTTTTTATTATAACACGTTTTGGTAACCTTATCCAAATTAGCTATGAAAGATTCTAGAAATTTATATTTATCATCTATGGCAGTCCATATTTCAAAACTCATACTCTCTATATGAATTTTAATTTAGATCTTCCATTGAGAATTTTATTTAAATTAATAAGGGTGTACAGTTAGTAGTTGAACCTTCTTGTCTATTATCCATTTAAATAATTAAATTTATAACTAATCAAAATTAAATATATTTAAATAACAACTAAAATCATAGTTATTTTTTTTAAAACAATGATACCAAATATTAACCATTTGATACCACATGTTTTTCGTAGTGAGTATCTAAATAGTGGGGTGAATTGAGTACCCAATAAAAATTTCTATTAAAATGGATAAAATAAAATTGACAATTTTAATAAAACAAACATGTTTACAAAAAATAATAGTTTTATATATGTTGGAATTGGTTAGAAGGGTTATCAAAAGATTGATTAGGTCTTAGGGAAAATAAAATTCCCTATTATTTTATTCTCTGAAATAAAATTACATGATAAAAATATTATATAACACCCATACAGATAAACTATCAATATAGTTGTTTTGTTTCAATATAAAACAAAAATAGTTTTAAAGAATAAGAATAATATAAAACCAAACAAATAAAAAACACATCAGAATTTTGAATACAAGAAGTTCATTATCAAGATGAGACTTAGTCCTCTACTCTTGGAAATCACCTACCAGAAAGTAGTTTATATAAAAAAATACTGTTTATACAAAAAATGGATCGGTTATTACAAGAATAAACCAAAATTCTATACCACACAAGTCCTCTTCCATAGTTATTTTTGGAGTACAAAATAAACAACAGGTTACAATAGAAACAATACCATAACATGTGGGAATAAATAATAAAAGGTATAGTAAATATATCTATATATCTTCTAGTTTAATGTAAGAGATAGTGTGGACTAAAATAAAATAGATTATTCCACAATGCATGTAATGTAAATACAAATAAACAAACAAATAAAATAAAGATGTAAGAGAATATTGTTTCTCGGTCTATTAGAATTTGCATCTAGTGACTCAATGAATGTGAATTCCACTGATTCTCAAGTTGGTTTTCAAAAAATTATTGAAGAACATAGTGTTGTAGACTCTTTGTTATTGACATCAATAAGGAATTGGATGCAAGATGTGATTCAACTTCCTCAATTGAGTGTAATTATAATGTAGTAGGTATGCTCTTCTGGTTATTATAATAATTTTATGCTCACTCCACATGTATATATCTCTAAGTGTATTTCAAAATCTCTTTAATTTTTGCACGAGGGTGTTTGATTCCTCTTTTAACAGTAGGAGAAGTATCAGAGAGAATCATCTAGATCCTTTGTTCTCCATGTACTTCATGTCTGATACAGAAATCAATGAATTCTATTGAACAAGTAAGAGAAAATCATTAAAATAAAAAATGGAATTAAATTCTATAATGCATCTATTTGAAACATTCAATTCAAAAATAAATAATTAATATCATTATTTGGAATGTTGGTACTTCTTATGGAAACAGAAATCCTGGAGGTGATACATTTGAACAATATATTTATCTGGTGGTGATATATATTTGTGGCGTGTCGTTGGAATATTCACACTTTCATGGAGGTGTGACAACTTGGCAGTGAGTGTTTTAGAGTTGAGTTAGATTCTAACAGTGTATATGTCTGGAAGTTTTTTATCCCAACACTTTGTCAATTTTTCATTCTAATAGATGAGTTCCTTGATAGTTTCTCAAGAAAATGGAATGACTTTTTGACGCTGAGGCATTGTCTAGTGGGGTCTCATACAGTGTCAAGTTTCTATCTCAGTGGTGACTCATTTTTTACGGTGACTCATCCTTATTGGTGACTCATAATCAGAAAAATTTCCCCAATCTATCTTATATGATAAAAAGCCAATAGAAAACATGAAACACATTAATTAAAACAATAATCACGATTTAATGATCATTAAAACAATGAGGTCTACACCCATCTAGAAAATTCAGGGCTTATGAAAAGTAGTAGTGCACTTTTGGATGATGAAAAAGACAATATATTTATTTCATTTACTATTTTGGAAGTGTCAAGATCTCTCTATGGATTTTTTTGATTTTTTTCATTATCCCCATAAATTTTTATAATATCAATTATGTTTTCGAAATCTAAACAAAATCCAGGAATATGGATTTTATGTTCAAATATTTAATACAATAGTATTATAATGTAAAATCCATCTAAAATACTGAGACTATCATTTATATTCCCATAAATAAAAATTTAACGTTGAAACCTTAAAAAACAAGATTTTTTATTTGATAAAAAGAATATTTGGGTGGTTCACATAGAAAACAATCTATTAATATTATATTGTCTAGAATACAGATCATATATTCCTAATTCTAATGTGAAATATTTATTTAGCACAATCCACCTCATCAATTTCTATTGAACATACTCGACCTTGTTCCCTTGGTTTTCAAGAATTTTCATCCGTACCATTATCTTCATCATTATATTTATGAGTCTTACATTGATAATGTATATGTTTTCAAAAAACAGGGAATTGGACCATTAGTGGTGGTTGTGGATCCATTATTACAACTCCAATCAGGATAAAAATCCTCATCATATTCCTATGGAAGTTTGATGCTCGATGATAGCATATTCTACATATAATTAATTTTACCATCCTATTAAGGAAACTTACTTCCCACAATTTTGATATATGGTATGCTAAATGTACCTTATTCCATTATCTTCATTAAATATGTTTTTAGAAACCATTATCATTCGCTTCCACAGTGAACATAAGAAATGAATTAGGGATACATCGTTAATCATTTATCGAGATAGTTGTTTAGGAATAGTCACCAGATTTATTAGTCTATCTCCAATTAAAATCACATTGTCCCTCATATCTGGGGATAACTTTTTTTCTTCTAGTTCCAACTATCACTGAAACCCAAAGGGTTAACATGAGTGAATAAAATATATCATTACAAGATAAATATCTTCATAGTCAAAAGGGATATTAAATATGAATATGTCATACTTTATAATACAATCATGTTCACAAATAAATATTTTAATTGACGATACATAACTCATTTTTTATATTATATAAATGATATTTTAAGATATATTATTCTTATATAAAATAATATTATCCTTGATTCATTATATATCATTCATTATTCTTACTATTTTAATATAATTTATGTTTCCTCATATACCATATCATAATCCAATAAAATAGACAAAGAAGCAATACTACATAGTGGATTGTAAACATTTTTTGATCAATCAATGAAAATACCATAGGAGTGTCAAACGATGGGTGTATTATGGAATATTTGTTGGGTACTCGGTGATGATCAAGATAATACTCAATCCACCCTTTTGAGGTTATTTCTAATAGGTAAATCAATACCATACCCTATATCCAATTGTAGTATCTTGAATGAGATGTCACTATTAGGAAAATCACATACTTGAAACTTTATATAATTTTATTATATTATCATATACATATACTTTTCCCATATGGTATTCAATAATTTTATATCCTCCTAATAACTAATAATAACTATACCTATGATCCCAACTATATCCACCACATACTTTATAAAATTTAAAGTCATGATTTTTAAAATTATTTACGAATAATAAAAATGATTTATTTAGAGGTCTAGTGACCTTATATGATGGGAAACATGATTATATCAATATAAAAAATAAAATACATTATCATTATTTAAAACCAAAATAGTTCTCTTAACGACCATAGATCTTCTAAAATTAAATAGGATACCTTGGGGAAAATACAGAAAGTAAAGGGTGAGATTGAAATCCCATTAAACGAATAATCATGGAAATAAATAATAATATGACTGGAAAAATGCATAACATGTAATCAGAATGAGAATGATCCTAAGAATAGAAACATGGAATACAGAAAAGAAATATTATGATTTTAAAATCATGTAATATGATGAAAAAAATATAAAAATACAACATAAGCATAATTAAGGTTCACTACCTATACCATATTCATAAAGTGGACAATGTCCTATGGTGGGTTGGGTTTACTACACATTCTTATAAACATATTGGATAAAGTTTCATAGAGGATTTGCATCACTCCATAATCCTAGACATAAAATTTCATGATATATATTTCTTTTTAAAATTAATTAGAGATATATATAATTTTAATCTAATTTTTCACTGAAATAAAACTCATATATATATGTAGTCCACATGAAGAAAATAATCCATATATAAATCATGATCATAATCAAACCCATATTAATGACACGAGTTTCATTATTTTTATTTATAGCATAGCTGAAGGATAAATTATTAGGAATCTAAAAAAATGAAGTAATTAAATCATTTTGAACTTTTATACCTAAAATAGGGACTTAGGTCTTGAAAAGTGATAACAAATGTAGAAAAATCATAAGAAGGATTTAATAGAAATATAAATGAAAACAAACCACATGTGTAATGCTTTATAAAATAAGAGCAGTGATTATTAAAGAAGTAAAAAAAGAATTTCATTTTAAATTAAACAAAAATTAAAATGGGGGTTCCAATTAATATAATGATGTATTTTTAAGATATTAATTGTTTTAAAAACATATAGGGTGATTAATTATATGAGAAAATAAATATCAAAGTTCCATTTATAGGGTTTTACCTAAAATTTGGAATTTCAATGTGAACTAATAACATTTATAACAAAATAAATACAATTGATATATAATCATGTATATAATTATTTGTAATATATAAAAAAATATAAGGCTTTAATGGGAATAATATGGCATTAAAAAGGATAAAAAATAGAACATGCTACCAACATGTGATGAGGGTGTTATGAAAGATCCATTTTATATTTTAAAACACATATGTTATGTACCAAATAATAAAATAACATAATTAAAATTTATAATAAAATAAGTATAATGTAAATATATATTTTATATCAAATAAAACCTAACAATGAATTGACTTAAAAAAGGAGTACATTAGTAGTGAGGGAAATTATGGATAAGGAGGAAAAGTCATCATTTTAATTAATGGGGATTTTTCATTACATGGTCACATTTTTGAAAAGGATTAGAACTCACCTATAATTAATATTTTATTAAAAATTTATCTCCTAAGATATAAATAGTGTATATGATATGAAAATTAAAAATTAATCTCAATGAGATACATTATAACTCATGAAATCAGTCTAAGTTAGGGAAGACCCTTATGATTTAGGGAACACATCATTCATTTCCCACACCTGGATGGAGAATGAATTGATGTATTGTTTCCATGTTCAATAGTAGGTTATTATACTATAATTCATGGATGAATTAAGTACATCATAAAAATTAATATTTTTGAGAAATATCAATTAATTATTCAATGAATGGTGATTGGGATGAGAACCTTACATTGTGTTTGAAAGGGATTATTAAATAAAATTTACATCCATAATAATTAAATTAATTTCATTAATTATACACCAAAGTAACTTAATAATAAATATCTAATTATTTTTGGTCCATCTAATATCTATATGTATTTTTTAAATATTGTTTTAATATACAATAGTTACTTGGGGTTGTTCGGTTTATTTATTTGTAACACTTTTGGTATTTTTACTATTTTATAAGTATTTATAAAATTAATTCATGATCATTAGAACCAGATAGGTTTACGTTCTTTATTATTCCATTTGGAAAATACTTAAACAATTTAAATGGACATCCCAAAATAGATCCAATTAATGAATTGTACCTCGATAAGTCTATTTAGGGAACTCAAAGTTACTAAGATGATTTATTATAAATCAAACATATATAATACCCAAAATTAATCATATTAAATATTAATGGATTTAAAAACAAAATATTAGGTTATTATATAACCTTTATGAACCTACCATTTATGGTGGTCAAGGAAAGTTGAACACATCATTTATGGAGGGAGTAGTTTGAACACACACACACACAACCATAATCATTATTTATTATTAAAGAGAGGGGGTTCCCCTTGATGGAGGGGAACCAAATACAGAAGGTTCTATGGGAGTCTAAATATTTTCATACCAAGAGTTTCCTAGATAATAATACTCAAGGCTTCATATAGAAAAGACCATGTGTTACCAACACATAACATGTCGTCATCTGGAGGAACTTTAGATGCAATATAGTCGAAACACATGCACAAGAAGATATTTTCATTTTTCTTAATGATATTGGATGAATTTATGAAATGAATTTTCAATTATTTTAATGACACTTCATTATAGTTAAAATGATTTATTTTTCATACCTTCATGGCTATATGCGATTTAATCGGTATAAAAGACATAATGTTCAAGAGATGTGGGGTTCAAGGAATTAACTCTCCCTTAGAGGCCCTCCCCTAGGTAACTTATTATTTATCATTAGCTTGGTATTTAGTTGTGAAAAAATTATAAAATTAATGGGGAGGTTTTTAAATCGAGATTAGTGAATATTTTTGGTGGATTCAGGGATTTTTAACGGGTGAGTGATTGGAGAAGTGGCAGTCTCCATTTATAATTAAAAAAATGGAACTTTTTTAAAACATCATTATTTTTAAATAATATCTCCCCATTATTCGAAGAAAAATGGATCAAAAAATGGTCAATAATGATTTTTTGTAGATATAATGTAGATCGTATATAAACCATCAAATAACACACATATGTTTCATGTGGTTTAACAACTGGCACAATGTTAAACCAATTTTACCACAATTAACCCTTACTATAGTAACTCTACTTTCACCCTTGGAACTAATTTTAATGGAAAAAATTAAACTTTAAATTATATAATGATTTTTAAATGATAATTAAATATATAAACAGAATTTAATAAAGTAAAATTACCCAATGGTGTAGAAACAAATATTAGTATTATCATATATAATGAGTAAAAATCCATTTTTTGAAAAATTAAGTGTAGTTTAAAGATAATATTATTGTTTAGGATATAAATATAGATTCAGTTGATTCCATTGAAATTAAAATGTTTTTTATTATTCAATAATTTATTATATAACAAAAATTAGTTGAAAACCAAATTCCATCATGTGAAAAAAATTAATATAAGAAACAAAAAAATAATTTTCATTAAAACATAACCTAAATATTCTGAGATGTTACGATAGGTTTTTATATATAAATAGTGTATTTTAAAACAAATATATATATTTTTTAATATATTTATTTATTATACTTTTTTTAAGAAAACAGTCATGCAATTATTTTCTAATAATGTCATAAAAATGACAGTACTACTAAAATCTGTATTTTCCAATATTCATCTAAAAATAAATTATTTTAGAAAAATATAAAAAACTCATCAGTACATAATATTTCCAAAATAATCAAATACTGGAGTCATTATAATTAAATTCACAACCAAATATTTATTAAAACTATTTTTAATTAAATATATATAACAAAGTGAAAACAAATTTTATAGGAAAATAAAATTTAGTATATCAAATACATTTTCCCATATAAATTAATTACTATATTGAGATAGTGAATTATTAATAAAATCATTATGTAGTTCTATTATTCATTAATAATAATAATAGATCTTTTAAATTAAATATTCTTTTAGAAAAAATAATTTTTAAGAACATGATTGATTGAGAAAAAATTATTTCCCAAAAATCATAAAAAATCATGATATATTTATGCATATAAATAATTTATTGAAAATTTATGTAATCATAATTTATACCCACTTTACCCATTATAAAAATCATGTAAGACCTAAATATTAGATGATATTTGATTATAGGTCAAGTGGAAGTTTGGAAAGCATATATATTATAGCAATCAATATAAGCTTGAACTTATCTCATACAAAATTCCACTCAAACCATAATTAATAGAGTTTGGGTTGGGATTATTCGAGGAAAAGCACAATAGAATATTCCCCCCTTACAGGCTCTAAAAATGGGCTTCATAAAGTAGACATCTATATCCAAATTCCATATCTTTTTATTTTATTTATTTACTTTTTGATATGGTTACTTCAATTTATTCCTGCTTGTTTAGTACCTAAATTTTAATCTTCAAATTTAATATTCAAAATAAATCACATTTTTTGGTTTAGATTATTATTCCATGAGACACACATTATTATTTATTTTTTATTTAAGGAGAAAATAAAGTGAAATTGGATATCATTATAGGGGGTTCAACAGAACTATGAGAGATATGAGATTTCCTGAAAATGATTATTTATGTAAGACCATTTCTAGAATCACTAAAATATAATGTTATATAGTCACAAACTCTAACATCACCAACCCATTATATACCTTATCCATGATAAAATTGAAACGTATTTCAATGTGCTTCATCTTTGAGTGATGGATTGGATTTTTGACATGATTTATAGCTCATGAATTTTACCAATTAATTTGGATTACACACAACACCTAAAATACCATATCATCAACCAGTTGTTTCATCCATAGTAACTTTTTTATAGGAATGTGTGCCTGAAATATATTCAACCTCTATAGTTTTTAGTGAAACAATTTCTTGTTTATTAGCTATCCATGAAATACACAATCCATTAAGATAAAATGCACCATGTGATGTCTAATTTCTATCATATATTAAAAAGGACCAATCTAATTCTCCATAGAATATTAACTCTTCTCGAGCATTTTCATTTTCAGGAAATCAAAAATCATTCATTCCCTTGATATACCAACTTATTATATTCACCCAATATAAGTGTATTTTCTTGTTATTACATTTATATCACATCTCATGGGATATGGAAAACACAATATCATGTTCTTTCTAATGTTAAGTACAGCTGGTTCATAATGACATGCCTATAATCAATGACATTGACCATTTTACCTTTATTATCCCATGCCGGTTTCATCGAGGCAGTGACCAAATTGTTCACCTCCTTGGATTTTTCCAGTCTAAATCATCCCATAACCTCCTTGGTAAATATGGATACATAAATAAATGGTTGATGCCTTTTTTATATCCTCAATACATCTTGATTCCTACTTTATATCCCCAATACAACATGGAAAAACATAAACTGACCAATAATTTAAATTGTAAAATTCCATTCCATGAATTCAAAAAACTATATTAACTACATTTCATCTGATACATGAGATATTATGTCATCAAAAAAATACTATAACCATAATCCATTGATAAATCTCACTGATAACATAAAAATTTCAATCAAATATACTATGTGGGACTCCCAAAATCTTTAAATACCGATCATGTCATGAATATCAAGGTCTAAGTGTAACATCCACGGTAAATAAAGACTATGAAAATTTTCCTATTTATTAATATTTTTAAATTAAATATTAATTTTATTTTAATGGTTATGATTTGTCCAATGGCGTACCTGATACCAAAAAATGTGTTTCCTTGAAAACATACATTTCACACAACATTGAGTTATACTGAAAAATAAGATTACAATATTATTAATTTCAATGGAACTTAACAACAAGTCGTTGTATTGAAAATAATGAATAGAAATAACTGAATTATGATTATATATGTTTTTGGAATGTTTTTACATCAATAAAATAAATTTTAGAGGCCTCAAATGTGAGTGAATCCAATTTTAAGCATAAATACTTTAATATTCTTTTTAAAAGTCGATTTACTGCCTTTTAATGGAAAACCCTTTTTTAAATCCTGTTTTGTCAATTTTATATGTTATTTTTGGCAAAATAAAATTATTATTAATAATCTGAAAACCAAAATGTTCTTTGGTTAAAATTTTGGAAATTTTATGATAAAGTTCATTTTTAATGAACAATGGAAAATACTGTATTTTAATTCAAAACTGCCATTTAATATAATTTATGTATATGATTATATTATCTTTTTAAATGGATTTAAAGTGTAATTAGATTATATTTTTTTCATTTAATATAATTATGTTCATTTTATGTAATTTCACTTTAAAATTGGACATAAACAAGTGTCAATATTTTGATAGTTAATATTTCATAAAAATACGCTTTTTTGTTTTGACAATGGAAATTAATTTTAATGTAATTTCTGCCACTTATGTGTTTTGAATTTTGAAAAATGGATTCCCTATTTGGAATCAAGAGGTAAAAATTATGTAAATATGAAACTTTTAGTTTTAGTCACTATAAACATTTACTTCAATAAATATTTTATTTACCATGGTTAAAGGGTAAATATGGTAAATAAGGATAAACAAATAATTTGATAATAATAATAAATTTCCATAACACATGTCCTAATACTATTTATTGATACATGTCTCACCATGTAGATCCTTGGGTCTATTTTAGTGACCCCATGAAGCCACCTAGGAGAGATAATGACAATTTATATTAATTACTTTAATGGAAAAAATGGCATAAACATATATCTTTAAGTAAATAAATTTTTACATGGGGTTATATAAGTTATCTCTTCAACTATAAATAATAATTATAAAGGTAGAAATATTTAATACATCATGGGATTTCATTATAATATTTATACATCAAATTAATAAAATTATTTTTTACACAATAATGATGTAGTGTTTACCTCATTAACGAATGATTTAAATAAATAATATTATTAAAATTAAAAAAATATTCAAAACTTGTCAATTCGTATTGAATGATTTTCTTTTAAACAATAGTCATCTTATATCCGAATTTAATGAGTTTTGGACCTTTAGAAACCGAAAATAATTATATAATAAAATAATATGTTCAAACGTTCCCAAAGATACCCTCACACCCTTATAAAGGAACAACAATTCTACCCCATTACTCACACTTATAAAGCCCCTTGGATCATCCATCTTCTACCCAATTAAGCTCCCTACATCCCTATATTCCTTCAAGAATCCTTACCTTAGTCAAAAGGAACTTCAATAAACCTTTTGGGTCAAACCAAAGGGAGTTATCCTATTTAAATGTAACATCTTCTCTTAAGTTCATTTCTTTTATTTTTACATCTACAACCCCCTAAAATATCTTCATTAATTTATTTTATAGCAAGAACAGTATCCTCAGTATACTAGGTTGTTTATATGAGAATTATTTTAACTAAAATTCCACACACCTCCATATAATGGATATGAACATACTCTTTCTGTGGATGACGAACTACTGCCTCACGAAACGATGATAGTTCAAATATCCCCAACCACCTCTCATGGTGGCCATTATGATGGATATGTATTTATATGTGATATATATTATATTTATATTGTCTCTTTTCTTCTGTATTCTTCATTATAGCATTCATTTATGGTTTCCATAATGGGTAAATATGATAATTTCATTTGAGTAAGGGCGGACTACCGCCCCATCTAAGTGATATGAGTAGTTCATGCCATACATTGGACATATAATGGATGGAGTTAATGAAATTATATATGATATTATACTAGAATCATAATATCCAGATGTATCATTAATTATTCTATCCAATAAAATATGAAATAGAAATGAAAGTAGCTTTATGAGTATGTACGACTTACCGTCTCCATGAACGGTTCATTACATTTCTTATCTCTAAATGGTTTGTACTATTATAAATTTAGATATATACTGGATATATATGATATATATGATATTTAAATCATGAATATGATTTTGGAGATAATAGTGTTTTGATCACATGGACAATTTGTAATTATAACAAATTCATTTTTAACTCAAGTTCCGATCATCGACAAAATGTCCGATATGAACTCAAATAAATATCTAATTGTAATAGAAAGATAAAAAGTGATATAAAAATAATTATAAAACATTAGAAAGGTTCTGAAGAACGTAAAAATTAACTTAATTGTATAATTCTGGAAGAACAAGGAACTTACAAGACATGTCGGACTTGAGGTATGAGGTTTCTTGTCTCAATTTTAATTCCATGAGATTTTCATTGTTCGCCACTTATTTCATGCACATGGTGTATTTTTTAATAACATTTGATATATATTATAATGATTCTATTTATATTAAGTGTAGTATGTGATTAATTTGGTGGTTATTAACTTTTTTTCATACAGCTTGATTGATTACAACTTGGTGAGGGGTTTTCATCTCACATTTTATTCTCAGAAGATTCATGCTATATTAGGAACTATTTCCTTTGGTGTCGTGTATTTTCTTCACATGATTATATTATTTGGGTAATATAATTTAATTTATGGGTATTTACATCTTCATTGTTTGATTCAACTTTCATGTGGTGTATGATTCTTATGTTACCAATTCAGTAAGGGAACCTTTCACTATAATCTTTTAGTCAAAGACTTCTTTATGTCATGTATTTTAATTTCCTTTTTATTATTTTGGGATATGTTCTTAAATATCATTATTTCTGTAAATTTTTAGTCCATGTGATGAGAGACCGATTTCTCTCTCATCAACTCATTTTCTGAATTTTTAATTGATGCTGTTAGGCTGCTGAATTTTCGTAAGGGGACTTCTTAACCCAATTTCCATTATTTGGGTTAATCTTATACATCTTCATTATTTCATGATATGATTATGTGAGGAATCAATATTTATTTATTTATGTAATAATTTCCAGTCCCCTTTGTGTGGATATACTTTTGATACACATAATCACACCATTGATAATCTCTCAAGTCATTGATATGAACTTGATAAGAGTAACATTAACTCAATTTCAATTCATTGAGTTAAACATCCAAGTAATTGGTTTGGTTTTCAAAATAACATGTGTGAATGTCCTCTGATTTATTTACACTAAATATCAAACCATATTGAGTGTATTTATATTTTCCATAGATAATTATATAATTGACTTATCTTTAATCTAAGGATACTGTCTTTGTAATAGACATCATCTCAATCCACTTTCATTGAAGAATGTTTTGATAATATAAAACTCTTTATTTTACATGGCATATAATAAACCCCTTTGACTTTTAATTTCATTCAAATGTAATATTTTTTATACGAAGTGTTTTATAAAATGGGAAAAGTAATGTTTTTAACGTTTGTAGTGAAAATGACCTCTCCACCACATTTATCATTAGTTGGATTCTTCTATACGACTTAATGTTTTTAAAATGAAAAAGAAACCCCTTATTATGTTTTTGGGTGTTTTGGTATTGAAATGGTTTTTGAAATTGATTTATTATTTCAATATCTTGAAATGAGTTATTTTGATTTCAAATGAAATGTTATTTGTGAAATATTTATTTTTTTAATATTTTTTGTGTTATGATTTTATAATGGTACATGGAGATTTTATGGGTGGTTATGTGATAAACCAAATGACGGGTGCTGTCATGATAATCCACAATGAGTGGTTGCGTTATAATCTCCAATGAATTGGGTATGGAAGTTGACTGTATAGATATTCCATTTAGTGATATGTGTTGAAGTTGACCATATTGTTATTACATCTAATTATGTTTATGTCCCAAGGTACCTTTATATGTTATGTGTGGTTTCGATGGGTTTTATGGTAATTGTTTGGTTACAAAAGGGTAAAAAGTGATCCTTTATTCAATGATGAGTATTTACTACTTCACAAAGGTGAAAAGTATTACATATGACATAGTATTCATGGTTTATGTTTTGTTTTGAAAACAATAACAGTTTTCCTTGTTTGTGTATCCATTACTGAGCTTTTTTTATCATCCCATGTTTTTGAAATGTTTTCACAGGACATAAAGTGGAATAGGGTCAAGGATGGGATCAAGGAAAAGTCATTCTATCTAAAACATGGAACTAGACAGGTTTCTTGTAAAGAGTATTTATTTTATTAAAAAATCGATACTTAGTAGTAGTGTCTACATATAATATTCAAGTTGATATGTAATAGTTATGGCCTAATTCTATAAAACTCTAAACCTGAAAAGATCCTCAATGTGAATTCTTGATTTAACACAAGATTATATAATGTTTTAAGGTTGGGGCCTTATATTTGGTATCAGATTTCAGTTTAGACAACTTTAGGGATTATGAGTTTTCGTTAAACACATGGTTAGTCCCTATGTCTATTATTTTATTTAAATCCTTGTTTGATAACTTTTTCAGATTAAGGAATTTCTGTTTCAATTGGAAGGAGGAGGATCTCAAACAACATTCCTATCTCTCCCTGGTGACATGCTTGCAATAATTATTACAAAGTCATGTTCAGATGATTTTGAAACTTTTTTTATAATACAAATCACTTGCAAGTTGTTGTTTGACATATCAAACACATCCACTATAAAATAATATAATCGTGGATCATGGGTAGTATTTAATAAAATCCTATTTTATTAATATTCTCATATTTTAAATAAAGGTAAATATTATCAAGTCATTTTCAAATATTTTAGCTTATCATAATATTTTGAAGTATATTATGATTTTGAAAAAGGTGCTATAGAAGAATATCCTTACACAACCTATTAAATTTTTTTAAATATAGTCTCTCAGCACATACATATGATATTTTAAAAGGACCATTTATTGAAAGTTTCAACTCAAACTCAGTCCGACTATTTTATAAAAATCATGTTTTATCATATTTTTTGAAATTATATGTCAGAAATGATTATTTTAAAAACAAATATTTCTATACAAACACCCATATGACCCAAGTTGTACAAGGTGTATTTGGATGAAGGAAGAAAATGATTTTGAAGGATCTCTAAATCATTTTTTGCAAAGCATGGACCTTCATCCTATGTGAAGAAGATGATGATGAATCTATATGGACACCATGATCAATGTATGATGGTCTTTCTTTTGGGAGTAGTTTTATTTTATCTTATGGAGGTGAAATAATGAAAATATATATGATGTTGAGGTCTTAATGTATTGGTATGAAAATGATAGGTATAAGAAAACCATTGAGGTTAAAACAAGTTAGGGCTATTTTGGAATTTTATAAAAAGGAAAACCCATAAGATGGGTGACAACCCATCGCATTTGACAAGGCCACATGAATCAAACCCAAAAACGATGGGCGATAAGGGTACATCACCTACCACTAGCCTACGTGAAGTCCCCGGTTAACAAGAATTATTATTTTTAGTTAAATGATTTTATGGATCAAGAATAAGTTGATTTTGGGAACTTATGTTTTGTCAAATTGATATCCTTAATAGAGGAAAATGTTTTGGTGATTAAGTGATAAATGTTATTTTGGAATATGTTCTCCATATTGGGGAAACAAAATATGCCTATGAAAAATATAATACATAGATATTTTAATTAAGGAGTAAGGTTGGAATTTTATTTTTGAAGAATCTATGTTTTTATTGTGGAATTATATGTGTTTTGGGTTATTTAAGGAATTGATTAACCTATCGTAGAGAATATGTGATTAGGTTAATTAATTTTCAGTATGATACTATAAGTGTATTCAATGTTATTTGGAGATAAATTTTAACATATACAGTGGAAGACAATATGATTAAATCCTTTTGAGTTTTGGGTTGAAATCATAGTTTGGACTATATTTAAGTAATTTATGGAAAATTGTATATTGAATGTTGTTTGTTGAACTTTGGGTATTTTTTGATCAGTTTTGAAGATTAAGAGTAGTATTTCTTTTCATAAATGATTATCCTTTTTGGGGATTATCTAATCTGATACTAACCTTTTTGGTTTTGGTTGATGTTTAAATATGGGTAAAATATATGGGTCACCTTTTGTAGATTATGTGATATTATTTATGTTGATTTTAGCGCTTTAGGTGTGAACAATTCATATTGAATACTCATCGTTTGGAGAATAAATGAGCTTGTGGTATGAATTTAGTAAAGGATGAAATTATAATGATAAGTAAGTATGTTTTTTTATATTTTTAGTTATGCTCATAAATAAATTCCTCAACATTATGAAAAGTATCTTAAAATAAAATTGTTTTCCGCTAACTTTTCTGACTGGGGAATCAAAGACCATTTAACCCATAATATGTTTGTGATTTTCTAGTGCTTAACTTTCTCTTAATCATGTTTTCTATCACACTCCATCAGAACATGACACTTATTTTATCCACTATATCCTTGTTTTCAGGGATTCCTAGTATGGGTTATCATGGGTGAACTTTGTACATAACATTCTTTCTTTTAAAGTGATAGTTTTATTTACTTTTTTTTTCTAATGTGGGACTTTCAACAAAGTTTCTAATCCCAATTTTAAAATTATGAGGACACAATTTCCAGAGGGGGGGAAGGAGGTAACATCCCATGTAAATAAAGAATATGGAAATTTTCATATTTATTAATATTTGTAAATTAAATATTTATTTCACTTTAAAGGGGATTCTTTGTTCGATGATATACCAGATATGCAACAATTGGTTTCTTGGAAAAATTATGTTTCACACAAATTTGAGTTATACCAAATAATAATATAAAAATATTATTAATTTAAATGGTCTTTAATTCCTAGCCATTATATTGGTAGGAATGAATATAACTAACTAAAATATGATTATATATGTTTTTTAAATGTTTTTACATTTATTCAGTAAAATTTAGAGGCTTAAAATGTCAATGAATTAAATTTTAAGCACAAATACTCTAATATTCCAAAAAAGGTCAATTTACCACCTTTTAAAAGAGAATCCTTTTTTAATCTAGTTTTTTTTCACTTTTATATGTTCTATTTTAAAAAATTAAATTAATCTTTATAATTAGAAAATCAAAATGTACATTGGGTAAATTTTTTGTATTTTTCTGATAAAGTTCATTTTATAACGAATAGTGAAAAATACTGTATTTTAATTCAAAACTACATTTTAATGTAATTTATTTATATAGTTAGATTATCTATTTAAATAGTTTTAAAGTGTAATTAGATTATAGTTTTATGATTTAATCTAATTATGGTCATTGGAAGTAATTTCACTTTGAAATTGGACAGAAACAAGTGTTAATCTTTTGATAGTTATTATTTCTTAAAAACATGCTTTTTTTTGAAAACATGAATTAATTTTAATTTAATTTCTTCCACTTCTGTGTTTCAAATTTATAAAACTTTATTTCATATTTAGAATCAAGGGGTCTATGTTATGTAAATAGATAACTTTTATTTTTTTGGCAATATGAATATTTACTTCAGTAAATATTTTATTTACCATGGTTAAAAGGTAATTCTAATAAAAAGGGTAACAAATAATATTATAATAATAATAAATTACCCTAAAACATTCCCAAATCCTATGGGTTGATACATGTCCGAGCATAGGAATACTTGGGTTGATTTTGGGACCCCATTGAGCCATTTGGGTGTGATAATGACACTTTATATTAATTAATTTCATGTAAAGGCAAAAATGACATAAACATATATCTTTTATTAAATAAATTTCTACATGGGGTTATATAATTTATCTCTTAGACTATTAATATTAATTACAAATATAAAAATATTTCCTACATCGTGTTATTTTTTATAATTTTTATACATCAAATAAAAAAATTAGTTATGACACAATAATGATATAGTGTTTACCTCATTAATGAATGATTTAAATAAATATGATTTTAAAAATTAAAAAAACATTTAAAACCTTTCCAATTATTATTTTATGATTTTATTGTTAACAATATTCATCTTATCTTTTAATTTAATGAGTTTTGGACCTTTAGAAACCGAAAATCATTATATAATAAAATAATATTTTCATACTTTCCTAAAGAGCCCCTCCAACACCTAATAAAAGGACACCACTTTTAACCCATTCCTAAAACTTATCAATACCCTTGTATAATCCAAACTCTACCCAATTAAGCTCCCTAAATCACTATATTCCTTCTATAAGCCTTACTTTAGGTAGAAGGCACTTCAAGTAAACCTTTTTGTTCAAACCAAAGGGAGTTACCCAATTTAAAGGTAATGTCTTCTCTTAAGTTATTTTCTTTTATTTTTACTTCTCCAACCCCATAAACAATACTTATTCATTTATTTTATAGAAAAAATAGTATACTCAATATAATAGGTTTTTTTATTCTAAGGATTCTAACTATACTTCTACACACCTCCATCTAATGGATACGAACACAATGTTTCTGTAGAATGCGAACTACCACCTCACGAAACGATGGTTGTTAAAATATCTCCAACCACCTTTCATGGTGGCTATTGTGATGGAAATGTATTTATATTGGAAATATATTATATTTTTATTGTCTCTTTGATTCGTTATATTTCATTATATCATACCTTTACGGTTTCCATAATAAGTAAATACGATAATTTCATTCGAGGAAGTGCGGACTACCGCCCCTTCGAAGTGGTATGACTCAATCATGCCATAAATGGGACGCATAAATGAAGGAATTAATGAAATTATATAAGATATTGTACTGTAATTATAATATAACTACATATCATTAATTTTTCAATCCATTAAAATATGAAATAGAAATGAAAGTAGTCTTCATGCGTACGTTCGACTTACCGTCTCCATGAATGGTGCATTTCATTGTTTATTTCCAAATGTTATATACTATTATAAATACATATATATTGGATATATATTATATATATGATATTTAAATCATGAATACGATTCTATAGAAAATATAATTTTGACCACATGGACAATTTGTAAATTATAAAAACATCTTTTTTGACTCATGTTCCGGACATCGACAAAATGTCCGATATGAACTCAAATAATTAACAAATTGTTATAGAAAGATAATAATTGATATGAAAGGAATAATATAACATTAAAAATGTTCTTAATAAAGTAGAAAATAACTTAAGTTTATTATTTAGGAATAAAAATTAACATACAAGACATGTTGGACTTGAGGTAGATGGTTTCTTATCTCACTTTTAATTTCGTGAGATCTCTATTGTTCACCACTTATTTCTTGAATGTGGTGTATTGTTTGATGAAATTTTATATGTATTATCATTATTCAATTTATATTAATTGTATATGTGATTCATTTGGTGTTTATTAACTTTTTTTCATAAGACTCAATTGATTACAATGTGGTAAGGGGTTTTCGTTTCCCTTTGAATCCACATGATCAATTCCCTTTTTATTCACATGCTATATTCACATGCTCAATTCACTTTCTAGTCCCATGAGATTCATGATATATTTGACACTATTTCATTTTGTGTGGTGTATGCACTACCCATGATTGTATTATTTTTGTAATATAATTTAATTATTGGGTATTTAAATTTCCATTGTATGATCCTTATTTTCTGTGGTGTATGTTTTGTAAGTTAGAAAATCAGTAAGGGAACCATTAACTTGACTCTTTTATTCAAAGACTTATTTTATGTCATGTCTTTAATTTAATTTTTTTTATGTTTGGATATGTACTTATATATCCTTATTGATGTAAATTATATTTCCATGTGATGAGAGACCCTTCTCTTTCTCACCAAATCATTTTATGAATTTTTATTTGACCTAGTTAGGCTGCTGAATTTTCATAAGGGAACTTCTTAACTCAATTTATATTCATTTTGTAACACCTCGAGCTTCCACAATACGCTTCTCATTCAATAATGCAATAGCTTGCATTGTATGCAACTTCGAGCTCTAAAACACCGCGAATAATCATAGTAGCCGTTATGAATAGTAATAACCACTTTTTAAAATTATATAAATTTTATATTTTAAAATGGACTTCATTTTTGTATTCAGAATATCGAAATTAGCCTATGTTTAATTTTTGGTATTTTTCTGAGAACTTCTAATTTTTTATGAATAGTGAAAAATACTTAAAAACAACTATTTTAATAAAAATAATTTATAGTGATAAATTATTCTATTTAGTGGTTTTAAAGTATAATTAGAATATATTTTTACCATTTTATCCAATGGTGTTCATTAGAATTAATTTAATATTGAAATTGGACATAAACAATTGCCAATCTTTTGATATAAATTGTTTCTTAAAAACACGCTATTTGTTGTGACAGTGGGAATTAATTATAAAATAAATTAATGCAACTTATATTTTTTTGAATTTTGTAAAATAGAAATCATTTTTGAAATCGGAATATCAATTATAGCTTAGGGTGAAATTTTGGCATTGTTCTGAAAAACGTCAATTTTTGATGAATAGTGAAACCACTAAGTTGTAGTTAAATAAATCATTTTTCGTTTAAATGAAATATTACCACCTCTGTGATTTTATTTTCAAAAATCCGACATACATGGTTTTCATTAAGAAGTAAAATGTGGTTCAATGAGATTAAAATAATTTTTGGTGAATAGTAACTTTTAAGTTCTTAATCGCGATTAGAGGTAATTAGTGTAGTTTAAGGTAAAAATAATGTTTTAATAATATGAGATGAGATTGAAACATGTCCTACCCTCATTGGATGTGCCATGGTCGACCAAGAAAATCCATGGGTGAACATGGGGACCCCATGGAGCCACTTTAGTTGGAAAATGACATAAATACCTTTTATTTAATGTTAAAGTAAAAAAATGACACAAACATGAAATGTTTTACTAAAAAAATTTTTACATGGGGTTATACAAGTCATATTGTTTACTATAAATAGTCATTGGAAAGCTAAAACGATTTCCTACATCATAGTATTTTTATTATAATTTTTAGACATTAAATAAAGTAAATTATTTATGACATCATTATGATGCAGCGATGACCTCATTATTTTACGATTTTAATAAAATGAAATGATAATGTACAATCCGAGGCTTACACTTGTACAAAGAATATTGAATGGGTATATTTTGAACCCTTATCACCTTATCCACGAATTATATAAGTCTGGGACCATTAGAATCCGAAAATCATTGTATAATAATGTAACATTTCCTTATTTTCCAAGATTTCCCCTCCTCTCCTCTTATAAAAGGCCCCCACCTATACCAACTCATTCACACTTTCAAGCCATTTGTCTCGGCCAAACTCGGCCCAAATACTCTCCCAACTTCCCTCCCTTACTCATAGAAGCCTCACTTTGGGCAGATCTCTTTCCAAGGAATCCTTTGGCTCAAATCAAATAGAGTTACCCGATTTTGAGGTAATGTCTCCTCTAATGTTGTTTTGTTTTATTTTTCTTCTCCAACCCCCTAAACTCTTTTTATTAATTTCTTTTGTAACAACACCAGTATCCAAAATATACTAGGATGTTGTTATAGTAAGGATTAGATCTAAAATTACACACACCTACATCTAATGGTTAAAGAACATATGGTTTCTGTGGATGGCGAATTTCTGCCTCACGAAACGATGATTGTTGAACACTCATATAACACCTTAAAAGATGGCCATTAAGATATCATTATATTTATATATGATATATAATATGTTTATGTTTTACTTATGCTTCTGTATTTCTCATTTATGGAATACTTTATGATTTCCATTATGGGTAAACGCGATAATTTCATTTTAGGAAGTGCGGACTACCGCCCCCTCAAAGTGATTTGAATCGTTAATGACATATGTGGGATGTATAAAGGATGGAGTAAATAGTATTATATGATATATTATAATGTAATTATATTATACATTTATATCATTATGATTTCATTCCATTAAATACGAAATAGAGATGAAAGTAGCGTTCATGCGTACGTACGGCTTACCGTCTCCATGAACGGTGCATTTCATTTCTTACCTCTAAATGTTACGTAATATTATAAATGAATGTATATACTGGATATATATCATATATATGACATCTAAATCATGAATATAATTCTGGAGATAATGGACATTCTACCACATAAACAACTTGTAATTATAAGAATTTTATTGTTGACTCAAGTACCAAAGATCGAAAAAACGACCGTTATTAACTTAAATAATTACATAATGTTCATATCATTGTAATAAGTGATATATAAATGATAATGAAATTGAAAATGGTTCTTAATAAGGTATAGATTAACTCTATTTTATTATTCAAGAGGTTAAAGAACGGTTGAGTCAAGTCAGACACGAGGTAAGGGAATTTCATAACCCAACTTCCATTCTTTGGGTTAATCTCCTACTTTCAAATTATGTCATGATATTATTATCTCTTATTTTGTATTTTTACATTCTTTATGTGTACCTATAGTTAATACACATAATAGATCTATTTTATTTTAAAAATAATATTTTTATGGACTTCGTCTCAATCTCATTTCATTGAGGAATATTTGGTTTTATACACAAATTTCTTTTATACGGTGTATAAACCCTTTTGACTTTTACGTTTATTCGAAAGGAATATTTTTATATGAAGCGTTTTACTAAAAGACAAAAAGGGAATGTTTTTTCTTTCTTTACATATGAGGCGAAAACGACTTCTCCGCCGCCGTGACCATTATTCAAGTTTCGGCTTCCTCTACAAGCCATCAATTTTTTTAATGAAAAATAAATACAAAGTTTTAACTTGCTTTTATTTTGGTATTGAAAATGGTTTTGAAAGCGTTTTTATTATATCAATGTGTAGTATTGACATCTTGTGATTGAAATGTGGAAATTTTATGCTTCCTTTATGCATGTTTTATGTGATACGATTATGTTATGGTTTATGATATGTTTAAACCTATTCATATGAGGAATGAATTGGACTTAATAAGTGACGGGTGGAGCCCCCTATAGCTCCTCGATGCATCGGTAGGTCTCATGAGACAACTAGACGTGGAATTGGCCGAGGCCCTTTCCCAATTTGATTTATGGTTTTGGCTGAGGCCTTAATCATTTTAGACGTCTTGGCCGAGGCCTTGACAAAATGTTTCAGAATGTCTGGCATTATACATTCCCTCATTATGAAAGTGGTTATTGATATTGCATGTGATTATTCGACCAGTAGAATATCCATGTGAAGAAGTGAATGGAATTATCGCATTTTACTTTTGCCATATTATGTTGAAGTTCAAGTTTAAAGGATTTTTTTAGTTATACATTGCCTTAAATGTTTATGTTTATTGATGAAAGCTTCCGCTATATTGTTAACCTTACTGAGAATCTGAGCTCACCCCTTTCAATGTTTTAATATTTTTCCAGGATGTGAAGAAGTATTTTATGAATGACCTATAGGGGAAGTCAGAAAGGGATATGAGTGTGGACTATGAAGACCATGTTATTGTAGTTTGTTTACTTTTTTATATAATGAAATACTTATGAATGTATCTCGTGTTTCCAAGGCTACTAAACTAATCGGTCTTTCGAGACTTGATCTTTTGTGATCATGCCAATGTTACAAAGTAATGCACCGACTCTGGGTAGCTGGGGTCGGGGCGTTACAGTTGGTATCAAAGGCAGTTTAGTACTAACCTTTGAAGCTAGATTTAGATAAAATCTGATTAGAGCACATAGCCCGAATATAGACTTTGAGGATTAGTATAGAAAAACTTCCTAGAATTTTTGTATTATAGAGATTTTGTGTGTTTTTCGAGGAATACATCCCTGTATGGATACGAGCAGGTAGAGGCGGCTCTGGCACATATGTCCCTAGGGGTAAAACCCGAAAACACTGCTTTGAGCTAGACCCGAACGGGAACTGGTGCACGACAACGGGCCTTGCTGCACTCTTGGTTACGACACTCCCGGGGGATATGCTTAGGATAATTCTCATTTTCTTTACAAACCACTATGAAGGGTTATGAGTATATACTTCCCCAAAGAAAACATTTTTATGGTTTATATTCATAAATAGTTCAATTTATGTTAAGTATCTTACAAGTATGGAATTATGTATTTTTATTCATAAACTAATATAGTTTATGCCATTATTTAGAAATGGAGCCTAGTGGATGGAATGGAAACTGTATCAATGCACGCACTCCGTGCAGGGATTGCCCTCCTGCTCAAGATAATTATTGTGGAGCTGGAGATACAACTGGTGCTGATCAACTTATTACCATACTGGGACAACTCACTTAGGTTATGAATAATAACCTTACTCGTATGGATCACCCTGATGCACAACGTGGAGGATCAATGTTAGACCGCTTCATGAGGCAAAAACCGCCAACTTTTAATGGGGGTACAATCCATTAGTAGCTGAGCAATGGATAAACTCCTTAGAGAAAATATTCCATGCCATGGGGAGTAGCAAAAGGGAGAAGGTTGTCATGGCAGTTTACTGCCTCACTGGAGATGCTGATCAGTGGTGGCCGCTGATTCAAAACACAAAGGAATATGATGACGTATCAAATATGGAATGGAGGGAGTTCAAATAGCTTTTCTTAGAAAAATACTTTCCTCATGACCATCGAGAAGATATGGAAAGGCAATTTCTGAGTTTGAAACAAAAGGAGGATGAGAATGTCGCAAAGTATGAGGCCAACTTTACAAGGTTAGCAAGGTATACTGCAGATTATATACGTAGCCCAAGAGGTATGATTGATCGTTTCTTGGATGGGTTAAAACCATTTCTCCGTCGAGCTTTAGTATCAAAATCTTTCTCAACATATGAGGATATAGTCTCATGTGCTATCAAGACAGAAAAGGAATTCCCTAAGTCTTATGACAACAAAGTAAAGCAAGAGAAGAAGAGAACGGTGGAACAAGAGACAGATAAAGGGAAAAAGGGAAAGAAGGATTTCCCATTATGTGACAATTGTGGGAAGAACCACTCTGGTACTTGCCTAAAAGGAATGGGAGTTTGTTATAAATGTGGGGAAAAAGGTCACCAGGCGCGTGATTGCAAGAGAAAGAAAGAGGCTATCAATGGTGAATTCTACAATTGTAGGGAAATGGGGAATTATTCAAATGAATGTCCTAAGCGTCAGGGAAACTTACCTCAGAAAAGGCTAAGGGATCAAGGACAGTCTTATGCTGTTACTACAGTTGAAGCAGAATAATTAATGTATTGGGGATTTTGGACTCATGGATTATATTTTGGTTATTAGAATAATGTGATATATATATAAGGATTTACTGTAGTACTTGTTGATTTTAGTAAGGTTTTAATATGATGAAGGTAATTATATTTTTAGTATGTGACAATAAGAGAAACTTTACTTTGTTTGGGGAATCTGATAAATTGATTTTGGAATTAAGAGACCTTTTAGAGAAAGTCTGGACAGAGGTATTTTGGATAACTATAAAGGTTAGAGTGGATTAAGTTGATCTTTGGATAGTATTGTTTAAGGTTAAAAAATTTATGAAGATTATTTTTTAATATTATAATACTATAGTTTTAGGAAAAGGACAACCTGCAGGGTGGGGCATAACTCGTCGCGTCGGACAAAGCTGCAGGAATCGAACCCACAACCATAGTACGAAAGGCCTTTATTTCTACCACTAGCCTACAGGAAGTCCCTGGTTATTACAAAATAATTTTACTAATCTAAATGGTGTGTGTTAACATTTGGAACCTTATACAATTAGGATAAGTATAATATTTTTGAGTTCTATTATCTTTTTGAGTGAAAGATGAGTTGAAGGTTGAAACTCTAATTTTCAAGCATAAATATATATATACCTATCTCTTATTCAATGAATAAATTAATTCTTAAACTTTAGTAAAGGGATATTAAAACAAAAAAATGTGTTATCCTAATACCTTATGTCTTGTTGAACTGATGATATTTTAAATCAACATAGATTGAAGGCTTTGAGGCCCTCAATTTGACAGTTGATTGTGATTGATGACCTCAATCACTCCCTACAAATATTTATGTTTTTCCTCCAATTATATGTCTCTAATTGCCACCAATGTTCTCCTAATCGAGATCATAATTGGGTGGTGACTTTTTCATTTCCATTTCCCTCTTATTAAGACTAAATTTTATTAACCTTATTTCCGATGTGGGGTTTCCACAAAGGTATTTTCTATTTTCAACCTTTTATTTTCCAAGAAAATTTTCAAATTGCGATGACGCAATTTATTGAAGGAGGGGAGAATGTAACACCTCGAGCTTCCACAATATGCTTCTCATTCAATAAGGCAATAGCTTGCATTGTACGCAACTTCGAGCTCTAAAACACTGCGACTAATCATAGTAGTCGTTATGAATAGTAAAAACCACATTTTAAAATTATAGAAATTTTATATTTCAAAATGGACTTCATTTTTGGATTCGGAATATCGAAATTAGCCAATGTTGAATTCTTGTTATTTTTCTAAGAACTTCTAATTTTTTATGAACAGTGAAAATACATAAAAACAACTTTTTTAATCAAAGTAATTTATAGTGATAAATTATAATATTTAGTGGTTTTAAAGTATAATTAGAATATATTTTTACCATTTTATCCAATAGTGTTCATTAGAATTAATTTAACATTGAAATTGAACATAAATAATTGCCAATATGTTGATATAAATTGTTTCTTAAAAACACGCTATTTGTTGTGATAGCGGGAATTAATTATAAAATAAATTAATGCAACTTATATTTTTTTGAATTTTGTAAAATAGACATCATTTTTGAAATCGGAATATCAATTATAGCTTAGGGTAAAATTTTGGCATTGTTCTGAAAAACGTCAATTTTTGACGAATAGTGAAACCACTAAGTGGTAGTTAAATAACTGAATTTTCATTTTAATGAAATATTACCACCTCTGTGATTTGATTTTCAAAAATCCGACATACATGGTTGTCATTATGAAGTAAAATGTGGTTCAATGAGATTGAAATAATTTTTGGTGAATAGTAACTTTTAAGTTCTTAATCGCGATTAGAGGTAATTAGTGTAGTTTAAGGTAAAAATAATGTTTTAATAATATGAGATGAGCTTGACACATGTCCTACCCTCATTGGATGTGCCATGGCCGACCAAGACAATCCATGGGTCAACTTGGGGACCCCATGGAGCCACTTTAGTTGGAAAATGACATAAATACCTTTTATTTAATGTTAAAGTAAAAAAATGACACAAACATGAAATGTTTTACTAAAACAATTTTTACATGGGGTTATACAAGTCATATTTTTTTACTATAAATAGTAATTGGAAATCTAGAAAGCTTTCCTACATCATAGTATTTTTTTTATAATTTTTAGAAGTTAAATAAATTAAATTATTTATGACATCATTATGATGCAGCGATGACCTCATTATTTAACGATTTTAATAAAATGAAATGATAATGTACAATCCAAAGCTTACACTTTTCCAAATACTATTGGATGGGTAGGTTTCTAACCCTTATCACCTTAGCCATGAATTATATAAGTGTGGGACCTTTAGAATCCGAAAAGCATTGTATAATAATGTAAAATTTCCTTACTTTCCATGAGTTCCCCTCCTCTTCTCTTATAAAAGGCCCCCACCACTACCACCTCATTCACACTTTCAAGCCATTTGGCTCGGCCAACCTCTGCCCAAATACTCTCCCAACTTCCCTCCCTTACTCATAGAAGCCTCACTTTGTGCAGAACTCTTCCCAAGGAATCCTTTGGCTCAAATCAAAAAGAGTTACCCGATTTTGAGGTAATGTCTTCTCTAATTTTGTTTTGTTTTATTTTTCTTCTCCAACCCCCTAAACTCTTTTTATTCATTTCTTTTGTAATAACAACAGTATCCTCAATATACTAGGATGTTTTTATAAGAATTATTCGAGCCACACTTACACACACCTACATCTAATGGTTAAATAACATACGGTTTCTGTGGATGGCAAATTTCTGCCTCACGAAACGATGATTGTTCAACACTCATATAACACCTTCAAAGGTGGCCATTAAGATGTAACTATATTTATATATGATATATAATATGTTTATGTTTTACTTATGCTTCTGTATTTCTCATTTATGGCATACTTTATGATTTCCATTATGGGTAAACGCGATAATTTCATTTTAGGAAGTGCGGACTACCGCCCCCTCAAAGTGATTTGAATCGTTAATGCCATATGTGGGATGTATAAAGGATGGAGTAAATGGTATTATATGATATATTATACTGGAATTATATTATACATTTATATCATTATGATTTCATTCCATTAAATACTAAATAGAAATGAAAGTAGCGTTCATGCGTACGTACGACTTACCGTCTCCATGAACGGTGCATTTCATTTCTTACCTCTAAATGTTACGTAATATTATAAATGAATGTATATACTGGATATATATGATATATATGACATCTAAACCATGAATATAATTCTGGAGATAATGGATATTCTACCACATAAACAACTTGTAATTATAAGAATTTTATTGTTGACTCAAGTACGAAAGATCGACAAAACGACCGTTATTAACTTAAATAATTACATAATGTTCATATCATTCTAATAAGTAATATAAAAAAGATAATGAAATTGAAAATGGTTCTTAATAAGGTATATATTAACTCTAGTTTATTATTCAGGAGGTTAAAGAATGGTTGAGTCAAGTCAGACACGAGGTAAGGGAATTTCTAAACCCAACTTCCATTCTTTGGGTTAATCTCCTACTTTCAAATTATGTCATGATATTATTATCTCTTATTTTTTATTTTTACTTTCTTTATGTGTACCTATAGTGAATACACATAATAGATCTATTTTATTTTAAAAATAATCTTTTTATGGACTTTGTCTCAATCTCCTTTCATTGAGGCATATTTGGTTTTATACCCAACTTTCTTTTATACGGTGTATAAACCCCTTTGACTTTTACGTTTATTAAAAAGGAATCTTTTTTATACGAAGCGTTTTACTAAATGAAAAAAAGGGAGTGTTTTCTATTTCCGTACACATGCAGCGAAAACGACTTCTCCGCCGCCGTGACCATTATTTGAGTTTCGTCTTCCTCTACAAGCCATCACTTTTTTTAATGAAAAATAAATACAAAGTTTTAACTTGCTTTTATTTTGGTATTGAAAATGGTTTTGAAAGCGTTTTTATTATATCAATGTGTTGTATTGACATCTTGTGATTGAAATGTGGAAATGTTATGTTTCCTTTATGCATGTTTTATGTGATACAATTATGTTATGGTTTATGATATGTTTAAACCTATTCATATGAGGAATGCATTGGACTTAATAAGTGACGGGTGGAGCCCGCTATAGCTCCTCGATGCATCGGTAGGTCTCATGAGACAACTAGATGTGGAATTGGCCGAGGCCCTTTCCCAATTTGATTTATGGTTTTGGCCAAGGCCTTAATCATTTTAGACGTCTTGGCCGAGGCCTTGACAAAATGTTTCAGAATGTCTGGCATTATACATTCCCTCATTATGAAAGTGGTTATTGATATTGCATGTGATTATTCGACCAGTAGAATATCCATGTGAAGAAGTGAATGGCATTATCTCATTTTACTTTTTCCATATTATGTTGAAGTTCAAGTATAAAGGCCTTTGTTTTAGTTTTACATTGCCTTAAATGTTTATGTTTATTGATGAAAGATTCCGCTATATTGTTAACCTTACTGAGCATCTGAGCTCACCCCTTTCAATGTTTTAATATTTTTCCGGGATGTGAAGAAGTATTTTATGAATGACCTGTAGGGGTAGTCAGAAAGGGATATGAGTGTGGACTATGAAGACCATGTTATTGTAGTTTGTTTACTTTTTGATGTAATGAAAGTCTTATGAATGTATCTAGTGTTCCCAAGGCTACTAAACTAATCGGTCATTCAAGACTTGATCTTTTGTGATCATGCCAATGTTACGAAGTAATGCACCGACTCTGGGTAGCTGGGGTCGGGGCGTTACACTTTGGGTTTATCTTATAATTCCTGATTATGTCATGATATGATTATGTAAAGAATCACTATTAATTTATTTATGTAATAATTTCCATTAATCTTTGTGTGGATATACATTTGATACAGATAATCACTCCATTGATAATTTTTCAAGTCATTGATATGAACTTGATACGGGTAATTTTAACTCAATTTTCATTCATTGATTTAAATATACAAGTCATTTGTTTTCTTTTAAATAACATGTGTGAATTTTCTCTGATTGATTTACACTAAATATCCAATCATATTGATGGTATTTATATATCTCACACATAATTATGTAATTCATTTATCCTTAATCTAAGGATACTGTCTTTGTAAGGGACTTCGTCTCAATCTCCATTAATTGAGGCATGTTTTGATAATAATATACCCCTCCTTCTTTTATACAATATATAATAAATCCCTTTGACTTTTAATTTCATTCAAAGGGAATATTTTTTTCTATGAAGCATTTTACAAAATGAAAAATGGAATGTTTTTAACGTTTGTGGCTACATTGACCTCCCTGTCGCCGTAATCATTACTTGGCTTTCTCTATAATCCTTAATGTTTTTAAAATAAAAAAGAAACCCCTTATTCTTTTTTGGGTGTTTTGGTATTGAAAATGGTTTATGAAATTGATTTTTTATTTTTAATATCTTGAAATGATTTATTTTGATTTCAAATGAAATTTTATTAGTTAAATGTTTATATTTTTAATATTTTATGTGTTTTTATTTTATAATGGTACTTGGAAATTTGACGGGTGGTTACGTGATAAATCAAATGACATGTGGTGTCGTGAAAAACCAGGACGTGTGGTTACATTATAACCTCCAATTCATTGGGTATGGAAGTTGGTCGTATGGCTATTCTATTTAGTGATAAGTGTGGAAGGAGACCATGTGGTTATTCCATCTAAGAATTTTTATGTCCCATGTTATGTTTATATGTTATGTGTGCTTTCTATGGGTTTTATGATAATCTTTTGGTTACAAAAGGGTAAGCAGTGATCATGTATTCAGTGAAGAGTGTTTAATACTTCATAAAGGAGAAAAGTATAACTTATGATAAAGTATTCATGGTTTACTTGTTATTTTGAAAAAATAACTGTTTTCTATCTTCGTGTATCCCTTAATGAACTTTTTTTCTCATCCCAAGCTTTTGAAATGTTTTTCGCTGGACAAAAAGTGGAATAGGGTCAAGGATCAGATCATGGAAAAGTCATACTGTCTAAAACATGGAAGTGGACATGTTTCTTTTTAAGAGTTTTTATTTTATAAAAAAACTGATATTGAGTAGTTGTGTCTACATGTAATATTCAAGTTAATATATAATAGTTATGGAATAATTCTCTAAAACACTAAACCCTGAAAAGATCCTCAATGTGAATTCTTTATCTAACTCTATATTATATAATATTTTAAGGCTGGGGCTTTATACTCAGTACCAACTTCAACCCATATAAGCCCTTCTTCAGTAGAAAAACATTTTTCTTATTTTTATATAAATGATTATTATATAAATGTTTAGTTTATAAAATAATAAAAAATATATTTTTAGAGAATAATTTTTCAGGAATACTATTAATAATGGATGTGGAAACATTTTTTTGAAATAATTTATTTTTAACCAATCAGGAACACATGTTTTCTTTATTATAAATTTCAGTTATCTGATAACCGACATTAATAGTATAGATTATCAAAAGGGTTATTAAATAAATGTTTTAAAAACTAGGTGTCCATATCATTTATTTAATAACCAATGTGATATATTTTTTAATTTTTTATGACATATCAACTCAAATAATTTTAGGGTCATTTTATCTTGTGATACTAGTCTCTTTTCTCTCACACGGGGAAACTCAACCTTTCATTCTTCAATCCAATGGAGTCTGTTATCATTTATTTTGAATTACCACCTCTTTTCACCCTCAGCTATATTCTTATAGAAAATTGAATCTATCAACAAAATATGTATATTATTTTAATCGTATCATTCATTATCTATCCATTATATATTTTTTGTTTCAATTTATTCTTTCGATTTTCAATGAATCTATTTTCTTTATGGGTGAATATGTTTTTTGGATAGTTTTCTTGACTGATATATTCCACCTCAAATATTCATTCATCTATTCCCAATATTTATTATTTCATATTATTCATGAATCAATAGTATTTTTTAATTTATGTATGATTATTTGTTTATTAAATTATTATATAAATAATTTTTGATACAAATTATTTTAATTGACTTATTAATGTGTGTCTAATGTATGTTTTTTTCTATAGTATAATGGGAACTTTCGATGTATAATTTATTATGATGTTTGAATATATTTAAGTGATCATTATAATAGTAAGATAATTATTTTTAAATAAGTGTTAATTAAATTAGTTCAATGTGATAAATTCTTTATCAAATATTTTGTATATATTTTTCCTGAAAAAACAATTATTATATTTTATTGTTTATATTTATAATGGTAATTTTGAAATTAAATTACAAAATATAATAACTTATTTATAAATCATGATATTTTTTATAGGTAATAATGAGTCATAGTTATATTATTGCACTATGAACAAATAATGAATATAAGGTTAGAGTCAATATTTTATAGGGATTTTTTAAATTAAATATTCCAATCAAAGAATTGTCTTAATTTCCACTATAAAATATTTAAATATAATGAATTTTAAAAGAAAAGAAATAAAATACCATTTAATTTTTCATGGTTTTAACCAGTGTTACAACCCTTTGATTTTGTATGGTAAAACTAGTAAGAATTCTTGATCTATTGATGATAACGATTCTCTAGATGAAATGTCTAATACAAATGAAGAATTAATTCAACATATTAATGTAGAAGTAACTAGAAAAGAATTAATAATTGAATGCCTAAATGTTGATTCCAAAATAACATTATTTTTAATATTTACAGAAGTCATGATTTTATCTACTGTGTTAATATTTATTAACATGAAGGAAAGAAATGGATAATGTGATATGTGTTTTATAGAGATTGTATAGGTGTTGAAATAACTACTTCTTAAAGAGAATGATATTCGTGATTCACATTATAATGAGAAGAATATATTATGGATGATGTGTTTGTGGTACATGAAGATACATGTCTGAACAAATTGATGTGATCTGTATAGTAATGAATACGATGGTCTATTAGAGGGTCCAAAATGTGGGAAATCACAATATTTGTTTAAAGAAAATTCATAGTCTCATATAGTAGTTACAAATAATATTTCCAAGTAAATTTTTCAAATTTTTATAATTCCTCATTTGAAAATTTTATATAAAAATTTAAAATATGAATAAGAGTATGATGGTATGTATATGAGAAGATATATGATGTAAAAATATGTATCTCGTTGATTGTCTTCTGTAAAAAAATTTGATAAGTAATTTTATTTATTTTTTAATAGAATTTTGAAATATAATAATTGGACTAAACACATATGGTATGAATCCATATTTAATCCTTAGTAGATAACATAGGTCATGGACTATTTTATTTGAAATTTACATCTTATCTACTAAATGTTTTATGAAGAAAAAATATATCACGTTGAGATTAATGATTTCCAAACCAAAAATAGCCTGGAAATGATATTGATGTTTTCTTATCACCATTAATTAATGTTTTTAAACTTTTATGGGTGGAAGGTATTGGTCTATTTTATTGTTATAAAATGTATCATTTTCGATTACATGAAATGATTATGTTCAATTTTCATTACTTCCTATAATATTGTAATATGTATGGATACAATGTTAAGGGACATAACAAATGTCCAATTTCTGAATGGTATACTTCATATTATGAACATAAACATGGGAGAAAATAGTATAAAGTGTTCATTGAAGTTTATCTTTTTTGGATCACCAATATAAAATATTTAATAGTTAATTAAATGGATCTATTGAATTTAGTATTTCTCTAAAACCCGTGTCCACTGATGAGTAATTTGAGGGGGTGAAAAACATTGATGTCACATTCAAAAAAAATCCGTAATAAAAGAAATAATTTTTATAAAATATCAATATTTTTTAACATCCATATTGAGATAACATGTGGGGAGGAATAAAATTTATTCCAATCATGTGGAGATGAATATCTATGACAACATGATTGGAACATTGTTAGATAATACTAGAATGACAAATCAGTGGTTGAATGCAAGATTGAGCTTACTCTCATTGGGAATACGTTTGGAGTTATCTCCCACTCCTCATGGATTATATACACACCTTCTTCCATCCTGTAATAAAATATACAATAGGGATTAAATTATTTTTCTTTAGTGTATTAATTTTATAAAATTTTCATATGGTTATTTGTCAGATTTAAAAAAATTTCCACTAAAATACATGATACTGGAAGGTATGAAATATCATGATTGTCACAAAATATGATATAACTCCAACTAGTTTCATTGGATAAAATACTTCCCATCATTGTCAGAATTTCTATAATGAAGGTGTATTATTTATTTAATACAATTCTTAATAAGGGGATTTATTTTAATTCATTAATGAATTCTCACAATGATTCAATTTCATTATCTTTTCAACTGGAAATGTATTTTTATTTGATTTTTTTTTTGAAATTGGTGACATGAATTGGTTTCCCAATTCATGCCCCCTGAAAGAATTTATTAAAATCAAAAGGGAAAGTTACAAACACGAGGTGCAAATAGCTTACACCAACATAGGATTATTCGGGGTACATGAAAAAGACTCAAAATAAGACCAAAACTAGGAAAAGAAGCCCCCCATAATGAGGTGACCAAAAATGAGAAAGGAACGACCTCCATGTGAGTCCAAACTCATTCTTCACATACTTCAAATCTGAAATCGCAAGAGGATTATCCATCATGATAGATGAAAATCACTGCAACAAGGAACTCATCCATTATAGAAATCCCCAAGCAGAAAAACAGTCATAGCCCAAATCAGCTTATATACTTCAAGAGAAATCCCCTTCTGGCCAATATAACAGAAACATCATGCTACTCAGGGGAAAGAGGGAGAATGCACAAAAGCCGGAAGATCAGAGATCTGGAATAGATGCAGTGCAATGATCTGTTCTGTGAAACATCAAAACATTGATTCTAAGCACTCAGCAAAATTAAAAACTACCAGAGAGACACCCCAATCAGATAGCAGCAGAAAAAATCAGATTAAAATTGAAACCCTTCAAGATATCTTAGCGGTCTGAAAAAATTGAAAAACAATCGGCTAGTGGAGCCAAACCCTAAAGGATCCAATCTGCTCTTTCATCCAAACTCAGAAAGTAAAGGATCTGTACAAAAACCCCACCATAATGCATTGTGTAAGCTGAGTAAGAACAATTCTGAAAGTGATATCCAAAAGAGAGAAAGACAACCCCAGGTGAGAAAATAGTGAAGTAATAAAACGCATCTTCTTTCACTCCAAGCAATGCAGGAAAACCGACTAGAGAATGTCAGATCCATCCATAAAGGCTCCAAATCTTCCAGAGGGTCTGTGCAAGCCATCCATCACCCCAAGGGGACAATAAAATTAAGCTCAAACAGTTACTTTAAAAAGTGGAAACAATATCCTCAATAAACATTGAAACAGAAAAACAGGCTCCATTTTGATCCAAAGAGAAAATCAGACATCAAGTGAAGAAAGAAGACCAACAGACAGTGCAGCCCGGTTGCAAGCTTTCTCAGAAAATCCAGAAGCACAAAGACAACATGACAAAGAAATCCAAAACATAATCAGGTTAAGAAATCTTTCCTGATTCTTTCATTGAAAATATCCTGCTTTGTAGCCAAATAGGCGCTCTTAGTGATCTCTCCTTTCTTAAAAGCGTTATATAGGATTTCATCACTGAGTCCCTCTGAAGAATCAGGAGCTTCACAAGTTGGTATAGTGTGATTATCAACCCTTTCTGCTTGTTTCTCCTTCTCTACATGATGATTTTCGATAGGGGTAGGAACATTATGTCTAGCAATGTCCAAAGAACGAGTGACAATAGTCCTCTCCACATGGGAAAAATCCCTACATTTTCTAGTTTTTTTTGGATTGGGTGTGACAAACCCATCTGCATCTACTATTGGTTTTTTACCTTTCCGGGCCATGTCCCTTAAGTATTTCTCCTCAATATCAGTAGATTTATCCTCTTCAGTGCTTTGTGAGAGACCATCTTCAGATGCATCACACCTCTCCTTATCCTCTTCTTCCTGAGTGCCTTCTTGAATTTTCACTATCATCCTATCATCAAGTGGTGGTGTGGGGTTAAGAGGTACATTTGCATTCAGCACAGAGGTTGGAATCCCTTTCTCACCCATATCCAGAGAAGAGTCTTCATGGTCCCTCTGTGAATCACAATGTTCTAGAGGCACATTAGAATTCCCGGGGACATCATTGGCAATAGGAGTCTCAGTAACATCAACAGGGTTTGATTTAGTAGGATTCAAGTTAATTTTAGCATTGGTTTTTTCTACCCAAACTGCTTTGCAGCGAGTTTGAGGTGGTGCAGAATCTTTTGACTCACATTCTCCCATAGAATGACCGACTTTGTAGCAGGAATTACAATAAGGTGGAACATTTTCAAAAACCACATCCTGAGAATAGCCTTTATCACCATTCTGAAGCCAAAATCTGGAAGGAAAAGGCTGAGATATATCTATCTCAGTGCAGATTCTAGCAACTGAGGGACGAGGTAAATTCAAGGTGGAAGAATCTAGTCTAATCGGAGATCCAAAGAGACTTGCAATGGCAGTAAGAGCACGCTGCTTAAAAAAATACAGAGGCAGACCTGGAAAACCAATCCAAAGGGGAACAATAGGGGGCTCAGAACCAAGTTCAAAATCAGGAGACCATTTGAAGACCTTCATTGAAGCCCCACCAAAAGACCAATAACCATGAATCCAAAATCGATAATAGTCATTATCCGAGGAGAACCGAAATACAACATTCAGAGAGTTAACAAGTCCAATCTGGAAGTTTTTAAAACCTATGTTCTCAAGAGTTTTGCGCAAGAAGAACAGAGAAGGTCGGTTTTTGATAAATCTGCCAACAAGAACAAATCGAAGATCTGAGGCAAGTTCGATTACCTCATCTTTGGAGAAACTAATCGCCGATAGACCTCTGTGTCGGTATGTTTTTGGAGTGAAAAATCCAGAGGCCTTCGAATCCGTGCGAGGGATTCTACCCGATATCACTTCTGCGAAGGATCACTCGTCTTGGATCCCTTGATCGGCAAAGTTAGGGTTACGCCTATCACCCGAAAGCGTCGCCTTCCCGCGAGCCTACATCCACCTCTCCTCTACTATCTATTTTTATTTCATTATTATTTCATATCATAGAGCATTTAATGGTTCATTTGGTGTCATAAATAACTTTTTCCCCCTATCTATCTATATTAAATATATCATTTTGAAATATATATAAAGATATTGATGCGATATTTTATGAATATGTGTAATCCATTAGACTCAATTATTGAGAAGTATATTTTTGAGGAGTTTGTAGAGATTATTACAAGGTACATTTCTATAGTGGAGAACATTAGTTTTAAAAAATCTCACAAAAAATGATTCAATTATGAGTGAGATGCGATCTACGTCTTGAATGTAAAATCATTGATATATAAATAGATAAATAAGATACATTTATATATCATGAATTACAAAAAATATTCTTATGTATATAGAAAATTTCATATTAATGTGTGAAATCAATATTATTGAATGAACAATGATATGTGGATTTTGAATGTGAATAAAAATAGTTACTCCATGGATTAATGAAAACTTTCATGGTATGTTAAATGAATCATAACCTTTTATATGATTAGCATGTGGTGCAAGTTAAAATCAACTCTCACATCATATTTCATTTTTGGGGATGGAAACCATTACAATACATGTGATATATTAATATCCATTTCAAGATAATGATACACAGAATAAATTTATTGAATATAAAAAAATTGAATCATTTTTGGTGAGTGAAATTCAAATATTTATAATTTTTTTATATTAATGAAAATTTTAATGATCTATTTATTCAAAATTTAAATAAAATAAGGGTATCTTAGGTGGAGGTCCAATCTAATAATGTATACCCTCATACTTTATCTCATCGAGTTTATAAATTATTAGAATAACAAATGGTAGATGGAAATTTTGAAACACTAAAACCTGATACTTCATGGTGTATAGATGTTGAACTTACTTTCCCACTAGTTAGACATTAAAAATAGAAGGCAACCTACATGGTAAAAAATGTACATGATCTTATGAAAGTTTAAATGGTTGTAGATGATAGGATTGTAAGATTTTGTTTAACTTGTTAATGTTATTTATGTTAAATCAAATATATATATATATATATATATATATTGACTTACATTTGATTTTGAATAAAATTATATATAAGAATCCCTTAAGAAGAAGATCAACATGGGAAATTTATCATCAAAGGTATGAAGTATTTTGTAGCTAGTACATTGGGAAATCAATAACACTCGGGTCTTGTATGAAAATACCCAGTAGTTTTGTTAGTAATTTGTTTTCATTCTGAAAATTACTTAATGTAGTTTTTTTATGACGGAAAACTAAATGCTTCAGATGCTAAAGTTTAGTATCTTGGTGAGAAGATAGAAGATAGGATTAGAGTTTTGGTTTGGAATACTATTACCATTTTCAGGTTCTTTTAAACCCATAAATGGATCATTATTTGGTTGGGTTTTATTTAGGGTTGCTTCATGTGAAATTTAGTAACATTTAAATAGATTTTAGTTAGTGCATGGTCCACACATGTTATTCCCAAACTGTGTGCCCCTACTAGCAAAAGCAGTGAAAACCTAGGAAATAGTGGTTCTTAGAGTTGGAACGTGGTTTGGAAAACAATGCACTAACCTAAGAGAAACAATGTGACCCAATCATAAAGGGATCATGGATATGGATCATGGTTTGAAAAATATTGTGGTCATGCACAACTAACCGTGTACACGATTTTCAAATAATCCAATAATTGAATAAAAAAATCCTGAATCTTTGTTTGACACTCGCTCAGGACTAACTCAACCAATCAGGATTTCCTAGGACAGTGTAGGTCATAAGTACACATTTTAGCTCATCCAAACCCCTTCCAAGTTGGATAAAAGATAATAAATCTTTGTTCATTCCTTTCTCTGTAAGTTTTCTCTTACCATTCTCTATATACTGCTTTCAGATCCTCTCATCCTTAGGGTTAAGTAGATCTCTATGTTGTTGAAGGGTCTGATCCCCATTGTTTCGGATATTTAATATGTATTTCATTCTTAGATCTTCATTGTTGTTGTTCTTTATTTTAGTTTCCCATTTAGGGATTTGTGACTTATGGTCTTGTGATCCTGAGGTAGTTGGTTATGTTTATGATGTCCAATTGGATTAACCCCAAATTTCATGATTTATATTAAATTTATTAATTGAAATTAAATTCCATTCAATTGGTTTTTTGAAAACACAAATCCATTGAATTGGGTATTTGAACTGTGTTTGGCATTAAAATTGGGGAAACCCCATATTCCATTGAATTAGGTATGTGTAGTATTACTTGATGGAAATTTTTGAATTTATATTGTGGGATTTATATTGTGAAATTGAATTGTGAAATTGATTTCAAAAATTGATTTCAAATTTGTATTTGAAAATAATTTATTAAATGGTTTTAATAGAAACCAATTAGTTTTATTTAAGGGAACAGTATGATTTGATTAAAAATACTTTTTTATTTTTAATGGAAATTGTTATATTGAGATGAAAAATTTGTTGAATTTAATATTATATAGTTTTGAAACAAATTTACCATTATGGAATATTTTTAAGAACATGAAACAATCGGTAGTTAGTGAGTTATTAATGACAAGCACATTAGGATAATAATTCCCTAGCATTAGATTAATTATTATTACATAAACATCTAGTCAAATTTTATTCCCCATGGAATGTTGGTTAGTATTCTCTGGCTAGTGTCAAAGAATTGTGTGGGCACATTATCATTTTCAATGATAAGTGTGTGAGTATCCCATAACCTTGAATTATCAAACCTCTTTGAAGATTCCCATGTTTCTTTTGGTTAATGAATTGATATATATTCCATTTCTCATTAACTATTTTACACATGTCCAATCAATTTATATAAAGTATTTTATATAAAATGTTTATTAATACACTGTTTAGAAATGTTTCCAAAATTTGAAATGTAAAGAATGATTTGTTTTAAATATTCTAATATAATTCCCTACCTCTTTAATCAAAATTTAAACATTTATTTTGTTAATTAATTGGAGAATCTCATTATCGAGTCTTTTATCTTAAACAAATTTTATTTCAGATCACTTCTTAAAAGCGCCTTCAGGTGTTTCTAGACTATCTTCTACTAGGTTTAAGCACGGGTAAAGAACAACCTAAAGGTAGATATAGTTACTGATCCTTGTCCTTGGAGAGTTGTATCCATTGGGAATTGGTTTTATATTATATTTTATAGTACTTTTGTGATGTACTTTGGTTTTTTTGTCCATTTTACTTTGGGTATAGTATCCATTTGGAGTTTTTGTGTGTGTATATTGACTTGTTTCTCATTCTTACTTTGTGTTTATGGAATTGTTTCCCATTTCATATTGTATAATGTCAGGTGATTTATTTCCCACCTCTGGGTATCACGAACGACCTTTGGGATGTGTCAGCAAAGGCTTGGTTGTCTGGGTACTAGAATATCTATGATTTTCCCTAAAAAAGTAGAATCAGATATGGTTGAACATCATTCCTTGATGTTATTATATAGTTGTTTAATCTTTTTGATACATAAAAGGTAGTTGAAATAAAGTTCATGGAAATCTCTCAACATAATAAACATTAAGTCACCTGGGGTGGTTTGGGACAAATTTCTTTATATTATTTCTAGTATTTTCCATTCTTTTTATTTGGATAGATTCAAATCCATGTCCTTTTTGTCTATCTGTTTGAATTATTTCCCCTTATTTATCTATTTGAGTGTTAATATGATGTCTTCAATTTTGTATTCTAATATCAAGTATTGTCATGTCTATAAGTAGAAGTGTGAATCAGATACAGGAGGAATATGTTGATGAACATCAGTGAGCGAATCCTCTCATGGACTAGAGCCTATTTAAAGTTATTATAATTTTTTACAAGATCTAGGTTATGCACCTACACCAATTCACACTAATTATCCAATTGTGGAACCCTAAAGGGTTATTTTATAGAATCATTCTCATGATTTCATTCCCAAAAATCAACCAAAATTTGAAGGCTCTAATAATAATCATGTGGGTGAGGAATGTTTGAGAGATATAAAGATTCTTTTTGAGTTATTAGAGATTCTAGATGAAGTCATTGTGAAGTGTTCCAATTTCAAGTCAAAGGGACCTAGGAGGAGATGGTGGTACAAAATAGTGACAACAAAGAATCATGAGGGATTATAGGTGAAATAATTTAAATTTATTTTTACCGACCAGTTTTATCTATTGTTTATGGTGTTGTATAAGGATTTAGAGTTTTTAAAACTTGAGTAGGCTCACAAGATCATGAAAGAATATTCAAAACAATTTTTCAAGCTTGTTTATTTTTCACCTAATACCGAATAGAATGAGAAGAAGAAGACTCAATGGATCGATATGGGTCTTTAATATGAAATTCTTTCTCATATTTTCTTGTTGAATCTTCCATCTTATACTGATGTACTGAAAAATTAATTGATGTTTGAAATGGACCTATGTGTATATCAAGGTCGATGGGAGTTCCTTTTTATCTTAGTGGATATGTGAATTCCTCTAAAGGGAAGAGGAAGTATGAATATTATCATGGTGGATCTTGATGATGTATTTATTCAAGATGACATGTAGTGCCTAACAAAGTCCATCTGATTTGTTACCATTGTGGAAAACCTGGGTACTTGAAACAGGTTCTCACTTAGGAACCTAAGATATGTGGCTACTTCATGCACTCTGGTCACCTGAAGAAGTTTTTTAATATCAATTCCACTCCATGTAGAGGAAAGAGACCATACACACATACTAAAACTATGGTGCAATCTGATGCTTCATAAGAAACGGGGTTCTAGCTACAGGCATGAAGAACAAAGATTCTTCACATAGTGAATGAGTCATTGGAGGAAGAAGATACTGGTACAGCAACTGTGATGTGTACCATCACTATAGTTTCATCATCAATGACTTCTTTATATGATATTGGTGCATCTCATTAGTTTACATCAACTCATATTGTATATCTTATTAATCATCCTATTGTGCTTTTTTCGATTTGTGATGGTTATTACTACACCCCTCAAAAATCAAAGAGAGAAGGGTCTTCATAGCCCTTATTAGGTTTCCTCTTTATGAGATATCAAGATTTTATAGAGTTTTATAGTTCATGAAATGAAACTTCTTGATGTCAGTTTGGGATAGATGGGATCATTGATAATAAATCCCTAATTTATTTTTATCTTAGATGGGTCCACTTCACTACACCTTATGGGGAATGACGTATCCCTCAAGGAGAATGGGTTTCATGGATGAGTAGAGTTGAAAATTATAATACATCACTGGGTAAAGTAATTTCATTGTTAATTTTGGATTTGAAGTGAGAATATTTGAAAAGTGATCTCCTTCCAATTGTCATCATGTATCCCTGCATGTTCCCTTCTTACTTCTCTGGGTTTCCACCTGTATGGGGGTAGTGTTTTCTATCCACTTAGTACCTGGTACTCAACCTGTGTTTATTCCCCCATACCACAGAGAACCAACTTAAATGAAATAGATAAAGACTCGGCTAGATGATATTCTAGATAATGGATTTATACTCCCAAGTGTGTTAGCTTGGATTCTGTTGGTTCTCTTTTCAAATTAATTTAATGGGTCACTTCAGCTTTTAATTGATTACCAAAAACTAAATTGAGTCACAATAATGAACTAGTATATATTTCTATGGATTGATGATTTTTTTGATAAGTTAAAGTGGGTAAAGTGTTTATCAAATATTGATCTTTGATCTGGTTACCATAAATTGATAATAAAATAATATGAAATTTAGAAAACCTCCTTTCAGAGTAGGTATTTGAATTATAAGTACCTTGTCATGATATTTAGTTTAAATAATTCTATGGGTGCTTTTAGGGATTTAATTAACAAGAAATTACATGAGTATCTTGATACTTATGTTGTGGTATTTTAGGATGACATCATTGATTACACTATGTCCGAGGATTTTCATGTTCATCACTTGAGAGTAGTTCTAGAATTTTTGAGTAGTCACCAACTTTATTACAATCTTTAAAATTTTGATTTATAGTTTTGGGATGTGAGGTTCTTGGGACACATGGTGTCACAACATGGTATACCAGTTGATCCTGAGAATGTGAGGGTTTTATAACATAACATAAACCACTAGACGTTTTTAGGATTCAGATCTTCATGGGTTTAGGTGGATAACATCACAATTTTTTATAAGGAATTATCAAAGTTGGATTCTCTAATTACTGATCAAACTCATAAGGTAGTAATTTTTCCTTTGTATTAGATATGTCAGAGTTATTTCATTGAGATGAATCACCTTATAAAATCAACACTAGTGTTAACTCTTCTAAAATATGGGATGAGCTACGTGGTCATTTGCGACACATCGGGTTTAGGTTAGGGTTGTGTTCTTATGTCGGGTGATCATTCCTTTTCTTATGGATCTCGGTAGCTATGTCCACATGAGAAGACTGACCCAACCCAGGACCTTGAACTCACAACTGTGATGCACGTTCTTAAGTGATGGCTACATTACATTTTTAGGGAAAGGTTTACCATGTATTCTGAGCACATGATCTTGAGTTATATCTTCTCTCAAAAATATTTGAATCTCCATCAGGGGCGTTGGGTAGAATACCTATAATATTTTTACATTGAAATTTCTTATACCTTAAGGAAATGGAATTTTGTCACAGATGATATAAGAAAGAATCTTCTAACTTAAACTTTGAAATAATCATCTAAAGAGTATAACATGATGTAACTTTTTTCATAGTTTCATATTTGAGTCTAGGAATCAAGGATCAAGGTTTCCTTGCACATTTTTTAGTTGACCTATTCTATTATCGAGTTGATTCTTTGGGAACAGTAGCTCGATGATGAGTTCTTTAGGATTTTATAGTCTTTTTATAGTGGGGAGGACATTATTGAGTGGTTGTTCTCTATAGAGGGCATTATATGGTATCAACACTATTTTGTTGTGTCATTAGCAGTATGGAAAGATGATATGGAGAATTTTCATAAATCACATTGGGAAGTTCACCCAAGAACCATGAAAATGTTCTCTGATATACAATGTAAATTATTGTGGAAAAGTATGATATGAGGAATTTTTGAATTTGTCTCTCATTTCAATTCCTTCCAAAAGGTAAAGGACATGCATTAGAAAACTTCTTGTTTTCTTTAGCCACATTCAATGCTGAATTTAAAGTGGGATGAGATCTCTATGTACTTCTTGGTTGGGTTTCATCAAACCCACAGAAAGATGAATGTGATATGGGTTTCAATTGATAGGTTGTCCATATCAGCTCACTTTATACCCATTCCCGATACAAAAAATATTGAAGAGTTGGGAAATCATTATGTGAATGAGATTTTTAATTTTCAATGAGTTATATGTACTATAGTATCTGATATAGATCCCTGGTTCACTTATTATTTTTGTAGAGGCCTTTAAGAGGCATCGGGATCTCATATTTGTTTTAGTATGGAATACCATCCAAGAATGGATGTCCCGATAGAAAGTACTATAAAAATTTTGAGGATATTCTTTGAACATATATTCTTAACTTTGGTGGAGCTTAGGATGACCATATATGGATGGTTGATTTAGAAATAACAATAGCTACCAATCTATCATCAGAATGGCTATTTTTGAGGCCTTATATGGTCGTATATGTAGATATCCATTGTTTTTATTGGATATTGATGAAAATTTGTTGGACGGACCATGATTTGTTCAAGAGAGAAAAAATATTGAGTTGATTTTTCAGCGGATATTGATGGAAAAGATCCAATATGAGTCTTATAATGACCGTCATCAGATATAATTATAATTTTCAATTGGTGATCAAGTATTCTTGAATGTTTCACCATGTTTGGGTCATAGAAGACTTGAGAGGCAATAGAGACATGATACTATTTTTGTGGTACCTTTTGAGTTTATTGTAGAGATGTGAAAATTTGGAATACCATTTTGAACTACCACCATATTTGACATCGATACATAACATGTTTCGCATATCACAAATTTGAAAGTTCTTTTCTGATCCATCTCACGTTCAGAGCCAGAGTGATCTTGATGTCAAGCCGGGTTTATCCTTAACTAAGCCTCCAGTTGGGAAAGTTTATTCTCAAACTAAGGTAAATATTAGTAGGATGATACCTTTCCATTGAGTGTTACGATAGTATGGTTTTGATACTCATGATATGTTAGAGAGGGAGGCACTGAAGAGAGAGAAATTACCTCATATCTTTAGGATGGAAGCATCTTAATAGGCTTTCCGGGGATATAAATTTCCAATGGTTGAGAGGTTGTAATATCCTTATACTATTTTTAGGTTCCCATAAACACATACTTTGATCATGAATTGGTTAGATTTTTTCTAGGGATTCTTCAGGTGAAATTTTCGAAATTGTGAAGGGATTTTAGGATATGCATGTTTAGCACATGGTTTTCCCAAACCGTGCGTCCTTCTAGGGAAAATCATTTAAACCCAACTAGTGGGGGTTTTTACGAATGGAATATGGTTTGAAAAAATGTGTGACCAACTAGGAGAAACCATAAAACCCCATCAGTAGGGGTGAATGGATATGGTTCATGTTTTGAAAAATAGTGTGACCCTTCCTTGTGAACAATGTGTACGTCTTTTACATAATGAAAAAATATATTAAAATTTTATTGAACACCAATTTTGATTCCATATTAGGCCTATTTCGACCTATCATGATTTTCTACGTCATTAGAGATATTAAAGACTAATTTTGGGTCCTCAAAACCCCTTTTAAGGTGGATCAAAGATAGGAAATCTTCATTTAGTCCTTTCCCAGTATGTTTTCTATTCATATTCTTTATCTCCTACCCTTGTTTTCACTCTTCCTTAGGGTTTAATATATCTATTTTTTATCGAAGGATCTAGTACCCATTATATCAGATCTAGAATATAGATTTGAATCTCGAATCTTTGTAACCAATGTTGATAATTGGATCTTCCAGTTTAGGGATTTGGGATCCATGATCTCATGATCTCATGGTGATTTTCTCTCTTTATAACGGCCAATGTGATTAATAATAAATGTATTAGTTTAAATTAAATTTCATGATTTAAATTTAATTTTATTGAATTGGCTTGTCAAAAAAACTAATATAATTATATTGTGGATTTTAATTGGAATTGACATGATAATTGGGAAAACCAGCCAATTCCATTGAATTGTGGTGGGATGTAAAATTTGATGGAAATTGTTAAAGTTAAATTGTAAAACTAAATTGTGAAATTGAATAGTGGTTTATATTTTAAATTTGTATTTGATAAAAATGGATTAAATACTTTTTATATAAAACCATTTATTTTATCTTAAATAAAGGAATGATTTGATTAAAAATGATTTGTTTTTAATTGAAAATTGGTATATTGAAATCGGAAAATAGTTTCAATTTTATTTGAAATCATTTTAAAATAAATTTCCCATGATTTATTATTTATTGAGAACATGAAATCCTTGTTATGTAGTGATTTATTATGGACAAACCCACTATAATAGTAATGATCTACCACTATATTGACACTTTACAACTATAACATAAACATATAAGAAAATTTTATCCCTATTGGGACATAGGTTAGTATTCTTTATCCAGTGTCAATGGTACATGTATGAAAATATCATTGTTTTATGATATGGGTGTGTGTATCCTATAACATGGAACAATAATACCTCTTGGAATATTACCATTTTTATTTTTCTAATGATTTGATATTTATTCGACCTCTTGAAAACTGTTTTACACAGGCGTAGAGAATTTATATTAACAGTTTTATAATTTTTTTTATCAATATATTGTTTAGAAATGATTACATAATTACAAATCTAAATCATGATTTTTTTGAAATCTGATTTTGAAATTCCATTCATGTTTCATTAAAATTAATATATTTATTAGTTTAAAAAAATTATGGCATATTACCATGGAATCCTGGGTGAGACCCTACTAGGATTCTATCTTAAACCTACCTATTCCTTCAGGTGTTGGTAGAAGACCTTAATCAAGGTTTTATCAGGGGTAGAGGGCCACTGGGAGCGGTCTTGGTATCTGCTCCTTGGGAATTGAGATTAGTGTCGGTTTGGACTTGGGTTTATATCCTATTTCTTGGTACATTAGTGATGAAATTTTGGTTTGTTTTCCTACTAAACATCTGGTATAGTTATCCATGTAGATTTTTGTTCTGTGCATACTAACTTCTTTCTTTTGATTCCATCATGTTCATGGAAAATTCATTCACACAGTCCTATTGTTTGATTCCATGTTTTTTGTCGCCAACCTGTGGTGATCGGGAACACTCTTCGATATACATTAGGACTAGCCTGGTTATTAGGGTACCAGGGTATTCTGGCCGGTTTGTGACATTCAGTAAAGTCAATTTCTTTAGACATGATAAGATAATTTCTCATTATTGATCCCACTCTTACACATATGAATATATATCCCACTCAACCACCTCATCCAATATTTCCCAGTCCAACACCTCATCCTCTATAGATTCACAGTTAGTATTAGCTATATATTGACGTTCCCCAACATTGAATTGTGGCATATGTAATTTTATATTATATTGGGGACACTATATATCATAAAAATATAGAGATAAGGAATATTAGGGCCACTGTACATGATATAATAGATAGATCAGAAATAATTCCATTTCCTAGAGATTTGGTCATTATAGTTGGACAACATTTCTCAAAATGTTTTCCAACTACACAAGTTTGATAAATAATTATTACGGTCTTTATAAATCATATCCTTTATTACATATTGGTGTTAAAATTATAATATTATAAAATTTATCTATTTATATATTTTTTATTTTAATACATTAATGGTAAACACATATTTTGTAGACAACAATAATCATATGTTATTATGATTTTAGATAAAACATCTTCTAGATTTGATATATTTACAACATATTCAATATTGTTGATATAAGTTAATGAAATTCCAATGGATATTAATATTTATGGGAATTCAATGAATTTTATGACTTTAATGAAATATATAATGGAGATTTTAATTGGATATTAGTTGGGAATCTACACAATTCATGTCTTTTCCATGTAATTCAATTATAGTACATCTTCTAGTTATTTTAATATATTGAAAATATTTCTTATAGTCGGTTCTTTATTAGGTATAGAAATATATAATTTCTATGTAGCTTAATACAAAATCTTTGTATAGATTTATAGACCCACTATTTATTTCAAATATAGAGATGAAAATGAGTGAGAAATAAACAACATTTTATATTGTAGAAGGATTTCAATAACGATCAAATCAATGTTGGATGCTTACTTATCTTCAAAAGTATTTAACATAAATTTAATAAAGTGTTATATATCAAAACTATATAACCACAAGAATTATAATTTTTTATATTAGATTAAATTGGATTTTTGGTGTTCTTTGGAAAGAGATAAGGAAACATACTTTTAATTCTATATCGATGGGGACAAGAGATATAAATCTATAAATATATTGAATATGTAAGATTGAGTATTTGTAATCTTTATATATCATAGAAACATTTAAAATTTATTTCATAAATATTTATTTTAAAAAATTAATGAAATTAATTTAGATATTCAATAGAACAAATGAGTTTAGAGATTAAATATGTAAAATAAAATGGGACATATAACTTAAAAGTACTGTATTTTGTTTGTATGTAAATAAAATTTTAATTTGAACTGATTTTTTTAAAAAAATAGAATTTTATTCTTGAAGGTTTAAATGAATATTTATACAATGTTATATTATTTAGGATTGAAATAATTTCAATCCATAAGTTGAAAAATTTAATACGGTTGTATTTTATTATAAACTATTACTTTAATTTTTTATTCATTATATTCATAATAAATGTTAAATTTTTTATTTTATGTTTTTATCATTTTGAAAACCATAAAACTTATAATGGATAAGAGCCAAGAAAAGTAAAAGTTGAATGGGTAGATTATTTCATAGGTTAAATTTTGTTTTATATTATTTCTGAAATACATTTTAATGTTTAAATTTCAAATTGTAAAGATAAAATTTAATGTTTTTTAAATGATTTTTTCTCATTGTGCTAATCCTATTTATCTATTTTTGGTATTACTTTATACCTCTAGGATGGATTTTTTAAATTTTAATAAAAAAATTATTTTTCACATAGGTTATTTTAATACTAATGTGAAAAATTTAAAAAATGAATATTTATTACTTCACTTTTCTCAAAACCGATGTGGTCATACATTAATCATGTCATTTTTTTAAATTGAAATGATAAATGTTTTTTAAAATGTTTTTTATATGATATATGTGGAAAACCAGCTCAAAATATGTATTTAATTCTTTTTTATATTATTTTTATAGAGGATTTATCACATCATATATTTTAAAACCAACGTGATAGTTCATTTATCATGATTTTTTAAAACAGATGTGATAAATGGATTCACACCTCATTTTTCTCCTAATAGACATTGAAAACCTCCCCAAAATATGAATAATTTAAAAAATATGTTATAATTAAATGAAATGATAATGATATTTACAATTTCTTCTATAATAACTCTGTGAGGTAAAGGAATTTAATAACCAACAAAAATTGACGTGAACACCCCTTTTTTGAACTAGGGTTACCACATACACTAGAGTAACATTTAGAAATACATATTTGATATGCATCTAGAAAACATTGATCATAATTAAAAATGATATGGATAATTATGGTAGAATAGTCTCCAACCTTGTTACTAGTGATAATGTCTCATCTACATCGATTCTGTCAATCTGTAAGTATCCCTTGAAAACCAGTTAGGATTTTTTCTAACAACCGTGTAATATTTATTTAGTTTATTCTAGAAGACACTTTTTGTCTCAATGAGAATCTCATTTACCATCCTCAAAGAAATATTACACATCTAATTTTTTTATTTGGTCATGATCATCATTTATCTGTTGAACTACATTCCTATCTTTTGTAGCAATATCAAAAAAAATCTCTACATGTTATATTAAATTTGATTGATTTAAAGAATTAATTGTACTTATATATAGTGGTTCTAATTGATCCTTTACTATGTTGTTTCAAATGATTTCTTCATAGTTCATTAGCTTTTGTGAAGTATTAAATCCAACTTTACTTTCATTTTCATCAATATGTTGTTATAAATTTGTATTAGGCACTTGCACTCCCCATGATATTATCAAGTATTTATTAGTGGCATACCAATACTATTTATTTATTTTTAGAAGGTTATTATAATTATCAACTATAAAAAATCACATTTCCCTATAACCATTCCTCAATTCTTGTTGAAATATATATATCTATTTCTTTTTTCTAATTAGACAGATAATATCCCACCAACCCTATAGTATTCCAAGATCAAATGTTTTTTCTTTATTGTGAATGAAACACATACCTCTATAGTCTTGAAAATATTTCAATGTATGATTCCTTCTATATCAAATCCCATATGGAATATGTTTTCCCACATACATTAAAAGGATATGTTAGAAATTTATATTTATGTAAAAACCATTTATTTCCAAAAATTCTCTGCTATGAATTTATGAATAAACATTATTATGGAAATGTTTTTTATGATCCTTTTTATTTTCTTATCCACAACAATTTTATATATAGTTATAATTGATAAAACATGGTATATTATCCTTGATTCTCAAGAAAATATTCCACATTCCTATTGTAAAACTCCATACAATTTTTGGTTAAAAGCAATAGAAATATTTATCAAAGCATCCTTTCAGCCTATCTATGGAATTATGTTTTTTAATAGAAAAACCCTAATACTTGTAATTATGACTAATATCCATTCCATTTTTTTGTGATTATCAGTGAAGAATATATTGAATATATTCACATCAATGCATCTTGCTGAGATTGATCCAAATAGAAAAATAACCACTAATTTACACACTCTTGTCTACTTTAGTTGAATTTATTAGTATGTATTTAATTTTATATTCCCTTATTGGAAATAATAACATGTGTCTGTTTGATCATGGGATAGATTAGTGTGATATTTAGAACTATCACAGTTCACTAGGTTTCCCAATGATAATCGGATAGGATCACCATGTTGTTTTTTCCAAAACCTATTTCCTTCTTCCCTTGATATAAATCACTTACCTTCTACTCTACTCACAGGGTAGAGATTCAACTTTGTGTGATTTACCTACATCACCACTATACCATCATTCCCATGATAATAAAAATATTTATGGTAATGTTGATATCATTTCATGAGTAAAATATTTGAGTGAATATAATAAAGTTGTGATTGAGAACATCAATGACTGGGATATCAGTGTGTCTCATATCTTTTCCTCCATACATGTATTTCCCAGAACTAGAAATCTTATAACCTTCATCTTTTCAAAATTTGTACTAACCATCCTTATATCAGATTACTATTATGAAAATATACATATTTATAATCATAAGATAATTTCATCGAATATATATAATCCTAATACTAACATGTTATGAGGTTTTTAAAGAAATATAAATTGTTGGCTCCCAATCAATTAATTTGCTTTGATAAATATATTTGATATCATACATGATCTAAATTGATATTGTTATTATTTTTCATAATATGATGGAAAAAAATCATTTTGTAATATTGGAATAAAATTTATCATTTAGTTAATTTTTTTATTCTTTGAGAAAATACATAAATCCACATTACATTTTGTTCATCACATTCACTTATATTATCTATGAGCAATATCTAGCCATATGATCAAATCCTGCACCCCAAAAATAGTTACCCGAAAAATAATTTTTAGAATATTGAATAATATGTGAATATATTTATTTATTTTAGAAACATTTATACCTCCTGTATATGTAATAAACATTTTTGGAATGTCTAATATTTTTATAATAGTAACACCTGATACATGGTTCATTCGAACGTTTCATAGCTAAAAAAATAGTTATCCATTTGGTACTCTATATCTTCTAATTCTAATTCTTACGCAAATAAATCTCTAGCTATAGAGAGGGTGATTGTTTTATGGAACCTATAATTACTTAATTTGTTTTATGATTATTCCCCATACAATCAATTTGTAGTAGTTGTTTTCTTTTCTTCTATAAAAAATTATTTTTCATTGTTACTTTCCCATCGTACTCTAAGATCAAATTTTCTATAACCTAGGTTATAATTATTGCTAATTTCATATCAGGATTCAAAAGTATATCCTAATCTATATTATTTAATCATTAACTAAGAACATTGTCTTTAATTTAATCGATACATTGGACTTGATGTTTTATTATGTTAGTCAAACAAATTATAATGTTGGTCTATTCTTCAAAATTGACCTTATACTCAATGAAAATTTTTGGGTTATATGGTATTGCATAATTACTCTTTTCTATTTCCTCCTTCATATTACAATTCAACATATAATGTTCTCTCACATATAGTTTGGAATCATGGACTACTATATTGGATCTTTTAATTATGGATCTTAAGACCACTATTTCTTGTGTATACATTTATATTTCAACCTATAGATTAACTCTTCCTTCATGTTCTATATTATCACTATCATATTATTCTCTTATCTATAAATTTTATATAACTATAATGAACTATGATTAACATTAATAGAAATTACATCATTTTTGTGGTTTATTTATTACATCGCATAAACACACTTCTGAGGACCGTATTAGATTACTATATTTAGAAACTTGAAAATATAAACACTGGTATATAGGTGAGTTACATCATCTCCCACTAAAATATTCATAACTAGAACCCTTATTATACATATCATAAGTAATTCATATCTTTATAAAAAGGGGAATGGATACATGAGAAAGAGTGATATTAGATTCTCAATAAGGGAAAATAATAGATATACTTATGAATAACATGAACATAATAGTATCAAAACATGAGAATATCATTTGAAAACTATATCCTCAAAATAAAGATCATAATCATGATTCATGACATAAAGATTCATATTTCATATGATATCTTCCTTCGGTTTTCATTAAAACCTTCCATTGTGGATTTCTTCCCAAAAGGTACTACTGAATGAGGGGATGAAATTTTCGAAGTGATTTTAATAGGTAATTACGGATCCAAATAGAATTAAATGTGTCATTAAGATAGGACATTGGGTTACCTTTTATAATTGGGGCGAGTGTAAAATGTTTAAATTTTTCAAAGAGGTAATTCAATCCACATTTTCAATATGTCACAATGGTGACAAGACCCCCGATAAAACCATTTTTACCTTAACCACAATAATTAATTTTTTACTTCATTTACTATTGAATTTATTCAAAAATAAGTTAGACTCATTGAAAATTATAAATTATAATTATTCTATATATTTAATCCACTTTACAAAATTATGAAAGGAGAAATATAAAAATTAATTTAAAATTAATCTCGAAAATGTGATGAGAAAGCGAATTTTTAAAGTGAAAAAGATCAAATGTTTACCATGTTTTTAAATTCAATTTCAATATAAAATTTATTATAATGAAATAAATTGGATTAATAGATATATTTTTGAAATAAATATATTTTCACATTATAGATAAATTAGATGAAAACGCATTTTTTAATTAAAACTCAGTATTTTTCACTATTCATAAAAAAATAAAAAAATTTGGATAAAGATATAAAATTCCCCCTAATATAATTTTGACAATACATTTTAGAAATGAATTTTAATTTATCAAATTATTTTTTTCAATGTCAAAAAAAATTTAATTATTTTTTACAGAAGAAATAAAAATAATTTCTTTGAGAAAATAATATTTTGAAACATTAAAAAGGTATAACCAACAATTGTATATTATATTATCAATATGTTCACTTTATGTAAAACCATTACAATTACTATTTTAAAATTTAGTGATTATTATCTATTTTTGTATGTCTAACTTATATCTTATAATGGTTATGTTTGAAAAGTATTAATAATATATTGTCTTTTTGTTAAAACATGGTGTCATGAATCATGTATACTATCCATGTAATGTGTATAATACAAGATTACCCAGGGTTTTGTGTAATGAAATATTGAATTGTTGTTTCATGTTACTCAATCCATCAAATAAATTTAATATATATGATACAAAATTGATTCATTAAAACACAGAGTGGTACATTATACACCCCTTAAAAAATGAGTATAATTATGCCTCGTAATATCCTATTGTTCCCATGTAATTTCCAAAAATTGGTGGTTTCAACATAAAACATCGACCAGCTAAGTGGTCCTATTTCATATAAATTTCTCTATGTGATCCAAAATCTCTACCCTTTTGTTCATTATACGAAAGATCTTGTTCTAGGGATATGACCTCTTTGTTTTGAACAAGTGAATTTTCAAGAATGTACTTCCTCTAGAAAAAAACATGGAACACATAATTGACTTGAGATAGGTTTTATATATGTTCCAAGGGATAAGCAATCGTCCCGATATGATCAATAATTTGAAAGGGTCTGATATACATAGGGATTAGTTTCCATTTCTTCCCAAATATCATAACCATATTCCAGAGAGAAATTCATAGAAACACATTGGCACCAACATAAAATTCTAGATCAAACTAGTGATAATAAACATATGTTTTATGTCATCTATGAGTTTCCATGATGTTCTAATGAATTCCTCAATCTTCTCTTACATTTATTCAAACATATCATTTTCTAATTTCTTTCTTACTCAATCTTTAGTCTAGCACATTGGATCTCTACACTTGTTTCCTTATAGGTATTTATAAGGATCCATCTAAATTAATGAGTGAAGGATATTATCATATGAAACCTAAAATAGAGTAAGGTGTTGATCATAAACACCTTTGAAATCCAAATAATATGATATGAGAATATCTACTATGGTTTGGATTTTTATGTAAGAATTATCATATCTCTGAGGATGATACATGGTTCTAAAACTAAAATCCATATTATGAGCTTATTGAAGAATTCCTTAGAATTTTGTGGTAAAACCCAAATCTAATAAGATATAATTAAATGTGGTACTACATAAAAACTTACCACTTATATAATGTATATCCTAGAAATATGATCGAGATAAAAGTTTTATCTAATGTCGATGAAGTGTTCTAACTTTGTCTGTTTACCCAATAAAACCCATCAATCAGTATTCCATTCAAAGGTTTTGGGGAGTATAATGTCAAACTACGTGGTGATGTTTTCGTATTTCAATTATGGTATGGGTAATGAATGTAACAACCCCATGTAATGTTTCTTTTTAGCCTTAAATTCCCAGCATACCAAACACCAAGATTCAAACTCAGTAATATCTATCTTCCTTCCATCCCACCAAACGTATTCTTTCAAATATATACACATCTTCATAATCTCTTTATTAATAGAGGATGAATAACCATGATCTTTCTCTAACAACTATTTATTCAAATCTGGTATGGAATGAACACATACACGATTCCTAAACCACATCATTCAGTCATGATTAAGGTTAAAATCAGGAACACATATAACCTTTCTTTTTAGCTCTATGTTCTCCATCTACACCTCTTTAATGTTCACTTGGATAGATGGTTGAACATTCAATTGAGCAAGATAATTTATTTCCACTTCCTTTATGATTTCTTGATCAGTATTTCACGTATTTAGAAATATTGGATCTTTTTAATCCTCACCATAGAAAAAATAGAATGATCCTTCCTACTTGAAGCATTGGCCACCTTGTTCATTTTCCGAGAGTGGTGATGAACTGAGTCGTCATATTCATTACTAAACTCTTACTATATTCTCTAGTTCATATTACACTACTTCTATTTTAATATATACATGAAAAATTTATGATCAATATATATATCACTCTTTTATCCATAAATATAATTCCTCTATATAATAAATGGAAAAATGCGATAACCAATTCTAAATCCTGAGTTAGGTGACTTTCTCATTAATCATCAATTTCCATGAAGAATAAGATATAACCATGCCAATATTCATAAGAATAGTTCCCTATATCTTACTGGGGGAATCACTATAGATTAAAAACCCTTCTCAACTATAGGGTAATGTATGAATATGTGTTCTCACGGATATTATATTCATTTCCTTGAATGTTTCCTTATATTCAATTTTCTAGAGGGACTAGGCTCCCATATGAGTGAACACTGTTAGAGATTTATATGTTCATGTGAAGTTATCCACAAACCATTGATAATATACAACTATATAAATAAAACTATGGATCTCAGTCCCTAGAGTTAGTCTAGGCCCACTTTCAATAGCCTCTATTTTTATGGATCTACTCTTATACCCTGTATTGGGATTATATGACATTAGATTACATCCATTTGCATCCAAAAGTGTACTTTGTATGTTTTTCATATAGTTTCTCTATCCATATGATTTTGAACAAAATTATGTAGTGATATTCATGATCTTTCATGCAGTTTGAATAGATAAGAACATTGTTTCATTAAATCCAAGAAGATGGGAGATGAATTAGTAAGTTAGAAGGGACTTACGATACATTCATAGTCTCTATACCTTATACAGAATGTAATTTTGGGTATATTATCCTTCTTAAACATCAACTTATGATATGTAGAATGAATGTTAATATTTAAATAGTGTTGAGCTCTATCCAGTTGACCAAAAAAGTCATCATTATGGATAAGGGGATACTTGTTCTTGATCATGATCTTGTTTAACATTTGATAATAAATTAAGAGTCTCATAGATTCATATTTATTTTTAACAAATCGATCAGGTTCACCCCATGGTGAAACACATGTATGAATGAATCCATTTTCAATGGTTTTTTGGAGTTGATTATTCTATTCCTGTAACTCAATCGAGGCCATTCTATAGATATTCTTTGAAATTGTTGTGGCATTGGGTACGAGTTCTATTAAAAACTCAACATATTTTATTTAGTGGAATAGCAGGAGATTGTTCTATAAATATATAAAAAAATTAATGTACAGCAGGCATGTTAATGATGTTGAATTTACCCTTAACCATTTGGGATAATCACCCCTTATGAATAGAAATCAAGACCCGTACAATAGATGTGACCTCTATTAGAAGTTCTTACATATCATCACATTAATAGATGATCATAGTTTGGTTTAGAATATAAAACTTGAATTCCCTTCATCGATAAATGATATGGGATTTATGAATATAATTCCAATCCATTTCCATGGTAAAGTATAATTCAACTAGAGAAAAAATGACTAGATTTTTAGGAATCACATTCTATCCAACACTAACAGGGGAGGAATCATAGAATTTAGATGTGGTCATCATACTATTCACGTTTTTCACTGAAAATTATGCATAAAATAGTTTTTTTTTGGAATCAATATACCCTTATTAAGTTATTTATATATGAAATAATGGGTAAATAAATAGTAAAATAAGATATTAGGAGATCTAGAGTAGATTTTAAGTGTAACTTTCACCACATCAATTTGAGACCCCTCTTTAACGACAATGATCAGTTGATATTCTCCCTTAACCCTCAACTTAATAGATTTCTGACATATATCATCATACTTAACCCAAGAGTATGGTAATTGTTTGGTATAATGAACATTCTCTTTACACATGATGAACTGTAGTGGGGGAGGTTTATTTAGTTATTCTTTATCCCTATTAAATTTTTTATCTAACTTATTCCCATACCATTGAAAATACAATGCTCAATGACCTTCCACCCCACTACAAATAATTAGTAGTCCACTTAAAACAATTTCCACCATGTTGATTCCCACACTTTGATCATAAAGTAATGTTTATCTTATCCTCTCCATGTTTTTTAGACATTCCTATGAACTCCATCTTCATTTTCTTTTCAAAACCATGAGATTGATATACAACTCAAACCTCTATTTCCACCATGATATAACATTGAACAATATATTTATATATACATAAGTCCCATACAGATATAACCCTTAAGAGACTTGGTTTTATGCCACTAAAGAATCAATCAATGTTAATTTCAAGCTAGATGATAATACTTGAAGAATTACTCACAAATATTCAAAAATTATCCTTATAGGTACCAATAGATGAATCATTATTTTTATTTTACTCGTGTAACATCTTATCCGACATTTTATGATGAAACTGAGGAATGTATTAATTAAAAAATATATTCTTAAACTCCTCATAATCAAAGGATTCAAATTCATCATATTGCCTCATATTTTTTATAAGATTCCACAATTGATCTACTTTATCTTCTAAACGAAATAAATACAATAAGAATTTGTCATGTTCCAAACACTACCGAGTGGAAAATATCATTTGGGTGGTAATGACCCATTTCTCAAAAAAATTTGGATTTGTAGTTCAACAAAAGGAAGGTGGATGTTGCCTTATTAAGGACTCAAAATAATGTTGTTCCTTACTTTATCATTTTTAGGTTCAACACAAGTAAAATATTGATAAAGATTTATGACCATAGAAATGATATTTGTTATTTTATATCCCATAAAATATTTATTCTCAAGATGAAAATAATTTCATTATTTATCAAACTCATCATTAACATGGTTCTTTCAGGTTCCATCAAATGAAAAAAAATAAAAAATCATAGTGTAATAAACTACAATCATTATGAGGAACCACATTATCATTAAAACCCCACTTATAGAATGTATAAATTAGGACACCTTATTTATTCTATAACACCTTATTATTATCATAATTCATAAATTTTCATATTATATTTAACTCCTTCGTGATTGTTCATCATGTGTTTGTAAATTTTCAAAGCATATCCCTCAGGAGTGTCAAACCAGGTGTGCAGCAAGGCCCATTACTATGCACCAATTCCTGATCAATTTTAGATTAATAGGGAGTTTTTAGGATTGATACCCCTATATACATATTTTACATAACCATATCCACTTTTACTATTTACAAATGGATTTAATTTCATGGATACCATTCACCATTTCCTTTACCAAAATTATTGGAAATTTTTTAATTCTTTAACTCATCCTTATAATTATCGTAAAACATTTATATGGGGATCTCACAGAATATTTATCATCCTAATTTCTAAAGATTAACTAAACCTATACTTTGAAACTATCTATAGTGAACAATTCTTAAAATACATAGAAATTAGAATATTTTTTTAGAATATTTATTACATTACACAAAAACAATCCCAAGGACCAAAATAGTGATGTTTATTTTGGAAATGTGGAAACATAAACACTGGTCTATAAGTGAGTTATGTCATATCCCAATACATTATTCAAAACTAAATCACTTCTTTGATATACAATATATAATACATATCATCAGAACATGGGTAAATGAAACATAAGAATGGGTGAGATCTGATGCTCAATAAGGTTAAACAGTAGATATACTTAAGCCTGACATAAAAATAACTATTTGATAACATGATAATTAGACTTTAAAATAATACCCCACATATCAAAGATCAGAATCATGATTTATGTAATAATATTTTGTATTTAATAAGATATAAATCATAATGGAATCAATGAAAATTACCCACAAGAGAATAACATTGGAATAAAATAAGGAATTTTGGAATACACATATCCATATGAAATAATTTTAATATTCTTCAATTCTCACTAACATGGCCATCATTGTGAAAGAAGACCTTTACCATGAGATGTTCGCTCCTTGTTCCATCCCTATATTATTGTACCTTGTTCACTTCCCATTACATACCTGTATTATTGTACCAATTTCACTCCCTTTTCTATCCATGTCTATCTGATGATATATATAAATCATACATAATGTATTAGATGGAAATATAGGTCCCACTCATCACATAAATAAATCGTACATATGTGTACCAAAAAATCATAAACATTCATTACATTAAACCCATGAAATGAAAAGGGTATCATAAATATTTCATAATATCATAACAGGTGGAAAAGCGATGGGTTTCAAAGTAATTTCATCATAGAATAACCTGTGAAAAAAGTGGGTCACATAAATATTTTGTCATGGTATAACCCGAGGAAGAGAAAAAGGTTTCATTAAAATAATATAATCAAAGCATAAAACATTCAGATAAATAATACAAATTGTATCTCATCATTATATCACTTTTAAGGTATAACTAACACCAACAGATGTCATCTTAGTTTGAAAATAATATTGAACAATTATTTATAACATTTCTTGAGGAAAATATGCTTCCCATATTGAAAAATTATTTTTAAAACATAAGTTATTGTTAAAACCATTTTTTATGAAACTAAATTTTAACACATTATAATGTAATATTTTAATAAATGATTGGTCATGACATCGGAAAATTCCAATCATCCTATACATGATAAAATAATGATTCCTTTATCATTTTGAATAATAGAGAGTCATTCATTATTTTTTAGAAGAACATGATGATTCCATTAATTTTTTTTAATACTAACATATGAATAAAATATTCTTTTAAAAATAAGAATAATTTAAAAAAAAATTAATCATTTTTAGAAAACATGGTTGGGAAAGAAAACAGATTTGTGACCGAAGAGAGAGATAAAGTAATATTTTTGGAAAAAAGATATTATAAATTATAGTAAGTATTAATGAGTAGAAAAATTTTACCATTAATTGAGAATGTACAGAATAAAAAGATGATAATAAAATTCATGATACTACTTTATAGTTAGATCATAATATTTCAACATTAGAGATTGAACAAAAATATTTCTGATTAAAGATGAGATTACAACATAAATTCATTACCAATTTGGTATCCTTGAATCACAAACCCTATGAAGGGAAAAAATAAAATGGAACATAATATACCATGGGGATGAATAAAGTCCTCATATTCCATGTAAATGGTGTTTTATATACCCATCGTGAAATAATATAGGTGCATAACGTAATATACATCTCAAAGAATTCAAATTGAGATATAAAAATCACCTATTGCTTCAGTAACTATTGAATCAAAATACACATGAAAAAATAACATAAATGGAAACATTATATATCCTGAAATGTGTTATATTCATTATGTATCATTTCATATTTAATTATATAGATGAAAAAATATAATTTTAAGGGGAATAAAGAATAAGTCTCTAAGAAATAAATTTGATAATAGAAATCCCCTTACCTTAAGTCTTGAATTACTTCATACTCATTAAATCTTACTGTATAAAAAATATATTTTTATTATACATCTATAATATAACTATATTCATATATATAATTTCATATATAATTTTTTAATAACTTGACATTACCCATTTATTAATAATACCATGTTAATGTTACATTTTGTGTAATAACTGGTTTGTTTTTTCTACATGATTTCAATTTTTATTTTTGGTAGAATTACCTAGATAATAATGTAATGATATCTATAATTATAACCATGATATAAATATCATATATATTTATAAATTATTTATTCATAAAATCCATAAAATATATTGATAGGAAATGAAATGCATCATTCATGAAGACAGTAGGCCGTTCCTATAAATGAACGTTATTTTTAATTTTATAGTCAGTTTGAAAGAAATAATAGAAAATTATATCTTAAAATTAAATATTAATGTATATTTCATATATATCCAATATTTATACTAAACCAATTCGTAATACATTCCATGTAATGAATAATGGAATCACATCACTTTATGAGGTGATAGTCCTCCAAACACACGAACGACGTTAATATATTCCCAAATGATGGTGATCATGAAGGTATGTGTGATATCACAATTGTAGAAGAATATTAATACAATTATTATCTTAAATATAAAATATAAACAGTATTTCCATAATTAATTCTATCCATGAGAGGTGGTAATGGAAAAATTGACAACATCAGCTCATGAGGTGGTAGTCCAACATGTGCACGAACGATGATTTTATAAACTATTTGATAGAAGTGTTTGTGGTTGAAGGTAATACCATTAAAATAAAAAAATATTATTGTATTTAATATATTTATATTGTTATATAAGAATGATATATTAATAATTGAAGGGGTTTTGGTATTAAATAAAATGAAAATGTTTATTGATGAACATTACCTCTTCTATGAGTATCCTCCTTAGGATTTCACAAATATTTTTCATTGGATGGATTTGTACCAAACTCAAGCCTCTAGGACACAAGGAGTGAAGTTTATATTTCATTTGACTTGGGAGGTTTTGAACCAAATAGGTTCAAAATTTTTAGGACAAGAGGAGAGGGGGTGTCCTTTTATAAGTGGGGTGAGTGGAAAACTGGTATCATTTTTAAAGAGGGAATTCCAGTCACATTTTTTGTATTCCACAAGGGTCCATAATAGACCACTAATGATACTAAGAGGCATTTTTGTTGAAATTTTACTAGTTAATATATTTTATATAAGATTATAAGTTAATTTTACCCTAATAGTGTTTGTTAAATCCCCAAAAAACGATTTTTTTCCATAACTGTGGTAACTAATTTTAACTAAATTCACTATTATTTTTGACCAAAAATGATTTTGGACTTATTATAAACCAAAAAATATTGCTATTCCAAATATGTAATCTAGTTTTTGGAATTCTAATCACATAATGGGATAAAATTGATTTCAAATTTATCTGAGAGACAATATAAGAGCACAGGTGTTTAAACCCAAAATGATAAAACATTTATGATGTTTTTATATTCAATTTAAATATAAAATTTATTCCAATGAACTAAATTAGATTAATAGATATATAGTTGAACTAATTAAACATTAAAACTAAATTAAAATATAATATAAAATTTTATATAAATTAAACAAAAATGCAATTCTCAATAAAAATTTAGTATTATCACAATTCATAAAAAAGAAACATTTCAGAAAAATCCTAAAAATTCAGTGTAAGATAATTTTGAAATTATGAATTAAAAAATTAATATTATTTTATCAAATAAAATTTCCAAAATTATGAAAAAAGAATTTTATTATTTTTCACAAAATAAATAATTGTATTTTATTTTAATAAATTGTATTTTCAAATATATAAAAGTTTTACAAAAAATAATATATTTTATTATCAATATGATTCCTTTATTTCAAACCATTATAATAAAATTTTTAAAAAATAGTTATCAATATTATTTTTTCTAAGTCTAACGTCTTGGTTATAATGGTCACATTTGAAAAATGTTAATAATATATTGTGGTTTTGGTAAAACTCAGTGTCGAGTGTCATGAAAACTAACCAAGTGTTGCGTGAAGTGAAAGAAAATCCATGGTCAAATGTAATTCCAAAATGACTTGGTGTTATATATAACATAAATAATGAAATAATTTTAATTTATTCAGAAAAAAGTAATTCATAAAATAATCAGGGAGTTAAAAAAATACCACACGAACATTTAGATATTATATTTATAATTTCTATTTAATTATATATGATTTCCATATAAATTATGAATTTCCTTCCATAGAATCATCATCTTCTTAAAGAAATTTATATTAGTGTTCTCTCTACATTTCATATTGTTTAAAGACCTCACAGCGGGAATTTCCTCATCATCCTCACCATCATCTAGAAATACCATGGAACACCATTTTACAAGGTTCCAAAGAATTCCTCATCGATGAAATGTGAGTGGAAGGATCCATTTTAACATTAATTTTCCCCTCATAATTGTTTTGTATTGGAATTACATGACCTCATCCGCTTCATATTCTTTATAGAAATCATTAAGGGTGAGATTATTTAACTCTATGAATTTTAATTCCTCAAAAATCCAATTTTCCCAATCCTCATTGTCATCATTTTATATATTATATGTTGCTTGAGTATTATAAAATAATATAATTCCAAATAATCTTTATCTTTATCCTTACACAGAGACAGGTTCTGATTGAAATTGGTTGGAAATCTTCAAAAGAAAATTATGATCATATTCATGTCATTGAGGATTTATCAAAGACCATGAATTTCATCCACAATCACTTTCACCTGATCAATGAATGAATAAATATATTTATTAGGGTGAAAATTAATGTCAGCATAGTACTTTAATAAACATGAAATATATCTTGTTGAACTCCGGAATCACTTTCATTGTTAGTTCATAGTTTTTCACACAAGCATGTGTCGATTTACATTATATTTCTTTAGTGTGGAATTTTTTAGATTGGGATCCCCCTAATTTTACAATTACATTAGAATATTAATGTTATTATCTTTATTTAACATATTACATATAATTGTTATACATACGTACCGAGATCCCACACATAGTAGTGGTATCCACATCCATACCTAATCATCCGAGGTAGTGTTGCATATGACTCTTCCATGGTTGGAAATTTTACCCTCAAATACCAAAATAACTTTGTGATTGATGTTTCCCTAGGATTGAACTGAGAGAGAAACAATCACATTAACCCTTTACTCAGATACCAATTGTTGGCCCCAATATTTAAAATTGCATGAAAGGTGGTGAATTTGGATATGATATATCAAATTGATTGCCTATTTTTGTCTTATATAATTATTAAAAAAACATTCTCCCCATATTAATCCTATATAAATATACATATAGAAATGAAATCATTCAAGGGAAACGAAAACATTTACATCATTTACCCTAAATTAGGATAGACCATGGAGAATACAACAAAAAAGTGATTTTATATCCAAAACACTGTTGAATGCTATAATTACAATAATATGATAAGATTCACTATCCTTCTGGGTTCTGTACCTATCACTTTGAAGGAAAACCACTTCCTCTACCTATATTTTATCACTAATTATCATGATAACTCATTCCATGATTTAAAAAATATATGTCGTTTACAAAACATTTGGTATATCCTTAAACTCAAATTTCATCCACATAAAGAATATAGATTTACCAAAATATTTGTGGGTTATTTCTTCTTTGTCTTATATTTTATACTTTCATCTAAACTTTGATAATATTTATTCAGTACCATAACTTTCATGCAGCATTTTAGTCTGAAGATGAATGCCCAAAATTCTCCCAATAGTTATTTTTATTAGAGAACTCAAAACATTTACACGTATTATAAATTATAAAGTAACTCACTTGATCATATAAATGAAATTCCCATTTCTTTAAACAAATGATATTTGATAAACTGCTTCATGTATGAAATGCCTGCATATAGATCTTATGTTATTTTATAGCCTAAATATTCTTTTTAGGTTGGACGCCCCAAATAAGGGGGCTAGTAGACCATTTTTAAAATCTTTTAACACTTGATGCAACCACACCATATTCTATTGACGTTTCAATAATGTTTTCACATTCACTAAACTTTAATAAATTGATGTCTCCATTAATGTGAAGCTCACTAAAGTCATGAAACTTCCATCTATATTTTATATTTTCATACATTTTGTCAACTTGTATCTTATTAGATATTCTTTGAAATCATATATTTCACCACTATCCTGTATCTTTTTAAACATAAATGTTGGACAAAATTTTTAAAACATCATAACTAGTTTTTTCAAGAAACTCAAATAACTAAAAAACACTACATGGTCACCATGAGGTTTTTTCCCCACAAATGTATCTGACTGAGAATTCCAATAAAATTAATCCTAAAAAAACATCAATTTATTTATTTTCCTTTGTATATAATCCTTCCTTAATGGAAACATAACTATCCAAATTATTTTTATTAAAAACATTTCTTTCTTTGTATAACTATACTATATAAATCATATTTATTTAAAGAATTATTATTATAATCATACCACATCATTATTATTAGTATAAAGGATAACATGATACTGAGAGATGTATTTTTAGGGTTCAACCTATGGTTTATTATTAGATAAATTTTTTTAGAGTTTTTTAAATGTGATAAAAACCTTAACCGACAATGTACTAATTACTCACATTGAGAAGTGAACCTAGAAAAAAAATTCATTGATGATATAAGTTTATATACATTGTATAAATGCGATTAAAGTGAGGAAGAACATTTCATACCTATAGAGAAAGAAAATATATTTTAATGTTACCAAATTTAAAATCATTAATTCACCATACCTCCCTCACCAATATTTAATCCTCTTATAGGGAATCTAGGGTAAACTGTGTCTAAAAACATTAAAATAGAATATATGGTTCATTGTAAATTCATTTCCACTAATATTAGTATCAATTTTACCGCTATGTTTAATACATCATCAATCATTAACTATATTATTTCATTTTACATAGTGTGACACCACACATTTATAAATTTTAATATATGTTTTTATGATAATATTGTTGAATTATAATAGTGATATTTATTTAATTTTTTTCTACCCCTAGGTGATGCATTTCCTATGCATCATCCCGATGACCATGTAAAGTGATAACGAATTTCTCAATATTTAACTAGAACTTCATTTTTCATGATTATACATCCTAGTAATATTTATAATTTATTTATATATTTTTATATTTGGGTTAATAATTAATTTTCCTTATTTATGCAGTTTATAAATTACGTTTTAAATATTTTAGTTTATCATTATGGAAAAAATAAGTGTTGATTTTGTATCAGATGTATTTTATATAATTATCTTCTATTTATTTATTATGTTATTATTTTATTTATATTATATTATAGTAGTGTGATTTTTATTAATGATTTAATACTGATATATGATGGGATTTTTAGTCATGATTGTTTCTAGGATAATATAATTCAACTCTTGTAATTATCATAATTTTAATATTTTTTATGATGTTTTTATAAAATTATATGGAACTCCATTATTAACCTCTACATGACCCTCATATATAGGGGAAGTGGTTGGACCCATATTCTTCTTGAAATGTTTTAGTAATCTTATAGATAGTCTTCAATTTATTTGAGACATGTCATGTCTCTATCCTACCTTTACTTTTCATCCCCTCTATATCCTCTCCCTCATACATTTCTCTTCTCTCATGGATCATGGAAACATGGGGTTTTTCTAGGTGAATTAAAACCTATTAATATTTAGGGTTCTCTAGACATAAAAATTAATTGAATGTTGTTGAAAAATTGGGTATGCTAGATCCAATATGAAAATTAATATTAGATTATTTAATCATGTATATAAAGAGTATTTCAAGATGAATTATTAACATAATAGTGTTAAAAAATCTACAACCACTATTTACATGCTAATTTACGTGGATAATGTGTCATATCAATTGGTTGTAGTATTTTCCTACAATAATGATAAAAATATTATATTAGGGCATTAATCCTTTACATATGTCATATTATGACATTAATCCTTTACATATTCCATATGTCCTAGATACATCATAATAACTATACATAGATGATTTATGACTATCATGTGTTGGAGAATGATAAACATTGAGAACTATTGTAATGAAATTATCCCATGGTGATATCATATAGAGGAGATCATAAGGACTTCCACACAAATAGGAACAACACAAGTTTTGGGTGTCAATGGTATTTCGTATCTACAAACACTTGTATTGGTATCTTGACTAGTGTTCATTATTAGAGAGTATTATTAGATTATGTACATTGATACTAGATGAAAAAATGACATTTTTGTCACGATGAGGTAGCTTTCATTAGGTGCATCATTGGGGAAATGAAATTGATTTAATGATTAATATAGTTTTTTTTAATTTCAAAAGAATGAGATGTATTAGCCCCAATTAATGAGGATATTAATGCCATCATTAAGTCCATGGTAATACTTGTTAAAGGTAACACTATATTGTAAGGTAAAATATCAATAAATTAAAAAATGATATTTTCATAATGTGTGCATTATACTTTATGAGATATCATTTAAAAAATATATTATATTATTTTATATGTGTTCATTAGAGGTTGTTATTTATTATGGACATTTTTATCTCCATTTAGGCATTTACGGGGTTCTATACATTTCACTTGGTCATTGAATAATATTCACTACTATCGAGATAAGGGACTAGAGGGTAACTAACATAAAATATTCAATAGCCATGTGTTTTAAAATGAATATTCTTACTGGGTATAGTGGGCTGATTATGGGGTTTCAGAGACGTCTAAGTATGAACGATCACCAAGGAAAAAATAAATTTATTACTATTAAAGTATTGAATAATTAGAAGTGAATTTATTTATTTTATTAATTTAATTTCTATAATTTAGGAAAAAACATATGAATATATTTAAATAAAGAATTTAATTTTAATATTCAAGGTTGTTTTAATATTTGTTGGAATAATGATTTGACTTAATGAGTCACTTTTGCTGTGTAATGTATTTACAATATTATAAGTAGGTGATAAAAAATAAATGATGATTATGTCACACATAATTGGTCATAACACATAAATTATGGAATATATAGAGAGTATTATATATTCGAGGGGAATGAGAGAAAATTATCGGTAATATATATATATCCCTTTATTGGGAAAAGGAGACTCTTATTGACATGAATGTTGTTTTTCAGGATTTGAATGAATCTCTCTCTTATCTCAAACATCGTTGAGAGATATGTAGTCAATACAAGATACCAATCCTGATTTTTCTTCATAGATCTATGGATTAGAACTATAGTTTTCTTTAAAAAAATGAATGCATCATCAAATCACCATTATAACCCCAAAATATCGATGATCGATATTTCTGTTGTCTTTATGAAGTGCATGTGGAAGATCCTGGGGAATATTATTTTTATTCATTTGAGAAATGATCATCGATGATGAGCTTAATGTGTCTCTAACTAAAACAATATGAAGTACCATTTCTACAAAATTTTTAACCAAACATTAATTTATATTAGATCATCGAGTAGTAAATTGGTAGTTATTATACTGGAAATAGTATCATGACAACGATCCTAGTTGAAAAAATTTATAACTCTTAATTTTCATGTTTCGGTTTTGTGCTAGATAAAAAATTGTATCAAAGAGGGTACATATTTAATTAATCAAATTAAAATAAAATTTCCATTAATTCATAAGAGGATATCCTCACATTCTCATAATCAAAAATGGTGATTCAATTTAATATTATAGAGATGTCATATGACCGTTTTAATAGAAATATTGAATCAAACGATAGATTTATCATGTCAAAAATTGAAGAAAAAACTTTTACTTAGGACTTTTATTTTGTTAGTAGTTGCATATTTTGACATTCCTCTATCCAGAACTGGAGTTATGTTGGTCAGAATTGTTTTTTAGGCAAGGAATATTCCACAGGTTTAATGAATTATTATATTTTGTCCAAATGCCAAAAAATGAATGCTTTACAAAGTATGTAAATATTGAAGGTAACAAATTTGGGGGATAAATAACGTTAAGATAAAACATCCCCAAATAAAACCCTAGAAAAAGCCAAAATGATGGTGTTGGTGGTGCTGTACATGCATCGTTAATAAGAAAAAAATTCTAAATGGGTAGGGGTGGAAGGTCGGGATGAAAATAAATTTGTAATGTTTGTAAACTAGTAGCAGCCATGAACTAATTTCCACTAAATGGGATACATTATTAAACATATATGTAAAAATACATGTGCATAATGGGGTGTCTGTGACACCCCTTCCTAGAAAACCATCCACAGAAATCATGCTGGATGACCACATCTATAAATAGATCCCTATAATGAGATTTATTTCCATAAATTATACTCTTAATTTTAAATCAATAATTATATGAAATATTCCCTTCCATTCCATACAAAAATAATTTCCCATTTCATTAATAAACATTAATATGTTTCTACTTAAAAATTTTAGACATGAATTAATTTGATTTATCTTCCCTATATAGTCTCCACCATTCTAGCTCTTAGTTGACTCTATTCATACATTCTTTTGTGTGTTCAGGGTTTGGTTAATGTATAGTTTGTTAACAATATTTCCAGAAAACTGATTAGGTATAATCACAATATCATTAACTCTAGTAATCACCCCATTTTACTTATCATAGGAACTACCTTGTCCTTTATATTTATTTTGAACCCGATTACATTGGGTTCCATGAATTGACTAAAACAAAAAAGTATACTTTGCGAAACCATAATTGTAGTGGGAAAACCGTATAATAATTCATAGGCTGTTTAAAACCTAAAACAGTTTTTTAATCAAAGGTGCCTTTTTCATAACCTAGGTTATCCATTTTCATTATCAATTAGAATCCTTTATAACATTTTGTAAATAAAATGTGAATTATCCTAAGAATATCCCTGATAAGTGTCAAACCATGTGCATAGTAAGGCTCATTGTCGTGCACAAGCTAGCAAATGGGTCAATCCCATTACACTATTTTCAGAGTTCATACCCCTAGGTAAAACTGTTAAAGAACCACATCCACATATTGTATCCATATAGGGATGTATGAATATTAAAACAACATAATATCTATCATAAAAAAACATTATGACATTTTTCCAAAACATATCCTCAATGGTTATCATATGATTATGTTCCTTATTCTTCGTTTTCCTAAATATAGTTCCTAATGTTTCCACTAAACATTCAAGGATACCAACTGTAGAGAACTAGAATCCATAAACATGGATCTAGTGTATTCTTTATTACATAGAATGAATATACAAGGAATCAAATACTAGATTAGTAAATAGTTTATTAGTCTTGGTAAATTAAATACAAACAGGATTCCCATATTATATTGGAATGCACAAATTACAACATAATTTTTTTGAGAATAACTTTATTCCTTCTAGAATATCCTTTCATAAAAATCATAGTACACTTCTTAGATTCTTTGGAATGGATAAAAAATAATGGTGAAATAAAATTCTTAATAAGGGTTAAGTAGAGAAGAATCCATCATGAATCATAAAGCTTAATCATAATGGAAAATTATGTAGCTGAACACACATTCCAATTAAAATAATTTTTCATCATGATAAGATAATTTATAATTGTTTTGATAAGGTAAATAATTGAACACAAATTAAATTTAATCAATAAATTGAGAATGAAATCTATACAGATATATTTCTATTGTGTAAACCTCATGAATAATAATAAATGAATATTTCATGAAGAATTTTTTTAATTTTTGGATTCCTTGATCTCAATCATCATGATGCCTCAATCATCAAGACCATTCATAAGACGGTTTAAAAATATTGGGGAACCCCATTTAAATGTTAGAAAATAGGTCCTCCTTGAGATACTACTGATTAATCAAGGAACAATATAATTCTGGGTCCCACTAATCAAGGCATGTCCAAATCATTCCTCAGATACCTAATAGTCGATTAAATTCATGAACAACTTTACCTATCATAAAACATTCATACTAAGTAATGAATATAGATTTATCGATATTTCACCATATAAAAAATAACATTCAATTAAGACCACCATATGTAGAAATGAATTATGATTTAGGAAATAAATATATCAATGATAATAAGATGGATATCTAGGGTAAATTGAATGTTAAAGTTCACTGTTAAGTGAATATTTCAATGGAAAGATAATGACTATAAAAAAGAATCAATGAAGTGAATTTGAATTATTTTCTAGATCAAATTGAACATAAAAAATATGTAGAAATAATAATGATAATGTTAATAATTCATATATCCATAGGAGTAAGAATAAATAATTTTTTATGTTGATGAATAAAAATAACATAAAAATATCATTGAAATATTCTTGAGAAAAATATTATTTTAATTTTGAAAATCACTTTTAAAAAATAATCAATCAGAAAACAATTGGAAAATAACCTTTGAAACCATTAAATATTTTTTTCAAACAATAATTGGTCATAATTTTGGGAAATTATGTATATACTGAATACATTAAAACAAATATTTATTTCATGTTTTTGTTAAATTGAAAATAGTCCCTGTTTTGAAAACAATATGAATATTTCTTTCAAAACACTTTTTGAAAAATCAAAATGGGTAAAATTTTCTTTAATTAATCATTTTTAAAAGGGTTATAATTTTTTTTATAAAATATTTTTTTGAAGAAAATGGATTTGTGATCTAAGGGAGAAATGAATTCATATTTTCATAAAAACAATTATCAATTATCTAAAGCACCAATGAGTGAAAATTAGTACTATTACATCAAAAATTTCATTAATAACCATAGTAAAATAAAATAAAATGTTTTATAATAATAATATAATGTAATTTCATTTAATTGAAATTCTAGTATAAATAATCCTGATTAAAATGAGACTATTAAATAAACCCATCCAAAGATCATATATTTGAAGTGATTATTGACCCATGAATCAATTATGTTTAAGAACTATAAAACCACATAAAAAGTGGATATAAAAAATAATATGGACAAAATTAAATGCACAAATAATTATAGAATATCAAGGAAAATAAAGTAAAAATATAACCCAATGATATAAATAGAGTTATAAAATTCTTTACCACTTGTTAACTTACATGTAAAATCCCATTCTAAGAAATAATTAAAATTGAACTCAAAATATAAATCATTATTATAAAATCATGATATTAAATTTCAAATGGGTAGATTATACACCATATAAAAGAAATTAGTTTCATAACGTTACAATATGAATCAGTGAAAGAAAATTTAGATGAATTCTGTTACCTCACATGTCCTTTAGATTAAACAAGATTTAACACCATTTATAATGGTTTTAAACATTTTATTAACTTATAATAGAGACATATTAATATTTATAATATCATATAATATCCTTTTATATGATCTTATAACCTTTTAGTTAGTAATCTATCATTAATTTCATTATTTCAAGTGTTAATTGTTTTTTTTCTCATCCGTGCATCATAAATAAATATATTGTTCTTGTACATATCATATAGTTCCAAAATCTACAGAATAATAATAATGAAATAATTATTATATTTATTCTTCAACTATAATTTTAATATATATCATGAAATATGGTTTTGAAAAATGAACTATGTTATGATCCGGGAGAAGGTAGGTTGTATATATACATGGGTTTCATTTCCATTTGTAAACCATCATAATGGAAATGAGGTAAGTAATATTTTATATTAACAGAATGATAATAACAATATAAATACCATATTATTTATTTAAATATACTTATAAATATCGTCCATGTTGTTTGTTGGAGAAAATTAAGTCACATCACTTCAGGAAAGTGATTTTCCACATGTACATGAATGATGTTGTCATTATTAAGTGGGTAAAAAGGTAAGAAAAAAATGATATATTATATTTTTAGATTGATAAATTTATAATTAAAATCAATATAATTTCATATACAGTACATATATTCATTAACGTTTTCCATATAATATTTCATGTAAAGAGTTAGTAAAGAAATGAACCCAACCGCTTCGTGAAGTGGAAGTCCATCGTACACATGATTGATGTTATCACATACACTATAGAATGGAAATTAAAATGTGATATGTGAAATAATTACTATATATTTATAATTATATATATATTTATTTATTTATTAGATCCATCATTTTACCCAACCCTGAGAGTTGGTAATGGAGAAATGAATTACATAGTTCTCATGGAGGTAATCCACCATACACATAAATGATGATTTAATAACCCATTTGATGCATGTGGGTAGGGTTTAGTGTAATTTAATTTTCATAAAAACATATCAGTATATTTATGATATTGATTTTATTAAATCATAATGTATTTATAACAATTTAAGGAGGTGACAGAATAAATAAATAAAAATTCTCATTGAATAATGTTACATATTCATCAAGTATCCTCCTTAGGCTTAATACCAGATGCATATAAGGTTGGATTCATGAAAAAGTTAAAGATTCTAGGACAATAGGAGGGGTTTTCTAAAAGGATTTGGGAATTCCATTTCTAAACAAAAATGGTTTTATTTTTTAATAATAGAGGATAAGAGGTGGCCTTTTATAAGTGATGTTAGTGGAAGACATGTGATTTCTGAAAAAAAAAACGGTGTACCTACATTTGTAACATTATACATGGGCCCAAAATGGTGTTTCCTCAATAATTATACATAATAAGGTATATATTTGGCCAGAAAATTTATTTTAGACTATTTTTAGTTCAATTTAACCCTAATCATTTAGTTTAACATCATGGTAAACCCATTTCCACCTTAACTAGGGAAAACAATTATTACTATTATTACTATTCATTATAGTAAAAAATTAAGTAGAACTCTTTAGAAAATATAACATATCCTGAAACTAATTATGAAATAAATTTTTCCAATTTATATTCAATTAAGTGAAAAAAAATATTTTAAAATTAATATCACAAGTGCGTTGAGAATGAGGGTTTTCAAATAGAAAACTGTCAAAGGTTTATGATGTTTTATTTCCAAATTAAATATGAAAATGATTACAATGACCTATATTGAATTAATAGAAATATAATTTAAATTTTTTTTACTTTTAAATATATTCCAAATATAATTTAACTTTATAAATAATTAAAATGAAATTGTAATTTTTAATTTAAATTCAGTTTTTTTCACTATTCTTCAAAAATGAAACATTTTAGAAAAACCCAAAATTTAATCTATGATAATATTGATATTATAATTTATAAAATTAAGGAATTTTTTTATAAAGAAAATACAAATGTGGTAATAATGAATTTTAAATTATGTATTTAAATAATGACTAAATCGTATTTTCGAAAAAAATAGTTTTTTAGAAAAAATTTCTTTTTCATTTAAATGATTCCCATTTCATTAAAAATATATAGAAAACCAATTTTTTTAATTTAGTTATTACTATTCATACCCAAAAATTTTACAACATAGTTATAAATATATACTATATTATGGTTCAAATTGACTCAGGGTTTTGTGTTCCACAATCTATCAATGAGATTAAATTTAAAGTTATATATATTGTTTGGTTTTTTAAGCTGGGGGTTGTGTGAATCAAATTATATTTAATAAAATTTATTTATTTTATAATTTTAGGATTTCATAGATGGGAAATTAAAGTAGTCATTATATCTAAAAAAAGGACTAGAATATTGATGATCAACTTTTTTGTGTACTTTTGGGATAGCAAGATGATGATAAATAGGGATCAAACCATAGTTCCATCAGGAAATGATCTCTAACGATGATCGCAACACATTTCTAATTGAAATAAGAAGAGATTACATTTTGATATATATTTTCTTAAATTAAATTTCATAATATTCATGGGTTCTAAGATGGTAGGGATTATGATGATGATGATTTCATGAGTTCTATCACAATATAAAAACATTTAAGTGCCATCTCTTTTTGGGTTTCGATGTGAACTCGATACAAAAAATGAAATTTATAACCTAAATACACTTTTATTCAGTGATTGAATATATGTTCTATTGATTCATGGTAGGTGATTTTGTCACTTTCCATCAATGTGGAAAAACAATAGGGTTTTGATAAATTTTAATTGAATAATTACATGTATAATAATTCATGAATTTATCTATAATAATTTTTAAATGTTTTAAACAATTAATATTATTATTCCATAAATTTCAATTAGTAATTCATATAGAGTATATATAAATTAATCTAAGGAGTTTTCCATGTATTACATGTGTTTGATAAAATTTCCAGTGATTATATTTACCAAATTACTAATGATATATCATGGAATAATTTCATATTATTTATGAATGTTGAATTGACAACATTTTCCTATGAAAAAATATTCTGTAGCACATATGATTTAGTTTTGTATAAGTTTCTCTGAAAAACAATATAATAATTATATATGAATCTCTTCTTATTTTCTAAAAAAAATCAATGGGTGTGATTTATTAAAATTTATAAAAATGGATATTTGAATACTACTGATATTTTTAATGACTAATAGATTTTATGTCATGGTGTAAAGTGTAATATTTTTCCATCACATCGAAATGGTTATGCCATAATTTTGGATTCTATTTTTAAAAATATTTGATTTAATTTAGGTTATTATAATAAAATTTGTGGGTCTATTGTTTTGAAATATTAATGTGCTGTGATATTTTGTTATATAAATTTTAGTATCTAATAATTTTATGAAATATTGTTGATGTGTTCAAATTGGTATTATCGGTCAGTATTTGGAATTATGGAAACTTTATTGGAATACCTTGAGCACATTAGAGGGACTCTAATGAAATTTATAGATATAATATAAGATTATACACAACCCTGATTTTCCAGGTAGTTTAGATTTTATTTATTTTATGATGGAGTATTTTGGGATCGCTTTCTAATTAGATTCATTTTCGAATTCTCACTAATTATGAATATTCACTGAGTAATGAATTCCAAACTATTTTCCCCTTATATACATATAGGTGGATGAGGAATGTTAATTTTCATGTTTTATAATAGGATCCGAGAATTTCTATAAAATAGACTCATTGGTAGTTTCCCACGACTCCTTGATATGAATTATTTTATAGAAATGTTTCCCATTTATACTTTGATTATGAAAATAAATCATATTGATACAAATTTCATAATTTTATTACATTCACATTAAAAGGATAAATGTAAAAATTATCATAATTTTTCATGGAAATGAAAATTAAAATTTTTACATATATGTCGAACTATGATGCATGGAGATTCAAAGGAATTGGAATGAATTGAATATTAGCGATTTCATACTAGCCTTTCACTTATACTCTATGTATAGACTGTAGTGTGTGTGTAACTATATAGTCTTTTAGTTTCATTTTATATATAATGTATGTTCCTATTTCTTTAAAATTGAACCATGGCATTAGTTAAAGAATAATAGAGGAGGTGGAATTTAATGTTTTTGAGTTCCATATAGGGAATATAAAACTATTGTGTTCTAATCCTGCATTTTCATATATTATGGCTATATTGATGTTTTTTATATTCTAATTTCTATATAGTACCATGTAAAATTGTTTTCTAGTTGTGTTAGTAGACTAATCCATATTTTGTTTCATTCATTTATCATTAAATGATTATGGTTAGATCATTCATTCATTTCTAGTTTATAGTGTTTCATGTTATGTATGATTTTGGGGAATCTAGCATTATTGGTTACATTATTCTCAATTTCTATAAATTGTTTTCACATTTCTCATCATGTGAGAATAAAATAGAATGTTAAGGGTTTAAGAGACAACATTTTTTTGTGGTCTTATTGATACACCAATTACATTATATTTCTCAGGATTATTCTTTTTCACCCATGTTGTATGTTTAATTCTCTTTTATATATCTCCCTAATCATATCTATGATAGGTTAGAAGATCAAATTATTCATAAAAAAGAAAATAAAACTTCATTGGAAAATTATAATTTATACACTTTTTTAATCTCTAAAACAAAATGATTTCACTACTCAACAAAAACATTCCTTGTTATTTTTATTTAGAAACAAAAATCTTTGATATGAAATCCCTTAAATTAAAATAAATATCAATTAATCATAAATTTTGATTTTAATTTATAGGTTCATTTCTCATATGTATTACTTTATTATAATTAACATACTAATTCAACATTGTAATGGAACATACTTAAATTTAATGACTTATTGTAACTTAGAAAATACCCCATATTGTTGATTAAATTTCATGTATTATTCTGTAACCCTACCTTACATAATTTCACAAAATTTTATATTATCAATTTTTATATAATATTTCATCCTTATCTTTTAGTAAATTATCCATTGTGTAAGTAATAGGCACAAAAACCTTGAAAATAATTTTTAGTTATATTCTAATCTAGTGTAATTTTATTCTTTATGAATTTAATTATCAATTTCATATTTCATATTTTGTTAATATTAACATTCATACTTAGTTATAATTTTATATTTTAGTTTTAGTTCATTTAGTTTTTAAAGTGTTTTATTTTCATATTTTATAGTTTAATAAATTTAAATCCCAAATTTTCTTAAGAATGAGGTGACCAAATATTTTTAAATGAAAAAAACCATGGAGTTTTATAGGAGATTTATTAAGAGGAAACCAGAATGAACAAAATAGGTAAAATATTCAAATCTTGAACCATGTTTAAAAGACTTGATGGCATATAATAATTTAAGAAAAAAATATATTATAATAAATAAATATAAAATCATTTCATGGTATTTTCATTCACTCTAGGGTTTTCATCAGATAAATAATCTACAAATTTAGTAGGGTATGGATCAAGAAAGAGTGATATATTTACACAAAAAATTAACAAGGAATTGATAATTCTATTGAGCACAAGGTTTTTTAAATTTGTAAATAATAAAACATTATTTTAATTTTTCATTTAAAAACATGATTATTTCTTAATTTTATAATACATGAATGTGTTGAAGTATTTATAGTGATAATTATAATAAATGGTGACTGAATAATCATGATATCCTATTTTTTGTTGAAAATAATTTTGTATTCATGTAATCATTCTGTATTTTTCTAAAATTTTCCTCTTTTATTAATCATAATGAAAATTTTGGAAATAATGAATTGTATATTAATTAATTTCTTGATTTGATTATTTATCATGTCATGAGATCAGATTATCTAAAAAATAATTTTTGAAGATATTTTATTACATAATGATTTTATCAACAAGAATAAATCAAAACATTATTTTTCATAATTGAAGAGAAAATACTCAAACACATAATTTTTTAGCCCTTGTTTTGAAATAATACTATTCATTAAGATATTAGAATTATTATTATTTCATAATAATGGAATTATGATTCGCTGAATTAATTTATTCTTAAATATTACTCATCATTTTTAATTTAAACATATGATAACTAATTTTTCAAAACATTTTGAATAAATATACTATTATTAAAACAATGATTTACATTATGGAATTGAAATTAAAAAAATACATACAAAGTGTTTGTAGATTTATAATGAGAATGGTTTTGTTATGAATTTATAATATTTTATTATACACGTGTTATTAAAAATAATTTTAAATGATATTTTTTGGTTCTTTTTCATTGTAACTATATGAAGTAAGATGAATATGAGGTTTATTAAATTATGAAAAAACCATTACATTGGATATTATTTTTTATTTTTTTACATTCTATTTTCTCCTTCAATGATTTTAATGATATACCATCATTGATGAATTAAAATTAAAATTTAGAAAATATTTGTGAATTTTTAAAGGATTTTTTCACAAAGATCATGAGATAGGAAAATGTTTCATGATAAAAAATATAAAGGTGAAAATTTTATTTCTAATAATATTTAAGAAATAAAGCATGTATTTTAAATAAGATATTTGATGTATGGATTACATATTAATGTTTTCAGTCTAGTTTTGGGGAATAATAATGCATCTTAATCCCCCCCTATACTAAAAAAACCTATGGGATAATGATGTAAATTATACAAATTTTTTTAATTTAATTTACCTTGTTAAACCACCACAACTAGATCCAACTACAAACATTTTAAATTGTTTTATATTTTTTAAAACACATCTATTTAATGGTGTCATTTGTGATGTGTTAAGTATAATGAATTTTTTTCTCTTGATCCATTTATGAATATTTGAGTCCAAGGGTCTCAATGGAATGTGTTGTTCTATTTTACATTATCATTATCCACCTATTTAATTTTATTTTAGGTTATGAAATGTATAGTTAGGAACCACCAATATAATATCATGTAGGAGGTTAAAAATGTGAGACAACCTTTATTTTATCTTACATTGGATAATTGGGCCATGTAAACTTTTGTTTCATTATAGTAAGGATACATCTGGATGGATCTATGAAGGTTGGATATGATTTCTAGGGATTTTCTAAGGGTTTTTATAAAATAATTATTTTTATATAATTTATTAACTAATTTCAATTATATTTTAATGGAATGTGTTTTAGTATGGTTTTGGGAAATCATTATAAAAGTGTTCTATATTCATTAGTATTATTTAGGTCTTGGCTACATTGATATTAATTTATAAATAGTGTTTTATCTCTCCCTCTCATAGATTTTCATTTTCTTGAATTACCATATAGATTTATGTCATACATTTCAAGAGACCTGGAGGTTTTTAATGATCCTACAATTATAAATGATCATGTGGTGACCCATTAGTTCTACTTGAGTATATATTCAGGAAAAATCAATAAAATAGACATATTGTAGGAATCTCTAATCATCTATTAATCCCTTATCATATAATATAATTTTTATTAAACGTGTTTTTTCCTTAAAGAATATCTATTATAAATCTATATCAGTCTATATGTTAATTTATCCTTATTAGAAGTTATTTTTTTTATTAGTTTATCATTTTCAATATCCACTTCCAGAATATTTCTCTAAATACCATATTTCCTATCATTTTCTAAATGAGTTAAATCCATCATTCAACGGGATGATGGGTGGGAGAATTCTTCTTTCTGGCAGAGGCATGGTGCATTGAAGATTATATTGGTTAGAGATATTGAGTGTAATAATATAGCACTACGTAGTATCCTATTATAGTATTAATTTTTTTTAAAGGTTGGGGCCGAAGCCTCATTTTTATTAATAAAGCAAAGCAAAGACCTCTTTTAACTGGGTAGAGGGAGACCCATAACATATCCCGAAGGCCCAGTGGGCTTGTAGCCCATTACATTGCCTGTAGGCCCAAAGTTTTGGCCAAATTCCTATTATGTGAATAGTAATCTGGCAGCTACAGTACCCGCTACAGTACCGCCTCCACTACAGTGCCCTCCCGCCGCTACAGTTCCCGCCGATCAAAAGTACTGCCGCTGCAATAGTACCCGCTACAATACCCACTACAGTACTGCTACAGTACCTACGCCCAATGGGTTTTGAACCCCCTTTTTCATGTAGTATTACAGGGTACTTACCACTAAGCCAAACCCCAACCACATCCTATTATAGTAATAAATGTCTTATCAAAAAACAATATAGAGGTTGTATGAATATCCCTTAACGGTGAAACTCTATACTACATTGTATCCAAGCATTTTTAGTGGTGTATGTATGGGGAGTAAATATTATACAGGGAATTAAATTATTTAATCTATCCTATATGAGGATTCCTATAGTTTTTAGTTCTTAATATGGAGTGATGGATACTATTATTTCATGAATTTATGTATTGTAGAAGAGTTAGGGTGAATATAACTACTGGTTAAAACATGAGGTTTTTCTATTATAGCATGAGACCAATGGATCATGCGTCGTGGCCGAAAAATAACGCTCGTGATTTTTTGTATTGTGCTGTATAGTGAATGATCAGGGACATGTAACACATAATAATTTCACTATGTATTTTTCCATAAATTAAAAATATATGTTGAATAGATTCTATCACATTCCACCAAAAAACTAAACGAAAACAAAATACATTTTCGTGATAGAAAATGTCAAAATGAATGTTATAAATAAATGGATAATTAGAATGTAATATGACACTTCAAAAATAAATTTTTAAGAGGAATAAAAAACGTATAAATAAAAATAATTAATAAATAAATTCATTATCCTTACAGGATTCCATAGATATCATCATATTGATTATAAATATTTAAATTAGAATGGCTTTAGTAACATTGTGGACATGTCATGAAAGATGTATTTGACTAGAATGACTAATATTAGTAATTATGTATGGTTGTACATAGGATTGAAGTCAAACACCCATCCACACACATATATATATATATGTGTGTGTGGGTGTATATGTGTGCGTGTTCATTGAAAATATAACCGTTGGATATATTGTTGTTAGAAACATGGTCATTATATATATCTGCATTCAGAATACATTCATAAAAAATATCTATCGATCTTTTTAATTGAAACTAATGTATTTATAGAAATAAAAATAAAGATGATATTTAATAAAAATATTTTATTATAAAATATATATATTTATATTATTCATAACATATTATTATAAATAATATTAATTAATGACTTTATAAAATTATAAAATTTGAAGAATGATTTAAATTATAACAGTTTGATAAAATTAATTCCTTTGAATATGAATAATTAATATTAACGGTATTTAGATAAAATTATTTAATGATAAAAATGATATTTTTCAATGAATTATTTTTTAATTATTGAGAATATTTATCATAAAAAAATAAAATGATCAATTTTGATGGATTATTATAAAATTAAAGTTAAATAAATATGACAGTTTATTAATAATAATTTAATTTTTAATTCATATGAAATATTATTAAGAAAACATGATGATTAAATCAATTATTTTCAGTAAAAAATGTATTCTTTAATTATTTTCCCTATTGTTTTTGAAGAAAAATTTCCCTTATTTACAAGTTGAATTACATTGAATGTTATGTAAATTTTCAATTAGAATTTTGAAATTAGGCATGAAAGTTAATTTAATGTTTGTGCATACTTATAATCATCAAGGTAAAAAATGAGTTTCCACGACGAAAGAAGAAAATGATCAATAATGGGTGAAAAAGGTGAAAAAGACATAAAATATCATAAAACCGTATACATAAAGGCATGGATAAGGTATTTCACAAACAAAGCATATCACAAATAAACATATTTTCTATTTTTTATTTAAATTCTTTTAAAATTACATTCTTACACATCAAGGAGTGAATACTTACGGAAATGAAACTGAAAAAGAACCTATAAAGGGACCTCTCTTCTATGCCCCCAAACCACTCGAACCATTTTTTTTATTTTTAATATATTCCCTTTAACCATATCATATATCACTCATACATATTTTATAGTATCTGATTCGATGATGGAAAATAGAATCCTTCATTCCATTGCACCCCATGTTAAGAAAAAGAGAATTTATCAAGTAGTTATCTAAGTTATTATCTATATTTTCCTCTATTTTTCTATATACTAACTTTCTAAACCTTATTCCCAACTATAATGATAATATATTCAAATAATTATACATCTGATAAGATGAAATTACTGTTACATGACTCTAAACTCTTTCTCATTTTCTATTGTTGAATTTTTTTTGTTTGATATGGTTCATCCACCTATATGAATGATGGCATACAAATATCATCATCTTGAACATGAATAATTATTAAATCCTCCTTACTACTATTATACGATATAAATGATTAATATATATGATGTGACAACCGAGATTCAACTATCAAAAAGATAACATTTTATCTTAGTAGAACTATACTAAAATTCACAATTTAATATTTCATCAAAAAAAATCGAATTTTATAGGATAAATATTGATTTTTGACTTGCGATGTCCAAATAAGTATAGAATGATTTTTTAAATTATCCTTTAGAAATATTCTTTTATGAATAATTATAATGTATAATTTAGATAATCATGATTTTATTTAAAATAATGTGTTATAATATGTATAATTAAACTTATATTGATAACCAATTTGATAGAAATGAATACAAGATCATTTGGAGATAGAAAGGAATATTTTTCTGAAAACTATTTTTTAATGAATAATGTTTTTCAATTTTTATTAAGTAAAAAAATTAAAAATTAATAATAATTTAAATTAAATTTATAGATTATATATCATTATATATGAATTTAAATTCATGTATTGATTATTTATATTAATATAATTTATATTAGATCATTTATGCATGAAGAAACACATTTTTTTAAGAAAACCCATTTTTATCCCATTTTGGATTTTTATTTTTAAATTCATCCATACAACAAATTGAAATTGAATTTAATAAAATTTATTCCATATTTTAAATCATTATCACCAAATTTTGTATATATGTCCCCTTTTATCTATTATTAATTATAACCACGATCAAATATATCATCTAAGTGATGGAGAAAATGGGGAAAACAAGGCTAAAATTATACTATAAAGATTCAAAATAATCAATAAATGTTCTGATATTAAATTTGATGAGATTAATTTTACCTCCCTTTTCATTCATTCTAAAATATGAAATTTTAGTTCCATTTATTTTTTAAAAAGACCATTATATTATTTTAAGTAAAGTAATACCCCGAAATGTTAATTTCATTCTTTTAATTTATCATATATGTTCACATAGGGATATAAAGATGTTATGAATGAATATATAAGTAAATTTTAGAAATTTTTAAATTAATTTCTTGTCTTTAATTTATTTTGAATTTATTTGGGATTGTATAATTGACTTATTTCTTACTCAATGCTGACTAAGTTCTTGTCGAACTAAAAGAAAATGAAAAATAAATAATTTTAGAAATATAAAATATAATATTGTATTGATGAATTATGGAATCACAAAACATTTATGGTTAATGATAATGTATAATTGATGTTTAAATAATTTATATTTTCATTCCATTCATGAATTTATTCCACTAAATTCCAAATATATGAAAAGTTTATAAATCCACGTTAATGGTATTTTATGTTAAATAAAATGATATTAATTGATTTAAAAATCATGAAATATGATAATAAGATATGGTATGGTATAAAATATCATCACTAAAACATTGACACAATTTTTGTATTATATAAAAATCTATAACTCTTTCAGAATGAAAATATTTTTACTAAAGTCGAGGTTAAAATTGGTTTAAAAGGGGATAGACCAAACTAATAAGGATTACAATACCATATAAACCTAGTCAAAAATTATTGTTTGAAAGGATTCTAAGAAAAACCTATCTTAGATTTGAAATTATCAATACTTCGTGACACTTTTACATGAAAAAGACTTATTAAATTTTAATATTTTAATTAATTCCATGCATATCATTTACTTAAATATAAAAGGAGATGAACTCTAATATATTCTTGAAACCATATTTATTAACCCATTTTAACCTTAACTAGTCATAATCACTCCTAAAAATCCATTTAAATTATCTAGAGGGATTCTTATTCTCAAAATAACTACACTAGGGTCATGATGTGAATATATAATAGAGGTTTCACATTGAATAGTTAAGTATATTAAGAAACACTTTTCCTGTTCATTTCTTTATATATGCCCGCTTAATATTCTATTAAAATACTCAAATAATACCACATGTTTCATCATCTTACATTAATGTAATTAGGTATATGGAATTACCTATTTTATAATACTCATTAATATAATGGGTAATTGAAACATCACTTATGTGTATATGAAGTGTATCGGCTCACGAGTCGTTGTATTTTATTCTTTATTTTTCATTATTAATTTTTATAACATTAATATCATTCTAGATAAATTGAAACTATAGCCTATGAATAATAACAAAAACATTCATGATGTAACATGCATGAGAAAAATAAACAATTAACAACCAATGGTTTATTTTAATAATAATTTGTAATTAATGGGAAATGAGAATATATATCAATTATGATGAATATTAATATGTTTAAAGTATAAATTAATAAAAATTTGTAACTATTGAAATAAATGTTATAAAATATTTGTAAGATGCTGAACTTTTTGTATTGTTTTGGCTCATGTGTATGTATGCTTTTACCCTACTTTATTATATCTTTTTTGGGTTAACCTTTGGGGTTTTTTGTTGAAATTGGAGAATTTTGGGAAGAAGTGGAGAAGTGCACAGTTGGCGCATGGTTTTTCCAAACCATGCCCATAGGCCAAAAATCATGTAAACGCAAATAGAAGGTATTTTAACAGTTGTGACATGGTTATCTCAAATCATGCACCCTCCTAGAAATAAACATGTGCCCCTTTGGAGAAAGCTCATGGTTAGGGAAAACTGTGCACCCCATACTCGAAACTGTTCACATGAAACATTAAACCCCCAAAAAATCATTACAATTTTTTCAACCCCCATGATAATTCCTTAAACATTGTATCACAACCGTAAACCAATTTCTATCATTTTTGGAGTACTCTAAGAAAATTAAAAGTCCCTTTAACTTCCACTCATGAGGAATAGAGGATTTTTTGACATATCTTAACTTCTTCTGCTAAGAGTTTATCATCTCGTATGGTTTTCTCCCTCTCTCTTTCCATTCTTGAATCCTTTCAAGGGTTTTATTCCTTTAATGGTATTGGGTTTAGTTCTAGGTTTTATGGATCTTGGTTTTTTGATCTTTGATCTAGGTTTTGGATCTAGATCTTGATCTTTATTGTGATCTTAGTTGTTCCACTTCTTATTGGGTAATGTTTCCAATGGAGATAATTCATCATCAATCATGTGGTTGGTGGACTATTTATAAATACCCAAATTTATTTTTTCAACCACATGTATTTAATTTTGAAATTTTTATCAATTTTATCTTGAATTTTATTAATTACTCAGTTAATTAATTAATTAATTAATGGATTGTGAGATAAATTATTTGTGGGGTTGTGGAATAGGACAATTGGGGGAATTTTTAAATTAGACAGGTGATGGAATTGTTTAATTTATTGAATAATTGAAATTAATTGGTTGGTTGGATTAAAAAAAATGGGTTAATGATTTATATGATTAAAAGTTATAAATTGTTTAATGAGGAATTGCTCATATAATTTCCATGTGACTAAAAGTGAAGAAATATGGCTGATTTGATAATTGATATATGAGATATTGTGATATTTATGAAATTATTATTGATATGAATTAAAAATAAATATAGAATTTAACCCCATGTTACACTCCATTGTGATTCATTGTTTAAATAGTTTATACTTCGACATGGAAAAAATAATGTATTAGTGGTTTGGGGGTAATCATGAACCACAATAAAATATTTGGTTAATTAAAAAACAATTGAAATGTTCAAATTCTTATTTTTTCACTGGTAAATTATTATTTAAACAACTACATACACTATTACAGACATGATATTGTTTTAGACACCATTGTTGGTGGCCTACTGAGTTGTACTCACACCCTTCTCAGGATGCCTGATCGGTACATGAATAAAATTTGTTCTTATATGGGAGGATAATGGAAAAGTACCTATGTTGTATGGGTGATATGGAATGGGGGATGGATGAGGGAACTATACATGGTACTGGGAACCTCATAGGAGTTGTCATAGTCTTTATTTTGGGGTTTTCTTTTGAAACCTGATGTGTATTTGGAATGTCATATATACTATATTATTTTTGAATATTTTATTATTATTATGATCATCATGTGATATTGGTATTATTCTGGTTATGGTGATATCTTTTATCCATCATTTACTTATTTCCATTTTTGGGATGATTATATAAAGAGATTATAGTTTTCCCAAGATCGATATTAGACCCTTGCTACTAGTTTCCAACCTCTAGTATATGAGGATGTGCGCTTGAGGTCATGAAACCAACTAACTCTTGGTAGTGGTGTGTGGCACTTGGTTCAGGACATTACAATGTGGTGTCAAAGGTGTTTTTATCTTTCTTTTTCTTTTTTCACACAACATGGGAATGGTAGAAAAGAAACTATGAGGATTCGGGCTTCAGAAATTATACTCTGCACGTAATTAGGTAACCAATTTATGGGGGAATGTCCAAGTACCAAAGGTGGGACTATTGTTATTATTTTCTATCATTATAGTTAAACTTTATTTCACCAAGGGTGATGCACTTATTGTGTGGAGTTATTATTGTTTCTATGATTTTATGAGATTTGACTCATATCCCGATATTTCCTAAGATTTTATTACGCATGAATCATTATAGGACCTAAGGAATTATTGTGATATGCATCATTTTTAGACAGGCATGGGAAAATGGTTTTTGGGTAAGTTATTGAAATTGAAATGTTTTTTCCATTATTATTATATTAAATTAAAAAGACGCTAAATATGGAATTGAATGATTTGGAATTATTTAAGATATGTAAAATTGGTTTCTAATGAGAATCTTGAATAATAAAATTGTTTTTGCCCTTTGTTAACCATGAAATATATATTGGATGGTTAATGTTAGTGATAGTCCCTCAGTTTTGACCATGTGGTAGGATTTAGGGTTTGGATTTTATGAAATTATGTGAATCCCCATATTATTTTAATGTTGAGAAATATTTCCTAAGTCACGTGTTTGGAATTTTATAAATACGCCTCCTTGATTTAGCTTGATGATATGAAAATAGGAGGACATTGCTAGAAATGTTCCTCCAGTGGTGGAACTCGAGGAACCAATATTGCCAAGTGAGGGAGAGAAGGATATGTTCCGTGAGAAATTTCCTTACTTTATACAGTTCATGGATGGAGACCCAGGGACAGATTTCAAAAGCTTGATTCATATGACATTGGAGTTTTATTTATACCACCCTATAACTTTCACTATAGAGGGTGGACCTGAGGAAGCTGAGCTCTAGATTGAGTCCATCCAAACTACACTTAGACACTTAGTGACTCCCAGTGATAATAGAATCAAATTGGATGCTTATATGTTACGTGGTTAGGTGAAGAGTTGGTGGGACATCCTGAATGTATATGGGAAGCTAGAGAATTTGGAATGTAAAGACTTTGAGGATATGTTCATAGAGAAGTTTCACCCAAAGATACTAAGATATGAGAGGGAAGCTGAGTTAATGTGGTTGTCCTAAGGAATAATTTTCTTATAAGAATATTTTGGATGCTTTAAATATTTTTAGTAATTTTCTCTCCATTGATAGGATATAATGGTACTAAAAAAAATGGTTTTAGGATGGGCTTAACTGCAAGATTAAGTCCCATGTTAATACCTTTTGAGTGGAAATGTTTTCTTAAGTAGTAAATCAGGCTATCAATTATATAGGGAACCTAAAGGTGGATTTTGGTGGAGGATATATTGTTTCTACTGGATGGTTGGGTGGTATGAATTTTTTGATAAGAAATCCTTGATATGAAAATCTTGATCTGAGTAGTGGAAAGAAGAGTTCCTAGGGTGAATGATTAGTTACAGAGGATCTAACTTGGATAACCTATCACTATTGTTGAAGGTTAGGACAAATTCATTGATTGTGACCGTAACCATTGATAGAGTTTCAATACTATGGAAGGATAGGACATCTACATAGGTTTTACAATAATCCACTTCAGATAGCTAATTATGGAGGATCTAAGAAGAATCTGAGTGCAGGGAGGGGGTCTTCAACCCCATATCTGTATAAAAGTTTGAGTTCTACAAGTCATGGAATTCGAGGCACTAGATGAGGTGATTCTAGGAATGATCACCTGAATATTTAGTGTTTTCCATCTCAAGGAGGATCAGACTACATCACAAGAAAGAGGGGAAAGATAGTTTCAGGCAGTTCATCTTATACTTGTGGATAGAAAGGTTGTCCCATAAATAGTTTTAGGAACTATTCTTGTAGCTTATAAAATGTATAATACCTTATTTAATACAACTGGATCTCATTATTTAATATCTACACAACTTATTAATGATTTTATCTAGGTGGTGGAGTCCCGGAGTTGTGTTATTACGATCGACGCAACATTGGGAGTACAGTCAAGATACATATTTTTTTGTAAGGGGGTATTCCCTCAAGGTTGGGGAGTTTCATTTCAGTTGGGATCTTTACCTTCTAGATATTTCAGGATTTAATTTAATTATCTGTATGGATTGGTTAATATAATAATGATCCCACATTGATTTTTACCTAAGGATATAGAGTTTTAAATCTCATGAGGGTGAAAATTATATTCACCATGGAGAGTGTGATATCATAGTGGGCTATGCCGGGTAAATTAACCATATCCTAGGGGAGATTATGGAAAAGGTTTCAAGTCTGTTACTGGAAGAGGATGGTTTCTAGAAGGATTTATTTCCACTCATAGTGGATTGGTTCTAGGACGTTATTCTAGATGAATTCCCAAGGTTTCCACCCGAAATAGATGGGAAATTTACAACTGATCTCCTTCCAATGGATGATCTATTTTCTATTCCACTATACATAATGGAACCAACAGAGATTCAAGAGCTTAATACTGAACATGAATATTTGATAGATAAATGGATTATCCATCAGATTATGTCTCCTTGGGGTTCTCCAATCTTGTTTGTAAAGATGGATGATAAAAACATGCACTTGTGTGTTAATTACCAGATGTTAAATAGGATTAATGTGATGAAACTGTATCCACTTCCACATATCAATGATCTATTTGACCAGTTGAGGCGATCTTGTGTTTCATCCAAGATCTATTGGAGATTTGGGTATCATCAATTGAGAGTTAAACCTTATGACATACCTCAAAATTATTTTAGAAACAGATATGGTTGAGTTCATCATGATTTCATTTGGGTTGATCAATGATCCAGTAGTGTTTATGTCCTTGATTTGATAAATCTTTCACCCATACCAAGATCAGTTTGAGGTAGTGTTTATAGATGATATCATGGTCTACTCAAATACTTTCGGTGATCATTCTCAATATCTTGATATCATTCTGAGTACACTGAGGGAGCATTGGATAAATTCCAAGGTATCTAAGTGTAAATTTTTTATTGACTTGGTACACTTAATTGGTCACATCATCTTATATGAACGTGTGTCAATAGACTCATATAAGGTTTGAGTAGTTCATTCATGGGAGAAGCTTAAGGATTTATAGGATATTAAATATTCTCTAAGGATACAGGGTTATTATAAGAGGTTCATCCGTAACTTTTCCTGATTGGTAGCACCACTTATAGGATTGAACCAGAAGATACTGTGGTTTTAATGGTCTAGATCATGTGATAATTCCATCCAGGATTTGAATAATCATTTGAAAACAACACCAATATTGATACTACCCTACCCAGGTGAGGAGTATAATGTGTTTTATGATTATTATTGGATTCGTCTTGGAGTAGTGTTGATGCATGAATATTTAGTTGTGTCATATGGGTCTCAATGTTTGAGGCCACATGAACGGAACTACCCTAAACACGATCTCGAATTAACTGAAGTGTCTTGAACTTGGAAATGTTGGCAGCATTATCTTTTGGAAAAAAATTTCATTATATACACTAATCATAACATCATTAAGTATATATATTTAAAAATTATACATGAATCTTAATTAGTGTATATGGGTTGATTATATATAGTCATTTGATTTTGAGATAGCATATATGCCAAGAAAGGTAATCATTATTGAAGACGATCTAACCTGGAAAACTCAGGCTTTAGATGTTAATGAGTCTAGCATTGAGTTGAAGGTGATTTATTTCCTAGAAGAGATTCATGTTGTGATTTAGGTGGATCATGAGAAGATTAATATCATACTGGTTTTATTATATTATACACATTTTATTCATATCATGGAAAGTTAGTATCCATATCCGAAATGTTTATCCTTGAGAGAAATCCTTGGAGGTGGGTAGCCACCTTAAGACTTGACAGTAGATGAGTATGAAATATTCTATGTCATGAATTGTGTTGTTGTTCCTATATGTATGTGCGAGGAGTTGGTGAATTATTTTTAATAATTAAAGTTGGTGTATAATCTAATATAAAACAAAATTTTCATGACCTACACTTACAGTGTTGGTAGACGGGAATTAAAAAAGATATTTCAGGGTTCATGACATGATTCATCACTTGTAAACAGGTGAATGCCAATATGCAAGGACATGGTTGTTTACTATTGTATTTTACAATTTTATAATGGAAGTGAGAAAAAATTATTATGGAATTTTTAGTGGATATCTCAAGGATGCCTCAAAAGAATGATTAAATTTGGGTGATTGTAGATCAACATATGAATGTAGTAGATTTATTGCCTACTAAGGAAACATTCTCAGTGGACCAGTTTGGAGATATATATGTTTGAAATATATTCTATCTATATAGGATTCCATAGAGTATAGTTTCAGACTATGACTCAGTTTTACATTGTGATTCTAGAAAGGGTTATATAAAGTTCTTTGTACCTATGTTTTTCTGAGTATGACTTTATACCCATAGATAGATGGGCAGTTAGAGCGTACTATATAGGTTTTAAAGGATATGATATGAGCATGTGTTCTTGACTTCAGTGGTTCTTGGGAGAATCCATTAGCACTCATTGTGTTTTCCAATAACATTAGTTATCAAGAAATTAAATATATGTCACTATATGAGCCTCTTTATGTTAGGTTAGGTAGATCACCCTTATGTTGGATGGAAGAAGGTGAGTCGGAGTTTTTTGGATTAAGTGTCATGTAGGTGATGTGAGAGTAGATTCAATTAATTCTAAAACATATGGATATGGATTAGAGTAGATATAGGTGGTATTTAAATATATGTCGATGACCCCTATATTTTATATGTGGTGATCATGTTTTCGTTCGGGTGTGGCCTGGATTTGGTCACCATATGATTTAGAGATAGAGTAAGTTAGCACATAGGTTTGTGAGACAATTTTCATTTGTGGAGAGAATTAGGCTCATGGAATACCTAATAGATCTTCTATATAGGTATAGTGTTATAAATAGTGTTTTTCATGCCCCAAAACTTTAGGGGTATCAACCTAACCCTTCTCATGTGATCAATGTGGATTTTGTTGAGCTTGATATCGATACGTCCTTTGAGGGGAATCTAATACATGTTGTGGATCATAGTTAGAATATGTTGGGGGGGGGGATTACCATGATAATAGTTTGTATATTTTTTTAACATGGTCATTATTTGGAGGAAACATTTGAGAGAGAATAAGATATACATGCTTAGTGGCTTGATATTTTTATCTCCAAATCTTAGATATTCTTGGGAGTATAGATCAATAATGAGCTATTATATGATTTACAGATTATTAGATCCAGACCATTTCTCGTGTTATCTCATGATCATGTAGAGGTAATCAATTTCTTTTTTTTAGTATGTCAAGTTTGGGTTATACCTTGGGGTGTTTTTGGATAAAATTGGAGAATTTTGAGATGAAGATGTATATTTCACGGTTGGCACACAATTTTCCTAAACAATGTGCCCAAGACAACAAACTATGTCAGCACAAATAGAAGGGATTCACCTGGTGGGAGAACAATTTATCAAATAGTGTTCCATCTTAGTAGTAACCATGAAACCCCTAGGTGGAGTTGTATAGTTAGGCATACAATTAGGGAAAGAAATGTTTCCCGTACCGGATGCCATGCACACTAAAAATCAAACCCCCAAAAATTTCTTAATCTTTTTCTGAGCCCACATCTTATCTCCCTAGAAAACATATATTAAGAATAAAGAAATTTATTATATTTTTTAGGCTTCTAGATGAATTCAAAGGCCCTCCAAACACTTTCTATGATGAATTGAATGTTCATTGATGAATCTTAACCTCTTTCGGTAGAAGTTTCTCATACAATATAGTTTTTTCTCTATCTCATGTCTTTCTCTCATCCTTTGAAGGGTTGTTTTCTTCTATTAGTAATGGTTATAGTTCTAGGGTTATTGTTCTTTATTATTTTGATCATTTATATGGTTTTTGGATATATATCACATTCTTCATCATGATATTCGTAGGTCGAATTCTAATGTGGGGTTTTTTTAGTTGGTGAGCGTTTGTCATCAATATTAAGGTAGGTGGTCTATTTATCAATTCTAAAATATTGATTTCAATTATGTGTATGTTATTGTGAAATTTATATTGTACCTTTTTAAATTCCATCTTTAATTGGATAAATAAATTAGTTAATTAATTATTTAATGAATTAAGTGATTGGATGATTAATGGGGTAATGGAATTTTGTAATAGATGGAATTATTAAATTGGCCAATTGATGGAATTATTGAATGGATTGATTAATGGGAATAAATGGGTTGTTCTGATTAACTAGAAATTGTTAGTTGTTAATATGATTAAATGTTGAAAAATTGTTTAATGGTGAATTGAATATATTACTTCTTTGTGATTAAAAGTGAAGAAACCTGATTGATTTGATAATTGAAATGGGAGTTTTTAATGAGAATATTTGATGAGATGATTAATGTGGCCTAACCCAAGTTTATATGAAATTATAAAATATGTGAAATTGTGATATATGCGGATTTATGATATACATGTGTGGGACCTATAATGATGCTTCAAAATCCAATATGTGATTGAATGATATATTTAAGTGGGACATGGATTGATTCTTCAAAAGTCCATATTTGATAAAGATAGGTTGTGGGATATGTAATGATGCTTCAAATACCCATGGGGGGCAATACATGGCATTCTAAGCCCAAAATGCTAGCATTTGACTATGGTTCTAAGTATTTGTGACATGAATTGAAATCAAATGGATAATGGAACCCCATATTATAATGAAATGTGATTCCATTTGAGATATTGTTTACAATTTGGAATGGGATGAAGCAGGAATTGGTGGTTTGGGGGACATCATGTACCTAGGTAAATTATGTGGTAGTTAAAGAATAATTGTTATGATAAATTTCTTATTTTATCACTTGTACTATATTATTTTTACAAATTTATATATTGTTATAGACTGTAGATTGTTTTAGACACTATTGTTGGGGGCCTATTGATTTGTACTCACACCCTATTTAGGATTCCTGATCAGTACCTAAAAATAATTCTTGTTTCCAGGAAAGGATAATGGAAGGGTCCCTATGTTAGATGGATGATATGGTATGGATCATGAATGATGGAACCATACATGGTATTGAGACCCTCTTGGGAGTCTTTAGAGTCTTTATTTTTTTTGGGTTTTCTATTTAAAATTGACACTTATTTGGAATTTAATATCTATATATTTAGTTTTGAATATTGTATTTATGTTTTGAATATCATGTGATAATGGTATTATTCTAGTTATGGTTATATATTTTGGTTATTGTTTATTTATTTATGTTGTTTGTTTACTTTGATAAAGATGTTATAGTATCATTATGATCAATATTAGACCCTCTCTGTTATTCATCACCATAGGGAATATGGAGAGATATACTTGATGTTATGAAACATACTATCTTGGGGCACTAGTGTGTGGCACTAGGGTCGGGATGTTACAATCCTAAGATAAGTGGAAACCTGATGTAAAGAGTTTTTTGTCTTAGTTTCAACTTCCTTGAGAAATATTTTGTATTAAGAACCTATTTCCATTTATGTGGTGTATATACCACCCCTGGGATATATTTAACATGAATATTTTTTAATTCAATGTTTTGAATTTTTCAATTCAGATCAACTCCTTTAATGGGTTATAATTTAGAAATTGGCATAGAGGTATGAATTTATATTTACAATCTCATTTTTGGGATTTCTTATATTTATATTATATAAAAATTTTAATATATCCTTTATAAAACAAATATATACTATACTCCCCATATAATGTAAGTTTTTTCAATGTCTTTTACAAACTATTCAACTCATTGGAACATAAATAAGGTGAAGAAAGTTTTAATATAAAATCTAATCTTAATTATCTTCTTGATTGAGATTATTTTTCATCTATATATATATTCTTTAAAAATTATTTTAAAAAATACAATATTATGTTATTAAATAAATTATAAAGAACATAATATGTCATATTTGAATTTATTTACATGGTTTGAAATGATTATTTAAAACATGGTCATTTTTTGCATTATTTTTTAGAATTCAAAATGAATTTTTATTTTCAATGTATATTGCATTAATGTATTTTTACACTGATATAATTTTTTCCCTAATATTCAGATTATTATATAAGATTCATATGGTTTTGAAAAGAAAATTGATTAATGAAAACTTATTTTAATGTTCTTCTTCAACTTTCTTATATTCACAAAAGGAAATTATTATATTAAAAAACATATTTTTCATCTAAATTTAGGGTTATCTTTTATATCCTATTAATTTTTTCATACTCAATTTTCTCTTAAAACATTTTCTTTCATGTAATCATATTTCATTTTACATTATATTTCCCATAAAAATCTAAATTATTTTTTTCATTGGTATTATTTATGCATAAATCATACACCATTTGTTTATACAGTTTGCAATATCCTTAATTATTTCAATGTATGAATTATTTTATGTTTATAAATATCTTTGTCCCATGAATATTGTATCCCTAATATGGGTGTTTTAGAGGTTAGAATATGAGAAATAAGAGGTATTGGGATTACTGTTTAAAGGATATAGGTTAAGGGAGGTGCGATGGATGAAAATGTAATTGGCCAGAATGTAGGGATTCGATATCCAGCTAGTGGTTTTGGTAGTGGGTCTATAGAAAATGCTGAATCCACTGACCCAATAGTTTTCAAGGCAGAAAGCCTCACAATTTTCTAGAACCATCAGCCAGCTGGTGGGATTACATCATCCAACCAACGGTGCAAGAATGTCCTAGGTGGTACTTTGGTATAAGAATATCACATGTGGCTCTTTCTAGTGCACTTACCCACTAGTGGCTTCTCATTAGCTACTTTTTGGTGCCACTAATATATCATTATGCAATGAATGATGGTGTATTGATTAAACCAATCTGGTTTTAATTACACATGGTTTTCCACCTTTATAATGTTCAAATTATATCATTAAACCTCTATTTTGAATAAGATACCTTCACTTTGATGTTTTATCTATCCCATCCATCCCCCTTGGTTCTTCAAGATTAATTTGATCAAGCAATGCTATAATTGTGAGTTTTCTCTAGATCTAAGATAAATTTATCTTCCTTCATTTGAGGCAAGCATGGATATATTATATATCAATGGTTTCATTGATGATATTGTGAAGAATTATTACTTACTTTGAGGATTGGTGATAGATATTGTTTTTTGATTCTATCTCCTGATTGCATTGAGATATCCCATTAATAGTTCATGTATTACAACTATGTTTTTGTGATTCATCATCCAAGAACTCTTCTTGATGGTAAAATTATGGTTAAAATAAAATATATTAATAATCTATTAATATATTCCTAGGGGATTTAATGTGTCAATGGCATATATTTGACTAGATGTTGATCCTTCATGAACAATATACATTTTTAGCTATTCTTTATTATATAGAACATATATAGGATACCATATTTGTGATTCTCATCATTAGTCTATTTTTCTTTTATGGGATGATGTTATGTTGATGATAATTCACAATATATTACAGTATCTTCTAGAATTTAAAAATAACTCACATAATCCTCTATAATCAACAATGGATCTGGTGAATTGACATCCTATTCTTTGAAAATCTAGGAACTTGTTCTCACAATTTGTGTTAATATGGGTAGAGGAGACTCTAGAATTAATCAATACATAATTCCCCCTAAATCCACATGATCGTTTTCTATTATTAGAAATTTATTATAATTGATAGGCTCGTGTGGAATTTAGTTCAAGAATAACTTTCTTGATAAAAAATCTTCTCATGTTATATTTCTAAACCCCCTTATTGAGGAAATCTAAAACTGAGTTGGGAATCCTAAGAATTAGATCTAGTTATTTAGGGTTTGATCCCGATATTTAGTCTCAATTATTTTGAGGATATTTGTATTACATCATTAACAACCATGAGGTATGAAATTCCTTATACTTCATGGCTCCTTTATACACCTGTTATGATTTTGTCAATCTTGTGTTGGTATAGTTTATTAAATATTATTAATAGGGATATCATTTGGGAGTGTGAATGTATCTTATGGTACATATTTATTATTCTTGATTCCATTTTTTTTCTATTTTATCTTTTTGAAATTTTAGATTATGATAACATGTATATGTGTCTGTTACTGCTATTTTCTAATGATTACATTTTTGTTTTCCTTATTATCCCAATAATGTTGTCTATATTTACACACCTTGTAGGTTATTTCATTGGTACTCATGATAGGTATAACATCAGGTATGATTATCCCCTACAGGTGGAGTTCATATAACATGTAGATATAAAAATGGAGAGACTATACATGAGGTAGGGGTATGAACTACTTTTTGTGTTTCCCAAAACCCAAATCCTTGAAGATATTGAGTAGTTTCCCAAAACCCAACTCCCTATGGATGTTGAATATCATGTAAAAATAATTCATTTAGTATGTCAAGTAAATAATTTCCATCATTATGGCTAGTTCTTGATCGAGTACAACAACTTATTCATCTATCATGAATGAAGCTGAAGAAGTTATGAATAGTGATCATGGTTGTAATATTGGAAAATCACTTTTCAAAATTTGATTGTTTATACTTTATTTAGAATTTTTTTTCATGTAATACACCTATTATACATGTTCACATAGTTTATGGATGAATTGGTGGTGTCTAAAGGGTTTTATTACTCACACTGTGCATAAGAATCACAATGTACATGTAGTTACCCTTTATAGGGATACATGTAGGGGATATATGCCTATGGTAGATGGTTGAGCTGGGGAGCATGGAGCTGGGAGTGGTACATGGATATAAAAATATAGAGGTTTATTTAATTTTATTAACTTATTTATACACATTATATGTATATTGGTTTAGCTTACCATACCGGGAGATCATTTATTTATTAGTATGAAATGTGTTCCATTTTACATAAAATTATGATGTAATATTCATCCACCTTATTTAATAAGAGTGGATTTATATTTTATTTAAATTATTCTACAATGATACGATACCAAAGGTATAGTCTTAATAGTAATGGAATTAAGAAACTTGCTTCTAGTCTCTAATATCTTTCATCTGAAGAGATGTACATGAGGTATTCTATCTCTAAGGTTCTATCCTGATGGTTCACATAAGAGCATTAAAAAATTATTTAATAGCATAGTTTTCATCTTTTCATTTTGACTGACCTGGGATATGGTAGAATGGATATAGGATATGTGGGATAGAGGTATGGGATTTTCCATATTCCTAGCCAGATCATGTTCAACAGACCTCCATTTAACCATTAAAGTAATTGTTGTTATAATTTTATTGTATTTTGGTTTCTCTCATGAATCGTGACTAGGGAAAAAATATCACATTCCATCTATTTACCTATTGAGTGATATATAATAAATCATTATTCTAATGCCTTGAATTTTTCCATATATCTGTGATAGATTTTTATTTATGATTGTGTAATATATCATTTTCTATAATTGTTGTGATATATTTATGATGTGATTAATTTTATAAAATTGAGTATATTTCTTAACGATATATATATATATGTGTGTGTGTGTGTGTGTGTGTGACAATCAATAATGTGTATAGATGGAGACCATGGTATGTTCTTGGAGGGATAAACCTTAGGACGTGGGTATACACCAGTGAGATCATTTTTTTAATCCTATACATTGATTAGGATATATCCTTGTCAGTTTAGTTTTTTCTAAACATTTCCTTCATGTTTTAGAAGATTCCACACTGAAGGATACTGATGGGACCACCAACTGGTGAGGGTCACAATTATTCCCCTTGGGAAGATTCCCTCATTCCAAAACCTATAGTATCATAGTGTACAATAGTATAATCTCTTTCACCTACTATGGTGAAATAGGTAGTCAACCCACCTCAGCTAGGTTTCCTTCATCTTGTTCCTACCCAGGGTGGAGGGGCACCGAGTTCAATAGTCGTTTGTGCCAGAGTCTTCTAACCTCATCATCCTCTAGGATTTAAAAAAAAATATAGGGACACATGGTTCATTGGATTATATAAACATCATCAGGGGTGTATTAGACCTCATTGATAAGCCATATTAATGAAAGGCGAAACAAGAATTAATCTTTCGAAAGTTACCCAATGAAATATTTTGGTGTGTGATTGGATAATATAAAAAATGTGAGGGCCACATCATGAAGTTAATTAATGGAATATCATTAATGTATGTATTTCCTGAAATACTAAATATAGATTAAGTGTAGGAGTTCATGGAATTAATAAAGGGATCCATAATGGTATCCTTATACTCTGCTCGATTTACAGAGATTATTCATTTTATCCTCTTTGGTCCAAAAAGGAAGAAAAAGGGAAAAAATTTATAAATTTGTCATTATTCAAATATAAAAATATTTTATAGGACTTTATACCTAATTAAACACAATTAAGAGTTATATATGGTTTTGATAATCAAGAATGCTATAGAGGGTGCTCAAGTAGTGGTTCTCTACCCACTCATTAGTATATAGGCACATAAACCTCATAATTCTAATTTTAATTTCTCTTATAGTTCTAGGAAGAGGAGGACTAGGGACATGTAGAAGGGTATTAGTATAGCTGTGGAAATTTTTTTGTCTTATTCATATCCCTATGAAAGATTTCCACAGTTCTTCAAATATGGAATGATCTAATATTATTAGAGGTCATGTAAAAAATATTAATCCATGTGATTACTTTTTTTATATGGTGGGACCTCTCCAACAATCTTCCCATATAGATTCAAGTCTGAGTTTCCATAGGGGTGAAATATAGAAATTATCTATGACCTTGGCATCCATCTATGGTCTATAGTAGTAGTATCAAACCATAAAGAATTATACCGGTCATGTACATCATGGATACAATCATGGAGAAGAGGTAGGTAACATATATAATGTGGATAGGACTCCAGCAGATGGTGGGGAGGAAACTTATATTATTCAACATATGGATTTGATCACTTCTATGTTTTCTTGGGAATTGTCTGATAAGGCTTCTCTTCATTATTTTATATACATGCATGTTTTAAATGGCCTTGAAAAACTGGTCATGTTTTCATCTGAATTTCTCTCCATCGAATCAACTTTGGGTATAAAAGTATATTTCCTTCAGTGATTCCCAATGTATCCCATTCTCTTTAACAGTTAAGGATAATTTTTGGAGATCATGATTCCATAGATGAATATATTTTATTTTATTCTTATAATATATTTTATATCCAGTTTTGAGTTCACAGTGATAGCTATCAAAGATAGGTTTCATTTACCTCAACAAATCTTGAGATGTTCAGGATGGTCAGTGAGTTAGTGTCTGGAGTAGGTATAGTTAGTCAAGTCATGCGCTAACTGTGGAAGATTACTGTATAGATTGTGGGCATCACTATTTCAATTTGATTAGTGGTATCATTCCCATATTTTCGAGAAGTTGTGGATCCTTATCAACATGTATTTTTAACTGAATTCATAGTCCCTCCCACTAAAATAAGAGTCTATTTTTAGATAAAACTAATTATTTGTTTACAACCCATTTTGATAACCCCTTATCATATGTTTTCAAAAGAGTTAACATAACTAAATGTATTGAAAAATGTTATTATCTAGAGGGATTTATCTAGAAATAGAAATCAATGTGGCGTGAACCTATTTTGTTCTCCATGAAGGTATACATTAGTATTAGAGTCTACATAGAACTTTAAACGCTAAATATGGTACCAGTGATGAATATATACTCTATACCCATTACTAATGATAGATTGTATAATTTATGGAGATCCTAGTGGTTCAATAATATTTATCTTATACCGGGAGATCACCATTTGTGGGTTTCAGAGGAGGATATCCTGATAATGGAATTTATAAGAAAATATACGATATGTGAGTACTTAATCATGTCAATTGGAATGGAAAACACAACATCAGATTTCATAGATCACAGGAAAATGATCTTCTAGGTAACACCACACGATTTTCTAAAATATTTTTTTTTCAAATAAATATAATCCTTTTAATATTGTACATTACACACAAAACAAATTTTATCTTGAATTGCAATAAATACCAATATTATCTTGTGTTACATGCAATAATGATTTTATCAAGTGTTAAAGACAACCTCATGTTTAAATGAAATGTGATATACTTTTGATATATTATAATTTAATATGATAGTTATCAATTGGTCATTTGAATTGATATTATAAACTAGATGAAATAAATTTTGAAAATATTTTTTTCACATGTATATAAATTTAATTATTTTTTAAACTATTAATATAACCTGAAAATAAAAACCATTTGAATATAAAATAGATCTTTTACTAAAAAACTAATTTTATGAAATCATAATTGGTTTTCCAAAATAAATAAAACAATAAATATTTTTTGAATTATTTTAAAGAAATGAATATATTATATATTTAGCTAACTTTTCAGAATTCATCTTATTGGTTTTATAGATAAGAGATAAGAATAAATACAATTATACAATAAAATGATTGTTTTTTAAAAAAAATTTTATCTAATTTTGAGCAATTATTTCAAAAATATATTAAGAAAAATTTAGATATTTTTTAAAAAATTAAATTAAATTTTTAACGCATCAAGTAAAAATGATATTACGTTTATTTTTTATAATTTGTTGAAAGGGATAATTGTTTGTTGAATAGTATAAAATTCTGAATTTTAATTGAAAATACATTTTTGGTTATATTATTTATGAAGTTAAATTATATTTTAAGTTGATTTTGAATTAAAAATAGTTCAATTACATGTCATTTAATCAAATTTAGGTCATTATAATCATTTTTTTCCTTTTTTTATATAAAAAAATGAACTATTTTGATCATTTTATCTCTGAAAACCTACATTCTCATCAAGTTTGGGAGGTTAATTTTAGATTAAATTTATTATTTATATAGATTGAATTTAGAAAAATTGATTCCATATTTCTAATAAGAATTTTTTATATTATATAATATCCTCAACATAATTTTTGACAAAAATTAATATAAAAAATGGGAAAAATTAATTATTATGGGTAAGATAAAAAGTGGGTTTTCAATTTGTTAAACTAAAAGGATAGGTGCTAAAATAACCTAAAACATTGTAAAAATATATTTTTGGGATATAGTTTCACTCTATAATGTATAATGCTATCTATTTCTTAATATTTGACCCCTTTTTCGTAGGAAAAATGTGGTTGCCTGTTTTTCTTCAAACAAATTAAATGTTATCCAGTGACCTCACTTACAAAAGCCACACCCTCTCCTCTCCTATTCGCTCTGTAAAACCCTTTTGGTTTTGAAACTCCCTAGCAACATCACTTCCCAACTTCGTTCATCTCCTTCTTTAAGCCTCATTTTTTTCGAATAAATACAAACTTAAAAGGACTTTAGTTCAAACCTATGGTGGTTACTTGAAGAAGAGGTAACATTCTTCAATGAGGGTTTTTATTTTATTTATTCACCACATCCTTCAATTATTATTTAAACATTATGATATAATATTCTTAGTATCATACATAAATAAATATTTTATTTAATCAAATTAACCATAACCATCCCCGCATCGATCAAATGGGTTAAGAAATCATCATTCGTGTTCAGGGTGGACTACCACCTTAAAAAATGATGCCATGTGTTCATCAATTACCACCACTTATAATGGGGTATGATGATGGATAAAAAATATATATATGATATTTATTACAAATTTATAATTATTTAGTCATCATATCATATATAACTTTTTAATTTTCATTTTTTAGGGGATACAATAACATCACCTGTGTGTTTGACAGACAACCACCTCATGAAGAGATGTAATTCATTTTCACTAATGCTTTACCTGAAAAATAATAATGGAAAAATTAAATAATATATGTTATATAAATGAAATAACTATTAAATTATTTTAATATTTATCCTTATGAAAATATAATATATCATTACATTTCTCACCTTTTCACTCACTGAAAGATGATAGCATCATTTGTGTATGTGTAGAGTGCCGCCTTTAGGAAGCAATGTGCTTCTATCTTTTAATCACCGCACCACATGGATGATATGTATAAGTATATTTAAAGATAGAATATTTTATTTATGATATTATCATCAATTTGGAAATATAAAATTTTACTTAACTCTTTTCCATAATGATCATTGAAATATTGAAACATTACACATGCATTCGTAGGAACTAGCGTCTCCACGATGGCAACATAATTACTTCTCAAAAAGATTTTTCATGATTGTTTTGAATATTTTTGATAATACATAAATTTAATAAATATGTAATTATTATTGTTATATATATGGTGTAACACTAGCCAATGTAGGAGTACCTAAAATTATAAATCAAAACGTATAAAAAATATAACACTTGTTACCCAAAACAGGATTTTTACATGGATTTTATAATGAATGAGTAATAAATGGTCATAAAGAAATAATATATGGTATAATATATAAATTTATGGTCCAATAATATATTTATAATATACTTATATTTATTATACAATATTTTCGAATGTGTATGAATGAATTTGAGACTTAAGGTAAGATATTTCTCATCTCTCTTTTATTTATCGAAGACATATTAAAATTGACCACTCGCTTATTTTTTATTGTGTATATACTTATTTTTTTTCATGTTTTATCATTATATTATCATTTCCATGATACTTAACGTTTCATTTTATGTTATAATTTATTTTATATTACATTTGAATTGATTACTAAAGCAGTAAATGATTCTCATCTCATTTTTTACTTTTATGAGACACATTCGATATTCACTACTGATATCTTTTATATGGTGTATATACTTACAATGAATGGATTTTATGATGTATATCCCAAAAATTATAGTGATTAAATATCCATTTTAGAATATTTCTTTTGTGGGAATCATATTTCAAATGTTCTAACAGTGGTAATTGATTGATGTTATAATATCATCGTTTAACTGGGTTGTTTATGATATTGTCTCTGACATTTAAATCATAGGATCTACCTCTCAAAAATTATCAGGAATTTTATTCTCCTATATTTATTTCATGAAATAAGTATCCCCCAGTTTTTTCCTCTCATTATATACTCATGAGTTCAAACTATGATTTTTACGAAAAAATGTCTTTATTTATATCTTCAGTCGAAACCCTTTTTCTTACAAAACCACGACTTCTAAAAAAATTATTTTTTACATTCATATAATGAATTATTAATTAAAATTTTACCAATAAATTTCTTTTTCTATAAAATGTTTCAAAAGGAATCATCATGTCATTTTCCAAACAATGCCACTGTGGATTTTATTGAAAATGAGAAAGGAATATCAATATTAACATGTTTGGTATTAATAGAATTTTATTCCAAAATGATAACTATTTTTTAATTATTCATTTAAAAATATTCAAGGTTATTTTAAGTGAAAATGGATTTCAAAAAAATTTATTAAATTTTAGTTTTTGAAATTAATTTTCAAATGAAATTGACTTTCCACAAGAAATATCAGAGTGATCTTTTAAAATCATTCTACATCTTTGATGAAAAAATTTGAAGTTACATATGATTTTATAGGGATAAGAAAAAAGGATACCATTATTCTTTCTCTAAATTGATTATAATTAAATGATGTTTATTAATCCCATTTCTCTTTTATGGGTTATACCATGATAAATTTCATATACAATCCACTCTTTTTTACATGTGTTATGCTATGATGATATGATGAAAAGATCATGAAACGTGTCTCTTTGACATAGGTTATGATATGATTTATTGTTTATAAAATAATTTTCATTTCATGGGTTATTACATGATGAATATTTTGTGGTCTTGGGGAACACATATGTATTGTTTTCATTATGTGGAGAATGCAACCTATATATCCATAAAGTGCACTACGTAAAGATAGATATCTCATGATTAAATATGTTATACATGAGCCATATTACACATTCATAATGTTATAAAGGAACTTTATTACATTTTCATAATGTTATGATTGGACTTAATTACATATTCCCAATTTTATGTGTAAACCGACTTACATCTTCATAGTTTTATGTGTGGACCTTTATTTCTTGGTCATAATGTTATCCATGGACCCATTTTCATGTCAATAAGTTTATAATACGGCCTTATTTATTGTAGATAACATAATATGTGATATTTTGTTATTAATACATACTATCAACACTATAACTTGATGTGTATGATACAAATATATTTCTTATCCCAATGATGTGCTCTCAAGGCTCATGTTATTTGATTCTCTTATGATTCATGTCTTATGAACTTCAAATATTAATCTCATGACTCAATATCATGATCTTAAATATGAATGGTATGGATTTCAAATATTATGTTCATGTTTTAATACCCTTATGTTCTTGTATTTTTTTACATATCATCCCTAATTACCCTTACTGAGAATCTAAGCACACAATTTATTATGTTCCATCTCCCTTGGTTATAAAGTAAGGTTTTATGTAGGGTATGTTTGTGAATATTACTAAAGGTGATGATCATTGTGGGAGATGTTGAAAATCAATCTCAAAATTAGAATATTGTGTACCCAGTGTCAGTAGACACTAAACTATTATAGTCCTCAGGTGATTTTTTGTTTAATGTATTAAATATTCATCTAAAAAGTTGTAATATCCATGAATGAAAATATTTACTCACCATAGTTGGTTTTAGAGAAATTATTTAGTTAACCATTGGAAAATATGATGAGAAATATTTAGTGATATCCCTAGGGATAAATCTAAGGTTATGTCTAGGTATGTCCCTCAGGATAATGCTTAGGATGGGTCATAGTATACTAAAAGGTACATGAATTTTGGAAAAGGAAAGAGTGATTTTCCCAACAATTTATATTCTTTTGTAGATACTAAAAACAGATATGTCTTGGGCATAGAGGTTCCTAGGGGTATTACCTTTAAAATTATTTCATTGAGATGAACTCAATCATCACATGGTGCATGAAAATAAGAATTGTTGCATGCCTAGTTTGACGCTCTCAGGGGATATTCTTTGGAAATTCAAAATCACATTATGAACCATTATGAATTATTAACTATATGATGACTATGAATAACCGTGGATAAAATAAGGTATGATAGATTAAAAGTAATGTTTTATGATTTAAACATCATATAGTGATTTTTGATGATTATATGATTTTCTATGATGATTAGTTTTTCACACACAATGATTTTGGGTTTTAGTCAATGTCTGGAACAAGAAGGTACGAAGTCAATACAGAATCTGATGGAAAATTTGGTAATTGTGAGAAAAAAATTAGATTATTATTGGATACAAATATATTGTGATTATGCATAAGAATCTATCATGATAAATAACTAACAACATGTACTTTAGTGATATTCTTAAAAAAATAAAATAAGAGAAATATGGTCTTTATGAATGTTCGAATAGTAATAAAGATATAGTAAAAAAGGTTTCTTCATCCAAAATAGAAAGAAATTCGGAAGAAGAACCTTGATGAATATCTCAAATAGAGGAAAATATGATGTATATGTTGAAATTAAGGTCATAAAGTAACAAATTTCCAAGGGGTTCAATTTATTATTTGTAGAGAAAATCGGAATTATGAATCTTAATACCATAGGCTAAGAATTATCTTCTAGACCAAGGAATAAAATATCCCATTCCAATAATTGAAGTGGGTGGATTGATTAATTTATGTATTTAGATTCAATAATTAAATCATAATAGTGTTTTACCAATGTTATTTTTGTTATAAAAATCATGAAACTTCAAAGTATTTCATTATGTTTTGATAAATATATTTCTCCATCTAGGATTTGAATAGGAGTTATGGATTTTCATCAAGCGTTTATGAGTTTAATGTTGATCTTATGATCATGGTCAGAGAAACCCCTTTTGATATTTTTTGTGATATAATTTTATCAAGATTATGGATAATTTGAGAAACATTCATTGAAATACAACCCTTTTGTTTTGAGGAGGAATCTATTTTTATTTAAATATGATTATATCTATTTGTAACCATTATGTTTTATTATACCTTTGATGTTATATTTTTGAAAAATGAATAACCTTCCGACCTGTCGATAACCTATCACATCTAGTAAAGACATGTTCCTTAAACCCACAACCGAATTGAGACAATGGGGTCTTACCTACCACTTTCCTACTCGAAAGATTATTTCTAGTGGGATCACATAAAGAATGATTTTTCATATAATTTATCATGATTTTGATTATGTTAGAATGAAAATGAAGATAGAGTGGTTTAAAAATATGTTACCACTATTATCCATACCAGAATATAAGTGGGAATAAATCACTTAGGGTTTTTTCATCTGACTCCCACAATAATATAAATGTCATAACACTAAATTGATTATTATTATTCTCCTTGTGAAATCAACAAAATTTATCTCTATCAGTGAATATTTCTTTTTGGATAACCAGTATAGGATATACATTAATGATATCTTAAGGATTTAATGGAATAAAAAATTCATCTATATCGTATTGGAATCTAAAGTGTACATAGATGTTTTAGAAAAGGATTTATCAGGATCTTGATGAAGATTTTATTTTCATCACTGTTTATTATTCTTATACATATGATCATTATGAGAGAACAATTAAAATCATATATGATAGGCTGAGATCATGTTCTTTGGATTTCAATGGTGGTCGGGATCAATATCTTCCTCAAGATGAGTTTTCATAATAAAATATCATTCACTTGATCATTAAAATTTCCCCTATGAGGAACTTTATGGAACGATGTGTAGAAATCAAAAATATATTAATGAAGTTGAAAAAATAATTCTATTGAGATATGTTTCGGTTAATGAATTGTATGACAATGTTAGTGTTATTTAAAAAAATATTGGAAAAGAAGATAAAATCTAATATAGATATTCATCGACGTAATCTAGAATTTGAATTTTTGTCGAATGTATTTCTACAAATATATCTCTGTACGAAAGAAGGGAATACGATTACTTAGGTATATAGATCCATTTTATATTAATGATCATATTGGGACCATAGAATTTCATTTAGATCTTGCACTGAAACAGTCTAAGGTTCACGATGTGTTCTATGTTTCTCTCCTAAGGAACTATATACATGATCCATCACATGTACGGAACACAGAGGTCATACTACTGGAGCATGATAATTATTATAATGACCAACTATTGGTGATTCTAGATCATAAAGAGAATGTACTATGTGATAAGGCCACTCACCTGAAACTTGTTTTTTGTTCAAACGAACAACTTCAATAATTTATGTTGGAAGCAAAGGAGTAATGAGGTAGAAGTATCATCAGTTTTTTGTACCAAAGTGATGAATTTTGAGGGAGAAAATCATTTTATGGGGGTCAAATGTAACACAATGAGATTTTTTGGGATTTATTTTACAAAATAAGATTAATCTTACTGATAGTGTATGTTACCCTGAACAACTAGTATAGTATTCTTCACATAAAAAACTATTTTTATCTTATGTTACACACAATAACATGTTTAGTTTGTGTTATATGAAACACCAAGTTTTAATGATCCGTGACACACTATTGAAATATTATAATTTAAAAATATATGTATCAACTATTCATTGGAATTTTGGGTATTAGTAGGATAAACATATAATTAAAATACATTTTTTACACATGTATATAAAATTAAATCATTGGTGACCAATTAATTAATAATGACTATAATTGTTTTTTTGAAAATAATGGACGTTTTTTTTCTAAAAATCATTTTTTATGAAGTCAATCACTTTTTACATTAGTAAATTAAATAATCAAATTTTAGTGGTTTATATTAATGTAATTTATATAATATATATTGAATAGATTATTTAAAATGTATCATTGGTGTTTTCTAGACAATATATATAAATAAATTAAATTTTATGCTTAATTTTTTTTTAAAAAAATAGTTTTGTCACTTTTTTGCGCACCTATTTTAAAAATACTTTATGATAGTTTTATTAATTTTATTTGAAAAAATAATGTTCATTTTTAAAATTATAGATTCTAAATTTTTATAAAGTGAATTTATTATTATTTTTGAAAAAAAACATTATTTCTTGATTAATTGTTAAAATTATAGAATTTTAATAGAAAATGCATTTTTGTTTACATTATATTTAAAGATAAAATATATTTTATTTTTTTAAATTAAAAATATATAAATAATATTTCTATTAATCTAATTTAGATCATTAGAATAATTATTATATTGAATATTTATATAAACACATTATAAAACATTGATCATTTTCTTTAACCCCACCTTCTCATAGTGTATGCGAGATTAATTTTAAATTGAAAATTTCTGCTACTATTAATTGAATTTAGAAAAAATTGTTTCCATATTTTGAATCAGAATAATTTCTAATTTCTAATATGTTCAAATAATATTTTTTTGAAATATAATAGTGAAAACATCAAAAATCAATTATCAAAGTTAAGGTAAAATTATGTTTATCATGGAATAAACTAACAATGATAAGTGTTAAAGTGATATAAAAACAATTTTAAAATATATTTTTTGGATTTATTTAGACTATATCATATTTAAATCTCTACAAAACTCATTTTTGGACCCTTTTGGTATTTGAAAATTTTTGGTAAAAAAGTTTTACTCTAAAAAGTAAAAGTGTGCCACTCACCTCACTTATAAAAGTCCACCTTTCTCCTCTGCTATTCATACCTTAAAAACCTTTTGGATCAATACAACTGTACCCAAATAACTTCCCCACTCCCATTATATCATCTTAGAACCCATATTTTGGGCTTAAATCCATCCTAGGATGGATTTTGGTGCAAACCCCAAGAGGTTACCAGAAGAATATGTAATGTTATTCAACGAGAACTTTTATTTTATTTTTTCATCCACATCCATGAATTCATATTTAACCATGATGATATAATAAAATAATTTTATTAATATACTAATATGTATTTATTGAATGTTAATTTCCTCTATTTATCTCCGCTTACGTCAAATGGGTTATGAAATCGTCATTCATCTTTCTATTACCACATCTCATAGTTGGGTATAATGATATATATATAGTATATATATATATATATATTATAGATTAGACATAAATATTCCACAAGAGTCAATATACCATATATAACTCTTTATTATCCATTATGTGTGGGATATGATAACGTCACTCATCTGTACAGCAGACTACCACCTCACAAAGAGATGTGATTCATTTTCCCAAACGCTTTACATGGAAAATAATAAGGTTATATTTAATTAATATGCATGATATATATTAAATAATTATTATATTAACGACATATTTATCATTCTGAAAATATAATATATCATTTTTCTTCTTTCATTTTCACTCACTAAAAGAAAATAATGACATTTGTGTACATTGGACTATAGTATTTATAAAGTAATGTGACTCTATATTTTCATTAACACACCACATTGATGATATCTATAAGTATAATTAATAAAATAATATGTCATTTAACATATTATAGTTATTATAGTAAGATAAAATTCTATTTACCACTTTTCCATACTGATCATGTAAAAAGGGAAATGTTACTCATGCATACGTATAGTCTAGAGTCTCTATGATCGTAACATATTTTGTTTCTAAAAACCATCATTAATGATTGGACATAAAACTATAATTGATGTTTAAATATTATAATTATATATTTATTATTATTATTTAGATAAAGGTTCCACGATCGAAATGATAGTACATAAAATAAAAAATCAAAACATATTGAAAAAACAAAGAGATTATTACCCAAAAATGATTTAACCTTGAAATCATTAATAAATAGATAATATTTGATCATAATTAAGTAATATATGGTATAATATATATATGTAGGGTTCTATTACAGTTTTATAAGAATATTATTATTTTACATATGATGTTTGAATGTGTACGAAGGAATTAGATACTTATGGTAATGTAGATCTAGTCCCTCATCTATTTCTCGAAAACAAATGAAAATTCACCACCTATTTCTTTTATGTAGTGTATATACTTCCCCTTTGTCATTTTATATATTATGTCAGATTATTTTAATCATATTTAATGTCTCATTTGATGATATTTTTTATTATAGCTTACAATTCAAAAGATTACATAAGTGGTAAGGGATATTTGTCTCACTTATTTACTTCTTCAAGACAAATACCATATTCACCACCCATTTCCTTTATATGAACTATATAATGACTATAAATGTAAGATATGATGATTATCATGAATATAATTGGGATTTAATATCCATTTGAGGATATCTTGATTTTTATATTATGTTTTTAATGTTACCTAAGAAGTATCATTGATATGTTATAATAGAAACATTTTATTTGATTTATTATGATTAAGTATCGTATGTTGATATATTAAAATATAACTTTAGAGAATAAGAATGAATTTTCTTCTTCTCTTTTTATTCCCTAAGAAATAAATTTTCCCTTCGTTTTCTTGTCCTCATTTACTCCAGAATTCAAAATAATTATTTTAAGATAAAAAAATCTTTATTTATCCCTTCAGTCAAAAACCAATTCTCAACAAAAACCAGTTTTTTTAAAAATGTTTCAAAAGTGTTTTTAAAATAAATAAAATTCTTTAATAAATGATTTTCTACCAATGATTTAAATTTTTTAAGAAACATTTTTAAATAAATATTCATTTAATTTTCAGATCAATAACCATTTGGATATTACCAAAATTGTGAATGAATTTTTAACATAACGTGTATGACATGAATATAATTTTACACTATCATGAACATTAATTTCTATGAAATATTACATTATTAAATATCATGGATATTTTAAAAAAAGACTTATAATCTTTTTTAAAATTTTTTAGATTTAGAAATAAATTTTTAATGAAAATTTATTTTTATCATTAAATGTTTCACGTTATCTTTCAAAACCATTCTCTATATAAGATTAAATCCTTCGATCTAGCACATAATTTTCTAGGGATATAAACCAATAATTTAATTCATATTCTTTATCATAATTTTTATCATGAAAATAGTTTTATGAAACCCATTTTCTACAATGGGATATACCATGTGAAAATTATTATGATACACTCTTAGTTTTAAATAGGTAATTATATTTTAAAATGATGAAAAAATAACAAAACCTGTAACTTCTCTGCACATTATCATATGATAAATTTTTTTTAAAACCCATATCATTTCAGGGGTTATGATATGAAAAATGTTTATTGACCTTATGGAACTAAAACATATGATTTATATTATGTGATAAGTGGTACATATACCTCCTTCAAACACATTTGGTAAATATAGAGAAATCATGATTAGATATGTAATGGGTGAACATGATTACATTTTCACAATGTTATTTCTGAACATTATTACATGTTCATAATGTTACACATGAACATGATTCTATGATCAAAATATTATAAATGAACTAGATTACATGTTCATAGTTTTATGTGTGGACATATCTTCCATGTTCATAATGTTTTTCGTGGACTAGATTTCATGTCCAAAACATTTTTTGGTGGAATAATTTCATGTCCTTGACTTAATGTGCAAACCTATCTCAATTTATACTTGTTCAAAATGATCTAAGCTGATGTGTATTCCACACATTTATGTCTTATGAAAATTTAATTCTATGATCGATCATGATATTTGATTACATTATGAATCATGTCTTATTAACATATAATCTTTATTCCATGATTCTATTATATAATATTTCATATGGAAGGTTTGGTTTTCAAATTATATGATCATGTTCTCATACCCTTATGTTCATGTTATACTTATATATCTACCTTGTTCACCCATACAAATATTCTGATCTCAACATTTCATATGTTTCCTTTCCCAAGGTTTTCAATAAAGGAATTAAGTAGGTTGTGTTTTTGAAGATGACTAATTGATAATATCTGTATAGTTGATGTTAAACATTGTTCACCAAATAATAAGATTGTGTACCTAGTCTCGGAATAAACTAAACTATTACATTCCTCGGGTGTATGTCTTTATAATTTAGTGATTAATCATCAAAAAATATATAATATCCATGTATGTAAAGTACAGGTTTCAATATCAAACCCACATATTGAATCATTATTCATGGTGTTCATTGATGGAAAACCCATCTATTCACTGAATATAGAGAATCATGTTTTCTATGTCAAGTTAGTACTGAGTTTTATCAATCTCAAAAACATCACACCAAGATATCAATGTATTAATTTTGAATTTAAAAGCGAAAATTCATAGGTAATGTGGTTTTTGAGACCAATATATAAATAGACTAAGAGATATTTGTGCTTGTGATGTACTAGACATATAACACCCCAAAAATTTTATGGTATGTTTCTCTTAAATAATTCCAATTTATCAGATAACCTATATTATATGGAGAAAAGAGTCTTTCTGACACGATTTTTTATTATTTATACGATAATGTCATAACTTAGCCAATAAATGTAAATTTTCATCTTCTGTGTTTTGTATTTCAAAAAATGGACATACACGGTTGCGATCAGGGAGATATTTGAAGTCTGATAGAATCTAGTTAATTTTAAGTAAATAATAGCTTACCCTTATGAATAGAAACATAAAATTATAAATAGTAACATACCCTTATGAATAGTAATATGACCCTTATGAATGGTAACCTTACCAATGAAGGAGTAGATAAAATTTAGGTACCTTAAAAATGAAGATTAATATTTTAAGGGTTAGTATTTTTTGATTAAATGATTATTTTAATTAAAAAAAAATTAAATTTCTCATATTAAAAAAATTATTTTTTAAAATTTTAGTTCATATTCAAATTCTACATGTCAAAAAATTGTTAGGGTTAATTTTTGGGGTTTTTCTGAAATACTTGAATTTTTGGTGAATAGTTAAATATGATAAATTATGGTAAAGTATATATACATGATTTATTGAGTCATGGATGATGTTCTACTGAGGTAAGAACACTTGGTTAGAAATCACATGCACTTATTATTATTTTTTTCATGGAAATATCACACTTTAATTTTTTAAGAAAAAATAATAAACTAATGATTAAAATATTAAGAAAACTCTCCTCCCCTCTACTATATAAACCACCCTCACCCCCTCTTCCAATCACACCACTCAAGATTTTATCCTTTCTTAGGTTCTACCAAATAACTTCAAAATCCCTCCCCCTAGTTCTATGACCTTCTGGTCTCACCAAATCCCATAAACAGAGTCCTTAAAGATATTCTTAAGGAGGAGTACTCAAGAGGTGAACCTCTCTTCCTTTTTCATTCAATCTTTTTTACAGGTTCCATTATTTTGTTGCTCACTCCCCAACTACCCTCATCCAAATGATATGATAATTCCATTACATTAAATGGAATATATTTTTATTATCCCAATGTAATATTTCATCATCATCTCTCCTTCCCTCCTCCTCTTATACTAAAAACGGGAACACCATTCGAGATGTGTTAATTTATCACATTCAAGGATGACATGTTTTCAATTTGTATTACCATCTTCAATTACAGTCATTAAACCATTTTTATGATCGAACCAGATCATAAAATTTTTCTTTCATCTTATTTAATGTTCTATAATCCTAACACACTCATAATATATAATAATAATAATACAAAACAAGTTCATTATGCACAAAACCACCAAGTTAATCCAAGCGTTTCTCATTAAGTTTTATCTAATGATTCATCCTCATGGTATATAACCAAAATCATTATAAGATCATTTTTATATCCTTAATATCAATATATATATTTATATATATTAATTATTATTTGTGGTTAACCACAATTTAAATGAACTTCCATTGATAAATACAAGTAAACTGATCATGGAAACCATGGAAGCAAATTCTTCCTAAATAATAAAATTGAACTTCATAAACACATAAAAATAAAATTAATAAACTTAATAAGGTTAAAATAATTCAATTTAATGTATAGTATGTTATGGAATTATTAAATAATGGAGCTAAATTTTATTATTGAGGTTATTAAGATCAAACGAATAACACACTCGAGCATAAGGTAAGGGGTTTATTATCTCACATTTATTTCCATGATATTTCCATTGTTTGCAAATTATTTACTATATGTGTTGTATGTTTACAGAAATTTGATATATAATTCCTGATTCTATTTATATTCATGGAATTCATTGATTCAGTTGATGATTATTAACTCGATTAATTTCAATGTTGTAAGGGAATTTGTTTCAGTTTCTATTTCATTGTGATTTACTTGGTATTGTGCACCTAATCATTCTTATTTGGTGTAAATGTATCCCCTTTGAGAAACTTTTTCATTTGAAATTGTAAATATATTATATATTCATATTCGGGTATCATTGATATTGTTATTTTAATAAGTCTTATACCCTTTTATATACTGTGTTTATTTCAAATGTTGTTTTAACTATGGAAACATTGATGAATCTGTATCCTATACTCTATATAGATATTGATAAGGCATTGTTTCCTTGTATTATATCTATATATAAAGAATTATTTATAATCTAAGTGATAGGTGAGGCCCACTATATCCCCTCGATACATCTATGGGTCTCATGTGACAAATCAGTTGGCGACAAACCCTTCAAGTTTGATTCCAAAATAGATTCGGGCAGGTATCTACCTACAGAATTAATCTATTTTGATTGTATAGTAGTATCATGTGCCAGATACATGACGTCCAATTAATAATCATTCTCTTTATTCATTTTTATTTATTTATACCCATGAGGGTTTTACTATGAAAAAATCTATAAAGACATATTCATTTTATGTTTATTAATGGTGTGTATTTTTCATTTCATCACCATGCCATATTTAATATAACAATTTTATTATGATTTAATTACTATTGATTCATTATTCTGCTATTTTTAACCCTTACAAATAATTTTGGATCACCCCTATCATTTGTTTACCTTCAATAGGTTATGAAGTGGAGACCATTTATTAAGTTCTCATAGATGCAATTTATTTTTTTTGTTATGTATTGTATTTTTTTACCTTTACTAATGTAATTTCATTTAAATTTATGTATATAGTTTATTAAAGACAACTAAGCTGGTAATTATTTCAGTATTTCATTCCTTTTAATCATTCCAATGTAATAAGTAATGCACTGACTCCAGGCTTCTAGGGTCGGGGCATTACAGTTGGTATCAGATAAAGTTTAGTTGAAATCATGGAAACTAGATTAGAAAATATAGATTAGAGAACAAATCCCTAATATAGTCATCGAGGATACAAAATAAAAGAAAATTAGGGAATTTTGTTGAGTAATAGATTATGGGGATCTTTCTAGAAAATACATTCCTATATAGATACAAACAAGTAGAGGTGGATGTTGAACTGATGTATCTAGGGGTAAAACCTAAAAACACCACATTGATCTAGACTCAAACATGAACTGGTGCACAAAATGTTCCTTACTACACTGTTGGTTTGACACTCAAATGGGATATGGTTAGGATAATTCACATTTTCTTTAAAAGCAATTATGAAGGATTTGAATGTAAATTTTCCTCAGAGAAACCATGTTTATGAGATTATTTGTACATAAAATTTCAATTTATTATAATTAATTTTCTAGTTGAGATTATAAATTATGATTCATAAGTGAATGTATTTTAAGACATTATTTAGAAATTGAGCCTAATAGAATAAGGGGAATCAATACTCATTGAAAATTTTGGGATTTCCCCACTGATCAAGTAAACATAGTCAATGTTGGAGCAGATCAGATCAGGAAAATATGGGGAAACATTACTCAGACTGTGATAAATAACCATGCTACACCAGTATTAGATCATTTAATATGGTAGAATACTCCACATTTTAGTGGGACTACTAATCTGGTGGTAGAAAAGCAGTGGATCAAGTCCCTTTAAAAGATATTTTTGGCATTATGATTCAATGAAAATGAAATTTTTTTACAGGAAGTATATTGCCACAAGGGTGATGTTGATCAATAGTGGTCCTTGATACATAAGACCTTAGAGAAAGAATAAATATGTGATATGGAATGGAGGAATTTTAAAGAAATATTCTTTGAAACATATTTCCCTCATGAGCAGCGAATCGAAATGAAGAAGAAATTCCTTAGCTTAAAGAAAAGGTAAGAAGACAGAGTTGTAGAGTATGAGGTTACCTTTACAATACTATCTCAGTGAACCATAGATTACATACGTGACTCAGAAGAAAACATTGATCACTTATTTTATGTTCTTAATCCAAGTATTTGAAGGACACTAACTTCTCAAACATTTTCATCATACAATAATATTGTATTAAGTTCCATCAAAATAGATAATGAGTTTGAAAGTTCAATTTTTTTCATGGGAAACCATGATAAGAAGAGGTATTGTGATATCTGTGGAAATGATGAAGCACTAAAGAAGAATAATTCAATGAATCAATTTCCATTATGCGAGAACTGTGGAAAAATCACCCACGTAAATGCTTGAAAGGCATGAGAGTTTGAAATAAGTGTGGATAAAAGGGTTATCGATCTAGTGAATTCAAGGTGAATAGACAAGTCAATGATGTTAAATGCTACAATTTTAGTGATATGTGACACTATGAAAAAAAATTCCCAAAACACCAAGGAATATTTCCTCAGAAATGCCAATGAGAGTAAGGGAGAGCATATGTGATTACAACCGTAGAGGTTGAAGTTGTTAATGATATGGTGACTGGTACATTAATTGTTTCCACAAACATTTCCAACAATTTATTTGATTCTAGATCATCATATTCATTTATATCATCCTATTTCTCTAAGAAAAATAGAGATGCCCTATTGGACTTAATAAAGTATTTTTCTGTCAAAACTCCTAGGGGATGTATCATTTCCATAAAAATGTGTCGATCAGTCCTCATGACATATTAACGATCATTAGTTTCTAACCTTTTCATCACACCAATTAATTACTTTGATATAATTCTTGTTATAAATTGGCTATAAAATTATGAAGCGAAGATCTATTTCAAGAAGAAGGAATTCAAGAATTTCGAAAATATTGTAGAATCCCTTATCTTTATAGTAGGAACATTTCAATTTGATTGTTATCTAGATCCAACCCCAATAAATATACTGAATTCAATTCTTAGAGAGGAATAGAACACAATATCTGTGGGTGAGGAAAGAAATATTCAAATTTAAGACATACCTATTGTGCAAGAATTAATTGATGTTTTCCAAAGGATTTTCTTAGACATCCTCCAAAGCAGGAAGTTGATTTATCTATTGATTGAATTCCTCATGTAAGACCTATATCAAAGTCTCCCAATAGGATATCCACTAAAAAATTGTTTGAGCAAAAGAAACATCTAGTGGAATCTAGTGACAAAAGATTTATTCAACCTAATGTTTCTCTATGGGGATCCCATGTCCTCTTCGTCAAGAAGAAAGATGGATTCATGCGGCTATGAATTTATTATAGGGAAATCAGTGCTATTACAATTAATAAAAAGTATACACATAAAAATATTGATGGTTTATTGGATAAAAATCATAGATCCCAATATTTTTCGAATATTGATGTTCAATCTGGGTATAATCAGGTGTGTGTGAGGAATAATTATATTCCAAAGACAACATTTCCAACCCAATATGGGCATTATGAGTTTATAGTAATGCTTTTTCAACTGACTAATTCACACTCTATTTTCATTAATATAATGAATAGTTTTTTCATGGAATATCTTGTAACTTTTTTGTGGTATTTATCAATGATATCCTATTATACTCAAAAACATAGGAAGACCATGAGAATAACTTATTAATTATTCTAAAAACTCTTAGAAGAAATGAATTATATGGAAAGTTTACGAAGTTTGAATTTTGGCTTCAATAACATTCTTTTATTGGAAATATTCTCTCTAAGGATGGAATCTTTGTTGATCCTATGAAGACAAAGGAAATCCAAGAATTTCCCACCCAAACAAACATAACCGAGATATGTAGTTTTATTAGCATAAGAGGTTACTATCGGCGTTCCGTTCATCATTTCACCTGAATAGCTAACCCACTAACCTAGCTCCCACATAAAGGGGTTATATTTTTATAGATGAAAGAATCTATGGAATGATTTTAATAATTTAATAGAAGATTGACCAATTCTTCCCTTTTGACACTTCCATCTAGAAATAATGGATTTTCGATATGTAGTGATGCATCAGAGAATGAACTGGGTTGCATCCTTAGGAAAAATGATAATGTTATTTCTTATGCATCATGGGAATTGAATCCAAATTAGAAACATTATCCAAATCATGATCTTGAGTTATTATCCATAATCATTACTCTAAAAATATGGATACATTATCTCTACAGTTATAGATGTGAGATATATACATATCACAATAGGTTGAAATAAATATTTACACAGAATGAACTGAACTTGAGGCAAAGGAGATCGCTCGAGTTACTTAATGATAATTATTTTTCAATACACTCCCACTCAGGAAAGGAAAGTAAGGTGGAAGATGAATTAATCAGGAAGGATCATGGACTTATGACCCAATCAAGGATTGAGAGAGATCATATATTCATGGATCAAGTAAATATGGATAAGGCAATTGTTATGAAAGGGGAATTACCATTCCTCTTTCAAATGATTGAAAAACCATATTTACTAGATAAGAGAAAAATATTTCAATCCGATGATGAGAATATACAAAAGAAAATCAAAGACGTTAAGGATGGAAAATTTGAAGACATTGTGTATGTGGATGGAGTTCTGGAAATTGGGAAGAGGTTTTTCATTCCATCAGTACCTGAGATAGAAATGGAACTATTAGATGATGCTCATAGATCAAATTTCACTATACACCCTAGGAGAACTATGATGTATAGATATCTGAAGGAACATTTTTGGGTGGAAAATATGAAGTGAGAAGATGTTGACTGTCTGTCAAGGTGTCCAGTTTTTCAACAAGTGAAGGCCAAGAGAATATATTCTAGAGGGGTCATGAAACCTCTATATATTCATATGTGGATGTGGGATGAAATTATGATGGATTTGACATAGGACTACAAAAAAACCTAGAAGGGATGATGCAATAATGGTAATTGATTACCACCTCACAAAATCCACACATTTCCTTTCTTTAAGAGAGGATTTACTAGTAGAGCACGTAGAAAGACATTATATTAATGAATTTGTAAGACTTAATGGTGCACCTATATAAATAGTGTCCGATTGAGATCCCCATTTTACATAAGAATTCTAGAAAAGTATCTAGAGGGATTTGGATAATGAGCTTCATATGACTACTGTTTATCAACCCCAAACTGGTGGACATTCTGAATGGACTATTAGAATACTAGAACATATGTTGAGATCATGCTTTATTGACTTTCAAGGCATATGGTATCAATAATTTCATTTTTTGGAATTTTCCTACAAAATTGTTTTCCATTGTAGCATTCAAATGTTGACATATAAAGCATTATATGGTATGAGGTTTCGAACTCCACCTTGTTGGGATGTGGTTGGAGAGAGGAAACTTATAGGCCCAAATATAATCGAAGATACAACAACAAATGTAAATAAAATTTAATCCCATATTAAGGCAGCCTAAAGTAGGAAAAAGAGTTATGCTAACAACCAGAGAAAGGATTTGTAATTTAAAGTAGGAGACCATATATTTATAAAATTATCTTTGTTGAAGGGTGTCTTAAGGTTCAATAAGAAAGGGAAATTGAGCCCTAGGTACATCAAACCATTTGAAATCATGGAAAGAATTGTATCTTTAGATTACCGTTTAGTAATTTCCCCATGTCTCTCCAAGGTTCATAATGTGTTCTATGTGCCATTGATAAATAAATAAATGCCACAACCAACACATGTAGTCACCTATGAAGAAATAGATTTGGAACCAGATTTGTTATACTGTGAAGAGCCTCCTGTGATGATTGACATAAGGGAGCAGGTTTTGAGAAATCGGACAAATTGAGTAGTAATGGTTCTTTGGAGAAACCATAAAATGGAGGAAGCAATGTGGGAACCTAACTATGTTACAAAGAATGACCACCGACATCTTTTTAGGGAGAAATATACATGAAAAAATTTCGAGGACTAAATTTTCTAATAGGGTAGAGTATAACACCCCGAACATTTTGTGGCATGTTTCTATTAAATACATTCAATTCACTAGATATCATGCATTTCATGAAGCATCGATTCTCTGGGAATCAAAAAATGGCTATTTTTAAGAGAAAGTCATACCATAGACCTTAACGATAAATTACCCACTTCTGTGCTTCCAATTTTGAGAAACAGACATAAACGATTCCTATTAGGGTGATATTTAGAGTATGATAGAATCGTGTTATCTTTGGGAGAATAGTAACTTATCGTTATGAATATTAACATACCCTTATGAATAGTTACCTACCCTTATGAATAGTAATATGACCCATATGAATGGTAACCTTACAGATGAAAGAGTAAATAAAATTTTGGAACCTTTAAAATGAAGATGAATATTTAAGTGTTTCTATTTTTCAATTAAATGATGATTTTAATTAAAATTAAAATTTATAATATTTATGAAATTTGTTTTAAAAATTGGATTTCATATTTTGATTCTACATGTCAAAAAATGGTGAGGTTTTATTTTTATAATTTTTCTAAAATACTCGAATTTTTGGTGAATAGTAAAATAAAATAAATGTTGGTAAATGGTAAATAAATGATTTATTGAGTCATAGATGATGTCTAATTGAGGTAAGAACACTCAGTTGGAACTCACAATCAACTATTACTATTTTTGGTCATGGAATCATCACTATTTCTTATATTAGGGAAATATAATAAACTAATGATTAAAATATTAAGAAAACCCTCATCCCTAAACTATATAAACCACCCCTCACAACCTCTTCCTCCCACACCACTCAATATTTATTATTTAATTATTTTCTAAAAAATACACATCCCAAGCCCTCCCCAACATCATAGACCTACTATTCTCACCAAAAGTTAATAAACAAAGTCCTTATGGAGATTCTCAAGGAGGAGTACTCAAGAGGTGAACCTCTCTTCCTTTTTCTTTCAAATTATTTTATAGGATTCATTTTTTCCCTCTCTCCTCACCTCCCCTAATCTAAATTAGATGATAATACCATAACAATACATGAAATATAATTCTATTGTGCTAATGTAATATTTCATCATCATCTATTTCACCCTCCTCTTATACTAAAAATGAAAACACTGCCCGATTTGTGTTAATTTATCACATTCAAGGATGATTTGTTTTCAATTTCTATGACCATATTCAATTTTAGTCATGAAACCATTTTTATTGTTGAACCATATTATAATAAATGTATTTCATCTTATTTAATGTTCTGTAATCCTCACACACTCAAAATATAATGTAATAATACAAAACATGTTCATTATGCACAAAACCACCCAGTTAATCCAAGTATTTATCATTATCTTTTATCTAATCAGTCATTATTATGGTATATAAACACATAATTATAATATTATTTATTTATCTACAATATCACTAATAATATATATTAACAATTCTGGATTTTAAACCACATTTAAATCAACTTCCATTCATAAATACAAGTAAACTGATAATGAAAACCAAGAAAGAAAAGGCTTCCAAAACAATAAAATTGAACTTCATAAACCCATAAAAAGGCCATGAATGTGTAGGATCGAAATAACTATGTATATACTCAATTACAAGAGGGGGTGAATTGTATGTTTAAAAAATTTTCATTTTTAACCTTAAGGAAAACTATGTTTAACAATGTTAACCAAGTTTAATTCACAAGACCTCATTAGTTCTACAAAATTGGTAGGTTTAGGAAATATGGTTCCAGAAATATAACTTTAGAAAAGTTGGAAAATAAAATACTCTACCATAAAGAATATAAAATATCACTTACCAGAGTATAAAAAATTATAAGAAAGTATAAGAAGGTTATACTTTCTTCCTTTATCAAAATACAGTGGAAATAAACTTGAAAAAAAAACAAATGACAAGAATGAAATACTCTATTCCAAAGATAAGGGTATCCAATAACCTTGGATAAAGGGCCCTTGACTTATACATTCCAAAACTTCTATCTTACCCACACTCGGGTAAGGCCTTGATTGGAATATCAGAATATGTCTTGCTATCCCCAAAAGTCCACGAACTTTAAGGTAGTCAGTACCTCTGTCTTCCAATCGTCGGAATTCCTTGATAGAGAAAAACAATAATCAGCATTTCACAAGGAAATCTGAACAAGATGTTTAGTATGCACAAGTCATGAGAGTCTCTCTCTCTAGAAATCACTTCATCTACATGCATTCTCTAGAGTGATAAATAGATAATTCTCAGTATTGAGCTCGTTCAAATGAGATCATACTTATAGTCACTTCTCCAACGGTTGGCTCCCTCCTTCAATGATCATATTTTTTCTTCAATATCATAGGGACCTGTATATGTGTCACTCAAACAATAGTTATTTAGAAATAGATTGTATGACATATTTTCATAACAATAATAAGTGTACGAAAAATAGGGTTTCTTAACAAAATATAATTTTCAAAGTCTAAGGGAAACAAACTTCGGAGTCTGGCCAAATAAACATTCGGAGTCTATAACTCATGGATATTTGAATTCTGTTTTTTAATAAATTAGGAACCTAAATTCTATAGATTTTGGAGTCTGTATTCTAATGAATTCAAAAACTAAATTCTGAAAATTTTGGTGTTTGAATTCTATGGAATTCAGAGACTGAATTATGAGGAATTTAGAGTCTGAATTTTGAGGGATTCAGAGTCCGAATACTATGGAATTAAGAGTCCAAGTTTTATAGAATTCAATGATTGAGTTTCAGAGAATTTCGAGTCTGAATTTTAGAGAATTAGAAGTCGTAATTTTAGAGAATTTGAGCTCTAGATTTTAGAGAATTTAGAGTCTGAATTTTAGAGAATTCAGAGTCCATATTTCAGAGAATTTGGAGTAAGAATTTCAGAGTTTTTAGAGTCTTAATTTTAGAGAATTCAGAGATAGAATTTCAGAGAATTCAGAATCTGAATTTCAGAGATTTTAGATCATGTAAATAGAATACTCTATAACCAATGATTTATATTATTCTAAGGTTTTATCTATGAAACGAAATTTTATACTTAGGAATAGAATTGGTTGGATAAAGATAAACTATAAAATGTACAATGAAAAAATAGGTAAGGATAAAATATCCTTAGAGACATTTTTTTATTATTAAGATAATTCTTAGAGAAAAAAATTTTTCCTTAGGATAATGGGTTTGTGATTTTCAAAATGTATAGAAATTGAAAAGTCATAAGGAAACCTTATAGACTCAACAATCCACCCCTTTTTGGAAAGAACAAATATCCTTTCAAAAAGTATTTAAGGACATAGATTTTTTATGAAATTGAAAATAATAACTTATCTCCCTTTACATATAAATAATGATAAATAAGACTCACTCCCCCTTAGTTTTTGAAATCCCTAATGATCGTATTCTAGATTTCCTGAATGTGATCTTACATTTTCTTATATATTAAAATCTTTATTGATAAAAATTTCCCCTTATACAGACTCCCCCTTACGTAGGGAACTCTCTTCTTTACTTAGTATTCTTTTTATCATTCCTTTATCCCCCTTTGTGATTTTCAAAATGGAATAAAGAGAATAAAAAAGAATATGGTACTTGAAATATTTGTACTATACAACAAAAAAATATTATGAAGAATAATGAAAATTTCATTACATTTGAATTAATTTGTATAAGGAAGGAAATTCAACAAAATAATAGATTGGAAAAATTATCCTTCTTTCTTCTTCGACATTAACTTCCTCATAATTGTTTTCAGCTTCTTATGCTCTATGTGATCTTCTTCAATGCGCTTGAGCAGCTGATCCTGATCTACACTTTTCTTCTCTAAGAATTTGATATTTTTTTCTTGAGCGTTAAGAATTTGTGCTTGTGATTTCAAAAGATCTTCTTACTTATTGAGATTTTGTTCAAACTCAATTCTAAGATTTCTTCCCCTTTTCCAATTTAATGCAACTAAATTAAACTTCCCATTAAGATCTTTAACTTCCTACTTCTGGGATGTTTGTTCGAGGATTATCTTTTTTTCAAAACTTTTTATGAGATCATTGAACATTCCATATTTGGTGTCAAAAGAATCCTTCACACATTCCTAAAAATCATCAACGATTCTCACCTCTTTAGTTGTTTTCCTGGACCCGTTTGTGAATTCCTTGCATGAACTTTTCTGATCTTCATATCCAATAAAGAATGATTTGAAATCGACCTCTATCCTAACAAACTTATCCATAAGCATGGTAACAGAATCTTCTTTCGAATGAAATGAGTGCTGAAGAAACTGGCATATCGAGTCTATACTCGAAAACAATGTAATAGTATCAATTAACTTCTTTAAATATTAGACTACAAAGTCATGTCCAAGAGAGGATGATTCCGAATCAGATGTTTTGTTTGGAAAGGATTATTTTCTATCTCTTCATATTTTCTCTTCGACAAACCACCAATAGATTTCTTTTTCACTACGGATTTATTAAGGGTATCAACTAACACCTATTTTCCCATATTAGTGTTCATAATACTTTTTGATAATTTTGGAGATTCATGCTCACTATCTGATAGTTTGACTATTTTATCCTCCTCATGATTTTATTTCTTGGATCCTACCACAAGATTCTCTTGTTAAACAAAATAAGGATTGCTACTCTCTTCGTCAAGTGGTTTATTCACTTCTTTATGACCAGTTTCCTCTTTTCCTGGTGTAGAATGTTTTGAAGACTCACCTTCAAATGTTTGGATTGACAAAGTTTTAGAGGGAATCTCCTTCTCATGATATTCTTCCACTTGTTTTATTATGTCATCTATATCATCAAATCATTCTTCTTATTCTTCTTCGACTTCTTCTTCCTGAACTATTTCTTATTCTTATTCCAGTTATAGAATCACCACCTTCTTTCCTGGAGTCACTAGAAGTGATTCTTACAAAAACAATCCCAGTACATGTATTTTTTTAGAGGATTTCTCAAAAGCCTTGAGATGGGATGGAATAATCTCATCCTTCGACTTCTTCTTCCTCTGCTTCTTTAATATTTCATGCTTCTCAAGATCCTCCACAACGTTCAACTTTAATGCCTTTTCCTCAGTAGGGTCCAAGCCAAAACTAGAATCCCATTCATTATATTTCTTCTTTTCTTCTATCCACATGGAAACCACTTCATCTGGATAAGTATTTTTATTCGTTGGTGTAGGTGGTGATGATTGAGTTTCCTTAGCAGCTTGAGATTTTTATTTATTATCTTGTTCCTCCACATTTATCTTATTTCCACCATTATATGAAGTCTCAGCCACTCCTAGTTTCTTTGATAGGGCTTCAATTTTAACTTCAGATAAATCATAAAAATATTTTGATTCACTGTGGAAGCTAACCTTCATCCTTTTGAGGGTGTCATCACGAAGAAACATGACCTTGAAATTACATAGCTTATAACTACAAGTGGATTTTAACTATTCTAGAAAAAGGAATATAATCGTATAACGAATAACTGAAGACATGATTATTTGAGATTTCAGAGTCCCATTCTTGATATTCATGATTTTATTTAAAACATACATCTCCAAATTAATCCTTCTGAGATTCACCAAAAAGTCTAAAACATAAATATCACTCTTCTTCAGGTTATCATGGTCACCTTTTCTCAGAATAAGAAATCCCTAAACCCATAACTCAATAATCTAGAGATTTGTTGAGAGATGGATAATATTCGGAGTCTTCACTTTTTTTAAACCAGGAAATTCCCTAGCCTTCTCCTTATCAAACAATCCTCACACACTTGGAAGCTTATGGGAATAGAATTTAGTTTCACCCTCATACAGAATTCCAATTAGATTGGAAGCCTTACTATATTAAAGAGAATAAGACATTCCACAGCTCTTAAATGAAGGCTTTTTTCTCCCTCTTTCATTTAAGAAACATACAGATTGAGATAATTCTACCAATAACTATGGATAAACTGGATCATTTGCCTTTATTTTAGATACACATAAGCTCCTAAAACCATTCAACTTGATATTTTTCATGATAATAGAATCATACATATCAAAGAATCTATGATCTACTAAAATCACTTTTTATATCTTCCAGTCAGAGATTTCCTTTACCGATGACATTTGATTCTAAGGGGAAGATTCCACATACATTCTAAATTGAGGGAAACCAAGAAATTCGGTACGAGTGTTAAGAAGAGTAGAAGAGCTTCAGCATGCCAAGGCATTAACTATCGGTGTGGGAAAACCATTTGAGGGATTTATATAGGTGTTTGAGATGACGGTTCAACTTCCCAATGAAATCCAATGGTGGAAAAACTTTAGATCAGATCTGACGATTGAGATAATAGCCGAACAAGGTATTTGGTAGGTTCCGATTTTTTGATATTTTTAAGATAAAAATTTGTATTTATGGAAAGTGAATCTGAATATATTTTTTTAAACAAGATGAAATACCATCAAAAATAAAACAAATTATGAAAACTTCATTAAGGAAACATAAATTCCAGGATTCTAGGAAAATTATCCGTAATAAGGAAAAATTTTCTTGAATGACTTTAGATTCCAGAGAGTATTAAGTACAGATATTTTTTACTATGAAATATTTTGACATTGAAAAAATTTTGACAACGAAAAAAAAATCGACAATGATACTTTTTTTACTATCAAGATAATTTCACTATAAAAAAAAAGTGACTAACGAGAAAATATAACCCCTATAAAAAGGGTTTCTTACTGTAAAAAGATAGGTTAAAAAAAAGTTAATATAGGATATTTCCTTAGGGTTATCATTACTAACTTTTGTTTAATGTATTTAAATCTATTGTTGGGTAAATATTTTGTGAAAATATAAGTAAGTTGATCTTGCATTCTGATAAATTAAAGAATGATATATCCTAGTTGTATGAGATCCCTAAGAAAGTGATGCCTTATATCTATGTGTTTTGCATGAGAGTGATGTGTAGGGTTTTTACTTAGTGAAATGGCCCCAGTGTTATCACAAAATATTTTTGTTTTGGTAAGAATCATACCATAGTCTGTGTGTGTATGCTGCATCCACAACACATGGGAACAATCCCTTCCAACTGATATGTATTCATCTTCAAAAATGGAAAGTGCCACTAAGTGTTTCTTTTTTCATGACCAAGAATCTAACCAATCTCCTAATAAGTGAAATGTACTGGTTGTAATTTTCCTATCCATTATGTATCCACCAAAATAATTATTTGAATATCATTTTAAAACAAAATCATTTCTAGAATTATAAAAGAGTCCTAAATCCATGTTTCCATATAAATTGCGAAAAATTATTTTCACTACCTTTAAATGAGTTTCCATAGGATTGGATTGATATCTTTCACATAAGCATACATGAAACATTATTTCTGGAAAACTATCTATCGATTATAATAAACTTCTTATCATACCTCTAAATGATGTTTGATTTATTGGTTTCTCAGCTTCATCAAGATCAAGTGAATTTTAGGTACCAATGAGAGTACTTATACTCTTAGTGTTGTCAAATCCAATTTTTTTTATGAATATATTTAAAATACATAAGTTGAGATATATAAGTTCCTTCTAGTTTTTGAAAAATTTGAAAACCTAGGAAAAATTTTAACTCACTCATCATACTCATTTTATACTCAGATTTCATTACATTCACAAATGAATTTTTTAAAGATTATTGAGTAAAACCAAATATAATGTCATCAATATAAATTTGAACAATTAAAAAATTTTTCTTATCTTTATTTATAAAAAGGGTTGGATAAGAATTTCCCTAAACATAATTGTTTTGTAACAAAAAATCATGTAATTCTATCATACCAAGCTCTGGGGGCTTGTTTAAGTCCATATAATGCTTTGGTAAGTTGGAAAACATGTTCAGGATGTTTTGTGTCTCAAAACCAAGAGGTTTTCCAACAAAAAAATCCTCTTGAACATATCCATTAAGGAAAGAACATTTTATATCCTTTTGAGGTAGTTTTAAATTAAAGAATGTTTCAAAGGAAAGTTAAATATGAATATATTGAATTCTACCTACTAGATCATAGGTTTCTTCATAGTCTATTCCTTCTTGTTGATTATAGCCTTTAGTAAATAATCTATCTTTATTTCATAAAATCATTCCATTTTCATCACACATATTTCTGAACACCCATTTTACTCTAATAATAGAATTTTCCTTAGGTATTTCCACAATGGTCCAGAATTTATTCCTTTCAAATTCATTATTCCATATTGCATGGATTTAATCCAATCATCATCACCTAAAGATTCATTAGTGCTTTTTTATTATAATTGGGAAGGGAATGCTAGATGTTTGACTTCTTTTCTTAAGTAACATCAAGTCTTTACAGGTCTATTCACATCACCCATGATACTATCAAAGGGATTATTCTTAAGAAACAACTAATTTGGATGTGGTAAAACCTGTTTATCAATGTATGGAAGGAAATATTCTGGGTAAATGCTTCCGAATTATTTTCTTGATCATTCTCCTTATCAGAAAGATATTCTATCAATGGTTGGTAATTAGTTTATTGAGAACACATCCAACGATTTAGGTCACTGTTGTTTAATAACAAAGGGATCAGTTTCATCAAATTTGATATGCACTATTTCTTCAACAGTACCAGTATATTTATTAAAAACAGTATAATCCTTAGAAGATGCGGTGTAACCTAAGAAAATATCATCATCATATTTGGTTGGGAGTTTATGTATATTTTCATTAGTATTCATAATGAATAATTTGAAACCAAATATGTTGTAGTAGGAATATCTAGGTTTTATACCATTCCATAACTCATAGGGGGTTTTATTATGAAAATGTCTAATCAAGACTCAATTTATAGTATAATAAGCAGTACTTACAACTTCAGTCCAAAAGTTTTAGCAATAGAATATTAGATCAACATGGTTCTAGTTATGTCTTGAAGAATTAGATTTCATCTTTCAACAACACCATTCTATTGAGGAGTTCTTGGAGTTGAGAAGTAATAAGTAATAACTTTTCTACTACAAAAAGTTTCAAAATCGAAATTTTGAAATTCTCCTGCGTGATCACTATGAATAGTTATCAATAAAGCTTTTTCTTATTATTAACCAAGGCTCTAAATATTTGGAAATAAGAAATAACTTCAGCTTTATTTTCTAGAAAATAGTCCCATGTATATCTAGTGTAATCATTAAATAATACAAATACAAAATATTTTTCTCAAATTCATCTAGTTTGTGTTTGGCTGAAATGATCTATATGAACTAACTATAATGCATCAGTAGTTGAGACTTCACTAACTGATTTAAAACATGATTTCTGTTGACGTCTATACTGATAAAGATCACAAACTTTTAAAGAATCATCTTTAAGCTCTAGTAAATCCTTGGAACATTGAATATATCGTCAGAAGATGTCGTGTGATTCTTAGACAGAACACTATCTTATCCCACACCTGGTGAGAGGGGAACAAGGTGGCTGATTTCTTGGATTCCATGGAAGACCATAGGTCAATAAATGTGCATATTATCCAGACTAGTATCTTAAATCCAGAATGCGTCAATATTATCAGAGGGGATTCCCTTAGTTTGCATTAGTATAGACCCTCGTAGCTGATGTATTGGGCTTCTTCTTATCCTTAATACAAATTTACTTTGAATGGAATGTTACCATTATAGTTCCATGTTCATTAAGTGGAGCAAGATTGATCTTCCATTTTACTAAGGCATGGTAGATCTTGGCTCCAACGGTCTTCTATGATTTGTGTGTATACATTCTCTTTCCTATGGGAAGAAAGAATAAACTCATCTTGGGAATTATGTACTAAGAATTTATCATTCATAAAATTCACTAGATAACCTTCATCTCATAATTGACTAATGCTAATGAGGTTGTTCTTGTCACAACCCATCCATTGGGGCCCGTGCCATGACTACCCCAAGCCAACCTTGCATAGGACAGGGGTTCGCAACTAGAACTGGAAAGGAGTATCCCATAAATGGGAAGGCATTTCCTTTTTAACCTTTACAGACACACAATCCAAGAACATGATAGGAAGCAACCACACATACTAGAATGTAATAAGATGCAACCACAAAGTAAACAGATATAGTAAAAGAGTGCTGAAAGTAAAAAAGGTCCATAATACAAGCCCAACTGAAAAAGTACAAGAACGACTGGATGTACAATACAACTAAAAGGAATATGAAAATAGATATAGGTCGTACTCCGAGGTTCCAACCTATATGGTAGGTACATATTGCCTCCTCATCACTCCACATCCAATAGTCTCCTCCAGGTCACGTCATGCTAAATGGTCCACCTCTGAGCACTATCCATTCCTAGATCCCTCGGCCTCGAAGAAAATTTTACGTCATCTACGCCAGATACAACAAGGTACAAGAAAATCCCATGCAGGGGTGAGTATAACAATACTCAGTAGGGACCCGAAGACCACTGTAGGTCTCCTAGACTTCCACAAAAGAAAAACCACAAAGAAAGACATTAATTCAACTTTGGTATATGCCCATACATATATCTATGTTATCAATATATACTCATCTCATACATAAGGTAATGACACAATGTAGGTAACACCTTGTAGGTAGAAGTACCACACAGGAAACACCAAGAAGATAACACCACGAAGGTAACTCCACAAAGGTAGAAGTACCACATGGGTAACACCATAAAGATAGAATTACCACACATGTAACACCACAAAGACAATACCACAAAGGCAGAAGTACCACACAAGTAACGCCAAGAAGATAAAAGTACCAAAGAGGTAACACCACAATGATAGAAGTACCACACAGGTAACACCACAAAGATAGAAGTACCGCACATGTAACACCACGAAGATAATACGACAATGGTAGAAGTACCACACATGTAACACCACAATGATAGTAGTACCACCGAGGTAACACCATGAAGATAAAATTACCACACATGTAACACCACAACGATAGATGTTCCACATAGGTAACACCAAGAAGAGGATACCACAGAGGTAGATGTACCACACAGGTAACATCACGAAGCTAGAGGGACCACACAGGTTACACCACGAAGATAGAAGCACCACACAGGTAACACCTTGAAGATAGTAGCCCCAAACAGGTAACACTACAAAGATTGAAGTATCACATAGGTAAAAGACTCACCTCACAATAATTTATTACTAATGTAACAAAGTACATATGATTATTTATAAACTGTATCATATTATTATGTTAGGAAGCGCAACTGCTGACCCAAAAAGGATCAACAGGTAACTAACCCCCGCTGACCCACAGAGGTTCGATAGGTAACTAACCCCCACTAACCCACATAGGATCTGACCCACACAGGATCAGTATTTGCTGACCCACACAAGATTTGTGAGTCCTGAAACACACAGGATCTAACCCACACAGGATCGATAGCTGTTCACACACATAATATTGATGTTCTTTCTTCACGTTGCAGCATGCCATAGGTTCCTTCACACTTGGTGCACTCGAGTTCCATAGAATCTGACCCTTGAGATATCAGTCATACATCATCTTCCACTAATCTCTACAAAGGAGTAAACCAAAGGACTTCCATGTCGTAAGGGTTCTAACGCGATTGACGGTGCATCAATCAGACATCCGGTCTGTGAGTTATAAATATTTTAGCTCCAAGGGCCCAGATAGATTCGGGTTCGATCCAACCAGGTCATACTCCAATATTCTTCAAAACTCAAGTAGAGTATACAAAAAGTACCATCTCAATCCAAGGATCCCAAGGATATAGGAAATTCATCAAACATATGTATGGTTTTCATGATATTCCCATTTAAGTGTTCCTAGGTTCGGTTGGGACTGGGTCCGGCCCAACCTAGTTGGATTGACCCGGCAAAACTTGGTATGGGCTGGGCCGGGGTGGACTTGGCCCACTAGGTAGGGGTGGACTCGGCCCTCAGGTCCGATGTCTGGTCCAACCCACAAGAGGGGTGGCACGCAAGGGCCTCCCATCCAAAATAGGGCAGCTCACAAGGGGGGGGGGGCACCCGCGTGGGGCGGCGACACACTAGCGGGGTGGCCAGGTCCAGGGCGGTGGCCCACAAAGCGGTGTCTCATATGGGCAGTGGCCCGATCTATGGGCAATGAAACAGTTCAAGGGAAGTGGCCCGCTCCGAGGGTGGAGACCTAGTCAGAGGGCGACGACCTGGTGCGACGGCGACGGCCTGGTCTGAGGGCGGTGGCCCGGCTCGGTCCGATGCGGGGGCGGGGGTTACTCCCCGATCACCTGAAATCCTGAACGACCAGAGTTTATTCTGTGGTGAGGTGGAGGCACCATGTGGGAACCACTTGATCACCGTTGAACCAGCCATATGTAGGTTTGGCCTCCACCACGGCTTCGGTCGCAACGTTCATCATCGGCAGTGCAACAGTCGCGCCGCCTTCCTTCACGTGGTTGGCTGTCATGTTAGTCGCCTCCTCTATTCTCCGTGGCTGACGAGCCGTGACCCTCCTCTAGCAGCGTCCATCAACGTGCTAGCAGTCTTCTGAGGTGGCACAAGGAAAGAAAGATAGTTGAGGGTTCAGGTCATGTTCGTTAGGCCTGCACCCTCTGCGTTAGTTTGCAATATGGATGATATTAAAAGACATCAATAAATAGTTTTATTGAACATAATATTAACCCCACAAGATTCCCTATAAAGGAAAATGAAACACGGGTCAACCCATTAGTCAGTTGACCCGCGTTCTTCATGTTATTAAATAACAAAGAAGAGGAATATCATTTGAATGCATAAATAAATCGAACCCCCTACCTAGAAGAGGCGTCCACTGACGATAGTCGATAGAACCTCCTTCATCGTTGTTGTCAATTTGTGACTCGGTGGCACTCCTCACTACTCTTTGGAACAAATCTCATCCACCAGGTTGTTGGAGTTGCGGTACTTTTCCAGGGTTTTTTCACTTGGTGACGTCATGCCAACACCACTCCCTAAGCTCCATATAAATATGAGAGGATAAAGAGTGTGCAATTCTCCGGGCATTAATGAGGTTCATTTAATTAGGTGACTTAACTAATTCTCAATGGTGTGGTTATAGGAACAGAAGGGTAAATCCATTTATTGACTTAACATGTCATTAGTCCTTCCAGCATCGTTCGTTCATTGGAGGAAAGAAAGAAAATAAAATAACAAAACATGTTATTTTATTAATCTTTCAAAAGTCCAGGAAAATAAATTTTTCAACCGACCTACTACAGGTGAAGTTATTCCTCTCTTAAAAAAATCTCGGCACTACAGATTCAATAGTGCCCTCAGATTTTTAATCTGAGCTACGGTTCAAAAGTTAGAAAACTTTTCTCATGTGTTTACTGAACATACCAAAAAAAAGTTTGGAAAATTATTAACAGTCTCCTTCGACAGGTGTCGGTCAATGATATGCTCTACCTAAGGGAAACATGTCTCAAAGAACCCAATGGTACTCATAGATTTCCAATCTGAGTTACAGTTTAAAAGTTATCGATTTTACATTAAAATAATTATAACTTAATTATTTTATTAGCGGCCAGAAACTAACTTTCAGTAGTGGCCAGCGCCGACCAATGTTAGTATCTGCCTAAATAGAGCATACCCTCATGAATTTATTGGTGGTATCTGATTTTTAATCTGATCTACTGTTCATGATTTATAAGAATTTAAAATATAAAATAATTTTATTTAATAATTTTATTTACGGTTATGCCATTTTCATGTTTCCTCACTAGAGGGCCGCACTGACTAAACTTAAGTCGCACCTAAGGTAAACCTGCCATCCTGAGCACAATGGTGCCCTCAGATTTTTGATATGGGAAACCATTTAAGAGATATTACAAGTTTTCAAGAAACATATTACACACACTATTTAAAGTTTAAAAAAACTTCAATGGATCATTCTAGGCACTCCGACCCTCGGAATCACGCGCTGTCATATTTCTCGGTTTAGAAATAATTAATCCTAAAAAAACTTATACGGAAATTACAAGACATTGAAATCTCCCTACCATAGGGATTTTAGTCCCCAAAACTCAAAAACACAGACTAAGAAAACATATAGTGGTACTAAGAATGAATCTAAGCCTCCCACTCTCATGTCCACTCTTGAAGGTTCTCGTGCTGTGAACCAATGTGCAAAAAAGGTATCAATATCCCATGAACTAATAACTCTTTTCGATCTTCTATCTCTACCAGGAACTCCGTAAAAGTCACCCCATCATCAAAGTCTAGCTCGCCATGGTCGATGACTTGAGAAGGGTCATGAACGTATCTCTTTAGCTGGGATATGTGGATGGCGTCGTGCACCCACTCCAACCGTGGTGTTAGTGCCAAGTAGTATGCCACCCCGCCAATATTTGGAAGTATCAGAAATGGTCTGATAAACCTCGATGATTACTTTCCTCTTCGGCCAAATCTCGGTAGTCCTTGTAGAGGGGAGACTCGCAAGAAAATCTGCCCCCCCTCCTAGAACTTCAAAGGTCTCTATCTCTTATTGGCATAAGACTTCTTCCAGCTCTGTGCAGCCTTCACTTGCTGACAAGTGAGACATCTTAATACAAACTCTGCCATTTCTTTCTTCATCCCTGGCCCCCAGTGCTGATGTTGAAGATCCATGTACATCTTCTCCACTCCTGGATGTAACGCTAGAGGGGTCATATAGAAAGACCTCAAAAATTCCTCCCATAGCACCATATATACCGTAGTATGTCTTCTAAAGAGGATGACATCCTCCCCACCTTAAAAAAATCCATCAGGTGCCTATCCTGTGAATATTTGAGCACGTCGAGTCTCATAGTTAGTTCCCCCAAGCTGCGCCTCCTTGACATGCTGAAGGAGTGTGGGAGTGACTCTTAAAGAGTGAAGATAAGCTTCTCCATATCGATCCACATAGGATATCCACAAAGTGGCCAGCTGATCTGTCTCCTCACTCATCAAATATATACCATATCTCCTGATGAGTGCTTATAATACTACGTTCCCCTTCACAGGAGTATAGACTATCTCAAAGTTATAGTCTTGGAGGAACTCTATCCATCGTTGATGTCTCAGGATCAGGTCTCTTCGAGAAAAGATATAGATGAGACTCTTGTGATCAGAGTAGACTATAAAACATTCTCCCATCAAGTCGTTCCACCACATATTTAGTGAAAAGACCCTACTGCTAACTCTAGGTCATGGGTAGAATAGTTATACTCTTCTGTCTTTGTCTCAACTCCTAAAATCTCAGCTTACACTTCTCGGTCCATACGAAAGGCTCCCCATTTTTATTCTAAACTGATAATGTTGACGCTACCCTAGAGAAGTCTGGTCCAAAACTCTGGTAGAACCCATCCAAAGAAGAATTCCATCATCCTTAAGGGAGGAAAACCTAGAAAAATATTTTTGAAAGGATGTCCCCCACACTTTTCCGCATCATTAGGGAACTGAAAAGACAAAACTACCGTTTCCATGATGGTAGGGCTAGCCTACTCATGAGTGATTGACGGCATCCTCATTTGCATGAGTTTTTCTGGTGCTGCCTGGTTTTCCTTTTTCACTGACAATGGAAAATCCGATTCCAACATTGTAGGTAAACCACAAATGTTTTTTACTAATATAGTCAATCTGAGTATAAACTGTGGATGTGCAGTCTATACACATACTAACGTCGTAAGGCCTCAACGTTTCCGCCAAGAGGTTCCAACCGAAAGTCTCACCTCAAGGGTCAGATCAAATCATCGACATAAGTGGGATTATCAAGTCTCCTCGCAAAGGTGTTTCCAGATGTGAGGGTCAAGTCAATGGATTAATTGGAATCTCTCAGTATTAGACAATATTTGTTGAAGGAACGAATTATTGGTACCTTTTTTATTAATACGAAATTTAGTAGTAGACATAGACCGTTCATAGTATCATTCCTAGAGCCCTTGGGTCACACTCCTTTACTATATGTAGCCAATCCCTTCCCCTGTCATCCAACTCACTGAGCTTGGTGGGGACCAGAAAGGGGGGTGGTTGTAACATGTCAAAATGTACACCACCTCATGCTACTCTCCTAGATCTTCTTCCACATCTGTTGCCCTATAGATTTATCTGTCCCTAACACTTCTTATTCTCGAAACCTTTTTTACACACCCAAGTCTCTGAGACTGGGGATAGTTTCCTACTTTCCGACTACTAACATTCAATGATGGTATCCACTCATCCATATAACATTCAACCGAAAAGGTTCTCTCTAGCACCCTAACATTGGTAGGGATGCATAGAGGAATAGTGTTAGCTCAGACGTCGTTAAACACATTGCTCTTGGAATTCTGATCCCCGAAGAAATAATCGTATCGTATTCATCGAGTACAAGGAATGGTCGGTACGTCTCGATGAATAATTAGCTACTGATGTGTCAACCTTCCAAAGCTATAGAATATCTCGAGAACTCTCAGCCACCACATCAAGCCATTCCTTAGTCGCCTGTGAGTCGGGCTTTCCTCGGAACTTGAGGGTTATCTGATGCTAAAACTCGTGTAAGGCACTAATCCAAAATCATTCTTCTACCAGTACCACTGGTTGTAACTGCTGCACAAATGGTGGTGGTGCTACTGGTACACCACCCAAAGATACCAATGCATTAAGAGGACCCTTCACCAGAGCCTCATCGCTCGGGGGGTCGTCATCCTATACTCTCTCGGAAAACCCAGGTGTCTGTCCTTGTGGCAGAATCCTGATAAAGAACAGGTGTGCCATGGTCATTAAGTTATACTTGGTGAGCTAACCCCAAAGAAATCAAAATAAAAACTTCTCAAAAACACATGAAATCAACGTTTTCGTGTGGTGAGTCAGAAATCATAAATCAGGGTCCTGGTGTATGGATACGTTAGCCGTTGTACCATCACTGGACTCCCCGAACTAAAAACCACATTCATGACACTTAATACTATTGCTTCACAGAAACGATCACATGCCTAGTGCTTCAGTATATTTGAACTCATTTGATACCACTTTCCAATGACCCACCCTTGAGGCCCATGTCGTGACTACCCCAAGCCCACTTCCATAGGCCAGGGGATAGAGACTAGCACTAGAATGTCATATAGATTAAATGGGAAGGCATTTCCCTTTTAACCTATATAGACACATAGTCCAAGACCACAATAGGAAAAAACCACATAGACTAGAACACAATAAGATGAATCTACAAAGTAAACTACTGTAGTAAAAGAGTAGTAAAAGTAAAAAGGGGCCAAAATACAAGCCCAACTATAAAAGTAAAAGTATGACTGGAATTACAATACAACTGAAAGAAAAAGGAAAATTGGTATTGGGTCGTCCTCCCAGGTTACTACCTATAGGGTAGTTACATATCACCTCCTCAGCGCTCCATGTTCTTCATGCTCCTCTGCATCACGTCACACCAAATGGTCCACCTCTAAGAACTATCCAGTCCTAGCTCCCTCATCCTCGATTAATGATATACATTGTCTGCACTAGACACAATAAGGTGTGGGTGAAGCCCATGTAGGGGTGAGTATAACAATACTCAGTAGGGACTCCAGGACTCTTGTATGTCTCCTAGAGTTCCACAAATGAAAAACCACGATGAAATATGTCAACTCTACCTAGGTAAAATACCATACATATTTATACGTTATCAAGATACACTAATCTCATAAATGAGGGAATGACACCACGTAGGTAACACCATGGATGTAGAAGTACCACACAGGTAACACCAAGAAGATGACCCCATGAAGGTAACTCCACGAAGGTATAAGTACCACATGAGTGACACCACAAAGATAAAAGTACCCCACATGTAACACAACAAAGACAATACCACAAAGGAAAAAGTACCACACAGGTAACACCACGATGATAGAATTACCACACAGGTAACACCACGAAGATAGAAGTACCACAAAGGTAGCACCAAAAAGATGATACCACAAAGGTAGAAGTACCACACAGGTAACACAACGAAGATAGAAGTACCATATAGATAACACCATGAAGATAGAAGTACCACATAGGTAACACCATGAAGATATATGTACCACATAGGTAACACCACGAAGATGATACCGCAAAGTTAGAAGAACCACACAAATAACACCACAAATCTATAAGTACAACACAGGTAACACCATGACGATAGAAGTACCACACAGGTAACACCGAGAAGATAGAAGTACCACCCAGGAAGCACCACAAAGATTGAATTATGACACAGCTAAAAGACTCAACTCACAATTAGGTATAACCTAAGTATAGAAGTACAGATGATTAGTGGTAAACTAGATCATCTTATTCAATTAAAAAGAACTACTACTGACCCACATATGATTGATAGAAAACTAGCCCCCTCTTTCCCACACATGATTGATTGGTAACTAACCCTCACTGACCCACACAGGATTTGACCCACACAAAATAGGTATACACTGACCCACATAGGATCGATGAGGGCTATCCCACACCAGATCTGATCCACACGGGATTGATAGATACTGACCCACATAAGATTTATGTTCTTTCTTCACATTGCAGCCTGTTATAGGTTTCCTCACACCCGGTGCGCTTGAGTTCAGTAGAATCTTCTCCTTGAGATATCGATCATACCTCAAATGAAACTAAGATCTTAAAAGGAATAATCCAAAATACCACCTTGTTGTAAGGGTTCCAACGTGATAGACGACACATCAATCAAACGCTCGGTCTGTGATTTATAACCGTTTTAGCTCTGAGGGCCCGACTGGGTTTGGGTTGGATCCCACATGGCCATACTCAAAAAATTTTAAAAACTCAAGTTGAGTATACCAAAGGACCATCTTTATCCAAGGATACCAACGCTGATGATGGTTCGTCAATCATATATCTAGTTCTAAATATATGCCCATTTATGTGTTTATTGGTCCCGTCGGGCCTGGGTCTGGTCCGACTCAGCCCTACTCGGCCTGGGATGGGCCGGGGTGGACTCGGTCGGGGCAAGGCCATGGTGGAATCATCCCACTGGGTCGATGTATGGTCTGAAAAACAAGAGGGGTGGCCCGCAAGGGGGGTGGTCAGGGCTGCTAGGGTGGCGGCCCAGTCTGGGGGGCGACCCACATGGGTAGCGGCCCAGTCCGAGGGTGGTGTCCTGCTCCAAGGGCGGTGGCCCACTCTGAGGGCGGCGGTCCGGTTTGAGGTCGGTGGCCTGGTTCGAGGGTGGTGTCCTGGTACGAGGGAGGCAGCCCGACTCGGTCCGATGCGGGGGGGGGGGGGGGGTGTAACCCCCCGGTCACCCATATTCTCAAAAATCCCATAGAATGTTTGGTTGGTGAGGGGGCGGCGCTGTGTGGGCGGCACTCGGTCACTGCAGAACACGCCAAATGTAGGTTCGGCCTCTGACACAGCTTCATCTATGGCTTCCATTCATTGGCGGCGCGACGGTCGCGCCGCCTCTCTTCCTGCGGCCGACCATCGAGTTGGCCGCCTCCTCCGTACATCAAGACTGACGAGCCACGACCCTCATCTTGTGGCGTGCGTCGATCTGCTCATGGTATTTCGAGGTGTCACAAGGAAAGATAGATAGCAGAGGGTTCATGCTGGGTTTGTTTGGCCCACACCCTCCACTTTATCTCACAGTATGGAAGATATTAAGGGAGTTCAATAAACCATTGTATTGAACAAAATATTAACCCCACCAGATTCCCCGCAATAACCTCCCGCAAATACGAATGAATCGCATGTCAACCCATTAGTTAGCTGACCCACGATCTTCATGTTATTCAAGAATGGAGAAGAGGAAAATCATTTTAATGCATAAATTAATTAATCCCGCTACCTGGAAGAGACGTCTGCTGAAGACGTTCGACAGAACCTCCTTCATCGTTGTCGTCAGTTCATGACTCGGTGTTTCTCGTCACCGCTTGTTGGAACCAGTCTCATCTTCCAGATGTTTGGCATCATGTAACTTTTCTAGGGATTCTTTTCTTCATGAAGTCATGCCAACACCCCTCCACGAGCTCCATATAAATAGAAGAGGAGAAGGCGTGTGCAATGCTCGTGGAATTAATGAGGATTTTTTAATCAATGAACCTCCTAAATTCCAAACAATGTGGTTGCAGGAAAAGAAGAGTAAATCCATTTATTGGCTTGACATGTTTCCTGTCCCTCCATCATCGTTTTTCCATTGGAGGAAGGAAAGAAAATAAAAAAACATGTTATTTTGTTAATTTTTCAAAAGTCCACAAAATTAATTTTTTCACCCGACCTATTGCGGTTGAGGTTATGCCTCCCTTAGGCAAATCATGACACTGTGGATTCAACAGTGACATCATATTTTTAATCCGAGAAATGGCTCAAAAGTTAGAAAATGTTGCTCACGCGTTAATTGAACATACCTGAAAAAATGTTTGGACAATTATCAACAGTCACCCTCGACGCGCACTTGTCGAGGTTTGTCTCTGCCTCAGTGAAACACACCCCAATGAAGCCAACATAAATCTCTGATTTTAAAATCCAAGTTACCATTTGAAATTTATGGATTTTACAATAATATAATTTTCATTTAATTATTTTATTTATGATCAAAAACTAAATTCCATAGGTGGCCTGCGCCAGCCAATGTTAGTATCTATCTAAAGATAGTATACCCTCATGATTTTATCGGTGTTCTATGATTTTTAATAAAATTTACCATTTGTGAGTTGTAATCATTTGAAAAATAAAATAATTTTATTTAATTATTTTATTTATGGTTATTCCATTTTCTGGTTTTTCACAGGAGGCCCGCACTGACTAATTTTAAGTTGCATGTAGGGTGAACCCTCCATCCTGAGCTCAATTGTGCCCACGTATTTCTGATATAGGTAAGCATTTAAGAGTTATTATTCTTTTTCATTAATACTTCTTATGTGCACTATTTAAAGTTTAAGAAAACTTCGACGGATAATTCCCGGAACTCTGGGCCTCCGAATCATGCACTATCATATTTCGTGTTCTTAAAATAATTCTATATAATTAAATTAAATATAAAAAAATTATGTGACATTACAGTTCTTAAGACCCTTAAAAAATAAAACATTTGAAATAAATGCTTTTCCATGAAGAATAATGTTACCTATACTAATAATTTCTCCCTGGGAATTATCTCTAAAGGTTACTTTTCCTCCTTTTATCTTCATAATTTTTCAAAGAGGTTTTGGTTACCAGTCATATGCTGGAAACATTCACTATTCATGTGCCATGTGTTACTATTGGTACTTTCTTGATTTTCGTAGAAATAAGAGTGTTAGACTTTCAGAATCCAAATTTTCTTGGATCTAGAAATTTCAGAAAGAAAGATTTTAAGAATCCACATTTTCTTTAAAAAATAAAATTTATGAAAACCTAAATATTGGGTTTTTTAGAGAAAAATAATTTTCCCAATGTCCACCACACTGACATTTAATGCATAATGGACCACTTTGTGGAAAAAATATTTATTACTAAAAAATAGTTAGGAATGTGTATAACCAAATCCACAAATATTTCCTAAAGGTCGAATCTAGGAATACACCATGTAAAAATTTACCTTAGAAGAGGTAAATTTGACAAACACTTCTTTAAGGAAAACATTTCTCTCTTTAGTTTTACAACTATGTTTTTATCCTCAAAAAAATTAGTTTTAGAACTAGAGTTAGTCTCTATAATATTTTTCTTAGAAATTAAAATTTCAAGATCCATAGAAAGTGTATCCTTATCGGAATTAACTTCATCAATATTTTGTGAAATACTTTCAAAATCAAAAAAATTTCTTATAATGATATTTAGAAAGATCTGACACTTCTTTATTTAAAATAAAAATTCTATAATTTTCCATATCAAGATTTTTCTTGAGTTTAGAATTTTCATTCACAAGAAGTTTGGGAAAACTAGACACTTCATCATAAGAAGGTAATGCATTATCTTTATCAGAAGATGATTCTTCATCTAAAGACTTATAGTATTTATCATAAATATAATTTGAACTCAAAGATACATTGTTAATAGACTCAGCTTTAGGTACCTTGTCCATTAGACAATGATTTTTAATGGGTAGTTTGACTATTAGACCAAGATTCTTCTGATTAGAAGATTCATACTCTAAGGATTCATCTAAAGAATCCCCACCACTAAAACTCATGGGTTTCATTATATTTAAATAATTTCATTGATTTAGACTTTTAGTATGTATTTCTATTTCTTTTAGAAAGCATTTCCTTTCTTCATTTTTCTTAAGCATAGGACAATCCAACCTGATATTCTCTTATCTTTTGCATTCATAGCAAGTGACTTCTGAGTGTTCCATTCCTTTTATTTCTTTCTATTAATATCAATACTGAATGTCTTTATTTCCAACTATCTTGTTCATCCTTCAAGAAATATTTTCTATTTCATTCTCACTATGTTCACTTTCACTAGATTCAGATAAAACATTTACATTATTTGACTTGGATCTTGTAACACTTTCTAGAGTCTTGAAATTAGTAGTAGTAAAGGCTACACTACAATTCCCATTTTTCTTCTTATTCATATCAGCATCTCTTTTCATTCTTGTCTCATATTGAATAAGAGTTCCAAAAATATTATCAAGATTAATTTGAGATACTTTCTTATTCTAATTAATTTCAGTTCTCTTAGATTCTCACTCGTTTGGAATGATATCTAGAATCATGTCCACTTTTGCTTCTTCATCTATGATTTCTCCCCAGTAGAGTTTAAACTATCAACAATAGTCATAAAACTTTATTGCACATTGAAAACTGTCTCTCCAAAGGGAAATAGAAATTTATGATATTTAGCTCTAAGCACAACACTTCTAGTTTCTATAAATTTGGATGTACCAAAATGAGTAACCTCCAATTTCTTCTAGATACAGTTTTCAGCTCCACAAGAATAAATTTGACTATATATAATATGGGTCATGGAACAAAACAAAGTATTGCATACCTTGTAGTTTATTTGATATTCTTTCTTTACTTGAATGGTAAATGTTTTGACTTCCTTGTAAGGAATTTTGTAATCTCTAGTAAGCATAAAAAAAATTTCTTCTCCATTATTAATAACCAAAGTCTTTATATGATATCTCTAATAATCATAATCATTCCCATCAAAAATAGGTGGTCTTTTAAGATTTATATTGTCCTTCAAACTGAAATTCATTCCTTCCATTCTCAGAAAATATATTTCCGCAGAAACTTGTAAATTGTAAATGTTTGTAATTGAGGATATAAATTCCTAAGTAAGGAAAATATTTAGAGAAATGAATAATTGAGCATGAAAACTTATATGTGAACATAAGTATTTTAGATACATTTCTGATACCAATTGTTGGATTGAAATAATGATCTATATACTCAATTACAAGAGGGTGGGTGAATTGTATGTTTAAAAATATTTTGTTTTTAACCTTAAGGAAAACCATGATTAACAAAGTTAAATAAGGTAAATTCCCAAGACCTATTTATTTCTAAAAACTTGCTAGGTTTCTGAAATATGGTTCGGGAAATGAAACTTAATAAAAGTTTACAAACAAAAGATTCTAACTTAAAGCATATAAAATATCACAAATCATAGTTTACATAATTACAAGAAATTATAATAATGATATACTTTCATACATTATCAAAATACAATAGAAATAAACATGAAACAAAATAATTAACAATTATGAAATCCTTTAAACCCAAGAGAATGGTATCTGAAAACCTTGGATAAAGGTCCATTGATTTATACATTCAAGAACATCTATCTTACCCACACCTGGGTAAGCCCTCCATAGGAATATTGGAATCTTTATTACTATCACTGTAATCACTTGATCATTATGGTAGTCACCACCTCCATCTTCCTATCCCAAGAAGTCCTCAAACATTAAGGTAGTCCACACCTCTGTCTTCCTATCCCCATAAGTCCTCTATTTATCACAACAACAATCTGAGTCGCACAAAGAAACCTGAACAAGATGTTCGGTACACACAAGGCATGAGAGTCTCTCTCTCTAGAAATCACTTCAGCAGCATGCAATCTCTAGAGTGATAAATAGATAATTCTTAGTATTGAGATCATATATATTGGCACTTCTCCAATGGTCGACCCCCTCCCACAATAGTCATATTTTTACTTGAATCTAGAAGGGACTTATACACTTTTCACTCAAAAAATGGTTAGTTAGAAACAAATTGTATGACGTCGTTTCATAACTATAACAAGTGTAAGAAAAATAAGGTTACATAACCAAATATAATTTTTGAAGTCTAAGGAAAAAAAAGTTCGGATTCTAACCAAATAATCATTCAGAGACTATAACTCATGGATATTCAGATTCTGTTTTCCATGGAATTCAAAATCTGATTTCTATAGATTTTCTATTCTTAATTCCAATCAATTATGAATATTAATTCTGAAAATTTCATTGTTTGAATTATAAGTATTTTATAGTCTTAATTCTATGGAAATTTATTCATAATTTTGAGGAATTCAGAGTCCTAATTCTGGGGAATTTAGAGTCTAAATTTCTAGGAATTTAGAGTCTAAATTCTGAGAAATTCAGAGTCTAAATTTTAGAGAATTTGGAGTCCTAATTTCATAGAATTCAGAGTCCGAATTTCAGTGAATTTGGAGTGTGAATTTTATAGAATTCAGAGTCTGAATTTTAGAGAATTAGGAGTTTGAATTTAAAATAATTCGATGTCCGAATTTTAGAGAATTTGGAGTCTAAATTTCATAGAATTCAGAGTCTGAATTTCATAGAATTTAGACACTGAATTTTAGAGAATTCAGATCGAGAAAACAATATACTCTATATCCAAATAATTAAAGGATTGTGAGGTTTTAGATGTGAAACCAAAATATAGTCATAGGAATAATATTAGTTAGACTTAGAGAAACCATAAAATGATAAACAAAAACATAGGTAAGGATAAAATTTCCTTAGAGACGAAAAATTTTCCTTATTAATATAATTATTATAGAAAACAGTTTTTCCTTAAGATAAATTGTTTGTGATTTTCAAAAGTTAGAGGAATGGAAATGTCATAATGAAACCTTATTGACTCAAAATAACGAACCTAATAAGGTTAAAATAAATAAATTGAATGTAAATGAGGTTATGTAATTTTTATTAAATGAAGATAAGTTTTATTATTTAGGTCATTAAGATCAATCGAAAAACACACTCGAGCATAAGGTATGGGTTTTCTCATCTCACTTTTATTTCATTGAGATTTCCATGGTTTTCCACTTATTTCTTGTATTTCATGTATGTTTACTTCCATTTGATATATAATATCATTATTCTATTTATATTCATGGCATTCAATGATTTACTAGATTATTATTAACTTGATTGATTACAATTTTGTAAGGGTCGTTGTTTCGATTTTCATTTCATTGTGATTTATATGGTATTGTGAACCTAATAATTATTATGTTGTGCACCTATTTCATCTTTGAGATAATTTTTCATTTAAAATTATAAATATATTATATATCCATAATCTGGTTTCATAGATATGATTACTCTCTTAAAATGTATACCCATTTACATATAGGGTTTATTTAGAATCTTGTTTTAACTATAGAAATACTGGTAAATCTGTATCATATACTCTATACGGATATTGAGAAGGAATATTTTTCTTTGTATTAGATATATAAATAATGAATTATTTTTACATGAAGTGTCAGGCATGGCCCTCTATATCCCCCCACTACATTAAGATGGAACGTGAGACAAATAAATTGGCAACAAAATCTTCTAGTTTGTTTCCAAAATAGAATCAAACAAGTATCTACCCACATAATTAAACCACTTCGACAGTATAGTGGTGTCATTTTCTAGATGCAAGATTTTCAATTAATAAGCATTATCTTTATTAATTTTCAGTTATTACTACCCATGTGGTTTTCACTATGACAAAATCTATGGATGCTGATTCATTCTCAGTTTATTAATGGCGTGTGTTTTTCATTTATTCACCACCCCATATTGACTATGCCAATTTTATAATGATTCAATTATTTTTTATTCATGCTTCTTCTATTTTTAACCCTTATAAAGCATTTGAGCTCACCCCTTTCATCTGTTTACCATGAAAATGTTATGAAGAGAAGACCATTTATCAAGTTCTCATGGATTCCATTTTTTTTGTTTTTGTTATGTTTTTTATTTTTTTACCTTTACCAATGTATTATGAATTACGTTTTTGTGTCCTGTTTCATCAAGACTACTAAACTGATCATTCTACAGGACATCATTTCTTGTAATCATGTCAATGTAATAAATAATGCATCTACTTGGGGCTTCTGGGGTCGAGGCATTACAAGAGACGCCCCTCAATTTTTTTTGATATTATAATGTTTCTACTTTTGGTGGTATATTAATGGTTATTTATTCAATAATTCTTCATTTTATCAGAAACCCTAAAAATGTTGAAAAACAAAGGGGGTTAGGTACCATAGGTTAGAATAGTGTGAAGAGGATTTTCATGAGTTTAGGAGGAGGTAGACTACATCTCTACTGTTGATACTTCTTGATATAGGTATTAGTTATGTGGTTTATTTTGATACCTCAAGAAATGGTTTTGTTGTATTACAAATTCATATGGGGTGGGTATTAGCTTATGAGACACATGAATTATGGCCCCATGATAAGGTCTATCATACTCATGGCATAGATCTAATTTTAATGGTAAATAATCTAAATTGCTTCAAACATTATCTCTTCAGGTAAAGTTTTATTATCTGAATGGACCTAAAGGTACTTTGTGAAATTTCACACAGTGGGGATTCAATTTGATAATGAGGAACTAGATACAGTACATATAAAATTTTGAAATTGAGAAAAATGTTTCACATGGAAATGGTATTATAATTGTAGATCTTTTATCCATAAGACTGAAGTAGATCATGATATTGGTAAATTGTTATTGGAGTAACAATGGTTCTTTTTGCGCAAATGGGATGATTTTAGAATTGATACATACAAGGACAATGGATCAATGAAATATTAATATTTAGTGATCAATCCATATTTAGTATACTGGGAGATGTTTGGTCAGGAATCTAACACTTAGTGTGTCATGATGAGGGAGAAACTAACTTGTGGTGACATGATACAGAGGTGGTCATTGGAACATGACGATGTGATTTTAGTACATGGTTTAGTTTTAGGTATTACTTTAATGAGGGAAGAGATAATGAGATACTTCCATACCTCTAAGTTGGTTGTTCATCGTACAGTGGTAATAGGGTACCATGAGTTTAATAGATAGTTTTGGTGGCCAATGATGAATAGGTACATTGATATATTTTTTTGGATGCCTTACTTTTCGGAGGAAGAAGGTTGAGCACTAAAATTATTTGAATTTCTCTAGAATATTTTTTTTCTATTGTTGATGTGGGAGGATTTCATGATAGAATTTATAACAAGGTTAACTTGGACCCTAAGGATTTGGGATGTCATTTGGGTTATTTTTTAACAGTTAATGAAATTTTATCATTTCCAAAAAATATGGTAGTCTCACTATATGTATGAAATGAGAAAGATATATATATGTGAGATAGTATGTTTCTAAGGAATTCCCACATTCATTATATCTAAACAAGACAAATGTTCTACATTATTGTTTTGGTTGGTATTATAGAAGTCAATTGAAACTCAATAGATATTTTTCAAAGTATATGATCCCCATAAACATTTAAAATTTTAGTGGATTATATGTGTATTAGAGGATAATATTCTTTATGGATCCATAGACATCCATAGAGCTTGGTATGGTCACTTATACATGGTTTATTTTACCTAAAAACATTTTCCATTATTCAATTCATATGGAACCCTATGTGACTCTTTATGGTAGGCCATGCCATTTTCTTCTTGGTTGGAATGTGGATAGTGTGACCATAAATATGGTTTGTTATGTGGTATGTGATACCAATGAGGGAGTATAACTAATTTATAAGTGTTTGTTTATAATTAAAAGCTAGTAGAAGTCTCATTCCAACCAAATGAATATACCTTTATATTTTTTAGAGGCGACTAGGTTTTTTAGAATGTAACTCCTCAAGAAGTCCCCCAAAATTTTTGGATGAAAGGGTAGATAAAACCATATTATATAAGAACTTTCTATATCTCTAAGTAGATTGGAAAACTAGAATACTGTCTAAAATATATTTATCATTACTGAGGTATGCATGATGTGTTTCATGTGTCTCAAATATAATGTTACATAACTAATCCAAAAAAAATAGTTACTATGAGGATGTTTAGTTGGATATGGAAGAATCATACATGGAGCACATAGTATTTATTTTGTCATAGATTGAGAAAGGCATTTAATGGATTATGGTACCAATTCATTAGAATCAATGGATCCATTGAAATACTGATGAGGATATTTGGGACCATGAGGTTGTTGTTCGATCTCAATGTCCGGTATTGTTTTAAAAAAACCAATGAAGGTAATTTTCAAGGATGACAAGTCTTTATATAAGGAACGATATCAAACTCACTTATTTGAATATATGATATGTTTTATGTTTATAAATTACATAACCCATCTGATGATTCATTAATGTTATGGTTGTTTTAGAGTTTGGAATTTAAGGAGAAAGTAGCCTCCAGATGAAACTTTAATGACAATGCAGTTTCTAAAACAAGACCACCAACTAGAAGAGAGTGTTGTTAGTGGGTCTAAAAAAATTTCATATCCCACAATCCATCCATGGGTTCTGAAAAAATCTAGGTGGTTATAGAAGGCTCCTAACCCTTATAGTGGTGCCACCAACCTTCTAGTGTGCCCAATATGAGGGATCATTAATTGAAGTAATGGGTTTTAACTCCAGAAGGATTTACACATTTTTAATTACCTTATTATAACCCAAAACCTAAATAAAAAATTAGAGACCATCCACCCTCTACATGCAAATCCCCAATTGGCATCGCATTGGTTCATAAAGGATGAAAAAATCAGATGATGTTGGAATTGATATTTTTCCCTATATCTATACAAAATTCCTCTTACTTTTTATGAGATGAGTGTGGATATATGATGTATGTTTATTTTAAATGATATTAGGAAGAAATATTATCCCTTCCATTAAATACTGGTGATGTATCTAGTGTTTTTATGATATATCTTGACTGCAAAAAATATACCAACAATAATAGATATGTTATGTGTATGTGTTTATAACACACCTCGCTATAAATATTATTGATGGAAGATTAATGATCTAAATATAATATATTTTTGATCCTTTGGAATATTTGTGGGTTACATAACATTTCAATGACACCTCTTTGACTAGAGTTTAATCGATTATGAAAAGGTGTTTTTTCCAGGTATGTTTTCTTAGATATATCATATAGAGACTCTCGTCGTATTTATTATTATCTTTAATCTATTTTACTTTGAAATGTATTTAGTGGATCTATGTTCATTGGATAGACCTAAGATTCTATTTTAGAATAGATGAGGAATTCATGAGCTATTATTGAGACTACAATTGATCTGATGAATTGATTTCCTTTTCATTGACATATCTTATAACTAGTTTTGTTGATGGAATCTGTTAGGTATGTTATTCTATAACAAAATTAGTTTTATGGAATCTTCTAGAGTCTTATTTCTAAAAAACATTCTTAATGAAACTAAAACCTAGGTTAGGTATTCTTGATTTATTTGATGGTTCTATGTGGTTGTACAATGTAGTATATTCTTTGACCCTTTGAAGAGAATTGGATTAATTCATCAAAAACCATGAGGTAGGAGGTTCCTAGACATTTTAATCCATTATATAGACTTATTTTCATGTGTAATAATTTTGTTTGTGTAGGATCCTAACCTTACATGATAGTGATAACATATAGGAATCAATGTTAACCGTGAGACCAATTTGTGATACTTGATGACTTGATTTTTTATGTATATTTTTTATATGTTTGATGAGTATGACAAGTACTTGTGTATGTTGATACTATATTATCATGATGAAATTCTATATTTTACTGTATCATACTATTATATTTGGTTTGTATATTTATCATGCATTTGGAGGTATTTCCTTGTAAAACATTACTTGTGGAATTTTGAGTATGATTATCCATTATAGGGGGTGAAAAAAATATCTAGGGATAACGAAGATGGGCCTATACACCATGTAGGATCATGAGAACCTTATGTAATTACTAGAAACATGATGAATTAATGATACTGAGTAACATGTCTAAACTTGATGCCTTGTGGATGATGAGTATCATGTTAACCTGGTTAATTTTTTATTTTGAGTGAAATTTCACCAGCCTTTTGGATAGTTATTGGTAACTTATGATATCATGATCATAGTTATAGCATGAAGCTAAAATAAGAATGTATTGGGATCTTAGTGATATGGTTAGTACATAGGTACTTGACATATTAGGGTTTAGGATTTCTTGTAAATTTATTCTCAAATGGAATAAACTGTCTATTTATTTTCACAATTTCATTGGATGAATTAGTGGTGGCCTTATATGTTTCATTACTCACAACTTGTATAAGCATCTTGATGTGTTTTTAGAATTCATGTATAGGGATACAGGGATGTGTAAGGTTCTAGTGGAATATTCTTCAACCATGGATCATAGAGGGAGGAGTGGAATCTAGATGTACTCTATAGGATTCCATACTTTTATTTATTTTATTTCTCACACTATATTTACATTGATATGGAATTACACATTAGGATCTCGTCTATATATGTTTATGAAATTTATGCCATTTGACATCACATTATATTGTTTTATTCTTATTACTTATTTACTTTATTTTATTTTATATTTTATTTATAATATGGGTGCAAGGAAAAGATAATGAGGGAAGTGTATTCCCACATATGGAGTTTGGACCCATTCTTATAGTCGAAAAACTTTTTCATAAGGGAAGTATACATGAGGTCTTATATTTCTCAAGATAAGACCCGTTAGATGGGGTCGGGGTGTTACACAGTATTTTACCATGAATGTTATTTGATTTAATAGGGAAACATTAATAATCCATATTATTTACCCAATATGGCTATTTTTGATAATTTTTATTAATTATGATTGAAATTTTTTATTCATCATATGAGGGAAGTAGGGGATATATAGTTATGGGTGGGGCTTGGATATATATATTCCCTTGATGGATCGATGGGTCTCAAGATATAAACCCGTTGGATTACCTCATTAAGTATGTTTTAGGGTACACATACCTATATTTTCTTGTATCTTCAAACCAGTCCTTGATCAAGACATATAGAATTATGCATTTCTATCATTGTGAATTTAGTTATTATTATCCCAAAGATTACTACATTGATATTATCTAATGAGGAATTTAGTTATAAAGTAAATGATTAAATGGAAGTAACTTTTAGTTATCAACATTTCCACATTGATTATGACTTATTCAATCATGATAGATTAAATTGTAAACAACCCTTAATGAGCATTTGAGGTCACCATTATTTTTTTCCTTTCCCTAATATGTGAGGAAAGAATCATTCGATGAATTTAAACTTTTTAAAACATTTACATTTACAATGTTCTATATTTTATTTCCATTGTAAAATGTTGTTAATATTTGAATATAGTTATTAAAAACTGCTAAAACAATTAGTATTTGGTGATCTGATTCACTATAACATGTTAGACTATAAAATGTAGTCAACTACTCTAGGTTACATGTGTTGGGGTTCTTGCATTTTGTATAATATAATGTTTTTTTGAATCCTTGGGAACTGAAATTATAAAAACATGATTAGTGGACATAAAACTAAGATAGATTATATGGATAATAATATTTGTAGAGTAATACAAGGAATCTTTGGTGAATTTGGGATTTGATGGATTTCCTATAAAAACATCAGTTTCTAGATATTGGTAAGTGTATGTGGATATGAAATAGATTCACCTAGGGATGACAATGCTAAAAGGGATAGATTGGTTATTAATTTGATCATCATTGGTTCTTGTAATGTGGGGCTATGCACTACAGAATTGGCTAGACACACCCGAGGGATATGCTATGGCCTATTCACATTATCTTCACCAAATAATATTTAATATTTGAAAATATTTTTATGATTTAAGGATATTCCCAATGAAATGATGTTTGTGATTTTAAGATTAGTTATGCATTAAATTTAAATTAATGATAAGAATTTTAAAATATTTACATTTAAATTTTATATTTTGAAATTCATAATGTTAAGACTAATTAATTATATTCTATTTTCGATAAATGGAACATGGTCAAATGGATGGTATCAATATCAATGTACAATATATAGTATTTATTATAGAACACACCAACACACCATACGATAAACCAAGGTAGATCAGATCCATATTAAGAAATATGACCCGGTTATGATTAATAACATTACATGTATGGGAAAACATGATGCCCCATGATATGATACAACTATATTATATTGTTTCATGCAACACAATCCACCATCATTTTTTGAAACTATTAATCCATTATTATATGAGATATGGATTAAGTCACTTGAAATGTTATTTTAATACATGGGTTTAAATTAGAATGAATGGGTTATACTAGAAATGCATTATCTTAAATGTGATTATGATCAATGGTGCTCATTTATCTAGAATACTAGGAAGAAGAAATAAAACATATGGATTGTAGATATTTTTATGTAACATTCTTCAAAAAATATTACCCTAATGAGAAACAAACTAAAATGATTAAAAAGTTCCTTAAATTAATGAAAAACTAATATATAGTTATTGGATGTTATGAGGCTACCATTTTAATACATTCCAATTAGGAAGCATATTACATAAAAATCTAGAAAGACAGATTGGTCATTTCATTTAAGGGCTTATTCCAAGACACCAAAGTGAAATGGTCTCTAAAACAATAATCATAAGGCAAAATAGTAGTATATTCCATGATAAAAATGAATGAATTTTCTTATCCCAATTTCTTAATGGGAAATTTATATATTAATAGGTCTTTTGAGAACCAATAAAAAGATAACACGTCAAAGAACAAGAATGTTGAAAAGAAATTTCGATCAGGTGGAAAATTGGGAATGAATCATCATGTGAAATGATTTTAGGGATTTGGAGTTAGGTTATTATATGAGGATAATGTTCATATTTATAATGATTATAATGGGAAGAAATAAACAATATTTATCTGGAGATATATCTATAGATAAATGATATATTATTCAAACCAATTTCCCCGGCATCAAGGTAACATACCATTAGAGAGGCCATGGGAAAAATGCCATGAATATTTGATCACTACAGCTAAGGTTGAAGTTCCTGAATATATTTTGATAGATGCATTAATCATATCCTAAAAATTTGTCTAATTATTTATTTTAATCTGGATATTACCACTCTTTTATATCACACATGTCATCTAAGAACATTTTATGTTTCTAAACCACTACAAGAAGGGAGTTGTCACTTAATACCTCTAGTGGATGTAATACCACAATAAGGATGATTCAGTTTGATCCCATTATGAAAAATATACAAACCATATTAGTAGACATTATTATCATTCATTTATATTATTTGGATATAATTATTGGTATGAATTGGATTTCAAATTTCAATGAAATAATTTGTTTCCAATATAAGAGGATTATGATTTTTGAGGGGGATCCGTAATCCATTATGTTTAGTAGAGAGTCTTTATCATATAGGGGATGTCTATATCCACCTCTAGTATCCCTAATGAATGATATTATTGAGAAAGAAGAGAAGATTAAATAATTGGATGGGAAGGGTAATACTCAAATTGATTATGTGCTGATTTTATAAGATTACATCAATTTGATTTTTGGGGAATTTTATGGACATCCACCAAATGATAAAAGTTGAGTTTCCCATTGACTTAGTCCCTAACACATGTCCTATAATAAAAATGTTCATTAAAATGTCCATAATGGAATTTTTGAAACTAAAGAAACAACTAGAGGAGTTGTGTGATGAGGGATTTATACACCCTAGTGTTTCACCATGTGGAGCATAAGTTATTTGAATTATGAAGACTGATGATTGTATGGGGATACACATCAATTATTTTGAATTCAATGATATAACTGTAAAGAACCAGTATCCTTTTCTTCGCATTGATCACATGTTTGTTCAATATCAAAGAGATTTATTTTTTTCAATGATTCAAAATTCAATATAGGTTTCATCGATTAAGAGTATTGAATTCCGATATTATAATGGAATCATTTTTAAGAGGTATAAACATTATGAACATAGAATAATTTATTTTGGATTGAATTATTAATATTTTATTTTTATAGATTTATTGAACAATGTATTCAAGTAATATATTGATAATTTTTTGTGATATTTATTTATGATGTCATTTTTTACTCTAAAATATTTTAGGATAATAAAAATCATGGGAAAATAATTCTTTAAACACTTATAGAAAAAGAGTTATATGGGAATTTTAGGAAGTCTAAACTCTAGATTAGGAATGTTTCATTCATTGGGAAATATTTTCTCAAAATATATAATCCCACTTGATACATTTAAGACAATTCCAATTATATAATGTCTTATATCGATGAACATTATCAAGGTATGTAGTTTACTAGAATTAGATGATCACTATTAGATATTTTTTCAATACATTGTTGGGTTGGATAAATTGTAACCAACTTAACATATAATTAGGTTCTTTACATTGATTAGTGAATACAATGAATGTGTTGATTTATTGAAGATGATATTGGTATATTCTCCAAAATTTACTCTACAATTAGGGAGGGACTAATTTTTGATATATAGCGATGAATGAAAAGAATAGACTCTCATGTGTCCATATCAATAATTATAAACCAAGTTCCATATACATTAATAACGATATAGACTCTTGAAAAAAACTATCAGACATGTGAACATGTTTTAAAATCTATAATATTTTCTTTAATAATATAAAGGAATTATCCTTATGGAGGTTTATATGATATCTATGCAGATTATATGCATTTGAAATACATATTTTCACATAATCAGATAAACTAGGGGTAACACTGTTGGATTGACATACTCAATAACTATAATTGATCAATACACCACAACCCAATGAATGAAATAAAGGTAGACAATGAATTAATTAAGGGGGTTCATGGAATACTAACAAAAATAATTATTAGCTAGGTTTCTACCACTAGAAAATAATTTTTATTTTGTTACATGAAAAAGGAGGAAGAGGCTATAAAAGTACACATAAGGTGGTCTGAAATAATGATTCTCAAGGGAATCAGTATGCACAAATTTGGTACCCATAGGGGGAAAGGAGCCTAGACTAGAGAATATAAATAACCTGTTATCCAAGGATTCTCTAGAGGCAAGAATATTAGCTACATAAGTTTCTCACACCAGGTGTGGAGGATGGTCATGTAATTGTCCATAATCCACTTACACCTTCTAATGGGGTTATTCAATGGACCAATGAATATGAACCTTACTGAAATTACATTATAGGTTATAAGAGAAACATTATGAATCTATCTAATAGGATTACTCTTCTGATTGCAAAGAAGCAGGATTGTGAGGATAGCTTGGAACTCTGCTTGAAGGGAGTCAATATTCACAAAGAAAGTTGAGAGAGATGCCACGACTGATCCTTCATGATCTCTTATCACTCCACTACCGCTCATAGACACCATAGAGAAAAACAATATGTCTTCAAATTATTCCCCAAGAGAGGTGGATTCCATTTTACCCATTTTTCCAAAACATTTGGGTCGACGTGTGTTACGGTTAAGGAGGGATGGAGGGCCATGAGATAAGGACTATCGATTGAGCCTTTTCACAACCTGCTTAAGTCTAGAAAAAGTTTTTTGATATTAAAAAGGTTACCCTTGATGGACCTCGTAGAGGACTGGTGAATCATGTTATTTCTATCCATCCAAATAACCTGGAACCTAATAGTAAAAATTAAGGTTATTACTTTCTTATAAGGGTTGGGAATGTTCCATCCTCAGAACCATTGGTGGAAAAAGGTCTCTATGGAAGTAACCAGATCATAAGTACCTTTAAACTGGCTGAAAGATCCCAATAACTCATATTTCCAAAACCTATTAAGGAAAATATGTGTAGTGGACTTATAGTTTGGTACCCTTCAATAGGAACATTTAGAAACTAGACTGATTTCTCACTACTGGATGCTTCCTTCCATAGGCAGGGCATTGTTCTAGATGCACCACAATAAGAAATATAATTTTATTAGCAGCTCCTTACTCTATAAAATCTAGCCCCAATGTTCCTAAGGATTAGAAACATCTTGGGTAATATGAAATTTTATACTGATGAAAATACATGAAGCAGATCCAGTGAAGAGGTATCGGTCCATATCATTAGTCAGAACAATGCTATCAAATATGCTTCTCTGATTATCATCCAAAGTATTTTGAATGAAATTGGGATAGTTTATAGGATCCCTAAAGCTGATACAAAGGATGGGGAAGTGTGAAAGCATAGAGGAGTCCCTGAATAGTTATAGAACCAATTGTTAATGTCACCCTTAACAACTAACTATCTATAATGAATCTGAATATTAGGAATATAGGGCTGGATAATATTTTTAATTTTAGAGGATTTATATCTGGATAGGCTCCCATCATTACTGTATGAAATTTTCATGTCTTTTCTTCATAATGTTTCCCCTCTATTACCTCCTAGGAATTTTTGGAATGAATTCCTTTATTGGTTCCAGAAATACTCTTTAGATTAATCCCCCCATTTCTAATAGGTATGGAATGTTTTGACCAAGAGGCCCAATGAAACTTACCTTCCAAGTACACATCCCATAGGAATGAAATCATAGTTTCTCAATGGATTAAATCACCTTAATTGGGATTTTAAGAGTTGATAGGATATGAATGGGTATATAGGAGATAGTGGTTTTTATCCTTGTGATTCACTCTCCAAAGGATAAGAACCTATTTTTTTAGTTGTGGATTGGACCCATGGTTTTCTCTACAACCAAGTCAAAGTGTTTGATGAGAAGGGTGTTGGGGGACCTGAGAGTACCCTGGTATTACATAAGGAAGTAACCTCAATGCAAGCCATGTCTCCATTACATGTAAATTCTCCTCCTCTTGGAGCATTTATTAGGAACAATGAATCTTATTTACACACAGATGAGAACTTGTCCACTCCTAGAGAAATTAACCACAAGAGCTTCATTAACTCCTTGAATCAAGATTCTACTACCTTTGAAAAATGGCATGGTGTCATACATAAACATAATGTGGGATATACAATAATTAGGATTTTAATTACATAAGTTGGATATTTTTACCAATGAGATTCAATAGTTTATGTACCAGCTGAATACATCTTGAGTAATGATAAACATGGAGGGGGAGAGGGGTCTCCCTCCCTCAAGACTACATTACCCTTGATAAAAAAACTATTTTACCCTAAATAAAGTGGACAAACATGGGTAGATAATGTAGTGAAAGAGAATATCAATGACCCACGAAGAGAAACCCATACATTTGAGGACCCTATTGATGAAGATCCATTCGACTCTATCATAATATTTACTCATATCCATCTTAATGGTAACATTGATACCTATGGTTTTTAGTTTGATGAAACATATCACTTCAGGACCCAAGGTGATTGCCCCATGGATTGTACTTCCATGCAAAATTTCATGTTTCTCCCCAAACACCAATCTTGGATGGAATCAAGAAAGTATTGTATTGAGAACACTATAAAGGACTTTCTAAGGGACATTAAATTGTCTGATATGTTGATACTGCATCTGAGATTGAGGGTCTTCGACAATGGGCACAATAACAATTTTAGTAGCACAAGAATCATGAGGATGATTACCACCATTGAAAAAAATATTTCACCACACATATAAAGCTCTTCTTCACAATGTTCCATGAATTCCTTTAAAACAATATAGGGAAGGAATCTGACCCTAGCACACAGATAAGATTAATAGACCAAACTACCTCATGGATTTTATCCTCATCAGGGATATCTTTGATCCCGACATTCACATCATTAGAGACCAACAATGGAATCAAATCAAAGATCTCAAAAGTCCCACCTGGATACCCCTATTATTCTTAGGTTTGGGGATTCCAAAAACAACAGGAAGAAGTAATTTTCAAAGAAACCCACATTATCCCTATAATTTGAGTAAGAATCGTCTTTATGGAGTAGGTTGTGGTCCGCATTTCTGCATTTTTCATTAAGGAAGGCTTAAAAATAAATGGTATTTTGATCTCCTTCACAAAACCACTTTATTCTTGATTTTTTATAGGAAATATGATCCTGATTCAGAATATTCTATTCTAAATGATCTTTGTTGCATCTCAATGGATTAAAAGAATCCTCGTCTCATGTCATTTATATGATCGATTTCAAATTCTAGATATCCCTATTAAGATCCTTGAGCTTCTAAACCCCTAAGGGGGGGGGGGGGGGGGTTCTTAGCCCAGGATTGAATATTATATTTAATATGTACAATGATATTATGTAGAGAAATCCATGGGTTACCTAGAGAATTATAGTTCTAGGAATTAATTTAAATGTTCTGGAAAACTGGATTTTAAGCCCAAGTGGTAGGAAAATTGAATAAATCTTCTCTAAAACTACATGAATTCATTATTATGCATAGGGGAGGGTGATATGGGAGGCCATGAACCATGTGTGAGACTTTGAGGATAGGAAAGGATAAAAGAAATGATGCATTCCAAGGAAGCGATCAAGATGACTCCAAGACTACTAGATCCTATGTTGATTATTACACCAGGTAAAAGGATCTCCAAAAAAGATGGCATCCATGAGCCCATTACTTTCAACAAATGACACTAATTCATGGATAGCTCTCATTATGATGAGGATAATTTTCAAAAGATAATTAATTTGATGAGTGATTGAAATTTTACCGAAATATTTTATGAAAAAAAATTCTAAAATTTATAAATTATCATTGAGTTCCATCTACACCTCATCTTAAAAGAGAATTATTAAATAATTATCATAGATAAAATTTCATTATACAGCCAAATGTAACCAATATGTATAGGGATCTGAAGTAACATTTTTTTGTGGGATAATAAGAAACAAGAAAATGATGAATATATATCAAGATTCTTAGTTTTTTAAAAGGTAAATACAGGTAGAAAAAAATCCTATGAGAGTCTTCAAATATATACCTTTTCATATATGAAAATGGGATGATAACACAATGGGCATTATCACTAGATTGAGAAAGAATCCTAAAAAATGGATTCCACATGGGTTATTATTGTTCCCCTTAAAACATTAACTCATTTCCTCCACATAAGATAGAATTTATATCTTTATCATCATATATATCTCTATATTAGTGAATATTTAAGACTCCATGGTGCACCTATTTCAATTTTGTCTGATTAGGATCCATGATTTATATCAAAATTTTAGAAAAAGTATATAATGGCTCATGTTAATAAGATTAATTTGAGAAATGACTGTGATCCTAAAATTGTTGGGATGTCTAAAAGGCCTACTAAGAAATTATAATTTATATTTATGTCATTATAACGTGACTATAAAGGTATATCAGATGATTATATACCTTGGGCGATATTTTCCAATAGAACATTCTTCTATTCAAGTATTCAAATGGGGCTGTATGAAGATTTATATGGCAATAGATATCGTAAACTTACAATTTTTCGTAAAGTTATTGATTGAAATTGTGAAGGACCTGAACATATGTTAGAGAAAATGATGAAGGAAAGGAATATCTAGAATCATATTAATTTATATGAAACTAAGAAAATGATCTATGATAATAATTGAAGGAAGGATTAGAAATTTAATATGGGATATCATGTTTTCTCGAATATACTTACCTGGACGGGTTTCATAAGGTTCGTAAGGAAACTAAACCCAAGGTATATTAGACCTTTTGGAATTCTAGAATGATTTCATTTTTTGGCTATCCATTTTTTATTCTAACCAATCCTCTCTAAAGTATATATTCATTCCATATGTCTTTATTAAAGAAGAATTATTCAATACCAATGTATTTTATCCCCACTAAAGAAATATAATTGGGACCTGATATATATTAGTGTGAAGTGGTTTCGAGATTTAGGACACTAGAGAACATGTTCTTTAGGATAAGATGACTCAAATAGAAAAGGTACATTGGAGAATTCATAAAACATATGAATCAATGTTTGAATCTGAGAAAATTATGAAGAAGAACCACCCACTTTTGATTAGAAAGTAATATCCATAAATATGTCGAGGAATAAATTTTTTATTTAGAGAATAATGAAACACTGAAGAATAAATTATATTAAATGTGAAATTAAATTAATAAAATTATATTACTATAAAGAAATTTAATATTCCATTACACAAGAACAATAATTTGAAAGAATATAGATCGATTTTGAGCATACTAAATCTAAATAATCCTAAAGTGATTTTATTAAAATTTCCATAAATATGGGAATTTATCAATGTATAATTTATATAATTCTACTATTATATATAATAAATTATTTTCATATGAATAGAAAATAATATATTTTTTTCCAATTCAATTTAAATAATGATAAGATAATTTGGATGTCAAGAATTAATATTTTTTAAAAACTACTTTTCAATGCTTAATGTGATTGTTTATTTATTAATTAAATAATACCTTATTAAAATGATTAAAAATTAATTTTATATATTATTTATCAATATATATAAATTTAAATTTAAATATGTATTATTAAGATTCATATTGTTATTGTAAAATCATATTATGTTTGAAAAATCCATTTTTCTAAAATCTCATTTTTCGTCAGGTATTGTTTGTTTATAATTATTTTAATATATTAAAATTTTATAAATTATATTTGATAAATTTATTCCATATTTGTATTCAGTATAGTCAAATTTTCAAAAGGAAGTTTTCTTATTTTAGGCTTTATGAATAGTAAATGTAGAAATATTTTCACCTCGGTAAGAGTAAAATAGGATAAAAATGTTAAAACTATATAATAAGGCCTAAAAAACATCCAAACACATTAATATATTTCATTTTATCATTTTATTTTGAATTTTTCCTTCATATATTCACATATATAGATTATTGGTTCCATTATTCATTGATAATGACTATTATATTATTCTATGTAAGGGAAAATTCCAAAATGTCACTCCCTTGATTTTAATTTTTCTTTATATTTTTATAAAGATATAGGAATATTTTATGAATGAATATAATGTTTTATTTTGAAAATTATTCGGTTATTTTTGTAGTGGTAATTTTTTTAATTTTTATTGTCGTCATAATTACCATAAATGTATATACAATGTAGACATAGTACTTGGTCAAGTAGTAGAAAAAACAATGTAAATGTTTTTAAATAAATAAATAATTAATATTATATTGATTAATTATAGTGTGACATGAATATTTTTATCAAATTTTATTATTTATTTATTAGGAGGTTATATTCAAATTCATATCCTTTTTTCCCTTAATTAAAAAATTAATTAATAATCCATTAAGTAACATTAATTATATTTTTTATTAAATAATATTATATTAAATGATATTAAAATAAAAATAATCATAAAATTTGAAAATAAGGATAGTATATTATTTTAAATTTTACCCCTTAATGTTTTTTGAGCGTATGACTTTAAGAGTAAATTTATATCTCTTTCAGAATGATAAAGTTGTTACCACCGATGATGTTAAAATTTGTTAATAAACTATTTAAACTAAATGATAAGAATTAAAATGATACATAAAAAATTTGAAATTTTATGAGATAATGGGACTTACATATTACACTATATTTTTTCCCACTTGATTCAACTTTTACATGAAAAATAATTTATTATATTTAAATCCTTTATGTAATTACATGTGTGTCATTTCCTCCACTATTGAAGGACACCACATATAATAAATTTTTTACACCACCATGGAAAACATAGATCAATTAAAAAATATAAAATCATCTACCGAAAATCCCTATATATGATTAAGAGGTTCTGGACTTCTCAAAAGACCACCACTACATTCTTTAAGGGAAGATCTAAAGACTGTTTTGAAAATAAGAGGTAATCATCTTAACTGGCTCTTTTCAAGTTTATATCTTCTTCTAACTCCACTAAATTTTATTATAACACCATAATATAATAACACAATTATCATTATATTACATTAATTCAATTATTATTATGTTATTATCCTATTTTATATACTCACTAATCTAATGGAAAATGTGAACATCACTCATTCGTACAAGACATATACCACCTCACAAGTTGATGTATCTCACTTGTCACCACTACCTCACATTAATTGTATTATTATTGATATTTAATGAAATAATATTATATTTATAATAGTACTATCATTATATAGATTTTGATTATTTAACCCATTGAGAAGTGCCATAACACCCACGACAGAACATGCTTGAGAGAACTAAACATTTAACACATAATGAATTTTTTTTTAAAAACCTGGTAATGAAGAGTTAATTGGAATATATATAAAATAAATATATATATATATATTTTTTATTAATTAATAAAAATTTTAAAAACATCATACATGATGTTAAATCTTGTTCAACTATGTAGAAGCATTAGGCAATGATTGGTTTTTCTCAATTTCCACTTTATTGAAATTTTTTTTATATTACCCTCCTAATTTTTATGTTGTATTTATAATCTAACATTGCTATATTTTTAATTAATCATTATTTATCTATGGTATTTATTAATTTTCAATTTAATTATACACTTTTTGGGGGTCATAATTAGAATTTTATCATAGAGGCATGGATTTATATTTATATCTCATTTTTTGGATTCTTTATCTATTAATTGAAGAAAACATATAATATATCCTTGATAAACACCATATATGTTATTTTACTCTATATATCTAAGTATTTTCAATGTTTCCTTCTATATGTTTATCTCAATAGAACATTAATCAAGCCAAAAAATTGTTTTGAAAACATAGATCTTAATTTTCTTCTTAATCATAAATATTTTTCTTCAATATGAATATGTGTTCAAAAAATAATTTCCTAATTACATTTTTTATTTATTTTAATATATTATTAAGGACATAATATATCATCTTTTAGTTTGAATTTATTTAATTTAATTTATTAAGTATGTTCATTTTTTACATTCTTGTATATATGTGAAAATGAATGTTTCTTTTTAATGCATACAATATTAACAGATTTTCCCATTTCCATAACTATTTTACACAATTTAGCTACTTCTATAAGTTTCATAGTATAATAAAACGGAAAAAATATAATTAATAATAAATTTTAAGTTCATATTCCATTTTATTCTATTCTACAAAAACATTTATTGTAATACAAAACCAATATTTCTGATGAGATTGTGGTAGTATTTTACCACTTATTTTTTTAGTAACTAGTATTCTATTGAAACATTCAAATTTTTGTAACTATATTACATTAAAAATTAAATTTTTCTTCCACATATATATAAATTATATCTTGGTTATTATGATTTTCTAAATTGAATACAATTTCTATATATAGTACTTTATCCCGAATGTTAATTTCATTACAAGGTAAATATTGACAATCCATATTCATTCATCAATATTGATATTTATTGATATGGAATATTGTTTATGAGTTAAATTTATAACTCATTATATGAGTTACATGTTGAAATTGTTATTATATGTGGGTACCTATTATATATATCCCCTAAATAATTTAATATGTATTAAGAGAAAAGTATTTTGGATAGCCTTCTTAAATGGTTATTGGTTTATACCAACCCATATTTGAAAGTATCCTGTAATAATTACTTGTTCTAGATTATTTTACTTAAACATTTTCTTCATTAGGAATTCATTTATTAATATCAATGACATCACTAAATTGATAATATCAATGGATTCATTTGGTGCAGAAGTTAGTGATGAGATTTCATGTAATATATATTTTCTACATTTCCATATTGATTATTGATTATTATCTAATGATAGATTCCACTGTACAGAATTCCTAACGATCTTTTGAGATCTCCCTTATTTGGTTTTACTTTCCCTGGGATATGAATAATGATAAATTGAACGAGTTTAATTGATGAAAAATATTTAATGCTTTTGTTTTTTTAGGTTTTATATTCAATATAAAATAAAAATCATGTATTTATCTCATTATTAAATACAGTTAATTTGATCGATCATTTTTGATGGCATCTATTGTATAATATTCCAATTTATTTAAGTTGTAACTAGATCATGATTATTGGAATTGTGGTTGTTTCATTTTAATAATATTTCTCTAGAAGTATGACACAAATATTAACGATCAATTTTAAGTAACACATTATTTTCAATAGCACTGTTGATAAATATTTTTCATTTATTCCATTTAAGGAAACCATAATGATGATTTTCATAAAAATAATAGATGAGAACATAAATAATTGTAAATTAATAAGACAAATACTATGAATAATATTAAATTGATCAACCTTCTATCTAAGAACAATTATCGACATCACTATTATGATACTTGTACAAAACAATCAAAACTGCTTACATATAATGATAAAAACAAACTATAAATAACTAATATGTTCCTTATGAATGATTATAATGAATTTATATAGATTTAAATAAATATTAATAATGTTTTAAAATACATTATTATGATAATTTTTATTTTTATTATATTCGTTAAATTACTTTCATTGAAGTCGGGAGTAAATGTAAGAGTTTATTTTCAAATGTTATTTAAAAATTGAGATTGTTGATATTTAAAATTCCATTTAGGGGAATCATATATTCTTCTCAATATAACCACATTTATTTTCTTCTCATATAGTTATTCATGGGTTTCTCTTATTCCATTACCATTCAATTTCCCCTTTGGTATATTAATTACTCAATGTGAAGCTTTTAAATGAAACATTCAATACCTCTTCATTTTCGTTAGGAACCATTATTCTCCATGTCCATTTTGATTATTAAATTTTATGGATATATTTATCTAATAATATGTGATATATTATGGAATTTTTTAAAATTACATACATTTCATTAAAAAATGAATATTCTTTTAATGTTTTTGGTGTGGTTGTTTTCAGTGAATGATAACTCTCTTTACAAAATATTGAAAAATATTCCTCTATAACTTATTCCACATAAACACAATTTCCATATTTTTAACTATTTTTCATAATAATTATTCCACTTCAATTTATATATTTTAAACATAATTGTTTTATTCCCATTTTTTTCAATTTGACATTTTATTATTGAAGAAACAGAAATAAAAGGATATCTCTTCTTGTTTTTGAATGTTATTTTCTATCAATTTTGTCTATAATAACATCCTTTAATGTTTATTATGATTTAAAAGAGATATTATGTAAATATTTTATTCAAAATCATTATATATATAGATTATGATCATTTTATGTTAATTATTTCATGATTACAATTTTTTTCATATTTAATTTTTCTATGATATAAATATAAATTTTATCATTATTTTCACAAAACATATGTATAGTATCTCAATATGTTAATTGTGGGTCTATTATATCCATCCAATAGTGTGGTGATGGTTTAATATTTCTTGATATCTGGATGGAATATGGTTGGTTAAATAAAATCTACTATGTAATTGGATGTTGGTGGTGTTCCAAATTCCACTATGTCTTGGAATGGGGTTTTGGCTAGCACATTTTAATGTGAATGTATATCAGGATGTCCTTTAGGATTTTATTGATTATTTGAGTGACAAATTATTTTTTTATTCAAACCTACGCATGTTATGTTCATATATATCTTGAATATTGAATCATGTTTCCACTCCCTTATTGCTAATGTGTTATGTTATTCTAAGTTACTTATGCCATGATTCAAATTATTGATCTATGTTTCATTTAGTGTGATTCCCTTATGTTATGGAAATGTAAATTAATTATGTATTCATTCCTTTATTCTTTTCATTTGATCACTTATGGACTTAGATTGATATCTCTTCTATTTACAATCACTTTGGCCTCTAGGTTCATACATTGTTATATTTTCGTTCCAAAGGTTATTTAGAAGAGTATTTTGTATTTGTTCTCTAAAAATTAATCATTTAAGTAGACCACTTGTTTTAGATGTTGAAAATGTGGTAAAATAAATTTTTAATGTTTATAATATCCATAGATAATAAACATTAGTTTCACGATTATTAATATTTTTAGATATAAATAATATTTTTGTAAAATGGTATAATATGTTTTTCTATTATGTAAAAGTGACCTCATTTGGTATGAAATCTTGTTTTAGTAATTTTATTGGATTTTAATTTTTATAATTATGCATTAAAATAAAAACAAAGTTATAATGTACTAAAATTGATATAGGTTGAACCGAATATGTAAAGTATTGAAATGAAGGTTTCATAATTTATGAAATCTATGAATATATTTTATTTACCATATTATTGATTAGTTATATTATTATTTCTTCATTCTCACTTTATAAATCTTGAATTTTTTAAGGGATGAGATACATGATCATGAATTTGGGGTGGTGAATGGTATTCTCAATATTTAAAACATATTATTTCAGTACATTTCAATAAATTTAATTACATCAAAAAACTTCTCTATGATTGTAAATTTGTATCCCTAAATATTTGATATTTTGTTATCGATGAAAACATAAATGGGTATGATGATTTTTTGTATTTTTGGCAATCCTTCTTTTTTATAAGGTTGTTGGAATGTGTTTCCTTAAAAAATTACTTTTCTCCATTTACAAAAAAAATTTTACTTTGTGAAGGGATTTCATCTATCCACATAAATCCCTTATCAAATTATGGGTTAGAGATATAAAATTTCATATAAAGAATCTAGAAATTATCATCTATCATTTTAAAGATATTATTAAACTCTATATGAAAACCAATTCCATTACATGGGTCTTAATATCCAATAATAATTGTGTTTTAGCTCAAATGGTTGGGTAAATTCTTGATATTTAAAATTTTACTATTTTCCTGGAATATATTTATTTCGTTCTAAGAGTGTACTTTAGTCTTATATTTTTTTGAAGAATATGTTTTCAATAGAAATCAAACCTTGGTTTATTTTTATATTAATGATTATTTACAGAATTTCCTTAATTAATTTAGATTATTTGAATAGTAAACATCAAGAGAATGTACAAAAGGGTTTTATATGACTATATTCTTCATTTTGGGGTTCTAAAATTTCCTTCTTCAATAATAAATATTGATCAATGTATCTCTGAAATGATTACCATAAAATTAAAATATCAAAAATCAATAAAAAGTATCCAATGACTCATATTTATAACTTGTTCAATCAACTATGATAGTTTTAATATTACATTTTTTTTATAATTGATCATAATATTGATAATTAAGGTCTATTAGAGATTATTTACCAAATATAACATTTAATATAAGATATTAGCACTATCGATTCAGTGTGATTCCATCTATACTCACAAATTAACATTCTATCTACATGGATTAGATGAATTGATTCCTTATAAATTTCCAAAAAATGTAAAATTCCTTATGGATGATATTCTGAAACATTCCAAGAGATATGATATTCATGAAGATCATTTGTTTATCATTTTATAGACCTTCATAAATGAGAAACTGTATGTTAAAATTTCCAAGTGTGAATCCCATAGCGATAAATTATGATTATTGGGTCATGTAATCACATTTGGATATATATATATATATATATATGAAATACATATTTTATTGGAGAATGACCCAAAATAACCACTATAACTGAGATCTCTATTTTTATTGGATTATATGGATACTATCATTACATTGGGAGAAATTTCTCACAACTATCAAATTTACTAATAATGTTAAATTACAAGTGATTCATGTTTTTATGGATAAATTAATATGATAAAAATTTCATGTTTTTAAAGAAATTATGTCCACTAAACCGAAACTAATATTAATCTATAGTGGATAATGTATTGTAATATTTAGTGATCCATAAAATAATGTATTGGGATGTGTCCTTGTGAATAATGACATAATGGTAGCTTATTCATCTTGTCAATAAATGATTCTTGAGAAAAATTACATGATGCCTGATTCAAATCTATGAATGATAAGGTTTCCATTTTTCATATTGATTAATTCTCTATATAGGAAGAATTATGAAATATATATCAATCCAAAATCCTAAAGTATATATTATCAAAAAAGGATCTTAACATGTCAGAAATGATATAGTTATAGTTGATCAAGGAAAATGAATTCTAAATAAATTTCCACCCTGGGAGAGTATACAAGATTATTTATTCTCTTTTTAAGAATGAAAATGATAACTTACCCATAAAGGGGATTGAGAAAATAATATTAAACATTCCATTAAAATTTATAAACATAGGAATCAATAGGGGTGGGGAGAAAACATATCTTTCAAAAATCTTTAAAAAACTATTCATCTATATAATGATAATGGAGGAAGAGATTAAGGATATGTATATAAAAATAAAGGTGGGGAATATTTTTTGTTTAACTATCCCAATGATGGGATTTTTAGATTTAGGAAATGAATATGTGTTCCATCAATATCATGATTAAATGAATAGATATTTTATTGACGTGAAAATCTCATCATTATCTATCCATATTGAATGAATAATAGTATATATATATATATATCTCAGGAATCATTTTTAGGGGAAAAAGAAGAGGGATATTACATATTATGTATCTTGATTATTGGTATTTATTAATTTAATATATAAAAACAATGTTTTAGGGGGGGTGATAAACCCATTACCCAAACCTACAAGGAAATGGGAGAGCATATCCATTTATTTTGTTAGAGGTTTTCTTAATACCTATAGATTCCATAATGACATTTGGGTTATAGACAATCTACTTAAAAAATCAACATATTTCAAAACAATTCACGAAGATTAATCACTTGATTAAATTTATCAGAAATAAATAAAATAAGAGAAAAATATTCATTGAGAACCACTACTAATTATATATGATCATGTTATAATGATTTCGTCAATGTTCTAGATAAGTATTCAATATTAATTTGACACATAGTTGAAAATCCACACTATATATCATATTCATACCGATGAACAATATGAGATGAAAATTCAAACTATAGAAAATATAATAAGATCATATTAAATTGATTGAAAATAAGGCTAGGTTCAATAATTTTCTTTGATAGAGTTATAATATTACAATAGTTTCTTTTATAGAATGCACATGGTAGCATTTTATGATTTTTAAGGTAAGTGGTGTAAAATTCAACCAAGATGACATTGAGTTAGAGAGAATAATCTTTGCCAGATATATCTTGTTCAAGATATGAAATATAATCTTATTTAATATATTCATCACCATATTAAAACTTCATAGAGTTAATAGATGAGTTGAACAAATATTCATCAATGTAATCTAGAATTTTATGTCAAATAAAATGTATTCCTTTGAATATCACCATGTAAGAGGGTTATGAGATTCCTGGATATGGGTTATTTGAGCCATAGATACATTATCACTTTTGAAATCTATGATCTTGTGTTAATGGTATCTAATAATTCCATTCTTCCAGAAATCTCTATTAATTGCATGAAGAGTAAGATGTAACTTTTTTGAAGAACAAAATACGTAATTATTCACTTGTCATAATATACAATGTATTATAATTAGAAAATATCCTTTCTTATGAGGAAATATATGTAAAAATCATAGAACATAATGATAAAATAGTACACTATAAGTCTACTCCCCTTATTATTAATTTATTTAGGAATAATAAGTTTGAGAAAGAAAAGAGAGAACATGAATATGTAATGAAGAATAAGTAATTTCAAATATTTTCAAGAAGGTAACAAAATTTAAACAGTGAAGTTATTTTGAGGGGGTAAAATATTACACTTCATGATTCTACTATGTATTTATACAATAAGTTTTTTACTAAATAAATTATTTCACACAGAAAAATGAACTAAATTGAACCACAATATATATTATAGATATAAAATAACACTATTCAAGATAAATATTAATACATTATGAAAAATAAATGTGAAAAGACATAATGGATATTTCAAGATAAATTAAACCTCAAAAAAATAAATGTACAACAAACCCAAAATACCTTTACATATGATTTTAAATGGATATAATATATTTGATTAAAATTATTTGAATAATGTAGAAAAGAAAATTAATATATAATTTTTGAGAGAGAATTTAATGAATAAAAATAATAATTTTAGTAATATATATAAATTTATATATATAAAATTAATATGATCGTTATATACATGAACATTAAAAATATTATCATTGGATATATAATCATTTCGGATAGAAGTACCTAATAGTTAAATTTAAAATTTTTAATTGGAAGCAATAAAATTCTTGACTCAAATAGAAATATAAAATTTAATTAAAAGTTACTATTTTATATATATAGTTATATATAACATATTATCGTTACAATAATTAAAAAAGGCATTATGTATTTATAAAATCGAAATAAATTTTTTTATTTCAACATAATGATATATAAGGAATTTACATGTTTAATAATAAATTTTAATTATATGTGTTTAAAATTATTTAACGTTAAATAGTGATATTTTTCAATGAAATATTTTTTTTATGTATTGTGAATTTTTTCTTAATAAATTATATAGATAACTTTTTTAATGATGTGTATTATGTAATGATTTAATAAATATAAAAATATTTTTTGACACAATTAATTATATATTGATACGAAATAATATGGAGAACACTAATGTTTAATTACTTATTTTTCATCAAAAAATATTTTATTTATATATTTTATATTTCTATTTAATGATAAAATTCCCATATTTGGAAATTAAATTCATTTAAATTGAATCCAGATTACTAATATTCTTTTTTATATTTGGTAAGGAGGAAAATTTCATTTTATTGGATAACAATATGTTACGGAGGTTAAAAAAATTGAGTTACCATTGTAAATGAAAAATGAGGTAAAAAAGGTTTAAACTAACTTGTACAAACATTAAATATCATGAAATATTATCCATAATTATTTGTATGAGGGATTTATCAATGAAAACTTATAAAACCTCCATTATTTTCCACATTGTGTCATCTTGGATTTTTAAATGACTATATTATAAATTAAGGAATAAATATATATAGAAATTCTACTCCAAATTCACCTATAAATGGACCCCAAATCTACCCATCACAAATCATTCAAGTAATTTTTTTATATTTTAAGTATATTTTGATATATTATATCCCAAATATCTCATAGATATATAAAATATCCTTGTTCTATAAAGGAATCATAAATCCTCCATTCCATTGGAACTCCAGTCATAAAGGAGAGAATTAGTCAAGTATCTCTGTTATTTCCTAACTTATTCAACTACCTATTCATAGAAACTCTTTATTAATATTTTATCAGCTATAATTATCTTATATTAATATAATTATCATTTTTATATTATAATATTACCATTATATAACTCTAAATTCATACTTATTTTCTAGTGTATCATGTTTTCTATTTTGCTGCTTCAATAACCTTTATAAATGGCCTTATACCAACATCATCATTTTCACCATGAATAACCATCAAGAAATTAATACTATTAATATATAATATCAATTATTAATATATATAATGAATATGGTTCTTCAAGGATGTCCAATATTTTAATGATAAATATTTAGTAACTCTATTTTATCAATAAATTACTTGAAAAATATTGGTCGTGGATTAAATTCTCAATAAGCATACCCGTATATTCCATAAAATGAAAACATAATTACAAAATTTGATGAGTCATAAGGAATTCACTACTCTTACTATTCCATAAAGGATTAACACTGTATCAAAAAATAAGGATTGACATTTCCATTATGAAAAATGTATTAAACAGTGTAAATCACAATTATCTGATAATGAAAATAATCTATATCTAACTAATTTATGTGAATTATAATTTATGGGTATAAAATATAATTAATATGAATAAATCTAAAAATTAATTTATCAAAATGAATGTATTCATTATACAATAGGATAAATTACATTTGTGGAAGTTAGTTGTAAGGCTACAAGTTTCTAATCCAATTCCATATAGAACTTAATATTTATAATGTTTTAAATACCATATGGGGGAATTATACGTTATTATCTATCATCCACCTATATTTTCTTCTCATCTAATTATTATTATGTTTTACATGTCCTTTTAACATTTCATTTATAACACTATGAGATTTTAAAATATAATTCTCTCTAATTGTTTTTTGTATAATAGATTACAATTAACACAACACAAAATTAAAGGGAATAACTTTTTATTAAAATAAAAACATAAAATATATTAATTCCATGTTAAATGAAAAATAATTAGTAATATCAATTAATTAAAAATAAGAAACATTATGTTAATTATTATTAATTAAACTGAAATGTATTATTTATAAATATTTTTATTGTTATTTTTATTTTATTTAAAATTTTATTTATAGTATTTATAATATAAAAAAAGTATGAAATTTTAGTTTATACATGAAAAAATAATAATAATTCAAATATTTATTGTAAAAAGGATAGAAAATAAGACAAAATCATTTGAACCTAGAAGAGTTATTTTTCAAAAAATATTTTCTTTGTATTAGATTGGTTTTATCTTTATAATTTAAATAATCACTATTGATAAATAATTTTAATTAAATTTTCATGAAATATATTAAATAAAATAAATTACCATTCCAATAATGTTTTTATATGGAAATTAATGATAATAAAATAATCATTTTCCTTAAAAATAGATTTATTCCAAAAATTGTTTTTATGCATTTTGAGCACATATATTAGAATTAATTTCATCTTTATAAACAAAAATCATATTCTAAATATGTTTAAACAATTTTAATCATTTTAATTAATATTATTTAATAATTTCAAATTAATATTTATCCATCGTGAATAGTTACAATGGTAAAAATCATATCGCCATGGAACATGTTAAAAGGGTTAATGAGAGGGTCGAACATGGAGAAAAATATTCAATAGACATTAAAACATGTCTCCATACTTTTTTTACTATATATTGAACCAAAATATCATTTATTTGAAGATCATTCAATGTGGTACCACATTCCCTTGAAATAGACTCTATGATACTTTAAAATTAAGGTTATTTAGAAGGGTCCCACTCCACTCCCTTATTAAATGGAACCTTATATTCTCACTACTCCACACCTCTAACACACCATATGTTGAAAAATATCTTACCAAATATGTCTCCATAACATTTAATGATTACCCAGAGGATCTGGTATTCCTAAACCACCCATCCAAGAATTCATATTGTGTTTTTAAAGGACATTATCCAAGGAAGAGGTATTTGTTCATACATACCATTTCCGCGTCTCATACTTATTAATACAATTGTAAACACTACAGGACTATCTAAGAGTGTTTAATTTTTAATATTTAATAGAATTAATTTTTTATGTTAATTTTTTAACCATTTTCAAAATCCATTCCATCTAATGGAATGTGATTGTGTGTCTCATGTATATGTGAATACTACCTCCTCCATGAAGTGATGGTGTTCTTTATTCAACAACACCACTCAAGGATGGTTAAATATATGTATTTAATGAATATTTATTATATTTACATTATACATTTACATTTTAAAGATTAGTTATTATCTACCTTTATTTTATTGAAATAATATTAAATAATGAATGCATCACACAGATATATGCATAGACTACCTCCACCAAGAAGTGATGTAATTAATTTTAAATCACTTCAATGAAAAGTGTTTTATAAATGTATATATAATTATAGATATGATATTTATGACATTATTATGATTTTTTATGATTAATCCCAAACTACTGTGAAAAGGCTAAAATTAATATATCAAACCTTATTTGTAAAAAATATTAGTTTAAGATAAAATATTTATTTTACTGATATCTTATTAATAAATGGGTATCCAGAAGTTATAATGAAATTATATATATTAATATCAATATATATATTGTTTTATATAGATTTTAAATAATTCTAATTTTTTAATGGATGTTATAACATTTTTGATGAAAAACAAGACAAGATATTAGGGTTTCCTAATATCAATTTCTTTTCCTTTGAGATATTTTCTATATTCACAACCATCATTACATTATATTATATATATACTTAAAATTAATATATTTTATCATTCCTTTAAAAAAAATTACAGTTATTTAAAAATTCATATAAGTTAATTTCTTTCATTAGGTCTTTATTCAACGATTACAAAAACATAATGGGTTTATGAAAAAACCTCATATTTTATCAGGATTGAATTTGATTTAGTTTCCATTTAAAAAAATTGTATTAAATTTATCTTTTGATCCCATATATTTTCTTTCTGTATTATTATATATATTGTTTTCATGGGATTTTTTCAATTTTTTACATCTTGGTTAAGAAAAATGGAAAAACATTTATTTCAAATAAAAGTCGACCCTATTTATCCATTTTAGTCTTGAATATTTTTCATTTATCTCTATGTTCTTAATTTTATTTTATATAAATTTTTATCAATATATAAATTTTTAATATAGGGTTTTTTACATCCCATGAGTTTATTTATATATTAATAAAAGGCATACTTTTAAATTTTTTTGTAGAACTATATATTGTGTTTCTACCAAGGTATGATAATAATGTTCTTTTATTATTTATAGCTTGATCGCATTTTCCAACAAAAATGACTATTATATACTATCAAAAATACATTGCACGATTCTATGTATAATCAATGAAAATATTATTCTATTTCTTATTGAAAATATTTTGTAGATACCAATATATATAGTCATTTTCTTTTATTTTTTAAATTATAATTAAAATTTATAAAAAATATATTTCTTTTATTTCAACATCATTGAAGGATTTTTATGCTTTAATGGTGTTATGATCTTTTGATACCATCCACATTATTTCTTGGGATATATTTTTAAATGGATTATATTTTTGAAACCCATTTATTTACCAAAAGATAATTATGATAATATATAATGTATAGTGTTTTTTTGATCTTATGGAACACATTAGTATAGCATTCAATATGTTACAGCTAGTCCTTGAATTTTATATCCCATTAATTCATTACATGAAGCAGAAAATCTTATAAGATAATATTAAATTTAATTGTGAGTGAACCCAAGACACTAAGGTACTCATTCCATTTTGTTTATAGGAATGGGTATTCAACCCAATCAACTATGAGAATTTATCCTCACAAATAGACTCGATGGTTATCCATGACTAAGGAAATGATATTTTTTTATTCTTATATGTATTCCAGAGATATATTCCTTTTTATTATTATGTTATCTCTTATATCATTTATGACTATTTATGATTCTGAACTTTTCTGTATCATGTATTTTATTATGATAAATCATTGTTCCATGAGTCATGATTTATGGTCTTTGACTTTATGGGTATGTTTTCAAATTTTATGATCATTTTTAATACCCTTATTGTTATTTTATAATAATATATGATCCTAAGTTGACATCTCTCATTATTATCATTACTCATAATATTATATCACCATTTATTATATATCAAATTCCAATAGTTATTATGAATATTTATTAGTAGGATATGCCAAAGAATGAGACTATGTGGGGAAAAACATATGGGATATTTTTAACATATTATCTAAAATAAGATGATTCTATATCTAATCACAAGATAAAAAATGACTTTACAGTTCTATAGTGTGTATTATTATGATATGTATTAGATATTCATCAAAAATTATGTATGATTTATATAAATGATGATCATTTAATTAATGATGGTATCAAAATAGGGTTTAGGTATTACTGGGAATATTATTATAACCCATTTTTGAGAAACCTAGAGAAGAGTATAAATATATGAAATATCATAAATATATAGTCATGTATATGGCATGTGGTTTTCTAAACATTATATCAATTTATAGATACAATCAAGTTTATTTAGGATCAGTAAAGGATTCCCCCCGGGGTAATAACCCTATAGAGGATAGTTAAATATTAACTCGGTATTTACCTCGTGTATACTAATGAGGCCCATCTCGACAAATGGTTTGACACTCCCAAGGGATATTATTTGGTAAATATATTTTTGAATTATGAAAAATTATGATGGATTTCAATATACTTTATATTGAAACCTGAAATTTCATGTAGTGATTATGTTATGTCATTATATAGAAATTCATATAATTGATTTTCAATATTACATGATTCTTAAGTCTAAATATTGATTCTTGATACTCACATTAAGATTTTTTGAATTATTCAATGGATGGAACTAGAACTAATCATGTGAAAAATGAATTATATTTCTAATTAAAGGACCATCAATACAACTAACCAAATATAATGGAATCATAGGTAAAAAATATGGGGTTTATGCTTACCAAACACTCTAATGAATTGAATGGTAACATTAATCATGTTGATCATTTAGATGATTTAAATAGGGATTCAGTCACCATTGATTCTTTTATATTGTAACATAAAACATCATTTAATGGGTCCATTGATCGCCTCATGAAATTAAATGGTTTTATGATAGTGAAAAGTTATTTTATATTCTACAATGTATATACCATTAAATTATTTTCCATATCATATCAGAGGTGCAGTTGATTAATGGTGTACTCCTATAATGAATATTATGAATGGGGAAGAACTTGATTCCATGAAATTAGAATTGTTTAAGAGGGAACTTCCAATTTGTATTCTCCTCGAACAGGCCACACTAAAATGTGGATGGAATAGTTTGAAATAAAGTACAAGGATGATGAATCCATTGTTACCTGTGAGGAAAATATCACATGAATTTCAAGGATTAATTCTAGTTTTATCATCGAATGTAAAATTAAAATTGATCAGTTCTTTAGTGTATTAAAACAATGTATCAAAATTTCATTATCTATAATAGTCTTTGGAAACAATGAAAAAATATTTTAACGTTCCCTGATGTTAGAAATAGAGGCTAGAGACTTATATTATTCATATGGATTTAGAGATAGGAAGTTAAAGTTGAATATTTTAAAATATTATGATAATAAAACCAATAATTAGAAAAAATGAATATCGCTTCATAAAAATAATGTGAAATTAAAATGGAGATATTTCCATAAGGGGGCAGGTAAATGTTATAAAGTGGGGAAAATAGGGAAACCTAAAAAATTAATGTTGAGGAAACATGTTGAGTTTGTTTTCAATTATGAGAAGAAATCTCAACCAAATTAACCACCTGTACTAAAATTATACTACTATAAAATGTATTGAAATAATTAAAATCATTTTATGATTATAAGGGATAATTAATTCCATCATTGTCAATAACCTATCTTCCAAAGTATAATGGAAAGGCTCTAGGAAACGCAACATCTAATGTGGGTCATGAGAATTTAGTGGATGAAGGTAAAACTAACATATACAATATAACTTCAATTGTCTTATTTGATTCATTTAGTGATCCAACATTACATACATTAATATAACATATTAAGATATAAATATTCAACAAATAACATTACAATCTATGCTAGAACTATAATGGTTTATTGTCTTTTGAAACATGAATACAAAAAAACTGGTACATAAAATATTTACATTATACTACAATATTTTATTCACAACCATAACCCTTTATATACACATAATAACTGAAAACATAATTTATAACCTGGGAAAAAGGAAAAATAACAATGGGTGTTCTAAGATGCTAAATTCGTGTAAACATAGGATATATCAATCGATGATAATATGAAAGAATAACAAATTCATAATGGTATAAGAATATTATTGTAAATTAAAATAGGCATACCTAATCAAAAATAGATCATTATTATTGAATCATGGAATAAGGTTTATTAAATTAAAAGGCATAATATGCAAGGGTGTGGAATCATCAATAATTAGTTATGAGAAATGAGAAAATATTATTAGCATAAGACATAAGTTTGTTACAAACTCATAAGCATGTAAAATCATATCCTTATTCACTGATCACTTCCTAGACTATCATAGTTGATGGGGTTCACTCCCCAATCCAATATATCCATAGTCAAGGTTCTCTCTAAATGATATCATTGTGGTCATAGTCACATAGTAACCTAGGTTGATGCCCTATTCCAATTATTATTATCCAATGAGATATTCATCTTCACCCAATGCATTAGAGGGATATATAACTTTTTTCCCTTCATTGATAAATTAGTAATTTATTCATAAATTTTCCACAATATTCACAATTATTCATCATATAACATTACCTATAAAAAATGAAACATTTTTCACAAACATTTATTTATTTAATCATATCATACCTCGAGGAGAAATGGGTTTTTTTAATAAACATACCAATAAAAAATCAACCTATGAAAAAACAAGAATAATATGATTAAATCGTAAACCTAGAAAATACTATGTACATTAAAAAAATTATCATAAATAAATATTTTATTCAAAATAACACTAGAATATTTCATGGGGATAATAATGGTTTTTGTTTAAAATCAATTTTTTTGAATCTTATTATTTCCTAAATATTATGGAAAACAATTCACAAAAATAATAATGGAAAAAATAAATTTTTGTGTCAAATCATTGACTGTTCATGATGATGGAAAATTTTGTTAATGCTGAGTATGTTGAAATAAATATTCCAATCAAATTTTTAGTTATTGTAAAAAATACACAATTTAAGAAATTGACCAGATAATTATTTTGAACCATTTTTTTGAAATTATGATATTCGTAGAGATTTCATTAAATAATCACATGATAATATTAAAAAAATTCTTGAAAATATTTTAATGATATCATGGACAATGAAGGAAAATATTTCCTGCCAAATAAAAACTAATGTCGACATTTTGAAAAAATATTCCCAATCATTTTAAGTACCCAAAATAGTACAATGTAATTAGTTCATGAAAGAGGACAATAAAAATTAAATTGTTTTTTATGATAAGGATCATAGTTTTCCCTCAATGTAAAATCATGCATAAATAATCCCAATTATAATGGTTTTGGAACATAAACCCCTTACCATTTGGTTATGTTTTGAATCGTAAACCCAAGAACGAAACTACATCGACTAAAACATTAAATATCATTGATATACAATGACTCGTGATATATAATTTCAAATTAGAGGTATATGTATACCTCATAAATATATATAGGTCCATAACATGAAACATTTATCAATGAAAAATATTGTGATAAAGAACCCCTAAATGTTTGGAAATCTCCATATAAAAACTACTCAAGTGAGAGAAACATATATAGATCTATAAAACTCAAAAATATTTGATGAAAAAATTCCATAAAATACATTAATTGGAAGTATATAAATCACATAAAGGATAAAGGAGATAAATATGGAATTTTCCTCACATATGTATATGTGAGATTTGAAATCAAGTTACCAATAGTTTAATTATTCTTCATACACATTCAAATATGATATATAAAAATATATTTTTATTATAAATTTAATATATAACCATATTCATATATAAAATACTTTTTATAATTATACTATAATTTCTTAATTATTTTTTTAAATAAAATGTTTTCATTATATGAAACATTTTGGTGAAAAATAGTCTCATTTCGAAGAATGTTCAGGTTCATTGGTTCTAGTACATGAACATTGGTCAAGGTTTCATCATATAAAGAATCCTAATAATGAATTGAATTTCATATTTATTCATCATATAATTATTCATATTTTTTCTTATAAATCTGTGATGAAAAAAATTATTATCTCACTTCATTGATAGGGTTATTCACACACACACATGAGTCATGTTTCCACTTTTCATTTTTTGGAGGCAAAGATCGGTAGATAATAATAAACCATTCTCAAATAATTATTATATATTAAATAATAAATACAATTATTAAATAATTCTTTATTAATTTCTATGTAATGTAGAAATGAAATTTGTATCATATCTCTTCAGGAATGTGGTAGAACACATATATACTCGAGCAACGCTATCAATTTCCAACTGACGTGATTGTAAGATGATATATAAGATATTATAATAAAACAATAATATTTATGTCATAAATATCATACATAAATATTAATTCCATAATAGTAAGTGATCATTAATGATGGTTATGGAAAATGACTGATATTGTTGTTTGGAGATGATAGTCCTCACGCATAAAAAATAAATACTTCCACTTCCAATTTTATGTAAAATAGGGGGATAATTATAGTTCCATAATCATAATATATGTTCCTAATACTTATTGTTTTTTATCCGTGTTTGAATTTAAATTTTGAATTTTACTTTATTTTTGTGGTGGGTTGTATTTTTGGTTGGATCCTATCATTTTGAGGAATTGTGTTTATGAGGATCCCACTAAACTAGAAAGTGGTTTATTTATAAAATGAAAATTATATTTGGAGGAGGAGGGTATGTATAATAGAAAATAAATTTTAATGGGTCTAGTATGAGGATTAATTTATCATCGATAGACGTCCTATTGATCCCTTCTTATGGACCATTTTCATAGAGTTTTTAAAATAAAAAAACCACTACATCATAGATAGAGTAGTTCTTGAAAATATTTGATAGTTTTTGGTAGAACAAGGTTTCTCAAGAAGGTGTGATGGTAAAATAGGTGGGGTGTCCTTTAATTCTGAATTAAAGGATACACATGGAATATATAAAAATATTTAAATGTAATAAATTCATTTCCATGTGAAAGAGGCACCGTGATATCATAATTTCAAAATAAATATTGTATATTTTTTATATGAATTCATCGATTTTTTATATAATTTTATATGGTATTTGAACACTTATCTATTGGTTTAACACCAAGTTAACTAATCGTAACCTCAACCGCAGTAACAGTGTTTTCAATTTCAACAAGTCATAATATTATTTTTAATGAAATAATATCCTCATATATTTCCAATGGGTGAAATTTTAGACCATTTATAATCCCATTATTCCCCTTAAAATATTTTGATGATATTTTAAAAATTTAATAGTATTTGTTTTATCATAAAATATTATTACATTCATTTCAAGAACTATTTTATTAATCTGACATTAAATTCATCGAGATTTAAATGGAATTCAAATATATACCATTTCAATGTCATCAATAAATGATTATTTACTTTAATTTTTTTTAAAAAAAATCTATCCAAATAAATAACTTTTTATGTTTTTAAAATTATTTACTTTCTTTTTTCAACTTCAGAGACACACATTGTGCCGACATGTTATAAGCATGTAAGGTAATTATATAATCACCAAAAATTATAAATAATTTATTATCATGAAAATAATTCAGTTATTCTAAAAAATAACGTTATATAATCATTATCAACTTATTTTTAACCATATGTGATCGTGGAAATAAAATTTTAAAAAAAGAGTGACTTTTTTTCTTCACATAAAATATTACATAGGTCGTTATTAGAGAAACAATGATTCATGTGTCACTAAATTAAAATTATAATTGAGTATGGATGAAATAAACTCATAAAATAGGTTATAATTATGTTTTATGGTAACTTTAAACTATTATCCCATTTTTTGAACCCTAATTCCCCTATTTTACCCTTATTGTAGTGACAAATATTAGTAATAGAAACTATTCATACTAACAAAAAATAAATGGGTTCTATTTTCCAAATTTTAACTATATGATTCAAAATATGGATTCCATTTTTATGGATTAAATTTCTAGAATGTAATATTAATATAAATTATTGAAACACAATAAAAAGAAATATTTTTAATAATGTGTTTAATTCCTAAATATGACCATATAAAAAACTAATTAAAATGCTTACTAATGTGTAATTAATTATATTATATATAATTATAAGAACATTATATTTATTTTTGATAAAATTAAAATAATTATTGGAATTTACAATGAAATTAAATGATAGTTTTACAAAAATTAGTATTTTCACAATTAATTGAAAAAAAATCCTTGCTAAAATATCCAAAAATTTAGCCTTAAGTTAATTTTTATATATTTATCTCTGAACAAATATCATTTTAATGAAATAAAATCCCTAAAATTTGTGGGGGGTTATAATATCAACCAATATAATTTTTTAAAAAAAATTTAAGAAAATTTATTTTTAATTCCTAAAATAAAATTACTAAAAAATGAGTGCTTATTAATCAGAAAATATATACATAAATGAACATTATACATATAATTCATAATGTGGATACTTCTGGTCTTAACTTATAATTGAACTTCTTTTTTATAATGTTCATATTAAAATAATCAGATTACAATTATATATCAAAGTTCTTTTGAATTTAGTATAATGTGTCTAGAAATCTATCAAAAAAATATAATTCTTTTAAAGAAAAAATTATTTTAAAATCTATATTAGTTATAATTCCAGTTATACCAACAATTGTATATATAAATAATGTTCTTTGAGTGTAACATATCCACGTCAATGGATAGATATTGATTTTTCATTAAAAACTACTAATAATATGGTGATATCATCTATATTATATAGCTCCCCTCCCAGAGATATTTTTTGTGAATGTGATTATATAAAATCATTTTATTCACCTATTAATCATATTTGAGGTTATTTGTGTCATGTATAAGTTATATAAAATTATATCAGATAATAATATTTGATTAATATAAGTTACATTTGACATTCTTAATCAATAGGTGATCTTAAAATGGTGTGGGGTGGAATATGAACATACAATAGAAATTTCTTCTATTATTTTTTTATACCCACAAATTCATGAAGTGTAATTATCTAATATTATTAGTGGGAAACTCATCATTGATTATATGAGTATTTTTGGGAAAATAATACTGTATTTTAGGATGATTTTAGTAGCCTTCCACTATATTATTAAGTTGGGTTTTCTATATACTTATAATTTCTGATACACCTATTTCACATAATATATATAGAATTTGTCTAATTGAGTTATTAGAATTGAATAATAAGCTATATTATATTTTATAAACCTTATTCAAGTTATCCATTACATCATTAGGGTTTTTACATGTTCTATTATTTTTGAATAAAGATGGGTCAATGAATATTTTCATTTATAATAAAAAATATAATAAGAACTCTATCAGTATTAGGTTTCTTATGCCCTCTGTTGATGACTTTATTGAGCAACACAGTAAAGATCAATACTTCTCTATCATTGATATTCGATCTGGATATTATATTTTAAGGGTCAAAATGGATCATATACCCAATAAAATCTTCTATACATGTTATGAACACGATTTAAAATAACTCTCAAAAATATTTTATTAACACTATTAATTTATATGCATTTTTTATAGACAAAAAAATTATCCTACAATATTAATGGATATAATGTATAGAGCCTTTAGAGATTGCATTGATCTATTTTTGGTCTTCTTAATAGTTGACATTATCATATATTTGAAAATAAATAAATAAAATTAGGATCATTAGAGGATTATGTTAATGACCTCGAGGAAGGATAATATCTTTGTGAAAGTTAGAATGTGTGAATTATGGGTAAAAAATTATTCATTTTTGGGCCATGTAATTATAATCGGGGATATATTATGGGACACTTCAAAGAAGTTTTTACAAAATATACACTAGATAGACCATAGTGACATATATATATATAGTTTCATTTAATGGGATTGATATTACTGACATGGTGTGTAAAATTTACCATGGTTATTAAATCCAATAACTCAGTTGGCATGGAAATGATCTATGTTTTTTTGGAAAAATAAATTGAATAAAATTTCTATTAAGTCAAAAGTTTCCTTATGTATTTTTCTATTCCTTTATGTTTTTTAAATCCAAAACATATTTCCTTAATAATAATTTCTATCTATAGAGAAATTTATATGAAATTACAATTTCAATTAGAATTATGTTCCTTAACCTTTTTTATAGTTATGTTTATTTTTCTAAAGATACACTAGTTACTCAAACAAATAAGATCCATAAAAAGATCAAAATCCTTCACTTTCTCAATTCTGATTCACCTAAATTTTCAAATCCAATTAATCTTGTTTCTCAAGTCTTAATATCATAAGAAATAAATCTGGTTCACTTCCTCAATTCCGAATCATCAAGAACTGTGATTCCAATTCTATGTTCCTCAATCCCAAATCATCCAAAATTTCAAATCCAATTCATAGTTCTTTAAATTATGATTCACTAAAAAATGTGAATCTAATTTCATGTTTCTCATGTCTAAATCGCATAGATTTTTGAATCTAATTATCACTTTCTCAATTTCGATTATCAATAAATTTCTCATCTAAGTTTTCATATTTCCTTATCTAATTCTCTTTTGTTTAGGACTTCGAATTTATAACTTTTTTAATTTACTATATTTATTTAATGTAATGTTTTATATAATACTATTCACACAAACTTATGGTTTCTCATAATATTTACTTATAATAATTGATGTCATATAATCAGTTATTTTATGATAGTTATAAGCACCAACTGTACAATTCCCTTAGAATTTTTAGGGAGAATATGACCATTTGAAGAAATTTAGATCATTAGATATCAAATCTAAAAATACATGGTCATTTGGATGAGCTCAACATACATTCATACTTTTTATTTTAGAGACATGTGAGAGCTCTGCCAAAATTTCCTTGTGTGGAATACTTGAAGTGATCAAGTCGTGAACTTTGTGTTCAACATACTTGAAATCTTCAACAACATTGGTTCTGATTTGTGGAACACCAATAATTGGTGATTACAATTGAGGGATTCCAATATTAAGGAAGAAATATGTGTCGATTATCTTCTTAATTGAGGTTTTCTAGATGAAGGAAGACAAAGGTTTCGATCACCTTACAAATTGAGGGAACACGGGGATTGCAAGAAAAATACCAATATTTTTCTCTAGGGTTTAACCTGGTGTGGTTAAGAAAAAATTTATTATTTTATAAATCAAGGGACCGTTATCAAAGGTGTTTGGATACCCTAATATTTGGGTTAAAATATTTTTAATCATTTTTATTTATATTAAATATCTACTGAAACGTTTTACAAATAGAATGTGTTTCTTATACTTTCACTTTTTTAATAACTTTGATACATGATTATATACAATTTAAGGTAAAATCCGGTTTTAGTATACCAGTGCGATTATTTCATTTCACATCTTTATTAAACATAAGATTATTTTTATTAAACATAAAATGTAGGGTTTAGTGAATCAAATTTGTTTAAATTTGTTAAACAAGTATTTCCTTAAGGTTAAAAATGAATGTTTTAAACATACATTTCACCTCATCTTGTATCTGAGCATCTACATACATATTTCAATCCTAAAATTGGTACTAGATCAGGCCTCTGTGATACTGATACATACACATATTATCAATGAAATATATTCCCTAATATTTTTTCATACTCTTTCTTTACATTTTTATGTTTTTTTATAATTTATTTTATAAAATATTTGTTTATAAATTTTTACTACATTGACTTGTGTTGGGGAAAAATAATTTTTTGTTTCATTCTAGGATGGTAGGAATTAATGTTAGATACTTAGATAATATAATCCCTAAAATACCACCTATCATTGATAGGAATTATTATGAATATTGGAGAGAAAAAATAAAAGTTTTCTTTTCAATACAGATGTATAAAACATTATTATTCTTATTGGAGATTACAAAATCCCTAACAAAGAAGTTATAAATTTTACTAATCAGGAAAATCAAGAATATCAGCTAAACTATAAGGTATGCATTAATTTTCATTGTTCTATGAGAAGGAATATATATTTCCAAATATATTTATGTGAATAATATAAGATAATATTTAAGAAACTAGAAGTTACACATTATGGTACTTTTAATGATATTGAGACTAGAAGAGCCCTACTTAGAGTAGATTATCATGATTTTGTTTTCCCTTAGGGAGAATCTATAGTTAACATTCAACATGGATTTATAAATATGGTAAATATACTATAATCTAAGGAATAAAATTTCTTAGATGATGAGCTACATGTAAAAATTATTATATAAATAATTTCTAATGAATGGGAATTGAAGAGAACTATTATTGATGAGTCAAAAAAATTTAGAACCGTTACACTTGATTATTAATTTGTAACTATCATATAATATGAGAAATTATTAAAGGGAGATTATAATAATACAAATAAGAAGAGTGGGTGTATTTATTTTTCAAATAATTCAAACTAGATGAAATCCAAAACTCCTAAGGGAGTTATTAAATCAACAAAATCAAAGAAATTTGTTATTAAGTTAGATTAAAGTGATGTTGACCAATTAGAGAATTAGTTGTCTAATATTTCTATAACGATGAACTAGATTGGTGGAAATAATGATTCCCAATACAGATATAAGAAAAAGGATCAGAAAGATAATAAAGAAGTTGAAGTCAGATACTATGAGTGTAAAAAAACAAGACATATGAGACGTGATTTTCAATGGATTAGATGAAAGGATAAGAAATATATAAATTTTGATAGGAATCGGAAAATATATTTATTCCTAAAAGAAATAAATTCTTGAAGGTAAATTATTTTTAGAGTGTATGTAGTGGAGACTCATCTGATGAAACTTTAGATAATGAATCTTATAGGAAGAAGAATATTCATCTTATTACCAAAACAAGCATTCAAAATCAATCATTTATAGAAAAGGTAAACAATGTTGAATACTTACCCAATATTTCATTAAATGATAACTATCCTAATAAAAATGGATATATTTATTCAGATGGAGAATCATCATTAGAATAATATACCATACATTCTTTTATAGAAGAATATAATTTTTCCATGTTTCTTGAAAATAAAAATATTAAGACACAAAAGAAACATGATAAAGAAAATTTTAGAATCAATGTTTTAACGAAATTATTATAAGATAATTATAAAGATATTCATTCAAAATCATTCCAAACATTTTCAATTTAAAAAAACCATGAGGAAGTAAAATATTAAAAGGATAAACATTTTTGGGATCATATAAATGTTTTAGAGATAAAATTTAATTCTAAAATTAATTCAAATAAGGGTTAGAAGTTAACATTACAGTAAAATCTGAAATATTTTCTCTTAATAAACATTCATCAAACATTACATTAGGTAAATAAGAATTTGTTAAAATGTATAATCAATTTCCTTACCTTAATAATAGTTCTATAATTGTTTATTCTCGCTCAAAACTAGATTTTAGTAACAACTATTTTAATTCTAAAAGTTTCCTATTCTATACTAAGTATCAAAGTTGCAGAAGCTAAGAGAAACATTAATTTTTTTTTAAAAATAAATTCCTTAGAATATAATTATGCTCACTTTTCTTAAAAAATGTGGATTCTTATTATTTTACTTTCAAATAATTCTGGATTGAAGAATTTTTGGATTTTGAAAACCTAATAACATTATTTTTAGGAAAAAAATGAAAGTACCAACAATAATACATGGTACATGGATATTTTTTGTTCCTAAAACACGATTGGTAACAAAATGTTTTTTGAAAATATTATTAAGATGAATGGTGGAATAATAAATTTTGGAGATAATTCTCAAGGAGATATTTTTTGTATAAGTTACATCATTCTTCTTGGAAAATCCAAAATGTCATATGTATGATTTGTTGAATGTTTTAAGCCTAACCTTATAAGTATAATTCAATTATGTGATGAAGGTTACCGTGTGAATTTATAAATGATAAATCCTTAGTAAATAATTCCAAGGATGAGTTCATTCTTTCTACCCATCAATATGAGAATGTGTGTACACTATTCTAATAAGTCCTCAAGAACCATGACTTACCTTGCCTTAGTGAAATGGAAGAAAATAATGGTTTTGGCATAGAAGGAAAGGACAATGTAACCTAAGGAACTTATGTAAACTATATAAGAAAGTACTTGTCAAGGATCTACTAGATCATAGATTTCAATCTAAAAAATTATTTTACCCTTGTGGATATGGAAAATAAATTAGAGAAATTTTTAATCATTAAGTGTAGTCTCATCTTCCGATGTATTACAAATAGTGCACATGGACTTGATCAGTTCTACATAAACTAAAAGTATTGGAGGAAAATATTACATATTTTTTTAGTTTTTGATTATACAAGATTTACCTGGGTCTATTTTATAGAAAATAAATATGAATCCTTCTATTATTTGAATTATTTTTATGAAAATGTTAAAAATGAAAAAAAAACCTTCAATTTATAACTATTCTTAGTGATAAGGGTGGAGAATTTGAAAATTCATATTTCAAAATGAATTTTAGTAAAAAAGGAATTACTCATAACTCTTGAACTGCATGAAATCCCTAGAAAAACGGTCTTATTGAAATAAGAAATATAATTATTCAGGGGATATCAAGAACCATGTTGAGTGAATACTCAATTACTAAATATTTTGGGATGACGTTTTTAGTATTACATGGTATACTATAAACCATGTTTTAATCAGTCCATTTCTTAATAAGACACCTTATGAGTTAAGGATTGGAGAAGACCAAATATTTCATACTTTATAGAATTTGGATGCAAAGTATTCATTTTGAATAAAAATGGTAATATACACAAATTTATCCCCAAAAAGTGATTAAGTTATTCTATTAGGATACACCACTACCTCTAAGGAATATAGAGTTTTAAAAAAAACTTATATTTTTGTGGAAACAATATAGGTTAAATTTGGTGAAACTGATGGTTTCTTTAAACAACCCCAACCTATAACTTCCAATGTGTTTTCCAATACTGATTATCAACCGTTGATAGCAGATTCTTCATATCAAAATAATACTCAACAAAATATTTCTAAAGTATTCACTCAATAATATTTTCTACCACATGTTGATGAAATAATTATACCAAACCCAAGTCAGTTGTCTCGATGGAATCATCTTAGTGATAGTATCATTGGTGACGTAAATCAACCTATAAGGACTACATGTCATTTAGGAAATGAAGTAGAAAATCTAGGATTTTATTCCCAGTTATAACTAAAAACAAATGATGAAGCTTTAAGAGGTGAAGATTGAATAAATGAAATTAAATATTAATTAAAATAATTCAAAAGGAACAAAGTCTGGACCTTGGTTGAAAACCCTAATAAATATTCTGTAATTTGAGTAAAATGGGTCATTAGAAATTAATGTGATGAAAATGGAATCATTGTAAGAAATATAGAATTATTATTTGATAAAATATATAATTAACAACACTGAATATACAATGAAGAAACCTATTCTATAATATCTAGACATGAATCTATTTGAATTATCTTAGCCATTACTACATTTTTTAACATCAAATATTCTCAAATGGGTGTGAAGTGTGATTTCTCTAATAGATATGTTCAAGTGGAATTATATGTTGAAAAACCTCTTAGTTTTGAAGAAAAAACATCGTGATCATCTTTTTAAACATACCAAACATTTATATGGTCTTAAACATGACCAAGATTCTAGTATGATAGGCATACATGATTTTTATGGAAAATAATTATGTTAAGGCAACTACTAATCCAACCATTTTAATAATTAAATAAAACAAAAATATTTTTTTTTCAAAATTATGTTGATGACGTTATATCCGTATCAACTCATCAATCCTTAGCTAATTCAATTTTTAATCTTATGAAATCTGAGTTTTAAATTAGTATGATGGTTGAGTTAACATTTTTTCTTGGTTTTCAAATTTCTCCAAAACCAAAAGAAACCTAAATATCTCAACATAAGTATATTAATGATATTCTAAAAAATTATGGATATGCCATCACTAAAAGTATAAATAATCTAATCTGTACCTCGAATACCCTAGATCTTGTTGATGATAGGAAACTAGTAGATAAAAAAATGATTAGAGGTATGATAGGAAGTTTACTATACATAATAGCTAGTCATACAAACATAATATTTTCAGTATTTTTATGTGTAATATATCAATATAATCCAAAAGAATCCAATTTAAAATTACTGAAAATATTTTTTCAATATTTACAGGGAACTATGGATTTAGAACTTTTCTATTAATCTAGAAATTATATTGTTTTAAAAATATTTTTAGATGAAGACTTTGGTTGTTATATAATAGATAGAAAGAGTACATCCAGAACTGTTCATTTATTTAGAGATTCATTAGTATCTTGGTAATGTAAGAAACAATATTCTGTAGGAGTTTCCACTACTAAATCTGAATATGTGGGAGCGGGAAGTTGTTCTGCTCAATTGTTGTATAAACAACACATACTCACTAATTATGGCATGAGTTTTAATAAAACTAAGATACTATGTGAAAACACTAGGGACATATCCTTAAAAAAATCTACGCAGCTCTCTCGTTCAAAAAACATATATATATATACATCACTTCCTTAGGGTTCACACACATAAAAGAGATATCATTTTATAATTCATCAGAATGGAAAAAACAACTTTCTTCTATTTTGAAAAAATCATTACCATATGATATATTTGAATAAATTAAAAAAAATAGGAATGATAACTATAAGGTAATCATTAATATCTAATTTTTTTCAAAACCATCTCTTAAAAATATGATAATCTTTTTCATAGAGGTATTTTTCAGAACCTAACAAAAATGTCTTTAAACTCTAATTAATCTTTTCAGAATAATATATTTCTAATAGGGATATTATAAAAAACTAAAAAATCATATGATAACTCCAAAAGTTACATCTTATTACTTATTAATTATTAACATTATTTTTTATTTGTTGGTATTTCAATCTTGTTTTCAGTAAAACTTCAATAGATTCATCTTTCTTTAAATCCATTTTATTTCCTTAAAACCTAAAAATATCAGAAACTATAAAACCTTATTTGGTTTCATATCAACAATCAGATCAGATTTGTGCATTGTAAACCATTGTATTATTCCTTGGATGTTGAATCTTCATCTCAATGCCTATATAAATGTAGGGACCCCCAATGTCCCACCTCGAATTCCAGAGATTTCTGCATGAGTTGCTGCCGACCTTTAATGTCTCTATTCCGATTTCCCGATATCTTTCTTATGTTCCATATAACTTTATTAAATTTCTATATTTCCCTATTGATATCTTCCCAAAATTCAATGCCTTAAAAAGAGTTTAATGATTGGTTTATCTACTGATAATGGTTAGTTTGTCAGAATTTCATCATTAACTATGAATCTTTAATAATAAATATCATAAATTTTCAAAGTTGGGATGACTTTTTCATTGCAAAAAATAAATGAGAACATGATCTAGTGTTTGTAGACTTATTGATGGAATTTTATAAATCAATTGAATTATTAAATGATGGTGGAAATGTTATGTTTTAGTTTAAGATTTATGGAAAAACATATTCTATGTCTTATAAGAGAGTTGTAGATATCCTTGGGATACCGTATGATTGTGAAGCCTATGATCCATCCCATTAGATACCAGATTCAGAATGATCATTTGGTAGAGTTAAAGATATTTATTTTTTAGTATATTAGGGATTAATGAAGGACAAGCTTTACTACCTTTCGGCTAACTGCAATATTGTGGCATTATGTATTCAATGTCTTTTAATACCGAGAAAAGGAGATATGTATACCTTGAAAATCATAGACATATTCATGAGGTATTATCTTGTTAATCTATAGAATATTAACATGGTTAAGTACATGTTTCACTAAATAACTAAGATAAATGATGCGTTGACTAAGTCTCATATTCTTGCATTTCCATTAACTCTGTCCAAGCTTATAGAATGTTGTTTGATCTTTTTCCATATCTCTAGCAAGTCGAATCCAAAAAAAGTTCAAGATTATTTATTTAAATGAATTCACAATTAAAAGAAGGAAATTTTCATTTAGTGATTAGAAAAATAAGAATGTTGATTTATCTAGAAAATTAAGGGAATTTGGAGAAATCTCTATGAAATAGTCTTTCGAGTGTAAGAAAATAAATCCTTAAGTCTCAGAACCATTGAAAAAAACTCAAGGCTCTAAACCACCAAAGATGAAGAAATAGAAGTCCTTCCCAGATAATGTTCTATATAAGTATAGAAAAGAAAAATATTTAATGAAAGAATGATATTATATTTTTGGAATCATTATAGTAGAAGCTGAATATTTGAAAATTTTAGAAGAAAAAGAACATGAGAAAACGAAAAAAGAAAAGAAACTTAATAAAAAGCTAATAGAAGAATAGATAATTCAATCCTAGTTGAAAGTTATAAAAAAGGTATCAGAACAAATTAATGTTCCAGAAGATTATGTTAAATAAACTGATCTTCCCCAAAAATCACAACATGTAGCAATAGAGGCTACCCCAATAGAAAAATAAAAGGAAGTTGTTTCATACTCTTTTCCAACTATTCATTAAATCTCTAAAGAAGAAGGAGAAGAAGAAAATATCCAAGAAAATGTTAGGGGTGGTGAGATACAAGAAATTAAATAAACTTAGAAGAAAATTCAATCTGATACGTTATCAATAATAACTTCTCATGCTTCATCTACTAAACTTTATTATATAGAGAAGTTATATTAGAAAGTCAATGTTGTAGAAATTTAAGTTCAAACAATTTCTTCTGATGATGAATATGATAATAATGGTGGTGGTAATGATTATAATGACCATGATGGTGGTGGTGGTGACGATGATGATAAGATTATTCAAGTTTCTAAAGAAATTCAAACTATTCAAAAACCATGAATATTGGGATCTATGAAAGATAAAGGGAAGAAAGCAGATGTTGGAACATCCAAGCAATATGAATTAGAATATGAAGGATCATCCCCCTCTATAATATATGATTTTTTGTTCAGTATTTGAAGTAGTTGGTGAAATACATTCTATATTTCCCAAACCTTTATTCAAGGTGAAATCTTATTCAATAATCTGTAAATCAGAAATCAGACTCAACTACCCTTTTCATGGAGAATATGATAAAACATTAAGAAGATTTCAAAATCTTTGTGCAGAGTTAGGATTCTCACATGAAGTATTATAGAGATATGAAAAGGTGGTTGAAGCTGATCAAAAATGATATTAAGGTATTAAATGATATATTTGAGGTATATAGTGGTTCCTTCAATGAATCAGAGGAAAATATACAAAAAACCTGAAATAGTTTTTCAAAGAAGTTGAAGGAAGGGAATGTCTATCGATTTAAGGAAGATAAATACTTATATAGAAAAAATAATTCTCCCACAGCTATGGTGAAAAGAGTGAAAGCTTACAAATATGAGGTCGTTGAGAAGAATATTTCCATGGAAGAGATGATTAAGATTTGGGAAGAAAATATTTAGAATCTTGAGAAGAGGAATCAAAATTAGGAAGAGATACTTGCATGGTTTTAAGATTACCACAAGGAGTTGAAGAAGTTTGAGTCAATAGTCAAAATCATATTACCAAAAAAGTATTGATTTTCCTGTATTTTAGAACATTTTTTGTGAAACATTGTTTCCATAACAAATTATTATTATTGATTTTCTCACATATATTTCCTAACCTTTTTCAGGTAGATTATACTTTACCTATTCCTTTTTGTAAATCACAAAGGGGAGGAGAATGTTTTGAAAAGAATATTCGTATAAAGAGGAAAATATTATGGGAAGAATACAAAAAGAATACATCCTTAAGTAAGGGTGATATATTTCTTTAATAAAGGAATACATATATATAATGTAATAATATTATCCTTAGGAGGATTTCATAACCTAAGGGGTAGTTAGTCAAATTTATGTTGAGTCATAAACTAAGGGGAATAATTTTTTTTAAGATTTTATTTTCATAAATATATTGTTTGCGCTTTCCAAAAAAGGGGATATTATTATCTAAAAAGGTTACTAATAATTTTTTTCCATTCAATTATGTATTTGAAGTCACAAATATTTTTCCTTAATAATACATTACATCTATAAGGAAATTTATTTGAAAATAAAATTTCCATTGGAATCATTTTGTTTAACCCTATTTGTGGTTACGTCTATTTTTCATAAGATACAATATTTACTGGAAAAAATGAAATCTGTAATAAAACATGGAATCCTTTACTTTCTAAATTTCAATTCACCTAAATTTTTGATTCCGATTTATCTGGTTTCAAAAATCCAAATCACATTGAAAATTGAATCTGATTCACTTCCTCAATTCCGAATCATCCGAAATTGTGATTTTGATTCTATGATCCTCAATTCCGAATCATCCAAAATTTCAAGTCTAAATCAAATGTCCTTAAATTATGATTCACTCAAAAATATGAACCTTATTTCATGTTTCTCAATTCTGAATCTCAAAAAAATTGAGTGAAATTCTATCTTTATCAATTTTAATTGTCAAAGATTTTCAAATATCATTGTCATAGTTCCTTATCTGGTTCTCATTTGTTTAAGAATCTGATTTTATAACTTTCTTAAAGATACTATATTTCTTTAATTTAATGTTTTATATAATTGGATTCGCACACAATTAATGTTTCTCATGATATTTTCTAGTAATAAATTATGTAATATATTAAGATATTACATGACTGTTGTATGTGAAATATGTATAGTTACCTCTGAATATTCTCAAAAAATATGATCATTTGAGGGAAAATAAAACCATTGGATATATCACATATAAATACCTAGTCATTTTTACAATCTCAACATACAAACACACTTTTGGATTTTAGAGATATGGAAAAGATCTACAAAAATTTCCTTGTGAGAAAGCCTTGAAGTGAAGAAGTTGTGAACTGATTTTTCAACGTATTTGAAATATTAAACAAGAATTTTTGTTTCTTTATGAAACACAAATAATTATTTATTATGATTGAGGTATACCAACATCATGTAAGACAAAGGTTCCTATTACCTTCTTAATCTAGGGCTTCCCACTATATTAAGAAAAATGTGCATATCACCTTATAGATCGAGGGCTTACAGTGATAGAAATTCAAACTAATATCTTTGTATTGAGGGATTACCTTGGTGTGGTTGAGATAGACATAATTGAATGTATAAGTCAAGGGACCTTTATCCATGGTCTTTGAATACTGCACTCTTTAGGTTAAAAGATTTTTACTCTTTTATATGTACTCTAAATTTCCACTACAACATGTTACAAATAGAAAGTTTTTCTTATACTTTTACTTTTTTAAAAACTCTGATATAAGGTTTGATACACTTTAAGGTATAATCTTGTTTAATTATACTTGTGTGCTTATTTAATTATGTATATTCATTAAACCTAAGGTTAATTTTATTAAACATACTAAAGAGTGTTTAGTGAGTGATATTTGTTAAACTTTGTTAAAATAATATTTTTATAAGGTTAAAACTGAATTTTTATAACTTACAATTCACCCACTCTTGTATCTGAGAATCTATATACATACTTTTATCTTAAAATTTAAATAAACTAAAGAGAAATTCAATTGATGTACTTGTTCTTACTCTATCTTGCATTATACATGCTTCTGTGATATAATATGATGTTTTAAAGAAGGGACTAGGATGTTTTCACATTCATAATGTAATTTTATCAGTTTATGACTATTCCAAATTAAATATTTAGGAGAATTATTTTTTGACTAATGAATTTGAGAAAGTGGTGATATTTTTTCATTTAAAATATAGATGCATTATATTTATGATGAATAGTGTGATATATATACTGATAATAAAATAACAAAGTATAGATTCACATAGGAAAATTGAAAATGATATATAAGAATTGGTTGAAGTTAATAAATCATTATTATTTCTTAATACAGTACAAGACAAGGAAGGTGAAGAAGGAAGATGATTATTTGAGTTTGAAGGATCCTGGTAGTGTTTCTATGAATGGGGTTGAAAAAAAAATTAATACTTCAATATTTGAATAGGATTGATGATACCCTCTATTTATTACTTGATTATTCAGCCATCCATTCCTGTAAACATTATCAAGTAAAAAAATTAGGATTTTGAACTTTATAAGAGGGTATAGATTTTTTAGAGTTAAACCTTGACCATTATTGAATGATAATGATTGGGAATGAAATAAAACTCCCTTTAATTATAGAAATTAATAACAGGATATTGGATGAATTACATATATCACCTTTCTCTATTAATACTATAAACACAGAAATGGATACTGATCCCATGGAGCATTTCTGATGGGATAAAAAAAGAAAAACGATATTACAGTTTATTCCCAGTATGTCAGTAAGTTATGACAAAACATGATAAGTTAAAAGAGATGATACAACCATTTCCTAAATCAATTTGGATTCTAGAAATCAACACTATGGATTTAATCATAGGACTCCCCAAGACATCTAAAGTTCAAAATTAAATTTTTTTAGTTGATTTACCAATAAATAAAGAACATTTTATTATTATCATAGAATATTTATTACTTGAAACACATACCATGATATACATTATTTATATTGTAAGGATGTATATAGTGTGTATATAAATTTCATTTAAATGATATTCTAATTTATATTTAAAGTTATAGAGATGAATTAGGATTGGATTTAATATAGAGATGTTATTTAGCAATGCATACCATCCTCAAAATGATGGTGAGTTTAAGAGTCCCAATCATACCCTATAAAATAAGATTAAATATTTCTCTATGGATATATAATTTTTTTGGGTTCAACAAATTCCTACTGTAATATTTTCCTACAGTAGTATATTTCACTCAAAAATTCGGATGATCATTACGAATCGCTCTATTGATATATTTAAATAAATAAAAAATAATTGGAGGAAGTTAGACAATGTAAGCTATTTCAACTGAGTTAGCTAAATAATTTGAAGTGAATTTTAGATGCATTCAGAAACCCATCAAGGAAGATCAGAGTCAACAAAAATTTCATGTTAACAATCATCAGTGGGATCTGGAGTTTGAATTTGGGGACAAGGTTTTCTTAAAATATATCCTTGGAAAATGTTTATGATATTTTTAATGGAGGGAAAGTTGATCCCCTAATATATAGGTAACCATGAAATTATTGATGATATTGAGATGATATCTAATCGATTGACACATCCATAGGTAATTTCCCAGTTCCATGATGTTTTCCTCATAAATCATATAAGGATATAAATACCTTGTCCTTCACATATAGTGGACATACAGGTTGTTCCATATAAAGAATATTATTCTTATGTGAAACAACCTGGGGAAATTATATATTGAAGAGAGAATGTGCTTTGGAACAAGACCACCCACATGTTCAATGTTTTATGTAGAAATAGAAAATTTGAGGAAGATAATTGAAAATCAATGTATGTAATGTTGTAAAAGTGTGCCGATTTATTTTATTTGAGTAACATATTTTAAAGGGAAAAAATATTATATGTACGTTAAAATGTAAAACCTAGAGGTTTGAAAATTTATTTATCTTCAATAAATTTATGTTACTTTATTTCTTGTGATTGAGATACCACCAATTTTTAGTGAATTTTTATATATTAAAATAAAAAATTAAATGTATTATTGAAAAATTTAATGATTCATAATTAAAAAATCAATTAAGTAATTCTCAGAAGTATTGCTTTAATTTTTCTTTGTTAAAGATATATGTATTCTTTAAAAACAATAATATATTATATATATTTTATTTGATATTATTTTATCTAGTGACCTAAAATTATATAAATGTATTGTTTATAAATATATTAAAATTTTTAATCATTTATACAATAATTATCAAATGGATATAATTAAATATTAAATCTTTTCAAGGTAAAAACAGTTACCTTTTAGAAAATTGTTTTTTAAGTGTGTAATATATTTGACCATAGTAAAATTAAATTAATCCCGATTGAAAAATTATTTCAATAAAATTTCTAAATAAAACATTTATTCAAATAAATGAATATTCATCTAATGTTTTTTACTATGAAATGAATTAGAATGATTACTTTTTTATGCTTAAAAATATATTTTTTCTAAAAATTGTTTTTATGGTTATTATGCGTGTATATTATAATTAATTTCTACCACATCTCAGAATTTAATTTTTCAAACAAATAAATATTTTGAATAAAAATTATAATTCTTATTTAATAATTACAACTTTAATTTTATCCCTAATGATTAATTACCAATGTAAAAAATATACTCACCAAAATAAGGGATAAAATGGATAATAAAGGTGTTAAACAAATCAATAAGGACTAAGTAATCACTAAAACATTCATAAATGTACTTATTAAAGTGTATTTAAACCATAAAAAATACTATATTTAAAATTCTTTCCATTATTTCCACATTCTAATGAAGTTGGAATTATATTATTTTAAAGTGAAATGTATTTACATGGGTGTCACCCCCTCTATAAGAAAATTTAACCTCCACATACCACATATCCACAACATATGTGAATATTATATTAACTAATATCTCCAAAAATACCTTCCTAAATCCCTTATTCACAACTAAGATTATTTTTTTATTCTAACAAGACACATCCAATAATCCATCAAGTTGTTTTCAAATATGATTGTTTAAGAAAGAGGTATATGATCTTACTGATATCATTCAATGTTTCTTCTACTAAATCCTCCTCAAAATATCACATAATCATATTGAGATAATTAAATATATATATATATATATATATACTATACTAAAATATTTTTATGTCAATTATATGACCATAATCAATCTTCTTTCCATCTAATTGGAAATTAAAGGGTTCTCAAGGAATACATAAATTCTACTACCTATATGAAGCGATGTAATTCATTTCTCAACACCAAATAAAATTGATTATTATATATATGGATTAAATGAATATATATATATAATTTATTTATTAATTATGATTTATTAGTGATAAATTATTATTTATTACCCTTTCATACAATTCACTAAAAACATGAAAACATCACCCTTTTGTATGTGTGTATTTCCACTTCCACAAAGTTATGTAATTCAATTTTCATAAATGAATTAAATGTATAGTTATATAGGTATATTTAAAGAATAAAAATCATATTTATGAAGATATTATTATTCTTGATAATATAAAACCTTGACCAAGGTCTAAGGACACAAATCGTTGAACTAAAAGAATTATAAAAAACACTAAACACCAAAACATTGATTTTAATAAAATATATTAAATAAGTTAATTATAAATATAATAGAATGTTATATAGTAATATAATTATTAATATAGTTATATAATAGATTTAGAATAAGTAAAAATTAAATATATAGGAGGTTAGAGTGTATAAAATGTATGTCATAACATGAGGTAAGGGTTTCCACAAAATAAGTTCCTTTCATTATAATATGTTCTATATTTACCATATTTTATATATTTTTAGTAATTATACAATACATGAATTTATATTATGATAATTTCAATTATAATATATGTCGAATACATCTAAATATATGGTTTTTATGAGGTTTTGATTCATGGAATACAATAGTTGTTAGTGTTTATGTTATAATCTCAAATACTATCAGCAGTATTTATTATTTAATATCTATTATGATAAATTAAATATTTTAACCACTATATATTATCTAATTAATTGGTTATTTTTTGGTTTTCAACTATATTTTTTTTATACCTAAATTCTTTGTCACTCAAAAATAATGAAATAATGTTTTTGTGAAATGTTAGCTTTATATCCCTTTTTTAGTTTGGAATATTTATAATCCACATACATCTTATTCATATTTTTTTCTATAAATTTTCCACTATAAATAAATTTTTAATAATTTTATTTTTTTTAATAACACTTACTGTATTAAAAAATTGTTAAATTAATTCTTTCATCCATTTTCCATATGACTTACCTTTCATTTTTAATTAAATTAAAAAAGAATGTTTTTGTAATTTTTATTATTTTACCAAATATACCCACTTTCATAATATTTATTCATTAACAATATTAATCTTAAATATTTAATAGTTTTTAAATGAAATCATATTCCCATTATTAAGGTATTTTATATTTTCTAAATAGAACCAATAAAAAAGGATGTTCAATTTTTATTCAGATCATATTTCAAAATCTTTTATAAAAGGGTTTTTCATATTATTAAACATTCTTTATATATTTATTTGTTTTACTATGGATATGATCTTTTTATATAATCTCCTTTATTTCGATGTATTTATTATGATAATGATGTTCTGTATATTTGTAACAGCCCGAGATTTTATGAAAAATATTCTTTCTTATTTTACTAATGTCTTGTGTTATACGCTACACCAAAAGGAGCTTTCACAACATGAATCCTTGACTTTCCTTGCATTACACGCAATCGCAACCTTCCTCGATAGCGTGTGTGGTACGTAATCCTGAGTTTCACGAAACAATGATATGCTATTAAAATATTATTAAAACTAGCCGTTATGAATAGTAATAACCACTTTTTAAAATTCTGTAAATCTTATATTTCAAAATGAACTTCATTTTTGGATTCGGAGTATCGAATTTAGCCTAAGGTGAAATTTTGGTACTTTTCGGATAACTTTCATATTCTGATGAATAGTGAAAATTACTAAATTATAATTAAAAACAACTTTTTTAATCGAAATAATTAATAGTGATAAATCATTAATTTGAGTGGTTTTAAAGTATATTTAGAATATATTTTTACAATTTAATACAATGTTGGTCATTGGATGTAGTTTCACATTTAAACTAGACATAAACAAGTGTCAATCTTTTGATAGATATTGTTTCTTAAAAACACGCTATTTGTTTTAACAGCGGGATTTAATTATAAAATTAATTAATGAAACTTTTATGTTATGAATTTGGTAAAATAGACTTCATTTTTGAATTCGGAATATGAAATATAGCTTGGGATGAAATTTTGGCATTGTTCTGAAAAACATCAATTTTTGATGAATAGTGAAACTACTAAGTGGTAGGTTAAAAACTGAATTTTGCATAAAACTTAATTTTACCGCTTCTGTGAATGGAATTTCGAAAATCCGAGAGACACGGTTAATATCAAGGACTAAAATGTGGTTCAATGAGATGAAAATAATTTTTTGGTGAATAGTAACTTTTTACTTTTTTTACCACGGTTAATAGTAAATAAGGTAACTAAGGGTAAATATGATATTAATATTACCCTAACACATGTCCTAATTCTATTGTACAAGTGTAATTCGACCAAAAACAAACTTAGGAATAAAATATGACCATTTAGGCCCACTTGGATTAGATTAGGACATTTATTATTAATTTATTTAAAGAAGGGTTAAAATAGTTAAAATCAAAGTTTAATAAGTAAATCATTTTTAATATGGGGTTATACATAATATAAATTCGACTATAAATATTCATTAGAAAGCTATAAAGATTTCCTACATGATGGTATTTTATTTGTAATTTTTAGACATCAAATAATATAATTTATTTATGACACAAAAATGATGCAGTAATTATCTTATTAATGAAATATTGACATAATTGATAATATAAATACCAAAATAAATGTAATTTAAGAATTTTTATGAATTCCACTAATTTTCTAGGTTACTATGATATATTAGTGTTGATTTAATCAACTTGGTTTGAACATGTAATTCTGTTATGACTTTCACAAAAATCATATATCAAATAGTGTCAAAATTGACACAAAATAGTTTTTAAATCAAATATTATATTATTAATTATTTTATTCCTAAAAATCTAAGGTTCGGCCAAATGACTTAGATAAGGATATATATATTAATAATAAACAATTTGGGGTTCGTTTGGCATGTTATAGTAAGTGTATTAACCATATAGTGAAAGAAAACAAAAAGACACGGTAAAAGTTAAATTAATTAACTTAGAGTTAAATCTAATTGATAAGGTTAAAATAATATCATAAACTTGTCTAAATTTTATTGGTTGATAGGATTTCGACCCATCCTTACTTTAGCGTCGAAATAAGACCCTTTGGAACCATTATAAACCGATTTTTACTTTAATATAAAATAATATTTTGAGATATTCCTAAGGTGCCCCTCTCCTCCCCTATAAAAGGACACCTCCTCCCCCTCCTCCTCACACCAATTTGAGCACTCAAGCTCGGCAAACCCCTGCCAATTTCTCCTCTCCACTTCCCTAGAAACATCCTAGAGGTTCTGGTCTTCCTCAAAGACCAATTTTAGTGCCCTAAGAGGAGGTCTCAAAGAGGCACTTCAAAGAAGAGGTAATTACCGTTACCAATTCTTTCATCTTTATTTCTTCTTCCACTTCTTCTTCTTAGGTTGTTTCATTATGAAGTAAAAACATCAGTATCAATCATATACTGATATGTTATTATAAGTATGAAACAACCCTATTTCACCATCTATCCATCCTACGGAAAAAGAAATCACCGCGCGTGCGTACGTACGGAATACCGTCTCCACGCCGTGGTGTAATCTATTTTCCACCACCACCTTTCATGGATGGGTATAATGGTGTAAAGAATAACTATACATAGTTATTACAACATCATATTGATTCTGATATATTGTATAATCCACTCCAATTCAATTCAATATTTATAGAAATGATATCATCACTCGTGCGTACGTACGGAATACCGTCTCCACGACGCGATGAGATTCATTCTCCATGTTAACCATTTAAGAATGATTATAAAGTATATATAAGAAATAATAATGAAATATATGACATTATAAAGCTACTGGATTTATGTATATATATATATATGTCATCTACTTACTTCCATTCAAGACAATAAGGAAAGGAAAATAGCGTTCATGCGTACGTACGGACTACCGTCTCCATGAACGATGTTTTTCATTTCATTTATCTATCTATTATATATATATATATACTGAATATATATGATATATAAATCATATTTTATATTTTGGATGTAAATAAATCATGATATAATTAATAATAATGTCAAGAACAACAAATCAAAACACCTACGATAAATGAAACGATTTTACCCAAAACGCTTCTTTAACAAGGAATTTACAAAAGAAAGGGTAATATAATGTCATAAGTGAACCATATATGATATCATAACAATGAATATGATTCTGTAATAAGTCAATAACATGATTTAAATCATTATACAGGAGGTTCAGACACTTACAAAGCAAGTCGGACCTAAGGTAAGGGAAATATCACAATCTCATTTTTATCCGAGATTGTTTATTCGTAAGTATTTACTGGGGTGTATTTTATCATCCACATCCATGTTCCCTCAATATGTAATATTGTTTCCATCCACTTGAAATAGTTTAAATCCAATTTTACCCTTAGGTGAGTTTTTAGTAAAGAATATGAAAGGAATCTTTTGTCGTTTTTCCGTACGAGGTACTTTTTGACTTTTCCGACAAAAGTACGAAGAATGTTTCTTTTTAACTTATACGGCACGAATGGATTTTTACGGTTTTATAAAGCCTTATTTTCATGAACCTTCCTCCAAAATATTTCATGACTATTTTTAATAAAATCTCTTTCTTTTAAAATTGTATGATGTTTTGTGAAAAGAAATTGATTTTGAAGAAGAAAGGATATTATCCTCAAGAATTCATTTCAAGTGTTTTATCAAAATTATTTTCCATCTAAGATAATAAAGGGTTATGTTTCTATCCATATTTTTACATTGATTTGACTATGTTGTGATGGAATTTTGTTTATGAATTCTTTTATCTTATATGAATGGTTTTATGATGTCATGTTGTTTAAGAATCCCATTTTTATTACATGGGTTATGCAATGATGTATGATTTATGATTTTGTGGCACACATAAGAAAGGATTCATTAAGAGATGGGTGGGACCTATATCTCCCTCCAATGCATTGGGTAAAGATTTTATATCTCATGAGATAGACATGGCTGGGATGGTAGGTTATACCGGTTCAGTGAAACAGGACTGAAACGAGGATTACTCGATTCAGAAAGGGACTTTGTCCACTAAGATAGTCTTGGCAATGAGTCTTGACTAACAAGAAATGATTCTCTATGATTATGTGTGTATGCCACAATGAGTAATGTTTTAAGTTATGATTTCATTTTCACTTCTATGATTTATTCCATGTTAAGATATTATGATCTCTTTTGCAGGTTTTTGATTTTCAAAAAGATATGATATGAATTTTATTTCCTTTATTTGCCCTTGCTGAGCATTTGAGCTCACCCTTTTATGTTTTCTTTTCCCCAGGATATAAAGAAAGGTTTTAGGTAAAAAAAAAGGAAGATCTTTATGGGAGATGTTGAAGATCTTTCACCACGATTAGAAGATTTTATTCCGAGTTTCCGAAGACACTAAACTATTACGATCCTTGTGTGTGTGTTTTTGTTATGTACTACGTATTCCGAAAAAGTAATGTAATGTCCATGTAAGTCAGGATACGGGTCTCTACAGTTGGTATCAGAGGAAAGGTTTAGTCAACCTTTGGAAACTAGGATGCGAAAATGTTAGTGAGATCCCTAGAGATATTTCTAAGGTATGTCTAGGGATGTCTCTAAGGTTAAGTATACGTATACGTTATAGTAATAGAATTACGCTAACGATCATAGAATTAAACCTAAGATGTTGGATATTGAAGGTACTCCCCCTTTATTATGTTGTTTTCCCTAGCATGATTTTTGCCTCTCACACTATTCTTTATGGGTTTTAGACGATGGCTGGAACCCGAAGGAACCGTGTTGATCAATGCAATGGACAATGCAATGATTGCCCTCCTGAACAAACAAATGGTATGGGAGATGGAGTGCAAAATCTTATTGCTATACTTACACAAGCTATGAATCATTCTGGACTTCCAAATGAGCAGAGAAGGGAACAATATTCTATTGAGTCCTTCATGAGGCAACGTCCACCTTCTTTCAGTGGGTCTACTGATCCATTAGTTGCTGAACAATGGATTAGTACTACTGAAAAGATATTTTCAGTTCTTCAATGTTCTGAACATGATAAAGTCATCTTAGCAGTATATCGTTTGGAAGGTGAAGCTGATCAATGGTGGAATCTTATCAAGAATACGAGGCCAAGAGATGAAATTGAGTCCATGGAATGGGACGGGTTCAAGAACTTGTTTTTCAGTAAGTACTTCCCTCGTATTCTTCGAACAAAGATGGAGAAAGAGTTTCTTGAACTAAAGCAAAGGGATGATGAATCTGTTGGTACCTATGAAGCAAATTTTACAAGACTTGCAAGGTATGCTTCTGGAATTATCATCCAACCTGAAAGTAAAGTTGATCGATTTTTCAGTGGCTTAAAACCAAGTCTTCGAAGGGAATTAGCTATAAGAGACTTCAGTAGCTATGAAGAAATTGTGCGTTGTGCTATCAAGGTAGAAATGGAAGTTGGTGTTACATATCCATCTCATGGTTTTGACAAGAAACGAAAGATGGAGTTCAAGGAGAAATCTCAGAATAATGGTGAAAAGAAGATGAATGTTTCCTTATGCACAAAGTGTGGAAAGAAGCATGGTGGAGATTGTCTAAAAGGGACTAGAAAATGTTTTAAGTGTGGAAAAGAAGGTCATCGAGCAGCTGAGTGTCAAAGTAATGGAAAAAGGGTTTCTAATGATGTGAATAAAGCAAACACTGCAGAGAACGCACCGCCAACACTTCAATGCTTCAAGTGCAAGGAAATGGGGCATTATGCTAATAATTGCCCTAATCCAAGGGTTAGTGATGATCAACATGAGCAACCACTGAAGGCAAAGGACAAAGGGAAATCACATGCGATCACTATTGACAATGTTGAATATGACAACGATGTGGTGGAATGATTAAGTGTTTATGTAATGGGATTCCAAAATAATGTTGTATCATTGAGTATTGCAATATTTATTGATGTGGTATTCAAAGTGATTGAGATATTTTTTTGGAAATAAGATGATATGCGCATAATGAAGACGAGAAAATGAAATGTTTAATAGTATTCATGAGCTCATGATTGATATAAGGACTAAGTGATATCATGGTTTGAGTATATAGAATTTTGAGGATTTTGGTATGTGGAAAGTGTTAACTTTTAACTGCACTCATGTTTTCACTAAGGTATTCAAGAGAATACACGATTAAGGAATTTGAATGTTTGGAATGTGACCAACAAGACATATCTTATGATATGTGGGGATCAACGACAGTATTAAATCTCTGGTAATCGTTTTCACTATATTATGAGAGTGGACTGCAGTATTATGTATAAGCCTAAAGATTAGACTGGATTATGTTGGATATAAGTTAGTATTGTTTAAGGATAGAAGATTTTCGATATTATTGATGGGATGTTATAGTAATGTAGTTTTAGAAAAAGGGACAACCTGCAGGACGGGCGACAGCCCATCGCTTCGGACAAGGCTGTAGGAATCGAACCCACAACCGAAGTGCGACTGGCCTTTATCGCCTACCACTGGCCTACAGGAAGTTCCTGTTTAGTAGAAACTATATTTATTATATTAATCAGCATGATATATGAAGTATAAGTCCATTTTAGGAACCATATATGATTAATCTCACTATAGAATGACTTATGTATATTTAATAACTTTTGCTAACCTTTTATTTGAGACAGATGGAATGAACAGTCATTCTATCACATGATCTGCTAACACTTCACAAATAACAAATTCAACTTCATTTATTTAAGAGATGAAGTAGAAATTGTTCAAGGCACGAACAAAAGTGAGATTGTACCAAAATAAAGTAAGTATTTATTCTAAGCAAATTTTCAACTTTAGGGAAATGATCTTGAAAACCAAAAATGTTGTCCTAGTGATCTTATACCTGATGAATCAGATGGTACCTTATATCATCACAAATCTATGGATTTGTGATTACTGGCTTTTCCATAGCCATGTTCTCTACCACTCTCCATCAGAACATGATGGTTAGATTTCTCTTCCATATCCATATTTTCACCTATGTGGAAACCTAGTGATTAGTTTATTTGGGTAATCGTTACATTTCATACTTTAGTTTTTAAATCCAAGTTTTGGTATTCCCTTTTACGATGTGGGTTTCTTTAAAGAAACTTTCGAATAGTAAACCATTTATAACCCCGATGAATTTCGAGGGCGAAATTCATTTTAAGGGGGGTAGAATGTAACAGCCCGAGATTTTATGAAAAATATTCTTTCTTATTTTACTAATGTCTTGTGTTATACGCTACACCAAAAGGAGCTTTCACAACACGCATCCTTGACTTGCCTTGCATTACACGCAATCGCAACCTTCCTCGATAGCGTGTGTGGTACGTAATCCTGAGTTTCACGAAACAATGATATGCTATTAAAATATTATTAAAACTAGCCGTTATGAATAGTAATAACCACTTTTTAAAATTCTGTAAATCTTATATTTCAAAATGAACTTCATTTTTGGATTCGGAGTATCGAATTTAGCCTAAGGTGAAATTTTGGTACTTTTCGGATAACTTTCATATTCTGATGAATAGTGAAAATTACTAAATTATAATTAAAAACAACTTTTTTAATCGAAATAATTAATAGTGATAAATCATTAATTTGAGTGGTTTTAAAGTATATTTAGAATATATTTTTACAATTTAATACAATGTTGGTCATTGGATGTAGTTTCACATTTAAACTAGACATAAACAAGTGTCAATCATTTGATAGATATTGTTTCTTAAAAACACGCTATTTGTTTTAACAGCGGGATTTAATTATAAAATTAATTAATGCAACTTTTATGTTATGAATTTGGTAAAATAGACTTCATTTTTGAATTCGTAATATGAAATATAGCTTGGGATGAAATTTTGGCATTGTTCTGAAAAACATCAATTTTTGATGAATAGTGAAACTACTAAGTGGTAGGTTAAAAACTGAATTTTGCATAAAACTTAATTTTACCACTTCTGTGAATGGAATTTCGAAAATCCGAGAGACACGGTTAATATCAAGGACTAAAATGTGGTTCAATGAGATGAAAATAATTTTTTGGTGAATAGTAACTTTTTACTTTTTTTACCACGGTTAATAGTAAATAAGGTAACTAAGGGTAAATATGATATTAATATTACCCTAACACATGTCCTAATTCTATTGGACAAGTGTAATTCGACCAAAAACAAACTTAGGAATAAAATATGACCATTTAGGCCCACTTGGATTAGATTAGGACATTTATTATTAATTTATTTAAAGAAGGGTTAAAATAGTTAAAATCAAAGTTTAATAAGTAAATCATTTTTAATATGGGGTTATACATAAGATAAATTCGACTATAAATATTCATTAGAAAGCTAAAAAGATTTCCTACATTATGGTATTTTATTTGTAATTTTTAGACATCAAATAATATAATTTATTTATGACACACAAATGATGCAGTAATTATCTTATTAATGAAATATTGACATAATTGATAATATAAATACCAAAATAAATGTAATTTAAGACTTTTTATGAATTCCACTAATTTTCTAGGTTACTATGATATATTAGTGTTGATTTAATCAACTTGGTTCGAACATTTAATTCTGTTATGACTTTCACAAAAATCATATATCAAATAGTGTCAAAATTGACACAAAATAGTTTTTAAATCAAATATTATATTATTAATTATTTTGTTCCTAAAAATCTAAGGTTCGGCCAAATGACTTAGATAAGGATATATATATTAATAATAAACAATTTGAGGTTCGTTTGGCATGTTATAGTAAGTGTATTAACCATATAGTGAATGAAAACAAAAAGACACGGTAAAAGTTAAATTAATTAACTTAGAGTTAAATCTAATTGATAAGGTTAAAATAATATCTTAAACTTGTCTAAATTTTATTGGTTGATAGGATTTCGACCCATCCTTACTTTAGCTTCGAAATAAGACCCTTTGGAACCATTATAAACCGATTTTGACTTTAATATAAAATAATATTTTGAGATATTCCTAAGGTGCCCCTCTCCTCCCCTATAAAAGGACACCTCCTCCCCCTCCTCCTCACACCAATTTGAGCACTCAAGCTCGGCCAACCCCTGCCAATTTCTCCTATCCACTTCCCTAGAAACATCCTAGAGGTTCTGGTCTTCCTCAAAGACCAATTTTAGTGCCCTAAGAGGAGGTCTCAAAGAGGCACTTCAAAGAAGAGGTAATTACCGTTACCAATTCTTTCATCTTTATTTCTTCTTCCACTTCTTCTTCTTAGGTTGTTTCATTATGAAGTAATAACATCAGTATCACTCATATACTGATATGTTATTATAAGTATGAAAAAACCCTATTTCACCATCTATCCATCCTACGGAAAAAGAAATCACCGCGCGTGCGTACGTACGGAATACCGTCTCCACGCCGTGGTGTAATCTATTTTCCACCACCACCTTACATGGATGGGTATAATGGTGTAAAGAATAACTATACATAGTTATTACAACATCATATTGATTCTGATATATTGTATAATCCACTCCAATTCAATTCAATATTTATAGAAATGATATCATCACTCGTGCGTACGTACGGAATACCGTCTCCACGACGCGATGAGATTCATTCTCCATGTTAACCATTTAAGAATGATTATAAAGTATATATAAGAAATAATAATGAAATATATGACATTATAAAGCTACTGGATTTATGTATATATATATATATGTCATCTACTTACTTCCATTCAAGACAATAAGGAAAGGAAAATAGCGTTCATGCGTACGTACGGACTACCGTCTCCATGAACGATGTTTTTCATTTCATTTATCTATCTATTATATAAATATATATACTGAATATATATGATATATAAATCATATTTTATATTCTGGAAGTAAATAAATCATGATATAAGTAATAATAATGTCAAGAACAACAAATCAAAACACCTACGATAAATGAAACGATTTTACCCAAAACACTTCTTTAACAAGGAATTTACAAAAGAAAGGGTAATATAATGTCATAAGTGAACCATATATGATATCATAACAATGAATATGATTCTGTAATAAGTCAATAACATGATTTAAATCATTATAAAGGAGGTTCAGACACTTACAAAGCAAGTCGGACCTAAGGTAAGGGAAATATCACAATCTCATTTTTATCCGAGATTGTTTATTCGTAAGTATTTACTTGGGTGTATTTTATCATCCACATCCATGTTCCCTCAATATGTAATATTGTTTCCATCCACTTGAAATAGTTTAAATCCAATTTTACCCTTAGGTGAGTTTTTAGTAAAGAATATGAAAGGAATCTTTTGTCGTTTTTCCGTACGAGGTACTTTTTGACTTTTCCGACAAAAGTACGAAGAATGTTTTTTTTAACTTATACGTCACGAATGGATTTTTACGGTTTTATAAAGCCTTATTTTCATGAACCTTCCTCCAAAATATTTCATGACTATTTTTAATAAAATCTCTTTCTTTTAAAATTGTATGATGTTTTGTGAAAAGAAATTGATTTTGAAGAAGAAAGGATATTATCCTCAAGAATTCATTTCAAGTGTTTTATCAAAATTATTTTCCATCTAAGATAATAAAGGGTTCTGTTTCTATCCATATTTTTACATTGATTTGACTATGTTGTGATGGAATTATGTTTATGAATTCTTTTATCTTATATGAATGGTTTTATGATGTCATGTTGTTTAAGAATCCCATTTTTATTACATGGGTTATGCAATGATGTATGATTTATGATTTTGTGGCACACATAAGAAAGGATTCATTAAGAGATGGGTGGGACCTATATCTCCCTCCAATGCATTGGGTAAAGATTTTATATCTCATGAGATAGACATGGCTGGGATGGTAGGTTATACCGGTTCAATGAAACAGGACTGAAACGAGGATTACTCGATTCAGAAAGGGACTTTGTCCACTAAGATAGTCTTGGCAATGAGTCTTGACTAACAAGAAATGATTCTCTATGATTATGTGTGTATGCCACAATGAGTAATGTTTTAAGTTATGATTTCATTTTCACTTCTATGATTTATTCCATGTTAAGATATTATGATCTCTTTTGCAGGTTTTTGATTTTCAAAAAGATATGATATGAATTTTATTTCCTTTATTTTCCCTTGCTGAGCATTTGAGCTCACACTTTTATGTTTTCTTTTCCCCAGGATATAAAGAAAGGTTTTAGGTAAAAAAAAGGAAGATCTTTATGGGAGATGTTGAAGATCTTTCACCATGATTAGAAGATTTTATTCCGAGTTTCCAAAGACACTAAACTATTACGATCCTTGTGTGTGTGTTTTTGTTATGTACTACGTATTCCGCAAAAGTAATGTAATGTCCATGTAAGTCAGGATACGGGTCTCTACAATATTTTTTTAGGAAAGCCATATAATTCCCACTGGTTAATTAAGATATGGTGAAATGAAGAATGTTTTTATTATCTTAAAGAAAACATATGTATAGTATTCAATATGAGATGATTGGGACCATAATTATATATCCCTTAAAAAATTTAGTTAATGAGTAATATCTCATGATATAATATAAAATAGAATGTGGGTGAATGCAGTAAACCATAGTACTCTGTTTATTGTCAGTGTCTTAGTTGCGATCCATGATTAAGGAAATGATTTTATTTCCTTAAATGTATACCAAAATATTTTGTCTTATACATAAGATATTATCTCATTTACCAATAAGGATTATTTCTAATTATACATTTTTACAACTTGTTTATTTTATAATGACATAGAATTATGTCATGGCCCTTTATTTATTGTATATGACTTTTTAGCTATGTTTTCATAAGTTATCATCATAGTCTTATATCTTATTCTTATCATATAATCCCATGATATTATTGATTGATATCTATATTTTTTACCCTTACTAGTGTATTGAGATCACACTTTATTATGATTTCATTTCTCTATGTTCTAGAAAATAAATTAGGTGGGATTTGATTTTGAAGGGTACTAAATAATAAGAAAATTATTCATTAAATTTGTTGATTATATGTAAAGAGACCAAATAAACTAAAACATTATGATTATTATGACATATTTGTAAATTTATTCTGAAAATTTAAAAATTAATTTTATAGAATATATTGTCATTATATCATTTCTAGTTTTTTTACAATTTTATGTAAGTGATTATTTTAAGATAAACTAACCTTACTTTTTCATTTTAGTCGACAACCTTTCACCTATGTGTTCTTATTTCATATATAATTTTACGCATGTCCTTATATCTATATACATGATATCATAATGAATTTTTAAAAGTGGGTAAATATGTTTAAAAATTGCATCCTCGTTTATTGTTTTTAGTGTTGTTGTTTTCTACTATCCCAAAATCTCATTATAAATGTATGAAATTAAAATTTATTTTTAACAGTTTTTTCATGAACACCTTTTATCAATTTTACAATTATATTTCATAATGATTCATCCTATTAATGTTTTTATATTTTTTCACATAAATTTATATTCCCATTATTTTTTTGAATTTTCTATTTTACAATATTTTTTTTGAAATAAATATAATGTTCTTATTATTTTTGAATTATAGAATATAATGAGAATAAAAACTATTTTTCCATCTATGTAGATATATTTTAATGTTTATTTTGATTCAGAAGGTTTATGATCTATTGATACCATCCACCTTATTTTTATAGATTTATTATGATATACTTATGATAAATATTTCATGAAACTAGATTATTTTACAAGGGTAAATTAGGATATATTTAAATTAGGCATGATATAATGGTTCTTTTTATAGATATTTATGGATTACCATTTTTTATGGAAGGGTCAGTTTTATCCCTCTAATGAATTTAGTATTTATTTTAATATCATGATATCAAGATGAGATAGGGGTATAAAACTAGGTCCACTATATTATTGGATATATATGTTTAACCAAAGTCCAAAACATTCACAGAAGGTGGTTAGACTATAACATTACGATGTGAATTTATTTATAGTTTGTCGTAATAAATATTATGATTTATATTCTTCTTTTTATTCTATATTCTAATGTTATGAAACATAATTATCAGGTTTTCTCACTAGTCTTGATTACTGACTCATGTTTCCCTCTCATATGACTCATGTATTCTATAATTATAAGATAATTATTCCATGAGCCATGTTTTATTATCGTTGATTTAATAGTTTTTATTATCTTATGTTTTTACTATAATAAACCTACTCATTTCACCCATCCAAGGGATGCCTAAACTATCTTACAACTATACTGAAGGGTTTTACGGATCCCTATGGGATAACAAATAGTTATTGGCAATCATAGGAACATTATTTGGAATTGTTTCACCTAATAATCAGAGTTATAAGAGAATCCTAAATCAAATGAGAAATATAAATAACCCAGCAATAGAACAAACATCCATCCTAAATTATATATATTTAATTAAATAAATCAGTAAATAAATTTAGGAATAATATCTCAATTCACAACCCAACGACCTACCATATAATTCACAAACTCACAGAAATATTCTTCCAAATTCTTATGCTTCATTCACTAGAATATGTCACTACCCTCTATCTGTAGAATGTAGTACAAGAATAATTGGCCAATATAAAGAATATAAAGGGACACACACTGGAATGTTTTTAAAAGTAAAAATTATTTTGACAATGATATCCATCAATAACTATAAGGGAAATTGAAGTAAACAAAATAAATCACCTCAAATACCATGACAAATCAACACACAAAGAGTTGTCTAATGGAGATCTAAGAACCAAGAATTGTGATATAGTAGTCATGATCAAAAAACACTCAGTAGGCCACCATAATAGACCAAAATTTTATAAATACTTTTGTAAAATATTTTATTAACTTTTAATTTGAAAATATGTAATCAAGAATGTTTTCACATAATTTAGAGAACATAAATATTCAACATTCCACATGGTCATTTTCCCACAACCATCACTTTTATAAAATGAAAACAAGGATGATTAAATATTTTAAATTTATCTTTTATCCATGGAATAGGACCTTCAAATAATTCTAACCAACCCAAGTCAATATTTTCCCTATATTTATGAATCTTATGAAAACTCTCTTTTCAGAAACAATTTCATGAAACCAGCATTTCTTATCAAGTCTTATAGAAAAATACAAATGATTTTCCATGATAAATAAAACATTAAAACCTTATGAAAATAACCCATATATATGTAAATAAATACACCCATATGTTGATACATTATTCATAGAAATAAAATAGTAAGTTATGGAAACATAGTCCCAAGAAAACAATAAATAAATAAATATAATGGCCTAAATAATTTGGGGAAGTAAAATTGAGTCAAAAATTGAAATCTTGTGAAGTGTCCCATAAAGGACATAGTGTCAGGGGAATCATAGCTAGTCTCAAGTATTACATGATCTAAAATGAAGATATGGAACCAATGCAAAAACTATTGAACTTTCCTCATTCTAATAGTTCCATCATACACACCATGAATAACCTTACTTAGAGTGACTTGTTCTATGGGAGTAAAAAATATGCTAGAATAATTTCTTAATTACAATTATGTTCTAACCATTTAAATATTACATTAATAACTCCCCATTAATCGGATTATCTCTACTATAGTTTTATATCACTCAAGTCACCTAACATATTCCTAAGACTCCTAAAAAAAGTCATTAAAGAGGTGAGAAATAAAGAATCACATGAATCAAATAAAAATCATCTCAAAAAAACTCATGCCTTACATGACACACCCCCAAGTATACTAAAACATAACATAAATGCATATATATGAATCCGAACATGAATGTAAAAATAATAGATTCCCCACGAGGTTAAAATCCATAACCAGAAAGGATAATTACATTGGGACTCTATAGGGTCTCACACATTTATAAAACCATATTCATAAAGTCCAAAAATGCCTTCCACATCATGGTATGGGGGGACAAACTATTTCTATATTGTTTGAATCCAATATTTCAAGCATCCAATGAAAACCAAATTTACAAGAACACATGTTAATTAAAAAATTGTAAATCCAAACAAGTCCATTTAAAATGAAATTATAATATAAAGAGAATCCTTTCAAATGGAACCTAATGCTGTGGGAAACCCTTTAAACCAAAAAACTATTCCCATTTTAAAGGCTATTTCAAAAACATCCTGATACACATGGTCTCATAATCCATTAAAAATATGGTAAACTCTCCGATTTTTTATTAATTAAGACTTTAAAATAATTATAAAACATTCTAAAATAAAACCAACATAAAAAAGTCAAATAATAAATTCAATTTAGAAAAGATAAATGAGAACTAACAAACACTTGGCATGTTGTCTAAGACCATATAAATTATTTAAAATATTTAAAGTCTTTGTAAACAAAACCAGGGTATGTTAGGAACATGAATTATAATTAAAATCTTTTAAAAAAACATGAATAATTTTAAAATTTGTTTTTCAAGGACATGGCATGCCTCTTAATCCCATTACAAGCACTAATGCAATATAAAAATGATTCAATCCAACTATGGGTGTATAATATTCTTTTATATTCATAATAATCTATTTAATAACAAAAAAATATTCCATGTAATATGATGGGGTTCTAATGCTAAACCTACCTCAAATTGATGGAGGTAGGGAAGAAATGGTATGAAATGAGTAACATTTTATGGAATATTCACAAAACATGTATGAAAGAGTCTAAAGAGACCCAGAACACCCAATATAAATCATAGACACACAAAAATGGGTTCAAACCCAATTACCGATGATTTTTCTTAAATAACATGGGGATACTCAGAGAGGAAACAAAAAATAAATATATGGTAATTAAGGGAGACCAACTATTATATAATTTTATTAAATCCAAAATCCCACTTAATAGTGGTATAATGAGAGGAGAGGAAAAAGGTGTGGTGCACATATGGTATTTGACCGGGGGGTTCAGAAAACAGAAATGATAATAGGGATGGGATAAGTGATAGATGAAAAATAAAATGATAAGGAAATAATACAAATAAATCGAAAAAATAAATAATTTTTTAATTTATTAGCTATAAGAACAGTTTACCCACGTGGACTATGATATTCTATGTCAACCATGATTCATATACAGGACACCAAAAACCACAGTGTCTAATATCCACTATTTTCTTGCATAGACAAGCTTACTGTGACCTATCCTTTATAAAAGGATTTTTCACGTTAATATAACCACATGCATAGTTTCCTCATAGTAACTCCAAAAAATGTGAATCCCATTAACAGTAACAAATTCCCAAAAAAATTAGACTTATGTCCCCTGACTTCTAGGATTATAATTATCCCTAATTTCATATCGAACAATATTATATAAATGATTATAATGACAGGTGGTTATCATAGTTCTCCCCAACATGCCACTTTTCTCCCCCAAAATGGCTATATTCAAGGTAATGTTATGAAATAATGGGAGATACTCCTTCATCATTCACATTATGTGTGATGGTTTAGTGACCACATATGAGATCCTAAGACCAAAAAAAATTGAATCACAATCCACCCTCTGAGTTACAACTGAAATTACGTGAATTGTGATGAAATATATAAATAAAAAATAACCATGATAATGAACTAGTAAACTCTAAAGAAGTTAGATCATATGGACGTCTTCCATGAAATTAGAGTAAATAAAAAATATTAAATTTCAAATGACCAGTCTAACAATATGAGTTTCATAATGATAACTACGATTGAATGAAAATAAAAATATACCGTGATATTCCACTAACTATGCAGATCTATGAAGATCTATTCTCCAAAAATGAATCATTATATAAGAAACACCAAAAAGAACTCAATAAAAAGAAACATTTAGGATCATAAGATTTTACTCCAAAACGAACCTCAAAAAAGGCATCCAAAACCATCAATAGTCATATGACCAGGTTACAAAGACCATGGAATCTCAATACTTCTAGATATAGTAGTACCCAATCACATGATTTAATTAAGGAAATGAAATGGGGCCGATCCTTGGATCAAAAAAGATATAGGAAATGGGATAAATTAGGACCTCACACCGAGGATACCCTCTCATGGTGAACCAAACAATATCAAATCTAACACTAATAAGTGAATAATATTAACTGGTGTTATACCAGTTCTATCTATACAAATAACTCTCCCATAGACATACCATATCCAATAAATGAGTCATAAATATTTAAATCCCTACTTAATATGTCCATATTCAGTAAAATAAATCATAAAATTCATAATAAGTATGATTTATGACAAAAACTAATTAACCACCACTGAAAAAATCCATTAGGTATTAACACCGATCCAAAATCTAAAACTACACCCAAAAGAGTTACTAAGAAAAAAAGGATACATCATGGATATAAGGCTTTAAAATCATCAAGGAAAAATATTAAAAATAAACCATCTTATTAAGAGATCAAGAAGATGGATCCTCATCCATTTATCTAAAATAATGGCCAAGGCTCATCTAGCATAGTCTGACAGAAAGACTTTTTTCAGCTAACTCTGAAATGAGGTTAGAAACCCTAGCCACTTCACATAGATTCTGGTAAAGATACAAAATAACTAGGGAACAAATACCCCTTAATGAAAACAATAATTCTTTACCAATACCTATAAATATTATATATAAAAAATGCATAGAATCGACTCAGTCTTGTTTCACAAATCAAATTAAATAGACTCAACATGCACAAAGGTTAAAGATGAAACAATAAAGGAAAATAAGAAAAATAAAATTCCCAAATCCCATTTAATTAAAAAAACTATATTCCAGGTAGAAGAAAAAAAATTCTCAAAACATTTAAATTTTATTTGGAAATAATCAACTACATTTTAAAACAAGTAACTCATTCTAGATTCTCAAATCTAACTCTTTAAAAAATTTCAAAAATGTTCTATGTTTTATTTTCATTAAATAATAAAAATAGATTTTCCGATAACACCAAATAGGTTTTAAATTTCATTACTATAAAATAAAAAATGTGTTTTAATACCAAAACGTTCTCTAAAAAAATAAAATATACTAATTTGGAATTAAATTCCTCTAGAAATAAAATTTCCTTTTAATAAAAATTTTGTGACTTATGCTTCTCATTCATAAATATTAAATCTTTTTATATGAATATTCATTTTACTAGGAAAAAACAACCCTAAGTATTGTAATGGTTAAGTACATTTTGAGACTAGGTACATAATATTATTATTTAATGAAAGATCATAAATGATTCCTATAATGATCCTCATATTTATTAACCTTTATAGAAATACCCAACATAATACTTTTTTCATAACATCCAGTAAAGGAAGCTAAGAAAAGGTGAGCTCAGATGCTTGGTAAGGGCTAAGAAGGGAAAATAAATAAACAAAATGTAATAATAAGTGTATGATAATGTTAAAAATAATAAATTAATAGCATAAACTATATATGAAATATCATAATATTTAGTCATGGCATAAATATTGACAATTCATAAGACATGACTCATAAGGAAATCATAGAACATGACCCATGAGAGTCTAAAATTAGCATTATACATAGAATTGTGGCATACACATATATTATAAAATAATTTCCCTAGTATTCAAATCCCACCTCCAAGGCTATCATAGTATAATGGTTTCACTCCCCAAACCATCAATGTAGTCAAGGTTCACTCCCAAGACCGAAATAGTGTAAAAAGTATCTTATTGAAATTAGATCACACCCAATTTCATTATTTTATATATCATGAGAAAAAAATCATCAACCAATGCATTAGAGGGAGATATAGGTCCCACCAATCACACAATGAAAATCATATGTATGTATTATATAAGATCATTAAACCTTTATCATATCATAACTAATCAAATGCCATGGTTTTCAAAAACATTCCATCATTTCAAAACCTTTGGAAAGGTGAAGGTTTTCATAATCATGTCATCATTTCATCTTGTAATATCCAATAAAATTAAGAGATTTTTATAAACATTTCCTCACAATGTAATAAAAATAGGTTTAATAAACATCATTCTAATATAAAAACACCCTTCGTAGAAAGAATAATTATCGTATCCTTGTAGAATATCCCCAATAAGGAATAGGTACCATCAAAAGAAGTAATGTTACCTGAAAAATTATTTTTAAATATCATTTATAACATTTATTATGGTAAAAAACATTTTCTATAAAATCATTTTTTAAAACAAAAATAACAATAAACCATTTTAGAAATCTGTAAATTTGAAAACCAACATTGAAATTTATAACGGAAGCCTTTGAAATCATTTAAAAAATTTATTTATGGAAATTACATTTCTTTTGTAATCTATTTTTACAACTATCAACTTTGATATAATTTTAATAACCCTATTATTTTTAAATAATCATTGAAACTTAAAATCGAATAATTAAAAATAATTTAAAACATTTCTTTGGGAAAATATACATTCTTCTATGAAAAACATTCTAAAACATAAGAAATATTAAAAATAAATATATTTTAAATAAAAAAATATAAAAACAATATAATGTAAATAATGTTTAGAGTAGCATAAATTATGTTCATGATGTACATGTAAAAAATACAGTCCTTTCACATTTTTTATAAAATCCAATCAGTCATGTTTTTTTAAATAACTTGAAGATTATTTTTTTTTTAAAAATATCAACAATAAATCTTAGGTACAAATGTCATTAATTTATTTATTTTACAATGATAAAACATTTTTTAAAATATTTTTAGAAAATATGGACGATGAATAAAAAGGGTTTTTTCAATCGATGATAGAAATAAAGACAATTTCCTTTAAAATATCATTATAATTATTGATTATATAATGAGAAGAAAATGAATTAAAAATATTTATTATCATAAAATAACCATACGATAAGAATCATGATGATATGGCTAATAATATTTCATTATCGCATGTATAAACATAAACACTCCTGATAAACGATGAGATTAAATAATAAAACCATTACCACTTTGGTAACAGTTAATCATAATCCCCAAGAAAGAATAAAATTAAATAATGCTTAAAATATCATTATAAAAAAATTATTGATATTTATGGTAAAAGAGGTTCTGAATAAACATCATAAAAAATATAGACTCATAACATATCATATGTCACAAGGAATGAAAATGGAGAAAACATAATCCCTTACTACTTCAGTAAATTTTGAACTGTCAACCCATTGAAAGAGAGATCCTAAAATGGATATGTAAATCCAAATACATTTTTGGAATATAATCATAAAATAAATTCAAGGTAATTATATAGACCACATAAAAGTTTCATGTGGTGAATATGGTTTGGGCCTAGATAAAATCAAAGGGACACAGAAATCACTAACCTTAAGTCTTGAATTCCTTCATACACATTAAAACCTCATCTATAGTAGATATGATATTTTATAAATATTTTAAATAACCATAATTATATGTACAATACAAAATATGATTTATTTATGACCTTATATTGATCATTTATTCACAATTCCTTGATAATATCATGTTTTGGGTAATAACTACTTTGTTTTTAGTGTATGATTTGAGTTTTTTTTTCTGTCATCTTATATTGATCATTGTTCCATAATCTACCAAATTTAAATAATTATATAAATATCATCTATATATAACTATTTATATCCATTATATTTTTATTTTGGCTAATATGTTAAATTAAGAGATAGAAAATGAAATACACCGTTTATGGAGACTGTAGGTCGTATGTTAGCATGAACGATATTTCCATTTTTTTGACTGAAGAATATAAATAATGGTAAATAATATTTTACAGTTTAAAAAGAGTTTTTATTTCATATATATCACATATAGAAGTTAAAATTACCTTAATTACCTTCCAAGAAATTCATTTGTGAAAGACGAATCATATCACTTCATGAAAAGGTAGTACTTCGTACACACTAAAAATGTTATTTTGTCCACCATATAATAAAATTTAAGAAGGTATATGTAATATAATAATTCGAGGATTATAATTACTTTAAAAATATTTTATATATTCATTCAATCGATCAATGATACTATCTAATAAAAATAGAAATGAAAATAACATCACATCGGTTCAAGATAAGGTATTATATCGTACACATGATCGACATTATTATCTCCCAATGGGTTGTGAGGTATGAAGTTAGATTTGGTATTATAATTAAATTGTTATAATAATATCATAAATTCAACATATAGACATTAAATTTAACATTATATCCATCCATGGGATGTGGTGATAGAAAATAAATAATATTAGTTCACAGGGTGGTAGTTCGTTGTACACCTGAAAAATGATTTCCTATCCAATTTGATGGAAGAGGAGAATTATTTAGGTTATACCATTAATGTAATAAAATAAACTTATAAGGCTGACATTGACGATAGGATATCAGTATGGTTTAATAATAATTAATCGAGGATGAGGAAAAAGGAAATAAAACCCTAAATTATGGATGTTACCTCTTCTTCTTTTGGATTAAAAAAATTCCTTTCTAGTATATATTTATGACAAAGAAAGTATTATAGAATGTTAATAGTTAATATATTAATTTATTTTAGTTGTTATTGTCTGAGAAAATAGGTTTTGGATGTGTGAAGATGATTAAAGAGTATATGTCCTTTTCTAAGTGGCATGATTGGAACACAAGCAATATTTTAAAAGAAAATGGTGTAGCCACCTTTTCCACATTACAAAAGGAACAAAAATGGTCCATTATCAATCTTAGAAGAAATAATGTTTAAATATTTTTTTAAAATTTGTGTTTTGTATTATTTTTAACCATTAATATTATAGTTTAACCACACTTAGTAAACTAATTTTTACCTTAATCGTGGTAATTAATTTTTATTATTTTTACTATTTTTAGGCTAAAAAACTATGTTGAAATTCTTAGATGAAATGCAATTTTCTAATTATAACTATATAATATATTTTTTAAAATTCAATTCACATAAGTGGAAAAATTTATTTTAAAACTAATCCACAGACTCGATGAGAGAGCGAACTTCAGAAGAGAATATTTTCAAAAGTTGAAAAACATTTTATATTAGAATAAAATATAAAATTTATTAAAACTAAAAAAATTAGATTAATAGATATATAATATTACTAATTTTTCTTATAAATAAATCTTAAAATAATTTGGAATGGTTTATTTGGTTTAATTGAAATGATAATTCTGAATAAAAACCAGTATATTTCACTTTTAATAAATCCATTTCATTTTTAGAAAACTCTCAAAAAAGCAATCCAATATAATTTTTACATGATGATATAAGAATTTAATTTTAAATTTTAATAAAAATTTTATATAATTGTTGAAATTTAATTTAAAAAATAAAAGACCAAAAGGTTAAACAACATTTTTTTTGACAATATTGATTTTTAATGGTGACCTTTTATTTATTCTTATCTCTTGTCAAGAAAATTCATAGTATGAATTTCAAGAATTTGATTGAATATATATCATTTATTTTTCATTAACATAATTCAAAAAAATAATTTTAATAATTTTATAAAGTAAAAAATTATTTTTCAAATAAAAATAGTTTTTCAGGAGAATATATCCTTTATTTTCAAATGTTTCTTATTTTCAATTATAATTAATTGGTCACAAAATAATTCCTTTTATTTTTTTTGGAAAAGAATATATTTTCTTAATTAAGTTAATAATAATAACTACCACCCTATAAATAAGAATTGATAACTATCATATTAAATAATTATATTTTAATAGTATGTTAGGTTTCATTTAAATTGGTAGTTACATGTAATGCCAGATACAAATTTTTTTTTGTGTAATAAAAGCTAAAATAAGTGGTCTATGTAATGAAAAATATAGAAGTGGTTAAATTTATTTGAAAATAATATTTCAAAAAATATTGAGGCGTTACAAAACAATCCCACATTCCGAATTAAAAATATTTTTTTCAAATTTCAAATTTATTTAATATCTAAGAATGATGGATTTCATTCAAATAAAAATCATTCTCAATAAAATATTCATTTTTCAAAAAAAATCATTTATAAAACAAAAAACAATAATAATGGGAACACTATAAGTCTATCATAACTAAATCCGAATCATCAATACACCAAAAGACACTCTTTGACTCTTCCCTCTGCATTTGTGTTATCACAATAGTGGTCCAAAAAAATTACCAAATGGGATACATAACTAATCCATAATTGACTATATGGTTTGAAGGAACATGTTATAGCCATACCACAATATATATAACATTTAATGATTTAGTGTTTTTTCATTTTTCAGTTTATCGGCCCGTATAGATCAACCCCACACCAATAATATATCATCCATACACATTCCAAACCTTAATCAGACACAAATGCAACTCAAATGATTCCAGATGGATCAACACATACTCAATGGAAAATCTAATAAAATCTATAATTCAAAATTCAAATATCACATCACATCTTAACTCAATAATCTTCATGAAGTGTGGTAATCTAGTAACCACTCCAGACCAATCTCCTATGTTCTAGTAGAAACTACTACTCAATATTACCATGAAAACACAAATAAAAAAGAATACTCTTAAAATATCATAGCTCCTAATTAAATGATGAACCAAATCTGATTCCATTTTTAACAAACCAAGTATAATTCCCCTTCTGACATACATTCAAACTATCCAGGGAATGGCCCGATATGAATTCCTTTTTTCCAATGGTTTGAAACTAGTTTCTAGGCTTCAGCAGATCACACTTGGGATTGAATTTTCCAATTTTTCATACTTATATAAATATCATAAATACAAGGAATAACTATAATTATAAACTTATATATCATATTTCCATACCAAATAAAATATACCAAAATAAAAAAAAAGTTGCAAATAAATGAACGAAAAATCTCTCAACTCACACCCCAACCACCCTCTCCTAAAATTACCAAATGCACAACAAGCCTCTTTCATATGACTTTACATCAACAACATGTATAAGTCAAAACCCTCCACATATATATTGTGTAAAAAATATACTTCTATATAGTAAATAATATAAATTCAGACACACCAAAAATTATATTAAGGTAAATTAATGTCATACTAAATCATATACTAAGAACTATATGAAAAATATATTCAAATAAACAACTCAACTCAAATCCTTAGATAAATCACCAATCCATCAGCAATGTTATAAATATTTAGAAACAAGAAAGAAATATATAATATTTTTCATCATAAAAGGACATAGTTGGCCATCACAACACATTGAATATATGTGATTTCCTTAGGGAAACATTTAGAAAAATTATATTTTCCACATTTGAATATTGTGGGTTTTAATAATATCTACAAAACAATAACATGAAAAATTACACATGCTCATTATCATATGAACATACCTTTCTATAAAATTCATAATATAATGAATAAATAATTTAAATTAATCTCTTAGTAACGAAAAGGGTCATTCTAACCATAGATGCCAAATAAAGTAGATATTTTATCCCATTCTAAACATCTCATGAAATCGCATTTTTCTTAAATAATTTCAATGAAAACCATTTTATAATAATATTTTAAAAAATCCATTTTCCTTAATAAGTATCACTTTAGAACCCTACAAATCTAACCCATAAGAATATATTTAAAAAAACCCTCAATATGATTAGTAAGTTATAAAATAAAACCATTTAATCAGTGAAACATAACCCAAATAATAAAATTGATAAATAGTTACATGGTCTGATGAACTCGGTGAAGTACAATAAATTACAAAAATAAAATCCCTTAGAGTGTTCTAAAAAAGAAATAGTGTGATTGGAATGATCTCTATAATATAGTAATACAAGACATGAACTATTAACAAAGAACCATATCTACAACTATAGAACCTATATCTTCCATAGTATTCCCATAATACTTGAAAAAAATAACCACCCCTAGATAGTCTTTATCTGTGTGATAAAGAACATTTCTTTCATAAATTCAGGTTATCGCTTCTAATTTAACAATATTAAAGTATCTTGAAAATAATCTCTAGTAAACCCATTATATGGACTATGTTTTTCCCTAACTAGGGTTACTGACAATAATCCTTGTAATCTTTGGAAAATTCAAGAAAGTAGATGATAAATCATGTTTTATATGAAAAACATATAATGAATTTCAAATGAAATCATGCCTCAACTACCACGCCCTCACATTCAGTATCCATAAACCTAAATCCATTCATAAGAATCAAAATGTGAATATAAACACAAATAATCTCATATGGGATCACACAACATAATATATAATGATAACTAAATGGGGGTCAAGAGGGTCTCACACTGTTATAAAACCATTCACATAATGTTCCAAAAAAACATTCATAAACGTAATTGGGTGACTAAAGTATATTAATATCATTTGAAAACCAAATTTCAAACATCATTTAAAAACAAAATTTATAAAAAAATAATTCGAAAGACAACCTTAATATCTAACACATTCAATTTATAATAAATTTTTGAAATATCTAGAACATTTAAAAACAAAAAAAATGGTGATAAGAACCATTTTAACATAATCAAACATTCACATTTGAAAATATATTATAAAAATCCATTAGACCCACAATTTTAAAATCATTTCAAGTATCATCAAATCACATTTTTTTTAAATATATGCCTCTAAATAAATTCCCACATATTTTAAAATAGAACCAACATCTAACACACATTCAATCATTTAATCCACATTAAAAAATATATATGGTAACTAAAACAACTTATCATGTGATCTATACCCCTTCCATGTATTTAAAATATTAAAAATCCATTATATAATCAATGAGTCTATGTAGTGAACATGAATTCCAATAGAAAAGTTTCCAAAACACTAGAATAATTTTAAAACATCCACTTTCCAAATTTTACAAGCACTTAGAAGGCCACCTAATTTGATTAAATGTGTTAAAACATTTTATAAAATGATTAATTTAAACTAGAGGAATTGAATGTTTTTTCAAATCTATAAGATATCCTTTAAAAAAACATGGAATTTAATAACATGTAAAAAAATAATATCCATAGAGAAACCTTCCTCAAATCATCAATTATATTTCCAAAATGTTCTGAAATGCATTACCATCAAGGGAAAATACCCAATATGCATGAAAAAGACCAAAAAGACCCATTACACACACAGAAAATTATGAAACAAAAAATTAGCTCAAACCCCTTGACCTAGGGTTCATCAAAATTAGTAGGGGTGATGGGGAGAGGGATAAACTCTTAACATGGGATATCACAGTAAAAAACCAGAGAAATGGTCATTGAATGAGAGGATATGAGGAGGGATAATCCTACATAAGGAATCCTCACATGGGGTGTTTAACAAATCTATTAATAAATTATATGGGAGAAGTAATGGAAAGTTAAAAAAGAAGGAAAAAAAATAAAATAAAATAAAAAATAATTTTTTTTAAATTACTGGCTCGATTTCATGATTTAATTAAAAAGTATAATAAAATTTGTGGAAACTATGATGCCTTTTCTCGACACCATAAACATTCATTCATGGTTTTACCTAGGTACTCACATGAAAAATATAACCATAACCATTCTATTCAAAACAATTCTAACCAATAAATACATTCACATGAATAGTTTTTTCATGGTTACTCCTAACCATACACAACCTGTACCCAATTAATATTTCCAATAATTTAAAATTTTAGGCCTCGGTCTTCGAAAAATTTAATTTTTTCAAATTAGTTTTAAATAACATTAAATAAAATTTTATAATTACAAGTGGGTTCCACCATGATCAGGTACCTTGAATATGTTTTTATACACATATTCTTATCTAATATACACTTATGATCTTCCCCTAAAATCATATACGTTTACACTCACTAAATATCTAATATCACCCTTTTTTATGTTTCTATTACCCATTTTAGATAAATATTTATATATATAATGTTTCACAAATTATATCATTTTTGAGTACTATTTATGGGATATGTGGAAAATATAGTAAAATAATTCGTTTATGTATCTAATTTCCAAATAAACTAAATATTAATGTTTATAGGTGTGATTTATTGTGAGGTTTCATGATTATTCATATTCTAAGAAACAATACACATGTATTTTTTATCATGTATTCCTAGGAATGGTTATTCATTAGTGTATATATATTATTTCCCCTTTATACATGACTAGGATAAAGGTAAATATAACCTTAAAATGATACTTTTCTTAAAACCTTTTTCATTGTCAAAAATTGTTTTTATGCTTACTTTAAAACTAATTTTTTAATTATGTATTTAAGTTTAGTCTATTTAATATATTGTTAACTAATGAAATCATTAATATAATATTTCCTTTTCATTATTAAATCTTTCAATTGATAATTCTTTTTATTATATACAATGTTTGTTTTATTTATAAAATTTGTTTAATTGTTCTATTTTATTATTCCATTGAGTATTATTTAATGAAGTGATTTGTACTTATTTTTTTTATTGTTTATTTTGATATATTAATTACTTAATGTTTGTTTATCATTTAATTAATTTTCTTTAAATAGTATTTTAATAATTTGTGAATCTTATTATTTAATTTAATTCTTTTATAATTTTAACCTTTTTAAATAGCTTTTATATTAATTATTTTTTTTTATTTTAAGATATTTTTTAAAATTTTTATAATGTTTATTAATAATATAAATAATTTGAAATTATCATAATCTATTTAATATTTATTTCGTGTTAATTTTATTCATTAAAATATTAAATTTTTATGATATATATTTTATAATTATTGATTATATAATGAGAAGGAAATGAATTAAAAATATGTATTATCATAAAATAACCATAAGATAAGAATCTTTATGATATGGATAATAATATTTCATTATCGCATGTATAAACATAAACAATCGTGATAAACGATGAGATTAAATAATAAAACCAATACCACTTTGGTAACAGTGAATCATAATCCCCAAGAAAGAATAAAATTAAATAATACTTAAAATATCATTATAAAAAAATTATTGATATTTCTGGTAAAAGAGGTTCTGCATAAACATCATAAAAAATATAGACTCATAACATATCATATGTCACAAGGAATGAAAATGGAGAAATCAAAATCCCTTACTACTTCAGTAAATTTTGAACTGTCAACCCATTGATTGAGAGATCCTAAAATGGATATGTAAATCCAAATACATTATGGAATATAATCATAAAATACATTCAAGGGAATTATATAGACCACATAAAAGTGTCATGTGGTGAATATGGCTAGGGCCTCAAATAAAATAAAAGGGACAGAGAAATCACTAACCTTAAGTATTGAATTCCTTCATACACATTAAAACCTCATCTATAGTAGATATGATATTTTATAAATATTTTAAATAACCATAATTATATGTACAATACAAAATATGATTTATTTATGACCTTATATTGATCATTTATTCACAATTCCTTGATAATATCATGTTTTGGGTAATAACTACTTTGTTTTTAGTGTATGATTTGATCTGTTTTTTTCAGTCATATTACATTGATCATGGTTCCATAATCTACCAAATTTAAATAATTATATAAATATCATCTATATATAAATATTTATATCCATTATATTTTTATTTTGGCTAATCTGTTAAATTAAGAGATAGAAAATGAAATACACCATTCATGGAGACTGTAGGTCGTATGTTAGCATGAACGATATTTCCATTTTCTTGACTGATGAATATAAATAATGGTAAATAATATTTTAAAATTTAAAAAGTGTTTTTATTTCATATATATCACATATAGAAGTTAAAATTACCTTAATTACCTTCCTTGAAATTCATTTTTGAAAGACGAATCATATCACTTCATGAGAAGGTAGTACTTCGTACACACTAAAAATCTAATTTTATTCACCATATAATAAAATTTTAGAAGGTATATGTAATATATTAATTCGAGGATTATAATTACATTAAAAATATTTTATATATTCATTCAATCGAACAATGATACCGTCTAATAAAAATAGAAATGAAAATAACATCACATCGGTTCGAGACAGGGTATTATATCGTACACATGATCGACGTTGTTATCTTCCAATAGGTTGTGAGGTAAGAAGTTATATTTGGTATTATAATTAAATTGTTATAATAATATCATAAATTCAATATATAGACATTAAATTGATCATTATATCTATCCATGGGATGTGGTGATGGAAAATAAATAATATTAGATCACAAGGTGGTAGTTCGTTGTACACCTGAAAAATGATTTCCTATCCAATTTTACAGAAGAGGAGAATTATTTAGGTTATACAATTAATTAATAAAATAAACTTATAAGTCTGACATTGATGATAGGATATCAGTATGGTTTAATAATAATTAATCGAGGATGAGGAAGACGGAAATAAAACCCTCAATTATGGATGTTACCTCTTCGACTTTTGGATTAAAAAAATTCCTTTCTAGTATATATTTATGACAAAAAAAGTATTATTGATTGTGATTAGTTAATAAATTAATTTTTTTTAGTTTTTATTGTCTGAGAAAATGGGTTTTGGATGTGTGAAGATGATTAAAGAGTATATGTCCTTTTCTAAGTGACATGATTGGAACACAATCAATATTTTAAAAGAAAAAGCTGTAACCACCTTTTCCACATTACAAAAGGAACAAAAATGGTCTATTATCAATCTTAGAATCAATAATGTTTACATATTTTTATAAAATTTTTGTTTTGTATTATTGTTAACCATTAATATTATAGTTTAACCGCACTTAGTAAACTAATTTTTACCTTAATCATGGTAATTAATTTTTACTATTTTTACCAATTTTAGGGTAAAAAACTATGCTGAAATTCTTAGATGAAAAGAAATTTACAAATTATAACTATATAATATATTTTTTTAAATTCAATTCACATAAGTGGAAAAATTTATTTTAAAACTAATCCACAGACTCGATGAGAGAGCGAACTTTAGAAGAGTATGTTTTCCAAAGTTGAATAAAATTTTATATTAGAATAAAATATAAAATTTATTAAAATTAAAAAAATTGGATTAATAGATATATAATATTACTAATTTTTCTTATAAATAAATCTTAAAATAATTTGGAATGGTTTAATAGGTTTAATTGAAATGATAATTTTGAATAAAAACCAGTATATTTCACTTTTAATAAAACCATTACCTTTTTAGAAAACTCTCAAAAACTCAATCCAATATAATTTTTACATGATGATATAAGAATTTAATTTTAAATTTTAAAATAAATTTTATATAATTGTTGAATGTTAATTTAAAAAATAAAAGACCAAAAGGTTAAACCAAATTTTTTTTGACAATATTGTTTTTTAATGGTGACCTTTTATTTATTCTTATCTCATGTCAAGAAAATTCATAGTATGAATTTCAAAAATTTTATTTAATATATAACATTTAGTTTTCATTAACATAATTCAAAAAAATAATTTTATTAATTTTATAAAGTAAAAAATTATTTTCCAAATAAAAATAGTTTTTCAGCAGAATATATCCTTTATTTTCAAATGTTTCTTATTTTCAATTATAATTAATTGGTCACAAAATAATTCCTTTTATATTTTTTGGAAAAGAATATATTTTCTTAATTAAGTTAATAATAATAAATACCACCCTATAAATAAGAATTGATAACTATCATATTAAATAATTATAATTTAATAGTATGTTAGGTTTCATTTAAATTGGTATTTACTTGTAATGCCAGATACAAATTTTTTTTGTGTACTAAAAGCTAAAATAAGTGGTCTATGTAATGAGAAATATAGAATTGATTAAATTTATTTGAAAATAATATTTCAAAAAATATTTAGGCGTTGCAAAACAATCCCACATTCCGAATTAAAAATATTTTTTCAAATTTCAAATTTATTTAATATCTAAGAATGAAGGATTCCATTCAAATAAAAATCATTCTCAATAAAATATTCATTTTTCAAAAAAAATAATTTATAAAACAAAAAATAATAATAATGGGTACACTATAAGTCTATCATAACTAAATCCGAATCATCAGTACACCAAAAGACACTCTTTGACTCTTCCCTCTCCATTTATGCTATCACAATAGTGGTTCAAAAAAATAACCAAATGGGATACATAACTAATCTTGAATTGATTATATGGTTTGAAGGAACATGTTATAGAAATACCACAATATATATAACATTTAATGATTTAGTGTTTTTTCATTTTTCAGTTTATCGGCTCATGTAGATCAACCCCACACCAATAATATATCATTCATCCCCATTCCAAACCTTAATTAGACACCAATGCAACTCAAATGATTCCATATGGATCAACACATACTAAATGGAAAATCCAGTGAAATCTATAATTCAAAATTCAAATATCACATCACATCGTAACTCAATAATCATCATGAAGTGTGGTAATCTAGTAACCACTCCAGACCAATCTCCCATGTTCTAGTAGAAACTATTACTCAATATTACCATGAAAAACACAAATAAAAAAGAATACTCTTAAAATATCCTAGCTCCTAATTAAATGATGAACCAACTCTGATTCCATTTTTAACAAACCAATTATAATTCCCCATCTGACATAGACTCAAACTATCCAGGCAATGGCCCGATATGAATTCTTTTTTTTCCAATGGTTTGAAACTAGTTTCTAGGCTTCAGCAGATTACACTTGGGATTGAATTTTCCAATTTTTCATACTTATATAAATATCATAAATAAAAGGAATAACTATAATTATAAACTTATATACCATATTTCCATACCAAATAAAATATACCAAAATAAAAAAAAGTAGCAAATAAATGAACGAAAAATCTCTCAACTCACACCCCAACCACCCTCTCCTAAAATTCCCAAATGCACAACAAGCATCTTTCATATGCCTTTACATCAACCACATGTATAATTCAAAACCCTCTACATATATATTGTGTAAAAAATATACTTTGATATAGTAAATAATATAAATTCAGACACACCAAAAATTAAGATAAGGTAAATTAATGTAATACTAAATCATATACTAAGAACTATATGAAAAATATAGTCAAATAAACAACTCAACTCAAATCCTTAGATAAGTCACCAATCTATCAGTAGTGTTATAAAGATTTAAAAACAATAAAGAAATATATAATATTTTTCATCATAAAAGGACATAGTTGGCCATCACAACACATTGAATATATGTGATTTCCTTAGTGAAACATTTAGAAAAATTATATTTTCCACGTTTGAATATTGTGGGTTTTAATAATATCTACAAAACAATAAAATGAAAAATTACACATGCTCATTATCATATGAACATACCTTTCTATAAAATTAATAATATAATGAATAAATAATTTAAATTAATCTCTTAGTAACAAAAAGGGTCCTTCAAACCATAGATGACAAATAAAGTAGATATTTTATCCCATTCTAAACATCTCCTGAAATCTCATTTTTCTTAAATAATTTCAATGAAAACCATTTTAAAATAATATTTTAAAAAATCCATTTTCCTTAATAAGTAAAACTTTAGAACACTACAAATCCAACCAATAAGAATATATTTCAACAAACCCTCAACATGATTAATAAGTTATAAAATAAAACCATTTAATCAGTGAAACAAAACCCAAATAATAAAATTGAAAAATAGTTACATGGTCTGATGAACTCGGTGAAGTACAATAAATTACAAAAATAAAATCCCTTAGAGTGTTCTAAAAAAGAAATAGTGTGATTGGAATGATCCCTATAATATAGTAATACAAGACATGAACTATTAACAAAGAACCATATCTACAACTATAGAACCTATATCTTCCATTGTATTCCCCAAATACTTGACAAAAATAACCAACCCTAGATTGTATTTATCTGTGTGATAAAGAACATTTCTTTTATAAATTCAGGTTATCGCTTCTAATTTAACAATATTAAATTATCATGAAAATAATCTCTAGTAAACCCATTATATCCTCTATGTTTTTCCCTAACTAGGGTTACTGACAATAATCCTTGTAATCTTGGGAAAATTCAAGAAAGTAGATGAGAAATCATGTTTTATATGAAAAACATATAATGAATTTCAAATGAAATCATGCCTCAACTACCACGCCCTCACATTCAGTATCCATAAACCTAAATCCATTCATAAGAATCAAAATGTGAATATAAACACAAATAATCTCATATGGGATCACACAACATAATATATAATGATAACTAAATGGGGGTCAAGAGGGTCTCACACTGTTATAAAACCATTCACATAATATTCCACAAAAACATTCATAAACGTAATTGGGTGACTAAAGTATATTAATATCATTTGAAAACCAAATTTCAAACATCATTTAAAAACAAAATTTATAAAAACAATAGTTTTAAAGACAACTTTAATATCTAAAACATTCAATTTATAATAAATTTTCAAAATATCTAGAACATTTCAAAACAAACAAAATGGTGATAAGAACCATTTTAACATAATCAAACATTCACATTTGAAAATATATTATAAAAAACCATTAGAACCACAATATTAAAATCATTTCAAGTATCATCAAATCACATTTTTTTTTAAATATATGCGTCTAAAGAAATTCCCACATATTTTAAAATAGAACCAATATCTAACACACATTCAATCATTTAATCCACTTTAAAAAATATATATGGTAACTAAAATAACTTATCATGTTGTCTATACCCCTTCTATGTATTTAAAATATTAAAAATTCATTATAGAATCAATGAGTCTATGTAGGGAACATGAATTCCAATAGAAAAGTTTCCAAAACACTAGAATAATTTTAAAACATCCACTTTCCAAATTTTACAAGCACTTAGCAGGCCACCTAATTTGATTAAAAGTGTTAAAACATTTTATAAAATAATTAAATTAAAAAAGAGGAATTGAATGTTTTTTCAAATCTATAAGACATCATTTAAAAAAAACATGGAATTTAATAACATGTAAAAAACTAAGATGCATAGAGAAACCTTCCTCAAATCATCAATTATATTTCCAAAATGGTCTGAAATGCATTACCATCAACGGAAGATACCCAACATGCATGAAAACGACCAAAAAGACCCATTACACACACAGAAAATGATGAAACAAAATATTAGCTCAAACCCCTTGACCTAGGGTTCATCAAAATTAGTAGGGGTGATGGGGAGATGGATAAACTCTTAACTTAAGATATCATAGTAAAAAACCATAGAAATGGTCATTGAATGAGAGGATATGAGGAGGGATAATCCTACATAAGGAATCCTGACATGGGGTGTTTAACAACTCTATTAATAAAATATGTGGGATAACTAATGGAAAGTTAAAAAAGATGGAAATAATAAAAATAAATTAAAATAAAAAATAATTTTTTTTAAATTACTGGCTCGATTTCATGCTTCATTCAAAAAGTATAATAAAATGTGTGGAATCTATGATGCCTTTTCTCGACACCAAAAACATCCATGCGTGGTTTTACCAAGGTACTCACATGAACAATCTACCCATACCTGTTCTATTCAAGACAATTTTAACCAATTAATACATTCACATGAATAGTTTTTTCATGGTTAATCCTAACCATACACATGAAGTGGTTAGACCTAGAGATTGGAATATTTTTTATTTAGAAATGAGTTGAGATAGATCTATATGAATAAGGAAACCTCTTCCTTTATTATTAATTTCCCTATATAGTCTTTATATTTTCTAGTTTAGATATGCAGTTTATCGAATATTATTTTTTCCATTTTTGTAAATATTTGTTCTTAAACTATGGAAATGGGTAAGGATTTGAATAGATTGAATCTTCTTTGAAATTGTTTGATTTAAATTTCATAATTTTATCTGTACATTTTTTAATAATTTTCTTCTTTTTTTTCTTAAAAAGCATTATTTTTGCACTATCCTAAGTATCGATGCGAGAATATAGATAACATATTCACTATGGATCATTATCCTATGTATTGAAAATTTAAAAAGGCTAATGTAACTATTCTCTATAAATAAACATCACGCTTCCTGAAATTTGGTTACTCTATCTTTTTTATGAGAATTTAATGCACAATTTATTATAGTTTAATGGTTTCTTTGTTATTCAATACAGCTTAATTTTAATCATTGGCATAATTATGCTTTATTGAAATAAATAAAATAAAATAATTTTAAATCTATTCATGATAGTATGATTCACCTTAATTCATCTACTTTCTATAATTACCCAGGATTTTCATTCATAGACATTAAATAATTTTTTTTGAAATATTTCATATATTACATAAACACATGCTCAAAGAAAATATTTGTATAGTTCCCTCGGAAAGGTGGAATACAAACTTAGAGGATGGTGAAATATATTCAAATTTTACCATAAAGATCTTCCGATTAGTAACCCTACCTAAAACCTTTTTTATAACCTAGTTGAATGAACGAATAAAAAAACGGCACGAACAGATGCTCAGTAAGGGTAAACAAGGGAGATATATAAGCATAATCATGAAAATAAGGGTATGAGAACATGAGAGTAACATTACTAGATAATACCCTACATATAAAAGATTATATACATGAGTCATGGCATAAATAATGGCAGTTCATAAGAAATAAATCATGAGGATATCAATATCATAATCCATGAATGAAAAACATCAGAAAAATGCATGAAATTTTTGTTAGACACATAAATGTATAAAATGATTTTCATAGTTTTTAGGGCACACAGACAAGGCTATCTTAGTGGAATGGGTTCCGTCCCCAACCCATCATAGAAGTCAATATTCACTTGTAAGACCATCTCAACAATCACGGTTCACTCCCAATACCATCTTAGTAGTCAAGGTTCACCCCCAAGGCCATATTAGAAAATAAATTCCTTTATTGAACTGATTTCACTCCCTATTTCATCGATGTCTATCCCATGAGATATAAATCATTACCCATTGCACTATAGGGGGATATAGGTCTCACCCAACAAATAATAAAAATGATACATAAGAGTTCCACAATAGCATATACCATTAATCATAAACATAAACTAAAAAAATAATTAGTAAGGATAGTATCCTTAAATAATAACCTCAATAAAAAATAATTAACATAAAATAATGTTTTCTGAATTGGAAAATTATTTTGAAAGATAATTTAAAATATCATTGAAAACATTTTTAGAAAAATGAGATTTTGAACAAAAAAATGTGCAACCGAAGCGATAATTACATTAAATGAAACTCATAATATCAGGAAAATAATAAAATTCATGAGTCAACATATCATAAGTTAGTATATACACATTGTAAAAGAATATAGGTGCATAACATAACATGTGTGTCAAAGAAAGAAAATTGAAACCAAAATTCCTTTACCGATTTGGTAACTTTTGAACCCTATACCCCTTGAAAGAGAGATCATAAAATGGATATGTAAATAATCATAATATAAATATAAGGATATTATATTTAATTAATTCAATGTATATATACAACACAAAATAAATTATTGGTGATATTACATAAGTCTCAAAGAATTAAAAGTGAGATTAGAAATCCTCTTACCTAACGTATTAAATTCATTTACAAATTTTAAAACCTCATGTATAATAAATATATGTTTAATATAAATATACCCTAAAACCCTATTAAAATATATAATACCATATATGATTTAATTATGACTTTATATTACTCATTATTTAAGAAAGCCATGTTAAAGTTAACCCTTTGTTTTTCGTACATGTTTGGACTTGTTGTTTTTTGTCATCCTAGATACATATTTATTTCATCATATTCATAATGACAACCATGATATAAATATCATATATATATATATATAATAATATATATAATAATTGTGATTCATAAAATTTAAAGGTAGTAAATAAAATACAGCATTCATGGAGAAGGTAGGCCGTATGTACACTTGAACACTATTTCTATTTTGTTGTAATATTAAAAGAAAGAAAAGTATAAGATATATTGTCCTTATGGAAATTATTTTATGTCATATATATGAAATATTTTTTCAAAATCATTCTTAATAAATTCCATTTAATGATTAAACGAATCACATCACTTCACCAGATAGTAGTTCCCCGTACACATGAACGATGTTATTTTACTCCCATAAAATGAAAAGAAAGAAGGATTGTGTGACATAGAAATTAAATAATAAAAATAAAATCATAAACATAATATATAATATATAAATTTATTATTATTATCAACCTTTAACGGTGGAAATGGAAGAATAGATGACAACAGTTCATGATGTGGTTGTCCATCGTACACATGAACAATAACTGTGTATCTCATTTGATGGAAGTGTGTGTGAGTGTAGGTAAAAAATTTAATATAAGGACATATAAATATATAGAGTATATTTATTATATTATATAATCTTTAAATAATAGTATTTTTGGTGGTGCAGAATTAAATAAAACAAAGTGCTTATTGAAGGATGTTACCTCTTATTTGGCTTACTCCATTTGATTTTCACCAAATGGATTCTTTGGTTGGATTTGTTACAAAATTTAGGATTATAGGATGAAGGGATAAAATTTTATTGGATTTTAATTGAGTTTTTCTGAAATTTTTTTTTAAACTATGAAGAAAATAGATGAAGAGGTTCCCCTTTATAAGAGAGGTGTAGGTCAATTTTGAAATTTCTCAACAGATTAATTTATTATAAAATTAATCTTAATAAAAATGCCTATAATATTATATTTATTAGAAGATACGATATTATAAGGTTTTAATTTCACCAAGAAACATATTTTATTCAACTTATGGTGTTATTTTAAACCTTATAATTTGGTTGACCCTTAGTTAAGATAATTGTTTTAACTATAATAACACATTTTACAATATTAATAGGATGTAATTTTTATATATAAAGTGTAAATTACACAATAAATGGAAAATTTATGTTATTTACGACCATATCATACCCCTTATGTCATTTTAGTATATTTTTATTATTTCTAAATTATTTAATAAAATATTATTTTTGTGAAATATTATAACTGTCAATTTTGATACTATTCATTACAATGACTTAAAGAAGCTCAAGAAAACAAGATATATTCACAAAAAATCATCTAATACACCCATATTATAGAAAAAATGTCTATAAAATTCGCTTATTACCTTAATTAAGTCCATTTATAATTATTTTAATATTTATAATATCATTTACTTGATTGTTTCATTAATTGAATAATTATTTAATTATCAATGTGTAATTATTTATGATAATTATTGATTTACTAAAATTTAAGAACAAAAATTCTGTGAGGTATATAAAACTTTTATATTTCATAAGAATACATATAGTTGAATGTATCTTCTATTTATCCCCATAATAAAAATATTATACTTATTAAAAGTAAGAGTGTGACATTTTTTCACTCCCTTTGATTTTCAATAATATCTTTGATATTTCCAAGGAAACGTGTCATTTAAAAAATTAAATTTTCATAATTAGGGGTTAAAAGTTGAATTAACATAAATCAATATGTGTTTTTACTATTTTTGGGTTATTTTATAGTCCTCATCACTTTACATATAACCTAAATTATTAAATATTACCCTTTAATATGGTAACCAAAATTACAACTATAACTATTCGTGTTTCCCAAAAATAAAAGGTAATTATTTACAAGATTTGTACCATATAATTCTAAATATGGAATATATATTTCAAAATTAAAAACATATAATTGGAAAATTTTAATATAAAACAAATCCCATAGATGGGGAGAGAAAATAAGGTTTTAAAGTGATAAAGTACAAAAGATTGAAATGGTTTTATATACAATTTCGATCTGAAATTTGTTCCAATGACCTAAATTTTATTTCATAATGAATAGTTGTGCTAATTATACTTTAAAACATATTTAGAAAAAAAATAACTATATAAATAAGGAAGATGAAAAATAAATTTTCAATAAAATTCAATATTTTTCACTATTCATTAAAACGTGACACTTCTCGAAAAATTACAAAAAGTTCACCAAATGTAGATTTTAAAATTAATATTTAACAAATGAAATTAAAATTTACATTAAAAAATTATACATATGTAAAAAATTATATTTAATATGGGTTCTCCATTAAAATCTAGTAAAATTTCCCTTTTAAAGAAAAAATGTATTTTTATTCAAAGGTTTAGATTTATTATTATATTATACCTGTAAAATATATTGGATTAGTGTTAGTTTTTAATATTTAATACATAAATTTTATTAAAAACATGTATCAATATAAGTTTATTAATTTATTGAGAGAAAACTGTCTCACATAGAAAAATAATTTTCTTAGAAATGTAATATTTATACTTTCAAATAGTTATTACATTAATTTATAGCTAATTGATATCCAAAGGATTAATTTTATTTACATTTTTTAATAATATAATTTTAATTTAGATAATTTTATTTGTTAATCTCTTTTAAAATAGATATGTTGATACTATAGTAATTTTTTAATAACAATATTAATAGTGTATTATAGTTCGATAAATATATGTTTTGTGTGTAACACAATCTATTGAAAGAACTCTGTATTGTGTGTAATAGAAGAAAAATATATTATTTCATATACCACAAGATAATCTATTTTTTTCATGTAGAATAAGTATAACTTGGGGGTGCATATAATGCAGTCCAGTCTTAATGAAATCATATAATAAAATATATATTCACTATTGAGTGAAATGCAAAAAAAAACAAAAATATTAGATTAATTCAAAAAAAATATTCACAAATTATGTGGGTGTTACATTCTACCACAATTAAAATTAATTTTTCCCTAGATATTCATCGGGTATATCAATGGTTTAATACATTAATATTCCTTTCAAATAAACTGACATCATAAAAATGAATAATTACACTTCCTTTAAAAAGAAATAATAGAAACATAACGGTTACCCAAAGAAACTCATAACTAGGTTTCCACAAAGAAGAACATATGTGGTCAGTGAAAAAAAGGACATGGAAGATAAATCAAACTATAATTTTATTAGGTAGAGTGATAGAGAACATGGTTTAGATAATTTTAATGATCATAAATACATAACCCAAAGAAGATTAAAAAATGTTATTGATTTCATCAAAAATGATAATTAAAAGAAAACATTTTATTTCAAAACCACTTTTCCCTAAAAATGAAGAAATTTCATGAGAAGATATACTAACATAATTTTAGCACAACATCGTCGTTTGTTATTCCTTTATCATTTTCCTCTTTATCACTTCTTCTATGAAATGAATGTGAATTTAGCATTCTTTAAGCATTAGAATATCATGAGATCCATAAATAGAATTATAGGTAATTGAATCTATGTTATCAAAAAAACCGATACCATAAGTTATCTAATATGCATAAATCTTTATATGGAGAGGTGACACATTAATCCTTAGAACCTCATCATAATATTAACATAAAATATTCCATAAATGGTTAACACTATAACCCTTCTGAAATATGAAATTCCAAAACATGAGAAATAATGTCACTAAATTTCTCAAAAATAGATTCACATTGATCCCCTGTATATTATAATGTACCTCCTATTTGTCATATACCAAACATGTTAATAACTTCATAACCTATTCATTTGAAACATGGTATCTAAAATAAATCCTTAATGAAAACATGTATTATTTACTATTCCAAATATTATTTTATATATTATTTATGTCTGAAAATTTCATAAACTCCATATGTGATAGAATAAACAACATTCTTAACAAATCCTTAATCAGTTCCATGGTAATCAGTACCATCCAATTTATTTATTCATATCCAAAATACCTTTATACAAATATCGTTATCTCAATATTAAGATCACATTATGGTTTATATTTCCCTTAATATTTTTTTTCACATGAATATCACCTTACCATTAAATAACTTGTCTATGTTTTCAGCACCATTAAACACAACCTTTTCAATCCTTAATGAAAAAATCATACTAAAACTACTTATAAATCTCATGATCCATATAACATAATGGGTGAGTTAAAAATAATATACACTTCAATCATCAAAATTTATTATTAAACAATTACTTAGTCTTTACCATCCTTTTATTTCTTATAATATTAAATATGAATAAAGTACTAAGGTTTCTCAAGCTCAATATAATCATTTTTATTATGTTTAAAATGAACCATACTATAATATCATCTCATACCTTTCACATGTCATTTTCGGTCTCCTTATCCCCAACAGTATAAAAACACTCATACCACCATCATTATTATCTTCATGGGATTTACACATAGGAAATTGGGTTTTATAATTTTGATACATTCTAAAGATTAAACATTCAATTGAAAACTTGTTACTTTTGGTTCCCACCATTGACTAAAACCAGGAAGCCTAGTGTGAGAAAATATTATCATAGTAAAAAACCACATAATCAAGAGAAATTTAATTATAAAATTTCAATCTACGACTCCTTAGGTTTAATCATACATTATTTATTATCGATAAAAAAATATTATGATTGTAAAATATTCATAAAATTATCGTAATGGATATTACTATGGTTTTATAATCCTAGTTTATAATGGTTGACGAAAACTTTTCTCTAATATTAACTATAATGACCCAGGCTTTTCAAACATTGACAATGCATCATTTTTACAGAATATTTCATACATTACACAAACACACAACCAATGAACATATTATTTTAGTGACTTTGGAAACATGAAACTAATACTTATAGTCTTATGAAATATATTTAATGTTTCCCATAAAGATATTTCTCTTTAAAACATTTCTTTATAACCCAGGGAAAAGAAAAAATAAGAAAAGGGTTATCTCAGATGCTTGGTAAGGGTAAAAAAGGGAGATACATAAGCATAATAATATAAAAAGGGTTTGATAAAATGATAATAAATTTATAAGAACATACTATAATTTTCAATTATCATATAAATGCGTCATGTAATAAATAATTTAGTTTCATAAAACACGAATCATACAGAAATCAAGACCATAATCCATGACGGAAAAACATAGGATTAAGCTATGGAATTTGTGGAAGATACATAAATGTATAAAACCATTTTCATAGTAGTAAAGGCTCATTTATAATGTTATCATAGTGGAATGGGTTGACTCCCCAAACCATATTAGTAGTCAAGGTTCATTACCAAGACAAACATACGAGTCATGGTTTACATTCTAAACTTCATATTGGACATAGTCCTTTACTTGATCAGGTTCACTTCCCATTTCATTCTTGTCTATCTCATGAGATATAAATCATTACCTAATGAATTTTAGGGAGATATTTATCCCCCTTATCAAATAATAAAATCCATACATTTATTTTCCAAAATAACTTAAATCATTCATAAATAAACATAACCTAACCATAGAAACAATGGAATGTATCCAAAAATTATAACCCTAGTAAATCATAATTAACATCAAATAATTTTATCTTAAAAGGAAAATCATTTTGAAATACCATTTCAAATAATTATTTATGAAAATAAATTTTCCAAATTGGAAAACATTTTAAATCATAAAAAAATTATCAATCATTTTATGTTGAAAATTACCTTGAAAAAAATTAAACAATGTTTTGAATAAAATTAAATATCTTGACATAAATTTCCTTGAAAATTATTAAAATATATTTTTTAAAAATTGAAAACATTTTTAGAAAACCTAGATTTTAAATCAGAATAAGGTCAAAAATAAGATAGAATAACATTAAACAAAACTCATAATATCATTAAAATATGAAACTTCACGATACACCTTTTTAATGGGTAGTATATACACCTTGTAAAAGAATATAGCTACATATCACAACATGAGTCTCAAAGAAGGAAAATTGAGTGAAAATTCCATTTAAAATTTTGTAAAAATTGAATCGTATACCTCATGAAAGAGAGATAAAAAAATTTATATAGAAATACCCATATATTTATGGGTAATGATAATATATTAAATTCAGGGATATTATATACACAACATAAAAGAAACAAGAGGTGATATGGAATATGACTCACCATACTATATGTGAGACTATAAATCCCTTTACCTTAAGTGTTAAATTCCTTTATACACATTAAGAACTCCTATAAAATAAATATGTGTTTATTATAAATTTACCAAAAAACCATATTCATAAACTTAATACCATTTATGATTTACATCTAACTTTATATTACTTGTTTATTAGCAAATCATTACTAAATAAAACACATTGTTTTTCTTATATGTTTTGACTGGTTATTCCTGGTTCTCTTACACAGAAAATTATTTCATCCTATCCATAATTATAAAGATGATATAAATATCAGATATATATTCAGTATATATGTATTTATGGTTATTCATAAATTTAAATGTAAAAAATGAATACACCATTCATGGAGACGGTATTTCATACATACACATGAATATTGTTTACATTTTCTTGTCATGTAATAAGAAATAAAGGTATATGAAATATTATAATTCCAAAATATTTTTTTGTAATATATATCACATATGTTTGTTAAAACCATTCTTAATAAATTTCATGTAATGTGTGATTTAATCAAATCACTTCATGGGGTAACAGTCTATTGTACACAAGAACAACATTATTGTATTCACACAAAATGAAAAACATGAAGGTATATGTGACATGAAAATTCCCGAATCATAATAACATCATAATAATAACATAATTTTCATAAAAAAGATAAACTAATCATTTTTTCCAACCACGGAAGGTGTAAATGAAAGAATAAACAACACTGGTTCTTGAGGTGGTAGTATGTCATACACACGAATGTGGATTGTGCATATCATTTGATAGAAGTTTTTGTGAGTATAGGAAGAACCATTAATATAGATAAATCATAGTATATTTATTATAATTAGTTTCTCATTTAATTAGGGAATAATATGATTTACTGGGAAATAGAAAGAAATGAAAACAATTTTCCTATGGAAGGATATTACCTCTTCTTTGGGTAACACTTTTTTATTTTCACCAAAGAGCTTCATTAGATGCCATTATGAAAAGAGTGGGATTCTAGGATAAAGGGATAGAGGTTGAGATCATATTTTGAATGATTTTTTTTGTTTCAAAAAATATGCTTTAATATTTTAATAATGGATAAGAAGAGGCAACCTTTTATAAGAGAGGGGATGACCACTTTCAGAATTTCTCCAAAGATTAATTTATAATAAAATAAATCTCCTTGAAAGTACCTTCAAAATTCTATTTATTAGAAGATACGGTATTATAAGGTTTTAATTTCATAAACCATTATCTTATAGAAATGATGTTTTTTTATTTTAAATCATATCATTTTTATTACCCCTTAGTTATGAAATTATAATTTTAACTAAGGTGATAATTTTTTCAATATTTAGTGTTTTTACTTAACTACATGATAAACCCAACAACATGATATTTGAAAATAAATATCATAACAATTAGAATCAAAATTCCATTTTTTGAATTCTTGGATAAAATCCCGTCATATTAAAAATTCACAATGTGGATTGTTTAAAACAAAATATGATTAGAATAAATTGGTTACTGTCAATATAAATGAGGAGTGTAGTGATGTTATTTTGAGGATATTTCTTCTAATATTAAAGGACACCATAAAATTTTTATTCAATGTAAAATAAAAGTACGTTTTTAATTGAGTTGAATGTTTTATTTCTAATAATGTATTAACTTTATTCCTTATAGATTGTTTAAAATGTTGGGTCTTATTGATTTGAAACTAGCTTATGTCTTCCTTTAACATACTAATATTTCACTCACTCATCCTAATGGAAGAGTGTATGGATTATTGGTCAGTATAGGGATGCTTATATAGCCATAACTATTACTTATTCTTGATATAGAGTGTGATTAATAGGTCACAATAATCTTTTCTAGACCCTTCATTTATACTGGAGGCGCTATCATAGATGTGTCCAAAGGAAATATTACACTCCAATATATATATTCTAGTCATTGAAAATCCTAAAACATGAGGTTTTTTGTAATATAATAGATTATTTTGAGAATGATTAATTTACGGTCGAGGTTAAATTTGAGTATTTCTCATTCCCTATTGAGTTCACATAGATTATAATTTCCATTCATTTGGAAAGAATTACCCAGACACTTATTCAACCATTTCAGCCATTTATTGATGAGATAATTATTTCTTGACATCCCAATATGCCGTCCTAATCAAAAATCCTTCTTTATGACTTTTTTGATACTAGGTGTAATTATTTTATGCTTGATTAGATTGTTTGGGTTTCTCTAAAACTGTTGAAACTTCATGATTGATTCTCTCTAAAAACTAGATTTTTATCAACTTGTACTAGTCTATTATATATAAACCATCAAATATACTATAGATTATCTTTTTTAAGGTAATTTCCTTCACATTGTTTTAATAAATTCATGTTTTTTAATCCATATAAATACTCTTTAATATATATTTTAAATGGATAATTTGAAACATATAAGTGTGAGTATAATGAATTTTATTTTAAAAAAATGATTTCATCACTTATTTTTTCTAGTGACCAGGTTGTAGCATTTTTTCAAATATTATTTATTTTTTCGAATCACCAAGTGTGGAGGAAACCTTGTAAACCTAGAAAGTTTATTTGAAGTGTTATCTTGGGAGTATGGATGAAGACTCTATGTTTAACATTGCATGGGTAGTGAACCATGGGTTTTAATTCTTTATTTATTTTTCAACTATAAAATAAAATATTTCTCACTCTTTTTTATTCCTGCTATGATACTCTCTTTTATCTATTTAAATAAGTCTAATATTTATATTTATAGAACCAAATTTGTGAACTAATTTTCACTACCATAGATGTTACAAGATTGAATAATCTTCTTCTATCTTACATTTATTATTCACTTGATAAAATAATTCATTAACTATACTATCTTGATAATGATGTTATATGTTCCCAATTTTGTTGGAACTATATTTTGTTATATACAGACAGATTGAACATAACAAAAATAAGGGTGACTATTATATATGACATAATTAGGAAAATAATCTTCATACAATTTGATTAATTTTTTAATTATTTTTTTATTGTTTCCTCAACTGTTTAAATGCATATGTTGGATTCTGATTATATTGCTAAAAATTAACTTCTACAGTTTAGTGAGGCATGAGTTAATTATTTTTTAGTCTATTGGTCATCAATACTCTTATCAACTATTTTTTTGTTTAAAAATTGACTAATCATACAATTTTATCTTCTCATTTGAAATTATTTTCAATTTATAGTGTGAAAGATTTTATCATTTCATGATTTATTATCTATCATAAAATAATTTAATATGGAAAATAAAATTATTTTTCAGGTTTTTATTGATGTTTTCTTTTAGAATTATAATTTTTGATCTTTAATGTGAGCATAATAATGAATCTTTCACTGTCTAATTTCAAATATTTGAGCACATAGGCAGTGAATATTGATCTTATACCTTATGTTCAATAATAGAAACATTTTTAAGTATTTATTTTGGATGAGGAGCCTTTAATTTTAAGACACTAACTATTTTCTAATGGGATCCCATTAAAAACCATTAAAATCTTATCAAAATAATGAGGTTTTAATAACTATTTATGAATTATCCCATGGTAAAAATTTATCTCAAATTTGAGGGTTCTGAAAACAGTTTGAGGAGGTAATTTTTTTATAAATTTTTGATTTAATTGGGTAAATGAGTTTTCATGAATTCATGGAAAAAATAGATCATATTAAACTTTTGGATGAATTTTATACAATAAATCATTTACTTTGAACATTTTGATATGATTTTAACTTGTACGATATTCATAAAAATGAATTATGGAAATAAAATACCAATTAATGTTTAATTCATTCCATTATTATATTAATTATTTATTCATAAAAGAATTAGAAGAGTAATTTATTCCACAGATATATTTTTACTCCACTCTATCCAATGACATGTCAAAATTTTATGGCTTATTAAATTATATAATATTATTCACCTTGAGGTAAAGATAATTTTATACTTTTAGATGGCTAGTAATTAACATCTGATGAATTCCCATTAAATTTTCAATTTATATCAATTAGAAAAATATTAAAATATTTTGAATTGATGAAATTTAATTTGAGAGGGAATTCATAATCACAAGTTGATATAATCCATGATGGAAAACCACTATGAAAAACATTTTTTAATCGCATTTCAGCATCTCCTTTTCAAATTTATTTCGTACCATTGAATGCAGATAAATATTTTTTTGAGGAAAAGAGTTATATCTTAAGTGATGGGAATTTGATGTGGTGTTAAATTGATATTTTTTCCACATGTATAATCTTTTCAAGTTGTATTTATAATTTATTATATTGTATTAATCTCACTAATTATGTATTTCATGTTAGTTTATTATAGATTTAGTTAACTAAGTAAATTTTGTATCAAAATTTATATTTTATCAATAATTAATTCAATTTATAATTCTTTTATATTTTGATGATTATTGTTTTATTTATCATTGTTATTTAATTATTGTATTTTATTTTTTTAATAGATTATTATTTAATCAATTATTGTATACTTATTTTTTTTTAAAAAATTAGTTTTTATATTTTAATTGGTCAAATATTCTTTAACATTCAAATAATTTTATTTCAATAATAATTTAATATTTTGTGAAAATTTTAAAAATTTAATTCTTTTATAATGTTTAGATTTTTCTTATTTAGTAAATTAATAAATTATTGTATTATTTTAATTTCATGGTTTCTTATTTCTAATCATTCAATGTTTTGACAATATAAATATATCTAATTTATCATCATATAACATTAGTTCATTTTATTATTTGATTATTTTAATTATTTAATTTTTTTGTTTTATTTTTCAAAATCATAGAGCCAGTAGTGAATCAGTACAATTAAGATTTGACTGAAAAGATGAATTTTATTAATCATAAAAATGTCAAAAAGGAATGAAAACAACAAGTTCAAGGCGGTCTAAAGTAATTCATGCCTAGGGAATCTGCTTGAACAAACTCATCACACTCAATGGGAAAGTATCCCAAACATGAATGAATAGTTATGGGGATTTTATAGAATTCCTTGGAGGCAAGGATATATACAACAAAATTTCTTTCACAACAAGTATTATTTATATTACTTGACCAAGGATATTCTTACATCACTGTATGATATTTATAATAGACCAAGGGGAGCCGTGAGTTCCCTAAAATGAGTTGTAGATGCCTGATCAGTATGTATCAATATCCGAAAGAAATATATTAGATGAGAGAAAAATTCTCATCCCGTTGAGAAGATATTTGGATTCTGTAATAAGAGAGCTACCTTGTCCATAGAAACTATTGAAAGCCAAAATAACTAAACCATTGGAGTCATGGAAACCCCCCCCCCCCCCACCTCTCATGACCCCATTATTTATGAATCATCAATGTTCAACATGAAACCATGACCTATGGGATCCTATAATACCCAATGACACAATGAAGAACCCATGTAACCTATAGACACAACTCTTCTAACCTTCATTACAGTTCTCAAGGAATGAGCACTTCCCCAGCATTTCATAAGGACCCCAAAATGGTTACGGGACATCTAGATCAATATCGTAGTGTTATAAATGCAGAAAACTGACCTTACACCCGAGATTTTTTCCTCGTATTCCATATAGACCAACAACCTACTAAGATTCAGATGGCCCTTTCCTTCCTTTTCCAGATCAGTATTCTTCACACCCTGAAACCAAGATTGAAAAAAATATCTCACTATTACCTCCCAGAAAGGTAATACTAGTAATATTTCCAAATCCATTAAAAAACTCTAGCCCAATAACTATAAAAAATGTAAGAAAGTGATTCCTATATAGAATCCAAAAAAAAATAAGCACTTGAAATCCATGTTGATACACCTTCACTTTATTAAGTCATCCATTGGGATAACTTTATGCCTACCACTCCACACTATAAATTTATATTTAATCGGTAATTCCATTCACTAGAGAAGGTTACCTGACCTATCATCGGAATTACCCTATATAGAAAGATGATAGGCCCTGACCAAAAAGATACCCGACATAGTACTAGTGAGAACTAGTTTTTCTGAGTCTGATGATATCAGAATGCTAGTGAAAATCTCCCACTACTGCTAATCAAGAGTGGTTTCAATCAAAGTTGGATGAGAACTTGCTTCAAAAATATAATATTAGGAGTCAAATTTCCCAGAAAGCCACGATAAGAACCTGCCCAGTTGGGATTCTAATATTTGATATCACTCCACCCAATGACCCAACTAGACCATCGTTTAAGTTCAGAAATATGACCACGTAGCATATTCCATAAGGGGAGAATACTTCAAATTATGCTCATCAAAAATATCACCATATTTTCTAGTCACGAACCTTCCCCATAAGAAGATCCCTTTGAAGACATCCCATGCCAATCATTATTGTAAACTGTATATTGAATCAGCCACAATCCTAGGACATACGCCACTAGACTCCGTGTGATTAGACAATCTATCCCATGATTCTTAATGGCACTTCCATCCTTGTGGGAATCCCATAAAAATGATGACATGAGTCTTTAAGTGTTTTTTACCTCCATTTTAGAAACCTTGAGAATATACATCACATGCATAGGAATCAAGGAGAGAACATAATTGACCACAAAATACGTCCACCACAAGATAAAAATCTAGTCTTTCAGTTGAGGATCCAACTAGTCATTTTAGAAACAACAGTGTCATAGTGTTGATTGGAAATACCAACTGGAGAAGTGGGTGCTACCAATTACTTCATTGGGAAATTTTTTTTGTTGAATCTCTCCATGTCTTCAATATTTTTAACGTGTCACTTAGAGAAATATTTAGAGATATATATATTCTTCTCTTCTCATAGTTAATATATTTACCACTCCGCTTGTAGTATTACTCTGTCCCCTTAATAATACCCTGAATATATCTCATATTTTCATTAGTGAATGGAATGATGTCATCAGAAAAAGGTAAATGAGACATTCCATAGAATTGAATCATTTATAAGAAATGAATAATACTATTGTTATACAAAAATCTGGAAAGTAATTTACTAGAGGAATCTTGAGCCAATATGAAATGTCTTGGAGAAAGGGGGTTTCCATATCTTAATCTATAAGAGTCCTTGAAAAACCCACATTTTTTCCCACGAAATTCACTGAAAACTATGTCGAACTAAAGCACATATAAAGTAAGTCTGACACCCACCGAGAGAAACCCATACTTGACAACACCTTCAAAATTAATCTTCATTAAATATTGTCATATGCCTTATCCATGTCATTTTTTATGTCTATATTGGAGCCTAACACCTCCCTATTGATATCTGAAATCTTATTCTGGGCAAGGGTTATGGCTTCCTGGGTAGACCTCCCCTTAACAAAGCCATGATGTTTCTCCAAAATCTACATAGGAATCTAGCCTGCTATCCACCTAATAACTACACTAGCTAGAACCTTATAACAAAATATTCTCATATAGATTGGAATGAAATGATTAATAGTAGAGGGGTCCTGAATCCTAGGAATAAGAATATGAATAGTAGAACAAGCCACCCATGGTAAGCTTCCCCCAAAGAGGAAGATGATAAACATAAGATTGAATAAAAGGTACTTTTGGTTCAAAAACCTCATGGGGGACCGACTATTATGCGCAGATCACCGGTGTTTGTTGAAGAATTCATCATGACCAAAGATAAAGTCTGGTTATTACTCACCAACTGAGGCAGTGATAACATCGAATGCTTGAATGAAGTCAATGTTTTTTTTAGTTTTTATGAGTTTAAAGTCATATTAGAGATGTCAATTTCTTGTTTCTATCCAATATAGGCTTGTCGATGAAGATAGGTATGGGGTTCCATAATCCTCAATTCTTTTACTATTTTTTCTTTAAAAAGTGTTACATACTCATTATAGAAAATTCTACAAGGATTTGAATATATGTCACTATGTTTTAAGATAAAAAAACTCTCACTAAGGATTTTAAACGAACCATGATGAAATTTTTCTACGGTCCTCATCATCCTTTGAGTGCAGATGAATATCACCTTTTTTAGACAGGATATGATGTCATTGTTGGAATAAGTCTAAATTGGTTTTTTAGATCTGTTGGTGATTCTATGATATCTATTTTCAATGTGTCTGAATATCATTCCATTTAATTGCTTATATGAATTCAATTAATGGAAGACCCTCGATATCGAATAAATGGTTGTTGTGAAGGAAATATTGATAGTGGTTGATGCAATATTAAATAATTAATATTGGTTTGCATTATCTCCATTGTGAGTGGATTTTGAAAATAAGATTTAATAGTATCCATAAAATCTATGATGAGTTGAACATAATATTCTTGTCTATGTTTTCTCATGGATGATTTGTGTGTGCAGTGTTGTTCTGTCTAAGGCTCAGATTGGATATGACAGTAACATGTTCCATATGGGAAAAATAAAATATAGTGGAGCATTTGATGATTACATGCAAGTGAGGAAGATCTTATTTGAGGGTTTTAATTATGTACCACAGATGGTTAATCAAAGAACTGAATTTTCATAAGACTTTCACAAAAAAGGGACCATGAAATTTAGGAACAATAAAAAAAAGTTCACTAGATGAATTGAGAAAAATAGAGGGGACAATATTTGATAGAGATGGGTGTGGAGAGAGGAATTCTGAGTAGAGGTCAGAGATCAATACACAAATACTTTTTGAATAAGAAACCATTAGATATGGATTTATGAGATGATGTTTAAATCAATAATGAATATTCTTAAATGTTTTTCCACTTTCCATACATATTTTCAGATGCACTTCATCGAATATTTTTTTTTGTTTCAGTTTTCATAAATTTGTATTTTTAAATTCTATAAAGGGTTTCAAATGGGAATGGATTGATTCTTCTTTCAAACTGTCTGATTCCAATTTCATAATTAGGTCAGTGCATTGTTTGTACTGTGATCTTATTTTTTTCATAAAAGAATATTTTTGTGCTATTTTAGGTAACAACATGTTATCAGAGAAGACATCTTCTCTTTGAGAATCATCTAATGTAACCAAAATTGGAAAATAATGATGTCTCTATACTACTTCAATGAACATGTCTCTTCTTGATGGTTATTTTAATAGACAAAATTAATATATTTCACTACACAGTGTACAATATATTAATGATAGTTATGTTATACTACACTCCATCATTTTTCACTATAAATGTTTGTAAGTTTAAATAATGTGGAAAAAATAATTTTAAATTAGTTCAGGATAGTCACATTCCCATAATTAATCTACAGTTAACCTCTATCTAATCTCTATTATTTCTCTTCCTCTAACACATCATCACTTACACTCTTCAGTTTTTTATATGCTTTTAATTTTCATTTCTCTAAAAATTACTTATCATTTTATTAGGATATGATACTTTTTCTTACTGCATACTAGTAGTTTTAGGGTTTTAAAAATAATTTATTTCCATGAATTTCAATGAATTTCGTGATTAAGTATATGTCAAATAATAAGAATTTTACAGATAGATCATGATGGTGTGATTCTTTAGGCTACTGGAGGCTTTCTATATATTTTTTGGTTATGGTTGTGATTTAATTATTTAGGTCAATGATGAAGTTTGGAATGATGAGTGATGATTTATTCTATGATTAGAACTCCTCTCTAATTATGTGTCAATGATAGTCGATGGATACCCCAATCTGTATTGGGGTTCAATACTCCCCAAAATTCAAGGGGCTTAGATCCACTAAGGTTTATTTGTTTATCCAGAAATCTATTACACCCCATAGTGTTTTATTCCTAAATAATGTAAATAATTGTTTTTTACTTCTCTAGTTCATATTACAATTGTCACTACTGAAAATCTCACTTATCCCAAAAGTTCAAAACCATTGGTTTGTTTGGAATTGTAGTATATATATATCGATTATTTTATCAAACTATTTAGGTTGGATAACTAAAATTACTCTATTCCAACATGTTCACTAAAACAATTGGGATATAAATATACCAATAGTTCTTAAACTGTTGGAATAAATCTTTGACATGCATACCTTGTATACCAATGGTCAATGAAACCGTTGGTATATATATATATATACCAATGGTTCAAGAACCCTGGGACCTATTGTCTAGCAGCCTTGTGTACCAATGGTTCTTGATACTTTTGGAATATATGTAAACCAACGGTTCAAGAATCGTGGTATACACATTGTCCACCAATTAGTTGTATATCAATAGTTCTATAAATCATTTGTATATCCTCTTCTCCCAAAAAACACATGTCAATACCTCTTCACTGAATCAAAATATCAAGTTGTTCACATAGAAAATAAGATAAAACAAAGGTACATAATCTACAATGAATGATAAAGCATAGGTCACCTATAAAACAAAATCAGTTATTCTTCTTATAATCCTTCACATCGTCCTCATCCCCATCCAGTCTTCCAGAACATACAGTCATCTACATAATCTGTTTTTATTAAATTGTTAATATTGGTTCTATAATGGAATAATTGACTCATAAATGGACCATGTATAATATTTTAATCCATATTCATTTCATTTTGCCAACTATACGATTTTATTTATTCTCAAATAATTTAATAACATATTTTTCTTTAAAAATAACAATGACGTTAATTTTAGAACTATTTATTTATATTGTCATTGAAAACAACATGAAAACATATAATTAAAATATATTACATTAATCCTATTCTAATATTTTATTTATATCTAAATGATTCGTGGAATTAAATAATTCAATAAAATTATATTAGAGTTGTAGACCCTGGATAACGCATCCTCAAAATTTTTCAGATGCTTCCATACACGGTACATGATCGTAGAATTTTTCACAAGCTTCGACTTGATAGGTCGCAAGGCCCGAATAGAGTTACAGATTAGGAGATATGGACATTTGAAGTTGGGCTGGAAAATTGGGCCACGAAGCCCATTCGCGAAGCCCCCTCCGCGATCACGAAGCGCCGCTACGAAGTAATGAGATGAGAGTCTCCGCGAACCTGTCTGATGTTCGCGACGTGCTACAAAGACCCACTGCGAAGCAGAGGATGCGAGAACTCTCTACGAACACCCTGACATTCGCGAACCCGCCACGAGGCAGAGGAGGCGGTAACTCTCTGCGAATCCGGTTGACGTTCCTGAGCCGCCGTGAAGCACCGAAGTTCCCTTTGCGCCACGTGAGCTCTGGTTCGCTGCGCCACTGCCTATAAATATCCAACTCACCCCCCTTCTCCAGACGGCCATTTTTCGGCCCGTTGGGCAGCCAATCTCCCTTTCCACGGAGCTCCGCTTTGCAGCTCTGCGAGGCCATGCTCTGCAAGAATCTTCCTTCGCATTGCTGCTCCATGAGCCGATGCTCTGTTAGCCAATGCTCCGCGATGCTACTCCATGAGTACTCCGCGAGATGCCCTTGCTCTGCAAGAGGCCCATGCTCCGCGAGATCCCTATGATCTGCAAGACTTGGCTTCGCGAGCCTCCCTTGCTTTGTAAGAGGCCCATGCTCTGTGAGATCCCTTTGATCCCTGAGGCTTTGCTCCGTGAGCCGACCTTGCTCTGCAAGAGGCCCATGCTCCGCGAGATCCCTTTGCTCCCTTAAGATACTTCGCTAAGACCTATCCTTTGCGAGGACCCTACCTTCGCGCCTTCCGGTTCATACTGTGGGGGCTACGCCCCAAACCCCCCACTCTGGGTCAGTGTCGGGCTGCGGCCCCGGCCCTCCGGGTTGGTCCCTTTGCTACCGCCACAGACCCCCTTGAAAATTGGAGAGTCGCACCACGAACTTATCTGGCCGGGATGTCAGAATTTTTCATTTCTCCCTTATGCACTCCCATTTTCCACCTATGGAACAACATAATTTGAGATACTCTTCCACACACCTTGAAACACCTTGAGTCGACATATTCCTCTCGGTCCCTTTCACATGTCTTGAGTTGAGATTCCCATCATCAATTCCCTGTGTACCTTGAGTCGAACCATTCCTCAAGTAACTCCTCCAAACCCAATCACTTGGCTCCTATTCCAGGTTGAACTAGAAAGGGCCTCCCTTGCATAAGTCCCAACACCAACCATTTATAGGCATCTTCTGCCTAATAGTCCTCTCTACATGACTATATTAACTATAGTACTCCCTATCTAACAAATGATAGGATGCCTCTTGCTCCAATTAATAGATGTCTCATGCTCCAAGCATGAGATGCCAACAGTCCTACCTACATGAACATAAACTATAGTGATCTCCCTATATTCCTACCATAGGATGCATCTTCCTCCAAATAAGTGATGCCTTGTGCTCTAATCATGAGATGACAATAGTCCTCTCTGCATGACTATAAATTGTAGTACTCCCTATCTAACAAATGATAGGATGTCCCTCACAATATACGAGAGATGCTTCATCCTCCTAGCATGAGATGCCAATAGTCCTACCTACAAGACTCTAAACTATTTTATTCCCTATGTTCCTAATGTAGGATGCCTCTTGCACTAAACAAGACATGCCTTATGCTCCAAGCATAAGACACTTAATGCCATGACTACAGTGGCATGATTCCAACGCCCCTTGGTGATATCCCACTTGTGAACTAGCGCATAGGTGAAGGCCTCAACCCACTAGTGAGTTGGGACGCCCTCATTACCAGAGATGAAGAAGAAATCACTGTCAGCATATTTGCGTAAGCCCCATTCCCCATTGCCGCTCCATAGCATCCCATGGGCATCATCTTTGCGTAAGCCCCATTCACCATTGCTGCTCCATAGGGGCCCCTGGGCAGCTTCCTAGCGTAAGCCCCATTCACCATTGCCGCTCCATAGCAGCACCCGGGCAGCTTCCTAGCATAAGCCCCATTCACCGTTGCCGCTACATAGCGGCACCCGGGTAGCATCCTAGTGTAAGCCCCATTCACCATTTCTGCTCCATAGCTGCACCCGGGAAACATCATCGCTTAAGCCCCATTCACCATTGCAGCTCCATAGCGGCACCCAGGCTGCTTCCTAGCGTAAGCCCCATTCACCATTTCTGCTCCATAGCGGCACCCAGTCAGCTTCCTTGCGTAAGCCCCATCCACCATTGCTGCTCCATAGCGGCACCCGGGAAGCTTCATTGTGTAAGCCCCATTCACCATTGTCGCTCCATAGCGGCACCCGGGCTGCTTCCTAGAGTAAGCCTCATTCACCATTTTCGCTCAATAGCGGCACCCGAGAAGCTTCCTAGCGTAAGCCCCATTCACCATTTCCACTCTATAGAGGTACCCGGGAAGCTTTCTTGCATAAGCCCCATTCACCATTTTCGCTCCGTAGCGACACCTCAGCAACTTCTTCGCGTAAGCCCCATCCACCATTGCAACCCCATTCGGCGTCAAGACGTTGACATCCTCATCCAGCGGTAAGTTGTTGCGACCTCATTTAGCCGTAATCCGTTCACATCCTTATCCAGTAGTAAGTCGTTATGACCCAATCTAGCTGTAAGTCATTGAAACGCCCAATCGGCGGTAAGACTTCATCAGAAGAACTATGCGGACATTGATTCCCAGCCACGAGGATACGTAGGAAGCCTCTTCAAGGTTCAAGCCCGAAAATTTTGTCATCCTTTTCCTTGGGCCTCCATCCTGGAGTAAGTCCCAGCACCATGGGCCGCCTAACGCGTAAGACCCTCTTAATTTCCCACGGACGCATCCTTCACGACTTGATCGTTAGGTCCCGGCAACCGCTTGTTTCTCACACCAAACATGACTCATGTGAGCTTAGAGTGAGTGCTGACCCTGACCCCCACCCCCCTTAAGAGAACTATGGGGACTTTGATCAGTGCTAAGGGATGGTACGTAGGAAGCCTCCAAGAGGTTCAAGATCGCGACCCAGTCGTTTCTTCACCTCGAGTTCCACCCATATCCAGCATGACGTTAACCTGTATGCCCCGTCCAGTATGACGTTAAACTGCACACCGAAACTACGTGGTATTTGATCTGTGCTAAGGCATGGTACGTAGGAAGCCTCCATGAGTTTCAAGCCCACCACCCTCCGTTTATTCATGGCAGGGTTCACTCTTGTCCCGCGTGATGTTAAACTACATTTCGGACCAGCGGTAAGTCATTGTGACCAACCTGAACTATGTGGTCTTTGATCCCTGCTAAGGGGCGGTACGTAGGAAGCCTCCACATGGTTCAAGCCCACCACTAGTAGACCCCCCGGGTTCACTTTCAAATCGGTTATCCGACAAACCCCAACCTGAACTACATGGTCTTTGATCCGTGCTAAGGTGTGGTACGTAGGAAGCCTCCATGAGTTTCAAGTCGATCACCCGTTTGTCACTCCGACCTCCTTCACGTCGGTTCACCAACACTTGGGAAGCCTAGTGTGTAAGCCCCACACCATATAGACCAAGGTCTCTTTTCTTTCACGTCGGTTCACCGACACCCACCATTTTCACCCGAACTATGAGGACATTGATCCATGTCAAGGTATGGTATGCAGGAAGCCTCCATGAGGTTCAAGCCCATCACCCGGTCATTCCGACCTTATTCACGTCGGTTCGCTGATGACACCCATCGGACCAAGGTCCACACTTACGTTGGTTCGCTGATGACACCCATCGGACCAAGGTACACATTCACGTCAGTTTGCTGACAACACCAATCGGGCCAAGGTCCACCTTCACGTCGGTTCACCGGCACCATCTCGAACTTTGCGGACTTTGATTCCCTGCCACGGGGATACGTAGGAGGTCTCTTCGAGGATCAAGCCCAACTTCACTGTCGCCCTTGAAATGGTCCCATTTCATTCCCCATCCACATCATTCATCCATCAATCGTCCATCCTAATTCTTGCCTGGGCCGCCACATCCCGGTGGGATTATGCCATCCACCTCCTCGCTGCTCCAAGCAATACCTAGGCCGATTTCCACGCGTAAGCCCCAGTATCTCTCCGGGTCATTGTCCACTGTGTACATCCCAATTCATCAACCCTTCGAACTACGTGGGTTTTGATCCCTGTACTCTACACAGTGTACGTAGGAAACCTCCAACAGGTTCAATCCCAACCAATGGTAATCCATGGTGTCCCCCATCTTGGGGCACACTTCCCCTGATCCACCCTCAGTGGTGTTCAGATCAGCCATTACGGTGTGAAATATTCCCTCTTTCAAGCGCACCACCTCAGATCTATCCTCATTAGGCGTCATGATCCATCCATATTCTAAGTATTCCCTCCTTGGGATATACCAATCTGATCCGTCTCTATGGGATGTTTTGATCACTATCATTCTGTCTCCGCAGGACCTTAAAATCACAACCTACCTCGTGATAAACATGAGCTGCCTGAGTAAAACCTCGGATGATACACCTTTGGTGTAACCGTCTCTAATAGATGTTAATTTGCAACATACCCTTTGTTAAACATGGGAATCTGAGGAAAACCTCGTATACATGCCTATGGCATATGATTCCCCACATTCAACGTGGGATGCCTCAGGTTCTTCACCCTTGAGACGCCCTCTTATGAGAAAGAATACAGGTTCCCCAATGTCCACGCACTCAGAGATGCCCCGACATTCCTAATATTGTCATCTACTCTGACTGAAGGTTTCTACCATGTCAGGACCCCATGGAATGTCCTGACGGAAGTGGTGTAATTAACCGGTGTCCATGAAGATATGGCACTGGGAATGAGATTCACAAACAACGTATTAAATCTATGAGGGAGACCCGGACTAGGTGACAAGCTCCGAGGAGGAATCCATAGAAGGAAGAACCGACATCCCATCATCCCGGTTTCGATCAAGGAGAAGACGTCCCTGAATAAGGAACGGATGCCACCCTCCATTGGAAAGAAGGAATGTGGGGTAACAGCTGCACCTCCTCCACAGACGGATGTGCGCGCCCCAGCGAAAGCGTCAGAAACAACAGTTATTATTTTTAAAATCATTTATTTTATTTTTATATTAATTAAAGAAATATTGTAACAATGTAGTGTAAGGATTTAAGTGATTATATAATTACTAGATAAAATAAATAAAACAAAATAATGAATTCAAAATAATCATTAATATTCATTCGTAGATTTCATTGTAACATATCTGAACATATAAGATGTATTTAAAAGAAAGAGAGTTACATTTTTTCTTTTTCTTCACATAACAAATTATATAGGTTTATTTTAGAGAAAATTGCCCCATAAAAAAATAAATTTTAATGCTAATGTGATAAGGGACAAAATACCTATATCAAATAATATTAAAATATGTAAATGATGTCCTTATTGTTTTGACTAATCCTAGGTTAACCTGATTTACCCTTTTACATTAATTATCAATTTTTTATCTTTTTACTATTCATTATGACCAATAAATAATTTTACAAAATTTAAAACTGTTAATTTTAATGATTCAAAATATGAAATATATTTTACCAAATACAATCTCTATAAGTGGAAAAAAATTAATTAATTATCTCACAACGAGAAAATGAAAATGGACTTCCAAATATGTCTTTTAAATTCTAAAACTATTTTTATACTAAGATTATGTGTAATGTTGACACATATTTAATTAGATAGATTATATTTAACTAAGATATTTATATAAATTTAGGAACAACTTAAAAATACTATGGGTCATTTTCAGTGAAATGGAATAACCTTTTTATAAAAACTCTTATTTGTCACTTTAAACTAAAAAATGAATATTTTTAGAAAAATAAAAATTTTATCCTTCTGATAATTGTGAAATTATTATTTTAAAGTGAAGTTAATTTTTAAATTAAAATTCAAAAATTTAATGAAAATAATTATATGTTCATCTCAAAAAAATTAATAAAAATAATTTTTGAAGAAAATGCAGAATAAAAAAATAAAATTACTCACTAAAAATATAACAATATATATATATATATCGTAAGAAAATAATTATTCAGCAAGACCATTATATATATTTCATAATTTTGTTACTCCTATTTCTACCACAATTTTTTTCAACTAGGTAATAACGGTCATGTTTTAATAACAATATTATAATTGTATAATCAGGTTCATTAAAACTATGTGTTTCGTGTAACAAAAAATATTGATTAAATTAAAATTATTTGAAAAAAATATTTCATAAAATCCAAAAGTGTTACTTTCTACCCCCCTTAAAATGTATTTTTTCTCGAAAGTACATTACTTAGATACAAAAAATAATGATATATATGTTTCATTAAATCCCCGGGTTCCTAGTTAGCTTCTTCAAATTTTTAATTCCTTTAGAGAACATTAACTAGGAAAGTAGTTTTATTTTTAATCACTTTATCTCTATGATCCAATATTTGTATCAGTTATTCATCAATAAATTGATCGCAATTCAATTGTATGACCTATAATTTCTTGTACATATTATGGTTCAGGTATTCACTTCCTTGGGATATGTACATGGAACACATCATTGACCTGATAGAGGTTTTGAGAATATTTTAATCTAGAAGACATTGTCCCTTCTCCATAAATAATATCAAATAGACCAATATACCTGGGACATATATTTTATTTATTTTAGAACCTCATAACCTTATTACATGGATAAATTTGCATAAATTCCTCTTCACAAACATTGAAATCATGATCTCATCACTAATTATAGCAACCTAGGATTTTCATCCATACATATTGTATCATTTGTTATGAATATTCATTATATCCCACAAACAAACTGTTAAGGAATGTAATTTTTTACTTCCATTCGAAACATCAAAACATCAACATTTATCATAAGTGAACTATATCATCTCCCACTAAGTTCCTCACACCCATCACCCTTCATAGAAAAATCATAAATAATAAATTTCTTCATAACCTGGGGAATGGAAACTTAAGAAATGGAGAGATCATATTCTCATAATGGTTAATAAAGGGAAATGTGCTATAATAATAAGATAATAAGGGTATGATAACATGAGCATAACATTTTAAAAAATATACTATATACCAAATATCATAATCATGAATCATGGAATGAATATTGGTATTTCAATAGAAATGAATCATAAGTATATAAAATAATATGATCCATCAGAGCATAACATTGGAATACAACATGGAATTTGTGGCATACAAGTAAAAATATATTATAATTTACATAATAGTCAAGGAAAACTTCCCAGGATATCATATTATAATAGGTCAACACCCCAACCATCATATTAGTGAAATTGTTCTTCTAAAACCATAATAGTAGGAAAACTCCCTTACTAAACTAGGTTCACTTTACATTCTAGCACTGTATTACTGAACCAGGTTCACTCCCTATTCTATTCCTTTTAATATCACGAGATATAAATATTTAACCAATGCATTGGGGAGAGACATAGGTATCACTCATCACATAATGAAATCATATAAGTTTATGCCACAATATCACAAATATTCATCAAATCACAACCCCTAAAATGAAATTGGTATCAAATGTATTTTCCCATAGCATAACCTAAGGAAAAGAGTTGGATTTCATAGTCATTTAATCATGTAACAACCTATGAATATAATAATTATTCATAATGATTTATTCATTACATAACTCGTGGTAGAGACATGGGTTTCATAAACACAGTTTCATCATGAACATAAACCATTTAGAGAAATAATAAGAATTGTATCCATGGTCCATATCCCCGGTAAGAAATAGGTAACATCAAAAAACTAAATATTACTTGGAAAATGATTTTGATCGATCATTTAAAATTTTTATCCAAGAAAATATTTTCCCACATTAAAAAAAATTCAAAATCATTTCCTTTTGAAATAATTTATATAAAATTAAAAACAATTATAAAATATTTAGGAAACAATTATTTGAAAATGGATTTTAAAATACTTAATGTAATCTTTAAATCATTGGGTGGTCCTGATAATGGAAAATATTTTTCATGTCATGCATGTTAAGATGAATATTATTTTCATATTTTCAATAAAATAAAAATGGTCATTGTGTTTTAAAAAGAAAATGAACATTTCCTTCAAAACATTTAAAAAAAATAAAAAATTTGAAAAAATGGATTCTTAAAAATAATAATATAGTACTAAAAAATTGAATACATTTTTAGAGAAAATTATTTTGGAATAAAATAGATATCCTACAAGAGAGAAATAATGTCGAATTTTCACAAAACAAATTCATAAATATTTTAAGTAAAAGATATTAGAAAAAATTTATGATTACTTGAAGATATATAAAATAAACTGATGATAACAAAGGTCATAAAAATTATACATATATGGATCAAAATATTTTTCCATCGGAAACATAATAAAAAATAATCTATACAAATGATGAGATTGTAACATGATATCTTTAACACTTTAGTTACATTATATCAAAATCCCCAAGAAGGAATAACATAAAATTAAACATAAAATATGATTAGGGTAAATAAATTAATTGTATTAAATGAAAAATGGGTTGTATATTCAACTTATGAATGAATATCCGTGCATAACATAACGTACGTCTCAAAGAAAGGAAATTGAGAAAAATATTTGTTACCACATCGCTAACATTATAACCATAAACACCATCAAGGATAGATACTAAAATGGATAAGTAAATAATAATAATTCATATTATAGGTATAATAAAATAAATTAATGGGTAGTATATAAACCATATGAAATAAATAGGCTGTAAACATGGCTTGTGTCTCACAAAAAAAAGTTAGACGGAAATCCCATACCTGAAGACTTCACTTCAATAATACTCATTCCAAACTCATGAATAATAAATATAAGTTTATTATATATATATAAATGAAAAATATTTTTATATATGATACCATGTTTTATTTTCTTAGGACCTTTTATTACTCATTTCTTTATAATTCCATGTTAATGTTACCTATTTGTAATAACCTATTTGTTTTGTTATATGTTTTTGTTTTTAAATATTTTGGTATTATGACTTTGATCATTGTTCCCTCATATCCATAATTATGACCACAATATAAATATCTTATATATTTATTATATATTTATTTATAGCAATACATAAAATTTAGTTTTAGAAAATGAAATACATCATTTCTGGATAAGGTAAATCATACGTACACATAAACGTTGTTTTCATTTTCTTATTGGATTGAACGAAAAAAAAGTTAATGATCTATATTATCCTAAAAGAATAATGGTTATTTCATATATATCAAATATTTTAATTAAAACCATCATAATAAATTCTATGTAAAGCATGAACAAATCACATCACTTTGCAAGGTGGTGGTATTCCATACACACGAGTGACGTTATCATATTCCATCAAAATAGAAATCATGATTGTATGTGTGTTATAAAAATTAAATAAGAACAATAATATGATAAATATAATATATAAACAACAAATCTATCCTTCTTACCAACTGTTATAGGTTCCAATGAAAAATTATTAAAATCAGATTGTGAGGCTGTAGTCTGTCGTACACACAAATGATGATTTTGAATACAATTTGTTGGAAGCGGAGATGGTTTTTTCATTAACATAGAATAACAACATATATATTTATATATGATATTTACATTATTATATAATCATGGGGTGATATAAATTCAAGGGGTGGAGGAATAAATAAAACAAAAATGCTCGTTGATGAACGTTGCTTCTTCTTCAGGTAGCATCCCTAAGTTTGCACCTAAGTATTCCTAGGATAAAGATTTAGAAAAAACAAGTATTGGGATTATGGAATTGAAGTTATTAAGTAATTTGGCCATGGTTTTTTCAATTTAAATTTATTTATTTTTGTGAATAATTGAGGAGAGTGGTGACCTTTTTTAATTGATAAAGATAGGAATTTTTTAAAATACCCAAAATTATTCACTATTGGTAGGTCAATATTACATCTAGTGGGTAAAAAGTGGTTATTAATTTTGTGTATGAATTATATAGTCTATAAAAACCTAAAATACAATATAAAACACATATTTTAATCATTTTTTTTATCTTGAATGTTTCCATATTTTTTCCATTTTTTCACTATGGTAACTAGTCTTTTTAACCAAGGTAATATATCTATTAAGAATAAATTGAAATAATGCTTATGAGATAATTTAGAGACCTTAATTAAAAATATTAAATCTAAATTATCAAATAAAATACCTATAGATGTTTAAAATTAATTTCAACACAAGGGCATGTCACGTGCAAAACCAACATTTTAACCTTAACCACACTAATAGAGTATTTACTATTTAGAGATCATTCTAGTCATTATAAAAGAAAAATTGTTTTATGAGTGGAACATATATGATATTTATTATCATATAGAAATATATTGGTATAAAATATTTTTTTATTAATTTTAAATAATATAATAAAATATAATTTATCATAAAAAACATTAATATCAATTTATATATTATTCATTAAAATAAAAGTTAAATAAATATAAATAAAATTATGGAATTAAAATATATTTTTTTAAATATGTGTAACATGATATATTCAGTTAAAAAAATAATAAAACAAAATAATTCATTCAATCTACTTCACATTTTATATTTATAGTATAATTTATTCTATTTAATTAATAACTAAATAATTACTTATTTTGTGTTTCTTAAGAACTTAAAGAAATTATTTCACCTAAAAAATTAAATTATCATGATTTGAAAATTTCTCTTAGTTTTCAAAATATTATTTATAAAAAAATCATTTTTTCCCTATCAAAAATCATTATATATATTAAAAGAAAGGAAGGTTTATTTTTATTGTCATTTTCTTTTCCTAAATTTTTTCATATAGGTCAATGTCATAGAAAAAATCCCAAAACTCATAAAAATAGATCATAAGGTCATAATGTTATATCTTTTTCAATAAAAAGGGGTTTTTAAAAAAAATATTGTGTCATTTAGCCCTCATACTGGTAAACACATTTTTTACCTTAAATGTGGTAATTAATTTCTACTGCATTCACTATTCATTTTTGTCAAAACTTATGTCGATCTTATTTGAAAAAATTAAATAAATTGATTCAAAATATGGAATCCATTTTTAAAAATTAATTTTAAATAAGTGTGATAAAATAATTTAATATTAATCTTGGAGACATGATGAGAAAACATGATTTTAAAGATAAAAATTCTGAAAGTTGACAGTGTTTTTATATTAAAATTGTAAATGAAATTGATTCCAATAACCAAAATTGAAATACATGGTGTATAAATTCTATAATTTATCATCAAACTCAATAAAAAATATACTTTTAATATATAGATAAACTAAACTAAAAGACAGTTTTCAATTAAAATTCTATATTTTAAACTATTCAACAAAAAATGAAACCATTCCGAAACACCCCAAAAATTCACCATAAGATAATTTTGACATGATTATTTAAAAAAATATATTTTATTTTATAAAATTAATTTTAAAAAAATATCAATTTTTTTTTCAAAATAAGTGTCTTAGAAAACGGCAATGAAATTGCTTTTTAGAAAAACACAAATTAAATAGTAAAATTGGATTAATTCTAATCTCTTGTCTAGAATAAAATAAGATTTATTTTAAATTTTTTATTGAATGTATATAATGTATATATTAATTAATCAAAAAAATTTGTATAATTTTTGTTTTTAAAACGTGTTTTTTTCTTAAAAATATTTTCCTAGAAAAATATTTTATTTATTTTTATTTTTAAATAAAACTTCACCAAAGAATTAATTTAATATTATTATGTAAAAAATATTTTCTATTATTATTTAATATTATTCATACCTTCCATTCTAATGGATTAGTTATAAAAATAATATTAAATAATGTTTTTAATAATAGGTCATATTTGGGAGGCTAAGCCCATTGTTATGTGTAACACGTTCTAAATTTAGTGTAACAAGTAAAAAAATATAGAAAATATTAAATTAATTTGAAAATTATATTTTGAAAATACTCAGGGAGTTAAATTTTACCTACCTTAAAATAAATTCTCCCATGAAATTCATCTACATATTCAATGGTTTGACACTAGAAAATTCCTTTACAAAAACTAACATCACAAAAATGAATAATATATATTCCCTTAAAAAGGTAAAGATAAAAACATAATTGTTACCAAATGAAACTCAAAAATATGTTTCTACATATGATAATGTAGATAGGAAGGGAAAACAATAACATACAAGAGAAAACTAGCACCCGAATATTGATGCAGAGTGATAGAGGAAATTGATCACAAGAAATTGGGTGATCCAGAGATGGTTAATGACCATAAATCCATAAACCAAAGAGGCATGAAAAATGTCATTGATATCATCAAAAAATGGTGACAATAGGAGACCATTATATTCCAATATTCTCTTCCTAATTTTGAATAATTTTCCCTAAAGGGTGAACTTAATTGATTTTATTCTATTCTATAAGCACAATACCAACCTTTGGTTGTGTATTGATCAATTTGAGCTTCATCTCATACTCCATGAAATGAATGTGAATTATTTATGCCTGAATCTCTAACATATAATAATATACATAGATGGAAATATTATTCATTCCATACATATTTAGTTATCATCAATGAAATGGTTAGCCTAGGTTATCCAATATGAATAAATCTCTATATAGGAAAATAATACCATAATATCTAAAATCTCATGAAGATCACAACATAAAACAATTAATATGTATTTATACATATGATGTTTCCAAAATATTAAATTCTAATAATTTATAAATAAGGTCACCAAATGTAAAAAATGAAATTATCATTAATCCTATAAAAAGAAGGAAATAGTTATTAATTTTCACATTCCAAACATTTGAATAAATTTATTGTGTATTCTCTTGACACTAGAATTAACATAAACACTCGAAGAGAAAATTCATGCTTTATCACTCATTGAATAAACCATCCATTATTGAATATATTACAAAGATTAAATAACTTTTTTAACTACATAAATGATAGAATATGCTACTTTGTCAAAAATGCCTTTATCATTTCTAAGGCCATAAAAACTATCTAATTCACATTATCTATATTATTCGTCTCTTTATCCAAAATAAACAGTAATTTTTAAACATTAAGAACATATTAAGGGTTACTATCTAGTAATGAAAATATCACTATACCATTGAATCAATCTTATGGTCCATCAGTACAATTTATAATATTTTTAAAAATACCTAATATAAAATATATAATAAACATTCCCTTTATATTTCATGATTCATATAACATAATCATTGAATTACAAAACATAAATACATAAATACATAAATCATCTCATGTAATTCAAAACAATTAACTATTATTCACCATCATATTACATAGTAATGTTTTCCTTTAATATTTCATTTGTAGTCTCTTCATATTCAGTAATATTACTATTACTCCTACCATCTTGTAGATTCTCTTCACATGATTTCCCCATTAGACATCGATTTACATAATGCCCATACTTTCAACTTTTAAATCATTCATCCATTGAAAATACCTTAGGGAGACAATTATTCCCATCCATTGTGTGAACTGAACTTTTTATTTTTCCTCAGAAATAAATTTTTCATATTCCTTCTTATCAAAAAATAAAATATCTTATATTTCCTATATTACATTCCATTGACTAATTGATTCCATGTTCTAAACATATAGAAGATTGGTTCTTCTATCCTCTGTGGCCTAGACTACCAATCCTCTTAGCGATCTATATCCTTATCTTTATTGGCGAGTACAAGAGTTTGTTAAGGTGCATGTTGTCAATGATCTTCTGTGAGAACAGATTAAGAATAATCACAACATCATTCATTCTTGTAATAATCCCATTTAGATTCTCATCAAAACATTTCCATCACATTCAATGTGAAACCAGTTCATTCTGGTTCTCCCTATTTACTAAAACCAAATAGAATAGAGTGAGAAATAATTATCAAATTAAAAAACAACATATTCATGATAAATCAATTATATGATTTCTAAATCATGACACCTTATTTTAAATATATAACCTTTTAGGATTATCCGAGTTCATCCATGATCGCCAACTATTTAAATCCTTTATCATGGTTCATATGTAGTTTGTCAATTTTCAAAACAAATCCCCCAGGATTTTCATAGCAAGTGTGCAATAAGGCCCATTTTCATGAACCTATCCCCAATCAATTCTAGAAAAATATGGTGTTTCAGGGGTATTACACTTATATGTTCTTGAGCCGCATAAAAGTTTAGTATCCAAACAATGATGCAATCTTTTTCCAACCACTTTCTCTATCCTTAAAGAAAATTACAACAAATTTTCTGATACATGGACTCATCCTAAGTCTTATCCTTAAATAAATCTAGAGAAAAATCTATTGAAATATACCTATGGATCACACTAAAGCTTTTCATCCTAGTTTCCAATAGATAATTAAACCATTCCTTTGATAACAACTTTAACGACCCAATATTTTCATATATAGATGTTAGATCATTTTTTATGAATATATAATACATTACACAAACACATGTCTGAGGATCGTAATAGTTTAATGCTTTTGGAATCATAGAAAAGTAAACACTATTCCATAATTGAGCTATATTATCCCCACTATGTTCTTCAAATCTAGTAACCTTATTAGATATATCATAAATAATACATTTCTTCATAACCTTTTGAAAGGAAACATAGTAAATGGTGAGTTCAGATGCTCAGTAAAGGTATAAAAGGGTGATATATATGTATACCATGAGAATAATGGTATGAAAACATTAGATCAAGAATATAAAAGAATGCCCCATATATAAAAGGACATAATATTGAATCATGGAATGATTATTGGTAGTACATAAGACATGAATCATAATGAAATAAAATAACATGAGCTATGAGAGCATAACATTGGAATATACCATGGAATTTTTGGCATACACATAAGCATTAAAAATTATTTCCATATTAGTAAACTATCACTGCCAAGGCTATTATATTGGAATGGGTTCACTCCCCAAACCCTGATATTAGTCAAGGTTTGCCCCAAGTCTATCATAGTAGACAAAACTATTACTGAACCAGTTTCACTCCCCGTTCCAGCCCTATTCTACTGAACCAGGTTCACTCCCTTTTCCAATATTGTCTATCTCTTGAGATATAAATATTTACCAAATTAATTAGGGAGAGATACAGGACCCTCCTGAAACACTCCCCAAAAAACTATATTATTATTAGTATTTATTTTAATAGGTTCCTAGAATAGTGGAAATGTATGATGGGTTATTCCCAAAGATTATTTTTTGTGATGATTGATGATCAATCTTATATTTACATAATGATAAATGTCATGATCAATGTAATTGAATAAAAGAAAATAGAAAATGGATAAAAATTCCAGAACCATAGGTTGGATCATTACGTATTACTTATAATTAATTTAATTAATTAATGAATTGCATTTTTGAAATTCATTCTTCATTGATGGATTTGAAAAAAAATATAATTTGTACAATCATTATGTTGTAGGAATAAAGAATTGACTCCCTCTATTAGCGATCCACACTTATTCCAAAAATCTCTCAACGTCACCGTATAAATCTCTAGGTGATAGCATGATGGATCGTATCACTTTTGTCGCCCACCATTGATCACAAGGAGAATCACTTTAATATAGTTATCCTTGAACTCTCTTGAATTGAGGGAGACTGGTGGTGGAAGATCACTCTCCTTTTACTTGATCATTTTTGTGGAAGGGAACTCTCTAGGTCCTGAGAGGATTCATAAAATAATTGTTCACAACCAAACAAATGTATTGGATCTCATAGAAAATAATATAATTGGGTTTATATATTGGTAGGGTTAGAAATAAATAATTTCACAATTGACCCTTATTATTTATTTAGTCCCCTAAGGAACTCCATGCCTATAATAATAGTACTATTAATTCTCGACAAGCACATTACTTTGGAATTAAAATTAAATATTATTTATTAAAATATTAATCATTATATATTATTTCTCTCCAGACCATTAAATTCAGTTTTTCATTCTTCCACAATATTTATCAGTCTATGAATAATGAATATTTATTTATTAAATAAATATCACTACATTATTCTATAATGAAAAAATAAATATTATATTCACTAAATAGAAAAAAAAAATTATTAAATATTATTCTCACATTATATTCTCTCGAATAATTGGTGAAGGAATACATGATATCAAGAAAACATGAATAATTATTAAACCACATGTGGGAATAATATTTATTCCACTCGTTTTATAATAAGTAATAATATATTATTTAATATAGATTCTGGATACACGTAGTGTGTCACCATTTAGGCCTCTTTCTTAGAGGCATTAAGTGAAGAATCCTAAATCCCATGTTTAGCATCTAGAAACATGTCAAGTCACCCATATAAAAATAAGTTAATGTCGTAACTACATAATGCCAAATACAAACACTTACTGTGTAATATAATCTATGTATCCTGATATTTCTAATCAATATGGTTGCATGATGGGGGCATCATCATATGCGCTCAATATATCTTTATTTGACATCCCAAAAATAAACTTTGCTTTAGAACACCATGGACATGGATTTATTTAATATATATCATTCCCATCAAAGGGCCTAAGATATAAACTTATTTTAAAGAACAGAAGAGAAAATTCCATTCCCATATTATTCGTCAATGCAATATTACTCACAATGCAGCCAATGTATCTTACCTCATCGCCAATATATGACATCACGGTTTTCATCAATACATCAAAGAATGTGAATCATAATACTCATTAATAATAATCAAAACTTCTATGGATAAATACACACATGTTTTAGATAGTAACATCCAATGACACATATAAATGTGGATTTTCAACTGGCAGATCTCATTCTCATAATATCCAACATTGGATATTAATAATGGAGTGAAACATGAGAAGTTGAATCATTGTCATATGATTCCCCACCCACAATATCTTGTATAATTTGTGTCCCAAAAATGATAAAATCTGGATATAGAACATATATTTAATAATAGTTTCATATCACTTCTAGGTTCTCACCAAAACGGGGAACTGTCATAATATTTCAGTGTAATAACTACATTTAGGACATTATAACATTCTATGTTACATAGAATAACGGTCAAGATTTTGTAATAAGTTTATTAACATTCAAAATGATGAATACATGTCCTCATTAAGTATAAAGAAGTTGGTTTTATGGAATAAACTCCAACAATCTCCCACCTTTACTAGAGCCAATTTCTGACAACTTTCAGTCTGGTAGCTCTCACATGATACTCATGCTTCTAATGAGATAGGCCATCAGTCAATTTTTCTACCATGTTATTTTCTATGGGTACTATGATTAAAACAACATCACCCCTTTGATAGAAATTCGTCAATAGGTGATACTTCTAGAGTGTTTTCTTTCTTCGTTGACGTGACAATGGATCTTTTTTTATATCCATCACTGAAGTATTATCAAAATTCAATGTGAAGGGTCTTTAGTACCAGGTACCATATCAAGATCCTATACAAAGTTTTGTATCCAAAAGGAATCCCTGGAAGTATCATAATAATCTATATAATCAGACTCTACAGAAGAATTAGCGATAACTTTCTGCATTGAATTCTTCCATCTCACAACTCCTCTCTTAAGATAGAAAATATATCCTCATTATGAATTCAGATCATTCTAGTATATATGAAAAATTGCATCATTATAACCCCTGATGTCTAACTCCACATCTCCTCCACACAATAAAAACATATACATATTTTTTCTTATTTAATTGAGGATTAACATAATACCATGGTTATTTTCCTAGATCATCATGATATCTTTTTAACAAGATCAATGCATAAGAAATATAAAGTCTAGTATATAACATGGAATACATGATTAATTTTATCACTGAAGTGTATGGGATCTTACTTATTATCACTTTCCCTTATTGGGTCTGCAAATAAATTTTCATAGAATGATATAATCTATGTGACACGGGAATGAATCTCCTCTTCTATTTTTCTATACAAAATATCTATAGTATCTGGTCAATATTTGTACTTTTTCATTGTCCAAGATTCCTCTTGGATCTATTAAAAATGATATTTTTCTCAAGAAAATATGTTTTCTCACCAAAGATATTCATGGAGAAACAATTGTTTACGTTGTCCTTAACATATTATAATACAGTTATGTCATTTACAATAAGTAATATTTCATCAATGTATACTACTAGGATAATGACTGAAAATCGAATTAACCTATTGTAAACACATAGTTCAAATTAATTCTTAATAAAATCAAATTATTTTATGGCTTCATCAAATTTAATGTTCCATGAATTGGATTATTTATTCAATACATATATTATTATGTGTTAAAAATATTTTTGGATTCACGTAGAGGCATAAACCCTTATGATTGTGTTATATACACATCTTCCATAATGTTCTAATTATTGAATGTTATTCAAGCATCCACATACCAAATCTCATATTCATGGTAAGATTCTATAGAAATTACTATTATAATGGATATAAACCTAGAAACTAGGGTAAAGGATACATCATATTCAATTAATGGAAATGTTTAAATTCTTTATCCACTAGACTTGTTGTATAATAATTTACATTACCTTTCATATCTAGTTTTCTTTTGAATACCCATTTTCGCCCAATGTGTTTTATGTTAACTTGTGCATTGACCAGAACCCAATCATGGTTTTAATATAAGAAATCTATTTCAAAATTCATGGATTCTTGACACCTTGATTCTTCTGAACTCTATACTACCTCTTTGTAGGATATTGGTTCATCGTTTTTAACAAATAATGAGTCACCATAATTAGTAACTGGAAAACCATACGTCTCAGGTTCTCTCACATATCTTGTGGTTCTATGATGTACTGGTATTTTAAGAACTAATTCTACCATAGGGACCTATAGAAATAGTTCTTGTACCAACTATTGTGTATCTTGATCATCACATTCATCATATTCAATATTCCTCCCACTATCCTTTTTGAGGATATGATCCCTCCCAAGAAATATAAATTTTCTTGTGATAATCAGTTTCTTATCCTGGGGATGTATATATAGTATCCCTTTGTTTCTTTTGATACCCTATAATGATAAATGTTGTTCCCTATGGTTCTAGTTTGTTTGCTTATGATTCCTTAAAATTTTACTCGCAACTCCATACACATGTTTGCTACAAAACAGGTTTCTTTACACTCCATAACTAAAAAGAATTACATTTTCTTCTTTATTTTGTACTTAGTTTAATGTGTATGCCACTAATTTTAAGGAACTTCCCAAAAAGGATAACAGAGGATATGAATGAACCATTATCGACCTTACAATTTCAAACAAGGTACAGTTCCTCCTTTAAATAACAGTATTCCACTATGGAGTATAAGATAGACTGATTTTAATATAGAATACCAAGCTCCTTTGTGAAGTCAATAAACTCTTATTTTTGATATTTATCACCTCGATCTGATGAAACTTTTTTTATATTCTTTCCAAATTGATTCTCTAATTCAATGAATTCCTTTAATTTCACAAATTATTCATACTTATACCTCATCAAGTAGAAATAACCAAATCTACTCAAGACATCAATAAATTTTGTGATGTTAGAATACCCACCTGTTGATTATACTAGAAATGGTCTACACACAATTGTGTGTACCAATCCTAAAATATCTGTGGCCCTTTCACCATGTCCACATAATTATAATTTAGAAATTTTGCATTTTAAACAAGCATCAAATATTTATAGTGGTTTTAGCTGAGATGATTCTAAATAACCATCTTGATATATATTTTTCAATCACATATCATTTACATGATGAATATATTGATGTCATAAGCAGGTGATTTATTATTCATGTCGACATGATTCATTATGAATATCCAATAATTGTTTTTCATAATTTAAAAAAATGGACCGTTATTTTAATTTATCATAACACAACATATTTTCTGCTTATAAAAGAAATAGCTTTTATTTAAAAACTGGAAAATAAACCAATATTTATCTAGTAATGATACCGAAAGTATATTCTTGGTAACCATTGGTACATAATAAAAATATTGTAAAACCAAAATCATTCATTTTGACAATGAAAGGTGGTAGTCACCCATGACTAGAGAAGACAACCATGAACCATTAATAGCTATCAGATTCACCTCCCATGTAGCAATATTTCTAAATCTACATGTTTCGTTCATTTAGATACAGATTTTAGAAACATAAGATATATCTAATACACAATGTAGTGATATTGAAGGATTACACTCGATAACGAATACACCTTTTGATTCCCCTAGGTTCTGGGTGCAGTTCTTCTTCAATGTCCTTGTATGAAACATGAAAAACATACGACCTGTATTTACATTACCTACCTCTGGATCATCCTCTTCTTCAAAAGACGGTTCTCAGGATATTTATAATTTTTATGAGTCGTGGGCCCCTTATCCTTGTTCTAATATTTCTTATTCACCATATAGACCATAGTTTATCAATACCCATGTCATTATCTACATCAAAAATCAATATAAGCTGTTCCGAAAGACTCTTCTCATTATTTTTCATATTGTAATTATCAATAGAACTAGAGAAGGTATTGGGTAGTGATAACATATGAAATTTGTACGAAACTAATCAACGAATTTAATACCTAAGATGCACAAGAATTCAATCAATCCAATAAGCTTGAATACATGAGGCCTAGTTAGCACAAACTCTAGAAGATTAGTTGTGAACAAAACATTTGAGATCTATTATGTCTCTTATCTCACCTTCTCTCGATAGATATATCAATGGTGAGACATCATTCTATACGAATCCATGTACTCATGTTTCTTCAAAAGGTCATTAGTCAGGGATGATATCAGGAAACATTGAACATATGTAAAATCATTCAAATGTTTCCCTTATAGTTTTCACTCATCATCACTATCCTTATTAGTAGGTGCATCAGTAATAGGTTCTTCCAACATGTACAAATTGTTTTTATTGTGAAGGATAACATGTAATCATCCTCGACACTCTTCGAAACATGTGTTTGTGATAAGGATATCCTTCCCAATTATGGATCACAATGATATGTTTCAAGTCATTTTAATGTTTTTTCTATAAAATAATATTTTCATAATTTTAGAACGTTATAAAATAAAATTTTGAAAAATAAATAAATAATATATTTGTTTATCTCCCACTATTTTATCGAAACCAAATAGCCTTCCCCATTGGATTGAGAATATCTTATTTTTGGAACATTCTAGTAAATAATATCCATATTCCCCTTCTCATTACCCAAACATTGGTTGGTCTAGAAACTTGAATGGTTTTAAGTAAGAATTACAAATTAAAATTTCATTAACTCATGATTCATTGATCTCTTAAGTGGAATCCTCAATCCTGATATCATTAAATTGGATTTCCTCAACCCTGTAATCTGAATTACACCATGTCCTACTTTGATTGTCAACCCTTGATGTAAACATAGTTAAGACAACCAAAAATTCATGTTATAATTCCCCAATCATTGAAATCACCCCAACATTGGTTGTTCATGCACTTTCTATGGTTTGATTTTAATAGAATTGGTTGAAGGTTATACTGAATTAATATATATTATTGTTCAATTTTATCCTTTTATGTGTAAATTTATAATTATTATCTTTATCACAATATTGTTAATATTAATTGGATTAACTTAAGTGATTTACTATATAATAGAAAATATTTATTCATAATCCAATTTATTTTAGTTCTATCTTTTATTCTTGTTAATTTCATTAATTCATGTGATTGTGAAAAAAACATCCATAATGAAATAACCATGAATCTTGACAGAAATAAAATAATAAAGTGGTATGATAATGATATTTAACTAATATAATGTTTATCTAGTGGTTGATAAACTAATTTTTGACCTAGGAAAAAACACTATGAAATATATAAGGTTTGTGTTATACATTTCCACCTATCCCCCTATGTATCTCTCTTTGATCAGTTTTTTCTCATCTCTAAATGTGAACTAACTCCACTAGCTTGGGAGCTTCATCCATTACATATGGTTTTACTTAAACAGAGTTGAAGGACATGGTTTTACATAAAATATACCATAGTCATGACGAATCATTAAAATAGTAGGAGAAAAGGATTACAGACCAACAATTTTAATTTAATAATAAATTAAATCAAACCAATAACATACAAATGTCTGGGTTATGCTCATGATCATCCACATGCATGAATAAAATCATTCATTTAATAAAACTAGAATTAAATTATTAATCATTATTAATTTAGACAAATCATGCTCGAATCAATTAATTATCTTTTTTAATTAATTAATTTTTTTTATTTTCATTATCATCAGAATTTCCTTGAGATTATCACCCTTCATAATTGTAAAAAAATTAAATAAATTTATTTAAAATTAAATATGTACATAAGTGTAACTTGGAGGTAATACAGTGAACACTCATTCGAATCTACCCAAAATGTATTATACTCGTACACAGTTTAATCTTCTGATATATGGCATACATGACTTATCACATACTTTCATGATTTGTACTATCAATTTAATGATTATATGAATTACATAATTTTTATGTAATGTGTCATGCATCTACGCATGTAGAGTAATATTTGTCATACACCTCACTCATGAAATTTAGATCTGAACATTACATTGAAATTAATTAAACACACACACACACACACACACACATATATATATATATATTAAAAAACATCACATGGTGTGTTCTATCAACTTAATGATCACACACAACTATATGTCGATAAGGTTTACATAGTATAATAAATCAATTTTAATTTTGTGTCATTTGGTATAAGTACACTGTGTGTACATGCGAGTTACACGGTGTGTATGTCTCTCACTACCTATCTAAGGGAAACTCTTAGGGACTCGACATGTAAATTTTTCATTAGAAAACAATGGAGTACACGACGTGTACAATGCGATACCTGGATTGTGGTCTCCCAATTACACGATCACCAGTCAGGACGGCCATGTAAATAAATACATGTCATGTCTATGACTTAATTGACTATGCACCATGTACATGGGCTATGTGACATGTGCTCTAGCTGACTGCCAGCCTGGCTGGCTAGGTCCACAGGTGGGATAAACTTTTAAATCCACAACATGTAATCATTGAAAATGGTTTGAATTAATTAAAAATTAATTCGGGGTGCATTGAATATATATGAAATTCTTGTAACATCGGTTACATGGAATGTACTCTAGTGTTATGCCTCCAAAATCCTTGCCACCTCCAGATGATTTATTCAATTTTATTTCATTTATAAGATTAATAGTTTAGATTAGATCTATGTGAAACAAAGGGGAAAAAAGCATGACTCACAATATGGATTAAAATAATGATTAAATTTGAATTGGAAACCAAATGAAAAATGTGAAAATCAATAAATAATATTAAATTAATTATAAATAATTATGTGACCACTCCAATACAACTTGTAGGTTTCAAGAATAATGGAAATGTTTGATGGGTCATGCCCAACTTTTCTTTTTTTTCACGATAAATGATAAATTTGATATTTACACAATGATATACATCGTGACCAATTGAATTGAATAAATTAAAATAGAGAGTGGATATAAAATCCCAAACTAGAGGGAGGATCATCATATATTATTAATAATTAATATAATTAATAAAAGAATTACCTTTTTGAAATTCATTCCTCATTGATGGATCTGAAAAAAAATTGGCATTGTATTATCATTGCATTGTAGGAATATAGAGAACACTCCCTATAGAGGCGATCCACATGTGTTTCAGAAATATTTGAACATTATCTTAGGAATCTCCAGATGCTAGCACTACAGAGTCAATTTCTTGAAACATCATTCCTTGATCACCATAATAATATCTTTCAAATAAATATCCATGATCTCTCTTTACTGGAGGGAGAGTTGTGGATGAATATCACTCACCGTTCTTGGGATCATTCTTAGATAATGGATCTCTCTAGGTCTTATGAGGATTCTTGAAATTTATTTTTCACTACCAAACTAATGAAGTGGATTTCATATAAAATAATATAATTGGGTTTACATATCACTAGGGTTAGAAATATATAATTTCATATGTTACTTTATTATTTATTTAATCCATTATGGAACCCCATGTCTATAATAATAATAATATTATTTCTTGACATGAACATAAAATGAGAATTAAAATTAATTACTATTTATTCAAATAATATTTAATATATATTATTTCTCTCAAGACCATAAAACTCAGTCCATCATTCCTCCATAATATTTTTTGGGTCTTGAATAATGACTATTTATTTATTAATTAAATACTACTCCATTATTCAAAAATAAATAAATAAATATTATATTCACTAAATAAAAAATAAATATTTTTTAAATATTCTTATCACAATATATTTTCTCTAATTATGAGAGACTAAAAACATGTTATCAAAAAGACATGAATAATTATTGAACCATGTTTGGAAGTTATATTTATTCAACTTTTAAAATGATAAATAATAATATACTATTTGATAGAGATTTTAGATACACTTAGTGTGTGACCCTCAATGACTTTTTCTCATGAGAATTAGTCGAAGAAGCCTAATGTCCAAGGTTAGAATCTAACAACATGCCGTGGAACCCATAGAGAAATACGTTAATGCCGCAATGACATAATATCTCATAGAGATGCTTACTGTGTAATATAATTCCTTTATCACAATATCTTTAATCAAGTAGGTTTCATTTTGGTGACATTAAACTATGTGATCAATCTATCGCTAATTGAATTCCATGAAATTGAATTTGCCTATAGAACACCATGGTCCGGGATTTATTTAAGTTATATAATTTCCATAAAAGGGCATGAGATATCAGCTTCTGTTAAAGAACAAAATGGAAATAATCCTATCTCGCATTAGTCATTAATTCAATATTACTCCTGACACACCTAATGTATACTACCTTGTCATGAACATATTTCATATATGTTTTTTCCGGTAACATCAAATTATGGTACTCATAACACTAATTAATATTATTCATAAAGTAAAAGGATCAATATGCATGTCTGCAGATAGAATATTGTCCTAGAACATCCGGGTTCGCATCATAGCGGGGAAACAATGACCTTTTACTACGATATCTAATTTTAGGACATTATCACATAATAGGTTATGCAGAAGAACAATCATGATGTGATAAAAATTTACTATTATTAAAAACAATTGAATAAAAGTTATCATAAAGTACACAAAAGTTGGTTCTAGGTGACACATAACCAACATTATAAAGGGTTTTATGCAAAACCCCCTCTAAATCCATTTTATGTAATATTATTGGGGGTTAGCGACACCAACCACTATTAATATAATTTGGAGGGGCTTCACAAGCCCCTCTAAATTTTAATCATTATTTTTTTAATATTCAATCAGATTTTAAAGGTGGCTATGAGAAAAATCGTTGTTCATTTAACATTTATAAGTTCTATATATATATATATTCAGTTTGATTTTAGAGGCGTTATATATATATGAAATTTGATTTTTTTTAAGAAAACAAAGGGGTAACAATCCACACCAATCTCCATTATTTAATTTTGGAGATTAAAAAGCATTCAAACCCCCTCTATTTAAGATATTAGAGGAGGTTCAAACCCCCCCTCTAATTTAAGAGATTAAAGGAGGTTCAAAACCCCCTCTAATATTTGAGATTAGTGGTATTTCCAAACCACCTCTAATATAAGAGATTATAGGGCTTCAAAACTCCAAATATTTTCTTTAAAAAATATTCATTAATACACACACACACATATATATATATAATTCACACACAATATATAAATTCATCTATATACTTTATTTGATCATATTATGTAAATATATTTATGTATATTTTTTATATGACTGAATTTAATCATATTTGTATATATGCATAAATATATTTGTATAATGTGTACATTAATATCTATTTATTTTTATAAAAATTTTATTAAATCTTAATTATAATAATAAATCATCAATATATTATATAAATATATAAATAAATATAATTTGATTAAAAAATATATAATATAAAAACTATTTTAGTTTTTATAATTAATATAATAATTATAGATTATACAAATAGTTACGTACACATGCATATAAGTAAACTTGTATATACCTTATAAATAATGTATATTTTATTGTTTGTATAAAATATATATACATAATATATAATATATATTCCTTTAGTTGTATACATAAATACCTAAAATATTGTATACACACATATGTATACAAATAAATATACAGTTACATCATATATATACATACATTATATATATATAATTATATATATATAAATACATTATATATATACACAAATAAATATATAAAATTATTATATATATACAAATAAATTTTAAATATAAATAAATATTTTTATATTAATAGACATATTAGTGTTTAAATTAATATATTAAATATATATTTTTACACATAATATAACTATATATATAAAAATAAATTTATTTTCAAATATATTAATATATTTATTATATATATATACATAAAAGTTATCTATATATAAATATTTTCTTATAATATATGTATATATGTAATATAATATTACATGCATAGTAATTAAATTAAACATATATTTTATTAATTGTAAAAATATTAAATAAAATAATATATATTTATATTAAATTGTAAATATATATAAACATATAATATATTCATATATATATTTGTATAAATATAACTATATTAAAAAAATATAATATTTGATTTTGTTCTTATAAATATAATATATATATATTAATTTTGTCTTTATAAATTTAATATATATATATATATATACGTATATTCGTATAATATATTTGGGTAATATAAAATATAAAATATATATAATTTAAAACTTATAAATATAGTATAAAATGTATATATATATATATATATAATTGAAAACATATAAATATAGTATATAATATATATATATATATACGATTTATATATGTATATGATATATATTTTATTATTGAGTTATATACACATAAATATAAAATAGATAAAATATATATTCTTTCTGATTGATATAATATAATACATATTTGTATATGTATATATAATTACTTTTATATGAGCATAAATTACATTTTTATAATATATAAATATGTAACATAAAATATTTAATATACATTTGTATACATATAATTTTAATAACTATATAAATAGAAATATAATATATTTCTATTTCTATTTCTATAATATATATTTTTTCAAATGAAGTTTAATTATATTAATAATTATATATATATATATACGAACATATGTAATATATTATTGGAAATTAAATCCACTAAAGTGGAAGATGCTGAGGGTTTAAATATATTGGTTTTGGGATCGAATCACGCTTGGGGTATGCAGTTGCTAGGTCATGCCATTTTTTGAGGTGAGGATGAATAGTACTAGGTAGTTTCAGTCCCATATCTGAATGAAGGGATTCATCTTCCATGATTAGTAAATAAGGGCAGACCTCTTGACTCCCAGAAGCTAGCACCCGATCACCTGCCAACATCTTCTAACACCTTATCATTCCTTTTGTATATCTAGGAATCATATTCCATGCATGAGGATGTACATGTATATACACTACCTATAGATTTGGTTGGTCAGCCTTTGTGGGTGCGGTGGGATAAAGTGGTGGTGGGGTTGTGTCTGTCCAGTGGAGCAGTCATGCCTCCATATCATTAGAGGCAGCAATCAGCTACAGGGCGTGTCTGTGGTTATATATTTACAAAAAATATATATAATAAAATATGGGGAGGTTTAACATGTCCACAAAAGAGTCAATTTAGAGTTAGTTGACTAAATAACCACCTATAAATATGATCAAAAAAGATATTATAGTAGTAGTTTATATCGTGGTGTATTCTATTTTATCTTTAGAGGGGTTAAAACCCCCAATAAATAAATTGTCTCAAACTTTTTCCCATTTTACCATTGTAGACCCCGAAAAACGCGTCCCCAAAATTTTCCAAATGCTTCCATACATGATCCAAGATTGTAGTCCATTTCGCAAGCTTCGATTTGGTAGGTCGTAGGGCCCAAACGGAGTTACGGATTAGGAGTTATGGACGTTTGAAGTTGGGCTGGAAATCTGGTTCGCGAAGCCCATCCGCGAAGCCCCCCTCCGTGATCGCGGAGCGCCGCCGCGAAGCAATGAGGCGAGAGGCTCCGCGAACCCGTTTGATGTTTGCGATGCGCCGCGAAGACCCCTCGCGAAGCACTGATGTGAAGCACCGATGCGAAGCACCCGTGCAGCGCGGTCCCGCGAAGCCCCGCCGCGAAGCGCCCCGACCATCGCGGCCTCGCGAAGCTCCAGAGGCGGTGATGCTCCGCGAAGGCATTTGACGTTCGCGAGCCGCCGCGAAGCGCCCCGACCATCGTGGCCTCGCGAAGCTCCGGAGGCGGTGATGCTCCGCGAACGCATTTGACGTTCGCGAGCGCGCCGCGAAGCTCCTGAGGCGGCGCGGAAGTTCTGCTTCGCGGCGCCCCTGCCTATAAATACCCAGCTCGCCCCCCTTCTCAGGAGGACGGCCGAGGACGGCCACGGCCACTTCGCCCCTTGTGCGGCCGAGCGGAGCTCCGCATTGCGGCTCCGCGAAGCCATGCTCCGCGAGCAGCTTCCTTCGCGTTGCTGCTCCGCGAGCCAAGACTCCAGGAGTCCATGCTTCGCGAGCCTATGCTCCGCGATGCTGCTCCACGAGATCAAGCTCCGCGAGAGCCCTTTGCTCCGCGAGCCCTTGCTCCGCGATGCTGCTCCGCGAGACCAAGCTCCGCGATGCTGCTCCGCGAGACCAAGCTCCGCGATGCTGCTCCGCGAGACCATGCTCCGCGAGACCCCTTTGCTCCGCGAGAGACCCTTGCTCCGCGAGGCCATGCTTCGCGAAGCTACTTCGCGAAGACCCATCCTTCGCGAGGATCCCACCTTCGCGCCCACCGGTCCATACCGCGGGGGCTGCGCCCCCGCACCCCCGCTGGGGGTCAGTGCCGGGCTGCGGTCCCGGCCCTCCGGGCCGGTCCCTTCGCTACCGTCACAGACCCCCATGAAAAATGGAGAGTCGCACCGCGAACTTTTCGGGCCGGGATGCCGGGATTTTCCATTGCGCCCTTATGTGCTCCCACATTCCACCTATGGAACACCATGATTTGAGATACTCCTCCACACACCATGGAACACCTTGAGTTGACATATTCCTCTTGGTTTCATTCCATGTCGTGACTTGAGATTATCATCATCGATTCCCCGGGTACCTTGAGTCGAACCATTCCTCAGGTAACTCCTCCAAACCCAATCACTTGGCTCCTATGCCAGGTTCAACCAGAAAGGGCCGCCCTTGCGTAAGTCCCGACACCAACCATTTCTAGGTAACTTCTGCCTAATAGTCCTATCTACAAGACTATAAACTGTAGTACTCCCTATCTAACAAACGATGGGATGCCTCTCGCCCTATACGAGAGATGCCTCATGCTCCAAGCATGAGCCTCCAATAGTCCTATCTACAAGACTATAAACTGTAGCACTCCCTATCTAACAAATGATAGGATGCCTCTCGCTTCTAACGAGAGATGCCTCATTCTCTTATCATGAGATGACAATAGTCCTACCTACATGACTCTAAACTGTAGTATTCTCCCTATCTAACAAATGATAGGATGCCTCTCGCTTCTAACGAGAGATGCCTCATTCTCTTATCATGAGATGACAATAGTCCTACCTACATGACTCTAAACTGTAGTATTCTCCCTATCTAACAAATGATAGGATGCCCAATTCACCAGTGAGTTGGGATGCCCTCATTGCCAGACATGAGGAAGACATTACGGGCAGCTTCCTAGCGTAAGCCCCATTCACCAGTGCTGCTCCTCAGCGGCACTCGGGCAGCTTCTTGCGTAAGCCCCATTCACCAGTGTCCCTCCTTAGTGGCACCCGGGCAGCTTCCTAGCGTAAGCCCCATTCACCAGTGCTGCTCCTCAGCGGCACTCGGGCAGCTTCTTGCGTAAGCCCCATTCACCAGTGTCGCTCCTTAGTGGCACCCGGGCAGCTTCCTAGCGTAAGCTCCATTCACCAGTGCTGCTCCTCAGCGGCACTCGGGCAGCTTCTTGCGTAAGCCCCATTCACCAGTGTCGCTCCTTAGTGGCACCCGGGCAGCTTCCTAGCGTAAGCTCCATTCACCAGTGCTGCTCCTCAGCGGCACTCGGGCAGCTTCTTGCGTAAGCCCCATTCACCAGTGTCGCTCCTTAGTGGCACCCGGGCAGCTTCCTAGCGTAAGCTCCATTCACCAGTGCTGCTCCTCAGCGGCACTCGGGCAGCTTCTTGCGTAAGCCCCATTCACCAGTGTCGCTCCTTAGCGGCACCCGGGCAGCTTCCTAGCGTAAGCCCCATTCACCAGTGCTGCTCCTCAGTGGCACCCGGGCAGCTTCCTAGCGTAAGCCCCATTCACCAGTGCTGCTCCTCAGCGGCACCCGGGCAGCTTCCTAGCGTAAGCCCCATTCACCATTGCCACTCCTTAGTGGCACCCGGGCAGCTTCCTAGCGTAAGCCCCATTCACCGGTGTCACTCCTTAGTGGCACCCGGGCAGCTTCCTAGCGTAAGCCCCATTCACCATTGCCACTCCTTAGTGGCACCCGGGCAGCTTCCTAGCGTAAGCCCCATTCACCATTGCCACTCCTTAGTGGCACCTGGGCAGCTTCCTAGCGTAAGCCCCATTCACCAGTGCCACTCCTTAGTGGCACCCGGGCAGCTTCCTAGCGTAAGCCCCATTCACCATTGCCACTCCTTAGTGGCACCCGGGCAGCTTCCTAGCGTAAGCCCCATTCACCATTGCCACTCCTTAGTGGCACCTGGGCAGCTTCCTAGCGTAAGCCCCATTCACCAGTGCCACTCCTTAGTGGCACCCGGGCATCTTCCTAGCGTAAGCCCCATTCATCAGTGTCGCTCCTTAGTGGCACCCGGGCAGCTTCCTCGCGTAAGCCCCATCCACTGTTGCGACCCCCATCCAGCGGTAAGCCGTTGTGACCCAATCCAGCGGTAAGCCGTTGTGACCCCATGCAGCGGTAAGCCGTTGTGATCCTATGCAGCGGTAAGCCGTTGACATCCCCATCCAGCGGTAAGCCGTTGTGATCCTATGCAGCGGTAAGCCGTTGACATCCCTATCCAGCGGTAAGCCGTTGTGATCCTATGCAGCGGTAAGCCGTTGACATCCCCATCCAGCGGTAAGCCGTTGTGATCCTATGCAGCGGTAAGCCGTTGACATCCCCATCCAGCGGTAAGCCGTTGTGACCCCATGCAGCGGTAAGCCGTTGACATCCCCATCCAGCGGTAAGCCGTTGTGATCCTATGCAGCGGTAAGCCGTTGACATCCCCATCCAGCGGTAAGCCGTTGTGATCCTATGCAGCGGTAAGCCGTTGACATCCCCATCCAGCGGTAAGCCGTTGTGACCCAATCCAGCGGTAAGCCGTTGTGACCCCATTTAGCGGTAAGCCGTTCTGGGCCTCCATCCTGGAGTAAGTCCCAACACCATGGGCCGCTCAACGCGTAAGCCCCTCTTCGCTTCTCACGGACGCACCCTTCGCGACGTGATCGTCAGGTCCTTGCAACCTCTTGTTTCTCACACCGAGCATGACTCACGTGGGCTTAGAGTGAGCACCGACCCTGGCCAAACCACCTGAACTACGAGGTCTTTGATCCATGTCAAGGCATGGTACGTAGGAAGCCTCCACGAGGTTCAAGCCCAACAATAGTGGACCAAGGTCTACTCACCACCTGAACTACGAGGTCTTTGATCCATGTCAAGGCATGGTACGTAGGAAGCCTCTATGAGGTTCAAGCCCACCCGTCTTTCACGTCGGGTTTCACCTACGTCCAGCACGACGTTAAACTGCACCCCGGTCCAGTGGTAAGCCATTGCGACCCACCATCTGAACTACGAGGTCTTTGATCCATGTCAAGGCATGGTACGTAGGAAGCCTCCACGAGGTTCAAGCCCACCATCGGTGGACCAAGGTCTACTTTCATCTGAACTACGAGGTCTTTGATCCATGTCAAGACATGGTACGTAGGAAGCCTCTATGAGGTTCAAGCCCACCCGTCTTTCACGTCGGGTTTCACCCCCGTCCAGCACGACGTTAAACTGCACCCCGGTCTAGTGGTAAGCCATTGCGACCCACCATCTGAACTACGAGGTCTTTGATCCATGTCAAGGCATGGTACGTAGGAAGCCTCCATGAGGTTCAAGCCCACCAACAGTGGACCAAGGTCTGCTTTTACGTCGGTTCACCGGCGAAACCATCTGAACTACGAGGTCTTTGATCCATGTCAAGGCATGGTACGTAGGAAGCCTCCATGAGGTTCAAGCCCACCAACAGTGGACCAAGGTCTGCTTTCACGTCGGTTCACCGGCGAAACCATCTGAACTACGAGGTCTTTTATCCATGTCAAGGCATGGTACGTAGGAAGCCTCCATGAGGTTCAAGCCCACCAACAGTGGACCAAGGTCTACTTTCACGTCGGTTCACCGACACACCCGCCCGTCGCTCTTTCACGTCGGGTCCCATTCCAGTCCAGCGGTAAGCCGTTGTGACCTTTTGAACTACGAGGTCTTTGATCCATGTCAAGGCATGGTACGTAGGAAGCCTCCATGAGGTTCAAGCCCACCATTAGTGGACCAAGTTCTACCCACCATCTGAACTACGAGGTCTTTGATCCATGTCAAGGCATGGTACGTAGGAAGCCTCCATGAGGTTCAAGCCCACCATCAGTGGACCAAGGTCTACTTCCATCTGAACTACGAGGTCTTTGATCCATGTCAAGGCATGGTACGTAGGAAGCCTCCACGAGGTTCAAGCCCACCATCAGTGGACCAAGGTCTACTTCCATTTGAACTACGAGGTCTTTGATCCATGTTAAGGCATGGTACGTAGGAAGCCTCTATGAGGTTCAAGCCCACCATCAGTGGACCAAGGTCTACTCCCCATCTGAACTACGAGGTCTTTGATCCATGTCAAGGCATGGTACGTAGGAAGCCTCCATGAGGTTCAAGCCCACCATTAGTGGACCAAGGTCTACTCCCCATCTGAACTACGAGGTCTTTGATCCATGTCAAGGCATGGTACGTAGGAAGCCTCCATGAGGTTCAAGCCCACCATTAGTGGACCAAGGTCTACTCCCCATCTGAACTACGAGGTCTTTGATCCATGTCAAGGCATGGTACGTAGGAAGCCTCCATGAGGTTCAAGCCCACCATTAGTGGACCAAGGTCTACTCCCCATTTGAACTACGAGGTCTTTGATCCATGTTAAGGCATGGTACGTAGGAAGCCTCTACGAGGTTCAAGCCCACCAATAGTGGACCAAGGTCTACTCCCCACCTGAACTACGAAGTCTTTGATCCATGCCAAGGCATGGTACGTAGGATGCCTTTATGAGGTTCAAGCCCACCAATAGTGGACCAAGGTCTACTTTCACGTCGGTTCACCGACACACCCACCCGTCGCTCTTTCACGTCGGGTCTCATCCCAGTCCAGCGGTAAGCCGTTGTGACCTTCTGAACTACGAAGTCTTTGATCCATGTCAAGGCATGGTACGTAGGAAGCCTCCACGAGGTTCAAGCCCACCCGTCGTTTATTCACGTCAGGGTTCACTTTCGTCCCGCATGACGTTAAACTGTATTCTCCGAACTACGAGGTCTTTGATCCGTGTCAAGGCATGGTACGTAGGAAGCCTCTACGAGGTTCAAGCCCACCACCCATTGGACCAAGGTCCACTTTCACGTCGGCTCACCGACACACCCACCCGTCATTTCACGTCGGGTCCCATCCTGGTCCAGTGGTAAGCCATTGCGATCATCACCCATTTGAACTACGGGGACTTTGATCTGTGTTAAGGCATGGTACGTAGGAAGCCTCCACGAGGTTCAAGCCCACCCATCACCCAATTCACGTCGGTTTACCGGCACCATCCCGAACTACGCGGACTTTGATTCCCTGCCACGGGGATACGTAGGAAGCCTCTTCAAGGCTCAAGCCCAACTTCACCGTCGCCCCCTGCGATGGTCCCATTTCATCCTCCTCCACTTCACTCATCCATCCATCACCCATCCTGATTCTCACCCGGGCCGCCACATCCCGGTGGGATCATGCCATCCACCTCCTCGCTGCTCCTAGCGGCGCATGGGCCGCTTTCCATGTGTAAGCCCCATCATATCTCCGGGTCGCTGTCCTCTGTGTACACCCCGATTCATCTTCCTTTTCCCCTATAGGGAGTGCACCACCTCGGATCCGTCCGCATTGGGCGTTCTGATCCATCGCCTTGGTAAACCTCCCAGGTGTTCCCTCATAGGGATATACCAATCTGGTCCGTCTCTATGGGACGTTCTGATCACCCTCATTCCGTCTCCGCAAGACGTTAAACTCGCGGCCTACCTCGTGATAAACATGAGATGCCTGAGGAAAACCTCGGATGGAACGCCTTTGGTGTAACCGTCTCTGCTAGACGTTAATCTTGCAACATACCCTGTGCTAAACACAGGAAGCTGAGGAAAACCTCAGATGCACGCCTCGGGTTCTGCACCCTTGAGATGCCCTCTTATGAGGAAGAATACAGGTTCCCCTATGTCCACGCACCCAGAGATGCCCCGACATTCCTGATGTTGCCGTTTACTCCGACCGAAGGTCACTACCATGTCAAGACCCTATGGAAAGTCTTGACGGAAGTAGTGTAATTAACCGGCGTCCATGACGATATGGCACCGGGAAGAGTTTCACGAACTACGTATTAAATCTATAAGGGAGACCCGGACTAGGTGACGAGTTCTGAGGAGGAATCCACAGGAGGAAGAACCGACATCCCATCATCCCGTTTCGATCAAGGAGCAGACGTACCTGAACAAGGAACGAATGCCGCCCGCCTTTGGAAAGCGGGAATGCGGGGCAACACAGCCGCCCCTCCTCCGCGGACGGATGCGCGCGCGCCCCGGCGAAAGCGTCGGAAACAACCATCAGTTATCCAAAACCACTTCAAATCATAGTAGTTGTCCACTTTAGTGGCAGTTTTGGGTAACCATCGGAAAAGTTGTTATAGGGGGTTATAACAGCTTCTAAATGAAATTATCACCCTATATAATTACCTAATTTTTTATAGTGAGATAATGATATCATATATATGTGGGCCATAAGATCAAAAAAATTCATCAAATCATAACCCATGAAATGTAATTGGGATCATAAACCGTTCATCATATCATAACATGGGGAAAAGAGAAAGGTCACATAATCAGTTCATCACTGAGTAACCCATATAAAAAAATGGGTTTCATAAGAATTTTCTCATGGTATAACTTGTGTTATAGAAATGGGATTCATAAACAACTTTTCAACATAATCACAAACAATTCAAACAAAGAATAATAATGGTATCCTTAAAACATATCCCTACTATTACATAGGTTACATCAATAGATGAAATCATTGATGGAACATGATTTGGATGGATTATTTAAAACATTTCTTGAGAAAAATATCCTTCCTACATTGAAAATCATTTTTAAAACATTTCCAAAATGTTTTCCTTTTGAAATAATTTATTTTAATTATAAAAAATTTAATAAATATTAATGAAAACAATTTATTTGGAAATAACATTGAAAATTTAAAACGGGGTCCTTAACACATTGAGTGGTTATGATAGTGGTAAATACAGTGCATGTCATTCATGTTAAAACAATAATTCTTTTGAAATTTCTGGTAAAAGAAAAATAGGAACTGTATTAAAATATAATATTATGTTTCACATAAAAAATTTATTAAAAATTAATAAATTGGTAAAATATATTATTAAAAAACATATTCGTGTAATAAAAAAATGTGTATTTTCTTTTAGAAAACATGGTTTGAAAAACTATTTTTAATGGGATAGAAAACTAATGCTAGATTCAATTAACCAAATTTTTGTAATTATTTTATAATTTAACTAGTGTAAAATGATACCATTACATGATGATTTCATGATTAACCAAAGGAAAAAAAATTCCTAATAATTTTTGAGATGTGGATCATAAGAATTTATCATCTTAAACCTAATAATAAACAATATTGGTAATCAATAAGATTATAATATGAAATCATTACCAATTTTGTAACACTAAATCATAAGAGTTAACCGCCTTGTATTAATAATCATTAAATCATAATTATTAGGAAATTTATCAATTCTTAGTTTTTCTGTTATAATTTTATATTATGAGATATATTGGAAAAATTTTCCTATGTATGAGACTCCTTCAACAAAGACTCACTACTAAGGATGAGTCACCATCAGATAGTGAATCACTTCGGAGCATGTCTCACTATGAGAGAAGTATCACCATCACCTTGAGACACCATCAAGAAAAGTGCACAACTGGGTAGTAAAATCAGCCAAGTAATGGGACGAATCACTGTCATCAATGAGTCATTGAGAAGATGGGAATTTGAAAAAACTTGAGTCACTACCATCCTAGAACACCACCAACCTATGTCTCATCGCTAGACATAGACACTGCCTAAATGTGTCCCAATTTTATGACTCGTTGTCATATTCTGAGTCACCTCCAATGTTAGAAACTACTAGTATCACCATTCAATAGAATCACCACTACCCTTCCTTCACTTATTTATTTGTAATTAAATGTTTCTAACAAAGAAAGTATTGAATTTATTGTCGTTGATTATTTTAATGAATGTTCAATAATTGATCGAAAAAAATCATTGTTTTATATTTCAAACATATAGTTTGAGGATAACATAGGACATGAATAATTATCTATTATGTTGATTATATTAAAATATTAATGAAACCCCCTCATATAAGTGATATAGAGTGTGAATAGGTGAACGAAAAGATATAATTGCATGTGTGAATAGAATAAAATATCTATGAATTTTACCATACAAAAATAATTATTTCCTATGATTAAATTTAGAAAAATTGAATCCCATTGAAAATCTATAAAACCTACTACAGACTCACAAGAAGGATTTTGTGACACTCTTTTCTACAAAAAGATTTAAAACTCTGCTCGAACTACATTTCAAACTACATTCGAGAGTCACAAGATAGAGGGAATATCAAACATAGAAACATTATCTCTCTACTGTTCATACTTTATCTATTCATTAATTTATATTTATATTATAGGAAATGTTTTCATACTCTGTTTTATAAAAGAAACATTGCATGCAAATTTAAACTATAAGATACATAGATATCTTCTCAACAACTTTTACTCTTGTTTCTCGCGTGTTGTTGTAGAGGTCTAGTTGTCACAATCTATTTTTTTATAATCCCATGAATATTGAAGAAGAGGTTCTCTGTGTCCTAGAAAATTGAAATATTGTTATAGAACATGATCCACATAGTGGATCAAAATTTTATTTTATTTAAAAATTTTGGTATTAGGTGATTTCCAAGTTGAGAGGACTAAGTCTCATCTTGAGACTGAACCTCTTGAATTTAAATTATTCTTTGTGTTTTTTAAATTAATTATTTTCATTAAACTCTATTTGTTTTAAACTGAAAAAAATACATTGATAGTTAGTTTTAATTACTATTTATATAAGGATCTGATTTTCTAATTTCATTTAAAAGGTTAAATTAATATTTTATATTTTTTTTAACTCAGACATAATCAATATTTGAGAATTATTTTAAATGTCTATTTCTTATATAAAACTGTTATTTTTAATAACTGTGTTATTTTATTTAAATTGAGGAATTTTATTTAAATCCATTTTTAATTGAAATTTCTATTGGGAACTCAAATCACACCCCTCGTAAGATACTCACTCTGAAAAACAATTTTTATCAAAGGATTATGATTTGGTATAAAGGTTTCCAAACATTTAAACAATGATTCTAAATATTATTTAAGTATAAAAAATTTATATTAGTTGTAAAGTTAGTTCCTTAAAAGGATAATATTCTATATGGTTCTACTACAAATGGTCCTCCCATTTTCAATGGTAGTATTTATGCTTAGTGAAATATCAAAATGAAAATGCATATAGAGAGTATGGGTTTTGAGATTTGGTCTTCCATTAAAGATAAGTATGAGTTCCCTCAAAATCCTATAAAATATTGGTATGATGATACAAAGAATTCCTATAATAATAATAATAAATCTATGGATTCTCTTTAATATTATTTCTGAGATTACGAATTTTATAGAATTTCTTTATTGTAAAACATCTTTTGAAATTTTTGATACACTAACTGTTTCTAAAAGAGGGATCAACTAATGATAAGGAGATGAGATTATATACATATACTATTAAAGGTGATACTTTAAAGATGATTCTAGGTGAATTAATTTTTCATATGTATCACAGTTTTAATAAAATTTTGAAAAATTAAAGCTTGCTGGGAAATCCTATATCTGACGAATACCAAATCAAGAGATTTTTAAGATGAATTGTAGAAATATAGAGAGCCACAAATTTTCAATTAGACTGTCATGTGACAATATAAAAATTCCAGTCAAAGAGATGATAGGTAAATTGATGATGTATGAAGAATAACTGAAATTCAATTGAGAAGTAAAATTTAGTAGCCTTCAAATCAACTACATCAAAGTTGATAGAAAAAGAAAACATCGAAATGGAATTTTCAAGTGATAGTGAGTCACCTCCAGATAGTGTTGAGGTGATCGCTCATCTGGCCAGAAGACCTAAGAAGTTTTATCATAATAAGAAAATTTTCATGAATACCCATTATAAAGTAATGTATGATACTAAAGGAAATTGGAAAACATGTTGTAAAAATAATGAGAATGATATTACCTGTAATGAATGAAAAAGAAAAATACATGACAAGCAATATTATCCAAAAATTAAATAAAAAAATATATATGGTTAAAAGGACCCAAATGTTTAGAATGTAATGGAAGAAAAAATGGATTTCCTATGAGGATAGATGTAGGGATTCAGATTCTACTCCAAAACAAAATTCAGATCAATCAACATGCTATTTATGAATAATGTCTATGAGGTACCTATTGTTTCTAATATTTTTCATGTACTTAATGATAATAATTCTATGAATAAACTTAACGAGGATGAGATATCTCCAAAATAAATTTTTGAATATGGAATAATGCAAGAAGAAACCTTTAATGAAAATAATGATAAATATAATGCTATGAAAATTCAACATGTTTCATCTTCCAATCTTGAATCAGATTTATCTATTGAGAAAGAAAAATACATAGTTGTTAAATTAGAATGCTGAAAAAAATTTACAATGAGAAACAAAAGGAGGGCTTATAAAGGTTTACCAATGGTATAGAAACTATTGCCCATATTATAGGAAATATAGTTACTCCAAAGTATATTATAGGTATAGGATACCAACATGGACCAAGAAGATTAGTTAAGAGGTCATTCAATCGAAAATAAGAAATCATTGCTTCTAGTTATTATTTAGTAGGACCATATAATTTTTTCATATCAATAATTTCCCAAACAATTTATAAGATATAATTTTGAAAAATTTGGGTTCTTAAAGTCGTGATTACAAACACTTCTAGACCCAGGAAAATATACGTACCAAAATCAATTTTTGTATAAATTTTGTTTTATAGGAACATTTATTTATGAACTCCAAGAAAATAATATGGTACTTGGAAAGAGGATTATCAAGGAATACTGAAGGAAACTATTCTATCTTCAAGACTCTAATAGAGGTGGATGGTTGTTATGTCACCATTGGTGATAAATTCTAAAGATAAAATCATCAACCATGGCTAAATTGGTAACAATAATTCTATTTTAATTTCCAAATTATTTTTTGTTAATGGTTTAAATTATAACTTCATTCACATCTAACAATTTTGTGTTGATGGTTTCAATGTCAAATTTGATAAAATACTTGTAATTTTTTTTATTCAAATGATGATTTAATTTTTATTGGCTTAAGGAATGAAAAATTTCATGCTTTTGGTCTTAATTCATTAATTTATGAAAATGTTTCTTACCTTAGTGTTTTCAATAAATAATTTTATATTTGGAAAAGGATATTACTCCATTGAAATATTCACTCACTTAGGAATCTTACTAGGAATGATTTAGTCTGGGATCTACCCAAACTGGAGTTCCCAAACATCAATGTCTGCAACCCATTTCAAAAGGGAAACATCACATGATTTATTTTAAATCATCGAAAGAAGTTTCAAATTATCAACCTGTTGAGTTAGAAAATATGGATTTATTTGGAATGTCTATAGTATATAGTTTAATGGGGAGCACTATATTTATGTACTAGTACAATAATTTTATTAGTATACATGGGTGTTCATTGTAGCTCAAAAATGTAAATCATGTTCTTAATTCACCAAGTATGGTATAACTGTAGAAAACATAAGTTTAATTATAATTAAAACCCTCATAAATTTTCATGGACATGAGTTTGAAAATAAAAACATTGAATCCTTTTTCTCACAAAATGGGTATAGTCATAACTTCTCTACTCCTCAGACCCCTTGGAAATATGGAGTTAATGAAGGAATGAATATAACACTTCAAGAGATAGATTAGAAAATTCTAAGTGAGTGTGATTTTCTTATTTAGTTTTGGGAAGAGGAGTTGAATACAACTTACTACATAATCAAAAGAGTTTTAATTAAAACTATATTAAAAAATACCCCATATGAGATTTTTAATAACAGAAATCCTAAGGTTAATTACATTAATGTTTTTGATAAAAATTATCTATTCTTAACACATATGGTAATCTGGATAAATTCACCTCTAAGAGTGATGAGTGGAATTTCCTTGGTTATTCAATTACCAGTAAATCCTTATAGGGACTTCAATAAAATAAATATGATTATGGGAGAGTCTATTCATATAAAATTTTATCAGACATATCCATATGATCTTAAGACCTCTTTCGAAAACCTTGAGGATGATTTATCAACATTTAAATTAAATTCCAAACCTACAGATTCTACTAGAAAACAGTTAGAAAAATCATCTAGTTCGGATGAATTCTAACAAATTTGCAACCTGAACTAGTAGAAGAAAATGAAGTGAACAAACCTAATTTTTATAGGGTTATTAGGACCCTTATAAACCATCCTATAGATGCTATAGTAGGAGACCAAGAATTAGGTACATTTATCTGAGATTCTCTATGAAATCATGTTGAACATCAAGTTGTTTTGTCTCATATTGGTCCAATCAAAATCAATGGTGCCATCAATGATGAATTTTGGGTAATGGCTATTCAAGAATAATTAAATAAATTTAAAATAAAAAAAGTATGGGTATATGTTGATAGACCCAAGGAAACCATGAATATAGGCACTAAATGGGTGTTTAGAAATAATATTTTTGAATCATGAACTATTGTATGAATCAATGCTATACTAGTTTCACAAGGATATTGTCAAGAAAAATGAATATAGTATGAAGATATATTTTCACTATAAGTAATACATGGATCCAATAGAATACTAGTAGCATATACATCTCATATATATTTCAAAATTTATCAAATAGTTGTCAAGTGTGCTTTCTTAAATGGGAATATAGTTGAGGACCTTTTTGTTAAACAACCCCCTATTTTTTTAAATTGTGATTTTCCAAATATGGTTTTCAAAATTTTAAAAAGATTTATATGGTTTCAAACATTTTTCTAGATCATGGTCTGATGAAATCATCTCTTTTCTTATCTTATTACAAAAGGATTTTCAAAAAGTATATCTGATCATTCCCTTATTATAAAATTAATTGAAAAAGATGATTTAGTTGTAAGAATATATATACATATATATATATATCTGTGTGTGTGTGGGTGATATTATTTTTGTATCTTCATGAAATTTCTTATGTACTGATGTTCTAAAATGACGAAAAATGAATTTTAAAAGAGTTTAATGGGTGAAATAAAATTATTTATTTCTTTTCATATCATTAAAAACAATGATGAAATTATTTCAAATCAATGTAATATAATAACGACCTATTTAAATGTTTTTACATGGATAATACTAAGAGTAGTCATACTCCTATGATCACCACCTATAAACTGGATCTTGATGAAGCTTGGAAACTGGTGGATCAAACCAGATACAAAGGTATGATTAGAAGTCTTCTTTACCTTACTGCTCACTAACTGGAAATTTTGTTTAGTTTGTGTATGTGTGATCATTTTCAATAAAATAAAAAGGAGTCACACTGGGTTTCTATAAAATAATTTTAATACACATCAAATATACTACAAATTTATGATTTTTTTACCTAATTGGGAAAAGAATTTGACTTAGTTTGTTATTTTGATACTAATTTTGGTGGATCTAAGTTATATAGGAAATGAAACTCTATAATATCTCACTTTTTAGACAATTATCTTGTTTCATGGTGTATATGAAAAAAAAATTTGTTTAACTTTCTACTACCAAAGATAAATACAAAGTTGCAGGTAGCAATTGTGCACATGTTTTATGGAAGAAATTCACATTACTGGACTAAGGATATCAATTCTAATATGCCCTGATAAACTATGATAATGCAAGTGCTATATATAGTTCAAATATTCCTATATCACTTTATATAACAAAGAATATTTTGATATAAGAAATCACTTTTTGAGAGATCATATTCTAAAGAGTGATATAAATCTAGAATAAAATTGTAAAAAACAATCATCTTGATGATATATTCGCTAATACATTTAATTCTGGGAGAATGAATTACATCACATATGAATTAGGTAGATCATTTTGGTTATGTTTAATTTTCTGGGACTCACTGTTGTGAATGTCTCACCATTGTGAATGTTTCACCAGTGAGAATGTCTCACCACTATTAATGTCTATCCATTGGGAATTTACCACCATTAGAATTATCACCATTGGAATTATCAACATTTTACATCTCCTAGATGGTTTGTATCATCATTAGAATTTTTCATTACTTTTTAAAAGATCAATTCTTTGTTTTGAACCAACTATTTTTAAATTCTTCATGGTATTTTTTCATTTCATGTTTTATTTTAATTTTGAATTTTCCCAGTTTCCTGATTTTGATTTTTTGAATCCTTAAAAATATCAAATTATAATCATGGAATGTTGTTTAGTTACAAAGAACACTCTTTCTTCACACCATTTTCTCTCTCTCATAGTAAAAATATTTTTCTCCTGACCATTCTACCTTCCTTTCACCTTTGACCGAGTGAACCATGATGTCATTCATGTCCGTAGTAATGTGAACCTCAGAGTCTTATCTAGAAAATTCACATTCGAAAAAGAAGAGAAAAGGGAAACCTAGTAGTCTTTCTACTATAAAGAAATTAAATCATGAGCTACAAAAGCGTACTGTTGTACCTGATAAAATAAGATCAAGTAGAGTTGCTGCATTCATGTCGATCTTTGGTGCTTCATGTTCGTAGAGATCAAGTATTGTTGGGGTGGATCTCTTTATATAATATGACATTATACCCTAAGATAGTATATCAGTTCTTTCAACATGTTGAGTATTCTTTTGAAGAAAATGAAGATTGGGTAATAACAATGATTAATGGACACAAATTTTTATTTCTTCAAGACAGTGGTCTGAGTGTTTAAAAGTTCTACATGAGGGTATTGAAAACGATTGTTAAGGAATGATTCTAGATGATGTTAATGATTTAATCTATGAAGATTACCTTTCTGAGTTAACTCCAGATAAAACAATTAAAAGGACGATTTCCTTTGAAGAAGATGGGACATGAAGATTTCTCTTCAAATTTATCCATCACTTGCTCTTCCCAAGGTAGGGTTTTTTTTCTACATATGATATTTGGACATGTATTTTTCATGTCTTATGAAAATAGGATAGAAGGTAAACCATTACAGATATCTCATTCATCATTTTTTTGAAATGACCAAGCCAACCTCAAGATCAAATTCATTAATCTACCAAATGTTGAATTATGTTATGTTGGATAAAAGTGGTTTGTTGATGAAAATAAAGAATATATAGAGGATTCTAGTGTTTTTTGTATCAAAATGATAATTTTTAAAAGCACAGAGATTAGTTGTAACCCTTGGAAAAGGAAATCGGTAAGTGATAATGAAAATATTTATGATGAGTTTAATCATGTAATCCATGCTTCCAAACCAATGGATCTTATTGACCATGGTCTAATGCCTGATGAACTTTTTGAGTACTCTAATAGTGATTAGGGAGAAGAGGATGCTACCGATAGATAAGAAGATGAGAAATGATTTTATATACATTAGGGATGTGACCCTAACCTATATACTAACTACCTTATTATATATTTTGGATCTTTTAGCCCACCAAATTATCTCCCTAAAAGATAAAATTTGTAAAAATTGATGAGGAAGAGACTGATGTCTCTAGAGAATATCATTTCAAAATTATTTCCTGATATAATAATGATAATGGTGATGGTGTATATGAAGAAAGGATTGGAAAAAGGAATTGGAGATGAAAATGAGGATGCTAATGGATATGATGATGATAAAGGATCAAATCCAGATGATTTTAATGGGAAAATTAGAAGAGAGGATGTTGAGATTTTGTTATATCTTTTTACTTCTTTGGGTGGTTTTATTTCTATATCATATGAGAGGGTTAGATTTGTAGGTGAGCTAGATCTGACTACTATAGAATAAAGAGATGCATTTATTGAAGGGTTGTAACCCCCTTGTTTAGGAAGTCATCAAGTGGTTTATGCTACTGTTGATGGAATCTATGTGTCTATTGTTGATTATAGAAGTGATTTGGATCAACTTTTTTTTGGATAAATGAGAATTATTGATATTGTTTTATAGTATGTGGATGAACAGATGGATGTTTTGCATGTATAAAATATTATTGATGAACAATGATCTATTGGGACCCTTATAGTAGAGGACCGTCCTATTTTGTTTTATATTTGTAGATGTGGATACAGATTCTAATCCTTTAGTGTTTAAGCTTCCTACTAAGCCTTTAGAAAACTAGATTGACCCTATGTTATAGAAATGATGTTTTTTTCTTTGAAGATTACCATGAAATAGAGAATATTCTATTCAATCATAAAGAGATCCCCAAGACTGAACTATAAATCATATTGATGTTGTTGGTTTATTAGAAATATTTTCTTCTGTGAGAGAAGTTGAACCTTCTGTCCAGCCTATTTCTATTAATATTTTCACCAAGAGTGACATGGATGAGTTCAACAGAAACAAGGTTTTGAGATTTTGGTAGGATTTGGAAAACTCAAAAACCACTTATTACTAATGACGGTGAACATTATTCTAGATACGTATTTGAGTTGGTGATTCTATATATTCAACTAAAGAAGATTCACCATATTCAGGGTGTGGAAATCAGAAATAAAATAATTTCCTATGATTGGGAGTCTTTAAGATCTATTGTGGAGAGAATAAGCCCTAATGTTCCGGATCTTTTGGATGGTAACCCTAATATTCATATTTTGACGTCCGAGTTCTCGGAAACCTCTTCGTCGCTGAATCTCACTCTCGTTGCTCACTTCAGACAAAGGAGACCTTCCGTCGATGCGTTCGACCAGTTTGTCTTCTCCACATGGGATCTTAAAGAAAGGTCAACTGTCAGGCTGTTGGATAGACAACATATTATTATCCACTTTGAGATAGAATAGGATCTCATTACAGCTCTGTCAAGAGTGCCTCACAACAGAAATGGTATTTGGTTTTTTCTTCTTCGTTGGTCGTTTGATTTTCATATGAAACAAGATTCACCCTCGGCTGCGGTTTGGTTCAGTTTCCCTAACCTCCACTTACCTTTTCAAAATCCATCTATTATAATAATGTTGGGTAATATTGTGGGTACATTCTTATGTGCAGATAGCCGCACTGAAGTGGTGTTCCATCCAATTAACCCTCGTGTATGCGTTGAGGTTGATGATTCTAGAATTCCGTTTGAGTTTGTGTGGATTACAATCGGCGAGGAATATAGGTGTAAACAAAAGGTTGTTTATGAGAACTGGTATGATTTTTTCTCAACATGAAACTGTTTTGGGCATCTTACGTGGAGTTTCCGAAGAGTATCATCATCTCAGGTGTTGTACTCTGGGCATCGGGAGTATCAGGCTCCAGTTATGAGGGAGGATACTATAGGGATCATCCTGGTGACACATCTGATGGAAGGTCCGGAGATGAGGATTAATATTATGGAGGGGATCAATTGAGGTTCCCAATCACTGGGTACATTGGTTCAACAGCTCGCCTAAGGGGATGGAATGGAGCCCAATAGTCATGGTGATATCACATCCTTGACGGATGTCATGGAAACTCAAAGAATTCTGGAGGCTCTGGATGCGAGCAAGAGACAGAGGCAAGATAATCGTAATACTAGGAGTGATCAAATGACTGGTTCCACATCCAGTGGGGCGACTTTGAGGGATCATCATTTGGGTGATGCCTGGGTTACGAGGGATCAAAGGGTGGAATGTAAAAGAGGTGACTCGACAATGACTCTTGGAAGGAATGGGAGGAAACAGGATAGTGGGGGATCGGGTGTTGCTTCTGCGGTTATTCATCATTTGAGTAACAGATTCCTGGGTCTTGCTGAGGAGGGTATGGATGCTATTGCAACAGAGAAGGGTGAATCCCTAGAGACCAGTATGCGGGATTTTGCAGGAGGGGAAGCTGATCGTGAGGCTTCTTATGAGGTTTTGGGAGATCCTATTGTGGATAATACAGCTTGCCAACAGGGTAAACTGACTTACTTAGGAAATGTCCTAGAAGGGAAAGGAACATGAGTAGTTAAGTATGATGGTGTCACGGGAATTTACCTGTGTGATATTGACTGCAACACACCTGATCAGAGGAGATGAAGAGATGAGAAGGGAAAGGATTTAACTTCGGACAACATTCTTGGGAGGAAGGGGATGCTATCCAGCTGCGACAAGAAGAATAGAGGTGATATGATCGCTCATTCCTTCAGCGACATAGTGTCGGGTGGAGAGAAAATCAAAATTGATGATGGAGGAGCGGATTCTGCTACTCCAAAAAGAAAAAGCAGGAAGGATTAATCCTATCTAACTTGACCTCTATGCAGCAGAGCATCCTTTAAATATGACCATGGGGTATCTCTAGCTTTCAAGAAAGGCAGCTTGTCCAAGAAAGAAGGTTCCGGGCGAATCACGCTGGATGATGTGAGGTGGGACTACGATGGTGATTTCATGAGGTGTTTAAATCCAGATTCTAAATGGGGAACGTCCACTGCGGAGGGGAGTTCATGCGCTGGTGGAGATGACGGGTATGGTAACTATGATTTTATGTTTTTTTTTGACTGCTTGTGTGTCTGTTTGTTTGTTAATCTTTGGAGGGGACTTGTTTGTGCTTTTTGGGTTTGTTGTGACTCTGGGTTTCTCACTTTTCCTAAATGTTTTTTAAATAATAAAAAAACATTCCAGTATTGTGGAGAGAATACAATCTATTTTTTCAACCAGTAAGGATTTTTTTTGGAGATATTGGAAAATCTTACTTATGTAGCATCTTGTTCTACTATTACTCCTCTTATCTTTGATTTTGGGTTGCTCGTGTCTATTGGAAGAGAAGATCTTAGAGCTTCTTCAGCTAATTTTTCAAGTGATTCTACTTCCTAGCCTCAAGATCCCTTAAGAATAATAATGTATAACATTGATCATGTTCTAAAGATTATTACAGAATAAGATAAGAACATGAAGTTTGACCGAGAGACTATAACCAAGACAATAAATTCATATAAATTGAAGATATATACAAGGAAATACATGGATTTCAATATCATGTTTCTAGAAAATAATTTGAGGATGCCTCTGATGACATGAGAATTCAAGGAATAAGTAAACCAGTTGAATGTATTGTCTCCCCTATTAATGTTATTTATGAAAGAGAAGAAATGATTATTAAATGAAATAGAGTGAGTTGGAAATATTATAATTTAATTCTTACACATTATGAAACCATTTCTTCATTTTCATAGTATAGTTATTATATCTCATGAAGGTATTCTAGTAACGGTCAATTTTACACCTCATGAATAGTACAACCTTTGGCCTAGAGTGGAAAAAGATTTGAATTCACCATTTCCATCCATATAATATCCTTCTTCCTTATCTCATAAATAATATGTTAATCACCTCATACATATATTCATCAAAGAACCTCATTCTCTACAAGATGTTTATGTTGTTGAATCTACTAAAACCCCAGTCTTAGTTGCTTTTGTTGCCGGGAATTCTACCTCTGCCTAGGACAAGGTAAAAACTCCTTTGTTTCTTCCAACCTAACCTGATCATCTTTGATCATTGGACTTTTTGTTTTTTATGGTTATTTGTTTGTTGTGTGCCTTTTTCTTGGCACTTTTTCATTATACCCTCAATTACACGATCAATGTAAATTATCTAATTATTGTTTTTTTGTTCATTTATATTATTTTTTTTCTCTTGACGTTCTTATTTTCATCATATTAAATTACTATTATTATGTTATTGTATAATTTTTTTAATCCCAAAAGGTGGATAACTATATTATGTAAATTATTTCTTGATTAATTTTATTTATAGATATATCACCATATATTTTTTTACCTTCTTTTGATACAATGTGATATTTTTAATTCATTATTTTCCTTTGATACCTTACTACTTTATGTCAATTCATTCTCCTTTGATACTATGTGTTTTTATTTCTTTCATCCATACTTTATTTTTTTGTACTATCTATCTGAACAATCATAATTTACTTTTGATTACATAAATAGAAAATTCAATTATTTTTTATCATCAAAATGGGAGAGATATTTCAACTACTTGTTTTAATTATAATAAAATCATAATTATTATTATGTTAATGAGTTTCATGTTGTTTTTAGAATTTTATATTATGAGCTATATTAGAAATTTTGACTAAGTATGAGACACCTCCAACAAAGACCCACCACCAAAGATGAGTCACTATTAGACAATTACTCACCACCAAGAAGGTCTCACCTCTAAAAAAGTCTCATTATCACCTTGAGAAACTATCATGATAGACTCGCCATGGGGATGTAAAATCTGCTATGTACTTGTATTAATCATCATTAAAAATGATTCACCATTGAGAGGGGAATATGAAAAATTATGAGTCACTGCCAGACTTACATACCACCAACCTATGTCTCATTTCCAGACTTAGATACCACTAGAATGTGAACTTTTTCAAATGACTCGCCTCTAGATTCTGAGTCACCAACAAAGTTAGACACTTCAAGTGTCACCATTCATAATACTCATATCCACTGTTACTTCACTTATATATAATTAATTAAATGTTTTTAACATATTCAATACCAAATTTAATGAAATTGATTAATTTAATGATTTTTCATTAATTGATCGATATAATGTATTGATGTATGTGTCAGACTTCTAGTATAATGAGAATAGGGGATACAATTTATTATCTCCACTATTGTTGATATTAAAAGATGAAGCAAACTCCCTCTTTCAAGTGAGATAGAGTGAGAAGTGCTAGATAAAAATATATACACAAACATGTTAAGAGATTCGAGTAGAAATGAATATTTCAATACAGGAAGAAGTATTTATTATGATTAATTGTAGAAAAATAAAATACCATTGACCATATCGATAACTTCCTACACAATCACAAGAAGGAGTTTCTGACACTCTATTCCGCAATAATATTCTAAAACATTACTTAAGCTACATTTCAAACAAGATTCATGAGTTACATGGTGTAGAGAGTATTAGATTGGGAAACATTATATATCAACACTTTTAACTTTCTCTTTTTTTTATTTATATTTAAATTATAAATAGTGGGTGCATAATATATTTTATAAAACACACACAATCTGCTACTTTAAACTGGAAGGCACATATATATCTTCTCCACACCATTTACTATTATTTCCCATGTGTTGTGTTAGACTCCCAGTTGTGACCTTTTGTATTTATATACTCCCATGAAAATAGTGGAAGAGGTCTTGTGCGTCTTAGATAGTTGATATACTATTCTAGAACCTGATCCAGGTGGTGGATCAAAAGACAGATTTATATTATCTTTTTGGAAATAGGTGATTGCCAACTTGAGAGAACTAAGTATCATCATGAGACCGAACTACATAAATTCAAAATCTATTATGTGTTTTGTTTCAAATTATTTTATTTATTTAAACTGTATCAATTTTAAAATGGAAAACAGAATAACTACTTTGATAGTTAATTTTAATTAGTATTTATATAAGGATTTTATTTAGTAAATTGATATGAATGGACAAATTAATATTGTATATTGTTTTTAACCAAGACCTAATCAATATTTGACAATTACAATAAAGGTTCATGTCTAAAATAAAACTAATGTTTTAACTAACTAGGATATTTTATTTAAATTTGGGTATTATATTTCAATCCTTTTTAACATAAATGTTTATTGTCTACTCAATTCACCCCCTCTTGGGATAGTCACTCTGAAAAACAATAATCCTCATCAAATAGGGACATAAACTGAAACTAAAATATAGTTAGAATAAATAAATTAATGATTATACATATCAAGGGTATGAATATAAACCTTTTGAAATAATATAGGTGCGTAACATAATGTATATATCAGAAAAGGAAAATTTAGAAAATAATCTCATACCACTTTTATAAAAAATTTTATGTAAACCCAATTATGTATAGACCCTTAAATGTATATAAAAATAAAAATATTTATTATAAAATAATCATAAAATACATTCATGGGATTTATACACACAAAATAAAATAAATAGATAGTGAACATGGATTGTGGCTCACAAAAATTAAAAGTGTAAAAAAAAACCATTACCCTAAGTCTTGACTTCTATCATAATTGTTCAATACTATTATATAATAAATATATATTTATTATAAATATATTAAATAATAATATTCATATATATAATACCATATATTAATTTCTTATGACCTTTTATTATCAATTAATTCACAATTCCAAGTCAATGTTACGTTTCTGGTAATAACCACTTTGTTTTCTATATGTGTTTTGATTTCTTGAATTTTATGTCTTATTACATTGATCATGGTTCCATAATATCCAAAATCATAACAATAATATAAATATAATATATAATCAATATTTATTTATTTATTTTAATCTATAAAATTTAGATATAGAAAATGAAGTACATAGTTCATGGAGACAGAATGTTGTACATATATATGAATTTAATTTACATTTTCTTTTCATACTGGAAGAAAGAAATGTAATTGATATATATTATCCTTCCAAAATAATTTTTATTATGTATATATCATAATGTTTTATTAAACTCATTTTCAATATAGTCCATGTAAAGCCTGAAGGAATCACATAGCTTCACGAGGCTGTAGTTCATTGTACACATGAGGAATGTTATCATATTCCCAAAAATTGTAAATTATGAATGTATGTAGGATATAAAAAATTTAATAAGCATAATAACATCAAAAATATATTATTTTAATAATAAATCCATAATTATATTTAATGTTATAGGGGATAATGGATAAAAGAATGACATATGTTTATGAGGCAGCAATATTCCGTACACATGAATGATGATTTCATAACCCATTTGATGGAAGTGGAGATTATTTTAGGTTATTAACTAAACATAAAAACATATTAGTATATTAAATATAACTAGGACACTATATAATAATTTTATGATAAATATTTATGAGGTGGAGGAAGAAATAAAACAAAAATGATTGTTGATGAATGTTACCTCTTCTTCACATATCCTCCATAAGTTTGTCCCAAAGACTTCCTAGGTTGTATTTTTTTCCAAAATAAGGATTATAATATTAAGTGAAGAGAATTTCATAATTAAATTTGGATGGTTATTGATGATCCAAATGGATTGAAAGGTTTCAAAAAGTCTGGATAGTTGGAGGCCTTTTATAGTTGAGGAAGAGTTACATTTTTTAAAATACTCAAAAGTATTCACTATTTGATGTTCAATCATACCTCATGTGGCTCAACAATAAATTATTAATGGGTTTTAGGTACTATATGGTCAATCAAAACCTCAAAAATTTAAAAACATACATGTTTTAAACATGTTTTGATAAACTTATATGTTTCCTTATTTTAACCATTTTGGTTATTCACAATGGAAACTAGTCATTTTAACCTAGTAAATTTATCCTCTAAGACTAAATTAAAATTAGACTTATTAGATAATTTGGAACCAATGATTAAAAATCTAAAATACAATTTTTTTAATAAAAATATCATTTTTCTTGAAAATTAATATTAACATAGGTGCATTTAATGTTCAAAAACACGGTTTTATCCTTAGCCGAGCTAATAGAGTTTTTACTATTTATCAGTACATATAGTAATTATAAAATAAATATTGGTCTATTAATGGAACATGGTTGATATTTAATATCATTTACAAAAATAATGATAGAATATAAGATTTTTAGTAATATTTTATTGTTTCATACAATATAATTTATTTTAAAAACATTAATTTCAATTTGGACATTATTCATTTAAATTAAATTTAAAACAAAATATCAATACAAATATGGAATTAAAATATATTATCTTCACACCTATGTAATAATATATATTCAACTAAAAAATAATGGAACATAATAATTCATTGAATTTCCTTCACTCGTAATATTTTTAGTACCATTTCATTTATTTATTTATTAACTAAATAATTATATCATTTGTGTTTCATAAGCATATAAAGTAATTATTTCACCTCGAAAAAAATTATCATGATAAAAAATAAAGTAAAATTTCATAATATTATTTATTACTAAACATATTTTTTTTTCCAATCCCAAAGAATTATAGATAACAAAAGTAAGAAAAGTTCATTTTTTGTCATTTCCTTTACTTAACATATTATTTAGCTGACATTCGAAGAAAAGTGTCCCAAAAACTCTTAAAATTATATCATATGGTCATACGGGTTTACATATGGCCATAAAATTGGCGTCAGAAAAATATTTAGTTCATTTTAGACCTTATATTTTTAATTTAACTTATAATTGACCCGTTTTTACTTTTACTACGCTAATTACTTTTTATTGTATTCACTAATCATTTTGGTATAAAATTAAGTTGAACTTATTTGATAACATAAATTATTCTTATTCTAAATATGAAATCCATTTATCTTAATTCTATTAATATAAGTAGAAAATATTTTATTTGAAAATAATCCCACAAATAAGATATGAAAGTGGGTTTTTAAGAGCAAAAGTTCAGAAGTGGACAATGTTTTTATATCAAACTTTTATATAAAAATGATAAAAATAACCTAAATTAGATTAGTTAATAAATTATAAAACTAATATTAATTTAAATTAAATTCAAAATATAATTTATCTTTATAAATAAATTAAATGAAAATCTAGTTTTCTATTAAAATTTAGTATTCCTTACTATTCATCTAAAAATGGAACATTTTAGAAAAAACAAAAAATTCACCCTAATATAATTTTTTAATTATGATTTAAAAAATTTAGTTTATTTATCAAATTATGTTTATAAATTTTTTATAATTTTCCTTTAAAATAACTATACTAGAAAAAGGGGAGAAAAATACTTTTTATAAAAACACAGTTTTAATAATGAAATTGAATTTATTCATATTTATTGTCTTGAAAATACATATGATTAATGTAAAAAAGATGATTTAATATATATAATATATATAATAATTATCTAAAAGTTGTTTTTATAATTTATTTTTTTGAAATACATTTGTTTCCATAAATAAATTCACAGAAAAAGTGTTCCTTTATATTCATTTTTAAATAACTTTTCACTAAATAATTCATTTTAAATACAAGTTTAAACCACATTTTCAAAATTTAGTTAGAAACATTCCTACCTTCCATTACAATTGTGAGGTGAATAAAACTATATTTAATAGAAAATTAATAATATCTCACATTTTCTAACCTATTTTGAATTTTATATATAATAGAAGACAAATTCATTATTACATGTAGGGAAAAATATCTAAAAGAATAAATTAATTTGTAAAACATATTTCACAAAATATAGAGGTGTTACACTGATTATCTGCTTAAATATTTGTTCTTCACTGAGCAACCATAATTTTTTTGTGTATAAATATAATTTTCTACTCTATTTCCTTATTTATCCCTTGTCCCAATATCTTTCTATGCTTAATTTCATCATAAAACATTAGATTTCTATACTTATTCCCATATAGGTATTTATAAGGAGTCATATGAAAGCCTGAGTGAAATATATTGTAATAATAAAACTCTACTAGAAGATGGTGTTGATCCCAACAACAATTTAAATCCAATGAAAAATACCTTATCTTATCCTTTAGGGTTTGAATAGTTCTCTCAGACTAACCATCTATCTATAAATGATATGTAGAGCTGATACTCAACTCTAAATCATGTTTTTGCTGAAGAAAAAACCCTAACATTGAGGTAAGCCTTATATCCTGCTCATATATAATAGAATATGGTACTCTAGGAAACCTTACCACTATGTTAATGTATATTATAGAAATTTTATTAAGAGAGAAAACATATCTGATAGTAATTATTTGTGATGACTTTATAAGGTGACTGAAAACAACCGAATTTTCATTATGGAATTTATATGTTTTGGATGTCTGATGAAAAATTATATTGTGATGTTTTCCCATTTCTATTCTAATATGGGTAATGGTTATAACATCCACTCATATTTTTGTAACTCATCTATAACTTGTTGAAATACTAAGAACAATGATATATAATCAAATATATCCCTCTTCATGTTTTCCACTATAAATACTTTTTCAGATCTATATAGATCTTTTTACTCATTAGATTATAGACAATGAAGATCTTTGAGAATCCCCTAACATGTCCTTTTTCAAATATTGTATGGATGGAACACATATAGAGTTCCAAAAAACTATAGTCCCATCAAATCCAATTATAATGTCAGGGACATTTCTCACCTTCTTTTATATCTATATATCTTTCTTATGTACCTTATTAATTTATCATGGATAGATTGATAAAAACCCATTTTTCGAAGATAATATTTCTCCCCATCCTTCATATTTCACCATCCATGATTTGAAAATAAAAAAATATTGGATATTTTTAATCCTAATCATTTGTAAGTTAATATGATACTATTTAGCTAGAGAATATTCTAACTTTTCTTTCTTTCTATGGTTGTAGTTTATTGATAATTCATAATATTCAATAAGATCCAATTATCTACTGTAGCACAAATTTAGCTGTTTCTAGGTGAAATTTTATTTTTAACTTCTATGATCAGTAAATATATACAATATTTCTCCAAAATTATAACTCCTCTATAATATTATATATAAAAAATACCAGAACTAACTCAAAATCATGAGTTTGGTAATTTTTCTCTGGAACCATCAATTTTCTAGATGTATATGCTATCGTCATATCATTCTACTTGAGAAAAAATCCAAATATATTCTTCAATGTATAAATATAGATTAAAAAACCTTCCCCGCTATATGGTAATGAAAGAAAATGTTCTATGATGAACCATATATTTTGTTAATTGATTTTTTCTTCACATTAACATGTTCAATAGAACTAATATCCCTTCAAGGATTACTCGGTTAGTGCATTAGAAACCCGTGATAAAGCTTCCCCAAAGCATCAATAATATCCATCCAAACCAAAAAAATGTAGTTCCTAAAATATTAGTTTTTCTAGGTAATTGTTCAATTTATTTCATCAATTATTTATCCACATACATACCCTATCTTGAGATTATATAACCCAAAAATAAATCTGCTTGTATCTAAAATTCAGACTTTTTATATTTTTAATAAAATTAGCACTTCCTTAGGGTATTCAATACAATCATCATGTGATCTTCATGGTCATACTTTTTCATGTAATATATAAAAATATCATCTACAAATAATACAACAAATAGGTCATAGTAATCTCAAGTGACTATATTCATAAAATGGATGAAGATAATTGTGGAATTAATAAGAACAAATGGAATCTCTATAAATTTATAGTGTTAAAAACATGTATGAAATATTGTCTTGGGTATAACCTATTTCATTACCCTTAATTTATGATATCCATAAAGAATATAAACTATTATTCCCTTTTTAGTTAATCAGAAAATATATCAATATAGGGAAGTGTATACTTTTTCTTGGTATGGAATTTTTCATGTTCTTAATAATCTATATAAAGTAACATCGATCCATCTTTATTCCTAAAAAATAGAACTAGTTCACCCTAAGGTTACATAGTAGAAAAAATAAATCTTTTTTAATGATTATTCTAGATTTTTTTATTCAATTCCTATATCTTGATCATAGACATTCTATAAGGAGTATTTAAAATAGGTGTCGCACCAGTTACGAAATATATTGAGAACATAAGATCATAATATATTAAAAGGCTAGGATAGTATTCTAGAAAATATCAATATAATCCCAAAAAATATGATTATAATAGATATTGAGTCTCTCCCCAGAAATCTATGATAAACACCCCTTATGAATAGGAATCAAGACAAATATAATGGGTGTGATTTACTTCAAAAGTTTATATTTATTTTTTCACTAACAGATGATAATATTTATTTATAATGTATAATGTGACACCCCTTCTTCAAAAATTACTGTGGAATTTATGTAGGTAAATAAAATACATATGTTACATAACATAAAATTGAACCATAAAAATAATAATTAACTTTTAAGGAAGAAAATTCCTACAAACCTTAACAAGAGAGGAATCATAGACATGATATGTGATTGTCGTACCATTAGGTGCTTTCTCTATAAATATAACATCTAATTTTTGGGGTGTAATATTGATTCCATTATATAATTCCTAAAAATATAAAGGATTATATTGATTTTGATTCAAATAATACATTATAATTCCTTTATTTTATTGTATGATTACCTTTTACCACATTGTTATCATACCCCAAATCAGAAATGGTGATTTCACGATACTTCCCCTTATCCAGGGGATTAAGAGGATTCTAATGTTTATCATCATCATTAGACTTTATATTTGAGGATTAACGAGTATAATACTCACACTCCTTGAATTATTAGCACTAGAGTGTGGTTATGGTATTTTTTTTAAGACTCCATTATATTCGCATCATTGAACACCTTCTTACTATAACATCGAAAACAATTCATAGATAACATAATGTTCTATATTAAATATTTTTTCATTCCCCCTTACGAAAATTTCTTCTATGTTTCCTTCCACACATCAATCATAAAACAAGGATCATATTCTTATCTCTATGGATTAAATAGTTTCCTTTTAATTCCCACTTTCTTTTCTTTCCAAACCATGAGATTGAGGATAAATCTAATATCTAATTACATCATGAAAACACATGAAATTATTTCATCATAGATAATGATGTACCTTATGGATATAAACTTCATCATAATAATTTTTAATCTATATAAGAATCAATCTACCACACATTTAGGCTTTATGGTAATAAAAAAAAGTATACCTCACAATTCATGAAATATATCCATCCTAGGTACCAATAGCTTCATCACCCTTCGACTTAATCACATGGAATTACTTTTCTATTATCATATGTATAATTTTAAGAATACACTTAACAAAAAATGATCTTTTATACTCATCCCAATACATGGATCCAATTTTTTTTATTTTGTCTCTTTTTCATGATAAGATCCCACTATTTATATGCTTTCCCTTTCAAACTATATACAAAAATATATATTTTTCTTGTTCTGAACACTAAAAATTATAAAATATTTTATATAAGGTATTGATCCATTTCTCAATGACATGTATATTAGTGGACCCACTAAATAAATGTTGGTGTTTACTCATTATAGACTCAACATAACATTGTTTTCACCATTCCTTATTTAGAAGCTCAAAAATATTCATAGCATGAGAATGTTGTGTAAGTATAGAAATGATATTTTTTATTTCAAATCTCTTGAAATTTGGTTTCTCAGGTAGAAAATTATTTCATTTTCAATCACATATTGTAATAACAAAGCTCTGTTGGGTTGTATCAATTATTAAAAACCAAAATTAATTGTGTGATACATAATTATCATAACTAGAGACAACATAATAATGAAAAATTATATATAATATTCTTAAATATTGACACATTTTTTTAGTCTTTATTACCATAGGTTTTACATAGGTCATTCATAATAATTATCAATTCAATTACTTTATTAAGGTTATTAAAGTAAATAATAATTAACATAATCATATCCCCAGGACTGTCAAACTAGTTGTGTTGTCAGGATACACAAACTATGCATCAGTAAGATAGATGAGATATACTCATAAAACTCTTTTTAAAGATATTACCCAAAGATGATTTTTTTCCAAAACCACATCCACTTTTAATTTATTTATAGGGATATTTTTTATAAAAACAAACTCTTTCATTCACCATAAATTATGATGTTCTCCAATACATATGATTATCCTATGGTTTCTCACTACATTTTTCTCAAATTTGTTTCTAAAGGATACCTATATCATTCTCGGATACCGTCCATAGAAACATGTTATTTTCATACATATATATAATCTTAATAGATGAATATTCATTACATTAAATAATGATCTATGCCAGAGCATTCTAGGTCTATTTCCCTTGGAAACATGGATTTATATAAAATAGTTTCAAAAGTGAATAAAATCATCTCAAACTATGTTCTTCATAACTAGAACCCTCCCTAGATATTTCATACTTAATATATTTTTTCATAACCTAAGTAATTCAAACATAATAATGTGTGATAAATTATTCTTATTATGGGTATAGAAGGGAGATATCAATAATTAATCACATATAACATTGCCGTAAGGGTATCAGAACATGAGCATAAATTTTGAAAAGTATACCATGAACATCAAAAATTATAATGTTGATTCGTAGAATAAATTTGGACATTTCATTACACATGAGTCTTAAATGGATCAAAAAAGTGATCCATGATAGTATAACATATGCATAATACATTAGTGTTTTCAATAGTCATATGCACTGAAAATCATTTCCATAGAAGTTAAGGATACTATATAGACTATCATTGTGGATTGGGTTCACTCCAAAAACCATCGTAGTCGACAAGGTTCACTCCAAATACTATCATAGTGGACTGACCTCCATTCTGAACTTGGTTTACCCCCTATTATAGCACAACATACCTCATGAGATTTCATCTTTACCCAATGAATTGGAGTTCTATATTATTTTTGGCCCATCCATCAAAAAATAAAAATCATATATATCTATTCCACATGTTCATATACAATTCATTTTATAATTACCTAGAAATCAGAATCGGGTTTCATAAACATTTCATTATTTCATCATATTGTATCATGTTCAGAAGAAAAAGGTTTTATAATATAATTAACATAATGAGAAAGAACTAGTTTCATAGAATTATCCTTAAATTATAATCATTATAATTTATCTAATGAATGATTGTGGGTTGTATCATTGTATTATATACCAATTAAATAATATGTACCAGAAAATGTTTTCATATTATATGACAAACAATTAAATAATATCTACAATATTTCTTGAGGAAAATAACCATTTAATTTATAAATCACTTTTTTAAAATATAAACATTTACCAACTATTAAGGAATATATATTATTTGAAAAGAACTATATAACATTGTAAATTAATCTTCAAATCATTTAATTTTTATGATGGAGGAAAATTATGTTCATTCTAAATAAGTTAAAAGAAAACATTCCTTTCATACTTTTGTAGAAAAAGAGCAAAACTACCTCATTCAGAGATTGAAAAAAATATTCCATTAAAACCATATTTTGAGAAGTAAATTATAGTTAATAATGAATTTAAATAATAATTGTATAATATATAAAATACTCATCAAAATATATTTATAAAATATAGACAATGAATAAAAAAGTATTTTCAATTGAATCGAGTGATAGAGTCGGTTTTCCTTAAAACTATTCTAGTGGTATCATGAGTATATAAATATTGTAAAATGATATGAAAACATGTTATTTCAAAGCCTAATAAGTTGAGAAGAAAATTAATGTCATTATTGATAAATATATGTTAATATTTCATCATCTGAACTTATCCACAAAAAACTTGATAAACAATGAGATTATATCACAAATCACTTACCTGAGATATTACTTCCTTCACACATGTTTGAACCTATAATATATTTAATATAAATTTATTATACATATATTATAGAACCATATTCATATATATCATACAACATATGATTTTATTGAAGGATTAGGGAATAACCCTTTTCATTAAAGAAGGAAATGAAAAGAAAAGAGGTAGAAGGACGAGGTCACAAAAGCACACTTCCCCTTATGCTAAAGAGAACCAATGAAAATAAGAACCCATATGTCCATGTCACATGGATAGGAATAATTGTTATAACCATACCCATCAGAATCCTAATAAAAATGACTATGAGATTTATTTACCATGCATGTCTTCGAATATGAATAGTACTTCCTCAGTCTTTCATTACTAGGAGGAACAGGTTGGAAGCCTTAATCATCCACAACTACATGTTTTCCTTTAGACAATGAATAACTGTAAGTTCGATTTTTCAGGGAATTGTAATCTACATCATCCCAAAATCCCTAGATTCCCTATGTTTCCTTTAATTTAATAATTTTATCTTGCGTCCTTGAAAGTATCTCACCATCACTCGGAGTCTATTTCCCCTCAAGGATAGGATCTAAACCTTCATGTTCCTTTTTCCATAATAACTCCTAACATCGTGTTACCCTCAACTTGGGAAACATGATCATAATCCAAAGTTAAAGCCAAACCTATCCCAAGGAATTCCTCTATTTGATGCACCATAAAATTGTGTTTGATATCCCCATCCACATAAGGCTCTTGTGCAATATACTGAGAGAAATATTACACCACTTATGAGACATCAACACTATGATTTATTTTCCTCCTCATCTTCTTCCTATATGAAGTCTTTTAATTCCGTTTTAATGAGAAAAAAGTGATCACAAAATATTTACAACACTTCTCTTTGATGTTTCTGATAACTTGAAATTCAAGAAAAAAGTTAGGTAGTCTATAATACTCAACCTATAGAGATATGAAATCATCTAAGATATACAAGAAAATATTATGAATTAAGAAAGAACATAAATCGACATCCCCTAGAATCCTTGTATAGTGCACAATCTTCCCAGCCTCAGTGGTCATGTCCATCTTAATTGGAATTCCCACTCTAAATGTATTACCAAAAAATATTTTAGGATTTCATATGATCTAATGAAGGCCAATAATTTTGATCCAGACCTGAGTCCTGGTATTTTTTATGGAGAAAGGATTAAAGTGGAAATACCATTCTATAAATTAAGACTACCATGTCTTTATATAAATTTATTTTAACTCCCAAGTTATCCACTTTATATCCACCAATGTTAAAATTATGTGAAAAAATCCACATCCCATAGGTTGGAATCTCTAATAAGTAAACCCCCATCTATAGTTTATCTTAGACACCAACTCATTAAGCCTTCAAATTTTTCCGTAACTAGGAAGAATAAGTATGGAAATAATTGAGTGCTCACTGGTCTCAAATATGTCAAGTATAGCCTCTATATTAACAACTTCACGGGTAGTGTCACCCTTGTTATCAATTCACTAGGAAATACCATCAAGAAAATATGTGAAATGCCTTCTGTCAAATCCTCTTCCAAATCCTAAAAGGTCTTTTCTATAATTCCACATATCTATCAATTTACTAGATGACAGTCTCATATCCACCATGTCTAAAGGGTGATTTTCAATCACCCTCTCCACTACAGGTCATGGAAACCCATACTCCAAGGTTTCCTTTCACACAGTAGAGAACACCTTCGAATAAAACTATCTTGAAAAAATATCCTTCATGTCCACCACCACAGTATTATGTGTAGCAGACACCCTAAGAATTTAGTGCAAAAAATCTAATCCAATATCTATGTCGAATCCCACTGATTTTTCAGATTCACCAGCCATCACTTTGACCAATTTCTGATCTGTCATTTCAGCACCCAACGAATTCCTGGAGATGTTGTCAACATCATCCATGACATCCATGTTCAGATCTGGTACAGTTATATAGGGATTATCCATTATATTATTTTTAAAACCCCTATAACCTAAGCGCTTTGTACTACTGGCGTGAGTCTCCCATAGAGCCCTTTCATGGATTTTAGCAATAGTAAGCAGAGTAGAGCCGTGAGAATAGAGAAGATCCATTACTAAGGAACCTTGGGTCTGCAAGGCATAAGAATCACCATGAGAGGAGATCCAAACCAATTACACCCCACTTATATTTCCACTTATTATTTACTTTGTACTTTTTATCATTACTTTATTAACATTCATTTTTTTAAAATAACTATTACGAGTGACCATGAATTTTGTTTTTAGGTATGTTTTCGTTCTATAGTTTTTTGGTCCTTGTACATCAGTAATGGTTATATAATATCAATAAATCCTGATCAAGATATATATTTCATATATGTTATATATAAATATAGTTTAATCCATATATATAGATAATGAAAAAGTAATTACATTTTTTATGGAGATGGTAGGTCATACATCCACATAAACGTTGTTCTCAAATATTGATGGATGGTGTAAAAGAAAGGTGAATAATAATTAAACCTTAAAAATAACAATTATATCACATAATCCTTATATATATTCTTATATTCCACCATTATTACCATCCATGTAAAGGATAAATGAAAATTATTCAAAATGCTACACGGAGGTGCTAGTCCACATGTAAACCAAAATGGAATTATAATTTTCCCAAGGATTGGAAAGTAAGAAGGTTGAAATAAATTTATCATTAAAAAGGATAATTATATTATAAATATTATATTTAATAATTTAACCCATATTAATACCCAAAAATATAATATGGTGATAAAAAATGAATTTTACCACTGTGTGGAGATGATGAGATGTTGTACACATGAGTGAAACTTTCACTAACAATTTGATGGAAACGACGGTGGATAGTGGTGTTTTAACAATCAGAATAACATTTCAGTATATTTAAGATTCTGAATTTATTATTTTATGATAAATATAAAATATTTAAATAAGATAAAATAAAAATTATATAGAATTAGATTGGATTAGTCTATTACCTATTCTTTGAAAGAAATCCTTTATATCACCTCGTAAATATATTTGGGTCTTTATTTTGGGGAGAATAAATCCTCTAGAATGGTATTATTTTTTGAAAAACAATTATCTAGGATTTTTTGAGATATATGGACCATTTTAGTTTAATTACAATAAATGAGGTTTTCCCTTTTATATGTTAGGAGTGGGGCACTTTTGAAACTACTTAAATGTTCAAAATATAAAATGATTATCCTATTCCAAAAGGATTCTAAAGGGATAGTGATTTTATGATGGGATGGATGCATTAAAAATCCCCTAATATATAAAAAAATATGTATTGGTAAATGTTTTTTTGAACATTTCATGTTTAATTAACCCATTACATTTATTAATCTTAACTGTGGTAACAACTATTTAAATTTTAGTGGGTTTTGAATGGTACCATAAATTGGAAAAAGATTCATAAATATACCACAATTGATATTCTCAAATATATTACATTCAACTAGTGAATATAATATTTTATTAATTTAAAATCAATTAATAACATATTATTTATTATAAAATATCATTAATATCAATTTTGGAACTATTTATTTCATATGGAATTGAAAAAAACATGAAAATAAAAGAATTCAAATATACTCTATACACACATTTCTAACATGTTATTTTTTCAAACACATTTATAGAACAACATAATCCATTAAAATTATAATTCTTTAATATTTTTAAATTCATTTATTTTATTTTTCAATTAATTTAAAAAATAATATTTCCTCTTATCTTAAACATTTAAGGTAATTATATATTTACTAAAAATTTGAAATCAATTTCAATCCTGAAAAATTGAAATATTCCTTAAATACCAATTAATATTCATCCAATACATTCTATTCTCCCTATATGAACACATAATATGTATTTAAAAGTATGAGAGTGACTTTTTTTATTTTCCTATACTTAACATATTATATCGGTAACTTTTATTTAAAAGAGTCCCATATAATTTATATATAAAACCTAATATTAAAATGTTCAAAATATATTCCTCCTATAATATTTAAGATGAAAAATTATGGTCATATCAATTTTTTAAACCAAGGTTAAACTGATTTACACTTTTACAATGGTGATAAAGTTTTACTATTAATTATGGAAACAATTAAGCTGACCATGTCAAATAATTTTAATAGTTTTTATTCCACATATGGAAATTATATTTTAAAATTAAATCTCTATATGTATGATATTTTCATTCTATATGTATTTTGTAAAGCATGATGAAAAATAGTCTTCAAAAAACGAATTCCTTTATATCTAAAAGTTTTTCATATGAGGACAGTGTATAATGTTATTTCATATGTAATTAATTATATTATTTCAAAATAAAGGAGTATTATATTAATTTTTATTTAAATTAAAAATATTATGGAGACATTTCAACCCAAAAAAATTATTGTTTTACAACACTCTATATTTTTATTATTCTCTAAAAAATTAATATATTTTTAAAAAATCCACAAATTTATATGTTGGATAGTCTTTAAATGATGATTAATAAAATGAATTTTATTTTATAATATAAACATTTTAAATGTGGTATAAATTAATAATTTTTTTACTCCAAAAATTTGATAATTTAATTTTGGAATAAGATACATTTTTGAAGAATAAAATTACTTTTTAAAAAATTGTGTACTTACTTTAAAATAATTATTTCAAAATTTTTTTTTGAGTATTGAATTTATTAATATTAAATAATGTGTTTATTGCTATAAATGATACCAAATTTAATGTTAAGTATATTATGGTCAATTTTAAATAATAATATTTTAATAGTATATTGTGGCTTAATAAAACTTAGTGTTACGTATAATGTAATATTTTAAAGAAATTACATTTTCTTCAAAAATATATCATATAATATTGGGGTGTAACATTCTACACCCATTAAGATGATTTTTCCCACAAAATTTCTTCACGTAGATATAAAGAGATGAGAATGTATTTGTTTTATAAAATCCTCAAGTCTCTATGTATCTTTTTCAGATTTCTTATTCCTCTAGATAAAATAATAAATATGAGTAGTCTTATTCCATATCACTTTATCTCTATGATCAAATATTTCTACCAGTTGTTCCCCATAGGAAGGATCATGATCCCATGGAACAACATTTGAATTCATTATATCTGATGGATCACATATATACATCATCAGGAGAGATAGATAGAACACATTATAGACATAAGATAAGTTTGATGGAAGCAACAAGTGATAAACTATCATCCATACTCAATCAAGAATCTTAAAGGTACCAATACCCCGTGGGAACATCATTCCATTATTTCTAAATCGTATATCATGATTTCATGGATAATTTCAAAGAAAAAAAATTTCACCAACTTTGAACTATAGATATCATCACATATTATCTGGATATCTTTTCTACCTACACTAAGTTGACTTGATGTGATGCTTAATAGATTTAACTTTCTCTACCATTTCCTTAGCTAACATAACTCCCAATATGCTTATTTCTCAAACTGCATCCCATGACACTTGAGTTATGCACTTCCTTCCATAGATTTATTCATAAGTACCCATCAAAATTCTTGAGTAAACTATATTTTTGTAATAAAACATGAATAGAAAATGGTATAAATACCATCCAGATTTAAATTCATAAAAAATGGATTTAGAAAGTTCTTTATAGTTTAAATGGTTCAATGTGTACCTTCCTAAACTAGCTCACCACTAAGACGGTGGTCAGATTGGTGGGTCACACACCCTTATCTATACCTCCCTAGATTCTAGAGGCTTCCAACTAGCGGTGAGGGTCTAAAAAAGTGATAACATGGAGACTATACCCTCATTTTAGAGTAGAAAAGTGGATTATTAGATCATAAATAACTAGGAAAAATGGAATTAGTAAAATAAATTGATGATATATTGTAGTGAAAGAATAATATATCTTCAAAACAGTAAAATGGAAATCACCAACTCCATATAATGATGCATGAAATTGTAGGTGTTACAAAAATGTATAAGAAGTTCAAAATAACATAAGATAAAAACCCAACTATAAAATACTCAAGCGTCCTAAGAAAGAGCATAGTCATATTCTCCCTAGATCCCTTGTACCCAATATGGAACAAAAAATGAATTCAAAGTCCTTAAAGATGAATTACATACTCGATTGCCAAATGGACCCTGAGTAGGGTGTCAGATAATAATATCAGTAGGTCGTAACACATGGTTTCAAACCCAATAAAGTATTTTATATATAATTTAAAGTATTGAGTATGTAGACACATAAAAATAAAAAAGCAATACTGAAAAATTTAACAGAAAATAACTCTAGTTCCTAAGGTAAACATGGAGGATATACTTACTTCATCACCGTTACAGGTATATATGTCTATGGATAGATTATCCAACATCTAGTTGAATCACTGAAATCAGTGGAAGGGTCTCCTTCAGAGGAGGAATCACTCCGAATATACCATAAACATGAGACCTCAGCCCCTAAGCTAACCAAAATCTAACCCTTATTCATAATTATAATATTTCCCTCCGGAATCATGTAACTGTTAATCTATCCATTAGGAATTTGATATAGTAATATAATGTTCCATAAAGTATTCAGTACTAGGGTTCCTAGTTCATAGGTCATACAAAAACATTCACCATTCCCTAAGTTATTAAATACATTTTTGACTATATCTCAGGTTATATGAAATCATGAACCAATCTCTCAGGCATTGTCTGACTATGAATCAATATCCCATGAATCTAAAATAACCATATACTATTCCATCTTTCATCAAGTACCAAATCACCTTTCCCTTGGGAAGTATGAAAAAAATCCACCAAGACCTCTGGTATCAACATTAAATGTGAGTCATATCCTGAAAAAATACACATGTCAATCAATATCAAACCCTTAGGTATCAATCACAACATATCACATAATCTCAAAAGTTATGAAAGAAAAATCACAATTCTAGTATAAAACATACTTGGTTTATCATCCTAAGGCACAATGATCAATTTAATAAAAATACCATTTGTCATAAAAATTCATTACATTAATCTAGTTTCATTATTATCATCACAATTATATCAAATATATTTAATTAATAATTTGACCCTAATGTAGTTATTATATTAATAAACCACTTTAACCAAGGTGACCCTAGTATTCCAAATCACACAATTTATTAATATTACTATACAAAACTCTAATCCCACAATAAAATAGTTTATCAATATTTTTATAGGTCTTTAATGTCAAACAGACCATGTCTTAATAATTTTCAAGGCTAGCACACCAATCTGGTGGTCGTAGGTCTGAGTCACGATGCCTATAAACCCAAAGGGGTCAAAGGGATGGTTTTAAAATGAACAATTATAATTTAATAGGAACTATTAAATTTATATGGTCATGTGCAGCATGCCATCATGATAAAATATATTGAATATACATTAAATAATTAAATAGTATAAAAGGGGATTTGGTTTAGACCACCCAAATCAATTCCTTTCAATGCATGCAACTTCCTTGAATCATGTAGTTTAATATATTCATGTTATATCATTGTAATATTTCACAAAAACTATGCTTCTTTAATTATAAAATATGTGTGGTCATGCCATCCTAATAAACATAGTTTAAATTAATTTATATAAGACCTCATGTAGTGGCATAGCAGAATATCTTGAACATGAAAATAAATTTGAGGCATAACATTTAAACATTTAAAGAAGGGAAGCCATCATGCCTAGATAATTTATTATACAAGTCATGGAAAAAATCTTAAATAAGCACCAAATTTATAAGTTCCAGAATGAATAATACCATGCAGTATGTCTAATCAAGCTAGAAATCATAAATCGTCATTATGATTTTTTAAAGACAACAAACCTCCATTGGAGGGGTTTTATTATAAAACCATGACATTTTTTATCAAATAAATCATTTAACAGAACTAATAATTTATATAAACTATCACAATTAAATTAAAAGAACATTTTTTTTATGAAATATACATAGAAATAATTAAATCATAATAAATGTGTGTACGTAATAAATTAATGAATTATTAAATTTATGTGGCAAGGTAATGTGATCCTACCTCAAAAGAAGACCAAGATGAATACTTTGTCTCTTTACGGCTTTAACATTGACCACTCAATGTTTCTTCCTTGCACCTCCTTGCATATTAACCTTCACATATACATAAAGACACCTAGACCCTATGAACATATTTTAATAGCCTTGAATTGATGCAGTGGGGATCCTTACAAACATGCTCATATATGCATATAACCATTAAAACCTATGCATATGTTCATTTTCATATTATACGTATGCACACATAGCACCATATATATATTCAATACCAAGATTGAATATAAATATCACAGGGGAACTTACATATACATATGATTACCCATTCATATGCAGTAAGTCACGTTTGACTCTGGTAACTCTAGAACATCACGACGAAGCCAACACATTAATTACATGAATACATAAATCACAACAGACCTGAATATATATTGTGACACGACTAATAACGAAGTAAAAAACTTAACCTAAATCAAAATTAGTGAGCCCAAATATACCAATATGATTCGCTTGTGGTGGAGGTTGCTGGAATACACATGAAGGGGTCCCAAGAGAGCCACATCAAACCCAAGAACTAGAAGAAACAGAAATATTAGGTTAGACTTAACGCTATTGATTTTTCCGAACAAGAGGGATGATGGGGAGAGAAAAATCAGCCAAAATAGGGAGGAGGATGGAGGATAAGGATTTATAATAATTATTCATAGTGGAATCAAGGATAAAAACAGATGAAATCAATGTAGGAGAGGAGGCCAGAGGAGGTGTGTTGCATGGACTGGAGAAGATACCTTGGAGTATGTCACATGATGGAGGTAAGGGTAGAGGTAGAACCCTATTTGGGTTCATAAAAAATAATCCTAAATAATATTTATTATTATTCCAATAATAATTATAATAAAATATGAAACATAATAATAATAATAATAATAATATTATTATTAAAACATTTTATTAGTTTTTTTATTTCCCCATTTACATTCATTTTATTTATTTTCCCTTCAATTATAGTTTAATTAAATAATTTATTAAAAATAAACACACAAAATTGTTTGTTACTTAAGGCTGCACTATTTTAGACTAACTCTATGCCCCTCTACAATACTCATATAAAAGGATCCATGCATAAAGATTCAAATATTAACAAAATGAAATACAATGTTTTCTTTCAAGGAATATTAAATTTACAAATAGCACACTCTCTAAGGCCCATACCAGACTTACTGTGATGTTCTCTGATCCAAAGCATCACCTCCAAGCCTGATGACAAGATTAGGGTACCCTCCAATTGAAACTAATGGAGGGTAAGGAGCTAACCTGAGGTAGTCCATAATTCATGTTTACGAGTGATACATTGGTAAAAATCCAAGGTGTCCACATCAGAAAATTGACAGAGATGAGAGAAGAAATGCCCTACCAGTCAAGTCAAAAGAAATGGCTGGTGTACAAGAGATCATCCGAGGAATTCCCACATGGGAATCCTTGGGTCACTCAAGACTATACATCCCTCGATAAGAGCCACAAATTTAGTGTGAAATATTGAGATACAACTTATATTTAAAAATAAATTTGAAAATATAGTGTGGTATAAGACCAACACTCTCTTAGTGCATCAAGAATGATGTCAAGATAGGGGAAATGCAATTCACTTAGCGGAGTACACTAAGAGTGCACTGAAGATTATCAAAAATATCATTCAAACAAGTACTGGTTGATGTCCCTTATAAGGGGCCTAGATTCACCTACTAACGCATCAATAACCAGTGTATGATGCCTTCACTACCAGAGGCATCATCCTACCACTCAATAGTTAAGTATTTAAACCCATATAAAATATGGTTTTTTAATGATGATTCATGCACTTCCAACCATTAAACATCATGTTGTTGAGAAATCCCAGACATTTACTGAACTCACTATCCCCAAAGGCATCCATTAATGATAGACCATATTCAAAATGATGCTTCTTGGTTTCCTTACCTCTACCCAAAAGGACACATTTAACAGAAGAGGCAAGATGCTCCCCACCTTATGACTGTCTCCATCATCAAAATGAAAATGAGACAGACCAGCCTCCCACAAGTTCACTAAATTAGAAACATATTAAACACACATGTGACACTCCTTTGATCCATGATCATGTACGTCAAATAATTAGTTATAAAAACCAAAATCAAATCGTTCGACATGTTAAAACACATGAGTATGTGAAATTAATCTCGAGAAATTTGAAGAATTTATTCCTTTGTAATTCCCACATCATTCTAAGAAGGATATTACCTGATAACACACTCAACATCACAACTGTCAACAGTTACATAAAAATCAACTTATTCATTATTTCATTTAGAAACTCGTTGGATTCCACATACGAAAACACTTGTTACACCAAGGTAATAGAAGCAAGATGACACATCCTGAATACTATCCATATGCTATCCTCCCTATGTATTTATCTATTGGATGGATATTATAATAGATTGAACCTAGAGTCTTATTTCCCCATACAACCATTAACATTGACGATGACATACAATATCATCTATCAATGAGGATGAAGAAGGGATAAAGCGACCGAAGAAGTAGTTGACCATAAAAGTAGCATGTCTAACAAGATAAAATGAGTATTACCTCATTCTCACACTCATAATAAAATTCAAGGATACCATGAACATGCATCTGAATAAGGGTTTAATTGAAAACTGAATGTTCTATAAAGAACATAGGCATTTTAACAGCATCGAGAATCAAAAACTCATGTTATTAGCAAGGAATTTAAAATCTTGGGTACCACTTACCAAGGATATCCCCAAAAAAAATATCAACCCTGTCACTAGGTCATGGTAACTATAGTCATGTCACTAGGATCAAAGGCCGGTCATCTAACACATTTATAAAGAGAAAATAGGGCGAATAGAAAATTCTCACGTTTCCATTCCAAGGAAACTCAACAAGAAAATCTCAAGATACAATTTCACAAGGTTTTATACAAAGGACACCACATATGGCTCCATTTCGAAGTCATTACATTTATTCACATTCAAATCATTAAAAACCTAAAAGATTTAACTGAAAACATGAAGTAATATTCTAAACCAAAAATTCTTGGCACTTTATTCTTATAAATTTTCTCAAATCAAATCAGGAAAGTGTCAATAAACATCCTTTTTTTAAATTTTATGTTAATTGAAATCCAATCATATTTTAGGAAATTTTTCAACATAAATTCTTTTTTAATTTATAATAGATAAGAAGAACTAGAAGGGTCCCATTAAGCCCACCTGAGTTAATCATAATTCATCACCATAGTAGTTATTTAATTGTTAATATTGTAAACATCCAAATAGGTTATCTTAAAAGATACATGCTCCAACTGACCTACTTGGGACCATCTATCCATTTTAGAAGTTAACAAATTTCATTCATGTTAAATTTAAACATATTTCACATTTATAACCATTTAAAAATATATAATGGTGATATAGAGTATTTGGATTATATGGGTCCAAATTCCCCAGCCTAAAAAATCCCATCCACTTTCTAAACTAAAGTAAATCAATCATTTAATAGAAACTAATCTACTTTAGAATTAAAACATTAGTAGATGTTTACAATTGTTCTAATTCATGGGTTACCTTTTCCAAGTTATAAAGATCTTATACAAATTACAATTGAAAATTAGTTCATATTTAATAACAAGAAATATGTTTATCACCTACAACCAACTACATATTTAAAAAATGAGAATCATATTGCTAAAGAAATCTAACACAAAGAAACATACTGAAATCATAGAACATGGAATACTAAAAAGAGAAGTAATTATATGTAATCAAGAAACATGTAATATTATAGCTAAGCATCTTATACAATAATGAATAGAATAACACTCAAGGAACACAAATCAATTTAGCAAGAAAACTAAATATGTAACTACATTGAATGGAAATTTGTTTATATGTGAATTTATATGTGCCTATTATGATGAATGAAATGATTCAAACTTGTCATACCAAGATAGGGGTTAAATAAAATAAACTAAAAAAAATCAATAAGTAGTTAAAACTAAACCACTCACTAATGGTGAACTCATATCAACTATAACATTGAACAACATGAACAACAATCCGAGCTGTGGACACTTGGTCATTTCCCAGTGGGTTGGGTGATCAGTCCCAGAGACTACTATTTACCATGAGCAGAAAAATTCCTAATGTCATGTCTACCAACCCAAAATATTAACACAAAGGAAGAGAAATCTCTGATTCCACTTTGTAATTTCCTGACTTGGATCACCACTAAGATGGTGGTTGGACGTATGGGTCACATGGTCGCAGGCACACCTCCCTAGATTCTAGAGGCTTCCGACTAGTAAAAAGGTTTAAAGAGGTGTTATTGGGGAGACTATACCATCATATTAGAGTATCATAATGATTTACATGATAATAAATAGAAAGAAACAATGGAAATAGTTTAATAAATTGATGACAAATATCATCAGAAGAATAATATAACCGAATAAAAGTAAAATATCCAACACTAATTCCATATAATGATGCATGTAATATTAGGTGTTACTACAAGGTACATGTTGTAAAAAATAAAAAAATAAAAGAAAAATCAAATGGAAAACTCCTCGAGCATCCTATGCAATAGACCAATTATGTTCTCCCTCACTCCCATGTGCACAACACAACATAAGTAATGAATCCAAAGACATGTGAGAAAGAGGATCTACTCGGGTGCCAAAAAATGCCCAAGTAGTGTGTAAGATAATAATATCTATAGGATGACCCGGTTATGTATAACCCAAAAAATTATTTGATATAAAATGTAAGGCATTGATTTGGTATATGCTGAAAAATAAAATATAAGTGCTGAATAAATAACCAATAGGTTGTCAAGGTTCCTAAAGGACACCTTGTGGATATACTTACATCATCACCCTTCCAGGTATGTTTGAATGTGGTTAGATCCTCCTAAATCGGGATAGATCACCCAAATTGGGGATATATTATCCTTATAAATACGAATTACTCAAAATATAACATAAACATGTGCCATCATCCCTCAGGCTAACCGAAATCTCACACTCAAGAATAACTATAATCTCACCATCATTCATCGTGTGATTTTACATATAGCCCTTAGGCATTAGATATAACCATACAATCGTCCCATGGGAATTTAGAACCAATGCACCTATCCATAAGGTGATAATAAAACATTCTCTAATCCATCACGCATCATGTGACTGAGCATCTAGCCCTAAGGAATCCAATATAACTGTATACACTACCCTTGGGCATCAAGTACCTATGCGCCTTTCCCTCATATAGTACAAAAAATCCTGCACCAATCCCCCATGCATCCACATTAAACAAGAGTCATATCGATAGAAACTCAACATGATAATAAATATCAAACCCTCAAGTATCAATCACATTGATATAACATATGATGAAAATATAAGCACAGAAAATCACGATTAAAGTATCAAGGATACTCGATTTATCATCCTAAGACACAACTATCAATTTAATAAAAACACCATCTATCAAACTAATTAATTTCATTAATCCCAGTTATTAATTATCATCATAATTATATCAAAACTATTTAATTAATTATTCATCCCTAAATTCATTAATATATTAATTAACTAGTTTAGACAATGTGATTATACCATTAGAAATCACACAATTTATTATTATGTCCATTCAATAAAATAACCCAGTAATCAAACTATTTATCCAATTTATTATGGAGATTTATTGTCAAAAAAATCAAGTGGTAATAATTTCTATTGTTTTCACACCCATTAGGTGGCCACAGGTATAAGTATCCATGTCTATAGACCCAAAAAGATCCAAGGGATAGTTTTAAAATGAACAGTTATTATTTAATAGGTATTAGTCAATTTATTTGGTCATACGCAGCATGCCAGCATGATCAAATATATTGAATATATGTTAAATAATTAAATTGAACAAAAATAGATTAGGCTTGGACCACTCAAATCAATTCCTTTCATGGCATGCAACCTCCGTGAATCATTATATTGAATAAATTAGAGTCATATCATTAAAACATTTCACATAAACTGTGCATTTTTAATTATAATAAGAGAAATGATTGTGCCGCCCAAATAATTTCCATTTAAATAAATTTATTTAAGACGTAAATTCATGGAATAACTGGCCATCTTGGACAAGAAATCAGGTTGAGGAATAACATTTAAACATTTAAAGAAGGAAATCCATCAAGTCAAGTCATTCAATTATACCCGTCAAAGGAAAAAGTATATATAAGCACCAACACCATAAGTCCATTCATGAATAATACCAAGAAATATGGACATCCAAGCTATAGATCACAAATCATCATTGTGAGTTTTCAAATATAGATCACCGTTGTTGAAGGGGTTTTATTATAAAACCATGACTTTGTTTATCAAAAACATCATTTATTGTAACTAACTATATCATTCAATGATCACAATTCAATTACAAGAGAATTTATTATAAAAACTAAACTATAATAATTAAAGTCTATGAATGGAGTGAAGGAAATAAATTAATGCATTATTAAATTTCAAGGTCCAGGGAATGTGATCCCACCGCAAAAGGAGACTATGCTGACCACATTGTCTTTTTACATTTTTAACAGCGACCACTCGAAGTTGCTCCCACACACCTCCTAGCATACGCACCTTCACATATACATAAGGAAACCTATCCTGTTTTTCATATATTTGCATGGCCCTGAATATATGCAAGGGGATCCTTATATGCAAGCTCATGTATGCATATACCTGTTAACACCCATGTACGAATGCATTTTCGTATTATATGTACGCACACCAAGACCCATATATATATATATATATATATTCACTACCATGAGTGAATAAAAATATAACGAGAGAACATACATATACATATATTTACCCATTCATATACAGTAAGTCTCCTTTGACTCTAGAGACATGAAATCATCATAAGAAATCCAATGCACTAATACTCGAAACACATAAATAAAAAAGGACCAATTATAAAATGAGAAATGATGATGAATAGGAGAAACCATTCAACAAATTTATGGCAGCAAGCTAAAATGGACCAATTTTCTTTACATTAATTATATAATTTCAGGATACGCATGAAGGGATCCTAGGATATCCACTGCAAATTCTAGAATTGGAAGAAACACAAAAATTGGGTTACACCTAACCCTAGTTTTTCGATCAAACAAGAGGGATGAAGAGAAGACCAAAAATCATCTAGAATAGGGAATATAAGGGAGTATAAGGCTTTAACATGATGATTCAAAGAAGAATCATTTAGAAAAAATGATTAAATCAATGATGGAGAGGAAGTCGTAGGAGGTGTGTCGCGAGACTAGGAGAGGAACCTAGGGAGGGCGCCACGCACTGAAGGTAAGTAGAGAGGGAGAACCCTATTTGGGTTCTTAATACATATAACTAAATAATATTAATAATAATAAACAAAGTAATTTTTTTTTTATTATTATAACATTTTTTATTTTTTTGATTTCTCTATTTTCATTAATTTAATTTATTTTCCTTTAAATTTTAATTTAATTAAATTATTTCTTAAAAAGAAAAACACTTCATGGTTTCCTACATTGGGAAACATGATTTGATACAAACCATTCTCCCCTAACAGGTCATCATGACTTGAGTTTTTGGATCATGATTCTCTCGAAACTTGAAAAACTGCCAGGGCACCCCTAGGACTTGAACCACATCCATAAAAAACACATTGAAGTTCTAAAAATATCTTAATTAAGTTTCAAAACTCATTTAAAAAAATTGATCATCCAGTAAACACAAATAAAATCAAAATTATTTGCATTTTCATCCTATTCAAAACACATATTGTTACACTCTAGAACTTACTATCAATCTGACAATGATATGAATTTCTCAAACTCATCTCTACATCATGACTTTGCTGATGACTTTTCAAGAATATCAAGGTAAACCTTAGATCCCTAGTAGATACAATAAAATATGGTACTCCATAAAACTATACCACTTTATTAATGAATAATCTATTATGATAATAATGATAGAAATATCTTATGATATAAATGAAGTGTTTTGAATTTGTAAGATGATTAACTACAACCCAAATATCATTATGTCCTTTAAAATTTTCAGGCTGTCTAATGAAAATTTCCATGGTGACGTTTTCAAAAACAAATTCTGGTATGTGTAATAGTTGTAAGATAGCCTTAAAAATTTATCTATTTTCCTTAAATTGTTGATATACCAAGCAATAAGATACATATATAGAAATATATATCTTTATGTCATTCCATTAAAAATAATCATTCAGATCTTTATACGTGTTCATTATTCAATGATGAATAGTTAATGAAGAATTGTAAGCCTGCGCTATTAGCTCTTTCATCAAATATGGTATTGAAAAAACACATACATGGTTACTAAAAATCATCATTCAATCATAGTCATGTTTTTTAAAGACCCGAAAATTGTATGAAATTTTTTTTCTTAAATTCATGGGATTTTTACGAGTCCGCAAATATTTACGGCGCTTGATTTCGAGGCCCGGTGTGCCAGGAATCAATTTCTGAAGTTTTGTTCGGGTACGTTCAGTAAACGTATGAGTAGGATCTTATAACTTTTGAACCAGTACTCGGAATTGAAATCTGAGGGCACTATTGAACTCGTAGCATCGGTGATTGCTTAGTGATACCTTCACCGCAGTTGCGTTCTAACAAGAATGGACGTTAGTTTTTGGGGTCTTAAATTAAAATTGAATAAAAATAAACTGTAAGATTTTTTTTTATTTTGGGTGGTTAAAGCTCCAAGAGGAGGTTAGTGGTGGGGGCCACCACACTATAACCTCCCATGAGAGGTTATGGTGGTGGGGCCCACCCCCACATAATCTCTCTTGGGAGGATATTATTAGGTGGGTCCCACAAAAGCTTTAAACCTCCTTGAACTCCCCATAAGTGGGGGAAGGCTCCTGAACTCCCATCATTAAAGTACCAACCCCCCTCTATTAATTCATTTAGCTCCTTCAATTAATTAATTAAAACCCATTTGAATTATTTTGAATTATTTTGGCCATCAATTAAATAATGGGTTAGATTAACTAATTATTTTGGTTGGCACATTCTTTTTGGTGGAGCTTTGGGGAACCCTTGGAGAACTTCATCCTTCCAACGAATAATGACAAACATCTTCATTGATCTTTAACTGTGCCAAAAGAGGAGGAGTCGATCACGAAGAATGCCAACAACGCTTCTTCCTCGTTCTCCTACCCCAAACGCTTCCCGGCGTAAATGAATCGATGTCCTCTCTTTTCCCACGACTTTGTCAATGATCATCATCATACGAGGTAGGGGTTTTGATTTTTTTTGTACCCATTCTTCGTCATTCAAATTATGGAATGTGAATTGCCGGTTTATATCACTATAATGAGGTGGGATTGTAACGCACGAACACGGACTGACCCTCCCGCTTTTTTGATCTCATATTTTTATGATGGCGGTGGTGCAATGGCACCGCTAGAGGAATGGACCGCGGTGAAGCAACGGTGGCCGACGACAGGCCGGCCGTGAAAAAATCGTCGTCGCAAAGCCACAGGGTCTCCAAGAGGGCGAGACATTGTCATGCCATGCGGAAAGAGAGCTGCATCCATGACGGGCCGCTGCGGAGGTGTGTGGTGTCGTTGCGCCATGGGGAGGCCAGCCGATGGCCGCGACCAGTGCAGGCTGCGGCGGAGGGGCACAGCGTTGTCGCGCAGCACCGGTAGAGCTGGGAAGCAGCGGCAAGGGTGGGCCGCAGCAGAGTGGCGCACCACTGTTGCGTCGTGCCGGTGGTGTGGAATGGCTCGATTCTTGGTCTACCAGGGAGGAGCGGGACCCCGTCAGGTCCCGTGTGTGATGTAATCGCACCACCAGGTGCTGGTTTCTGTTCCACCCGAACGGTTTAACCGTTCGGGTGCCAGGGGGATCACACCTCACACTGGTTATGGCTAGGGTAGGCCGCTGGGCCCCCTTCGTCCGGGCGGCCCTCAACCGGGCCGCCCTCGGCCGGGCCTCCCCCTTCGGGCTAGGCCGTCCCCTTCGGACAAGGTCGGACCCGCAAACCGGGTCGGACCCCAGACTGGACCTGATTGGCCAGTTGAAACCTTTCTTCCGTATCATGGGCTATGGGTGTCCAATCGAAGAACCATTTATGGAAGTGAAAATATTTGAATGAGACTATACTTTTGGAATACCCTACTTGAGATTTGGACATAGTTGGGGTACGGTCGGGTCGGTTTGAACCTAAAAACCAACCAGGCCACTCGAACAGAAATGCCAATAACTCACAGACCAGGCGTCCGATTGACACGTCATCTATCATGTTGGGTTCCTTATGCTGAGATGGAAATAAAGGATATATCAAATAGGGACTTCGTGGAAGTTGATGTATCGACACTTGGCTCGAGAAGTGGACCCTCCTGGAATCGAGCTTGCCGTGTGCAAGAACCTTATGGCTGGCTGCGACTGAGATGATAGGTTCCTACGTGAACCTAGTACTATACCAGGATCCTCCATGGGTTCGACAGAGACGATACAGTACCAGGATCACCCATGGTTTCAACAATGACGGTACTAGACCGGGATCCTCCGTGGGTTCAACAATGATAACTTATATACCAGGATCCTCTGTGGGTTCGACAATGCTGATACTGTTCCACGATCCTACGTGGGTTCGACAGGGGAGATGATTCAGTGGCTACATCTAATCATCTCTACCCCTATAAATTAGTTCTATACCTGTGTGAGATGAGTCTTGTCTTTATGTTGTTATCATTGAGATGACTGACTTTACTTAATTTGTGGAATTGGTTGTGCGTGGGATCGAGTGTTGGAGCCGGAGAGTGATTGGTAACGCAGCTATATGTATGGTCATATACCTAAGTAGGGATGGTTGATACTTTGTGATTGTATCTTACTATTGTGTTTTATCCTTAGAGGATTTTGGGAGACCATTGAGGGTCTCAGGGTCCCCTACTGAGTATTGTTGTACTCACCCCTGCATGGGCTTCGCCCGCACCATGTTGTGTTCTGTGTAGTTGACGGTCGGTAGTGATAGAAGCTGAGGGAGATGGATTGGAGGCTGCTCGGAGATGGACTAGACGGGGAATACCTCAGGGAATATTTTTTCGATATCTCTACCCACCCTTCAGGTTGGATTCCCTTGTGGACGATCCAGGAGTTCTTTTCCCTTTTTACTTGTACTTGTACTTGTTGTTTAGTTGGGTTTGTATACTGGATAACTTACTTTCAGCACACCTTTCTTTTCTATCTTAGTACTTGTTGCTTCTAATGCTTGTGTTGAAACTGTGTGTGTTACGCATTTAAAGGAAATTCCTTTCCTTTTTATCAGGGATTTCCCTTTGGTGCTAGTCTCCAGGCTCTGGCCTATGGATGGCGGGCTTGGGGTACTCATGGCACGGGCCCTGAGGATGGGTCGTGACTAATTGGTATCAGAGGAGTCAATTCTACCATAGAACATGGACTCTATTTCTATTAATTGTAATAATGTTAAGTTTTTTGGGTGTGGTTATTGGTTTAGGGAAACCAGTGTTGGTGCGACGACCAACGTATCCATAAACTAGGACACTGACTTCTGACTTTCGACTCAGTGCATGAAAACACTGATTGTGTGTGTGTTTCCTTTGAAAAGTTTTCTTCGTGATTACATTGTTTCTGCTTACCAGGTATATTTTTTTTAATGTGGAGCACCTGTTTCATTTCAAGATGGCCCCACGTAGGCAGCCAGCCAGGGTTCCAAGTTTTGTACGTGATGGTAGCCCACCAAGCGACGAGGCCTCGATGCAGGGCCCCACCACAAGGTGACACATAGAAGAATCTTCTGCAGCCAGCAGTAGATAGATGTTGCAGAAGTCTAAGTGGACCAATCTATCAGGTGGGAGACCCCAGGATACAAGTTCAATTGTGTGGGGAACATGAGACAGAGCCAGCCATACGAGGAGAAAGTAGTGCTATGCATGCGGCGGGCAGGGTAACATGGACCGTGACTGCCCGACCCTCCATGCAGATGCGCAACAGACAATAGAGGGACCTCCCAGGAAAAGGTAGAGGTTCGACCATTGTGGTTTTCCCTGAGCAGGCGGATGTGGTAGAGGAGCTGGCCAAGCAACGGGTGGTGGACAACATTTTGAGGTCCTACCACAACCACCACAAAAAGGTCCACCCCAACCATAGGGAGCTAGCAGACAGGGGCGGGCTCAGCTCCAGGAAGTCGAGGCTTACGACCACGGAATACCTGAGATGATTCGAGGTACTATATATGTCTACTCCACCCTTGTTTTAGTACTTATAGACATAGGTGCGAGTCATTATTTTATTGTCACTGCCCTCGTTCGGAGCTCAGAGATTCTGACAGAGCCATTGGCTCAGTTTTTATGGCTAGATACTCCTACGGGAGCAGACTCGACAATTACATACTAGTTCCGGTAGTGTGAGCTTACTCTATTAGGAGATATCTTCGTTTGCGATCTCCTCGTAGCAGCATCGAAGCCTTACGACGTCATCTTGGGTATGGACTAGTTATCCACAGTTCATGCTCATATTGAATTAATTAGGCGGAGAGTGTGGCGTGTTCGTGAGGATAGGTTGATTTTTACCTTAATAGGTGAGAAGGGATCCTTTGCAGTGTAAGATGGACTTAACTAGAGGAGGGAGCAGCCAATTACACATCAGTTGGCTAACCTCATTCTCGGAGCGGTTGATGTGTGGAGTTAGATTTTTACTATTGTGGTGGATTAGTACCTGGATATCTTCCCTAATGACGTTCTACGATTACCTCCTCGAAGAGAGGTAGACTTTTACATTGACTTGTACCCTAGAACGACACAGATATCCACTCCAGCATATCGGATGGCTCATGTAGAGCTTCGTGAGCTTCGGGTACAGCTGGAGGACTTGCATGGGAAGGGATTTATCTGACCCAATGTTTCACCATGGGCATCCCCGATTTATTTCGCCAAGAATACAGATGGGAGCTTGAATCTGTGTGTTGATTATCGGCACATGAACTAGGTGACCCTAAAGAACAAGTACCCACTCCCGAGGATTGAATACCTCTTTGATCAGCTCAAGGGAGCATGATGGTTCTCGAAGATAGACATCAGATCAGGCTATCACCAGCTCAGAGTTCGAGATGAGGATGTGCAGAAGACGACTTCTAGGTGTCGGTACGACTACTATGAGTTCTCGGTTATGCAATTCGGCATAACCAATGCTCCTGTAGTGTTCAGGTGTCTCATGAACATGATCTTCTAGCCTTACCTTGATAACTTTGTCATGGTCTTCATTGACAACATTCTCATCTACTCGACTATTGAGGAAGAGCATTCCTACCATTTTTGAGTAGTACTGGACACACCCCGAGAGCACCAGCTTTATGTTAAGCTATCGAAGTTCTAGTTCTGGATCCGAGAGGTACACTTCTTGGGACACGTTATCTCAGAGGCTGGATTTTCCGTGGATCCAGTGAAGATTGAGGTGGTACTTTCTTGGGAGCCACCTAGGATTGTGACGGAGTTACGGAGTTTTCTTGGACTGGCTGGGTACTGTCGGAGATTTGTGCTAGACTTCATCAGAGCTGCAGCACCACTATCAGCCTTGATGAAGAAGGGGAAACCCGTCGTGTGGTCGGAGAGATTCCAGTAGATATTTCAAGAGCTGAGACAGAGGCTAACTAGTGCCCCCATCTTGAGGCTTCCAAAGGAGGGCGTAGGGTATGTAGTTTACTGCGATGCATCAGGGACCAGACTCGGGTGTGTCCTGATGTAGGATAAAGTAGTGATAGATTATGGTTATCATCAGCTGAGACAACACGAGAAGAACTATGCTACTCATGACCTTGATTTAGCAGAAGTGGTCTTCGCCTTGAAGATATGGTATCACTATCTAATGGTCGAGCATTTTAAAGTCTACTCTGACCACCAGAGTCTCAGGTAAATCTTCTCGTAAAAGGACCTGAACCTGAGACAACGGCTTTGGCTTGAGTTCCTCCATGTCTATGACATCGAGATAGTCTATACTCCTGGGAAGGGGAACATTGTAGAAGATTCTCTCCTTAGGAGATCAGGCATTCAGCTGCTAGGAGAGTCGACAGAGCAGGTGGCCGCGTTGCATATATCATTTGTGGGTTGGGATGGAGCAGCCATTCTTCAGTCTCTCATAATCACTCCTCTACTTATTCAGCATTTAAGGGAGGCATATCATTGGGACACTAACTGTGAGATGAAACATGCTTAGATATCCACAGGGCAGGCACCAGATTGATTTTTTAAAGGTGGTGAGCACGTCATTTTCTTTAGAGGACGTACCATGGTACCAGTTTCACTTCATGAGGAAGTGTTGAGGGAGTTCCACACTTCCCCTCTAACGGTACATCCAATAGTGGAAAAGATATACCAGGACCTTTGACGACAGCACTGGTTGCCAGGTATGAAGAAGGCTGTAGTGGAGTTTATCTCTCGTTTCCTCACTTGTCAGCAAGTGAAGGTGGAGCACCAGGTACCAGCAGGTTTGGTTCATCCCTTAGAGGACCTAGAGTGGAAGTGGGATGGGATATCCATGGACTTCGTGATGGGTCTTCCACATACATCCATGAGTCATGATTCTATATGGGTGATCATAGACCGACTTACCATGTTGGACTGCTTCCTACCGATCAGAGATCATGGCTCAGTAGAGAGATTGGGATGCCTCTATGTGCAGGAGATTGTGCGTTCACATAGAGTACCTTCTTCTGTTGTCTCCGACCATGAAACACATTTTACTTCCTGGCTATTGAATGCATCGTTGGAGGTTTTTGGGATGCATCTTCACTTGACCACTACCTTCCATCCTCAGACAGATGGTCTGACTGAGAGGACCATTCAGACCCACGAGGACATGCTCCGCGCATGTGTCCTTGACTTCGATCTCAGTTGGGAGGACCACTTACCTTTGGTAGAGTTTTCCTACAACAACAACTATCACTCCACCATCGGTATGGCACCTTTCGAGGAATTGTATGTTCAATCTTGCAGATCGCCACTGTGCTAGATATACCCAGGAGAGTCAGCACTAGTGGGACCAGAGATGGTACGTGCTACCACGGAGAAGGTGCAGATCATCCACGAGTGGATAAAGACTGCTCAGAGTAGGAAGAAAGCATATTTTGACAAAAGGTGGAGACCTCTGGAGTTCGAGGAAGGGGGCCATGTCTTCCTACGGGTCTCACCTCGACGAGGTCTGTGGATATTTATCCGAGGCAGCAAGTTATCTTCGTGATTCATCAGACCTTTTCAGGTCCTCAGCAGAGTAGGCGAGGTGGCTTACCACTTAGCTCTTCCACCTCAGTTTCACAGGGTGCACGACGTCTTCCACGTATCTCTGTTGAGAAGATACATGCACGACCCTTCCCACATCATCGACCATGGAGAGAAATACATCGATGACGAGGCGTCTTTCATGGAGGTTAAAGTGGAGATTGAGGATCGACGGGAGTGGGTCCAGCGTGGAATGTCGATACCTCTGGTGTGTGTTTGCTGGAAGAACAGGAACCTCCAGTTGAGCACATGAGAGCGGGAGGCTCAGATGCATGTTCAGTACTCTCATTTGTTCCCTTAGTTCAATTTGTATCTTACGGGGACGTAAAGAATTGAGGTGGGGAGAATTTAAGGACCTAGAAATTCCATGATTTTTTTTTCTTAAATTCATGGGTTTCTTATGAGTCTGTAAAAATTTACGGTGCTTGATTCCGAGGCCCGGTGTTCCCAGAATCAATTTCTGAAGTTCTGTTCGGGTGCGTTCAGTAAATGTACAAGCGGGATTTTATAAATTTGGACTGGTGCTCAGAATTCAATTCTGAGGGCACCACTGAACTCGCAGCATCGGTGATTGCTTAGTGATACCTTCACCGCAGTTTTGTTCTAAAATTAATGGAAGTTAGTTTTTGGGGTTTTAAATTAATATTGAATAAAAATAAAGTGTAATATTATTTTTATTTTTGGTGGTGAAAGCTCTAGGAGGAGGTTAGTGGTGGGAGCCACCACACCATAAACTCCCAAGAGAGGTTATGGTGGTGGGATCCACCCGTAGATAACCCCCTTGGGAGGATATTATTAGGTGGGGACCACACAAGCGTTAAACCTCCTTTAACTCCCCATAAGTGGGGGAAGGCTCTTGAACTCCCTTCCTTAAAGTGCCAACCCACCCTCTATTAATTAATTTAGCTCTTTAAATTAATTAATTAAAACCCTTTTGAATTATTTTGAATTCTTTTCGCCAACAATTAAATAATGGGTTAGCTAAACCCATTATTTTGGGTGGTACATTCTTTTTCCTGGAGATTTGGAGAACCCTTGGAGAACGTAATCCTTCCAACGAAGAATGAACAACATATTCATCGATCTTAAAGCATTCCAAAAAAGGAGGAGTTGACTGCGAAGAACGCTGACGACGCTTCTTCCTTGGTATCCTACATCGGATGCTTCCCAACGTCAATGAATCAATGTCCGATCATTTCTCACGACTTCGTAAATGATCTTCATTATATGAGGTAGGGGTTTTGAATTTTTTTTGTACCCATTATTCATCATTCAAATTACAGAAAGTGAATCGTCGGTTTATATCACCGTAACGAGGAGGGTTCAGACTGCACGAACACGGCCCGACCCTCCTTCTTTGTTGATCTTGTTTGTTGACGATGACGGTTCCACCTCTGGTGGAATGTATCGCGGTGAAGAAACGGTGGCCGGCGAAGGGACGTCCATGAAGAAATCAGCGGTTCAAGGCCACTAGGTCGCCAAGAGGGTGTGACACTGTCGTGCCGTGCAGAACGAGAGCCACGACCATGGCGGGCCACATCGGAGGCGCGTGGCATCGTTGCGCAATGCAGAGGCCAGCAGAGGGCTGCGGCCAGGGCTGGCCACGGTGGAGGGGTGCAATACCGTCGTGTCACGCCAGTGTCGTGTAGCGGTTGGCTGCTCGGGCCAGCCGGGAGGAGCGGGACCCCGTCGGGTCTCGCGTGTGCTGGACCGGAACCACCTTTCGCCACTTTCGGTTCCACCCGAATGGTTCAACCGTTCGGGTTCCATGGGGCGTGCGATTCTTCCCCTGGGCACAGCTAGGGCAGCCTGTCGGGCTACCTTCGGCTGGGCCGCCTTCGGCCAGGCCGCCCTCGACCAGGCCGCCCTCGGCCGAACTGAACTTGGTCGGGCCTCCCTCGGCCGGGCTGCCCCCTTCATGCCGGTCCATCCCTTTCAGACTGGGTCGGACCCGCTGACAAGGTCAGACCCCAGACCAGACCTGATTGGCCTGTTTACACCTTTCGTCTGTATCATGGGCTACGGGTGTATGATTGACAAACTATCTACAGCGACTAAATTATTTGAATTAGATGATACTTTTGGAATACCCTACATGAGTTTTGGATAAATTTGGGGTATGTTCGGGTTGGTTTGAACCTACAAACCAACCGGGCCCTTGGAACAGAAGTGCCAAAAAATCACAGACCGGGCGTCCGATTGAAGATTCGTCTATCGCGTAGGGTTCCTTATGATGAGACGGAAATACGGGATACATCAACTTGAGACATCATGGTAGTTGATGTATCGACACTTGGCTCGAGGAGTGGACCCTCCCAGAATCGAGTGTACTGTTTGTGGGAACCCTATGGATGGCTGCGACTGAGATGATAGGATCCTATATGGACCTACTACTATACTAGGATCCTCCATGGGTTCGACAGTGAAGATAATTAACCAGGATCCTCCATTGGTTTGACAACGACGGTAGTGGATCGGGACCCTCCGTGGGTTCGACAATGATGACTTCTGTACTAGGATCCTATGTGGGTTTGATAGCGCTGATATTGTTCCAGGATCCTATGTTGGTTCGACAGAGGAGATGATTCAGTGGCTACATCTAATCATCTCTACCCCTCTACATGAGTTGTATAACAGTTTGAGTTGAGTCTTGACTTTTTGTTGTTATCATCGAGAATATTGACTTTACTTCCTTTGTGGAATGGGTTGTGCTTGGGCTTGAGTGTTTGAGCTGGACTGTGATTGGTAACTTAGGTATATGTATGGGAATATATCTAAGTAGGGATGGTTCATACTTCTTGATTGTATCTTACTACTTTGGTTTATCTTTAGTGTATTCTGGGAGACCTTTGGGGGTCTTTGGGCCCCCTACTGAGTATTTTTGTACTCACCCCTGCACGGGCTTTCCCCGCACCTTGTTGTGTTATGTGCAGACGACAGTCAGCAGTGATCGAGGCTAAGGGTGATGGATGGGAGGCTGCTCGGAGCTGGACTAGATAGTACATACCTCAGGTATGAGTTGTTCGAGATCTGTACCTTCCCTTCAGGTAGGAATCCTCAGTGGACTATCCAGGGGTTGTTTTCCATTTTTACTTGCACTTTTACTTGTTGTTCAGTTCGGTTTGTATATTGGCCCACTTACTTTCAGCACACCTTTATTTTCTATATTAGTACTTGTTGCTTCTACTGCTTGTGTTCAGACTGTGTGTGTTACAGGTTTAAAGGAAATGCCTTCCCTTTTTATCGGGGATTCGCCTTTGGTTTTATTTTCCAGCCCCTAGATTATGGAAGGCGGTCTAGGGGTAGTCACGGCACGAGCCCTGAGGACGGGTCATGACAAGTTTAAACTTAAGAGCATTTATAGTCATATTCTAGTGGTCTATGTCTTTCTTATACACCACTATATTATTTTATATCAAAAGGACTCATAGCATTAATGACGAATATCAACAGACGTACAAATGCAATGCCATTAAGGGAATTTTTCCAGCCATAGATGGTTGTCATCGAAAGGGCTTAGGCTGCCAACTAATGGGCCGCATTGTTTCCTTACCTTTTGGTAAAGGAGGAGGTACATTAGGGGAATCCTTGGCGAAGCAAATGAACTCTCTTGGTAATGCATCCAAATGACTGGAGTATGCCTTCGTTATGATTAATAGCATCGATAACGGTGAGGCAGTCAGACTCAATAATGATATCATCCCATCCACGTTCCACAGTGAACATCATTCCTGCAAGAATGGCGGACTCTTCAAAAACTACAGGTTCCCAGAAGGCATTATGTGATTCATATATTTCAGCAATGATTTTCCCCAGATGATTTTGGTCCAAGAGACCATGCGCAACAAGACCATCCTTTGGGAGAGATGCGTCCATGTTAATCTTGAGAATCCCATCCGTTGTGGGATTCAAATGAGGAAGACTGGAGGGGATAATAGTTGCCATATCGTGTCCTTTGTGGTCATTCCATTTCTCTATCCACGAAATGGTTGAATACTCAATAAAGAAATATAATATGTCCCCATTCTTTTAAGATATTAAGAAAAATATTTTATGAATATATAAATATTTGATCATTTTTATCCTCATCATTGGTAATATAGAATGATCCTTTTATATCACAACATATTACACTTTATCCACATTCCATTGGTGGTAATTTATTATGAAATCAAAATCATTAATCAAGTCCAACAATTTTCTCTAGCACATTTATGACTCTTTATATGTGAAAAATCTGTTAAAATTATATGATTAGTATATATATCACATCTTTCTCCATGAAGATAATTCCACAAAATCATTTATTGAAAATTTAACACATCTAACTTCAAATAATTAATTGGTTAATTTTTATCAAGAACCTACAATTTTCACAAGGCATAATATATCACCCTATCACTTATCATAATAATATATATAAGACACTAATTTGATATGTTACTATAGATTACAAACCATTATCTGTTACATGATAATGTATGTACGAGTGCACCATATAAAATTCTCATTAATTTTTTTTAAATTTTATTCACATTTAGATATCTAAAAGAACTTCTCTCAATTCTGAGATAACATTATCGATGATTTGATAGAAGTGGGATATTTTTCACAAGGCATTGAAAATATCCTTCCAATCCATAAAAAAAATATGAATTTCGTTATATTGGTTGGTTTGGTACAATGTTTAATAAATTCTAACATTGATGGATCTACTTCTATTCCCTCTACTAAGACAATGTATCTCAAAAATGAAACAATTTATAGAAACACATCCCACATTGTAATGTTTTCATACAAATTATATTTCCTTAGGGTCTTCAGTAAAATCACGATGTGGTCTTCATTATCTTCCATTCTTATTGAATATATAATAACATAATCTACAATTATTACCATAATCTCATTAGGGTAATCAGTAAATACACTTTTCATTAAATCCATGAAGATACTGATGTTATTATTAAACAAAATGGTGTCACTACAAATTAATTATGTCTATACCTTGTATGGAATATTTTTTTGTGTATATCCTCTTTCTCAACTCTCAATTAGTAAAATACTGAATGAAGATCAATATTGGAAAAGTATTGACCTCTATGTTGTTGATCAAACAGGTCACCAATACCACTAATATGATACTTTTTCCTGATTTTTATTTTTTTAGTTCTTGATAATAAATACAATGTCACATTGATCCATATTTAACCCTAAAAATGAAGTGTTTCACCCATGGTGACACAGTTCGATAAATAAATCCAATTTTATTATTCTATTGGAGTTTATTATTCAATTCCTATAACTCAATCAAGTATATTATATATAAATTATTTGAAATTGTTATATCACAAGGTATGAGTTCTTTTGAGAACTCAACATCATGATGTAGTGGGAGTCTATAAAACTATATTGGAAAGACATTAGAAAACTCACAAATAATAATCGTATCATCAATGTTGAATTTATCCCCAAAAATATAAGATAAACAACCCTTATTTGTAGGAATTAATAACTAAACTATGGATATGATTTACATAAGATGTTAGTATTTATCATCGTGGAAACTGGTGCTTTATTTACGAAGAGATAGAAAATCCATGGTTATAATGAGACAAAATTTCACAAAAGAGAGAATAAAAAATTTCAAGAAAGATATTCCCACAAACTTCAACCATAGATGAATCATTAACCTCTGATGTGAGCATTATAACATTATGGGTTTTCACTATTAATTGGACATTTAATAGTTGGGTTGGCATTTTGATACCAATATTAAATTCTTCAGATATAAAATAGTGGGGATATTTAGAGTTAAATAATGAAAAAATAGTCATAGAGTAGATGGTATGCATAAATTTCACCGTGTTGTTAATATTTTAATAGTTTATTTCCTATAAAAAACATTATCAGTAGTTTTGATTAACAAACCATGTGTAAAGTGAGTTATTCATGTTGTACACTGACGCACACATGTCATAGGGCGTGAAAAAATCAATTTAATTTTTCCTAGTGAAGCATAGAGGCTGACCAGGGTCGTCTCACTTGAGGAGCTTTCTCATTTATTCACTCACTTAATCTAATTCACCTAAATTAATTCTTATTGTTGTTTTATATTTTATTAATAAAATCTAATCTATGAAAATAAATGAAATGCAAAAAAATTAAAATCAAATTAATATGAAATTCTAAACAATATGGAATTATGGAAGAAAGGAAGTTCTCCTGAGAGAACTTTCAGGGAGCACCTTCATTGGCCAACATAAAATATTATTAGTGAACACACTCCATCATATGTGTGCACACCTTATTACACCCCATTTATGAAAGAAACGTTTACTCAGTGATCACCAAGCACACCCTCCATCCACCTCCTCAATCGAGGGAATATGGTTGTAGATTAAGAAGTTAATCATTAGACAACAACAATTAGGATTACACCCACTATTAATTATCCTTAGAAATAACAAAAATAATATTAAAAACATTGTCTTGGGTTCAAGAACCTGATTAATCCCTCAGGATTTTTTCAGATTAGTTACTTGTGATCATGAGTATTATAGTTAACTATTGTAAGATGAGAGGAAGAAAAGAGGGTGAATGAGTGGACACAAAAATAAAAATAATTCATGAATTTTATTAGAAACATAAATTACAATTGAAAACTAGAACAAAGATAAAGAAAATAAATAAAGAAAAATGAAATGGGGAAGTTTTGTGGCCTGCCTCCCTCGGTGGATATCTCCTCCTTGGTGCCTTGAAAGAATGGATGGAGAATGGTATTCTTTGAGAGAGTGGATCTCTCCTCCTTTTAAAGCCAGAATGTGTCCCCTGAATGATGACACATTGTATCCCCATTAAATGAAATTTTCATGGCATGATCCCTTCTAAAATTTTGTTCATAATTATCTTGGTCGTTTCCCCTAAAATTATCAGCGGCTTTGGACTTGTATTCCGAGAGTTATGTTTATTTTACTCTGAGCCTTTATTCTGTCCAGTCAGACTCTCCAAAACGCAAACCCCCGGATTAGGAAGCTTTAATTTCCACTTAAACGAAAAAATCCCACGATGTTTCCTTCATGAAATATGTTCTAAAACTATTGGCGTGTCCACCCACCAAGTATTACAACATTTGGGCCCAAAATGAATGACTTATAGACCCCACACCAAAAATCAGCAGTACTGTGAACAGTTTTCATGCTCCCACTTGTGAGATTATTTTGAGCTTCCATATGGCCAATTCAAATTTTAGTCCAAAAATAGTAAATGAGGCCCTGGATGTTTATAATCTAGAAAAAAATTATTTTCCAATTGAGATTAATTTATAAAATGTTATGTCCAAACTACATTAATAATTTAAAATAGATAAAAATTCGAAATGGGCCATTTTTACTATTAAGATCAAAATATTACTAATATCATAAAACTGTGACAATTACTCATACAATAACACTATGGTGGGATTACAAAAAATGATTCACAGTATAAAATATATGAAAATGTGAGCTTCATCACTCCTCCACACTTATACATTTCACTCCTGGGAAATCATCTTACATTCAAATCAAATTCCACACAACAATCAAAAATGAGAAAATATCAATGATCTTATCCAAAAAAGAATTCCATCATGTCTCATATATGAAGAATAATTCTCTATTATTTTCATTTCAATCATTCAAAATTTTTCAACCTTATAAATCAATCCATTTTCCAATCCCAACCTACCTCACATCGAATTTTATGTCACCCTTCACTCAAGAGAAATTGATTATAGAGTTATGCTCATACTTGGAAATCGCATGTATCACCATAGTCTTGTGAAAATTATCATTTCTCTACAGCATGAAACATGAAAAGGAATTCAATCATGAGGTCTTTAATTAATGGTTCAAATTATTTTGTAACTTAGGGTTGGTGGGAAAAATATTGAAAAAATTTCCAAACTAGAAAGAGGAGGTTGGACTATTAAGTACAATGCAAGATTAAATCAAGGGAAAACACATATAATTCCTCTCTCAATTGCACTTGAATATGATAAAAACAACACCAACCCTCTTATGACATGGATAATGAGCCAAGAAGTTTTTATAAAAAATTATATCATCTTAGTTCTCATTTTCATTCAAAGCTCCATAAAGGCACAACTTTATTTTCTTTTTCTTTTTTTCAAGGAGGATGAGATGAAAATTGATCACTACAAATTAATGAAAATTCATGACCTTGATTTTTGAGAGGGACATGAGTCATAAAAGAATGTACAATGAGGAATTCAATATCATCTCTATTTTATTCTCTTTTTTTAAGGAGAAATGGATGAAATGAATAAAGCACAATGAAATGACGACACATGCCCAATTCTCTTATTCTCCACTGCCAAATGTATTGACACACACCTCACACAACCAATAAATGATATTCATCCCAATGAACACACACTAAATACCCTTCACCCATACTCAAACGTGAAATAACCATGCAAAAATACTAAAAGTGCGGGTAGGTAAGGAAAAATTGGCTTATAATGTGGCTTAAACCTATAAGGAAATTCACGGCATATATGAGATTACATAGGATAAATGTAAAGGTGGGTCTCAAGATTTAATGTGTCTAGCCAAATAGATTACTCAATTATTTCAAATACATCCCATGAAATCCAAAGCTTCGAAAGATAATATTCACAAATTCTGGTTCTCACACAAAATTCGAGTTTCCCTCAAGAAAGTGTGGGTATTAGGAAAAATATATAAAAGTGGTTTAGAATACCTCATAGGACTAGAAAAATATTTTGAGAATTTTTTTCATGGGCATGGATTTGAAAAATCAGTCAAACTCATTAAAATGCTTGAAAATCCATTTCAAGGGAAAAGAAATCATATCAAAAATCATTTAAAATCAATTATTTCAAAAATAATTTCAACTCATTGAAAATCAATTGATGTGTGAAAAGTTATTAGAATATTCATTAAAGATCAACATATGTTTTGGAAAAAAAATGAAAGGAGTTTAAATGATCATCATAAAAAGTGATCTCCATTTTGAAATAATGATTTGGTCCTCTTCCTCTAATGATTGTGGATTCCTTCTGCCTTCATGACCCTACAAAAAAATTACTAAATTAATCACAACGATCATTTCATTTTAGCTCAAAATGAAAAGAAAGAGGGGGACACATGCAAGACTAATTCTTAATACTGAATTTGAAATCTAAATTATTAATATTTAAAATTTAATTACTATAAATAAAGTAAAGGATAAATCTTGGTATGATCCCCCAAGTGTGCCTTGACATCATTTACTGACTCTAGAGGGAATTACTAACTTTTATCCATAATGTTTAGGTGGATGAATCTTCTTTGATTTGAACCACCACATGTGGCTCTTCCTATATTTTAGTTCTTTATTCTTACTATGGAAGACTCCATGGATAGAGTATACCATATCTGACCCATTCACAAATTGGTATAGCTTGAATGGAGAGGGTTAGATGAAGTAGGGATCCTACTCCTCATTTGTTGATACTTGTGCAACCATCTTGTCATCTAGTGTAGGCTTCATGGGGGCTTCAGCCTCCTGTCTTATTTCCTTCTACTCAGCAACTTGGATCTCTTTATGATGGGGCTCCTCCAGTAGATATTCCATGACTTCTAGGAGCTCCAGGTGTTCCTCACGAGGTGCATCTTCTTTTGTCTATTAATCCTCCAGGGCATAACAGGAGTCATCTGATTCTGAAAATTCAAAACAATTGGTATTTATACTCAAATTCGTTTCAACAAAATTAAAATAATTTGAGTTCAAGAATATATCATTTCCCTGAGTTGGTTCATCTTGAAAATCTTCTATGATGGAAAGTTCCTCTTGGAGTCGATCATCACATGATAGAGGTAGGTATTCAGGCTCCTCCATTTCGAGTTTGGATTCAACTTCTTGGATTTCTTCAGTGAAATTTTGGAAGACTTGTGGAACTTCCTTCTTAGCCATGAATCTTTGAATGTCAGTTTTGAGTTCATCAGCCATGGACATCAAATATTTATGTGAGATCCATGTTGCAACTCCTCTTTCCTTCTGTTTAAACATTATCATTAGAGCATCAAACCTTCATTCAAGGGCCTCCTTAGTGTAGTCGATTTCTTCTTCCTTCACTTGTGAGTAATTATTCCATTCACAATAATTGTAATTTGAATGCATCATGGAAAAATAATTTTTGTATATTATTTAAAAAAAATTAATGAATACTATTTAAAATTTGAAAATAGAAAAAGTAAAGTAAACAATCGATTAGATCCCCGGCAACGGTGCTAGATTTGACGCATGCCTATCGTAGGGCGTGGAAAAAGCAATTTAATTTTTCCTAGTGCAGCATAGAGGCTGACCAGGGTCGTCTCACATAAGAAGCTTTCTCAGTTATTCACTCACATAATATAATTTACCTAAATTACTTCTTCTTGTCATTTTATATTTTATTAAGTAAATTGAATTTATGAAAATAAATGAAATGCAAAAATTTAATTCAAATTAATATGAAATTCTAAACAAAATGTAATTATGGATGAAAGCAAGTTCTCCCAAGAGAACTTTCATGAAGCACCTTCATTGGACAAATTCAAATATTCTTAGTTAATACACTCCATAGTATGTGTGCACACCTTATTCTACCCCGGTTATGAAATAAAAATTTACTCAGCGATCTTCAAGCACACCCTCCATCCACCTACTCAATCGAGGGAAAATGGTTGTATATTAAGAAGTTAATCTTTAGACAACCACAGTGAGGATTACACCCACTATAAATTATCCTTAGAATTAACTAAAATAATATTAAAAACATGGGCTTGTGTTAAAGAACATGATTACCCCCTTGGGATATTCCTCAGATTAGTTACTCATGATCATGAGTATTATAGTTCACGATGGTAAGATGAGAGGAATAATAGAGGGTGAATGGGTAGACACAAAAATAAAAATAATGAATGAATTTTATTTTAAATATAAATTACAATTGAAAACTAAAACAAAGATAAAGAAAAGAAATAAATAAAAATTAAATGGGGAAGATTTGTCGCCGACCTCCCTCAGTGGAGATATCCTCCTTGGTTCCTTGAAGGAATGGAAGGAGAATGAGATGCTTTGAGAGAGTAGAGCTCTCCTGCTTTTATATCTAGAATTTGTACCCCGAAAGTTGATGCTTTTTATCCCCATTAAATTACATCTTCACACAATGATCCCTTCTTAACTATTGTTCAAACTTGTCTTGGACGTTTCACCTCCAAATATCAGCGTCTTTGGACATATATTTAGAGAGTTATGACCGTTTTACTATGAGCATTTATTATGTCTAGTCAGACTCTCCAAAACGCCAACCCCCAAATTAGAAAGCTTTAATTTCCCCTTGAAAGGATAAATCCCACAGACTTTCCTTCATGAACGATTTTATAAAACTCCATGCACGTCTACCCGCTGAATATCACAACATTTACGCCCACCATGAATGTCTTATGGACCCCACACTAAAAATCGGCAGAACTGTGAATAGTTTTCATGATCCCACTTGTGAGCTTCTTTTGAGCTTCCGTATGGTTGATTCAGATTTTAGTCAAAAAATAGTAAATGAGGACCTGAATTTTTAGAATTTGTTAAAGAAAGATTTCTTCCATTTATATTAGTGTAGAAAAGTTTATGGCCAAACTACAAAAATAAGTTAAAATAGTTAAAAATTAAAAATGGTCCATTTTTACTATTAAGCTCAAAATATTACTAGTATGCTAAAAATGTAACAATTACCCATAAAATAAAACTATGGTGGGATTATAAAAAATTATTTATGGTATAAAATATATTAAAATGTGAGCTTCATCATACAGTTACCATTATATTTTTTATTTTTCTACATCGTCTATTTATATTGTAATTTCAATGGATTGTTTTTATATAAAATTTCTATATAAGAAATCATTCTATAATGAAAACCTTGAGATATTATGATATTAATCATAAATAAATGTCTTATTCTATAAATAAATCATACTTATTAGAAAATTTTATGTTTTATTATAAAGTTCTTTGGTATCCAAAGCATTGAGACTTCTTCTTAGGAAGTTTTCACTTTGGGAACTCTAGTATGTGAGATAATGAGGACACACCAACAAATAAGAACGACACATGATTTGGGTTTCAATTGTTGTTCCTATATACATGCATGTTTATTGGTCTCCTGATATAAAATAATTATCAGTTCGTTCTATTTGATTGCATATATTTATGCAAGGTAAAAACCATGAAAATAAATTTTTGGTGAGGTGATTTTTGTGGGGTTCATTATTGGTGGTATGTAATTGTTTGAATGATCGGGATATAATTTTTCTATTCCATGTTAACAATTTGATATATCTAGTTAGTTATCTTAGGATATTATTACCTTCATGAAATCCATGGCCATGGTAGTTGATGGAAAATCCATCCAGTTAAGTCAACAAATAATAAACCAAATAAAGTATGACGACACATGTTTTCATCATACATTCTGAGATATCTTATAAAAAAAGAGATTATATTACATAGTACGAATCCATAGGATTGTTGTTTTCTATAATTATTCCTTATCTCTATATGGGTTTTGATGGGATTTTGGACTCCGCTCTTGGCCTATTAATATTATTCACTGCTATTGAGATAAGGTCCTAGAGGGCCACACACTATATTGCTATCAATATTCATCTATATTCTATTGAATATGTATTTACGACATCATGTCCCCCACCACGGTGAATGGGATATTCTAAAACTATATCACTGAACAATAAAATAATTCAATTTTATGAGTATAAAATAATTGAGATGAATTTGTTTATTAAAATTATTTATGTGTGTGTAAGTAAATAAAATGAAAAATACTATATAAACAAATATTATTTTAATATTCAATGTTCATTTATATTAGAGTTTTTTAAAATTCATGTTAATGACTCGAGTTTATCAAATAATATATTTAATATATATTATAAATATGTGTAAAAATATTATAATTTTTTTCATGCAGTTAGTTTATCATAACTAATTATTTTTTAATTATTTATTAAATGTTAAATATATGTGGGTCTAGGAACCCTACCATGGTATTTTACACAACTACTATAGTATTATATGAAGAGCTTATTTATTATGTAAAATTCTTAGTCCAACAGATTCAGATAACCTCTATCTTACCACATCTTTGAGAGAGATATGCACTATACAAGAAATTGATTCATGGATGACTTCACGGATGGTAGGAATAGATTTGAGGTGATCTTCACGACATCAAAGGAAATTTTATATCTCCATTCTAGCACTCATAATTATATATTTGAAATTCATGTACATTCATAAAGCTTGTTTGGATAATCTATATGGGTTCAAAATTAGTCCCTTCATGCAACGTTCACTGATGAAAATCTATAGTCGAACATGAATAAAATCAAATGAGGTGACCATTTATTTAATTTTTCACTTTGAATTATTGACATACGATCTCCGAACATCTATTGGGGAAAAATCTATAGATATGATGATGTTACATCACTCTGATGATGAAAATATTAAAATCTCCATCCCACAAACTTTTTTTGCACACCCCATAACCTTTAGTTAACATACCCCTCATTCAGAAAACAGATTGCATGAGATTATTGTTTGTCTCTAAGCTTAAGAGGTTTCTTAAATTGGACATCTTAATTTCCCTTTGTTTTTGATAATTGGTTATCATAATTCCAATACTACCAGTATTTGAAACATTATAGTGTCAGTGGTATATTCTGTGGATTATTATAGATATCCACATCATTAGATAACTACTTCCCATAACATTAGTATTATATTTCCTGATAAGATTTATTTCCACACTTAAAACTTTTAATATTCCCATTAAGACAATTTACATTAAAATTCCTTCCAAAATTGATATCATAGAAGAAGTATCATATTATATAGACCTTGGTATTTAGAGTTTCCCTAGAATTCCATATTTCTTTTCTTATCAAAACCATGAGATTTATGTGTAACTCTAATACCCATTTCCATATTATTATCAGATCAATTTATTTCTTCATAGCTACATATTTCCTTTATGAAAAAATACCTTCAAAGTATTTGTTTTATGAGACTAAAGAATCCTTTAACCATACATTTCTATTATATGGTAATAGTATTAGTGTACCGCACATGTCTTGTAATATTTCCCCCGTAGGTTCAAAACAATCCATCATTCTTATGAAATATTTCATGTAAAACTTCTTAATTTTCGTATAAATAATACATGGAAATTAATTATAGAAAAATTATATTTTAAACTTATCCCAATCCATGGAGGTAATCTATTATTATTTTAATATATTCTTGATAAGATTCAACCATTGATCTTCTTCACCTTTTAAATGATATATATCCAAAATAACTTTTAAATGTTCCAAACAATGGATGATGGAAGATATATTTTCAGTGTTAATGATCCAATGCTCAACAACTAGTGGTTCAGAGGGCCCACTTAAATAAGGTTGATGTCACCTCATGAATGACTTAACAAAATGATGTTCCCTACTTTTCTAATTTGTAAGTGCTACATGATTCCATCATGAGAAATTTATTTATGAATTACAATGTGATATGTTATTCTATATCGAATGATATTTTGTTTTTCAGGAGGGAAAAGATTTTGTTATTCATAACATTCATCCTTATCATTGTTCCTTCATGTTCCATCCAATGACTAAAACTAAAAATCATTATTTGAGAAACAATAATCATTGTGGGAAACCACATAATCATGAAAAATAATGTAAAAGATGTCTAAATCATGAAACCTTCTTTTAAAACTATGAAATCGTAGGATTTAAATAGGTTATTAGTGACCGCTATCTCTTCAATTTCATCAAGATGGTAAATAATAAAAAAATAAATTAACCTAAGAATATACCCTAGGTGTATCAAAAAATGTGTGTAGTAAGGGAATGTGCCCTATTAACTAGAATGATGGAAGAGATATACCCTTCCAACTCTTTTTGGGGTATAAACACCAGATACATCTCTTCCAAAACCATGACAACTTTTTATATTCAGAAATGGGATTTTTTTCTTCGAAAATAACTCACCTTTATTTAAAATAATATATGATGTTATCCTATAAAAAGTATTATATTATGGGTTATCACTAAATATTTCACATATTAGTTTCTAAAGGATAACTAAACCATGCTTTCATCCCAACAATAGAGACCCAAACATTTAATACATATACATCACATTTTAAAATATTAATTTTCAAAGCATAACCAAATGATCCTTTAAGAATAATATGGTTCTACTTCCATTGGAAGCATGGATATGAAAAATAATTATTCATATATGAACTAAATAATCTCATAGTGTGATCTTCATAACTATAACCCTCACTAAACATATCATACATACTACGTTTTATCATAATATTGGGAAAGGAAACATAAGAAATAGTGAACTATGATTTTCTGTATGCGTAAACAAGAGAGAGATAAATGGTCACTTAAAGATAACATGGTCATAAGGGTATGATAATATGGTCTTAACATTTAAAAACTATAACCAATATATAAAATATCATAATCTTGAGTCATAGAATAAGGTTTACTAGATCATAATACATGAATCACAAATTAATCAAAGAACATTAGACATGAGAGTATAACATAGTCACAATTCACGAATTCATGTCATTTATATAAGAATATAACATGATTCCATTAATAGTAAAGTATTTATATTAATCTTATCATAGTTGATTGGGTCCACTCCCAAAAACCATCATAGTAGTAACGGTTCACTCTCAACACTATCCTAGTAGAAAGAGTCCCTTACTAAACATGGTTAACTCCATAATCAAATCCTATTTATCTAATTAGATATCCATTATTATGAAATGCATTAGATTTCTATAAATTTTCTGGACCAACCATCACATAATGAAAATCATACAATGTTTTACCACATGATCAAAAATAATTTATCATATCATATCCCATGAAAAGTAAACATGTATAATAAAAATTTCATCATTTTGTTATAGTATAAATCATTGAAAATAAATGGGTATCAGAACATAATTTATCCATGGAAATGCAATAATTTAAAGAGAATCATCCCTAAATCATTATCATCATAATCCCTAAAAAAATTAAATTGGATAGAACCATTGGATTATATCCCTAATAAATTATAATTAACATCAAAATGTGTTATATTAAATTAAAATACCTTTAAATGATATCTATAAAATATATGGCGGAAAATAAACTTTTAAATTTTAAATCGCTTCATCAAAATCTATAATTGGTACAAATATTATAGTAAATTTTTTATTTGAAAATATCTTTGATAACATGTAATGGATGCTTCAAATAATTGAATGGTTATTATAATAGTAAAATTATATTTTTGAAATATATGTTAAAGGAAACCATCTTGTCACAGATTTGTAAGAAATCCAAAAACTTCCTCCGTCATAAAATTAAATAATGGTTCCTCTTAAACCATTTCATAAAAATCCATTCATTTGTAATACATGCATTAAAAATCAAAGTAAAATAATAAATAAAATCTTGAAAACATTTTTATAAAATTTGGTCATATAGGGATATTGATTTTTGATCGAAGAAAGAAATAAAGTAGGTTTTAAAAAAATTATTTTGGTACCTTGTTTACATAATGAGAAACTATTGAAAGGAAAAAAGGTAATATCATGAAATAAAAAGTGTAGAATAAAATTCATTGGATTCTATATATATACATTAATAATTCATTACGAAAACATAATCGTAAACAATCTAGATAAACAACGTGATTGTAACATAAAACCATTAACTCAGGTGAAATATCTATAATATGTGTTTTAACCTAAAATATACTAAACATATATTTGTCATAAATATATTCTACAAACGTAATAATATATATCATACCACATATGATTAATTTTTTACCATTTATCTCTATTTTATGAATAATTCTATATTAAAATCATTATTTTGGGTGATAACTCCTTCGCTTTTCCTATATGTTTTACTTCATTTGTTTTGTTTCTTTTATATAGATCATTGTTCCATAATATCCTAAATGTTAATCAGGATATAAATTTAATATATATTCAATATATATATATATATAATTGTATTAATCAAAAAAAATTAAGGATAGAAAAATAAATTACGTCATTTATGGGGATGGTAGGAAATACATATGAACGTTGTTTTCACATTCTGTTGGATGGAAGAAAATAATGATAAAAAATTATTCAAAATTATTGTATCCTTATTATATCATATAACTAATATATATTCATAAAATAAATATTAATTACAATCCATTTAAAAATAAAAAGAAAAATGAATTGCATCGCTTCTTGGTGGTGGTAGTCCACACATACACCGAGTGATGTTATCAATTCCCAAAATATTTGAAGGTATGAAATACGATATAAGATTATAAATGTATAATAATAATTATATTATAAATATAAAATATACAGATTAATCCCATTAAAATACCATCAATAAAAATAGTTATGAAAAATTAATTGTATTGCAACATGGAGATATCAATTCGTACAAATGAATGATTAATACTTTCACTTCCCAATTGATGGGAAAGATGGTGGATAAGGGTAATTTCATAGTCATAATAACATTTCATCATGTTTAGTGCATGGAAATTATTATTTTATTATAAATAAATTATATTTATAAATGATAAAATAATAATTAAAAAGAAAGTGATCAGTTAAAGGGATTACCTCTTCTTAGAATAAATTCCATTATATCTATACTTAAGGATTATAAGGATTGTATATTAGGAATAAAAAAATATATGATTCTAATGATCTTTGCAAGATATATTATAGTGTATTTGTAACTCTATAAGGACTATTTTTTTTTTCAATGAAAAAAATGGATCTGTTCTCTTTTATAAATAATGTAAAGAGAATATTTGGATCTTTTTAAATGTTTAAAATATAAAAATATTATTATATAAAAAAATTCAGGAAAATGTATATATATTCAAAGATGAGGATATATTTTTTATTCCCATAAAATTTTTTTTTTATATTTATGTTGTGTTTTAAACATTATATTTTTTTAACCCCTTTGTTAAAGGATTGTAACCTTAAATAGGTTAATAACTATTTCAATCATAAAGGATTAATAATGTTAACTTAAATGAACAAATGACTCATAAATGGACCATATATAAAATTTTAAATCATTTCCCATTCACTTGGATAATGATAAGATATTTATTAGTTTTACATCATTTAATAAGATACTATTTATTTAAAAATATAATTCATTTTAATTTTGTAACAATATATTTATTTTAACATTGAAAAAATATGACTAAAATGAAATTAAAATATATTCCATTAATTCCATTATAGAATATTACATTTATATAATATTTTAATTAAATGGAATAATTCTTCCAAATTCTATTAAATTAAATATATTTAAAATAATTTGTATTATTTTTCTTTAAATTGAATAAATATTAAGTAGACATTGTGTATGGATCTTTGTTAATTATAAAATTACTAAAATTTAAAAATAAGATAACATCACGAAAATAATTTAATTATTCTAAAATATAAATTATGATTCATTCAAAACATTTTCCCCTATGTGAGCACATAAATGGTATTTATGAGAAAGAGAGTGACATTTTTTCTTTTTCGTCACTTAACTGATTATATAGGTCAAATTCAGGGAACATTATCCCATAAAAAATTAAATATGAATAATAAGGTGATAAAGGTATAAATATATTTATTAAATAACATTGAAGAATAAAATGGTGGCACTATTACTTTGTTTTAACCTCAGTTAAACTTATTTACCCTTTTTCTATAGTAACAATGATTTAAAAATTTTACTATTCAATATGACAAAAAATGAAGTTGAAAAAATTAAATAATATTAATTTTATGAATCCAAATATGGAATCAACCTTTCCAAATTTACCACTATAATTGGAAATAAATCATTTGAATATTATCATGAAAAGTGCAATGAAAAACTGTTTTCTGAAGAAAAAAAATCCTTTTTAACTCTAAAAGTATTTTTATGCAAAGATCATGTGTATTGATGATTTATATCAAATTAAATTTATTATTTTTAACTAAAGGTTAATTTTATAAATTTGGGTTCCAATTAATATTAATATGGGTCTTTTTCCATGAAATAAAGTATAGTTTTACAAAAAATGATATTTTTGACTATTCGCTAAAAAATAAATAATTTTTTAAAAAATCATAAAAATTTGACCTTAAGATAATTCTATCATTCTGATTTGAAAAATGAAATTATTTTTGAAAAACAAAAATTTCAAAAAGTTATAAAATTTAATTATACGTTCGATGCAAAAAATGAAATAAAAATAATTTTTAAGAAAATGATTTTTGAAGAAAATTCATTTTTGAATAAAATTCATCTTTATAGCATAAAATGAATTCAATAAAAATAGAGAACTTATTTCTTAGTCATTCATCAAAAAAATTTCTATTACATCCTTTATATGTTTTTAATTATTTGAAATTTTATATTTATATTTTCTTATTTTGCATCTTTGTTATAATAGTGACTATTAAATAATAATATTTTAATAGTATATTTTTATTCATTAAAAATAGATGTCGCATGTAACACATTCTATTGAAGAAATTAAATTTATTTGAAAAAATATACTTCTTAAATTCCCAGGATGATACATTCAACCACCTTTAAAATGAACTTTTCTCTTAAAATTTCATTTTTATCTAGTCAATCAAATGAGGAGATCTCTATTTCAATAAATCATTGGGATCCCAGGAATATTTATATAAAATTTCATTCCACTAGTGAACATTAACTAGGTGAGTAGTCTTATTCTATAGAAATTTGTCTCTCTAATGCAATATTTATACTATTTGTTCCTCATAGCAATGATCATGCTCTAGTGGTGTGACCTATGAGTTTTGTACATGTGATGGATCAAGTATTTACACCCATAGAAGATATACATATATTAAATCATGGAATTGATAGAGGACCAAAGGAATCGCTGATTGATAAGAAATCTGTTGGATCGGGTTATACCAAATATGCACAAGAGGGGGTGAATTGTGTCTTTTACAAATTCTTCAAAAATCGGGATGAATCTTGAGTCTATCCTTTTGTCTTTATTAGGTTGTTTATGTAGTGGAAAATAAAAAGTTAATGAATGCAAGTATGTATAGTTATTTGGGTAATATAAGGTCCCTAGTTCACTCCACCAACACTCTACTCCACGAGCTTGGTGATTTTCACTATCTAGCCCTTTTATCAATAGACCATCCACAACTGAGTGCAGGAAGTTGACAGATTTACAAGTTATGGTTAAAAACAGATCCTTCTAGTTCATACACTAAACCGAATACACATCTTAGTAAGATATTCCGGTTACTCAATATAAAAAGGGTATTTTTATTGAAATACTTTCTAGTTGATCTTTACAGCTGCAACAGCAAGAAACTGACAGTAGATAGATCACCATCTTTAGAAAAGATGTTCTTCATATAAGGGTCCTTATGAGTCGAACTAGTTTAAATAGACATAGAAATAAATTTAGCAACTCCATCATCAATGTATTCACAAAATATTTTTGATGTATAAACAATGAATCGTCAATGTGTTTCATATTCTTTATAAAAATAGCATTTGATAGATCTCGATAGAAATAGATATATAATTCTCAAATGATTCTGTAAAACTATTGTCCTAAATAACTCAAGATATTGTTATATATTTTCATGATGATTCGATGTTTGTCTATAATAAAAAATATCACAGATATATATAGAATAACGACGAGTGTTTTCTTTAAAAATTTAGATCCATAAAAGTCTCCTTTAGAATCATGAAATTCAAATATCTAAATAAATGTGAAGTTGTAACTCCCCTAAATATTCTCCATTTAAATATCCTCTTAAATCGATCCTTTGAATCAAAAATAAATGGATTTGAATCAGTCAATTACGTGCTTTAAAATCAGGCTTTGAATTTGGCTTTAAATTATCCTAATAATCTTTATAAAGAACGTTTCTCAATAAAGTCATAATAGAAATCTGTAATGCAAAAAAGTAGGGTTTAACTATATATAATATATTATCTGAATGTAAGGTCCACAATATATGGTTCAAAATGTAAGTTTCACAATTTAAGGTTCACAATGTAAGGTTCACAATGTAAGGTTGACCAACCATACTTCTCTCTTCAACTCTCAAATGTGTTGTACAAAATCCATACTTTCTTTTTTTTGCAAAACATAAGATACATGATCTTTAAGGTTTATTATAAAAGTAAGGTTGATGATCCAAACTTTTATTAGCATCTAAACATAAGGTACATGGTCTATACATTTTGATAAAAAGTAAGGTTGTTCTCAAAAGTATGTTTGCTGAACCATACTTTTGAGAAAGAAACATAATCTTCCATACTAACGTAGAGTTCATCTTCTATACTTTTTTGATAACCCGAATGTAAGGTTCCTTCGAAACATAGGGTTCTTCATCCATAAGTTTTTCTATATCATATGGTTACTTAACCATACTTTCCTGATATTCCGTAAAGTAAACGACAGATTCCATTATTACTCTATGCTCCTCAACACAGGGTATGAAGCGTGTTTCCAGAGCATGCTTATAAGCAAAAATGATTTCTTGTCACTTTGTCAAATATTCCATGTGGATAAAATGCTTTAATATTATTCCAAATAAGAGAAATAAATAATATTATTTTCTTGAAATATGCTCAAAGTAAAATCATTATAATAAAAAATAAGGGTATTTCTGAACATCAAAATCATCAAAAAGAGTTAGAGTATTGTTCTCAATGATCTCCCCATAATAAAATAGAGTGTTGTTCAAAACAAAACATGCTCAACAATATCTCCTTTATTCATGATTACAAAAACCATGAAATAATAAATTAAATTATCTTAAAAATTTTATTGTATATTGTTTTGAATTTTGAAAAGATAAAAATAATATTTTATTTTAAAAAAATTTGTTATTTTTTACAATTTTCCCTCATTATAAAGTAAAATTATATCTCTTCTTTTAAAAATAAAGAAAATAAAATTTTGTGTTTATCCAAAAATTTCTTCTTTTTAAAATAAAATTTAAGAAATTTCCTCCCTTAAAATGAAAAGTTTTCTTTTCTCCCACTGGGTAAAAGATTTATATAAAAAAATTTGGGTTTATCCATATTTCTCCCCATTTTGTGATATAAAAAGAATGATAGAAGAAGGAATAAAATACATTTTAATTTAGCACTAAATGTAAGTAAATTCTATAATAAACTATTTATCAATATTTGAAACTTTATTACTATAATTTTAACATTGATAGTACAGTAAATAAATCAAAACCTATGAAAATGAAATGCAATTATATTTTATTGAAAATGTAATTACATGTACAATAATGACAATGAGAATCAAGGTTGGGCTAAAAGGATTTGGAAAGAGGTTTCATCACCTTGGAATGAATTCCTTGAGCTTTGATATCTGCAGTCACAACATTTTCATTAGTCTATCACCTAACTAGACTATGAGATCCCTTCCTTCCCAAGTCATATGGATATCTTCAATAAAATTGAATCTAAAAAACCCATTTAACTTGTCTTCCTTCTCTATAAAATGGTTTAGCTTCTATATGAATCTATTCAATAGAAATATAACCCTCGGTTCATCTGATGTAAGCTGGTCAACAAGATTCCTTTGATTATTAAGCATAATAGATAATGGAGCACTATTACATTGTTAGTCCTGCAATCTAACCTTAATATTGATCATAACTCTTGTAATGACCTGAAATCTCCTTGTACGATCAGGCGAAGTACCTGAGGTACCTGGTTGACTATCTCTAATAGTTACAAACTGTTGCTCCATGAAAATCTCAAACTCTTCCAAATATGACTTAATTACAATTTCAAATTTCATTTTTCCAACTTCATCTAACATTTCCTTATTAAAAATATCCACTTCCATTTTTGAAACTGAACTATCTTTCTAGCTTTGAAATATTTGTCTCGACTTTTCATATACTCTTCTTAAAGAACCATTTTCATCTTGAACTTTATTAAATTCTCAGATTAACTCAGTCACATGATAATTATCGGAATCATAGGCACCTTATGTGTGATTCTTAACTTGATTTAATAATGTCAAAGGAAAATATTGAGCATCAGATCTCTGATCTGTTTCATTCTCTAATGGTTTCTCAACAGATTTTTCCTCATAGTCATGAACTAACTCATCCATAGAAAAAATTTCATTAAGAACATCAGTATGAATCTAATTTTTATTATATTCTAAATTCACATCAGTAGGATGCTTCTCTTCCTAGGGATCTTCTTCATTGAGTTCCTCCAAGACTGAATCCTTTAATATAGGATCATATTGATCTAATTACTTTCGAACAGTCTTAGTAGGCTGTATAGTTTGAGTAGATTTAGGTCTAGCCACTTCAACCTCTCTAGGCTTTTCAACAGTTTGAGGCACAATTTCTTTTTTCCTCTTGAAGATTCACCTCAGTCAAGGAAACTGTTGGTTGTTCAAATTTCTGTAATGCTGGTTATTTAATAAATATGTATCTCAGAAGATGTTAAATTCCATCAAAAGTTTCTTGAATAAGCTCATCACTAGTTGGAGCCACTCGATATCTTTTCCTTTGAAGTCCCACTTGCCTTTCCTCATCAGTAGGTGGTTCAACTTCCTCAAATCTCTGTCTTCCTGAGGTTCCACATACACTTGAATCAGGAATGCCTTCCTTAGACTTAACAGGTTTCTCCCACTTAGTCGAGTCCCGGTCTTCGTTAGATCAAACAGGAAAAAGCTTTCCTTTGAAATAACTCTAAAATAAGCCAATCTTCCTTAGAGTTCCTGTAATGCCCCGACTTCAGTTACCTAGAGTCGGTGCATTGTTACATAACATTGGAATGATCAAAAAAGATCAAGTCTCGAAATTCAGATTAGTTTAGTAGCCTTGGAAACACTAGATATATTCATAAGTCACACATTACATCATAAATTAAAAAAACTACAAGAACAACTTGTCTTCATATCCCCCCATAAAATCCATGCAGGTCATTTATAAAATACATCTTCACATCTTGGGAAAAATTAAAACATTGAAAGGGGTGAGCTCAGATGCTCTGTAAGGATAAAAATATAGCATAAAATTTCATAAATAAGCACAAACATTTAAGGCAATGTATAACTAAAATAAAAACCTTTTAAAATTGATCTTCATAATAATATGGCAGAAATAAAATGAAATATTTCCATTTACTTATTCACATGGATATTATACTAATCGAATAATCACATGCCATATCAATAACCACTTTCATAATGATAGAATTCATAATTCCAATGCAATTTTTTCAGAAGATAGTTACGTTTAAAATTTCTCAAATACACTCGAGTGTTTTTCTGAAAACATTATGCAAGCTTATGAAAACAAAATAAATAATTCTGAGACTAATCAACTAATTACAGGCCATTTGGGTCCACTCCCAATCCCTTCTTGTCTACCACACTCGAGAGTCGGGTTTTTTGAAAACATTTTTAAGCTTGTGTTAAATAAGTATACATTTGCACTGGATTTTCATATATTTGAGAGCAATATCTATTTTTTTAAATCATTTAAAAATAAAATAATTATAAAAGAAAACCTTTATTTTGAAAATATCCTTATAAGCGTGTAAGGGAAGCTTCAAAGGTGTAATAATGGCAGATAATAACTGCACCTGCCGTATAAGTAAAAAAACATTCTTACCATAGCTTTGTCGAAAAGGTCAAAAAGTAACTTGTTTGGAAAACAACGAAATGATTCCTTTCAAAAACATATAAGGTCAAATAAGGGTATAAATGACTTTAAACCATTGTATATTAAATATTAAAAATGTTTTGAAGTACAATTTTATGAAACATGGATATAATGATAAATATTTCTCAGTAGATAATTACGAATAAACAACCGCAGATAATAAAGAGATTGTGAAATTAACCATTACCAATTTGGTAACTTACGAAACATAAAACCCATGAAAGAGGTATCATACAATGAATATGTAAATACACATAAATTAAAGTGTATTACACAAAGAATACAACTATGGGCAGTACATACACCACACAAAAGGTAATAGTTGCAATATGGCATGAATCTCACGAGAATAAGGAGTGAGATAAAAACCCCATACCTTATTCTTTTCCATGGTTGAGGGTAGGATAACCTCCTATATAATGGTGAAATAATTGTTATTAAATTATTCAATAATAATATACATTAATATGATATCATATATGATCTTTTAACATTGCATTGTTAATAATATCTTAGTATTATCATCATTTCGGGTGTTAACTTACTCATTTTATTTTATATGTTTTTTTACATAAGACTTCGTTGTTATGGATAGGTTGTATCTTATTAATATCCATAATGATATAATGTTCTTAAAAATAATTTTTAATCAATAAATGAGAATTAGTCTTGAATGGATACGATGGTGAATGAATCTCATCCCGTTCGAGGAAAGAGTAGTCCGTATGTACGCACGAGCGAAAATATATTTCTTTTGATATTAAAATAATATAAAATTGGATGGTATATCATATATAATGAATCATTATCATGTTATATTAATTATTTAAAGAATTATGCATCATTATTATACCCATACAAATAATAATTTATTGAATAACAATTACACCACGACGTGGAGACGGTAAGCCGTACGTACACACGTATGGTGACATGTCATTCAAAGGATGGAAAAAATAGTGAATATAGTTGTACCAAATTTATAATAACATCACAGTATATAGAAGATACTAGATTTATTATTTTATAATGGTAATAATAAGGAAATAATATGTTTAAGAAGAAATAAACTTGAAAGAGGGTGGTGAAATCATTACCTCTTCTTCAAGTTCTTCCTTTTGATTTGATCAAAAGGACTCCTTGAGTTAGATTTATGATCAAACTAAGGCCTCTAGGTTGAAGTGAGGTAATCTGAGTGAGTATTTATTCAAGGGTTGGACGAGCCAAAAGGCTTTGATGGTGTAAATTAGTGAGAAGAGGGAGTTCCCTTTTATAAGAGGGGTGAGGGGCACCTTTGGAAAAACTAGAAATATTATTTTATAATAAATTCATATTCAGTGTCTAATGGATCCAAAGTAGATTATTTAAAGTTTAAGGTGGGGAAAGGTCGAAAACAACTCAACCAATAGGTTTTAGATAGGTTTTGGTCACTTTATTAACCTTATCTTTTAGTTTTAACTCTTAGTTAATTAGTTTGACATTTAGCATGTCACATTGCATTTTTATATTATATAGTTAATAAACCTCCTATATACAATCAAGAGACCCCCAAGTGGGCCATTAATAATACACCTATCACTATATATGTACTTTTTCTGAACCTTATATTTTTAGTAATAGAATATCAAGTAATAATATAATATTTGTTTTAAAAACTCTTTTATGTCAATTTTTACACTATTGGGTATTATGTTTCTGATAAATTCATAACAGCATTATTACTTCAAAAACAATTCATGTAACCATTCCTAATATGTAATATTAACCTATAAAGTTAGTTTAATTCATAACAAGTTTGAAATTAAATTTATTTTGATATTTATAATATCAATAATTTGGTTCTTTAATTAATAAGGAAAATACTGCATCATTATTGTGTCATAAATAAATTTAATTATTAAATGTCTAAAAATTATTAATAAAATACCACTATTTAGGAAATATTTTTAGATTTATAATTAATATTTATATTTGAAAATATAACATATATTACCCTATGTAAAAATTGATTTTCTAAAAGATATATTCTTATTTCATTTTTGTATTTACTTTAACTTAATTAATATAAAGTTTCCCTGTCACCTACAAGTGGCTCCATAGGGTCCCCAAATCGACTCAAAGATGCCCATGGTCGGACATGTATCCCCAAATAAGGTTAGGACACGTTTTAGGGTAATTTATTTTTATTATAATATTATTTCATACCCTTATTTACCAGATTTACCTTTTAACCATGATAAATAAAATATTTACCGAAGTAATTATTCAAAATGTCTAAAAATAAAATTTACCTATTTAAACTATTTGGACATCCTGATTCCAAATATGGAATCAATTTTTACAAATTCAGAACACAGATGTGGCATAAATTAATTTAAAATTAATTCCCACTGTCAAAACAAAAAGCATGTTTTTATGAAATAATAACTATCAATAGATTGGCACTTGTTTATGTCCGGTTTAATTGTGAAATTATGTCCAATGACCAACATTGAATTAAATTGTAAAAATATATTCTAAATATACTTTAAAAACATTCAAATTCATAATTTATTACTACAAATTATTTTGATTAAAAAAGTTGTTTTTAATTAAAATTTAGTAATTTTCACTATTCATAAAAATATAAAAGTTATCCGAAAAGTACCAAAATTTCACCCTAGGATAAATTCGATATTCCAAATAGAAAAATGAATTCTATTTTGAGAGATAAAATTTATAAAATTTTAAAAAGTGGGTATTACTATTCATAACAGCTAGTTTGATTGGTTGTGGTGTGTGTTAGTGCTCGATGTTTCGTACAACACACGCTACTGTATTATTCAAAGAGAAGCGTACCGTAGAAGCTTGGGGTGTTACATTCTCTTCCCTTTAATATAATTTCATCTTCGAAATTTCTATAATACTACCACATGAAAAGACTCGGGTGGTTCTTCATCATATGTTCCTCAGGTTCCCACGTTGCCTCTTCCATCTTATGGTTTCTCCATAGAACTTTTACCAGACGAGTCGTCCGGTTTCTCCGCACTTGTTCTCTTGTATCCAGAATCCTGATGGGCTCTTCGCAATAAGATAGATCGGGTTCCAGTTCTAATTCATCGTACGTGAGTACATGTGTTGGGTCAGGCATGTATTTCCTCAACAGTGATATGTAGAACACATTGTAAACTTTGGAGAGACTTGGTGGCATTGCCAAATGGTAAGCTACAGCCCCAATACGTTCTAGAATTTCAAAAGGTCCGATGTAACTGGGACTCAATTTACCCTTCTTACCGAAATGTATAACTACTTTTCATGGAGATACCTTTAAGAAAACATGATCTCCTACTTGAAATTCCAAATCCTTCCTTCAGTTATCGGCATAGATCTTCTCCCTACAATGAGCTTCTTTGATGTGGTTTTAGATTACATTTACCTTTTCCATTGTTTCCTCCACCAGTTATGGGCCTACAAGTTTTCTTTCACCAACTTCATCCCAACATTGTTGGTGTGCGATATCTCTTTCTATATAACTCTTCATATGGCGCCATCTAAAAACTCGAATGGAAGCTATTTTTATACGAAAATTATACCAGAGGTAAATATTGATCCCACATACCCTGAATGTCATGTTAGCATGATCCAACATGTCTTATAAGGTTTGAATAGTATATTCTAATTGTCTATCTGTTTTAGGGTGGTAGGCAGTGCTCAAATGAAGTTCAGTATCCAAGGCCTTCTGAAAACTCTTCCAGAATCTTGAATTAAAACGAGCATCATGATCAGAAACAATCAATAGGAGTACTCTATGAAGTCTCACAACTTCATTAATATATAGTCTTTCTAGATTGTTCCAGTGGTAGATCTTCTCTTATAGAAATAAAATGCGTTGACTTTGTAATACAATCAAAATAACCCATACGACATTGTTGCTTCTAGTAGTCTTTTGTAGCCCCATAAAAAAGTCCAACGTAATATTATCCCATTTCCACTCAGGTATGGGAAGAGGTTTCATGAATCCCCCAGGCTGTTTCCTTCCTGCTTTCACTTGTTGAAAAACCATACATCTTGACACAAAATCAACAATCTCTATCTTCATGTTGTCCCACCAAAAATGTTCCTTCAAATCTCTATATATTTTGGTTCTCCCAGGGTATATAGAGAAATTGGAACTATGATCATCGTCCAACAATTCCATTTTTAGATCAGGTATATCGGGAACACAAAGACTCTTCCCGAATTTAAAAATTCCATTTTCATACACAAAGTCACTCAATCTCCTATCATTCACAGCTTTAATCTTATTTTGAAATTCTTCATCATTGGTCTGAGAACTCTTAATCCTTTCTATTAAAGATGGTTTGGAAACCATTTAAAAAAGAATTGATGATTCACCTTACATAGTTATTCCCATATCCATCTTCAATAGATCAATGAAAATAGGATCCCTTTCAATTCTTATAATGTACAAAACTCCAAGATATTTTCTAATCAAAGCATCTTCCACCTTATTTTCCTTCCCTAGGTGGTAGTGTATCATGCAATCATTATCCTTAAGTAGTTCAATACATTGCCTTTGCCTCATGTTGAGTTCTTTCTGTGATAAAATATACTTCAAACTCTTGTGATCATTATAAATCTCGCATTTTTTTCACCATAGAGATAATGTATCCATATCTTCAAAGCAAAGATTACAATGGCTAACTCAAAATCAAGAGTAAGATAGTTTTGCTCATGAATTTTTAGCTGTTGTGATGCATAGGCAATAACCCTATCAATCTATATAAGGACACAACCATGTCCTTTTTTCGATGCATCACTATAAATAACTAACCCATCATTACCCGATGGTAGAGTCAAAATAGGGGCATTGACTAATCTTCTCTTCAGTTCTTCAAAACATTCTTGAAACTCTTTTTTCCAAACAAATTTAACCCCTTTACGTGTGAGCTTCATTAATGGGATAGCCAATCGGACAAAATTCTGGACGAAACGTCGATAATAACCTACTAAACCAATACAACTACGTACCTTGGTTATACTCGTTGGTGCCGGCCATTCTTGTATTTCCTTGGTCTTATAAGGATTAAAAGAGATTCCGTCCTTAGAGACAATATGGCCATGAAAATAAATCTCGTGAAGCTATAATTAACACTTGCTAAGCTTCCCATATAATTAATATCTTCTCAGAGTCTTCAGGATAATGTGGAAGTGATTATCATGATCTTTGTAGCTTTTGGAGTATACCAAGATATCATCAATAAATACCACAACAAATTCATCGAGATATTCCATGAAAAATCTATTCATTAGATCCATGAATACAGAGGGTGCATTAGTCAATCCAAAAGGCAATACTGTAAACTCGTAATGCCCGTACCTGGTTCGAAATGCTGTCTTTAGAATGAATTCTTTCTTCATACACAACTTATGATATCCAGATCAAAGGTCAATCTTTGAAAAGTATTGAGCTCCATGCAGTTGGTCAAATAAATCATCAATGTGAGTTAGGGGATTCTTGTTCTTTATTGTTATAGCATTGATCTCCCTGTAGTCGATACATAATCTCATAGATCCATCTTTCTTTTTAACAAAATGAACAGGGGCTCCCCATAGAGAAACACTAGGGAGAATAAATCCTTTATTACTCAATTCATCTAGTTGTTTCTTTAGTTCAATTAATTCCATAGTGGCCATTCTATAAGGGGTCTTTGATATAGGCCTTAATACAGGAATTAAATCAATGTAAAACTCAACTTCTTGTTTAAGAGGATGTCTAGGTAAATCTTCTAGAAAAACATCCACATATTCTCTCACAATATGTACATCCTCTTTTTGAACATTCATTTCCTCACCAACAGTAATTTCATTCTCTTCATCCCCAATTATTGAATTTAGTTGAGCTACTGGGGGTGGATCTAGGTAAGAATTATGTGGTGATGATTCCTCTCTAAAGATAAGGTGTTCGTTATCATCATCATCAAAAATATTAACCTCCTTCTTCTTACAATAATTTTTTGCATCCTGGTCCGAAAGCCAATCCATACCAAGGATTATATCAAATTAAATCATAGGTATGACGATGAGATCAACGGATAAAGAACATTTATGTGCTCTAATGGGGACTGATTCACAAAACTATGTTGCAATAATACTTCCCTTAAGAGTTTTAACTAACAAATCCCTTATAAAATCAAATTAGAAATATCTAATTTTCATAGAAAACTGGGAAGATATGAAACAATGTGATGATCCAGAATCAAATAATGCATTTTCTAAACTTGGGGAAACCATTAAATTACCAACCACCACGTCCTTCGGAGCTTCTACCTTAGCAGTAGTGATAACATAATCTTGGGCTTGATCCCTAGGCCTTTTCTAAGCTAAGTTCCCCTAACACTTAGGAAATTAATTTCAATATTGTCCTATCTCCATGCAGTCGTAGCATTGGACATTGGTAGCCTATTTCTTCCCCTTGAAATCACGATCTTGGTGGCCTTTTTCAACACACTTTTAACAGACTCCCATTCCGTTCAAGCAAGTACTAGGGTGTTTCTTCCCACATTTACTGCAGGATAGATATTCAACTTTTGTCTTCATCCCTTTATTTACATTCTCATATTGATCAACAGATCTCTTCTTCTCTTGATTTCCTTTAAAGTTATAAGACTTAGAGAGTTCCTTTTCTATCATGATAGCGCATGAGACAATATCTTCGTATAACGAGAAGGTTTGTGAGACTAATGCTCGACAGAGAAATGGTTTTAACCCATAAAATAAACGATCAATCTTACTTCTTAGGTTATGTATATAATCTGTAGCATACCTCGCTAACCTTGTAAAGTTAGCTTCATACTTTTAGACATTATCATCCTCCTTTTGTCTCAGACTCAGAAATTGCCTTTCATATCTGCTTGATGGTCACGAGGAATGTATTTTCCTAAAAACAGGTCTTTGAACTCCCTCCATTCCTTATTTGATACTTCCTCATCTTCCTTCATGTTTTGAATTAATGACCACCATTGATCTGCATCTCCAGTGAGGTGGTAAACTTCCATGATAAATTTTTCCCTTTCACTACTCCCCAAAGCCTGAAATATTTTCTCTAGGGAACTTATCCATTGCTCAGCTACCAATGGATTTGTACCCCCATTGAATTTTGGTGGTTGTTGCCTCATGAAGTGATCTAACATTGATCACCCATGCTGAGGATCAGTGTGCTCCATACGGGTAAGGTTATTATTCATAACCTGAGTGAGTTGTCCCAGTATGGTGATTAGCTGATCTGCACCAGTTGTATCACCATCTCTACTATAATTATCTTGAGAAGGAGGGAAATCCCTACATGGAGTGCGTGCATTGATACAGTTTTCATTTATTCCACTAGGCGTCATTTCTAAAAAATGGCATAAAATAGATCAGTTTATGAGTCAAAATACATAATTTCAGACTTGTAAAACACATAACATAAATTGAACTATTTATAGATATAATCCATAATATTAAAAATATATTCTCAAAAACCCTTCATAATGGTTTGTAATGAAAATGAGAATTATCCTAAGCATATCCCCTGAGAGTGTCGTAACCAAGAGTGCAACAAGGCCCGGTTTTGTGCACTAGTTCTCGTTCGAGTCTAGCTCAAAGCGGTGTTTTCTGGTTCACCCCTAGGTACATCTATGACAGAGCTGCCTCTACCTGCTCGTATCCAGATAGGGATGTATTGCTCGGAAAACACACAAAATCTCTACAATACCAAAATTCTAGCAAAGTTCATCTATACTAATCCCCAATGTCCATCTTAGGTCTATGTGCCCGAATCAGAGTTTATATAAATATAGCTTCCAAGGCTTATACTAAACATCCTCTAATACCAACTGTAATGCCCCAACCCCAGTTACGCAGAGTCGATGCATTATTACATAACATTGTCATGATCAAAAAAGATAAAGTCTTGAATGACCGATTAGTTTAGTGGCCTTGTAAACACTAGATATATTCATAAGTCTTACATTACATCATAATGTAAAAAACTACAACAACATATTGTCTTCATATCCCCTCATATAATCCCTGCAAGTCATTCATAAAATACTTCTTAACATCCTGGAAAAAATTAAAACATTGAAAGGGGTGAGCTCAGATGCTTTGTAAGGATAACAATATAGCAGAAACTTTCATAAATAAGAATAAACATTTAAGGAAATGTATAACTAAAAAAAGTCTTTTAAACTCGATCTTCATAATAATATAGCAAAAATAAAATGAAATATTCCCATTTACTTATTCACATGGATATTCTACAAATCGAATAATCACATACAATATCAATAACCTCTTTCATAATGATGTAATGCATAATTCAGAGTATCATAACCACGTATCTAAGGCCTCGTGCCAAGACTACAAATAAGATTTTGTCCTGGCCTCGTTCCAAGACACTAGTTTGTCTCATGAGACCTACCGATGCAATTTTTTTAGAAGATACTTACGTTTAAAATTTCTCAAATATACACCAGTGTTTTTCTGAAAACATTATGAAAGATTCTGAAAACAAAATAACTAATTCTAAGACTACTTGACTAATTACAGGACATGATGGGTCCACTCCCAATCCCTTTTTATCTACCACACTCGAGAGTCGGGTTTTCTGAAAAAAAAATTTATGCTTGCATTAAATACGTATACATTTGCACTGGATTTTCATATATTTGAGAGAAATATCTCTTTTTTTAAAATCATTTAAAAATAACATATTTATAAAAGAAAACCTCCATTTTGAAAATATCCTTATAAGCATGTAAATGAATATTAAAAGGTGTAATAATGGTGGATAATAACCTCACCTTCCATATAAGTAAAAAATCATTCTTAGCAAAGTTTTGTCGAAAAGGTCAAAAAGAAACTTGTTTGGAAAACGACGGAAAGATTTCTTTCAAAAACGTATATGGTCAAATAAGGGTATAAATGACTATGACCCATTGTCTATTAAATATTAAAAATGTTTTGAAATAAATTTTTAATAAACATGGATGTAGATGATAAATATGTCCTAGTAGATAATAATGAATAAACAACCTCAGATAATAAAGAGATTTTGAAATTAACCGTTACCAATTTGGTAAATTACGAAACATAAACCCAATGAAATTGGTATCATACAATGAATATGTAAATACACATAAATTATAGTGTATAATAGAAATAATACATTTACGGGCAGTACATACACCACAGAAAAGGTAATAGTGGCTATATGACATGAATCTCACGGGAATAAGGAGTGAGATAAAAACCCCTTACCATGTAATTTTCCTTGGTCGAGGGTAGGTTAAAATCCTGTATAATGGTAAAATAATTGTTATTAAATTAATCATTAATCATATACATTAATATGATATCATATATGATCTTTTAACATTGCTTTGTTAATAATATCTTAGTATTATCGTCGTTTCGGGTGTAAACATACTCGTTTTCTTTTATATGTTTTGTTACACAAGTTATGTTTGTTATGGCTAGGTTGTATCTTATTAATATCCATAATGATATCAAGTCCTTAAACATTATTTTTAATCATTAAATGAGAATTAGTCTTGAATGGATATGATGTGGAATGAATCTCATCACGTTCATGGAGACGGTAGTCCGTACGTACGCACGAGCGATAATATCATTCTTTTGATATTAAAATAATATATAATTGGATGTTATATCATATATAAATAATCATTATCTTGTTATATTTATTATTTAAATGAATTAAACATCATTATTATACCCATCCAAATAATAATTTATTGAATAAATATAAACCACGATGTGGAGACGGTAAGTCGTACGTACGTACGTATGGTGACATGTCATTCAAAGGATGGATAGAATACTGAATATAGTTGTACAATATTTGTAATAACATCACAGTATATAGAATATACTTGAGTTATTATTTTTGAATGGGAATAACAAGGAAAGAAGAAGTTGAAGAAGAAAGGAACTTGAAAGAGGGTGGTGAAGTCATTACCTCTTCTTCGGGTTCTTCCTTCTGATTTGATCAAAAGGGCTCCTTAAGATGGATTTATGATCAAAATAAGGCCTCTAGGTTGAAGTGAGGGAATTTGAGAGAGTATTTGGGCAGGTTTTGGCCGAGCCAAAAGGCTTTGAAGGTGTAAATTAGTAATAAGGGGGAGTGCCCTTTTATAAGAGGGGTGAGGGGAACCTTTGGAAAATATAGAAATATTATTTTATAATAAATTCATATTCGGTTTATAATGGCTCCAAAGTGGATTATTTAAATTTTAATTTAGGTATAGATCTAAAACAACTCAACTAGTAGGTTTTAGACAGGTTTGGGTCAGTTTATTAACCTTTTCATTTCGTCTTAACTCTTAGTTAATTAGTTTGACATTTACCATGTCACTTTGTATTTTTATATTATATAGTTAATAAACATACTATATACATACAATAGACCCCCAAGTGGTCCATTAATAATACACCTATCATGATATAAGTACTTTTCCCAAACCATATATTTTTATGAATATAATATAAATTAATAATATAATATATTTTTTAAAAACTCTTTTATGTTAATTTTGATACTATTGGGTATGTTGTTTTTGATAAATTTATAAAAGCATTATTACTTCGAAAACAATTCATATAACAATTTCTAATATGTCATATTAACCTACAAAATTAGGGGAATTCATAAAAAGTTCCAAATTAAATTTATTTTGATATTTATAATATCAATTATTTGGTTCTTTCATTAATAAGGAAAATAGTGCATCATTTTTGTGTCATAAATAAATTTAATTATTAAATGTAAAAAAATTATAAATAAAATACCATTATTTAGGAAAGAGTTTTAGATTGGTAATGAATATTTATAGTCGAAAAAATAACATATATAACCCAATGTAAATATTGTTTTTCTAAAAGATATATGCTTATGTCATTTTTTTATTTACTTTAACTTAATTAATATAAAGTGTTCCTGTCACCTACAAGTAGCTCCATGGGGTCCCCAAATCGACCAAAAGATGTCCATGGTAAGAAATGTATCCAAAAATAATGTTATAACACTTTTTAGGGTAATTTATTATTATTATAATATTATTTTTTACCCTTATTTAGCGGATTTACCCTTTAACCATGGTAAATACAATATTTACTGAAATAATTATTCAAAATGTATAAAAATAAAAGTTACCTATTTACAAAATTTGGACATGCTGATTACAAATATGGAATCCATTCTTCCAAATTCAAAACTCAGAAGTGGCAGAAATTAATTTAAAATTAATTTCCACTGTCAAAATAAAAAGCGTGTTTTTAAGAAATAATAACTATCAAAAGATTAGCACTTGTTTATGTCAGGTTTAATTTTGAAATTATATCCAATGACCAAAATTTTATTAAATTGTAAAAATATATTCTAAATATACTTTAAAACCATTAAAATTTATAATTTATCACTATTAATTATTTTTATTAAAACAGTTGTTTTTAATTTAAATTTAGTAATTTTCACAATTCATCAAAATATAAAAGTTATCCGAAAAGTACCAAAATGTCACCCTAGGCTAAGTTTGATATTCCAAATCCAAAAATGAAGTCCATTTTGAAAGATAAAATTTATTAAATTTCAAAAATTGGGTATTAATATTCATAAAGTCTTGTTTGATTGGTTGTGATGTGTGTTAGAACTCAAAGTTGCGTACAACACACGCTACTGCATTATTCAAAGAGAAGTGTACCGTGGAAGCTTGAGGTGTTATAGTTCCAGCATTGAAAATATTGTTGTGATGAAATCTTAATCTGGAATCTATTAATCTTACAATATCAAACTTAAAAATTAATTTTGAAGAGAACCTTCCATATGGATAGATGTTCATTCTAGCCTCTGGTTGACAACAGTATTTGAGATATCTTACCATATATCTTATAAAATTTAACATGATTTCACCCATAAGAAAAAACATTATGTACATGTCCAGAAACAAAATATTCTCTATCTCAGCCATCCTAGGTGCAATCCCTGTTTGCACAAACATAGCAAGAATATTCTAACCAGGATTAAGATCCTTCACTAACATTTTTCTTATACTTTTTGATCCAAATAAAAATGAAATAACATCTTCTAAATTATGTTCATCATCTACAATATTCGTTAAGTCAAAATTATAAATTCCCTCATGAGGGAAATTTAAGTTTCTAGTTATTTCTACATATGAAATTGAAAAACTCCGTTCATTAATTTTCGCAAATATGGTGTCCTATTTATCTCAAAGACTAAACTGAACAGGTTTGAAAAAGTGAAAAAGTACTACATCATAGAGAAAATCTTTATTTTCACCACTGAAAGTTTGCTCGAGATTCTGAAAAGTGAGGGCTTTCCATAGCCTAAGATTCATTTGATACAACTATTCTTGGTCAATAATATTTCCCTATAGAATATTTCTTCCTATCTTTCACTGATTCTTGGAATTACTACCCTCTCTTTCCTCGATTCTCTATGTCTTGACCATTTCGGATTCAATGTTCAAAAGTCTTGAAGGATTAGGGTTTCGATGGTTTAGTCGAAGGTAGACGAAGGCGGTAAGGGTTTTTGGTGTTACAAAAGTTTTTTAGAAAATGAACATATTTGGAATTTGAAATGGTTTCTAACATCCTTGATTCCAATGAAATTTAATTACAAAATAATCATTACACAATTTAAATAAAATAAAATGTACGTGGAAAAAAATGAATTTGTTAATTATTATAAAAAATAATAATTAAATTATTTAAAATAGTGAAAGGAATAAAATAAACATGTAAATATTAAAATTAAAATTTCATTTAAAATTAAATAAACCTAGATAACCATTAATAAAATAAAACAAAATAGTGGAAAATGGTTTAATAAAAATATCAGCTAATTGAATTTCAGTACATAAAAATTCTAAGAATATATCTTTTCTGTGAACATGATATCCTAGAAAATGATGTCAGATATCAATATACTCAATTCTAGAATGATTAATAGGGTTTTATGAAATCTTTATAGAACTTGTATTATCACATTAAATATGTGTGTTATTAAAATTTATTCCAATATCCATAGGATTGTTTTTCATCCACAAAACAAGTTCACAATAATTGCCTGTGGATACATATTCTACCTCGGCTGTTGACCGAGAAAGTGAGGGTTATTTCTCTCTAGACCATGAAACTAATGATTTTCCTAAAAAGTGACAAGTCCTTGAGGTGATTTTTCTATCTAATATATAACTTCCAAAGTCGGCATCTGAATATGAAATTAAAATAAAATCATATGTTTTTTGATAGATAAGATATTGAAAAATTATTCCATTAAAATATCTAAAAATTCTTTTAACATCAGTTATGTGAGATTATTTAGGATCAGATTGAAATCTAGCACACAGAGATACTAAATACATTATATCTGGCCTGCTAGCTGTATGATATAACAAACTACCAATCATACCTCTATATAACTTGTTGTCAACTGATTTTCCAGTTTCATCCAAATCATGTTTTATCTTAGTACACATACATGTTGTATATGTCTTACTGTTTTCATGTCCAAATTTATTTATTAAATCAGTAATGTATTTTCTTTTATTTAAAATATTTCCAAAATCCATTTTATAAATTTGATGTCCTAAAAAAATTAATTCTCCCATCATACTCATTTCAAATTCTTTTTGCATTAAATTTGAAAACACGTGACAATATTTTTTGTTTGTTGAACCAAAAATTACATCTTCAACATAAATTTGAACCAATAACATTTTAGAGTTAAATGTTTTCATATACAATGTTTTATCTTCCATCCCAATAGTAAAATGAATTTTCAAAAGAAAAGAACTTAATCATTCATACCAAGATCTAGGTGCTTGTTTAAGGCCATACAGAGCTTTCGTAAGTTTAAAAACAAAATCTTGATTTTGTGAATTTTCAAAACCCAATGGTTTCTCAACATAAACTTCTACCAATAAGTATCCATTTCAAAAGGAAGACTCAACATCCATCTGAAATAATTTAATGTTCATATGAGATGTACAGGCTAAAAGGATTCTAATAGCTTCTAATATAGCTATGGGTGCAAAGGTCTCATCATAATATATACCTTCTTCTTGATTATATCCTTTATCTGTTAATCTTTCTTTATTTATAGTTATTATTCCTTGATCATCTTGTTTATTTCTAATGACCCATTTAGACCCTATAACTTGATAGTTCTGTGGTCTTTCAACTAAATTCCAAACATCATTTCTCTTGAATTGGTTTAGTTCATCTTTCATTTCTATCATCAAAAATTCATCAATTAAGGATTTTTATAATGTCATAGGTTCTTATTGGTATAGAAAGGTAGCGAATTCAACAAGATTTCCTACATTTCTTATAGTTTTTATCCTAGTGACTAGATCTCCTATAACTGTTTCTAAAGGGTGATTTTTTGCAGTTCTATACTGTCTAGGTAGTACACTATTAGATTCTTCAATGTAATGTTCTTCTAAACTGGACTGTATTTCATATAAATATTTTCCAAAATCATATTATATGTTCTCAAATCTCATTCCATAATTAGAGTCAGATTCACCAATTTGGTCTTTCCTTTTCTCAAATGGATTAGATTCATCAAATTTCATATGAACTAATTCATCAAAAATCCATGAATTTTTATTAAAAACTCTATAAGCTTTGGAAGTAGTAGAAAATCATAAGAAAATGCCTTTATCAGATTTTGAAACAACATTTTCAAGATTTTCCTTGGTGTTTAAGGTGTAAAAATTGCATCCAAAATTGATAAGGTAATATATTTTAGGATTTTTGTTATTCCAGAGTTCATAGGGTGTCTTTTTAAAAAATGATCTGATTAAAACTATATTCACTATATAGTAGGATGTACTTATAGATTCTTCATAGAAATAGGTAGAAAGACAGTACAAATTAAGCATATCCCTAGCCATTTCAGGAATATTCCTATTTCTTATTTAAAAAATTCCATTTTGTTGAGGTGTTCTTAGTGCAGAGAAGGTGTGTTTAATACCCATATTTTAGAAAAAGTAATTAAATTCAAGATTCTCAATTTATCCACCATGATCACTTATTAATGAAATTATTTTAAAACCGTTTTCATTTTGTACAGCTTTGCAAAAAAAATCAAATATAGAAAACGTTTAATTTATATATTTTAGAAAATAAATCCTAGTAAATATAGAATTTTCATCAACTAAAACATATTCATATAATTTACCTTCCAAGATTGTTATTCATGAAGGTCCAAACCAATCCATATGGATATGTTCTAGAGGTTTAGATATATCAATTTTGTTAACATATTTGAAGGATGATTTGTGCTTCTTTCCAAGTTGAAATGCATCACAGAATCTATCACTTTGAAATTTGATACTAGGAAAATAAGAAACTAATTTTTTGTTAGATAAATAATGTAAAGCCTATACATTGCAATATCTAAGTCTTCTATGTTAGATCCATGATTCATTTATCTTAGCATTTAAGTAGTATAATTTTTGTTTACACAAGGAATTTAAGTCCATAGTATAAACATTATAAGTTCTAGGTGCTCTAAATTTAAGCAATTTGTCTTTAAAAATATAACAGTAGTTTTTAGAAAAATAAATAAAATAACCATTATCACAGAGTTGAGATATACTTATTAGGTTGTGTTTCAGTCCTTGTACATAGAGTAATTTATTAATTGAGAAAACTTCTGGGTCTCTAGAAGTTCTAATGCCAATAATGTTTCCTTTCGCATTGTCACCAAATGTGACTAATCATATATCCTTTTCAGATAATGTTTTAAAATTCGATGAATTCCCACTCATATGCCTGGATCAGCCAATTTCCATATAATATATTTCAATTCAACTTTTGTTACATGCTTCCTGTAATGGCATTTAAAAAAAGGTATGTTTTGGTACACATATTTTGTTGGGTCCATCATAGTTATCCAGCAATGTCCGGGGAATCTAGACTAGCTTTGTTTTTCTATAATCAATAGAATAATAAAAACTGCTTGCAACAAAGGCTTTCTTAATCCCACTTATTTTTGGTAGCCTTAAATATAAATTTTTAGATATGTGACCTTTTGTTCCACAGTAGTTATAAATTTTACCCTTTGTACATGGAAAAAATATTTCTTATATTGTTTGGGTTTCTCAACTTTACTGCCTACTAAATATCATTCATTTTTAATCACATTCATTCCATGAATTTCATTTAGTATATTTTCTCATTTTGTAAAAACAAGGGCTGAACTTTTGTATGTTTCTACTTATGTTTTCAGTGTTTTTATTTTATATTCCTTATCTATGTAGTTTAAGTTTGATGAGTTATATTTTTCAATTAACTCTTGACGCTGTTTTAGCAGAGTGTCTCTTTCTCCTAAAACAACAGTGTGAATATTTTTTAGTGTTTCATGTTTCTTAAATAAGGAATCATTTTTTTCTTTAAGCATGTTGCATTAGGATACCGGTTTATTATTTAAAAAACTAGAATGATAATTAGAATCAGATGAGTAATATTTTTCTACCTCCTCAGCTTCTGCCATAAATCACATATTTGCTTTTATATTTCATTCTTCTTTTTCTGAGTCAGACTTTGATGAGCTGTTGGAGTATTTAGAAACACTCCAAGTAGCTTTCATTGCTCTTTTTTTATATTCATAATCATTGTTTTAGAATTTTTTTTCTTTTCTCTATTCAATTGAGTACAGTCGGGTCTAATGTGACCCATTTCTTGCATTCATATCATCTGACTTCTATAGGATCATTTTCATCATTTTTGAAGGATTTTTTGAATCCCTTCTTATTTCTGTAGAATTTACTGAACTTTCTGGATAGCTGAGGCAGTTCCACATCTGAATTAGATGAATCGGAATTATATGATTTCATTTTAATTGTTTTCATCATCTTTATGATCTTCTTTTGGGATGTTATTTACAAAGAAATATTTTTTCTCTTGATCAAGACTTTATTCTCATTTTCATCATCTTGAATCTAAGATTCATACATCATCAGGGATCTAATTAATTATCTCATAGTTTTATCTTTGAATGGTGTTGATCGACTAATAGTAATTAATATCCCATTCCATCTAGGTGATAGTACTCTCAGTAATTTTAGGGATTGATCTACCTATTTGATAGGATCTCCCAAGGCAGTGATGTTATTAAAAATTTATGTAAGCCTTCCATTTATCTGGGTGATTATTTCTCCTTCGAACACTATGAATGTGTCAAATTTCAATTTATTTTTGGATTACCTCATCTGTCTGACATTTTTAGTTCCCTCATAAGCAACTGCAATTGTCTGCCACATTTTATAAGAAGTTAGACACTGATTACTCTATTGAATTCATTTGGTCCAAGACAATAGATTATAGCAATCATATCATTCGAGTTTATGTCGTACTATGCATCTGTATCAGCACTCCATTTTTTAGGTTTCTCTAGAATCACATAGGGAGTTATAATTTTTGAGTAAACTCTATATCCAAGGTTCTGTTAGTAAATGATCATCCTTGATTTTCAGCATCCATAATTTTCACCATTGAAGTAGGGAGGTCGAACAATTGAAATACCCTCTCATGTATCATCCATTCTTCTCTGTATAATTCAAAAACATTCAGTTTGTTATAGGTCTGACAAAATATCCTCATATGATACCAATTGTTGGATCAGGTTATACCAAATACACATAAGGGGGGGGGGTGAATTCCATCTTTTATAAATTCCACACGAATCATAATGAAGCTCGAGTCTATCCCTTTTTCTTTATCAGGTTGTTTATGAAGTGGAATACAAATAGTTAAAGAACTCTAGGATGTATAGTGTTTCGGGGAACAGAAGGCCCCTAGTCTACTCTACCAATGCTCTACTCCACGAGTTTGGGGATTTTGCTTATCTGGTCCTTTTATTAATAGACCGTACACAACTGAGTGCTGGCAGTTGAAACCTTTACAATTTAAGGCTACAAATAAGGCCTTATAGTTTATACACATAAACGAAACCACATCTTAGTACAAGAAGCTGGTTACTCAAAAAAATATTATTTTTCTTGAAATACTTTCTAGTTGATCTTTACAGTTGCAACAGCATGCAACTTGTAGTAGATAGATCGTTGTATTCAGAAAAAATGTTCTTCGGATAAGGTAAGTTCTAAGTCGATCCAGTTTCAATAGATATAGAAATTAATTCCGAAACTCTATCAGTAATGGATTTATAAAAGATCTTCGATGTAGAAACAGTGAATCTTCAACGTGTTCCTTCTTCTTCTTCAGAAAAACAAAGTTTGATAAACCTCGGTAGTAGTATATCTATAAATATCGAATGAATATATAAATCTGTAGTCGTGAAGAACTCTAGATATTTGTATATATTTTCATGATGATTCTACCTTTTTGTAATACAAAATATCACACATTTATATAGAATAACAATTATCATTTTCCTTAAAATTTTAGATCCACAAAAGTCGCATTTAGAATCACGATCCTCAAATTTTTGAATAACAGAGTAGTCATATCTCCAGTGAATATTCATCATGAAAATATCATATTAAATCAATCATTCAAACCACAAATAAATGGATTCGAATCAGTCAATGATGTTCCTCAAAATCAGTTTTTTAACTTGGATTGAAATCAACCTAATAATTTACATAAAGACCACTAATAAATAAATTCATAATTTAAATCTCTGATGCCAAATGTAGGGTTGAACTGCATATCATACATTCTCTGAACGTAAGGTTCACAACGTAAGGTTCACAATGTAAGGTTTACAACATAAGGTTCACAACGCAATGTTCACAATGTATGGTTCACAACGCATGGTTGATCAACCATACATTTCTCTTCAACTCTCAAACATACAGTACAATATCCATACTTTCCTTTTTCATAAAAAATATGATACATGATCTGTAAGGTTCATTATAAAAGTATGGTTGATGATCCATACATTTATCAACTTCTAAACATAAGGTATATGATCCATACTTTTTTATAAAACATATGGTTGTTTACAAAAGTAAGGATGATGTGCCATACATTTGATAAAAAAACATAAAATTCCATACTAACGTTGGGTTCTTCTTCTATACTTTTCCGATATCCCGAATGTAATGTTCCATCCAAACGTAGGGTTATTCATCCATACTATTGTTGATAACGTATGGTTTCTTATCCATAATTTTCTGATATACTGTAATGTAAACGACACATTCCATTCTTACACTATTCTCCTCAATGTATGGTATGAACAGTGTTTCTAGATCATGCTTAAGTGACTTCTCAACACGTAGAGCATGAGCTGTGTTTCAAAAACACTCTTATACGCACAAAATATTTCTGAGAACTTTGTTAAATATTCCACGTGAATTAAATGCTTTAATATTATTCCAAAATAGTTAAAAAAAGAATATTAATTTCTTTAATTATACTAAAAGTAAAATCAATAGAAATAAAAATAAGGGTATTTGTGAACATAGAAATCATTATAAAGAGATAGAGTGTTGTTCTCAACGATCTCCCCTAAATCAAATAGAGTTTTGTTGAAAACAAAACTTACTAAACACAATCATACATAATCGATAAAGAATATCAAATTGACCAATATAACCATTTCTAATCTATAATTTAATTTAGAATCTCATAAATTTCTTCGATGGAGAAATTAATAGAAATTAATTTTAACCAACTTTGATCTCTCGACCTCGTCATTTGTTGTCTTTATAACCATTATGCTGACTCTATGAATGTTGATGTGATTCTGAATAATTCTCAAATTATATGTCCCTTTCATAGCTTTCTTTATAAACAATATCTTTATTTCTCAAACATCAGCTTATAACATTGGATTTTTACACTTATTTCCACATATTATTTTATAAGGAATCATTTTAATACTTGAGTGAAATCAATTATTGTAAGAAAAATATAATAAAAGAAGGTGTTGATCACAACCAAAATTAAAATCCATAGAACAAGATAAAATAATATCTTAAAGAGTTTTAAGGGTTCTATCAAACTGGACAACTGTCTATGGAAGATACACATTTTTGATAATCAACTTTGTATTATGTTCTGAATTAATAATTAACCATAAAATTATGGAAAAAATCAGATTTCGATCAGATACAATAGAATATGGTACTCCATGTAGCCATACTAATTCATTAATATATATTCTATAAATATGATTTGGATATAAATTATCTATAAAAGTAATAATGTGTGATGAAATTTTAATTTAATCGTCTACAAACCAAATTGTATTACGTCTCTTAGATGTTTTGGGAATTTTGAAGAAAAGTCAGTGGTAAGGTTTTCCCACTTCGATTATTGTATTGGTAATGTTTATAACATCCCCTTAGACTTATATCGCTAATCCTAAACTACAATATATTGTATAAACCAATATACATAACCAGTAATCAATACCTTCATGTTGTACTAGTAGACATACTATTTCAAATATCTATACATATTTTTTACTTCCATGATGAATAGAGAATGCATAATTTTAAGATTCCTTTAACAAATCATTATTCAAATATGGAATGGATAGAACACAAATAAGGTTCCTAAACACTATAATTCCATCACAAGCAAGGTCAAACTCAGGAACATTTCTCACCTTCTATAAAAACACATCTTTCTTTTTCACCTCTTTATTCTTCACATGGATGGATAATTGAATACTAATTTTAGAAAAGTAACATTTATCCCAATACTTCTCAATTTAAATATCCATACATTATAATATATAAATATTGGTTATTTTATAATTCCTATTATAAATAAGCTAGATTTTTACTAACTCATATTTTATTTATTTTATTTTTAGAAATTATTTGGGAAAATAATGAGACCATGTGCTAATACGACATGTGATTCTGGGGCTTGGTGTGCCCTGAAAAATTCATCCAAAAATGTTAAACTTTTAATAGCATGCACACATATTTTTCCTAAAATAATGGAATAACACTTAAATGGATGCACAAATTTGAAATATAAGGACACCTTTGAGCTCAGGGCATTGGAATTACACTTGAAGCAACATAACATTGATCAATGCGGGTCTTCTATTGAATAATTTACCAATGAAATAACCATAAATAAAATTATTAAATAAAATTATTTAATTTTAAAATCTATATAACTCATGAACATTGGCCAAGATTAGAAATCACATACAATAGTTGAGTCTGTAATGTGGTGTTTTCCATAGGCACGACTTAACATTTTTTGACACAGGTCTACTGTGAAAAAACCTATAAAGGATGTAATAATCATTAAGTAATTTAAATATAAATTATTTTATTGACATGAAGATCTTTTATCCAAATTTTATCCTATTGGAGAAATCTCATGGTTATCCACATAACCCTGGGAACACCTGAAAAATTGCTATAATGATCTTGGATGATTTTACTTTGGAAAACAATGAAAAAATAGTGGATCGATGATCAACAACGCACCATAGATTCTAAGGAACTTCTCTAGGTATAATAAAAAAATGATCCTTCATTAGAAACTGATCCAAATTGAAGTAGATAATTTTTTTTCTTTTTCCCCCAATCTTGAATCCAATGAAGAACATAGACCAACCCACGAATAGGTTGACCAATTGTTCGGTCATTTGCTAGATGAAGTTTTGTTGTGAGGTTTTATCAAGAGATTAATCATTATGATTACTTTATTATCTGATTATTGTTATAATGCCAACATATCGAGATCAATACGAAAATTGATTGAGGTTCATTCCTCTCTTTGGTTCTTGTTATTTTCTCCACCAATTAATCATTTTTCACGGTCATTCTCTATTTGGCCTGCGACTTGACAAATCTCAGTCAATCGATCGTTGCGCACCCGATTCTTAGTGTAATAATTTGATATCGTGGATCTCGAAATGGCATGAAATGTTGAACATTTAAATAAAAAAATAGATATATTTGGTTGGAATGTGATTCCTAAATTCGTGTTCTTCGATGTTTATAGGCATATAACGAAGAACAACAATTTAATACATTTTGTGAGAAGATCGGAATATGAAACATGTCGATCTAGAAATGTCATAACTCGAATAGATATGGTATGTGAATATTATGTTATTCAAACATTGGAGGGGTTTTGGTGTCTTGTGGAAGGGGCCACCAGTGCACCATAATGTGTAAGAGGCTGAGTGTGGGAGGTAGCACATGCGCCGATGGTGCATGCTCTGTGGAGTCGTGTGGACGGCATGGCCCGACCTCATGGGAACCTATGGAAACTAGCCATATTTGGTGGCCATAGGACGTGGTGATAACTTATGGGGAATCGTTGGGGTGAGGATAGGGTTCACAGGCCACACAGGCCATGCGACCCATGTGGGCTACACGGGCTGAGTGGGCCGGACCAGGACACATTCCCGTGGGCCGGACCATGAGGCCTAGTGGGCCTTTGACCAACAGGCCCAGCCAGATGAGACATCCCATACCAGGCCATGTTGGTTCAGATCGATCAAACCGGTTTGGGTTAGCCAGCATGTCAGGTCAGACCCAGATCAGATCTGGGTCTACAGACTAGTTTTCTTCACACATCCATAAAATTCAAACGATACATCTGTTTGGAAAGCCGTCTGTGGTGTAGGGATCCTTGCAATAATTTGGCCTTTTCAAGATATCCTATGTGGGTTTTTGTGAAGGTTTTATAATGAACTAACGACTCGAGGAGTGGGTTCTCCTAGAAAGAGAGTGTTGTGAGTTGGATCTTATGGATGTATTTGACCCTGAAATTGCATGTCTTATAGTGACTTTGTGTCTTATCGAGACTATGTGTCTTATATATATTGTGTTACATAGTGAGAATATGTGTCTTATCCTAACTAGTTGTCTGATAGAGACTGTGCCTTTTCAAAAATGGGCATCTTATCGAGACTATGTGTCGTATGAAATACGACTCATAATCCTGTTATTCTTACTACTGACTTATACCTATGTGAGCTGACTATATAATCCTTCATGGAATTTCTTTGTGGTAGTACTTTGTGGTATTTCTTCATGGTAGGCATTCATATTATTTCATCATGGTAATCCTCTATGGTATTTCATCATAGAGATCCTTTATGGTATTCCTTTGTGGTATTGCTTTGTGGTATTTCTTCAGTGTAATCCTTCTTGGTATTCCTTCGTGGATTTCCTTCTTTGTATTCCTTCATGGTATTACATTATGGTATTCATTCATGGTATTCCTTTTTTATTTCCTTTATATTATTCCTTAGTGATTTCCTTTATAGTATTTCCTATGTGTTATATTCACTTTATAGTTTCAGGGTATCCTATTGAGTACTGGTTTACTCACCACTAAAGGGCCTTTCCAGCATGTGTCGTGTCTTGTGCATTTAATTGACCCTTCAACGGAGTTCCCAACAGACCAAAACTAGGTGGTTACTTGTGAGAAAGGACATGCTGAGGTGTGTTTCGGCAGCTTTAATACTACAGTCTCAGTACCTTTGACTTTACAGGTCATACTTGAGTCTAGAGACTCATTTCTTTTCATGGTCTTGATATGTCCTTATTTACTTTCCAGTACATTCAATATTGTACTATAGTTGGGATATAGTGGTTTGCATGAATTTTTTACTTATTGTTTTCACATTTCAGTATATGTGGCTTGGAGATGTTTGGGAATGTATAGGTAATTAGGAAAATTCCTCCCATTTTTGTGATATGCTTACTCGGTGCTAGTCACCAGACCATGAACTATCAGTGGTTGGCATGGGGTAGTCACAGAATGGGCCCTTCATGGAAGGTTTATGATAGAATGGTATCAGATTGGTTAGTTTTACTTTTGGAATGGGATTCTATGATATTGGTTTGGGGAGGATGTGTTAAGTGTTTAGAGTATGTATTTTAGGACAGGGAATATAGTGTTGGTGCACCGACCAACGTATCCATACACAAAGACTCTATACACATGCTTTTTGAATCATCACATGAAAAAACTGGATGTAGGGGAAATAATGGTACATGAATCATATAGAATTTGGGTGTGTTCTCATGTCCTTCTTGATTCAACTCACTTTGTATTCTCAATTGACTGTGGTACATCTTGTTCTACTTCTAAATGCCTCTACATAGAAAACCCACCAAGATTCGACCACATGATGGAAAGGATTATCCATTGGGTGATGATACATAGGTATAGGGATTTGTACCAGAGATATATCCACTTATATCACCACCTGTAGAGTAGTATATGGTAACCATAGTACCAGCGAATGATGAGCGCTAGCAGAGCTTACTTCACGGGTTTTAGGGATAGAAACCACTGAGGATTCAAGGTGAGCCTTACCCTCAGGTAGCTAAGGACTGGATTGAGGTGGTGACCCCAGTTTTACATCCAGATAGGACACCATAATATTAGATGGTAGTTCTAGAATCAATCTTTCTATCTGGATCACCAGGGCAGTGATGGGGTTTGGTTAGCTGATCTTATGATGAGGTGACTCTTCTATGGAAAGAGTTTGTGAACTCGATCCAAGAGGAGTTATCACATTTTAATCTAATGGATATGCATTTCAATGAGCTTCTACAGCTTCAACAGGATGACATGATGGTATCTGAGTATTCAACGAGGTATGAAATCCTTATAACCTAATGGATGGATATGATACACACCCAATGCTTCAAGGCTCAGACCTTCAATAATGGTGTATATAGGAACATCCAAGCCAATTTTATCCATATGCAAATTATTACCTATGCTAGGGTGCTAGATCAAAAAAAATTTTGTTTAGAGTCCCATTGATGAATAGATATATCTAGTGATAGTCAGTAGTTTGAATGTAGGAGCAGAGACATTGGCATCACGTAGTAGATGATAGTCTAAGAGACATGGACACAAGATATGATTCAAGAGAAGGTCCCAAGACAAGGGTTCAACAACCAATGGCTCACAGGGTGGGTCTATTAATCTTAGAGAGAGGATATGATGTCTATGTGATGGTAGGGGACATTGTGGAAGAGATTTTACAACTCATCAAACTACTGATAGAGAGATAGTGGATGGACCACCGAGCAGAGACAACAACAGGAGAATAATGATCCTCAAGGTGGCAGATGTGGAAGAGGAGCTGGTAGATCAGTAGGAGGTGGTATAAATTTCATCATGGAACCAATTCCACAACCAGGTGGTCCACACAAGGCTCAAAGAGACAGAGGATAGGGAGGGTATAACTGCATGCACTTGAGTCATATGACCTAAGGGCTCTAGGAATTATCTGAGGTATGACCTATGTATATTCTACCATAGCTTCCATGTTGACAAACACAGGTACTAATAATTCTTTTATTTCGACAAACATTTTTTGAAACTCTAATAATCAGGTTGAATCATTAAATTGACCCTCACTCATGGATACTTCTACTAGAGAAGACCTAATGATCACACACTGGTGCCGATAGTGTTTCCAGACTCTTAGAGGCGAGAGTTTTGGTTGGGATCTACTGGTAGTGGTGTCGAGACCTTATGAAGTCATTCTTAGTATAGACTGTTTATCTGTAGTTCATGATTATATAGACAATTTTAGGAATATAGTGTGGTGTGTCTGCAGTTATGGAACCATGTTTTCCTTTATTGGTAAAAAGAAACAAAGGGAGCATTGAAAAGACTCCCACATAGGAGGGTACACGCAATTACTCTTCAATTGGATATATTAACTCTCTATGTAGTAGATTTTTTTAGTATTTAGTTTCTTATAGCGGTGGAGGAGTAAAAGTAGATATAGAAAAGGTTAAGAAATAGGCAATGCCTAAAGTTCATCCAGGAAATTGTATTAGAGTTTCTCAATACTTATGTTAAGAGAAACATGGGGGGAGATGCTCTCAAAAAGAGATCTTGTTTTCAATTTTTGAATGAGGTGTCAATGATGTTGGCCACATTGCAGTTATCATTTTTGTATGGAGCTGGAGTAGCTTACCTCTAGCCTATTTTTGTCACCCCTCCACTCTTATAGAGAATTTGGGAGGAAAATCTTAGGGATGCCGACTGTGAGACCCTACAACCTGAGATATTTACAAGACATGATCCTGAGAGATATTCAAAAGGTGGGGAGCATGTCGTTTTTTTAGATTATGCACAGTATTACCATTGATGTTGTGAGAGAATGTTCTAAGGGGGTTCTACACAACCCCTTCAGTAGTACGCCCCCTTTGATGCCACGAGAGATCATTGAGTGAGATGGATAAATACCTTAATTTAGGGACAAGATCTGGTTTGAATGTTTGTTTCCTAATGATTTGGATATGAAGTGATGATGGGATAAATGAACATAGAGGGATTTTGTGATATTTGGGGTCACGAGGACATGTTTTTATCGCAGTAGTTGAGGCTTAGAGTGGTAAGATGCATCGGTATATGCATGTGGGTGTATAGAAGGACACTGGGGATGTTGGAATGGGTTGATACTGGGATTACCTATTGATAATGAATGCCAGATGCTCTTGAGGTGGTAGAATAGAAGTGAGATGAGATACCATTGGAATTTGTCATACATTTACCACATACATCCAGGGCAAAAAATACCATCTAGGTGATCCTATAATGACTCACCATGTCATCCCACATTCTAGTTATTCGAGAGAATAGTTCAGTAGAGAGCATGGGATGCCTCAACGTAAAGGAGATAGTTCGATCCCACTGAGTTACATTGATGGTAGATTTCAATAATGATGGTTGATTTACATCCCAATTATGGAAGGGATTACAAAAGGGGTTTGGGACTTAGTTATGCTTGAGAACAATGTTTCACCCACAGATGGATGACAATACTGAATAGAGAATTCAGGTTTTAGAAGAGATGTTGTGAGATTGCATGTTGGATTTTGGACGAAGTTGGGAGGATCCTTAATGGGTGGCTGATTACTTTGGTGCATGTTCTATAGCAGTATTGAATATCTAGGATATCACATGGGATCAAGAGGCTAATATTTTTTATCAATACCCTCATCTATTTGGGTTTCCCTTGGTTTAGAATTCGGGGATGTAAAGCGCTATGTTGGGGAGAATGTAATCACCTGCATTTTCCAAAGTTTTTTGAGAATTTATTTGGGAAAATTCCCAGACAAGGTGCTAATATAGAATGTGATTATAATGCTTGGTGTGCCCAAAAGAATTTATTTAAAAATGTTAAACTTTAAATATCATGTGAAAAACATTATCCCAAAAAAGTGAAATAAATCATAAAGTGGTTCCCAAATAAAAAATATGGGGGCACCGTTGAACTTAGAGGAGTGGATTAACCCTAGGAGTGACATAATTTTGTTTTCATGAGTCATATATAGAAAATGGAACCATTTACATAATCATAAATAAAATAAATAAATATAATTATTTTATTTGAAAATCTTATTAGATCTGAAATGAAAAATTGGATTGGAAATCTGAGTAAACCGTTGAGTTCATAATGTGTTGTTTTCCCTATGAGAGACTTATCTTTAATCAGCATAGGTATTTTTTGGAAATACATGAAACAGATGTAATTACTGTCCAATAATTGAAAAATAAATTATTTTGTTGATACAATGACATTTTCCATTAAAAGTATCCCTATGTAAAAATTTCAGGGTTAACTGCATAACCATGGGCACGCCGAATAAATCATTAAGAAGATATTGGAGGAAGTCCCATTGGAAAATGATGACTAGATCGTGGATCGATGATCCATGACACACCTCAGATTCGAAGGAACATCTACAGTTTTGAAGACACAATGATACTTATTTAGTGACTTGTCCAAATTGACTTAGGATATTTGTTTCTTTTTTTCCACATTCATGATTTCAATTATTAATACCAAACAACCAACAAATATGTGGATTTTTGGTTCAATCGTTTACGAGATGGATTTTTGTTGCAGGGTTTTAACATGATATTAATATTTGTGATTACTTGTTTATTTGATTGGAATTCTAATGGAGACAGATCAAGATTGACACAAAAAACAATGGAGAATCATTCCTTTATTTGGTTATTGTGATTTTCTCCCCCAATCCATCATTCATCACTATAATTCTTCATTTGTCCTGAGACTCAACACATCCCGATCAATTTATCATTGTGAACCCGAATCCTGGTGCAATGAACCGATTTTGTGGATCTGAAATGGGCATGGTACAAAAGAGGTGCGAAGACATAAACAGATAGATTTGAACCATGGATGATTCATTAATTCACGTTCTTCATCATTCATTGACATAAATTTAATAATGGTTACTTCATCCACTTTCTGAGAAAATCATGAGATGAAACACATTAATCTGGAAACGACCTGACTCAATGAGCTAGGATCTGTGACAGTTCAATTTTTCAGACACGGAAGGAGTCATTGTGGGCTACGGAAGGATCCACTGGTGCATTATCACATTATGACGGAGCAACGTGGACATGACGATATGACCGTGTTAAAACCCACAACAGCTAGATTCTAGACATGACAGTCAATGAGGCATCCATGAGGTACAGACGAGGTGCAAGATCCATGCGATATGAGTGGTCTATACTGGGCCACATTCCTGCTAGTCATGCTAGGCCAAACTCGGACTCGACCAGGATAGGTCGGTCGGCTATCCAAGTCGGATCTGGGCCGGACCTAAATCAGATCTGGTTCTACGGACTGATTTTCTTCAAATTTCCATAACATTAAAACTATACATCTCTTTGGAGACCCATCTATAGTGTTGGTATCATTGCTAAAAATATACGTTTAGAATTATCCTATGTTTTTTTGAAGTGTTCTTATGACCTAATGGCTCTAGGAGTGGGTTCTCCCGAAACGAGTGTGCTGTGATCAGAATCCTGTGGCTGTATGTGACCTTAATACTATATGACTTATAAAGACTATGTGTCTTATTGAGACTATATGTCTTATAGAGACTGTATTTCATACCAAGACTAGGTTTACTATCGAGTCTATCTGTATCATATATACTATGTGTCTTATCAATATTGGATGTCTTATAGAGACTATGTATCTTGTTAAATAAGACTAATAATCCAATTATTCGTACTGATTAACTTATACATGTGTGAGATGACTGTACAATATTTCATAGTATTTCTCGATGGTAGTAATTCATGGTATTTCTTCATGGTTGCCCTTCCTGGTATTTCTTTATGGTAATAATTTATGATATTTTATTATGGAAATACTTTGTGGTATTACTTTGTGGTAGTCCTTTATGTAATTTCATCGCAATAATCCTTCTTGGTATTTCTTTGTGGTATTACTTATTGGTTTTCCATCATGGTATTAATTCATGGTATTCCTTAGTGGAATTCCTTCATGGTATTTCTTTGTGGTATTCCTTTGTGATTTTATTTGTAGTGTTCTTTATGACTTCATTTATGGTATTTCTTATGTTGTTTATTTACTCTATAGTTTATTGGTGTCATACTAAATATTGTTTTACTCACCCCTAAACGAATTTGGTCATCACATGTCGTGCCTTGTGCAGACGATCAACCCTTCGATGGAGTTCCAAATAGACTTGGACCAAGAAGTGCCTTGTGATATAGGACATGCCAAGGTGTGTTCCATCAGCTTTTAGACAACAATCCCATTACCTTTGACTTTATTGGTTGGAAATGTGGATACATAATCCTTTCTTTTTTTGGGTATATTTTTTCCCTATTTATTTTCTAGTACATTCACTATTTTATTCTAGTTGGGATATAGAAGTTGTCAATAATTTTATACTTATTGATTTTAAATTTTAGCATTTTTTTCTTAGAGATGTGTGTGTGTACAAGTACTTAGGAAAATTCTTCCAGATTGTAGGAAATTCCTACTCAGTGCTACTCTCCATCCCATAAAAAATTACAGGATGTCTTAGGGTAGTCATAGAATAGGCCCCTCTATGATAGTTTGTAATAAGTTTTACCCTTATAAATTAGAACATCTTTAACCCTATTCATTTTCCTGGGGTGGTAGTGTATTGAGAAGTCATAATATTCAATCATCTCCAACATCTTCTCTAGTATATATTTAGATATTTCTATTTTAAAATTATTTTTAAAAATTTAAGATCATTGTATATATATAATATTTTTCCTAAAATAAAATTCATCCATATCGTTAATGAAAAAATAACATAGTTAACTCTAAATCATGAGTTGGTTAATTAAGCTCATGTGAATTCAATTTCAATGAGGCATAATCAATCAGCATATCAATATTCATGAGAACACATACAACTCTCTTATTTGATGAACTATAGTAGATTACAAACCCTTCTCTATTGTAGGGTATGGAAGCACATGCACACTGACTAACTATCTATTTATTTACCAGAAACCATCATCACATTCAGTTGTATGAAGGAACATGGATCCCTTATGAGTTGACATGTTGAGTGGATTGGGAATCCTTGAGAAATTTTTAACAAAGTGTCAATAATATCTATAAAAAACAATAAAAAATCTGATTTTAGTAATAGTTGTTAGTGTAAAAAAATGTTCAATAACAATCTTCTTTGATGGATCCCCTGATATACCCTCTCTTTAGATTATATAACCCAAAAAAAAAATCGTTTTTATCCAAAATTCACCCTTTTTACATTTTGTATACAAATTATTCTTCTTTAGGGTATTTAGTAAAATCATCAAGTGATACTTATTCTCTTCTTTTCAAATTGAATAGATATGAATATCATCTATAAAGAATGAAAAAAATTGATCATGGTATTCTGAAATTACTCTATTCATTAAATATATGAAGATAGCGGTGACATTAGAAAGAAAAAAATTGAATCACAATAAATTCATAATTTTAATACCTTCACATAATATGTTCATGGGAATATCCTCTTTCTTGGACATTAATAAATGATATATGGAATGAATATAGATCTTGGATATGTACAATTCACTATGATGTTGATCAATAAAATCAGTAATAAGGGGTATATGTCACTATTTTTATATAGGTATATTTTCATTTTCTCAATAATCAATACATTATTGTGATGAACCATATTTCCTATTAACAAATAGAATAGATTCACCAAATGGAGACACACCTATATGAATTATTCTCTATTGAATATTCTCATAGAGTTTCTTCTTCAATTATTGTAACTCAAATGCAGTTATTCTATAGGGATAATTTGAAATAGTTTTATCAAAAGAAATGGGTTCTATTGTCAAGTCAACTTCATGATTTGGTGGAGTACTGTAAAAATATTCTAGAAAGACATAAAAAGACTCATATACAATTTCTATATAATAAATATTGTGTTTCTCCCCCTAAATATAAGATAAAAATTCATTTTGAATAGGTATCAAGAAAGGTACAATGGATGTGATTTCCATCGGATTCTCATGTTTATTGTTTCCCCAATATGCAATGTAATAACATATTTTTTTAGGGTATTTAACATTTAATTATTAGTTTGAATATTTATTTTATACTTATATATGATCCCTATGGTTTATGGATGGATTTTAGAGCATATTCTTCAGGATTAGAGACTGAAGTTCTAGATTTTAAAGGAAATAGTATAGGCACATGGTTAGTACATAGTTAGTTCTAACCATGCACCCCAAATTGTATGGCCCTATAAGGGTGAAACATGGTTTTTATATACCATGCAAGGGGATAATTGGATGTTAAGGGATTCAATAGATGTTTTTCCCGGTCTGTGCGTGGTTTTTATAACCTTGGACAGATGGCCTTGTAGGGTGTGCTTGTAGATAGTGGGTGTATATGGTCAGCGCAATGTTTGGCCAATGTTTTGGCCAATCCATTCTCTATTTAATGTTTGGGTGAAATGAATATTTTTCCTCAATCAATTTAATATCTCACCCCCTCTTTCTCCTTTTATGCATAACAACCCTAACCATTGGGAGGTCCTTCTCACAATAAAATCTAGGCCTTAGAATAAATTCTCTAGCTGACATCTGATAAATCCACAGTTTATCTTTTTTGAATCTTGTTAGTAAGAGATTCATTTTTATTCCTTCTTTATTTCGTTTATCTTGTCATCTTTAACTGTATTTTTGTATGATCTTATATGACATATTTTCATGGTTTTTTTCTGTTCTTCAATTCTTTTTTGATATAATCCAAACCAAAGGCCAACACAATATTAATGTAACTCTATGGGGAAAAGATAAGTGGTCTAGGATTTATCCCTCAAACACTCACCATCCATATGTTTTTTCAATTTTACACATGTCGGTTTCACCGTAATATCCTCCTTATGTTCATATGAATTAAATCCAATTTTATAAATTAAAAACTAAGGCCATAGAGAGACCTTTATAGTACTATTGGAGGTTCAGACCTCAATGAAATCCACCTAATTTGGGTTTCTTCTTTGTTATTACATTATTGAATTATATTTTGATTACATGAGACACCATTTGGGTGTGCTATACTTGACCTTTGATATGTTTTTGTTACATCTTCAAAAAAAATCCACGAAGTAATAAATGGAAAGTATATAAATATAGATATTACATGGCCTTGATAAATTATAATTGAACTGGAGTTGGTTTCATGAGCTTACTGATCTTTGTCATCTTGATGAAATGTAATCGAATGAACCTAATGTATTATTAATTATCATGAGTATTACATGGCCTATAAGGACTTATGAATATATATATAATATATGTATATGATGCCTATTTCATATGGACCTTTTTCATATTTATATGAATGGCTAGACTCGATCTTGAATTGGATTCCAGAGGGAATTCATTGAGAAGTCAAAGGATTCCATTGTAATTTATTGATCTAGTTTGTAAGGAAAATACCCACCTTTTAAAATCATTCATTGTCTATTAAAGGATTACTATAATAACGATGTACGATATTTATTCTTCCTCGAATATTAGAATGCCTTCAGTGCACTCCATGGAATCAGTGTGACATCTTAGGGTATATGACAAATTGGATTATTCTCCTTGGGTTCTATTAATTGATAACTAGTGATTTGCATTTTAACTTGAACCAAGGACACAGTTTAATAAATTTCTATTGTATTCTTATGGTTGAACCCCTTGGATTACGCTTATACGCTTATTTCTAGAGCGCATGGTTTTGCAGCATGATCTAGCCCAGCCATCTATGGTCAAGGGTGCCTTGTAATCTCCATAGATACTATTTTATTATTATCATCATTAATAATACTTGGTCACATTATTAGAATACTTAATCCCTAAAAAAATGAATAAATGATTACAGGCTCAGAGAAAACCAGCTTAGGTTGAAGAAGGTTTGGTCTGGGAGGCATCCTATGAGGAACTTGAGCTCAGCATGGGTGATATTTATTTCATATTTTACTTTGATATACCTTCCACTATTATAGTTTACATTCACATGATGGATTTGTATAGACATCGTTTCTGGTGACCTGATGAGTTTATCTCACATGATATCAGGGTCACTGATGTTATCCAGAAGATTATAAGATTGCATGTGTTGTTAAGGGGAAGAATCTATTTACAGAAGTGTGACTTTCTGTATTATGATTGGATATTGGTAACAAAAGACATCACTAGTGGTCAAGATGACTGGGTAGTTTTTATCCATTTTTATTATTTTGTATTTACCTACTTCCATGTATTATAATACATTTTGTAGAGACATTAAATAATTATTATATATGGTAATTTTTTATCTCGTGAGTTGACTATGTAAGGATCAAATTTTATTCTTGTTCTAATTTATTTTCTAGCATTATTGATTCTTTTGGTAAATTACATATTTTTTCCTCCGTATTCCAAATATATTACGAGGGTATAGTCTCCCAACCATTCAAACTTAGACCCTCACACCTAATTAGATGCCTCTGGCATACAAAAGGTGACCTTGAAACCATGTGGCCAACAGATTGGGTAACTGTTATCTAGTGAGATGATCTGGGATATCAAAAAGTGTAATAAAAGGATTATTTTCCTTGATGAATAGATTAAGGGTGGTATAAAGGATACTAGGATGTCTTATAATTTGGTTATGAGCCTATTCCTTTGAGTATATAACCCACATACAGGGGAAAGATGAATTTCCTGGGATGGGATATGATGTTTTGGATTATGCCTGTTATGGAAGATTTTATTCCCCTGTTAGTTGTCAAAAAAATATGTGATGTTATTATTATTATGATGTTGGATTACATTTTATCCTTCAGCCGTTATGGAAAGGTATCATTGATCATGTACCATATTAGGAAACTTATGGAATGAAATATCCTTCATTATGTCATTCCATGTATGTTTCATTATTTGACATCATGATATTTGATGTATGTGACTTGAGGGACATATTTGTAATGTTACTAACTTATCTATAGGAAAAGGGTATTGAATAATTGGTTATTAATGTGTCTTGTTTGAGTTATGAATCTAAAGTTATATAGACTAAAATTTTATATGATGTTTAGTATATAAATGTCATTTTTAATTTAAAGAGTTCATGTATCTCATTAAATAAAGAATGATAATCTTTATAGTCAAATAATAATATATAACCTATTTTATTCTCTTACTATACATAAAGGTTTGGATGTAGTTATATGAACTAAAAATTTAAATTTAAAAAGAATGAATATGTATAAATTTGGAATGGTACTTTAGTTAACTGTCCTATTATAAAAATAACCCACTTGTTAAATCTATATTTTAAATATTATTTCTAATAAATGTGATTACAATAGAATATTAAAATGCATTTTCCTCTATAACATGAAATTTAAACGATTTATATCGGAACCCTGATATGAAATAGAGAACTTGACATAGAAAAAAACTCAATAAGTTGAAGTAGGAAGTATCACTACTAGTTTATCTCAGTATTATACCACATGTCGACCTAGATTTATGAGCGGGCATAGTGGTGTGTATCTCAAATTTGAAGTATTCCACCTATCCTATTATTTTCATTATTGTTCTATTGTTTCAAATCCTATATAAAGAGTGTTCTTGGAATTTGTAGACATATTAATCCATGGAATACTTGATTCATGATCCATGTGTTTGGAGAAGGCCATGCTCTGAAGGTGGTGGGCCATGACCTCCCAGTGTAAACTCTAGTAGTGCCACCTGTGGAACTTCATATTATCCCCAATTAAGTTGATTATGCCCAGTTTAGGGATGGATTCATGTATCTTATGTAGACTATGTAGGGAACTCAACAACCTACCTCTTCTATTATAGAGTTGATGTGTGGGTTTCAGTAATAGAATCCACCCATGTATTCAAGGGATGGATGTCTGTTGTCTTTCTAGTGATGGATCGATTCCATGCGATCGATTTTCAATCTAAATGAGACAACAATAGATTAGATAGTAATTTTATCTAAATACCTACTTTTTTATTCAACTGAAATTTTGGATGTATTGAATTAGGATAATCACCACCAGGGTATGACTTAGGGGAATTTCCAGTTCGACTTCTATGATTGCCTCTTTATGAAGATGATGTGAGCTGATATGAACAGAGAGTTCATGCACCTAGAGAAGGGAACCATGTATGTCATGGACTACTAAGCTCACTTTACTAAGCAAAGTATTTTTTCAGCATCCTTAGAATTAGATGAGATATATTTGGAGAGACATGTTGAGGATGGGATTAGGTACACTATACTATCTCAGGTCAATTTCAGTCGGCTAGAAATCAACTCAAGGAGTGTAAATAAATCTCTTATCACCGAACATTGTCTGATGGAAGCTGGAAGTACATTGGAGATTGTCCTAGTACCTAGAAAGAGTTTTTCTTCCCCCATTCGATTGAAATTTCATCGTGGTAGTTTTATACAGGGAGTGAAATATATAGTATCAACACTAGTGGTATAGTGTTCTACCATCAATGTAAAAGGAAAGGCCACATGAATTATATGTGTTATAGGAACCTAGTCATGTTTGGATCCTGATGAAAAATAGGACATCATTAGAGATTCTACCAAACCATCACACCTAATTCCGGTGGGATCAAATCCACTCCAGCTCTTCCATCTGGATTAGGATCAGTAGCTCCATGTCATCAATGTAGCTGGACTATGACCAACCAATCAGAATGATGAGGAGGCCATGGTTATGTTATCCAAACATCATTTTTTGATCACTTGTATAGAATACCCACTTAGGGTTTTCCATAAATAGGATTTTTCTATAGATCAAGCTTGTTACATGTAGTAAAAACAAATACTGAAGGATTAGATTTCAATTCCAAATATAGTATGGGGTACTATTCACATATCCTCTACTACTATATATGATTTTTTGATACAGGTTTCTCACAATCCTTTATTTCGGTATCAATCATGAAATGTATTAGGCTTGGAATTAATTATTTATGTAGCGTGATGAACACTAAAAACCCATTGGGTATCTGATCAGAGAGTGTATTATAGTGTAACGAGTTCCGCCTTATGGTTGGAAATTATCATTTCATATGGTAACTATTCGTTCTCGAGATGATGCGGTTTGATTTAATTCTTGGGATGAATTGTTTAGTCCTCAATCAAGAAAATATATACTATTTTCACCTCCAGATATCATTTATATCTCTAGATGGTGAAAATTATGTTCAAAAGGGTGAATAAGATGTCATGTAAATTAGTGTCGGGCCATAAAATCAGGGGTTGGGTGGAGTGACTACCCAAATGGATAGCCTTTATGTAGAGTAAAAAGGTTAATGCCATGTGGTTTTTCCTCCTATAGTCACAGATTTTTGTTATGTATATCATGATATATTTTATATGTTACCTCCCGAGATAGAGAGGGGGAGTTTTATCTCAACAATGTTCTACGATGATCACCAGTATCCATTTATCCCTACAGAATTTCTGTTGTTGAGTTGCAAGAGCATAAGGGGTAACTATAAAAATTTTAATCAAAGTGTTTTATCCAACCCAGTACATCACCATGGGGTTCACCCATGCTTTCTCTGGGTATTTAGATGAGACACTTAGGGTATATGTTGATTAATAATGGTTTAGCTAGCTTAATGTTAGAAACTGGTATCCATTTTCCATAATAAATAATATTTTCAATCATCTTAAAGGTGAAATAGTATTCTCAAAAATCAATCTCGTGTAATTATATCATCATGTATGTGTTGTAACATTATAAAAACCTCATACAATGTTTCTTAGAAGTTATGGTCTTTATGTGAATTTCAATATATTGTTTAGTCTTATAAGTGTTCCTGAAATTTTCATGGCCTTACTGAATCATGTTTTCAACCCATACCTAGATTCATTCATTTTGGTGTTAATAGAAAACATCTTGGTATACTCACATACTCGACACGATCATTCCAAAAACCCTGATATCATTTTGAGTACACTGAGGGACCGTAGTCTGTATACCAAACTCACCAAATGAAACTTATGTATCGATAAGTTTCAATTCATGGGTCATATAATAACATAATATGGAGTATCTGTTAACCATTAGATTGTGAGAGTCATAGTTTCCTGGTAGTATCCTAAGAATGTGTTTGATATATGGAGTTTCTTGGGGATGGGTGTATATCACAATAATTTTATATAGTATTTATCCTGTATTTCATCACCACATATAAGCTTAACCAAGAATGGTGTCATGTTTATCTGGTTTAAAGAATGTATGAAATCATTTTAGGAGTATAATTTAATACTTACCTTAGCCACGATTTTGATTCTACTCGATCCTAAAAGTGGCTTTACAATGTTTTTTGATGCCTCCAAAATTATGCTAAGATAAGTTCTCCTATAGGAAATGTGTGTTTTTTCTATATATATCTCCATCTTATACCTCATTATTATAGCTTTATAATTCATAATATTGATCTAATTGTATTCGACCTTTCCTAACATTACCTGATACATTATTTTATAGGATAGAGATTTTTGGTTTATACGTACCACAATAGCCTCATTTATATATTCACTCAGCATTAATTGAACCTCAAAGAATCGATATGGGTTGAATACCTTAATTCCTATGGTTTTGAGCCAGTCTATAAGGCTAGGAAGGGAAATAGAAATACTAATATTATGAGCTGGAAGACTAGGATGCAAGCTTCTCTGTAATCAAATTATGAATAGGGTCTTATGATCTTTTTTTCTAATATCTATCTGGCGGTTCAAGAGAGTTAGGAGTGTCCATTGTATATAACTTTTTTAGAAGCCTCATCACTTATAGATTGTGTAAAGAGGATGTGGTTCTCAGATCCTGAAGTGTTGGTCCTAAGGAAGAGTGTTTTAAGTGCAGACCCACCACTAGATTGGTAGGTTGAGGGATACAATATAGAACATATAAATGGATGTATTTTGGTGAGTACTGAAATGATCAAGGAACTAATGTGAGAATCCCATGCTTCTCAATGGGTAGTGAAATAAGGGATTTCAAATATGTATCATGATATGTGCCTCCATTATTCAAGTCATGGGATGAAATATCACATTTTAGGTTACATCACTAGTTATTCCACAAGTTTGAAGCTAAAGGAGAGCCACCGGTGAACTGATGCATTTTTTACATCCATTTCGAGTCCCAAAAGGGAACAACAGTGATGTCATGATAGATTTTTTTACTGTTTTTCCAAGGTATTATTGAGGTATAGATGTAGTATGGGTAATAATGTATAAGATAATGATTTTATCCCCCTTCCTCCCTATTATGTATACTTTCTCAGCGGTTTATTTAGTAATACTATATTTTTATGATATTATACACATATGTGGGGTCCCTCATACTATCATTTCAATAAGTATTATCATTTCACATCCTAGTTATTGAAGGGGTTGTAGAAAGCACTTGATACAAATGTACTTCTAAGTATTTCTTACCACCCTTAGACTGATGGTCAGTAATAAAGGAAAACATAGGTTTTTGAGGACATGCATCAAGCATGTTTCCTAGATTTTAAATGTTCTAGGGAGAAACATATACCTATTTTTATGTTCTACTACAATAAAAATTATTAGTTGATGATTCATATAGCTCCTTCTGAGGACTTAAATTATAGGTCACGTCGCCGAACTTCGTTCTAGTTAGATGTGTGAGAGTTAGCCCTAATGGGTCCTCATCTCATTCAGAACACATTAGAGATGGTGAAACTCATCAAGACGTTTATGAATACTGCTCAGTCTAGGAAGAAATATTATGTCGATCTCCATTGATGACATATGAATTTCACGGTTGGGGATTATTATTTTTATTTATTTTCATTTAGGTTCGGCAATAGATGGATAAAAAATAAAGGGAATATAACTCTTATGATTATTGGACCAATAGAGATATTAGAGAGAGTTGGGTCGGTATCCTATCAAATATATCTTCCCTGGTAGTACTTATCAGTGAATGATGTCTACCATATATCACACCTTCACTAATATCATATCGAATTTTTCATACTTTTGATCTTGAGGATATTGAGTTTGATTCTGATGATTCTTTTGAGAAGTATCTTTTTCATATCAGTAATCAGAGCATGATGGATATTTGAGTCTAGTATGTCCATTTAGTATAGGTGTTATACCCTTACGACCCTTAATGGGATGAGACATGGGGGAGGCCGAAGTTGACATATGTTCTATGTTCCTAGAGATATTCTTGGTTGATATTTTACCACCCATGGAAGGGAAACTCGAGGAGGAGTTTATTTAAGGAAAAATACTGCAAGAACATGGTTTTTCGTTGATGTATTGTACCTTTAATTTTTAGTTTGAATCATAAATGTTATCCTTATATCTGTGAAAAATGGTTTAAGGAAGGGTTTCGGGGTGTGTGTAAATTTTTGGGAGCCTAGTATTCCATCTATCAGAGTAAACAATAGAGTTACATGGTTATCTCATGGATATTGATAACCATTAACCTCATGTTGTGCAGACCTATAAGGATGCCACATTATTTGTTTAACTATAAAAGGGGATCTTAGGTTTTGTAGGACTACGATAGAGGTTGTGCATTGGGTATATATGGCTTTTCAAACTATGTGTTTTTATTCTTATGGTGTGTTCCCTAAGATATTAGAGTGTACACAATAATTTCATGATTTTGAAAAACATGGGGCTAAACCATGTTCCATTTGAGGCATGGAAGAAATTAACATTTTTCCACCTTCACTATAAGATATCACCCTCACTTATTTCTCTTTCAATGCATAGTATACCTCATTATTTGGATATCCTTCTCAATCCTAAATCTATGCATTGGTAGATCTCCTCCCTATGATATCTAATAATTCCACTATTTCTCTCATTGGATCCCTCTTAGTAAGAGATCTGATCTTCTTCCGTCATTCTCTAGATTATACCTCTATATTTAGCACTATATTTGTGCAAGGTATTAAACCATATTTTCAAGGAGTTATTAATTTATTCAATTTTCTTCTGATATGGACTATTCCAAAGGCTAATACTAGATGAGTGATCTTATACAATCATAATGTGTGTGGTTTATGACTTATCGCTCAAATTCTCACCACCTATAAATTGATTATATTGTGAACACACTGATCTCACCAGAGGTTTCTCCATAAATTCATATTCCTTAAAATGAATCATCTTAATTTATTACAAAGACCCTAGAAAGACCTTTTTTATATTTTTGTTGATTGAGACCTTAATTCCATCCATCCAATAATGGTGTGTTTATTTTTATACATTTTTATAACTATATTTTTATTACTAAAGACATAGTTTGGCTGTTCTTGAATTAACATTGATACTTTTGGTGTTACATATTCATATATAAATCCTTAAATCATTTAATGGAAATTATATTAATATAGATATCACTTGGCCTTGAAAAATTTTATTTGATTTGGGTATTGGTTGTATGGATGTATTGTTCCTTGTTATCTTGATGAAATTTAACAGAATACACCTAATGAATTATTAATTAGAATTAGTGTCACATAACCTATAATAAATTATGAATATATATGAAATATTTATATGATGCCTATTGTATATAGAACTTTTCATATTTATTGCTTTTTTCAGACATGAGCATGCCATCGATCCCTAAGAGAATTCATGGAGCACTTAGAGGATGCAATTCTAATTCATTGAGTCGGTTTCCAAGGAAGATACCAACCTTGGAAATTATTCCGTGTCTACTAGAGGATTACCAACATGATGGAATATGATCCTTATTCTTATCTGAATATTTTAATTCCTTAGGTGCACTCATTGGATTTATCATGATGTCTTAGGACATCAGAAACCTTAGATTATTCACCTTGAGATAAAATCATGTTTAGAATAAGATTTACATTGGACTTGATCTGTGGACTCAATTAGAGAAATTTCTAGTTGAATTCCTTGGGTGTACCCTTTGGATTAAAATTTAAAACCTTATTTATAGAATTCGTGCTTTCAACCCATGATCTAAACCAGATTTCAAAGGTAAAGGATTCCGTGGTTTCTCTATATATACATTTTTTATTATCATCATCATTATTACTAATTGGTCACATTATTATAATTCATAACCCCTAACTAAATTAATAGATTATTATAGGCTTAGAGGTACCCAGAAAAGGCCAATGTGGGTAGGTTGGTAAGGCATCCCACGAGGAACCTGAGCATGACTTGGGTGATATTTATTTACTAGTACACATGATGGATTTGTATAGACACACTTGGTGGTGACCTTTTGAGTTTATATCACACCCTATCCAAGACACTAATGGAACTCATACATGTTGTATGATTTCATGTATTTATAAGGGTAAGTGTCCATTTATGAATTTTTGGATTCTTTTAACAAGATGGGTGTTTGGTATCAGATGACAAAGCCAGTGCTCGAGATGCTTGGATAGTTTTTGGTATTTCTGATTTTTCTTTTCTACCTTCTTTCATGTATAACTATTCATTATTTTTGTACAAGAGATCCTTATTATATATTTAATTGTTTAATCTTGTGAGTTGATTAGTTATGGTTAATATGTTATGCTTATTCTTCATTCATTTATATTATTATTTCTTATGATGGTTATCTAGATATTGTTTACCATTATGTTCCACTCTGAGTCTTAGTGTATAGTATAACCACCATACCATTGTAGACCATCATAGCTAGTCATATGCCTATATCATATTGGGAGGTACGCTTGAGTCCATGTGGCTAGTCAATTCAGTTACTATTATCAGGGGACCCAGGTTGGGAGGTTACATGCATCTATTCAAATCAAAATCCACTTTTAGTATCTGGACTGGGATGTTTTTCTAGGAAAACCACACACCTTTTTTGGTAAAACATAGGATGTTCACATATACATAGGATTATCCTAAGGTTTCTCACTGAAATTTTCTTTTCCTAGTTTTCAATGGAAAACTACATCTTACTATGATATCAAATATAGAATCCCACACATTATACATACATAAATATCACATATTAATAGATAAATATTCATTACATAACATAATGATACCTTCCAGAATCTAATATGTATAGTGACTTTGGAAATAGGGGTATATAAATAACATGTTCATAAGTGAACTAAATCCACTCCAACTATATTATTCATAACTAGAATCCTTCTTAGATATATCAATCTTAATTCATTTCATCATAACCTAGATAAAAGAAACATAAAAAAGGGTATTCTCCGATGCTCAATAAGGGTGTATAAAGGATATATCAATGATCCTTTAAATACAACATGATAATAAGGGTATGTAATCATGATCATAACATTTGAAAACTACACCCCTACACATTAATGATCATAATCATGATTCCTAGAATAATTCATGGATGATTACAAGAAATGAATCATAAATGAATCCAAGACCATGATCCATGAAAGTATAACATAGGTATAAGACATGAGTCAGTGTCAATCGCATAAGAATATAAAATCACATCATTAGTAGTCATGAATGAATTTTAGACAATCATAGTGTATTGGGATCACACCTCAGATCATCATAGTAGTCAAAGTTCACTTGCAAGAATATCATAATATACATTGTACCATACTGAAAAATGTTAAATCTTCCATTTAATCCCTACTTATCTCATTAGATATCCCTTATTGCCCAATTAAGGGGAGTTTTATATAATTTTGGGCCCACTCATCACATAATGAAAATCATACATATATATTCCACGAGATCATAAATAATTCATTATATAATAACATGGGAAGAGGAAATAGGTTTCATGAAAATTTCATTATTTAATCATAACATTTGTGGTGGAAAATAAACGGGTTTGAGAACATAATTAACCCTTGTAAAAAGAATAGGATTCATATAATCATTGTCAAATAATAAAAGTAAAGACTCATCTAATTATTGAAAGTGGATTTTTTCATTTTATTATATCCTTAGTAAAGAATATATGACAAAAAAGGTTCTTATTTAGTTTAAAATACATTTAAATTATTTCTAGAAAATTTCTTGAGGATGGAAACCATTTCCTTTTTAAATCACAATTAAAAAATATTAAAATTTAATAAATATTAAGGAAAACATATTATGTGAAATGATACATTAAATATTATAATGTAACCTTCAAAACCATGAATTATTTCTACAGGGGGAAATTTTGTTCGTGTCAGATATGTTAAAGGAAAATAGTTCTTTCTTGTTTTTTTAAAAAGTAAAAAAGTACCTCATTTGGAAAACAACAAAAATGTTCCTTTTAAAACATTTTAAAATATTTAAATTATGGGTAAAATTTTTATTTTAAAATGATTGTAAAATATAAAAATAATCTAGAAAGGATATTTTCAAAACATGGACTTGAAAGGGAAATTAGTTTTTATCAAAGAGATAAATAATTTCAATTTTTTCATTAAAATATTATTTATATCTTTTGAGTACATAATGAGAGTAAAATGAAAGAAAAAAAAAATAATGGAAAGAAATAATTATAGTAGAACAAATTCATGGGATTATAGATATATACACCATAATATTTTATCATCATAACATAACTACAATAAATCTACATAAATAATGAGATTGTATCATAAAACAATTACCTCATATATGACTTCTATTTTATCAATTATCATCTCTTATATATTAAATAATTAAATATTATTCATATATTCTAGTGAAATATTAATAAATGGCATACCACATATGATTCATTCATAAACTTTTATCACTAAATTATTAATAATCCTAATAAAAATCACTATTCTAGTTGATAACTATTTTGTTATTCATGTATGTTTTGGTTTGTTAGTTCTAGTCCTTATACATTGATCATAGTTTCATAATATTTTAAATTTTAATCAAGTTATAAATTTCATATATATTTACCATAAATATATTTATATTCATCCATTAAATTAGATAATTAAAAAGGGCATACACCATTCATGGAGACGGTAGGCCATATGTGCACATGAATGTTAGTTTCATATTTCAATGGATGGAGAGAAGAAAATTAAATAATAATTAAAAATTATATAATAATAATTATATCATATAAATCATATATATTCTTAAAATAAATAATATATTTCATACATGTAAGATATAAATGAAAAAAATCACATAGCTTCGTGGAGGTTGTATTCAACACATACACACAAGTAACCTTATCATTTTCCTAAGGATTGGAAGGTAAGATGATAGACATGATCTTATCATTAAAAAAGAATACCTTTCTAATAATACTAACATATAAACAATAAATACTTCATAATACCCATAAATAAATGAAAGTGATTAAAAATGAATTACATCTCTATGTGGAGATGATAAGTCGTATGTACGGAAGAGCGATAATTTCAGTTGCCATTTTCTGAAAAACAAAAGGTGGATAATGGTGGTATCATAATCATAATAAAATTTATATATATTGAGTAAAATTGAATTTACTATTTTATGATAAATTACATAGATTTAAAGTTGATAAAATAAGTACTAAAAAGAGTGTGATTAATTAAGGCGATTACCTCTTCTTTGAATGAAATCATTTCAATAGCCTCTTAATGACCATAGGGTGGGGATTTTGGGAAGCTTGACACCAATAATATTTGATAATGAGTGTTTAGAAAATATTTTACCTAGGTTTTGTTAGGATATAAGGATCAATTTTGTTTAAAAAAGATATAAGATAAGTTCCCTTTTATAAGTGAGGGGAGGGTCGATTTTAGAAATTTCTAAAATTTTAATATATATTAATTTAATTATCTAACCAAATTAATTTAAATGGACATATATTTTAAGATATTTTTGGTTTTTTATGAAAGATCCCCGAATAATACAATTTTTATAGGTTTATTTGGTGTTTTAAACCATATCTTTTTGTCTATCCCCTTAATTTTACGGTATTAACTATAATAGCTGTAACATCTAATTTAATTTTAATAGGTTAAGAATGGAACCATAAATGGATAAAAGACTCATATATAGACCATGTAAGATATTTAAAACAATATTTAATTCCATTAGTTCAAGATAATTTCTTATAAAATTTAAATAATTTAATAAATTATTTTTTAAAATAAAATATCATTAAGGCCAATTTGAAAACTATTCATTTTATTTAACCTTGAAAACAACATTATAGTTATGTAATTAGAATTTACTACATTAATACATTTCTATAATGATATTATTTTATAAAAAATGCATGGAACAGTATAATTCATTCAATTTTTATTAATTTTAATAGCAATAAAATAATTTATATTATTTTTCTATTAATTAAAGGAAAACTTTTTCGATGTTACTTTAGTTTTAATGTTAAATATATAATTACTAAAAAAATTAATAAAATACTATTGTGAAACTAATATCATTGTGCACAAAATACACCCTAATATTCATCCACAACATTCTATTGTCCATGTGTGGATGCATTATAGGTATTTAAAAGTATGAGAGTGACAATTTTCCTTTTTCATTAGAGAACATGTTATATTGGTCACTTTCGTGGACATTTGTCCCTTAAAAATTTAATATAAATCTTAAGCTGATAATGGTTGAAATAAATTCATCAAATAAAAGTTTAATTTAAAAACTGTGGTCTAATCACATAGTTTATGCCTAGGTTAACTTGATTTACCTTTTTTACTATGGTGTTGAATTCGTATTGTTTGTACTATTCATTTTGATTGAAACATAATCTAACGAGGTTAAATAATATTAATTTTCCTAATAAAAAATATGGAATCCATTTTAACGAATTCATTTTCTATAACTAGTAGAAGGTAATTTTAAAAGTATCCAATAAAGTGTGACAAAAAACCACTTCTACGAAAATAGATGCCTTTTTAAAAATAATTTTTTATCAAAAGTTTCGTATAAAGTTGATTAATAAATATTTAATTATATTATTTTTAACTAAAGGGATATTATAGTAATTTATATTCAAATTCAAAATATTATGGGGCTATTATAATCCAATGAAAATATAGTTTTATAAAAAAAATTATTTTAACTATTCACTAAAAATCAATATTCTCAGAAAATTCCCAAACATTTTCACTAAGTTAATGTTGACATGATTATTTAAAAAATTATGTTCATTTTATAATAAAAAAGTTAGAGAATAAGAAATCGTAATCTATAAGTTCAATATACAAAATTAAATAAACTTATTTCTTTGATGAAAATGCATTTCTAAAGTATAAATGACTTCACAAAAATATATTTACTTATTTACTTATCATTAATAATCACATTTTTACTAGGTATGACACAAACACACACACACATATATATATATATATATATTATAATGTTGTTATTCCTATTCATACTACTAAATTTAATGACTATGTTATACTATTCATGTTTAAATAATAATATTGTAATGTTATAACGTTGTTCATTAAATCATAGTGTTGTTTATAATGTAAGCAATCAAATAAATTAAATTTATTTAAAAAAATTTAAATTTTGAGGTTTTTAAATTCTATACATGTTAAGATGAATTTTTCCATCAAAATATTATCAATATAATTCAAAAAATGATGATATATCTATTATATTACATCCACATGTTCCTATGTAGCTTCCAAGAATTTATGATTCCTCTAGAGAACATTAACTAGGTGAGTAGTATAATTATATAGTACATTATCTCTATGATCCATGATATCTACCAACTATTTCTCATAGGAAAGTGTCTTCTCCCATGGTATAAACATTGATTTAGGTACATATGATCGAGCATGTATGTACTTGCTCTGGGGAGATATATAAAACACATCAGGGACTTCAGATTGTTTTTATTGAAGTATCAAGTGATAAACTGTCATCTATACTTGATCAATAAACTCAAAGGGGCCAATCCACCTTGGTATCATCTCTCCTTTCTTCTTAGATATCATAACTCTCTTGTATAGAGAAATTCAAAGAAATAAATTTTCACCAACTTTGATCTCTAGATCTCACAACCAATTATCCACATAGAGTTTCTATAGAATCTAAGATCATTTGACATGTTTCTAAATAGATCTAACTTTATATACCATTTCCTCATCAATATCATGTCCCAATTGTTTTCTTTCACCAAATACAATATCCCATGGTAGATTTCTACACTCCATTATATATAGGTATTCATATAGTGTCATCTAAATGATATACTAAAAGTTATTTTTGTAAAAAACATTGAATAGAGGAAGGTTTAAATCCCAAATTCCTTTTAAATCCATAGAATAGGATATTAGAATGTTCTCAAGGGTATTAATGGTTATATAAAATTTAATATCATTTTGGAGGTGATACATAGTGCTAAAACTCTACTCTATATCAATATCCTACAGGAGACCTCAACAAAACTTTTTAGTAAACCTTATATCCTAATCAGATGTAATACAATATATTACTCCATGAAACCTTAAAACTTCCATAATGTATATTCTATAAATCTCATAAAACGTTAAATATTATATAGTATTAATGAAATGTGATGAATTTGTAAGGTGATATAATACAACCAAAATAATGTTATGGGCTTTAGATATTTTGGGGAGCCTTGTGTCAAGTCAATGGGGACATTATCTCACTTCCATTCTGGTATGGGTAATCATTGTAACATTTCCATATAACATGTTCTCTAATCCACAACATGATGATATACCAATCAATGATGTAAAAACTCAAAAATATATATCTTCATCTCATAACACCTTAAATACTCTTTCAAATATCAATATGTCTTCGTATTTCGAATATAAATAGCCAATAAAGAACTATGAGACTACTCTAACAAATAATTCTTTAAATTTGTTATAGAATGATCAAAAACATGTTGGACCAAGTTATACCAAATATACACAAGAGGGGGGGGGGTGAATTGTGTGTATTAAACATTCTTCACAAGATCGTAGTATGTCCTTTTAACATTACCAGAATGATTAAGAAGTATAAAAAAATAGCAAAAGACACACGATGTATAGTGGTTAGGTGAATAGAAGGCCCCTAGTCAACTCCACCAACGCTCTACTCCACAAGTTTGGTGATTTTAAATATTTGGTCCTCTTATCAATAGACTGTTTCACAATGGAGTACTGGGATTTGACACATTTACAGGTTTAAGGCTAAACAGAGCCTTTTGGTTTATACATAGAACCGAACAGATATCTTAGTATGAAAAGATGGTCACTCAAATTAAAAGTGTATTTGTTCATAAAAATGCATTCTAGTTATTCTTCATAATTTAAATATCACGCAATTGATAGTCGATGGATCGTCGATTATAAGAAATGGTGTTCTTCATGAAAGAGTAGTTCTGAGTCAATCTGGTTGTTGTAGATCTTTAAATATAATTTGCAACACTAAAAATAGTTGATTCAGAAAATATATTCTATGTATAATCGGTGAATCGTCAATAATGTTTCTTCTTCTTCATAAAATAGAGCTTTATCGCTCCTTGTAACAGAACATCTGTAAGTCTCGATTGTCTCTATAAATTATAGGAGTGAAAAAATCAATAGCTTGATATATATTTTCTTCATTTTTATGATTCTCCACTCTATATAATAAAAAATAATATATGTATATATAAAATAATGATGATTGCTATCCTTTTAAATTTATATCCACAAAAGTCGCCTTTAAAATCGCGATATTCAAAAGTCTGAAAAATGGAGCAGTCATAACTCCCCTTAAAATTCTCCATGAAAATATCCTCTTAAATCGATCTTTTGAATCATAAATAAAAATATTTGAATCAGTCAAAGTGCACTTTAGATTTGGGAATTTAATATATCAAAAAATCAGCCTAATAATCTGCACAAATATCGTTGCTTTAGTAAACTCGTAATTTAAATCTCTGATGCCAAACATTGGGTTGAACTATATTGCATACATTCTCTGAACGTAAGGTTCAAAATGTAAGGCTGATCAGTAAAATAATATTTGATGATCCATTCTTCAAAAGTGTGGTTTATCTCAAATATAAGGTTGATCATCCATACATTTCTCTTCAACTCTCAAACATACAATATATATTCCATACTTTTATCAGCTGCTAAACGAATGGTAAATGATCCAACAAAAGATTGTTTACAAAAGTAAGGTTGATGAACCATTCTTTATAGAAACAAACATGACATTCCATAAATATGTAGGTTTCTTCTTACATGCATTTCTGATATTCCAAACATAATGTTTCTTCCAAACATAGGGTTCTTCTTCCATACTTTTCTGATAATGTACGGTTACATAACCATATTTTTTGATAACCCAGGAGCGACAGTTTTCATCTTTACACTACGCTCCTCAACGTAGGGTATAAACAATGTTTCCATAACACACTGATGTGATTTATGATTACAATATCAAATATCCCACAGTTATTAAACACTTAAATATTATTCCAAAATAGAGAAATAATTAATATTAATTTCATGAAATATACTCAGAGTAAAATCATTAGAATAAAAAATATGGGTATTTGTGAACATCAAAATCATAACAAATAGATAGAGTATTGTTCTCAACAACCCCCACTAAATAAAATAGTGTGTTATTGAAGACTACACTTGCTCCACAATCCCCCCCTTTTTGATGATCAAAAAACCCATGAAATAACAAATAAAATTATCTTATAAAATTAATTTCATATAATTTAGAATTTTTCAAAGATAAAAACAATATTTTATTTTTACAAAATTATTTACATTTTCTCCCCCTTTATAATGTAAAGAATTTTGAGTTTATCCAAAAACATTCTCACAAAAAAATATGTTGTGTTTATCCATATTTCCACCCCTTTTGTGATATCAAAAAGAATGATAGAAGAATGAATATAACACATTTTAATAAAGAACTGAACTTACGTAAATGCTATGATAAACTAGTTATCTATATTTGAATCTGGATTATTGGAATTCTAAAATTGAAAGTACATTAAAAAAAATTAATGACACATAACCTTGTGATTCAATTATATGTCATTGAGAATATAGTTACAAGTACAGTAAGGATGATGAGAATCAAGGTTGGGGTATAAAGGTTTGTAAAATAGGTTTCAGCGCCTCTGAATGATTTATTTGAGCTCTCCCATCTGCAATGTCAAACTTTTCATTAATCCATCACCTAATTGGATTATGAGATCTCTTCCTTCCTGTGTTAGATGAATTTCTTCAATCAAAATGACTTTGAAAAACTCATGTAACCTCTCTTAATTTTACATAAAAAGAATTAACTTATCAGTGAACTGATTCAGTAAAACTATAATTCCAAGTTCATTCGATGTCAACTTGTCAATAAAAAATATCTGATTGTCCAACAACATAGATAAATGAGCACTATTTCAATGAAGGTCCTACCATCAGTCATTCAAATTTCTCATTTCTACTATAATGGCCTGAAAAAATCTGATCAGATCAGGTGAATTACCTGATGTACTGACTTCACTATTTTTGAAAGTTGTGAATTTTTCCTCCATGAAAAATTTATAATCTAGTAAATCTAACTTCATCACCATTTCATATTTGAGATTTGGAACTATAGCGAGAATTTCCCTCCTGAAATTTTCATCTTCTTACTTAGAAACAGAACTGGTTTCAGTCATTGAAATTTTTGATTCTTCTTTTCTAATTATCTTATTAAAGAAGAATTTTCGGGTTGAACATTATTAAATTGGTGCATCAATTCCTCCACATGATCATTATCAGAATCAGAGGTACCTTGTGCTTGATTCTCAGTCTGAACTTCCACTGGATTTATCAGAGCATGTGGTAGGGAGTGAACATCTAACTTTACTTCATCATTCCACTGTGCTGGCTTCTCCACGGATTTTTCCTTTGATTCCTTTCCCGACTCATCCAAAAAAAATCCTCACCAATAATTTCAGTGTGAATTTCATATGGGTTATCTACCGGGTTAGGTTCTTGCTCATCCTGAACATCAGCTTAATTGATTTCCTCCAAGACTGTTTCCTCTAATATAGGTTCCTCGTGAGGTAATTCTTCATGGAAAATTTCAGTAGGTCATTATGTTTTATATTTATCCACTTCATCTTCTCCAGGATTTTCAATAGTTGAATGCATAATTTAATTTTCTACTTGAGGAGTCAACTCAATATGAGAAACCATTGTTTGTTCAATTTCTTGTAAAATATATTCTCTAAAATATTTATAGCTGATAAGTGATACAATTATTCCAATATTTTCTTGAACAGGTTCCTGATTAGCTTGAGAAACTCTTCGCCTTCTCCTATGAAGTCCTTCCTGACTTTCCTCATCAGTAGGTGTATCAACTACCTCAAACCGTTTCCTCCTTGATACTCTACTAGTTTTAGATTCAGGTACTCCTTCCTTTGATTTTTCAGGTAGATCCTGAGCACTCTCTTGTTCTTCATCTACTCCAGCAGGCATTAGTTTTCCTTTTATTGTGCTCCAAAAGAAACCAATCTTCCTCAATGTGACAACATTGAAAATTTTGATATGGTTCCCTTTCACTTGGGAATCCAGCAGCCTTATCATATCTATCTTAAATAAGATCTTCGAAATGAAACTTTTAAAGGGAAAGAAGATCATCCTCATTTATGTTTGGAATCAGTAGATGAGATATCAGAACATAAATCTCGGAAAATTAAACTTTATATCACTTATAAATAGAGACATTATGTATATAAAATGGTAAAATATTTTATCCTTCTCTGACATTTAGGGTGCAATGCCTATTTGCACAAATTTAACTAATATATCCAAGTTAGGCTCTAGATATTTCACGACATGTTCCTTATATTTGTAGAGCCAAACAGAAAAGACATAATGTCCTCAGGCTTAGGGAGATTATCACTAATATTATTTAAATCAAAATGGAAACCTCCCTCATGAGGGTAGGGAATAATTTTGGCTATCTCCACACATGAAATCGAAAAATCATTGTCCTTAATTTTATCTAATATTGAATCTTGATCTTCTCCCTGACTGAAATGAAATTATTTAAAAAAGTGACGAAGTTATACCTCATATAGAAATTCCATGTATTCCCCATTGAATGTTTTCTCACGTTTCTGAAATTCTAGGTCTTTCCCCAAAATCAGATCCTTCTGGTATAACCATTTCAGATCGATCACTTTTCCTTGCAAAATATTGTATCCTACCGAGCGTTTCCGCTTGGCGTTATAGGTTTCTAGCTCATCAGTCCTTTTGGTTTTGGCCATTGCTGTTACAGATTTATAAAGGTTCGAAATGCTATGGTTTCGAAGGTTTAGGTGTGGGTAGAGAAGAGTGGTAGATGTTCTTGGGGTTTCTCAGGTATTTGATAAAATGAATGGTTTGGGAATAGGAAACGGTTTCTGAAATCCTCGATTCCTGTGTCATTATGCACATAGTAATTTTTACGTTATTTAAAATTAAAAAAATACGCGAAAAAGTTTAAAACATAACTGAAAATGTTTTTAAATTATTCTAAAAAACAAGTAATAAATAAAATAAAATAAAAATAACTAATAAAAAATATCTTTTAAAAATAAATAAACCTATCTCCCCCTTAATAAAATCAAACCTAGCAGTGGGAAGAGGTTTAGTAAAAATATCAGCCCATTGAATTTTAGTGATTACAAATTCTAAGAATATATCCTTTTTTATAACATGATCTCTTAGAAAGGGTTTTCTAATATCAATATGGTTAGTTCTACAATGATTAACAGGGGTTTTTTGAAATATTTATAGCACTAGTATTATCACATAAAATTGTGTATTATTAAAATTTAGTCCAAAATCCACAAGATTGTATTTCATCCACAAAAATTGTGCACAAAAACTGCCGGAAGATACATATTCTGCCTCGGCTGTTGATAGGGAAACTAAGTGTTTTCTCTTAAAAGACCATGACACTAAATATTTTCCTAAAAAGTAACAAGTCCTTGAGGTGATTTTTCTATATAATCAACAACATCCAAAGTCTGCATCGGAATATGAAATTAAATTAAAATCAGATGTTTGTCGATAGAGAAGAGATTGAAAAATAGTTCCTTTTAAATATCTAATGATTCTTTTGACAGCACTTAAGTGAGATTCATTGGGATCAGATTGAAATCTATCACAAAGACATAATAAGTACATTATATATGGCCTATTAGCAGTAAGATATAATAAACTACCAATCATACCTCTATATAACTTGCTGTCAACTAATTTTCTGGTTTCATCCAAATCAAGTTTTATATTAGTACACATCGGAGTTGAATATGTCTTTCTATTTTCAAGTAATTTTTTTTAGTAAATTGTTAATATATTCTTTTTTATTTTAAACATTTCCAAAATATTCTTGATAAATTTGATGTCCTAAAAAATTTAATTCTCCCATCACACTCATTTCAAATTATTTTCGCATTAAATTTTAAAACTCATGAAAAGATTTTCTGTTTGTTGAACCAAAAATTACATAATCAACATAAATATGAAATAATAAATTATTAGAGTTGATAGTTTTCTCAAAAAAAATTTTATCTGCTATCCCAAAAGTAAAATCATTTTTTAAAAGAATAGATCTTAATCTTTCATACAAAGCTCTAGGTGCTTGTTCTAGACCATAAAGAGCTTTAGTAAATTTAAAAAAGAGAATCTTGTTTTTGTGAATTTTCAAAAGAAAGAGGTTAATCAACAAAAACATCCTCCAATAAGTAAGAATTTTAAAAGGCAGACTTAACATCCATCAGAAATAATTTAACGTTTATATGAGATGCATAAGCTAAAAGGATCATAATGTATTCTAATATAGCTACAGGTGCAAAGGTCTCATCATGATCTATAACTTCTTCTTGATTATAAAATTTAGCTACAAGTTTTTCTTTATTTCTAGTTATTATTCCTTGATCATCTGTTTTATTTCAAAATACCAATCTGGTTCCTATAAATAGATAGTTGTGAGGTCGTTCAACTAAATTCCAAACATCATTTCTCTTGAATTGGTTTATTATTTATTGCATTGTTATCATCCAAAATTCATTATCTAAGGATTATTATATTGTCTTAGGTTCTAATTGGGATATAATGGTATATAATTCAACAAGATTTCATAGAATTCTTCTGGTTTTTATTCCAGTGTCTACGTTTCTTATAATAGTTTCTAAAGGGTGATTCATTAGGGATATAGACTGTCTAGGTAATACACTTTTATGATCATCAATTTCATTTCCTTATGAACTAAATGGAATTTAATTTAAATTTAAAAGACATATTTTATGTTCTCATGTGTCATGTTATCCTTAGAGTCAGATTAATCAATTTGGTCTTTCTATATCTCGAAGGGATCAGATTCCTCAAATTTCACATGAAATGATTCATCATAAATCCTTGACTTTTTATTAAAAAATATATAGGCTTTTGAAATAGTAGAATATCCTAAAAAATTCCTTCATCAGATTTTGGATCAAACAAACCAAGAATTTTCTTGGTTTTTAAGGTGTAAAACTTGCATAAAAAACTTGGAAGTAATTTACTTTAGATTATTTATTATTCTAGAGTTCATAGGGTATCTTTTTAAAAATTGGTCTGATTAAAACTCAATTCTATATATAACATGTTGTGATTATGGATTCTTCTCTAAAATAGGTAGGATGAATGTATTCATTTAGAATATTCTTATCCATTTCTTGAATAGTGTTATTTCATCTTTCAAAAATTCCATTTTGTTGAGGTGTTCTTGGTGCAACGAAGGTGTGTTTAATACCTATATATGATTAGAAGGAATTAAATTATATATTCTCAAATTCTCCACCATGATCACGTCGTAATGAAATTATTTCAGAATCTTTTTCATTTTGAATAGATTTTCAAAAACATTATAATATAGTAAAATATTCATTTTTATATTTTAGAAAATAAATCCATGTAAATATAGAATAGTAATCAACTAAAACATGCACATATAATTTACCAGCCCAGTTTTCTACCATTGAAGGTCCAAAAATATCCATATGGATATGTTCTAGAGTATTATATATTGGAATTTTGTTAATAGATTTGAAGGATGATTTTTGCTGCTTGCCAAGTAGACATGCATCACAGAATCTATCACATTAAAATTTGAGACTAGGAAAACCAGAAACTAATTGTTTCTTCGATAAATTATGTAAAAAATATATATTGCAATGTCCAAGTCTTCTATACCAAATCCAATATTCATTTATCTTAGAAGTTAAAAAAATTTATTTTGGATTACACAAGAAATTTATTTCTAGGTAGTAAACATTATCAGTTCTTGGTGCTCTAAATTTATGCAATTTATCTTTAAAAATAGAACAAAATGTTTTAGAAAAATCAAAAAAATAACCATAACCACAGAGTTAAGAGATATTTATCATGATGTGTTTTAATCCTTGTACATAGAGTACTTTATTGATTGAGATAAATTATGGATCTTCAATAGTTCTAATTTCAATAATCTTACATTTGGCATTGTCATCAAATGTGACTAGACCACCATCCTTTTGAGATAGATTTCTGAAAGTTGTTGAGTTTCCACTCATATGCCTGGAGCAGCCACATTCCATATACTATATTTTAGTTTGGCTTATGTGACCTACATCCTACAATGGAATTTAAACAAGGATTTGTTTTGGTACCCATATTCAATTGTCTATAGTAGTGTTAGTTAGCAAAGATTTCAGAATCCAGACATGATTTTTTTATATAATCAACATAATTGTACAAACTGTTTGCAACAATGTGTTTCTTAATACCAATTATTTTCAATTGCCATAAATAACAATTTTTTGATATGTTTCCTATTGTTCCACTATAATTACATATTACTTTTCTAGTACTAGGAACAATTTTATTTTTACATAGTTTAGGTTTTTCACCATTACTGCCTATTCCATATCTTTCCTTTTTAATTACATTCTTTCTAAGTAATTCATTTGGTGTATTTTCTCCTTTTATAAAAACAAGAGTTGATATTTTTTGTCATTGTACTTCTCTTTGTAGTTTTTTTATTTTAGTTTCATTATTTTTATAGTTTGCGTTTGATGAGTTATATTTTTCAATTAACTCTTGATGTTGTTTTAGAAGACTGACACTTTCACCTAAAAGAGCAGTCTGGATATTTTTAAGAGATTTTTGTTTCTTAAATAAGGAATCATATTTCTCTTCCATCATATTATTGGAGGATACAAGTTTATTATTTGAACAGCTAAAAAAATAATCAGAGGATATGTAAGATTTCACCTCATCAGCTTCTCCCATAAAGCACGTGTTTTCTTTCAGATTTGATTCTTCCTTTTCTGAGTAAGACTTTTATGAGCTAAAGGAGTCTTCATAAACCCTCCATGTAGATTTCAATGCCTTATTTTTTTTTCTTATGAAAGTCAATTCTCTTAATGAAATTTATTTTCTTTTCATCCTTTAATTGAGGACAGTCAGGTCTGATGTGACCCTTCTTTTTTCATTCATAGCATCTGACTTCCTTTGGTTCTTTTTCATCCTTTTTATAGTATTTTTTGAATCCTTTCGTATTTTTGTAGAATTTACTGAACTTTCTGGCCAGCTGAGCTAATTCCACATCTTAATTAGATGAATCAGACTTCTCTAATTTCACTTTGATTCCATTCATCATTTTTATGCTTTTATGTTGAGATGTTAACTTCAATGCAGTATTTTCCTTTTTGATTAAAATATTATGCTCATTTTATTCATCTTACATCTCATCTTCATACATCATAAGAGTTCTAATTAGCTCTCTCATTGTAAGACCTCTGACTAGTGATGATTTCCTAATGGCAGCTGAAATTCAATTCTATCTTGGTGGTGGTACTCTTAGAACTTTTAGTGCCTGATCTGCTTTTTTGATTGGATCTCCCAAGGTAGTGATGTTATTGAAAATTTATAGAATCTTTCCATTCATTTTGGTGATACATTATCCTTAAAACATTCCAAATGTTTAAAATTTTAATTTATCAGTGGAATACCTCATTTTTTTGACATTTCCAGTTCATTCATAAGCCAATGCAATCGTCGGGCACAATTCGTAAGCCGTCGGGTAGTGAGATACTCTATTGAATTCATCTAGTCTAAGACCATAGATGATAGCTTTCATAGAATTCAATTTTATTTTTTAATCTACTTTTGTATCAGCACTCCATGTTTTAGGTTTCTCGAGAATCACATAGGGAGTTATAATTTTTGAGTAGACTCTCTATCCAAGGTTCTTTAAATAAATGATCATCCTTGATTTCCAACATCCATAATTTGAACTGTTGAAGTAGGGAGCTCGAACCATTGACATAACCTCTCGTGTATCAGCCATTATTCTTTGTATAATCCAAAAACCTTCATCTTCTTATTTCTTTATCAAAAGAACCGCCTTTTATACCAATTGTTGTATTGGGTTATACGAAATATACACAACAGGTGGGGTGAATTGTGTGTATTACAATTTCATTACGATATCATAATCTTTCCTTTTAAATTTATCTGAATGATTAAACAGTGAAAAATAAATAGAAAAAGACGCATGTGGTATAGTGGTTCAGGGAATAGAAGGCCCCTAGTCCACTCCACCAACACTCTGCTCCACGAGCATGGTTATTTTCACTAACTGGTCCTCTTATCAACAGATCGTTGCAAAACTGATTACTAACAGTTGAGAAGTTTACAAGTTTAAGTCTAAATAGAGTATTCTGGTTAATACATAGAACCCAACACATTTCTTAGTATGAGTATCTGGTCACTCTATGTAAAATTGTATTTGTTTTTCGAAATACTTCCCAGTTGTTCTTCACAATTACAACAGCACGCCATTGACAGTTGATGGATCGTCGATTTTCAGAAATGATTTTCTTCAGGTAAGAGTAGTTCTTGAGTTGATATAGTTGTAGTAGATCTTGAAATATAATTTTCAACTTTAACAACAGTCGACTCAAAAAAGATATTCGATGTAGAATTGGTGAATCTTCAATCTTGTTTCTTCTCCTTCAGAAAACAGAGCATTATCTCTCTTTGTAACAGAAGATCATTATGTCTCGATTGTCTTTGTAAATTTTAGCAATGAAAAACGCAAGATCTTTATATATATTTTTCTTCTATTTTATGATTTTCCTCTCTCTGTAATAAAAAATAATATAGGTATATATAAAATAAATACAAGCGTTCTCCTTTTAAATTTTGATCCACAAAAGTCGCCTTTAGAATCGTGATATAGAAAAAATTTGAATACCAGAGCAGTTGTAATTCCCCTTAAAATTCTACATGATAATCCCCTATTTAATTGATCTTTTGAATCATAAATAAATGGGTTTGAATTAGTCAAAGATGCCCTTTAGATTCAGGCTTTTGATCTGGCTTGAAATCAGCCTGATAATCTGCACAAATATCTTTGCTTTAATAAATTCATAATTTAAATCTCTGAAGCCAAACATAGGGTAGAGCTGCATTGCATACATTCTCTGAATGTAAGGTTTATAACGTAAGGTTGATCATGAATTTATGATTTGATGATCCACTCTTCAAATGTATGGTTGATCTCAAACATAAGGTTGATCATCTATACTTTTCTCTTCAACTCTCAAACGTATGGTATATAATCCATACTTTTATCAGCTTCTAAATTAAAGTTAAATGATCCAACATAAGGTTGTTTACAAAAGTAAGGTTGATGAACCATACTATTGAGAAACAATCATGACTTTCAATACATACATAGGGTTCGTATTCCATGATTTTCTGATATTCCAAATTTAAGGTTCCTTCCAAGTGTTAGGATCATCTTCCATTATTTTCAAATAATGTATGGTTACTTAACCATACATTTCTGCTAACCTGTAAGTGAAGGTTTTCATCCTTACGCTATGATCCTCAAAATAGGGTATGAACATTGTTTCTAGAACATGCTAAAGTGATTTCTGAATACATTATCAAATATTCCATTCAGATTAAACACATAAATATTATTCCAAAATTGAGAAATAAATAATATTAATTTCCTGAAATATACTCAAAGTAAAATCCTTAGAATAACAAATAAGTGTATTTGTGAACATCAAAATAATTATAAAGAGATAGAGTGTTGTTCCCCAAAATCTCCCCCTTAATATAATATATTTTTATTGAAGACCACACTTGCTCAACAAAAAAAACATCCGAAACACTTTCATTCAATCCCAATAAGTGTTAAACTTAGGAACATTTCTCACCTTCTTCTATTGATCTAAACATTCTCCTCGCCTCTTTAATATGCATTTGAATTGATGGTTAAATACTCAATCAAGAAAGTCAATATCCCCCCTTCCATTAATATTTCATGATACATCCATTACAAATCTAGAAATATTGTATACTTTTTGATACTCATCATTGATAACTAACATGACCCTTTTGACTCACAACATCTTATAACATATTCACATTCCCCATGTGGAAATGTATTGAAAAATAATAATATTTAACAATCTCTCACAAAATTATCTTGTGAATATTCAACACTTTATAAGTCAAAATATACTGTATATATTTTTTATCAGAATATATATCACATCATTCGATATAATGATAATACCTCTAAATCATTAAAGAAACAATACACATTACAAACTGCAAAACTATGTGTGGGATAATTTTTCTCACAAACCACTAATTTTCATGAGACATAAGATATCACCATTTCATTATTCATAATAAAAAATCCTGGTACCTTCTTTTACATGTCAATATAGATTACAAACCCATCAGCACTAAATTATAATATAAACATAAGTGAGATAAATAATATTCAATTTAGATAAATTAAATTTTATTCACATTTAGATGTCTAAAGGAACATAAATCCATTTTAAGAGAACATGTTAATTAGATTGGAAGGATGTAATAAATTTTCAAGAATGTGTTGTTGAAATCGATCCCAACCAAGAAAATTTATGATTTCAATCGCTTTTGTTGGTCTAGAATAACATTTAATAACATCAATATTTGATGGATCCATGGATATACACTCTCGTGAGATTATATGACCCAAATAGGAAAATTTTTATAACTAAAAATCAAACATTGTAATGTTTTCATACAACATCTCCTATCATGGGGTCATTAGTACAAATATAAAGTGATCATCATTCTATTAATTTCCCATTGAATATATAATAATATCGTCTATAATTACATCCAAAAACTAATAAAGGTAATATCTAAAGTCTCTATTATTTAAATCCATGAAGAAATCAATTTAATAAGTAAGACCAAATGGCATCAGTAAAAATTAATGGTTTCCATACCATTTTTGGAATATTTTCAGGGGTATATCATCCTCAATATTCCTAAATTGGTGGTACCATAGTGTAGAGAAATATTTGTAATGTATTTAGATCTATACAACTGATCAGAAAAGTGACCAATATTGGGTTGAGGATAGTTTTTCATGAAATTAGTTTTGTTAAGTTCTTGAAAATCAACGAATGTTTTCTGAGATCCATATTTATACCAAAAAAATAACTAGTGCACCCCATGGTGATTCACATGGATTAATAAACCATTTTCATGGTTCTCCTACAGTTTCTTTTAATATTTCTAAAACTAAATCATGGAAATTCAATAGGGATTCATTGAAATAGTTATATCACCATGTACGAGTTCTTTTGAGAACTCAACTTCGTGATTTGGCGGAAGACTAGGAAAATATTCCCAAAAGATATCAAACAATTAATTAAGAGTAATAATAACATGGATATATAATTTCTCCCTAATCATCTAATATAAAAACCTTATTGAATAATTATGAATACTCATATTTTGGTTGTGACTTACATCATATGTTTATACTTATCATCACATTGACAATCAATCATAGTTTAGCTTGGATAGTCCAATGTGAAATACCTTCCTCAGTAATTGAAGTGATATTTTTGTAGAGGTATATAATACATGACTGAGATAAAATGAAATTCAAAAAGAGGGAGAGTAAATTGATTTGTAGGAAGCACATTCCTATAATTTTCAACTAGATGAGTGTTATATACCTATGATATGATCATCATACCGAATAGTTTTATTCCTTATTAATTAAGAATCAAATTTTTTTGGTCGCATTCATACCCTTAAAAATTTGTTATATATAAAATAGCGGTTATGTCCATAGTCAAATAAGACATTAACATTAAATTATTGGATGATAAGCATAACTTTCAACAATTATATAATGTACACAACATTAGTAATAGTTATCACGTGATATATTCATTTCTCTATCAATATAATAGTTTTCTGAAATTAGTCATCTTCAATAACCTTCATATTTGATAATAGGTTATCAAAATTACCATACTCCATAAATTTAGAAACATTAGAGTGTGGGTGGTTTATTCTATGGATATTTCATTCTATTCCCATCATTATCTAAATTCTTCTCATCACATTGTTATTTCATTGTCAGATAACCTTTCTTTTCACACATAAAACATCTAATATACCCCATACTACAATTTAATCCTTGTTTCCCTCCATGAAATCATGCATTAAATAAAACTCATATTTTTCTCTACATGGTTTTCAGAGTTTCATCTGAATTACATCTTTCTATTCCTATCAAAACCATTATACTTATAAGTAAACCCAATCTATATTTCCTCCTTGATAGAAGATCGAATGATTTTCATATCTGAAGAAGTCCCATATGGAAAAATACCTACATGAACATGGATTTAAGACAATTATGTTTCCAAAAACCTGATTTTATGTTGGATTATTATAAAAAGAGAATCCATCACATGCCCTATAATAATGTCTTCATAGTTACTAAGAAATTAATCATTCTTATACATTAGTTCAAGAAAATACTTCCTCCATTTCATATTTAAAATAAAAGGAAATTAATTATTGAAAAATAATCTTTTAAAATCATACCAATCCAAGGAGTCAATTTTTTCATGTCGTCTTGTATTCATTATAAGAGTAAATGATGGATATGCTTAAACTGCCAAATGATTGGCATCCAAAATAAATTTCCAGGTTTCGAATAATGGATAATTGATAACATCATTACAATGGTGTAGATGAACTACTCAAGGACTAGTTGATTAGTGGACCCACAAAAATAAGGTGGATGTCAACTCATTAATGAATCAAGAGAATGTTGTTAACTTAATTTCTCATTTGAATTCCCAGCAATATTCATGGCTTGAAAATGATTTATAATAATATCAATAATATTTTTCATTTGAAATCCCATAAAATTTATATTTGCATGATTAAACTAATTTCACTGTTCTTCAAATTCATCATTAACATGATTATTTCATGTTCTAACCATTTATTAAAACCAAAAAAATTGAGAGAAATATTTATCTTAGTTAGAAACCACATAATCCTAAAAGATCATTTATAGGATGTCAAAATCATGAAAACATATTTTCAATATAAAATAAATTAATATTTTCATAGGTTATTCATGATCATTATCCATTAAAATCCATTATTATTGTTTTTTAAGAAAATTATAATTATCCAAAAAATATACCCTAGGTGTGTAAAACTATGTGTGTTATATTGGAACAGTCACTATGAAACCAAATTATGTATGTGATATACAAAACCAAATATTTTTAAGGTTATTAACCTGTGATGCATCTATTACAAAACCACATCAAAATATAGTATTCATACATGGATGTTTTCATTAGAAAAACACAATACTTTCATTAATATAACAAAGTAAATTCTCCAATAATAAAATTATCATATGGGTTCTCACTAAGGTTTTATCATACTATTATCTAAGGTTAGAAAAAACATGATATATTATCAAATATAGAAACCATACATTTGATACATTGATATCACATCTTAATAAATTAATAGTCAAAAATATCTAATGTATCTATGAGAGTAGTGTTATTTTTTTTAGGGTAACGATGAGATCGACCGACAGAGAATCCATGTCTACTCGACGGGTATGAACAATATACCCCCCCCCCCCCAACTTTATGGGGGAGGGACCTCCACCATCTCATGAAGAGGCTTCCCCAACCCCTTTGTTTCCTTATCCAATCCCAAAATTCTTCTCCAATTTCCTACAATTTCCATTTTCCCTAAGGTTATAGATCTATTCAACTATTTCCCTCACCTCCAGATATCATCTTCAGAATTCAATGAGGCTTCTTATTTCTTTAATCTGACATTGATTTATTCATTCATTTAGTGTCAGACTTTGGTGGATTCCATTTATATACATTTCTTCAGCTTCTAGAGTTTTCAAGATCGTGCAATGGTGGGCCTTCTTTATAGAAGACACATCACAGTTCATTTTTCTTCCAAGTGAGACTAGATTAGATCATGGTCTAGTGCCCCCTAATACTACAACAACCTTTAGTTCTTCCTAATCCAGTGGTCTTATGACTTTCACATGAAACATGATACTCCAACTATGGTGATATGGGTATGCATCCATGTGGTCCTGTTACCATTTCAAAATCCACCGATTTATCATATTCTAGGAAATATGGTGGGTATATATCTACTCTCTAATAGTATGACCAAATCTATTTTTCACCCAATTCTTCCATGAATATATGTGGAGGTATATCTGTCCTGAAGTCCAGTTGATTTTTTTATATTATGGTCGATGAGGAATTGTGAAAAAAGAAACGTGTGACCTTTGTGTCATGGTCGTATTATTGTCAATCATGTAAGTGATTAGGTCATTCAATGGATTTTTTTAGGCGTGGTATGATGAACATACCTCATCTGTTGGATGTGGATGTCTGAGATAGTTTCAAATTCTTACTTAATACTTTCACTGAAGGCCCAATAAATTACATGGACGTTAATGTGAATCACTGTTAAGTGAAACCCACTCATACTAGTCTTCAGGCAGACAACCCAATGGTGTAGGACATCATTAAATTCTTATGTTCATATTTAGAGGACCCTAAGCCTGTTATGTAGGTCTATTTTTATCCAGGGGTATTGGGGAGGTTCCTGCTTCTAGTGTCTTGATAAAAACTCCTAACAATTCATCTCAGAGATCATATGTTGGGTTTGTGCAACATGGTTGTGTTTTTACCCTTGATGAGTGGGTACATTTTTCAAATTATTGAGGCTTTAAAGGCTGCATGATCTGGGATAAACCTTTGAGAATGACTAAGAAGTGTGTGGAGGTTATGAAGGGATCCAACTTAAGAAAACCATGTCCTATTTGAATATATTAAACAGTTTTAAAATCCTAGGACAAGATTTTTGGGTTGAGAGCTCCAACTTTTCAGGGGAAGATTTAGGGGGGGGGGGGTGGTATAAAAGTCTTGGATGATTTTTCTAATGAAGATCTCAGTAGTGGATTAAACAACCAAAAAAGAAATAAGGGTTAGAGAGGACTTAAGGATTTGGGGAGCTGCATTTTAAGTTAGAGTAATAGAAAAGGGGGTTAAAGATTATTCATATATTCCACAAAAATAGATATTAGGTTGGCCAAGACAAATGTGTCCAGGGTGATAGATAATGTTTCTTCTAAGAAAGAGTAGGTTAAGGAGAGTAGTGTGATTATGATGTTTGAAAATTAAATACACAAGGATTGTGGCCATAAAGACCATCCTATTGAGAAGATGGATTACATGATGGATATTTGGACCTAGTGATAATCTTTGTTAATTTTGGACTAGATAGATCACTAGGGATTTCCAAAAAAATGTGGTTGAAAAATATGATGCGTCATTGGACCTTTCATCTAGAGCATAGTGGGTGGATGTTGAGGAAGAAATGGTAAATTAGGAATTTCTCATTCACTCCATTGAAGAAATGTTTGAGGAGGCACTGATTATTCATGCCTCTAAAAAAGATAAAATCGGGATGTGAGATAGACTGGTTCGGGTGAACACAAATCTAGAGCAGAGAAACTAGACAAATAAGAAATAATTTATCCCAAATAAACGATATAATGAAAAAACATAATATTTGATTAATTATTACCAGCATGGGACAAGATGGTTTAAAATTTTGAGGATAATATCAAAGATGACCCCGATCAAAATGTATTTTTTTTGGAATCTTTATAGACATACTTATTCTAACAGGTTCATGATTGGATATAATATATTTGTATTCTCATACCCCATTTTATTTTTTATTGGGTTGGACTTCCATGGTATATCACATTACCCAAAAAAGGTAGTTTGTAAAAAAATTACTTTTTGAATCAATAGATTAGTTTTAAATACATAACATAATGATTCCACCATAATCTTATGCGTCTGGTGACTTTTGAAACATTAATACAAAAACAACTGATTCAATAAATAATTGCATCATCTTCTACTATGGTATTCATAACTAGAACCATTCTGAGATATATCATACTTAATACCATTCTTCATAACATGGAGAAATAAAAAACAAGAAAGGGTGAGCTCTGATTCTCACTAAGGGCAAACAAGATACATGTCAATGATCACATAAACATAACATGAGCATAATGGCATTCATATATGAGCATAAGATTTTGAAACTGTACCATGCATATCAAATATCACAATATTGAGTCATGGAATAAATATAATAATATCATATGACATGAATCAAAAAGAAATCGAAGAACATGATCCATGAAAGTATAACATAGTCATCATACATGAGTCTTTGGAATAAACCTGATCATAGAAAATGTTTCCCTTAGTATTCAGGGCATACTACCTAAACTATCATCATGGTTTGGGTTCACTCCCCAATACAACATAGTAACTATAGATCACACACATGTCAATTCTAATAGACAAAGTCACTTACTGAACTATGTTCAATCCCCATTACCATATTCTATATATATCGAGATATCAAACATCATTCAATTCCTTATAGGGAAATATAATTTTGGGACCACCTGTTTCATAATGAAAATTTTACATATGTGTTTCACAAGATAATAAAAAATTTATTATATCATAACACATGGAAGGGAAATAGGGTTCATAAGCATTTCATCATCACATTATGATATAACTCGTGGAATAGATTTGAGTTTATGACATAATTAACCCCTTGAAATGGAGAAGGTTTCATTGAATTAACCTTAAATCAAAATCCTCATAAGACATCCATAAATTTAAGGTAGATAGTATCATTGGATTATATCCCCAATAAATTAAAAGTAACATCAATGGTTTTTATCATAGGTGAAAATACCATTAAATAATATCTTTAATATTTATTAGGGAAAATATAATTTTCATATTCACATCAAATCTATAAAATCTAAAAAAATTACCCAATATTGAAGAAGAAAATTTCATTGAAAAAAACCATTCATACCTTGAAATCAAGGTTGAAAAAATTTAATAGCTATGAATTTGGGAATTTTTTATTTATCGATAAGTTAAAAGAAAACAGTCCTTTCATATTTTTCTAAAAAATACAAAAAGTGGATTATTTGTAAAATGAATGTAATATTCCTTCTAAAAAATCTTGTAAAATAAAATAAATTCTAATTATGTGATTAAGAATAAAAAAGAAAAATATTAAAAATAGTCTTGAAAACATTTTTAAAAATCATGGAAATGGATGGAAAAGTATTTCGATCGAAGAGATAAATAAAGATGGGTTTCTTTAAAAACATTCCTTGGTGCCATATTTTTATTTGGAAGACGAAAATAGATAACCTTGAGTTAAACTATAATTCAATGAAGAATGATTGAAATAAGTGGTATTTAAAGAAATTAAGGGACCCATACCATTGTAATAGTAACCTGATTATTTCAATCGTAATCTCACTGATAGAAATAGTAATATGTCCATTAGAATAGTAATCTCACCTATAAAAGTATAAAAAAACTTATCAATATGATAAATTAAAACATGATATAAATTTATCATGGTATAATTAAATAATGGTTTCAAAAATGATAAATTAATTGTTGCTGTTTTTATAAAACATAAATGTTTATTTAAAACTCTCTAATTAAAATAATGGTTATGAAGAAAAATTAATTTCATAAAATATATTCATAAATTAATATTATGTTTTATTTTTATTATAGGGTAATTTTATGAGACTTTAATTGACTTTTTAAAGGGTCAAAAAATCAATTATAACATTAAAATCGATATTTTTTGAATAAGTTGTTATTTTATTTAAAAATTAATCTAATTATATTTATTAAATTATTTTCATAAAATTTATTCTAATATTGAAATTTAAATTTAAAAATATGTTTAGGTTAATGTTTTGGTATTTTTCTAAAATAGTTGAATTTTGGGTGAATAGTGAAATATGACAATTTATCATATTTAAAAAGTACATAAATATTTGAGTCATGTATGGTGTATGGATGATATAATAATCAATTGGTTTTAACTATACCAAACCAATTAATTTATTTGGTTATTTTCATCATCAATATTTATTTTCTAGATCCAAAATAATAAACTATGGAAGAAAATAATAAAAAACACCCTTATTCTCCCCTATAAATATCAGCCCTCACCACCATTTTCCTCCCACCTACTAAGACTTGTGGATTAGAAATATTAGGCATAATTACCTCTCCAAGACACTTACCCATGTCCAAGATCTTACGTTCTCAACAAATCACCAAACCCAAGTTCCATAAGGAGGTTCTCGAGGATATAACATTTAAGAGGGGAAATCCTCAATCGTTCTATATGGATTTATTTTTTTCCAATAATCTCATTTATACCCTATTAAAACTAACATAATAACTCTATTATAATATTTTAAAATAATTTTATTATTTTAATGTAATATCCATTATCATATATCTTCTTTTCCCCATTTATTATAAAAATGAAAACATCGTAGGTGATACGTTGATTCGCCACCTTCATGGATATTGAGTTTTTATTTTCCATTATCTCCTTAAAGGATGGTCATAATACTATTATTATGGTTAAAAAATATTTTAATATCTATATTATAACATGTTTCATGTTTTGGAACTAATATATAAATTAAACATTCAATAAAATGAAAATAGTTTGTGATGGTCAGAAAAACCACCAAAAATAAAATAAACAATTGTTATTAAAATTTTATCAAATGATTCATTATAAAAAACAACTATATATGGGACCATTTAAAATTATATAATTTCATTAATAACATATAATTTCACTTTTGTAGTGTTATTCCAATTTTTGAAGAATTTCTCTAATTTTACAAAAGTGAATAGATCATGAAACCATGAAAAACACTCACAGAATGACAAAACTAATACCATTACTCATAAAAATGGATGTAAAATAAATTAATAATATTATAATATATAATGTAATAGGTTATTAATTAAATAATTAATGAATATAGTTTGATTATAAAGGATATTAAGTATAAGTCCATTACACATTCATACATAAGGTAAGGGATCTCTCTGATCTTCTGTTTTCCATTGACTTACTCTTTATCTCTCTCTACCACAATGTATTTCTTCATTATTTTAATATATTTCTACTATGTTTTGTTTATAATTTTCAAAAACGTTTATATTTCTCAATTCATCATTATTTCATGGGTAAATAAATGTTTTAAAAGGTTCCTTCTAAATTCATCTCGACAAGCAATCCCAATAAAAGGGACCATCTCCATTTCTTACCCATTTTTTTTGTACACTCCATAAAAAAATTTAGGCCACCATTATTTCTCTAAAATCAGTTATTTTATCATGAAATATTATCATTGTTCATTTTTTATACAATAAATTATTCTTTCCCCTCTTTAAAGAATCTTTAATATTTTCCCTTTAACCGCACTAAAGTTGATAATTTATAATTTTTCTAAAACACTATTTTCCATATATTCACTTTAGTTGGACATCATTACTACTGATTTATTCTTATTGTTATTTTTTTATTCTCCAAAAATTATTTAATTCTTTCTTTCTTCGATATAATTATGATACACCCTTTGGTTATTCCTTGTGACCTGATTATGATACCCATTTCATTACATGGTTAACCCTTATGTATATTGTTTTTCTTTGATTATTTATGTGGAATAAATATTCATGAACATGTTATTATGGGAGAACCCAAATAACACTTTAATTCATTTGGTAATGTTTACTCTCCTGTGATTTTGTGTGTGGGATTAGTGATTAAACCTAATCTATTATGATACTTTGTACACTATGTGATATAGTCTTTCAGTTATCCTTGACTCGTGTCTATATCATATTATATATTTCATCCACATTCCAATATTTCCATTATCATATGATTCTGGGTTCTATAAGTTATTCTTACATGTGTTTATTCCTGATCTATTCATTTTATGTTTTCTTATTTTTATTCTAACACATGTGTTATGCTTTATTCCCATGTTAATGCCTTTACTAGGGGTTTTTCTCATAACATTGTTTATATATCTCCTAGGTTATCCTATGTGGTAATAGGATCTCAAAGGAAGTTAGGTGATCATTATGGAATATTCATAATTTTTTATTTTATGGAAATAATCATTCAAAATAAACTAGATTTTACGATCCTTTGTTCGTAAGTTTTTATAATGTCATGTAATAATATGTATAAAAGTATTGGGTCTCAATATTTAGCATTAGAGGAAAATATAGTTATATTTGAGGATTAAGACATGAAAACATTAGCAAGAACACTTTGAATAATTCTATATATTGATAAACTATATTGAAATATAGGGAATCACAAGTTAGGATACACTTCATTTATATGTTTATACTTCTATATTTGATGTTTCATTTCTATATGCTTATTAGATAAGTATTCAATCCACTTAATTTTATTTTATTTATTTTAATTAGTGAGTGGTGGGATATAGGAGAACCCATTACAGCAATCAGTGTGATATGCAATGTGATGATTACCCTAATGACATTACAAACCAAATGGGAATAGGATCCTAGAACTTGATGGCAGTACTAGCTCTACTGGACCATGTTATGAATAATAACCTCAATCGATTGGATCTCCCCCCTTATCCCAAGAAATATCATTTTTTAGTAAAATAGTTTATAAATATATTTCCTCCTATATTTATTGGATCTTCTGATCCACTCATCACCATAAAATGTGTTCACTCCTTTGGAAATATATTATATGTCCTCCAATTCTCAGAAAAAGATAAATTTCTACTAGAGATTTATCATTTTAATGGGGAAGCTGATTAGTAGTGGAAATTGATAAAAAAACAAAATGTCTATTGAGAAAATTTATTACATGGATTTTTAAGGATTAAAAAAATATTTTTTAATAAATATATTCCTTGATATCCCTGTATTATGATGGAGAGGGAGTTCCTTGGACTAAACCCAAAGGAAGTTAAATCTCTTAGGGTGAATGAGGAAATATTTTCAAGTATTTAACGATACACCTATGGATTTTTCATGAAAAATAAAATTAAGGTGAATCTATTCTTTAGTCGATTAATGTTCAGTCTACCGATGTTTGTAGTGATTGAAGACTTTGATAGTTATGAGGAGATTTTTTGTTGTTCCCTTAATGATTAAAAAGAGATTGGTGACTCTAAATTATTTTGTGGGATGAGAGATAAAATTCATAAAATGGTTTTTAATTTTAGGGGAACAATAGATAAATCCCATGAAGGAATGATAACCCAAAATCCAACCTGTCAAAAGTGTGGTAAGAAGCATCTTGGGGACTGTCTAAATGGAACTAGTATATTTTTGAAATTTGGAAGAGAGGGTAATTAGGCTAATTATTTTGTATGAGATTTGAGGAATCTCGTTAATCTGGAAGAAGAAAATAAGGTTTAGATCAACACTCATCCTATAGTAAAATGTTTAAACTACAACGAATATTGAAATTATTCAAGACAATGCAATAAGATAAGGGATGCTAGATTAAATCAACAACAATAACCACTGAAGAAGAGAGGAAGTGAATATTCTATCACTGCTGCTGAGGTGGAACCTGATAATGATGTGGTGATAGGTATGCCGATTATTTATTCAATAATAGAGAATGTAATATTTTATTTTGGTTCTAATAATTTTTTCATATCATGATGTTTTAGTATACCTATTCAAAAACCACCTAAAAATAAAACGGTTCTGTAATCTATGAGAAAAAACCCCAGGGAAATTATAGAAACAAAAATATATAACTCCACTATGATCAATTTTTGTAGACTAAACCTCCCAAAAAATCATGTAATTATTCATTTGGAGGAGTTTGATGTTATATTGGGCATAGATTGGATATCTTTATATAAATTCAAAATCAATTATCAGGAAATAGAGAACAAATTTCACAACCTAAGGAATCCACCAATTATTTACAAGTGTAATGTAGTGGTTGAATCACATTTAGAATCATTTTATCAATTGTGGATATTATTTATCTATGATAAAAAATATCTAGGTCAAATTATTGAGACGAAGGATAGAATAATTATCGAATTTATTCCTATAGGATGGAAATCATTGAGTTGGTGGAACTAAATAAGAAGTTACAAGAGAATATGTATAAGGTTTTTATATGCCCGAGAGTGTCACTGTGGGGAACACTAATCCACTTTATCATGAGGAATGATGGATCAATGCACCTTTTCCTTGATTATCACGAGTTCATTAAAATCATAATAAATAACAAGTATCTCATTACATGGATAGATTATTTTTTTGATCAACTACATGGATTCAAGTATTTTTCTATAGTGGATCATCAGTCAAGATATAACCAATTTAAGGTGAATAAGGAAGAGATTCCCAAGAATTCCTTTTAAAAACGGTATAGACACTATGGATTCATAGTTATTCCTTTCAAACTCACTATTCTCCAAAAAATTTCCTAGAAAAAATTAATATAGTCTTCAAAGACTACATTGAAAATTTTTTGGTAGTCTTTTTAGATGACATTCTGATATACTCTAAGAGGAAGGATGAACATGAGGGGAATTTGAATATTGTGCTAAAGACTATATGAAGGGATAAAATATATGAAATTCATAGTAAATTTGAGTTATAGTTGAAGGATTTATCATTCTTAAGGAGTGTTATAACCATCAAAGGGATATCTTTGGACACTTCTAAAATAAAGGTAATTGAGGAGTGTCCCAGACCAACATCTATAATGGATATCTATAGTTTTGTTGTTCTAGTTGGGAACTCCCGATGATTTTAATGATATTATCATGACTTTAAAACCCATTAACAATTCTACCCTTTAGGGGTGTAATGTTTTCATGGACCATTAAATGTGAATTATACTGAAAGTATTTTAAAAATGTGATTATCACTACACCATTACTTACACCAATCATAAAAAGGAAACACTCTTTGGTATACAGTAATGCTTCAAAGAAGGTATTAAGTTATGTAATGATGACAAATAATAATCTAATATCTTATGACTCAAGGCATCTGAATGCTCATGAGAAAAACTATTCAACACATGATCTGGATTAGGAAGTTGTGATACCATAATTGAATATTTGGTGGTATATCTATGGGGAGAAGTGTGAGATATATAATGATCATAAGAGCCTCAAATATATATTCACATAGAAAGATATTAATATGATCATATGAAGATGGTTAGAGTGAATACATGGTTATGACTTCCCAATTCACTATCATCTTGGTATAGAAAATAATGTGTCATATTATCTAAGTAGAAAGGATCTTATAACATTATTAATGATGAAAATTGGGAAGTATCTCATCTTCTTAGACAATAAAAGGATGGAAAAGATAATTATAAAGGAAGGAACATCATTATTCCTTTATCAAATTATTTCTCAAGTATCCCTTTTTGAAAATATAAAGGATGCTCAATGAAATTATGTGGAAATTTAAAATATGGTTGAAGCTTTAGTAAAGGGGAAATCCTCAGATTTCAAAATTCTTGAGGAAGTAGTTTTATGATTTCTTCCACAACTATATTTTACATCCAATATGAATATAAAGAAAGATCTTCTGAATGATACACAAATCTCAACCTTCTCAACTCACCCAAGGAGAAAAATGATGTATTATGTTCTCTAAGAGAACATATGGGTGGTACAATATGATGAAGGATATCACTGAATATACAACAATATATCTAGTAAGTCAGAATGTGAAAGGAAAAAGGAAAAAGTCTAAGGATATGATGCTATGATCACCCATACCTATATATAAATGGGAAAACATCACCATGGAGTTTTCACTAGATATCTAAATACATCTAGAGGAAATAATGATTTATGGGTTATTATGGATGGGCTTATAAATAATAGTAACTTTATTGAAATTAGATAGGACTTATCACTTCACCAACTTACACAAATTTATATCGAGGAAGTGGTAAGGTTGTTTGGGGTATAATTATTGATTATATTTCATCATGATCAATGATTTACCTATACATTCTATATATTTTTCTGAAATTCTCTAAAAACTAATTTAAACTTTAGTATGGCTTTCCACCCACAGATTTATGGTCAACATAAGCATACCATTCAGAAACATGAAAACATGTTGTGATCATGCTTAATGAACCTTAAAGGAGGATGTGATCTGTATCTTCCACTAGTGGAGTTCCGTTACCAAAATAGTTTCCACTCAATCATTCATATGGATCCAAATTGATCCCTTTATGGGAAACTAACACCTTTATGATGGGATGATTTTGGTGAATGTAAGCAGTTGGGACCTGAAATGGTCAAAAAATGGTAGAAATGGAGAAAAACATCCTACAACATATATGGGAATCAAAAAGTAGATAGAAGTGCAATGTATACAATAATTGAGGGAAATTAGAGTTTGTGGATAGATAAAAGGTATTACTCTATATATCTCCTTGGAAGAGAGTCATGATATTTGGGAATAAAGGAATGCAAAGCCCAATTTATATCAGCCCTTATGAGATTCTTGATCACATCGGACCTTTGGTCTATTGACAACCACTTCCAAAAACCATATATTAAGTACATAATGTATTCCATGTATCTTCTTGAGTTAGTACATACCAAATCCCTTATATGTACGGAATTCAATGGTGGTAATTCAGGGAAATGATCTCTCTCATGAGGAACATGAGGTGATGATCTTTGACCATAGAGATAACGTTATACCAAATAAGACTAATAACTTAGTAAAAGTACTATATGGGAGATGTAAATATGTGATGGAGACCTGGGAACTTGAGGAAGCAAATAAGTAGATTTACCCTCATATTTTTTCACCTTATTATATTTAATGAAAATTCGAGGGAGAAATTTCATAAGGGGGAAGAATGTAACGACCAAAAATTTTATCAATGGATTTTTCCTTATTTTGTAATAAAACATATTAATTATTTAGAGAACACAATAACTAATTATTAACTAAAATGAAAAATTATACATTATTCATCAAGTGAACAAAATAGAATGAAAAATATATTAAACCATGGGAACAAATATAAAATAAACTTACGAGAATGTGAAAATTTGGATCTGCTTGATACACTAAAATGATCACAGTATTGAGAAAATCTTTTAAAAAATATTAATAATATAATATTCATTTTTATGATGAAAATATATAACCTTAAGAGAAATTAGAGGTTAATGATTATTTAATAAAATAGGTTGTATTTATATAAATCAAAGAATTTATTGAATTTTAATTTTAACCTCACCGTTGGAATATTAATACAACTGTTAGGAATAGTAATCCAGCTATTAGAATTATAACCCCACCAATGAAAGTATAAATTAAATTTATTTATATCATAAAAACCCTGATACAATTATATCATGGTATAAGTAAATAAATGTCATAAAAATTAAAAATTAAGTGTTGGTAATTTAATAAAACATAAATGTTTGTTAACAATTTTATAATTAATATAATGATTTAAGAGGAAATAGATTTCAATAAAACATATTCCAAAACAAATATTATTTTTTATTTTGATTATAATATAATTTTTGACACGTTATTTAATTTTTCAATGGGTAAAAAAATCCATTATAATATTGAAATATTTTTCTAGAATAAATGATGATTTAATTTAAAATTTATTTTTATTATATTTATAAATTATTTTAATAAAATGGATTCAATTTTTGTAATATTCATGTCTAAAAATGGTTAGGGTGATTTCTTTTTATTTTTCAAAAGTAGTTGAAATTTTTTTGAATACTAAAATATGGTAATTTATGGTATTTAACAAATAAATTAATTGTTTAGCCATTTATGATGTATTGGTGATGTAAGAACCCATTGACTAGAAATATCTTAAACCATTTACTTTATTTAGTCATAGGAATCAATACTATTGGCATTATTGATCCAAAATTATAAACTAATGAATATAATAATCCAAAACACCCCTCTCCTCCTATAAATACCACCCTCTATACACAATCTCCTAACACATTATAATCCCTATGCACTATAAATATTATTAAAAATTCCTTTACCAAGACTCTTACCCATGTCCAATAGATTTTGTCCTCATCCAAATATCAAAACCAAGTGCCTTAATAAGGTTCTCAATGAGACAACATTCAAGAGGTAAAATCTTCAAACATTCTCTTTTAGTTTCCTTTGTTTTCATATCCTATCCTCACCTCTCCCATCCAATGTAGAATGAAAACTCCCATAACATATTAATACAATATTTTTTTAAAATTTAATATACATCATCAAATCTCTTCTCTTCTCATTTTATTCTAAAAATGAAAACATCTTCCGTGATATTTCGATTCACCGCTTTCATGGAGGATGAGTTTTTATTTGCCATTACCATCTTCAAGGACAGTCATAAAACCATTATTATGGTTAAACCATATTTTAACATTTGTATTATAACTTTTTCATGTTCTATAATTGATATATAAGCATAATATTAAACAAAATGAAACTAGTTTATGATGGTCGAAAAATCTGCAAAAAAATAATCTAAACAATTACCATTAATGTATTATAAAATGAATCTTCCTAAAATTAGAAAAATGATATATGGGACAAATTAATATTCTGGATGTTCATTAATACTATATAATTTAAAATATAGATAATTATTCCCATTTTTCACGAACTTCTCTAATTTTACACAAGTGAACCGATAATGAAACCATTACAAATGATCACAAAATGATGAAATAATTAATTATAACTCCTCAAAATTGACATAAATAAACATATTAATATCATAATAAATCAATTTTTTTGGAATAAGTTCTTAATAAAATTATTATTTAATATAATTTTATTATCTAGGCCATTATGTACAAATGAATAACACCTTTGGACATAAAGTAAGGGATATCTCTGAACCTCCATTTTCCATTAGGATATGGTTTCAATCACACTGCCCCAGTATACATCATCATTATTATTATATATGTTGGATCGAAATATTATATGTAGATGCTCGATTACAAGTGGGGGGTGAATGGTAAGTTTAAAAACTAAAGTTCTGAACCATAAGAAAGAATATGTTTAACAAAGTTAAACAATGTAAATTCACAAATAATAAAATAGTTCTATGAACAAAACTTTTTTAGGTTCCAGAAACAAGGTTTCAGAAATCAAAATTAAGAAATGTTTTCATAAGAAAAGATTCTACCTTAAATGTATATAATCTTTTTAATCAAAGTAAATAAAAGTATAAGAAAATATAGAAAAGTTATAACCTCTTCCTTTATCAAAATAAAGTGGAAATAAAACTTGAAACAAAACAAGTAATAAGTAGAAAATATTTTAACCCAAAGATTAGGGTATCAAACGAACCTTAGATAACAGTCCCTTGATTTGTACATTCAAGAAATTATAACATAACCACACCAGTGTAAGACCTCGATCAGAATATCAGATTATATCTTGTTATCCCTACAATCCCTCTATCTTTAATGTATTCAGCACCTCTGTCTTCCTATCCACATAATCCCTAGATCATTAAGGTAGTCGGCACCTCTATCTTCCTATCCCCAAAAGCCCTCGATTGTGCTCAGAAGCAATTAGAGTCACACGAAGCATGATGAACAAGGTGCTTAAAATGCACAAAGCATTAGTCTCTCTCTCTAGAGATCAACTCACTTTATATAATCTCTATATTTATGGAACAGTAATAATATCTTTCAAATGAGAATCAATTTATAAGAACAACTCCAATGACTGGCTCCTTCCTCTAATAGTCATATTTACCATTTAATCTCAGAGGGACCTATACACATGTCACTCAACCAATGGTCAGTTAGAAATATATTGTTTGAAATATTTTTATAATAATAACATGTGTAAGGAAAATGCAGTACCTTAACCAAATCATAAAATCTAGAGTCTAAGGAAAAATAAAATTCGGAGTCTAATCAAATAAACATTCGGATTCTATTAACATGGATATTCATATTTTTTTTCAAAAAGTTCGGAATCTGAATTCTAAAGATTCCGGAGTCTGAATTCCAATCAATTCAGAGTCTAAATGCTAAGGAATTTGGAATATGAATTTTGAGGAATTCAGAGTCCGAATTATGAGGAATTCAAAATTAGGAGTCATAATTATGAAGAATTCCGAGTCTAAATTTTTAGGAATTTGGAGTCCAAATTATGTTAAATTCGGATTCTAAATTATGAAGAATTCAGAGTCAAAATTATGAAGAATTCAAAGATGAAATTATGAGGAATTCAGAGTCTAAATTTTTTAGAAATTCAAAGTCAAAATTCTAAGGAATTCAGAGTTTGAATTCGGAGGAATTCAGAGTTTGAATTCGGAGGAATTCAAAGTCATAATTCTAAAGAATTTGGAATCTGAATTCATAGGAATTCAATGTCTGTATGCTGAGGAATTTGGAGTTTGAATTCTGAGGAATTGAGAGTCATAATTTTTGAGAATTCCGAGTCTGAATTTCAAATATTTTGGAGTCTGAATTTCAGAAAATTTGGAATCTCAATTTCAAAGAATTTGGAATATGAATTTCAGAGAATTTGGAATCTAAATTTTATAGAATTCAGAGTCTGAATTTCATAGAATTCAAGATCTAGATTTCAGAGATTTCATCATTTTAATTTTTGTGAATTTAGAGTCTAAATTTCAAGGAATTCTGAATCTGAATTTCAAGGAATTAGGAGTCTGAATTTTAAAGACTTCGGAAAATGAATTTCAGAGAATTTGGAGTCTGAAAATAGAACACTCTATATCCAAGGAACTATGAAATTCAAAGGTTTAAGATATAAATCCGAATTTTTTACTTAGTAATAAAATAAGTTTGATTATAATAAATTATAGAATGAGATAATGAAAATAAAGGTAAGGATACAATTTTCTTTAGAGAAGGGAAAAATTATTTATGAAAACAATCCTTAGGGAAACATGATTTTCATTAATATAAAGTGTTGGTGATTTTCAAAACATAGAGGAATGGAAAATTCATAAGGAAACCTTATTGACTCAACAATCTCCCCTTTTTTGGAATGAAGAATCAAACGTACGAAAAAGAATATAAGGAATAAGATTTTGATTTATTAATTTTAAAAGAAAACGTTTCTACCTTCACTTATGAATCAAGATGAATATGGATAACTCCCCCCTTAGGTTTTGAAATCCCTAAGGATCACATTCTTGAATTCCATAGAGAAAATTTAATTTTTTGTGTATAGAAAATACATCTTTATTTAAACTCCCCCTTAATTGAAGGCCCCCTTAATTTGGGTATTTTCTTATTTATACATAGTATTTTTTATCATTATTTTCATTCCCTTTGTGATTTTCAAAAATGAATAGAGAGAATGATAAAAATGGTTCCTAAAATATCTGAACATTACAAAAAAACATGTAATGAACAGTAAAATTTTCATTAAGATTGTAAAAGTTGGTACCTGAAGAGAAATACAACAAAAGACATGACTGTACTGAAAAAAAAATATTCTTATTTTTCTTTTGGCATGGTCTTCTTCATAATAGTCTTCAACTTCATAAGATCCTTGTGATCTTCTTCAAAGATCTTGAGCAATCATTCTGGATCCTGAATTTTTTATCGAGCCTTGGTCTTTTCACGTTGAGACTTAAGGATTTCTACCAGAGACATCAAAATCTATTCTTATATACTAAACTTTTTCTTCAATCTATATTATAAAATCTAATTTCCTTTTCAAATTCAATGAAACTGAATTAAATTTCCTATTCAAATATTTTTCATCCTATTTCTAGGCTACTTGTTCTAGGTTCAGCTTCTCAGTAAAACTTTTTGTAAGATCTATCATCCTATCATTTACTCTATAAAAATCATCCTTTACTGAATAATATTAGTCATCAAGAATTCTCAGATCTTCAATCATTTTCATGGACCTCTTTATAATCTCTTTATAGTACCTTCTGTGTGCATTATACCGATATTGAATGTTTTACAATCAGCATAAATATTTATGAATTTTTTCATGAGGAAGCTAACTGAATCTGACTTATGAATGAAAGAATGTTGAAGCATTTTACACCTCGAGTAAATAATCATAAACAAGGGGATAATGTCAACTAATTTCTTCAGCGACTATACTACAAATTCATGACCCATGGAAGATGATTCTGAATACTATTCATTTGTAGGTGATAATTCTATTTATATCTCATTATCCTTCCTCTTGGATGATCCATCAATATTCTTCTTGACCAAGATAGATTTATCAGGTGTATCAACTATCACCTGTTTTCCATTGTCAACTCTGGAAATGTTCTCCACAACCATTGAGGATTCATCCTCATTATCTGATACATGAATGATTTTATCTTCATCAACCTTTCCATTCTCAGCATCTCTTTCAAGATCATCAGGTTGAATGAAGTCGTGATTGCTGCTTTCATCATCATAAAGTAAATTAACCTATTCCTAACACTCTCCCTCTTTTTCTTGAGAAATGGTTTTACTTGATTTATCCTGGAATGTATGGATTGAAAACTTTTTATAAGGGCTTTCTTCTTATGATATTATTTGACTTTCATTATCATATAATCACTTTCATCTCCTTCTTCCTCTTCTTCTTATTCTAATTAATCTTCCTATACTATTTCAACCTACACTTCATGTTCCAGAATAATGAATTTAATTTCTGAATTCCCTGGTACTGATTCTTGTAGAAAATATTTTGGTTCCTGAATCTATTTAGAATCATTCTAAGTATCCTTGAGAAGAGTATGAACAATTTCTACCTCAAATCATTTCTCCTTCTTCTTCTTTTTTTTCATGCCTTCCATAATCCTTTGTAGCATTAATTTTTAATGACTTTGCCTCATAAAAATATATGACAAAGATAGTATCTCCATCCTTGTTCTTCTTCTTCCTTCCCTCCACTTAGCAAAAACTTCATTAGGATATATTTTTTCTTATTCTTCTTTGGGGGTGCTGAATGGGTATCCTAAACTGTAGGTTTTATATGAATTCCATATCATTCTACATTCTCTTCTCTGGACCATTCTTGGAAGTCCCTACTACATATAATTTCTTATATAAGGCTTCGATTTCACTTTCTTAAAATTCATAAAATTCTCCACATTTACTATTGAAACCATCATTCATCATCCTCAAAGTATCATCACTTAGAAAACAAATACAGAATGTTCTTTTCTTAGAACTACTGGGGGGTTTTGAATGAATCTAAGCATAGGGCTATGATCTTAGATATAATTTCTAGATACATGGTAATTTTTTATTTGAGGGTCCCATAATTGATATCAGTAATCATCTATAGGATGTACTTCACCAAATTTATCTTCCTCAAGTTCACCAAAAAATCTAGATTGAAGATATCGTTTTTCTTCAAGGAGTCCTTGTATCCTTTTCTCAGAATTATAAAACAATTTACCCATAACACCAGCATCATGAAATTTTTTGAGAGATGATTTATTGTTGTTTTTTTCACTTATTTGAGTTTAAGGCACTTTATTGCCTTCCCCTTCTCAAAGAATCCTAATTCATATGGTAGCATGTGGGTGTAAGAAAATGGAATCCCCTTCATACAAAACTATAATAATACTTGAATCCTTACTAAAGGAAAGGTAATTGGTTTCCCTATAAATATTGAAAGAAACGTTTTCAAACCCACCTCCATTATAAAAACATACAGTCTCATAATACTCAACAAGCAAGTCTGAATAAACCAAATCATGTCATTTCGATTTGGCTACACACAGGCTTTCCCATCCATTCATCTAAATATTTTTTGTATTGAGATAATTATACTTAGAAAAGAACAACATATCAAATAACCATTCTCTATAAATTCTTCATTATGAGATTTCTTAAAATCTAAACATTTTCTTCTGAGGAGAGGCTTCCAAAGACATCTATAATCTAAGAAAACTCAGAAATGTGTAACGAACCTTTTGAAGAGAGGTAGAGCTTTAGTACAAAATTATTAACAAAAAATGTGGTAAAAATAATAGGGGGCCTTTATACAGGCATTGAATCGATGGTTCATATTCTTGAATTGATCCAATGGTTGAAAAACAGTATGATTTTATCTAACGGTTATGATGAAATCCAAAGACGGATTTGGTAGGTTTTGATCTTTTGAAGTTTTTAAGGTAAAAATTCATAATTAATGATACTGAATCCAAAATATTTTCTTAAAGTAAGATAAAAATACCAACAAGTAAAAAATTCAATTATGAAATCCTAAGTAAGGAATCATACCTTCCATATTGGTAGGAAACTGTCTATAAAGAGAAATATTATTCTTGAGAAATTTTGGATTCTAGAAATTTTTATAAAGGAAGGAAAATATTTTATTCCGAAATTTTGATTCCAAAAATTTAGATTGCAAAAAAAATTTATAAATTTTTTTTTGATTATGAAACATTTAATTAATGAAAAAAATAGTTTATCAAGAAAATGTAATCCCCCTATAAAGAAAATGTAATTCCCATTAGGGAAATGAAACTAGTATTATCACACATTATCTTTGTTTTGAAAAAACTTATACAATAGTATGTGAGTGTGTGTTTCATCCACAACACTTGGCCACAATAACCTCCAGCGGTAACATATTCAGATTTAGTAATGGAAAGGGATACTGAGTGTTTCTTTTTGCATGTCCAAGAAATTAATGAATCTCTTAAGAAATGAAATGTTTCAAATGCACTTTTTCTATCCATTCTACATCAACCAAAATCAGCATCCAAAAAACGTTTTCGAACAAAATCATTTTCATAAGTATATAAAAGACTTAAATTCATGGTTCCCTTTAAATAGAGAAAAATTATTTTCAATATTTATAAACAAAATTCCTTTGATTAGATTGATATCATGCACATAAACATACTAAAAACATGAATTTTGGATAACTAGATGTCATGTATAGTAAAATTCATATCATACCTCTTAATGATGTTTGGTCTATTGGTTTCCCAACTTCATCAAGATCAATAAAATTTGAGGTATCGATTAGAGTTCTTATACTTTTAGTATTGTCATATCCATACTTTTTAATAATATCTTTAATATACTTATGTTATGATATATATGTTCCCTTTATTTTTTGAGAAATTTGAAAACGTCAAAAAATGTTAACTAACCCATCATACTCATTTAAAACTCATATTTCATTAGATTCGTAAACGAATCAATTAAATATAGCTAAGTTGAACCAAATATAATATTATCAATATAAATTTAAACCATTAAATTTTTTTTCTTATCTTTATTTATAAAAATATTTGGATTAGCAGTTGCCTTAAAAATTTTGTAAATAAACCTTCTAAGTCAATCATTCCAGGCTCTAGGATCCTGTTTAATTGCATATAAATCTTTGTTAAGTTTGTAAACATGTTCATGATGTTTTTTGTTTTCACAACCAGGAGTTTTCTCAACATAAAATTCCTCCTGATGATATTCGTTAAGGAAAACACACTTTATTTCCATTTGAAAATGATTGAAATTAAATAACGCTGCAAAGGAAAGGAACAAGTGAATAGATTCAAGTCTACCTATAGGAGAATAGTTTTCTTCATAGTCTATTCTTTCGTGTTGATTATAGCCTCTAGCAACTAATCTTACATTATTTCTTACTATGATTCTAGTTTCATCACACTTATTTTTGATGACCCATTTTACTCCAATTGCAGAATTTTCCTTATGTATTTCAACCAACATCCAGACATTGTTCCTTTTGAATTCATTTAGCTCATCTTGAATGGATAAAATCCAATCATCATCACCTAAAGCTTCATCAATGCTTTTTGGTTCTAATTGGGGAAGGAATGATAGTTTTTCTACTTCTTCCTTATGGAACCTCTAGACCTTACAGGTTGATTTATATCACCAATGATACTATCACTAGGATGATTCTTAAGAAACAAATGATTTGGGTTGTGTAAAACCTCTTCATCAACATATGTTAGGAAATCCTCTGCGGTAAATTCATTAGAAATATTTTATTGAGAAGTTTCCTTATAAAATGAATCTTCTATCATAGTTTGATTATTATTTTTTAAACAAAACATCTAAATAGGTAGATTGGCGTTGTTTAAAAACTAAAGGATCAGTTTTATCAAATTTAACATGATATATTTCTTCAATAATAAAAATATTTTTATTAAAAACTCTATAATCCATAGAAGTAGTTGAGTAGCCTAGGAAAACTCCTTCTTAATATTTGGGTGAAACTTTTTGTAAGTTATCTTTAGTATTTAGAATTCATACTTTTCAACTAAATACTTTTACGTAAGAAAGTATAGGTTTTTTACCAGTCAACAATTCATAAGGTGTTTTTTTAGAAAAGGCCTCATTAAAACTCAATTTATAGTATAACAACCAGTACTAAAAGATTCAACCCAAAACTGTTAAACTATAGAACATTTAATCAACATGTTTCAAGTAATCTCTTGAAGAACTAGATTTCTTCTTTCAATAACACCATTTTGTAGAGGAGTTCTTGGGGGTGAAAATTTATGAGTAATTCCTTTTTTAGTACAAAAATTTTCAAAATATGAATTTGGAATTATCCTCCCTGATCACTATAAATAGTTATCAATGGAAGGTTTTTCACATTTTTAACTTGGTCTCTAAATGTTTTAAAATAATAAAAAGATTCATATGTTTTTTTCTAGAAAATAGATCCACATAAATCTACTATAATCATCAAATAAGACAAATACATAATATTTCCACCAATACATCTAGTTTTTGTTGGACCAAAAAGATCCATATGTACTAATTGTAGTTTATTAGAATTTGAGACTTCATCGATCATTTTAAAACTTGATTTATGTTGGATTATATATTTACAAGGATCACAAAATTTTGAGAAATCAAATCTAAACTCTAATAGATCCTTAACAATTCTTTTCATTGAATGTTTTCATAGGTTCCTAAGGTTACCTTGTCCTAACCTGTTATTCCATAACCATGATTGTTCTTCCATTGCAGTAAGGAAATGTATATCTCGGCTCCAAAGGTCTTTTATGTTTAGTGTGTGTACATTATCTTGCTTATGGGAAGAAAGAATATACTTTTCATTGGAATTTTGTACTAAACATATATCATTCCAAAAATTCATAATGTAACCTTAATCATATAATTGACTTATGCTAATGATGTAACAGCCCGAGATTTTATAAAAAAATATTCTTTTTATTTTATTAATGTCTTGTGTTGTACGCTACACCAAAATGAGCTTGCACAACACACATCCTTGACTTGCCTTGCATTACACGCAATCGCGACCTTCCTCGATAGCGTGTGTAATACGCAATACCGAGTTTCACTAAACAACGATATGCTATTAAAATGTTATTAAAACTAGCCGTTATGAATAGTAATAACCACTTTTTGAAATTTTGTAAATTTTATTTTTCAAAATGGATTTCATTTTTGGATTCGGAGTATCGAATTTATCCTAAGCTGAAATTTTGGTACATTTCGGATAACTTTCATATTCTGATGAATAGTGAAAATTACTAAATTTTAATTAAAAACAACTTTTTTAATCGAAATTATTAATAGTGATAAATTATTAATTTCAGTGGTTTTAAAGTATATTTAGAATATATTTTTACAATTTAATACAATGTTGGTCATTGGTTGTAATTTCACATTTAAACCAGACATAATCAAGTGTCAATCTTTTGATAGATATTGTTTCTTAAAAAAACGCTATTTGTTTTAACAGCGGGATTTAATTATAAAATTAATTAATGCAACTTTTGTGTTATGAATTTGGTAAAATAGACTTCATTTTTGAATTCGGAATATGAAATATAGCTTAGGATGAAATTTTGGCATTGTTCTGAAAAACATCAATTTTGGATGAATAGTGAAACTACTAAGTGGTAGGTTAAAAACTGAATTTTGCATAAAACATAATTTTACCGCTTCTGTGAATGGAATTTCGAAAATCCGAGAGACACGGTTAATATCAAGGACTAAAATGTGGTTCAATGAGATGAAAATAATTTTTTGGTGAATAGTAACTTTTTACTTTTTTTACCGCGGTTAATAGTAAATAGGGTAACTAAGGGTAAATATGATATTAATATTACCCTAACACATGTCCTAATCCTATTGGACAAGTGTATTTCGACCAAAAACAAACTTAAGAATAAAATATGACCATTTAGGCCCACTTGGATTAGATTAGGACATTTATTATTAATTTATTTAAAGAAAGGTTAAAATAGTTAAAATCAAAGTTTAATAAGTAAATCATTTTTAATATGGGGTTATACATAAGATAAATTCGATTGTAAATATTCATTAGAAAGATAAAAATATTTACTACATGATGGTATTTTATTTGCAATTTTTAGACATCAAATAATTTAATTTATTTATGACACAACGATGATGTAGTAATTATCTTATTAATGAAATATTGACATAATTGATGTTATAAACACCCAAATAAATGTAATTTGAGATTTTTTATGAATTCCACTAATTTTATAGGTTATTATGATATATTAACTTTGATTTAATCAACTTGGTTCGAACATTTAATTCTGTTATGACTTTCACAAAAATCATATATCAAATAGTGTCAAAATTGACACAAAATAGTTTTTAAATCAAATATTATATTATTAATTGTTATTTTATTCCTAAAAATCTAAGTTTCGGCCAAATGACTTAGATAAGGATATATTTATTAATAATATACAATTTTGGGTTCGTTTGGCATGTTATAGTAAGTGTATTAACCATATAGTGAAAGAAAACAAAAAGACACGGTAAAAGTTAAATTATTTATCTTAGAGTTAAATCTAATTGATAAGGTTAAAATAATATCCTAAACTTGTCTAAATTTGATTGGTTGATGAGATTACAACCCTAGCTCATCTAATCTTTGAATATGAGTCATTTTTGGAGGTTTTTAAGTGGGGTTAGATTTATTATAAATTAATATTTTTAAGAATTCCTAAGGTGCCCCTCTCCTCCCCTATAAAAGGACACCTCCTCCCCCTCCTCCTCACACCAATTTGAGCACTCAAGCTCGGAAAACCCCTGCCAAAATCTCTTCTACACTTCCCTAGAAACATCCTAGAGGTTCTGGTCTTACTCAAAGACCAATTTTAGTTCCCTAAGAGGAGGTCTCCAAAAGGCGCTTCAAAGAAGAGGTAATTACCGTTACCAATTCATTCATCTTTATTTCTTCTTCCACTTCTTCTTCTTAGGTTGTTTCATTATGAAGTAATAACATCAGTATCACTCATATACTGATATGTTATTATAAGTATGAAACAACCCTATTTCACCATCTATCCATCCTACAGAAAAAGAAATCACCGCGCGTGCGTACGTACGGAATACCGTCTCCACGCCGTGGTGTAATCTATTTTCCACCACCACCTTACATGGATGGGTATAATGGTGTAAAAAAATAACTATACATAGTTATTAAAACATCATATTGATTCTGATATATTGTATAATTCACTCCAATTCAATTCAATATTTATAGAAATGATATCATCGTTCGTGCGTACGTACGGACTACCGTCTCCACGACGCGATGAGATTCATTCTCCATGTTAACCATTTAAGAATGATTATAATGTATAATAATGAAATATATGACATTATAAAGCTACTGGATTTATGTATATATATACATATGTATGTAATCTACTTACTTCCATTTCAAGACAATAAGGAAAGGAAAACAGCGTTCATGCGTACGTACGGACTACCGTCTCCATGAACGGTGTTTTTCATTTTATTTATCTACCTATTATATATATATATATATACATAATATATATGATATATAAATCATATTTTATATTCTGGAAGTAAGTAAATCATGATATAAGTAATAATGATGTCAAGAACAACAAGTCAAAACACCTACGATAAATGAAACGATTTTACCCAAAACGCTTCTTTAACATGGAGTTTACAAAAGAACGGGTAATATAATGTCATAAGTGAACCATATATGATATCATAACAATGAATATGATTCTGTAATAAGTCAATAACATGATTTAAATCATTATACAGGGGGTTCGGACACTTACAAAGCAAGTCGGACCTAAGGTAAGGGAAATATCACAATCTCATTTTTATCCGAGATTGTTTATTCGTAAGTATTTACTGGGGTTTATTTTATCATCCACATCCATGTTTCCTCAATATGTAATATTATTTCCATCCAACTACAATGGTTTAAATCCAATTTTACCCTTTGGTTAGTTTTTAGTAAAAGATATGAAAGGAATCTTTTGTCGTTTATCGTACGAGGTACATTTTGACTTTTTCGACAAAAGTACAAAGAATGTTTTTTTTAACTTATACGACACGAACGGATTTCTACTGTTTTATAAAGCCTTATTTTCATGAAGCTTCCTCTAAAAGATTTCATGACTATTTTAAATAAAATCTCTTTCTTTTAAAATTGCATGATGTTTTGTGAAAAGAAATTGATTTTGAAGAAGAAAGGATATTTTCCTCAAGAATTCAATTCAAGTGTTTTATCAAAATTATTTTACATCTAAGATAATAAAGGGTTATGTTTCTATTCATATTTTTACATTGATTTGACTATGTTGAGATGGAATTATGTTTATGAATTCCTTTATCTTATATGAATTGATTTATGATGTCATGATGTTTCAAGAATCCCATTTTTATTACATGGGTTATGCGATGATGTATGATTTATGATTTTGTGGCACACATAAGAAAGGATTCATTAAGAGATGGGTGGGACCTATATCTCCCTCCAATGCATTGGGTAAAGATTTTATATCTCATGAGATAGACATGGCTGGAATGGTAGGTTATACCGGTTCAGTGAAACAGGACTGAAACGAGGATTACTCGATTCAGAAAGGGACTTTGTCCACTAAGATAGTCTTGGCAATGAGTCTTGACTAACAAGAAATGATTCTCTATGATTATGTGTGTATGCCACAAAGTTCCATGTTTTATGTTATGATTATTGTGATTACATTTCACTGCCATGATTTATCCCATGTTATGAAATTATGCTCTCTTTTGCAGGTTATGATTTCCAAAATGTTATGTTCTTATGAATATGATGTGATTGATATTTCTTTTGTTTACCCTTACTGAGCATTTGAGCTCACCCTTTTATGTTTTCTTTTCCCCAGGATATAAAGAAAGGTTTTAGGTAAAAAAAAGGAAGATCTTTATGGGAGATGTTGAAGATCTTTCACCACGATTAGAAGATTATAGTCCGAGATTCCAAAGACACTAAACTATTACGGTCCTTGTGTGTGTGTTTTTGTAATGTACTAAGTATTCCGCAAAAGTAATGTAAAGTCCATGTACGTCAGGCTTCGGGTCTCTACAGTTGGTATCAGAGGAAAGGTTTAGTCAACCTTTGGAAACTAGGATGCGAAAACGTTAGTGAGATCCCTAGAGATATTTCTAAGGTATGTCTAGGGATGTCCCTAAGGTTAAGTATACGTATAGGTTATAGTACTAGAACTACGCTAACGATCATAGAATTAAACCTAATATGTTAGATGTTCAAGGTACTCCCCCTTTATTATGTTGTTTTCCCTAGCATGATTTTTGCCTCTCACGCTATTCTTTTTGGGTTTTAGAAAATGGCTGGAAACAAGGTGATTCACGATAATGGAGGAAATGATGGACAATGGAATGATATTCTTTATGAGCAACCAAATGAAATAGGATTTGGAAGTCCAAACATCATTATTATGCTGAATCAGCAATCTCATAATATGATCAATAAAGTAAAATTTGGTATGTTTCCTGACTCGGCTAATAATAGAAAGATGGAGTTTCATGATGATCATAGAGGAAAGAAAGTTCAATTTCCCCTATGTAAATCATGTGGGAAGAGGCATCAAGGAGAATGTTTCAAAGGAACTGGAAGATGCTTTGGGTGTGGAAAAGAAGGACACAAAGCCAGTAAGTGCAAAGGAAAAGGTTCAGTTAATACCAGGGATGAGGATAATGGTATTGCTACGACATCAAAAATGGTTAAGTGTTTTAAATGTGGAATGTATGGGCATTATGCAAACAAATTCCCTAAGGGAAAGACTCATGAAGAGAATCAGTATGGTCATATGGGAAGTATTTATGTGGATGATGATGAAGAGACTACCAATGGTATGTGAGATGAAAGAATTGTTGAAGCTCGGTCAATGGTTTAAGAATGTAGTGGAATGATTATATGTTTATCATGTGTAATGTTGTATAAGTAATCTCATGGTACTATGGAATAAAGAGACATGTAAGGATTGTAACATTGTTGTCTGATTAATGTTACCAGTATCCATGAAAGGTTATTCAGATATTTTTGGAATGAAAATGATATGCGCATAATGAGGGGATAAGGGGAAAATGAAATGTTTGACAGTATTCATGAGCTCATGATTGATATAAGGACTAAGTGATATCATGGTTTGAGTATATAGAATTTTGAGGATTTTGGTAACTTTTAACAGCACTCATGTTTTCACTAAGGTATTCAAGAGAATACACGATTAAGGACTTTGAATGTTTGGAATGTGACCAACAAGACATATCTTATGATATGTGGGGATCAACGACAGTATTAAATCTCTGGTAATCGTTGTCACTATATTATGAGAGTGGACTACAGTATTATGTATAAGCCTAAAGATTAGACTGGATTATGTTGGACATAAGTTAGTATTGTTTAAGGATAGAAGTTTTTTTTTCGATTTTATTGATGGGATGTAGTTCTAGAAAAAGGGACAACCTGCAGGACGGGCGACAGCCCATCGCTTCGGACAAGGCTGTAGGAATCGAACCCACAACCGAAGTGCGACTGGCCTTTATCGCCTACCACTGACCTACAGGAAGTCCCTGTTTAGTAGAAACTAGTTTTATTATATTAAGCAGTATGATATATGAAGTATAAGTCCATTTTAGGAACCATATGTGATTAATCTCACTATAGAATGACTTATGTATATTTAATAACTTTTTCTAACCTTTTGTTTGAGACAGATGGAATGACCCATCATTCTATCACATAATCTGCTAACACTTCACAAATAACAAATTCAACTTCATTTATTTAAGAGATGAAGTAGAAATTGTTCAAGGCACGAACAAAAGTGAGATTGTACCAAAATAAAGTAAGTATTTATTCTAAGAAAATTTTCAACTTTAGGGAAATGATCTTGAAAACCAAAAATGATTGTCCTAGCGATCTTATACCTGATGAATCAGATGGTACCTTATATCATCACAAATCTATGGATTTGTGATTACTGGCTTTTCCATAGCCATGTTCTCTACCACTCTCCATCAGAACATGATGGTTAGATTTCTCTTCCATATCCATATTTTCACCTATGTGGAAACCCAGTGATTAGTTTATTTGGGTAATCGTTACATTTCATACTTTATTTTTTAAAGCCAAGTTTTGATATTCCCTTTTACGATGTGGGTTTCTATTAAAGAAACTTTCGAATAGTAAACCATTTATAACCCCGACGAATTTCGAGGGCGAAATTCATTTTAAGGGGGGTAGAATGTAACAGCCCGAGATTTTATAAAAAATATTCTTTTTATTTTATTAATGTCTTGTGTTGTACGCTACACCAAAAGGAGCTTGCACAACACACATCCTTGACTTGCCTTGCATTACACGCAATCGCGACCTTCCTCGATAGCGTGTGTAATACGCAATACCGAGTTTCACTAAACAACGATATGCTATTAAAATGTTATTAAAACTAGCCGTTATGAATAGTAATAACCACTTTTTGAAATTTTGTGAATTTTATTTTTCAAAATGGATTTCATTTTTGGATTCGGAGTATCGAATTTAGCCTAAGGTGAAATTTTGGTACATTTCGGATAACTTTCATATTCTGATGAATAGTGAAAATTACTAAATTTTAATTAAAAACAACTTTTTTAATCGAAATTATTAATAGTGATAAATTATTAATTTGAGTGGTTTTAAAGTATATTTAGAATATATTTTTACAATTTAATACAATGTTGGTAATTGGTTGTAATTTCACATTTAAACCAGACATAATCAAGTGTCAATCTTTTGATAGATATTGTTTCTTAAAAACACGCTATTTGTTTTAACAGCGGGATTTAATTATAAAATTAATTAATGCAACTTTTGTGTTATGAATTTGGTAAAATAGACTTCATTTTTGAATTCGGAATATGAAATATAGCTTAGGATGAAATTTGGGCATTGTTCTGAAAAACATCAATTTTTGATGAATAGTGAAACTACTAAGTGGTAGGTTAAAAACTGAATTTTGCATAAAACATAATTTTACCGCTTCTGTGAATGGAATTTCGAAAATCCGAGAGACACGGTTAATATCAAGGACTAAAATGTGGTTCAATGAGATGAAAATAATTTTTTGGTGAATAGTAACTTTTTACTTTTTTTACCGCGGTTAATAGTAAATAGGGTAACTAAGGGTAAATATGATATTAATATTACCTTAACACATGTCCTAATCCTATTGGACAAGTGTATTTCGACCAAAAACAAACTTAGGAATAAAATATGACCATTTAGGCCCACTTGGATTAGATTAGGACATTTATTATTAATTTATTTAAAGAAAGGTTAAAATAGTTTAAATCAAAGTTTAATAAGTAATCATTTTAATATGGGGTTATACATAAGCTCAATTCGATTGTAAATATTCATTAGAAAGCTAAAAAGATTTCCTACATGATGGTATTTTATTTGTAATTTTTAGACATCAAATAATTTAATTTATTTATGACACAACGATGATGCAGTAATTATCTTATTAATGAAATATTGACATAATTGATGTTATAAACACCAAAATAAATGTAATTTGAGCTTTTTTATGAATTCCACTAATTTTCTAGGTTATTATGATATATTAATGTTGATTTAATCAACTTGGTTCGAACATTTAATTCTGTTATGACTTTCACAAAAATCATATATCAAATAGTGTCAAAATTGACACAAAATAGTTTTTAAATCAAATATTATATTATTAATTGTTCTTTTATTCCTAAAAATCTAAGGTTCGGCCAAATGACTTAGATAAGGATATATTTATTAATAATATACAATTTTGGGTTCGTTTGGCATGTTATAGTAAGTTTATTAACCATATAGTGAAAGAAAACAAAAAGACCCGGTAAAAGTTAAATTATTTATCTTAGAGTTAAATCTAATTGATAAGGTTAAAATAATATCCTAAACTTGTCTAAATTTGATTGGTTGATGAGCTACAACCCTATCTCATCTAATCTTCGAATATGAGTCATTTTTGGAGGTTTTTAAGTGGGGTTAGATTTATTATAAATTAATATTTTTAAGAATTCCTAAGGTGCCCCTCTCCTCCCCTATAAAAGGACACCTCCTCCCCCTCCTCCTCACACCAATTTGAGCACTCAAGCTCGGCCAAACCCTACCAAAATCTCTTCTCCACTTCCCTAGAAACATCTTAGAGGTTCTGGTCTTACTCAAAGACCAATTTTAGTTCCCTAAGAGGAGGTCTCCAAAAGGCGCTTCAAAGAAGAGGTAATTACCGTTACCAATTCTTTCATCTTTATTTCTTCGTCCACTTCTTCTTCTTAGGTTGTTTCATTATGAAGTAATAACATCAGTATCACTCATATACTGATATGTTATTATAATTATGAAACAACCCTATTTCACCATCTATCCATCCTACAGAAAAAGAAATCACCGCGCGTGCGTACGTACGGAATACCGTCTCCACGCCGTGGTGTAATCTATTTTCCACCACCACCTTACATGGATGGGTATAATGGTGTAAAAAAATAACTATACATAGTTATTACAACATCATATTGATTCTGATATATTGTATAATTCACTCCAATTCAATTCAATATTTATAGAAATGATATCATCATTCGTGCGTACGTACGGACTACCGTCTCCACGACGCGATGAGATTCATTCTCCATGTTAACCATTTAAGAATGATTATAATGTATAATAATGAAATATATGACATTATAAAGCTACTGGATTTATGTATATATATACATATGTATGTAATCTACTTACTTCCATTTCAAGACAATAAGGAAAGGAAAACAGCGTTCATGCGTACGTACGGACTACCGTCTCCATGAACAGTGTTTTTCATTTTATTTATCTACCTATTATATATATATATATACTGAATATATATGATATATAAATCATATTTTATATTCTGGAAGTAAGTAAATCATGATATAAGTAATAATGATGTCAAGAACAACAAGTCAAAACACCTACGATAAATGAAACGATTTTACCCAAAACGCTTCTTTAACATGGAGTTTACAAAAGAACGGGTAATATAATGTCATAAGTGAACCATATATGATATCATAACAATGAATATGATTCTGTAGTAAGTCAATAACATGATTTAAATCATTATACAGGAGGTTCGGACACTTACAAAGCAAGTCGGACCTAAGGTAAGGGAAATATCACAATCTCATTTTTATCCGAGATTGTTTATTCGTAAGTATTTACTGGGGTTTATTTTATCATCCACATCCATGTTTCCTCAATATGTAATATTATTTCCATCCAACTACAATGGTTTAAATCCAATTTTACCCTTTGGTTAGTTTTTAGTAAAAGATATGAAAGGAATCTTTTGTCGTTTATCGTACGAGGTACATTTTGACTTTTTCGACAAAAGTACAAAGAATGTTTTTTTTAACTTATACGGCACGAACGGATTTCTACTGTTTTATAAAGCCTTATTTTCATGAAGCTTCCTCTAAAAGATTTCATGACTATTTTCAATAAAATCTCTTTCTTTTAAAATTGCATGATGTTTTGTGAAAAGAAATTGATTTTTAAGAAGAAAGGATATTTTCCTCAAGAATTCAATTCAAGTGTTTTATCAAAATTATTTTCCATCTAAGATAATAAAGGGTTCTGTTTCTATTCATATTTTTACATTGATTTGACTATGTTGAGATGGAATTATGTTTATGAATTCCTTTATCTTATATGAATTGATTTATGATGTCATGATGTTTCAAGAATCCCATTTTTATTACATGGGTTATGCGATGATGTATGATTTATGATTTTGTGGCACACATAAGAAAGGATTCATTAAGAGATGGGAGGGACCTATATCTCCCTCCAATGCATTGGGTAAAGATTTTATATCTCATGAGATAGACATGGCTGGAATGGTAGTTTATACCGGTTCAGTGAAACAGGACTGAAACGAGGATTACTCGATTCAGAAAGGGACTTTGTCCACTAAGATAGTCTTGGCAATGAGTCTTGACTAACAAGAAATGATTCTCTATGATTATGTGTGTATGCCACAAAGTTCCATGTTTAATGTTATGATTATTGTGATTACATTTCACTACGATGATTTATCCCATGTTATGAAATTATGCTCTCTTTTGCAGGTTATGATTTCCAAAATGTTATGTTCTTATGAATATGATGTGATTGATATTTCTTTTGTTTACCCTTACTGAGCATTTGAGCTCACCCTTTTATGTTTTCTTTTCCCCAGGATATAAAGAAAGGTTTTAGGTAAAAAAAAAGGAAGATCTTTATGGGAGATGTTGAAGATCTTTCACCACGATTAGAAGATTATAGTCCGAGTTTCCAAAGACACTAAACTATTACGGTCCTTGTGTGTGTGTTTTTGTAATGTACTAAGTATTCCGCAAAAGTAATGTAAAGTCCATGTACGTCAGGCTTCGGGTCTCTACAAATGAGGTTTTTGTTAAGACCCTTAAAAGAAATACATTTTAAATCAATCTTTTTTCTCAAATAACAATGTTACATATGCCAAACATTTATCGCTTAGAATTATCTTCAAAAGTTACTTCTCTTCCTTTCATCTTGATTATATTTTCAAAGATGTTTTTGTTACGAGTCATATTCCAGAAACATCTGATATCCATATACCATGTATTTCTATTGGTAATTTCATTATTTTCATGACAATAAATTTCATAGACATTCATAATCCAAACTTTCTTGGATCCAAAAATTTTAGAAAGTAAGATTTTAAAAATCCAAATTTTCATAGAAAAATAATCCTTATGAAAACCTAAATATTGATTTTTTAAAGAACAAATTTTCTCTCAATGTTCACCATAATAACATCTGGTGAAAAAGGATCCCTTTGAGGAACAAAATAATTGTTTCTAAAAATAGGTTTCGAGTGAGTATAACCAATTCGAAAACTATTCCTTAGTAGAAAAATTTGAAAATACACTTTATAAAATTTTTTTTTTACTAAGGTAAGATTTGTTAAATGTTTCTTTAAAGAAAAAATTACATATTTTAGTCTAATGACTAAATTCTTATTCTCAAAGCCATTGATCTTCTAAATTGAGTTATTCCCTAAAATACTTTTCTTAGAAATAACACTCTCAGGATCCTTTGATTGTTTATCATTCTTAGTGTTAACTTTATTATGGTTTTTAGAAATATTTTCAAAATCAAAAGATCTCAGATTAAGATCTTTATAAATATTTGATACGTATTTTGTTAAAATAGAAATTCTATAATTTTCCTTCTCATGTTTTTTCTTGAGTTTATAATTATCATTTTCAAAAACTTATGGAAAAACTAGAAACTTATTGTTAAGAATGTAAAGATTTATCTTCAATAGAAGAAGATTCTTCATCTGAAGACTTATAATATTTATCATCAGTATAATTTTCATTCATTGATACATTGGTGATAGATTTGGCATTATGTACTTTGGCCATTAGAGGATTATTTTCAATGGGTAGTTTGGAAAGTAGATCAATATTATTCTAACCAGAAGATTCATACACCAAGGATTCATCTAAAGAGTTACCACCACTGGAACTCCAAGTGAAATTTAATTTAAACACATTCTTAGCCTTAGTATTGTAATACTTCTACATATTTCTCTCAGAATGGTTTTCCTTTCTTTCTTTTATCTTAAGCATGGGACAATCTCGGCTGATGTTTTCGGCTCTTTTACATTCATAAAATGTGACTTCTAAATCTTCTTTTCCTATTTCTTCTTATATCTATACTAAATGTTTTTCTTTCCCACAATATTTTCCATCCTTCAAGCAAGATTAGCTAACTCATTTTCGAAGTGGTCACTTTCTCTTGACTCAGATAGAATAGTGACCTTCTTATACTTAGATCTTATAACCCTTTCCAGAGTCATGGATTTGGTTATAGTTAAAGCTACACTTCCATTACCATTATTCTTATTATTCATATCAACATATCTTTTAATTATAGTTTCATACTGAATAAGAGTTATAAATATATCATCAAGAGTAATTTGAGATACTTTCCTACTCTCATCAATAGCTATCCTTTTTTATTCCCACTAATTTGGCATGATTTCAATTATCTTTTCCAAAAGGGCTTCATCGTCAAGACCTTCCTCTCCCATATATTGTATACTGTTGAAAATGGTCATAAATCATTGTTTCACATTGCAAATTGGTTCTCCATAAAGAAATAGAAATCCAGGATATTATGTTCCCAAAATAGCTCTTCTAGTTTCTATAACTTTGGAAGTTTCATAATTAGTAACATCAAGTTTCTTCGAGATTATTTTGGAAGCTTTTCAAGAAGATATTTGACTATATATATTTTTGGGTATAGAACAAAACAACTTATTGCATACCTTGTAGTTTAGTTGATATTTTAATTTTTTAGGGTTGGTGAAGGTTTTTACTTCCTTGACTAGAATTTTATAATCTCCAGTAAGCATGAAAAAACTGTCTACTCTAGTGTTGATAAAAAAAGTATTCATTCTATCACTCCAGTACTCATAATTATTAACATATAAAATAAGTGGTATGGTTGGACTTAAATTTTCAATAGAACAAACATTCATTCATTCCATTATATACAAAATTATCTTTACACAAAACTTGTAAGTAGTAAATGTTTATAAAAAAGGTAAAATTTAGTATGAAAAACATGAATAAGAAATGTTTAGAATGAAAATAAAATTTGTGCAAAAAAACTTATATGTGATTATAAGTATTTTGGAGACCAGATTCATTACCAATTATAGGATCGAAATAGTACATGTAGATGCTCAATTACAATAGTGGGGTTAATTGTAAGTTTAAAAAATTATATTTTTTTACTTTAAGTAAAACTATGTTTAGAAAAGTTAAACAAGGTAAATTCAAAAACCCTAAAATAGTTCTATGAAAAAAAATTGCTAAGGTTCTTGAAATATTGTTTTAGAAATGAAACTTATGAAAAGTTTACATTGGAAAATATTCTACCTTAAATCATAAAGAATCCTATTTATCAGAGTAAATAAAATTATTGTAAATTATATGAATGTTATACATTATTTATTTATCTAAATACAGGGAAAAGAAAACATCAAATAAAACAAGTAACAAGTAGAAATTATTTTAACCTAAAGAGTAAGGTATCCATCAACCTTGGATAAAGGTCCCCTAATTTATACATTCAAGAAATATTTTCTTAACCACACTAGGGTAAGATCTTTATAGGAATATTAGAATCTGTCTTACTATCCCCGCAAGGCCTTAATCTTTAAGGTATTAGACACCTATGTCTTTCTATCCTCAGAAGCCATTGAACTTTAAGGTGGTCGAAACCTCTTTCTTCATATCCCTAGAAGCCCATGATAGTACTCATCAACAATCCGAGTCGCACGAATCAAGCTAAACAATTTGTTCAGAACACACAAATCATGAGATTCTCTCTCTCCATAAGTCACTTCATATCATATAATCTCTAGATTTATGGAATAGTTATAATCTCGTTCAAATGTGCTCTTATTTATAGGTATAACTCCAACAGTCATCTCCTTCCTCCAATGGCCATATTTTTACTTGAAACTAAGAGGGACCTGTACATGTGTCACTCGATCAATGATTATTTTGAAATATATTGTATGAAATAATTTCATAATAATAACATGTGTAAGTAAAATTAAGTAGCTTAAACAAATTTGAGAATCTAGAGTCTAATGAAAAATAATCTTTATAATGTAATAATATAAACAAATAGATTATATAAAACATGGTTATTAATATTTTCTTTTTTAATATGTTTAGAATCTTAATTCTAAATATTCATGAGTTAGAATTATGAGGAATTCGGAATTTGAATTCTATGGAATTCCGAGTTGAAATTATGAGGAATTTTGAATCTAAATAATGAGGAATTGGGAGTCTGAATTTTGTGTATTTTGTAGTCTAAATTTTAAGGGATTCGAGGTCTAAATTCTAATGCATTCAGATTATAAATTCTAAGGAATTTGGATCCAAAAATTTTGAGGAATTCCAAGTCTAAATTCATAGGAATTCAGATTCATAATTATGAGGAATTCAAAATCTGATTTATAAGGAATTCAGAGTCTATATTCAAAGGAATTTAGAGTCTAAATTATGAGTAATTATGAGTATGTATTCTATATAATTCAGAGTCCTTATTTCAGAGAATTAAATGATTCAATTTTATAGAATACAGATTCTGAAATTTAGAGAATTTGGACTGTGAATTTCTGAGAATTTAGAATCTGAATTTTAGAGAATTCGGAATCTGAATTTTACAGATTTCTAAGTCTTGATTTTAAATAATTTGGAATCTGAATTTCAGAGAATTCAACATCTAAATTTTAGAGAATTCGAAGTCTGAATTTTAGTGAATTCAGAATCTGAATTTTAGAGAATTTAGATTCTGATTTTTAGGGAATTCGAAAACTGAATTTCATAGAATTCAGAGTTTGAAAAAAGAACACTCTATATCCAAGGAACTGTAAGATTCCAAGGTTTTAGATATGAATCTTAATTTTTGACATAGTAAAAAAATAGGTTTGATTATGAGAAATTATAAAATAATATAATGAAAATAAAGGTAAGGATAAAATTATCATTAGGGAAGGGAAACGTTCCTTAAGAAAACAATTCTTAGGGAAATATTATTTGGCTTAAGATAAGGTGTTTGTTATTTTAATAACATATAATATTGGAAAATTAATAAGGAAAACTTATTGAATAAAAAATATAATTATCCTAAATTCTGTTTATATATTCCAAAAATTTGAATATATCCCAATTCATCTTTATTTGATGAGGAAATACATGTTTAAAAAAGTTGACTTCTCAATTCCTTCTGATATGGAAGCCTGATTAAAAGGAATGTCTCCATTTCCTACCCATTTTAATGAACAATCCATAAACTATTTTATTCCACAACTATTTTATATTAAATCACTCATTTTATCATGAAAAATAATATTAGTTTATTTTTTTAATATTAATAATTATTCATATTTCATCTTTAAATACCATTTAATATTTTCCCATAAACCAAACTAATTTTTCCCATTATTAATATTTAAAACACTCTTTTTCATGTATTCAATTTTGTTAACAACCATAATTCATGATATATTCAAATTTTTTCTTTATATTTTTCCAAAAATGATTTAATTCTTTCTCTGTTTGATAGCATTATGACACATCCTTTTTTATTTCTGACAACATGATTACGATAAATATTTCTGTTAATGGTTAACCCATATGTTTATTCCCTATGTTTGATTCTTTATGTGTCACGCATATGCCTAAACATGTTGTGATGGGTGAGACTAGATAGAACTTCTATGCATTGGGTAATGTTTAGAATCATGGGACATCATGTATGGGATTATGGAGTAAACCTAATCCATTATGGGACTTTTTCTAAAATGTGATATAGTCTTGTCTGTTAGCCTTAACTCGTTATTATGTTGTGTTATATATAATTTACACATTCCAATATTTCCATTATCATATGATCCCATGTTTATATATGTTAATATTCCCCATGTTTATTCATGATCCATTACTTCTATGTTATCATGATATTCATTCTATGACACTTGAAATGATTTATTAACATGTTTCTTCCCTTACTAGGATTTTTAGGTCATCCCTTTTTTATGAATTACCCATGTTATCAAATGTGGTTATAGGAGCTCAAAGGAAGTTAGGAGCTCATTATGGAAGATTAATAAAGTGTTTTTTTAATTATAGTTCTATGTGTTTAGTTTTATGTACCTAATATTCCAAAGATAATATGCTTTATGATCCTATTATTTTAATTATTCATAATATCATGTAACAATATTTGTAAAATTCTAGTATCTCTATAGTATCGCTCGTGTGTACATATGACATACCATCTCCACACGGTTATATAATTCATTTACCATTATCATCATTTATAGATTGTTATTAGGATGGTTTTCATTCTTATATAGAATGGTTATGAAATTATTAAACTTCTAGAATTACAATATTACATATAACTTCTTACCATATAATCCTTTTGTAAATGATAACATCGCTCATGAGTATGTGTGGATTGCAACCTCTACGAAGTTATATGATTCATTTTTCATTTATATTTTACCTACATGGTAGTGAAAATTAATTTTATATATAGATATATATATATATATACATAAATGATATATATGATATAATATATTTCTATGAAATGTAAATTAATATTTATCTCTACTTTTATCCATCTGTTGAAAAACGGAAAAGGGTTCATGTGTACATATGTCCTACCATCTACATGATCAGTGTAATTCATTTTTTTATATTTAAATTTTATGGTTGACTATAAATAAGAATATAATGATTATATATGAAATTTATATCATTGTTACTATTTTATATATTAGGTAACCAATCGAAATTTTAATGTATATAACCTACTAAATTATAATCCTCATGAGAAACAAAATAATAAACACACAAAAATATCAATTTTAATTATAAAAAGGGGAGTTGGGATGCTATTAAGGGATTATATATGATAGAATAATTATGAACATGAAGATGGTATAGAATTATAATAATATTAAATTTATTATATAAGATGTTATAAAACCATCTAAGAAATGCGATCTTGAGGTATGAGATTTCTGACTCACTTTTATTTATGTTGAAAATATTCCATATTCACCACTTGTTTACTTTGTGTGGTGTATATAATTAATATGACTGAATTTTATGATACATTTTAGAAATTTCATGTTTATTTATATATCGTTTTATTTTCATTTCTTTCATGGGGCTTACTTTTTAAATGTCACCAAAGTGGTAATGATTTTACTTCACAATCTCATCAATACTCAGGATCGTTTATTATTATGTATCCAACGGGGAATATTTCTCTTCCATATCAGTTTATTCTAAATAAAATATGAAAAAATATATTTATTATCAAATGGATATTCGTAGATATTTTTATCCATTTTTTTAATTTTGAAAAAACTGTTTTAAAGAAATAATTTTTTCATTTTACAAATGAGGTACTATGGGAATTTTCTATAATACGTATGGAAGGAATATATTTTTAACATAAACGGCATTAAAAATTTTCCTACCACCGTGAATAATTTCTATAAAGCCCCATTTATAATTTTAAAATATTAATTCAAATAAAATATTTTCCTTTTAAATTGCATGACATTTTTTTAAAAAACAATTAGTAATTTCAATATGGAACGATTTTTTTTCCATTAGGTATTCCAATTTATCTTTAAAAATAATTTTCTATCTATGTTTACATGATTTAATGTTACATAAGCTTTATTGAGGATATTATACAATTATACCATATTTATTATTTATATACATATCTTATCTTTATGATGAAACGATGAAATGTTTTTGAAACCCTTTATTTTCCCAGGGATATGCTATGTTGTAATGTTTATAAAAGAAATTTTTTCATGAAGTTCGATATTGAACGTTATTTTTTATCTTGTGGAACACATATGTATGATTTGCATTATGTTATGGTTGGAACCTATATATCCTTCCAATGCATTGGTTAAATTTTTATATCTAATGAAATAACTATGGGACGTAAGTTAATGTTCTTGATCTACTATGAGATTCATGTATATGTTCTTTGTCTACTATATAATGAAGGTAGTGATGCTTGATCTATTTATGTTTGATATTCTAATTAGTTCACCATGAAGCTTTGAAATTTGTTGTATACCTATATTGGTTACACGCTTTTATAAATTTAGATTGTTGTTTATAATTGATTTTTGATGATTATTCACTCTTATGATACGTGTATTTTTAAATGATATGTTTTTATTCCATGAATCATGTGTATAATCCATGACATGTAGAGTTTGAAATTTTTATGGTATGTTAATGATCTCACACTCTGAAACTAATTTTATTCTTTCATATGATTATGGATTTATATATCTCGTGTTTAGCATTACTAAAAATTTGTTCTCACCTTTTCCTTCAATTTTATATCCCCTAGTTATAAAAAAACTCTTATATATGATATGTCAAAGGAGTGTGTCATATAAGAAGAATTATGTGAGAGAATATGTAGTACATATAATGAAAAATAATGCTTCAATGATCACAAAGCATTCTAAATATATGCATCATGTTGAGATTACAAATGATACCAATAGAGAAAATGTACTCTTAAGTTCATCATAAGGAAATTTAAACTCTTTTAGTGGTTCAACGGATATAATAATCCCTAAGAAATTTATTAAAACCATAGGAAAGATATTTTCCATTATTCGTTGTTTAGAATATGAGAATGTTATTCTAGGTTTTTATTGATTGGAAGGTGAAGTAGATTTATGGTGGAATATTATCTAGAAAACAAGATAATAAGAAGTAATTGAATATATGTATTGGGATAAATTTAAATGACTAAATCTCAATAATTAAATTACTAATATTATTCAAAAAAAATATATAATTAATTACTTGAGCTAAAGTATGAGGATAATGAAACAATTGGTACCAATGAGGATAATTTCACAACACTTGTGTGGTATGATTCTGGTATTATCATTGAACCTAAGAGGATGGTTGATTGATTCATTATTGTCTCAAACCAATTATCCATAATGAATTATCTATAAGAGACTTTAGTAGCTATGAAAAAAATTCTATGTGAACTCAAGGATGAAATGTAAATTGGAGATTCCCAATATTGTACTGGTCTTGATAAAAAGAATGAAGATCGATCCTCATTAAATATTTAATAAATCACACAGTGGAAAGAATTCCTAGATTTCTACATTATAGAAATGTGGGAATAATAGTATTGGGAAGTTTTTGAAAGGGAAAACGATGTGCTTTATTTGTGGAATGGGGGGTCATAAGGTCTGTGACCATCGAAAGGTGAATAATGGGAAGGTAAATGAAATAGAATAAAATAAGGAACTAAATAATTCACCACCTACACTCCAATACTTAAAATTCAAGGAATATAGGAATTATAACAATCATTGCATCATTCTCAAACTCATTGATGATTAGGGAAAAAAGTATCTGAATCCCAATGAAAAAGAGAAATCTCTTGTAATCATGATTATAGAAGTTGGTTATGAGAATAAAATGGTGAAGGTAACACTTATAATCTATTATAAAATAGATAATGGATAATTTAATTATATATCAATGCACACATTTATATATAAGTAATTTCAAAAGGGTATTGAATTACTACCTCGATTATTTGATAAGTATTTAGTGATGAAAATTAATAAAGATGATATTGTCACATATCATGTTTATAGTTCCTCCTTGGTTTAAGCATGCGGGAATGTGCCTCCCATAAATATCATTATTCTTATGTTAGTATAATTTGATGTGATTTTGGGAATTTATTAGATTTAATTATATAGAGCTCATATTAATTTTCAAGGGAGGGAAGTCACATTTCAAATTATGAATGAACCTATGATAATTTTTCGGTGTGAGGAAGAATATTAAATTTAGATGAGAATTAATTATATCTTGTTGGAGTTCATTACAATCATAGATGAGAGGGGAGAACTCAAAATTTACGATAAGCCTATTTTTTGGGTAATTTTAATTTTTCGCCATAAAAGGACTATTCTTCTGATGAATTATGAATTTTATTTTTCTATAGAAATCATAGTTATTTTTGGACGTATTTCAAAGATTCCTTATAGAATATCCACAAATAAGATGCAAGAAATGAAGAGGAAGCTACAAGAGAATCTTAATAAGGGAATCATTATGTTCACATTGGGTTATACATATTCTTTTTAATAAGAATAAAGATGGATCAATTCCACTCTGTATTGATTATCAAGAACATAACATGGTTATTATCAAGAATAAGTATCTTTTACCATGTATTAATGAATTATCTGATCAACTTCACGGAGATTACAATTTTTCAAAGGATGATCACTTTTCTGGATATCATCAATTGAGATTTAGGAAGGATGATATACCTAAGAAGAGATTTTGTAAAAATTATGGCACTATGAATTTATCGTGAGTCCATTTGGTATTACTATTCCCACACTATCATTACAGATTTAATGAATAATGCCCTTATAGATTACCTTGATGTATTTTTTATAGTATTTATTGTTGAAATTCTTATTTATTAAATGGGTAAGGATGATAAAGAATATCATTTGATAATTGTGGTGAATAACCTAAGGAAGGATGTGAATTATAAAAAATTTCCCATGTCTGAATTGTGGATTCAAAATGTTCCTTTATTGGGTCATATAATCTAAAGTGAGGGTATGTCAGCATTCCCATCAATGATAGAAGTTATTAAACATTTTCCTAGAAAATATATGCTAAATGAGATCCATTATTTCCTTGGATCTTTGGATATTATTTGTTATTTGAGGAAATAGTTTAAGGGTTATAGAATCCATACACCAAGATAACTTGAAAGGGAGCCATTTTCATTTGGATAGATGAATGTATAGAATGTTTTAAGGAACAAAAGATAATTATAGTCAACATACCTCTTCAAAAACTACTGGGTACTGTATAAGGGTATTTATCCTTTAGTAATGAATTACAGAAGGTACTTGGATATTTCTATATATAGAATAATATGGTTATAGATTTTCTCTAATTAAAATTGATGGTATGTGAGAGAAATTATCCTGGTCAGGATTTGGATTTAACTATGATTTAATTTTTATTAATTATATTGAGGAATTATATATATAGTGAAAGATATGACATATATACTTACGAAATCATTAAATTATATATTCACTTAATAATATATAAAAATATTTCAAATAAGATTGTTTGATATTATTAATGATTATGACTTCAAAATACATTACCACCATGGGAAATAGAATATGGAGTAAAAGACATTGAGATGAAAGGATCATAATAGCTTCTCTATGATGAGGACCATAATGGTTACAATATTTATGGATTATTAAAGGATGTATATGAATATAATAATGGAAGGGTTAAATTTTATCTATCTCAAATGAATTTCCAACCTTCTATTCAAATAAATAATAAATCATCACAAAAGGAAGATATTGAGCTGGAAAAGAAGGTGAAAAGTGTTCTTCGGTTTAACCTTGATAGTGATGGAGTGATAAAGTTTAGGAACCATTTATTTTTACCTTAGGTACCATATTCTAATAAGTATATGATGTATTAATCTCGTAGTTATTCATTTTAAATTCATTTTTGATGTATGAAAATTAATAAATATTGGAAATATTTTATTTGGTGGGATGGAATTATGAAATTTATTTTAAATTATATTTCTCGATTCTTGGTATGTCAACTTGTTAATACTGAGAGACATAATTCTATATGTATGTTAAAACCATTCTCCATACTAAAACGGAAATTGGAAAACATGACCCTGTATTTTTTTGTTCACCCCACAAAAAGATCTAAGGGGAAAAATAATATATGGGTTCTAATAAATCCCCTTAAGAATTAAATAAACATAATTAAAATTAGATAATATTGTTAACTTGATCAAATTATTTAGTTATACAATAAATATTTTGTATTATTTTAGTGTACCACGATCAATTGTATCTAATCAGGATATGTGGATTACCTCGACGTTTTAGAAAATTATTCAGTGGGATATTGATAAAGAGTTAGGTTTTATCACTCCTTTTCATACATAAACTTATTTTTATTCTTATTGGACCCATAAAACTCATTATGAAATGTTCATAGATTCTTCTATATATTTCAATAGTGGTTTGAATCAACAACTTACTTCAGTGGATTATTATTTCAACAATATCTTTCATTACAGTATTCAAATATCACGCAATGGATCCCTCTATAGGATGTTTTTCAAAACTCCAATGTACTAGACAAAAGATATAGAAAGAAATATATTATGATGTAATTAATTTGAGTAAATTATAGATAATATAATATCTATTTAGTTGAACATAAGAGCAACTCAAAATAAAAAAAAAGAATTTTGATGACAATAGTTGGAAGTATCATGAGTTCGAAGTTGGTGAAAATGTATTCCTATGACTATCTCATTGTAAAATGTTGTTAATATTTGGAAAGATGGTAAATATAGTACCTACATATATCAGTAATTTTAAAATTACTGAACCTAGTAGTGTAATATCTTATTGATTGGTGCTTCCACTAAATATGTCTCAAGTTCAGGACATGTTCCATGTATCTCTCCTGAGGAAGTACATACCTAATCCTCCATACGTACTAAACTCAGAATTCATCAATTTAGTGAAATATCATTAATAATAAGAATATATGGTATGAATTTAGGATCATAGAGATAAAGTGCTATGAGACAATACCACTCACCTTGTTAATGTTCTATGGTGAAACAACAAATTTAGAGAAGTTGTAGGGGAACCAAAGGATTTGATGAGGTAGAATTATCCTCACCTATTTATAGAATGATTATAAATTTTGAGGGAAAATTTCATTTTAAGTGGGGTAGAATTTAACAGCCTAATTGTTTTAATACTTTTTTACAATTACATTTATTGTTTTGGATAGCTTCTATTACTCACAATAATGAGTTTAGATGAATCATGTAACATTTTTAAAATATTATTATATGATGGTTATCTCCTAAAAATGGAAATTAGAGTATTATTAGGACTCATCAATTATGAAAAAAATATGGGTTATATGTGTTTTTGGTTATCAATTAATGAAGAAAATGAAATTAACTAAAAAAATTAAATAATGAAAATTTTTGTCTAGAAAACAATTTTTATGTACATTAACACATTTTTTCTTAATAAATCAAATAAATCAATTTTTGACGAATTAACTTAATTAAAAATTTATATTAAACAATTAAATAAAATTACAATCAACTCACATTTTATAAGGCATGGAATATGTATAAAATATAGTTTAATGCTTAAAAATACATTTCTTTCTAAAAAACTATTTTCCAATAAATTATTATGCTTATTTTTAAATTAATTTATTACCCTTATAAAAATTGAATTTTATAACTTGGTTTCCATATTTTTAATCATGATATCAAAATTTATTAAACAAGACCCTTTTATTATTGGTATTATGAATAGTAAACATTGAAAGTTTTATCACCTCAGAAAAGGGTAAACCTTGTTAATCATAATTTAAAATAAATAAAAAAGCCACAATATTTTTAGGATAATTATTATCTGATGAAGGGTGTCCTGTTTATAATATATTAGTGTCCAAATTGATATTCTCAATCAACATTTTCCTATGAAAATGACTTATATATTATTTAAAATAACTATAAGTTACAAAATGCCCCTCTATTTGTTTTTAATATCTATTATGTGTCTATGTTAGGAAAAGGATTTAGTAAAAAGAATCTGAGTATCTATTTTGATCTCAATGAATTTATTTTCATGAGTGAATGTTTTTCAATTTTTTTTATTTAATTTTAATAAATTCTTATACAATGGTGATTGAGTATTTCTTCAATTAATAAAAACTATTAAATGAATTAAAAATAGTAATAGATATATAATTTGACTGATTTAATGTCTGTCATGAATTTTATTGGTTACTATAATATAATTGTTTTATTTGAATAGATTATATTATAATTTATACTTTTTATATATGAGTTTTATGCCAAATTAATTGAATAGTGTCTCGATTGACTATAATTATATTTTACAAGAATAATATTTTATTATACTACATAAAAATAATTAAAATATTAATATAAAAAATGCAGATCTTATATTTTTAACATAGAATCCTTTATTCATTTATATGCCTTTTGGAACTATATTGGTTGAGAATGAATTTATTATAATTTATTATTTGGAAAAATTCCAAAAGTGCCCCTCACCTCAAATATAAAAGGGAACCTCATACCTCATGTCTTTATAGTAATTCAAGCATTATATCTCAACCAAACTCTAAAAATTTATCATACAAACCTTTCTAAACACATTTTATAGGTCTTGGTCTACCCAAAATATTAACCCTATATCCCTTTAGAGGATATCAAAAGAAGTCATTTCCCAGAAGAGGTAATCTCTTAAATCAATATCTTTCTTTTCAAATCCAAATTAACTTCTCTAAATATGTGGTATTTTAACTTAATGTAATAAAATAAGTATCATAATTATTATTAAACATTATTATTTGGAACACACCATTATACACCCTCTTTTCCACTAAAAATGTTATAGTATTGCTTGTGCTTACATACAACTTATCATCTCCACATTGCGATACAATTCATTTATCATCACCATTATTTATGGATAGATATTTTTGTTGGATTAATTATTATATATGATACATATTATATAATTAATATTCTATAATTATAATATATCAACTACTTTATTACCATCCAATTCGTTATAAAATGATAACATCCCTCATGTGTACCTATTGATAGCAACCTCCACGATGCAATGCGATTAATTTTACATTTAAATTTTAATTTGATGAAGATGATTGTGAATTTGATTAATATATTTATATATATGATATAATAATGACATGTTAATGGTGAAAAAAACATTTACCTTTCTTTCATTGCATCTGCTGAAAAATGAAAACACCGTTCATGCGTACGTACGACCTACCATATCAATGAATGATGTAGTCTATTATTCTATATATAACATATATTAATGATAAGAATATTTATATAATGAATATATAATATATTTTAATAATTAATAATATTATGGAGGTGATGGTACAATGATAAATATACAAGGACTAAAACTATTGAACTGAAATCCTGATAATAAACGTTACAGTTAACACCCATAAATGATGAGTTTTTACTCTAAAAAGGTTGTTGAAAGTATATAAAGAGATCATATAAGTTATTATAAGTATAAAATGACTTTTTTATAGAATTATTGTATTTTTAAAATTATTATTTTGTAATTTAGATAACTTTTAAAGCATGTAAAACTCATGGTAAGGGATTTTCATCTCACTTCTTTTTCTGTGGGTCCAATAAAATATTCAACAATGTTTTCCTTTTTTGGTGTCTATATACATCCCATGAATTCATTTTATGATATATATAATTAATTTCATGGGTATTTACATATCCCTCAATGGATATTTATTTTTATGTATCTAACAATTCAAATGTTACCAAATAAATATGGAATTTATTCAAAAATCTCATCAATACTCGAGATTGATTATATTTATGTCTTTTCTTGGTAATATTTCCATTCCATATCCATATTTTATTAAAATGTTTTCAAAAATATCATTATTATTTTCCTATGTTTTTTTACTTCCATTTTTACACATGTTTCCCTTTTAAAAATGGTCTGAAAGTAATCTTATTGTTGGTTTCTAAATGAGGTACATTGTCATTTTTATGGAAAACAATTTAAGGAATGTTTTTTTAACTTTTATGGAATGAATGGATTTTACCAAAATTATGACTATATTCTTCATTGAATCTTTCTTAAAAATTTTATAGGGTTATTTTTAAATAGTATTTTTTCTTTATAATTGCATTACATTTTAAAAAGGTTATTTCAAAATAGAGTGGTTATTTTCCTAAAACATTATTCAATGTGATCTTCCAAAATCATTATCCCTCTATGATGAAATACAATAATTTTACATAATCTTTTTTGGGTATATGATGCAATGATACCATCCTTATTATTTCTTTATATGGTTTATGTATCTGATTAAAAGATTAAATGATTATAAAATCTATTTATTTTCTATAGGATATACAGTGATAAAATGTTTATGAAACCATTTCATTTCATGGGATTTGATATGATGAATTATTTTTGATATTATGGAACACAAATATATAATTTCCATTATGTGCTGTTTAAGAACTATATCTCCCTCCAATGCATTGGTTATGGATTTTTACCTCAATAGACAACTATGGGATGGAAGTCATCGTGCATGATCTACTTTGAGATGGAAGCCAATGAACTTGATCTACTATGTGATATTAATGGTGATTCATGATATGGTATGATTTTATTTTCTTGTTAATGAACATTGACATTATGAAATGGGTTTTATACCTATGTTTGTGTTACACTGTTATGAAATTAAATTATGGTTCATATTTGATTAAGGGTGATTTTTCAGTATCATAATCTATGTCCATTTAAATGACAATGTTTTATTCCATGACACATGCTTATTATATATTAATAATTAGGTATGAATATTATATGTTATATTTATGATCTTATTCTTTTATACTTATATTATTCTTTTATATAGTCACAGATTGATATCTCCCATGTTTTACTTTACGGATCATATGATATCAACCTTTCTTATGTTTCTATTTCACTAGGTTATAAATAAATACATTAAGTATGATGTGATAAATAGGGGTCCTATTTATGAAAAAATAAGTGTTATATGATATGATTCGTTAATAAACACTTTTTATGTGAATAAGTTTCCTAATATACTAGAAATTTATTCTTATAGAGTTCATTGAAATGTTATTTAATTAAAATGTATATATTTATACATAATATCTAAGTATGTAATTATGGATTTATATAGTTTTCATTGGATAATGGATTACATAAACTTTGGAAAATTGGATGAAAAAAATTAGTAAGAATCATACAGATAAGTCTATGTATAATATAAAATCCAAATGTTTTGGTAGTGATCATTAATGAACATAGGTAAAATCTAAGGTTCCATGGAAAAAGGTTTCACAATTTAGACAACATTAAATTATTTTTCATGATTATATGGTTTAACACCATTCTTTTTTTTCTCACACTATTATTTTAATTTTTAATCTATGGATGGTACCAGATAGATTCATTTTAATGTAGATGAGATAAAAAATGAAATGATTTTATTCCAGAGGTACTAAATGTTATGGGATATGAAATCAAAAATCTCTTTGTTATGCTCACATGAATTTTTCAATCTATGAATAACATTGATCTTGTAAAAAATAAATAGAGGGAAAAAAGTTCTATAGACACCTTCATGATAGAACTTTCAAATTATTTTTGTGGGACTAAAAATCAACTAGTCACTGAGTAATGGATCACTACCATTGAAAAAATATTTTATTTTCATCTTCATTCGGAATAGGAGAAACTTATTATTGTTGTTTAAAATTTAGAAGGAGAAGAGTATTAGTGATATAATATTATCAATAACATAAAATAATAATAAGAAATTAAATTTATAGATTATAAAAAATTTAAAATATTATTTATCAATAAGTATTTACCTCATATTCATCATGATAATATAGATAGGTAATATAATTGAGCTAAAGCATAAGGATAATGATTCTATTAATAACTATGAGGGAAATATCACAGGACTTGTGAGGTGTTCTTATGGTATTATCATCCAACCAAAATGTAAGGTTTATTATTTATTTATTGGGTTGAAACAAATTATTTGAAAGGAATTGGATATAAGATACTTTACTTGCTATGAAGGAATCATTCTATGTTCACTCAAGGGAGAAATAGAAATTGGAGATTACCAATATTATCATGGATTTGATAAAAAAGGAATACCAATGAACATTAATGATTGAATAAATAACAATTTGGAAGGAAATTTTGGACATGTTCATGCAAAAAATGTGTTAATAAACCTTAGGTAAAATGATTTAATGGTACTAGGTGATTATTTATATGTTGAAAGGGTAAGAATAAACTTATGACTATTAATAAGTGAAGAATATACTGGTAAATGAATTAGATAAAAGTAAGGATCCAACTAATTCACCACCTACTCTATATTGATTCAAATTCATGGATTATGGGAATTGAACCAATTAGTTCTCGAATCTAAATACCTTTTTGATCAGCGTCAATATCCTCTGAGGCATAAAGACAGAGGTATATCTATTATGATCTGGAATGTAAAAGAGGGTTATGAGAAGGATGTCATGAAATGTACACATATAATCCATTCTAGAATAGATAATTATTTATTTGATTCTTTATTTTTTAAAACATTTATGTCTAAAAAAAATTCGTGGGGTATTGAATTACCAGTTCAATGATTGGATATTGATTTAGTAGTGAAAACTCCAAATTTTAATATTTACTCATCTAATTTATATTGTAACTCCCCGATTGAAGTTTGTGGGAAATTTCATGATAAAAATCTCATGGTTATCCATTAAGTATAATTTTATGGGATTCTAGGTATAGATTTTCATTACTAATATGGATCCCACATAATATTTTGGGGGGAGTGAAGTAACATTTCATATTAAAATTGAACCTATGGTCTTTTATCATTGTGATAATAAATGTGAATTTCCAATGAGAATTTGTTCTATCTTGTAAGTATTAATTCCTATTCATGAAGAGTATGTATCTTAGATTGTCAATTAAAATTAAAAATTGTAGATTTCCATATTTTTGGGGAGTTTGTTGATATTTTTGCGAAAGAGTTTCAGGTTCTTCTACAAAATCATACTGTTCAGTTTTCTATATAACTCACACAAGGGGTTTCACCTATTCCAAAGACTCCATATAGAATGTCCCCAATTGATTTTTTATAATTGAAGAAGAAATTTCAAGAGAATCATGATAGGGGATTTATATTTCCTTGTGTGTATAATTTTGTTCCACCTATCGTCACTGATTTAACGAAAATAGTCTTTAGATATTACATTAATTAGTTTATGGTAGTCTTTTTGGATGATACCCTTATTTATTAAAAGAGAATAGAAGTGAATTAAGAACATTTGGGAGTTTTTTTAAATACTCTATGGAATGATAATCTTTATAGAAAATTTACTATGTTTTAATTTTGTCTTCATAATGTTTCATTAATGTGTTATATAATATCATGTGGTGGTATATTAGTAGACCCTTCAAAAACAGAATTAATTGAACATTTTTCTTTAACATCAATTTTTTTTGAGATTCATACATTTCTTGTTTTATCATGATATTTTTGGTGATTTCTAGAGAATTTTTTAGGCATATCAAATCCAATCATCATGTTAAATCAGAATGGATACAATTTCCTTTGGATAGATGGATGTGAGAAATTTATTAAGGAGATAAAGAGGAGTTTAGTTAGTTGACCTATACTCAGACTACCATGTAGTGGAGAAGGGTTTCTAATCAATGGTGATTAATAAATTATGCTATCAGGATGTGTCCTCATATAGAAATATATGGTTATATCTTATGATTCATGAAAATTTATGGTCCATGAAAATATTATCCCACTCATGATTTAAAATTAGCTATAGTAATTTTTTCATAAAATATTGGAAGACATTATTTGTATGCAGAGATATGTCATATTTATATATATTGACCACAAATTATTAATGTATATATTCCCTCAAAAAGAGAAGAACATTTTACAAAGAAGTTGGTTTGAGCTAATTAATGATTATGACTACACAATATATTACCACCCCTTAAAAATGTCGAATGTGGCATATTCTTTGAGACAAAAATATCATGCTAGCTTAATTATGATAATGATTACAAAATATATATTATTTATATATTTTTATGGGATGGGTATGGAAATCATAATTTAAGGGGAGATATCTTTTCTAGAACAAATGAATTTATAACAATCTATCCAAAAGTTGATTAATTGAGAAAAATGTAAGAAATAGTGCTATAAATTATTGAGAGGAATGTTCTTGAGTTCAACTTTGATAGTGATGGAATGATATGTCTCATGAACAGTGTATATGTTACTTCAGTGATATATTTTGAGAAGGATATTATGGATGAGATCATAGTTCATCATTATTTACTAATCCTGGAAGTATGAATATATATAGATATTGGAAATAGTATTTAATATTGATTGTCATGATGAGATTTATTTCATAATAAATTTATCAATGATTAGGTATATAAAAAAATAAGGAAGATTGAAATAATTCTACGTGTATGTGGAAACCATTACCCATACTAGAATGGAAATGGGAAAATATCTCTATGTATATTGTCGTCAAACTCCCTAAAACATCTAATAGGTATAATGTTATATGGGTTATAATTAGTATCCTTATGAATTCACCACACTTGATGGAAATTATATAATATTTCTCTTTTGATCATCTTACTCAGTTATACATTAAGGAACTTTTAAACTTTTATTGTATACCAATATCCATAATATTTTATCTGGAACTGAGATTTACCTCGATATTTTGGATAAGTATTCAGTAGTCTTTGCATATCGATTTTTATTTCACCACTTATTGTCATCCTAGAATAGATGTTTAATTTGATGGGAACATTAAAACTCTTGAGAAAATGTTAGTAACATTATATATGTATTTAAAAGTTTGTTGGGATCAACACCTTCATTTTGGGGAATTTTCATACAGTATTATCTTTCACTAAAATATTCAGATAGATCATGAGGATGTCCTCTGTGGTAGGAATTTCAAAACAATTATTTATTGGAATTAAGTTACAGAAGTAAATATATTGTGACCTATTCTAGATGTGGAATTAAAATAGAATTTTATATCAATTAAACAACACATAATATTATCTCAGGGTTGATATAAGAGTTATGCTGAAAATCATTAGAAAGATCTAGAGTTTGAAGTTTGTGAAAAGGTATTCCAATCAATATCTCCCTGTATGAGGGTGATGATATTTGGAATAAAGGTAAATTTAATCAATTAATTATATCATTCCTCTGGAAATTCAAGATCGTATTAGGATAGTATCTTATTAGTTGTCACTTTTAAAAAAATCACTCTCATATTAAAGATGTGTCCAATGTATCTCTCCTAGGAAGGTACCAAGCTAATCCATAAAATGTGTGTAACTCAGAGTCCAAAATGATATTGAGTGGTATTTTATATGAAGAACAGGTGGTAGAAAGTATATATTTTAAAGATAACGTTCTCTGAAATTAGACGACTCACCTACTCAAGGTTTTTTTTGGAGAAACCACCAATTTGAGGAATCTATATGGGAACTACATGATTTGATGAGGTATATTTATCCTCATATTATTGCATCTAAATAATCAATTTTGTGGGAACAATTATTTTAGGTTGTAAAATTTAACACCATGAGATTAAAAAATATTTTTATCAAATTAAAGTTATTTTCTTCGATAACTTTCTTTACACACATCAATGTGTTTAGACGAACCACATAACATTATTAAAATGTTTATATATCATGGTTATTTACTAGCCATTTAAAATCTTAGTATGAATAATTCTAACTAAATTTTGATAAATAAAATTTTAACATATGTTCATTGGTTATCAATTAATAAAATAATTTTATGAAAATAACAAACATTTGAAATTAAATGAGTTTTTTTCTAAAATACTATCATTATGTGAGTAAAGGTGGTTTTCAATAGATCAAATATTCCAATTTCAGATGAATTACATTATTTAATTTAAATATAATACTTTTAATAAAAAAATTAATATTCATAAAATATTTTTTGAGGCCCGGAAGAAGAATAAATCTAGTTTTAAACTTAAAATATTTTTTTAAGAATAGTTTTCATCAATTTCTATGTTATTATATTAAAATTAATTTCATTGATTTATAAAAATGGATTTTGTTAAAATGGATTCCATATTTGGATTTCTGAGGTACAAATCTGGTAAATTTCCCCCCTATTTTCACATTATTAATAGTAACGGTGGAAAATTTTATCATCATAGTAAAGAGAAAATTATGTCAATCAAGATTAAAAATAAAAGAAAATGCCAAAATGTTTTCATATAAAAAACTATTGTATAAATTTTATTAGACCATTAAAACCTTATGGTTTATATTAAGTGGTTCAATGGACACTTTTCCATGAAAATGACATATATATTATTCAAATCGAAGAACTTTTCAAAATATAACTTTCTTTGTTTTTAATATTTCTAATATGTCCACAAAGTAGAAAACATTATTTATGAATGAATCTAATTAACCATCTTGAGATTAATTAAATTATTTTCATCATAATAGTTGGTTTATAAATTTAATTAATTATTTAATTAACATAAATTCTTATTCAACACTGATGTAATATTTCTTAAATTAAAAAAGCTGTAATAAATAATTTCCAAAAAAAATAAAAAAAAATATTATTTGAGTTTCTTAATATATAACATGAATTTTTTAATATGATATTAAAAATTAATATTGTTTTAATGGATTATATTCCAATATAAAAATTCTATTTATTTCATTTAATTAAATTTAATTGGACAATTTCTAAATTGATAAAAATTATATTTAGTGAGAACAATATTTTATTAAATTACATAGATATCATAAAATATTTAAAATAAGACAAATGGAATATGATATGGTCTAATATATCATATTATTTCTTTTTATAGTTAGTTTGTAACCATTTTTTATTGATAATTATTCTATTTTAATTGAATATTTTGAAAAATTCCAAAAGTTCCCCTCACCTTGATTATAAATGGGTACCTCATCCCTTACATCATTACACAAATTTGATCCTTCTGGAACAACAAAACTATTCGGATTTATATTCCTAGTCTCCCATACCACATTATAGAGGTGAAATTATTCCAAAAATACCAAACCTAGATCCCATTATAGGAGATCTAAAGGATCCATCTTCAAGAAGACGTAATCACCATAACTGATCTCTATCTTTTCAAATAGTCTTACCTCTTATAAATATATTATATTTATTATAAAATTATTATTTCAATATCCTAAATATTCCTATGTTTTATTATTTAAATACACCATTATAAACAATATTTTACAAAAATTGTGAAGTGGAATTATTGCTCATGTGTACGTACCTCTTATAATCTCCACATAGTGATACATTTAATTTCTCATAAATATATTTTATGAATGGGTATTATGAAAAGTTTAATGCTTATATATGATATTAATGACATAATTTCATTTATATTGTTGTAATATAACATATAACCTCTTACCATCCAATATTTTTGGAAACGATTACTTTTCTCCTGTGTTTGTGTGTACTACCACATCCATGAAGTGCCATAATTGTTTTCTTTTATATTTTACTTGTGTGGTACTGATGATTAATTTGAAAAATATATATCACATATATTATTTTATAATGATATTTTAATGGTGAAATAATTTTCAAATTTCTTTTTTTCCATCCATTGAAAAATGCTAACAGTATTCAGGATCCTCTTATAGGAGAAATAAGTGACGAATAAGGCATATATGTCACAGATGTAAAAGTGAGATGAGAAATTGTTACCTTCTGCTTTACTTAAAATGAATGTGTTTTAAACTCATGTATAATTTTTATAATAATTTAATTAATTCATACCATAACCATATTCATATATGATTCTATTATTTCATTTTATCACTAGTTTGTTAATAATATTTCGTCACTACCCTTGTTTTAGGTGTTAAATGCTTAATTTTCATTTACATGTTTTGTCATGTCTCGGTTCTTGTGGATAGGATATAGATACCTCATTTAAATGATTATATTAATGTAATAAATATCATAAATAATAGTTTTATACATTTTAATTATAATTCTTTAATGTTGAATATTCAAAATGAGTCGCATAACCTTGGGGAGACAATAGTTCATATATACACACGAGTGACATTATCATTCCCTTAATGGTTGAAACATAAAGGAATTGGTTGGTATATTAAATTTTTATAATTAATATCATTTCATAAGTACCATATATATTTGATGTATCCAATATTAAAACCATCCTTGTAAAGTGGTGATGAAAAACAAATTACACCACTGTGCGGTGACGGTAAGTCGTATGTACACATATGCAGTGTTTTTATTTTTTTTAGGATGGATAAAAGGTTTTATATTATTGTTTCATAATAATAGTCATATATAATTATATATATTTATATGATAATTTACTTATTATTTTAGGATTTAAAAAACACAAGAAGTAGAAGTAGAAGTGGAATTAAACTCGAAAGAGTCGGTAAAGATGGTTAACTTTTCATAAAGAATCCTCATTTGGATTGCAACATAGGGATGCTAGGGATGGAACTTTTAGAAGAAAAAAACATAAAAAACATGGATAAAGAAGTTTGGAATATAAATTGGTTAATATTTTTTCAATCTATATGGATAAAAGTGTTTGTAATAAGTGAGGGAGCTGGCACCCTTTTATAATTTAGGTGAGGGGTACTTTCAGAATTTATCAAAATATTAATATATAATATGGATATTCAAAAATATGATGACTTTCAAATGGGAAACACATGAATTGGTAATGAAATTTTAGACCATATCATATCCCATTTGTGATTATTTATAATTTTTGTGCCTTTAAAATAATTTAATAAAATTTTAATTTCGTAAAATATCATTACTGTCAAATTTGATATTATTAATTACATTGACATTATCTATAACAAGATAATAATATAAATTAAGAAAAGTATTTTTAATAAATCAGTAATATGTTGTATTCAACTAAACAATTTGTGGGTAACCTTAAATAGCTCAAATTATAATTATTTTAATGTTTTATGTAATTTATTTAATATTTCCTTTAATTGAATAATTATTGCATCGCCACTGTGTATGAATTTATGGTAGTTATTTCTTTACTAATAAATAAAAGAATATAATGTAGATAATTATTTTATATTCTAAAAATTATATTTATAGTTGACTATATAATTTTGATAACACCATATTTCAAATATTATACTAATTGAAAACAGGGGTATGAGATGTTTTACTTTTAATTAAATATAATACTATGAGGGTCATAATCATTTCCTATGACCCAAAACGGTAAACAATAAGATACAAGAATGATTATAGAAAACATTTTCTCTTCAAATAAAATTTTTTCATATGATTTTTTAGTTTATTGGTCTTTAATAGTTTAATTAAAATCATTCCATTGATTTTTTTTCTTTAATTAAATTATTATTACCTCATTTTTATAGAATCATTTATGGTAATTATTTCTTCCATAAAAATTAAAAATAAATTAAAATGACAAATAAATCATATTTTAGATTTCAAAATAATATATTTGATCGAACATATCTTTTGGATGATAATATATTTAAAATGATATACTTATTAAAAAGAATAGTGTGACAGGTTTAACTTTTCTTAAAATAAAGTTATATAAGGGACATAATTTTAACCAAGTGGATCTAGAGGGTTATAAATTAGATCCATGTATTTTTTCAAAACATAACCATTCTATAAAATTAGTACAAGTGTTAGAAAAATTTTCTAACCCTTATAATATTATTTTAATCCATAATTAAAAAATTTACTCTTAATTGTGGTCACAAATATTACTATGTTTACTATTCATATTTTCCCAATTTTAAAGTGAAATATTTAATAAATTTTAACCAAATTATTCTGAATATAGAAACCATTTCAAAAATTCAAAACACATAAGTTGAAGAATTTAATTTAAAATTAATGTAGTGAAATGTAATGAAAAATAGTTTTCATGAAAACATTATTTTTTTGCCTAAAAAAATACTTATTCCAAAATAATTTATAAGTATGATTAAAAAAAATTAAATAGCTTATATATAACTATTTTAATTTATGTTCCATTGAGATAATATAAAAATCACAGAGGGGATTTTAATATAAATTAGTTGACTATTTTATAATAAACTGTATTTATTACTATTCATTAAAAAATAATTATTTTTTGAAAAATACAAAAAATTAAACATAAATTAAATTTTAAATTAATAATTTTAAAATAAATAATTTTTTTTTAATATAATTTAAAAACTGTAAAAAAATATTTTTAAAACAAATGCACCATTAAAAGTTGAAAAAACTGCCTTTAGTAAATTATATATGTTTATGCATAAAATTAGATTTGTTCGTATATTATTCAAATACAATCAATTAGATTAATGATAAATAATTTTATTAAATATATAATATATAAATTTCACAATGATGATAATATTATTCATTCCTAAAAATGTAATGTCTATGTTATAATGATCAAATAATAATATTCCTTTGGTCGCTTAACCTTGGTGTTGCATGAAATGTAAGCTATTGAAGATAATAAATTTACAAAGTAATGTACCATAAAATATTAGGGTGTTACATTCTCCCCTCCTTCAGTAAATTTAATCCTCACAATTTGAATTTTCACTTCAAAAAATGAAATTTTGATACTCGAAAATTCCATTGTGGTACAACCACATCGTAAATAGGGTAGATAAAAAAATTATCTTAATACGAGGAAAAGGGAAATGAGAAGTTCACCAAAAAATAGGAAATTGAACTGGATAACATCAGTGTAAAGTGAAAACATGGACATGGAATAGAAATGTAACTATCAAGTTCTGATGGAGTGTCATAAAAAACATGGTCATTAGAAATTTAACCATTACTAAAACATAAATTTATCATGGGTTAAAAGACCATTAATTTCTCAATAATAAAAGTAAATGGATAATATTTTTTCCATAATAATTTTCCTAGAAGATATGGATTATTTTACTATCCATATAAAAACTTTTTAAAATAATCCTACATTATTTTTTTTCATTTCACAATCAAAATCTAATCCTTTGGTTGTTATTAGATCTATCTACACTTAATTTATTAAACCAATAGATGGATATTCAATATAAGTATTTATGTCTGATGTAACTTTATCAAAATATCCACAACCATTCCTTATAACATTAAATATTTACAAAAAGAAAAAATATTAGCACATGTTATCAAATAGTATAAAGGATACTTTATCCTCGAACAATAATATCCAATGTTGAAATAAATCAATTCCATAATTATTTTATCTTAAGACTTATCAATAATATATTTCTCCAAATTCAAATATTTTTTTTATTGATTGTCGCTAAATTTACTAAATAAACATACCATTAGATTCTCCAAACAATATAGCGTACCACTATTTATTAAATACCAAATATATATAATCCCTGATAACCTTAAATATATATTTAGAACAAACTGGATTCAAAAAATACGATCTTAGGTTCTTGAATATATTCCTTAAATCCAAACATGTAGTAAACAAAAAAACATAGACCATAAAATAAATAACCACCTTCATGGTCACTGATAATATCCCTTGAACATATATTTTTCATTATTATATCAAAATCAAGCACATTTTATTGTTATATTCTATAAATAATTTTACTTACATAAGGATTTATTACTACCAAATCACTTTACTTTATTACTGGTATTATTCATCAAATGTTTCCAAATCTTTAAAGAATGAATACTTTTTTAAAATCCTTATAAATATTTAGTTTTTTAAAATAGTAATATCATTTATCATTTTACAACATAATTATTTAACCCAAATACATTATAACTTAAGCACTCCACTTTATTCCTTAACAATTAACTATGCTTCATCTTCTTATTAATCATTCGTTTTATATGTCATTTTTAGTCCCATAAACATCTGAAGTACAACTATTTCTCATATCACCTTACTGTTTCTCTTAATAATTTCCCCCCTTGGAAATATATTTTCATAATTCTCATACTTTCCACATTTAAAACATTCAACCATTAAAAACACCTTAGAGATAATATTATTCCCATATTTTTATTTTTCCTCAAAAATTACTAGATTTATATCCTTGTTTTCACTCACTATACAACTTCTTTTTTATCTAAGATATTCAGTTGGTTGTTTTTTTAACATTCGTATTATATATAAAACTTAATCCTCTTTTCTATATGATCTAAACCACCAGATCAGTCAGTGAACTCTATTTTTCTCTTTATTGGTGTGTTCGAGAGCTGGTGAAGGTTCATGTTATTTTAATCACATATAAAGTTAATTGATTAAGAGTAAACACAATATCCTTTACAGTAGTTATCATACCATTTTTTCCCAACTAGAAATTGACTATAAAATTTAATTTTAACCCAGTAACATATGTTTCCCACTATTGAATAAAACAAAAAAGAAATGGGTAAGCATCAAACTCCACTAATCAGGTTTATATAGTTTATTTAAATAATGCCTAAAGAATGACACATTCTTCTCAATATGTGAGTATATATGTTTATCATAGATTATACGTGGTCATTACAAAATCTATAGGATATTATTTTATATATATACTTATCCTAAAATTTATTCATTGGGTTATAATCATTGTTTTCCTAAATCTAGTTCCAAATGTTTCTATTAAACTCTCTCTGATACCAACATTAATGGCCCCAACCCAAATATCCTAGAGAATGGTTATTAATTTATTACATTAGCATAGATAATAGATTAAAATTCCAAGGACTTAAAATTTTAGCAGTTTTGGAATCTTATTTATATACATGGTACCCACTTTACATTGGAAAAACAAAATAAAACACAATACATAAAAAGCGATACAAATTTAAGTCCTTGAAAACTCATTCAATGATTTCAACTTCATAAGCTATGGAAAGTTAAAACATAAGAAAAGTGTGAGCTCATATCCACAGTAATATTTAGAAAAAACATAATCTATCTTAAATCAATAATGTATAATCAATATGGGAAGGTAAACAACTGAGCACACATTCCATCTAATCAATAAATTTATTATCATAATAAGATAAGGAATTGTCAATATAATAATGTAAATATTTGAAAAAAAACCATTTAATCAATAATTTGATCATGATTTGAATCCATAGATAATATCATTTGGAAAATATAATATATAATAATAACTAAAATCTTAATGAAGAAAATACTTAATTATTGGGAATCATGTTACTTAGGCACATAATACCTTTAAAGTCTATACCTTTCAAAAGACAGTTTAATCATTATGGGTAAATAATAATTAAATTTGGCCAACATATTTTTCTCATGAGACTAATGATGCATAAAGGATATTTTCAATATATGGCCTCTACCCGTTCATGCTTTTCCGAAGAATTCCACATATATAGAGTAATTGGTTTAATTTATGAATTCATATTCCTTATCAACATATATCCATATTGTGTAAAATATAAATATTTAACATTATTTCCTATATTAATTAAAAAAACATATATAAAAATGGTATACATATTATGAAATAATAAATTAAATATAAGTTTAACCCTATGGATAAAAATTTAGTTAAGGAATCACTTAACAATCTGAAATCATTCAAATCATATGCCTCATAAATGTAATAATTATCAAATAAAATATTGAATACCATGAAGAAAATGATACTCCTGATATTATATATCAATTTTCAGTATACATATACCTTACACAAGAAATAAGTGGTGAATAAAGAATATATCTCAATGAAGTAAAAGTTAGAAAAGAAATTGTTACATTGCGGTTTCCTTTAATTGAACATTCTTTAACCATAAGAATAAGGAATTAAAGAAATATATTAATTCATACCATAACCATATTCATATTTATAACATCATATATGATCCTATTATTTCATTTAATAACCTTTTTGTTAATAATATTTTGTCACTACCCTTATTTTGGGTGTTAACTACTTCATTTTCTTTTTCTTATTTTGTCATTTATGTCTCGGTTTCTGTGAATTAGATATAGATACAAAATTTAAAAACTAATGTTAAAGTTATACATATCATAATTAATAATTATATAATTTTTTAATTTTTACTTAATATTAAATATGGAAAATGAGCCACATCACTTCGTGGAGACAGTAGGTCATACGTATACATGAGCGATGGTATCATTCACTTAATAGTTAAAAAGGTCAAGATGTGGGTGGTATATTAATTTTATAGAATTAATATCATGTCACAAGTACCACATATATCCACTATAACCATCAATATATCCATCTTTTTAAATTTTTTATGAAAACAAATTACAATGCTATGTGGAGATGGTAAGCTGTACGTACTCATACGTGACAGTTTTATTTTTTATTGGATGGATAAAAGGTGTAATGTATTTGTTTTGTAATAATAATAACATATGTATATATATGATAAATTATTCATTAATTTAGTATGTAAAAAAAATTATGAGGATGTATAAGAGGAATTAAACATGGAAGAGTAAGTAAAGATGATTACTTTCTCTTAAAGCATCATCCATTCAATCTCCTCTTAGGGACACTAGAGTTGGACCTTTTTGGACCCCAAATCCTCTAAAACATGGATAATGATGTTGGGAAGATAAATGGTCAGGGTTTGGTAGAGCTATATTTCTCAATGTGTTGTGAATTAGTGAGGGATGTAGTTACCTTTTATAATTGTGATGAGGGGAACTTTAGGAATTTATAAAAATATTAAAATATAATAATGCTATTATAGTTCCAAACACTAAAAAATGGCCTATAAATTAATATTTAAGTTCATTTTATTCCAAATATTATGAAATTTGGAATTGTTTAATTTTTTTTGAATATAATTTAATAAAATATTAAGTCCATAAAATATCAATATCGTCAAATTTGATACTACGCATTACAATGATATTAAGAATATCAAGATAACAAGATATATTTGAACCAAGACATTTAAAACATCCCTAAAATTTCATATTATTCTATAAAATTATCGAATTATCTTAAATATCTCAAATTACATTAATTATAATATTTTTAATGGAATTAATTTGATTTTCCCATTAATTAAATAATCATTACATCTACGTTGTGTAAGAATTTTATGTAAATACTGAATTACTAAAAATTCAAAATAAATTACCAATATGTATATATCACGTTTATAGTCCAATATACTACATATAGTCTACTAAATATTCTATATAGTTCCTTATAAAAAATATTACACTTATTGAAAACAAGAGTTTGACATGTTTGATTTTTAGTTAAACAAAATACTATAAGGGTTATAATCACATTCAAATGAGCACAAATGCTCATAAATAAGAACCTTATATGATTCTGAACATGAAATAATCATTCAATTAAATTTATTAATGTTTTTTTGTAATATAATGGTCCTTAACATTTTAATTAAAATCATTTTATTGATTTTTCCATTTATTATATAATTATTGAATCATTGATGTGAAAGCCTTTAAGGTAATCTTTTCTTCTTTAAAAATTAAAAATAAATAACCATGATGAAGAGAAATATTTTAAAAAATAATAATATTTATGGTGGTAGATATCTAATGGTTAATCATATATTTAAAATATTTTACCTATTGAAAATAATAGTGGGACAAGTTTTACTTTTCATAAAATAAACTCTTATATGGGACATAATTTCAACGACTTGGATTCAAAGGGTCATAAATTCAACCCATGGATGGTTTCGGTCAAACCTTACTCAAAAAATATAATTAGTATAAGTGTTAGTTTAATTATTCTAACCCTTATCTTATTTATTTACCCTTAATTACCTGATTTACACATAATTGTGGTTAGAAAAATTACTAAGATTAATATTCATATTTTTCAAAAATAAAAAGAAACTATCTATTAAATTTTGAAATAATGATTCCAAATATTGAATTAAACTTTCAAAATTAAATAAAGGGCGCATCTAATTTAAATGTAATTCCATGAAACACAATGAAAAATAGTTTTCTTGGAAAATGTATTTTTAAACCCAAAAATATAATTATACCAAAATAATGTATACAAATGATTAAAATTAAATATATTCGATTATTTAGAACTAATTATTTCTTAATATCAATTTAGTTCAACTTAAAATCATAATGGTCTTTTTAATCTAATGAAATTGATAGTATTATAATAATTGGTATTTTTCACTATTCACACAAAACCCATTATTTTTAGAAAAATTACAAAAAATATACATAAGATATATTTTTAATCATTATTTTAAAAACTAATTTTATTTTTTAATGTAAACTTTATAAATTTTTGAAAACTCGGTTTAAAAAATGTGTTCCATTAAAAGGTGACAAAACTGACTTTGAAAAAAATATAACTTTTTTATGCTGAAAATTTGATTTGTTCTTATCTTATGCCAATCAAATATATTGTATAAATTTCAAAAAAATTATATAATATATATATTTCATAATTTTTTTAATACTATTCATTCTTTCAAATTTAAAGCTAAGTTATAATGATTACATAATAATAATTCATTGTTCATTTAAGATGTGGGTTGCATGCAATGTAAGCTTTCAATGAGATTAAACATAAAAAGAGAAATACTAAAAAATATTGCAGTGTTACATTTTAATCATTTCATCGTATTTACCTCTATGGTTAATCACCTTTTCCATTTAATTTCTTTAGCATTGTAACTATAGTATTAACTATTTTTACTCGTCCTTTTAAACAAAAATTAAGATGACCAAATTATATAATATAAATTTTTATAATAAAAACTATAGAATAAACCTTATAAAATTCAATTAAAATAATATTTATAATTTATTGGAAATTAAAATCATCAATCCTGATGAAAAGTGGTCTTCCGAAAATTGTATTTTTCAAGGCGAATAATATCATATATTAAATGAATGAATAACACAAATTATTATATAAAATTAAATTAAAAATGATAGAAATATGATATATGAATTTTATTTAAATAATTCCTCATTATTGGTTAATTTAAATAATAAAAATGGAGAAACATCAAGAAAATAAAAATAGATTTTAAAAAAATGTGACTTAAAGGCTAAAAATAAACCTATACTAAAATCCAGTGTAAAATCGATTTAAATGTAAATAAACTGATTATATTTAACTCAATATTTACTAGGATACATTTAAATAAAATGCAAATAACTATCACCCCTTTAAATAAATTAATATTTTTTTTAAAATGTATGTTTTATAAAAAACTTTATTTTTTAAAATTCACTAAAAAATCATCACCCATTTTTCAAAGTGTCACTTACCTTTGATCATGGATCTTCTTGCGGCAGTGGTTGCGGATTTGAATCCTATGTAGGATCCCTCTATTCACCCCTATGCTCCCTCCCCTGGCCCCGATGCTCATCCCTCGTTTCGGAATGCTCCCTACGGTTCGTCTGGAGGTCAACCCTGCTTTTTGGTGGTCTCTATTGGAAGGCCATGATCGTCATACATGGGCTCTCGGATCAGCCTGAAAGTCCCTCTTGCAGCATTTGAAGAGGCCTCGGCTTGCCTGCATCTCACCCTGATAGCCTGTTTTAGAGCAGCTAAGCCCTCTCTGGCAGCATTTCAGCATTTCATGGGATCCTAGGGTCTTTGACTTCTAGTTCATATATCCAAGGTCCACCGTCACTCTTTTAATATTGTTCTTCCAGCTTAAGATGATTTTATCTAGGTGTTGGGTAAGGCTACTCGTTCTTTGGTTCGATGTAGCTTCATTCTTTCCAAGTGGAATACAGATGCTCACCGTGGGAGAGAGACCCCCTTGATGTAGTGTGGATCACTCTTCTGTGGATCCCTCATCCCTTTCAAAATGAAGGCCTTCTGAAAGGAATTGGATACTCTCTAGGAAGCTACATGTGTTCGGATCTCCGTACCAAATGTTGTATGGAGGTTGCATTGGCCCGTATCTACGTGGAACTGGATCTCTCTCTACCAGTCCTCGATAAGATTGATCTTCAGGTGGAGGATTCTCTCTGCTAAAATTAGGACACATCTTACCCTATTTTCCTAAGTTTCTGTACCCATTTCCTCCTTCATGGTGACTCCTTGCAAGTGTGTCGGCGTTTTCAGCAGGGTGGTCATCGTCGACTGAATCTGATTGAAAAAACCTCTGGTGATTGGGTGGCCTCTACTGATGTGGCCCCTTTTGGCAGAAATTCATTGGTGGATCCAGCTCCTGGTGACATTTCGTTGGATTCCCAAGGGATCGCGGACCTAGTGCATCTGTATAATCCAAAGCATGAGGCAACCAATGTTCTTTGTAGGTACTTGGTTCCCTTTTTCCAGAGGGGTCTATCTCAGCATGATGGTACCCTCTTATACTCTATTATCCTTTTCTCTGGTATGCCTACTCTTCTCCCTTTCCACTCAAAGGATCTAGAGCTACCTCGATGTAGTCTTGGTCTGGCTGAACGGTCTTTGGAAATAGTCCCTTTGGGATTCTCTTTAGAGGGATCTTCTCCTCTCTCTGAATCTTATTGCTTCCCTGATCTTGTAGTGGGAGATGTCAAATGGAAGGATGATAGTCAGTCCTGGGTGACTCAATCCTTCCTGGGTATCAAGATTACAGTTCAATCCATGCTAAATGACTCTAGAATTCCTTCTATTGTGCCCAATCCTAACATCACAGGCGAGTGTTCTCGATCATAATCCACAAAACTAATGGGGCAAATGCCCTCACATTTTGATAAGGCCCTACAATCTAGGGTGATTCCCATATCCCTCTTCGCTGAATGACTTCTATGCTCATCTGTAAAGCCCTAGTTGTTGTCTCTCGCATTAAAAAGGTCTTTATGACCTCAGAGATTTCCAAACACAAGGTCTCTATCGTTGCCATTCTTGAGCATAAGCAACCATTTGGTAGAATAATTGAGTTCTCTAGGATAATTAACTTGCATGGTTTCATGCGTGTTGAACCAATTAACAAGCACATATGGATTTTTTGGAATTAGAGTTATTTTTTCGTTCTCTCCTTAGAGAGGGAGCAATTTATCATCGTGAAGGTTTCCCAAGGTCCTCACTCTTTTGTTTCCATTATCTATTATTGCTGTGATTCTCATCAAAGGGAAGCTCTATGGGAAGATATTAATGTTTTTTATCCTTGAAACATCCCTTGGTTTGTTTTGGGGGACTTCAAGGTCGTTGCAGATCCAAAGGAGAGAATGTATCTTGGGAATTTAAATAGGCAATAAATCCTTATTTTCTCCCTATTCATGGTGGGTTAGGGGATTATGGAACTTGGATTCCCTGATGACTATTTCTCGTGGTGTAACAACTAACATCGGATCCGAAGGTCAGTGAGTCTCTTAGATCGAGTCTTGGCTAATCTACATGCCTTCTCTATGTACCCTAATACTTGAGTGACGAATTTGTCACGTGGGATCTCAAATCACTCCACACACCTACTTTCTCTTTCTTCTGTGCAGGATAATCCCACTCTCTTTTTCTTTTATCCTCACTGGGAAAACCTTCCTAGTTATAATGAGTTGATGAGAGCCTCATGGAATGAGACTATCCATGGGAACACATGGTTATTCTTTCACTTCAAAATCCACCGACATAAATAAAAGTTGTTGGTGTGGTCGAAGGATAACCACCTACCTGATTGAGTTGTGGATCTGGCTATGCAGGATGTCGAATGTATTGAAAGGAAACTTGAAGAGGATTGGGATGAACGGCTGTTTGTGGTTTGTTCCACTATAAAGGAGGATTTTATGGGTATGATTCTGAGATAGGAAATGACAGGCAAGATATGATGTAAGAATAAAGTGGCATAAAGAGGGAGATAAGAACTTTGCGTACTTCCATGAATGTATTAAAGAAAGGAAAATGTGTGTATTTATGAGAATCGAGATAGAATATGGATCATTCACTGATGGTAGGGAGTCGATAGGGGAGTTGGCACACAATCATTTCCAAATCCCGCTTGCTAGCCCTTTTCATGCACTTCTCTCATGGGTACCCCAAGGATTCTCTTTGTTTGTTTGATGTTTTTCAATAATCATTCACTGCTCACAAACACACGGCCTTGATTTAAATTCCTTAAGAGAAAGAAAATTGTCATGACATCCTGAAAGTGCGACTGGTCTGGATAGATTCCCTAGATCATTTTACAGAGCATCGTGGGAGATAGTGAAAGGTGATCTCATTGATGATATTTAATATTTATTCCATGGCGGTCCGCTGCCTCGTGTTGTATGTGGTACCTCTATTATGATCATCCCCATGTATAGGAACCCCTATTCAATTGAGTACTTATGCATGATCATCATCTGTGATGTCTCCTACAAGATCCTCACCAGTATCCTGAATGCCCGGCTAGCCCGTCATCTTTCCAACTGTGTTTCATTGGAACAACAAAGTTTTTTGATGGGACATTCAATCCAGGGGCGATTTCTATGCCCTAGGAAATGATCAAAGATATTAACCTCAATGCTTGGGGCTCAAACATGGCAATCAAGCTTGATATGTGTAAGTATTATGATCGCGTTGAATGAGGCTTCATCAACAAGTTTCTTATAGGTATGGGTCTATCTATGTGGAATATCGATATTATTTTTCCACGTTTTAACTCATCCTGGAAGTCGATTACCTTCATGGGAAAATCCTTTTGATTCTTTAAGGCATCACAGGGTCTTCATCCGAGAGATCCCATCTCACTGACCAACCTTATAATTACCCCAGATGTTCTAATCCTCCTCCTCCATCAGAGTAGCAGTAGCGGTGGGATTTTTTCGTTACGTAGAAGAATGTGTCTTCTATTTGTGTCACAACTCATATTCACAGACGAGTCCATCTTCTTCATCAATGCGTCGAGCTTGTTAGTGAGGGGATTAAATAGGGTACTAGAGGCCTACTTCCATTGGAGCTAGCAATTCGTCAATAGAAATAAGAATAGCTTCTTCATATCCAATATTTTTTAGGAAATTGGATTCTTTTAGCGAGTAACTCTATTGGTATTCGAAAGTCTAACCTTCATATGTTTTATATCGGAGCTCCCCTATCTTCAAAAAACCTGTGGATCTGAGATGTTGATCCCCTTGTTAGCAGAGTAATAGAAAGGACACTCAACTGGAAAAATAGGTACTTGTCAGTCGGGGGTAGGATCATGCGGATTAACAGTTTTCTCCTCACTACCATGGTCTAGTATCATTCTTCCATTAAAGTCCCCAAGGGCATCATCATAAATCTGGATAGAGTTCTTGTATGTTTTATATGTCATCCATTGTTCAAGGGAGAATGAAATTAACTCTCTTGGTATAAAATGGTGAGTTTGTGTAATAAAGGGGGATTAATGTTCGCAATCTTTAGAATACAATTGAATGATTGCATGTAAAACTAGCATGGGATGTGCTAGAGTAGCATACATTGTGAGGATAGTCCATGCACACATGCTATGTTGAGGATTGGGATGCTCCTGCTGGACAACCCTCCGCTCATTGGAAAGTGATTTCTCTGTGGGTTACCTCAATCAAACCCCATATCCGATGGATCATTTGTGATAGTGATATCTTTTTATGGCATGAAAATTGGTGCGGTGAGCCCTTTATCTACCTGGGAATTCCACGTTACCGATGTCTCCTTTAAGGTGGCCAACCATTATCCTTCATTCATAAATGTAATTCTAGGAAAGAATAATTTGGAGGTTTTCCATCTCATTGAGCTCTCTATAGCCCATGATAAATGTGTGTTCACACTATCCTCATTGGGATCATTCTCCACCATAGACTATCATCGTATCCTTCCCCTACAGCCCAAAGGAGATGCATGAAATGAGGTACTATGGGAAAAAATCATCCCCACTGAATATAACTTTTTTATAGAGAATCTATAATATAGTGCTTCCCAGTGAGGAAAATGTTAGAAGATGTGGTGTGAGTATGGATTTTAAGTGCGTCTATTATAGGAGGAGGTAGGAGGAGACTTCAGTTCACCTTTTCTTCGAGAGAGAATGGGCACATGCATTGTAGAATTTTTTCAATGAGTTCACACCAGTCTCCATTCCAACCATGATAGAGGATCCCTTCACAATCTAATTGTTCCATGGCTTGGGTGATGCGGGATCAGAGAGAATGTTTCGTACTCTTATTCTGCATGTAGGATTTTGGTGTCTATGGAAATCATGGAATAATTAAATTCATAGTGGGGTGGCACTGTCCATTCGAGTGATCATTTATAGAAAAAAAGATCTACTTCTTGACATGGACACTGCTCTCAGCATCTGTAGGGAGGACCCTATTGTGCAATGACTCAACCTCAACCCCCAGGATATCCCTTCCCCTGCTAGCATTTTTACTAGGTAATGGGTAAGGTGGTATCCTCCTCCTTGGGGGTTGAAGATTAATATTGATGGTTCATGTGTTTCTGGAGTTATGAGTGGCGGGGGGACTATCTGTGATTATACCGGCTCGGTCATCCTGGCATTCTTTCTTCAGCTAAGGCATGGTACCTCGCTTTTGGCTGATGCCAAGACCATACTCACATGTCTCTCAGTTTTCCGATAGAGAGGATTGGATCTCATGGAAGTTGAAACTGACTCAATGGTGGTACGCAATGCTCTCCAAAGTCATAGATCTACTCATTGGTCAATTGAATATATTTCCCATAAGTGTTGTGATCTTCTCAGCACCCACACAAAAGTGTCCCATACATGGAGGTAAGGTAATAAGGTCGTGGAATGCTTGGCCTCACATGACATTCATTGATCGAAGAGCATGTTTGTTCTTAACTTTCAAAGTTTGTAGCCAACTGAAATTAACATCTCGAGAGGAGACGCTCTAGGTCTCCACTATTGTAGACCTCTGTAGTCTGTTTTCATTTCATATATCTATAGTCCTTGAAAACTATATTTTCTTTCTTCTTGAAAAAAAATTTATATGATGATGATGGTGATATTAATTTTATAAAATAACATTCCTAAATTTTCCCTTAACTATTTATAATTTTTTCACTCAAAAATAATTAAACATAATTTTTCAAGGAACCATATTTTTTATAGAAAAAAATATCTTTATTAAATGATAATTTATTATTTATAATTTATAAACAAATATATATAGAAAATTTATATTTATCTTATAATGAAATTAGTACTATTCATACCCTCCAATTTAATACATAGGATAAATTTTTCACATTTATATAATAATATTTTAATATTATATCATGGCTTGTTTAAACTCATTGTTGCATGTGGAATAGAGTACCTAACATAGTGATCTATTAGAATCATTGGGTATGACATTATAACCCCATATAATTAATTTATTCTTTTAAATTTGAAACTTTTCTCTATAATCAAGTGTTGGACATTCAAAAATTCCTTCATGGAAATCCCACATCTTAAAAAGAGTTAATAAAACGTTATATTAAAATGATGTAAAGGGATATAATAATTCCATCATATAACTAGGTTTACAAATATTAGAACATTGGTTATAATTTAAAACATGTATTTGATAACTAGAAACCATTTAGGCGATAACGTTATATGATTTTCTTAAAGATATAAGTGACCACCGATTTTTCAAAAATGAAAAAAAAATCAATTGAAAATAATTTTCTTAATGTTGAGGGATACTTTTACCATCGAGAATAACGACATAAGGGAATACAGTTATTTGAAAATTTTAATTTCACTCTTTAAGAAATTTTCCCTAAAATCTCATCTATTTCTCTAAACAATGAGTATTGAAGATGATTTTTTTTCTTTTATTGTATCACTAAAAGTTACTTCTAATGGATCACATAATTCAAAAAATTGATACAAAGATATACCTCTTTTCAATATTCATTAACCAATAATAGAAATTGTCTTCACAATATAATATAAATCCAAAAATCAATTAACCATTATATTAAACTCTATATAAAATCACAAACATATATTTTCCCATAAAACTACATCATATATAACCTCAACATTCAAGGATTTTAATTTTTTTCTTCCCAAATAACATTTCATTTTAAATAAAATGTTATATCTAAGGGTTACATGTCTCAAAAACAAATGAAACATTTCCCAAAATAACATTAATCACTTTACAATCCTAAAAATTGGAAAATATTTAATCATAAATTCTGTTTTTTAAAAAATAGACTTAATATTTATCCATCGAATCGTTAAAGTAACAACAATGTCATAATAATCAGAACATTCTATAGGCTAGTGGTAGGCATCTCACACTTGTCACCCTCTGATTATGCGTTCAAGTCCCTCATCCATTCCAGAAATGATGAGTTTTAAGCAAGGATATAGGTTTTCCTTTTTATAAAAATATATTAATATAATTCCATTAACATTCCAAATATATGATAAACATCCTAAAAATAACATGAATCATAAAATATATTTGTAACCACTAAGTTTATCTATATAGATTATTTTTTCAACAAAATCAAATATTCATAATTTAATATTATCACCATAACATAAATGATAATAGAACCCCCAAATTCTACAATTATAATTAAAAAAATATCCACAAAATATAATGTAAGTCTTCATCAAATAATTTTTTTACTAAAATACATACTAAATAAAAGGGTTATATTATAATAATTGACCCCATAAACACACTTGATCATCTTATACATCCATAACATAAAACCTAAAAGGGGTATATATGGATTTAAACTTATGATCAACCTTAGAATTTTCAATCCAAATACAAATTAGGTATATACTAGGACATCCATGATTAAAATTTATTCAATGCCTTAATGTTGGTTTAAAAAGAGTCTTTGAATTTCAAAAACATATCCCAATGGACTGTCAAACTCGATGTGCAACAAAGATCATTATAATGCACTAGGTTAATATTGGGTCTAACTCAATAAAACATTTATAGATTTTTTACTCTAGTTACAATTATTCTAAAGCTACATCCACTTGTGATATCTAGAAAGGGATGTAATTTACTGATGACCACTCTCTATATCATTTCCATAATTCTAGGATAATTTCCAATACTTAATTTTATACATGTAATTATTCGTAGAGATCTCACTAAAGTTTTACCATCCTAGTTTATAAATGTTAACTAAACCTTTTCTATAATACCAAATATAGAGACTATATCCTTTTACACATTTTATTACATGATTGTTAACATAAACAACTGTTAATTACAACCAGATGATCAGGATTCCAAGTGTCTTTGGAAGAATAGTTTCATAGTACATCAAAGAGAGGATAAAATAGAACTTCATTGTCATATTATCTATAATGAGCTCCTATATCCTTTCAAGATACTAAAACTCCCTATAATAACATTGGTAATACGTAGAGAAGAGGGGTTATCTAAGAATACAAGTAATGAAATAATCATGATAATAAAGCCTGACTACTAGGAAAAAGGTACAACATGATACCATAAAATATAAGGATAATGAGTGAATCCCATGGGATCATAACAAAAATAAAAAATCATAATAAGATCATGGAATCAAAGGAAATAACGTAGAAACAAATAACATGAAATAAACATGTGTCAAGACTAACTTCCTAGACAATATCACATGGTGCATAAAGTCCCATAATGGATTAGGTTTACTCCCTAATCCTATAAATGACACCTCATGAGAGTAAAGATTTACCCAATGTGTTGGAGAACTATATGAGCACACCTATAATAACATGTACATGATTATCTATACCAAAAAATTGAAATAAATCATAAGGCCCAAACATGAGAATTTCACATGGAATGAAAATTGGTTTCTTAATCGTGTCTAATATCATAATCATAAGAAATTTCAAAATGAAGGCATTTGAGAGATGACCAAAAGGAATATATTACCATGTAAAATAAATTAAAAAAAATCTAGGTATATATGTGATATACATATATACCTTGTTTAGATGCAATATGTCACATAAAAGGTTGTATTTTTTTTACAAAAATTTCTTTAAAATATTAAATGGAATATTTCATGAGAAAAAACATTACTCGTTGAAATCACATCATTTAAATTTGAAAACATATGATGTATTATAGGAAACCACTTTATTAAAAATAAAAGTGGAAACATATAAATGAATATTTAAATAATTTATTTTTTATGATTTATGGTAATTCCCTATAGGTCGTATTAGACAAAAAACATTTCATTCAAACTGTTGTGAAAATGTTAAAAAGTCCCACATTTAGAAAATGATAAGAAAATTATGTTAAAATAATTTCATAAAAATACCCAAAATGGGTGTAAAATAATTAAAAAAATCATTCGGATAATGTTAAAACATTCTTGATTTTTTTAGAAAACATTAATATAGAAGAAAAAAAATTATCGATGGAATAAATTATGTAGGGTTTATTAAAAACAATTCCAAAAAAATTTAAGTGAAAAAGATAGGTAACGAGTAATATTACATGAAAATTTCATGAATAAACATTTTAGGGGATAATTAAATGGTTTTATAATACTACTATCAAATAATTTCCTACAAATTAAATTTAATAATAAACAATCATGATTGAAATGAGATTAAAACATAAACCTGTACTTCTTTGTTATCTTTTGAATCATAACTCACATGAATAAAGAAAATAAATTTTACCATAATTGTTTTTTAATTTTAAAGGATTCATAATATAATATATAAAGGGGTATTATATATTCCCATTTCAGTAAATTATGTTAAAAAATTACATGTGTATCAAAGAAGGATGTTTTGAGTTGAAACTCTTACCTATAATCCAAACTTTTCCAGGTTTGTATTTTATCTCTTGTATAATTAGCATATATCAATTTTCTATTTTTTATGGAAATTTTTTAAGATTAATTATTTATTCATAAACCATTTAAATCATTTTTAATGAAATATTTAATTACTTAATCAGTTATGTCTGTATTGTATGTTTGGAGGACACTTGGTTCAAAATTTCAAAATGTCATCATTTTATTGATTGTGGCTAGAGGGTTCATTATTTCCACCATATATATATAAATAATCCTGAAATAATTATCATTTTTATACATAATATATATGTTTAAAACTAACCACGAACACATGTTTATATAAAAAAATTATTTTATAGTCATGGAGACGGTATGCCGTATGTACGCATTTGTAACCTTCTGATTTTTCAACAATCATGATGGTAAGAAGTTTAGTGTCATTTTATATTTCCATAATGATAATATTATCAGAAATATGATATTAATTTTATAAATACACTTACATATACCATCAATTTTATACGGTAATAAAAAATGAATCACATCACTTTGTGAGGCAGTATTCAACTATACACCCAAAAAATGTTTTCATTTTTTAATGGATGGTAAGGTAAAAAGGTGTATGATATTTCTCTTTTATAGAGTGATTAATATTCATGAATATCATATATAAACATTAAAATTTTATTCGTAATCAGTTTTGTGAGATAATGATAAAAAAATAAATTACATCCATATGTGTTGCAGTAGTCCGTCTTATACATGAATAATGGTTTCATTTATCATTTGATGGATTTTAAGAAAGATTTAGGTTACAAAATTAACATAAAAAATTGTTATATAGTATGTACTAAATTTTTTATATGAACATGATTAAGAAAAATTTTAAGGAAGTGTCAGAAGAAATAAAACAATGATTCTCAGTTAAGAATGATACCTCCTCCACAAACCACCTCTTCAGGATTATACTTAATGCCTATCAAAATTGTATTTATGATAAATACAAGGCCTATTTTTAGTATAAAAGGAAATAAGGTATGTATTTTGGAAGGCATTGGATTTAAAAAACTTATTTTTACGTGTGTAATGGATATGATAATTTGTTCTCTTGTAAGGGATGAAGAGTGACATTCTTCTAAAAAAATATAACTATTCAACAAAGGCAAGTCACTTTGAATACAAGTTCCTCTTATTTTTAAAAATAATGGATTTTAATATAGGAATGATTGAGACACCCCTATACCATTAATAATAAACATTTTTTGTTCATGTTATCCTCCTCACCTCTAATGTTACAAAATTTTACAATTTTAACTTTTTTACTACATAGCATATTTTTTATAGTTTTTAGTATTATTAATGAAAAAAATTAAGTTGAAAATATTTTATATTGAAAAATACAATTAATTCTATCATATATTTTTTTCTATCAAACTCAGTTCATATAATTTGAAAATTGAAAATAAAATTAAAAAACGTAAGTGTGAAGAAAGTTAGTTCTCTGAAAAAAGCATTTTTTCATGTAAAATATGATCTAATTTAAATTTTATGAATAAAAATCATCATTATAGGAATTTAAATTAAAAAATATAGTTCTATAGTCAATAAATTTCATTTAAATCATTCCTCATTAAGAGTATTGAAAAATAAAAATGGTGGAACATTATGAACATTAAAAGAGTTTTCATAAAAATGTGTTTGAAGCCAAAAAAATAAACTCATACAATCATGTAGTATAAATGGGATTTAAATTTCATTAATTAGATTATATTAAATAAATAATACTTATTTTACATTCAAATTAAATTAAAATAATATTGGAAATTTTTATTTACTTAATTTATAAAAAATAAATTACATTTATAAAAATATGTATTTTTCAATATTCGCTAACAAATAAATATTTTTCAAAATGTCCCAAAATTTATACCAAAGTAAATTTTAATACTCTGTTTAATTTAATAAAAATTATAAAATTTCTATAAATAAATTATAACATATGTTTTCAAAAATCATTCAAATTAATTTGGATGTAAACATATTTTTTGTTAGAAAAAGTATCTTAAAAGATGTGTTATTATTACGTATTTATCAATAATTTTTTATTTGAATTTTATTTATATTTCATAATGAAATTAGTACAATTAATAACCACAAATTTAATATCTAGGTTAGTTCAGTCACATTTATATAATAATATTTTAATATTATATTGGGGGTCATTTATAATCATTGTGGCAAATTGAATATGATATCGAACAAAGAGATATTTTAAACTCTCTAAGTGTTACATATATAGAGTAATATATTAATTATTTCTTCCCTGACTCCCAAGATGTGACTCAATATCATCATTCATATATTCAAATATGTTGTCATAGTAAAATATTTTGATTATTCATCAAGTTTTATTTTTAATATTAATGTGAAAAGACAAAAACAAATTCAATAACTTTGGATTTATGTGATATAAATTACATATAAATCATATGATTGAAATCATAAATGAAATTAATATTGTAATTATATAATTTTTTTCTTCCTCATAATCATAAACACATATGAGTGTTTATTTCTTTTTTTATCCTATTTTAATAACACTAGTTTGCAACTCTTGTTCATCATCCTTCATTTTGACAGACATCACCTACATTAACCCCCCCCCCCATGAATAAAAATTTATCGGCATGTTATAGAATTTTTATAAACTTTTTTATTCATGATATTTTTACCATGAAGGATTTTACTTTTATGAAAAATCATATCCTCTTTATTATCACTCAACTAACATGAATTTACATCACTTTAAATAATAAATAGTGTCCTACTTGTTTATTTCCCCTTTCTAAAGATTTTTTTATCCTTATTAATTATAATTAAATATATATTTTTATGAAATAAAACATCATTATTATTTTTAAAACTATTTATTCACAATTATCAGATTGTTCCTCATCTTGTTGGTAAAGAAAACACCGTTTAACTTTGTCTTATTTGAATTAGTTTTAGAGCATCCAATCCCTTTTAAATTAACTAATACATCATTTATGAATGTAATAACTCTTCCATAATACATTTATATTTATTTTAAGTTGTTTTCATTATATATAATCTTTGATGAGTCATCAAATTCAATTATCCAAGTATTTATACCTTTCTCTTCTTAATAAGTGAACTTGGCCACCATTTATTCTTTAAAAATCATCATATGAATATATTTCAAGTCTTTATAAGACACACCAAGATTTTAAAAGAATAAAATCATGTTTAATAGTGTATATGACATGAAACACTAAGAGTAGACAAAAATATATCACCATGACACCTTTTGATATATTTATTTTTTAATAAGTTTTATATCATCGATATATTTCAAAACATGCAATTTTGAGTTTAAAAGAAACACAATACTCTATTAAAATATTATTAAATCCTGATTGTTATAAACTAGTAATTTTATTTTAGGGTTTCAATAGAAACAAGTAAATTATTAAAATTATGTTTTTACACATGTATAAAATAAATTAAATGGATATTTATTTATAATAAATAAAATAAGAATTTGTTGAAAGAAAAACAATTGTTTTTAGAAAAAACTAAATTTCTTAATGTAATTTATAAAAAATTTATAAAAGTAATTTTAATATATATATATATATATTAAATATAAATTTCAAAATTATCCTTTAGAAAAATTTGGAGAATTTTATAAATACATTAATTTTTCTAAGAATTGTGAAATAATGATTTTTAATGAAAACTGCATTTTTGTTTAAATTATTTACAAAGTAAAATGATAATATAAATTGGAATTAAAGTAAAATTAGTTCAATAATATTACAAGTTAACTAATTTTGGTCATTAGAATCAATTTCCTATTGAATTATGATATAAAAGCATTTTAAACTTTTGAATGTTTTTCTATTGAAACCCCGTTTTTTTGTCATGTCTATGGGTTTTATTATAAATTGTATTCGAACATATATGCATATAGAATTTTGTGGAAACGAAATAATTATTTTGATTCAGAATAATTTATATTATCTAATAAATTAAACTTATTTTTTTTACCACATTTAATAGAGAAAATAAAAATATTGTATTACTTTTATTATGGGGGGAAATTTTTTTTTTATGGTTAAACTAAGAATATAAGGGTTAAAAGCGACCTAAATAATTTATAAAACCCATTTTATATACATATTTAGACCTTACCACCCCTATTAATCATTAATATAATTTTGGTATCCTTTTGGAATGTGAAACATGGAAGATGATTTATTCCTGAAAAACATCCATGTGTATCCTCTCCCCCATTTATAAAAGGTCACTACCTCCCTCCACTTATTCACAAGTATAAAGTACATTTTCTCACCAAAAACTATATAAATATATCCCCAAAATCCTTATCCACATTCTATAGCTATTTATCTTCTAAAAAAACCAACCCTAGGGTCCATAAGAGTATATCCAAAGGAGGTTTCTCTAAGAGAAGGAAGTTGTCTTAACAAACCTATTTTATTTTATTTCATCTTTTTTCACCGTCAATTGAGTCTTCAAACATACAATATAATAAAACCAAAATTTATCATATACTTTTATTTAAATAAGTTAATGGAATTATATTTATCCTTCACCTCCTACATAAAATGGGAAAAGAAATTTTTTATCTTGTGTATGGCGTACTTCCACAACATGAAGTGAGGTGACTCATTTTTCGTAAATACATCTCATGGTTTCATATAATTATTGATTTAATATATATATATATATAATTTATGATATTATTATACATATGAAATTTTATTTTCACATATTCATTCATAATATTCAAGTTGTTTAAAAATATAATAGGGTTGCTAATACGAACAATAGACTACAACCTCGCAAGGCGATGTGATTTGTTTTTCACATACAATTTAGATGGAAGGAAATAAAGATAAATATAATTAGTATATTTGATATATATTAAAGGTTATTTATTTTATAAAATTAATATAACATCCACTTCCTTAACTATCATGACCTGTCATGACGGGGCCCAAACTGCGACAACCCAAAGCCCACCTCTAATAAGCCAGGGGATGGAGACCACTGCTAAGTAGGAATGTCACACACATTTGAGTCATTAGCCTAATTTTCCTATCCATACACACACATATACAAGATCATAAAATGTTAAAATTTAAATCAATTGATAATCATGAATGCATATATTTAAAATCCCACCATTATATTATGAAAACAAAGTACTAGAACACAAAGGGGGAAAATACAAGCCCAACAAAAGAAGACAAAAAATCCAATCAATAAAATAGGATAAGAGTGTTGTAAATATAACCACTAGAATACGCCTCAGTATGCTTGGATCACTAATATCTATCATTTCCTAATTCCTCTATGACTCTATCAAATGGTTAGTCATATACAAAATACATGCCACTAGTGGGAAAATCCCATATAGGGATGAGCATAAAATTACCTAATAGGAAAATCACTAATCATATATAATCAAGAATAATATTCAACTCATAATAGGTATATATCAATGAAATAGATAACATGAATAGATATATATACTCTTAGTAGACACACATTCTAAATGTAAGATAAAAACTGTATTGTCAACAACGGATTCATGCATGAAGGATCCATATAATACTCATCTGGGATAACATACTCTTGAGTCAGATAAAACATATGGAGTCCATACAATATGTTGTGCTCATTGGGTATCTCCACAATATTTATAAGCTATAATTCATAAGAGAATGATATATAAATGGGGACCACACCCAAGGCCATGGGGTATACCAACAACACAATTCATATTAACCAGTTAAATAGTAGATCAATGCTTGTGTAGCATTTGTCATGAAAATACTAAGAACCCCACTTAGGGAAATGATAATGAATGTGGATCTCACTCAAAGACTCATGGAAATGTTCCCATAAATATATCCAATGTGGAAGTTCCTTAGATGGGATCCTCATCCTATTCATAGAACATGAATCCAAACAAACCCCTTGGGGAATGGATCGAGCGAATGTACCCAAAGGAAACATGTTGAAGATTTAGACGAAAATAGATCCAATACATTATTTAACAAGTAAATGTAATGTATTGTATGTATGCAGAAATTCCCTTCAGTACTAGGTACTACCTGTGTATCAATGTTTATGTGTTTTTATGTGTACTAATACACAATGTGTCAGAGACCATGTACTCTTGATAGCGTCTGTGTATATTTGATCATCTTTATGTCCAGTTGTCTGTGTCCTAATCTATGTACCTTATTCGTTAAATTTTGATCCTCTTGGAAAGGGCCACACACCATGTGACTGAATAACAGGGCGTGTGATACTTATCTCTATATGAAAACAACAACATTACACAAGGGGGTGTCTCACATGGGAGACAATATCAGATTACACAATGTGTAACCTAATATTTTCTATAATATAAAATATATTTTAAGCATTTTCATCCAATACTATAGTGCCTGATCTAGATTTGAATCATGCCAATAAGAAGGTAACTTGTCTGGGCAAGGATTTTTGTCACCGATCAGTGGAATCTAGCCATCTGATTCAAACGAGAATCAATTTTTTTCACACATCATCATCATTGCATTCCTAACTTGAAAAAATTGGCATTTTTAGACTAATATTTTTCCATATTCACCCTATTTATATCTCAATCCTATCGTTAATCCAAATCTTGATCCATGATAAAAATCTGTTGCACATAGAAATGGTTGTGCAATGATTTTTTTATTCATTATTTGTCGATGCACTAGCCAAAATGAATGTGTGTGATTAAAAAATGAAGAATGGTTGGAGAAATAAAAGAAATAGAAGAGTGTAATCAACCTCTTCTGTGTCTGGATTGGCCTCTATTCATTTCCATTAGAATGATATACAAAAATCTCAAAAAATAAATTCACCCAAATTCCATATAAATAAAATCGTTCCCACAATATGATCAATATATGAATAAATATGTCTGTAGATTTATTCAGGTTCAAAATAAGATAATAAAATGGGGATAAATCCACCTAAATCAATCATCATAGCTGGAGGTGGATCAATTGTTGATGAAAAAGTCATATGTATCATCCTCATTGGTAATATCCTTGAATTTCAATGGCATAACAATCCCCAATCTTGATCTAATCTGATGTCATCCACCAAGAATGATCTCCTCCAATGTTCTATCACAATTTGTAGCATTATGTGAAAACCCCTATTAATTTTTCATAGCATAATATTTATAAACCATTCTAGTTCATGGTGAATAAATTAAAAAATAGATAATTTATTTTATTTATATAATAATCCTCCCGCAACTATGCTAAACCCGAACATGTGATGTGATCCAAATTTAATTTTCTCCTATGGTAAAACCCACACTATAGAATCAATAGGGGAATTAGATTTCATATCTGAGCCTCGAATAATAATATATTAAATTATTATTGTAAAACATTTCGTGTGTTATATTTAGTATATTTAATATATTTCAAAAACAAATTTCAGGAAAAATGAGCCTCAGAATCTCACAATGTCACAATTCATATTTCTGAGAAAAATACTTATAGTATCCTAATGTAATACATGGAAAAATATATTTTTTACAATATCCACACCTTTGGGATATATATTTGGAAACTAAAAAACAAAAGGCTATAGAATGAAATATGTGTACTGAGCTTGTGTATGGATCTCTGGATTCCAGGTGTTGTACTAAAGATTCCCATGCTTCAACTAAACATGAACTAAATAAATCACTCATCCACAAAGGATTCACTCATATTGATACTCAATCTATACCAGGTACTCTACAAATTTATATTCTTCCTTGATTTTAAAATCTCCCAAGTCAATATGGTGTGATGGGTCCCACATATACCTCATCAGTTGTGACATGTTGAAGATTTCATGTACCTGGTCTAAATTTAATAGTATAGATAATAGGTAAGCCGCCCCTCCAAATATATATAGTATCTAGAAAGGGATATGAAATATCAAAGATATAATTCCCCCCTTACCATTTCATGGAAACCCACGTCGATGTGGGAACATCCGGAAAACTTGGTCTCTATACTCAAACATCAAAGACCTACATCATCAATCTAAATTGGACTTCTGGTGGATTTGTTCCGTACCCATCCTTATTTTTATTATCTACGCGTTCTTGGTAGTGGATCTGATAAACTATAATATCACATGTGTGGACTCTCCCTGATTATTCTAGCATAGTGGTGACTTTTAGGGTCACCAATACAAGGCCTCAAATAGTGCAATACTGATTGAATATTTTCGGTTGTTTATATACGAAAAATACTCCATGGGTCTATGATCCAACCAACTATATCGAAATACTATCATGTAATCTCACAACATGTCCTATATGACTAGAATTGTGCACTTAGTCTATTAGTCGGTTTGTGGGTGAAAACCCATGCTTTGATGTAACTATATTCCAAGGAATCTTGTAATCCCTTCCATAACTGAGATGTGAAGTGGGCACCATAGTTAAAATCTATTTTTTAGGGAAATCCATGGATTCAGAGTATCTTCTATATGTTAAGACATCCCAAGAACTCGACTAAACTCTACTCTATGATTTATTTGAATTGGGTTGATATGATGTTTTGATCTACAATCACCTAGATAGAATCATTTCTTATATAATTACATGGTTACACAATCATAAATTCATTAGATATATCATCCCACTTTCACTTTGTATCCTATAGGAGTTGATCTAAATCTGAGGGAACCTAATTTCCTACCTTTACTTATCGATAAGAAATGCATTTAGAGGAAAAATTTGCAACTCCCTTATTCATCCAAGTCCACCGAACCTGACACTAGAGGTTTTTGTAAATCATATCCACACCTTGATGTAACTCAAAGGAAGATGCTAAAAATACTATAGAGACTCCTCTAGAAAAATTAGGGGTAATTTATTCCACCATATAAATAGAACAACATTCTCTGCACCTTTAAAAAATCAATCAAGAGCATGTTGAGGGGATATCTGAGTACATAAGGTCTCATAGTCAGTATCCAGAAGTTGTGCATCCCTGACTTGCTATAAGAAATTATTTGTAAAAACATATAATAGAGGTAAAATAGTCCATCTCCATCGACAAGGGATAATTATAACAAGTTTCTTTTCTCTGACACCTCACTTAGTAATTGAAAAAAAGAACTCTTGTTGAGTTCATCTATAACAATGTTCCCATTGCATATAGTACATAAAATATAAAAGTCATACTTCTGGACGAACTCTAATAATTTTCTCATTCTTGTGTTAAAATAAGTTTTAGAGAAGATATAATTTAGACACTTGTAGTTAGAATAGACAATAAACTACTCTCTGGTCGGGTTGTGTCACCACATTTTCCTTGAGAAAAATACCATTTTTAACTCAAGATCGTAGATCACATTGTTTTTCTCATATAGTTTCAACTATTTTGAATCATAGGAAATCACCACCTACCACTTCATTAGAATACCTCAAATCCCATTCACATAGGTATAGCATAATACTACACACTCAAAACCCTCCTCCAAAAATATCATGATGGAATTTTTCACCAATCTCTTCTTAAACACATGGAAATATTTCTTACACATCATTGAACACATGAAAGGCATAAACTATCTGGTCCAATATATCAAGGGAGTAGATATATTGGAGATCCCAAGTAACCTATTCACTTCAATCATGCTCTTTGGTGGCTCCCACCATCACACTAACTCAACATTCCCTATGTCAACTACTACATCATCTTCCAAGATAACATGTCCCGGATGGTGGACCTATTTATTCTAGAACTATCACATTGAGATCATAACATAATAATTTTCCCTCAAATTATGTCCAGGACTATCCTCAAGTGTCTCATATGATCCTCATGGGATTCTGAGTACACTAATATATCATCAAAGTAGACTACCATAAACTGATCTAAGAAAGGATGAAAGATCATATTCATGAGTCCCATAAACACTTCTAATTCATTATTCACTCTATAGGGAATCACTAAGTAGTCATAGGTACTATAAATATATTAAAAATATATCGTCCATATATGCTCATCCTATACTCACATATGGTGATAGCTTGACATGAAGAAAATATTTGATAACTATTACACCCATATTAGCTGATCAAATAGTCCATAGGTCCTTGGTAGTATATACGTTTTCTTTATAGTAACCTTGTTAATGTGATTTTAATCTACAAACAACTTCAATCTCTTGACCACCTTCTTAGCGAACAATACTAGGGATGCCTGGGGTGAAACACTAGTGCTGGAAAGTCCCTTCTTCTACAAGTCTTTTTTGAGTCAATAAGGGTTCCTTATTACTTTCCTATTCCTTCACGTTTTGAAAATCACAAATACCCTATCTGAAGGAAAATTATATTTTCCATAATATTTTTCTTAATAAGGAAAATTTTCCTTTCCCAAGGAAATTTATCCTTACATGTTTTTCATTGTTCATATTTTAGTCTCTCTAAATCTAACTCGTTTTATTTCTAAGTGACAAATTTGGTTTCACATCTAAAACCTTGTAATTCTATAAGTACATGGATATAGCATATTCTGTTTTCAGGATCTGAATTCAGACTTCAAATCTCTGAAATTCAGATTCCGAATTCTATGAAATTCAGACTCTGAATTCACTGAAATTCAGACTCCGAATTGTCTGAAATTCAGGCTCTGAATTCCTTAATATTTAGACTCCGATTTCTTGAGAATTCTGGTTCCAAATTCCTTATAATTAAGCCTCCAAACTATTTAGAATTTAGCCTCTGAATTCCTTAGAATTTAGACTCCGAATTCCTTAGAATTCAGACTCTGAAGTCAATATAATTTTGATTCTGAATTCCTTGAAAAATAGAATCCGAATATCCTTGTAATATATACAATGTTTTCTTATTTTCTTAGCCTCTGAATTTTATTTTTCCATAGACTCCTCAAAAAAATTTGGTTGAGAAACCTTATTTTACATAGCCTTGTTATAGTTATAAAATGATGTCGGGCATTCTGTTTCTAACCAACCATATTTTGAGTGACATGTGTATAGGTCCCTCCGAAATTCAAGGAAAAATATGACATTTGGAGGAGGTAATCAACCGTTGGAAATGAGACTATAAATAGGATCTCATTTGAACGTTATCGCAACATATTGACTATTCTACAACTCTAGATATTACATTTTGCTGAAGTGATTTCTAGAGAGAGAATCTCATGATTTATGCTTACTGAACATCTTATTCAGATTGCGTGCGACTCCGATTGTTTTTGTGTACAATCGAGGTCTTCTGGGGATAGAAATACAGAGGTTCCAACTACCATAATGTTCAAGGACTTCCTTGATAAGAAATATAGTGGTGCCGAGTACCTTGAAGTTCAAGGGCTTGCAGGGATAGAAAGACAGACTCCGATATTCCTATCGAGGGCTTACACTGGTGTGGGTAAGACAGACTTTCTTGAAAGTACAAATCACGGGACCTTTATCCATGGTTGTTGGATACCCTAATCTCTGGGTTAGAAGATTTCATACTTGTAACTTGTGTTGTTTCATGTTTTTTTTCCACTGCATTTTGATTAATAATGAAGGTATAACTATCTTATACTTTCTTGTACTTGTGTACTCTTATTATTAAGATTCTATATGCTTTAAGGTAGAATCCTTGTCCTTGTAAACATTTGTTAAGTTTCATTTCCAAAACCATATTTCTGGAATCTAGAAAGTTTTTAGAACTAAGAGGTCTTTTGAATTTACCTCGTTTAACATTGTCAAACAAAAGGAAGGTTTATATCATTTTTAAAAGTTCTAAAGGAATTTTTTAAAGTATATAATTAACCCCCACCCTATTGTATATTGATAATATACATTCATCATTTCAATCCTACAATTGGTATCAAAGAAAGTCTATGAAATACCTATGTTCACATATAAGTTTTCTGGCATAAGTTTTCTTGGTTCTTTATTTTCCATGCATAGTATTTTTATCCTATTTTACAAAACTTTTATTACTAACAAGTTTTGGGGGAACGATATTTTCTTTGAGATGGCAGGAATGAATGTTGGTTCAATTGACAATCTTAATCCTACTAGACCACCTATATTTGATGGAAATTATTATGAATATTGGGGAGATTGTATGAAGACATTTTTTATTAACATTGGAGTGGAAAACTTTCTAATTCTTAGTAGAGATTACAAGATTCCTGATAAGGAAGTCAGAACATTTACTAATCAAGAAAAGTCATAATATCAACTAAACTACAAGGTAAACAATACTTTGTTGTGTTCCATGACCAGGAATATATATCGCTAGATTTATTCTTGGGAAGCTTCAAATTTTATTTGGAAGAAATTAGAGGTCACTCATTTTGGAACTTCCAAAGTTATTGAAACTAGAAACGCTATGCACATAGCTGAATATCATGCTTTTTTTATTTCCTTATAGAGAACCAGTGTGTAAGGTACAAAAACGGTTTATGACCATTGTTAATAATTTACAATCCATGGGTGAAGAAGGTATAGATGATGAGGAACTTGTGGACAAGATTATAGACATCATGCCTAATGAGTGGGAATCCAAGAGAACAACTATCAATGAAAATATGAAAGTCTCACATATTACACGTGATGAGATTTTTGGAACTCTTATTCAACATGAAACTAGAATGAAAAGAGATGCTGATCTAAATAAGAATAATAATGGAAATGGACGTGTTTCTTTTACAACTCATTCAAATCATAAGAAAGTCAGGACTCCTAAGAGAGTTAAAAGATCTAGATCTATGAAGATCACTGTTTTATCTGAATCATGTGAAAGTGAACATTATGAGAATGAAATAGATAATATTTCTCGGAGGACGAACAAGATAGTTGGGAAAAAAGACTTCTAGTATAGATACATGAAGAAAGAAATAAATGAAAAGAAAGAATCATAAGTTACTTGTTATGAATACAAGAGAGTCGGGCATATATGGCATGATTGTCCTATGCTTAAGAGAAAATATAGAATGGAAAATCATTCTGAGAGGAATAGAAAAAAGTAATACAAGGATAAATCTATGAATGTTTTGGAATCTAATGACACCTGGAGTGCTAGTGGTGGTGGATCTTATGAAGAATCCTCAGAGTATGCATCTTCTGGCTAGAAGAAACTTGGTTTTCTAGCCAAGCTACCTATTGAAAATCATTGCTTAATGGCTAAGGTAGACAATGATAAATCTATAAACAATGTATCCTTGAATACTAATTATAGTGATAGTAAATATTATGAATCCTCATATGAACAATCTTCTTCTAATGAATAGAATACTTTGCCTACTTATGAAGAAGTTTCTTGGTTTTCTAAACTCTTTGAGAGAAAAATTCTAAAGTCAAGAAAAAGTTTGATATGGAAAATTCTAGGATTTCACTTCTTACTAAGGAAATATCAAATCTTTCAAAAGATATTGATACGAAAACCCTTGATTTTGAATTTATTTCAAAAAACCTTGAGGAAGTTAATTCTGAGAAGGATAAACTTTCTAACAATCTAAAAAAAGTAATTTTTAAGAAAAATTCATTTGACACTAACTCTAGTAATAAAACTAATGTTTTTAGGATACAAACTTAGTTTTCAGAATAAATTCAGAAATATTTTCCTTGAAAAAATTGTTTGTCAATCTTTACCTTAGGTAAGGAAAACTTTGACAAGTTGTATTCCTAAATTCGACTTTTAAGGAATAATTTTGGATTTGGTTATCCTCATTCAAAAACAATTTTTAGTAAAAATTATGTTGTTCCTCAAAGTGATCCATTCTGCACTAAGTGTCAGTGTGGTGGGAATGGGGAAAAAAATTGTTCCTTAAACAAAACCCAGTCTTTAGGTTTTCATAAAGCCTATTTTTCAATGAAAACATGGATTCCTAAAATTTTGTTTTCTGATGTTTCCATATCCAATAAAGTTTGGGTTACGAAAGTATAACACTCTTATTTTCATGAAAATAAATATAGTACCAACCGTAATACATTGTACATGGATAATGGATGTTCCTGACATATGACTGGTAAAAAAACTTCTTTCAAAAGATTATCAAGATGAAAGGAGGAAAAGTATATTTCAGAGTTAATGCTCAGGGAGAAATTATTGTCATAGGTAACATTGTTCTTCTTGAAAAAACTTTGATTTCAAATGTTTTATTTGTTAAGGCTTCTATGAACAACCTTATTTTCATATGTCAATTATTTTTTGAAGGTTACCTTGTGAATTTTAGTAATGATAAGTGTTTAGTACAAAATTACATGGAAGAGTTTATTAATTCTTCCCATAGGCAAGAGAATGTTTACACACTAAACATATAAGACCTTAGGAGGCAAGATATACCTTGTGTTAGTGCAATGGAAGATCATTATTGGTTATGTAATAGAATATTAGGAAATTGTATCCTTAGTAAACTATGAAAACACTCTAAGAAAAGAGTTGTTAAGGATCTACTGAGATAGGATTTTATTCTTCAAAAGTTTTTGATCCTTGTCAATATGGAAAGAAACATAAATCAAGTCTTAAATCAATCATTAAATTCTCAAATACTGATGCATTATAGTTAGTGCATATTTATCTTTTTGGTTCTACACAAACTGGAAGAATTTGAGGATAATATTATTTATTTGTCTTAGTTGATGATTACACTAGATTTACATGGGGCTATTTTCTAGAAAATAAATATGAAGCTTTTTCTTATTTCAAAATTTTTAGAGCCCAAGTTAAAAATGAGAAAAACCTTCCATTGATAACTATTCATTGTGATCATGGAGGAGAATTTCAAAATTCTGATTTTAAAACATTTTGTAGTAGAAAAGGAATTACTCATAACCTCTCAACACCATGAACACCTCAACAAAATGGTGTTGTTGAAAGAATAAATAGAATTCTTCAATAGATAACAAGAAGCATGTTGAGTGAATATTCGGTAGCCAATCATTTTTGGGCTGAAGCTGTAAGTACTGCTTGCTATACTATAAATCATGTTTTGATTAGGCATTTTCTTAATAAAACTCCTTATAAGTTATGGAATGGTTGAAAACCAAGACATCACTACATCAAGGTTTTTGGTTGAAAGGTATTTATTCTGAATACAAAATATATTATACAAAAATTCACCCCAATATCTAATGATGGAATTTTCATAGTCTACTCTACAACTTCTAGGGCTTATAGATTATTCAATAAAAATATATGTACTATAGACGAAACAGTACATGTTAAATTTGATGAATTTGATTCTTTTGTTTTTTAGAAACCTCAACCTAGATCCTCGTATGTGTTTTCAAAAAATGATTTTCATCCCTTGATAGAAGATTCTTCTGATAAGGAAAAATTCGAAGAAATTTTTTCTGAAGCATTTACCCCAGAAGGCTTTTTACCATACATTAATGAATAGGTTTTAAAAACCCAAATCATTTGTTTCTTAAGAATCATCCAATTGATAGTATCATTGGTGATGTAAATCAACATGTAAGTACTAGATATTCCTTAAGAAATGATGTAGAACATCTAGATATTCATTCCCAATTAGAACCAAAAATCACTTATAAAGCTATAGGTGATGATGATTGGATAAAATCTATGCAAGATGAGCTAAACGAATTGGAAGGGAATAATGTTTGGAGCTTGGTTAAAATACATAAGGAAACTTCTGTCATTGGAGTAAAATGGTTCTATAGAAATAAGTCCGATGAAAATATACTCATAGTAAGAAATAAAGCTATATTGGTTGCTAAAGGCTCTAATCAACAAGAGAAATAGACTATGAACAAACCTATGCTCTAGTATCCAGACTTGAATCTATTTATATTTTACATGCCTTTTCAACATTATTTAATTTCAAACATTTTCCAATGGATGATAAATGTTCTTTCCTTAATAGTTATGTTCAAGAGGATGTTTTTGATGAACAACCTCCTTGTTTTCAAGATACAAAACATATTGGACATATTTTTAAACTTACCAAAGCTTTATATGGACTTAAACAAACCCCAATAGCCTGGTATGATAGAATTACATGATTTTTTCTTCAAAACAATTATGTTAAGGGAAATTATGTTCCAACCCTTTTTATAAATAAAGATAAGAAAAATGTTTTTATTGTTTAAATTTATTTTTATGACATTATATTTGGTTCAACTCAGCAATCTTTAATTGATTCCTTTACAGATCTAATGAAATCTGAGTTTGAAATGAGTATGATGAGTGACTTAAAATGTTTCTTTTGTTTTCTAATTTCTAAAAAACCAGAATTAATCTTTATATCCCAACATAAGTATATTAATTATCTTCATAAAAATTATGGATATGAAACACTAAGAGTATAAGTACTCACATTGGTACCTCAAATTCACTTGATCTTGATGAAGCTGGGAAACCAGTAGATCAAACATTCTCTAGAGGTATGATTGGAAGTCTACTTTACATGATAGCAAGTCGTCAAGAAATTATGTTTTCAGTATGCTTATATGAAAGATATCAATCCAATCCTAAGGAATCTTATTTAAAGGCTGTGAAATGTATTTTTCACTACTTAATGGGAACCATGGATCTTGACTCTTTTATACATCTAAAAATAATTTTGTTTTAAAAAGTTTTTCGGATGTTGACTTTGGTGGATGTAGAAGGGATATGAAAATAATATCCAGAACTTGTCATTTTTTAGGAGATTTATTAGTCTCTTGGTCATTAAAAAATAAACACTTAGTAGCACTTCCCACTACTGAAGCTGAATATATAACAGATGAAAGTTGTTGTGCTCAAGTATTATGGATGAAACACACACTCACACACTATGGTATGAGTTTTACCAAAACAAAAATATTGTGGGATAATACTAGTTCCAATTATTTAATTAAAAACCATATATGTAACTCTCATTCAAAACACATAGATATTAGGCATCACTTTCTTAGGGATCACACCCAAAGTGGAAATATCATTCTTAAATTTATCAGAACTCATGATCAACTTGCTGATATTTTCTAAAAATATTAACCAACCGATAGAGTTGAATATATTAAATAGAAGTTATGAATGATGAAAATTTGGTAATCTTCCATATTAATTTCTTGTCGAAAACTATCTCCTTATAGTAAAAAACATATTTTCATAGGGGGGGGGGGTAAATTTTCTTGTCAAGAAAAAAATTTTCGTAGATAAAATTTTTCAAAGTTAAAATTTTTGTATTCAAAATTTTCATGTTACAAATTTTCATAGTAAAACTTTTCGTAGACAAAATGTTTTTATTTAAAAATTTTCATAGTCAAAATTTTCATAGTTAAAATTTTCATAGTTCAAATTTTTTATAGTCAAAATTTGCTTAGTTATAATTTTCGTAGTTAAATTGTTCACACTCAGAATTTTTGTAGTCAAAATATTCATAGTAAAATTTATTCAGTCAAAATTTTTGTACTTAAAATTTCCGTAGTCAAAATTTTTTCGTAGTTATAATTTTTCGTAATAATAATTTCAAAATCTAAAGATATTCAAAAATAATTTTTCCTCATTAGGAATAGTCTTCTTGGAAATCCAAAAGGTATGTTTCCTTTTCTATTTTTTTGTAATCTTCTTTTACTTGTTGTAATTATCCTTTTTGTTTTCAAAATTTTCTGATTCACTTTTCCTTAAATCCAAATGATTATCTTAAAATGCCTCAAAAGATTAGAATCTATTAAAATCCTTCTTCAGCTATCATCTCAACCTTTAGATATTCTCAATGATGCTTTCAACCGTTGGATCAATCTAGGAAGTTGAATAGTCGCTTCAATTGCCTATATTAAGGAACCCCAATAGTCGTCCCACATCGAACCCCAAGCCTTCACGTGCTGATGACATGACTCCTTTTTTAAAGATGTTACAGATCTTTAAAGTTTCCTTACTTTCGAATGTCTGCTAAATCCTCTTCTCAAAATGAAATTTCCACTGTTATGAAAATATCTGAGTTTCAGATGAACTGATAAAGGTTATTCAATCCGATGTTTTATTCCAAGTATGATTCTATTGCTTTTAAGAATATCAAGATTAATAGTTGGAAGAGTGTATGTATATCAAAACCAAGAGCACGAGATACGGTGTATCCAGAATTGTTGGTTGAATTCATTGATATAGTTAGTTTTTTTAATGAATGAGGAAGAGATAAATTTTCTTTCATGAGCTATGGAATGACATTTACTTTTTCTTATAACATGGAAACAAATCTGATAGGTATTCATTATGAGGGAGAAGTAGATTTTTTCTCACACAAGCTACCTGATTTAATATGATATTTTGAAAAGGAAAAGGATCTAGCCTGTCTTGGTCTTTAAAGGTAAAGACTCCAAAAATTATTCATATCTCTCAAAATATTAAGATTCTTTAGTTATGGGTTCAAGGTTTTCTCATTTCGAGAAAAGGGGACAAGGATACTCTGAAGAAAAGTGATATGTATGCTTAGGATTTCTTGGTGAAACTAAGAAAGATACACCAGGTTAAGAATATCTTGGTTACGATTGAGAATATTAATAATGGAAATATGAAGTCTCATATTATCATGTATCTGACTATTCTTGCAATGATCATTGATCTTTGTCTTTAGTATTTCAAGATTACTTGCAGTTCTAATCCAATAAATTGTAAGGTGATGCTTTTGAGTGATGATACTCTAAGTAGTATGAAGAAGGGATTTAATAAAGAATCTAGATAATTTTATGATTTTTCAAATGTGGAAGTTGAAGCTCTATCAAAAAAGTTGGATCTGGTTGAAACTTCTAAGAAAGATTGAAGGAAGAGGAAGGTCAAGAAACCAGAAGAGAAAGAAAAAATCTCTCGTGGCTAAGGAAACCCAAAAAGTACCTCCAAAACCAAAGAATCAAAAGACTTGTCTTGATGAGGTTGTGGCTAAGTAGAGAGAAGATAATAAAAACAAGATGGAAGGGGAGCCTAAGTTTTTCTTGGACCCTTTTGAGGAAAAACATTGAAGGAAAAGGTTGTTGGGAATCTTGAAAAGGAAAAAAAAGATAAGAAGCAAAATAAGAAGATGTCAGAGGATGAGATAGTACAATCACTTCTCAAAGATGCTGAAAAAGAATCTGAAACATTTCCTGTACCGGAATCCTTTTTGAAAGATCAATTATTAGAGACTCCATAAAAGAAGTTAGTTATTCCAATATGACATCAAGAAGAAGAAATAGTGTAAGAAGAAGAAGTGGAAGAAGAAGAAGGATAAGGCAGTGATGATACCGAAGATTTAATAAAGCAAGTATAAGACTATCATGATAAGGGGTGTCCTTTTATGAAGTTATCAATCCGAACTTCATAAGCCAAGTCCAAAGAACGTGCTACCCCAAGAATGGATGAGAAGGGTGAGGAAGAAGAAAATAATTTGTCTTAAAATGAAAGCATAAATCATGATTTCATTCACCTAGGGGATGTTGTGGTAGGAGCAGAGAAGGAAGAAGATGATGGAGATAAAATTGTTCTGCTATTAGATTGTGAACATGAATCTCCTAATTAAGAAGAAGTCATTCTGAAAGATGATAAGGGAAAACAAGTGGTTGTTGATACACCTAGAAAAACTGTGGTAAAGATGAAAGAATTTGGTGGTTTATCATAATGAAAGGCTTCTAATATTGACAAAGAATCCTCACCAACTGATGTCTTGGATTCAGAATCATCTTCACTTGTCCAAGAATTTGTTGTTTAGTCATTGAAGTAGCTGGTTGGGACTATTCTAATATTCCCTAGTATAGAAGCAAGATGTCAGATGCTTCAGCATACGTTAAATCAAAAATCAGATTCAGTATCCATGGTGATGGATAAATGTGTCTATCTCGAGGCATTCATCAAGACCTTTCTCATTGGATACAAGGCTCATAAAAGATATTTCAAGAAGATGATGAGTTGGTCAAGGAATAAAATAGAAGAGATAAGAATCATTGATGAATTTCAAGATAGTGTCAAATATGCTTTTGACAACAAAGATGTGAAGACCAAGGATCTCACTAATTGTTTTGAGAAAAAGATATCTCTAGAACATACTTCATAGAAGAAAGAAGTTAAGGATTTGAATGGGAGGCTAAATTTTGTGGCCATGAATTAGAAGAGGGAATGGGATATCATAATTGAGATTGAAGAGATGTTTGCTAAGAAAGAAGATGTTCTGAAGGCCCAGGCGGAATCTCTTAAGGCTCAAGAAGAGAAAATTAAAGCCTTAGATAAGAAAATAGAAGATCAAGATTAGATGCTCATGCATGCAGAAGAGGATCACCAGGAGCTCAAGAAGTTAAAAACCATAGTGAAGAAGCTGATGCTGAAGTATAAGGAAGGATAATATTTCCCAAATCCGATTTTTTTAGTATTTCTCTCCTTGTATAAATTCTTTCAAATATAATAGTATTTAGTTTCTCTTTATATTTTTTGGTTGTTTAGTACTAATATTTTTGGTGCCAATTATCCTTTCTATTCCATTTATTTCTTTTTGAAAATTACAAAGGGGGAGAAAGAAATGTCAAAAAAGAATATTTAGTAAAGAAGAAATTTCTCTATGTTAAGGGGGGTTCATCTATGGGGGAGTTTTCATCATGAATATTTTCATATGAAATAAAATAAAAAAACTCATTCAGGAAATTCAGAATATGATCCTTAGGGTTTCCAATGACCAAGGGGGAGTTAGTCATATTCACTTTGATCCATAAGTAAAGGGAGATATGTTCTATTTTCATGTTCACAAAATTTCTAAGTCCTTATATTCGTTTTCGTAAGGATGCTTCTGTTTTCCAAAAATTGGGAGATTTTTGAGTCAATAAGGTTTCCTTATGACTTTTCCATTCCTTCATGTTTTGAAAATCACAAACACCCTATCTAAAGGAAAATATAATTTTCCCTAAGATTTTTCTATATAAAGAAAATTTTCCTTCCCCAAGGAAATTTATCCTTACCTGTTTATCGTTGTTCATATTTTAGTCTCTCTAAATATAACTCTTTTTATTCCTAAGTGATAAATTTGGTTTCACATCTCAAACTTCAGAATTCTATTAGAACTTAGATATAGAGTATTCTGTTTTTAGGGTTCAAATTCGGACTCCGAATTCTCAGAAATTTAGACTCTGAATTATATGAAATTCATACTATGGATTCTTTGAAATTCAGACTCCAAATTCACTGAAATTCAGGTTCAAAATACATTATAAATCCGACTCCAAATTCCATAGAATTCAGGTTCTGAATTCCGTAGAATTTAGACTCCGAATTCCATAAAATTTAGACTCCAGATTTTTCAAAATTTAGACTATGAATTCCTTAGAATTCAGAATCCGAATTCCGTAGAATTCAGACTCTGAATTCCTAATAATTCAGACTCTGAATTCCTAATAATTCAGACTCTGGATTCATTATAATTTAAAATCCAAATTCTCTAGAATTCAGACTCTGAATTCTGTAGAATTCATACTCCGAATTCCATTGAATTCCGACTTCAAAGTCTATATAATTCTAATTCTGAATTCCTTGAAAAGCAGAATCTGAATATCCTGGTAATAAAAACTTCAATTGTTTATTGGCTTAGACTCCGATTTTTATTTTTCCTTAGACTCTGAAAAATGAATTTGGTTGAGCAACCTTATTTTAATTACCATTGTTATTGTTATAAAATGATGTCGTGAATTCTGTTTCTAACCAACAATTTTTTGAGTGACACATGTGCATGTCCCTCCGAAATTCAAGGTAAAATATGACGATTGGAGGAGGGATCTGACCGTTGGAAATGTGCCAATAAATAGAAGATCATTTAAAAAAGCTCACAACATATTTAATATTCTCCAACTCTAGAGATTACATGATACTAATGTTATTTCTAGAGAGAGATACTCTAATGCTTTGTGCATACTGAACATTTTGTTCAGATTTCTTTGTGTGACTCTGATTGTTGATGTGTACAATCGAGGGCTTATAGGGATAGAAAGATAGAGGCGACGACTACCTTATAGTTGGAGAACATTCTTGATAAGGAAGACAGAGGTGCTGACTACATTGATTTTTGAGGGATTACATGGATAGCAAGATAGACTCTGATATTCCTTTCGTGGGCTTACCCCATTGTGTGTAAGACAGACTTTATTTAATGTATAAATCAAGGGACCTTTATCAAAGGTTGTTAGACACCCAACTATTTTGGTTAAAAGATTTCATACTTGTAACTTGTAATGTTTTTAGTTTGTTTTCCACTTCATTTTTATTAATAAGGAAAGTATAACTATTTTATAATGTATTGTACTTATGTACACTGATTAGTAAGATTTTATATGCTTTATGGTAGAATCTTTAACCTTGTAAACTTTTGTTAAGTTTTATTTCCAGAACCATATTTCCAGAATCTAACATGTTTATAGAACTAAGAGGTCTTGTGAATTTACCTTGTTTGACATTATTAAACAATAGGAAGGTTTATACTATATTTAAAATTCCAAAAGGAAAATTTTAAATTATACAATTTACCCCGCCTTTTTTATATTGAGCATCTATATTCATCATTTCGATCCTACATCCTTCAACTTCACCCTCAACTTTCAACGATCTATAGAAGTAATCTGATATATTGGTGCAGATATCATGGCTAATAATGTGTATTGATAAAGGATGAAGTCTATTTATCTGTAGGGTGATAAACATGGAACATCATTATGAAATATTTCCTCATTCTCCACCACCAATGTAGAAAAATGATAACTCAATGAATCTACTCCTCCAATTACCATACTAGAAATCTAGATTATAATTGGTTTCACTATATTGTGCATAAGTCTATCTAGCTTTATTTGGTTTTCCTTTTCAACAAAAAATGAAGACATCATCCAATCATTGTGGAGACACTACTTTTTACTCTTGAAGTAATCTATTTGGGTATAAAAAATGGTTAAAAAATCCACTGATATGATGACATTGTAAGGACTCATCACTACTAATAAGATATCCAAAAAGAAACTCTCACATCCTATAGTATAGTCACACCATCATCAAAATTTTGTGACCATTGAGTCACCTCTGGTTGGAGTCTCCTTACACAGGGGTTAGTCCAAAGGATCAACCCGAATCTCTTTGTCTTGAACTCGATAATTGGAAATAAGGAATTATTTTAATCTATGTCTATTAGTATAACATATATAGTATAAAAGACACAGATCATACCTCGTATATAATTGGAGCCTCCGAGTCAAAATCCTCGACTTCCAGAAGCTTCCCTCACCCATATACACTAGCTCCCTAATCCTAATAGGGATCACCAGGGTTGGTGGTGGTAACATTTCATAACATAATCCAATTCTAGTGGCTTTCTTAGCTCCTAATCTATATCTTAAACACATTTTCCTATGTGGCCCATCCACTATCTCTCTGGCAGTTTCACTGAGGGTCAGAAAATATCATCCAAGATGTCCTCATCCATCATAGGAATAACACAACCTTGCCTTGGTTTGACTAGATCGATAACAAGATACCTTAACTATAGAACCATGGTCCTAGAATCACTGACAGAAAAGTTTTCCCCATCTAGGTCCTTATGACTATCATTGGGTACCTTCCATTAATGTATCATCTCTTGTACGCCCACCATCGGCCCTAATTTTCAGAATCTTATCATCTAGGGAACTATCAACTACAAATAATTATATATCGCCCCTTCATAGGTAGGAATTCATAGATGTATCATACTAAGATGGTTGTCTTTATATATTTATTCATTGTAGGTATAAGCCTTAATGTATTGATCACGCACCATATCCATCGAGTATCGAGATAGGTTGGTGAAACTCGATGAATAATTATCCAAAGTTTTACCACCATAATGAATATTTAGAATCACGAGGATTCTCAAAATCCTCAACATATTTAGATAAAACACATATATGAAAAGTGTCTCGAACAATGACCATGGGAGGGTTTCTCATTGTATGACTCGACCACTACACCACACCATTGTCCCACATATAAATAGTTAATTCTCAACTCCAGGACTACCATCTTGTATGTTGGTGTCCTGACAAGATGGAAGACTTATGTAACCACCTCAATTCAATCCAAAACTAGTTAGGGTTTGGTCTCAGCTCGAAACCCAAGGGGTCTCTATGAATAATGATCATAAATTATTATCATCATACACTCCTCAAAGACTAGCAATAATGGTACAATATTCTTCTTGACATGTGGTGGTAAGACTTGTGAAAGACAAGGAGGTGACACCTATTAAACAGTTCCATGTATTGAATCCTCATTACTGAGTGGATCATCTTTATGATTCTGATGCTTAATCCTAGATGGAAAATATCATAGGGTAATCCTAAAATATAAAAAACATTCCCAGATCAGTGAGTATGCATATAGATACCTAACTCAATAATGTAAGGGAATTGAAAACTCATTCTTATATGATTCATGTACCAATAATTTCCCTACAACCAATTTCTATATGTTCAAATTCAAAAGGATTGTGATTAGTGTCCTTGTGTATGGATATTTTTGTTGTCAACCAAAACTCAAGTCAATATCTTGATATCCAAACATGGAAGACATAATATTATTTCCAAAAACCAATATCAAATACTTTGGTCGTAAGTTAGAACATAATCCTTTGATACCACTTTTCATGACCCAACCCAACAGGGTCAAAACCATGACTACCCCAACCCAACCTCCAATAGGCCTGAGGTTGGAGACTAGTGTCAAGTAGTTATATAAAAAACATAGGAGTATTTATCTTAATATACATTAAAAAACGCACATATATCAATGGCCATATAATACTAAAATGTAAATCAACTAATAATTGTGCATGCATACAACTAAAATCTCATCACCAGAGTACGAAAAAATGAACTTAAATGAAAGGGGATAAATTAAATCCCACTAAACTAAACATCAACAAGTATAGTCTGTAAATTATAAGAGGTCTGATGTAAATTCAACTACTTGAAAACACATAGTTCATCCTTTCTCACTAAGCCCCACCTAGTCATAGCCGCTATAACTCTACATCAAAGAAATGGTCATCTACAAAATACACGACACATGTGGGAAAATTCCATAGAGGGGTGAGCATAAAATACCCAATATGACTCCTTAAAATATGTGATAATATAGAATCAGTAATAATAGTCATATAATCATAGTTATATTTCAACATAACATACAATAAGAAAATCCATATAACAATAATCTATAAGAACACACTCTGTGATTTAGATAGAACTGATTCTTTCCATCTGTGATATTTTTATTTTCAGGTCTCGCCATAAAAAAACATGTTGTTTGTCTCAATAGAATCATATATAGATGTTGATCACACCAAATTCCATGGGGTATACCAACATCCCAATTTGGATTAACCTTCTTTGTAGTGGATCAATTATTATGTAGTGCTAGTTATAAAAATACAAAAAACCTCACCTATGGAAGTTATTATGATATAGTATCTCAATATAGGGCTCATGGAGGGATTCCCAAAACTCTATCCAATACTGATGTTCATTTAAGAAGATCTTCATCCTATGCATAGTACACTACTCTATAATAAACCCTCTGAGAATTTATCTACGGAATGTACCATAATGAAAATTTTTGAAGATGAAGAGGATAAAGTATCTAATACATTTTTTAAGGAGTACATGACATGTACTGGAAGTATACAACATGTCCCTTCTTCATAAGTTTTAACATGTGTGTCTCAGTTCATGCGTGTGTTGTTTCCCTAGAATACAACATGTACAAGATAGTGTACTCCTAACCGTGTCCATGTACATCTGGACGTGTCTCTGTCCATCAAGTCATTTCATTGTCCATGTACCCTCTTTGGTACACACCGAGCCTCTATGAAAGGTTCACATGGAGTTTAATTGAGTCACACGTTGTGTGATAAATATCTCTCTACCAAAACCCTAACACCACACAATGGGAGGGGGCCCCACACAATGAGTGATTTCATATGAAACATTGTTTAAACTAGTATTTTTTAAAATCTTAGATCATGTCCATGAATTTTCATCTAATCTTATAGCCTCTGATCTATTTTCCAATCATGTTTGTAAGCATGGAACACATCCAACTGAACATTTATATCATCGTTCACTATAATATGTTTGTCTGAATTTCATGGGAATCAATTTTGGTAACAAATAATAATTATTAGATTCCCAACTGGGAAGAATGATGATCATTATATTGATCTCCGTACATCATCACCATTATATAATAACGATATCATCGAAAATACAAACCTGGATCTCTAATAACAATACATTGGACCAAGAAACTTGTGCATAATGATTGTTTCTCTAATAATTGTTCAACAAATTTACAAAAAAATGTCTATAATTAATAACAATAAATTTTGGAATAATTAAATGAAATATAATTAATGAATTAACCACATATGTGTTCTGGTTTTCATCAATTCACTTTCATTAAAACGATGAATGAAGATACAATATTTATAAATTAATTTCTCAAATTCCCAAAAAAATCCATACCCAAAATAAGATGGAACATTGAATCAATCCATCTATCGATTTATTTGTATTAATCATAATATAGAAAAATGGGTATAAATCCACATTAAAAAAATATCCTACCTAAATATCAATTGATCTCTGATGATGGATGAATCGACATCATTGTCATTGGCAAGATCCTCAATTTTTGATGGCACAATGATCATTGATCATAATATGATTTGATTTACTCTACTAAGAATTCTCACCAACGTTATACCATAATTTAAAAGGTTATATAGATAAAAATATAAATATTACATAACATCATATCTATATACCAATCTAAGTCATTGTAAATAATTGATATAAAATATATAAATTTTTATTCATTTTATAATCCACCCGCTACTGCACTTAATCCGAACTTTTGAAGTGCTACAAGGTTAAGTCACTCTTAGGGTAAAACCCACACACTGAACTCAATTAAAGAAATAATAATCATAATAAAGTCCTCTTTTAATAATTTATTCAAAAATGTTTTGGAAAACTTGCATGCGTGATATTTAAAATATTTAATATATTTTAAAAACTAATTATAGGATCATCGGGCCTCAGAATCGCATGATGTCATAGTTTCATGTTCTGAAAATAGTATATATGAAATCCAAAATTATTACATGTATAATTAAATGTCATTAAATATTCCTTTAAATAGTTATGTTAATGATATTGTCACTGGTGCGTACGTATGACCAACCATCTCGATGAAAAGATTCAATTCATTTTTATTTTCCAATCTTCATGAATGATTCTAAAGATAAATATAATGATTTAAAATTGTATTCAAAACATTATTATCTTTATTAATATAATGTATCTATATCCTATAAATAATAAATGGAATATTCATGAAAAACACGCATTAGAAAATAAGAAAATTAATGCCTGAAACAATAAAATTAATTAAATTTTATTAAGAAAAGGGTGGTAAAATGATATAAGAAGCTTCTATATGACATTATAAATACCAATATCATTCTATTATAATTCAATAAAATTCTTAAAATCATTATTCATGATGTGAAATAACATTAAATGAAATGGATTTTAAAGGTAAGGTAATTCCCCTCAATTTCCCTTCATTTATGAATATTGAAATGTTATTCACCTAATGCATTTTATATGGTGTATTTATTTCCCAAATTTACATGTAATAAAATGTTTACTTAATAATTCTTTTTGTTTTAAGTTTTAATTTGATTTATTTCATCCATGTGGATTTTACTTAAAAGTTACCAAGTGGTAAATAATTTTATAATAAAATATCTTTTCATTAGGTTATATTACTTCTACATTGAATTTGATATTATAAGATTATGTGTGTAAATATTTTTGAATATATTATGTTTTATATCTACTTGTTTTATGTGGATTTAAATATTATGCAAATATTCATTTCATTAGTAAATTATCACATCAATTTTATGATAATTTTTAGGGTTTCTTGTTTCAATTTTACTTCTATGAGACATATGACATATTCACCACATATTCCTTTGTATGGTGTATATAAATCCCCTTATGATATGTTATATTTTTAATATTTATCTTTATGTTATCTAATGTTTAGTTTTAATTTGTTTCCTTTATGGGGCATATGATTCATAAGTTTCCAAAGTTTTATATTTTTATTTCACAATCTCATCATTATTTTGGAATTTCCTTGTTAAAGCCTCCTTTAGGGGAATTATTTTATATTTATAACATAAAATCATTCAATTTCATTATTATGTAGTTAATAAAGAAAATTTCCATGTAATAGTAACATTTTATACTATTTTTTACTTATAATTATTGAGAAATGTTTTTTATGAAATATATCTTTATTTCTCCCTTTGGTAAAAAATACTTTTTTCATTTAAAACCATTTTTTAAAATTTTTTAAAAAGGTTTTTTATAATATTAAAATGATTTAATAAATACATTTTTCCATTGTTTTACTTTATTTAAAAAATATAAATGAATCTTCATGTCATTTTCCAAACAATGCCATTTTGGCTTTTACTAAAAAAGTTTAAGGAGTATTATTTTAAAAATTAAATAATGAATATAATTTCAAGAAATCATTACAATAAATATTTTAAGTATTATATTATAAGTTTAAAATTTTAGTTTCCTGGAAATTTATTTTCAAACTATTTTTTGAACTTTTATTTTTAAAAATATTTTAAAATAAAAAAACATATTTTCTTTGATAATGTTTTAATGAAATTTTTACAGTATTTTAATTCATTAATGACATAAAAACCTTATCTTACATATGATACAATTTGGTTATTTCTTATTTATACCATCCTTGTTATTTATATGGATGGTTCATAATCAGTTTTCCAGGAAAGTACTGTAATTCCCTTTTTTGATTAATTTCATAATTATTAATATTCCCTTGAAATGTTCAGTTAGATTTTATCATTGGACAATAAATTTCCACAAAATATTCATATTATTCATCATGGTTGTACTTATTACATAAAACATATATCATTTAATTAAATTATTTTTTAATTTTAATTTTATATTATTGACTGAGGAAATTATTGTTAATTTGTATTCCTTATTCAATACATAATGTTTTTGATAAGGAATATTATTTATGAATTATATCCATTATTCAATATATAAGGAATGAATTTGATATAAAAAATGGGTGGGTCCTTTTATAGATAGCCCCAAAATGCATTAGTATTATCATGAGATGAATTAGTCGGATAGGCTTGGTGAAAAGGGTTTTTGGAGTATATTTACCAATCACTTTTAAACATCTACTTGAAAAGTCTTACTAGTTGAGATGTCATGATCCAGGAGATCATGATATCAAATAATTAAGAATTTTCTTCATTATTAATTTAGTTATAATAATCCATGAAACATTTTCCATGATATTATCACTTCATGCAATTATTTCTTAATTTATTCATTAAATGGCATGTGTATTCAGTAACTTACATTTCCATATTAATTAAGCCTTATTTATTTATTATAGTAAATTTATTTAAAAGTTATAATTTTATTGTTTATTTACCTTTACATATTTATTATTCCTTATCTATTCATGAGAGTATTATTATTTAAAAGGAACCTGTATTTAGTAATTTCCCTTTCCATGTTGATTTTTATTATTGATTCATGATAGTTCTTGATTTATGTAACTGTTACTGAGTATCTAAGATCACTATTATTTTCGTTTCGTTTCTCTAGAATCTAGGAAGAGTAATTTGAATGATATGTAAGGATATTGAATATGGATTTCTGATATTCTTAGAAAAACTGTATTTTTTTATTTTAATGTAATTCAAGACTCATGTATGTTTCTATTTTACCAAGACTACTATAAAATTTGGTCCTATAGGATATAATTCCTTGTATCTTATTCCAATGTTATAATGTATCCACTGGCTTCATTCTATAAGGTTTAAGGTCTTTAATACTGGCATTAGAGGAAGCATACTAGAAACCTTAGAAGCTATATTTTTGAAAACATAGATTATGGTGCATAACCCTATAATATAATTTGAGAATAAGTACATAAGAAATTCCTAATGTTTAGAAAATATATAGTCTATGAGGTTTATCTAGGAAAAACATCCTTATTTTGATACTATAGGTGGATGGAATTCTATAAATGTTATCCCTAAGGGTAATAACATAGAAACATTCATATTGGGATTGACTTTAGAATAACCTTGTATATGAAAATAGGCCTTACCACACCCATGTTTTGACATTCTTAGGGGATATGCTTAAGATAATTCATATTTTCTTAATAATCGATTCTGAATGGTTTTAATAGATGATGAGAATATATGACCTAGTTAAACCTAATGTGTCGTATATTGAAAATATTTTTTCATGATTTAGAAAATCAATATGTGATTCTTCATGATTATGTTATTTCCCACTATGATTTTTATTACTCACATTATTATTTTTGGTGTTATTAAAATTCTTAATCCCATTGGAATCATGTTAACATTGAATATAAAGGATAATGTGGTGATAATTAGAACCCAAATGGAACGATGACTGGAGTGAAAGATATTGTGATTATTAAAAATATTTTATCTAAAAATATTATTTACAGTTGATACCTTACCAACTATTGGACTCACCAAAGAAAAGAATAATGGAGTTCACTGAGAGATTGAGTGGTGGAAACCATGGTTGAAATAAGGATATATTTAATTCATTTTAGAAATATGGAAAGAGATGTCTCGGAAAGTTTCTTAATGGAATGTAAACATGTTTTATGTGTTGAAAATAATATAATAAAGAAATGAATTGCCAAGGAAAAATGATGGGTGTGATGGGAGGAAATAAATTTCATCATAGGGATCCATTGATAGTTTATTTTCATAAATGCAGGTAACCTAAGAATTATCTAATTCAATGACATCTTATAATGGTTGACCCCATGAAAAATGGTGGATGAATTTTGAAATAAAATGGTCAATGTATTTATATATTGGTATTCAAGAAGTATATTGTGGAAGTATTTTAGCCAATTATATTTTGTTTTTAAGAATCACAAAACATCTAATGACTGTGTTAAATTATAGAAACAAATATGTTTTAATTCACAGAAGTGTTAGGGATAACATCTGGGGTATATGTGTTTAATATTTATCATAATGTTAAAAGACATATAAAACCCTTTAAAGGATTTTTTAATGGGAGTATACCAATATTTAGGATATTTAGGGAGATATTTATGAAAATACAACCCATTGATTTAGTATATGATTCAGTGAAAAAGATATTTATGAATTAATTCCCTTACGTTTTGTGGGAATATGTTTACTAGAATTTTTACTTTTAGGTTTTATAGTATCTTTGATGTTCATTTAATTTTGTGTTATTACATTTTAAGAATGTTATAGAAATTAAATTAAAATTGTTTTAGAAAAATGGAAAATTTCATGTCAGGTGACAAAATGTCACATTAGGGAAGACCATAGGGTTTGAACCCATAGTCGAAGGGTGACAAGGGTATTATTAACACCACTGGACTTTATGTTGATTTTTATAATATATCATTTTTTATATAAAATATTTTACAGATAAATTTTAATGTTGAACTAGTGGTGTTACTATTGATTTTTATATATCAATGTATTACATTGGATTATGTTTTCATATCATATCTATTTTGGAAAAAATATTTAGAGACAAAATGAAATATTTTCACTCCCTTTGGGATTTTATGATATGTTAAATGTAAATTTTAGTGCTTTAGGAATAAAAAATTCATTCTTGGATATTCATTTCCTGGAGAAAGGGAGTAATTATAAATTGATCAAAGCACAATCTTAGGAAGAATCTATTCTTTTGAAATATAAATATATAATGTAAATATATTTCTTCTTCAATATATTCAATATGGTTATTTAATTACCAAAAAATTAAGAAAAAAGATCATTAAAAAATGTTTTTTTTAATAACTTCATATTCGATGAATCAAATTTTCGTTTGAATAATCATAGATTTATGGTTTTGTGGGTTTTAATTTCTGATAACTATTCAATTTCTTGTGATCAATGATCATTTTCACTCTCAAAAATCATTTATGCTTTTTATTTATGTCCATAGATTCACTTTACACTAATTATTACTTATTTATACACTTATTATGTGTAATTACTGATAAGCTTTGTATATCTCATTATCCATTATTAAGAGGAGTTTTTATTATCCCTTTTTAGATTATGGGTTTTTAAAAATTGTACTTTAAATATTCAAACCCTTGATAACTATGATCCATGATTAAATTATGAGGTTATAATTTTAGGGGGTAGAATGTGAGACCCTAATATTTTAAATTTAGAAAAATGGGTTTCATGATATATATGACATTAAAAAAGATTATATGAGAATATAACACCACATGACATTATGATATATTTATTTTTTTAGTAAATATAATCAATTAGATGTCATATAATGCATGCAACACTTTTTTTAAACTGACTGAAAATAAAATGTTTATTATTCAAAACACTTTTTAGGAATGACTGATAAACCAAGGGTACATACACCAAAGGAAATAATTGAACAATTACAAGACAATTTAAGAAAACCATATTTCGGATCCCTAATGAATTTCCAAGATATATTGCATACCTGACTATCTGGTTCATCCATTAAGAGATCTTGAAGTCAATAGGTCACGTTGTCCCAAGTATGAATGTACTCCTCAAGGTTGTTCTTCCATTTGATGAATCCCCTACTAAAATCAAGTATTTCCTGTGGATCCAGTTTTACTACTCCACATTTAGATCCAACATAAATGGCATCCCCATTACTCTAGTAGCTTCATATTTAGCAGCGTTAAGAAGTAAAACTTGTTCAATAGTTTCTTCATTCAAACTCAAAAGAAATTCTAAGGGTTTATCAAGAACATCGCTTTACATTTGATTGACGTTTAATTTCTTTGTTGAGCATGTCTTCATGGGTGGTGTAAAATATGAGTAATCTTTGTTCTCATTGCGAATTCCCCTCATGTTCCCATTATAGTTTGTGTTCCCCAGTGCCTACTGATCATATATAGTATGTATGTTATGATCGTTTTAAACCACATACATTGGATCTTCTTTAGCAGTCCCTCAAAAAAGTTGTTGGTCTCAGTATCAAAAAATTACCTTTTATGGTGTGGCTTGATTGAATCCATAGTAGCCTCAATCTATATTCCAATTTTGGGAACATCCCTTGACCAAACTGCCTCCACATGTGTTGCATCAATAAGAGTCCCATAAACTCACTCAAACTCCCATTGACGTCCATGCTAGTATTAAAAATAGAAGCTTTAGAAAATCCCTCACCTGAGGCCTCTCTTGCAGTACCATAACACAAAGCCGCTGCATCACCACAAATCATCAAAGAACCTAAATGAATCCCCACCCTTAGATCATGTTTCAACCTAAAAAAATGTCATAAATTTTTAGATCCTTAGGCATGTCCTTGACATGCTTCGACACTCCCTTAACTTCCTTGTGCAAGATCAGCGTCTCAACATCTTGGTTGTGAGAATGATCAGAGTCAGCCAACTAATAACCTGCAATTGTTCCACTATATTCCTCTACTAAAGGACTACAACCATCAAATAAAACCACTCCTAGAACCAAGCTTATCTACTTATAATGTAGGTACGAATCCTTCCACAACAGCTTCTCATTCATTAATACCTCCATACTATGCCCCAATTTATTGAACTCGGTGTAGAAACTACACCATTATTCAAAAACAAATGGATTCTTATAACGGAACACTTCACCTATAGCAACCCACAAGAAACCCACTAGGGGCTTCGACATATCAACTTCAATGCATATCCTAGGAGAAATCGGATGGCATATAACCCTAGTCCTATTATCTGAATAGAGATATTGACCAATGATATTTCCATGAATACAAATAATAGATGGGTTTTGAAACAGAATAGGGATTTATTTTAATCCTACCCATACCACCATTATAGGTGAGTCACGTTTCATATTGAAATATTATCTTCATCGGAACAGAAGAAAACTATAGTCATTGATGAAATGAGGTGCAGAAGACCATGATTATTTCAAATCTTCCTCAGAGGAAAACCTTGTCATGATGTGTCTTATGTTGAGAATCCCCTTTGTATCTTCCTCGTGTAGTCCCCAGTATCCAAAGATGAAGAGGTCAAATGCATCGATCGATGGATAGTGCCACACAAACCCCAATACTCTATTAAAATATAATTAAATAGTGACCATTATAATTTAGCCGTTAATTAGGAAGTTATGAATATTAATAACTAAATAATGAGAATTTTAGGATTTAAAAATTTATAAATTAAATTTATTTCATATATATTATTTATAAATAAAATGATAAATAGTTTAAAGGAAATGAAATGTTTTCTAAAAGATGTATTTATTTATAAAAATTAGTTTAGTGGGGCTTTTACAATAATGTTTAAAAATATTTTTTAACACTTTTAGAAAAAAATTGAAAAATAAACTTCCTTTTTAAAATTTACATTTCAAAACATTATAATTTTCTAAAAAAGGTTACTTTTTTGATGAATATGGAAAAATACTGACATTGAATGAAAACATCATTTTCATTTAAATTATTTACAATGTTAAATTATATAGTAATTTGTGTTTAAAGTACTATTTAATTAATTATATTAAAATTTAAATATTTAATTTCATTTAATTAATTTTTATATTGAATCTTAATATAAAAATGTTTTAAACTATTGAATGTTTTTCATTGGAAATACACTTTTTTGATGTGCTTATGGATTTAATTTTAAATTGGATTCACAAAATTATATAAATATAATTTCAAAAAATGTATTACATATTTGGAATCATAATTATTTATATTATCCGATAATATCAAATAAATTTTGACCATAATAAATAGTGAATAAAGTAAAACTTAATTACCACAGTTAAGATAAAAACAGGTTCACCATGGGGTTAAAATAAGAATACAATGACTAATAATTACCTAAAACATTTAAAAATAAATTTATAGAAATATTGGGACTTTATAACCCCTAAAAATATTTAATTACACATTTTGTATCCTTTTATAAGGTTGAAAATGTTCATAAACATTATTCCTTTAAAAAATTCCATGTATTTCCTCCCCCCCACATATAAAATCCCACTCTCTCCCTTCAATTTATCAAACCTATAAATACATTTTTATCAATTAAACTCTTCCAAAATCTATCCTCAACACAATTATTTTAATTCTAGATCCTTTGTTCATCCCAAAATACTAATCCTATGGTTTTTAAGAGGATATCTAAAGCTGGTTTTTTTAAGATTAGGTAATTGTCTTAACAAAGATCTTTCATTTTCATACATATTTTTTCACCATAAATAATGTATTAACACATAAAATATAATAAAATAATTCTATATCATACACTTATATGTTATTATGTTTATGTAACAATTCATATCAATATCCACCTCCATAAAATGAGAGACCAAATCATCGATCGTGTGTACGGTAGACTACCGCCTCGTGAACTGATGTAAATCAATTTCCGTCAATACATACCACTATTATATATAATGGTGAATTTAATTAATATATTTAATATTTATGATATTATTATAAAAATTTAATTATAATATCACATATAAATTCATACACTCCATTACTTTTAAAAATACAATGACGTCACATGTGTGTACAACGGACTACCGCCTTGCGATGTAATGCTATTCATTTTTCACAAATTATTTTCAAATAAATAAATAAGTTTAAATATAATTAATATATGTGATATAAATGACATTATATTTACTTTTTAAAATTTATATATCATCCACTTAATTACTGTTTCACTCGCTAAGGGAGTGATATCGTGGCCCATGCGTACAAATGGTGTATCATCTCTACTACATAACATGAATAATTTTTCATGTCCATACATTGATAATGATTATAAAATGTATATAATGAGTTCATATGATATTAATGACATTATTATATTTATGGATATGATTTATCCATAAAATATGCATAATAACTAGAACTTTCAAGACAAAACACGTATGAGAAAACAAGGAACTTAACACACAAAACAATAAAAACAATGAAATATTATTAACAAGAAGGTGGTAATTTTTTTAGGAATATAATATATAATATAATAAATATTCATACGGTTCCATTATTAATTAATAACATTATTAAAACAATGATACAATTCGTTAAATCATGTTCAACAAAAAGGAAGCGTAATGTAGGGGACTTCGTCTGAATTTCCCTTCATTAAGGAATATTAAAATGTTATGCACATAATTTATTTTATATGATGTATATTTTTACACTATGAAATTTAATATAATTATTAATTAATAATTCATGGTTTATTACATTTCTATTTTAAATATTTCATCCAAGGGTAGTTTACTTAACTGTTTCTAAGTTGTAAAGAATTTTGTAACTCAATTTCTTTTCATTGAGTTATCTTACTTCTTCAATGTCATTAAAGTTATAAAATTATTTCTGTAATGAATTTTTAATATATTATGTTCTATATAAAATTTATTATATAGATTTAAATTTTAAACACATAATTGATTCATTGGTTAATTCTAACTTCAACATCAAAATCTTTTTAACGGTTTCCCATCTCAATGTAACTTTTGTGAGACATACACTATATTCACAACATATTTATTTATTTGGTGTATATACTAACCATTTTGATATGTTATATCATGAATTTATTTATCTTTATATTATTGAACACTATATTTGATGTTATTTCATTATGGGTCATACAATACAAATTTTACATAAGGGGTTAGGGTTTACTTCACAATTTCATCATTATTTGATATTATTTTTATTTTAGTCTTAACTGGGTGAATTGGTTTATATTTATATGATAAAATAGATTTATTTTATTATAATACAGTTATTAATAATATTTTTTATTTAATTTTACAATTTCACTACATATTGATTCTAATAATTATAGACAAAATATTTTTAATAAATCCGGACATTATTTCATTCTTCAGTCGAAAATCATTTTTCATACAAAACCATGTTTTCATAGATGTTATTAATATTATCCAAATGATTTATTAAATAGATTTTATACCATGATTTACTATTTTCAATTTTTTTAAATGAATCTTTCTTTCTTCCCAAAAAAATCTCATTTGGATTTCACCAAAAATATGAATGAAATCTTTGTTTTAATTTGTATAGAATGTATGGAATGTATAGAATTTCCTTCACCATGACCAATCAATGTTTTAATGCTTACATTATAATATATAAATTTTATTTTTAAGGGAAATTATTTTCAAAATATTTTTTAAAATTTTATATTTTAAAATATTTTCAATATAAAAAATTATATTTTCCTCAATAATGTTTTTAATGACATTTTTATGTTATTTATATTCTTAAAAGACATAAACCCTTTTTTATAGTTATGATAAAATGGGTATCTGTTGTATTGATTCCATAATTATTATTTTTATGGATGATTTACCATCATTTTTACCCTAAAAAGTACTAAATTTCTATTCCTGATTAATTTTTTCAATCATTATTTTTACAATGTAATATTCACTTTCATGTTGTCATTTGAAATTATATTTCCCCATAAAATAAAAATTATTTATCATGGATTGAATTATTAATTAAACAATATATAATTTATATATATGGTATTTTACTTTTAATGTTATCTGTTGGATTGTTGATATTACATAAAATATGTATTCATTTTGTCAGGCATAAATTTGTTGATAAGGAATATTTTCCATGAATTAAATAAATAATTTGATATATGATGAATATATTGGATATAAAGATGTGGGTAGGGTCCAGTTAAAGATATACCTTCAATTCATTGGTATAATCTAGAAATGAATTGGTTGGATAGACTTAGTTAAATGAGTTTCTATTGTATACTTAACCATCAGTTTGAAATAGTATTGTAAAGGGTCTTCATAGAAAAGGTATCAAGATTCCTATGATTATGCTGTAAAATAATTAATAATTTCTTTAAGTAATAATTTATTTATTATTATCCATAATAGTTTTAAAATTATTTTTCTATGAATTAATTTAATTATCAATTTATTTATTAAATGTAATTTTTATTCGGTTATTTTCATTTCCATATTAATTACTACTTATCTATGAATGATATCCAAGTTATTTAAATGGAATGTGTGTTTAGTTATTTAACCTTATATATTTATTATTCCTTGCCTAATCATTATAGATAAATTATTTAAATTTCATGTGTGTTTAGTAATGTTCCTTGAAATTTTGATTATATGTATTGATTTGTGTTGGCTTATGCATTACACAACTCTTACTGAGCATCTGAGCCCACCCTTATTTTATTTATATTCCCAAGAATTGAAGAAATGTACTATGATTGATATAAGAGGATATTATTTAGGGAATAATTATATTCTCAAAAAAATTATTTTGTACTTTTTATAATGAAATGTAATTCAACATTCAAGTTTGTAAATAGTTTACCAAGACTACTAAACTATTCGGTCTATTGGGACGTGATTCCTTGTAGCTTATGCCTATGTAATAAAGTAACAACCTACTCTAGTCCACTATGGGCATGGTATTCTCACTTAATTACTTCTTAATTACTCTAGTGGTATTGTAAGGTATTGTTGGTGTCATTTCCAAATTGATCACACCTCTACAATTTTTTTAAAGAAATACAAATTATTATGTATCATTAAATCCTCTTAGGTTTGTTTTCATAGTGGTCTTATAGGAACATCATCTTGAAACACATCCACCCCTCAAAACTATTTAATATTATCTAATTAATTTACATATTGAATTTTTTAGGAGTAAACATACTCATTTTATTCATAGAATCAATGATATTAAAATAATCTTTTTAAATAGAATCTTCTTGATTAAAAATTTTGTTCACCAAAATATTCTCATTGATTTATCATTTAATTTTAGGTAATATAATTCCTTTTAACATTAACATGTATACAAGAATGATTATAAATTTTGACATTACCATTCTTTTAATCCTTAAACTATTTATTTTTCAATACCTAATTACCAATGAAATTTTATGCACTTCCACATGATGTTGTAATATGCGTTCCCCATTTTTTAGTGAAGTCGCCACCTTAATTCTATTATTATAACTACTAGTACAAAATTTATTGAATGTTTAATTTTCCAATATAATAGTTAATGAATGAATATGAAAATATAAGAAATTATTAATAGAATTAATAACTATTATATTTTTTTTAAGAATAAACAATTTTCATTAAAGGGTTTTGGAATTTATAACAAACATTTTCAATAGAAACCTGATTCATATCTATATAACACACATTATCATTCATATAATCCTAATTTTTTATAGAAATATCAATAGTCATATATCTTTCATCATGTATTAAATTGGGACAACCATATCTATGAGAAATCAATTTCTATCATGGAATGTTTCTTAGCATTATATTCATATAATTAATCATTAACATGCCATTCATATTCTTCAATGATTTATTTTTCCTTTAAATCTTCTTATTTTCTTCTCATTAAGAACAATTTATGGTTTATAATGAATTCATTTATTATCAATTGATTAGAAATGAAAATAAAAATAATTTAAAGGTAAAAATGATGTTTTTCTGAAAAACTAATTTTACTCATGCAATCTATTTTTATACTAATATGTTAAATTGATCAGTATTGGTAAATTATTTTAATGAAATATATATATTATATATTAAATGAAATGTTTTATAATTTTTCAAATACTTTTCTAGTCATGGAATATGAATAAATACAGTTTGTGAAAAAAAATTGTATTTTTCTTAAAAACAGTTTTTGTCGTGATTTGGACACATATTTTTAAATGAATTTCTTCCAATTATAGAAATTTAATCTTGAAAACGGGATTCGATAATTATAATAAATAAGTTCAAATTAGGTAAATAATACATTTTTGTCATTATGAAGAGTAATGGTGGAACAATGTATCACCTGGATAAAGTTTAAATCGGGTAATTATGGTAAAAAAACTAATGTGATAAGGATTTAAATTTTATATAATAATTTTATTTTGTCTCTTTCATTATTTGAGTTCATAAATTTCTATATTTTTCTCCAAAATATGGCTACTTTATTCTATTTTTTTGATATTGACCCATGTATTATTTTAAGTAATAAAAAATAAAAAATTCCACTCTCTTGACTTTAAACATAACATTAATGTTAACATAGGGACAATTTTAGGTATTGAATTAATATTAAAATATATTTTTGGAATGAGGATTTGATTTTCCGTAAGTTAATTTACTTTCATTTTTCGTTATTATATAATTATCTTAAATGCTTACGCAATTCCAATAAAGAATTTGCTACATTAACATAATAATAAAATGAATTACTTTAAAAATAATAAAATTAATAAATTGGAATAAAATATTATTTTACACAAATTTTTAGATAAATATTGTACATTAGGGATTTTTTAAATTTTTATGTTAGAATTTAATTGTTTTCATGGTGTATTTAAAATATTGTTAAATTAGTAGTTTCAAAAATTAGATTTATGATATTTTATGAAAATAACATTCTATTTCATTATTTATTGATAATAAATAACTTAAAATTATTAATTGGGATAATATTTGGTTTAATATTTCATTAATGTTTCATATATGGTCCATTTTGTATCATACATATAAAATTATACCCATTTATGATCAAAACATTTGTTACCATCGTTACGGTTTAAAATTGGTTAAAGAAGGGTTTAAACAAAAAGATAAGGTTTAAAATCTCACATAAACCTATCAAAATTATGTTTATTTATAATATTTAAACCATATTATACATTATCCTTCAATATATGTAAATTTTGAGTCTTTTTTCTTGAGAATAACTTAGTTATATAATAATTTATTTGTTATTTAGAGTTTTTCATTTCCCCCTTTATAAAAACACACTCTTTCCCTCTCTTATTTACATCAATTTGAGCAACCTAGATCAACCAATAAATATTAATTTATCTTATAAACATAATTATTCATGTTAAATAGGTGATTATATTCACTAAATACCAACAATAGGGTCATTAGGAGTGTATCTAAATTTGTTTTTTCAAAGAAGCAGCAATCACCATAACCAATCAGTTTATTTTTTACTTCTTCTTTTACCTAATTGAAATCAATGGTTTTTATCATAAAAAATAACTTCATTATCCTAAATAACACTAAAATGTTATTGTTATTATGAAACTACCATTATCTACTATCTTTTACATCAAATTAAAAATGATAACGTCACTCATGCGTACATGTGGACTACCACCTCTACAGATTGACGAGATTTATTTTTCATCTCTTATTTACATGGATGATAATAATTATATATTTAATAAATATATATGATATTAATTATGTAATAATTACTCTATCAAAAGTAATTTATATTTATTTTTTATTTTGTTCCATCTATTGAAAAGTGAAAGCGACGTTCATGCATACGTACAGTAGACATTCTCCATGAGTGATATAATTTGTTTTTCTCTCCCCACCATCAATTGATTAACATATATACATATATAAAAATAAAAATAATTATATTTATATAATGATTAAGTTTATCTAGTGTATTTAATGATGATTATTGTGCAAAGACCGAAAATATCGAACCAAAACATACATGGAAAATGATACACTTATTACCTGTAATAGTGACCTTAACATAAAATTATTTGAAAGATATATTTAAATAATATATGAAATGATATATAAGATTACACTTAAGAAATAAATTTATTGTAAATTTAAATTTAATATACATGAGGTTCTGATGCATATGAAGGAATTCAAGCATGATTTAAGGGTTCATTTCATAATCTCATCATTATTTGGGATTGTTTCTATTTAAGTATCCAGTGGAATTATTATTTTATATTTTTATCATAAAACTAATATATTTTTTTATACTTTCCATATTTGTATAAATTATAAAATTTGCATTCAATTTCCATTATTTATGTACCAAATCTATCTAATGAATGTTTCTAAGGAAAACCAATCTTGTGTTTTCTACTTCATTGGAAATCATTCTCTTCCATTTCCATAATTTCCTAAAAATATAAAAATGAATGAATTTAGATTTCTCTAATTATTTAATAAGGAAATTATTACCAATGTTTTAATTTTTTCAAATAAAATTAAATTAATATTCTTATCATTTTACAATCGAGAAACTATTTTAAGTTTTGGAAAAAGTGTGAAAGTAATATATTTAGCTTATATAACATGAATATAAATTACCACCACTATCAATGATCATTTATTTTTACCATAATTTTTTAGTTTAAAATTTTCATTTCAAATAATTTTTTTTTATTATTTGGGAAATTTTTATATTTTTATATAATTAATTTCAAAGTGAAAATATTTATTTTCAACAAGAAATTAACCAATGATGTTTAGAAAGTATTTTAATCATTGTCAAAAAACACTATTAAATATTAAGATTTAATAAGGTTATACTATAATGATATCATCAATGATATATCTAAGGATTGTTTATGATTATTATGACTTCAGAATGTATTGATATTTCATATGCAAGTTCTTCCAACTTGTCTTACTATTGATTATTAAGGAATATTTATTATGATTTTTTTGTTTATTCATATAAAGAATGAATTTAACATATTATGTTATGTGTGGGAAATTAAATGAAAAATTCATTCTATGAATCTATATTTCTCATGAGATAAACAATATTGGGTATTTGGTTGAGGCCTTTACCATTTATGTAAGATGTCTTGTAATGAGGTCTTGATGTTACGTTTCATATTTTCTACATTATGCATTCCATAATTAAGAAATTAGTTAATGATATCTATTTGATTATTAGAATAGTTATATATCCATGGATAAGTATCAATATCATGTTATTATTTATATTTCATTAATTTACATTCATTTATTCTTTCCATATTATTCATGTCTTATTGGATTCCACTGTATGCAAACCCTTACTATGAATCTGAGCTCACCCCTTTTATTATGTCTCATTTTTTTTCTTGATTCTAGGTAGTGTATTGTGATAGATTTGTAGGGATATTATTGGGGGGATTATTGGGGTTCTCAAAGGAAATAATATGTTTTATTTTATGCTTCCAAATGTATTGTGAAACTCATGTATGTACCTAGTTTCCAATATTGATAAAGTAATCAGTGATTTGGGATGTGATATCCTGTATTCATTACTGATCAGATAATGTAACTACTAAATCTAGGATATAAGGGTTAGGTTATTTACATCAGAATCTCATTTTAGGTTACACTTGTTAGATCAAGTTATACCAAAAATACACAAGATGGGGATGAATTGTGTATTTTACAATTTCGTCGTAGGATCGTGATCAGTCCTGTTAACATTATCAGAAATATTATTCCGTGTAAAGTAAATAGAAATGGAAACACAGTGTAGAGTGGTTCAGGGAACATAATGCCCCTAGTTCCCTCCACCAACGCTCTACTCCATGAGCTTGGTGATTTTCAATATCTAGTCCTCCTATCAACAGACTGTTCCACACCTGAGTGCAGGCACTTGACACCTTTACAACTTTAAGGAAAAACAGATCCTTCTTGTTCATACACAGAACCGAACACACATAATAGTAAGAGAATCTGGTCACTCAAATTGAATGATTATTTGTTCTTTTAATACATTCCAGTTGTTCTTCACCATCACAACAGAATGCAGTTGATATTCGATGGATAATCTTCTTGAGAAATAATAATCTTCAGATAGAAGAAGATCTGAGTCGATCCGGTTGTAGTAGATCTTGAAAAGAATTCAGCAATTTTATCAATAATAGATCCAAAAAATATATTCTATGTAGACTTGGTGAATCTTCAATGTGTTTATTCTTCATTAGAAAACAAATATTTTTCTCTCTTTGTAACAATAGATTCTTGATTACTTAATTAGTTGTCTCTGTAAAACCGTAGTCGTGAAAACTATAGAGATAGATGATTCACCTCTCTCTCTATTAATACATAATAATATAGGTAAATATAAAATAATGATGGGAACTCTCTCTATAAACTTGGATCCACAAAATTCGTCCTCTAACTTGCAATATTTAATAGTTTGAATAATAAAGCAGTTATAACTTCCCTTAATATTTTCTAGGAAAAAATTCTCTTAAATCGATCCTTTGAATCATTAATAAATGACTTTTAATTCGTCAAATATATGATTTAGATTCAAGCTTTTAATCTGGCTTACAATCAGCATAATAATCCTCTTAAAGACCATTGCTCAATAAAATCATAATTGAAATATCCAATGTCGAACGTAGGGTTGAACTTCAGAGAATTCATTCTCGGAACGTAAGTCTCACAACGTGAGGATGACAACGTAAGGTTGATGAACATTACTTTTATCTTATGCTTTCAAACATATGGATGTTCAAAAAAGTAAGGTTGATGAACCATACTTTTATCTTCAACTCTCAAAGGTATGCCTATTCAAAAAAGTAAAGTTGATGAACCATACTTTTAACTTTAGCTTTCAAATGTTCCATACATACATAATGATCTTCTTCCATACTTTTTTGATTTCCCAAATGTATGGTTTCTTCCAAACCTACAGTTCTTATTCCATACTTTTCCTAAAATGTATGGCTATTTAACCATACTTTTCGGATATCTCGTAATGTAAACTCCACATTCCATCATTACTCTACACTTCTCAACGAATGGTATGAACAATGTTTCCAGAACATGCTCAAGTATTTTAAAAACAACGTGAGCATGAACAGTGTTTCTAGAACACACTCAATTAATTTCCATATAAATTGTCAAATATACCACACGGATTAAAAACTTTAATATTTTTCTAAAAATAAAAAAATAAATAATATAAATTTCCAGAAATGTACTTAAAGGAAAATCATTAAAATATCAAATAAGGGTATCTGTGATAAGAAAAATCACTATAAAGAGATAGAGTTTTCTTCTCAACAATCTCCCCCTTATTATATAATGTATTGTTGAAAACAACACTTGCTAAATAATATCCAACTTTTTGATGATCAAAAAACCCATAAAATAACCCATGAAATGAACATAAAAAAATAAAATACATATAGTTTTAGAATTTTGCAAAGATAAAAACAATATTTAATTTTAACAAAATTATTTAAAAAAAACAAAAACATATTGTTTTTATAATTTCTCTGCAAAATAAAATTTTAAAATTATTAGATAATTTCTCCACCAAAATAACATCTTAAATTTATTAATTATTTTCTCCCGCAAAACAAAACATTAAATTTTTTTAAATAATTTCTCCCCCAAAATAAAGTATTAAATTTTTTTAAATAATTTCTCCCCCTTAGTAAAAGGATTTAGAAGCTTAAAATAGAATTATAATTTTAAATTTTTAAAGAAAATGTTTGTATATATAATTTTCTCCACCTTTTTGTGATATTTAAAAGGATAATTGAATAAAGAATATAAAACATTTTAATGTAGCACTGAACTTAAGTAAATTATATGATAAACTATTTATCAGTATCTGAATCTAGATCGATGGATTTTCGGAAGAGATAGGATAGTAAGACAAATTAATTATAGAAACACATGGGATGAAAATATATTTTATTGAAAATATAATTACAAGTATAGTAAAGACAACAAGAGTCGTGGTTGGGATAAAAAGGTTTTAGGAAATAGGTTCTAGAACCTATGAATGACATCCTTGATCTCTGAAATCTATAGTCTCAACCTTTTCATTAGTCCATTGCCTAACTGGATTATGAGATCTCTTCCTTCTTGAGTTATATGAATGTCTTCAATAAAATTTAATCTATAGAACTCAGGTAGCTTATCTTCCTTTACTAAAAAAATAGTTCACTTATCAGTGAACTGATACAAAAAAGATCTACTTTTAGGTTCATTTGAAGTCAACTGGTCGAAAAGAAACCTCTGATTGTCCACAACACAGATAAAGGAGCACTATTGCATTGAAGGTCCTGCAGTCTGTCATTCCTATTACTTATAACTACGGTAATGGCCTGAAATCTACAGATAAGATTAGGTGAAGTACCTGATGTATTGGCTTCACTATTTCTGACATCTACGAATTGATGCTCCATGAAAGATTTAAACTCAAGAAAATATGTCTTCATCACCATTTCAGATTTTATATTTTCAACATTAGTTGTCATTTCCTTCTTGAAATTTTCTACTAATTTCATTGAAATAGAACTGGCTTTCAGGTTCTGAAACTTTTTCCCTTCTTTTTCTAATGTACTTCACAAAAATACACATTCTTCTTGAACTTTATTAAACATTATGATAAACTCCTTGACATGATCATTATCATAATCAGAGGCACCTTGGATTGATTCTTAGTCTCAGTTTCCACTAGATTAATCAGTTCTAGAGGTAGTGATTCGACATTTGACTTATCTTCAACATTCCTATGTACTGGCTTTCCTACTATGTTTTCCTCTGATTAATGAATAGACTCATCCGTATAATAATTATCATTAAGTGCATATATATGAATCTATGAAGGTTTCTCTACTTGATCCATATGAACTTGTTCTTTCTCATCCTAAGTATCTTCTTAATTGATCTCTTCCAATACAGGTTCCTCTAAAACAGATTCCTCTTGATCAATTTTATTTAGAAAATTAGTTCCAGGTGAAATCTCTGCCTCTACTTCTGGTTCTATCTCTATTTCTGCCTGAGGAATAATTTCTTATTCTACCTGAAGAGTCACATCAACTTGAGAGATAGTTGGGTTTCCAATTTCATGTACTATATATTCTCTAATAAATCTATAGCTCATTATCGATTTTGTTTCATTTTCATTTGTTTGAGTAGGTTTCTCTCCATAGTGAGCCACTCCATGCCTTTTCATTTCAATTCCTTATTTAATTTCCTCATCTACAGGTGTATCTGTAGTTTCAAATGTGATTCTTCTTGAAACATCGCTTTATCTCCATTCAGTTTGTCCTTCTTTTGATTTTGTAGGTTATACTTGAGAACTCTCTTGCTCTTCTTCTGCTCCAACAAGGATGATTTTTTCCTTTTATTGTGCTATAAAAGAAACCAATTTTTCTTAGCATTCCAGCATTGAAAATGTTGTTGTGGTGGAATTTCACCCGATAATCCACTAGCCTTGTCATATCTTTCTTAAACAAAATCTTTGAAATGAATCATCCAAAAGTGTTATAAGTTCATCATTGCTTCTGGTTGGTAGAAATAACTGAGATATCTCACCATATATGTTAGAAAGTTTAACATGATATCACTAATTAATAGAAACATGATATACATGTTATGATATAAAATTTTATCCATTTCTAACATATGATGTGCAATCCCTGTTTGCACAAACATAACCAAAATAATTTGGTCCGGCGCCCGATATTTCACTAGAATCTTCCTTAAATTCATAGATCCAAACAAAAAAGACATAATATCCTCTGACTTATGAAAACTATCACCGATATTCTTCAAATCATAGCGAAATACTCCCTTAATTGGTTAGTTAAGAATTTCGACTATTTTCACACATGATATCGAAATGTTTTTGTCCTCGATCTTTTTCATCATAATATCTTCCTCCTTTCATAGGATAAACTGAACAAATTTAAATAATTGAAGAAGTTATACCTCATACAGAAACTTTTTTGTTGTCTACATTAAATGTCCGTTACAGATTCTAAAATGATAGGGCTTTCCGTAGAATCAGATCCGTCTGATATAGCCATTCTAAATCAGTTACCTTTCTTTCTAGAATCATTCTTCTAGTTGAGCACTGATGCTTAGCAGTGCTGGTCTCTAGCTCATCGTTCCTCTTGTTCTTTTCCATTTATTCTGTAGATCTCTGAAGATTCACATGGTTATGGTTTCAATGTAGAGACTCAAAGCTTGACGTACATGGAAATTACATTACTTTTGAGGAATACTTAATACATAACAAAAACAGACACACAAGGACCTTAATAGTTTAGTGTCTTTGGATACTCGGAATATAATCTTCTAATCATGGTGAATGATCTTCAACATATCCCATAAAGATCTTCCCCTTTTGTTTTCTTACCTAAAACCTTTCTTTAAATCCCAGGGAAAATAAAACATATAAAGGGTGAGCTAAAATGCTCAGTATGGGTAAATGTAGAGAACATAAAACATTGCATAATCATTTGAATGCAAGAACAGTGAATATAAAATCTATGCATCAAAATCATGAGAAATGACATAAATCTTGGATGTACATATGGTATAGATCATAAAGGAACATTTATCACGATAAACTATAATGGGAATAAAACATTTAATTGTGGCATCCATTAAGCGCAAGTTATGATTTCCATAGTAGCCAATACATTCCTGCCAAGACCATCTTAGTGGACAAAGTCCCTTACTAAAATGGGTTTACATGTCGTTCCATCCATGTATTACTGAACCAGATTTACTTTCCATTTCAGCCATGTCTATCTCATGAGATATAAATCTTTACCCAATGCATTTGAGGGAGATATAGGTCCCACCCATCTCATAATGAAATAATTCTTACTTATGCCACAATTAAACATAAATCATTCATCATAACCCAAAGAATAAAATGGGTTTCATAAACATATTCCCATCATAACATAATCCATATAAAATAAATGGATATCATTTCATCATAAGAGAATTGAAACCATATAAATCATAGAGACATTATACTTGAAACATACACATATGAAATAATGTCATCTTAGATGGAAAATGGATTTGATAAAACACTTGAAATGTATTCTTGAGGAAAATATCCGTTCTTCCTTAAAATAATTTTCTTTTCACAAAATGTCATGCATTTTTAAAAGAAAATAATTTTGTTGAAAATATTCATGAAATATTTCGGAGGAAGATTCATGAAAATAAGGCTTTATAAAACCCTAAAAATCCTTTCATTTCGTATAAGTTAAAAGAACAGTCTTCTAGTACTTTTTCCGAAAAAGTCAAAAAGTACCTCGTATGGTAAAAAAAAAGAAAGATTCCATACATACCATGTAGTAAAAGTAAAAAATAGGTAAAAGGACTTTAAACATACATGAAAACATTTTAATAAAACTTGGACATTGATGATAAATATAACCCCAGTAAATACTTACGTAGAAGAAATCTCGGATATAAAACAATTGAGATTGCAACATTATCCCTTACCATAGGTCCAATATGCTTCGTATGTATATGAACCTCCTGTATAATTATTTAAATAATGTTACTGACTTATTATAGAATCATATTCATTATTATGATATCATATATGGTTCACTTATGACTTTATATTATCCGTTCTTTTGTAAATCCCATGTTAAAGTAACGTTTTGGGTAAACCCAGCTTATTTATTGAGCATGTTTGAACTTGTTGTTATTGATGTTATTATTACTAATATAATGATTTAATTACTTAAAGAATGTAAATAATGATTTATATATCATATATATTCATTATATATCCATCATATACATGTATTTATAATAGTACATAACATATAGTGGTAAAAATGAAATGCACCGTTCATGGAGACGGTAAACCGTACGTACGCATGAACCCTACTTTCATTTATATTTATTATTTTAATAGAATATGTATATTATAATTACATTACAATATCATATATAATATCATTAACTCCATCCTTTATACATCTCACATAAGGCATTAAAGAATCACATCACTTGGAGGGGGCGGTAGTCCGCACTTCCTTAAATGAGATTATCGTATTTACCGACTATGGAAACCATAAAAGATTGATATAATTTGGAATTAAATAATAATAAGGAATTCATAAACATAATATATATCATATATAAATATAGTTACATCATAATTTCCACCATTAGAGGCGGTAGGAGAAAATAAAACAATCTTCGTTCCGTGAGGCGTTAGTTTTCCATCCACAGAAACATTACGTTCATCATCCATTAGATGAAGGTGTGTGTAAGTGTAGTTCTAATACTTCTCATAAAAAAATCCTAGTATTTTTAGGATAATGGTTTTGTTACAAAAGAAATGATTAAAAAGAGTTTAGGGGTTCGATAAGTAGAATAAATGAAAACAACTTAAGAAAAACTATTACCTTTAATTTGGGTTACTTCCTTTGGTTTAAACCAAAAGGAATTCTTGAAGTCCATTCTGCCTAATGTAAGTCTTCTAGGGGTAGTAAAGGGATGTTTGGTGCTTATTTGGGCATAGTTTGGACGAGCCAAAAGACTTGAGAGGTGTGAGTAATTGCATTGAAGTGGTCTTCTTTTATAAGGGAGAGGAGGGGCTCTTTTGGAAAGTGTGAAAACATTATTTTATTATAAACTTATCTTCGGTTTCAAGAGGTCCAAAACACATTAATGTCGAATATAAGATGACTCATATACGATATAAAATCATCCAATAGGAATTCTACAGGTTTTTGATAATATTTTAATAATTATAATCTTATTTATTTAAATTATTTATCAATGAGGTAAATACTGTATAATTATTGTGTCATAAATAATTTAATTTATTTGATTTCTAAAAATTATAAAACAAATAACAACATGTAGGAAATCATTTTATCTTTCCAATTAATATTTATAGGTGAAATGATAATTTATATAGCCCCTTATAAAAATTAATTACTAGATGATTTTTGTTAATGCCAATTTTATCTTTACATTAAATTAATTAATCAAATGTGTCATTGTCTTTAATAAGTGGCTCCATGGGGTCCAAAAATCGACTCAAGGATGCCCATGGTTTTCCATTACTCATCCAATAAGGTTTGAACAAGTGTTAAGGTAATTTTGAATTATTATAATATTCTTTTAACCTTGAATTACCCTATTTACTTTTAACCGTGGTAAATAAAAGTAAAAAGTTACTATTCACCAAAAATTATTTTTATCTAATTGAACCACATTTTACTACTTGATATTAACCATGTCTCTCAGATTTTCCAAATTCAACTCATAGATGTGGTAAAATTATGTTTTATGAATAATTACAAAAGCTCCTAGGAGGTGGGTAAAAGATGATGAAAAGTTCAATACAATTTTTATAAATCTAAAATTATTATAAAATGATTCCAATGAATTTCATTGAACTTATATAAGTATTATGGATCTATTTTTAGCTAAAATAAATTTAAACCAAATAAATGACTATTTAAATAAAAATTCAGTTTTAACCAAAAACTCAGTGTTTTCACTATTCATCAGAAATTGATGTTTTTCAGAAAATACGAAAAATTCAGCCTAAGATATATTTGATATTTATAATTCAAAAATGATTTATATTTTTCCAAATTCAAAACATATAAGTGGAATTAATTAATTTTAAATGTAATTCTCGTTATCAAAACAAATAGCATGTTTTTAAGAAACAATAACAATCAAAAGATCATCACTTGTTCATGTCCAATTTCAAAGTGAAATTAATTCCAATGAACATCATTGGATTAAATGGTAAAAATATATTCTAATTTAATTTTGAAACAAATTTAAAAGATAATCTTTCCATATAAGTTATTGTGATGAAAAAAGTTGTTTTTAATTAAAATATATCGTGTTTTTACTATTCATCAAAATATTAAAGTTATCAGAATAATATGAAAATTTTATCCAAATTAAATTATATATCCTAATTCTAAGGAAGAATTTTATTTTGTTAAATTTAACTTATAAACATGTCAAAAACTAGATTTAAAGTGGGTATGCCATCAAAAGGCGGCAGAACATCATTTTTTGGAAAATAATTATTTTACCCAAAAAAATAATTTTGTTCTCATACCATGTTCTAGAAAATATGTAAGATGAATAATAATGTTATAAAATTAAAAATGTGTTTAATACTATTCATAACGGCTAGTCCATAATAATATTATAATAATATATCGTTGTTTACTGAAACCCGGTATTGCGTACTACACACGCTATCGAGGAAGGTCGCGATTGCGTGTAATGCAAGCCAAGTCATGGTTGCATGTGATGCAAGACTCCTTCTATGTTTCATATAAAATAATCCAACCATATTTCATTTATACATTGAATATATATATATATATATATACACACTCAATGTTGCGTAGAATAACTACTATCAAAATTGTGTGTAACATGATCCAAGAATAGTGTTGCGTATACTACAAGCTAATACGGTGTTGCGTATAGCATAATGTAATCTTGGTGTAGAATACAACACAATACATCAATGAAATTGAAAGAATATTTTTCATAAAATCTAAGGGTGTTACATTCTACCCCCTTGAAATTAATTTCGGCCTCGAAATTCATCGGGGTTATAAATCATTTACAATTCATAGAAACCCACATCCTAAAAAGGAATACTAATACTTGATTTTAAAAACTAAAGTATAAAATGTAACGATTACCCAAATTAACTCATCACTGGGTTTCCATATTGGAGAACATAGGTGAAAATATGGATATGGAAGAAAAATCTAACCATCAAGTTCTGATGGAGAGTGGTAGAGAACATGGCTATGAAAAAGCCAACAATCACAAAGCCATAAATTTGTGATGATATAAGTTACCATATGATTCATCGGATATGAGGGAACTAGGACAAAACTTTTTGGTTTTCAATATCATTTCCCTAATGTTCATGAATTAAAAGAAATACTTACATGATTTTGGTACCATCTCACTGTTGTTCATGCCTTGAACAATTTCCACTTCATCTCTAAAAGAAATGAATTTGAATTTGTTATTCATTAAGTGTTAGCAGATCATGTGATTGAATGATGGGTCATTCCATCTGTTTCAAAAAAAATGTTTTCAAAAGTTATCAAATATACATAAGTTCATCTAAGGTGAGGTTAATCGTATATGATTCCAAAAATGGACTTGTAATTCAACTATCATACTTCTTACGAAAATAAAACTAATTTCTACTAACCATTGACTTCCTGTAGGCCAGTGGTAGGCGATAAAGTCATGCCGCACTTCGGTTGTGGGTTCGATTCCCACATCCTTGTCCGACGTGAAGGGTTGTCGCACGTCCTGCAGGTTTTCCTTTTTCAAAAATTACATTATTATGACATTCCATCGATAATATAAAAAACAGTTCTAGCCTTTAACAATATGAACTTATGTCCAACATAATCTATTTCAAATCTTTAGGCTTATCCAAAATACTTCTATCCAAACTTATAGTATAAAGAAACAATTACTAGAAATGTCATCTACCGAGCATGTGAATTCCATCATTTACCCCTGATATATCTTGTTGATTACATTCTAATCATGTGAATACCTTAATCATTTATTCTCTTGAAAAATGAATACCGTTTTAACCTTAGTGAAAACATGAATGCTGTCAAAAGTTAACTCTTTCCACATACCAAAATCCCAAAAGTTCTTTATACTCAAACCATGATATCACTTTGTCCTTATATAATTCATGATCTCATTAATACTATCAAACATTTCATTATATCCTTAGCACTTCTTTATAGCCATATTAGGTGCTTTCCAAAAATATCTGAATAACCTTTCATGGTTACCGGTACCATTCATCATACACTTTCAAAACTTATGGAAAGACAATAGTGTAACAATCCTTAGATGTCTCTTTATTCAATAGTACCATGAGATTACTTATAAAACATTACTCTTGATAAACATTTAATCATTCCACTACCTTCTTAAACCATTGACCGAGCTTCAACAATTCTTTCATCTCACATAACATTTGTAGTCTCTTCATCATCATCCACATAAATACTACCCATATGACTATGCTGATTCTCTTTATGAGATTTTCCCTTAGGGAATTGGTTTGCAAAATGACCATACATTCCACATTTAAAACACTTAACCATTGTTGATTTCTTAGCAATACCATTATCCCTGTCCATGGTGTTAACTGAACCTTTTCCTTTACAATTACTCGCTTTGTGTCCTTGTTTTCCACACCCAAAGCATCTTCTTAATTCATTTGAAACATTCTCCTTGATGCCTCTTCCCACATGACTTACATGAGGGAAATTGAACTTTCTTTCCTCTATGGTCATCACGAAACTCCATCTTTCTCTTATTAGCTGAGACAAGAAAGTTACCAAAGATGAGATGATTGATCATATTATGAGAATCCTGATTAGGAATAATAACGATGTTTGGCCTTCCAAATCCCATTTCATTTTCTTGATCATGAAGAATATCATTCCATTTTCCATCATATTATTCATTATCGTGAATCTTCCTATTTCCATCCATTTTCTAAAACCCAGAAAGAATAGTCTGAGAGGAAAAAATCATGATAGGTAAAACAACATAATAAAGGGGGAGTAACTTCAATATCTAACATCTTAGGTTTAATTCTAACCATAATTCTAATAATATAACCTATAATTATACTTAACCTAGGGACATCCCTAGACATACCTAAGAAATATCTCTAGGGATATCACTAAATTTTTCACATCCAAGCTCCCAAAGGTTAACTAAACCATTCCTATGATACCAACTGTAGAGACCCAAATCTTGATGTACATGGACATTAAATTACTTTTTCGGAATACCTAATACATAATAGAAACATACACACAAGGACTGTAATAGTTTAGTGTCTTTGGAAACTTGGAATATAATCTTCTAATCGTGGTGAAAGATCTTCAAAATCTCCCATAAAGATCTTCCCCTTTTGTTTTCTTACATAAAACCTTTCTTTAAATACTGGGTAAAAGAAAACATATAATGTGTGAGATCAAATTCTCATTAAGGGTAAACATAGAGAACATAAAACAATCCATAAACATTTGAATGCAAAAACTTGAACATAAAATCTAAACATCAAAATCATGAGCAATGATATAAATCATGGAAGTACATAAGGCATAGATCATAAAGGAACATTATTCATGATAAACAAGAATGGGAATAAAACATGTAATTGTGGAATCCATTAAGAAAATGTAATTATTTATATAGTAGCCAAGGCATTGCTGCCAAGACCATCTTAGTGGAAAAAGACCCTTATTGAACCGGGGTTACTTGCTATTCCAGCCCTGTATTACTGAACCAGATTTACTTTCTGTTTCAGCAATGTCTATCACATGAGATATAAATCTTTACCCAATGCATTGAAGGGAGATATAGGTCCCACCCATCTCATAATGAAATTATTCGTACTTGTACCACAAATTATACATAAATCATTCATCATAATCCAACCAATAAAATGGGATTCATAAACATCATCCCATCATAACATAATCCATATAAAATTAATGGATATCATTTAATCATAAGAGAAGTTAAACCATGTAAATCATAGATACATTATACTTGAATCATACATATATGAAATAATGTTATCTTAGATGGAAAACGGTTTTGATAAAACACTTGAAATGAATTCTTGGGGAAAATATCCTTTCTTCTTTAAAATCATTTTCCATTCACAAAATGTCATGAATTTTTAAAAGAAAAGTATTTTGTTGAAAATAGTCATGAAATATTTTGGGGGAAGCTTCATGAAAATAAGGCTTTATAAAACTGTAAAAATACTCTCATTCCGTATAAGCTAAAAAACAGTCTTCTCGTACTTTTGCCGAAAAAGTCAAAAAGTACCTCGTATGGTGAAAAAAAAGAAATATTCCATACATAAAATGTAGTAAAAGTAAAAAAGGGGTAAAAATTACTTTAATAATACATGAAAATATTTTTATAAAACATGTACATGGATGATAAATATAACCCTAGTAAATACTTACATATAAGCAATCTCGGATAGAAAACAATTGAGATTGCAACATTATCCCATTCCTTAGGTCTGATATGCTTTGTACGTATCCGAACCTCCGGTGTAATGATTTAAATAATGACATTGACTAATTATAGAATCATATTAATTTTAATGATATCATATATGGTTCACTTATGACTTAATATTACACGTTCTATTGTAAATCCCATGTTAAAAAAAACATTTTTGGGAAAAATCATCTTATTTATTGTACGTGTTTGGACTTGTTGTTCATGATGTTATTATTACTTATATCATGATTTAATTACTTATAGAATGTATATAATGATTTATATATCATATATATACATTATATATCCAACATATACATGTATTTATAATAGTACATAATATATGGAGGTAAGAAATGAAATGCACCGTTCATGGAGACGGTAAACCGTACGTACGCATGAACGCTACTTTCATTTCTATTTATTATTTTAATGGAATAGTTATATTATAATTCCAGTATAATAACATATATAATATCATTAACTCCATCCTATATACATCCCACATAAGGCATTAACGAATCACATCACTTTGAGGGGGCAGTAGTCCGCACTTCCTCAAATGAGATTATCGTAATTACCGACTATGGAAACCATACAGGCTTGATAGAATTGGGAAATAAATAAGCATAAGGAAATAATAGCCATAATATATATCATATATTAGTACAGTGCCATCATAATGGCCACCATGAGAGGCAGTAAGAGAAAAAATCGAACAATCATCGTTTCATGAGGTGTTAGTTTTCCATCCACAGAAACATTATGTTCTTCATCCATTAGATGGAGGTGTGTGTAAGTGTAGTTATAATATTTCTCATAAAAACATAATAGTATTTTGAGGATATTGGTTTTGTTACAAAATAATGGATTAAAAAGAGTTTAGGGGTTAGAGAAGTAGAATAAAAGAAAACAACTTAAGAGAGACTATTACCATTAATTTGGGTAACTTCCGTTGGTTTAAACGAGAGGAACTTATTTAAGTGCCTTATGACTAATTTAAGGATTCTAGGGGGTGTATAAGGATGTTGGGACCTTAGTTGGGCATAGTTTTGATGATCCAAAAGGCTTGAGATGTGTGAGATATTGCATAGAAGTGGTCTCTTTTTATAAGGGAGAGGAGGGGCTCTTTAGGAAAGTGTGAAAACATTATTTTATTATAAAATTATCTTCGGTTTCAAAACATCCAAAACACATTAATTTCTAAGATACGATGACTCATATTAGAAATAAAATCATCCAATATGAATTGGACTGGTTTTGGATAATATTTTAATCATTATAATCTTATTTATTCAAATCATTTATTAATGCGGTAAATACTACATCATTATTGTGTCATAAATAATTTAATTTATTTTATGTGTAAAAATTAATTGAAAAATACCAACATTTAGGAAATATTTTTAGATTTCAAATGAATTTTTATAGTCGAAAAAAAAATTTATATATCCCTTTATAAAAATTAATTACTAAAGGATTTTCGTTAATGCCAATTGTTTCTTTACATTAAATTAATTATTCTAATGTGTCATTGTCCTTCATAAGTGGCTCCATGGGGTCCCAAAATCGACCCAAGGATGACCATGGTCTGTCATTACTCATCCAATAATGTTTGGACAAGTGTTGAGATAATTTTAAATTATCATAATATTCTTTTAACCATGAATTACCCTATTTACTTTTAACCGTGGTAAATAAATGTAAAAAGTTACTAATCACCAAAAAATATTTTTATCTAATTGAACCAAATTTTAATCATTTATATTAACCATGTCTATCATATTTTCTAAATTCAACTCACATATGCGGTAAAATTAAGTTTTATGAACAATTGCAAAAACTCCTATGAGGTGGGTAAAAGACGGTGAAAAGTTCAATACAATTTTTATAAATCTAAAATTATTATAAAATATATCCAATGAATTTCATTGAACTTATATAATAATTATGTATCTATTTTTACCTAAAATAAGTTTAAATCAAATAATTGATTATTTAAATAAAAATTCGGTTTTAACAAAAAAACTCAGTGTTTTCACTATTCATCAAAAATTGATGTTTTTCAGAAAAATACCAAAAATTCAGCCTAAGATATATTGTATATTCTGAATTCAATTTTTATGTCTATTTTTTCAAATTCAAAACCTAGAAGTGGAATAAATTAATTTTAAAATTAATTCCCATTATCAAAACAAATAGCGTGTTTTTAAGAAATAATAACTATCAAAAGATTATCACTTGTTCATGTACAATTTCAAAGTGAAATTAATTCCAATGACAAACATTGGATTAAATGGTAAAAAAATATTCTAATTACACTTTAAAACAAATTAAAAAGATAATCTATCCATCTAAATTATTGCGATGAAAAAAGTTGTTTTTAATTAAAATATAGCGTGTTTTTACTATTCATCAAAATAAGAAAGTTATCGGAATAATATGAAAAATTTATCCAAATTAATTTTATATATACTAATTCCAAGGAAGAATTTTATATTGTAAAATTTAACTTATAAACATGCCAAAAACTAGATTTAATGTGGGTGCGCCATCAAAAGGTGGCAAAACTGATTTTTTTTTAAAAATACTAATTTTACCCGAAAAATTTATTTTATTCTCATACCATGTTCTAGAAAATATGTAAGATGAATAATAATGTTATAAAATTCAAAATTTAGTTAATACTATTAATAAAGTCTAGTCCATATTAATATTATAACAATATATCATTATTTAGTGAAACCCGGTATTGTGTACTACACACGCTATCGAGGAAGGTCGCGATTGTGTGTAATGCAAGCCAAGTCAGGGTTGCGTGTGATGCAATACTCCTTCATTGTTTCGTATAAAAGAATCCAACCATATTTTATTTATACATTGAATATATATATATATGTATATGCACACTCAATTTTGCGTAGAATAACTACTATCAAAATTGTGTGTAACATGATCAAAGAATAGTGTTTCTTATACTGCAAGCTAATACGGTGTTGCGTATAGCGCAAGGTAATCTTAGTATAGCATACAACAAAAGACATCAATGAAATTGAAAGAATATTTGTCATAAAATAATAGGGTGTTAAATTCAAGGGTTCAGGTGCGGGTAGAGAAGATTTGTAGAGTTTTTTGAGGTTTTGAAGGGTTTTGGGAAAATGAATGGATTAGGATGTGGAATCAGTTTCTAACATCCTGGATTCCCGTGTCATTACACACATAGAAATTATCACATTATTTAAAAGTAAAAACTTATGTGGAAAAGGTTTAAAGAAGAAATAACGATGTTTTTAAATTAAACAAGTAATAAATAAAATATGAGAGAAAAAGTCATCTAAAAAAATAATCCTTTATCCCCATTAATAAAATCAAACCTTTTAGTGGGAAGTGGTTTAGTGAAAATATCTGCTAATTGAATTTCAGTGCTTACAAACTCTATGAACATATCCTTTTTAAGAACATGATCAATTAAAAAATGATGTCTGATATCAATATGCTTAGTCCTAGAATGATTAATAGGTTTTTTTGAAATATTTATAGTAGTCGTATTATCACATAAAATACGTGTATTAATAAAATTTAGTCCAAAATACATAAGAGTGTTTTTCATCAATTGAACTTGTGCACATCAACTGCCTATTGATAAATATTCTTCCTCGGCTGTTAATAGGGCAACTGAGTGTTCTTTCTTACTAGACCATGACACTATATATTTTCCTAAAAATTGACAAGTATCTGAGGTGATTTTTCAATATAATCTACAACTTCCAAAGACTGCATATGAATATCAAATTAAATTAAAATCATAAGTTTTCTGATAGAGAAGATATTGAAAACTAGTTCCCTTTAAATATCTAAAAAAACATTTGGATAACACATAGGTGAAATTTTTTAAGAATAGATTGAAATCTTCCACAAAGACATGCTGAATACATTATATATGGTCTGATAGCAGTAAGATATAATAAACTACCAGTCACACCTCTATATAAATTGTTGTCAACTGATTTTCCAGTTTCATCCATGTCATGTTTTATATTAGTACAGAGAGGAGTTGAATATGTTCTATTGTTTTGAAGTCCAAATTTCTTAAGTAAATCAGAAATATATTTTCTCTGATTCAAAACATTTTAAAAATCCTTTTGATAAATTTGAATTTCTAATAAGAAATTTAAATCTCCAATCATGCTCATTTCAAATTCCTTTTACATTAAATTTGAAAAATCATGAAATTTTTTTGAATTTGTTGATCCAAAAACTACAACATCAACATAAATTTGAACTAATAAAACATTAGAATCGACAGTTTACTTAAAAAGTGTTGGATCTTCCATTCCAATAGTAAAATAATTTTTAAAAGAAAATAACTTAATCATTCATACCAACCTCTAGGTTTCTGTTTAAGGCCATAGAGAGATTTTTAATGTTTGAAAACACAATCTGGTTTTTTAATGAATTATCACAACCCGAAGGTTTCTCAAACATAAACTTCCTCTGTTAAAAACCATATAAAATGGAAAAATTAACATCCATCTGAAAATAATTTAATGTTTATATGAGATGCATGGGTTGAAATGATTCTAATGGATTCTAATATAGCTACAGGTGCAAAGGTGTCATCATAATCTATACATTTTTCTTAATTATATTTCTTAGATACTAGTCATTCTTAATTTCTAGTTATTATTCCTTGATCATATTCTTTATTTCTAAAGACCTACTTGGTTCTTATAACTAGATAGTTCTGAGGTCTTTCAACTAAATTCCAAATTTCATTTCTCTTGAACTGGTTTCGTTCTTCTTTCATTTCTATCATCCAACATTCATCAACTAAGGATTCTTCTAATGTCCTTGGTTGTGATTTTCATAGAAAGGTATAGAATTCAACAAGATTTCTTACATTTTTTCTAGTTTTTATTCCAGTGTCTAGGTCTCCTATAATAGTTTCTAAAGGGTGATTTTTTAGGGTTCTAGACTATCTAGGTAGTACTCTATTATGTTCTTTAATGTCATGTCCTTCAAAACTAGACTGAATTTCATTAATATATTTTTCAAAATCACCTTTCAATTTTTCAAGTTTCATATTACCATTAGTGTCAGATTCATTAGTTTGGTCTTTCCTTTTTTCAAAGGGATCAGATTCATCAAATTTCACATGAACTGATTATTCAACAATTCTTGAGTTTTTATTAAAAACTCTATTAGCATTGGAAGTAGATCAATATCCTTTGGAAATTCCTTCATCATATTTTGGATCAAACTTACCAAGATTTTCTTTGGTGTTTATGTTGTAAACCATGCATCTGAATACTTTAAAGTAATTTACATTAGGTTTTCTGTTATTCTAGAGTTCATAGGGTGTCTTTTTTTAAAATGGTCTGATTAAAATTCTATTCATTATATAATAGGTTGTGCTTATAGATTCTTCCCAGAAACTGGTAGGAATAATTTATTCATTTAGTATAGTCCTAGCCATTCCTTGAATAGTCATATTTCTTCTTTCAAAAATTCAATTTTGTTGAGGTGTTCTTAGTGCAGAGAAGGTGTGTTTAATACATATATTTGAGAAAAGGTAATTAAATTCCATATTCTCAAACTGTCCACCATGATCACCTCTTAATAAAAATATTTTAAAACCTTTTTCATTTTTAATAGCTTTTCAAAAATTTCAAATATAGTAAAAGTCTCATTTTTATATTTTAAAAAATAAATCCAAGTAAATCTAGAATAGTTATCAACTAAAAAATATACATATAATTTACCTTCCAAGCTTTCTACCCTTGAGGGTCCAAACATATCCATATTAATAAGTTCTAGATGATTAGATGTATCCACTTTGTTAATAGATTTAAAGGATGATTTGTGTTGTTTTCCAAGTTGACAAGCATCACAGAATATATCACTTTCAAATTTGTGACTAGGAAAATCAAAAAAAAATTGTTTCTTAGATAACTTATTTAATGTATTTATATTGTAATGTCTATCTCTTCTAAACTAGATTCAAGATTCATATATCTTAGTAGTTAAGCAGTTTTATTTTTGTTTATATAGCAAATTGAAATCTAGGGTATAAACATTATCAGTTTTGGGTGGTCTATATTTAAGCAATTTATCTTTAAAAATAGAACAAAAAATGTTAGAAAAATCAACAGCATAACCATCATCACATAATTGAGAGATACTAATCATGTTGTGTTTTAATCCTTGTTTATATAGTACTTTATTGATTGAGACAGATTCTGGATCTCTAACTATTCCAATGTCAATAATATTTCATTGGCATTATCACCAAATGTGACTAGAACTCCATCCTTTTGAGTTAGAGTTCTAAAATGTGATGAGTTTCTACTCATATGCCTGGAGTAGCCACTATCCATGTACTATATTTCATTTTGGCTTCTGTGACCTGCTTCCTGTAATGGCATTTAAACAGGGGTCTGTTTTGGTACCCATATTCTATTGGGTTCAGTAGTGTTATCTAGAAAAGTCCTGGGAATCATGGCTCGATTTGTTTTTCTCTAATCAATAGAATCATATAAACTTCTTGCAACAAAGGCTTTCTTAATCCCACTTATTTTCAATTTCCTTAATAATAGTTTTTAGATATGTGTCCTCTTGATCCACAATAATTACAGATTAATTTTCTAGTACTATAAATAATATAATTCTTTTATAGTGTAGGTTTTTCACCATTACTTCCTATTCCATATCTTTCCTTTTAAATTGCATTATTTCCTAGTATTTTATTTAGGGTATATTCTTTTATTGTTAAAATAAGAGTTGCAATTCTGTAAGTTTCTACTTAGGTTTGCAGTGTTTTTAATTAAGATTCATGATCTGTATGGTTTGTTTTAATTAAGTTATATTTTTTCAGTAATTATTGATGTTGATTTACCAAAGTATATTTATTTCCTAAAACATCATTATGAATATTTTTTTAAGACTTGTATTTATTAAATAAATATTCGTATTTTTCTTCAAACATATTGTAGTAGGCTGCTAGTTTTTAATTTGAGTTGCTTTAATCAAATTTAGATTCAAAATTAGAGTTACATGAGTAATAGGATAGTACCTCATCAGTTACTACCATAAATCACATATTGGATTTTAGGTTCAATTACTCTTTTTCTGAATCAGACTCTGATGAGCTTCTGGAGTCTTCAGATACACTCCAACTAGCTTTCACTGTTTTCTTCTCTTTTTTCTCATAATCAATTTTCTTAAAGGATTTCTTCTTCTTCCCTTCCTTTAATTGTGGACAGTCAGGTCTAATATGACCATGTTTCTTTCACTCATTAAATCTGACTTCCTTCTCATCCTTTCAAAAATACTTTCCAAATACATTTTTATTTAGATAAAATTTACAAAATATTTTGGTTATCTGAGCAAGTTCCACTTCTGAATTGGATGAATCAGAACATTCTGATTTTACATTTATTTCCTTTTTCATTATAAGTCTACTTTTTCTTTGAGATGACACCTTAGAGGCAGGGTTTTCACTATTGATCAGAACCTTATGCTAATTTTCATTATCCTACATCTCATCCTTGTGCATCATTAGAGTTCCAATTAACTATTTCATTGTTAAATCTTTGACAGCAGATGATTGTCTGATAGCAGCATAGATTGCATTCCATCTGGGTTATAGTACTCTTAGTACTTTCAGGGCTTGATCATCTTTCTTGATCAGATCTCCCATGTATGTGATATTGTTGAAAAAATCATTCAACATTCCATTTATTTGGGTGATTCGTTCTCCATCAAACATCCGGAATGTATCAAATTTTTGTTTAGCAGTGGCATACCTCATCTGTCTGAAATTGTCAGTTCCTTCATAAGCAACTACAACTGTCTGCCACATTTCATAAGCCATCATGCACTGAGATACTCTATTGAATTCATCTGGTCCTAGAACACAGATGATAGCATTCATAGCTTTTGAGTTTATGTCGTACTTTTCTTATATATTATCACTCCATGTTTCAGGTTTTTCTGGAAGCACATAGGGTGTTATAATTTTCTAGTAGACTCTGTATCCATGATTTTATAGATAAATGATCAATCTTGATTTCCAGAATCCATAATTTTCACCGTTAAAGTAAGGAGCTCGAACCATTGATATACCTTATTGTGTATCATCCATTGTGCTGATGTATAATCCAAAAAATTTCATCTTGTTATAGCTTTGACAAAAGCTCATTCTTTTACACAAATTGTTGGATCAGGTTATACCAAATATACAAAGGGGGGTGAATTATGTATTTTACAATTTCATCACGAGATCATGATAAGTCCTTTTAACATTATCAAAAAGATCTAGTAGCAGAAAATAATTAGAAATGGACCCACGATGTATAGTGGATCGGGGAACAGAAGGCCCCTAGTCCAATCCACCAACGCTCTACTCCACGAGCTTGTTGATTTTCACTATCTGGTCCTCTTATCAATAGATCGTTCTGCAATTGAGTGCGGGGAGTTGAAACCTTTACAACTTTAAGGAAAAATAGTTCTTTCTGGTTCATACACATAACAGAAAACATAGATTAGTATGAGAATCCAGTTACTCAATGTAAAATAGTATTTGTTCGTTAAATACTTTCCAGTTGTTCTTTAAAATTGCAACATCCCACAATTTCAAATCGTTAGATCGCCATCTTTAGAAAAAATAATCTTCAGATAGAATTAGATCTGAGTCAATCCGGTTTTAGTAGATCTTGAAATGAATTCCGAAATTTCAACAGTAGTTGATCCACAAAAGACATTCGATGTAGACTTGGTGAATCTTAACATGTTTCTTCTCCTTCTGAAAACAGAGCTTTTTCGCACTTCGTAACAGCAGATTTGTGATTTCTTAATCAATTTCCTCTGTAAAACGTTATTCGGGAAAAATCCAGAGATAGATGATTCACTTCTCTCTCTTTTAATATAGAATAATATAGATATATATATATTTAATAAATATTAGGTTATCTCTATAAATTTAGATCTACAAAAGTATCCTTCTGACGCGCAATATTCAAAAGTTGGAATAAGAGATCTATTATAACATCCCTTAATATTCAACATGAGAAGATCCTCTTAAATCAATCCATTGAATCATTAATAAATGGATTTGAATTTTCCAAATACATGCTTCATATTCGGGCTTTTAATCTAGCTTGAAATCAGCCTAATAATCCACTTAAAGACTGTTGGTCAGTAAAATCATAATTAAAATCTCCGACGTCAAACATAGGGTTGAAATTCATAGCATTCCTTCTTTGAATGTAAGGTTCACAACGTACGGTTGATGAACCATTCTTTTATCTTCAGAATTCAAACATATGGTTGTTCACAAAAGTATTTTTGATGAACCATACTTTTATCTTCAACTCTCAAATGTATGGTTGTACACAAAAGTAAGGATGATGAACCATACTTTTAACTTAAGCTTTCAAATGTTCCATACATACCTAATGATCTTCTTCCATACTTTGCTGATTTCTCAAACTTAAGGTTTCTTCTAAATATGGGGTTCTTATTCCTTACTTTTCAGATATTGTATGGTTATTTAACCATACTTTTCCGATATCTCATAAAGTAAATGCTCCATTCCATCCTTACACTACTCTTCTCAATGTAGGGTATGAACAACATTTCTAGAACACACTCAAGAAATTTCCAAACATGTAGAGCAAGAATAGTTTTTTTAGAACATGGTCATGTAATTTCCAAATACTTTTTGAATTATACCACGTGGATTAAATATATTAATATTTCTCAAAAAATAAAAAAAATAAAGAATATAAATTTCCTGAAATATACTTTAAGAAAAATCATTAGAATAAAAAATAAGGCTATTTGTGAGAATAAAATTAATCATAAAGAGAGAGAGTATTGTTCTCAACAATCTCCCCCTTATTAACTTATGTATTGTTGAAAACAAAAATATCTCTACAATATATCTTAATGATTTATTTATGTGAGGGTGATATTGTTCACTGGTGTTCTTTCTAGATACCTAGTAAATATTTTCAAACCCGTGTGGATTGGTAAGACTTTTCAGGTCTTGTAATGATTTTTTGTATGTATTTAAGGGATTTTTATTCATATTTTTCGTTATTTGGTTCATTTATTCATTTGGATCTTTTAATCTGATATGAATGTATTCCCATCGGCTAGATATGTTATGTGTGATTCTCAGTGTTGATTCCACTTATTGTTTATATCTGTATTCAACGATGAAAGAATTCGAAAGTTCACAATCTTGAGACCCATGAACTATTTTACATCCCTTTGGGATCAATAATTCGCTTTTGGCCTTATAGTTATCTTGGTTTTTTATAAGTTTAGTGGTATCTAGAGACAATATATTACCTGATGAGTGAGAGTATACATAATAGAATATAACTATCCTCAACCTTGGACTTGATCCCCTTCCTTACTCCATTGAATTGTACATCAAAGAAATTTTTTTATCCCCAATCCCTACGCACCATATCCTCCAGTCCAACCCAAATCACAAATGGAAATCCAATTAATAGTCACCTATAGAGTGCCAGATCTAGCTCTTCAACCCTTCATCTTTCTAGGTTACCTTTACCTAGCCGACTGTTGAGAACACAATAAATACAACTACAGGTTCTACATATTACAATTGAATCAAAATTCATATTATGGTTGGAATAATTGATATTAAAGATAAACATTCCTTATACTCTAATAGCACTATACTAAACTACTGCACTAAGGAGGATGAGACGAACTACAACAATTACTTCTTTTTCCACCATTTCCATCACATGAAAAATTAAATTGGGGCTTCCAGATACCATAAAAATACTACTTATCTCATATATATAATCCTTATAAATAGTACCTCTACCCTTAATCAAGTATGTCTCCGTGAATGGATCTCGATTCAATATGAAAAAGATATTTGATAGGTGGAAACGAAATTCCTACACCCAGATCAAATATATAAGTCTGTCCTCAATACATATCTCCCAAACAGCCTCATCCCTATCTAATATTGTGTGAAAATGCTACAGATTTGTAAATGAAGAATTGTAATTCATCACTTAAATCTATTATTGAATATGGTCTATAAACTCCTTATCCCTATATAATAGTGGTATCTCGAAGAAAATGTTTTTTCAAACAGGATTCTTAAATTTCCCATTAAACATCCTAACATCTTAGTCTGCCTAGACTATATCATTTCCTTAATACTTGGCACGGTCTCACAATTAACTAAAATTATCATCCTCTTAGTGGGTGCCTAAAAATGATCAAAATCATATAAATCAGCTCTACATAATGCATTGTTTCTTTGTATCCACTACAATAAATAATAAATAGTGAGTGATTTATTTGTAAAACTAATGTTAGATCATATATGGAAGGTGATACTCATGATTCATCCCTCTACATCGATGGTAAAAATCATGTTGAGATTCCATAGAGCTAACCATCCATCATAATTATATGTTCCACAAGTATACCTATACCAACGTTTGGTTCGGAATTCTTATCTTAACCGTGATGGTGCTCCACTAAATGTCACAATGGATGCATGTCTCTAAAATTTCATACACAAGCATCAAAACACGTGTATATCATAAATAATGATATGATATTATATGGAAATCATAAATTGACATATAATCCAATTATCTTATACACACCACATATCTTTAAGGCCTCACTACCTATGATTTATCTCTATACCCATCAACCCCTACTAATGTTCATCATTAAAACATATAGGATCCACATCATTCAACATGTATGAAATGAAAAATATATTATAACTTCATGAAAATAACTATTTTACATCTTATTTTATAAATTTTCAAAGTTATTTTGAAAGAAAAAGTGGTATAAAAATGTATTATGTTTTAAAAAGTGTTTATCAAATAAAAAATAGCATTTTCCCCAAGAAATGTCATAAATGGTTATTAAAATTATTTTCTAACTAAGATGTCAACTATTTGTTTTACCTATGCCATACTGGGTATATGATCTAATGATACCATTCATATTATATCTCTAAATGGTTTATGTTTTAATGGAATGATTTTTATGAAACCTATTTCTCTTTTATGTGTTATACAATGATAAAATTCTTTTGAAACTCGCTTCTTCTCATAGGTTATGCTGTGGTGAAAAGATTATGAAACCTATCTATTTTCTACATGTTATTATTTGATAAAAATTTTATGATACCCATTTCATTTAATGGGTTAGGATATGATGAATTTTTATGATCTTGTGTCACATATATATATGATTTTATTATGTGATGCATGGTAACTATATCCCCCTTCAATGAATTGGGTGATGACTTATATCTGTAATGAGGTATACATCACTAGAATGGGGAGACATCCATGAACTATAATAAATGTCTTGAATGGGGAGTGAGAGAAGTTTAGTAATACATGGATTGAATGGGGAGTTAATCTTTTAAAGTAATATAATGTTGTAACATGGTGTGAACTCGACATAGAAATGGAAATTTTCCTCTATGATGGCCTTGGTGATGATCCCTAACAAATAGAGAAATAATTTTCTATGATTTTGTGTATGAAAAAAATCCATGTATTATTGAAATTTTATTCTCTCACAGATCATGTTCTTTGATTCAGTTATTATTAATGTCTTATTAACTTCTAAAATTTATTCAATAATTGTTTATTATGATCATTTATATTCAAGGTATGATTTTCAAATGTTCGGATCATGTTCTCACACCTTTATATTCATGTTATGCTTATGTATCTCCCTTATTTACCCTTAATGAGGATATAATCTCACTCGTTATTTTGTTTCCTTTCCCCAGGTTGTGAGGATATGTTTTACATATGAATTATCTAAGAATAATAGTGGTTATGAAGAATGAAATCGGAGGTGATATAACTCACCCATTGAATAGTGTTTATGATTCCAAGATTCAAAATACACTAAACTATTACTGTACTCTGGTGTGTTTTTTTGTAATATAATAAACATGACTCAAAAATCATGTATTTCAATGTATGTTAATATTGTACCACCATAGGAATGACCTTTATTCATCCTCTATTTCATCAAATGTGAGGTGGATGTGTCGCTTGTGTGTATGTGTTGACTACCGCAAATACATAATGATACATTTCATTTTACATCACCATATTTCATGGATGTTAATATATGATAGGTTTAATTTTTATATATGATATTCAGGAAATAATAATGCTTATTTATTTTTAATATCATATATACCTTCTCAACATCCTAATAGTTGGGAAATGATATCAACGCTCATGTGTACTTTTGGACAACACCCTCCCGAAAGCGATGTGATTCGTTTTTAGTTTCCTCTTTACATAGTTTTTAATAAGGATATATTTAATGTATATATATCTTATTCATGACATAATTATATTTTTTCAAAATATAAAATAATATCTATCTATATTTCCTTATTTTCCTAAGAAAATGAAAATATCATTCATTCATGTGTATAGCTTACCATCTCCATGAATGGTGTAAATGATTTTCGTATCTCTATATTTTATTGATGTATATAAATATAAAAAATTTAATATATGAAATATTTATAGATATTAAAATTTTTGAGCTTATAAAACCATGATCAAATTTCAATGACTGAAACTACAAAACGTAAACTCTCATGAAAAATGAAACAATTAACACCAAGAAACAACAATTTAAATAGAGTATTATTAATAAATGAGTGTTATAATGTTATAAGTGGATCATATATGATATTATAAGTATATAAATGGTCCTTTTAGGGAATTATTGAAATTTTAAATTTATTATATAGGAGGTTAGGGATCTTTTGAAGAATGTTAAATAAGAGGTAAGTGTTTTATGATATAATATAATTGTTTAAATATATTATTTATGATTAGGTTTCCAATGATGGGATATAATGATATAACTATAAAAGAAACTCATTAAAGTTATTCACCTATTTTTATTCATGTCATTTTCATGTAATTATAATGTTTCCTCCCTTTTTAATTGAAAATTTTTGAGAACAGGTTTTTATAAAACACATATTTTATTTATTATTTGGTCATGAATCATTTTCTTCCATTTCCATGATTTCATCAAAACATCTCGAAGAATATATTCAATATTATATTATAATTTTTTATCAGAATTTTTACCCATGTTTTACATTATACATAGTTTTTTTAAAATGAATATTTTTATTTTTTAAAATGATTTACATTGAACATTTACAAAAAAAAATGTTAATGGAATATGTCTTTTAACATACACACTATGAATAGAATTTACCACGTTTAAAACCTCTATGATAATTGATGTTTCCTTTAAAAGTCTCCATAGTTATTTCCAAATAATAGTTTTTTATATTATTTTTTAAATATTTAGATTATAAATAATTGATTTCAAAATAAACAGTGTATTTTCCCTAAGAATAACTCAAATGATATTTTAATGTAATATTCATTCAGGATGGTATATTATTATGATGATGTGATATTTACAAAAAGAATTTAATTTTTTACAGGTTAGACAATGATCAATTTATGAAATGTGTATGAAACTCATTTATTTTCCATGATTTACGATATATTATTATTATTTTGTGATCATAGAGAAGACATATGACTAGATTATGATTCTGTGATGGGTGTTCATGGAATTCTATATCCCTCTATTACTTTGGGCAATGACAGATATATCAAGAATTAATAAGGACGAGAATAGGGAGTGAACCAAGATTAGTAAGGGTCTCTGTCCATTATGATTATCATCGGAGTGAATATCTACTAATGATATTATGGAATGGTAAGTGAACCTAATCCATTATGATAGGATTCTAAATGATCCATGAATAAGGAAATGATTTTCTATTCTTATGTGTATTCCCTAAACATATGTATTATTCCAATGTAAATCTCTCAAGTTTCATGTTATTTTTTTCAATTATAATTCAAGTCTTAGGTATTATCATGCATTATGTCATGATTTAAGATTATGATCTATGATATACCATGTATAGAATTTGAAATTCTATGTTCTGTTTCACATACATGTATTCTCATATTATGAATAATTGATTATTGATATCTCCCTCATTTAAACTTATTATGCATCTGATCATTCCATTTCTTATTTTTCATTTCCCTAGGTTATGATGGTTGGTTTTAATTTGAACATTTATAATAAGATTACATTGTGGGAAGATAGTTGTGAAGGATATTGAAAAAATTTCATTGAATAATAATATTTTGAATCTTTTCTATAAATAAACTACTCTTTTACGGTCCTCTAGCATGTATTTTAAAAATATATTAAATATTCATATACTAAGATGTAATATATATGTTTGAAATTTATGGGTCACAATAGTTTTTATGAGAGGCATGTTTAGTTAATATTCAGATATTAGGATTAGGGAACATTTATGAAGACACAGATAATAAGTATAAGAATAGGATAACATCCTAATATTTTAATAAGGTGGAGATTATGTGGTTTAACTAACAATAAATCCATGTCAGGATACTAAATATTAATGTGGTTTTGAAACAAATCCTTCTAGGGGTTATAAAACTGAAAATATTGGTTGAGTATATATCCACCATAATTTTGGTGCATGGTGACTGGTCCCTTACTCTAGATATGGTTTCACACTCTCGGCATATAATATTGGGTAATTTCACATTTTCTATATAAACCTTTATTAAGTATTTTAATATATTATAGACATGAATGGCATATGTTAAACATATTGTTTTATAGATTTAAAAGAATATTTATTGATTTATACATTGTATTAATGATTTTTCAGGACTATGTGGTTTCATATTTTTATTATTTCATCTCATGCTATGATTTTTTTATTCAATGGATAGAATAAAAATGAACAAATTTTATGATGAATGTTATAGAATATCAAATAATTGATATCCTTAGAAATCATATATATTGTGTTCAAGAAGGAAAAATCATTTTGTAATGTTTATGAACCTTTCTCAATATATGAATTTTAATGGTCATCAAAATAAAAAAATTACAGAACAACATTCTTTTGTGTCTTTCATGAGGCAACAATGACCTTATTTTAGAGCCTCAGATGATCCACTAGTTGCTGAGCAATAAATCAGTACCACAAAAAAGATATTTTCCATTCTCTAGTGTTCAAGACAAAAAAAATATATTTTTCCTTTTTATCATTTGGAAGTAGAAGTGGATAAATGGTAGATTTTTATCAAGAACATGACATAATAAGAGAAAATTCAATGCATGAAATTTGATGTGTTTTAGAGATTATTATTTTTACAAATAAATTCCTTATATACTTTTTAATAAAACAGATATGGAATTCATTAAGCTAATGTTGAAGGATGTAATATTTATTAGGACCTCTGAGGAATATTTTAAAATACATTTCAGGTAATTTTATAGTATTATCATCCAAACTCGAAGTACGATTGATCAATTATTTGGTTCCATAAAACTAAGTATTTGAATGTCATTATCCATAAGGGTATTTAATAATGGTGAAGAAAATTTTTACCATGATGTCATGGTGGAAATATAGACATGTGATACCTAATAATATCACTATTATGATAAGAAATAAAATATTAAATTAGATGGACATTTAAATAATAAATACAATGTAGATATGAAGATGAGCTTTTCGTTATACCATATATTTGGAACAAAACATGGAAGAAATTGCCTTTAAGGGACTAGTAAATTTTTTATCTGTGGAATTTATGGTGACTAGGAAATCAAATTTTGTGGTAATGGGAAAAAGAAAAAGTTATCTAATGATGGAGAAAAATTCCCACAAAATTCCCCTCCCACACAATAGTGTTTCAAAATAAAAGACTATGTAAATTATTATAACTAATTCTAAAAAATAAATTATATTTATGATGATCGATGTCACCAACCTCTTAAGCTCAATTATAAAGGAAAATATCATATGATTCCTATTATTGATGTTTGTGAAAGGTATAATTAACCTCAACTCTTGAAAATTTATTGTCTTACTTGTTTCTGGTTTTACCCAATTTTTTATATCTTAAATTTTTTATGAATGTATCTTAATACAAACACAATGATTAGATGTTGAATTAGTAGTGAAATATCCTAATAGAATTATTGCCATATATTAGGTAAAAGATTCTACTCGGATTCATTTTTATAGGAAGGTACTTCATGAAAATATTTTTAATATTTCTTTATTGGAATTTGATGTTATTTTAGGAATTTATTTTATATCTATATGTTAATCCTTGTTCAATTTCTATGGAGTGGAAGTCGCATTTTATATTCAAAACCAACTTACGATCATTTATTATTTTGAAAATATATATAAACTTCTAAAGGAAATTACTTCCATTATATGGGGATTGATTCACAATAAAAATTGGTTTTTATTTAATATGGTTTGGGAGAAACTCAACAATAAACATATACCTATTTTATGGTAATTTATTGATGTCTTTTTGAAATATTTTCCTAGTATTTATTTGAATTTTGATGTAGAGTTTTTCGTTGAACTCATAATTGGTGTTATACCTCTATAAAATACTATAAATAAGATATACCCAATTGAACTAAATGAATTAAATGTGAAACTCCATGAGATACATGATTAAGGTGTTCATTTATCAAGTTTCATAACCATTAGGTATACCTATTCTTTTTGTAAATAAGTAATATCTATCATTGTAACTCTATATAGATTATCAAGAATTAAACATGGTCATAGTCAAGAATAAGTATCCTCTTCCTTTTATTTATGATTTTTTCAATCAATAAAGAAGAAATAAATAATTTTCCTTGATTTATCTTTGAATTTGATACTATTAGTTGAGGGTATCAAGTGAAAAATTACCCAAGATAGCCATTCATGGACATACCAAAGGCAAACTCTGCTATCTTCAGGAATTTAATGAATAGTTTTTTTAAAGATTACCTTGATTGGTTCTTGGTAGTATTTATATATGATATTATTATATATCCCAATATAAAATAAGATCATGAAGACCACATGGTGATTATACTAAAGACCTTAATAAAGGACACGTTGTATGAAAAATATACCTAGTGTAAATTCTTGAAATAAAGATTCATTTCTTGGTTATATAACCCTAATTGAGGGTGTATTAGTGGATCCACAGAAGATTGAAGTTATCAAAAATTGGCATAGACTAAACATTTTGAATTATATACATAGTTTTCTTGGTTTTAATATATATTATAAATTCTGTGTGGATAATTTCTCCAGACTATCTTATCCACTCACCAAGCTAACTCGAAAGGGGGCCAAGTCATTTGGATAGATGACTGTGATGAAAAATTCATGGAACATGATATAAGGTTAGTGAGATAAATTTTTATTACACTACCATATAGTGGAGAAGGTTTCTTGATATATAGTGAGTCATTGTAGAATGTACTCAGAGGAAACTTCATAACAAATGATATAATGATATATTTTTCCTCACAATAACAAATCATTTATGGGAAAATTACCTGACTCCTGATTTGGAGTTACCTAAGATATTTTTTTCATTAAATCATTAATGAATTTATATTTTTATATAAAGGTGTTACAAATATAATAATCATAAATGTTTAAAGTATATATTTACTCAAAAATAGTTTAATATGTGCCAGATTGGAGAAAAATGCTGGAGTTGATTATTGATTATGAATACTAAATACATTACCATACAAGGAAAGGGGAAAATGTGGAATATTTTCTAGTTTGAAATGATTACGAAATATTATTTTTGAAGAATATAAAATAAGATATAATATTTATATACTTTTAATGGATATATTTGAAAATATTTTTGTAATGAGGAATGTTTTATATATCTCAAATGAGGGTTTAACCATCCATCCAATGGAATATTAAAGAGGTGTATAAAGATGATTTAATGATGAAAAGGAATGTGATAAATGTTAATAAGTTCAACATTGATTGTGAGGAAATAATATGGATTGAGAACCGAGTATGTGTCTCATCAGTTCAATAATTGAAGAAAAAGTTATTGGATGATATTCATAGTTCATCAATATTTATTAACCCTTGAAGTATGAAGTTCTATAGTGATATAAAATGTATTTATGAGGAAAAACATGTAGAGAAATATTATTAACTATATATTTCATTACTTTTTATATAAAAAATTTATGGATGAGAGATAGAATCCTAAGGGGAATTCTTAACCATTACATATAATAGAATGGAAATAGAAAAACATCACCATGGCTTTTGTTCACAAACTCCCATAAACTTCTAATGTCTAAAATGGTATTTGGTATGTTATTAATTCACATATAAATTCAACACGCATATTCGATATGATAGAATACTTATAACATGAAATTATTTCTAGGATATATACTAAGAATGTTGTAAGGATGAATGGTGTATCATATTCTATTGTATCTGATCTGGACCTGAGTCTTAACTTGACGTTGTGGTGAATTTTTTAGAATCCTATAGATTTTGAGTTATGTTTCAATATTTATTTTAAACCTCAAATAGATGGTCTCACTAAATGAACCATTCAAACATTGGAGGATATACTAATGTCTTATTTTATGGATTTCAAATGTGGTTATGGTCAACACCTTCCTCTATTTGAGTTTTCATAAAAAATTGATTTCACTAGAGAATTAATTGGCATCCTAATGAATACTTCTATGGAGTTAAGTGTCTAAATATAATTTATTGGGATGATGTTGGAGAAATAAATCTATTTGGACCTGATCTAGCTAAGTAAATGGTAGATAATGATAGAGCTATTCAATAGCACATCAAGGCAGCTCAGGGGAAACTAAAATGTTTTGTTGACAATCATTGTGATATCCAGAATTTGAATTTGGTGAGAAGTAATTCCTATGAATTTATCCAAAGGATGAAGTTTGTGATATTTATAAGGACTATAATGTCATTACAATGGTATATTGGTCTCTTTGTCATTCTTTACTGAGTAGGGATGGTAGCTTGTTGCTTGGCTCTTCCATCAAACATCTCTTTAGATCACGATGTGTACCACATATCTATCCCGAGGAAGAACACACTAGATCATTTTAATATATATAAATCATAGGTTATAACATAAAATAATGATCATTCTTATGAATAACAACCCGTATAAATTTTGGATCAGAGAGATAACGTGCTTCAAAACTAGACTTCTCACCAGTTTTAAGTTCTTCGGAAGAATCAAATATATAAAGAAACTAATTAAGAATATAAAGATGTTATGAAACATAGATATACTCATTTTTTCATATCATAGTCATATAATATAAAGTTATAAATTAAATTGAAGGGTGTTATAATTTAACACTGTGATATTTATTTATATACTTTTCTCTAAATAAATTAAATTTCTTTAATAGCTTATGATATAATAAATTATAAGTCTAAATAAACCATAATATAGTATACATTTATAACCTAGTCATTAAATCTATGATATAAAAAAGAATAAAAATAATTTTAAAATGATTTATAAATGTTTTAGATAAATAAGATATATATACAAATAGCTACTCAATATTTAGTAAATTGTTTCTTCAAAATTACATTTTTCCTCAAATATAGTTTTTATTTATTTTTGTGATCATATAATATAATTATATTTTTACAATTTTAGAAAATTAATATTAAAAAATTAAATTCATTTCTAAAATTTACATGTCAATATTATCCTATAGTGAAATTTTGGGAGTTTTCTGAAAAGATAATGTTTTTAATGAATAAGGAAAAATCCAAATTATTATTAAAAACAATATTTTCATTTTTCGAACATAAAATGTTTAATTTTGTTTTAAAATAATTTCTAATAATAATTAAATAATTTAAAATTATTAATAATCTAATTAAGTTCTTTTGGAATCAATTTGACATTGTATTTTGGAATAAAACCATTTTTAGATAAAAAAACTTCTTTTTGGGAATTTTTTTCGGCCATGTCTTGCAGGTTTATTTTAATATTATATTATTCCACTTATAAGAATTTATTATGATAAAATAGATTCAATATTTTTAATTTTAATTATTAATATTAAATAATTATTTCAACATAATTTTTAGTCATATTGAATAGGAAATACATCAGAAATTCATTATCTTGGTGAAGGTTAGAACATGTCTATCAAGGATTTAAAGTATGAGATAAGGATATTTTTGAAAATAATAGATATCTAAATCCAAATATATAGAAGTATTTCAACATAATAATATCCCAAATTCGATTTTTTTTCCATTTGGAAGCATGTTAGTTTAGTATGACATTATAAAATTTAAATCTTTTAAGAAATTAAATATTTGTCCTCTCCCTCGATTCTATATAAGGACCCCTACTTTCACTTCATTACACCACATTAATCTATATTTATCCATCAAAACATTACAAATTATTTTATAAAATTCCCTATAAAATAATTATTATTTTTTTGCCTAAAATATCTTTCCAACAGTCCTTAATAGGTGATTTAAAGGAGGCCTACTATATAAGAGGTAATCATCCTACCCGACCCCTTTCAATTTATTTCTTCTTATACCTCCTATAATTTTATGGTATTCATCATAAAATAAAAAATTTGTTATCCTAATTATACTGAAATTTTATTATGTGTTAGTATAACCACCATTATTTAAATTCTTTTTAAAAAATGGGAAGTAAATGTATTGCTCTTGCGCATGTGTCATTTACCTTCTCCACGTAGATATAGAATTCATTTTCCATCACTATATTTTATAGATTGTTACTATGTTGTGTTTACTTTTTTTTAGGAAATTTATTTCATTATTAATATTATATAATTATAATATCATATCTACCCTTTTTCTTTCTCATCCATTTGAAAATGATAATGTTTATCACACATACTTGTGGGCTACCACCACCACGAATCGATGTGATTCATTTTTCATTTCTCCTTTAGATGGAAGGAAATACATATTGACTTCATGTTTATATATATATATATATGAATATATTTCATTCATGATTAAATAATTATTATTTAATGATAAATCAATATCAATATTTCTTTCCATATTTTTGTTATAAAATGAAAATAGTATTCATTCAAACGTATGACCTACCGTATTTATGAACAATGTAAATAATTTTCATATCTATACCATTCATATATATATATATATATGAATATTGAAAATATATTATATTTATATAATCAAATAAATTCTAGATATTTTGTAATGGTGATCAAAGTTCACGTACCAAGACGTCCAAACTGAAAGTCTAATGAAAAATAAAATAGTTAACACCCAAAAACAATGATTTTAATATGGAATTATTTATAAATTATTGAGGAAATATTATATTTGGATCATATATGATAATATAAGTATGTAAATAATTATGGAATAAAATTATGATAAATTAAAATTAATTATATAGAAGTATAGTGTTCTTTCAAAGCACGTCAAACTTGTGGTAAGGGCATTATGTTACAATTTCATTTTTTACTGGGATTGTTTATCATTAAGTATCCATTGATGATATTAAAAGATTTAACACCCAATAAGGTTATAAATTTACTTATCTCATAGTTATTAATTTAATTTTAAAATAATAAAACTAATTTACTCTCATATTTATTTAAAATTATGAGGAAAATATTTTCAATGAAAAAAACATTATTTTCCATTTGGTTGTAAATTTTTGCTCCCATGACCATGTTTTCAATAAAACAAATTCCAACATGTTTCTTATCTTATGAAATTGTTTTTTAAATTCATTTTTAACCATTATTGAATTTTTAAAAATGGTTTAAAATTAATATTCATGTCAATTCCCGAATAAGGTACTTCTAATATTTTACCAAAAATGTGAGAGGAATCACTATTTTAATGGATATGGAATGAATGGAATTTACTGATTTCATGACTACTAAATTAATTGAAGCACCATTTAAAAGTTTCAATTATAATTTTCAAATATATTTTTCCAATTATATGTTATAAATTATTATATTATAAAAAATTGAGTCCAAAATGAAAAGTGGATTTTCATTAAAAAAATATATCAATTGATCTTTTAAAAAAATATTTATCTTGAAATCTTTGATATTACATATAATTTGTAATGGATATTTTCAAAGGATTCCGTCTTTATTCATTATATGGATGGTTTATGACTATAATGATTATATTTTTATAAAAAAACATTTAATTTCAATGGACTATTCTATGATGAATGGTTAAAATGATTATAAAACATGTTTTTTATCACGTGTTATGATATATGATGAATTTTTTAAAATCTTTTGGAACACAGATGTATGTTTTATGATTATGTTATCGATTAGATTGGAATTACATATCTCTCCATTGTATTGGTTAAAATGGATATATCATGAGATAATGAGGAATAGAATGGGGAGTGAATCTAATCTACTAAGATAGTCTTGTAAATGATCCTTGACTAAGGAAATGGTTTTACTATGCATATGTGTATGCCAAAAAAATATGACATATGCTTATTTTTTACTCTCGTGGATCATTTTCCTTGACTTATGTCTTATGAACTATAGCGAATTATTACTGATTCAATATTATAATAAATGATATGATATTTGTGGATTTTTGAAAGTTAATATCATGTTCTTATACCCATATTCTAATGTTTTGTATAAGTGAGCATTGATAAAATAATTATTTACACTTACATTGCCCATGAGATCACCCCCTCATATGTTTCATTTCCCTAATTTATGATTAATGGTTTCAAATTGGGTGTCTCTATGAATATTAATATGTGGAATGATATTTGTGGGAGATGTTAAATATATTTTATCAAATAATAAGATTATGCATCTTGTCCCAAAAAGCACTAAGACTTTACGATCCTCAGGTTTATATATTCAAATTTTTTTTTATATTAATATATTGAGATAAAATATATCTATATATATTTATAAACTATGGATCTCTATAACAATAGACTAAAATTTTACATTCTATGTAATAAGGAACAAAAATAGATATGAACCTATTTCCACCCAACTCAAAATAATAATTTTTATTCGATTATACCAATCTATTTTTCATCATTTCATCTAAGAATAAAAATGTTCAATATGTGAGGTTATATTAGAAAATTACTAAAAATATGGGGGTTATATTATCATTTTACCTTAATAGAATATATATAGAGCCCTAGAATAGAAATAATGCCGTGGAAAAAATGAGGTTTAATCATAACATGAAAGAGTATGCTGGAGTAAAGGTTATCATTTTCTTAAATCTTGCAATAATTTACCAAATATAATATTGACATTGGGTTTGTTTTTTTAACGTTTTACCCAATAATATGTGTGTCAAATTATTGAGTAATGATAAAAATAAATTTATTTAGACCGTAAATATGATCAAATAGAGAGTTTTAAAAGTTTAAAATAAGCTAAATTCTTCCACTAAGAAACAAAATTTTCTTAGACCAATATTTAAAAAATTAGTATATGAAGGATAGAAATGATTTTTTTTATTGAATGATGTCTATTATTATTATAACCAAATTCAAGTAACTCATGAAGGTCACAAATTAATTACATTCACATGTTTATTCAGAACATTCTACTACTATAAAATAATATTTGGATTATATGGTGCTCTTACCACTTTTCAAATATTATTGATGGATGCATTTTCAACATGATTGAGTGGAAAATTAAGGTATTAATTGATGGTTTTAATATTATGGGGAACACTTTTGGATGTGTTTTATTAAATTTAAGCTAGTTTTGGAAAGGATTTTACACACCAACATTATCTAGAATTAAGAAATATGTCATTTTATGGTGATTTTTGGAATTGTAATTTGTTTAAAAGTTTTTGAGATAAGATTTGAGGTTGATGGTTATATAATTTAGGTTATTAATAATTTTCACTCACATAAAAATTTCAAGTTTCTTATAAATTTTTTAATACATGCAGATTTTTATCTGGGGTTTGTAAAATATTTTTTAACATTATTTTTCCCTTGTGATCACTCATATTCAAGAAGTAACCATTTATGTTTGAGGATAAGTGCATCAAAAATTATAATCATCCTAATAAAAAATTTACTTGTTTACCAATCATAAAATCCCCATAATGGAAACATACTTTTAAGATTATATGGGATTCTAGGGAAATAGAAATAAGGTTTGTTTTACTATATAGGCAATAGAGGAGGATTATTGTGTTTTATTATAATAGGATGTTGTTATATTAATATCAATAAAACTAATCTGTTACTAAGAAATATAATTTAGACAAAAAAATCTAAAAAATATTTATATAATTATTTAATGGGTTTAAGGTCATTCATTTTACTAATCATTCTACATTGAAGTATCTTTTAGCCAAGAAGGAGGTCACACGTAGACTATTTGAAAGGATACTCTTGTTATAAGAGTTATACATAGTAATAAGGAAAACATTGGGATAAAAATATGGGTTTTGATATTTTTTATCGGTTCCACAACATTGATTGTAGTGACTCTATATATATAAGTTATTCATTTCTAGAATAAAAACTACTCGATATTTCTTCAAAAAATACTACTTGATTTGAATATTTCTTTTAATTACATAACATAAATAGTTTATCCTAGTGGTATCACTCACCAAAAGAATTAAATTTCATTCAGACCTAAATTATTATTTTTGGTTGCATTTTTAACTAATTATGATTGTTTATTGTGGTATTATAAGGGGATATGTGTAAGAGGAGGATATAGTTTCTATTCTAGGGATTTATCTCTCTTCACCATTGGGAAAACACAATGGGGGAGAGTGGATCACCTAAAAGGTGATATAATATTTCTTCTTCTTCCAATCTCTGTTCAATGATGTAAGTTTTTTATGGGATGTGATAAGATAAATGAATGGGAATTGTTGTTTTGAGTTAATATCTTCCTAAAAAATAATTGTGAGGAAAATATTATTATAATATTGGGATTGAATTTCATGTGTCCATTCCTATATTCTATTAGGGCTGAGTATATTTTAAAGGTTGGTTATTTATTCTAAAAATGGGATCAGGTAGTGGAACTTCCCAACATTCAATCTTATGGTGTTTTCAAAATCATTAAAAAAAATCTTCCCAATACTTCTTATTCTAGAATAAATTATCATTAATGATGTATCTCACTTTAATAATGTAAAATTTAAATATTTGATGGATAAATGAGGTAGTTCTAATAAAACAAAAACCACATATCACCAACAATCATATACATTGAAGGGTCACACTTGTTAGTGTCTAGGAAAGATTGGTCATTAAATATTGATAATGATTTTTGGGCTTACATAACATCCTTTAAGACTAGTATTTTTATTTATCCTTATAAGATTCACTTTTTAAAACTTTTTCATATACATGTGGAGTTAAAATATTGATCTTTGTGGTAAAAAGGACATTGAATTATGATTTTAATTTTTTTAGTGATGGGGGTGTTTTAGATGAATGATTTGGATGAGATTATTAGAGAATAATAAACAACTATAAATATTTAAAAATAATGTATTAATCGTTTTCATGATTCTATCATTCAAAATATGAACATAAAATTTGTTTAGAAAATTTTACTTTCACAAAATAGACTAAATATTTCTCTATAAAGTGTAAGAATAAATGTCATTTCCCTTTTATTATTATTTGTCTACTTTTAATGGGGTTTTTGAGAAGGTTAGAAAATATAATATGAAATTTAAACATAATAGATAGAGTATTAAAAACTGTTTTTAGCGAAATACAAAGGGAATGGTTTTTTGGTTCCCCCTTAAAGACTAAATCATAATTAAAACTAAATTGAGACTTCAAAAATAGTTTTTATAAGAGTTGTTTCACGGTGAGCCATTTTTTATTTTTTATTTTTTATGAATAATTATAAATGAAATATTTTGTCTTCTAGTCTAAAATATATAATTTTTAATTTATATTTTTTTCATTTTCCACTCACTATATTCATTTTTTACATTTCTCATTGAATTTTAAGGAATCATACTATAAACCCTCTCTAGTATCTTTGAAGAGATTGAACCAGTTATAATATTCTATTAGTAGTAGAATTCATATTGGTGATTCCATTAATCCATATTTTCTTCTCTTTTTTTCATATTAAGAGTACGATAAAACAACATGAACTAAATTTTATATTAATAATTTTGACATGAATGAATCATTATTGAAACAAATTTTTTATTTTTTAAGGGTATATGGGTCTAAATAAATTTTATTGAACTAATATTTTTTCAATAAATGGTGTCTCTAGTTTTATTTCTTTTAACATTATATTAATGCAATATAATGTTGGTAGGTTTGACAATGTAAGATATAGAATAAACAAATTGGGGTGAATTTAAATCCATTAAATATTGGAAATTTTTTGTGTTAAATATTAAAGTTTAAAAATTCAATTACATGAATGCTTCTATTTATTTTTGACCTATATTTTCTCCTGAACTCACTTAAACGATTTTCATAGTGATTCCGTGAATAAAAATTTTAACGTTTGTTTGTAATTATTATTTTCTTTCTGAATTATAATGAATAATTTTATTGGTTTTTTCAACATATATCATGTTGTGTGTGTTTCAATAATGTCATTGCATGATTATTGTTTTGTATACATATAAATATTAATGAACGACAACTTTTACCACGAACAATACATTGAATATCACACTCTTTCATAATAAATTTAAAATTATGGTTGGATAAAAATACATTCAACATTGATATTGAAGTTAAGAGTAGTTTTTTGGATGGAAACATGTTAATTTGATATTTATTCAGTCCATTAACACATTCTATGTTTGATAAATTTTCATAATCATTTTAAAAATAATTAATTGATTATTTCTTCAACCATGAAGTTCAACATTAGGGATAATTTTGGATTTTAAATATAGTTGAAAGGCTATATTATGGGAATTTTTTTAAATGGATTCAATAAGGAAAATAATGGTTTTTTTAAAATTGAATGTTTTTGATCATTTGATTTCATATGTAGTGAGGGTAAATGTTTCTAAAATAGTGGGGATTTATTTTTTCACTTTAATGTGGTTTGTCATTTTTATTTATCCATGGAGTCTAATTAGTAACAATTATTTATTTATTTCTCTAAATATCATTATTAGTGAATATTATTGAGTATATTTCCATTTTAAGTTGAATTTTAAATTTCATTTATAATATCTAAATTCATCAATTCTACAATCAAACTGTCTTAGAAAATAAATCCCATTATATTTTTCATTTTTTTGGTTTAATATTGATGTATGACAGGGTGATAATTATAATAAGTTTTTATTTATTATATTTATTTACTCATCCCTACTTCTTGGGTGTTTATTATTAATTAATTAATTATCTACAAATTATGTGATAATCATTGAGTTTTTGTGTGTGTTTAACATGAGGAAAAAAGATGTTTTGACAAAAAAAATTAATGAAAAATGATGTTGCCTTAATTTATTTTTTAAAAAATTAAAATTTTATTATTATTTTTAAAAATATAAACCATCTTATCACCAAATACCTTTCATTTTGAGAGAGAAATAATCCATTTTTGTTTAATAATTTCCATGAGTAAAATATGGTTTTTAGAATCATTTCATTATCTTCATTTTAATCATTATGTTTTGAAATGAATTTATCTTCTATAGATTTTATGAATTGATTAATTAATAAAAATAAATGGATTATATGGGGGGAAACTTTTTGTAATTATATTTTATAAATTTTTGAAATAGCAATTTATAATAATTCATGATGTTTTACTGCCAAAATGTGAATCAGATGAAGAAATATTTATTATTGACCATTTTATATTAAAAATATTTTCATTGAATATTTTTTTTGAAAATGTGAACTATTTTTGCTAAATGAAGAGTTTTTATATATTTTTATTTCTAAATATTTTTGTAACTACACTTTAAATTTTTTGTCAAATTTTAATTTAAAATTGTTTTGATGTGATTTTATTTGTTGTTGGCTTTAGAACTAATTTTCTAAAAATTTCCACGATCTTTTTACTGATATATTTTATGGAAAATCCATTTAATATAATTTTTTATGTTTTCTACTATTTTTACAATTAAGTTGAATTTTGAATTTAAAGAATTATTATGTTTGGGTTACGTTCTAGTTTCTATCTAATTTTGAAATTTTCATTAACAAATACCCATGCCAGTCTACTATAGTCATCAATGAAACGAATGTAGTACCAATTAAAATCATATTCTCTTGGTGTGATAGGCCAACAAACATCAGCATTCACCAATTCAGGAACTCTTGTTGACTTCTTTTCCTTTTCCTTACACGTTTTTCTGATGAGATTACCTTGTTTGCATGAATTTCATGTGTGATTACTATCACCTGATAGCATAGGTAGGTCTTTTGATCCATCAAACATTACCAAATCTTATAGGGATGGTTGGCATAGATGACCAAGTCATTTAGGACACAACTTTTTTTTTCCTCTACGGACAGAAAGCACATATCTTTTTCTCCACATACTATGTTGAGATTTCCCTTTCTTATTCTTCCCTATAGAACCTCTGCCGGTTATATTCCTATGATGATACAAATTTTCTTAGTAAACCTTATTGAATGTGTTGAGTCACAAAGTGGACTAATGTTATGTAAATTTTGTCTTAGGCCTTCTACTACTAATACATCAGCACGTCTCATCTCTTTTTCCCCCAAACATGGTCTTTCCAGAGCGAATAATATTCAATCCCCCATCATTTCAAAACTTGAAAAATCCTTCTTTTTCATATTTTATGCCTGTAAAAAGATCTTTATTACCTGTCATGTGAGATGTGAAACTTCTGTTAAGGATGCACACACTAGAACAATCTCATGCTTTAAGGTAAATTTCTACCACCACTGCCTTCTCGTCCTTTTTGTTTTTGGTCCATATTTTCTCCTTCACACTCAGAATAGATTGAGACTTATGACCTTTCTCAGAGTATGATGGACCGACATCATCTTGCAAAGCTGCAAATCTATTTTTCATTTTCAACTCACATGTTCGTTCATTGATCTGCTGCTTGCAAACATTTTGATTCTTCTTTGGTGCATTCATCTGTATGTTTGATGTAAAATATCTAGTAATGTGCCAAAATCCTCAGCACCAAAAATAGTGTCTTTAGAAATATGTTCTAGAGAACCATTTTTCATTTGGCTACCACCTCTATTATTGTTCCCTTTAATATCTCTTGGATATGGAACACACATACTGTTAATTTCCCATCTTTCCAAAACAATAACACCTAAAATAAGGTTCATTCTTTCATGGAACTTCTCCATTTCTACTTTCCCTTTAGGATCTATAAATATTCTTATTCTTAATTGTGCCCAAATCATCCTTCAATCTCAGAATAGGTGCTTCTGGTCTAACATCAAATTTCATAGATTTTTATTTTTGATCAAGCCCCCGACCGACCATAGCATCTGAAAATAATTTGTGCTTCTTTTCTGCTGAACCACTATTGTCCACTTTTAGCTTGTTAGTTTTCTGAGTGATCTGCTTTCCTAATTTCGCAGTAGGAGACAATAGTTTTTCATGATCCTAAACCTCTTTCTGAAAACTGACAATTTCTATTTCATGTTCATCAATATGCTTGATTTGATTTTTCCTTGTGTAATTCAAGCCATCGATCTTCCTTTTCTGTTCTTAAAACGTGAGTTTATATTCATCAACCTTTTCTGAGGTATCTTCCCCTGAAGACCTAAGGTTTTAAATTTCATTTATCATCTCATACTTCTCTTCTTCCTACTATTTCATGTAGAGTTTGGCATTATGTACCACCTTGTTGGAATTCTTTGTTTTTTTTCTCTCCAAACATCTATCTCTTCAAGAGTTGCTTCTAATTCAAATTCCATGTCAACTCTTCCTTCAATTTATTCTTATTCATTATCAGTGTTGGTTTGTTCCTTCTCTGACAGCTATCAACAAATAAAACCACAACATTCTATCCCAGATATGTGAAGTTGTATATATCTTCACCCTCTTCATCCTCAGACTCCTCTGAACTACCATATTCTTCTGAGAGAATATTATTTTTCTTAAAAATATCTCTTCATTTGTTTCATTCTTTTTACATAGGCTAATGTCTTCTTCTTGGGAATTTCAATTTCATCCTTGTAATCTTCTGGAAGCTTCTTGCGGAACCTTACGGAATGGTGACCAACTTTTCAAAATCTAAATGAAGAAAGTGGAAGTTTCCATTTGATCATTCCTTTCATCTTTGAAGATTTGAGGAAAGGAAGGGCATCACCTCATCTGTCTATTATTCTTCCTAAGAATCTTCAATGGTGAGATTCGTCATGGCCTTGAGTGCCACCTATTTTGATTTTCCCTTTTCCCTTGTATCATTAACATCATTTATCATTTCATATGCAAGAAGGGTATTGTGCAGGTAATCCAATGTTATCTCTTTGGGGTCTTAATCTTCCCAAACCGAAACCTTCAGATTGAGATGAGGTGGAAGTTTCCATAAGATACTCTTCAAAATATTTATGTCTTCAATAACTACTCCAAGACCTCACATGTATTCCTCTAAAACATTTACCCTATCAAAGAATGCATCAACATACTCATTCAGGTTCATTTTTCGATCTTCATACTTTTTCCACAACACATGTAGCTTTGAATCTTTGTCCTTTGAATCTCCTTCGTATATATTCAATATATTTCCCCCCACATCATGTGATGTTTTTTATGACATCACCTTTTTATAGATATAATTGGATATGACTCCCCTAAAATCATTGATTCCCTTGGCATCATCATATAATTCTCTTCACTCAGCTTCTGATGATGCACCACTATTAATATCAGCAGTTATACCATTCATTACTACTATGAACACATCATTTTCTAAAGATTTAAAGTAGTGTTGCATCCAATTATCCTATAGATGAAAAATATTCCCATCGAGGATCATAATCCTTTTGTGATTTGTGACCTCTATTTTAAAGAGAAACACTAATATAAAACATTCCCCTGGATACCAATTATTAGGTGCACTAGTCTAGATACCCTATTAGGGGGTGAAAAAGGGTATGATTGATTAATACAACAACCCATTTGATCTTGTTTCTTTGTTGGAAAAAACTCTCCTATCTCTCCTTCCGAGTTTAGAGTATCGACAGAAATTATAGAATGCACATGACACAACAATTTTATTTGGTTCCCCCTCACTGGGCAATGTCCAGGGAGCATACAATGATGATGTGCCGATGTGAAAAATCCACTTTAATCTCACTTTTGTTTACAAATTCGAAGTGGAAACACTATCCATCTTGGTTTACAACCATTCAAAATTTGAGAACTCACTGCTCCCTCAACTGAAGTGAGCTCCATGCTTCTTCATAAGATCCACTCACGGTTTATAGACCTATATGACTCTTCATTATCACTAATGAATGCACCCTCCACTATATGTAAATTCTCTATTGAAGTCAAAATTTCATCCACTGATAAATACACATTTTCCATTAATCACTGGGAAACACCCTTCAGAAATACCTTCACAAAGAACCCTACTTCACGAAGTTCCCCATTTCGCGAAGCTCAAACAAGCCTTCGTGAAGTTCATGCCTCTTCACAAAGCACACACCATCATAGAGCTCACTGCCTTGCTGAGCACACCACTTCGTAGAGCTCAGATCTTTTCAAAGCTCAAGACTTCACAAATATGAGTCCATCTTAGAGCTCAAGCCACTACAAATCGACTTTTTTTGTGAAGATCACTGATCCAATGAAAAACACACCACATTAACGGCACTGAATTAGTTGTCGTGAAGCACTTATCTTTTATGAACCACACTGCCTCCATGAACCTACTTCGTGATTCGATTGCAATAATGTTTTCTTGTAAACCAATCTCCTTTTCTCAAGGGGGTTTAGGTCTATTTATAGGTGATTCCAATAACCCTTTAACCTTCCATGCAAAGTCAACACCACATCAACACAAATCGTGAAGCACCGAAATTTCCAACAAAATTATATTTATATAGAAAAGTGCCATGAATGTTTTTGGATCACGGAGCTCAGCATAATAGTAGTGTTCCATCAATTCCTTCATGGTTCCACCTCAAAGCATCACTATAATTCTCTCCAACTCCACTATTCATGAAGCTCATCGTAATCATAATGAACGCCATCAACATTCATCATGTCTTTGAAAAATCCACATCAAGAAGCCCATTTTAATGAAATTAGGGAATCTTCCATATTTTGATGAGATCTTCAAGAAAATAATTTTTCTATGCTCACGAAAATCCAAATTTTGGACCCCAAAAATTTTGGAAAATATTGGAAAATTACGCCACCTTGTATCTTCTCTTTCTGTACCACCTCCAGATCTTTCATTCCTTTGTCACGGTTCTTTGTCAACATGGATTTTCAACAACATCCCTGGAACATGAAAATTCACCATGGACATCTACATTGTCAAAAAACTCAACCAACCCAAAAATTCAGTAATGTTACCTTCTGTAAATTTTTTCCCAATAATAACCATCAGTGTTTTCAATTATTATTGTAGAAAAATCATAGAGGATGGATATAAATTGTATAAAAATAGTATGTAAGTCCTAAAAATGTATTCAAAATTTTAAAAATCTTATAACATCAAGTGTAAACTAGTCATCACAAACTATAAATATCAACCATAATTAATATCAATTAGTTTTTCTCTATAGTAATGAAATACCAACTATGATTGAAGTGAACACCCCCTTCTTCCTTCATCTCAATAATTAAAAAGGAATATTGAAAAAACTATTGCACTTTTTTATGTACAACTCTAATAATTTCATGTAGTATTTCATTGATTGATGAGTGATTTGGAGTGAAAGATACTTTAGGTTTTTATTGAAAACCCGCCTTCTAAAATTTTCCTAGTGGTATCAAATTAATGCTTGAACCCATGTCATAATGTGACTTCTTAAACATGTATGATCCAATAATGAATGGGGTGGAGAAAGTTCCAATATCTCAAATATTTGAAATAATTTTTCTCCAAACCATTGAAAATGAACACTTTTATATGTGGATTACTTCAAGGTCCTCCAATTTTCAATTTTTATATAAGAGATCTATCAGAGATTTTTTATACACTAATACATGATTAATGGAATGTTAATATTGATTATCTTAATAATGTATAGGAATATTTTGTATTTAATTTTGATCCATTCTTTCTTTATCCTCATTGGTAATATAATAGGGGTCTTGTATGACAATATATAATTATATGGATATGACATTTCCTCTTAAATTTTCAAGTATATTATTCTATTGAATTTTTTCTCATAATCGCCCTTTATATTCTCATGATTTCTTCATTTTTTTATTGTCTTTAATTTTTTTTCAAATTTTTTGACTTTAATACATCTATCATAAGGTATAAAATTTTACCTCTTTCATTTCATCATTTTTAGTTTTCAAAAAGTTACATGATAATGTATCAAGTAATCATTCTAACCAAATGGAAGTAATGTTTTATATTTAGTACCATAGAATATAGATAGATGTTTATTTATTCCTGATGATATTGTCCTGAATTTTTATCCATTGATCCATTTTTTGAATAAAATGATCGATCATTTCATTGAGTTAGAGATTTCAATCTTATTGGTTTGTGTGAAAATGAAAATGTGGTTGATTTTATTGAGGATATGGGGTTTAAATAACCTCCAAAAAATATAAATCCTCCATATTGAATATTATACATGCGTGGAACATGGTTTTAGTAAATGTTATTAAGGATTTCATGGATTCCAACATAGATTTCGATTTTCCAGACTCCCATGATTTTAAAAATTCATTTATTTTTCCGAAGGTTAGTTATAGGACATTTAATTACAATTTAAATATTTATTTTCCAGCAAACTTACTATACATACCAGAAGTTATCTAACATATACCTATCATGATTTTGAAATATGTGTGGAATTCATAGGTTTAGTGGTGACCACATTTAAATTATCTAGCTCCATTTTAAAGGCATCAATTTTGGTTTCCAAGCGAGTTATTACATCTATTTAACAAATACATATCCTCGATGATCATTTATAACATTTGAAAAGGATCAAATAGTGGGATATTACATTTTATGGTATTATGTTACTTTTAATCCCTTTAGTATCAAACATATTTCATAGGATCCATCATTCACAACATAGAAAAATAACTACAAACCATAGTGAAATAGTATATATTTAAATCCAAATATTCAATCCATGGTATGGTTTTCTACTCAACATCTCCTAGAATCAATAAAAAAACTCAAAAGCATATTCAAACCCATATTAGTTTAATAAATTATCTCATTTCAAAAACTCACCACATTTGATACTGGGATATAAATGTTTAAGGAGTTATTAACCAAAATAGTATATATACTGATGTAACTAACTTTTAGTATTTTCAAATAATATTTGTCACTTCCTTTTTATAAAAAAAAGATGATTCTATTATTCTTTTGAGTCTTTTAGGATTCATTATACATAAATATATAAAAAATAATCACAAATATAGAAAAGCTTTCAAGTGGATCAACATGTTCCATACCATTAAATTACGACATGTTTATATCAAATGTAGTGAAAATATATTAATTTTAAAACTATTCATCTAAATTAGAGGTCAAGTAATTCTCATGGAATTTATATTACATTATGGTAAAAAAATAGTTTATGATGGTTAATTCTATATAATTTTTTTTGGATTCATTTTCATGATATTAATACATAAATTTTCTATGAAAAGTATCATTCTCTCCAATATGGTCCTGCTCATCAATAGATACTCACCAATGAATAATAAAGATGTATCTTGGCCTTGAGATTATAGTTGATAGGTTTATTAAAATCATAAATCCAATATTGAGTTATAGGAATCTAACTATAATGTAAAATACAACACACCCACATACAAAAGGAATAAAAATAAAAATAAAAATAGATAAGTATTTTTTTGATTGATTAGTTATAAATAAAAACACATTAGTTTATTATAGATTCCTCAAAAAAATTAGAAAACATAGAATATATCTTGTAATTGTTATCTCAAATAATGAATAAAAGTATACATATTTAATTAAATATTCCCCAATAATGAAATTCAATATTCATTGTATAGCTAAAATGTAAGATCATTCCATTGATGAATGGAAATTATAATTTTTTTATTCATAAACTAAAAAAAGTGAGAAACCATGAGTTCAACCACAAAAAAGAAAAAACAGATCCATCGAAGGAAAACTTAAAAATATTAGATTTAATTTTCCTAAAAAATATAAGAGATATTGGTTACCTGAGAGTTGGGTTCATCCATTAATAGATCTTAAAACTCTAATACCAACTTGTCCCATGACTGGATGTACTCCTCAAGACTGATCGAGTGAGTCTAATCTCGTTGATGAATCAGGAAGGTAATCTGATTGTCAAGTTGTGGTAGTGGATTTCATTGGTCATAAGGACCTATTTAGTCTCTGCACAAGGAAAAAATCGGAAGCTCTTTGGTAAGAACATTTATCAAATAAGAGCTTCACAGATGCAGTTAAATGTGCGAGGAACATAACTTTTCTTGATTGTGAGTCTGCAACCTCATGATGAATTATATGAAAAGGATGTATTGAAATTGTCTCTCTGAATCGATGTGATGTTGAGCAAAGGGTTAAGCTCTAATGGTATTCGATTATCGCTCGGGTTTTGATCCCCAAAAGAGTGAACCCTAGAAGTTCAATGAGTTGAGTGAGAGGATTGAGGAAATTTCGGGTTCTCTGAATGGAATATGATAATGATGGGATGTGGTTTCTATCATATTATATTTACTTTATATGGGTTCAAGCGGTACACATGGAGTCTAGGTTTGTTCCCCCTAAATTCGGGTTTCCTTAAAATTCATGAATGAGACCGGAATTTCAACACCAGCACTATTAAAAACACCATTGAAAAAATCTAGATATGATTTTTTAATATTAATTGGATATATTTTAATCCTAAAATCCTCTTTCACATTTTCTCTTCTATTGGTAATCCCACTAGAATTGATAAACATACCAACAATCTGACCATTGGTCATTATGTGAGCATATTCGTCGAGGTAGATATGTATGCTACCTTAGTTAAGGAAGAGGTGTTAAACACTCAATATTATAGTCTCACTCTTGGTATAATATATGAGAGAAAGCCTATGTTCTTCTTGGACTTCCATTTATTTTGACATATTTCCCCTGAGTGCAACAAAAATAAGATATGTAATCTTTTTAAAGTTCGAGGCCATGATGAGGAAAACTATAGGTGTAGCAAGAGAAAGGCAACGACCTCCACTATTGGTTCTGAACCCACTACGGCTAATGTAGTTCACTATGAACCTCCAAGAGCCTCTCTTAAAGGTTATATGGTGGGTGATGAATTCAATTTGGATAGGAATTCCTTGGATGTAGTTGTTTCTAATGGTGATACAATCTGTGGTGGGAATGATGATAATCTCTCAAGAACCTGTCTCGGGCCATGTTGGCATTCTTCTACCTAATTTCTCAGTGACACCTATTGTGGTCCCTTCCAATGTGTATTCTTTGAAGGCATGGGAAGAGAGGAAAATTCATGAAGTAGACCCAATTCATCAAAACCCGAATACAGTCCCAATTATGAATCCTATGGACCTAGATAATGCTTCTGATCAATATGTGATAGAGGTTATAGATGGTGCAGACCATGTTTCAGATTCTGATCATCTTATTGAAGATTCTATTGTTGGTCATGGGGAGTCCCTATTATAGATCATGTTCATGGTGTAGATCTATTTTCTATCCCAACTAACCCAGGGGACTTCTCACATGTCCAAATTTCAAAGGATTCCAAATGGAAACTACATGCTGTCCTATTGTCTTCTCAAGTTGATTCAACCAATAGATTCTCCCCGCACTCTATTGGGGAGGATATTGGTCCTACATCTAATGATAAAATTCACGGTATTCCTACAGGTATTGGAATTATTTCCTCTGATAAATATGTAACACATATTAATTATGGGCATACCACTATGATCGGGTCTGAAAAATGAATATTCTCTTCTAGAACTATCAACGGATTGGGATTCCTCCCACAACCAGACCCCTTAGACACTTTATGATGGCCAACATTCCCTTATCAGTTGGTATTTTAAATCTAATATTAAATTTTATGAATTATATCTCCTTTAAATAGGATTTTTTAGGTTATACTCTTGTTTCAAACAATCGATTTACAAGAAATTTTGAATCGTTGTGGTTGATTAAACAAGACAATGTTATAATTAGTTACTCTCTGGATGATTACCAATCTATTACTATTTCATGTTTCATTGTTAATTACTCTCTATATGTAACTTTTTTTATTCCATTAATATTTTTACAAGAATAATATCATTGTGGAAAAGTTTAGTTTATATTTCTGAGAGTATGACTGACAGTCAGGTTCTCCTTGGTGATTTTAATATTGTCATGAGGCCTGATGAAAAAAACTGGTGATAACTTTTGTCATGATTCGTCCTAAGATCTATTATCTTGAATTGATATATGTGGTCTTTATATGGTTCTCGTTTCTAGTTCTGACTATACGTGGAGTAGGTATACTATTAATGGATGATAGGCGAGTAAGCTGGATAGGTTCATTGTAAAAGTGGATGATAGTAATGGGGTGATTTATGTGCTTGGGAAAACTCTCCCAAGATTGCATTCTGATCACAATACCATAATTATTGATGTATATCAACAATTTAAGGTTAGACCCCCTTTCATTCAAGTTTAATAACTCATTTCTTTTTATACCTAGATACAAAGAGATTGTTTTGGATGCCTAGAAAAGTGTTTATTTGGTGAGTCCCTCCCATATATTATGTTGTAAACTAAAATTAGTAAAGTAAAATATGAACTAGAGGAGTAAGGAATCGTTATCTTCCCTTGATAGAGACATTAGAGAGGATGAAAATGTCTTTTGAAGATTTCAAGATACTAATATGTCTCAAGAATTTCCTTCTCCAAAAGAATTGGAGGCTGCTTCAAGTCCAGACAAATTATTGGCCCTTAAAGAAAAACTTCTTCAGAACCAATTCAAAATTTGGTGTCTGAAGAAAGGGGATATAAATTACATATTTTTCCATTTAATAAATAGAGAATAATTCCCAAGAGGAGACTTAATACCCATACCATTTATGGAAATATATTCAATTCATAGAATGGTATTATTGATGATGTGATATATTACTTTTAGAAGTTGTAGTTAGACACTAGGAACAAAAATTATAACAAAATTATTCAGTTCTTTGACCCTTCCATTGAAGATGATAACGATATGAGACTTTTTTTATATTACTAGTTCAACAGATATATAATTCAATCTTCTCCTTGAATATAGATTGTGTAGCAGTTCTGGATGGCTTTACTAATAAATCTTTCATGTTTTACTGGGGAATTGTTCATATTGATGTAACAAATGATGTGAATGATTTTTAAGGTCATAATATATTTTTTTTGTGATATATTACAACATTGTTACCTTAATCCACAAAAAAGATAATGCAGATGACATTAAATATTTCAGACCTATTGCTTTTGGAAACACATTGCTACAGGTCATTAGTGAAATCATGACTCAACAGTTGAATGATATTGCTATGAGGATTATCTGTGGGAATCAGTTTGGTTTTTTTCCCAGAAAAAACATACAAACTTTTCTTTTCACTGCCTCTAACTGTGTGAATTCTATTAAGATAAAAGATAAATATGGAAAACTTTCCTTAAAAATTGATATTTCTAATGCTTTTGATAACATCAAATGGAAGTTTCTTCTCACTATTCTCAAAATGTATAGTTTCTCAGAGAGATTAATTGATATAATTGGATCCATACTCGCCAGTGCAAGTCTATCTATTATTTTCAAGGGATCTTCTAGAGGTTTTTTTTCAATGTTCAAGAGGGATCAGGTAGAGTCACACTCTCTATAGTATGATTTTCACTATTAAAGAAGATTATTTAGGTCGGAACATCACTGCTCTTTCTAATTTGGGTGGTATCATATGATGAAAATATGGAGGGATTTATGTTCTCAGACTCACTTATTTTATGAAAATGACATCTTGGTATTTGGAATAGAGAAAAAATTACCATATCTTGCATTAAATCCATTTTGTCACACAATGAAGATGTTTCTGGTCAAATCATTAATTAGGGTAATCCATTGTGATTTTTGGGGAAGGAATTTTCGTATCATGGAAAAACAGAATAGTTATGAAGCTTGGAGTTAAAAGAGTATATCTCCCATTTACATACCTTGGTGTACCAATTTTACGAGGGCAAAGTCAAAATGTGTCACATGGAAAATATTTCCTTGAAAATCATAAAATAGTTGGAATTATAGGAAGGAAAAAATATGTCTTGGGTAGGGATAATTGTTTTGGTCAATTCAATCATTACACCAATGTTTGTTTATTCTTTTTCTCTATATAGGTGGCCTAGAAATCTGATTAAAGAGATAAGTGGCGGTGTTAGAAACTTCGTATCGACTGGCTCAATTCACAGGATGATATAGGTCACAATTGTTGGGAATGAATGTATCAATCCAGTACAAATGTGTGGGCTGGGAATTAATGATATTAGGATTTTAATGACACATTGACTAAGAAGTTCACATGGAAACTTTTCTCAAATTCTGAATCCTCTATGGATTTTTTTGACGAATAGATTTTTTGCGAAATTGTGTAATGGGTATGTTAATTACATCAGATGCTCTTTCTAGACTGCCTTAAAGCAGGCCTATTCTGATCATATGTATTGCTCGAAATGGGTGGTATGTAAGCAGTCCTCTATGAATTGTTGGAACACCACGTGGTCGTCCCGACCCATCTATGATGAGATTAACATTCCATAATCTCTAAAACTTAAAACTATTGTATAGTTTTATGAGGATCTAAAACTTTATGGAATTATGCCCAGTCATATATGCATTAAATCAGGTTGATACTGTTTTAATTACTATGACGTACTAGTTTGGATGCCCAACCTGAATGGTATCTTCAGCACAAAAGAATTCTATAATTCTCATTGTGGTGATTCACTACATCCTCCAAACTAGGTTACAGGTTTCTATAATCCTTTAATTCCTCCACATCAATCTCTACTTATCTGGAGAATATGGAAAAACATGATTTTATTGTAGGTCATGTTGCAACGTTCTAGAATGCATCTAGATGCGGTCTTCATTTTCTGTATGGAAGCTGATGAATATATCATTCATATTTTTGTTTCATGTAAGATTTCTTATTGGTTCTGGTATTATATACAGGGTATCTTCCAAAGCTACTTCTCCTTCTAATCTATTGATAGACTATTACAGTCCATTTTAAGGCTGATTGTAGTGACCAGTTTTATTCTCTTCTGTTGGTAGTGGCAGCTACTATTATGGAATTCAAATGGATGTCAAGAAACGGCCTGATTTTCAATGACATAAAACCTTCATTTCTTGATGGTGTATTGTCTATGAATCATTCTATCTCAATTGCTTCTAACATTCAAACTTGTTTTATAAAGAATTATGTTTCTGACCTTGTTCTGTTGAGGTCTGTTGGTGTAAATGGAAGGATAAAAAAGACATTGATGTTAAAATATAATAGATGGATTCCACCCCTCCAACAGTGAATAAAGGATAATGTATATGGGGTAACTTATGGTGCTCCTAACCCCTCTAGATATGATGGTGTATTCTGTACCATACAGAGGTTTGAGAAAGGATTCTTCCTCCATTATATTAGTAATGGATTTTCTATTGAAGTGCAGCTCTTGGCTATGATTAAATATATATGGTATGATGTCTATTTTGGTTGTCATGATTTATGGATAGAGTCAGACCCATCTGTTGTAGTTCAAATTATAAACGATCGTTCAAGGAATGTGCCAAGGAAGATGCTACCAGACTTAACTAACAACCATTTTCTTCTATAATTTCTCTCCATTGAAGTCACACATGTTTATCTTGAATCTAATTAGGTGGTGGATTCTCTTTATAAAAGGTAAATCTCTTAGGTCACAACGTATTGGTCCTTTGTGTCACCTAAGTACTATTCTAGTCTTGTTTATGCGAATTATTGTGGTTCGATTTACACTCTTATTTGTAGAATAGATCCATGATGTCCTATTATGCACTTTAGGAATTTTTATTTTATTTTTCTAGGAGTAGTCTCACCTATCTCCTGGACATATTGGTATATTTTTCCTCATTAAGATTCACTCGAAATTACATCCCCATCATTTTCTTACCTTTTTCTTCGTTAGCATTGAGTAACAAAACCTATTCAAACACCACTTTATCCGAGTTCATAATCAATTCGAAGGATTTCTCAAGCACGCCACTTGAAATCTGTAGCTGAGTTTTTATATCACTATCTATCTACTTTTCATTCAGTTTCTTTGTTGAACGTGTCTCTATTACAGGTGGAAAAGAGGAGCAATTATTACTTTCATTATAGATGCCCTTTTGGTTTCTATTTCTCCTTGAAATAAGTGATTTATCTCCCAGGGCCTCTTCCTCTGCTTTCCCATCACTGGAATCACACCCAAAGTCATTATGTACACCCACAGATTGACTAACTAGATCAACCTGACACTCGTACACTGGTTTATTAATTGACCATCATTAAAAGTTGTTACCCTTATTAATGGATGCCTCCTCTTTATTTGAAATTTTTGTAATACCGCCCCTAGTTCATGCCATATAAATATATGATATACCCAAGGGAGGCTTTGAAGGTGCCTTTTTCACTTCAGTTTGCCCATCATAAGTAGGAGAAACATTTTCATCCCATAATGAGTAGCCTCAACAGAATCAATGAAACCGCCCACTACATTTTCCTGAGAAGCCACTACCACTAGATTCTTCATACCATTAAGACCACTTATCAATCTGCTGAAGATATCCTTGACCTTCATCTCAGAAGGTAGAGGTACTAACTACATCATCCTTCTTTGACTAGATTCTCTTAAATTCAAAAATACATCATTTTGGATTATCCAATCATAAGTTGATACATCATGGTTCATTAAAAATAAATTACCTTCATAATTCAAGGCCAAAACACTATCAGCAAGCATCCCCATATTGGACTGCATCGATTTCTTTTCCTTCTAATTGGATGAATTACCACAATTGAAGGCGTTAGACTTATGTCCCATGTGATTGCACAGTAAAAAAAGTCATATTATGACTCCAAAATAACAGATTGTTTATACCTAAAATCCCCACCAACAACCACCCAAAATGAATCTGTAGACGGATTCACCACATCGATATCAACATAGATTCTCGATGAAATGGGGTGGAAAACTGCCATAGTCTGACTATTATGGCCAAGATAAAACCCAACTATATTTTTTAACAGATGCAAGATAGTTAGATTTTGAAAGGGGATCAGAAGGTGAGGAAACCTTATCCAAATTGTGATGGAAGGAGAATCATGCCTCATGTGGAAATCATATAACCACATGAAGAGGATAAAATAAGCTATATTATAGATTCATGGTGCGATCAAAAAATAAATAATCTGATCATATTTCAAAGAAAACCCACCATGATATGCATGGAGTTGAGAAGACTGACGGTAAAATACTCTTATAAACCATAGGATCCAAAAAACGACCAGAAGAATCAGCCGAAGGCCGATGTTTCATGAATCTAGTAATAAATGTAAAATGAAGAAGAGAGTAAGCCTCAGTAAATTTTAATAGTGAGATTGAAAGGTGAGGGGATCCATTGAAAAGATCTAGAACCTTTAGGCTGAGTGAAATAGAAGGTAATATAAGGATGGATTTAGGGTTCAGGAACAGCGAGAATCTCGATGGTTGGATTCCATTGAGAACAATTAATGTAATTTAAAATATGAAATAAATTTATAATGATGGGTTTTCCACAGAAATATATAATCTAATTCTTTCATAAATCCATTGAATTAATTGGCCTCACTTTTTCTATGAAATTGATTAAAATATGTTCAAATAGAGAAGTAATACATAAAATAACTAAATTACACAATTAAATGAAATAATTTTATCAAATTAAAAACAATTCATAAAATTATAAATCCAAATTATTACACATTATTTAATAATATCAAAAAAATTAGATATCCTTCCATAATATCTCAAATTTGAAAAGAATTAATGAAATTAGAATCAATTCACTAGATGATTCACAATTAAATAAATTATATTTAATGGATTGTTTTAAATAATTTGGAATATTCCCTCCTACTATTGAAATATTAATTCTTAAGATACTATTCCATATGAATTTAATGATCTTTAATAATCAATATCGTAAAAATATTAATAATTTACAATAATAAATATTTAATGAACAATTTTGAAAGGAAATGAACAAAATAATGAATAAAAAATTTATTTTACTTAAACCAAGGAATAAAAATAACAATGAAGACATATCGAAGAGAAATGTAAGAAAATCATGAATCAAAACCAAAAGATCAAGGAATATATAAATTAAATTTATTTAATGAAACTAAAAATCCAAATATTTATTATGTAAAAAATAACATGGTTGCTGAATTTAAATGTAATAATTGCTAAAAAATCATCCAGGGACCTAGAAAATGACATACATTTTTCAAGATTATATTTTTTTGTAACATTATAAAAACTTAAATTTGGTTTCCTTGTATCATCCCAATTTTATTCACAACCTCTAAAATAAATATTTTCTTTTAAAATAGAAATTGGTAGATATGACATTCACATACCTCTTTCAACATGTCGAACAATGGTTTTGAAAAATATCTTCCTTTTCTAAACCATGGTATTGTTTTCAAAATCATAGTTTTTCCTTTATCATCATCATGATATCCATTTCTTAGTGTTCATGGTATTCAAAATGACTATAAGTAATGAACCATGAAAATATATATACAAAAAATAGGTATCATATAACATAGGTAGAATAAAATCAATTAGTCAATAAAAATGTATACAATAAAATATATATCACAAAAAATCAAATTAAATTCATAACACAAGTTTTATAATAAATTCAACACATTTATCTTATAATTTTCACTTTTCAGTTCAACATTAGTACACTAAATTCAATACAAGGTTTCAATATCATAGTATTTTAAATGAACTAAGAATAATTGAACTCTATTTTCATAACATGTCAATATAATGTTTTCCCTTTATTACATATCAAAACTATATCATTCCACCTATCATTCACACTTAATGGCATATCAATTTTCCCATAGTTTTCCTGAATATGACATCTAAAAACCTCTCATAATTATTGTGTCAAGTGAAATTTAGTATAATAATATATTGCTTCATTTATTGGAATATGAAATCCATTCATATATCTCAAAATACATCATCTAATTGCCACTTTCACACCCATCTTCATATAGTTCTAAAGGATGAATATATATATTATCTATAAAAATATATATACCAGATTACATTATGTAGAATAAAACATCCAATTTGAACCTCTTTGTCATCTACCTCAACTTACATACCATAGTGATAATATATTGATATGTATATGTTTATACTATAAGAAATCAAAAAAATCACACACACCACTTAATATCACACCCTGTCATATTATATGTGTGACTATTTTATAATATTAACCCATATGTACTAAAGTAAGGAAAATACATTTAAAACAAAAATAAGAGTTTTGTTTTCTAAATCAATTACAATATTTATGATATACTCTATTTAATAAAATTTGACCTATTCAACATATCAAGGATAAACAATCTATCCATGATAAATAATTCCCATGACTTATTTTCAACATATCCAATACCTGTAAATGGAAAAGCAATATAGATAATGATTCATTAGTCCACAATAAGTATAAGGTAAAAATTATTCTTATTTATGATAATTTTTTTGATATGATCATTCCTATAAAGAATTTTGTTAAGAAAATTTAATGATCATTATAAATAAATATAAATATTTTTCTTGTAAACCACATGGTTGAGGATCATTCATAAGATAAAATATCGGGGTTCAATTGGTAGACATTATTTTTAACATGTATCTCAAAAATCCATGTTTTGTTCAAAGAAACATGGCATATATATTTTAAAAAAAATTATTCCTAACTTTAAAGAATATTTTTATACTATTACATAAAAAATTTAACAAATTAATATGTTAAATTCTTATATATTAAGCCACTAACATGATGTGTTCAATAAAACTGTGATGTTTTTATTGATTTATTTGAAAACAATGAATGGAACGGCCCTTAAATGTACTCATGATCCGAATTATTAAAATATTACCACAATCCATAATAATTTTTTTTAAACCTATGGTATTTTATAAGTTCAAATGCTTAGTAACATTCCATATATCTTCTAAAACAATCCCAATGTACTATAATGTTTCTAATTTACCATGATATGTTAAACTAGTCTTGTCACCCATAAATCTCATCAATATGTTTCTCCTCTAAACCATAACCTCATTATTGAAATTATCATCTTCTAAAAATAACAAAGGTTATTTTTATGTTATTATTGAATAATTTTTTGTCCATAATGAAATACATTCTATAATCAACCTTTTATCTTTCTTTTCCTTATCAATAACCCATGACACATATATTAGTCTGTTATTTTAAATCAGTACCACAATAAAACTATTATATGTGAATATAATTTAATTAAAATGATCTCTTTAGTATTTTTAATTATTTTTCGATTCTATTATAATATTCACAATGTTCTATTTATTTTATTACCATGTATAAAATTATAGCTTTCAGTATGTGTAGTGATGGTTGAAGCCCAATTTTTGAACAATTAATTTGAAAATACTCACTAAAGTAATGATATTTACTAAGGGGTGTGTGGTGGCACACATATCATAGACAAATAAGGTAAAATTATTATTAGTAAAAATTTCCCACAAACTTAAAAGGACTTCTTTCCCCTTCGTGATGTTGTTTGTATCATATAAGAAAACATGGAATCTTTTTTACTCTTTATTAACATCATTTTCAAAGTCAATTTATAGGATCTGGTTTATTAATTAAATTCATGTTTTACTCATAATGGAGAGCCATATCAATTTATTCCAAACCCATTTCTAGTATATTAATCTTTGTTATAAAATTGTTTCTTCATAATTTTCTTACCATTATTTTTGTGAACTAATATTTTTCACATTACTATTCTCAATTTCCCACATTCAAAAAACTAATATCAATTCTAAGATGAATTTTTTGTATAAATGAAGAAAATATGTTAATGACCAGTGATATGTTTTATAATTTACAACATGATCTTACAGGTGACACCAAAATCGTTTAGTAATTATTTTCCGATATTATGGACTTTGGTTGTAATTTTTTTTTTGACAAAAGAAGACGGATCCATTAATGATGGAGATCAGCAATAATACAGGAGCATAACCATGGTGGAAAATGATTGAACCAAAGAAAATCCATGTAAGGAGGGCCAATGCCTGCCATCTTGTGAGCGGCTTCATTCGCTTCCCTTCTAATAAATGAGAAATTGCAGGAATTGAAGCCTTGTCTCCGCGAGTGAATACACCGGATAATGGGGCCGAAAGGTTGAAGTCCGCCGTCAGTGAGATTGTTGGCATTGATAATAGTGAGACAGTCGGATTCGATGTGAATGGAATCCCAACCGCGATCTTTTGCGAAGTTTAACCCTGCAAGGATGGCGGCGGCCTCCGCGACTGAGGGCTCCCAAAGTGCATAACGTGCTTCGTATTTGGCCGCGATAAGATTTCCCAGGTTGTCTCGGGCCAGTAAACCAAGTCCAACTGGGCCATCCCTAGGGAGAGAGGCATCCACATTGATTTTAACTATCCCATCCGGTGGGGGCACCAATGTTGGGGAAGAGGGGAGGGGGTGAAAAGTCTTTGTTGCTTAGGGTGGTTCTGCCAAACCGCAATCCATGACAATGCCCGGTCAATCCAAAATCTGGGGGGCCACCGGAAATGATTGAAAATGGCCTCGTTCCACCTATCCCAGATAATCCAAGTCAAAATACACAGGGCACCTACTGTAGCCGGCGAAAAGGAGGAGCACCATCGCATCAGGATAGATGTAAGATCTGAGGCGGCGTCCAGGGACAGCTCTGTAGTTGATCCCCAGCCATTCCAAACCTCCTGGGCCCCGGGACATTGAAAAAGAGCATGGAGAGGGGATTCAGCAATAGAAGGGCAGAAGGGGCATGATTTGTCGTCTGAAAAGTGTCTGTAGGAAAGGAGGCTCTTAGTTGGAAGGATACCGGTACACACCTGCCACCAGAAGAAGCGAACTTTAGGGGGAACATTAAGCTTCCAAATTGATGTCCAGGGCCTGGCATCTCCTTCTGTAATTTGAGAAGTGAGAGCTCGCCGGTAACCAGCTTTCACCGTAAACTCTCATGAGCTGTCGTTTATCCAGTAGAGATGATCTGGCCCAGCTCCTGGCACACAGGGGATACTCAGAATAATTCTCCTATCCCTCTCATTAAACCATGAGTAGAGTTTTTCCCGACACCATCCCGCCCCTTGATCATCGAAAAGACAACAGACTGTGGCATGTTCGGATCCTGGAAAAATAGGGGATGACGCCTTCGTGCCTGTCTGATCAATAAGCCAGGGATCAGTCCAAATCTTGACCGTTAAACCATTCCCAATCCTCCAGGCTAGTCCTTTCCTCAGCAGATTACGACTACCCCAAATGCTTCTCCAGAGAAAACTAGGTCGATAGCCAAGATGGGAATCCAAGAAATCCTTATGTGGGAAATATTTAGCCCGGAGAACTCGCGTGCATAGGGATGATGGGTTATTAATCATACGCCAGCCTTGTTTAGGCAGCAAAGCATCATTAAAAAGAGAAAGGTCCCGGAAGCCCATTCCGCCTTCAGATTTTGGTTGACAGAGAGCAGACCAGGCGATCCAATGGACTTTATTTTTTCCGTCCTTTCGACCCCACCAGAAGTTAGATGTGCTGGATTGAATCTTTGAAAGCACCACATCAGGAAGTTTAAAAATAGACATCAAATAGCTGGGGACAGATTGAAGTTCCGCCTTGATTAGGATTTCCTTCTCGGCCTTGGAGATTTTTTTAGGGGTCCAACCTTGTATTTTTCTTTCAATTCGATCCAAAATAGCTGAACAGATTTCTTTCTTTGACCGTCCAACCACCATCGGGAGCCCAAGGTACTTCTGGTGCTTATCGACCCCAGGAATGCGTGCTAAAGAGCAGAGATCTTCTCTTTTTGGCTGAGGGACTCCAGAGCTGAAAGAAATTTCTGATTTACTCTGGTTGATCATTTGTCCTGAAGCCCGTTCATACTGTTGTATCGCCTGGCATATTGCAGTACACTCATTAGGGGTAGCTCGAGAAAATAGAAGGCAATCATCAGCGAAGAAGAGGTGGGATATCGGAGGGCCCTTGCGACACGCTTTCGCCCCATGAATTATGGAAAGCGAAGCTGCCCTGGAAAGGAGGTTAGAAAACACATCAGCCACCAAAATAAAGAGGAAGGGTGAAAGAGGGTCTCCCTGGCGAAGCCCACGGGATGGGGAAAAGCCTCGGGTGAGCACCCCGTTGACATTAATACAGAAGGATACTGACGAGACGCATTGCATGATCATGTCAATCCATTTTGAGCAGAAACCCATCTTGAGCATCACAAATTCGAGGAAGTTCCATTCCACTCTATCATAGGCCTTAGCCATGTCCAATTTCCAAGCCATGATCCCTCTCTTTGCTCGTGTTCGAGTTTTCATGGAATGGAAAATTTCATGAGCAATAATGGCATTATCAGTGATTAACCTTTTTGCCACAAAAGCGCTTTGGTTCTCTGAAATGACGTTGGGTAGACAAGGACGTAACCGATTCGACAGGATCTTCGAAAAGATCTTATACGAAACATTGCACAGACTGATAGGTCGAAAGTCCGAAATCCCCTGCGGATTTTTCATCTTGGGAATGAGGGTAATAATAGTTTCATTAAGAGAAGACAGGTCCGTTTTCCCCGCCCAAATATCCCGCATCAGATTGCATATGTCTGGACCAATGATATGCCAGTAATTCTTAAAAAAAAGGGCGTGGAATCCGTCTGGTCCCGGGGCCTTCGTAGAGTGGATTTGCTTTAAGGCCTTAAGAGTCTCGTCATTCGTCACATCTTTAGAAAGCTGTCTATTCATATCATCAGAAATCACGGGTTTGATGCAGTCCTCAATCTCAGGAGAAATGTTAGAATGGCCTGCAGAGAAGAGCTTCTGAAAACAGCTTAAGAATGCTTCTTGGATTCCCCCTGTGTCAGACACTTTACTACCATCTGATTTTAGAATGCCAGAAATAATGTTTTTTCGGCGTCTTGCTGAAGCCTTCTGGTGGAAATAACGGGTATTAGCATCCCCTTCTACTATATGAATATCACGCGCTCGCATAGCCCAAAAACCTTCCTTATTGCGCAGGGCAACATCCAGCTCTCGTTGGGTTTCACTAATTTTGGAGAGAATGCTGCTAGACGGGGGTTTGCTAAGAAGATAGCCAATCTTCCTTTCAAGAAAATTTCATTGCCGGTCCGGGTGACGGAATTTAGAGTAGCTCCATGTCTTCAGATCAGACGCCACTCGGAGAAGGTTGGTGCTCAGATCAGCTTGCCCATTCTTCCAGCCTGAACGGATAACTGCCTCGCACTCGGGATCATTTGACCAGAAGCTTTCGAATCTGAATGGTTTCCTGGAACTAGTAACGTGCTCATTATGGGTGCAGTTAATGACAATTGGGCAGTGATCCGAGCAGTTGAACGTGAGGTGTCTGATATGGTACATTTTGAAGAGGTTCATCCAATCCAGTGAGCCTAAGAATCTATCCAGACGTTCAGCGATTCGATTTCCGTCTGAACTGCCTCGGTACCAAGTGAAAGGATTACCCGTGTAACCCAGGTCCATCAGATCTGCCTTAAGGATAGCATCATTAAAATCATACATAGACGTGGAGGAGCGCACAGCTCCACCTTTTTTCTCCTTCTGGAAAAGGATCTCGTTAAAGTCCCCTCCAAACAGAATGGGTCTTGGAAGAACATGACGGAGTTTGCAAAGAAGATCCCAAGATTTCCACTTTTCAGACTGGGAGGGCCAGCCATAGAAGCCCACAAAAGTCTAGGGGGGGTTGTGGGGATCACAAATGGATGCAGCCACGTGGCGCTGGGAAAAAGATAGGAGCCTAACATCGACGTTATCCTTCCAGAGAAGACATAATCCCCCTGAATGACCCTGTCGGGGAACCGGGGAACCGGGAAACAACCCAGGAAACCGCATTTTAGAGCAAGATTTGTGATGTCCTTGTTTTCCAATATGGTTTCGGACAGGAAAACCATATCAGGGCGACTTTGAGCGCAATGGCGCTGGAACATACGAACCGTTCGTGGGTTGCCAAGCCCACGGCAGTTCCAGCATAAAGCAATCATTGCTCTAGGCGGGGCCGGGCCTGACCCGCCTCCGCCTTTGTCTCTTGTGGGGTTAATGACGTACCTGATGCTTTCCTCATTTTGGGAGGACTGGTGTGCATACCACTGGACTCGCTTTGCCGTTTCAGATCTCCTGGTTTAGGATTCCCTGGGCAATCGCTTTTACCACCGCCGCGTGCCCTTCTCCAGGTTCTACGAGTAACATGTCCTGAAGGTGAGGCTTCAGTCATCCGAGAATCAGCTTGCAGAAGGGCATCAGTTGGGATCCGATTTGGACTATGCTCAGCTTCAGGCGGATCCAAGGAAACATGTTTCTGTCTCGGAAGTTTCTCTGGAGGTTCTTTTGGTTTAGGTAGCGGCTCAGTTGAATTAAGGAACGTTAAATTCGGTGCAGTTAAAGCGGAGTCGGAATTTGTGGTACCCTGAATCAGGTGACTGTCTTGTCGGGCCCCATCATTGCATCTGCCGATAATCTCTTGGGAGGCGTTTCCATTTCCCCTAAGCTCAGCTGGGGATTCTTTAGGGAAGACAGGGGGTCCCATCCTTATAATAGAAGTTTGTCCAGATTCCGGTCGCCTTAGATGGGCTGCAATGAGACGGTCCCGGTCTATTTGTCTTTCCGCCTCAGGAATATATGTCTCTCTATGTGCTTTGGCCCGGAGCCACGAACCGTATTGTAGGGTAATATTTTCGGCGGAAATATCTGGCTTTTCCCTGCACGCTTTCTCAATGTGGCCGATACGTCCGCAAAGGAAGCAGAAGATTGGTAGTTTTTCGAATTCGAACGAGATCGAGGTGTTGGAATCATCAATTTTCAGGAACATACCTCGCATTAAGGGTTCAGACACATCGATCTCAGCCTTTATTCGAACCCAGGGTCTCCATTGTATGGGGTCCGAGCAATCCCACTCTAGGAAGTGACCGATCCGGTCTCCAATTTCTTTCATCACATGTGTTGATCTCCCATGGAACGGTATTCCTTTAATTCTTACCCAGAACAGGGATCGGGTAAGTGTGCAATTCTGAATCTCGTCTCCCCCTTTAAATTCCTCCATCAGAATGAGATGATTGTCAAAGGACCAAGGTCGTCCTCTGAGGACTTTATCTTTGTCTTTATCACTGAAGAACTCAAAAACAAGGAGTTTGTTCTCAATTTCCCGGATGGCTACTCCAGCTTCCAATTTCCAAAGATTTTGAAGGGTGGTCCTGAGGGCCTTTAGATTAAATGGTGCCTCGGTCGCCAGTCTTCCGACAACCAATAAAGCCATACGTTTTGTCAAAGTGTTGTCTTCATTTCTACGGGTTGCAAGTGGATCTTTTTCTTTGTCTGTCAATGTGAGGTTCTTCCATTGGTTCAGCAGATCCGTCTCCATGTTGAGAGCCACGAAAACTCCTAGGGAGGGATTGGCCTAAAAGAGGTCCCGACTTTTTTGCAGTGATAACCCTCACTATTGGGAGATCACAGACATGATTCGCGAACCTCGTCAGAACAGGGAAAAACCAAGGCCTGACCCAGTTCAAAGACACACTGTCCAGGCCCGGTCCAATCAAAGGGCCCTTGGACCGGAAACCCCCCTTTGCGGCCAACGTCCGTGACCAGTCCTGCACAATCAATTCGTTCGCAAAGTGCCTTCACGGTCCGCGGTCAGGGCTACCGCGACCTCACTCACTCCCGAATTGAGCTCGCCGTGATGCACTCCAGTGTTCGCGGAACGGCTCAACGCGACGGGCTCTTCGCGATCTTTCTTCGCAGCTGGATCTTCGCGGCTGATTCTGCGCGAGTCAATCACAACGCGGCGGATTCTTCGCGAACAATGATTCTTCGCGGCGGCTTCTTCGTGAGACAAACCCAATGCGGCGGCCTCTCCTCAAACGGCTCGAGTTACCGCGAATGGGCAAAAGCGGCCAGCCCTGTGCTACCGGGGAAGCGCGGTCGGGCTTCACGAAGGTGGCTTCTCTGATCGGCTCTCGAGCCTGTCCTTCGCGAGGCAGGATGAACCGGTTCCACAAATCAGGGGGATCCAGCTCCGCGATGCAAAAAGGAGTCGACTTCGCGATGCAAGGGGAGTCGGCTTCGCGAAGTCGGTCCTTCGCGACCTGGAATCCCACCTCACAGCCAACCTGTGGGTGGTGCCTTTTACGGACCAAGCAGATCACCGAACACGGTTCTCGTGCCCGGACCTTTCGCGAAACAGGGAAGTCACCGCACAGAAGAGGGGGGTCCGCGTCACCGCGGATCTGGGTAATCGGCCACCGCAAATCGCGGATCTGGAAATTGACCAACGCAGTACGATCACCGCAAAACGCGGATCTGGGGAAACGACCTCCCAGAATGGAAATGGATCTGAAAACCGCCTCTGCGAAACCGAACCTCCAAGCGAGATCTTCGATAATCTGGGTGATCGACACGGGAGCCTTCACCGATTTTCAGATCTGCGATTCAGCATGAAAGGTCGTTGTTGAGGCCTTCTTCGTGAAACAGGTAAGAAACTTGTTCGTTCGCATGATGCCGGAACCAAAGCTGTAGTTCTTCCCCTCTGGATCGTAGGCGTCGAGGGGCCGAGGTCAGACACGGGGAAAAGGATTCAGAACCGGTAAACCCCTCAGCACAAGGGAGCCAGGTTTGGGAGCCGGAATCCGATAGGAATCGGAAGAGACCGAGTCAACGGAGGTCTGGTCAGTGGGTGAGGAAAAGGGATCTGTGGGTGGAAGAGGGGATCCAGGGAAGAAGGCTGGATCACAGGGAAGCTGACGACCGTCGCCCGTCCGGTCGAACGGCGAACTGGTTACAACCTCCGTAAGCGGGACAGGAGGGAACCACGATAAAAAATAATTATATTAAACCAAAACATTTTAATTGATCATTTGTATTATTCCTCAATGGTATCAAAGTAATATTTCACATCATTTTCAAGGGCATAGTATTGTGGTTCTAGTTATTTTTTGTAAAATAATGAAAGTATGCAAACACGAGTAAATAATATTAAAAAATAAAATCATTAAATATAAGACAATTAGGAATAAAAATAAAAACCAATAAAATATTCACCCATAATTTTTTTAATTGTTTTGTTCATTATTTATCTTCGTATTGAAAATCGTTCATGTGCATAATGTTATTCTTATTTATTACTACACTACCACTCTAATAATATTTTATTTTGATTTCTTTTTTAATTATTTTATATTTATAAATTTTTAAATAGATAGTATGCAATAATATAAATTATAGTCATATTAGGGAAACTATGGACATACAACATGACATTGTGGGAACAAACACATTGTAATTATATTAAAACTTCATAAAAACATTTACAATAAGATGTATCCCACCATAATATAAGATATAAATCACTAGAGAGGTTAATTTTTGAGCTTGTATCTAAATTTGAAATTTGGATATATGGAATGAATAAGTTTCTCAAAAAAGTAGATCTATCATGTGTGGATTTATGACTTGATAATTTTTATCAAGAAAATGTTTAATGCATCCAATATTTAAAATTTTAAATCTTGAAAGTGATACAAAAATATAAGATCCAATTTTCAAATGACAAGAACATATCATGCCTAATACAAATAAGGAATAATGTTTTTATGTGATTTTAGATGAAAAAGAGAATGAGGTTATAAAAGAATTACTTGATTATTCACTGCTCTTCCCTCCCAAACAATGGTTCCCAAAAGCATTGTAGGAAAATTATAAATTATAAATTCATAAAAATGGTTATAATTACAAAATTTACTATATGATAATAAAAATGACCATTATGGTAACCTATAAATAATTTTCCATAGTAAATGTGGAAATACTACATATTATTTTAACCAAAATTGAGTTATAATTCAATCATTTCCTATATAAACATGTAGTTTGACAACCAATTGTATTTCAATGGAAACGGGGACCTTAAAATGTATATTTTGAATATATATTGAATTTTGTTTTTTCAATTATCCCTAAGAATAAATGAGACATTTACATACCAATTAATGTTATAGAAACTTGTGTGTGGGGGTCATAAGGTAATGATGTTACGCCCTCTAAGGGATCAAATATAGTTTTACAAAATTTTGATTTAAATATGATAATATAAATACTATTGTAAGGAAAACATGAAAACTTTAATAGTGATTTACATTTTATTAATTTCATTAAATTCAATATTATTTCACTCATTTTTTAGTTTCATTTACTCATGTATTTATGAAAATATAAAAAAATTTATAAAGCATCATTATTTTGTTGAGAAAATCCTTGGAGTCAAAATAACTCATCCCATGTACTCTATAGAGTAATTTCATCACATGAGAAGTTTTATCTATTCCCATATCATTTTTTCAATTTTACACATTAGAATTATATACATAAATAGATATGCTTTTCTTATTTATAAAAATCCATGGTTGAAAAGTGTATGTGGATGTTCGTGTGGAATACACTTATATATTTCCAATTTTCTGACCTAGAAGACGTGTTTTAAAATAAATTCATAATATTATATTAGTCATATAATTACAATATAAATTTTAATTTAATTTAGAATTTCTGTATTAATTGGGATTACTAATATGATTAATTATGTAATCATGATTTGATTGCATTGATAAGAATTTGAAAATAATTATTTTTCAAAATACATATTAAACATTAGATTAATATAGGAATTACTTTGTGTTGATTGGGTAAATAAGGAACATAATTAAAATAATTAAAATATAATATAGTAATATGTCTGTATGCATAAAAATGTATAAAAAATAATATAAAATGAAATTAATATTACGATTGAATGAGAGGCATGAAAAAATGTTATTCATGAATTTGTTATAGAACGTAATATTTGGGGGTTTATGGTAGGATTATTTAGTTATATGGGATTAAAATGTTTGGATTTAAAATGGACTTATTTCATCATATCCCTAGACTTTTCACCTTGGTTATGATACATAGTATCTAGTGGGAATTGATGGTGTGAATCATAGGATACATTGGTTTAGACTCTGTAACAACCCAAACATTCATTAATTGAAATCACTCTTGATCAAATTAAATTTCTCTTTATGTAAAATGTTTATATAAAATGTCATCCTCTTTAGATCCTCCCTCTCTATGGTGGCCATTATATAAGTTTTTTTATATAGGTTGAGATTGGGGAATAAGTTAAATTGAGAACTCAACCAATCTATCAGGAGGAAGACCAGACAACTCTTCAAAGAATACATCAAGGTAATACCTCATTATTGGCATGTCTTCATGCCTGATTTTATACTTTATCCAAATAATTTGAGATAGAAATCCATGCTCATAAGGAATTAATATCCATAGTTGAGACAATGGTTCTAAATAAGAATCATCTTCTATATTACACTTGTAAAGAATCGGAGGATTCTTCGAGATGTGATGACTGATCTCCCTTTCCCTAATAGTTGATGTTGGATTTGTATAAAGATAGCTAATACATGCCCAAGACAGAATCGAACACCACTAAAGGATGTATGATGAGATTTTCTATGAGTTTCAGTCCACATATGTTAATCGGGGGTAGTTATAAAACATGGACACAAGGATTTCCCTATTCATTGTTCTCACATATTAATTTTTCTCCAATGTTTGAGGTGGTGTTTTAATAATTATACTAAACATGCAAGATTTAAAATAATGCATAGAACATAATCAAATAGTATATTTTCTATTCGTGAATGAACTACTAGGATACCTTTTACCACATCATTGTCCATCTCCACATCAGCAGTACTGATAGCATAAGCCCTTCCTCATTTCCATGGATGTTATTGTTGATTTCCTCTGACAACCCTTGTCTTAGGGAAATTGTTTTCAAAATGCACATGATCATTGTAGTTGTAACACTCTACTACATGCTGAGTGTTGCTCTGAAACTTTCTTTCTTCTTTCACATTAGTAAGATTCTTCATATTCCTTTGGTATTTCTTGGCTATATGTCCCAATTTTCCACATTTTAAGCTATTCCAGGTTCCTTTTAGATAGTTCCTAGGATGCTTCATCCCAAAAATTTTAAAAGTGAGATATTCGGGCTTCCTCCCATCATGGGATTTTTTTGTTGAACCACCAATGTTATTATCCATTTTCCACTTCTTTTCACCTGGCCCACAAGACCACTAAGAGTCTCCAATCTCCATTTCAATCTTGAAGGAATAGAAAACAATCTATTCATAGCTATTGAAGTCTCAGATCCCTAACTCCTTCAGTAGACTCTTCTTTAGTTGGCCAATGAATAGATCCACCATGATTTTGGTGTTCAGGACAAAGCCATAGGTTTCCCCTTCAAGCCTTATAAAGATTACTTCATACGCCCCGATGGGCTCATCCTCCTTCTTCTTGAGTCTGAGGAACTCACTTTCCATCTTAATATAGAGGGTTCGAGGAAAATATTTATTGAAAAACATCCTCTTGAAATACTCCCAATACATGGAATCAATTTCCACTTGTGAAATTGTATTCTTGATCAATGTCCACCACCGATAAACATCTCCATCAAAACGATAGACCTCCAGTACAACTTTCTCTTCTTCTGAGCACTGGAAGACAGAGAATATCTTATCAATGCCATGAAGAGGATATCAGAAGATCCCCTAAACATGGGAGTCATTTTTTATATTAAGTATTCAACTATAATATTCCACTTTCATGCATGATAATGGAATTATAAATGACTGAAGTTATTATTCATAACATGATCCAAATGAGAAAGTACTATCTTGAAGTTTTGAGAAGTTGTTCCCATCATATCTAGAATATCATTAATTTAATCTTCAAATTTCCTATCACATTGGTTGATGGAATGAGTTCTTCTATTTCCTGCCATTAAGTAATAAAAATAACGTAAAATTAGGTGGATTGAATACTTATTTATTGAACATAAATAGGGTAACTCTTGAACATAAAAGTATGACTAGTAATGGAGAATAATATCATAAAGTGTGATTCCATATGATTAAATATAGGCTATCCTCAATCTATTTCGTAACATATATTCTTTATGGGATTATTTTTATTTCATTAATATGGTACTTATAAAGCACATGATTTACCAAATCATATCTCCTAGGAGTTTCAAACCAAGAGTGTAGCAAGGCTCGTTGTCATATACCAGGATACCCTGTGTCTAGCACGAAACTCCTTGTCAGAGTTTTACTCGTAGCTAAATCTATGCCAAAGATACCTTTAAATATTTGTATCTAGTCAGAGACATGTTTTCTTGATAAACCACTTACTCTATACTTACCAAAATTTAGGGATGTTTTCTTATAATTCTTCTCATCCTTAAGTTTCTTAATAAAGTGATCTATTACTAATATACAAAAATAACTATATCATCCTATGATACCAACTTTAGAAACCCATTCCTTTTACATATAACATTACATAATTTTAAGCATAATTATACATCAGAGTACATGCCAAAAGTTGTTAATTATAGTGTCTTTGAAGACTAGGTACATAATCGTACATTAAAAAACACTTTTTTATTTAAGCTCCATAATGTGATCATATATTCAATTATGATCATACATCTGTATAGGATAACTTTTGGATATCATGAAAAAATAGATGAGCTAAAATCCATGTAAGGGAGTAACCATAAGAACAAAGCATTAGTACATGGGATAAAAGGCATGTCATGATGATATAAAAAGGCATGTAACATGTGGAATCATAACATATAAACACATGATAATTTCATCCTGGAATCATAGAAATGTGGTCGAGACATAAAAAATAAATTTAGTATGAGTCAAGGCTAACCTCTTAGATTGTTTCTCATATTAGCAGATGTCAGGGCTAATCTCTAATACTATTTCACATAGTACCACAAGCCAAGGAAAACCGCCAAGACCATCACACATAACATCTCATTAGAATTGACTTTTCCCTATGAATTAGAGCACTATCTAGGTGAAACCATCTTACATTTCATGAAATTTTTTTCCACATAAATATTCATACATTATATATATTACAAAAACATAACAGTTACCCCTGGAAAGAATTGGGTACCACAATCATAACATAAAACATAACCAATCGGCATATCATGAAAGTGTCAATGACGAAAGGAATTAGAACATACATGGATTTTCATGAGTTAAAATATTCATATATCATGGTAGGTGATGTCAAACCGAAGTGACAACATGTAAGAATTGTATTAGTGAAATTTTAGCATTAAAACATTTTTGTGTGGTTTTATGGAAAATACTATAGAGAATTTAAGATTGAAAATTCAACAATATTTTATATAAAACAAGAAGTGAACCCAGAAGTATTTCATAATAAGACTAAGGATTTTATAAATACAATTGTGGATTAAAATAGAGGATATAGTGCACAAGAAATTGGGTAAAAATTTGGGAAGTTCCCTTATAACGAGTTTGCTTATTAGGAAGTATCGAGGAGTGATTCACTTAAAAGCATGTATATATACAAACGAGAATGAGATATGGATCTTGAAACATGTGTTCAAATCATATAAATAACATTTATAAGTTTTACATAAAATGAAATGAAAATTTTATTTGTGTAGAAAGAAAAATAGAGCAACCCAAAGGAATAAAGGTGTTTTGGGTAGAATTCATTACTGATTATCGGCATTGAATTGGTTGTAATTAAGAGGGAACCATAAGTGAGAAAGAGGTTTCTAATTGATTATAAATAATGAGGTAAGTATTTTGTATATGAAGAAAACATACACCATCGTTTGGGATTATAAATAAAGTGGCATAGTATAGAGGAAATTCTTGAATAAAAGTGAAATATAGAGGATCCCTTACGTAAAATCTGATGGTGATCTTTTCGTGAACTTAGTCACTTGAATTAAAAAATTAGGATCATTAATTAATTTTTATTGAAAATATTATATATGTAAAATATTTATTATATCCTTGTTAAGAATATTTATAACCATTTTTATTGGCTTGGAGGATTAATCCCACTGGTCATGTCCATTTGCTTGCTTGGTTTTAATGATCAGTTTACTTATGTTCATGTTCAGATAGAAACTTATGATGAAATTGGTCATATATAACTGAAGTAATATGGAATTATTGAACATCCACAATATTACATGGTTGTAAATTTAATTTTGTTACATGTAATGAAGTTGAGTCATAATATAAAACAATAATTATAAATGCTTGAATTAAGTTTAGCGATTTTTCTCACAATATACTTTTTTGTATTATTATTTTAAATAAATAGTGAATAAATTTTACATAACATTAAAAAAGATAAAATAAAAATATAATAGTCTGTTTCAAAGATAAAAAAAATTTCATCACCAGAATTTAAGATAGTTATAGAAATTGATAATCCATCGTCCTTGATTGTGCTAAATTAACACATCTCAAATGGTGTTTCCATTTATTTAAAATAAAATATGGGGAAAGGATAGATGATAATAAATTATCCTATTAGAAAAATATCATTCTAGTACATGTATGTTACTGGAGTAATCATACCCTTTGGTTGAAGGGAGGTGAGGAAAGAAACAAGAAAAAACGATCTTAAAAGAATTGGAAGGAGGAATTTACCTCTTGAGTTTATCTCCATTGAGAGACTCTTAAGGGGATAGGATTTGGTCTATTGAGTACACTAATGTTTTTTGGATATAGGGGAGGATCTTGATGAGATATTTGGGGAGAATATAATCAATGAACAAGGCCTGAGAGGCACAAGAGCCTCATCCCAGTTTGTGAGGACTCATCAAGTTCATCCAAGAGACCTGAGTTTGAAACCAGGTGGAGACATAATATACAGGGTACTATAGTGGAACTATAGTAGTACAGTAGTAGGCACTATCACAAAACCATTCGTTAGTGTAGTAGTTGTAACTATTCAACCATTTGGTCCTTCGGTCCATCGGTTTGGGCCTTAGGTCCTTTAAGGCTTTCTGGCCACCCAAGGCCTTGGGCCAGTAAGGATTTCGGGACACCTCAAGGCCTTCGGGCCACCTCAATGACTTCAGGAAACCTCAAGACATTCAGGAAACCTAAAATTATGATTAACTGATCTGAGAGACTCTAAAAGGAGTAGCCTCTAGATGATGATTTAGAGTAGGCGCAATCACTAGAGTAGAAGCTAATTTGATTAATCAGAAAGAGAGGGCATGACATTGCAATCAGGACTAGCTTGTGGTTTCATGGGAATCTTAGACGAACAATCCATACGAAGGTGGAGAGTTGATATCACGATGTAGAAGCTGGGGAGGAGCAGTTCCAAGTATAGTCTGTATATTTTCTTAGACCTACGGGTCATGTGATCTCTAAGCCTATAGGACTTGTAAGGGTTCCCCCTCATCCCATGAAAGGGTGGTTAGAAAAAAAGAAATAAAAATAAGGCCTTTGGGCCATTCTGGCACAAGGCTTTAGAGGAGTAAAGAGAAGAGGTAAGGTGGTGTGGTATTTATAGAGGATGAGAGGAGGGTATTTATAATATTATAATCATTAGTTAATTATTTTCCGATAAGACAACAAATTGTGATGATTCAAAGACCAAGAATAGTCATTCGTGAAACCGAGTTCTAGATTTGGGTTCTTATATCACTTATGATGTTAGTAATAGTGGATCTAAATTATAATGTATTTATACGATAACTTAATATCTTTTACTATTCACCAAAAATTCATGTTTTTTAGAAAAAATCCCAAATATTCACCCGAACAATTTATCGACGTGTAGAATCCAAAAATGAAATCCATTTTTCAAAAATAATTTTATATATATCCTTAATTTAATATTTAATTAAACACATTATTTATTCTAAAATAACCAGTTTTAAAACATTTATTTACTTATTCAAAAATATAGGTACATCATACTTTCAATTCAATATTATTTATATACTGTCATAAGTAAGGTTAGTATCATTATGGTATTTCACTATTCATAATGGTAACATTACTATTCATAAGTTATGTTACTATCCAATTAAAATTAATTTGGTCATATTAGACTCTAAATAACATACTTATCGCAACCGTGTTTGTTAGATTATCAAAATTCAAATCACAGAAGTGAGAAACATATGTTTAAAGGTCACATTTTACTTAGTAGTTCATTGTGTTGGGATTTATGGTGGTTATATGAAAAAACTATAATGAGGAAATTTCCATTGAAAATTGTGGGTCCGTACAGGTGCACTGCCTTTACAATGTTTTAGGGATAACAGAGTGCATCCCTTAGATCACTTCTTCTAACTCCCCCTTACCCACTGCATTGGAAAAATCTTCACTCGGTTTATCTACTGCAAGGTTTATTCAAATGTTTAGCATTAAATCATGCATCCCTATCTATAAATGGGTCATCTGTTGAAGTCTTGTTATCACCCAAAAAATGTAAAGTACTATTCTGTACATAGATAGGTTGTGGTAATTAATTTTTCAAACTGATTTGGTCACTTTTCAAGCTTCTATGGGTGTTATATGTACTAGTTGATCTCCTCTGTGTATTGAGTAGTGGGTATGGTTCACAGATCGCCTCCTCTATATACTACTGATTTTTCTATGTACAGTCCAACTCCTTTGGAAACTTCCCTACTATGTGTACTACCTTACTCCACATACTCCTCCACTCATATGCATACCATCCTACTCTATAGGTTTCCTTGCTCTGTCATGTACTACAAGAGCTTCCTCCATGAGATTCACTCTCTTTTGTACACCATTTTTCATTATGTGGATGGTTTTCTATATGTATGATCTTCTCCTCTATGAACCACTGTAGACATCACCAGATTTCTTCTCATAATAAAAACCTCCAATGTTGTCCATTAACGAAGGGGATTACTGCTCCTTAAATGGGCACATAACTCCAAAAATATGGCTAATCTGATTTACCTAAATTTTGAATGTGGGACAGTCTTCATCGTATATTAAACTCCATCTGTGTACTTTTAGCTTCTTCCATGTACTACTCCTATTTCGTGAACCGTAGAAATCCTGTGAACCTTCATCATTCTGCATAGTACATACCTTCCCTATGAACTGTCACTATGAACCATTTTCAGTTCCACACACTACTCCATACACTGTTTCTGCTGCATGGTACGCAGCTGCAATCCATTCCCTAAACATGGTACTTGGTTCATGTTTTTAGGTATGTGGTTCCATTATTTTACTGATTTTCTTTTTCATTTCACATAACTTTTACTCTTATGTGAAAAAACCTTTTTTTTTCTCCCACCAAACTCCTGATTTTGATATCCAAATATTTAGAAAACAATGGGAAATTATGCCATTTTTAATACTATTTATGAATTTAATTGTATGATCTCTTTCCTTATAATCTGCCTGATCATCCATTAGAGGATTCATAGAAAAAACCCATACGCCATTTCTTTTAATGTACAACCTTGGTTCGATAAAATATGTCACATTGATATGTTATTTCTATTTTTAGTTTCCCTTTTTTCAAGTATTATACCTTTGATTTTTTATCTTTCTACTTTTGGGTTATATCTCAAAAAATATTTCTTCATTAGTTATTGAATATATTTCATTTAGTCTTCCTTTTATATTTTTTCACCTGTATGTAAATATTTATATATATATCATTTATCTTGTTTTTGGTTGGGTGAAATCATTCCCTCTATTGTGTGTCTAATTCCCATGTGTTATTGGTCAGGTAGTGGGGATCTGAAATGCCCTTCGGGTAAGTTGTGAATCAGTTTTGGAATTAGTATGTTTAGGGTATCCTGGGTTGGTTTGTGAAAAGATGAAATAATAATGAAGGAAGTAATTTAAATGAATAGAAATAAGAACGCATTTTATGTTTTGTTTTACTATTTTTAATTTTTAATTTCTATTTTGTAACTAAAAATTTCATTTATATTGGAAATAGAATGGTTTAGAGGCCCTTGTTGTGTACTAAGATAGAAACATTGATCCAAACAATTTCTTTTACAATATATTAGTAGATGATAACCAAGGTAGTGTATATTTTATGCCATTTAAGTGTATTTTACCCAATATATATTGACCCACCTCTGGCGGCTCTAACACTTATTGTATCACCTAGTTAGAAACGGCTCATTCAGAAGTAGTAGAGGCTCATGATGATGAATTATTATAGAAACACAAGCATTAAACATGGTTTATTTTATGATTCATAACATAATTTTCAAATAATTCATCCCAGGTATCAAGTAGTGACTTTGGTATATTATACATACAAATAATTTATCATAAACATAAAAAAATATTTTTCTTTAATACATTACATTATGCTATGAAATCCCAAAAATCTAACAAAACTATATCGGATATCCTAGAAAATAGATAAGAAAAGGGTGATATGGAAATATTATTAAGGTAATATACATGGTAATAATGCATACAATGAGAACTAAGATACATTAAATGATATCAAAAAGAGAATGATTATATGTATGGATCCATATTATAAGTAAATTATTTAATAAGATCATAAACATGTGGAAACAATATAAAACGAGATATATTTAAGGATATTATCATAATAATTGAGTAATGGAATAATAAAAAGACATCATAAGATCATAAACTTGTATTAATAACCTAAAACATGATATCATAATCTTATGTCAACATTTACTCTTCAGGAAATCATCTTAATGTGGAGAAAGTCCCATGGAAAAATTAGGTTCACTCCCTAATCCCTTACATAACATCTCATGTGATATAAATATTTAATCAATGCATTGGTGGTCCAGGTAAATATGGTCCAACCCATCACATAAATGAAAATCATTCATATGTTTTTCTCGTGAGGATAAAAAACTATATATAAATCATAATCATGATCAAACACATGATAGTGAAATTTGTTTAATAATTCAGATTTACAAAATGATCATAGGCGAAATCACATGGGTTACCAATATAAAAAGTAAATAAATAATTTTGAACATTCATATATCAAAAAAATCTATAGTTCATCAATATAAAGTTCAGTTATATTAAAAACATGATATAATGTTTTAGAAGATAGATAAAAAATAAACCACTTGAGTGGGGATTATATGAAATAACTAAAGGAAAATTTAAATAAGTAATAACATTATTTTTTCCATAAAAATATAATCGAACCAATATGGTTCTCTATAAAATAACTAGGCTCATTAGAATCTATTCAGGGTTTAAAAATATTTTATGGGGTGATTCTTGACATTAGAGAATAACTGGAAAGTTATCTTAAATTATGATTACTTAAAAGTAGTAATTTCAATGGGAACTGAATAAATGTATAAACCCAACAATGGAATGGATATTTAACATCATATATATTTAAGGGACATATATTGAAAAATATAAGAGATACGTGAGAATAATGTTTCTTTAAATGGTGAAATGTAAAGGGAACATATAACTGAAAAGCTTTTATGGAGGTATAGAAGGTCCCTTAATATATTTTAAACCACCATTGTTGAAAATATCACATCATAAAAAAATATAATGAAACATTATTTATAAAATAGTAGAAGGTAGGTATAATTTTTATATGACATAACACTTAATTTTTTATTCAATTAAAAAGGAAACCATTGGTCGTATGAAAAATTATATACAAAGAGGGGAAACCATCATTTAAATTGATGGGAATTATTTGTAATATAATTGAATTTTCTAAAATGATTATAACTCATTGGTATATAATATTTCAATAAACGTGATATCCGATAGTAAAAAATAGTTTATACTGCATGAAATGGTAGAAGAAACTCAAGGAAAAACATGATAACTCATGACATCATACGGAGTTATAAAATACCCTTATATCTTATGGAAGAAACAAATTGTATCCTGTGACATGTAATATAATGAATAGAAGTGATTTTTATAATTTGTAAAATATTTTATGAAATAGAATGTTATGAGGAAGTAGATACACCATAAAAATTATGATTTGTACACAATATCAAAATATAGCTCAATGGACGGGGATTATGACAAAACCCTTATGGGTTAAGTAGTTTTTGAGTAAAAACTCATCGAAATATTGATTATCATATTGTTATATATATCATAGGTATTTAATCATGGATTATTTTAAAATATATTTATGGGATGTATATACATCGTATAAATAATAAATTGGTGAAAAATAGTAAAACATATCTCAATGAAGAGGAATTGAAACGCAAACCCTTAACTTCTTCTAGATTCATTCACTGTACACTCCTAAAGTGATAAATAATTAAATTATGTTTATTATATTCTTTATTAGTTACCTTATAATTGTTAATTTAATTTCATATGGGTCATTTATTTTCTCGTTCTATTTATTTATTATATTTTTTTTTTCAATGACGGTTACATGAGGTTGTTCGGTCGATTTTCCTGTAACTCTTTATTTATGTTGAGAATGGTCAAAATAAATGTAAAATAATTTCACAAAATAAATAATTTAATTATTTTTATTGATATAATATTTATATATTAAATATATTCTTATGTCCCACCATGATCAGTGGTGATGAAAAATGAAAGTCATTACTCATGGAGGTGATAGCTCACACATACACAAGATTAATGTTTCTAATTATTAAAGTAATATAGGGAATGAAGGTAAATTATTATCTTATATATATGATATGCGTTCATCAATTACACCCTTTCTATCTTCATTTAATGGCAGTGATAAAAAATAGAATTTGTTGCTTTGTGGAGGTGGTAGTCCTCGCAACACAATAATGATGCTTTTATTTTTATTAGTGGATAGAGAGGAAAAAATAATGGTTATTCCAATAATATAATGAAATTTTAGTGTGATAATAAAACTAATATTATATTTTGGCTATCTATATATTATGATTTCTTGAGAAATAGTGATGTTAAAAAGTTATGAAAAATGTAATACTTAGGTTGGAGACACACTCTTCTTTTAGTGATTTCCCTAGAAGTGAAGGACTTAAGATAACATATAGAGACCCAGCGTGTAAGTATATTTTAAATAACACTTGTAAATGTTGATTATACATAGGTTCAATTTAAATTATATTGTAATTTGTAACTATAGATAGGCATTAGTGATTCCCCTCAATAAGTGAAGAAAAGGGAAGATTTATGAATACCCTTTACCCTTCAATGATATCTCTACACTATTCCATAGTTATTGCATCCAAAAGGTAATAATAATGGAGTTTGGGGTTATATTATTTATATAAGTCATCAAATATGACTTTATGGAAATTTTTTAATCATGTTACAAGTATTTTACTATTGATTTTATCATTTTGCATTTTTACATTTTAGATATTTACCTTTGTAACAAGTTTTTAACTAAGTGATTTACATTTTATTCAACAATATAAGGTTGGAACTATTACCAAATTTGGATTTTTTGGCTCATATATTATGTCTAAAATACATAATATTCAATTTATAAGTATATGATAATCAACTTTTATATTATAATATATACTATATAAATAAATAATGAAAAAATGACTTTTTACTATTAAATCTTCTTTAATATTATTTATTATTGATTACAAATAGAATTATTGTTAATGTAGTAATATAAAGGCATGAAAATAATAATTTATTCATAATATAAATTATATTAAAATTATTTATTAAATAAAAAAACGATACAAATAAAACATTTTATTCAAAAATTATTTTACCATTATCACGATAATTAAATCCAACATTACAAATATTACATTAATTCATAAAAATTAAAATTTTATCTTATATTTATAATATGTACTAAAAACTAAAACACAATTTTTTATATTTGATTACTAAAAGTGATAAATGTTGATTTTTATTGCTAGTGTGTAAGAATTGTTTTTAGTGTGAAATAATACTTGAGTATCAAAAATGCTAAACATATGTTATATAAATTCAACAGGGTAATTTTTTATTGATTTATATTAATTATTATATATATTTTTTATAACAAAGGGTTTTATTTTTCTTTTAATTAATTATAGTATTATAAATTAACATATTTTATCGATATCTAAATTTTTACCATTCACCAAAAAATAATTTTTTTGAAACAAACCCACAAATTAAAATTAGGATAATATTGATATAATGAATTAAAAAATGAAAACTATTTTAAAAAACGAAAATTAAAAAAATGTTATATTTAGTGTATTTTACAACATGTACAATTTTTAAATAAAGCTGCTTTTATTGCAAAATGGTGTTTTTAAGCATTATGTGTTCTTATAATTATTTCATATCTATTTACAATTTAAGTGATGTGAATATATTAATTCATATATAATAGTATTTTAAGGTTTCAATTTATTTTTTTAAGAAAAAAAACACTTAATAAATCAGTTCTCTGAAAATAAATATTACTTTTATACAAAATATGCTTTCAAAACCAATTCAAAAATTATTTATTTTCAAATTTCACGTTTTCCTACTCTATTGATGTTGAAATTTTTTTTTTATTTTATATTTAGAAAATATATAATTTTAATAATAATTATAATATTTATACATAACGTGTAAACACACACACCCAAATATATATATATTATTTATATATTTATATTATTTTCATATCATATTTTTATTTCTCTGTGTGGTATATTATCTTAAATTTACCACTTGACAATACCCAACATTAGTATACCTATAAAATATATTACCAACAACCATATTTTCAATATCCATAATTCCAACGACTATATTTTCAATGGATAAATTATATTACAATATATAGAATTAATAAACATATACTATTGAATCTTATCATTACCATGGTTTTCATTTTATATCTAACAAAATTGTTTCACCATTCATGGTATTCTTTCTCATCATAGGTTTTTTTATACTAATGTATATTCTTAAATGTGATGATTTTTTATGGAATTTCTAGATATAAAGATTTTATTCATCTCAATTTATTTTCCCCTTTATATTTTTTATATTTTAATAGTTGTACTTCATCCATGTTGTGTAATAATTCATTGTGTTAAGTATATAGTTATATGTGATTTTGTATTAATTTCCCATTTATGAATGAATAAATTTTATATATTTTGGTTTATATCTTGTTTGACACATTTTCTACTCATGTTTCAATAATTATGAAAGAATAGATACACCTTCTTTATAAATATAGAAATAATTAGTAATGATAAAAAATATTAAAAATTATAACAATAATAATAATAATGATGATGATGGATTTTCAAAATAGGTGTGTTTCAATTATAGGCCATGAAATAGCCATGAAGAAGGTTGAATGATGCATAAAGTCCAATGAGAAATTTATAACGGGTTTTGGAACATTATGCCCATCACATCCATGAGAAACTATCAGGAATTTTTATTCATGAATGTTGATAATGAATTCATTATATTATATACTAGGGGATATTGATTATGGTTGTAGTGATGGTGATGGTAAAGGAGATGATTATGGGGATGATATTGGTGATTATGATTGTGATGTTGATGAGATGGTCATGGAGATGGTGATGGAAATGAGGGGGGTTTTTTATTTATGGGTTTAAAAAAAATTATCGAAATGGGATACGGTTTGATTTTTTTTAAAATGGGAATCCACATGCTTGAACCCCATTCACGCATCTTTGGCGTGGAGATATTCCTAAACGGGGTTCACAAATCCTTCATCCCCTCTTCGAAGGATGCGTGAACCCCACTCAAGCATCTTCAGCGCAGTAGAAGATGTGTGAACGTGGTTCACGCATCCTTCGAAGATGGGATGAAGGATATGTGAACCCCATTCATGCATCTGGCTGAGAAAATATATAAAAGGGGTCCCCACCCAAATTTATTCTTCTCCTCTAGATTTTTCTATGAATCCTTATATAATTTATTTCTCAATAATTGTTCACAGCTTTTTAGAAGGTAAAATTTCTCTTCAAATATTCAATTGTTTAATTGTGTTTATTTATTTCATATGTATGATTTATTTATTTGATTTGTGATATGTAGAAAATAGTGTTTGTGTGTATGGTTTATTTATTTCATATGTATTTATGTGTAAATTCATGTCTTTTGTATGATGTAATTTATGAATGATGTGTTTTTGGTATGAATTCATATTGAATGTTTTGGAAAATTAATTATGTAATGTCTAAAATGTTGTATGAATTCATATTGAATGTTTTTGAAAATTAAAAATGTTATAAAAATGTTATTTTGAATGTCATATTAATTAAAATTATAATATTTTACACACTAGTTTTATAATTTGTGAAAAATTATTATTTATAGGTATCATATTTAAATTTATTAAAAAATATATAGCAAATTTTTTTTGTTAATGGTATAAAAACTTTTTTGTATAAATAATTTTTTTAAATTATATTAGTTATAATTAAATTTATTTAATATGATATAAATGTAGATATTTAATATGTATTTCATCTAGTAATAGATATAATAACTATACCCAAAAACATGGTAATTTGTGTGATGAATGATCTTGAGATGACCGACTGATGCATAATTGAACTTGCATGTCTTGTTTTGTGAATGTGGTTATTTAATTTGTAATAATTGCATTTATTTTTATGTATTGATGACATGTGATTCATCTCATAATAATTATGTAAGGACCTATGTGTCATGTTTAAAAGAGTTATGAATTTCATACCCCTAGACCCCCTCAGATGCAGGTGAGTAAATATGTAATTAAAAGGAAATCAACAAGAGGCGTCCCAAAAGAGGAATCCCTAGAGAGGTGTCTCCAAAGAGGAATTTTAGAACAAGCATTCGACATGAGGGGTTGTTGTTTGAAATGAGATTGATGGTTGCTGAAATATTTGATAATAGAGCCTCCATGTGTCTACCCATAGGGTTTGGTTAGTTTATCAAATAATGATAAACTAATCATATGTCTCAAGATCATGTCATGATTATTTATTCATGTGTAATTAAAATATATAATTTTATATTAAATAATGGAAAATATTGAGGTAGTATATAATATTGTATTAATTATTTTTTTATACGTAATAATGTCAACACAAATATATTGAAACAGTGAGTCCATTTATACGGAGAAGGGATTTAGCAATAGTGTTCCACCTACCATAGTGGTAAATCTTCATGGTTGTATGAAATTGGATTTAGTTCGCAATAAGATTTATAATCGGTTAAAATTGAGGGTCGATCAATCCATTTCTTCAATCACATATCGACATCTATAATATCCTGAATTTTTCTAGCACACTGAGTACCCCTTGGTCTATTATGATGATTGGATGGATGAATCTTCCTTATTTAAACAGTAGTGTGCTAATGGTTTGATAGAGTTGCATGTGGTGATTTCAAATATAGATGTGGTGTAACTGACTACTACGGGACCATGTTTTGTGAGATCTGTAGAAGTTGGTACTTCACATTAGTCTTTTTCATTACATCCTTCTTATATGACTCAAGTAATATAAGAAAATTATGAAGAAGGTTATCATAATTTAGAAGGAAATGTATATGAAATCCATTTTTGTGATGATATTGTGAATGAAATTTTATCTAAGGATGAATAATCTGGGGATCCATCAGGAGATGATGTGGGTGAGGGTGATGTGGGGAATGAACATTCTGAGGATCCTTTGAGAGATGTGTGTGAGGGTGATGTAGGAAATTAACCTTCTAAGATTCATTTGAGAGACACACATCCACGAAATCCATTGTTTAGTAGTAATCATCCTTTATTATTGAGTTCCTTAGTTAAATGAATGTCTCATGAAAATCATTTTGATTGGGATGTCATTACACCGGCTTCTAAATTCTCTTTCATTATAGATAATAGGTCTTCATCTAATGAAAACTCCATCTATGTTGTGCAGTAGTTTCAAAGTAAATTGGCCATTAAAAATGTGATAAAGAAATACCACATTGAGTGACATTTCACAATTTTGGTTGATGAGTCAAAGAAGACAAAATATATAATTTTTTGTGAAAAATATGGTCCAGAATTTAATTTTGATTAAGGGTAATATTGGATAAAATTTTACAAACTTAGAGGATAACCAAATTAGAAGGGCCGCACACATGTGTGCATCCAATCTTGTCGCAGGTTCACTCTTCCCTTAATTAAAATTTTATATTAGATTTTATTTCTAAGATGACATGAACATGTCAAGATGTTCTCATTTCCCAAGTTAATGAAAGAATTATAAAATTTTATAACTATAAGATATCATATACCACAGCATGGAATGAAAAAACAAAGGCAATTGTAAAATTGTATGGTTATTGGGATGAATCTTATGCAATTTTTCCACAAATCATTGAATTTTTTACTCTCAACAATTAGATTTCTTATCAGTTGGACACTGTTGAGTATGTGTCCCCCCATAACCAAGTTGATCAAACAAAGGTGAAGTTCAATAGGTTTTTTGGGCATTCAGGCCATGCATTTCTTCCTTTCCCTATTGTAAAAAGTTTCCTCAAGTAGATGGAACTTTCATGTATGGAAATTTTACAGGTGTTCTACACATTGCTGCCACACAGGACGGTAACCGTGATCCTCTTCCACTTGCATTTCCAATTGTAGAAAATCAGAATTTTGAATGTAGGAGCTAGTTTTTTGCGTGTGTACGTGTTCATGTCACACAAAACCATGGGGTGTGTCTGATATTTGATCTCCATCGAGTGATTATAGAGGCCCTAGTTAGTGATGGTGTTTCATGTACTGAACCAAATTCTTATCATCGTTATTTCATTAGACATATTGCAAGTAACGTGCATAAGCATTTCAGAGATGATGTCATAAAGAAGGTGATCCTCAAGTTGTGTATGTTTTTGTAGACTTATTTTTTTAAAATAAAATTTATTTTCCATTTTAATACATTATTCTCTTATGGTTTCAGCATATGATCCCCAACAAGAAGCATTTGATCGAAGCCTTGAAGAGATCTGAACTTCTAATGAAGATGTGTATGAATATATGATGTAGATTTCTAAGGAAAAGTGGTCATTAGCATATGATGGTGGAAAACAATATGGCCATATAACCACTAATATAGTGGAGTGCATAAATGGGGTCATCAAGGGTTTGTGCAAACTCCTGATCCCAGGGTAAGTTCAAGAGTCATTTTATAGATGTGTTCACTACTTTGTTGACCAGTCCCAAAAGGCCTATTAGATGATAGAAAATAGAATGCATTTTATGCAGCATTTTCAAAGTGATATTGATCCAATACTGAATGAGGCTTAAAGATAAATTGTTCTAGCATTTGATAGGGAAAATATGAGCTTTTAGGTAAAATTGTACTACAAATAGTCTACAATAACTAGTGGTCCAGTTTTTGTAGTGCTGTTAGATAATATATACTATGATTTTGAAAACTTTCAGGCATTTAGATATACATGTGCACATGATATCATAGTTTTTTCATCAGTAAATATGTCATGGGAGCCATATGGTGACCTATTATATCACATGAGAACTTTGGATAACTGTTATAGTGTAGCTTGGATGCATGTTGGTGACTTTCATTCTATCTCCTTGCATGCTGATCTGTAGGCCAACATCCCTGATATTTCTAGGTTTCATAGCTTTAATTTATTTTCATTTATCATTTTTTAAATGTCTATCATTTTTTAAATTATAGGCTTTATACTACTAGGTTACGGCCTTGAGGAAGACCAAAATCAATTCAAATAAGAAATGGAATGGATTGTCCTTGGCAATGAGGAGGGAGAATACGATGCAATATTTGTCACCCAGAAGGACATACCCGTAATAGACGTCCCCAAGTGGATGCACAGAGCTCCACATCTCATCATCCATGATTGAGTTTTTGTATTGTATCACGAATATGTATATTTTGTTTTGTATGTGGAAGTTTCAGTATTGAATCCTTTTTTCTGACTTTCTCCATTTCTAACATATTTCAATTGTGGTTTGTCTTGTTTTTTTATTCTCTAAAAAAGAATTTTTTGACACTCAGAATCTTCAAAAAAAACATTGAATGAAAATTAATATATCTTTCTTCCACATGTAACAAAGACAGTAATCCACACACAACAAATGAAGTATAAATAGAAAATATTAACACAATAGTTTTTCATTTGATTTTTCTAGATTTTTTAAAATAAAAGTTTCACATTTTAATTGATCCTCTCATACCACATGCACTAATTCATACTACCTTGAGATTATATGAGAAAAAACATATCACTAACACCATCCATATTATTATCATCACTATGCATGCTAGTATCTTATGGCCCACACAAAAGAACTAGCTCATAGAAGACAACATGTAATGCTTAGAACACCTCTGTAAGTTTTATTAAATAAAAACCTTATAAATAATGAATCTCACAATTAGGTAATAGGGTCCATTATTTATTGAAGGTATTGGTCAAGTACTAAAAATAGTAATACACACACAACAAATCAATTATAAATTGAAAATATTAACACAATCATTTTTCATTTGATTTTCCTAAATTTATTTAAATAAAAGTTGAAATTTTTTATTGAATTAAATATAATAAAGTAACGATGATATCCTTTGTGTAGATGGAATATTTTCCATTTCTCACATCTCAAGATACTAGTTTATAACGAAGGCTTTTAGAGGGATGTCCAGTGCTTCTGTTGATTGTACACAGATCTCGCTATTTCCATCATACCGAACAACCTCCCGCTATCATCCCTCATCTTCATCATGCTAGATTCTATGGCATAATGATATGTGACTTCAACTTTCCCGATCATCAGCTCATTGATGCGCTTGTAGAGAGATGGAGGCCAAAGTCAGATACATTACATTTGGGGGGATGTCTATTACCCTGAAGGATGTGTCCATTATGTTGGGAATGCTCATTGATGGTGCGGCATTGACTGGCCTAGTTGGAGAAGATTTGTCAGATCTTGTTCATAGAGTATTGGGCATAGATGCCCCTAATGACGGAAGGACCATCGTTGGTGGTAGATTAGAATTCCTTTGTTAGACCAGAACCTCACACAGTTAGTATAGGATGCTGATGAGATCACTGTGCTGTGATTTTCACGTGCATATATTTTGAGGCTGATCAGTGGCACGCTTTTTATTGATCAACCACAACATTTGTACATTTGATGTATTTATCTATTTTGAGGATTTTGATGAGGTAGGAGGATATAAATGGGGGTCTAATTATCTAGAATATACATACTGGGCACTATGTAGAACATGTTGTATCGATAATATGTATATCGCAAGATGCATGGTTCTTCTACAGATGTGGGTATGGGAGAACATCCCTCCTTTAGATCCGCATGCTCGTGTGCCATTACTAGTAGATATTGTAGCAGAGGCTCCACGGGGATATTAGTATGTTATTCCTTCCATATATTTTCTAACTTAATTGCATAAATTTCTATTATGAAATGTAAATATAAAAATATTATGTACAGGTGGAGTCATGCACATCAACATTCAGATTCCCCCAAACATGACGTCCATGCCTACAGACTTATATTAGACAACATTAGACCACACAATGTAAGTAATTATTATTTATATTGTCAAATCATTATTATTTTCTATACATGTATTCATTTATTAATTTATTATTTATTTTTTCAGATTTTTTGTATTCCATATACATATGTTATTACCTATAGTCTTTCACTGTACTGTACGGTGATGCTTTCTATCAGCTCCTGCAGGGTTCAATTGATTTATTTTCATATAGTTGAGTGGCATCAGACTGACATAGTTATGAGGCAGTTCGGATTCTGTTATCCTATTCCTGACCCGCCTAGTCAGTTAGATTCACTTAATTCTCTGAAGATGTCAGGGAAGGGAGATTTTTATTGGAGGAGATACCACACCAGATATATTGATTCATAGGATAGATGACAGGACTTCCAGTTGCGAGGGGCGGGGATAGTGTGTTTTAATTTGGTGGATCAGAAGGATTACACAGATTGGTACTACAGGTCCCCTGTTAGTTTTCTGACACAACACAGACGAGGCATTACTGAGATGGTATACATAGTTCCTTCCACAATTTAGTAGAATTTTTATTCATATTACTTAACAATGTAAATTGTTTTTGTAGGATGCTCGTATATATCTTCTAATTCATAAGTCTGATCCAGTAGAGCACCCCATATTTGACCCAGAATATTTTCACACACTTGTACCATAGTTGCTTCCTTCGATGAATGACATTTATCGTGGCATTTTATTTGATTCACCCCATGCTGAGGAGGTTGCAGAGCCTGCTGAGCCTGCTAAGGCTCATATAGATGTACTAGGAGGTGAAAACCATATTATGTATCTTTTTGTTTCACATGTTGAAGATGTTTAGCATGATTAGTCAGATGTTGGTCTTTTATAGAAGGAGGTTATTCAGCTTGATCAGTCAGATGTTCCTCCAGGTTCTCCGTCTCAGCCACAGGTAGATACAGACGCTGACTCGGTTGACCTAGATTCCTTATTACAAACATCCACAGCACAATTGCTATCTTCTTTCCATGTTGCTGAGAGTTCTATCCACCCTCCACTATCATTAGAGATATGACAAGGTACAGACAGTGATAATATAGATCCATTGCCTATCACACAAGAGGATGAAGAGGTCGTTGCGGAGGATGATGTGTAGTGTACGCCAAAGCATATACATAAACGGAAACAACATGGACGTGTCCAGTATACACCTGGTTGTGGGACAGATGAGCATCCATGCCAGAGGTGTAGATTTGGTTGGTTTTTCATTTACGATACACTATTTATGTGCATTACTATTATCATTTACAGAGTTTTACTATTTTTATTAAGTGTCTTACTATCATAGAATAATCTTCCTAAATTAATACTTTAAATTTGGTATTCATTAATACATATTAATACTCCAGATAAAAGATCTGTGAACATCAAGAAATCTAGGAAAATATTCTTGATCTTGATGATTTCAATCAAAAACTCATGGAACATGAATGTTTGTTTAAAAATTTTAAATTTCATGAAGAATAATTTCAATTAATAATGAATAATTGTGAACAGTATATGATTACGATTGAAGATAAAAAACCACAATATTAGATGTGTGGAATTAGAATTTCATTTGGCCTATTTTGAGAAAATTTATATTAAAACTTTTTAAGAGGACACATGTTCTACTAGTACACAATCTTCACTGGGGTGTTTTACTGTTAAAATACCTCCATCGTGGGATAAAAGTATGGGAATTATGAAAAATATTTATTTGATATTCTTATAAAATAAGAAAAAATACTCAAGTGGATTTAGAATGTGTTCTCGTGTCTAAGAATATGTATTGATGAAGATCATTCTTTTTGAAGTTATGTAAGATTTCCAAACTGATGTTTATGAGTGTTTCTCTTTAGAGGGAGGTAACTAAAGAAATATTAAATTATTTCCATAATTAATATATCAATTATAATAAAATCTAATTACTGTAGAACATTAAATAAGATCATGTTATTGAAAGATAAAAGTTTTTCTAAATCTCTCTTCCTTCGTTAACAAAAAAATAATGAATAGAAAGGGGTTCTAATTAAATTAATCAAATACATAAGAAATTTTTGGTTTTAAAAAATGATTAATTTTTTATAAACCTTTCTATAGGATGCATGAATGTGGCTCACGCATCCTTTGGAAACTTCATAAAAGATACGTGAACCATGTTCATGCATTTACAGTTTCTAGGATGCATGAAAGAGGTTCACACATCCTTTATCAAATCTGCACAGGATGTGTTAACCCCATTCATGCATCTATCCATTTCAAAGTTGCATGAACGGGGTTCACGCATCTGGAGACCCATTTAAAAAAAATTCAAACTCTATCCATTTTCCTTAAGAAATTTTTTAAAACCCATAAATAAAAAAGCCTTGAAAATGGGGATGGTGATGATGATGGTAAAGAGTACATTGGTGATGACGGAGATGATAATGGTGGTTATGGGAGAGAGATTCATCCACTATATTTATGAATAATATTTATGAAAATTGTTTTTCTATGACTAAATGTGATTACTTATACATTTGATGATTGGTTGTTTCATTTACCAACTGATCAAATGTAAAATATATAATATATGTTTTTTAAATGTGTATTGTGATTTGATTAATGCATTAATTTATTTCTCAATTTTCCCATATTGGTTGTAATTTGTTTGTTGTGTGGGTGAAGATTTCTTCTATTTGTGTTGGTTCTAGACTAAGATGGAAAAGGATGCTCAATCCCCTAGTAATGGAAGGCTATACCAACAATGTAACAAACCATTAGTGTAGCATTAATATAAATGGTTACATAAACTATTGGTTATATTAAATTTAAGGTGGTTATTCAAACAATTTCAATGAAATCATTGGTATAAGGTTATCCACACATATTACAATCCAATGGTTTGAGGAACCGTTAGTAAAAGATGTATCAACAATTCCTCATCCCATACTAACGGTTTAAAATAATTTTTATAAGGTAAATATCAAATATTTGGTGCACATGATTCTATGTACGGTTTAATTTAGTTAGTGGGGATAACATTTTATCTTATATGACTACTCTACTAATTATAAAATCACTTATTTGTATAAAATACCATAAAAGATAAAATTTATAATGTAAATGTATTTCTATTTGTATAATATATGGTTCATGGAATTAAAAACTATTTAAATGTTATCAAAGTAATCAATGATAACATCTAAACTACTTGTTACATTTCCATGATCAGATATAAATTTACATATATGCACTACATTTTTTGGGATAATACAGGTTATGATATAATCGTAAAGTATTTTATAATCAAAAACCATGGACTAGTTTGATCATCTATGACTCATTATAGAACTATTTCATATCATTAGGGTTTTATTAAAAGATAAAATTATTGAATTATCTCATGAGTAGATTATTAACTCCTCTGTATACCATAAAGATATACATCGTACATCATAATTCAATTTGAATGGTTTTAGAAACTACAAAATTCAACACTCTTAGATCTTTTTGATATATTTATATCAAGGAACATGTAATATAATTACATATACTTATCAGGACATACATGATTGATCTAATCTAAAAAAATATTCAATTAAACTCATTGTTTATTTATTATATTATGTTTAAATAAACATCTTCATAGATGGGTTTACTCTACATATAATAGGCTATAATCGCCAGTTCGATTTTTGTGACAACCCAAACATTCATTAATGTAAATTACTATTTATCTAATTAATTGTATTATTATGGTTATATAAAATGTGAACTTTGTTGTTTTTATGTTTTTGGATTTTAAAATACTATTATGAATTGTGACGGTTGCTAATATAGTCATTGAACAGTGATGACTTGATTAGTATAACTATAGGGCTTTATCAAATCCAATTTACTCAGACAAAGGAAGTGATGGCCTAATCTAGTAGACTTTCACCGTATTAAGCCCATTTGTTAGAGCTTGGAAATGAGGTGGCGCCATTGGGATTTGATAATGACCAAGTCCAATATGAGATTGAACACATTAAGCTTGAGCAGAACTGACTACGGGAGAAGTGGAAGTTAATAGAGATTACCACTAAAGCGATGTTATCTGAGCCACCCCAAGAGTCTGTCACCAACGCATACCTTACCCATCGGTCTTATGTGTGTACTATAAGGCATATGTAACAATACCCTTTCACTATGACAATGTATATTATTGTTTGTATAAAGAATGTGCATTAACTTTATTATCGTTGCTTTGTAAATAGTTTTTAAAGCAGAAATAGTATTTTTAGTTAATATTTAATTAAGAAATCTATTTGATGAATTAATGGATTCTTGAATTAAATAATATTTTAATAAAATATTAGTATTAATTTATTTTTTATTAAATATAAATGATCATATAATTTTATGAATTCAATTATTATTTAATTATTGATTGAAAACTATTTTTGTCAAAACCCATGAATTTTTGGTAAATATCGGTTTTTATTTTAAAGTAAAAATTAAAATATTTATAAAATTATTTAGATAAAATTAATATTATTTTTGGAATCTGGATGTTGAAATTATCCAACGGTGAATGTTTCATATTTTTATGAGACAGTTGAATTTTTGGGTAAAAATTAAATATCGTATAAATATATATTGTGTTTTATGGCATCATAATGACCCAATAGTGATGTGATAAAATATTATAAAAATTATGTTCGTCCAATATATTGTTTATAATTAAAATCATTTGATTTTATATTGGTTTTATATTTTTTAAAAAGCGTTTGTGGACCATCCAAGACTTATAAAACATTTTGTCTTTTTAAATTGTTTTCCTTGAGAGTGTGACTCACTTCCACATAAGCAACGCTGTTATTTTAAGAATTTTGGCCATTTTCCTTAAAAAATATGGTTTTCCACTCCCCTTTGGAATACACCATGGGAAAAAACCATGGTCTGGTTTTTGGTATTGATTATTTTAATGTGAGGTGTCCCAAACCTAAATAATAATGAATTCCCTCTCCTTTCCTATATAATCCCACCCAAGATCCCACTTCATCTTCACTAAAAGCCTTTGGAGTTCGACCAACCCCCTCCATCCTATCTCTATAATCCTCCCAAGGTTCCCCAAGCTACCAAGAAGCCTCTATCATTCCTCTCCCAAGCCTTTGGGATCACACATCCAAGTAAGGGATTTCTTATTTTTTCGTTTTTGTCTTATTTTCTTTAAGTTGTTATGCCCATTTGTTTTCTATTACAATCATTTGCATATGATTTCACACCTACCCCATATTTTCCTCTTTATTTTTGGATTATGGGAGACCCCATTATCTCTCATTAAAGCCTCCCATGTACACCTGTTACTATACCAAAATTCTGTGAGGGATTTCTCTCTCCTCTTTTACATCCATGTAATTCTTTTGTATTATGCATTTTTTGGGAAATGTTTCCATATGACCCCCTTACTGTACCTTTAATTTAAATATATTGAGACTTCCTTTTCTATCTAATCAACTATTTTCCTAAATCCTTATGTCAATCCGTTATGCAGCTGAAATTTCACCACATTGTTTCAAGCCCATATCATTGTGTAGTGAATACCATACACATATCTCTATTAAGCGTAATCACCTTTATGCAAATATACCTATTTAATGGTACTTTCTTGTATTTATTCCACATTAATTAATCAGGGAATAACTTTTGATGTTGATTGATTCCATGTTATATGTTCCATGTGGAACACATACGAAAGAAATGAAATATTTAAGAAGGGTTCTCCCTAATAGCGCTCCAATGCTTAGGGTAAAGAATAGTATCATTATATGTAATGTGCAATGGGTTTTGACTCATTATAGTTCATGTTAAACAAATTTTTACTCGTGATTCATGTGAAATGGGGGTTTACTCATACTTCATGTTCAATGAGCCTTGGATCATGATAATTCCATTTAAAGTGATGTTTCCACATTTCCAGGTTAATATTATAATGCTTTATCATGCCTTTATGTTCATGTTTCTCTTGTAATCCATTGATATGCCTATTTTTTAAAATGTATTGTATTCCTAATTTTATTCCATGTTATTTCCATTACTGGGCTTTATAGGTCACCCTTTTCTTATGCATTTCCTCATGTTATCCCATGCAATGCTAATTACGAGAGAATGTAGTGATCATGTAAAGGAAGTTTTCAATAATGATATTGTGTGTTTTATGTTCTAAGATGTTATGTAATGTTTATAATCCCCAAATATACTAGACCTCTCGATCTTATATGTTGTTTCAAGTGAATATTTTATGTAATAAATCAGGTTTAAGTGTGTAATAAAAAGCAGGGTTGTTATAGTTGGTATCAGAGGATAGGTTTAGTTATTTTTGGGATTAAGATTAGAAAACCCTAGTAAAGACGTAGAGTCTAGAATAAGTATAATAAAAACATCCCTAAGTATTGGAGAGTATTGAAAAAGTGGTTTATCAAGAAAATACATCCTTTTCTGGATACGAGCAGGTAGAGGTGGCTCTGGCACAGATGTATGGTAAAACCCCAAAACACCACTTTGAGGTAGACTCGAACGAGAAATGGTGCATGACAATAGGCCTTGCTGCACTGTTGGTTATGCCACTCCTAGAAGATATGCTTTGGTAAATTCATAATCTTAGTATGATACATTATTAAGGGAATTAATAAAAATTCCCCTAAGAATATAAGTTAGAATGTCGATCATGGATAACATAGATTGAAGCCTATGGATTCATAAGTTAAGAAAATAGAATTTATTTATTAGTCATCGGTTTTGTTCTCGGATTAACCTTTATGTGTTACCAATAACTTTTCATTTATTCTAGCCAATGGAAAGTAATTGGAGGACTCAAGCTAACAACCAATTTGAATATCAATGTGAGGATTATGTAAATGAGATGCCCAATCTGATGGGAGTAAGAATCGCAAACTTTGTCATGCTTCTCTCTCGGTTAACTCAAGAATTGAACAGATACATGGGTCTAGAGGAACATTCAACCCCCCCTAAGAAGTAACAAGTCACTATTGAGAGCTTCATAAGTAAAAGGCCTCCAACTTTTAAGGGAATGAATGATCCCCCAATCGCTGAACAATGGATCAATTCCATTGAAATGATCTTCTCCACACATCAATTTTTCGAAAAAAGAATAGGTTCTTCTGGATTCTTATCATATATAAGGTGAACCAATCATTGGTGGATGTTGATCAAAAATACGAAGCCTAAGGAAGATATTTAGACAATGGAATTGAATGATTTCCAGAAGATTTTTTTTGATAAATATTTTCCATGCACCCTCCGACTTAAGATGGAAAGGGACTTCCTTTCACTCAAGAAAAAAGATGGAAACTCTATCAGTGCATACGAGGAAAACATCACAAGGCATGCATGATACGCCTTTGGCTTTTTTTTACCCCTGAATGAAAGGTTGACAGCTTTTTTGTGGGATAAAACCTAGCCTGTGGAAAGTGCTGTTGATCAGTGACTTTGACATCTATTGGGAAATTGTACGATGTGCCCTCAAGGATGAAATGGAGATTAGATAATCTCAGGGGTGTCTTTGGGATAAGAAATTTAAGGTAGATATCAATTCTAGAAGTCCAATGGATAAATCCAACTATGCTAAGAAGATCCAGCACCCCACTTGACAAAGCTGCAGAAAGAAACCCCCCGAAAATTGCCTAAAGGGGGTGAAAAATGCTTTAGGTGTGGAAGAGAAGGGCACCTAGTTTTTAACTGCTAACAAGAAAAACCCACGGCTGCAACAGAGGAGAGGAACGCTCTGTCCGAACCTCAAATTGTTGTTCATTTCTAAAATTGCAAATAACTAGGGAATCTTGCAAATCAGTTACCTAAGACAAGGAATTTGGGAGGCAACCAGAAACCTCCAAGGCACCAAGGGAGAGCTTTTTTCATCACTACTGCCGTAGTGAACCCCAACAATGATGTGATGATATAAAAACTAGTTATTCATTCAATAATAGTGAACATAATTTGTAATTCAGGTTCTCCACATTCTTTTATATCACAAACATTTAGTAGAACAATCCCATCACCACCACAAATCATGGAAGTAATGATGTCGGTGAGTACGAAAAATGGGGAAATCATTGCATCACATGAATATAACACCTCCCCTATCATAATATGTGGATTGAATTTCCTTAAGAATCATTTCAAACTTCCTCTCGTGGAATTTGATCCAATTATTGGCATGGATTTTCTTTCCTTATATAGAGCCAACATAAATTACTATGAGAGGGAAATCACTCTCCATGTGAAGAATCAACCCCCGATTCTGTACAAGTGCAAGGAGGAATATGAATCTTCTTTAGCTCCATCATCTCAAGTGTGGATATTACTGACCTTTGAGCATACGTATCTGGATCATATGATTGAGTCTAAGGAGGAAAATATCCTTGAATACATTCCTATTTTGGGGGAATTTTCTAATGTGTTTCCCAATGAATTTTCTGGTCTTCCTCCTAGAAGGGATGTTTAATTCTCAATTGATCTTATACCTGGGACATTGCCAATATCCCAGACTCCATATAGAATGGCTGTTGTGAAGCTTGATGATCTAAAGAAACAAATACGGGAAAATTTGGATAAAGGGTTTATACGCCCAAGTGCTTCACCATGGGTTGCACCAGTTCTCTTCTTCAAGAAGAAGGATGGTTCAATGCGCCTTTGCATCGATTATCGTGAGCTTAATAAAATCAAGATAAAGAAGAAGTATCCTCTCCCATGAATTGATGACTTCTTAAATTAGCAGCGTGGAGCACAGTACTTCTCCAAGGTGGATTTGAGTTGGATATTATCAAGTAAGGGTGACGAAAGAATATATCCCCAAGATTTCTTTTCGTACAAGATACGGGTAGTATGAATTCTTAGTAATGCCGTTAGGACTAACTAATGATTCAACAATCTTCATGGACATGATGAATATAGTCTTTAGGGATTATCTCAACAAATATTTGGTAGTCTTTATATATGATATTCAGATACACTCCAAGTCCAAGGAGGATCATGTGAAGAAACTAAGAAGTGTATTAGAGACTATGCAGAAGGATAATCTCTATGCAAAGTATAGGAAATGTGAGTTCTGGTTAAAGGAGGTCACATTGTTGGGCCATACCATCACATGTAAGTGGATATCTATAGATCCCTCCAAAATTGATGTAATTTAGGGATGGATGAGGCCAACATCGGTAAGGGATATCCATAGATTCTTGGGGTTAGCTGGATATTATAGATGATTTGTGAGAAATTTCTCACGATTGTCCAACCCTCTTACCAAGATAACTGGGAAGGGAGTAATTTTTTCTTGGAGTGATGATTGCAATTAATTATTCGAGGAGTTAAAAAGGAGTCTTATCACTGTGCCCGTGCTCACTTTACCCACAAGTGGGGAATTTTTTGTGGTATTATGTGATTCTTCGAAAAAGGGAATGGGCTATTTGATGATGAAAAATGACAAATTCAATGCCTATGCTTCAAGGAAATTGAATGTTCATGAGCATAATTATCCAAAACCTGATTTGGAGTTGGCTGTGGTGATATTTGCATTAAACGTTTTTGTGGAATTATCTCTATGGGGAGATGTGTGAAATAAATACAGACCACAAAAGCCTCAAGTATATATTAACACAGAAATAGTTGAACATGTGCCAAAGAATATGGTTAGAGCTAATCAAAGACTATGACTACTCAATCCATTACCAACCTGGGTAAGTGAACAAGGTGCTATATATTCTATGTTGAAAGGAATGAGAAATTATATCATTGATGAGAATTGAGAAAGACTTGATCATCATAAATTTGATGAAGATGGACACGAGAATCATAAAGAAGGGAATATCATCAATCCTTTCACAAATTATTTCTCAACTGTATCTTTTGGAAGGGTTAAAGGATGATCAAAATGATGATGTGGGAATTTAGAATAGAGTGGAAGCTATTTGAAAAGGGAAATCCTTCGAGTTCAATGTTAATGAAGAAGAAATTGTGAGATTTTGGAAAAGACTATGTTTTCCATCAATTCTGTAGTTGAAGAAGGATCTTTTGGATGATGTGCATAGTTCAAATATATCTACTCACCCAGGAAACACAAAGATGTATCACGAACTATGAGAGAATTATTGGTGGGATAATATGAAGAAGGAGATCGCTGAGTATACATCAATGTTCCTGGTGTGTCAGCAATTCTATGGGGATGATGCAACCACTACCCATACCTGCATGGAAATGGGAGGAAATCACTATGGACTTTGTCACGGGACATCCGAAGTCATCCAAATGAAATAATGAAATCTGGTTTTTTATGGATCATTTTGAATAGTCTTCACACTTCATTGCAATTCGGGAGGATTTCTCATTGGACCAGCTAGCACATATATATATATATATATCAGGGAAGTGGTAAGGCTATATTGATTACCACTATCTATTTTATCCAATTGAGATCCAAGATTCACCTCTATGTTTTGGAGGAGTCTTCAACATGCTCTAAATAATGAGCTAAACTTCAATACGACTTATCATCCTCCAACTGATTGCCAATATGAGCAGACTATCCAAACACTTGAGGAAATGTTGAAATCGTGATCTATAGACATAAAATGAGGGTGGGAAAAACATCTTCTACTGGTTGAATTCTCGTACAATAATAGTTTCCACTCGAGCAGCCAAATTGCTCTTTATGAACACCTGTTTGGGAAGAGGTGAAGAACACCGACATGTTTGGGATGAATTCAGTGAGAATAAGATTCTAGGACCAGAAATGGTCAAAGAAATGGTGGAGAATGTGAAAACCATTCAGCAGCATATCAAGGTAGACCAGATTCGACAAAAGAGTTTTGCATATAACCATAGACGAGACCATGAATTTGAATATGGAGACATTGTGTTTTTACACATATCTCCATGTAATAAGGTCATGAGTTTTGAAAATAATGGAATGTTAATTCCTAGGTACCTAGTCCCCTTTGAGATTCTTGATCATGTTGGGGTTATGGCCTATCAAATAGAACTCCCACCTACCCTGGCCAAAGTAAATAATTTATTTCATGTATCCCTCTTAAGTAAGTACATACCAGACCCTTCACATGTACTCTGTTCAGAGTTAGTATAGCTAGAGGATGATCTTTTCTATAAGGAGCAACCAGTGAAGATCTTAAATCCAAGAGAAAAAGATCTATGCAATAATACAATTCCCCTCTTTAAGGTGTTGTGGAGAAACCTCATGTATGAAGAAGCGGCATGGTAATCCGAGGAAGGGATGAAGCAGAGTTAACCATATATTTTTTAGAGTGGGAAAAGGAAATTTAAAGTGTGAAATTTCTTTAGGGGGGAAGATTGTAAAGACCCAAACTTTGATTAATAAAAATTCTACTTGATCAAATTAAATGTATTATTATGGTTATATAAGTTGGGAACTTCATTGGCTTTATGTTTCTGGATTTTAAAATACTATTATGAATTTTGACCATTGCTAATGTAGCTGTGGAACAGTGATCACATGATTAGTATAAATATAGGGCTTTAACAAATCCAATTTACTCAGACAAAGGAAGTGATGGCCTCATCCAGTAGACTTTCCCCATATGAAGCCCATTTATTGGAGTTCAGTATGGAGGTGGTGCCATTGGGAATCACTCTTAACCAATCCCAAGATGAGATTGAACACATTACGCTTGAGAGGAACCGCATATGGGAGAAGTGGAAGTTAATGGAGATTACCACTCGAGCGATGTTATCTGGGCCACTCCAGGAGTCTTCAACCATCGCACAACTTACCCTTCAGTCTTCTGTAGGTGTTATAAGGGGTTATGTAACAAGACCCTTGCACTATGACAATTTACATTATTTTTGTATCTATAATGTGCATTCATTTTATTATTGTTACTTTGTAAATAGTTTTTAAAGAACAAATAATATTTTTAGTTAATATTCAATTAATAAATATATCTTGATGAATTAATGTATTTTTGAATTAAATTATATTTTAATAAAATATTATTATTAAATTAATTTTTTTAAATATAAATGATCATATAATTTTTTGAATGAAATTTTAATTTTTATTTGGGTTTGAAAACTGTTTTTTTTTTCAATACCCATTAATTTTTAGTAAATGTAGGTTTTTATTTTAAAAGTAAAAATACGGTTATTTAAAAAAAAATATATAATGAATATTATTTTTGGAAACATGATATTTAAACTATCAAATGGTGAATTTTTCATAATTTTCTGAGATAGTTGAATTTTTGGTTAAAAATTAAATATCGTTTAAATATATAATGTGTTTTATGACATCATAAGGACCCAATAGTGAGGTAATAAAATACTATACACAATATGTTCAAAGAATATAAGTTTTAGCATTAAAATAATGTGATTTAATATTTTTTTGATTTATTTTACAATGTTTTGTGGACCCTCCAAAACATATAAATCATTTTGTTTTTTTAATTATTTTCCTTGAGAGTGTGACTCACCTCCACTAAAGCAACCCTATTATTTTAAGAATTTCGGCCATTGGCCTTATAAAATATTGTTTTCCACTCCCCTTTGGAAAAAACTGTGGGCTGGTTTTTGGTATTGATTAGATTAATGTGAGGTGTCCCAAACCTAAATAATAAAGAATTCTCTATCCCTTCCAATATAAACCCAACCAAGATCCCACTTCCTCTTCACTCAGAGCCTTTGGAGTTCGACCAACCCCTGAATTCCACTTTCTATAATCCTACAAAGGTTCCCAAAGCTCCCAAGAAGCCTCACTCAAGCCTCTCCCAAGCCTTTGGGATCACACATCCATGTTAGGGACTTCTTCCTTTCTAATTTTTTTCTCGTTTTCTTTAAGTTGTTATTCCATTTTGTTTTCAATTACAAATGTTGGGGTATAATTTCGCACCTCCCCCATATTGTCCTCTTTATTTTTGGATGATGGGAGACCCTTTAATCTCTCATTAAATCCTCCCATGTAAACATGTTACCATACCGAACTTCTGTGAGGTATTTCTCTCTCCTCTTTTACATCCAAGTAATTCTTTCGTATTATGCATTTAAATTCCATTACGTTAGTTGGGACATGTATCCATATAACCCCCTTACATATCATTTCATGTACATATGATGATACACCCTTTAAATATCATCAACAATTTTCATGAATCCTTATGTCACACCGTTATGCTGCCGAAATTGCACCGCATTTTTCCAAGCCAAGATCATTGTGTAGTGAATACCATACCCATGTCTCTATCAAGGGTATTCACCTTTATGCACATATACCAATTTAATGGTACTTTCATGTATTTATTCCACATTACTTAATCATGGAATAACTTATGATTTTGATTGATTCCATGTCATATGATCCATGTTCCACACATATGCATGAAATGAAATGTTTAAGAAAGGTGCACCATGATAGCGCTTCAATGCATTGGGTAAAGTATAGTATCATTATATGTCATGTGCAATGGGTGTTGAATCAGGATAATTCAATTGCAATGAGGTTTTACTTTTGATTCATGTTCAATTAAAATTTACTAATGCTCCATGTGTAATAATAATTGGCTCATTCTAATTCAATGTTAACTGTTGTTGCCACATTTCCATGTTATGATTATTGTGCTTTATCATGCCTTTCTGTTCATGTTTCTCTTGTGCTCCATTGATATGCCTATTGTCTAACATGTAATGTATTCCTCATGTTATTCCATGTTTATTCCAATACTGGGCTTTATATATCACCCTTTTCCTATGCATGTCCTCAGGTTATCCCATGCAATGATAAGTACGAGGGAATGTAGTGGTCATGTAAAGAAAGTTTTCAATAAAGATGTTGGGTGTTTTATGTTCTAATATGTTATGTAATTATTCTAATCCCCAAATACACTAGAACTCTTGATCTTCTATGTTGTATCAAGTGATGATTTGTTTAATAAATCTAGTTTAAGTATGTAATAAAAAGGAGGGCTGTTATAATCTTTCTATCTTATAACTAATAAATAATATGTTGATAAATGTATAATCACTTTTTCCAAGAATGATTTATAATTTATTGTAATGTCCTAGAATTTCTTTATATTGTTTTTAATTTTGGGGAATTATTTCAAGATCATGAAATCTGACAGCGCGTGATTTTGTGTCCCGGTGTGCCCGGAATGATCCGGAGAAAAATATTAAGTTTAAAAATAGCGCCCGTGAGTGGTTTTCCTGAAAATATTGTATAAATATTAAATAGGTTCCCAAATCTGAAATCTGATGGAATCGTTGAATTCAGGATAGTGGGTTTACCCTAGGCACGTCTTATGTTTATTTGGCGCAGGCCTCCGGTGAGAAAACCCGAAAATGGAAAAACCGCAAAGAAAATAATTAAATAAAGTTATTTTATTTTTCAAATGCTTATAAATCACGAATGGTGACTCAGATTAAAAATATGAGACTACCGCTGAGCTTTTTATGGTATTCTTTCTTTACGAAGATACTAACATTGGCTGGTTCGGGACAACTATGGAAGTTAGTTTTTTGCAGTAAATAAAACAATTAAGAAAAAATAATTTTAATGTTAAAATATATAACTTATAAATGGTATCTTATATTGAAACTATGAGAGTACCGTTGAGTCTGTTACAAATTTTTTCCCTTAGGTAGAGCCTAACCTCGACCGTCACTGGTTGAGAGTGAATGTTAATAATTTTCTAAACTTTTTTGGGGTACGTTCAGTAAACATGCATGCGGAATTTTATATCTATTGACTCGTTTCTCAGATCAAAAATCTGAGAGCACCATTGAATCCGTAGTGGCAGGATTCATTTAAGGGAGGCTTCACTTAAACTATGGAAGTTCGGGAGAAAAACATTGTTTTTTGACATTTAAGAGAATAATAAAATAACAAAGTAATTTTACTTTTCTTTATCCGTTCCTCCAACGGACGAGCGGTGGGGATGGGACCAACGAGAAGTCAATCAATTAAATGTTTTGACTCCTCTGTTACTGTAACCAGACCTTTGTAATTATGAATGTTCCTTAATTAAATGAACCACATTAATACCACATGCGTTGCTCAACCTCCCCCTCTCTTATTTATGTGCATCTTGGTGTAGAGTGTTGGCACGACTTCACCAAGCAACGAATCTCTGGAAAAGTACCGTGACGCCAACCACTTGGAGGATGGGACCATTTCCAGTGAATAGTGACAAGTTCCACCGAATCATAAATCGACAACAACGACAAATGAGTTTTTTCGATCGACGTCAGCGAAAAACTCTTCTAGGTAGGGGGTTTATTTTGATGTTGTCTTTGATTAGTTAAATTTTCTCTCCCTCTTATTATCATGTTACATGGAGGGCGCGGGCCATATAAAGAAGGCCCAAACCATATGACGCTTCGTTCATGATGTGTACTTAGGGGAATAATTTCCAACTCGACGAAAACACGAAATAGAGGGTCACGTTATGACGGTGACAACACGAGAGAGCTGTAGGCACAGACGACACCATGGACGAACACTAGAGTATGCCTAGTGACCCGAGGAAGAAACTGACTGCACGCCATGTCAGTTGCGGCCAGAGAAGACCCATGATAGCCAGCCACGAGCGGTGGAAGGCGGCGTGCGACATCGCATCGTAGTGTCTGTAGGTGGGCGCCCCGAGGCGGCCACGCGGGACAAGGGCAGCGCCCACAGGGGCCACCGGTGAAATCAGCCACGACAGGAAGGGGCGGTGTGGTGTTCTCCATGCCGTGTTGCCAAAACCCTGGTCGGCCAATGGGCTGACTGTTAATTGCAGTGGGACAATGACCCACCAGCTAGAAAACAGCCCTAGAATGGGGGGGATAGAGACTTGCAACGGCCTGACTCTAGGGGGACCGAGCAGGCACAGGCTAACCAAGCAGACCAGACCCTCCCAACAGGATAGACCCACCCAGTGGGCCAGACCCACCAATGGACTAGGCTGGTCCCGCAGCCCAGCTGGCCAGTGTGGGTGAGCCAAGCCCCACCCGACGGGATGGCCCAATCTCAGCCCGGACCCACAAACAAGTCGGGCTGACCCCAAAGGGTTTGAACCAGTGAAATGGTCCGACCCCTAGTGGGCCGGACCAAAGCGGGGTCAAGTATACCTCGGGACTTTTTGCGTCGGGCCTGTTTGACATAGTCAGATCGGGCCCAGACAAAACCGGTACCCGAATAAAAAAACACATGTAGCTAATGAACTTGGTTTCTGTTAGACACACCATCAGTGCCTTGGGATCCCTGTTGAGAAGCGTTCCATTTTTCGTATTCCATTAGGACCGACCGAGCTAGGATGGATCGAGGTATGATCACACCTATTTCATGAAAAAAGGTGTAACTAATAGACCGAGCATCTGATCAACGCATTGTCGGTATCATAAGGAACCATGTGGAAATGGATATCCTTTAGAGATACTCTATGTGAGTTTTAACATTATTTGACGTGCAACCTGTGTTGGATCAAATTTTGATCCAACTGGGCCCTTTTTGCAAAAGTGCTCATATCTTACAGACCGGGCATCCGATTGACACACCGTTTGTCCCATTGGGACCCCAATGATGAGGCAACCCTTTGGGATACTTCTTCCTAGAGTTTCATGGTGTTTTATGTAAGAACGATGGACTTAGGAGAAGATCCTCCCAAAATCAAGCATACTTGCGCAGGAATCTAGTAGATGGCAGTGAGGCAGAGGTTGGAGACAGAACATACAGAGTTTAGTACCTAGCGATCCTGGGTGGATCAGCACTGATCCTATGTGGGTCAGATCCTCTATGGGTCAGCGTTGAGAAATCCTATGTGGGTCAGCACATACTGATCTTGTGTGGGTCAGATCCTCTATGGGTCAGTAGTTGTTAGTTCCTGTTGATTCTATGTGGGTCTGACTCAGTATGGTTAGCTATAGAGCCTCTCGACATAATAAGATAATCATGTTTTGTTACTAATCATCTGAATTTAGTACTTATAACTGTTGTGAGCTAAGTATTTACCATTATGGTACATTTAACATCTTAGTGTTACCTTGGTGGTGTTATTCCTTCGTGGGTCAGTTGTGAAAATGGCTTAAAAGTTGGACACTTAAGTTTCCTCATGAATGAGATGAGTATCTTTTGATAACACAGGTATATGTATGGGCATATACATAAGCAGAGTTAATGAATACTTCATGCTTAGAGATTGAGGTCGTGATTGGTGTTTTTTTCCTTTGTGGAACTCTGGGAAACCTTCAGGGTCTCGAGGTCCCTATTGAGTATTGTTATACACACCCCTACACGGGCTACGCCCACACATTGTTGTGTCTTGTGTAGACAACAGACATCGTTGATCGAGTTTGAGGGAGATAGGACTGGACAATGCTCAGAAGTGGACCATTGGACGTGACCTGTTGTAGTGTCTACTAATCGTGTGTTGTACCTACCCTTCTGGTAGAATCCTTGTTGAACAATCCATGAGATGTTTTCTCTTTTCAGTTGTACTTATACTTTTAACTTGGGATTGTATTCCAGCCCCTTTACTTGGAGTACACTTTTTACAACAACAATTTACTTCATGGTTGCTTCTTGCTGTACTCTTGGATTATATGTTTGTACATGATTAAATACAATTCAATCTGGTTATAGGGATACGCCATTATGGTTCTAGTCTCAAATCCCTGGCCCGTGGAAGGCAGGCTTGGGGTAGTCATGGCACGGGCCCCGGGGGATGGGTCGTGACATTTATTTCTATAGATTTCTCCCCAAGAATATATATTCTTTTACCTAAGTCCTTCATGTAGAAACATTAATTCAACTGAGTATGTACCAAAAATAGGACTACTATTTAGTTTCTTAATAAAATTCTTCCATTGAAATATATTATTAATAAAACCATAGATCCAACACAGACCATTTTGTATAAAAATTATTCTATTAAATTTTTAACAAAATAAAATTATATTATAGCCTAACTAAAAATAATATTTCATGATCTTGTTACCTTTTCAACCCTTAAATATATCATTATATCTTATATACTTTATTAGTCCTATTTTTTATCACAACCCATTTGTGTTTTATTATATAAACAACCTATATTTGTTTTTGATTAGGAAATTGGTTGTGAGATCTATCTTTAAAATATCATAATAATGGTAACTTGTTATAAAAAATAGAATTATGATGGAGTTTTTTTATAGAAACTTCTGAAATGGATTCTTAAAATTTTATGCCTTACTATTTATTAAAACCATTAGAAACTAATAATACCAAATATCAGATAATTTTACTATTAATGTATGTATTTTTTATTGAATAATGATTTAAATACAAAAAAATTAACTTCATATGTTGGTTGTACCAAAGTAAAAAACCTATATTTCAATTTGTGAAGTTTATTTATGAATCTATGTCATATCTTTATTTATATTATTTCTAAATTTTACATAATTCTTGTAGAATAAGGTCTAATTTCCCTCAATGAATAATATGGCACCTTCCTTAGTGTCATGAAAACCATATCCCTCGATCTATTTTAATTACTATGTTTGGATTTGAAATAGTTGTGTCCCCTGATTAATTTATTTCATATTGAAATGTGATGTTATTTTATTCCAACTAATGTGAAACATTGGAATCAAGTTCATTAAATTATATATTTCAACCACAATATCCTTTAAAGATAATATTTTCAAAAATATGGAATTTATTTGAACTATGATATTTTATTAAAGTAATTATATAGATTAAATCAACTTTTCTCCTAAAACTTCTTTTTAAATATACATTTTCTGCCTCATGCTAGAGTTTTTTTATCCTTGAAAATTTATTCACATCCTTATGAATGTATTTTCAATATCATGTCTTTCTTCAAATACAATAACCCATATTGTATTTTTTTTCTTATACCTTTTTTGTCACTAGGTAAACCATGTATGTCAAATCCTTTATTGTATATCACCAAATAGATAATGAAAGGCTCACAAAACACAACATTAATTTCACCATATATAGAAAGTTGTGATTCCTTCTTTTAGTTACACAAGTCCATTGAAGTGTATAAGGATGAGTGAATTATTATATTATCAGACACACTTTTTAATTATAATTTTTTTCTTGGTTAAAATATTATCGACTTCAGTTTGATCATATTTTCAACATCTTCTTAGTAATTTGATTTGATAATTTATTTTTAAATTCCAAAAACATATCAATGGAATCTTTCTTGAACCTCAACATGTATAAATATGAATATGTACACATTTATTTTGTAAAAGGGAAGAAGTTAGATAATTAAATCGTTAATTTGATTGAAAATATCCCAAACACATCTATATGTATTAATTTAAAGATATTTGGGACCCTTTTACAATTACCACTCAAAGTATCATGAGTCATTTTTCATTTCAAAAAGTTTTGAAATATTTCCAAGGGTTTCATCTCAAAGGAGTATAAATATCTTTATTTGTGTAGAGTTTTCAAAAAGATTATATTTTACATAACCATGTTGGTAGTACCATAATTATACAAAATATGTTTCATGTATTTTTGTTGATATTTTAGATATACTTTTGTAAATTGATGTCCTCAAATTAAAAAAATATGCTTTCAAAATTCATTTAATTTTTAATTCATCATTTTAATATTTTCATTTATTTAAAATTTAATTAATACATGTGTTAATTTAAATAATATTTTAATTTTAAATTCTAAATTTTTTAGTTTACCAATTTTATAAATTATTATACTAATGATATATCACATATATATACATATACATTAATATTGGTTTTTTGGAATGTTTTTTTAATTAATATTTTAATTTTGAATTATGTGTATTGGATTCTTTAAAATATTATAACTTTAAAATACATATTTTATGTTATGTTTATGTATTCTATATATATATCAACAAGTATAGATATATTATATCAATATATATTTATATATATCATATATCATTACTTATATATGAACATAGTTCATCAACATCTCCCACATGTTTGAGCATACCACCTGTAGTACCCTCCGCTTGACAGTATCTCCACATTGGTTTCACATATTCATGCTCCTCATGCTCCACTCTTTTAGAAGCAATGTATGTTTATGACACTAAAACACAAATTATTTCTTCCATTAAGCATGTATGTTCCATATTCGTCTTCATGCTGTGAATCATACACACATTCCTTATCCACTTCAGCATTACATTGTTTCTCTTATGTGACACCATGGCGGCAACACAGCGGCAGCAGACCCCAACCACTAGTTTTGTGATAACACCCAACAGTAGCTCGACCATGATAATTATCAACACTAGTATTTATAATGACACAATCCCTTCATCCATGAACTCTCTACAATGTGACATCACTACAATGCAACGTCAACAAGGAGTAGCTTGAGATCATCTGCTCTAGCTCGAGTGGGTTGGAAAAGTAACAACAGTGGATTTCAAGTGATGTTCGGGCCTAAGGTTCTTCCAATATACTTTACGATTTTTATTTAAATTTTTATCATGCTATAAAAAAGCTAATATGGGATTCCATATGAAGTTACCACATGTTGTGTGATAAGTTACCTCATGAAAAAATAACCTAAAATAATATAAACCCAGCCATGTTACCAAAAAACGTTTCTAGTTTCTATGATGCCTCTTTTGAAGTATCCTCGATGGTATTTTAATGTGACCATAATATTTTAAGTGGTTACATTAAATCCAATTTGAACCTACAATAAGTATCTTTGAGTTAACCCAAGATATATTTTAAGCTTTCATGATGTTTATATTTGAAGTTACTTTATAAGTATTTTAACTCACCACAATTTTTTATTAAGTGACCCTACATTCTATTATAAATTTAAAGTGAATTATATATTAAGTTACCATTTTTTGTATTTTTAAAGTAAGAGTGAGTTATTTTTTCAATGCGACCATGAGTTATATTATCAAGTGATCTCATTATTCCATTTGTAGAAATAGTTTATATAAAACGACAAATTGTTTTTTCACACTATAAGTATACCGACCTCAAGAGAAAATTGTTCTCAATATCGTTATAGTAACCACGTGATTTTTTTTTCACACTATCAGTATACCTATCACAAGAATATTTTCTAATAATCACTATGCAAACACGGTCAATACGTCACATTGTTTATTTTTAGAATATATACCTTTTCTAGCATACTATGTTTTAGTGATATTTTGATTAAACGTTCAAATAAAAATTTATTTAGTTCATTTAAAATATTATATTTATATTCATTATATATATATATATATTATAACTATTTTGTTGCAATATATTTGATGGAAAAATATCATGGAATGAATAATTGGTTTAATAATTTTCAAAATAATTATTTTATTCCTTTTTTTGTAGTTGTGGAATTTTCAAATTACTACATGTTAGTGGGAGTGTTTTTAATTTTTTTTTATTTTTATATCTCTTATTAATCATAATGATCATATATTAATTTTTTTGATACTATTTCATACCTGAATAAAATAATGTGTGAATTATAAAATTATGAGTGTGATAATTCCAACAATAGGTAACAATATTATTCTAAGATGTTATTATTTTATAATGATGAATTCTAGGATTAGTTATCTATATTCTCCTACATAACACAAGAAGATATTGAAAGATTATCGACAAGGAATTAGATATTAGAACAAAATAGAAAAATGTAATTAAATTAACTTGAAAAAAATTATTTGAGATGATTACATATGATTATAGAGAGAGAAGAATGCAATACTCATACAAATATTATGATATAGAGAATTTCTGCTATGACTTTTTTTCCATAATTGGGAACACGATAGAATTTATTATTTGGATTATCCACTTCTAATGTTATTGATTTTCTAAATCTGTATCGACCTTCATCATCTTCTTCTTCATTTCTAATCATAAATTCTCTCTGGTTTTCATTGCTATATTTTTCATCTTCTATTTTTATTTCATTAATCAAATGGATGGTTGCGTTGTAACTCCCAAAAATATTTAGGTGGCTTGTGACTCTTTTAAAAATCATTTAGGGTTATACTATGAGATGAGAAAAAGGTAAATCCTTAATTGGGATATCAATCCCTATCATATGTGAGTAATTGGTGAATATTGATCTTCTCTACAAGTAGAGAATATTGAAGAGTGAGCTGGGATCTTGGTGATTTAAAGAAATCTAAAAATATTATTTTTATACTTTTATTTTCTTTAATATTGTTTATTATTATAATACTAATAATTTTATAGTTTTTATAGGATCATTATCACATCATATATTCAATAATACAATATCACTAGGACCTAATAGTTGGTAACAAATCATGGTGAATTTTAATTTTTCGGTTACGACATGTTACATTATATTTCTGGACTAAAAATTATCAGACTTAATAGTTTGAGAAAAGATGAACCACTTTTCTATGGAAAGACAGGAATTTCAAATGTTGAATCCCATTAGATTATCTAATTTAAATATAAGAGAATGTATATAATCAAAGGATCAGATAGATGTATTTCTAAAAATATAATTCCAGAATTTTGGGGTGTCATGTTAAAACCATATAAACCGCCGGATGTAGATTTAGAGACTCTAATTGGAAATAATTATACAAAATGTGCCCCAAACTAATGTTTTTTTGAAATAAATGTATTGTTATTTTTGTTAAAATATGTATACTCATATTTATTCATGTAAAACTATAGATGAAATCTAGAGGATGTAAAAATTATCTGATAAATGAAATGATTAGTTTGTGAGTATCGAGATGGGCATTCATAGGGTTCTGTTTTAATATTTCAAAATAAATGACTGAGATAGCATCAATGAGGTGTATAGTAGATTCACTAATATTATAAAATACATGGTTGGACTTGGGTAAAACAAGAAGAATGATGTTTTTATTTAAATAATACATCAGAATCTACTAATAAGGTGGTACTCAAATAAGGTTTTGATTGAATAAAGTAAGTATTTCTTTGAGTATTAAACGGAAGAACTAATAGGATCACTTATATGATTTGGAGATGATAAATTATAATAGTAAATAACATGAAAAAATGAAAAGTATTAAATTCCAATATATATAAATGTTTTTGACAATTCGTATGATTATGAGTTTTATTAGAGAGAGGAAGACAAAAATGTTAATTTTACTAAAGGATTTTATAAGTACATGAAAATAATTAGAGACATTTTAATTGTACCTATAGAGATCACCAAAAGGATAACAGAAAGGTAAGTCAGAAAGGTAATAGTAGTAAATACAATGTTTCTAAATTAATATTCTATGAGCATAGGAAAAATGGGTATATCAAATAATACTATCCAAAATTTAAAGTATAATAGAAAGGAAATCAATACCAGAATAAGTAAAAAAGTGAATATAATGCATGATAAGGATTTCTGGTGGAGTAAGACTCAAGTATTGATGGTTTTAAGCGTCAAAAAGAATAATCCAATTTGTGTTTCAAGGTAATAACTATGAATTATGTAAATATTTATTATGAATATAGTTCAAGTTATGAGTTTGACATTGAAACTAATGTTAATGAATTTACGAAATAAAATGAATTTTTTCAAAGTGATATTTTTAGAACGGATGAATTGTATAGATAAGTGAAAATATAAAATAATAAGGTTATAGAAGAAAATTAAAAAAATGAATGTTTTTATTTTGAGTATTATTGAAGAAGAAATACTTACAGATTCTCATATGATAATGTACAATGATGGGAATGAAAGAATATACTATTTCTTTTAAAAAACATATTAAGATCAATATAGGATATTTAAACTAGTTTCTAATGAGTTAAATAAAATTTTAATGGAATGTGACAGGTCCAAAAGGCATCGTTTTTTCTAAATTTGTGTAATCAAAATAAAAAAACCTATAAAAACTCAAACTATGCAATTTAATTAATTAAAGTATATTATTTAGAATGTTTTTGGTCGAACCCACTGAGATGGGGAATTGGTTTAATTATATTTTGAATGAAAACTATTTTATTGATTTTTTAAATATAGTTAAATAATTATATATTGTTTTGAAGATTGTTTTATGAATGTATAAATCATTGGAGACGTAAATTGGATTATTTGAAAAAATGAAATTTTGAAAGTGTGTATGGGTATTGTAATTTTTGGGTTCAAATGTAATTAGATTTTAGCAAATAAATTTATTGATCCATTATTGGAATCATATCCCAGACATGGTTGATCTAATGGTCATGGTATCCTCCCCTCGAACTAGTAATCCCCCTTTTCCCATTCCCAATTAATATGGGAATTTTGAAATCATGTTTTTATCGATAACATAATTTAATCTGGTTTCCCTAAATGTGACAATCCTCAAGCCTCCATTTAGGGATACCAGTTGATAAATTATAATGTTTCTTTAGAATTTATTAACCTATGTTAGTGATTTAAAATATATCGAGATATTAATTGGATAAATAAATTACATCAAAGAAAATACTTGAATAAGTATAATAAAAAAATCCAACCGCGCATTCCTCCTTCAGCTAGATAATCCTAGAAATATGCAAGTTTTCCCATCATCCTAGTGATTAGAGAGTATGTAGGAAGGAGTTAATTAAATGAAAACATAAATAAAATAGAGGAGACGTCAAACTGGGGAGGACCTTGCACAGCATAGCTTCTCGCTACAAGCTTTGTTCTCCATATTCCTCCTAGCAGCAGCTACCCAGCCCTCTATTTATAGGCTCCCAATTTTCTTTTTCAGTATTTAATGGAATCATAATGGGCCAAAAAGTGATCTCAGGTGTTCATAGGGTCATAATATTTGTTGATTCCGTTTATTAATTCAATTTTGGCCATTTTTTTGGTGGTCCCAAAACTTTAATGTCACGTAAGTGTTTCATGATGTGTAATTCTCAGTGCCTTGAAATATTATTTTCTTGTTTTAACCTTCTTACTTCATTTCATGTCTTTTAATGTTTCACAATATGAATTGTTAAATTTCTAGTTCATTGCAACATCATTTCTCTAGTATCACACTGAAACATGAACCCTCACAGTGTGAGGTCTCTTATTCTCAAGATTACCAACACTTTTTGTTCATTTCCATAATATTGGAGGTATCATTCCATAAATCACAAAACAAGATAAACTGTCCAAATATTGGTAATAATATCAATTATATTACAAGAATTAATCCCCTAAAAACAATAAAATATATAAATGAAATACATGTATTTGAATTCTTGAAGATCATATAAGAAAATAATACATTGATAAATACGTGATCAAGTTCGTATGTGAAAATATACATTGACTTGAAAGTTATTAAAAGAGATAAAATTTATTTTCAAAGATAAATTAATGGATTAAAATAAACCTTATCTTTTTTTGATCAAGAATATAAAAATTTGATAATATGATGGAAATGAAGAAAAACTATTATTAAACTATATTTTTTTATAATAGTAATATTTATAAGATGTATATAACTACTTCTATTAAAGGAAGTAAAGGTAATTTTAGTTACATGATTTAGAAGTAATTTGAAAGTGAATTATGAAAAAAATCATTAGGGTTTGTTTTCAATAATTAGGCCATACTAAGACATTTATTACTAAGAATCTATCTTCTAGACTACCCTTTAATATATTTCTACAATTATTATAGGTTCCTATGAGTTTTATCACTAATTTTTTGGAGCTAAAAACACCAAGGGTACTAAAATAGTTATCAACATAATCTAGATTATGAGAAACCAGTCTAAAAACATCTAAAGAATCATGGTATTTGTCCATCATGTATATTATATAATATTTAATCCTCTGGTATTTTGACATTCATAATATTTAATATCTTCTATAATGTTATTTCAAGTTCACGATTTTAAGCTTGTAACATGACATCTATTTAGTTTTTGTTATGTTATGTAAACAAGTTATATTTTACAAGTCTTGGAAATTTTAGTTTCATATATGTTGATTATGTGTTTATATTTCATATGAATGAATTTTTAATATCTATCTTTAAAAGATCATGAATTTATGGAGATTTTCCATTTGTTCTTTAATTTAGTTAATGTATAAAAATTTTATATTTAAATTTTTGATTATATAGTTAGTATATATATAGAAATTTAGATTTGATTTTTATATTTGAAAAAAATAATCAATAAATGATTTAAGTTGTATGATGGAAGTCATGATTAAATTATTACCTTCAAAAAAACATTTTACATACTAGTGTTGAGAAATTTATATTGTTAAATTAGCTAACCACCTAATCCTTTTATAGTCTTTTACTTATAGTGGTTCCTCGTAATAAAATTTTATATGATTCTAATTTAGGGAAGTATTCTATAATTTCTAAATTATTTTTATGCATTATAATTTTTTCCTACTTTAAAATTAGGATGAATCTTTAAAATTTGGAATTCTAAATTATTTCAAAATTGAATTTTTTTTACTAAAATTATTCTTATTCAATCAAAGGAGAACATATTTATTTATTCTCAAAAGGAAGATAAATTTCTTGTATTGAATCATTTATTTAAACCTGAACCATATTTTCTTTGTTTTTATTCTCTAATTTTTTAATTTAATATACATGTTATAATATTCTACACCATAATGATTAATTTTATTGGAGAAATATTTTAATGACAATAACATTTGATATTTTTTAAATTATTCTTTTTGTTTATCTACTTTGATCATATAAATTAAATGATTAACAGAGAGGGAGTGTTTTTAGCAATTTATAAAAATTTCTATATATTTTCTTAGACTTGTTTGTAAGAACCATAATGTTATATTTTTAATATGTTCATGGATGTTTATTTAGTTTCTCCTCATTATCAATATTATTAGATGTATTGATTTGTGGAATGAATAAACAATAGTATGTAATATGTTTATGTATAACCTAGTCTAGAATAGATTGGACAATATCTCATACATGTTTCTACTTCAAATATTTTTTTTATAAATATTATATTTATAAGAATATTTTATATTCATTAATGTAGGGTACTTATCCTATGCTTATTTCCTTTTTAACAATATTATTCCTAAAAAATTGGATTTTCTCTTTCACTTTTTGATAAATATAAAAAAGTGGAAGATAATTTGGGATTTCATAAAATTAAAAGATTTTTTTTGGTTTCTCATTTTATAAAAAATAGTTGAATATTTATATAGATATTGTTTTTGTTAAATTGAAATATTCCCATTATAAAAACATCATTAGAATATATTTTAATTTTTAATTCATTGTTTTTTTATATTCCTTTATTCGAATTTAAACTGTTACATGTGTTTATGTTTGTAATATTTTAATTTTACTTTCTAAAATTTTAAATTCACTATTTTCATTAATTATAGTTTTAACAATTCATGAAATACATAAATATATTCTTTTATAATTTGTTTTATTTTTTATATAGTATTATAGTTTTAAATTAAATATTTAATATTTTTTAAAATGTAAATATTTTAAAATATATATTTATATTATGTGTATCTATTTTAAAAATATACAAGTATGATAATATGTAAATATATATAAATATGAATATATATATATATAATATCAATATATATACTCACAATTCAATATCATCTCTTGTGCACATGATATTACCATTGGATACACCCTCTACTTGACTTCATCTCCACCTTAGCACGACATCTTCGCCTAGATTATGAACCTCTGTTTTGGTAGCATTTTATATCTATAACACCAGGGATACAACTTCACTTATTCTCACTAACACATCGGTCATAGCTTCATCTTCATGCAACAACTCTTCTACATAGTCCTTATCCTCTTTATTGTCACATTGTTTCTCTTATATGGTTCCATGGAAGCACCAATGTTGAGACAAATACTAGCCACTAATTCTCCAATAACAACCAGAACCTACTAGACCATGATGCTTACTGACTCACAGTACTCATCACGACACTAGTCCTTCATCCATGAACTACTAGAAACATGAAAAAACTACAACATGACAACAACATGGAAGATGATAAACTTCTTCCTCTCTAAATCCAGGGGTTGGATGATGCATTGATAGTGGCTTTCTGGTGATGTTATTTCATGAGTTTCTTCCAACCTGCCATGAGGTTTCTTATTTTATGTTATTTCATGTTATAAAATAACCTACTAAGTTGTTCAATATATTGTTACAGTATGAGGTATGACAATTTTCTACATGAAAAAACAAACTTCCATAAGCTAATCCAAGTTACCATGAAGGTTTTATATTATGTTTCGGCAAAGATGATTCAAGTTACAATGAATATTATTGAAGTTACCATGATGGTTTCCTAAAGTGACTATGAAATTTTATTTAGTTATTGTGATTCCATTACAAACTTATTACCACGAGTATCTTTTTTATGTTACTGGAATACATAATTCGAGTGACTCTAAGGATTAAATTACAAGTTACCATAAAAGTATTTTAAATTATCACAATTTTTTTAAAGTAACCATGCATTATATATTTATGTGACCATGTGTTCATTTTTTAAGAGAAAATTAATTATATTTTTAAAGTAACTATGCTTTTTTCTAGTGAACGTGATTTATATTTTTGACTGACTGCATAACATTTTTTGTTCACATGATCAGTATATTAAAAACATGATTTTTTGTCATAATCAGTATACCTACTGTAAGAATATTTTCAAATAGTCACACTTCAGAATAGGTCAATACATCACTTTATTTATTCATAGAAAACCTATATTTTAAAACATACTTCTTTTTAATGATATTTAGAGAAAAGTTTCAACTATAAATTTATTTAGTTTATAGGAAATGATTTACTACTTTATAAAATAAATATATTTCATAAGGATTATTATTCAGAATATTTGATTGAAAAATATCATGAAAATCGTTATTTACTTAATTATTTAAATAATATTGATTTTATGCTCTATTTTACATTATTTTGGAATTATTAAATTAGTTTACAATAATGGGAATTTTTTTAATTATTTTAATTATTAAAAAATATTCGATTTATCTTAATGATCATATTTGAATTGTTGAAAATCTATTTTATGCAGGAATATAAGAACATGGAAACTATCTGATTATGGGCATTATAATTCAGCTTTTAGGTAATAGTATTACTCTAAGGTTGTGTTATTTTCTAACATTCCATTATGGGATTAGTTATCTAGATGCTCCTTCATAACTCATAATAATCTTGGAAGATTTTAAACAAGGGATGTTCTATTAGAATGTAATAAATAAATGTGATAAAATAAATGTGAAACATTTTATTGATTATTATTATATATGATCATAGATATAAAATAATATAACATTCATGTGAGTGTTTCTATGAAAAAAATTTCATATATGATTATTGTTTCATTGGTTCGATCAGGAAGGACTTTATTATTTTAAACATCCACTATTGATGTGATTGAAGTTCTTATGATTCATTGACATTCATCATCATATACACCACTAATAATCTTAAATTATAATAGGTTTTCAATTCTTTATTTCATATAAATTCAATTTTTTCTTCTAGAGTTAGTTTATTCTTTTAGAATCAAAAATATGTGTTACTAGGATATTCCTCCTATCCAAAATGAAGGTCAGGTTGTGGCTCCTATAAAAAATTTAGGTCTAGTTTGACTCTTGTGAAATTCTCTTAGGGTTATATTATCTGGGGAGAATAGGGTATATCTATAACTGATTTATCACACCTTATCAAAACTGAGGAATTATTGAATACATATCTTCTCACTGACTTGATAAAATTGAAAAGTGGATTAGGATCTTGGTGATCTAAACCATTATAAAAATAAGGTGTTCATATTTTAAATTTCCATGGCATTATATATTACACTAATAATTAGAAAGTATTTGATAATTTTTTAAAAAGGACTATTCATTCCCCACTCTAGTCCAACATTCCATATCATTGAGACCTAATATATTGTTTACTGTAATCACCATTTATTACTAATATATTATTTTTTTAATTTATGGGTTTCTATATATATATATATCATTATTTAAATATATCATATGATAAAAAATTATATCTCACTAAGAGAAAAAACCTTAACTTTTATACATGAAAAAAATAAATTACATATATACTCAACAATAAACTAATATGTTTAATAATACTAGCCACATAGTAAACAAATTATAATATAACAATTAATCCACTTAGAAATATAAGTTGATAATAACCCATATCTATTATATAGAAATTCTCCAAATATTATAAACTCAATAACATACTACACCCCATCCAATCCTCTTAAATGTACATGGTTCCTATATATATGCACAAAAAACACACAAAAATGTGTAATTAAAATAATATATATAATACCCATGATAATATAATTTATTGATTTTATTTTAGGATTAATAGAGAAATAATTAATTATGTACCTTAATTTTTCTTCCTAACATAGAAATATTTCTTTTACTTTCCATTCCTATCACATAGAAAGTGAACAACTACTTATTCACTAATGATTCTATGAATCCGTTGATTATTTGAGATTGTTTTTGTCAATGTATTACCCTTTTATCTTATCATACAATTAAAAATTGAGCTTTTATCTGCACTATAAATTGATGTTATCAGTGTTATAAAATAATTGATTTGGTTAGTGTCTTTTTAAGAAAATTACATTTATTAGCGCTAGAGATGACACTGACAGAATCACCCTTATTCAAGGAAAAAAACAAATGTCGATAAAACCCCCCTTTATTAGTGGATTTTTATCAATGCTAAAGGGTTTCATTATCAGTATTAGTTTCATCATCCATTTTTAGTGCTTCTAAACAAGAACTTTATGAAAGATTAATAAAGAGAAGATGAAACTATAAAAAATTATTTTTTTCAAATTATTATAGGTGTGCAACTACTACCCACCACAATTTTATCAGTTCTCACACACCCCCACACCCTTTATTTATTATGAAACCCACTGGTTCATTATCAGCACTCTACTTCCCATCCTAACTTATCTAAACTCTCCCTCACCATCTGTTTAGTTGCTTATGCTTTGATTCCAACCTAGGACCTCCATCTGAGAGTTCATGTGACCTTAATACTATTCCATATTAGTTTCTTCAATATTTTAGGATATATATATTTATATATTTATATTTGGATATATGTTTTTTGTCCATATATTTTTATATATTTTTATATATTTTTATTTATTTTTATAATTATTTATAAAAACATTTATAAAATAGGTATGTGTTTGTGTTTATTTATGTGTATGTGGTTATATATAGGTATGTACATTTATGTGTGTGTTTCTATATATATAAGTATAAATTTATTTTTATTTATATGTATTATACATTAATTTTTTATTTTCATATTTTAGAATATATGTATAAATATGTATCTATGTGTTAATAAAAAAACACACACACACAAACAGATATATATTTATTTATTGTTATATATATTATAAAAATTTGTATTGGTATTTAAAAATTAATACAATTTTATTTTAAGTAAAATGGATAATAAATTTGTATTTTCATTTTATTTATATATTTTAAAATATATTTTATATATGATTTTTAGATATTTATTTATATAAATAAATTTTTAGATGTAAATATACTCAAATATGTGTATATATTTAGTTATAAATATCCCTACAATGTAAAAAAAAGATAATTTTTTATCCCATAAAATCCTTATGAAAGAAATATTAGGCCATAAATTTAATCACCACAAAAAAATATAGGAATACCATCTTAAATGAAGATTACAACATATCTAATGTTCAAAACAATTGGTTTTCCCGGTGAAAACTCAATTTTAGAGGCATTTTGGGCCTTTCGACTAAAAAAAATAAAGGGTTCAGGGTCCTTTGAGTTCTGAACATCACATTTCTCTTTAAAACTTTTGATTTTACATATTTTGGAACTTAAATGAATATCCTGATCAAAAGTTATGATTATTTAAAGTTCATGATTTTTTTAACTTTTGATAATATATTAATTAATTAATTAATTTTTTGTAACATGAAATTGATGTTAATTGTCTATTTCTAAATACCAATTTGAATTTTTTTAATTAAAATTGATTTTTCTTTATTTTATAAACCATTTTCACTAAATATATTTTATATTATGTGTAAGTAGATATTTATTATATTATATATCGTTTTCAACCAATTTTTTTTACATATATGTCTGTATATATAAATATATTAAAATATGATTTTTTATAATATAGAATTTATTTTATGAAGGGAACCACTTATCAATGCTTTAGAAGAGATAAATGGAACACATTTTTCATCATTAAAAATGTGTTGATAATGTGATGTATTTATTAGTTTTCAATAAGTGCTCATAAAGGGTAACCACTATTAGTTCTTTAAACAATTAAAAACGTGTCCTTTTATCTGTGTTTTTAATTGGGGATAAATTCGCCATTAATTAGTTCTTTTAGCTGGTGATGTTAAATACCCCCCCTTTATCAATTCTTTTTTAGAATTGTTAAATAGGATTTTTTTAATAACAAAGATATTATAGTAGTGTTGTCAGAGACTTTTCATAGACCTTGTTTTCATTTTTACAATATATATTGAATCTATAATTATCTTCATATATATATACTTTCTTGGTGAATCATTGCTAAAATATCTAGGGGTGTTTTTTATAAATTATTTATTTTTTAATTAAGTATGAAAATTTAAAATTGTTTTAATAATGACAAGGTTGTAAAATCAATAGATAATATTATCCCTAGTTTGAATATAAATATTTCTAATAGATTAGTATTCACAACCATATTAATTAAATGAGGTTGATCTTGTATTATTTCTCCCTCCCTGCACACAAATATTTAAATAGTGATCTCATACCTCATATTCCATGTTCTCTCTTGGTAAAACTCTTAGATATGGGAAAACATGGTGTGTGTGTGTGTGTTTTTGTGTCTTGTTTGCCATGTGTTTTTAATATTTGATTAGATATTGATGAAAACATGGTACATTGAACATTACATGAATTAATTACATTCCTCTTATAGGAATCATTCTCCACATTACTATCACTTTAAGCTAGAACAACAATTATTGGGGGAAAGAATACAAAAAAATTCCATTATTGGTACAGTAATTGTAGAAATTAACACCATTGAGGGAATTTTCCTTATCCAATATTGAACATAGTGATAGGTACATTTTGGTGTTAATGTTGATTCTCTCAAAAAAATTAATTTAATAGTTTAATACTTTTATCGTGCTTATATATTTAAAATAAACATTATTTCTTAATAAATCATAATTATTTCTCACTGTTTATTATGAAAACGCATTGACGTAGAACATTTCATTTTCAATATTTAGACTCAATGATAATCTAGAGGAAAAGGATTTATATATACAATATGATTGAATATGCAAGGAATACACCACTACTCGCATGTATTTTTGAAGGAATTTCCCAATATAACTATATTAACTCATAGATCCCATATATTCCTGAGTGGAATATCCAAACTATAACTTTTATACTTAGGTTTACTAAAGCCACTTCATCTATTCCAATTTTGTTTAAGTCAACCTGTCACTTCACTACAACTCCACAATAGATATAAGTACCTCAAATATGGATAAGGGATTCCTTAAATAGTGTTTGTATTCGAATTGGGATATTAAATTAATTCAGTGATTTAATTTTTAGTTTTATAGATACATTAATCTCATATAATAAATAAAATATTTTTTAGGAAATCATTTTAATCATTATATGTGAGTAGATACATAAATATTAAACCATCCATGTTAAAAAATAAATCTCACATGTAACTAAACCAATATTATATAGTCATGATTATAAATTATTATAATTTATGTGATCATATAAATAAAAATTTAACCATATAAAAAAGAAAGGGAGACATGATCCTGAGCCTTTAACAAAAAGATGGATTATAGAGTATTGATTTTCTAAAATGGGCCTTGGTAAAACTACTTAAGTATATATCAGTTCAAATTTTAGTATCTCTTAAATTCTTGTGATGTTTTCAATTTGGATTAATATTGGATTAGGTCCTCAATCATTTCAATTGATTTAACCATTTACAACAATATGAACATACAAGTGAGGGGAACAAAGGGTATTGGGTTAAATAAAATTAAAAAAATACACATACATACCATTAACAATGCAATGGAAGTATGGACCAAAAACATGTCATCAAAAAATAAATTACTAATTATTTTTTAAATTTATTAACACAATAAATAATTATAGCTGATTAAAATAAATTTGTACATGAATATGTTGGCCCATCTCATGATCATTCACAATGTATTGATAATATAAAAAAATAAATTTAAAACTACTAAAAATAATATTATTTTTCTCATATAGGATTAAAATTAATAAACAAATTTTAAATTATATTTTTCTATATTATGTTCCTCAATATTTTTCTTTGAACTTCATAAAAAAATTAAAATTAATTCTTTTAATATGAGTCAATGAGAACCTCACTGGTCCACAATTAACAGTAAAAAGCAAAGGGTCAATAATAAATAATCTATTTTCTATGTTTAATTGGGTCTATAAATAATAATATTATGTGACCTAGGGTAGTTCATGTGGTTCCCCTCCCTTATAATGTAAATCCACATGTTGGTACCCCTTTGAGACCATTGTGGGATTATCACCCACATTTTGGTCTATTCTTCGATGTTCTAACCTTGATTCACACAAAATTCTAATTATATAATCATGATAAAAATATATTAAATATAATATATTAACTAAAATAAAATAAATAATTGGAAACCATTTTTTTATAGTTCTAATACCACAAGAAGGATCCGAGCGAAACAAAAGTACAGGAAAAAGTATATAAAAATATTTATTATAAATCTTTTGTTGAAACTCAAGATCAATAGAAGAAAAACTATAATCTTTATCCGTTTTCCTAATATATGGTATATAATTATATTTGTAAATAAAAATCTAATACTTCATGGGAAACATATAAATTTGATCGGATTCATACTCCGTTAGACCTCATATTTTCTTTCTTTAATGATTTGTGTGAAAACCCATCTAGGTTTTTGAGCATATGCACCCCAAATTTTGGAAGATAGATTATGATTATAATAGTTATAGAATGAAGTTATAAAGGTTTATTTTATGTTTTTTTGACACTGTGTTAATCATTATATCTATTTTAAAATGGGAAATCAAAATGATGGGAAACTTTTCTTCAAAATATCTCTTTGTAACTTGAGAAGATTAGAGGATGGAATAATAAGGATACGAATCCACCTTTTTCTAAGAGATATATAATATTATTTTATAAATAAGATAAATTTTAAAATGTATATGTTGAAATTAACTCAATTTAATTATTTATTTTCAAGTGATATAATCCTCACATTTAATATTTTTAATTAAATTGATAAATATATTGAAATTGTCACATAGTATTTAGGTTATTGTCTTGGCTCGAGTCCTCTCAAAAAATTATTGAACTTTGATCCATTCACTAATTGGGATTATTCATTGTAAATATTCAAATTAGCTTAGGAATTATAAAATAACATATAAAATCAAAGACTGAAAGGTTTAAAATCACTTAATAAAATCTTGAATTTCTTGTGATTAGATAAATTTATGATTTTTATAACTCAAATGTAAATCATTCCAAAAATTGGGATCAGTCTTATCTCGATTTATAGACACTGATAATCAATGAAACATTAGAAAAAATATAGTGTGAAACTATATAAATCCCTATATCAAAGGAATTATTTTTAATCCACATACCAAGAGATGTGTCTAAAAAACTTTCAAGGAATATATTGGGAAAATAAAACCATCATTGAAAGGGAAACCAACCTATGCGTGAAACTATGTAGTATAATATCCTTTTAATATAATATCACATTAAAAAATGAATAGATTGGTCATCGCCCTAAATATTTAAAATATATTTCTTTTAAAATAAAAGATAAGCTTTCCCAAAATAATTTGGACCACAGATTTTAGTAAGGAACAACCATTTTAATAAAAGGGTCAAATACAATATTTTAATATATTATAGGGGATAAATTCTATCTTTATCATACAATAAATTTTATACCAGTCATGACAAACTAAACATGTTAGCAGGATATGTCCAAATAAATTGGTTTTTAGTGATTAAATATTAACTACAGTAGACCCATGGTCATCACTCTACAAGTGTTAGGATATTATAGTAAAATTTTGAATATTCTATATAAAACAATACAAAACGAGGGGATTTATGGTGATATATAAAAAATATATGAATAATCATTAATTAAGATAAAATTTTTGAGTTTTTGTAATCCAAAGTTAGGTTTTATGATAGCTAAATAATGGATTTATTTGAAAGATTATTATACATAATAGAGATTTCATGGTTTAGGAAATTACATTAGGTTTAATGAAATTATTTTGTCGAGGTTAACTATGATCCCAATTACACTCTTTACCCATTATAATGACACACCTAAAACAAACCATTAACCCAAAAATAATTTTGTTAAGGATTGAATCCTAATAATTGAATAAGATCAACTATATCATACTGAGATCTCAAGTATAAATGGGGGTAAAATGATCTATATTGATTTCAATCAAAATAAAACAATATTCTTACTTAAAATCTCAAAAGGTCAATTATGGAATAAAAAATATTTTTCAATCATACCAAAACACTATATTAAAAGTATAACTATGTTAAGACACAACTAATTGACATTTTTCAAGTATAAATTAAACCAAACGAGATAAATAAAAAATCCATAACTCCCTCACCAATTGTATCTGTCCCTCACAAGTATATCCCACAATATATCTCACCATCGAGATGAGTAAGAAGCTCATGTAGATCTCCTTTTACTTTCTTACCCAATATATCATGATAGGGAGATAGAAAACGTTTTTTTACAATGAATGGAACCATTTTCCCACGACAATGTGCTATATTTTCCTACATTGTTGAAATTTCTATTGAGGTACCGAAAGAGGTAATTTATAATAAAATTTGAATGTGTTTTATTCACCCCAATATATTAAAAATTCATCATTAACATGAAATTTATAGTTAAATGGTATGTTTTTTCATGAATGACTCAGTTCTATGGTTTCATTCATTACACCATCTTAATTTTTTCATTTTTTTAGAACCTCAATCTTGTCATAAGTATTATATTTATCCATTATATACGAACTTATAACCATTAATATAAAAAGGTTATGAAAATTTTATTACATCATTTCATGGATATGGTACTCTGTATGTACACATGGGTGATGTTTTCACTTTTTGTGGTTGGAACGAATGAATCATAAAAAATAAATTCACATTCTTGATCCAAAATGATATCTTATATCACAAATATTCATTAATCATATCCATATAACCAGACATGCATATTAGAAATGAAAAATAATCACATCACTTAATGAAGGTGGTGATCCACACATATCCACAATTTGCAATATAATTTTCAAAAGAATTAGAAGGAGATGGGTAATTATTATTCCATTAACATAATTATATCTCATTATTAAAAATATATTTATAACATAATTTTAATATGGTTATCGAAAATTTGGAGGTGTATTTAGAATAATTAAAAATAAAAAATATTGGTAAGAACATATACCTCTTCTTCGAGTATCTTTCTTTACAAGAAACTTTAAGGCTTATTGGATGGTTTTTTAGAAGACCAAGGCCTCAAGAATATATATAAGGATTTTGGGATACTTTTGGGGAAACTATTTGATGATTTAGAATTTTAATGTTTTTCAGATAATAGAAGAGAGGGGGTTACCTTTTTTAAGTAAGGGGAGAGGTACACTTGTAATTATTAATAATATTAAAATATAATGAAGTCACTGTCATGGGAAAGAGACTAAAATTACATCACGTTTTAATATAGGTTGAGATATGATAAAAATAAATTCATCGAATATAATTTATAAATATTTTAAGGTTATTTTAACCACTAACTCATTAGATTAACCCCTTATCAACCCTTCTAACCCTTATCATAGTAATGAATTTTACCCACGATTATTATTCATAATGACCAAAATTGAAATTGAAATCATTAATAAATACAGAAATTTTGATTAAAAATATAGAATCCAATTAATTAAATTATATTTCTATAAATTATGGAAATTCATTTGAAAATAAGAGCACAAAATGGAATGAAATGTGTGTTTATAAATTCCATTTTTGACCATAAAAATGAATCTAATATAGATCCCTACATAGAAACTTCAATTAGATGAATGTTAACTATTTGGATGAATATATTCTATGTAAATATAATTAAAATAATTTATTAATTATGCAAAATGTTATTTAAAAATATAAATATGCAATGCAAACATAAAAATAAAGTTTCATAAAAACATTTATTTTTACATTCATATGATTTTAAATTTATTTATAAAAAATTTGTAAAAAAAATATTTATTTTTATAAATTCGTAAATCAAAATTATTTTAATTTATTTAGTCTAATTCATACCCTCCAATCTAACTTCGATACGATAACTATCAAACTTAATGATAATATTTCAATTGTTTGTCATAATTCGTTTAAACTAGATGTTTCATTTAAAGACAGATATCAAAGATATAAAACACATTTAAAGATAAATATATCATAAAATATCATTTTGTTATATTATACCACCCTTATAATAATTTATCCATCAAAGTTACATAACTCTGGTACAAACAATTGAGGATACTTATACCTCACCATATCAAATAGTCCACAAATAACTTCCATAAATTTATAGTTTCACCAAAAGACCATAAAAATGTGAAATTTGATCTATAATATCCACTGGTAGTTACTTAAAATATAATTCATACTTTATTAGTACGACCTTTTATTTTATTATATGTGAACAATGAGGTATGTACTTTTTCAAGAGAGATACGTGGAACACATTGTGAACTTGAGAGAAATTTGGTTGATGTGACAAGAGATATAAAACTATACTCATTTAATCAAATAGATTAAATTGAATTATATATCATGAAATTATCTTATCCATTTTTGAAAGTATAAAAATTTTATTCTTTTGAGATATTACTAGGAATTACTTATCCCTAACTCCAAACTCAATATTTCACCGATGATTATCCACATAACTTATTTGTCTACTTTAATCTTACTTGTTATGTTACTAGATGGATACAATTTCTCTACCATTTCCCTACATAATTCAGCTTCCAATATATTTAATTTTCTCTGTTTATCCCATAACTTTATACATTTTCACTTCCTTCCATATAGGGCTTCATGAGGAGCCATCAAAATTTTCAATAGAGAACTATTATTGTATGAAAACTCAACTATAGAAAGATATTGACCCCAATAACCATTGAAATACATAGAAAATATATCAAAATATATTATAGGTCTTTAGTGGACCTATAAAACTAACAATATTTATGAGGATGATATGTTGCGAAAACTTTGGTCTCTATATTCAAATCATGTTAATGATTTCTTCGGAACATTAATGTAAAGCTTATATCCTAATTAGATTTAATATAATATTTTATTCCATATAAAATTACCACATCCATAATATATAACCGGTAAATCTTTTCTAGAGGTAAAACTTCCTTGATTACAATAAAATGTGATAACTTCAAATTTTTATTGACTACAACCCAAATAGAATTATGGAATTTAGATATTTTGCTGAGTCTTTTAATGAAATACATTGGGTTTTCCCCCAATTTAACTAAATTATGGGTTGTGGTTGTAGAATCCCCTTATACTTCATTCTCCCATCCTTACCTTTATTACATACCAAGAATCAAGATATGTAATTGGAAATATCATTTTTCATGTTTTCTCAATATAAATACTCTTTCATATCTCTATACATATTCATAATTATATAATTAATAGAGAATGATAAAATATATGCCTCATACAATAGCTCCTTCAAATATGGTACTCATGGGACACATATATGTTTTCTAAAATTTATCATTCCATCACAATCGTATATGAACTTAAGAGCATTTTTCACCTTCTTTTGCAGTACAAAATTTGTTTTTTCATATAGTTAATCATCACATGGATGGATGGTTGAACATTCATCTGAGAAAGATATGATATTTACCATTTCATTATCATTATAGGTTCCACCTTCAACAAATCCATATGTTTTACATATATTTCAATCCTAATCATTGATAAACTATCATGATCTTTTTTACTTAGAGCATCGTCCACATGGTTCTCCTCCTGAGGGATCTAATATATTGAATGGTAATAATTTTTAATCAAATACCAACATATATATTTCTGAACATTCAACTATTTGTAAGTTATTATATACTTAAAACATTTATGATTATTATATATATCACATATTACACCATTATGATAATGCCTCTATATTTTCAATGCATAAATTACCATTTTTTACTCCAAATCATGTTTCAGGTAATTTTTCTCGTTAATTTTCAATTGGAATGATGTATAAGACATGACTATATAATTATTAATGATAATTCATCCATGTACCTTCTTAGATTACTCACTATAAATAAAAACCCATTATTCACTATATGGTAGTAAAATTATAGGTGTACTAGACAACCATCTTTATATCTCCACAAAACAATTCTCACATTCATCTATAGAAGGGAACTTCTCTCCCCTATGATTCTATATACTTATTATATTTTATAGATATGATAAATTTCTCAAAACCTATTGATAGTATCCTACAAACCCATGAACAATAGGGATCTTTTCACCATGGGTTTTCTGTGAAATTTCTCAACAACTTATATCATTGAAGGATCCATCGATATACCCTCGCTTTAGCTTTTATGAACCAATAATGAAACTTTCACTCTCCATAATTCATGGTTGTTAAATTTGTAATACAACTTATCCTTCTCCAAGTTATTCAACAAAATATTTAAAAAATCTTCACCCTCTTTCATTCTCTTAGAATATTTAATAACTTCATCTATAAGGACAACCAGAAACTAGTCATGGTAATCTCTAAAGAGTCTATCCAACAAATACATGTAGATATAAGGGGAGTTGGTAAGTCTAAATGTAATAACTACAAATTAATAATGACCATACCATTAGAAAATGTTTTATTGAGTATATCCTCCTTCTTTACCATCAATTGATTATATATATATATAGAAAATATCAATCATGGAAAAATATTCAGCCCTCATAATTGATCAAAAATATCATTATTATGAGGTAGGGTATTCTTGTTCTCAATATTTACATAGTTAAGTTATCGATAATCAATCCAACCCCACATTGAAAAATATTTCTTATTAATAAAAATTATTGTTATACCATTTAGTGATTTAATAGGGAATATGAATCAAATATCATGATTATCCTAGAGATTCTTCTTCAATTCCTACAAAAAAAAATTTCTATTCTATATAGAGTCTTTGAAATAGGTATAGTACCATGTATGAGTCATATTAAAAGCCCAATGTCACTATTTTGGGGGAAGACTAGGTATGTATTTCAGAAATAAATTATAATATTCCTAAACAATAGTCATATTTTTAATTTTGAGTTTATTCCCATCCATTTTAGATAAATATATATCATGAATAGGTCATAAGACTCATACAAAGGATGATATTTCTTTTTAAGGTTCATATTCTTCATCACACCAAAAGATGACTATAGGATTATTCATAATATCAAATCTGACTTCACATCCATAGTAATTGATATATTTTATATATAAAGAGAGATAATAAATTTCCAAAATTTCATGAAATTAAACTTGATGTTGGATCACAATATTTGATGCATCATATTCCCATAAACATGTATCGGAGAGAAGTTATAGAATTGAGATATGATCATTATAACATTAAGAGTTTTTACTTATAATTAAACATATAATAATTAATTTGTGGGTGTGATATCTTTATCAACTTATTAATATATAAAATATTGGGTGGAGATAGAATCAATTAATAAATTTTAAATTTTAGAGTGTATGGTAGGTGTACATTTCACCACATCGTTCTCGTGATCCAATTGAGTAGTTGTAATTTCAGGAGATTTCCCTTTTTCACTTGTCTTAAGAGGTTATTGATAATTATTTTCATTACTATACCTTGGATTAATGCACTAAATAGATTAATTTCCTTACTCCTTTTAGTTATAGAATCAGAGTATGGGTGGCACATTCAGTTGATCTTCCTATACATTCAATTAATTGACAGATGTCTTGACATTACATTTTTATTCTTTATCTTGATGTACTTATTTTACAAACATACTTGATCCCATAATGTAATATCCCTCATTCTTCCTTTCACCCTTCTTACAAAAAGTATTATTATTTTTCTTTTCTTTCATGTTTCTTATTATTATAATTTCATTTAAATTTTATCTTTTAATTCTTATCCCCAAAACCATGATAAAAATGAGAGTCTATACTATCCATTTCATTTATAAGAGGGCATTGAAATATTAATTTAATGCTATCAAAGTCTCTTTTTTCAAAATACATTTGGATATTTTGTCATCACCAAATATGTAGTAGGACAAAATTTCTTCTATGATTTAGGATAAAACCTGAATCATTAATACGATTTTGGTGAGATTTACCACATAGGTACTAGTAAATTCATCATCCCTATAATTTATTTCAATGAATTTCTTTCCCCACCATAATTTGATGAGTTCAAGAACAAAAATTATAATAAATTCATTTTTATATTCTTCTTAGTCTAGGTATTTAGTTTCTTCCTCTTTTCTTGAATTCTTGATTATATCCCACCATCTTATAGTTTATGAACTATAAAAGGATAATATATATTCTATAGAATTGAACCATTTCTTTTTTATATGTGGATTAAAGGAACCATTAAAATATGATATAAATTTTCACATAAAGTATAAAGGGAAATATGTTTCTTTCTTTCCTCGTTTGGATTTTCAACATTATTTAGGTGACCATCAATATCTTGAGATATTTTGGTGGGAATATCCAAAATATTTCACTTCACATGTCCCATTTTATTTGGTTTCTCATAGGGACAACCATTTTATTGACCATCACATTATTTTCTTAAATGATTCGACTAGGTTATATCCATTGACTAACAGAAAAAAACATAGTGTGAGTACCAAACATAAATAAATCTAGTATGAAATAATATAATTATGAAATTAATTCTTATGATATACTAAATTATAACACTTTATTTCAACCCCTGACACTTTAAGTTCAACTTATTTCATTATGAATTATCATATATTATAATATATTATAACCTATTATTCATCATAATGGTTCATAAAAACTATTTTAATTAATTAAAGGATATTCCATTGAATTATCAAACTAAGTGTGAAATTATGCCACATTTTTTCATACATTACATGATGATTGACTTAATTCCCATCTAGTATTCTTAGGGTTATTACCCCAAGGTTTATTTGGGTCACAACCTATAACCAATTTATTGTATCTATTTATAGATTTAATTTCAAATAATCCAAAATCTTTCTATATTAAAAAACGTTTATTACATCATCCTATATATATACTTTTCCCCGTTGTTTTAAAAAAAATATAATCCTAATCTCTATAAATAATTAAACACTTATCTAATAAAAAATCATTCCACAGAGTATTTCATACATAAATATTACGTCATTTTAGATAAATATTCAACACATATCAGATTAATAAATTCCATATAACTATAATTATTTTTTTCCTTAAAATACTATAAAAATGATGAAATTTATTTCCTAAAATATTTTTAATATCTCTACAAAATAACTTATCAAATATTATGTTGCAGACATACTATATTTAAACCCATTATTCATAACCTAGGGAAAATGGAAACATAAGAAATGGTGAGCCCAAATTCATATTACAGGTAAACATCTGAGATATCAATCAATTATTATAATTGAGTATAATATAATCACATGTTTATAAGAATATGATAATAAATTATGAATTTCATACCTACTCATTTAAATATCTTTAATCATGAATCTTGGCATAAAGTCTTTTTATAAAAAATGCACAATTAAAAATAGAATTGAATCATCAATAATCATTCATGAGATAGAATAATATATCATAAGAATGAGATTTAAGTTTATAGAGAACACATAAACATAGGAAATCATTTCCTTAGTTAGGGCCCACTTCCAAGACTATTATAGTGTAAAATCACTCATAGTAGATTGGGTTCAATCCCCATTCCATATTTTATAAAGTCAAAGTTCAATGTCATGATATCTATAGTTTATAGAGTGACTAACTAAACTAGGATCACTCCCCATTCTATTCTGTATTAGCTTAGGATATATCAATAATTATAGGTGTATATTATTCTATTCCCACCCCTTATATAATAAAAACCATATGTATGTGTGCCAAAGGGTAAAAAAAACAATAATTTTCTATTAAAAAACCCATGGAAAATAAATGGGTTTCATAACCATTTAAATTTAATAAAATCAAAACTTTCTAGAGAAATAATGGATTATGTTATATAAATATTCATTATTTCATCATATCGAAATTAACAAATGGGAATGTAAATGGTTTCATACAATATTCTTTAATACATCATCATCATAATAAATATTGAAAATAATCTTGATGGTATCATAATATCATATCACCATTGAAACAAAATAATCCTTAAATGTTGTCATTATAGATAAAAAGTGCATTTAAAATATCATATTAACATTTCCTAGAAAATAATGAAAATATACATTTCACTTAGTAACTATAAAAAATAGAGAAATCCCAATATATTGAGAAAAATATTTTCATTACAAATATCCATTAAAACATGTAATGAAATATTAAAAGGAAATAATTGTCATATTGGTGGGAAGATACATCCATGTCATACACATTAGAAGATAACATTTTTTTCACACATTTGAAAAAAATAAATATTTGAATCATATATAAAACATTTGAAAATATTATATTTATTAATTGGTAAAGAAAGAAAAAGGTATTGAATTAAATCTTTTTCAATGATATATGTTTAGATAAAAACTTCAATAAAATATTTTGAAGAACATTTACATGTTGATAAATGTTTTTCAGTTAAAGAATAAATAATTTTGACTTTTATTAAAAACATTTTCTCGATTATTTTGAGTACCAAAGATAAAAAATTTATACTAATAAATGAAAAATAAAAGTGTAAAAATATTTTATGAAAATATATGGGCTCAAAATTATAATTATTATATAATTTTTTTTAATTGATATTTAACATTGAAATCCTGAAAAGAATTAATATTGTAACACAAACCCTTAACTCCAGTCTAATATTAATTCATATGTGTGAAAACGTATTGTATAAAAAATTTATTTATTTTAAATCAATTATATAAGAATATTAATTAATAAAATACTATTTATCATCCTTTATAATTTCCAATTATAATTTTACAAACAATTCTTCCTTAAAACAAATATTCAGATGAAAACTAGTCCTCTTTCCATGCATAATTCAGTTTGATGGTTTTGATCCTTATATATTTAGCATGGTTTAATAATATATATAATATTATGGATTTCATGTGTATCTTATTTATTTATTATAAAAAAAATCTAACCATTTATATATATTTTATTAAAAATGACTTAAAAAACTTTTTAGAAATAGTTGTACATACATACACACTAGTGATGTTTTCACATTTCTATGGATGAAAAAAAGGAAAGGGAAATTATATTCCCCTTTATAAAATCAATATTATATCATAAATATCATATATATGCATTAAAATTGTACTTATGACCATCCATTGTATATGGAAATGTAAAATTAATAACATCACAACATCGAGGTTGTAATCTACACGTTCAAATGAGTGTCATTATTATTTTCCAAAAAATGTGAAGGATATAGAAAATGTTTATACAATTAACATAAAAACATATAATTATAGTAAATATACTAATTCCATAATTTTAGGACATTTATATAACAATTTGATTAGGATTAATAATATATAAGCACGAAAATATTTGTATGAACATATGCATATTATTTGGGTATTATTCTTTGGAAAAAACCATAAAGATTCTTAGATTGATATTTTGTTAATACCAAAATATCAAGATAATGGATTATGATATTGGTAGAGTATTTGTGAAGAATTATTCAACATAATGAGATCAAGAAGTACGGATAAGATTAGATAGTATATTCCCTTTTATGAGTGAGGGGAGTGTAACACTTATGATTATTATGAATATTAAAATTTAATAGACTAACTCACAATAGAATTTGGATTTATTTTCTTCTTATTTCCATAGATATGATGTTATATTATTGATATATATTCGTCAAATAGGAGATAGAAAAGTGTTTTTCTCATTTTTATCTTTATCTTCTTAGTTTAACCTCTCGTTAACCCTTTAAAACATTAGTGTAGTAATTAATTTATTCATCAGTTACTATTCATAATGACAAAAATTTAAATTGATCTCATTACTAAATATGTAAATTTTTATTCAAAATATGGAAACTATTTTATCGTATTGAGTTTCTGTAAGTGATACAAATTTACTTTAAAATAATTGTGCAAAACACATTGTGCACAAAAAGACAAATTTTCAAATAAACATTACCTTCCAATGATTTTATATTCATTTATAACCAATTAGTAACCAATTTTTTCATTTTATAAAAGTGTAAACATTAAGTATCACAATTTATTTAGTCTTATTTATGCCTTCTAATTCATCTTCTAGGTGATAAACATCACATTTAATATTAATATTTCAAAGGTATATCATGGTGCGATTAAATTCATTGTAATATGTAAATAAGATATCAATGAAATAAAAAAATTATGATAAATAAATCCTAAAATATTATAGTGTTACAATAATGTCATTGAAAAAAAGTGCAGATTAATTCACACCCCTAGTGTTTATGACCCTTTATGTGATCCAACATCATTACATATTGGGCTATTTGTACATGTTGATGAAACTTTATGGGTGCAGAATTGATTTAGAAAAGGATATTGATTTTGGTATATAATTTTAATAAATCATTAATGGAAATAATTTTTTTGAGAATAATTTTTCTATAAATAGATTCCATTATATTAAATAATCAACAATAACTTATTTAATGTTTTCCAAAATAACATATTAATGGTACCATAATTAATTGAAACCATATTATTGATTTTTTTTATTTCATGTGATATTATTTTATTTATTATCATGGATGTTAATGGATCAATAATATGAAATTTTGGTACGAAATTTTTTTTATCAAGGATTATTACTCTATTAAGGGTATTCCCATATGAGGGGTTTCGGTTGGTGTGTGACACTTGAGTGGGTGGAGATGGTTAGTGTTCTTTCATTGAGATGGTGGATTTTTCCTCTTTATGTGTTTATCTAGGTTAATATTAGGGTTCTGATAGTATTTATTAATGTTATGAATTTTTTAGGGTTTAAAACTTAAGTTATATGATCATCGTTCATGTGATATGTGAATGAGTGTTTTTCTATTCTAGGTGCACAGTAAGATACAACCTTAATTAATAGGTATGTGGTTAGATGATTTTATGCTAGAAAAATTATTGAGAGAGGTGGTATTGTGTGTTTAATTTTGGTTATTAATTTCAATGCTTGTATTTTAATGGAAGATTCATTAATACTTCATGAGGGATGTGCTAGAATTCTAATATTTTGTGATCAATATCTTTATTTTTTATGTTTTAATCGAAAACTATAGTTGATTTTTATGTTACTTTTAAGGATCATAGAATGTGAAAACATGTGAGAAGTGGTTCTTTAAGTGGTATAATTATGTATCATAATTATAAAATTATGTTCTATAATTTAAATGGGTTTTAGTAGGAAGGTCTTAAGGAACATTGAGATTTTGGATTATCAATGGTTTGAGGAGAAATATATGGGTGAATAAACTAATCAATATGTGAGTATTTTAAAATTGATGGCTGACATAATAGAAACTCATAAATATGTAGAGATGGAGTCTTATTTGTTTTTTATTTATAGTGATCCTATGAGGTTTTATGAAAATATCATTATGTCATGTAAGATTAGTAAGATGGTCTTTAGTTAAGTGTGTTTGGATCGGTGGGAGAGATAGAAGTTATATGGTCTAGTTGAAACAATTAGTGGGGATCCCATGTAGTGGAGTACCAATAATTTTTAACACATAAATGGAATGTCTCTACTTGAACGAGTTAAGATATTGAGGAAGCCTTTATACCCCTCTGTTCGAAAAAACGGTTGTGGAACCTTGTGTACATCGTATGGTATTAAATAGTGCTCAGGGATTGTTGGAATGAGTTCAGTTGTATTTCATAGTTGCAGGTACCTAATACTTTTGAGGTTAGGGATAATGATTGCGGTTTTTTAGTTTCTTTTATATATTCTCAATGTATTTTTTCATCATTAAATGTGGATATATAACTTATTGAAAGGTATTAGAGCGTATTGATTAGTGTGAACCATTTGCGAATGAAATTATAGAGTTATGTTGAGTATTTATGTTAGGTAATATTTTTTGGATGATGGTATAGACTATCCTATAGTGGGAAGTATCATTTTGATCTTTTGTGTGAGTTTCATTACATATGGATGGTTTATATAGATATATGGATCTGTGGAGATGTGAAGTGTAGTTGATAGTATATTTAAATTGATGTTTCCTATGGTGTTAATGTGATGAGTAACATCTAGTTTCAAGGCCCTACTAATTTTGGGGAAACATATACCATGTTTTGTACCACTAGTGAATCTTCTAGTGTTTGGGGATTTTCAAGTGATTGAGTCAGGCATTTAATGAGTCTATTCTGATAGAGAAATTGTGTAGTTGGTTGTGATTTGTTACCATTAAAGGTTGGTGACCATTTTGAAGAATCTAGTGATTAAGATAGTTAATTAATTATTTTTCACATAATTGAATATGGGGAAGTATTTTTGGAATTAGATACACCATTTTGATAAGTATTTTTGTGTTTGGATTATAAGATTTGGGGTTATTAGAGAAACACTAGTCTGGATAGATTTATAGTATGTGTGAAGGGGTTTTACCGAATTGGATTTTGGATTGTGTTTTGAAATTGGATTTCGATGGTTGGATTGGGAATTGAGGTATCAACTCATAAAATTTTTGTGTGATGATAATGCCTATGTTGTGGATTTCATAGTGAACAATGCCATTACATGTCAATGATTTTGGATGAAAATTGGAATTTGGAGAATCAGAGTTGGTGGTGGTTGAAGAACTGAGTTTTGGATCGGAATTATGAGATTCAAGACATCAATAAATAGTGTTCGGTTATGTTTCCAAAATCATTTTAGAGGATTGAATGTCTAAGAGAAATGTAAGGTAATAATATAAGGGGCTGAAGTTGTTACATGGAGAACTCGATGCCTTTTAGTGGCTCTATAGAAAACATAAAACACCACTAGGTATCTGATTTAGAGGTATTAGGCACCTAGTGGGATGCTAGTGGTGTTTCCCTTCAATGAGGACCACCATAATCTTAGTATGGGTAGACATGGTACACAGTAGGTATTGTTTTATTTTTTTTAAATGATGGACCAATTTTTATTCTTACCTTCTCTATTTGAACCTCCTCTCTCTAGGGATCTTCTCATTCATTCAATAAAACCTTGGTGAGTGGATCTCCCTTCCCCTCTTAATCATTCTTTTATCCTCTTGAGATTACTTTTATCTGGGCATGCTCCCTCATTTCCACCCAAGGATAATCTTTCTCTTCTCTAATCAATAATGTATACCCTTAGTCTATTCCAATGTTTGTATGGGATATTGTTTATGTTTAATATCAAAAAATCATAGTATAATCCATTTATTATAATGGGTCTATATGTTGTGGTGTCTTCAATATTTCCATAGAAAAGGTTCATTTCTAGTTACTAATGGATTAAATATAGGTATACCACCCCTATAATTTTTCTAAGTATTTTAACAAAATCACTACAAATTATTTATTTATAATGTATTTATTTTTGGGAAATATATTCTCCAGAATGTTGGAGGTGCGGAACAATTATTTTATATTCCATTGTTTGAGTTTTTAATTTTTCTTTTGTGATTGGGGCATAAATCTTGGGAAGTGTTCTGTTAGCATTGGATATAGTTTGGAAAGGTAACTTTATGATATTAACATATTTGAAAAAATAATAAAGGTGGTTTGGTGAGTGAAATTTTTTAATTTAGGCTAGGTTTAAGCCGTTTAGTAGTGAATTAAAAATGTTAGTCATGGATTGGACAATTAGATACTCTAAAAATCAATACTAAAATGTGGTGTGGTGTTTATAATTTCTTACTTCACCTAAAAGTGGGATTGTATTGTGTGGTAAATTGGGAATGACATAGAATGATCTCTGGAGAGTGTGGTGAAGGTATTAAAAGTTGTTAGACCTTGGTAAATGGCATGTTATTGAAATGGATTGGGAATTATATAGGAATGGATAATGAAATGTCCTAGGAGCCTTGAAAATCATTGAATGAGATTACTAAAACATTGGAAATGGGTCTAGTAACCTACTATTAGTCCTTGGGGTTGAGATATCTATGAAGTTGGATTATGGGAGAAAAAAATACTATACAATGTGTGTCTAGTAGAACCTGGGTTTGATTATGTAAAGGCATGGGCTCTATTGAGAATGAGTCACATTGGAAAGTGGGATTGGATCATGCAATGAGTATGTACTACTAAAAGGATCCCCCGTGAGTCTTAGTGTAATAATTTTTATTCCACTGAGTAATTTTGAGTGGGGTGTCAGATAGTATTTCTATGCGCTTAATTTATGAATTAGTATTAGAGCGCTGATTAGTTGTCATGTGAGGAAACTTTGGGTGTTTTGGCTACATGTATCGTACTCAGATGTCAGTAGGGTTGGGTATGTGATTCCTTGAGATCCTAAAGAGTAATTTGATGGAATGAGAGGGGTATTCTGATATAGTGTGTCTTATTATAACCTAAGGGTATGTCATGTAGGTTAAGTATGGAATATGGTCTTGGTATCATCAGATTTGTTTTATATATGCAGTAATATTGACATGGTTATCCATAGTAAGACTAATCAGGGAAGTTCGTGTGGGTTATGATATGTGATCCCATTGCCTGGAACTAGTTGTGGATGAATGGTTAGATGAATTTAAGGTTATGATATATTCCTATAATGTATTATATATATATATATATATATTTATTTAAAATATTATAAAACAGTGGTTATACCTCAAAATAATTTATATGGTATGGTTATCATAAATATTTATGATACCTCACCCTAAGAGATTGGATGTGGTAATGAGACTCAATGCTGAGGACTCACCCTGGGTGAGAGGGTGTGGGTACACAACATAATGATAAGACTTCTCCCTAAGTAATATGGTGTGGTTATGGGAAGTGAATATGAGTTTTAAAACATTGTAGTACAATTTTTTCATGACATGTGGGTTTAAAACATGACCATAAGTGTAACACCCCGATATTTTATGAAAAATATTCTTTTAATTTCATTAATGTCTTGTGTTGTATGCTACACCAAAATTACCTTGCGCTATACGCAACACCGTATTAGCATGAAGTATACGCAACACTATTCTTGGATCGTGTTACACACAATTTTGATAATAGTTATTCTACGCAACATTGAGTGTATATATATATATATATATTCAATGTATAAATGAAATATGGTTGGATTCTGTTATACGAAACAACGAAAGATTCTTTCACAACACGCAACCCTGACTTGGCTTGCATTACACGCAATAACGATATATATATATTCAATGTATAAATGAAATATCATTGGATTCTGTTATACAAAACAATGAAGGATTATTTCACAACACGCAACCCTGACTTGGCTTGCATTACACGCAATAGCGACCTTCCTCGATAGCGTGTGTTGTACGCAATATCGGGTTTTACTAAACAACGATATATTATTATAATATTATTATGAACTAGCCGTTATGAATAGTATTAACTAAATTCTCAATTTTATAACATTATTATTCATCATACACATTTTCTAGAACATGGTATAAGAACAAAATAAATTTATCCGGTAAAATAAGTATTTTTCAAAAAATGCAGTTTTGCCGCCTTTTGATGGCGCACCCACTTTAAATCTAGTTTTTGACATGTTTATAAGTTAAATTTTACAAAATAAAATTCTTCTTTGGAAACAAGAAATAAAAATTTACTTTGGATAAATTTTTCGTATTATTCTGGTAACTTTGATATTTTGATGAATAGTAAAAACACGCTATATTTTAATGAAAAACAACTTTTTTCATCATAATAATTTATATGGTTAAATTATAATATTTAATTGTTTTAAAGTATAAATAGAATATATTTTTACCATTTAATATAATTTATGTCATTAGCATTGATTTTACATTGAATTCGTAGGTTAAATCAATTCAATCTTTTGCAATGTTTTAAACAAAAACTCGTTTTCATTCGACAACGGGATTAATTTTAATTTAATTTTTGCAACTTCTGTGTATTGAATTTGAAAAAATGGATTAGATATTTGGAATCAGTGGGTCCAAATTATGTTAATAGGGTACTTTTTATTTTTGGAAATTATGAATAGTAACTACGATAAATTTTATTTACCATAGTTAAAGGTAAATCGGGTAATTAAGGGTAAATATAATATTATAAAATTACCCTAACACATGCCAAAATTCTATTGGATGGCTAAAAGTAAACCCATATCCACTAAGGGTAAGATTAGATTCATTTTATGGACTTTTCACCATGAAAATAATTTAATTATTATTAAAACCAAAGAAAGTGACAACATGTCACTCTCTTAAATCTTATAAGTATAATAATTTTAATTTAGTGATAAACATCATAAAACTTCTAACATGAATAGTCTCTAGAAATATAATAAACTTATATACATAATTATAATTTATTTATAATTTTTAGGGATTAAATAATTATCATTAATGGTGATAAATTAATGATACAGAAATTATTTATTAAGTGGAAAATAAGTAATAGAGTTTTTATTGAAATAATAATACCCATTAAAAGGCCCAAAAACCAGACCAAAACATATTGGTAGTGTATATATACACCTTAATCATCCAATGACCTAATATATAACCGTTTGGAGCCTTATAAAAGTTATTATGACACTTATATTATTTTATTTTAAATGATGCCAATGTTGTCACCTTCATAATTTAATAAATATAACAATTTTAATATTGTGATTTTAAGATGATAAATTCAAGTAAAAGTATTATTGTGAAAGGTAATAGATTTATATTTCTCATAGGATTTTATTTTAAATTTTAATTCAACTAATCTGTATATTAAATAATTATACAAAAATGTTGTAGTAATTATTTTATTAAGAGATAAACCAAATAAATAGTTTTAAAAATAATAAAATAAATATTATATGAACTATTTAATGTGATAAACTAATTCTATAGATACATATTACCTTTTATGAATCTATTAAATCTTTTTGTTTGAACATATCTACTGTATATATTTTATTTAAATTCAAATAAATGAATAGTGTCAAAATTGTAACTATTGTTATTTTATAAAAATAACATATTATAAAATTGTTTAAAAATCACAAAACTATTTAAAAATTATAAATTTAAATTTATATGGTCTATAATGTTATAAATTAAACAATTATGGAAAATTCACAACAAATAAGTAATTATTTGTTATAATTTAAAATTTAGAATTTTATTACCACAAATAAACTTAAATAGATTAAATAAGGATAAATCAAAATGATAAGGTTTAAAATAAGATCCAAACATGTCTAAATTTGATTGGTTGATGATATTATAACCCTATATCCTCTAATCTTCGAATATGAGTCATTTTTTGAGGTTTTTAAGTGGGGTTAGATTTATTATAAATTAATATTTTTAAGAATTCCAAAGGAGCCCCTCTCCTCCCTTATAAAAGGGCACCTCCACCCTCTCCTCCTCACACCAATTTGAGCCTTCAAGCTCGTCCAGCCCCTGCCAAATTATCTTCTCCACTTCCCTAGAAACATCCTAGAGGTTCTGGTCTACTTTAAAGAACAATCTTAGTTCCCTAAGAGGAGGTTTCAAAGAGGAGTATCGAAGAAGAGGTAATTTCTTCTCCTGATTCTTTCAAGCTTCTTTCTTCTTCAACTTCTTATTATTTAGTTGTTTCATTATAAAGTAATAACATCAGTATCACTAATATACTGATTTGTTATTATAAATATGAAACAACCCCGTTTCACCTTCTATCCATCCTACAGAAAACAAAATCACCGCGCGTGCGTACGTACGGAATACCATCTCCACGCCGTGGTGTAATCTGTTTTTCCACCAACACCTTACATGGATGGGTATAATGTTGTAAAGAATAACTATAAATAGTTATTATAACATCATACTGATTCTGATATAGTTTATCATCCACTCCAATTCAATTCTATAATTATGGAAACGATATCATCGCTCGTGCGTACGTACGGACTACCGTCTCCACGACGCGATGAGATTCATTCTCCATGTTAACCATTTAAGAATGATTATAAAGTATATATAAGCAATAATAATGAAATATATGACATTATAAAGCTAATGGATTTATTTATATATGTATGTCATCTACTTAATTCCTTTCAACTCAATAAGGAAACGAAAACAGCGTTCATGCGTACATACGGCCTACCGTCTCCATGAACAGTGTATTTCTTTCCATTTATCGATCTATTATATATATGTATATTCTGAATATATAATATATAAATAATGTTTTATATTCTGGAATTATTAAATCGTGATCTAATTAATCATATGAATAATTAAAAGTTAAAACACGGACGACAAATGAAAAGATTTTACCCAAAACACTTTTTCATGATGTTTCCTCCAAAATATTTCATGACTATTTTCAACAAAATCTCATTCTTTTAAAATTGTATGACATTTTGTGAAAATAAATTGATTTTGAAGAAGAAAGGATATTTTCCTCAAGAATTCATTTGAAGTGTTTTATCAAAACCATTTTCTATCTAAGATGAAATTATTTCATATGTGTATGTTTCAAGTGTAATGTCTCTATGATCTACATGGTTTCACTTTTCTTTTTATGAAATGATATCCATTTCTTTTATATGGATTATGTGATGATGGGATGATGTTTATGAAACCCATTTTATTCGTTGGGTTATTATGAATGATGTGTGTTTATTTTGTAGCATAAGTAAGAATGATTTCATTATGAGATGGGTGGGACCTATATCTCCCTCCAATGCATTGGGTAATGATTTTATATCTCATGAGATAGACATGGCTGGAACGGTAAGTTAATCCGGTTCAGTGTTACAGGACTGAAACGAGGAGTGAACTCGATTCAGAATGGGACTTTTTCCACTAAGATGGTCTTGGTAGCAATGCCTTGGCTACTATGGAAATCATTACATGTGCTTAATAGATGCCACAATTACATGTTTTATTCCCATGCCATTTTATCATGGTTTATGTTCCATTGTGATCTATACCTTATGTACTTACATGTTTTATGTCGTTGCTCAAGATTTTAATGTTTAAAAATTATGTTCATGTTTTTATGATCCAATGTATATGGTATGTTTTATTTTATCCATTTTTACCCCTACCGAGCATTTGATCTCACCATTTTTATGTTTTATTTTCCCCTAGGATTAAAATAAAGGTTTTAGGTCAGGAAACAAAAAGTGGAAGATCTTTATGGGAGATGTTGAAGATCTTTCACCACGATTAGAAGATTACATTCCAAGTTTCAAAAGACACTAAACTATTACGGTCCTTGTGTGTCTATTTTTGTTATGTATTAAGTATTCCGCAAAAGTAATGTAATGTCCATGTACGTCAAGATTAGGGTCTCTACAGTTGGTATCAGAGGAAAGGTTTAGTCAACCTTTGGAAACTAGGATGCGAAAACGTTAGTGAGATCCCTAGAGATATTTATAAGGTATGTCTAGGGATGTACCTAAGGATAAGAATACGTATAGGATATAGTCCTAGAACTACGATAACGATCTTAGAATTTATCCAATGATGTTAGATATTGAGGGTGCTCCCCATTTACTATGTTTTTTTCCCTAGCATGATTTTTGCCTCTCACACTATTCTTTTTGGGTTTTAGAAAATGGCTGGAAACAGGAAGATTCATGATAATGGAGGATATGACGGACAATGGAATGATTTTATTCATGAAAACCCAAATGAAAAGGGATCTGGAAGTCCAAACATCGTTATTATGCCTAATCATAAATCTCATAATATGATCAATAATCTCAACTTTGGTAAGTTTCCCGACTCAGATAATAAGATAAAGATGGAGTTTCATGATGATCATAGAAGAAATAAAGTTCAATTTCCCTCATGTAAATCATGTGGGAAGAGGCATCAGGGAGATTGTTTCAAAGGAACTGAAAGATGCTTTGGGTGTGGAAAAGAAGGACACAAAGCCAGTAAGTGCAAAAGAAAAGGTTCAGTTAACACCATGGACAAGGACAATGGTATTGCTACGACATCAACAATGATTAGATGTTTTAAATGTGGAATGTACGGGAATTATGCAAACCAATTCCCTAATGGAAAATCTCATGAAGGGAATCAGCATGGTCATATGGGTAGTATTAATGTGGATGATGATGAGGAGACTACAAATGATATATGAGCTGAAAGAAGTGTTGAAGCTCAGTCGGTTGTTTTAGAAGGTAGTGGAATGATTGTATGTTTATCGAGAGTTATGTTGTATAGTTAATGGTACTATGGAATAAAGAATCATCTAAGGATTATTACACTATTGTTTTTCCTAAAATTATTTGAAAGTATATGTTGAATGGTTCCAGTAACCATGGAATGTTATTCAGATATTTTTGTAAAGTAGATGATATGCGCATAATGAAGGAATAAAAAGATAATGAGATGTTTTATTGTATTCATGAGCACATGATTGATATAAGTACTAAGTTATATCATGGTTTGAGTATATAGAATTTTGAGGATTTGGGTATGTGGAAAGTGTTAACTTTTAACTACATTCATGTTTTCACTAAGGTTCAATGGGTATTCATTTTTCAATAGAATACATGATTAAGGCCTTCGAATGTTTGTAATGTGACCAACAAGACATATCTTATGATATATGGGGATCAACGATGGTATTAACATGCTTCTTATATGAAATATCTGGTAATCATTTTCACTATAATATGACAATGGACTGCAATATTATGGATAAGCCTAAAGATTGGAATGGATTATGTTTGACATAAGTTAGTATTGTTTAAGGATAGAACCTTTTTTCGATATTATTGATGGGATGATATAGTAATGTAGTTTTAGAAAAAGGACAACCTGCAGGACGGGCGACAACCCATCGCGTCGAACAAGGCTGTGGGAATCGAACCCACAACCGAAGTGCGACTGGCCTTTATCGCCTACCACTGGCCTATAGGAAGTCCTTGGTTAGTAGAAACTAGTTTTATTTTATTAAGCGGTATGATATATGAAGTATAAGTTCATTTTTGGAACCATATACGATTAATCTAACCATAAGATGGACTTATAACTTTTGCTAACCTTTTGTTTGAAAGAGATGGAATGACCCATCATTCTATCACATGATCTGCTAACACATCACGAATAACAAATTCAACTTCATTTCTTTAAGGGGTGAAGTGGAAATTGTTCAATTCACGAACAATAATGAGATTGTACCAAGATCATGCAAGTATTTCTTTCAATTCATCAACTTTAGGGAAATGATCTTGAAAACCAAAAATGTTGTCCTACTTCCCTTATAACCGATGAATCAGATGGTACCTTAGATCATCACAAATCAATAGCTTTGTGATTGTTGGCTTTTTCATAGCCATGTTCTCTACCACTTCCATCAGAACTTGATGGTTATATTTTTCTTCCATATCCATATTTTCACCTATGTTCTCCTACGTGGAAACCCAGTGATGAGTTAATTTGGGTAACCATTACATTTCATACTTTAGTTTTTAAAGCCATGTTTTGGTATTCCTTTTTACGATGTGGGTTTCTATTAAACAAACTTTCGAGTAGTAAACCATTTATAACCCTGACGAATTTCAAGGGAGAAATTCATTTTAAGGGGGGTAGAATGTAACACCCCAAATTTTTATGAAAAATATTCTTTTAATTTCATTAATGTCTTGTGTTTTTTTCTACACCAAGATTACCTTGCGCTATACGCAACACCGTATTAGCTTGCAGTATATGCAAAACTATTCTTGGATCGTGTTACACACAATTTTGATAATAGTTATTCTACGCAACATTGAGTATATATATATATTCAATTTATAAATGAAATATGGTTAGATTATGTTATACGAAACAATGAAGGATTGTTTCACAACACGCAACCTGGACTTGGCTTGCATTACACGCAATCACGACCTTCCTCGATAGCGTGTGTTATACGCAATACCGGGTTTTACTAAACAACGATATATTATTATAAAATTATTATGAACTAGCTGTTATGAATATTATTATCTAAATTTTCAATTTTATAACATTATTATTCATCTTACACATTTTCTAGAACATGGTATAAGAACAAAAAAAAATTCGGGTAAAATAAGTATTTTTCAAAAAATGCAGTTTTGCCGCCTTTTGATGGTGCACCCACTTTAAATCTAATTTTTGACATGTTTATAAGTTCAATTTGACAAAATAAAATTCTTATTTGGAATCATGAAACAAAAATTTACTTTGAATAAATTTTTCGTATTATTCTGGTAACTTTCATATTTTGATGAATAGTAAAAACATGCTATATTATAATGAAAAACAACTTTTTTCATCGTATAATTTATATGGTTAAATTATAATATTGAATGGTTTTAAAGTATAATAAAATATATTTTTACCATTTAATATAATTTACGTCATTAGCATTGATTTTACATTGAATTCGTAGGTTAAATCAATTCAATCTTTTGCAATGTTTTAAACAAAAACATGTTTTCATTCGACAACGAGATTAATTTTAATTTATTTTCTGAAACTTCTGTGTATTGAATTTTAAAAAATTGATTCCATATTTGGAATAAGTGGTTCCAAATTATGTTAATAGTCTACTTTTTATTTTTGGAAATTATGAATAGTAACTATGGTAAATTTTATTTACCATAATTAAAGATAAATCGTGTAATTAAGGGTAAATATAATATTAACAAATTACCCTAAAACATGCCAAAATTCTATTGGATGGCTAAAAGTACACCCATATCGACTAAGGGTCAGATTAGATTCATTTTATGGACTTTTGACCATGAAAATAATTTAATTATTATTAAAACCAAAGAAAGTGACAACATGTCACTCTCTTAAATATTATAAGTATAATAATTGTAATTTAGTGATAAACATCATAAAACGTCGAACATGAATAGTCTCCAGAAATACAATAAAATTATATACATCATGATAATTTATTTATAATTTTTAAGGATTAAATAATTTTTATTAATGGTGATACATTAATGATACAGAAATTATTTATTAAGTGGAAAATAAGTAATATAGTTTTTATTGAAATAATAATACCCATTAAAAGGCTCAAAAACCTGACCAAAACTTATTGGTAGTGTATGTATACACCTTAATCATCCATTGACCTAATATATAACCGTTTGGATCCTTATAAAATTTATTATGACACTTATATTATATTATTTTAAATGATACCAAAGTTGTCACCTTCATAATTTAATAAATATAACAATTTAAATATTGTGATTATAAGATGATAAATTAAAGTAAAAGTATTATTGTGAAAGGTAATAGATTTATCTTAATCATATGATTTTATTTTAAAATTTTATGCAACAAATCAGTATATTAAATAATTATACAAAAATGTTGTAGTAATTATTTTATTAAGAGGTAAACCAAATAAATGGTTTTAAAAATAATAAAATAAATATTATATGAACTATTTAATGTGATCCACTAATTTTATAGATACATATGACCTTCTACGAATCTATTAAAGCTTTTATTTTTAACATATCTTCTGTATATATTTTATTTAAATTCATATAAATGAATAGTGTCAAAATTGACACTATTGTTATTTTATAAAAATAACATATTATAAAATTTTTTAAAAATCACAAAAATATTTAAAATTTAAAAATTTAACTTTATATGGTCTATAATGTTATAAAGTAAACAATTATCAAAAATTCACAACAAATAAGTAATTATTTGTTATAATTTAAAATTTAGAATTTTATTACCCCAAATAAACTTAAATAGATTAAATAAGGATAAATCAAAATGATAAGGTTTAAAATAAGATCCAAACATGTCTAAATTTGATTGGTTGATGCGATTACAACCCTATATCATCTAAGCTTCTAATATGAGTCATTTTTGGAGGTTTTTAAGTGGGTATAGATTTATTATAAATTAATATTTTTAAGAATTCCAAAGGTGCCCCTCTCCTCCCTTATAAAAGGGAACCTCCTCCCTCTCCTCCTCACACCAATTTGAGCCTTCAATCTCGGCCAAACCCTGCCAAATTATCTTCTCCAATTCCCTAGAAACATCCTAGAGGTTCCGTTATACTTTAAAGACCAATCTTAGTGCCCTAAGGGGAGGTTTCAAAGAGGAGTATCGAAGAAGAGGTAATTTCTTCTCCCGATTCCTTCAAGCATCTTTCTTCTTAAACTTCTTCTTATTTAGTTGTTTAATTATAAAGTAATAACATCAGTATCACTAATATACTGATTTGTTATTATAAATATGAAACAACCCCATTTCACCTTCTATCCATCTTACAGAAAACAAAATCACAGCGCGTGCGTACGTACAGAATACCGTCTCCACGCCATGGTGTAATATGTTTTTCCACCAACACCTTACATGGATGGGTATAATGGTGTAAAGAATAACTATACATAGTTATTATAACATCATACTGATTCTGATATATTGTATCATCCACTCCAATTCAATTCAATAATTATGGAAACGATATCATCGCTCGTGCGTACATACGGACTACCGTCTCTACAACGCGATGAGATTCATTCTCCCTGTTAACCATTTAAGAATGATTATAAAGTATATATAAGAAATAATAATGAAATATATGACATTATAAATCTACTGGATTTATGTATATATGTATGTCATCTACTTAATTCCATTCAACTAAATAAGGAAACGAAAACAGCGGTCATGCGTACGTACGACCTACCGTCTCCATGAACGGTTTATTTCTTTCCATTTGTCGATCTATTATATATATGTATATTCTGAATATATATTATATATAAATCATTTTTTATATTCTGGAATTATGAAATCGTGATCTAAGTAATCATATGAATAATTACAAGTCAAAACACGGACGACAAATGAAACGATTTTACCCAAAACACTCTTTAACATGGAATTTACAAAAGAATGGGTAATATAAAGTCATAAGTGAACCATATATGATATCATAACAATGAATATGAATCTGTAATAAGTCAATGACAATATTTAAATCATTATACATTAGGTTAGGATACATACGTAGCATATCGGACATAAGGTAAGTGATAATTTTGCAAATCTCATTTTTATCTGAGATTGCTTATTCGTTAGTATTTACTAGGGTTATTTCTATCATCCATGTCCATGTTTTATAAAAGTGTTTTCATGTATTTTTAAAGTCCTTTTTACCCATTTTTGACTTTTACTACATGGTATTTAAGGAATCTTTCTTTTGTTTACGTTACGAGGTACTTTTTGACTTTTCCGGCAAAAGTATGAAAATAATGTTTTTTTAACTTATATGACACGAATGGATTTTTACGGTTTTATAAAGCCTTATTTTCATGAAGCTTACTCCAAAAGATTTCATGACTATTTTTAACAAAATCTCTTTCTTTTAAAATTGCATGACATTTTGTGAAAAGAAATTGATTTTGAAGAAGAAAGGATTTTTTCTCAAGAATTCATTTAAAGTGTTTTACCAAAACCATTTTCCATCTAAGATGAAATTATTCCATATGTGTATGTTTCAAGTGTAATGTCTCTATGATTTACATGGTTTCACTTTTCTTTTTATGAAATGATATCCATTTCTTTTATATGGATTATGTGATGATGGGATGGTGTTTATGAAACCCATTTTATTCGTTGGGTTATTATGAATGATGTATGTTTATTTTGTGGCACAAGTAAGAATGATTTCATTATGAGATGGGTGGGACCTATATATCCCTCCAATGAATTGGGTAAAGATTTTATATCTCATGAGATAGACATGGCTAGAATGGTAAGTTAATCTGTTTCAGCGTTACTGGACTGAAACGAGGAGTGAACTCGATTCAGAATGGGACTTTGTCCACTAAGATGGTCTTGGCAGCAATGCCTTGGCTACAATTGAAATCATTACATGTGATTAACGGATTCCACAATTACTTGTTTTATTCCCATGCTATTTTATCATGGTTTATGTTCCATTATGATCTATGCCTTATGTACTTCCATGTTTTATGTCATTGCTCAAGATTTTAATGTTTAAGCATTATGTTCATGTTTTTAAGTTCTAATGTATATGGTATGTTTTATTTTATCCATGTTTACCCTTACTGAGAATTTGAGCTCACTCTTTTTATGTTTTATTTTCCCCCAGGATCAAAAGAAAGGTTTTAGGTCAGGAAACAATAAGTGGAAGATCTTTATGGGAGATGTTGAAGATCTTTCACCATGATTAGAAGATTACGTTCCATGTTTCCAAAGACACTAAACTATTACGGTCTTTGTGTGTCTGTTTTTGTTATGTATTAAGTATTCCTAAAAAGTAATGTAATATCCATGTACGTCAAGCTTCGGGTATCTAAAATAAGTTGTCGGGAGTTTTCATGAGACTTTGTTATATGTTCTCACCTAGTGTGATTAGGTGTGGGAATAAGAATCCATTGTAAAGACTTACCCATATTGAGAGATTATTGGTAGAGTCTTGATTGTGGAATCCTACCCTGAGTGAGATGGATGTGGCCATAATTTAGTTGTGGGGCCTTTCCATGATTGACATGGTTAGGGTCAATGTCTGTGGTATTAAAAAACTATTCCCTCAGTATGGGGCTGAAGTATGTGGGGTTAGGTGTCACATTGGAATTGTTAACACATGATGTTACGAACCAGGTTAGGTCTCCATATGAACCAATGCCTGGCCTAGACTACGACATGGCCCGATGGGAATTCATAGTCCCCAATGGCTGGAAACTACTGTTGAGCTTTAAAATATGGAAGAAGGAATGATTTCAACACAAAAATGGAATAACCAAAACCAAATAAATAAATTTAACAAAATGAAAATGAAGAAAAACCTACAATTTAATCCCAACTATATAAACAACAAATTTAGTCAAAAAATACAACTTAATAGACTGAAAAAAAGGAAAAAACACTAAACCAATGCCACATGATATCCATGTGAACTCTCGGTCATATCCAACCTCAAGGCCAAACCTCCTCCAACAATGAGAACATGATCCAAGAAACCTAAAAAAAAATATAGGCTAGTAAAATAGCTCAGGTGTACCGACACCGAGTGGAATATATAGAGTGTGATACAGATATCTCAGAAGGTAACCACAAATAATCAAAATATTTCATTTCATAGAACAACCATAGACACTTGTTTGAAATATAGTTATAAAAAACAGGGCCTTAAATTTTTTTTAAACAACACCATTTTCCAATTTTGAAATCCAACACATGCCACATATCATTTCTAAAATTAGTTTTCATTTTATAATTAAAATAAATAACAAGAAATACAATGGCCACACTAAAAACAAATAGGTAAACAGCCCAAGAAGGAAACTAGTATAAAAGAATGTAAACAAACAATATAATTATTAACCATGGGTGATCCTAAACATCCCTGTAAGACCCCTGGACATACTCGGTTCGGAAACACTTAACATCATACCATCCCTAAGTTAATACCCATATGGTTTCGCTATCCTAACCTCACCAGCGGTGCAACCCGCATGGTGTGTCTAAAAATCTAAGAGGGTACCAACCCATCTAATTAGGGTTAGTAGGTTACTACCACTAGATCATCTAAAATTCACCCTGGAACCCGTGGTGGTATTAAGACTATGTATGTAAGAAGAAAACACATGTGCGACTCATCTTACCTTTCGTCGCCACACTTTCCTACCCCAAACATGGAAACCAATATAGGATAACCACTAAGTCAAATCCCTCTTATAACGGTGAACTAGATACATTCACACACACAAACAGATATATATATATATCCAAACATTCCACATCATCAAGGTTTGAACTGGGTCACTATACCATATAAATATTTAAATCATTTCATAAAACATTTTGTGTTTCTAACCGGGTACACCCAATTTCCAAAACACAATCCATTCCACATTAAACACGAAACATAACTTTTGAGTTGGAAGTACCAAACGAGACTTTACCGTGACATAACCTATTGAATTTACCCAAACATCACAAAACCACACACCTAAAAACATCACGATTACCAAATGGTCCTTTACCCTTTTTAGTCTCACAGCAAAACCTGTTTCAATAAAAAACAAGAAAAAAATTGATGAACTAATTTAAAGGAATGTTTTTCAAAACCCTTAAAGCCACACTTTACCATTTTAAGTGAGATGAGACCATTTTATGAGAATGGTGAGGAAAGAGATATAAGAATCTTTTAAAGAAAATGAAGTTAGAGTGCCATCCTCATTTGAATGCACATTCATGTGTGAACCTACTGCCCCAATGGATTTGTCAACATCCAATGGAATTCCAAACATCCAAGAAGACTCTCAAAAATCATTTCCCAAAAATCACCATTTTTTTAAACCAAATCCAACAATTCACATTATTTTAAAATAAAATGAACCATCTATTTTAAACCATAAAACCATTTCCATGGGATTTTTAACTTGACAGTCAATCCATAACATAAACAAATCACACACACCAAACAAAATTCACAAAAAATAAATACCATTACTACATGATTAATCTAAAACTTTTATAAGGAACCTCAATTTCACTTTTAAACAACATTAGAATTTCAACAAACACCCTAGGTATCACAAACAAAGACATTTCACACAAATCACATTAAAAACCTATTTTTAGTAAATTTTAACAACATGAAATCACAATTTACAACAATCCATTGGTATATTAGAGGTAATAAAGAATTTCAATTTTAATTGAAACAACACATGTGCCCATGTATTGTGATAGAAAGGAAAATGTCAGAAACACCTAACTAGACCATGTGCGGATGGGATAAAGATCAAAGGAATTGGTGAAACGAGCCTTATGGGCGATCCAAACACCCCAGCAAGAAGAAAATAAAACCAAATCAGCCAACCCCAAACCTAGGGTCTGGCCAAAGGAGGGAACCCCAATGGAAAACAAAGTAATAGAGAGAGGAGAGGAGAAACATAGGAGAAATGTCCAAAAAACCTAAAATCTTACCATGGAATCAAAGAGGAAGTACCATGGAGAGAAGAGAGTCAAGGGATAAGGGGTCATGGGGCACCTATCTATGCCAAGAAAAGAAGGGGAATATAGGGGATCTATTTAGGGTAAAAGGGATGAGAGAGGGAAAAGAGGGAAATATGTTTTTAATGATGTGGCACATCCACACAGCTTGGATGCACAGTTTGTCTACATTGTTTTCCAAACCATGTGGTAACCGTGCAGGACTCTCTTCCCATGGAAGAAAAGGCATACAGTTACCTGGGACCTACCGCACAACCATGTGTTAACAATGTGGTTTTTTCTATCCAACCTTCACCAGTCGGGCCACATAGTTTCTTCTAACCGTGTGGTAAAAATTCTCCACTGGTAAAACTCACCTGAAACACCAAAAATCATAAATTTCAACCAAGACTCAAACCCGAACCTAGACAAAACAACCCAAGACTGATAAAAGGATATAATAAAGTAGTATCCGTTATTGGGGTGTGAAAATCCCCCCCCCCCAAGACAGTTTCTAGCCCCTATAAAGTCACCAAGATTATGGTTAAACAAAACTCAACTCAATGCCCATAAAAATCAAGGAAACCCAGGAATCCCAGGATGACCTTACTCTCCAAAGGTCACACCTGACCAATTCCATAAGAAATAGAGGCCGAAGAACAATGGGAGAACAAGGGAGGGTTCTCCCCACCATAAGAATTACACTACCAAGGAAACATCAAATATACACTCACATCACGCGGGGGGGGGGTGTGGGGACTCCCAAAACTAACATAAACAACTACCGTAGCATTATCAAAGAAAATATTCCACATGTATTTAAGAAGGAAACTATATACTAAACAACCCGGCATACTGAGAGGTCAGATTGGGGAAAATTCATACAAGTAGAAACAAATCTCCATACAAATGTGAACAACAAAACCACTGAAACTAATAATTTATCACTCCAATAAAAGAATCCCAATAATAGATAAAATCCATGAAAGATAAATCAACCCAAAATATAAAACACCATCCATTACCTCCACAAAATGCAAATGCATTTGTCACCAACTGAGCACCTCAAATGCCAAAACAAATCCCAAATGAGATCCAAACATGCCTTAAGAAAAATATTTATTTAGATGGATCAAATTTGGAGTAAAAAAATCCACTTAGGTTACAGTAGAACATTTCCATAACTTTATTACAAAAATATATGAACACAAAACAACTTGAAGAACTAAAATTAGAAAAAAAACAAAATAGGTTGGGGCTTCTCATACCCCGGGCTACTCCAAACTGTGTGCGAGCTTTACCCCAAGACTCATTGCTAGGGATTTGATGGATAAATCATCTCCTACCTCATAGTCAGGAAGCACATAATCCAATCAAGACTTCTTCCTCAAACAACTCTTCCCATATTACATCTCTGGATGACCAAAATGACCACAATAATGGAAGGTCTTCAGAGGATTGCGACAAGATGACTTTGAATATCCAAACTAACCACACTCCATTTCTATTAAAACAACAATCAAAATAAACATTCCTTTTATACAACCCTTTCCCACTTTTAATAAATCTAGTAAGGTATCTTTTCATAATTCTATGACCACAATGGCCAAAACCCTTTTCATAAAAACACCAATAGCTCAAAACCAAATTCCAAAACTTATTCATCCGATTCAAACACAATTCAAAAGCCCAACACATCCCATTTAAAACAATGTTTTATAATATCTTTAAAATAATTCATGCCTTTGAATCATATTATTTCAATAAAACATAATAATTGATTAAGGAAATTTGATATCGTTAAACCATTCAACTTTCTCCGCAAAAATTTGTTTCAAAAAACCTAAAATTTCAAAACCATTATCATATTAAATTTTGAAAACCCAGTTCCACATTTCTCAGACATGGATTTTCAAAACAAAATTCACAATTCAAGATAGGTCTAAGAGACCCAGAATAGGGAACTAGTTTTAGTGGGAGACATGACCATATGGTTGGAGGCAATATTTCAAACACAACAGCAACACTGAGAGCCTTCATAGGACCATGTCCCAGCTTCACATGGAATTCTAGGCCCTGAAATCCCTCTGAGTCTATTAGTCCGACTCCCCATGTTCTATCCCAATGACCAAACAATTATTAAGAACCATAGAATATAATAAAACTAGACTTTCCATGGAGACCCGTGGATCGGAAAGAGAAAGTGTTCATAGTGCTCTTCGCGCACCTACCCCTAAAGTCTTGGAAAAACTACTCCATCTACCTTGACATCCCAAAAATTGTACGGGAACTCTAGAAAATAAGTTCTTCTAAGAGTCGGCCCTCTATGACACCATTTTGTCAAAAACCATCCTGAGTCGACCCTGAATTGGCCACCTGGGCCACTCCATGAAAAGTCTTGAGAGGCGTTCCCGATCCTCCTGGGATGGCCACAAGCACTGATGGAATTCAAAGAGTGAAAAGGGAATAATTTCTCCCATATATAATTAATTAAAAAATAACAGAATGAAATGGACATCCAAATACACACATATATAAAAATTTAATTGAACATCATTTATAGAACAAAATGAATTATAAAACTAAAAAAGAAAAATAACTGACCAAACATAATGACCAAACTAATTCCATGTGACATCTCTAGCCACTCTCCAACATAATGATCCCACATCACCCAAGTTGATCAAACTCAAGTTGAATCCTGCACAAGGGCTAAAAATAGAAGAAGACTATAGGTGCGAGTATTAAAACTCAAAAGGATGGACTGATATTTTATTCTCAATGCACAACCATTGAAAAAAATATAAATTTCAAGTTTCAGATGCAGTATATAAATTTATGTTTTTCAAATGAGGTTCCATACTATAAAAATTACCAAAAAAAGACTTGTATGTTTTATAAACAATAATGCTCGTAACAATTTTACAAAGTGGTGAAACATCAAAATGAAAATACTGTTCAAAAAGTTATTATGATAGACAAAATATTTTCAATCCTTTTATTCTGAATTCAAATGTTTTTAATCCCAAAAATTTTTTATTTCAAGGGAAATTTTCACTTTTTATGTTTTAGATGAATTTTTTAGCTGAATTTGGAAAATAGCTTATTTTAAATTTTGAACTATGTTAAATTATTTCAATGTTTCGGACATACCATTTTATTCACTATTTAAAATTGAAAAATTATTCTTTTAAAGGTTCCAATGGTCAATGGTATTAATTTTATCCTTTTGGAACCAAATCTCAATCTACCATTTGGAAGCTCAAATCTAGCTCAGAATTCAAGCCTCAAAAACCATGCACAAATCCGAAGAATTGTATTTTTGGTCCAATATCTCATAAATTACCAAAACATTGGATATTATATATTACATGGAGTAAGAAAACATCTGTTGGAACAAGTTTAATTAAGATTAGTGCACATTATACTTTTATTATCTAGGCCATTGATGCATTTAAACTCGTTACATTGTAATACGAATATTCTATTTAGAAGAAATAAATATACTGAGTAATTTTGCTATATCTCACTCCCCACATGTCCAATGATTCAATTTTTTTATAAGATATAGAAGAGATATTGAAACAACTTTGAAGAAGAAAATATTCCCAATTTAGACCAATAAATACATAGACCATGCGTACACATTTATAGAAAATATTTGGAGCTAAATTTTCAATCCCTTTGCATATGAAAATGTAATTCATCTTCATTCCAAATGGTTGGAAATTTTGGAGTATCATTTGTTGAACAATTCCTATGATTTAGAATTTTTTTATTTTAATATAATTTTTTAATTTAATTTCATGATTTAATTAAAGTGTTCTCCTATATTGCATTTTTCTTTCTCTCATGTGTTTTCTCCCCCTGTTTTCTTCATCCCTGTGAACTCTTATGCTCGTGATCATCACTAGCTAACTAGAGGATGTTCCTGAGGGAGTAATTCTATGGTAAACCTAATTAATTTCCAATTAATTCATATTTTTTTATTTACATAGAGTTAGGGTTTGTGGGATCCCAGTGGTAATGCGCCTTTGTGTCTCCACTTGCCAGTCGGGGCTTATCTATCACTACTATCATATTCTCCCTTGATCAAGGAGGTGGATGTGCGGTCTCTTAGTAACCATTGAGTGTACCATATATTCAAAAACATTGGAAGATGGGGGATATTCAGGAATATAATGGATAATGATAATTATGTATATTTGAAGATAACGAAGACAAGATGGAGTTTCACTCTGGATAAACTACTAGGATGATCTCCTTCTGTCTAACATCATTCTGTTTTCATTCATTCTGTTTGAATTGTATCGGAAAATAAAATATTATTATTTTATTATCAGTAATAAAATATAAATCAGGGGTCATTTAATATCATATATATATATAATTAGACATAGTGAGGTATTTATCTCAAAACATCCTCAAGAGATTTACGTAGGTCAACCACTATGCTGAACTTAGTATAAATATTTTTGAGAGCACGCATGATAACGCTTCATCAAATTGGCATTGTTATCAGGGTGACAGGTGGTCTCCACTCACAATTTTTATTCATATTTTTTAAATAATATCCTACCATTCATTTAATAAACCACAAAAAATTATAAATTTCAAAAACATTAAAAAAAAAATTTGTTCATGATGTATTTCAATTAAAACGTTTTTGCATGAATTGTCCAATATCAAGTGCCATAAGAAGTTTATAATGATCTTGATACTAAGAATAAAAGGAATAGTGATGTAGTGGGAAAATCGGGGAGACAAATAATGTTTATTTCTGAATACGTACATTCTTGTTAATATGAACCTGAACCTGACCCTGAATAAAAAAGAGTGGTGGAAGAGATTTCACTAATCATTTTTTATGATATCGAACTCAAGGTGGGTGAGAAGGAGAATCAAAAAGAGTTAATCATATCATCTTGTACTCAACAATTTCTTTAGGAGATCCCAAAATTACACACATCAGCTGATTCACTTTTAGGAGATCAACAATTTTTGGATGAATCCTGGAATCGCATAGTTAAAGATAACCTAAAATATGATCTTCCCATATTTGATATTAAAAATAAACACCTTTGGACATCTCTATTGCTTTTGATTATGATGAAGAAAATACACCAAATGAGATAAAGATTCCATTGGTCTTTCCAAAAGCGATCAATTTCCATGATGGAACACATGGAAGGAAATATTTCTTAATTGATTCATCATGTTTTAATATTAATCAATGTGAGTTGTTTTATGACATCTCCTTTCCTGAAATTTCTAACATATCACAAATGGAGTAGACCATGAATGCTAAGGAAGATACTACCCAAGTGTTGGTGTTATAGGAAGAAGTGATATAAAATATGTTGGTGGTATGACTACCTCCTCTATAACAACATTCATACCATTTTGAGCAGGACACCCCATAAGTTTACTGGGAGCACCCCTATATTCCAGTCCATCCCACTCTGGACCTTAAATTTTCTATTTCTTCTTTCTTGGGTGTTGGTAAATTTCTTCACATATTTGTGGTTCTCCAATATCAATGTTTACTCTAGGACATCGGGAAAAATTATATGTGGTGGTAGCAGCTAGGACCTTAACTAAAAGCTTACATTGAAATAAAAATCAGGTTGTGTCTCTGATTTTCTTTATTTTGTTTGGTGCCCAATATAAATTCTTCATGAAAATTTTGTTGATCTGATTTGATCTAAAAAGGGGTTTGTAAATAGAATAAGTGTTTGGGGGGGGGATTTCAACCATTTTTTAGGAATTTTGTGTGTGCTTGAATTTTATTTTTAATGTAAATTTTTCTGAATTATATCATGTTTTCTATTTCATTTTTTAGTGTGTTATTAGGATTCTTGAGATTAATTGAATACTTTGGAAAATTCAAACCATCATGGTATTTTTGAAAATTTTCTTGATTTTAATATTTGTGTAATTAAGTTATTATTGAATGGATTTTTTTCCTAATTTATAATCTTTTCATTTGAATAAGATTGATTGATTGTGAAGCTCATGTGCACTAGTACTGTCCAAATTAAAAATCATGCCCAACCCAAGATCTTTCTATACCATTTTTATATATTATTATTATTATTATATATATATATATTTGAGTATTGAGAAATGTTCTATGATTTAGAACTTTCTGTTTCACTCTTTTTCTAAGTTCATAGATTTCATGGAATGTGTTAAATATTATTGAGGCATCACATTGAAATACCCTTTTCATTGAACTCTTATTTTGAAATAAATTTTTGTATGACCTTATTTAAACCCCTATTAGCCATAAAATACCTTGTTATTTAACAATATTATATGTCATTTATCCCTTTCCAACATTATCTAGAATTTAAATGCATGATTATTGTTGAACTCAAGTATGGGGGATGGAGAATATTGATTGTATTTTGTTTTCTTGAAGAATATTTTTCAGTTGAATTGAAAGTGTTTCCATATTTATTACTTCTTGAGGGGAAAAATTTCATGATGGAAAGATTTATGGGTTTCCTTAAATATAATTACATATATGGGCTGGGAGTTCACCAATTATTGAAGATAAAACATTTCCTCTATTTTCCATAAACACAATACTCTGGAGAGAAATTCAGATCTACATTCAACCTAAAACAATGTTGCAATTGTAGAGAAGAGGGGATAAATTATTTGAAGCTGAAATTAAAAATGTAAAATTCCTAAAGCAATATTTTTATGGAGTTGAATAATATTTTAAATGATTGAGGAGCACACCATTCTTGAGAAAAGCCTTTTTCATGCATTTACATCACTTTAGTGTTTAACCCTCTTCATTCTGCCTTAAATGTTTTTACACTTAAAACCTACCAAACATTATCCTCAGAAAACCATAGAAACAAAAATCATTATTGACAAATTTTTAACTATGTAAACTAGATAAATTAGTAGGATAACAGGTCTATATATATCACACATGTTTTTGATAATGATAAAAACTCCACATTAAAAATTTTGGAGAGAAGAGAGAAATATTTTTTTGGGGAGGTAGGTACAACATGCATGTGTGGATTAAAATGAGATTGAATGGATTCATATTATTTTTGAGGATTTCATAAATTTTTTATCTATTTATGAGGTATGATATTTTTCTTGATATGATAATTGAGATGGGTTGTCATTTATGTATTCAAAATTTTGTTTTGACTTGTGTATAAGAAGATTTCCTAGGAGTGTAATGTTTAAGTGTGGGGGAATTGATAGAAAAAATATTTTTTTGATAATTTTATTCTGAATTTAAATGTTTTTAATCCCAATGACGTGTTATTTCATGAGTAATTGTAAAATTTTATATTTTTGAAGCATTTTTTAGCATAATTGGGAAAATGGATTATTTTGGATTTGAACTGTTTTAAATTATTTAAATGTTTCAGACATAACATTTTTTAACTAATATAAATTGAAAAATTCTTCTTTTAATGTTTAAAATGTTTGATGAGATTCACTTAATCCGTATGGACACAAATCTAAATCCATCATTTGGATATTCAAATCTAGCTCACAATTCAATCCTTGAAAACTGTGCACAAATCTAGAGAATTGTATTGTTTGGATGATATCTCATAAATTACCAAATAATTGGAGATTATATTTTTTTGAGTCTGGAAACCTTCCTGGGGAACAAGTATCATTAAGATTTATATGCCAAATTCCTCCATATTCAAGTCCATTAACGCAATGAAACTCACTGCATTGGAATACAAATAGTCTATCTGGCAGAAATATATATCCATAGTAATATAACTATATCTCACTCCCCACATGTCCCACAATTCTCAAATTTTGTTGGTAGATAGGGGAGATACATTAGATCACGTTTCCAGAAGAACATATTCCGAATTTCTCCTATTAAAATTATATAACACACATATACTTTCAGAGAGTAATGTTGGTGCCAAATTTTCACTCCCTTCGCATATAAAAATGTACTTCATCTTCATTTCAAAGGGTTGGAAACAAAGGGGCAGCTTTTGTTGGAAATTTCATGTAGTTTATAAGTTTATTTTATTTTAATTTAATTTCAGGTTTTAATTCATGTTTTCTCTTTTCTCTCCTTTTTCTTTCTCTCTTATTTTTTATCCCCCCATTTTCTTCATCAATGTGAGCTCTAATGCTCATGATCACGAGTAGCTAACCTGAGGAAATTCCTGGGGGAGTAATTCAGTTTTGAACCCAATTTATTTAACATTAATTTGTATTTTTATTTTTATTTACGTAGAGTTATTGTATGGGTTATGTTAGTTTTAAAGGTTCCTTTGTGTCTCTACATTCCCCCCAAGGCTTATCTTTCACTTCTATCATATTCTACCTCGATTGAGGAGGTGGATGTGTGGTCTATCATTGACTGTTGAGTGTATTGTATCTTAAAAACCATAGGAAGAAGGGGATATTAATTCATAATATGGAACATGATCATTATGTATATTTGATTCTAACAAAGAGATAATGAAGTTTCACTTTGGATATTCTCCTAAGAGGATATCCTTTTTGTATAAGATCATTCTGTTTGCATTGCATCTACATATTTAATTTTAGTATGTCATTCTCATTAAAAAAATAAATTTTGGGTCATTTTATTTTTTATATATTTGTGTATATATATATTGAATTATAAGTAGTGAGGGATCGATCACAAAAGCTCCTCAAGAGATCGATGTAGGTCAACCACTGTGCTACACCTAGTATAAATATTTTTGAGAGCATGCACGACAACACTTTATCAAATTTGAACAATTATTAGGGAGAAAAGATGTCTTCACTCATTATTTTTATTCACATTTTGTAAAAAATTCCATACCTTTCATTTAAAAAACACAAAATATTCATAAATTTCGAAAATAATAAAAAAAATCATTTTTTTCATGATGTTTTTTTATACAATCTTTTATTCATGGACTGACCAACCGTTGGATCCAAAATAAGTTTAGAATGATCTTGATGCTAGGAATAAAAAGATTAGTGATGTAGTGGAAAACATGGAGAGAAATATAAATTTTATTGTTGAATATGTACATGCTTGTAAAGAGGAAATTGAACCTTAACCTGAATCAAAACGAGTGGTGGAATAGATTTCACTAATCATTTTTTATGTTATTATACCTGGTGAGGGTGATAAAGAGATTATAAAGGAGTTAGTCTTACCCCCTTGTACTCAACCATGGCTCAAGGATGTCCCTGAAGTACACATCGCATCTAATTTACATATGGGAGATCTACAATTATTGGAAGAATCCTTGAATTTCATATTTGAAGATAACTTGAATCATGATCTTCCCGTCATTGATATTGAAAAATCAACACCTTTTTACCACTATATATATTTAGAATATGATGAAGAAAGTGAACTTGATGGGATAATGTTGTAAATGGTCTTTCTAGAATATACCAATTTCCAAGCTAACATACTTGAATGGGAATATTTCTTAATTGATTCACCGTGTTTTATTATTATTCAAAGAGAATTGTCTTCTAACTTCTACATTCCTAAAATTTCTAACACAGTAGAAATAGAGCAGAACATGTATGCAAAGGAAGAGACTATCCATGATGTGTTGTTCAATAAAGAAGAGCTAGAAATGATGTTGGTGGTGCGACTACCTCCTATATGACAACTTTCATACCATTCGGAGAATGACACCACAGAAGTTCACAGGGAGCACCCCTATATTATATCCCCTCATACTTTGGACCTTAAATTTTCTTTTTCTTTTTTCTAGGGGTTTAGAATTTTATCATCTTATTTTGGGTTCTCCAATGCCAATTCTTACTCATGGACACTAGTAAAAGTCATGTGTGGTGATTAATATCAAAGAAACCACATCCACCTTCTGATTGAAAATAACTCACTATAACTACCTAACTAGGGGTAGTAAAAACCCAACACCCACTTGGGGGGTCAAACTAAGAATTATTCATTTTATATCCCCTTTATTATTTCTTTTTATTTATTTTTATTTTATGTTGTCATGTATTTATTTTATTTTTTATGTGTTGTCATCTAGGATCTTAACTCAAGGCATCCACTAAAAAATTAATCAGGTTGTGTCTTTGCTTTTCTTTATTTTATTTGTTTCCCAATATAAATTTTGCATGAAAAATTTCATGATCTAATTTGATCTAAAAAGGGGTTATTAAATATAATAAGTGTGGGGGAGGTATGTCAACCTATTTTTAGGAATTTTTTGTCATGTCATTTTTTCTGAATTGTTTCATGGTTTCTTTTTCATTTTTTAGTGTTTTTGTAGGATTCTTGAGCAGAATTTAATAATTCGGAAAATTCAAACCCTATTTGTATTTTTGAAATATTACTCGATTTGAATATTTAAGTATTTAAATGATTTCTTAATTGATTTTATTTCCGGATTTTTGATCTATTCACTTGTAGAAGTTTGATAGATTGCGAAACTCATGTGCACTTGTACTATTTAAATTGAAAATCATGCCTAACCCAAGAGGTTTCTAAACCTTTTTTGAAATCCTATTATATTAATATTTTTCTTGAGAGTTTTAAGACATGTTGTGTGATCCAGAACATGTTCTTTTTCTTTTTTTCAACATTTTTAGAATTCATGAAATCTTTTAAAAACGATTGAGGCAACACTTTGAAAGAACCTTTTGCATAAAACGCTTATTTTGGTCTACATTTTCAAATGAATTTCTTTAATCCCCTATTATACATGAAATACCTTGTTAGAAATCCATTTTATAATTCATTTATCTATTTCAAACCTTCTCTATAAGTTACACTGATGATTATTGTTGAACTCAATTATGGTGGAAGGTGAAGATGGGTTGTAATTTTCATTCTTGAAGAATATATTTTAACTTAATTGAACGTGTTGCTATATTTATTGATGACATGGTGGAAGAAATGTCATGATGGAAATATGGATGGGTAGAAAAAAATATAATTACATATATGGGATGGGTGTTCACCATTTTTTTAAGATCACAAGTTGCATCTCATTTCTTAAAACCAATAATTCTGAAGAGAAATCCATATATACATTCAATGTGAAACAATACTGCAATTGGGGAGAAGAGAAAATAAATTCATTAAATCTAGAATTCCAAGTGTGAAATTACTCAAGGGAGAGGTGTTTTTAGTTGAATTTTTTTCTATCTGATTGAGGACCACACAATTCTTGAGAAAAAAATATTTTTATGCATTTATATCACTTTAGAGATTAACTCTCCTCATTTTGTTTGAGTTTTTTTTATATTTAAAACCTTCCAACCCACATACTCAGAAAAACCCATGAGATAAACCTCATTATTGAAACATTTTTAACTATGGTATGTGTATATATTATATGATAGAAAGCATACATAGATCACAAATACTTCGACAATGAGAAAAACTCTACATTAAAAATCCCTACATGAAGAGAGAAATATTTTTTCCAAGGAGGTAGGTACGACATTCATGTGAGTATAAACATGATATTTAATAGATTCATATGATTTTTAAGTAGATATTAATTTTTTATCCATGTATGAGGCATGATATTTTTAATTATAGGATAATTAAGCTGCGTTTTCATTTATACTTTGAGATGTTTGTTTCGAAAATGGGATAAGATAATTTCCCAGGAGTGGAATGATTAATTATGGTATAATTGATAGAGAAAATATTTTCAATCATTTTATTCTCAATTTAAATGTTTCTAATCCCACAAATGTGTTATTTCAAGTGAAATTGTAACATTTTATATTTTAAAATAATTTATTAGCTTAATTTGAAAAATGAATTTTTTTGGATTTGAACTATTTTAAATTATTTTAATGATTCATACACAATATTTTATTCACTAATCAAAATTGAAAAATTATTCTTTTAAAGGTTCCAATTGTTGATGGGATTCATTTTATCCTTCTATACCCAAAGCTCAATCCATCATTTGGAAGCTCAAATCTTACTAACAATTCAAGCTTTGAAACTATGCATAGATCTGTAAAATTTTATTATTGGGCCAATATATAATAAATTACCAAACTATTGGGGTTTATATTTTACAAATAGAAATAAACCATCAATAGGAACATGTTTCATTAAAATTAAAGCACCTTATTTCTTCATTATCAAGTCCATCAATGCATAAAAAATTGCTTCCTTGGAATATGAACAGTCTGTCTAGTAGAAATAAATATCTGGTGAACTTTGGCTATATCTCACTCCCCACATGTTCAATGATTCTATAATTTTTTTCTTAGATATATGAGTGCTAGTAGAACATCCTTAAATAAGGAAATATTCCACATTACATCCATTAATGATATCTACCAAGTGTACACTACCAGACATGAATTTTTGATCCAAATTTTCACTCCCTTTGCCTATAAAAATGTACTTAATCTTTATTACAAAGGGGTTGAAACTTAAGATTAAACTTTGTTAGCAATTTAATGTTTTTTATAATTTTATTTTATTTTATTTTAATTCTTTAATTTCTTTTCATGTATTAATTCAAGTGTTCTCCTTTCTCACATTTTTCTTTCTCTCTTATGTTTTCTCCCCCTATTTTCATCATCATTGTGAACTATTATTCTTCTTATCTTGAGAAGCTAACCCGAGGATGTTCCAATGAGAGTAATTAAGTGGATAACCCAAGTAATTTCAAATTAATTCGTATTGTTACTTATTTAATTAGATTTAGGATAAGGGGTCTTATTGGGAAAGGAGCCATTGTGTCTCCACTTGCCACCTGAGGCTTATCTTTCACTTCTATCATATTCTACCATGATCAATAAGGTGGATGTGTGGTCTCACAACAATAATTGTGTGAAATTTATATTCAAAAAAATTAGAATAAGGGTATGTTAATTCATATGATGGAAAATTCTCATTAATTATATTTTAAGCTTACAAATAGAAGATGATGTTTCACTCAATATAATCTCCTGGAAGGATCTCCTTTCTGTCTAACATCATTTTTTTTTCATTCATTCTATTTGCATTGCATCTATATATTTAATTTTAGTATTTCATTATGATTAATAAAATATACATTATAGGTTATTTTATTTCATATATATATAAATTTAATTATAAGTAGTGAGGGATTGACTGAAAAAGCTCTTCAAGATATCAACCTAGGTCAGCCACTATACTACACTTAGTATAAATATTTTTGAGAGCATGCATGACAACACTTCATCAAATTGGAACCATTTTCGGGGATCCATGTGGTTTTAACTCACTATTTTTATTAACATTTTTTAAATAATTTCCTACCATTCATTTAAATAAACACAAAAAAATCATAAATTTTAAAAACAGAAAAATATATTTTTGTTCATGATTTTTTCAATTCAAACTTTTATTCATGGACTGGAAAATATCAGGTGCTAGAAGAAGTTTATAATGATCTTGATTCTAGGAATCCTAGGATTAGTGATTTATTGGGAAAATTATATAGACTAATAATGTTGATTGCTGAATACGTACATGCTTGTCAAGAGGAACCTGAACCTAAACCTGAATCAAAATGAGTGGTGAAAGAGATTCCACCAATCATTTTTTTATGTTAAAGAACATGAGGAGGGTGAGAATGTCTTCTAAACGAGTTAATAATATTATCCTAGACCCAAACATTGCTTGAGGAGGTCCCTAAAGTACACAAGACAGCTGATTCACTTATTGGAGATCAATAATTTATGGAAGAATAATGGACTATCATAGTTGAAGATAACCTGAAACGTGATCTTCCCATCTTTGATATTGAAAATTAAACACCTTTTGATGACTATCTTTATTAGGAAGATGATGAAAAATTTTCACTGGATTAGATAGAGTTTCCATTGGTCTTTCTATAATATATCAGTTTCCAAGATGACATACTTGAATGGGAAGATTTATTAATTGATTCATGATGCTTAAATATTATTCAAGGTGAATTATTATCTGACATCCCCATTCTAGAAATTTCTGACACAACACAAAATGGGGCAGAACATGGATTCTACGGAAGAGACTTCTAATGTGGTGGTGTTCGAGGAAGATGATCTAGAAAAGATGTTGTTGGTGCAACTACAACCTCTACAATAACATTCCTAAAAATTAGAGGAGAACACAATATAAGTTCACAAGTAGAACCCCTATATTCTACTCCCACCCACTCTGGACCATAAATTATATATTTCTTCTTTCTTAGTGGTTGGTAATTTTCTTATCTTCTTTGGGGTTCACCAATATCAATGTTTACTTATGGACACCGGTAAAATTCATATGTGGTGGTTCATATCAAAGAAACCTCATCCACCATCTGATTGGGGATGACTCACTATCACTGCCAAACTAGGGATAGTAAAAACATAGCACCATCTTGGGGGGTAAAACCAAGAATTATCGATTTTCTATCCCCTTTATTATTTTTAAAATTTATTTTTCTTGTATTTTTTCATTTCTTTATTGTAGTTTAAAAGTGGTAGTATCAAGGAGCATAACTCAAGGCTACCACTGAAAAATAAATCAGGTTGTGTCTTTCCTTTCCTTTAATTTGTTTACTACACAATATAAACTCTTCTTGAAAAAATTATTGATCCTATTTGATCTAAAAAGGTGTTAGAAAATGAAATATGTGTGGGGAAGTAATTTGAAACTTTTTTTAGGAATTTTTTGTGTGCTTTCATTTTATTTTTCATGTCATTTTTTCTGAATTGATTCATGTTTTCTTTTTCATTTGTTAGTGTATTTTTAGGATTCATGAGCTGAATTGAATATTTGGGATTAATGAAACCATCATGGTATTTTTTTGATCATTTATTGATTTGAATATTTGAGGAATTAAATGATTTTTGAATGGGATTTGTTTGTGGATTTCTAATCTTTTCATATGAAGAAGTTTTATGGATTTTTAAACTCATCTCAACTGGTACTGTTCCAATTGAAAATCATGCCCAACCCCGAGAGGTTTCTCAACATTTTTGAAATAATACAATATTTATCTTTTCCTTGAAAGTGTTGAGACTTGTTGTGTGATCCAGAAATTTTTTTTCTCTTTTTCAAAGAATTTTTTGTTCATGGAATCTATTAAATATGATTGAGGCATCACTTTGAAAGACTCTTTTGCATTGAACTCTTATTTTGTCCTACCTTTTCATATGACCTTATTTAAGCCCCTAGAAAACATGAAATAACTTGTTAGGCAGCCAAATTATAATCCATTTATCCCTTTACAACCTTCTCTATAAGTTAAATTCATTATTGTTGTTGAACTCAAGTATGGTGGAGAGAGAAGATGGGTTGTATTTTTCTTTCTTGAAGAATATGTTTTATTTGAATTAAATGGTTTTCCATATTTATTGCTTCTTGGGTGGAAGTAATGTCATGCTGGAAAGATAGATGGGTATCCCAAAATATCATTACATATATGGTCTCGGTGTTCACCAATTTTAGAACATCAAAATTTTCCTCCCTTTTCCTCAAAAACATTATTCTGAAGAGAAATCCAGATCTACATTCAAGCTGAAACAATGCTGCAATTGGAGAGAAGAGGGGAGAAATTAATTGACTCTAAAATTTCAAGTGTTAAATTCCAAAATGAAGATTTTTTTGGAGGGGAATCATTTTTTAGAAGATTGAGGACCACACTATTATTGAGAAAAAATGTTTTCAAGCATTTACTTCACATTAGTGCTTAACCCTCCCCATTCTGCCTTAGATGTTTTTACACTTAAAACAAGACAACCCTCGTCCTCAGAAAAACCCATGAAAAAACCTCATGGTTGACACGTTTTTTACTCTATTATGTTGAGTTATTATGAGGATAAAATCCTATAGAGATAAAACATGTTTTTGATAATGAGAAAAACTCCACATTAAAAATCCTTTAGGGAAGATAGAAATATTTTTACGGAGAGGTAGGTACAACATGCATGTGAGGATTAAAATGAGATTGAATGGATTCGTATGATTTTTTAGGATTTCCTAAATTATTTATCCATGTACGAGGCATGATATTTTTCATGATAGGATAATTGAGCTGTGTTGTCTTTTATGATTTGAAAAGGTTTTTCTGACTATGGTATAACATGATTTCCCAAGAGTGAAATGTTTAGGTGTAGAGGAATTGATATAGAAAATATTTTAATTAATTTTATTCTGAATTTCAATGTTTTTAATCCCACCAATGAGTTATTTAATGGTAAATTGACACATTTAATGTTTTAGAATCATTTTGTAGCTTAATTTGAAAATTTTCTTATTTTGGATTTGAACTATTTTAAATTATTTCAATGATTCAAAAGTAACATTTTATTATCAATTAAAAATTTGTTATTTATTACTTTTCAATTTCCAAAGGTGTATGGGATGAATTTTATCCTTCTGGACCCAAAGCTCGATCCATCATTTAGAAGCTCAAATTCATCTCACAATTCAGGCCTGAAAAACTGTGCAAATATCTGTATAATTGTATTGTTGGGCCTATATCTCGTCAGTGACCTTGCCATTGGAGATTATATATTACATTGACCAATACAACATCCTTATGAAAAAGGTATATTTATATGACCATAACTTATTCCTTCATTTTCAATGACATCAATTCATTGAAACTCACTGCATTGGAATACGAACAGCCTGTTAGGAGGAAATAAATATCTGGAGTAATTTGGATATATCTCACTCCCCACATGTCCAATGATTCTCATAATTTGTGTCTATATATAAGAGAGATACCGTAACACCATAAAATAAATAAACGATCCCAATTTTAGAAACTAATTATGTCTGACATGCGTACACTTTTGGAGAATATTTTTGGAGCCAAATTTTCACTCCATTTGGCAATAAAAATGTACTTCATTTTCATTCCAAATGGTTGGAATCTTTGGGGTAGCCTTTGATAGAAATTTATTATAGTGGAGAAATTTATTTTATTTTACTTTAATTCAGTAATTTCATTTCATTTTTTAATTCATGAGTTCTCCTTTCTCTCCTTTTTCTTTCTCTCTTATGTTTTCTCCCCCCCATTTTCTTCATCACTGTGAACTCTTATGCTCGTGATCAAGAGTAGCTATGCTGAGGATGTCCCTGGAGAGTAATTCTATGGTGATCCCAAGTCATTTAAAATTAATTCCAATTGTTTATTATTTACATAGAGTTAGTATAAGGTTTATCTTAGTGGGTAAGGTACCTTTGTGTCTCCACTTGTCACTCGAGACTTAGCTTTCACTTCTATCATATTCTTTATCGATCGAGGAGGTGGATGTGAGTTCTATCAGCAATCATTGAGTATAAAATATATTCACAACTATAGGAAGAATTTTATTTTCATTCATATGATGTAGCATGATAATTATGTACATATTAATCTAACAAAGAGATGATGAAGTTTCACTCTGGATAATCTCATGGGAGGATCTCCTCTCTGTCTAACATCATTCTGTTTTCATTCTTTCTGTTTGCATTGCATCTGCATATTTAATTTTAGTATTTAATTATCATTAATAAAATTAACATTTATGGTCATTTTATTTCATATATATATATTTATATATTTAATTATAAGTAGCAAAGGATTGATCACAAAAGCTACTCAAGAGATCGACCTAGGGGAGCCACTTTGCTTCACTTAGTATAGTTTTTCTTAAGAGCACATAGGAAAACACTTTATCATCTGCTTTAAATAATGTAATATTTTAAATAAAACCCCCATTCTTCTGAGTTTACCAACCAAACACACCGTATGGTGACCATGAGTACAAATATACAATGAGCACTAGTCAAGGATACACCCTTATGCACTAGCTAGTTGTAGGTCCAAGGTACCTCGTAACTTTGTGAAAAGTAACCATAACACATATATGTTATCGTGCACACAAGACACTAGTAGGATAATCATCCAAAACCTAGTGTTCCCCAAAAACATTATCAGGATCATATTTTAGTTAGTGTTTTCATCATCAAACTCACCACTTGAAATAGGGACGAAACCACTCCAGATCCCTGGCATACTAGTACAATTTCTCCCACATAGATACCCGAGTTTCCCTTTTTGGCCTCAATCAAGTTATACATGTTATAAAACACAATTAGAGCTTGAAAATTCCCTTTCCAAATAAGACACACACAAAACATCCATAAAACATGTTCCACATCTCTTCCACAAATCAATAACCCACTTAAAACGTTCATAAAACAATTTCAAGAAGTATAACAAGGCTTTGCATATAAAATCCATTGAAATATTATATTTTAAAGCCAAACACCCACCAATACCCAATAAAACCATATTTGGAAGCCCCAAAAAAATTTAATAAAACAATTTCATGAATAATAAAATGAACTCACACGGTGCCACATGGAACACAAAAGAAAAACCTTTTCATAAGAAAAATACCAAACGGACCTCTATACATTCTTCACAAAGACAACATTTATCAAAATAACTGGTAACACTATTCATTAATAGATCTAAAACTCTTTTGGTAGAAACAACATATTTACTTAATCCCCTTAAAAATTCAGGTTACCCATTCAATCCCATCCATTTTTATAATGATTCCAAACATGCCATTTATTGAGAACACAAACCAAAACACCCTAAAACCCATAATTAGTTCATTATAAAACACAAAAATATATTATAACCCACATAAGGAACCCAAAACATTTATTCACATACTTCCAAAAAAATTCATAAGACAAATCAATCATTTTATATACCTTTGAGCACACAAAAGACAACCAGGAACTTTCTTGAAAATGAGGCATGCAACATTTAATAAAACAAAATCTATTTTTCCCTAAAAAGAACATAAAATATATTTTAATTCCAAAAAGGTAATTTAATGGCTAAACCATGTTTTAAACGTCAAAAAAATGTTCAAAATATAATGGAACATTTCGAAAAACCTTTGGTTTGCACTCTTATTACTAAATAACACTACTTTTCACAAAACAATGCATAAACACTACATTGCACACCCAATAAAATGATTAAAGGCTTTTAGAACAATACTAAGATTTTTTAGAGGGTTAAATTACCATAAAAAGATGAATATTAAATAAAAAAGGCATGTGCAATGGGGAGCTGACCTCAAAACCTTGGTGGAACTGAAACGCACACTCGATATCACCAACTAGGGGTTTATAAAATCCAATACTTTTGATGTCCATCCCCAAATGATTATAAAACCTATCAGAAAACATTCCAAAAAATAACCCTTTGTCTCACAACCATGGGAGAAGAGAAAGACAAGAAAATTTCGAAGGAGAAGGAAGATCGAGAAGAGAGGAGAAGTAAACTCACCTTGATAAATAGAGAACTCTACTTATTCCCATATATCCACACCCATAGAGAGGATTTTTTGACATGAATATCAATGTAGGGGATACATAGATATCGATGAACCAGGGAATTTAAATTAGGGAAAACGAGTAATAAATGAATGTTTTGTGAAAGAAACAAAATACATTCTCAAATATGGATGGTTTAAAGAACCTTGAGAACATTCTCCCTAATCCGTGATTAATATGAGAACCAAAGATTCAAAGTGTAAAATAGGGATGAACCTAGGGTTATTGGTCTATGGTTTGAGGTAGAATAACTAAAAATAGTAAAATAAATAATAGGATATAAAAGAAACAAATAATTTTTTTTAAATTGGAAATTCTCTCACGGGTCGGCCCAATAACTGAAAAAATAACCCAGATTCCACAAGATTATTAATTATTGAGGGTTAAAAATTGATATAGAGGTTTAAATAGGTAGGTGGAGTCCATGTAGGAATTCGAATGAGTGAAATTTTTTAAAAATGAAGGTTTTATAATAGAAACAAATTTTTTATTTAAATGTGAAAATAGGCCACGGTTGGCCGAAATCTTGAAGTAACCACCCCTTCCTCCAAAAACTCCAAAAATAGATATGCGGAACCCATGGTAGGATGTTTAGACCTTGATAAAAGTTAAAAAATGACCATTAACCTCACCCAAAATCCATAGAAATGATCATGATTTCTAGAAAACTAGATCAAAACCAAGACATGAAACAAATGGGTGTGACACGATTACCAAATGAACATTTACCCTTTTTAATCTCACACCAAAACATGTCTCAAGTCCAAACCAAAAAAACCTTGAGGAACACATTTAAAGAATTTTATTCAAAAACCCTTGAAGCCACAATTTACCATTTTAACATCTATGAGACGATATTAAGATAATGGTAAGGAAGAAGAAATGAGAAAAGTTTATGGAAAAAGAAGTTAAAGTGCCATCTTCATTTGAATGCACAAACATGTGTTCACCTAGTACACCCATGGATGTGAAAAAATCCAATGGCACACCAAACATATAATAATAAAATCTAATACCATTTCCTTAAAATCGCCATTTGTTTTGCAACCAAATCCCACTATTAACATTATTTTTAAAGAACACAAACCATCACTTTAAAACTAAAAAACCCTTTCTATGGTGTTTCTAGCTCAACTTTCAGGCCATAACATACCCAAATCACACACAACTTAACAAATTCACAACCAAGAAATACCATAACCACATGATTAAGGATAAATGTTTCATAATAACCCTCAATTTCACTTTAAAAGAATACCAACATTTCAACAAACACTCTAAGTATCATATACCTAGATATTTCACACAAATCACCTTGAAAACCTATTTATAGTAATTTATACCAACACTAAATCACCATTTACATCATTAAATAGGTATATTAGAGGTATGAATGACATTTAAAAATTAATTTAAACCATACATATTTCTATAGATTATGCCAAAATAGAAAAATTCCGAAACACATACCTCAACCAAGTGCGGATGAGATAAAGCTCCAATGAGAGGAAGAACCGAGAGATGCGGAAGATCTGCATGACCAATCAATAATTAAATTGAAAAAAATCCTACAACCCCAACCCTAGGGTTTGTCCAAGGGATAAAAAACTAATGTAAAACCAAGGAATAAAGAGAGGATTGGAGAAATAGTGGAGAAATGGCAAGAAACCCCCTAAAATATTACTTTGAAATCAAAGAGGAAGCACCATGGTGAAAAGAGAGACAATGGAGAAGCAGTCTTGGGACCCATTGGTTCTAAGAAATGTAAGGGTTTGAGAGGGTATCGGATTAGGTATAAATGTAGGAGAAAGGGAAAAGATGGATACAATTTTTTTAAGTCCTGGAATGTCTACATGGTTTGGCCACACGGTTTACCAAACCGTGCGGAAACTGTGTGGAGCTCTCTAGCCAAAGAACAAAAGTCGAACAGTAGCCTGGGACCAACCATATGGTTGTGTTCTACCTTTGTAGTTGGTTCTGTCCTACCCAATCCTTCCTCATGATTAGGCTGCATAGATTCAACTAACCTTGCGTTAACCGTGCTCGACCTGGAAAACTCACATGAAAACTCCAAAAACCAAAAATATCAACTGGGAATCCAATATGAACCTAAAAAAAGACCCAATACTATAAAAGTATAAAATAAAGTATTATCCTTCACTGGGGTGTGAAAAATGATGACCTAATATTATTGGATGCATACAGTTTTTTATGCTTGATTTATTTTCACAAGCATGAATACACTATATATGATAGAATATATAAGGAAAATATTATTGGTGCCCTATTGATTTTAATTCTAACACCCTTAATACACTACATGGGGAATTACCATATGATATATTTATCTTTTAGGGAGTATATTATACATGGGATCCGTATGCAGTAGTAGGATGGGTTGTGGGATACTTGTCTAATGAGCGATGCAATTTTGTATAGTGGATTCTATGCCTATATTATTTTTAGTTTATTTAAATACAAATTTCCATATTATGTTATATTTATTGTATGTATATTTTCTAATCATAAGTGTCACTGTTTTTATGGAATATCATTTTTTATTTGATATTTTTGATTGAATAATAACTATAATTACTTATTCATATTCTGATGTTATGTTATAAATCTATTATTTTCCTAATATTATATGAGTTGGTTTTGATATTATAGTCTACCCTCATTTATTATAGACTCTCAACACTATTTAAAACCCCTTGTTATACAATAATGTGACAATGAGGTTAGTTGGAACCCCCATCTTAGGAAAATGATCAATTACCTAGACTTTGCTGTTACAATCATCTTCTTTAAAATTTTCTTTAGTGTCAAAACTTTTCATATGGTAAATATTTTATTCATATTAAATTTTTTAAATTCCTTCCATGATAAATCATCTAAATCTTCTTATCCTTCATTTCTTGATTTGAACGCCAAATAATAAAAATCAATACTTCTTTGAGTTAAAAATATATCTGATGATATCTCTTAAAAAATCAATATTATTCAAATATATAGAAGAAATTTCACTTTAAATAAAATAATTAATATGATATTCAATTTGTACTGCACTCCACCGATCATTTAATTATCTTATTAAAGATAAATCATTTAGGTCAATTACACATTGTGATGGATGTACAAGCACAAATGGTTCATTTGATATAAGATATACTTTATACATTGTGTCAACAACTCCACGTTGGGGATAAACTCATAGCCCATGATTTTTATAATATAAACGACCTTTAAACATTGTTTAATATTTTTATAATATATAATATAACTCAAATATTTTATCATGTATTCCATAAAATTTAATTTTACTTTATTAGTGATGAATTCCTTTTAAACCAAAAAACACATGTTTAATAATTCCTATGACTCGTCAATGTGTGTATATAAAATATAAACCCATTAACAACATAAGAATTATAAAATTTAGACTAATTTATTTAGTTCAATAGTTAGTGAATATTATTTAATATAAATATACTTTTCATGTTTTGATACCAATATATTATTTAGAAGGAATATAAACTAAAATATATGTCATGAACTAACCCGGGTCGATCTTAAACCGATCACCTGAGTCGGTCCGCAACATGACCTGAGAGGTGTTCCCGATCCTCCCAGGCTAGTGACAAGCGCCAGGGAATCAACAGTGGTTGTGGGAATGATTTCACCCAATAGAAATAAATAAAGCAACGAAAATAATACAGAGCAGCGTAGATTAAATAAAAATGGTGAAGTAACTAAACAAGAATCAAATAAATTAAAACTAAACAAACTTGACGACCAAACTAACTCTGTGTGACCCCGCATTCACTCTCCGACTCAAAGATAAGAATCTCCTAGGGTGAGCGCACCCATGTTGGAGCCTTCACAAACACTAAAAATAGAAAATAACTATAGGTGTCAGTATTAAAACTCAGTAGGAAAGCCCGATATCTATTTTCAATGTACAACCTTTAAAATTAAGAATCATAAATTCTATGTATGAGTTACAATATATTAAAGAATGTATTTCTACAATTTTTACTTGAAAACAAAGTACCAACAATTTCCCTTACTCATTTGAAATACGGGAACAAAAGATTTTGAAATACATTTTATTTTGAAAACATTATCATAAGAGTTAGGAAAACCAAAATGTCACTTTTCATGAAAAACACCACACAAGGGTACCAAGAAAAAAATAGTAAGGGAAATGTAAATAATAATTCAAATATATCAGCAACAGTACATTATCTAAAATTCACTAGACATAGGTGAACCTGATAGATCAAGAATAATCCCAATGACACTAATACATGCGAACCCATCCATAGTATCATTCCACATATGATGAAATATAACGATCCAAAATGCCCGGTCATCTTTTCTCAGCCAGGATGAGGGAAAATATCATAAAAATAAACCCAAACATATCCACCTACTATGGGCCACTAGTCAGTACCATAACCTACCTGTGCAATACTCATCTTAGACAATTATCTCAATATGTCAGGTTTGTATGTCATAAGTATAAAAAGTGGTGAGCCAATATATGTCGTCGAGTATCAAATCACAGCCCATATCTGTAATAATAATATTTCACAGTAGGTCTCACCCCGAGTCTCCCCAAGGATTTCCCTCATGCCTTAAATTCCAAAAATACCAAGGTGTCCCAACTGAGGAAACCATATAATGGAACTTAGGTATTCAATACCGAGGATATCCCCTTCCATCCCATGTCCATGATGTATTAGGAATATCTATGAGAGTTTTACAATAAACACTTTACCTCATTTTTTTAAAGTGGCCAAACGGGCCTTTAAACATTATTTCCAAAAACCTATGTTTATCAAAGGTAAAATTTCCACATTTCCAAAAGATATGAAAACACATCATATAACACATCCACATATTGTTAAAATTCTTTTTAAGATAGTTAGACTACACACTCAAGACCCGACCATTTTTAATAAAATTCCAAAACATGTTAAATCACAACACACACTTTTGTAAAAGCCAAACCACTTGGAAAACCACCAAAAGAACCGAAAACATTGGTCTGCATATTGTTCATACATTTATAAACTCCAACACTTGGTTTTACATAACATTTTACTCCGAAAATCCAAACGATAATTTTATAAATAAAATAAAGGAATTCGTTGTTGAATAAAACAATTTCAATTTAACAGCCACCGAAATATAAATTCCAATCTGCATGCCATACTTTTATTTAAATTATTGAACCTTGTTTTTAACGTTACAATCCATTCTTGTAAACATCTTGTATTCACAATTCGACACAATGCACAAATGTTCATAAAAAGGAAAGCTATTTTTGAAACAGAACGAACCCCAGAAATACCCTCTTTTAAAATTTTCACCACTAAAATAATTTAATAAATGTTTTATAAACTTTTAAAACACCAACCATAGGTGAAAAAAGGTTCCACATAAAAACACACCTAATTTTTCACAAGATACTACTTCAAAATTAACTGCCTAATAAGACCATTTAAAACAAGACTTCTAACTTCAAGTGCATACCAAGAAACAAACTATAATGTCAAAGCCAACACACACACTTTTTATGAGAAAAAACAGAGGGAAAGAACTAGATATATATGTAGTTAAACTTATAATAGATAAATATTAATGAATACAATAATAGTAATAATAATCATCATCATCATTATAATCATCATCGTAATAAAATAATAATAATAATAATAATAATAATATAATTATTTATTTCATTTTGATAGTAATAAAATTGTTAATTTTATTTTTCATCTAAGATAAAACTATTAAAATTTTTAATAACCATAAAAATTTTAAATGACATAATAAATGGAAATTTATTTATTTATTTTAATCCTTCAAATAAGAAAATGCCACATAGTTTTCTGGGAAAAGCTATGTGGCATCACACTCTTCCCGTGCGTCCAATGATGTCAAAGCCAATACAAACACTTTTTATAAAAACTCAAATATTTCATCTGGGACTGAACACGAACCCTTAAAAAATAATTTAAAGCCAAATAAATCATAAAATAATATATATTCATGGGTTGAGGTGTGACAATATAGGTTATGGATTGGTGGTTTAGATAATGTAATGGTCAATGATAGTGCACTATGAATGGGTAAATTTCACAATGTGATCTTATTGTGTTTTTATTTACATTTTTTATTTGATAATACATGTTATAGAAATAGTTTCCAAAACAAATCTATCATACTTAACTTTATCATCATGAGATGATGATTTGAGTAGTTTGATAATTAATCTCAGTTGTGTAAATATAGATCAAAAAACACATTAATGATTTGTAGGTAATAAATAGTTTTATAATATGAAAATTTTATATTAATAATTGAAAATTTATAATACAAAAACCCTCATTGGATATTTTTATAAAGGATCTCAGAGTATGTTCTTTTTTTTGGCATTCAAGTATAAGACTCTGGCTGTGAATTCTCTTTAACTATATTCTCTTTTTCTCTTTTTCTCTCTTTTTCTTTAACCTATGGATCATGTAAAACATTAGGAAGATAGTATCCTTCCCAAGAATTGGGAGAATCATTTAACCTATGGGTACACTTGGAGGAATGATTTCTTATGATAATTTTTATTAATCACTATCAATATCGTGTGGAATATCTTAGCCAACCCAGATGAATAGGGACAAGGTGAATTCTACTTAATTTATCTATTAAATAGGTTATGAAGGGAAATATTTTGTGGTGTTTAGGTTTTTGTCTATGGGTCGTACTAGGTTTGGATAATTGTAATCCTATCTGAATCCCATTACAGGTATTACATCCTATTCAATCTCAATTTATTTATTTATTTAAAGGGTGAAGAAACTAAAAATAATAATTTTCCAATCAATGGAATATTTTAAAAAAAATGGTCATGATTCATAGATTTTTTTAATAATCATTATAAATGTTTTGGTAAAATAGGTTTAGTTATTATAAAAGTTATAATACCACACTAGTGTTTATTCAAAATAGAAAAAATAGTCTCAATAAAAATTGATTGTCATAAGTTTATTACACTATGTCATGTTTTATTTGTAAAATGGTTATGTTGTATGATAATAATGGAATAATAAAGTAAATAATAATCTCCAAAGTTATAATTAATAATGTTTTTCCAAATAAAATCATAGATAAAGAAAAACGGATTCTTAAAAATTATCCTGGTTTTTATGGAATATTATTCTATAACACCACAATGACATAACCAAATCAATTATTCTATAAAATTACAAAAATGACATGGGTAAGTTAGTATGATTTCTACCCAACAAAAGATTTAATAAAATTGTTTGATTCGGGCCAAAATTGTCTTATTCTCGCCCTTGGAAAGAGTTATTACTTAGGGGTAGAAAACAACATGGTTTATAACCCCCATGTCCATGGGCTATGGAATGTTTAATAAAAATATATTTTTTTTAATATTGTTAAAACCCTTTACTGATGAGAGCCTCTAAAGAGAACCTTAAAATGGGGGAAAGAAATTTGGTAGATGATATATAGTATTAAAGTGGGTATAAATAGTGAATAATTTTTAAATGGTTTATAAATAATTAAATTGGTTCTAATAGACAAGTTTTTATATTAATTATTAAATTCTTCAGAATGAGAATATAAAATGTTTTAATTGAATGGAATCGATTGGAAAATTAATTATGATGTTATGTTTATATAAAGGGCAGATATAAAACATTAAATTTTTATATCATAAATGTTTTTCAAAAATTATAATTTTTTTATAATTATAGATTTTATCCTTTGATTATTAATTTTTATCTCATATATAAATTTATTAATTGTTCATTTATTTTGATTATTCCCTGATTTATTTTTTTATTTAAATTATTATATTATGAATGGATCGATTCTTTAGTTTAAATGTGTTAAAATACTCTAAATTATCATTTAGGAATTAAAGGAGTCTTGTAATTGGTGGGAAAATTTATTTTGTTTTCATTTTCCATGAATCTAGCTTGTTCTTGAGTTATGAGCTTTATTTCAAATATTCATTATTTTTTATACATAATAATTTTTGTGACTATTACAGTGACCTAGGATTTTTATACATTTGTATTACATATTTTTATAGGAATATTCATTACATTACACAAACCTATGAATGATTACCATAATAGTTTAGTGCCTTTGGAATCACGGAACACAATATTTATAATTTGTTGAAGACCATCAATATCCCCCACAAAGATCTACCCCTTTATTACTCTTTCCTAACATATTAATTCATAAACATGAAAAATGAAACATAATAAAGGGTGAGATCGTATTTTTTTAAAGTGTAAATAATGGAGATACATTAGCATAATATGAACAAAGGGGTATTATAACATGATCATAACATTTGAAAACCATACCCTACATATCAAATATCATAATCTTGAATCATGGAATAAATATTATTAGTTCATAAGAAATTAATCATAAGGTAATCAAAGAAAATGAACCAGGATATCATAAAATTGGCATAATACATATATTTATGGCATATACATATTCATAAATAATATTTTTTCAATGATACCCACCAAGAAATTCATACCATATTGGGATTAGGATAACCACATGTGTTCTTACTTCAAGCTTGAGCTTATAACCCATTAACCTTTTTTATTCTTGGGATAACCACCAATGTACCCTACTTTTTATGAATAATATATCACCCATGTACTCTCTGAGATGATATAACATTTATCATTAACTAATGCATTGGAGTGAGATAAAGGTCCTAACTATATTTGGTTATAACATAACCATCACCCATGGTTTTAACTTAACCATCATCCTTGGTTATAATGTTAGAAATATACGTGGTTATAAAGTAACCACCTTTAGATAATTAAAATAATACATATGTGTGCCATAAGATCCTAAAACATTCAATATTTCATAAATTTGGAAATGACATCAGTTTCATAAAACATTTATTATTGTATAAAGAGTGGAAGAGAAATGAATTTCATAAACATATTTTCATCAATAAAATATATCATTTAGTGGAAAAATAATAATGGAATCGTTCATTCATATCCCCAAAAGATCATAAAATATATACAAGGATGCCATCTTAGATATAAAATTATTTTTACAAATAAAACACCTTGAAATTTTTTTAAGGAAGATATTTTCTATTGGAAAATTAATTTTTAGATACACAAATTCATAAAACATCTTTAAAAAAATTTATTTTAAAATAAACTTTGAAAAGTATAATGTAATTATAAAATTTTGTTAAAATATATCTTGATGAAAATTTCTCTAAAAACACTTTTTAAAACATAAAACATTTTAAAAATAATTTTCTTTAAAAATAATGTTGATAACTCCTAATAGAAGATTTAAAAACATTAAAAACAATTATTGAAGAAAATTTACATTGAAATTTGAAGATAATTTTTTAAACAAAATTATTTTTTAAATGATTTGTCGAAAACATGGTTTTCGAAGAAAAAGGGGTTTCAACCAAAAAGAGGATTTTTAATAAAAAAATACTTTTTCAACTCTTCAGTATATATAGAGATAAAAATGAATGTAAAGAATATATTCTAATTACATATCCTTGGGATATGGAAATACATGAGTTTTGTGAGATATGTATAATAATATTCGATCATCAAAAACATAAACACAAATTGTCTTGACAAACGATTGGATTGAAACCAATAATTATTACCACTTTGGTAACATTGAAACATAATACACAAGAAGGATAGATCATCAATTGGATATTTAACTCTTAATAACCTTCAGGATAAGCATTACAAAATATATTCTTCGGAATTATATACACCACATAAAATATATAGGTTCTAAATATGGCATTTGTCTTACATAAGTACAAGGTGAGATGAAAGTGCCTTACCAATTTAGTAATCTTTTGAATCATATGCCACAATAAAGATTAAAATAAAATAAAACATTAAATATCATCAAAATAAGTATATTCAAGAAATAAAATCTCAAATGGGTAGTATATACACCACACAAAATATTGGAGTAGTGAATTTTCACATGCATCATAGAAATAGAAGAGAGAATAAAAATATATTAGCTTAGGTATCGATTGACCTTTTATATGTTCAAAATTCTTATATAATAGATATAATTTAATTATAAATCCATTAAATAAAATTAATTTTATATATAATACCATATATGATATAGTTATAACTTTTTCTAACTTTTTATTATCATTTCCATGTTAATGTTTCATTTTTGTCAATAACTTCTTTATTTTTGTGTATGTTTTGATTCGTTATTTTTTATTCTATTACATTGATCATGGTTCCATCATATAAATAATAATATTAATAAAATAATTATAATATTTGTACATCAATTATACATTTACGGTCAGTCCTGAAATACAATTTACTAAACCAAGTGCATTGCGATCATGGATATGGTAGGTCATATGTACACATGATTAACATTCCCATTTATAAAAAGATCATAATATAAATAGAGTAAGAAATATATTAAATATTTAGAATTATCATTATTTTATAAATACAATTTTATTTCTTTAAATATACTTATGCATTTTATCTATTTTGTGTGGTGATTAAAAGAGAGTCACATCCCTTCGTGAATGCGGTAGTCCACACGTACACAAATGATGTTATCATGTTTATGTGAGTAAAAAAGGGAAGAATAAAAAGGATATATCATATTTTCATAATGATAAATATTTAATGAATCTGTTAATTATTCAATATATATAACATATATTCATTAACATTATCTTTATTATTTTCAATGTAAATCATTAGTGAAAACAAATTAAATTTCCTCGTGAGGCGGTAGTCCTATGTACACATGAGTGACGTTATCATATCCCATATGAAATGGAAAGTAAAAATGGTATATATGGTATTATAAATAAATATGTATAATTGTTTTTATAAAAATAAAATATATACTTTATATCCATCATAACACCCAACCATGATGTGCGGTAATGAAAAAAAGAATGACATCGGCTCATGAGGTGGTGGTCCACCGTATAGATGAATGATGAGTTTTAAGCCCATTTGATGGAAGTGGAGATAGTTATAGGTCATGAACTTAACATAACAATATATAGGTATATATATAATCATGATATAACAATGATTAAAGGATGTTGAGGAATAAATAATATAAAAATTCTTATTGAAAAACGTTACATCTTCTTTGGGTATCGTCCTTTGGTTTTCAAAAAAAATCCTTCCTAGGTTAGATATATATCATAAATTAGGATTGACAGATGATAATATAGAATTTAGAATGTTTTTTAGAATTTATTCACTAAACCAAAAAGGGTTTTAAGGTGTGAATATGTGAACAGTGGGGTGGCTATTTATTAATGGGGTGAAGGAACCCACATGGAAACTACATGGACATTTCCCAAAAATACTCCATAATAATTACATAATTACAATTCAAAAACCTTAAAATGACCATATATTCGAACTTGGGAGGTTTAATATGGAAATATGGCCATAAAATAGGATTTACACATGTTTTGGGTCATTTTTAACGTTTTTCTTTTTAGTTTAACACAATATAAACACATTTTTACCTTAACCAAGGTAAATTACTTTCATTGTTTCCACTATTAATTTTTTTAAAAGAGTTATTTAAAATTATTAGAAAATATAAATTATTCTGAATCAAAATATGGAATCTATTTTTCCAAATTCCATTCACAGAAGAAAAAACATTTAATTGAAAATTAATTTAACATCTTAAGTAAATGAAGAATAAGATATTTTTATACTTATTAATATTTTTTAATTAAATATTAATTTTAATTTAAAATGTTTTCTATGTTTGGTAGCGTACCCGATACCCAAGAACAGGTTTCTTTGGAATCATACGTTGCACACTAATAATATAATATTTTTTTTTTAAATTGTAGTTCACTCCTAGCCGTTGTATTGGAGGGAATGAATGAAACTAACTACAATATGATTATACATGATTGTTAAATGTAGTTAAATTATCCAATAAAAATTTAGTGGCTTAAAATGTGAATGAATCTAATTTTAAGCATAATTTACATTAAAAGGCCGATTTATCGACTTTTAATGGAGAACCCTTTTTAAATATAGTTTTGGTAACTTTAATATATTATATATGATAAAATTAAATCCTTATTTAGAATGGGGACATAAAACTTTACTTTGTGATAATTTTTGGAATTTTTCGGATAAAGTACATTTTTTAATGAATAGTGAAAATATTGTATTTTAATTCAAAATTATGTTTTAATATAATTTATTTATATGGTAAGATTACATTTTTAATTGGTTTTAAAGTGTAATTAGAATATATTTTTACCATTTAATCCAATGTTGGTCATTGGAATTAATTTCACATTGAAATTGGACATAAACAATTATCAATCTTTTGATAGTTATTGTTTCTTAAAAACATGCTATTTTTTTGATAACGGGAATTAATTTTAAAATTAATTAATTCTACTTCTATTTTTTGAATTTGAAAAAATAGACATCATTTTTGAATTTCTAATATTAAATATAGCTTAGGCTGTATTTTTGGTATTTTTCTGAAAAACTTCAATTTTTGATGAATAGCGACACTACTTAGTGGTAGTTAAAAAAACTGACGTTTTCATTTAAATGAAATTTTACCACTTCTGTGAAATGAATTTAAATATTCCGAAATACATTTTTTTTATCAAGAAGTAATACGTGGTTCATTAGGAAGAAAATAGTTTTTGGTGAATAGTAAGTTTTGACTTTTATTTACAGCGGTTAAAGGTAAATAGGGTAATTTAATGTAAAAAGAATATTATAATAATTCAAAATTAACATAAAACTTATCCAAAACTTATTGGTCGAGTCATAAACTACCATGGGAATCTTTCGGTCAATTTCGGGACCCCATTGATCCACTTTGGAGTGAAAATGACAATTTAGATCAATTAATTTAATGTAAAGACAAAATAGACATAAACAATAATTGTTTAGTAATTAATTTTTATATGGTGTTATATAAGTACTGTTTTAAACTATAAATATTATTTGGAAATATAAAAAGATTTCCTACATCATGGTATTTTTCTTTCAATTTTTAGACATCAGATAAATTAAATTATTTATGACACAATAATTATGCATTATTTACCTCATTAATAAATGTTTTAAATAAATAAGATTATAATGATTAAATTATTATTCAAAACATGTCTAATTCTGATTGGATGATTTTATTTCTAATATGAGTCATCTTATCTTCGACCTCAATGATTTTTGGACCATTAGAAACCGAATATCATTAAATAATAAAATAATGTTTTCACACTTTCCTATAGAGCCCCTCCTCTCCCTTATAAAAGGAGACCACTTCTAACCAATTCCTCACACCTCTCAAGCCATTTGTCTTGTCCAGCCTCTGCCCAATTAATCTTTGTAGATCCTTATCCTCCTTCTAGAAGCCTTACCATAGGCAGAAGTCCCTTCAAGAAGTCCGTTTTGTTCAAACCAAAGCAAGTTACCCAAATTAAAGGCAACGATTTCTCTTAAATTGTTTTCTTTTATTTTACTTCTCTAACCCATAAACTCTTTTTATTTCATTTATTTTGTAACAATACCTGTGTAATCAATATAATAGGATTTTTTTATGAGAAATATTCTAACTACACTTACACACAACCCCATCTAATGGATGAAGAACATAATGTTTCTGTGGATGGAAAACTAACGCCTCATGAAACAATGATTGTTCAATTATATATTACCGCCTATCATGTTGTAAATTATGATGGAACTGTATTTATATATGATATATATTATTTTTAGGATTTAATTATTCTTCTTTACTTCCCAATTATATCAAGCCTATAGGGTTTCTATAGTGGGTAAATACGATAATCTCATTTGAGGAAGTTGGGACTACCGCCCCCTTAAAGTGATGTTACTCGTTAATGCCTTATGTGGGATGTATAAATTATAGTGTTAATGATATTATATATGATATTATACTGAATTATAATATTCCAATGTATCATTATGTTTTAATTTCATTAAAATAAGAAATAGAAATAAAAGTAGCGTTCATGCGTACATACGGCTTACCGTCTCCATGAAAGGTGCATTTCATTTCTTACCTACAAATGTTATATAATATTATAAATACATTTATATACTGGATATATATGATATATATGATATCTAAATCATTAATATTATTCTGGATATAATGGACTATTTACCACATGGAAACTTGTAAATATAAGGTGTTCATTTTTAACTCAAGTACCAAATATCCACAAAATGAACGTTATTAACTTAAAGGATTACATAATGTTTATAACATGGTAATAATTGATATATAAGGAATAATAAATATGAAAATTGTTCTTAATAAAGTATAAATTAGCATTAGTTTATCATTCAGGATATTAAAGAACAAACGGGTCAAGTCGGGCATAAGGTAAGGGTCTTCATCTCAATCTCCTTTCATTGAGGCATATTTTGTTCTAATACAAGACTTTATTTTATATGCTGGATAAACACCTTTGAATTTTCATTTCATTCAAAGGGAATATTTTTTTAAGAATCGTTTTACTAAAAGAAAAAAAATAATGTTTCTTTTAACGTACGTGGTGACAAAGACCTTTCCTCTGCCGCGAGTATTTTTAGATCTTTGGCTTCCTCAAAAAGCCGTAATGTTTTTAAAAGAAAATAAATACCTTATAATCTTTTACGTATTTCTGTTATTGAAAGTGATTTTGAAAATGGATTTGTAATTTCAACATATTTAAGTGATATATTGTGATCGAAATGTGGAAATGTTTTCTTTCCATTATATTTGTTGTATGTGTTGTGGTTTTATATTGGTACTTGGGCATTTGACGGGTGGTTACGTGATAAACCAAATGACGGGTGGTTCCGTGAATACCAGGATGGGTGGTTATGCTATAACCTCCAATGCATTGGGTATGGAAATCGGCCGTATGGCTTTTCCATTTAGTGATATGTGTGGAATTCGACCGCATGGTTATTCCATTTATGTATGTTTATGTCCCAAGTTACCTTTATATGTTAGGTGTTATTTATATGGGTTTTATGGTAATATTTGGTTAAATAAGGGTAGGTAATGATCTTTTATTCAGTGAAGAGTATTTACTACTTCATAAAGGTGAAAAGTTTTACTTATGATAAATTATTCATGGTTTACTTGTTGTTTTAAAAAACTAACAGTTTTACTTCTGTGTGTATCCCTTACTGAGATTTTTATGATCATCCCATGTTTTTGAAATATTTTTCACAGGACATAATGTGGAATAGGGTCAAGGATGGGATCAAAGAAAATTCATGATGTCTTAAACATGGAACTAGACATTACTATTTTTTTTCACGAGTTCATATTTTGTAAAAAAAATAGAAACTATGTAGAAGTGTCTACCTTGTAAATCCTTTGAGATGTAATAGTTATGGCCTAACTCTCTAAAATTATAAACCTAAAAATATCCTCAATGTGAATTATTCATTTAATTTAATATTATGTAATGTTTCAGGCCAGGTCCTTATAAATAATCCCGCAACTGCGACTAGAAAGTAGATTTTTAATGAGAAAATTTCCAAAATATTGCAAATTATTAATAACTAAATTCAAAATGAGATTTATTAAAATTACATAAATTATATTAATAGATTTATAATTGAAAAAATAATACATTGAAACAAATTAAAATTTTAATTTATCTATATAAATAATTGATATGAAAGTGTAGCATTGTATTAAAATTCATTATTTTCCATTTTTCATAAAAAATGTTCTCTTAAAAAGACTCTAACAAATCCCCATAATATAATTTGGCCCAGTGGATTTCAGAATTGAATTTTTTTTGAATAAAGTTTCTTTAATCCGTACTATAATTTCACAGAAAGATAAATAAAAATATGTTTTGATAAAAACTATTTTTTGATGAATATAATAACTTCACTAAAAATTGATTTATTTTTTATTGAGTATTTATAAATAAATTTATATTGAATATGAAATTTATATGTTTATTTACTAAATTATTTAATATTATTCTTACCCTTGTATTTAATAGCTATTTCATAATAGGAATATTTAAAATAATTTTGTTTCTTGTTTTTATTAATCTCAATATCGCATTTCATGCACGCATTCAATGAATCTCAATATTGCATGTAACAAAAACTAAAATCATTTTTGCATATAATGAAAGAGATATTGAGTATTGCCTATAACACAAAATATATAAAAGATTAATTTGATTTGAAAAAAAATATTTCACTTAATAAAGGGGTGTTATAATTAAAATGGAATTGAGGCATCATTTGAGTGCAATACCATGGGTAGAGGTACTTTGGGTCAGACTACTCACTATCATGGATCCTTTGGCTCTACTTAAATATGAAGTGGTTGGAAAACTATCACGTAATTATTAATTTTATGTAGATTATTAATTTTATATGATTATATGGATTTACACGAATATTTTTCACTTACCAATTCATGTTATTCATTTGGATATGTGTAAAAATAATTTGGGTTTGATTTGAGATAGTACCACAGGTGATGAGTTGTTTTAAGAGTTAACCTTTAATATAGTTTGAACATATTCACTTGATTGAATGAATATGTATTCAAAAAAATCATTATAATAACCTTATATATAAAGGGAATACTTGTGGAAAGATGGTGAGTTAATAAAACATCTTAAAAACTAATTGTTAGATTTCATCCAAAGAAATACATTGCAATACCTCAATTATATAACTGGGTAGGTTCATGTAAAATGTTGGGTTCCCATGGATTATATTCTGTATATAATGAATGATATGGGTGGCCCTAATAGTTAGGTTTTTTATTTAATATATGATTTTTTTTACATTTAGTAGGGAAAGGATGTGAGATATGACACGAGATGAATAGATTGGAGTTTATCTATAAAATGGGTTGGGTATTAAGAAATATACTCAACTATTATATATTCATATATGCTATGATTTTCATACTGGTATGCCTAAATAAATAAGTGGTTAGAGGAACACCAAAGTTGACTAATTATTTAGTGACATAGGGATCTTCGACCACTAATGGATAATATATAAATTTAAAAGTGTTCATTATTTTAGTGGGATTATATTTTATATATGTCTTTTTCTAGGACCACTAGATCAAATACCCTGAGAGGGGGTAAATCAGGGTATGATAGATTAATTAAACTTCCCCTTTAGTTCTTGTTTTGTTTTTGAAACTCCCACTTATCTCTCTTTCTCCCAGATTAGTATAAATAGAAATTAAAGCATACATGAGACAAATAAATTTTACTTGGTTCACCCTCACTGGGATACATCCATGGAGTATACACTAGTAATAAGATGATGTACCAAATCCACAAAAAGCAAACTGCTATTTACAATGTTTGGGATATATCACATTTATACCTTGGATCACTAACTTTACAAGATTTAGGGTCCACTCACTACATTCCCAAGGGATGCTCCACATGTCTCTTTCTTTGGAACCCTACCAATGGAAAGGATCATTGTCTTCCTCTTCTTTTTTCCACTACTCTTGGAAGGGATCCACGACAGTTTATAGACATGTAGGTCCCTTCATTTTCTTGAATTAAAGCATCCTCAGGCCACACCCAGACCCCAGACCATCTTATTTATATCATTTATTGGTCTCATGTTCTTCTGGTTGAGATTCATATTTATTCCTTGGTAAAAATTTTGGATTTTAAAACCTCCGGGTGAGTTTTTGACCTATGAACGATCTTTGAATGGTCTGAAAGATCGTGCAACCAAACCATGTATCTTGATCGGTGTTTGGGAATAATAAATTTACATCAAACATAAAAATAAACATAAAATAATGATTAATAATAATAATAATAACAATAGAAATAATAATAATAATATTGTTATAATTATCAAGAAAACAATGGTGATTATTATTATTGAAACTATTATTATTATTATTAAAACATGTATTATTATTATTATGACTATTCTTATTATTATTATGAATATGATTATTACTATTAAATTTTCTATTTATTTTATTATTAATATTATGTTATTATTATAATAACAATTATTAATATTTTTTTTATTTTTTTTATTTGATTATTTATTATTATTTTCCATAAACATGCATTCCCCATCTCCCACACTCTGCACAGCACCTCCATCCCCTTCCATGTGTGACCCAACAACGTCCCCTCCTTCTTTCTACATGATCTACCTGCGCCATCATTATCTTTGACCGATGCTCCCTCCAGCGACCACTCATTCCTGCGGTCCTCCTATGTGTGCCCCACCTGCTCACATAGTCTCTCCCTTGCCTAGCCTCCCTGCACACGACCCCCCCATTAACTAGTTGACCCTCCTTTCGTCTGGAACATACTCTGACGGCCACAACTCCACCGGTGGGTATTCCCTTACCTTATATTGTTTTTAAACTTGAATTTATGGGGTACATTGGGTTTGGTCAAATCCTACGAGGTTAGTGTTTTGGTGTGATAGGTTTTCTTTTTGTTTTTTAGGGAAATGTTGCTTCGTGTTCCGGCAACCGCCACTGAAGGTGACACATTTAAGACAATTTTGGTCTGTCCTCTATTATATTCGGTGATGGTATTCAATTATTTCACATTGGTTTAATTTTAATTTAGGAATTTTTTGGGGTTTGAGTTTTTGGTAATACTTTTAGTGTGCATTGGACCTCACTATGGTGGTTTTAGTCTGCAGGTGTCGAGATTTCCTACATGTTCATTCATAGGGTAAGACATATACATATATATATATATTCTCTCCTTATAAATATTCTATCATGGCATGGGGAATAAGTGCAATGGGGATAGTGGTATTTATATATATATATATATATACATATACATATACATATATATATATATATGTGTGTGTGTGTGTATAAATTCATGTGCATGTTAGTGAGAAGTGTTGGTTCGACTACTCGTCATAAAAAAGTGTCATGTTTTGGGTAGGTGTTTCCATTAATTTTCTTTTCAATTCATTCCTTTTATGTTTGTGTTTTTTAAAATAATATTGAAATATGATTCACATTCTTGTGGTAAATATTAGTTTTGTCTTTATATTGTGCTTTTATGTAGGGTAAAATTGGTGAAATTAGGGATTTGGAGGATTTCATATATATGCCTACATGTTTATGCAAGCTTCGGGTTTGATAAAATTACTATTATTTTAAAAGAAATAAATTGATCTTTTGTTGTGTTATTTGAAATTTTTTATATATGGTAGTTTGGTAGAAATGATGGATTGGTCTTGATGTCTGACTCGGGTGCCTCATTATGATTAGATTAATAGTGGTAAAATTCATTAGAAAGGGTTCTCCCAGTTTTAATGTGAATAGTAGTGGCATTGCAATGATTTTTTTTATTTTTTTAATGGAAATTGGTATTTATGGAAAGTGGTTCTTGGGGGTGATTTCAAGTATTTTTAATGTTTTTTGTTGGATGTATTCACATCCATGTGTGCAAGATGTGTAACACCCCGAGATTTTATGAAAAATATTCCTTTTAATTTCATTAATGTATTGTGTTGTACGCTACACCAAAAGGAGCTTTCACAACACACATCCTTGAGTTTCCTTGCATTACACACAATCACGACCTTCCTCGATAGCGTGTGTAGTACACAATAACGAGTTTCACTAAACAACAATATGCTATTAAAATATTATTAAAACTAGCAGTTATGAATAGGAATAACCAATTTTTTAAATTTTTTAAATTTTATATTTCAAAATGGACTTCATTTTTGGATTCAGAATATCGAAATTAGCTTAGGGTGAAATTTTGGTACTTTTCGGATAACTTTCATTTTCTGATGAATAGTGAAAATTACTAAATTTTAATTAAAAACAACTTTTTTAATCGAAATAATTAATAGTAATAAATTATTAATTTTAGTGGTTTTAAAGTATATTTAGAATATATTTTTAAAATTTAATACAATGTTGGTCATTGGATGTAATTTCACATTTAAACCAGACATAAACAAGTGTCAATCTTTTGATAGTTATCATCTCTTAAGAACACGCTATTTGTTTTGACGATGGAAATTAATTTTTAAATTAAGTAATGAAACTGATATATTTTTAATTTGGTAAAATAGACATCATTTTTGAGTTCATAATATAAAATATATCTTAGGCCTAATTTTTGATATTTTTTTGGAAACTGTCATTTTTTATGAATAGTGAAACCACTAAGTGGTAGTTAAAAAAATGAATTTTTCATAAAACTTAATTTTACCGCTTCTGTGAGTGGAATTTCAAAAATCCGAGAGACATGGTTGATGTCAGTAAGTAAAATTTGGTTCAATGAGATGAAAATAATTTTTTGTGAATAGTAACTTTTTACTTTTTTTTACCACGGTTAAAAGTAAATAGGGTAATTAAGGGTAAAAATGATATTATTATTACCATAAAACATGTCCTAATTCTATTTTATAAGTGTAATTCGACCAAAAACAACCTTAGGAATAATATATGACCATTTAGGCCCACTTGTATTAGATTAGGACATTATTATTAATTTATTTAAAGAAGGGTTAAAATAGTTAAAATCAAAGCTTAATAAGTAAATCATTTTTAATATTGGGTTATACATAAGATAAATTCAATTATAAATATTAATCATAAAGCTAAAACGATTTCCTACATAATGGTATTTTATTTGTAATTTTTAGACATTAAATAATTTAATTTATTTATGACAAAAAGATGATGCAGTAATTATCTTATTAATGAAATAGTTACATAATTGATGTTATAAATACCAAAATAAATTTAATTTGATCCTTTTTATGAATTACACTAATTTTATAGGTTAATATGACATGTTAGTAGTGATTTAATTAACTTATTTCGAACTAACCATTCTGTTATGATTTTTACAAAAATCAATTACTAAATAGTGTCAAAATTGACATAAAATAATTTGTTAAACAAATTTTATATTATTAATTGTTATTTTATTCCTAAAAATATAAGGTTCGGCCAAATGACTTAGATAAGGTTATATATATTAATAATAAACAACTTGGGGTTCGTTTGTCTTTTAATAGTAAGTTTATTAACCTTATAGTGTAAGAACACAAAAAGACACGGTAAAAGTAAAATTATCTAACTTAAAGTTAAATATAAATGATAAGGTTAAAATAGGAACCTAAACTTTTCTAAATTCTATTGGATGAGAGTATTTCGACCCATACCCATATTATATTTGAAATAACTCAATTTGGAGCTATTAAAAACCGAATATGACTTTATAATAAAATAATATTTTTAGTTATTCCAAAGGTGCCCCTCTCCTCCCTTATAAAAGGGCACCTCCTCCCTCTCTTCCTCACACAACTTTGAGCCTTAAAGATCAGCCAAACCCTGCCAAATTATATTCTCCACATACCTAGCAACATCCTAGAGGTCCTGGTCTTCTTCAAAGACCAATTTTAGTCCCCTAAGAGGGGGACTCAAAGAGGCGCTTCAAAGAAGAGGTAATGTACGTTACCGATTCTTTCAACATTATTTCTTCATCCACTTCTTCTTCTTAGGTTGTTTCATTATGAAGTAATAACATAAGTATAACTCATATACTAATATGTTATTATATGTATGAAACAACCCTATTTCACCATCTATCCATCCTACGGAAAACAAAATCACCGCGCGTGCGTACGTACGGAATACCATCTCCACGCCGTGGCGTAATCTATTTTCCACCACCACCTTACTTGGATGGGTATAATGGTGAACATAATAACTATTTATGATTATTTTAAAGTGATATTGATTCTGAAATATTATTCATACACTCCAATACAATTCCACGATCATGAGAATGATATCATCGCTCGTGCGTACGTACGGACTACCGTCTCCACGACGCGATGGGATTCATTCTTCACGTTAACCATTCATGAATGATTATAAAGTATATATAATAAGTAATAATGAAATATATGACATAATAATGATACTGGATTTATGTGTATATATATGTATGTCATCTACTTAATTCCATTCAACTCAATAAGGAAACGAAAACAGCGTTCATGCGTACGTACGGCCTACCATCTCCATGAAAGGTGTATTTCATTCCATTTACTGATATATTATATATATGTATATTCTGAATATATAATATATATAAATCATTTTAATATTCTGGAATTATGTAATCATGATCTAAGTAATCATATGAATAATTACAAGTCAAAACACGGACGACAAATGAAACGATTTTACCCAAAATGCTCTTTAACATTGAATTTACAAAAGAACGGGTAATATAAAGTCATAAGTGAACCATATATGATATCATAACAATGAGTATGATTCTGGAATAAGTCAATGACATTATTTAAATCATTATACAAGAGGTTCGGACACTTACAAAGCATATCGGACCTAAGGTAAGGGAAATATCACAATCTCATTTTTATCCGAGATTGTTTATAATTTGGTATTTACTCGGGTGTATTTTATCATCCACCTCCATGTTTCCTCAATATGTAATATTTATATCCCTCTACAATAGTTTATATCCAATTTTACCCTTCATTGAGTTTTTAGTAAAAGATATGAAAGGAATCTTTTGTCGTTTTTCATACAATGTACTTTTTGACTTTTCTGACAAAAGTAGGAGAAGAATGTTTTTTTAACTTTTACGAAATGAATGGATTTTTAAAACATTATTTCCAAGAAGATTCCCTTACAAGTTTTCAAGTTTAATTTTAATAATCTTCTTTTAGTTTATTATTTTATGACATGTTAAGAAAGGAAAAGTGTTTTTGAAGTAGAAAGGATATTTTCCTCAACAATGGAGTTCAAGTGTTTTATCAAAATTATTTTTCATCTAAGATAATATAGGGTTCTGTTTCTATCCCTATTTTTACATTGATTTCATTATTTTATGATGGAATTATTTTTATGATGTCCTTTTATCTTATATGGATTTTATTATGATGGCATGATGATTAAGATTCCCATTTTTATTACATGGGTTATGCAATGATGTATGATTTTTGATTTTGTGGCACACATAAAAATGGTATCATTATGAGATGGGTGGGACCTATATCACCCTCTAATGCATTGGGTAAAGATTTTATATCTCATGAGATAGACATGGATGGAACGGCAAGTTAAACTGGTTCAGTGAAACAGGACTGAAACAAGGAGTGAACTCGGTTCAGAAATGGACTTTGTCCACTAAGATAGTCTTGGAAATGAGTCTTGACTAATAAGAAATGATTTTTCTATGATTATGTGTGTATGCCAAAAAGTTTTATGTTTTAAGTTTTGATTATTGGGATTACATTTCACTACCATGATTTATCCCATGTTATGAAATTATGATTTCTTTTGCAGGTTAAGATTTCCAGAAGTTTTGTTCTTATATATATGATGTAATTGATATTTATTTTGTTTACCCTTACTGAGAATTTCAGATCACACTTTTATGTTTTCTTTTCCCCAAGATATAAAGAAAGGTTTTAGGTAAAAAAGGAAGATCTTTATGGGAGATGTTGAAGATCTTTCACCACGATTAGAAGATTATATTCCAAGTTTCCAAAGACACTAAACTATTATGGTCCTTGTGTGTGTGTTTTTGTTATGTACTAAGTATTCCACAAAAGTAATGTAATGTCCATTTACGTTAAGCTTCGGGTCTCTACAGTTGGTATCAGAGGAAAGGTTTAGTCAACCTTTGGAAACTACGATGCGATAACTTTAGTGAGATCCGTATAGATATTTCTAAGGTATGTATAGGGATGTCCCTAAGGTTAAGTATAAGTATAGGTTATAGTAATAGAATTACGGTAACCTAAGATGTTATATATTTAAGGTACCCCCCCTTTATTATGTTGTTTTCCCTAGCGTGATTTTTGCCTCTTACACTATTCTTTTTGGGTTTTAGACGATGGCTAGAACCCGAAGGAACCGTGTTGATCAATGTAATAGAAAATGCAATGATTGTCCTCCTGAACAAACAAATGTTATGGGAGATGGAGTGAAAAATATTATTGCTATAATTACACAAGCTATGAATCATTCTAGACTTCCAAATGAGCAGAGAAGGGAACAATATTCTATTGAGTCCTTCAAGAGGAAACATCCACCTTCTTTCAGTGGGTCTTATGATCCACTTGTTTCTGAATAATGGATCATTACCACTGAAAAGATATTTTCAGTTCTTCAATGTTCTGAACATGATAAAGTCATCTTAGCAGTATATCGTTTGGAAGGTGATGCTGATCAATGGTGGAATCTTATCAAGAATACGAGGCCAAGAGATGAAACTGAGTCCATGGAATTGGACGAGTTCAAGAACTTATTTTTCAATAAGTACTTCCCTCGTATTCTTCGAACAAAGATGGAGAATGAGTTTCTTGAAGTAAAGAAAAAGGATGACGAATCTGTTCGTATATACGAAGTGAATTTTACAAGGCTTGCAAGGTATGCATCTGGATTTATTATGAAACCTGAAAGTAAGGTTGATCGATTCTTTAGTGGCTTAAAACCAAATCATCGAAGGGAATTAGCTATAAGAGACTTCAGTAGCTATGAATAAATTTTGTGTTGTGCTATCAAGGTAGAAATAGAAGTTGGTGTTACTTATCCATCTCATAGTTTTGACAAGAAACAAATGATGGAGTTCAAGGAGAAATCTCAGAATAATGGTGAAAAGAAGATGAATGTTTCCTTATGCTCAAAGTGTGGAAAGAATCATGGTGGAGATTGTCTTAAAGGGACTAGAAAATGTTTTAAGTGTGGAAAAGAAGGTCATCGATCAGCTGAGTGTCTAAGTAATGGAAAAAGGGATTCTAATGATGTGAACAATGAAAAGACTGTAGAGAACACACCACCAAAACATAAATGCTTCAAGTGCAAGGAAATGGGGCATTATGCTAATAAATGCCCTAATCCAAGGGTCAGTGATGATCGACATGATCAACCACTTAAGGCAAAGGACAAAGGGAAGTCACATGAAATCACTATTGGCGATGTTGAATATGACAACGATGTGGTGTAATGATTAAGTGTTTATGTAATGGGATTCCAAAATAATGTTGTATATAGTATCATGGAATATTGGAATATTTATGTATTGGTCTATTGTGGTATTCAATATTTTTATGGTACCGGTAACCATGGAAAGTGATTGAGATATTTTTGGAAATAATATGATATGCGCATAATGAAGGGAAAATGAAAAAATGAAATGTTTGACAGTATTCATGAGCTCATGATTGATATATGGACTAAGTGATATCATGGTTTGAGTATAAAGAATTTTGAGGATTTTGGTTTGTGGAAAGTGTTAACCTTTAACTGCATTCATGTTTTCACTAAGGTTCAATGGGTATTCATTATTCAAGAGAATACATGATTAAGGTATTCACATGTTTGTAATTTGACCAACAAGATATATCTTATGATATATGGGGGATAAATGATGGCATTCACGTGATTATTATGTGACATTTCAAGTAATCATTTTTTTTATACTATGATCTTGGACTGAAGTATTTTAGATAAGCCTAAATATTGGAATGGATTATGTTGGAAATAAGTTAGTATTGTTTAAGGATAGAACTTTTTTAGATATTATTGATGGGATGTTATAGTAATATAGCTTTAGAAAAAGGACAACCTGCAGGACGGGTGACATCCCATCGCGTCGGACAAGGCTGCAGGAATCGAACCCACAACTGAAGTGTGACTGGCCTTTATCGCCTACCACTGACCTACAGGAAGTCCCTGTTTAGTAGAAACTAGTTTTATTATATTAATCATTATGATATATGAAGTATAAGTCCATTTTAGGAACCATATATGATTAATCTCACTATAGATTGACTTATGTATGTTTTGATAACTTTTCTATCCTTTTGTTTGAGACAAATGGAATGACCCATCATTCCATCACATGATCTCCTAACACATCACGAATGAAAAATTCAACTTCATTAATTTAAGAGATGAAGTGGAAATTGTCCAAAGAACGACCAATGGTGATACTATACCAAAATCATGAAAGTATTTCTTCTAATTCCAATTTCATCAACTTTAGGGAAATGATCTTGAAAACCAAAAATGTTGTCCTAGTACTCTTATATCTGATGAATCAGATGGTACATTATATCGTCATAAATTTATGGCTTTGTGATTGCTGGCTTTTCCATAACCATGTTCTCTACCACTCTCCATCAGAACATGATGGTTAGATTTCTCTTCCATATCCATATTTTCACCTATGTGGAAACCCAGTGATTAGTTTATTTGGGTAACCGTTATGTTTCATACTTTTGTTTTTAAAGATTGGTTTTGGTATTCCTTTTTACGAGGTGGGTTTCTATTAAAGAAACTTTCGAGTAGTAAACCATTTCTAACCCTGATGAATTTCGAGGGCGAATTTCATTTTAAGGGGGGTAGAATGTAACACCCCGATATTTTATGAAAAATATTCTTTTTAATTTCATTAATGTCTTGTGTTGTACGCTACACCAAAAGGATCTTGCACAACACACATCCCTGACTTGCCTTGCATTACACACAATCGCGACCTTCCTCGATAGCGTGTGTCGTACGCAATAACGAGTTTCACTAAACAACAATATGCTATTAAAATATTATTAAAACTAGCCGTTATGAATAGTAATAACCACTTTTTAAAATTTTGTAAATTTTATTTTTCAAAATGGTCTTCATTTTTGGATTCGGAATATGGAAATTAGCTTAGGGTGAAATTTTGGTACTTTTCGGATAACTTTCGTTTTCTGATGAATACTGAAATTACTAAATTTTAATTAAAAACAACATTTTCAATCAAAATAATTAATAGTGATAAATTATTAATTTTAGTGGTTTTAAAGTATATTTAGAAATTAGTTTTACAATTTAATACAATGTTGCTCATTATATGTAATTTCACATTTAAACCAGACATAAACAAGTGTCAATCTTTTGACAGTTATTATCTCTTAAGAACACGCTATTTGTTTTGACGACGGGAATTAATTTTTAAATTAAGTAATACAACTGATATGTTTTGAATTTGGTAAAATAGACATCACTTTTGAGTTCCTAATATCAAATATAGCTTAGGCCTAATTTTTGGTATTTTTCTGGAAATTTCATTTTTTTGATGAATAGTGAAACTACTAAGTGGTAGTTAAAAAAATGATTTTTTCATAAAATATAATTTTACCGCTTCTGTGAGTGGAATTTCAAAAATCTGAGAGACACGGTTGATGTAAGTAAGTAAAATGTGGTTCAATGAGATGAAAATAATTTTTGGTGAATAGTAACTTTTTACTTTTGTTTACCACGGTTAAAAGTAAATAGGGTAATGAAGGGTAAAAATGATATTATTATTACCCTAACACATGTCCTAATTCTATTGGATAAGTTTAATTCGACCAAAAACAACCTTAGGAATAAAATATGACCATTTAGGCCCACTTGGATTAGATTAGGACATTTATTATTAATTTATTTAAAGAAGGGTTAAAATAGTTAAAATCAATGTTTAATAAGTAAATCATTTTTCATATAGGTTTATACATAAGATAAATTCGACTATAAATATTCCTCAGAAAGATAAAACGATTTCCTACATAATGGTATTTTATTTTTAATTTTTAGACATTAAATAATTTAATTTATTTATGACACAAATATGATGCAGTAATTATCTTATTAATGAAATATTGACATAATTGATGTTATAAATACCAAAATAAATGTAATTTGAGACTTTTTATGAATTACACTAATTTTCCAGGTTACTATGACATGTTAGTATTGATTTAATTAACTTATTTTGAACTAATCATTCTGTTATGAGTTCTAAAAAAATCAATTACTAAATAGTTTCAAAATTGACATAAAATAGTTTTTTAAAAAACGTTTATATTATTAATTGTCATTTTATTCCTAAAAATCTAAGGTTGGGAAAAATGTCTTAGATAAGGTTATATATATTAATAATAAACAACTTGGGGTTCTTTGGGCTTGTTATAGTAAGTTTATTAACCTTATAGTGTAAGAACACAGAAAGGCACGGTAAAAGTAAAATTATCTAACTTAATGTTAAATATAAATGATAAGGTTAAAATAGGAACCTAAACTTGTCTAAATTATATTGGATGAGAGGGTTTCGACCCATCCTCTCATTAGCTTTGAAATAACTCAATTTGGAGCTATTAAAAACCGAATATGACTTTATAATAAAATAATATTTTTAGTTATTCCAAAGGTTCCCCTATCCTCCCTTATAAAAGGGAACCTCCTCCCTCACTTCCTCACACCACTTTGAGCCTTCATGCTCGGCCAAACCCTGACAACTTCTCTTCTCCACTTCCCTAGAAACATCCTAGAGGTCCTGGTATTCTTAAAAGACCAATTTTAGTGCCCTAAGAGGAGAACTCAAAGAGGCGCTTCAAAGAAGAGGTAATGTCTGTTACAGATTATTTCAACTTTATTTCTACTTCCACTTCTTATTCTTAGGTTGTTTAATTATGAAGTAATAACATAAGTATCACTCATATACTGATATGTTATTATATGTATGAAACAACCATATTTCACCATCTATCCATCCTACGGAAAACAAAATTGCCGCGCGTGCGTACGTACGGAATACTGTCTCCACGCCGCGGTGTAATCTATTTTCCACCACCACCTTACTTGGATGGGTATAATGGTGTACATAATAACTATATATGATTATTTTAAAGTGATATTGATTCTGAAATATTATACATACACTCTAATACAATTCCATGATCATGAGAACGATATCATCGCTCGTGCGTACGTACGGACTACCGTCTCCACGACGCGATGAGATTTATTCTCCAAGTTAACCCTTCATGAATGATTATAAAGTATATATAATAAGTAATCATGAAATATATGAAATAATAATTATACTATATTTATGTGTATATATATGTATGTCAACTACTTAATTCCATTCAACTCAATAACGAAATGAAAATAGCGTTCATGCGTACATACGGCCTACCGTCTCCATGAACGGTGTATTTCATTCCATTTGCTGATCTATTATATATATGTATATTATGAATATATATTATATATAAATAATGTTTTATATTCTGGAATTATGTAATCATGATCTAAGTAATCATAAAAATAATTACAAGTCAAAACACGGACGACAAATGAAACGATTTTACCCAAAACGCTCTTTAACATGGAATTTACAAAAGAACGGGTAATATAAAGTCATAAGTGAACCATATATGATATAATAACAATGATTATGATTATGGAATAAGTAAATGAAATTATTTAAATCATTATACAGGAGGTTCAGACACTTACGAAGCAAATCGGACCAAAGGTAAGGGAAATATCACAATCTCATTTTTATCCAAGATTGTTTATTCTTTGATATTAACTGGGGTGTATTTTATCATCCACATCCATGTTTCCTCAATATGTAATATGTATATCCTTCTAAAATAGTTTATATCCAGTTTTACCCTTCGTTGAGTTTTTAGTAAAAGATATGAAATGAATCTTTTGTCGTTTTTCATACGAGGTACTTTTTGACTTTTCTGACAAAAGTACGAGAAGAATGTTTTTTTAACTTATACGAATTGAATGGATTTTTAAAACATTATTTCCAAGAAGCTTCCCTAAAAAGTTTTCACATTTATTTTTAATCAACTTCTTTTAGTTTATTATTGTATGACATGTTAAGAAAGGAAAAGTTTTTTTTTAAGTAGAAAGGATATTTTCCTCAAGAATGGAGTTCAAGCGTTTTATCAAAATTATTTTTCATCTAAGATAATATAGGGTTCTGTTTATATCCCTATTTTTACATTGATTTTATTATTTTATGATGGAATTATTTTTATCATGTCCTTTTTTCTTATATGGATTATGTTAGGATGGCATGATGTTTAAGATTCCCATTTTTATTACATGGGTTATGCAATGATGTATGATTTTTGATTTTGTGGCACACATAATAATGGTATAATTAAGAGATGGGTGGGACATATATCTCCCTCCAATTCATTGCATAAAGATTTTATATCTCATGAGATAGACATGGCTGGAACGGCAGGTTAAACCGGTTCAGTGAAACAGGACTGAAACGAGGAGTGATCTCGGTTCAGAAATGAACTCTGTCCACTAATATAGTCTTGTAAATGAGTCTTGACTAATAAGAAATGATTCTATATGATTATCTGTGTATGCCACAAGGTTTCATGTTTTAAGTTATGATTATTGGGATTACATTTCACTACCATGATTTATCCCATGTTATGAAATTATGTTTTCTTTGGGAGGTTAAGATTTCCAAAAGTTATGTTTTTTATGTATATGATGTGATTGATATTTCTTTTGTTTACCCTTAATAAGCATTTGAGCTCACCATTTTATGTTTTCTTTTCCCCATGATATAAAGAAAGGTTTTAGGTATAAAAAAAGGAATATCTTTATGAGAGATGTTGAAGATCTTTCACCACGATTAGAAGATTATATTCCGAGTTTCCAAAGACACTAAAATATTACGGTCCTTGTGTGTGTGTTTTTGTTATATACTAAGTATTCCGAAAAATTAATGTAATGTCCATGTACGTTAAGCTTCGGGTCTCTACAAGAGGTGCAGACATGGATGGTAATTCAAATGAATATGGAACTTAAAAATAATGTTTTCATTAAATCTTGGTCTCTAAAATGGATTTTATCTCCTTCTATGTTACTATTAAAACATATTTCCTTAAACCCTAGATTTAATATTGGTTTTTCAAAATATATTTTTCATTGTGGTTTCAAAAGTGTCCTTAATGTTAGACCTGTTTCGCCATACAACCTATTGCAGTGTGATTTAAAAAAAGGTTAAAGGCCAATTTGGCATTGAAAATATAAAAGTACTAATTTTATTTGATAAATGAATTTGGTTATGTCAAGATAATGTTATGTCTATCACTTAAAAATTAAAAGTGATGTTTTTTTATTTATAGAAAATAACGTGGTTTGGAAAATGTGTGTGCTTAATTGGAAACCTAAAGTGTCTTATGAAATGATTTGAATGTGTATATGGTGTAGCATCTTGGTTGTCACCTTGATGATGTGACATGTTTGGAAATATATGTATATATATGTATATGGGGAACCTATATAAGAGGAATTTATCTGTATGGGTTATCTTATATTGGTGTTTGTGTTTGGGGTAGGAAAGTGCAGTGATAGCAGGTAATATGAGTCACGCATGAGTTGGCCTCCCACATACACAGTTTTACAACCACCAAGGGTTCTAGGGAATTCTTTAAAAGATTGAGTGATTATTTCTTTCCAGTTCAAATTCGACGTGTTGGTAAACTCTTGGAGTTTTTGATCGGTTGGTAGGTATGTTCCACTAGTGGGGTTTGGTTAGGGCAGCTAGTATGTTATTGAATTAGTAGATTCAATATATGCCAATATGTGGTTCCAAACTGAGTGCATCTAGGGGTCTTATATGGATTTTTAAGGTCACCCACGGTTACTCTATTAATCTAGTTGTTTGTATCTCTCTTATTTTAGTTTTCTGATCACACTTTTAGATCATTTTGAATATCTGTCAGTTTATTTTCAGCATGCCATGTTTATTTGTTTCCTACATAACCAGTATTTCCTTATTTGAGGGTTTCATTTTTAAAATGGTAAAATAATATTTTGAAAATGGAAGTGTTTCGTGGGTGTTTTTAAAAGAAAATATATGTTGTTTATTAAAGTTTGAAAAACTATTTTTTGTAACTATATTTTAAACCAGTGTAAATGGATTGTTTTGGGAAAGGAAGATACATGGATTCAGTGGATTACTTTTGGAATTCCAATTGAGAATTTAGGTTCCCAATACTATGTTATCATTTCAGTTACAGGGTCCCCCAATATTGGATCTCTCTTAGATTGAACTGGGTTCTGTGTTGGGTGGTGACATATGAGGTCACATAGAGGTATGTGTTGTTTTATTTTCTTTCTGCTCCTAGTCTTTATTTTTATTTTCAATATTTGTTTATTTGATTATCTAATGTTCATGGGAAAAATATTTCCCAAATATTAAATTTTGATTCATGTAAATAGTTTCTAGCATGTGGGGATTGGGAATGCCCCTTCGGCATTGCAACGAATTGGGTCAGGTGACAGCTTCAGGGTCGACCAGGGTTAGATCATAAAACAATGGTATTAGAGGAGGCCCTTGATATTTGGGTTTCTTTTAGATGGAGATTAGGACTATCAAGACTCAAAAGGTAATTATGGGAAGGGTGTCAGGAACCCTTACTTGCATTGATCCTTGAGGTACCAGGGGTAGTCTTAGATTTGATTCTTTTTTCTTGGGTTGTATTGGATTAATGGGTGACAGTGAAGAAAAATCATTGTCATGTTGTGGCCTCACATGGAGTATTTACTCTTGTGGAGTCCATCTGTTTAGTTCAATTTCCTCTTAGTGTTATTCCTTACATGGGGCATGTCCCACTACCATGTCACCGGGATATGCATAGGCACTAGCTCCTCATTTGGGTAACTTGTTGTTGGTTGTGTTTCATTTGTGTTTTAGTTAGTGTAAGTATATGTTAAAAATTAAGATGGTTTTGAAATGGATATTCTCCCATTCAAATGGATTTAAAAAATTAAAGAGTATTTTAAAATTGAAAGTGTTTTGGGCTTGAGAATTTAGGGAGTGTTTAGATTTTCTAAGTGGATTGGGTGTGACCCTTAGTGTTCTTATGTGAACATTCTCATGTTTGTGGGTATGTGTGGGAAGTTAATATTGGCATGCATGGATGAAAATGGATGGATAAAAAAGTGATGGTACATGGAATTCCATGGGTGGGTGAATGAAATTTAAATCTTGTAATTTTTTTCTAAAGAAATTTAGAAATGGGAAATGGATTTGTAATCCATTCTTTATTTTAGAATATGGGTTTTGTTTTATAGAAGGTGGGTTTTGTGTTTAAAAACTTTTTTTAAAATTAGGGGGGTCAAATTGAAATCAAAATAGGAATTTTGAAGAAAGGTTATTTTTTTGTTTTGTTACCATTATTTTGGCTTCTAAGCCTGTTGTTTTGTCTTAGAGTTCTTCTTTTGGTTGTGTTTGGCTTAATGTCAGTTTCAGTTTTTCATTTGTCATTCCATTCAGAATATGACTCCTCGAAAGGTCCCTATATCTTATAATGGTTCATGCCCATTTTCAGAATCTTCTCAAGTATTGATTGTTTATCATGGTGATCGAAGTCTATTAGGGGTAGAAAGGCTTCATGAAGAAGTATAGAATGTATTCGGGTTGTTTGGAACTACTGAGGATGGTAGGGATTGCGTTGTCCTGGGGTTATTTGAGAGTATATATTTGGAACTATGGAAGGTGTTTGTCTATCATCATTGGAAGTTTGGGTGACATGGTAACTGTCTGAGACCACCATCGTCTAAGGGTTCATACACGAGGGGGTTAATATGAGGAAGGTGAGAGAGTTTCAAGAAGTTCAGTAGGGCCAACAGTTAGTAGAAATCTACATTGACCACAATAAAATGGTGGTCCTTCATGCATAGTTAGTGGCAGTTGGGAATCTGTTGTTCCTCATCATCTGTGAAGGTTCCCCATCTGAAAAGGAGTGAATTTTGTAAGAATCTATTATTAAGGATTCTTCCTCATTGGTTATGACTTCTAGTTTGTCAAACCACATTCTTGGGTTCCACCACTGTAAAGGGTTCAAGAATTTGAAGCTACCTTGTCGTATCCCTTTGAGGTTCTTCTATCGTTGATTACATTAGGTCCACTGGAAGAAGTTCTATAGGAATCATTACTCGAGGACTATTGATCGAGGGAATACTATTTCCTTACTGTGAGATAGAAGTTGCTTCAGCCATCAGATCCTCAACCACGGGTCCTAGGGTAAAGCTCACACACAGTCAGGGTTTTGCTGAGGGTGTGTAAAATCTTGGCCCGAATTTGTTTTAGGTAATGGGGTTTTGTTGTTAAAAGTTTTTGGTTCCCAATAGTTTTGTCATTGTGATCTCTATATTTCATCATAAATACATGATGAACTCATTCTACCACAATCCAAGTGATTGTATCTATTCTAAATGTGGGTGCACTGAGTCATCTATTTTTATCAAGGGGTGTGTATCCCATCTATGAATCGGTTAATTTTTGTTTTATTTTTGGTTCTAGTTGTGATGGTTTTGAATCGGTTTGGTTTTGTTGGAATTTAGGGGTGGTACTTTTGTGTCGTTGTTTGGAATTAGTATCCTTTGTGGTTCTACCTTCCTATTATGTTGGGAGTCTTATTTACAGTGTGTGGAATTCATAATTTTTTGTAGTGTGGTTATTCTACCTAGAGTGGATGGTTCTAGTTCTTATAGTGGATTTTCTAATCCTGACATCACGGTATGTCGGGTGGCCTCATGGTGTGTTCAGTTATGAATTTCCCATGTTAGTGTAGTTTTTTGGTAGAGAGAACCATCTACTGTTCTCCCATTATTAATGAGTTGTAGTCCCCTCTTGAATGGATGGGTGTAATGCGTAATAAAAATTGTCACCCTGGGACTTTTGGTTTTCCACGTGTTGGTTTTGGAATAAACACGAATTTAGGGGAACTTTTGGTTTGGGGACATTATGGGGGTAGAAAGTGTCCTTGGCAGGGAGAATTTTTACACCCCAACCTTGGACTCTCTTATTTATTTTTTCCATGGTCTCAAATTTTTTCAGTTGGGGTTCAAATTTAGTCCAGGGTAAAATTTTAGAATTTTAAAACCTCTAGGTCGGTTTTTGACCAGCGGACAGTTGGCGCATAATTTAGCAGATCACGCTGTAAAACCATGCAGCCTTCTAAGTGTCTGAAAATAATAATATTATTTGAAAACTAAAAATAAAAATAAAAATAATGATTAATATTAATAAAAATAAAATTATTACTATTATTATAAATGTTATAATTATTAAGAAAAAATGACTTTTATTATTATTAAAACTATTAATATAATAATAATTATTGTTATAATTATTAAAACAATTATTGTTATTATTAATATGACTATTTTTATTATTATTATAAATATTATTATTATTATTAAAATTGTTATTAATTTTATTATTAATATTCCGTTGTTGTTGTTTTTGTTGTTATTATTATTATTATTAGTATTGTTTTCATTTTTGATTTATTTGAGTTTTTATTATTTTTTCCCTAACCTAGCCATACCATTCTCCCATGATACGCACAAAGCCACATTCCCTCCCCGGCATGACCCAATGGTTCCCCTCCTCTATACTCGATCTATCGGTGCCACCCTCCTCTCTAAACGATCTGTCGACGCCACCCTCCTCTCTGGCCGGTGCTCCCTCTAGAAATCACTCTCTCTGGCGGTCCTCCCATGTGCACCCGAACATTCTAATATAGTCTCTCCCTTTCATACCCCCCTTTCCCACAAACCCCATTCACTGGTCGACCCTCCTTTCCTCTAATGCTCCCTCCGGCGGACACACCTCCCCCCAGTGAGTATTACGTTCCCTTATTTTGTGGTTTAACTGGAATTTATATGGTGTGTGGGGTTTTTTTCGAACCCTAGTGTGTTAGTTTTTGGGTATGATGAGTTTTCCATAAATTTATAGGGTGATATTGGTCCGTGATCCGACCAATACTGCCCAAGGTGACACATTTCGGTCCTTTTCGATCTGTCCTCCACTATATTCGGTAATGGATTTCAATTATTTCACTTCAGGTTAATTTTAATTTAGTACTTTTGTGGGTTTTGAGTTTTTGATAATATTTTTAGTATGTTTTGGACCTCTATTGGTGGTTTGGGACTACGAGTGTCGAGAGTTCCTACATGTACATGCATAGGGTAAGACACACACACACACATAGAGATATACATATATATATATATATACTATTTGTACATATTCCATCATGGTGTGGGGAATATTTGAAATTAATCTAAGGGTTTATATATGTATATATATGAATAAATGAATGAGTGTGTATGTTCGAAGTGTCAGTTCGACTACTTGTCAAAAAAAGTAGCATGTCTGAGGTAGGTGTTTCTATTATTTTTCTTTCCGATTAAATCCATCGATGCTTGTGGATTTCTAAATATTATTGAAATGTTGTTTAAATTCATCTAATATATATATATATATATTATGTTTTTATATTTTTGAAAATTAGTGAAATTGGGTTTTCAAAGGATTTCATATATACACCTAGAAGTTTATCCATGCTAGGTTTTTGATAAAATGCATATTGTTTTCTATTAATGTAATTAATCCCTTGTTGAGTTGTTTTTAATTGGTTATATTTGGTAGTTTGGTTGAAATGATGGATTAGTATTGATTTCCGACTTGGTTGCTCCATTATTGTTGGATTAATTGGGGAAAAATACATTAGAATGGTTTTTCATGGTTTTAGATTGAATAGTTTTGGCATTGCAATGGTGTTTTTTGTATTTTTTGAAAGAAGAGTTGTATTAATAGAAATTAGTTATTGGGGTTGATTTCAAGGATGTTTAATGTTCTTCATCTGATTTATTCACATCCATGTGTGCAAGAGGTTCCCAAATGGATGGAAATTAAAATTAAGATGGCACTTAAAAATAATGTTTTCATTAAATATTAACCTCTAAAATGGATTCCCTCTCTCTCTCTATTCCTCTTAAAAAGTGATTCCTTAACCCCTAGGTGGAATGTTGGTTGTTTAAAATGTGGTTTTTAAAGTGGTTTCAGAATTTTCCTTAAAATTAGGCTTCATTGGCCATGAAACCAGTTTCAATATGATTTTGAAAAGGGTAAAGGCCCATCTAGCATTGTAAATATAAATGAATTTTTTGTAGGATGTTATTGGTAAGTGAATTTAGTTACGTGTATATTAATAACCATTTGGAACATCAAACATAAAATTAATGTTTGTGATGGTTGATATAAAATAATGTAGTTTTGAATGTGTGTGTGCCTAATTAGATGTGTTGGTACCCTAATGATGTTGTTGACAGGCCAGGAGGTTTGTACTGCTAGTGGTGCCAGGTTAGGGTGGCTAGTAAGTTATTGACTTAAGGGATTCCCCATAAGTTAGTAAGTGGTTCCTAAATGAGTAAGACCAAGGGTCTTCTAGGTATGTTTATGATCACCAATTGTTACATTATTTATCTTCTTTTTTGCGCCTTTATTGTTTTGGTTTTCTGATCACAATGCTAGATAATTTTCAGCAACTGGTAGTTTATTTTAATCTTTCCCAATTTATTTGTTTCTTGCTTAACAATTATTTCCTTGTTTGAGGTTTTCATTTTTGAAATGGTAAAATAATATTTTAAATATGAAAGTGTGGCATGGATTATTTTAAAAGAAAATATTTATTGTTTATTAAAGTGAAAAAACCTATTTTTTGAAATATTATTTCAAACCCAGGTTAATATATTGCTTTGGGAATGGAAAATAAATGGATTCCATGGTTTAATTTTGGTTTTCCTATTGATCCTTTCAGTGCTCAAACCTGCTATATCTTTTCATTTTTAGGGTGCCCTAGTGCCGGATCTCTCTCTGAGCGATCTTGGTTTTGAGTTGTGAAGTGACCTATGAGGTCACATTGAGGTATGTTCCTTTTTTTCTTTCTGTTTCTAGTATTTATTTTTATAATCAGTCTTTATTCATTTTTTATCTTTTTTTCATGTGAAAAATTATTCCCAAATTTTTAATTTTGATGTCTGGCACTAGATTCCATCTCGTGTGGATCAGGAACCCCCCTCAGTCCTAGCCACATATCAGCTTAGGTGATCGATTCCAGGACGACCTGGGTTGGTTCATGACACCTCAACTATTGATAGATGTGATGTTAAAGTCCCACTTTCATCCTCTAATGAATACCTCATTACCATAGATGTAATGAGAAACTTTAAACTTTACTGTATGTGCACTGGGAAACTTCAATCTTTTTGCACGAACGTAGGTTGACTTTTATGCTACTTTAATGTTGGAGTAAAAGTGTATCCTTTTTCATGTAAAATCAACTTGACCACTAATCAATACATCTGTGACAAAACTCTTTTTATGCTCAACTCACAATTGGAGTGAAACTCCCTTCTGGTGCACAACTTCTATGAAACTCTCTACATGTGTGCCCTCACTACTTGCATGAGTAGATCTATGATTCTATCTATGTGTCTAGATTCAATGTAATGAGGGGTGTGTCCATCTATTTAAAGGAATTTTTGTGACCCTGTGTGTGAGGAACATAACTTTCCCGTAACTGTGCAAGTCCATTCACCCATGTCTCTGTCACACAACTCACCTTGCAAGCTGCTCCATAACTTACACACCATTATTTACGTTTCCATATTTTTATGCAAGGATCTTGAAAAAAAAATATAGTGTGCAACATTCTAAACCTATTTATGACTGGTCCTCAACTCCGTTTTCCAAATTCCCTTTTCTCCATTCCCTTTCTTTTAGACCAATTTTTTTACAAAAATTGGAAAATAGTTCCACCTTATATATGGTATTTTTATACTACCTCTAGATATTCTATTTATTTGTCATGGATCATTGTAAACATAGTTTTTCAACAATATCTTTATAATTCAACAACATAACATGGAAAACTACTTTTACAATAAACACAATCAACCCAAAAAAATGATTCATTGTTTCCTTAAGTTATTTTTTCCGGACATCCTTAATAAATGAATATAAAATATGATATGCATACGAGAAAAGATTCTATTTTAGATATTATAGAATAATTATAATTCTATTTAAATATGAGATAAATAATAAAAAATACATAATCTTAATGGAAAAAACATTCTAAATTGGTATATAAACATATTAATAAATTAAAAGAAATAATGAACATTTTACGTTAGAGAAACTAATTCAAAATAGACACCAAGTTGATCAAAATTCTTATGATAATAATTAATTGTTAAATATAGTTTTCATGGAATAAAATATGATAAAACTAAAGGAACATTAGTATACTCAATATGATTGATCTTTTGATTACTTGTAGTGATTTGAGGCTTCCTTTTTATCTTTTTCTGGATATGGAATTCATTCTTGAATTGTTATTTGGAATGGTTCTAAAATTATTAATGACTTCCATAGATTTTTACCCAATCACCTCAAAGTGTTTAGGATATTTGAGTAATTCATGGGAGGTATCTACTTTTGTGTCATGTTAACAGTATGTATGGGTATCATTTTAAATCAAACGAATAATATATAGTCGTTTAATAGTTAGCCTCAGTTATTGAAACCTAAATGAGTTTTCCTGGAGGATAAATGTTTCAATATCAAATGTGATTATCGAAATTACATGAAAGGGTTTGCGAAATACAATAGAGATATTTCATCATGTATTAATATTATAAAAAAATATTTTATTTTAATTGGTATATAATATAAAATTTAAATTTTACAATTGTTATAAATGTACATGGGATTAAAAATAAATAAAATTTTGATGAATATTATATTTTTTACTCAAGTGATCGAGTAAATGGTTTTTATATAAAAGAGTTGGATGCGAGGGAATATTTCAGGATTAAATGGATCTATATATAGGAGGTGTATTTTTATATTATTTTATTTTATATAATAAGAGTAATTATTATATAATAATTGATATGATTGTTTTGATATGAAAGTTTATAAATGATCTAATTCTATAACATGGATATAAATATGATAACGGTAAAAGGTATATTATCTAGAATAAATGAGTTTATTTTATAATTGTTTTTAAATTATATGTGAAAGAGTTCTCAACACCATTTTATATGAATATTTTAAATAATAAATATCCTTTTTAGAAAATTTCTCCAAATATGTAAAATATCATATAAGATATGGATGTAAATTTATTATGTGCTAAATATTCCCATTATTGGAAATAAATTTTATTTTCTAATTCAATAATTGATTGTGTATCTTACCACGATATTTTAGGAAGTTATATTTTTTAAGGGGATTGTGGAATTATATTTGGATATATATAAGATAAAAGTATAAAAAATAAAATAATACACAAGTTAGATTATAAGTGAAAGTAACTTTATATCCTAAAAGGTTTTTGGAGTATATTTGTAAATAAAAACATTAATTTAAATATTTATATTTTATTACAAAATTAATCTAAAATAAAATTTTGAATGGATTTTTTACTTTATGATGGTGATTGATAGTCCTAGTGGATCTATATAGAAACATAAAATAGAGGAATGGAATTAGGTGTGGTTAAATTCTTTTATCAAATGTTAAAAATTTTGAAAATATTTCTTCCTTTTCGGTCTTCAATCTATTATGTTTCTTAAAACAAATGGATCTTTAGTTTTTAAACATAGAATATGACTATATAAAATAAAAATTATAAAATTAAATTATCAAAATGATTTCTACAATGATAAATCTTAATGTGAGTCTAATCCTTATTCCAACCAGTAATTATCTAATCCAATATATTTCTCTATTATGAATATTATTATTAGTACAAGTGGATGCATTCTATTTTTATCATAATAAACTCTCACAAAATTACACATTTGTGCGTATTCCCAATACTACACATGTTAAGTTATGTTTTATCCCACATATCCATAATTGTTTCCTCCCAAGAGTTGGTATTTATTTTTCTCCTCCACTTAAATAAGGTCAGCAAAACTACCTAGGGTTGTATCTACATCCACAAATAAGATCTACTTCATAAAAATGAATATGTATTTCACTATCTTAATGTTCTAAAAAACTACTCCTAGATCATAGCCTCTTCCTAATACTCACCTACTAGTTTCTTTATAGAAAAATTCTTATTAGATATCTCAACTCATAAGTCAACAATTCAGTCCAAGAATATATATTAGTTGGTGAATATATAATGAAATTCGTTGATCCTGAAGATATTTACAAGAAACATGTACTATGAAATATTATTTTATTACTTGGACACTAATATTTCTCCCCAACTGAATCTTCTTTCTTGATGAAAATTGACTCACTAAGATGTTTCTTATTCTTCATTAAAACCCAACTAATTATCTTCTTCAACACTGGTTTGGTTGTCTTTATTCCTTGAGAATCTTCCCTTTCCAATGAAGAGACTCATATTTCTCCTACATTTATATTTTTTATCTTCCTTATGGATGAATCCTTCCTCCTCCACCTCCTCAAGAGTGTTATATTTTCAACAAAACTTATCCAAAACTTTAGATACAACAACTACATGACACAAATCTTTCTTTGGTCTCAAAAAAACATAAATTTTTAGTATTTATGGTGGTATCCATTTCTTAGGAACCATCTCATTTTTTTATAAATGGATGTATTTAAGAGATATTGTGTATATAAAATATATATCACATATACACCTCTCATCCTTAATAACTTTCATATCCACATGTATTCATTTTTTAATTTGAAGGTGTTAAGAAAACCTTTAATTATTTTAACTTGCATGGACAAGTAAATCTAATTTTTTTCTCTAGTATGATCAAGTTCTTCATCGTAATCATTTTTCCCCAAAATTACACAACAAAATCATCTTTCGAAAGCTATACGAAATATATATCAATATCAACAGTTGTGGTGTGGGGAATCCTCAGGTTTTATGTTTCTAAATGTAATAAAATATATAATTTCCTCATTTCATGATTGAATAAAATCCCAAACCTCTATCTCAACTTGATTTAATTTTTATTTATCATGAATAATATTAATTCACAGAAAATTATTAGATCACACTAGTATCAACTCTGAAGAATATATCAAGCTTCAATTTATCATCATCTATAGTATTCTAGAAAAACCATCAATTTTGTTTTTCATTATAAAGTTAATCATCCATATAATATTTTTATTTTAGTTTCACATTTATCTCAATATTTGATCATGTATAGTCATATGTTTGTGATGGTTAGAAATTCAATGCATAGGTTTTTCATCATCAAATGACATTTTAATTAGAATTAATAATTATAGAAACTAAATTTTAGACTTAAGGAAAGTCTCTCATTAATTAATCTTTTTTCTTATATTCTTATTATGATTTAAGATCATGCCTCATAATTCTATTACATGAACGATAAAAACATTTTTTTGGTGATTTTTAGAATAGTATATAATAGTATTAGAATCATTGAAATTTATTTCTTGTCAAAATATTGAATCTAAAAACCCCATCTAAAATTCTATAAAAAAGATAATTTTGTTAAGTCTTGATGTTTATGAAAACAAAAAATTATACTTATGAATAGAACATTATTATTACCCTACTTTAGGTTGATTATTAGATTGTTCTAACAATTTATATTCATATCTAGGATGGTTTTTATTTATAGGTGACTTTATGCTTACGATGCCTAGTAAATAATTATTACTGTCATTTAGAAATCATGTTTACATAGATAGGATGATCCTTTCAATGATATGGATTCATTCCTACACATCCAAATAATGATTATATAGAATAGAATAATGTTTATGAAATAATTGGATATTGTTTATTAAAATTACCTTATGATATTTACATATCTATTCCATTACCATTTTTGATCCCCCAGTGTAGGATGGAATTTATAAAAACATTGAGACCATCCGTATAATTTATAGGGGATGATTCTTATTTTTCACATGGATGATCCTTACAGTTATGAAATTTCTCAAAATCATTAACACTAGTAAATTAAAAAATTCTCTATTTAAACTTAGAATCTATTAAAATGAATTAGTCCATCTATAATTTTCATGAAAAACAATATTAATGTTATTCAGCCCAATATTAAGTATCTTTCATATGTGTTACACCTTGAATGATTCCTTCCAAAATAATGCATTTCAATATCTCGCTCAATCTATATTTTATTTATGTTAATAATAGCTCAATAATATGTATATACCACCCAAATTTCAAGAACATTTTCAAATTTTGTAAATAGTACTTGGACAACCTTCTCAATTTCTTATAACTAGAGGTTCAGTTTTCCAATAATCTAATTCCATGGTTTTCAACCCAAGAAACTAATTTCATTCCCACATATCATGGGAAGTCTATTCACCTAAATATTCAAATTTAATCCACTTAATTGTTTTCATGTTCAATAATTTTCAACTCTTAATTCTATAACACACATAGACTTACATCATATCTATAAAATTTAGAATTCAAGTTTCTCCAAATCCAAGGGGAATAAATTATTCCCATGTGTTTTCATTTCCAATACCATTTACTTCTAATTTTAATTCTATTTTTTATCTTTCCCTTATTGATAATAAATGAAACAGAGGGAATTTGGTCTCCCCCTTCATGGCATTTTTGGGAAGAATGAAAAATGTTCTTCTTCCCCTTTATCAATCTCGCATCTTCTAAGGGGATTTTTTACTTCTCTAACTAAATCATTTATATTTCTGAAAATAATTTTCTCCACATGTGTTCATACACATTCCATGTTTTCCATTATTTACATGATATTATGGTGATATCATAGTCTTCATAGAAAACTGACATCAACCAACTAACTCTAGGTATCTTTTGGATATCCACTGTAGAAATCATGGTTCATTAACTTAGATAATCAATTGGTACATATAATCACTGAAAATGTATACCAACCTAAAATTGCACACAGTAGGGGATGAGAAAAATAATCGTTAGTAAATTTAATAAAACATCACTCACATGAACCCACACATCAAAATAAATAACATAAGTGAAAGGGTTTCCATTCCCATTCAGTTATACCACCACTATACATTGATAAATGTAATGGATATTATTCAAAAATAGGGATGTGAAAATAAATACCATTCCTCACACTTCAATTATAACAGGGATTCCTAGATTTTTCATATTCCTGATTTAGTGATTAAACTACTTCAACATTCTTATTTTTTTCTGATCCACCACAATGTATGATTTTATTTCTTTTTTATAGTTAAATATAAGATTCTATGATATAATTTTCCATGTATGATAAAAATAAATAGTATAATTTAAAATGAGAAACTACATGATTCAAATATTATTTCAAGTTATCTTGAAATTAATTTTTTTATCATTTCTTCTCTTTTAAATTCATTATATTCAAGTCTCTCTTAAAATAATCAAAATTATTATAATGTGGTAATAAGGTGAAATTACATAATCACTTCAATGTGAGCTATGGGGATGAGATTGATTTCTAAACCTAGAGACTCCTTTATTTAAAGGTATAATATCCATAGACTGCTTCAGTCTTGATTCCCCATTTATTTTCCAAAACTATTCACTTCTAGGTTTTATAGACTTCTTACATTTTTCAACATTCATCATAGTTAGACATTTCATGTAGACTCTATGATAAAAACTCAATCCGGATTTTTTACTTAATAAAACTTCTAATCCATTCCCACCTAATTTTTTCATATGGATAAATCCTCTCTTGTCATATAATAATCCACATTGTTTTGTATTAACTCTCATTTGGGTAGCAACATTCTTGACTATAAAATTAATTGGTTATCTCCAAATTTCTTTTATGAATGCTTTTTGTTATGGTATTCATGTCATGTATTTAGAAGCAATGTCGCCTAACATGTTGAAACATCCCCAAAAACATCCATTACCATTAAGTATGCACTTCTTAGGCTTCTTATGAGCTTATTAACAAAGACTATTAACCACTAATCTAATCATAAAATCCCAATATTCGATGGATTCTATTTTTGATTCTATATTTCTCACACATACATTGAAAATAATACCCATATTTCAAGGGTCCATGATGTGGCAACTCTTTCTATAGTAGAAGTAAATTATCCCTACAGTTTGAACAAATAGTCTACCTTTCCTCATACACTTCTTAGAAGTACTTGTATCCCTATAGGTTGAACATATTGATTACATTTATTTATAGTCTTCTTAGAATTATTCTCATACAAAGATTATTTTTTTCCCATGGAATGACTACTTTCTTTTTTCTTCACTTTTTTGTGTCCTTCTCCTCTCATGGTCATAAACATTATATTATATTTTCTCATTCCAAAAATCATCATATAAGTGGAAACATATGTTAGAAAAATTTCATAAGTTGTTCAATCTTTAAAATCTATTTCTTGTACACATATTTTTCTTCTATTAGTGAAATTGTGTATCTTAAAGAAGCCCTCTTTCATGTTTTAGATTTTCTTACCCATTATTTAGGGATTCTACCACTAGTACATACTAAAATATTTTCCAAAAATTAAATATCCTTATTTCTGAACATACAACACCAAAACCATAACCAAATATATCTATTTCATTTCAATTTAGTTGTAATATATCAGGATTTAAATTATTTAATACCTTTTTGTTTTTAGTTTTATGGACTATTGAATTTGGAATATTTTAGGATGGACTTTTCTTTGTCATTCTCACCTCTACTACTGACTTATCATTGGGTTTTCTATAATATTTACTCTTCTGTAGTTGTATAGTTTTCAAATAGATATATATATATATATATATATATTAAACTATAATTGATTTAGAACAAGTATATATTCTAACATCTCCAACTGAGGCTCATCCATTTCAAGAATAAACATCATTAAATCTATTAAAAACAACTGGTTACAAAACATTTAAAACCAATAGAAGGTATCCTTTTCTCTGATAAAATAGTGATTTTACTCCTAATCCACAGTGCAGAATCCTATAATCTGATAATAATAAAATGTGCCAATGGATCTATACAAACACACCTAAGAGGGGGTGAGTCAGGGGCAGTAAAATTATTTTACCAAATAAAAAATATTATTGTAGATTTGTTTCTTATTTTTGGTCTTTTTCATATGATTTTGTTTATAAAAAACGGATATTATGTTGTTCAACGTAGGATACACTTAAATATGATGCTAAAAGAAAAGTAGTCTAGCAATTTTTACAAGGTTCGATTTTTTTCTAATCCCACTCCTTACTATAGTTTATTATTACCTCTTTTCACATATTTTAACACTATAAATATTATTATCAACAAATGTGATCATTTGATATTTTATCCTAAACCAATTTGATGATATTACATAGGATATAATTTTCCCAAGATTATAAATCTGAATATAATCTAGATACCACAGCTCCTTGAAGTTTGAATCCCACATAATAGTATTTTGTTTCCTCCTATTAAATAATATCACTAAATCAGTCCAAGGATGTCTCTACACCCAAAAACATCGATCCACTTTCTCAAAATCAGAGTGGATTCATGATTCACATATATTTTCATGCAATTAGTGGATAATTTAATAATGGTTTTGAATGTTTTTATCCAATATACCATTATAATTGATTATTTATTGAAAATGAGATATTTTATAATAATTAAAGTAAATTAAATTAAATTAGCTTTTCAATGATTTATTTTATTAAAGATTATTAGTTTGGTAATTTTGATTGTAATTCTTTATTACTATTTCAGGTAAAAAAATTAGGTAGGATAATATATCCATCAAGAATGCCCACTAAGACACATAGATATCCTAAAAGGGACCATTAATAAAAGCTATCTAAGGGAGATCCTGTACCAGCCGAAATGAATAATCCCATGATCATATGGTGGGATTAATCATGCACGAGCCTCACATTTCACCATGAACCAATATATTCGTCTGCATGTGTTGTCGAGAGTGCACCCCGGAGCAATATTTTGATCATATATGGACAAGGGAATAATTATTAAGCTGAGTCCATCTGGTCAAATTTCTAATGTGGAATGGCACAATCTTAGTTAATATTCACCTTAATAGAAATTTCATTGATATCGCTCAGCAACACACACCTTGTGATTAGGCACACCCCTGTATACTTGCCTCTTTCTTCATCAACCTCCATAAAATTGATCTCATAAGAAAATGACATTGTAGCACTATGATGTCTCAATATTGGGATGAAAATCCACTATCATATCTCCATCCACCTATTAACACTTCATGGACCTTGTACGACCACCATAAAGCCCATTTCAAAGAATTATCTGCCCACTGTTAAATTCAGATTACTCAGAGGTTGTATTGTTCACCACTTACACTGCTACCACTTTCCATTGAGTCGCCATGGATGCATTTATTCCACATTGTGGGTTCATGTCATGTTCCAAGTCCCATGAGTCAGATGCCAAAGATTGTGTCATGCTACCCCATTGATCTGCACTGCAAAATATAAAATCATGTTATCTTTAAAATATTTAAAATAATAATAATATACATTCAAGTATTATCCTAGAGATATGAAAACATTTAAGGTCAAGGAAGCATTATTTTTCTTATAAAAAGGGGGTCTTGGCCACTACCATGTGAGAAACCCGCTAGAGGGAGGTAGTTTTACGATTTCTACCTTCATTTATTCTCTATATTAGTTAGATTTATATTCTATTATTCACTTTAATTTTATTCATCCATGAAAATCATTCTATTTTTAAAAGGTTTTTTATCGACCTTTTTATTTGTCTTATCTAATTATTCTCATTTTATCTCATGTTTATATTAATGTGTTTATTGTACTTCATCTTTTGTTTCATCTTATATTCTCACACTCACTATCATTCTATTTTTCTCATTCTTCTGATTTATCCACTTTTTTATATTGTTTTTTACTCACTATATCTCTTATTATTCTTTTTATTTTTTTCTAATCATCATATTCTCACCATCGGGACCTCTTACTCTGGATAATTGGATATTGACTCAAGGATTGTCCTTGGGGGAGGATCGGATGTTTCATGAATACTATACTTAAATTACATATTTTTAATTTTATATTTGTGGTTAATTTGGATGAAATGTATGAGGGTGGATATTCTCCACCAAGAAATGAAATTAAATTTCACTTCTATTCTGTAATTCAAAAAATTTCCCTCCCTCCTATTGAAAAAAATCAATGCATACGGTGGAGTTGAGTTGTTCAATGAATGAAACAACATATGATGGAGCCCGATCCTTGAAGATGTCACACCCTATATTGAGTATTTTCATCAACATTGATTATAGGTGGATTATGAGGGTAGTTTTACTAAGAATTAAAGGATTTAAATTTAAAAAAATCTGAATAGTAATTTAAGTGTGATATATCATTACTAAATTACCGTTATAAAATTTAAATAAATAAAAAAGATAAACTTATGGTACCCGTAATCCAAACCATAAGGCCATGTTATTACTTTCTAACCCTAATTTTGTTTCATCTTCATATTAGTATTGTTTTATTTTATTTTATTACATTATTCTTCAAAAAAACAAAACCATTACCTTTAATAAATATAAATAATAAAAAGAAAACAGTTTGGGTGAATTATAAAAGTGTGAGTAGAAAACTGTGATGCTCCTCTAGTGATATGGTGCAGATCATCCATTTTTCTACACTAGGTATAAATAAAACAAATTCCACACCCTTCCCTAGGTGTTCATTAAAACTGGAATTGTTTCTAGCAAGAAAATCAATTGTTCACTTTTCTTTTCCAATTTCACATTATAAATAGTTTTTATTTATTTATTTTACCCATAAAAATATTATTATTATTCCATTGGTTATAAAAATATTAAATACCTTTATGAATGTATCCATTATACTTAGGTGATGAAATAAGAATAATATGTGGTTATGAATGACCTAATGATCAGATTTAAAGGATTGAAATAAATGTAGAATTAGTAAAGATACAAATGAGGAAAATAACTTATGATTACCAAAAAATCACTGATCCTAAACTAGAGGAATGACCATAATTCTTTCCTAATTTTTTTAGAGGAAATCTAGAATATTGAGTCCTACATGAGGAACATACTCAACTCAAACATCTTAAGATCACGATTCAAAATGACCAAAAAGAGGAGATGTGGATTCATGATGAGTAAGACGTGCATGTGGAGATACCTGTGGGAGATCAACAAGATATAGAAAACTTATAGAACAAGTATGTGGAATAAAATTATATCTTTATTCATTATAAATTAGAAGATCCATACCCCTTACATTTATTTATAGTTATGGTTGAAGATACCACCCATTCTGATGAATTTTTAGAGAAGATGGAGGATCTTGACTACCGACCTCCACTTATTACCATCCACATCCAAGAAAAACATTCCATTTTAAAAAATATTGTATCCAAACAAACACATGGATTTAACTATTTCTTAAACTCTATATTTTTTTATTTTTTTCAATAATATTTGAGCATTAAATTTGACTGGTTTGAATTTTCAGAATTGACCAATCCATGAATTTTTATATAGAAAGATGAAGAATAAGAACATTATCATATTGAATAACACATGGAACTCCCTAATTTTATTTAACATGAATTACAGTAGGACCATAATGAGATCTAAGTAGTTGGGCCTGAGGAAACCAAGATAGGGGAAACCCACATTTAAAGGGACAATTTGAATTTCTATTTTGTATGTTTATGTTCTGTCTAATTTAAAATACATTCTAAACATTACATTAATCATTCAATCTATACTACCCAAATTGAGAAATCCTTAGATAGTTTAGAGGTGGTCACACAAGTACAAACTAAGAAGGAGGGTGATCCATAATTCACTATACCCCATCTATGTACGCTATACATATATGTTAACGGGAAATATTTGGTGTACTATATCCATTGACTTTGCATCAACAACATAGAAGAAGTGAAATCTAGGAAAATCCATATGTGGTTGTACGTATATATAAAGCTCCACCCACCAAACAATTTTGTATAATAGCTAGTACTACCCTTATGGTGGAAGTAAAATGCTAGGCTCTACTTAGGAGATTAAACTAAGGATTATCCCTTCACATTATTTATAGGAACTTTTGGTGTCTTATTAGGAATCATTTTAGAATTTATCCCCATTCCTTAATTATTTTTATGATTTATTAACATGATACTAATTCTAAATTGAGTAATTATATTTTATTATTCCATGATGGAATAAGGAATTCCCTAAAACATGGAGGAAGGAGACTAAAGATTCATGAGAAAAGGGAGTTCACATTTAATTATTATCTTCTAAACTCTCTACATTTATTTAAAAACATTTTTAATAATTTAAAATAAAATTTTCATGCCCACAATATAGTTATTTCATTATATGGATTATGCTGGATACATGAGTTTCTTTCAAACCCTTTGATGTCATGTTCTATATTTAAATGATATTCACAATAAATGAGTAAGGTGAATTATTGATTTATTAGTGTGATGCATGAATATTGTAATAATTTATCATTATTTTAGGGAACTGGTTTATTCATGTAAATTAAAATTCTCTACCCATTTTTCATTCATTGAATATCTAAAATTCATGTGAATTTATTTACTATTATTATTCATGACATTATTGATTTTCCCAAATAATATGTTCCATTCGTAATAAGGGTTATAGAATAAATATATTCTATTTTATCTTGCTAATATTTTATGAGTGATAGTTCTACATTCTACCTTCTAGAACTTGCATTAGAACTTGTCAAATCAATAATAGTGAAAAATGAATTTAAAATTATTCTGGAATTATTATTGATACAACCTTACCCTTGATACCATCTTATACATTTGTCATATTTTAACCCATATACATCATGAATGACCTTGTTGGGGATCTACCATATTTATTTCCATTTTTATCCATTACAACCCTCCTCTAAGTATCTTTCATGAAATTTAAATGTTGATATGTGGGGGTTTGGTAATTCACGATGAAAGGGATACATTACATTATTAAGAAAAGGTGTGTTGGTGTTATTTTTGGGTATTGAGTAACGTTGTTAATTCATTAATCATGCCTTATTATTTTTCCTTCCTAAAAAAATGACAAAAAATATAGGAATGGGTTGTCATTGGGAAAAATTAAAAATAACTATTACTAAACAGATGATTTATAAAATATTTTTTTAGGTGGTGGATGTTATGTTTATTCCAATAATTACATTAATAAAGTAAAAAAATCATGAAATGTATTTTGAAAAAAGGTAAACAATTGGGATCGTATTCATGGAGTAATTCATTCATTTTGAATTCATATTTCATGACCTTACATTGAGTTTGGGAAGTATGTGTTATTGTTTTTAAGGGGATATTTTCATTACACTTTTACTTTTGATATCATGATATATACATTAAGATATAAGACTCTTATTTGAGCCCTAATTTTTCACATAAATTCTTACCAACCCTAAGTCTTGAAGTCATTTAAACCATCATTATAAATTCCATATGATTTTATGTGCCTTTTCTTCTTTACAAAGTATATAAAATAGTTTCTTTTCATGCCTATGGAAAAAAAGCATGTTCTGAGGATATGAGTATAGATATAAGTGAATTTTTATTTTGAGTGATAATATAAAATATACAGGAGAGGTAGATCATGATTTGGAATTTATAATAATAATAAATTGAGGATCATGAATCAATTAAATGAGAGTTTCCACCATTTTCCAAATAGAGAATGTAAAATACATGTATTGGTTGTTTCATTGAAATGTGTGAAATTGAATTGATATTTTACATGCCATATGAAGTTTTAGTATTCCATTGATTGTCATTTTAATCTTATTTCTATGAATTTTAAATATTTATAAAATTGGTTCCCTCTTAAATTCAATTATGGGGTTTTATTCTTGAAGAAAAACCTTGTTTAAGTATAGAGGTATTTTTGGAACTTAAGTTTTTCATGCAATTATTTAAACATTTACTAATGGTTTAATCTATATTCCCTTATAATTGATTGTTTATTAAAAAAAATTTATTTATAGATAAATAATTAAATAAAATTAGAATGTTATTTTTAATGACTTATTTTTGTTAAAGATTATTTTGTGTAATTTTGATAAAAAAAATTTATTAGTATTTTAGTTAAAAAAGTTTTCCATGATTTGATAGCCCTCAACCATGGCCACCAATTCACTCAGACATCCCACAATGGATCATATGGATGATCCATCCAAGGGAGCACCCAAACAAGTTAGACGGTATGATCCCACAATCTTATGGAGGTTCTAATCCAACAGGAGATTGTATATCAACACAAACCAATATATTTGTTTTCAGGTGTATCTAGTGGCCAACCCTCGAGTAGGAATTTGAGAATCTATGCCCATGGGATTAGTTATTCATCCAAAATCAAGCAATTAAATTTCTTATGTGGTATGGAACACTCTTTTTTACTATTCAAATTAAAAGAAAAACCATTATTCACCTTCTACTCTACATTCCTTGTGATCGAAAACACTCTCTATCACTCCCCATCTTTTTCACCAACCACCGTTGTCTGCATTACTTTGGGAAAAACCATGGAAGCACCATGAGATCACTATCACATTACAAACATCCAATAGTGTAGATACATCTACCTAGGATCACTTCCTAGACCTAGTACAACCACCATAAGGACCCTTTTAGAGATTCATATGGCCATTGGGAAGGCTAAATGACTCAGAGGAGGTTTCCTTCACCACTTCCACCATTATCAATTTCCATAGAGTCTCCACCATGGGATTGGAGAACTATTTGGGGTTCATGTCATGTGACATGTCTCAGGAAACCCATGAATAAAGTTGTGTCACGTTACCCAACTAATCTACTCTATAAAATAGAAAACCCCATGATCGTAGGGAGATTTCATAAAATAAAAATTTATATTAAAATAGAATCTCAAAGATACAAAAAATAAGATGGTCATTGAATAATTTTTTTCTTATAAAATAATGGTCTCAATCACTACCTTATGAGGAACCCACTAGAGGGACGGTGTTGTACTGTTGTTTCCTTCAATATTTATCTGTTTTAGATATTTTTATTTTCATCAATGTAGTATAGTTTTATGGATCCATGTAATTAATTTTGTTTTAAGAACTGTTTCATCAACCTTTTTCTTCGTATTCTATTAGTCATCTCTTTTTATCTTCTATTTATATTAATTTGTTTAGTGTTATTCTTCTTGTGTTTCTTATTCTACTCTCCCACTCCCTCTCATTCTTTATTTCTCATTATTCTTATTTTTTCTAAAGTTTTTTATTTTATTTTCCCTCTCACTATCACTCTATCTTTTGTTCATTAATTTATTATATAAAAATCTTTTTATTATAACCATCATGACCAATTACCCTCGATAATAAGAGATAGTCTCAAGTATTGGCATCAGTGGAAGATAGGGAATTTCTCAAATAATGTGCTTAAATTCACTATGATTTATTTTTTTCTTGTGAATGAGGATGACATGGACGAGTGTGGTGATTTTCCACCATGACATGAAATTCAATATAACATATATTCTGTTATTAATACATTTTACCTCCCTTATATTGAATATAATATCATTTTATAGTGGATTTTATCTATTCAATGAATGAAATGACGTGTGATGGATCCATGTCGGGGAAGATATCAAACTCTCACAGGAGGTGTGTCTTCAACCTTGATATATAAAAAGGTAGAATATATTTTTCCTAGAAATTAAAGGTTTCACAATCAATTAATTAAAGAATGGTAATTAAAGTGTGGTATTTCATAACATACTTTTGAATCTAATATATAATCAAGTAAATAAGAAATAATTATATAACCCATAATCTAAACCTTATGCTTGAGTTATTTCCTTCTAACCCTAATTCTATCATTTCTTCATATTAGTGTAGTCTTATTTTATTTAATTATATTATGATTCTAAAACCAAAAACCATTATTTTCATAAATAATAAAAACAATAAAAAAATATTCTAGAGGTGTTATAAAATACTAAATAGGTAACTTTGAAGCTACTCAAGTGAGAAGATCCTAGTTAGCCATTATGGTGAAATAGGAAAACATAAATGTTTTCCTTTTCCACACCCTATGATACATGTGTGTCACTTATCTATTTAAAATTATTCAATAACTACTCATTAAATTCATCCTCTAGCTATTACTCATCATCCATATTCATTGTACAAAACTACATTCTCGATCCGTTAACTAAGAACTCATAAAGTAAGTTAATGAATATATATTTGCTATTGAATTTATAATTAAATTTATAATTCCAAAAGATTATTCATGGTGATATGATCTCTAAAAAAATTATTTTCTCCATGATCACTTCCCATTGACCTTGATAGAATCTTACCTACTGAAAAAAAGTTTCACACTAAGGCATCTTTTTTATCAAACCCATGTGATTTTTGTCTTAACACAATTTTGGTTCTCTTTCATCATCAAGATTCCTTATCTTCCTCTTTGATAACACCTACTTATTATTCCTAAATAATTCATATCTTCCACTTAAATGGATAATTTTTACTCTTTCTTGTGAGTTTTATATATTTATCTCAACATTCTAAACAACTATATTTACACTATCCACATGTCACACCACTCTATTTTGTCTAAAAAACTCATGACTTTTTAGTATAATCTGTTGTACACTTTTCATGTGAATAATCTCATTTTCATTATATTAAAAGATTTATGGGATCATGTATAAGTAAAATAGACACCCATATGTGAACTTATTGTATCCAATGACTTACATGTCCCCATATACCCTTTTTCAAATCAAAGGGTTTTATAAAAATAACATTAATTGTTGAAACTCACTATGGTGAATAAATCTCCCATTTATTCTCATATACTCCCATGCTCTTCCTCCAAAACATTCTTACACAAATTCTCATATATTATTAATATTTTAAATGATGTATGAAATATAGAGAATCATAAATAGTTTTGTTTGCGGGAATCATTTCATTTTTTATTTCCAGATTTAATGAAATATGGAATTTTATTATTTTATGCATGAGTAATATCTCACCAATATATCTCATCATGATATAATTTATCTCAATCATGAAGGTCAAAATATCACTCATATATTCAGAATCACACTAATATAGTCTCCAAATAATAGCTTAATAATCAATTCAAATTCATCAACATTATTATGGAAAATCCATGAGGCTTCTTTTTCATTATCAAGTTAATCATCCACTTAACATTCTCATTTTAATTTCACTTTTATCACAATATTTAGTCAGGGATAGTATTAGATTCATAATGATTGGAACTTGAATGCACATGACATGAATGATCATATTTATTATCCTTGGAATTAATAATTCTGGAACATAAAATTAATGCTTATGTAATGTCACTCAAAAAATATTGTTCTTGCATTGATCTTCTTATCATGATTGAATATTAGCTATCGTACTTATAATTATTAAATTAAAACCTCACTTGGGTGTTTTTTATGTTTAAAAATCTATATAAAATATTTGGAATCATCATAATTAATTTCACATTTAGATTATTATATTTATGAAAAACATTTTTAGTCTATAAAAATATAATATTTCCCTGATTCATGAATTTTATGCAACCAAACATCATATTTAAAATGATAAAATTATTCTTATGTTACTTTAGATTTCTTATTATATATATTCAACGATGTATACGTAGATAAGGGATGATGTACACACATAGGAGACCACATGGTAACAAAACATAGAAAATCATGCTTTCATAGATAGGGCGATCCTTAAATTGACACGGATTCATTCCTACAAAACTATATCATTCTTACGCAACATGGATTGGTGTTAACATATGAACTTGATGATTCTTATATATGTAACCATATGATGTTTACATAATAATTCCTTCATCATTTTTATTCACCAGGGGTAGGATAATCATTACAAAAACCTTGATATCATCTATATGAAATAGAAGATATAATCCATATATATGAAATGGAAAATCCTTATAGTTTTAGACGTTTTCAGAATTATTAACCCCTATAAATTCTAGAACTTTCAATTTAAATTAATAATTGCATCAAATGAATTTAGGTCATCTCAAAATATCTCAAAACTCTATCATAGTTTTATTAAACCAAATTTGCATTATTTTTCTTATGTGTTACTCCTTGGATGTTTCCTTAACAACTCATTATATTCAATCTCCCATTCAAGCTATATTTATATTAATTAATAATAACTCTACCAGTTTTAAACACCAACCATCTTTTCAACACTGTTGTCAATTTCTTAAATAATACTTTAAAATCACTATTACATTCCATTGACTTTCGAATTTGGTCCCCAATTGTTTTATCTCATGGGTTTCTCACCATGTAACCAACTACATTACCCAAATTGGATGGACACATGTTCACTTACCTTTCCAGATGTGATCAAGTTATTCCTTTAAATGTTTTATGGAAGTCAAATTTTCATTCTATTTCACACATTTAGTTAATTAATAATATAAAAAATACATTTAATGTTCCTCAAAAATCCATGGACACTTTATTGATGAACTAAGAAAGAGTTATATATTATAAATTGATGTTACTAATATCATATATTTGAGGTTGTGAAGTAAATTAATTTCAATACATGGTTCAAAAAGTAGACTATTAGGGATATGATTCCTAAGTCTCTCCATTATTCAAAGAACAATTTTTCAGAGATGTTAATCACTTAATGAGTTAGTGGGAGGAATGATAGATAACTAAAGATTAAAAAGGACCATTATTTAATGAAACATTATTTTTATATTAAGTTTCTACATGTTGGAAATATAGATAAATATTAATAATTAAACTTATATAAAATGAAATTATTTTTCTGGTTCTATTAAAAGTAATAAGGGATGTTAAATTTGTTTCTATATTTTATATATTTATACGATGTAATATTTTTATTGTTTGGGTTTGGATTTTGAGAGTTTTGGGTAAGTTTAAGGATAAAATGGAAGTTTTATAGGGGGTTCATGATTTGAGCTAGGTTACGGAAAACTGTACGGATTCTCAAGGTAATCATGTGATTGGAGAAAATAGAGATAGTATATTTTGATTGGTTTTCTCCTAGTTTACTAAAATATTCATACAAACTGTGTGACCTACCAAGAGATTAGATAGTGGTTTCAGCAAGATTGGTATATGGTTTCGTAAATTCTGTGGCTAATATAAACATGTGGGACTAATTAATATAAATATTATAATTTTACCCATTAACCTCCTTAAAAAATATCATTCTTTCTCCTATGACTATACATTTTAAACTAAGAGAATCATGTGGGAGATTTTAGGAATTGCATTCTATCAAAAATGTGTTTTGATTGGATCATGCATCATTAGATCTAGGAATTGATGGTATCTCTCTCTTTCATTATTATTATAAATTATATCCTATTATTTTCTATAAATTAACACTCAACATATCTTTTATCAGTATTTATAAGGTCTAGAGTATGATCTTATTAGTTATCTCTCTTTGTTGAAGGAGAGGAACCAAGAAGTACCATATTTTTCCTTTAATTCCCTAAACTGATTCAAGATATATTCACTATGACTAAAGTTTTTGGTGATGTACAATCATATCTTAACCATATAGGTTTTAATATCCTTGTATGTTCATTATATAATCATCATGATATTCTTTTATTCTTAATTAATGGTATTTAGTTCATCTGACCTGATTCACATGGTGGTTAATAACAATTTGACTCCATAATGCTTGACATAAGATTTTTTCACCCTGTCGCATATTTTATATAAATCTATATGATTTATTTCCATGTGAGTGAATACATATACTAGTTATAACTCTTATCTATGATTGAATTTCATGTGAGAGTGTGTACAGTCCTGTAAAACAATTCTTGTGGGACTTGAGTTTCCTAATGCCTTTTGCGATCCACCAACAATTATATAGTAGAAAAATAATCCCATAAATGATGTTACCCAATGATAATGATATGGGATTTGTTAGATCCCTGAGATTATGTGATCCACTATGGGTGAGATGATAGTGGTCTATTCCATGACACTGTGTGATCAAAATCCTTTATATTTCAGTTTTTGTTTCCCTAAATTTTTTTGATCCACCATCAGAGACATAACCTTTGTCAAAGTCTTAACCATTGTGATAATTTTTTTGGCTATCCATCGGAAGATGGTTGAGTCATGGAAGGAGTATTGTAACTATGTTCATGTTATTTGATTGATCGATATGAATTTACTTCCAGTATTTTTCAAAAGTAGTTGGGACATGTTGTATAGTAATTTATTACTTTACTATGATAATTGCATACACATTTATATAAACATGTTTCACTTATTATAAAGATTAATTTGTGGTGTATTACTGGTTTTTATGCTCAAACACTATATGGGAATCTCTATGTGCATGAAAACTTTATGATCAGGGATCCCGTGAAGGGAAACGGGCCCTATATCTAGCTGTTGAGAAGGATGACCTGGATTGAAAAAGGTTATGTCATGACAATATCATGATTCTTTTATTGTAATGACTCGTTCTACATTTATATCTTTTGTTTATTTTAGTATGTCGATCCACTATATCTGGGGAATCATTCTGGACAAATTATATTACTATTTTGTTTAATTTATTGCAACATGGGTATTGTTATATATAATTTTCCATTGTGGTGGTATATTATTTTCACCTATTGTTTCATTTTGTTATTTTCTGATTACCTATTCATTATTACACACCACATACTTTTTTTAATTTTTTCATGGTAACTAATGTATTTTTCTCCCCAAATTATCAATCAGGACATCCCCACTAGTCGACAACCTCTTATATATGGGGAGGCTAACATGCTGTGATATGGAGCTTTGGATCATATTGGTTGATTGTTTTGAGGTTTTACAAATTGATATCAATGTGTCTTTATTTTCATATTTTTTTGACTTAATAGAGTGGGGATAGGATGATCATAACTTTGGTAGGGGAATTATTCCATTTCCGAAACTATATCTTATAGAGAAGAACTTTGAGTTGCAAGGTAAGTTGGATTTCTATTTTAAAATTTGGTGATACTATTAATAAAACTTCAACTCAAATGATGATCACCTGTGTAATGTTATGATTTATTGGATTTTTCTTCTTTTATGGTTTGAAATAGTGTGTGGCTTCATGTATCATGAAAATGAATATAGATTTAAATTTCTTATAAATGTTTCATGTCTTTGATATAACGAAAAAATGTTATAAATTTTTATGTATATGACTATGAATAATGTGAATGTACCATGGTGGGTTTAGGCCATGGGTGGTTAAATACTTGTATTCCTTGAATTATTGGGTGGAATATTTTGGTATGATTTTTTTTCTATATTGGAATTTAAATTTAGCTTCATAAGTATTAGTTGATTAAATTATCAAGGAAAATTTTGAATTAACTTTTGGAAATTCATATGATTTATCATAGAAAATATAATGTCTTGATATTCTCGAACCATGTTCAATAAGCCTTTTAGGAGGTGGACACTCAATTTCTCCCTCGATATGTGAAGGAGGGTGTATCTGGTAACATCATTGAAGTTTTTATAATCGTAGAAGTTGTATAATTGATTTATCCCATGGTTATTAATATTGTGACAATTCATTGTGGAAGACTGCATAAAGTTAGACCAATAATGATGGATTTTTCTGAGGACTTCTACTTACATTATCCTCCTATATTATTGCGTAAAAGATGCCCTTAGTGTATAATGTATAATATAGAGACCATAAAAGGAATATTTGATCTGCTCGCGATTTCTAATGACTAAAAGGCGAAACTATAGAGTTATATTCTTCAAAACCAATTAGAAGGTGGTGGGGCATCGTGATTCAGGTGATGATGAATGAGGGTATGTCATCGGTTTCTCTTAATAAACTCTTCTTTGAGGAATTATTTCTAGATACACAGGTTTGAAATTTGATATAGGAATTTATGGAGCTTCAATAGTTAGAATAATAAGTAGTTAGTTATGTGGCTCATTTCGAAGATATAGTGTTCCTTACACCTATTTTTTCTAGTAATGAGGTACGAAAGACTATGAAATATAGAATTTTGTTATGAAATAAAGTGAGTTTCTAGGACAAGAACATCCTCTTAATATTTTATTTAGATGTTATTCACAATTATCCCACGATTCAGAATAGTTTGATGGAAAAAAATGCACCATAACTAGTTCTAATTTCTATAAGATGATTATTAACCATTTTACTAGTGTGATAGATTATTATTCTAGTAGTAGTAATATAATGAACCATACGAAACATACATTGTTATTACTTCAAAATTGAAGCATACTTATTATAACATATAACAAAACCATGAAAGGACCGTATAGGTATAGGGTCTTTAGAAACTGGGAAACATAAACAACTGGTTCATAAAGCGTCTACACTATCTCCCATTTATTTCATCATATCTATAGTCCCTTTTGGAATATATTACTTAATAACCTTCTTCCTGACCTGGGGAAAGAAAACATACAAAAGGGTGAGCTCAAATTCTCAGTACGGGTAAACAAAAGAATTATCAATCACATCATATTCATAAGAACATAACATTTTGGAAATATTAACCTGAAAACGAGAGTATAATTTCATAACATGGGATAAATCATAGTAGTGAAATGAAATAACAATATTCATAACGTAAAACATGAAACTTTGTGGCATACACAAATAATCATAGAGAATCAATTCTTATTAGTCAAGTCTCATTGCCAAGACTATCTTAGTGGACAAAGTCCATTTCTGAACCGAGTTCACTCCTCGTTTCAGTCCGGTTTCACTGAACCGGTTTAACCTGCCATTCAGCCATGTCTATCTCATGAAATATAAAATCTTTACCAAATGCATTGGATGGAGATATAGGTCCCACCCATCTCATAATGATACCATTATTATGTGTGCCACAAAATCATAAACCATACATTATAGCATAACCCATGTAATAAAAATGGGATTCTTAAACATCATGAAATCATAAACCAATTCATATAAGATAAAGGAATTCATAAAAATAATTCCATCAAAACATAATCAAATAAATGTAATAATAGGGATAGAAACAGAACATTATATTATCTTAGATGGTAAATTATTTTGATAAAACACTTGAACTCCATTCTTGAGGAAAATATCCTTTCTACTTCAAAAACATTTTCCTTTCTTAACATGTCATACAATTTTAAACTAAAAGAAGATGATTAAAAATAAACTTAAAAAATTGTAAAGTAAGATTCTTGGAAATAATGTTTTAAAAATCCATTCATGTTGTATAAGTTAAAAAAACATTATTTCCGTACTTTTATCGGAAAATTCAAAAAGTACCTCATACGAAAAATGACAAAATATTCCTTTTATATCTTTTACTAAAAACTCACCGAAGGGTAAAATTGGATTTAAACAATTGTGGGTGGATGGAAAAAATATTACATATTGAGGAAACATGGATGTGGATGATAAAATACACCCCAGTAAATACCAATTTATAAACAATCTCGGATAAAATGTGATTGTGATATTTTCCCTTACCTTAGGTCTGATTTGCTTCGTAAGTGTCTGAACCTCCACTTCTTTGAAGCGCCTCTTTGAGACCTCCTCTTAGGGAACTAAAATTGGTCTTTGAAGGAGACCAAGACCTCTAGGATGTTTCTAGGGAAGTTGAGAGGAGATATTTTCAGGGGTTGGCCGAGCATGAAGGCTCAAAGTGGTGTGAGGAAGAGAGGGACTAAGTTCCCTTTTATAAGGGAGGAAAGGGGCACCTTTGGTATAACTAAAACTATTATTTTATTATAAAGTCAAATTCGGTTTTTAATAGCTCCAAATTTATATATTTCGAATATAAGGTGGGGATGGGTCGCAATCATCTCATCCAATAGAATTTAGACAAGTTTAGGTCATTATATTAACCTTATCTTTTAGTTTTAACTCTTAGTTAATTAGATTGACATTTACCATGTCACTTTGTATTTTTATATTATATAGTTAATAAACATACCATATACATCCAAGAGACACCCAAGTGGTCCATTAATGATACACCTATCATGATATAAGTATCTTGGACGAACCTAACATTTTTATGAATATAATAACAATTAATAATATAATATTTGTTTTAAAAACTATTTTTGGTCAATTTTGACACTATTTTGAAATTGATTTTTGTGAAAATCATAACAGAATGCTTAGTTCGAAAAAAATAATGAAATCAATATTAACATGTCATATTAACATATAAAATTATTGGAATTCATAAAAAGTCTCAAATTACATTTATTTAGGTATTTATAACATCAATTATGTCAATATTTCATTAATAAAATAATTACTGCATCATCATTGTATCATAAATAAATTAATTTATTTTAAGTCTAAAAATTAAAAATAAAATACCCTTATGTTGGAAATATTTTTAGATTTCTAATGAATATTTATAGTCGAATTTATCTTATCTGTAACCCTATATTAAAAATGATTTATTTATTAAACGTTGATTTTAACTATTTTAACCCTTCTTTAAGTAAATTGATAATAAATGTCCTAATCTAATCCAAGTGGGCCTAAATGGTCATATTTTATTCCTAAGGTTGTTTTTGGGCGAATTACACTTATCCAATAGAATTAGGACATGTTTTTGGGTAATAATAATAACACTTTTACCCTTAATTAACTTATTTACTTTTAAACGTGGTAAAAAAAGTAAAAAGTTACTATTCACCAAAAATTATTTTCATCTCATTGAACCACATTTTAGTACTTGATATTAATCGTGTCTCTCAGATTTTTGAAATTCCACTCACAGAAGCGGTAAAATTAAGTTTTATGAAAAAATTCAGTTTTTTAACTACCACTTAGCGGTTTCACTATTCATCAAAAAATGAAAGTTTCCAGAAAAATACCAAAAATTAGGCCTAAGCTACATTTGATATTATTAATTCAAAAAAGATGTTTATTTTACCAAATTCAAAACATATCATTTACATTAAATAATTTAAAAATTAATTCTCGTCGTCAAAACAAATAGCGTGTTTTTAAGAGATAATAACTATCAAAAGATTGGCACTTGTTTATGTCAGGTTTAAATGTGAAATTACATTCAATGAACAAAATTGTATTAAATTGTAAAAATATATTCTAAATATACTTTAAAACCACTCAAATGAATTATTTATCACTATTAATTATTTCGATTAAAAAAGTTGTTTTTAATTAAAATTTAATAATTTTCACTATTCATCAGAATATGAAAGTTATCCGAAAAATACCAAAATTTAACCCTAAGCTAATTTCAATATTTAAAATCCAAAAATAATGTCCATTTTGAAAAATAAAATTTACAAAATTTCAAAAAGTGGTTATTACTATTGATAACGGCTAGTTTTAATAATATTTTAATAGCATATCATTGTTTAGTGAAACTCGGTATCGTGTATGACACAAGCTATTGAGGAAGGCCGTGGTTGCATGTAAAGCAAGCCAAGCTAGTGTTGTGTGTTGTGAAAGATTCCTTTGATGATTTATATAACATAAAAACAAAATATTTCTCATAAAAGTCTCGGGTGTTACATTCTACCCCCCTTAAAATGAATTTCACCCTCGAAATTCGTCACATTGTAACAAAAAGATGAGGATACCTCTCCCTCATCATATCCTCAAGCTCCCATGTAGCTTCATCTAATTGGTGGTTCCTCCATAAAACTTTCACCAAGAGAGTGGTCTTGTTCTTTAGGACTTTTTCACTACGATCGAGAATCTCTATCGGCTGTTCTTCATAAGAAAGATCTTGCTCTAGCGGTACAACTTCTGAGCTGAGTACATGTGAAGGATCAGGTATGTACTTTCTCAGGAGAGATACATGGAACAGATCGTGAACTTGATAGAGATTCGGTGGAAGCGCAAATTGATAATCTACCTTTCAAACATGATCCAGTATTTCGAAAGTATCGATATATCTAGGGCTCAATTTCCCCTTATTTCCAAATCTCATGACCCTCTTCCAGAGAGATATTCGTAAGAACACTTTATCACCCACTTCAAACTCTAGGTCTTTTCTTCAGTTGTCGACATAACTTTTTTGTCTACTCTGAGCTGCTCTTATGTGTTGTTGAATAGATTGGACCTTTTCTGCCATCTCATCAACAAGATCAGGTCATAATAGCTTTCTTTCCCCAACTTCATCCCAGCAAGTTGGAGTCCTACATTTCTTTCCATAGAGAGCTTCATAAGGAGCCATCTGAATACTAGAGTGAAAGATATTATTATAATAAAATTCCACCAAAGGTAGGTGTTGTTCCCAACCACCTTTGAAATCCATAGAGCAAGCTCTCAACATATCTTCTAGAGTTTGAATTGTTCTCTCAGACTGACCGTCTGTCTGAGTATGATAAGCAGTGTTGAAACTCAACTCTATATCTAGAGTATGCTGAAGACTTCTCCAGAACTTCGAGGTAAATCTCGGATCCTGATCAGATATAATAGAAAGTGGTACTCCATGAAATCTTACCACTTCCTTTACATATATCCTGGAAAGTTGATCCAGAGGGAAATCCTCTCTAATAGTAATGAAGTGTGAAGACTTTGTATGACGATCAACTATGAACCAGATATCATTATTGCCTTTGGATGTTTTAGGAAGTCCTGTGACAAAGTCCATAGTTATGTTTTCCCATTTCCATTCGGGTATGGGTAATGGTTGTAACATCCCCTTAGACTTCTGTCACTCATCTTTAACTTGGTGACAAACCAAGCATTGAGAGACATATTCAGCAACATATCTTTTCATTCCATCCCACCAGAAGTACTCTTTCAGGTCCCTACACATCTTCGTGCTTCCAGGATAAATAGAGAATGAAGAACTAGGAGCCTCATCCTGCAGCTCCTTCTTTAATTCTGGGATGGGAGGAACACAAACTAGATTCCTGAACTTTATTATCACATCACAATCAAGGTTGAATTCAGGAATATTTCTCTCCTTCTTTTGTAACTCTACATCTCCTTTCTGTGCCTCTTTAATCTTCACATGTATAGATGGTTGAACATTAATTTGAGAGAAGATACGATTTTCCCCCTTCCATTAAAATTCCAAGATCCATCCTTTGTAAATCCATAAATATTGGATCTTTTGTCATCCTCATCATGGATAAGCTAGCATGGTCTGGTCGACTTAATGCATCTGCCACCTTGTTTTCTTTCCCAGGGTGGTAATGAATTGAGCAGTCGTAATCCTTAATCAGTTATAACCATCTTCTTTGGTGCATATTCATATCCTTTTGTGTGAAAATATACTTAAATCTTTTATGATCAGTATAAATGTCACACCTTTCACCATAAAGATAATGCCTCCAAATCTTTAATGAAAATATTACCGAAGCTAACTCCAAATCATGTGTTGGGTAATTTTGCTCATGGATTTTCAACTATCGTGAGGCATAAGCTATCACCATATCATTTTTCATAAGAACACACCCCAGCCCCTTCTTGGATGCATCATTGTAGATCACAAACCTTTCTCCACTACAAGGCAGTGTGAGCACAGGTGCACTGGATAACCTTCTTTTTAACTCCTTGAAATTCTCTTCACATTCCTCCATCCAAACAAACTTAACTCCTTTCCGAGTCAACCTAGTGAGTGGATTATATAATCGTGAAAAAGCTTTCACAAAACATCAATAATATCCATCCAAACCAAGAAAACATCGGATCTCATTCACTGTTGTTGGTCTCGACCAACTTTTGATAACCTCTGTTTTTGCTGGATCAACAGATATCCCCTCTTTTAAGATTATGTGACCCAAAAATGCAACTTTTCGAAGCAAAAATTCAATCTTGGTAATTTTGGCATAAAGATTCTCCTTTCTAAGGGTCTTCAATATAATTCTCAAGTGATCTTCATGTTCTTCCTTTCTCTTTGAATAGACAAGAATATCGTCTATAAAGACTACCACAAATTGATCAAGATAGCCTCTGAAGACTCTATTCATCAGATCCATGAAGATAGCAGGGGCATTAGTAACACCAAATGGCATCACTATAAATTCATAGTGTCCATACCTTGTACGGAAAGCCTTCTTTGGTATATCCTCCCTTTTGACCCTTAATTGATGATAACTTGAACGAAGATCAGTCTTGGAAAAGTATTGAGCTCTGCGTAGTTGGTCAAATAAGTCATCAATGCGTGGGAGAGGATATTTGTTCTTGATAGTGATCTTGTTAAATTCTCGATAATCAATGTAGAGTCTCATTGATCCATCTTTCTTCTTAACAAATAGAACAGGTGCTCCCCAAGGTGACGCACTAGGGCGTATGAATCCCTTATCAAGATTCTCTTGGAGTTGCTTCTTCAATTCCTGCAACTCAACTGGGGCCATTATATAACCTTTCATTGAAATTGGCAAAGCACCCGGTATGAGTTCTATTGAAAACTCAACTTCACGATTTGGTGGAAGACCCGAAAATTCCTCCGGAAAGACATCATAAAACTCTCGTACAATGGGGATATTCTTAATTTTTAGTTTCTCACTAACCATTTGAGATAAATAACCTTCATTCAGTGGAATCAAGACCCATATGATGGAAGAAATTTCCAGTGGATGGTTATGTTCATCCTTGCATCGATAGACGATCATAGATTGATCTGGAATATGAAATGTGACTTCCCTTCTTTGGCAATTGATATGATCTCCATATAGAGAAAGCCAGTCCATGCCAAGAATCACATCAAATTCCACTATAGGAAGGATCAAAAGATTTGCAGGAAGTACTTTCCCACAAACTTCAATCAGGGAAGAATTATAAACTTTTGATGCGACTGTTGTGCCATAAGGGGTTGTCACAGCTAACTCAACATCTAATTGTTGAGGTAATATGGTGATACTCTTAGAAAAATATTCATAAATAAAAGAGTGGGTGGATCCAGAATCAAATAAAACATTTTCTAATTTAGAGTGGATGGTAAGTGTACCTTTCACCACATCGTTATCATACTCCACATCGCTGATAGAAATTGCATGTGACTTTCCTTTGTATTTAGCCTTAAGAGTTTGTTGACGTCGACCATCATCATCGACCCTTGGATTTGGGCATTGATTGGAATAATGCCCCATCTCCTTGCACATGAAACATTGAATTGTATTAGGTTCATTCTGTGTGTCCCTTCCTTTGTTTGCATCATTATACATCTTCTTCCCATCATTGCGGCATTCAAATGTCCGATGACCTTCCTTTCGGAATTTGAAACATTTACTTGTCCCTTTAAGACAACTCCCTCCATGTTTCTTTCCAAACTTTGAGAATAAGGGAAAGCTCATCTTCTTTTCAGTGTGCTCTTTAGATTTTCCTTTGAATTCCATTTTACTCTTCTTATCAAACCCATATGACTGATGGGTTACTCCAATCTCCATCTCAACTTTGAGAGCACATCGAACGATTTCCTCGTAGCTATTGAAGTCCCTTATGGCTATGTCCCTTCAAAGACTTGGTTTTAAGCCACTAAAGAATTGATCGATCTTACTCTGAGGTTGGATAATAATACCAGAAGCGTACCTTGCAAGTCTTGTAAAATTTTCTTCATAAGTACCAACAGATTCATCATCCTTTTTCTCCAGTTCAAGAAACACTTTCTCCATCTTTGTTCGGAGAATACGAGGGAAGTACTTATTGAAAAATAAGTTCTCGAACTCATCCCATTTCATGGACTCAATTTCATCCCTTTGCCTCGTACTCTTAATAAGAATCCACCATTGATCAGCATCTCCTTCTAAACGATACACTTCTAGGATGACTTTATCATGTTCAGAACATTGAAGAACTAAAAATATCTTTTCAGTATTACTAATCCATTGTTCAGCAACTAATGGATCAGTTGACCCGCTAAAAGAAGGTGGACGCTGCCTCATGAATGATTCAACAGAATGTTGCTCCTTCCTTTGCTCGTTTGGATGTCCTGCATGATTCATAGCTTGAGAAAGTTGTGTGAGCATGGCTACAAGATTTCTCATTCCAGCTCCCATAATGTTTGGTTGCTCAGGGGGACAATCCTTGCATTGCCCGTCGCATTCCGCATTAACACGGTTCTTTCGGGTTCGAGCCATTGACTAAAACCAAGAAGAATAGTGTGAGCAACACTAATTATAATAGGAAAACCACATAATCAAGAATAAAATTTCACACATAAGGTCGTATCGTAGGTTATTCATGGTCATTTCTAAAGCACTAAGATTGTGTTCTATTCTTATAATTATCCGTAGGGTTCTTACTAAGGCTTTCACATCCTAGTTTCCAAAGGTTGACTATACCTTTCCTCTGATTCCAACAATAACGAACGATAATTTACATACATTTTTATTACTTCAAAATTGAATCATACTTATTACAACATATAACAAAACCATGAAAGGACCGTATAGGTATAGTGTCTTTAGAAACTGGGAAAAACATAAACAACTGGTTCATAAAGTGTCTACATTGTCTCCTATTTATTTCATCATATCTATAGTCCCTTTTGGCATATCTTACATAATAACCTTCTTCTTGTCCTAGGGAAATAAAACATACAAAAGAGTGAGCTCAAATACTCAGTAAGGGTAAAAAAAGAAATATCAATCAGATCATATTCATAAGAGCATAACATTTTGGAAATCCTAACCTGCAAAAGAGAGCATAATTTCATAACATGGGATAAATCATAGTAGTGAAATGAAATCCCAATAATCATAACATAAAACATGAAACTTTTTGGAATACACACATAATCATAGAGAATCATTTCTTATTAGTCAAGACTCATTTCCTAGACTATCTTAGTGGACAGAGCCCATTTCTGAACCGAGTTCACTCCTTGTTTCAGTCCTGTTTCACTGAACCAGTTTAACCTACCGTTCCAGCCATGTCTATCTCATGACATATAATATCTTTACCCAATGAATTGGAGGGAGATATAGGTCCCACCCATCTCATAATGATACCATTATTATGTGTTCCACAAAATCATAAACCATACATCATAGCATAACCCATGTAATAAAAATGGGATTCTTAAACATCATGAAATCATAAAACAATTCATATAAGATAAAGGAATTCATAAAAATAATTCAATCACAACATAATCAAAATCAATGTAATAATAGGGATAGAAACAGAACCCTATATTATATTAGATGGAAAATAATTTTTATAAAACACTTGAACTCCATTCTTGAGGAAAATATCCTTTCTACTTCAAAAACATTTTCCTTTCTTAACATGTCATACAATTTTAAACTAAAAGAAGTTGATTAAAAATAAACATGAAAAATTGTAAAGGAGGCTTCTTGGAAATAATGTTTTAAAAATCCATTCATTCCGTATAAGTTAAGAAAAACATTATTTCCGTACTTTTTTAGGAAAAGTCAAAAAGTACCTCGTACGAAAAACGACAAAATATTCCTTTAATATCTGTTACTAAAAACTCACCGAAGGGTAAAATTGGATTTAAACAATTGTAGGTGGATGGAAACAATATTACATATTGAGGAAACATGGATGTGTTGACAAAATACACCCCAGTAAATACCAAAGTGTAAACAATCTCGGATAAAATGAGATTGTGATATTTTCCCTTACCTTAGGTCTGATTTGCTTCGTAATTGTCCGAACCTCCTCTTATTTGAAGCGCCACTTTGAGACCTCCTATTAGGGCACTAAAATTGGTATTTGAAGAAGACCAGGACCTCTAGGATGTTTCTAGGGAAGTGTAGAGGAGATATTGGCAGGGTTTGTCCAAGCTTGAAGGCTCAAAGTGGTGTGAGGAAGAGAGGGAGGAGGTGCCCTTTTATAAGGGAGGAGAGGGGCACCTTTGGAATAACAAAAAATATTATTTTATTATAAATTAAAATTAGGTTTTTAATAGATCCAAATTGATATATTTCGATGATAAGGTGGGTATGGGTCTAAATCATCTCATCCAATATAATTTAGACAAGTTTAGGTCATTATATTAACCTTATCTTTTAGTTTTAACTCTTAGTTAATTAGATTGACATTTACCATGTCACTTTGTATTTTTATATTATATAGTTAATAAACATACCATATACATCCAAGCGACCCAAAAGTGGTCCATTAATGATACACCTGTCATGATATAAGTATCTTGGCCAAACCTTAGATTTTTAGGAATATAATAACAATTAATAATATAATATTTTTTTAAAAAACTATTTTATGTCAATTTTGACACTATTTGGAAATTGATTTTTGTGAAAATCATAACAGAATGATGAGTTAGAAAAAAATTAATGAAATCAATATTAACATGTCATATTAACATATGAAATTATTGGAATTCCTAAAAAGTCTCAAATTACATTTATTTGGGTATTTATAACATCAATTATGTCAATATTTCATTAATAAGATAATTACTCCATCATCATTGTATCATAAATAAATTAAATTATTTTAAGTGGTAAAATTAAAAATAAATTAACATTATGTTGGAAATCTTTTTAGATTATCAATGAATATTTATAGTTGAATTTATCTTTTTTGTAACCCTATATTAAAAATGATTTAGTTATTAAACTTTGATTTTAACTATTTTAACCCTTCTTTATGTAGATTGATAATAAATGTTCTAATCTAATCCAAGTGGGCCTAAATGGTAATATTTTATTCCTAAGGTTATTTTTGGTCGAATTAAACTTATCCAATAGAATTAGGACATGTGTTAGGGTAATAATAATAACACTTTTACCCTTAATTACCCTATTTACTTTTAACCATGGTAAAAAAAGTAAAAATTTACAATTCACCAAAAATTATTTTCATCTCATTGAACCACATTTTAGTCCTTAATATTAACTGTGTCTCTCAGATTTTTGAAATTCCACTCACAGAAGCGGTAAAATTATGTTTTATGAAAAAATTCAGTTTTTTAACTACCACTTAGTGGTTTCACTATTCATCAAAAAATGAAAGTTTCCAGAAAAATACCAAAAATTTGGCCTAAGCAATATTTGATATTATGAATTCAAAAATGATTTTTATTTTACCAAATTAAAAACATATCAGTTAAATTAACTAATTTAAAAATTAATTCCCATCATCAAAACAAATAGCATGTTTGTAAGAGATAATAATTATTAAAAGATTGACACTTGTTTATGTCTGGTTTAAATGTGAAATAACATACAATGAACAAAATTGTATTAAATTGTAAATATATATTCTAAATATACTTTAAAACCCCTCAAATTAATAATTTATCACTATTAATTATTTCGATTAAAAAAGTTTTTTAAATTAAGATTTAATAATTTTCACTATTCATCAGAATATGAAAGTTATCCGAAAAGTACCAAAATTTTACCCTAAGATAATTTCGAAATTCCGAATCCAAAAATGAAGTCCATTTTAAAAAATAAAATTTAAAAAATTTCAAAAAGTGGTTATTACTATTCATAACGGCTAGTTTTAATAATATTTTAATAGCATATCGTTGTTTAGTGAAACTCGGTATCGCGTACGACGCAAGCTATCGAGGAAGGTCGTTGTTGCGTGTAAAGTAATCCAAGGTAGTGTTGTGTGTAGTGAAAGATTACTTTGATGATTTATATAACATAAAATAAAAATATTTCTCATAAAAGTCTCGGGTGTTACATTATACCCCCCTTAAAATGAATTTCGCCCTCGAAATTCGTCACTTTGTAACAAAAAGATGTGGATACATCTCCCTCATCATATCCTAAAGATCCCATGTAGCTTTTGCTAATTGGTGGTTCCTCCATAAAACTTTCACCAAGCGAGTGGTCTTGTTCCGTAGGACTTTTTCACTACGACCTAGAATCTCTATCGGTTGTTCTTCATAAGAAAGATCTTTCTCCAGCGGTACAACTTCTGAGATGAGTACATGTGAAGGATAAAGTATGTAATTTCTGAGGATAGATACATGGAACATATCGTGAACTTGAGAGAGATTCAGTGGAAGCGCCAATCGGTAATCTACCTTTAAAAAACGATCCAGTATTTCGAAATGACCGATATATCTAGGGCTCAACTTCCCCTTCTTTCCAAATCTCATGACCCTCTTCCAGGGAGATATTTGTAAGAACACATTATCACCCACTTCAAACTCTAGGTCTTTTTTTCGGTTGTCGGCATAAATTTTCTATCGACTCTGAGCTGCTCTTATGTGTTGTTGAATAGATCGGACCTTTTCTGCCATCTCATCAACAAGATTAGGTCCTAAAATATTTCTTTCCCCAACTTCATCCCAGCAAGTTGGAGTCCTGCATTTCTTTCCATAGAGAGCTTCATAAGGAGCCATCTGAATACTGGAGTGAAAGCTATTATTATAAGAAAATTCCACCAAAGGTAGGTGTTGATCCCAACCACCTTTGAAATCCATAGAGAAAGCTCTCAATATATCTTCTAGAGTTTGAATTGTTCTCTTAGACTGGCCGTCTGTCTGAGGATGATAAGTAGTGATGAAACTCAACTCTGTATCCAGAGTATGCTGAAGACTTCGCTAGAACTTCGAGGTAAATCTCGGATCCCGATCAGATATAATAGAAAGTGGTACTCCATGCAATCTTACCACTTCATTTACATATATCCTGGCAAGTTGATCCAGAGAGAAATCCTCTCTAATAGCAATGATGTGTGCAGACTTTGTAAGATGATTAACTATGACCCAGATAGCATTATTGCCTTTGTATGTTTTAGGAATTCCTATGACAAAGTCCATAGTGATGTTTTCCCATTTCCATTCGGGTATGGGTAATGGTTGTAACATCCCCTTAGACTTCTGTCTCTCATCTTTAACTTGCTGACAAACCAGACATCGAGAGACATATTCAGCAACATATCTTTTCATGCCACCCCACCAGAAGTACTCTTTCGGGTCCCTATACATCTTCGTGCTTCCAGGATGAATAGAGAATGAAGAACTGTGAGCCTCATCCTGCATCTCCTTCTTTAATTATGGGATTGGAGGAACACAAACCCGATTTCTGATCATTATTATCCCATCACAATCAAGGTTGAATTCAGGAATATTTCTCACCTTCTTTTGTAACTCTACATCTTCTTTCTGTGCCTCTTTAATCTTCACATGTATAGATGGTTGATCATTCATTTGAGAAAGATACGATTTTCCCCCTTCCCTTAAAATTCCAAGATCCATCCTTTGTAAGTCCATAAATATTGGATCTTTTGTGATCCTCATCATGGATAAGCTAGCATGATCTTGTCGACTTAATGCATCTTCCACCTGGTTTGCTTTCCCAGGGTGGTAATGAATTGAACAGTCGTAATCCTTAATCAGTTCCAACCATATTCTTTGGCACATATTCATCTCATTTTGTGTGAAAATATACTTTAAACTTTTATGATTAGTATAAATGTCACACCTTTATCCATATAGATAATGCCTCCAAATATTTAATGCAAAGATTACCACAGCTAACTCCAAATTATGTGTTGGGTAATTTTTCTCATGGATTTTCAACTGTCGTGAGGCATAAGCTATCACCATATCATTTTGCATAAGAACACACCCCAGTCCCTTCTTGGATGCATCACTGTAGATCACAAACCTTTCTCCACTACAAGGCAGTGTGAGCATAGGTGCACTGGATAACCTTATTTTCAACTCCTTGAAATTCTCTTCACATTCCTCCGTCCAAACAAACTTAACTCCTTTCTGAGTCAACCTGGTGAGTGGATTAGATAATCGTGAAAAATCATTCACAAAACTTCGATAATATCCACCCAAACCAACAAAACTTCGGATCTCAGTTACTGTTGTTGGTCTCGACCATCTTTCGATAACCTCTGTTTTTGCTGGATCCACAGATATCCCCTCTTTTGAGATTATGTGACCAAAAAATGAAACTTTTTGAAGCCAAAATTCACACTTGGTAAATTTGGAATAAAACTTCTCCTTTCTCAGGGTCTTCAATATAATTCTCAAGTGATCTTCATGTTCTTCCATGCTCTTTGAATAGACAAGAATATCATCTATAAAGACTACCAAAAATTGATCAAGATAGTCTCTAAATACTATATTCATCAAATCCATGAAGATAGCATGGGCATTAGTAAGACCAAATGGCATCACTATAAATTCATAGTGTCCATACCTTGTACGGAAATCCGTCTTTGGTATATCCTCCCTTTTGACCATTAATTGATGATACCCTGAACAAAGATCAATCTTGGAAAAGTATTGAGCTCCACGTATTTGGTCAAATAAGTCATCAATGCATGGGAGAGGATATTTGTTCTTGATAGTGATCTTGTTAAGTTCTCGATAATCAATGTAGAGTCCCATTAATCTATCTTTCTTCTTAACAAATAGAACAGGTTCTCCCCAAGGTGATGCACTAGGGCGTATGAATCCCTTATCAAGATTCTCTTGGAGTTGCTTCTTCAATTCCTATAACTCAACTGGGGACATTCTATAAGGTTTCATTGAAAATGGAAAAGCACCAGGTATGAGTTCTATTGAAAACTCAACTTCACGATTTGGTGGAAGACCGGGAAATTCCTCTGGAAAGACATCATCAAACCCCCTTACAATGGGCATATTCTTAATTGTGAGTTTCTCACCAACCATTTGAGATAAATAACCTTCATTCAGTGGAATCAAGACCCATAAGATGGAAGAAATTTCCACTGGAAGGTTATGTTCATCCTTGAATCGATAGACGATCATAGATTGATCTGGAATATGAAATGTGACTTCCCTTCTTTAGAAATTGATATGATCTCCATATAGAGAAAGCCAATACATGCCAAGAATAAAATCAAATTCTACTATAGGAAGGATCACATGATTTGCAGGAAGTACTTTCCCACAAACTTCAATCGGGGAAGAATTATAAACTTTTTATGCGACTGTTGTGCCATTAGGCGTTGTCACAGCTAACTCAACATATAATTGTTGAGGTAATATAGTGATACTATTAGAAAATTCTTCAGAAATAAAAGAGTGGGTGGATCCAGAATCAAATAAAACATTTTCTACTTTTGAGTGGATGGTAAGTGTACCTTTCACCACATCGTTATCATACTCCACATCGCTGATAGAAATTGCATGTGACTTTCCTTTGACATTAGCCTTAAGAGTTTGTTGATGTCAACCATCATCATCAACCCTTGGATTTGGGCATTGATTGTCATAAGGCCCCATCTCCTTGCACTTGAAACATTGAAGTGTATTTGGTTCATTTTGTGTGTCCCTTCCTTTGTTTGAATCATTAGACATCTTCTTCCCATCATTGCGGCATTCAAATGCCAGATGACCTTCCTTTCCAAATTTGAAACATTTACTTGTCCCTTTAAGACAACTCCCTCCATGTTTCTTTCCAAAATTTGAGCATAAGGGAAAGCTCATCTTCTTTTCAGTGCATTCTTTAGATTTTCCTTTGAATTCCATTTTCCTCTTCTTATCAAACCCATATGACTGATGGGTTACTCCAATCTTCATCTCAACTTTGAGATCACATCGAACAATTTCCTCGTAGCTATTGAATTCCCATATGGATAAGGCCCTTTGAAGACTTGGTTTTAAGCCACTAAAGAATCAATCGATCTTACTCTCAGGTTGGATAATAATACCAGCGGTGTACCTTGCAAGTCTTGTAAAATTTTCGTTATAGGTACCAACAGATTTATCATCCTTTTTCTTCAGTTCAAGAAACTATTTCTCCATCTTTGTTCGGAGAATACGAGGGAAGTACTTATTGAAAAATAAGTTCTTGAACTCGTCTCATTCCATGGACTCAATTTCATCCCTTTGCCTCGTATTCTTAATAATATTCCACCATTGATCAACATCTCCTTCCAAATGATACACTGCTAGGATGACTTTATCATGTTCAGAACATTGAAGAACTGAAAATATCTTTTCAGTAGTACTAATCCATTGTTCAGAAACTAATGGATCAGTAGACCCGCTGAAAGAAGGTGGACGCTGCCTCATGAAGGATTCAACAGAATGTTGATCCTTCCTTTGCTCGTTTGGAAGTCATGCATGATTCATAGCTTGAGAAAGTGTTCAGAGAATGGATAAAAGATTTTTCATTCCAGCTCCCATAACGTTTGGTTTCTCAGGGGGGACAATCATTGCATTGCCCGTCGCATTCCGCATTAACACGGTTCCTTCGGGTTCCAGCCATTGACTAAAACCAAGAAGAATAGTGTGAGAAACACTAATTATAATAGGAAAACCACATAATCAAGAATAAAATTTCACACTTAAGGTATTATCCTAGGTTATTCATGGTCATTTCTAAAACACTAAGATTGTGTTCTATTCTTAGAATTATCCTTAGGGTTCTTACTAAGTCTTTCACATCCTAGTTTCCAAAGGTTGACAATACCTTTCTTCTGATACCAATTATAACGACCCATACTTTGCATACATTGTTATTACTTCAAAATTGAAGCATACTTATTACAACTTATAACAAAACCATGAAAGGACCGTATAGGTATAGTGTCTTTAGAAACTGGGAAAAACATAAACAACTGGTTCATAAAGTGTCTACATTGTCTCCCATTTATTTCATCATATCTATAGTCCCTTTTGGAATATCTTACTTAATAACCTTCTTCATGACCTGGGTAAATAAAAGATACAAAAGGGTAATCTCAAATGCTCAGTAAGGGTTAAAAAAAAATATCAATCAGATCATATTCATAAGAACATAACATTTTGGAAAACTTAACCTGCAAAAGAGAGCATAATTTCATAACATGGGATAATTCATAGTAGTGAAATGAAAGCCCAATAATCATAAATTAAAACATGAAACTTTGTGGCATACACACATAATCATAGAGAATCATTTCTTATTAGTCAAGACTCATTTCCAAGACTATCTTAGTGGAAAAAGCCCATTTCGGAACCGAGTTCACTCCTCGTTTCAGTCATGTTTCACTGAACCGGTTTAACCTGCCGTTCCAGCCATGTCTATATCATGTGATATAAAATATTTACCCAATGCATTGGAGGGAGATATAGGTACCACCCATATCATAATGATACCATTCTTATGTGTGCCACAAAATCATAAACCATACATCATAGCATAACCCATGTAATAAAAATGGGATTCTTAAACATCATGAAATCATAAAACAATTCATATAAGATAAAGGAATTCATAAAAATAATTCCATCACAACATAATCAAATCAATGTAATAATAGGGATAGAAACATAAACCTATATTATCTTAGATGGAAAATAATTTTGATAAAATACTTGAACTCCATTCTTGAGGAAAATATCCTTTCTACTTCAAAAACATTTTCCTTTCTTAACATGTCATACAATTTTAAACTAGAAGAAGTTGATTAAAAATAAACTTGAAAAATTGTAAAGGAAGCTTCTTGGAAATAATGTTTTAAAAATACATTCATGCCGTATAAGTTAAAAAAACATTATTTGCATACTTTTGTTGGAAAAGTCAAAAAGTGCCTCGTACGAAAAACGAAAAAAGATTCTTTTTATATCTTTTACTAAAAACTCACCGAAGGGTAAAATTGGATTTAAAAAATTGTAGGTGGATGGAAACAATATTACATATTAAGGAAACATGGATGTGGATGATAAAATACACACCAATAATTACCAAAGTATAAACAATCTCAGATAAAATGAGATTGTGATATTTTCCCTTACCTTAGGTCTGATTTGCTTCGTAAGTGTCTGAACCTCCTCTTCTTTGAAGCGCCTCTTTGAGACCTCCTCTTAGGGCACTAAAATTGGTCTTTTTAGAATACCAGGACCTATAGGATGTTTCTAGGGAAGTGGAGAGGATATATTGGCAAGGTTTGGCCAAGCTTTAAGGCTCAAAGTGGTGTGAGGAAGAGAGGGAGGAGGTGCCCTTTTATAAGGGAGGAGAGGGGCACCTTTGGAATAACTAAAAATAATATTTTATTATAAAGTCAAATTCGGTTTTTAATATCTCCAAATTGATATATTTAGAATCTAAGGTGGGTTTGGGTCGAAATGCTATCATACAATAGAATTTAGACAAGTTTAGGTCATTATATTAACCTTATCTTTTAGTTTTAACTCTTAGTTAATTAGATTGACATTTACCATGTCACTTTGTATTTTTATATTATATAGTTAATAAACTTACCATATACATCCAAGCGACCCCCAAGTAGTCCATTAATGATACACCAATAATGATATAAGTATCTTGGCCGAACCTTAGATTTTTAGGAATATAATAACAATTAATAATATAATATTTGTTTTAAAAACAATTTTATGTCAATTTTGACACTATTTGGAAATTGATTTTAGTGAAAATTATTAGAGAATTATTTGTTCGAAAAAATTAATTAAATCAATATTAACATCTAATATTAATATAGAAAATTATTGGAATTCATTAAATGTCTCAGATTACATTTATTTGAGTATTTATAACATCAATTATGTCAATATTTCATTAATAAGATAATTACTACATCATCATTGTATCATATATAAATTAAATTATTTTAAGTCTAAAAATTTCAAATAAAATACCATTATGTTGGAAATCGTTTTAGATTTCTAATTAATATTTATAGTCCAATTTTTCTTATGTGTAACCCTATATTAAAAATGATTTAGTTATTAAACGTTGATTTTAACTATTTTAACCCTTCATTAAGTAAATCGATAATAAATGACCTAATCTAATCCAATTGGGCCTAAATGGTAATATTTTATTCCTAAGGTTTTTTTGGTCGAATTACACTTATCCAATAGAATTGGGACATGTGTTAGGGTAATAATAATAATACTTTTACCCTTAATTACCCTATTTATTTTTAACCGTGGTAAAAAAAGTAAAAGTTACTATTCACCAAAAAATATTTTCATCTCATTGAACCGCATTTTAGTCCTTGATATTAACAGTGTCTCTAGGATTTTAGAAATTCCACTCACAGAAGCGGTAAAATTAAGTTTTATGAAAAAAATTAGTTTTTTAACTACCACTTAGTGGTTTCACTATTTAACAAAAAATGAATGTTTTCAGAAAAATACCAAAACATAGGCCTAAGTTATATTTGAAATTATGAATTCAAAAATGATGTTTATTTTACAAAATTTAAAGCATATTTGTTACATTAACTAATTTAAAAATTAATTCCCGTCATCAAAACAAATAGCGTGTTTTTAAGAGATAATAACTATCAAAAGATTGACACTTGTTTATGTCTGGTTTAAATATGAAATTACATCCAATAAACAACATTGTATTAAATTGTAAAAATATATTCTAAATATACTTTAAAACCACTCAAATTAATAATTTATCACTATTAATTATTTCGATTAAAAATTTTGTTTTTTATTAAAATTTAATAATTTTCACTATTCATCTGAATATGAAAGTTATCCGAAAAGTACCAAAATTTCACCCTAAGCTAATTTTGATATTCCGAATCCAAAAACAAAGTCCATTTTGAAAAATAAAATTTTCAAAATTTCAAAAAGTGGTTATTACTATTCATAACGGCTAGTTTTAATAATATTTTAATAGCATATCGTTGTTTAGTGAAACTCGGTATTGCGTACGATGCAAGCTATCGAGGAAGGCCACGGTTGCATGTAAAGAAAGCCAAGCTAGTGTTGTGTGTAGTGAAATATTCCTTTGATGATTTATATAACATAAAAAAAAATATTTCTCATAAAATTCACGGGTGTTACAAGTAATAGGATTTATAAGGAGATGTGTCAAGGTGGAGAAATGAAACTAGAGAAGATTAGTGGTTCTTCAGCTCCAACTCTCGGAGGTGTTCCTCCTCGATGTTTCTAGTGTGGTCAAAGGGTCCATATCTTATTTTTATGCATTACACCACCCATTTATTTTCAAATTTGTGTTAATATGGGTATGCTCCAACATTTATACATGATAGTATCATAGAGATGATAAAATAGGGAAGCTAGGAAGACACATACATTGAGTGTTTGGTTAGAGGGGCCCTAGAATGATAGTCAGACTACCACAAGAAGTTCTAGCCATGGAGTAGTCCAACAATATCATAAATAGTTGTGGAATACATAGGAATCGATAGCATATGTGGTACTAGGATAATGGGGACAAGTTCATATATAATATGCAAGAATTGTTTTGTGATGGAGCAGGTTATATCTTATACTGGAGAGGACCGTTCAACGATAAGAGGTATAGTTCTGATTATGATTAACTTTATACTACCTTATTTCATATGGGATTTTCTCATTATTATATATCTTATCAAGTAATTTATGATTTAGAGTTGATAGTTATGTTTTCCCTAGGATTTGTATCCCTTGAACTCATCTTTTAAAGAGATTGAATCAAATACATTGATTACTAGAGATTCGAATAGTCATAGTCAGTTACAAATATTAATGCAATGCTCTTAATCTCAAATGAAAACTTTCAATGTTTTCTTCATAATGGATTTTTTGATGAGTTTTCATGATCACATCGAATACTGCAACATGTATGTGTCATTTAACACTAATTAGGTAAATAAGTTTTTTTTTAATGGGTATTGGAATATAGTAGTAGGAATAATGTGATCATAACTCATTAAGATTAAGAACATTTTGGTGCATGTGGGAGGAATAGATCTTAAAAATATGTAGTGAATATTCAATCAGATCTAACTTTTGTGGTACATTATTACCAAAACAAGTTTCAAGAGGAATTATCTAGAATTCCACCTGAAAGTTTAATTGAGTTTAAGTTTAACCTTATTTTAGGTGCGGAGATAATATCAATTCCCCCGTATCGAATATAATTATCCGAGATAATGGAGTTAAAAGTTTAGCTTCTGTATTTTGAATTTTAGGGGTTTATTCAGCTGTGCACTTCACCAATTAGTGAATCTCACCTCTTTTCCAGTAATGTGTATGGTAGTATTCAATTGTGTGAGGATTACTAGAATATTAATCATGTCATGGTGAATAATAAGTCTCTACTGCTAAGAATTGATGATATATTTGATCAGTTTAGAGGATCCCTTTGGTTCTCCATGAATTACATGTGATTAAGATACCATCAACATTAATTTAAGACAAAGTATGTGCATGAATAAAAATTCATAAGTATGATTGAATTATTCATGTATCTCATCATTTAATTTGAGTTAATGAATAGATTGTTGGTGTTCATGGATCTCATAAACTAGATTTTTAATTCCTATCTATACACTATTTTTAGGATTTGTTGATTATGATATCATGAAATATTCTGAAACCCCGGTATTACATGAAACAAATTAGAGATTATGATGATTAGCCAACGAGTGAATTATCTTTATGAAATGTTATCAAATTTTCTTTTTTGGATCCATGAAGTATGTTTTCTCAGGAATTTCATATATGAAGTATGAATAATAATCGATCTAATGAATGAAGATATAGTGAATTCATATGTGTGGAAAAAAATCGTGTTTGAGATTTGATTATTTCTTGGGTTTCTTAGATATTATAGGTGGTTCATTCAATAATTCTCACATTCATAATCCCCCATGAATGAGGTGACCAAGAATGAAATCATGTTTGAGTGGAAAAATTGTGTAAAGTTTTTTTTCCAAAAATTGAATAAGGGGGTGACATTTTCTCTAATTGTAAGTCTCTAAAATATTAATATTGGATATATAGTCGATTTTGATGATTTCAGATTCATCATGAGGGATTTCTTCATTTAGGTTGATTGAATGCTTATTAATGGGACTTATCATATATGAATCCATGAATAGTTCTACCCTACTAATGGGCTAAATTCAGTTTATGTGCTTCATGCCGTGAAGGGTTGAAATTATTATCTCTTATGTCAGATATTTTTCATTTAAAATGGTCATAAACGATGATGATATATTTTCTCCCAAATAGAATAAATCCTATGATATATTAATTATTTAGAATACTTTTGGATATTAATTTTGAGTTGGATTATACCCTGGGAAAAAGAAATTGTGTTGAAGTTCTCTTAGTAAGATGATGTAGTAATTGTAAACACAACATCAGAACATGAGTGAAATATGAATATATTGAAATGGTATTAGAAATTTGTTAAATATGATGATAAAGGGGTGAAAACCTATTCTACCTAGGTCATAACTTCCTCAAGAGTGGATTGAGAAAATTTCATACAAAAATCAGATCCATACAATTAGGTGATGTAGGAATGACTAGTGGGAGCTGCCCACATTCTAGAATGATCCTTAGATTAGAATGATATACTCCATGTGCATGGGAGGGTTATTTTCCCCACATTTTTAAGGGGAGTGTTGATTAGATACTCCCATGCCAAATACTAGAAAGTAAATCTAGGATCAACCCAGATGTATCATGACATGATATGTAACTTCTGGAGGGAACGCATAAATAATGACATTTCAAGGTTCATCACACACTGTCTCACCTTCAGAGGGAAAGAAGAAAACACAATGATCATGTGGGTTTTTGAAGACAATTTTATTTCCTATTTGCAGTTGGGTTAAAGTGATAATGGAAATCATCCTGGGACAACCCAAGACTCCAAGGATTCTAGATACAATGTCGGTAGTCATTGAAAAACTATCAAATATTGCACACTACTTGTGTATTCAAGAAATGAAATACTTGGATTAGTTTGGCAGGAAATATGTATGACAAATAGTATTAATTCATGATATTTTAACAAGTATCATATCATATTAGAATTTGATTTTGACATCCTGGTATTGGAATGGTCTAAAGGAGGTATATGGATCACAATTGTGACTGAGGACAATATACCAACTACAGATAGATAGATAGTCTAAGAGGAAAATTCTGATTCTAGAAGACATGATTAGATCCTGTGTACCAGAATTTGATGGGTCATGGTATGACCATATATACATAGTAGTGTTTTCTTATAATAAAAATTTCTAGTATTATATTTATATGGATCTATTTTAGGAACTTCATGGTTGACCATGTTGTTCACTTCTATGTTGGCTTTGGATGGTAAATTATATAGTGATTGATCTAAGACTTGTATAAGAGACATCAGAATGGCTATAGTTTAATGGGAATCAGTTGTTTACTAGTAAGAGTATGCAATATCATATGATGATAGAAGGTGATGACCATTATATTTCATCAAGGGTTGCTAAGTATTCTTGATAATTGAACCTCAGTTGATGAATCAGAAGTTATGGAGATATTTTTATGCTTGTACTATGGTTTATGGGATCATTTGAGAACATAGAACATATTTTTATAGTAACCTATAAGTTGAATAATACTCCATGAAATCAATGCATGCATAATGTATTACATGTGTCAAAAAACCAAAAGTATGATCTAGGTATGTTGAATGTGACTAATTTAAAATATATTGATTTGGAGTTATATAGTTTGCTTGTGGAACACCAAGTGTGAATTTTTTTGGAGGAAAATGGTGTTTTGGGGGAACATGGTTCCTATTTTCAACTGTTATGGTAGCATGGATGTATCCAATAATATTCTTGGTAGAAGTAATTAGATGTAAGGGTTTAGTATCCTAATTTTTTTGATTAGTACTCCAATATATGCTTCTTGAGGAAAAGAATTCATTTAGTGGGGTAGTTTGTAATGAACCTAAAATTAATAAGGCATGTTACATTTCCTTCCTTATTCATATTATACTTATTGTATTTGAGAGATAGTTGGTTGGGGTTTTCACTTATGGTGTTTCTAGGTAGTTTACGTATATTTTTTAAGTAGTTTAAGGGTCTCATAGTTTGATCACTATTAGGGGAAATCATATGGACTCACTAGGAAACCATGTGAGTATTGACCTTAAAGATAGTGAAATTCACAAATTTAGTGTAGTATTTAACAAAACAAAAGGAATGCTTGTGTGAATTGACAATGATCTAGATATTTGGTTCTACATAGTTGGCGCATGGTTTGGTAAATCGTGTGTCCAAACTATTCATGCAGGAATAATTAGTCAAAAATTTCAATTTTAAGATAAAACCTCCCTGAATCCCCTAAATTTCATCCTACTATTAGAGATTTAAAACCAAAAAAACACACTTGGCTTATTTAGGAATTTATTTTATCTTGAATAAATTTCAATTATATCATTCCTCATAGGATATTGAAAGTGAAGCTATGTATCTGTTTCATTATTCTTCTCCATTTTCTTATCTTTTTCTCTAAAAATGAACCCTAAAAGGATATGCCTTATATATATCTATGGTTTATATCATGATGTGATTAGTTATCTTACATTATTAGTGGAGAGAAACTCATATCTGCTTTATTTTTTCCTCAATTCCTTTGGATGATTCTATATCCTTTAATTGTGATTGTCTCTATTGGGTAAACCTATGTATATCATAACCGTTGATGATTTAATCTCTTTGGATCATCATTCTACAATCCTTGTTGATGATTTTTTTCCTAATTACCAGGATTTGGTTCATTGGTCATGATTCAGGTGGTTGTTTCTAGAAATTGGCTCTGTAATGCTTGGAATTGTAATTTCTTAACATATTTCATGTTTTGTATAATGATATACGGTTGATTGGATTGTGGGTGAGTGTATCGCCGTGTGATAACACTACTTTATGATTGATTAGAATTTGGGTATGTGTGTGTCTCTGAATGAAATTTTCATGTTGTAATTTTTTTCCTATTTCATTGTGTAATCCACTATCAGTGAGATGGTGGAGGCATGATCACTGCCACTATGTGATCCACTTTCAACCAGAATATAGCAGTTTGATCCCTAGAACAATGTGGTCCACCATTAGTCAAATAATAATTGTTAGATCCTTAAAAATATGTTATCCAGTATCATTAATATGGATGTGGTGAGATCCTTGACATTGATGATACATTATAGAGGTTATCCATCAAAATATTATTATTTTGTGGAATGAATATTGCAACTATGTTCTGGTTATGTGATGGATTTCAATGAATTTCCTATGAGTATGGTTACAAAGAGGCGGGATTGGTTGTATGATTATTTATTCTTTTACTATTGTAATTTTATAAACCTAGATATTTTATTTTTTTTAATCCAAATTATATGTGTTGTGGGAGTGGTTGAGGAAGGTATGGCTGGTTCGAGGTGAATGCGAGCAAAAAAGGAAAAAAATTCCACTTAAGGGACTAGATTCCTGATGTTTCGCACCTTTAAGAGTGGATATAGCTCTTTTAATTCCAAATAATCATGGAATTATTATGTTAATCTCTATATGGATTAAGTTTAATTTTTAGATTCTTGTTTCATGGAAGTCCTTAGTAGCATGGACCAATGATGGTAACCTCTGCGCAATTTCACTCAAGCTCTCAAAGACATGAAAATTCTTGAACCTCAAAAGGTTTCATTAAAGCCTCTGTATTTCATAAACCTAACTCCCTTGCATCCCCTAGGACAATAAACACCCCCTATTTCTATCATTAAAGGGGATTTTTCCTTTACACATCCTATAAAATCACCTAATTCAATATACTTATAAGATTTGGGAGTGAGAGAGAAGATGGATTTATAAAGCTGGTCATCATTCATGAAACTACCTCCAATTGGTTTTTGAGAACCAAAACCCTTGGTATAGATGCCTTTAATGAAGGATAATGGCCTCTAAATAAGAATAAATACATTTTATGATCTTGGGGTTTTGTGAGAATAATATCCTTCACAAAACCAACCCCATGGGAACTAAGACGGTTCCCTGAGGTAGGTTCACCCTGTATCAAAAAACATAATGCTTCTTGAGACCCCTAACCTCTATGAGACCCATAGACTTAATGAGGACAGAAAACAGCCAAAACCCCAAACACTAATTAAACTCATACTCTATTCCAATCCATTTTTCTTCCTTTCAGCTGATCGCCTTTCATGAAAAGTTGAGTGTCCGGGTCACTTGTGATCATCCAAAACCGATTCAACTGAACCAAAAATCACCATGTGATTGGTACCACATACACTTGTGTCCACCCTTATTTATCTGAGTTTTCATAGGACTTAATCCTACCCACTCCTCTTAAGAATAAGTACCCTAATTATTATGTCTCCAAATAATAGGTACACTAACTTCGAGCCTCCTGATTTCCACTCTACCACAATAGTGGTTATTCCAGGTTCCACCCAAAGGCGCATGAGTGTTGGACACATAATAGATATAGGTTTCATTATCCTAGGAAATGTCTTACCTATCTTGTTAGAGATTCCTAATGGTTAATATTCGTCTCCCTTTGACATGGTCCCCTTCAGGGTATATTCCTTATCCACATCTGAGTTGAAAGATGTAAAACATACTAGTTACATATCCTCGGCATATGATGCTAATATACACAAAAATGTATTCATCACATCATGTATACCTGTATCCTCAGACCATGTCATCAAAACATGTTACCCATGTATGATAATCATATGATTCCTCCCTCTTCCCAACTTTTTAGTTATCCTCTTTAATTGGGCATCTTCCTGGCATAATCCCCACACCATCCCTCGTTGATGCTCCTTCCATGATATGAGTATCCATAAAACACGATGTTAAATTTCATGGACTATTCATGTCACAAGACCTTAAATTTTGGAATCCTAATATGTTCATTTTTATCCCTATTTCTTAAATAGGGTTCGAAGGATGCCTCCCTGAGGTTAATTCTTGATAAAATTCAAGTGTGAAATTATCTGCCTTGGCGGGGGACACTCCATCATTAAAGTCTGAAATAATTCCCCTTGGAGGGACACACTCCACCATTCAAGTGTGAAATCATCCCTCTTTAGGGATACACCCACCATCCCAGTATGATATTATCTCCCTTGGGGGGACACACAGTCTTATTAATGAGTGAAATAATCCCCCTTGTAGGGACACACATCATCATTTAAGTGTAAAATCATCCCCCTTTTGGGGACACAGTCCACCATAATAATGTGAATATATCCCCCTTGAGAGAAACACTCCATCATATTGTGGTAAAATATTCCCCCATGCGGAAACACTCTATCATATATCCCCACATGACATTAATCCCATGACCCAATTTTAAATATGTTAAATAGTTGCATATCCTATCCTCAAAAGATGTTAAATATGTGCCTATTATGTCTCTAGACGAATTTACCCTAGTGACCTAATCTATCTGCATAAGTCATTAAACTTATGACCTAATATACCTCCAGAATATGTTAAACTTGTGACTTGGTCTAGAATCCCTACCCCATTCAATATACATGGGATACCTAAGATGAAAATCGTTGAAAGACGTAAGACCCTATCATTAATTACCTCGTGAAGGATAAAGAATACCTTGGGTTCTTCCCCTAAGATTTATCACACATGAGACACCCCTCTAAAAGAGGAAGAATTAACAAGTTCCAAACCTACCAAAAATCCATACATTCCCACACCTTCCCAATTCTACTACCGACCCTGAACAAAGGTTTATTCCCTATTGAGATAGAAGTTTCATAATTAAATGACATCCACCACGATATGGATCCAAGAATGAGTTTCATGAACATGAATTAAATATATGAGGGATATGACCATGTTCTCGTGACACGTCAAATTGATTATGATTTAAATATTGATTTATAGTCTAGGGTAGACCCTAGGTCGTCTCTCAAGGAGCGTTGGTGGCTTATAGTATGTATTTTTAATAAAGATTACTAAAAGAGTGGGTGATTTTGAAAAACGTTTTAAGAAAATAACGTTATTAAATAGTTTAGTAGTTGATAGAATAAGGTAGAGGATTAAGAATAATGTGATAAGGAGGTCACTTCAAATTCACTACACATCTTGGATAGTTCATTGTTCTGAAAATTTCACATGGTGTTGTTTAATTTTTTGGTTGAGAGTTGTCAAGATATTGATTCCCCTCTTGCCTCTCTAAAAGTTTCACAAAGTACCAACCCTTAACACAACAATCTTATTGTAAAGGTTTGGAATTAATGAATAGATTAAAGGATAAAAAATCATACTAATATCTTTTTTATGTGTGAGAGAAATAGGATCCTTGTGTTTCCCAATCGGAACAACTCATGTTTTCCACTTGAAATTTCAACCTAATCGGTGGTGAAATGAAAAACGGTTCAATAAATTAAACCCATGAAATGAACATAGAAGAGAAGCATGATTAGATAGAACATAAGTGAAATAATCCACACACAAATTACACAAAACTAGTAGAGTATCAAGTGCCAGAACTCCCTCCCAAGTATGTGTAGCTCCCTCGAAATGATCATCCACCATTTAGCTCGCCATCGAGAGGAGGAGAAGGCTCAGGAGAAACTCCTTCTTCATTGATGATCCCCTTCTGATGATAGGTTCCTCTATAATGTAATGTATGAGGAGATAACTCCTTTGGGTCTCAAAAATACTAGAGCTTTTCCTCCTTATCGAACTTGAAAATGAGGAGCCCAACGTGCCATTTTATAGGAAAATGGGAAGGTGGGTTTGAGTTCACAGAATTATTAAAACCACTTGGAAGAAGTGTTTCAACCTCAAAAAAGACTTATATAGATTTGGAGAAAATAAAAAAGTTGTATCCCACACTCTTGGTTGTCTCCACTAAATGTTTGGCACAATTTTGACACCTAAGAATGAGATATGGATAGATCACAACACACCACTTTTGAATCCATGCAGATTTGGTGTGCTGGACAGATCAGGTCGCCAAGGCCATCAGATGGCCGAATAAGTATTGGGTGTCTTCATATGAAATGTACCCAATACGTTTTTTACTAATGCAAAAACATTCATCCCAATGTGATGCATGGTCTAGTAGCACTATGCAGATTAATCCACTGGTGTGCTTGGATCCTGCACAGTTTGGCCCATTTTTCTTGGACATTATCGTGGGCCCTCCAAATCACCTTCACCTTCAATGAAATTTTCAAGACAGGTAACATTGGACTTTTTAATAATGATAAAAACAAAATAAATGATTCAATCGTGGAATTCAGTTTGTTGTTATTTTTGGAATTTACAGTACAAATTCAGTTTAATACAGTGGTGTAAGGATGAAAATGACACAGTGAATCGTGGTACGATCACACCCCCACACCTAAAAATTTTTACTCCTAGGAAAATTCACATATACAAATAAAATGATGCACACATATATATATATATATATTCCCAACAACATTAATATTTAACATTTGAGGAAATTTAATTCACTAATGTAATGTGATCAATGCACGAACCACACTAAGGAGTTCTTCATAGTGAAAATGGGAAAAGATTTTTCCTAAATCATATCACAATAAAATTAAAATAGATTCATGACACCAACATGAGAAAGGAATTAAAAAGTCAACACTTACACTAACTCTCCATGTGTGTGTGTAAAAACCATTCTATGCTATTCTTTCCACATTTTATCAAATATATATATGTTATTTTAACATTATTCTTTTTTAAATGATTTTTCACCAAACCAGTCCTACATCCTTTGCAATCATATTTCAATACCCACTCACATAAGCATTCCCAGAAGTCAAAACATAAGCTCTTGACCTAGATATTCCCATATGTTTCACTTTTAATCACTCCATTCATTTATTATATTCTTTTTGAAGTTTCATTTGGAAAAAATATCACACTCATCTATCAACCCTTATTTTATCTCCTCACGAAACTAATTGAAATAGTTATAACAAGATCAAAGGTTGAGGAGGAGTGGTTTTTGACCTGCCCAAGACACATTTTTTTGAGGGCGTACAACAGTCGAACATTAGGTACACATCCATAGGTCAATCTGGAACATTAATGAAACAGATCAGATAAGGAACGAATGTATGAAAATATCATTTAAAGATGAAAAATATTATCCTAACATATATTCACCTTATATTAAGTAAGAAATATTCATACTTTGTGGTTTGGTGTAAAAATTAATGGAGATATTAGTGACACAGTTTTCCCAAAACTACTCACACAATGAGAATCAACCATCTCAAATGTTTCACAGTGATACAACCATTTATATCATTGACAGAAAACCAATTCACTTAAAATCACTCCATAATGTTAACTTCATACAAAAAATCTTTTTTACCATTCTTTATGGTATTTTTAATTTCCCCTCGATGGGGGAAAAATTAAAATACCATAAATAAGGAAAAAAGGAATAAAGAAGAAAGAGAAAGAGAGAGAAAAAAAGTTCATATCAAACCCAGGAATGTACCCATCCCCCCACACCTAGAATGTGCATTTTCCTCCCTGTAATAACTAAGAGGGTGAGAAGGAAAGATAAAACTTGGTGTGTTTCACTTGTATGTTGCTTCTTGAATATGGAGTTACTCAATTGGGAATTCTGAAAGGTCTTTGTGGAAGTGCTTTAGTCGCTTCTCATTGACAGTGAAGGTTTGCTTAGTTTCTTCATTTTGAACCTGGAAAACAAGAAATAGATATAAATTAATAACAGTGTATGGGAAAAACCAGCGAGAACGAAGCTTACCTATATGCAACTTCAAGATTTCATTATAAAGGAGGACATTCTGCCCAATGTGGAACTGACGATGAAGTATAAGACGATTTTGGGTAGCCTGGGTTCACTCCTTATAAATTCTGGAGTATTCATATGCATCTCTTTTCATTTCCTCCAACTCATGAATCTGTAACTTCCTTTGAGAACCAGCACCAAAATGATTATAATATCATTGTTTGATGGCCCAGTAGGACTAGTGCACAATCTCAATAGGGAGGTGACAAATCTTTCCCAACACAAGACGATAGGGTGAAATTCCAGTGGGAGTTTGAAAGCAGTACAGTAGGCCCATAATGAATCATCAATTCTAAGACTCCAATCTTTTCTATTGGGTTGAATCATTTTTCAAGAATCTGTTTTTCCTCTCTATTTGATACCTCATCTTGACCATTGGTCTATGGATGATATGAAGTGGAACTCGATGACCAACCCCATACCTACTTAAAAGTGATTTCATTATTTGGTTGCAGAAATGAGAACCCTGGTCACTGATGACAAACCAAGTTAATCAGAACCTACATAATATTTGGGTTCTCAAAAATTCTAAAACTCTCTTAGAATCATCAGTCCTTGTAGCTCATACCTCTACACATTTTGAAATATAATCAACTGCCAGAAGAATGTACAAGTTTCTAAAGGAATTGGGAATTGGACCCATAATTTCAATACCCCTAACATCAAAAATGTCATGAAAGAGAAACAGTTGTTGTTGAATTTAATTTCTTTTAGAGACATCCCCATTATTTGACAAAAAGTACAAGATTTGAAAAATTCATGGGAATCCCAAAAAAGTGTTGGTGAAAATTGACCAGAATCAAGGACGTTGCGAGAAGTCCGTTGGGGACCAAAGTGTCCCCCATAACCAACAGTGTGGCAGAATCTATGGCTGGACTGAAACTCACTATCTGGAACACAACGCCTAAGGACTTGATCACTACAAGTGCGCCAAAGGTAGGGGTCATCCCAAATATACCAACTTGACTCATGTTTTAGACGAATAGCAGGGTTTTTGTTGAAATCAGTAGTAATGCAAGATCCTAACAAATAATTTACAATTTCAGCATACAGAGGAATAACATCTTGCACTCGGTAAAGTTTCTCATCAAGAAAATTTTCATTTATGGGAATACAGGGGTATGAGTCAATGTCTGAGGATGGTTGAATCTTACTGATATAGTCAGCCACCACATTCTCTTCTCCTTTTTTATCTGTAATTTCTAGATTGAATTCTTGAAGGAGGAGCATCCAACGAATGAGACGTGGTTTGGCTTCTAGTTTCTTAAGGAGGTACCGGAGGGCTGCATGGTCTGAGAACATAATGACTTTGGAACCCAAAAGATATGACCTGAATTCTTCCATGGAAAACATAATTCCAGGATTTATTTTTCAGTTGTGGTGTAGTTTTCTTGGGCAGGGTCCAAAGTACGTGAGGCATAGGCTCTGACATGTGGATCTTGGTCAACCCTTTGTGACAAGACTGCCCCAACTACATAGTTAGAGGTGTCACACATGAGCTCAAATGGTAAATCCCACTGAGGTGGTAGTATTACTAGGGGTGAGGTGAGACTCCATTTTAACTTATTAAAAGCATCATCACATTCTTTATCAAAAAAAAAATTCTTATTCTTTTTTGAGTAATTTGGAGAGGGGGAGTGCAAATTTACTAAATTCACGAATGAAACGACGGTAAAATCTAGCATGACCTATGAAATATCTCACATCCCATATATTTTTGGGGAATGGAAGGGAATAAATGATTTCAAATTTTGATTTATCTACTTGGATACCATCACCAGAAATGACTTTCCCCAAAAATATACCTTGTTGCACCATGAAATGGAATTTCTCATAATTTAATACAAGATTCTATTCAATACAGTGATGTTGGACTAAACCAAGAATACTAAAACATTATTAAAAAGAAGATCCATAAACAGTGAAATCATCCATTAATACTTCCATGAAATTCTCTAGGTAATCTGAAAAAATATTAACCATGCATCATTGGAAAGTACCCAGAGCATTGCAAAATCAAAATGGAATCCTTCTATAGGAAAATTTGCCAAAGGGGCAAGTGAAGGTTGTCTTTTCCTGATCCTCATGGGAAATATGTATATGAAAGTATCCAGAATACCCATCAAGGAAATAGTAGTGTGACCTACCTGCAAGCCTCTCTAGCATTTGGTCAATGAATGGCAAAGGGAAATAGTCCTTCCTTGGGTGTTGGTTTAGTCGGTGATAGTGTATACAGACACACCAACTATTCTGCACACGAGTTGGAACCAATTCATTGTTTTCATTTTTAATTACTGTAAGGCCAGTCTTTTAAGGAACTACTTGAATAAGAATGACCCATTGGCTGGCAGAGATGGGGTAAATGATTCCAACAGCCAAAAAATTTTATACCTAATTTTTCACAACTTATAGGAGGTTTGGGTTCAGTTGACGTTGTGGTTTCATCACTGGTTTAGCCTCATCATTTAACAAAATATGATGTGTAAAAATTAAAGGGATAATACTAGTAATTTCAGCATGTTTGAACCCGAATTCTTTTTTATACTCCCTCAAAAGTTCAAGCAGTCACAATTCATGCTCAGGAGGGAGTGAACTAGCAATGATTACGAGAAACTTGTATCCATTCTAAAGAAATTAATATTTTAAATCTTGATGCAGTAGTTTTAGTTCCAATTTAGGTGGATTTTGGATTGGTGGGAGTGTGTGAGAGAGGTCACTGATCTCATCTAACTGTTCAATGGTATCAACCTCAAATGAGGAATGAGGTTTTACAAGCTTAGAAGTATCATCGATGGTCAGTGGATCATCAGTGTTCAAGAAATCATCAATCAATGAATACGCATGACACTTTTCTATACAACTAAAAAAATCAAATCATGAATAATTTACTAGAATTTCTATCAATGATAAAAACTCAAAAATTGGATTAGGGGAAAGAACAGTTGTTTTTTCAGAGGTAGGGAGTATATTAATTGAATTAACAGAGAGAGAGGAATGTTCTTCTGAGGGGTGCTTCATGGAATCAAGGATGTTGAAATGGACTATTTCACTACCAAATTCCATAGATATTGTACCATTGTGGACATTAATTATAGTGTTTTCGGTTATTAAGAAATGTCTCCCCAATATAATCGGGGCATGTCCATTCATCCTATCATCCTCCATTTTAAGCACATAAAAGTCAGCAGAAAAAATTAAATTTTGGACCCTCACAAGAACATCCACTAACACACCAGAGGGGTGTGTAGTACTCCGGTTAGCTAGTTGAACAATAATTCCAGTGGGCATCAATTCCACGACCTGCAATGTAGTGTAAATGTAGTGAGCCATAACTTTTATAGAGGCACCTAAATCAAGCATAGTTGGAGAAAAAGAATACTCCCATATGGTGCATGGAATTGAGAATATTCTAGGATCATTTCACTTGGTGGGGAGTGATGGATCTATCAATTCTTAAACATTCCTTCCCAAGATCACCTTCTCATCTCCATGAAGTCTCCTTCGGTGTGTATACATCTCCTTTAGAAACTTTGCATACCATGGAATTTTCTTCACAACATCAATCAATGGGATGTTTACCTGCAATTTCTTGAAAATTTCCAATATTTCCTTATCAATTTCAGTTTCCTTTTATTTTCTTTGTTGGGTGGTCTTTTGAGGAAATGGAATAGGAATGGTTGGGCTAGGTGACTCATAAATATTCGCATGCTTTCCTTTGGAAAGAATTATCTCAGGACAAGGTTCTTCAACATTTGGAAAATCCTTAATGGTTGGGATGGAGGTTTTCTTAGGAGGGGATGACTCTAATGGATGATTCATTTTACATTCTAGTTATTTTACACTCCTAAGGATGATGGAACTAACATTTCCTTTATCTCTAGGGTTATCTATTGGTTGAGAGGGAATTTTACCTGACCCATGACTTTGAATTTCACCCACTGAGTTATCTAGTTGGCCTAATTGGGTTTTGAGGTATTGTATAGATGCCTGAGTGGTTTTTAGTAATTGAATATTGTTGGTAGCCATTTGTTTCATAATATCATCTAGGTTAGGCTCAGGTTTTAGAGGGGTTTTTTGGAAAGGCATGTGGTGTGGTTGAGGGTTTCTAGGTGGTGGTGGTTGATGACTACTCTTACCTGGTTGGTTTTATTAATGTTGAGTTTGGATTGAATACCACCCTTGAATATAGGCTTGGTTCTCCTTCCACCCAGGGTTGGATGGATAGTAAGGGTCTTCCGTAAAGTGTTGGTTATAGGGGCGGCCTAGAAATTTTGCCTCACAACTCTCAGATGTTTCCCTCAATTAAGGGCATTGGTCAGATTATTGGGTGTCAGAATAATGTATACCACAATGGATAGAAGGAGGAGATTATGATTTACCTTGGGCAAGAGCATGTTGTTGAAGAAGGTTACTTACCTCTTCGAGCTTTGTGTCCACCTTCTTTTCGAATTCTGTACTTTACACCTCATGGACACCTCGAATCGGTACATTGGTCATCAAACCAAATTGATGTGTGTTTTGAGCCATGTTCTCAATTAGGGTTCTTGCGGCAATTGGGGTCTTATATACCAGTGCACCACCTGTAGTAGCATCGATCATATTTCGATCAATAGGGATTAATCCTTCATAAAAATATTGAATTAAAAGTTGATCACTTATTTGTGGTGTGGGAAACATGAACATAACCTTTTAAAATGATCCCAATATTCTTGTAATGTTTCCACTTGAGATTGTATTATCCCACAAATTTCTTTCCTTATTATTGTTGTTCGAGAGGCTGGCAAATATTTTTCAAAAAAAGGCGTTTCATGTCTGCCCAGCCTCTTATTGGAGAATTAACATAATATAACCAATCTTTTGCAGTGTCTTTTAAATAAAATGGGAATGCTCTAGGCTTTACTTCTTTCTCATCCACATTAGCATGTTTTAATGTTGAAAAAATAGAATGAAATTCTTTTAAGTGATTTTGTGGATCTTCTCCAGGAAGTCCACGGAATCTTGGTAATAGATTAATTGAACGAGATTTTAGTTCAAAATTGGGTGCATCACCTTTTAATTGAACGTATGTGGGTGGAATTTCAACATCAAGTGAGGTTTTTTCATTTAGTGTTCGATTTTTTTCAGCCATGTTATTCAAGTTAATTTCAGTTTTTATGTGGGTTATCTAAGAAGAAGAAGAAGGAACAAGATGAGTGTTGATGTTTTGTACGTCCTCCGTCAAAGTGGTGTCTTGTGTGTCTCGGTGTCGTTGACGTAGGGTCCTTTCCGGTTCGGGTTCAAACGGTAATAAGTCTCCCAGAGTAGAACACGTCATACACCAAACCTTCACAACAAATATATCAGAATACAAAAACATTGTTAGAGGTATAAAGTAGATAAATATTCACAAATTTTACAAATTTTGTTTTCAAAAACACGCACTAAACATCAAAGCGCTCTCCAGAAACGGATCCAAAAATTTGACCACATTGTCATGACACTTTAAATTGATTATGATTTAAAGATTGATGTATATTCTAGGGTAGACCCTAGGTTGTCTTTCAAAAAGATTTGGTGGATTATAGGGTGTATTTTTAATAAATATTACTTAAATAGGGGGGTGATTTTGAAAATAGTTTTAAGAAAATAACATAACTTAAAGTGTTTAATAGTTGATAGAATAAGGTGGAGGATTAAGAATTATGAGATAAGGATATCACTTCAAGTTCACTACACATCTGGGATAGTTCATTGTTCTCAAAATTTCACATGGTTTTGTTTAATTCTTTGGTTGAGGGTTGTTAAGATCTTGATTCCCCTCTTGCCTCTCTAAATGTTGTGAAAAGTACCAACCCTTAACACAACAATAGTGTTGTCAAGGTTTGGACATCAAGAACATATTAAAGGATACCAAAGAATACTAATATCTTTTTTATGTGTGAGAGAAAGAGGATCCTTGTGTTTCCCAATCGGAACAACTTATGTTTCCCACTTGAAATTTAAACCGAATCAGTGTCGAAATGAAAAGCGGTTCACTATATTAAACCCAAGAAATGAACTCAGAGGAGAAGCATGATTAGATAAAACATAATTGAATGAATCCACACACAAATTACACAAAACCAGTAGAGTATCAAATGCGGTAACTCCCTCCCAGGTATGTGTAGCTCCCTCGAAATGATCGTCCATCATTTATCTCACCATCGATAGGTGGAGAAGGCTCGGGAGGAACTCTTTCTTCATTGATGATCCCCCTATGATGATAGGGGCCTCCCGAACATAAAGTATGAGGAGATAACTCCTCTAGGTTTCCAAAATACCAGAGCATTGCCTTCTTGTCGAACTTGGAAATGAGGAGCCCAAGGATCCATTTTATAGGAAAATTGGAAGGTGGTTTTGAGTACACATAATTATTAAAACAACTTGGCACAAGTGTTTCGACCTCCGGACAGTCTTATCTCAATTTGGACGAAATACCGAAGTTAAATCCCTACATATTTTCTATCTCCACATAATTTTAGGTACAATTTGGACACCTATATCCTGAGATATGGACCGATCATAGCACACCACTTTTGAATCTGTGTAGATTTTGTGTGATGGACAGATTAGGTCAGCAAGGACATCTTATTGCCAAATGAGTCTTCGGTTTCTTCATATGAAATGTATCCCAATATGTTTTTGATCAATGCACAAAATATCATCCCAATTGGATGCACTGTCTAGTAGAAGAATTCGTATTAATCCGCTGGTGTGCTTGGATCCAGCACAGTTGGGCCCATTTTTCTTGGATATCATCATGGGCCCTCTAAATCACCTTCACCTTCAATGAAATTTTCAAAACAGGTAACTTTGTCCTTTTTAATAGATATAATAAAAAAAATAAAAGATTCAAATATAGAATTCAATTTGTTATTATTTTTGGAATTTACAATAAAAATTCAGTCCAATACAATGGTGTAAGGGTGAAAATGACACGGTGAATCATGGTACGATCAGGATAATCCAGCTAGGAAATGAGCTACAAGGAGGAATAAAGAGAAGAATGAACTGAATTCCCATCATCAAATTTTGATCAAGGATCAGACATCACTAATTAAAGTGATGAAATCTTCCAGCCTTTAGAGGTTCATAATACGGAACAATAGAATCATGTTTGATGCACTGGACCCCTCAAAATAAGCACAAACAAGAATGGTAAACCCATCATGAAACTATTATCCTCAACTATAAGGACAAGTGTCATTTGGGAATCCAAAGTATTTTCATTTTATCTGATCATGATATTCATCTTTAGGTCCAACCAAGAAAATGTTGGGCCCATCATGAAACTCACTTGTGAATTGGGTTAGTTAATGTTTCAAATCCTTAGTCTACAACATAATTAGTGGGTATCCTTCTTTGTATCATGGAGAATAGATTATATTAGGTAATTGGGCATCACCTTCACTATAACATAACTAACAACTGAATATGCATGGATTAACGGAAAAAACCTATAAGAAACCAGATACCTAGTGCCAATAGATGATGGAATATGGGAAAAATTGATGTAGAAATCTCGCATTATTACTCCACTACCATGACATCCACTATGACTTCATCTTCATGGAACCCATGCCCCGTCTCAACCTCTATACTCATTCAGAGTATGGTGACAGACACCCCTGTCTCTTGGTACAAGCAGGAAGGGGTCATTCCCCCATGGATATGACCTTCTAAGCATTCAAGGAATCAGATCCTCACCAATATAGCCACTCCTGAGGGATTTGGAGGGACACCCCCCCCCCCCCCATTCCGATTGAAAATTTCTTCGGGAGACTCTCCCTAAAGTTATTTCATATCCTACTCCCCTACTCTATGGTGTTGGGGGATGTTCGAGTTTTTTATATAGTGACCACCCGATGGGAGATTCCCAGGAGGAATATAACTCGGTCACACTAGCACTAATATTTACCAATCCAATCGGATGAAGAATGAGTTGATTTTACCTCCACTCTGACACCCTTTGTCTAGAACGCTCAGCCTCGATGTTGAAGGATGACCCAGAAAATTTCATGAAAAGGGGTATCTTCTATAGTACCATGGGCCCATTCCATCATCAGTATATCCCATCTATTCCCAACAATAAGTAAATGGGGATCCATCATTTTCTGATTGATATCATGACCCCATCCACCTATTAAGAAGATTGGTTTGACTCTATTAGTCTTTCGTACCATCGATATCCATTATGATCCATCCCATGATGAGGAAAATCAATAAGGTGTTCATCCATACACAACCATCAACCAGGATAGTGGTCCTCCCCATGCATCAATCAATAATCATAGAGGTCCTCCTCATGTCACCACCAACCATTATCTAGGTCCTCCCCACACCACCATTAACTACCTTGGAGGTCCTCCCTTATTGAAGACTTACCCTACTCTAAAGACATGTCTCAGCGTAGAAGAGAGAACACCCACCATGGGTGGTCGTTACCATGGTTTAGGCCATAACCCACATGGAGAAAACACAATGACTCTCATCAATCCTTTCTGGGATAAGTCTCATTCCATTGGAGGTGAATCCCTTAGAAGCATCATTTCATCATCAACCTATCAGATTCGAAAGTGATGGACAACTCATTGATGGAACCTTCACCCCATCTTCCAGAGTTTTGGGAAGAATCCCATAAATTGAGTCCTAAAATCTTGGAAGGGGAGGTCCAAAATATCCCCAGATACTTCCCTAGATAGTTGTAGGTGGAGGACATTCCGAACTCCTTCTAGGTACTCACAGTGAAGCCATCTCTATCACAACCAGCTTTTCTAAAATATACATCCATAGAAGATATTTTAGAGATATTTGGGTATAGGATAATTCCATAAAAATATTTTGATCACTCCTCTAATAAAAAAAATGGATATTTCCCTTCTTTAACATGGTGTAGTGGTGAAACTTCCATCCATCATGTATATGATCTTGTTTCTATCTCCACAACCAATAGAAATCACATCATCTAGCGATTATTTGACGAGTACGGAACCCCATATTCTTATAGAGAAGATGTAAATAAGGTCTAAAAATGTGCATCCACACTTATCTCAGCCTAAACCAATCTGGGATTAGGATGATCAAGAGTAGGTCCCTTACCATTAGAAAGAGGTAAAGTGTGAGGTTCTCACCTATGAACATCTATCAATGGTATTTTGGCCACCTGAAGAACCATATTTTGTTATCTGAATTTCCCATACTGAGAACCATGTAGTGTGTTTCTACAACATTAGCTGGGTTACATTCCACCACCTACATGATTGGAAACTGACCAAACTAGGTATCTATGAGCACCTTGATTCCATCAACTAGGAGTTCTTCAATGATTATATCACATCACTCTTTGTAGCTCCACATCTTGAGTTGTATGGATACTGCCAGATCGTTCAGAAAACCAACGTTAAGAGACACACTATTCTCTAATAGTTCATGTAAGAGGAATCTCAATATATATATATCAAAATATGTGGGTATTAATCCACCCTCTATTCCATCCCCATTCTACAACCACAAAAAGACTAACAGACCATCCAATGCGTTGATAATAATGATTCCTCTATGACTACTATCATGGTAAATATGATTATAACCACCCTACTAGAGGATTAGAGGAACACGTCCTTCAACACAAGACATGATGGGGATAACCATCCTAATGGGGTCCTGCAATACCAGTCATACTTCATGTAATGCATCCTCACTTTTCATTAAAGATAGGCACTAGACCATAGAAGTCCCCATAATTAGATGTTTATACCTACAAATTAGTATTAATAAAAAGGCAAGTGACATACTAATATCACCAACCAATCTAAAGTTACATCAACAGAAGAGGCTGAACACACGATAGCACCTTGAACTAGTAGTTCAATGAACACAAATGTCTCACCACTAGTCTCATTGTTTAGTGGTACCAAGACCCTAAAAATCCATATCTGACCCCATATCTCATCATGTGGGGAACCTAATTCCCCTTGACCAGACACTCCAATTAGAACTTGTTGGCCCCATCCACCCTATCTAGTTATTAGATATGAGATATGAAAATAAACCATGATAGGAGTTTCCCACCCTACATGAGTAGTGTGACCAACATGATTATTCTCCTTGGGATCAAGAACATGCTTTCCGATGAGTCGAGGATACATTAAATGCACTGATGGCTATCAAACCTATCCTAGATGATGTGATAGATTATCTCATAACACATTTCGAGGATTTGGAATCATTATATGTGTTTGTTCTACTAGAGGTAAAGTCATACCATCTATGGGTGGACCATTTCGAGCACCCCTAGAGTTTGGTAAACATAGATTGACCTAGCCTAATGGGATGGATATCTACGACAATATCTTTCCCACATTTCTTGATGTGAAATCAAATTTTGGGGATACCAGAATAGTATGAGGTTGTCATGCTCTTATGATTCGTTTAAACTTTTGAATGAAATAAATCTCTCTTGTACAACAAGATACCAATAAGGTATATTTCCAACTGTGAGGATCCTTTAATATGGTTCCTTTTCCTGTTTAGATCCACTTCACGCAATACAATCATCCATAAACTCTCTAAATAAAAGAATAGGCCTAATGAGTGAGTTTTCTATATTGTCACCCAGTGGAAGAGACTCACATACTCACTCTATATTCTATTGTCTCATAAAAACTTATCATGATGTGTGTGGAGAATATAAGGAATAGTCATGTCCTTATCCTCTTCTCCCTGATCTACTCTAGTGGATTTTTGGATTTCTATGAAACGTCTCAGAATCTGTAAGAATCATTTTAGAAGACTAGGAAAAATTAATACCCATTTTCACTTCCATATCTCATGAGAAGGCCTATAAAATCACAGATACCTTCCACAATACATGAAGATGTTCCTGATCTGGTAAACATTTTGGATCCTTTCTTAGTTGAGCCACACCGAGTGAATCTCGGTTAGGAAAAACCACACCATACACATACCTTATAGGTGGATCCTCACATAGCACAACAACCAAAATGAAAAAATGTGCAACAACCCCTCTCCAAGGCTAAGATCTAAGGGCACCATTTTCTGATAGAAGAAACATGGAATATTATTTCAGGGATTCAAAGCTCTCACAGTATTTCATATGTTCCCTAAATAAAGAAATTTTGAAATTTGAAGAATGTAAAACCCCAAAAGGAAAAAATCATTAATGGCACCGACCCATTATCATGTCAAAGGATCCTCAGACCGACCATCAAAAATAGATTTGTATTAAAAATAATTCTCTAATACCATGTGGACCATGACTTAGTCAAGTTGTGAAACTTTAAAACACATGTGAAACAAGTCTATTTGAACACCTTTAGAGATATTTAAGGTTCATCTAAGTGTAAATAGGCCCCCATTCATGAGACATAGAAGTATGATGATTGGTTTTATCATAAAGAAGTCCCTTGTTTTAATGGTATTATTCATGTCTTATTGAGAAAACTAGAACTCTCTATGGTTTATATGCCCACTTAGACTAATAAATCCACATCTATGTCACAATATCTTATGTCTCAGATGAACTAGAACTGATGGTACAAGGAAAAGTAGAGGTCCCTACCGATGAAAAAGGTAGTTCGCACCCTAGGCAATTTCATGCCTCCAGAATTAGTGGATTTTCCCAAGATCCACCCATCCTAAGAATAATTCACTAATGTTGAAAATGAGTATAGTTATATGAATTTAATAATGCTATTATAAATCTTCATAATTCCGGATTGTGATAAATTCTATGTGAACCCCTCAGTTACCTCCAACTGATGTTGTTGAAGGAGAGGTCGAGAACATGATAATAGATGGAATGCTCATGATAATGCTTCAAAATAACTCATTTATACCACAGATACCCTGAATGAGGACATGAAAATATATTATAATGAAATATCATTTCAGTTTTTTCTACCAGATATGCATCTATATTTTAATATTTTAGTTGACCATATAGATCAACCATGACTGCAATGTAATCATCCACCTTTATATCGGTCTTGACCTCAACCAATTGATACTCTACAGAATGTTACTCAAAGAGGATTATCTATTCAATAAATGAATATTTCTATTAATATTTATACCCCCAGCATCTCATCCAATAGACTATATTGTACCCCTATGAAAGAACATCCCTAAACGGTTATAAATATTCCCCTAGTAAGAAAATAAGACATGATAAAGCACATTTTTGGCATACCCTCGTGGATTTCAATACTTGGGTATCTCAAATTATTGAAGGAAATTCATGATGAATTTACTAAGGATTTAAAAATCACCCTCTTTTTTATGCCTGAGATAGTTATCACTGAGGCCTGCTATGTAGTGGAGACCGACCAAGAGGAATGTCGAGCCATCATCTCATTTTCTAGAGAAGAAAATGTTGCCACCATCAAGGGGAACATAAACCCATTTTATATCATAGGTAATTTCAATTGGGAGAAGATATTATATTGACTAGTGGATATATGGTATATGATCAACCTCAACATTACCTAGATTCTTCATAATCTATGACTGATATAAGAACATATGGATCCCTCCAACCATATGATTTAGGGGTAAGATAAGAGTGGGAAGAAGATCCATGTAAGAATTCAGCTATAGACTTGACTTGGTGGTTTGTTATTAATAAAATGATGTATGGTAGTATTTTATGATATTGCCTATAAAATAATGAATGTAAAACCCTGGATTCATTTTACTGTAGTGGTCCCCTCTTCGTACCACTAGTACCTCAAATACTCTTTCTATGGTTGTGTAGGGGTACTCCAAGGTGATTCATCCACCTTTGACTCCTATAAAGACCACTATTTAAATATTTGATAAAAAAAAAGGAGAGGAAAATATGTTCATATCAATGAGATTGAGTGCTTTAATGCTCCTAGTGATCTAATAGTCACTATAGAAGATATTTAGGTATACTTGAAAGATAACTTTGTTCTCATGATTAAGTGGCCAGTGCCCATGATCAAAGGACTGGTTGTTGTTTTGTTGTCTCCAAGAAATATAACAGTCCTAGATTACCTCATTCACATACACTAGATATTCCAAGATGGTACCAGAATCCCCTTCCACTATGAAATATTGAGATGTTCACTCCACATCTACTGATCCATGTAATTCCCATATTTTCAACAAATTATGGATGAATCAACAAAGGTAAACTCATCTCCATTTCTATGATATAAATAGAGGACATCATATCTAGAAATTATATATAATTTGATAAAAATATTCAATTGGAAAATTTTCCAAAGAAAATGAATCACTCAGGAGGATTCTATATCTGCTAGGGAAAACACCAGTGCTTCCCCTCATTTGACGGTCTCATAAGAGCCTCCTCCTCCAAATTATTATCTTGTCTCAAATAATGAAAATAATTTGGAAGACACACGTAATATATGTAAATACAATATATACACCACCATTATTGATTTAACCCTAGTGAACCTTGGTAATAAGGAAGGTCTGAGGCTGACATTGATCAGTGAATCCATGTCTCAAGTAGAGTAGTAGAAATATGAGGCCTTCTTGAAATAGAACTGTAATGTATTCTCCTAGAGCAATGACATGATTCAAGAGCTAGAATCTGATTTCATGTTCACTATCTTATCCTCCTAAGGAGTCATTTGGGTTTTAATATCCTCGTAGAAGAATACATCCTTCTCACAATTCTATGTTTCAGGCCAAAATTTACAATCTTATTAAAGTCTACTTTCTCAAGGAAGTATAGTACCCTAGGGTATTATCTAACATTCCCCAAGTAAGGAATAACAATGGACATATCCGGGTCTCTGTAACACCACGACCCTTGTTACCCAGAGTCAGTGCATTATTACAAAACATTGGCATGATAACAAAAGATCAAGTCTCTAAAGACCGATTAGATTAGTAGCCTTGGAAGTACTAGATACATTCATAAGGTTTGCAATTCATCATAAAATGGAAAACTACAACAATATTGTTTCCATAGACAACACTGAGATCTCATAGACTATCCCTGACGATCAATCATAATATACTTCTTTGCATCCTGGAAAAAAGTAAAACATAGAAAGTGGTGAGCTCAGATGCTCAGTAAGGATAAAAATATACCAGAAATGTTCGTAAATAAGAATAAACATTTAAGGCAATGTATAAGAATAAAACAAATTCCTTTTAAACTTGAACTTCAGCATAATATGGCAAATATAAAAATCAAATAATTCCATTTACTTATTCACATGGATATTCTACAAGTTGAATAATCACATGAAATATCAATAGCCACTTTCATAATGATGGAATGCATAATGCCAGAATTTCATAACCACATAGTCAAGGCCTTGTTCCAAGACACTAGTTTGACTCATGAGACATACCGATTCATCAATGAGCTATAGTGGGATCCACCCGTCACTTACTAAGTCCAGTTCTTTCCTCATATGAGTAGGCTTAAAAATAACATAAACATTTGTATTAAAAATAGCATATAAAATGTCAATAATTTATCCATAAATCATGAATGGTGTTAAAATAACACATCCATATTCAAAAATATCACAAAACCTTCAATACATTATTGAAGTTTTGTATCATAATAAATCAACTTCAAATAAGCTGAAAATCCATCAAAGGATGTTGACATAGATTAAATCAAACCATTTTTTAGAGAAATATCTCTTTCTAATTTGAAATAATTTAATAAAAAAAATTATTATAAAAATATTATTTTAATATTGTAAGGGAAGCTTTGACGATGTTATAATGGTGGAAAATAGTCGCACCCACCGTATAAGTTAAAAAACATTCTTACCTTAAATTTGTCGAAAAGGTCAAAAAGTACCTTGTTTGGAAAACGTCGGAAAGATTTCTTTCAAAAAATATAATGTCAAATAAGGTTATAAATTAATTTATCCCATTGTCTAGTAAATAGTAATTTTTTATTGAAATAAATTTTTAAGAATCATGGATGTGGATGATAAAGAGGTCCCAGTAGATAATTACGTATAAACAACCTCGGATAAGGAATTGATTGTGAAATTAACCCATACCTTGTACTTTTCATCAGTCGAGGGAAGGTTAAACTCTATTATAATGGTGAAATACTTGTTATTAAATTATATAATAATCATATTAATTAATATGATATCATATATGTTCTTTTAATATTTCTTTGTTAACAATATTTTATAATTATCATCGTTTTGTGTGTTAACTGATTCATTTTACTTTATATGATTTGTTACATAAGTAATGTTTGTTATGGATATGATGTATATTATTCATATTAAGAATGATATTACATCTTTATACATTATTGTTAATCATCTAATGAAAATTAGACCTGAATGGATACGATGGGGAAGGAATCGCATCGCGTTCGTGGAGACGGTAATCCATACGCACGCGTGACAATATAATTCTTTCGATTTTAAAATAATATATAATTGGATTCTATATCATATAAAAAGAATCATAATCATGTTATATGTATTATTTACATCAATTACACATCATTATTATACACATCCAAATAATAATGTATTGAATTACAATTACACCACAACGTGGAGATGGTAAACCGTACGTACACATGTATGGTGACATGTCATTTAAAGTATGGATAGAATAAGGAATATAGTTGTACCATATTTATAATGACATGATTTTATATATAATATACTGTATTTATTATTTTAGAATGGAAAAAATAATGAAAGAGGAAGTGGAAGAAGAAAGGAACTTGAAAGAGGTGATGAAACATTTACCTCTTCTTCGGGATCTTCCTTTTGATTTGACCAAAAAGGCTCTTTAAGTTGGCTTTATAACTAACGTGACGCCTCTATGATGAAGGGAGGATAGTTGATAGGGTATTTGGTCAAGGTTTAGCTGAGCCAAATGTCTTTGAAGGTGTGACTTAGAGTGAAGGGGGAGTGCCCTTTTATAAGAGGGGTGAGGGGCACCTAAGGAAAAGCTAGAAATATTATTTTATAATAAATTGATTTTCGGTTTCTAATGGATCGAAAGTGAATTATTTAAAGTATATGGTGGTTATGTATCTCCAACCACTCATCCAACATGTTTTAGACAGGTTTGGATCACTATATTAACCTTATCTTTTAGATTTAACTCTTAGTTAAATAGTTTGACATTTACCATGTCTATTTGTATTTTTATATTATATGGTTAATAAACTTATTAGATACTTCCAAGAGAACCCCAAGTAGTTAATGAATGATACACCTATCATTTACTAACTCTTTTGGCTGAAACTTATATTTTTAGGAATAGAATATCAATTAATAATATAATATTCGTTTTAAAACGTTTTTTTTGTCAATTTTAACACTATTTGGTATTTGGTTTTTTCTAAATTCATAACAACATTATTTCTACGAAAAAAATTCATCTAACCAACCATAATATGTCATATTAACCTAGAAAATAATTTTAATTTATAAAAAGTCTCATATTACATTTATTTGGATATTTATAATTTAAAGTATTTTAATCTTTCATTAATACAGTAATTACTGCATCATCATCGTGTCATAAATAAATTTAATTATTTAATGTCTAAAAAATATAAATAAATTAAAATTATGTAGTAACTCTTTTTATATTTTTAATGAATATTTATATTCTAATTTATCTTCATTGTATCCCTATATTAAAAATATTTTAGTTATTAAACATTGAATCTAACAATTTTAACTCTTCTTTGAATTAAATAATAATAAATGTATTGATCTAATCAAAGTGGACCTAAAGGGAAATACTTTATTTATAAGGTTTTTTTGGTCGAATTACACTTATCCAATAGAATTAGTACATGTTTTAGGTTAATAATAATATCATTTTTATCCTTAATTACCCTATTTACTTTTAATCGTGGTAAATAAAAGTAAAAAAGTTACTATTCACCAAACATTATTTTCAACTTATTGCACCACATTTGATTTACTGATATCAACTGTGTCTCTTGAAATTTTGAAATTCAACTCACTGAAGCAGTAATGTTATGTTTTATATAAATTTGCAAATGCTTCTAGGAGGTGGGTAAAAGACCGTAAAAAGTTCATTAGAATTATTATATTTCTAAACTTTTTATAAACTAACTCAAATGAATTACATTGAACATATATAGGTATTATGTATCTATTTTGACCAAAAATAAATTTAAATAAATTAAATAATTATTTAAATAAAAATTCAGTTTTAAACTATAACTATGTGTTTTTCACTATTCATCAAAAATTGAAAGTTTTCAGAAAAATACCAAAAATTCACCCTAAGCTAATTTCGATATTCCGAATCCAAAAATGAAGTCCATTTTGAAAGTTAAAATTTATTAAATTTCAAAAGGTGGGTATTAATATTCATAACGGCTAGTTTGATTGGTTGTGGTGTGTTAGAACTCGAAGTTGCATACAACACATGATACTTTATTATTCAAAGAGAAGCATACCATGGAAGCATGGGGTGTTACAGTCTGCATCGACTTCTCGGATGTCAACCACCATTTTCTACCAGATAGTTTTCCCCTTCCAGTGAAATTTGTTTTGATCAATTCTAAGGATGGTTTTCAGAAACTCTCTATTATAGATAGATATTAGGGGTATAATGACATCTGAATGGCCTAGATTATAAGGGTTAAACCACCTTCATGTCACCCCAACACAGTTTCTCCTCTCTAGTAATGCCTTTCTGCTTGAAGAATGCCAGAGGAACTTACCAGAAGGCCATTCACTACATCTTCAAGTTAATTATTAGTAAATTGGTGGAATATTATGTGGATGATATGGTGATCAAATCTCTCTGGCATCAGGACCATCTCATCGATCTTGAGAAAAAGTTCATATTATTCTACCTTCAAAACTTGAAGATAAACTCCTTGAAGTTATTATACATTTTTAACAGTAAGAAATTTCTCATCTTCATTGTAATATATAAAGGCATCGAGATTGACCTAGAGACGATCAGGACCACCAATCAAATGCCTCCCCCAAGAAATATTTGGGAGTTGTGAGGCCTCCAAATCCACTTATCCTATATATAAAGATTTAATGAAAATAAATTCCAAAATTTTAATCCCTTATCAAGGATCATGAAGAATTAAATTATTTAATATTGGTATTCAGAGTTCCATAATTCCTTTTAGGATATTAAGGAGTACCTCTTACAGCCTTCAGTTCTGATTCCTCCCATCTCATGAAATCCTTCAGTCATCTATGTGGTCACTCTAGAATAGTACCTAAGGTCCCTTCTAGCCCAAGAAAGTAATGAGGGTAGGGAAAACATCCAATACTATCTCATTCACATGCTCCTCAATAAAAAGACAAGATACTACCCCATTGGGAAGAGTTACTTCAGACTGTTTTTTGTAGTGCATAATTTGTGACATTATTTACAACAAAATGAGATATATCTATATATTATGTTGATAGTATAATGTTTATCCTCAACCAACCCATGATGATAAGATAATTGGTGCACTATGTGATAATCCTACAGTGATTTGACATAAGATTTGTACGGTATAGGGATATCAAGGGCCAAGTGTTTGAATAATTTATGGCCTTACAGCCATCCCCTAAGGAACTGCCCATGGATGTTGACTTTATATATGAATATATTCACTTAGTGGATCATGTTATACTATTTTGGAAGATTCATTTCAATTATCCCTCTCGGATCCTAACCAGTAGAATGCTCAATGACCCTATAATTAACAGAGTAGGCATGGAGATCATCTTCGCCACCCAAGAATAGGTCTGATTTCCATACTCATTCCTATTGTTAGAAGGTTTCACTAATAATGAAGACGAGTTATTTTCTCTCAATACTGGTCTCGAGTTGGCCCTCAAGATTCGTGTACACAATATATACACATTAATAGAGACTCTAGGTAAGTCATTAAAAATATCAAGGGTCACTACGTCATCATAAAGAAAGAGCTTATGCACCATCAAGAACATACCTATTAGCAGATAGCCTAGTTCCCTTCCCAGATAAAGATGACTCATGTTCCTTCATCACTTAATGGTCGATCTGATGCATTATAAGTTCTAGAATCATAACTCATAGAACGTGATATGAATTTTTTTATCATTCATGTCAAAAACCAAAGTTTCATCACCCCCTCCACCTAAAATGATAGAAACCAAAATTTGAATTAGCAGGTTTCTAGAACATCTATTCCAGGATCGTCAAATCCCCCTATAGTTGAAGAATCACCTAATATGGATGAATCCATTGAATTAGTATCTCTATTGAGGAATTATCCTACCAGAACAAGTCAACAATGAGTGAATACACCAACATGTAACACAGTTTACCCTATATATTGGTTATAACCTTAAGAAACCCTCTACAAACATGGGTTCAATGTAATGATCCTTCATTTCATCCTAAGATACAAGGTACCTTAGGTTTTGAATGAGGTCCATACTGGGTCATGTGGTTCCAATAAAGTAGGATTTAAGCGCTTTGACCAAATTTAGGTATTTGGCTACATCTATCTCAATATAGTTCTCGACTACATCGAGATCATCAATAGGTGTCACTTTTGTAAGATCCATGCCAACATTGTGCATTAACCACCAAATATTCTTCACAAAACCATGTATTCTGGGCCTTTTCAGTATGGGTATATAACATTGTGAGGAAATACCATCAATAAATAACTCAACAATCCAGGTTCATATTGAATGCAACTAACTTATTTTCCCAATGGCTAGAGGTACTTCCCCTTAGAGAAGTCAAAACCCAGTCTAGGAATGATTTCATGGGATCACAAACCATCCATCGATTTGGAGTTCCTCATGCAATTCTCAAAAACCAAGGCACAAAATTTTGAGGGGTCAAGATAATTAAATTGTATGCCAAGTAAAAAAAACATTCCACCCACACTTCTAACTACCATGAGTAGGAAAATCGGTATACTGAGGAATTCAATAACACAACTGATAACATCTTCCCAGAATGGTGGTCCATAATAGAAAGAGTCTACATAATAATATCCCAATATCCCTATGCTTCTATCGTACAACAAATTAAAATTACACACAGGTGACCTCATACATCTTCGTTCTTGAAATAGAGATAGAATTACACATTGAGGTTCAGTTTTCATCTATCTAAACATCTATTTACGACTCATAGATACTAGAGAGAATGGATAAATTTCCACTAGTTGAGTTCGAATACCTAGAGGAAAACTGGTTTCATGACTTTTACAACTTGGAGAGGCACCAGAAAAAGATTGCATGGGAATTCAACAAGAAATATTTCATAAACTCCTTCCTCAATGGTGGCATGTCACTTTCTCTCAGAGTTTTGAGGATAACCAAAAAATCGTTTAATGTCAGAGATAAAATTAGAAAGACCTTACATTATCCATAAGGTCTATTCCAATGGAACATAATCTTTAATCACCATTAATGGAGATCATATCGCACCTCCCACAAATGAAAAGTTTCTCAAGAAATACTTCATGTGAGGAGACATGGTCCTAAAATTATGACCTAAACCCTTTTTTAATATTTCAAATCAATTCAACCATAAACTTTAGAAACCAGGTTTTGAGATCTATGACCTTAAACTAATAGAAGCCTCTTTATCAATGAATTATGCCCAAAAACAATTTTCTAGTTGTCCAAACTCTATGACAATAAACTTGGATTCATGGTACAATCATTATAACCTTAAACTATTTTCATCCCCTATATTCCAAGCTCTATGAATTTAAACCAGTAGAAACCATATTCTATGTTGTATGACTTTAAAATAAAAACCCCAATGTCCCATATGCACGTCGTTGCGTAGTGGTCTTACCCTTTATAGTGAACACAAGATGCCTCATATACAAAGTGTGTGATTAGAAAAACATAACATCCTCACCACATGATAATAAACTATTTCATTACCCTATTTCATAAAAATTATATGCCTTCATTTTAGAGGATTAACCACTTTACCTACATTAGTATCTTACTCTACCATGTTCCTGAACCCCATGTGGTTTGATTCCGATTCCCATTAGATACATAGTGATTCTTATACATCTTATTCCTATAACCAACCAAAAATTCACCAATATTTGTCCCTTCACCCAACTTATAGTATAAGAATTATGAACATAAACTATGTGACATTTTTTCAATGTATTTATGTGCTACATGGACATCCATACACTCCTTTCACATCAGGTTCTACCTCTTTTGTGCAATGAAAATACCCTTAAATATAATACACACTCGGACCAAGTATCATGAATTTATATTTTTTCCATTTTCCTAGCCTTACTACACTAATGTATCTATAACTGTATTAAGGATTTCTTCATCTGGATCATATCCTCTTTATATCCATTTATGTTGGTTTTTAACTCTTAGACACCACCCAAACATCCTTGAAGTTTTTCCCCTATGTACAAAGCTATATGAACTTAAACTAATAGTCATGATTAAATCATTATGACCTGAAACTATGTCAATTAATATTCCTTGGCCCCTCACTGCCATAGCTTTCTTCATTCCAAGGTTTTTAGTATGACTATGCATATACCTCTTTCCAGTACTACATGCGGCATGATTCCCCTTCCCATGAGATATGTGGAGAATATTATACCTTTGATCACTTGGAACATCTATAAATACACCATAAAACATACAATTACCTATGACACTATCACTCCCAAATTTACATCTTCCACCTCCTTATGTGTAATCTCCAATCATATGTCTTGACCCATTGGTAGGCCAATATTCTCTCATGACTCAGCATGAGGAAGAAATGAATGAGCAGATCACTACACAAGTACTAGTAGCATCTTCTTCTCATGGAGTTAAATTATATCCTTACCTAGTATAAATTTTGGAAACCTTATATCATAATATAATATGATTAAATATCCTCACTCAAGAAGAAATACCATATCAGCGTCAACATTCTACTATTCTTACCACCAAAACATTGTATTTCTTGATTCCCACACTCATGAGTTATTTAGTGACACCCAGATCTCGTATTATAGGTCTATCCCCTTCTTCAACTCATTATGAGGTTCTTCCTCCCCCCACATCATGACATCAACTAAAGCAAAGTTTTTCAAGATTGTTTGGAAGAAGGAACCTTAGGCCCACCTTTCACTTATGGTTATCACACATTCATGCCACAAAATACTCCTTAAGAAACCCATACCCCGTGGTCCAATTCCTACAACCTAGAACATGTAGTTACCATTTGGTCAGTGAAATGTGATCTTAAAACAACAACTTCCTTTGGTTCAGAATCTGCATGATTAAAATTCTAATAGACATAGTCTGATTTGAATGATTTTAAACTAAAAAAACAACATCCTTAGCACATGATTTTAAAATAGACCCTTACCCTATAAAAGTTGGGATTACTCATATGATAAGTATGGGAAGAGATAAACAACATACCCCATATAAAACTGAAATGTCTCATATGATTACTATGGGATGACCAAAACCAATTTCCTCATCACATGATGTTAAACTCTAGCCTTACACCATACACAACAATGATGCCTCATATGATAAGTATGGGATGAAATAAAATTATTAACCTATATAAAACCAAGATTCCACATTTGAGAATTATAGGATGACCATAAACCAATTTCTATAGTAAATAATGTTAAAATGTAACCTTACCCAATACAAATCTATGAAACCTCGAACAATAATTATATGATGATAAAAAAACATTACCCCTTTTAAAACTATGATGCCTCATATGATGAATATGTTATGATAAAAAATCAATATTGTCACAACTTTATGTTACATTGTATCCCTACCATGTATAAAATAAGGATTCATCTTAATATAAGATGAATTTATATCTCACTAGAGAGGATGTCGACCCCAATGTCATTATCATACCATGATGCATCCCAAAACTATATGTTCCTTTATTATTATCCTCTTGGTATATGTAGTGACACCTGAATAATTCATCATCGGCCTTGACCTACCATTAAATAATGTTGGTGACATTCCCCTTAAGTCCATTCTTGATTATATCCATCCATCATGTTCATCCAGTGCATTTGAGTGCATATATAAATATATCCTAAGGAACTCACTATTCCCTACAGGACACCCTCCACTTCTACAACCCTGATTCACACTTTCATCAATTTAGATAACCATATTCCTCTTGATCTAAACTTCCTCCATAATAATAATGGGCACATGTCAGACCGACTCACCTTCCATCCTAGGCTTACACCTAATTGAATATTTGTAAACAAATAACCACTCGTCTGTTTCAAACTTATCCAATGTCTGATATAATATTTTTTCAACCCATCTTAAACTGATGTGGGTATAAAACCTATGTTTAAAAAATGGTCAATAGTTGTTCCTTGATTTTCATTTATTCCCCATTTACTATATAGGTATCTAAATTAATGATTTCCCTTATAGGATTTATCAGTCACATTCACCCCTCATTGTCTTCTCCCCATCAAACAATGGGAACTACATACCCCTCCTTGCTTCTCACATTGAGCATTACTCATGGGTGATTATGATTTTCGGGTGATTTTTACTGAATAATGGTTTAGGTGCATGAGTTCCAATCATCAAACTGTATAAGCTTAAACAAGATCCTAGGGTCTACGAATCATAATAATAAACTGTGTGAAATTTGTTTTGTGAATTTTTTGGAGGCATTAAGTGGCCTCATAGGCCCCTCCTTTCATATCGAAAAACCTTTCTTTGATACCACTAATATTACTTTGATAAACATAGTACATTGTCCATAAAATATGTCCTTAACAAATTTTCAACTGTATAAACTCTTCAACCATAAACTAAGAGACCATATATATGAACCACAACCTTAAATTGTGTGCAAGTCACCACTAGAATATGTTGTACAGAATTAGGCCTTATTGAACATCAATTCATGTAATTTTGTCACTCTACATCACTATATATTTCCTTTCTAAAGTCTTAATTGATTTTCCATGCATAATAATCATAAAATACATGTAATATTTCATGGATATGCTTTGGGAAACATTGGGTGGCCTTATAGGATCCTCAAATAGCATTGGGTCACCTTTCATCCATGCTAGACACAACCCCTTTGAGACACACATCCCTTAGGTAAAATAATTATGAATAAAAATTATTTTTCAACACTTATGTCTATGAATTATGAAATTAAACTATTTATCATCCCTTAGGTCCAAAAATTATGGTTTTAAACTATTTTCAACCCTATGGTCCTTGATCAATGACCAAAAACTAGGAGTCATGGTCTAAACATTATGACCCTAAATGATTTATAACTTCTTGGTTAGACAAGTATGACCTTAAACTACCAAAATTAAGAGGAATAAATGTACATCGGGTTGTAAACCCATAAGGGAAAAAAGATAAAAAGTCTAACATCACCTATTAGGTCACTCCCACAACATCGGTTGAAATAAAGGGATAAAAAGTAAGATGCATAAATCCAAGAGGGATTAACTATATACCCTATAAAAACATGGTTGTTCTCTATGAACCAATTAGTTTAAGAAAACTATAGATCCAAATATTAAACACCTTTTTTCTTGTTCTCCCATATTGGCATTACCCCCATTTTATTACCCTTTGATGCCCCTACCACCATGGATAGGTAGGTGTTTTTAACATCGATTCCAAAATCCTGGTCATAAGATATTAAACATTATGTCATGACATCCACATATCATGATGATAAACTTTGTGATACATCATCCTAACCATATTATAATAAATTTCATGTCCATTTTTCTCATTGTATGATGTTAAACTATGTCTTTTTCCTCATTTCATGATGTAAAATTGTGAATAATATCAGGACCTCACCTAAGAATCCCTTTTTCCCTTTTGGTGTTGGTCACCTACCTCAATATTCATGTTCTTTGACCATATCTCATCATCCAATCCATATCACCCCTTGGAAGATGATTCTAAACTTTGATCAGATTGATATGCCTAATCAATGTGCTCAAATCCATGGTGGTGTAATTCCGAGAGTGTTGAACTCCATTCGAGCATTACATCATTTGAACTCCATGATTTGTGTCTCCCTTGAATTGGATCCATATCGTTCTTTATGTCCAAATGGGACCTCCTTGATGGCATGGTCCTATGCCACACTATCCCACCTACCATCTTGGGAACATGCTATAAAATACTTATGATGAAATTTTAAGATATTTATCATGTTTTGAAGATAAACATTGGTTAAATTCAATTTTTTTTTTCCATCCTCATAAAAATAATAATGGATTGTTTGTTTCGAACATGGAAGAAAATTGTCCTACATATTCATGCCACCCCTTGTTTCTTCAAAATCATGGGTGTCTCAATTGACTCATTTCATCACCCCTTTATTGGGGTAGAATTTACTGACCTTGGAATCACCCTAATCATGAACTACCACATGTTGAGAAGGAAAGTCAACGACTTAGGGAGTTGCACAATTTATCTAGAACACTCTCTATCAGGACAATCTTGGTGTTTGATAAACATGTTTAGACCTCGAGTATTCAACCCTCATCTGCTACTCTAAAATAAATGGGTAATCATTGATATGTCTATTGTTTCCCACACCAAGCAAGACTCATGGGCCTTAAGGAGTCACATTTGGTTGTCCTATCAATATGAACTTGATGTAGCAAAAAAAGTTAAATCATAAGAGAATTTCAACAAGCAATAACATTTTTGGGATGGTCATCAACATATTGGGGCATATCCATTGTTAAGGGATAAGGTAAATTTAACCTAAGATTTATCCTTAGTGATTGAGTGATCGATCTCAACCATCCTCTATTGAGTAGCATCCATAGTTTACTACTGCTTCTCCAAATATGATGTCTCTTCCTCAGATTTAGGATGGACTTCTTCGGCCCTTATCTATATTGAGACCTACTCAACTCAACAATTGGCCTCAAGTGATGCCGCATCTGATTCCTTATCCTCATATACTACCAATTGTTCCCTTATTTGGCTAATGATCTCTTCTTGAGTAGTGATTATGGTTGCATGATCTTGTCCCCATCATTTAAAATTGGTGATCTCCTCATCAGCTTCCAGAAGTAGCTTGGTTTTCGTGACCTTATTTTTTTGCTAGGACACATCAAACACTTTCTCCTTGGAATTATCCCAGTTGATGATAATTTCTTGATCTTGTTCATGGAGTTTACTCAAGACCACCCCATTGGTCCCTATGATGTCTAGATAATGTTCGTGAGTTCTCCCCCAATTTGGTATGTTGGTAAGTAGAGTTTGGATGATGAAGTTTCACACATACCTAAATATATTATAATGAATTACTTGGTTCTCCTAAGAAACAAATGACCCAGAATCCTTGATGTCTTTAACATACATATAATTATATAGGGGAAAAAAAACAAAAACCGAAATGGTTAGATCATCCATAGGAATGTAATTGGGAATGTTGAACCCCAATTCAATGGGATATAGATCCTCTCCAGAACCCGCAGCCTCAGCGGGAGCCCCATTAACCTCCTATAATGCCTTCGAAGCTAGGTCTATTGTAACAAAATCCTTGATCACCCCCATTGGTGGTGTTATTTCATCCACCTTCCTTGAGACCTAAAATCTAGTAATCACTACTGATAGAATATTTAGGATAAGTGTGTTCATCGTAATATCCTTGATCACCTCAGCTAATAGAATAATCTATTATTCATCCATTGAGACTTTAGATATAAGATTATCCTCATGTGGAATTTCTATTGTAGAATCAGACACCCTAGACCCATTAGATAGACCCATTATTGGCATCGTCTCGAACCCCTCCACTAAGGCCACCGTCTTGCAGCCCCTTCGAGTTGAATCTCCATGGTAGGAAACAAATTGTGGCTTCCCAAACTTCATTACTAGGGGAGAAGCACCGACTATCGCTGCCTCATATTTAGGGACCACAAAATCAAATGTTGGTATAGGTTGATGAGCACTAAACATGATTTGAACTTCTTTCTATTCAATATTCAGTTAAAAATGGAAAGGAATAGTAGAAATGAGAAAACATGAAAGGGGGGGAACGGGTAACAGGAATAGTACATTCCATCCCTCAACTAGAGAAGGTTCTTATGAAGTCCCCTTAGTAAGTTAATCCCATTATAAATGGAACAACCACCATATTTGTTACCTCAATTTCAGGGTCCACCTCATCCAATGGTTGGATTCCTATGCCCACAACATTAGGGAGAGACCATGTTCTCTCCCCTTAAATGGTTGAGGCTCCATTAGCCCATACATGAGGTTCATCTTGAACCTCCCAATCCACCATGATCATATATTCCTACAAAAGTAAAGATGAAGTTATAATGGAATTCTGAAGGAACAGTTTTATTTAAGGCACACATGATTGATAGATTTACTTAGTCAATGATATTACCCCATTCCACAAGACAGTATCAATAAGTATCAATTCCTCTGTAATCCTCCTTCGGCCAATTTGGAAGAGGAACATGGGTGCATAACTCTCTTTAGAAGAGGTCTGGAGAAGAAATCAAACATAGAAATACCTTCACTCGACTGTTTTGGGGGAGCGTGGTTCCCTGAGAGTGGTCCAAGGCCCCCAACTCTGTTATATAATACGCCACCTTGTCTTGGGGGATCCAAAAGCCAACACTATCATAAACCAACCCAGTGATACACATACCATATCTGTTGAGAGTTTTTCATATCCCATGGGTGGTGGTGAGTTCTCTGTGGACCCGCCAACTCTCCTAGGAATTAGGGAATACAACATCGGTATGCACATTTAGGCGATGCAGACGCTTCCCCGAACCCTGTAAATTCACCCTTAGATCTTCCCTAGAGTTTCCATTTTCCTCCCTAAGTCATTTTTATTGTATTTTAGGTCTATTTTCCACTCCCCTCACTACTACTCAAACCAATTCTTGACTATGAACAACCATTTCTACAACTACCACAATTCTAATATCTATGTTGACTCTACCTCAATGGAAAGCTCTACCTTTTAGTCTCCATCATCCCCACAGTTTTGGGACCACTCCATCATCATATCGAGTGGTTCATATCTTCATTATATCCCCTTGGTACATTCTCTCCTTGAAAAATCATATGTATGTTTGGGGAAATGTTAATTCTCAATTATCCCAAGAAATTGAATATTTCAAGAGAATTAAAAAACGATTCAAGTGAATTTCAATAATATCCTAGGGAAAATCAATCATAAACCATCAAGATGAATAATAATTATGACATCAAAACAAAATATCACATGTGGAGTAAAAATACTGGGTTTTCTTTGTTGATGAATGGAAATAATATAAACAATTTAAACATAATTCTTGGGGAAAATATCCTTATTATTTTAGAAAAGTAATTCATTTAATTTTAAAATAACTTTTAAAACTTATCTTTAAATATTATTCTTTTAAACATTAAAAAGGAATCATCAAAGAAATTATGTTGTGTAATTTCATACATTCTATAGATAGTAAAAAAGAATATTCATTTTGTAGTGTAAAAAGGATTGAAAAATTCCTTATTTGGAAAGCGATAAGAATATTCCTTTGAAAAAAATTATAAAAAAGAAAAAATGATAAAAATGAATTTAATAGATCCTTTAATAACGTTTTAAAACATTTTTTATGACCCTTTTATGAAACAGAGTTTTTATAAGAAAACAGGTTCTCTAACAAAAGAGATAAATGAAGTCGGGTCTTCTTAAAAACATTTTCTAAAACATTTTGAGTACCTAAGAGTGGGAAAATGGGACTATTACATGAAAAGGTTTATTAATAACTATAGGGGAAAAATTAGAGGCTTTATTGAAAAATGGTCATATAAATTCCTTTAATGGAATTTCAAGAATAAACTATCTTGATTAGAATAAGATTGTGAAACAATCCCTCAAAATGATCACAACATTGAATAGAGATTTGATTAATGAATTGATTAAGTGTGTCAACTATAAATAAAAATATAAGATGTGTAAATAAATCGATATATAGTAAATATAATTGTACACATAATGATTAGACTATTAAAGATAATGAGGAAGTAAAATAACCCAATGAAGAAAGACTTAGGTTATCAAATTTTATTACCACTTGGTAATTGTATGTACAAATACCCTTAGATTAATTAATTCAAACATCAACTCAAAACCCCATGAATAATGATTTATTCATTATATTACATGTCAAAAGTGTCAGTAAGTACACCATATATAACAAATTAGGCGCACAATGATAATGTATTCCTCAAATAATGTAAATTGAGACGAAGTCCCTTACTACTAGGTAACTTTTGAATTATAATACCCATGAAATAAATAACATCAAATGAAAATATAAATACCATTAAGATAAATTTATTCAAGATATAAAATAAAATATGGTTTGTATAAACAACACACAAATTAAATAATTAGTGAAAATGTTGTTTTCTTCATAAAAGATAATGTGAGATAAGAATATATTACCTTATGATTACATTGAGTTGTGTGATCATTAACCTCGTTTATAGTAGTTTAAGAAATGTTTATAACTCATTAAATAACAATACTTATATTTATAATATCATATATTAAGTTCATACAATATCTTACTACCTTTTTATTAGTAATCATTCTTTATTTTCACTAGTTATGGTGTTAATTTTCTAGTTTCTCGAGTATGTTTTTTATTGTTATTTTTTGTTTCTAGTAATTTGATCATGATTACATGATATCAAGAATTTAATACATGTTTTAATTATCATATATGTTAATTATATTGTATTTCTAATAATACAGATTATTTTAAGATAGGAAATGAAATGCATTATTCCTGGATATGGTAGGTCGTACGTACAAATAAACGCTACATCCAATTATTTTTCATATTTAAAAGAATGAAAAATAAATTGTAAATATGGATATTATAATTATATTACCATATTTATTTTTAATATTTCACATATTTTTATTAAAAATATTCTTAATACATTCCATTTAAAGTGTTAATGAATCACATCACTTTTAGGAGGTGGAATTCCACATGTTCACAAACAATGCTATCATATTTCTATAAAATTAAAGGCATGAATTATTGGTTATATAAAAGTATAAGAATTATGTAATGTCCCGGATTTTTCCATGTATTATTTTAATATTATATGGGAATTAATTTGAAGCCAGGCTCTGAGATGGTGTGCAGTTCTGAGGCCGGGTGATCCCAGAACAAATGTTTGAATTTAATTTAATAATTAAATAATGCCCTCGAGTCTTTTTCTTGAAAAATATGTAATAACTCCTGCACTGGTGCTCGGATTAGAAATATGAGGTCACCGTTGCATTTAGAACAACAATATTACCTTAAGAGAGGCCTAACCTTGGCCGGTGCAAGTCAGTGGTGAAGTCTAGTTTTTGGACATAAGAGTAATAAAATATTTAATAATGATATTTTATTCTACAGTGAGATTTTATTAAATCTTGTTACGTCAAATATCTCTTATCTATTAAATAGAGATTTCATAGGGGATCAGGGTTACAATCCCCATAACCCTGATTTCCCTGGAGGCTCTGGGAATGTTCTGGAGGAAAACCCCAATGCAGCGGCAATGTTCTTGACGGATTTCACCGGCGACGATGACACGGCGACCGGATCATCGCCAACGAATGAAGCGGATCCAGGTAGGATGTTTTTCTTGATTTTCCTTCCCCGTTTTTGATTTCCACAATGAAAGTGGACTAATCCATGAACAGATTAGCCCACGGGTCGATCGTTCTTGTGGGATGGGTTCATGCAGGGATTTGAGGCTTTGATTCTTGAGATTTTTTTGGTTTTCAATCTAACGGCGGAAAACCCGGATCGTCACAAACACTGATCGAGGTTCTCCCCACTTGTTTGATTCTTGTTTTTCTACCTTGCGTTCTTCATTGCGTTCTACGCGTTCTTGGAGGAAATCTATCGTTGCACATTCGTTTGTTGATGCAACGATCCGAAATCAAAGATCCAACGTTGAGGTGACCTAGTGGAGGTTCGACGGCGACGGCGACAGATGAATCGATGCGGTTCGGAAGTTCCCGTTCTTCGGGCGTTTTCGTGCGGATGGATTGGGATGCATTTTTAAGACCGATCGGAAGCCCGAAACCGACGGAATCAGTTTTGTAGGGGTGGGACGACCTCAAATCTGTAGTTTCATGATGATCATATGGTTGGATCAAGATTTGGAGCATGAGCCGAGGTGCGGGGAGGAAGATGACGCTTCTGTAAATTTCCCAACTACACGGTGTATAGAATGGGCTACACGGTGTGTGTTCATCGGCAGGATTACATAACGTGTACTCCGGGAGTGCACAGACACCAGAAAGGTACACGACCATGGACACGCCATGTATACCCCTCCCTGGCCGGACCCATACAGATACACGGGATACCCCGTGTACTGGAACACGGGCAGGCGACACAGACACAGGCAGAGACCATTTACGGGCACATGGCCAGCGTACACGGAGCAAGAACAGGTACTCGGACACGGCGTGTACCTCTTCTACACGCTGTGTAGTTTCTTTCTACCCAACAATTCGAATGACACGGGTCGTTTACACGGCCAGTACCCGAGGTCGAGGAACACAGTGTGTACCTTTTCTACACGTCGTTTAGTTTGGTTTTACATGGTTTGAAAGAATGACATGGGCCATTTACATGGGAAGTACCTGGGGTCAAGGAACAAGATGTGTAATCGAACTACACATTGTTTATCCTTTTCTTCATGACTTGAGCCACTTGTCTTCTGTGACTTGGACTATTTCTCTTAGGGTTCGTACCCTTGGTATTTTCCCTGAAGGTTCTGTTATCATTTACTTTACACAAGAGTATCATCCCTTCAGCAGAACACCCTGAATAGAGTTGTTGGAATCCCCTCTGTGAGACTTAGAGATGGATCCTCTATTCATTCCTGGAACCCTAGATAGAGTTCTTGGTATCGACGTGACCAACTTTATCTGGGCGTCGATCATCTGCTTAGCGGATTAGCTCAGACTGAGTTGTCGGAATCACCCCATGACTTGGCTGTGATCCCCATCTGAGCATCATGTTCCCAAGGTACTTTTGGATTGTGTTCTCCCGGAACGAGTACTTCGTATCTCTCTCTTCATACCTAGGAGTGTGATCTACTGATGGTATGCTTAGTGGAATCATCGAGCTGGATCCTAGTGGCGGTATCGTGAGGGTCGTTTTTTGTATGAGTATATCTGGATATTCTTGTCATATGTTCGGTAGACATATACTGTGTAGAGCTGACTTTACCTTTCTATTGTGATATTTCATCTGTGTATTCCTTTGTGTTTTCAGGGTGTCCTACTGGGTATTGTTATACTCACCCATGCATGGTCTTTGCCCACATGTGTCATGTCTTGTGAAGATGAGCGAGCCTTTGACAAGATTCTAGGTGGACCAGGACCGGACTGTACACAGTGAGATCTGACAGGCCAAGGTGTATTCCTACGGCTAAAGACTCCAGTCCCAACACCTTTCTTTACAGGTTGGACTTTTTTACAGACTTTCTTTCTGGTGTTATTTTACTTTTGGCCCAGGGTATACTTTCTTGCACTTTACTTTACTGTCGTACTCTGTGGTTGGGTTTTAGTGTATGCATGCATCTTTTCCATTTTTAGTAGTTTTTACTTTTCAGCTTTGTGGGCTTGGAGATGTGTGTCGTGTTTACAGGTTATATGCAATGCCTCCCATGTTAGTAATGTGCCTACCCGGTGCTAGTCACCAGGCCCTGGCCTATTGGAGGCGGGCTTGGGGAGTTGCGGCCCGGGCCCCACTGGGACCGGTTGAGACAGAGTGGTATCAGAGGTGATCGGTTCTACCTTAGGACCGATAGTCTATGAGTTGGTTAGGGGGCAGTAGTGTTAAGTGTTTCGATTTTAGCTCTCAGGTCAGGGACCCCAGTGTTGGTGTGGACGGCGGACGTATCCATACACCAGGACTCTCATAACTTTATTTTCGACTCGGAACATGAGAACACTAGCTGCAAGGAGAATAATGGTATATGCATCATATAAGAATGGGTTGTGGTTTCTATGTCCTTCTTGAGTCAGCACTCCAGATATACTCACTGACTAAGATACATCTTGTTTCTTTACAGGATTCCTACGTGATGCGCAACCGCTAGTATCCAGCAGCTTCATCACAAGGATGACCCCCTCAGTGATGAAGCCTCAATATAGGGACCCGATCCCCCAGTTTTACCACCAGGTTGTCTGATAGTTATCCCGCCACCAATCTAGCAGTGTTTAGTGCCTACTGTACCAGTGGAGGAGGAGTGCAGGCTGAGTGCACGGCACGAGTTTCAGAGATAGAGACCCCTCAGGTTTCAAGGCGAGCATGACCTTTAGGCAGCAGAGGATTGGCTTGAGGCAGAGACCAAAGTCTTCTGTTTGGTCATGACACCAGTAGAAAATATGGTCATCCTGGTAGCAAGCCTTCTACAGGTCTCGGTAAGACGATGGTGGAGTTTGGTTATCCAGACTCACGACGAGGCGACACTTGCATGGTCGGAGTTTGAGTGTCTCTTCAGAGAGGAGTTTTCACCAGTTACCCTGAGAGCAGTACGCATACATGAGCATCTTCAGCTCCAGTAGGGAACCATGATGGTGGATGACTATTCTTCGAGATTCACCGACCTCTCACAGTACTCGATGAATATGGTCAAAGATCAGTACTTCAGAGCTTGGAATTTTGAGTGGGGCTTGTAAAGAGATATCTGAGCTAGCATCATCCCTATGAGCATTCCTACTTATTCTGGGGTGCTCGAGCGGGTTCTGGTGGTCGAGAGCTTCGTGGCAGAGCAGAGACAGCCGACAGATGTTAGTAATGGGCGAGCTGGAGCAGAGACCTCGACAGCAGGGAGCCGATGTCAGGGACCCAGGTGCGGGAGAAATTTTCAAATGAGATCCCAGGACAGGGGATCTACTGTACAGGGTTCGCAAGGCGCATCCAACCAGCCTCGAGAGGGGCGATGCTACTAATGTGATGGAAGGGGACATCTCGCTCGATATTGTCCGACACTCCATACTACTAACACGGGAGTAGTGGATGGACCACCGAGGTAGAGGCAATGTGTGGAGAAGACAGATCCGTAGGGAAGCGGACGTGTTAGGGGAGCTGGGAGAGAAGTTGGAGGTGGTCGGCGTTTCGATCATTTACCACCACCACCCCCAGGAGGTCCACCTCAGGCTCAGGGAGCTGGTTGACAGAGGCAGGGACAGCTGCAGGCGGCAGAGGCCTATGACCCAGGTACTCCCGAAATTATTACAAGTATTATCTGGGTATTTTCTACCTTGGCTACCGTACAGATAGACACAGGTTCTAGTCATTCCTTTCTGGCTGCTTATCTTGTTCCAGACCTTGAGATTCCAGCTGAGCCGTTGACTCGACCCTTACGCTTAGAAACACCAACTGGAGAAGATTCAGAGATCACAGATTTCTGTAGACAGTTTGACCTGACCCTTGGAGGCAAGAGTTTCGATTGGAACCTCTTGGTGGTAGCGTCGAGGCCTTACTATGTCATTCTTGGTATGGATTGGCTATCCACAGTTCTTGCCCAGATCGACTGTTTTAGGCGAAGGGTGCGATGTTTCCACAGTGATGGAGTGAGGTTCTCTTTTGTCGGTGAAAGAGAGACCCAGGCAGCGCAGGATGGACTCATGCATTGGAGGGTAAAACAAATTTCAAATCAGTTGGCTAGCATATCCCTTGGCGCAGCAGATGTTACGAGTTTCCAGTTTCCTGCAGTAGTGGCTGAGTATGAGGACGTCTTCCCGGAGGATGTCCCCGGGCTACCTCATCATTGGGAGATAGATTTCTGCATTGAGTTGCAACCTGGGACGACACTGATATCAGCATCAGCATATCGGATGGCTCCTGCAGAGCTTCATGAGCTGAGGGTGTAGCTGGACGACTTGAAAAAGAAGGGCTTTGTGAGACCCAACGTTTCACCCTAGGCATCCCCAGTGTTTTCCTCCAAGAAGGCAGACAAGAGCTTGAGGCTATTTGTGGATTACCAGCTCTTGAACCAGGTGACCCTAGAGAACTGGTATCCATTACTGAGGATCGATGACCTCTTCAAACAGTTGATAGGGGCACGATGTTTCTCGAATGTTGATCTACGATCAGGCTATCACCAGTTGCGAGTGCGGGATGAGGATATACTGAAGACGGATTACAGATGTCGTTCTCATCAATATGAGTACTTGGTGATGCCCTTGGGCATGAGGAACGCCCCAGAAATGTTCATGAGACTCATGAACCGGATCTTTCAGCCCTGTCTAGACCGGTTTGTAGTGGTCTTCATCGATGATTTCCTTGTGTACTATTCGTCTGAGGAGGAGCATGCGGAACACCTAAGGATTGTTCTAGACACACTTTGAGAGAACCAGTTGTATGGGAAACTCTCGAAGTGTCAGTTCTGGTTACAAGACGTCCACTTTCTAGGACACGTTCTCTCGGCAGATGGTGTAGCAGTGGATCCAGCTAAGGTGGAGGTAGTGCTAGCATTTGAACGACCTCAGAGCGTGACTGAGGTATAGAGTTTCCTTGGGTTGGAAGGCTACTATCGGATATTCATCCTTGATTTCTCCAGGATTCCATCACCCATGACAGCTTTGACCCGAAAGGGGCAGCCTTTTGTGTAGACCTATAGATTCCAGCAGGCTTTCCAGTAGTTTATACAGAGTTTGAGGAGCGCCCCAATCTTGAGATTACAGGAGGAGGGTGTCGAGTACATAGTGTTCTGCGACGCATCTGGAACCGGGCTTGGTTGTGTCCTAATGCAGAGGAAAGCGGTGATTGCCTACGGATCACATCAATTGAGGCCACACAACCAGAACTACGTGACCCATGATCTGGAGTTGGCAGCAGGAGTCTTCGTATTGAAAATGTGTCGGCACTACCTGATGGGCGAGCGGTTTACCGTCTACTCTGATCACAAGAGTCTCAGATATATCTTTTCTCGGAAGGATATGAATTTGAGACAGAGGAGATAGCTTGAGATCCTCCAGGACTATAACTTTGATATCATTTATACTCGAGGGAAGGGGAATGTGGTGGTAGATCCTCTCTGTAGGAAATCCAGTTCGCAGTTGCTGGATGAGGTGATGAGGAAGTTGGCCTCTTTACAGTTATCCTTCATGGATGGAGATGAGGGATCTTACCTTTAGTCAATGGTTCTTACCCCTCCTCTCTTACAGTGAGTCTGAGAAACACAGCGCGAGGGTGCTAGCTATGAGACTCTACGTGCTCATATATCCACGGGTGATGATGCTGATGGATATTCAGAAGGTGGGGAGCACATTGTTCTTTTTAGAGGGAGCACGGTAGTACCAGTGACGTTACGGGAGGAGGTTCTGAGGGTGTTTCATATATCCCCTTTGGCAATGCATCCATGCATGTAAAAGATGTATCAGGACCTCTGATGTCAGTTCTGCTAGCCAATAATGAAGAAGGGTGTGGCAGAGTTCGTCTCTCGGTGCCTTACTTGTCAGCAAGTAAAGTCTGAGCAACAGGTGCCAGCAGGTTTGAATCAGCCCCTTGAGGTGCCAGAGTGGAAGTTGTATGGGATATCCATGGAATTCGTGACAGGTTTACCATGTACGTCCAGGGGACACGATGCCATCTAGGTGATCGTTGATCAGCTCACCAAGTCGGACCACTTCCTATCCATACGGGAGCAGAGTTCGGTAGAGTGCTTGGGATGCCTCTACGTGCAGGAGATAGTTCGGATTCATGGAGTTCCATCCACGATCATTTTAGATCGTGATACTTGTATCACGTCTCGGCTGTGGAAGGGATTTCAAGAAGGTTTTGGGACCCAGTTACGGTTGAGCACAGCATTTCATCCTCAGACTGATGGTCAGACGGAGCGAACCATCCTGGTCCATGAGGATATGCTTTGAGCTTGCATTCTTGAATTTGTTCATAGCTGGGAGGATCATATACCATTGGTTTAGTTTTCTTATAACAATGGTTATCATCCCATTATTGGTATGGCACCATTCGAGGCTCTGTACGGGCGACCTTGCAGGTCGCGACTTAGCTGGACTGACCCGGGAGACTCAGCACTCATGGGCCCAGAGATGGTGAGAGCTTCTACAAAGAAGTTGTAGGTCATCTAGGAGTGGATGAAGACTGCATAGAGTCGGAAGAAGTCATATGCCGATAGGAGGTGGAGGCCCTTGGAGTTCGAGGAGGGAGACCATGTGTTCCCTTGGGTCTCACCTCGACAGGGATTGCAGAGATTTGGCTAGGGTGGAAAGCAATCTGCGAGGTTCATTGGACCTTTTCAGATTTTGAGTATAGTTGGCGAGGTGGCATACCTCTTGGATCTACCTCCTCATATTGACCGGGTACACAACGTCTTCCATGTGTCACAGCTTCGGAGATACATGCATGATCAATCGCACATTATCGAATGGGGCGAGCTGGACATCGATGATGGAGCGACCATTGTTGAGTACCCAGTAGAGATCCAGGATCGACAGGAGAAGATCCTTCGTGGGTGATCTATTACCTTGGTGCGTGTCTGGTGGCATCAAGGGAATCTCCGAGAGAGCACGTGGGAGCGGGAGGCTCAGATTCGCATGCAGTACCCACATCTTTTTGAGTAGCCCCTGTTTTGGCTTTTCGGGGACGTAAAAGCCCTAAGGTGGGTGTGATGTAATGTCCCGGATTTATCATGTATTATTTTAATATTATATAAGAATTAATTCGAGACCAGGCTCTGAGACGGAAAGCAGTTCCGAGGCTGGGTGAGCCCGGAACAAATGTTTGAATTTAATTTAATAATTAAATAATGTGCGCGAGCGGTTTTCATAAAAAAATGGAATAACTCCTGAACGGGTGCATGGATCAAAAATCTGAGGGCACCGTTGCGTTCAGAAAAGCAATATTACCTTAGGCGAGGCCTAACTTCAGCCGGCGCAAGTCGGTGGAGAAGTCTAGTTTTTGGACGTAAGAGTAATAAAATATTTAATAAAGTTATTTTATTCTGCAGTGAGATTTTATTAAATCTTGTTAAGTAAAATATCTCTTATCTTTTATATAGAGATTTCTCAGGGGATCAGAGTTACAATCACCATAACCTTGATTTCCCTAGAGGCTCTGGGATTGTTCTGGAGTAAAACCCCAACGCGGCGGCGACGTTCTTGACGGATTTCGCCAGCAACGATGATGCGGCGACCAGATCATCGCCAATGAACTCCGCGGATCCAGGTAGGATGTTTGTTTTGATTTTCCTTCCCCGTTTTTGATTTCCACGATGAACGTGGACTAATCCACGAACATATTAGCACGCAGGTTGATCGTTCTTGTGGGATGGGATAATGTGGGGATTTGAGGCTTTGATTCTTGAGATTGTTTTAGTTTTCAGTCTAACGACAGCAAACCCGGATTTTCACAAACAATGATTAAGGTTCGCTCATCTTGTTTGATTTTTGTTTTTCCCCCTCGCATTCTTCATTGTGTTCTACACGTTCTTGGAGTAATTCGATTGTTGTGCATTCATTTGTTGACACAACGACTTGAAATCAAAGATCCAACGTCGAGGCGACCTAGCGAAGGTGCTACGGCGACGGCGGCGGATGAATCGATGCGGTTAGGAAGTTTTTGTTCTTCGGGCGTTTTCATGCGGACGGATCGAGATGCGTTTTCAAGACCGATCGGAAGCCCGAAACCAACAAAATCAATTTTGTAGGGGCGGGAAGACCCCAAATCTGGAGTTTTGTGATGATCAGACGGTTGGATCGAGATCCGGAGCAACAACCGAGGCGCGCGGAGGAAGACGACACTTCTATAAACTTCTCGACTACACGGCATGGAGTATGGGCTAAACGGTGTGTGTTTTTCAGTGGGATTACATAATGTGTACTCCGGGAGTACACGGACACGGGCAGGGTACACGGCCATGGACACGGCGTGTATACCCCTCCCCGGTAGGACCCATACAGATACACGGGATACCCTGTGTACTTGAACACAGGCAGGCGACACGGACATGGGCAGAGACCGTGTACGGGAACAGGGCCAGCGTACATGGAGTGAGCCCAGGTGCTCGGACACGGCGTGTATCCCTTCTACACGCCGTGTAGTTTCTTTGTACCCAACAAGCTGAATGACACGGGCCATTTACACAGGTAGTACCCGGGGTCGAGGAACATAGTGTGTAAATTTTCTACACGCCCTTTATTTTGGTTTTACACGGTTTGAACGAATGACACGGGTTGTTTACACGGGCAGTACCTGGGGTCAAGGAACACGATGTGTAACCGAACTACACGCCGTGTAACCTTTTCTTCATGACTTGAGCCACTTGAATTCTGTGACATGGACTAGTTCTCCTAAGGTTCGTACCCTTGGTCTTTTCCCTGAAGGTTCTAGTATCATTTCCTTTACACAGGAGTATGATCCCTTCAGCAGAACTCCCTGAATAGAGTTGTTGGAATCCCCTATGTGAGACTTATAGCCGGATCCTCTATTCATTCCTGGAACCCTAGGTACAGTTCTTAGTATCGACGTGACCAACTTTACCCAGACATCGATCCTCTACTTAGCAGATTAGCTCAGACTGAGTTGTCAGAATCACCCCATGACGTTGTTGTGATCCTCATCTGAGCATCATGGTCCCAAGGTACTTGTGGTATGTGTTCTCCCGGAACGAGTACTTAGTATCTCTCTCTTCAGACCTAAGAGTGTGTTCTCCCGATGGTATGCTTAGTGAAATCTTAGAGCTGGATCCTAGTGGCGGTATCACAAAGGTCGTTTGTGTATGAGTATATCTGGATATACTTGTTATATGTTCGGTATATATATACTGTGTAGAGCTGACTGTACCTTTCTGTTTTAGTATTTCCTCTATGTATTCCTTTGTGTTTTCTAGGTGTCCTATTGGGTATTGTTATACTCACCCATGCACGGGCTTTACCCACACGTGTCGTGTCTTGTGCAAACAAGAGAGCCTTTGATAAGATTCTAGGCAGACCAGGACTGGATGGTACCCAGTGGGATCAAGCAGGCTGAGGTGTGTTCCTACGGCTACAGACTGCAGTCCCAGCACCTTTCTTTATAGGTTGGACTTTGTTAGAGACTTTCTTTCTGGTGGTCTTGTACTTTTGGCCTAGGGTTTACTTTCTTGCACTTTACTTTCCTGTCGTACTCTATGGTTGGGTTTTAGTGTATGCATGCATCTTTTCCATTTTTATTAGTTTTTACTTTTCAGCTTTGTGGGCTTGGAGATGTGTGTGCGTGTGTACAGTTTATAGAAAATTCATCCCATGTTAGTAATATTCCTACCCGGTGCTAGTCACCATCCCCTAGCCTATTGGAGGCGGGCTTGGGGAGTTACGACTCGGGCCCCACTGGGACGGGTTGTGAAAAATTATAAAAAAAATTATTAATTTCATATATATAATATACAAACTATAAAAATATCATTATTCTAAACTTGAAAGGTGGTAAATGGAAGAACGAACATCATCGGTTCGCAGTGCTGTAGTCTGTCCTACACAAGAACAATGATTGTGTATCCACTTTTGATGGTTGTGTGTGAAAGTATAGGTATATCTATTATCATAAAAAAATATTAGTGTATTTATGTTACTGATTTTTTTACATCCACATGATATGAACATAATTTAATGGGTGGAGAAGTAAATGAAACAAAACCGATCCTTGAAGAACATTACCTCTTATTGGAATAACTCCTTTCAGTTTATACCAGAAGAGTTACATGGTTTGATTTATGATCAGGATGAGGATTATAGGATTAGGTGATGGATTTTGAGAAATTATATGGGTATATTTTGTGATATAAAAATTGCTTCATATGTGTTAATAAGTGGGTGTGGTGAGTGCCTTTTTATATTGGAGGTGGAGTGGTATTCTGGAAGGTTTTTTAAAAGGGAATTCCATCCACGTTTTTTCCATGTTAATAGGACCCAATAATGATCTAAATTCTATATAAATGAAATATAAGGTATAAATATGGCCATCAAGTGGATTATAGATAAATTTCTAGGCTAAAAAGGCACTTATGTTTAAGTTATAGTCCCTTGTTAAGCTAAATTTTCCCTTAATTATTGTAATCAATTTTAATTAATTTCACTAATAATTTTGGTAAAAAACTATGATGAACATATTGTGCATTTTAAATTATTCAGATTCCATATATAGAATCCATTTCTCCAAATTCCAATAAAATAAGTGGCCCAAATTAATTTAGATTTAATCTTTCATAAAGTATGATAAATCTTATTTTTAAAGTAAAAAATGATTAACATTTTGAAATTTTTTTATATCTAATTTCAATGTGAAATTGATTTCAATGAAATAAAATAGATTAATTGATTAAAAATTTTCATAATGTGAATTTAAACCCAATTCAAAATATAACTTAACCCTACAAATTATATAGATGAAAAAGAAAAAATTAAAACCCATTATTTTTTCCTATTCAGTAAAAAATGAAACCTCACAGAGAAACAAAAAAAATTCACCATAAGATAATTTTGAAATTAATATTTCAAAAATAAATGTTATTTTTCAAATAAAATTTATAAATGTTTTAAAATTTAGTTTTAAAATATATATTATTAAAAGTGGGAAAAAATGTTTCTAGAAAAATATTGGTCTTTGCATAAAATTGGGTATGTTTATATTTTATCCCTATAAAATATATTAGATGAATGTAAAAAATATTTTATTGAATATATATATATATATATAATTAATATAATTCAATAATTATCAATCAATTTAATTTATTAGAATAATAGAAACATTTTCTTTTTATTTGGTTGGGTTTTATATTCATTTATAATTAGTTGGTAAACTATGAATTCATTTTATATTTTAATACACCATATATTTTCATAATTTATTTCATCCAATTCATAACCTATAATTTAACAACTATGTTATATCTTATTTTATGAAATTTTTCTTCTCAGTAAAACATAATCTTACGTGTAACACAAGCTATCAAAGAAACTCTTTTTTTCATGCGACGCAAGCTACCTCGATATTTCCTGGATTGAAAGATATAGAATTTATTAAATTTACATAAAATATTAAATATACAATAAATTCTTAATAGGTTATATGCTATCAAAATAAAAGTTACACTTTTAGAATTTTGAGGGTGTTACATTCTATCCAACTTAAATAAATTGTGTTCTCGCAATTTAAAATCAATATTGTTAATATATGAATTGATATTTCCTATTTTGAAATCCGACATCATGAGAAGGTTTCATAAAGAATTCCCTAGAAAATAGGGGTTGGGAAATAAAAATTCCCAATGACTAATATATAACTAGGAATCCACATAGGAGAACATTAGTGGTAAGTGAAAATATGCACTAAGAGGAAAAACATAAATATTTGTAGGGAGTGATTGAGGTAATTGATCAAAAAATGTGAATGATCAATGGAATGTTGAGGGTATCAAAGTCATAAATCTATGATGATTTAGAATATTATTGGTTCTACAAAAATTAAGGCGTTATGACTAATTTTTATTTCTATACCATTTTTCTAATGTTGGGAAATTATTTTACTATCTAAGGATATATGTAAATATACTTAATTAACATATTTATATAAACACAATTTTCAACCTTTTTCTTGCTTTGATAAATTTATAATTCATCCATTAATGCATGAAATATATATCCATAAATTTACTTTTATGCTTGAATCACTAAGACACACATTTAACATATTATAAGACCCATAAAAGAGTTACATGTCTTCCCATTGGCCTCTAACTATCCTACAAATCCAATATTTTTAATAAATTAATATCTAAACTGAAAAAGTAACAATATTAGTTAATCATTATTATTTATCCATCTAAATTTTCAAATAAAAACAATGAAATTATAACTAGGATATTGTGTAGGTCAATAGTTTTCATTAAACCATTATTATCTTTCATTCATAAGTTCAAATCTCATGGCCTTTCTAGACTTGATGTATTATCACCTTGAATACAGGTTGTCCTATTATAAAACCTGATTACTATAATTTCTTAAATAGATATTATGGTCATACTTGAAATTTAATCATTAAATATCCTTTTATATTTAGTTTTCAATACAACCCCAACACATAAATACTTCATTCATTTATTTACACATATGTCTTTTCTTGGTCTAGGGTTTATCCATTATAAGAGGAAATTAACTTGAGTAATGCCTAGGTTCCCCACATTTAAGGAAAAAATATGAATGTATCCTTAGGTTGAGATTAATTTCTATCTATCATACTCTTCATTTATCCTTGGAAATTCATGTCTTTATGTCATTATTTCACAAACATAAATCATTTCACTTTTCTATTGAGACACTTTCTTGGGTTCCTCCTTCCAAATTTCTTTCATGATAGAAATCAACATTTATTTTCTCTGTGGTCACCACCACTGAATCTCTTAGAAATGTTCATTATTGTCTTCTTTGGTGAGTATGATATTTGTTTATGGTATATGTTATTAATAATATTTTTTGAATCCTAATTAGGAATATATATGATATCTTTCACTCATATCAATACATCATTATGTTTCTCATTGTCACCACTTTATCAGTCTTATCCAATGTTAAAACGACTATTTTGGGTTCCAAACAATGACTAAAACTATAAAGCATTGTATGAGTAACAATATTAACTATGAGATAAAGGAATGATCATTTATTGGATAAAAAATCACGACACCTTATTTTAAATCTAAAACACGTTAGGATTTACCTAGGTTATTCATTTTCATCATATATTAAAATCCTTCATAATTGATTCTAAAAACAAATGTGAATTATCTTAAGCATATAACCTATGAGTGTCAACCTAGGTGTGTAGTATGGCCCATTGTTGTGTACCAGGTTATGATCAAGTTAGGCTCAATGCACCTTTTCAGAGTTGCCACCCCTGGTACATCTATTTCAAAACCACGTTCACATGTAGAAATCTAAAGAGGAATGTATTTCTAGGAAAACCATATAATATATATCTAAACAAAAATTTATCATGTTATCCTATTCTTATCTTAAAATTATATCTTAGGGTTATGTTCTCTAATATATGTTTTCATAAATCTAGTTCCCAAGGTTTCTAATAAACATCCTTTGATACTAAATATAGTGGCCATGACCTCAGTAATCCTAGATCTAGTGTCTAATACGACTATACATGGATTATTACAAGGAATAAAATATAAAGGGAGTAAAGTGTTTAATATTCTTGGAAATATATATATATATATATATACATGATTCTTTTATTACAGATGAATACAATAAATAAAAAAAATGTTTCTTTAATGGATAATACATTTATTCCCACTTATTATATCCTTTCAAATCATTCTTAGTATACATCCTAGATTCTTGGGTAAAGGAAACCAAATAAAGGTGATCTCAAATAATATATAAGGGTTAAGTACTATTGAGGAAATAATGAATCAATAAGCATAATCAATATGAAAAATCTAATAATTGAACACACATTCCATATAATCAATAAAATAAGTAGATAAAAAATATGGAAAGGTAATAATTGGAATCATATTCCATTCAAATAACTAGATAAGGCATAATCAATGTAGAAATAAAAATAACTAAAATACATGATATTTAATAAATTAATTGAGAATAAAATACACCCTTAGATAATTTCAAAGATACAATATCATGGATAATAATAACTTAATATAAATTAAAAAAAGCATAATTATCAGATTCCATGTTTCCAAGGTATATGGTACCTTCACTATCAAGAACATTAATAATACGGTTTAACATACTACTTTTGAGGCAATTCACAAGACCGTTTGGAACATGCTTGGTTACAAATTCAAAGGATTTTCTCTAACTGATGTAATCTCATGATACTACTAATGTATCATGGAGCTTACATGAAATGGTCCCCAACCCTTCTTGTTCCTATCTAAATAATTCCTTTTATATCAAGTAATTGGTTTCATTAAAGAACAATGTTCCTTATCAAATATCTATATTGAGTAAAAGATATGGATTTATTAATATTTCCCTAGATATAAAATAACCCTAAAAGTAAACACTATATGTACAAATGGTATATGATTTATTAAATAATTGTATCCATGAAAAATGATATTGATATTTGGGGGAAATTTAATGTTCAATTACCACTAGAAATTGAGTTTTTCAATGGAACTACAGAAATTAAGAAAGGAAGTGAAAGTTAATAGTATTTGTATCTAAGTAAGTCACAAACTATCCTGAGGAAGAATAAGGATTTTATCAATACAACATATCCCAAGTGGTGTAAAAATAAAGGGTTGTTGTCTTTGATGAATGGAAATACTATAAAATGATCTTTTAAAACAAATTCTTGAGGAAAATATAATTTTCCTATTTATAAGTATTTAATAATCCTATTATTCAATATCACCTTTAAAAAACATTTTATTTAAAAATAAACATTTTAATATTTCAAAGAATACTTTGTCAAGACCCATCCTAGTGGCCCGTGTCGTGACTACCCCATGCCCGCCTTCCATAGGCCAGGGGCTGGAGACTAGCACCAAGGCGTAAATTCCCGATAAAAAGGGAAGGAATTGACTTTGGAAAGTAAGCAAACACCACAGAGAAAGAAAGCAGTAGAAGTAAACACTAATTAAATGCTGGTACAACAGTAAGTGAGGAAAAGTAAGTGGGCCAGTATACAAACCCAAACTGAAAGTAAAGTACAACTGTAAAGGGAAACAGCAACTGAAAATTAGAGCTGCAGCGTCGAGCCGTCCACTTGAAGTCCCACCTAAAGGGTGGGTACAGATAGCCTCCACTGCTCCTCGGGTCCATCCAACCGCTCCGAGTACGTCCCGCCCATTGGTCCACCTCCAGGTGTCGTCCTGCTCCGCAAGCCTCGACCATGATCAGCGCTATCCGTCGTCTGCAACCAACACAACGTAGTGCGGGCATAGCCCATGCAGGGGTGAGTATAAGCTACTCAGTAGGGACCCCGAGACCCTCGAATGTCTCCCAGAATCCATAAAAGATAATCCACAAGGAAAGATACAATCATGAAGTAACATCTAACACTAGTTAGGTATATGCCCATACATATACATAAGTCATCAATTCTCTTTCGGCTCCAACACCCGAACCCAAGTACAACCCAATCCACACAGGAAAGCAAAACATAAATCCACATAGGATAGCACAACACAATCCACATAGGAATGTAAAACAGGATTCAGCTCACACAGGTATAATTCTTCGTATGACGATAGAGATGATTAGATATATCCACTGATTCATCAAAGTCGTCGGACCCACAAAGGATCGATAGGTACTAACCCCCGAAATGAACCAGGAAGGGTCTGACCCATACAGGATCGATAGGTAACTAACCCCCGTAATGACCCACAGAAGATCGGACCCACACAGGATCTATAGGCGCTGGCTCACACAGAACCGCTGAGCGCTGACCCACACAGGAGCGGACCCACACATCATCAGTAGCACTGATCCACATAGGATCACTGAGTGTTGTAGTCGTCGTCGTCGAATCCACTAAGGATCTATGTACAGTCGACGTCGTCTCAGTAGTAAACGCAGCCAACACTAGGGTTCCCGCACACAGCAAGCTCGTTCGGGAGGGTCCGCTCCACGAGCTGAGAGGCTGATACATCAACTGACACGTAGTCCAGAGTTTATGTATCCAAAAGTTCTGTATCATCAAGAGGAACTCAACGTCGTAGACGGCGCGCCAATCGGACGCTCGGTCTAAGAGTTATTGGCTTTTTTGTCCCAGGGGCTCGGTTGGTTTTTAAGTCAAATCCAACCCGACCGTACTCTACCTGAATCCAAACCTCGGGCGGAGTATGCCAAAAGATCCTTCTCACTAAGAGGAATCCAACAAAGTCGACGGTATGTCAATCGGACGTCCGTAGCTCAAGTTATAAGTGTTTCTGCTCCGAGGGCCCGGTTGGTTTCGTGTACGAACCAACCCGGCTGAACCCAAAGTATTCTGAAACCTTGAGTGAAATATACCGAAATGACCAACTCGATCCAAGGATCGCATCACCGCTGAAGGCGCGTTGATCGGAGATCTGTAGCCCTAGATATGGGCAAAAGAACCAAGAGGGTCTGAAAACGGGGGTTTCGGGCCCAGACCAACCCTGCACGAGACCCCCTGGGTCGGCCCGAACCGGGTCGGCCCGGCTGGGCGTGGCCCAGTCCGGCGTCCCGGCGCGCTGGCACGTGGCGCCAACTGGCTCGGCCGAACGGCCGAGCTATTCGGTTATGCGGGAGTTTTTACCCCCGTCTCTTCCCATGTCCGACCGGCCTGTCCTGGCCGGATGGTTCCTGCTCCACGGGACCAGCAATGGCCGGTCCCCTCCCTGATCCGACGCCGGTGGCCCGTCTCCAGCCGCCGGTCACCCTACTTCGCCGCGGACTTGGTTGTCCGGTGCGGCGCGACGATGTTGTGCTCTTCCACCGCGACCCCGCTCCAGCCGTGGTGTCTTCGGGTTTCTCCAACACGGCGCGACGGTGCCGTGTCCTTGTTCGTTTCCACGGTGTGGCGCGATGGCGCCGCACATTCCTTGTCGCACGATCACACGCGGTGTGATGGCACCACGCCATTCTCATTTCAAACCACAAAGTAACAAACACGTGAATAAGGGAGGAGGGTCGGCCGTGTTTGTGCGGTCTGGACCCCTCTCGTTAATCGATAGCATTTGGTTGTATTTTCACAAAGAACGACAATGTGGTAAACATGAACAAAATAATTAAATAACCCCTACCTTGAGCGTAGCTAGAACGGGGGTTCGCTGCGGAAAACGACGTCGCGAGGTGAAGCTCCGTATGTTGAAGAAGAACGTCCGAGGAGGAAGTGGAGTCTCCTTTTATTTGACGCGGGAAGAAGATAGAAAGAGGGTGCGTCGTCGATCATCGGAAAAAGGGGTCACACACCGGCTTCGGAGAGGAGGAGAGACGGTACGTCAATATCTTCTTACGGTGACAATGTTCTTCGTCGAAGTCTTGGTGTTCTTCGTGATGAAGATGAAAACACCCAAGAGCTCTCTCCTCAATTGTCCACACACAAAAACCAACCAAAATAAAATAAGGCTCATCCTTATTTTATTAACTCATACCACAATTCAAAAATCAAACCTTAATTTAATTAATTGAATTGGTGTGTTGGCATACTTAATGAGAGGAGAGGAAAAGTCACCCAAATAAAGGGAAGCTTAAAAGTTAAAAGGGTTACACAACTTAAGTTGGGGGTTAAGAGGAGTTAGGGAGTTAAGGGAATTGAAAAGGTGGGGGCTCCTGTGGGCCCCACCTCACCTTTAATCCACTAAAGAGAAACTAACAATCAGTGGGTCCCACCCTAACTTCTACACCTAGGTTCTAACACATGGAAAAGAGAAATAAAATTCTTAACGAAATTTTATTTCACTCACAATTAATCCACAAATTTAAACAACTCATATCGAGCAAACGAAACTCCAGAAAAGGCGTTCCTAAGAAATTACCGGCGCTGCGGTTCCATCGGTGCCCTCAGAATTCGATTCTGAGCCCCGGTTCAAAAGATAGGAATTCCAGCTCATTCGTTCATTGAACGTACCCGAGCTAATCTTCGGAAAAAAATTCTGAGCACACCGGGCCTCAGAATCAAGTGCTGTTAGAAACTACGTTCTTGTAAAATCCCAGAGAAAATTAAGAAAACATTTCCCTTGAATTTTATGGGTCTTTACATTACTCCCACCTCAGGGCTTTACGTCCCAGTAAAGATACATCGAAAACTAGGGAAACAAAAGTGGCTACTGAGCATGCATCTGAGACTCCCGCTCCCAAGTGCTCTCCTGGGGATTCTCATGATGCCATCTGATGCGCACTAGAGGAATCGACCGTCCACACAGGACCCGCTCCTGTCGATCATCGATTTCCAATGGGACTTTCATAAAATTCTCCCCTTCATCAATGTCTAGCTCCCCATGGTCAATGATATGTGTCGGGTCGTGCACGTATCTCCTAAGCTGAGATACGTGGAAGACGTCGTGCACTCGGTGCAACTGAGGTGGTAGAGTCAGGTGATAAGCCACCTCGCCAATCCTACTGAGGACCTGGAACGGTCCAATGAAGCGTGGAGACAACTTTCCTCCTCGGCGAAATTTCTGTAATGCACGTCGAGGTGAGACATGCAAAAAGACGTGGTCGCCATCCTCAAACTCTAGTGGCCTCCGCCACCTGTCAGCATAAGACTTCTTCCGGCTCTGAGCTGTCCTCATCCACTCCTGGATGACCTGGACCTTCTCTATCGTGGCCTGAACCATCTCTGGTCCCACAAGTGCTGACTCCCCAGGGTCTGTCCATCACAAAGGAGATCTGCAAGTTTGGTCGTACAACGCCTCGTATGGTGCCATCCCGATGGTGGATTGGTAGCTGTTGTTGTAGGTGAACTCCAACAAGGGTAGGTGGTCCTCCCAGATGTGACCAAAGTTGAGGACACATGTGCGGAGCATGTCCTCAAGAGTCTGAATGGTCCTCTCTGTCTGACCATATGTTTGAGGGAGAAAGGTTGTGCTCAGATTAGTTGTGTCTCGAACGCCTCCTGCAACCCCTTCCAAAGTCGGGAAGTAAAGCGAGAATCTCGATCGGAGACGATAGATGATGGCACACCATGAATCCTCACAATCTCCTGAACGTAAAGACGTCCCATGCTCTCCATTGAGCCCAGCTCTCTGATGGGTAAGAAGTGTTCCAACTTGGTGAGTCGGTCGACAATCGCCCAAATGGAGTCGTGACCTCTAGAATTGCGTGGAAGTCCAGTAATAAAGTCCATAGATATCCCGTCCCACATCCACTCCGGGACCTCTAAGGACTGTACCAAGCCTGCTGGTACCTGGTGCTCTGCCTTCACCTGTTGGCAGGTGAGGCATCGAGAAACGAACTCCGCCACAGCCTTCTTCATGCCCGGACACCAGTGCTGTCGTCTAAGGTCCTGGTACATCTTCGCCACTCCGGGATGTACCTCCAAGGGAGAAGTGTGATACTCTCTCAGCACCTCCTCTCGTAAAGCGACTGGTACCACGGTACGTCCTCTGAAAAGGATGTCGTTCTCTGATCCAAAGAAGAAACAATCAGGTTCCTGTCCTGAGGATATTTGTGCACGCCGCGTCTCACAGTCAGCGTCCCCACACTGTGCCTCTCTGACCCGCTGCAGTAGTGGAGGAGTGATTGTGAGAGACTGGAGGAAGGCTGCTCCATCTCTATCCACGAAGGATATCTGCAAAGAGGATAGCTGCTCTGTCACCTCCCCAAGTAGCTGAATGCACGTCCTCCTGCTGAGAGCATCGGCAACTACGTTTCCCTTCTCAGGAGTATAGACTATCTCAAAGTCATAGTCCTGGAGGATCTCGAGCCATCACCGCTGTCACAGATTCAGGTCCTTCGGAGAGAAGATGTATCTGAGACTCTGATGGTCATAAAAGACTGTAAATCACTCTCCCATCAGGTAGTGTCGCCATGTCTTCAGAGCGAAGACCACTGCTGCTAACTCCAGGTCATGGGTGGCATAGTTCTGCTCATGCGACCTCGACTAACGTGATCCATAGGAGATCACGACCTGCTCCTGCATTAGTAAACATCCGAGTCCGGTCCCTGATGCATCACAGTAGACTACGTACCTGACTCCCTCATCAGGAAACCTCAAGATAGGTGCACTGGTCAATCTCTATCTCAACTCCTGGAAGCTCTGCTGACAACTGTCTTACCACACAAAGGGTTTACCCTTCTTCATCAAAGCTGAGAGTGGTGCCGCAACTCTGGAGAAGTCTGGCACAAATCTCCGGTAGTATCCAGCTAGTCCCAAGAAACTCTGCACCTCTGTCACGCTCCTGGGTGGCTCCCAAGCTAGCACTACCTCGATCTTCGCAGGATCCACTGCAACTCCCGCCTCAGAGATGACGTGTCCCAGGAAGTGGAATTCGTGTATCCAGAACAGACACTTCGAGAGCTTACCATAAAGCCGGTGCTCTCGGAGTGTGTCTAGTACAACCAGCAAGTGGTAGGCATGCTCCTCCTCAGTTGTCGAGTAAATCAAAATGTCGTCGATGAAGACCACGACAAATCGATTGAGGTATGGCTGAAAGATCCTGTTCATGAGGTCCATGAACACTTCTGGAGAATTGGTCATGCCGAAGGGAATAACCAAGAATGCATAGTGGCCATACCGACACCTGAAGGCCGTCTTCTGCATGTCCTCGTCTCGAACTCTGAGCTGATGATAGCCTAACCTGAGGTCTATCTTCGAAAACCACCATGCTCCATTGAGCTGATCAAAGAGGTCATCAATCCTCGGTAGCGGATACTTGTTCCTCACTGTCACCTAGTTCAGGCGACGATAGTCAAGACAAAGTCGCAAGCTCCCGTCCTCCTTCTTGGCGAACAAAATCGGGGAAGCCCAGGGTTAATCACTGGTCGGATGAACCCCTTTCCCTGCAAGTCCTCCAATTGTACCCGTAGCTCTCGAAGATCAGCAGGGGACATTCGATATGCTGGACTCGATATCGGGGCTGTCCCGGGGTATAGGTCGATATAAAAGTCTACCTCTCTATGAGGAGGTAGCCCTGGAACGTCGTCGGGAAAGACGTCCACATACTGATCCACCACTGCAGGAAAACTAGGACTTCGTATGTCAACAGCTCCTTGGATGAGGCTAGCCAACTGATGAGTGATGGGTTGTCCTCTCCTCTGCGAGAGTCCATCCTGTGCTGAAAAGGCTCCCTTCTCACCGGTGAAGGTGAACCTGCTCCCGTTGGTGCGTACACATCGCACCTTGCGCCTAATACAGTCAATTTGTGCATGGAATGTAGACAACCAATCCATGCCCAAGATGACGTCGTAAGGCTTCGACACCACTACAAGAAGATCCCAGCCGAAGCTCTCTCCTCCTAGAGTAAGCTCACACTACCGGCACCGGTGCGTAATCATCGAGTCTGCTCCCGTAAGAGTCTCTAGACATAAGGATAGAGCCAATGAATCTGTCGGAATCTCCGAGCTTCGAACAAGGGCAGCGGCTATGAAAGAATGACTCACTCCTGTGTCTATAAGTACTGCAGCAAGGGTGGAATAGACACAGATAGTACCTCGAATCATCTCGGGCATGCCGTCGTCGTAGGCCTCCGCTGCCTGGAGCTGTGCTTGTCTCTGCCTGCCAGCTCCCTGTGGTCGTGGTGGACCTCCTGGTGGTGGTGATGGTAAAGCCTCAAATCGTCACCCACCACCTGTTGCTCGAACAGCTCCTCTGCCTCGTCTGCCTGCTCCCTGCGGACCGCCACGGTCGACCCTCTGCCTCTGCCTCGGTGGTCCCTCAACCATCTGCTTCTCCTCGGCACGGCGGGTCAGGAAATCACGAGCCATGTGGCCCTGTCCGCGGCACGAGTAGCACTGCCTGCCTCTCGAAAGACTGGCTCCGCGCTGTGTGCCCCGCACTGCTGAGCCAGTGTCCTGAGGTCGTCTGCCTGAGGGTCTGGTCTTCCTGGATCCATGAGTCATCTGTTGACTGTCAGCTGCAGAAGACACTACTACGTGCCACCCTGCGGTGGGTCTCAGCGCTGGTGTAGACTTAGCAAGAAAGCTCTCCATCAAAATGGCTCGCTCCAGTACTCTTGTATGAGTCTGAATGCTGAGGGAGATTAGCGATGCCCTGATCTAATGTCTCAATACATGCTCAAAGGTCCCGGCCCGGAAGAATAGGTCTCGTACCATGTCTGTAGAGTAGCGCGAAAGATCGGTAAATCTCGCTGAGTACTGGGCGACTGTCAAGCTGCCCTGCCGTAGCTGAAGAAGCTCTTGGATGCACACCGCACGGAGGGTGGCCGGGACGAACTATGAGCGGAAGAGGCTCTCAAAGTTTTCCCAGAGTAGAGATGCCTCATCGTGCACCTGGAGCATCAAGCTCCACCATCGGCCCGCTGCAGCGTGCAGTAGGCTCGCCGCGAGGATGCCCATGAGGTCTGCTGGTGTCCTCACTAACCGGAAAACCCGTACCACTGCCTCCAACCAGTCCACGGCTGCCTGGGGGTCCATCTCCCTGCGGAACCTGGGCGGTCGCTGGCGCTGGAACTCATGCAGTGAACTAAGGTGACGTGCATCGTCTGCAGCTAGGGCTGGAAGCATCGGTGGCTCGGCGGGTAAAGGTACCGTCGGTGCCTCAACTGTCAAAGGGCCCTGCACCGAGGCCTCGTTGCTCGGTGGGCTGTTGTCACGCTCAACTCTCGGAACCCTAGCTGGCTGTCATCGTGGGGCCATCATGAAAAGGAAACAGGTGCGCCACGGTCAGAACAGTATACCTGGTGAGCTGACACAATGTAATCACAAAGAAAACTTGAAACACACATGCAATCAATGTTTTCGTGCATTAAGTCGGAAATCAGAAGTCAGGGTCCTGGTGTACGGATACGTCGGCCGCCGCACCAATAGTGGACTCCCTGGACTGATAACCACACCCAATACGCTAAACACTATTGCTTCACATAAAAAATATCAGAGTCCCAATATCTGTGGTAGAACCGAACTCCTCTGATACCAATTTGTCATGACCCATCCTAGGGGCTCGTGCCGTGACTACCCCAAGCCCGCCTTCCATAGGCCAGGGGCTGGCGACTAGCACCAAGGCGTAAATTCCCGATAAAAGGGGAAGGCATTGCCTTTGGAAAGTAAACAAACACCACAGAGCAAGCGAGCAGTAAAAGTAAACACTAAGTAAAATCTGGTACAACAGTAACTGCAGAAAAGTAAGTGGGCCAGTATACAAACCCAAACTAAAAGTAAAGTACAACTGGAAAGGGAAAACAACAACTGAAAATTAGAGCTGCAGCGTCGAGCCGTCCACTGGAAGTCCCACCTGATGGGTGGGTACAGTTAGCCTCCACTGCTCCTCGGGTCCAGCCAACCGCTCCGAGTACGTCCCTACCCAGTGGTCCACCTCCAGGTATCGTCCAGCTCTGCATGCCTCAACCACGATCATCGCTGTCCATCGTCTGCAACCAACACAATGTAGTGCGGGCATATCCCGTGCAGGGGTGAGTATAAGCTACTCAATAGGGACCCCGAGACCCCCGAGGGTCTCCCAGAATCCACAAAGGATAATCCACAGGGAAAGATAAAATCACGAAGTAACATCTGACACTGCTTAGGTATATGCCCATACATATACCTAAGTCATCAATTCTCGTTCGACTCTAACATCTGAAACCAAGTACAACCCAGTCCACACAGGAAAGAAAAACGTAAATTCACACAGGATAGCACAACACAATCCACATAAGAAAGTAAAACAGGATTCAGCTCACACAGGTATACATATTCATATGATGATAGAGTCTATCAGATATATCCACTGATTCATCTAAGACGTCAGACCCACAAAGGATCGACAGGTACTAACCCCCGCAATGACCCAGGAAGGGTCTGACCCACACATGATCGATAGGTAACTAACCCCCGCAATGACCCACACAGGATTTGTAGGCGCTGGCTCACATAGAACCGCTAAGCGCTATCCCACACAGGATCGGACCCACACAGGATCGATAGCACTGATCCACATAGGATAGCTGAGTGTTGTAGTCGTCGCCGTCGAATCCATCAAGGATCTCTGTACAGTCTTCGTCGTCACAGTAGCAAACGCAGCCAACACTAGGGTTCCCGCACACAGTAAGCTCGTTCAGGAGGGTCCGCTCCATGAGCCAAGAGGCTGATACATCAACTGACACATAGTCCAGAGTTGATGTATCCAAAAGTTCTGTATCGTCAACAGGAACTCAACGTCGCAGACGGCGCGTCAATCAGATGCCCGGTCTGAGAGTTATTGGCTTTTTCGTCCGAGGGGCCCGGTTGGTTTTTAAGGAAAAACCAACCCGACCATACTCCACCTGCATCTAAACCTCGGGAGGAGTATTCCAAAAGATCTTTCTCACTTAGAGGAATCCAACAAAGTCGATGGTACGTCAATCGGACGTCCAGAGCTCAAGTTATAAGTATTTCCGCTCTGAGGGCCCGGTTGGTTTCGTGTACGAACCAACCCGGCTGAACCCAAAGTATTCAGAAAACTTGAGTGAGATATACCAAAACGACCGTCTCGATCCAAGGATCGCATTTCCGCTGACGGCGCATCGATCGGAGATTAGTAGCCCGATATATGGGTAAAGGAACCAAAAGTGTCCGAAAATGGGGGTTTCGGGCCCGGACCGACCCGGCCTGGCTGGGCGTGGCCCGGTGCGGCCCGACCCAGCCCAGCGCGGCCTGGGGGCCCGGCGCGCTGGCGCGCGTTGCCAGCTGGGTCGGACGAATGGCCGAGCCATTCGGTTATGCGGGGGGGCGCGCTGCCCCCCATCGTTCGGAAACCGCGGTCCCAATTAAGGGGCCGCTCAGCTGGCCAGCTGGGGGTTTTGACCCCCGGCTCTTCCCCTGGCCGGACGGCCCGCCCTGGCTGGCCGGTTCCTGCTCCACGGAACCAGCGACGGCTGGTCCCCTCCCTGCTCCGACGCCGGTGGTCCGTCTTCGGCCGTCGGTCACCCTGCTTCGCCGCGGCCCGGAACCGGCCGCGGCCTTGGTCGTCCGGTGCGGCGCGACGGCGTCGTGCTCTTCCACCGCGGCCCCGCTCCGGTCGTAGTGTCTTCGGGTTTCTCCAACGCGGCGTGACGACATCATGTCCTTTTTCGTTTCCACGGCGTGGCGCGACGGCGCCGCGCATTCTTGTCGCACGATCACACGCGGTGCGACGGCACCGCGCCATTCTCGTTTCAAACCACAAAAAAACAAACACACGGATAAGGGAGGAGGGTCGGCCGTGTTTGTGCGGTCCGGCCCCCTCTCGTTAATTGATAGCATTTGGTCATATTTTCATGAAGAACGACAAGGTGGTAAACACTAACAAAATAATTAAATAACCCCTACCTTGAGTGTAGCTAGAACGGGGGTTCGCCGCGGAAAACGACGTCGCGAGGTGAAACTCCGTATGTTGATGGAGAACGTCCGAGGAGGAAGTGGAGTCTCCTTTTCTTTGACACGGGAAGAATATCGAAAGAGTGTGCATCATCGATCTTCGGAAAAAGGGGTCACTCACCAGCTGCGGAGAGGAGAAGAGACGACACGTCGATCTCTTCTTATAGTGACGACGTTCTTCGTCGAAGTCTTGGTGTTCTTCGTGATGTAGATGAAAACACCCAAGAGCTCTCTCCTCAATTGTCCACACACAACAACCACCCAAAATAAAATAAGGCTCATTCTTATTTTATTAACTCATGCCACAATTCAAAAATCAAAACTTAATTTAATTAATTGAATTGGTGTGTTGGCATACATAATGAGAGGTGAGGAAAAGTCACCCAAATAAAGGGAAGTTTAAAAGTTAAAAGTGTTACACAGCTTAAGTGGGTGGTTAAGAGGAGTTAGGGAGTTAAGGGAATTGAAAAGGTGGGGGCTTGTGTGGGCCCCACCTCACCTTTAATCCACTCAATAGAAACTAACAATCAGTGGGTCCCACCCTAACTCCTACACCTAGGTTCTAACACATGGAAAAGAGAAATAAAATTCTTAACGAAATTTTATTTCACTCACACTAAATCCACAAATTTAAAAAACTCATATCAAGAAAACACAACTCCAAAAAAGGAATTCCTAAGAAATTACCGGTGCTGCGGTTCCATCGGTGCCCTCGGAATTCGATTCCGAGAACCGGTTCAAAAGATAGGAATTCCCGCTCGTTCGTTCACTGAACGTACCCGAGCTAAACTTCGGATAAAAAGTATGGGCACACCGGGCCTCGGAATCAAGTGCCGTTAGAAACTGCATTCTTGTAAAATCCCAAAGAAAATTAAGAAAAAATTTCCATTTAACTTTACGGGTCTTTACATGCATCAATGAAATTACAGTAGAATCTTTTGTACATGTCGTACGAGGTAAATAGAGCATCCATGATGGAAGGTAAAATGTTTGGAAAAGTGACTTGTTCTGAAAGCGAAAATAATATTATTTTGAAAACATTTTTAAAAGAAAAAAGGTTAAATATTTCATTAATAAATCATTTTGGATTGGTTAAAATAATCTTTTTTAAAGCATTTTTATAAATCAATGTTTTTAGAAGAAAATAGGTTGTCTAACTAATGAGAGCAATGAAGTCGGGTTTTCATAAAAATATTTTCTAAAACATTTTGAGTAAGAAGGAGAAGAAAAATGGTATTATTACCTTAAAATGGTCATGAATATCTATATTATTAAAAAATTAATGGGTTTATTAAACAATTATCATAAAAACTCCTTTAATGGAATTTCAGGAATAAGCAATCTTGATTAGAAGGAGATTCTGAAATAAACCCCTAAATGATCATATTATTGATGTGAGAATTGATCATTGAATTGATTATATATATCAACAAGAAATAAAAATATGAGAAATTTAAATACACAAATTTATATTCAATGTCATTATTCACATAATCATAAAACATTAACTATAATGAAGAAGTAATATAGCCCAATAAAATAAGAATTGAGTTATTAGATTTCTTTACCACATGGTTATTTTATGCTAAAATCCCCTAAGATTAAATAATTAAATGGAAACTAAAAATATCATTAATAATGAATTATTCATTATAGTACATGTCAATGTATAAGTATGTACACCATATACAAGAAATTATGTTCACAATGATCATGTATGCCCTAATGAATGGAAATTGAGATGAAGTCCCTTACTATTCCGTAACTTTTGAATTATCATACCCGTGAAAACATCAAATGAAACTCTAAATAACATGAAGAATTATTAATTCATGATATAAAATAAAATAGGGATAGTATATACCGCAAAAATAATAAATAATGTGTGAAATTGTTGTATGCCTCGTGGAATAGAAAGTGAGACAAGAATCCCTTACCATATGCTTTCTTTAAGATACATGGTCATTAAACTATATTATAGTGGTTTAAAACATTTAAATAACTTAAAAAACCATAAATATATTTATATTATCATAAATTAACTTATTATAATATATTGTTACCCGTTTGTTAGAAATCATTCATTATTTTAACTATTTCAAGTGTTAATTACCAGGTTTCTCGAGTATGTTTTGACTTGTTATTTTTTGTTCCCATTAATTACACCATGATTTAATCATGTCAAAAATATAAAACATGATGAAATTATCACATATATTTGGCACATATTTATTAATAATAATCCATAATATTTGGAGATAGAAAATGAAATGCACCATTCATTGAGATTGTATGTTGTACTTACGCATGAACGCTACTTCCATTTCATTTTCATACTTAAAAGATTAAAAATTAAATGATATATATGTATATTATATTTAAATCGTCATATTTATTTCATATATGTTACATATTTTCATTAAAATTATGCTTTATACATTCCATGTAATGTTTGAACGAATCACGTCGCTATGAGGAGTCGGCAGTGCACACATCCACAAACGATGTTATTGTATTCCCAAAAAATGGAAGGCATGAAGGTATGGTTATATAAAAATTAAATAATAATAAATAAATTATAAATATTATATATATACTATATAAACTATAAATATTTCATTATAAAAACCATGAATTTTGTTAGATAAAAGAACAAATGATATCAGTTCGTGAGGCGGTAGTCCTCCATACTCAAGAATAATGAATTTATATCCCATTTTGATAAATGTTTCTAAAAGTGTAGGTTGAACTATTATTATAAAAAAATATTAGTATGTTTAATATATGTATGTTATTAAAAAATCATGAAATGAAAATACTTTATGTGATGGATAAGTAAATGAAATAAAAGTGATCATTGAAGAACGTTACCTCTTATTTTGGTAACTCACATTGGTTTATACGAAAATCCTATCTTGGTTTAATTTATTTACAATTTGTGTCTTCTTAGATTTGGGTAGGGATGTTGGGAGATTATCCTTCAGAATATACATGTGCCAAATGAATTTATAGGTGTTAATAAGTGGGAGGGTTGAGTTTTTTTTATAGTATAGGAGGAGTAAAATTCTTGTAAATTTTGAAAAATGAATTCCACCAATATTTTATAAATTTCAACTAGATCCAACAATGAACCTAATTTGAGAATATTTTTTAGATGTTCAAAATTGTTTCATAAAATTGATTTTGGACTAGTTTATAGGCAATTTGGCTAAAAAGTCTAAATATTTTTCTATTTTCATGCTAATTATTTTCATAAAAACTATAATTAATTTTAATTACTTCCACTAATATTTTATATAAAAATGTATATTGAACATATTATAAATTATAAATTATTCTATATCTATATATTGAATCCATTTTTTTTAAATTCTAACAAATGAAGTTGCAGAAATTAATTTAAGTTTAATCCCATAGACGGGACGACACAACTTGGTTTTAAAGTAAAAATGTTCAAAAGATTGAAATGTTTTTAAATCCAATTTCACAATGAAATTGATTATAATTGAAAATATTGGATTAATTTATGTATAATTGATATAATGCAGCTTTAAAACCAATTCATAATAGAAGTTAACACTAAAAATTATTTAGATGAAAAATAAATAATTAAATTTTAATATTTTTTAGTATTCATCAAAAAATGAAACTTCCCCGAAAGATACAACAAAATTCACCATAATATAATTTTTAAATAAAAATTTCAAAAATGTACTTTATTGTTTCCAATAAAATTTATAATTTTTTCAAAGTTTAGTTTTAAAATAGGTGTGCCATTAAAAGGTAGAAAAAATCAATTTAAAAAATATAGGTTTCTATAGTTAAAACTGGGGTTCTTTTTATCTTATGCCAATAAAATATATTGGATAAATACCTAAATATATTATTTAATATAATATATGTATATATATATATTTCATTAATATAATTCCTTAATAGTAATTAATTTAATTTATTAGGATAAAACACCTTTGTGGCATGAAAAAATTTAATTTATATTCAATTGGTTTTTATATTCATTTTAAATTAAATGGTTACATATGAATTAATTTTATACTTTTATAAACCATATATTTTTATAAGCTATTTAATACTATTCATATCATCTAATTTAATTTCCAGTTTATATCTTATTTTTATAAGTTATATAATACTATTTTTATAAACCATATATTTTTTGTGTGTGGTACATGCTAACTCAGTATTTCCTGCATTGAAAGATATTGAATATATTAAATTCATTTAAAATATTAAATGTAAAAAAATTTATTTAGAGGTTATACATTATCGAATAAAATTTACTCTTTTATAATTTTCTGAGAATTAAAAATGTTAGTAGTAGCCCAGGACGAAGGGCTAGGAAGTACGACCATTGTTCGGTGGTCCCCATGCTATCTTCGGTCACCATTCCCATAAAAAGAGGAAAATTTTGGAAAATGACGTGGTCCACTGACCCAATCCTCTCATGTACATCCACTAAGCTCAAGATGTGATGGTGACTCTCAAAAATATTGAATATTAACTATTAGAAGTTCATTTTGTGTAGGTATATGGGGTTCGGATACTTGTATCCCCCCATGTGTGTAACAAGCCAGATATATAAGAAATGGAAGGGACCACACACACTGAGGGGGGGTCTTACCTTGTATGATGTGGTGGATAACATTGTATAACATTTCCAACACCATCACCATTGGTTGACATGTTACCCAATTTTCAGTACCACTACCATAATAATGGTTCTCAGACACACTCAAATGTGTGAATCCTACATCGGGAGTATCCGTCAATAGATCAGTACAAAATTGAATTCCACCTGCATGCACATGGGATCCTTGGGATTCACAATGTATCCCCATAACTTCAACTTGATTGACTCCATGATTCTCCACGATGAGAACTCCAAAGTATACTACTAGTATTGTCTATAAACCTAGAAAAATAAATTTCATTAAAACCAATTTTTTATCCAAATATAGAAAATATGGTTTTATGAAAATTTATGGAAACATTTGTACATGTTTCAATGACGGAACATCTTCTACTGCTTCATGTTTTTTGGACCTAATAAAGATAATTTTATAAGACTTTACAAACTATTTATAGTAAACCCATGATGAAAATGTGGGTTCCCAAATATTTAACAACTGAAGTTACTGGACCAAAGAAAGTCTGGCTACCAAAACCATACATTGTTTGATTTATTTTTCAAGGAAATATGATTTAAGTTTTTTTTAAAATAATTTTGAAGATGGATAGTGGGTGTTCAAGATATATGAAAGAGGGCTATTTGAACTTCAAGAACCTTATCAAGATTGATGGTGGGAATGTCACTATTAGTGACAATGCAAAAGGAAAAATAATTCGGCTTAGAAAAATTGGTTACACTAACTCAATTTTAATTTCTAATAATATTTTTTGTCAATGGTATTATGTACAATATTCTTACCATCTCATAATTACATGATGATGAATTTAATTTTAAATTTTAAAATGATGCTTGTAACGTTTTCAATTCTAAAAATGAGTTAGTATTCAATACTTTTAGAAATTAAAATTTTAATGCTACGAATTTACATTCCTTAGTTTCTCGAAATGTTTGTTTCTTGAGTTATTTTCAAAATGATTCTTGGTTGGGGTATAAGATATTACGACTTTGTAATATTAAATCCCCTAAAAATATTACTATAAAATTACTAGTCAAAGATCTACCAAAACATTAGTTTCTAAATTACAAAGTTTGTAATCCTTGTTAGAAAGGGAAACATCTTAAAATATCATTCAAACCAAAGAAAGAAGTTTCAACTTCTCAACCTCTTGTTTAATGAATTGACCACTATTACCCAGAGTCGGTGCATTATTTTAAGACATTGGAATTATACAAGGAAATCATGACCCGAAAGACTGATGAGTTTAACAGTCTTAAAAATAGATTAAATACATCAACTTCACATGACAATGTCAAACATAAAATATAACAAAAATAGTTCTTTGAGAAAGCCATTATTTCCTTCTAGTATAACCTTGCATATCAATCATAATACACTTCTTGGAAATCCAGGGAAAATAAATCATAAGAAAACATTGATCTTAAATGCTCATTAAGGGTAAACAATTTAGTAGAAGATAACATAAATTATAGGCATGGTGAATAACTGACAACACATGCCTTTACAAATAATAAACACGAATAATTTATGGAAGAAATATGAGGTGAGAAAATAATTATATAATAAAACACAGTCCTGGTTATTCTACAATTAGAATAACCACATGAACTATCAATATTATTTTCATAATGATGGAATGTATAATACAAGACATTCTAAAACATTTTGTCAAGACCTCGGCCAAGATGCCTAATAATGATTAAGGCCCCGGCCAAAACCATATATCAAATTGGGAAATGCCTTATCCAATTCCACGTCTAATTGTCTCATGAGACCTATCGATTTATCGAGGAGCTATAGCGGGCTCCACCCTCTGCTTACTATGTCCAATACATTCTTCATATGAAAAGTTTGAAACATAACATAAACATTTGTATTAAAACTAGCATAGAAAATGTCAATAATTTATCCATAAATCATGAATGGTATAAAAATAACACATACACAGTCAAACATATCACAAAACCCTCAATATAAGATGGATTATTTGTATCATAATAAATCAACTTCAAACAAATTTAAAATCCATCAAAGGATGATGACATTGATGAAAATTATTTGTAAAAATCATTGGGAGAAATATCCATTTTTCATGAAAACATTTTAAAGTCACACAATTTAGAAATAAATAAATTTAAAGTTATTTTTTTATCAAAATTTCCCATACCACTTTGAATCTTTTGAATTTAATTAACATATTAAAAACATTCATGTCCTTATAAACAAATCCTTAAAACCCCATTTTAAAAACATGGACATTAATGAGAATGATTTAGAAGAATAATTATTTAAACTATTAAAATGGTGTTTTAAAAAAATATTCCCTTAAAAATAATCCCTTTGAAAACATTTTTTATGAAACATGGTCGTGGATAGTAAATATTCCCCCATAAAAACTTACCAATAAACAATCTCAAATAATAATGAGATTGATGAATTAACCCATACCGTGCACTTTCCTTTGGTCAAGGGTCCGTTTAACCTTTTGTATAATGAAAATATTATGTTATAAAATTATACAAGAAACATATTGATATATATTATATCATACATGATTCATTTATGTCTTTATACTATATATTTTATAATGATTTCCATGTTAAATTAACATTTTGGATAATAATCGCTTTTTTATCATACCTGTTTTAACTTGTTATTTGGGATCGTATCATTTAAGTAATTATTTAAATAATTACAGAAAATAAAATTTTATTTATATATATTATATAATAAGAATATAAATATTTATAATAGATATATATATATATAAAATGGAAGGCACTGTTTATGGAGACGGTAGGTCGTACGTACGCATAAACGTTGTTTCCATTTTCATATCGTATTGAACAGAAGTATGTGAATCAGATATATGTATGTAAATATATATATATATATATATATATATATATATCCAGTAGAATTATTATATCATATATTACATACTTATTAATAGTATATATTTTTAATCATCATTGAATGGTGAACGTGGGAGAGAATCTTATTGCGTTGTGGAGACGGTAATACGTACGTACGCATGACTGACAATATCATTATATTGATGGTGAAATAATATGTAATTGGATGTTATATCATATATATATAATAATTAACATGTTATATTTATTATTCACATCAGTTATACTCATTATTATACTCATCTAAAAAATGTAGTGTTTGAATAACAAACTACACCACGACGTGGAGACGGTAAGCCGTACAAATGCACGTATGATGACTTTGTCATTTAGATGATGGATAGAATTATGAATATGGTTTTACCATATTTATAATAACATAAAATTATGTAGGAGGTACTGGAGTTTTTATTTCGGTATGGAAACTGCAAATATAGAGAAGTGGAAGAGGAAAAGAACTTGGAAGAGGACGGTGAAATTATTACCTATTTTTCGGGTGTTTCATTTAGAGTTGATCGAAAGGGATCGATAGGTTGACTTTCTGAGTAATTTAAGGACTATAGGTTGATTTTAGGGAATTTTGGAGGATATTTGGTCTGAGTTTGGATGCTCCAAATGGCTTTGGAGGTGTGATTTTGAGAGAAGGGGAAGTACCCATTTATTAGAGAGGTGAGGGGCACTATAGGAAATTCTTGAAATATTATATTATAAAAAATTCATTTTTGGTTTCTAATGGCTCCTAAATTATTTATTTATATTATAAGGTGGTTATGGGATAAACAACACTCAAAAAATTTGTTTTAGACGGGTTTAGGTCACAATATTAACCATGTATTTTAGATTTAACTCTTAGTTAAATATTTTAACTTTTACAGTGTCTTTTTGTATTATTACACTATATGGTTAATAAACATACTCTAAACTTCCCATATAACCTCAAGTTGTTACTTAATGACATATATAATATTATTTAAGACCTTTTTCTTAACATTTTATTTTTAGGAATATTATATCAATCAATAATACAGTATTTGTTTAAAAAATTAATTTATGTCAACTTTTACATTATTTGGTATTTGGTTTTTGTGAAAGGCATCACAACTTGATTAATTAGAAAAAGATAGATTAAATCCACACTAACATGTCATATTAGTCTATAAAATTATTTTATGTCATACAAACTTCCAAATTATATTTATTTTAATATTTATAATACCATTTATATGATTAATTCATTAATAAGGTAATAACTGCATCATCATTGTATCATAAATAAATAAAATTATTTAATCTCTAAAAATTATAAATAAAATACCATTATGTAGGAAATATTTTTATCATTATAATGAATATTTATAGTCGAATATATATTGTTTTTATCCTTATATTAAAAATGGTTTAGTTATTAAACTATGAATTTAACACTTTTAACACTTCTTTAAATAAAATAAAAATAAATGTCATATTCTAATTCAGATGGACCAACGAGGATAATATTTTATTCCTAAGGATTTTTTTGGTTGAATTAAACTTATCCAATAGAATTAGGACATGTTTTAGAGTAATTATAATATTATTTTTACCCTTAATTACCCTATTTACTTTTAACCTCGGTAAATAAAAGTCAAAAGTTACTATTTACCAAAAATATATTTTCATCTTATTGAACCATAGATTACTTACTGATTTCAACCATGTCTCTTGGATTTTTGAAATTCAACACATAGAATTGGTAAAATTAGGTTTTATGCAAATTTGTAAATGGTCCTAGAAGGTGGGTAAAAAAGGTTAAAAATTTCAATAAACTTTTATACATCTAATTTTATTATAAAACGACTCCAATGAATTAAATTTAACTTATATAAGAATTATATATCAATTTTTACTTAAAATAAATTTAAATAAATAATTATTTAAATAAAAATTCAGTTTTAAATAATAACGCAGTGTTTTTCACTATTCGTTAAAAATTAAAAGTTTTCATAAAAATAACAAAAATTATCCCAAAGATAATTTTGATATTATGAATTCAAAAATAAGTATAGTTTACCAAATTCAATATATATAAGTTTCATTTTTTTATTTAAAATTAATTGTCATTTCCAAAACCAAAAAGCGGGTTTTTAAAAAGTAAAAACTATCAAAAGATTGACATGTGTTTATTTCAAATTTAAATGTGAAATTAATTATAATGACCTACATTATATTAAATGATAAAAATATAATCTAATTATACTTTAAAAACCTATAAATTCATAACTTAACACTATAAACTTTTTTAAATTAAAAAAGTTTTTTTCAATTAAAACATAGTATTTTAGCTATTTTTCAAATTATGAAAGTTATCAGAAAAGTACAAAAAAATTTCCCAGAATAAATTTTTATGCCCTTATTCTAAAGAATAATTTAATTTAATTAAATTTAATATATAAAAATCACAAGTTTTGGTTTAAGAAAGGGTTTTCCATTAAAAGGAGGTAAAATTTCATTTTTTTTAAATACTTCTTTTATCTGAAAAATGAATTTGTTCTTATATTATTTCTAAGAAAAAAATAATATGTATGTTAAAACTATATAGAGTGTATAAGATTCGAAATGCAGTTAATAATATTCATACCCACTTTTTGAATGGCTAGTTTGGTAAGTTGTGGTGCGCTCGAACTCAGTATTGCGTGTAGTGAAAGCTATTTAATTATTTCAATGAGATAACGTACTATGAAATCTTGGGATGTTACATTATCCCCTCCTTAAATAATTTGTGTCCACTCAATTTTAAATTGGTCTTCATAAATAAAAGGTTAAAAATCGAAAAATAACTTCATGGAAAACCCCCATCAGAATTGGGGTAAATTAAATTTAGTCTAAATAAGAGGGTAAGGGAATGAAAACGTTTCCACCAAATTATGATCTTGATTAGGAGAAAATTTTTTTAAATTAGACACACATAATTGGAGGGAAAAAATAAATATTTTTAGTTAGTGATTGAGGTCATGAATCAAAAACAAGTGTGAAATTGAGGGCCTCAAATCCATCAATCAATGATTATTTAAAATATCGTTCGTCAAACAAAACCTAAGGTATTAGGATAACCCATTTTTTGTTTTAATATCCCTTCCCTAAAGATTTAGAATTAATTTATTCATAGAATAAGAAAAAAAATTATAAATGACATGTAGTGTTTCATCCTTCAACTAATTCCTACCACAAACCTATCTCTCATTCCAAAAGATAACAGAATTCCAAAATATTCTATTTTTCCTAATCGCATAGGTTTCAAAAATTATTGAATTTATAATTCATTTGTCAGACTCTTTAAAAAAATACATTATACAAACTAGGAAATCACATTTTCCAGTGGTAGGTGATCCACCTTTTTCACCCTCTGGTTGCGGGTTCAAGTCTCATGGCCTTGCCAGATGCAACAGGTTTCCACCCAACCTCCGAGTTGTCGATTTTATTAAAATACAAAAATAATCTCAAGAAATAATTTCACCTTAACAATATTATCCAATGTCAAACTTAATAGATTGCATCCTTTAGACATATCCAAAATATTTCTGTCCAAACTCATAGTCCAAAATTTATAAGGAAGGTAAACACAAGGAAGATCCTTTTTTCATGTAATAACATGTTAATATCTTCATAATGTATTCTTTTAAAGAACTATAACAACCTGAATTACCATAAAACCTTATTGATTACATTCATTATCCCTTATTCCTTATGGAATACTGGATATAATCCATCTATCCAAAAATGTTGTAAACTCAATCAATGAAGGAATATACAAATCATTAATCAGTTTCAAGGTAGTAAAAAATATCCAATATAATTTATCCAAATCAGTCACATATTATTCCAAAATCACTACCTCAGAATCAAAACCATATTATGGTGTATCTTTATCTTAACTATATATTTTCAAAAACAATTAACCTACTATTGAGTCAATTTTCTTGGTTCCACACAATCTCAAGTCCTTAATGGAATAGTATTGCAGTAAAATAATTATATACTTTATAATTCTTATAACATGTACATCATTAATACAATCCTCAAATGATATAATACATTAACAATATAAGAACTCTAATCATTCCTCTTCATCATCAGTAGCATTGTAACTTGATTATTATCCAATAGAATTATTTGGGGTATACTCTAATGAATTGGATATTGATATGCGCAGTGTCCCAACTCATTGGAAATAAAGAATTGTACATTTGAAAACTTTTTCTTACCCTTGAAATAACATACTTTTTTTCCTTTTCTCCACACTAATAACAAACTCCCATTCCTTTCAATCATTCACCAAGGTGATTCTTTCCACAATTATCACATATTGGAAAATCCTTCTTTTCCCTCTTCCCTTTATCAACCTTTCTCTCTTCTGTCCTTTAATTATCTTGTTTCCCTTCAAAGGCATAGGAATAATAGAATTATTTACTTATCTTATTAACACATGATACTATTTCTTTATATAATGATAATATGTGGGAGACTATTTCCCATTTAAATGTTGTCTTAATACAATGAAAGATATGATCCTTCTTAATCTTTAAATCATGTGTATTGATGGAATTCTCATTTCTTCTACTTGGCGCCATTTATATACAATGACATACACTAGGTTAGTTTATGAATCACAATGTAGAATTCAAAACATGTAAAATTCCAAACATAAATTGAAAAGATTGTGCATATAATCTATAATCATAAAATGTTTTCTTTGAGGAAGTATTTACTCCTAAATCCTTCATAATGGCTTGTAATGAAAATTTAAATTATCCTAAGAATATCCCCAAAGAGTTTCGTAACCAAGAGTACATCAAGGCATGTTGTCGTGTACTAGGATACCCCGGGTCAAGCCTGAAACACCTTGTCAGATTTTTCACTCCTAGGTGCATCTGTTCCAGAGCCGCCTCTACCTGATCCTATCCAGACAGGGATGTATTTCATGGAAAATACACAAAATCTCTAAATTACCAAAATTCTTGGAAGTTCATCTATACTAATCGTCAATGTCAATCTAAGGGTAATGATCTCTGATTAGATTTTATCTGAATCTATTTCTATGTTTTTTCCTAAACGTCCTCTGATGCTAACTATAATACCCTAACCCCAGTTATGTAGAGTTGGTGAATTATTTTAATACATTGAATGATACAAGGAAATCATTTCTCAAAACACCGATCAGTTTAGCTGTCTTGGAAATAGATTGCATACATCAACATCACAATACAATTTCCAATATAAAATAAAGTATAAATAGTTCTTGGAGAATTTCATTATTCTCATTTAGCTTAACACTGTATATAAATCATAATACACTTCTTTTAAATCCTGTGAAAATAAAACATAAGAAAAGGGTGAGCTCAGATGCCCAGTAAGGGTAAAAAATTTAGCGGAAGATAACATAAACAATATGCATGGGGAATAATTGAAAAAACATGGCTTTACAAATAATAAACATGAACACTTTATGGTAGAAATATGATCTAAGTAAATAATTCCAAAATAAAACATTGTCATGGTTATTCTACTAGTCTAATAACCACATGAACCATAAATGTTATTTTCATAATGAGGGAATGTATAATGCCAGACATTATGAAACATCTTGTCAAGGCCTCAGCCAAGAAGTCTAAAAATGATTAAGGCCTCGGCCAAAACCATATATCAAAATGGGAAAGTCCTTGGACAATTCCACGTCTAACTATATCATGAGACTAACCAATGCATCAAGGAGCTATATCAAGCTCCACCCATCACTTAAAATGTCCAATACATTCCTCATATATAATGGTTGAAACATAACATAAACATTCATATTAAAACTAGCATATGTAATGTCAACACTTTATCCATAAAACATGAATGGTATAAAAATAACATATATATGGTCAAACATATCACAAAACATTCAATACAATATGGATGATTTGTATAATAACAAATCAACTTTAAACAAGTTTAAAATCCATCAAAGTATGTAGACATAGATGAAAAGGATTTGTACAACTCTTTGAGAGAAATATACCTTTTTCATGAAAAATTTAAAACTCACACAATTTAAAAAGTATGAAATTTAAATAAATTTATATATCAAAGTGTCCCATACCACTTTGAAACTTTTTAATGGAATTAACATTGCAAAATCATTCATGTACCAATTAATAAATCCTCAAAAAAGTTTTGAGAACATGGACATTTAAAAGAATTTTTTAGAAGAATGAATATTTAAAACATTTAAAATGATGTTTTAATAGAAGTGTCCCTTAAAATGAATCCTTTTAAATATTAATTTATGAATCTTGGATAGGGATAATAAATATTTCCTAGTATAAACTTACCCACAAACAATTTCGAATAATAATGAGATTGAGGAATTAACCCTTACCTTGCACTTTCCTTTGGTCGGGGGTACGTTTAACCTCCTAACCATAGTATGTTATTAAATTATACTAGAACCATATTCATATTTATTATATAATACATGATTTATTTATGACTTTATACTAACCATTTAATAATTATTTCCATGTTAAATTAACATTTTGGGTAATAATCCCTTTCTTTATTGTGCATGTTTTAACTTGTTATTCTTGATCTTATCATTTAGATCATGATTTAAATACTACCAGAATATAATCCTTGATTTATATATCATATATATTTAGAATATAAATATTTATAATAGATTGATATATGAAATGGAAGGAACCATTTATGGAGACGGTAGGTCGTACTTACACAAAAACATTGTTTCCATTTTCATATCGTACTGAATGGAAGTAAGTGACTAAGATATATGTAAGTACATACATAAATACATACATACATATATCCAGTAGAATTATTATGTCATATATAACATACTTATTTATAATATATATTTTTATAATCATCATTGAATGGTGAACGTGGGAATGAATCTCACCGCATCATGGAGACGGTAATCCGTACGTACGCAGGAGTGAAAATATCATTATATTGATGGTGAAATAATATGTAATTGGATGGAATATAATATATATATATAATCAGTAACATGTTATATTTATTATTCACATCAGTTATACTCATTATTATACTCATCTAAATAATGTAGTGTTTGAATAACAAACTACACCACGACGTGGGGACAGTAAGTCATACAAACGCATGTATGCTGACTTTGTCATTTAGAGGATGGATATAATAATGAATGTGGTTGTACCAAATTTATGATAACATAACAGTATGTATTAGGTAATGGAGTTATTTTTTTTATGTAAACAATAAAGAAATAGGAAGTGTAAGATGAAAAGAACATGAAAGAGGGTGGTGAAATTATTACCTCTTTTTCAGGTGTTACCTTTTGAGTTGATCAAAAGGGCTCTTTAGGGTGGACTTCTGTTCGAAATAATGATTCTAGTTTGATATGAGGGAATATTTGAGGATATTTGGGCTAGGTTTGGCCTAGCCAAATGACTTTTGAGGTGTGATTTGGATAGAAGGGTAAGTACCCTTTTATAAGAGAGGAGAGGGCCACATTATGTTAAGTTTGAAATGTTATTTGATAATAAAATTAATTTCATTTTATAATTTATCAAAAATGATTTATTTCTATGATAAGGTGGGTATGGGTATAAAAACACTCAACCAATAGGTTTTATAAAGGTTTAGGTCACCATATAAACCTTATCTTTTAGATTTAACTCTTTGTTAAATATTTTATCCTTTACGGTGTCTTCTTGTATTATTACAGGATTTGGTTAATAAACTTAATCTAAACATCCAAAAGAACCTCAAGTGTTAATTAATGAAATATATTATATTATTTTGTCCCTTTGTCCCAATTTTATATTTTAACGAATATTATATCAACCAACAATCTTGTATTTGTTTTAAAATTAATATATGTCAATTTTGACATTATTTGGTATTTGGTTTTTTTGAAATTTATCACAACTTGATTACTTAGAATAAGATGCATTTACTAAACCCTAACATGTCATATTCACCTAGAAAATTCTAGGACATCATAAAAACATTGAAATTGTACTTATTTTAATATTTATAATACCACTTATTTGATTCTTTCATTAATAAGGTAATTACTGCATCATCATTGTGTCATAAATAAATTTAATTATTTATTGTCTAAAAATTATAAATAAAATACCATTATGTAGGAAATATTTTTATATTTATAATTAATATTTATAGTCGAATTTATATTTTTTGTAACTCTATATTAAAAATGGTTTAGTTATTAAACATTGAATTTAACACTTTTAACTCTTCTTTAAATAAAATAATAATAAATGTCATAATCTAATCTTGTTGAAAAAATAGTGTCATATTATATTCATAATGTTGTTTTTGGTCGATTTATACTTATCCAATAGAATTAAGACATGTGTAAGGGTAATTATAATATCATTTTTACCCTTAATTACCCTATTTACTTTTAACCGTAGTAAATAAAAGTCAAAAGTTACTATTCACCAAAAATTATTTCCATCTTATTGAACCACATTTAACTTACTGATGTCAACCTTTTTTCTTGTATTTTTGGAATTCAACTCACATAAGCTGTAAAATTAGGTTTTATGCAAATTTATAAATGCACTTAAAGGTGGGTAAAAAAGGTTAAAAAGTTTAGTAAAATTTTATACATCTAATTTTATTATAAAATGACTCTAATGAATTAAATTGAACTTTTATAGGTATTATATGTCTATTTTGACTTAAAATAAATTTAAATAAAATATTTTTTTTAAATATAAAAAGTCAATTTTAAATAATAACGCATTGTTTTTCACTATTCATCCAAGATCGAATGTTTTTAGAAAAATACCAAATATTCACCCAAAGCTGATTTTGATATTCAGAATTAAAAAATAAGTCTATTTTAAAAAATTAAAAACATAGATGTTTCATTTATTAATTTAAAATTAATTCCCATTGTCAAAACCAAAAAGTGGGGTTTTAAAAAGTAAAACTAGCAAAACATTGACATGTGTTTATGTAAAATTTAAATGTGAAATTACTTATAATGACCAAAATTGAATTAAATGATAAAAATATAATCTAATTATACTTAAAAACCTTTTAAATTCATAATTTAACACTAATAATTATTTCGATTAAAAAAGTTGTTTTCAATTAAATCATAGTATTTTTTACAACTCGTCAAAATATGAATGTTATCTGAAAAGTACCAAAAATTTTGCCAAACTAAATTTTTATGACCCAATTCTAAATAAAATTTTAATTTCATTAAATTGAATATATAAAAGTGTCAAATATTGTTTTAAAAAGGGTTCTCCATTAAAAGGCGGTGAAATTGCATTTTTGGAAAAAAAATACTTCCTTTATCTGAAAAAATGAATTTTTTCCTATATTGTGTCTAAGAAACAATTAGTATGGATGTTAAAATTATATAGAGTATTTAAGATTCAAAATTTTGTTAATACTATTCATAACCTCTTTTTGAATGGATAGTTCGGTAAGTTGTGGGCTGCTCGAACTCAGTGTTGCATATAGCGCAAGCTATTGAATTAAATTAATGTGATAACGTACTATGAAATATTGGGGTGTTACATCTTGAGTCGGTTAAATTGGGTTATTTGGACCATATAGAGTTTTTATTTTAAATGTGAAGCATTATGCATATGTTCTAGTAGATTACATTTCTTGGTATACTTAGACTTTCTTTTTAGCTCACAAGAGTGAAGCTTGTTTCTACTTCACCAAGTATGATAGAAATTTAGAAAACTTAATCGGTCATAGAATTATATCCTTAATAATTGACCATGGATTTGAGTTTGAAAACCTGGAGTTTGAATCTTTTTTCTTACAAAATGGGTATGATCATAACTTCTCTACTCCTAGGACACCTCAGCAGAATGGAGTTTTGGAAAGAAGTAATAGAAATTTAAAAGAAATTTCCTGACCTATAATCAATTATTATGACTTACCAATTTATTTTTGGGCAGAAGTAGTGAATAAAAATTGTAATATAATTAATAGAGTTTTAATTATACATATTCTTAATAAAAACACCTTTTATTTTTGGAACAATAGGAAACGTAAGGTTTATTAGTTTAAAGTTTTTGGTTGTAAAGTCTTTATCCTTAATACGAATTTTAATATTGACATGTTTTCCTCCAATGGTGATGAAGGAATTTTTATTTTTTATTTAGCCTCTAGAAATTCCTATATGGTCTTCAATAAAATAACCAAGTGTATGGATGTATCTATACATATAAAATTTTATTAAATAGATCCACATAAACATAAAACCTCCTTGTAAAATTTTGATTATGATATATCCAATCTTGAAGTGAATGTTAAAAATTTCAACTCTGTTGTCTAGAAAGTAAGAAAATCCTCTAGTTCTGGAAATTCTCTAGACTCTGATCAGAGTGAACCTAAATGTTGAGATAACCGATAGGTAAGTAGTCATTCTTTTTCTTGATCTATCAAAACCCTTAAGAATCATCCCTTAGATGTTATAGTCGGATACTTAGTTAAAAGGACATATACTAGAGCCTCTCAAAGGAACCAGTCTGATCATTAAACTTTCTTGTCCTAGATTGAACCAAAGAGCATCAATGATAAAATCTATGATGAATTTTGGGTATTTGAAATGCAATAAGAGAAAAATCACTTTGAAAGAAATAATGTCTGGAAACATTTTGATAGACCCAAATACATCTTGACTATAGGCACTATATGGATATTTATAAATAAATTAGATGTAGCTAGCATCATAGTGAGAAGTAAGGCCTGATTGGTCGCACAAATATATAGTCAAGAAGAAAGAATTGACTATGAAGAAACTTTTTCACTAGTTTTTAGACATTAAGCCATTAGAATCCATCTATCATATGTGGTACATATCAATTTCAAACTATATAAAATAAATATTAAAAGTATATTTTTAAATGGGTATATAGTTGAGTATGTCTTTATTGAACAACCCCTTGGTATTACGAACCCTCGTTATCCAAATCATGTTTTCAAATTATCAAGAGCTTTTTATCATTTATAACATGCTCTAGAGCTGTTTATGATAAGCTCAGTACTTTTCTAATTTCAAAAGGTTGTAAAAAAGGAATAGCTGAACCTAGTCTCTTTATAAGAAGAATTAATAAAGTTTTCATAGTTATTCAAATCTATTTTGATGACATTATTTTTTGATCTTCAAAAAATAATTTATGAATTGAATTTTTTAAAATTAAGCAAAGAGAATTTGAAATGACTTTAATGGGTGAACTCAAATTCTTTCTTGGATTTCAAATTTTTAAAAATAAAGAATGTATTATTTAAAATCAAAGTATGTACACTAACGATCTTTTGAAATGGTTTGGCTTTAATAGTATAAAATGAATTGAAACTCTAATGAGTACCACCTATAAATTAGATCTTGATGAAAATTGAAAATATGTTGATCAAACCAATTATAGAGGTATGATTGGAAGTCTACACTACTTGACTTCTAGCCAGCTTGATATTATGTTTAGTGTGTGTATGTGTACACATTTTTATGAAAACCCTAAATAATCTCATTTAACTGTTGTTAAAATAATTTAAAAATACCTCACATATAATACCAAATTCGGATTGTTCTATCCTAGAGGAAAACATTTTGATTTAGTTATTTATTTTAATGATGATTTTTTTGGTTTTAAGTTAGACAGAAACAATCACTTTTGGAACATGTCACTTTTGGGAAAAGTCTCAAGTAACATGGTATAGTAAAAAGAAAATTTTGGATTCATTATCTACTACCGAAGGTGAATACATTGCTTCTCGTAGCAGTTGTTCTCAAATTGTTTAGATGAAACACACATTACTATATTATGGATATCAGTTTAGGCACGTCCCTATAAACTATGGAAACACATGTGAGATTAATGTTTCTAAGAATCTAGTTTCTCATTCTAGAAAAAAACATATTGATGTTAGACATCACTTTTTGGGGGATCATTATCAAAAAGGTGATATAAATCTGGAATTCATTGACCCAGAACATCATCTTACTGGCATTTTTACTAAGCCTTTAAATTCTGAGACGATGAGTGACATCATACATGAGTTAGGAATGATAAATTTTTTATAACCTACCAATGATTTCTAACTGACGTGACTCACAAATGATGTCTCACTAACATGACTCACCGATGATGTCTCACCGACTGGACTAACCGATGATACCTCGCCAATAAGACTCACTAATGGTAACTTACTGATGGATCTCACAGATGTGTCTCACCGACTGGTATTTAATTAATCCACTATCTGAAATTTGAAACATCATTGTTTTATTTTGTTTATTTTATTGTAACCCATATTTAGTATTTTATGTTTTCAAATACCTAAGTGATAAAATTACGGTTTGATCCAATACTTGTTACCCTCACACTCTTACTCTTAGACTCTTACCCTTGAACCATTCCCACCAAAGCTTTTACCATTCTCTCTCGAACTGATACCTTAAAACCTATCTCAATTTCTCATGTCCAGAACATCCTTCAAGGATTAGAGGATAAGTTTCACTCATCCCTGAATCAATTAATTGAATGTAGTGAGACTAATCCTAGGCCTAAACATGTTCATCCAGAACTCACAAACTCTATCATAACCCTTGAGAGGGAAGTGCATTCATAATGGTTGTTTTCTAGTAAGTCCCTTTTTTTAATGTGCTACAAACACAAGGGTGGTTGGAGTGGTTCTCCAACAATGATAAGTCATATTTTATATGGATGGTACTTGACGTTTACCAGTATGATGAGTTTCAACAGGAAGGACCTAATGTGTTTTGGATAAAGTCGATTGTGGATGGAAAGAGAGTGTATATTTTATCCAATAACTGGGGAGAATGCTTGAAGGGGCATCATTAGTGTGTTTCTGATGTCCATCAGGGTTGTGATCCTCTGAAAAGTGACCTCTTCAGCTATGAGATATCTTTGGAATATTTTATAGGAAATGGAGAGGAAAGGAGGCTTATTTCTAAAGAGATTGATGGTGAGTGAATGTTTTTTTAAAAAAACTCTTCCGGAATTAATTAAATTCTAGGAAATGGGACTATGCCTCTCTTAAGTTTCAGGATGCTTACTTCATGTATCTACTAAAGAGAGAGCATAAATTTAATTTTTTAAAATATTTGATAGTTCATATCAGTGAGATGGTCAAGACCTATTGAAATAGAGACTCCATATATTATCATAGAATTATTTTTATCCATGTTGAAGGATAAGGGATTTGTAAATGAAGGTGATGAGACATTATCTACTTGTGATGGTTTCGGTCTGACCAAAACTATCTGTAAGATGATCATAATTAATTAGAATCCCTAGAATAAGATTTGGGTTGAGGATAACGAAAATATGTATGAGAAATTTTATCCTATTGAGTATCCCTCAAGTCTGAGGAACATGGTTGATCATGTTCTAGGAAAAAATAAAGCTGGTGAGTACTCCGATAAGGATTTCGTTGGAAATAGTCATGTAAATGAGCCTTATATAGATTACATTAGTGTTCCTAACATTTTTGATACTCCAGTAAGGATGTATTATGTTCTTGAATGTCCACCTAGACCTTTACCTTCTAAGGAACCACTTATACCAAAGAATGATAGTGATGAGACATAATTGTTTGAAAATGCTAAGTAAGAGATAGGATTTGGTAGTGAATAAGAATATGGTAAAGAATAACAAAGTGGAAGTGAAGAAGAATATTAAGTGGAGGATGATGATGAGGTGGTGAAGATTATGTAGAAGATAATAGTCAAAGGAAATAAGCAAAAAATTGATGATTTAGATAGAAGATCAGACCATGGTAATGATGAAAAAGGTCACGTGGGAGATATTATTGATCTAACCCCAGATCATATTGAACATGAGAATCCTGGTGGACCTACCTTAGTAGGATAAGAACTTATTTTGAAATCCCATGGGGATTCTGAACACAATATCCTGGAGGAAGGGGCTCTTGATTATCATTTTGAACTAGATGTGGTTGAAGAGATAGCTCTTAATGTCCATGTTCAGGAGTAAGTTTAGGCTTTAAGGTATGTGTTTGTGACTCTAGTGACAGAGTTGGATTATTCCAGATAGAGGCTATTAGTTGAGTGGGAGATACAAGATAAACATGAAAAGGATTATGTGCTTTCTCCCTTGGATGATATTGTGGTACCTATCTGGAGGAAAGACCTTGGGTTTGTGAATCTAGTTTTTAACTACCATGATTCAAGGGATAGGTCTCCTAATATTTCTCCAACTCCAACGGTTCGTTCATAATATGTTGTGTATATCAACAAATCTGATTTTAATGCCTTTAAGGAGGCATTGTTGGATGTTGTTTGATCAATAACTTCATAGTGAGCTACTCCAGTTTCCTAAATTAGTGAAAGAGATTCTGATTTGATTACTCAGTGATTTGTATCTATGGTTGAGCTATGGTTGATCTCACTGCTGAAATCCATTATCTTAAACAATCTGAAAATGAGAAATGAATTGGTTTTTATGGTATCAGCTATTAAAAATATGACATTTGAATATAAAAAATCCTTGGATATAAATCTGAATGTTTTTGAAGATACCTCTTGAAATCCCTCTAGGGATGGTTCTCCTCCCCCTACAACTCTTGATCTACCCATTTTGAAGTCTATTATCAATGGTGATGTGATTGATGCTTCCACATCATCTACTCCTCCATCCCCTACTCTTGATTTAACTTTGTTGAAATCAGATATCATAGATATAGTGCAAGGTGCCTCGAACTCAGCTGCTCCTACTTCTCACTCTCTAGATATTGAGATGGTGAAATATGTTATTAGAGAGGATCTTAAGACTATGATGGGTAACACTAATTGAGATATTATCTCAAAAATCTGGTAGAATTTGATCATATTTATGATATGGTGAGGTTTTATTCTTATAGTACTTAAAATAATAAAGAGGAAATTACAAATAAATTATATTTATATTTCAATAAAATTTACACCAAAAACTATTTGACTAGTCACATCAAATATTTGGTGGAAAATTTGAGGCTACATTTAGTGATTAAAGCATTCAAAGAGAAAATTTGTTAGTTGAAGTAGTTTACTCTTACCCTTGAGAATTTCATGGAAAATAAAAATCATTTTGATAAGGTCATAAAATATGGTGTTGAGATCATCAGATACTTTATCACTCTGGTCAAACTATACATGCATCATCACAAGACAAAAATTGTTGCTCCTCATGCTGCTCCAATCAGAACAGTCCTACCTACTTCTACATCTTCTTCTTCAACCCTTCTCTCACCTTCAACCATGACACCTGCTCAAGATCTCATCCAAATTACACCTATCATCCAAGATGAACTCATAGGACCTGCTTCTTATTATAGACCTAGACGTTCTCCAATCATCATAGAAGTTCCTCTACCTTCCCTTACTATCTGTAATGAACCTCTAACTACTAAAACTGAACCTTTCCCTCCTCCCACATTTTCTTCTAATAATATAATGGAAGGGTAGGCTCTGTTATTCCCATGAAGCAGTTTAATCGTTTTTTTATTGGGATTTGATGAACTTTTTTATTGTACCAATTTTGTTTTCCATTGTACTACATTATTAATGGATACCCTCTATAATTTCATCTCATTATTCTTTGTGTAATTCACCTATCATTCACTATTTCCTTTTTGATAATCCCAAAATTTGGAGAAATAGAATGGAATCTATTTTAGGGGGAGAATAAGATTAATCTTGAGATTAAGAGGGAGCACATAATTTATAAGACCATTAAAAAAGTTGTTTTTACTTGTGTTTCTTTTAAAATTTCATCTCAATAATCTGTGTAATATGTTAAGAATATTTTTTATGTGATCATCATAAATCAATTAAATTATTGTGGAATATAATTCCATGATTTTTGGTTATTAAAAGGGTGAGATTGTTAGACTCCCCTAGTTTTAATACTCACAAATCTTTTAATTATCAAAAATCATTCTTAACTAGGATAATTTTGATTTATTAGGATACATTGTGTTTAATCATTTTCAAGTATAATTTTAACTTATTTCATCATTATTTACAACATAAGACAACATTATAGATTTTGGTTAAGTATGATATATCTATACTTTTCCTAACGATAGACGAGTCACTAATACATGAGCAACTGAAAACATAAGCTATAGATAAGAAGATTCACTGATAGAGCAACTCATAAATTTCTCTAAGAATGAATCACCGATATCTTGACCTACCGATGCCTGACCTACCAACGTAAGACCTACCAACATAGTGACTAACTAATAAACTTAATTTTTCTAAGTATTAGATACCGATAGTTGAGTTACCGATGCATAACCTACCAATATTAGAGCTTCCAACAAAACATATACTGATAGCTCGATTGATTGATGAAAATTTTACCTACCGATAGAAATGATCTACTAATAAAATGATCTACTAAAAACATGAGACACTTCTAGTCTGAACTAATGATAGACTATGTCACTGATGATCTGTATATTAAATTTGAACTTACCTCTAATGGTCAAATTTATAAAATTTAGTATAGCTTATTATATTAATGCGTCTGTCAGGAATCTGTAGACAACACTTAATGATGTCAGAGACTAGTAGGAGGTACAAGGTACCAGAGAACATACTTCTTATCTGTATAAAAGGAATATCTAGGTCAATATGAATGTAAGAGAAAAGTAAGTGACCTAGAAGAAATAAACTGATTTGTTCGTGCACCTTAGAAAAAAAAAGATCTGTGTAATGTGCTTCAAAGAAAATACTACTAATAACCAAAAAGACAAAAAATCTATGTAGGAACAACTTAGAAGATATGAAAACTTTGAGGAATCTTTGAGGCTCACTAGGAACCTAAGATATAAGTAAAAAATGACAATTTTTTTCTTTTTATTTTTGGAATATGAATCTAACTTCACTTTCATCAATCTTAAGGAGTCCAGAAGCATCATAGAACATCACACAGGGAATTGTAAACTCTTCTTATCTTTTTTCCCCATCTGTGCATAACATTTATATTTTAGGAAATGTTTCTATCTCTGTTTTATAAACATACAATAAATCCAATGCTAAACTAGAAGATACAAATATATCTTCAGTAACACATATTTTTTAAATTTTACATTCCCACAGATAATAGTGGAAGATGTCCCTTCATGGCATGTTTGTTTGTTTTTTACACTCCCACTTATATTGTGGAAGAGGCCTTGAAACCTTGATAGTTTTTGTACTATTTTTACCCCGATCTAGGGTGTGGATCAATTTTATTTATATATAAAATTCTTTGTGGAAGGTGATCACCAAGTGGAGAGGATCAGGTATCATCTAGAGACTAAACATCTTGTTTACTTTTATTGTTTGTATTCAATGTTTTTCAGAATCATTTTAGTTTTTTCAAAAAACATAACTTTTCGTTGATAGTTAATATCAGATAGTTTTTATATTATAATTTTATTCAGTAGAATGTTTTGAAAATTTAAAATATTAATCAATAATTTTTTAACAGAGAACTAATAAATATTATAGAAATCATTCAAATGATCAAATATTGTATAAATTTTCTACATTGGTTAAATGAAAAGTATTTATTTTGAAATTGGGTTATTTATAAATATGAATTTTTAGATAGAAATTATTATAGGAACTCAATCCAACCACCCCCCCCCCCCAACACACACACACACACCTCTCGACTATCCTTCTTTGACTAACGACATTAAACATGTGACTACTAGGTCTCTGCAAGACATTAAACATGTGACCCGATCCATCTCCATAAGAAGTTAAATAGGTGAATTAACCTATCTCCACATGATGATAAACTTGTGACTTGATCTATAATCCACACCCCCCTTAAATAAATATTGGATTCCTAAGGTAAAAATCCTCAGATGACATAAAACCCCGGTTTCAAATACCTAATGACTGTAACGAGATGGCCTGAGTTCCGCACCTAATATGCCTCACACCTAAGATACCCCCCCCAGGGTGATGAATTTATAGGTTCCCAACCAACACAGCATCTAGACATTCCCTACATATCAAATTTTACTACCACTTCTAACCGATTGTTGATTCCCTATCGAGACAGAAGTGATGTAATTAACTCGAATCCACCTAGAGATAGTGCGTAAACGAGATTCACAAACATGACTTAAATCTATGAGGAATATCATACTAGGAAATGATCTCCAATGATAAATCAATCGAAGTAGGAATCTATGTCTCATCACCCCATTTTTTATTAAGGAGTATACATTGTTGATGAATTTATGAAAGAGGATCTCCTTTGTAAAGAAGTTGTGTGGGGAAATAGAAGTGTGCTTGATGTGTTGGCCCCGTTGAAAGCATCAGAAACACACATGTTTCGTTTATGATGAGGATGAATTGGTGGCTTCCTACTAGGTATTATACTCAAAAACTGGGTAGACATATCGATCTATGTGTAAAATTTATGATCAAGGATCTCACGAAGTGAAAGGTCCCTATGTTATGGAGTTAAAGAAGATGAGATAGGTAGATCATGTCGATGTTGGTATTGACTCTAGAGTATTTTTATTCCATAAAACATTCTATGTTTATATCTTTTTTTTACATTAATACATAGCTTTTGGGGATCATATTTAGTCTAGATATTTTACTCATATGTGTCATTTATTACAGAGTTTGTATTGTCAAATATTATCTCAATAGTGATGGTGTCTATTTATTTATTTGTTAAACTATTGTTTATTTATATTTTTTATGATTATTTATTATTTACTCTTCTAATAAAATTACATTAATTGTTTCTCTATTATAGATTTTATAATCACCCCCACATTTCTTCCCAGCCCCACCCCACTAGTCGATAGCATCGAATACACATTTAGGAATATATGAGGTCATGAAGCACCTCGATAAAAACTCTACGATTTGGATTGGGTAGCTAAAATTTCAATAAATATTAATCTTATAATAACCATGACCCAAATTACACATAAGGTTTTACTTTAATAGAAATTTAATGGTGGGGCTTTTTTGAATGTTGACAATAAATTAATTAAACATGGTTTTTAGTTAAAAAGACATTAAACATTCCAAATATGATTTAATAACTATAAATTTTTAACAACCATTAATTTACTAACCTTGCATCTAGAATATAATGATGGATCATTGGATTTTAATATATCATTAAATTGAGAGGATTCAAATTGAGAATTATTATCAACATTTTGACTTTCTTTTTGTGGAAAAAAATGATTCAATGACCACAAGTTTAAATTTTTTAAATGGTATTATATATGGTATAAAATAATTTTAATTTCTCTCTAAATTTAATATAATATGTTGATACCTAAAAATAATAATCTGGCCAAATTCTGAAATATAATAGTTGAACTCAAATGTATCTAAATGTTTTTATCCCTAAAAATTACATTTCTTACTTTTGGATTTGTTTCCCTAGAAATAACTTTTTTAGTTCTTGATTAAATGTTTTTATTAGTAAAGAAATTTTCTTATTAAAATATTGATTATTATAATGTTTTACATTTTTATGTGATAACTTCCTTAGAATATATGATCTGTTGAATGTTCAATGATGTTCTTATCTATGGTGAGAATTTAGAGGATCCACGACATTATTTTTTTACCTTGTTTTATGCCCAGATGATACTTTTATATGGGGAATAGAAAATAAATTCTATTGGGGGTTGAAGTCTCATAAGATATTGAGGAACCTTCCCCTAGTAGTCTTCAATATATGTGGTTATTAGAATATTCCCATCAATTGGAAATCTATATTTTCATGTGTCATTAAATGTTCCTATATACATACATGTGAATTGATCCTTAGACTTTAAAATTGTCATTATTGGATTTCATGACTGATGTACCTTGATGTATTGTTGAAATATGTGATGACATATACTCATAGTGAGGTAGGATTTTTTGGGTTTATCACGATGATATAATATTAATGTATAATGAAAGAATAGTTTTATCTCTTTTTATCTTGATGAAAGTTAATATTTCATACCCTTTGATGAAAATGAAATCACCAGAATAAATCCATTTCCAATGTGATCGATGGGGGAGTTCATTTTCAGAATGTCAAAGAAAGAGACCTTAAGCATATAGGTTCATGGTACCAGCATGAAACCTTCTATATTTGAGATATTGTGAAAAAATGATTATATTACATAATAAATAGTCATAATATATTGGGAATCCTTGCAACATTAAATTATTTCTGTATGGTTACCTTGTCATATTACAAGATAATAACCTATTAATTTAGAAGGATATGATTATTTTTATTGAGAAATAGTCCTAGATATTAATACACTATGTGTATACATAATAACTTTTAAATTATAGTATTTAATTAATAATGTTAGAACGAATAATATTTATTTAGGTTTGGTTGATCGATATAATTTAATAACATGTTATTCAAATGAATAATTGATTTAAATGATAACAATAATAAATATTTGTTTTCAATTTTGGTGAATATAAAATTTATTATATTTTTTGAATAATAATGAAGTGATATTTATTTTTTAAATAAATATTAATTACTTATGGAACGGTAAATGAGGGCGGGTGAAGGCAGGCCGAGTTTAGGGGTCAGATTGGAAATAATATAAATTATATTTACTTATATTCTTTATTTGTTGAAAATGATAAGAATTTAATAATAATAATTAGGTTAGTTTTATTGGAAACTGGGTCGTATAATAATTGTACAATTAAAATATGTGTTTTGGCTGATTTTCCAACTTTAATCCTACCAAAGTAAATATCTAATTGTATCTCTTAACTACAAAGCAATTTGTGTGAATAACCAATAGAGTGAGACTCTCTCGGGACCTAGAGAGAGATAAAGATATCAAAGTATTCTCTTTCCATCCTTCCCCAAGTGAATGATAGATCATCAATATTTATTCCTATTTTAAGAAGAATTATATTACGGTTAATGGTTATCAATGCAACCAATCAGGGTCATCCATCCTATCACCGGGTGATTCTACAACATCATTCATATATTGTAATGGATGGTTAGATCACTACTAGAGGGATGTTTCACATAGATCATCTAGTGCAATGATTTTTCAATGAAATATATTCCACTGATCATCAATGAAGAGATACTTGTGAGTTAATTTAATTTTACACCTACCTATAAATTAATTATAAATTACTTTTGAATATACTTAACTGATGGTTCTTGTATTTTAATATAATTAAGTTATCTAAAATCTTCAATGGAAATAAAATATTCATCATGTAAAGAAAAAATTAAATGTGTTTCATGACTATAATATAAGTTGGTCATGCCATCAAAGGATTCTTGAACTGTTTCTAGAACCTACAAGTGGTATTAAAATGATCTCACGTTTAATATTTAATTATTTATTACACTTTTATTAGTTTCATGAGTTTTTATCTTTTTCAGTAAAAAATGATTCGTTTTAATATCTAACATCATATTCCTTTATATTTTTTCATTCTCAATGAAAAAAGTATTCATTCAATGATTAATAATAAAGAATCATTTGATTCACACCATCTGGATTCCAAAGGTTATGTGAGGAAAAAACCAGAGTACACTATGTGTGTATCTAGTATATAGGCTATGTACATTTTTTTTAGGGATTGTATTAAATAAAAAATCATATAGATCTAATCTAATAGGATCTAAGAGAGAGAGAAAAAGATCAGTGTGTGGATCTATATAGAATGAAATATATAATGTAGAACTACATGCCATGTAGTTCATGTATTCTCATGGCCAAGAACACGAGGTGTCCCATTGATCCGTGTATTAGATACACAAAATAGGGACAAAAATTTCATGAAAATCAAGGGATACATGTTTTGTATTACTAGTAAACACTATATACCTTAAAAACATCCATATAAGGTGACATAGATAGACTAAAGGAATGTGTTGGAGACATGGGAAAAAGACAAGTACATGCTGTGAAATTTTGTACACACTATTTTTTTGCTTTCAAAAGTATTTTCAAATTTTCATGAAAAGAATAATTAAATGTATAATTAAAAGTTTTGATTATGAGTTCCAAGTTTAATTATATTTATTGTACATGAAATGTATAAGTATTAATAATTATATACTAAATTAATTTCTGTGTTATAATTTTCAAGAAAACAGGTTGCCTCTAAGTGCAATTGTGTGTTGCATTAATTTTTTAGGAAATTAATATTGTTTAAAACTATAGATGATGGTGAGTAAAGTATGGTTATATGAAATTATGATAAATTTAATTGAATTCATTAATTTTGGGATAATTGTATTAATTAAGAAATTAATTTAAGTAATTGACAATAATATTTAAAATGTATGCTTGTTGGTTGATCTATGGATGATCAAGATATTAGACCTTCCATTGTGTGTGATTTGTTTATTTAAATCTATTTTATTTATATTATTATTGGTGGTCTGCATATCATCCCCTCATCCTTATTAAATAAGGGCCTTCATGTCAAATGTTTACTTTATGTAAACCCACTTTATCTAATCCATTGGACCTCATTACTTATTTGTGAGTAAATTCTTGTATAAGGATGGAGCTACCAAGTGAACAGAGGAAGTTTGAGTCATGGAGATGAGGTGAAATCAGAATAAAGCGACATGAACCAATCCATGGCTTTGGGGTTTTTTCCTAGGGTTTAGGGTTGTTTTATCAACCACTAAATAAACTAACCATTATATAATATCAGGATTATGAAACTTATATTTAATTTCTGTCAGTTTCATGGTTAATTAATTATGTTTGGGATTACTGCATGATCACCAGCTAAATGAATTAATTATCCTATAAAATGAAATAAAAGATAAAAGGATTATGATTAAATATTTTATTATAAATGGTTAATAACTTAATTAAAGTTCACTTAATATTAACAAGGCATGAAAATTGAAAAATGGGATTTTTAAATAAGGATAAAAATCCCCCAATTAAAATATTAAGATGGATTAGACTTGCACTACTTATATTTGAGTCATCCTCATAGTCCAAAGTGCTCGGCCAACCCAAGTTGGGGTTCTTTCAATTATCATGGAAATTTTAGCAAGAAGTTCTTGATTGACATAATATAGTTTACCTCAATCATTGAGTGCATAGGTATTAAATGATGTAACTAGGAAGAAAAAGGTTGAGTAAATCATAAAAGTGGATCTCAAGATTGGGGAGTCAACTCAATAGATTACGGAACTATGATTTATTGTTGATTAAAAGCTACACCTACCTTAAACCCTTCAAATATATTGTCAGGACCAATTCTGGGTTATGAGAATTGAATATAGATCCATGCCATTAGAATATCTAATTGATAAGATATTCTGAAACTGATGGTGATAACTATTAAGTTTCAAAAAAATAGATTCATATTAATAATAATTCAATTAATTTTTCTATTGAGTAATCTATTTTTTAATCAAAACATGTACTAATTATCTACTCTTAACTTCTATAAAATTTCAAAATCAAAACACATAAAAAAATGTCAGATTGTTCTATACTAGGTAATGAAAACCTTCACATCGGAATGAATTTCCATGAATGGTATAGGTACTTGTGTGTTAAAAAATTCCCTGAATGGAAATTTTATGTGCTAGGAACCCCAGTTATGAAGTAAGTTTCTAAAGAGGCTAGTGTGGATTAAGTATCTCTATATCTGAATCCGGTGGATAACGTAATTGATGTCCAATGGTTTAAGATATACTATATTTCCAATTATATTTCAAAGATATATGAGGATATTTATGTGTATAAAATAGTTTCTCACCTTCGGGATCTATAACATGAGAATGAGATATCCGAGAGACATGAGATACCCAATGCACTTTTCACATGCAATCATGGAAAACTAGCTCTAGCTAGGCCAGGTGTGGTCAAGATGACTAGATAAATTGAGTACCAGGACATCTTGGGTTTTGAAATCAATTATGAGTTTCATATTGATCTCATTCTATCCTCAATACCCAAAAACTTGACCATATTTATTATAAATTATAATATGCGGGATAGAGATTAGACCCTAACATAACTTCTTACTCATATGCGGAAAATTGACAAATACATGGGGGAAAAACCATTATACTTATGGTGAATAAGAATAATAGGAAAAATTATAAGTGAATTAAGACTCATTCTAGGTCTAAGGATCTGGAGAACCATCCCTCTTAGAAGAAGAAGATCTAGTAGAAAGGAATTGAATAGGATAAGGTTTGTTTTTCATGTGGAATGTTCGACCACTAGATGAGTGATTGCGCCCAGCCAAAGAAACATGGGAAATCTTTAAAGGAATTATTTATTGAATGTAATCTTTTCTACATATACAATTTAGTTATTAGGTATTGCATATGGTTCTCATATGTTTATCCAAATATAGGATCCATATATAATTCATAATATTACCATGGATGAGTGGGATCTACGGGCTTCCAATAGAGGAGGATGGATACTCTCATCATTGGATACAAACATCTCACATTTCCAATAGGATTTATTTTGGTTTTAAAAAACTATAATTATGTTCAAACTTTTAATATGAACATTATTTTTTTATATGGATAGATGTGTTTTTTATTTATGGAAATAATGGTTTTTTACTTTTATAATGATAGAATATGTTACGATATGATAGAGCTGAATAACTTCCTTTATATTATAAATTATGAAAATGAAATATTTTAAATTGATAATGAATCTAATACACGGAAATCATATGAAACCTAGTTGTTTCATCACCATATTATTCATGTAAACAAATTTTACTAGAAAGTTTAGGGCAGAGCCCTTTTATTAATTAAAATAAAATACATGAAGTAGAAGACTAGGGTCACACAAATATCAATGCCCTCATGCCAAGTAAAAAATCATACTCAAGTTGATAGGAGTCATCATAATCACCATACCAGTCAGAATCAAAATACATGGGGTCATGAGACCTGGTAACCATAGTCAGCTTCAAATAGGGGTAATCTTTTCTAAGTCTTTCTTTCCTTGGAGGAACAGGTTGAAAACTTTCATCGTCCACAACAACATATTTCCCTTTGGACAATACCTGACTATAAGATGATTTCTTTGGGGAATAATCCTCAATATTATCCCATTTTCCATGGATGACCTGTGTATCCCTTAACTTATTGATTTATTCTTGGATCCTTGAAAGATTCCCATCATCGCTCGGATTTTATTGGCCCTCAAATGAAGGAGTCGTTCCTGGTGTGGGGTCACCCTCAGTCACTTCTGGCACTAACATAAGGGCCATCTCCCCCCACCCATGGGTCTCCTGTGACAATCAATTACCCACATTTATAGTGGGTTGTCCGTCACCAGGTGGGACTAAATTTGTTTGTGAGGACTGACTCCTCATTTTCTTCCTACAAGAAGCTTCATGGTTCCCTTTTAAAGAAAAAAAATGAGCAAATCACATTCATGTGACATTTATCTTTAACATGACCAATAGTTTGGCACTCTGCACAAAAGTCAGGAAGTCTTTAATACTCCACTTTTAGAGGAATATCATCATCTAATTCCAATAGAACAACATTATGGATCAATATAGAGCTCAAATCATCCTCCACCAACACCCTAGCATAATGCCCTAATTTAGAAATCTCATTATTCCTATCCATTTTGATCAGAATTCCCATAGAAGATGCAATATCAAGTAAGATCTTAGGATGCCACAAAATCCAATTAAGGCCAATAATTTTGATCAAGGCTTGAACTCTAGTAGTCTTTATTTAAAAGGGATTAAAATGAAAATCCCACTCTTGAAAACATATCATACCTGGTTTCAAGGCAATTGAACCGCTCCCCCAAGCCCTTCGCTTTAGGTCCTCAGATGGAAAAATGATGTCAATGAAACTAATACCCAAGGGAATAAAACTATAGAAAAAAACCCCCCATATAGAGACCAAATTCTAAACTAAATCATCGAGTTTCCAAGAATTACCTCCAGTGGGAAGAACAAGCCTAGCGATTATGGAGAATTCACAAATTTTAAATCTGTCAAGAATCGCTGCTCGGTGAGAAGTAACACGTGCAGTGTCACCTTTCTTGATTATTCACTCTAGAGTGACGTACTTTACCTGTGAAAAATACCTCTAGTTGAGAATGTTAAATTGGGACATGCTAGTCCTCAGATATCCCAATTTTTCAGGGAAACCCTAAGGTGTGTGCATTGTTGCATCTCCAAAAACTGCAACTCCAGGAGTACAATCACCGGCCAAAGTCGGTCTCTCAACCTCTGATTTTCTTTATGGTAATATCAATTAAATTACTATCCACAGCAGAAGAATGCTCTGCCTCAGCCACCACAGTAGACCCGGCCACACCACCCATGCCGCCATCATCAAACATCAACAGAAATTCTGCTCCATCCGCGCCGCCCACACCAGTATCCACCATCATGGATCAGCCTGTGCGACTCGATACGCTATCTTTGGCCAGCACCGTCTTGCTCGCCCCACAATTATCACCTTTGTGACACTATAACCATTCATAGATTCTTTACAAACATTGGACACCACCTTCAAGGTATCGCTATCCGCACCAGTCTCTACCGCCGTGAAACAACGATTCACGGTTGATCTGGGAAACACCGCTTCATTCACCCTATGGGAACCGAGTTCCCTGCCGCTGCTGTATTTTTATCCATCAAAACGGACATGAGGGAGATTTCACGCCATCAAACCCTAATCCGTAATGAAAATAAGAGAGATAAACTCTCGCCCATCCCACCTTATGATATCCTCATGTAAACAAAATTTGATTATTAAAGAAATACCAAGATGGCTACATAGACGCTTTCAAGATAAATACACTTTAAAGATGTCATGGACATTTACAAATAAATATGATAAACCACCATTTAGTAGTCAAAGTGAAATGATCGCTGATCTTATATTATTTTTACACACTGATGTCCGTAGCACTTTTCATGTAGAAGTGATAGGTGGATACTCTTACTTTATTAATTTTACTAAGTAATTTAATATATATGGTTATATAAACATATAGAGGTACAAGTACTAATCCTTTGATTAGATCTATGAGTTCAAGAATTAGGTTGAGAATAATCTTAGAATGATGATAATTAAACTTCAATCAGATGGAGGTGGTTAATATCTTAACCAAGACATTATTGAATTTCTATGGGAGTGTGGGATTTTATCTCAACTCACTCCACCTTATAAATTATATTGGAATGTTTTTAGTGAAACGTGGGATTGTACATTGTTGGATATGGTTAGGTTAATGATGAGTCACCCAAACCTTTCATTATTTTTTGGTGATATGCATTACTAACAGAATTATACTTACTAAACTGAGTACTAAACAAATAACAAAATGATTTTTAATTATAGTTATGGAGTTTAAAAAAAAATTTGTCACATTTTAATGTATAGTCTTGCAAGTAATTATTAAATTCTAGATCAATAAACAAACTATCACCTTAATTCCTGAAGTGTATCTATATGCGGTATGCTAAAAACGAAAGGGGGTACTATCTATACACAACTTTGAAAAATAATGTTATTATTGCATGATAAATCATATTTCTTGAAAAATATCACACCCTCAAAGAGGAGAGTGTGAGAAATATTGGATTTAAGGAATTCGATGCTGAAGATACCAAAGTGTTGGTACATGAATTGATTCCATTGGTCCCCATGCAATAAGGTGTTTCTAAAACCCAAGTGTAGAATATGAGTGTATGATAGGTAAGAGAACTAGATAGATATGGTTTTCTAGTCACTGATGATGGTGACTCATTATTGGTTGGAAATAATAATCCTCTCACCTAAAAATAGGTATTCGAGATCTTAGAAGCGTCAAGATGGAAATAATCCATCAAATCTGAGATCAATTCCATGTATCAAACCCATGTTTTCATTTTTTATGGATCACCCAATTGATGTAAACTCCATTGGTTATAAATGGGTATTCAATAAAAATATGTACATGGAAGATAAATTAAATAACTATACGGTTTGGCCAGTGGAAAAAGTGTTTAGCTAGTCTCAAGGCATTTAATATGAGGAAACATTCTCATCAATTTCCAGGTTTAAATCTATCGTAACATTTTTTTATAAAGAAGCTTACCATGACTTTGATATTAATAAAATGGATTAAAAAACTAAATTAATTAACAAGATCCTTTAATAGGATGTGTAAATCATACAAACATATGGTTTTGGGACACCAAAAAAGATACAAAGGAATGGAAGATGCAGAGATCCATTTATGGATTAAAGAAATAACCCATGACATAGAACATTAAATTCTGTGAAGCTATAAAAGAATTTAGTTTCATTAAGAATGAATTTTATCCATGTGTTTACAATCAGTTCAGTGAGAGTATAGGTTTTTTTCATAGTAATGTATGTCTATTACATATTACTAATTGGAAAAAATATACCAGCCTTATAGAAGGTTAAGGCATGGTTTAGCAAGTGCTTCTCTATGAATGAATAAGACAAATCAACCTATATTATAGGGATCAAGATCATGAATGATAGAACAAAGAGTCTGGTTGGATTGTGACTGATTAAATATATTTAACAGATATTTAAGAGTATCGGTATGGTACAATCTAAGAGAGGATTGGTTCAGGTGTCATGTGGTATACATCAATATAAGAAACTGCATCCTCTGACCCAAGAGGAAAGATAAAAAATGAGTAATAACCCATACATTTATATGATAGGATCTATCATGTATGACATGTTATGTACAAGGATTGATGCTTCATATAATTTGATCATGGTAGGAAGATATCAACAAAAAATCTGTGAATAACATTGGACTACTATTAAAGTTATCTTTATGTTTCTAATGTTTAAAAAGGATATATTTCTGGTTCATGGAAGAGATTAATAACAAACGATCATGGGTTATACAGATTCTAGTCCTTATATAGATAGGAATGATATGATGTCACAGACATGATATATCTTTTGTCTGAACAGTTGTTCTATGATCTGGAAGAGTTCAAAGAATCCAATTTTCTCTAATTCTAAACCAAAGTCCCAATATATTATGGATTCTATTTCATCGATGGAATTATTTTGGATACAAAACATTGTACTATAACTTTATTTTATACCCAATATTAGAGACTCTACCACCATTTACTATGATAACACTGTAGTGATGTCTCTCTCCAAATATCCAAGGTCAGACAAAAGAACAACGAGTGTACTCTAGATGTTTCATCTCATTAGGGATTTTTCTCAATGATGTGAATTGGTAGTGATAAGAGTATCTACAGAGGAAAACATGGTGGACCCCATAATGAAGTGTTTCTCTCAACAAAAGTTTGAGTATCATTAGAGAGCTAATGGAATGGATGATATTTTTATTTGAATCTAGTGATATTGGGAGTTTGTTGCATTTGGTTCCATATAACCTATTTGTTTTGTTCTTCATTAAATGTTTTTATTATTAAATAATATTTTTATCACATCTTGATTATTATTTTTCATTTTCTTTATATTTGGAAAATTTCCTTAAAATATATATAATTTTGAAAGGTAATACCAATACCATACTATGATGAGTAACTAGAGTCTCATGACATTATTATTGAACCTTGTTCAATGGCAGGATAATATTGTTTGGTAGGATATAGAAAATATAGTCTATATATGGTAGGAGGTTCATATGGCCTTGATACACTTTATCATGTAGTTTTCTCATTTTAATATCCATGATAGGAGGTTACAAGAATAGTTTCATCAATTTTAAATCCACACTTCCATGTTTCATAGGATGTTCCTACTTATAGATGAGTGTATTGATCCTTAGATATTAAAATTATCATTAGTAGATATCATGAATAGCGTACACTGATGCGTTGGTGAAATATATGAAGAAATATGTTCATGAAGAAGTAGGATTTGTTGGCTATGCCATTAATAATATAGTATTAATGGATAGTTTGATACATGATTTATCACTTTTGTCTCTTAATGAAAGTTAATATCCCATTCTATTTAATGGTAATGGAACTAATTCAATAAATTTATGGCCTTTGTGATCGATGGGTGGTGAGTTAATTTCTAAAAAGTCAATGAATGGGACATCAAGCATATGGGTAGATGAAACTATCATGAAACCTTCTTTATTTGATATATTTGGATAAACTGATTATATTACGTGATAAATGGTCATAAGAGGTTGGAAATATTTGTAATATTATCTTCATTATCTGTGGATTCATTAACCTGTTTCTAGATGATAAATTTTTAATTTTGGTAGTATTTCCAATTTCCACTCAAAAATAATTCCTAGAGGGTTATACATTATGTTTATCCGAAATCTTGTTAAATTCTAATATTTATTTTAATATGTTTAAATATATAATATTCATTCTGGTTTGGTTGATCACTATAATTTAATCATAAGTTATTTGAAAGAATATGTCAGTTAAATAATAATAATAATAATTATTATTATTCTTTTCTTGATAATATAATATTTATTATATTTTTCAATGAATAATATAGCGATATTTATTTATTAAATAAATCTTCATTATTCAAGGATTGTTAAATTTGGATGAGGGAACGATGATCGAGTTTAATGTTTGGATTGAGAGTAGTATAAATGATGTTTACTTTTATTCTTTATGTGTTTCCCTTGTAAAGATTTTAATAATAATATTTACATTATTATTATTATTAAACATAGAGAAAATTAATAATTATGGAATTGGGAAAGGGCTTGTGTGCTATTTTTCAACCCTAAACCTACATAAATATATATGTAATTATATCTCTTTCCTAAAACCAAATTTTTTCACACAACACATAGAGTGAGACTCTCTGAATCCCTAAACATAGATCAAGGGGTCTGATTTATCCACTCCCTTCCTCTCTCAAGGAAACAATTGTTCATCAAGAGTTTTTTCACTCTTGACAGGAATTCTTCTATTAACTACTACGAAAAATGAAAGGGATCGGGATTGCCTGTGCTAGCACTCGGTGATTCAATGTCATCGTTCAAAGATTTTGGTCCATGTGTGGATCACCTCTAGAGAGATTATGGGCTTGGATCCTGCAATGCAACAATGGTGTGATGAGATCTATTCCACTGATCATTGATGAAGATAGAGTTATGTGTTAATGTGATTGTAAATATTCTTATAAATTAATTATAAATTCCAGGTGAAGATCATTTACCCATGCATCCGCCATTTTACTCTTGTCAAGTAATCTACTGTTTTTTTTTACACATCTTCCTGATCATGTAATGAAACAGTTACATGTAATTCCGGACTACAAGTCGATTTGGTCATACCAGCGAATGACGCTTATACTAAACCCAAAACCTTTACAAACAATGACACTTAATTAACCCTTGCAAAATAAAATATTTATTTCATGATGAAAACTAAATAAACACTTTAACACCGTAAATATAGATAGGATTTATACAAGAAAAATATGATGTTTTTCAATGACTTGTCCAACTATACATGCATGATAGAAACCATTGTATTTCTATGTTCGTTATTTTTATAAAATAAAACCACAAATTAATTTTTTAATAAAAATATTTGATATCGAGAAATATGATAGAATTTATAACACAATATATACAAATCAATAATATCATTTTAAAAAACAATAATTATCAACATTATTCAAAAAAAAATTAATTATTTTCAATGTTAAGGTTTAATTTTTTTATAAAAATAACTTTACTTTATTCTTTTTAAAATTTATAAATATTAGTTTTTGTATAAGTATTATGATAAACTATAGTATTTTAAATATTAAAATAATTATTAAAATATTAAAATTCTTATATTAGTTATACACATTACTTTGATTTTTTAATTTTTAGGTACTCAACTATTAAATTATCTATAAAAAATATATTGAGATTATTATTTTTTGAAACAAGGTATTTTCACTATAGTTGTTTCCTTAACAAAATATTAAAAGTTATATATTATAATTTTAAAAAATAATAATTATAAAAAACGTTAATATCTAATAACCAATTAATAAATAACAATTTATAAAAATTTAATGAATAAAAAATAAAAATTGGATAACTAAATAAATTAGGTAAAAATTATAATTTCATGCACTTCCTTCAAAATATTTAAATATAAATATTTAAATATTTTTTAAATTTATCTTAATTATATTTTTTAATTTTTCCTATTAAAATTTCAATTATATCATTTATAATTATAATATTTTAAGTAAACTGAAATAGATCTTATATATATATTATAATTTTATTTTTAAAATATGTTTTTGTTATATTTTATTTAATTATTGTGACTTGACTAATTATAAAAAAATTATATAAAGTAAAAACAAAAATTAATTATATCATTTATTGTCATATTTTTGAATTATAATTATTTAAAATACTATTTTAATAATTGGTTATATTGAATAAAATGATTTTAATTATATTATATAATATTTTCAAAAATATCTTTTGCTGAAATAATATGAAATAAATCTTATTTATTTTATTTATATTTATCAATTATCTTTTAAAATTAGTTAGCAATTAACTTTTTTAAATATGACAGAAATAAACTGAAAATGTTAATGTTATTACTATTTTAATTTTTTTAAATTATATCATTTATCCTTTTATTTTCAGATTATAAATATTTAATAAATATAATTTTAATAATTATTTATATTTTATTAAATGATCATATTTATATCATTATTTCCACTGGAAATGGGGACGACCTTATTTATTTTAAGGTTTAAACATTCCAATCGGTTTCTAACGGGTTTATTCGTAGAACCGGAAACATCCAATGATTCTATTTCCATTTGGACCTACTTTCCAAAGGTAGGTGCACATTAGTTGTGGACTGATGAGGCTTACGAATTTTCATTGGTCGAGAGGATGGGAGGTCGGACTCATCACACATTTTGGGGGGAAATTATTGTCTACTTCAGACTCTCTTTATAGATTTAAGTTATATTTGTGAATTCTTATTAAATTACCAAGTATGAAAATGATCTTTCCTTAGATTTGACAGTGAATGATTAATATGTATGAGATTTAGAGAATCTTTTTTATGTATTTGAGTTTCTTCATCGATAAAGAATAATCTGTATTTGTTAGAGATTCTTAGTCAATGGTATCGTTCAACATACGATATAGAAAGATCTTCGACATTATGATAACCATACTAGTTTTAAAGCCACTCAGTGGGGCACTTGAAGTTTATTGTCATTCAGAAGTACATGGATTATTTTAGAGTTGGGATCGTACCCACATATGGGCTACCTACGTATCCTTGTTTAGAAAAGGAATCAGAACCCATGTAGTTCGAGAATTAATATATAGTTTAACGTCATGTGGGACAGATGAGAATTAATGGGTGATGGGCTTGAACCTTATAAAGGCTTCCTACGTACTCTACTTTTAAGGTAGAGATCAAATTCCACGTAGTTTGGTTAAGAATTGTGGGGCTTACATATAATTAACTTCCCAAAGAGATGTGTCGTGGTTACTTTTACACTCTAAGATCACGTGAGTCATGCTCGGTGTGAGAAACAAGATGTATCAGTAAACTAGAAAATTTGTGCCATGAAAGATATGGTCACAAGGAATGATATGGGGCTTATGTATTCATGATTTCCCAAATAGATAATGATCAGTACTTATTTCATAGAAGAATTCCAGAAACAGGGTCCATAAAGGTATATGTGATTTTATAGAGATTTGGATACTCTAACTTGGGGCTTACTCCAAAGGAATATTCCCAAATTGGGAGGGGACTAGGGAACTGGGGCTTACTCTTGAGAAGGAGGCCCATGTTAAAGGGACTTGAGAACTGGGTCTTACTTCTGAGAAGGATGCCCAGGTTAATGTAATTTGGAATTTCGGGCTTACTCCTAAGAAGGATGCTCATATTTTGGAACTTGGGGCTTACTCCTAAGGAGTATTCCCATATTTGGGAACTTAGGGCTTGTTCCTAAGTAGGATGCCCAAATTAGGGAACATGGACTGGGGCTTACTCCTAAAAAAGAGGCCCCGGTTATGGGAATTATGAATGGGGCTTACTCCTGAAAAGAAGGACCAGGTTAAGAGAATTATGATTGGGGCTTACTCCTGAAATGAAGGCCCGTGTTAGGGGAATTAGGACTGGGGATTACTCCTTGAAAAAAGGCCCAAGTAAAAGATCTTTTCATCTTAAAGGATGTGGTTGAATGAATGAAATCTCTCACCTTAATGACATGAAGATATGTAAATCACTAGGTTTTGAGAGATGTTCCATAGAATTCCTTTCAGATAAGGAATCCAACTAAGGAATTATGCCATAAATGGATTTGAAGAGGATTTTGAAGGCTAAATATTAATGAGGAGATGTAGATTTTATGAAAAGAGATGAATGGACAAGAGGGACACCCAAAAAGAGGTAGGCGCGCAGGTCTCGATTGCGTAGGTATACCTGCGCGACACTTGGGTACTTGGCCGCTGGTCAACCCATAGGGTAATACTTGGGCGAGACTTGGATCAAGCCCTTATTATTATCCCTAAAGGATTATAAAAGGGTGGTTCATAGGTTATGTTGATGGGATAAGGCAGCGCTCAAGTGTGACCACTACCCATAAGGGCTGGACACTTAGGCGTGCAGGTGTTGATAAATTTCAACACTCAGGCCTTTTTCCCTCTCTTTAGATCTTCCATTCTAGGTATGAAATTACCATAGAAGTGTTCGGAAGACTTCAAGAAGAGACTAGAGTTCCAAGAGCTGAAATCTGAGTTTCTGGATTTTTTTTCCTCGAAATGGGGGTCCCACAAGGGGTATTTATAGGCTACTGAAGACCCTGGGAAAAAATTACATAGGGCGTGCATGTCACCTGCGCGCCCAAAATGTGGCACGCAGGTATACCAGCATGACCATCATGGAAATTGCATGGCCCATTCTCAAAGCAATCCTTGTTCATGCCTTGGTTGATTTTTGATGTCTCTTTAAAGGATGAATCACTTTGTGTTCAACGTATATCCCTTTTCATTTGTTAGACTCTGTGACGGAATGGGGAGTCAAAAAAAGTACCCCCTCAGAGTTTGATCTGAAAGAAATGAGGATGTGACTCTAAGGTAAAGAATAAAACCAAGGAATTGCAGCGTGCAGGTTTTGAGAACGCAGATAGGTGCACGCAGGTGACAGGCGCACAGGCTTTGGCGCGTAGGGGTGTGGCCTAACCTATAAATAGGCATTCCATTCTCACGCAAAGCACCCGGCTTTGAACGGTTCTGATCTCTCACTGCGCAAGTTTCTATCGCCACGTAGGTTGCTGATTTTCTACGGATTCATTGCTTTTGTTCATGCCGCGCTGCTGCAGAGGTATTTAAACTTGCGTAGTGATACCTGCGTGCCAAAAATTGCACGACACAATTACTCTTGCACGTCAACATTTGACTTGTGCGCCTTAATGCCTTGGCCATTGTTTCACTTCTCATCACAAATTTTAGGAAAAATAAACTTACTTAAGAGTTAATTATTCTAGATTTGTGCAGATTAAATGGCTCCTAGAAGAATTGGAATGGGTGATGAATGGGCGAGCAAGAGAATTGATGATATGATGAACATTGTCAGCCATGATTACTATGATATCTACGACATAAATCTTCCTGATCTGGAAATGTACTTGAAGAAGTATCATTGTAATTTTCCACAAAGCATCTACTTGCCTCTGTATGGGTACGGTCATCTGTAAGAAGTCAACATTCCAGAGCCAAATAATTATCTTCCCTATTCTTGGTGTCATATTTACACCAATTTTGGTTCAGAAAATATCACAATGGGAGGATCATTTGTAAATACTGGAACAGTGGAGAATGCCGATATAATTCATCATAGCCCTTGTGCCCCAGATCTGAAAGCTCACAAGCCAGAGCTGCAACCAAATTGTTATCCTTCAATCTTCCGAAATTCTCAGATGGATCAATCCAAAGGCTGGAAGAAGAGTTTGGACTTCCTTCCTAGAGGAGGTGTAAAGACAAGTTAAATGTGGGCATATTGGGTGCGACAAACATTTGTAGAGTTTGTCGAGGATCTGAAAGGATATGCAATATATGAAGTTGTCTGTACTAGGCAGACGTATGTCTACAGAAATAATGAATTTGTCCCGAAACTAATCAGTCGCTGGAGCCCATAAACCAATTCTTTCCATATGACTCATGGAGAATTAGGAATCAGTTTGTGGGATATCTACAAGATATAGAGGTCTCCAATTTTAGGCATTATGTATAATGAATTCATCGCCCCCCAAGGTGACTTGGAATGCTTCGAAGAAGACTCCGGCTATGGCTCGGGAGTTATTGAAAATTTTCTACAAGCTCAAGAACTCAAAGACCTCCAAAACTCATTATAGAAAGGATATTCATCCAAAAGGAGTGTATAAATATGTTTCTTACTAAGAAGGAGGAGCAGGGGACCACCTTTATTCGTTCTACTACCTGCCCCAGAACAAAGAAGAGGGGTGATTTTGGAACATTTTGGCCAACTCTAGAAGTAGGAGAATTTGATAAGCGGGGGTACAAAGTGGATCAGAGAATCCCAAAAAAGACCCATCTGGCGGGCTTCTTAGCCTTCTGGATCAATGTTTATCTTTTTCTAGTTAGGGATTCAAAGGGAGACGTCAGGCCAGAGACCTTCGTTGTGGCAGCCAAGTTGGCTGAGAAGAAAATGGTTGGGTTGGCCACCCTCATTTTGGAAAAGATTCATAGGATCTTACTCCATGTCTTTATAGGTAAGAATCCTTTGAGAATATTCGGACCATTCCATGTTTTGTGTGGATGGATCGCCACTCATTTCAGGACCTATGCCGTAAAGAACAGAGTACAGGTTCCTGGAGGTTCTTTCAGGCCATCAGTGCATGCATATTCTGGAATTGTTCTGTTAGCTCTCAACATCTATGATATGAAGGTGAGGATGAGCACGTACAAGGAATTCAATTTCTTTCTTTATGTAAACCCACCAACCGAGCGGTTTTTTGATGATGGAAATGCCGGTCTGGAATTGAGGTCAAACATGCTGGCTTGTAGGGATGGTGTACTAGCCACCAGGATTGACGGAGAGATTATATAATAGGCCTATACTCCATACAAATTTGCACGTCAATTCAAGTGTCTGCAGAAGACTGGTGTATCCCCTCCTGTGCATGTTAGGTCAGAGAAACATCTATTGATTTCCCGACAACTATGGTTGTTGACATCTTTGGAGAAAACCAGGGTAGTATTTGATCTACCAGTTTATAAAGCGGTGAGTAACTTGACTACATGGTTTGTCTAGAACTAGATAGCATCATACCCTAAAAGGGGTGTTGAATCATCGGGTTTATCAGGTGGGGAAAAAAATAACTATAGAGAAAGAAACCCCTCGTCTGGATGGTGAGTCTGCCCCACCTGGAGTTAATTCACCAGGTTCCTCACCTAAGGGTGACTCTCCGGATTCCCAAGCTAGGGATGATGAGGCACAACATGCGGCAAAGTGGCGTCATGCCAGATATAATCCTCTTGTAAGAATCAAGATACCCACTCCATCGTCTCCAAGTAAGTTAATTCGTTGAGGCAATTTAATTTCCATTACCTTATAGGGCAACAAGCCTTATTTTCTTATCCTTTATCTGTAGTTATAAGAGCTAGGAAGAAGCTGAAGTATAAGATTGTAGGACCCTCCTCACAGCCTTCTGGTACACATGTTGAATATCTATGACTTGAGGCTGTCCAGACATGGAAAAGTTTATATTGCGATGAAGAAACTGCCTGGCTGGATCTGTGCGAGGGGCTACACATCGCTAGAATTGGGAATCTTCGAGCTTCTACAGACATCTGTTACAAGGATAACCCTGACGAAGTGCAGGATTACATCAGAGAGCTGGAGATGCTCATATATTCCACTGAGGATTCCATTATTGTCACTAAGAGGGTGAAGGAAATGATAGATCGTGGCGCCACTAAGGGGACTGGTTCATTCAGAGATGAAGAATGGCATGATTATGTGGCTCCTGAAGATATAAGCCTCTTTCCATATTTTCTTTGCAACTTGATTCCAGGTAAATCTTTGTTACTCAAGGAAATTACTTTCTTCATCCTACATCTTGAAAAAAAGGAACTACTGAGGTTCTTTCGCCACAGTATAGACAATGTGGTACTGCCATCGGGGCTTCTGAAACTCCTCACGAGCAGGGTGAAATATCTCCAGGCCAGCAAGCCATGGATGAGGAGTTAGACATAGCTCTTCATTCCCCAATTCCTATATTTGGATATGATTTAGTCAACACTCCTAAAAAGCCAAATAAGCAAAGGCATCGAAGGATGAAGTCCACATCTAAACGCTTTATCAGTACTGGTAATCCCTTTGGATAGTAATGATATTTAACCCATGAAAAGATTGCTCATACTTCTTGGGATTGTAGGGGATTCTTAAATTTCCCCATTGAGGGAGAGGAATTACCCTCCTTTGAGGACGACGGAGGGTGCTGGTGAACAATCACAAGTTCATGCTAACTTGGCTGCTCCTGAAAGAGAGCCAGCGTCTGTTCCTAGTATCGGTCCTGCTGTTGTTGCAAGGAGAGAAGAGTCTGCTTATGGTAAATTAACAATACATCATAAGATGTTGAATGAAAACATAAAATGGATTCTATTAAGTGATACTTTAGGTTCAACACCTGTACCGGAACATCCGGAGCCATGGAAACTGAGCCGTAATTTTATCAGAAGAACCTGTCTATGGTCAGAGGCTGTAGGATAAAGATCTCCAAGAAGACTTATCGAATGCTCCCACTGGTGAGACTAACCAGGAATCTGAGATAAAATTGGATGAAACGATGGAACTTGGGGAATCTTTTAAATATTTTTTAGATCATTTTAAATTACCAAGTAATTTAGATGATTTTGGACGTGAGTGTTATCGTTCTTTTGTTAAAATAACTTCTTATTACATCTCTGACCATGATTGGTACAAATATGGAGTTCCATCTGAACAAGCTGCCGAACTGCCAATGCCTGAAGGGGGTACAGACAACCCTACTATTGTAGAGATGCTGTCTCAAGTGGAGCTAAACCCAATAAAGATTCCTCAAACTTGTCCTGAAGATCCTGTTGAAGCTAGGAAATATGGGGAGGAGCCTTCTCATGTTGCTGATCTACTGTTGGGTAAGAGATAACAATATTCGTGGCTGCACTTAATTTGAAATATTTCCAATCAACTTTTGTTATACTTTTAAACTAACCAAAAACATTCAATTAACTATGTTGGGCCGTCAATTTCAGTGGCTATATTTGGAGGAGAAGCCTCAGCCTCTGTCCCAATGGGAATAGAAGTAACAAGGGTCGGGGAGGAAGGAGCAGAACAGGGCACTTCTCTAAGTTCATTAATCCTGGATTATATTCACCCCTATTACAGTGATGCTGAGTCAGACCCAGAGGTACAAAAGGAGCTCCAATTTTAACGATGCAAGGCATGGAAGAACATATGGAAGATCATATCTAAAGTGTCTCTTGAGGAGCTGTCTTTGACGATTCTACAACTGTCATCCATATTCGTCATGTTGGGACTTGGTGGTTTTGGATATCAAGAGATCCATGCCGTGGTGAAACAAGTCATCTTAAGGAGGGAACAAGAATAAAGGTACCTTCAAAACTTGACCAGAGTAAGGTTTTCAGCCAATATCAGAAAATTTGAGGCTGCGGTGTCCCGAGCTGAGGCTGATCATGCTAGAAAATTGAATGAGTTGAATCATAAGATCAAGGAGAAAGTTGTCTAGCAAATGCACCTCTAGCAATAGTTAGATGCTGTTATTGGGGAACTTGACTAGCTTAACAATTCATTGGAAGGAGTTCAAACGAATAGTATGAAATCCATTACAGATGCCAAAAAAGCACTCTATCAAGCTAAAAATAGGGAAGATGGTCGAGTGCATGAGCTTTAAGTGGCTGCTGAAGAAGCGCGGGATGTCGTGAATCAAGTGAAGAGTTATGTTGACATCCTCTTGTAGTTCTTGGAAAAGAGAGGAGACTCCAGTCTATGTATGTCCTTTTAACTCTTGTGCATAAATGAAAAACACTTTCATCATCAATCATTTATGCTTACATTCTTTTACTTCCTGCTTAAGAGTTTCACTTAAACCAATGGGATTAGTAAGCATAGTTTGATTTTTTCTAGGATTATTATAAAAATCCCTACAATATTTGAATCTTTTTATTGCTCAATATTACGTAAATCATAAAAATTATATGTTTAGTGAGGTGGGACTTGATATTTTTTTTTCAAAGTTCCCTTGTCTTTTGTGGGCAGTTTAAAGTCATGCACATCGTACATAAAAAGGATAATGTTTAATGTCGAAATATATTTGACTGAATGGATTAAAGTTGACTCGATTCCTTGATAATTTATCTGAAAACATATTACCACACTCATGTATGGGGGAAAACATGTAAACTATAACATATGATATTTTGAATCTGATGAATTATTTGAAAAAAGGGGCTAAAAGTCATTAGAAGAAGTATTTTCCAAATAAAGAAGTTACCATTATTTAATAAACCCGTTATGGGGTTCAATTATGCAGGGCCGCCTAAGGGCATTGGCTTCATTGTCAAATAATAGTATCTTTTGGATGACAGGTCCGTTATGTAGACTACTTATGCAAGGCCGCCTAAGGGCACGTGCTTCATAGTTAAGAAAAAGAACTCTCTGAAATTTTACCTTTCTATTCCTAAAAATCCAGTGAAAGTTTCTGGAGATTCAAATTGTCCAAAGCACAGAGTCTTCTGTATGGAGAGAGGTACTTGAATATAGAGAGGATATTTCCAATCAAGTTTATCAAAGAACAAGATGAATGTTACTCCTACGAAGGTCTGACCCAAATGTAGGGAAGGAAATTATAAACCATATACTTGAATACTTTCAAATCATGAAAAAGATTATGGCACAAATATGTTAAGGATTACTATTTTTGCGGATCCCTACATATTGTCATTAAGACAAATAAGGAAAAAAGTGGTTTTACTACCAAGAATGATGTTACCACTATTTGACAAACCCGTTAGGGGTTGAATTATGCAGGGCCACCTAAGGGCATTGGCTGCATAGTCAAATAATAGTATATTTTGGATGACAAGTCCGTTATGTAGACTGTTTATGCAAGGCCGCCTAAGGGCACGCGCTGCATAGTCAGTCAAAAGAACTCTCAGACATCAGACATTTTGTGACTAGAATTCAGGAAAAGGGTTATGGAGATCTAGAAGTATTTAAGGTTAGGATTATGACACATGAAAATGAGTATTGTCCAATTCATGAAGGAGATACATAGACTAATTCTAACCATAATCATGTTGTGGATGGGTCCTGGATTAAGGTGTTGGACATCACTACATATCCCATAATGATGGGAATCAAGCCATACATAGTTATTGAAATACCGTATAATGTCATGTGGGATGAGAGTGTAGGAGATCTTAGTTTAGGGTCATAGAGCTTGGACAATTAAAAGGAGTACACAATGTGTTTTATAAACCTAATGTGAATGAAGACCAGGGTTTCCATACCACATTCATGTTTTCACAGGGAACTTTTCATATAAGGGAATGAAAGTGGAATTTGGGGTTAGGCCCAAATACTTGGGTATAGATTCGAGGGATGCTCGAACATTCCTACGTATCCCATAAGGATGAGAATCAAGCCGCAGGTAGTTCTGGAAATACCCTTTGTACAGATTTGGTTCGTACAAGTGAAGGGTGAAAGGGGACTTTAGTGCAAGGATGGTTTGACCCAAGATAAAAGGTTCGGGCATTGCCATGTATGCACGTAGTCTTTAGAACATAAGATGATTTTAAATCAATGTAAATAATGATTCCCTCTCAGTTGAGGGTGTAAAATAATGTTCTAGTTTATTGTCGTACATGACAAATGTGCGAACAGTTTAATGTCATATAGTAAAGACGATGGGGAACAAATGTAAAAAATATTGGTTCTGGGGGCAGTTTCACAAATCAACATTGTATGAGATGATGGTGAAATGATGTGAAGAGATTGATTTTGGGCTTCAACCTCAGGATGTTTCCTAAGTACCCAGCCTAGAAAGCAAGGATCAAAGTCTGCATAGTTCGATTAAATAATGAATTTGCAACCAAGTTGTTCTTGAGGACAATGACCTAAAAAATGGTGTTGGGACTTACAAATGGTTAGCGGCCCGGAGACGGTTTAATTGTTGAATTTTATTCTAAGATCATGTGAGTCATACTCAGTGTGAGAAAAAATAGGTAGCAATAACCTTAACGATGCACAGTTTAATGTCATGTAGGACATATGAAGGGACTATGCAGTTTAATGTCTTGCAATGAGGACTATTGGTGATGCATATTTTACTATCATGTATCAGGGATAAAATACAGTTTAACGTCATATAGGACGTATTAAGGGTCTTTGTTTAGTTTTACGTCATGTAGGATGAATGAGAAGTATAGTTTAACATCATGTAGGAAAAATATAGGGACACAATTTAACGTCATGTTGGACATATTAGGGACTTTTTCACAGTTTAATGTCATGTTGGACATAAAGGTGATGTACAGTTTAACATCATGTAGCTAGGACATAAGAGGGACAATACAATTTAACACCGTGTTGTATGAAAGGGGGAATGTTCCGTTTTAATGTCATGTGGTAAGAATAATAGAAAGGTTGTATAATTTAACGTCATATAGCAAGGATGAAACAATTTAATGTCATGTTGGATGATGGCGCGAATAGTTTAAGGTCATATTCATGGATCGAATTGATGTATTTGTGTTATACAAAATAATTCTTCATAAATATGGAATTGGTTGGAGTAGTGATGAGTTCTCCATCCATTGAGATTAAAGAATAAGCTCCATTGGAGTAGACCTTATGTATTGAGTAAGGTCCTTCCCACTTTGGCTCAAGCTTGGGAGGTTTCTTTCCTAGTATCATTGGAGTTCTGAGAATCAATACCAATTCTCCCTGAACAAATGAAGGAAGAAAATCTTTTTTGTTTAAAGCTCGTGCTATTTGATTCTGATAAACTTCCAAGTGGTGCAAGGTGCAAAATCTTTTTTCATCTAATCGTTCCAATTCATCCAATCGCTTTTGAGATTGTTCATCTGTAGATGAATGATCACAAATGGCTACTCTGAGAAAGGGTAGTTGAACCTCAATGGGAAAGACTTCTTCTGTTCCATATACTAATGAATATGGATTTTACCGCGTTGTTGTGTGGGTGGTGGTCCGATAAGCCCATAAAGCATTAAAGATTTTATCAGGACATGATTTCTTATCTTTATCCACCATCTTTTGCAGTATGTTTAAAAGAGTCTTGTTGAAGGCTTATATCTATACATTGGTCTTTGCATGATACCGAAATGAATGATTGGATTTGATGTTGTATTCTTAATTCAACTTCCACACCTCGGATGAACAGAATTTGGTGCCATTGTCCATCAATATGGAATGAGGGACACCAAATTTGGTAATGATGTTAGACTTGATGAAGCTAAAAATGTTTTTAGAACTAACTTATTTGAGAGGTATTGCCTCTGCCCATTTGGAAGAGAAATCAGTAGCGGTAATAATATACTTAAACTACTTGGCTGTAGCTAAATGATAAGGTCCTACTACACCCATTCCCCATGTGGAAAATGGCCATGAGTATTTAGCTATATGAAGCAACTCTAGGAGTTGATGAATGAAATTGGCATGTACATGGCATGAATGACACTTCTTAGTGAAATCAACACAATCTTGTATCATTGATGGCCCAAAGTATCCATGGCTTCAAATTTTATTAGATAGTCTATGTCCAGACTGATGGGCACCACAGACTCCTACATGCCCTTCTTTCATGACATCCATTGTCTCTTCACCATCAATGCATCTGAAGATAATTCCATGAAAACCTCTTTTGTAGAGAATTTTCTCTAGGTGATATGGGCTATCATAAAGAGTGAAATTGACCACACTTCGCCGGATTTTTTCTTTCCTGACTCTATCAGGTGAAAGTGTTCCATTTTCAAGGTATTAACTGATAGGTGTCATCCAACCTATAGTATGAACATATGGTTCAGGAATGGGACTAATTTCATTGATTTCCACTATACTGGTTTGAACATAATCTGAAATTGTACGACGGTGGGCAATACTGATGAATGACTCATCCCAATTTTGATCTACCAGAGCTATAGCTATATTAGCCAGTGCATCATCTTGGGAATTTTGGGATCACAGGAAAAGAGAAAATGTCAGTCCTAAAGGAAATTCTGCCATTAATTCTCTAACATAATCATAAAAAGGGATTAACTCTTCTTTTTTGATTCCATAATCCCCATTGACTTGTTTGATTACCATGTCTAAATCATCTTTAACCTTTAAGTGATTCACTTGTGCCTGAAGCGCTAATTCCAAGCCTACGATGAGAGATTGATATTCTATTTCATTTTTTTACCGCCTCCCAACAATGATAAGTAATAGGTTAGCACTTCCTTTTTTGAAAAATGAGCACAATTCCTAACCCAAAATTGTTGAATTTGGGATCTCCCATTTTCCTCCATGTTGGACTTTTGGAAGCACCATCAAATTACATTTACCATGTTTGAAGATTATCTTGAATAGAGAAGACTTCTTCATGAGGAAGTTCAGTATCTAAAGACGTATCTTCTACTGAAGGATGATCAGCAAGGAATTCTTCTAGATCATGACCCTTTATTTCCTTTTGAGAGACATACTGGATATCAAATTGCTGCAAAATAATTGTCCACCTTTCCAGACATCTTGTAAGCATTGTACGACTAAGGATAAATTTAAGCGGGTCCTTGTGAGATGCCAAATGGACCTCATGATGTTGCAGGTAGTGTCTCAATTTTTTAACTTCAAAGATTAATTCTAGGAAGAACTTTTCAATACTTGAATATCAGTTTTCTGATTCAATCATAGTCTGACTGAGATCATAAAGGCTATTTTTATTCCCAACATCATTCTTTTGGGAAAAGAAGGCACCCAATGATCGCTCTAAAGTTGTCACGTAAAGAATACATGGTCTTCCTTCAATTGATGGAATTAATACCATTTTACTAAAGAGATACTTCTTGAGGATATCAAATCCCTCTTGGAAATCCTCGGTCCATCGGTAAGTGACTCCCTTCTTCATCAATTTGGTGAAGGGTAAACTTTTTCCTGCCAAATTAGTGATGAAATGATGAATATAGGCAAACTGTCCTTGAAGTCCTCTCAATTCATTCAAATTTCGAGGAGGTGACATACCAAGTATTGACTTTTTCATCTCTGGATCGACTTCGATACCACAATGTTGTACAACAAAGACGATGAATTTTCCTAAGGTTACCCCAAAAGTACATTTTAAGGGGTTCGTCTTAAAATTTTGTTGTCGAAGTTTGTGGAATATGACTTCCAAATAATCCATGTGATTAGAAAGTTTTTTGGATTTAACCACCAAATCGTCCACATAACATTCAACAAATTTCCCTCAAAATGGTTTGAAGATATGGTGCATGACATGCTGATATGTTGCGCCTGCATTGTTCAGGCCAAAGGGCATTACCCGAAAGCAAAACACACCCTGAGGGGATCTGAAAGCTGTAGATTCTTCATCTTCTGAAGCCATCCTGATTTGATTATATCCAGAATATCCATCCATGAAGGAAAGTTCTTCATAACCATTTTTTTCATCATTTAAGAGTTCTGCAATCGGAACTGGAAAATCATCCTTAGGACAATGCCGATTAAGATCTCTGAAATCAATGAAATCTCTAATTTTTCCATTCTTCTTTTTCACAGGAAAAATATTAGACAACCAATTGGGATATTGAACTTCTCTGATGACGTGAGCTTTGATAAGCTTATCCACTTCAGCTTCAATTTTGGAAGCATAAGTTGGGTATGTTCTTCTTGCAGCTTGTTTCAATCCTCGATGTTCTTCTGGTAAACCTAAACGATGAGTAGAAACAAAGGGATCAAGCCCTAGAATTTCTGTATAATTCCAAGAAAATATATCTCGATTTTTCTTCAAAAATTAAATATACATTTCTTGCTCTTCAAGAGTCATGGTTGCACTAATTAAAGTGGGACGTGGATATTCTTTTGTACCAAGATTTATTTCTCTAAGTTCATCTGTTGTGGTGGAGGTACCCTCTTCAAATGTTGGAGGAGAATCCCTGAGATTTTCCACTTCTTCTTCAACATGTGTTACTTCATCTGTTTCTACTTGCATAGTATATGATGAAGAAGAATTTCAATGATCATGAGAGATGTTAAAATTTAAACATCTTGAAGAAGAGGCTTCCATTTCTGTCCATATTGATTATGAAGGGTCTTCCTTGGGTAATAAATAGGAGATGATGGATTGAGAATAGACATCATTGTTCACTTCTAACATTGCTATAACTTCTTATGGCCTGGTTGGAGAAGTATAGACTTGCTGGATTTCAGTGGATGAAATGAAGACATCTCCATTTGAGCTTTCATCATTTCTTGGTGAATCACCACTTTCTCCCATGCTCTCTGTCTTGATTGTTATAATTGACATTATGGAAGTTTCTATAAGAGTACTTGGATTTGGGTATATCCTGTTAATTTTACTAATTGGCAACACATAATCTGTACTCACATGTGTGAATGGGTTTACTGGAATCTTTTCCAAACCATATAGAGAATTAACTTTGGTAACCTCCCTTGTTGTGGATTTATTCTTTCCCTCCACATGATAGAATTCCACCTCAATTTATTGAGATTCACATGTTTTTAATGGGGCCTTATCACCATACAATGTACCAATTTGACCATTGAAATAATATTTGAGGAATTTATGGTATGATGAAGGGATAGCTGCATGTTGATGTAGCCAAGGTCTTCCAAGAAAAACATTGAAGGTTGTATCGTGATCAACAACCACGAAATCCGAATTGGATACAAGGTCTCCAAACTGAGTTCTGAGTGTAATATCGCCCAATGGTTCTTGTTCATTTTGATCATATCCTTGTAACATCAATGTAGAAGGAGATAAATCAGATTCTCTGAGGCCCAATCGACGAAGTGTATGAATGGGGATGATGTTGACTCCTAAACCATTATCAATTAAAGCTCTTCGAATTTCTAAACCATTGAACTTTCTAGATAAATACAAAGGTATAATATGTCCATGCACAACATCATCTTCATCTTCATCTGTGAAAGATATCACTGCATGGCATTCAGCAGGATTATTCTCTACATTGTAGACTTTAGCTGTAGCAATTTCAGTTTCGAATTCCTGAGGACTTCACAAAGCCTCGATGAGTGCCCCCCGAAGATCCTTTGATAGATTCAAGGTATCCAAAATTGATAACTTGGCCGGTACTTGGGCCAAATGCTTCAAGACATCAAATTTTTGATCCAGAGGTCTGTGTTTCCCAACAGGAACATGTGGTTTCACAGGTTCCTTAGAAGTTAATGCTTTGGAAGTAGATGCATCTTGTATCGGGGTAGGAGTAGGAAATACTCCTAGATTTGGAATATTAGACCGTATAGTTCTATTTAATTGCTAAGAGGAAAAAGGTGGAACCTCTAACCGATCCTCTAGAATAATAATTCCAGGATTGAATCTGTTATTGGTAGAAGAATTTTTTTATTCTTCTTGAGCCCGCTGAAGGGCTCTGCCATGAGTTTCTGCTGCATATACTCTTCTACCAGGGGTAGGATTGGAATAGTGGATTCTGGGATATCCACGTCTTCCTCTGTATCCCAGACCTCCGGAACTCCCTCCAATTCCTCTGTTTGATACTGGGAACTCAGGCTCATCAAAATTGAAACTATGACTGGCATAAGGATCTGTTAAATGAATCATGTTAACAGAACCAATGATCAACTCTTCATCTGATAAAGACCCTGCATGATTAGCCAGTTTAGGCTGTGCCGTTTGGTGGGGCGGTGCCCATGGCTTTGAAGTATAGGCCATAAAATCTGCTAGATTAAAAGACAACATGGGCTTTGACATGATTTCATCTTCTTCTGATTTTTCCTCTTTCTTTTAATTATGCCATCATTTAAGTATTTTCCCTCTGATGATGGGGTTTTTGCTATGGAATTAATAGCAAAAGACACAATTAGTTTCTTCAATTGTGTTCACAAATTGGAATGAGTTTGGTTGATCATTTTCCTGACCATCTAGTCATCATATTTCTGTGCATTTTTGTTTTTTACTTCTTTCCATTTGGCTTCTTCCTCTGGATTTGTAGCAGTAACACATGCTACCTGAGTTGAATAACCTTTCAGTTTGACTTGTCCCGAGTCTACAATATTTTGTAGGATATCTTTGAAGAAAAAACACTCCGGAATGGGATGCCCCAACATCTGATGAAATGGAAAATAGTTGGGATGGTCTTAATCTCCTTCCTTGTTTGTCCTTTTGGGCCTTGGCAATTGAACCAAATTATCTTCCAGAGCCGAAATGAAGTAACCAGGAACTTGTTCATTTCAGAAAGAATAAAATTTTCTCTTCAAATCCTAAAATTGTTTCCGTCTTTGATCTCTTTGATCATATTGAAAAAACGACCTCTACTGTTGACGCTTGGGAGGTGGATCCCTTTGATAATATGATGGTTTTGAAGTAGAAGTAGGTACAGGTGTTTGTTTAAGCGTAACTGTAGAAGTCTCTGATTTACCCATTCTCCTTCTTGGAGCTGATGGAATTAAATGAGCTTTATCCTTAGTCTTCGTAAGAGAGTCTTCAATCTGCTGAGCGATTAAAGTAAGGTCTCAAAACCCTCATAAGTATTTCACAAGGATCAACGGTGTGTGTAATTCATCACACAAATTTTCCACATAGATTGGAAACAACTCTTCTTGAGGGAGTGCTAAGCTCAGAGAATATGTTAATCCCTTCCCGCAAGTAATGAAATCTGAAACACTTTCATTCTCCCTTTTCATACAATTTGTAAGATAAAAAACTGTTGTCTTTGGAAAAGTTGAGCTGAATTGAAGAAGAAATCGTTGATAGAGATCCTCCCATCTGGTAATTGACCAGGATTGCAAGCTTGTATACAAGAAAAAAGCTAGCCCTTATAATGACTGTACAAAACACCTGAGCTTAACTGCTTCTTGTTGCTGAGGGGTTTCCATCATAGGATCACAAAAAGAAACAAACTGTGTTAAGTGTTGCTTTGGGTCTCCCGAACCATTAAAGATTGGGAATTTGGTACGTGCCAAATTTGATGGGGGAAGAATTCCATAAACCCATTCAGGGTAAGCTCTATTTTTTGTTTGAATTTGTGAAACTTTTCCCTCCATAGATTCCAGCCGAGCTGTTAATGACTCAATGGTAGTCATTAATTTTTGATAAACCTCCGGTTGAGCTTGGACCTGAGCAGGTACAATAACTGGAGCATGGACAGATGAGGTGGCTGGTACTACAACTGATGGTATCACCACCGATTTTTGTTGTGCATGACCCATAAGACTAGACTTGTGAGGGTGTACTGATAAAGTAGGATACTCTTGATCCATCTTAGTAGCCACAACAAATTCCCTTGGCTGACTGACTCCAGCACGCATAGGAGAAGACTACCTTGAGGTAGTTCCGCATTCAACCTCCTAAATTCATTCATTTATTCCTCCTATTGTGTAAATATTTTCTTTAGTGAGAGTTATTGGCCTTCTCCATAGTAAGGATGGAATGTATCCTGATTCTTTCATTACCCATTTTTGGATGCCTTTCGGAGAGGGGGAAGTTGATTATTTGAAGGAATACCAATATTCTGAGTAATCCTTTGATTTCATGTATGCACACCTTCTTCATTGGATTGCATGTGCACAACCTCTTGAGCAAGAACTTCCTCATCTGATCCCTCTGAGTGAGCCTCATGTTCTGGAGGATCAGAAACAACTGCATTGATGAAATTTATTGATGCATAACTCATTGCATCCCTTCTATCGGCATTTCTGTGATATTGTCTTCTTCCATGTCCTTGATGAGACATTGCCTTTTGTTGATTTGATCCCTCAAGAACTTCTTGACGAACCGTAATGTGGAGGGAGTCTCCTGATAATTCGGCTCTTCGTTTCTCTTGTGGCTTCTTCCCTAATCGAGAGAAATCTGACTTTCTCCGAGGAAGAGATTGAGGATTTGAAAAAGTCCATAGTCCGGTGGACTTGGTCTATTCTTGTTGTTCCTACTCAACTCCTTGACTCCTATTTGTTGATTCTGAGGGTTAGGCTAAAATAATCCCCTGTCTGGTAAGCTGGGGTGGTTCTAGAGTTTCTATATCTGAGACATTCTTAAAATCTCTCATGATCTTGCGGACATTAGTCCAAAAATTGGATGGATGCATCAACCTACATCCACTCAAATCACCTGGCTCAAAAGAACGTTGGATTATTGCTGACACTTCGACCATGTTACGATGTGCATGCTCTAAATGAGAAGCATGTTCTATATTATCGTTTGCCTGATGCAAGAGTAATTCAACAACTTGTTCTCTGTATGCCTGATTTTGATAAGAACTAGTTGAGACATGTTCTTGAGCAAGCCTTTGATTACAAACAATGACAATTGGTTGTGGCCGGCCATGGGCAATAACATTGCATGAGGCCATTTTTTGTGGGATTTGTTGGCTGGAGAGTATAGTGAAATGTAGTTCTCCATGAACACCCCATCCCCTGATATGAATACCAGATGGGGCATTGGAAATTAACTGGGGCAATCTTCTTAGTGCGCCAAGGCATGAACGCGGAAGGGATCTCTGCTTCTTTTCAATTGACAAAGAGTTTTCCACATGTTGAGACTAATATCTTGAATACAGTCTTCCGTCAACATCTCTGGAATGTCATACTGAGAGTCATCCAAAGTCCAAAACATGACTGGAACTTCACCTTTCTTCTGTTGTTTTCTCATATTCAACACTTCCTCTTTATCATTCAATGAATATGCTTCTACCGAATTTGACCAAAGCTGGTGCTTCCTTGTTGCTTCATCAGATTCAACAAGATTGGTAAATAATTCACTTATCAAACTAGAATATGAATGAACCAAGGGTGGTTCGTAGAATGACCTACACCCCGGGCTATCTTCTGATTGAGAAATTATTTCACCTGCTAGCGGTAAAGCATCAGACATGACTGGATTTACATTTTCAAGTGCCTCAAGATAAGAGGGATTTCTCGTCACTGCATTTTCCTTTAAAGAATTTTTCAGGCAATGCTTATTACTACTCCGGAGAGGATTTTCGTAGCTAAATTCATCATCATGGGGAGGACCACCATGGTGGGTTATAACAAAAGATAAAACCTCTTGCAACTTAGTATTCTGGTCACATAGAGTGTTATCGTGGCTCTCATCTGAAGATGATACTTTGAGATCAACCGAACTTTCATGAATCAAGCCTTCATGAGGAATTGTCTGATGCAGAACTTCAGAATTAATGTCCCCACAATTGGGAAATGAGAGAGTAGATTCTTGAGTTGCAATAGATAATTGTCTGAGTGCATCAATAACTACAGCATCAAGTAATTCCTTATTACAGATCTTCTCTTGATTTCTTGACTATGCTAGACGAGTCCTTTTCTTAGAAGCCTTCTTACTCACTTTAGAAACCACTTGTTGAAAAAAGTGGTTATTATGGGCAAGTGTATGTGCCTACTCAACAGAAATAGTCAGGTTAGGATGATTATCTCTATTCAAATCATGTGTATGTGTCTGACTTGATTGTTCGTATGACATGGGTGAGTATTCCCCACAACCCTATTGGACTAGAATAGAGGTGTGTGTCTGTTATGGAGTGAACTGTTGATGTGTCACTCCACTGGTAGGGATAGATTTTCATTTCATTCCCTGTGATGCTGTTGAAGCTATTATAATATCCTGGCAGGCATCTAGAATATGAGCAGGGAATGCCTCTGCTCATTCACCATTGTTAGAATGTGTTTGGAGACTTCAGCTGCCGAAATGAGAATATGTGCCCATTCCATGCATGGAGTAGGTTTGTGTTCCTGCTCCTGTCCTCCTTTCCTGCCAGTGAATTCTGAAAGTACTCATGTGTGGGAGAAGAGAGTTGAGTCTGCTCCAAATTTTTCGTTGGAGCTATCCGACTGACTTCTTCGAGTTCTACCAAACGAGACCGTTGGCAGGATTGATTAACATTGGCAGGTGTATGTGCCTGCTGTGTATTCCTTGTCAAATATGGTTGATGATTTTCATTCAATACTGGAAGATGAGACTGCTGACAGAATTGTTGACTGTAAATAGGTGTATGTTCATTCTTATCAGTTGACACCATATCATATTGGTGAACTTCTTTGATTGTAGTCAGACGAGACTTCTGACTAGATGATGAGTTATAAATAGGTGCATATTCATGTCTATAATAATCCACCGGTATTTCCAGGTGGGATTGGCATGTTGCTGCCAGACGAGTCTGCCGGATAGAAAATTAGAATGGATGGGTGTATGTGCCCACTCGTTGATTACCATAAAGTTGGTTTGATGGACTTCTCTGGAGGGGGAAGAAATAATAACCTGCTCCCTATTGACCAGATTTTTCCTCTGGAGGTCCTTCTTGCATGCTCGGGTCTAAGGAAACTAAGCTGAACCCCTAAAGGTGAAACCCTAATCATGTTTAGGGGCACTGCCACACGATTCTGGCGACGATTATTGATGGGAGCCATCGGGAAAGACTCTTTTCTTCCTGAATTAAGACCTTGAGTGACCTTCTCATTCACCTCCCCAGAATATGCGAGGGACTGGTGATTGCGTTCTGAGGATAACGACCCGAAACGGTTGGAGATGGTGGTTGGCACCACCTGCTTCTTGATCACTGGTCATCTCTGTCTGGACAACTAGGGTGAATTATTGAATTGGAGGGCTTTTCGAGTGGTCTCTAGAGTTGGAATTGTAACATGTCGATGGTATTCCTTATCCAGTGCATTTGATACCTAGCGTTGAAGAGGCTGAGTAGCTGATGTCATCCTCAGAGTGGACGATGATCCAATAGGAGTAGTAGTAGAGGTATTCACAGCAGAGGTATTCACAGGTGTGAACTTTTGTGAAGCCATTTATGTTACACAAAAGATCTTGGAAAAGAGCGCCTATTTGATATAACAGACATAATCACGATACGTTTGGCCACTACACCTTTTGGATGAGAACATACGTTATTGATTGTTTTGTTGTACCTATCATTGATTTTAAATAGGTGCCTAAAAAATAAGTAAAACATCATTTTAACTTGGTTAAGGATTCACGTTTGGTTCACCATTTTTTTTCCTCGGGAAATGGGGATGACCTTGTTTATATTAAGTTTCAACCATTCCAATCTGTTTCTAATGGGTTTATTTTTAGAACAAGAAATATCCAATGATTTTATATCCATTTGGACCTACATTCCAAAGGTAGGTGCTCATTATTTGTGAACTGATGAGGCTTAAAAATTTGCATTGGTCGAGAGGATGGGAGGTCGGACTAATCACACCATTTTGGGGGGAATTATTTTCTACTCCGGGACTCTCTTTATAGATTTAATTTATGTCCGTGAATCCTTATTAAATTACCAAGTATGAAAATGATATTTCCATAGATCTGACAATCAATGATTGATATGTATGAGATTTAGATAATATTTTATATGTATTTAAGGTTCTTCATCGATATAGAATCATCTGTATTTGTTAGATATTCGTATTCAATGGTATCCTTCAACATATTATATAGAAATATCTTGGCCATTATGATAACCATACTAGTTTTAAAGCCACTCAGTGGGGCACTTGAAGATTATTTCCGTTCAGAAGGTCATGGATTATTTCAGAGTTGGGATCGTACCCACAGATGGGATACCTATGTATCCTTGTTTAGAAAATGAATCAGAACCCACGTAGTTTGGGAATTAAGATATAGTTTAACGTCATATGGGACGTATGCGAATTAATGGGTGATAGCCTTGAACCTTAGAATGGAATCCTATGTACTCAAATTTTATGGTATAGATGAAAGTCCATGTAGTTCGGTTAAGAATTGTGGGGCTTACGTATAATTAACGGCCCAAAGCGATGTGTCGTGGTTACTTTAAAACTCTAAGCTCACGTGAGTCATGCTCGGTGTGAGAAACAAGAGGTATCAGTAAACCTGAAAATTTTTTCCATGAAAGATATGGTCGCAAGGAATGATATGGGGCTTACTTATGTATGATTTCCCAAATAGATAATGATCAGGACATATTTCAGAGAAGAAGTCCGGAAACAGGGTCTATAAAGGTATATGTGCTTTTATGGATATTTGGAGAATCTAACTTGGGGCTTACTCCTGAGGAATATTTCCAAAATTAGGAGGGGACTTGGGAACTGAGGCTTACTCCGGAGAAGGAGGCCCAGGATAAAGGGACATGAGAACTAGGGCTTACTCCTGACAAGGAGGCCCAGGTTAAGGGGATTTGGAATTTGGGCATACTCCTAAGGAGGATTCCCATATTTTGGAATTTGGGGATTAGTCCTAAGGAGAATTCCTATATTTTGGAACTTGGGGCTTACTCCTATGGAATATTCCCATATTAGGGAACTTGGACTGGGGCTTACTCCTGAAAATGAGGCCTAGGTTAGGGGAATTTTTACTAGGGATTACTCCTAAAAAGAAGTCCCATGTTAGGGGAATTATTACTGGCGCTTATTCTTGAAAAGAAGGCCCAGGTTATGGGAATTATGACTGGGGATTACTCCTGAAAAGAAGGACTAGGTTAAAGATCTTCTCATCTTAAAGGATGAGGTTGAATTAATGAAATATCTCACCTTAGTGACATGATGATATGTAAATCACTAGGTTTTGAGAGATGTTCCACAGAATTCCTTTAAGATAAGGAATCAAACCAAGGAATCATGCCATAAATGGATTTGAAGAGGATTCTTGATGGCTAAATCTTGAAGAGGAGATGTATATTGGAATAAAATAGATGAATAGAAAAGAGGGACACCCAGAAGGAGGTAGGCACGCAGGTCATAATTGGGCGTGCAGGTCCTGGTCGCGCAGGTATACCTACGTGACACTTGGGTACTTGCACACTGGTCAACCCATAGGGTAATACTTGGGTGAGACTTGGCTCAAGACCTTAGTATTATCCCTAAAGGCTTATAAAAGGGTGGCGTGCATGTTCTGTTGGAGGGATAAGGCGACATGCAAGTGTGACCATTTCCCATAAGGGTTGGACACTTAGGCACGTAGTTGTAGATGAATTTCAACACTTAGGCCTTGTTCCCTCTCTTTAGATCTTCCATTATAGGTAATAAATTACCTTATATGTGTTCGTAAGACTTCATGAAGAGACTAGGGAGCTGAGAGATGAAATTTGAGTTTCTGGATTTTTCATCCTCGAAATGGGGGGCCCACAAGGGGTATTTATAGGCTACTGAAGACCCTGGGTGAAAATTACATAGGGCGTGCAGGTCACTTGTGCACCCAAAATGTGGTGCACCAGTATACCAGTGTGACCATCATGGAACTTTTGCGGCCCATGCTCAATGAAATCCTTGTTCATGCCTTTGTCGATTTTTTATGTTTCTTCAAAGGATGAATCACTTTGTGTTCAACGTATTTCCATTTTCATTCGTTAGACATTGTGATGGAAAGGAGCGTCAACAATCATTCATGTTTTCCAATAAAATAATTTAATTAAATCAACAATAAATATGATATTTTAATAAAAATTTATATTTATATTTTTTAAAATATATTTTTAACTAAATTTTTAAAAGTTTACTTTTTATCTAATTTTAGAAATATAAATAATTTTGAAACAGTTATTATTTTTTATTACTATTCTTAAATATTTCATTTATTAATATAATTTTTACCTATAATTATATTAGAAAATAATAATTTTATTAAATTTCTCATTTTAATGAAATTATTGTAATTATATTCCCTATGATTTTTAAAAAATAAATAAATAATTTAATATATATCTCATTTTATTATAAAATTTATTTATATCCATTATATTTTTTAACTACATTTTCTAATTAAATTTAATTAATTAACGAATTTTTTATATCTTGTTTTTTTATTTCTTTTTTAATTATATAATTTATTATTATATTTTCTAATTATAATTATATTTAAAAAATAATTTAATTAACTATTGATATTGTATAAAATGATCTTAAATATATTATTTAAATTTCTCAATTTTTTTAAATCACGTATTTATAATTATAATGTTTTTAATAATTTAAAATAACTGTTATTTTGTTATATGATTTCTGTTGTTTTAATTATTTTAAATATGTTTTATTTTTTAATCATTTTAAATTATTTTTATTATGTTATTTGGGTGTTGTGATGTAAGTTATCTAATTCTCTGTGTGCCCTTTTTTTGTCATCATTTGGTTATTGGGATGTTTGGGGCTATTTCAACTGATTTAGTGGTTTCTGAATATTTATGTTTTTTTAATTTAGTTTTAATGTTATTATGTGTTTCTAGAGATTATTCCATAATTTTGGATGTAAATTTGTATTTGTAAATGTAATTATGTAAATTTGGTTTTAATATACATTTTTATTATGTTTTAAAGTTTACTATGGAGTGGACCTTACAGTATAACCCTCCATTTAGAAATGGCCCTTACGATTAAAGATTTTTTCCAATTCATAAATGTAAGAATCATTATAAATTTCATAAGTGTATTTTTCTTATTTTATAAGGGTGAATTTTGACTCTATAAGAGTCTTTAGGATTTTCTTTAGGGTTGTGTGGTTTTTTTAAGAGTCATTCCCTATTTCATGAATGTCATTTTCTTTCCAAATTTCATTCAATAAGAGTAAAGTTTAATTTTCTATAGTTCATGTGTTTTCATAGAGGTAAATGTTATTTTAAATGATTAATTTGAGATCTTGTTAGATTATTTTTGGATTTCTATAAGATTCCGTCATTATTCCATAATTGTTATTTGTGATTTCATAAGACCCTTATAGTTTTCATATAATCTATTTATGATTTTTTAAGAGTCATTTATTATTTCATAAGAGTCACATGGTTTCTGTATAAGACATTTTTTGTTTTCATAAGAGATATTTCAATTTTCATAAGGGTCTTTTCTTCTATTGTAATAGTGATTCCCTTAGTTAAATTTTCTATATTTTGCAGTTTTATCAAGAATCATATTTTATGATTGAAAATGAAATTTTAAATCATAAAATCATTAAATTGTAAAATTAATTATGTAAAATAATTTTATTAAACCCTAAATGTTTTAGGGTTTTTAAGGAATTTAAATGTGTTTAAAAGATGGTAAATTTACATGACCTGGTTGAAATGATAATTAAGGGTTAGTTGGTTGTGTTTGTATGATATACTGCTCAAAAATGTCACCAAGAGATTCGAATTCTGGTATTTTATAAATTTTAAAATTCATTATCATTATATTTTAATTAAATACTAAAACAAAAATAGAAGACCCCAACCCTTTGAGTATCATGATTACAAGAGCATCTGGCGGAGTTTTCCTATCATGAAATCCATGTTATGGAAAACATCCCTCCCTTTCAGTCTATATGTAGTGAGTCCTGAAACCATCACATCGAGAAAAGAGAATCAAAAAATTTCTATTTTATATTATATTTTTTTAACTATATTGTTTCTTCATTCATAAGAGTCAATGGACAAAAATAATTTTTGGAAATTAAAAATTAAATATTAAAAAAACGGCGAGGAAGTATCATAGGAACCTTACCTAGTTTTGGTTTTTTTAAGAATACATGGGTAATGTGATATTATTGATGCATTTTTTCCATGATATTTTAATTGTGTATTTTCTACTATGATTGAATGATAACATAACCACCCATAAAAGGATAAAAAGATTTATATAGTAATTAATGGATGGTCTGGAATTTTAGGAAATATTTTAATCTATTTATTTGTCTACCATCTATTATATAAAAGGAATGAATAGTAAAAAATATTTCATTATGTTTTTTTATTGTTTTTTGTTGTGGTTTATTGTGATTAGTTGTGTTCATATATTTTTAATAGGGGGGTCACAATTAGGAATTTTTGTGGTTATGTTAGTGGAATTGTTATGAGGAAGTAGAAAAATTCTTGTTAGATCTGTGACAGATTTATTATTGGTTTGTATAGTCATCAATGTGATTGGTGATGGGTATTTTTGGGATGAGTTATTTAATGATTGATTGTATGATATGGAAAATAAATAATGAATATGAATCTATGAAGTGGGTTAGAAATGGTTAATAATTGAATGTTATGAATTTGTTAATAATTGGAATGATTAGTTAGTGGAAGAGATTCATGTACGGATGACTAATAAATTCATAGTTATTAAATATGATAAATGAATACCATAATGGGTTGAACATGTTTGGTAATTGTAAAATCATTAATTTTTTGGTTAAATGATTAGAAAAGTAACCTATTGTTTTTATTGTGGTTGTCTGGATTTATGTTACTGGTTGAATTTGTAAGTGGAAATGGTCGGTTGTGGACCTTTTCTGATGGTAATGGATTTCGGTTGTGTTGTTTTTAGTGAGAAACCCTAGTTCAAGCTTTTTTTTAGCTATATTATACCTTTATTATCTTTTTATTTCATAAATACCCCATCTGATTTAGTTAAATTTACCAAAAACCAAATGTTTTGGGATTTTTTGACTTCCCCAATATCTATTTTAGCAAGAGAATGGATGGATTACTACTCTATCTTCTTCACACTTTCATCCAAATGTTTATATTCCTTGTTTACGATTTCCAAAATTCAAAATTTTCATTGATGAATTAATGATATAATGATGATAATTTATATGTAGTGGGTTTCATGCATTGTAAGAGGAGGGAAGAATATTGATGACCTACTTGGTCATAATATGATTCTATGAGGGAAATGTGATGTGATGTTGAGATATAATAATGTTGATTTTTTTGTATATGTTTGTTTATTTGATTCTATTGTGGCAATGTTGAATGATGAAGTGTGGATATAGTTTTGATTATATAGAATTTATGGGTAAACTAAGACATTTTCCATTAGGGAATAAGAGCGAAAACCTAGTATATAAGTATTTTGGGGTAAACATTTTCCATATTCATTGATATTAGTTTACTACATAAGGATGTGATTATTTTCCCAAATAATGGCTACCTAAAATCTATAGAGGGCGGATAATTGAGTTCATAACAATTTCTGTACTTTAAAACCACCCGCTTGAAAGTATACAAGTTTTAACCTTTTTCTTAATGAAAGAAGGTTGCACAAAAATAAAATCTCAATATAAAAGGATCAAACACTAGATATTTATAGTGCTTTGGGGACTATAAATCCCTTAGTTTAATTTACCAACATTTTTTATCCTCGAGTAGGGTGATTTTCACTATGAGGGCCCTTTTTTCAAGGCTCCCAGTTATGTGTATGTATTTAATACTTATTTCAATGGTCAAAAAGCCTTCACCTAGGTTTTATTTTCACAATACCTTTCCATGAACAAAGAACAATAAATCATAGAAAGTATAGAAAGAAATAAAGATAATTTTTTTTGAATAATAATGTATCTCACAGTTGCATGCTAGAACTAACGTTAGTTAAAGATTTTTCAAAAGAACAAGAAAATCTTCTATGTTTAGATTTGTAATTTTTTTATTTTAAATAATGATCTTTTAATAACCAAACTTGGATAACATATTCAAAAATTTATCTTTCACAATAATGGAATCCAACTTTTAATGTATTAGAAAATCATTTTATTTATATCTTCTATATAATAATTTGAGAGTATGTATACCCGATAATCACAACATTTGTGTGAATAATAACATAAAAGTATGATAATAGAGGTTCTTAATGGATTGTTCCCTTATTTTCCAAAATATGGAACCATCTTTTATAGTGGTGATTTTAGAAATTTTCTTCTCTAGATATTTCCATTCTTAGTAAAAGTAAAATATTTCTAAATCAAACATTCTTTATTTGGAAATTTTATTCTGATGTTATCAAGAAGATCAATTGACTTATTAAGAGATTAAAATAGTGTTCCATGTATAATCATGATGATCAACATGATATAATATTATTTATAGAATAAACATATGAAATAAGTTTTCTCATAAAAATATTTACTGAGAAGCTTCGTAAGATAAAATAGATCTTTGACTTATAGATAGGATAATTATTCTTTATAAGATAATATCTTACTAGAATATAATAATTGACATTCACATATTCTAGTGAATCTCATTAGATAATACCTTTGTTAATTTCATTTTCATAAGAGACAAATACTTTTGATAATTTTTCTTCAGTATGAGATTTCTTACTTTGAGAATGTGGAATATAATTCTCCTAATTTTTATGATGATTCGCATATGTAGTAATGAAATATTTTTAAACTACACATTAATAAGATAAAATATTTTGGCATAGAAAAAAAAATAATAACATATACTTATTTTACTCTATAAGATAATTATTTTTTTCACATGATAATCAATCTGCATAACATAAACCAAGTTGTTAAAATCCAGCAATATTAATATCTTTATGCTTATGTATAACAAATTCCATTAAAATTTATATATATATATATCTATTAGATTATAAAATTTATGAATATATGTATTTAAGGTTATGAAACACTTAAGATAAAATATATAGTATATAATTAGGAATTTTCTGAATCATAGAAACATAAAATGAATAGAGACATATTAGAATAACATAAGTTGATACAACAATCTCTGCCTTTTTATGATCATAAACCCCATTGAATGCTAAAAAAATTCACAAAAAAATATTTTCATATGGTTTTAAATTTTTTATCCTCATTTTTATTATTTTCCTTTTAGGATATAAAAAATAAATAGGAAAAAGAAAAGAATAAAATTAATATATTATAGGAATAAATATAAATTTTATGAATAAGATATACCGAATATAAACATAATGTTTCCTGGAATTTTACTAAATATATCGTCACTATGATATATAAAATAACTGAATAAATAATATAAAACAATATAACATATAATAATTAGAATAATAAATTAGACAAAAGAATAATAATACTAAAAAAATCATAAATTCATGAGTAAATAATCAATGAAAATAATTAAGAGTAAAGAAACATATAACAACAGTAATCAATGAAAACATAGAATGATAAAATTTGATAAAATTTGTAAACTTGATAAAAAGGAAAGTATTTAATATAATTAGAAAATTAATAATAATTCATGGCCTTTGAATCATGAAATAAGAATATATATGAAAAAATATTTTCAAATGTTTTTGAGTGGTAACTAATTTTAACAACTCATCCATGAAAACAAATTATCCATGTGTAATTGGTCTCCATTTCAGAAGTAGAATCTTAAAAGATTGAGGTTGGACAATAAGGATTATGTTGGTGTAGGAGCATTATTACTTTTTCAAAAAATTTCTAACAAAGTCATAATAGTTCCTACAAGTCCAACTCTTCATCCTCAAGTGATCCTTATAGAATTAGATTGGATGTAAAGACCATATTGTTGAGATATAGTGAAATCACTGTGATCTTTAGGTATGAAGGATATCTTAAATGAATTGGTTAATAAAGTTAAAGAAAATTATTCTCCAAAACATTTATTCTCAAAGGAATTGATAATAGAAGTATCTAATATTTCATTATGTCTTTCAGAGGGGCGACATCGACATCTGATATGGTAGGTCCTAGAGAAAGTATGCCCTGAATATAGAATATTGATTCCATGAACATTTCATGTCTCTTCACTAAGATGTTCTTGAAATAATATAAAATAGTATTAAAACTAATCCACATCATTTTAAGAAAATAAAAAATATTTTCTACACAAATACCTTTTTTGAAATATCTTTAAACTAACCTCTTCATTGCTTCAAACAAGTTTTCAGGTCATCTAACCCAATAGCGGGAGAAGACATTGTTTATGATCCTTGGGTAATGATTTTCTTTCCTTTTGAAGTGTCTTAATTCTACTTTGAATACCTAAAACTATCTTATTCATTATAAGTGTAATATGATTCCATGTATCTCACCGCTAATAGATGTAGACAATCAAAATTTTCTTCCAGCACCTCAAAATGTTTGGCTAATGATATATCCATTTTTTACAATCCATTTATTATAAAAATGATGTCCTTTTATTCATGATCTAGAAAATATTAAATTATTGGTAGTATTTCCTTTAGTGAGAAATATATTTCCTAATAATAATGGACAATATTCAAAATAGAGCTTCGTGGGACTATTGGAATGATCTTAACCTCTATAACTACTTTTCTTGTAATACCCTCCAACATTTTTTTTGATAAGACATCACATTGCATAGAATCTATGATGGAATTCAATGTGTTTATAACAGGATTAAATCCTTCAATAATTAATTTAATTACAACCTAGACCATAGATTCATATCATTAGGATTATCCAGTATGGTTTTTAAAAACATAATCTGAAAGCAATTTCATCAATAACTTCAACTGACTAATGTCATCCTTTGAGATGGATTACTCTGAAAGTGTCCTTATCTCAGATCTAGACATAATTAACTGATTCTATAATGAATCCACTTTAGTCATTATCTTAAAATAACAATCTCAATATCTTTTATTTATATTATCTAATTTAGTTGTAGGAATATACAAATTGGTATGATGAGATCAAATAAGAGAGAGAAAATCTTGGTGCACTTCGGCACTATGATCTTTATAAACTTGTTGATTTTCATCAATATGGGGTATTGATCTGGTAGTAATTGGTTCTCCAGATTATTATAATTGTATTCTATTTGAATAAATTAGTGTGGGTACATATTTTTTATATAAATCATCCTCATCATCATAAGTAGCATTATGACTAAAAAACGTATTTATTCTCTTATGACATTTCTATTGGACCTTGTTTATTTAAAAGAAATGGACCACTCCTAATGCAGTAGAAATGGCCTTCTCCAGACCAATAACAAATAACCATATAATTCTCAAAAAAAGTTTCCTTTATAGTGGAAACAAATAAAGTATATGATTGTGTTTCAAAAAGCGGAATATCAACTACCTAAAATTTTCTAAATCCACCTTCTGGGATAGCCTTATCCTCTACATAAATTTCATTCGAAATGAAAAATCTAGCCCTTCTTCAAAATTATATAATATTTTCATTATCCCTAATATCTCTTATGTTCATATTCTCAACACATTATTCTATAGGATCAGGAAAAATTGAGGGATATTATAAAGAAACTAACCATCAACCAATATATAAGATGAATCCCCCTATATATTATTATGGTCTATCACAATCTCATAAATAATTCCAAATGGGTAAGAATTATTCAATAATTAACTTTATTAAAATCAACTTCACTTCAACTCCCTACCACTTAACATTTTAAAACAATGATAATGATGGGTGGTTATTTCATTTAATTAAACACAAGCCTTACCAAAAACTAAGGTTAAGAACCTTCTAAAAGGGTAATAAATGACTAATTTATTTTTAGTATTACCCATTTACTTCATAATATTTCAGGCCAAATTCATGGGTTATCCTGTCATAAAAAGATATTGCAATTTAACTCCTTGAAAAAGGATATTCTCAAACTTGCCATTTCATTGAGAGATGGAAGATTGAATGAACTAAAAAAGAGCCTTTATCTATAATTCCAAGTCTTTTATAGGATTCTTCTCTTTGTAAGGCAATACAAAAGGGACATAATTACTTTTGGATGGATTACATCATTGATTGGAGTTAATGATGTGTTTAAATCAGAATTTCTTTTATTAGAGCATTAGAAATCCCTTTCCATTATCATAAAGGATATCAAAAATTCCTTTAGGTTTACAGTTTTTCTAGAAAAATCCTCACTATCACCAAAATAAAACATAATTGTTTCATAGAACACACATTCTTCCATCTCATATAAAAATGGTATTGACTTCTCATCGGACACAAAATCTTATCCTTGTTGACTCATAACTTCCTTAATTAAAAATTATGTTTCTTACAACAAGTTGAAATCTATAGTTCTTCTACTAAAGGCTATTCTCATTGACCTAAAACGCTTAGAAATATTAAAAACATTACTATCTGTTTTTTTAGTTTTCCTCATTTTCAAATAATTTTTTTATGATTTAAGTATTATGAAAAAAAATTGTATGTGAAGGATACGAAATTGAGAGGTTTGTAATGGATTTTCAATTAGGATTGATTTTCTTAGGTAATTAAAGGGCCGTGCAGTGTGATGTGTAGGGAAATCAAGAAGAAAATAGTTTAAATGTCATATTAGGATGCGACTAATACTCAAAATGGTAATATTTAATCACAAATAATATATTTAAAAAATATAATTTCTCATTATAAAATAAGTAAAATAAAAATACAAATATTTAAATTTAAATAAACATAATTCAAATTTGATAATATAAATCTTTCATTGGATAAGGTTTTAATAAAAATTTCTTTTAATAAATTTTCTATGAAAACAAATTTTAATGGATATCATATTTTTATGCACGATCTATTAAAAAGGTTCCTTAACTAAATGTGATTTGTTCAAGAATTGTTTATTGGATTTTTTTTTAAAAATGGTTACTGCTCTTGTGTTATCTTGTTTTATTAGAACATGGTAAAAATCAAATCTAAAATCATCTAGGGCTTTTTTCATCACCATCAACTATCCACAAAAATATCCTACTATAATATATTTATCCATACCTGTTGACAAAGATACAAAATATTATTTCTTACATTACCATGATAATAAATATTTACCAAGAAATAAAAGGTTCTTGAAGTTCTCTTTCAATTAATTCTAAACCCACCAATGTCAGTATATAAGTATGAAGTTAAAATAAAATAAAAATTTGTTGGGAAAAGTTTATAAATGGAAACAAATCTTTTTAAATATCTCAAAAAAAATTGGCATTATTTAGATATTATTCTTTCTTATTGGAGTGAAATATAGTATAGATACACCCTGTAAATATAATTCATGGCATGGTTTCTGTAATATAAATAAAGATTCTAATTATTCTTCTTTTTAAATTATTGTTAATAGGTTTCAAACCTAATACAGGATATGTTTCATTTTGGAACTCAAATGAGTTTAATAAGTCTTACTATTTTTAAGGCCAAACATTATATGTAAATCAAGTATGTATTTTATTTGGTTTAAAACAATTCATAAATATTTTTTATAAATTTATAATCTAAGGAAATAGTTTATCTCACCCATTATGCTAATTTTTAAATATTTTTCCATGAGTTTTGAAAAAAATTGCATAATATTTTAATTGTTGATCCAAAATTGACATCAGAAATGTATATTTGTATAAGAGAAGTAACTTTTAATGACATTTTTGTGAACGGAGTTGGGTTTCTCAATTCCATAATAAAACCATTTGATAAATGGAAATAAATTATTATTTCATACGATGTTCAAGGTTCATGTTTATGTCTATAAAGAGATTTGGTATGTTTGATAATAGAATTTTTAGAAGAAGGGTATTCAAAACCTAAGGTTTGTTCAACATAAACTTCCTCAATTAAAAATAAATTTATAAATAAAGATTTAACGTATATCTCATATAATTTAAAATTCACTTGACATACATGTTCTAGAAGGATTCTAATTGATTCTAACCTAGATATTGGTGCATAGGTGTCCTCTTAATCCATTACTTCTTCTTGATTATAGAATTTTAAAACTAATATGGCTTTATTTCTAATGTTAAATATATACCAACCTTTTAATTTATAAAAATACATTTTTCCAATAATAGGTTATTCAAAGTGTCCATCAACTAGTTCCTATAACATGTTCCTATTAAACAGGTTTAAATCATTTAATATTTCTATAACCCAACTCTCACCAGTAAATTATTGTTCAATAGTTTTAGAATCTATATAAAATAAAAAATATTAGAATTATACAATGTTTCCTACAATCATTATACTCCTGAATCCTTTATCTAAACATCATAAAACAATTCCTAAATTATGGTCTTTTAGATTTCTCAGTTTTCTAGGTAACACACTTTATGCTTCACAAGTATCAACCCTTAAAGTATCTGGTTCACTAAAAAAATTACTAATAAATATACTTATTATTGTTAAAAATAGTTTTAGGTCTAATGTCCTATGAGAATCACTTAACTCATCATCTTGAGTCATTTTGTGATCAAAATAATCACTTTCATCCAATTTTACATGATTTGAATCTTCAAAAAACCTTTATATTTTATTGAACACTCTATAAGATATGGAAGTATTAGAATAACCTAGGATTATTCCTTCATAATCTTTTAGACAAAAATTACCCAGATTATCCTTGGTGTTCAACATATAAACCTTATATACAACCCATTAAAGTAGCATACCTTTGGTTTTTAATTATTTCATAACTCAAGTGGTTTTTTATTTTAAATAGGTCATATTATAACTCTGTCAGTGAAATAATATCATGTATTAATAGCTTAAGCTCAAATTTGGTGGGAATGCTATTATTTTAGAGGCCAAGAAGTAGTATCATCTTTAATCTGGTTAAAAATAACTTATATTTCCTACCCATTTGACATGTATCATATTGTGTATTTTATCCAATTTAATGTTTGGATAATTTGAAATCAAATTTACATTAGAAATATTTTTCAAATAATAAAAATTAAAATGTCCAATCATTCTATGACTGATTCATGATTCATTTACATAAATTTTCAAACTATTTAAATTCTATCTTTATAATTAATTAACATCTAAAGTATATAAGTTGTTTGTACATGTTGCTCTAATCTTATGATATTTTTAATTTTAACTTTGTTATAATTCTTATATAAATCAACAAAATATCAATCATCACAAAGATTAGAAATATGCACCAGGTTTTTATTTAATAATTCAATATAACGTGCTTTATTGATGAAGATGTGTTGTGTTTTTTCATAGATACTATGTCAATCGTATTTAATTTTTCATTGTCACAAAATGTGACATATCCCCTATAAATCATGAATAATGAGTGAATGTTAGAGAAATATCCACTTATATTTCATAAACATACACTTTCCACAAACCATTTTTCATTACTATTTAGTAATCTAGTTCCCTATAATAATAAATCAAAAAAAATTTGGTAACCAATTAATCATGGTTTTATAAATATTTGCTATAAAATAATTGGGAACCAATATCTATTTTATTTTTGTTTAGTTAAAATCAGAATTGGATATTGTTTTTGCAAAAATAGAAACTTTATTACTCCATAAATTTATGGATTTTATATATAGCAGTCATTTTCAAAATTTTAATTTATTGTGAAATAAAAATAAATAATATTATGTATGTTTTAATTTTTAGAACATGGTGTAAAATAATTATTTTTAGATTTCGGGTTTTCACCCTTACATACTATATAAAAATTGTCTCTTTCAAGTTCGTTTTTACAAATTATTTTCTTCAAATAATCTTCCCCCTTCGTGAAAACATTTTCTCTTACCTTATTCTCTTGAACATATTTTTTGAAACCTCTAAATTATATTCTTATTTTAAATACATGATTCTTTAGAATCTTATAATTAGGTTGTCAAATCCTGTATTTTCTTAATTAATTCCACCTCTTCATTAATAATTTTTTTAACAATTTTTTAGGGATTTGTATTTATTTTCTTCAGGATTTAAAATTTAGTTTCAAGCTTGGAAAAATATTCATTTAATTTTACATTTAAGAAATTCATATTTTCACACTCAAACACATTCTGATAAGAATAATATGATTTTACCTCATTTGAATGTTCCATAAAACACATGTTGGATTTTTGATTAGTTACATTAGCTTCTGATTCTGATGATGTATTATCATTGGAGTTTTAAGAATCACTCCATATCTATTTCATTGATTTCATTGATTTATTCTTCTATATGAACTTCTTGAAAAAAAAATATCATACTTTTTATTTTCCTGTAGTTAAATATAGTTTGGCTTGATGTGTCAATAATTTTTATATTCATGTCTTCTTACTTCGTTATAATTTCCACCATGCTTCTTATACTTATCGAAAGGTCTTCTGAAACCTCTTCTCTTCTCATAAAACATTCTAAGAATTTTTTTCAAACTATTTAATTTCATCATTGGATACTTAATTTCTTATGGTATCTTATTCTTTAGATGATATAGAGATATGTATACCCTTTTTTATTATCATATATAAAAGTGGAAACCTTAATGGATGGATTTGTTTCTGAAACCAATTTATTTTTTTAACTTCGCCTTAAATGTTTTTCATATACATCATCAGATTTACAATGAGATGTTTTATTTTGAAATTTGTGACCTATGTAGATTGTTTTATGAAAGGTGATATTTCAATCCATTTAAGTGGTAAAACTCTTAAATCTTTCAATTAGTGCTTTAGATCCATAATTATTGTTCTAGGAGAAGCAATGTTATTCACAATTTCTATGTGTCTTCCATTCAACTTAGTAATTAATTCCCCTTCATCCATTTTGATGGGGATAAACATAAGTTTTGTAGAATCATATCTGAGAGCCTTTAAATTATATGTACCTTCATATGCAATAGATATATTAGGCCACATTTATTGGAATTTTTGACATTAAGAAACTCATGTTATCTCATCTATACCTATTCCACATATTATATCATTCATATATGTATAATTCAAATCATATATTTCTTCAATATCAATATTCCAAGTTTCTGGTTGTGTTTTTTGGATTTCATAAGGCTTCATGACTATGATATAAACTTTTAGTACAATGTTCATCAAATAGATAGTAATTTATGACTTATTTAAATCATAATTTTCACCATTAAAATATATAGATCTAACAATTAACATACATAATTTTTTATCTTCCAAAGAATCTAATTCAATAGAATAAATTTTGACTTCAGCCTTTGACAATGGAAGAATCAAGAGTCACATGATTTGATACCAATTTTTTTCTTGGGGAATGGATAACTGAAAACTCAAGGGGTGGTGAATTTATTCTTTCTAATATTCTCTTCTCTAAAACCACCATCATTGTGGTATATGAGTTTTATCCGTTTACTTAATGAAATCAATGAATGGAATAAGAAAATCTCAAAGTTAAAAACATCAATCAAAGGAAATTTTTAGTAGATTATAGAAAATAATTTTTCTAGATCCCTCCACCAAATCTATACTCCCCATGTTCAATTATTTTCAATACGACTTCCCTTTTTCATGGGAAGATCATCTGATTAAAATAATTTTTTTCATATCATAGGGGTCTTAGAAATTTCAACTAGGCTCTTCTTGCAAAATACTTATCCATACACCTAACACACTTGATCATAAGAATTGTATAAATAAATAATGATAAACATTAATTGAAGAATGATGCATCTCACAGTTGAAGGATGAAACTAATAGTAATTGATGATACGTCCATAGAAGATAAAAACATCTATGTTACACTCTATATGTTCACTGATTGGAAAAAATTATCTTTTTTGCGTATAATGGTAGTGAATATTTTGGAAAATTTTCATTCTTGTGAATTCATTCTTCCTTTTTAATGCAGTTAAAAAATCTTTTCTTTAAATATTCTACTTTTTAATTTAACTTACAAATACCCAAAAATCACAAATGTCAAGCTAATAATCCTTTGATAATTTTACAATATATTTTATCAATTGTATATGTTATTATTTTACAAATATTTAGTAAAAATTAGTGATGGAGATGATAGAAATATTCTTCTCTGGATCTTTATATACATTCAAAAACAACACCTTATATCAATTGAATATTCCTTATTTTGAATTATATTTTATAATGAGATTAAAAGAAAGAATTTACTTATCAGTAGATTACACCAATGTTAAAATTATAATAATGATTATCCTAATAATGGACTATTCATTATAAGATAAATATTTGTTAGTACTTTTCTTATAAAATTAATTATAGAGAATCTTCATAAGATAAAACAGATCTTTGACTTTTGTGTGAGATAATTATTTTTAGTAAGATAATATAATATCTTCCTATGATAATCAATATCCATTTATTTTTTTAATTATAACAAAACTATCCTTTTGATAATGTACTTTTCATGAGATAAAATTCTTATAATTTTATTCACATAGAGATTTCTATCTTTGAGCATGAAAAATATAATTTCTTTTCTCTATAAGATGATTCACTTACTTATTGAGGTAATATTTTTAAACTAAACATCTATAAGTTAAAATAAATTATCACAAACTAAAAAATCAAAAATGATATTGATTTTACTCTTCAAGATAATTATATAATGCATATGATAATCACTCTATTTAAGATAGAGAAAAGAGTTAAATTTTAGATGAATAAATATATTTTTGATTACATATAATGAATTTTTATATAATATATCTAAATACTAATCATGTTATAGACTAAATAATATCTATATGTAAGGTTCCAAAACACTTAAGATAAATTTATCAATAGATAAATGGTGATTTTATGAATCATAAAAACACATAATCAACTAATAAATGTTCGAAAAACAAAAGTATATCCAACCATGATGTTGGATGAGTGGTCCCTAATGAATTTGGGTTATTTTTATTAGTTTATGTTTATGTTGGTTTGGATATTTACTCACTGAGGCATATTTGTTTTTCTTCAACATCTTCTTGGGGACATGAAGATGATCCTTTTGATTATATTTGTATGATCACCCCTTTATATATAAAATTGTTATTATTGGTTTCCATATGGGATTTGGATATGTATTTGGACATTAATATCTTGGAGCTCTAGAGCTATGGTTGTGGTTGCTCCCTTATTAGTTTTATTTTGGTAATTATTTTGGAGAAATGTATTATTATAAAAATTTAACTAATTATAGTTATTGTTCTATATTTGTATTATTTAAGCTATGGTGTTGATTAGTGGAATATGTTTAGTGGTCTAAGGATTTATAAGGGAAATTCATCCCATTGTTTATTGTATAACACCGATGCAATCCATCAACCTGAGGCTTATTAGAGGTAGGCTTCAGGGGACACTCTAGAATTCACTATAAGACAAATATTTATTCCTAGTGTGGGTGGGTCATGATAGGTGGGGTTTCGGTCATGTTTTTAGAATCAAACTTGGGGTTGGGTTTATTTAATTCCTATAAATCATGGTAAACCAATAAAGATTATTATTATTATTATGTGTTTCATTATTCTTCATTAGAGTCTAGGATTTCAATATAGAAGTTATTGTTATCAATATTTCATTTCAACTTACTAAATGTAAAAAAGCGTTTATCCCATGTTTGGATAATATGTCTTAACAATTCACTCTTTACTTTTATGTTCATATTCTCTTTCCACATCTATAAATGGATTAGGGATCTGTTGAAAATTCTTCACATGGAAAATAGAAATTTTAGTTGGTCAAATAGTACACATGAAAAAACAATATGGTCATTATTCCTTGAAGGAAATGTTTCAAACATAATTACATGGGGGATTATAACGTTAAGAACCTTATATTATTTAATAATGAATCTTGGAAAGGTTATGTCTAGAATATATTATACTCAAGGAGTGTCTCAATGGATTTATTATGGAAGATACTCATTGATATGTTTCATAGGGGTAATGAATTTAACATGGAGTCCTAAGTTTGGCTAGTAGTTTCGAATGGGTATTCCTAGATTATTATTTACACCCATTATTATCATTCTGGGACATCAAATGTTAATTTATAGAGTATAAAATGGTTGATCTCTCTAATTTCAAAGGTATCTCAAATCCATCCCAGTCTGGATAATAATTTATTCTTTAAAGAACTTGATGACTATGGATAGGTAGGACATTTCATTTTTGATTCCCTCAAGTAGTATATTTCTTATTTTAAATTTATAGGTCAAGAAGACCTACTAATATTGGAATAATCAAACAAATCCCTTATTAAAGGTTTCAATATGGGATTGTGGAAACCCCTCCTAAATGGTTTCATATTTTTAGGCAACGTTTTATCCCCCCTCCAGTTAGATACTAATCTGGAAGGTATGGTTGAATAAGATTCCTATTTATGATAGATTATAATATATAAGAATTATGGTAATTTATATATGCTCTATTTACTAAACTAATTATGTGGAATATTATAATTTTTTTATGGTATTGATTTTTTATGAAATATTAGAATCTAATTGATATTATGTTTTAGTGTAAATTATATACTAGCAGAGATATCAATTAATTAATGGGTAGTGTTACTGGTATGGTTATGAGGGATCTTGTGAAAAACCATATATTCTCTTCCATTACCTTATTATTTTACCGTGTCTAGAAATAAATGAATGTTTAGTGATTTGATGAGAAGAAAAATTCTCTAAAATTTTCAATGATATGCATAATTAGGGACATACAAATGGAATACGACTTAAAGGTGTGGTTTATGAATAACACAGTAGAAGATATTTTAATTACTAAATTATTAGGTGATTATATTATTCCAAGGAAACCAAGATGTTCCATATATGTAAGACTGATACCTGATATCCCTTCATGGATCAAGGTAAATGTTGATAGTGAAACTTTTGGATCTCTTGAACTTCAAGAATGTCGGTTAATCTTCATAACAAGTAGAGGAATACTTAATGGTTTCTTTCATCACTTACTTGGACACTTGATTTCCATTCATGTATAACTATAGGCTATGAACCAGGTAGTTAAATTTGTTAAGATATATGGTTGTAATAAGATTTTTATTCAGAGTTACCACATGTGTGTTATCTGTATCATTAAGGACAAGTAGTCTTTGGTACATTAGAATGTATACATAAAATTTATGGATTGTGTGGCATTCATTAATGATATTCATTTCATGATATCGTACACTTACAGATAGGCTAACATGGGGGTTGATTCACTATCTAAGAAGGTTATGACAGATGGATCTTCTTTCTAATCATTCTCTATTAGGGAATTTACTTTTCACATTTCGTTTTTCCAATATAAAGTGTGATGTTTAAACATGAAACTAACTCTTCTTCTTCGGTATCATCCTTTTATTTTAATTAATTTGGTCGGTATATAATTATATGGTCTATTACATGGTATTTCCTAAATTATAATCATCATTTTCATCATCATCATCATCAAAATAATTATAATAATAATTATTAGTATTCGAATTGTGTCGGTCAGGGGTTTCTCAAGTCATACTTTGTAATGAGGCCACTCCCTAGCAATGAAACTGGCTCAGGTTTGAGTCTTTCCACACTCAAATGTAACTGGTGAAGGATGTCATGTAGTTCCAAGGTTGTTCCCAAGAAAGGAATTGTATAGAGCCTGATAATATATCATTAGTCTAGACCCATTTGTGTCTTAATTCACAATTGAGTGGTTCTGACTTATACCCTTCAAACCTAAGAGACCAAGGTTTTAATCATGGTATCCACCTTGGGGGTATTTACGACATAGGTAGTGATGCAAGGTGGGGATATAAGAGTGGCATAAAAAGGGGTTAACCTTTAGTACACAAGGCATTTAAGATAATCAATGAAATGATCTTCCTATAGAGTGGTCCATCCTTTCGTGAGGGGTGTGTCTTGTCCTTGTAGGCCAAGGTGTGTGTATGTTATTTCCTTTTCTTGAAACCATTATGATGTTAAATAAATTAATATTATTTTTGAATTAAAAATATATCCTCTCAAACACACCTTAAACATCTCAATGTATCCTATACTGAACATTTTATTTAATGTGACTCTAGTCTTTCACTTCATTATACAGTTTTACTAGGTAAAACAACACCTCCCCAACCTACACTAAACTATTGATGTGGTTAAATCATTATGCATGAAACTTCAATGATAAACCACAATAATTTTAAATCGAACCTATGTCTCTAAGAAAAAAGTGAGTGACCCCAACAACAAATCCACCCCCAACAAAAAAATTATTTTATTATATTTTAATGTATTTATTTAACAAAAAAAATTATTATTAATTTTACTATTTGACATCAATTTATGATAATTAAATTAATAATCAATTTTATTTTATAAAATGATCCTTATATTATTTTTCAAAATATTAAACTATTTTACTTATATGTATGTATTATAATTAAAAAATATTTACTATTTTCAAATATATATATATTAATTATATTCATTAGTTTCTTCATAATATTTCTTAATAATACATTTTTATCATGTTTTTAACTCCAATTATTTAACTATTAAAATGGTTATTATTAATTTATTATTTTCATTATAACTTATAATATTAAATTTTCAAAGTTATAAACAAACAAAACTAACCACTAATAATTATGTTCTTAAATAAATATTTATTTTCCAATAGCTTTTTAAAATTTTACCAAATTAGTAAAGTAACTAAACACTCAAAATATTATTTTTATATTTTTTAAAATATGTAATTATTCATTTTCAAAATTTTTAAATTTTCTAAATTGAATTCATTTAATTATAACATTAAAATAGATTTAAAAACTACAATCACAATAATAAATGGTTAATAATTAATGAATAAATAATTTCACTTCTATAATAATTTTTTTTACTATCTCATAATTGAAAATTTAAAAGAAATAAAATGAAAAACAAAAATATCTTTATATTGATTAAAAACTCGATGTTATGTTGTAGGATTCATGGATATAAATTTTATCTTAAAATATCAGAAAAACTATACAAAAGATAATGAGATAGTTGAATTGATTGAACTCATTGAGTAGAGAGAATAACATGAGTCTTTTTAAATTAGATTTTTTTGTAATGGACATTAGTGATCACGAGACATCCACCTCTAATAGCAAATTGAAATTAAATATCATCTTGATAATGTTTTTAAGAGAAGGACTTTTGGTACTAATAAAGGTTAACTAAAGCAATTAATTATGATTAATTAAAAACAACAACAATAACTAGCCACCTTTTTGAAATTTTTCTAAATATCACAAAACTATTTCTTGTTACTATTAGAAATGAATGATTTTTCCATGGTGAGTATTTTTTACAATATAATATGTCATAATAAGTCATTATTTTTTTTATTCCACTAGTATTTATGATGAAAAAAACCTATCATAAAAACTATCAATAATGATAGTATATGCATTTTTCACAACTAATAATATGTGTTGTTATTATGAAATTCATTCACACCAAAACTACATGTGATAAATAGATTGTTCATCACAATTCATGCATATTAAAAAAATAAAAGTGAAAAATGGATTATTATTTAGAATAAATGTTCCTTTAGGTAACTATTTTCAAGTTAAATGTGAGTTATCAAGAAAAAAAATATTCTTATTATCTATGTTTTATACTTTAAGAATTCAACGATATTTTGGATGTTATTTTTTATATTTGGTAATTATTTATTTAACAAACAAAAATATTTCAATACTTTAAAAAAAGATAAAATTCAATTTTTTATATCATTTGAAATCAAAATTAACTCATATTTCATACCATATATGTATAATATCCAACCAAAAATTTGAATATTCTAAAAAACCCACAAACATTACCATCAACTAATTTAAATGTTTTAATTTTAAATTTTTTATTAATTTTATGAAAATAAAATTCGATTTTTTAGAAATTATTTAATAAATAACTAAAAAATATAATCTTTTTTGTGTGAAAAACATTTTTCACAATTTCTATTAATACCGAATAATTTAATATTTAAATTCTCACATTAATTTTCAAATTTGTACCTTTTAATTAGATATATTATATCCAATAACTAAATTTTTCCCCTATAAATTTCTCAAAACATATACTATAATAGAAAATAATAACTCCCTCGCATCTCTCTTAGGCCACAATAATAAATTCCCCAATTTCCTATCAAGATTTATTTTATAAAATTTATTTCTCCTCAAATAATATTTTTTTATCTTATGTATATACTTATTTTCAATTATCATAGACCTGTTGTCAATAGATTTAATTGATAATAATTTCAAGGGCTATCAATTACCTCCACTTTTCCAAAATATTCCAATAACCCCTATTGTTTATTGGGGTTTTATACTCACCACCTTTATAATAAAAGGGTCATACTAGGAAAGTTGTGTAAAACTAGGTTGGCTTCCAAATCCCACCCATGGAGTCTCCCAGATAAAGATACAATGATGGATGTGGAAGCCTATTAAATTAGGCTCTCCAGATCCCATTTCCATCATAAGCTCTATCATATCTACTTCTATTTAATTATTATTTGAGGGATAATTTGTGAGGTTTTATCCCCATTATTCAAGATAGAATATTACAGGGGGTTTCATCCTAAAATACTGAGAGAAAGTGTGAGTTATAACATTTTCATTATGATCCATCTATTTTCCCTATGTTTTTACCTCTTGTCAATTTTTGGTGGGTTATGTTACATATGTTGTAATTTTTTTTCAAAACATTTACAATATTATTCCTCTATAACATTATAAAAGTAGTCAATGATCAATTTTTATCCCATCATATATTTTGAGAGTAAGTTTTTGTCTCAATGTTGTTCATTTTTTTAATAATTATCCTAAAATTGAGTATTTTATTTGACTATGAATCCAATTTATCTACCCCATCATAAAAATCATATTAATATTTTCAAATTTACAATTGTGAAAGAGTATAGGTTTCAGACTGATAGTGTGTGAATATAAAAGTGAAATTTTATATTAAAAAATTCAATGGGGAAAATTATAATTATGAAATTTGAAGATTCAAAACGTTTTTTCAAAGGATAATTTAATATATGGTCATTTATAAAAGACTGATGGGTGTGATAGACATGAAATTGGATAAAAATGATGGAAAATTCATTACTAATATCCATTTATATTTTTAATGATTTCATGTTATTCCTTAGTAATAAAATTTTGGAAAAATAAATTTTGAATACTATAAGGATGCTTTATGAAACTAATTCTATGCACACAAAAAATCATAAAGAAAAAATAATAGACTCTTTAAATAGTGGAATCCTCATTAATGATAGACCACATCAACACCATGATTACCATCATCCCTCAACTACTGGTATTGGGATACATAATTGGGTATGATAAAAATGTATAGAATATACTCCCAAGTTATCCAGATTCATATGATCTTCTCACTAGAAAACTCACCAATAATATTTTGACAGATATATTTGTCTAAACTAATGTTATAGTTGTGGTTCTTAACGAATAATTTCAGTGCAAGAATAAGGATAATGATAGATCACTGTCGTGGGTGCCCTCAAATGAATAATGTGATTTTGGGGTACTTAGGTGCATCAGAGTGGCTGACCAAGGTCGTCTCTCAAAGGAGGAAGTGAATTTAACAACTTATTAAAGGTATTATAAAACAAATAAAATAGAATAGAATAAATACAATAATTTAAAGGATTGGGGTTTGTTATAGTTTATGAATCTAGAAGAAGTTTTCTAGAAGAAGATTGTTTTTTTGTTTTTGGTTTTGAAATGAAGTTCGATTGAAATGACACAACAAAAAGTTATTTTTTTAGAAATCTATTTTAAAAGGTGTAATCGATATAACTCTACCTCTTCATTAACTTATTAATCATTATCATTTAAATCAATATCCACTTAATTATGATCCCCTAATTTGTTATCCCTCAAATCCTACGAGAGTTAACTTAACCACAAAGTTGAAATTACTTAAACCCTAGGCTAGCTTCGGAACACGCAATCGCAGCACCCTGCTTTGATTGTTGTTCTAAGGATAGCTTATGGTCAGTGGTTAATTAGAGCACATATCCATTCTGTAAATGAGGACGAATTGTGTTTATGGATTATATTTTAACTCTACAAATTTATCCCGTGTGGTCTTGTATTACCGAATAAGATTACGCTCTCACAATTTACACAAAATCCCGACCTCGCGTGTTTTTGTGTTAATTGTTCAATTGCTTTCTTAGTTTCTTGTAATTTAAAAAACACAATCCATGGATCATATTATGTGAATTACAGTAGCTCATTTATTCAAAAAAAATTAAATGAATAGGGTAGAATATAGATGGATTACTAAAAGACTACTCTTCTATGGGTGGCATAATCATCGTAGAAGCGTTTTGCATGTGCAATGGTTTATAATGGGTATAACCCAATAACGCTTCCACTCAAGAATTCCATCCCAAAGAAGAAGATTAAGAGAAGAATAAATTTAAACAAAACTGAATGAAATAGAAGAAATAAAATAAGAACAAAGAAGTTTATTACACAAACAAAATCATTACAACATGAAGGAGAAGAAGAAGGCTTCGTCGAAGGGATCTTTGATTCAAGAGATACCCTTATTGAAATGGTTGGAGAATTGGAGTGTATCCACTTCTACTCTTCCATAAACTTCCCAATGCACGTCCCAACCCCACTAAATGAGAAAAACACCAATTTATAGAGTGGTGGGGAGGCTAGGATCAAAGTGGTTTCAAGTGTGAATGGGGAATCTCGTCCAAATATTTTATGCCAAATTGCACCGCCTATTTGACCACATAAACGCGTGAATTGGCCAGCCTTACAGAAGGATCAAATGTGCGGATATGGGTCCTCTATATCCTCTACATATTTGGGCTTAATCCAGGCCCATATGATGGAGTTATAGCCGAAATACAGAAGCTTCTCCATTCTGAGGAGTCCATCCCAACTTTGACTTCATGACCCAGTTTTAACAACCAAATGCACTCTTTATCTCTAGTTTCATGAATAAAAGTTGTAGATATTTATGTCAGGAACACTGTTACAAAATTCCAAATTCAAATAATAAATTTAAAAATATTTAGCTTCAAAATACTACAGTGAACTATAAAGGGTAAAACGGGAATTTTCATCAAATATTTAAATGAATGATCTAATCCCAAATACTTTATAAATAATCATATTTAACACAATGTGAGGAAATTATTTCATTTATTATCAATAAAATATCCAACAAAATAGTGTTTTATCAACTCCCCCACACTTACCCTTTTGCACTCCTGAGCAAAATCTCAAATCAAGTAAACATCAATATCAAATCAAAACCAATTATAAAACACATATCTTTGAGATCAAATAATTATACACCAAGAAACAAAATATATCATGCCTCATAAAAACCATTATTTCAAGTTCTTCATTTATATTATTCAATATATTTCCACTTCATTTATCCTTCCATTCACAAAACACTTACCTCGCTTGAATTTTCTCTCATCACACAAATATCAATTGTTTTTGTGTCTTTCTCATCCAAACTCATACAAGGGTCACCATAGGCTTGATAGATTCCTAAATCGCTACCCGATGTGAGTCAAGGACATATGTTTATCATGAGGACTTTTCAGGGTTGTTCTATGGCTTTCAGTTGGTAGGATTTAGATGTGAAAAATTCTGGGGCTGAATGAGGAGGGCTTAACTCTTTTTGAAGAAAAATTGCATTAATCTAATTTTCACTTAAATATGGTCTTCTCCTCAGTACCCATAGTATCAATTCAGCTCCATCATCATGAAAAGTCATGAAATGTTTACACCATTCATCATTTGAGCATCAAAAATTTCAATCTTCTCAAACATGATTTTCTTGAAAGCTCCAGATGGGCACACCTTTCCACCTCAATTAGAAGCTCCAGAAAAGGCACAACTTCACTTGTCATGAAAGCTCCAGAAAAGGCATAGCTTTCAATATAATGAATTTCTTCAGCAGAAAACACATCTCTTCAGAATTTAATTTTCCACCCAAAGTATCACAGAATGTGGTGGCACAACACAAGATATATTCCCCCATACACAAGCTCAACTAGATTATGCAATTTCACTTCAAGAGTTGGTTGGATAGTGAAAATCAGCTTGTAATGTGGCTAACCTAACAGTTTTTGCATGGCTTCTATGGGATACAAGGATTAAATGTTCAAGGTAGGCCATTATAAAAAAGGATTATTTGAAATATGGGCTTTAATACTAAAAAAATTCCTCAATCATTAAAACATAAGTACCTCAAAACCTCAAGTTTTGACAGGAATAGATCAAATTATGGTTAAATCAAGAATGGTTTGGTTCTCTCAAGAAGTGAGGTGAATGTAAAGAATATGAAAATAATGGTTCAGAAGCCACATAGGAAAGGGATTTCAAATATAAAGATAGTGATATGTGGCATGGGATTCAAAATTCAGTGTACTTTTCATGACATTACTAAATATTTGAACTTGAAACAAAGTCATTTTCAACATTCATTTAAGCTTAGTTTCATGAGATAAATTGTTTCACTCATTTATATGCATTTCAAAATTGTGATGATAATCATTTAAGATCAAAAATTTCAAAAACTCAAAGAAAATTGAAAAATAAACACAAAAAATTTGAAAAACACACAATTTTTTTTGATTTTTTTTAAAACCAGAAAACAATTGAAATTACTAAACTAAAAGGTTCCCTCCCCCACACTTAAAATATTGCATTGTCCTCAATGTAAACCCATGAGATGATATATGCACATGAAATGCAGAATTTTTAAATATGACAAATAATATAAAAGTGAAAGGGTTAGGAACAGCCTGATGTGATCAAGTGATGATGGGGTCATGCAGTGTGATAAAATCCACTACATCATGAGGAAGTCCCTCAATGTATCTCTTCAAACGTTTTCCATTGACTGTAAATATCCTTCTAGTTTCCTCTTGTTTGATCTACACTGCACCATAAGGAAAAACATTAGATACAATATAAGGACCTAACCATCTGGAACGCAACTTACCAGGCATCAGCTTCAGTCATGAACTGTAGAGAAGTAATTTTACTCCAACATGAAACTCCCTTTTTTTGATCATTTTGTCATGATTTACTTTTGATCTTTCCTTGTAGAGCCTTGAGTTCTCATATGATGACATTCGAATCTCCTCAAGCTCTTGAATTTGCAACTTCCTTTGAATTCCAGCTTGGGCCAAATCCATGTTGGATTTCTTTATAGCCCAATATGCCCGATGCTCAACTTACACTGGGAGATGACATGCTTTCCCGAAAACAATCCTAAATGGGGACATACCAATGGGTGTCTTGTATGTTGTACTATAATCCCACAATGAATCATCCAAGTGCTTTCTCCAATCCTTCCTATTTGGCTGCACGATTTTCTCTAATATTAGATTCAGCTCACGATTTGAAACCTCAGCCTGGCCATTTTTTTGGGGGTGGTATGGTGTTGAGGTTTTTTGTGTCACCCCATACTTCCGAAGGAGGGAAGCAAAATTCCTATTGCAAAAGTGTGTCCCTTGGTCACTGATGATGGCCTTTGGTACTCCAAACCTGTAAAAAATCTGTGCTTTGACAAAGTCCACAACAACATGAGAATCGTCAGTCCTGGTGTCCTTGGCCTCCACCCATTTACTCACATAATCAATATCAACCAAAATATACAAAAAACCAAAGGAACTATGAAAAGGACCCATAAAAGCAATGCCCCATACATAAAAAATATCACAGAATAGTATGGGTTGTTGGGGAATCTCATGTCTCCTAGAAATGTTCCCAGTGTGTTGGCAACGAGAGCATGACTTACAAACCACATGGGCATCATGGAACAAGCTAGGACAATATTATCTAGATTCCAAAACCTTCCTAGCTGTACATTGGGGTCCAAAGTTTCCACCACAAGCAACGGTATGACAGAAATGCAAAACAGACTCAAACTCATGATCGGGAACACACCTCCTAATGACTTGGTCACTACACATGCGCCAGAGGTAAGGATCATCCCACACATAATAACTAGACTCACTTTTTAATTTTTGGACTTGATGTTTCTTTAAATTTTCAGGGATTTCAGAGGCAACAATTTAGTTAACTAAATCTGCATACCAAGGATGCGTACCTAAGATGGAATAAAGATGCTCATAGGGGAAAGTGTCCCGAAGTGGTACATGGTCCGAGGTGTCATCCTCTAGTGTGTGAGTAAGCCTACTCATGTGGTCCACCACCAAATTATCTGACCCCTTCTTGTCATTTATCTCAAGGTTAAACTCTTGAAGAAGGAGCATCCAACGGATAAGTCGTGGCTTTGCATCTGGCTTCTTCAAGAGGTACCTCAAAGCTGCATGGTCAGAAAAAACAACTACTTTAGAGCCCAATAAATATGAACGGAATTTATCTAAAGCAAATATGACACCAAGAAACTCCTTTTCCATAGTTGTGTAATTTTATTGGGCTGAATCCAGTGTCCTCGATGCATAGGTGATCACATGTGAACGTCCCTCCACCCTCTGAGATAAGACAGCTCCAACCGCGAATTTGGAGGCGTCACACATAAGCTGAAATGGAAGGTCCCACCGTGGGGGCTGTATGATCGGTGGAGTGGTTAGACAATTCTTTAGCTCATCAAATGATACCCTGCATGAATCATCAAAATTGAAGTCAATATCTTTTTGAAGCAATCAAGATAAGGGTAGAGCGATCTTACTAAAATCTCTAATGAAGCGTTGATAAAATCCAGCATGTCCAAGGAATGATCGAACATCACGCACACATGTTGGATATGGAAGGGATGAAATAATGTCTACCTTAGATTTATCAACTTCAATGCCATGTTGTGAGACTATATGACCTAAGACAATGCCATTCCCTACCATGAAATGACACTTTTCAAAGATCAGGACCAGATTCTTCTCAATACAACGATTCAACACCTTTCCCAAACTGGAGAGACATTCATCAAATGAGGACCCATAAACTGTAAAATCATCCATAAATAATTCCATGTAGGTCTCAATGAAATCTGAGAAAATACTCACCATACATCTCTGGATGGTACCTAGGGAATTGCAAAGTCCAAATGGCATCCTTCGATAAGAAAAGGTACTGAATGGGCAGGTGAATGTCGTCTTCTCCTGGTCCTCTGCAGCAATGGGAACCTGAAAATATCTAGAGAAACCATCCAAGAAGCAATAATGCATCCTACCTGCAAGTCTCTAAAGCATCTGGTCAATGAATGGAAGTGGGAAATGGTCATTACGAGTGTATTGATTCAGTTTCCTATAATCAATACACACTCGCCAACTATTTTGAACTCTCACAGGAACTAACTCATCATTTTCATTTTTTAAAACAGTGAAACCAGATTTCTTAGGCACAACCTAAATTGGACTTACCCACTGAGAATCTGAAATAAGATAGATTATACCTGCCTCGAGCAATTTTTCAACTTCTTTTTTAACAACCTCCAAAAGTGTTGGATTGAGTCTCCTTTGTGGTTTCCTCACCGGTTTAGCCCCATCCTTCAAGAGAATCCTATGCATGCAAATGGAGGGGCTAATACCTGATATGTCTGCCAATGTCCAACCAATTTCCCTAATGTTATCTCTCAATAGATTCAAATGTTTTTCTTCATGTTCAAAATAGAGATTGTTAGAAATGATAACAGGTAATCTATCACCACTCATCAAGTATGCATATTTAAGATTTGGGGGCAATGTCTTGAGTTCCAATGTAGGGGGGTGACGTATGGATGAAGAAATTGATGCAACAGACTTATTTGCACAATGAACATCAGTATCAGAATAAAAATCATCACAATCAGAGAATAAAGCACCAAATCCATCAGCATACTCAAGAGACATGTCATAATCAGAGTTCACATGAAAAAATCAAAATATGATTCCATTTCAAAATAAAATCTTAGAGAGTCTTGTTCCTTAGAAACGGGTGTGGAAGTACTCTTAGACATCAAACTAGAACCAATACTCATAATCCCCTTAATCATAGGACAATCCTATTCCATGGTGTTTTTACTTGGTGGTTCAAAATGGGAGATAACAAAATCAGAATGGTCCTATGAGGGGTACTTAATGGATTCCATGACATTAAATACCACAACTTCATCTCCAAACTCCATGGAAAGTGTACCCTCATTGACATTTATGATAGTTTTTTCAGTTTTGAGGAATGTCCTACCTAAGATAATGGGGGCATGAGAACTTACCTGATCATCCTCCATGTTAAGCACGTAGAAATCTGCTGGGAAGATCATGTCTCTTACCCAGACAAGTACATCCTCAAGGACTCCCACTGGATATGCCGTAGCTCTATTAGCCAATTGAACCACTACTCTTGTTGGCTTCAACTCACCAACCTACAAGGGAGATAATTCATAGTGAGGCATCAAATTTATTTAAGCTCCTAAATCACAAATAGCATCAGAGAATTGCAACTCCCCTATGGTACATGGGATGGTGAATGTCCCGGGATCCTTTCACTTTGTTGGCATTGCTAGAGTTGGTGTAATGAGTGTTGAGACATTCCTTCCAAGGTTGATCCTATCATTTCCCTTGAGCCCTCTTTGATTGGTACAAAGTTGTTTTAAGAATTTCGCATACCTTGGAATTTGATTAATGGCTTCAAGTAGAGGAATGATGATCTCCACACACTTGAATGTATCTAAAACCTCCTTTTGCATTTCTTATTCAGCCATATTCTTGGTTGTAACAACCCTGTTGGGAAAAGGAAGGGGTTTAGAAGGAACACCATCAATCTTTTTCTTACCTTTATCTTTCTCCTTGGATTGCTCATCAGTTGGTATGGAATGCGACTTCTCTGGAGTAGACGTGAATCCCGGTGGAATGGTAGGTATAGATGTATCATTCATTTTCTTCCCACTTCTCAATGTGATAGCACTAACATTCCCTTTTGGATTTGGAGTGGGTTGGGAAGGTAGATTTCTGGAATTCTTACTTACAAGTTCATGGAGGGCGGTGGCAATCTGGCTCATTTGAGTCTTTAACTCCATCAGATCCGAACCTTGACTCTTTAGCTCATAATATTGATTAAGATCAATTTACTTCAAAAGAACATCAGTATTAGAATCTACATTTTTTGGAGGATTCCCTTGTTGATGACTTGTTGATGTTTGAGCTTCAAATCTCCTCTGGGGTTGTTGGAAACCCTGTTGGTAAGGTGGAGGCTACTGGAAGTTTGGTTGAAAAGGGGGCCTTTTTTGTTGTCCAGAGCCACACCTCATGTCTGACTAATCTTTCCACCCATGGTTTTATGCTAGATCAAACTTCTTTTGGGGATATGGTTGTTGTTGTTGTTGCTGATATGGTCTCCCAGGGAACACTGCTGCACAATCTTCTGTTTCTTGGAGTTGTGGGCAACAGTCAGTTGGGTGGCTTGTCTCAGTGCAAATACCACAAGGCCTTGAAGGAGGGGTAGATATGTCTTTTGTGCCAAAGAAATTTTCCTCACCACAGTGGTCAATTATTCCAACTTAGTATCAATCAAATGACTTTCAAGAGAAGAAGGAATTACTTGATGCACTCCCCTGACATGTGGTGTACCTCTATCACTAAATTGATGGGAGTTTTGGGCCATCTTTTTTATCAACGCACGTGCAACTACTAGTGTCTTTTCCACCAATGCTCCTCCAGCTGCAACATCAACCATGCTTTTCTTCATGGGTGTGAGTCCTTCGTAGAAGTATTGGATGAGGATTTTCTCACTGATTTGGTGATGTGGGCAGCTTGCACACAACTTCTTGAATCACTCCCAATACTCATACATTGACTCCCCTAGGGCATGCTTGATCCCCGATATCTCCTTTAGAATGGATGTTGTCCTTGATGCTGAAAAAAATATTTGCAAGAAAAGATGTTTCAAATCATTCCAACATGTTACATATTGAGGTTGAAAATAATACATCCAATCTTTTTCAGCTCCATCAAGTGAGAATGAGAATGCTCTTAATTTAATTTGATCTTCAGAAACATTTCTTGGTTTTCAAGTTGAGAAGACCACATTAAATTCCTTAAGGTGTTTATTGGGATCCTCACCAAATAAGCCATGAAACCTTGGAAGAAGGTGAATTAATCTATATTTCAATTCAAAGTCCGATTCGATATTTGGGTATTCAATACAATTTGATTGATAGTTAATATCCAGTGCAACAAATTGTCGAATGGTTCTATTATGTTCATTTCCATTATTTCCAGCCATTGGTTACTCTTTTTTGTTTGAATTTGAATTTCATCCAATTTAAATGTTTCCAGAAGAGAGGAATTCACCAACTAGTTGAATATTGAAACTTACCGTAGATTGAGAATGTCTGATTCGTGCCCTAAGGCTACGTTCAATCTCAGGGTCAAGATCTAAGAGATCTTTCGGATTAGTTCGTTTCATAAATCAAATAAAAATGAAAATAAAGAAAGTGGACCATAGTAAAATAAAAATGAGAAGTTTGAGTTGATGGTCCAAAAAGAAGTAGAAGAAAATAAAAGAAGAAGAAAAATCAGATTGGGTAAAGAAGGAAGAAAGGAGAGAGGAAGAGAATAAAAATGTAAAATAAAATAAATACCTCTAATTGGTTGAAATAATTAATTGCCTCCCTGGAAACGACGCCAATTTGATAGAGCACTGTCGTGGGCACCCTCAAATGATTAATGTGATTTTGGGGTACTTAGGTGCAGCAGAGTGGCTGACCAAGGTCGTCTCTCAAAGGAGGTAGTGAATTTAACAACTTATTAAAGGTATTCTAAAACAAATAAAATAGAATAGAATAAAAACACTAATTTAAAGGATTGGGCTTTGTTATAGTTTATGAATCTAGAAGAAGTTTTCCATAAGAAGATTGTTTTTTTTGTTTTTAGTTTTGAAATGAAGTTCGATTGAAATGACACAACAAAAAGATGTTTTTTTTTGAAATCTATTTTAAAAGGCGTAATCGATCTAACTCTATCTATTCATTCACTTATTAATCATTGTAATTTAAATCAATATCCACTTATTTATGATCCGCTAATTTGTTATCTCTCAAACCCTACGAGAGTTAACATAAACCCAAAGATAAAATTACATAAACCCTAGGCTAGCTTCAGAACACGCAATCGTAGCGCCCTGCTTTGATTATTGTTATAAGGATAGCTTATGGTCAGTGGTTAATTAGTGAAAATATCCATTCTGGAAATGAGGATGAATTGTGTTTAGGGATTATATTTTAACTCTACAAATTTATCCCGTGTGGTCTTGTATTACCGATTAATATTACGCTCTCACAATTTACACTAAATCCTGACATCGCGTGTTTTTGTGTTAATTGCTCAATTTCTTGCTTAGTTTCTTGTAATTTAAAAAATAAAATTCATGGATCATATTATGTGAATTAAATTATCTCATTGATTCAAAATAATTAAATGAAGAGTGTATAAGATTGATCGATTACTAAAATACTACTCTTCCATGGGTGGCGTAATCATCGTAGAAGTGTTTTGCATGTGCAAAGGTTTATAATGGGTATAACCCAATAACGCTTATACTCAAGAATTCTAGACCAAAGAGGAAGATTAACAGAAGAATAAATTTAAACATAATAGAATTAAAGAGAAGAAATAAATGAAGAACAAAGAAGTTTATTACACAAACAAAATCATTACAACATTAAGGAGAAGAAGAAGGCTTCATCAAAGGGATCCTTGCTTCAAGAGCTACCCTTATTGAAATGGTTGGAGAATTAGAGTGGATCCACTTCTCTTCTTCTCTCAACTTCCCAATGCACGTCCCAACCCCACCAAATGAGAAAAACACCAATTTATAGAGTGGCGGGGAGGCTAGGTTGAAAGTGGTTTCAAGTGTGAATGGGGAATCTCGGCCAAATATTTTATGCCAACTTGCACCACCCATTGGACCACCAAAACGCGTGCATCATCCGGTTTTCCAGAAGGATAAAATGTGAGGATATGGGTCCTATATCTCCTCTAAATATTTGGGCTTAATCCAGGCCCATATGAAAGAGTTATAGCCGAAATACAGAAGCTTCTCCATTCTGGTGAGTCCAGCCCAACTTTGACATTATGGACCATTTTCAACAACCAAATGCCTTCTTTAGCACTAGTGTCCTGCATAAAAGTTGTAGATTATTATGTCAGGAACACTGTTAAAAATGTTCAAATTCATATAATAAATATAAAAATATTTAGCTTCGAAATACTATAGTGAACTATAAAGGGTAAAACTGGAATTTTCATCAAATATTCAAATGAATGATCTAATCCCAAATAATTTATAAATAAACATATTTAACACAATGTGAGGAAATTATTTCATTTATTATCAATAAAATATTTAACAAAATAGTTTTTTATTAGTTAACATACATAAAACCTTACACTAAGAGGAGCCTTTATCAATGAAGATAGGAATGAATATATAACATTGTTTTAGTGGGAGAAAAAATCATGCCATGTTAAAATCAAGGGGAAGGAAAAATAATATCACATGTTAAAATTAAATAAATAAGGGGAAAATAAAGATTTAATGTTTGAAAAAGAAGATTTGGGGAAATAAATCTCTAGGATATGTGGTGATTACTTTTTGAAAATGGATGAAAATGAGTTAATGAAGTAGTGATAGATATTGAATATAAAAAACACTTACAAAACACATGGTAATCGACTCAAGAAGAACATGGTACATAACATCCTAAAAGGGATCATTTGATTAGTATAAAACTATCCTGGAGGGTCTTTTGAAGGGAATTCTTGAAATTATGATGGTAGACAAGGTCTCAAATAAATTATGTGTTCTTATGGATGAAATATATAAATTGGTGGATATATTTTTTGTATCAACAATATTGATGGAATCATTAATGACATCAATGAATTAGAATCTTGATTATATTTTTGAATGATTCTGGATGATTTTTGGTTATAATAAGTATTTCCAATTCTTACAAAATAATATTTACCATTTTATAAGCATTATGCTTTGAAATATCAACATAGGTAAATTATTGTAATTTCAATGATGAGTATAAAAGAAATTACAAACTTCATCCATTCAAATGCTTGGAAAGTGCCAATTATATCACTAGGTGGAGCAAGGTACTCTATGTCATTCATTAATTATTTTTCAATGAGATGTTGTATGTACCAAATCAAGAGAAAGAAGGATTTTTTAATGTATTTAAATCATTAAAATTATATAAGGATCTTAAATATAAAAATTTGATCAATTATTTGTGGAATTGAATAGTAGATAATATATAAGTGAGGAATTTAAAATTTTATATCAAAAATAACGAATCAAGAGATAATTAATGGTAGCATACACTCCTTAGTATAATGGAATATAAAATCAGATGAACAAAACTCTATTGGATAAAGTTAGGGATATGTTGAAAACTACAGGAGGTTACACCACATTATGGGATGAAGCAGTGAAAACTACCTGTTATGTGAACAACCAATATCCATTAGTTATGATAAATATTATGATATTTATGAAGATGTGTATTGGTACTCCTACTTACTATTCTTATTTATATTATTTTATAAACCCTATATATGCATTTTTTAATGTCCATGGGTGATCAACATTATATTTTTTATCAATGAAATAATTCTTATTGGGAAACACTAATAGTGTGAAGGGGTATCATTTATTAGGACCCACTACCCACAATGATATCATTATCATGAATGTAATATTTTCAAAATACATTGTGAAGGTGTTGATTAATAGAGACGTGAAGAATGAGACTAGGAAAACAAAAATTGTTAGTTTTTAAGATGAATTGAAGTGAGAACCTATTGATTTTGAAGCATTAAAGGGTACAATGATTAATCGCCTTTTGATTCTACACTTTAATGGTAAAATTTGGATAAAATCGAATAGACACAACACTCATATTATTTCATTAATATCAATGTTGAATAATATTTATTGATAGAGGATAATGATCCATTATCTTTAAAAGAGGTAACTCATAATATAGATATATCCTTATAGATGGTGGAAATTCAGGATAAATGTGAATCCCTATAAAAGAAAATGGTGTGGTACGGGATTCCTCCACTTTCACTAGTATATATATTTTTTCTATTTATTTTATTTATTTTATTTTTTGAATTTTTTAGAGTACGTAATTAAAAAAACATGAAAATGTGAGGAAAATGGAATATGAATGGTAAATTAATAGTTTTTGGTAACTTTTCATCCCCTCCGTGTATAGGAGAAATTGTAATTATAGAGTCATAACCATAGTTGATGGACAATTTTTTTAACTACTTTTTCAAACCATACCGCATAATAGACAACTCTAAAAGCTTCCACATGGATTGTACACATTTTCTCAGATCATGTATCCAACCATGGGAGCTTCCAAGAATTAAAATTTTATTTACTATTTTACCCTTACTTATTTTTTTTTGAAGATTATGAGGAACAAAAAAAGATTTGGGGGTAGTTCGCACATTGTTTTTCATCGATTTTAAAAAAAAAATATTATCTAACAGACTTGGGGACAAACCCCTAGAATATTCTATAGAGGATCGTTCTCATTTAACATATAATTAATTTAAAACAAATTATTTCATACTGATGTTTCTTAATTTTGATTAATCTAGTTTTCAATTTTATCATGTCATCATTGTACAGAATAATCTAAATTATAATTCGTCTAGTGATATCCAAATGAACACCACAAGTCACTAAACATTTATTTTATTATTCTTTAAACTAGCATGGAGGTACCAAGTGCCTTACATCATTCCCCATTGATAGTATCCAAGATTATATCTTTTTATCTAGTTCTTGCGAGAGAGGAGGAATATTTACATTCTTTGTCTTAAAAATATTCCTTTTAAATAACTGTATATCTTAAGAAAAATATCTAGGGAGAACTTATTTATCCCTAGCACTCTCTAACACGTAAAATTTATATAAAATTGATTATATAGTTAGGGATAAAACATTGGATAGTTGTGTTAAGGTCCTTTATAAAATATTCTATTTAATATATTTCGCAGGTCTAATAATTATATTATAATTACATCGCTTTATATGCAGATATATACAAAAATGTAAATAACTTCATTAATATATAGTTAATTGATACTAAAAAAATTATCATTTATTAGAGGTCATACCTCGGCCTGTTAATCCTCCTTGTAATTTTACCACATTGAATAATATATATATAAATGAATAAATATTATATTTACTAAACATGTGAATAAATATTTATTTAAATATTCATGTAAAAACAGTGTATATTAATATTTTTACTAAAAGGGTGAATAAATATTTATTTATTTATTACCTTTTAAGTAATAATAAAAATATAATATTCAACAACATATTCTGAACGTAGATATCTAGTGATAGAATTTATATGATAAAAAATACCTGAAAATTTATTATTTGGAAAGGCATCAATTATGTTTATTCTTAATTTTAAATTCAACTAGAATTTTACTGAGATTCTATATGCAATTTGTGTGTGATTCTCTATGTATATTTCTCATAAGAATTAGGTTTAATTCCATAAAGTCCCAGATTAGCATCATAAAACTAGTTAAGACACCCCTAGAGAAAGATGATGTTGAAATGATAAAAACCTCCTAGAAATTCTATGCAGTAATATAATCCCACTATTATGGTTTCTCATTATATTGGTTCCACACATGTGCTATCACCCGAATACTGGATTTATTTTCTTTTACTCATTAAAATGAACTCATTTATGAACTATTATGGACATGGATTAAATCAAACTATTATCTTTCAATAAATGCTCTAGAGATACCTTATTTAATTAAATCTAACTGGAAAATCCTTTTCTGGAATTATTCAATTAATTTCATATCAATTAGGACACACCCATTACATACTACCTCACCATGTGTATATATCATCACGGTTTTCATCCATAAATCAAAGTATGAAATTCATGATATGAATTAACAGTAGTCTCATTCAAAGGAAAAATACAAAACATTCACAAATAGGAATATTGATTGACACATAAAACTTCTGTAATTAATATGGGTAGGTTTATACTCACCAACACCTTTTTTTTAAGATTATCTACTTTTAACTCCATTAGAAGATGTGTCAATTTCTTATGGGCCTCTAACACTTGATATTGAAAAATCATCTATGTCCCATCTGACGAATGTCATTTAGATCATATGAAATAGGTTTAAGAATATTTTATTAGAATTTCAAGGTTCTAATTATAGTAATAAACTATTATAGCCATTAAATTAAAATAATACTCTAATTAAAGTATCCCATTAATGTTAAAAATAATCAAAAACAACAAGTGATCATATATTTATTAATATTCTTTTATTTAAATATTCTGGTAATCAATTGAAAATTATTAGTTTATTCTAGGGAACTAGTTCCAATAAACTCAATCATTCACCATTGGAACCTACTAACTAAAAACATATTATTAATCACATGATATATAAGATTATAATAATGTATTATTGTACTTATTGGGCTTCCCTCATTCTCCTATGGATTTTCTTCTTTCTTTGACTTTACTCCATTATAAAATCTCTGCATATGTGATATCACTAAGTATTTTACTTTTCTCTTCTTTTTAAAACATTCCAATCTTGTCTAATACCATATTATTAATGTTTATCATAATATATATTATTATAATACAATATTATCATGGTATAAATCCAATGAACTCAAAAATTAGTATCTAAATCTTTTATTAAGCTATATAAAAAGATCAAGAGACTCAATTTATATATATATATATATATATATATGGAAAACACTATATTAAATAAATTTCAATTTATCGTTTACTTAGCCTTAGAGGAATATTAGAAGGAATACTATTTTTATACCCACTTGATAAATAGTATTCACATTAAATTAATTTATGAGTACTTAAAATGTTAATTTGTTAAGTATTTATGGACAATTATGATTGAAATCCTCTACAGTTCCCCTCATTCTATTTAATATTTTCTCATTATGATTTATGAAGAACTAGTATCATCCCCTAATACATATCATGGAATATGATATAGATTCCAAATAATTATCCATTTGGAATTATATTATTCAAAAGGATCTTCTCTAATAATTTCACACATCATATTTGAGATATTACCACCCATGTGACATGGGAAACAATTCACTCTTCAATTTTTTCATGTTTTATTGGAAATATCTTATCAATGTATGTACTATGAATTGATCTAAGAAATTTCATAAACTAATTCCCTAATATAATTTTTTCTTGAACATGGGTTATTAATTTAGGTTATTCTTTATAAAATATCTATTATCATATTCTTAACAAATAATAGGAATTAACTTATTTTTTTCAAATGTTATCAACATATTCAAATTAGAAAACTACAGTGCTCCCACAAACCACTTATAGACACATGGATGTATTTTATTCTTAACTAAAACAAACTCTATTTTGGATTTATTAAATTAATATTCTATGATCACGATTCTGGTATCAATCCACAAATGAATTGTAATGGCCTGGACCCACCTGGTTTATTACTTTTCCAAAACACAGCTCCACCGAAATGGTGGCACCGGTCACAGGGGCACCAGTTGCGGTGGCACCGTGATGGTGGTACCGGTCACGGTGGCACCGTGACGGTGGAACCAGTCAAGGTGGCACCATGAAGGTCTCACACCAGTCACACTGGCACCGTGACAGTGGCACAATGTCCTCATCGTGTTCTTTTTCAGTTCCTAAATTTTCTAATCCCGCAACATATCTTTTGATGTAAAGATGATTTAATTCCCCTTTCAAGTCCATTTAAATCCCATAAATAATATCTAAAATCCACCAAGGGTTGGGAAGCCTTTAACTTACCAAAACATGTGTTTTTTCCTCGGTGTCACGCCCTTCCCCAGTTCCTCCCCCGTTGCACGTTTTCCTCCATTTAAAAGAAACAATTTAACACATAGCCATTATTCCACCAACCCGATAGGAATAATTAAATAAGAATTAATCCCATCATGTGTAAACTCCCAACCACATAGGAAACCATGATTAGACTTTAAATTGGTGAAAAATTCATTATCTCGTAACAATAGGATCTCATCTTTATATCACGCTAGATTTTTGTCCTTACCCTTCTTGGCAGGATTTATTTCTTCTCCCTGGTGCGCTTGGAGTTCCTCCTTACCCATGCTTATGGTGTGCCAGTGCTGTAGTTTTTTTACATATACGTGGAGTCCCCAGAGTTCTTCCCCTGCAAGTCATTCATCCCCATTTCTTGGCGCGTGGAGAAGAACTTCGATCCTGATCAACCAAGTGGGGATTTTTCCTTTGTCTCTCCTTACTATGTATCATGCAGGGTGGGTACGCTGCTGTGTCCATGGGAATGGATGAAACCAAACCATAACAAAGATAATAAATAGACTGTTAAAGATTAATCGGGTGCGCTTGATAATTCTAATTTACTCTTTTATAATTGCTATATGTTGTGAAATGTATGGGCTTATTCTCACTGAAAATCATGGTCGTTGGTGGTCTTTCCTTGCACACTATTGAACAATCATCTTCTGTAGAAATTGAATGACTATAACATGGAAATTGGTTAATCACCTAAACTTAGTGGATTAAATGAATACTAGTGAACATCAATCCTTGTGTGGTCACCCTGGTTAACCCACACAAAAAATAACCTAATGAATGATGTTCTTGAACCTGGAATTTTCCCTACTCTATTTCGGTAGTAGGTGTGTTGTTCTTTTTATGCTTATGGGGTTATGTGGATGAGGATGGGATCCTATGTTATGGAACGGTTGTTGGTTGTGAATCTGAAGCTGTGTGGGGCTGTATCTCGAGGCTTGGTTTGGTTCTAGTACTTTAAGGGATATCACTGATCCCTTTGATGTTGTGACTTCACAATAGAACCGGGTGTGAATTCTTAAATTGTTGTGTGGGTGTTTCTCATTCTCTGGCTTGTTGTTATGCTTGTTATATTCCCAGTACTGCATAATTTACCTAAATGGGATCACTTGATCATGGAAGAAAGAATGGTTTAAACGGGGAATTGGTTTGGGAATGATTTGTCACTTGGCCGTGAGTGCGGTGCTTTTCTTTTATGAATGAATAGTAACATGGGTGTTTGTGCTTAGGTTGGATTTGGAAACCCTAGGTTGGGAAGAGTGCATGTTACCTATAAATATAATTTTAGATCTTATGTTTCTTATTCGAGCCCCACCCATGTTGAGCACTCAGTGCCGAACACCCCCATTTAATGGGATAGGGTGTTTTTTACAACACTCATATGAGTGGCTGGTAATTATCTCCTTTTCTGCTCCCTTTTGTGAATAGCCCAAGTCTATTTGGGTAGGATGTGATGGCCTGAGGTCCATTACAGCCCATGATTATTTGGGAAGGGTAGTTGTGGTTGGCCTAGGTGTGTGCGGGCATGTTTTTTCCCAAGAGTCTTCAGGATGAGTCCCAAGTGTCTTCGGGCATGGAAATAGTTGTTGTGGCCCATGTGTTTGCGGGTGTAGATACACGTGGTGGTTGTGGACTAGGTGTTTGTGGGTAGGATCGTGGTTATGGACCAGGATTTTGTGGGAGGGATGTCTGGTTGTGGCTCAGGTGTGTTCGGCCGGGGTGTGGCAGTGGGACTACGGTGAAAATGGCGGGATAGGTTCGATGCATAGGATGTCTTCAATAACCAGTGGGAAAGTTGCGCGGGGTACCCAAACCTCGATGTGATATTACTATATATTGATTTACTTTCATTATTTTGGGAGTGTTCCATGGTGAGGCTTGGGTGGATAGTTTTCCTTGCTAGGTGCTTTGGTTGCCTCTTTTCTCACAGGGCATTAGAATGCCTCCCCACTTGTGCATGAGAGTCTTTGGTTTTCCCTACTGAGTATACTTGTATGCTCACCCTACGTATATAAACTACTTTCAGGTTTCCAGGAGGACTTCAAGGATCGTGCAGGGTTGTACTAGCTTGGGTGTTGGGATAGTTGCAGTTGTTGTTTTTCTTTTCTTTTGGTACTTTACCTTTATAGTCTCTTTGAACTTGTGGCATTTACTTTTGTAACATGCATATGGGAATGGTTTTTCCTTGGATTTACATTTACCCCCAATTTTGGGGTTGTTGGGTTTTACTATCTTATCTCCATATCCTAATAAAGAAAAAGGGTAATGCCTTCCATCTTGTGTGTGATTCTATACCCTTGGTGCTAGTCGCCACTCCGGGGCCTATTGAAGGTGGGTCTCGGGGGTCATTATCTCTCCTTCAACTTGAAGAAGGATGTGTCTAGAAATATGTTGTCCCTTCCATCATCTTGGTGAAGGCGGGTTGTGACAGAATGGTATCAGATGGAGGTTGAGAGATTGTGTAACACCCCGAGATTTTATGAGAAATATTTTTTTAAATTTAATTGATGTCTTGTGTTGTAAGCTACACCAATATTAGCTTGCGCTATACACAACACCGTATTAGCTTACAATATATGCAAATAATATTCTAGGATTGTGTTTCATGCCAGATCAACCTTCCTCGATAGCATTTGCTGTACGCAATACTGAGTTTTACTAAACGAGATATTAATAATAATATTATTATGAACTAGCCGTTATGAATAGTAATACCCACTTTTTGAAATTTTATAAATTTTATCCTTCAAAATGGACTTCATTTTTGGATTTGGAATATCGAAATTAGCCTAGGGTGAATTTTTTGTATTTTTCTGAAAACATTCAATTTCGGATGAATAGTTAAAACATTGGGTTAATATATAAAAACCAACTTTTTATTTAAATAATTATTTATTTTATTTAAATTTATTTTATTTCAAAATAGATACATAATACCTATATAAGGTCAATGTAATTCATTGGAGTCATTTTATAATAATTTTAGATATATAAATATTTTATTAAACTTTTGACCGTCTTTTACCCATCTCCTAGGAAAATTTGCAAATTTACATAAAACATAATTTTACCACTTTTGTGAGTGGAATTTCATAAATCCGAAAGACATGGTTGATATCAGTAAGTAAAATGTGGTTCAATAAGATAAAAATAATTTTCGGTGAATAGTAACTTTTTACTTTTATTTACCACGGTTAAAAGTAAATAGGGTAATTAAGGGTAAAAATGATATTGTTATTACCCTCAAACATTTCCTAATTCTATTGGATAAGTGTAATTTGACCAAAAACATCCTTAGGAATAAAATATGACCATTTATGTCCACTTGGATTAGATTAGGACATTTATTATTAATCTATTTAAGGAAGAGTTAAAATAGTAAAAATCAATGTTTAATAACTAAAACATTTTTAATATAGGATTATACATAAGATAAATTCGACTATAAATATTCATTATAAAGATTAAAAAATTTCCTACATCATGTTATTTTGTTTATAATTTTTATACATTAAATAATTTAATTAATTTATGACACAATGATTATGCAGTAATTACCTTATTAATGAAATACTAACATAATTGATGTTATAAATACCCAAATAAATGTAATTTGAGACATTTTATAAATTAAACTAATTTTTTAGGTTAATATTACTCCTTATTATTGATTCATTTAACTTTTTTCGAGCTAATCATTCTTTTATGATTTTCACAAAAATCAATTACCAAATAGTGTGAAAATTGACATAAAATAGTTTTTAAAACAAATATTATATTATTAATTGTTATTCTATTCCTAAAAATATAAGGTTTGTCCAAATGACATAGATAAGGATATATATATATATATATATATATTAATAATGAACCACTTGGGGTTCATTTAGCTTGTTATGGTATGTTTATTAACCATATAGTGTAAGAAAACAAGAAGACACGATAAAAGTTAAATTATTTAACTTAGAGATAAATCTAAATGATAAGGTTAAAATCGTAACCTAAACTTGTCTAAAACATATTGGTTGAGAGGACTTCAACCCATACCCACTTTATCTTAGAAATAAATAAATTTTCAGCTATTATAAACCGAATATTACTTTATTATAAAATAATATTTTAGGTTTTTCTTAAGGTGCCCCTCTCCTCCATTATAAAAGGGCACATCCTCCCTCTCCTCTTTAAACAATTTTGAGCCTTCAAGATCCGCCCACACCTGACCATTTCCCTTCTCAACATCCCTATAAACATTATAGAGGTTCTGATCTCCTAAAAAAACAAACTCTAGTGCCTTAAGAGGAATCTTAAAAGAGGTGCGTCGAAGAAGAGGTAATCTCTTTTACCGATTCTTCCAAGTTTCTTTCTTATTCAACTTCTTCTTCTTTAGTTGTTTCATTATAATGTAATAAAATATGTATCACTAATATAATTAAATATTATTATAAATATGAAACAACACCCATTTCACCTTCTATCCTTCCTATGGAAAATGAAATCACCACGCATGCGTACATACGAAATACCGTCTCCACACCACGGTGTAATCTGTTTTTCCACCACCACCTTACATGGATGGGTATAATGGTGTAATGAATAACTATGTATAGTTATTATAAAATCATATTAATTCTGAGATATTATATCATCCACTCTAATTCAATTCAATAATTATGTGAACTATATCATAGCTTGTGCGTACGTATAGATTACCATCTTCACGACGCGATGAGATTCATTCTCCATGTTAACAACTCAAGAATGATTATAAAGTATATATAATGAATAATAATGAAATATATGACATGATAAAGCTAATGTATTTATGTATATATATATATATGTCATATACTTACTTCAATTCAAGTCAACAATGAAAGGAAAACAGCGTTCATGCATACGTATGGCCTACCGTCTCCATGAACGGTGTGTTTTATATCATTTATCTATCTATTATATATATATATACTGAATATATATGATATATATATAATGTTTTACATTATGGAAATAAGTAAATAATTATAGAAGTAATAATAATATCAAGAACAACAAGTCTAAACATGTACGATAAATAAAATGATTTTACCCAAAACGCTTCTTTAACATAGAATTTACAAAAGAACGGGTAATATAAAGTCATTAGTTAACAATATATGATATCATAACAATGAATATGATTCTGAAATAATTCAATGACATTATTTAAATCATTATATAGGAGTTTTGTATATGTATGAAGCATATTGAACCTAAGGTAAGGGATAATTTTTCAAATCTCATTTTTATCTGAGATTGCTTATACGTAAGTATTTACTGGGGTTATATTTTTCATCCATGTCCATAAAAATGTTTTTCAAAAAGTGTTTAATATTCTTGAATGTATTTTTGAAGTCATGTTTACCCCTATTTGACTTTTACATTGTGTTCTAGAAGAAATGTTTCTTTTGTTTACCATACGAGGAACTTTTTGACTTTTCTGAAAAAAGTACGAGGAGATTATTTTTTTAACTTATACGGCATGACCAAATTTTTACGTTTTCATAACACCTAATTTTCATGAAGTTTGTTCTACCAGATTTTATGACTACTTTCAACAAAATCCTTTTCTTTTAATGTTTCATGTCACTTTTTAAAAAGAAAATGATTTTGAATAAGAAAGGATATTTTCCTCAAGAATTCATTCCAAGTATTTTATCAAAACCATTTTCCATCAAAGACGACATTATTTCATATTTGTATGTTTCAATTATAATGTATCTATGATTTACATGGTTCCACTTTTCTTGTGATGAAATGATATATATTTGTTTTATATGGATTATGTTATGATGGGATGATGTTTATGAAACCCATTTTATTCTTTGGGTTATGATGAATTATTTGTGTTTATGTTGTGGAATACGTAAGAATGATTTCAATATGAGATGGGTGGGACCTATATCTCCCTCAAATTAATTGAGTAATGATTTATAAGTCATGAGATAGACATTGCTGGAATGGTATGTTAATCCGATTCAGTGATATAGGACTGGAACGAGGAGTGAACTCGATTCAGAAAGGGACTTTGTCCACTAAGATGGTCATGGTAGAAATGTCAGGGCTACTATGGAAATCATATCATGTGCTTAATGGTTTTCCATAATTAAATGTTTTATTCCCATTATATTTTATCATGATTGATGTTCCTTTATAATATATCCTTGCGTTATTCCAAGATTTATGTCTTTGCACAAGATTTTGATGTTTAGATTTTATGTTCAAGTTTTTGCATTCAAATGTTTATGGATTGTTTTATATTCTCTATGTTTACCCTTACTGAGCATTTGAGCTCACACTTCTTATGTTTTCTTTTCCCCAGGATATAAAGAATGGTTTTAGGTAAGAAAACAAAAATAGGAAGATCTTTATGGGAGATGTTGAAGATCTTTCACCATGATTAGAAGATTATTTTTCCGAGTTTCCAAAGAAACTAAACTACTACGGTCCTTCGATGTTTGTTTGTTTTAGGTATTAAGTATTCCACAAAAGTAATGTAATGTCCATGTACGTCAAGATTTGGGTCTCTACAGTTGGTATCAGAGGAAACATTTAGTTAACCTTTGGAAACTAGGATGCGAAAACTTTAGTGAGATCCCTAGAGATATTTCTAAGGTATGTCTAGGGATGTCCTTAAGGTTAAGTATAGGTATAGGTTATAGTCCTAGAATTACGGTAAAGATATTATAATTAAACCTAAGATGTTAGATATTTATGGTACTCCCCCTTTATTATGTTGTTTTCCCTAGCACGATTTTTTCCTCTTACACTATTCTTTTTGGGTTTTAGAAAATGGCTGGAAATGAGAAGATTCATTTTAATAGAGGATATGATGGATAATGGAATGTTATTATTCATGAGAAACCAAATGAAATAGGATTTGGAAGTCCAAACATCGTTATTATTTCTAATCAGAAATATCATAATATGGTCAATAATATCAACTTTGGTAAGTTTCCTGACTTATCTAATAAGAGAAAGATTGAGTTTCATGATGATCATATAGGAAAGAAAGTCCAATTTCCCTCAAGTAAATCATTGGAAAGAGGCATCAAGGAGAATGTTTCAAAGGAATTGGAAGATTCTTTTGGTGTGGAAAACAAGGACACAAAGACAGTAAGTACAAAAGATAAGGTTCTGTAAACACCATGGACAAGGATAATGGTATTTCTAAGACATCAACAATGGTTAAATTTTTTAAATGTGGAATGTACTAGCATTATGCAAACCAATTCCCTAAGGTAAAGTCTCAAGAAGAGAATCAGCATGGTCGTATGGGTAGTATTTATGTTGATGATGAAGAAGAGACTACAAATGATATGTGAGATGAAAGGATTTTTGAAGCTCAATCAATGGTTTAAGAAGGTAGTGGAATGATTTATGTTTATCAAGAGTTATGTTCTATAGGTAATGGTACTACGGAATAAAGATGCATCTAAGGATTGTTACACTATTGTTTTTTCTAAAGTATTTGAAAGTATATGATGAATGGTACCGGTAACCATGGAAGGTTATTTAGATATTTTTGGAAAATATATGATATGCGTAAAATGAATGGATAAGGAGAAAATAATATGTTTGATGGTATTCACACTACTGGAAAAACGGCCTATACCCACGGTTCAAAACCGTGGGTATAGCCTCCAAAACCGTGGGTATAGCCTATACCCACGGTTTTGGGAACCGCGGGCTGGAACGCCGTCGGTATAGGTCCCCAGCCTATACCCACGGTTTTGGAAAACCGTGGGTATAGGTGTCCTGCCACCGTGTCACCGAAACATAGAGAATTTCCACGGTTTCAATGGCTTTTACCCACGGTTTCAAAACCGTGGGTATAGGTCCTAAAATAATGCAGGCGCCGAGTTTCGATCCCGCAACCTCTTCGCTGCAAACACCGTGTCTAACCACTACCCTAACTTCACATATATGTATATATATATCTATTTAGTTAAATATAGTTATAAAAACCGTGGGTATAGAGGGAAGAACCGTGGGTATAGGGTTCCCGCCAAAAAAAATTCCTTCCCGCGGAAAAAAAAAATTCCCCGCGGACACAAAAATGACCTATACCCACGGTTTTTCAAAACCGTGGGTATAGGTATTTTATCCCAGACCTATCCCCACGGTTTTCACCAAAACCGTGGGGATAGACCCCCCCTATACCCACGGTTTTGGAAAACCGTGGGTATAGGTGAATTTTGATGACCTATACCCACGGTTTTCCAAAACCGTGGGGATAGAGCCCCCTATACCCAGGGTTTTGGTGAAAACCGTGGGGATAGGTACATTTTCCAGTAGTGTCATGAGCTCATCACTGATATAAGGACAAAGTGATATCATGGTTTGAGTATATTAAATATTTGGGATTGTGGTAAGTGGAAAGAGTTAACTTTTTACAACATTCATGTTTTCACTAAGGTTCAATGGCTATTCATTTTTCAAGAGAATACATGATTAAGGTATTCACATGATTGGAATGTGACCAACAAGATATATCTTATGATATATGTGGGGGTAAATGATGGTATTAACATGCTTGGTAGATGACCCCTCTAGTAATATTTTTTATTATACTATGAGATTGGGCAAAAGTATTTTTGATAAGCCTAAAGAATGGAATAGATTAAGTTGGACATCAGAAAGTATTGTTTAAGGCTAGAACTTGTTTAGATATTATTTATGAAAAGTTATAATAGTATGGTTTTAGAAAAAGGACATCCCGTAGGACGGGCGACAACCCGTCGCGTCGGACAAGGTTGCAGGAATCGATCCCACAACTGAGGTGACACAGGCCTTTATCTCCTACAACTATAATACAGGATGTCCCTGGTTATTAGAAACTAGTTTTATTTTATTAAGCTGGATGATAGATGAAGTATAAGTCCATTTTTGTAACCATATATGATTAATCTCACCATCGATGGACTTATGTATATAACTTTTGCTAATCTTATGTTTGAGATAGATGGAATGAACTATCATTCTATCGCATGATCTAATAACACTTCACAAAAGAAAAATTCAACTTCATTTCATTAACATTGGAAGTTGAAATTGTTCACGGCATGAGAAACGGTGAGATTATACCAAAATCATGTAAGTATTTCATTTAATTAAAAATTTCTTCAACATTAGAGAAATGATATTGAAAACCAAAAATGTTTTCATAGTGCCCTCATATCTAATGAATCAGATGGTACCTTAGATCATCACAAACATATGGCTTTGTGATTGATGGATTTTTCATAGCCATGTTCTCTACCACTCTCCATCAGAACATGATGGTTAGATTTCTCTTCCATATCCATATTTTCACCTATATTCTACTATGTGGAAACCTAGTGATGAGTTAATTTGGGTAACCATAACGTTTCGTACTTGAGTTTTTAAAATTAAGTTTTGGTATTCCTTTTTACGATGTGGGTTTCTATAAAAGAAACTTACAAGTAATAAATTATTTATAACCCTGATGAATTTTGAGGGAGAAATTCATTTTAAGGGGGTAGAATGTAACACCCCGAGATTTTATGAGAAATATTTTTTTAATTTAATTGATGTCTTGTGTTGTACGCTACACCAAGATTATCCTGCACTATATGCAACACCGTATTAGATTACAGTATACGCAAATACTATTCTAGGCTTGTTTTTCATACCAGAACAACCTTCCTCAATAGCGTGTGTTGTACGCAATACCGAGTTTCACTAAACGAGATATTATTATAATATTATTATGAACTAGCTGCTATGAACAGTAATATCCACTTTTTGAAATTTTATAAATTTTTTCTTTCAAAATGGACTTCATTTTTGGATTCGGAATATCGAAATTATCCTAGGGTGAATTTTTGGTATTTTTCTAAAAACTTTTAATTTTTAATGAATAGTGAAAACACTATGTTACTATTAAAAAACCGTCTTTTTATTTAAATAATTATTTATTTTATTTAAATTTATTTTAGGTCAAAATAGATAAATAATACATATATAAGTTCAACGTCATTCATTAGAGTCAGTTTATAAAAGTTTTAGATATATAAATATTTTATTGAACTTTTGACCGTCTTTTACCCACCTCCTAGGAGAATTTGCAAATTTACATAAAACTTAAATTTACCACTTCTGTGCATGGAATTTCAAAAATTCTAGAGACATGGTTGATATTAGTAAGTAAAATGTGGTTCAATAGGATAAAAATAATTTTTGGCAAATAGTAACGTTTTACTTTTATTTACCACGGTTAAAAGTAAATAGGGTTATTAAGGGTAAAAATTATATTATTATTACCCTAACACATGTCCTAATTCTATTGGATAAGTGTAATTCGACCGAAAACAACCTTAGGAATAAAATATGACCATTTAGGTCCACTTGGATTAGATTAGGACATTTATTATTAATTTATTTAAAGAAGAGTAAAAATAGTTAAAATCAATGTTTAATAACTAAAACATTTTTAATATAGGGTTATACATAATATAAATTATACTATAAATATTCATTATAAAGATAAAAGGATTTACTAAATTTTGGTATTTTATTTATAATTTTCAGACATTAAATAATTTAATATATGTATGACACAATGATGATGCAGTAATTACCTTATTAATGAAATATTAAAATTGTTATTAAACAAATATTATATTATTAATTGTTATTATATTTTTAAAAATATATAGTCTATCCAAATGACTTAGATAAGGATATATATATTAATAATGAACCACTTGGGGTTTCTTTAGCTTGTTATGGTATGTTTATTAACCATATAGTGTAAGAAAATAAGAAGACACAGTAGAAATTAATTATTTAAATTAGAGTTAAATCTAAATGATAAGGTTAAAATAGTATCCTAAACTTTTATAAAACCTATTGGTTGAGATTATATCGACCCATCCCCACTTTATCTTCAAAATAAATCAATTTGTAGCTATTATAATCCGAATATGACTTTATTATAAAATAATATTTTAAGTTTTTCGTAAGGTTCCCTTCTCCTCTCTTATAAAAGGGAACCTCCTCCCTCTCCACTTTGAACAATTTTGAGCCTTAAATCTCATTAAACCCCTGCCCATTTCCCTTTTAAACGTCCCTATAAACATTATAGAGGTTTTGGTCTCCTCAAAATAGAAACTCTAGTGCCTTAAGAGGAAGCGTAAAAGAGGTGCATCGAAGAAGAGGTAATCTCTTCTACTGATTCTTTTAAGTTTCTTTCTGCTTCAAATTCTTATTCATTAGTTGTTTAATTATAAAGTAATAACATAAGTATCTCTAATATACTGATATGTTATTATAAATATGAAACAACCCTCCTTTCACCTTCTATCCATCCTACGGAAAATGAAATCACCGTGCGTGCATACGTACAGAATACAGTCTCCACGCCGTGGTGTAATCTGTTTTTCCACCACCACATTAATTGGATGGGTATAATGGTGTAATGAATAACTATGTACAGTTATTATGACATCATACTGATTCTGAGATATTATATCATCCACTCCAATTCAATTCAATAATTATGGGAGCGATATCATCACTTCTGTGTACGTATGGATTACCGTCTCCACAACACGATAAGATTAATTCTCCATGTTAACCACTCAAGAATGATTATAAAGTATATATAGTGAATAATAATGAAATATATGTCATGATAATGAAACTAGATATATATATATAAATTTCATATACTTACTTCCATTCAAGTCATTAAGGAAAGGAAAACAACGTTCATGCGTACCTACGGCCTACCGTCTCCAAGAACGGTGTGTTTCATTTCATTTATCTATCTATTATATATATATATGTACTGAATATATATGATTTATAAATAATTTTTTACATTCTGGAAATAAGTAAATCATGATATAAGTAATAATAATATCAAGAACAACAAGTCCAAACATGTACGATAAATAAATCGATTTTACCCAAAATGCTTCTTTAACATGGATTTGCAAAAGAATGGGTAATATAAAGTTATAAGTTTACCATATATGATATCATAACAATGAATATGATTATGAAATACGTCAATTAAATTATTTAAATCATTATACAGGAGTTTTGGATACGTATGAAGCATATCGGACCTAAGGTAAGAGATAATTTCGAAAATCTCATTTTTATCTGAGATTGCTTATACATAAGTATTTACTGGGGTTATATTTTTCATCCATGTCCATAAAAATGTTTTTAATAAAGTGTTTAATATTATTCCATGTATTATTAAAGTCATGTTTACCCCTATTTTACTTTTACATTATGTTCTGGAATAAATATTTCTTTTGATTACCATACGAGGAAATTTTTGACTTTTCTGGAAAAAGTACGAGGAGATTTTTTTTTATCTTATACGGCATGAACAAATTTTTACGGTTTCATAACACCTAATTTTAGTGAATATTACTCTATAATATTTCATGACTATTTTCAACAGAATTCTTTTCTTTTAATGTTTCATGGAATTTTGTGAAAAGAAAATGATTTTGAATAAGAAATGATATTTTCCTCAGGAATTCATTTCAAGTGTTTTATCAAAACCATTTTCCATCCAAGATTCCATTATTTTATATGTGTATGTTTCAAGTATAATGTCTCTATGATTTAAATGGTTCCACTTTTCTTTTGATGAAATGATATCCATTTGTTTTATATGGATTATGTTATGATGGGATGATGTTTATGAAACCCATTTTATTATTTGGGTTATGATGAATGATTTATATTTATGTTGTGGAACACATAAGAATGATTTCAATATGAGATGGGTGAAACCTATATCACCCTCTAATGCATTGGTTAAAGATTTATATCTCATGAGATAGACATGGCTGGAACGGTAAGTTAATTTGATTCAGTGATAGAGGACTGGAACGAGGAGTGAACTCGATTCAGAAAGGGACTTTGTCCACTCAGATGGTCTTGGTAGAAATGTCTTGGATGCTATGGAAATCATATCATGTGCTTAATGGTTTACCACGATTACATGTTTTATTCACATGCTATTTTATCATTATTTATGTTCTCACTTCGACCTTCTCTCCAATATGTTGTTACTCCGTTCACCTTACCGATATACTTGGATGTCCAGAAGAAGGATGAAGTGGTGGAAAGGATGCACATGCTGGGAGGTGTATCAAGATAGGGAATCCAGTTGGGCTTGTTAATGGGGAAGGCCATCAGCAGGAAACCTCTAACATCAGGACCCTCTAGGATTCGAGCAGTATGGAGTAGGCCTCAGTAGTTCCAATTCTGATCTCCCGGCCCTCGCCATTTTCTTTCAGGCCCAGGGCCGAGATGCTTCATCTGTGGAAGCCATGGTCACCATTGGAATCAATGCCTGGACAGAGGGAAGTACAATGGGGGTGGGCCAGTGCAGTACTCTCCTCAGCCGCCTCATTTTCCAGTTAGGCCCTTTTAGCAGTAGCAGTAGGGGCAGTAAGCTCCTGCTCCTCCGAGGGTAGGCGTTTCATGAGGAGGCCGACATCATGGCACTCCCCAGGGACCTTGACAATGGCGTGGTCGGGGAGGTGGCCGAGAGTCGAGGGGCAGGGGAGCTGGGCGTGGGCAGTTTCACGCCGCAGAGGCATCAGTTCTAGCAGGTACAGAAGTCGTTCGAGGTATGATCATATTATTTAGTACCCTTTCCTATGCCTTGTTCGATACAGGAGATTTTCACTCCTTTGTTGCACCTAGTCTAGCCCGTGCTCTGGGATTAGATGCTGAGAGACTTCCAGTGCCCCTGGTGCTGAGCACACCATTCGGAGGTCAGACCGACTTGTTTTATGTTTTCCGAGGTTGTAGACTGATGATAGGGCCACATCAGTCTATCAGGGATCTTCTACTATTGCAGATACAACCATACAATGTCATCCTTGGAATTGACTAGATGTTCTCTTTATGTTCCGTCATTGACTTCTTCCGAGGAAGGGTCGTGTTTTTAGATTTTGGCGGCCAACGTGTAACTTTCATCGGTGAGCAGGGATTCCAGAAAAGTAACATGTGAGAGGAGCCCCTATTTTCCTTTTTAGCTGAGCTATTAGTGGAGTCCGTGGATGCAAAAATGTTGGATGTTACAGGGGTCGTCCGTGAGTTTATGGACGTCTTCCCTGAAGTGGTGGAAACTCCACCCCCTCGATGTGATATTGAGTTTGGGATAGACCTGCAACCTGGTGCCCGTACAATTTTGATGGATCCCTACTAGATGGCACCTTCTGTGTTACGGGAGTTGCAAATTCATATTGATGATATGATGAAAAGGGGTTTTGTTTGACCAAGTGTGTCACCATGGGGTGCTCCAGTCTTATTCTCAAAGAAGGCAGATGTTGGTCTCAGGCTGTGCATAGACTACTGGAGACCGAATCAGGTAACGGTCTAGAACCGTTACCCTCTCCCGAGGATAGACGACCTTTTCGACCAGTTAAAGGGGGAAGGGCAGTTCTCCAAGATTGACCTACAGTCAGGATATCACAAACTGAGGTTAAAGGAGGGTTATATCTCTAAGACTACCTTCAGGTGAAGATATGGGCACTTTGAGTTTGTGTTCATGTCGTTCGGCATCACGAATGCTCCAGTTGTGTTCATGGGGCTCATGAACTCTGTCTTCTATGAATACCTGGATCGGTTCATAGTCGTGTTTATTGACAGCGTCCTGATCTACTCAATATCAGAGGAGGATCAAACTGAGCACCTGAGAATGGTTTTCGAGGTCCCCTGACAGAACCAAATCTATGTGAAGTTGTCCAAGTGAATGTTCGGGATGCGAGAAGGGAACTTCCTTGGGCACTTGGTGTCCGATTAGGGAATAGCAGTGGACCCATCGAAGTTCGAGGTGGTTTTTTCTTGGGCAGCACCCAAGAACGTGACAGAGGTTCATAGTTTCCTTGGACTGGAAGGCTTCTATCAGAGATTTTGTGCCCAACTTCTCTTGAGTTGCATCACCTTTGACAACTTTAACAAAGAAGGACCAAGCTTTCGTGTGGAATGGGCGGTGTCAGGTAGCCTTCATCTATCTGAAAGAGAAGTTGATAAGTGCCCCAGTGCTGAGGTTTCCATAAGAAGGGGTGGCATATGAGGTGTTCTATGATTCTTCAGGACAAGGCCTCGGGTGTGTGCTGATGCAACGACAAGGTGTGATCTCTTATGGGTCTAGACAGTTATGTTACCATGAGCGTAATTATGGCATCCACGATCTGGATCTTTCAGTGGTCGTGTTCACACTAAAGTTGTGGCGGCATTACCTCCTCGAGGAGCGCTTCGTGGTCTTCACAGATCACAAAAGATTGAAGTATATCTTCTCCCAGCGGGACTTGAACCTACGATAGTGAAGGTGGATGAAGTTACATCAGGAATACGACTTTGATATTTCCTACACCTCAGGAAAAGGGAATGTGGTGGCCGATGCCTTGAGTAGGAAGTCACAGTAGGATGCAGTTCGAGAGTCGGCAGAAGCTTGGAAGGAGATGGAGGAGTTGGATGCCCTACATTTGGATGCGAGGATGGATGGTGGTAGAGGTTTCCTATATCAAATGAATGTATAGTCTTCTCTGTTGCGGAAGATGGAGGAGTCTCAATGGGGAGACTCAGAAAGTAAAGTGATGTGTGACCGGGTTAACCAAGGAGATTCCCTAGAAGGGTGGATGGAGGATGGTCAGAATCAGATGATTTTCCGATGGAAGATGTTTTTCCTAGAGGTGATGCACGAGAGGGTTCTTGGTGAGTCCCACAAGTCACCCCTAGTGGTGCACTGAGGTGTTTCTAGGACGTAACAGGGTCTGAGGAGTCAGTTTTGGTGGCTCGGGGTAAAGCGGGTGGTGGCGGAGTTTGTGGCCAAGAGCCTAGTGTGTCAGTAGGTGAATGTTGAACACCGTGTTCCAGGAAGTTTGTTGTAGCCTTTAGATGCTCTCGAGTGGAAGTGGGATGACATGTTGATGTATTTCATCACAGGGATACCCAACGTTCAAGGAGTATGCGACGCTATCTGGGTAGCAGTGTACCGGTTGACGAAATTGACTCACTTTCGGGCGATCAAGGAGTCGGGTGCAGTGGATGCCTTAGTGCAGAGGTACGTGGATGCGGTGGTGCAGTTTCATGGAGATCCAAGGTCCATAGTCTCAGATAGGGATGAATGGTTTACCTCACGAATCAGGAGAGAATTTCAGCATGATTTTGGAACCTGGATACGTGTTAGCACTTCCTTCCATCCCCATTCAAATAGACAGACCGAGTACACCATCTAGATGTTGGAGGATATGCTACGAACATGTATTCTGTATTTTGGGGGATCGTGGGTGTAACACTTTCCTATGGTAGATTTTTCCTCTAATAATAGATATCACTCTACCATTTGAATGGATCCATTAGAATCTTTTTATGGGAGGTTGTGTCGCTCACCCGTGTGCTGCACAGAGGTCGGGGAGGTAGGTGTTCTTGACCTGGAGGTGGTGGAGAGCATGACAGAGAAGGTTTAGATTATACAGGAGAGGATGAAGGGGGCTCAGGACCGGCAGAAGTCATATGATGATTATAGGAGGAGACCCTTAGAGTTCGAGGTCGGGGACCATGTCTTCTTGAAGGTATCCCCCCGGCGTGGATAGCGGAGGTTCAGAAGGGGGAGTAATATTTCTCCTAGGTTCGTCGGACCATTCGAAGTGCTGCAGCGGGTCAGTGAAGTGGATTATCATCTAGCACTACCACTGCCGCTACTAAGACTGCATGATGTCTTCCATGTGTCTCAACTTTGACGATATCTACATGCCTATTCACATGTCCTCGACTGGGGAAAGATTGATATTGAAAATTACGTGACATTTGTGGAGAGACCAGTGAGGATCGAGGATCGTGAGGAGAAGGTGCTATGTGGGCGGACCATCCCTCTGGCTCGTGTGTTGTGGAGGCATGGAGGACTCGAGGAAAGTACCTGGGAATGGGAAGCATATATGTGCACCCATTACCTGGAGATATTTTGAGTTTTGTTTTGTTTTTTTGTACTTGGTTGTGATGGAACAATTTACCTTGTTAACTATAGAATGTATGGTTTTCCTTATTCTCTAAATTCATGTGAAGAGTCCTGACTGTGGTGAGGGGAGGACCCGATCCCTAATCAAGATTCATTAAGGAGGATGCGATTAAACCCGTGCGGGTGAGTTAGGGCTGCCCAAAGTGGATAGTATCTTGACATGGAGGAGGAAACTCCCTGACCCATATGACTGGATAGTTTGACCTTCGACTGTTGCCTGGTTACTTGAGGGAGTGGTGTTCCTTGATGTCGATGAGGTTTACTCTTGAGAGGTATCTTTCAAGGTGTTTGATTATAACCCCACTTTTCTTTGGGTCTAGTTTTGATTCTCGAGGGTGAGAATTGTTTGGGAGGCATCTGATGTAATGGCCCGGACCCACCTGGTCTATTACTGTTCCAAAACACGGCTCCACCAAAATGGTGGCACTGGTCACGGGGGCACTAGTTGTGGTGGCACCGTGACGGTGGCACCGGTCACTGGTTGCGGTGGCACTGTGACGGTGGCACTGGTTACGGTGGCACCATGACGGTCACACACCGGACACGGTGGCATCGTGACGGTGGCACTAGTGATAGTGGCACTGTGTCCTCACCACGTTCTTTTCCAGTTCCCGAATTTTACGCTCCCACAACATTTCTTTTGACGTAAAGATCATTTAATGACCCCTTTAAAATACATTTAAATACCATAAATAATATATAAAATCCTCCAAGGGTCGGGCAACCCTTAACATACCAAAATGTGTGGTTTTCCTTCGGTGTCATGCCCTTCCCCAGTTCCGCCACCGTTGCACATTTTTCCTCCATTTAAAATTAATGGTTTAATGCACAAACATTATGACACCGCCCCGATAGGAATAATTAATTATGAATTAATCCCATCGTGTGTAACCTCCCAACCACATAGGAAACCACGATCTGACTTTAAAGCGGTGAAAAATTCCTTATCCCGTAACAATATGATCTCATCTGTATATCACTCTAGAGTTTCTTCCTTCCCCTTCTTGGCTGGATTTATTTCTTCTCCCCGGTGTACTTGGAGTTCCTCCTTCCCCAGGCTTATGGTGTTCCAGTGCTAGAGTTTTTTTCTCATCCTTGGAGTCCTAAGATTTCCTCCCCTGCAATTCGCGCTTCCCCAGTTCTTGGCACGTGGAGAAGAACTTCAATCCTTGATCAACCAACTAGGGATTTTTCCTTCATCTCTCCTTACTGTATATCATGAGGTGTGGGTATGATATTGTTTCTATGGGAATGGGTGAAACCAAACCTTAACAAAGATAATAAAGATACTGTTAAAGATTGATGGGGTGCGTTTGATAATTATGATGTACTCTTTTATAATTGCCATATGTTGTGAACTATATGGGATTATGCTCACTGAAAATCATGGTCGTTGGTGGCCTTTCCTTGCGCACTATTGAACCCTTGTCTTCTATGAAAATTTAATGACTGTAACATGGAAATTGGTTAATAATGTAAACTCGGTATATTAAATGAATACCACTAGACATAAATACTTGTGTGGTGACCCCAGTTAACCATAAAAAAGAAGAACCTAATGAATGATGTGCTTGAACCTGGAAGTTTCCCTACTCTGTTTTGGTAGTAGGTGTATTGTTCTGTTTGATGCTTATGGGGTGATGTGGATGAGGATGGGATCTTTTGTCATGGCATGGTTGTTTTTTGTGAATCTAAAGCTGTGTGGGGTTGTATCTCGAGGCTTTCTTTGGTTCCAGTACTTTGAGGGATCTCACTGATCCCTTTGATGTTGTGACTTCACAAGAGAACCAGGTGTGAATGACTAAATTGTTGTCTATGTGTTTCTCTTTCTCTGGCTTGTGGTTATGCCTATTATTTTCCCAGTATTGTAGAATTTACCTAAATGGGATCACTTGATCATGGAAGTAGGCATGGTTTAAATAGGGAATTGGTTTTGAGAAGGAGTTGTGACTTGGCCGTGAGTGCGGTGCTTTTCTTTTATGAATGAATAGTAACAAGGGTGTTTGTTCTTTGGTTGTCTTTGGAAACCCTAGGTTGGGATGAGTGCATGTTACCTATACATATAATTGTAGTTCTTATGTTTCTTATTTACGCCCCACCCAAGTTGATAACTTAGTGATGTACACCCCCATTTCATGGGGGAGGGTGTTGTTTCCAACACTCCAATGAGTGGCTGGTTATTAGCTCCTTTTCTGATCCCTTTCCCGAATAACCCAAGACCCTTCGGGCAGGCTGTGATGGCATGAGTTCCATTATAGCCCAAGATTTTTGGGGTAGGGTAGTTGTGGTTGGCCTAGGTGTCTGCGGGCAGGTTATTTCCCAAGAGTCTTCGGGATGAGGCCCAGGTGTCTTTCGGGGTAGAAGTAGTTATTGTGGACCAGTTGTTTGCGATAGTGGTTATGCATCGTGGTTGTGGCCTAGGTTTTTGAGGGCACGATGGTTTTTATGGCCCAGGTGTTTGCGAGTGGGATGTGTGGTTTTGGACCAGGTGTGTGCGGGTGGGGTGTGGTAGTGGGACTATGGTGAAAATGGAAGGAGAGGTTCGATGTGTAGGATGTCTTCAATAACCAGTGGTAATGTGGCACGGGGTACCCAAACCTTGATGTGATATTACTATATATTACTTGACTTGCGTTATTCGGAGAGTGTGCCTTAGTGAGGCTTGGGTGGATATTTTTCCTTATTAGGTGCTTTGGTTACCTCTTTTCTCACAGGGCATTAGAATGCCTCCCCACTTGTGCACGAGAGTCTTTGGTTTTCACTAAAAAGTATACTTGTATGCTAACCCTACGTATATAAACTACTTTTAGGTTTTCAGTAGGACTTCAGGGATCGTGCAAGGCCGTACTAGCTCGGGCGTTGGGACAGTTGCAGTTTTTGTTTTTCATTTCTTTTGGTACTATACCTTTGTAGTCTCCTTGTACATGTGGAATTTACTTTTGTAACATGCATATGGGAATGTTTTTTCATTAGCTTTACTTTTACCCCCAGTTTTGGTGTTGTTGGGTTTTACTATCTTATCTCCTGATCCAAATAAATAAAAAGGATAATGCCTTCCATCTTTTGTGTGATTCTATACCCTTGGTGCTAGTCTCCACTCCGGGTCCTATTGAAGGCGGGTCTCAGGGGTCATTATATCTCCTTCAACTTGAAGAAGGAAGGGTTTGGAAATCTGCTGTCCCTTCCCACATCTTGGTGAAAGCGGGCTGTGACATCAATTTTTGTTACTTTTATACCTTATTCAATTTCATATATGTCACCGTCCCTTCTGGAAACATTATATAGACATATTCCAAAATTAATCCTTCATGGAAGGTGGTTTTGAAATCTATTATTCCAAAATAATTATCATAGAATGTTTCAATGATAATTATAATTATAATGGATTTATCATGATGGTTAGTAAAAAGGATTCATCATATATTTTTTATAAGCATCACATGAAACGTTTAATAAAAAATCGATCCTTATTAGTATCAATTTATTTGATTCATGTCTAGTTTCTTCATGAATACCCACTTAATTATTTACATTTACTAGAGAAACCACCAAAATATAGAGTTGGAATTTCATACAAGGAATCCATCTAGAAATTAATATAAAATATCCAATCATGAATATCTTATATTTTCAAATTACTTATCGAATTAATTATTTTTATCAAATAATATATCACATAACTAGGGGAATAAAAAACCTCCTCTTGTAGAGTTTACTGTTCTTGGGAAAACTTATGTATATCTGGAGCCTTGATATTCATGAATTCTAGATTTTTACCTCTATCCCTATATGAAGTGTTTACCTCTTATAGAAACACATTCTACCATGTGAATAATAAATATATATATTGGGGATTGTAATATCCTAAGTATATTTAGTATAATTAACTAAAATTTACTAATTATTTTCCTTCCCATATATTTTTTATAAATATTATCTTTAACAAACAGTTAGCATCAAACATATTAAGTTGTGACTTAGTGTATTTCCAAAATATTGCATCTTATCTGTCATTCATTAGTCATTACAGTTACCATAAGGTTATTTTTCATGCTTCTATTTATGAAACATATTTTTAATGTAATTATAGAATACATTCAATATATATGACTCATCATCAATCCTCTATGTACTACCATACCTTCATTTATGTGTGTAAGGTAATGTTGGTCAATAGTATCTACACTCTACATATAAATAGTTGATGAATACCTGGTTAATATTAGAATATCATACTTGGAGGATCCTGTATATTTTACCAAGTGAATCCACTAATTACACTTTATATTCGAAATAATATCTTAAATGAGTCTCACAGACTATATGAATTTACCTTTTATATTCTCCTTAAAATATTTCACATGTATCTTGATTAACCAACTATAGAAGATTTTTGTATTCATGACAATTCAACATATTGTTTACTTTGTCTAAAAATTTAAAAAGATAATATGTAAAATACCTAAGAGTTCTAGCTCTAAAGAGTCTAGACACCCTTCCGGGTATATACTTGATTATAAAATTTAATTTTAACTTGACTAAGAGTTATCATTAAAGAATTAGGTATTATCTATGTCTTATATTCTATTTTCATCATTAACTATAGATATTAGATACTAATTATTTAAAATATGAAATAATGACTCAATTTTTCTAGAACTGGACACTAAGATTATTTTTGGGTATTGTTCAATAAAATAAATAATTTTTTATAAATTCATCTTCTTAGAAATTTGATGTGGTTATCTTCTATATAGTGGCTTTGTAATCACCCTCTTTAAGTTTCATAGAGATTTTACCTTACTTAGAGTAATAATTTTAAACATATTTGGAAACCCTATTTAAATAAAAATATGTGAGTTGCATATTATATTAGATACCAAAGAGGTAAAATAATTATATGAAATGATGAATATACATGAAATAGAAAACTATGAATCCTATTCCAAAATCATTTCCTTCTAAATGTGAAGTAGATATCCTCTATCTAATTTCCCTCACTCTTAATCTTTTACTTTTTTATGGATGTTTTGAAAGAACTATTGACTCTAAACATGACATAGTATATTCCACTTTTTCCTTCACTTCGATCATTATAAGCCCGGGGGAGACATCATCCCACCAAACCATATCTACTTAGTGAATCATAGTGAAAATATTCATGGGAGGTTTCTACATACTATTTATTTTATAATTATTAGTGAATATAGAAAATGTGTGTGGTATGGATGATAATATGAGATTAATGGATGATTTATTTTCACATTTGAAGCTTAAAATTACCAACAGGTCAATATACATTACCATCCTAAAGAAACTATCATTATCAGGGAATTATCCATCACGTTTACACTAATATATCGTAGTGAAAATATCATGCATATTTTCCCACACTTTATCTTTTTTGATTTCAAGGATATGAGTTATCATGGGGTATTCCTACATTTTATTTTATTTCATCTTAATCTCTTTAGAAATAGCTGATAACATGATGAATCAGACAGTGGAAGCATCCTCTATGTGTCACTTATAGGTATCCTTTTTAACTACCCTCACATACATGGGTGGATGGTCTAGAATAGGGAATTCCAACATATATTATAAATTTTCTTACATTATTATAGTGTATAAATGATTATACCACTCATTGAAATTTTTGTTGGTGATGATATTTTGTTTTTTAAAAAATGATTCCAATGTTCACATTGTTTTACATTAAATTTTCTATACTAAATGTATGAATATTTTAGTATTCTCATTCATTAGTATATGTAATGCAATAAATTAATTTTATTAATCTCCCACTATTTTATCAAATACCAAAACCCCTCACCATTGGATTTATAATATCTTGTTTCTTGAAAATTATGGTGGAAATAATTTATATTTCCTTTATCATAACCTAGATTGTATCCCTGAAAATTACTAAAATGTATTTAGGTATAAATTTTTCTATATTTATTGACTCAAAGTCTCAGGATATATTTAGTGGACTCCCAAATATTTAAATCCAAAACTCTGATTTCCTCAATACTTTCCTTCATATTTTATTTAGTAGACCAGGGTTGTTACCCTTAATACTAATTTAATTATGTAAAACTCACATCATGGTTATGACTGCCTAATAATTTAAATGTGTATCTGACTATATCATCTCCAACACTTTAAATATGGTTATATATTAAAACAAAATATATAAGGTTATATCTAACTTTATATTTTTTTGAGGGAGTTTTTTTAAATTATACATATTTTTTTTATTTTATTATACACAAGATTGTTAATATTATGTGCGTTATATATAATCAATTAACCATGTTCGATAAAATAAATTGTGTTTAATCTATTGAGTTTAATTCATCAAAGAATACTAGTTAATATATTTATTTTATATTTTGTTTTTAATAAACTAAATATAATATGAATCATATAAAAAATTTACAAATTAAAAACAAAATTTAAAAAGTAAAATAACCATGTAATATGATCGTGATATTTTAATCAAATATTTGTTTGTCAAGTGGAAGATAAACCAAACTTGACACTAGGGTAAATAAATATTTGAATTGATGTCCATATTGAGTTGCAGCATTCCACTATTATCCCATGTATCTTTTTGGTTGGGTCCATCATGAATTAAACCCTAAACATTCTTCTCTCATTGGGAGAAACTACATTTATATACACTTACTCACTCACATGTGAGGGGTACAATGGATCTTCGGTTATATGAAATAAATTGTGAAATTGCATGGTAAAACAAGATATAGAGGAATGGATCACACAAAAATAATCATATTTAATTTCATAATAAATTATCACATAAAAATCAATGAAATAATAATTAAATTAAATAAAACTAATACAGACACAGTTGAGTCACGTTTATGATCAATCAAAACATGAAATAACTTTAATTTAGACATTATAGAATTAATTTATATGAATTTTCATTATTAAGATAAATTATAGTTGTATTAACAAATTAATATTAATTAATTCATTATCAAATAATTTATTAATAAATAATATACTTTTAGTTTAGTGGAAACTATACATCTATTATGTGAAAACATAAACCAATAATTATAAGTAAATAATCAAAAATATAAAAGCTTCCACAAACATAAAGATGAAAACTATCACAAGTTCAAATTAAAGAAAATACACACAAAATATCTTCTGGTCACGATCCATGCCCACATAAATTTAAATTTCATAAATAATAGGACAAGACACCACCTTAGACTTAAAGAAACCTCTAGTCATTTTCCTGACACACAAGGCACTATCATCATCACAAACCTTGTTAGAAAGACCAAACAATGGAATCCATAACTCATCCCCACTGGAAAAATAAAAACAGATCCACTGAAATTCTAGTAGATAATTTCATTTACACCTAATGAAAAAATTACCAGCAAGGAGAACCATTCATAAAGATCTCCATATCATCATGAATAGATAATTAAATTACATAAGTGACCAAAAACCTCTTCTTCTCCATGAATCTATAATAAGAACATGATCTTGAACCAAACCACTGGAGATAGTGAACTAACATGAAAGATGATTCTAAATGAAAAATGAAGGAGATCAGACATTTGAGGTTGAACCCTAGATGATACCACCATATTCTTATTATCAAAAAAAACATTGATAATCCTAAAACCTGTAGAGAAATTTAGTGCCATAACCAACACAGTTTCAAAAAACTATAATCTCCTTCTTACAAGACAAGAAATGGGGTCTGGAACAAATGGATTGGTAGAAGGAGAAATTGAATTAGTTTGCACGATAATGAGAAAACCACCAAAAATGACAACTCTGAAACAACCAAAAACTACTTAGGAACCATCCTGAAAAACCTGTATGGGGTTTCATTATGATGGATTAGGTGATAACACTAATGAACATGGTGGATGAGTTCCTTAAACCCACTAAGAGAAGACAATAGAATGGATGGAATACATGACCAAAACCCCCCAAACACAACCATAAACCACATATGTTTCATCATATCAAATCATATTTGTGGTTTATAATAATTGATAAAGATTAAAAAAATTATATAGGTAGTGTTATATGTCATTTAATAATCAAACAATATACACCTCCAATGAGATGTGAGGGAAAAAACAAAATAGTGAGTGAATGGGGGAAGCTGTGAGGAAGCATATATAAGAAACACTCTCTATGGGAGGGACGAAGGTGGAAAAGGAATGGTGACAAGTTGTAGTTATTAGACATGATTCTAATTGGGATATGAGGAGTTTTAGGAGGAAACCCTAAAGGACTCATATTATAGATATATATATATATTTATTTATTTATTTATAAGATTCTCTCCCATTATAAATTTAAAATAAATTTAATAAAATAATGTTAATTAAAAATTAATTAGTACACCACATTTAATGATCAGGAACATGACATGTACCCTATAAGTTAGATTAAATTATGTTCCAGAATTTAATATATATACAAAGAATGTATTAGAGGTTACACTGTAATTTCTCTTTTATGTATGAATAAATATATTTCTAGAATTTAACAATAAAAGGACATGTACTATCAATCGACATGGTGTATGAATAATGTTGTATATGTTACTTTTTGGTTACTATATACTTATATAGAATGTATGCCAACACAACATGACATGATATACATAATTTCTTGTTATATTTTTCAATATATGTAGTCTTCATGGTATTTGAGACAATAAAAAATCATGAAATATGTGCGGCCTATACCGCTAGTATTTCCACTAAAGTAAAAGAGTTTATATGAGAACCATACACATTGTGTATTATAGAATAACATATAAAATAATTATTAAAGCATTGAATTCCACATGAACCATTGAAAATTACTTGATGTGTACCAATTTTTTTAAAAACCCTATCACATGCCATGTCCAGCTAGATATACAATATTTAATTTAGTAATGATTTAATTATCCAATTGTTTGAATCACATGATATTATTATCTCAGTGTATACCTTTCATGAATAGGAGAATATTACATTATTTGTACATATATCTATAAATCATGTGTTGTGTTTCTGGCCACATGAACAATACACCCAGGAACATGGTGGGTATGCTAAAATGCTCACCATGTGCTACATGGCATGGCCATCTGTCTATCTAGATTGTATCCCTTTTCTAGAATTCAATACGTAAAATGTAATGAAACCATTTTCTTTTACCACAAAACATCCATAATATTAAGTGATAAAACAATATATAGGGTGACATATTGTGCATACCCTCTAAGCACTGTATAACCCTCTCACATTGTGTGATGTTTATAAATCAATAAATGTCATGTAATGACATCATGTACAAACTTTCCACACAACAAATCATGATTTTTTCATCCCATCCTTGTTTGGATGACCATGGAAACATGAAATGTACATTTTCATTACACACCATATATCCATGTTGTTAATTTGTCTCATTGGATCACATTCACTAATTAAATGTTTATAATAAAAAAAATCATATTATGATTAATTATAATTTTCAGTATTTTACTAAGTGTTATCTTCATTTTATTATATTATATATTAAAGTATTCTAAACATTGGTTATATATTATAAATATTTACTTACATTATACTAATAATTCATGTTTTAATTGTTAATAACATGTTCAACAAGTTTCATGTGGATTTACAAGTCTAAATATATCATCTAGAACTGTTAAATATCATTTATACATGTTTTATGGTGTTTCATAAAGGTAACAATAAGTTTAAAAGGTTTATTTAATGGTAGAATAATTTTTTTGAAGTTATATAACAGTAACCTTCTTATCCCAAGCGTTGTGTAAAGTTACTTCCACCTTTTCACAAAGGAAACCCATAAATTTAAATTCTTTCGTAGAGGTTAATATTTTAGGATGCTTTATATATGAGTACACTTTGTTCACACAAAGGTGATGGTTTCATATATTATAACATATGGGTACCTCCCTACACATGTAAATGTTATCCATACATTCGTAAGAGTACCAACACATAATCATTATCCATGTAAGGGCTACCTCAGTCTCACATAAATGTAAATGGGGATATTGAATACCTTACATAAGGGTAGTAATTTGTGTAAGGGTAAAACCATATTAACCCTACATAGAAAGTATGTTTAAAATAAGGGTAGTGGAAATTTAATTACATGGTAAAAATTGATTGTGTGAATAGTTTCTGTTATATAAATATTTTCAACTATGTGAAAATTGGCTACATAAAATTCAGCTCTGTGGAAATAAGCAATATAGTCTAAATCTCCTATGCGGTAAAATTTTAATAAATTGATATTTTAGCTATGTGAATTACTATACTTGAAATTAACTTATGTATATTTTTCATATGTAATAATGTTAGTATCTAAAAGATGTTCAAAATTTGAAATTATTATCTTTTTCATATTTTTTCATATTTTCATTTCCTATAAGTTTATTATGAATATTATTAGTGTTTATTGTTTCAAAAATTGCACATTTATTTTCAATAAGTTGTGTTAATAGGTTTTAGATTATTCTATGATAAAATTAATGAGATCCTTATAGGATTAAGCAGGTATGGGAATTCACACAAAACATTTGGAACATGGGATACTCAAATTTAAACAGATTAAAATATGAAATTTCGATCTGATATATTATCAGGGAGTTTTCCAAGGATATTAATATAGATTTTTTACTTCTATATAAATTATTATAATGTACTTTAACTATACAAGTTGTTATTATTCAAATTTAATTAAACTATATTATGGGAGACTCACATGAATATTACATTTTTATGGAAGATTTAAATGTGGACCATTATATGGGAAATAATCTTGGGAGAATATAAATTAGCATTTTGGTTTAACATACAAAACTATTTCTTAAAAAAAAATTAAGACGAAATATTGTCCAAATTTGAAAGATATTGTACATGAAGAAACTCCATATATAGAGTTGATATAACTCATACAAGATAACTAGTTATTGAGGATACAAGAACTATAAAGCATAATAACTTTCTTTTACTTCATATGATTATTACATATTTGATCATATTTTTAGACTTCATCATTCAATCTTAATTTACTAGAGTGATCCATAATGCCTCAAAATTCATAAAATTCATTTTTAAACTGGATTTTATATTTATTTTGTTCATTTAATTCTTTTGAGCTGAAGCACATATAAGTTATTTTACCCCTTTAAAAGATATGTGTGTGTGGGTTATGGCTCCTCAATAAAACTTACTTTTGGATGGTTCCTTTAAGAAAAAAGGAATAAATCTTTGAGTTATGCCTCTATAAGAATTTTTTTGACTATTTGGGGTTTGCCTCCATGTAGAATAAGTATGTTAGGATTGGGTTAAATTCTTCAGGGGGAAAAGGATTTGTAATTTCTATTTGAAACCAAGTTTTCCAAAGAAATTTTATGATTTAATAGTTAATGGGTTACATATCCCACATTTTTTTAGATGGGTGAAGATGAAATTAGGATCAATTTTATATGAACAATCAAAAAAACACTTTTGGATATTTTATTTTATTTCTTCCGCATTAAATTTAAACATTTATATAATTTTTAAATGTATTTAAAAATTCTAACTCACCCCATCAGAGATATTTAATTGTCTTCCCTTTGGGACAAAAAAATTGCATTAGATCTTAACCCCAATCTTGATATATATTTTTATATATTGTTATCATTTCCGAAATTAACCTTCAGGGGAGAAGATCTATTAAATTTGGAAGACATAAGGTTTAAATATAGAAATAAAAATTAATGTAAAACCTCATTTCTAGACAATAATTATGTATACTAATAGTCTAAGATATAATTATTCTTAAAAAAATTAGTATTTATCACCAGGAAGTCATGGAAAACTATGAAAACCCTGCTTTTATTACAAACATAAACATGATTTATTCCATAAACTATTCACTTGATACAACATGGATGATCGAGAGGTATAGTTTATTTGGGGCTTAGGACAATTACATAACAACTTAAAACATTAAATACAACATTTTTTTTGAAAACATCCTTTACATGACCAATACATTCTCTCGTACTTAGCATTGCATGGGATAACCTGAGGGCAAGCATAAGAAAAGGGGTGAGCTATAAAGCCCAGTAAGGGAATAAACATGTAATACATGAGAAGTACAATACATGTTAGAAAATAGGAATATAAATAGAGCACAATATAAAGATGAACATAAAGGCGTGATAAAGCATGATAATCATAACATGGAAATGTGTCAGCAACACTTAACATGAAATTAGCATGAACCAAGGCTCATTGCACATGGAGCATGAGTAAATCCTCATTGCACATGAAGCATGATTAAACCCTTGTTTCACTTGAATTAGCATGATTCAACACTCATTGAACATTATGAATCATGTTACTATACTTTACCCAATGCATTGGAGCGCTATTAGGGTGCACCCTTCTTAAACATTTCATTTCATGCATAAGTGGGCCACATGGATCATAAAACATGGATTCATAAAACATAATCATTTATTCCACGATAAAGGAATTTGGAATTAATACATGAATATTTATAATCAATAAGTAAATGTGCATAAAGTTGAATACCCTTGATGGAGAAATGGGCATGGTATTCACTACATAATGGCATTGGCTTAGAACATCGGTGTGATTTCGGCAGCGTAACGGTGTGACATAAGAATTCATAAAAACGGTTGATGAGAGAGAAATGGGTTCCTCATGATATTTAAATGTAATGTAAAGTAAGGAGGTCATATAGATACATTTCCCAACAATTGTAATGGAATTTAGATTCATTATACAAAAGTATTGCTTGAATGTAAATGACGAGAGAGAAGTTCCTTTCGGAATTTCAGCATAGTAACAGGTGTACATGGGAGGCATTTAATGAGAGAGAAAGGGGTATCCCATCATTCAAACATAAATAGGGAAGTATGAGGGAGTTTCGAAACCATACCACAACATTCATAATTTAAATTAAAAGGGAAACCAACTTAACAAAAATTGGACAAAAATGAGAAAGGATGAAAAAACCCTTATTTGGAAGTGTGCTTCCAATGGCTTGAGAGTGTCTTGAGAGAGGCTTATTGGGAGCATGGGGAAACTTGGGAGGATTCTAGAGAGAGTAGTCCAGAGGTTGGACGAACACAAAAGGCTTTGAGTGACGAGGAAGTGGGAGCTTGGGTTGGTTTATATAGGAAAGGTAAGTGAATTGTTTATTATTTAGGTTTGGGACACATTACATTAAACTAATCCAAACCACAAATCTGCTCATGGTTTTTTCCCATGGTTTTTGGTAAAGGGGATAGGAAAACAATATTTTATAAGTCCAAAGTCCTAAATTCTTAAAATAATGGGGTTTCTTATGTGGAGGTGATTCACACTCCCATGGAAAATAATTTAAAAAGACAAGATGTTTAATAAGTCTTGAGGGGTCCATTAATGCTTTGTAAAATAAGTCAAACAAACCCAAAATAACATTATTTTAATGGTAAAACATATATTGGCCGAACCTAAAGCTTATAGTATTGTATTACATAACTATTGGGTCATTATGATGTCATAAAACACATTATATATTTAAATGGTATTTAATTTTTACCCAAAACTTTTACTGTTTAAGAAAATTATGAAAAATTCACCGTTGGATAATTTTGACATCTTGATTCCATAAATAACATTTATTTTATCTAAATAATTTTATAAATATTTTAATTTTCACTTTTAAAACTAAAAACGACATTTATCAAAAATTCACGGGTTTTGACAAAAATGGCTTTCAAACCTTAATAAAAATTATAATTGTATTCATAAAACTATAAGATCATTTATATTTAATAAATATTAATTTAATGATAATAATAATATTTCATTTAAATATTATTTAAATAAAAAATCCATAAATTTAATAAAATATAATTATTAATTAAATAATAACTAAAAACGCTATTTGTTCTTTAAAAAATATTTACAATGTATCAATGATGACAAGAAAGTATATTCATTATTATATAAAAAAATAATGTACATGAACATAGTACTAGAGATTTGTTATATAACCCCTTAAAACATCCGCATAAGACATAAGGGTAAGGTGTGTGATGGTGACAGACTCTTGGGGTGGCTCAGATTACATCGCTCGAGTGGTAATCTCCATCAACTTCCACTTTTCCCGTAGACGGTCTCGTTCGAGATTGACATGATGAAGCTTGGCTTGGGCTTGGTCAAGAGAAAAGCCCAAGGATGCCACCTTTTTTCTTGAGCTCTGAAAAATGGGCATCATATGGAGAAATTATACTAGATGAGGCCATTGCTTCTTTTGTCTAAGTAAATTGGGTTTGTTAAATACTTATATTTATACTAATCATGTGATCACTATTTAATTGCTATAAAAGTAACAGTCACAATTTTTAACATAAAACCAAAGAAGTTGACATTTTATATAAATGTTTTACATAAAGAGACATTTAATTAGATCAAGAGGGATTTCCATTAATGATACTTTGGGTCGTTACAATATTCCCCCCTTAAGAAATTTTTCCCTAGAAATTTCCTTTTCCCACACTAAAATTGATGTGGGAAACTCAGCTTCATCATTTCCTCCGATTCCCAAGTCACTTCTTCAAACTTGTGGTTTCGCCACAACACCTTGACGAGGGGCATCATCTTATTTCATAAAACTTTTTCTCTACGATCTATGATCTTCACTGGCTGCTCCTCATAATAAAGATCATCCTCCAACTGTACCACCTCAGAAGAGAGTACATGTGAAGGGTCCGGTATGTACTTTCTTAAAAGGGATACATGAAATACATCATGTAATTTGGCCATGGTAGGTGGAAGTGCTAGTCGATAGGCCACAGACCTGAAACGATCAAGAATCTCAAAGGGTCCAATGTACCTTGGACTTAACTTCCCTTTCTTTCCAATCCTCATGACCTTTTTCCACAGAGATATGCATAGAAAAACCATGTCTCTAACTTTAAACTCAAGGTCTCTTTGATTACTATCTGCATAACTCTTATGTCGACTCTGGGATTCCTTGATATGATGCTGAATAGTTTTTACCTTATCCACTATTTCTTTGACCATTTCTGGTCCAAGAAGCTTACGTTCACCGACCTCATCCCAACATGCCAGTTTTCTGCACCTTTTCCCATACAGGGCTTCATAAGGTGCCATTTGGATGCTCGAGTGGAAACTGTTATTATAATAGAACTCAACCAGAGGGAGATGTTGATCCCATACTCCTTTAAAGTCCATTGAGAATGCTCTCAACATATCCTCAATTGTTCCGAAAGTCCACTCAGATTGGCCATCTGTTTGAGGATGATAGGTCATACTGATGTTCAGTTTAGTATTCAGATCATATTGAAGACTCTTGCAAAACATAGAGGTGAATCTTGGATCTCGGTTAGACACAATAGATAGTGGCACTCCATGTAGCCTTACCACTTCCCTGATATATATCAGTTCCAGTTGATCCAATGAGAAATCCTCCTGAATAGCAATGAAGTGTGATGTCTTTGTAAGATAATCCACCACAACCCAGATTGCATTGTTGCCTTTGGATGTCCTCGGAAGTCCGGTGACAAAGTCAATGGTGATGTTCTCCCATTTCCATTCTGGTATGGTCAATGGTTGCATCATCCCCTTAGACTTCTTCCTCTCTGCCTTCACTTGTTGGCACACCATGCACTTTGATGTATATTCAGCAATCTCCTTTTTCTTATTATCCCACCAAAAGTTCTCTCAGATATCTCGATACATCTTTGTGCTCCCTGGGTGAATAGAGAAATTTGAACTATGGGAATCATCCAAAAGTTCCTTCTTAAGCTCCGGACTTGATGGAACACATACTCTTTTCCCAAATCTCACAATTACTTCTTCATTAACATTAAACTCTGAGGATTTCCCTTTTTTGATAGCTTCTACTTTTTCTTGAATTCACACATCATCCTTTTGAGCATCCTTTAACATTTCCAAAAGAGACGGTTGAGAACTCATTTGAGAAAGGATTGATGATGTGTCCTTCTTTATGATTCCCATGCCCATCTTCATCAAGTCTAATCAGATTGGATCCTTCTCAATTCTCATCATTGATAGAATCACTGAGTCCTTTCTACTTAGGGAATCTTCCACCTTGTTTGCTTTCCCATGGTGGTAATTTATTGAACAATCATAATCCTAGATGAGCTCTATCCATCTTCTCTAGCACATATTAAGCTCTTTCTGTGTGAATATATATTTAAGACTCTTGTGGTAAGTATATATCTCACATTTCTCCCCATATATATAATGCCGCCAGATTGTCAAGGCAAAGATCACCACCGCAAACTCCAGATCATGCATTGGATAGTTTCTCGCATGGATTTTCAACTACCTTGAGGCATCAGATATCACTTTATCATTCAGCATCAGCACACAACCTAAGACCTTCCTCGAAGCATCACTGAATACCATAAAAATTTCCCCACTTGTGGGTAATGTGAGCACGGTCACAGTGATAAGCCTCCTTTTCAACTCATTGAAGCTTTCTTCACATTCATCTCTCCAAGAAAACATTACACCCTTTCGAGTTAGCTTGGTAAGAGAGTTGGATAATCATGAGAAATTTCTCACAAATCGTCGATAATATCCCTCTAACCCAAAGAAGCTACGGATATCTGTTACCGATGTTGGCCTTGGCCATCCCTCAATTGCATCTGTTTTGGTGGGATCCACAAATATCCCATTGCTTATGATTATATGGCCCAAGAATGAGACCTCCTTAAACCAGAACTCACACTTTCTGTACTTTGCATAGAGCTTCTCCTTGCGCAAAGTATCTAGTATAGTTCTTAAATACTCCTCATGATCCTCCTTGGTTTTGGAGTATATTAGAATATCATCTATAAAGACTGCCACAAATTTGTTGAGGTAATCTCTAAATACTCTATTAATCAAGTACATGAAGATTTCTGGAGCATTAGTGAGTCCAAAAGGCATTAATATGAATTCATAGTGCCCGTATCTTGTACAAAAAGCAGTCTTGGGGACATCTTCCTTATTCACCCTTACTTGATAGTATCCCGACTGCAAATCTAACTTGGATAATTATTGTGCTCCACATAGCTGATCAAACAAGTCATCAATTCGTGGGATATGATAATTGTTATTTATTGTTATTTTGTTTTGATCACGATAATCGATGCAAAGCCACATTGACCTATCCTTCTTCTTGATGAAGAGGACTGGTGAACCCCATAGTGAAGCACTTGGGCGTATACACCCTTTATCCAAATTCTCCTGTAGTTGTTTCTTTATCTCTTCAAGCTCCATGATAGAAATTCTATATGGAATCTTGGATATTGGTAGATCCCCTAGTATAAGTTCAATTGAGAATTCAACATCTCTTATAGGAGGAAGACCAGGAAGATCCTCAGGAAACACTTCAGTGAATTCCCTCACAATAGGCATTTCTTCAAGGATGGTTTCTTCCTTGGACTCAATCATCTGAGTTAGATATGCGTGCTCATAGGGCAGTAATATCCATGTTTGATATGATGGAGCTAAAAGAGATTCATCTTCCTCATTACATTTGTAAATAATCGGGGGTCGATTCTCCATAAGGAGTGTGATTTCCCTCTCCTAAAAATTTATGTTGGATCTACATAAGGAAAGATAATACATGCCAAGAATTGCATCAAATTCCACCAGAGGGAGTATGATGAGGTTCGCCGGGAAATTTAAACCACAGATTATAAAATGGGGTAACAGTCCGAAATTTTGAATAAATATTGTCTCCTAAATTTTTCGTGTTATTTTATTTCATACTCAAAAAAACTTTTCATTTTATAAAATGAGTATAATTAAAATGAGATAGTTTGGTTTTTACTATTATATAATTTTTAGTCAGTATGACCTTTGGAAACCAAATGTTGCAATTATTCTATCTAAATACAAGTGATCTTGGTTAATTAATATAGAAAGAATATTCAATGGCCTCATCCAGTGGTATAGGGAAAATTGAAGCCCATCTAATGGAACATGGGAAGGAGGTAGCACCACTGGGATTTGCTCTGGACCAAACCCAAGCTGAACTTCATCATGTGAAGCTAGAATGGAATCGCCTTCACGAGAAGTTCAAATTGATAGAAATTACTACTCGTGCAATGTTGGCCAAGCCACCCCAAGATTCTATCACCCTAGAACACCTTACTCTTAGTTCATATGCTGGTGTTATAAGGGGATATGTAATGAGACCGTCACAGCCTTGTGTAATCCATTGACGTAAATAAAAATTTTGATTTCTTCTTATGATGAAGTTTGTGAATTTTCAAATGTCCGAATAAATATAGTATGCATAATTTTGATGAATTTTAGTGAAAGTATATTTTTAAAAATGTGTACTGATTTTCCAAAAATGGTCTTCTACAATTATGTTCAGTATGAAATTTAGAGTTTAATAAGATCAACTTAATTTTTGATGAATATTAAATTATGAATAGTGATTTTATGCTTAGGATTAGTAATGTGACCAAATGGATAAGTAATCTCATCTAAAGAAAGTATTAATATAATCTAGGTATCTTGATTAAGTAATGTTATTCAATGAAATAGGTAAATAACTGTTTCAGAAATTATTAGTCAAGTATTAGTTTTTTTGGGCGAATAGTGTTTTTTAATTAAAAATTAAATTAAAAATATTTAGAAAAATATTTTTTAAAAATTAATTTCATTTTTGAACTCAGGGCATCTATATTATGTTAAGGTAATATTTGGGGATTTTTCTGAAAAAATGAATTTTCGGTGAATATTGTATTTATTTAAAAATTAAATTAAAAAAAATTAGAAAATTATTTTTATAAAATGGAGTTCATTTTTGAAATCAGAGCATTTATATTTGGTTAAGGTGAAATTTTGGGATTTATCTGAGAAAGATGAATTTTCGATGAATAGTGAAAATACAGTTTTTATGTTACAGGTGTTTAATGACATCATTAAATGATATATTAAGTATGTAATCAATATGGTCGACTTATGAATAGTAATATATCTATTAGGTTTCCCAAGTGGCCAATACCATGGGAAAATACCATGGAAAATCCCATGGTTTTTCCAATACCACCAATGAGGTGTCCCTTGGCCATTAATGCCTTGTCCCCTCACTTTCCCTATAAATACCCAGCCTTTCCTCCTTTATTTTTCACTCCAAACTCTCCCACAACGAAGCTCTGGTCTCATTACCTCTCAAAGAGTCCTCCCAAGGTGCCCCCAAGACCTCAAGGTCCGAACCTTTGAGTTTTAAGAGTTACGTTTTAATGTAAGGGATCCAACCTCTCTCTTTCTTTTCAAATACTCTCTTTTAAGTCATTTCTTTTATGCTCCATGTAATTATGTTGGAGGATGTTATTTTATATTCCTCCTAATTCCCTTTTCATTTTTATATGATGATAGATCCCCTCTTACTCTCATCATTTCGTTTTATGAATGTTTAAGTTGCGCCGTTACACTACCGATATTTTTGTAATGGATTCTTTCACCCTTCTCGTTTTCAAGATCTATTTTCATGTCATCTTTCAAGTTCCTTTTTATTTAGTTCTGGTCTGATATCTATATCTATCATACTGATATTTTATGTTCATATGATTAGATACCATATTTTATCTCTTCAATTCATTTTTTTGAAGAATTAAGTGGCGCCATTAGGCAGCTTAATTTTTAAGGGGTTCTTTCACCCTTCTCGTTTTCAAGATCTATTTTCATGTAAAGTATTTCAAGATACTTTTATTATGTTGGGGGTATTATCTCTATATCTATCATAATGATATTTTATGTTCATATTATGAGAGACCATATTTGATCTTGTGAATTCTTTTTTTGATGTTTTATGTGACATTGTTAGGGTATGAATTTTTATAAGAGAAATCTTATTTTTGTCTTCCATCCATGTCTTTCAGTTCATATGGTATGTATTTCAAATTTCATTACCATGTTATTATATCCATATATTCTATCCCTATACTTTTTTATGGATCTTTTATGAATGGGTGACCCATGTCCCCTCTCTTTTCAATGTTTTCTAAAACCCTATAACATAGCCGTTATGCTGCAGAATTTTCGTCTCCAAATGTCTCTCTCTTTTTCTCAAATTCTTTTGTTTTATTAAGTGAAAACTAAAATCTATTTCTTCTACAATGGTACTCACATATATATCAAAATTTTCTATTTCAAATTCTGGGATTTACATACATGTGACTCGCTTTCCTTTTCCATGGGTTTAAAGTGACATAGAGATCTTGTCTTTAAAGAAGTTTTTAAAACGTTATGATAATGAAAGAAAACCCATTTCATTTATGCTATATTGGTTATTTAAGAAATTTTTGATGATGATATATGTGGATCACATTATTATAAAGGAAAATTTAATTGTGTGCCATGATATCACTCCAATGCATTGGGTAAATACTTAATCTCTAGAGATGACCATTTTTAACGACTGTTTTGTGAATAAACTTGGTAATTTTTAATGACACCTTGGGGATGGACCTTGGTGAAACGGAAATGATTGTCTATGATAAATGTTGTAGCCACATCTTCATGTTATAAAATACATTATTTTTATTATGATATGCATCATGATTTATTCCTCATGCCTTAAAGTTATTTTTCATTACTTTATTGATGTATCTCAAGTTCACATGTTAAATGCTTCCCTTGTTTCCCTTACTGGGCCTTCTGCACACCCTTTCCATTTATGTATGCTCCTAGGTTATGAGATGTTGTAATGAACTTAGTATGATCAAATGGAGAATCCTTTCAAGTTTTTAGGAAGAATGTTTTATGTTTTCATGTTTTCAGTTCGTGGTTTCCAGAACACTAATCCTTAAAGATCCTCGGTTTTGTATAATGTAATGAAAGTTTATGTGATAAAAAGGCGGGATGCGATAGCTGGTATCAAAGGATGGTTTAGTTATTTGTGGAAAATAGGATATGAAAATTTTTGGAAGAACCCTATATAAATATTTAAAAATAGGAAATCTTCCTGGTATTTTGGTGAGTATTGAGTAAGGGGTTGCCAAGAAAATACATCCCTGTCTGGATACGAGCAGGTAGAGGTGGCTCTGGCACAGATGTACATAGGGGTAAAACCCGAAAACACTGCTTTGAGCTAGAATCGAACGGGAACTGGTACACGAAAATGGGCCTTGCTGCACTCTTGGTTACGACACTCCCGGGGGATACGCTTTGGTAAATTCATAAGCTTAGTATGAACCATTATTAAAGGAACAAATATAAAATAAAATAAAGATTCACATAAGAATATATGATCATAGATAATTTAGATTGGAACCTAGGGGATCACAAGTTAGGGTATACTTTCCTTATACAAGTTTATCCTTCTATTCTTAAAGTTTCCTTTTAATGATTATTGGCTAAGTATTTATGCCCCTAATTATACTTGCTTTTCTTAGTTAATGGCGAGAAAGGGAAGAACATGTCCCAACAACCAATGTGATAGGAAATGTGACGATTGCCATATTAATGTGACAGAGATGATGAGAGGTCAAGTTGAACATATTGTGATTATGCCAAACCAGCTATCAAAAATCACAATTAATAAATGGTACCTAGTTGAATGCCCAAATTCATAAAGGAAGAAGAAGACAAAGTCTAAAGGATGTTTATCTGATAAAGATGATAAGGGAAAGAGGACCCAATTTCTTTTTTTCAAAAAGTGTGGGAAGAGGCACCAAGGAGAATGTCACAAAGCAACCGGGAGATGTTTTAAGTGTGGGAAGATAGGACATAAAGTATCCAATTTCTTTAAAAAAATGGATAATGTAATGAATGGAGATAATGTTCAATCTAATGTACCTTATACTATTCAATGTGGTAAATGTGGAGAATTTGGACATTATCCAAGGTAATGCTCTCTTGGAAGGGATGAGAAGCATGATGAGCATCAAAAATCATCAAAGACAAGGGAACAATGCATGTCCTATGTTGAGATGGATCATGATGACTAAAGTACATGTAACTTCTTCCCAATAATTGTCAATGTCATATTGTATTTTAGTTCGTTCCCTATGAGCATATCTTTAATGTTTTCTACAAACATCGAGTCACTACCTAAGATGGTTTTATATCACTAAGGAAAACATCTATTGTTATGTACCACATGTTGATGTAGTGAAGTTTTTCTTCTTAAAAAAAGGTGATTAGGGGATTAAAAGATGATTATTATTTTGGAATACGTTCACTATTTTGGGAAACCTATATGATCAAGGTAAATAGATTACTACGGTATTTTCTTTGAGGAGTAATGGATGACTTATATTTTGAAGAATCGATGAATTTAAGGTGAACTTATGGAAATTTATGTTACTTATAGAAATGATTAACCTATCTTGGGGAAAATGTGATTAGGTTAGTTACTTTTGTTATAATATGATAAGAGTGGTTGATGTTATTTGGAGATTAACGATAAAGTTTATCTTGGAAGACTAAGTTATCAAATCCTTCTTTTATTAGGGTTTTAATATTAGTTTGGTTTATTTTGATGAATTTTAAGGATAGTTATTTATGGAATGGTCTATGATGAACTTTGGGTAGTACTGTAGAATTTTGAAGATTTAAGAGTAGTTTCCCTTCTTATGGGGTTATTTCTTTTTGAAGAGTTGTTTTATCTTACCCATTCTATTTTTGGGATAATGTTTAAGGATAGAAGAAATAGATAGTTAACCTTTTGTGGATTACGTGACTCTCTAGAAGATGATTCTTGTGATTTTGATGAGACCAGGTGTTTTTGAATGCTCATCGTTTGGAGAAAAGATTAGTTTTGGTAGAAACTTATTAAAGGATGAAACTCTACTTGAAGATAGGTATATTTACTTATGTTTTTATTCTATGTAGTAAAATAATTCAATAATATTATGAAAATAAATGTAAAACAAAAACATTTTTGGTTTAATTTTCCTACTGGGTAATCAAAGACCATTTACACACATCATAAGTTTGTGATTCTCTTGTTGTTAACTTTCTCCTAATCATGTTTTCTATTAGTCTCCCTCAGAACATTACCCTTTGTTTTTCTTCTATATCCATGATTTCCTACATGGAATCCTAGTATGGGTTAACTCGGGTGACCTTTGTATTTCTTTTTCTATCTTTTAAAGTAATAGTGTTACTGACTCTTTTTCTAATGTGGTACTTTCAATGAAATTTCCAAGCCCAATTTTAAAAATTGCGAGGACGCAATTTCATAAGGGGGGAATCTTGTAACGACCTGAAATTTTGGATAAATCTTATTTCTTAAATTTTGTGGGTTATTTTATTTCATACTCAACAAAACTTTTTCATTTAATAAAATGAGTATAATTAAAATGAGACAGTTGGGTTTTGACTATTATATGACTATTATTCAGTATGACCTTTGGAAACTAAATTTTGCGATTATTGTCTCTAAATACAAGTGATCTTTGTTAATTAATATAGAAAGAAGATTCGATGGCCTCATCCAGTAGTCTCGAGCCAATCAAATCCCATCTAATGGAACTTGGGAAGGAGGTAGAACCACTGGGCGTTGCTCTGGACCAAACCCAATCTGAACTTCATCGTGTGAAGCTAGAATGGAATCGCCTTCCACATAAGTTCAAACTGATAGAAATTACTACTCATTCAATGTTGGCCGAGCCGCCCCAAGATTCTATCACCCTTGCACACCTTACTCTTAAGTCCTGTGCTGATGTTATAAGGAGCTATGTTACGAGACCGTAACAGCCTTATGTAATCCTTGGACTTAAATAAAAAATTTTGATTTCTTCTTATGATGAAGTTTTTGAATTTTCAAATGTCCGAATAAATATAGTATGCATATTTTTGATGAATTTTAGTGAAATGATATTTTTAAAAATGTTTATGTAAACCTTAAATAATTAAAATTTTGTAATGATTTTCAAAAAATGGTCTTCTACAATTGTGTTCAGTACGAAATTTAGAGTCTAATTAGAATAAATTAATTTTTGATGAATATTAAATTATGAATAGTGATTTTATGCTTAGGATTAGTAATGTGACCAAATGGATTATTAATCTCACTTAAAGAAAGTATTAATATAATCTAGGCACCTTGATTAAGTAATGTGTTTCAATAAAATAGGTAAATAACTGTTTCAGAAATTATTAGTCAAATATTAGTTTTTTCAGTTGAATAGTGTTTTTTAGTTAAAAATATTTAGAAAATTATTTTTATAAAATTCATTTCATTTTTGAACGCAGAGAATCTATATTATGTTAAGGTAATATTTGGGGATTTTTCTGAAAAAAATGAATTTTTGGTGAATAGTGAATTTATTTAAAAATTAAATTAAAAATATTTAGAAAATTATTTTTAAAAAATGGAGTTCATTTTTGAAATCATAGAATTGATATTTGGTTAAGGTGAAATTTTGGGATTTATATGAGAAAGTTGAATTTTCGATGAATAGTGAAAATATAGTTTTTAAGTTACAGGTGTTTAATGACATCATTAAATGATGTATTAAGTATGTAATCAATATGGTCTACTTATGAATAGTAAGATAAGGTATGAGGTGTCCCAAGTGGCCAATACCATGGGAAAATTCCATGGTCAAGACCATGGTTTTTCCAATACCACCAATGAGGTGTCCCTTGGCCATTAATGCCTTGTCCCCTCACTTTCCCTATAAATACCCACCCTTTCCTCCTTTAGTTTTCACTAACAACTCTCCCCCAACAAAGATCTGGTATCATTACCTCTCAAAGAGTCCTCCCAAGGTTCCCCCAAGCCCTTAAGGTCCCAACCATTGAGTTTTAAGAGTTACATTTTAAAGTAAGGGATCCAACCTCTCTCTTTCTTTTCAAATACTCTCTTTTAAGTCATTTTTTATGATCCATGTCCTTATGTTGGAGGATGTTCTTTTATATTAATCATATTGAAGTTTTCAAGTTCATATGATTATAATTCCCCTCTTACTCTCATCATTTCGTTTTATAAATATTTAAGTGGCATCGTTAGGATGCCGAAATTTTTGTAACGGATTCTTTCACCCTTCTCGTTTTAAAGATCTATTTTCATGTCAAGTCTTTCAAGTTCCTTTTTATTTTGTTAGGGTATGATATCTATATCTATAATACTGATATTTTATGTTCATATGATGAGAGACCCTATTTGATCTCTTCAATTCAGTTTTTAGAAGTTTTAAGTGGCGCCGTTAGGCAGCCGAATTTTTATGGGGTTCTTTCACCCTTCTCGTTTTCGAGATCTATTTTCATGTCAAGTATTTCAAGTTCCTTTTATTATGTTGGGGTATGATATCTATATCTATAATACTGATATTTTATGTTCATATGATTAGAGACCCTATTTGATCTCGTCAATTCTTTTTTGATGTTTTAAGTGACGCCGTTAGGCTGCTGAATTTTCATAAGAGAAATCTTATTTTTGTCTTCCATCCATGTCTTTCATTTCATATGGTATGTCTTTCAAATTTCATTACCATGTTCATATATCCATATATTCTGTCCCACTACTATTTTATGGATCTTTTATGAGTGGGTGACCCATGTCCCCTCTCTTTTAAATGTTTTCTAAAACCCTATAACATAGTCGTTATGCTGCAGAATTTTCGCCTCAAAATGTCTCTCTTTTTTTCTCAAATTATTTTGTTTTATCAAGTGAATACTCAAATATCTTTCTTATATAAGGTTACTCACATATATATCAAAATTTTCTATTTTAAATTCTGGGATTTACATACATGAGACTCTCTTTCCTTTTTCGTGGGTTTAAAGTGACATAAACATCTTGTCTTTAAAGCAGTTTTTAAAACGTTATGATTATGAAAGGAAAACCATTTCATTTATGCTATATGGGTTATTTATGAAATTTTTTAAGATGATATATGTGTATCACATGATAATAAACGCAAATTTAAGGGTGCGACATGATAGCGCTCCAATGCATTGGGTAAATACTTAATCTCTAGAGATGGCCATTTTTAATGACGCCTTGGTGAATAACCTTGGTAATTTTTAATGACACCTTGGGGATGGACCTTGGTGAAACGGAAATGATTGTATATGTTAAATGATTTAGCCACATATTCAAGTTATAAAATACATTATTTTTATTAAGATATTCCTCATGATTTCTTTCTCAATCCTTAAAGTTCTTTTTCACGACTTTATTGATGTATCTCAAGTTCACATGTTAAATGTTTCCCTTGTTTCCCTTACTGGGCCTTCTGCTCACCCTTTCGTTTGATGTATGCTCCCAGGTTATGAGATGTTGTAATAAACTTAGGATGAACAAATGGAGAAGCCTTTCAAGTGTTTAAGAATAATGTTTTATGTTTTCATGTTTTGAGTTCCTGGTTTCCAAGACACTAAACCTTAAAGATCCTCAGTTTTGTATAATGTAATGAAATTTTATGTGATAAAAAGGTGGGATTCTATACAGGGGAGGACTTATATTCATGGTATTCAATTATTTACCCATTTTCCGTACTCACCGACATCTTCACTTCCATGATTTGTGGTGGTGCTGGGATTGTTCTACTAAACATTCGATATATAAAAGAACGCGTAAAACCTGAATCAAAAAGTATGTTCACTATTCTTGAATGAATAACTAGAATACCTATCACCACTTCATTGTCGGTGATCACTTCAGCAGAAGTGATGGAAAAATATCTTCCATGATGCCTTAGAGGTTGTTGGTTGCCTCCTAAAACCCTTGGATTAGGGCACTGATTTTCAAAATATCCCGGTTTTTTGCAGTTATAGCAATGAACAACGCGTTGAGGTTCGAACGAAGTGTTCCTCTCCTCTGTCGCAGCCGCGGGTCTTTCTTGCTGATAGTCAACAGCTAGGTGCCCTTCTCTTCCACACCTGAAGCATTTCCTCGTCCCCTTGAGGCAATTTCTAGGGTGCTTCTTTCTACACTTTTGGAAAGTGGGGTGGTGGATCTTTTTATCACCGTTGGATTTATCCATTGGACTACCAGTATTGAAGTCCACCTTACGCTTCTTGTCCCCATGATACCCCTGTGATTCCCCGATCTCCATTTCGACCTTGAGGGCACATCGGTAAATTTCCTCATAGCTGTTGAAATCATGGATCGCTAATGCTTTCTGCAGGCAAGGCTTCAGCCCACCAAAAAAGCATTCAACCTTGCATTCGGGGGTAATGAAAAATCCGGAAGCATATCATGCAAGCCTTGTGAAGTTTGCCTTGTACGCTCCAACAGATTCTTCGTCTTTTTTCTTGAGGGAAAGGAAGTCCCTTTCCATCTTAAGCCGGAGGGTGCGCATAAAATATTTATCAAAAAACATCTTCTGGAAATCCTTCCATTCTAACGCCTCGATCTCCTCCTCAGGCTTTATATTTTTGATCAACTTCCACCATTTATCAGCTTCACCCTCCATACGATAAGCCTCCAGGAGAACATTCTCTTGTTCATAACATTGAAGGATGGAGAAGATCTTTTCAATAGAGTTGATCCATTGTTTAGTGATTGTGGAATCAGATGATCCACTAAAAGTAGGATACCTTTGTCTCATGAAGATCTTGATAGCGACTTGTTCTTTCATGGGGGGGGGGGGTTGAACATTCCTCTTGACCTGTGTTTCTATTCAAATCTTGAGTTAGCTGAGAGAGAAGAGTGACAAAGTTAACAATTCCTGCTCCCATTGGATTGGTCATCTCATTTGTACAGTCATCACACTGATCTTTACATTGGTTGTTAGCCCGAGTCCTCCTATTACCGGCCATTGTCTGGAATAAAAGGAATTTTTTGGGGTAACACATAAAAGGTAATCTAGAGAAAAACGTTGATGACTTCAAAATAAACTTTTATTTCCTTAACTCATGAGTCTATAGGCTTCAATCTAGGCTTTTCATGATCTACTTTCTAACATATATTCTTAGGGGCATTTTTTTATTCCCTTAATAAGGGTTCATACTAAGCTTGTGAATTTACCAAAGCATAACCCCCAAGAGTGGCGTAACCAAGAGTCTAGCAAGGCCCGTTGTCGTGCACCAGTTCTCGTTCGAGTCTAGCTCAAAGCAGTCTTTTTCAGGTTTTACCCCTAGGATACATCTGTGCCAGAGTCGCCTCTACCTGCTCGTATCCAGACAGAGATGTATTTTCTTGATAAACCACTTACTCAGCACTTACCAAAACATAGGGATGTTTTTTATTATACTTAGTCTTGTCTCTAAGGCTTTACTAAGGTTTTCTAATCCTAATCCCAAAAATAACTAAACCTATCCTCTGATACCAACTATGGAAACCCTGCTTTTATTACAAACATAAACATGATTTATTACATAAACTATTCACTTGATAAAACATGGATGATCGAGAGGTCTAGTGTCGTAGGGGATTAGGATCATTACATAACAACTTAAAACATTAAATACAACATCTTTATTGAAAACTTCCTTTACATGACCACTACATTCTCTCGTACATAGCATTGTATGGGATAACCTGAGGACATGCATAAGAAAAGGGGTGAGCTATAAAGCCCCTCAATGGAATAAACATGGAATACATGAGGAGTACAATAAATTTTAGACAATAGTCATGTCAATAGAGCATAAGAGAAACATTAAAATAAAGGCATGATAAAGCATGCTAATCATAACATGGAAATGTGGCAACAACACTTAACATGGAATTAGCATGATCCAAGGCTCATTGCACATGGAGCATGAGTAAATCATCATTACACATGAAGCACGAGTAAACCCTAATTACACTTGAATTAGAATTATTCAAAAATCATTGCACATGACATATAATTATACTATACTTTACCCAATGCATTGGAGCGCTATAAGGGCGCACCCTTCTTAAATATTTCATTTCATGCATAAGTGTGCCACATGGATCATAAAACATGGATCCGTAAAACATAATCATTTATTCCACGGTAAAAGAATATGGATTTCATACATGAAACTTTATAATCAATATGTAAATGTTCATAAAGGTGAATACCCTTGATAGATAAATGGGCATGGAATTCACTACACAATGGCATTGGCTTAGAATATCGGTGCGATTTCGCCAGCGTAACGACGTGACAAAAGAATTAATAAAAATGGTTGATGAGAGAGAAAGGGGTTCTTCATAATATTTAAATGTAATGGACAGTAAGGAGGTCATATAGATATATATCCCAACTATTGTAATGGAATTTAGATTCATGATATAAAAGTTTTTCTTGAATGTAAATGAAGAGAGAGAAGTTCCTTTCAGAATTCCGACAAAGTAACGGGTGTACATGGGAGGCATTTAATGAGAGAGAAAGGGGTATAACATCATTCTAACATAAATAGGGAAGTATGAGGATGGTGTGAAACCATACCCCAACATTCATAATTGAAATTAAAAAGGAAAAACAACTTAAAGAAAATTGGAAAAAAATGAGAAAGGAAGAATAAACCCTTACTTGGAAGTGTGCTTCCAATGGCCCGAGAGAGGCTTGAGAGAGGATTCATGGGAGCTTGGGGCACCTTGGGAGGATTATAGAGAGAGTAGGCCAGAGTTTGGACGAACTCTAAAGGAATTGAGGTAGGAGGAAGTGGGAGCTTGGGCGGGTTTAAATAGGAAAGGTGTGTGAATTCATTATTATTTAGGTTTTGGACCCCTTACATTAAACTAATCCAAAACACAAATCAGATCATGGTTTTTACCCATTGTTTTTGGAAAAGGGGAGAGGAAAAAAATATTTTATATGGTCAAAGTACGAACTTCTTAAAATAATGGGGTTGCTTATGTGGAGGTGAGTCACACTCCAATGGAAAATAATTTAAAAAGGAAAGATGTTTAATAAGTCTTGAGGGGTCCATTAATGCTTTGTAAAATAAGTCAAAAAAAACCAAAATAACATTATATTAATGTTAAAACATATATTGTCCAAAAAAAAATCTTATCATATTTTATTACATCACTATTGGGTCATTATGATGTCATAAAATACATTATATATTTAAACGGTATTTAATTTTTACCTATAAATTTGACTATCTCAGAAAATTATGAAAAATTCACCGTTGGATAATTTCAACGTCCTGATTCTAGAAAGAACATTTATTTTATCTAAATAATTTTTTAAATATGTTAATTTTCACTTTTTAAACTAAAAACGACATTTATCGAAAATTCACGGGTTTTGACAAAAATGGCTTTCAAAACTTAATAAAAATCACAATTGCATTCATAAAATTATAAGATCATTTATATTTAATAAAAATTAATTTAATAATAATAATAATAATATTTTATTAAAGTATTCTTTAATTCAAAAATTCATTAATTTAATAAAATATAATTCTTAATTAAATAATAACTAAAAAAACTATTTGTACATTAAAGACTATTTATAATGTATCAATGATGAAAAAAAGTATATTCATTATTATATACCAAAATAATGTACATGAACATAGTACTAGCTATTTTTTACAAAACCCCTTAAAACAGATGCATAAGACCTAAAGTTAAGGTGTGCGATGGTGACAAACTCGTTGGGTGGCTCAGAAAACATCGCTCGAGTGGTAATCTCTATCAACTTCCACTTTTCCCGTAGATAGTCCCGTTCGAGCTTGAATTGATTAAGCTCAGCTTGGGATTGGTCAAGAGTGAATCCCAAGGATGCCACCTCTTTTCTGAGCTCTGGAAAATGGGCTTAGTATGGAGCAATTCTATTGGATGAGGCCATCGCTTCTTTTGCCAGAGTAAATTGGGTTTGTTAAAGCCTTATATTTATACTAATCATGTGATCACTGTTCAATGGCTATAAAAGTAACGGTCAAAATTATTAACATAAAACCAAATAAGTTGACATTTTATATGAACGTTTTACATAAAGAGACAATTAATTAGATCAAGATGGATTTCCATTAATGAAACTTTGGCTCGTTACAAAAACCATTCAAAATGCCTGAAGGTGAACTTGAATCATTAGTTAGCAATGTTGTAGTAATGTTTTTGTTAAATTACATGGTGATTAATATTTTATATTTTTCAATAAATTGAAATGGGTTTTTTCATGTATCTTCCTGTAAAAATTCTCATGACATGTGGAAAATTCACCATATTTCATATCTAGTCTAAGATAAGTATATTAGAACTATATTTAGTATATTAATAGTTGAATATCAAAAATTTCTAGTTCTTGAAGAAGAAACTAATAATCAAATGTTCCATAGATTTAAATTTATTGTAAATGGTATGATTTCATTTGGAGAAAATATAGAAAACCCTCTTATTGTTAAAATATTGATTAGATCTATTGTTAAAAAGTTACATTCTAAATATGTTGTTATATATGAAAGTGGAAAACCTCAAGGAATGTACAATTGATGCAAATATTTGAAAATTATTACATTATGAGTTAAGAATAAAAATATTGTGCAATAAGATGCTGTAAAGAATATGGGAATTGATTTTAAGGTAAATATTTATAATTACTCTTCTGATTAAGAGTTATTGAGTAGTGAAATGATGGATAATTCATATGTCTATAAGGAAGGATATAATATAAATAAATTATATTCAATAAGATCCCAAAATTACTATAATAAATATGATTCTAAAGATAAGAATAAAATTAATTTTATTTCCAAAGATGATCAACAGATAATCTATAATGGATGAAAAAAGTGCATATCATGCATAATTTCCCAAGATTAAAAAATTAAAATAATAAGAGGAAGTAATAAAACAAAGGAAAGAGGAAAATTGTAACTAGATAAAGTGTCACAGATGATTCAAGCTTTGATTAAGAATCTACTTTAGAAGAAGATGTGGAAAATTTATATTTATTGAATTCAATAAAAAAATTGAGTGATTCTACTTATTATTATTCCTCTGAAACCTTATTATACTATAATTTCATAAATTTTTTAAAATATTTGATCAAAAGTTTGAAAAGTTATCTAATATATATAAGATCATTAAGAGATAACATAAGGAGGAACTTAAATAAAATGAAGAACTGAAGATCTATAACTCAGAAGATTTAAAAACATGAAATGTGGATATGAAGGCTTCTAAAGAAAAACTAAAAACATTACATTATTAAATTTAAAAATTAAAGAGAGAAAATTATTTCATTTCAAAATTAAATGAATCTATTGTAAGAAGTCATGATATTATTCTTCATGATAATGAACAAATAAAAAATGAAATTATTTTTTTAGTGTAAAATATATCCACTTTTTCAAACTAGAGAATGATTTGATAAAATAAGGATATTCAATAAAATGGATGAAAAATATAAAAGGTCTTGGTTATGACAAAATTTTAATGAAAATTTATAATAATTTCTTTTTGAAAATGAAAAATTTAAATACATCTACCGCTATATGTTATATATTTCAAAATAAGGGTCATTATGAAAATAGTTGTCCCTTGATATTTCCCAATATATTGGACATAATAATTATTTCATTTCTAAATATTTATCTTCTAGATTACTTATAAAAAATTTGATAACAAATTTGATTCCCAATAATTCATATTCAAATCCCATTGTACCAAAATTTTCATCACTAACAAAACATTCTTAAATAAGTTTCTGTAGGAAATTACTCTTAGAAGCATCATAAAAATATATTTGGTATATGGATAGTGGATTATCATGAAATATGTTTCATGATATATCTAGTTTATTGTCATTCAATAATTGTGATTATGGTAACATTACCTTGGGTGATAATTCTAATTCAATGGTAAAAGTTTTTAGTGAGGTTGGAATTTCAAATTTTGTTATTATTTCTAATGTTTTATATATTGAAGGATAAAACAAAATTTAATAATAACCTCAAAATATGTTATTATTAAATGTTTTTTAAATTTAAAAATGATAAATTCTTTTTATTTGTAGTAAAATCTATTTTATCTTGTGAAAATAGAAAAGAAAGCATTTCTTTAATTAATTTTTCTAAATTATATGATCAAAATGTAACATTTTGGAATACTAAAAAATATGATAACAAAATTTAGAATAATTGGTTTAGACAATATAATTTCATGTTAATACAAAATAACTCCATGAACCAAACTTTTTATAGTTACATGAATTTAAAGAGGAAAACACCTATTAGGTGAATCTAACATGAAAGGAAAATAATACAAAAGCATTTTCAAAACAATTAAAGAAATAAAAACAATAAGGCCTGCTGATCATATTAATTTGGATTTATTTGGTCATATCATGCCTGATATTTTTGGTAGTAAGAGATATTATTTTTTCATTATTTATTATTTTACTAGATACACATGGGTTTATTTTCTCACATTCAAATCTAATTTTTTTTCTAATTTTATCACTTTTTTAAATTGGTTATAAAAGAGAAGGTACACTTAATTATAAAAATTAGAAGAAATCATAGAATTAAATTAAATAATATGTAATGTATCCATTTTTTGGATAAAATGTATATTTTTATAATTGTCTCCTCATATAACACCATAACAAAGTGTCTTAGAAGAATGTAAAAAAATATAACTCTTTATCAAACAGTTCGGACCATGTTAAATGAGTTTCATCTAAAAAAATATTTTTAGTTAAAAGATTGGATTACATATTTTTGTGTTAAAAATGTAATTATCTTAATACCTTGGTTAAAAAAGACGCCTTATGAGATTTAGAAGGGGAGAAAACCTAAAAATTTCTATTTTAGAGTCTTTGGGTGTGAAGTTTTCATTACCAATACTAAGGACATTTAGATAAATTTGATACAAAATTTGATGAAGTTATATTATTTGTATATTCAAATAATATTAATCCATAAATATTATATAATTAGAGAACCATGGTTTTTTAAGAGTCAAATAATGCTATGTTTGACGACAAATATTTCAATAAAAGCGATTATGGTATTGATCGATATGAGGATGAATTTAGATATTATTATTTCAAAGTATAAAATCCCATGATAATAATTCACATATTAAGGGGGATAATATTTATACACTATCCAAAATTATCCATGCTTTCTCTAGGAAGACTCATAAATATCTTTCTATAGATAATATAACTGTTAAAATTTATTAAAAAGCTCAAACAAGAAAATATGTTTTAAATATTTGTGTTTATCAAGAATTCATTTCTGATTTCGTATCTAATAATGTTGAAGAGGATTTAAATTATTATAATTAGATATTTTATATATATGATGAATTAAATTATTTTAGAATAATAAATCTTTAAATCATTAAAAATGATGTTTTAGTTAAAGAGTTCCTTGTCACCTGAGAAACACTGGAAAAATATCATTATTGATCAACATTAATAAAAATTTTAAATATCATGAGAATATATTATTTCATTATATAATGTGTCAAAATATTTTTATATACATATTATATAATAATAATGGTGCATAACTTCAAGATATTCCCCAATTAAAGCAAATTGAGACGAAGTCCCTTACATTGAGTCAGACTTGTATCATTCATTCTTTATCTTCCTTAATAGTAAAAATATATCAATTTATACATGATTTATAACATTTATAAAGTTTTATATTCCATTTATACCACTTTTTATCATGTTATAACAATTTTTAATTATTTGAGTTCATGTTTTATGTTTTGTCGATATTCTGTTCTTGAGTCGAAAATGAACATGGTATAATGTCACTATTCTATCTTTTCATAAGCACATCATACCATAATAGTATTCATAAAATAGTCATAAATTTTATACATAAATTATACTGTTAAATTTAACCATTTATTTATGTAACGAAAAATGAACAACGTTATATTCATGAGATGGTAGGTCATATGTACGCATGAGTAACTTTTTCCATTTTTTATTGATCATTATGGAAATAAGATAATTATTAAATTATATTTTATAGAAATATCATAAAATTAATAACATAATAATATTCATTTAAAAATACTTATATATATATATCATAAAATTGATGTAGTGAATAAAAATAATTTGTATCACTTTATGGAGGTGATAGTTCACATGTACGCACGAACGTTGTTAGCATATTTTATGTGCATATAAGGTAAGAAAAACTGGAAATACTATAATTTTAAAATGATAAATATTTCATGAATATAATATATAATCGTTTATTCCATCATTATAACTAGTCTTGATAGATGGTAATGAAAAACAAAATATATCGATTCACAAGGCGGTTGCCTACCCTACACACGAACAAAATGTTCGTTTCCCATTTGATGAAATTTGAGATATATTTTGGTGATGATACTAACATAAGAAAATCTAGATATATTGAGGATAATATATTTATTATTTTCTTCATGGATGAATTATATCATAAGGATGTTAAAGAATAAATAAAATAGAAATACTTAATGGAAATGAAACCTCTTCTTCTGTAGATCACCTTTGAAGAACACCTTAACACCTATAAGGATGGTGTTCTTCCTAAAATAAGGATTTAAGAATATAGGGAGGAATTATATGAATAGGTTTTTGTTGATATTGGATAAACCAAAAGGCAATGCAAGTGGGAGTATTACAGAAGAGTGGGTACCTCTTTATAAGAGACAGGAGGGTCACATATGGAAACTCTTAAAATATTAAATTAATTTAAATTCAATTTCACAAAAAAATAGTCAAAAAATTATTTATTTCAAATATAAGATTATTTTGGTTCAAATAACCATCATAAAATTAAAATTATACAATTCTGTAATATTTTTTAATCCTTATCTCTTTGGTTTAACCATTATTTTTTCCTTTTTAATTGTAGTGTGATATCGTGTTATTTATTTTATTTTTTTAATGTAATTACCATAACATATAAAAAAACAAAAAAGTGTCCCTTATGAAATATTAGGAATTTTAATAACCATTTATTAATGTTATATTTTTAGTAATTTTATAACATTTAATAATCTATTTTAAATTTTAGGTTATGAATTATGTCAATTTTGACACTATTAATACATGACATTTAAAAAATAATAATAACAACTTGATTCATTCAAAATCATACAATAACCCACTCCTAAAATTTCATAGTCATCCATAAAATTATTTTATGGTATAAAATATTTAAAATTATATTTATTTTAATATTATTAATTTCATTTATTAGATTCTTCTTTTAATAAATATATTATTTTATCATCATTGAGTAATACTTTAATTTAACTATTTAAATCTCAAATTATAAATAAAATACCATGATAAGTTTAACATATTATATTTCTAATTTCTATTTATTGTTGAATATATCACTTATATAACCCCATATTAAAATTGTTCTAGTAATAAGAGCCATGTTTATGATATTTTTTCCTTTACATTAAATTAAATGTTATAAATGTTATAATCATGCACAATTGGATTCAAAAGTAAAAATTTGCATCCCAAGGGTTATTTTGGTCTTCAATAACACGTAAAATAATATTAGGACAAGTGTTATGGTAGTCTTATATTATTATAATATTATTTTACACTTTTTAACCTGATTTACCCTTTAACCATGGTAAATAAAAATAATTACCAAATATTGTATTCATAATGTCCAAAAATGAAAGGGACAAATTTACATAAGTTGGACCTTCGGATTCCAAATATGGAATCCATTTTTCCAAATTCCAAATACAAAATTGGTAGAAATTATTTATAAAACAAATCTTGTTGGCGATATAAGAAAACATGTTTTTCAAGTAAAATGTTCAAATGGTCTTATAGTTTATATATATATATTTCATTAAGACATTTATTCCAGTGACCAAATTCTTATTAAATGATAAAAAATTTATTTAATTTTACTTTAATTCCAAATAAATGGATAATCTTACTATATAAACAAATTAGATGATAAGGCAGTTTTGAATTAAAATGTAGTATGTTTCATTATTTATTAAAATATGAATTTTATGAAAACATTACCAAAATATCAAAAACAAATAAACTTTTGATGTCCCAATTACAAATAAGAAGTTTAGTTTTTAAAATAGTACTTATAACAGTGTCAAAAACGAAATTTAAACTGGGTTCTCAATCAAAATGGGGTAAAACTACATTTTTAGAAAAAAAAAACTCTTGTCTGTAAAATTAATTTTTTTCTTATACCATGTATAAAAGTACATAGAATGAATTTTAAACATTATATTGAATTAATATTTAATTAATATTATCCAAAAATTGTGATTTTATTTTTAAATAAAAAAAATTGTTTAGATTTAAATAGATTTCATATAAACACATCCTTTTTATTAAATTAGTTTTTATTTTTATTTCAAATTGCATTTCAATCCAATGAATAATTATATAAACATGTATAACCCATATTTTCATAATTAATTTAACACTGTTTATTCCCACCATTTTAATGGACAGGTGATAACTACTATAACAAAATAATAATATTATAGTATATTTTTATTTTTTGGTATCACTCAGTCTTGCGTGTAATGTAATATTTTATATAAACCCATTGTTGTGTGTCTGATACGCTTTTGGACATAATGCCCCAATTATGGAATAATTACTATCTATTTAATTAATATTAATAAATATGAAAATTATTTATTCTATAACATCCTAGGTTGTTGCATTCTTCCCCACTTTTATAAATTGTGTCATAAAATTTTTGAATTTTGGCTCGGTAATTAAGGTTTCACTTTTCAAAATTACTTCATTGAAATTACAAATTGTAAAATAGAAATAAAACCCCCACTTTAAAAGAAATAATGTAATGTAAAATGGTCTCATGAAATAACAAATAATAAGGTTCCATGTTGGAAAAAATGATATATAAAATAAAACTAACTGTGATTTTTTGATAGATATTGATAGAAAACATTATCAAAAAAAAGTTAAAAATCACAAATCTCTTAATTTGAGATGGGTTAAATGTTATTTGATTTTAGAGTAGGAAAATTAAATATAAAATGTTTTATTTATAATATCCTTTTATTAATTTTGAGGAATTAATTTACTACATAGAATAAGAAAATATATAAATATATTTACTTGACTTGTAGAGTTTTATACATTAATCCAATTCCACTAAAAACTCACCTTTTTCTCCAAATAACAAGTATTTACGATTAATTTTTCACACCTAAAGCAATATAATAAAATATTAGAGAGTTTTATAATCCAAAAAAAGTGAACAATCTATTTCCTATCTTTAGACATTAAAATACACAAATAGTTAATACAATGTAAGATAATTCCACCACAAAGAGTAATCCTTTATAAAAAGAAGGACTGCTTTTAATCTACAAAATTCAGCAGTAATATATGAAGTTCAACAAAGACCCTTCCAAAAATAATTTTCCTTAAAATTTCATCAACATAATCAATACTAATAATGAATCCCAAAACTCAGAATAATTTGATCCCATAATCTTCCAAGATAAATTTTAACATTTATCCCCTATTAACATCAACCACTTTTAATGTCTTATACAAAAAATTAATTAACCTAACCACATATTCTCCATGATAGGTAAATAATTCCCATAAAAACCATGAATCACCATATCTTCACAATTATTATCATATATTCTTCTAAAATATAGTTAAACCATCACTCTTCAATTAAAATACCATAGTATTCTATTTTCCTTAATCATTTAAAGTTCCCAAAAAATAGTGAATGGCTTATAAAATAATATTTATCACTAAATCGCTAAATAATTTTCCAATCCCATGGTTATCTATTTGATAAAATATTTGTCTCCCAAATCAACATATTCTTAATCCATAAAAGAATTTAACTAAAAATAATAATTAATACTAACTAGGGACATCACTTAGGCTAGTGGTATGTGAAAAATCCATGTATCACTTCGGTTGTGGGTTTGATTCTCATAGCCTTGTCTGACACGATGGGTTGTCACATGGTCTGCATGTTTTCATTATTCAAAAACTATATAATTATTATGAAATTAAAAAATTGAGTTAAAATATTCAACAATAACCATAAAATGTTTTGACCTCAATGTTTATTCTATACCTTTCATTTTTCATCTATAAACGTAATAACCCATAAGTACCTTAAAAATAAATGTCTCCAAAAATAATGTTAATCTCCTTGAAATTTCAAAACATAATCCTCAAAAGGGTTTCTATAAAATTAAACATAGGATCAAGATTAAACTTGTAAACCTAGGATGATATCCATATCTCATAATAATACATACTAATCTTCAAAGTTGTCTAAACCCTACTATGATACCTAATATAAGGACTTGACCTTAAACATAACTTATACTAGTGAGTTTTGATGAGAATTTATTTTATTTCATCTTGAAATATCTTTTAGGTATATAGTTTTAGAGAATTAGGAAAAACTCTTACATGCTATAATCATACATTAAAAGCAGACGCTTATACTTAGTATACATTTTTTCACCAAAGGAAACCCTTTAAAATAAAACATTTTTCTTTTTAAGACACAACATCAGTAATTTCATCGTGGCATCTCATTTTTCCTTGCCAATCTAAAGACATGTGAAAGACACTTTAAAACATGGGATTAGAACAAAAGCTCTGTAAGGGATACAAAAAAAGGAAAACTATTAGTCTTCAAAAAACATAAAAACCATGAATACATTATCATAAGTAACACTATTAATCTTTAAGAAGTAGTGAATAATAACCAATGAATATAATCTCATTATTTAACATTTTTATAATCAAAATATTATCAAAAATCCAATTGAATGAAACATATAACATATAATGGAAACTATGGACACAATCATAATTATATGGAATAACCATATGCTTTTCTTCCACACATATCACTATTTCAAATGGAATAGTCATATGCCCATCTTCCATACTCAATGCATAGGAGGTTATAAAATAACCACTCATCCTTGGTTAATCATAGAACCACCCATATTTGGGTTATCATGTAACCATCTGTATTTAGTTTATCATGTAACCACATGTCAAACGTCCAATTACCATTATATAATCATAAAATATAAAATATTTCAATTATCATCATTTCACTAAGAATATTTCATTTTCAATCACAATTATTTATTTCATTATATTGAAATATTCAATCCATTTCGAAAACCGTTTAAAACATTTAATAAAGAGACATTTTAATCATTGTTTCTAATACCAATTTGAACCTTTTAAAAGAAATTAAAATTTTCAGACATTCATGTGCATATAAATAAATCCATAAAACCCATTTTAAAAATATGTTCATGAATTTGAAGTTTTTAAAAGAAAAATTCTTTAAGGAATTAAGAAGGACGTTCTAGTTAAAGAGACCCTTGCCACTTGAGAAACACTCGAATGAAAATTATTAAGGAATAAAATGAATAAAAAATTTAAATATCATGAAAAAATAGTATTTAATGATATAATGTGTCAAAATGGTTGTATAAACAGCTTATAGAATAATAATGGTGCATAACATCAATATATGCCTCAATGAAAGGAGATTGAGACGAAGTCCCTTACCTTGAATCTAACTTATCTGGTTTGTTCGTTGTCTTCCTGAATAAAAAAATAAGTCAATTTCTACTTTCTTAAGAACCATTTTAAATTTTATTATTCCATTTATATCAATTTTTATCATGTTATAACAATTATATAATTATTTGAGTTCATGTCTGACGTTTTGTCGATATTCGGTTCTTGAGTAGAAAATGAACATGGTATGATGTAACTAGTCCATGTATTTATAACTCCATCATCTCCAGAATAGTATTAATGAAATAATAACCAATTTTATATATCAATTATACAATTAAATAAAACCATTTATTTATCTTATGAAAAATAAAAACTGTTATATTCATATAGATGGTAGGTTGTATGTACTCCGGAGTTACGTTTTCCATTTTTCATTGATCATTATGGAAATAAGTTTATTATTATTTTATATTTTCCAAAATGGCTATAAAATTATTAATATCACAATATTCTTTTAAATATACTTATGTATATTATACAAGTTATGTGGTGAATAAAAATAATTCACATCACATCGTGGAGGTGATAGTTATCACGTACGAACGAACGACGTTATAGTTTTTTATGTGCACAGAAGGTAATAAAATAATTGAAATATTATTAATTTTCAAATGATAAATATTACATTAATATCATATAAAAACATTTATTCCATTATAATAATCATTTTTCATATATGATCAATAAAAATAAACTATATCGGTTCGAGAGGCGGTAGTTTGTCGTACACACAAACGAAATGCTCATTTACCATTTGATGAAATTGGAGATGTATTTTGGTTTTGATACTAATATAATACAATCATAGTTTATTGAGGATATTGAATGTATTATATCATAATCTATGAAGTGTATTTTAAGGATGTTAGAGATGAAATAATATAGAAATACTTAAAGAAAATGATACCTCTTCTTTGGTTGATCACATTTGAAGAACACCTTAACACCTCTAAAAATGGTGTTCTGCCTTAACTAAAGGTATCATATTATTTTAAGCGATTATAGGATGATTTTTTGGTTGATAATTTCTGAAATAAAAGGATATGGAGTTGTAAGTATTATATAAGAGTAGGTTCCTTTTATAGAAGAGGGGGGAGGTGCCCATGCAAACCCTTAAAATATTAAATTAATATAAATTCCATTTCAGTTAAAATTAATCCTATAATGTTTTATTTTTAATATAAAAAGATTTTGGGACGAATCAACATCATCCTATTAAAATTAGACTTGTTTTTAATATTTTTTAATCCTTATCATTGGGGTTTAAACCTTATTTTACACTTTTTAATCCTACCTTTATATCATGTTATTTATACTTTTTGTGGTAATTTAATTACCATAACGCAACAATAAACCAAAAAAATGTCATTTAAGACATATTACAACTTATAATAACAATTTTCTTAAATATTAATATTTTTTTTAATTTTAGAACATTTATAAATTATTTGTTTTTAAGTTATGAATTATGTCAATTTTGATACTATTCATACTTGACTTTTTTTAAAATTCATAACAACCAGATTCCTTAAATAAATATACATTAAATCAATCCTAAAATGTAATAATAATCAATAAAATTCTTTTATGGCATAAAATATTTCAAATAACATTTATTTGAATATTATTAATATCTTTAATTTGATTCTTCCTTTAATAAATATATTATTGCATCACCATTATGTCATACTTTTAATTTAATTATTTAATTCATAAAATTTATAAATAAAATATCATGATGTGGGTAATATTTTTATATTTAAAATTACTATTTCTAGTCTAATATGTCACTTATATAACCCCATATTAAAGTTTTTTTTTAATAATAATCATGTTTAGGATAGTTTTGACTTTACATTAAATTAAATGATATAAATGTCATAATCACACCCATGTGGCTCCCAGACGCCAAATTTTCATCCCAAGGGTTGTATAGGTTGTCCATGCCTTATATCATAATATTACAACATGTGTTATGGTAGTTTAATATTATTATAATATTAAGTTAACCCTTATTTACCTGATTTGCCCTTTAACCGTGGTAAATAAAAATAATTATTAAAGTTACTATTCATAATGTCAAAAAATAAAGGGGAACTATTTACATAATTCAAAAATTCTTATTCATAATATGGAATTAGTTATTTCATATTCAAACCACAGATTTTTCAAAAATTAATTAAAAATTTAATATTTTTGGTGCGATAAGAAAAGAGGTTTTTTAAGTAAAACATTCAAAAGTTCACATAATGTTTATAATCAATTTCACTGAAAAATTGATTCCAATGAAAAAATTATTATTAAATGCTAAAAATATAATTTAATTTTACTTTTAAAATACATAAAGGAATAATATGACTATATAAATAAATTAGTCAAACATGCATTTTTAAATTAAAATAAAATATTTTTCACTATTCCTTAAAATATGAATTTTAACAGAAAAATACCAAAAATTCAACCACAGTAAAATTTGATGTCCCAATTAACAATAAGAAGATTATTTTTTCAATTAAAACTTCTAAAAGTGTCCAAAACTAAATTTAAAATCGGTTCTCCATCAAAAGGTGATAAGCTGCATTTTTAGAAAAATACGTCTTTTATCTGTAAAACTGAATCTATTCTTATATCATGTCTAGAAAATATATAGGATTAATTTGAAACATTATTATTAATTTATATTTCATTAATATAATCCAATAATACCTATTTGATAATATTATAAACACAATTACTCATATTTAAAACGTTTTTCAAGGAAACACATCCTTTATCTTCAATTAGTTTTTATTTTCATTTCCAATTAATTTTTAAACCAATGATTCAATATATAAACAGGTGTAGAAAATATTTTCATAATTCATTTAACACTATTCATTCCCTCCATTCTAACATCTATGTGATAACTACTATATTAAAATTATAATATTACAATATATTAGTTTTTTGTTATAAATTAGTCTTGCGTGAAACATAAGATTACTGAGAACCTCATTGTTGCATGTTAGATACACTTTTGAACAGAGCATCCCTTTTCTATAAAATTACTATCTATTTCTCAAATATTAATAAATATTAAAATGTGTTGTTCTATAATTACCTAGGATGTTACAACTAGGCCTCATCAATGATGCAATAATATAAATGAAAAATTCTCCATTTCTAGAGGGAATGTCCAAAACTAGATCATTCACCAATCAAACTTTCAGGTGCTATGAATAATCATCAAACTCTTTCATACAAATGAATTTAACTCCTTTTTTATTTAAATTATTCAGTATATTAGATAGATAATATAATTTTTTTAAAAACTAACAATAGTAACCCATTTATCTAAGAAAACTAGGAATATTTGTGAACTTTTTTAGGTCCTTTACATTCTTCAACAACATTAGGTTTATAAAGGTAATTAGTAATTCTATCTTTAGAAATAGTATTCCAAATGAATTAAATATATTGCAATGAAAATTAACACTTACTAAGTTTTTCATATAATGTTTTCTATTTTATGGATAGAAAAACAATTCTTCAGTTTTCCATGATCCTCGTGAATTTTCTAATATACTAATATATCATCCAATAAACACAAACCTAAAAATATATAAATAGTCATATAAAAATCTATATGTAATATCTATGAATATATATCTTACATTATAAAACCCAAAGGGAATATTTACAAACTCGTAATTCCTATATCTATTATAACATGATGTCTTTAGAATATCTTCCTCCATCACCTTCAACTGATGGAACCCTAAAATAAGATCAATCTTTGAAAAATTCAATTCTCCTTTGATCTTATCAATAAAATAATCAATTTGAAAAAATGATACTTTTTATTAATAGTGATGTTATTCAAGTATCTATAATCAACGGAAAGTGTCATGGAACCATATTTCTTTTTAAAAAATAAAAATGGGGCACCCTATGGAGAATTAATAAGATGATTAAAACCTTTATCTATAAATTTTTTCAAATCCTTTTTAAGTTAAAAATTTAAATATAATATATTAAAAAAAGAGTTTTGAAATTGGCCTAATATTAGGAACTAATTCCATGATAAACTCAACCTTATAATCAAGAATAACACAAAGAAATTCATTAGAGAAAACATTTATATATTCAATTACATATGGCACATCACTAATTTGAAAATTTTATTCTTTTCAATTACATTATCATGGTATCATTTAATATGATATCTAACCAATTTTTCATCTTATTTATATGTTATTAATGGTCTGATATCATTGAATATAAATTTCTTATCTATATAATCCAGATTATAATTATAAAATAAAATCCAATAAAAATAAAGATTATTATCAAACTCCACTATGGTTTTTCAAACAATACATTAAGGAAAGGTAATCTGACTGATAATAATATGAAGATTCCTAAAATTCATGGTTTCTTTAATATTATGACCTGGAGTTTCACCAAAATTTCAATTATCTTTTTATGACGTGATATTCCCATTTTTTTCACAAATTTATTATTAATGGATGAATGTCACGATCGATAGTCAAATAAGACAACAAAATAATGTTAATACATAAGTAATGTACTTATCACCACTTTATTAGATGGCCCAATATCCACCATAGTGGTATAATATGACTTTTTCACACCTTTATCTTTTTATCTTAATGATTTCGACCCTTAGCAACTAACCTTAAACACAAGTTATCATAATACCCCAACTCGTTGTAATTAAAACATCTCACCATTTTTTAGGTTTCTATTACAATAATCTTGGATTGTTCATGACTCTTTTCTTTCTAGTCAAGAACCATATTACAATACATAGAAAACCAATATCACCTACTAGATACTATCAACAATTAATTGAATTTTTTTACCACATATGTAAATTTTTGGGTTCCTACCTCAAGATGTCCTATTCAAACACTTCTCCATTTCTTTCCATCTTGTCCACTTATAACTCTTGTCATCTCGAGGAACATAAGTGTCAGAATACTCCATCTCAACATTCTTAGCATAATGAATAACTTTATCATAACTGTTAAATTCCCATAAGGACAATGCTCTTCAAAAACTGGGTTTCAATCCTGATTAAAATCTATGAATTTTGTTATAAAGGTACTAAATAATATTCTATGAGTTCTAAGGAAATATAGTAAAAATTTCTTCATACATGACTATAAAATTTTTATTTTTTCCTCAATTCAATTAATTGTTTCTCAATTATGATTCAAAAAAATATAAGGAAATATTTATCAAGGAAAATATTTTTTAATGTTTTTTATTTATAGATTCAAGCTCTACTCACTTTGGTATTCTTAACAAAAAGGTACCATCGATCTGTTTCACATTAAAAAAAATAAATTGAAGGAGTTATATGTTGACATTTTAAACATCCTGTTACTTTTAATATCTTTTACATGGAATTGATTTGACCATAAACTATCAATTTTTCTAAAGTTCCAATGAATGTTAGAGGGTTTTGTTCAATGAAATTTTCAACTATTCACATATTTTTCTATAGAATATATGCTTTCTAATGAACATAGATTACACAAACATTTATATCCCGCATAAACTGGTCCATAACTCCAAAACATAGCCCAGTTTTAATTCCAACCATTCTATGTAGCTAATTTGGAAGTATATGTTCCTCTTAATACCATTAAACATCAGTATCGCTATTTCATCTACTGAAAATTGTTCTAAACAAACATAGATTTTATGATGCAACAAGGTAATCATCCAATTCTATATCACTTCAACATAACCAAAAAATAGTATCTTTTAAGGGTATTATATTCACATTATTCTTACCTTGAAATTTATATAAACCTATTTCATGATACGATCCTTAATCATTAAATAAGCATGTGTCTTTAGATTGGAACTTATTTTCCTTAATTCCCAAATAACTTATAGGTTTTGAGTTTACAGAATTATGTCATAACACTTACATAAAGAACCCATATATGAAAAAGTGAACACTTTATCTCAGTATTCAATTTTCCACAATATAACGAAAAAAAATTGAAACATTTTTTTATGAATAATATTCTAGAAATTTAACATGACTTCTTCTTTTTTCTTAATTGTAAACATTGGGAAAAATATTTAAGGACATGGGATTAGTGTAAAAATTTATGTAGTAGACATAAAATAAATAAATCTATTAGTCTATTTAAAACATGAAAACCCATAAAATATTTACCTTTATCATAATGTTCTTTGAGTGTATGAAATAAATCATATTTGTAAAAAAATAACTTTTTATCAAAGGAAATATTTTAACCCCATTGATTGAAAATAATAACCCTTATAGGAAACATAGAGAATCATATTTATAACCTATGTTCAATTATGTCATAAAAATTTAGAACCTAGTTAAATCCCTATAAGGACCCACCATGGTTAACTCCCTACTTCTTATCTTTAAATACAAGGAATATTTCCCAATGCATTGTAGAGCTATTTCAGGCTCACCCATTCATATAATTTGTCTTGGGATCACCCATTCATATAAGTTGTATCGGGATCATCCATTAAAATTGTCTTTATCAGGAAAACTTATTCATCATCCATAATTATCAAGTAGAATATCAAGAATAAAACCTCTTATTCTTCCACCTTTTCTTCATAAAATTCATAAAAACCTTTTTTAACGTGTATTAAATATACTTTGGGATATTACAACACTCTTTCATTTTAAAACACAATTATTAAAAATAAAATTCACTGATAAATGGGAAGAATGACTTTTCTTTGAAGAATACATGGAAGCCTATACTGGAATCAAATAACCAAATATAATAGTTTCAATAAAGGGAAATGTTTTTGACACTGTATATGTTAAAATAGAACATTCCTTTTCCATTTTGTAATGAAAGACTAAAAGTTCCATATAAAATACATAAAAATATACCTTATATAAACTATTGAAAGAAAGTTAAAATATTTATATTACATTCTTAAAATTCATTTTTACCCATATAAATACATCTATGAAATTTTTTTATGAATATTGACAAGGGATATAAATATTTATAAAATAAATCATTAAAACATTTCAAATGAGGTTTTAAATTATTATGTCCCTTGCCTAGAGCATAAATCATAGTGTACATTCTTTAATATACTAATTAATAATATTATAATTATTATTTACCAACTTAAGATAATTTTACAACTTTATTATTTCCTTTATTTTATTTATTACCTTTTAATATTTAGTTACTTAATCAATTAAGTTCGAATTGAACATTATGATGATAGTTTTCTCATATATATGAAATTACCTTGGAAATTTTACAATACTCAAAGAATTAAATATATTCTCATATAAATAATATTAATCATGAAATAATTTTGATTTTTATTTAAAAACTACACCTTAAAACACATCCCTGAAATATGGTTATGAAAAATGAGCTATGTTACAATTAAGGAGATTGTAGATCATACGTACGCCTCAGTAACATTTCCATTTTTCAATGATCATGATGGAAAGAAGGAAATTATTATTTTATCTTTTTGGAATTATTATTTTGTAATAAATATCATATTACCTCTTCAAATAAAATTATATATATCTTCTATATGATTTGGTGATTGGAAAAAAATCACATCACGTCATGGAGGTGATAGTCAACTTGTAAGTACAAATGACATTATCATTTTTCAATGGATGGAAAGTTAAGAAATAATATAATTTATTATAATTATAAAATGATAACGATTTCATGAATACCCTATATATACATTAAATTCATAATTATAACCCTCTGTGATAGGTGGTGTTGGAAAATGAATTACAGTGGTTCATGAGGTGGTAGTCCATTGTACACACTAATGACAGTTTTATTTCCCTTCTGTTGGAAGAGGATATATATATATATAAATTAGTAACAGATTATTATTTTCTATGTACTTGGTTTGTTACATTATAATGTTTTAATAATATTTTAATGTGGTATAAGAAAACAATGAAAATTCTTGGTTAGGAACTATATCACTTCTTCGGACAACCTCTTTTGGTTTATGACTAAATCCTTCCAAGGTTAGTTTTATGATTAAAATACGGCCACTAAGAAGTGAGGATTAATATTATTGATTAATTTTTTTATGGATTATCTAAACTTCTATTTTCAAATTTTGTTAGGAAGAGAAGAGATGAGGTTCATTTTATAAGTGACGGGAGGGGCACTCTTGGAAAGTCTTCATGTTTTGAATTAATATAATTTAATTTTCATGTAAAAAAGGAAAAAAACTAATATATTATATATATATGATTATTATGGGTAAACATAATCTCATATAATAGTATTTGTACATGTTTACATGATATTTAACTCTTATATATTTGTTTTCACCCTCGTTAACCCTTTTGACAATTATTTTGGTATCAACGTTTTTCACTATTTAGGGGTCACTAAAGTTATTATAAAAGAATGAGTGTCCAATAAATGTACCATTGTTGATATTTTCACCCATATAACATTAATTTTATAAAATATAGTATTTTATTAATTTTTTATTATTTATTAAAATATTTTTTAATAAAAAATATCATCAATGCAATTTTTGGAAATATTAATTTAATTTTACAATGAAAACAAAGTAATTATAATATCATAAATTCACACATAAATAATATTAGATTTTTTTCAATAAAATATTTGAGACACTATAAATCACTAAAAAATATTACTTTTAGTGATTTTAAAATCATATATATTATATTTATATTACTTTAACTGGCATTCTATCAGTATTGCATAAGCATTTAAAAAAATTATATCATCACTAAAAATTAAAAATAAAGTACCATGATTAAAAAAATTATCTTTAAAATATCCATTAATAACCAAACAACTTATTTTTATCCCTATGAATGAAAATTATATAAATTAAAACAATGAGAGTGACATTTAGTTTTTATTCATTATTTAAAATTATATTAATCCCATTATCAATGAAAAGTGGAAATAAGTTGAAACATTTTTTAGCCTTTGATGTTAATTATCTACTAAAACTATAAAATAAAATAAATACAAGTTTTATGGAGATATTTAGGCCTTATCACATTATTTTTAACCTTAATTACCTAATTTAACATGATCGTGGTGAAAAATATTCACTCTGATTACTATTGAAAATAAAAACAATTAGCACGGGCCTATTTAGCAAATTTAAACCTAATGTTTACATATATATGAATCCATTATTCAATATAAAATTCCTTGAATTTTCAGAATTTAATTTAAAATTAATCCCACAAAACACAATGAATTTTTTTTTGAGTCGAATTCCATTTAATTATTAAAAGAAATAATACCTGATTCACGTTTGAAATACATTTCAGAGGCCAAAATTTGATTATTTATAATCATAATAAATAAATAATATTTTAAAAATAATCCAAAATTTAATTTTAATTTAAAAATACATGAAAATAAAATTATTTTCCAATTAAAATAAGTTTTTTTTCTCTATTCATTGAAAAATAAATATTTTTAAAAAATTATTAAATATTTATCCCTATGATAATTTTGATATTTTGGTTTCAAAAATTAAATTATTTTTTAAATTTAAATTTAAATTTTTTAAAATAAATAATCCTAATAAAACCATATAATATATGTAACCAAATATATTATGAATAAAACTATTTCGTTTTTGACTGAAAAATTACATAATATTCTTATAGTGTATATGTATTTATAAAATATAATTATTTAATATTAATAAAGTATGAAAATTATTTATTCCTTAATTGGATTTATCTCATATGAAAGGAATGGGGTCATTTATGCTCTAAGGCACAAGCTTACCATGTTCCAAAGACTTCTATATGGAACAAACTCTCACGTAGCGGAAAAGTTTTATATAATGAATAGGATACTATGAGAAGTTTAATGTCATGTGGGATGGAATTTCATGTCACAGATTAATGTCATGTTCTTGGGATTATGACCATATAGATTAACATCATATGGTAAGGATGTTGTCTTTTAGTTTCACGTCGTGCATCTTTGACGTGTGGTTAATTTCATATGGGTTCGATCCATATGTGAAGTTTGAGGCACATACCTCTATGTTGAGTAAGAGAAACCCAACGTAAATTTGTTAAGGTTAAACCATTAAGACGTAGTGAGGGAATTTTGAACTATGAAGTGAACATGGGGAAACATATCCCTTTCATACCTTTATTTGGGTCTATAGTATAAAATCTAGATGTCACTACATATCCTAAAATAACGAAAATCAATCCATGTGTTTTTTATTAAAGGGAAATTCCTCATACTGATCAAGCTCACATACGAGGAGAGAGAATTTATTGTTTTGGTCCATATCCAAACCATTTAAAATCTTGTTGTATGGGCATAGGGTTTGTTCAGTTTAAATAATTATTGTTAAGAAATAAAGGTCTTGAATGAAACCTATGGTTGGTTCTAGTATGGGTGTTCCTAGACATCATTAAATATTGAAAATTTCCTGAATAAATTCATTTATAGTTCTTAAAATGATTTTGCCTCCACATTTATTAGGTTCAAATATTGGTGGAATTCTTTGTTGATGGAAGGCATGGTCAGGCCATGTTTGGGATCCAAGTGTCACTGCATATTTTATGAAGATGGGAATGAATCCATAAATATTTCTTAAATAGAGACCCTGCATAGATCTAGATTATATGCAAGGAGGGGGCATTTTGGTCATTTGAAGAGGGAACCTTAACATATTTTGCATATGGGTCGCCCATATAAATTTATTTATCACATAGGTAAGGGGAATTTATAAGTTCTATACTTATATGGGGGTCGACTATTCAACCCTATCACATATTTATGGATAGGGTCATATTCCACATTTTTTAACATGTATCTAGCTCTTGTGTAGGTAATTAATCTCATCATATTCCTCACTCTAAACAGTTTAGATTCCTACTAGATTGAACAACCACTATGATGTTTAAAATTATGTGACCAGGATGTCAATTATATGGTTCTTCAATTGTTTTTTATAAGAGGTGGGTGTTGTGGAGTTTAAAATACTTCTAATAGGATTTAGATGTTGTTCATTTTAATTTATTTCTATCATGACTTGGGTTCTGTTCTGTTTAAAGTCTTCTTCCTAGAACATGGGTATTGTGTAGTTCAATGTCTGCCTTCCAGGAATTCGGTGCTCGTGCAGGGTTTATTCAATGTATTTCCTGAGAAACCATTCATTAGTATGGGGAATGATGGGGTCCATGACTATCATATAAAATTATTAATTTACATTGGAATATCAATTCTTTATAATATAAGGTCTTTCTTATTTGGGTTCTAGGTTTAATTGATTCTTCTATAGTATCATCAAGTTACTAAGAACCAATACCAATTCTTCTGGTATGAAGAAGAAAAGGTGGTTCTTCTTGTTGAAGGATCATGTAATCAGATTATGATCGAATTATCTGTTTTGAAATGCATTCAACCTCTTCTCATTGGTTTTTTCAATCTCATCATGTCAGTTATGTAATTGTTCATCTTCTAGGAGTTAACCATAAGCAGAGATTCAGAGTGATGGTAGATGGACATCGATGGGAAGCACTGCCTCATTTCCAAAGACAATTGAATATGTGGTCTCTTGTGTGATAGTGTGTATTGTGGTTTTATAGGCCCATAAAGAATTAAAGAGTTTTTTGGAAAAGTTTTATTTGTATTTTTGAACCATTTTCTAAAGTATATTTTTTATAGTCTTATTAAAAGTCTCTATCTAACCATAATCCACTGTAAGATAGAAAGTCAAATGTTTGGACATAATGTTATACTTCTAATACATCCTTTTCATTTTTTAAGAATAGAAGTTGTTTTGATTTATATCAATACAGTATTAGAGGTACCAAATGTGATTATTATATTAGACTAGACGAAGTTCATAATGATCTTTATCCTTAATTTCTTGAGGGATTCAATCATAGATAATTTTTTAGTAGATTTCGGTACTAGTATGAATGTACCTCAACTACGTGGTTCTATCAATGGAATATGGCCCAAAAAAATCCATATCCCATATATAAAATGGAAAGGATTATTAGGTAGTATTAAAAAACTCTAAGGGTGATAGATTATGTTTTCAATTATTTGATAGGGTTGAAACTTCTTTGTGAATTCAATACAGTCATGTCTCATTCTTCGCCGAAAATAACCATGCCTCATAATTTTGCATGAGATCATGGTTCATAACTTATGAGCACTACAAGATCTAGCCTGGAACTCCTATATTATAGAGATGGTCACTACCTCTATGTTGAGTTTATGGTGGACTCCATCAAATACCCATTTATAGAGGAATTTATATAAATTCATCCCTTCACAAAGGGTGAATTTTACTATCTAACATCCGATTTTTTTCCTTTTTGTAACAATTTGAAGTGAGTGTCCTATTTTAGAGGTAGTAAATTATGGGAATCATCTATAAAATGATGGATATCTGATCATTTTTTCTCAAAGAAATTATGATTTGATTTATCTCCTCCATGTTATATAAAAAACCTAGAGAAGCCATCCTCCAGTGTGTGATGTGGAAGATTATTTAATCCTTGTAAAGATCATCCAAATATGTATATTTGTTATTAAACACATCAAAATCCTAAATTTTTGAATGAAGGACATGATTAAACAATGGTTCAAAGGTTAATTGTTTTCCTTATTTCCAAAACACAGCTGATGATTTTGGGGTTATTCTTCATACTTGATTGTATATTCATTGTGGGAATGTTTAATCACGAGATTTTAGTTTTTTTACATTCATATAGGCTTCCTATAGCTATATGGATAGCTTTAGTCCAACAATATTAGATTGATATCCCACCTTGTTGTTAGTGTAGCATTCAAATAACAAGGAGTAGAGAATAAATGACTTGGTTAGGGAAACAAATAAAATTCCTAGACTAACCTAGTTGAACTTTAGTCTTTCCTTTATTGTCCCAGTCATTCTTTTAGAGGATCCATCTAAATAAAACACCCATGTTTATGGAGTTTCATGGTAATAGAATAGATCTTTTTCTGTAAGATTAGTGTTTACTAGCGTGATTTCTATTATAGGATGTGTTATGAGGAAATTTGTTAGCACCTACCCATTAATTGACTTCTATAATATGAATTTGAAATTTATTAATTGAAGGATGACTTTCCATAAGGCCCATTATAATCCAACAGAGGGAAGAAAATAATATACTATAAATTTATCAATTTGAGAGACTAAGAAAAACTCATGGTGATGCCAGAAGTGTCTCTATTTTTTATAGAAAAAATGATTACAATGTAGTTTTTCATTATATAATAATTTCAGATCTTAGTATCTATCATTTTTCATTTGAGATTGTAGAGACTATTTTTTCCCTATATCATACTATTACATGAGAATGTCACTGAGTGATCACTCCCTAACAACCACATATAGAATAAGTGGATCCCCTTCTATTGGTGGTATGAAGAATCATTGGTGTAGTATATATTTTTTAAGGTTCTCAAGTTATTCTATGATATATTCCTTCCATTTATATTCATCTACCTTCTTCATTAACTTTGTGAATAGGGTATTTTTTCCAATTTAACTTTGAAACGAATTATATAAGAAAAGGTTCCATAAATCCCAATCAACTATTTAACTTTGGAGGAGGTGACATTATATAGATAAAACTGATCTTCTCTTGGACAACCTCGATGATGTAATGGAATATCAAAAATACAAGTAATTTCCCTAATGTTACTCTAAAAGAACACTTTAGAGTGTTCATCTTCATGTTGTCCTACTCAACATTCCAAATATTGTTTGATGGTCAGCAAGATGGTCACCACACTTTTGAGACTTAACCACCATGTGTTTAACATAGTACTTCATTATTCTTCCAAAAAATGTTTTCAAGATTTGATGACTCACAAACTAGTAAGTGTAGCTGGTATTCTTAAACTCAATGGGAATGACATGGTAGATGAATATCCCTTATGGTGATTTGAAAGTAGTGACTTACTCATCTATGAGTTCTGTCTTGATCTGATTATTCCATGAGTACCCATCCATAAATAAAATGGATTGGAAGCCTAAATATTTATTTATTAGGAGTCTCTTGATCATAACTAGGAAACCATCCTTCAGACAGTGTCGGTTAACATCTCAAAAATTGATGTAGGGAATAATATACTTATACCATTTTAATAGGGTCCATGTTGGTTTCCCATTTCAATTATTTCACTTCTTGGATGAAGATTTATTTTATTGTAATTCCATATTCAGATTCCATCTTGGTAGTATGAGAGGGGTACATTCTCCAAGATAGTTGTTTGAAACCTGAATGGTCATCTGGAAGGCTGAGGTGGTAGGTATCCACATCAAGATCCAATCCTAGTATCTCTTTATAGTACTATGTGAACACATAATAGTGTTGCTTCAGGAATGATGTGTACATATCCATCCCTTCCCGAGGTATGGAAGAACTAATCAATTTGGGTGTGGGTCCTCTTATGATCCAATATTCACCTACCTGGGCTTATTGATAGTAGTGTGGTTTCATTCCTTAAATGGTGGATGGGAATCCCTAGGTTCATCCTCTTACTTTTCCATTTTAGCTTTGACAAAATTAAACTCATGGTTAGTATATGATATGGTATCATATATATCACTAACATGTTATGAGAGGCTACTAATGGGCACTAGGATTTCTAAGGCATGGTCATAAAAAGTAGTAAAATTTTAGATATTATTTCTTTCCTCTATGATATTATTGGGGGGAAAGATGCATGAATATCCCATATTGTATAAGTAGTCATGGGTGAATTTTAAATTATTTCTAATGGCATAGAATAAAATTAGATCCAAACAAATAACTGATATTACTATATTTGTATGGTCCTACTTCAGTTGGAATGACCATTATAGCATGGGAAAGCTCTAGTGGAGTTTTAGGTTTATGGTGGCCTTCTGTAAATGTATGTTCCACCTTGACCTATTTTATAGGTAGCACATAGTCATTGTTGAGAAAGCTTCAGGGTATTATAGGAGTGGTTTCCAATACATTGGGAGTAGAAACCTACATTCCTCCCTCCATCATCTATATCATTCCTTCCCTATTATAGAAAACTACCATGGAATACTTGTATTCACAAGATTTAAAAGGGTCATTATCAGTGCACAACATGATAACTTTTCAATCAATGGGGCATTTCAATCATTAATGGAATCTTAATGGTACAATAGACTAACTAAGAAAACAAGGTCTCCCTAGTAGGAAATTATATTTCATTTCTTTTTGGAATACCCTAAACATGGTATTAGACACTGAAGCACCAAATTGGGATTTCAGATTGATCTTTCCATGGGGATTCTACTCGCTCCTACCATAACCCTGAATGGTCAGCTTCATGGGAGATAAATCATCCTTTTTTATCTCAAAAATTGGATGGTCTATAATGAGATATAATTAATATCATAGTCCTTATCAACAAAATCCAACAAATTTTGAACATTTTAGATCCTTACTGAAACATACATGGGTCTGATTTTTCCGAGAATAAATTCTTCCAAAACATATAATATAAATGATATGGTGGAATGACATTATATAGTATCATTTTATTCATGATAAACCTTACCTTCAATGAATTCAGTCTAAAATTCATGGATACTTTGGTGGGCCATAACAATAAACTGTTGGAGATATTTTGAAATATGGAGAGCATCTAAGATCATGAGCTTTCCCAGCACAATCGTTATCTATTTCAGGATTCCATACTTTTTCAACAAAAGTATATTCTTACCAATATGGGGTTTCTTTGTGGAATTCTTTTTAAGGGTTTATGTTCATGAGGTTGACTGATTTGGTACTTTAAATAAAAGTTAAGCACACTTATATTATTAACGGAATGGTTTGAGCTCATCTACCCACTTTTCTAGGATGATCGAAAAGTTGCACACCTATAAGTTGGTTGTTCAAAATAACTAGGTTTGTATGAATATTAGAGGCCTCTAGGGTGCCTCTCTATTCTATTTGGGCTCGCAGAAGTTATTTCCCATGGGAATCAACTATATATATTGTTTCATGAGGATGTGGTTATGATATTATGCTCAACCATGGAAACATCTTCCCTTACTCCCTCAGCTTCTCAAGCCTCAGCCTCTAACTCCCTAGTTAGGAATGAGGAACTCATGATAATATTTAAATTCATCATTATATAAGGTGTTTTCATAGTGGATGATGTTAAAAGGGGAGAATAATATCTCTTAAAAAATAATCACTTAAGTATTTTATTAACATGAAGGGGGACTTGAGAATAAATGAGGTCTAATGTGAGGAATAATAACTATTCATCCAATGAGGATTCTAGTTAGAGAAGAAATTATCATGCTATATATTATGTGGTAAATAAATATTCAGGATTCAGTGCCTGTATGGGAGACATATGGGACTCTTCTTCTTGTTTTCTATCATGATTCTGAATATTATTTCTTCCATCATGTGATTTTGGAAGTGTCTCCTTGGATGAAGTGTGAGGTGTTGAAGACATGGTTTGTTGAAAAAATTGTTCTTTGAGAATGTTATGATAATGATCATCTATCTTTTTAGTCATCCAATTTTCTAAATTTTGTTCATTCCATGAAAAAAATTCTTACGAGTCACCTTCTTATTCTGATGGGGTGGTGGACACATGGGCCATCAACATTAGGGATTTCCCCAGTATCGTATATCTAGAATTGATCATACCTTGTAGGATACCATTATAGATGAATTAGTCTTATATAATGTGTCCCAACCTCTGATAAAAAGAGTTTTATTCTAGACATTCATTGAGGTCAACCTTTCCGAGTTTCTTAAACTCAGTCAGGTTAAGTATATTTTTTTCCATGGCTATGACGAAGTAACCAGGAACCTAGTCATTTCAAAATTAGTAATATTTTTTAATTCAAATAAAAAAATTATAGACAACCATGATGTCTTTTTTCATCCATTTTGGGTGGTATTTCTATTACCTCCACACACCAAAAGGTGTTAGGAAATGATGGGAGTGTTTGAGTACTCTTTGATGCACTAGCTCTTGTTTGAGTGTGACAATGGTGGTTTCTTATTTACCCAACATTTTCCATTGTCTCAAGGGTGTGGGGTTAGATAATTCCTTTTTTCAGAAAATTACATCCTCTAAAAATGGGGATCATGCCTAGAAACTCTCATAACTCGTTCAGATATTTTAATTGTATTAATGGTGTCTGTAGTTCATCGTGGAGATTTTTTATACAGAATTCCAACAACTGCTTCAATGGGAGAGGGATACTAGGTGAGTATATCTGGATCCTCCATATGGAAATAAAGTAAGATTCCCATTAATGTTTATTCTATATTCAATTCTTGAGGTCAGTGATCATCATCTTCTATATCATGGACCTAAATTGATAGAGGATTTGACGATGAAAGTTTTCCAAGGATATAATGGACCCTACTGTGAGACTATTATACTAAAAAAATCTATTCCCACCATTGTCATCATAAATAAACTTAGTATTACTAACTCTTATTGGTCTTTAGGTCCCATCAAGAGGCAACATATAGACACAATGTGTGAGAGATACTACTATAGATCTCCCATGTCATTGAAGGTTATGAAAATCAGGTTCTCAACCCTAGGAAATGGTATAGTTACATCCACCTATTCAAGATATGGATTCCTCTTATAATTTATGGTGGTGTGTCACCCTTACATGTATTTCATTTGAGTGGTATGAGACTTGATGGTGTTGAATAATTGAAGAGGTGTCGTTATTTTTACTACCTCCTAAGTACAGGAAGTGGATGATGCTAAATTTAGTGGCCATGTAATCATGAGATACCAATTTCAATTAAATGATGTGATGAGATCAATATGATATGGTGGGTGTATTTTCCACTATAAAAGAGGAAAATATGGGTCTTCCTCAATTAATATGTTCATATTGACTGGATTTCTAGATCTAGATCCACTCTGATGCTCAGATTGCACCCTTTCATGAAAATAACCTCTCGCCTAATGGGTGGGAGGGAGGCATTTTATTCCACTATGATATGATTATTTGTGGGAATATTTCCACTGATTAGCTCCAACTTGATCCATCTAATGTTGTATATCTCAAGCTCATACTATGAAAACTTATCCTCCATTGAAGTTAATTCGACCTTTTATTGTAGAGTGTAGGATATATCCACGAACTTTCCTTTTCTCCCTAGTGTATTGATGTTGAGGGAGGTAGAAACTCGTCATTTTGAGATTCTATGTGCTGGTTCCCTCTCAGAATCCATGTGTGTGTGGCCTCAGTGTATGAATTAGTGAAACCTCTCTATCTTGGTGTTATTTCTACATTATGTGCCTTATCACTCATGTCTTGACCCATATTATCTATGGGATTAACGGTGATGATATTTACCAAGGTATATATATAGGTTGGAATCATCCCATAATTATCTAAGTAAGAGAGTGCACCTTCACCATGAGATTCATACTCATGAGATTAATTGTGTTCTATCCTCCACCCATTTCCCTCACTACGATGGTTTTTCTTGTGACCATTTTAAGTATTGGTCTTTTTAATTGGTTGTTAACCTGGTTTTAGACATTTTATAATATCCTTAAGGAAGTCCCCAACCATGTTTACCAAGAAATCCCCAGATTATAGGGGTGTATTTCATGGTGGGAGGAATAGTTGGGGTCTGATTTATTGGTAGACACTTCCTAATCTGGATAACACCAAACTCCAGAGAGGAGAAGTTAATAACCACCCTAACCATGTTGGATGTGGTTGATATAGGGATACCACTGATACTTTCAAAACCTTATGAGGGATTGATGACTTTCAGGGTGGTGGTTGAGTTAAACATTTCCCCATCCCGACATGTTTATTTCGAATTGAAGTCACTATCAACACTTTCTAGACCCATATCGGATTTTATGGTGCTTGGGGTGGAGGATTTAGTAAAAATTACCTCATCCAAGTGAGCTAGGTTTTCTCCTAGATGATTGTCTTGGTGGATTCCAATGATATCTTATTTAATCGATTCCGTTTAACTCATTAATGAGCTAGATGTAGTGATTACATGCAATGAGAGCTAATCACCATTGAGAGATATTGAGAAACATAAGAATTTGGATTTATCATCTCAGGAACATTTTGTTTCTTTTGACATGTCTACCTAAGGAAGAAGTCAGTATCCCTTTCTTTGTGCTCATGATATTTTCATACCTTTGAGATAAGAATATTTTGTTAGATTGACCAATTAAAATACACATTTAATGGTCTTTTTATCTCGCATATTACAATGAAATTGTAGAGTGTCATGTTTGGGGAACTCTAATGTCTTGGGGATCTAGTGAATGTCAATGCTTCATACTCTTCCCATCCTCATATTCATACATCTGATGAGGATTTATCAATCATTTTCCAAAGGGATATGAAGCTATGAAGTAAATAATGTTATAGGATCTTGAGACTCCTTTCTGATCTTGGGTCTCGAGCAACAAAGAAAGTAGCAATGTTTATCTGGCTATAAAGCATGATCACAACCTGAAGATGATAATCATTTCCCTAAAAGGGCATGTTCATAGCTATTAGTCATTGAAATATTTCCGATAACTCTTGGTGTAATTAAAAAATTCAGTCCTCATTTATCTCATCTACAATTTCATAGTTGGAAGTGGTGATGGATAGAATATATTTGGGTTGTTATTCTCATCCAACTCTTTTTTCATGTCCATGCCAACTTATTCCTTTTAAGAGGCATATTCTTCTACCTGGTTAGACGAAATGTGTCACTTTTCTTTAGAAAATCACCCATGTATTTTAGAATTGAAGTATGGTCGTCATTTATAAATTTTTCCTGCTAACCGGTGTAAGGAATTTCTGGAAATTGATAGAGAACTATAGAAAATAAACCCTAATTCATTGAGAGAATCACTATATATTGGTTCCCCAAAAGGGGTACTATTTCATTTATTAAGTAACATATTGACATGGAGAGTTTTTACATAGATAACATCAGCGGTGGGATCCCAATAATTGATCTCTATGTTACTTTGAGGAGTACTATCATGGTAGATATTTCATTATGATTTTGATGAAAGTCATACAATCCTTGAGATTCTTTAGATATACACAATTTGGCCTCAAGAATTAGGGAATTGGGAAGGGTGGGAATATAACCAATATAATACATTTATTTTAGAATACTCATATATTCAGTTTATGGTTGAACAGAAATATGATCATGTTGTGTAATATTCACCAAAATATGCCAATAGAAGTCTTCTACTATTCAACTACTCAGAAGGTTTTGGTTCATAGTAGAAATATTCACTATTTTTATAAATAGAATGAATCTACCTTGGGGTGGATGTTGAAATATGGTAGTTAATGTTGGTTAATGTGGGAATATGGGCCCAATAAATATGATCATTCCCCATAGGGTATGTCAATGGACCTCGAGAATGAGAGAAATGATATAATTATCCGCTTTTATAGATTTTAAATTATACCGTTGTAGTTGTCCATCAGTTGGAGTATGAATATATTCCTAGCTCTAGTAAGATGAAAAAATATGTCAAGTATCTTCTCTGATAAGGATATAATCATTCCTTATGGTGGATTCTAAAATATGTTGATATAACTTAGCTAGAGAACTAATATGTTCCCATTCTTAGCTTTACATTATAATAGAAAATATTACGTATTCAATAAGAATATGTGCTGATCCTAAGGTGATTTCCAAACTAGGTTGATAAACCCCATTCAGAACTAGGATATGATTCTACCTTAGTTTTACATTAGAATATTTCATCATCTTATTTTACAGTAATGTGGACGTATTATGATATCAATGCTGAACTGGGTTGATGAACCCCCATCAGAATAGGGATATGATCCCTTTCCTTTGTCTTGTCCTTTAGTAGAATATGTCATCAAACAACTCAGAAGTATGTAATAAAAAAAATTCAGTGAAGTAGCTATCTGGTCATGTTGTACATACTAAAATGCTACTCTAGTAGTGGGATCATGAGTATGTGTCTGTCCCTATATCATTTCTAGAATATTCAAGTGAAGCTCCTCTATTTCTTCTATAATATACTATAGTTCTAGAATGGTATGTGTTGTTATATATCCCTGTACATTTTCAGACTCCAATAGATGATATAAGTCCTATTCAATCTAAGTGGAGATGTATTCCAACTCATATCCTCTATTTTCCCTTATGATATTCCAATAGGATTCTTGTGTGGGGATGGAAATATTTGTATTCCCCCTACTATATATAGGGATGTTTTTTATGACATAGTATGTGTGAGCAGCATTGTGAGATCTCTCACTAGTTTCCACTAGAATATGTGGAATTTACTAATTGGAAGAAGTAGGGATATGATGCTACTCTATGTGGTTTGTAACTATTCATTCCCTGAGATATATATTTTTTACTCAAATCTGAGTGCCCAGTGAGGCGACCTTCTAGGAAGAACCCTCAATAAGAGATTGAGGAGTATTGTTTTGTGTGATATTGCTGACAGTGACTAAAATGGTCCCACATGGGAAATTCCTTAACCAATATGGATTCATGGTCAACTCCATGATCCACCATCCAAAAGAATGGAAGGTGTTGATTTTTACACTTTGAGGATACGATCCATAAGTGATTTTTGGTGGTTACTAGAATTTATATATTTTTCATGACATTACTTATGTGAGGTTGACTGGTATAGTTTATCATCGAGACACCCTTACATGTATCCTCCAAGGATGGGATGGTTCTTTTCTGGTGAAATTCCATGACCATCACAATTATCAATGGGTGTTATACCCACAGGGAAAGTGACCTCATTTTCTAGTTTGTAGAGTTAGTGGATCTTGTGGAAACTGCAGTATAATGGAGTTTTCTAGTTTAAAATTCCATTGCCTTGGAATCAAAGGATGTTTGGGGATAAATGTATAAGTGTTCAAGAAGACAACAAGAAAAAAAGTCACTGATCAGTGTAATATCTCATGTAATAGGCATGTTTATTTATATATTAATAGTCAACTCAGTTATTTATTCTTATTGATGAATGACTCCTATAGGGTTCCATACTTCTGGTTGCGTGCAATGTGTGAAAAAAACCCAATATGAGGTCAACCTAACTATTTATCAAATAATTCATGTCGAGTTCACTAATTTTGTGTTTTTGGAATGTGGAAAACAAAATGTCATGACATATGGTCAGCCATTATTTTTTATTGAATAATTCACATCAAGTTTACCATTTTTTTATTGAATAAAAAAATGGAATAATGTGTGGTTAACCCATATTTTTTTATCCAAAAATTTATTTCAGGTTCACGATTCTTATTTCAACCCCAGAAAGTGTGGCCAAACATTTGGGTTATCATGAGGGGCTGAGTATCCCTATATAATCATAATGATAGACCCAAAACTGTATATCAGATAGTTTTCAACAAGGTTTATTCATGAAATTGAAAACACCTAATGGTTCCTATATATGCATTGGTTAATCGTACTACTATCCAAAGGCATGTTTCCATTTCGGTTACTTAAAAATGACACCTAGGAACTCACAATGGTTTAGATGTGGGTTGTTTGGATCATTACTCTCTTTTAGGGGGGAATTATTGGTGACTATGGGACTCTCTTATTGACTTAAGTCATGTTTGTGAATACTTCCTGCCTCATAATGTGGGAATAGTTACCCTAACATTTATAATTAGTAATTGACCACTCATGTGAGCATATGTACATATCAAATGTTTCTGATTGGTATAAAAATATGTATGTGTCAGTGGGTATAAATCTTGTTACTCATGAATAATTTGGGATTTGATTTGGGTATTTCTATGTCATGGAGTTGTACATATTGGAGTGAAACAGTTTATCACTACCTAGGAAGGTGAAAGGTTCCTAGAAATGGTTGTTGTGGGATTGGTGCTTCATAATCCAATTCTAGTTGACCATATAGGGTATGTGACCCTATGAGGTTGAACTGAGGTCATGAGGAATATGGCCTCATGAAGATAGTCTATGTCGAGAATGTGTCTCAACAAATATGATATGGTATTAGGGGAGTATGGCCCTATGAATATAGCTCCCATTAAGAGTATATCCCAATGAGTAGGATATAATTTTTCTTGGAAATTATATATCCCACTCGGTGGGGGTATAATTCTATTCTAGAATATATCATGATAGAATATGGTCTATGGAAAATTTTGACTTAGTACAGAGGATGTCCAGACTCACAAGAGTATAGAAAGAAGAGGTAATCATGTGGATAATATCACAAGGGATATGACCGGACGAGAATAATGATGAGAGGTTAATGATATTATAATTGAGTATTATAGTGGAAACTAATATATCATGTCAATATGATAACCAAATCCCATATAGTTTTAATGTTGTAGTTTAATTTTATATGAAATGAACATAACATGTAGTTTAACATCATGATGTGACAACGTATGTGGGGAAAATTATGTATGAGATATCGGATCTTGAAAAATGAAGAGGTGTCCCACACATCCAGTGAATAAATGAATTAGATTTGATGTAGTTCCAATTTTATGGGTATATAGGTTGTAAAAGGTGAGACAAAAAAGTTTTGAGTGGGACTTGTGCATATACGTCTACCCTATGGGGATTCATCGGTAGTATAGTCCTATGAAACGAAAGAAGATATGGTAGGGAATCATAACTGAGGAGGATTACCTTGTTGGGTGTGTTTCTGTTATTATAATTTAATGATCATTGTAAATATCTTTACACATGTTATTCATGAACAGTTTGAGAAATAAGTGATAATAGAAGATCAAACACATTGAATACAAGTGTAACATTGAATTTTTGTAGGGATTATACACTGGGGCATCCCCAAGATACTTCATTTGGAGTATGTACCTTTTAAGAAAAATGAAATGAAATTTTTACTTATACCTAATGAGGAATCCCATGATGGGGGTATTATTGTATTGGGATTACACACACAGTCTACCCAAAGATAAGTATAATTAAGAGTTTTGTAGAGGATATGGATCCATGATAAAGGACATGAGATTTGAGATGGAGTATAGTGATGTGAAAAGATATGTTGGGACATTCATAAGTGTTGTCATTAAAACTTCATGGAATTTTCATGGAATATTTCAACTTAAAAAAACTAATAGAGATATATCATACATGTAACTATTGCCTTATGAAGATATCCAATATATCCTGATTAAATAGGAATCAGGGTCCTTGAAGTTTATATGTTCCTCTCCTTTGGTAAGGGATAGTTTTTAACGTCATAGTGATTTTCCAATGAGTTATAGAATATTATATTATTAACGGGTGTGCCCTTATGGGAGAAGAAGGACTTGGGAGAGTTAGTGGAACCCTCAGGAGTTGTGTGATCATATGAATTAGAAGGGTCCATTAAATTTATATATAGGATTAGGGGTCATGGAATTCATGTAAACTAAATTGGAGGAAATTGTTCAAGGATATCATATTCATGTAGTCACATGGCTAGTGTTGAGTTAGAAGATCGCATGACACAATAAGTTGTCCAAGAGTTCATCATGTGATTGTTTGACTAGTGTGTCATTATCTGATTTTGTGACTGAGGGATCATCAAAAGATCTGGTATTTCACAATCGGTATTCCTATCACCACTCACATGATCCTTTCATGTGTTTTTGTAAAAGGTCCCACATCTTTCCAAATTCATTACTAAATTTCTATCCTCATGTTCACAAGTCTCCCCTTTTACTTCTACATGTATTGATTTATTAAAGTACTTCAATTCTTCCAATTCCATAATCCATCTATTTAAAATTATAAATAATATCTTATACTATTTCAAGATAATTTTTATAGAAGAAACCCCAATATATACACCACTTATAATGTTAGGTGAGACATGAACTTGGGCTTAAGTTAGTGTAAGATCATACTCATAAGTCACCCCATGCTCGTGCACTATGTGTGACCAAGAAACACATCCTTAATGATGTATCAAAGTGGAAGGTGTGAAAAAAAATAACGGAAAGATAGTCCTATAATGGGCTTCCTTTTCATAGATTCAGTCATATAGTCTAGTTTTTATAGAGAAATCGCGTGACTTTAAGACTGTGTTGCATGAAGAATAACAATAATGTTTCCCTCCCATATTAACCAATATCAGGTGTGTAATCTCTTGGGGTTTATGAATATTTTCATGTCTGGGATGCATCACATAAATCATTTATCATTGGGTGATCTTGAACCTCTAGGTAGTCAAATAAATAATAGAGAATGCGTGAATGGTCAACCAAAAATATCATTTCACTCCTGATCCTCCAAGAGTAAGTCAAGCGTGAAGAATGTATTGATGTCATGTCATGGATAGCCCCTTATCTTGCCTAAAAAGTTTCATTTAAATATCTTAAGATCATATGATCATAAGTCCCTTGGATGGTTATGTGATCACATTACCCGGTCACATGACCCTCAAGTGGTCATGTGATCTGAGCCAAATGCATGCCTTTCCTTTTAAATAATATTTTCATAAATGTTGCAGTTGTGTTTTGGGTATTTTAAAAACTGCAATTTTATTATGTTCTTATTTCAGATGTCAATAGTACTTAACCTATATCTTTATTTTTATTCCTTGGACTCAATAAAATGGACTTGTTGGTGAACTACCATGGACATGAATTTAATCAAACTTTTCCACATCCTTCAATGTTCTAGATATATCATCTTTCATTAACTCAGAAGGGAAAATTACTTTCTAGAATTATTAAATTAATTTCATAATACTTATGATGTTCCCAACATATGATACCATGATACGAGCATATTTGATCATGGTTTTCATATATACATAAAAGTACATGATTCTTGATATTCATTAATAATAATATCATATCAATCGACTAATACACATTTCCATGGGTAGGAATATCCAATTAAACTTAGAGAATGTGAAATTAAATTTGGAAGGTTTTTCCTTATTAACTTCTCCATTGTGTATTACTAAGTACAATATTTGTCATAAAATATCTAAATGTATTATGGTCCTCCAACTCCTTATAGTCAATCATCATATGTTTCCCATGAGACAGTTCTTATCTAAACCATCAGATATTTGTTTAACAATATTTTTATATATTTTCAAAATTATAATTATAGTGGTGGAAATTTTAGACATTAAATGATAAAATAACTCAAATATAATTATCATATTAATGTTATGTTAAAGAACATACATCTTTTGTATGACAACCGATATCTTTCGTACACTTTTTTTATGATGTTTTTTCATGAATATCCAATTAATATAACCCAATAAGATCATGTGTCCTATTTTATTTGGGTAATTAAGTACATATTATAACAACTTTAAATATAAATACAAAGACATAAACCATAACATTCCCTTAAAATTTCTTTGATCGTTTAAAACTACACGGGATAACCTGGGGGTGTACATAAGAAAGGGGTGGGCTATAATGATCAGTAAGTGAATAATAAAAGTATATAATGATAAAAGATAAACTTGTAAGTCCATAGGAATATCAGAGTAATATAATACGTGTGAGAATCATAAACATGATAATTCATGAAATATATAAGATAATAACATAAAGTAAACACAATTATGTGGAAACAACAATAAACCTAACATCATATACATGATTGAATTATAAATACTAAAAAATCATAAAAAAGTGTGACTATAACAACTATAAAAGAACCATGCATGATATTTCATGAGGTAAAATCATTATCTAATGCATTAGATAACTATATAATATCATGTCCACCCGTCACATTCATATCATGTACATGCATAAGGGTGCCACATGGACCATACAATATAAGAATAAATTTCATCACATTTAACTCCATGAATAAGAAGTGTGGGTTATATAAATGGATGTGCCAAATGAATCAAGGATAGTACATCTAGGTGAATACCCCTAAGTAGAAATAGGGATAGGTATTCCTTACACAAATGTTTGGCATTGAAATTTGTAGGATAATTCCAATAGCATAATTTGGGTATATATAGATTCATGTAAGGGTTTAATGAGAGTTAAAGGGGTCTATAATAACATGGAGATCATTTTAAAAGTAAATTCAATGTGTAAAAACTTATCCCAACATGAAAAATTGGAAATATAAAGTCACAATATATATAAGGTGCATGAATAAAGAGAATTTGAATAAGATATCTTACCTTTAGAGGGAGATTTTAAAATCATGGGTGGATCTTCATAAGAGATTTGGGATTCCATGACATCAATATATAGTTGAAAAATAAGAGAAACTTATTGATTTATGTATTTTTAGTTAAGAGGAATGGAAGGTTGGGTAGGTTTTCATATTAAAATATAATAGAATTCCTTATTAATTTCTAAAAATATGTTTCTAGACTCTATATGATTAATTATTCCAACCAAAAACCATCCCACATTTTGTACCAAATAAGAGTGGATTTCATTGTTCAATAATTCTTTGAAACTAACTTATTATAATAATACTCTTAGTGATGTGGAATCCAGAGATGTTTATAAATAATTGATTTTCTAATCGTAAAATTTAATATATGATTTGGATGTTTCATTATGGGTTTATAAAATTAATCAAATAATGTAAAAATGAATAATTTTAAAGGGTAAACATAATTTTTTTCTTGGATAATCTCTATAGTGTTTTTTACATAAATTTTTGAATTTCATGATGTCTTAGTAGATATCATATAATTATACCATATTTAAATTTTAAACAAAAATTATACTATATTAGAAAATTATAAAATATTCACCACTATATATTTAAGACAATATTATTTAAAAAATAATATTAATTTTATCAAAAAAATTCTCTAAATATGATAATTTAAATTAATAAATCAAAAATTCCTATTTATTTAGAAATGCAATGTTTTTTTATGAAAATAGTTTTATGAACCTTATAAAAATTTCATTGACTTCATAAAATTATATTATAATTTATATTTAATAAAAAATAAAAAATATTTATATTTTTTAAAAATATAAATTATTTACAAAAAATTAGAGAATTCATCAAATGGATTTTCTTGATTGAAACTATATATTTCCCCAAAATAAAATTTTTTCATTGTATCTAAATAAAAATTTTATGAAAATTACTATTTAATCAATATAAGGAAATAAAAGATAAATATAATAATTATTTTATTAAAAACAAAAATATACAATTATATAAATTTGGGGTCTATATAAATATCCATTTATTACACCAATGATGTCTCCAAGTGTAATGTGTGCGATTGTGATATTTTCTTCAGGTGGTTTAGCGAACATGGTTTGAGTTGTAATCTGATGAGATTAAACTTATCCCATAAACAGTTTTTCTGTTCCTTTTTTTATTGAATCTCTATTTGGGAATGGTCAAGGGAAACGTTTTGTGATGTTTTCTCCCTCTAAATCTATGATAAATGGGTTTTCTAGAGTATAATTCTACTAGTAAAGTTCATCACTTACTTTTTCTATGTCAATTGGATTTATCATTACCCTATATATATAGTAATCATAAGATCACTTTATAATGGCTATACTATCAATGGATATGATTCTTAATGATCATTTAAAACCAATATGATATAACTTAAAATGGTACAAAAATAAAATTAGTTCCTTTATTATATATAATTTCATTTATTAATAAATAATTTACACATTTAAAAAGGTAATTTAATTAATAAGTTCTTGAGTCATTACATAATTCCCTACTTCATAAATTTCACCCATTAAAATTCATTCATACACTAAAATATACACGGGTACTTATACTTCATCATCTTTTCGGGTTCCTGAGTCACTTCATCAAACATTTGGTTCTTTCATACCCTTGTTCCTAGGTGAGTAGTTTGGTTTTGTGAAACCTTCTCTCTATGATCTAAGATATTAACTATTTTATCCACATATGAAAGATCAATCTCAAATAGTACCACCTATGGATTTAGTATGTGTGAGGGTTCTAGTATATACTTCTTCAAGAGGGGTACATGGAGAACCTGATATACTTTAGATATGTTAGGTTGGATTTATGGTTGACAAGTGACAACTCCGATGTAATGAAGGATCAAGATGGGTCTGATGTATCTTAGAATAATCTTTCCATTCTTCAAATACCTCATTACTTTCTTCCATGGTTATATGAATAGGAAAAAAATATCTATGACCTCAAAATCTTTGCCTTGTTGATGCTTATCCACATGTAGTTTCTATCAAGTTCATGTGAATTTAATATGACACTGAATGGGTTAAAAATTCTATGAAATCTCTTAGATAAGATAAGGTACCGCCCTCTTAGGATATCCAACTTCATCCCAACATGTTGGAGTTTGACATAAAATTCTATTTAGATCCTTATAAGGTTTCATTTGAATGTTATAATAGAATCTTTTATTATATGATAACTCAACTATGGGAAGGTTTTGATCCCCACATCCTTAGAAGATCCATTTAACATGATCTCATCATATCCTCTAGAGTTTGAATGGTCCTCTCAGACTGACCATCCATATGAGGGATCTAAGTAGTACAAAAACTCAACTCTATAACCAACTATTGATAAATGCTTCTCCAAATCCTTAAGGTAAACCTAAAATCTATATCATATATAATAGATAGTGTAAATCCATTCATTCTTACAACTTTACATATATTTTTCTTGGTGATTTGATCTAGAGAGAAATACGCAATGATAGTAACAAAAAGTTTCAACTTTTTAAGGTGATATACTACCACCCATATTGTGTAATTAACTTTAGAAATCATGGGGTGTACAACAAACAAATAAAAGTTTATTTTTCCCCATTTACATACATGTATGGATAGTAGTTTTATCATGAACTTATATGAATATATTACATCCTTGACTTGTTTTCATACCAAGAATAGTTATAAAAATTATTTTAATCTCCCTATTTACGTTATCCAACCAAAAATTTTTCTTTAAATATCTGTACATCTTTGTGCTTCCAAGATGAATAGGGAAGGATGATCAATGTGAATCAAACATTAGTTCCCTCTTCATTAACAGTTTTATTGGGACGCATATCTAGGTACAATATCTCCTAACTCCATTATTATAAAATTCATTCTCTAAAATATTCACACTATTTTTCTATTGAAACCTCTTCATCCTTATGAGCCTCTATGATCCTCTAATAAATAAATTCTTGAGAATTAATATTAGAAACTAAGGATGATGGTCCTTTTATTATCCATATGCACATCTTCTGTATTTCCAAGAATATTGGATCCCCTAAAATCCTCATCATATATAGGGTTTCAATATCATTTCTACTTAGAGAATATATGACTTTTTTACCTTCTTAGGATGTTAATGGATTTAATAATAATAATCCTTGATTATAACTAAATAAATTCATTAGATCATATTGATATCATTTTTTATGAATATATACTTTAGGCATTTATGATTTGTATATATGTCACACTTCTCTATAAATAGATTATGTCACCAAATAATTAGTGTTAATATCACTGCTGCCAACTCAAGATAATGTGTTGGGTAGTTCTACTCATTTACCTTTAATTGGTGTAGGAAATAAGATATCACTTCTTCATGTTTCATGAGTATACAAACCAAGACTTTTTATGATGAATCAATGTAGATCAGAAATCCTTCCCCACTATTAGGTAATGAGAGAATGGGTGTATTTATTAGACACTTATTTATATCTTTAAATCATTCTTTATATTCATTATTATTGAAAAAATTAACCCCCTTTTGAGTTATCTTGGTTTGTAGGATTATAAATAAAACCATTTTCTACTAAATTGAAGATAGTATCTATTTATTCCATGGAAACTATATATTTATATGATAGAGGTTGGTCTGGGGTACTCTTTGATTGCATTCATTTTTAAAGAATCTATAGATAACACTTTTTTAGTTATAACGTGAATTGGTAAAATTACTTTCCCCATTAAAAATTGATATTTAATATGCTCTGAATGAAGATTTTATTTCTTAAATTTCTTCAATATAGTATCTAAATTATCAACATGCTCTTATATCATTTTTTAGTAGATAAGAATGTCATCTATAAATACTACGATCAATTTTTCAAGGTAATATCTAAAAAAATATTCATCACATCTATGATGATTGTTGGAGCATTAGTGTGTCCAAATGACGTCACTATAAACTTGTATTTCTTGTAACATGTACCAAATGAAGCCTTAGGGATATCCTCATTCTCCTTTACTTGATAATAACCCAACCTAGGATCTACCATGTATAATTATTGGGCTCCACATAGCTGATCAAACAAGTCTTCAATCTGTGGTAAATGGTAAATGTTATTATTGTGATTTTTTAGAGATCATGATAATGAATAAAGAGGTCCAGTAACCGATAATTATTCTTGATTTGGATGATTGGTGCACCCCATAGTGAAACATATAGCAGTATAAAACCTTTATCAGGATTCCCCTATAGTTTCTTCTTCGTCTCCTCAAATTCAATAATTTTCATTCCATATAAAGTCTTGGATATTATAAATTATCAATATTTAATTCTGATCAATAACCCAACCTCTAGACTATGAGGAAGGCCATGAAATTATTCTGAAAATACATTAGTAAATTTCCTCCCAATGGACATTTTATCAAGGAGGTTATTTTCCATAGTCTCAATAATTTTTTTGATACACTTTCTCACAAGGTAAATATATCCACCCATGAGATGATGATATGAAAGGATATTTTCCTCTTCTATTCACCTGTATAGATTTAGAGGGAGATTTTTTATATATAGGTTGTTTTCTTTCTCTCCGTGATTTATGATGGATATAAACAAGTAAATCCAATCTATTTATCATAATTTAATTAAATTATTCAAGGGAGTGCCATGAGGTTTGCTGGGAAATTTATCCCACAAATTATGATAGGGGATGTAACAATCCAAAAGTATAACAATTAAATTTTCATCCTTATTTTTATTTTATATATTATAAATCACATAAAACAGAATAGAGAACACACACTATAAGGCCCAACCTTAAACCTTACTTAATATTGAATTAAAGGAATAATTCACATTGAGGATCTTTTCATGGTTTAAAATTTTAGAGAATTAGTACTTAACTATTACATCTCAAAAGATTACACAGTACACATTTCTACTAAGTTTCCATAAAATAAAAACTCTTAAAAAGAAACATGTTTAGTTCCATGTTTTAGATAGCAAGACTTTCCCTTGATCCCATCCTTGACCCTATTCCACATTAAGTCCTGTGAAAAAACATTTCAAAAAACGTGGGGTGAGCATAAAAAGCTCAGTAAGGGATACACAATGAATGAAAACTATTAGTTTTTCAAAACAACAAGTAAACTGTGTATACTTTATTAAAGTAATAATTTTCACATTTATGAAGTAGTAAAAAACTCTTCAATGAATAAAAGATCATTACTTACCCTTTTGTAACCAAAAGATTACCATAAAACCCATATAGAGAACACATAACATAAAAAGGTAACTTGGGACATAAACATACTTAAATAGAATAACCATACAGTTGACTTCCACACATACTTAATGGAATAGCTATACGGCCGACTTCCATACCCAATGCATTAGATGATATAATGTAACCACCCGTCCTGGTATTCACGACAGCACCCGCCATATGGTTTATCACGTAACCACCCATAAAATGTCAAAGTACCATCATTACACATAAAATATTTAAAACATAAACATTTCAATAACAACATTTCATTTTCAATCACAATAAGTAATTCCATGATATTTAATTAATCAATCCATTTTCAAAAACCATTTAAAAGAGATTTTTGAATCAAAGTTTCCCATACCACTTTGAAGCTTTTAATGGAATTATAATTTTAAAACATTAATGTCCATATAAATAAATACTAAAAACCATTTTGAAAACACTGGAATTAAATATAATTATTTAGAATAATGAATCTTTAAAACATTTAAAATGATATTTTTGTTAAAGATTTTTTAACAAAATGAGAGACACTTGAATACAAATAATTGCTGAATAAAATTTAATCCGAGCTTTATAATATCATGAGAATAAAGGGATTCATGATATAATATGTAAAAGGACTGTATACACACCATATAAGAGTGAATTGGTTCATAATAACAATGAAGTCTCAATGGAAATGTAAATTGAGATGAAATCCATTATAAAGATGGTATCCTTAAATTAAGGATAAATATATCACATAATTATGTGTGAGAAATATAAATACACCCAATATAAGTGGATATTAAGTTTGAAACAATCATAGGTCATTCACACATAATCTTTGAAAAAACAAAACCAATTACATAGATATTTAACTTAATGAAATGAGATTGACTTATGATTTCCCATACAAGTTCGTAAGAATTTATCAATGAGATGATTATTTGTAGAAATAGAATATCTACACAAAGGTTTGTTTAAATTACAACATAGATATTCCACACATAATCTTGGCATAATAAAATAATGAAGTAGAGGTTTAACCCAAATAATTGAAAGTGGGTTAAGAAGTTTCCTTACAGAAATCTGACAGCTTAACGGCGTCACTTTAAAATTCAGAAAATGAGTGGATGACAGAGAAAATGGTATCTCATCACTTGGACATAAAATTTACATAAATAAGGATATATAAGAACATATCCCAACATAATAGTATGTGAATTAAAAGACATAACAGAAGAAGTCTTTTAAAAAGAGGAGGGTGAAAGGTCCCCTTACCGAGTTGGGTAACTTTCGAAACGTACACCCCATGGAAGAAGGTTCATACAATGAAGATGTAAATACCCATAAATGAAATTATACTACACAAATATATAATAATGGGTAGTACATACACCACACAAAGGAAATGGTGGCAAACATAGCATAAATGTCATGAGAATAAAAGTGAGATGAAAAATCACTTACGAAACCTCGGCAGCCTAACGACACCACTTAAAATGGCCAAAAATGGATTTATTAGATCAAATAGGGTCTCTCATAATATGAACATAAAAATTCAGTATGAGGAATATAAAATAATATCCCCAAACCAATGAAATATGATCTTAAAATAAATGACATAAAAGAGAGTACTTAAAAAGAAAGAGAGAGGTTGGATCTCTAATGAAAATTCGGCAGCCTAACGGCGCCACTCAAAACATCCAAAATATATTGATGAGAGAAAATAGGGTCTCTCATCATATGAAGATAAAAAAAATTACTGTAACAGTAATATAAAAGAACAACACAATCAAAAGAAATATGTGCTTAAAAGGAATGACATAAAAGAGTGTACAAAAAAAGAAAGAGAGGGGTAGGTTCCCTTACCTCAAGTCCAACTTGTCTTGTTCGTTTATTTATATTCCTGAATAATAAACTTTGGTCAATTTATAATTTCTTAAGGACCTATTTTAAATATTATTATTCAGTTCATATCACATATTATAATGTTATAATAATTGGTTAATAATGTGAGTTCATATCAGACGTTTTTGTCTATGTTTGGTACATGAGTCAAAAATGAACATGTTTGAAAATGATTGTACATGTAGTTATAAGTAAATCATCTCCAGAATAGTATTGATGATTTAAATATCATATATATCCAGTACATATTCATTTTATACTACTCCATAACATTTGGAGATAAAAATAAATGAAATGCACCGTTCATGAAGATGGTAGGTCGTACGTACGCATGAACGCTACTTTCATTTCTTTGTCATATTAATTAAAAATAATTGAGAGATACATATATTATAATTATAGTGGAATATATATGTTATATAGGTCACATATGTTCATTAATTTCATTCTTTATACATTCCATGTATTGCATGAACGAGTCACATCACTTGAGGGGGCGGTAGTCCACACTTCCTCGTACGAAATTATCGCATTTGCACAACATGAAAAGCATAAAGTCATGTTTTAAATATAAAATTCAGAAGAATATAGAAAACATAAATACCATATATATCATATATAAAATATAGTGAAATCATAATGTCCACCATGAAAGGTGTCAAGAGAAGATTGAACAATCATCGTTTCGTGAGGCATAAATTCACCATCCACAGAAACAGTATGTTCTTTAACCATTAGACGAAGGTGTGTATAAGTGTAGCTAGAATACTTCACAGAAAAACATCCTAGTATATTTAAGATACTGGTGTTTTTACAAAATAAATGAATAAAAAGAGTTTATAGGGTTGGAGAAGCAAAATAAAACAAAAGAACACAAGGGAAGACATTACCTTTAAATCGGGTAACTCTTTTTGATTTGAGCTCAAAGGCTTCCTTGGAAAGAATTATTCCAAAAGTGAGGCTTCAATGATGAATAGAGGGATGTGGAGAGATGAAATGGGGAGGTTTTGTCCGAGCCAAAGTCTTGAGAGGTGTGTGTAAGGTGGTAGAGGTTGGGGCCTTTTATAAGAGGAGAGGAGGGGCACTCTTGGAAAGTCAAAAAAAGTTACATTTTTTTCAAATGAGTTTCAGATTTTAAAGGTCCCAAATTGATATCGTTCGAGTATAAGGTGATAAGGGTTCTAAATACACCCATCCAATAGGTTTTTGACATGTTTAGGGCTTATATTTTACATTATCTTTTCATTTTATTTAAATCGTTAAATAATGAGGTAATCACTACATCATCATGATGTTATAAATAAGTTAATTTATTTAATGTATAAAATTATAAAAAAAAATACTATGATGTAGGAAAACCTTTTAGCTTTCCAATTACTATTTATAGTCAAAATTCTGACTTGTATAACACCATGTAAGAATTGTTTTAGTAAACTAACTCATGTTTGTGACATTTTTATTTTAACATTAAATAAAAAGTTATTTATGTCATTTTCCTACCGAAGTGGCTCCATGGGGTCCCCAAGTTGACCCATGGATTTTCCTTCTCGGCCATGAAACATCCAATAAGGGTAGGACATGTGTCTTGGTCATTTCATATTACTAAACCATTTTTTTAGCTTAAACTACAGTAATTACCTCTAATCGCGATTAATTAAACTTAAAAGTTACTATTCACCCAAAAAAATTATTTTAATACCATTGAACCACATTTTAATTCTTAATGACAACCATTTATGTCGGATTTTTGAAATTCAAAACACATAGGTGGTAAAATTTCATTTAAACAAAAAATCAGTTTTTTTACGTACCACTTAGTGGTTTCACTATTCATCAAAAATTGATGTTTTTCAGAAAAATACCAAATCATCACCCTAAGCTATATTTGATATTCCAAATTCAAAATGATGCCTATTTTAAAAAATTCAAAACATATAAGTTACATTAATTAATTTAATAATTAATTCCCGCTGTCAAAACAAATAGCATGTTTTTATGAAACAATATGTATCAAAAGATTGACACTAGTTTAAGTCCAATTTCAAAGTGAAATTAATTCCAATGACCACAATTGGATTAAATGGTAAAAATATATTCTAATTGAACTTTAAAACTAATTCAAAATATAGTCTAATCATATAAATAAATTATATTAAAAATAGTTTTTGAATTAAAATACAACATTTTTCACTATTCATTAAAAAATGAACTTTATCGGAAAAATACCAAAAATTTACACAAAGTAAATTTTGATGTCCCGATTCTAAAGAAGATTTTTATTTTGTCAAATATAACACATAAAATTGTCAAAAGTGGTTTTAAAATAGGTTCTCTATTAAAAGGAGGTTAATCGACCTTTTAAAAAATATTAGAGTGTTTACGCTTAAAATTGGATTCATTTGCATTTTACGCCTCTAACATTTATTGGATGAAAGTAAAAATATTTGACAAACATATACAATCATTTTGTAGTTAGTTTTGTTCTTTCCCACCATTAAAATGGCTAGGCGTTAACTACCATTTAAAATAATATTATTTTTTTATTAGAGTGCAACGTAAGATTTCAAAGGAACTCGTTGTCGTGTATTGGGTACGCCATCGAGCATAGCGTTCCCTTTTAAAAAATATTAATATTTTATTCACAAATATGGATAAATATAAAAATGTCATATTCTTTATTTACCTGGGGTGTTACATCCTTCCCCCCTTTTGGGAATTGCTTCCTCGCATTTTCAAAATTGGGCTTGGAAACTCCATTGAAAGCCCCACATCGGAAAAGGAGTAAATTAAACTATCACTTTAAAAGAAAGAATGGGAAGTACAAAGGTCACCCGAGTTAACCCATACTAGGATTACATGTATGAAAATATGGATATGGAGAAAAAAGAAAGGGTCATGTTCTGATGGAGAGTGATAGTAAACATGTCTAGGAGAAAGTTAACCATAAGAAAATCACAAACTTGTGATGGGTTAAACGGTATTGGATTCCCCAGTAGGAAAAGTTAATGGACAACATTTTTTTAGTTACTTTTCATTGAGGAATTTATTTTTGAGCTTAACTAAAACATAATTAAACATACATACTTGTCATGTTGACTTTCAACTTTTACTAGATTTCTTACACAAACTCATATTTTCTCCAAAAGACGAGTATTTAGGATGACTTGTTTACATTAAGAGAGATATAATCAACTTCTATAGAATCACCTAATCCACAAAAGAGAACTCTATACTTCCCATGTCTTTAGACATTAACCAAAACCAAAACCAAAAAGGTTATTAAAAGATCATATAATCCAGAAAAGGATAACCCTTTATAAAAAAAAATCTATTCTTAATCTCCAAAAGTTGTCCAAAAAAACCCAAAGTTCAACGAAGACCATTCGATAAAAAAAATTTCCATAAAATTATTCAAAGTAAACCAAACTAAGATTGAAACCCAATTATTTGAAGGATTTAATCACATAGTCCTCTAAGGTACAAAATAACACTTATCTCCAAATAACATCAGTTGCTCTTAAAGTCTCATATTGAAAAGTAATTAAACTAATCACATGTCCTCCATGAAAGGTTAATAATTTCCATAGATAACCCAAAATCAACTTACTCTTAATTAATAAAATCATTTAACTAAAAAGAATTAGTCAAACTAACCAGGGACTTCACGTAGTTAAGTGGTAGGCGATAAATACCAGTCACACTTTTGTTGTGGGTTAGATTCCTGCAGCTTTGTCCGACGTGACGGGTTGTCACACAGTCTACGTGTTTTCCTTTTTATAAAACTCCTAAAATAAACCTAACATGTTTTAACCTCAATAGTTTCCTTATACCTCTCATTTTCATCCAAATTCATTAATATCTCAACATCTTAATTCTTGAATTCTTATTTCACCACCATAAGATAAAATAAAACTATTCCCAAAATGAATAACAGCATACCTTGACCATGGAGTCCACTCGGTTTCATCATCATCTTGTTCACGTAGGTAGACGTCCCATGCATTACAAAAATGATTTAGATATCCTTCAAAATCATTTTCTTCCTCCATCCAAATACACCTTGTACAACATGGGTCATATGGGTGTTCACAGAAAAACAGTTTTGGAAAATAATCATGTATGACATATAATTCCAAAACATCTGATAAAACATGATTTCTATAAAATAGTCGGGAAAAATTTGAGTTGAAACTTTATATTATTGGTCCTTTTAAAATACCATAAGTATGTGCTGGGAGACTATATTTTAAAAGCAAATATAAGTAGGTTGCACAAGGGTCTCCTTCCTCAGCACCATTTTTAAAATCATAAAATGCTTCAAATTCTTGTGATAAGGTGAAATATTTGAAAATACCTTGATAATATTTTCATTTCATGAAAATATGAGAATATTGTGAAAATAGTATTTATCTCAATACAACCCATGATCCATGATGATAAAGAGGTATAGTGGAGGTGTTTTATATCTAAAACACCTGCTTGCAAGTGAGTTGTATGCTATAAAAAGCTTCACAATCATCCGAACATGACATTGCAATAATTATTGCAAGCATGTCATCAGGAAGAGATAGGAATATCAATTGATATCCTTATCCTTCCATTCGTAATTGACTTTAATTGAACTGAAAAAAAGTTATAAAATAAGGATTTAACTGAAATAATAGATATAGGGACTAACCATGTGTCTAACAAAAACTCTTAATCCCTAAAGTTGTTTAAACCGACCTCTGATACCAACTATAAGGCCCAGCCTTAAACCTAACTTAATATTGAATTAAATGAATAATTCACATTGAGGATCTTTTCATGGTTTAGAATTTTAGAGAATTAGGACATACCTATTACATCTCAAATGATTATAAAGTAAACATTTCTACTAAGTTTCCATAAAATAAAAACTCTTAAAAATAAACTTGTTTAGTTATATGTTTTAGATATCATGACTTTCCCTTGATCACATCCTTGACCCTATTCCACATTAAGTCCTGTGAAAAACATTTCAAAAAACTTGGGGTGAGCATAAAAAGCTCAGTAAGGGATACACAAATAATGAAAACTGTTAGTTTTTCAAAACAACAAGTAAACCATGTATACTTTATTAAAGTAATAATTTTCACCTTTATGAAGTAGTAAAAAACTCTTCAATGAATAAAAGATCATTACATACCCTTTTGTGACCAAAAGATTACCATAAAACCCATATAAATAACACATAACATAAAAAAGGTAACATGGGACATAAACATAATTAAATATAATAACCATACGGTCGACTTCTACACATACTTAATGGAATATCCATACGGCCGACTTCCATACCCAATGCATTGGAGGTTATAACGTAACCACTCATCCTGGTATTCACGGCACCACCCTTCATATGGTTTATCACATAAACACCCGTAAAATGTCCATGTACCATCATTACACATAAAATATTGAAAACATAAACATTTCAATAACAACATTTCATTTGGAATCACAATAATTAATTCCAAGATATTGAATTAATCAATCCATTTTCAAAAACCATTTAGAAGAGATTTTTGAAACAAAGTGTCCCATAACACTTTGAAGATTTTAATGGAATTATAATTTTAAAACATTAATGTCCATATAAATAAATACTAAAACTCATTTTGAAAACATGGACATTAAAGATAAAGATTTAGAATAATGATTCTTTAAAACATTTAAAACGATATTTCTGTTAAAGAGTTTTTAACAAAATGAGAGACTCTTGAATACAAATAATTGCAGAATAACATTTAATCTGAGCTTTATAATATCATGATAATAAAGGGATTCATGATATAATATGTAAAAGGATAGTATACACACCATATAAGAGTGAATTGGTGCATAACAACAATGAAGTCTCAATGGAAATGTAAATTGAGATGAAATCCATTATAAAGATGGTATCCTTAAATTAAGGATAAATCTATCACATAATTATTTGTGAGAAATATAAATACACCCAATATAAGTGGATATTATGTGTGAAACAATCAGACGTCATTCACACATAATCTTGGAAAAAACAAAACCAATGACGTAGATATTTAACTCAATGGAATGAGATTGAGTTATGATTTCCCATACAAGTTCGTAAGAATTTTTCAATGAGATGATTATGTGTAGAAATAGTATATCAACACAAAGGTTTGTGTAAATTAAAACATATAGATTCCACACATAATATTGTCATAATAAAATCATGAAGTAGAGGTTTAACCAAAATAATTGAAAGTGGGTTAAGAAGTTTCCTTACAGAAATCCGACAGCCTAACGGCATCACATTAAAATTCAGAAAATGAGTTGATGAGAGAGAAAATGGTATCTCATCACATGGACATAAAATTTAAATAAATAAGGTTATATAAGAACATATCCCAACATAATAGTATGTGAATTAAAAGACATAATAGAAGATGTATTTTAAAAAGAGGAGGGTGAAAGGTCCCCTTACCGAGTTGGGTAACTTTCGAAACGTACACCCCATGGAAGAAGGTTCATACAATGAAGATGTAAATACCCATAAATGAAATTATACTAAAAAAAGTGTATAATAATGGGCAGTACATACACCACTCAAAGTAAATGGTGGAAAATGTAGCATAAATGTCACGAGAATAAAAGTGAGATGAAAAATCCCTTACGAAAACTCGACAGCCTAACGGCGCCACATAAAACTTCAAAAAATGGATTTATGAGTTCAAATAGGGTCTCTCATAATATGAACATAAAATGTACAGTATGATGAATATAAAATAACATCCACAAACATAAGAAATATGATCTTAAAAGAAATGACATAAAAGAGAGTACATAAAAAGAAAGAGAGAGGTTCGATCTCTTATGAAAATTCGGCAGCCTAACGGCGCCACTCAAAACTTCCAAAATAGATTGATGGGAGAAAATAGGGTCTCTCATCATATGAACATAAAACAAATTACTGTAACAGTAATATAAAAGAACATCCCAATCATAAGAAAGATGTTCTTAAAAGTAATGACATAAAAGAGTGTACTTAAAAAGAAAGAGAGGGGTAGGTTCCCTTACCTCAAGTCTGACTTGTCTTGTTTGTTTCTTTATATTCCTGAATAATAAACTTTGGTAATTTTATAATTTCTTAAGGAACTATTTTAAATATTATTATTCAGTTCATATCACATATTATAATGTTATAATAATTGGTTAATAATGTGAGTTCCTATCAGACGTTTTTGTCTATGTTTGGTACATGAGTCAAAAATGAACTTGTTCGACAATGATTGTCCATGTAGTTATAAGTAAATCATCTCCAGAATATTAATTATGATATAAATATCATATATATCCAGTAAATATTTAATTTATACTACTCCATAACATTTGTAGATAAAAAAGAAATGAAATGCACCGTTCATGGAGATGGTAGGTCGTACGTACAAATAAACTCTACTTTCATTTCTTTGTCATATTAATTAAAAATAATTGAGAGATATATATATTATAATTCCACTAGAATATATATGTTATATAGGTCACATATGTTCATTAATTTCATTCTTTATACATTCCATGTATTGCATAAACGAGTCACATCACTTGAGGGGGAGGTAGTCCACACTTCCTCGTATGAAATTATCGCATTTGCACAACATGAAAAGCATAAATTGATGTTTTAAATATAAAATTCAGAAGAATATAGAAAACATAAATACCATATATATCATATATAAAATATAGTGACATCATAATGGCCACCATGAAAGGTGTTAAGAGAATATTGAACAATCATCGTTTCGTGAGTCAGAAATTCGCCATCCACAGAAACAGTGTGTTGTTTAACCATTAGACGAAGGTTTGTATAAGTGTAGATAGAATAATTCACATAAAAACATCCTAGTATATTGAATATACTGTTGTTGTTACAAAATAATGTAATAAAAAGAGTTTAGTGGGTTGGAGAAGCAAAATAAAACAAAAGAACACAAGGGAAGTCATTACCTTTAAATCGGGTAACTCTTTTTGATTTGAGCTCAAAGGATTCCTTGGAAAGGATTATTCCCAAAGTGAGTATTAAATGATGAAGAGAGGGATGTGGAGAGATGAAATGGGGAGGTGTTAGCCGAGCCAATGGCTTGAGAGATGTGTGTAAGGTGGTAGAGGTGGGGACCTTTTATAAGAGGAGAGGAGGGGCACTCTTGGAAAGTCAAAAACAGTTACATTATTTTCAAATGCGTTTCGGATTTTAAAGGTCCCACATTGATATATTTTGAGTATAAGGTGATTAGGGTTCGACATTCACCCATAAAAAAGGTTTTGGACATGTTTTGGGCTTATATTTTACAGTATTGTTTCATTTTATTTAAATCATTAAATAATGAGGTAATCACTGCATCATCGTGATGTCATAAATAAGTTAATTTATTTAATGTCTAAAAATTATAAAAAAATACAATGATGTAGGAAATCTTTTTATCTTTCCAATGACTATTTATAGTCAAAATGATGACTTGTATTACCCCATGTAATAATTTTTTTAGTAAAACAACTCATGTTTGTGACATTTTTATTTTAACTTTAAATAAAAAGTTATTTATGTCATTTTCCTACCAAAGTGGAACCATGGGGTCCCCAAGTTGACCCATGGATTGTCTTGGTCGGCCATGACACATCCAATAAGGTTAGAACATGTTTCTAGGTCATTTCATATTATTAAAACATTATTTTTACCTTAAACTACACTAATTACCTCTAATCATGATTAATTAAACTTAAAAGTTACTATTCACCAAAAAAATTATTTTAGTCCCATTTAACCAAATTTTACTTCTTCATGACAACCATGTATGTCAGATTTTTGAAATTCAAATCACAGAGGTGGTAAAATTTCATTTAAACGAATAGTCAGTTTCTTTTTGTACCACTTAGTGGTTTCACTATTCATCAAAAATTGAAGTTTTTCAGAAAAATACCAAAACATCACCCTAAGATATATTTGATATTCCGAATTCAAAATGATTTCTATTTTAAAAAATTAAAAACATATAAGTTACATTAATTAATTCCCTCTGTCAAAACAAATAGCGTGTTTTTATGAAACAATATGTATCAAAAGATTGACACTGGTTTAAGTCCAATTTCAAAGTGAAATTAATTCCAATGACCACAATTGGATTAAATGGTAAAAATATATTCTAATTTAACTTAAAAACCAATTCAAAATATAATCTAATCATATAAATAATTAGATTAAAAAGATTTTTGGAATTAAAATACAACATTTTTCACTATTCATTAAAAAATGAACTTTATCAGAAAAATACCAAAAATTTACACAAAGTAAATTTTGATGTCCCGATTCTAAATAAGAATTTTATTTTGTCAAATATAACACATAAAATTGTCAAAAAGTGGATTTAAAATAGGTTCTCCATCAAAAGGCGGTTAATCAACCATTTAAATAATATTAGAGTGTTTACGCTTAAAATTGGATTCATTTGCATTTTACGCCTCTAACATTTATTGGATGAAAGTAAAAATATTTGACAAACATATATAATCATTTTGTAGTTAGTTCCGTTATTTCCCACCATTACAATGGCTAGGCTTTAACTACCATTTAAAATAATATTATTTTATTATTAGAGAGCAACATAAGATTTCAAAGGAACTCGTTGTCGCGTATTGGGTACGCCATCGAGCATAGCGTTCCCTTTAAAGTAGTATTAATATTTTATTCAAAAATATGGATAAATATAAAAATTTCATATTCTTTATTTACCTGGGGTGTTACACATACAATCTTTATAAATGAAAAATTAATGATTTAAGAGGTATTTTTATAAGTTAAGGAAGCTATACCGGTGAAATGGAAACTTTCCCTTAGGAATAGTAAGAACACTATATTGAATATTAAATAGGACTAATGAAAAGTAACCTCACCCATGTAAGTATAAATAAAATTTTGGAATCTCATAAGTGAAAGTGTGATATAATTATAACATAGAATAAGTAAATGAATATTTTACAAATTATTAATTAATAGTTTCTATTTTTGTGAGTCATAAATATTTAATAACATTTTTTTAATTAATAATATTATTTAAAAGAAAATTAATTTTATTAAAATGGATTAATAAATCAATATTTTTTTTCTTATTATTTTAGGAAAATTGTTTTATACATGAGTAATTTTTTCACAGTGTTATAAAATCAGTTTTTAATTTAAAATATGTATTTTTCATGTCAACAATGATTCTATTTAAAAATTAAATTTCACATATCTGGAAGGTTATTTTCATAAACTATAGTCCATTTTTTAATTCTACATGTCAAAAAATTATCATGGTGATTTTTTGAGATTTTTAAAAAATACTTGAATTTTGGTGAATAGTAAAATACAATAATTTACGGTATAAATACAGGATAAGCTAAATACACTATTCTTTGAGTCATCGCTGATGTCAGAACAATAATCTAGAAATAACATTAATTATTTTAATATATTTGATTACAATTCTCAATTTATTCATAGCCCTGATCCAAAATAATAAACCAATGAATTAAATATTCAAATAGCACTCCTCTCATCCACTACAGAACCCACCCCTAACCCCCTCTTCTACTCACTCCTCTAAGACTTGAATAATGTAAATGTTCTACCCAAATTAAATTCTCTGGTATCACCCCACTTCCTAGAGCTCTTTTTCTTACCAAAACCCCTTTCCCTAAGGATGTTCTCAAAGAAGATAATTCAAGAGGTAAACCCTCTTCCTTTTTCTTTTGATTTCATTTTCAATTTATTTTATTTTCTTATCTTCTCAACACATAATTTGTCCAGATGTTTAAGATAAATATACTATAATTAAATCATGATAACATAATATCCTTCCTCAAACTACTATCTCTCACTCTTATTTTAAAAACGAAATCATCATCCTAGAGGGGCTGATTTACAACCTTCGTGGATGATGAACTTTTTTTATTCACTTTATCTTTAAAGGTTAGTAATGAAATGATTTTTATTTTTTATCCAGATTATAAAATATTTAGTAATTATTTTTTATTGTTCTATAACCATCATATATACATGGTATTAAATAATAGAACAAAACTAGTTCATTGTGATCGAAAAATCACTGTAAAAATCTAAACAATTATCACTAAATGTGCTATCTATTGATTCATCCTCATACGATTTAAAAAATGATATATATAACCATTTACACTTTTTTATTTTCATTAATAATATATAAATTCAATTCTATATAATTATATATGTTCCACATGAACTTCTATACTCATGTACAAGTATACCGATCATGAAAACCAATGAAACGAAGGCTTCCGGGTGTTAAATTTGTATCTCATAACTCATAAAAAAAGCCATAAATTAACTTAATAAAATTATAATAAATATAAAACATGAATATATGGTTCTAAATTAATTATTTTATTTATTTTATTTTATTATCTAAGATGTTATGGTCAAGTTCATAACACATTCTGACATACGGTAAGGGTTTTCTACCCGAACCTCCATTTTCATTTGGGTTATTATTTTTCTCTCTTTACCCTAATTTAATTCAAAATTATTATTTTTTACTCTTCGTAAATTATTTGTGACTTTCATATATATATTTACCAATCATAATCATTCTTTATTTTATGGGGAGATACATGTTTTAAAAGGATCTTTCTCAAATTCTTCCCGATAAATAAGCCCGATTCGAGGGAACTTCTCAAATTATTTCATATTTTTAGGTGCACTCTTTAATATATTCTAAGACACCAATAATTTTTAAAAATAACTCATTTTATTTTAAAATATATATATTATTTCACATCTGGTTTCATGGAATTATTTTTCCAAAAGCACTCTTCTTTTCAAAGTAAAAGAGTATTTCTCTAAAGAATTACTCTATGATTTTATAAGATTATTATTATCAATTTCTACATTTTTATTGATTCATATGTTTAATTGGGATTAATATTTTATGATATTATGTACCATATTTTATGTACTTTTTTATGATTAATTTGAATTTTGATATTCTATCTTGATATCATTCACCATATTACTCTGAATTGTAACTGTTTATGTTTAATTATTTGGGAATGTTATTAAAATTTCATATGTTTGTTTCAATATGAATTTATATGTTGTTTATGTTTATCCCCATTTATATTAGGAATTAATTGGACTTATTAGGTGATTCTTGTGGCCCCTATATCCCCTAGATTCTTTGGTAGGTCTCATGAGACACACTAGCCTAGGTTTTTACCCATTATGTATGGTGTATTGGATGATCCCTTGATGGTATGATTAGGATATATAGCATTACGCATTCCCTAATCATTAATATTGCAATTTATAGTCCATGTGATTAATAAAGTAGTATAATATCCATGGTTGTGTTTTATTATGGAATTATTTAATCATATTTTATTTCCTTCTGTATTATGCTAAAGATTACGATTTAATGACATGTGTACTTTTAGTTATTCACCAAGAATTATTATTTATGATTATTTTGTTTTAAATACCCTTACTAAACATATGATCTTTCCCCTTTAATATGTTTTATTTTCCCCCAATATGCAAAGATGTATATTTTGAATGACATGCAATGATAATATAGGAGTTATAGGAGTTACTAATTGATCTACTGTGTTATTTTTCCTTTGATTGTTGTAATGTAAAACTTATGTTGTATCTAGTTTTGAAAAACTACTAAACTATTCCTTCCTTCGGGATGTGTCTTCTTTGATTATTTTCCAATGTGATGAAATAAGGAACTATCTCCAAGAAACTGGGTTCGGGTCTTCACAATTGGTATCAAATTATGATTAGTAGAAAACATAGAAACTAGATTTAGAAAACATAGATTAAGGAACAAAACCCTAAGATATACATTATGGATAAACATACCAGAAAATGTGAGAATTTTGTTAAGGGATAGATTATGAAGATCTTTCTAGAAATATATCCCTGTCTGGATTCTACAAGGTGATGTGGTTCTAGCACAGATGTACCTAGGTGTAATAACTCCGACAAGGTGTCCCAGGCCTAACTCGGGGTAACCTGGTACATGAAAATGAGCCTTATTGTGCACCTAGTTTCATTCCTAGAGGATATGCTAAGGATAATTCACATTTTCATTAAAATCCATTATGAAGGATTTAATGTAAATTTTTCCTCAAAGAAACCTTGTTTATGATTATGAGATCGGCGATGCCTAAGAATTTAATTTCTGCTTTGTATTTTTCTAGTTAATATTATTCACTACTATGAAAAACCTAATCTATTGTATACCGTTATTTATAAATTGGACCTAGTGGATGGAATAGAAACTGCATGAACATGTGTATCCCATGTAGGGATTTCCCATCTATACAAGATAATGATGTTGGTTCTAGATTTGTGATTGGTGCTAAACAACTTATAACTATACTAGGAAAACTGACGTAAGTTATGAACATTAACATTACCCATATAGAGAATCCTAATACACAATGTGGATAAACAATGTTAGAAAGATTTATGTGAAAATATCCACCATCATTTAATGGGATTATAAACCCATATATAGAAAAGTAGTATATAAGTTCCTAAGAGAATATATTTCTCGCATTTGGAAGTAACAAAATGGAGAATGTTTTTATGGTAGTTTATCATATATTGGGAGGTATTGATCAATGGTGTTCATTGATTCAAAACTCAAATTAGGAGGAAGATGATGAAAAAAAGTAATGGAGTTATTTTAAGGAAATTTTTCTAGAAAAATATTTTCCGCGTGAACAACAAGCAGATATGGAAGGACAATTCTTGAGTCTTAAACAAAAAAGAGCATGAAAATGGTGCAAGGTATGAATCCAATGTTACAAGATTATAAATTCATGTTTTTTACTATATATAGAATCCAAGTATAAATATTGAACAATTATTTTATGGTTTAAAACCATTCCACCAAAGGGCACTAGTCTCCAAAAATTTCTCATCACATGAAGATAAAGTCTCATGTGTTATCAAGACAGAAAAATAATACTCTAATTCTTATGAATTTAAAGTAATATAAGAGAAGAAGAGGTCTACTGGAAACTATTTAAAAGTAAATATGAAAAAGGGGAATAAGTGATGAATTGATCTTCCATCCTGTGATAATTGTGGGAAGAAACATTGTGTTACTTACATAAAGGGTATGCGTGTTTGTTACGAATGTGGAGAAAAAGGACACTAATCCCATTATTATATGGGAAATAAATAAGCTACCAATTTTCAATGATAAAATTTCTATGATATGGGACATTATTCAAATGAATTTCCTATTAATCAAATAAATTTTCCCTAAAATAATTCCAAGGGAGAAAGGTCAAGCTTTTGTAGTAAGAACAGCTGATGTTGAAGTTCATATTGATGTGGTGTCATGTACTATAATCATTTACTAAAAATTATCCAATTATCTATTTGATTATAGATCATAAAATTATTTTATATCATCCTAGTTTTCCAATAAAATAAAATATTTTCAATTTGATTTAATAAAGGATTTTTCAGTCAAAATTGTTAATGGAAGTATCATTACAACAAAGATGTGTCAATCAATCCCCCTTATGACACATAAACATGATTTAGTTTCTAACATTATCATTATAATAATGATTATATTTGATATAATCCTTGGTATAAATTGGATTTTAAATTATTATGTGAAAAAATACATGGAGAAGAAAGTTGCAATTTTTTAGAAAGATATATAATCCTTTAACTTTAGAGAAGAAACATCATAATCTAATTCTTATCTAAATCTTCCATCTATAGCTCTACTGAATGGAATTATTAGGGATAATGAGAATGAAATATATATATATATATATATTGTAAGGTAAAGAAATATTTGAATTTATGATGTACTTATTGTAAAATAATATATTGATGTATTTTCATAGGATTTACCTTGACATCCTCTAGTGTGGGAAGTTGAGTTCTCTATTGATTTAATTCCTAGTTCAAGACCTATAGCTTTGAATCCTTATATAATAGCCACTATGGAATTAGAAGAACTGTATAAACAACTAGAGGTATTGAGTGATAATGGATTTATTCTCCCTAGTGTTTCTCCATGGGGAGCCCCTGCTCTCCTGGTCAAGAAGAAAGAAAAATCAGTGAGTTTGAGCATTCATTAGAGAGAAATAAATTATATTTCCATAAAGAACAGGTATCATCTCCCGTGAATTGATTATTTATTTTATTAACTACACATAGACCATGTTTTTTTGATGATTTACATTTGGTCTGGATATCATCAATTGCATGTGAGGAAGGAATAACTTCCAAAGACAACATTTCAAACAAGTTACGGACATTATGAGTTTACAGAAATTCTATTTGGACTGAATAACACACCCTCTATCTTCATGGATCTAATGAATAGATATTTCAATGAATATCTTGATGTATTTTTTCTGATATTTATTGATTATATATTCGTATACTCCAAAAACATTGAATACCATGAGAATCCCTTGTAGATTGTTCTGAAGACTCTTTGAAGAAATCAGTTATATGGTAATTTTATAAAGGGATAATTTTGGCTTCAATCAGTTTCATTTCTGGGCCACATTGTCTTTTGGTAAGGAATCTAAATTCATCTTATGAATACTAAGGTTGTACAAGAATGGCCTACTCCAACTAGCATAACTAAGGTATGTATTTTTATTTGTTAAGCATATTATTATCAGAATTTCGTTCCAAACATCACCTAATTTACTAACCCATTAACTAATATTACTCATAAATGGGTTAAGATCATATAAACAAAATGATGTGAAAAATGCATTGAATAATTGAATAGGAGATTATTGAATGCTCTGATCTTGACTCTACCATCAGGGAATGATGGATTCTTTATTTTAAAGTAATGCATCAAAGAAAGGACATTGTTGTATCATTATATTGATTGATAATGTTATTTCTTATGCATCAAGACATTTATAAACTCATGAATAGAACTATCCAACTTATGATCTTGATTTAGAAGCTGTAATCATTTCCTTGAAGATATGTAGACACTATCTCAATGGTGGAAGATGTGAGATATAGATGGATCACAAGAGTTTTAAATATATCTTCTCATAGATACAACTCAACATGAATCAAAGGAGATGGCTCATGTTTCTTAAGGATTATGATTGTTTAATAAAAAATCACCTATGAAATTAAAATAAGGTTATTGATGCATTGAGCAAGAAGGATCATGGAGTTCTAAACAAAATGAGGATTGAAAGGGATTATGTGTTCAAATATCTAGTAAAGATGGATATAGGAATTATCAAAGAAGGTGGAGCATCACTAATTTTTCAATTGGTTTCCCAACCATTTTTATTATAAAGGATTAAAAGTTCTCAGCATGATGAATAGAATCTTTAAAATAAAATTAATGTTGTGAATGATGGGATATTGGAAGAATTTGTGTATGAAGATGGAGTTCTAAAATTATGGAAGAGGGTATGTCTTCCTTCTATATCCAAGCTAAAAAGTGAGTTATTATATTATTCCCATAGTTTGAATTTCTCTATATACCCTAGAATCTCTATGATGTATAAATATTTGAGGAAACACTTCTGGTGGGATTACATGAAGAGTGAAATTGTTGATTATATATCAATATGGTTAGTCTTTCAATAGGTGAATACTGAAAGGAAACATCCTAAAGGATACATGAAACCTTTTCCAATTATTACATGGAAATGTAATGACATTAAAATGTATTTTTCACTAGATTTCCCAAAACACTAAGATGTAATGATGTAATATGTGTAATTTTGGATCTCCTTACAAAATATGACATTTCCTCGCTATAAGGTAGGATTTTTCCACTATAATGCCTTGAACAACTCTATTTAAATGAATTAATAAGACATCATAGAGAACCTCTTTCAATAGTGTTTGATCAAAATATATTATTTACATCAAAATTCTAGAAACGTCTTCAGAAAGTTATGATGACTAAACTTTTTTTGAGTACTACTTATCAAACTCAAACTAATGGGAAATCAAAAAGCATGATCCAAAATTTTAAAGACATGTTGAGATTGTTCTCACTTTATTTTCATGAGGTGTGGGATTAGTATTTACCTTTTCAAGAGTTTTCCTACAATAATAGTTTCCATTAAATTATTCAAATAAAACCATATGATGCATTGACAGAAAATAGATTTCATACACCAATATGTTGGGATGAAGTTGTTGAAAGGAGGCTTGTGGGCCTAGAGCATATAGAGGAAACAATAGTGAAGGTAAAGGATATTCAAACCCATGTCAAATAATATCAAATTATTAAAAATAGCTATTATAATAATTGAAAGAAGGATTTGGAATTTCAAGTGGGAGATCATGTTTTATTAAAGTTATCAACATGGAAGGGTGTTTAATGATTTGGGATGAAAGGGAAACTAAGCCCTAGGTGAATTGTCCCTTTTGATATTCTGGAGAGAATGGGTTGGTGGCTTATTGTTTGGAAATTACTCCTATATTGTCAAAATAACTCAATGTGTTCCACATCTCTTTGTAAAGGAAGTACATAACAGACCTAATATATATCATCACTCATGAAGGAATAGAATTGGAACTTGAATTATCTTATTGTGTAGAGATTATATAGATTCTGAATATTAAAGAACCTGGGTTGATGAATCAGATGACTCGGCTAGTAAAGGTTGTTTGGAAAAATTATAAAATTGAAGAGGAGACAAGGGAGCCTACGATGAAGAACTACCCAATTATTTTTGTGAGATGACATTTTATAAATATCAAGGATGAAATTTTTGTAGGATTGTAGAATGAAACGAACCATAAGTCTATCAATGAAATTTTCTATCTTGTGTTTATTTTATATATTACAAATCACATAAAACCACATAGAGAACACAATAAAATCTTTATAAATTGAGATTGAACTGAATAATAGGTATTTCAAGAAGTTAAGGAACCTATACATATGAAATACTTACATGCCCTTAGGAATAGTAATTTAACCCTTATGAATAGTAAATCAGGCTAAAGAAATGTAACCTCACCCCTGTAAGTATAAACAGAATTTAGGCATCTAATAAGTGAAAGTATGATATAATTATACAGTAGTATAAGTAAATGAGAATATAAAAAAATATTATTTAAATATTGATGTTTTTGTGAGTCATAAATATCTAATTACATATTTATAATTAATAAAATTATTTAAAAGAATGTTAATTTTCATAAAATGGATTCATAAATCAATATTTTGTTGTCATATGATTTTAGGTTTGTTTTATGAGACCTTGGTTAATTTTTTAAAGTGTTATAAAATCCGTTTTTAATTTATAATCTATATTTTTTAGTAAATAGTGATTTTATTTAAAAATTAAAATTCATGTATTTAGATAATTATTTTGAAAAAATGTAGTCAATTTTTTTAATTCTACACATTGAAAAATGGTCCTGGAGAATTTTTGGGATTTTTATAAAAACCACCCCTAACCTCCTCTTCTACCCACTCCTATAAGAATTGAATCTTGTCAAATTTATTCCCAAATATTATTCCCTATTATCTACCCACGTCCAATATCTTTTGGTATTTCCAAAAAGGCCAAAACCCCATTCCCTAAGGAGGTTCTCAAAGAGGATAACTTAAGAGGTAAACCCTATTCCTTTTTCTTTTATTTTCATTTTCAATTTATTTTCTTTTCTTATCATATATACACCTCCTCTATCCAAATGATCATGATAAATCGAATATCATCTATATACTAGAGTCATATTGTGTTAATAGAATATCCTTCTTCAAAATACTGAATATCTCTCTCTTTTATTTTAAAAATGAAATCATCATCCGGGATGTGCCGATTTAAAACCTTCATGGACGATGAAACTTCATTCTCCAATTTGTACTTCAAGGATGGTCATGAAACCATTTTTTGGATAAACCAAATTATAATATATTAATTTTTCCTTATTTAATGTTCTCTAGCCTTCATATATACGTGGTACTAAATAATATAACAAAACATGTTCATTGTGATCGAATACTTGTCGTAAAACTCTAAACAATTATCACTAAATTTTTAATATATTGATTTATCTTATTACCATGTAAGAAAATGATATATATATATATATATATATTACCATTTACACTTCTGTATATTCGTTAATAATATTAAAATTCAATCTTATTAAATTATATCGATTCCATATGAACTTCCATACTCATATACAAGTATACAAATCTTGAAAACCAAGGCAAGGAACGCTCCTGCGCGATAAATTTATATCTTATAACTCATCAAAAAGAACATAAATAAACTTAATAAAATTATACTAAAAAAATTATAGAACGTTCTGAATTAATTAATTAATTAATTAATTTTGTTTTTCAAGATGTTAAGGTCTAGTGCAGGACACATTCGGACAAAAGGTAAGGTTTATCTAACCAAACCTCCATTTTCTGTTAGGTCACTCTTTTTCTATATTTACAAAAATTAAATTAATAATTATACTTATGTACTATACATAAAGTATTTATTAATTTGATATATATATACCAATCATAATTCTTCTTTATTTTATGGGGTGATACATGTTTTAAAATGATCTTTCTCAAATTCTTCCTAATAAACATGTTTGATTCAAGGGGACTTCTTATATTCTTACCTATTTTCAAGTACACTATATAATATATTTTAAGACACCATTATTTTTAAAAAATAACTCTTTTTATTATGAAAAACTATATTAGTTCACTTCAAGTTTTAAATAAATATTTTTCTAGTAGAACTTTTCTTTTTAAAGTAAAAGAGTGTTTCTCTCAAGAATTACTCTATGAGTTTACAAGAGCATTTTCATCTATTTTGACACTATTATTGATTATTATATTTAATTGGGATTAATATTTTATGATATCATCTATAATATTTTATTTAATGATTTATGATTATTTTTACTTTGGATGTTATATCTTGATACCATTCATCATACTATTCTGAATGGTTAGTGTTTATGTTTAATGATTAGGGAAAGTTATTTGCATTTAATATGTTATATTAAATATTTATGTATATAAGTTTATGTTTATCCCCATTCATATGAGGAATTCATTTGAATTATTAATTTAAGTTTGGGTCCCCCTATAACCCCTCGATGCATCGGTAGGTCTCCTAAGACAAACTAGCCTGGGTTTTTACCCATTATGTATGGTGTCTTGGATGAGGCCTTGATGGTATGATTATGATGTCTAGAATTATGAATTACCTCATTATGAATATAGTAATTGATAGTCCATGGGATTAATAGACTGTTGTAATATTAATTGTTATGTTTTATTATGGAGTTATTTAATCAGGTTTTATTTCCTACCATATTATGCTCAAGATTATGCTTTAATGGAATGTGTACTTTTAGTTATTCACCATGACTTATTATTTATGCTTCTGTTTTTTTACTTAACCTTAATGAACATATGAGATCACCCTTTTCTTGTGTTTTATATTTCCCAATGATTCGAATATGTATATTTTAATTGACATGTATGGATAATATCAGAGTTATAAATGGATCTACTATATTGTTTTCCCTTTAAAAGTTATAATTTAAAAATTATTTTATATCTAGTTTTCCAAAACTAATAAGCTATTCAGACATTATGGATGTTTATTCCTTGTTTATATTCCAATGTAAATATATAAGGCACCAACTCTGGGAAACTGGGTTCTGGTCTTTATGGGGGAGGAGTTATATACTTGGGATTCAATAATTTCCACTTTTCCATTTTCACTAGTGTTTAAATAGTTCTAACAAACATGCATGATATAGAGTAATTAATAGAACCATATTCAAATAGAATATATATATAATTTAACTAATAACAGGTATATCTATCACCAATTTTTTTAGGATCCACCTCAATAGTTTCGATGTCATAAGCTCACCCTATATAGCAAGGACTTGGTGGATGTTTTCATCAATTTTTATGTACAAATCATTGACTAGTTAATTGATTCTCTTAGAAATTTTTTCCCATAAATTATAATTATTGGAAATTATGATGAGGGTTGAATACAGAATTCATTTATTCCATAAAATTGGTGGGTTTATCTCATATTAAATCGGTATCTAGTTGACCTTCCTTTCTTCACCAAAACCATTTCCTTTTTCCCTTCAAGAAATTTCTAGGATGCTACTTCCCACACTTTTGACAAGTGGGATATTGGATATTCTTTCCCCCATTATAACTTTCTATCATACCACCACAATTAAAATTTACTCTCTACTTATTATCTCCAGAACTTTGAGAACGTTGAGTTCTGCGGATCACTATTTAGAATTTGAGGGCACATTGAAAAAAACTTTCATAGTTATAAATGTCTACATTAGAAAATGATTTTCATAAACATGGTTTAACCCACCAAATAAGCTGCCACCTTTAATTGCAGGAGAAATGAAAAAATAATGAGTCATATCATGAAAGTATTGTGAAATGTTCCTCATATTCCATAAAGGATTCATCAACATTTTTATCATGGATAATGAAATACCTCTCTGTAATAATTTAGAGAATGCAAGGATAATATTTTTTTAAAAAAATAAAATTATTTCTACTCCATCACTTTGATCACTTCCCCATGATTCTTTTTATCAAAATCCACAATTCATCATATTCTTTCTAAATATGATAAAAAAACTACCACAACCATATATTTATTATAGAATTGATGCATTATGAAAGTTTTTTTGATGGATTTAATCTTTGTTTTGAAATTAAAGGATTGGGAGATCCAATGAGATTTTGTGGAATTTGTCACATAAAGCCCCCAATTGTAACTTTATATTTCTTAAGGGGTGTGGGTTTTTCCCATAATTCAAGATGTTCCTAGCTCCTTCACCCATCTGGGTTTGCATCTCATTCAGGAAGTCAGCAAGTTTCTCATAACATTGGATCTTGACTTGGTTCCTCATATTTCATTCCATTGACTAAAATAAATGGAACATTAGGGATGAAAATTTTTAAAATATTAAACACATAAATGAAAAACATTTAAAATTAATTGGATAACTCATAAATGATATATATTTGTTAACCTATGAATTTCTAGGTTTCAATTTATATTATCTATTATCAATTTAATAACATAAACTATTATAGGAATTTTTGTCCCCTTAATAATGGTTCATAATTGGATTTCAAATTTACGAAAGAAGATCAACTGGGATTATCAAAATTAGTGTGTAGTAAGTCCACATTTTCATGCATTGGGTGATAATTGAGTCAATCTTAATGCACATGTTTATGGGCTTCTTACCCCTATGTACAATTTTTTCAGACATAAATCCACTTGTAGTATCTAAAAATGGTTATATTTTCCTGGGAAACCACATACTCTATATTTTAACAAAATTTATAGATTTTTTCCAACTTTTAGTCTTATACATAAGGCTTTTATATTAGTTTTCAAATCTTAATCCCCAAAAATAACTGTACCTTTATCTCCTTCCAACTATGACAACCTATATCATTCAAAAATGTTATGTTATGATTTATTGCATAAATATACACTTAATAAAACCCTATAAGATCATAAAACCTAGTGTATTTGGGTAATTAAGTATATATAATAACAACATGAAATAATAATACACTAAAATAAACTAAATCTACATAACATGATTTTAAAATTTATTTGATCTTCCAAAACCGCACGGGATAACCTGGGGATGTACATTTGAAAGTGGTGAGCTATAAATCCCAGTAAAGGAATAATAAAGTAATATAATGAGGAAAGTTATAAATGTGATTAAATAGGCATGTAAAGGTTACATAAGAGGGGTGAGAATCATAAACATGAACATCAATTCATGATATAAGATTATAATATAAAGGCAACGTGGGATTGTGGAAAAAGCATAAGACAATCCATCATAGACATAAGTCAAGGATAACCGCCATTACATCATAACTTAGTTTTCTTAGGATAACCTCCCATGCACTATATATGGTATATAATTTGATAAAAACATTAATAAATTCACTGGAGGGATATATAATCCAAGGACCAACCATCACATTCATATCATGTATATGCGTAAGTAAGCCACATGGATCATAAAACATAAGAAAATTTTCCATCACTTTTACCCACATGATTAAGGAGTGTGGGTTAAATAAATAGAACTACAAAATAAGTTAATGATATGTACATCTAGTTGAATAACCTCGAATAAAAATGGGGAAGTTTATTCACAATACAGATGTTTGGAAAGGAAATTCATAAGATAATTTCCGCATCATAATGGGGGTACATAAAGATTCATGGAAGTGTATAATGGGAGTAAAAAAGGGTATATCATCAGTTGGAAATGATAATACAAATATGATATATGTTTAATAACATATTCCAACATGAACGATCAGAAATAAAATGGCATTCCATATAAAAGGTTCTTGAATAAAGAGGAGAAGGAGATGATCCCTTAACTTCGGAGGATGCTTCTAATAGCATAGTAAGATATTATTAAGAGCTTGGGGACACCACAGTAAGGATCTAGAGAGGGATGTGTAAAGGGTTCCCTTTATTAGAGATATTTTAAGGTTGATAATGGTTCTAAATAAAATGAAAAAATTAAAAAAAAATATAAAATATAAAAAGGGTAAAATAAAAAAATATAAGAAATTTTATTTGTTAAATTATAATTGATAAAAATGACTAAATTTAATATAAATATTTATGAATTACAAATATAAATAAATAATATATATTAAATATATATATATTTAAAATTCAAAAAATGAAATAATTAAAAAAATGAATATTAAAAATGAGTAATTAAGAAAAATATTAAACATTTTATTAATTAAATAATTATTGATAAAAATGAATAAAATTAACATTCATATATAAATATTATAAATGTTACTAAATATTATATATTTCTAAAAGGTAAATAAATAGTAATAATTAAACCAAAAATATTAAAAATGAAAAATATTTAATAATTAAACTAAAAAAATTACAAATAAATAAATAAGAAATTATTAACAAAATATTAATGAAATAATTTTTAGTAAAAAATAATATGTTATATATATATATATATATATATTAATTATAAATATTGATAAATAATATATATTAAATATAAATATATGAAATTAATAAAATGTAATAATTAAAAACAAATTAATGCCTTATTCTTTTTTAATTGTTTTTATACATAATTATTCATTAATAGATTTAATATAGATATATATATATATATATATATGGTTGTATAATATTTCATAAAATATGGTTTATATAATAAAATATATTTATTCTTACATATTAAACAAGAAATATATTTTGTGAAGAATGGTTTATAATTTAAAATTAATATTAATTAAAAATACAGACATATTTCATCTAGTAATGGATATAATTTAATATAATTTTATTTTTCAATTAAATATATATCAAAGTTGCATTACATTGATTTCACGTACATATATATTATGAATTAATTTTTATATATGACACAAACAATTTTTTATAAAATTAATAAAATATTATATATATATACACACACATTCACCTAATATTTATTTAATTTATTAAAATGTTAGTATTCATTTTATAATTTCATTTAAACATTATACATTTAATATATTTTTTTTTTAATCGGTAAATTGTATTTATTTATTTTTTTGTATTTTTTGTATTTAGGTATTAATTCATTTTAAATATTTTTTATGCTATTATTTTTTTCGAATTTAACAATATTTTATTATTTATTTATATACATTTATTTATTATGTTTTAATATTTTCAATATGCATGCATCTTTACTTATGGGAGTGCTCATGGCTTTGAAATGATCAATGTAAGGGGATCTACTTTGAAATCCCTACAGGAGAGCTCTAATCTGGTTAGAAAATAGGAATCCTCATCTGCCAAGGGACCCTTACATTCTGTCTCTCAGGTGGATGATGGGACATGGAAACAACCTAAAACATGGATGATAGGATGACATATGCATAGAAGGGGTGGTGGATGTTGTTCCCATTTATGATGTTCTACTAATTTATGAGTGCATTGGACTTTGTAGTAGTGCATGTTTCAATGGTTTCTTATGTCATCTTCATATTGTATGATACTTTTATTTTCACTTAATAAATTTTGAGATCATGGGCTGATAACCCATAGTTTTCATTGTTCTTCATATATTTAACTAATCAAACTTATCCATATTCTCCATGTTTTTAAAGTGTACTCATTTTTAGTTATTCAATTTCAGTCAATTTTAACATGCATGCATTTAAGATTATATATTAATTAATAATTTCACAAATAAATTTATAAATGAATATTTATAAAAAACATATTTATAAATATATATTTACTATATTTATAATTATAATTATATAATTAATATTTTTTAAAAAAGTATTTATAAAATTAGTAATATTTAATTGTTTATTTAAATAGTTATAAAATTATAATAAATTTTATTAAATAATTAATATATTTACTATATTTTTATTTTTATTATTTTTTATTTTTGTTTATATTTTTATTTAGATTTATGTTTATATATTCATAATTATATATATTTATTATATATATATATAATTAAATATATATATATAATTATATAACTATTTAAATATTATTTTTTATAAAAAGTATTTTTATACTTTTAAATAAATAATTATATATTTGGGAGGAGATGGTGCGGCAGCGAGAGATTTTCACTCCTCTCAATGGTGACTTGGGATTTCTGTTCCCTTCTTCTCCCATAGATGAATCATTACTCATTCACAGAAGATTTGAATCCCACAAACCCTTTCACTTTCGATCAAATCATCATATTCTCACTCTTGAAGAACCTCTTTGGATTGAAGGTAGTGCAGCTTCCTCCGCCTTCCCTCTCTACAAAGGGTTTCTTTGGACTTTGATTTTGTATAAGGGAAGAACAACGCCCATCAAAGTGGATTCCATCATTTCTCTATGATAATTCCATCATCGCTTGGCTTTTCTTTCTTAGAGGATCCATCTTGTTGAACTTAGGGGATTTGATGGAATGATTATCTACAATTTGGCGTTTCTAGTCCTCAAAATGTGTCTCTCTTTATTGAGGATTGTACAATATATTCTTCCCTTCAGATGAGTTGAAGGCACATTCTTAGGGATTTGGTTCTATCTCTATGAAATTGGGATTCCTTTATATTAAATAATGGAACAATAAATTAAACCCTCTAGATGTTGGTAATTATTTTCTCAGATATTGGTAAAGGTTTATGATCTTTATTGGAACCTTTAGAATCCCAATATCCTCCATGAAATTTAATTATCGATCAGAGTACCCATAAAATGGATAAAAGGGATGATACCATGAGGTTCAACCCTTTTCACTTCTTTTAGTTTAGGTTGATCGGATTTTAACCATGCTTGATTGAGTTCTCTCATCTACTGATGTGGATGATTTAGAATTAAAGATTTCCTATGAGAAACTCCTTAAATTATGTTTATAATGAAAAATTATAGGATGTAAAGTCGTTAATTTCAGGAGATCTCTTACCTATGATATCTTTTCTCTTCATGTCCATGACAATAGTTATTGTTATATGAGGGGAAAGAAAGCTCATATAGATGGAGTTTTATTTGTTGAAACAGTAGGAAATGGTGTGGCTGGTTGATATCCTGGACAAGGTAGATTGCCAAACGTTGATCAGGATAATGTTGTAAATGAAGCAGTAAATGATGCTGTTATGAATGAAGTGGTTGTTTTGGCTTCTACATAGGACATGCATCAGTCTACTGCACTCCAGGCACATACCCTGACTATGAGAAGAGACTTTGGTCAAACATAGTAGCTGAGGAAATAGATGGTCATATTATTTGAGTCCTAAATGAGGATGTTGGAAAACAATAAATGGATGAAATTAATATTTGTGATCATGTCACCAACCAAGTGGAAGATCCTTTTGATTATCCCTTAGAGGTTCAAGAATTCATATAGAATGACTCATAAGAAATGGTTAAATAAGTTATTATGATAGAGAAACTGATTGCTTCAAGAACCCGAAAAAGTAAGAAGAAAGTAAATTCCCTTACTCAATCTAAAACGTAGAAATATTGTGGACATTCTTTTCTTGAAAATTCTTCATACCCCTCAAAAAAATTTGAATCCAATGAAAATATAGAATTTTAAAGAACTTCTCTTGTGGGAAATTATTGCTTTCAAAAGGTGGTTTATAGGAAAACTAGTTCTTATACTGAACCAGTTATATATAATTCTAGTAAGGCTTCTTGAAAGACTATGGATGTTTCACACATGAAATTTACAGCCTCAAACTGATTTGATGTTCTTAATTAACTCAATGTGGAGTCAAGAAATATCTCAAAGGTTGTTTCTTCTACCACTATTGAGATAGACACTTGGGATGAAACACTGGCTACCATTGTGATTTGGGGTACAAAGAGAGAAGAAATTGAAGGGCATCAAAGAAAATCATGGAGATAGGGTAGGCATCCAAAGGGTTTCAGTTGTGGATGTGGTTGTGATGATTGGGTGGTGGCATGACGGCATGGTCAAACTACCATGTCTTCTTTTATGGCCTCTAAAATCTAGCTCACATCATAACATGAAAAGATCAAGGAGAGGTATTCATTGCTCTTCAATAAAAAATGCTTGCAATCTGAGTTGGATTATGCTGAAAAGGAAGATGGCACTGATTATGGTTATAGGAATGATCCTGATCTTTTTGATCCATAGTTTATTTTATGGATGAAGGCATGCATCCTTTTTTGACTCATCCCCTCATGTTTTCTTGTTTCTTTTTCTCATTCTTTAATAAATGGCCAGAAGCGTTTTCTTATGGCTAGACCTACTTCATAAATACTTATCTATTTAATTAATTATAAAATTATAATAAAGATATTTAAATAATGTATATATTTACTAAATTTATATTTATATTTATATTTATTTATTATATATATAATGATATAAATATATTTATTATTATGAAATTATAATAAATATATATAAATAATGAATATATTTACTATATTTATATTTATATATATTTATTAAATATATATATATAAATATAAAAATATATATAACGGTAAAAATATATTTATAATTATAATTAAATAATTATAATTAAATAATTTTAAATATATTTCCAAGTATTTTTATAATCGTATATTTACTATATTTATAAAATAATATATTTATAATTATAAAGAAGAAATAACAAATATTTTTAAAAGGAATTTATATAATTATAAATAAATAATTTTATATATAAATAATTATAAAAGAATAATATATATATATATATATATTTAATTTATGATTATAATTATAAATGCTTTATGACTGTTGATGTTTTAGTGCTGATAAATATGGATTTTATTATTTCTTCTTTAGCACTAATGAAGATATATTTTATTAACACTTATCAATTTACTATTGATAAAAGGTATTTTATCATTTCTTTTATGGGAGCACTGATAAAATTATCCAAATCTATTTAAAGAATCCAAATAGAGACTGTTTCCGTCAGGTTATCTAAAGATTTGTGTGAAATCCACCTGATGTTGGTGCTCCTCCTCTGCGAATCAAGACTTGAATCAAGGCTTCAATCAAGTCAAAAAAACATCCATGTATTGAGTACAATGCTTGAATGAATCAAGTCCTGAAAAAATCCAAGGCTCAAATGAATCCAAGATTTCATATGCGATGTCTATACTTTATTTCATAAAAATTCCAGTATGAATCGAAGGTATGTTATTTTCCCCTCCTCCTCACTCATTAATTACTTGTTTTTGTTCCCTGTAAGGTTATTTTGACTAAGTCAACAGTCTTTTTGATGAGTGAGATTGGTATTTTTGTGTGGATCAAAGTTTTGTTCATTTCATAGAATATTTGTGGGTATTTTACCATTATAATGAAGTATAGATATTCTAGTTTTTGAGTTTTTGACCATCAAATATTCTCATAGATATGTTTATATGTTGGTGTTTTGGCATAAGTTGTATTTTGGTGCGCCTGCGGGAAAAGATACCGCGCATGCGGCGATGACCTAGGTCGGAGATGAAGGAGGCTCCGTCCCCCTCATCCTCGGCAGGGAAAGGTCGGATCCTCTCCTCGGCGGCTCGTCCTTTCACCCCTTTCTCCAATCCGGTGTATCTTCCTCCTTTACCGTCGATTTCACTTAGCCCTAAGGTTCCCAATCTCCACGATGGATCTCCTCAGCTCGCAGTTTCGCTAAAAGAGTTCAACGCAGCTTCAGACCTACACAGATCAACGCTGGTGGCTTGATTCAGAGGCCATCGCCCCTCGGTCGATGCATAAGACAGATTCATCTTAGATTCTTGGGGCCTTCAAAACTGAGCGGTGGTGGGTTTGCTTGACCGGCGTCAACTGATGGTCCGCTTCGCATCAGAGTAGGATTTCGTCATCGCCTGGTGCAGTGCTCCTCAGGTGTTCAATGGTTGTGGTTTTTTCCTCCTACGATGGTCGTTTGATTTCAACATGTATCTTGATCCGCCTTCGGCCACCGTTTGGCTAAGTTTTCCTGATTTTACTCTACCCTTCCAGAATCCCTCTATCGTTTGTATGCTCATTAATTTGGTGGGACGCTACCTATGTTCTGATATTCGAACCACTGCGGTTTCTCACCCCATCCTGCCCCGCGCTTGTATTGAGGTTGACTTTTCAAAACCTCCAACTGAGTGGCTATGGATTTCGGTTGGAGAAGAGTTGAGGTGGAAGAAACGGGTGGTGTTTGAGTCTTGGCCTGAGTTCTATTCGGGATGCAGCAAGCTTGGCCATATGGCCTCAGGATGTCACCGCATGAACCTGTATAGGTCATCGGAGGAGTTGGTGGTTCCGATGGTGGAACATCGATCGTGGGATAGTGCAGATTTGGGGGAGCACGAGGTGGCGCACAGTGAGGTTCCAGGGGAGAGGGCTCTGCGCTCTTTGACCCCTGGAGTGATGCTGGCTACCAAGACAGCCCCAAATGATTCTCATTTGAACTCTATAGTTTGTGAGGTTTTTAGCCGCCTGAAAAAGGATTTGGTGTTCCCTGTTCTTCGGTTGTTCTATCTGAAGAGTTTATTGGCACTAGAAGGAATGCAGGTATAGTTGGGGAAGAGGTTAGTCAATTGTAGAGAGAGGTTCACATGGACATTGGCCAGGATGTTAAAAAGGATATGAAGGTGGTTTTAATGAATACAGCGAGGGTGAATGGGGAAGATGACGTGGAGATACACGTGGGTGATCATCCATGTAGTCTGGCCTCAGGAGATCAGCATTTTCAATTCATGGGACGTGGCCTCGATCAATCAAGTGGATCCGATTTCCCTGCGCAGGCCTTACAGATCAAACCTTCCTATGATGAGAAGGTTAAATCTGGAGGGATTTTTTACAGTTCTCATAACATATTTACAGTGATGGGTGAAGTTTAGGTTCATGATATTGCCGGAGATACCGATATGGAAGAGGAGGCTAGCCAAGCAGCTTCGGAGTCAGCTCCAGACTCCCCTATTGAACCAAAGGAAGTGGGCATCGAATAGGATTTTTTCCGAACCTCTTCAAGGAAGGGTAAAATTTCACAGTGGCTGCTGGAGGTTTTCTCAAACATACCAGGAGGCCACGCTAACGGAAAGACTACTCAAATTTACCAAGTCCCCCTGTGACCAGGTCCCCTACTAAAGCCAACCTTCTCTCGACGGTGGGTGGAGGCGCTAGCAAGCAGGTGGGGGTTACTTTGAAGGGGGCTGGAGCTCAGGTCAGGGGAGATCCGGAGTTGGCTACTCCTTGTGGTGCTGACCCCCTATTTTCGGAAGAGGTAACATCCCCTCAAGGGGAGGCAGAAGAGAAGACTAAGGACCAGCAAGAGGAAGGGCTTCTAAACTCTGAGGAAGTGAGTCAGGCGGAGGCAGAACTTTCTCCAGGGAAGCAGCATGAGGTGGGATTCCATGCTGACCCGAAACATCAGATAGCATCAGTACTGCATCACATGGACCTTCTTTTGCACTCGGATGAAGATATGGTGGAGCAATTACTGGATCTCAACGCACTGAAGGAAGTTATCAAACAAATTTTGGGAAGATCCCTTCGTTTGGAAACTTCAAAGGGGAAAGGTAAATGGATTGATAGGCATAGCCATATTTTGAAGAGAGGCTTCAATATGGGAAAGATAAACATGGAGGAATTCATGAAATACTGGGACATCTGGGCTAATCATTATGAAGACATCTTGAAAGACGATCCAGAGTCCCAGGTAAATTCCATTCCCTGGATACTATTTAGGGAAATTGATTCCAATCAGCTCAAGATTTTCTTCAACAAAAATGTAGTATCTTTTGGTGGTTAAACTGTTTTGATGTTAGGGTTCTCACCTTACCCCTTAAAAGTGTTTTGATAAATAAAAATTTCAATTGGTTTGTTGGCATAAACACCTTTATTTTATCATATGGAGAGTTAAGAATCAAGTCTTTTGTTATTTATAAACTGGTTGAAATCCCCATCACTAGAAGGATGTATGACGGATTTTTCCTTTATCCAATGATATGGAATATATAGAAAAACTTCTCCCCTGGTGAGAGACCTAGTATTAAAAGTAGATATAATACTACGAAGTTTTCTCCATATGAATTCAATTATTCCATTTGTAAAATTGGTAAATGTCATGGTGAGTACATCTTGGGATATTTTCCATTTTTCTTTAAAATGGAATTTGTTCAAGTTGTTACTTATGGTAATTCTCTATAAAATATTATTTAGAGCATGACTTGGTTCATTACCATTTTGTTGGTTGTGGTTCCAGTATTGTGTCAATCCTTGGTGGGTTTTACTATGTTATTTCTATATAAATTAATTATGGAAATTATTTATAATTATTTTATAATTACTTATTTTACTATTCTATTGATGATGTATGGGCTCATGTGGTTGAGGATCTATATAACAGGCTTTCTTGGAATTAGAAAAGTGACGCCCATATGGTTAACTTCATAAAAGAGGTGGTTGGCACCAAAATAATCATGTAATGTTTTTAGGGGTTTTAGTGTGAAATGTGATATATAAGATTAGCTAATCAGGGAAAGGAGAACATAGTGAGTTCTGATTTGGGTTTATAATCATGGATTGTTGTTGCTAAAAATGATTTGGAATAAAATATTTATTCCATACTATGCAGGGTTATTATAGTCTCACTCGGTGGTTTCATCACCTTATGATCCTTGGATTTATTAGTTGGGAAAATACTAATGGATATTAAAATATAAAATGATGTTGGTCAACATAGGATATTATTGAATGATTGTCTAAGAGGGACCTTTGAGGGTGAATTGTGTTATTGATTATTGTAAATGGTTTCTTTATGGGCCATGGTTCTTGAAGACAGTGAGACATGGAGAGGCCAAGTAAGGATAATCATGGCTAATGGAAGTATCCCAAAAATGTATAATAGTGTATGAATTTCCCTATGAATGTTTTTCTTAGGGTAGTGATTATATCATCACATTAGTAGTAATTGGATTTGTGGTATAAAATCGAGTATAGCCCATTGAAACCTAGTGTGTTAAACTATAAAGGGTAGGATGTATAAGCTGATCATATATATTACTTTGTCTTGAAATTTGTGGTGTGTGAGTGATGAATTATGGCCTATGGACTATGAGATTATCTAGTGAGTGATCATTGAAAACGATGATCAATACCTCTGATAGATGAGCTTTGAGTATCATATATTAGAATATGATGGGTATTATGTGAGGGATAGGCATGGTATGTTAGAATTTTAGTTACTATAGATATGTTAGTGATTCATCAAGTGCTAGGGTAATGGTGATGTGACATTTGTGTTGTTGTTTGTTATTATGGTTCTTCAGAAGATAGGTTTAACCAATGTATTGTGGAACCCATTGTGCAGTTCTTTCCTTATGGAACCAATTATTTTTTGAAATCCTCATATTTCAAATTCACTTCAAAATAAAAATGACTATGTTATACCCATTTAATGATTTGGATCAATAAGTACATGTGATGGTTATCCCTTATGGATAATCTTGGATACTAGGGGTCTAAGGTAAAATCTCATGGAACCTATGATGTGGTTATTTCTAGAGGGGGAAAATTTTCTCCTTATATGATTCAGATAATAAGATCTTATTAGTGAAATGTTTGGAATGTCAGGGACCAACCATGATATTGACTTTTTGTTTGATTAGTGTAATTCAGTGGTATGAAATGAAGTTGGTACGTAGGATTATTATGGTTTCCTAGTTATTATATAATTACTTTACTGACACTTGTATTTTTTTTTTACTAATTTGAACATATACTCAAATATATGTATTTTTTTATATTATAGGTGACCTATTAGTATTTACATGTTGATTTTTATACTCACGCCCTACACATGATCCACAGTGGACATAGAGATATTATATTTTAGATACATGTGAGGTAAAAGGACTAGTAACATAGATTAGAGTTAGTATAACTTAGTGGGGATGATTTGATGCCCTCATTGTAGTTTTAGAGACATTTTATTTTTTTGAGATGATATTTGAAATTTCAAAATAATATGTGGTAATTTAAATGTTTTTAAGGATACAATAATCATCCTCATGAGCTTCATCACCTGAACAGTTATTATAAGATTTTTTTCTTGAGAATCATCCCACATCTCTTCTATTTTTCTTGAACTACTCTGAGTAATAGTCAACAAAATGATAACTAGTACCCGGTATGAGATGACTACTGCTCAAAGTAGTTATTTAAACATACGATAATGTATGGAAGAGATGGAGGATGATCCTCAGGAAACAAAAAGGAATAATAACTATTCGTTAAAGGAATCTAATGAGGATTATAGTTGTCAATAACTTTCTCCTTTGGATGAATTCAGAGGATAACACCTACCATAGTGGAGTAATTCTTATTTTAAATTCAATTACCCATTTCTTTTAAAATGGATAAATTATAATAGTTTTAAAAAAGTGTAAGAATATGAAGTTAAATATTTCCTCATGTTTTCAATAGAGTGTGCATATGACCCTTTAAAAATACTTTTTCTGTTTTTACATTTCTGTTATTCCAGATAAATTAAATGTTTCACTACTCATGAAGACAATGTCTTATATACATGATGATGTTACTAATCCAGTGTATGAACATATTTTTGATGATGAATTTTCAAAATTATTAGGGGATAAACAACATGTTGATGAAAAAATCAAGAACTATGCAATATCATAGTATTGAACAAAATTATCAAGGCTATAAGTAAGGGTATAAAATTTGAGTTCGGTTGGAATTAACACGGTCAACCTATTGACCTCACTGAGACAATTTTCATTAGTTATGTTAGGTTCACAATAAGGATGAATGTGCTAATTGATATTGATTTATAGCACCACGTCCATACAATAATTAAGGATGCCTTTTGGGAATATGTAAAGGTAATGTTTTGATATACTCTCTTAATTTAATTGAAGATTTATATAATAAAAATTGATTTTTTATTCATTATTCCTTACAAAGGTCCTTATTTTATAATATTTCCATAAGATATTTGTATTAACTTACACTAGAGAATCCCATAGAGGCTTCTAGACTCTTCATTACAAGTTACATATTAGGGATGTTGAGGGTAAAGTAAATACCCACCCACTAGTTAGTTATATACAAATTATAAAGCCAGAAACATGGAATGATTTCATTAGTTTTTGTGAGGATAAATCCTTTCAGGTACATTACAGTTGATAATATATTATTTTATGTTTTTTATTTTATCAAATTTGATTCAAAATTGTTAATTTATGAAACAACAAAATATTAGTGAAAATAAAGAACATGCATTAAAACAAATGTACCACTATCGTAAAGAAAATATGGGGTATGCTTCACTAGAAGAGAAATTGGTATGTATTTTAAATCAACAATAAAAGTTTTATGTAATATGAAACAACATGTGTTCATCTGTTTATTTTCAGACTGATGAATCAAAATCTAAATCAACTTACATCCCACACCATTTGTTATGGAAGATGGGTCGCATAAATAAAGAGGGTAAACAGATTTATTAAAACACAAAAGAAGTATGGGAAACATCTGTAAGTATTATAGGACCCCAATACACCCTGAGAGGGGAGGGTGAATCAGGGTGTCAATTTTTTCTTTTAAAGTGACAAATCTTTTTCCTATATTTTTAGGAACTTGTTAAACCTATCTGATGGAAATATACCAAAAACAAACAATCACATGAAAAGAGACACCATAGAATTTTACTTTGGTCACCACTAAGAGAAAGTCCAAGGAGCATACACTGACATTGTGTCGGTCATACCTAAATCCACTAATGTTCACTAGACGTGGAATAAATAGGTTCAGACATAGTCAATGTTGTTCTAGTCAGACTATATTTACAATATTTTATGGATCACACACCTCCTCCCTCGAAACACTTCCGTCGACACACCCCAGCTCACTACTTTGGGTTAAATATTACTCAGTTTAATGACTTGAAGGTGGATTTGGAATATTGGAATTTAAGTATTTTTCCATGAATTTCACAATACACTTCTTTCATTCTAATCTTAAATGGATTCACTTGAAGGCATTGATCAAACAAACTGTATATTCAAAACCTACAAGTAGTTTATCTAAATAACTTGTGAACAACTTCTATTATTGTGATCTACTTTTGGTATTTTCATAGAAGATGTATTTTATGTAACCATAATATTTATCACAACTAGACCACTATTTTCACTTGGTTTTTATATATGCAAGGAGCACTCTACAGGCATGAATTTCTATGGGTAACTCTTCTGTGTGAAACTATTTTGTAGGGTAAAGATACTGAATCTTTGTTGAAAAGGTTACATAGAATATAGGGGGTGCCCCATATTTATGACCTTGAAGAACCTAAATTCAATTACCTTTTTCACCTTCCCCCTTGCTTGTAAGCCTGAATTTGATGTTTTATTTGTAATTTAAGATCTTTTCACACAACTACATCTTTTTTATGCAACTCATTATTTTGTTGTATTTTTACATGAAGATCTCAAAAATAAACTTACATGTAAGTCAATTTTGATATTGTATTTGGAATGTAGGATTCTTATGTGCCTTTATATTTTCACACAAACTGTCCTATCACACAAACTGTCTTTTGTGTAAAAAATAAATCCATGCGCATGATTATTTCCTTTTCCATATTTTGATGAGACGATCATGAAACTTCACTGGCATGTAAAATTTTGATTCAAATTCATAATTTTATGGAATTCCATTACTAGAAACACCATTCTCTATTCTCTAAATTTTGGACCCAATAATTTGGAAAACACTCAGAAAAAATTCTACCTTAAAAATTCAAGTCATTGGTACTATTAAAACACTAAATTTTCAAACTCCTTGATCAAACTAGTGTGTATTGACAATAAACAAAATCTAGAATCTGTTTCTTGAAATAAAAATCCTTTGTTTGAAAAAGTTTTAAATAATAGTAATTCATTATGATTTATAACAGTATGACATAAAAATATCTATTTATGTTCATATAGTTTTTATATAGTTTAGGCACAACAATCAACAGTGACCATAATGGATGAAAAAATACTTTCAATAACATTGAAGCGAACAAGAAAATATGGTCATGTTTGGGTAGTAGGTTTTGGAGTGTCACTTAAAATATATTTCTCGAAGATAAAACCACATAGAGATATAGATTAAATTATGAAAAGATCAAAGGTGCAAAAAAATTATTTTCAAGATATTTTTGTCTGGTCTGTTTTGGCAGACCAATGTATGAAATAGGATCCAAGAAAAATGATTTTGAAATAAATATCCACACATGAAGAACCAAATGAATCCACTAGATTTGTGTTCAGTTATTCCCCTCAACCACATACCTTACCCAAGGTAATCAATTTTCTCATTGCACTTTCTCTTAAATGTGATTTAAAAAACACTTAATAGCTTTGTATTAATAAAATTCTATAAGTTATAGTTGTATGTAATTTATATCTATAAAATACCATTCACTATTTTATTATAATGTGTATAGTGAATAATATCTCATAATGAAAAGTAACACCATAATGGACTCCCAAAAGATCACTTGAGAGTGGGGATTGAGGTAGATCATGAGTTGATAGACGAGTTTCTTATTCCACTTGATGATCTGTATATTGCAACAGCCAATGATGCTATTGAAACTTTCATAACAAGCCCATACAATATTATAAAGATATCCGAGGTAAGTATTAATTAAAAAAATTCATATGAAAAATATATAACAGTGAATGAAAAAGGTCTTAAGTGATGTACGATATTACGTATGGATAAAGTGGTGGGGAAATGGATGGTTGGATAAAGAGAATCTGTTGAATCAACTAAGATATCAAAAGGACCTTTCAGGAGTTCCTTCTCCCCCCAGTTTTAAAGAATCATTTTTTATCATTACTTCTTCATGTAGAGACCACATTTAAAGCTAAAAATATGTCTTACATTCCATATAAAGAATAAACATATTGAACATCCATGACAGACGTAGCTGGTCTCAATATTATAAATGATATTCTCATGAATGAATGACTAGGAGCCTTAGTTTTGAATACATATATAAGGTATATTTTCATAATATTTTTGTTCTAATAGTGAGCTAGTCTGTTTATTAATGTTAATAACTATTCATATTTTCAATACGCATCTATAGTACTACTATATACAGGGAAAAATGTGTGAAGTATGATGTGGATTCATTAATTCTATTATCATTTCTATGAAGAAACTTACTATGGATATGAAATAAATTTAAAATAAAATAGATGAGTTATGTTATGCGTTTGAGAAAAAAATAACATATGACATACTCTTTTTTATGCCTAAAATGCAGTGATAAAACTCTATAATCTAATCACATACAAAAAATATTTTTTCTTTGTCCATTACTATCTTGTTTTTTTTTTTTCAGGTAGTAGTGGATACGTATCACTGTCTATCTAGATACCCAAAATATTTATTTTTTGGATCTAATGCATGTATATCCAACAAACCCACCAAACATAATTTGTATTCTAAATTTTTAATACACTGAAATAAACATTTTATAGATAAATATTGAATTATATGTTTTGTTATATGTTTTAACAAGAATTTTTTATAATAGAGTTTTCACTAAATATAGTCTAAATCATGGCATAAAGTTGGTGACTCAAGAAAAAATAATGTGGATTACTAAAAATGGTAAGATATTATTGTATATATATAAATATTTATCTTTAAAAACTTATTTGAAAACAATTGACAAATTTTTTTCAATGTTTTTGTAGTGTCTGGACCAAGATAATGGCAATGATTTTGGATATTATGTTTGAACATTTAAGAAAGAGATCATAAACCATCAAAAGAGCAGCATCCCAGAAAAATTAAATTCTAAAGTTAATTAAAATTTCATTAAAATTATTTATTAATAATTTGTTTGTTTATATTTTCATGTATTGAAATGATTTCCTAAAACATTTTTAATCAAAAGAAGAAGTAATTTGTTTAGAGATGACCGGGTAGTGTACATGGTGTCAGAATATTTTTTGGAAAAAAAACTTTGGTGATTACCTTTTATGATTGTGACCTATTATGATCAATAACTATAGAAATATATTTTGGGTGTTAATAATTATTGTTATAATACATATATATTCTTTTTATTCATTTTATCAAAGATAAGTATAATGGAGAAAATTAATTTGAGTAGAAGCGTTGGCCTGCAAATAATACAATTTTTAGAAAATGGTGGAGGTAGAGGCAGAGTCAGAGGTGGAGTTATAGGAAGAGGTAAAGGAAGATGTGGTGGCAGATGTAGAGTTAGGGTTGGAGACTAAGGTGGAGGAGGCGGTGGAGGAGGAGGATAGCAAGGTTGGGGAGGAGACAACGTTATGCCTTTCAAACAATAAAATTATTAGAAATAGAGTTTAATGGGGATCATACCAAGGTTTTGTTTGAGAATAATTATTCAAAAGTGTATACAACACTTTTCACTTAAGATAAGATCCATTGTTAGAGGGTTATAGGTTTCTTACTGAAAAAATTTCTTCCCCACTTGTTTAAGTTATTTTGTATGGGAATTTAAGTGGAGGAATTCTTTTAGAAATAAAACCAACACCAGTTATTTTTTCAAACAAATTATCAAAGGATATAATTTCTATTATCACGTTCCAAGTAATATCAAATATTACATAAGTTTAAAAGAAACCACTCAACATGAAAAACCTGAACAACAACAAAAAATGTATATGCAGTTGCTTGACCCAGTCTTGTAAACACTACAAATAAAGGGTCTTAGTAGTGGATCCAATCGTTACTTAAGAGTCATACAACACCAATCCAAACATCAAAAAGATATATAATCCATCTCAAATATTTGAATAAATATGTTTGTAATCAACCACTAAATATTTCTAGTGTGTGAGAGAAATATTAAGGGACAACTAGCGTTGAGAGATTATGGTCTTCAAGGAGGGATGGTGTCAAAGGAAACATGACAACACATGAAATGAAACCACATTGTAATGAAATCATAAAAAATGGAAAACATGCATCAAATTAAATAGTGAATCACAAAAAAATCCAAATGAATACAAATTTGAAAAAGAATATTGTATCTTGATCCAAAACCTTTAAAAAATAAATAAATACAAAATTTTATCCACCAAATCATTAATTTTCAGAAAATAAAAATACAATGGTTTCACTTTGGTGGGTGGTGGAATGATTTTGGGTATTATATAATTAATTATATGGATTATATAATATTAAAAATATTTGTAAAATCTATATAAGTAACATTAATTATTCATGTGCACATTGATTATTTAATATGATCCATGTTCACAAGATCATTAATAAAAACTCATCATCATTCTCAATAAAAAATACATAAGAATAGGGATATTCCCATTTTGATGAAAAAATAATGATAATGTTATGTTAGAGTTTATCATCTCCCAGAATATTAAAAAGGATATAATAAACTATTAAACAATCTAAGAAGAATTAATGAATACACTATATTTTAGTGTCATTTGGATGCTATAAAGGGACATAATGATGTTTAATACTGTCAAAAAGGGGTAAAAAATTTGTAATGGAGTTTAGTGTCTTCTGAAAATACATAATTGATCATAGAAAATATTTTTCAATAAAATAAGGTAACTTTTTTATGATGGATTTAGTAATCTCTATGATAGGGAAAGGGAAAGATAGATTTTATTAGGTTCCATAAAAACTAACATATAAATATTTGTTTTAGTTCAATAAATGAATGATAATAGGTTTACACTAATCGTTAATGTTTTCTTGGAATAAATGTCTTCATCAAACAGATGAATCACTCGTGTACTATGATTATGTACTCAACAAGGATGATTAACTCATGATGATGAAATTTGTTTTATTCTCCAATGCATTCACAATTTTAGGATATCACACTACAATATTTTCAGATTACCCAGAGTGTTAAATGCACTATCAGATAAAAATACATGCCACAATCAATCATAACTCAAATAAATACATGGTGTACCCGGTATGACTCAAATTGTATGGTTCTAGTTTAAAATTGACATTTTAATAATGAATTGTTTCATATTTATTTTTAATTTATTTACTAACATTAAAAGGGTTTTATTTATAGGTTGATTATTTTTCTTAATTTGGGGTGGTTTTTTCGAAACATCTCATTCTTGTGAGATATTGGACTTCAAAACATCAACTGAGATAACAACAATAAGAAAATTGGTCAAGAATGTATACAAACGTAATGAAAAGTTGAATTCCTACTACTTATTTAGTTAATGTTTTCACCATTTTATCTAACTTTTTTAAGTTAATAACCTTATCATTTATATCTAATTATTATTATATTTCACATATATTTTTGGATGTCATATGTTTTCTTCAATCGTCTGTAGTAATCCAGAAATGAGAGAACATGTTGCTTTTGGATGATGCATTTCTGATAGCATGGGGTTTCTTTTTTCCATCCAATTGAAACATTTGTTTCAATTATGGATTTATTTAGAGAGTCAAAAGAGAAATACACATAACATACTCAAATAGTCACACCTCAGTCTGACACATGGTATTACTAGTATAAAAAAAATTATTTTTTTAGTTTATAATTTTCATTTTAGTTCGAAACACACACCAAATACTCAAAAACAAGAAAAAAATAAAATTATTTTTATATATGAGGAAAATAATACATAAGTCATTTATAACATGTAGGAACTATCCTAAACTCAATAGAATGCATGGTGTGCTCTACATTACTCCAACTCTATCTTTTTATTTAAAATTAACATTAAATTTAGTAAAACAAATATAACTGGCATACAAAAACATAAGAAAACGTGCTCGAATGGTATTGATATTTTAGGAAAATGTTTCAAAAGTAATTTTTGATGTGTAGGAATTAGTATCACATCAAACTGACACATTATGTAATTTGTATGACTCAAAGTGTGTGTTTCTTATTTAAAATGTAATTTTAGTAAAAAAACATGACGTACTTGAAACAAAGAAAACACCTTTGAAGAAAATTTATATTATTGTAAAATGGTATATAAATCATTGGGGACATGTCGGAATTATATGTACCTCAATATGATACATGGAGTTACTAGTATGACACCAAGTGTTTCATTTTATATAAAAGTGACTTTAATTGTAGTTAAAAAGACAACTGGAAAAATTAATCCCAAGAAAATGCATTAATTGTAACGACCCAATCTTTTTGAGTAGTATATTAACTTACTATTATTTATTTAATAAGATGTTAATGGTTAATGCAGAAAGAGGAGTTGATGGCTTCATCCAGTAGACTCAACCCTTATGAAGCCCACTTATCAGAGCTTGGGAAGGAGGTAGCATCTGTGGGCTTCGCTTTGGACCAAGCCCAATCCGAGCTCCAGCGTGTCAGGCTTGAACGAAAACGCTTGCAGGAGAAGTTCAAGTTAGTGGAGATTGCTACTAGGGCAATGTTATCTGAGACTCCCTCAGATTCTATCACCATAGCACACCTTACACTTAGGTCTTATGCCAGTGTTATAAGGGGCTATGTGATGAGACCCTAGTTTCCTTGTGTAATCCTTTCGGATGAATAAATTGAGATTTCTTCCTTTAGTGATGTTTGTGAAATTTCAAATGTCTAGATAATTTTAGAATGTATTTTATTGATGAATTTTGAAAAAGGGATATTTTGAAATATTTATGTAAACCCTAAATAACTAATGATGTGTAATGATTTTCAAAAAATGGTCTTCTACAAAAGTGTTCATTAAGGAATTTGGAGTCTAATAAGATCAACTTAATTTTTGATGAATAGTAAATTATGAATAGTGATTTTACGCTTAGGATTAGTAATGTGACCAAATGTATTAGTAATTTTCACTTAAAGAAAGTTTTAATATAATTTAGACACCTTGGTTAAGTAATGTGATTCAATAAAATGGGTAAATAACGGTTTCATAAATTATTAATCAAGTATTAGTTTTTTCGGATGAATAGTGTTTTTTAATTAAAAATTTAATTAAAAATAATTAGAAAATTATTTTTATAAAAATGACTTTATTTTTGAACTCAGAGCATCGATATTATGTTAAGGTAATTTTTGGGGATTTTTCTGGAAAAAATGAATTTTCGATGAATAGTGTTTTTATTTAAAAATTAAATTAAAAATATTTAGAAAAATATTTTTATAAAATGGATTTCATTTTTGAAATCAGAGCATTGATATTTGGTTAAGGTGAAATTTTGGGATTTTTCTGAGAAAGTTGAAATTTTCAGTGAATAGTAAAAATACCGTTTTAGGGTTTCGGTATGTTTAATGACATCATAATGATGTCATGATGATGTCATGAGATCATTTGAGGGTTGGCCGGCCAAGGGTGATGAATTATTGTTTTGGGGGCCCCATGTGGCCTAACTCCATGATAAATGCCAAGGGAGAGCCCATGGGTTTGAGAAAAGCACATGTGAGGTGTCCTTTGGCCATTAATGCTTTGTCCCCTCACTTTCCCTATAAATACCCACCCTTTCCTCCCTTGGTTTTCACTCCCAACTCTTCCCCAACGAAGTTCTGGTCTTCTTACCTTCCAAAGAGTCCTCCCAAGGTGCCCCCAAGCCCTCAAGGTCCAATCCTTTGAGTTTCAAGAGTCACGTTTTAAGGTAAGGGATCTGACCCCTCTCTTTCTTTTCATGAAATCTCTTTTATGTCATTCCTATTATGCTCCATGTTTTTATGTGAGAGGATGTTCTTTTATATTCCTCTTACTGCCCTTTCATGTTTATATGATGAGAGATCCCCTCTTACTCTCATCATTTCGTTTTATGAAAGTTTAACTGACGCCGTTAGGCTGCCGAATTTTTAAGGGATTCTTTCACCCTTCTCATTTTTCAAGTTCAATTTTCATGTCAAGTCTTTCAAGTTCCTTTTTATTATGTTGGGGTATGATCTCTATATCAATCATACTGATCTCCTATGATCATATGATGAGGGACCCTTTTTGATCTTGTCAAAACATTTTCTTTTGAAGTTAAGTGACGCCGTAAGGCTGCCGAATTTTCATAAGAGAAATCTAATCTTTTTTCCTTCCATGTTTTTCATTTCAAATGGTATGTCCCTAAAATTTCGTTACCATGTCCATATGTCCTTATTATTCTTTCACCCTACTGTTTTATGGATCATTTATGAGTGGGTGACCCATGTCCCCTCTCATTTCAACGTTTTCTAAAACCCCGAAACTTAGCCGTTATGCTGCAGAATTTTCCCCTCAAAATGCCTCTCTCTTTTCTCAAAAATTATTTTATGTTATAAAGTGAATACTCAAAGCTCTTATTTCTACAAAGGTATTCACATATATATCAAAATGTTCCATTTTAAATTCTGGGATTTACATACATGAGACCCGCTTTCCCTTTCCGTGGGTTTAAAGTGACGTAAAGATCATGTCTTTAAAGCAGTTTTTAAAACGTTATGATTATGAAATGAAACCCATTTATTTTATGCTATGTGGGTTATTTATGAAATGTTTGATGATGATATATGTGGCTCACATGATAATAAAGGCAAATTTAAGGGTGCGCCCTGATAGCGCTCCAATGCATTGGGTAATGATGTAACCACTAGAGATTACAATTTTCACGATACCTTGGTGAATAACCTTGGTAATTTTTAAATGACACCTTGGGGATGGACCTTGGTGATATGTTCATGATTGTCTATGTTAAATGATGTAGCCACATCTTCAAGTTATGAAAAATGTTATTTTTATTATGAAATGCCTCATGATTTCTTTCTTATGCCTTAATGTTCTTTTCATGTCCTTATTGAAGTATCTCAAGTTCACATGTAAAATGTTCCTCTTATTTCCCTTACTGGGCCTTCTGCTCACCCTTTCTTTTGATGTATCTCCCCAGGTTATGAGATGCATAATGAACATAGGATGAAATAAAGGAGAAGCCTTTCAAGTGTTTAAGAAGAATGTTTTTATATTATGTTTTTTTTTATGTTTTATGATCCTTGTTTCCAAGACACTAAACCTTAACGATCCTCAGTTTTGTGTAATGTAATGAAAGTTTATGTTAAAATGGTGGGATGCTATATTAATATTATTTCGATATGTTAGTAAAATAATCCATATGTCATTTTTGACATGTAGGAATCAGCCTCATCAAGATCTGATACATGATGTACTCTTCTTGACTCAAAGTGTATGTTATCATTTTAAAATTGACATATCTGTTCAAAAGGTATCACTCACTAAAAAATAAAAAAAACACACTTGTATTATCTTTAAAATTTTAAAAAAAATTATTCATATATTATTTTTTACTTGTATCAGTCAGTCTAATGTTGAACCAACGCATGATGTGGCTTTTATGACTCAAAGTAAGTGTTTCCAATTTAAAATGACATTTTAGTAAAAAAAAATAAGGATATAATCAAACCCAATAAAATGCATTATTATTATTTTTATTATTTATTGAAATTATACATAAGTCATTTAGGATTTTTATGAATTAGTTTCACCTCAATATGATGCATGATGTGACTGATATGACTCCAAGTGTGTCTTTTTATTTAAAATTGACATTTATTTTAGTAAAAAATAATATTGACATACTAAAAACAATGAAAACATCTTTATATTTTCTAGATAAATTTTTAAAATGATATATAAGTCATTTTTGACTTGTTGGAATTAGCTTCACCACAATAAAATACACTATTTTCTTGGTATGGATCAAAATGTATGTTATCAGTTTAAAATTGAAATTTTAGTTCAAAAAGTGTTACTCACTGAAAACCAAGAATACACAGTTTTATTATCCTATTAATGTAATAAATTGATTCATAAGTCATGGTTGATGTCTATGGATCAGTATCATGTCAATACGACATATAATGTGATCAGTTTGACTCAATGTACATGTTTCCAATGGAAAATGACATTTTAGTAAAATACATACGTGACATACTCAAAATCAAGAAAACATATTATTATTATTTTGATTCTTTATAACAATAATCTTTATATCATTTGGGATGTGTAGGAATCAGTCTCACCTCAATCTGACACAAGGTGTGACCGATATGACTCCAAGTGTGTCTTTTTTATTTAAAATTAATATTACTTTTAATATAAAATATTACTCATAGACTCAAAAAATATGAAAATTTATTTTTATTGTTTAGATGAATTATTAAAATAATTAATAAGTCATTTTTGACATGTGGGGACTATCTTCACCTCTATCTGATACATGATGTGCCTAGTATGACACAAATTGTCCGTTATCATTTTAAAATTGACATTTTAGATCAAAACTAATCAATCACTAAAGACCATGAAAACATGCTCATATTGTCATGATAATTTAGTAAATGGATTGTAATTCATTTTTTATGTGTAGGAATTATTCTTACATCAAACTAATACATGATGTGACTAGTATGACTCAAAGTGCGTGTTTCTAGAAATGACATTTTTTTGTAAAAAAACACAAGTAATGTACTCAAAACAATGAAAATACATTCATATTGTTTTATAAACTATTAAAGAAATCTATAAGTAATTTTTGGATGTTTATGAATCATCGTGACTGTAATCTGAAGCACGCTATGACTAGTATGACTCCAAGTGCATCTTTTAATTTAAAATTGAGATCTATTTTTATTAAAAAATACATCTGACATACTCAAATCCAAGCTAAAGAATTCGGATATTTTTGATACATTATGAAAAAACATAATTAATTTTCGATATTTAGGAATCATTCTAACCTAAATCCACTATAATATGATCTTATTATGACAAAATGTGTCTTTTATCAGTTAAAAATGATATTTTAGTTCAAAAAGTTTCACTCCCTAAAAATTGAGAAAACACACTCAAATAGTCTTTCTAATTTAGTAAATAAATTAATATTTCATTTTTGACAGGTAGGAATCAGTCTCATATCAAACTAACACATTATGTGATAGGTACGACTCAATGTGCATGTTTAATGTTCAAAAATGATATTTTAGTAAAAAACACAGGTGACATACTCAAAACTAAGAAAATGCATTCAGATTATTTTGAAACATTAGGAAAATGATCAATAAGTCATTTGGGACATGTTGGAATCATCCATACCTCTATATGAGACACATTGTGACCAGTATGACTTTAAGTGCATCTTTTCCATATATAAGTTTCATTTTAGTGTAAAATGTGCATCACATTGCCAAAACTAAGAAAATGATCCTAGATTACTTTCTCATCATTCTATTAGATATTACTTAATTAATTTATGTATCATTTTTATCTTATACTTATTTATTTAATTTTCATAGAGAAAGTTCTTGAAGATGAACAAGAAATTTTGTGATGTGCAAGAATCATCCTCAACTCAATGTGATCTAAAGGGTTCCTATTATGAATCAATGTTTACTTTAAAAATAACAATTTTTATTTAATTTATCTCATTATTTTATTACTAACATAAAACAATTATTATATAGGTGCATTCATTTTATTGAGAATGTTTTTATTGTTCATTTATACTAGTGCGTTCATTTTCTCTATAATATTGTTTTTTTAATTGTATTTTTATTGTAATTTTTTTTCATATAAACTTTGTATTTGTACCAAATTTTACTTCTTTCTAGTGCTATTTTTGGTGCTATGGTGTACTATTAAAACACACTTTAGTGTTCCCATTTATCAGAATGACTAAATCTGCTAATAAATCTTACCTTTATGAGTTCTTTTAGTAGCATTGATAAAGGGGGCCTTTATCATCACTAAATAAAAGCGCTGAAAAATGGGGACTTTTATCAGTGCTTCTAAAAGAACTGATAATGGAATCCTTTATAATTTATTTATTTTTATTGTTGATAAAGGAACCCTTTATCAGTGCTTTTCTAGTTCTTTTAAAAGCCCTGGGATTTTAATCGTTCTTTGATAGTCAGAAATTTTATCACTGATAAAGACCAATTTTTGTGATGTTAAAGGCCTATTTTGAAGTAGTGATCTCTAATGAGTCTTGGCCAATGTCAAATCCCAGTGATGTTATATCCCTCTGAAGTAGTGATAATTTAGATTCATAGCATACATTACTAATGTTAATGGCCATAAATTACTTACTTTATGTCCATTTAATTTATAATAACCCTATATATATAATAATCATATGATACCTCTATAATGTCTATACTATCAACAGTTTAGATGTTTTATAGTCTTTTAAATATGATATTATATTACTTATAATGGTCCAAAAAAGTAGTACATTCTTTTTCTATAATTAAATTTCTTAAAAAGGAATTTACTCTTTACAAAATGGAAATACATTTGTAAATATATGGGTCATTACAATGTGATGAGATATTAATTAATATTATTATATTCGAAAATTTTAGAAATTTAAAGTCTAAGCCTAGTTGGGTCTGTGGTATTAACTCCATAATTTTCCATATATGACTTCCCCTCTTTTGATTAATCACATAAATAGGCTATTCACAATCTTATCCTCCCTCTCTTTTAGCCCCCAAATTGGTTACACTTGGATTCATGTGATCTCCCAAAGTTAATGTGTCTTTCTCCCCTTATTTCCACTTCCTATCCTCTTTTAGTCCCTTCATTTACTGTCATTTCATCTTCTTCTAGACTTACCTTGATATAATGGACACTTATATTACTAGGGTGTGTTCGAATCATGGATATATTTTTTCTTGTGGTTTGTGAGATTCCCTTTTCTTTCAATAATGTGGAATTTATAGAAGTATATTATGTTTTATTTCAATACAATTAGTGTTTCAATGTGACTTTATTTCATTTGACATGATTCATGTGATTGGTTGTTTTAGATACCTTTTTCTCTAAATATAAAATCTATATGCATGTATTTTTATGAAAAAATCTTTTTATTCAAATGATATTTTCATTTTCTCTCGATATGGTGGGGTTTTAATAGTTTTTAAATACTACGTTTCAAGAACATTATTTCATGCCAATCATGTTGTTGAAAAAATGACTCAATAACATCACCAAAAAAAAATTAAAAATGGTGCTTTCAAAAGTGTTTGATACTTATTAGTGATGTTGATTAATTTATAATGCATTATTGAATGTATGTTTTTTTAACCTCATGATTTGATAATTATTTTTTTACATACACTTTTTTATGTCATTTTGAAGTATGATTTAGGGATACTTTTTTTGTTATGGGATTAGATGTATTTGTTAAATGGGAGCCCTAGGCATAAGTTGGATTATCATGGATGAGTGTTACATAATCTTTTCATTTCTTTGGTTCAGGCCCCTATTCATTATTTCACACTTACTAAAGGATTTCCACCTAGGGAGACCAAGGACAAGTCAATGTTTATTTCACTTGGATCACAAAAAAAACTAATAGATGGTTCTATTAGAGAGGTCATATGTTATCACATTGGTCTTGAGGTTGATATATCAAGATGGAAAATATTACTTAATATTATAATATGTTGTAACATTACATTTATTTTGGTTTTTTATTTAACTTTATCTTATTTATTTTCATTTCCCCTAATATTTATTATTATGATTTTTAACATTTTACCTAACTCATGCATCTTCAATAAGAATATTTATTATATTTAATCTAATAATAAAAGGTACATTTTATATATTGTAATAAAAACTACAAATTTTAGAAAATCTTATAAAAGAAATCACACATTTTCTGGGTGGTATCCTACTAGTAAATTGCTCATGGGATATATAAACTGCCTGGGTGTATGTAGACCTTATTATCTCTGATTCAACTAATGGAAAAGAATCTACTTCCATTGGAAATATTTATTATACCCCTTCTTCTTCATGAATCGCATGATGACTAGGAGTTTAAGATGGGTCAAAATTAGTTGGGTTTTGTGATATTTTAAGATGTTTGGTTATTTTGAGATGTATATATATCATCCACATCATCCTTTCTATCATTTTGTATCATTTGGAAATTAATTTATATGTATCTCTTTTATAATTTGTTTACCATGTTGTGTTTGGTTGTATCTTTGGACTATTTATATCTATGTCACGTTTATTTGGTTTCCTATTTTAAAAGTTTTTACTTACCTATCATGTTTATCCCATATAAGGGAACATTATGATATATTCTTAGTTAGAGTTAGCTATGTGATTCTATGGATTTAGAGGGATAAACTAGTCCCAATGGTTATTCTTGATATCCTTGGTGCTTATAATCATCCCTTAGAGATCATGAACAAATATTGGACCTTATAGTGAGAAAACCCGGGAGATGTATCAGGTTAACCCAAGATGATTCATTATAAAAATGGTTTCAAATCCTAGTTTTTATTTAAGGAGTAAAGCTAGGTAGAATGTAAGACTATTGACGCTTGAGATGTGGGTTTAAGGAAGGGTTTGGATAACTCTTCTTCATGATGAACCTTGAGTAACCATAGGTGGTTGAGAATAATGTATTTAATTGGTAATTATTTTCTAATGTTTTTGAGATATTTTGACATGATTTACTGTTAATATGGATTTTATGAAGATATTTTGAGTTATTTTGGGAAGCTCTATGTTTTGGAAGAAATTGTGTAAATTCATGGAGTGCATAGTAAATATGAATATCCTAGAAAATTAGGTGAAAATCATATAACCCATTATAGATACCCTATACTGATATCTAAATAGTTAGGGAATGGTCTTCCAAACAAAAAAAAAACAAACCATGTGTAGTTATAAACATTTGAAACCTATTGTTTTCACTAGTTTAAGTTATGTTATTAATTTTGTAAGTTGTTAGTTTTTTATGTGTAATTCAATGATTCTTTTGGATTATCAATATTATCTATGGTTGGTTTATTTATTTGTCAAACATCATGTTTGTTTATAGATTATGCCTACTCAAGAGACTCTAGTGAGTCATGGAGAGGGAGTGGTAGATGATTTTCCAAAAGGAAACCCTCCGGTGGATCATACTCAATTTCAATCAATCATCCAGGTTATTTAACCTTCAAGTCAAGAAGGAGAGTAATATCAATAAAATAGGTAGATCACATACAATATTTCACTAAGTAGAATCTACCTTAAATTAATGGTGATAATGGGTCTAGAGAAATAGATGAATTTATGGAGAACATTTAATTATTTTTTAGTTTTATTAAAATACTAGATACTTCTAGTGTCAGATATATCACATACACAGTAGAAGAGACAAACTATAGGGGGTGGGATTAGTTGTTCATGAAATTTTATATGAGGATATAAATTGGGAAAATATAAAGGATATTCTAAATATGTAGTTTCTTATAAATACCTTAAATATAATCATATCTAATGAGTTAATTACTCTAGATTAAGGGAACCATTCTATGATAGATTATGCCACTCATATTTCTAAATCATTTCAATCTGTACTAAATCATTTTACTATTGAAAATTTTGAGGATTGAAGATTAAATATTTATTTGAAACTTAAAATTAGTTAAAATAATATTTATTTTTTTCTAAAAACATATGTTAAGGTGGACAAAAAGGTTTTAATGGTCATGATAGATTTGATAGGGTATGGTATTATTGGTGGTGCTTCTAGTACTAATGGAGAAATTTGGTGTTCCACATCTTGATAGAAATGAAATCATGAAGAATCTCATTTGGGACGTGATATGAGTATTTCACATGTAACTTTGAGAGTTTTTTTAAAAAATAAATACTATGTTCGATATCATACATGATATGCCACTTTGAGATTAAATGAACTAACAAATATTATTATACAAATGAAATTATTATAACCTAACTGTTAGAATGGTGGGAACGAATTGTATTAATAGAATTATAAAATTATGGTTTACTAATGTATAAATAATTATTTTACAATGTAATTATAAATGAATGTAAAACACTCTTTAAAATGAAATGAAATGTTTTTCTCCAAAAATATTTGTATGTGCACAAGTGTATTTTATAACAGTAAATAATAAAATCACAATTTTTGAATGATATTAATGAAATATATATATATATAATATATTCAATGTAATATTTAAATTCATCTAATGTGTTTTTAAGACATTCTATAAGAACATATCCAATTTTTAATATAAAAGAAGTATTTTTCTCAAAAAACGGGTTTACCACTTTTTGATGGCCACTTGTTTTAAATAATATTTTGACACTTTTATATATTAAAAAAGAAAAAATAAACTTCTTATTTGAAATAATAATATCAAAATTTACTATGGTTTAATTTTTATAATTTTGCTGATAAGTTTCATTTTTTATAAATAGTGAACAAAATATTGTATTTTATTTGAAATGATCATTTTCGTATAATTTATTTATATTGATAGATTATATTTTAGACTAGTTTTAAATTATAAGTATATCAATTTTTAATTATTTAATCCAATTTTGGTCACTATAATAAATTTCACATTGAAATTGTATATAAAAACATTGTGAACTTATGATCATTTTTACTTTAGAAACTCATTTTCTCATTCCATCAACATGATTAATTTTTAATTAATCTATGAACATTCAATGTTTTGAATTTTTAAAAATGGATTCCATATCATTAATAAGGAGTTCAAAATTTAGTAAATGGGTCCCTTTTATTTTTGGAAAACATGAATAGTAACTTTAGTAATTTTTTATATTCCCACGGTTAAGGGTAAATCAGTTAATTAAGGGTAAAACTAAAATTATAAATATTATAAAATTACCCTAAAACATTTCATAGTTTAATTAGATGATTGTGTGTTAACCAAAATCATCATTGTTCTAAAATTATAAAATTTTGAATCCACTTGGGTGAGAATATGACATTTATAATATTATATTCAAAGAAAAGTCAATTTTGTCACACTTTTGTTTTTAACAAGTGAAATATTTTTAATATCGGATGATATAGTTGATAAATTAAACTAAAAATACTATTTTTAAATATAAATTTTTTATATTTATATTTATTATTTATTATTTTTTTAGAGAACAAATAATTGAATTTAAGGATAGTATAATTATGATTCAGTAATTGTTTAATTAAAGGAAATTTCAAATTGATGATATTAAAAATATTAAAATAAATATATTTTGTGAGAATTAATGTTATAAAATAATTTTATTGGTTATTTTTACATTTTAATGATGATTTAAAATTTTTTTCCTGAATATATCATGTTGTTATGATATTTTTGAAAAGTCAAGTAATGAATAGTGTCAAAAACGACATAAATGATATTTTAAAATAAAGAATATTTTATTAAATGATATAAAATTGATAAAAATCTAAAATTATGCCAACGTATTAGGATAAGTCTAAAAATTTCATCATTGACTAATTTATTTGTATTTTATCGTTTTATAGTAATTATATTAACCCTCAAAGTGTAAATTACATGATATCATGGTATGAATTAAAAAGATTAAATAAGGGTTAAAACAAAACAATTACGATTAAAAAATAATAAAAACTTGTCTGATTCTCATTTGTTGAATTTATTTCCACCCATAGTCATACTATGATCAAAATAAATCAATTTGGAGCCATTTGGTATATAAATATAATTTATATTAATTTAATCATTTGAAAAATTCACAGAGAGCCCCTCCCCTCTCCTGTAAAAGGGCACCCATTATTCTCTTATCTTCACACCTAAAAAAATATTTGGTTCATCAAAACTCTTCCCAAATAACTTTATATAATCCAAACCACACACATTCTATATCTCTTATTTTAGGAAGAAAAATCACCATAGAGGTGAAAAGCTGTTAATAAAAGTCGATTTTCTAAGAAAAGGTATCATTTTTAATTAAATATTTTTGTTTTGTTTCTTCTTCCACTTCCGAAAAATATTATTAAATTATGATAAAATAATAACTCCATTATGATCAATATACATGGATGTTATTATTTCATTATGATCACACAAATCCATCTCCACATCTATCAAATGGGAAAAGAATTAATTGTTCATGTGTATGATAGAATACCACATCGTGAACCGATATAATTCATTTTCCATCACCATCACTCAAGACTAGTTATAATGTCGAAATTAAATTTTATATATGATATTCATGAAATAAATTTAATTATATAAATATAATATATGATTTACATTCTTACCTTTTCATACATAGAAAATGATATTGTTGTTCATGCGTATTTGTGAACTATCACCTCCATTTAGCGATTTGATTCATTTTTCATCACCAAATCATATAAATTATATATATAAGTTTATTTATATTATATTAATTATATTATGATAATTCTTTAAATATAACATAATACATACCTTCTTTCCATAATGATAGTTGAAAAATGAAAATGTTACTCATGTGTACGTACGGCTTATCATCTTCAGGATTGTAACATAGTTCATTTTTCATAACAATATGTAATAGATGGATTTAAAAGTATAATTGAAATATAAAAGTGATTATGATATCATGAATATTATTTTATAGATGATATACTTATGAATAAATTGACTATTGACATTATACCAAATTCATTTTAGATTAAAGTATAGAATATCGAGAAAATGTACAACATGAACTTAAACAATTAATTAATTGATATAACAAAATAATAATTGATATAAAATAAATAATGACCATTAAAAAATTTATAAATAAATTAAATAATTAAAATAATTTTTTATTTCAAAATAAAAATATTGTTTGTGTGAAGTTAGACTCAAGGTAAGGGATCTTTGTCTCCCTTTTATTTTTGTTGGACGTATGCCTCATATACTACTTTATTTTTATGTGTGTTTTATATACCACAGATGAATTTTTTAATGAGTATTATTCAGATGATTATTGTATTTTATTATCCACATAACTTTCATTCTTTCTTGGTAATACTATTCTAATGATTATAAAATGATAAGTATTTATTCCACACTCTCATCAATATTTATGAATATTTGGTTTTAAATATCTATTAGGGAAAATTTATCCTCTACTCCCATGTTTTCTTAAAATGTTATCAAAATAGTTTATTTTTACCCATATTTTAATTTTCAGTAAATTTCTTAAAAGGAAACGTTTTTTCATTTTCCAAACACGTTACATTGTGAATTTTCTAGAAAAAGTTCAAAACGGGTGTTTTTTAAACTTATACCGCAAGAATATATTTTCCCATTTTCATGCCGCCTTAATATTTTGATGCATCATTTACATGTCTTCAATTTTATTTTGAAATAAATTATTTTCATTTATTATTTCTTAACTTTTTAAAATTTAAAATTAAATTTAAAGTGGAAAAAATATTATTCTTTTATGAAAAATTTATATGTTATTATTATGTTATGTTTCTTGGGAATTGATCATGATTATGTGTGGTTACATTATAAAAAAGATGACAGGTGGTCCCATATATCTCTATAATGAATTGGATAATTATTCAGAGTTAATAGGTAGGGTTTCTTCTAAGAGATTAAGGTAATATAGTATTGTAGGTATTCCAAATGTAACCATGAGGGTTTCTATATATGTATCCATGATAGATGTTTTAAATTTAAGAGTGAAGTGGAATTAATTACAAAAGTTACATTTACGATATATTTTTTCTATGTATTTTTATTGGAAAATTATGATTTCCTGATGTATGATAATGAGCTTTTTTTTATGGGTGAAAAGTATAGCTTTGTGAAAATGTTTTTATGGGTTTATAAGTACTAATGGACTAATGGTTACTTTCATTATTTTTTGTACCTTACTTAGATTTTGTTTTAATCCAATGTTATATTGTTTTTTTCATAGGGTTTATGTAAGAGTTGGAACAAGGTTTATATAAAAGGAAAATTGTGAAGATATATCAGTATAAGAAATTATTTTTTAGTTTGAAGGGGTTTCATTTGGTGGAAAACATGGATACTGAGTATAAGTTCCCACTTGTAATGTATGGGTTTTCAATGTAAGAGTTTTTCCTAATTCTATAAAACTATATACCTAAAAGATCTTTAGGAAAATAATGTTCTTTCTAGCTTTAAAATAACAATAATATGTAATGTTTAAGATCGGGTCATTACAGTTGGTATCAAAATAGGTTATAGATAACATTGGAGATAAGGATGTTTTCTTAAGAGTTAGGGATATCCTCATGAGTTTATAATTTTAAGGATGATCATAAGTTTAATGTTATATAAAACCGTTTTGAGGCTTTAAGTTATGAAATTTTAATGTGATTAATTGTATTTATGGAGAAATTTCATTTTAAGGAAATTATTGGTTCTTACCTTTTGGTAATCCAAATGAAAGGTATGGGATAAACATTTAGGTTAAAACATTGTATGATTGTTTTAATTATTTTATCATATTTTGGTAATTTGATAATAATTATATAGTTTAAACAAGAAAGACAACCCACGTGATGGGTGACAACCTGTCCTATATGGCAAGGCCGTGAGTTTCAAACCCACAATTGAAGGGCGACAAAGATGCATCACCTACCACTAGTCTATGTGACATCCTGATTAGTATGAATTTTTTTTAGTTAAATCATTTTATCAATGAATAATAATTTCATTTTTGGAACATATCATTTATCAAATATATAAGAATGGGATTGGAAAATTATTTGGTGATTAGGTGATTAATGTTATTTCATAAGATGTTTTATATTTTAGGAACCCTTTTTTGATCAAGGTAAATATAATACTATGGGATTTTATTTGAGAAGTAAAGGTTGAATTATATTTTGGAATAATATATCATTTTATTATATACTTATAGTTATTTAGTTTATTTATGGAAATAATTATCATGTCTTGGAGATTATGTGATTTAGGAAATTATATTTTGGGTATGAGAATTTAAGAGTGATTTATGTTATTTGGAGATAAATGTTAATATTTATCTTCGAATACTATGTTATCAAGTACTTCTAAATTTTGGGTTTTAATCTTATTTTGGATTATTTTGTCTAATTTTAAGGATAGTTATTTATGCAATGTTCTATGTGTCATTTTGTGTATTGTTGATGAAGTTTGGTGATTGAAGAAGTTTTTCTTCATATAATGTTTATTATTTTGGGGGAATTATCCTATTTTATCTTAATGATTTTGTTTTTGGTTAATGTTTCAAGGTATGGGGAATATATATTTAATATTTCTATTATTATTTAATCCTTTAGAAGTTAATTCTAGTGCTTCACATGTGAAAAAAACCATCTTGAATAGTGATCATTTGGAGAAAAAGATGAGTTTGTAGTGGAAATTGATTAAAGAATGAAACCCCACTTGTAAAGTAAATATATTTCCTTATTTTACTATTCTAGGTATAAAAAATATTATTAAACTCTTTCACAAGGTTCTTAAAACAAAAAAAACATTATTCATTTACTTTTCTTACAGAAAAATCAATGATATTTTAGCCAATCACAGATTTATGGTTTTCTGATTATTAACTTTCCCATAAAAATGTTCTCTATAATTGTTCATGTGAACTTGATATATTTTTTTCTCTTCCATGTCCATGTTTTCTTACAAGGATCCCTTGTATGTGTTATCTCAGGTGACCTTTGTAATTCCCTTTCTTTATTTTAAAGTGGAAGTCTCAATATTTCTTTTTCCGATGTCAGAATTCAATAAAGGTATTTTGAAAAGTTAATCTTAGTTACGAAGGCTGAATTCATTATTGTGAGGGAACATTTTACAAAATTAGGAAGAATGTAACATCTTAAAATTTATTTTTAAAAAATAAAAAATATATTTGATACCATACATGACACGCCACATCATGCCTAAACAAACTACTAAATATTATTATTTCAATGTTACCAAAATAACCAATACATTAGAATGGAAGGAAGGAATAGTATTAACTAAATTAGGAATATATGGTTTAAAAAATTATATAAAATTATTTGACCAATAAATTACTGTAAAATCCTTTTTAAAATAAAATGTTTTTTATGAAAAAATATTTAAATGAGCACAAATATGTTTTATACCAATAAATAAAAAAAATATAAATGGTTGAATGATATTAATGAAATATATATATATAATTTATTCAGTGGAATATTTAACATTCATATTTTTTTTCAAGACATGATATAAGAACAAATCCAATTTTAAATATGAAAGAAGTATTTTTCTAAAATATTAGTTTTACCACCTTTTGATGGAACAATTTTTTTAAACATATTTTTATACACATTTATATATTCTAAATGGAAAAATAAACTTATTATTTAGAATTATAATATCAAAAAAAAAATTCTGGTAAGTTTAATCTTTTAATTAATATTGAAAAACAATTTGTATTTTAATTGAAAATTTCATTTTTGTATGATTTATGTGTAATGTTAGATTATATTTTAGACTAGTTTTATATTATAATAATATAATTTTTTTATCCATTAATCTAATATAGGTCATTGGGATCAATTTCACATTGAAATTGGAAATAGAATCTTTGTGAACTTTTGACTTTTTATACTTCAAAAACTCGTTTTCTCGTTCCGTCAACATGAATAATTTTTAATTAATTTATTTAATTTATGTGTTTAGAATTTTTTAAAAATCAATTCTATATATACAATTATAAGGTTTAAATTAAGTAAATAATTTTCTTTTATTTTTGGATAATATTAATAGTAACTTTAGGAAAAAAATTATTACCACGATTAAGGGTAAATCATTTAATAAAGGGTAAAAATAATATTATAAAAATTGAAAATTAGCCTGAATCTTAAAAATATTTTATTATATGATTTGGTTCCAAACAAAATAATACTTGGGTTAAAATTATAACCTTTTTAAGCCAATTGGGTGAGAGTATGATATTTATAATATAATATTCACAGAAAAGTCAATTTTGTCTCACTTTTGATTTTAATAAGTAAAATATTTTGAATATGGTTTCATAAAGAGGATATTTTAGACTATAAATATTATTTTGACAGATAAAATTTTTATATTAATCTTTATAATTTACTTTTAATTTTCAAGGAGTAAATATTTAAATTAATGTCTTGTACAATTATAATGTTGTAATTGTTTAATTAAATGAAATATAAAATAAATGATATAAAAAATATTGAAATAAATATAATTTGAGAGATTTAATGTCATAAATAATTTTGATTATTTTGACATGTTATTGATAATTTAAAGGCGTTTTATTGAATATATCATTTTTATGATATTATTAAATAGTCAAGTAATGAATAGTGTAAAAATTGACATAAATGATATTCAAAAATAAGTAATATTTTATTAAATGATCATAAAATATAAAATCTGTAAAAATTATTTGTATAAGTATAAAAATTTCATCAATGAATCATTTATTGGTCTTAAGTAATTTTATGGTAGTTATATTAGTCCTCAAAGTGTAAATTACATGATATCACGGTAAGAATTAAAAAGGGTAAATAAGCGTTAAAACTAATAAGCTAATGATTTAAACATATTCAAAACGTCTATAATTTTCATTATATGATTGTATTTAGACAAATAATCAATATATATTCTAAATAAATATATTTAGATCAAATTTTAATATAAAAATATATATTAATTTAATAATTTGAAGATTTCTAAGAGTGCCCCTCCCCTCTCCTATTAAAGGGAACCTGTTATTATCTTTTCATCACCCCTAAAAACCTATTTTTTGGATATGATCTAAAATATTACATTCATATAATCAATACACACATTGTAGAGAAATTATTTTATGAATAAGATTCACCTTAGGGTTGTTAAGTTGTTAGTCAAAGGATATTGTCTGAAGAAAATATATTATTTTTAATTAAGTGTTTATATTTTTTTTCTTCTTCCACTTCCTTAAAATTTTCTTCCACTACAATTAAATAATAACTCAATTATTCTCAATATACTAATATTATATTATGTTAATATCATCACATAAATTCACCTCAACATCTGTCTAATGGGAAAATAATTAATCATTCTTCTGTACGGTGGAATATCACCCTGCAAACCGATATAATTCGTTTTCCATCACCATATCTTGAGACTAGTTATAATGATGTAATTAAAGTTTATATGATATATTAATTAAATATTTATAAATATATAAATACAATATTTCATTTATGTTCATACCTTTCCTTACATAAAAAATCTATAACATAGTTTGTGTGTATGTGTCACTTCCACGAAGTGATGTGATTTGTTTTTCTCCATTTCATCATATGAATGATATAAAGAAGTTAATTTAAATTATTAATATGATATTAGAGATTTTATTACTGTTATTATAGAAATATAAAATAACACTCACCTTTATTCTATAATATTCATTGAAAAATTAAAATGTTACTCATTTGTACGTACGAATTACCGTCTACATGATTTTGACACAATTAATTTTTCATATCCATATGTCATGGATGTATTTAAAATTATTATTGATATATAATTTTTTTATTATTATTTCTGGAATATTATTCAAAAAATTATGAAGTTATGACTACATTGAGAATTGACATCATACCAAATTCATTTTGGACTCAAGTACTCAAAATCAAGAAAACATCTGATACGAACATAAATAATTATGTAATTGATATAACATGATAATAAGTGATATAAAATGAAAAATAAAATTTAAAATGGTTATAAATAATGTATATAATTAACCTATGTTTATAATTTATAATGATAAATAATTTTCATTATGATTCGAACTCAAGGTAAGGGATCTTTGTCTCAATTTTATTTTTGTGGGACACATGCCTTATACAATACATGGTTTTTATTTGTGGTGTATAAACCACCCATGAATATATTTTATGAGTACTATTATGAAGATTATGGTATTTTTATATCAATATAATTTTCTTTCTTTCTTGGGATTAGGATTATACTAATTTAACAGTTATAAGTATTTATTCCACAATCTCATAAATATTCTAGATTATATTGTTTTAAATATCCATTTGGGAATATTTATCCTCTATATCCATGTTTTCATAAAAAAAATTCAAAAATGTTATTATTATTTTATTATGAATATTTAAATTTATTTTTATCTATGTTTAAATTTTCACTAAATGGTTTGAAAATAATATTTTTGTCGTTTTCCAAATGTGGTACTTTGTGACCTTTCCGGAAAAAGTGCAAAATGAATGTTTTTTTACTTATAAAACATGAAGATAATTTCCTGATTTCATAAATCGTTAATATTTTGATTCTTCCCTAACATGTTTAAAATTATATTTTTAAATAATTTGTTTAAATTTATGAGTGAACATGTTTGTAAAAATGAAAAGTGATTTCAGTGTGGAAAATTTATTATTCTTTTATGTATGATTTATGTATTATGATTAGGTTATATTTCTTTGGATTTTTTGATTAATATAGGGTATTCCATGATACAAATTCTGAATGTGATCCCCTGATAGATCTTCAATTCATTGGGTAATTAGGTAGAGTTAACTGATATGGTTTATCCTATGAAATTATTGTAATATACTGTTATGGGTGTTTCCAATGTAACCATGAAGGTTACTCCATATATATAGTCCAAATAGATACAGTAAATTTATGATTGGCATGGAATTTATGCCATAACTAACCTTTATGATTTATGTTTTCTAAATTATTTTATAGGAAACTTATTATTTCTTGATTTATGCTAATGAACTTATGTTTTATGGGTGAAAAGTATAGCTTTGTGAAAATGTTTTAATTGGTTTATAAGTATTCAAGGATTAATGGTTTGTTTAATTATTTTTATTTCCCTTTATAAGATCTTATGCTCATCCCATGTTTTAAATTTTTTATGGGTATTAAGGAATATTTGTGACAAGGATGAGACTAATGGAAAATTGTGAAGATATATTAGTATAAGAAATCATGTTTTATTTTAAAAGGGTTTCATTTGGTGTAATAATGTATAATGAGAGTAAGTGTGGTAACGCCCCGACCCCAGCTACCCCGAGCCGGTGCGTTACTTCGTAACATTGGCATGATCACAAAAGATCAAGTCTCAAAAGACCGATTAGTTTAGTAGCCTTGGAAACACTAGATACATTCATAAATGTTACATTACATCATAAAGTGAAAAACTGATAACAAAGTCTTCATAGTCCACACTCATATCCTCTTCTGACTATCCCTGCAGTTCATTCATAAAATGCTTCTTCACATCCTGGAAAAATATTAAAACATTGAAAGGGGTGAGCTCAGATGCTCAGTAAGGATAACAATATTGCGGAAGCTGTCATAAATAAACATAAAAATTTAAGGCAATGTATAACTAAAACAAAATCCTTTTAAACTTGAACATAAACATAATATGGAAAAAGTAAAATGAGATAACGTCATTCACTTCTTCACATGGATATTCTAATGGTCGAATAATCACATGCAATATCAATAACCACTTTCATAATGAGGGAATGTATAATGCCAGACATTCTGAAACATTTTGTCAAGGCCTCGGCCAAGACGTCTAAAATGATTAAGGACTCGGCCAAAACCATAAATCAAATTGGGAAAGGGCCTCGGCCAATTCCACTTCTAGTTGTCTCATGAGACATACCAATGCATCGAGGAGCTATAGCGGGCTCCACCCGTCACTTATTAAGTCCAATGCATTCCTCATATGAATAGGTTTAAACATATCATAAACCATAACATAATTGTATCACATAAAACATGCATAAAGGAAACATAACATTTCCACATTTCAATCACAAGATGTCAATACAACACATTGATATAATAAAAACGCTTTCAAAACCATTTTCAATACCAAAATAAAAGCAAGTTAAAACTTTGTATTTATTTTTCATTAAAAAAATGTGATGGCTTGTAGAGGAAGTCGAAACTCAAATAATGGTCACGGAGGCGGAGAATTCTTTGTCGCCGCATATGTACGGAAAGAAAAAACATTCCCTTTTTGTCTTTTAGTAAAACGCTTCGTATAAAAAAGATTCCTTTTGAATAAACGTAAAAGTCAAAGGGGTTTATACACCGTATAAAAGAAACTTGTGTATAAAACCAAATATGACTCAATGAAAGAAGATTGAGACGAAGTCCATAAAAATATTATTTTTAAAATAAAATAGATCTATTATGTGTATTAACTATAGGTACACATAAAGAAAGTAAAAATAAAAAATAAGAGATAATAATATCATGACATAATTTGAAAGTAGGAGATTAACCCAAAGAATGGAAGTTGGGTTAATAAATTCCCTTACCTCGTGTCTGACTTGACTCAACAGTTCTTTAACCTCATGAATAATAAAATAGAGTTAATATATACCTTATTAAGAACCATTTTCAATTTCATTATCCTTTTTATATCACTTATTATAATGATATGAACATTATGTAATTATTTAAGTTAATAACGGTCGTTTTGTCGATCTTTGGTACTTGAGTCAACAATAAAATTCTTATAATTACAAGTTGTTTATGTGGTAGAATATCCATTATCTCCAGAATTATATTCATGATTTAGATGTCATATATATCATATATATCCAGTATATACATTAATTTATAATATTACGGAACATTTAGAGGTAAGAAATGAAATGCACCGTTCATGGAGATGGTAAGCCGTACGTACGGATGAACGCTACTTTCATTTCTATTTCGTATTTAATGGAATGAAATCATAATGATATAAATGTATAATATAATTTCAGTATAATATAGCATATAATACCATTTACTCCATCCTTTATACATCCCACATATGGCATTAACGATTCAAATCACTTTGAGGGGGCGGTAGTCCGCACTTCCTAAAATGAAATTATCGCGTTTACCCATAATGGAAATCATAAAGTATGCCATAAATGAGAAATACAGAAGCATAAGTAAAACATAAACATATTATATATCATATATAAATATAGTGACATCTTAATGGCCACCTTTGAAGGTGTTATATGAGTGTTGAACAATCATCGTTTCGTGAGGCCGAAATTCTCCATCCACAGAAACCATATGTTCATTAACAATTAGATGTAGGTGTGTTTAAGTGTAGCTCGAATCCTTCTTATAAAAACATCCTAGTATATTTAGGATACTGGTGTTGTTACAAAAGAAATTAATAAAAAGATTTTAGGGGGTTGGAGAAGAAAAATAAAACAAAACAACATTAGAGAAGACATTACCTCAAAATCGGGTAACTCTTTTTGATTTGAGCCAAAGGATTCCTTGGGAAGAGTTATGACCAAAGTGAGGCTTCTATGAGTAAGGGAGGGAAGTTGGGAGAGTATTTGGGCAGAGTTTTTCTGAGCCAAATGGCTTGAAGGTGTGAATGAGGTGGTAGAGGTGGGGGCCTTTTATAAGAGGAGAGGAGGGGCACTCTTGGAAAGTAAGGAAATTTTACATTATTATACAATGATTTTCGGATTATAAAGGTCCCACACTTATATAATTCGTGTCTAAGGTGATAAGGGTCCGAAATATACCCATAAAATAGTCTTTTGACAAGTGTAAGCCTTTGAATGTACATTATCTTTTCATTTTATTAAAATCGTTAAACAATGATGTCATCGCTGCATCATAATGATGTCATAAATAATTTAATTTATTTAATGTCTAGAAATTATAAAAAAAATACTATGATGTTGGAAATCTTTTTAGATTTCCAATGACTATTTATAGTAAAAAATATGACTTATATAACCCCATGTAAAAATTGTTTTAGTAAAACATTTCATGTTTGTGTCATTTTTTTACTTTAACATTAAATAAAAGGTATTTATGTCATTTTCCAACTAAAGTGGCTCCATGGGGTCCCCAAGTTGACCCATGGATTGTCTTGGTCGGACATGGCACATCCAATGAGTTTAGGACATGTTTCAAGCTCATATCATATTATTAAAACATTATTTTTACATAAAACTACACTAACTACCTCTAATCACGATTAAGAACTTAAAAGTTACTATTCACCAAAAATTATTTTAATCTCATTGAACCACATTTTACTTCTTAATGACAACCATGTATGTTGGATTTTTTGAAAATCAAACCACAGAAGTGGTAATATTTCATTTAAATGAAAAATCCGTTATTTAACTACCACTTAGTGGTTTTACTATTCATCAAAAATTGAAGTTTTTCAGAACAGTGCCAAAATTTCACCCTAAGCTATAATTGATATTCCGAATTAAAAAATGATGTCTATTTTACAAAATTACAAACATATAAGTTTCATTAATTAATTTTATAATTAACTCCCGCTGTCACAACAAATAGCATGTTTTTTAGAAATAATTTATATCAAAAGATTGGCCATTGTTTATGTCCAATTTCAATATTAAATTAATTCTAATGACCACCATTGGATAAAAATGGTAAAAATATATTCTAATTATACTTTAAAACCACTAAATAGTATAATTTATCACTATAAATTATTTTTATTAAAAAATTTGTTTTTAAGTATTTTCTACTATTCATAAAAAATTAGAAGTTCTTAGAAAAATACAAAAAATTCAACATAGGATAATTTCGATATTCCGAATCCAAAAATGAATTCCATTTTGAAATATAAAATTTCTATAATTTTAAAAAGTGGTTATTACTATTCATAACGGCTACTTTGATTCGTCGCTGTGTTTTAGAACTCGAAGTTGCGTACAATGCAAGCCATTGCATTATTGAATGAGAAGCGTATCGTGGAAGCTCGGGGTGTTACATTCTCCCCTCCTTCAATAAATTGCGTCCTCGCAATTTGAAATTTTTTTCTTTGAAAATAAAAGTTTGAAAATATAAAATACCATTGTGGAAAACCCACATCGGAAATAAGATTAATAAAATTTAGCCTTAATAAGAGGGAAAGGGAAATGAAAAAGTCACCACCCAATTATGACCTCGATTAGGAGAACATTGGTGGAAATTAGAGACATAAAATTGGAGGAAAACGTAAATATTTGTAGGGAGTGATTGAGGTCATCAATCACAATCAACTGTCAAATTGAGGGCCTCAAAGCCTTCAATCTATGTTGATTTAAAATATCATCAGTTCAACAAGACATAAGGTATTAGGATAACACATTTTTTTGTTTTAATATCCCTTTACTAAAGTTTAAGAATTAATTTATTCATTGAATAAGAGATAGGTATATATATATTTATGCTTGACAATTAGAGTTTCAACCATCAACTCATCTTTCACTCAAAAAGATAATAGAACTCAAAAATATTATACTTATCCTAATTGTATAAGGTTCCAAATGTTAACACATACCATTTAGATTAGTAAAATTATTTTGTAATAACCAGGGACTTCCTGTAGGCTAGTGGTAGGAAATAAAGGCCTGTCGTACTATGGTTGTGGGTTCGATTCCTGCACCTTTGTCCGACGCGATGGGTTATGCCCCGCCCTGCAGGTTGTCCTTTTCCTAAAACAATTGTATTATATTATTCCAAAAATAATCTTCAGAAATGTTTTAACCTTAAACAATACTATCCAAAGATCAACTTAATCCATTCCAACCTTTATAGTTATCCAAAACACCTCCGTCAAGACTTTCTCTAAAAGGTCTCTAAATCCCAAAATCAATTGTAACCTCAGATTCCCCAAACAAAGTAAAGTTTTTCTTAATGTCACATATTAAAAATATGATTACCTTCATCATATTAAATCCTTAATGGAAACAACATGTACTGTAGTACAATCCTTATATATATATCACATTATTCTAATAACCAGAATATAGTCCATGAGTCCAAAAGAATCAATACATTAATTATTCCGCTTCAACTGTAGTCACAGCAAAATATTGTCATTGATCCCTTGGCCTTTTCTGAGGTAAATTTCTCTGACGCTTAGGACATTCATTTGCATAATGCCCCATTTCCCTACAATTGTAGCATTCAACATTGATAGCCTCTTTCTTTCCCTTGCAATCACGCGCCTGGTGACCTTTTTACCCACATTTATAAAAAACTCCCATTCCTTTTAGGCAAGTACCAGGGTGATTGTTCCCACAATTATCACATAATGGAAAATCCTTCTTTCCCTTTTTCCATTTATCTGTCTCTTGTTCCATCGTTCTCTTATTCTCTTGCTTTACATTGTTGTCATAAGACTTAGAGAATTCCTTTTCTGTCTTGATAGAACACGAGACAATATCTTCGTATGACGAGAAGGTTTGTGAGACTAATGCTCGACGGAGATATGGTTTTAACCCATCAAAGAAACGATCAATCTTACTTCTTGGGTTACGTATATAATCTGCAGCATGCCTCACTAACCTTGTAAAGTTGGCCTCAAACTTTGCGACATTCTCATCCTCCTTTTGTCTCAAACATAAAAATTGTCTTTCCATATCTTCTTGATGGTCACGAGGATAGTATTTTTCTAGGAAAAGATCTTTGAACTCCCAACATTCCATATTCGATACGTCATCATCTTCCTTTGTTTTTTTAATCAGCGACCACCACTGATCGGCATCTCCAGTGAGGCGGTAAACTGCCATGACAACCTTCTCCCTTTCGCTACTCCCCAAGGCATGGAATATTTTCTCTTAGGAGTTCATCCATTGCTCAGCTACTAAAGGATTTGTACCCCCATTAAATTTTGGCGGTTGTTTCCTCATGAAGCGGTCTAACATTGATCCTCCACATTGTGGATCAGGGTGATCCATACGAGTAAGGTTATTATTCATAACTTGAGTGAGTTGTCCCAGTATGGTAATAAGTTGATCAGCACCAGTTGTATCTCCAGATCCACAATAATTATCTAGAGCAGGAGGTCAATCCCTACACGGAGTGCGTGCATTGATACGGTTTCCATTCCTTCTACTAGGCGCCATTTCTAAACAATGGCATAAACTATATTAGTTTATGAAATAAAATACATAATTCCATATTTGTAAAACACTTTACATAAATTTAACTATTTATGGATATAATCCATAATCATAAAAAGAAATGTTTCCTTTGAGGAAGTATATACTCATAACCCTTCATAGTGGTTTGTAAAGAAAATGAGAATTATCCTAAGCATATCCCTCGGGAGTGTCGTAACCAAGAGTGCAGCAAGGCCCGTTGTCGTGCACTAGTTCCTGTTCGAGTCTAGCTCAAAGCGGTGTTTTCAGGTTTTACCCCTATGTACATCTGTGCCAGAGCCGCCTCTACCTGCTCGTATCCTGACAGGGATGTATTGCTCAGAAAACTCACAACATCTCTACAATACCAAAATTCTTGGAAGTTCTTCTATTCTATCCTCAAAGTCTATCTTCGGGCTATGTGCTCTAATCAGAGTTTATCTAAATCTATCTTCCAAGGTTAGTACTAAACTACCTCTGATACAAACTGTAACGCCCCGGCCCCAGCTACCCGGAGCCGGTGCGTTACTTCGTAACATTGGCATGATCACAAAAGATCAAGTCTCGAAAGACCGATTAGTTTAGTAGCCTTGGAAACACTAGATACATTCATAAATGTTACATTACATCATAAAGTGAAAAACTAATAACAAAGTCTTCATAGTCCACACTCATATCCTCTTCTGACTATCCCTGCAGGTCATTCATAAAATGATTCTTCACATCCTGGAAAAATATTAAAACATTGAAAGGGGTGATCTCAGATGCTCAGTAAGGATAACAATATTGCGGAAGCTTTCATAAATAAACATAAAAATTTAAGGCAATGTATAACTAAAACAAAAGCCTTTTAAACATGAACATCAACATAATATGGAAAAAGTAAAATGAGATAATGCCATTCAATTCTTCACATGGATATTCTACTGGTCGAATAATCACATGCAATATCAATAACCACTTTCATAATGAGGGAATATATAATGCCAGACATTCTGAAACATTTTGTCAAGGCCTCGGCCAAAACGTCTAAAATGATTAAGGCCTCGGCCAAAACCATAAATCAAATTGGGAAAGGGCCTCGGCCAATTCCGTGTCTAGTTGTCTCATGAGACCTACCGATGCATCGAGGAGCTATAGCGGGCTCCACCCGTCACTTATTAAGTCCAATGCATTCCTCATATGAATAGGTTTAAACATATCATAAACCATAACATAATCGTATCACATAAAACATGCATAAATGAAATATAACATTTCCACATTTCAATCACAAGATATCAATACAACACATTGATATAATAAAAACGCTTTCAAAGCCATTTTCAATACCAAAATAAAAGCATGTTAAAACTTTGTATTTATTTTTCATTAAAAAAAGCGATGGCTTGTAGAGGAAGCCGAAACTCAAATAATGGTCACGGCGGAGGAGAAGTCGCTGTTGCCGCATATGTATGGAAAGAAAAAACATTCCCTTTTTGTCTTTTAGTAAAACGCTTCGTATAAAAAAGATTCCTTTTGAATAAACGTAAAAGTCAAAGGGGTTTATACACCATATAAAAGAAAGTTGTGTATAAAACCAAATATGCCTCAATGAAAGGAGATTGAGACGAAGTCCATAAAAAGATTATTTTTAAAATAAAATAGATCTATTAGGTGTATTCACTATAGGTACACATAAAGAAAGTAAAAATAAAAAATAAGAGATAAAAATATCATGACATAATTTGAAAGTAGAAGATTAACCCAAAGAATGGAAGTTGGGTTAAGAAATTCCCTTACCTCGTGTCTGACTTGACTCAACCGTTATTTAACCTCCTGAATAATAAACTAGAGTTAATATATACCTTATTAAGAACCATTTTCAATTTCATTATCCTTTTTATATCACTTATTACAATGATATGAACATTATGTAATTATTTAAGTTAATAACGGTCGTTTTGTCGATCTTTGGTACTTGAGTCAACAATAAAATTCTTATAATTACAAGTTGTTTATGTGGTAGAATATCCATTATCTCCAGAATTATATTCATGATTTCGATGTCATATATATCATATATATCCAGTATATACATTCATTTATAATATTACGTAACATTTAGAGGTAATAAATGAAATGCACCGTTCATGGAGACGGTAAGCCGTACGTACGCATGAACGCTACTTTCATTTCTATTTCGAATTTAATGGAATGAAATCATAATGATATAAATGTATAATATAATTCCAGTATAATATAGCATATAATACCATTTACTCCATCCTTTATACATCCCACATATGGCATTAACGATTCAAATCACTTTGAGGGGGCGGTAGTCCGCACTTCCTAAAATGAAATTATCGCGTTTACCCATAATGGAAATCATAAAGTATGCAATAAATGAGAAATACAGAAAAATAATTAAAACCTAAACATATTATATATCATATATAAATATAGTTACATCTTAATGGACACCTTTTAAGGTGATATATGAGTGTTGAACAATCATCGTTTCGTGAGGCAGAAATTCGTCATCCACAGAAACCGTATGTTCTTTAACCATTAGATGTAGGTGTGTATATGTGTAGCTCGAATACTTATTATAACAACATACTAGTATATTTAGTATACCGGTTTTGTTACAAAATAAATTAATAAAAAGAGTTTAGGGGGTTGGAGAAGAAAAATAAAACAAAACAACATTAGAGAAGACATTACCTCAAAATCGGGTAACTCTTTTTGATTTGAGCCAATGGATTCCTTGGGAAGAGTTATGCCCAAATTGAGGCTTCTATGAGTAAGGGAGGGAAGTTGGGAGAGTATTTGGGCAGAGTTTGGCCGAGCCAAATGTCTTGAATGTGTGAATGAGGTGGTAGAGGTGGGGGCCTTTTATAAGAGGAGAGGAGGGGCACTCTTGGAAAGTAAGGAAATTTTACATTATTATATAATGCTTTTCGGATTCTAAAGGTCCCACAATTATATAATTCGTGTCTAAGGTGATAAGGGTTCGAAATCTACCCATCCAATAGTCTTTGGACAAGTGTAAGCCTTGGATTGTACATTATCTTTTCATTTTATTAAAATCGTTAAACAATGAGGTCATCGCTTCATCATAATGATGTCATAAATAATTTAATTTATTTAATGTCTAAAAATTATAAAAAAACTACTATGATGTAGGAAATATTTTTAGCTTTCCAATGACTATTTATAGTAAAAAATGTGACTTGTATAACCCCATGTAAAAATTGTTTTAGTAAAACATTTCATGTTTGTGTCATTTTTTTTCATTAACATTAAATAAAAGGTATTTATGTCATTTTCCAACTAAAGTGGCTCCATGGGGTCCCCAAGTTGACCCATGGATTTTCTTGGTCGGCCATGGAACATCCAATTAGGGTGGGACATATTTCAAGCTAAACTCATATTATTAAAACATTATTTTTACCTTAAACTACACTAATTACCTCTAATCGCGATTAAGAACTTAAAAGTTACTATTCACCAAAAATTATTTTAATCTCATTGAACCACATTTTACTTCTTAATGACAACCATGTATGTCGGATTTTTTGAAAATAAAACCACAGAAGTGGTAATATTTCATTTAAACGAAAAATTAGTTATTTAACTACCACTTAGTGGTTTCACTATTCATCAAAAATTGAAGTTTTTCAGAACAATGCCAAAATTTCACCCTAAGCTATAATTGATATTCCGAATTAAAAAATGATGTCTATTTTACAAAATTCCAAACATATAAGTTGCATTAATTAATTTTATAATTAATTCCCGCTGTCACAACAAATAGCGTGTTTTTAAGAAACAATTTATATCAAAAGATTGGCAATTGTTTATGTCCAATATCAATGTTAAATTAATTCTAATGACCACCATTGGATAAAATGGTAAAAATATATTCTAATTATACTTTAAACCCACTAAATAGTATAATTTATCACTATAAATTATTTTGATTAAAAAAGTTGTTTTTAAGTATTTTTCACTATTCATTAAAAATTAGAAGTTCTTAGAAAAATACCAAAAATTCAACATAGGATAATTTCGATATTCCGAATCCAAAAATGAAGTCCATTTTGAAATATAAAATTTCTATAATTTTAAAAAGTGGTTATTACTATTCATAACGGCTACTTTGATTAGTCGCTGTGTTTTAGAACTCGAAGTTGCGTACAATGCATGCCATTGCATTATTGAATGAGAAGCGTATCGTGGAAGCTCGGGGTGTTACAAGTGTCTTATTATAATGTATAGTTTTACTATGTAAGATGTTTTCCTAATTTAATAAAATACTAGACCTAAATGATCTTGGGGAAAATAATGTTTTTTCTCGTTTTAAAATAACTAGAATATGTAATGTTTAAGGTCAGTTCCTTACATCATATCCATCTAACTTTTCTTCTTATAATCCATCAATGTGAAGGTCTATTATTGGTTTTCAATATGAGAGTCCTAGACACTCAAAAACAAATTTTTAAGAGGATACAAATAATAGTCACTATAAGAGATGATTTTTTTTATTCTCAACACTTCAATAAAATCATTCTTTAGAGTGGTAAAATGGGGTTTTTTATACCAAAAGTTCTTGGGTGAATTATAATATATAAAAAGGATAATTTCCTCATTCTTAGTGATGATAAGAGAAAATTTAAATCATGGTATATTATTATCCTTCTAGGATGTTTCGTATTGGTCATGGATCATAGTGTTTTTAAACTATGGAGCATGAACCAACTGAATTAGAGGTTGATCAAACTACTATTATAGGTACTATTTTCATTAATTCAATTATGATCTAATCATTATTTTATTTTAGGGAATCACATTCCTTAATTTATTTTTAAGTGATTAATACATTTGGAATTAAATCAAATTAGATGCCTTATATAATGTATGTTTCTACTCCATTAGGAAAGAAGAATAATCAAGTATTATAATTTCATTCATGTCAAGTGATGGTTATTAATGTTGATATCGAGTGGGAATTACCTTTTCTTGATCTAGATATCTTTGATCACATTTTTTTTAATGATTGTATGATCATTTATAAAGATCATTTTATATTTTTTTCATCAGAAATCTTGGTTTCTTTCCCCTGGTGGTAACACAATTTTTTTACAAGGTGATTAATATTGAAGATCATGTTTGGGAGGGCCAATAATTAAATATATTGGGTTGATTTTATGTCATAATTCCAACTTTATTTTAGATTTTACTAAAGGGGGTTCAAATGGTTAGCTTATTATGGTGGTGGATTGGTATCTTGAAGTTTTTTCATTATGATTTTTCTGGGTTTCCACTAAATATATAAGTGATATTATACATTGAATTTCTCCCATGGATGATCCCAATCTATTTAACATCATATCAAATGAATCAAGATAATCTAAAGAAAATAAATTCAAAACTTAAATACATCAATAGTAAGGGATTAATATTCCCCAGTGTGTCATTATGGTTGGTATCCATTCTCATTAAAAAGAGCTTAATTATTGTATCTAATTTTTTTTATTTTCAAAGGCTCAATTAGATAATGATCAAAAATAAATACTTGATTTCTTGTACTGATGATCTTTTTTAGAATCATATGGGAGAAAGACAGTTTTCAAAAAAAAATAGGTCAGGGTACCACCTGTTTAGAATAAAGGAATAAAATATCATAAATACCACCTTCAGAAGAAGGTATGAGAATTATGAATTTCTTTTTATAACATTTAGTATGAAAATTATTTTTGTAATAATTATATATCTGAATAACCATAACTTACAGTAACACCTCAACTCCTTTTTTATCATGTTTATTATAGATATCATAGTTTATTATAAATATTGAAGTATCATAATCATCATCTATAGACTATTATAAGGATTTATATGGAGAATCATAAATATTTTATTCTCTCTTAGTTTTGTTTTTAGATTTTTTAAGTGAAATTATTGGGTAATGTTATTTATAAAAGAGATATTTTTATAGATACTAGAAAGCATCAGGTGCTGATGTATTTAGACATATCCAATAATGTTTTTAAAATTATAATATTTTTAGAACTAGAATTATATTACAAATACTTTTTATTGAAATTTTACAATATAAAGACTCATGTAATAACTTTATTTTGAAATGGAGTGAAGATTAAATGAAGTGAAAATTTACAGAATTATTTTGATGAATTGAATTAAAGGGTAACATTGGAACCACTCATGACAATAATTGATCTTGGTAAAGGATATATGTTTAATTTTGATTCCTCATATATTTTATTAGGGATTTTTTTAATTAAATGTGATCATGATATTTAAGAAGTCTCATTCTAAGTATACTATCATGAGAAGAAAAACTCTAATCACGGCCTAGAATTAATTATGGTGATGCATGAACTGAAGACATGACACCACTATCCTGTAGATGTTTACCAAGTATATTGATCATAAAATTTTAAAGTACATATTCTCCTTAAATCATAGATAGTGATATTTGGAGGATTATCTCTAGATGTTCCATTTATAATTAGCATATACCCCATGTAAAGCTAATATGACATCAATGATATATAAAGGAAATTTTCTATTCCGTCAATGAAAGTGTCTATGAAAGAATCATATTTCAGGTTCCTTTCATTGAGTTGTGTCTTTATATAAAGGGGGATGAAGATCAGGTATTATGGTCTCGTGTAAAAGTTACACCTTCTTTAGATGATTGTATTTAGTAAAATCAAGAATCTGATCTATCTTAAAAATGTGTAGGTGTAATTATAAATGTTGGGGATACCCATGTAATTGGTCTTAGTCTACTGATAGTGCCTTATTTTTTCAGAAGCGATTAGGGGTACGTGTGTCTTTAAAGAGGGATGTGATGAAAGGTCAACACCATTATAGCTTGGTTTCTCACCCTTATTCCAAAAAAATGTTCTATGATTTCAATATATGGTATTTGTTTCAGTATAAAGTGAGTGATTATATAATTTTTATCTCATTACATCACCTATATAATAGGGAAAGTGATGCATCAAATACCTACTAGATTATTACAGCCACTTCTCATTCTTATATAGAAATGGAATGAGATCTATGTATAAATTTTCGTTGTACTTTATCATTACCCAGATTTTAAGGATTCCATTTTTGTGATTATTGATCAATTGAAAAATTAATTCCAATTCATTTCCATAAAAGATAGTACAAAGGTGGAAGATCTTATACACTTTTATTCCCAAGATATAATGATGGTTCATGAAATTATCTTAGCTATAATTTTATAGTGAGGACCCCTAATTTACATTCCTATTTTAAAAGGTTCTTCAAGAATAAATGGGAATAAATTGTAAGGTTATCATATCTTATTTCCTAGAAATAGATGTCAAAACCAAGTGGGTGATTTAGATTATTAAATACATGTTTTAGGCATGTCTGCTCAAATTTAGTGGTACATGGGAGATATATTTATTATTGATTCAGTTTTCATAAAATAATAGTTATTATCCATTGATCAAGTTGGATCCTTTAATATTTCAATATGTATGGTAATTTTTGTCCCCTCTCTACTAGTTTGTGTTAGGTGAACAATATCTCTTGGGTTTAAGTGTTTTTTAGATAATCCAAGTAAGTTTTAGTTAATCTAAAAGTGGTTTTAAAAAGGTCAAAGTTATCAAAAATCATATGTAAATCATCAATGTTGTCCCATGTTATTTGTATTAGGTGACCCTATATTCCTTAAAACTTATCATCAGCTGGTACACTAAATATTATGGAAGTAGTGTAAATTTGTTTATGAAATTTTAGGTTATTTGAGAAAGTGGAGACCCTCAAAAAATTACCATACTGTTTAGCCATTATGTCCTAGTTGATATCAATTCATAATGTATTTCACATATCCTAATTGAAGAAATGTTTTCCAAGAACATAGAATGTAATTGAATATGAAGACATAGATTTGTAACTCTACAATAATATGGTTAAACAAAAAGTTTTTATCCTTTATTATGATAACAAGGATTGATGGGGTTAGTAAAGCCCTTTATTCTACATGAAATGATGGCATAGGAAATATATCTATAAGAATTGGGAGCATGTGGATTTATGGAATGAGCAATAGCCTCACTTATTCTATGATTAAGAAGTTTGAGTACATTCTTTGGGAAGAAATTCTTATGTTGTGGTGAATTGTGAAACTTCTACTATCATTGGTATATATTAAATTTTTATTATTTCTTATATTTAATTTATCTTTAGATATTTTGGAAGTTTAGAATTTAAAAGAAATGAAAATATAATATCAATGTAAGATAAATAGTTAGTGTCAACCTTTCATCCTATCCATGTGTATGGGGTGTGGAATTATAGATTAATATTCATGGTTGGTACATGATTTCCTAACCCGTTTAGATAAACTATACATCATTCCAAAAAATCCTAGAAGTTTACACACTGTTACCCAAACCTTGTAACCTACATAAAATTAAATTTTCATTTATTATTTATTCTCTATATGTGTATTTTTTATTGGAATTCCCCAATTATGATTTTCCCCTTAAATATACTTCTCCCAACAGAGTTATCCCTCTCCTTTGTACCTCATTTTTGTTTCTGGTGGATTTAACTGATCTCCCCAAACTAATATCTCTTTATCCAGTAATTTCCTATTACTAACCTCTTTTACTCTCTTCTTCTTCTATCACCTACTATTCTCTTTTCCAAAACTAACTATAGTGAAAACTTCTATGTGTAGGGAGTGTTATAATCATAGGTTTCTTGGATTTTTTGGGTCGGTTATGGTCCCTTTTATTCTAATCTATTGGCAGTTGAAGGATAATATGATTAATAAAAATATGTTAAATTATTCTATGTGTTTTTATTTTATTTCACATGCTTCAAGAAATTGGGTCTTTTATATTCGTTTCTTTACAAATATAAAATATTTGTTTATATATTTTGACAAAATTATACTTATATTCAAATAGTCTTGTCATTTCACTTTACATGTGGCATCAATGACCTTGATTACTAAACCATACTCAGATCACATTATCACATCACCTTGGGTGAACCTACTAATTTCCAAAGGATGACCTAAATATTGGGGGTTTATTAAAAACAATGTGGGTTGTTTTTCCCCTTAGAATAAAAGAATAAACCAATGGTATAGTCTATCAAAAATCCAGAATAACCTAAGGGAACCATGAATATAAGGACCAGAAAACTATCATCCACCAATACAATACTTGATAACCATACCATAAAGGATATACATGACACAATATATATATGATGTAGGAATTTTTTAAAAACTAGTCTAGTGTCTCATATAAATTCAACAAAATAAGTGAATAAGACAATAAACCACATTACAAAAATATAGAAAACCATACATGGCCTTTGGGGTAAAAATTAAAGGTCTCATGGGTGGGATCCCCATGAAAAATAACATCATACATCACCTTATGAATAAACTTCAAAACTCCATCATTAAATTCAAACGACTCCACTTGATCCCTAGACTAAATAATGGTATGACTCCCATGACACAAAAGACTAGAAGAACCTAGAAATCTCTATTGTTAATTAGGTACCTGATAAAAAATACAAGAAGTGTTTAATGTCCACTAGAGTGTCCATACATCATGTGATAATATGCATATACAGTAGGGAACCCCAATTTTCCTAGACTTAGTAATGAATAATCATGTGTATGAATGAATAGTTCTACTCATTTATATACATATATAATAAAGCAATGTTACTAGTTTAAATCAATAAAGGCATGGAAATAATAATTATTAATAAATTAAAAAACAAAACATGTAAACCCCTATATCGGGAGGGTCTATACATTTATCACTTTCTTTAGGTCAATACCCAGTACCTAAATAAAACCTTTTTTATGTCAAAACTCAGTGTCTTAATTGGGTAGGGTAGAGCGTTGCAATAATTTGTTGACTACATGGTCAACACATGTTACTCGGACTATAGTATTCAAGGGAAAACAATTATCCTTTAAAAATAGGAATACTTATAAAAAGTATAGGTCTCATCACATCCCATGAAATAAGTGAATAGATATAGTAAACTATGGATTAAAAACATATACCATAAAATGTACCATCATTGATAGTTTATATTCCCAGATTACATAAACATAAACATTACTCTACTAGTACACTCTTCAATAATTAATATAGTAACCACGCTAAAAAAATCTATAATATCCATAATTCCTATTATATAAAAAGAAGAAGAAATGATCCAATATATAATTTAACCATTTTAATAACATAAAAAGATTCAAAATATACCTAAGGATAAAAATAACTCATATAAAATCTTGTGGATCGACTCATGTTAGAATTCATATTTAAGAATTTTATAAAAAAACATGTCCTGAATTATCATATAACATGTTATTTTGGGAATCCAAGTGGTAGATCAAACAAATTATTTGATCTCATATATATATATATATAATTTCATGGTTAATATTAAATTAAAGAAAAAGATCATCCAATCATTTCATGGATAACAACTTGAGTTAAACTAGGAATTCATTTAATTAAAGTATTGGTTATAACCAATAAATACAATTTTCAACTCAAGGATGAATGGTATAAATAACAAGAAATTAGTTTAAAATTCTAATTCACAAAGTAAAAATATATTAAAATAAGTTTTTATCATTTAAATTTTTTTTAGAAATATTTTCTATAAAAGATTTGAAACTAAAATTTAATTAAAAATTTCAACATTTAACTTTTATTACATAACAATAATTAATATTACAAAAATTATCTTTCAATTAGAAATTTATTCTTTGTCAAGAAGAATTAATTTTTTTATGATGAGTGATATGAAATATTCAATATGTGAATTTTAGGTACCAAAACTAATCAAAAAAATTTTATATTTCATATAAAGAAAATAAGCTAGTATAGAAAAATCATGGTTTATTTAGAAAACATTTCCATGTTAAACATAGATCATATATAAAGGACATCATTTACTTTCACCTAAGTAACCCTATCATCCCATCACCATAGAACCAACTAGTAACCAGAGTTAATCTTGGATCATTGGACTATAATGTTTTTAGGTTATGGATATATAAAATGACACACCTTAGTTTCACAAAACAAAGAGTAAATGAAATGTGTTCTTAAAAAGTCATGGTCATTCCAAATAATCCTTAGTCTTATAGGTTTCATCATAATTTAAATAATGGACAAGAATAACCCAATAAGTTGGATTATACAACAAATATGGATGCCCTATATGATTATAAAGTTAAATAAGAATATTATTACATATAAATTTCTGATATTCCACACTAGGACAAGAGAACATGTGAAAAAACTAATAACAATATCCCATTTAATACATATTATATTTTTTATTCTCAAGTGGTATATAATTAATAATAATAATGACTATTTACAAAAGGATTAATGAAGAGTCTTTAAATAAAAATAAGTACAAATACACCCATTAAATCTATTATTACAAATCTTACTTTCAAAGGATTTTTAATATAAGGATAACATTTATAATCCATTAATTTATAATTCAAACATTGTTTATCATTCCTAATTAGGAATTTAATGAAATAATGGAAAGAATTTTCTAGACATGGGAGAATAATTCACTCAAATAGTTGAGAACCCTTACCTTAATCATTTCGAGACTTATCCATATCAAGTGATCCTCAATCATCCCTTGGTAATTTATTAGACAATAACATATAAATAATTAAATGTCTTAAAAAATTACAATAAGAAAATGGAGTTAACTCTTAATAAAATTTAATTTTAATGATTCTTAATTTACACCCAAGGACGTATCAGTATAAATCCCTAAGTAAAACAACCTAAAAATCCGTCAATTACATCCTAAAATCATTAAAGCCATATAATAATTCAAACCATCTTGGCATAGAATAAAAATAATTATATATGGAAGGAGAAAGTTTTAATAAAACATATTTTAAATGAGTGATAAAGACCCTAGGATTTGTATGAATTCCACCATGTCTTGGTGGAATTAAATCTCAATCAAAAGATATAAAAAATCATAATAAATGGATAGTAAGTGTAAGGTGATGATAATATATTAGTTTATCTTAGAATTAGTCGAAGTGGTCTTCTTATATTGACCAGGAAGTAAATGGAAAAGGGATATAGATGACGATACCATAAAATTTTATACAGAGGGCTCTATCATACATGGAGAAACATAAATTCAAATGATGAGTAATTGGAAATAAAAGGGTAGTGTAAAAAACCTAAAAATGACCATTTTAAAATTAAAACCAAACCTCGGTCTATCAGGTATCCATTGGAGGGAAACTTAGTACCCAATGGCACCAACGAGGTTCCCACACCTCTTTTAGGATCACTGGTGCCTGTTGATTACCCATCGAGTATCCATTATCATCTACATCATTTTTCTTAAAGTTGACACCTCCCTAGGACTCTCCGAAAATTCCAAATCACTAAGAAAACCAAAATAATACTAAAAAACCACTAATTTCATCATCATACCTCAAAATGCTAACCCAAATCCTCAAAATAATAACCTTTCAACCCGAGATAAAAATTCAAAATAGTTTTCCATTTAATCCCACACAATTCCTACATGAGGCCTAATCAAGAGCTTAAACACAATAATAGAGTAATAGGGCATTAAAATATTTCCATCACATGACTTATCATCCTTTATAATTCAATGTACACACTTAACCAAAGCCTCAACAAGTCACATAAATTATAACCCACTAAAAACTTTCTCATATATCCAACAAAGTATCAGTCACAACCATGATGTAACATTCCAAAATGTTAACCCAAATCATTAAATAATAATAACTTCTATCCCAAATAAAAAAATATCATCTCATTCTAATGTCTATGAAACGTATAGAGAGCTAAAATATTCATATACATCCAAAACAAGTAATCAAACAATTCCTATATTAAAAATGATAAAACCCTTATTGCGTAAAAATCAAATTCTAATTCCAAATTTAAATTAATATCCAAATGAGAAATTCCTAATCAAATTCTATTACTCCTCACAAATAACCACTACTCTTTTAATGAAATATCCCCAAATGTAGCTCAATTATTCAATACTATGGGAACTAAAAACCAAGAGTATATGTTATACCTTATTTTTCTAAATATTATCACTGGATCACCCCCACTCTTATAGTACTCCCCACCATAATAGTGAACTAGGGTCTGTTATACATGTTTTTAAACTAATTTTATTTAATAAAAACACTTTATTATTAAAATAATTTTCTAGAAAAAAATTAACATTTTAATATTAGAGGTGAAACCCATTATAAAAAACAAGGTATTTTGAGAACCAACTTTTTTACAAATATATTTTGAGAAAAAAATTCTAAAATCATATTATAAAATAAAATATGGTTTTTCAAAATTAACGACTCTTTCAAAATAATTTCCTATTAAAAATAAAAAAACAATTACCTTTTAAAACAAAAGGTTTTCAACCCTATGTAACTTTTGGAAACATTAAAACTTATCTTTATAACTAATTATATACGAAAGTATTATAGTATACTATATCAAGCCTAGTTTGCCTCAATTGTGAATATAGCGTGTTCCACATATCTCAACTTCACCACCCTGTATGCCAAAGACTACCAACCAACAGTTAGGGTTTATGTGTGAAGAGGGTAGACTATAGACTCTTTGTTATGGACAACCACCAATCACGGTGAAAGAAATAATAACCAATTACCACCACAACAAATAGATGAAAGTGAAAAATCATAGCAACACTTCACAAATAAGTAAATAAAAAAATCTATGGTATAACAAGATGAGTAGTAGTAATGTCACATAATAATTTATAAAATTAAGGTTACCCATAGGTTGACCAAGAATAGCCTATCTAAAATTAAATAAATAAAGTAAAAAAGAGTATAGTAAAATCTGGTCCCATGTTTTGAACCAGTATCAGCTTCTAACTCAAATGGGATTCCACATAGTCATTCATCCAAAATCAATGCCCTTTATTATACCTATACTTACAACCATGAAGTCTGCTTAAGTACAAGGGAACCCAAGCATGGTGTAATTATGACTTAGTAGGCCACCATAAATGGTTTTTCTAACATTTACAATGTAATAAAGAGCATGTATATTGATATATTCCCATAAGTAAAATAGCCGTAAATGAATTCAATAACAAATACATCACATCCATGAGTACTAAATAGAAAATTGGGAGTGACTATACCTGTTTTGGCTAGTATTGGGATGTCTTAGAAAAAATCACATAAACAATGACTGAGAATCATATCCTAATTTTACATTAGTGTATATGACTTCTATTTATATCATGAAAACTAGTGTATAGGAAATGATTCCCATTAACACACCTAGAACAGTGGTAATAGCATAATTGTGATAATATATTAATCAAAACATGGGTAGAACATCTCGATAGCCAAGTCATAGCCATGGGAATGGAATACCCAAGACAAAATATGTAAATTTACATGGCATATCTATAATGATATTACATAAGCATCATAGAATCCCAGATCAAAAAAAAAGAAAGTGGGAATCCTATTATGACCAAATTATTATAGGAATCCATGACATCCCTGACCACTTGTATCTCACAAGAGGGTAAAGTGTTTCTAATACTACTATGCATCATAGGATAAGAAATGAAATCCCTTAATGACCATTATCATATGGTAATTGTATTCCCTTACTTTGAATCATAAGATCATGGTAAGTATATTCAATTCCTAAGGATAATAAAAAATAACTGGTTATATGGCCCCATTACCAACATTATCCAAACAACATGGTAAATTCAATCTATGTCCTAGAAGGCATGACATCCCAATATCATGACGTAAAATTCCTAGTCATGAGATTATCAAAAAATTGGCATATCAATGATCTACAAAAAAACATGAGATAAATGACTAGTTTATCATTATGTATCATAAAAAATGGGAAGTGGGAATGTCTCCCCATACCAGGTGGATACCAATGAAATTTGATGGAACATTCCAAGCCATAAGTTTATTACATAATGGTCGATGTATCACTGGTCACATTATCATGTGGTGAGTGGGAAATGTGGATCATACAACACATCACAACATCACATTGGGCATATCAATCCATGCCTTAAGAATCAACAACATAGATGGGTTTTTCATCCCAATACATAGACAATTTTAGAGTGACTATGAATTTTATCCAACACCCAATCAAAGTTATTGATAAAGTGGAAATCTTTTCCACCTCATAGAAATAACAATACAACCAAGCATAGGATGTTATTGCATAACCACAAAAAATAATGCAATAATTAAATTTTTACAAATAAATATATGATAATGGAATAAATTATCTTAGTTAGAATAAAACTGACTTAATTCTAGCTATGTTGGTGTTCACACACCCAACCTTGATCCAAACCCATAATAAAAGTATAACCACTATGTTATCACAAGATAAAGGGGGAAGGAACACTCACCCCATATAGCTATAATATAATAGAAAAAAAGGATAACATGGTGATGTTAATATTCCAGTTGGGTTAATCCAAAATTCAAACATAGATAGTTTACACATATCCTACATAGAGGAGGCTAGAAGATCCTATTCCAGGTTCATAGATGTAATTTACCATCAATACACCCTTATTATTTAAATAATAAATAATTATCTACAATTTAATTTTCACCCATAGTCCTCAGTGGCCATATAAATATGATATATTAAATAGAAGGTCAAATAATAACCTGAATAACACATACTTATCTCAATGAGTGATGGAAAACATCCCAATAAAAGACTCATGCCAACATATCCAAATATCATACCCCTCCAATGTATAAGGAGATAAAATGAACCTAATAAAAGTTTCGTAATTTATAAAATAACTAAATATAATCCCCTAGTAGGTCATGAGTATATATGATACAAACATTATTTCAAGAATATGGACATTGGCGGTCAACGCATCAATGAATATCAATCTCAGTCTCCCCCAAGAAAATAAACATCCTGACCCAACTCATATGTGTCAATAAAAAAATAATGATTTGGGTTGATTGCAAGTGAAGTTGAGACCATATATCCTATGACACATGGAACAATTCATAATCCATAGGGAGTGGTTAGGGACTGCCAACCTCAAAATAAGGTTATCACCTCAATAAACACTCATCCACTATAACTTAAGATCATCCATGATAAATCAAGCTCCCTCAATAATTATCTAACCAAAAATAGCCCTAACTCCATAAAAACCATACCAATTAATTATAAATCAAAAATAATTAATTAGAAAAATTAATCCCATAATTAATTACATTTTGAATAATAGAATTATAACTCATATGATAGTGTGAAAATGAAAAGGTCTCAATCAATGGGGGGTGGATCACTACCGGAACACCCCCAATACTATTACCCATGAAATCCCTAACATTAAACATCAATTATTCAATTGATTACATTTCCATTTAATGGAATATTAATTAATAGGGTAGTGGTTTATGATATTTGGATCTTCAGATAACAACATGATTTCATTCCCTAGGGATATCCTCTAATCAGGCCATTATAAAACCCAGTCATTTTTTCCTGATTCTACCATGATCTAGTGTAATATATATCAAATTATTTCTCTAACAAAATAAAAATTATATTGAAAGAGAGGGGAAGTGACGAGGGGTAATATGGTTCTATAATCTTCCCCAAATAACAATATAAGTTCCCCAAAATTCAATCAAAATCGAGGGAAAGTAGGGTAGATGAGAGGGAGAGATAGGTATGGATTCTCGTACTCAAGATGTGAAATCACATAAACCTCACAAGGGATTTAAGATAAAACCCTAAAAAGAGAATTTAATTTAATTAATTTAAAAAATACCTAGAGAATTACTTACAGATTCTCCACAATGGTCACAATGGAATGCTGCTGACAAGGTTTGACTTATGGTGTTCCCCCACTGAGTATGACGAAGCACCCTACTCCCAACAAAATTGGAAAACCCAAACTCCACGCTTGTGTCATGCTATGGTGTAGTCCTCCCAATCATAGAGCAGCACCCTTCTATCTGGAAAGGATAAATAACAAAACTTTCTTGTATTGTGGTATGATGTTCCATACAAAAAAAATACTTAATCTCACATAGATTAAGATCCACCCTTACACAAACCTAAACTAACTTGTACATAGCCATCCCCATACGGAAAATCCTTATGATATGTTGTGGTTATTCATACTCTGGATAAACTTATATTATACAAGACATTTCATGACATAGTTCTCTAGGATATATTGTAACCAACAAACTCCGTAAGATATTAATATTACATAGGCCACTATCCATAGCGCAACACCCAAGGATGTGGTGTATTCTTCTACTAGTATGATATTTTCATTATAAAGCCTGAAGAAACTCCTGAAACATATGTCAAAAACTCACTCCATGCCTTTTACATAAAATATTCCATCTGTAAAAAATCTTATCAGTCATTTCAAATGCATATAAAAATTCCTATTCTTGATCCAAATTTAAAAAAAACAAGTTAGTCCTTAGTTCCTGCTCACTAAAACCTTATTTTACATAGATCCATGGATATAAACTAGTTTATCCCATTACAACATACCTACCAGGACAATTATCACCATTGAGAATTCTCCATGTGAATCTCTCATGAACTTCATTAGTCCTTAAAACTCGATGCATGGTTTGAATCAGTATCTCTCACTAGTTGTGACCATGTGGATAATGCACCCAAACCAGAAAAGATTTAAAACACCTCAGACACATCATGATTCTACCAATCATAATCATTGATCGCCACCTAAACAAAATATATAGATATTTATACAATCCAAAGCTTTCAATCACATGTGGAATTCACTAATAGGTTCCTCACTATACTAACCAACCTTAAAAGACCTGATCACTCAAGAAACATAGCACAGTCTAGTCCACCAACTCCATAATGATAACCCACCCGCATCATAATTTAAGGATTCCCAATTTTCCAACATCATACACCCATGGTGGATATCTCTAGTATAAACTGCACCACTGCATTCCAAATACTATACCCAAGAAACTCTGAAACATCCAGGCATCCAACCCATATTCTCATACCCACAACAATACCCAAATATTAAGCCCTGATCTATTGTTAAGGTCCTCATATTTACCATAAGTACCAATATCCAAATTCCCAGTTCTTTAACCAATTTAACACCTAAATTCTCATCAGTCAATTTTTGAATGCACTAAAATGATCAGATATAATGGTATAGTGCAAGAATCTAATGATTTCATACCATATATATATATATATATATATACATGTAGGATACTTGCATCCATGATCCAAAGAAATACCCATACAACTATTATTCTATTTTTCATATATTCATTATAGCTAGTTTTCATCATACTCTACCCAAACAAGGGTCATAATAGAATCAATATTAACAGTGGAACCCCACCGTATAATTTTTTGCCTTTTTGGTCCAACATATTGGTGTTCTTATATCACATAACCAGACGAACATTGATATTTTCAACACCACACTTTGTACATAAATATAAACCCCCCTTGGTTACCTTATTCAAGGACCTATGACATCAAGGTTCTCTATAAACCCACTATCCAAAATCCCTAATAATTGACTTACATATACTCAGTCTTAATGGAAAAAACCTAAAAAATAATGATCATTTAATAGTTACATAAATTCATGGATTCCCATCTTCAAAAGATTGTTGAATAACCTCCCAAGATATTACTAATTAAACCAAGAGACTCAAAACCTCAATGTCACACCAAATCCATTAGTCGCCTCAATAGTTACAAAATCAAGAAAGAGTTCATATCTAACACCCATATGTTTGTAAATATAAAATATGACAACAAGGGTCAAATCCTTTGTACAGGAGTGGGTATCTCATATCATCCCATACTCATGTCATACCTGATCGCAAATAATGGGTGATCTTCTGTAAGGTTAGTGGAATTCATCAAATTAAATCTTAACAGTCTGGAAGGATATGTATTTCCAGACTCACTGAAACATACATTCACCTCACAAGGTCCCTTACCCAATATGGGTCTCAAGAAACTAAACATGCATCCCTACCCACCAAGCCACATAATAGGAAAGCATAAAATAAATCACTAATCATTGGTAAGTTTAACCTGACACAACACTTGAAGTCATTATATCTTTTTACCCACTCTCACTAATCAAGATAGTTTCCAAAATCTGTCCATGAATATATATCACATTCCATAAAAGGCATATCATAACTATCCCCTCACAAATATCACCATTCAGAAGCCAAAAGTTAACTATATCCATCATAAAGGATACACATGTAGTGTAAATAACCACCCATAAAACCAAAAATGAGGGAAGATACATAAATCTGTATCAAGGATAGTACTTAAAACCATCATCATTAATAAAAAATACCATGTAGGTGCACACCCCAGTGTAATCATATAGATAACCTAACTATAATCAACTATAGTCACATCTCAATGATCCTAGGATCACTTTGCTAATCAATAATTTATCATTTCTCACATTTATATTAGACATGAAATTACATGAATCATCACATGTGATACAATATCAATATACCATAAGGTATCCCTCTTTGATATCCTAATCACACACCAATCACATGTTGTTAACATCATATGAATAAAAAACATATACCCATGCTTATTATCTAAAAGGTGTCATCAAGATTGAGTCTAACTATTCTCTCAGGCTACCCTTATGTCATTACAACCCATCCTAGGAGTTGGTATGAAACTTTTCTTTCCATATAGATAAAACTCAACTCTATATAATCCTAATATAGAACATCATCATTAGACGCTCCATCCTATTCTATAAACAATATAACACAAAGGTAAAACCCCATTAATAAAAATTCATTCATTGTGTTAGATATCTTGGGTAACTCAAATGAAATCACCCCAATCATGAACATTATCAATAGTGGTGTCCCTATGTCCATAATAGGAAACCCACTCTCGAGGTCCAATCCTCACTAGGTGACAAAATATCAAACTACCCACTTTGATGATTTTTATAAAATCCCAAGAAACATTGATGGTTCTCCACAAGAAATGAATCCAATTATACCCTTATTAAATGTAAAGAAAGAGGTGAAAACATTTACTCCATCCCATTAAATTATAATCACCCACAAACATAAGGGTCTCACATTACTGGAGAAAAAAACAGAACCAACCTATCCCCTCTCAGGCTAGTTATTAGATATAGATAGGATTCACCTCATCAATTTCACAACTATAATAATATAATAATAATAATATCATAGTTAAGTAGAATACCTCCATCAAGTATTAGAGGAAAATAGTATATATGTGATTATTAATAGGTTAGATGAAATGATACCTATTTTAAGGAAAAACTTTGTTAACATCCAAATTCAATGTAGGTATTTCTCTCCTATGGATGTAAATGATTCTAGTTTTAGTATCAAAGTTGATTTTGGTTATTTTTTTGAATCGGGATTTGGGAAATTTGGGTAACTAAAACTCATATCATAACCATAGTCCATAATAACAAGAATTAACATGAATGTCATGTAAATTCAATGTGCTAAATAATATGCCTTAATGCACACTTTTCTCAAACAAAGGACTAAGAGAAAAATAAATAAATCAATAATATAAAAACATCAAACTTATTATAATTAAAAGAGGTTAACTACAAGAAAATAATCTTAGAAAAAAATATAAACTCCATAGTAACTTCGATTTCAACTCATGAAAGTGTTTCCTAGTAATTAACATAACATGAATTCTATGTTTTTACTTGTCCAATATCTTTATATCATATCCAAAATATAAGGAAAGAAAAACAATAAGAATATGATACCACTTTCTATCTTCCCAAATCACCCACCATCACAATATTTTCCACTTTGGGCATAGCATTCCTCGAAATGTAGTTTTTATTGGGCTAAATCCACATAAAAGGAATCATGATGGGCATATCCACACAACCTAATAAATAGTTTATTCATTCACATATACCTATGATGTGGATCTTCTATATCCACCACCCTTAGGTCTAGATTCCTCTCTAGCTCATCGATTAGGTACCAAATCCGGTACCACTTTTTAGCATCCCAAGGTTGGTTTCCCTCCACTGGGACATAACATAGTTCCACATATCTCCATCAGTCCTCCCCATATTCCAAAGGTTTATGAATATTGATGATATTATATGTATGAAGTAGGGATATTATACCCTCTTATGTAAGATATTCATAAATCACAATAGAACTGATAATAATAAACTACCACCTTAGTTAAATGGATAGAAGAAGATATAAAATCTACACACCATAAATAAGTAAATAACAATACAAATTCTATAAAAAGATTATTAGTGGTAATTTTTTATAAACTTGCAAAAATGAAATGTTACTCATATGATGGAAATGAGAAACCTATTGAAGAAATAAATAATGTAAAAGAGTCAACAATAAAACAAGGCCTGCAATCTGTACCTGGTACCATCTTCCCACTTAAACAAGACACCACCTAATCATCCATTTAAAGATGGTATGCTTCCATTGATTTCAAATGAAACCATGAAGTATTATCCAGTACTAAGGAACCCAATTAGGGTATGAGTAAAAATTTATAGGCCACCACCAACAGTTTCCATAACATATCCAATATAAGAAGGTGCACTTAAAGTGTGATATTCTTATAAGAAAAATAATAGAAAATGGTAGTAATAGGAAATATTTCATAACTAAAAGTACTAAACATCCACCCTGGTGTCACTATACCTACTTCGTCTAGTGTCGGGGTGTCTCTAAACCTACCAAATAGACATTGTTTAGAATAAAATCTTATGTATATATCCATGGGAGTAACATCTATCAATAATAAAAACAATTACATGGTCAGTGAATCCAAACAACACAATAGGAACAATGGGAGAAACATCCTCATGATAAAATAATAATCGATGCATTGGAAGCACATCATGTTAGTGAAGTCAAAACTATAGGAATAAAATAATTGATCCAATTGGAAACCAAGATTCTTACATCATAGTAATGATAGTCTATAAGAAAAAAAATATCCTAAATCGAACACACTCAATAAGGCATCCCATCCCAAACACATCATAATAGGAGTTCATAATATACTTAGCCATAGGTATCTCTCAATAGGGAAAAGTAACTGTAGTCCTAGGTTGTATCCTAGTAAAGGGAATCATATCCCATTATGATCATTATAATATAGTAATCGAAAAGCCTTACTTATAATAATCCTGTCATGGGAATTATATACCACTCCCAAGGGTAATAATAAATAACTATAAATTTTTTCCCATTCCCAACATCCTCATAATCAGTTGGGAAATATTTTCCATGTCTTGGTGGACTTTAAATACCAATATCAAAAGCATAAAATCTCTAATCATGATCTAATCACGTAAGGGGCATATTGTCCCTCCATAAAATAAAAATTGGTAATTGGGTAGTTCTTCGTAAGGTATTATAGTATATTGAAAGTGGGAACATCATCTATACTATAAGGATAGCAAGGAAATTGTGCAGAACATCCCAAGATGTAGGTTTATGACTTAATGGGCGCTACATATATGATCACTAGAAAGTGGAAAATATGTCTCATACCACACATCACAACATAAAACTTGTCATATCATCTCATTCCTTAGGAATCATCAACAAAAATGGGAATACCATCCCAATATAGGTAATAATGGAGTGACTAGGCAATTCATCCCACACCAGATCATATATATTGAACAAGATGGTATCTTTTACAACTCATAGAAATAACAATAAAAATAATCATATCATCCCTCAACATAGAAACATCATGTGATGATATAATTAAAGTATTAATTAGAACTACATAATAAATGAATAACTTATCTAGGAATAACATCCAATACACTTTAAGTCAAGCTAATTCGGTACTCACATGCTCAACCTATATACAGAACCACATCCAATGTATAAACAATTTGGTTATAACAATATGGAGTGGGGAGGAACACTCACCCCATTTATCAATAATATAATCTAAAAAAGGATAACATGATGATGTTAATATTCTTGTCAGGTCAAGCCTCAAGATAACCTCACATAGTTTACACATATTCTACTCATCGGAATCTAATGGCATCTATTCTAAGTCCACTATGTTATGGTTTCCCAATAATATATCCCAGATGCTATAAAATTCCATAATTCCCCACACTTTAATTTGCATCCATGGCCCTCAATGTCCATAGAATCAAGCTGCATCACATGGAAGGATATATTAAATCCACTATACCACACACATTCTCTCAAGTGGTGAAGGAAAAATCTCTTCCAAATGACCATTCCATCCTCTCTCAATTGCATTCCTCTTATGTCCAATGAGGTAAAAGGCACTAAACCAAGGTATTATACTTCATAACATAACTCGAGGGAAGCCCCTAGTGGTTCATAAGTAAAAATTACACACACGTTTCATCAATCCAATGACCATAAATTGTCCTGGTATCAAGGAAAATCAGTTATAGGGTCCCTCATAGCCCTATATATTCTTACCCAACTCATACAGTTCAAGAAAAAATAATTCAATTCTGTTTTATTCAATCACAGATGAAGGTGAGATCATATAACACATGCCGCATTAAATAATGTTTAAACCGTTGGGAATTGTTAGACATCACCTACCTCAAAATAGTTTTATCCCCTCAAACAGCTCTTAGACACTATTTCCTAAGATCATCCATGCCAAATTAAGCTCCACCAACAATCATCCATCCACATAGGTATCAATCTCTATCAAACATATATCCTAATTAATTATATATAAAAATAATTAATTAACTCAAAAAAATCACAATTAATTCAATTGAGAATAATCAAATGATATCTTATTGGATAGTGTAACAACACAAAGTCCTTGAGAAAAGAGGCACATATCGCTCTTATATTAACAAACTACTGAGACTACTACCCATGGAATTCCTAAAACAATACATCAATTTTTTAATTCATTTAATTCAAATTTACTTGAAAGCCCAAAAAATAAATATCCAAGGGACACACCTTATGTAAAACCAAACATAAACACAAAAATTTATTCTCTGAGAACCTCCTATATCCAAGATGCACCAAATCCCCATCATCCTACACTGATTCCACTATACTCAAGTGGAATTGGTACCAAAACTGGTGTTCCAATCAATTGAAAATTAAAATAGAAAGAGAGGGGATGAGGTGAGGGTGAATAATAAAATGTATATTACCTAAAATCCTAAAATAAATGCCTCTAAATCAACCAAACATAAAAGGAATAAAAGGATGGAAGAGAATATGTGGGGAGATTTTTGGCATTGACTGCTCGATTGGCTGAAGCATAAGAAAACAATATTTGGTTTAAAGAAAAAAAACCTAAAATGTGAATTTAATTAAATGAATTTAAAAAAAATACCATGAAAATTCCTTGAGATTTGACCAGAATGTTCACAGTATAATTATAATACCAATGTATCCCTTATGACATGGATTGACAAGTCACAACAGAGCACCATGCACCCAATAGAACAAAAAACCCTTACCTTCCTATCCATGTTACACTATAACATGATCTTATCTATCACATTATAACACCCTCCTATCATTCGAGGATCTATGGTGAATCCTTATTCCACTATGGTTAGAATACATAAAAAAGTAAAATATTTAATCCCACATAACCCACGATCTAACCTTACAAATCCTTCAATTTATTCTTGTGTATCCTTTACCATGCCGCACGGCCTTATTTTGTAGTGTGTTTCTCTAGACTCTAGAAAAAATTAATCTTATATTGGTCTCACTAGGACGTAGTACCATAATCTATAGTATAACCAACTAGAAGTGTGATATGTTAATATTATATATTTTTATCACCCTGCTATAGTACCCTAGGTTTCAGAGTGGTCTTGGACTTGCAACATATTTTTAATTTGAACCCTGAGCCAACTACTAGAAATCGTCCTCCAAAAAAATATTTTGAAATCTTGCACAAGTTTTATCATCTAAAAAATATCCTCTATCACTTTACAAATGTTTCTAAAAAATTATATTCTTATTTTGAATTCAAAAATTAAAATGGACCCGCAATTACTCACTCCCTGAAACTCGGTATTTCTCAGATGCTCCTATATGAATCAGTGTGGACCATTATACATAGAATATTGAAAAAAAAGATTTTTTTTAACCATTATATCATTAATTTAATGGAAATTAATATATATTTTAATTTCGTACATAGATCATAAAAGGTTCCATAATATAAATAATATATATATGGTGAAATATCATGGTCATAAGTAAAATCTGATGAAATAATAAATTTCATGTTCAAACATAAGTAAAAAATAGGATACTGAAAGCATTATTAAGTATATAAAATACATTGAAAGTTTAAACAAATTACTATAAAATTATAGTATCATAATTAAGTATAAAAACATGTTACAAATAAGGTTTTAAATGGAGAATAAATAACATGATCCATGGGGAACAAAAATAACAATAATTAACATGCTCGAAATCAAGTAGGTTTGTGGGTGACATTAATTAATTTTATAAAACATAATATGGTAGAATGAAAAAAACTATTTAATTTATTATATATTATTCAGTCAATTAAGGCCATTAAAATGTATAAATTATAATATAAATAAGATAAAAATGAACCAAATTTCCACTAGAATATAAAATGAAATAACTTATAATGACTTTGGTTCCCAGTAAATACCTTGAAACTTCATAAGTTTTAAAACACCATACTAAATATATCTAAGTGAGAACATAAATTAAACTTATGGTTCCAAAACACTACCCGTAAATCCCATGAAAAATTTATATTCCAAAATAAATATGCTTATTGGGATAGTTTATGGGTTACTTCTCAGGTATCAATGATCCTACCTCTATATAAGAAAAATGAAACCCCTAATATACCAACATCACTATAAGACCATTTTTTTGATTTCTATGATGAAGATATTGGAACCATACATGGATCACACTTTAAAAACACCTTAAGCTCCAATGGATGGTGTAAATTTCAAGGGATTAATAAGAACCAAGTGGTAAGTGTTTTTTCTTTTTAAAAAAATTGAATAAAACAATTGTATGGAATATAAAAAATTTACCATGGTCAAGAGGTCTTTGAATATAAGGACTAAGATTTCATCATCCACAAATTATGTTCCTAATAATAGTACTACATAGATTATACATGATAAAACCTTTAGGTTTTAGGGAATAGATTAATTATTAAAATAATTGTGGAATTGAGTTATAAGACCCACAAAAAAATCTTAAAACATGATTTGTAAAGACACATTATTGTATAAAATTAAGGACATGTGTATAACTTTAATTGTAGAACCTTTTTTCTAACCAAATTCAACCATGATTAATCTAGATCATTAAATAGGCAAGAAAAATGAATCCCTTCTCTGTTTAGCTAATATTACATGGAAGGTGTGAGGAGAAATATAGATTTGGGGATAATCAAATAATTTTTATGTGGTATCATACAACCTCTATATCATGATGGTAACTTTCTTATATAACCATCAAGACATACCTGATTTTTGTATGTATTAACTCATATATTTGTAACATACAATCTAATACTATAGTCAACCATACACTAATCCCATGAATGCATCTCTTTACCTCAAAATTTTCATCTTATAAAATTTAATTATCAATAAAATACAATTATTAGAAGAGATTCAAGTGTTAATAAATAAATACTAAAATTTTAGGAAAGTTTTCTGTTATTGTATAGAAATCCTTTACGAAACGAAGTCATATGAAATGAAATGTACTTCTGAAACTCAAACCATATGACATTCACTTATCATACAATATGATAGGGTCCAATGAATATCAAATATTCATTTGATTTATGACATATCTACTTTAATCTCTCACATGCAAAAAATCATCATAAAATTACTGCCATTTCACTTTATATTATATCATATGCAATAATTTTTTAAACCATGTCTAAAAATCATTTTATTTGTATTCCAAAATATTATTGTAGAGTTATCATTAACTTTAACTTATATCACATCATATTAAATAACTTATGAATACCTATCCAAAACTTATTTTTCATAAATACTAAAATAAATTTTAGTATAAGTCCCTGAGTCAAACTCAATATTCATTCAGTCAGCCAAAAAGGGTTACCCCATAGTATTGTATAGAATTGATAAAAAAATATGAATCACCATATCTATAAATGTAATAAAATAGTATAATCTAGTAATGAATTATTATTCCTCAATCTAAAAATCGATATTTCATGATCTCCATCAAACACATATATCTCTATACTTGTGTTCAATAGTTGTGTCATATTAAGACATGTAACTTCATATGATTATTTTTTCTATGAAATTAAGTGACCATTAGACAGAAATTATGTCAATAATAGATATCCATATCATATTTTATCAGTTATATAAGTATAGACCATCCTTGTGGATGTATACATTGCATGTCATTCACCTTTATGGATGAGCACATCATGTATCCCTCACCCAAATAGATACACATAATATATCTAATATATATGTATAGTTGTACACTTTTTCATCATATCCAAATTTAGGGAATAGTTGTCATACATATCATATGAGTGGAAAATCTCATATTGTTTAATCTCGAATCGAAGACTTGATTAACAACATAAAAACAACCCCTAATTTGCTAAAACTCAAGGATTGTGTAAGAAATGTATCAAAGTATAAATATTATCATACTAGGGATCCTATAAATATAAATTATTATGGACTCTAAATATGAACCTTGTACCCATAGTATAGCAAATACATTGTGTTTTCCACTCCATGTCGTATAATTTATCAGTTATCTGACACACAAACACACATTTTGTGCCTCATGACCATATTTCATATCAAAATATAAGAGTTTTACTCACACTAACCTTAAAATTTCATTATAACCTGTAATACTCTATAATGATCATTGGTTAATAATAAATTAAATTCATACTTACAGAGGTTACTTACAATTTTACTTCATTAAATATGTATCGATATATACATATATGCATCCAATGTGAAATAATGATAAAGTATATATTTCCCTTTATATATTATGATACATTTTATATTATTAAAATACGTTAATAATAATTAAAAAAACAATATATAATTACCATTATAATATATAAAATATGATAGAATGCCAAATAAGCCTTATATTTGTCAAATTTTTAGGGGTTTTGTTAAAGTCATTACAACTATATGTGATTCGTACCGCATTACTATGTGATCAACTGATAAAATCCTCTCAATGACCTCTTTAATTTTCATCTCTTTGTACAAATTCAAACTCTATAAATATAAAACATAAAATGTTAAAATGTTAATAATTTTTTTTTGTTTATATATAACTTATTCTAAGTTCATCATTATCATCATTCCTGAAACCCAATCCATAAAAGGTTTTCTTGAAATTTTTCAGAAACCAATGTAGCTATTTAAATTATTCATTACAAACACATCTTAAACTCTTTTATATTCCCATTTAATTTTGACAGGAATAATATTTTTTAAAAAAATATCTTCACTAAGTCTGATCATACTCCCACTAGCTTCATAGACACTATTTTCTCTTTAGAATATATTTCCATGTTAAAAAAATCTATGTCTAAAGAAATAACACTTATATCCACTTTTAGTAATATTTAATAAATAATCTTTTATTTCTATATAATATATGGTCTTTATTTGTTGGGATCATATTCCTAAAAATAATATTATTCATTAAAATATGTCAATTATTTTGATGGAATCTGAGCTTCTCAAATTTTAACAAATACATTGAATAAGATTATTTATCCTAAATAAACCAATTATCATCATATTATTATTAAATATGTTATAAATTCTGACAAATCATAAACCACGTCTTATATATAAATTTTTTATAACAACATTTGTTTAATGAAAAACACCACTTCTTGTATAAGGGAAAACATTTTATTGTACACATCCTTCACTAAGTTTCATCTGAGCTTAATATATTAAATTTCATTCAAATATTTGGTATAGAAACTCATTTCATAATCACCTAAAAGAATACCACAATATCCATAAATTGTTATCTGAATTTTGATCTTTGGTATATTTACAACACTTCTAAATTATACATTCAGCATTATAAACCCTTTAAAACCATATAATTAACTTTTATAACACTGATAACAGGCATGGATATTCTATACATATTACTAAAATATTTTAGGTATCACTAACTATTCCATTATATAGAAACATTACACATTCTTGACACTGCCATTTAGTTTCCATGTCCTTAACTAGACACAAGAAGAAACTTTTTTGTAATTTAAAATTAATATTTCTTCTTATAGATTAAACTTTCACTTACTTGTATGGTTAATATAGTACCATAATTGGGAAATTGAATGCTCACTTAATTTATTATTATGAATTTACAAAAATAGGGTAAACATTTATTAAATTCATTCACATTTTTGAAACATTTTTGACTAAATTAATTCCATAGCCATAACTATATTAGAGGATATCTTTATTCTCACTTAGTCATTGGAATAATCAATTATATTGAGTGTATGGATAGATACTAAAGTCAATTTTTCCATTTATACATATAATTCCTTTAAAACCATAAGTTAATCTCTTTTTTACTCTTATAAAATTCAAGATTCACCAATTCAATAATTACAACTGTTAGTTACTCAAGAAGGGGTTACATTAAGACATGGGATTTTCTATTGTTATGAACTCTTCATAAGTTATCAATCTTTGGAGTTTATTACATTATGCATATGCTTTTAAGGATTGACCTCAAGTATAAGTTTTATGACGATGATATAATTTATCTATAACAGGACCTCTTATCAGATGAGTATCATATAGAGACCTGTAATTTCCATGCATAAATATTACATCAGTTTAGATGAATATTCAATGTATAAATTTATTATCTATTATAGAACCATAAAATATTAGTTTATTTTGAGACTATATACAAAAAATTATTATTTAGATACATTATTCATCATATCTCATAATTGTCTTCCCACTTTGTACCATTCTTGATATAACCTACTTAAAACCTTTCTTCTTAACCTGGAGAAAGGAAACAAAATAAAGGGTGAGATCAAATGTTCGATACGGGTAAACATGGGATATATCAATCACGTATCATATGAAATCATAAGATTAGTATAAGTTTATGAGATCATGACCCTAACTTACATTGTTCATACATTATCTGTCAATGTTCATAAACATGAATCTTGGAATTAAACATTATCATTTCAAATGTCATGAATCATAAGTCTGATAAAACATCATAAATCAATATTCAACTATAATTTCAAATCATAATCTAGTTATTAAAGTGTTTCACTATCATATGCATATAATCAATTTCATTTTTTATGTTTAACTACCAGTAACATCACAACATAGTGGATCGGGAATCAACACATGTTTCCTATATCATAATGCATCAAGAATCAACACATCTTTACCATATATACCAATAACATAAACATGTTTCTCATAGTCTATCAAGAACATCAACTTGTTTCCTGCATCAGATCATCAACCTTTTCCTGTGATTGATTAAGCACACTGACTAGTTTCCTATAAGTTTCTCAAAAGATTTTAAAATTTACTCAATGTAAGGGAGGGGTATATAATTCTTTACCCACCAATTATAAAATTAGATCCCTGGATATGTGTGAAAACATATCATTAAACTTTCATCATATCATTATAACATAACCCATGGAAGGAAAACGGGATTTATAAATATCTAATTATTTCATAAAAGCATAAACCATGAAAAATAAAAGTTAAACAATAATTCAACTTAAAAAAATTATTATATCATATATATTTTATTTATTCATTAAATCTATCATTATTATCATCCATGTAAATACGAAATGAAAAACAAATCACATCCCTTCGTGGATGATGTAGTTCACACATATGCCAAAAAGGCATTCATTTTCCAAAGTATTTGAATATAAAAAGGTATATATTATATAATAATTGTAGAAGAATAATTATATCATTAATTTAATGTATAGATATTTAAAATGGATTGTATAGCTATGATGAGAGGGTTGGATGTATGTATTCACAAGAAATATTTTTTCTTCCCATTTGATGGAAAAGAGGTTGAATAGAGGTGTTTTCATAATAATAATAACAAAATTTAAATATGTTGAAGATATTTTGTTAATTATTTTACGAAAAATACCATAGATTTATATGATTTACAAGAAGAAACAAATTAAAAGAGGTCGGGTAAGATGATTACCCATATAATGGCATTTCAAGATTACAAAAACCTATAATTTCTGGTTGTGAAAGTTTATTCGGGAATTACGTATGTTTTAGTTAAGATATATGTCTCAAAATGTTGTAAATAAGGTAAGGGAGGGGTTCCCTTTAATATCTGAGGGGAGGGACACTCTTGGAATTTAATATTAGATTAAAATATGATAAAATCATTATCCAGCAAAATGATTCTAAATGGATAGTGATTTGAAGAGAAGGAGGTTATTTAAACTTTTTTATTGGATTTTACCCCTTAGTTACCCTATTTTGACCTTAACCAGGATAAAATTGTTTTCATTCTTAATGGGTTATAATTTTACTTATATGTAATGTTTTCAAAATTTTCTAAGGGATGATAATTTAGACCATTTATCATCTTATGCATCATATTTCAAGTTCATTATGATTTTTAAATAATTTAGTAAAATATTATTTTTCATAAAATATTACTAATGTCATTTTTATACTATTCATATACTTTGACTTTGAATAGGAAATGATAGAAGTGAAATTCGAATAAAAACTTTAATAAATATTTTTTTTTAAAATTTATGTATAAAATTCATGTTAAAAAATAATTCATCCATGTCGTAATATTTTTAATATTTCTAAAATGATTTATTTTATTTTTCTATTAGTTGAATAAATATTGTGTCTATGTTTCATAAGCATTTAGTATCATTGTTCAATTACTAAAATTTAAAAAAAATGATAAATAAAATTAATTTATATTTAAAACAAATATTTATAACCGAACAAAAACTTGTTACACTCTTTTGATAAAATATTAGAACTATTAAAGTTTAGAGAGTAACGTCTTGTGTTTATCCTTTTCTTAAATTAATATATAGTTCATAATCAAAAAAATATGGTACCATAATGCCATATATTTGATAATATAAGATAACTAAATATGATGGCACAACTTTACTGTGGTTATTAATCATATTTATGAAAAATAAAATGGAACTATTTACCAAATTTAAAACTTAAAATCAAAATATGGAATCTATTTTTAATAATTTAATTAAAAATAGTAGGAGGAATTAATTTTAGAGAAAACTGCAAAACAAAAATAAAAAATACTTTTTCAGAAAAAAATTATATTTAAGTATAAAAACTTATTTATATCATATTCAATAAAAATTTATTTCAATGTACTTAATTATAATATTAATAATATAAGATAACTAATTTTACACTTAAACTATTTTAAAACGAAATGAAAAATTTTAAATTCTTGAATCAAAAGTATTCTTTTCTGAAAAAACCAATATGTTTCACTATTCAATAGAAAATCAATTGTTTCTGAAAAAACCTAAAATTTCACCCTAAGATAATTTTGATATTGTGGTTTAAAAAAATATATACTTTTTATAATTACTATTTCTTAAAGTTCCATAAATTAATTTAATATTTTCTCAAAAAAATCAACGAAAACCATCTTTGTAGAAAAATAAATTTTTAAAGTATATAATTACTTTACTAAAAAATGTTTTCTTTATCTAAAACCATTACACATACTTGTTTCAAAATGTGTTTATTATAATTAATTCCTATAACTTAACGTTTATGTTATAATTATATAAAATATTATGTTTCATTTATACTCAAGTTTGGTGTATCGCAACATATCAAAGAAAACAAATTTATTACTATATTATAAACTCTCCGGGTGTTACATTAGGACCACCTTAAAATAATTTCACCCTAAAAATTCCATTACTCGAATAAAATAACTATGTATCTTTGTGCCTCATTAAATCCTCGCATTACCACAAAGATTTCTTTAATTTATGGATTCACCACATAAGTTTAACCTGGTGAGTGGTCTTGTTTCAAAGAACTTTATATTTAAGATCCAAAATCACCACTGATTGTTCCTGATAAGAGAGATATTTCTCCATTAGTGAAGCATCTATGTTATTTATATGTGAAGGATCATATATGTACTTCTTCACAAGCGATACATGGAACACATCATGAACTTGATAGAGATTTGGTTTAAGTACCAAACAATAAGACACTCTTCGACTATTATAATGACCCAAACTTCTCATATATAAATATTGAATCATAATAGAAGAATATTCATTACATTATATAACGATCCATCCTAGAATAATTTGGGTCTAGTGAATTTGGAAACTTTTAAAAATAAACAAATGGCCCATAAGGGATCCATGTCCTCTCTCACTATATTTTTATAACAAGAATCATTCTTAGACATATCATACATAATACCTTTCTTCATAACATGGGTAAGGGAACATAAGAAAGTGTGAGATCATATGCATGTTAAGGGTAAACATATGAGATGTAAATCTATTGTCATGTGAGAGAATAATATAATTTTCAGGTTTTGTGGTCCTGAACATAATTTACAGAGGTCATACCCAACCTATCATTAATCATAAACATGATTCATTGAATAAAACTATATCATTTTAGAAATCATGGCATATAATAGTGAGAAATCATTACAAAACAATCATGAACCTTACCCTAATTTCATAAATGTGTGGAATCATCATAAATACTTAAAACCATGTTGTATGTCAAAATTAACTACCAATATCATCAACATAGTAGATTGGTATTCATCACATGTTTCCCATTATATATCAGGATATACCTATTTCCCATAGTGGGTCCGGACTCACCGATTTCCCATAGTAGATCGATCACATTGACTTGTTTCCCATTTTTATCTCAGGATATATTAATACTTACCCAATGAATTGGATAGAGATATAGGTCCCAGCTATCTCATAATTAAAATCATATTTATGTATGTCAAAATATCATAAAACATTAATAATATAAACACATCATAACCCCTGTAAATAAAAAGGGTTTCATAAACCATTAAAACATTACCATAGAATAACCCATGAAAACTAAATGTATTTCATTAACATTATATAAATATAATCTTTAACCATACATAGTAATAATAATGATGTTATCATTCAATTGTATCCTAAGAAAATTATAAGAAACATAGAAGGATGTTATGTTAGATGGAAAAATGATTTGGAAAGATCACTTTGAACGTTTCCTAAGGATAATATCCATTATTGTTTTAAAAACATTTTTTAAAACATAATTTTTTTTCAAAATCAATTTCTTTAAAAATAACCTTTAAAACTTATAAACTAAACTTTAAAAATCATTTACAACATTTTATGAGAAAAATAACATTTTTACTATGAAAATAACAAAAAAATCCTAAAATACTTTTAAAATTATGTTATTTGAAAATAAAAATGGAAACATATAAAGTAATATTTTTAAAATATTTGTGGTTATGAAAGTGTAAATTTCCTACATGTCATACATTTTGAAATAAAGTTTCCTTTCACATTTTCAATAAAAGACAAACGGGCATTGTTTAGAAATATGAATGAATATTCCTTTCAATAAATTTTGTAAAAAGTAAAAAATAGGAAAAAAATACGTTTAATAAATAATTATTACAGTGTTAAAAATATTTTATAAAACATAGTTTTTGAAGAATAATAGGTTTTCAACTGAAGGGAAAAATAAAGTCGACTTTGGTTAAAAAGAATTATCAATCATTTTAATTTAAAAAGAATAGAAAAATGGTACAATTAATTGATAAATGATCATGAATAACCATATTATATTTTAATACATTTATTTTATGTTATAAATATCAAATAATTATCTCAAGGGAGACTTATGAAAAAAAAATCCCAAATAATGAAGAGATTGTGAAATAAAATTGTACCACTTTACAAACATCTGAATCATACGCACCATAAAATAAATAACACCCAATGAAATCTAAAATAACATTAATATTAATATATTCAAGATATAAAATTTAAAATTTGAATTATATAAACAACACACAAAAAACAAGCGGTGAATGTGGCATATGTCTCAAAAAATTAAAATTGTGATGAGAACTCCATTACCATATGTCTCAACTTCCTTTGAACACATTAAAACCTCATATATAATAAATATAATCTTATTATAAATATATAAAATAACCTTAATTATGTATATTATATCATATATTATTTACTTATGACCTTTTTTTACATACTTACTAACAACTCCTAATGAAATTCTTATTTTGAGTAATAATTGCTTTGTTTTTCATGTATATTTTAATTTTTTTTATGATACTATTATAATGATAATTATTAGAGAATATCAGTAATTTTAACCATGATATAAATATCATATATATTAATTATATATATAGATTTATTAATACATAAATTTTAGAGAAATAAAATGAAATACATTGTTAAAAGAGGCAGTACGTATGTACACATGAACATTGTTTATAATTTCTTCACGGGTGAAATTAAAGAAAGGTAAATTATATATTTAATTTCCATAATTATTTTTATTTAATATATATCACATTAATTTATTTCAAAAATTCCTTATTAACTACCATGTAAAGCATACATGAAAAACCATTCACATTGCTTCGTGAGGCAGTAGTCCACCATACAAATGAATAACGCTATGGTATCCCCCGCGAAATAGAGAGTAAAAAAGTAATATTTGATTATATATTTATGGGTTTATAATTATTTTAGAAATATATTAAATATTTATATAGTGTATCCACCATCACAACCAACTGTGAGAGGTGTTGAAGGAAATCGTGTCACATCAGTTCGTGAGGTGGTAGTATGTCATATACGTGAGTGATGTTATTGTTTCCCATTTCAGAGAATAGTATATGAATGTAGGTGATTAAAAAATTATAATAACATCTCATTATATGTAATATACTGGGGTTATTATATTATCATGGTTTAATAATTTCTGAAGTTTGTGAAAGAAGAAATAAAATAAAAAACACTAATTGAAGAATGTTACCTCTTCTTTGGGTAACCTCCTTGGGTTTATAAAAAAATCCGTGCTAGGTTGGATATTGAGTTGAAATAAGGATTATAGAATGATATTATAAAATTAAGGAATTAAATTGGACAATTATTGTCCAAAAAACATGTTTTGGAAGTGTGAATAGTAGAGGATAGGAGTGACCTTCTATAAGTGAGGTAAGCGGCACACTTATAATTTTTGAAAAGAAAAAGTTGTATCCATGTTTTTCACATGCCAAAAGGCTCCAAAATGGTCCATTGTATTGGTAATAAGGTCAAAACAAATCCATTAAATGTGTTATTTTACAATTTTCTAGGTTATTTTTTCCTTATATTTTTATTTTTAACCCCACCCCCTGGTAAACTCAATTTAACCTCAACTATTGTAATTACATTTTACTATTTTTACTATTAATTATGGTTAAAAATTAATTTAAACTTAATATAAAATTTAATTACTCTTTTCAAAATCTAGAATCTATTTTTCAAAATTCCATTCATATAAGTGGAAAATTGTAATTTAAAATTAATCTGGGAAATGCAGCGAAAAATAGGTTTTCCCAAGAGAAAAGTTTCAAAAGTAATAAAGGTTTTCATATAAAAATTAAATATTAAATTGATTCCATTGAAATAAATTGGATTAATAGGTATATAAATGATCTAATTCTTATTTTAAAATCATTTTAAAAAAAATTATGTATTAAATATCGTTAAAATAAATGAAAATTACTAATAAAAACTAATATTTTCCACTATTCATCAAAAAAAATTCTTTTTAGAAAATTATAAAAACTTTAGAAAATGGTAACTTTTAAATTATGATTTCAAAAATTGATTTTTTTTTCAAATACATTTTCTAAAATTGAAAAATCTTAAATTAAAAATAATTGTGCAAAATTCCATTAAACTGTTTTGGAGAAAAATATAGTTTTTACTCGTGAAATTTGATTTATTATTATCCCTTACCTAGAAGACATATAAGATAAATTTATAGAATTTTATTGAATATATAATATATATATAATTCAAATAATTCGTTAAAAGTGATTTTTTTATTTATTGATGTAAAATGAGTTTTTGTTCATAAAAATATGTTTTTTATAAAAAGATTCCATTTTTTAAAATAGTTTTTATTTTATTTTCTAATTAATTTGTCTACAAAGAATTAATTTTAAATACATCTGTAAATTTTTTAATTTTAAAATTTAGTTAATATTTTTCATACCTTCCATTCCAATGGTTAACTTATAACTATGATACTAAATAATACTATTTTAATAGTATGTCACATTTTATTTAGACTCGGTGCTGCATGTAACGCAAGATAAACTAAATGTTGTGTGTAATAAAAAATATAAAAAATATTAAATTAATTAGAAAAACTATTTCATAAAATCATTGGTTTCTACATTTTACCACCCATAAAATGACTTTCTCCCTTGACATTCATCACTTTGGTACTGATAACTAGGGATACTTCTGCTTTATTATATCCTCAGCGTCCAACATAGCTTCCTAACATCTTTGGTTTCACCCAAAAATTTAATCAGGTGAGTGGCATTGTTTTGTATCACATTCTCTATATGATCCATAATCTCAAACGATTGTTTCTTATAAGAAAGTCCATGATCCTATGGTATGACCTCTCAGTTCATTATATGTGAATGATCAAGTATGTACTTCCATATGAGAGATACATGGAATGCATCATGGACTTGATATGAGTTTGGTGGAAGATAAAATAAATAGGGTGAAGTCTTAATACTATAACACCCAAATATTTGGTGAAATATTGTTTTTCAAATAAATTTAACCTTTTAAATCTTTTTTTGTTACGCATAACACTCTGTTTAGGTTGTATTACATACAATATCGTGTTTACAATTCACCACAGACAACACTGATTATAGCATGAATTAAATGAAACACTAATTTTATTTTGTGTTACACACAATACAAATTTTTTCATTCTTTACATTTAACACTAATTTTATCTTGTGTTACATGCAACACTTATATTAAATAAAACATGACATATTTTTAAAATATTATTACATCAAATGATAATTATTTCCTAGCCATTGTAATGGTGAGTATAAATTGGATTAACTAAATTATGAAAATATAGTTCTTAGAAATGAATATAAAATTAATTCTTTAGTTGCCAATAAATTAAAAATAAAAATAAAAATAATTCAAATATAAAGAAAATCTTTTTCTAAATAACAATTTTTATACTGAAAAACGCGTTTTACCTCAATAAAATAAACAAAAAACTTTTGGTGAATGATATTAACAAAATTTATATTTTATATATTCATTCATCTATTTAAAATTCATCTTATGTGCTTTCTTGAAAATAGATAATAATAAATTTAATTTTATACGTAAAACTGTATTTTTCTTAAAAGTAGTTTCATTACTTTTTTTCACTTAATTTTAAAACTAATTTTTGATAATTTTATATAATTAATTTGAAAAAATAAACACTAGTTTTAAAATATCATGTAAAATTATACTAATGTGAATATTTTATAATATTCAAAAAAGATTAATTTTTTAATGAATATTGAAAAAATTGAATTTTTATTGAAAACTGCAATTTTGTTTAAATTATTTATAAATTTATATTTTAATGTAACACTTGTTTAATTATATATATATACATAGAAATCCAATTTACTTTATTGTAAACAATTTTATATTGAAATTGGATATAAAAACTCTGTAACATTTTAACATTTTCTCTTCCAAAACCATCTTTCTTATCGCGTTTGTGAGATTTATTTCAAATTAAATTTTTTAAATTTTAAAAATTGAATTTAAAAAAATGAATTCTATATTTTCAATCACAATAATGTATATTATCTGATAATTTAGAATTATTTTTTAAACAAAATGAATTCTGAAAAGTTTAAAAATTAATTGTTGTGGTTAAGGTAAAAGTTGCTTTATCGGGTGTTAAACTAAGAAGACAAGGGTTAAAAAGAATATAAAACTTGTACAATTACAATTTTCATCCCTTATTTCAATATTATTTTCCCTAATTTAGAATATATGGTAATTGTAAGTCTTTTTCATGCGAATGGATTTATTATTTTGGATTCTTTTTGGGGAATTTCAAAGTGATTTCTGAGTTGGTTCCTTCCCCCAACTTATAAAGGTACTCCAAAAACCTTCACTTATTTATACCTATAAATAAATATATTTCAACCAAAAACTATACAAACCACTTCACAAATTCCAAATTCTCATCCTATAATCGTGATTTTGGATGGAAATCCAATATAGGAGGGGTTTTGGTGAAAGCCTAAGAAGTATACCCGAAGAAGTGGCAACGTTCATTAATGAGCATTGTTTTATTTCTTACTTAAACTACTTAAATTATTATTATAAATAAATTATATAATAACCTTATTATATTCCATAAACTAATATTTTTTATGTTAAGTTCATGACACACAATTATCTCCATTATCATCAAATAGGTTACGAACTCATCATTCATGTGTACTAAGGACTATTCATTTTCCCATTAACCCCTTTCAAGGATGGAAAAAATGATGGATTTATTTTTTATATATTATATTTATGATATTATTATTCTTATATAATTATTATATTATAAAAAAATCTTACGTTTCTTTTTATGGTAACATTATAGCGTCGCTCGTGTGTACGGAGGACTACCGCCTCGCGAGGCGATGTAATTCGTTCACGCTTTACATGGGAGGTAATAAGGATTTTTTTAATGAACATATATTATATATATGACATAAAATGAGTATTTTATGATTATATATCAATTTCTTTTAGTTATTTCAATATTTTTATAAAATTGAAACAATGTTAATGCATATGTATAGTCTCTCGTCTCCATGAACGGTGTATTTAATTTACTATCTCTATCTTTTATGGATTAATATAAGTAAAAATATAATTAATATATATGATACAAATACCATTTATAACATTAAAAATAATATTAAATAATTAAAAAAATAATATAATCAAAAATTAAAAATTAAAATATATATGAAAATTAAATCGATTATTACCCAATACGTTACTTTATCATGGAATTACTAATAAAATGGTAATAAAAGTTCATAATTAAATCATATATGGTATGATATATATATATATATATTCATGTATTTATAATATATGGATAATAAAATTATATTTATTATACATGGGGTTTCAATGTGAATGAAATAATTCAACACTTAAGGTATGGGATTTCTAGTATCTATTATTACTGAGAGACAAATAAAAATTCACCCCTCATTTATTTTGACTGGTGTATATACTTCAACTTTTAAATTTCATGTAAGGAATATTATACTTTTAATTATATTAAAATATTAATTTTATGTTATTCTTTATTGGGTCTTATGATTCAAAATATTACTAAAGTGGTAAGGTATTTTCATCTCACATTAATTTTTTGTGAGACGCAATCCATAATCACCATATATTTCTTTTTTTTTGTGTATATAATTCCCATTAATGTATTTTATTATTATTATAAATATAATTATGGGGATTTAAATATCCATTTAATGATCTATCATTCATGGGTTTTATAGATCAAAATTTACCAAAGTGGTCTGGTATTTGTGTCTCAAATTGCCTTCTTGGAGACCTAAGTTATGTTATGCGCCTTTCTTTTTACATGAGGTCCATATACTAACACTTTGAAATTTTATATCATGAATCTCCTTAACTTAATGATATTATAAGTGTTTTTTAATGTAATTATTTCATGGGTATTACGATTGAAAGTTACCTAAGTGGTAAGAGTTTTATGTTATAATCTCATCATTTATCGAAATTGTTTATGATTATACTTCCAATGATAAAATATTATAATCCATATCTAAATAAACTAATTAATTTTCTTCTCCTAGTTTTATGTCATGATAATTCATGTATTCTAATCCATTTTTCTCTCTTTATGTAAAGAAGAGTTCAAAAAATAATTTTGTAATAAAAATTGTCTTTTAAGTTGAAAACACTTTTTCTTTAAAAACCATGATTTCTAAATATTTTTTCAAAAAATAATTTAACATTTTATTAAAATGATTTATTAAACATATTTTTAACCAATGTTGAATTTTCCAAAAAAAATAATGTGAATGTTCATGTTATTTTAAAAAATAATCCCATTTCGGATTTTACTGACAATGTGAAAGAAATATTTGTGTACGACATGAATAAAATTTCCCACCATCATGAACATTATTTTATTTAAGGATTACTTTATAAATTTTCATGGTTATTTTCAAAGGAAGTTATATTAAAAACAATGGTTTTAGAAATTTCTTTAAAATTAGAAAGGATATTTTATTCATGAAATGTGTTAAACGATTTATAAAGCTTCCTTTAAAATATTTTATGTTTATCTTCAAAGAAATAGATTAAGAAAATTTTTTATGTTTTAAAAAGTTATTTTAAAAGAAACTTTATCCTACTCAAGATATATTCTAAGTCTATTATCTTTTAAAACCATTTTCCTTATAATATGAATCCCTTTGAAGTATCTTATTCTTTATTGGGGATTTGGACCAATGATGTCATTCTAATTTTTTTATGAATGTTTTATGATGACAAGATATATATGAAACTCATTTCTCTTTCATAGGTGATACCATGAAAAAAAAAATATAAAACTCATATTGTATCTATCGTTTATTCTATGATGAAATGTTTTATGAAACTCATTCATTTTCATGGGTTATGATATAATGGATGTTCTATGACCTTGTGGAACATAAATGTATGGATGATTTGACATGGGGGACGTATATATCCTTCAAATTAATTGGGTAATGATAAATGTTCTATGGGATCAAAGGGTACATGGTTGGTTATTATAAGGCCAAAAAAGGAGGGTACACGGGTGGTTAACCCAATCCTAAAAAATAGGGTACACTGGTGGTAAGGCCAAGCTCGAAGAAGGCACATATGTGGTTATCTCATGCCTAACATTTTGTGAATGTATTGGTGGGTATCCTTGACATAAGATTTTATATGATTATGTGTATTCCCAAAATAAATTTCTTATCCCAATGTTATCAAGTCATGGATAATTTTCTGGGATTCCCTTAGGATTCATGTCTTGTGAACTTCCAATCTTTATGCGTTGACTCAAGATTATGATCTTTGATATGTAATGTATGGTTTTCAAATGTTAGGCTAATGTTCTCATACCTTCATTCTCATGTTATGCTTATTTATCTCTTTTATTTACCCTTACTGAACAAATAATCTCAACCTTTATTATCTTTTCTTCCCCTGGTTATGAAGATAGTTTTTCGTAGGCCGTACCTAAGAGGAGTTCTATGTGAGAAGTTATTTGTGAGAGGTGTTGAAGATCTTGCACCAAATTATTATATTGTGTACCTAGTCTCCCAATACACTAAAATATTATTACACTTAGGAATGTGTTTGTATAATGTATTTAATATTCGTCTATAAAGATATTATATCTATGTATGATAATCATGGGTTATTATATATATGATCAATAATTTCAAAAGGACCAATATACCTAGGGCATAGCTTTACTTTATATCATAAACAAAATTTCATCTTCTGGTTATGCTTTGATCAATTTCCACTTTATCACTTAATATAAGAAATGAAGATGAATTTTTTATTCCAAAATCATTAATGGATTTATAAATACATAATAAAATGATAAGACGTTGTTTATATCCATAGTTATCATTATAAAAAAATGGTTAGAACAAGTTATCAAATATGAATAAATTTTTTTCTAGTGAATTAATATATTAATACCTAAAATCTTATTTAAAATTCAACTTAAAACATTCCATAAATTCTTAACCTGATAACCCTTCCGTAATTGAAAATTTATATGGAAGGTTGCAAAATTTCCCAAAATCAACTTAATATTAATACCCCAAATATTATTAATTAACTCTTAATGATCAAAAACCCAATATATGAATACCTTGATCATATATTCTACTAAAGAATGGTAACAACTAGAATTACCTTAAACCCTCAATAAAAAAATATATTCTTCTTCATCCATTAAATAAAACAACAAATTATTGAATATATTCTATAAATATAAAAATGATTTAAACTAAAACAATGATAACAAATACCACTTTTTCAAAAAAACATAATCGGTTTTGGGATCATAAATACTATCTAGTTTACTTTATCTATATCAATCATCTATTTATCAAAACTAAACAACATTTAATCAATATTTTGAATATATTATGGGTTATCTTCCCTTAATAATATTTTTTCCATAAAATATATCCTTACCAATAAATCAATTTTCTCTGTTATTAGTACCATTCAATATATTCTTGAAAATATTTAATTAAAGACTTTATAAAAATTCTTATATGTGTCATGATTCATATAACATAATTATTGAATTATTATACACAAACACTTCAATCATTCCACTTCATTCTTAAAACATTAACTAGGATTCATCATCTTATTACATAATACCTCTTTCCAACATTATGAAATTTGAATCATGTATTAACATTCATCAACTTTAATTTATGCATGATTATCATGGTTAACAAAAACAATAATAATAGAACATCCCATACCTTCCAGATATTGTTCACGGCCTCTTCATCATTAACAGTATAACAATTACTTGTACCACATTGCTAATTATCATTACGAGCATTCCCCTTAAGACATAAATGTTTATAATGCACATAATTTCCTTGTTTAAAACATTCATACATTGATAATAATCTAGGGATACCGATATTATAACCTATTAAATTAACCAAACATTTCATTTTTATTTGGAAAATACTTTATTTTTTACCTTTTTGTCCACACAGAAAACATCTTCTCATTCATTTGAATAATTCCATTGAGTAGTTCTTCCAAAATTTGGATATATAAGATACTGAATCTTATTTACTCTATGGTCTCCACAACCCAAGATATCTATGAACTCTTTCCTTCACTTCTTTGGTCATTCTTAGAGTTGGTTAATGCGGAATTTGTTAATAAATTATCAAGATAACTGATTATGCATAATGATAATATCCTTCAATCCAGTCATCATCCCATTTGGTTTCTCATCAAAACATTTTCTATCACATTCAATGTCAACCCAGATAATTTTAGTTAATGTTATTGACTAAAACCAAAAATTATAGTTTCATCAATAAAAATCAAAGAGGAAAATAACAAAATCATGAAAAATCACTTATAATATTTCTAAAACCTGACACATGGTTTTAAATATATGATTCCTTAGGTTTAATCTAAATAATTCACAGTCATTATTCAAATTCTTCGTGATTATTAATAAATAGTTTTTTAATTTTCCAATAATATCCTTAAGGAGTTTCAAAAAATATGTATAGAAAGGTCTTTTATCATTTAATAGTTGAAGAAAAAGTCTAGATTTACGCACCATTTTTAGATTTATTACACCTAGGTACCTTTATGCTAGATCCACGTCCACTTTTAGTATCTATACTGGGATGCAATTACTTGGAAACAAATCACTATATTCTTTACCAAAATTATAGAACATTTTCCTATAATTTGACTCATCCTTAGACTTATCCTTATATATATCTCTAGGAATATAATTATAAATATCCCTAGGTATCTCATTAAATTTTTTTCATTGTAGTTTATAAAGGTTAACTGAACCTTTCAATGACACCAACTATAAAGATCTAAACTTCTAATACATAAATACTACATCTGAGTAGAATAAATTTCATTACATAAAACAGCAATCCACTCCAGAATCAATTAGGTATAAATCTATGGGAGACATGGACACATAAAATAACTATTCCATAATTGAGCTATGTAATATCCCACTAAGATATTCATATCTTTCACCCTTTATAGACATATGTTACATAATACAATTATTCATAACTTGAGGAAGAAAATATAAGAAAGGGTGATCTCAGATACCCATTAATGGTAATCATAGAAGATATCAATCTATGATCATATATAAATATAAGACAATTATATGGGAATTTTTGGTGAACATAACGTATGAAGTTCATAACCAACCTTTCATAGACCACAAACAGTATTAATGGCATAAAACTTTATCATTTTAAAAAACATGTCTTATAAGAGTGGTAAATCATCATAAATCAATAATTAAACATAATTTCATTTCTGAAAGTTATTTAACCATCATAAATTTATAAAACCATTTATTTTTTCAAGGTTAACTACAAATAACATCAATATAGTGGATTAGGATTCACCACCTATTTCCCATTGTATATCAGGATGCACCTTTTTCATATAGTGGATCAGGACTCACAATTTTCCCATAATGGATCAAGCCCATTGACATGTTTTTCATATTTTTCTCATGAAATATACAGACATACCCAATTCATTGAAGGGAGATCGAGGTCCCCCCATCTCATAACTAAAACCATATTTAAGTGTTCCACAATATTATAAAAATTTCCATATCATCAAATCATAAATTATGTATATAAACTAGGTTTTATAAATATTTCATAAATTTACCATATAATAACCCATTAAAAATAACTGTATTTTTTAAAAATTTCATCAACATAAAAATTAACTAACCAATTAAATAATAAGGATGGTATTATTCCATATTATCCCTATTAAATAATAACTAACATCCATGGATGTCATCTTAGATGGAAAATGATTTTGAAAGATCACACTGAACATTTCTTGTGGAAAATAGCCTTTCCATTGTGAAAAATAATTTTCAAAATCTAAACCTTTTTGAAATTATTTTCTTTGAAACTAATCATGGAAACTTATAATGGAATCTTCCAAAATCATTTAAAATGTTTCTAGAAGAAAATATCCTTTCCACGTTGAAAATCACTAAAGATTCATTAAATATTTTAAAAACAATTCTGTTTGAAATAAAATTTGAAACTTATAAATTAATATTTTACAACATTGAGTTGTCCTGATGTCATAGATTCCATACATGTCATCATGTTAAAAAAAATATTTTTTTCACATATTTGGTAAAAGAAAAATTTCCATCGTTTGGAAAATGACATGAATATTACATTCAAAAAAATAAAAAATAAAAAATGGGTAAATTTTGTATTTAATAAATCATTTGGATAATGTTAAAAAAAAATTGAAAACATTATTTTAGAAGAAAAATAGGTTTTCGACTGAAGAGAGAACTAAAGTAATATTTTCTTTAAAATATGTTTCAATCATTTTAAGTACCAAAGAGTGATAAAAGATACTATCACTTGATAAAATTAATGAATAACTAGAAGAAAAGGAAATATATTGATTTTAATATATAAATATCAATTACTTCCCCCAATGGGGACTTATAAAAAAATTATCCTAGATAATGATGAGATTGTGAAATAAACCATTACCACATTGGTTACTTCTGAATCGTAATCCCCATAAAATAAATAGAATAAAATGAAACATTAAATTACATTAATATAAATATAATCATTATATATCATATCAAAGTGTAATTATATACACTAAAATAATTAATTGATGAATATGGCATACATCTTACATAATTAAAAGTTATATGAGAAATATTTTACCATATGTCTCTAGTTTCTTTATACACATTAGAACCCCATGTATAATAAACATAAGTTTATTATACATATACGACATAATAATACGTAAATATATCATTCCACATATGATTTAATTAGGGCCTTTTATCACTCGTTTATTAACAATTCCTTTTTAAAATCACGTTTCGGGTAATAACTACTTTATTTTTCGTGTATGTTTCAATATGTTATTTTATTTTCTCTTAAATTGATCTAGATATCATAAAATATAGAATTTTAAACATGATGTAAATATTATATGTATTTATTTTGTATTTATTTATACTAATCCATAAAAGTTAGGTATAGATAATAAAATACACCGTTCATGGAGACGGAATGTCATACATACACATGAACATTGTTTCCATTTTCTCAACGAATTAAATGAAATAAGGGTAAATAATATATCAAATTTAAAAAATAATTCTTATTTAATATATTACATTTATATTTATTTAAAAATATCTTTATTTCCTTCCATGTAAATAATACATGAAGAATAAATCATATCACTTCGTGAAGAGGTAGTCTGTTGTACAAATGAACAATGTTATCATATCCTCCACAAAATGGAAAGTAACAAAAGAAATATATGATTATATATTTCCAAAATTATAGTTATGTTACAAATATAATCTATATATATATATTATATTTCATCATACCTAACCATGAGAGGTGTATATGGAAAATGTGTTACATCTGTTCATGATACGGTAGTCCCCCAAACACATGAGCGACATTATTATTTACTTTTTTTGGGAAATGGAGATTTATTTAGGTCATGAGCACATTATAATTACATATCATTATAAAGAATATACTGAGGTTATTATATGATCAAGTTTCAATAATATCGGATGGTGGTGTAGGATAAATAAAATAAAAAATAACATTAAAGAACGTTGCCACTTATTTCGGTATCCTTCTTAATTTTTTTCCAAAATCCTTCCTAGGTTTTATTTGTGTTCAAAATAAAGAGTATATGATAATATGGTACAAGTAACTAAGTTATGTGGGTATGTCTTGACATAAACAAATGTTTTTGGATGTATTAAGTGGATAGTATAGAGGATAGAATTTCATAATTGAGTTGAGTAGCACACTTATATTGTTTTAAAAGAAAATGGTGTGCTCGTGGTTTCACATGACAATTAGATCCAAAATAGTACATTTTAGAACTGTATAGGTTATAATGTAGAAACATGGACATAAAACGGGTTTTTTATAAGTTTTTATGTAATTTTACCCCTTATCATTTTAGTTTAACCCCGGTAAACGTGTTCGAACCTTAACTAGGTAACTAATTTTTATTATTTTTACTATTCCCTATGGTAAAAAATCAAGTTGAAATTATTAGATAATATAAATTATGATGATTAAAATTATTTAGTCCATTTTTTCAAATTCCATTCACATATGAGGAAAATTTAATATAAAATTATTCTTGGTGACAAGACGAAAAAGTTATTTTCTAAAGAGAACTGTTTCAAAAGATTAAAAAGTTTCCATATAAAACTTCCATATTAAAATGATTCCAATGAACTAAATTGGATTAATATGTATATAATTTTAGTAATTTTAATTTTAAAACCATCTTAAAATAATTTCAATGTTTTAAAATTATTTAAAAGAAATAACAATTCTTTATAAAACCCAGTATTGTTTACTATTCATCATAAAATATTTCTTTTTAGAAAATTATCAACACTTCACTCCAAGATAATTTTGAAATTATTATTTTTACAATGAATATTATTTTCCCAAATAGTTTTTTTAAAATCTTGTATAAATAATTTTAAAAATAAGTGTGAAAAATATGATAGAACTTATTTTTAGAAAAATATAGTTTTTAAGAGTAAAATTGAATTTATTCTTATCAAGTGCCTAGAAAAACACATAAGATGAATTTTAAACATTTTTTTAAATATAAAATATATAAATTTAATTAAAATAATTCAAAAAAAAGTAATTTTTTAAATATATTAATGTAAAATAAATTTTTGTGCATTTAACTAGTTTGTCAAAAAATTATTTCCATTATTTTCAAACAATTTTTATTTTCATTTATAGTTAATTTGTCACAAAAGAATCAATTTTATCTAAATATGTAAACCCTTTATTTTCATAATTTAGTTAATATTATTTATACCTACCATTCTAATGGTTTGGTGATAACTATAATAATAAATAATAATATTTTAATAGTATGTAATGTTTTATTTATGCTCATTCTTGAGTGAAATACAAGCTAAACTTAGTGTTTTATTTGATGAAAGATATAAAAAAATATTAAATTAGTTTAGAAAAAATATATTTTATAAGGTCTTATGGAGTTCTAAATATGATCAAGTATTTCAAATGGAATGATATATCTATGGCTCAACATTTCTTTTTTCAAAATCTCATAATATTATAATAAGGAGATTTTTATAAGAATGCCTTTTCTCCAACTTCGAACTCCTGGTCTCACTAACGATTACGAGTGTAAATGTTTTTTGACTTCGAGCTACTCTTTTTTGCTACTAAATTTATATGAATTTTTATGCCATTTAATTTGTAATATCATGTGTCAATATCTTTCTTTATCCAACATCATCTAGGTATGTTGTAGTTCTATACTTCTCTACATATGAATCCATATGAGTGATTGAGTGAAAGATATTGCTTTAAGAAAACTCAACTAGAGTAATGTGTTGTTCCCTACCACCTTTATAATTATTAAAACAATGTTTAAACATATCCTCTAGGGTTTGAATGGTTATCTTAAATTAACCACATATCTGATAATGACATACATTACTGCAATATAACTCTAAATCCTTAACCTGCTTAAGACTTGTCCATAACATCAATGTAATGATTAGATCCTGATAAAATATAATATAATATGGTTACCACATTCTTAATGTATAACCTTTTGTGTTAATCATAATATGAATCTTATTTGATTTAATGGAAGTGTTATGACTTTGTAAAGTTATTGAATACAACCCAAATAAAATTCTTCCCTTTTGATGTTTTGGGGAGTCTAGTGAAAAAATTATGGGAAATGTTTTCTCATTTAAAATTAGATATGGGTTTGGTTTGTAACATCCCCATAGATTTATATCTCTAAACCTTACCTTTCTAACATACTAGGACTTAAGAAACATACTCTTTAATGTCCCCCTCTATGTTTTCCCATCAGAAATATTCTTTCAGGCCAATATACATTTTTTTTACTTTTAGGATGAATAGAGAATATTGAAATATGAGATTCATCCAATAGCCCCTTCTAATATGGTATAGACCATACATATAATAATTTCATAAACCTTATCATTCCATCACAATCATGGTTGAACTCAGGAACACTTCTCACTTTACTATATAGTTATACAACTTCATTCTACACCCCTTTAATATTCACATCGATATATGGTTGAAAATTAATCTGAGAAAGATAATATTTTTCCATTTCCTCATTAATTCATGTTACATCTTATAAATATACATATTTAATGAATATCTTTCAATACCATTAATATAAAAACCATTGTGGTCTTTTTGACTCATACAATCACCAACCTTGTTCACCTTCCCATGGTGGTAATGTATTAACCAGTCATAATCTTTAATTAATTCCAACCATAATTTCTAGAATATATTCATCTCTATATATGTGAATATATACATTGAAATTTTATGATCAATATATATGTAATATATTTCACCATAAAGATAATGTATATATGTCCTCAATACAAAAATTACCTTACATAACTCCAAATCAAGAGTATGATAATTTTACTCATTTATTTCCAACTGGATTAAAGAATAAGATATAACCATATAATTCTATATGAGGCCACATCATAAACCATTATTTTAAGCATAACAATAGAGAAAAATAACTTCTCTACTAGAATGTGGTTCGAGAACTAGTGCACTAACCAACGTTCTCTTCAGTTCCTTGAAATTATCTTCACATTCAACTGTCTTCAAAAACATAACCCCCTTTCAAGTCAAATTGAGGAGTGGATTATATAATCCTGATAAATCTATCTAAAACCATCAATAATATCTAGATAACCCAAGAAAACTATGTATTTTGGATACCAAGGTAGTTATAGTTAATTTCTCAATCACTTTTGAATTTTAAGAATCCATCGATATACCCTCACTTATGATTATATTACCCTAGAAAGAGACATTTTGAAGGAAAAATTCACACATTGTAACTTTTTCATATAAATTCTCCATCCACGAGGTCTTTAATTCAATTATCAAATGAACTTCATGTCTTCCTTTTCTCTTTGAATATATAATAATTTCATCTCTAAAGGCTACCAAAAACCGATCAAGGTAATCTCTAAAGACTCTATTAATTAAATGCAAGAATATTATAGAGGAATTATTAAGTTCAAATTGAATAACTATAAATTTATAATTTTCATACCTTATTAAAAAGGTTTTATTGGTTGTATACACATTATTAACCCTCAATTTATGATATCTATAATGAAGGTCAATGTTGCAAAATTATAGAGCTCCTCATAATTGATCAAATAAATCATTGATATGTGGTAGATGGTACTTGTTCTTGATAATAATCTTGTTAAGTTATTAATAATAAATGAAAAGATGCATTGACCCATGTTTCTTCTTACTAAAAAGAATATGTGTGCCCCATGGTGATAGACTATGAAATATTAATCCCCTATCAACATTATCTTGGGATTGCTTCTTAAATTGTTATAACTCAATTAGGTCTATTCTATAAAAATTCTTTGAAATATGTGTATCATTGTGTTTGAGTTAAATTGAAAACTCAAGTTCATAATTTAGAGGAATACCTGGTAGATCCTCTATAAATATATAAAACAATTATAGAATATTTTTATCCTCAATGTTGATTTTCTCTCTAACCATCTAATATAAATACCCTTCATGGGTACAAATGAAAACCCGAAATATATAAGTAATTTATAAAGTTTATATTCATACCACACTGATAAATAATCATCAGTTCATTCAGAATGTGAAATGTGACTTCTGATCCCCAATAATTGATATGGGTTCTACATAAATAAATTCATTACATGCTTATAATCGAATAAAATTAAACTAATGGAAGAATCACATGATTTTCATGAAGCACATTCCTAAAAAAATAAATTAGAGATGAAATATAAAACTGAGATGTCACCATCATTCAATTATTTGTTTTCATTTACTAACTCAATATCCAATCATTGATGTGGTAATGTGATACCCATGTCAATTTCCTTAGATATAAAATAGTGGGTAAATCTAGAATCAAATTAGAAATTAGTTTTTATTGATTGGGTGATAAGTGTAACATTCACCATGTCATTCTCATAATCCACTTCCGTTGTCATAGTCGCTTGAGATTTACCTTTCTCTTGGGTATTAATAGGTTGTTGATTTCAATCATCATAAAAAACTATCATATATGTGTAATGGTTGGAATAATTCCTATACTTATTATATTTGAGGAATGGGATCATGGGTACAGTTTTAGTTGGTATCTTATTTTCCTCCATTATATCAATTGTCTTCTTCATCACCTTTCAATATTAATAGTATTTATGACCTAACTTTAAAAAAATTAATGAACCTCCCAGTTCACCTAAATAAATTCCCTTTATTTTTTTTACTGAACTTATAGAATTTATAAGGTTCGAATTTCCTTCCACCGTATAATTTCATTGTGTTTTCATGATACTCTATCTTCATTTTCTTTTCAAAACCATGAAAATAGTGGTATATTTAATTTTAATTTCTACCTTGAGTACACATATAATGATTTATTCATAGCTACTAAAGTCTTTTAAATCTAATTCCTTTCAGGGACATAGATTTAATCCATAGAAGAATCGATCAATTTTTCTTTTAGGGATAATGATTGAACTAGAAGCATACCTTGAAATTCATGTTAAATTTTTCTCATAATAAATAAGGGATTCATTATCCTTTGGGATAAAATCAAGTAATTCCTTCTTCATTTGTGAATATAGAATATGGGTTAATTACTTATAGAAAGATATCTTATTAAACTCATACCATTTCTTGGATTAAATTTCTTCCATTTCCCTTATATTCTAAATAATATTCCACCATTGATAATCTTTTCCTTCTAAATAATAAATTACTAGGATAACTTATTTATGTTATGAGAACTGGAAAATTGAAAATATTTTCTTAATGGTGTTGACCCATCCCTCAGCCACTAGTGGATCATAAGACCAACTAAATGTTATTAGATATTGACTCATGAAAGTATCAATAGTACATTGTTCCCCCCATTTAATTTTTGGAATTTGGGCATGATTCATGGTCTAATAAATTTGTGTTCACATAAAAACAAGACTTTTCATTCCAAATCTTATAGAGTTTAGTTTCCTAGGTATAAAATCATTTCATTTTCCATAAAATTCATTTTTAGCATGATGTATTATAGTTCCATCCATTGACTAAACAAAAAAATCAAAGTGTATGTATCAATATATAATAATCCTAGTGAGATGCCATATAATTATGAAATATCATTCATATAATGTCCAAATAATGACACATTGTTCTCAATATAGGGATCCTTGGGTTTAATCTAGGTTATCCATGGTCATTACCAAAACATTAGGATATTATCCTATATAAATAATTGTCCCCATGGTTTTCAAGAAAACGTTTTCTAGACCTAATCTCATAATATTAACTAAACCATGATCTGATACTAACTCTAGTGAACCAAGATTCTCATGCATAGATATTACATATTAATATACTAATATTCAATACACACCATTATTATCCTTGAAATAACCATAAAATTTTAGTATTCTGTTAATCTATATACATAAAAAATTTATTTAGGTACATTATTCATCATCCCATGTAATGTTCTTCCCACATTATACCCTTATTGAAATACCCTACTTAAAAAATTTATCCATAACCTAAGGAATGGAAAGACAAAAAATAGTGATATTAGATGATCATGAAGGGTACATATGGGAGATATCAATTGATGATCATATGAAAACATAAGATAATAATAAGGGTACGTGACTGTTACAAGAACTTACAAATTTCATACCCAATATGTCAAAGATCATAAAAATAATTCATGGCATAATGAATAATAATTCATATCATAATAATTTCATATAATTATGGAACCATGGTAGAAATATTAAACATTTCATTTTGTAATATTAACTATTGAGACCATCACATCATAGTAGATCATCTATCAAAACGGGTTTCCCATATTATTATTGATCTGGAATCACCACTCCTTTCCCATAACAGATCAAGAAAATTAACTTGTTTCCTATAGCGGATCAAGAACACCAATTTTCTTCCCATATTGGATTATGAATAATGAATTTTTTCCCATAGTGGATCAAACATCATGACTAATTTTACATAATTATCTCATGAGATACAAACCTTTACCCAATGAATTGGAGGGATATATAATTCCAATCTCGCTCATAACATAATTAAAACCATACATATATGTTACATATGATTTTAAAACATTAATTATATCATCATAACATATCACATTGAAATAAAATGGGTTTTATAAAAATTATATCATTTTTATCAAAGTATAACCCATTGAAAATAAACAGGTTTTATAAAAATATCTTCATAATAATCATAAACCATCCAAAGAAATATTGAAAAATTTATCATTGGATCATATCCATAGTTAAGTGTAATTAATATCAAGGATTTTATCATATGTGAAATTTTATTTAAAATATAATTGGGATATTTCTTGAATAAATTACCCTTTTATTTTGAAATTAATATTTAAAATATAAAAAAAACCAAAATATTAGGGGAAAATTATTCTTTGAAAATAATCTTGAGAAATATTAATGTATTATTTAAATAATTCAGTATTCATTATGGTATGAAATTTCATTCATGTTTTTTATTTTAAAACAAAAATAACTTTCATATTCTTGGTAAAAAAAAGTCAAAAGTACCTCATTCAGAAAATAAAAAGAAGATTAATTTTTATAAATATTTAAAAAATAAAGCATGGGTACGAATAACTTCAAATAATAATTTTATAATAGTAAAATTATTCTTTAAATACTTTCTAAAAAACAAATACCTTGAAGAAAATGGATTTTCGACCGAAGAGATAAATAAAGTTAGATTTCCATACAAATATTCTTTCGTTCTGTTGAGTAATTAAATAGAGGAAATTGAAATGAAAATATGATTATACAAATATAAACAAATTATCATAACAGTAAAAGGGATTTATTAGATACAAATCATGTATTTTCCTCAATGTAAATTAAAGAATAAACAATCCTAGATAAAAATCGATTGAGATGTAAATCCCTTACCTAATGTATCTTATTTCATCGTACTGCATCAAACCTCACATGTAATAAATTTATATTCCTTATACATAAATTCAGAAAAAATAATAATATATATCAAACCATATATGTTTTACTTATAATATCTTATCACCCATTGTTAACAATTTGTTATTAAATTAACAATTCCATGTGATAAATGTTTCATTTCTCATGTTTGTTTTAATTTAGAAATCAGATTCCATGAGCATTTATCATGTTTAAATAATATATATAATCTTAATAATGATATAAATATCATATATATTCATTATATATATATATATTCATCCATAAAAGTTATATATATAAAAATGAATTACACATTTCATGGTGAAGGTATGGCGCACTTACGCATGAACTTTATTCTCACTTTTCGACAGATGAAATGAAAAAATGGGGATAATAATTCACATTTATTTAGTTCTTATTATATCATTTATATATATATATATATTGATTAAATCTTTCTGTATTTACTTGCATTTAAATTTTACATGAAAAACGAATCACATCATTTCTTAGAGGTGGTAGTCCACACGTAATCACGAGCGACATTATCATTTTCCAATGGATTGGAATATATATATATATATATATATATATATATATATATGATATTATAAATCCATAAGAAACCTTATTTAATTAATATAATTTATATAAATTAAACTCATCTTAATATTCATCCATGAAATATGGAAATGGAAAATGAATTTTATCACTATGTGGAGATAGTAAATCGTATATACATAGGAGATATACTTTAACTTAGCATTTGATAGAAAAGAGGGTGAATAAATGTGTTTTAATAATCATAATAACAATTCAGTATGGTTAGGATACTTAATTTATTACTTTATTACGAATACCATAGATATATAGGAGGTATAAGAAGTAATGAATTAAAAGAGGTTAGGTAAGATGATTAACTCTTCTTCTGTAAGCCTCCTTTAGATACCTTCTAAAGGACCAATGGAATGGTATTTTAAAAATACAAGAACCTATAATTCATGTACAGGGAGGTTTAAAATATATTAATTTAGGTTTCTGTCAAGATATATGGCTCAAAGTGGGGTAAGTAAGATAAATGGGGGATGCCTTTTTATAAGTGAGGGGAGGGGTACTCTTGGAATTTCTTAAAATATTAAAATATAATAAAGTCATTATCTAGGAAATTTCTTCCAAATGCCTAGATATTTGAATATAATTTATTATTTAGTATAAATACCCTCAGTAAATAAAAATTTGATAGTTTTGGGGGTGTTTTAAACCTTGTATTTTGGTTTAACTCTTTAGTTGACTTATTTTAACCTTAACTATGGTAAAGTATTTTTCTCTCTTAAAGAGTTATAATTTTACTTATAAGGTAAAAATTGGATCATAAAGGCCCAAGGAAAGATAATTTAGATCCTTTCTCATCATAATTATCCCCTTTCAATATTTTTAGGATTTTTAAATAATTTAAAAAAAATTTATTTTTCATAAAATATTACTAATATCACTGCTAACATTATTCGTATATTTTAAATTTTAACACAGCATAAAATTTATGGAATTTTAATTAAAAGTCTTGAAAAATCTATAATATGTTATTTTTATCTAAAAAATTCATGGAACACTATAATTCATCCAAATTGTATTTCTTTTATTATTTTCAAAATCATTTATTGTATTCTTGAATTAATTGAATAAATATTATATCGATGTTGTATAATAATTTAGGGAAATAAATAAATTTATAAAGTTTAAAAATAAATTAATAAGATAAATAAAATTATATTACTTTTAAAATAAAAATTAATAACCAAACATAACCTATTTTACCGTTATGATAAAACATTATATATTTTAAAGTCAAAATAGTGACATTTTGTTTTTATTCATTTCTTAAATTAATAAAAAGGTCATAATAAAATAAATAAGGAACCAAGTGTCCATAAATTCATATACTAGTTGAAATTATCTTAACACCATCTATCTAATAGGATAAATGAAAGTGTTAGATAAATTTTAAATCCTTATCCAAAAGCTTTACCATATTTTACCCATACTAAGGTGACAAAAATTTACAATGGTTACTACTAATATTGACCAAAAATAAAAGTTGAATATTTAAAAAAATTTAAACACATAATAAAAAATATGGAATCCATTTTTTGAGACTCAATACATATAAGTGGTGGAAATTAATTTAAGATAAAACCAAAAAATGTAATGAAAAAAATATTTTTCCTCAAAAATTTCCTTTTAAGTATAAAAGTGTATTCATACCAAATTAAATACGAAAATTTATTCAAGTGAGATTAATTAGATTATTATCAATATAATATAAACTAATTTTACTTTTAAACATTTAAAAAAATAACTTTGTAAATACTTGAAATAAAATTATTGTATTTAATAAAAATTAGTATTTTTCACAAATTTTCTATAAAATCAATACATTCTGAAAAAACCGAAAATTCACCCTATGATAATTTTGATATGATAATTTAAAAAAAAATATTTTTTCAAAAATAAAATTTTTAAAATACCAGAAAATTATATATAATATCTTCACAGACAAAAATTAAAAAATATTTTTGGGGAAAGTATATTTTTAAAGCTTATATTGTCTTTAATAAAAAAATATTTGCTTTATCTAAAACCATTATTCAAATTTTTTTAAATTTTACTATTAATATTCATTCCATAAATTTTATGGGTAGGTTTTAATTATTTCCTATATTATAGTTTATTTATACATGGGTTTTTGTGTATCATAAGTTATAGAAGAAATCCAATTTATTAATATATCATAAATTCTCTAGGTGGTAAATATCATGTTTTAAAAACATTAAATAAATGATTTTATTAAATGTGATCTCACAAAAAAAACGGGTAACCCCATTTAAATTCATCATACCCATTAGTGGTCTAAGATCTATATTTCGCTACGAAATTAGTTTGTTATAGTTTTCCTCTCATGACTTGGTTATTCAGGTAGGTAATCATCCCAATCATATCATATTTGAATCTTAGATGTCTTAGTTGATATCTTTTTATCCACTCTATCATATGGATAAACCCTATTATATTCTTATAGTATTATAACTCTTAGATTTTCCTTGTTATATGTATCGTAAAGGTCATAGGGGAATTTGGATACCTAACTCTTATAGTTATCCAATTATACCATTCCATAAAAATATTATCCATTGCCACCCTACTATGGTAAAACCTTCCCAATTGAAAAACTCAGGTATTTACATGTGATTAATTTGTAAGGAATCTGAAAATTATTATTTTTAAAGGGGATTTAAACTCTCCATATTAACCCATGTAATTCTCTTTATGTGTTTTATACAAATATTTATTATATAAATGTAACATAATGCACTACATTGAAAGATTATACTTTTTTAAGTGAATATCATAATTCATGTTATACTAATAAAATGATATTTCCAAGTTATTTTGTAACTACCCGACCCTAGTTTCCAAAATCTGTTGCCTTATTTTATTACATTGTCATGTAGACAAGGAATTCGTTTCCTAAACGAAGGAATAGTTTAATATCTTTGGAAAACATGATTCATACATAAGTTCAACATTACAACTTGAAATAAAAAATAACATATCAACTTCTTTTGAATCAAACATAATCTCCTAGATTATCCTTGAATGTAATTCATAATATACTTCTTCACAAACTAGGGAAAATAGAACATTTGAATGGGGTGAGCTCAGATGCACAGTAAGGGTAAATAATACAACAGAAGAAAATATAAACTTAAACTCTATGAATAATGAATAACTATAATTCATGCATTTAAAAAAATACTTGAGGATAATATAGAATGAATAAAAACTTATTAAATAATTCTATAAAACATAATCATGGATATTATACCAGTATAATAATCACACGGACTATAAATCTCTAGTTTTATAATGAGGAAATGTATAATTTCGGAAAACTGGAACATATAGTAGAGTCCTCACCAAGGAATCTAAAAATAAAAGGGTAAGGCCTCGGCCAAAACCCAAATCGGTTTTGTCTCATAAGACATACAAATGAATCGATGGTATAACATCCCAGTTCTGGAATCCACCCAGAGGAGCCCCGACCCGATTAGTCATATGTTCTCAAGCGTATTTCCCCAAACACTAGAGGTTGTCGACTAGCAGCAAGGGCCTTGGGTGTGATAGTGGGGGAAATATGCCCATATTTGGAGAGTACATATCGGAAGAAAAACAAAAGCAATAGTATAAGCAATAAACATACATACAAGAGAAAATTGTGGAAGACTGAATGTAAAAACAACTAGAGAACATATATAAATGATGATTGATACATATGTCTAGGAAATCATCCAAACAAGTCATGATGCTGGAATACAACAGTATTAAACCAAAGTAAAATATATATATATACACAGCTCCTCAGCATCTCAAGCATAATCTTAGTCCCATGATATATATCTCCACATCAAGTCAAGTACCTAATGTAGAAGGGTGCTTGCCCTTATCTATACCTGCAGCAATATAATCTGTTTGGGCCCAAAAGCGTGGCCCAAACAGGGTGTGAGACTAAATCCCAGTGGGAAACCACCCAAAAATTTGTGCCTAATAGTCAGTGAATATATAGAAGGTAAAGTACAGAAAGAATTAAACAAGAAAGTAATAAGTAGTAAAAAATCCACCGTTTCATTATCAATCAATAGCTAATCAAACAGCTAAACACAAATAGGAAACCCTCTGGGAAGTACTCGCGGCCACCCCCTCTAGTCCTACCTATCAAATACAAGAAACCCTATGGGTAGTGCAATCGGCCTAACCCCTCTGGTTCAGTATATAAACACTCTCTGAGGAAGCACTCACAGTCAATTCCCCTTATAGTCTAAGGTAGTCAAGAACTCTCTATGGAAGCTCACACAGTCAATTCCTCTTATAGCCCCAAGGTCAAGGACTCTCTGAGGAAGCTCACTCGGTAAATTCCACTTATATCCTGGTTCGTTCATAGACTCTCTGAGGAAGCAATCATCATCAATTCCACTTATAGTCTAAATAGTTCCGGAATAAAATCAAGGACTCTCTGAGGAAGATCACTCGGTCAATTCCCCTTTATACTCTAAACAATCGAGAACTCTATGAGGAAGCTCACTCGGTAAATTCCCTGTATAGCCCAAAGTGGTCATAGGCTCCCTGAGGAAGCTCACTCAGTCAATTCACCTTATAGTCTGCTACACTTGGTTCTCACGGACCTGTGTAGGTCAACGAGCATAGCAATACAATATGGCCAAAGTGAACCTACAAAACTACTTGACTAATCAGTCTACTGCATATCGAACATGTCAGAACACAAATTCTTTATCCTACAGTAACAGGCATGGAAAACTAGTAAAGTAGCCAAAGGCTCAACAGGACCAAATGGTCGAAAACAGAACATGAATGGGAAAAACACATCCAAAACATAGAAATCAACCCTATTCATATCCAAAAAGCTTCTACACAACATGTGACCATGGAAGATAATCAAAAGGGGTAAAATGGTAAACACACAATACCCCATTCAAGGGTATTGGTGGAATTTACACATAATACTCAAAGTATTTGAACAGATAGGGACAAACCACCTACCTTAGTTTTGTTGGAATGATATACGTGAACCTTAAATCTTGAATCACTATAGGACGTCAAAGATCTTCAAAAAAATCTAAAACATTCAACCCATGATATCTCACGAGAGAAGAGAACCCATGAAACGAGGCTCAAGTAGAAGAGAGAACTCACCGATGTGATTCCAACGCAACCAATGGTGTTCGATTTGGAGGACGGATGGAGGCTCAGGGGCTCATCAAAGATCTGTGGCTGTGTGAAGCTCTCGGTCGAACGAGACCTAAAAGAAGAGCGTTCTGGAGATTAGATGCGACCCCGGTGCATTTAATGAAAAAAAAGAAAGTACACGGCGTGTACTTTTGAAGTACACGACATGTACTCACCGTTTCTATAATCCAATTTAAGCGGCCTCCAAGTCACTCACACACGGACATGTGTGAGGCTACTACATGGCCAGCACATGGCCTCCTGCGGCAAGAAAGTACACGGCGTGTACTCATAAAGTACACAGTGTGTACATAGAAAATTTCCGAAATTTTCTTTTTCCTCAAAAATGAACAGAAAAGAAAAATATAACTAAAAATAAGATATAGGTTCTTAAAAACATCCCCACTTATAAAAATTTGTCCCTGAATTTCCCTAGTGCGGCGTAGAAGAAGAAACCTCGAACAGTTCCAGCCACTGTGATCGTATATCTGCCTCCCTCTCCCAAGTCTCATCCTGTACTCCCTCGTGCTTCCATAGCATTCATACCAGAGAAACAGACCGACCACGGAGAACCTGTGTACTATGATCTACAATCCAGATAGGATTCTCCTTAATGGATGTATCCACTTCCAACTCATCCTCCTTGGGTTGGAAAACATGAGACGGGTCTAAAATGTAACGTCGAAGTAGAGAAACGTGGAAGACGCCATGCATGGCTCGGTACCTCTAAGGTAACTACAACCGATAGGCAATCGGCCCAACTCTCTCCAACACCTCAAACGGCTCAAAGTACCTCGGTGAAAGCTTACCCTGCCTCATAATCCTCTTGTGTCCCAACCTTGGTGTGACATGCAATAAAACCTGATCCCCGACCTCGAACTCCAGAGGTCATTTTCACTGATCAGCATAAGACATTTGATGAGACTATGCAGTATCCATCCTCCTTCAAATCAACTATATCTACTCTGTGGTCTCTTGAACAAGATGAGGTCCTAGCAAATCTTCCTCTCCAGCCTCCAGTGAAAATAAGGGTGATCGGTATGGCCTACCATACAAAGCCTCATAAGGTTTCATCTGAATAGTTGCTTGAAAACTATTGTCATAGGAAAACTCCACAAGAAGTATATGCTTCTCCCAATAACATAAAAAATCCAGAATGTATGGTCAGAGAATATCCTCAAGCACCTGAATCGTATGCTCGGATTGGCCATCTGTCTGGGGATGGTAAGCTGTACTAAAAAGTACTTGTGTACCCAAAGCCTTCTGAAGCCCCTTCCAGACTCGAGAAGTAAAATGAGAATCCTTCTTTGAAACAATGGAGTTTGGAAATACATGTAGATGTACAATCTCTCGGATGTAAAACCATCCCAACTCACCAAAAATGAAGGTTTCCTTGATCGGCAAGAAGTGAGCAACCTTCGTGAGTCTGTCAATGAAAACCCAAACTGCATCATTCCCTCGAGTCAACCTCAGCAAACCGGTCACGAAGTCCATCGCGACATCATTCCACCTCCACTTGGGAATGGGTAACTACTGTAAAATCCATGTTGGTCACTGATGCTCAGCCTTCATCTGTTGACAAGTGGAACACCTCATGGAGAAACTAGAAACATCCCTCTTCATACCTGGCCACCAATAATGACGGTGTAGATCACGATACATCTTAGTGACGCTAGGATGAACTGCCCAAACTGAGGAATGAATGTCCCGCATTAGCTCCTCAGGTATGTCTGTTGGCACCCATACACACCCCTAAGTTTATTTTGCATTACACAAAATACTAATTTTTTCATTCTTTATATTTAACACTGAGTTTATCTTGTGTTACATGCAACACTTATATTAAATAAAACATGACATATTTTTAAAAAATTATTACATAAAATGATAATTATTTCCTAGACATTGTAATGGTGATCATAAATTGGATTAACTAATTTATGAAAATATATTTCTTAGAAATTAATATAAAATAAATTCTTTAGTTTCCAATAAATTAAAATTAAAAATAAAAATAATTTAAATATAAAGAAACTCTTTTTCTGAATAACAATTTTTATACTGAAAAACATGTTTTACCTCAATAAAATAAACAAACAACTTTTGGTGAATTATATTAACAAAATTTATATTTTATATATTCATTCATCTATTTAAAATTCATCTTTTGTGCTTTCGTGAAAATAGATAAGAATAAATTTAATTTTATACTTAAAACTGTATTTTTCTTAAAAGTAGTTTCATTACTTTTTTCACTTAATTTTAAAACTAATTTTTGATAATTTTATATAATTAATTTGAAAAAATAAACTATAGTTTTAAAATATCATGTAAAATTATATTAATGTGAATATTTTATAATTTTCAAAATTGATTAATTTTTTAAAGAATAGTGAAAAAATTGAATTTTTATTAAAAACTGCATTTTTTCAATTACTTATAAATTTAAATTTTAATGTAACACTTGTTTAATTAAATATATATGCATATAAATCCAATTTACTTAATTTTAATCAATTTTATATTGAAATTGGATATAAAAACTCTGTAACATTTGAACATTTTCTCTTCCAAAACCATCTTTCTTATCGCGTTTGTGAGATTTATTTCAAATTAAATTTTTTAAATTTTAAAAATTGATTTTAAAAAAATGAATTCTATATTTTCAATAACAATAATTTATATTATCTGATAATTAAGAATTATTTTGTAAACAAAATTAATTCTGAAAAGTTTAAAAATTAATTGTTGTGGTTAAGGTAAAAGTGGGTTTATCGGGTGTTAAACTAAGAAGACAAGGGTTAAAAAGAATATAAAACTTGTACAATTACAATTTTCATCCCTTATTTCAATATTATTTTCCCTAATTTAGAATATATGGTAATTGTAAATCTTTTTCATGCGAATGGATTTATTAATTTGGATTCTTTTTGGGGAATTTCAAAGTGATTTTCGAGTTGGTTCCTTCCCCCAACTTATAAAGGTCCTCCACAACCCTTCACTTATTTATACCTATAAAGAAATATATTTCAACCAAAAACTATACAAACCACTTCACAAATTCCAAATTCTCATCCTATAATCATGATTTTGAATGGAAATCCAATATATGAGGGGTTTTGGTGAAAGCCTGAGAAGCATACCTGAAGAAGTGGTAACGTTCATCAATGAGCATTGTTTTATTTCTTCCTTAAACTCCTTAAATTATTAGTATAAATAAATTATATAAGAACCTTATTATATTCCATAAACTAATATTTTTTATGTTAAGTTCGTGACACACAATTATCTCCATTATCATCAAATAGGTTACAAACTTATCATTCATGTGTACTAAGGACTATTCATTTTCCCATTAACCCCTTTCAAGGATGGAAAAAATGATGGATTTATTTTTTATATATTATATTTATGATATTATTATTCTTATATAATTATTATATCATACAAAAAATCTTACGTTTCATTTTATGGTAACATGATATTGTCGCTCGTGTGTACAGAGGACTACCGCCTCGCAAGGCGGTGTAATTCATTCATGCTTTACATGGGAGGTAATAAGGATGGTTTTAATGAACATATATTATATATATGACATAAAATGAGTATTTTATGATTATATATCAATTTATTTTATTTATTTCAATATTTTTATAAAATGGAAACAATGTTAATGCATATGTATGGTCTACCGTCTCCATGAACGGTGTATTTAATTTACTATCTCTATCTTTTATGGATTACTATAACTAAAAATATAATTAATATATATGATACTCATACCATTTATAACATTGAAAATATTATTAAATAATTAAAAAAATAATATAATCAAAAATAAAAAATTAAAATATATATGAAAATTAAATTGATTATTACCCAATACGTTACTTTACCATGGAATTACTAATAAAATGGTAATAAAAGTTCATAATTAAATCATATATGGTATGATATATATATATATATATATATATATATTCATGTATTTATAATATATGGATATTAAAATTATATTTATTACACATGGCGTTTTAAAGTGAATGAAATAATTCAACACTTAAGGTATGGGATTTTTAGTCTCTATTATTACTGAGAGACATATAAAATTTCACCCCTCATTTATTTTGAGTGGTGTATATACTTAATCTTTTAAATGTCATGTAAGGAATATTATACTTTTAATTATATTTAAAGTTTAATTTTATGTTATTCATTATTGGGTCTTATGATTCAAAATATTACTAAAGTGGTAAGGTGTATTCATCTCATATTAATTTTCTGTGAGACGCAATCCATAATCACCATGTATTTCTTTTTTTTTGGTGTATATAATTCCCATGAATGTATTTTATTATTATTATACATATAATAAAAGTGATTTACACATCCATTTAATGATCTATCTTTCATGGGTTTTATAGATCAAAATTTACCAAAGTGGTATGGTATTTGTGTCTCAAATTGCCTTCTTGGAGACCTAAGTTATGTTACGTGCCTTTCTTTTTAAATGAGGTGAATATACTGACACTTTGAAATGTTATATCATTAATCTCCTTCACTTAATGATATTATAATTTTTTAATGTTATTATTTCATGGGTATTACGATTGAAAGTTACCAAAGTGGTAAGAGTTTTATGTTACAATCTCATCATTTATGGAAATTGTTTATGATTATACTTCCAATAATAAAATATTATGATCCATCTCTAAATAAACTAATTAATTTTTTTCTCCTAGTGTTGTGTCATGATAAATCATGTATTCTAATCCATTTTCCTCTCTTTATGTAAAGAAGAGTTCAAAAAATAATTTTGTAATAAAAATTGTCTTTTAGGTCGAAAACATGTTTTCTTTAAAAACCATGATTTCTAAAAATTTTGTCAAAAATATTTTAACATTTTATTAAAATGGTTTATTAAACATATTTTTATCCAATGTTTAATTTTCCAAAAAAAATAATATGAGTGTTCATGTTATTTTAAAAAATAATCTCATTTCGGAGTTTACTGATAATGTGAAAGAAATATTTGTGTACGACATGAATAAAATTTCCCACCATCATGAACATTATTTTATTTAAGGATTACTTTATAAATTCTCATGGTTATTTTCAAAGGAAGTTATATTAAAAACAATGTTTTTAGAAATTTCTATAAAATTAGAAAGGATATTTTATTCATGAAATGTGTTAAATTATTTATAAAGCTTACTTTATAATATTTTATGTTTATCTTCAAAGAAATAGATTCAAAAAATGATTTATGTTTTAAAAAATTATTTTCAAAGAAACATTACCCTACTCAAGATATATTCTAAGTAGTTTATCTTTTAAAACCATTTTCCTTATAATATGAATCCCTTTGAAGTAACTTATTCTTTGTTGGGGATATGGACCAAGTATATCATTTGGATTTTTTTATGAATGGTTTATGATGACAAGATATATATGAAACTCATTTGTCTTTCATAGGTGATACCATGAAAAAAAATATAAAACTCACATCGTATCCATAGGTTATGTTATGATGAAATATTTTATGAAACTCACTCATTTCCATGGGTTATGATATAATGGATGTTCTATGACCTTGCGGAACATAAATGTATGGATGATTTGACATGTGGTAACTATATCCCCTTCCAATTAATTGGGTAATGATAAATGTTCTATGGGCTCAAAGGGTACATGGTTGGTTATTCTAAGGCCAAAAAAGGAGGGTACATGGGTGGTTAACCCAATCCTAAAAAATAGGGTACACCGGTGGTAAGGCTAAACTTGAAGAAGGAACATAGGAAGTTATCTCATGCATAACATGTTGTGAATTTATTGGTGGGTATCCTTGACATAATATTTTATATGATTATGTGTATTCCTCAAATAAATTTCTTATTCCAATGTTATCAAATCATGGATAATTTTCTGGGATTCCCTTAGGATTCATGTCTTGTGAACTTCCAATCTTTATGCACTGACTCAAGATTATGATCTTTGAAAAGTAATGTAAGGTTTTCAAATGTTAGGCTCATGTTCTCATACCTTCATTCTCATGTTATGCTTATTTATCTCCTTTATTTACCCTTACTGAACAAATACTCTCAACCTTTCTTATCATTGCTTCCCCTAGATATGAAGATAGTTATTCGTAGGCCATACCTAAGAGGAGTTCTATGTGAGAAGATATTTGTGAGAGATATTGAAGATATTTCACCAAATTATTAGATTTTGTACCTAGTCTCCCAATACACTAAACTATTATTACACTTAGGAATGTGTTTGTATAATGTATTTAATATTTGTTTATAAAGATATTATATCTATGTATGAGAATCATGGGTTATTATATATATGATAAATAATTTCAAAAGGACCAATACACCTAGGGCATAGATTTACTTTATATCATAAACAAAATTTCATCTTCTGGTTATGCATTGATCAATTTCCACTTTATCACTTAATCTAAGAAATGAAGATGAATTTTTTATTCCAAAATCATTAATGGATTTATAGATACATAATCAAATGATAAGACGTTGTTTATATCTATAGTTATCATTGTAAAAAAAATGGTTAGAACAAGTTATCCAATATGAATAAATTTTTATATAGTGAATTAATATATTAATACCTAAAAGCTTATTTAAAATTAAACTTAAAACATTCCATAAATGATTAACCATATGACCCTTCCATAATTGAAAATTTATATGGAAGGTTACAAAATTTCCCAAAATCAACTTAACATTAATACCCCAAATATTATTAATTAACTCTTAATGATCAAAAACCAAATATATGAGTACCTTGATCATATATTCTCTTGAAGCATGGTAATAACTAGAATTACCTTAAACCCTCAATAAAAAATATATTCTTCTTAATCCATTAAATAAAACAACAAATTAATGAATATATTCCATAAATATAAAAATTATTTAAACTAAAACAATGATAACAAAAACCAATTTTTCAAAACAACTTAATCGTTTTTGGGATCATAAATACTATCCAGTTTACTTTATCTATATCAATCATCTATTTATCAAAACTAAACAACATTTTATCAATATTATGAATATATTATGGGTTATCTTCCCTTAATAATATGTTTTCCATAAAATATATCCTTACCAAAAAATAAATTTTCTCTCTTTTTAGTACCATTCAATATATTCCTGAAAATCCTTAATGAAAGTCTTTATAAAAATTCTTATATATTTCATGATTCATATAACATAATTGTTGAATTATTATACACAAACACTTCAATCATTCCACTTTATTCTTAAACCATTGACTAGGATTCATCATCTTATTACATAATACCTCTTTTCAAAAATATGAAATATGAATCATGTATTAACATTCATCAACTTTAATTTATGCATGATTATCATGTTTAACAAAAACAATACTAATAGAACATCCCATACCTTTCAGATATTTTTCACGGTCTCTTCATCATTAACAGTATAACAATTACACGTACCACATTTCTAATTATCATTACGAGCATTCCCCTTAAGACATAAATTTTTATAATGCACATACTTTACATGTTTAAAACATTCATACATTGATAATAATTTAGGGATACTGATATTATAACCCATTACATTAACAAAACATTTCATCTTTCCTTGGAAAATACTTTATTTGTTACCTTTTTTTCCACACAGAAAACATCTTCTCATTCTTTTTCATAATTCCATTGAGTACTTCTTCCAAAATTTTGATATATAAGAAACTGAATCTTATTTACTCTATGGTCTCCACAACCCAAGATATATGTGAACTCTTTCCTTCACTTATTTGGTGATTCTTAGAGTTGGTTAATGTGGAATGTGTTAATAAATTATCATGATAACTGATTATACATAATGATAATATCCTTTAATCCAGTCATCATCCCATTTGGTTTCTCATCAAAACATTTTCTATCACATTCAATGTCAACCCAGATACTTTTAGTTAATGTTATTGACTAAAACCAAAAATTAAAGTTTCATCAATAAAAATCAATGAGTAAAATAACATAATCATGAAAAATCACTTATAATATTTCTAAAACATGACACATGGTTTTCAATCTATCATTCCTTGGGTTTAATATAAATTCTTCATAGTCATTATTCAAATCCTTCGTGATTATTAATAAATAGTTTTTGAATTTTCCAATAATATCCTCAAGGAGTTTCAAAAAAGATGTGTAGAAAGGTCTTTTATCATTTAATATGTGAAGAAAAAGTCTATATTTATGCACCCTTTTAGATTTATTACACCTAGGTACCTCTATGCTAGATCCACATCCACTTTTAGTATCTATACTGGGATGTAATTACTTGGAAACAACTCACTCTATTCTTTACCAAAATTATAGAACATTTTCACATAATTTGACTCATCCTTAGACTTAGACTTATAAATATCTCTAGGAATATAATTATAAATATCCCTAGGTATCTCATTAAAGTTTTTTCTACATAGTTTATAAATCTTAACTAAACCTTTCTTTGAAACCAACTATAAAGATCTAAACTTCTCATACATAAATACTACATCTGAGTTGAATAATATTCATTACATAAAAAAACAATCCACTCCAGAATCGATTAGGTATTGATCTAAGAGAGTCATGGACACAGAAAAAAACTGTTCCATAATTGATCTATGTAATATCCCACTAAGTTATTCATAACTTTCACCCTTTATAGACATATCTTACATAATACAATTATTCAAAACTTGAGGAAGAAAACATAATAAATGGTGATCTCAGATACTCATTAATCGTAATCATAGAAGATATCAATCTATGATCATATATAAATATAAGACAATCATATGGGAATTTGATGGTGAACATAACTTATGAAGTTCATAACCAACCTTTCATAGATCACAATCACTATTAATGGCATAAAACATTGTCATTTTAAAAAACATGTCTTATAAGAGTGGTAAATCATTATAAATCAATAATTAAACATAAGTACATTTCATAAAGGTATTTAACCATCATAAATTTAGAAAAAAATTTCTTTTATCAAGGTTTACTACAAAGAACATCAATATAGTGGATTAGGATTCATCACCTATTTCCCATTGTATATCATGATGCACCTTTTTCATACAGTGGATCATGACTCACAAGTTTCCCATAATGGATCAAGCCTATTGACATTTTTTTCATATTTTTCTCATGAGATATACACACATATCCAATTCATTAAAGGGAGATATAGGTCCCCCGCATCTCATAATTAAAACCATATTTAAGTGTTCCACAATATTATAAAAATCACCATATCATCAAATCATAAATTATGTATATACACTACGTTTTATAAATATTTCATAAATTTACCATATAATAACCCATTAAAAATAACTGGGTTTTTTAAAAATTTCATCAACATAAACATTATCTAAAAAATTAAATATTAAGGATGGTATTATTCCATATTATCCCTATTAAATAATAACTAACATCCATGGATGTCATCTTAGATTGAAAATGATTTTGAAAGATCGCACTGAACATTTCTTGTAGAAAATAGCCTTTCCATTGTGAAAAAAAATTTAAAATCTAAACCTTTTTGAATTTTTTTTTTTTTAAACTAATCATGGAAACTTATTATGGAATCTTCCAAAATCATTTAAAATGTTTCTAAAAGAAAATATCCTTTCCACGTTGAAGATCACTAAAGATTCATTAAATATTTTAAAAATACTTCTATTTGAAAATAAAATTTTAAACTTATAAATTAATATTTTAAAAAATTGAGTTGTCCTCATGTCATAGATTCCATACATGTCATACATGTTGAAACAAATATATTTTTCACATATTTGGTAAAAGAAAAATTTCCATCGTTTGGAAAATGACATGAATATTACATTCAAAAAAAATAAAAAATAAAAAATGGGTAAATTTTTTATTTAATAAATAATTTGGATAATGTTAAAAACATTTTTTGAAAACATTGTTTTAGAAGAAAAATAGTTTTTTGACCGAAGAGAGAAATAAAGTCATATTTTCTTTAAAATATGTTTCAATCATTTTAAGTACCAAAAAGTGAGAAAAAGATACTATTACTTGAAAAAATTCATGAATAACTAGAAGATAAGGATCTATATTTATTTTAAGATATAAATATCAATTACTTACCCCAATGGGGACTTAAATAAAAATTATCCTAGATAATGATGAGATTGTGAAATAAACCATTACCACATTGGTTACTTCTGAATCGTAATCCCCATAAAATAAATAGAATAAAATGAAACATTAAATTACATTAATATAATTATAATCATGATATATCATATCAAAGTGGAATTATATACACTAAAATAATTAATTGATGAATATGGCATACATCTCACATAATTAAAAGTTATATGAGAAATATTTTACCATAAGTCTCTAGTTTCTTTATACACATTAAAACCCCATGTATAATAAATATAAGTTTATTATACATATACAACATAATAATACATACATATAACATTCCACATATGATTTACTTAGGGCCTTTTATCACTCGTTTATTAACAATTCCTTTTTAAAATCATGTTTCGGGTAATAACTAATTTATTTTTCGTGTAAGTTTCAATATGTTATTTTAGTTCTCTTAAATTGATCTGGACTTCATAACCTATAGAATTTTAAACATGATATAAATATTATATGTATTTAGTATGTATTTATTTATATTAATCCATAAAATTTAGGTGTAGATAATAAAATACACCGTTCATGGAGACGGAAGGTCATACATTCACATGAACATTGTTTCCATTTTCTCAACGGATTAAATGAAATAAGGGTAAATAATATATCAAATTTACAAAATAATTCTTATTTAATATATTCCATTTATATTTATTTAAACATATCTTTATTTCTTTCCATGTAAAAAATACATTAAGAATAAATCACATCACTTCGTGAAGAGGTAGTATGTTATGCAAATGAACAATGTTATCATATCCTCCACAAAATGGAAAGTAAAAAAAGAAATATATGATTATATATTTCCAAAATTATAGTTATGTTACAAATATAATCTATATATTTATATTATATTTCATCATACCTAACCATGATAGGTGTATATGGATATTGTCTTACATCAGTTCATGATATGGTAGTCCCCCAAACACATGAGCGACATTATTATTTACTTTTTTTGGGAAATAGAGATGTATTTAGGTCATGAACACATTATAATAACATATCATTATACATAATATACTGAGGTTATTATATGATCAAGTTTCAATAAGATCGGACGGTGGCGTAGGATAAATAAAATAAAAAATACCATTAAAGTACGTTGCCACTTCTTTTGGTATCCTTCTTAATTTTTTTCCAAAAGCCTTCCTAGGTTTTATTTTTTTCAAAATAAGGAGTATAGGATAATATGGTAAAATTAAATAAGTTATTTGGGTATTTCTTGACATAAAAAAATTGTATGTATAAAGTGGATAGTATAGAGGATGACATTTTATAATTGAGTTGAGTAGCACACTTATATTGTTTTAAAAGAAAATGGTGTGCTCATGGTTTCACATGACAAAAAGATCCAAAATAGTCAATTTTAAAACCGTATAGGTTATAATATATAAACATGGACATAAAATGGGTTTTTTATAAGTTTTTATGTAATTTTACCCCTTATCATTTTAGTTTAGCCCCCGGTAAACGTGTTCTAACCTTAACTAGGTAACTAATTTTTATTGTTTTTACTATTCCCTATGGTAAAAAATCAACTTGAAATTATTAGATAATATAAATTATGATGATTAAAATTATTTAGTCCATTTTTTCAAATTCCATTCACACATGTGGAAAATTTTAATATAAAATTATTCCTGGTAACAAGACGAAAAACTTATTTTCTAAAGAGAACTGTTTCAAAAGATTAAAAACTTTCCATATAAAAATTACATATTAAAATGATTCCAATGAACTAAATTAGATTAATATATATATAATTTTATTAATTTTAATTTTAAGACCATCTTAAAATAATTTCAATGTTTTTAAATTATTTAAAAGAAATGAAAATTCTTAATAAACCCAGTATTGTTTACTATTCATCATAAAATATTTCTTTTTAGAAAATTATCAACACTTCACTCCAAGATAATTTTGAAATTATTATTTTTACAATGAATATTATTTTCCCAAATAGTATTTTTAAAATCTTCAATAAATAATTTTACAAATAAGTGTGAAAAATATGATAAAACTTATTTTTAGAAAAATATAGTTTTTAAGAGTAAAATTGAATTTATTCTTATCTAGTGCCTAGAAAAACACATAAGATGAATTTTAAACATTTTTTTAAATATAAAATGTATAAATTTAATTAAAATAATTCAAGAAAAGTCATTTGTTAAATATATTAATGTAAAATGCTTTTTTGTGCATTTAAATAGTTTGCCAAAAAATATTTCCATTATTTTCAAATAATTTTTATTTTCTTTTATAATTAATTGGTCACCAAAGAATTAATTTCAAATAAATATGTAAACCATTTATTTTCATAATTTAGTTAATATTATTTATACCTACCATTCTAATGGTTTGGTGATAACTATCATAATAAATATTAATATTTTAATAGTATGTAATGTTTTCTTTAAGCTCATTGTTGAGTGAAATACAAGCTAAACTTAGTGTTTTATTTAATGAAAGATATAAAAAAATATTAAATTAATTTAGAAAAAATATATTTTATAAGGCCTTATGGAGTTCTAAATATGATCAAGTATTTCAAATGGAATGATATATCTATGGCTCAACATTCCTTTTTTCAAAATCTCATAATATTATAATAAGGAGATTTTTATAAGAATGTCTTTTCACCAACTTTGAACTCATGGTCTCACTGATGATTACCAGTGTAAATGTTTTTTGACGTCGAGCTACTCTTTTGTGATACTAAATTTATATGAATTTTTATGCAATTTACTTCGTAAGATCATGTGTCAATAGCTTTATTTATCCAACATCATCTAAGTATGTTGTAATTATATACTTCTCTACATATGAATCCATCTGAGTGATTGATTGAAAGATATTGCTTTAAGAAAACTCAACTAGAGGAATGTGTTGTTCCCTACCACCTTTATAATCCTTAAAACAGAGTTTAAACATATCCTCTAGGTTTTGAATGGTTATCTCAAATTAAACACCTATATGATAATGACATACATTACTGCAATACCACATCCTTAATGTATAAACATTTATGTTTATCATAATATGAATCTTATTTGATTAAATGAAATTGTTTTGACTTTGTAATGTTATTTAATACAACCCAAACAAAATTCTTCCCTTTAGATGTTTTGGGGAGTCTAGTGAAAAAATAATTGGAAATGTTTTCTCGTTTAAAATCAGTTATGGGTTTGGTTTGTAACATCCCCATAGCTTTATATCTCTCAACCTTATCTTTATAACATACCAGGACTTAAGAAACATACTCTTTAATGTCCCCCTCTATGTTTTCCAATCAGAAATATTCTTTCAGTCCAATATACATTTTTTTTACTTTTAGGATGAATAGAGAAAATTGAAATATGAGATTCATCCAGTATCCCCTTCCAATATGGTATAGACCATACACATAATAATTTCATAAACCTTATCATTCCATCACAATCATGGTTAAACTTAGGAACACTTCTCACTTTAGTATATAGTTATAAAACTTCATTCTACACCCCTTTAATATTCACATCGATATATGGTTGAAAATTAATCTGAGAAAGATAATATTTTTCCCTTTCCATGATAATTCATGTTACATCTTATAAATATACATATGTGTTGAATATCTTTAAATATCATTAATATAAAAACTATTGTGGTCTTTTCGACTCATACAATCACCAACCTTGTTCACCATCCCATTGTGGTAATGTATTAACCAGTCATAATCTTTAATTAATTCCAACCATCATTTCTAGAATATATTCATCTCTATATATGTGAATATATACATTTAAATTTAATGATCAATATATATGTAATATATTTCACCATAAAGAAAATGTATATATGTCCTCAATACAAAAATTACCTTATATAACTCCAAATCAAGAGTATGATAATCTTACTTATGTATTTCCAATTGGATTAAGTCATAATATATCCCAATATAATTTTATATGAGGCCAAATCCTAAACCCTTGTTTAAAGCATCACTATAGAGAAAAATCCCTTCTCTACTACAATGTGGTTCGAGAACTAGTGCACTGACCAACGTTCTCTTCAGTTCCTTGAAATTCTCTTAACATTCAACTGTCTTAAAAAACTTAACCCCCTTTCAAGTCAAATTGAGGAGTGGATTATATAATCCTGATAAATCTATCTAAACCCATCAATAATATCTAGATAACCCAAGAAAAATATGTATTTTGGATACCAAGGTATTTATAGTTAATTTCTCCATCACTTTTGAATTTTAAGAATCCATCGATATACCCTCACTCATTATTATATTACCCTAGAAAGATACTTTCTGAAGGAAAAATTCACGCATGGTAACTTTTTCATATAAATTCTCCATCCACGGGGTCTTTAATTAAATTATCATATGAACTTCATGTCTTTCATTTCTCTTTTAATATATAATAATTTCATCTCTAAATGATACCAAAAACCGCTCAAGGTAATCTCTAAAGACACTATTAATTAAATCCAAGAATATTACAGAGGAAATATTAAGTTCAAATTGAATAAGTATAAATTTATAATGTTCATACATTATTAGAAATGTTTAATTGGTTATATAAACCTTATTAACCCTCAATTGATGATATCTATAATTAAGGTCAATGTTACAAAATTAAGTAGATCCTCATAATTGATCAAATAAATCATTGATATGTGGTACATGGTACTTGTTCTTGATAATGATATTGTTATGTTCTTAATAATAAATGAAAAGATGCATTGACCCAAGTTTCTTCTTACTAAAAAAATATGTGTGCCCCATGGTGATACACTATGAAATATTAATCCCCTATCAACATTATCTTGGGATTGCTTCTTCAATTTTTATAACTCAATTTGGTCTATTCTATAAGGATTCTTTGAAATATGTGTATCATTGTGTATGAGTTAAATTGAAAACTCAAGTTCATGATTTAGAGGAATACAGGGAAGTTCCTCTAGAAATACATAAAACAATTATATAATATTTTTATCCTCAATGTTGATTTTCTCTATAACCATATAATATAAATACCCTTCATGGGTACAAATGAAAACCCGTAAGATATAAGTAATTTATAAAGTTTATATTCATCCCCACACTGATAAATAATCATCAGTTCATTCAGAATGTGCAATGTGACTTATGATCCCCAATAATTGATATAGGATCAACATAAATAAATTCATTCCATGATTATAATCACATAAAATTAAACTAATGGAAGAATCACATGATTTTCTGGAAGCACATTCCTAAAAAATTAAATTAGAGATGAAATATAGACCTCATATGTCACCATAATTCAATTATTAGTTTTCATTGCTAACTCAATATCCAATCATTGATGTGGTAATGTGATACCCATGTCAATTTCCTTAGATATAAAATAGTGGGTATATCTAGAATCAAATTAGAAATTTGTTTTTATTGATTGGGTGATAATTGTAACTTTCACCATGTCATTCTCATAATCCACTTCAGTTGTCGTGGTCACTTGAGATTTACCTTTCTCATGGGTATTAATTGGTTGTTGATGTCAACCATCATAAAAAACCTTCGTATATGTGTAATGGTTGGCATAATTTCTATACTTATTATATTTGAGGCATAGGATCATGGGTAAAGTTTTAGTTGGTATCTTCTTTTCCTCCATTATATCAATTATACTCTTCATCACCTTTCAACATTAATAGGATTTATGACCTAACTTTCAAAATTTAAAGAACCTCCCAATTCAATTAAATAAATTCCCTTTATGTTTTTTACTAAACTTATAGAATTTATAAGGTTGTAATTTTTTTCCACCATACGATTTCTATGTGTTTTCATGATACTCTATCTTCATTTTCTTTTCAAAACCATGAAAATAGTGGGATCTCTAATTTTCATTTTTACCTTGAGTACACATATAATGATTTATTCATAGCTACTAAAGTCTTTTAAATCTAATTCCTTTCAGTGACTTAGATTTAATCCATAAAAGAATCGATCAATTGTTCTTTTAGGGATAATGATTGAACTAGAAGCATACATTGAAATTCATGTTAAATGTTTCTCATAAGAAATAAAAGATTCCTTATCCTTTGAGTTAAAATAAAGTAATTCCTTCTTCATTTATGCATATATAATATGGGTTAATTACTTATAGAATGATATCTTATTACACTCATACCATTGCTTGGATTAAATTTCTTCCATTTCCCTTATATTCTAAATAATATTCCACCATTGATAATATTTTCCTTCTAAATAATAAATTACTAGGATGACTTTTTTATGTTATGAGAACTGGAAAATAGAAAATATTTTCTTAATGGTGTTGACCCATACCTCGGACACTAGTGGATCATAAGACTAACTAAAAGTTATTAGATATTGACTCATGAAAGGAACAACAGTACATTGTTCCCCCCATTTATTTTTTGGAATTTGGGCACGATTCATGGTCTAATAAACTTGTGTTCACATAAAAATAAGACTTTTCAATCCAAATCCTATAGAGTTTAGTTTCCTAGGTATAAAATCATTTCATTTTCCATAAAATTCATTTTTAGCATGATGTATTATAGTTCCATCCATTAACTAAACACAAAAATCAAAGTGTAAGTATCAATCTATAATAATCCAAGTGAGATACCATATAATTATGAAATATCATTAATATAATGTACAAATAATGACACATTATTCTCAATATATGGATCCTTGGGTTTAATCTAGGTTATCCATGGTCATTACCAAAACATTAGGATATTATCCTATAAAACTAATTGTCCTCATGGTTTTCAAGAAAACATTTTCTAGACCTAATATCATAATATTAACTAAACCATGATCTGATACTAACTCTAGAGAACCAAGCTTATCATGCATAGATATTACATATTAATATACTAATATTCAATACAAAACATTATTATCCATAAAATAACCATAAAATTTAGTATTTTTTTAGTCTATATACATAAAAAATTTATGTACGTACATTATTCATCATCTCATGTAATGTTCTTCCCACATTATACCCTTATTGAAATACCCTACTTAAAAAATTTATCCATAACCTGAGGAATGGAAAGACAATAAATAGTGATCTTAGATGATCAGGAAGGGTACATATGGGAGATATCAATTGATGATCATATGAAAACATAAGATAATAATAAGGGTATGTAACTATGACTAGAACTTACAAATTTCATACCCAATATGTCAAAGATCATAAAAATAATTCATGGCATAATGAATCATAATTCATATCATAATAATTTCATATAATTATGGAACCATCGTAGAAATATAAAACATTTCATTTTTCAATATTAACTATTGAGACCATGACATCATAGTGTATCATCTATCAAAACGGGTTTCCCATATTATTATTGATCTGGAATCACCACTCGTTTCCCATAACAGATCAATAACATTAACTTCTTTCCCATAGTGAATCAAGAACACCAATTTTCTTCTCATATTAGATCATGAATAATGACTTTTTTCCCATAGTGGATCAAACATAATTACTAATTTTACATAATTATCTCATGAGATACAAACCTTTACCCAATGAATTGGAGGGATATATAATTCCAATCTCACCCATAACATAATTAAAACAATACATATATGTTCCATAGGATTTTAAAGCTTTAATTATATCATCATAACATATCACATTGAAATAAAATGGGTTTTATAAACATTAAATCATTTTTATCAAAGTATAACCCATTGAAAATAAACAGGTTTCATAAAAATATCTTCATCATAATCATAAACCATCCAGAGAAATGATGAGAAAGTTATCATTGGATCATATCCATAGTTAAGTGTAATTAATATCAAGGATTTTATCATATGTGAAATTCTATTTAAAATATAACTCGGATATTCCTTGAATAAATTACCATTTTATTTGAAATTAAATATTTAAAATATAAAAAAAAACCAAAATATTAGGGGAAAATTATTCTTTGAAAATAATCTTGAGAAATCTTAATGTATTATTTAAATAATTGAGTATTCATTATGGTAGGAAATTTCATTCATGTTTTTTATTTTAAAACAAAGATAACTTTCATATTCTTGGTAAAAAAAAATTCATAAGTACCTCATTAAGAAAATAAAAAGAAGATTAATTTTTAAAAAAAATTAAAAAATAAAACATGGGTACGAATAACTTCAAATAATAATTTTATAATAGTAAAATTATTCTTTAAATACTTTCTAAAAAACAAATACATTGAAGAAAACGGATTTTCAACCGAAGAGAGAAATAAAGTAAGATTTCCTTAAAAATATTCTTTCGTTCACATGAGTAATTAAATAGAGGAAAGTAAAATGAAAATATGTATTATACAAATATAACCAAATGAGAATAACAGTAAAAGGGATTTATTAGATACAAATCATGTATTTTCATCAATGTAAATTCAAGAATAAACAATCATGAATAAAAATCGGTTGAGATATAAATCCCTTACCTAATGTATCTTATTTCATCGTACTGCATCAAATCTCACATGTAATAAATGTATAGTTTTTATACATAAATTCAGAAACAATAATAATATATATCAAACCATATATTTTTTACTTATAACATCTTATCACCCATTTGTTAACAATTTGTTATTAAATTAACAATTCCATGTGATAAATATTTCATTTCTCATGTTTGTTTTAATTTAGAAATCTGATTCCATGAGAATTTATCATGTTTAAGTAATATATATAATTTTAATAATGATATAAATATCATATATATTCATTAAATATATATATATATATTCATCCATAAATGGTATAGATATAAAAATGAATTACACATTTCATGGTGAAGGTATGGCGCACTTACGCATGAACGTTATTCTCACTTTTTGACAGATGAAATGAAAATTGGGGATAATAATCCACCTCTATTTAGTTATTATTATATCATTTATATATATATATATATATATTGATTAAAGCTTTCCACATTTACTTGCATTTAAATTTTACATGAAAAACGAATCACATCATTTCTTGGAGGTGGGAGTCCACACGTAATCACGAGCGACATTATCATTTTCCAATGGATTGGAAGATATAAATATATATATTTGATAATGTAAATCCATAATAAACCTTATTTAATTAATATAATTTATCAAAATTAAACTCATTATAATATTCATCCATGAAATATGGTAATGGAAAATGAATTTTATCACTACGTGGAGATAGTAAATCGTATATACATAGGAGAAATACATTAACATAGAATTTGATATAAAATAGGGTGAATAAATGTGTTTTAATAATCATAATAACAATTCAGTATGGTTAGGATACTTAATTTATTACTTTATTCTGAATACAATAGATATATATGAGGTATAAGAACTAATGAATTAAAAGAGGTTAGGTTAGACGATTAACTCTTCTTCTGTAAGCCTTCTTTAGGTACCTTCTAAAGGACCAATGGAATGGTATTTTAAAAATAAAAGAACCTATAATTAATGTATAGGGAGGTTTAAAATATATTAATTTAGGTTTCTGTCAAGATATATGGCTCAAAGTGGTGTAAGTAAGATAAATGAGGGATTCCTTTTTATAAGTGAGGGGAGTGGTAGTCTTGAATTTCTTAAAATATTAAAATTTAATAAAGACATTATCGATGAAAATTATTCTAAATGCCTAGATATTTGAATATAATTTATTATTTAGTATAAATTCCATTAGTCAATAAAAATTTGATAATTTTTAGGGGTGTTTTAAACCTTGTATTTTGGTTTAACTCTTTAGTTGACTTATTTTAACCTTAACTATGGTAAAGTATCTTTCTCTCTTAAAGAGTTATAATCTTAGTTATAAGGTAAAAATTGGATCATAAAGGCCCAAGCTATTATAATTTAGATCCTTTATCATCATAATTATCCCCTTTCAATATTTTTAGGATTTTTAAATAATTTAAAAAATATATTATTTTTCATAAAATATTACTAATATCATTACTAACATTATTCGTATATTTTAAATTTTAACACAACATGAAAATGATCGAATTATAATTCAAATTTTTGAAAAATATTTAATATGTTATTTTTATCTAAAAAATTCATGGAACACTATAATTCATCCAAATTGTATTTCTTTTATTATTTTTCAAATCATTTATTGTATTCTTGAATTAATTGAATAAATATTACATCGAAGTTGTATAAGAATTTAAGGAAATATTTAAATTTCTAAAGTTTAAAAATAAATTAATAATATAAATAAATTTATATTACATTTCAAATAAAAATTAATAACCAAACATAACCTATTTTACCCTTATGATAAAATATTATATATTTTAAAGTCAAAATAGTGACATTTTGTTTTTATTCATTTCTTAAATTAATAAAAAGGTCATAATAAAATAAATAAGGAACCAAGTGTCCATAAATTCATATACTAGTTTAAATTAACTTAACTCCATCAATCTAATAGTATAAATGAAAGTGTTAGATAAATTTTAAATCCTTATCCAAAAGCTTTACCCTATTTTACCTATTTTACCCATACTAAGGTGACAAAAATTTATAATAGTTACTACTAATATTGACCAAAAATAAAAGTTGAATATTTAAAAAAATTTAAACACATAATAAAAAATATGGAATCCATTTTTTGAGATTCAATTCATATGATTGGTGGAAATTAATTTAAGATAAACCCAAAAAATGTAATGAAAAAAATATTTTTCCTTAAAAATTTCCTTTTAAGTATAAAAGTGTATTCATACCAAATTAAATAAGAAAATTTATTCAAGTCATATTAATTGGATTATTATCCATATAATATAAACTAATTTTACTTTTAGACATCTAAAAAATAACATTGTAAATACTTCAAATAAAATTATTATTTTTAATAAAAATTAGTATTTTTCACAAAATTTTCTATAAAATCAATACATTCTGAAAAAAACCCGAAATTAACCCTATGATAATTTTGATATGATAATTTAAAAAAAATCTTTTTGGGAAAATAAAATTTGTAAAATATCAAAAAAATAAATATAATATCTACACAGACAAAAATTAAAAAATATTTTTGAGGAAAGTATATTTTGAAAGCTTATATAGTCTTTAATAAAAAAAAATTTATATTATCTAAAACCATTATGCATATATTTTTAAATTTTACTATTAATATTCATTCCATAACCTTTATGGGTAGGTTCTAATGATATTCTATATTATAGTTTATTTAGAAACGGGTTTGTGTGTATCATAAGTTATCGAAGAAATCCAATTTATTAATATATCATAAATTCTCTAGGTGGTACATGTCATGTTTTAAAAACATTAAATAAATGATTTTATTAAATGTGATCTCACAAAAAAACGGATAACCCCTTTTAAATTCATCATACCCATTAGTGGTCTAAGATCTATATTTCGCTACGAAATTTGTATCTTATAGTGTTCCTCTCATGACTTGGTTATTCAGGTAGGGAATCATCCCAATCATATCATATTTGAATCTTAGATGTCTTAGTTGATAACTTTTTATCCACTCTATCATATGGATAAACCCTATTATATTCTTATACTATTATAACTCTTAGATTTTCCTTGTTATGTGTATCCCAAAGGTTATAGGGGAATTTGTTTACCTAACTCTTATATTTATCCAATTATACCATTCCATAAAAAGATTATCCATTGGCACCCTCATATGGTAAAACATTCCCAATTGAAAAACTCAGGTATTTACATGTGATTAATTTGTAAGGAATCTGAAAATTATTATTTTTAAGGGGGATTTAAACACTCCATCTTAACCCATGTTATTCTCTTTATGTGTTTTATAAAAATATTTATTATATAAATGTAACATAATGCACTACATTGAAAGATTATACTTTTTTAAGAGAATATCATAATTCATGTTATACTAATAAAATGATATTTCCAAGTTATATTGTAAGTACCCGACCCTAGTTTCCCAAATATGTTACCTTATTTTATTACATTGTCATGTAGACAAGGAAGTCATATCCTAAACAAAGAAATAGTTTAATAGCTTTGGAAAACAAGATTGATACATAAGTTCAACATTACAACTTGAAATAAAAAATAACATATCAACTTCTTTTGAATCAAACATAATCTCCTAGATTATCCTTGAAAGTCATTCATAATATACATCTTCAAAAACTAGGGAAAATAAAACATTTGAATGGGGTGAGATCAGATGCACTTTAAGGGTAATTAATACAACAGAAGAAAATATAAACGTAAACTCTATGCATAATGAATAACTATAATTCATGCATTTAAAAATATACTTGAGGATAATATAGAAGGAATAAAAACTTATTAAATAATTATATCAAACATAATCATGGATATTATACCAGTATAATAATCACATGGACTATAAATATATAGTTTTATAATGAGGAAATGTATAATTTCGGAAAACTGGAACATATAGTCGAGTCCTCTCCAAGGCATCTGAAAATACAAGGGTAAGGCCTCGGCCAAAACCCAAATCTGTTTTGTCTCATAAGACATAAAAATGAATCAAGGGTATAACGTCCCAGTTCTGGAATCCACCCAGAGGTTCCCCGACCCGATTAGTCACATGTTCTCAAGCGTATTTCCCCAAACACTAGAGGTTGTCGACTAGCAGCAATGTCCTTGGGTGTTATAGTGGGGAAAATATGCCCTCATTGGCAGAGTACATAGCGAATGAAAAACAAAAGCAATAGCGGAATCAATAAAGATCTATACAAGAGAAAACTGTGGAAGACTGAAAGTAATAAAAACTAGAGAACATATATAAATGATGATTGATACATATATCTAGGAAATCAGCCAAACAAGTCACAATGCTGTAATACAACAGCACTAAACCAAAGTAAAAAAAAAAGAAAATATACACAGCTCCTTAGCATCTCAAGCATAAGTTTGGTCCCATGTTATCTAGATCCACATCAAGTCAAGTAACTAATGTAGAAGGGTGCTTGCCCTTATCTATACCTGCAGGAATATAATCTGTTTGGGCCCAAAAGCGTGGCCCAAACAGGGTGTGAGAAAATATCCTAGTGGGAAACCACCCAAACATCTGTTCCTAATAGTCAGTGAATATATGGTAGGTAAAGTACAGAAAGAAGTAAACAGGGAAGTAATAAGTAGTAAAAAATCCACAGTTTCAACATCAAGCAATAGCTAATCAAATAGCTAAACACAAATAGATAACCCTATGGGAAGTACTCGCGGCCACCCCCTCTGGTCCTACCTAACAAATACAAGAAACCCTATGGGTAGTGCAATCGGCCTAACCCCTCTGGTTCATTATATAAAGACTCTCTGAGGAAGCACTCAAAGTCAATTCCCCTTATAGTCTAAGGTAGTCACGAACTCTCTGTGGAAGCTCACACGGTCAATTCCTCTTATATCCCCAAGGTCAAGGACTCTCTGAGGAAGCTCACTCAGTCAATTCCCCTTATATCCTGGGTCTTTCATAGACTCTCTGAGGAAGCACTCACCGTCAATTCCACTTATAGTCTAAATAGTTCAGGAATAAAATCAAAGACTCTCTGAGGAAGCTCACTCGGTAAATTCCCATTTATAGTCTAAAGCAGTCAAAAACTCTATGAGGAAGCTCGCTCGGTCAATTCCCTTTATAGCCCAAACTGGTCTTAGGCTCCCTGAGGAAGCTCACTCGGTCAATTCAGCTTATAGTCTGCTACACTTGGTTCTCACGGCCCTATATAGTTCAATGAGCATAGCAATACAATATGGCCAAAGTGAACCTACAGAACTACTTGACTAATCAGTCTACAGCATATCAATCATGTCAGAACACAAATTCTCTATCCTACAGTAACAGGAATGGAAAACTGGTAAAGTAGCCAAAGGCTCAACAGGACCAAATGGTCGAAAACAAAAAAGGCATGGGAAAAACACATCCAAAACATAGCAATCAACCCTATTCATATCCAAATATCTTCTACACAACATGTGAGCATGGTAGATAATCAAAATGGGTAAAACAGTAAACACACAATACCCCGTTCAGGGGTATTGGTGGAATTTACACATAATAATCAAAGTATTTGAAGAGAAAGGCACAAACCACCTACCTCAGTTTTGTAGGAATGATATACGTGAACCTCAAAGCTTGAATCACTATAGGACGTCGAATATCTAAAAAAACATCTAAAACATTCAACCCATGATATCTCACAAGAGAATATAACTCACGAAATGAGGATCAAGTAGAAGAGAGAACTCACCGATTTGATTCCAACACAACCAACGGTGTTCGATTTGGAGGATGGATGGGTGATCGGGGGATCGTCAAAGATCTGTGGCTGTGTGGAGCTCTCGGTCGAACGAGACCTAAAAGTAGAGCGTTCTGGCGATTAGATGCGACCCCGATGCATTTAATGAAAAAAAGAAAGTACATGGCGTTTACTTTTGAAGTAAATAGCATGTACTCACCTTTTACATACTCCACATTAAGCGGACTTCAAGTCACTCACACATGGCCATGTGTGAGGCTACTACACGGCCAGCACACGGCCTCCTGCCGCAAGAAAGTACACAGCGTGTACTCATAATGTACACAGCGTGTACATTGAAAATTTCCAGAATTTTCTTTTTCCTCAAAAATGACCAGAAAAGAAAACTATAACTAAAAAGAAGATACAGGTTCTTACAAACTTCCCCTCTTACAGAAATTTGTCCCTGAATTTTCCTAGCACAGCGTAGAAGAAGAAACCTAGAACAGTTCTGGCCACTGTGATCATATATCTACCTTCCTCTCCCAAGTCTCATCTTGTACTCCCAAGTGCTTCCATAACACTCATACTAGATGAATAGACCAGTCATAGAGAACCTTTTTACTGTGACCAAAAATCCAAATAGGATTCTCCTTAAAGGATGCATCCACTTCCAACTCATCCTCCTCGGGTTGGAAAACATGAGACGGGTCAAAAAAGTAACATCGAAGTAGAGAAACGTGGAAGACGTCATGCATGTCTCAGTATCTCTAAGTTAACTACAACTGATATGCAATCGGTCCAACTCTCTCCAACACCTCAAACGGCTCAACGTACCTTGGTGAAAGCTTACCCTGCCTCATAATCCTCTTGTGTCCCAACCTCGGTGTGACATGCAAGAAAAACTGATCCCTGACCTCGAAATCCATAGGTCATTTTCATTGATCAGCATAAGACATCTGACAAGACTATGCAGTATCCATCCTCTTCCAAATAAACTATATCTGCTCTGTGGTCTCATGAACAAGATGAGGTCCCAGCAAAGCTGCCTCTCCAGCCTCTAGTGAACATAAGGGTGATCGGCATGGCCTACCGTACAAAGCCTCATAAGGTTTCATTTGAATAGGTGTTTGAAAACTATTATCATAGGAAAACTCCACAAGAGGTATATGCTTCTCCCAAGAACCTAAAAAATCCAGAATGTATGGTCAGAGCATATCCTCAAGCACCTGAATTGTATGCTCGGACTGGACATCTGTCTGGGGATGGTAAGTTGTACTTAAAAGTACTTGTGTACCCAAAGCCTTCTGAATCCCCTTCCAGACCTGAGAAGTAAAATGAGCATCCTTCTCTGAAACAATGGAGTGTAGAAATACATGTAGATGTACAATCTCTCTGATGTAAAACCATCCCAACTCACCAAAACTGAAGGTTTCCTTGATTAGTAATAAGTGAGAAACCTTCATGAGTTTGTCAATGAAAACCCAAACTCCATCATTCCCTCGAGGCAACCTCATCAAACCGGTCACGAAGTCCATCGCAACATCATTACACCTCCACTTGGGAATGGGTAACTACTGTAAAATCCATGCTGGTCACTGATGCTTAGCCTTCACCTGCTGACAAGTGGAACACCTCATGGGGAAACTAGCAACATCCCTCTTCATACCTGGCCACCAATAATGACGGTTTAGATCACGATACATCTTAGTGATGCTAGGATGAACTTCCCAAACTAAGGAATGAATGTCCCGCATAATCTCATCAGGTATGTCATTGGAACCCATACACGCCCCTAGAAATGAATGATCTCATCCTCGAATATGATCCATCTAGGAATAGGGTCCTCTCTTGACACACTCTCCCTTAGGACTAGGCCTTCAGAATCTGATAACTGCCTCATTTGAAATCGATCAAGAAGAGTAGAGGTAACAGCTACAGAAGATATAATATTTTTCCCCTGTCTATCGTGAACCTCCAAATGCATCTCAGAGAATAGATCCATAAGCTTTCACTCACTACTGGCCTCCTGAACTGCCTATATCTGAGTCCTCTTTCTCAATGCATCAGCCACCGCATTGCCCTTCCCAGACATGTAGGAAAGCTCAAGGTCAAAGGATTGTAGGTACTCGACCCACCTCCGCTATCTTAAATTCAAATCCCACTAAGTGAAGATGTACTTGATACTTTTTTGGTCAGTGAAAACCACAAAATGTTCTCCCACAAGATAATTTCTCCAATAGTGTAAGGCATGAACAACAGTTTCCAACTCCAGATCATGCATCGGGTAATTCCTCTCTAGTGGCCTCAACGGCCGAGACCCGAATGCAATGACTCCATCTCCCTGTATAAGCACAACTCCCTGCCCAATACCAGACGCATGACAGAAAACAATATAGCTCTAGCCTGGATCTAGAAAGACTCGTATTAGTGCTGAAGTAAGACTCCCTTTCTGCTCATGAAAGGCTGACTCGCTAGAATCTGACCATAAGAACTTCACACCCTTCTTAGTCATACCTATCAGCGGTGATGCTAAGCATGAAAAGTGTTGTATGAAACATTTTTAGTATCCATACAACTCTAGAAAACTTTTCACCTCAAAGACGTTCTTCGGATTCTCCCAGGAAACTATAGCTCTTACTTTCTCTCGGTCTACTGATACTTCTACCTCTGAGATAATATGACCCAGGAAGTGAATCTGATCCATCCAAAAGTGGCATTTTGAGATCTTAGCATATAACTGATGCCCCATCAGTGTACTTAGAAAAATCTCAAGATGGGTAGCATGGTCGTTTCATGTGTGATATTACACCAAGATACCATCCATGAAAACATTTACGAAGGAATCCAAGTATGGATAGAACACTTGGTACATTAGTGCTACGAAAACTGCAGGCGTGTTCGTGATACCAAACAGCATAACCATATACTCGTACAGACCATACCTACTCTGGAAGGCTGTAAGAGGTATATCTGATGCTCTTATGTGCAACTGGTGATAATCAGATCTCAAGTCAATATTTGAGAGCACTCGGGCTCCTCGAAGCTAATCAAAGAGATCATCAATCCTAGGCAAGGGATATCGGTTCTTGACCATCAACTGGTTCAGCTTCCGATAATCTACACAAAGCCTAAGGGTACCATCTTCCTTCTTCACAAATAGGACAGGTGACCCCCAAGGAGAAGTACTGGATCAGATGAAACCCTTGTCCTGCAACTCCTCTAACTATTTCTTGAGCTATTGCAACTCAGGTGTATCCATCCTATAAGGAGGAATGGACACCGGTGTCGCTCCTAGCACAATCTCAATCGAGAAGTCTACCTCGTGATCCAGAGGAAAACCTGAAAATTTCCCAGGAAAGACATCTCTGAAACGATCCACCACTGGAGGAAGGTCCATCTGCGAAGTCCCCAGGTCATCTAGATATAGAGTAGAAATATGGACTGTAACTACTCCCAACATATGATTCTCTGGACCCGATATGCTCTCCTGGACATCCCAGTTTCTCCTATTAAGAAAGGATCCACCCTCTGGTGATATGAAGATCACCCTACAGTGATAACAATTGACGATTGCCTGGAAGGGAACTAGCTAGTCCATTCCGAGAATGAAATCATATCCTGTCATCTATAGGACATAGAGGTCACATAGAAAGTGGCATCCACCATCCTCTAGTGTTCACTCCCAGTACTAACGTACACTAGCCGTTCTAGTCCCCAACAGTGTGTCTAGAGTAAAGATATCATCAAAGGAAAAGATACAGAGCCCAAGGCTCTCCACAACAGCAATAGATATAAATATATGAGAATACCCAATATCGAAAAGAGTAGAAGCTAAAAATGAGGCTACTAAGATCATACCTCGAACAGTGGAGGGTCTGAGATCTTGCTCCTACTGGGTCTTCTCCACTAAAAAATTTTGGACTATGTCACGGCCCAGTAACCCTGCCTGACTACTCTAAGCTGATCCACCCAGCTATCACTAAAGAATTGATGACTGACTACCACATCCAGAACCTCCACCTCGGCCCAAACGGCTGGAAGAACTCCAGTTCCTTGACTAGTGAGAAACTGACGACGCTGCTCCTGAACGAGGAGTCATAGAAGAACCCCTATCACCAACTTCTGGTGAGAAGAACTGACAAAAGCACTGAAGGTGACCCATATTTCTGTATGATCAACACTCCACTGGGTCTCTCAAGAAATGTTGCCTCGTATGCCCGCTCTTTCCACACTGGTAGCACACCACCGGGCTACCGGAAGATGCATCCCGCCTACTCTAATCTCCTCATGCAAACTTCCTACGGCAATTCCTGCTATCAAAATGATGAATAATAACTCTGGATTCAGAACCGCCCTGGCTCACCGCTCCATAATCCCTCTGATTGCACTTCATGATCAGTGTTTGGTTGATGATAGAAGATATTGAAGTCAAACTGAAGATTTTCTCTTGGGATCATATGTCGTGCCTCAGACCATCCTCAAACATCCGTGCAAGGAACAACTCGTCACCTCCTAGAATAGTCGTGAAACATTGCAGCTCTGTGAAGCGAGAGGAATAATCTATAACAGAAAGAGTACCCTACTCCAGACTCATGAAGTCTCAGGCTCGATCAGCCCTCAAGGTCTCCAGATAGAAGTAATCATAGAAGATGCGTCGAAACTCATCCCAAGCTATATTCTACTGGTGGCCCGCCAGCGAGAGCATATCACACCACCTCTTGGAAGAGTCTCGAAGCATGTAGGTAGCAAGATTCACCCTTTTCTCTGGAGATATCTCCAAATGCCCAAAAATAATCAGCATGTCTTCTAGACAAGACTCTGCAACCTTGGGTCCTCCATCCCCTGTGAAAGTAGGAGGAGGAGGATGCTAAAAGACACAAGTCAAATCAGTCATCGATGGGGAAGGATTCGGTGCTCCCTGAAAGGTCTACATCATCCTCAAAAATCCATCACTGAACTATGCATCAGCACCTATGTCAGGTACAATGGTTGGTTCCAAGGCTAGGACAACTGGAGGATCTGCAGGTAGTCCCTGATCAACCATGTCTGGAGTCTGAACACCGCCTGGAAACTGGCACAAAACCGGAGGACGTCTCAGTAGCATGACTCTGCAAGGTCAAGCACATACCTTAGTTCAAAATCATCAAGGACTAAAAACAAGAAGCATAAGAGGGGAAAATGAAAAATAAATCATTCAAGTTTTACAAAACATGACTACACGACGTGTGCAATTACTACATGGAATGTTCCCTTAAGTCATTTACATGGGAGTGTACACCTGCCCAAACTAGTCATGTAACACCCGAAACACACAACGTGTTTTCTTAACACAGGGTGTGTACTTGAATCCCGTTTCCCTGCCTAAGTCCTTCTACACGGTTAAGCCACGCGGCTCTCCTAAGACAAGACTACACTGCGTGTTCGAGGTCGAAACAGCGTGTACTATACAAGCTTCACCAGGACCATGTTGTTAGTGACACAGCCTGACACACGGCTCACCCTACACAGCATGTTCCATATGGACATGGTGTGTACATGAAAGGATAACACCGACCCGTGTTGTTAGTGACACGGTCAGGTACCTGGGTTTGACTACACGGTGTGTTCAAGGCTGACACAGCGTGTATATCTTAAGAATTATCTATCTGTGTTGTTAGTTACACGGGCGGTCACCGATTTAACACCACACAGAGTGTACAGAGGGTACATGGAATGTCTCCACAAGAAAATCCCTATCATGTGTCTCTACCCACATGGATTATGACATGGTTAGAGATTACCTGGCGTGTACATAAAGTACACGGTGTGTACTTAAGAAAAACTATTTCTTCCAGAACAGAAGAACACATGGTGTGTAGTCAAAACTACATGGCATGTATTGCAGGTTTGTTCAGAAAATAAGCCTCAGAAACTTCTCCAAATACCAGAAAAACACTAAAATGTACATTAAAGGTGCCAAATTATGATCTGTGAGGGCCCATACTCTCGGAGAATCAATGTTTGGCATCTTCTACATGCTATAACAAGGCAAACAAGGCAATGATCCACTAAATTCTGGTCCATGAGGGCCCATAACACCTCAAAAACAAAAGTTTAGCATTCAATCAAGAAAAACCTTACATGAAAATACCATATCAAAAAATTAGGTATTCTTATCAAGGCATATATCATAATAGCATGAATATTTCACAAAACATCTATCACAACAACATGCAATCAATAATGCATCCTAGATGACATGGCAAGAATTCATGATAGGTGATTTCTATCAAGTGCCTATATGATGCATGAGATGGAATACCATCATCTCATCTGGTCGAGATAAAAATAAAACCTCAACAATGTCATCAGTAGTAACACAAAACATGTGAGTCACCGAACGGTGAAAATCAGATCAACCATAAACTTGAAAAACCAGAAGAAATTGCAATAAACGACGTAGATTGGCTTTTCCCTGTACACAGGTTAGCTACTCCCAGGCACAACTTATTACCAAGTACATATTCCTTCCTATCCCTAGATAAAGGATCCAAACATAAGATCAAGAGAAAATAATACCTCTGATACCACTTTGTAACATCTTGGTTTCGAAAGCCACCCAGAGGTGCCCCGTACCTGGTAGGTCACATGGCCTCAAGCGCATTTCCCCAAATGCCAGAGGATTACAACTAGCAGCGAGGGCCTTGGGTGTGATAGTGGGGAAACTATGCCCCCATTGGAGGAGTACACAGTGGATGAAAAACAAAAGAAATAGAGAAAGCTGTAAACATTCATACAAGAGAAAACAACAGAAGACTGAAAGTAAAAACAACTAGAGCACATATGTAAATGATGCATGATACATACGTCTAGAAAAATGGAAAAACAAGCCACAATTCTAGAATAAAACAGTACTAAACCAAAGTACAAAATAAAATATAAATATCCCCTCACCATTGCAAGCATAAGCTTGGTCTTATGCTCTCCACCTCCACAGCATGTCAAGTACCTGAAGTAGAATGGTGCTTTACCTTATCTATACTTGCAGAAATATAATCTGTTTGGGACCAAAATAATGGCCCAAATAGGGTGTGAGATTAAATATCATTAGGCAACAACCCAAAGATATGTGCCTAATAGTCAGTGCATATATGGCAGGTAAAGTACAGAAAGTAGTAAATTATAAAGTACTAAGCAGTAAAAAATCCAGAGTTTCAACATCAAGAAACAGGTAATCAAATAGCTAAATATAAATAGGTAACCCTCTAAGAAGTCCTCGCAGCCATCCCCTCTGGTCCCACCTAACAAGTACAAGCAACCCTCTGGGTAGTGCACTCGGCCTAACCCCTCTGGTTCTATATATAAAGACTCACTGAGGAAGCACTCACATTCAATTACCCTTATAGTCTAAGGTAGTTAGGAACTCTCTAAGGAAGCTCACATGGTCAATTCCCCTTATATCCCTAAGTTCAAGGACTCTCTGAGGAAGATCACTTGGTCAATTCCCCTTATAGCTCAAATCGTTCACAGAATCTTTGAGGAAGCACTCACCGTCAATTCCCCTAATAGTCTAAACAGTTCAAGAATAAAATCAATAACTCTATGAGGAAGCTCACTCAGTCAATTCCCCTTATATTCTTAAGAAGTCAAGGATTCTCTGAGGAAGCTCGCTCGGTCAATTCCCCATATAGCCCAAAGTGGTCCTAGGCTCTCTAAGGAAGCTCACTCGGTCAATTCGTCTTATAGTCTACTACACCAGGTTCTCGTAGCCCAATGTAGCTCAACGAGAATACTAATACAATATGGACAAAGTAAACCTACATAACTACATGGATAATCAGTCTACAGCATATCAAGCATATCAAAACACAAACTCTCCATCCTACAGCAAAAGGCATGGGAAACTGGTAAAGCATCCAAAGTCTCAATAGGACCAAACGATCGTAAACAGAACATGCATGGGAAAACACATCCAAAGCATAGCAATAAACCCTATTCATATCCAAATATCTTCTATATGACATGCGAGCATGGAATACAATCAACAGTGGTAAAATGGTAAATATGAAATACCTCGTTCAAGGGTATTGGTGTAATTTGCACATAATACTCAAAGACTTTGAATGGAAAGGCACAAACCACCTACCTCGGTGTTGTAGGAATGACATATGTAAACCTGGAAGCTTGAATCACCCAAGAACGTTGAATATCTACAAAAAAATATAAAACTTTCAACCCATAATATCTCATGGGAGAAGAGAAATCACAAAATGAGGCACAAGAAGAAGAGAGAACTCACCGATGTGATTCCAACGCAACCAACAATGTTTGATTCGGAGGGCGGACGGAGGCTCGGGGGCTCGTCGAAGAACCACAGTCGTGTGGAGATCTCGTTCGAACGAGACCTAAAATAAGAGCATTCTGGAAATTAGACATGACCTCGATGTGTTTAATAAAAAAAATAAAGCACACTGTGTGTATTTTTGAAGTACATTGCATGTCATCACCCTTTCCATACTTCTCTTTATGCAGCCTCCAACTTACTCCCACACGGCCATGTGTGTGGCTACTACACGGCCAGAAAACGGCCTCCTGTGGCAAAGAAGTACACGGCGTGTACTTAGAAAATTTCCTGAACTTCCTTTTTCCTGATAAACGACCAAAAAAAGAAAAACACACCTGGAATGAAGATCCGAGTTCTTATAAAGGGGATATAGAAATCCCCACCTATTACATACTAAGTCTAATTCATTCCTCATATTAATGGGGATAAAAAAATAACATGTACATTCATATTGAAACTTACATGTGAAATGTTAATAACATTCCCCAATCATTATACATAAACACTAACCATTTGGAGTAATATGGTGAATGGAATTAAGATAGTATAGCCACTATAAATCTAATCATAAATAATTCAATACAATATGGTGGATTATATGATAAAACATTAACCCTATTTTATCATGAGAAACAACCAGAATTTTGAAATAGGTGAAAATGCTCTTATAAAATCATCGAGTAATTCTTGAGATGAATACTCTTTTACATTGAAAAGAAGAGTTAATTTGGAAAAAATAATTCCATAAAACCAGAACATAATTAAATTATTTTTTTCATAATAATATTATTGATTTTATAAAAATAAATTTCGAAAAAAATAGATTATAGAGTTCCCATGAAAATAGGTAATAATTTAAGAAATTCCATTGAAACGGGCTTGTTTATCAGTAAGGATTTTTGAAAGATCCTTTTAAGACATATAACTCTCCATAAAATAAAGAAGGATTAAAATTGGTACAAAAATATAAGAAATTCACATACAATTTATGATGATAATATAATAATAAATAATGATTTAATTGGGATTAAGAGAGACAAAGAGTAACCTGAATGAAAATGGAGGTTCGGGTAGAAAACCCTTACCTTATGCTCAAATATGTTCCTCTATTGAACTTAAGGTCCTAATACATGAAATTAGACATAATAATAACTTAATTAATAACCTATTATATATTTATTTATTTTATTATAAGTTTATTAAGTTCATTTATGGTCATTTTTATGGGTTAAGATATTAAATAACATCGTTTGTGAGTGCTCATTTCATTAGTTTTCAAGATCAGTTTGTTTTAAAGGAAGTTAATGTAAAATTAAAATTGAATTCCAGAATTTATGTTATTTTTTATTAATGTTCATATATAATGTAAAATGAACATATAAGTCATTTTTTTACATCTCTTGAGTATTATTCATTAGATAGAATTTTAATGATAAACACTTGGATTAATTTGGTGGATTTTCGATCACAAAGAACTCATTTTGCTTTATAAATTAATAATTTGGGTAAATTATTGATTCTAGAACATTAAATAGGATATATTACATATATTATGATATTTTTCAATCATTAAAATGGTTTCATTACCATAATTGAATATGTTAATATAAGTTTAAAATCCATTGTCCTTGAATGTGATAAATTAACACATCTTGGATGGTGTTTTCATTTCCAGTATAAAAGGAGGGGAAAGGAGAGATGATGATGAATTATTCCATTATCATAACAACATTACAGTACATGTAAGGTACCAGAGTTATCATAACATTTTGAATAAAGGATGTGAGGAAAGAAAAATATATAAAAGAACTTGAATGAAAATTAAAGAAATGAAAAGAGGAATTTACCTATTGAATTTATCTTCCTTGAGAGCCTATTAAGGGGAGAGGATTTGGTCTTTTTAATAGAAAAAGGGATATTGGACATGGTTAGGATCATTTGAGAATATTTTAATATAATTTATATAATTCATAGGGCTTGAGAGGACTGAAGAGTATATGTAGGGATGGCTGGCTTTATAGGGGATGAGAGGAGTTATTGCCCATTATTATAACCATTATTTTATTTTTTTTCCTGAAGACTGTGAATATTCTTTATTATTATGACTCAAACAGTAATAAGTGCATGTTATTTTGAACCAAATTTTTTTTACATCATCCTTACATCACCTATGACTCAATAAATCATGTATTTACCATTACCATAAATTGCCATATTTTACTATTAACCAAAAATTCAATTATATTAGAATAAATCCCAAAAATTCACCCAAAACATTTTTTAATGAGTAGAATGAAAAAATTAACTCAATTTTACTAGAATAATATTTTAAATAAGTGAAATTTAATTTTTAAATAAAATCATTATTCACTTGAAAAATACTGATTTAAAAGTTAAAAATGATTTTATAATACACTCAAAAATTAACTGAGGTCTCATAAAATTATCCTAAAATAATTGTACAACAAAATATTTTTTTAGGAATACATTTCATGAAAAATAATTTAATTAAATTAATTATTCAAATTTGTAATTAAGTATTTATTACTCACAAAAATACGAACACTTAATTATTAATTTATAAAATATTATATTTCATTTTTAAGGTTCCTAACTTTTATTATAATTTCATGGGTGTTGTTACTATTTATAAGGGTCATATATCTATTCATAACGGTACATTACTATTCATAATTTTTTAGTTACTATTCACAAAAATGTAAGTTGATCCTATCAAACTCTAAATATATTACTGAATGCAACCGTGTATGTCAGTTATTTCAAAATTCAAAACACAGAGGTAGAAAAATTTTGTTTACTAGAAATGTTGTAACAAAATGTTGTTTTGTAGAGACTCAGTGTTTCATGCATTCAATATTAAATTTATCTACAAATCATATGGGTGTTAAATATTTTTTATTAATTAAAAGAAGATTCAAAGTTTAATTTGCATGATAAATGCATTCAACTGATGGATTACATGATTTTGTAACTATATCCTTTTTACCCAAGAATTGTATAACACATGGTGAAGTGTATGGGGATTAGAGAATGACTTATAGTCTTATATAAAAATACCAAATGTCATGAAAAAAAATTTGAGAATTTTTTTTATTCTACCTATTCTCATAGATATCTCCATCTTTATTCATTTTTTATTTCGAGATACTATTATATCGTGTAGGAAGGAGAGTCTTGTGAAACCCATTTGGGTGATTCAGCCAACCCATGGATACACCACAGAAAAATGAAGTCATTTAAATGACTCCTGAAATATCTATCAAGTTCATATGGTGATTATTGTAACTGAATATTTTTAATTTATGGTACACAAACAATATTATTCATTTTACTTACATTGTGATTTAAGGTTTTCCAGTATGGTTGTTCGTGGTTTTGGGTTTCTAATATTTTTTTATTGCTTTGATTAATGATTAATAAATCATGTGAAACAAAAATAATGGTATCAAAGAAAACTATTCTATTTATAATCAAAATATTTTTTTTAAAATCAAGATAGATCAAGAAATGTTTATTCTTTATAAAAATAGGGAACATAGTCATTTAAGTAATTCAGTATGAATAGTTAAATATAACTCCTTGCCTAGTTATTCAATTTGAGCACCCATTGTACAATGTGGCAACCAATGGATCAACCACACTATTAAATCCCTAAAATACTTGATTATTTTGACATGATTTTTGGGTAATTATTAAGTAGAACACAGATTATTTTTATGTGGGATCTAGTTTCACCTTATACATCTGACAATTCCACTAATTTAACCTCAGGTGACATCTTATTTCATCTTACACACATCATCCATGATGTGTCTAGTTAATAGTATGTGGGGCTTCGTTATTCATATATAAGGGATTTTTTGTAATTCATACACTCACTCACCATATTCCATAATAGTTTAATATGATGTAAAGTATGTATTAATCCTACATGAGCACTAGTTTTAATCGTGCATTGGAACTGGATTAATCCTATGTGGGCTAGTGCCACCAGGATTTTTCTTACACATCCCTTATGTATCTGATTAATCATATATAGGCTGGCATGATTTTTTCTAATGTATGTGTGTTTCCATATCACATAGAGTCATGAGTGTTTTATTTTCCTTACACAACATTTTGGATTCTTATTACATAGCCCAACTTATATCGTTAAATATGATAGGCATAGAAAAAAATTTGTATTTTTATAGTTTTAAATTATGAATTCAATTTAATGGTTTATAAGAAAATATAAATCATATTAAATGGTATCGTGTGATATTTAATAATTCATAAAGGGGTTCAAAAATTAATAAATTATAACCTATTTATAATTAATCATTTAATTGTTTTTCAATCATTTATTAAATATCCCATATATTTTTTTCTAATATTAAAATAAGTTTTTCAAATTATTATTAATTTCTTATAATTTATTAATAAATTTAATATCTAGGAATTATTAGAGAAATTTATAAAATTTTAATAAATTAAATATATTGGAAATATAAGTGTTTATATTTAATATTTTGAATGGTTCAAAGTATTTGTTTTGAATTGTTTAAATCAAAGGCCTTATTTGGGAGATTATTTAAACCTTGTCAAAAAGAGATTTTATGGTTAATTTGATCATGGTTTAAATAGTAATTAATATAGGAAATTTTGATTATGTAAATAGTCTAAATAATATAAATTTTTTATATTTCATTTAATGATACATTTATAAAATAAATGTCATGTAATGGATAATATTAAAGTGTTCATATTAATAAATAAAATAAAAATATTTATTTTCAAAATTATGGAATTAACATAATGAATTGATTAATAATAAAGAATTTATTTTATAATTATTTATTAATTGTTCAATAATGAATTATCACATGTTAAAATATATGAATTTTTTATTAATTTATTTATTATCATATTTATTCCAAGATATAATTTCAATAATATAAATTGTGATGTACGTTATAGTTTAAATGTGTTTAAACTCTTTCTAGAGATGATCATAGATGAATATAAGAAGTTACAAGAAAGGTATAATAATGTTTTAAGCTTTCTTCTACATTGAATTTGGATTTGATAAGGCTTTGAGCTTGAATTAAGTAGTTGATTATTATTTATACACATTAGGTGTTATATTTATTATGTAATTGACATATCTTGAGTAAAATATACTTATATTGAGGTAATTTGGGTAAGACTAATTACTATCATGGATACTTTTTCCTTTTCTATAAAAGTGAGGGTTGACTATTTGTGGCTCCAAGCATACTCATGTAGAGATTATTGATTTATTATAATTCAAATATTTTAACTGAAAGTATTTCATGTACCTTTTTCATGGTATGCATTTAGATATGAATAGATATAATTGTATTTTAATTTTGTTTAGTAGCATAATCTATGAGTTATGTAATGAGTTGCATATCAATATGGTTTAAACTTATTGATTTGGTGGAATGAATAGGATTTCAAAATAAATCATTATAATCATGTATACATATAAAGAGAATAACATGATATAATACGTTGAGATAAAATCCCATTTAAAATTCTAAATGTCATATTCCCTCCAAAGTGAACACTTTTCAAAACATCAATCATTTGATTGGGTAGTTTCATGTTAAAGTTGGGTGCCCCTCGATTATATTGTGTAAGGAAAAAAATTAATAAGTGACCCTAATTAGATTAGGTTCCTATTCATGGAATCTAATTTACATCATACTTTTTTTGGAAACCCTAAGAGTTAGAATAGAATAAGAATAGAGTTTATTTAATCCATATGATAGATTTGGGAAAATTATTGTCCACTTAACTATCCAAGAAAAAATATTTAATAAAATATGAATTATTTATTACCTAAATAGCTAGGTGGTGAGGGGATAACTAACATGATATATGTATATTGACATGATAATGAATATTCTATGTTTTAAATGGGTTTATAATTTTATTGGATCACATTTAAAAAAATAATTTATTAAATTCTTATAAAACATGATACTCATATGATAAAGAATTTTAAGTTATATTAATGAAATTATAATTATCCAACTTGACTTTGAGATTAATCCCTTAATGTTTAAGTTTAATGTATACAACTCTTAATAATAGTAATGTTCTTAAGTAATAGAAATTATTTTTTATGGAAACACTTTTCTGATTAACCCATTGTTGAATTTGTTCAAAAAATGAATATAGATTCATATAAGAAGCATAAAAGGATTCACTTAAGGTTAAAAAGACATTATACATAGTTAACCAAGATAAATAAACCAATTTATATCATTATTTTACAAGATTAAATATTAGATATCATAATAATTATCAAAAATCAAAGGACCAAAGGTTTTGTGTCTTGGAAGATTCGCTGCATAAACAACTTATTTTAAAATAATCATCAACATTTCTTCATAATTGCACAATAATAAATCATCTTCTAAAATTATCATTACTAAAACTCATAATCATAACATAGGGAATGAAAATATAAGAAAGGGTTGAGATCAAATGACAATTAAGGGGGAAAATAATCATATCATCATGGATTGTCACGAACCAACCAATGATACTCATTGATCTGTGAATTTTAGTTTGTCTGAAATAAATTCCAAATGTAATTTCCAATCCCCATAGGCTGGTGACTAGCACCTAGGTATCACAAAAAACCATTGGGAATAAATTCTCTGAAATAGAGAATCCAATGAACCATTAAAATAAATAAAATATAATCAAGTTCCAATAGGATACAGATCATGTACAAGGAAAAAAAGGAAAACATAAACGAATAAGAAAATAGTCAAGACAATGAAATTACTATCAACCCATCACCATAAAACACATGGATTGATCACCCCACACATTAACTACAACATCCAATATCCCACTATCATTGATACCCACCACCTATATTAGGTGACTTTCCTTTTCTTGAACCTGGAAAAACAAAGTTTGTATACACCCAAAGGAAAATGTAGGGTGTGAGAAAACAATCCCAATAAGATCCCACCAAGTGTTTCATAACAATTCAATATTAAATAAAATATATATTCTTAGTTTTAAATAAAACAAACAATGTTTAACTTTTTCAAAGATTGTATCAAAACCTACATTTCAAACATTTCATAAAAATTAATGAAAAGAGGCATATCCAACAATTATAAGGAAAATATACTTTATTTGGGATACATTTATACAATATATTCCATCCAACCATGTAGGGAATATTTTTAATAAATCATAGATTCATTGTACTGTAGTCTCGGGTAATATATGTCAAGGCTAAAGTATCCTCCCACTTCTTAATGATCATAGATACCTAGTGTACACATTACCCAAGAGATATAGGCCTAAGGGGTATGAATCATCTACTATAAGTATATCCATACATAATCAATATTTTGTTAGTGTGTTCATCATCAATTTCATTAATAGATAGATATAAATATACATAGCACACTTTTCTTAGAATACACACCTAATTTATCATATAATATGGGCTTAAAATAAAAGTTCAATAATAGGATATCAGATATCATTAGACATTATCATAAATAATTTCCCAATTATCCCAAATCCAAGATATCACAAGCAATATAAATGAAATTTTGAGAAAACATCATCATATTTTTTTTCCAAAACTCAGGTTAATCAAGAATATATAATTTCTAAGGATATATCATCATTCTATGTCATATAAATTTCAACACCAAGATCAAAGAAATATATTCAAAATAACCATATCTATTGAAAATCATATTTCATTCCATTATCATGAACTTTTATTCCAAGTTCCTTGAAAATGCGATTCTCATAATCATTACATTTAAAATATATTTATAATAAATCATTTTTCATTCTTGAATAATCATTTCATGAACCAATTTCAAAATAAGAAACAATAAGGTTCTATTTAATAGTGACATTGTATGAAACCACCTACCTCAATTATCAAAACATCAACAATTGGAAAGTGTATCTACCGACCGGAAAGGAGGAGGCAGTAAAGTGTCCTAGAAACCCAAAATTATAATCCAAGATTCATGATTTAATAATTCTTCAAGTTTTTATGGCCTTTAAAAATTAAGAAATAAGATGAGAGAAGAGATTAAATCCAGAATAAGGTATGACTTTCCAATCAGAAACCCAAAAGATAAACAATGCTCTGATTCACCATGAATTAAGTTTAGTATTTTCAAGAATGTCCAAGAGGTATCCTAGAATCCCAAGTAAAAAATTATGGTAGAAGGGTGATAAAGGAAGAATATAAATGGGGCCTCGGGAAAAAATTAAAATATTTACCTTATCTTTCTCAGCAAAATTAGTGTTAATAGATAGTCGGTTTCAATCTACCGATTAGCTTATAGTATTCAATATACTAGCTAGTGGTTGTAGGAAAAAATCGCATAACCTCATCCTTCCACTAGCAGGTTTGTACTTAGTCACTGATGAGATTATGGGCTTTCTATAGCCTGGATTAAACTGGGCTAGAACATTGGAAGGAAGGTGGCCCTCACCAGCTAATTGGTGGACCTCCTATAACTTTTCTAGTTATAGTCTCAAGTATACACTTAAACAAATATCAATAACAATCCATAGACCCTTGAAGGATTTAAAAATAATAGGAACAATTAAAGGTCAAAGGGTAAGGATAAAAAAACTGTTCATACCAGAAAATAATAGTATTATGTGACAATTATTCCCACCATATTGTTTTCTATCCCCAAAATACATTGTTTAAGAAGGTTGGTCCCCAAAAATATGAGGTCATATATCTTTCATCATAGACTCCAGTTCCCATGAATCGTGAGTATATTAACCATGATATTATTAGAATTTTAAAAATGGTACATATTTTCAATGAAGAACCTTTATTTGGGAGTGAATAATATGAAATGGTTCCTTATTCATAGAAATATTAGGTTATAAGTTGAGTTATTCTAAATTACAAATACGAGATGGTTCAAGTTGATACTTATTTATTCGAGACACAAAGAATACATTGTGGACTGACTTTATCTCATGTGGTAAATTGAAGTGGTATTACTCCTTTCTTAACCATTCTATGAACTTTAATGCTACCACATACCTATAATACAAATACCCTTTCTTCCCAAGTTGTTGATGGCCCAACAAAGGAAAGACTTTTAGGAATACTAAATCACCAACTAAAAACTAAAAAGGATGAAAATTAAGATCCACTTAATATTTGTACCAAATGCATTAACCATCATATGATAATGAATAATCTTAATATTAATCTTTGTTTCCCAAACCATTCTTGGAATAACCAAGAAAACTTCACCCACCTTTAACTAGAACAACAATGAATTATTGGTTCGTTTCTAAAAAGAATCAAAATGTTCCATTTTTAGGGATGATTGATAACTATTGTTATATAAAAATTCAACCAATATCATATATATATCCTAAGAACCTCTAAAGTATAAAAATATAAGAACGAAGCATGGTCTCATGACTTTGAATTTCCTTCTCTGTTTTTCCATCCATCTGGGGATGATATGTTGTGCTCAACTTAACCTGAGATATCATCACCTCCTAAAGACACTTCCTAAACTAAGATGTGAAATGAGGATCTATATCTCATATAATGGTTATGGTAATCCCATTCAACCTAATGATCTCCCGAACATAAAACTTACTCGGGTCCTCTACTATGGTGGTGTCATGAATAAGTATGAAATGAGCCGACTTCGTTAACTGATAAATCATCACTTAAATAGTGTTCATACACTGGGGATTACTTGGTAAAACAACAATTAAATTCATTGATATCTCATTCGATATCCATGTTGGCAGGTGTATAGGATGAATAAAAACGTACAAATTTTGATTCTCATCCTTAATCTTTTAGAAAGTATAGAAACATGACATGAAGTTATATAAGTCTCATTTCATACCAGGCCACCAGAACCAATGTTTCATGTCATAAAACACATATATAGTGATAGGGTCAATATCCCACTAAGAATGATTTCAATCACCCAACACAACCGTTTTTCAAAATAGGAGAAAAAATTATGGTTTTTGAAGAAAATAATACCATCGAAAGTAGGAGATCATTCACTGATGGTCTCCCTTCCATATAAAGAATATTTGATATTGTGGAACTTCTTATCCAATTAATTATATTGGAGGATAATTTAAAGATGATAGGATTTATATTGAACACTTTTTAAAAATTTACTAGACTCATCCTCTCTAACACCCTTGTGAAACCATACAAAGAGTCCCATTAAAATATATTCATCTTTTACTTCCTTCATCATTTGGGAAGAAAATTCCTACTAAGAGAATGAGTAACTACATTTCCCTTTCTCAAAGTATATGAAATATCAAAGTCAAAAAATATTAGGTATTATACACATCATATCTATTAGATATTCAAATATCATTGGAAGAATATTTAACCCAAACTCTTATACTTAGAGTAAATGATAAACATGTCCCTGATAATCTAGTGTCACTAACTCTTAAGGAAATTCATAAAAACTTTGAGTTCCAGATCATGGGTGGAATAATTCTTCTCTAGAGTTGAAAGATAATAGGATCCATAATCCATCGCATGGTCTCCTTGCATTATTTTTCATAGAAAAACTTGCACCTTAAGAATAACAATAAATTATATATCATTTTCTGGCCTCTCGTAGAGTCAGAATAGTTATTGAGGTAAAACATCACTTCAGTTCATAAAAGTATTCTTGACACTTTGAGTCCCATGATAACATCACTCATTTCTAGTTGAGAGAGATTGTAGGTGATTAATGTTTTGATAAATCATTTATGAACCAGGGGTAACAACCTAACAGTCTCTATATGTAACAACCCCAGAGTTTACAGTATTCCTTTTTTAAATTTAACTACTTCAATTTATTACTAGATTTATAAATGATTTAAAAATTATTATTTAATTATTATATTTATCTCAGAGCTATTGGGAATTGGGGGAATGAATGATGTTAAGAAAATAATGAATTTATATATTACACATAATTATAAACTTAATTCATTGGTTACCAATTAATTAGAAATGAAAACCAATTGAACATAAAAGATGTATTTTTATAAAAACTATTTTTATTCACAAAATGGAATTTTATATTATTAAATTAAATTGATTTCTATTATTGGAAGATATTAAATAAATGTATATATTATATAATCAAACAAAAAATTATTCATTTAACTAAAGTATTTTTAGTGGCATAAGATAAGAATGAATCACATTTTACAAATAAAACGTCTATATTTTTTAAAACACAATTTTACCGCCTTTTAATGGAGAACTGGTTATAAATATAAATTCTGACACATTTATAAATTATATTGGACAAAATAAAAATTATTTTGGAAAATGTAATATCAAAATTAAATTTAGTTAATTTTTTGGTGTTCTTCTGGTAAGTTTTATTTTTGATGAATAGTAATGTGACCATTGGAATAATAATATGACCATTATGAATAATAATACAGCCATTATAATAATAACTTCACTTATGAAATTATAAATAAAATTTATACATCTTATAAATGGTAATATGATATAATTATATCATATTACAAGTAAGTTAATGTTTTATAAATTATAAATTAAGTGTTGATATTTTTTAAAAGATTAAATGTTTATTTGTAATTTTATAATAAATATAATGAGTTGAAAGAAAATTTTATTTTCATAAAATATATTCATATATTAATATTATGTTTTATTATTATTATAGGATAATTTTATGAGTCCTTAGTTAATTTTTGAAACTCTCATAAAATTGGTTATAATATTAAAATTGGTATTTTTTTAATAAATGATGATTTTAATTAAAAATTAAATTTATTATACTTAGAAACTTAGTTTCATAAAATTTAATCCATTTCTTAATTCTAAATGTCAAAAAATTATTAGAATTAATTTTTGGGATTTCTCATAAATACTTGAATTTTTTTGAATAGTACAATACGATAATTTACTATATAAATACATTATAAGTTAAATAAACTGTGCCTTGAGTCAGATAATATTTAAGCACCATAATATCGAATATACCTTCATTAATTTAATATATTTTGTGATAATTATAAAACTATTCATAGTATTGAGATAAAATAATAAAAAAAGGATAAACTATTCCAAAAAACACCCCTCTCCTCCATTATAAATACAACCCCTCACCACCCATTCTCATCACACCTTCCATGATTTTTGACTTGTCAATTTTATTACCAATCCTATTCCAAATCCCCTAAACCATGTAAAAGAGACTTTAGTATCAAACAAATACCAAAACCAATCCCCTTAAGAGGTTCGCAAGGAGGATAATTCAAGTTGTAAAAATCCTCTTTCGTTTCTTTTATTTTCTTTTCTATTTAATTTATATTTTTATCCTTTACTCACATTCCCTTTATAAAGATATATTATAACTCCATTATCATTTTTATATTTTATTTATATCATGTTAATAAAATATACACTATCAAACTCCTTTCTCTACCTCTTTTATTCTATAAATGAAAACATCGCCCTTGATGTGTCAATTTACCGACATCATTAATGAAGCATTTTCAATTATCATAAACGACTTAAAGGATAGTTATAAAACCATTATTATGGTTAAAAAATTATTATTAAAATAATAGGTTATTTATTTATTATATAGCAATTATATATACATGATGTTAATTAATAAAACAAAACTAGTTTGTAATGATTGAAAACGGCCAAAATAATCTAAATGATTATCACTAACGTCTTATCTAATGCTTCATCCTCAACCAAAATATCCAAATGACTCGTATAACCATTTAATGTTATTAATGTTTATTAATAAAATATAATTTAAATTATTTATATATATATATTCTTATTTTACATGAACTTCCATACTCATATACAAGTAATTCGATCATGAAAACCAAGGAAATGAATGCTCCCGAATGGTAAAATTATATCTTATAACTCGTCAAAAAGACCAAAAATGAATTAAGTAAAATTATAATAAATAAAATATATGTATAGAATGTTATGAATTAATTAATTGTTGGATTTAATTTTATTACCTTGTACATTAATATCATGTTTAGAACACTTTTTTACATAAGGTATAGGGTTTTCTCATCTCACTTTTATTTCTGTGTGACATGCCTTATTCACCACTATTTCCTGTATATAGTGTTTTTGTACTTAATTTTTTGTATAATATCATTAATATACTTATCTTCATGGAATTAAGTGTCTTATTTTATAATCAGTAATTTTATGGGGCTATGGTTTGACTGTTTGCGAAGTTATAAGGGACTCTACCCGAACCATCATTTTTTGTTTCAGGTTATTCTTTATATCTCTTTATCTCAATTTAATCATTCATTTATTTTTATATAATTCTTATCAATTATGTGTTTATTTTTCAAACCCCTATATCCATATCATTTAATCTTTCTTTTATGTGAAAAAATTAGGTTTTATAAGGTTTTTTGTTCAATTCGTCTCGATAAGCAAGCCCAGTTAATAGAAACTTCCCAATTTCTTACCCATTTTCATGTACCACCCAAAATTTGTTTTAAGCTACTATTATTTTTAAAAAATCACTCATTTTATAATGAAATACTACATTTTTTCATTTCTGTATTTATAATAACAATTACTCATTTTTCCATTTTAAATACTCTTTAATATTTTCCTTAAACTGTATTAAAGATGCTCATTTCTAACGTTTCTGAAACACTCTTTTTAAATGTTTTCACTTCAGTTGGACATAATTTATACCTTAAATATAATTTCACTATACTTCTATTTTTTTCTAGGAAATACATTTTTACAATCTTATTTTATGATATATATGAATTATTTTTCAAAAGAACACTTATATCAAAAGAAAAAAGGGTTTTTTACATCTCACTTTTACTTTTAGGAGATATATGCCTTGTTCACCACTTATTCCTTCCATGTGGTGTATGTACTGCACTTTCATATATCAAATCATGAGTCTTATTATTCTTATGATATTATATTTCTTATTTAATGTTATTTATTCATAGGTATTATGATTTAAATATTTCAATGTGGCATGGGGCACTTTGGATTGTTTAAATATTATTTTCCTCAAGAATGTTTCAATGATTTTATTAGAGTATTTTCATCTATGATTATGATTCAAATATTTCTATGTGTTTTAGGAAACATTGATTTAAAGATATATTTTTATTGTACATATGAGGAAAGCATTGGAATTAGTAAGTAACGAGCGGGGCCCGCTATAGCCCCTCAATGCATTAGTATGTCTCATGAGACAAAAGAGAAATTAAGTTTGACTGAGGCCTTAACCAATTTTTTTTAGAAGTCTTGGAAGAGGACTCAATGGTATGTTTTTGATGTCCAGCATATTAATTCCCTATCTATGATTTCAGTAATTGATAAATTATGTGATTACTCAACTAGTATAATATTCATGGTAATGTTTCATGTGATAATGAAATTATTTATTTGGATTTTATTCCTGCCATATTATGCTCAAGATTATGTTTTATTGGCATGTGTTTCAGTTATTCACCTTTCCTTATAGTTTATTTTTATGATAGCTTTAGTTGTATAGTTTACCTTTACTAATCATCTTAGCTCACATTTTTCTTATGTTTTATTTTCCCCTAGGATGCGAAGATATATATTATGAATAACTTGGAGGTATAATCTAGGAGTTGTAGATGTTTCCAATGGAGTTGCTACATTGTTTTTCTTTTCAAGTTGTAATATAAAACTTTTTTTGTATCTGGTTTTCAAATACTACTAAATTATTTAATATTTTGGGATATAAACACTTTTTTATAGTACCAATGTAATAAATTAAGGCACCGACTTTAGGCTACTAAGTCCAGGGTCTTTATAGTTGTTATCTGATCAATTTTAGTAGAAACCTTGCAAACTGGATTTAAAAAACATATATTTGGGAATATAACCCTTAGATAGACTTTCAGAAGATGAATTAAAGATAATTATAGAATTTTTCTAAGGTAGAGATTATTCAGGTCTTTCTAGTAATACATTCATGAATAGATACTATAAGTGGATGTGGTTATGGTACAGACGTGCCTGGGGGTAACAACTCTGACAAGGTAAGTCAGGCCTAACGTGACATACCTTGTTATATTTCAACGATCCATACTACGCACCTAGTTTAAAACTAATAAGAGATATGCTTTGGATAATTCAAATTTTCATTAAAAACATTATGTAGGATTTAAAAGTAAATATATTCCATAACTAACCATGTTTATGATTATGATATTAATTGCACATAAATATTTTGATTTATGTTAAGTATATTTCTAGTTTTGGGATTATGCATTATGTTCCATAATTTTATGATCTAATATTATGTATTAAATTGTTTAGAAATGAATAATAGTGGAATAAATGAGAACCACATCAATGAACATAATCTAAAGACTAATAATTGTCTTTCCATCAATGGGTTTAATCAATTATTTTGAAGGGAAGTAGTCTTTCAAATATTCTCATCATATGAGGAAATAATATTGTGTTCTAAAAAGAGAGAGAAATAATTATCCCAATCTTATTTCTTCAAAGGAATTCAATAGAAATAAAAGGGTAGTTGTGTTAAATATAGATAAATGGAAGAAGGTAAACAAGTATTTTCCCATATGTGATAAATTTGGAAGGAAACACCTTGGTATATGCTCTATAGGAAAAAGAATTTTTATTCAAGTGTGGAGAAAAATTCCATCATGCTCATAAATTCAAGAGAATGAAATAATTTTACAATATTCAATTCTTCAACTGTATGGATTTGGAGCACTACACAAATTAATGTCCCAATCATCAAGGAAATATATCTCAGAAAAAGTTAAGGGAACAAGGTCAAGATTATGTTGTTACTACAGTAAAACTAGAATAATTAATGTATTTTTTTATTCAAGAACTATGTTATGTTATTCTTTATATAAGAATTATAGGATATATAAGGATTGTACTATAGTATATATTCTTTTATGAATTTTAATCATGTGATGAATAACATTAATAAATAAGATAGGAGATCTTGTTGTAACTTGATCTTCTTGAAAACACATGACCTGGGAAAGAAAACCCTTAATATGTTCTTGATATTGATATAATAATGATAAAGGTATTCTTATGGGAGAGTATTAGAGATAATGAAATTGGTTAGTGATTTGATGGTTTATGCTGTCATTTAAAGGTTTATTACATGTTTGGATTTGATGAACGTATTCGACAACCAAAGAATTTAATCTTGGAAGCATTCATGTTTTCATAATGTTTTAAAGGATATTAACGTATTAATATATTTATTTTGTGATGATAATATCTATATTATTTGGGGATTCTTATTATAAGTTGGTTTTGAAAATTTAATAACCTTACTTCTGAATTTTTTTCATGGATAAACATGATTTAGATGAGCCATAAGATTAAATACTTGTGGAATAGATCAAGTTAAACATTAGAAATTATTGTTCATTGATAACATATTCTAACCTTCATGGTTTCAATAAACATTTAACGGTCTAAGGAATGACTTAAGGACTATATGATTCATTAAAATTTCTTCACGTGTGAAAAACACATCTTGATAATTAATTTTCTTGTGTAAGGGTTGAATTGAAAATAGATCAAAGCAGTACCAAAAATTGATATTATTCTTATGAAATGAAAATTTATCAACAATTTTTGATTTATAAAGTGCTTTCCTAGATAATAAAGGAATCCCACAACTCAATGAAAATTATTTTGAAACAAAAAATGTTATATGTTAACTTTTATTAGTAATAGATCAATGGTCTTTTAACCGATCACAAGATTTATAGTTTTGTGATGGTTAACTTTCTAATTACCATGTTACCTATCACTATCCATCAAAACTTGATAGTTATATTTCTCTTCCATGTCCATGTTTCCACATTACACTAATTATTTCCTACCCGAAATCCTAGTTATGTTGTGACCTTCACATTTCCCTTTTCCTTTTATTAAGAGGATATTTTATTAAACTTTTTAGGATGTAGGTTTCTCAAAAAGGAATTTTGAAGAACCAAACTTATATTTTCAAAGTACAATTTCAAATTTTGAGGATTAAATTTATTGAAATAGGTTAGAATGTAACACCCTAAGATTTTAATGTATGCCTCTTTTAAAATTTAACTTCTTAGATAGCACACTAGCTTAACAAATTATTTAATTATTATTATTTAATTATTATTGTTTTCTCCTAGATGTTGTAAATGGAGGTAAGTAATGACATTAATTAAATTATGAATATATAGATTAAATAAGTTTATAAAATTAATTGATTGGTTACCAATTAATTAGAAATGAAAACAAATTGAATATAAAGGATGTATTTTTATAAAAAATATTTTTATGCCCGTAATGACATTTTAAATTAATAAATTAAATTAATTAAAATTAATGTAAGATAGTAATGAAATTTATATATTATATATTCAAAAAAAATTTACATTTAACCAAAATATTTTTAGAGGCATAAGATAAAAATGAATCCAATTTTATGTATAAAATGGCTATATTTATCAAAACACGGTTTTATAACCTTTTAATGGAAAACATGTTTTAAATATAAATTCCGATACATTTATAAAGTATATTTTACAAGATAAACATTATTTTTGAAATAATAGTATCGAAATTTAATTTGGTTAAAGTTTTGGTATTTTTATGATAAGTTTAATTTTTGATGAATAGTAATTTCACCGTTAGAATGACGTGACAATTAGGAATAGTAATGTGGTCCTTAGAATAGTAATCTCACCTATGAAAAGTATAAATAAAATTTTTGGTTCTTATAAATGGTAATATGATATAATTATATCACATTACATGCAAATAAATGTTTTAGAAATTATTAATTAAGTGTTGATATTTTTTATAAAACAAAATGTTTATTTATAATTTAACAATTAATATAATGGTTTAAAAGAAAGTTTATTTTTATAAAATAGAGTCAGATATTAATATTATTTTTTCTTATTATTATGGGATAATTTCATGAAACCATAGTTAATTTTTGAAAGTGACATAAAATCGGTTATAATATTAAAATTAGTATTTTTTAATAAATGATTATTTTAAATTAAAAATTAAATTTACCATATTTATAAAATTATTTCCATAAAATGGTTTCCATGTTTAAATTCTAAAATTCTAAAAATGGATATACATAATTTTTTTTATTTTTCTGAAATACGTGAATTTTTGGTGAATAGTAAAATACGATAATTTACGATATAAATACTTTAAGTTGAATAAACTATTACTTGAGTCATCATTGATGTAAGAAACATAATCTATAAATTTCTTACATTATTTTAATATATTTATTTATACTTCTAAAACTATTCACATTCTTGAAACCAAATAAAATACAAGTGAATAAAATATTTAAAAAACACCCATCTCTTCCACTGTAGATACCATCCCTCTCCACCCCTTCTCCTCACACCTTCCAAGATTTTATCCATATAAATTTTCATCCAACAAATCTTACCAAGACACTCCCACATTTCCATAATCCATTTTTATCAAAAAAATATCAAACCAAATTCCCTTAAGGATGTTCTCAAGGAGTAGAATTTAAGTTGTAAAAATCCACCTTCTTTTCTTTTATTTTCTTTTCAGTTTATTTTATTTTCTTATCCTTCACTCACCTACCTTATACAAATAGACATGATAACACCATTATTATTTATATATTGTAATTATATCATTTTAATGGAATATCCATAAAAAATCTTTCCTCTCTCTCTTTTATTATATAAATGAAAACATCACTTGTGATGTGTCTATTTACCGACATCATGGACAATGTATTTTCATTTTCCATTAACACCTTAAAGTTATTTATAAAACCATTATAATGGTTAAACCATATTATATTATACATATTTAAAGTTATTTAGTGTTCTGGAACCATTATAAACACATGATCTAAATTAATAAAACAAAACCAATTTTTGATGATCGAAAAACTGTTAAAATATTCTAAACGATTATCACTAACATCTTATCTAATGATTCATCCACATTCAAAATATAAAAATGACATATATAACAATTTAAAAAAAATTATGTTCATTAATAACATATAACTTTAATTCAGGATATCTATTCCCATTTTACATGAATTTGCATACTCATATACATGTAAACTAATCATGAAAACCATGGAAAGGAATAATCTGGAATGATAAAATTGTATCTTATAACTCATAAAAAAGACCATAAATTAACATAGATAAATTATATTAAAAAAAAAATTTATAAAAGTTTCATAATTAGTTAATTAATTAATTTTATTTTATTATCCATGACATTATGATCAAGTGCAGAACACTTTCGAACAAAAGATAAGGGTTTTCTCATCTCGGTTTTATTTCCATGATATATGCCTTATTCACCACTATTTCTGGAATATGGTATGTTTATACTTACCTTGATGTATCATATAATTAATATATTTATATTTATGGTATTAAATGTCAAATTTAATTATCATTAATTTTATAGTGCATATGGTTCAACAGTTTACAAATTTGTAAGGGACTCTCCCAAAACCTTCATTTTTCATTCGGGTTATGCTTTATCTCCCCTTATCCCAATATAATACTTAATTTATTTTAATATATTTCTTATAAATTCTGTTTATATTTTTTAAACCCATGTATCTAGATTAGTCAATCTTTCTTTTATGTGGAATTCCTGTTAAATAAGGTTTCCTTTTCAATACCTCCTAATAAGATAGCCCGATTAAAGGGAACTTCCAATTTTCTTACCCATTTTCAAGTACCACCCATAATCAATTTTAAGCTACCAATATTTTTATAAAATCACTCATTTTATCAAAAAAAACTATCTTTTTTCATTTCTGGTTTTATACAAAAAATTATTCCTTTTTTCATTTTAATGACTCTTTAATATTTTCATTAAACTGTATTAAAGATTCTCATTTCTAATGTTTATTAAACACTATTTTTACATGTTTTTAAATTAGTTAGACATCATTTATGCCTCAAATATAATTTCATTTTCCTTCCCTATTATTTTCTAGTATATATATTTTTCAGTCTATTTTAATGATAAATAAAAATGATTTTTTCAAATAACTCTTCTTTCCAAAGTAAAAAATGGTTTCTCTCATTTCACTTTTACTTTTCTGAGATATATTATTTATTCACTACTTATTCCTTAAATTTCATGTATGGAAATACCTTTTATACATCAAATCATTATTCATTTAATTCTTATGATATTATATGTTTCATTTAATTTTATGCCTTCATAGGGATTAAGATTTAATTATTTCCAAGTTGTATGGGAAACTTCGGAATGTTTAAAGAATATTTTCATCAAGAATTAATTGATGATTTTGTTAGAGTATTTTCATCTATGATTATGACTATTATTTCAAAGTAGTACGTGACACTTTTATTTAAGGATATCTTTTTATTATACATATGAGAAATGCATTGGACTTTGTAATTGATGGGAGGGGCCCACTACAACCCCTCTATGCATTGTTAGGTATCATAAGAAAAAATAGAAATGGATTTTGGTCATTTCCTTAACCATTTATTTTTAGAATTCATGGTTGAGTCGTCGATGGTATGTTTAGGATGTCCAGCATATGAATTCCCTCATTATGAAATTATTAATTTATAAATCATGTTATTATTAGACTAGTATAATATACATGGTTATATTTCATGTGATCATGGAAGTATTTATTCATCTTTTATTCCTAAGATATGATATTGATGATTATGTTTTATTGGCATGAGTTTAATTTATTCACCTTGTTCTATTATTTATGTTTATGATGTATTCTTTTTTATTATTTACCCTTATTAAAATTCTTATCTCACCCATTTTTTATATCTTATTTTTTCACAAGATGTGAAGATGTAAATTATTAATGACATACAGGGATAATATATGTGTTATGTATGTTTAAAATGGATTTTATTGGTGTTTTTTCTTTCAATTTATAATGTAAAACTTATGTTTTTATCTTGTTTTACAGAACTAATAAACTATTCAGTCATTTGGGATGCAAATACTTGTTCATAGTACCAATGTAATAAGGTATTACACTAGCTCTAGGAAACAAGAATATGGTCATTACACAAGAAACATCATATATCAAAGAAATCTTGTGGTTCCTACCATTACATTATTGCCTTAACCTTTTAATAATCAACTAATATTCAATTTTTTAAACCAATTACCCTAAAAAAATTACTTCCCAGATCCAGAAATTTCATTTTGAAAGTTTTTCATACAATAGATAAGCCCTTCAGATTACCAAAACATGCTTCGGGTAATACACATGATCCTCTTCAATTCTTGAGTAGACTAGAATGTAATCCAGTAATACCATAACAAAAGAGTTGAGTTACTATTGAAAATTTCGGTTCATCAATGCTATGAACAATACAAGAGCATTAGTTAGGCCAAACAGTATCATGATGTACTCAAAATGGATATACCTACTCTCGAGGAAAATATTCAAAATATCCAACTTGTCGATTCTTAGATGGTGGTAACCAGATAAAATATCTATTTTTGAGAACCACTTTTCAACTTCAAATTAATCAGATAAATCATCAATATATGAAAAAGGGTACTTATTATTCACTATTACCGGGTTGAAATTCTAGTAATATACACATATGGAGAGATTTTCATCAGAATTCGTATAAAATAGCATAAAATCCTCCCAGGGTGACACACTCAGGTGTATGAATCCCTTGGATCTCAATCCATCGAACTGAATTTTCTTCTCTTTTAACTCTGATATATCCATGAGGTAATATGATATTGATAAAGTATGAGTTTCTTACACTAATTCAATCTAAAATTCCACCTCACTATCTAGAGGTAATCTTGAAAATTCAGTTTAGAAAACTTTAGGAAAATCATCGACCATTGTAGGAAGTTCACTGTAAAATGTTTCTTGTTATAGAACAACAATGAGAGAGGATATTAACCTACTAACCTATGGAAGAGAAGGCCCCACTTAACTATACCTTGGGTCCCACTATCCTTGAAACATAAGATACTTCCCTTTACGGGCCATAAAGGGAACCTAATAGTGGTAATGTTCATTTTTTGTTTTATGATCTACCAACCAATCCATTCTGAAAATTATGTCAAAGATGATCATTTAAAGGACTAGAAAATTCTAAACAAAATTTTCTTCTGATGAACAAAATACACAAGAGGGACATTAGAGACCTCACTCCCAATTCATTCTGATAGGTGTAGCTATATCTATATAATAGGGTATGAATTACACTGGAATAATTAATAGGTTCACAATGAGGGTTGATATAAAAGAGTGTGAGTAACCTATATCAAATAAATAAGTCTATAAAGATAAATCAATAAAAATGGTACCACTCATGGTTAATGGTGTCACATCAACCACCACTGTAAACTCCTCAAATTCATGTAACAACTTCATTCTATATTCTTGTGGTTGTAACCCAATTATTCTTGAAGCATTTTATTTTTCCATGGTTCCCCTAGGTTGTTATGATCATTCTGTAATTGGAGGATTAGAGAAAATATGATAGAACCTCTAAAAATGAAAATAGAATCCATGAGAGTTTCAAGTATTTGGTGCTTATAAGGAAGTATGCTTTGAGTGCCCTTTTTAGCCACATTGTAAACAAGTTAGTGTCCATCTACTAGTTACTATAAATTATCATTGGTATGATAATTATTTTTGTGGTAGCACCACTATTTCTTCTATAAGAATCATCTTGTTTCCTTTTACACTAACCGGAGTCACTAAAACACCCATTGGTTTTAGGGAGAACTATGATCGATCCTAAATTTTTCACTAGGTCAACCTTCAACATAAAATCCATATCCAACACCTTGGAAACATAGAAGTTTTCAACATGAAAACTTGTTATTGAATATCTAGTAGAAGACCCATGTAGACCCTTCGATCTTGGAATTTTCATTTTTCACAGCCATGGGTGAAACCTTAGTTCATTTAATCTGTTATCATACTCTATAATAATCTTATTATTTTAATTCAGATTGAGGAATTCAATATATTTCACCAAGTTCATAGAGTATACATATAATTTCTTGGTAAATATGTAATTGATGTATTTATATTATAATCTCTTAAGCATCATTTTGAAAACCATTAAATCCCACCACTTTTTACATTGGAATTAAATCTTGAAGAAAGCACACTTTACCTTGATGGAATCTAGGGTCTCCAAAAATTCCAATAGTCTTTTAATATTCACGATCCAATATTCTATATCCTAATTATCATCCACCATTAATAAAGTAGTGGTTTCTATCAATGTAACTCCTGTGATTGATCCCAATTTTCATCTTTTTGAGGTTCCACATCGGTCAGATGAGAAAGGGAAGGATCCACACCCTATTCCATAGATATAATTACACACACAACTTCCTCGATGAAATTTTGATCAATTGGAGGGTTTCCCTACCTTGGTTCATCGACAGAACCCACCTTAGGTCTCATTATATGTCTTCTGTGGGGAATAGTATTACACAATGTGTAGAAATAACAACATGGAACATATCAGATCATGAAAAATGTTTTAACTCTAACCAATAAGAAACTTTAAAAACAAATGAATTCATGAGGAATATATCTCCAAAAAAATCATTTACTGTCGGCCCTTGGTAACATAATGCTCATAAAAATGATATTTAGACAAGAACTAGATTGCAAGCTACCCCATAAGTTTAAACATTCATATATCTAGTCTACCAGGACATCCTAAAATCATGTACTAGGGATTAAAATAAAAAAAACATTTCATATCAATTTATCAAGAACCATCCAGGTAATTTATCTGTCTAGGTATTTGAGTAAGTTTGATAAATGGATTAAAGGGTGTTACATATCCCCATTGGTGTTTATTAGCACCTAGGCATCACAAACAACATTTAGTAATGAATTTTATACAATAGAGTATCCAAATAACAATTCAAATAAATAAAATTGAATATAACACCAATATGATACTAACTGGGTAAATGAAAAAAAACCTAAACCAATATTAATAAGCAGTCAATAAAACAACATCACTATCAACCCAACGCTATAAAACATTTCATTATATCACCCTATACAACCCAACAAACATCCCACATCCTGCTATCATAGATACCCACCACCTACAACTAGTTCCATGCCTTTACCTAAACCTGGCTAAAAAATATACATACACCCAAGATCATATATTGGGTGATAGAAAATAATCCTAATAGGATCCCACTATGTTTTTCATGGGAATTATATATTAAATAAACCAAATATGCATAATTTTTAATAAAACAAGGAATGATAATTATTTTCATAGTTTGTATCAAAATCTGTATTTCAAGCCTTTAATAAGGATATATCAAAACAAGGATATCAAACACATTTGAAGAAAAGTATTTTATCTATAATGTATTTATAAATCATCTCTTGGAAAAACATAGTAGAAATATTTTTAATAAATTATAGTACCATAGTAATATAGTTTTATTAAGGTAGGATAAGGGTTAATAATTATCACACTTCTCAATGATCATTGATACCTAGTGTGCACATTACCCTAGGGACAAGGTCTTTGAGGTAGGAATCTACCCATATAAGTTTCTCCATACCTCGTTCGTATTTAGTTTTAATTTTCATCTTCAATTTCATTTCTATTTACATAAAAACATTCATAGCATGCTCATACTGGACTACCTGCCTAATTTCCTGACTCCCATGGGATTCAAATAAAATTTCAATCATGTGATATCGAACATCATTCATCATTATCATTAATTATTTCATAAATGGACTATATTTAAGATTTAACAATCCATTTAAATTTAATTTCAAGAAAATGTTATCAATGTTTTTTAAAAAACTCATATCAATCAATAATAGATCATTTTCAAGGATATCTCATCATGCCATTCCTTCTCAATTTCAACACCAAGATCCAAAAATCACTTCAAAATAATCATTTAAATTGAAAACTATTTTTATTTCTAGGATCATGAAACATGATTCAAAGGTCATTGAAAAAGTGGGTTTTCATAATTTATCATTCCATTTAAAAATAATTACTTAGAGATCACATTTTGTGATTTAAAAAAATTAGAAACCAATTTAAAAAAACAAGAAACAAGGGATCTAATTAATATAGACATTGTATGAATCCACTAGCATTAATTATCAAAACATAATCAATCAAAAAGGGGTAAAAACCCAAAAGGAGGAGGTAATAAAGAGTCTTAAAAACGATAAATGCTTATCACTATTTAAGAATTAATAATTCTCAATTATTTTCAAGGCCAATAAAAAGAATGTAAAAAGAGAATAGAAGATATTACATCCAAAATAAGGTAAGACTCTACAATCAGAAACCACCATGATGAAAGATGCATTGATCTTAGAAGAATTGATTTTGGGAGGGCCAAGAATGTCCAAGAGGGCTCCAAGAATCTCATGGATTAAATTATATTCAAATGAGGAAGAATTAAGAAGAAAATAGGGTCTTTGTGTCAAAAATATAATATGCCCATTATTTTCCTCACCCACATCGATATCACTAGCCAGTATATTGATACCCACCAGCTACTCAGTAGTGACTAGTTGGATAGCCAATGGTTGCATGAAGAATGTGTTCATCCCATAACTTCAAACTTATGGCTAGTAGATGGTCACCGACCAGACAGTTGAATTCATATATCATAGATTAGCCCAGACCAGTCCATCAGAAATTCAGTGGCCTCCACTAATGAGTTGGTGGACCTCCTGTTGCTTTTCTAGCTATAGTATTATGTCCACACATACAAAAATTATAAATTTAACTCCATCAACCCCTCATGGACTGAAAAAGAAATTTTTATAACTAGATTTAAATTGGTAAATATAGAAAACAAAATAATAATACGGTCATAGATTAAAACAATAGGGGTGTGATAAGGATTATATAATAATCATAATAAAAATACATGATCATAAGAGTAATATCATATCATGATGAGTGATTAACATAAAACATAATTGATCTTTATAGGACATGGAATAGGAACATAAATCCCCAAAAGATAGAAAAATAATCATAATAGCCATATCATAGCTTAAAACATTTAACATAACCCTTGAACCCTAATAGTATAAGATTGTAAGGAATAGAGTCTTCTAATGGTGGTACACACATTAGCGTAGGGAAATATTACTTTTATGAGTGTTTTGACCTGATGGATTTCAATTATTCATGTCTGGTGAATTGATAACATTTCAGATGATTTACAATGGGTTATATTCATGGAACCTCAACACCCATTGGTTCCCATTTCCATAATGAACTACAAACCTGACATCCAATGTTAGGCGGTCATCAGAGTGTCTTAACAATGATTTTTGGGAACTCATATTCATTGAGGGGATGGTAGGTTAGGCTCTTCAAACCCTACTAGGGAGAATTATTTACTACTCTAATACTCTCAAATAAAATTAACATATGTTCATGAATCCTTACCAAATCCAAGTGTGGGAATGGTTACCCGCATGTTAGAAATCTGTTATGAACTCGTGTAGATGTGAACATATATATGTATTAGAGGTTATACATTGATGATAAAATCTATATGTATCATATGTTCTTCATTAATGGTACCGTATGTATCTATCATAGGTTTTACATATTATTTTTTATTATTTAATGATATTATTTTTAGTCCATGTAGTTGGGTACTCTAAAAATTATCATCATCCAGAGAGGTTACTTTGTTTTGATGTTGGTATTGGTCCCCTGATGGGGCTTCCAATATATCAACATGAAAGGAATTGAACCCCATGTATTTCAATTCCACTTAATATGAGACATTCTACCTTTTATGGTCTTTTGAAAGGGACCAAATCATGTAGTTTAATTTCGCGTGGTAAGGACATCTTCGTGAAATTTAACATCATGCGATTAGGATGCCTATGTCGTAAGAGGTATGATGACTTAGTATTGAGCATAGATTCCCTGTAAATTCATCCCATTAAAATAAAATATATTAGTGATTATAGACCTTTGAGAAATATATAACTCATACAGAATGTGGACCTTTGAGAAATAAAAGTCTTATAGGGAATTCTTCGCTTTGAGAATTAAGGGTATCATAAGAAATGTTTACCTTTTATAAAGAAAGGTATCACATGAAATTTGGATCTTTGATAAATATAGTTAATGGGTATTATACCTAGGATGGATGCTAAAGAGGGTAATTTTTTATTTTTCTAGTGACATGATCAACTGGATTCTATAATACCACATGATTCATTCTTGATGTGAGAAACAAAGAACACTATAAAATAAATCTTGTTTCATAAATGCGTGATTGGTTTTGAATGGGGCTTACACATTGAATTCACATAAACTGATTCCACTCCCCATCTTCTGGTGAATGAGGGAAGATCTACATAGGGTTGGAGGGAGAAATCATACTATAAGAAAGGATAAGATATTACTCCATGTTGTATACCCAACCTGCCTATTTCTAAACTATAGGTATGAGGATTATGCATCCAATGATTAGAAAAAATATGGTTCAGATGCTACTAAACTTTCTTAACCTTTCAATTATCATGAAGGAAGTTAGCTTCAATACCTAAAAAATAATATTACATCACCACTCCCAGGATTAGGGACCTTATTACCAAAGATATTCTTGATTCAAAACACTATAAGAATTTAGAAATATGGGGTGGATAAGCAGGAGATCATCTTTACTAATGGAATTCATAATCTGAAGGGGGAAAATTGGTGTGCCAGATATCCTGATCATAAAGGTCTGGTGTCCTTGGAGAGGTCTTAATTTGTCCTTTCTTCAGTTTTGGAATTGATGAGTGATAACGATTTGGATAATTTGTGGAGGGGATAAGATGAATTAAAATTATTTATGGATGGAGAGTTTTGAGAGTCAGGATATAAATACCCTATAGATTCCCCATTTTACATAGTAGTATCATTGTGTGATATAAGGGGGATCACAAAGTGGCCCCTCCGTAAAGGATGTTCCTTCACAAATGGATTTCTTGGTGAATGAGAGCATATCATTTTAGGATGAATAGGAGATCCCCCAAACCTTTTGTGAAGGATTTCCTTTTCAAACAATTCCCTTTTATAAAGGATATATTTGTGGGGAGTTTTTTATTCCTTTATAGTGAGCAGTTTACTTGTGGTTTGTGGTGAGATCAAAGTCTCCATCTTTATAAAATGAAAAACAAAATTACCTCTCACTTGGTCTTTCCCCTTTATCTATCACTATTAGCCTCCTCTATCTTGGGAGATAATTGAGTATTTATAGGTAGTGTAATGAAATCATCCTTCCCTAATTGTTTCACTACATAGTATATCAGACACTATGTAGAGGAAAAAAATAAATGCATCAACCTTCAAACAGATTTTGGTTATGAGAAGATCAGAACTACTATGTCACTCTACAAACTCATTTCATTTGAAAGGGAATATATTCATTTCATTTTGTCATAAATGAGTTTAGTTTTTCGAATGTTCATAGTCACTACCTCAATCAAAAAATTAATTTCATTCACGAGGGGTGAAAAGGCACCCCCTCACTTCGTAAATAAATTTATTTTATAGGGGGGAGTTATGAAAATTAGTGGGTCCCTCATAGTGTCTTGAAATGTTATACAAAATATGTCGATATCTATGTAGTTTTGTATCCTTTTCCAAATATACTAAAACTTTTATTTGGTTGATCTCATTTTTGGAACTCAAACTTTTTCAATACCTTTCTCAAGTTATTTCAAATGTGGGAGCCCCAACAAATGCCCTTGTCAGAATGGGGTCTAATCAAAATGAAAATTAGTTTATTCAAAGGAATAAAATTTTCCCATATATATGATATTTATGGTGTATGGATGTACATGGATGAGGGTACACCTCTATATAAAGTTTTCAAGTACATTTATTTAGAATGTACCAGGAATAGGTGTTTTCAATCAGCTCTTAGATCGTGGTCAATTGGCTTGGCTTCTATTGTGATCAATATTTTATATATACTAAATCAGATTAATTTTAAAAATGTCATTTACATAAACTATATTCCATTATGTGTGGTCAATCAATTCCAACATAGTAATTTCATAACTCACATAGTAATTTGGTCGTTATGTGGTCTACATAATGCCTAATCTTCTATGTGAATTATCTAAGTTTACCATAATTATATCCTTGTTTCATATAATCTAACAATTTATTATCTTTTAGAAAAAAAATGGATCATAAAAAAATTCCTCATTGTGGAATAGAGGAGAAAATATATGATTGAGAGTGTTGAGGATGATGAAAAGTTGAGTGTTCATCAAAACCATCACTTATTCTCAAATATCATTTGTACCAACATCCAAGATTATCTTTTCTCAAATATGATACCCATTTATAGAGTTAGAATATTTTCTAAGGTTTCTATTCCCAAACCTATCCATATAAAACAACCTCTCACTTAGATAAATAGTTACAGTCAAGAACTTTAAGTAAACATCTCTGCAAAGAGTACATATATCTGATAGACCCATTTAAAAGGATTCATGTTGGGGTATACTCCATTGTTGTTAGAGGAATAACATAAATCACTAGAGTTGGATATATATATGGTTATCAATCCATTATAATATGATCAAAAATTGATAATAATCTAATGGGTCACTGAAATGGGATCTCCATCTTAGAGGTTCGTTCGGCTTGAACTCAGTTTGGCCCTTTTGGTTCTCTCACTATTGTGTTGAATTTAAATAGGTCATAAACATTTTATAAATTTAAGGATCCATCTAGGAATCAAATACTTTATCCCTTCATAATAGGTTTATTATTAATAGTTTGTTTTATAAATTGATTCCAGATACCAACACATTTCATTTGGTACATAGAGAGGTCGAGATAATCCTTTGGGACATCTAAATGATCGTAGGGGTGCCAATCATAGGATACATATATGATTAATTCCTACCTCTATCTATAAGGGATTATGTAAATAGTACTCATGCACCCATGAAAGATATTATTACTATAAAATATAATATTTATGGAATTGAGACTTATCCAAAGAAATATGTCCCCTTCCATGATTGGATCTTGGTATTTTTCATGTATAAGAGTCATGATATGTCTGTAAAGAGATTGAGGAATTTCCCAACCCACATGACGCGATGGATATGAAGGTGTTTATTAAAAAATATTGGACGTGAAAATCATTACTTAATTGGATTAGAAATTTACACGTGGGGTTGACCAGCTAATATGGATAACAACATTCTCATAAATGTTCTTAAGTGAATGGATATTATCAGTATGTGAGTCGAGTATTGAGGTCAACATCACAAATTTTACTATGGAAGCCAAGTTGTAAATTAGGTGATAAATTAATCTATAAGTCTTAGAACATTAGAAATTGCATACTCTATTAGGATGAATCGATATGGGGAAGTCCCTTTAGAGACTCACTATCCCATTTTAGGTTCATTGGGCTTTGATAGTGGTTTGTTTGGGGATTTGGAATTTTCAATGATCAACCAATCCTGAAGGATTGAGTTAGTCCATATTTCTAATTCATTGTTGGGTTTAACACATTAAATATGGATCCAACTAATTTAATGGGTGTGATCGACCATTATGATCATTTTCTTATGCTTCTTACGCACCTATGACTGGTGCCTTAGTGAATGATGAATATGGTGGCCATATAAGGATGGGGTACCTTATTTCTTTGATGGAAGATGTTTTCATTTCAATGATATTTGGGGAGATAATTTTTTTAGGACATTCACCTTGTGGGTTAGAGAAGAAATTCCATTATGATCATAAAATATGTCTTGAATCTTTTAATAGTTCATGAATGGAAACAAAATTAATAATTTCTTGAAAACATTGGTTGATATTTACATGGGAGGAGATGGTACTTTAGATCAATAATTCATCATCTAGCTACATTCCTGGAATTACAAAGTCTTTTGATGAGGCTTGGATTAATTCATATAAAAATATAAAGCTATATAAATTGGTGCATGTAATCGAGGTTCCACTTGTGACTATATATGAGGATAAAATGGATAATATCACTTGTGGATTTAGGTTTGGAAAAAAATTACACCAGGAAAACCTTTAATTTTTATATTCTATGAAATAGGTTAAGGATTCATGATTCAAATACCCATACTACTAGTTTTATTCCCCATACCCAAACTATGGAATCATCTCCCCAACCTTTTATCCCTATAGAGGCTATATATCCAACGGCTTATAGGGAGTGGGATACCTAGAAAATATCTATTCCCAAGAGGTTTATATTGTGTTTTCTCTAAGAAAAGGACATCATCCTAACCAAATACATGTGTGTAACTATTCCTCAAAGCAATTATCCTACATAAGATCCTATGATATTAGAAAAATGTATTCAATACCATGAGGCCTCTATCCACTCACATCATGGTCAACACATATATTTGAGTCAGGTACTTGAAATGTTAAATTTGTGTGTGATTGTGAGTGATGGGGGAGAAGGCAGTGGAAACACTTCTCAAGAATAGGAGGTGAGATGATTTCTTTCATTACATCATGGAAATATATTACAAATTTTCTTAAGTAATAGACCCCCCCATATTAGCTTTCATAAGAGACAAAAAAGGTATATTTTCTTGTTATAGATAAACCAGGTTGTGTACCTTCTCCTCCATAACTGGAACCACATATATATCAAACTCCAAGGAAGACTATAGTATTAAATATGTCAAGGAATCAATGGAATCATTTAGATTAATCTCTTTTAATGAAAGTGGAACCATCTGGATTATTAATTCCTATCATAGTTTAATTTCCAAAGTCCTTAAAGGAATGAAAAACCAAGAGAATGAATGTATCTACTAAAGAATTGTAGTGAGTACATCAGTTAGAGAAGATTTATTTTCTTATATTTGGTCTTATCACTGCACCTAATAATATTTCTTTTAAAAACATGTGGAATTCAAAGCCTATATTAAATAGATAGATCACTAAATATATTCTTTAAAGGATATAATTTATAGCTTTGATCGAGTATGAGAGATGATACCAAAAAGATCAAAAGAAAATGACTCTAAGGAAGATATAGAATTTGTTCTCATTATACATCTATCTTTTATTGTTATTTCGATTCTCAACCCCACCCTATAACGACCCAAACATTTTAAATTTTCCTTCTTATAACTATGTTATAGGTTATTAAACACATACATAGCATAGAGATCCAAATAAATACTTTATTCTCATAAATGAAGAATTAAATAAGTGATATTCATAGAAATTAAGGGACCTATACAGACGGAATATTAACTTGATCCTTGGACTAGTTATTTGACCATTAGGAATAGTAATATGGATAATAGAATAGTAACCTCGCCTATGAAAGTATAAATAATATTTACCCATCTTATAAATGATAATATGATATAATTATATCATAGTATAAATAAATAAATGTTTAAAAATGAAAAATTAAGTGTTGGTATTTTTTTTAAACAAAAATTTTCATTTACAATTTTATAATTAATATAATGATTTATAAGAAATTTTATTTTCATATAATATTTTCATAAATTAAAATTTTGGTTTATTATTATTATAAGATAATTTTATGTGACCTTAATTACTTTTTCAAAGGGTCATAAAATATGTCATAATTTTAAAATTGGTATTTTCCGATTAAATGATAACTTTTATTAAAAATTAAATTTCTCAAAATTATAAAATTATTTTTATAAAATGGTGTTAATTTTTTAATTTCACAAGTCAATAAAAGGATAGGTTTAATTTTTTGTATTTTTCTAAAATAGTTGAATTTTTTTAAAATAAAATATGGTAATTTACGGTATTTAACAAATACATGAATTATGGAGTCAAAGATGTTGTAAGGATTATGTAAGAAAATAATATAGACGAATTAATTATTATTTAATATATTTAGTGACAAGGTTAAAAATATTTATATTATTCATTGAAAATAATAAAATAATGAATAAAATAATAAAAAAAACACCCCCTCCTCCCCTATAAATATCACCACTCATCACCTCTTCACCTCACACCTATGACGCTTTGAATATTGTCTAAATTCATCCAAAATACTCCTACCAATCCTATTCCCCATTTCCAGGATTCTTTGGTCTCAACTAAATACCAAATCCAATTTCCCTAAGGAGGTTCTCAAGGAGGATAAGTTCAAGAGGTAAAATACACTTTGGTTTTCTTTAAAAAAATATTTTCTTATTCTCTCCTCACCTCTTGTTATCCAAGTGGAATGATAACACATAAATATTATATATATATTATAATTTTATTATGTTTATAGAATAATCCATCATCAAACCTCTTCTCCTCTCTCTTTTATCCTAAGAAATAAAACATCGTTTTTGAGGTGTTGATTAAACGACTTCAAGTACAAAAAGTTTTCATTTTCTTTTACCACCTTCAAGTATGGTCATAAAACCATTTTAATGGTTGAAATATATTGTAAAATTTATTTTATAACATTTTTATTGATTAGAAATAATATATATATATATATATATATAATACTATATAATAAAAAAAATTAGTTCGTGATGATCGAAAAACTGCCAAATTAATCTAAATGATTATCATTAATGTTTTATATAAGGAATAATCCTCATATTTAGATAAAAAATAATAAATAAGACAATTTAAACTTTTTTAAGTTCATTAATAATATATAATTTAAATTCTAGATAAATTATTCTCATTTTTTTGATCTATCATACATGTATACAAGTAAACCGATCATGAAAACCAAAAAAAGAACACTCACAAATAATATAATTGAACTCTATAACACATTAAAATGGTCATAAACAAACTTAATAAAGTTATAATAAATAAAATACATGTAAATGGGTTATAGGTTTAGTAGTTAATGAATCTAATTTTATTATCTAGGTTATTGAATTGGATAAATCATTTGTACATATGGTTAGGGGATTCTCAAACCCAACTCTCATGCTTTGTTTTATCATTCTTTCATTCCAAATTTCAATGTGGATATTTACTTAAATTTTAATTAAATAAAAATACACTATTCTAAAAATTTATTTTATGGGATATACATGTTTCAAATTTGGTTTTATTACACATAAAAATATCTTCCCAAAAGAAATCTTCTTTCCAAAACACATTTAAACTCCTCTTGAGTTGTTTCTTCTTCCCTCAAGAATGATGAATCTTATAAAAAATAGTTTTTCCCTTTCTCATTTGGGAATACCCAAGTTTATTCATTATTTTATACTATATTAAATGAAACCATTTCCTTTCCATGGGATATTTTATTTCTAATATTGATATATGTTCGAAGTGGCATGCATGTTTATGTAAATGTTATGATGTGACAGGTGAACTAGAAATTATATAGTGCTCCATTTCATTGGGTAATGAGACGTATCTCATTAGATAATGTGAAATATGAATAACATGGTGATATAATATTTTGTAATGATGAGGTTATTATTATTCACATGTGTTATTCTTGAACGTGTTTCTAGCTTTGTTCACAAATGGGTGTGGTATTTGACCACTAAGACTAGATGCTTAATTTCTATGAATTTCCACATTCCATGATTTTATCTTATGATTCCTCTCTTGATTAAAATAATGATACCATACTTATGTTATGATGATGATGATTTTTCTCACCCATGTTATATTGATTCATGTTCTTTAATATACTCTTATGAGGCTTTTAAGTCACCCTTTTCATTGATGTATATCCTTAGGTGACAACTAATGCTAAGGAGTACATGAGAGACACTAAGAAGATATCGAATAAGTAACTGAATAATTGTTGTGTTTTATTATGTAAATTTTATGTATGGTCGTATATTTCCCAATACACCAAAACCTTTTACCCTTGTTTTGTAATTATTTTAAGTTATTTATCACTAAAATGATGTAATAGTCATGTAAGAAATGTACGGTCTCTATAGTTGGTATCTATACATAGTTTAGTTAATTTTGGTAATTAGGATTAGATAACATTAGTTAAAACCCTTATTATGAGACTAAGTATTTTTAATCACCCAAGAAAACTTGTTTTAGAAATATACTAAACATAGGGATCCCATAAGATCAACCTTTAGTGTTAATTTCAAAAAGAAATAAATTATTTATTCATGACTTATTGAGTCATGTTTTGCTAAAACATTTTATATTTTAGATAATGGTGGGAACCAAGAGAAATCAAGCCAACCACCCATGCGAGGGTAAATGCATTAAATTCTAAAATGACATCACTAATCCCCTGTGAGGTGGAGTTCAAATTTTCATGGTGATGTTTACTCAGGTATCTCAGGCTATGAACAATAACCTGAATAATATAGAATGTATGCCTTCCCCTTAGAGGGAGAAACTGACTATCGATACATTTATGTGTAAATGATCACTCACATTTAGTGGATCTTATAATAAATTAGTCATAGAATAGTGTCTCAATCCAATGGAAAAGATTATTTATATTTATCATTGTTTTAAGACAGAGAAGGTGACTCTAGCTGTTTATTATTTAGATAGAGAGTCCGACCAATGGAAGGTGTTGATTAAGAATACCAAACTGAAGGATAAAATTGAAGAGATAGAGTCATAAGTCTTCAATAAAATATTTCTTAATAAGTATTTCCCTCAAACTCTTTAGACAAAGATGGAGAGATAATTCATAGATCTGAAGAAAAAAGGAAGTGAATCTTTCATGACTTATGAATTCAATTTCACAAGGCTTTCAAGTTACTCATTGGGTTTTATTACAAAAAAAATAATAGAAAAAAAGTTGGATTATTTAGTGGTTTAAAACAATAACTTCAAAAGGATCTAGAAAATATAGAATTTAGGAGTTAATCAGAATTTTTTCAATGTGCTCTCAAAGTTGAGATGGAGTTTTGACAATGGTCCCATGGATATGGAGATAAGAAACAAAAGATGGAGTTTCAAGTAAGAGGATCTAATCAAAAAGTTGGAATGAAATATCAACCACTCACATGTCAAAAATGTTGGAATAGGCATCATGGTAAATGCCTAAATGGAATGGGGAAATTCTTCAAGTGTGGGAGAGAAGGCCATCAAGTTCATGAATTTCAGGGAGACATGAAGAATCCATCCAATGTGATAAATGAAAGGAGAGCATTGCCCATGGTTCAATACTTTAATTTTAGGGACAAAGTGAACTATAAAATCTAGTTCACTAAACCTTGAGTCATTGATGGTAATAATCATAGAATTCACCAGAGCTAAAGGATAAAGGGAAAGCTTATACCATCACTTATATTGAAGTGGAGCAAGAAAATGAAGTCATACAAGGTACACTTACTATTCACTGAATAATGTAAAAATTATTATTTGATTATGGTTCTATGTATTCCTATATATATGGAGTCAATATGTTTTCCTTATTACTTTTCCATTCCTTTATGTTTTGAAAATCACAAACACTCTATCTTAAGGAAAATTTTATTTCCTCTAAGATTTATCTTATTAAAGAAATGTCTCCTTCCCCAAGTAAATTTTCTCCTTACCTTTTTTTTCATTGTTCATGTTATTGTTTCTCTAAATTTTTCTGATTTTATTCCCAAGTAAAAAAATTTGTTTCACATATAAAAACTCATAATTCTATAAATTCTTATAAATAGAGTATTCTGTTTTCGGGATCTGGATTCATGTTCCGAATTCTCTGAAATTTAGACTCTGAATTATGTGAAATTCAGACTCTGAATTCTCTAAAATTCATACACCAAATTCTCTGAAATTCAGACTCTGGATTCTTTGAAATTCAAACTCTGAATTCTCTAAAATTCAGACTCCAAATTATCTGAAATTCAGACTCTGAATTCACTAAACTTCAGACTCCGAATTCTCGAAAATTCAGAGTCTGAATTCTCTAAAATCCAGACTCTGGTTTCTCTAAAATTCAGACTTTGAATTCCTCAAAATTCAGACTCCGAATTCCTTAAAATTTGAACTCTGAATTCCTCAGAGTTCAGACTCACAATTCCTCCGAATTTGGACTCTGAATTCCTCATAATTCCACCTCTGAATTCATCATAATTTGGACTCCAAATTCCATATATTTCTGACTCTGAATTCTATATAATTATGATTCTGAATCCTTTGAAAAACATAATTTGAACATCCATGATTTATAGTCTCTAAGTGATTATTAACTTAGACTCTGAACATTATTTTTTCCTTAGACTCCAAAAATTGGATTTGGTTAAGCAACCATATTTTTCTTACCCATGTTCTAGTTATGAAACGATGTCATACAACCTATTTCTTATTAACCATTGTTCTAGTGACATGTGTACAGGTCTCTCCGAGATTCAAGGAAATATATGACCATTGGAAGAGGGAGCCGACCATTGGAGAAATGCCTATAAGTAGGATCTCATTTTAATTATCTCACAAAAACTAAGAATAGATCCATCAATCTAGATATTACATGCTGCTGAAGTGATTTCTAGAGAGAGAGACTCCCATGCCTTTTGTGTACTAAACATCTTGTCCAGCTTGCTTTGTGTGACTCTAATTGTTGTTCTTTACAATCGAGGACTTCTGAGGATAGGAAGATAGAGGTGCTGACTACCTTAAAATTTGAGGACTTATGTGGATAGGAAGACAGAGGTTTCGACTACCTTAAATTTCAAGGGATTTCAGGTATAGCAAGATAGATTCCGATACTCCAATAGAGGGCTTACCCTAGTGTGGGTAAGACAGAATTTCTTGAATATATAAATCAAGGGACCATTATCCAAGGTTTCTAGAAACCCTACTCTTTAGGTTAAAAGATTTCATACATGTTACTTGTTTTGTTTCAAGTTTATTTTCTTCTATATTTTGATAAAGGAAGAAAGTATAGCATTCTAATACATTCTTGTTCTTTTGTATACTCTTATAAGTAAGATTCTATACGCTTTAAGGTAGAATATTTTCCTTGTAAACTTATATTAAGTTTCATTTTCATAACTATATTTCTGAAACCTAGAGTGTTTTTAGAACTAATAGGTCTTCTGAATTTACATTGCCTAACTTTGTTAAACATAGTTTTTCTTAAGGTTAAAAACAAATGTTTTTAAACATACAATTCACCCCTCTTGTAATTGAGCATATTTATTCATATTTCGATCCTACAATTGGTATCATAGTAGGACTCTAAAATACTTATATTCACATATTAGTTTTCTTGCCCAAGTTTTCATTATTATAAATATATTTTCCTTGCTTTTGATTTTTATCCTCGTTTAAAAACATTTTATATTAACAAGTTTCTATGGAAAGACATTTTCTTTTAGATGGAAGGAATGAATATTGGTTTGATTGAAAATATTAATCCTAAAAGACCACCTATATTTGATGGGAATGATTATGCATATTGGAGAAATTGTATGAAGACTTTTGTTATTAATACTGGAGTGGAAAACTTTGTTATGCTTACTAGAGATTACAAGATTCCTGATAAGGAAGTCAGAACTTATACTAATCTTTAAAACTCATAATATCAACTAAACTAAAAGGTAAAAAATACATTTTTGTGTTCCATGATTGGGAATATATAGGGTCATATTTCTTATTCTAAAGCTGCAAAATATATTTGGAAGAAATTGGAGGTTACTCATTTTGGTACATCCAAGGTTATAGAAATTAGAAGACCTATGATTAGAGCAGAATATCATGGATTCATATTTCCTTATGGATAACCAGTGTGTAAGGTTTAACAAGGGTTTTTTACTATTGTTAATAGTTTACAATCAAGGGGTGAGAAAGGTTTAGATGATGATGAACTTGTGGACAAGATTATAGATATCATTCTAAATGAGTGGGAATCTAAGAGAACAACTATTGATGAGAATAGGAAAGTATCTCAAAATACTCTTGATGATATTTTTGAACTCTTCTTTAACATGATACAATAATGAAAAGAGATGATGATTTGAATAAGAAGAATAATGGAAATGGAAGTGAATCTTTTTCTACTACTAAATTCAAGACTCCTAAAAGGGTTACAACATCCAAGTCAAAGAAAGTCACTGTTTTATCTAAATTTAGAAAAAGTGAGAATTATGAGAATGAGATAGCTAATATTTCTATAAGGATGAATAAGATAGTTGGAAAGATAGACTTTCAGTTTAGATTTAATAAGAAAGAATTAAAGTACAATAAAGACTCAGAAGTTACTTGTTATGAATGAAAAAGAGCAGGTCATATAAGGAAAGATTTTTCTATGCTTAAGAAAAAGGATAAAAAGGAAAAGAACTCTGAGAGTAATAGAAAGAAGTACTAAAATGATAAAGCTAATAAAGTTTTGAAATCTAATGACACATAGAATAAAAGTGGTGGAGACTCTTCTAATGAAACCTTAGGGTATGAACCATCTGGTTAGAAAAATATTGATTTACTAGCCAGATTACCCATTGAAAATAATTTTCTAATGGCTAACGTACACAATGCATAATCTATAACTAATGTTTCCATAGATTCTAGTTATAAGGATAAAAAATATTATGAATCTTATGATGAAGAATATTTTTCTGATGAAGATAATACATTACCTACTTATGAATAAGTTTCTAGGTTTGCTATGATTCTTGAGAATAAATATTCAAAACTCAAAAAAATGATAAGGAAAATTCTAGAATTTCTATTTGTACTAAAGAAGTATCATATCTTTCTAAAGATCTTGATAAGAAAATTTATGATTTTGAAATTATTTCAAAAAACATTGAGGAAGTTAATTATGAGAAGGATAAACTTTCTAAGGATCTTGAAAAAGTAATTTGTAAGATAAATCTTTTAGAGACTAACTCTAGTGCTAAAACTAATGTTTTTTAGGATAAAAAACTTAGTTATTAAACTAAGGTAAGAAATATTTTCCTTGAGTAAGTGTTTTTAAAACATTACCTTAGGTAAAAAAACTTTGATAATATGTATTCCTAAATTCTTACTCTAAGAAATAATTCTAGATTTGGTTATACTCATTCTAAACTAGTTTTCAGTAATAACTATTTTGTTCCTCAAAGTGCTTCATTCTGAACTAAATGTCAGTGTGGTGGACATTGGTAAAAAAATTTCTTTAAAAAAACTTATTCTTTAGGTTTTCATAAAGCCTATTTTTCTAAGAAGATGTGGATACCTAAAATTTTGATTTCTGAAGTTTTCGGATCCAAGAAAGTTTCGGTTTCAAAAGTCTAACACTCTTAGTTTTCGGAAACTAAATAAAGTACCACCAACAATACATGGTACATGGATAGTGGATGTTCCCGACATATGACTGGTATCAAAAAATTATTTAAAAATATTATCAAGACTAAAGGATGAAAATTAACTTTCAGAGATAATTCTAAGGGAGAAATTATTGGTATAGGTAACATTGTTCTTCTTGGAAAAACTTTTATTTTGAATGTTTTATTTGTTAAGGGTCTTAAGAAAAACCTTATTATCATAAGTCAATTATGTTATGAAGGTTACCTTGTGAATTTTATAAATGACAAGTGCTAATTACACAATTCCATAGAAGAGTTTATCCATTCTACCCATAGGCAAGAGAATGTATACACACTAAACTTAGAAGACCTTAGGAGCCAAGATCTACCTTATCTTAGTGCAATGGAATACCAATATTGGTTATGGAATATAAGGTTAGGACATTTTAACCTTAGGAACCTATGTAAACTCTCTAAGAAAATACTTGTTAAGGATCTATCTTTGTTTAGATTTGATTCTTAAAATGTTTTTAATCCTTTTCAATTTTGAAAGAAACATAAATCAAGTTTTAAATCAGTCGGTGAAGTCTCAACTACTGATGCATTAAAGTTGGTGCATATTGATCTTTTTGGTCCAACACAAACTGGAAGCATTAGAAGAAAATATTATGTAGTTGTCTTAATTGATTATTACACTAGATTTACGTGGGTTTATTTTCTAGCAAAGTAATATGAAGTTTTTTCTTATTTCAAAATCTATAGAGCCCAAGTTAAAAATGAGAAAAACCTTCCATTGATAACTATTAATAGTGATCATGGATGAGAATTTCCGAATTTTTTTTTTGATATTTTTTTTAGTAGAAAATGAATTACTCATAACTTCTCTGCATCGAGAACTCATCAAAAGAATGGTATTGTTGAAAGAAGAAATTGTATTCATCAAGATATAATAAGAACCATGTTGAGTGAATATGCCACTGCTAAACATTTTTGGGATGAAGTTGTAAGTAATACTCGTTATATTGTAAATCAAGTTTTAATTAGACATTTTCATAATAAAACCACTTTTGAGTTATGGAATGGTAGAAAACCTATACTTTCCTACTTAAAGGTATTTGGTTTCAAAGTTTCTATTTTGAATACTAAAGATTTTTCACATAAATTTGCACCCAAATCTGATGAAAGAATTTTCTTAGGCTACTCCACAACTTATAAGGATTATAGAGTTTTTAACAAAAATAATTGTACTGTTGAAGAAATAGTACATGTTAAATTTTATGAAACCGATCCTTTGGTCTTTAAACAACCTCAACCTACATCCTCAGATGTGTTATCAAAAATGGATTATCATCCCCTGATAGAAGATGCTTCTAATAAAGAAAATTTTCATGAAAATTTTTCTAAAGCATTTACCCTAGAATATTTCATACCATATTTTGATGAACAAGTTTTACAAAACCCAAAACAGTTGTTTCTAAAGAATCATCCTAGTGATAGTATCATTGGTGATGTAACTCAGCCTATAAGTACTAGAAGTTCCTTAAGAAATGAAGTAGAACATTAAGCATTCCTTTCTCAATTAGAACCTAAAAGAACTAAAGAAGCTTTAGGTGATGACTATTGGATTAATGCTTTGAAATATGAGCTAAATGAATTTGAAAGAAATAAAGTTTGGACCTTGGTTAAAAGGCCTACGGAAATGTCTCCTATTGGAGTAAAATGGGTATTCAGAAATAAGTGTGATGAAAATGGAATCATTGTAAGAAATAAAGCTAAATTAGTTTCTAAAGGGTATAATAAACAAGAAGGAATAGACTATGATGAAACCTATGCTCCGTTATCTAGACTTGAATCTGTTCGTGTTTTACTTTCCTTCGTAGGATTCTTTAATTTTAAACTTTTTCAAAAGGATGTTAAATGTGATTTCATTAATGGTTATGTTTAAGAGGAAGTTTTTGTTGAACAACCACCTGGTATTGAAGAAACAAAACATCCTGAACATGTTTTCAAACTTACCAAAGCTTTATATGGACTTAAACAAGCCACTAGAGCCAGCTATGATAGACTTATAGGATTTTTGTTACAGAATAATTATGTTAAGGGAAATGATGATCTATCCCTATTTATTAAGAAAGAAAATAAAAATGTATTTATTGTTAAAATTTATGTTGATGACATTATATTTGGTTCAACTCAGCAATCTTTAACTGATTCCTTTTCGAATCTAATGAATTCTGAGTTTGAAATGAGTTTTATGGGTGATTTAACATTTTTCCTAGGTTTTCAGATTTCTCAAAAACCAGAAGGAACTTATATATCTCAACATAATTATATTAAATATCTTCTTAAAAAATTTGGATATGACCACACTAAGTGTATAAGTACTCCCATAAGTACCTCAAATTAACTTGATCTTGATGAAGTTGAGAAACCAATAGATCAAACATCATTTAGGGGTATGATAGGAAGTTTACTATAATTGAACTCTAGTCATCCAGACTTAATATTTTCAGTATGCTTATGTGCAAGATATCAATCCAATCCTAAGGAATCTCATTTAAAGATAGTGAAAATAATTTTTCACTAATTGAAGGGAACCATGGATTTAGGACTCTTTTATACTTCTAGAAATGATTTTGTTTTAAAAGGTTTCTCATATGCAGACTATGGTTGATGTAGAATGGATATAAAAAGTACATCTGAAACCTATCATTTCTTAGGATATTCATTAGTTTCTTGGTCATGAAAAATGAATCACTCAGTAGACCTTTCCACTATTGAAGATGAATATGTAGCAGCTGGAAGTTGTTGTGCTCAAGTGTTGTGGATGCAACACACACTCACAGACTATGGCATGAGTTTTACCAAAAAAAATATTGTGTGGTAATACTAGTGTAATTTCAATAAGAAAAAACCTTGCACATCACATTCATGAAAAACACATAGATATTAGGCATCAATTTTTTAGGGATCACACACACAAAAAAAGATATCATTCTTCAATTTATCGAAACACAAGAGTAACTTGGTGATATTTTCCCAAAATCTTTACCCCACGATAGATTTGAATATATTAAATAAAAGTTAGGAATGATAACCATGATATAATATTCCATATTAACTTCTTGTTGAAACCTATCTTCTTACAGTAAGAATCTCCTTTTCATAGTGGGGGTACATTTTCTTGCTAGTCAAAATTTCCCGAAGTCAAATTTTTTCGTAGTCAAAATTTTTTTTAGTAAAATTTTTCATAGTCAAAAATTTTCGTAATAAAAATTTTCATAATCAAATATTTCTTTAAATTTGTTTTTAAATATTTTCTGAAATCTAAAGTCCTTCATGAAGAATTTTCCTCATTATGGATAATTTCTCCAAGAAATTTGAAAGGTATGTTCCCTTTCCTAAATTTTCTTAATCATCTTTTAACATGTTAGTATTTTCATTTTGTCTTAAATTTTTCGGATTCATGTGTCCTTAAATCTAATTGTTTATCTTAAATACCTCAAAATATTGGAACCTATCAAAATCCTTCTTTGGTTATCATCTCAACCTTCAGATCTGATCAATAATGTTTCAACCATCAGATCAAGTAAGGAAGTTGAACTGTCACCTCAATAACCTATATAAGGACTCCCAAAGGGTTTTCCAACATCAGTCTTCAAGATCTGGCATGCTGAATCCCTGCTGCTCTACTTATGGTTGTTCCGAATATTCAAGGTTTGCATAATTTCGAATTTCTGTAGAAGCCTCTCAGAAAGAAATGTCTTCTATAAAGAAAATCTCTGAGTGACTGATATACATAGAGAGGTTCGTTGATCCCAAATTTTTTGCTATGTATGATTCCATAATTTCAAATAATATTAATCAGAATGGCTGGGAGAGCCTATGTATATCAAAACCTAGGGCATAGGATCCAGTTTATCAGAAGTTGTTAGTCAAGTTCTATGAATCAGTAAGTTTCTTCAATTAAGGAGGGAGAGACAAGTTTTCCTTAAAAAGTTATAGAAATACCTTCTCCCTTTATTACAATATGGATGTCAACCTGATTGGAATTCCCTATGAGGGAGAAGCAGAGTTATGCTCTCACAATTTACCTGATTTAGAAGAATATTTTGACAAGGAGAAAGCTGTAGAGTGTCTTGGCTTGAAGGAATTGAAGACTCTAAAGATTATTCATCTCTTTAAAATTTGTTGGATTCTTCAGTTATGGGTTTAGGGATTCATCATTCTGAGAAAAGGGGAAAACGATACCCTGAATAAAAGTGATATCTATGCATTAACTTTTTTGGTGAATCTCAGGAAAATAAATTTAGTAAAGTATGTTCTGCTGAAAATCAAGAATATCAAGAATGGAACCCTAAAATCTTAGATTATCATGTATCCAACTATTCTTTTGAAGATTATAGTTCTTTTCATTAATTATTTCAAAATTCCTTGTAGTTTAAATCCAAAGAGTTTCAAAGTAATGTTGTTGAGTGATGATACTATAAGGAGAATGAAAGTTCATTTTCCCAATGATTAAAGAGAATTTTATGATTTGTTGGAAACTGATATCCATGCTCTAGAGAAGAAATTATTTGTGGATGAAACCTCCAAGAAGGGTGGAAAAAGGATAAAGGAAAAGGAACCAGAAAAGAAATAAAAAACTCAGGCGGCTAAGGTAACTCAATGCACACCTCCAAAACTAAAGAATCAAAAGGATTATCCTGATGAAGTGGTGGCTAAGTTGAGACAAGACAAGAAAAATAAGAAGGAATGGGAGCCTACTTTTGGCTTGGACCCTGCTAAGGAATAAGCGTTAAAGATAAAGATTGCTGAAGATCTTGAGAAGAAACAGAAAGAAAATAAGCAGAGGAAGAAGTTATAGAAGGCTGAAATTGTTCAATCCCTTCTCAAGGATGTTGAGAAAGAATCTGAAAAAATCCCAGTGCTAAAGTAGTTTTTTCTAGAATCACTTCCTAAGACTCCATGAATAAAGGGGGTGATTCCAGATCTAGAACAAGAAGAAGAAATTGTTCAGGAAGAGGAAGAGGAAATAGAACAAGAAGAAGAATAATGGGATGGAACTGATGATTTCATAAAGCAAGTTGAAGATTAACATGGGAAGGAAAGTCCCTCTATAAAATTATAGATCCATACTTCTCAAGATGAATCCTCAAAACATGCTACTCTAGGGAATGAAGATAAGGGTCAAGAAGAAGTCAATAATCCAATAGATGATAAAAGTATAAATTATGATTTTATTCAGCCAGGAGATCTTATGGTAGATGCTGGGAAAGAAATTGTTTAGGAAGATAAAATTGGTCAATTATCAGATTGTGAGCATGAATCACCTAAAGTAGAAGAAATCATTTAGATAGTTGATAAGGGAAAGCAAGTATTGGTCCCCACACCTAGAAAATCTGTAGTGAAAAATAAATTTCTTGGGAGTTCATCGAAGAGGGAAGCTGAAGAGTTAGAAAACGAACCCTCACCAACCAAACATTCAAATTCAGAATCATCCTCTCTTCGACATGATTTTGTGGTACAATCTTTTAAAAAGTTGGTCGGTACTATTCATTTATTTCCAAGTATAGATTTGAGATGTCAGTTGCTTCAACATTCGTTCAATCGGAAATCAGATTTTGTTTCCATGTTTAGGGATAAGTTTGTAATGATTGAGGAAAATTTCAATGCTTTTCTCATTGGTTTTGAGGCTCATAAAATATCTTGAAAAAAAGATTACAAGTTGTTCTGGGAAGAAAGACGATGACCTGAGATCTTTTGATGAATTTCAAGATAATTTCAAAGATAAATTTGATTCTAAAGATGGAAAGCTTAATTATATTACTAAGATCTTTGAGGAAAAGATGACTCTTGAACAGACAACTTGGAAGCAAGAAGTCAAGGACTTAAATGTCAAGATTAATTTTGTGGCCAAGAATTGGAAGAGGAAAAGGGATCTCATAATCTAATTTGAAGATAATATTGTTAATAAAGAAGAAGTTTTGTAAGCTCAAGTAGAATTTCTTAAGGCTCAGGAAGAAAAAATTAGAGCCTTAGAGAAGAAATGTGAAGATCAGAATTAGTTGCTCAAGCGAATGGAAGAAGATCACAAGGAGCTCATGAAGCTGAAAACTATTGTAAAGAAGTTAGTACCGAAGGAGAAAGAAGAGAAATTTTTCCAAATTCTAATTTTTTTTATTTATTCCTTGTAAAAATTCTTTAAATCATAATGGAATTTTGGTTGTTCTTCATATATTTTTTGGTTACTTAGTACTAATATTTTAAGTACCAATTTTTTATTCCATTCCCTTTATTTCTTTTTAAAAATCACAAACGGGGAAAAAGGAATGATAAATATAATTATAAGTAAAGAAGATATTTCCCTAAGTAAGTGGGAGTTCATCTAAGGGGAGGTTCTTATTAAAGAATATTTCTGTATGCAATAAAATATAAAACCTCATTCATGAAATAAAGAATATGATCCTTAGGGATTCCAAAGCCTAAGGGTAAGTAAGTTGTATTCACTTTGATCCATAAGTAAAAGGGAGATAAGTTTTTTTTACAAGTCCATAACAATTCTAAGTCCTTATATTCTTTTTCATAAGTTTGTTTGTGCCTTCCAGAAAGGGGGAGATTGTTGAGTCAATAAGGTTTCCTTATGACTTTTCCATTCCATTATGTTTTAAAAATCACAAACAGTCTATCTCAAGGAAAATTTTATTTCCCATAAGATTTATCTTATTAAGGAAACTTTTCCTTCCCCAAGGAAATTTTCTCCTTACCTTTTTTTCATTGTTCATGTTATAGTTTCTCTAAATCTAACTCATTTAATTCCTAAGTGAAAAAAATAAGGTTTCACATCTAAAAACTCATAATTCTATAAATCTTTAGATATAGAGTATTTTGTTTTTAGGATCTGAATTCAGCTTCCTAATTCTCTGAAATTCAGACTCTGAATTCTCTGAAATTCAAAGTCCAAATTCTCTGAAATTCAAACTCCAAATTCTCTAAAATTCAGACACCGAATTATCTAAAATCTAGACTCCGAATTCTATGAAATGCATACTCTAAATTATCTAAAATTCAGACTCTGGATTCTTTGAAATTCAGACACCTAATTCTCTTAAATTCACACTCTGAATTCTCCAAAATTCACACTCCAAATTCTATAAAATTCATACATTGAATTTGCTAAAATTCAGACTCCAAATTCTATGAAATTCAGAATCTAAATTCTCTGAAATTCAGACTCCTAATTCTCTAAAATTAGGACTCCAAATTACTCATAATTCAGACTCCAAATTCCTTATAATTTATACTCCAAATTCCTCATAATTCAGACTCCAAATTCCTCATAATTCAGACTCCAAATTCCTTAGAATTCCGACTCTGGTTTCTTTAGAATTCAGACTCTGAATGCAACGGATTTCATACTCTAAATTATTTAGAATCCTGGTTTTGAATCCTTTGAAAAATAGAATCTGAACATCCAAGATTTATAGTCTCCATGTGTTTACTTACTTAGACTCTGAACTTTATTTTTCCTTAGAATACAAAAATTGGATTGGGTTAAGCAACCATATTTTGCTTACCCTTGTTATGGTTATGAAACGATTTCGTACAATCCGTTTCTTACTAACCTTTGTTCAAGTGACATGTGTACAGGTCCCACTAAGATTAAAGGAAAAAATATGGAAGTTGGAGGAGGGAGTCGACCATTAGATAAATTCCTATAAATAAGAGCTCATTTGAACGAGCTCACAAAAACTGAGAACCGATCCATAAATCTAGAGATTACTTCTGGTTGATGTGGTTTCTAGAGAGAGTTAATCTCATACCTGGTGCATACTATACATCTTGTTCATCCTTCATCATAAAACTCCAATTTTTTCTGTGTACAATCGAGGAATTATGAGGATAGGAAGACAGAGGTTCCGACTACATTAAAGTTTGAGGACTTCCATGGATAGGAAGATATAGGTTCCAACTACTTTAAAGTTTGAGGGTTTGCAGGGATAGCAAGGAAAATTCTGATATTCCTATCGAGGGCTTATCCTAGAGTGGGTAGGATAGAATTTCTTGAAAGTATAAATCAAGGGACCTTTATCCAAGGTTGTCTGATACCCTACTCTTTGGGTTAAAATATTTTATACTTGTTAATTCTTTTGTCTCAACTTTATTTTCCATTGTATTTTGATAAAGGAAGAAATTATAACCTTCTTATACTTTCTTGATCTTTTTTATACTCTGATAAGTATGATTATATGCGCTTTAAGGTAGAATATTTTCCTTGTAAACTTATATTAAGTTTCATTTCCAAAACCATATTTCCAAAACCTAGAAATTTTGTAGAACTAAGAGGTTTTTAAATTTACATTATTTAAATTTGTTAAAAATAGTTTTCCTTAAGGTTAAAAACAAAAGTTTTAAACTTACAATTCACCCCCCCCCCCCCCTTGTAATTGATCATCTGCATTCATATTTTGATCCTACATTATATCTTATATGTTTTATATAACTATTTAATTGAAGCCTAAATACATTGAAGTAGAGATATCCATAAAAACACCTAGTCGTGTGATCATTACAACCCAATTGTTTGAATCTTCTCCCATTGTTTTATGTGGGAATATTATTCCATCAAATATTATGATACTTACCTTGGTGGAATTTGATTCTATATTATGGATGGATCGGATATCATTATATAGAGAATACATCAACTATTAGGAAATGAAAATATCTTTTTAAATTCCAAACCATCCCATGATCCTCTACAAATGCTAAGAAGGTCATGGATCTCCTTTCAAAAATACATAAATTGTGTGGGTGTTAAATACATGTGAATAAGTGTACCTCACTCAAATGGTTGGTTCAAATGAAGGTATCAACCTAGAAGAGATTCCTATTGTTCGGTAATATAGTGATGTATTTTCCAAAGAGTTACCTGGACTTATTTCTAATCATGAAGTAGATTAATCAATTAAACTCATACATGGAGATACTCCTATCTCAAAATTCCACTACCAGATGGCCTTGAAAAAACTAGAAGAGTTAAAGAAGAATCTATAAGAACACTTAAAAAAGGGTTCATATTCCATAGTTCATCACCTTGGGGTATACCAATTATCTTTTTCAAGAAGAAGGATGGATAAATGCTGCTATGTATCAGTTATTGGGAACTCAACAAGATCACCAAAAGGTACAAATACCCTCTTCTAAGGATTGAGGACTTGTTTGATCAACTACGAGGAGCTCAATAATTATAAAATGTGGATCTTTGTTCAGGATATCATCAACTAAAGGTGAATAAGGAATATATTTATTTGATTGCCTTTTGTATAAGGTATGGGTACTATGAGTATCTAGTGATTCCCTTCAGACATACTAATTCCCATGACATCTTCATGGATTTGATGAATTGAGTATTTAGACACTACCTTGAAAATTTTTTGGTATTGTTCATCGATGATATTATCATCTACTCCAAGATAATGTAATAACATGAAGACCATATAAGGATTGGGTATGTGACATTAATGATGGATAAATTGTACGCCAAGTTCATCAAGTGTAACTTTTGGAAGTTGAAAGTCACATTCTTGAGACACATGATCATAAGTGAGGGAATTTATGTGGACCCTTCAAAAAAAGGAAATTGAGGAATGGCCCAGACCCACTAGTGTCACAAAAAATCCATAGTTTTATTGTCTTAGTAGGGTACTACCATTGTTTTGTGAGAAATTTCTCATGATTTTCATTTCCTACTAACTAAGTTGACAAATAAATGGGTAATGTATTTTTGGACTGATGAATATGAGGAAAGCTTCTAGGAGCTGACAAAGAGGCTCATCACTACACATGTACTCACATTACCTATAAGTGTATACTGTTTTGTGATATATAGTGATGCATCAATGAAAGGCTTGGGTTTTTTACTCCTAAATAATGATAAAGTGATATTCTACACCTCAAAACAGTTGAAGATCCATGAGAAGAACTACCCAACTCACGATCTGGAGCTAACAGTTCTGATTTTTCGCTTCAAAATATAATAGCATTATCTATATGCTGAGAAGTGTAACCTATATACCGGTCACAAGAGCACAGAGTATATATTCACATAGAAGGAAGACAACATGCATCAAAGGATATGGTTAAAGCTAATCAAGGACTACGATTTATCTATTCACTGTCATCTTGGGAAGGCAAACAAGGTAGCTAATGATCTTAGCAGAAACGAACCTACTACTCTATCCATGATGTGGATTGAGAAAGAACCTATCATCATGGATATACAAAGGATGGATTTTGAAATCATAATTACACGGAATACATCCTACCATTCCCAAATCATTGCCCAACCATCTATCTAAGATAAGATTGAATAGGCTCAATGGGATGATCTGAAGTTACAAAAAAAGGATGAATGTAGTAAAGGGAAGATACAAGAGTTCTATATCAATGATAATGGTGTGATTCAGTTTGGAAAGTGGTTTTGTGTGCCTTCATCACTAGATATAAAGAAGGATTTATTGGATAATTGACATAGCTCAACTTTCTCTATCCATCTTGGAAGTACCAATATGTACTATGACCTTAGAGAACACTTTTGGTGGGACAACACGAAGAAGGAGATTATAATGTATATCTCAAGTTTCTTAATATTTTAGAATGTTTAAGAAGAGAAAAATAAGTCCAATTGAATTATGAAACCACTACCTATACCCACATGTAAATGGAATAATTTCACCATGGACCTCTTCACTGGTCTCTCAAATAAATCCAAAGGAAAAAATGTGATATGGGTTGGGGTGGATAGACTTAGCAAGACTTTCCACCTTATTGCTATTATGGAAGAAATATCTCTTAAAATATTTTATACGATATATGTGATGTAAGTGGTGAGGCAGTATGGGGTTACACTTTCGATCATCTCTGATCATGATCCAAGGTTCACATCGAAAGTCTAGAGAAGTCTTCTACATGCTTTCAGTACTAAATTGAATTTTTGTATGACCTATCACCCCAAAACGGATGACCAATCTAAAAGGACTATTCAGATGCATGAAGACGTGATAATAACCTAATAAATGGATTTAAAATGTGTATGGTATCATCATCTCCCATTAGTTTAGTACTCATGAAACAATAGCTTCCACTCGAGTATTGAGATGGCTCCATATGAAGCATTGTATGAAAAGCAATGTAGAACACCAACCTATTGGGATGAAGTTCAAGAACGAAAGCTACTTAAACCTGATCTTTTAAAATAATTGATAGATAAGGTTCAATCCATCCAATAACTCATAAAATCTACTTAGAGTCGGAAAAAATAGCTTTGCTAACAACTGTAAAAGGGACATGGAGTTCGATTTTGGTGATAAATTTGTCCTTCAAATATCACCATGGAAAATATTCATACAGTTTAGAAAGAAAAAGAGGTTTAGACCAAGGTATAATGGAACCATTGAGATCCTTTATTGCATAGGAGCAGTGGCCTATCAGCTTTCACTTCCACCAATTATGGATCAATTTCATGACATGATCCATGTATCTCCTATAAAGAGGTATATACTAGATCCATCACATATACTAAACTCAGAGGTGGTACAGCTGGAAGATGATCTCTCTTATATGGATTAACCGATAAGGATTTCGGACCAAAAAGATAAGGTTCTACGCAATAATAAAACCCACCTTGTCAAAGTGTTGTGGAGGAACCATAAGTATGAAAAGGCGACTTGGGAACTGGATGAAGCGATGAAGGAGAAATACCCTCTCTCTTTTATGTAAAATGGAATTTTGAGGGAGAAATTTCAAAAGGGGGGATATAATGACACAATCTTTTATCAATTTACCTTATTATAATTATGTTATATTGTATAAAACACATACATAGCATATAGATCCAAATAAAAACTTTATTATCATAAATTAATAACAAAATAAGTGATATTTATAGAAATTAAGGAACCTATAATAATAGAATTGTAACTTATCCCTTGGAAAAGTGACCTGACCATTAAGGATAGTAATCCGACCAATAAAATATTAACCTCACCTATGAAAGTATAAATAAAATTTACCCATCTTATAAATGATAATATTTTATAATTATAACATAGTATAAAAAAATAAATGTTTTAAAAATGATAAATTAAGTGTTGGTATTTTTGTAAATCAAATTTGTTTATTTACAATTTTATAGTTAATATAATGATTTAAAAGAAAAATTATTTACATAAAATAGATTTATAAATTAATATTTTTTTCCTATGATTTTATGATAATTTAATGAGACCTTAATTATGTTTTCAATGTGTCAAAAAATTAGTTATAATTTTAAAATTAATATTTTTCATATAATGATTATTTTAATTAAAATTAAATATATAATATGTATAAAATTATTTTTATAAAATGGAGGTCATTTTTGAATTCTAAACATCAAAAAACTATTCGAGGGATTTTTTGGAATTTTTCTGAAATAATTGAATTTTTTAGAATAGTGAAATACGTTAATTTGTGATATTTAACAAATACATGAATTATTCCGTCATAGATGATGTATAGATGATGTAAGATCATAATATGTAAATATCAATCATTATTTAAAATATTTAGTAACAAGGTTAAAACTATTGATAGTCTTGATCCAAACTAACAAAATAAGGAATGTAATAATAAAAAATTATCCCCCCATATTCTCCTATAAATACCACCCCTCATCACCTCTTCTCCTCACACCATACAAGATTTGAGGATTTTCTAAATCATTCCCAATAAACTTTCCAATCCTCTATCAGATTTCTAGGAACCTTTTTTTCTCAAAAAAAGACCAAATCCAATTAACCAAGTCCAGTTATCAAGGAGAATAATTTCAAGAGGTAAAATCTTCTTCTATTTTATTTTGATTTCTTTTCAATTTATGTTATTTTTTATTATCTCATCAAATACCCTTATCTAAGTAGCATGATAACACCATTATCTTATATATACTATAATTTTTTTACATTAATTTGATAATCAGTCATCATACAAATTCTCCTCTCCCTTTAATTCTAAAAAATAAAACATCATTCGTGAGGTGTTGATTTATCACCTTTGAGGTTGAAAAGTTTTCATTTTCCTTTATTGCCTTCGAGGATAGTCATAAAACAATTATAATGGTTTAAAAAGATTTTAAAATGTATGTTATAACCTTTTTTATGTCTTGGAAATAAAATATATATATAATAATAAATAATAAAACAAAACTACTTAATGATGATCAAAAAATAGCCATATTAATCTATATGATTATCATTGAAATTTTATCTAATGAATAATCCTCATATCTAAAAAACATATACGACCATTTAAACATCAATAATTTCATTAATAAAGTATAAATTTAATTTTCAAAAAAATATTTTCATTTTATATTATCTTCTAAACATATATACAAGTGAACTGATCATGAAAACCAAGAAAAAGAACAGTCCTAAAGAACGAAATTGAACTCTATAACTCATTAAAATTGAAGTCAATGAACTTGGTAAAATTATAACGAATAAATTAAATTTAAAAGAGGTTCTGCATTTAGTAATTAATGAATCTAATTTTATTATCTAGGATATTTGTTCAAGCAAATTTCAGATAGGGCCAACATTGGGATGATAAATCCCAAAAAATGTATTTGGAAGAGAAGGAGAAGATTATGCAACCCAGGAGGCAGTTGCATGCAATATTCAAGGGATGCATGCAAAATTCCCTCTGGCATGAAAAATCTTGCGCTCCCAATGCATCACCACTGGTAGGATTCCACGAAAACCCCTCTGAAACCGCCAAAGGCAATGGAGGGAAAGGGATCAGGGGTTCACGCAATAGTCCTCTCGGTGCGAAAAAGCTTGTGTGCCCAATGCGACGTCGAAGGGGCCCTTGCGCATTGACGCACTCCAGAATCAGGTAAGGCCCGAATGTGAAGGAACTCAGTGACGTGAAAAATCTTGCACTCCCAAAGCGACATTAAAGGGGATTTTTGTGCCCCATGTAATTCTAAAGGAAAGATTCTGTGGTGACCCCCCCCCCCCCCCACAAAAAAACCTCCAAAGGGGCCAGTGCACAAAAATACGGAAGGTGTGGAAACTATCCTCTGGTGCGCAAACTCTTGCATGCCTAATGTAACTTCAAGCATGAATTTGTACGCAGTGCCCCTTGCGTGTAGCTTTTATGGACTTTGGCTATAAAACAAAGTGTCCCCCACCCTTTTGGGATGGTGAGAGAAGACGAAGTGATGCACTGCTGCGCAAAAGACATCTCTTCCACGACCACTCGAAAAACACTATGACCTCAAGGTATTGAATCTTGCACAACAGATCCCTTAAAGGGACTCCTTCAGGTGGGCCCTCTTGGACATGATCCTTGTCCATTTCCTTTTTCCCCAAGTCATTTGTGTGCAAATGATCTTTTTTGCACAAAATTTCCCCATGCATCGGACCGCTTTTGCGCACAACTGTTCCATCCTGCGCGCATTATCTCATTTGGTGCGCACCCTTACAGCTTGAGTGTGCACCTTCCATCTTACGCGCAGCCACTAATCTTTCATGCCACCCTCCTTGTGTGATCTATGTGTTTCCCTTACCTTAAGGCACCATGTCAAAGCCCCTCTTATGTGCAACACATCGGTGTCTCATTCCCTTTTCCCATGCGACCCTCCAGATTTTCACGAAGTAATTTCAAGATCCCTTGGGTGGTGATCCCCATTGGGTTGCTTTTCCTCATGCTTCTTCACATAGGAATGCTAATGGCTATTTATTCTTCACATAGTCACGCTAACGTGGGCCCCTCAATGGATCACTCCACAACACCCCCTAACTATGGAATTGATGATGCCTTCCCTTCCCTAAGGGTGGGTGGGTATCAGTCATGTAAGTCCTAGGGGTGTGGAGTTAACCCACCTCGTTAGTGGTGCAGGATGTTAAAATTCCAAGCACCATCTTCCTCAGCACGTGACGTTAAAATGTGACCCCTCCACATACATCAGACGCGGGGTGCCCTATCTCAGACATACTCTATGCCCACTGGTCTCCACGGGAGTGAGATCTTCCTCAAATGGAATGAGATCCTCTTTACTGGATCGACATCTGTCTATGGGGAAAGGTAAACCTCCAAATTGCAATCCCCTATCCTCTCTTGTGGGAGGCATTATCCCAGCTCCTTCTATCTTCTTCCTGGCCAAATACTAGAGAGGGTGGATGGGCACTAGATCCCTCCTCTCTTCCATGCCAAATCTCTCTCCCTTTGGGATTTTTCGCCACCGGGCCTCCGTCCTGGAGTAAGTCCTGATATCCACCTCTTTGAGCTACGAACCAAGAATAAGCCCAAATTTCCTTTTTGGGCCACTAACCACGTGTAAGCCCTACACTACTTCCCACGAATGAACCTTTCGTGATGTCATTGTCATGTATTTTCTTCCTCTTGTTTCTCACACCGAACAAGACTCACGTGGTCTTAGAGGAAGCATTGACCATGATATCCTCTCTCGGATTCCCTAGACTCTAAGCACCAACACATCACGAACTATGTAGACTTTAATCCTTTCCAAGGCAAGGTACGTAGGAAGCCTCCCTGAGGTTCATTCCCAACAACCATTGGTCCTGACCCCCCCCCCCCCCCCTTCACGTTGGTTCACCAATATCCAAACTATGTGGACTTTGATCCTTTCCAAGGAAAGGTACATAAGAAGACCCCCCAAGGTTCAATCCCAACAACAATTGGTCTCAACTCCCTTTATATCAGTTCAAAAACACCCCTTCTGAACTACGTGGATTTTGATCCCTGCCAAGGCAAGGTACGTAGGAAGCCTCCCTAAGGTTCAAGCCCAACAACCATTTGTCCCATCCATCTTCACATATGTTCACAAAATCCTCCCGAACTATGTGGAATTTGATCCTTTCAAAGGCAAGGTGTGTAGGGAGCATCCTTGAGGTTCAATCCCAACAACCTTTGGTCCTGACCATCTTCACGTCGATCCACCAAATCCTCCCGAACTATGTAGGCTTTGATCCTTTCCAATGTAAGGTACGTAGGAAGCCTACTAGTGGTTCAGGCCCATCACCCATAGGTCCTGACCAGTTCATGTCATCTTACCCTTGTCCTCAATGACATTAAATTGTACGCCCCTTTTGTCTCGTATGAAACTAAATTTTCACCTATCCAGTGGTAATCCAATGTGATCACTTATCCAGCGCTAAGCCGTTGTGATCACTTATCCAGCGGTAAGATGTTGTGAACCTCACATAGTGGTAAGCCATTATGATCCCTTATCCAGCGGTAAGCTGTTGTGAACCTCATTCACGTGTAGTCTGTTGTGATCCCCATTCAGTGGTAAGCCATTGTCAACCCCAACCCAGCAGTAATCCATTGTCGTCCCTTCCATTGGGACCCATATCTCTGGTCTATCCCAGTGGCGTCAGATCAACCTTAGGCTGCTAACCACGCATAGGCCCCATTATATCATCGGGTGTCTGTCCTCTACACACACCCTAATCCTATACTCCATTCTAAACTATGTGTACTTTGATTCTCGGCCACGGGGATATGTAGGAAGTCTCTTTGAGCTCAATCCCAACATCATCATCACCCTCGAGTTGACTCCATATCATTCTCCTTCAACTTCACTTAACCATCCATTATCCAACATGATTCTTACCTGGGCTGCAACATTCCAGTGAGATCATTTCAATTCACCTCTTCACTACTCTTAGCTGCACTCGGGTAACTAATCACGCATTAGCCCTAGCATCAGTGTTCCCCCCATGGGTTCCACCCATCTGATCCACTCTAGTCAGTGTTCTGATCAATCTGATTTGTCTCCTATAGACGTTAAACATGAGGCATAACCTATGTTAAACATGGGAATATGAGGAAAAACTCAGAGACAATCCTGTGGCATATAATTCCCCACATTCTATGTGGGATTCCTCGGGCTTCCATGCCCTTGAGAAGCCCTATAATACAATAAAGAAACCCATACGTTCCAATGTCTAGACATGTCAGCGATGTTCAACGTGACTACTCCCCCAACCGAAGTTTACTTCCCTGGTCAGGCCCCTAGGAATGTCCTGATAGAAGTAGTTTAATTAACCGGAATCCATGAAGAAATGGAACTGTGAAGAGTTTAATGAACAATGTCTTAATATATAAGGTAGACTTAGACTAGTTGACAATTTCTGAGGAGGAATCCACAGAAGGAAGAACCAAAATCTCATCATCCCAGTTCAATCAAGGAGCAAGTGTCCCTGAATAAGCGACATATGTCACCCGCCTTTGGAAAGTGGGAATGTGGGGAAATTGTTAGCACGTCCTCGTCCTTCTCAAACAGACAGATGTGAGAGCCACAGAAAAATCATCGGAAACATAAATGGTGAACACGACGTGAAGTTCTTCTCCTCAATGTGGAGATTAGTAGAGTTCGAGACATTAGTGGATTAGCATGTCACCAGATCTAGTAATCCAATGCTAGGTCCTGCCAAGTAAATACCAGGCCTGGCATGAAACTCACCTGATGTTCGGGTAGTTGAAATGTAGGACATCTCGATCTGTGACATTGTTAGCATGGATCCTTCATACCATCCATGGAAGAAGGAATGATGTTGGGGCACTGGCTGTTGATTTTCATTTTACAGCACTAATGGATTGATCTCCCTGCCTTTTTGGACCCAAGCTACCACAACAAGAAACTAATCGCTGCCCTTCCACCGACGCTGGGGTAGGGGCAGTGCTAATGTAGCAATCCCACATGGATCCACAACTTCTACAATATCTTCCACACCCATAGTTGTTGGGATCACACGCCCCATCTCCCCTTCTGAATTTGTTCAATGAAGGGTGATAAACAACCTCATCTACCAATACAAGGAGGTGGGGATTATCCCAACTCATGATATGGACCACCATGATTTATAGGAATTTGTGCCTTGTTGCCACCGCCACCCCCAAGGGCTATGAAAGAATCCATTTCTCCACACTCCAACGTACAATAATTTCAAGAGCCTCTCCCTGTAATTCCTTGATGACTCCCCCCCCTACACCGATGAGGTAGGGGATGTCTAGGCCAACCCGATTGGGATCCCATTTCAGCATCTCCTAAGGAGGAATCCCACTAGGTTGTGCCAGTGCCACCACCACCTAGTCCCATGAGTCTAGGAGTAGGTAATCCATGTGCCTGCACCGTTGACCCCAGCCCAGATGACCCAACGCCTGTGTTGGGCACTGGCTGAGGAGGATTCCTTCCAAGGGGCGTCAATGTCAACAACTACTGTGGCTCGCGATACCACCAACATATATCATCAGACCCATGTGTATGCTGAGTAGGGGAACGTATATACCCAACCTAAATCAATGCCCCAATATCCCCATGGGTAGGCTGGGTCGATGCTCTTGGTCATTGGCGCAGGTAGTGGTCGCCACAGACTGACCCGCAGCAACGAAACCTGGTCCATAGGTCCTCCCCATAATGCCACCATTGAGGATGTGGTTCATCCTCCCTTTCAATATTGGCATGGAGGTATACCCCATTCCACCTTCAATCCTAATGAGGGTCCCCCCTATGGCAGCGACACTCAGTACGGAATCCTCTCACACGCTGATTAAATCGGGTATGGATTTGTTCCTCCTGCCGTAGGCTTCCAGTGTGGGGATGTTACACATCCAGTTGATCTCCATGGTGGAGGACCTCCCCATATCCTTACATCAGCTTCTAAAGGTCATCCTCACCTCAATAATTAGAGGAGTGAAGGTTATCTTCACTTCACCAGCACCAAACATGGAGGTACTACCCATGTTTGGCTTGACCAGTACGAGGACCCTCCTTGCGCTAATGCTGCCAGGGGAAACAAGAATACAGGTCCTACTCGTCCTCCTATAAGCTCTAATGGAGGTCCTAACTACTCCATCACTTTCTAGGGATATTCCCTATACACATCCTTTAGTGGAAACGGAGGTCCTCCCCATGTTCTTTTTGATATCGATTCAGGTGCTCCTCGCATCCCAGGTCACTCAGGCGGAAATCCTCTCCACCCCAGCACCAATACAGTCGAAGGTCCTCCTCATTCTAGAAATCTACCTTGTCCCGAAGAACCATACCAGGGTAGGAGGGTGGGTTGTCACCACCATAAAAAAAATATAGATAACATTCAGACTGAGATTAATCCAGTATGCTTCTCAGATTCTGAGGTGGAATACTAATCAGCGATGGAACCCTCACCTATATCCCTCGTGTCAAGGACTGAGGTAGGAACAAGGCGCATCAGCCACATACTTCCAGAATGTGAGGTTCATCAGATTCCTACCTCCCTCCATACTTACATCAAGTAGGATGAAAATATGGTGTTTCCCTAAGTTCCGGCCACACAATCGTCACTATCATCACCAGAAGCACTCTCTACCTCGACCAGAGATCACGAGTAGTTATTCTAGGGACCAATGGTGGATGATAAGTAGTGGGGTCCCTTTCCATTATCTATAGTCCCTATGCCAGAAATTGTGGTCGTCATCCATTCTTATTGCGATGTGATATCTAAGTCAATACACTCTTCGGAGGATAGCCCTGTATGTGGTGGTTTGTCAGCTCGCTTTCCGTATTCTCTACCCGCCAGCCTGCAATCTTAGTGGTCTTCTTTAGTACCTCTACTAGTTCCCCAGCCACCTTTGGTTGATGAGTGGGGAAATGAAGGTCCATACCCAAAATCTGGACCAAGGAGCTTGTGGGATATTCACATAGCAGACCATGACTTAGAGATGTTTTGGCCAGTTTCTGTGCCAAATTTCAGGTCACCATAAGAACTAACCTAGGAGGAGGTTGGATTCTTTTTCCAGACTCTCTGGGTGCCTCATTTCTATCTTCATCTTCAACAAGTGGCTTACCCCAAGTGTCAGGTGCACTTTGATGATATTGTCCAACAATGTCGTTTGGTTGATTTCGTCACACTCCTCATGGCCCAGTACCCTGAGTCACCAAGTCACCATAAGACCCTCCAACAATAATGAATCCAGAGCATTAAACTACTCCGTAGGATAATCAAGGTGGCTTCTCCCCACATAAAAATTCGTGGTTGAGGGTAGTGTGTGGCCCTCCATTTCAGTTCCATCCGGCGCCATCCGGATTTTCCAGGAGACATAGAAGATATGGCTCCAAGCAGGGTCGTAGTTAACATGGATGACCTACCAGGGTGAGAATGAGCTAGAGATTCTTGGAGAGTACCTCCCCTGCCAAGAGAGTTTCACACCTCTTGGATCTGTTGGGAAAGATTACTCATCAATAGAGGAATCTACTGGGTCTTCCCATGCCCACCGAGGAATTGGTCATCATCCAAAACCCCATCAAGGGTAAGGAGCACCTTGGAGCATTCAAACCCTCTGACCCATCTAGCTCAGTGCAGAACGTGAAAGATGATCCTGAAAAATCCATGTTTCATCAACAACTATCCGAACATTAGAAGATGGTCAGCGATCTCCTTTCTGAATGTGTTGTGGAGCGATGTCCAAACTACAGTGATCCTTGGCTAGGGCATCAGGGGAAGGAACAAATTCCCCTCGGTGGATTGGCTCTAGGTGGCCCTGATCAAACTACCCACATAGACAGATTTGAGACTAGATATTACGGCAAGGGGCATGGTATGTGTCGCCAAATCCACCCGAGCAGCAAGACAATCTCTGGGACCTAGCTCAGGTTTCCCTAGCTGCTCCGCAGGTCATCCCGCCAGCCGCTCCACGAGTCGTTGGGCCTTCTTATCATGTTTAAGAACCTTCCAATGCACTAGTGGTCAGGGATCCCCTTCAAGACAGGAACCCATGCCCAGATAATCCAATGGGGGCACTCATTGCCCATCTTGAGATGTTGGAGACACGACAGGTGGTAATCACGCCTGATGGAAAGCCTTATCCAGCATGGGTGGATGATATTCCAGCACCCATAGGTTTTGTAAATCCCACCATTTCCCCCTTCAATGGGTTAGGGGACCCTCCGCAGCACCTGGGCCACTTTATCTAAAGGTGTGGGACCATGATGGGAACTCCAACATGGTAGGAGGCCGCCAAACTCCGATTCTTCGTACAGACATTTGAGGGGATGACATTCGTCTGGTATAGCTAGCTCCCCATCAGATCAGTAGTTGCCATGGAAGACCTCTGTAGGAAATTTCTCTACCAGTTCGGTTCCACCAATCAGAATATGAGTATCATGGACCTCTTCAAGTGCAATAAATTTCCTTATGATCATGTTGCAAACATCTTCTCTCAGTGGAAAGGGCTCACATACTCCCTTGACATGCCATTTACTTAGGAGAAACTACTGATGATTCAGGTAGGGAATGTTAAGATATAACTATTCCCCTCTCTAATCACCCAGAACTACCCTGGTGGATTCCAAGACTTCTCTGATAAGGCCCAACACCTAGAATAACCCTTGCAATAGGCCAGCTAGGCACATTTGTTGTCTCCTGCAATCCCCACGGGAAGGGTCGCCAGGGCCGAGCCCGCTGCAATGGCTCAAATAGAGGCCCCTAGGAAACTTGATTTTTAACCAGTGGAGCCGCCTCCACAGCCTTGCAGAGGCCCTCCACCTCAGGAATAGCCTCTGGACCAACAATTCCCACCTTAGAATCGGCAGGTTCCCCCGCACAATCTGTCGCGGTCGCCTAGGCGAGATGACTAGGCTCCACCCCCTCAGCAGTCTCCTCCAGCCCCTCATCAGGGTCAGGCTCCCTTCTCAGACAAGAGGATCTGAACCTACTCATTCGACAAGGATCAAGTCCCCAGTTATTTTTGAAGTGCCTTGGAGCAGTGGATTATACGTTTGCCTAAATGCAGGAGGCCAGAAGAGGAAAACCTCATTGATCGCCCTAATTACTGCCCCTATCACCAGATCCTAGGGAACACCCTCAAACAGTGCTATGTGTTTAAAGACTAGATTAAAGACTATGTGGATAACAACATAGTCCGGTTAGGACCAGCTCCGACATAGGTGGCATGTGTCTTCATGAGGCCATACAGTATTAGTGACAGTGAAGGTGAGTGGCATCAGGTTTCTAACCGCGTGACCCAGAAGTATGACGACTGGATGGCTCGTAAAACAGTCACTCATGCCCATGGCATTATCTGTGCACTCCTAAATCAAACAGAGCCTTCATAAGACACAACTAGTATTTTTAAATCATTGTCTCAGTCGTTCTCTTCTTAAAAGATCAAACATCAGTGGCGTAATAGAAAACAAAGTCCCCCACCAATGTCATCGTCATCCCTTACTCTTGGTGATTTCATGCCTTTGAAGATGGTGATTCCTCCCAGAATCTCTCCAGTGGTGGATGACTCTTCAAGTGGTGGTCAGGGGTATGCCTTAGTTAATATCAAAGAGCTAAGACACCTCTATACATTTCCTGATAATGAGGAGAACCATGCGGATCATCCCAATGTCCTTAGTTGTCGTCAGCGTTGACGAAGCCACGACAATATGGTTCATCGGAGTGATTTGGTTATTATTTCCAGCCACATTGTTCATGCTACATAAACTAGGCAGTAGGCCCAGTGTATAGCTCAGCATAGGCGGCCTTCTCATCTGGTGTCATCAGGTCCGCCTTCACTATCATTCGTGTTGTTAGATCAGGAAGCGCCACCTCAACCACGTCATGACCAGCCATGATTTTCTATGGACTATTCTCAGTCATCTGAACCACATCTAGTAGTCACTTTCCAGGCTTCGACTACTGAGCAGTGGGATATTCCTAGCACCAGTCAGTCATCGGTCCAGTCGGTAGGGACCACCATACCTCCTATCATAGAGCGACCTTCTGTAAGAAGAAGTTCACGTCTGGCATAGAAGTATGATGTTCTCAAGAATATTTCTAGAATTCTAGAAAAGCTCTATATCCTTGAGGACCATCACCTATTATCAGATATTTTTGAAGCCCTTACCAAGGCTTTATAAATCTCCCTTTAGTTCGAGATGGAGGTAGCAGCCGTAGAAGCCTTCCATGCTGAGGTGGTCAAGTTTGCTGAATTCCAAGCCCTCATCTCATTATCTAGAGAAGGTGAAGGCTCCCCAATACAAGGACACATTCTCCCATTGTACATCACCGGACAGTTTAATGGAAAGGAGGTTTGTTACTATCTTGTCGAAACAGGCTCCGAGATCAACCTAATCCCAACTTAGACACTATGAAAACTAGGGTTGTTTGAGGATGATTTGAGCCCCTCTGACCTAAGAATCCAAGGTTATGATAGGACAGAATAAACACTGGTTGGAAAGATCCACTTGAAGACCCAGTTTAGTGGCCTAGTTTCCGGCACCAAGTTTATGGTTGTCTACCAGGACACCGCCTACAATGTGTGTTATGGGTAGGCCATGGATCCACCTACATGCAACGGTTCCTTCATCGTATCACCAGTGCCTCTTGTACTCCCTTAATAGTCAAGAGGGAATAATTCAAGGTGATGTATCTCCCTTTTCCTCTAGTGAAGCCTACTATCTAGATGCCAACTATTACAAGAGAAAAGACAAGCATATTTAGGCTAATATGGTTGAGCATGCCACAGATGCGACCGACCCGTGGATAGATCTAGATCATGCCTATATCTTTCAAATCCACTGATTGGAGGCTACAACCCCGGACATGGTAAAATGCATTGTTATTTCTGGAATGATGGGGGAACACATTCCCAAGTCTAAGTGACGCCAGAATATTACCTCATACTCTTACACAAATCAGGCTCAGGTGATCTGGGAGCCTCATACTCCCATAAGTTATCGGGATGTCCACCCCATGGCAATGAAAATACATCATACTTTCTTTTTTAGATGGGTTGGAATTAACCAGCTCAAGCTGACACACCACTATTTCTTCGATATCATCAAGTGTGTACCCTTGGGCTGAAGACCAGATAGGATCGGATCAACAGCCTTCATCACTATGGTTTTGGCAGCACATGAGTTCGCCGATGTAGTGTCCACTACCGCTCAGGCAGGTACTAACATCCCATCAGGATCTTTAGAGTCAGATAAAACTCATCCCATGGAGGATCCCTCCTCCATAAGTGAAGAAGAGGATTTAAAGGATGCTCCCCCTCATTTGAAGATGGAATCTCTGCCACGGTTGATGAATTGGTGAGGTGAACCTCGTCAGTGAGGCAGACCCGAAACCCACATTGATCAGTGCCTCCATGCCCCTCGAGGAGAAACAACAGTACATAGACTTACTTAAACAACACCATGATGAATTGTTTTATAGCTATGATGAGATTCCAGGACTAGATCTTCAAGTATTCTTCCACCACCTCGGTCTCCCCGCGAATCACCATGGGTTCAAGTAGCCTCCTAGAAAGATGCACCCTTCTCACAGGGCCATGGTTGAGGCAGAATTTGATAAGATCATAAAATAAAATTTCTTAAGTAGGTCCAGTACACCAAATGGATAGCCAACATTGTTCCATTCAGGAAGAATAATGTAAAGATCATATTATGCATCGAATTTTGGGATCTCAACCATCACTATCTGAAGGATGACTTTCCACTTCCTTTGATGGAATTTTTGATCGACGCTATAGCTAGGTTCAAAACCCTATCCTTCATGGATGGGTACTCTAGGTATAACCAGATCTGAATAGACCCCGAGAATGAGGACTATACAGACTTTAGGGCACCACAAGGTAATTTCTATTACCAAGTCATACCCTTCGGTTTAAAGAATGTTGGTGCCACCTATCAGCGGGTTATGCATCCCATATTTAAGAAAATACACGGAATGCTGGTGGAATGCTACGTGGATGATCTGGTGGTCAAATATCTCTAGCATCAAGTCCATCTCAAAGACCTTGAGAAAGTATTTTTCTTCCTCTATGCTCGCAACCTGAAGATGAATCCATTGAAGTGCACCTTCGGGGTCACCTCGGGAACGATTTTCGGCATCATTGTCATATACAGGGGCATCAAGATCAACCTAGAGAAGCTCAAGGCCATCATCAAGATGTCTCCCCTGAGAAAACTTCTAGATATTCGAAGTTTCCAAGGCCACTTGGCCTACATACGCCAATTCATCGCGAATCTGGCCAGAAAGTGTAAGACCTTTTCTCAACTCATAATGTAAGACGTTGTCTACGAGTGGGATGAAGAATGTCAAACTACTTTCGAGGAAATAAAGTAGTACCTGCTCAATCCTCTGGTTTTAATGCCACTCTTTTCTGGAAAGCCGATGGTCCTTTACGTGACCTCCCTATAATGGTGTCTCGATGCCCTTCTAGCCCAAAAGAACAATGAGGGAATTGAGAATTGTCTCTACTGTCTCAGTCGAATTCTCCTTGATACGGATACCAGATACTCCCCTATCGAGAAGATCTGTCTTGTTCTAGTATTCGCAGAACAGAAATTGTAACATTACTTGCAGCACCATGAAGTAAAGCTAGTGTCTCGACTGGATCCTTAGAAGTACATCTTGAACCGCCCCATGATGACAAGACGTCTAGCTCAGTGGGTAGTAATCCTTCAGAAGTTCGACAACATGTTTTTTCATCCGAAGGATATTAAGGGGAAAGTGTTTGTAGGCATCCTTTCTTCACATCCAGTTCTTTCAGACCAGTCCCTAGATCTCGATTTCCCCAATGAAGTGATTCTCTCAGTAGACCAAGCCATGCCTTAATGGAAAATTCACTTCGTTGATGCTTCCCGGAGCCCCACCAGCAGATGGCTTAATGACCCCATTCTTAACAGAGTAGGTTTGGGTGTCGTCTTCCTTACCCCAGCACAATCCATTCTACCGTATTCATTCCTGTCGTTAGAAGGCTGAACCAACAATGAGGTGGAGTATTAGGCTCTCATTACTGGCCCCGAGATGGCCATCGAGATTGATGTTCCCCATTTTCATGTGAACGGGGACTCCAAACTGGTCATCAATTAGATCAACGATGACTCTATCATCAGAAATCTAGAACTCATGCTGTTGTTTGCATGCACCCTTTAGCTAATAACCCAGTTCCCATCTCATCCATAAGTTACTCATGTCCCCCGATCTTAGAACGATCAAGCTAACTCCTTATCCTACCTAGCTGCATCACTTGCGGAGCCTGAATAGGATGATCTTATTATCCCCACGGAACACCAGAGAGTCATTTCTCTTGTCCCTCCAGATGACGATGACATCCCACATGTAAGCCACCTTACCTTCAGTGCCTCCATGTCAGGATCCTAAGGTCCCCTGGATGCAGTGATTGAAGTGACTCCTAGCTGGAGAACCTCCTTTTCGAGTACCTCCAAAATGGTAATCTCCTGGTAGATCGGGCCGAGCACGAGTGAATTTTATTCCACACATTAAATTTTACCCTCTAGTATGGTCCTGTCCATGACTATATCCTCTACAAGAATGGGTTTTATGGGGTTCTCCTTCGTTGCATTCAAGGAATCAAGATTTCCCATGTCATGCAGAAGGTTCATGTCAGTTTCTGCAGGGCTCATCAAACCGGGCCGAAACTATCTCACTAGATCCAGAGACTGGCATATTTTTGGCCCTCTATAATCCATGACTAACTCACTTTCACCAAAAGGTGCCATACGTGCCAAATTCATGACAACTTTTTTCATCGGTCGTTGTATCCTCTCTACACTACCAAGTACTCTTGGTCATTTACAGTATGGGGACTCGATGTCACGGTACCATATCCACAGGTGACGGCTCGCCATTGTTGGTTCATCCTAACCACTATGGATTTCTTCTCCAAGTGGGAAGAGGCAATTCCACTCAAGGAGGTCAAGGCCTATTCCATCATTGACTTTGTGAGCTCTAACATCATCTACTAATATGGATTCCCTCATGCCGTCCTTAATAATAACGGCATGAACTTCTTGGAAACTGAGCTGAAGAAAAATTACGCTAAGTACAACATCTATTCTAACCATACCTCTCATTATCATGCGCAATATAATGGATATATCGAGGCATTCAAAAAAACCCTCTCTAACATTCTGCATAAAATGGTTGGTCTGAACAAGAATAGTTGGTTGGACAAGCTCCCCAACGCCCTCTGGGCTTATCGAATGACCACTCATAATTCCACCCATGTGACCCCATATTCCCTAGTATACGGAATAGAGGCAGTCTTGCCCATTGAGATTCAATTGTCCTCATTGCGCATAACTATCTATGATCAAAAAGTGCTAGATAAAGTAACTGAAATACATCTTGATGATTTGGAAGTGCTCGCCGAGAGCATGCTTCAAGCCCTGCACATTTTAAAAAGGCATTAGAACAAGATAGCTAAAGATTCTAACAAGAAAGTTCGCCTCTTGTCCTTCTTTTAAGGAAACATGGTATTGGTCATGAGGAAACCAATGATAACTAGAAGGAAACCACCCAAGTTGGATCCCACATGGGAAATAAATTACATCATTCACAAGGTTTACTCCAATGGATGTTGACGCTCCATTTTCATCACATTGTCTAAAAGAATGTAAAGGGAAATGACTTAGCACAAATTAATGCATCCTTTGACGAAAACATCGAAAATCGACAGAGGGATGAACAAGGAGAACATTGCGCATAGGTCACACAAGTTTCATCACTGTCGCGCAGGTCCACTTGTGCGCTGCCTAATGGTCTTGCAAGTGACTTGCACGCCCCAAAGGATAACTTCCAGGGGTCTTATCCATCCTATAAATAGACTCTGTGGGCCCCCCATTTTGGGAGGATTTTTTTTTTCAGAAACTCAAATTTGAGCTCTCGGCACCCTAGTCTCTTCTCAAAGCTTCCAAAACACTTATAAGGTAATTTCTTTCCTAGAACGGAAGATCTAAAGAGGGGGAGGAAGGCCTAAGTGTTGAAACTCATCAACACTTGCGTGCCTGAGTGGCCATCCCTTAAGGGAAATAGCCACTCTTTCACACCACCTAACTCTTTCAATAGAACTTGTGCGCCACTCTTCTGGAAGAACCCCAAGATGATTCTAAAGGATTTAACCAAGAGTCGCTCAAGTGTTACCCTGCTGGTTAACCGTCGTGCAAGTACCCATGTGTCGCGAAGGTATACCTGCACGACCAGGACTTGCACACCCACGCAGTTCCTACGCGCCTGCCAGGACTTGCGTGCCCCTGCCTTTTTGGGTGCCCTTCTTGTCCATTTCACCCCTCTTAAGCCATTCCACCTCTCATATTCAAGATTCAGTCTTCAAGACACTCTTCAAAACCATTTATGGCATGATTTCTTGATTTGACTTCCTTATCTAAAAGGAATTCTGTGGAATATCTCTCAAAACCGAGTGATTTACACATCTTTATGTCACTAAAGATTGAGATTTCATTCATTCAACCTCATCCTTTAAGATGAGAGAATTCATTAACCTGGGACTCCTTTTCAGGAATAAGCCCCAGTCATAATTCTTAATATGGGCTTCCTTTTTTAGGAGTAAGTCCCAGTCATAATTCCCATTAATTTTGGGCATCCTCCTTAGGAGTAAGCCCCAGTCCCCTAATCTGGGCATCCTCCTTAGGAGTAAGCCCCAATCTTAATGTCCCCTAATTTGGGAAACCTCTTCAGGAATAATCCCCAGTCGCAAATATGGGCATCCTCTTCAGGAGTAAGCCCCAGTCTCAAATATGGGCATCCTCTTCAGGAGTAAGCCCGAGTCTCAAATATGGGCATCCTCTTCAGGAATAATCCCCAGTCTCAAATATGGGCATCCTCTTCAGTAGTAAGCCCCTATATCAAATATGTGCATCCTCTTCAGGAGTAAGCCCTAAGTCCCTTAATTTTTCAAGTCTCTTAACCTGGGCCTCCTTTTAAGGAGTAAGCCCCAGTCTTATTTTCTCTTAACCAGTCCTAATTTACCTTTGATCTGGGATTCCTTCTCAAGAGTAAAACCCAATCATAAGTCCTCTCCTAATTTGGGACTCCTTTTCAGGAGTAAGCCCCAAGTTAGAGTATTCAAATAACCACGAATCACATATACCTTTATGGACCTTGTTCCTAGATTTCTTCCCTGAAGTAAATCTTAATCTTCATATATCTGGGCAGTCATACATATATAAGCCCCACATTATTTCTTATGATTGCATCTTTCATGGCACAATTGTCTGATTTTTACCAATACCTCTTGTTTCTCACACCGATCATGACTCACGTGAGCTTAGAGTGTAAAAGTAATTATGACATCCTTCTTTGAGACATCAATCATAAACATCATACTCCCTTAATCATACTACGTGGGTTCTGATTCCTTTTCTAAACAAAGGATACGTAGGTAACCCATCTGCGGTTTCGATCCCAACTTTGAAATAATACATGGTCTTCTGAATGACAATAAACTTAAAGTGTCCCAGTGAGTGGATTTAAAACCAGCATGGTCATCATAATGACCAAGAGACTTCTATATAAATGTGTCGAATGATACCATTGACCAAGAATCTCTAATAAATACAGATGATTCTCTATCGATGAAGAACCTCAATTACATATAAAAGATTCTCTAAATTTCCTAAATATCTAATCATTGATTGTCAGATCTGAAGGAAAGCTCATTTTATACTTGGTAATGTAATAAGGATTCATGAAAATAACTTAAATCTATAAATAGAGTCCCGGAGTAGACAATAATTCCCCTAAAAAATGTGTGATGAGTCCGACCTCCCATCCTCTCGACCAATGAAAATTCCTAAGCCTCATCAGTCCACAAACTAATGAGCGCCTACCTTTGGAAATTAGGTCCAAATGGATGTGGAGTCATTGGATGTTTCCGGTTCTATGAACAAACCTGTTAGAAACCGATTGGAATGTTTGAATCTTCAGTCAAGGAGTTCATACCCAAATTCTGAGGGAAACAAAAAATGGTGAACCCGACGTGAATCCTTAACCAAGTTAAAATGATGTTTAACCTATTTGTTAGGCCCCTATTTAAAACTCAATGAGATGGCCAACAAAAACAATCATTGACATATGTGCTCATTCAAAAGATGTAGTGGCTGAATTTGTCTTGATTACGTTAATTATATCAAATAGGCACTCTTTTCCAAGATCTTCTGCATTTCCAGAATAGATGCTCTCAAGTTCACTCCTGTGAATACTGCTGCTGCAAATGACACTGCTGATACTCCTGCTTGGTCGTCATCCTCTCTAAGGATGACATCACCTACTCAGCGTCTTCAATGCTGGGTATCAAATGCACTGGTTAAGGAGTACCATCAACATGGTACCATCCCAAATCTGGAGGCTGCCTGACAAGCCCTCTAAGTGAACAACTCACACCGGTCGTCCGGACAACAACGACCAGTGATCAAGAAGCAGGCGGTGCTAACCACCATCTCCAACCGTTTCGGGTCGTTATCCCTGGAACGTAATCACCATTCCCTCCCATATTTTGGGGAGGTGAATTAAAAGGTCCATCAGGGCCTTAATTCAAAGAAGAAGGATTCCTTCCTGAGGGCTCCTATCAACAATCGCCGCCAAACTCGTGCAGCAGTACGCCCTCAAAAGGATGAGGGTACCGACTCTAGGTGTTTGGCTCAGGTTCCTCGAACTTGAGCAGGAAAGACAAACCACCAGAGGCAGAATCCGGTCAACAGTGAGAAGGTTCTCATCTCTACCATCTCCATAGAAGTCAGCCAACCTAACTTGGTTGCAAGCAATGAAAAGGCACACACACCTTCTCGTTTTAATTCCACTGTCCAGCAGACTCGTCTGGCAGCATCACGCCAATACCGCCAGGCAATTCTGGTGGAGTACTATAGGCAGGAACATACACCTATTTATACGTCATCAGTTATTTAGCAGGCTCATCTGACTACATATGATGGATCTCGTCAACCACATTCGGCGAAGTGCAATCAGCTGGCACATACACCGGCTAGTATTAATCAAGCCTACCAACAGTCTCTCTTGGTAGCATTCGGAGAAGTTAGTCTGAAATCCCCGACAACATAGAAGAGGCAGACTCAACTCTCTTCCCCCACACTTGAGTACTGTTATGATTCAATGACAGGAAAAGGAGGACAGGAGCATGCACACACACCTACTCCAAGCACAGAATGGACGTATATCCATGTTCCGATAGCTGAAGTCACCAAGCATATTCTATCAATGGTGAAAGAGCAGAAGAAAATCCCAGCTCATATTCTGGATGTTTGCCAGGATATTATAACAGCTTCAGCAGCATCTCAAGAAAAGACACATAAATATATCCCTACCAGTGGAGTGACACATCAACAGTTCACTCCGGAACAGACATGCACATTTGTTTCAGTCCAAGAGGGTTGTGGGGCATACTCTCCCATATAATACGGACAACCAAGTCAGGAACATAAACATGATTTGAGTGGAGATCATCATCCTAACCTGGCCATCTTTCCTGATCATGCACATACACCTTCTCAGAGCAGCCACTTTCGTCAATAAGTGGTTTCCAAAGCGAGTAAGAAGGCGTCTAAGAAAAAGACCCACCCAGCATAGTTAGGAGATCAAGAGACAATCTATAACAATGCCTTTCTTGATGCTGGAGTTCTTGAAGCCCTCAGATAGTTATCTGTTGGAATTCAAGATTCTACTCCCTCATTTCTCAATAGTGGGAACATTAATTCCGAAGGTCTTCAACAGACACTTCCTCATGAAGGCTTTATTCATGACAATTCATTCGATCTCGAAGTATCATCTACATATGAGAGCCACAGGAACCCTCTGTGTGGTTAGAAGAACAAGGATCGAGAGATCTCATCTTTTGATGTAACCCATTATGGTGGTCCTCCCCATTATGATGAATTTCGCTGCGAAATTCCTCTATGCAATAGTGATGCACATTGCCCGGAAAATGCTCTAGTGGACAATGTAGTGCCGAGAAAGCCCTCTTATCTTGAGGTACTTGAAAATGCAAAACCAGTCATGTATGATGCTTCATCTCTAGCAGGTGAAATACTTTCTCAGTCTGAAGATAGCCCATGGTGTAGGTCATTCTCCGAACCACCCCTAAGTCATGCATCTTCTAGTTTGATCAATGATTTCTCTACCAATCTTGTTGAATTCGATGAAGCAACAAGGAAACACCAACTCTAGTCAAAATAGGTAGAAGAATCTTCATTGAATGATAAAGAGGAAATGTTGAACATGAGAAAACAACTGGAAAAAGTTGAAGTGCCAGTCATGTTTTGGCCTCTGGATGACTCTCAGTATGACATTCCAGAAATGTTGATGGAAGATGGAATTCATGATATTCGTCTCAACATATGGAAAACTCTTTGTCAGTTGAAAAATAATGTATTATCTTATGATGAATATGAAAATCGTCTTAAGATATTAGAAGGGTTACAACGTCAGATTGATTTGGCATCTCTATCAGTCTCTCGATATCTGAAGGCTAAAAAGTAGCAGAGAGCCCTTCAACGTTCATGCCTTCGCGCACTAAGAAGATTGTGTCAGTTAATTGCCAATGCCCCATCTGGTATACATTTCATAGGATGGGGTGTTCATGGATCACTACATTTCACGGTCCTCTCCAGTCATCAAAGCCCACCGAAAATGGTCTCATTCAATGTTATTTCCCATGGCTGGCCACAGTCAATGGGATTTGTTTGTAATCAAAAGCTTTCCCAAAAATAGGCCTCAACTAGTTCCTCTCAAAATCAAGAATATATAGAACAAGTTCTTAAATTACTCCTACATCAAGAAAATTAGAATATTGAACATGCCTCTCGTATGGAGCAAGCACATCATCAAGTGACATAAGTGTCGGAAATCATCCAACGGTCTTTTAAACCAGGTGATAAAAGTGTATACAGGTTAATGCATCCATCTAATTTCCGGACTAAGGTTCGCAAGATCAAGAGACCTTTTAAGAAAGTCTCAGACATAGCATGTCAAGAGCCACCCCAACTTTCCAGAATGGGGACTCTTTTAAACCAACCCTTGGAATCAAAAAATAGGATTCGAGGAGTTGATCGGGAACAACAGGTACAGCCCCAGTCCATCGGACTGGGGACTTTTTCAAATCATCAATCCCCTCCTCAGAGAAAGTCTGTCTTTTCTTGATTGGGGAAGAAGCCTCAAGAGGAACGAAGAGCCAAATTATCAGGAGATTCCCTCCAAATTATGGTTCATCAAGAAGTTCCTGAGGGATCAAATCAACAAAAGGCAATGTCTCATCAAACACATGGAAGGAGACAATATCACAGAAATTCTAATAGAAAGGATGTGATGTGTTATGAATCAATCAATGTCATCAATGTCGTTGTTGCTGATCCACCAGATGAGGCTCACTCAGGGGACTCAGATGAAGAGGTTCATGCTCAAGAAGATATATGCACCGACAAAAATGAAGAAGGTGTGCATACACGAAATCAAAGGGTTACTCAAAACCTAGGCAATCCTTCAAGTAACCCACTTCTCCCTCTCCGAAAAGGATCCAACAAAGGAAGGGGAAATAATCAGGTTACATATCCTTCCTTTGTAGAAGGCCAATCACTCTCACTAGAGAAAAGGTTTGTGCAACAGGAGGAAGAAATGAAGGAATTAAGGAGGTTGAACGTAGAACTACTTCAGGGTAGTCTTCCTCCTAAGCGTGTTGGAGTCAGTCAGCCAAAGGAATTTGTTGCAGCTACTGAGATGGTTCAATAATATCCTCCTTTATCAGTACACCCTCACAGGTCTAATCCTACGGGTCAAGTGCAACAACAGTTGGCAGTGCTGCCATCGGTTGCAGTACCAGCCACCACATATGTCCAAGCTGCAGTCATTGCACCTACCCAAGTCCAAGTTCAACTAGATGTTTCTCAAAAGTTAATAACTACCATTGAGTCATTAACAACTCGATTAGAAACTATGGAAGGGAAACGTGTGCAGGTTCAACCAGAAAAGAAATTTTACCCTGAATGGGTAGATTCAATCTCTCCCCCATCAAGTTTTGGGAACCCTAATTCCCTATTTTCAATGGATCAAGCGACCCTGAACAGCATTTGATGCATTACGTGTCTTGTTGTGATCATATAATGGGAACTTCGGAGCAACAAGAAGCATTGAAACTCAGATGCTTCGTGCAAACCTTGCAAGGACAAGCTTTTGTCTGGTATACAATCTTGAAATCCCGGTCAATTACTGGATGGGAAGATCTCCGTCAACGATTTCTTCTTCAATTTAGCTCAACTTTTCCAAAGACAACAGTTTTTGATCTTACAAACTGTAAGAAAGGGGAAAATTAAATAGTCTCTGATTTCATTGCTCACTGGAAGGGGTTAAGATATTCCCTGATCCTAGAACTCCCTCAAGAGGGACTGTTGCCAATCTGTGTGGCAAATCTGTGTGACGAATTACGCACGCCGTTGATCCCTGTTAAATACACAGGGTGGTTTCGAGACCTTACTTCAATCGCTCAGAAGCTTGAAGATTCCCTTATACAGGCTAAGGCTAAATTTTGTATAATTCCATCAGCTTCAGGAAGGAGAATGGGTAAAGCAGAAACTTCTACAGTTATGCTTAAACAAGATCCTGTACCTATTTCTACTTCAAAACCATTATCTTCTCGAAGTGCTCCACCTCTTGAGCGCCAACAACAAAGGCCATTTCATCCAGATGATCAAAGAGATCAAAGAAGAAAACAATTTAAGGATCTGAAGAGCAAAACATACTCTTTCCAAAATGAACAAGTTCCTGGTTACTTCATTTCAGCTCTGGAAAATAATTTGGTTCAGTTACCAATGCCCAAGAAGCCAAACAAGAAAGGATATGAAGACCGTCCCAATTATTTCCCATTTCATCAAATGTTGGTGCATCCCATCCAGGAGTGTTTTTTATTCAAAGACCTCCTGGAAAAGATGGTCGACTCATGACAAGTCGAACTGAAAGGTTCTTCAGCTCAGGTAACATGTGTTACTGCTACAGTTCCAGAGGAGGAAGGTGAATGGAAAGATGTAAAAATCAAAAATGCATAGAAGTATGATGATTGGATGGTCAGAAAGACAATCAACCGAACTCATGCTATTTTGTGAACACAATTAAAGAAACCGATTTTGTCTTCTGCTATGAATATTGCGGAAAAACCCTCTTCATCAGAGGGAAAGTCCTCAAAGAAATGACATGATTCAAAGAAAGAAAAAGAATCAGAAGAAGATGAGTATGTGTCAAATCCTAAGTTGTCTTTGACTCTAGAAGACTTCATGCCATCTACTTCAAAGCCACGGGCACCGCCCCACCAAACGGCACAGCCTAAACAGGCTAATCAGGTGGAGTCTTCATTAGATGAAGAGTTAATCTTCAGTTCTGTTAATATGATTCAATTAACAGATCCATATGCCAGTCGCAGTTTCGATTTCGATGAGCCTGAATTCCCTGTATCAAACAGGGGAATTAGAGGAAGTTCAGAGGCTCAGGATACAGGGGAAGACATAGATATTTCAGAAGCCACTATTTTAATTCTACCCCTGCTAGAACTGTGTACGCAGTAGAAACTCGTGGTAGAGCCCTTCAGCGAGCTCAGCAAGAACAATAAAGTTCTTCTACCAATAGTAAATTCAGTCCTAGAACATTTATTTTGGAAAACCGGTTGAAGTTTCCATATTCTTCCTCTCATAAAGTCAATGGATCTAATCGGTCTAATCTTCCAAAACCAAGAATATTTCCAACTCCTATCCCAATACAAGATGCATCAACTTCAAAAGCATCTGCTTCCAAGGTACCTACTAAACCACATATTTCTGTTGGGAAACACAGACCTCTGGATCAAAAGTATAATGTATTGAAACACTTGGCCCAAGTACCATCCAAGTTATCAATTCTGGATGCTCTGAATCTATCAAAAGATCTTTGGGAAACACTCATCGAGGCTTTGTCGAGTCCTCAAGAGTTTGAAACTGAAATTTCTGCAGCTGAAGTCTATCACATAGAGAATAATCCTGCAGAATTCCATGCAATAATATCTTTTACTGATGAAGATGAAGATGATGTTGTGCATGGGCATATTAGACCTTTGTACTTATCTGGAAAGGTCAATGGCATAGACGTCCGAAGAGTTTTCATTGACAATGGTTCAGGAGTCAACCTCATGCCCATTCGTACACTCTGTCGATTGGGCCTCACAGAATATGATTTATCTCCTTCTACCATGATGTTATAAGGATATGATAAAAATGAACAAGAACCACTGGGCGAAGTTACACTCAGAACATAGTTTGGAGATCTTGTACCCAATTCATATTTCATGGCTGTTGATCAAGACTCAGCTTTCAACATCTTTCTTGGAAGACCCTGGATACATCAACATGTGGCTATCCCTTTATCATACCATCAATGTCTCAAATATTGTTTTGATGGTCAAGTTGGGACATTGTATGGTGATAAGGCCCCGTTCAAGACATGTGAGTCTCAATACATTGAGGCCGAATTCTATCACATGAAGGGAAGAGAGAAATCCAAAACAAAGGGGATTACCAAAGTTAATGCTCCATATGGTTTGGAGAAGATTCCAGTAAATCCATTTACACGTGTGAGTAGATGTTATGTGCTGCCTATCAGTCAAATTAACAAGATAGACCCAAATAAAAATAGTCTTATGGAATGATCCATAATGTCAATTACGACAATCGAGCCGGACAACATGGGAGAAATTGGTAACCCACCAAGCAGTGATGAAAGCCCAAATGGTGATGTATTCATTTCATTTGCTGAAATCCAACAAGTCTATACTTCGCCAATTAGGCTTGAAGAAGTTATAGAAACATCAGAGGTGAACAATGATGTCGATTCTCAATCCATCATCTCCTCTTTATTACCCAAAGAAGACCCTTCATCATCAATTGGGTCGGAAATGGAAGCTTCTTCCTCAAGATATCAAAATTTTGAAATCTCTTCTGATCGTGAAAATTCTGCTTTATCATATACTATGAAAGTAGAAACGGAAGAAATAACACATGAAGAAGAAGAAGAGGAAGATCTCAGAGATGCTCCTCCAGCATTTGAAGAGGGTATCTCTACCACTGTGGATGAACTCAGAGAAATAAATCTGGGTACAAAAGAAGATTCACACCCCACTTTAATCAGTGCAGCCATGACTCTTGAAGAGCAAGAGATGTATATTTCTTTTCTAAAGAAAAATAGAGATATATTTACTTGGAACTATACAGAAATTCCCGGGCTTGATCCTGATGTTGCTACTCATCATTTGGGTTTACCAGAAGAACATTGAGGATTTAAGCAAGCCGCGAGAAGAACACACCCAAATTATGCTTCTAAAATTGAAGCTAAAGTGGATAATCTTATCAAATCTAACTTCATCAGAGAAGTTCAATATCCCAAGTGGTTGGGTAATATTGTCGCTGTAAAGAAGAAGAATAGACAAATTAGAGTTTTCATCGATTTCAGATATCTTAATTGGCATTTTCCTAAGGATGATTTCCCAGTTACGATTACAGAACTTTTAATTGATGAAACAGCTGGCTATGAAGCACTTTCCTTAATGGATAGATATTAAAGATATAATCATATCAAAATGGCCCCGGAAGATGAGGAATCCACAGCCTTCAGAGCCCCTCAGGGTGTGTTTTTCTACCGGGTAATTCCCTTTGGCTTAAAGAATGCTGGTGCAACATATCAGCATGACATGCATCGTATCTTCAAACCCTTCTTAGGGAAGTTTTTTGAATGCTATGTATACGATTTGGTGGTTAAATCCAAACAATGTTCTAATCACTTGGATTATTTGGAAGACATATTCCGCAAGCTTCGACAACATAATTTGAAGATGAACCCCTTAAATTGTGCTTTTGGGGTAACCTCAGGAAATTTTCTCGACTTTTTTATACGCCATCGTGGTATTGAAGTTGATCCTGAGAAGACCAAGTCAATCCTTGGTATGTCACCACCTTAAAATTTAAAAGAATTAAGAGGACTTCAAGTACACTTAGCCTATATTCGGCGTTTCATCGCCAATTTGGCAGGAAAAATTTTACCCTTCACCAAATTGATGGAGAAGGGAGTCACTTACCAGTGGACTGAAGAATGTCAAGAAGAATTTGATATTCTCAATAAATACCTCTTGATTCCACCAGTACTCATGCCACATGTTGAAGGAAGACCACTTATCCTCTACGTGACAGCTCTAGAGTGATCATTGGGTGCCTTTCTTGCTCAAAAGAATGATGTTGGGAATGAAAACAGCCTCTACTACCTCAGTCGGACTATGCTTGAAGCAGAAACCTGGTATTCAAGTATTGAGAAGTGCTGCCTATCATTAATCTTTGCAGTTCAGAAGTTGAGACACTACCTGCAACATCACGAGGTCCAATTGGTATCTCGCAATAACCCACTCAAATTCATCCTTAGTTGTCCAATGCTTACAGGATGTTTGGCAAGGTGGGAAGTTATTTTGCAGGAATTCAACATTCATTATGTGTCTCAAAAGGCGATAAAGGGCCAATATTTGGCTTATTTCCTGGTTAAACACCCTTCAGTAGAAGACACATCTTCAGATATTAAACTCCCTAATGATGAAGTCTTCTCTATTGAAGAAAGTCCTCAAGCATGGGAAATGTATTTTGACGGTGCTTCCAGAAGTCAAATAGGGAGGAAAATGGAAAATCCTAAATTCAACAAAGTTGGATTAGGAATTGTTCTCATTTCTCCAGAAAAGGCAGTGTTACCTTATTCTTTCTTATTATGGGAAGGTGGTACCAATAATGAAGCAGAATACCAAGCTCTCATCGCAGGCTTGGAATTAGCGCTTCAAGTACAATTGAATCACTTAAAGGTGAAAGGTGATTCAGACCTGGTAATCAAACAAGTCAATGGGGATTATGCCATCATAAGAGAATAACCAATCCCTTTGTATGATTACGTAAGAGAGTTAATGGTGGAATTCCATTCGGAACTGACATTTTCTTATGTCCCAAGATCACAAAATGCTCAAGCTGATGCACTGGCTAATATAGCCACAGCTCTGGAAGATCCAAATCAGGGCGAGACAACCATCAGTATTTCCCACTGTCATGCAATTTCACCTTATGTTCGAATCAAAACAGAGTAAATTAATGAAAATATTCCCATTCCTAAACTGTATGGTCATACTACAGGATTGATGTCACCTATTAGGGAATACCTTCAAAATGGAACATTTCCACCTAATAGAGTCGAGAAAGAACAAATCCAGCGACGTGTGGTCAATTTTACTCTTTATGATAGCCCAGATCACCTAGAGAAAATTCTCTACAAATGTGGTTTTGATGGAGTTCTCTTCAGATGCATTGATGGTGAAGAGATAATGGATGTCATGAAAGAAGTGCATGCAGGAGTATGTGGTTCCCACAAGTCTGGACATAGACTGTCTGATCAGATTCGAATGCTTGGATACTTTTGGACTTCAATGATATAATATTGTGTTGATTTCACAAAGAAGTGTCATTCATGCAAAGTACATGCCAACTTCATTCATCAACCTCCAGAGTTGCTTCATACAACTAAATACTCATGGCCATTTTCCACATGGGAAATGGATGTGGTGGGACCTTACCCTTCGGCTAAGGCCAAGCAGTTTAAGTGCATTCTTACTACTACTGACTTCTTTTCCAAATGGGCAGAGGCAATACCTCTCAAGTAAGTCAGTTCTAAATGCGTTGTTAGCTTCATCAAGTCTAACATCATTACCAGATTTGGGGTCCCTCATACCATATTGATGGACAATGGAACCAACTTCTGTTCATCCGAGGTGAAGAAGTTGTATCAAGAATACAGCATCAAATCCAACCATTCATCTCGGTATCATGCAGCGGCCAATGGCCAGATAGAATATTTCAACAAGACTCTGTCAAATATACTGTAAATGTTGGTGGATAAAGATAAGAAATCATGGCCTGATAAACTCTTTCATGCTTTATGGGCTTATCGGACTACCACCCGCACTGCAACTCGGTCAACTCCATATTCATTGGTATATGGAACGGAAGAAGTCCTGCCAATTAAAGTTCAACTACCCTCACTCATAGTTTCCATTTTTGATCAATCATCTACAGATGAACAATCTCAAAAGCGATTGAATGAATTGGAACAGTTAGATGAGAAAAGATTGGGTACTTTGCACCACTTAGAAGCCTATCAAAATCAAATAGAACGAGATTTTAACAAAAAAGTTCGTCTTCGTTCTTTCACTCGGGGAGAATTGGTATTAGTTCTCAGAACTCCAATGATACCAGGAAAGAAACCTCCCAGGCTTGATCCAAAATGGGAAGGACCTTACTAAATACATAGGGTCTACTCCAATGGAGCTTATTCATTAATCTTGATGGATAGAGAACTCATTACTACTCCAACCAATGCCATATTTTTTAAGAAGTATATTGTATAAACACAAAATATATCATTAATGGTCCAGTATGACCTTAAACTGCACCATGGTCCAATATGACCTTAAACTGCACCATGGTCCAGTATGACCTTAAACTGCACCATGGTCCAGTGTGACCTTAAACTTCACCATGGTCTAGTTTGACCTTAAACTGCACCATGGTCCAGTATGACCTTAAACTGCACCATGGTCCAGTATGACCTTAAACTGCACCATGGTCCACTATGACCTTAAACTGCACCGTGGTCCAGTATGACCTTAAACTGCACCATGGTCCAGTATGACCTTAAACTGCACCATGGTCCAGTATGACCTTATACTGCACCATGGTCCAGTATGACCTTAAACTGCACCATGGTCCAATATGACCTTAAACTACACCACTGTCCTGCATGACATTAAAACTGCTCATTACGTCCAGCAAGACGTTAAACTGCATCCCCCTTCATCGTCTTTCTATATGACATTAAACTATATAGAATTCCCTTACATCCAGCAAGATGTTAAACTGTATAACCAATTGTCCATGCATATGACCTTAAAATATTCGCACTTACGTCCAACATGACGCTAAACTGTATCATCCCCTTTTCGTCCAACATGACGTTAAACTATGAAAAAGTCCCTAATATGTCCAACATGACGTTAAATGGTGTACTCCTTTTGTCCTCACTGCATGACATTAAACTGCACAGTTCCCCTTTTTTCCAAACATGAAATTAAATTGTATTGTCCTCATCTTCCTAACTACATGACGCTAAACTATACAGAAAGTCCTTTAATATGTCCTACATGACGTTAAATTGTACGTTGTCCCTGCTACATGACACTAAACTATGCAGCACCAATAGTCCTAACTGCAAGACTTTAAACTGCATAGTCCCTTTATATGTCCTACATGACATTAAACTGTGCATCATTAAGGTTGTTATTACCTCTTGTTTCTCACACCGAGTATGACTCATGTGAATTTAGAGAAAACTTCAACCATAACACTCTCTCTGGGATACTAACCATGTGTAAGTCCCAACAACATCATTTTTTAGGTCGTTTACCCCAAGAACAACTTGATCATTAATTCATTCTTTAATTGAACTACGCGAACTTTGATCCTTGCCTTCTAGGCTGGGTACGTAGGCAACCTCCCAAGGTTCAAGCCCAAAACCAATCTTTTCACATCGGTTCACCTCCATCTTATACGATGTTGATTCATGAAACTGTCCTCTAGAATCAATATCTTTACATTGGTTCACTTTCGTCCTTGTTATACGACTTTAAACTATACAACACTTGTGTCCAGTATGACAATAAACTACAATATTATTTGATACCCTCACCTGAGATGGAACCATTATTTACATTGATTTTTCAATCATGTTTCATTTCAAAGACTACATGCATACATGTAAATTCCCAAACCTTTTATCTTGGGTTAAACCATCATTTTACTAAAGTCCCCTTTCACCCTTCACATGTACGAACCAAATTTTTACAAAGGGTATTTCTAGAACTACGTGGGCTTGATTCCCATACATATAGGATACGTAAGAACGTTCGAGTGTACCTCGAATCCAGCCCCAAGTCTTTGGGCCTAACCCCAAATTCCACTTTCAGTCCCTTGACTGAAAAGCCCCCATGAAAACACACATTGTGTATTTCTTATAATGGTCCAAGATCTATGACCCTAAACTAAGATCTCTAATCCATTTTTCCCACATGGCGTTAAACTGTAGTTCAATAACTACGTATGTCTTGATTCCCATCCTTATGGGATACGTAGTGAAGTCCAACATTTCAATTCAGGACCCATCCACAACATGATTATGGTTATCATTGATCTGTGTATCTTTGCATACATTGGACAATACCCATCTTTATGTATCATAATCCTAACCTTAAATATTTTTAGATCTTCATAAACCTTTTCTTGACTTCTAGTCAAAAAAATGTCAAACTCTTGAGAGTTCTTTTTCCTGACTATGCAGCACATGCCCATAGGCGGCCTTGCATAAACAGTCTCCATCACAGATTTGTCAGCAAAAAGATACTATTATTTGACTATGCAGCCAATGCCCTTAGGTTGACCTACATAATTCAACCCCCTAACGGGTTTGTTAAATACTGGTAACTTCATTCTTGGGAATAAAGCCTCTTTTTTTCTTGTTGGTCTTAAATGACAGTATGTAAGGATCTACAAAAGTAGCCATCCTTAACATATTTGTCCCATATCCTTTTTCATGATCTGAAAGTATTCAGGTCTATGGTTTATATTCTCCTTCCCTACGTTTGGGTCAGACCTTCGTAGGAGTAATATCCATCCAGTTCTTTGATAATATTGTTTGGAAATATCTTCTCCATATTCAAGTAACTCTTTCCATACAAAAAACTCTATACTTTGGAAAATTTGAATCTCCATAAACATTCACTAGCTTTTAGCACTATGAATGTAAATTTCTGAGAGTTCTTTTTCCTGACTATACAGCACGTTCCCATAGGCGGCCTTGCATAAACAGTCTACATAACAAACTTTTTAGCCAAAAGATACTATTTATTTGACTATACAGCCAATGCCCTTAGGTGGCCCTGCATAATTCAACCCCCTAACGGGTTTGTTAAATAATGGTAACTTCATTCTTGATAGATACTTCTTCTAATTCTTTTTAGCTATTTTTCATATCATTCCTCATATCCAAAAATTCTTGAGTCATAGTTTACATATTTTCCCTCATACTTGAGTATGGTAATATGTTTTCAGATAAATTGTCAAGAAATTGAGTCTATTTTAATCCATTTCGGTCAAAGCTATTTCAACCTTAAACATTAGCCTTTTTATGTCCGACGTGCATGACTTTAAACTACCCAAAAAAGATAAAGGAACTCTGAATAAAATTCAAGTTCCAGCTCACTAAACATACATTTTGTCTGATTTAGGTAATATTGAGAAATTAAAATATTCAAAGTTTGTAGGTTTATTTACATTCATCCTAGTAAAAATAAAACTATGATTACTAGGCCCATTGGCTTAGGTAAAATCTAAAGCATGTATCAGGAAAATGCATGAACAAATGATTGAAGATGAAAGTGTTTTTCATTGATGCACAAGAATTAGAAGGACATCCACAGACTGGAGTCTCTTCTCTTTTTTCAAGAATTACAAAAGACTTTCAAACATAACTCTTCATTTGATTTACGGAATCTCGAGCTTCATCAGCAGCCACCTGGAATTCATTCATTCAACTGGATACCATAAGAGATGTAGTGATACCAGCTCTTCTTGGAACAATTGTAAACTAATGTTCTTGAGTGCGGTTTGAGAAAATTTTCTGCTGATCAAACAGTGACTCTATTTCTGTCCAAGAGACTTGGAAGATGGATACATGGATTTGATAATGGAGCATTGGAAGTAAAGAGACATTTGGATAGGGTACTCTTTTCAGATATTGTTCTAATGCCATGTTTTTCTTCTCTCCAACAACCGACAACAGAAAACATTTCAGCCCATGGGTTTTCCATTTTCATATCTTCAAGGAAATGGCATGCAGGAAAAATTTGAAAGTTCACACCAATGTTGTTTCTCTTAATGCACAGAATAAACAAAATAGAGGAGTAGCAGTGCAGCTTCATCTCAGGCGTATAGTTATTTGCATCTGGATCTTTGACTCCTTGTAGATGACCATGACCATATAGAGGCAGGTAGATGCTCTGTGGGAAATTAAGATGATATTTCTTCAAGCACATAGCCAAATTTGTGAGAGTGATGTCGCAGATATCATAGTAATCATGGCCAATGATGTTCATCATATCATCAATCCACTTGCTATCTAGTTAATCAGCTATTTAGGTTCTAAGATCCATTGATTCTATACAAAGTTGAGTAAATTAACTTTTATGTAAGTTGATTTTTCATAAAATTTGTGAAGGAATTTCAGAAAAATTGCAAAGGAATTAAGGCGCGCAAGTCTAAAACTTGGAGTGCAAGTATGGAGGTGTTGCGCAAGTATTTTGCGTGAAAGTATTTAGCATGAAAGTATCACCGCGCAGGTCCAGATACCTCTACAGCAGTTCGAAATCAAAGAAGCAGTGGGAAACAGAGCAACTTGCGTGCCAAATGCAACTTGCGTGGCGAGAGCTCGAAAGTTTCAAATCCATGTGATTTGTAAGGAAGTAAGGCCCTCTATTTATAGTCGTGGCCAATACCCTGCGCACCGTACCCTGCGCGACTAAAGTTCGTACCCCTGTAGGTCAAGCCCTGCGCGACTCTCACCTGCGTGATGACAGTTGTGCCCTCAACACTTGTGCGCCGCCTTTCCTTTGGTTTTCTTCTTTTCCTCAGAGTCACATCCTCATTTCTTTTGGATCCAACTCTATGGGGGGATTTTGTTGACGCTCCTTTTTCATCACATTGTCTAAAAGAATGTAAATGGAAATGACTTAGCACAAATTGATGCATCCTTTGATGAAAAAATCAAAAATTGACAGAGGGACGAACAAGGAGAACATTGCCCATAGGTCGTGCAAGTTCCATCACTGTCGTGCAGGTCCACTTGCGCGCCGCCTAATGGTCGCGCAAGTGACCTGCGCGCCCCAAAGGATAACCGCCTGGGGTCTTCTCCAACCTATAAATAGACCCTGTGGGCCCCCCATTTCGGGAGGAATTTTTTTCATAAACTCAGATTTGAGCTCCCGGCGCCCTAGTCTCTTCTCAAAGCTTCTGAAACACTTCTAAGTTAATTTCTTACCTATAATGTAAGATCTAAAGAGGGGTAGGAAGGCCTAAGGGTTTAAACTCATCAACACTTGTGTGCCTGAGTGGCCAACCCTTAAGGGAAATAGCCACACTTGCGCGCCGCCTAACTCCTTCAATAGAACTTGTGCGCCACTCTTCTGGAAGAACCTCAAGATGATTATAAAGGCTTTAACCAAGAGTCGCTCAAGTATTACCCTACTGGTTAACCATCGCGCAAGTACCCATGTGTCGCGCAGGTATACCTGCGCGACCAGGACTTGTGCGCCCACGCAGTACCTGCGCGCCTTCCAGGACTTGCGCGGCCCTGCCTTTTGGGGTTCCATTCTTGTCCATTTCACCCCTCTTAAGCCATTCCACCTATCCTATTAAAGATTTTGTCTTCAAGACACTCTTCAAAGCCATTTATGGCATGATTTCTTGATTTTACTTCCTTATCTGAAAAGAATTCTATGGAATATCTCTCAAAACCTAGTGATTTACACATCTTTATGTCACTAAAGATTGAGATTTCATTCATTCATCCTCATCCTTTAAGATGAGAGAATTCATTAAACTAGGCCTCCTTTTCAAGAATAAACCCCAATCATATTTATTAATATGGGATTCCTTTTTTATGAGTAAGTCCCAGTCATAATTCCCATTAATTTTGGGCATCCTCCTTAGGAGTAAGCTCCAGTCCCCTAATCTGGGCATCCTTCTTAGGAGTAAGCCCCAATATAAAAGTACCCTAATTTGGGAATCCTCTTCAGGAATAAGCCCCAGTCTCAAATATGGGCATCCTCTTCAGGAGTAAGCCCTAATATCAAATATGGGCATCCTCTTCAGGAGTAATCCGCAGTCTCAAATATGGGCATCCTCTTCAGGAATAAGCCCCAGTCTCAAATATGGGCATCCTCTTCAGGAATAAGCCCTAGTCTCAAATATGGGAATCCTCTTCAGGAGTATTCCCCAGTCTCAAATATGGGCATCCTCTTCAGGAGTAATCCCCAAGTCCCTTAATTTTTCAAGTCTCTTAACCTGGGCCTCCTTTTCAGGAGTAGGACCCGGTCTTAATTTCTCTTAACCAGTCCTAATTTACCTTTGATCTGGGATTCCTTCTTAGGAGTAAAACCCAATCATAAGTCCTCTCTTAATTTTGGACTCCTTTTCAAGAGTAAAACCCATGTTAGAGTATTCAAATCTCCATGAAGCACATATACCTTTATGAACCCTGTTTTTAGATTTCTTCCCTGAAGTAAATCCTAATCTTCATATATCTGAGCAGTCATACATACATAAGCCCCACATTATTTCTTATGATTGCATCTTTCATGGAACAATTGTATGATTTTTACTTGTTTCTCACACCGAGCATGACTCACGTGAGCTTAGAGTGTAAAAGTAATTATGAAATCTTTCTTTGAGCCATCAATCATAAACATCATACTCCCTTACTAGAACTACATGGGTTCTGATTCCTTTTCTAAACAAAGGATACGTAGGTAGCCCATCTGTGGGTTCGATCCCAACTCTGAAATAATACATGTCCTTCTGAATGAAAATAAACTTCATGTGCCCCCACTGAGTGGATTTAAAACCAGCATGGTCATCATAATGACCAAGAGACTTCTATATAAATGTGTCGAAGGATACCATTGAACAATAATCTCTAATAAATACAAATGATTCTCTATCGATGAAGAACCTCAAATACATATAAAAGATTCTCTAAATTTCCTACATATTTAATCATTGATTTTCAGATCTGAAGGAAAGACATTTTATACTTGGTAATGTAATAAGGATTCACAAACATAACTTAAATCTATAAATAGAGTCCCGGAGTAGACAATAATTCCCCTCAAAAAGGTGTGATGAGTTCGACCTCCCATCCTCTCGACCAATGCAAATTCCTAAGCCTCATCAGTCCACAAACAAATGAGCGCATACCTTTGGAAAGTAAGTCCCAATGGATGTGGAATCATTGGATGTTTCTGGTTCTACGAACAAACCTATTAGAAATCAATTGGAATGTTTGAATCTTCAATCAAGGAGGTCATCCCCAAATTCCAAGGGAAACAATGGCGCATACTCCCTGGTCACCATGAATGGTGATCGTATACCTCCTCCCACCAATTCCAAGTTCCTCAAGATATAATTTTCCTAAGTAAAAAGGTTCCTACATGACCTTAAACTACCCAATCCTACAAGACCTTAAATTGTAAAATGTCCCACATAAAATTAAAATGTATGTCATCCTGCCAGACATTAAACTGCCTACTGTCCCGCATGACATTAAACTGTATGTCATCCTGCAAGACGTTAAACTGTGTGTCGTCCTATAAGATGTTAAACTGCAAGAACTACGTATGTCTTAATTCTCATTCGCATGGGATACGTAGGAACGTTCAAATGCTTCGTCTTGAGTTCAGACCTAGTTTCCTCTTTAACTATCCCCCCTGGTATAGTTCTTTTGGAGGATCCCACATGGTGTCGTGTAGGATTCTTTGGCCCCACTCATGTTAGGATTACGATGATTTCACCATGTGCCATCCCTCTTTCTTCTCTCCTCCCACGTCCTCACCGCACGACGCTAAACTTCATGACCTTAAGAACTATGTATGGATTGATTCCCATCCTTATGGGATAGGTTGGAATGCCTATACATTTCTTCCATATCCCTAGAACCATCTCTTAGAAACCTCCTTATCATTCTGGACCCCTGGACAAAGTCCTTCTAGGGGAGGGGTATGCGGTGTGGTACGAGCTTGGGTCCCCATTCCAGTTGGGTTTGTAACAACCATGCCACATACCTCTCTCTCCTGAGTTCCCCTCACTGCTTTTCCCTACACTCATCCTTTCAAGTTGGATGCTCTTAAGTCATGTCCCTCGACCCTCTTTGGTGATTCTCCAATGTGCCCAGGAGTACTCTGGTTTAGATCCTAGAGTGTCGGAATCTACTTGGGCATGCTTTCACCCATTTTTCAGGCTTTTTGTTCCCCTTAATTTGGGCTTTAATTATCTTTCACATCTGAGGGGACCACCAAATGGCATGAATTCTTGGCCCAAGGTCTCTCCTACCATTATGGGCCAACGTCCTCGAGGGTTTCAAACAAAAAATTGATACAAGTCATGGGTTGCGAATATGGTCAGCGGTTGATGCTAATTTGTTGTTCCCATTTCAGGTCACATGATATAGATACTATTTTTCAAACACAGTCAATAGTTATCCACCATCTTCACACCAACCACATCAAGCCTTAAATTTCGGTTACATGATTCACATCATTTTACACCCCATCATGTCCAAGTGTAATTTTGACACTCTTGGTTATATCCCTTAGTGCGCATTTGCATGTTAATAGGACCAAGTCACAGTAAGATGTCATTCGGGCTCTACACCAACTTCCCCTTTATGTGTATTCAATGTGTTTCAAAGACCTCTTCCGCCCTTGTTTTCCACACTGAGTTTGACTCACGTGGGCTTAGGGACCGGATCAAGGTCTGTGCTCGCTTGGAAATGTTTTTATTCTTCATGGTACGAGCTTTAAGACCATAAACTAAGATCTACTTATACTTCATCTTCTAGAACTATGTCTGGCCTGATTCTTATGCTCATGGGATATGTAGGAATGCATAGACATCGCGCCTTTCGGTCTAGCTCATATTTCCCTGATTATCACTTTTTTTCATCCTTTTAGGCCCTGACCTATATAGGATTGCGTAGTGTGGTGTGTGTGGATTTATGTATTCATTCATGTAAGGTTTGAAAGAGCTCCAACACATACTTTCCTTATAAGAGCTAGTCTCTCCTATCCCATATTCTCTAACTTTTTTCCCCTTAGAATGATGTTTCTTTCCTAGAATCACGCATTGTGTGATGTGGACCTCGTCCTCATTCACATTAGGTATTCTTTATCACACCATGAATATCCCCTCTTGAACCTCATTTCTCCTATGTATGTCTCAGCCATAGGACTTTAAACTATACTGCCTAGTCCCACATGACTATAAACTATTGTGTCTATACTACACAATGTTAAAATGCACGGTTAGTCCCATCACATGACCTTAAACTATGACATTATCATCCTGTATGCACGACGAAAAACGGAACTACATCGTGGTGTCCTCACTCGAGGGGACATAATGTTTGGTATTGTTTACACCCCATACCATTTTTCAATGCCCGTATATGGATTTATTATAGTGTAGATGCATGTACTTTCCATCCTAGGTCCATCGCTTCATAAAAAAACACACATTAAACATAAAGGAAAAACAAGATCTACCAAATGACACTTATTTTGGGGAGAGGGATTGACCCACACGACCTTATTATCTTTTGGCACTGGTATCTTACCATACCACCTTCGAAACACCATATGTATTGATTCTCATCATCATGGGGTATGTTGGAATACCCAGGCACATTGCATCAGGCCTAGAATAACTTTCTCTTTTGGTCCCCTGACCTGGAAGTTTCACGGGGAGTAAATTGTGGTGATACAGACTCCCACTATCCTCATTCACATTGGGTTTTATTAATTACATCACCACATATCTCCCTCCTCCAGTTCCATTTTTGGTCTGAGATCTATGACTATAAACTAAGACCACTCCTTGTCCTTGGTGTAAGATATTAAAATGCATGACATCTTCTAGAACTACATATGTATTGATTCCCATCCTCATGGGATATATAGGAATTCCCAGACATTCCATCTATAGGTCCATCCCCATGAATCTAAAATCCGGACCCTCTCTTTATCCCCATGACCCAATATCTTTTGGGAACATGTGGTGTGGAAATTACCTCTTGGGTTCTCTTTCACATCAGTTTTACAGTTGCTTCACCATGTTCCTTCCATGTCTTTTTCCAACCTCGTCCAAGTTCTATGACTCTAAACTAATATCTTCCTATGGGAACTACGTGTCATGTTTGGCTACTTCATTTACCTACTCACAATACGTTAAATCAACCCCCCCCCCCCCCCCCTTAATGTCCCATCCTATGACCATTAAGTTGGAAGCGTGAAACCTCAAGACCCTTACCTTAGAAGAGAACTTGATTCCCTATATCTAATATGTCTTATTGTCGTACTAAGATGTTTCATGACAAAGATCCCGAAGGGTGGAATTTTCACGGGGACATTCCCCTCATTCCATATCTAAGCCTTGTGAGCCCATTATTTGGATCCTCATCCTCTTACATGTCTGAAGGGACCCCCTTTATGGCCTAGTCTCATGCCACGTTGGCTTACCTACCATCTTGGGAAAACATCCCTGAGGACCTCATATGACATTTTTGACAGATCGCGTGTTTCGAACATGGTCAACGGTCGACCCTCATTTGTTATCCCCATTCCAGGCTAATGTGATATGGATACAGTGTTTCCAAAATGGCCAACAATTATCCCCTATCATCACACTATCATCATTGTGGGCCAGATCTCAAGCATTATGATTCACATTTTTTCACATCCATATGTTTAAGTGGAATTACAACATACTCATATTTACCACTTCACGAATCTAGGTGCATTAAGTAGGTGGGTCAACATTATGGGGATGTCACTCACCAAGCATCCCACTACCCCAAATGTTTGCCTTCCTATTCTAGTAAAGTCCCATCACTTATCCTTGTTTCCCACATCCATCATGACTCATGTGGGATTAGTAGTTTTGGTAGGACATTTACTCACGCAGCCATGCCACACATGCCTTTTATCATCTTGTATGATGTTAAATTGCGCTCTCAAAACAACGTTTGTCTTGGTTCTCATATTTATGGGATACGTAGTGACACTCAGGAATTTCTCCTTGAGCCCAGTCCAAGGTCATTAACCCTTCTTTCCCTTCAAGCCCGATCCTGGACTAGGCAGTATGACCTTTAAACTATGTTCATCATCCTCACCATATGATGTTTAAACTATGCGTCTATCGTCCTTATTGGTATGACATAAAACAACAGATCATTCCAGTTCCATGCCTGATAGGTACTATTTAGAAGTTTTTTTGATCCCTGATTAGAAAAATATGCCCACCTAATGTGTTTCCACCACGGTGGCATGACTTCCAAAGTGTTGGACTTCATTCGAACAACCCATCACTCCACACTCCACACTTTGCGTGCCATTTATTTGGACCCTCTTCCTCTTTCACATATAAAAGAACCCCATAATAGCATGGATTCACGGCCTACGGCTCGCCTACTGTACTAGGCCAATATTCTGGAAGAATAATGGGTAGCATTTTGAGTCAGGCCCTGTGTTTCGAACATGGTCTGCGGTCGGCCCTCATTTTTTATCCCCATTTCAGGATAACGCAATAGGGATGTTGTGTTTCAGACATGGTCAACAATTATCATCCATTATCACACCACCCATACAATGTTCCGAATCTTGGGTATCTTGAGTCACACATTCCACTCCCATATGTTCATATCAATCCCAACACCCTTGGTGTTACCCTGCTCTTGCACTAGAGTACATTGGGAACTGCAGAAGACTATCCTCACGTGTCACCCATGACTGCGGTGTATCCATCTCGAAACCAGGCATTAACACATCCTCCAGGAGGTCAAAGTTTCATAACGGTAGGTTATTTCTCTGGAAATGTTCTTTTTTAGCTTGAGTAAGAATTCCAAAAAGCATCTTGTTATCAGATAAAATCCCCCTCGCATGAAGAATTTAAGGGTTCGTGATCATCTAAGTCCTCCCCAGAGCTACAGCGGCCTCCCTATCAACCTCAGTCTATTGAGCGGCCATTTTTTAAAATCCTAAGGTATGGGCACTAAAGAACGAAGACTCGGCATGGAAAATATATGGTGGCATGCATGTGTTGATATGCGCAAAAAACACCTGACAGTGTGAAAAACAGGGAGTTGGATGCAGAAACTTACAAGCGGATCGGGACCATTTTCGTGCATGAAAGAAAAGTTCATTTCGTGTGGAAAAATTCAATGTAAGGGCCTATGTGGGGTCCATCATCCTATTTATAGGCGAAATTCATCTTCCATGAGCACAAAAAAGGTTTTCATTCCCAAATCACGTTCTTGCATGCACCGAATGGGAACTGTAGAGACCCGAAGCCTGACTTACATGGACCTTACATTACTTTTGCGGAATACTTAGTACATTGCAAAAACACACACACAAGGACCGTAATAGTTTAGTGTCTTTGGAAACTCGGAACGTAATCTTCTAATCGTGGTGGAAGATCTTCAACATCTCCCATAAAGATCTTCCTTTTTTTTACCTAAAACCTTTCTTTATATCCTGGGGAAAAGAAAACATAAAAGGGTGAGCTCAAATGCTCAGTAAGGGTAAACAAAAGAAATATCAATCACATCATATTCATAAGAACATAACATTTTGGAAATCATAACCTGCAAAAGAGAGCATAATTTCATAACATGGGATAAATCATGGCAGTGAAATGTAATCACAATAATCATAACATAAAACATGGATCTTTGTGGCATACACACATAATCATAGAGAATCATTTCTTGTTAGTCAAGACTCATTTCCAAGACTATCTTAGTGGACAAAGTCCCTTTCTGAATCGAGTAATCCTCGTTTCAGTCCTGTTTCACTGAACCGGTATAACCTACCATTCCAGCCATGTCTATCTCATGAGATATAAAATCTTTACCCAATGCATTGGAGGGAGATATAGGTCCCACACATCTTATAATGAATCCTTTCTTATGTGTGCCACATAATCATAAAACATACATCATCGCATAACACATATAACAAAAATGGGATTCTTGGAACATCATGACATCATAAATCAATTCATATATGATAAAGGAATTCATAAACATAATTCCATCACAACATAGTCAAACCAATGTAAAAATATGGATAGAAACAGAACCCTTTATTATCTTAGATGGAAAATAATTTTGATAAAACACTTGAATTGAATTCTTGAGGAAAATATCCTTTCTTCTTCAAAAACATTTTTCCTTTCATAACATGTCATACAACTTTAAAAAAAAAGAAGTTGATTAAAAATAAACTTGAAAACTTGTAAAGGAAGCTTCTTTGAAGTAATGTTTTAAAAATCCATTCATGCCGTATAAGTTAAAAAAAACATTCTTCGTACTTTTGTCGGAAAAGTCAAAAAGTACCTCGTACGGAAAATCGACAAAAGATTCCTTTCATATTCTTTACTAAAAACTCACCTAAGGGTAAAATTGGATTTAAACTATTTCAAGTGGATGGAAACAATATTACATATTGAGGAAACATGGATGTGGATGATAAAATAAACCCCAGTAAATACTTACGAATAAACAATCTCGGATAAAAATGAGATTGTGATATTTCCCTTACCTTAGGTCCGACTTGCTTTGTAAGTGTCCAAACCTCCTGTATAATGATTTAAATCATGTTATTGACTTATTCCAGAATCATATTCATTGTTATGATATCATATATGGTTCACTTATAACATTATATTACCCGTTCTTTTGTAAATTCCATGTTAAAGAAGCGTTTTGGGTAAAATCGTTTCATTTATCTTAGGTGTTTTGACTTGTTGTTCTTGACATCACTATTACTTATATCATGATTTACTTACTTACAGAATATAAAATATGATTTATATATCATATATATTCAGTATATATATATATATAATAGATAGATAAATAAAATGAAAAACACCGTTCATGGAGACGGTAGTCCGTACGTACGCATGAACGCTGTTTTACTTTCCTTATTGTCTTGAAATGGAAGTAAGTAGATGACATACATATATATATACATAAATCCAGTAGCTTTATAATGTCATATATTTCATTATTATTTCTTATATATACTTTATAATCATTCTTAAATGGTTAACATGGAGAATGAATCTCATCGCGTCGTGGAGACGGTAGTCCGTACGTACGCACGAGCGATGATATCATTTCTATAAATATTGAATTGAATTGGAGTGGATTATACAATATATCAGAATCAATATGATGTTTTAATAACTATGTATAGTTATTCTTTACACCATTATACCCATCCATGTAAGGTGGTGGTGGAAAATAGATTACACCACGGCGTGGAGACGGTATTCCGTACGTACGCACGCGCGGTGATTTCTTTTTCCGTAGGATGGATAGATGGTGAAATAGGGTTGTTTCATACTTATAATAACATATCAGTATATGAGTGATACTGATGTTATTACTTCATAATGAAACAATCTAAGAAGAAGAAGTGGAAGAAGAAATAAAGATGAAAGAATTGGTAACGGTAATTACCTCTTCTTTGAAGTGCCTCTTTGAGACTTCCTCTTAGGGCACTAAAATTGGTCTTTGAGGAAGACCAGAACCTCTAGGATGTTTCTAGGGAAGTGGAGAGAAGAAAGTGGCAGGGGTTGGCCGAGCTTGAGTGCTCAAATTGGTGTGAGGAGGAGGGGGAGGAGGTGTCCTTTTATAGGGGAGGAGAGGGGCACCTTAGGAATATCTCAAAATATTATTTTATATTAAAGTCAAAATCGGTTTATAATGGTTCCAAAGGGTCTTATTTCGAAGCTAAAGTGGGGATGGGTCGAAATCCTATCAACCAATAGAATTTATACAAGTTTAGGATATTATTTTAACCTTATCAATTAGATTTAACTCTAAGTTAAATAATTTAACTTTTACCATGCCTTTTTGTTTTCTTTCACTATATGGTTAATACACTTACTATAACATGCCAAACGAACCCCAAATTGTTTATTATTAATATATATATCCTTATCTAAGTCATTTGGCCGAACCTTAGATTTTTAGGAATAAAATAACAATTAATAATATAATATTTGATTTAAAAACTATTTTGTGTCAATTTTGACACTATTTGATATATGATTTTTGTGAAAGTCATAACAGAATTAAATGTTCGAACCAAGTTGATTAAATCAACATTAATATATCATAGTATCCTAGAAAATTAGTGGAATTCATAAAAAGTCTCAAATTACATTTATTTAGGTGTTTATAACATCAATTATTTCAATATTTCCTTAACAAGATAATTACTGCATCATCTTTGTGTCATAAATAAATTAAATTATTTGATGTATAAAAATTACAAATAAAATACCATCATGTAGGAAATCTTTTTAGCTTTCTAATTAATATTTACAATCGAATTTATCTTATGTATAACCCCATATTAAAAATGATTTACTTATTAAACTTTGATTTTAACTATTTTAACCTTTCTTTAAATAAATTAATAATAAATGTCCTAATCTAATCCAAGTGGGCCTAAATGGTCATATTTTATTCCTAAATTTGTTTTTGGTCGAAATACACTTGTCCAATAGGATTAGGACATGTGTTAGGGTAATATTAATATCATATTTACCCTTAGTTACCCTATTTACTATTAACCGCGGTAAAAAAAGTAAAAAGTTACTATTCACCAAAAAATTATTTTCATCTCATTGAACCACATTTTAGTTCTTGATATTAACCGTGTCTCTCGGATTTTCGAAATTCCATTCACAGAAGCGGTAAAATTATGTTTTATGCAAAATTCAGTTTTTAACCTACCACTTAGTAGTTTCACTATTCATCAAAAATTGATGTTTTTCAGAACAATGCCAAAATTTCATCCTAAGCTATATTTCATATTCCGAATTCAAAAATGAAGTCTATTTTACCAAATTCATAACACAAAAGTTGCATTAATTAATTTTATAATTAAATCCCGCTGTTAAAACAAATAGCGTGTTTTTAAGAAACAATATCTATCAAAAGATTGACACTTGATTATGTCTGGTTTAAATGTGAAATTACAACCAATGACCAACATTGTATTAAATTGTAAAAATATATTCTAAATATACTTTAAAACCACTCAAATTAATAATTTATCACTATTAATAATTTCGATTAAAAAAGTTGTTTTTAATTAAAATTTAGTAATTTTCACTATTCATCAGAATATGAAAGTTATCCGAAATGTACCAAAATTTCACCTTAGGCTAAATTCGATACTCCGAATCCAAAAATGAAATCCATTTTGAAAAATAAAATTTACAAAATTTCAAAAAGTGGTTATTACTATTCATAACGGCTAGTTTTAATAACATTTTAATAGCATATCGTTGTTTAGTGAAACTCGGTATTGCGTATTACACACGCTATCGAGGAAGGTCGTGATTGCGTGTAATGCAAGGCAAGTCAAGGATGTGTGTTGTGCAAGCTCCTTTTGGTGTAGCGTACAACACAAGACATTAATAAAATAAAAAGAATATTTTTTATAAAATCTCGGGCTGTTACATTCTACCCCCCTTAAAATGAATTTCGCCCTCGAAATTCGTCGGGGTTATAAATGGTTTACTATTCGAAAGTTTCTTTAATAGAAACCCACATCGTAAAAGGGAATATCAAAACTTGGCTTTAAAAACTAAAGTATGAAATGTAACGATTACCCAAATAAACTAATCACTGGGTTTCCACATAGGTGAAAATATGGATATGGAAGAGAAATCTAAGCATCATGTTCTGATGGAGAGTGGTAGAGAACATGGCTATGGAAAAGCCAGTAATCACAAATCCATAGATTTGTGATGATATAAGGTACCATCTGATTCATCAGGTATAAGAGAACTAGGACAACATTTTTGGTTTTCAAGATCATTTCCCTAAAGTTAAAGAATTTGAATTAGAATAAATACTTACTTTATTTTGGTACAATCTCACTGTTGTTCGTGCCTTTAACAATTTCCACTTCATCTCTTAAATAAATGAAGTTGAATTTGTTATTCGTGAAGTGTTAGCAGATCATGTGATAGAATGATGGGTCATTCCATCTGTCTCAAACAAAAGGTTAGAAAAAGTTATTAAATATACATAAGTCATTCTATAGTGAGATTAATCACATATGGTTCCTAAAATGGACTTATACTTCATATATCATACTGCTTAATATAATAAAACTAGTTTCTACTAAACAGGGACTTCCTGTAGGTCAGTGGTAGGCGATAAAGGCCAGTCGCACTTCGGTTGTGGGTTCGATTCCTACAGCCTTGTCCGAAGCGATGGGCTGTCGCCCGTCCTGCAGGTTGTCCCTTTTTCTAGAACTACATCCCATCAATAATATCGAAAAAAAACTTCTATCCTTAAACAATACTAACTTATGTCCAACATAATCCAGTCTAATCTTTAGGCTTATACATAATACTGTAGTCCACTCTCATAATATAGTGACAACGATTACCAGAGATTTAATACTGTCGTTGATCCCCACATATCATAAGATATGTCTTGTTGGTCACATTCCAAACATTCAAAGTCCTTAATCGTGTATTCTCTTGAATACCTTAGTGAAAACATGAGTGCTGTTAAAAGTTACCAAAATCCTCAAAATTCTATATACTCAAACCATGATATCACTTAGTCCTTATATCAATCATGAGCTCATGAATACTGTCAAACATTTCATTTTCCCCTTATCCCTTCATTATGCGCATATCATTTTCATTCCAAAAATATCTGAATAACCTTTCATGGATACTGGTAACATTAATCAGACAACAATGTTACAATCCTTACATGTCTCTTTATTCCATAGTACCATGAGATTACTTATACAACATTACACATGATAAACATATAATCATTCCACTACATTCTTAAACCATTGACCGAGCTTCAACAATTCTTTCATCTCACATACCATTGGTAGTCTCTTCATCATCATCCACATAAATACTTCCCATATGACCATACTGATTCTCTTCATGAGTCTTTCCCTTAGGGCATTTGTTTGCATAATGCCCATACATTCCACATTTAAAACACTTAACCATTTTTGATGTCGTAGCAATACCATTATCCTCATCCCTGGTATTAACTGAACCTTTTCCTTTGCACTTACTGGCTTTGTGTCCTTCTTTTCCACACCCAAAGCATCTTCCAGTTCCTTTGAAACATTCTCCTTGATGCCTCTTCCCACATGATTTACATAGGGGAAATTGAACTATCTTTCCTCTATGATCATCATGAAACTCCATCTTTCTCTTATTAGCCGAGTCAGGAAACTTACCAAATTTTACTTTATTGATCATATTATGAGATTGCTGATTCGTCATAATAATGATGTTTGGACTTCCAAATCCTATTTCATTTGGTTGCTCATAAAGAATATCATTCCATTGTCCATCATTTCCTCCATTATCGTGAATCACCTTGTTTCCAGCCATTTTCTAAAACCCAAAAAGAATAGCGTGAGAGGCAAAAATCATGCTAGGGAAAACAACATAATAAAGGGGGAGTACCTTGAACATCTAACATCTTAGGTTTAATTCTATGATCGTTAGCGTAGTTCTAGTACTATAACCCATACGTATACTTAACCTTAGGGACATCCCTAGACATACCTTAGAAATATCTCTAGGGATCTCACTAACGTTTTCGCATCCTAGTTTCCAAAGGTTGACTAAACCTTTCCTCTGATACCAACTGTAGAGACCCGAAGCCTGACTTACATGGACCTTACATTACTTTTGCGGAATACTTAGTACATTGCAAAAACACACACACAAGGACCGTAATAGTTTAGTGTCTTTGGAAACTCGGAACGTAATCTTCTAATCGTGGTGGAAGATCTTCAACATCTCCCATAAAGATCTTCCTTTTTTTTTACCTAAAACCTTTCTTTATATCCTGGGGAAAAGAAAACATAAAAGGGTGAGCTCAAATGCTCAGTAAGGGTAAACAAAAGAAATATCAATCACATCATATTCATAAGAACATAACATTTTGGAAATCATAACCTGCAAAAGAGAGCATAATTTCATAACATGGGATAAATCATGGCAGTGAAATGTAATCACAATAATCATAACATAAAACATGGAACTTTGTGGCATACACACATAATCATAGAGAATCATTTCTTGTTAGTCAAGACTCATTGCCAAGACTATCTTAGTGGACAAAGTCCCTTTCTGAATCGAGTAATCCTCGTTTCAGTCCTGTTTCACTGAACCGGTATAACCTACCATTCCAGCCATGTCTATCTCATGAGATATAAAATCTTTACCCAATGCATTGGAGGGAGATATAGGTCCCACCCATCTTATAATGAATCCTTTCTTATGTGTGCCACATAATCATAAAACATACATCATCGCATAACACATATAACAAAAATGGGATTCTTGGAACATCATGACATCATAAATCAATTCATATATGATAAAGGAATTCATAAACATAATTCCATCACAACATAGTCAAACCAATGTAAAAATATGGATAGAAACAGAACCCTTTATTATCTTAGATGGAAAATAATTTTGATAAAACACTTGAATTGAATTCTTGAGGAAAATATCCTTTCTTCTTCAAAAACATTTTTCCTTTCATAACATGTCATACAACTTTAAAATAAAAGAAGTTGATTAAAAATAAACTTGAAAACTTGTAAAGGAAGCTTCTTTGAAGTAATGTTTTAAAAATCCATTCATGCCGTATAACTTAAAAAAAACATTCTTCGTACTTTTGTCGGAAAAGTCAAAAAGTACCTCGTACGGAAAAAAGACAAAAGATTCCTTTCATATTCTTTACTAAAAACTCACCTAAGGGTAAAATTGGATTTAAACTATTTCAAGTGGATGGAAACAATATTACATATTGAGGAAACATGGATGTGGATGATAAAATAAACCCCAGTAAATACTTACGAATAAACAATCTCGGATAAAAATGAGATTGTGATATTTCCCTTACCTTAGGTCCGACTTGCTTTGTAAGTGTCCAAACCTCCTGTATAATGATTTAAATCATGTTATTGACTTATTCCAGAATCATATTCATTGTTATGATATCATATATGGTTCACTTATAACATTATATTACCCGTTCTTTTGTAAATTCCATGTTAAAGAAGCGTTTTGGGTAAAATCGTTTCATTTATCTTAGGTGTTTTGACTTGTTGTTCTTGACATCACTATTACTTATATCATGATTTACTTACTTCCAGAATATAAAATATGATTTATATATCATATATATTCAGTATATATATATAATAGATAGATAAATAAAATGAAAAACACCGTTCATGGAGACGGTAGTCCGTACGTACGCATGAACGCTGTTTTACTTTCCTTATTGTCTTGAAATGGAAGTAAGTAGATGACATACATATATATATACATAAATACAGTAGCTTTATAATGTCATATATTTCATTATTATTTCTTATATATACTTTATAATCATTCTTAAATGGTTAACATGGAGAATGAATCTCATCGCGTCGTGGAGACGGTAGTCCGTACGTACGCACGAGCGATGATATCATTTTTATAAATATTGAATTGAATTGGAGTGGATTATACAATATATCAGAATCAATATGATGTTTTAATAACTTTGTATAGTTATTCTTTACACCATTATACCCATCCATGTAAGGTGGTGGTGGAAAATAGATTACACCACGGCGTGGAGACGGTATTCCGTACGTACGCACGCGCGGTGATTTCTTTTTCCGTAGGATGGATAGATGGTGAAATAGGGTTGTTTCATACTTATAATAACATATCAGTATATGAGTGATACTGATGTTATTAGTTCATAATGAAACAACCTAAGAAGAAGAAGTGGAAGAAGAAATAAAGATGAAAGAATTGGTAACGGTAATTACCTCTTCTTTGAAGTGCCTCTTTGAGACTTCCTCTTAGGGCACTAAAATTGGTCTTTGAGGAAGACCAGAACCTCTAGGATGTTGCTAGGGAAGTGGAGAGAAGAAAGTGGCAGGGTTTGGCCGAGCTTGAGTGCTCAAATTGGTGTGAGGAGGAGGGGGAGGAGGTGTCCTTTTATAGGGGAGGAGAGGGGCACCTTAGGAATATCTCAAAATATTATTTTATATTAAAGTCAAAATCGGTTTATAATGGTTCCAAAGGGTCTTATTTCGAAGCTAAAGTGGGGATGGGTCGAAATCCTATCAACCAATAGAATTTAGACAAGTTTAGGATATTATTTTAACCTTATCAATTAGATTTAACTCTAAGTTAAATAATTTAACTTTTACCATGCCTTTTTGTTTTCTTTCACTATATGGTTAATACACTTACTATAACATGCCAAACGAACCCCAAATTGTTTATTATTAATATATATATCCTTATCTAAGTCATTTGGCCGAACCTTAGATTTTTAGGAATAAAATAACAATTAATAATATAATATTTGATTTAAAAACTATTTTGTGTCAATTTTGACACTATTTGATATATGATTTTTGTGAAAGTCATAACAGAATTAAATGTTCGAACCAAGTTGATTAAATCAACATTAATATATAATATTATCCTAGAAAATTAGTGGAATTCATAAAAAGTCTCAAATTACATTTATTTAGGTGTTTATAACATCAATTATATCAATATTTCGTTAACAAGATAATTACTGCATCATCTTTGTGTCATAAATAAATTAAATTATTTGATGTATAAAAATTACAAATAAAATACCATCATGTAGGAAATCTTTTTAGATTTCTAATGAATATTTACAATAGAATTTATCTTATGTATAACCCCATATTAAAAATGATTTACTTATTAAACTTTGAGTTTAACTATTTTAACCTTTCTTTAAATAAATTAATAATAAATGTCCTAATCTAATCCAAGTGGGCCTAAATGGTCATATTTTATTCCTAAGTTTGTTTTTGGTCGAAATACACTTGTCCAATAGGATTAGGACATGTGTTAGGGTAATATTAATATCATATTTACCCTTAGTTACCCTATTTACTATTAACCGCGGTAAAAAAAGTAAAAAGTTACTATTCACCAAAAAATTATTTTCATCTCATTGAACTACATTTTAGTCCTTGATATTAACCGTGTCTCTCGGATTTTCGAAATTCCATTCACAGAAGCGGTAAAATTATGTTTTATGCAAAATTCAGTTTTTAACCTACCACTTAGTAGTTTCACTATTCATCAAAAATTGATGTTTTTCAGAACAATGCCAAAATTTCATCCTAAGATATATTTCATATTCCGAATTCAAAAATGAAGTCTATTTTACCAAATTCATAACACAAAAGTTGCATTAATTAATTTTATAATTAAATCCCGCTGTTAAAACAAATAGCGTGTTTTTAAGAAACAATATCTATCAAAAGATTGACACTTGATTATGTCTGGTTTAAATGTGAAATTACAACCAATGACCAACATTGTATTAAATTGTAAAAATATATTCTAAATATACTTTAAAACCACTCAAATTAATAATTTATCACTATTAATAATTTCGATTAAAAAAGTTGTTTTTAATTAAAATTTAGTAATTTTCACTATTCATCAGAATATGAAAGTTATCCGAAATGTACCAAAATTTCACCTTAGGCTAAATTCGATACTCCGAATCCAAAAATGAAATCCATTTTGAAAAATAAAATTTACAAAATTTCAAAAAGTGGTTATTACTATTCATAACGGCTAGTTTTAATAACATTTTAATAGCATATCGTTGTTTAGTGAAACTCGGTATTGCGTATTACACACGCTATCGAGAAGGTCGTGATTGCGTGTAATGCAAGGCAAGTCAAGGATGTGTGTTGTGCAAGCTCCTTTTGGTGTAGCGTACAACACAAGACATTAATAAAATAAAAAGAATATTTTTTATAAAATCTCGGGTTGTTACAGGAACTTCCCCGCTTTTCGGCGTGACCCTCAGAATCCGACCTTCAGGTCCCCCTTCAGCTCTGATTCTAAGGGTTTGGCATTTACTAATGCCGAATTTCATATCGGTCCATCATTGGGATGATAAAGCGCAAAAATGTATTTGTAAGAGAAGGAGAAGATTCGGTGACCCAGGAGGCAGGTGTGTGCAAGATTCAAGGGATGCGTGCAAAAGTCCCTCCACCAGGAAAAATCTTGCGCGCCCAATGTGCCGTCACGGGTAGGCTTCCACGACAACCTCGCCGAAACTGCCAAAGAAAATAGTGATCAAGTACACGGGGTGGAACACAACACTCCTCATGGCATGTAAATTTTTGTGCACCCAATGCGACGTCAAAGGGGCCCTTGCACATCGGCGCGCTCCAGAATTAGTTAAGGCCTGAATGCGAAGGCACCCGGTAGCGCGCAAAATCTTACACCCCCAATGCGACGTCGACGGGGAATGTTTGCACCCAATGTGATGCCAAAGGAAGGATGCCATGGTGACCTCCCAGAAACCACCAAAGGGGACGGCGCACAGAAGTCTGGAAGGCGCGCCAACTTTCCTCCAGCGTGCAAACACTTGCACGCCCAATGCGACGTCAAGCGGGTGTTTTCACGCAGAACCTCTTGCGCGCAGCCTCCGAAGACTTCGGCTATAAAACAAATCATCCCCCCGCCCTTTGAGGATGGTTAGAGAAGACGAATTGATGCTCTGCTGTGTGAAATACATCTCCTCTAGGACTGTGTGAAAAAACTTTGGCATCAAGGTATTAGATCTTGCGTGAAAGATCCCCCAAGGGTCCTCCTTCAGGTGAACCCTCTTCGACGTGATCCTTGTCCATTTACTTTTTCCCCAAGTCATTTTCATGAAAAATATCCTTCTTTTGTGCAAGTTCCCCCTACATTAGACAACTTTTTCACACAGCCGTTCCATCCTGCGTGCAGCCTCTCATTTTTCGTGCACCCTTATAGCTTGCATGCGCACCTTCCACCTTGCGTGCATCCTCTAATCCTACACGCCACCTCCTTGTGTTCTTTATGTTCCATCCTTAGAATAAGGAACCATGTTTGATCCCCTATTATGCGTAACACATCAATGTCGTGCGCCCTTTTCCTGTGTCACCCTCTATATTTGAATGAAGTAATTTCAATCTTCCTTGGGTGGTGCTCCCTATTTCGTTGCTTCGCCTCATGATTCTTCTCATAGGAATGCTAATGGCTATTGCTTCTTCACATAGCCATGCTAACGTGGGCCCATTAATTGATCACTCCACAACACCCCCTAACCACGACATTGTTGATACCTTCTGTTCCCCAAGGAAGGGTGGGTATCAGTCATGTAAGTCCTAGGGGTGTAGAGTAAACCCACCTCGTCTGACCTGGAGAATGATAAACTATCAAGCACCATCATCCTCATCACATGAAGTTAAACTGTGACCCCAACCCGTACATCAGACGTGGGGTTCCCCATCTTGGAAATTTTGTATGCCAACTAGTCTCCATGGGAGTGAGATCTTCCTCACATGGAATGAGATCCTCTTTGCTGGAGTGGCGTCTGTCCGTGGGGAAAGGGAAACCACCTTGGTGTAATCCCCTAGCCTTTCTTGCGGGAGGCAGCATCGATGATCCTCCTATCTTCTTCATAGCCAAAGAGCATAGAGGGGGGGTGGGATGGGCACCGTATCCCTCCTCTCTTCCTTACCAAATCCCTCTCCCTTTAGGCTTTGTCTCTACTGGGCCTCCATCCTGGAGTAAGTCCCGATCTTCACCTCTTTGAGCTGAAAACCATGCATAAGGCCCTATTTCTTTTTTGTAATTCTAACCATGTGTAATCCCCACTCCACTTCCCACGGATGCACCTTTCGTGATTTGATCATCAGGTCTTTTCTACCTCTTGTTTCTCACACCGAGCATGACTCACATGGGCTTAGAGGAAGCATCAACCATGACATCCTCTCTGGTATTCCCTAGAGTGTAAGCCCCAACACATCCTAAACTACGTGGACTTTGATCCTTGCTAAGGAAATCTATGGAGGAATCCAACCTGAGGTTCAAGCCCAACAACCATTGGTCCCAACCCCCTTCATGACGGTTCACCAACATTCGAACTGTGTGGAATTTGATCCTTACCACGGAAATTTACGTAGAAATCCTCCCTGAGGTTCAGTCCCAATAACCATTGGTCATGATTCCCTTTACACCGGATCACCAAAACCCCTCTACAAATACATAGATTTTGATCCTTGTGAAGGAATGGTATGTAAGAATCCTCCTCGAGGTTTAAGCCCGACAACCATTGGTCCCGACCATCTTCACGTCGGTTCGCCAAATCCTCCCAAACTATGTGGACTTTGATCATGGCCAAGGCAAGGAATGTAGGAATCCTCCCTGAGGTTCAAGCCCAACAACCATTGGTCCCGAAAATCTTCACGTCGGTTCACCAAATCCTCCTGAACTATGTGTAATTTAATCCTTTCCAAGGTAATGTACATAGGAAGTCTCCCAGAGGTTCAAGCCCAACACTCATTTTTTCTGACCACTTCACGTCGGTTTACCCCCCGTCCTCCATGATGTTAAACTGTACGCCCCTTTTATCCCACATGACACTAAATTATACCCTATCCAGTGGTAAGCTGTTGTGATACCCTATCCAACAGTAATCCGTTGTGAACATCACTTAGTGGTTATCCATTGTAATCCTTTATCCAATGGTAATCCATTGTGAACCTCACCCAGTGGTAGGCCGTTTTGATCCCCCTTCACTGGTAATCCGATTTCAACCCCAACCCAATGGTAAGCGGTAGTCATCCCTTCCATTGAGACCCATATCTCTAGTCTATCCTAGTGGAGTCAAACCAACCTCGGGTTGCTAACCATGGGTAGGCACCAGTATATTATCAATTCACTATCCCCTATGCACACCCTGATCCTATACCCCACCCTAAACTATGTGGACTCTGATTCCCTACCATGGGGATTGGTAGGAAATCTCTTTGAGGCTCAAGCCTAACATCATCGTCGCCCTTGAGTCGACTCGATCTCATTCTCCATCCACTTAAGTTAACCATCCATTATTCATCTTGATTCTTACACAGGCCGCCACATTCTTGTGAGATCATGTCAATTCACCTCTTTGTTTCTCTTAGAAGCACTAAGGTAACTAATTATGTGTTATCCCCAGCATCAGTGTTCCCTCCATGGGTTGCACCCATCTGGTCTACTCCATCCAGTGTTCTGATTAGTCTGATCTTTCTTCACTAAATGTTAAACCTGGGTAATACCATGTGTTAAACATGGTAAGCTAAGGAAAACCTCAATGACATTCCTATGGAATATAATTCCCCACATTCGACGTGGGATGCCTCAAGCCTTCGTGCCCTTGAGAACCTCTATAATAAGGGAAATAAACCCAGATGCGTCAGTGTTCCAGCGTCCAGACACACCAGTGATGTCTAATGTGACTACTCCATCAACCGAAGGTTGCTTCCCTACACGGACCCCTTGGAATGTCCCAACAAAAGAAGTGTAATTAACCGGCGTCCATGAAGATATGGCACTAGGATGAGTTTCATGAACAACATCTTAATCTATAAGGGAGACTCGAACTAGATGATGATTTTTGAGGAGGAATCCATGAAAGGAAGAACCAACATCCAATTATCTCATTTTGATCTAGGAGAAAACGTCCCTGAATAAGTGGCAGATTCTACCCACCTTTGGCAAGCAGGAATGCATGGAAACAGTCAGCGCGTCCTCATCCTCCTCAAACATACAGATGTGCATTCCCCAGAGAAAGCGTCAAAAACAATATTTAAGTGAATAAAGCATTCATACATAAGGTAAGGGGATTCTCAATCCCAACTCCCATTATTTTGGTTATCACTCTTTCATTCCAAATTTCTATGAGGATATTTCCTTCAATGTTCTAAATATAAATTCATTGTAATACCATTTTATTTTTTTGGATATACATAATTCAAATCTTTTTTTATGATAAATACAAAGATTTTCCAAAAAAACTATTCTTTCCAAAAATACATTTTGACTCCTCCTAAGTTGTTTCTTCTTCGCTCAATAAAGATAAATCCTATACAAAATATGTTTTTTCATTTCTCAATTAGGAACCCCCATTTTTATTCATGAATATATACTATATGAATTGAACCCATTACTTTCCATGGATTATTTTTTATATAATATTTATATACATTATTATTGGCATGAATGATTATGATAATGTTATGATGTGACGGGTGTGACCAAAATTGTATAGCTCTTCAGTTCATTGGGTAATGTGATGTATATCATGAGATATATGAAATATGAGTGAAAATGATTCTAGATTTATTCCCAATGATGATATTATGATTATACATATATGTTATGTGTGAACATGATGCTAGATTTATTCACAACTATGTGTGATATTTGACAATAAAGACATGATGTTTCATTTTTATGCATTTCCATATTCCATGCCTTTATCCAATGATTCCTCCCATGATTATGATTATGATCCCATACTTATTTTATGATGATGATTATTATTATCATAAATTTTTTATTGATTCATGTTCTTATATATAGTCTTACTATGATTTTAGCACACCCTTTTCTTTGATGTATATCCTTAGGTGACTACTTATAATAAGGAGTACATGAGGGACACTAAGAAGATAGAGAAGAAGGAATTAAATCATTGTATGTTTTATTATGTAAATGTTATATATGGTCATAATTTTCTCAATACATGAATCCTTTGATTTAGGTTTTTTAATGATTTTATGTTGTTTTTCTCTAAAATGATGTAATAGTCATGTAAAAAAAGTAGGGTCACTATACACCCCCATCATATTATGAGGTTGGAGGAAAGTAATCACCTATTCCATATCTATAACACAATGAAGGGAGGATAACTATTAGAGTATACCTTCTTTCTAATGAAATTATTGTGTAATAAGGCTCTCTTATAACTGTAGAGAATATGTGAGAAATGATTACTATTCATATGGGAGCATTCCCACCTCCACCACCAATTGTTCCTCCTATGAGAGTATCCTCATGTGAAACCATATGGATAAGGTAGGTGAAGTGGCTCATGATATGCATCTGATCGGGAGTACTATGAGATTATTATACTTTCTCAACTAACCTTCAAACGTTTTAAATGTTCTCTTCCTAACAAGTTTTCTTGTATAGATTTTGGAAAAAATTCTACGTTCTTAATAGAACCAACTATAAAAGATCATATAAATCCTTCTCTTTTAGAAAAGGATATATATTTGGTAGAAACTATAAAGAGATTGGGATCAAATAAAGATTCAGTTACATTGACCATTACTCTTATTTATCAAAGGTTGGTGATTGAAACTATTGAAATGGTGGATCATGAGATCTTAACTCCCAAAGGAATCCTAGAATCTTACATTCCTGAATAAACTTATATGAAAATGATAGGTGGTTATTCCCAAATGATTTCAAACCAAATTGTTTCCACCATTGATCAGACTGAGCAAAAATTGGTTAATGATGTCATGGGGGAACCAAATATGCTTCCAGAATGGGGTTATGATAGGTTTCATACTAATAAAGTCTCGGAGAAGATTGATTCAACTACACCAAATATTAATCTTATCAAACTAAAGTTAGAGGATATGCTTTTAAGGGAACATTATTTTTCAATACTAGCTACTTCAATATGAACTAAACTCGTTCCCCTAGAAATCAAAACTATGGAGAAAGTAATGAACCATGTCCAATGATATTTGAGCTCAATCGTAAATCTATATTTATTAGTCATCATCTTTGAAGGTTTATTGTTGATAATTGAACTCTTATATTTCATAGATCAAACTGAATATGTTACCAATGAGGTAGTAACAAATGTAGAATCTAGTACATCAGCTAGTGAAAGTGGGTTTTCAGTCTTTTTGGTTGTCGTATTTATTTCCTTTTCTAGCCCTAATTTTTCTGAACATTCATTTATATGAATAGTGTTACAAAATTTTGATGTTCAAGATATATTTTTAATGTCACAATTTTCCATGGTTTTAAGGATATCAACTTAAATAGAACTATCTCATTCAAAAGGTGTAAAGTTTGGATCTTCTCTAGTCGATCAAGTCTTTGAATATGTACTTCCTTATGAGGGAAATTTTGAAGAAGATCAAGAAAATATCAAAACAATCAGGTGTATTGATGAACTGTATAGAAGGATATATGGAAATTAATCTCTTAGACTCCCCTTACAATAATACTAGTGAAATTTCCAAAGTTTTGTCACATGGTCTCCATGGTTTGATATGGTGGAACTTAATACCATTTTAGTTATGCTAAAGTGAAATAAGATATTTCCACTCGAGGGAAGGTGAGTGTGATCCAATCAATAGTTGCGATAGTGGATCCTATAGACATTTTTTGTTGGCTAGAAATATCCTCCTTAGAGAATTTTTCGAATGAGCTAGAGTGGCTATAGGATAGTAGGGTTAATTTTTGGAAACATTGTCCTTGAAAGAACATCTTCATCAAATGTTATATCGGCTTTTCAAGTTTAATTTATGTAAACTAGAATCGAAAAACATTAAAATGATGTATAATGAGGATAAATGACTAGTAAATGAGGTATAGAAGGTAGTATTGGATTACATCGAGAGTGAAGAAGTACTAAGAGCTAATATTAAAACAAAAACACAACATTGACAAAGCTACACCAATTCGTTGAAGATTGTGATCAAGAAAAGATTAAAATTCAAGAATCTATTAGGAAAGATCTATAATAGAAATATTTTCTTATGTGGAGAGTTTCCAAGTTTCAGATGTTCTTCTAAGTCATTTTTAATAAATAAATTAAAACCCAGTTATTCTTAGTTTTCAATATCTTGTCTATTCTTGACCTTCATTTCATAAAACCTTACAATGATTTCAAAATTAGTCTCATGATAACTCGGATTATCCAATAATAAAATAATGATGTTGGTCATAATTTGGAATACTTGAGTTGAAATGATCTCTTCCTAAGTGTGGATTACGTATGAGTATATGTAAAATTTTATATCATTGTAATAATAGATTTAGTTTGTTTGGATAAATGATCTAGTGTCTAGATTTTGAAATATTGTATGTAAATATTCAAATTAAAATGTCAAGAACAGAATATTTCTCCAACTTTTTCTTTGGACAAGGATTCTAGCTTGCATAATTTTGACTTTTTCTAGGGTCACACACTAGTCCCTAAAAATTTGGTTTCTTTTATAGCATTGCCCAAATTTTTTTCCTAAGACTAATATAGAGAATAATTAGTTGTAAATAATGGGATTTGTAATAGGACACTCTTTATGATTTTGAATCCTAACAAATTTTGTGTCTTTTCAATTTCATCTACTCAATTTTTCCTAGATCATGAAAAGTTTGTGTTTAGTCAGTAGAGACTCGAGTTTTGTCTAGAATTACCTCTCTGGTTTTCACTCCGGTGATTCCTATGCCTTTTTAATTGGGTAGTTTAAGTTTGGTTAAGTTGGAAAAAAAGGGTATAGTTTAAGGTCGTAGTGTTTTCGTAGTTTAAAGTTACATATCTTTAACCAGGGGTTGGCGGAAACTTATTCAATGACGCGGGTAAGTTAGAACCTATGTGATTTAGTTAAGCCCAATGTTATGTTTAGGTAAACCTCATGAATAGGTTCATATATTTCATAGTCACACTAACCTAATATGTGTGACCATCATTATCAGCAAAGATGAACCTTAATTAACTGAGAGTGTTCAAGAGGTTAGTGGTGCGATATTAAATGGTATACCTGATTCAGTTAGTATCAATGGAAGGGAAAAGGGAATTAATCTAATATCAATGAGGCATGAACCATTTTTTAATACATTTTAAGGTCACATGATGATGACCGTCCATGTAGAACATCATATATCTATCATGTAAATGGGTACAATACACAAGTTTGTAACATCCGGCTGCTAAATCTTCTCAAATAGTTGTGGTATGGATTATGTAAATCATAACTCAATATTCTTAAATCATGAGTGATGGGTTCAAACACGTATGTTGTGGATGACCACATACCATATTTTAAATATGTATTCTACTACAATGGATTAAAGGCATATAGAGATAATATGACATTATCTTCTGGATGCAGATGCCTTTGGTTGATGGGCCTTGTCAGGGTCACATTTATAGATCCAAGTTTGGGTAATAGTATATATATTCAATATATAGGTTTCATTTTGAGTCAAAAAATCTTTTCATGGATAACCGTGAAAGTTTTGTATGGATTTAAACAATTGTTTCATGAAGAAGGTTTATGGAGAGAGGATTATTTTGGAATAATTCTAGCACCCTGGAAATTACATCACTGTGTATAAAACACATATTCAAGGTGTCTATATGTTAATTCAGACTAATTCAGTGAAGTTATACACATAGTTTAAGTTCATAATACTTGGACTAATGATGTGGGGATAATGAACCAAATATATCTTATAAGAAAATAATGTTCCAAGACCTTTTGAATGTGGGTAAAATCACTGTAAGTCATATCTTGGGGCTTTTGAATATGAAGTTATGGTGTGAAAACGGTATTCATGTGATATATGTAGAAAATGTTCAAAAATTAATTTTCAATATGATTTTATGAGAGCATAAAATAATAGAGTATCTTCTCCTTAGGATATAGATTCATCTGGTTGATGGGCCATATTGGGGGAGTTCTAAGCATAGCCAAAACAGATGTGTCCCTTAGATTTAGACACACATGTCACTGATATCCATGGAATTTTTTCAAAAAAATGATTTTCTCAAGACACAAAGTTTATTTTGAAAAGGGAATATTTTTAGAAGGAATAATGGAATCATTTATACTTTGTCCTACTATGATTGAGTGGTCATGATCTTATTGGGAGGTGGGTACCAAACCCCACGTGACTCCCATAATAATTTACCTTCATTGAATATATCTATATCATATGCAGGTAAAAGTGGAATTTTTTTATTTCTTTTCGATGGGCCTGGGATGAGGGATCTATGCATCCCTATATATCTCAATGGAACAATAATAAAGCCACAGATAGTTCTAAAGAAGTTCCTTGTATATATCTGTCACATTTACAAGGAAAGATGCATTTTTAGTTGCTTATAGTTGGGTCTAAGATGAGGGATCTGAGCATCACTATGTATCTCATCATAATGGGGATCAATACACACATAGTTATAAATAATTTCTTGGAATAGATAGGAATTATATGTAAGTTAAGAGGCATTTTTTTTCATCTTGTGACTGGGCCTAAGGTGATGGATCCATGCATTATTATTTATCTTGTTGGAATTAGAATCTTAAAACATGTATTTCTAAGGAAGTTACTTGCATAGATATGGCACATATTCAAGGAGGAGAAGGCCATATAAGGGGGACACTTTAATTAGTTTGTCGAAATATAGGATTGAAAAAAAATCCCAATCTTTAGTCATGATGTATCTTAATCATGAAAATTGGAATAATCATCTCTAACCTATAAGCTCACGTGATTCATTCTTGGTGTGAGAAACAAGAGGGAATTTGAATATTAGCCAGGTTTTATGAAGACTTTAGCCATGGATTGTTTCCAACACACACAACAAAATTTTTTATTTTGTGGTGGAGATATTTTTCTATAGTTTTACATCATGAAAATAAGAAATTTGTTATATTTAATTTATAGTGTCACCATAAGGACTTTTTCTAGGCCATTTAATGTCATGCGGCCCAAACTAATGGTTTTTGTAGTTTTATGTTCCATAGTGATTAGACACTAAAAGAGGATAATATTTATTTTATATATTATTAATTTCATGTGATAAATTGTTTATAAATGAAATTATATTTTCATTTAAAATTTTTAACTCCATTTCATATCATGTTTACAATTCTTTCTTAAAATGTGCTAATACTCGGTATATTTTTCATTTCCTTCTAAAAACACTATTCATAATTTTTTTGATATTTTAGTAAAATATTTAACTTATTTAGATAAATATATTATCCTTTTAGATCACAATGAGATTCAAATTGTAATCCACTCATCATGGTCCATGAATCCAAAAAAATATAGGTCAAGTGAACTAGATAGAATCACACTAAAATGACTGTAGAGGCCAAGATCCAAACCAAATGTAGCTTAAAATTCAAATATAGATAGATAAAATCATGGGTAACATCTCATGATACTCTTTATAGAGATAATTAAGAGGTTTCATGGGTGATATATGTGGCCCAAGTGGAATATTAAATTTTAGGCTAGATTTGGTGGCTTTGAATGATATCCCACCAACTTGATGATAATTCTAAGATTTCTACTCCAAATGGGAAGAAATATTGAAATATAACATAGGAAATACTGTTATTCAATTTATTTTTCTACATAACAACCATATTCATTAATCTATAAGATCTTTTTAGTGAATTTATTGGGTTGATACATGTTGGCTTAGATTTTTTTTTCAAGGTTTGAAAAGTTCACTATTCATTAAATTTCTACTCTCTTTTTCCTACCCTCATTAATTTGGAAAAATTGTAATGTTTAAAGATCAAATAAAGGATAAAGATATTCTTATTTAAGGAAATTATGGTGAAGGATTAAAGAGGATAATTTGGTATATTTAAATTTCAATGTAATGTTGTCTTTTTTAATACACATGTACTTTTTTCACATATAATTTGTTCAAATCACATAGGTTTCTTAATAAAATATCCTCTTAACCTTGAATTATATTATTATTTATAACACATTGATAAAATTTCCTAAAGATGTTAATTTATTTGTATAAAAAATTGTGAAATCCTTCACATAACAGTGGAGTGTTTGTTATTTTTTGTTTTCTCCACTTCAATTATACCCTTATGAGTAAATTTATATCTTCTATTGAGAGCATTGAATCAATGTAGGGATAACCTTATTATAATATGATTCAACTAGTTTCATGGTTATATATTTAATGTTATTTATTATTAATTAAATGTTTAATCATTTCTTTTATTTATTTTTTTGATCAATTATTTTCTTTCTTCATCTTCTGTATTGAATTTTGTCGCCGCACATTTCATGTGATAATAATAACCTTTGGATTGGAGTGAATACCTATATTTTTTCAATTGTTTTCACACCATTTATGTTCATAGTGCCTAAACCAGGTGTTCTATGTCTTTGTTCATGGAAAATCATAATCATGAAAATTGGAATAATAATTTGAAACCTATAATCTTATGTGAGTCATGCTTGATGTGATAAATAATATGGAATTGGATGATTACCATATTATATTGAGATTATATACAAGGATATTTTTCAATACACACCATGTCATTTGTTATTTTGTGGTGGATATGTTTTCTTATTGATTTACATCATATAACTAGGACACTGGTGTGATTGAGTTTAGAGTATTACCTCCAAGATTTGTGTTTGGTGACTTAAAGTCATGCATCCCAAACAAATGGTTGCTGGTGTTTGAGGTTGTATAGATTTGACCAATGTTTTACACATAGTTTAAGGTTATGTTACTTGGACTAAATCTTCCCTAAAATATTTCATGGCACATCTTAATCATGAAAATTGTAATAATCACCTCAAACCTCTTAAATCAGGTGAGTCATGCTTGGTGACAGAAACAATACAGAATTATAAAATTACCTAGATTGTATTGAGACACCAGCCAAGGATTATTTCCTATGAATGCCACATTATTTTTTATTTTTAGTAAATATTTTTCTTATAGTTTTACACCATATGACTATGATTTCAGTGCTATATATTTTAATCTCTTACCAATACGACTTGTTTTAGGTAGATTAAAGTCTTGAAACTTGTATTAATGATTATTATAGATTATGGTTGCATAACATTGACTAATGGTTTGCACAAAGTTTAAGGTCATGGTGCTTAGAAAAAATGTTCCCTGAATACGATCATGGAACATTTTAACCATAAAATTAGAATAATAATCTAAAACCTATAAGCTCATGTGAGTCATGATATATGTGAAAAAACAAGAGGGAAATGGAATATTTCCCATGTTGTATTAAGATGCTATCCAAGGATTATTTCGAACACACACCATGTAATTTGTTATTTTTTGGTGGAGTAGTTTTCGTACAGTTTTACATCATGAGACAAGGAAATTGGTGTTATGTAGTTTTAAGTATTACCTCGATGACTTGTTCTATGAATTTTTAAGTCATACCGACCAAACTAATGGTTTCTATAGTTTAATGTCACATAGATTTGACTATTCTTTTTCACATAGTTTAATATCATATTTCTTAGATAAAATGTTTTATATTATGAAAATTATATCTTAGGAATCCATTCATTTTTATGTGAAATGATATGCTCATTATCTATTGATATTAAGTAATATCATCCATTCAAATGGAACTTATGTATAACATAAGTTCCTTCCCACTCAAGTTCATTATTTGGACATTTATTCTTAGGTATCATTGGGGATCTAAGAACCAATACTAGCTCTCCTTGGAAGAATGAGTAGAGGGGTAATTTCTTGTTGAAGGCTCACACTACTCGGTTTTGATCCACCTCAATGTTGTATAGGGTAAACAAACTTTTCTCATCAAGCCATTCCAACTCATCAAGTCACTTCTAGGATTTTTTTTCTATAGATATACATTCAAAAATAGAAATGTGGAGTGAAGGTAATTGGAAATCAATGGGAATAACTTATTCAATTCCATAGACAAGTGAATATGGGTTTTCTTTTGTGGTAGTGAAGGTTATGATGTGATAAATACAAAAATTATTTGGATGTTTTTTTGAAATTATTTCTTGTTTTTTAAAACACATTCTTTTAGAGAGTGTTATTAAAAGACTCCATCTGTCCATTTTCAACTATATATTAGTTGGATGATTTGTTATATTGATTTATATATTGTTTATATAGATTTTATAGTTTATAAGAGTATATTTTTATGCCATTATCTATCATTATTGTATGAGGGACACCAAATATTGTCAAAAGGTTAGTCTTGACAAAACGGGTGATAGAATTGTTCCCTAGTTCCATGAAAGATATAGCCCCTACCCACTTGGAAAATTGGTTAGTGGTGGTAAGGATGTACATGAACTACCAAGTTGTTATTGGGGGATATATCCACATGACATATATTCCCCAAATAGAAAATATCCATGAATATTTAGAGGTATTCCCACATTCTGAGAGTTGATGAATAAAGTTGGAATGTATTTGACATAAGTGAAACTTCGTGGTTAATTCTATATAATAATAATTTATTGAAGGACAAAAATACATGAGCCTCCTGATTTGATGGGATATATTGATCCTTAACTAATGAGAACCACATGAAACTACATGGACTTCTTAAATGACAGTGATATTTTCCCCACCTTCAATGCATATGAGGAGGACTCCTTCAAATCCTCATTTATAATGGACTTTTTGAGAGTTTGGACCTTCATAAATGAGAAAATTGATTATATTCCATCATATTATCTCTCTCTTTTTTATGTATGGTAGAGGAATCCCACTTTAGAGGTAGTAAAATATTGGATACATTCATCTATTCACAAAATATTTTTTTTCATGGGTAGAATTGAACACATTGATCTCTTACCTGATATTACCAGTGGACGATGATACCATTCTATGATGTGCAATACCGATGATTATTTATTCTAAGTATGGATCCACCAAGGTTGTAGTTGCACTACCTAATTCATTTTCCTGGGTTTTTTTGAATGAGTAATGTGAGCTGGTGTTGGATTTGAGGATAATTTCTCCATCACTTATAATACATAATCGATAAGGGGAATTAACTATTCCTTTCTGATAGAATAGTCATTATTGATCTTCTTGATTACCGTCTTTGAATCGCCTTTGAATTTTTGGTGGGATACTAGTTTTTACAGTGTCAATTCCAAACATGTATTGAGGGATAGTTATTCTACCTCATTTGTGGTGAATCCATCTAAAAACAAGAAGGAATAAGGTACAATTGTCTTGGTTGGAGAGATAGGGATGACTCCCAAACCAAATTTGTTGAGTTAGGGGTATTCCATTTATTTTCTTATCAAGATTGTAGAAGTGCCATAAAAGTACATTACCCATGTCTAGGGTAGTCCTAGAAAGAGAATACTTCTTCATCAAATAAGTCAGTGTCCAATGGTTCATTTTATATAGAAAGATACTCCTTAAGAAAATTTTCAAACTATGTTCCATTTATTTCTTTTTATAGTATGAACCAATTTTCAAAAAATTGAAAAATAAAAACCCACCATTCCAAAAATAAATTTAACATGGAATAAATTAAGGTGTATTTGAGAGGGTAACTATGAGAGACTAAATAGATCTTATGGTGTTACATATAGTTCCTCAATTTCAAAACTATAAATATTAACACGAGGAAATTTTTCCTAATATTTGAATATTGAGTCACGGTATTAATAATACTTATATCCAGATAATAGATATTATTCTCATCCCTTGTGTAATTTTTATGTTCAAGAAAACATCCTAATGTTTTATCCAAGGCTGCCACATTAAGAATGAGTTTCTTTCCCCCAATAATGGAATTAATACCAGTGGACTTAAAGTTATTTCTTAAGAATTTAAAAATATTCCTAAAAATCATCAATCTGTAGATAGGTAACTGTTGTATTTATTGGTTTAGTAAAGGTTAAAAATTTACATATAAGGTTCTCCATGAAGAATCAGATATAAGAGAGGAATCCATGAAGATCTATCAATATTTTGAGGTTTTTCAGAGGTGATATGTCAATTATATCCTTGGTTTTCTCTTCATCAAGTTCAATGACATTGTGGTGTACTATAAAAATGAGGAACATTACTAAGGTAAACCTAAATGAAAATTTTTATGTGTTCATATTAAATATATAATTTAATATATTGTTGAAAATAATATCAATATATGTAATCTAATCACAATGTTACTAGTATTTTACCATTAAATCGTCAATTTAACATTCAATGGACATCCCCATGAATTGTTTCAAAATACAATGCATAGAAAATTGATAAGTGGGGATAACATTTTTCAAGACAAAAGAATTAATTGATAGAAGTATTTTCCTTTGGGTTCTTTGAAAGTATCATAATCTTCATATTCATGGGCTATTATAATTTTTTTATATTCTAAATAACCATCCATAAAGGAGAGATCTTGATAGTCATTAGTTTCATCGATCAGAAGTTATATACTCTAGACTAGAAATAATTTTTTTTTAAATTTGGATTGAAATCCCTAAAATTGATTCAAGATCTTATCTATCCATTCTTCTTCTTGACTATTATAATATTGGAGATCCATTTTAGTTATTATCCAACCTGAATGTAGTTGTATTTGATAATATTATCACCATTAGCTTCTACCTTAGCAGTATAAGTTAGATTCATTCTTCTAGATACCTTATTGTAACCATAATGATTATATTGCAAGCCCATGTAGTGGGTAGCCAAATTTGGATTGAGGAATATAATTTAAATGTGATTTCAGGTCAACACATATTTGAAATTCATTAGAAAAGAGGTATACACCTCTTACTCTTTCAAAGTAATTGCCAAATTGATCAATGTAGGTCACATGTATTCATTTATGCCTAGATTTATTTACCAGAGTTCATTAATATGAGTGGATACACCATCCTATAATGATGGAGGGGTGTATATGAGATCTTATTCTACTTATCTCTCCTCATTGGAGTCATTAAAGAAAAAGTGGCATTAAAATTTTGATCTTTATAAGAATAAGTAAGGGTGTTATCACACTTCATTAGTGATATGATAGCCTTTTTTATTTACTCGATAATAAAGGAGTCTAATGAGATTATAAGGAAAAAACAAGAGAATTTTCACCTGGGGTGATACTTATGCTATGGAGATTGGGTTGTTCTCCCATTTTATTAGCTTTCACTAATGTGACTGATATCATGAGAGATGATGAATTTATTATCAAATAAAAACTGGTTTCTTCAATTTGATTTATGAAGAATACATATTCATCTCCAAGATCATTAAATTGGTTAGCTTGGGTAATTTCAAAACTGTTCAGAGTAGTAACCCAAGAGACATTATCAATCATGAGTTATTTCCTCTCTCTCTAATATAAACATGTGTTAATGTATTAGGACTCGTATGATTTAAATAGAGACCTACCATCATGAAATGTCCCAATTTTTTTATTAAAATTGTATTTGAAACATTGTTGGTATGATGAAGGAACTATAACATATTAATGAAATAAAGGTCACCCTAATAATACATTGAAATATATATCCCGTTTGAAAACCAAGAATTCAGATTCAGATATGAGGTCTTCAAATTGGGATCTAATCTTGATTTGGTTGAGAGTGTATTGATCAATCTTGTTGTAGAATTCAAGTGTTAAGTTTAAGTATACAAATTATCTTCATGGTAACCTAATAAATGGAGCATCTAGATTGGAATGAGGTTAAATCCTAATATATTATCGATAAAATATCATCAGATGAAAATATTATCTAGATTTATAGATATATACAAGGGTTTTATGTGACCTTGTACGATTGTTTCCCTATCTTGATCTATGAAGAAGATTATTGTATGATATTTCATGGAACTTATCTCTAAAAAATATAATTCAACAGTCATAACCCCAGTTTAAAAATCTTTAAGGCTTAATAAGTACTCCACAAGAACATCACATATCTATTTTGATAAATTAAGGGAATCTATGATTGATAGATTGGTTTAAACTACAGTTAAATATTTCAATATATCATACTTATAAGCTACATGTATTTATTTCTTGTTGTTGGTTTTTTCTTTGGCATGTACCAAAGGGATAGGATTTTTCATAGAAGATAGATCAGGAGCATAAAAAAAGATGAAGTAACACCTATCACTAGCATATTGGGTCAAACTAATCTTCCCACTTTTCTATGTTTGTTATATAGATGCACATCCTTCAATAGGTATTCAAAAAAATTGTTTTTGGAAGAATCTTGATAGATTTTAGGGAATTTCCATGATCCTTCCAGGCATGCAGAAGTGCTTACTCATAGGACTCAACCATATATATAGCACTGGAAAGAATTTAGCCAATATATTGGGATCTTCCATGATTGTGTCTTACCCTATTCCCATGGATTCTATGGATCATGAATCCAACTCCTTATTTGGGAATGGGGAATTTGAGTTCATATAAACATTCTTCATTAGATAAAGATTCCATTAAATGAATGAAATTAAAAAAATTGAAGAGTAATTCTAAATACAATGAGGGTTCCATTTTTGGGGAGATTCCTATCCTTTCTGTCCAAAAAAAATAATGTATGAGAGGTCCTGAACTAGATTAGAAAACAATATGGGATTATTTTCATCAAATAAGGGGTCCATTAATGATGCTTTTCACATTGTATAAGAATAAACTAGGAGAACAACTTGTTATTTTAAACGTGGCCTATGGATAACATGATTTTGATTGATTATGTTTTTGAACATATAGTTATTGTAATTTTGTTCACCTTTATTTGTAACTTATTTTAATGCACTTTCTTCTTCTATAACGGTGGAAAGACATGAAACTTATTCTATATTCTTTCCTCATTTCACCTATACAAAACATCTTTTGGAGGATGTCCTTATAAACAAATCACCCATGGATGGTGTGACCCAATGTTTATTAAAGGATAAAATAATTTAGTAGATCATTAATGCTGACCATATCAAGATTTTTAGTCTCTAAAAACCTCAAAATATCATTTGGTATAGTCTCTATGAATTAGTGTGGAACTTTTTCATCTCATAAGGAATAATATTTCATCATTTGATGCTCGTACGATGGATACTTATTATATTTCATCCCATATTGATGATGATTTTTTTTATTATATTTTAGGAGGAGGTTTCATGTGATATTTTTCAGGCTTAGGAGTTGGAGTCTATGTATGAGCCATATTATGTTTGATGGTTGTGGTTTCCACTTTACATGTTCTCTTCCCTTGAGCTGTTAGTGTTGTACATGAATTAACTTTTTTTCTCTAAATAGAAACTTGTGGTATTTTTGTAACTATAGAAATTTAATGAAACCCTTATGGATATTTCACTTAAATGAGTGGAGGTTTTAGATTTCCATAGTGGTTCTCCATACATATACCAAAAAACACTTCTTATGGAAGTTGCAGGTTTAGGAAGCAGCTTAAACGCTTCTATTAGAAATTAAATCTGAGGCTCTTTAATTCTTATATTTTTTGAAATTTGAGAGTTTTAGGATTATTAGCTTTCATATTCTAGATATGAATTGATAAATACATCTTCAACAGATGTATTTCCATCCTATTATTGGCCTATATAGGAAACTATTATACCATAAAAACATTGGTCCCATCAAAGTTTGTACGAAGTATTCTATATTTCATACTTCTTTCTACATAATTTTTCCCATCATGGAACTATATCAAGGAACAAAATGCATTAAGTGATATTTTAAATCCATCATTCCATTGAATTTTGGGCATATAGGATTCCCAAAAATAGTTTGGGGAATATTTTTATTTACTATCTCTGGTTAAGGCTTCTCTTTGGATGCACTATTGTATTTCTATCGTCCATATCTTTTAGTCAGGATATTCGTGACTCGATTGTATCAATGAGCTCTAATAGGATAGCTGGTTGGGTAGGCACCTGAGTAGAGGTAGACGTGGGTGGGTACTAACATGGTTGGTCTACTTTTGTTGGTGGCTGATAACTATTATGGGGTAGTTTGGGTTTATTTTCCTAACATAGTCTTGGTTGTAGTCCTAATATAGGGATTACTTTATATCATTCCACCATTGGATATAAAAAAATTATTTTTGAGATCCCAGATTGAGCAAATGATCCAGATATTCTTTCATTGGTATGTAAGCCTCTTCATGTTGAGGGTTATATGCTAAAATATTGATGTGAGGATCTTTTTAGAGAACATGTCTATAAGGTATTTTCTTATGATTAATTTCTTATTGTGGATTTTCAACTTTTTCATTCCTACCTCATATTGAGTGAACCTTTCCTCAATAGTTGGGGGTTAAACATCTTCAGGTAATGGGTGGGACCTAGCCATCCATTTTCTATATTTTTCTTGAATCCTTCCAAATTGGTGGTAATTGAATATCTTATGGAGTCCCTATGTTTTTATCATTTCTTGGATTTATGGTACACAGACAATCTTCATTCATTTTGGTGTGGACTGTGTTTCGAATAGTAAAAGTGTCCTCTTATTCTACTACACCAGATTCATGTTTTGTAGCTTCTATAGGGCTAGTGTAGATAACATTTTTTTATGAATAGTGCATTATAGGAATTACATCACCATAAAAAATATAGGAATATTGGTCACCCTTGGGGTATCTATTTATAAAAAAATTACATTCTTAGGAGCCATTTCTCTATTGACAAGTTTATTTTGCTTTGGGCCTCTATAGTTAATCATCTTTTCTTTCCAAGATTCTCCTAGGGTTGTTTCTTAAAGGGTAATATAGAGAGAGCCTTCATGAGAACTCATTGTATGCATCCCATAGTATAAATATAGGTCACAATATCAGAAAAAGTGTGAAGACTCATTCTATGATGAACTTATTAAATGGTAAAATAAAATCTATATAAGGGTGTAGGCTGGCGTACAAATTCCATAGATATTTGGGTTTGGGTTGTTCCTACTCTATTTTTGTATCAATTTGTACCAAATTTGATAACCTTGAAGGATGTAGATGTGGTAAAAAAATCCCCAACCCTATGGGACGGGGCAGTTCCAAGATTGTGTTTTCTTATCCTCTCTTGATATTGTGGATCTTTTTTGAGCATGTGCTTGGGGAAATGAAATTTCTTAACATTATCTACTTCATATGGAAGTAAATTCCATCACTTGTGGTTTGGATTTCCTCAAATTATAATCTTACTCAATATTTTTATTTACTTGTTATAAGGGAATTTTGATATATTTCTCTCATAACATTCAATTATTTTGTGATTTGGTCATGAAAATCCCTACTAAGGATAACATCTATGGTGTGTAGGGTCCAATTCTAATATTATTTTGGATGATCTGGAGTTTTATAATGTCATTTTTTTTAGTATTTTCTAGTTTGTGCGTAAAATGAAATGTAATTCTCCCCATTCACACCATCCTCTAATATATACACCATATGTGGTTCTAGTGATCAAATTAAGTAGATTTATCAAAGCATCAAGTAATTCATGTTGAGTATTTTTACACTTTTTAAAAAAAAATTAGGTATTAGAAAGTTGGAATGAAATCTTGGTCAATCATTTAGTAGAGCTCCTCTATTTTCTTAATGTAATATTCAGAGCCATTGTAAGTCATGGATTTCAATTTTAACTAAAAAAGTTTCATCCATATATTTTGAAGAATATGATATATGAATTCCTTTGAAAAAGTCTTTGGAAGTGTATGATAAGGATTGGAAAGGGTCTTTCACATGGCCCGTATATTGTCTTTGGTTAGTTGTTTCCTCATAGTCAAAGTACACTTTTACTCTTGTATGAGAGAATATTTTATTTATTTTTACTGAAGAGATTATTTCTTAGCTACCTTGTTGTAGAAGGTAGGGTTGATAAGAATATTTTCTATTTTATTGGAATTTTAGAAATGTAATGGTGGTTTGAAGAATATTATATTCAACTGGTTATCTTCCAGTTGAGAAAGAATACCACTTGTCAAGGACAAGGAATTAAGCTTGGATGGACCTATATTCTTAAGTGACTCAAGATATGAATTATTTCTAAAAGTTAATTCAGTAAGAGGAGGATCTTCTTGATTAAATGAAATATAAATATAGAGAGGACCTTCACATCAAACTTTTTCATGGGAAGGACTACCATCATGGTTCAACATCTAGCCACAAGGGGGGTTACTATAGTATATTCCCTAGGTATGAACTTCATGGTTAATAGTGGTATTGGGATGACCTTATTTTCATTTGATCTCCTTACTATAAGGATGGATTATTCGGTACTCAATATGAAAAAATTTCACATGATTGATCTCAATATTTCTAAGAAGCAGATCACTATGTTAAATGCTCTGGGGATGACCTCCAAAGATGGGTACAAGAAAATTAAAAATATTACTTTCACAATAGTAACTACTACTTCCTTAACCTAGAAATGAGTTAATAAGACCTTGGGCTTCCATTGATAAATGTTTAAGGTCCTTAATAACACCAACTTTAAGAAAAGTAGGGAAGTGGTCCAGCTTCTAGATTTTATATTTCCCTTAGTGATATTTCTTTTTTAGATGTTATTTGTTGTGTGGTTGGAGTATCATTTTGTGAACAAGAAATTTCATATACAGGATCCCACCTAGGTTACTATTGTGTAATTACCAGGATATGCCAACATTTTTTTGGAGTTTTAGAAGGATTGTGTGCCTACATTGAAGTGTCCATTGGAATGGTATGAGAATATCCAGTTAGAAATAGAATGTGTGTATGGTCATGTTGTATATTCATATAGGGAGTGTGTTGACGGCCATCCTAGATGTGAGAAAGAATGTGATCCTTCTCTGGAGTATCTCATGAAGTGTGTAGATAAGCTGATCTAGTGGTGGGGAAGGGAATATAGGTCTTCACATTGAATATTGTTTTTTCCGAGAAATATTGACAACATTTTATAATGTTCTTAGGGATGTATTTATACCCATATATTACTACCAATATGTTACAATGAGCTTCCATAGTTGGAATAAGGTTTACGCATTCATTAGTTTGATTAGTGATGTGTTCATGTTCCTAAAATCTAGTTCCCATAAAAATATATTGGTGGGTTTCATGTATGGTGAATGGAATGTGTGTCTACCCCTAGTTTATTGTTGAGATATGCCAATAAGATTCTCTAGGTGTTACCAGAATGTACTGGTAGGCTTTCTAGGTGCATGAAGTAATATGTGTTTTCTCACAAGTTCCCACAAAAAGTATATTGGAGATATTATTTGGTGTAAATGGGAACATGGGATCACTCAAGTTTATTGATGGTTTTTCACCCTTTATGGGATGACTTAGGCACTCAGGTAAGTGTGACCTAAGTTAAGGACCTTGGGGTGGTGCCCTTAGTGCGATGAGTTTTTTTTCACATGGAAGTGGTAGTAGTGATCAATGAACAGAAACTTTTGGGGTGGATCATATGTTTTTGTGAGGAAAATATTGACCTCTTGGTCCAACTACCTGAGACAAGTGATATAGTTGATGTTTTATTCAAGAGATAGGCTCTCGAAATAGTTATAAATGGAAAAGGGATCTATTTTATTCTTTGGCACTGTTAATAATTGGGTAGATGGTTTTTGGGGATTCATGTCTAAAAGGGATTCACATACAGTCTCCAATATCAATATAGTATCATTCAGGTGGCACTCCTTGATTAGTATGTTTTTAACCTATCCTTGATGGAACTGGGTAGCAGATGGTGTCATGTGGTTCAATGAAGAACCATTTCATATTATTAAAGGGGCATAATTTTATCATGTTTTTTATTATTATATTTGGATTTAAAAGAGTACTGGTGGATCTATTGTTCAGAAGAAAAAACAAAAACTAGTAATCCCAACAGAGTAGTATCAAAAGTAAACAAATATATGCATGGCTGGTTACTTCAAAATATCTATGTTGCGGTTATTTTTGTTCTATAAAAATATATAATAAAAAATCATGGTGTTCTAGAGGATTAGTTATTTTGGTTAATAAAATATTCACATCAATTTCACTATTCTGTTTCATCTTGAAGGATTGTATTTGTTCATTTGTGGGGAACTACTTGCACTTCAGATGGTTTCCAATGTTGTTTATTCATGGAACTGAATCTCCCAATGGTTCCCAAATTTTCAATTAACTATGGACCAACTTTTTAAAGGTATATGGTCATCGGGGTTTCTTACTAATGATACTTGGGAGCTCATATTTCTTAATAGGATAAGATGTTGGGCTCATTAAATCCTATTGGGGGGATTTATTACTTAATATGGTACTCTCTTATAGATTAAATACATGTTAGTGAATCCTTCCTAAATCCTAGTATGGGACTTGTCACCCCCATATTAGAAATCATTTTTCAACATGTGTGGATGTGAACATCTGTATATATTAAAGGTTCTACATAGATAGTGTCATCTATATGTATTAGAGGTTTTCTATCAATGGTATTAAATTTATGTATCAGAGGTTATCCATCTTTTTTTCATTATTTAATGATACTAGTTTTAATCCACGAAGCTGTAAACTTTTGAATTTATCATCATCCAGGGATATGATTTTTTTTTTGAAGTTGAGATTGGGCCCCTAATAGGGATTCTTACATATCCTTTTGAAAGGAATCAGAAACCAAGTACTCCAATTCAACTTAATGGGATACATCATACCTTTTAGGGAAATTTTATAAGGACCATGGTATATAGTTTAACATATTGTGGTAAGGATTTCATATGGTAATTTAACATTATGTGATTAGGGATTTTATGTCTTGAGAGGTTTGGAGATAGAGGATTCAGTGGGGGTCTAATGGGAATGTATCCCTTTGAAGAAAAGTCTTATAGGGAATGTGTCCCTTTGAGAAAGAACGGTCTCACAGGGAATGTATCCCTTTGATAAAGAGAGGTCTTTAAGGGAATGTGGTCATTTCTATAACAAGGGTTTCACGTAAGATGTATCCCTTTGATAAAGAAACATATCACGAGGAATGTGTCCCTTTGAGAAAGATGGTTGTTATGGATTATAACTAGGAAGGAGGCCCAAGAGGGGGCATTTTTATTATTTTAGTGATATGATCAATTGGATTACCTTATTATGTGTGAGTTATACTGGTGTGAGAAACAAGGAACAATAGAAAATAAATCATGTTTCATAAATTCATGATTGGGTTTGAATAGTGCATACACCTTGAAGCTTCCCAACTCGAGTCCACTCCCTATCCCCTAGTGAAAGAGGGAAGATATTCATAGGGAAGGGGAGACAATTTTCTATAAGAAATTTTAGGAACCTATTCCTTGTGGGATACCTTGCCTTACTATTTATAAACCCTTTCTACGAGGATTACATATCTATTAATTCAAAAATATAAGGTGTTGATGTTTCTCATCTCACTTCACCATTCAGAAAGCACATAGGAGGTTAGTTCCACTACATAAATTGGGAAGATTTCATCTCCACTACCAAGATCAAGGCCCTCATTACCAATGGGATGCACAATCTCAAACACACTAAGGATCCCATATATTTTTGAGAAAAATATATAGAATAATTTTTACAAGGGAAAAATGATTAAAAGTGGGAACATTGGTGTTCATGTTATCCAGATCATATAGGTATGGTGGCCTAGGGGGAGGTCTTAATTTTTCCTTCCTTGTGTTTTGGAGTTGATGAGAGATAATCATTTGGATATTTCATAGAGGGAATAAGATAGAGTAAAATTTTACATAAGAGGATAGTGTTGAGATTGGGGAGATAAATACCCTCTGAATAACCCATTTCACATAGGGGCATCACTATGAAATATGGGGAAATCGCAAAGGGGATCCTACATAAAGGATTTCCCTTTATAAAGGGTTTTTGTTGTGAAGGAGAGTATATCATTTTCATATGACTAGGATAACCTCTCCATTAATTAATTAGGTCATTTTTGTAAAAGTACCTTTTATGAAAGAATCCTTTGTGAAGAGTTTTTCCTTCTAGTTTGATGAGTGAGTTATCTATGGTTTGTGGTGAGATCAAAGTCTCCACCTTAATAAAATGTAAATTTATTTATATCACTCTCATTCTTTATCTTTTATATTTCCATCTCTATCTCCTCTATATCGGGGGGATAAATGGTTATTTATTTGTGGCCTAAATAAAAACATGTTTCTAAAACGATCAGCCACATATCATATCATTTGTTATGTGGATGGTAAGAAATGAATGTGTCATCCTGAAAAAGGATTTCTCTTATCGGGGGGGGGGGGGGGGTAAATCTACTACCCCCCTCCAAAAATGAATTTCATTTACTGGTGGAATAGAGTTACCAGCTCACACTAAATGAATTTCATTTGGGGGGGGGGGGGGCAGAGCCACCACCTCATTTTGAAAAATAATTTCGTTTTCATGGGGCATCAAAGAATTGTCTCATTCTATAAAAGAATTTCATTTGTGGATGGTTTCATGTGAATGAGTGGGTCCCACATATCCTCTGTACATGTTATGTGGAATATGCCGATAGTTATGTGGTTTCATATACTTTACCAAATATACTCTTATTTCATTTGGTTGATCATATTGTTAGCACCTAAAATAGTTTCAATATCTTTCTCCAGTAATTGAAAACATATGAGCCCCAATAATGAGCCAAACCATCAGTGACTATGTTTTTTAGAAACTAAAATGTACTCATGGATACTATATCATGAAACAAAAACTCTTAACTAATGAATTTGAATGAGATATAGGACCCCACCCATTATTCATCTATACTAACATGTTCTATTGTTGGTGCTGAATTCCAATTAAATCTATAGGTTGGATATTTGACCAATCCAAAGGAATATTTTGACTCAGGGAATGATCTTGAGGATATAGAGGTAGTTGTTCACTAGATTTGGAGCATGTGTGCAAGGCCGAAATCCATGCACAAGTATATATCACACCCAATGTGACATCAAATGAGATTCTTGCACTCAGGCCTCCAAAAAAATGCCAAAGTCAAATGTGAAAAGAAAACTAGGACATCGTATAAAAGGGGGACCCACACACAATTCTCTTGCATGCCCAATGCAACATCAAATAACCACTTCCATCTAGGCCTCCTCACGTGATACCACCAAAATATTTTCCTACAAATAGAAGGGTTCCCTCTCCCTTTAGGAAGACACTCCGGAAGATGAATCGTCATTCCCATGTGCATAAGAGGACCCCTTCCATGACCATGTGAAATTCATGATGTTCAGGTACTAGATATTACATGATAGGTCCCCCATGGGTTCCCCTTTGAGTGATTCCAATAGGGTTTTACCATTTCCCTTTTTTTACCTAAGGTAGGTGTGCACAAAAGATCCCTCTTGCATGCAAGGCTTACCCTTGTGTAGTGACCCCTTCGCCCAGACCCCCTCATCTTGTGTGAAAACCTTAAATATTGTTCTCATCCCTTTCTATGTACTCCATGTGTTTTTATTATTCCAAGTCACTATGTTTGAGCTTCTCTTGCACACAACATCCCTATCTTTCATGTACCTCCTCATTGCGGCCCTCCAGGCTTGTGCGTACTGATTTCTTGGTCCCTCAAGTGGTGCTTCATGTTGTGTTTCCCTACCTTGTGCTTCTTTTCATAGGAACTTTAATAGCTATTGCTTCATTTCACAGCTATGCTAACATAGACCCCTCAATTGACCAATCCTCAACCCCATCATTTCCTAGCATAGCTTGTGTCTTTCCTTCCCAAAGTTTGGGTTGGTACAAGTTATGTAATTCCTACGGGTGAAAAGGGAGTCCTCATCGTTTGAACTACATAACATTATACAATTGAGAACCCACGTTCTCAACACATGACGTTAAACTATGATCAAAACATGTTTTGAAAATATGAGTGTACCCGAAGGAGAATGGTCATTATCACTCTTAATATTTCTCCCACCCTCTAACATTTTTTTCCATGTGCACTTCAGGCAGTCTCCATGTAGCCAAGAAACACTCTAATAGGGTGTTCCCTGTATGATGTCCATATATTCCTCATACATCGGGACAGCCTCCTTGGGATTTCCTTCTAGAGTATGTCACAATATCCATATCCCTCGGCTTCTAACCATGAATAATCCCCAAACCAATCCTTGTTGTCGCACCACTCGTGACACAATCATCAGGTTTGTTGCTGCCTCTTGTTTCTCACATCGATCATGACTCACATGGGATTATAGTAAGCATCAATCAGGACATCCTCTTTGGGCCACTAACCATGAATAAGCCTCAGTACCCTCTTCTCTGAACTACATGGACATTGATCCCTGCCTTTAACATAGGTTACATGGGAAGCCTCCCTGAGGTTCAATCCCATCACTCCCCCACAATCTATATGTTCCATTCATTTCACATCAATTCACTCCTCATCCCACATGACATTAAACTATATTTCCTTATGAAATACATGGGTTTGGATCCATATATTCTACACAGGGTACATAGGATTCTTCTTCAAGGTCCAATCCCCTCCAAGGGATGTACCCTCCTAATGTGACATTTTCCATTTTTAGGACACATCACCTGGATCCACCTCCCTAAGGTGGTCTAGTACATATTCCTAGGTATCTGACCAGGAACAAACCCCACACTCACCCCATATTCATCCAACCAAGATTTTATCTCTTGCAATGGGATTTTAACCATGCGTAAGCCTCGATCACATCTTTGGGTTAACATCCTTTGTGTATGCCCCGATTCTATGCCTATATCTTAAACATTGTGGACTTTGATTCCCAGTAACTAGGATACGTAGGAAACCTCCAAAAATTTCAATCCCATCACTCATATCCAATCCTGGTCTCTCCCTTGAGCCTTTGTGTCTTGGTATATCATGCCCCAACCTAAAGGTTCAACATCCTTTGAGCCCCTATCCATGAGACCATTCTCACGAGCCACCTCCTCTGGTGTCTCATCGCCTCTATCCCAAACTATGATTAATTTCATTTCCAGCCACTGGGATATGTAGGAAACCTCACTGTGGTTCAATCCCAACATCTTCATCTTCACATTGGTTTAATCTCATTCACCCCACCCACTCCAATACTCCCTCATCCATCACGATTCTTACCCGGGCTGCCACATCCCGATGAGATCATGTCATTCTCTACAAGATGCTAATCATGTGTAAGCCCCAACATATCTCTGGGTTGATGTACTTTGTGCACACCCTGATTCCATGCCTCACCCTCCTGAACTATGTGGGTTTTGATCCCTTACAGGTATATATGAATCCTCTTTAAGGTTTAATCCTAGATAATGGTAAACCTTGGTGTGCCTTTTGTTGGGACTCTTCTTCCCTGATCTGCCCTTTGTGGTGTCGAGATCATCCTTCAAGGTGTGACATATTCCATTTTTTGGGACACTTCATCCTAGTTCGTCCCTCATTAGGAATTCTGATCCATCTATCTGGTAAACCTTCTAGGTGCTCCCTCCTAGGGATGTAACCATCTAATAAAATCTCTTTAGTGTTCTAGCTAGTCTGATCTATCTCCATTGGATGTTAAACTCATAGTATACCCCATGATAAATATGGGAATTTGGGAAAAATCTCTGACACATACCTCTTGTATACTATTACCCTCATTCAATACGGGATTTCTTGGGCTTCTGCACTCTTGTAAGTTCCACAAGGCTGAATACCCTGAGAGGGGGGTGAATCAGGGTATGATTAATTTTAAATAAAAGCCTATTTTGATCTTATTTTGTTGTTAAGAAAACAGTATTCTCTCTTTCCCGTTGCAAAAAATAAACAGAAAGTAAAGATTGCACAGGATACATCAATTTTTACTTGGTTCACCGCTAGGTGCTGCGTCCAAGGAGCATATGCCGACAGGTTGTTAGCCGTGCCAAATTACACTAAACTTCACTAGCTATGGATTACAAGGTTTGGGCATAGTCACTATGTCCCAGGCTCACTGTATTTACAAGGTTTAGGGTCATCTCACTGCTTTACCAAGGGTCACTCCCTATTTCTCTCTCTCTGGCTCACTTCCAGTGGAGAGGATCACTTTCTTCTTCTTCATTTGCTCACTGCTCAAGAATGGATCCACTCACAATTTATAAACCTGTAGGTCTCTTCATTACCACTAATTAATACATACTCTGTTGTATGTGGATGCTCTGTTGAAGTCCAAATTTCACCCGTAGATGAATCTCTCTTTGCACCGAAGGTATCGGGAAAACTTCCAACTTCCACGTAGCCCGAAAACACTATCGTGGAATCAACCTTACTTTGCGCGCAGGTCTAACCCGGCCCATAAGTCTCGGCACACAAGTCACAAATGGCGCGTAATTCCACCTCAGAAACTTTCACGACACAAGCTTATTTAACTCTAAACTTGCGTGAAGCACTTCCCTTTACACCCAAACAAATATTTTCACACAACAAAAAATAATCTCCCTTCTTCAAATCTGGCGTGAAAGTCCTACTTGCGCGACACACCACCACTTCCACGACCACCACACCTGCACGACGGGAGCTCTGATTTTTCTAATTGTTGAACTCTTATAACAATGAGGAGGGGTGGTCCTATATTTATAGGCATTTGGACACCTTGCGTGATGGCATGCAAGTCTCCTCTCGACGCGCAAGTCTCAGTGCGCTGATCTCTTCCCCTGCAAGTCACTTGCGCGACCCACTTCCAAACATGCATGACCCTCTTTCCTCTGCCATATTTTGAAGTTCTGATTTTGAAAAACATATGGTGTACAAGTTTCAAATCCTCCTAGGTACCGACGCGCAAGTCAATTCACGGCGTGCAGGTCACTAGCGCGACCAACCCAACACTTGAACGACCCTTATCCCTTTGCCATTTTTCCATGTTCTGATCTTGAAAAACACTAGGCATGCAATTTTCCTCACATTCAATTACATGGCACGCAAGTCTATTTTCCAAAACCAATTTTCTCCATTTGTTGATTTTCAAGCCTAAAAATTTGGCGAACACTGGAAAATGGTGCCACCTTGTATCTGTTCCTTTTGTACAACCTTCAGATCATCCATTCCTTTGTCGACGTTCTTGAATCAAACATGGATCGTTGACCATAACTCTTAAACTCCACAGGACACCAAGAAATCTCCTTGGTCAACAAATTTGTATGTCATGGTTTACTTTGTCAACAATCACCACACATATGTCGACTTTGTCAACAAACACAATCACCTCAAAAATTATTCAATGATACCTTGAGGGATTTTGCCCAACAACTCTTAAGAAGACCTATCATAAAGTGGAATTTAGGTGTACCAATGTTCCAACATCCAGACATGCTAGTTATTATCAACATGACTACTCCACTGATCAAAGTTTGCTTACCTGATAGGACCCATCCTGAGAGAAGCAGTGTAATTAACTAGCATCTAAAAAGAGATAACACTAGGAATAGTTTCAAGAACAACGCCTTAATCTAGGAGGGAGACCTGGATAAGGTGACGAATTCTAAGGAGGAATCCACAGAAGGAGGATCCAACATCCCGTCATCATATTTAAATCAAGTAGAAAACATCACATAAGAGGTGATGGATTCTTATGCCTTTAGAAAGTGCAAATGTGGGGCACCCAGCTAGCATATCTCCCATATGGACATCACGCACCCCGGTGGAAATCATTAGAAGTAGAAATGGTGAACCTGACATGAATCTATTATCCTCAATATGGGGATTAGAATAATTTGAGAAATAATTGGATAATCATGTCACCAAATCCAGTTATCTGGTGCCAGGTACTACTAAGAAAATGTGGGCCTAATGTGGAACTCACCAGAATTTGGGGCAGTTAATCATTAGGAATTTTAGCATGCGACATCATCAGCATGGACCTCTTTATCCATCCATGGAATACTAAACAGTTATTGGAAACTAGGCACCTCATTCCTATAATCCATACTTATAGTTTAATCTTACTTCTTGGCAGGACCCAGGCTATAGGAAACTAGTCGCCTCCCACCCACGTATGCAAGGGTAGGGTCAATGGCAATGCAACGATCCCACACAGCTTCACCTCTTCTATGACATCACCAATGAACAAAGATATTGGGTTCCCACGCCCCATATCAGGGATGTAATTTATCCATAGGAGGGTGATCGATAATCTTGATAGATGGTATAAATAGAAGGGAGTCATCCCGAAGAGGGATATGGCCCAGCATGATTTGGAGGATTCTGTGTCCCACTGTCATCAGTGTCCCCAAGGGCCACATAGGGAGATAATTCACCCCACTCTAACATTCAATCATTTGGGGGGGGGGGGTAAGGGGATCCCCCTATAATGTTCCTATGATATGTTCCCTATCGACGAGGTAAGGGACATATGATTCATCCCAACATTGAATTCAGCCTAGGAGATGCCAAGGAGGGATCCCACCAAGCCACATCAATGTTGTCATCTAGTCCCACAAGCTGAGGAACAGGTGGTCTACACCCATATATCATTATCCTTGGTCTTTCTGACCTGATGCCAATGATGGGAATAGGCTCAAGAGGAAGCTCATTATGGGGCATCATCTTCCATAGCTTCAGTGGCCCATGCCACTACTAACACATTCTATGCGATCCATGTTACTACAGGGCAAGGGTGCTCCTATGTCTGATTGGGATTGAGGCCCCATCCACCCCATGGGCAGGCTGGGTTGAATATTCTAGTAACAACATGAATAATAGCCATCACATGCTAACTTGTGGCATTGAGATCTAGTACAGAGGTCCTCCCTGTACCATCGATATCAAGATTAGAGGTCCTCCCCATGCCATCAGTAGTAGCCCAATCTGAGGTCCTCCCTATATTTCTAAAACCTATCACGGAGACCCTCCTCATTCCCATTGTCCTAGGTATATAGAGTTTCCCCATATTCTAAGTTATCAACATGAAGACCCTCCTCATGTCATCACCAGCACTAGAAGAGGTCCTCTCTTTAGCAGCATCATCTTAGGTGATGGTCTTCCTTTCCCTAGCACACATCAACGTGGAGGCCCTCCACATGCTCTCACTGGCTCCAGTGCAGGCCCTCCCTGCTCCAGCGCCACATACGGGGGTCCTCCCCATGCATCAACCAATTAACATGGAGACCATCCTCATGTTCTATTTGATATATTATTCGGTTCCCCTCGCACCCCAACTTACCCAAGAAGTCCACCCCACTCTAGTTCCACCTCTGGGGGTCCTCCCCACACATCAACCAATAGACACAAAGGTCCTCCCCATGTTCCATTTTATATATGCTTGGGTGCCCCTCGCACCCCATATTTTCCAATAGGAAGTCATTCCCGCTCTAGCACCACCCATGGGGGTCCTCCCCATACATCCATCAATAAACCCAGAGTTCCTCCCCATGTTCCATTAGATATATTCTTGGGTTTCCCTTGTACCCCATCTTTACCAAGTGGAAGTCCTCCCCCCTCCAGCACCAACCTATGTGGGGATCCTCCCCATATCGCAGATTTACCATGCCCTGAAAAACCATCCTGGGGTAGGAGGGAAAATAATCTCCGCCAAAGGAAGAATACTGAGAAGTTCCAGATCCTAGTCAATCATGCGTATTTTTTATATTCTGAAGTAGAATTAAACTTGATGATGGAACCATTACCCCAATCCTCTATGTCATAGTATAGAACATGAACTTGGCATGTCAGCTTATTCCTATGGGAAAGTGAGATGAACCAGATCTCCAAGGCCCACCGTAGATACATACCAGAGGACAACGATTTGGCTCCTTTTGATGGTCTTTCCATGCAATCTTCTATGTCATCACCAAGATATTTCTCTACCTTGACTAGAGATCATGGGGAATTGTTTTGGGGATTGGAAGGAAATGAGAATCTCTATATTTGTCACCAGAAACCACCGCTTTTGGGCATGAAGTGATGTTCAGTACTCCATCCTATAGGGATGTGATGATGTAGTCAGTACCAATCCCTATGAATGACTCAGTATGAAGCGGTTTTTCATCCTATGTGGCATTCTCCCCACTGGACAGTCCACCGCCACAATGTTCTTTGTCAGTACCATTACCGGTTCTTCAGCCACCCCCAGTTGAAGAATGGTGTAACAAAGGGCCAAATCCTGATTCTGAGGAGAGACTTTTGTGTGAAATTCTCATGAAGGACCATTTCCCCAAGATGTTTTGTCCAATTGCAACTCTAGACTTCAACATTCCAGAGTCCCACACCCAAGACGAGGTCATGTGATTCCATCAAACTCTATGGGAAATGAACATTCACCTTCGAGGTAAATAGTTGGATTACCCCAGGAGTCATGAACACTTCATCGACATCAGACTGTAGTGACACATGGTTGACTTGGTCACACTTCTCATGGATCTGCACCCTACATTTCCTGATTATTACAGGACCCTCTAGAAACGTTTCACCCATAGATTTACTATGCTCCATAGTTTTTTTGAGGAGGCTTCCCCATATGTCTAGATACATCATTGGAGACAGTATGCTGCCCTTCACTTCAGTCCAATCCTACTCCAACCAGATTTACCTGATGATATCGAGGATATGACCCCATGAATCAATACGGTAGACATGGTCATCCTCGAGATATACTCAGAAGGACATGTTGGAACAGGGTCTGGAGAGGATGACCCACCTCCTGGAATGGGGTAACACCCAGCAGACCCTACGGGTGTCCATGCTCATACACAAAGCTAGTCACTTGGCCTTGGAAACCCTTATGAATCATTAACTCTTGTTCAGGACCCCAATAACGGTGAATCACACATTGAGACTGTTACGCCTTCTAACCCGTCTAGCTTGATGCAGAAGATGGAGGATGATCCTCAAAAGGTATTGTTTCTCTAATAGGTCATGGAACAGAAGAGGATCATTGATGAGATCCTTTCCAAATGTGTTACAGATTGAAAACTAGATTACAGTTATCTCTATTATAATCCCATCCATACTTAACTAGGGAAAAGGGGGCAGGAATAGTTTCTCCTTGGTGAGTTTCCTTCTATTGATCTCGATAACCCTGCACATCCCGATAGGGTACATGCCGGTGTTTATGGAAAAAACCATAGTATGCAGAACCAAATCCACTCGAGCTATGTGAGAACCCTCCCCGAGACCTGGATCAGGTTCCTACAAATTCTTTATAGGACATTCATCCATTAGCTCCTCATATTGCTCCACCATCCACTCCACGAGCCGTTGAGCCAACTTACAATGTTGAAGAACCCACCAATGCACCGGTGGTTAGGAATCCACTCCAAGACAAGAACCCCCATTAGGATGACCTAATGGTCACTCTTATTGCCCTCATTGGGGATCTTGAACCTCGACAGGTGGAGATCCCACCTTATGGAAAGACATATCTGATATGGGTGGATGATATGCCAGCACCCCCTGGGTTTTGGTAATACTATATTCTCCCCTTTCAAAAGGATGAGAGACCCACTACAACATCTGGCCCACTTCATTTCAAGGTCTGGACTCATGATGGGAACTCTATAGTAGCAGGAAGCTACCAAGCTCTGGTGCTTCGTACAAACACTGGAAGGGCCTGCATTCATCTGGTATTTCCAGCTACCCATTAGGTCCATAGCTAGTTGGAAAGATCTCCACAAGTAGTTTTTGTATCAGTTCAACTCCACCACTCGCAATACAAGTATTTATGACCTCTTTAAGTGAAAACAAAGTCTATATGAGTGCATCATAGACTTTTTCACTAGGTGGAAGTGCCTCATGTATTCACTTGATATGCCACTAACTCAGAAGCAGTCGCTAATGATGTGTGTGGGGGAATGTGAAGACTAAATTGGTCTATTACTTCATCACTTAGAATTTTCCAGGTGGATTATTGGATTTATATGACAAGACTCATCACCTAGATGAAGCTTTGTAGAAATCCATGTAAGTAGGTCTGTTGCCTCCCCCAGCTCCTGTAAGGAGGGATTCTAAGGCTGAGAATGTTGTTGTTGCAATGATAGAGGCCCCTAGGCCACTGATATTGTTGTGAGTAGAGCCACATATACAACCTCACTGTGGGATGCTATCTCGGGCTCAACCACAAGCTCATCACCACCTACAATAGAACTCGATGGTACCACCTCTCCAACCACCACCGTCAAGGCGGGATAACTAGGTTCCACCTACTCATCAGGCTCCACCTCCTCACCATGGCCAGGCCCCTAAGGTCCCTGTATCGAATAAGAGTTACCGAGCCTATTTGTTTGAGGAGGACCACATCCTCGGCCATATTCAGAGTTCCTTGGATCAGGGAATACTGAGGCTTACTGAATGTAGGAATCCCGAAGAGGCTGATCTCATTGATAGCCCCAACTACTTCCCCTATCACCAGTTCCTTGGGATAATCTCAAGAAGTTCCATATGTTCAAGGACTAGCTCGAGGAATAGGTTGAAAATAGAATAGTTTTACTAGAAATCTCCCAGGATTTGGTGGAATGTGTTTCTTGAAAGCCGAATAGTGACGGAGAGGGATAATAGTAGTAGGTTTCCAACCACGGGCCTCAGAAATATGATAGCTAGTTGGCCCGTAGAGTAATCGGTTGCAATCATAGTATCATTTTTACCCATTTGAATTAGTTTGAGCCTTATGAATTCACCACACCTCCTTTATCTACTATTGAATCATCCACAACTTAGCCTTCTTCTTCCCATAAGGGCAGGTGCTGACATCGCAAAGGAAATCAAATCCCCTCGCTAATGTTGAATCCATCTCACACTTTCGGTGACTTCATGACCTCATAGATGGGAATCGCCCCCAGAATCCACCCAGTAATAAGAGGATTCCTCAAGTGATGGTCAGGAGTATGCCTCGGTGAATACCATTGGATTGGAAGACCCTTACATGGTTCCCGACGACAATGAGTGTCAAGTAGGCCCAAATAATGTCCTCGTTCAATGATGTCATTGAAGATACTATGGGTACAGGATCGTCATAATGTTCAGAACAGTGATTTTATCCAATACATGCATGGCGCTGAGACCAAACAATAGGCCTAGCATAGAGCTTAGCATATCCATTCCTCTCATCTTATCTCATCAAATTCGCTCTGACTATCGTTTGTGCTGCATGATCAGGAAGAGCCACCAAAAACGCATTATAATCAGCAATGTTTAGTTGTTTCCAGGCCTTAGACATCCAACTATCATTAAGTATTAATTTTCTTTAGTTAATATAGTGAACAGTAAGATATCCCCATCACAATTTTAAATCTTCCAGTTTGACTAGAAGCACCCGCCTCCTGCCATAGAGAAACCATGTACTAGAAAAAATATTCACCGAGTGAAAAATTATGATGTGCTTAAGAACCTTACCATCATTCCTAAAAAAATATAAATCCTTGAGGATCTCCGCATATCATAAGATATGTGTTAGAACCTTGTAGAGGCTTTGAGAAGCCCTATCCAGTGTGAAATAAAGGTAGTGGTTGCTAATTCCTTTCATGCTGAGAATCCAAGAAAGTAGAATGTCTGGCTATCATCACATTCTCAGGTGAAGATGAAGGTTATCACATACATGGTAACATTAACTTGTTTTATATCACTAGCTAGTTAAATGGAGTGGAATTATGTCCGTGTCTTTTTTATATAGGTTCTGGGATCAATCTCATCCTGACCTAGATTCTATGCAATCTTGGACTGTCTAAAGAAGATTTGATCCCCTCTGAGCAGAAGATCTGAGGTTGTGATATGAAAGAGAAGACACTGCTTGGAAAAATACACCTGAAGACATTTTGGGGACATAATTTCCAACATTGAGTTTATTTCCATCTTATATGACACTTCCTAAAATGTGTTGTTGGGTATACCCTAGCTCCACCTACACGCAACAGTTCCCTCCTCGTATCCACAATGCCTTATGTACTCCCTTAATGGTCATGTGGTTGTACTCCAAGGTGATGTGTCTCTATTATCCTCTTATGAATCCTACTATCTAGATGAAAAAAATTATAAGATCAAGGAAAAAAAGTTCAGGTAAATTTGGTTGAGCATGCCGCCACTGTGGCCAACCCGTGGATAGACATGGATGGTGCTTCTATCATCTTGATTCACCAGTTGGAGGCCTTGACCCCACACATGGGCCACTATTTTTTTGCCTCTGGAAGTAGTGGTAAAAGAGTTCCTAGGTACAAGGAATGTCTAAAGATCAATTCTTACTACTACATGAATCGGGCTCGAGTGATACTGAATTCCCTTACCCCGGTAAGGTCTTGGGATATTCTACCCATGGTAATAGTAGTACGCCATACCTATCTATTCCATCGGTCAAGGTTGAACAGAATCAGGAAAACATGCCACCAATTCATTGATATTATCATGTGTGGCCCCTTGGGTTAAAGGAAATTTGGTCAATAAATTTTTTTGTCCTGGTTTCAGCATTGCAGAATACTCCTGATGAATACTTCATCACCACTTAGGTCGGCACCAGCATGCCTTTAGGGGAATGTCCTACTTATGATAATACTCTAGTTTAGAACTATGAAGAGGATTTGGAAGACACTTTTCCCATGTTTAAAGAATTCATCACCACCACTTTCGATGAGTTGGTACAGGTGAATCTTGGAACTGAGGAAGATCCAAAACAAACACTGATTAGTTTAGATCTGCCTATAGAATAGAAATAGTAGTATGTGGAATTAATGAATTAGCATCGGGATATATTTTCCTAGAGTTATAAAGAGATGTTAGGACTAGATCCTCATGTATACATCCACCATCTTGTTCTACCGATGAGTCATTGCGGGTTCAAACAACTTCTTATAAATATGCACCCTTCTCATGGTGCCATGGTTGAGGTTGAGATTGATAATCTCATCAAATCCAAATTCATCATGGAATTCCAATTCCCCATATGGTTAACCAAAATCATTCACATTAGGAAGATGAATGGAAAAATCAAGGTTTGCATCGACTTTTTGGACCTCAACATCCATTATCCAAATGATGATTTTCCCCTTCTTATGATATAAATTTTGATGGATTCCACCATTGGATTCCAGGCTCTCTCCTTCATGGATGGGTATTTTGGATATAACTAGATCCAAATAGCCCTAGAGGATGAAGATTCTACAGATTTTAGAGCACTGCAAGGTACCTTATATTATCAGGTAATGCCTTTCAGTCTGGAAAATGTAGGAGCCGCCTATCAACATGATATGCACAACATATTTAAGATGATCCTAAAAACATTAGTGTAATTCTATATGGATGATCTAGTGGTCAAATAACACCAGTGGATAGTATCAAAGACCTTGAGAAAGTTTTCAGATTCGTCTACTCCTACCATCTAAAAATAAACCCCTTTAAGAGTGCCTTCGGGATTACCTCTGGAATGTTCCTCGGCTTCATTGTCAGATATAGAGGCATCATGATCGATCCAGATAATATCAAGTCTATCATCCAGATGACTCCTCTGAGAAACCTCCAAGATATCTAAGGCTTCTAAGGCTACATAGCCTACATACTCCAATTCATCGCGAATCTAGCTATAAAGTGTTATCCCTTTTCCCACCCCATAAAGGAAGATGTTTTCTATCAATGGTATAAATAGTGCTAGGCCACATTTGGGGAAATTAAAAAGTACCTACTATAACATTTAGACCTGATGCAATACATATTTGTAAATTTGATGGTCCTTTATATGATCACCATGGAATTGTCCCGCAACACCCTTCTAACCCAAAAGAACAATGAAGGGACATCGAACAATTTATACTATCATACACGCATTCTCCTTAAAATAGAGACCATATATTCCTCTATCGAGAAGAGCTGTCTTGCACTGGTATTCACAATGTAGAATTTGCCCCATTATTTGCAGCACCATGAGATACAGCTCATGTCTCATGTAGATCTGTTGAAGTATTATTTGAACCGATCCATATTGATCATTCTTCTAGTTCAGTTGGTAGTGAACCTTTATTAGATCGACATCAGATACATTCCATAAAAATATGTCTGTAACAACATGAAATTTTGAATAATATTTTTTTTCTTGAAAATGTATGCTTTTTTGTGTCCCATTAATTAAAACTATAGAAGTATAAATTGAAATTAAATTATTATTTTTCAACAGTTATATGATAATTGGTCAATTATGACTGAAGATCAATATGACCATTTGAATCAATAATAATTTTAACGCTATAATTATTTCTTTATAAATATAAATTACAATAGGGAAAAATCAATTCTAAAAGAGGATTTGATGGCCTTTACTAGTATAATTGATTCATATGAGGCCCATTTGTCAGAGCTCAGGAAGGAGGAAGTGTCACTGGGCTTCACTCTAGACCAATCCCAATCCAAGCTTCCACGTGTAAATCTTGAATGAAATCACATACGGGAGAAGTTCAATCTAATCAACATCATGGCCCATACCATGTTAACTAAACGACCCCAACAAATCCCCACAATTATACACCTTTCCCTTAGGTATTATACAAGTGTTATAAGGGGTTATGTAATAATACATTAGTTACTTATTGTTAAATCCTTTTTTATAAATAAAAGTCATACTCTATCAATTCCTTTATAAGAATAGTCTTTCTTAAAAGAATGGTAAAATTGATAAATTGAGTTTTGGGGTAAAAATGGAAATTTTGATAAGTATATACATTATTATATTAAACTAATGTCTTTTTATTAGTAATATTATTCAAAAAATTCTTGTAAATGATGATTATATCAGTTCTTTATCTGTAAATGATTACGTAATCGGTCTGATAAGAGTTATATTTTTTAAGGAATTAGTGAATTTTTGAAATAATTAATATTTTAATAAAATATTATGATCAAATTAATTATATTAATAATAAATGAGTATATAATTTTTATGAATTTAAATGCAGTATTTATTAAGGTTTGGAAACTATTTTTATCAAATCTCGTCAATTTTCAACAAATGACAGTTATTATTTCAAAAGTTAAAATTCACATATTTAGAAAATTATTTAGATAAAATTAAAATTATTTTTTGAATCATGATGTTCAAATTATTCAATGGTGAATTTTCATAATTTTTTGAGAAAGTCGAATTTTTGCGTAAAAATTAAATACTAAAAAAATATATAATATGTTTTATGACATCATAATGACCCAATATGGATGTAATAAAATACTATAAATGGTATATTAAGCCAATATATGTTTTAAATTTAAAATAATGTGATTTTAGATTTGTTTGATTAATTTTATAATTCCTTAGTGGACCCTCCAAAACTTATACAATATTTTAACATTTTAAAATGATTTCCTTGAGAGTGTTACTCACATCCATATAATAAAACCTAATATTTTAATATGTTCGGACTTTGTACTTATAAAATATCATATACCACTCCCCTTTTTAAAAACACGTGGGCAAAAACCATGGGATGTTTTGTGATTTTTAATATTGTAATGTGTAGTGTTCAAAACCTAAATAATAAAAGATTTCCTCATTTTCCTATATAAACCCACAAAATCTTTCATTCCTCTTCACTCAAACAATTTGGATCTCTACAAACCTTTGTACCATACTCTTTAGAACCCCCCAATAGTTCCTCAAGCTTCTATGAATGCTCTCCCAATCCTTTGGGATCACACTTCCAAGTAAGGGATCCTCGTTTTCTTATCCTCCTTTCAAATTCAAGCAACTTATTTGAAAGTAGTTCTTGCAATTTAAAATTTCTATAATGTAATTATTTTATAATCATTTTATTACTTTCCATTTGATGTTATTTTAATGAGGGATTATTTTTCCTCCCTCATTTTTACCCTTACCTAATCCGTTACTCTGTCGGAATTTCATTAGGGATCCTCACTTTCCTCTCCTCCTTTCAAATTTAAGCATCTTATTTGAAAGTAGTTCTCATAATTTAGAATGGTTACAATGTCATTATTTTATAATAATTATATTATAGTCCATTTTATGTTATTTAAATGAGTTATTATTTATCCTCCCTCATTTTTACCCTTACCTAATTCGTTACTATGCTGAAATTTCATAAGGGATCGTCACTTTCCTCTCCTTTCAAATTCAAGAAACTTATTTGAAAGTAGTTCTTATAGTTTCGAATGGTTATAATGTTATTATTTTATAATCATTCTATTACGGTCCATTTTATGTTATTTTAATGAGGTATTATTTATCCTCCCTCATTTTGACCCATACCTAAGTCGTTACTATGCCAAAATTTCGTAAGGTATTTCACTCTTCTCATTTCCATTCAAGATACACTTTTACATTAGGATTCTTAACTTCCATATTTATATGTTGGATTATGATGTTACACAACCCCCATAATATCCATTTCATTTATATATTATGAGAGCTTTCTTTCACTCTCATTAATCCCCATATGATCCATTAAGCACACTCGTTACTATGCCAAAATTCTGTAAGGGAACTTCCAGCCTCTTGTTTTATCAAGCATTATTTTCATGTTATGTATATTAATTTAATTTATTAATATATTGGTATATATTAATAAATATCCTCCTTTCAGCCCATTTTATGCATAAATTATGATATCCCCTTTCACTCTCATTTATCCATCTTACTAACCCTTATGTACACCTGTTACCATGTCGAGTCTTTGTAAGGGAGTTCACTCTTCTCATTTCCATTCAAGCAGCTCTTTTACATTATGATTATTAAGTTCCATATTTATATGTTGTTTTATGATTCTCCAATACCCCCATAATGTCAATTTTATGTATATATTATGATATCTTTTTTTCACTCTCATCAATCCCCCATATGATCCATTAAGCACACTCGTTACTATACCGAAATTCCGTAAGGGATCTCTCACCCTCCTCTTTTATCAAGAATTATTTTCATGTTATGTATTTTAATTTATTTTATTAATATGTTTGGATTTGTTAATAAATATCCTAATTAATTCCCATTTTATGTATAAATTATTAGAGACCCCTTTCTCTCTCATCAATCCAACTTATGAATTTCTATACGACAACATTATGTTGTCGAAATTGTACTATGTTTTCCAAGACAAAATCATTGTGTAGTAAATACAATACCAATTTATCTATCAGATGTATTCAAATTTATGCACATTTTCATATTTAATGATACTTACATGTATGTATTCCACATTTTTTTAATTATGGAATGAATTATGATTCTGAATGATTCCATGTTATATGATCCTTGTGGGATACTTATGCATGAAATGAAATATTTATGAAGGTTGTGCCCTGATAGCGCTCCAATGCATTGGGTAATCTTTAATATCATGATAGGCCATGTGAAATCGGGGTTTACACATTCTAATTTAATGTTCAATTATGGTTTAATCATGCTAATTCATGTTCAATGAGGGTTTACTCAAGATAATTCATGTGCAATGAGGGTTTACTCATGCTAATTCATGTGCACTGAGGGTTTACTCTTTCTAATTCATGTGAAATGAGAGATTACTCATTCTAATTCATGTGAAATGTGCGTTTACTCATGATAAATCATTTTAAATGAGATTTTACTCATGTTAATTCATGTTCAATGAGGGTTTACTCATGTTAATCCACGTGTAATGAGCCTTGGCTTATGCTAATATCACGTTGTATGTTGTCACCACATTTCCATGTTAGGATAATCATGCTATATCATTCCTTTATGTTCATGTTTATCTTGTGATCCATTGATATTCTTATTGACTAAAATGTGATACATTCTTCATTTTATTCCTTGTTTACTACCTTGTTGGACTTTATAGCTCACCCTTTTCTTATGTATGTCCTCAAGTTATCCCATGCAATGATAGGTATGAAAGGAATGTTATGGTCATGTAAAATAATTTTCCAATAAGGATTTTTGTATTTTATGTCTTATGTTGTCATGTAATGTTCCTAATTTCCCATGATTGTTGACCTCTCGATCCTCAGAGCGGTATTAAGTGAAAGTTTATGTAATAAATCATGTTTAAATAAGCAATAAAGAGAAGGGTTATTATAGTTGGTATCATAAGATATGTTTAGTTATTTTTGGGATTATGATTATAAAAACATAGTTAAATCCTTAGGGATATGAATAAGTATAATAAAAACATACCTAATTTTTTGTGAGTATATAGTAAGTATTTTATCAAGAAAATACATCACTATCTAGATACGAACAAGTAGAGGTTACTCTGGTACAGATGTATCTTGGGGTAAAACCTGAAAACAATATTTTGAGCTATAATTGAATGGGATCAGGTGAATGAAAATTGGCCTTAATTCACTCTTGGTTCGATAATCCCGGGGGATATGCTTTGGTAAATTCATAATCTTATTATGAAACATTATTAAGGGAATAAAAAAAATACACTAAGAATATATGTTGGGAAATGCATCATTGATACCCTATATTGAAACATAGGGTATCACAAGTTAGGACATATTATTCAATTAAAATTTTATCCTCCTATGTCCAATGTTTTCTTTTTTATATTCTTATTATAAATTAATTCAAACCCCCTAATTTTATTTTCTTTTTCTTAGTAAAACATAGAAGGAGGAAGATCATAAACAACTATTATCTCTCTTTCTGAAGAACTACTTGAAAAGATTGTCTAAAAGTCATGCAAAGATGACTTTGAAACTTTTTCAAATATCCATGTTACATGGAAACAACATTATGATGCATCCAATACCTCTATCATAGCACGATTAATTCAAGGATCAAGTACTTTATATTGGATAATCATGTGCTCTAAACATTCTTACCATGCTAATCGTGGAAAGTACCATTAGGGTCTTTTCAAATTCTTCACTTTATTTCAAAATTATGATGCACTGAATGATTTTCAATATATTGCAGAAGAGGGAGACCTCTGAGCAACCTATATGTATCAAATTATATATTTTTTTCCTTTGGGATATATGAAAACTGATTTACCTAAACCCTATTTTGAAATATTTAAAGATGAATTAGTAAGAATTTTTTATAAATAAAACATGTTCAAGATAATGTCTCAAAATTATATATAGGAAATAACTTTTTTATGATGTATCAATGCTTCCATTGATATAATCCAAGATGTATGAGGCGTTTTTTGGGTAAGGAAGTAGATGATTTTGAAAAAATATTCAGGTAACATTGTGATGCATGAACACTTTCTACCTAAAGTCAATGCTAAAGGGAAAGATTGAAGACCTCATTGAAGAGATGAATGAGAAGTACCATCACTTGTTTTCAACTTAGTATGTAAAAGGAAATTTCAGGGGTGAAATTTCATAAGGGGGTAAGAATGTAATGACCTAAAATTTTGAATAATATTTTGTTTCCTGAAAATGTATGGTTTACTGTGTCCTATTAATTAAAACAATATAAGTATAAATTAAAATGTAACTATAACTTTTTGACCGTTATATGACAATTGGTAAATTATGACCAAAAAACAATATGACTGTTGAAAACAGTAATAATTTTAACCCTATGATTATTTTTTTATAAAAAAAATACAATGGGAAAAATAAATTCATAAAGAAGATTTAATGGCCTCTACCAGTAGAATTGTGCCATATTAAGCCCATTTTTCAGATCTTGGGAAGGAGGTAGTGTTACTGGGCTTCACTCTGGACCAATCCAAATTTGATCTACAATGTGTAAATCTTGAACGAAATCACCTACGAGAGAAGTTCAAGCTCATCGACATCGCGGCCCAGACCATGTTCACTGAACGGCCCCAAGAAAGCCCCACCATCATACACCTTACCCTTATGTCTTATGAGAGTTTTATAAAGGGTTATGTAATAAGGAATTAGTTACTTATTTTATAATCCTTTTTTATAAATAAAAGTCTCCCTCCATCAATTCCTCTATAAGAATAGTCTTTCTTAATAGAATTGTAAAATTGATAAACTGATTTTTGGGTAAAAATGGTAATTTTGATAAATATATACAATATTATATTAAACTAAGGTTTTTAAATTAATAATATTAAAATTCTTATAAATGATGATTATATCAGTTATTTATTTGTAAATTATTATGTAATCGATTTGATAATAGTTCTATTTTTTATACAATAAAACAGAAAGTGTATTTTTAAAGATTTTATTTTAAGGAATTGATGAATTTTTGAAATAATTAATATTTTAATAAAATATTATTATCAAATTAACTGTATGAATAATAAATGAGAATATAATTTTTATTAAGTCAAATGTAATTTTTATTATGTTTTGGAAACTGTTTTTTTCCAAAACCCATCAATTTTCAATAAATAATGGTTTTTTATTTTAAAAGTGAAAATTAACATATTTAGAAAATTATTTAGATAAAATTAGTACTATTTTTGCGATCATAACATTGAATTTATCCAATGGTTAATTTTTCATGATTTTATGAGACAATTGAATTTTTGGGTATAAATTAAATACTAGCTAAATATATAATGTGTTTTATGACCTAATAATGACACAATAGTGTTGTAATAGAATAATAAAAATTATATATTTGTATAATATTTGTGTTACCTTTAAAATAATGTGATTTTATATTTGTTGGTTAATTTTATTAATTTCTTAGTGGACCCCTTAAAACTTATAAAATATTTTAACACTATAAAATGATTTCCTTGAGAGTGTGACTCACCATCACATAAGAAAGACTAATATTTTAATATCTTATGCCCTTTTCATTATAATATATTTTATACCAATCCCTCTTGGAAGAAACCATGGGAAAAACCCAATGGATGGTTTTTGGTTTTGAATATTTTAATGTTTAGTGTCCAAAACATAAATAATAAAGTATTCTCTCTCATTTCCTATATAAACCCACCCAATATCTCATTACTCTTCACTAAAACAATTTGAATCTAGCCCAAACTCTTCCCCATACTCTCTAAAATCCCCCAAGGAACCTCAAGCTCTCAATAAGCCTCTCCCAAGCCTTTGGGATCAAACTTCCAAGTCAGGTATCCTCAATTTCCTCTCCTCCTTTCAAATTCAAGCATCTTATTTAAAAGTAGTTCTTGTAATTTCAAATGGTTATAAGGTCATTATTTTATAATAATTATCTTACTATAAATTTTATGGTGTTTTAATGAGTTATTATTTATCCTCCCTCATTTTGACCCTTACCTAAGCCGTTACTATGCCAAAATTTTATAAGGGATCCTTACTTTCCTCTCCTCCTTTCACATTTTAAACATATTATATGAAAGTTGTTCTTTAAATTTTGAATGTTTATAATTTCCTAATTTTCAAATAATTCTATTACTGTCCATTTTATGGTATTTTAATGAGTTATTATTTATCCTCTCTAATTTTGACCCTTAGCTAAGTCATTACTATGCCGAAATTTCTTAAGGGATCCTCACTTTCCTCTCCTTTAAAATTCAAGAATCTTATTTTAAAGTAGTTCTTGTAATTTAGAATGGTTATAATGTTATTATTTTATAATAATTATATTACTTTAAATTTAATGTTATTTTAAATAGGTATTATTTATACTCCCATATTTTGACCCTTACCTTAGCTGTTATTATGCCAAAATTTTGTAAGGGATTTCACTCTTCTCATTTCCATTCAAGATAATCTTTTACATTATGCTTCTTAAGTTCCATATTTATATGTTGGGTTATACTGTTACATGACCCCAATATTTTCTATTTGATTTATATATGATGAATTCTTCTTTTGACTCTCATAAATCCCCCCTGATGATCAATTCAGCACACTCGTTACTATGCCGAAATTCCGTAAGACATCTTCCACCCTCCTCTTTTATCAAGCATTATTTTCCTGTAATGTATTTTAATTTCATTTATTCATATGTGAGGATATATTAATAAATATCCTCCTTATATCCCATTTGATTCATAAATTATTAGATCCCCTTTTTCTCTTATTTATCCCTCTTATGAACCATTATGTACACCTATTACCAAATCGAATCTTCGTAAGGGATTTTACTCTTCTCATTTCCATTCAGATAATCTTTTACATTATGCTTCTTAAGTTCCATATTTATATGTTAGTTTATGATGTTCCATTACCACCATACAATACATTTGATGTATATATTATTATATATTCCTTTCACTCTCATCAAGCCCTCCTATGATCCATTAAGCACACTCGTTACTATGCTGAAATTCTGTAAGAGATCTTCCAACCTTCTCTTTTATCAAGCATTATTTTCATGTTCTGTCTTTTAATTTATTTTATTCCATTATTGGGATATGTCACTAAATATCCTAATTACATCCCATTTGATGTATAAATGATGAGATAACTATTTATCTCTCATAAACACATCTTCTAAATTTCCAAACGACGACGTTATGCTGCGGAAATTGCACCATTTTTTCCAAGCCAAAATCATCGTGTAGTGAATAACATACCCATTTCTATATCGAGGGTATTAAACTTTATTCACATATACATATTGCATTTTACTTATGTGTATTTATTCTACATTTCTTAATCATGGAATAACTTATGATGATGAATGATTCCATGTTATGTGATCCATGTTATATGATCCATCTGGCACACTTATGGGTGAAATGAAATGTTTATGAAGGGTGAACCTTGATAGCCCCCCAATGAATTGGGTAATGCTTAATATCATGATAATACATGTGAAATGAGGGTTTACTCATGATAATTCCTTTTCAATGAGGGTTTACTCATCCTAATTCGTGTTCAATGATGGTTTACTCATGTTAATTCATGTGCACTGAGGGTTTACTCTTGCTAATTCATGTAAAATGGGGGATTACTCATGCTAATTCAAGTGAAATGAGGGTTTAATCAAGATAAATCATGTGTAATAAGGTTTTACTCATGCTAATTCATGTGCAGTGAGGGTTTACTCATGTTAATCCATGTCTAATGAGCCTTGGATCATGCTTATATCATGTTGTATGTTGTTGCCACATTTTCATGTTATGATAATCATGTTATATCATGAATTTATGTTCACGTTTATCTTGTGCTCCATTTATATGCCTATTTCCTAACATGTACCGTATTCTTCATGTTATTCCTTTCTTACTCCCTTACCGGGCTTTATATCTCACCTTTTTTGGGTCCTCATGTTATCCCATGAAATGCTAAGTATGAAGGGAATGTTATGGTCATGTGAAATAAGTTTTCAATAAAGATGTTGTATTTTATGTCTTAATTTGTCATGTAATGTTCCTAATTTCCCAAGAAACTAGACCTCTCAATCCTCAGAGTTGTATTAATTGAAATTTAATGTAATAAATCATGTTTAAATATGTAATAAAGAGAATGGTTATTATAGTTGGTATTAGAGGATAGGTTTAGTTATTTTGGGTGTCACGGCCCATCCTCGGGGCCCGTGTCGTGACTACCCCAAGCCCGCCTTCCATAGGCTAGGGGATGGCGACTAACACCAAGGAGTAAATACCGGTAAATGGAAGGCATTGCCTTTGTAAAGTAAGAAAGAACCACAGAGTAAGCAAGTGGAAAAAGTAAACACTAAGTAAAAACTGGTACAACAGTAAGTGCGGAAGGTAAGTGGGTCAGAATACAAACCCAAACTGAAAGTAAAGTACAACTCGAAAGGGGAAAACAGCAACTGAAAAGTAAAATCCGCAACTTCGAGCCGTCCACTGGAAGTCCCTCCTGAAGGGTGAGTACAGAAAGCCTCCACTGCTCCTCGGGTCCAGCCGACCGCTCCAAGTACGTCCCGCCCTGTGGTCCACCTCCAGGTATCGTCCTGCTCCGCAAGCCTCCACCACGATCAGTGATGTCTGTCGTCTGCAACCAACACAACGTAGTGCGGGCATAGCCCGTGCAGGGGTGAGTATAAGATACTCAGTAGGGACCCCGAGACCCCCAAAGGTCTCCCAGAATCCACAAAGGATAACCACAAAGGAAAGATACAATCACGAAGTAACATCCGACACTACTTAGGTATATTCCCATACATATACCTAAGTCATCAATTCTCGCTCGGCTCCAACATCCGAGCTCAAGTACAACCCAGTCCACACAGTAAAGCAAAACGTAAATCCACATAGGATAGTACAACACAATCCACAAAGGAAAGTAAACATAAATCCACACAGGATAGCACAACACAATCCACACAGGAAAGTAAAACAGGATTCAGCTCACACAGGTATACTTCTTCGAAAGACGATAGAGATGATCACTGATCCATCTAAGTCGTCAGACCCACAAAGGATCGATAGGTACTAATTCCCGAAATGACCCACACAGGATCGGACCCACACAAGATCTGTAGGCGCTGGCTCACACAGAACCGCTGAGCACTGACCCACACAGGATCGGACCCACACAGGATCGGTAGCACTGATCCACACAGGATCGTTGAGTGTTGTAGTAGTCGTCGTCGAATCCACTGAGGATCTCTGCACATTCATCGTCGCAGTCACAACAGCAGTCGCAGCCAGCTCTAGGGTTCCCACACACCGCAAGCTCATTCGGGAGGGTCCGCTCCACGAGCCGAGAGGCTGATACATCAACTGACACATATTCCAGAGTTGATGTATCCAAAAGTTCCGTATCGTCAACAGGAACTCAACGTCGCAGACAGCGCGTCAATCGAACGCCCGGTCTGAGAGTTATTGGTCTTTTCGTCCCAGGGGCCCAGTTGGTTTTTTAGGCAAAACCAACCCGACCGTACTCCACCTGCATCCAAACCTCGGGCGGACTAAGACAAAATATCCGTCTCACTAAGAGGGAACCAACAAAGTCGATGGCACATCAATCGGACGTCCGAAGCTCAAGATATGAGCGTTTCCGCTCCGAGGTCCCGGTTGGTTTCGTGTACGAACCAACCCAGTCGAACTCAAAGTAATCTGAAACCTTGAGTACAATATACTGAAACGACTGTCTCGATTAAAGGATCTCATCTCAACTGACGGTGTGTCTATCGGAGGTCCGTAACCCATGTTATGGGAAAAATACCGAAGACGGTCCGAAAACAGGGGTTTCGGGCCCGGACCGTGGTGGAGGCTTGCGGAGCAGGACGATACCTGGAGGTAGACCACAGGGCGGGACGTACTTAGAGCGGTCAGCTGGACCCGAGGAGAAGTGGAGGCTTTCTGTACACATCCTTCAGGTGGGACTTCTAGTGGACGGCTCGACGTTGCGGCTTTTACTTTTCAGTTGTTGTTTTCCCCTTTCGAGTTGTACTTTACTTTCAGTTTGGGTTTGTATTCTGGCCCACTTACTTTCCGCACTTACTGTTGTACCAGTTTTTTCTTAGTGTTTACTTTTTCCGCTTGCTTACTCTGTGGTGCTTGTTTACTTTACAAAGAAAATTCCTTCCCTTTATCTGGATTTATGCCTTGGTGCTAGTCGCCAGCACCTGGCCTATGGAAGGCAGGCTTGGGGTAGTCACGGCACGGGCCCCGAGGACGGGTCGTGACAAATTGGTATTAGAGGAGTTCGGTTCTACCGTGAACTCTGATCTTTTCTATGTGAAGCAATAGTGTTTAGCGTATTGGGTGTGGTTATCAGTCCAGGGAGTCTAGTGTTGGTGCGGCGGCCGACGTATCCATACACCAGGTCCTTGACTTCTAATTTCCAACTTAATGCATGAAAACATTGATTGCATGTGTGTTTCAAGTTTTCTTTGAGATTACTTTGTATCAGCTCACCAGGTATACTGTTCTGACCGTGGCACACCTGTTTCCTTTTCAGGATGGCCCCATGACAGCAGCCAGCTAGGGTTCCGAGAGTCGAGCATGACGATAGCCCACCGAGCGATGAGGCCTCGGTGCAGGGCCCTTTTTCAGCAGTGGCACCGGCGGTAGCTCTACCCGCCGAGCCACTGATGCTTCCAGCACCAGCCGCTGACGATGCACGTCGCCTCAGTGCACTGCATGAGTTCCAGTGCCAGCGACCGCCCAGGTTCTGCGGGGAGACGGACCCCCAGGGAGTCGAGGACTGGCTGGAGGCAGTGGTGAGAGTTTTCAGGTCAATGAAGACACCAGCAGACCTCATGGTGATTCTCGCAGCGAGCCTACTGCACGCAGCAGCAGGAAGATGGTGGAGCTTGATGCTCCAAGTGCACGATGAGGCATCTCTTCTCTGGACGGACTTTGAGAGCCTCTTCCGCTCGGAGTTCGTCCCAGCCACCCTCCGTGCGGTGCGCATTCAGGAGCTTCTTCAGCTGCGGCAGGGCAGCATGACGGTCGCCCAGTACTCGGTGAGATTTACCGATCTCTCGCGATACTCTACAGACATGGTACGGGACCCATTCTTCTGGGCCCGGACATTTGAGCAGGGATTGAGACACGAGATCAGGGAATCGCTGATCTCCCTCAACATTCCGACTCAGACAGGAGTACTGGAGTGGGCCCTTTTTATCGAGAGATTTCTTGCTGAGTCTACACCAGCACCGAGACCCACCGCAGGGTGGCACGTAGCAGAGTCTTCTGCAACAGGCAGTCGACGGATGACTCTTGGGTCCAGGTAGACCAGACCCTCAGGCAGACGACCTCAGGACACTGGCTCAGCAGTGCAGGGCACACAGCGTGGAGCCACTCTTTCGAGAGGCAGGCAGTGCTACTCATGCGGCGGGCAGGGCCACATGGATCGTGACTGCCCGACCCGCCGTTCCGAGGAGCAGCAGACGGTTGAGGGACCACCGATGCAGAGGTAGAGGGTCGATCGTGGTGGTCCGCTGGGAGGAGGTGGATGAGGAAAAGGAGCTGGCCGAGCAGCAGGTCGAGGGTGACGCTTTGAGGATCTACCACCACCACCACAAGGAGGTCCACCCCGACCACAGGGAGCTGGTGGGCAGAGACAGGCACAGCTCCAGGCAGCAGAGGCCTACGACCACGGCGTGCCCGAGATGATTCTAGGTACTATCTGTGTCTATTCCACCCTTGCTGCAGTTCTTATAGACACAGGAGTGAGTCACTCTTTCATAGCTGCTGCCCTTGTTCAGAGCTCAGAGATTCCAACAGAGTCGTTGGCTCGATCCTAACGGCTAGAGACTCCTACGGGAGCAGACTCGACGATTACGCACTGGTTCCGGTAGTGTGAGCTTACTCTAGGAGGCGAGATCTTCGGCTGGGATCTTCTTGTAGCAGCATCGAGGCCTTACGACGTTATCTTGGGCATGGATTGGTTATCTATAGTCCATGCATAGATTGACTGTTTTAGGCACAAGGTGCGATGTGTACGCACCGACGGGAGCAGGTTCACCTTCACCGGCGAAAAGGGAGCCTTCGCAGCACAGGATGGACTTCCGCAGAGGAGAGGACAGCCCATCACTCATCAGTTGGCTAGCCTCATCCTATGAGCAGTTGACGTGCAGAGTCCTGGTTTTCCTGCATTGGTGGATCAGTATGCGGACGTTTTCCCCGACGACGTTCCAGGGATACCTCCTTGCAGAGAGGTAGACTTTTATATTGACCTGTACCCTGGGACAGCCCCGATATCGACTCCAGCATATCGGATGGCCCCCGCCGATCTTCGAGAGCTACGGGTACAGTTGGAGGACTTGCAGGGCAAGGGGTTCATCCGACCCAGTGTTTCACCTTGGGCTTCCCCGATTTTGGTCGCCAAGAAGGCAGATGGGAGCTTGCGACTTTGTGTCGACTATCGTCGCCTGAAACAAGTGACAGTGAGGAACAAGTATCCGCTACCGAGGATTGATGACCTCTTCAATCAACACAAGGGAGCACAGTGGTTCTCGAAGATAGACCTCAGGTCAGGCTATCATCAGCTCAGAGTTCGAGACGAGGATGTGCAGAAGATGGCCTTCAGATGTCGGTATGGCCATTATGAGTTCTTGGTTATGCCTTTCGGTGTAACCAATGCTCCAGCAGTGTTCATGGCCCTCATGAATAGGATCTTTTAGCCATACCTTGATCGATTTGTCGTAGTCTTCATCGACGAAATTTTGATTTACTCGATGACTGAGGAGGAGCACGCCTACCACTTACGGGTTGTACTATACACACTTCGAGAGCACCGGCTTTATAGTAAGCTCTCGAAGTTTCAGTTCTAGATACGTGAGGTCCACTTCTTGTGACACGTCATCTCTGAGGCGGGAGTTGCAGTGGATCCTACAAAGATCAAGGCAGTGCTAGCTTGGGAGCCACCAAGGAGCGTGACGGAGGTGCGGAGTTTCTTGGGTCTAGCTGGATACTACCAGAGATTTGTGCCAGACTTCTCCAGAGTTTCGGCACCACTCTCAGCTTTGACGAAGAAGGGAAAACCCTTCGTGTGGTCAGACAGATGTCAGCAGAGCTTCCAGGAGCTGAGACAGAGATTGACCAGCGCACCTATCTTGAGGTTTCCTGAGGAGGGAGTAGGGTACGTAGTCTACTGTGATGCATCAGGAACCGGACTCGGATGTGTCCTGATGCAGGAGCGGGAAATGATCGCTTATGGATCATGTCAGTTGAGTCCTCATGAGCAGAACTACGCTACCCATGACCTGGAGTTAGCAGCAGTGGTCTTCGCTCTGAAGACACGGCGTCACTATCTGATGGGTGAGCGCTTTACAGTCTTTTTAGACCATCAAAGTCTCAGATACATCTTATCTCAGAAAGATCTGAATCTGAGACAGCGGCGATGGCTCAAGTTCCTCCAAGACTATGACTTTGAGATAGTCTATACTCCTGGGAAGGGGAACGTGGTAGCTGATGCTCTCAGTAGGAGGACGGGCATTCAGCTACTTGAGGAGGCGATAGAGAAGCTAGCCTTTTTGCATATATCCTTCCTGGATAGAGATGGATCAGCCTTCCTTCAGTCTCTCACAGTCACTCCTCCACTACTGTAGCGGGTCAGAGAGGCACAACGTGGGGACACTGACTGTGAGACGCGGTGTGCACAGATATCCTCAGAACAGGCACCTGATGGTTTGTCTTTTGGAGCATAGTACGACATCCTTTTCAAAGGACATACCTTGGTACCAGTTTCTTTATGGGAGGAGGTGATGAGAGAGTTTCACACTTCTACTTTAGCGGTACATCCTGGAGTGGTGAAGATGTACCAGGATCTCAGACGACAGCACTGGTGGCCGGGCATGAAGAAGGATCTGGCGGAGTTCGTTTCTCGATACCTCACCTGCCAGCAGGTGAAGTCTGAGCCCCAGGTACCAGTAGGCTTGGTACAGCCCTTAGAGGTCCCAGAGTGGAAGTGGGACGGGATATCTATAGACTTCGTGACTGGACTTCCACGCACTTCCATAGGTCACGACTCCATTTGGGTGATTGTCGACCGACTCACCAAGTCGGCTCACTTCTTACCCATCAGAGAGCAAGGCTCATTGGAGAGCTTGGAATGAATTTATGTTCAGGAGATTGTATGGCTTCACGGTGTGACGTCATCTATCGTCTCCGATCGAGACGCTCGCTTTACTTCCCGACTTTGGAAGGGGTTACAGGAGGCGTTCAGGACGCAGCTACGTCTGAGCACATCCTTTCACCCTCAGACGGATGGTCAGACGGAGAGGACCATTCAGACTCTCGAGTACATGCTCCGTGCATTTGTCCTCGACTTTGGTCGTAGTTGGGAGGACCACCTACCCTTGGTGGAGTTCGCGTACAACAACAGCTACCACTCCACCATCGGGATGGCACCATACAAGGCGTTGTACGACCGACCTTGTAGATCTCCTTTGTGCTGGACAGACCCTGGGGAGTCAGCACTTGTGGGACCAGAGATGGTCCATGCCACGACAGAGAAGGTCCAGGTCATCCAGGAGCAGATGAGGACAGCTCATAGCCGGCATAAGTCATATGCTGACAGGAGGCGGAGACCACTAGAGTTCGAGGATGGCGACCACGTCTTCTTGCGTGTCTCACCTCAACGTGGATTACGGAGATTTTTCCGAGGCGGAAAGTTGTCTCCACGCTTCATCGGACCATTATAGGTCCTCAGCATGATTGGCGAGGTGGATTATCGTCTGTCTCTACCACCTCAGTTGAATCGGGTGCACGACGTCTTCCACGTATCTCAGCTGAGGAGATACATGCACGACCTGACACATAACATTGACCATGGGGAGCTTGACGTTGATGATGGAGCGACTTTTGAGGAGGTCCTAGTGAAGATCGAGGATCGACAGTAGCGGGTCCTACGTGGATGGTCGATTCCTCTAGTGTGCATCAGATGGCAGCACATGAACCTCCAGGAGAGCACTTCGGTGCGGGAGGCTCAGATGCGTTCTCAGTACCCTCATTTGTTTCCCTAGTTTTTGATGTATCTTTACGGGGACGTAAAGTCCTGAGGTGGGACTAATGTAAAGACCCGTAAAATTCAAGGAAAAAAATTCTTAATTTTCTTTGGGATTTTACAAGAACGCAGTTTCAAACGACACTTGATTCTGAGGCCCAGTGTTTCCCGGAATTTCTATCCGAAGTTTAGCTTGGGTACGTTCAGTGAACTAACGAGCGGGAATTCCTATCTTTTGACCTGGTGCTCGGAATCGAATTCCGAGGGCACCGATGGAACCGCAGCGCCGGTAATTGCTTAGGAACACCTGTTCCGGAGTTGCGTTTTCATGAGAGTTAATGATAAAAATTGTGGAAGTTTAATTTATAATTATTCTACAATTTTTATTTTACTCTAAGTGATTAATCCTTTGGATGGAAGTTGGGTAACTACCCAACATCCCTTGGGAGGTTATGAGGGTGGTGGGGCCCACACGAACCCCACCCCTTCATATCCTCTAAACCCCCTCAACTCCCATTTAAATGTTGATAACTTAAGATTATTAACTTATGGTTTTAATGTGGTGAGTTAAATGTAAGTTTTTGAAATTAAAACTCTTGAATTTCAAAAGCCTTGTTGTGTTAATAAAATAAGTTGAGAACTTATTTTATTTGGGTTGGTGTTTAGTTGTTTGAGAGCTTTTGGAGAAAAAGCTAAGGAAGCCTTGATTTCTTCATTCCCTTTGACAAAGAACGCAAAGAACGAACGATCTTCGACGTGGAGCACCGAGCCCTCGGAGACCTTCTTCCGCGACACCGACCCGCGATGCGACGTCTTCTTCCATGACGTTCTTATTCCGCAACGTCGCTTCCGCGACGGTTTTCTGCGACAAAATCGCCGTCAACGTCTTCGAATCCTCGCTTCGCGATGCCGACGTTCGTCTTCCCTTTTGTCAAGGTAGAGGATTTATTTTATTTAATTAATTCCGTTCATGATTCTAGTTTGTCGATCTTCGTGGATATTCGACTAAATATTATCGTTTAACGAGAGGGGGCCAGACCGCACAAACACGGCCGACCCTCCTCTTTATCCTTGTTGATACTTTGTAGATTGGACGGAATGGCGTGGTGACGTCGCACCACGTGGAAATCGCACGGCAAGTACTTCGCGGCGCCGTCGCGCCGCACCGTGAAGTTGAATAAGGACGCGACGCCATCGCGCCGCGTCGAAGAAAACTGAAGACGTCGCGGCCGGAGCGGGGCCGCGGCGGAGGGGCGCGGTGTCGTCACACCGCGCCGGACGAATCAAGTCGTGGCCAGTTCCGGGCCGCGGCGGAGCAGGGTGACCGGCGGCCGGTTCCGGGCCACCGATGTCGGTGATGGAAGAAGGACCCGCCGTCGCCAGTCCTTGTCGGCAGAACCGGCCGGCCGGTGCGGGCCAGCCAGACAAAGGGGAGCCGGGGGAATTAATTCCCCCGGCCGGCTATGCAAAATAGCCCCCTTAATTGGGGGGTCGCGGTTTCACCAGGGGGGCAGGCCCCCCCCCCCCTTGCCAAAATGGCTTGGCCACTAGCCGACCTGGCCAGCGCGCTGGGCGTACTGTGCCTAGCCGGGTCGGGCTGAGCCGACCCGGACCCGGGGGGTCTCGGGCCGGGTAGGTCCGGGCCCGAAACCCCCGTTTTCAGACCGTCTTCGGTCTTTTTCCCATAACATGGGTTACGGTCCTCCGATCGACACATCGTCAGTTGCGATGCGATCCTTGAATCGAGATGGTCGTTTTGGTATATCTCACTCAAGGTTTTGGATTACTTTGAGTTCGGCCGGGTTGGTTCGTACACGAAACCAACCGGGCCCTCGGAGCGGAAACGCTCATATCTTGAGCTTCGGACGTCCGATTGATGTTTCATCGACTTTGTTGGTTCCCTCTTAGTGAGACGGATCTTTTGGCTTACTCCGCCCGAGGTTTGGACGCAGGTGGAGTACGGTCGGGTTGGTTTTGCCTTAAAAACCAACCGGGCCCCTGGGACGAAAAAGCCAATAACTCTCAGACCGGGCGTCCGATTGATGCTCCGTCTGCGACGTTGAGTTCCTGTTGACGATACGGAACTTTTGGATACATCAACTCTGGAATATGTGTCAGTTGATGTATCAGCCTCTCGGCTCGTGGAGCGGACCCTCCCGAACGAGCTTGCTGTGTGCGAGAACCCAAGAGCTGGCGGTGACTGCTGCTGTGACTGCGACGACGACTGTGTAGAGATCCTCAGTGGATTCGATGATGATGACTACAACACTCAGCGATCCTGTGTGGATCAGTGCTACCGATCCTGTGTGGGTCTGATCCTGTGTGGGTCAGCGCTCAGCGGTTCTGTGTGAGCCAGCGCCTACAGATCCTTTGTGGGTCCGATCATGTGTGGGTCATTGCGGGGGTTAGTACATATCAATCCTTTGTGGGTCCGACGACTTAGATGGATCAGTGATCATCTCTATCGTCTTTCAAAGAAGTATACCTGTGTGAGCTGAATTCTGTTTTACTTTCCTGTGTGGATTGTGTTGTGCTATCCTGTGTGGATTTACATTTTGCTTTCCTGTGTGAACTGGGTTGTACTTGAGCTCGGATGTTGGAGCCGAGCGAGAATTGATGACTTAGGTATATGTATGGGCATATACCTAAGCAGTGTCGGATGTTACTTCGTGATTGTATCTTTCCTTTGTGGTTATCCTTTTTGGATTCTGGGAGACCTTCGGGGGTCTCGGGGTCCCTACTAGGTAGCTTATACTCACCCCTGCACGGGCTATGCCCGCACTACGTTGTGTTGGTTGCAGATGACGGATAGCGCTGATCGTGGTGGAGACTTGCGGAGTAGGACGATACCTGGAGGTGGACCACAGGGCGGGACGTACATGGAGCGGTCGGCTGGACCCGAGGAGCAGTGGAGGCTTTCTGTACTCACCCTTCAGGTGGTACTTCCAATGGACGGCTCGACGTTGCGGCTTTTACTTTTCAGTTGTTGTTTTCCTCTTTCGAGTTGTACTTTACTTTCAGTTTGGGTTTGTATTCTGGCCCACTTACTTTCCTCACTTACTGTTGTACCAGTTTTTACTTAGTGTTTACTTTTTCCGCTTTCTTACTCTGTGGTGCTTGTTTACTTTACAAAGGCAATGCCTTCCATTTACCGGGATTTACGCATTGGTGCTAGTCGCCAGCCCCTGGCCTATGGAAGGCGGGCTTGGGGTAGTCACGGCATGGGCCACGAGGACTGGTCGTGACATTGGGGATTAGGATTATAAAACCCAAGTTAAAGCCATAGGGATAATACTAAGTATAATAAAAACATCCCTAAATTTTGGGAGTATAGAGGAAGTATTTTATCAAGAAAACACATCCTTGTATGTATATGAACAATTTGAGGTGTCTATGGAATAGATGTATCTAGCGGTAAAACACAAAAACTCTGCTTTGAGATAGACATTAATGGGAACTAGTGCACGACAATAGGCCTTGCTTCACTCTTGGTTCGACATTCCTAGGGGATATGCTTTGGTAAATTCATAAGATTATTATAAACCATTATTAAGGGAATAAAAAACTCCTCTAAGAATATATGTTGAGAAATATATCATTGATAACCTAGATTGAAACATAGGGTATCACAAGTTAGGATTTTTTATTCAACTACAATTTTATCCTTCTATGTCCAATGTTTTATGTTTTACATTCTAATTATAAATTTATTCAAATCCCCTAATTTTATTTTCTTTTTCTTAGTACAATGGGGAAGGAGGAAGATCAGGAACAACTCTTCTCTCTCTTATTGAAGAACTACTTTCAAAGATTATCCAAATTTCATGCAAAGATGACTTTGAAAATTTTTCAAATATCCATGTTACATGGAAACAACTTTATGAGGCATCCAATACCTCTATAATTGAATGATTATTTCAAGGATCAAGTACTATCTATTGGAGAATTCTGCACTCTTAACATTCTTACCATGCTAAGAGTGGGAAGTACCATTAGGGTATTTTCAAATTATTCACTTTATTTCAAAATTATGATGAACTAAATAATTTTCTAGATGATACAAAAGAGGGAGACCTCCAAGTAGCCTATATGTATCAAATTATAGATTTTTTTCTTTTGGGATATATAAAAACTGATTTACATAAACCCTATTTTGAAATATTTAAAGATGAATCAGTAAGACTTTTTAATAAAAAACATGTTCAAGATGATGTCTCAAAATCATATATAGGTAATACCCTTTTTATGATGTATCGAGGCTTCCATAAATATAATCCAATATGGGTGAGGAGTTGTTTGTAAAGGTAAGTATATTATTTTAAAAAAATCCTAAGGTACTATTGTGATGCATGAACACTTTCTACCTAAAAGAAATGCTAATGGGAAAGATTTAAGACCTTTTTGAAGAGATGAATGAGAAGTACCATCACATGTTTTCACCTTAGTATGTAAAATTAAATTTCAGGGGATAAATTTCTTTAGGGTGTAAGAATGTAATGACCTAAACTTTTGAATAAAATTTTGTTTTCTGAAATTGTATATTTTACTATGTCCCATTAATTAAAACTATATAAGTATAAATTGAAATGTAACTATCATTTTTTGACCATTATATGACCATTGGTCAATTATGATTGAATACCAATATGACCATTGGAAATAATAATAATTTTAACATTATAATTATTTTTTTATAATTGTAAATGACAACGGGAAAAATAAATTCATAAAGAAGAGTCGATGGCCTCTACCATCATAATTGTTCCATATGAAGCCCATTTTTCAGAGATCGGTAAGGATATAGTGTCACTGGGATTCACTCTAGACCAATATCAATCTGAGCTTCGACATATAAAGCTTGAACGAAATCACCTATGAGATAAGTTCAAGCTCATCGACATCGCGGCCCATACCATGTTCACAGAACGACCCCAAGAAAGCCCCACCATCACACACCTTACCCATAAGTATTATGTGAGTGTTATAAAGATTTTTGTAATAAGTCATTTGTTACTTATTTTTTAATCTTTTTTTATAAATAAAATTCTTACTCGATCAATTCCTTTATAAGAATAGTCTTTCTTAAAAGAATGATAAAATTGATAAACTGAGTTTTTGGGTAAAAATGGTAATTTTGATAAATATATAGATTTTTATATTAAAATAAGTTTTTTTAATTAATAATATTATAAAAAAAATTCTTATAAATGATGATTATATCAGTTATTTATCTTTAAATGATTAGGTAATCGGTTTGATAAGATTTATATTTTTTATACAATAAAACAGAAAGTGTATTTTTAATGATTTTATTTTATGGAATGGATGAATTTTTGATATAATAAATATTTTAATAATATATTATTATCAAATTAATTTTATAAATAATAAATGAGTATATAATTTTTATGAAGTCAAATGTAATTTTTATTAAGGTTTGGAAACTGTTTTTGTCAAATCCCGTCAATTTTCAATAAATGAAGGTTTTTATTTTAAAAGTAAAAATTCACATATTTATAAAATTATTTAGATAAAATTAATATTATTTTTTGAATCATAACATTGAAATTATCCAATGGTGAATTTTTCATAATTTTCTGAGACAGTCAAATTTTTTGCTATAAATTAAATACCGAATAAATATATAATGTGTTTTATGACTTCATAATGACCCAATAGTGGTGTAATAGAATACTAAAAATTGGATATTTGGCCAATATATGGTTTAACTTTAAAATAATTTTATTTTATATTTTTTTGATCAATTTTATAACTTCTTATTGGATCCTCCAAGACTTATAAAATATTTTAACACAGTAAAATGATTTCCTTGAGAGTGTGACTCACCTCCTCATAAGCAAGACAAATATTTTAATATTTTTGGCCCTTGTTCTTATAAAATATTTTATACCGCTCCATTTTGATAGAAACTATGGGAAAACCCAAGGGTTGGTTTGTGGTTTTTAATATTTTAATGTGTACTATTCAAAACCTCAATAATAAAGGATTCCCTCTCCTTTCCTATATAAACCCACAAAATATCTCATTCCTATTAACTAAAACCATTTGGAGCTCTACCAACATTTTACCCACACTCTCTAGAACCCCCCAAAGGTTCCCCAATCTCCCATGAATCCTCTTCTAAGCCTTTTGGATCACGCTTCCAAGTAAGAGATCCTTGCTTTCCTCTCCTCCTTTCAAATTCAAGCATCTTATTTGAAAGAAGTTCTTGTAATTTCAAATGGTTATAATGTCATTATTTTATAATAATTTTATTACTATCCATTTGATGGTATTTTAGTTGTGTATTTTTTATCCTCCCTCATTTTACACTTACCTAATCCGTTACTATGCCGAAATTTCGAAAGGGATCCTCACTTTCCTCTCCTCCTTTAAAAATCAAGCATCTTATTTGAAAGTAGTTCTCGTAATTTAGAATGGTTACAATTTCATTATTTTATAATAATTCTATTAAAGTCAATTTTATGGTATTTAAATGAGTTATTATTTATCCTCCCTCATTTTTACCCTTACCTAAGCTATTACTATACTGAAATTTCGTAAGGGATCCTCACTTTCTTCTACTTTCAAATTCAAGCAACTTATTTGAAAGTAGTTATTATAGTTTTGAATGGTTATAATGTTATTATTTTATAATAATTCTATTAATTTCCATTTAATGTTATTTTAATGAGTTATTATTTATCCTCCCTCATTTTGACCCTTACCTTAGCCGTTATTATGCCAAAATTTCCTAAGGGATTTCACTCTTATTATTTCCATTCAAGATACTATTTTACATTATTCTTCTTAAGTTATATATTTATATTTTGGGTTATTATGTTCCATGACCCCCATAATGGAAATTTTATGTGTATATGATGATATATTCCTTTCACTCTCATCAATCCCCCCTATGATCCGTTAAACACACTCATTACTATGCCGACATTTTGTAAGGGATCTTCCACCCTCCTCTTTTATTAAGAATTATTTTCATGTTATTTATTTTAATTTCATTTATTTATATCTTGGGATATGTTAATAATTATCCTCCTTATATCCCATTATTCATAAATGGTTATATCCCCTTTCACTCTTATTTATACCTCTTATTAACCCTTATGTACACCTGTTACTATATCGAATCTTCGTAAGGGATTTCACTCTTCTCTTTTCTATTTAGATACTATGTTACATTATTCTTATTAATATCCATATTTATATGTTGTGTTACTATGTTACACTACCCCCATACTGTTCATTTTATGTATAGATGGTTAGATCTTCCCTTCACTCTCATCGATCCTCCCTATGATCCATTAATCACACTTTTTACTATGGTGAATGTCTGTAAGGGATCTTCCACCATCCTCTTTTATCAAGCATTATTTTCATGTTATGTCTTTTAATTTATTTTATTCCTATGTTGGAATATGTTAATAAATATACTAATTACATCGAATTTTATGTATAAATTATGATATATCCCTTTCTTTCTCATCAACACAACTTCTAAATTTCTATATGATGACATTATTCTGTCGAAATTGCACTGAGTTTTCCAAGACAAAATCATCATATAGTGAATACCATACCCATTTCTATATCAATGGTATTCACCTTTATGAACATATAAATATTTAATGGTACTTACGTTTATTTATTCCACATTTCTTAATCACATAATAACTTATGATGCTTAATGATTCCATGTTATATGATCCATGTGGCACACTTATGGATGAAATGAAATGTTTGTGAATGGTGCACCCTGATATCCCCCCAATGTATTGGGTAATGTTTAGTTTCATGATACACCATGTGAAATGAGGGTTTACTCATGATAATTCATGTGCAATGATGGTTTACTCTTGCTAATTCATGTTCAATGAGGGATTGCTCATGCTAATTCATGTGCAATGGGGGTATACTCTTGATAATTCATGTACAATGATGAGTTAATCATGTTAATTCATGTTCAATGAGGGTTTAATCATGCTAAATAATGTGCAATGAGGGTTTAATCATGCTAATTCAGGTTCAATGAGGGTTTACTCGTGTTAATCCATGTGCAATGAGCCTTGGCTCATGCTTATATCATGTTGTATGTTGTTGTCACATTTCCATGTTATCATAATCATGTTATATCATGCCTTTATGTTCATGTTTCTCTTGTGCTCCATCGATATGCCTATTTCATAAAATGTACTATATTATTCATTTTATTCCTTGTTTAATCTCTTACTACCCTTTATATGTCACCTTTTTTTATGTATGTCCTCATGTTATCCCATGAAATGCTAAGTATAAAGGGAATATTATGTTCATGTAAAAGAAGTTTTCAATAAAGATGTTGCATTTTATGTCTTAAGTTCTCATGTAGTGTTCTTAATTTCCCAAGACACTAGACCTATTTATCCTCGTAGTTCTGTTAATTGAAATTTTATGTGATAAATCATGTTTAAATATGTAATAAAGAGTAGGGTTATTGTAATGTCAAGGGTCAGGCGCTGGCATATTTTATGGCTGCCAATACTACCCCCGTAGAGAAATATCTTGATCTTGAATTTACAGATGTGGTCGTCCTCTCAGTGGATCAAGTCATTCAATGTTGGTATATACACTTTTACGATGCGTAATAGAGACCAACTGGTAGAAGGCTCAATGACCCCGGACTCAATATAGTAGGTCTGGGTATTTTTTTCATCATGCCTACACAGGCTGTCATAGCCTATTTGTTCTTGTTGTTAGAAGGTTGAACCAACAACGAGGTGGAGTATCATGCCCCTATCACTGGTCTCAAGCTAGACCTCTAGATTGATGTTCCACACTTACATGTGGATGGGGACTCCAAACTAGCCATCAATCAGATAAATGGTGACTATATCCTCAAAAAGCCAGAGCTCATTCCATTGTTAGAGCATGTTATTGAACTAATATAACAGTTACCTTATCATCCTGAGGACATTCATGTTATTTGATCATAGAAAAGTTGAGCCGATGCCTTGGCCAAACGTTCTTCTTCTCTCCCAGATCCTGATCAGGATGAGTTGATCATCCTTGCGGGGCATCGAAAAGGTCATCCCTCCTGTTACCCCTGACGATGATGATAGCCAGCTGGTAACCCATCTTATCTCTAGTGAATCCACATCGAGACATCCATTCCCCCCTTTTGTACCTAAAGAGACCCCTGATTGGACAACTCATTTTTTAGAGTACCTCCAACACAGAAATCTCCCGATAGAGAGAGCCGAATGTGAGAAAATCTGCTGGTGTGTAGTGCATTTTTCCTTCCAGAGTGGTCCCAACCTTGAGAAGATCCTCTACAAGAATGGTTTCAATGGATTTCTCATCTATTTCATTAAAGTAGATGAGATTACCTAGTTTATGAAGGAAGTTCATGTCGGTTCATGCAAAGCTCATCTGGAATTGTCGAAACTCTCCCACCAGATTCGATGGTTGGGATATTTCTATCCCACCATGGTTCATGACTACATCAAGTTCACCAAGAGGTGTCACGTATGTCAAATCTATGCTACCTTTGTGCATCGACCACTAGAGCCTCCCCATACTAAAAATTACTCTTGTCCATTTGTGATTTGGGACTCGATGTCATGGGGCCATATCCACCATTAATAGCTTACCAGTATAGGTTCATCTAGACCATTGTAGATTTCTTTTCCAAATGGGTAGAGGTGATTCAACTCTAGGTAGTCAAGGCCCATTCCATCTTTGAATTCATGATCTTAAACATCATCTAATAATTCTAAGTCCCTCAAACCATTTTCAATGATAAAAGAACCAACATATAAGCATCCAAAATGAAGAAATTATACTCCAAGTACAGTATTTGGTCCAACCATACTTATCTCTATCATGCGCAAGCAAATCAGTAGATCTAGTAATTCAATAAGACCTTCTCTAACATCTTGCAGAAAATGGTTGGTTAGAATAATAAAAGTTGGCCAAGAAATCTCTCTAATGCTCTATGTTCATGCCAGAGGACGACTCATAATTCCACCCAAGTGAAACCATATTCCATGTTGTATGGAACAGAGATAGTCCGACCCATAGATATCCATTTACCGTCAGTTCACATACTTTTCTATAATCAGAAGACGTCAGACAAGGTAGTAGGGGTCCCTATGGCTGAGCTGGAAGACCTCAATGAGAATAGGTTCTAGGCCTTGCACAATCTGGAGAGGCACCAAAATAAGATAGTCAGTGTTTTTAATAAGAAATTTTTTCTCTACTCCTTCCTTCAAGGTGACACAATATTAGTCCTAAGGACGCCGATGATACCTAGAAGGAATCCACCTATGTTGGAACCCAAATGGAAAGGACCCTATATCATTCAAAAGGTATTCCCCAATAGTGCATACAACTTTTTCACCATAGATAGAGAGAATATTACTCCTCCCACCAATGCCAAATTGATCAATTAGTATTTCACATGATAATGTCTATCTTTTCTGCACGACATTAAACTGTGCAAACCATTTGGGATACGAGACACAAAACTACCCATCATTATCATCCTTCATGACATTAAACTACATAAAATCAAGAATTTTTCATGAATTTAAAACAATGATCCCCTTTTTTTCCCATCCCACATGATGCTAAACTATCTCTGCATCCTTACTGCATGATGTTAAAATAAATGACATTTCATGAACTATGTGTGGATTGATTCCATCATTATGGGAAACGTAGGAATTCCTGGACATTTATTATTTGAGTCCATCACAAGATCCCCCATTTTAGGTCTTATAGTCATAGGTTCCTACTAGTATCAAATGTTGTGGTGTGGAATTTTTGATTCCTCATTCACATTGGGTTTTCAATAGCTACACCGTGTGCATCCCATTAAGAATACCTCCCCCCTTTTCAACCATACCACATAATGTTAAACTGAACAACATTCCATAACTATGTGTGGATTTATTCCCATCCTTATGGGATATGTAGGAGTTCCTGGAAATGTTTTTCCTTCTATATAACCCCAAGTACAACAATTTCTACCTTCTTTTCGGACCCTTGGAATGAGTCCCCTCTTGGGGGTCCATGGTGTGGTATGGATTTCTTTGGTCCAAAATCACGTCAGGTTTTTCTTTATCATTCCATGCACATACCCTTCAAGATCTTATCTCCCATATTCATCCTTACTACCTGATATTAAACAGTGATGCATTTCAAGAACTATGTGTGACTAGATTCAAACCTTCACAGGATACGTAGGAACACCCAGATGTTTTTATCTTCAGGTATATCCCCAGGTTCTTCCATTTATTTTTTCCTGAACTCTTGTATTGAGTTCTTTCTTGGTATTTTGAGTGGTGTGGTGTGATGATTCTTCAATCATCATTCACATCGGGCTATTATTTACATGCTATACACATTCCCCTTTTGAGGCACCTCTCCCATCTTCGCCCCTTCAGCATGACGTTAAACTGCAAGGCATGCCAAAAACTCTGTGTGGCATTATTCTCATAATCTTGGGATACATAGGAACACCTAGTAATTTTGTTTGGGGGTATATCCCTAGGTTCATCAACACATTTTACCTCTTTTCACCACTCATCCTTTAATGTCATCTTCTCTTAACTGGATCCCTCAACCACTGTTATGCCTCAACAACGTGCATAGATGCACTGAGGTCTAGGACCTAGTGTTTTGGATTCTACAAGGACATGCTTATCTTCCATTTCTATACTTCATATGTCCCTTTATTTGGGTTTCCATTATCTTTCACATCTGAAAAGACCCTCAAGCAATATGGATGCTTGGACTCATGGCTCATCTACCATCCTGGTCTAACATCCTAGAGTAATTAGAAGGAAATTTTGATACAAGTCATGCATTTTGAATACAGTAAATGACTAACCCTTAGGTGTTTATTCCTATATTAGTTTATATGATATGGATGATGTGTCTCAAAAATGGTCATTAGTTATCATTCATCGTTACGCCATCCCTATTATGCCCCAAATATTGGTCTTGTGATTCAAATCTCTTTCCACCTCCTTATGTTCAGGCATAACTTCAACACCCTCAGTGTTATCCATCCATGAACATATGTTCATTAAGAGGATGGCCCATCATCATGGGGTCATCATTGACTTCGAACATTCGCTCCCCTACCATGTGCTTCCATGTTTTGTAAAGATATTCTCCACCCTTGTTTCCCACACCGAGCATAGATCACATGGGAGTAGGGATCTAGGTAAGGTTTGTACCTGTATGGATGGAAGAACCTCACTTCCCTTTGTTCTGAACCCTATGACCTTAAACTATGAGTTTACATCCCAAGCTTGTGATGTTAAACTAGGTGCTCAAGTCCAAGCCTTATGAATTGAAACTATGCATGAGTGTCCCTCTTATAAATTTATAATATTATGTGGACTTCTTTGGTCCTCATTCATGTCAGGTATCCTTATGATATTGTGATACCTGTTTTCTATTTTGGAAGTCTCTTCTTTATAGTACGAACTCTGCGACCTTAAACTATGAGGTTATGTCCTCGGAATGTGTGGCGTGGTATGAGACCTCCTTGATCCTCATTCATGTTGGGTTGCCTTATGGTATCATATTACACATTCCTTATTTGAAATTCATTCCCCACTATCCGATTTTAATGACCATAAACTAATACCCTCAACATCCTTATCATATGATGTTAAACTATGTATCATGCATCCAATTCATATGATGATAAACTACCCAACCATATGATGCCTTCATTTGAGAAGATGTATACCCTTTGGAATTGGATATCTATGATGACATCTTCAAGAACTACGTGTGGCTTGATTCTCACCTCTGTTTGATATGTAGTGATACTCGAACATTTTTTCCCAGGTATGGCCGCAACATCATGACCCTTTTCACCACCTGCTTGGTTTGGATTTTCCTCCTCAGAAAGGTGTGGTGTGATGGGGACTTATTATGTTCTCATTCATGCCAGGATGCCTCCTGTCATCACACTACACATCTCCTCCCATATAGTATGAACACTACAACCTTAAACTAATATTCTTGGTGTCCAAGTTTTCATGACAATAAACTGCATAACAAAAATGATTTTTCTCACTTGTGGGGATATTGCCTCTTTTGGTATTTTCCATCTACCATGTCATATTCAAGAACTATGTGTGTCATTATTTCCATCCTTATAGGATACTTAGAGACATCTAAACTATCCTTCTATGGTGCATCCACAACCTCTTTCATCTTTTTCCCCCTTTTGGATTGGGTTCTTCCAAGATTACATGGTGCATTTGGTCCTCATTCACGATAGGTGATAATATCCACATAATTTAGTTCCTTTGAGAGTACCCCTCCTTGAATTCGTCCATAACACATGATGTTAAACCGCATCGGTACATACACACTTCACATGTCCCTTTATTTGGGTCCCCTTCATCTTTCACATCAGAAGGTACCACCTAACGGTATAAATACTAGGCCTCATGGATTGCCTACTATCCTAGACAAATGTCTCGTAGGATTTCAAATGGAATTTTGAGATAGGTCATGCATTGAGAATGTGGTCAATGGTCGACCCTCATTTGTTTGTTCCCATACAAAGACACACAATATGGATGATATATTTTGAATACAGTCAAAAATTATCCTCCATTTTCATGACCCTTTCATTGCGTCACAAATATCAGATGTTGTGACATTCATTTTTATACCCCTTCAATTTTTATGGATCTTTGACACCCCTGGTGTTGTTACTCGATGCATCCACGCACATTGAGTATGAATGTTGGTGTGGTTGGGATTTTCCCACCTAAAATTTACTTCCCACATTTGTACACTCTCATGGGATGGGGAAATCCTGACATCACTCCTTGATTCCCAAATAGAGTATGGATCGCGTGGGATTATGAGTTTTGGTATGGTAAGACCCACATACAAGACTACACAACCTCATGGTCCGGACTATATGACCTTAAACTAGGATCTCCTTCATCCATACCCCATGACGTTAAACTATGCTATCTCGTCCCACATGACATTAATGTAGGTTCTGGACATAGTGGAATCATGGGAGAGGGCAGTGTCCAACTTTTCTTTTTTCCATTATTACATATCAATTTGGCATCTATGCAATGTTAAACACCGTGATCCAAGAAATTGAATCAAAGAACAAGCAATGTATAAAAACCTGGAACCGGGAGAGAGGAGATCAACACATATTGTTTATAATTAATTTAATTAAATACTAATTACCTCTAAGGTTATTCTTTATTTGTTGATGCATCCGTCCACAGATCTGAGGTGCACCGTCATCACATTGTAGAAATAAATGGTTTATTTCACCTAGCAGTGATCAACATGTGTTCCATGAATCTATAAATTTTGTCTAAGGAGTCTTTGAATTCTGTCATGGAAGATCCTTGCACTTGTTTCATCCACCTACAATCGCCTCGAGGACCGCTTCCTTCTTGATATGGTGGAGGAAGATTGCTCTTGTTCTTGATAGCATTATTGGAGGACGAATAAATGTCTAGGCTTGAGAGGTTTTTCTCCAATCTGTTGTGCACAACCACTTTGGTTTGGCTAGGCTTAGCTAATGAGAAAATAATATAATCAGGTATTTGTATTTCTAGGGTTAGAATAAAATAATTGCAAAAGTCCTTTATTATTTTATTTAATCCCAACAAATCCCCATGGAAAATAATAATAGTATTATTATTATTATTTCTTGACACGCACTTAAGTTGAAAATTATAATTAAATATTATTTAATCAAATATTATTAAATATTATTATTTCTCACTAGACACTTAAACTTGGTCCTCCAATCCTCCACAATATTTATTTGACCTTGATAATTTTTATTTATTTATTACATAAATATCACTTCATTATTCTCTAATAAATATATAAGAATTATATTCAATAAATAGAAAATAAATATTTATTAAATATTCTGCTCATAATATATTTTATTGAATAACTAGTGATAGAATAAATGCGACTAGGTATACATGAATAATTATTAAACCATATATGGGAAGAATATTTATTCAACTTTTTAAATAATAAATTATTTATCTGAGATTCTGGATACACTTAGTGTGGACCCTCTAGGCCTCTTTCTCAGTGGCATTAGGCAAACCTGCCTAAATTCCAAGGTTAGCATGTAGCAACACACTATGTCACCCATATATAAAGAAGTTAATTCCCCAACGACATGTCACCTCATACAAATGTGTATCGTATAATATAAACTCTTTACCACAATATCTCTAATCGAGTAAGTTGAATGCCAGCGCCATCAACCTATATGCCCAATATCTCTTTCTTTGAATTTTCATAAATAAAACTTTCCTATAGAACACCATGGACAAGGATTTATTTATTCTATATCATTTCAATAAAAGGTCCAAAGATATTAACTTCGGTAAATGAACAGAAGGATAAATCCTTTCTCGCATTATCCCTTTGTGCAATGTTACTCATGACACACCCAATATATCCTAACTCGCTATGAACATCATTCATCACAGTTTTCTTTAATACATCAATATAAATGACTCATAATATCCATTCATAATAATATTAAAGTCTAAGGACCAATACACAGATCGGTAGAAAGGAACATCCAATGAAACATATAAATGTGTATTTTCTGTTGCCGGGTCTCATTCTCGTAATATCCCACTAGATATTACCAAGGGTGTACACCATGAGAAGGTGCCTCAATTTCCTATGAGTCCCCACCCCTAATAGCCTATATCATTTTTGTCCCTTAAAATGATATCATCTGGCCATAGGACATATATTCAAGAATAGTGTCATAGCACATCCAGGTTCTCATCATAGTAGGGAACTGCTATGACCTTTTAGTGTGATAGCTACTTTTGGGGAATTATCAAATACTATGTCATACATAAGAAAAATAATTATGTGATAAGTAGTTAATTAATATTCAAATCAAAAAATACATGTTTATCATATAAGTACATAGAAGTTGTTTCTAGGGAACCAACTCTTATAAACTCCCACTTGCACTATATCCTACTGCTAACTTCCTTTAGTCCACTAGCTCTCACATGATACTCATTCTTTGATGAGATAGGCCTTTAGTTAGGGTGTCCCCCACATTCTCTTCCATGGGTACTCTACTCACTACAAATTCACCCCTCTGTTAAAAATACCTCAAGAGGTGATACTTTTGGAGTATGTGCCTTGTCTGTTGATGTGACATTGGATCCTTTACAAGATCCAATGCTACAGTATTATCATAGTACAATGCGATAGGGTCTTTACTACTAGGTACCACATCAAGCTCTTGGTTAAATTTATGAATCCAAATTTCTTACTTTGCTACACTAGAAGCTGTTATATACTTAGACTCCGCTATAGAATCAGTGACAACTGGATACTTTTAAATCGTCTAACTCACAGATCCTCTGTTGAGACAAAAAATATATCCTGATTGAGACTTTAGATCATTCTGATCTATCTAAAAACCAGAATTAGTATAACCCATGATGACCAACTCCTTATCACCTCCATACACAAGAAACATATCCTTAGTTTTTATCAGATACTTAAGGATAACTTTAACAATAGTCATATGTTGTTCTCCTAGATCTTCTTGATAGCTTACTACCATGATCAATGAATAGGAAACATCAAGTCTAGTACATAACATGGAATACATGATTGATATAATTGAAGCATGTGGGATCTTACTCATTCTATATTTCTCTTGTTGTTTCTAAAGACACATTTTCTTAGAAAGATGTAAGCCATTAGACACTGGAACCAATCCTCTCTTAGATTGTTCCATAATAAATCTCATTAGTGTCTAGTCAATATATTTACTTTGACTTAGTCTAGGAAGCCTCTTAGATCTATCAAGAATTAAATTGATCCCTGTAATGTAGGCTACTTTACCTAAGTTCTTCACAGAGAATCACTAGTACAACTAGTCCTTGATAAACTGTAAGACTAGTATGTCATTTGCAATAATTAATATGTCATAAACATATAATACTAGGATAATGACCGCATTCCCACTAAAACTCTTGTAAACATATGGCTCACATTCATTCTTAATGAAATGAAAAAATTTTATAGATTCATCAAATCAAATATTCCATGACCTAGATTCTTCCTTCAATCCATAAATGGATCTCTAAAACTTTAATATCTTTTTGGAATCACTTAGAGTCACAAACCCTTCTGGCTATGTCATATAGACAATTCAAGAAGGTTCCCGTTAAGGAATGTTGTTTTCACATATATCTTACAAATATTATAGTCATGGTAATATTCTATAGTAAGTATGATTCTAATTGATTTAAACATGTAAACTAGAGAAAATGTTTCCTCATAGTCATTTCCTTGATGATATTTAAACACTTTATCCACTATCCTTTCTTTATAGGTACTAAATTTACCTTCCATGTCCAGTTTCCTTTTAAATACCCATTTATACTAAAAATGATTTACATCAACTACTACATCAACCAGAACCCAAACTTGGTTATGATGCATGGAATTCATCTCATTATTCATAGATTGTATCTATATTGTATCTTTTGATCTCTATAATTCCTCCTTGTAGGGGATAGGTTCGTCATTGTCCAATAATAAGGAGTCACCATCCTTGGTGACTGTAAAGCCATATCTCTCTCGTTCCTTTACCTCTCTTACACTCCTAGAGAGTACTTATGTTTTGGTAACTACTTATTCCATGGGGAACTTTGGAACTTTTTCCTATACCAACTCCTTTGTATATTGAGAATCAACTTCATCGAAGTCAATCCTGCTCTCATTGCCCTTTTTGAGGATGTGCTCCCTCTCAAGAAAGATGGATTGTCTGGAAATAGTCACCTTCTTACCTAAGGGTTTGTATAGGTAGTATTCCTTTATTTCCTTAGGATACCCACATACCCCGGGGTGAAATTTTGTTTCCTGAAAAAATCCTTAACAAAAAACTTACAGCCCCATACATTGTTATGTGAAAAAATGGGCTTCTTTCCACTCCATAACTCAAAGGTAATTCCATTATCTACTTTAGTTGGTACTCACATTAATGTGTATGCCATAGTTTTTAATGCATATCCCCAAAAGGATAATAGAATATCTATATGACTCATCGTCGACCTTACCATGTCCAACAGGGTACAGTTCCTCTTTTCACTAACACCATTTCATTGTGGTGTATAAGGTGTAGTGTGTTGAGATAAAATTACAAACTCTCGTAGAATGTCTATGTACTCTTGGATAATATATTCTACACCTCGATATGATCAAATCTTCATTATCATCTTACCAAGCTAATTCTCTACTTCATTATTGAATTCCTTGAATTTCTGAAAGGTCTCGAACTAATACCTCAACAAGTAAATATATCCATATCTACTCAAGTCATTAGTAAAAGTAATTATGTAAGAATATACACCTAAATATTCTACTGGAAATGGTCCACATACATCATTGTGTACAAATTCTAGAATATCTATGGCCCTTTCTCCATGTCCATTGAATGGTGGTTTGTTCATTTTCCCTTGTAAATTTGCATGACATCTATCAAGTTATTTCAGATTAGAATTTTCTAAATAAACATCTTCATAGAGATTTTTCAAACGATACTCATTTACATAACCAATATGGTGATGCCACAACTTGGTGTTATATGAGGCATTTAAACAATATTCATTATCGATTTAAAACAATTTTGTTTTGTAATTTAATACATATAGACTGTTATTTAAATGTGGCATTCCATAACTTATGTTTTCCTTATAAAAGAAACAAGTTTTATTTCCAAACATGAAAATAAACTCATCTTTATCGAAACATTATACAGAAATTATGTGTTTGGTAATAATAGGAACATAATAACAATCACGTAAAACCAAAATCATTACCATCGACAACAAAAGGTGGTAGTCACTAATAGAAAGAGAAGCCATCCTCACACCATTTTCAGATCAGAAACCCACCTCTCATTTGTAAATTCTCTAAAATCTTCTTGGTTCTTATATTTGGATATTTATGTGAGCACCACAAGCTCTATCTAATGCCAAATGTGTAGAAATGGAAATATTTCACTCAATAGAAAATGCACCTTTAGCTTCACCTTTCCTCTGGGTGTAGTTCCTCTTCCAAGGTCCTAACATTCCTCATGAAAAATATATTTTATCCTTTTCCCTTTCCTTTCTTTGTATCTTATTCTTCTTAGTAGGATGGTGCTAGGGGGATTTATAATTTTTATAAGTCTTAGGCCCCTTTTCCATGTCCTTCCTTTTCCTATTCACCGTAAGGGTTATGGGTTTTTCACACCTCATGTCCTTATCCACTTAGAGAATTAATGTAAAAAGTTTCAAAAGACTCTTCCAACTATTTCCCATATTGTAATTAACAATATAGGTGGAGAAGGCCTTGAGTAGTGATGAGAGTATGAGATCTGAATGCAACTCATCTGGGATTTTAATCCCTAAGATGTCCATGTATTCAATGAAGCTAATAAGCTTGACTACATGATACCTAGATGGCATAGACTCTATAATATTAGTTGTAAAAAAGCATTAGAGATCTCATACCTCTATTATCTCGCGTTCTCTTGATAGAGATCCTAAACCCTGGACATCATAATATAGGTATCTATATCTTCATGTTTCTTTAAAATATTTTTCTACATGGATGATAACATGATGTATTAAACATATGTAGCATCATTCAAATGTTTCTCATAAAGATATATCTCTTAACCACTTGCCTCATTACCAAGTGCAACTGGAATAGGTTCTTCCAGCACATACAGTTTCATTTCATGGAAAAGGATGACCCATATGGCCCTTTTCCACTCTTTGAAATTAGTTCATATGAGAAGTTTTTCCTTCTCAAGTATGGATATCAATGATATGTTTGATTTCCTATTTATTTTTGGTTCTAAAAATAATATGAGCAGAGATTTAGTACATTATCTTATAATTTTAGTCAAATAAATAAATGTTATATTTATTAGTCTCCCACAATTTTTTCAAAACCCAATAGCCCACACCATTATCTCTATAATATACTATTTCTTGGAAATTCTAGTAGTAAGGATCCATATTTACCTTATCATTACCCAAAATTTGGTTGTTCAAGAATCTTGAAAGGTTTTAAGTAGGAATTCCAATTGCCATCTTCCTTAACTAACAATTCCTTGATCCATTGAGTGGACTCCCCAATCTTGAAATCCTTAATTTTAGATTTCCTCAACCTTTTAATATTAGTTACACCAAGTCCTTCTTTGGAAGTCAACCCTTGATGTGAACCAAGTCAAGTCAACCCAAAACCTCAAGTTATAATTCCCCTATAATTGAAAGCACCCTAACTTTTTCTGGTCAAGCACTTTGAACTACGATTTGATTCTAACCGAAGTAATGGATGGCTATACCGACCTAATATTTTATTGAGGTATTTTATTCCTTTTTGCGTAAATTTGCAATTATTATCTTTATCACATGCTTGTTAATATTAAGTGGGTTTAATTAAGTGATTAACCATGTATTATATAATATTTATGCATAAGATAGTTTATTTTAGTTCCATCTTTCATGCTTGTTAATTCATTTATTATGTGATCATGATAAGATGTCCATAATGAAAAAACCATGCAACTGATAGAAATAAAATAAAGGGTATGATCATGATCTTATTCTAATGGTTATTTTATCTAGCAGTTGATAAACTTACCACTAACTTAGGGTAGAAACATGTTGAACCAATATGAGGTTTGTGTTTACAGCTTTCCACCTATCTTCTTTTATATATCCTTGGATTGGTTTCTCCTCGACTAGAAACTTGAACCACCTCAGCTTTCTTGGGAGCTCCATCCATTACAAATTCATTTTACTCACATGCAGGTGAGGGTAAAATTAGGTTTAAATAAAAGAAACCATGGTCCTGTAAGTCCTACATAATAATGAGGAGAGAAGGTATATAGGCCAATATTTTAATTTAATAATAAATTAAAATGAAACCAATCACATACAAAGGTCTGGTCTAGCTCATGATCATTCAAATGAAAGAAAATAATTATACATTTAATAAAACTAGCATTCAATTGTTAAATTTTTCTTATTTAAGATAAATCATTATTGAATGGATTATTTATTATCTTTAATTAATAAATCCTTTTATATTAATCCTTATCTTAACTTCCTTGATATTATAATTCATTAAAATATAAAAAAAATTAAATTAATTCATTTAAAATTAACTTTGTAGATAAATGTATCATGGAGGTAACACGGTGAATAACCATCTAGATCTACCGAACATGTATTTTATTCGTATGTTGTTTTACTCTTGTGACATATAGAACACATGATTTAATGTGTACTATCACAACATGTACTTCATGGATGATTACACGAATCACGTGATTTTTTTTGTCCACTTGTTATGCTTCAATGCACTTAGAGTAACAACTGATAATAAGACATGTACATCATATACATATCTAAACATTATGCAGATAATAATTAAATATTTATTTATTTTAAATCTGTGTAATTTGGTAAAAGTACAAGGTGTGTAGATCCAATATAAATGGTGTGTATGCCATTCACCTTCTATTAAAAGTACACGCCTAGGGACTCAGTGTGTGAGGTATAATTTGTAAATCATGGAGCACATGGTGTGGTCAGTGGTCCACACGCTGTGTTGACTCCACGTTACATGGTCACCGGTCGGGTAGATCGTGTATGGGATATACAGCCCGACCCTAAATTGAAGGGACTACATGTCGTGTCTAGTGGGCCACACGGCATGTAGTCTAGCTGACTGTGCACCAATCTGTCTTGGTCAACATGTGGTGTAAGAATTAACTACACCATGTTTCATTAATGCACAAAGGTTGATTAATTTCCGAATTAACTCTTGGTACATTGAACATAACTACACGGTGTGTAACTTCAGTTACACGGTGTGTACAATTGTGTTATCTTGTAATAATCCTTGGAACCTCTAGATACATTCCTCAATTTTATTTTAATCATAAAATTAATCAATTCTATTAGGTCTGTGAGAAACGATGGAAGAAGAAAAAAGTATCATAATTCAGATTAAAAGAACAATTAAACATGAATTGAACAACTAAATTTTGAATTCATAAATCACCAAGGATTTATAAATAATTATAAACAATAATGTTCCCACTCTAATACCACTTGTAGGTTCCAGGCACAGTGGAAGCGTGGGAGGGGATGACGCCCAAATTTTCTTTTTTTCTATTATCAAAGATCAATATGAGATCTATGTGATGCTAAAATTCATGATCCACAAAATTGAATCAAATAATAAGAAAGGGATATAAACGTGGAACCAAGACAGAGGAGATCAACACATATTGTTTATAATTAATTTAATTAAATAATAATTGCCAATAAGGTTATTTTTTCTTTGTTGATGCATTTGGACAATGATATGCGGTGCGCCATTGTTATGTTGTAGAAATCAACGGTATATTTCCTCTAGCGGTGATACACACATGTTCCACTAATCTCCAGACATCGCTTAAGGAGTCTCTAGGTGCAAGCACTAAATATAATTGCACTTGTGTCATCCACCTTAGATTTCCTTGAGAACTACTTCTAAATCATTCTCCAAGATCAGGTGGAGGAGGATCGCTCTTGTTCTTGAGAGTGTTCTTGGATAAGGAAGAACTCTCTAGGCTTGAGAGGTTCATCTAAAATCCATTATGCACAACAACTTTGGCTCGGTTAGTCCTAGCTAATGAGAAAATAATATAATCAGGTATTTATATTGATAGGGTTAGAATAAAATAATTTCACAAGGCCTTTATTATTTTATTTAATCTCAACAAATCCCCATGTTAACTAATAAAAATATTATTATTATTATTTCTTGACACTCCCTTAACCTATGAATTAAAATTAAATATTATTTAATCAAATAATATTCAATATTATTAATTATCACCCGACCCTTAAACTTGGTCCTCCAATCCTCCACAATATTAATTGGGCCTTGAATAATGTCTATTTATTTATTAAATAAATATCACCACATTAATTGACAATAAATATAAAAATATTATATTCACTAAATAAAAAATAAATATTTATTAAATATCCCACTCTCAATATATTTTCTCTAATAACTGGTGATGGAATAAATGAAATCATAAATAAAAGAATAATTATTAAACCATGTATGGGAATAAAATTTATTCAACTTGTTAAATAATAAATTATTAAACTGATATTCTAGATATACTTAGTATGTGACCCTCTAGGCCTCTTTCTTGATGTCATTAGGTGAGCCTTCGAAAAGACCAAGGTTATCATCTAGCTATATGCCAAGGAACCAATAGGTAATGATGTTAATGTCGAAATTACATGTCACCTCATATTAATGCTTACCGTGTAATATAATTCCTTTATCCCAATATCTCTAATCAGACAGGTTGCATGTCACTACCATCAACCTATATGCTCGATATCTCTTTCTTTGACTTTCTGGAAATATAAATTTCCTACAGAACACCATGGACATGGAGTTATTTAGGCTATATCATTTACATCAAATGTCCTGAGATATTAACTTCTATTAATGAATAGAAGGGGTAAATCCTTTCTCGCATTATTCATTAATGCAATATTACTCGTGATGCACCCAATGTATCCAACATCACCACGAACATCTGTCATCGCGGTTTTCTTCAATACCTAAAATTACATGACTCATAATATCCATTAATAATAATCTTAAAATTCAACGGCCAATACAAACATTCATAGATAGGAACATCTTATAAATGTGGATTTTCTACTGTCAGATATTTTTCTCATAATATCCTACTAGATATTACCAAGGGTGTCCACCATCAGAAGGTGCCTCAAATTCTTATGAGTCTCCACCCCTAATATCCTATATCATTTTTGTCCCTTAAAATGATATCATTAATCTATATAAAATATATTCAAGAATAGTTACATAGAACTTCTGGGTTCTCATCATAGCGGAGAACTGATACGACCTTTTAGTATGATAAAAACTCTTGGAAAATTATCACATACTTTGTCACAAAGAAGAAAAATCATGATGTGATAAGTAGTTAATTAATATTTAAAACAATGAATACAATTTTATTATAAAGTACATAGAAGTGTGTTCTAGGGCACCAAATCCAATAGTTAAAATGTTGTGTCCTTACCGTATGATGTTAAAATGCATGGGTCGGTCCTGTCATATGAACTTAAATAGTGAAATCATCATCCTAGTCGCACGATGAAAAATGGTACAACATTGTGGTGTTCTCATTTGAGATGGAATCACCCTGGGTGACGGTTATCCATTGTGTCATTTTTTAAAGCCTCTATACAACTTGATTCCTGCAGCAGGCCCCATAATTTTTATCATGGGCTATTCACTCCAAAAAAAAGGTATCAAACAAAAGAACAAACAATATTTATCACATACCTCTTTTCTCTGTGCATGGACCATACCTACATGGAAGAATGACCTCGAAACTACGCATCGCTTGATTCCCATACCTATGGGATATTTAGTGATTCCCATATCATCAATATTGGGTCCTTCCACAACATTATTTTGTCTTTACAAAATGAGTCATCTCCAGCATTACCGCGTGAAGTTAAACTATAAGGATTTGGAGAACTACATATGGTTTGATTCCTACCCTATAAGTTTACGTAGCGACATTCAGACATATCATCCCTGACTCTAGCCACAAAATTGTAACATCTCCATTTCATCCTTCTTGTCCTCAACTCCCCTTTTGAGAATATGTGGTGTGGTGTGGACTTCTATTTTCCACATTCACGTCGGGTTATGTACCGCACCTCACATTTCTCTTATGGGGGGACCATGTCCTAGTTGTATGATAATAAAATGCATTGAAGCTCTTTTCCTCATCACATGAAATTAAACTGCATGACATTTGATAACTACATATGGCTTGATTCTTGTCCTTATGTGATATGTAGTGATTCCTAGACATGTATTCTTTAGGCCCAGTCAGAGGTCCATTAACACTTTTGGCCCTTTGGCCCCAATTACAATCCAAACACTATGATATTAGACAAGGCGCCTCACATGGTCCAGGAAGTATAACCTTAAACTATGTGTAACATCCTGGTCATATGATGTTAAACTATTTCATGCATTTTAATCACTGTATGATGAAAAACTATGTGTTTATCATCTATATTTTCTTGAAGTAGAACTACAGGGCATTCTAGGACCCCACCAGAGAGTTCCTTTCTTGAAATAGGTTCGACCCTCATCTAGATCAAAATGCTCATCCAGTGTTCTTTTGTCATGGTGGGGTAATTACAAGACTGAGGGACTCCATTCGAACGGCCCATCATTACACCTCCATGCTTTTAATTCCCTCTATTTTGGATCCTCATCATCTTTAATATATGAAGGAACACCCTAACGGAATGGATGCTTGGCCTCATGGCTCACTTACCGTTATGGGCCAATGTTTCAGAACATATTGGATAACATTTTGAGTTGGGCCTTGTGATTTTGAATCAGTTAGCGGTTGTCCCTTTATTGTTTGTCCCCGTTTTAGGAAAACACAATATGGATTCTAGGTTTCAAATTTGGAAAACAGTTATCCTCTATCATCATTCAACCCTCATTGTGTTCCGAATTTGGGGTATCATGATTCGCACTCCTCATTCCCCTTTATTTGGATTTATTACAACGCCCCTGGAACTATCCTTCTCATGTACCAGAGCGCATTGGGAAAGATATGTTGGTTGTTCCGAGAGCCCATCTCCAGTCACAACCTCTTGTAACCTAGGTACTTCAGGCGGTCATTCAAAAATAGTAGACCCCGAGAATTTTATGGTTAGTGGGAAATATCATATAAAATGTGGATAATTATGTGGTTTTCCCTTATTTCTCACACCAGGTATGACCCACATGATCTTAGGGGTTAATCATTAGTTATTTCACTGTTATGATCGATATTTGGTAAAAACAAGAAAAAATTATATCCATTCATGCAGTTCAAGATAATAAAATTAGAGTAAAGTATGTTTCATGAGTTTGAAAAAAACATTACCCTTATGGATCATACCACGTGATGGAATGCTTCAATCCCAACACTCTCTAGTGTGTAGCTTCCAAGACTACGTCCCACTCCCTGAGCTCCTTTTCCTCATCAATAGACATAGAGTGAAGCTCATTGTCCCTGGTCTTCATTCTCTCCCAATCATCTTATAGATGATCCATTTTTATATTCTCCTTCACTAGATACTCTAGGGATTTTCCCTTTTGGACTCTTAATCATTCAAAAAGCATGGATTGGTTTGTGAAGAATGTGGAACGTTCATTTTCCTACTCTTCTAGGTGTTGAATATCCTACTCAGCCTCATGGAACTTCTAGATATTCTCATATTTCTTCCACCACCAGGAAGTATATAGGTGTTTTCTCCTCTCCCACATCTTCTCAACAATATAGTTGTGGATCCTCATATGGATATTGAGAGAATCCACCCCTCTATAATGTAGAAAGTATAGCCAGGTGTGAATTGACCCCATCCAACTCATCCATTTTGCTTATGGGAGATTGAGGAATAATTTTATGCACTTTCATGCCTTGTGTCGTGTCATGCGACTCTCCTCAATGGCATTGGGATTAGAATCATCCAGATCCTCAGGATCTGCAGGTCTATATTTGGGAAAGATGGTCAGGAGTTCCATGGTAGTGTATTCCTCTAACATTCATTATAAGGGAATACGATCTATGATATGTGGGTGACCATCTTGACTCATCTCTTCTTCAAAAATTTATCCCTTTTAGCTTTAGGCACTTCCCTGGAAATGGCATCACCTATGACCACAACTTCTTGACCACTGGGTGCTAAGTCTAGATCAGATTGAGTGGTTGGTTCTTCAAAGATAGGTACAGTTGTTGGTGGATCCCCCAAGATGTCCTAGACTCGACAATTTTCTGGGCCTCCACCTTGTGATCACTGCATGGCGAGTAGGTACCTCGGACAGCTAGGTTCTCAGACAACATATATAGGTCTATAAAGATAGATACTTACAAGAGTTAAGCACAGGTGGATCAAGTGTCGAAGTCACTATAAGAGCTTCAACCATATGAGATCCCTCAAAACTTGTAAATTCAATAATTGGTGTCAGATTCTTCTGAGTAGTGGGAATGAATTTAGATTCTTAGTTCATCACTCCAATCCCTCCCACGAGTTCTCCTCTTTCCTCTTCATCCATGATTGTTTCGCCTCTCTTCTAAGCCCTAGATGTGGGCCTAGGGAGATTTCTTTTCACGCCTATCAGCATGTTTTTACCCCTAAAGTGGTATATTATAGATTACCACCACCAATGTGCTCATAGATAAGACAAAGTTTGGTTAGTGGATCTGAGTTATAGAAAATAACAAACCAAGAGACAGGGATTGGAAATTACCTCAAGGTGTTCATCCAATTCCGCATCAGATTCTATGATTTCACCACTCTAACGTGTATTTTTATGATGGGTTGTTGTCCACTGATACCCCTAACCTACAGGATCTTAGGCCTTAGACTCTTCTTCTTCCTCCTCCTCTTTTTATTATTCTTCCTCTTCTTCTTCCTCTTCTTCTTATTCTTCTTCTTCTTCTTCATCATCACCATCTGTGGGTGGAACTTTCTTGGGGTTGTTCTCTTGACCAGGCATTAATTTGACCAATAGATTTGGTTCTTCATACCACCCTCATTGTCATGCATAGATATCCATGGCTGTCAGGTACACATGTCAGTGATGAAAGTTCACCCTGTCCACCACCTAGATATGTCCCAAGTCTGGCAAATCAAGCCTAACGCACAACATTTTTCACCATAGCTCTTCAGGTGACATACATTGTCACATTTTTCTCCAAGAATACCATATATATGGGAAAATTTCATCAATAGTTGGTTGTAAAAGATATATCAGTCACTTTTTATGGGATTCCCTAGCTGGTCTGTGAGGTCACCTATTGGACTACCTCCCTTTAGAGAGAAGACGTACGGTTGTACCTTGTGACGCTCATGACACCAAGGTTTTATCTTGTTTCATCCCAGGTGTCTAGCTTGCCTCTAGTCTTGATTCCCTATTAGCACATCCCCTTCCCTCTTGTCATCCATACACTACACTCTCCACCTTGATATGCCTAATGTGTTTCTATAGAATCGCCACTGGATATGCCACCACCCAGTGGTTATCATACTCTATTGATAGGCTCACATCGACATCAGTGGGGGGGAGGTAATTACTTCAAGAAAGCCAAAAGTTATAAACATGATCCATAATTGGAAAATTATTCAGGGTTTCCACTCTTCCCAAAACTCTATATAAAATTTTTTCAGGGTCTTCTACATGCACCAAAACTTCTTAGAACACCATAATGGAACATAGGGTTCACAGAAGATCTTCCCGTCGATCTGGGCTACTGGCACACCACCCCTAATACTCTGCAGATACTCCCTCTACTCTAGTGGTCCTCGTTTGTCATCCAGCATCTAACTGAATGGGGGTTTAAATGGGTGGATTTTTAAGTTTTCATGATTTTCGATCTTGATTTTTATCCCCTTATCATTAATCATCAATGGTTGAACCCCAACAATGTTCAACAGAGATGGTCACAGGCTGTCACCTAGAGGTCATATGGTGTTTGGGAAGTCATACCCACCACAGTGAACCATGACCCAACCATGAAGAATTTTCAATGGTTTTAAGGTTCTCTTGGTGGTACCTCTTCTTATAATTCACCCAAGAATGATGTATAGTCGGGCTAACATGGGCACTCCAAGATTAACCCAGTAATGGGCCGACATGATCTCACTCATCACCAGCATCCCCGGATGGAATCCCATTCTCATGTACCTCATAGGTAGCAACCACCCACTTAGAAAGGTAGTAAAGAAACTAGGGTATTGTACATGTGGGTCCCAAATTGTTTTCATATTGAAGACCCAGGATTAGTATTGGCTTACTTCCAGCACCACCTAGTACGACCCATCCTTGACCCTCTATGATGCATTTGGGAAATATTTCCCTCATCCTAGAATCTTCACCCTGTTATACCATTAGATAAATAGACTGAAATATTCTAGATAGGATATTCCCTTTAGGATGTACTTGATCTTCAGCTTCTCCTTTGCCAGGTCGAAAAGATTCCATATCAGGATAGGGGTTCACACTTTATCTACCCAGACATTCTCTATTGGAAAGAATTGATCATATTAAAACCCTTCTAGAAGGATGAATTCAACATAGTGGATGTCCTAAAGTCTGATATTGACCTCCCCATGCTGGATGTAGAAATTATTTGTGTCAGAGGACCACCGGATGAACAAATCGGGTATTAGGTCCTTCTTTCTTTAGAAATGAAATTGTGATGACCACACAACCACAAATAGATCGATGTATCAAATATCTACCCCCAAACTCCTTGTTTGTTTGGCATACCCATTATTTCCATTCCCACTCACTTTTTAAATTTACCCTAGACCTCATGTCACAGTCCTCCTTCCATCCCTTACTCTCATCAGTGATACTACTCCTGAAAGTACTTGCATAGTGGGTGGTAAATTCCTCAGTTGCTGATTCTCTCCCCATGATTGTCCTAGATTTAGGATTTAGGATGTAAATATCCATATCCCTATTTTACCATGTGGTTTGACCATTTTTCATGATGTTAAACCATTGAAGGCCATCTTCACATGTCACCCATGACCGTGGTGAGTCAAACTCGAAGCCTGACATCAACACCTCCTCCAGAATGTCGAAGTTCCATAGCGGGAGCCTATCGCTCATGATGTAGTCCTTATAATCCTACGTCATAATTCTTAGGAGCATCTTATTATCGAATATTAAACATATCAAATGAAGAATTTGAAGGTTTTTTTATGATCTCGGCCCTCTGTGCAGCATTAGAAGCCTCCCTCTCAGCAACAGTCTGCTCACCAACCATACCAGGTCACGTTGCAGATGCACAAATGGCTTGGAGCGAAAGACTACAGCTCACCAGGTAATACCATTAGTTTAATGAAAAATCAGATGATGGCCACTGAGAAAATCCAGCTAATTCAAGGGTGCGCCAGATCTTACAGTTGCACACAAGATTTGGCACTCGTAGGCAAGATGGTGACCAAATGTTTTTTCTTTCATGCAGATATGGATAACTTGCATGAACGAGAGAAATTTCCCTATCATACAGAAATTCAAGGTACTATTACTTTCCCCCCCACAAATTTATAGGCATGGACCTAGTCTTTCATGCACACTCAATGAGCCTTACACATCGGATTGACCATTTTGCGTGCACCACTAGAAATGTGTTATGATCTTCGATGTTTCCCTCAAAACCTGGCCTTATGGTCCCCTTTCAACTCAGATTATGAGGGGGAATTTTTTATGTTTAATTCTTCATAAAGATATAGGTTGGATAGTTTAGAAATCAAAAGGCATATTTTCACTCAGTAAATGATCTCGAGGATCCCTAGGGAGTCGCTTGAAATATTTGGAGTGCTCATGCAAGGTTGAAATCCACATGAAAATATCTTGCATTCCCAATGTGAAGTAAAATGAGACTCTTACACTAATGCCTCCCAAAAATCACCAAAGTCAGATGTGTGAGGGAAACTAGGCCGGCGTGAAAAAGGGGTTACCTGCATGCAATTCCCTTGCACGCCCAATGCGACGTCAAACAACCACTTCCTCTTAAGCCTCCTTACACGCTTCCATTGACATTTTCACCTATAAATTAAAGGGTACCCCCCCTCATCTCCCTTCAAGATGATGCTCTAGAAGATTAACCATCTATTTCATGCACGTATGATGACCCCTTCCATGATCGTGTGAAATTCATGATGTCTAGGTATTGGATCTTACATGATAGGTCCTCTATGGGTTCCCCTTTTAGTGGGCCCTATAGGGATTGACCCTCGCCTATTTCCTTTTTCCCTAAGGTCAGTGCACAAAAAATATCCCTCTTGTATTCAAGGATTACCCTTTTTTATTGACTCATTTACCCAATCCCCCTCATCTTTCCACAAAACTTAAGTCTTGTGTGTGCCCCTTCCTATGTACTCCATGTGTTTTCCTTATTCCAAGACACCATGTTCGAGCTCCTCTTATATGAAACATCCCTATCTTATGCACACCTTCTCTATGTGGCCCTCCAGGCTTGTGTGCAGTGATTTCCTGGTCCCCTAAGCGGTGCCTCATGTTGTGTTTCCCTGCCTTATACTTCTTCACTTAGGTATGCTAGTATCTATTTCTTCTTCACATATCTACACTAACATGAACCACTCTATTGACCACTCCTCCACCTCATTTCTTTCTAGCATTTCTTATTTCTTCCCTTCTCCAATTTTGGATTTGTATGAGTTATGTAAGTCCTAGGGGTGAGGAGGGAATCCTCATTATCTGGCCTTAAGGATGTTAAACTGTCGATCACCCACGTTCTCAACTCATGATGTTAAATTGTGATTGATGCATGTGTGAAAAGTCTGAGTAGATCCAAAGAATAATGAGATTCATCACACTTCCTCCTTCTACAACCCTCTAATATTTTTCTCCATGTGTGCTTCGAGCAGTCTCCACATAAGCCCAGACACACTCTGATAGGGTGTTCCCTATATAATGACCATATCTTCCTCATACATTGGGACATCCTCTTTAGGCTTCCCTTCTTGAGTAAGTCCCAATCTCCATCTCCCTATGCTTCTAACCATGCACAATCCCCAGACCATTGCTCCTGGATTCACCTCTCACAACACGATTTCCGGGTATTCTACAGCCTCATGTTTCTCACACCATGCATGAATCACATGGGATTAGAGTAAGCATCAATCATGGAATACTATTTGGGCCACTAAACATGTGTAATCCCATTGTACCTCTTCGCCATACTACATGTACTTTAATCCCTTCCTTTAATACAGGGTACATAGGAAGCCTCCCTGAGGTTCAGGCCCATCACCCCCCCAATCTATCTATTCTGTTTGTTTCACATCAGTTCACTTCTCATCCAACGTGATGTTAAACATTATGCCACATTAAACTATGTGGGTTTTGATCTATATATTCTACATTGGGTATGCAGTATGCTTATTTGAGGTTCAATCCCAACCAATGGTAAACTTTGGTTCTCCCTCCTAGGGATGTACCCTCCTGATGTAACATTATCCCTTTTTGGGAAAAATCACCTGGATCTTCCTCCATAAGGTGTTCTGGTCCATCTTCTTAGGAATCTAACCATGAATAAGCCTCACACTTACCCCATACTCATACAAACAAGATTTTCCCTCTTAAAATGGTATGCTAACCATGTGTAAGCCCCAGGAACATCTTCGGGTTGTCATCCTTTGTGTACACCCCAATTAATGGCCTCCATCATGAACTATGTGGAATTTTATTCCCATCCATTTGGATACATAGGAAGCCTCCATGAGGTTTAATCCCATCACTAATTTCCCATCCTGGTCTCTCCCTCGAGCCTTTTTGTCTTGGGAGATCATGCCTCAACCTAGAGGTTCCACTTCCTTTGGGCCCCTATCCAAGTGCCCACTCTCACAAACCACCTCATCAAGAGACTCATCACCTACATCCCAAAATACACGGACTTTGTTTCCCAGCCATTAAAATATGTAGGAATCCTCCCTGAGGTTAAAAATCAACTGCATCATATTCACATTGATTCCATCTCATTTACCTCCACCCACTTCAATCCTACATCATCCATAGTGATTCTTACCCAGGCCGCCACATCCCGGTGAGATCATGTCACTCCCTATTGGAAGCTAACTATGTGTAAAAATCAACATGTCTTCAGGTTGATATCCTTTGTGTACACCTAGATTCCATGCCTCACCGTCTTGAACTATGCAGTTTTTGATCCCTTTCAGGTACTTAGGAGGTCTCCTTGAGGTCCAATCCTAGCCAATGGTAAACCTTGGTTTCCCCTTTGTTGGGACCTATCTTTCCTAATCTACCATTTTTGGTGTCCATATCATCCTTCAAGGTGTGGAATCTTCCCATTTTTTGGGACACGCCATCCTGGATCCACCCTCATCATCCATTCTGATCCATCCATCTAGTAAACCTTCAAGGTGCTCCATCCTAAGGATGCACTATCTAATCCACTCTTGTTGGTGTTTTGATCAGTCTGATCCATCTTTGTTGAACATTAAACCCACGACATACCCTATATTAAACATTTGAAGCCAAGGAAAACCTCATATACCTGCCTCTATCATAATATTACCTATATTCAATGTGGGATTCCTTGGGCTTCCTCACCCTCAAGTATTCCTGTCATAAGGGAGAATTCAGTTGTACCAATGTTCTAGTGTCGAAACATGTTAGTGATTCCCAAAATGAATACTACACTGATCGAAGGTTACAAATCTAACTTGGCCCTTTGGAATGTTCTGAAAAAATCAGTGTAATTAACCAGTGTGCACAAATAGATTGCACCCTGTTTCCTCTGGAATTGGGGATGACCTCATTGGTTTAAGATTCAAACATTCCAAGCGGTTTCTAACGGGTTTGTTCGTAGAACTGGAAACATCCAAATATTCTATATCCATTTGGTCCTACTTTCCAAAGGTAGGTGCTCATTAGTTATGGACCGATGAGACTTAAGAATTTGCATTGGTCGAGAGGATGGGAGGTTGGACTCATCACACCTTTTTTAGGGGAATTATTGTCTACTCCGGGACTCTCTTTATAGATTTATATTATGTTCATGAATCCTTATTAAATTACCAAGTATAAAATGATCTTTCCTTTAGATATGACAATCAATTATTTGATATATAGGAAATTTAGAGAATATTTTATATAAAGTTGAGGTTCTTCATTGATAGAGAATCATATGTATTTTTTAGATATTCTTAGTCAATGGTATCCTTCAATACATAAAAGTCTCTTGGTCATTATGATAACCATACTGGTTTTAAAGACACTCAGTGGGCCACTTGAAGTTTATTGTCATTCAGAAGTACATGGATTATTTCAGAGTTGGGAACGTACCCACAGATGGGCTACCTACGTATCCTTTGTTTAGAAAAGGAATCAAAACCCACGTAGTTCTTGTAAGGGAGTATGATGTTTGTGCATGTTTGATTTCTTAAAGAAAGATGTCATAATTACTTTTACACTCTAAGCTCACGTGATTCATGCTCGGTGTGAGAAAAAAAAGGTATTGGTAAAACCATATAATTGTGGCATCAAAGATGCAATTATAAGAAATGATGTGGGGCTTATGTATGTATGACTACCTAGATGAATGAAGATTAGGATTTACTTCAGGGAAGAAACTCGGAAACAAGGTCCATAAAGCTATATGTTCTTTATGTAGATTTGGATACTCTAACTTGGGGATTACTCCTGAGGAAGATGCCCAAATTAGGAGGGGACCTATGATTGGGTTTTACTCCAGAGAAGGAAGCCCAAATCAAAAGTAAATTAAGACTAGTTAAGAGAAATTATGACTAGGGATTACTCTTAAAGAAGAGGCCCATGTTAAAGAGAATTATGACTGGGGCTTAATCTTAAAGAAGAGGCCCATGTTAAAGAGAATTATGGTTCGGGATTACTCCTGAAGAGGATACCCAGGTTAAGGGAATTTGAAGACTGGGGCTTACTCCTGAAAAGGAGGCCCAGGTTAGGGGATTTGGGGCTTACTCTTAAAGAGGATGCCCATTTTTTGGAGCTTGATATTGGGACTTACTCCTGAGAAGGAGGCCCATTTGTTAAGGAGACTTGAGACATAAGACTTATTCCTGAGAATGAGGCCTAAGTTAATGGAATTATGACTGGGGATTACTCCTGAAAAGGAGGCCCAGGTTAGGAAACCTCTCATCTTAAAAGGATTAGGTTTAATGAATGAAGTCTCTCACCTTAGTGATATGAAGACATGTAAATCACTATGTTTTGAGACATTTTCCACATAATTACGTTTAGATATAAAATCCAAGGAAGGAACCATGCCATAAATGGATTTGAAGATGGTATTGAAGGATGAATCTTGAATAGGAGAGGTGGATAGACATAAGAGAGGTGAAATAGGAAGGAAGGGCACCCAAAAAGAAGGTGACGCGCAAGTCCTGCGTGGGCACGCAAGTCCTGGTGGCGCTAGTATACTTGCGCGACACAAGGGTACTTGCGTGACGGTAAACCCTTAGGGTAATACTTGGGCAAGACTTGGCTTAATCCCTTATTTCTATCCCTAGAGGCTTCCAGAAGAGGGGCGCGCAATTTCTATTGAAGGGGTAAGGCGGTGCGCAAGTGTGTCCATTTCCCTTAAGGGATAGCCACTTAATCGCACAAGTGTTGATGAGTTTCAACAATTAGGCCTTACTCCCCCTCTTTAGATCTTCCGTTCTAGGAAATAAATTACCTTATAAGTGTTCAGAAGCTTTGAGAAGAGACTAGGGTGTCAGGAGATCAAATTTGAGTTTCTGGAATTTTTCTGTCCTGAAATGGGGGGCCCACATGGGGTATTTATAGGCTAGGAAAGACCCTGGGCGAAAAATCAAAGAGGGCACGAAAGTCACCTATGCGACCATTGGGCGGTGCACAATTATACTTGTGCAACCTTGGCAGAACTTGCGCGACCCAAGTGCAAATGAATCTTTGTTCATGCCTTTGTCAATTTTTGATGTTTCTTCAAAGGATGAATTACTTTGGACTAAGGTATTTCCCTTTTTCAGTCGTTAGACTTTGTGAAGGAAAGGAGCGTCAAAAAAAGTCCCCCCTTAGAGTTGGATCTGAAAGAAATGAGGATGTGACTCTGAGGTAAAGAAGAAGACCAATAAACATGCAGCGCGCAAGTGTTGAGCACACAGAGGACGGCGCACAAGTGAGAGTCGTGCAGGAGTCGGCGCGCAAGGTTGCGCGCACTAGTTTTAGGTGCGCAGGGTTGAGGTCATTAGCCAACATCAGTGAATTTGAGGCTGTGGTATCCCGAGCTGAGGCTGATTATGCTGCCAAGTTTGAAGGATCTGAAGCATAAGATCAAGGAGAAGGTTGTCTAGCAAATACACCTTTAACAACAGTTAGATGTTGTTACTGGAGAACTTGACCAACTTAATAATTCACTAGAGGGAGCTCAAATGAATGGTATGAAATCCATTGTAGATGCCAAGAAAGCACTCCATCCGGCTGAAAAAGAATGAAGTTGGTCGAGTGCATGAACTTCAAGTTGCTGCTAATGAAGCTCGGGATGCTGTAAACCAAATGAAGACTTATGTTGATAACCTTTTGTGATTCTTAGAAAAGAGAAGAGACTCCAGTCTGTCGATTTCCTTCTAACTCTTGTGTATCAAATGAAAAAAACTTCCATCTTTGATCATTTGCGCATGCCTTATTTTTCTACATGCTTTAAATTTTACTTAAGCCAATGGGCCTAGTAAGCATAGTTTGGTTTTTACTAGGATTTTTATAAATAACTCTACAAACTTTTAATCTTTTAACTGCTCAATATTACATAAAATCATACAAGATGTATGTTTAGTGAGCTGGAACTTGACTTGTATTCAGTGTTCCCTTGTCTTTTGTGAGCAGTTTAAATTCATGCACGTCGGAAATAAAAAGGCTAATGTTTAAGGTCGAAATAGCTTTGACCAAATGGATTAACATTGACTCAATTCCTTGATAATTTATCTCAAAACATATTACCATGTTCAAGTATGAGGGAAAATATGTAAACGATGACTTATGAAATTTTGAATCTGAGGAATGATATGAAAAATGGATAAAAGGAATTAGAAGTAGTAGTTCCCAAGAATGAAGTTACCACTATTTAACAAACCCGTTAGGGGGTTGAATTATGCAGGGCCACCTAAGGGTATTGGCTGCATAGTCAAATAATAGCATCTTTTGTCTGACAAGTCTATTATGTAGACTGTTTATGCAAGGCCGCATAAGGGAACGTGTTGCATAGTCAAGAAAAAGAACTCTCAGAAATTTACCTTTCTACTGCTAAAAATACAGTGGAAGCTTATGGGGATTCAAATTTTTTAAATCATAGAGTTTGATGTATGGATAGAGGTACCTGAATATAGAAAAGATATTTCCAAACAAGATTGTCTAAGAACAGGATGAATGTCACTCCTACAAAGGTCTGACCCAAACGTAGGGAAGGAAAATATAAACCATAGACTGGATTACTTTCAGATGATGAAAAATAGTATGGGACAGATATGTTAAGGATGTCCATTTTTTGCAGATCCCTACATATTGTCATTAATACAACTAAGGAGAAAAGACATTTTCTTCCCAAGAATGAAGTTACCACTATTTGACAAACCTATTAGGGGGTTGAATTATGCAGGGCCACCTAAGGGCATTGGATGTATAGTCAAATAATAGCATATTTTGGCTAACACATCTATTATGTAGACTGTTTATGCAAGGCCTCCTAAGGGCACATGCTGCATAGTCAGGAAAAATAATTATCAGAAATTGGACATTTTGTGACCAAAAGTCAAGAAACGTTTTATGGAGATATGGAAGTATTTAAGGTTAGGAATATGACACATGAAAATGGTTATTGTTCAATGCATGAAAGAAATACATAGATCAAAGCTAACTATAATCAAGTTTTGGTTGGGTCCTGAATTGAGGTACTGGACTTCACTACGTATCCCATAAGGATAAGAATCAAGACATACGTAGTTCTTGAAATACAGTTTAACATCATGTGGGACGAGAGTATAGGAAATCTTAGTTTAGGGTCATAGAGCTCAGACCATTATAATGAATACATAGTGGGTGTTTTCATGGGGACTTTTCAGCCAGAGGACTAAAAGTAGAATTTGGGGTTAGGCCCAAAGACATGGGGCTGGATTCGAGGGATGGTCAAACGTTCCTACGTATCCCATAAGGATGGGAATCAAGCCACACATAGTTCTTGAAATACCCTCTGTACAGATTTGTATTTTACATATGAAGGGTGAAAAAGGGACTTTAGTGCAATGATGGTTTGACCCAAGATAAAAGGTTCATTCATTGCCATGTATGCACATAGTCTTTGGAATATAACATGATTAAAGATCAATGTAAATAATTATTCCCTCTTAGGTGAGGGTGCCAAAGAATGTTGTAGTTTATTGTCATACATGACAAAAGTGTTGTACAGTTTAACGTCATGTAGTAAGGAAAAAGGTGAACCAATGTGAAGAGATTGGTTTTGGGCTTGAACCTCAGGAGGTTTCCTACGTACCCAGCCTAGAAGGAAAGGATCAAAGTTCTCGTAGTTAAATTAAATAATGATTTATTGATCAAGTTGTTCTTGGGGACAACAACCTAAAAAAATGGTGTTGGGACTTGCACATGGTTAGCGGCCCAGAGAGGGTGTTATGATTGAAGTTTACTCTAAGCTCATGTGAGTTATACTCAGTGTGAGAAACAAGAGGTAGAAACAACCTTAATGATGCACAGTTTAATGTCATGTCAGATGTATGAAGGGACTATGCAGTTTAAAGTCTTGCAGTGAGGACTAGTTGTGTTGCACAGTTTAGTGTCATGTAGCAGGGACAAAATACAGTTTAATGTCATGTAGGATGTATTATAGGGATGTAGTTTAACGTCATGTTGGACGTAAAGGTGTTGTATAGTTTAGTGTCATGTGGCTAAGACGATGAGGACAATACAGTTTAACGTCATGTTGGACGAAAGGGGGACTGTGTAGTTTAAATTCATGCATTAAGGAAAAAAGACACACAGTTTAATGTCTATTTAGACGTATTAGGGACTTTTTTCTACAGTTTAATGTCATGTTGGATGATGGTATGAACAGTTTAGGGCCATACTCATGGACCAGAGATTATTTAGTTTAACATCTTGCTGAACGTAAGGGACTTCTGTACAGTTTACCATCATTTAGTTAGGACGTCACAGTTTAACGTCATGTTGGACGATGGTGTGAATAGTTTAAGGTCATATCCATAGACTGGTGATGGTGCAGTTTAACATCCTGTTGGATGATGGGGTGTTGTACAGTTTATCATCATGTAGCTAAGACAACACAGTTTAACGTCATGTTGGACGTTGGTATTTGTATTACACAAAATACTTCTTCAGAAATCTAGCATTGGTTGGAGTAGTGATGAGTTCTCCATCCATTTAGATTAAAGAATAAGATCTATTAGAGTAGACCTTATGTATTGAATAAGTTCCTTCCCATTTTGGATCAAGTTTGGGAGGTTTCTTTCCTGGTATCATTGGAGTTCTATGAACCAATACCAATTCTCCCTTAACGAATGAACGAAGATGAACTTTTTTGTTGAAAGATCTTGTTATTCGATTCTGATAGACTTCCAAGTGGTGAAGGGTGAACAACATTTTCTCATCTGACTATTCCAATTCAACCAATCGCTTTTGAGATTGTTCATCTGTAGATGACTGATCAAAAATGGATACTCTGAGCGAGGGTAACTAAACCTCAATGGGAAATACTGCTTCCGTTCTATATAACAATGAATATGGAGTTGACCGCGTTGCAGTGAAGGTGGTGGTCCGATAAGCCCATAAATCATGAAAGAGTTTGTCAGGCCATGACTTCTTATCTTTATCCACCATCTTTTGCAGTATGTTTGAAAGAGTCTTGTTGAAATCTTATATCTGTCCATTGGCCGCTTCATGATACCGAGATGAATGATTGGATTTGATGTTGTATTCTTGATACAACTTCCTTACCTCGGATGAACAGAAGTTGGTGCCATTTTCCATCAGTATGGTATGAGGGACACCAAATCTAGTAATGATGTTAGACTTGATGAAGCTAACAATGCATTTAGAACTAACTTCTTTGAGATTTATTGCCTCTGCCCATTTGTAAATGAAGTTAGTAGCAGTAATAATGTACTTAAACTACTTGGATGTAGCCGAAGGATAAGGTCCTACTACATACATTCCCCATGTGAAAAATGGCCATGAGTATTTAGCTGTATGAAGCAAATCTAGGGGTTAATGAATAAAGTTAGCATGTACTTGGCATGAATGACACTTCTTTTTGAAATCAACACAATCTTGTATCATTGAAGGCCAAAAGTATCCAAGCCTTCGAATTTGATCAGATAGTCTATGTTTATAGTGATGGGCACCACAGACTCCTGCATGTACTTCTTTCATGAAAGCCATTGTCTCTTCATCATCAATTCATCTGAAGAGAACTCCATCAAAACCACGCTTGTAGAGAATTTTCTCTAGGTGATCTAGGCTATCATAAAGAGTGAAATTGACCACACGTCGCTGGATTTGTTCTTTCCCATCTCTATCAGGTGGAAGTGTTAAGTTTTGAAGGTATTCCTTAATAGGTGTCATCCATCATGTAGTATGACCAAATGGTTTAGGAATGGGACTAATTTCATTGATTTCATCTGTTATGATCTGAAGATAAGGTGAAATTTTATGACGGTGGGAAATACTGATGCTTGTCTCGTCCCGATTTGGATCTGCCAGAGCTGTGGCTATATTAGCAGGTGCATCAGCGTGGGCATTTTTTGATCGCAGGACATAAGAAAATGTTGGTTCCGAAGGAAACTCCGCCATTAACTCTCTGACGTAATCATACAAAGGGATTAACTCTTCTTTTCTGATTACATAATACCCATTGACTTGTTTGATTACCAGGTCTGAATCACCTTTCACCTTTTAGTGATTCACTTGTGCTTGGAGCACCAACTCTAATCCTTCGATAAGAGCTTGGTATTCTGCTTCATTATTTGTACCGCCTCCCAACAATGAGAAGGAATAAGGTAGCACTTCCTTTTTTGGGGAAATGAGTACAATTCCTAAACCAACTTTGTTGAATTTAGGATCTTCCATTTTCTTCCCTGTTGGACTTCTGGAAGCACCATCAAAGTACATTTCACATATTTGAAGACTTTCTTGAATAGAAAAGACTTCCTCATCAGGAAGTTCAATATATGAAGATGTATCTTCTACTAAAGGGTGTTCAGCAAGGAAATGAGCTAGAGAATGGCCTTTTACTGCCTTTTGAGACACGTATTGGATATCAAATTGTTGCAAGATAACTTCCCACCTTACCAGACGTTCTGTAAGCATTGGATGACTAAGGATGAATTTGAGCATGTTATTGAGAGATACCAATTGGACCTCGTGATGTTGCAGGTAGTTTATCAACTTTTGAACAGTAAAGATTAACGCTAGGCAATGCTTCTCAATACTTTAGTATCGAGTTTCTACTTCAAGCATAGTCCGACTGAGATAATATAGGCTATTTTTATTCCTAGCATCATTCTTCTGAGCAATAAAGGCACCCAATGATCGCACTAGAGCTGTCACAAAGAGGATAAGTGGTCTTCCTTCAACAGGTGGAATTAACACCGGTGTACCCAAGAGATATTTATTGAGAATATCGAATGCTTCTTGACATTCTTCAGTCCACTGGTAAGTAACTCCCTTCTTCATCAATTTGGTGAAGGGTAACTTTTTCCTGCCAAATTGGCGATGAAATGCCGAATATAGGCTAAGTGTACTTGAATTCCTCTCAATTATTTCAAATTTCGAGGAGGTGACATACCAAGGATTGACTTTTTCTTCTCAGGGTCGACTTTGATACCACGATGGCATACAATAAAGCCGGGAAATTTTCCTGAGGTTACCCCAAAAGCACATTTTAAGGGGTTCATCTTCAAATTATATTGCTGAAGTTTGTGGAATACGATTTCCAAATCAGCCAAGTGATTAGAACGTTGTTTGGATTTAACCACCAAATCATCCACATAACATTCAAAAAACTTCCCTAAAAAGGGTTTGAAGATACGATGCATGGCACGCTGATATGTTGCGCCTGCATTCTTCAGGCCAATGGGCATTACCTGATAGCAAAACACACCCTGAGGGGATTTGAAAGCTATAGATTCCTCATCTTCTGGAGCCACTAAGATTTGATTATATCCTGAATATCCATCCATGAAGGAAAGTGCTTCATAGCCAGTTGTTGCATCAATTAAGAGTTCTGTAATCAGAACTGGAAAATCATCTTTAGGACAATGCCGATTAAGATCTATGAAATCAATGAAAACTCTAATTTGTTTGTTCTTATTTTTTACAGGGACAATATTAGCTAACCACTTGGGATATTGAAATTCCCTGACGAAGTTAGCTTTGATAAGCTTATCCACTTAAGCTTAAATTTTTGAAGTATAAGTTGGGTGTGTTCTTCTAGCGGCTTGATTAAATCCTTGATGTTCTTCTGGAAAACCCAAACGATGAGTAGCAACATCAAGATCAAGGCCTGGAATCACTTTATAGTTACAAGAAAATATATCTCGATTTTTATTTAAAAAGGAAATATACATCTCTTGCTCTTCAAGAGTCATGGACGTACTAATTAAAGTGGAGCGTGGATCTTCTTTTGTACCCAGATTTATTTCTCTGAGTTCATCCAAAGTGGTAGAGATACCCTCTTCAAATGCTGGAGGAGCATCCCTGAGATCTTCCTCTTCTTCTTCAACATGTGTTATTTCTTCTATTTCTACTTGCATAGTAGATGATGAAGTAGAATTTCCATGATCAGAAAAGATGTTAAAATTTTAACATCTTGAAGAAGAAGCTTCCATTTCTGACCCGATTGATGATGAAGGGTCATCCTTGGGTAATAAAGAGGAGATGATGGATTGAGAATCGACATCATCATTAACCTATGACATTGCTATAACTTCTTCTGGCCTGGTTGGTGAAGTATAGACTTGCTGGATTTCAGCAGATGAAATGAAGACATCTCCATTTGAGCTTTCATCATTGTTTGGTGAATCACCAATTTATCCCATGTTGTCTGACTTGATTGTTGTAATTGACATTATGGAATTTTCCATAAGAGTACTTTGATTTGGGTCTATCATGTCAATTTGACTGATAGGCAACACATAATCTGCACTCACATGTGTAAATGGATTTACTAGAATCTTTTCCAAAACCAAATGGATCATTAACTTTTGTGACCTCCCTTGTCGTGGATTTCTCTTTACCCTTCATGTGATAGAATTACACCTTAATGTATTGAGACTCACATGTTTTGAAAGAGGATTTATCACCATAAAATGTCCCAATTTGACCATAGATACAATATTTGAGTCATTGATGGTATGATGAAGGGATAGCCACATGTTGATATAGCCAAGGTCTTCCAAGCAAGATGTTGAAGGTTATGTCATGATCAATAACCATGAAATCTGAATTGGATACAAGATCTCCAAACTGAGTTCTGAGTGTAATCTTGCCCAATGGTTCTTGTTCATTTTTATCATATCCTTGTAACATCAATGTAGAAGGAGATAAATCAGATTCCACGAGGCCCAATTGACGAAGTGTATGAATGGGGATGAGGTTGACTCCTGAACCATTATCAATGAAAGATCTTCAGACGTCTACACCATTGACCTTTCCAGATAAGTATAAAGGTCTGATATGTCCATGCACAACATCATCTTCATCTTCATCCATGAAGGATATCACTGCATGGAATTCTGCATGATTATTCTCAAAATGGTAGGCTTCATCCACAACAATTTCATTTTCAAACTCCTGAGGACTTGACAAACCTCAATTAGTGCCTCCCGAATATCCTTTGATAAATTAAAGGCATCCATAATTGATAACTTGGTCGGTACTTGGGCCAAGTGTTTCAATACATCATACTTTTGATCCAAAGGTATGTGTTTCCCAATAGGAACATATGGTTTAGTAGGCGCCTTAGAAGTTGATGCTTTGGAAGTTGATGCATCTTGTACTGGGATAGGAGTTGGTAATACTCCTTGATTTGGAAAATTAGACCGAATAGGTCTATTTACTTACTGAGAAGAAGAAGATGGAACCTCTAACTGATCCTCCAGGATAATTGTGCTAGGACTGAGTCTGCTATTGGTGGAAGAATTTTCTTGTTCTTTTTGAGCCCGTTGAAGGGATCTTCCATGATTTTCTGCTGCATACACAGTTCTAGCAGGGGTAGAATTGGAATAGTGGCTTCTGGGATATCCACGATTCTTATATAACCCAGACCTCTGGAACCCCCTCTAATTCCTCTATTTGATACAGGGAATTCAGGTTCATCATAATCGAAACTGCGACTGGCAGATGGATCTTTTAAGTGAATCATGTTAACAGAACCAAAGATCAATTCTTCATCTGATGAAGACTATGCCTGATTAGCCAATTTAGTCTGTTCCGTTTGGTGGGGTGGTGCACGTTTAGGCTTTGAAGTAGATGTAATAAAATCTTCCAGAGTCAAAGATAATATGGGCTTTTACACGATCTCATCTTCTTCTAATTGTTACTCTTTCTTTGAATTATTTTGTTTCCTTGAGGATTTTCCCTCTCATGAAGAGGGTTTCGTCATGGCATTCATAGAAGAACAAACAATTGGTTGCTTCAATTTCATTCGAAAAAATGGCATGAGTTCGGTTTATCATTTTTCTAACCATCCAATCGTCATATTTTTGCGCACTTTTGTTCTTGACTTCTTGCCACTTTCCTTCTTCCTCTAGATTTGTAGCAGTTACACGTGCTACCTTAGTTGAAGAACCTTTCAACTTGACTTGTCCTGAGTCCAACAATTTTTGCAGGAGTTCTTTGAAGACAAAACACTCCTGAATGGGATTCCCCAACATCTAATGAAATGGGAAATAGTTGGGATGGTCTTCATATCCTTCCTTGTTCGGCCTCTTGGGCCTTCGCAATTGAACCAAATTATTTTCCAGAGCCGAAATGAAGTATCCAGGAACCAGTTCATTTAGGAAAGTGTAAATTTTTCTCTTTAAATACTGAAATTGTTTACATCTTTAATCTATTTTATCATCTTGACGAAATGACCTCTGTTTTTTATGCTCAGGAGGCGGAGCCCTTCGGGAAGATGAAGGTTTTGAAGTAGAAGCGGGTATAGGTGCTTGTTTAAGCATAACTATAGTAGTCTCTGCTTTACCCATTCTCCTTCCTGGAGCTGATGGAATTACATGAGCTTTATCCTTAATCTTCATAAGAGAATATTCAATCTATTGAGCGATTTAAGTAAGGTCTTGAAACCCTCCTGTGTATTTCAAAGGGATCAATGGTGTCCATAACTCATCACACAAATTTGCCACACAGATTGGCAACAACTCTTCTTGAGGAAGTGCTAAGCTCAGGGAATACGTTAATCCCTTCCAGCGAGCAATGAAATCTGACACCCTTTCATTCTCCATTTTCGTAAAAATTTGTAAGATCAAAAACTATTGTTTTTGGCAAAGTTGATCTAAATTGAAGAAGGAATTGTTGACGAAGATCCTCCCACCCGGTAATTGACCGTGATTGCAATCTTGTGTACCATAAAAAAGGAAGGTCCTTGTAATGATTGTACAAAACACATGATCTTAACTACTTTTTATTGCAGAGGGGTTCCCATCATAGGATCGCAACAAGAAACAAAATGTGTTAAGTTTTTCTCTGGGTCTCTCGAACCATTAATGATTGGGAATGTGGTACTTGCAAAGTTTGATGGGGGAGGAATTGCATCAACCCATTCACAGTATGCTCTATTTTCAGGTTGAATCAGTGCACGATTTCTTTCCATAGATTCCAAACGAGCTGTTAATGATTCAATGGTAGTAATTAACTTTTGAGAAACATCCGGTTGAGCTTGGACCTGTGCAGGTGAAATAACTGGAGCTTGGATAGGTGTGGCGACTGTTACCGCAACTGAGGATAACACCACCGGTTGTTGTTGCACCTGACCCATAGGTGAAGACCTATGAGGGTGTACTGGTAAATGAGGATACTCTTGATCCATCTCAGTAGCTGAAACAAATTCCCTTGGCTGACTAACTCCAGCACGCTTGGGAGGAAGACTACTTTTAAGTAGTTCTGCATTCAACCTCCTCAATTCCTTTATTTCTTCCTCCTCTTGTGCAAATCTTTGCTCTAATGAGAGTGATTGGACTTATACATAGGAAGGTTATGTAACCTGATTCTTTATTTTCCCTTTATTGGACACCTTTTTGAGAGGGGGAAGTGGCTTACTTGAAGGATTACCTAGATTCTGGGTAATCCTTTGATTTCGTGTACGCACACCTTCTTCATTTGTGTCTGTGCGTACAACCTCTTGAGCAAGAGTTTCCTCATCTGAGCCCTCTGAGTGAGCCTCATCTGGGGGATTAGAAACAATGAAATTGATGACATTGATTGATGTATAATGAATTTCATCCCTTATATCATCATTTCTGTGATATTGTCTTCTTCCATGTCATTGATGAGACATTTCCTTTTGTTGATTCGATCCCTCAGGAACTTCTTGACGAACTGTAATTTGGAGGGAATATCCTGATAACTTGGCTCTTCTTTTCACTTGTGGATTCTTCCCTAATTGAGAGAATACTAAGTTTCTCTGAGGGAGAGATTGAGAATTTGAAAAGGTCCCCAGTCCTGTAGACTAGGGTTGTTCTTGCTATCTTTGCTTAACTCCTCGAATCCTATTTGTTGATTCTGAGGGTTGGGTTAAAAGAGTCCCCAGTTTGGAAAGATGGGGTGACTCTTGAGCTTCTATATATGAGAATTTCTTGAAATATCTCTGGATCTTGCGTACTTTAGTCCAGAAATTGGCTGGATGCATTAACCTGCATCCGCTTTTATCACCCGGTTCAAAAGACCGTTGGATGATTTTTGACACTTCTGTCACTTGATGATGTGCTTTCTCTAAACGAGAGGCCTATTCAATATTCTTGTTTGCTTGATGAAAAAGTAATTCAACAACTTGTTCTCTGTATTCTTGATTTTGAGAAGAACTAGTTGAGGCCTGTTCTGTAGCAAGCCTTTTATTACAAATAAAGCCCATTGGTTGTGGCTGGCCGTGGGAAATAACATTGCATGAAACCACTTTCGGTGGACTTTGCTGACTAGAGAGTACAGTGAAATGCAGTTCTCCATGGACACATGATCCCCTGATATGAATACCAGATGGGGAATTAGAAATTAACTGGTGCAATCTTCTTATTGCACCAAGGCATGAACGTTGAAGGGCTCTTTGTTTCTTTTCAGCCTTCAGATATCGAGAAATGGAGAGAGATGCCAAATCAATTTGGCGTTGTAACTCTTCTATTATCTTGACATGATTTTCATATTCATCATAAGATAATATTTTCTTTTTCAACTGAAAAAGATTTTCCCATATGTTAAGAAGAATATCATGAATTCCATCTTATGTCAACATCTCTGGAATGTCATACTGAGAATCAGCCAAAGGAAAAAACATAACTGGCACTTCACCTTTCACCAGTTTCTTTCTCATATTCAGTACTTCCTCTTTATCATTCAATGTAGATTCTTCTACCTGATTAGACCAGAGCTGGTGCTTCCTTGTTGCTTCATCGGATTCAACAAGATTGCTAGATAATTCACTGATCAAACAAGAAGATGCATGACTTAGGGGTGGTTTGGAGAATGACCTACACCCTAAGCTATCTTCTGATTGAGAAAGTATTTCACCTGCTATTGGTAAAGAATCAGACATTACTGGCTTCACATTTTCAAGTACCTCAAGATAAGAGGGATTTCTAATCACTACATTGTCCATTAGAGAATTTTCCAAGAAATGTGAATTACTAATACGAAGAGGAATTTCACAGCTAAATTAATCATCATGGGGAGGACCACCATGGTGGGTTACAGTAAAAGATAAAACATTTTTCTCCTTGGTCTTCTGGCCAAACAGAGGGTTCTTGTGGCTCTCATCTGAAGATGAAACTACGAGATCGACTGAATTGTCATGAATAAATCCTTCATGAGGAAGTGTCTGATGCAGACCTTCAGAATTAAGGTCCCCACTATTGGGAACTGAGGAAGTAGAATCTTGAGTTGCAACAGATAATTGTCTGAGTGCATCAAGAACTCTAGTACCGAGTAAGGCCTTATTACATATTGGCCCTTTATTTCTTCGCTGTGTTGGGTGGGTCTTCCTCTTAGACACCTTCTTACTCACTTTATGAACCACTTGTTGATGAAAGTGGTCATTATGGGAAGGTTTATGTGCCTGCTCAGGATAAAAGATCATGTTAGGCTGACTATCTCTACTCAAATCGGGTGTATGTGCCTAACTTGGTTGTCCGTAAGATATGGGGGAGTACAACCCACAACCATATTGGACTGGAACAGAGGTGTGTGTCTTTTCCGGAGTGATATTTTGATGTGTTACTCCACTGGTAGGGATAGATTTATGTGTTTTTCCCTGAGATGTTGCTGAAGCTGTTATAATATTCTGACAGGCATCCAAAATATGAGCAAAGATTTGCTTCTGCTCTTTCACCATTGACAGAATGTTCTTGGTGACTTTAGCTACTGGAATGGGGATATACGTCCATTCCGTGCTTGGATTAGGTGTATGTTCCTGCTCCTTTCCTCATTTTCCTGCTAGTGAATTCTGACAATACTCATGAATGGGGGATGAGAGTTGAGTCTGCCTCCTGTTTTTCATCGGAGCTTTTTGATTGACTTCTCCTAATGCTACCAAATGAGACTATTGGTAGGCTTGATCAATACTAATAGGTGTATGTTCCTGCTGATTGCACTCTTCCAAACGTGGTTGACGAACTTCCTTCAATGCTGACAAACGAGGATGCTGGCAGGCTTGATGAGTGTAAGCAGGTGTATGTTCCTATTTACCAGTTGTCAATGCATTGGGTTGGTGGGATCCATCGTATGTAGTCAAATGAGCCTGCTGACTAGACGATGATTTATAAAGAGGTGTATGTTCCTATCTATAGTACTCTGCTAGAATTTCCTGGCGGGATTGGCGTGCTGCTTCCAAATAAGTCTACTGGAAAGCGGAATTAAAACGGATGGGTGTGTGTGCCCGTTCGTTGCTTGCCACCAAGTTAGGTTAGTGGACTTCTACAGAGATGGAAGAGATGAGAACCTGCTCACTGTTGACTGGATTTCGCCTCTGGTGGTTTGTCTTGCCTTCTCGGGTTCGAGGAACCTAAGCCGAACACCTGGAGATGATACCCTCATCATGTTGAGGGTGCACTGCCACACAATTCTAGCAGTGATTGTTGGTGGGAGCCCTCAGGAAAGACTCTTGTTTCCTTAAATTAATGACTTTAGTGGCCTTCTCATTAACCTCCTCAGAATATGGGAGGAAATGGTTGTTACGTTCCGGGGATAACGACCCGAAATGGTTAGAGACGGTGGTTAGCACCGCCATCTTCTTGATTGCTGGTCATTGCTGTCCGGACGACCAGGGCGAGTTGTTCACTTGGGGGGCTTTTCGAGCAGCCTCCAGAGTTGGAATGGTACTGTGTTGAAGGTACTGCTTAACCAGTGCATTCGATACCCAGTGTTGAAGATGCTGAGTAGGTGATGTCGCCCTCAGAGCAGACGACGATCCAGCGGGAGTAGCAGCAGATGCATTCATAGAAGAGGTTTTCACAGCAAAGGCATTCACAGACGTGAACTTAAGAAAATTCATTCTTGTAATGCAGAAGATCGTGGAAAAGAGTTTCTTTTTGATATAACAAACATAATCAAGATAAATTTGCCCGCTACTTCTTTTGGATGAGCACATATGTTATTGATTGTTTTGTTGGCTCTCTCATTGAGTTTAAATAGGGGCCTAACAAAATAAGTAAAGCATCATTTTAACTTGGTTAAGGATTCACGTCGGGTTCACCATTTTTTGTTTCTTCTAGAATTGGGGATGACCTCATTGATTTAAGATTCAAACATTCCAAGCATTTTTAAAGGGTTTCTTTGTAGAACCGGAAACATCCAATGATTCTATATCCATTTGGACCTACTTTCCAAAGGTAGGTGCTCATTAGTTATGGACCGATGAGACTTAAGAATTTTCATTGGTCGAGAGGATGGGAGGTCGGACTCATCACACCTTTTGATGGGAATTATTGTCTACTCAGGGACTCTCTTTATAGATTTAAGTTATGTTCGTGAATCATTATTAAATTATCAAGTATAAAATGAGCTTTCCTTTAGATCTGACAGTCAATGATTTGATATATAGGAAATTTAGAGAATATTTTATAGGTATTCGAGGTTTTTCATTGATATAGAATCATCTATATTTGTTAGAGATTCTTATTCAATGGTATCCTTCAATACATAGAAGTCTCTTGGTCATTATGATGACCATACTGGTTTTAAAGCCACTCAGTGGGGCACTTGAAGTTTATTGTCATTCAGAAAGACATGGATTATTTTAGAGTTGGGATTGTACCCACAAATGGGCAACCTATATATCCTTTGTTTAGAGAAGGAATCAGAACCCACGTAGTTCGAGTAAGGGAGTATGATTTTTATGCATGATTGATGGCTCAAAGAAAGATGTCACAATTACTTATACACTCTAAGCTCATGTGAGTCATTCTCGGTGTGAGAAACAAGTGGTATTGGTAAAACCAGACAATTGTGCCATCAAAGATGAAATTATAATAAATTATGTGGGGCTTATGTATGTATGACTGCCCAGAAGAATGAATATTAGGATTTACTTCAGGTAAGAAACCTGAAAACAAGGTCCATAAAGGTATATGTGCTTTATGGAGATTTTGATACTCTAACTTGGGTCTTACTCCTGAGTAAGATTCCCAAATTAGGAGGGGACTTGTGATTGGATTTTACTCCTGAGAAGGAATCCCAAATAAAAAGTAAATTAAGACTGGTTAAGAGAAATTATGACCGGGGCTTACTCTTAAAGAAGAGGCCTAGGTTAAAGAGAATTATGACTGGGTATTACTATTAAATAAGAGGCCCAGGTTAAAGAGAATTATGGTTGGGCCTTACTCTTGAGAAGGATACCCAAGTTAAATGAATTTGAAGACTGGGGCTTACTCCTGAAAAGGAGGCCCAGGTTAGGTGATTTGGGGCTTACTCCTAAGGAGGATGCCAATTTTTAGGAACTTGAGATTCGTACTTACTCTTGAGAAGGAGGCCCATTTGTTAAGGAGATTTAATACATAGGACTTATTCATAAGAAGGAGGCCTAAGTTAATGTAATTATGATTGGGGATTACTCCTGAAAAGGAGGCCCAGGTTATGAAACCTCTCATCTTAAAAGGATGAGGTTGAATGAATGAAGTCTCTCACCTTAGTGACATGAAGACATGTAAATCACTACGTTTTGAGACATTTTCCACATAATTCCTTTTAGATAAGGAATCCAAGGAAGGAAACATGCCATAAATGGCTTTGAAGATAGTCCTGAAGGCTTAATCTTGAATAGGAGAGGTGGATAGACATAAGATAGGTGAAATAAGAAATAGGGGCACCCAAAAAGAAGGTGGCACGCAAGTCCTGCGTGGGCGCGCAAGTCCTGGTCACGCAAGTATACTTGCGCAACACATGGGTACTTGTGCGACGGTCAACCCTTATGGTAATACTTGGGTGATACTTGCCTTAATCCCTTAGTACTATCCCAGGAGGCTTCCAGAAGTGGGGCGCGCAAGTTCTATTGAAGGGGTAAGGCGGTGCGCAAGTGTGGCCATTTCCCTTAAGGGTTGTCCACTTAAGCGTGCAAGTTTTGATGAGTTTCAACACTTAGGCCTCACTCCCCCTCTTTAGATCTTCCGTTATAGGTAAGAAATTACCATAGAGGTGTTCGGAATCTTTGAGAAGAGACTAGGGCACCGGGAGCTCAAATCTGAGTTTCTGAAAATTTTCCGTCCTGAAATGGGGGGCCCACAGGGGGTATTTATAGGCTATGGAAGACCCTGGGAAAAAATCAAAGAGGGTGCGCAATTCACCTGTGCGACCATTGGGCGGCGCGCCAGTATACTTGCGCGACCTTGGTGGAACTTGCGCGACCCAAGTGCAAATGAATCTTTGTTCATGACTTTGTCAATTTTTTATGTTTCTTCAAAGGATGAATCACTTTGGACTAAGGTATTTACCTTTTTCATTTGTTAGACTTTGTGAAGGAAAGGAGAGTCAACACACTCAGAAGAGTTTCACGAACAATATCTTAATCTATGAGGGAGTCTCGGAAAAGGCGACAAATTATTAGGAAGAATCCAATGAAGGAGAAACCAACTTCCCATAATCCCATTTTAATAAAGGAACTAACATCGCCAAAGAGGTGATGGATTCCACCCACCTTTGGAATGCAAAAATTCAGGGCACACCACTAGCATGTCTCCCCCACGAACAATGCATGCCCTGGAAAAAAGAATCGCAAACATCCACTTAAAAACACATCACATTTCACATCATAAATAACTCATGGAAATAAAACCAGTTTTATAAGACTTTAAAATAAAAATCATTCTTTATTCATAAAAATCCATGTAAACAAAATGGGTTTCATTAAGAATCCAAATAGAAATCATTCGTTTTCATAAAGTACCCAAGAAAATAAAATAGGTTTCATAAAATAATCCAAATTGTAATCATTCGATTTTCATAAATAACCCATGGAAATAAAATGGGTTTCTTAAAACATCCAAATGTAAATCATTAAATTTTCATAAAAACACAAGTAAATAAAATTGGTTTTTAAAACATCCAAATGGTATAAAATAACATCATGAGATAAATTGATTGATACTGAAAAATTGATCACCCAAAATGATCACATAATAAAATAAAAATATAGGTTGAAACATGAAACCTCACCCCATTGGAGGTATATCATTTTAAATATATATATTAAATTAAAAACTAAACCATAGGAAGATATTTCTTGAAAACATTTTGTATTCATCGATGTCAAAGCCATAATTATGAGTATACTTTATAAAACTCTCCTTTTTAAAAAACAAGTGAAATGAAAACCATTCATGGAAGTTTATTTTGAACAAAAACTCATTTTATCAATAAATAAAAGATACAAAAACTTTAAAAATGTAAATTATTGTAAGAAATATGTCTAATAAGAAATCATATAACTCTAGGAAAGGACTTTGGTTACCAAGTCCCTTACATTTAACCTTGATTTCAAAAGATGTGACTTAACCTCATGTCTCATAAATATAAACATATTAATTACCTATTTCATAACTTTAATCATATAAATTTCCACTTATAATATTAATTAATAAAAAATTCTTTTATGTACTCAAATTTTATAATCTCTTTTTAACATCAAGGGTTAATAATCATGACCATTTTGTAATAGGTTCGTAAAAGTGGTGTAGATGTTCCTTATTATTCAAAATTTCATCACTAAAATCATTAAAGGTATTGTTATTGATGTTTTATAAATACCAATAATTTTATAATTCTCTTATATGGGAGTTTGAGTCGCATTTCATGAAGACAAAATCAGTGTTGAACTAGTTTCGTGTTATTTACCAATATTGATAACAAACCATATAACGATCATTAAATTTTGTGTTATATATAAAGAACCATATTACTGAAATATAATAATTATATATATAATGTATACTCATCAAATATAAACTAAAACCATCCATATACATTGATGTGAAAAATGGAATACATCATTCCATCGAGGTGGTTGTCTGCACGTATACATGGATGATGATTTCATTTTTAGAAGGGAGGAAGAAGGAAGTAACATGGTTTATCCGCTAAAGAAATTAATTATGATATATATATATATATATTAGAAATATTTATTTAATTCCAATTTTTTAACATCCATTTTAGTTGATGATGTAAAATGAAACATGTTTCTTTATGAAGGCGACATTTGGCATGTTCGCACGATTCACATTTTTCATTTTATTAAAGGAAAATGAAGAGTTGGATCATGCTTGTAACATCATTATAATAACATAAAATTATATTAATGGTAATAATTTTATCATTTTAATATATTTTAATGGAATTTTAGTAAGAATAAGTGTGCATAAAGACTAGTAATGAGAAAGGATCGATTAGAAATTTATACCTCACTTCATGGATTATCACTTTTCCAAAGGGGTTAAGCCTTTGAGGGTTGGTATTTTGAGAATATAAGAACACATTTAAGGTGGATAGGAATGTTATGGAGAGTTTTGTGCATATTTTTTGTTATACTATGTGGGTTTAGTGTTAGAGGAAGTGATGATACGAGTTCCCCTTTTATAAGTGAAAAGTGATTATTCTTTTGTAAATTCCCAAAACATTTTAATAATGGAAGGTAAATCTCAAGGAAAGTACCTAAACAATTAGGAAATAATGAAGGGAGGAATTTATAAATATGATAAATTTCTCAATAACCCATTCCCACACATTTTTTTTAAACATTTTTCTGGTCTTTCCCTATTGGTTAAAACATTTTTACCCATTTTGAATTTTATCAAGGTAACTAGTTCTTACCAATGTAATGTATCCTTCGTGATTAAAAATTAAGTAGTCCATATTATATAATTTAGAAATAATTTTTTTGAATTTGAAATCCATTTTATTATATTATTTTTCTAAAAGTTCTAAAAATAAATTTTAAAATACTAAATGTATAATGTATTAAAAACATTTTAAAAAAATATAACTTATATTATAAAATATATAACATTGATTAGTAAATTAAAAAAATAAATCATAAATTCAATTATAAAATACATATTGGATATTTGAAAAATGTTACATGAATTTATAAATCATATTCATATACTAATAATGTCATAAATTTCATGTAATTTATAAAAATGTTATTTTATTCCATTCACCAAACAACTATTTTTTTAATCCAAAAAATTAATATTAAGTTAATATAATTATGATAAGTTCATAAGGAATTTATTTTTTTTAAATAAAAATTATTAAATTTATAAATTTATCTTTAAAATAAAATCATAAAATATTATGAAAATTGTTTTTTATAGGAAAACATTTTTTGGTATATTAACTATTCTTCTAAAATAAGTGTTAATCATAAATTTATCTATATTATGAAATATAAATTTTATAAAATACATTTTAAGAATAAAATAGATTTTATTAGTTAATTAGTCGCAATTATTGAAATAGTATTAAAAGGTCCCTTTATTTCCTAAGTTGATTATATCAATTTTTACCTTCTTACTCAATTACTACCATACAATTGTCAATATCTATTTTAATAAAAAAAAATTGTTGTCCATTAGGGTTTTTTATTTAATTTATAGTAATCTATAAAATATAATACTGTTTTAATGAGGAAAATTTTACTGAAACTCAGGTTTTTACATTCTACCCCTACCTTAAAAGAATTTCATCCTTGAAATTTTATTACGTGGAAGAAAATAAGTGAGGGTACTTTTATCTCATCACATCCTCTAGTTACCCTGTTTCTTCCTCAAACCTATTATTTCTCCAATTAAATTTGACTAGATGACTGGTGTTGTTCTATAGCACCTTGTCTCTATGATCTACGATCATATCTAGTTGTTCCTCAAATGAGAGATCATGCTTCAATTTCATGGCTTCTGAGTTTAGCACATGTGAAGGTTCAGGTATGTACTTTCTCAAAAGTGATCAATTGAACACATAATGCACTTGGGAGATAACTGTTGGGAGTTTTAATCAATAATATATATCCCTAAAATGATTAAGGATCATCAAGGGACCAATATTCTAGGGGATTATCTTTCCTTTCATCCCAAATAACCTAGCATGCTTTCAATGATATATCTGGAAGAATAAATTTTCACCAACTTCAAATTTTAGATTTTTCAATGGCTATCTGCATAGATATTCTATCAAATTTTTGCTTCATTCATGTGATGTTGAATTTTTTTATCCTTATTTATCATTTATTGGACAAAGTCACTTCATATTATCTTCTTCTCTACAAAACCATCCTAGTATGTAAGAATTATATATCTCTTCCCATGAAGAGCCTCATACGGATAAATATAAATGACCAAATTGAAATTGTTGTTATATGACAATTACACTAGGGGAGGTGGTGATCCCAATATCCTTGGAAATCCTTGAAATAAGATCTTAGTATATCCTCTAGAGTTTTAAGGGACCTTTTATACTGACCATCTATCTAGAGATGATAATTGGTATTGAAACTCAAATATAACTCTAATTATTTCTAAATAATTCTCCAAAACCTTGAGGTAAACCTTGGATCTCGATCAGATATAATAGAGTGTGTTACTCCATACAACATTACCACTTAACTTAGGTATATCCTTGAGATTTAGTTAATGGGGAAATTTTATTTGATGGAAATAATATGTGATGACTTCATAAGTAAATAAACTGCAACCCAAATATAATTATGGCATTTTGACATTTTGGGTAGTTCTATGATGAAATCTATAGTGATTTTTCCCATTTCTATACTGGTATGGGTAATTCTAACAATATAACCATATAATTTTTGCATTCGACCGTAAATTTCTGGATTACCAATAATCGAGATATGTATTTTATAATTTACCTCTTCATATTATACCACCATATGTTTTGTTTTAGGTCTGTATACATATTTATAATTCATATATTAATAGATAAGGATGGGATTTGTGCATTATCCAAAATTTCCTTCTTAAATTCTCATTTCTATGGGACATATATGAGGGTTACAAACTGTATAACTCCATTTTTATCAAATTTGAACTCTAGAATATTCCCTACATTTATTTGTATCTCTGCATCATCTTTATGGGCTTATTTGATCTTCACATGAATGGAAGGTTTAGAAGACACTAAATAATTGTATGATTTATCACCTTCCCTTATGACTTCAAGATTCATCCCTTTTAAATATAAGAATATTGGGTCTCTTTCAACTCTCATCATAGATAAATTAGCATGATATTTCCTACATAGAGAATCATCCACCCTGTTTACCTTCTTTGGGTAGTAATGTATTGAGTAGTCATAGTCTTTTATTAGTTACACCCATATCTTTTTTCACATATTTAACTCCTTTTGTGGGAATATATATTTATAACTTGTGTTGTTAGTTTAAATACCACAATTATCACCAAATAGATAATTCCTCCAAATTTTTAATGCATAGATCACCGTTGCTAACTCCAAATAATGTGTCAGGTAATTTTTCTCATGAGTTTCTAATTATCGTGATGCATGAGAAATTACCATTTCATTTTTTAGGAGGTTGCATCCAAATATTTTATTTAAGGAATAACTATATATTACAAACCCTTTTCCACTATGGTGTAATTTAAGTATAGTTTTCATGGCCAATCTCTTATTCATTTACTTAAACAATCATAATATTCCTATATCCAAAGGAACTTCACTCTCTTCCATGTAGACCTGGTTGGTAGATTTGATATCCACAAGAAATTTCTCATAAAGTTTCAAAGTATCTAGCTAACCTGAGAAAAGTATGGATATCTATTATTGTGGTTGGTATGAACCATTGCTCAATAACTTCTATCATTTAAGGATATAGAGATATTCCCTTACTACTAATTACATGACCTATAAATGAAACCTTTTGTAGGTATAATTCATTATTGATAAATTTGGAATAGCATTTATACATTTTTAAGTTCATCAAAACAAATATAAAAAACATCATTCTCTTACTTAATCTTAGAATAAATAAGTATATCATCTACGTATACAACAACAAACCTATCCAAGTAGTCTCTAAAGACTCTATTAATTATATCCCTGAATAAGGTGGGGGAATTAGTCAATATAAATGGAATCACAATAAACTTGTAATTACCATACCTCATTTGGAAATTGTTCTTTGAAACATCATCACTTTTTACCCTAAATTGATGATATCCATATCATGGGTCAATCTTTGGAAAGTATTGAGCTCCCCTGAGCTGATCGAATAAGCCATTGATATAGGGTAGAGTATACTTATTCTTAATTGTGTTATTTTTTTAACTCATGATAGTTAATTAAAAGGTGAATAAATCTATAATTATTTTTGAAAAAGGGTACTGGTTCACCCCATGGTGTATAACTAGGATAGATAAAAACTTGTCCATATTTACTTGTAACTACTCTTTTAATTCCTAAAATTCAATGGGATCCATTCTTTATGGACTACTTGAGATAAGAATAAATCTTGGTATGGGGTCAATTAAAAACTTATCCTCATTATATGAAGATATATTGGGCAGTTCATTTAGGAACACATCAATATATTCTCATATAATAGGAATTTCATCAATACTAAATTACTTTTTAATCATTTATGCTAGAAACCCCTCTTCAATGGTTATTAAAACCCTTATTATAGAATTTTCTTCCAAGGGGAGATCATACATATATTAGTAATTAAAAATAGAACAATCTAGTATATAAAACGAGATCTCCTTCTCTTGAAAATTATTATTGGATTTGTGTATGGATAGCCAATCCATACCCAAAATTATGTCAAATTCAATAAAGGGGAAATAATTAGATCTATAAGAAGTATTATCACAAAAATTTTGATCGAAGAGGATTTATATATCTTCGATGAGATCATCATACACCCTGGTTTTTTCACATATATTTTAATATCCATTGCATGAGGTGTTGATACCATATTCTTAGAAAACTTGTGTGATATGATAGATTGTGATGAACCAGAATCAAATAAGGTATTTGCAGACCTGGAATATATATTTAGTGTACCTGTCATCTATTAATTATCATGATCCACCTTAGTGGTAGTGATTATGAATTCTCTTCCTTGTTCCCTCGGTTTGGTAGGTCATTGGGGCATATTTTCTTCATTAACCTGAGGTTTGGGACATTGATTCACATATTGTCCAAAATCCTTACACTTGAAGAATTGTAGTGTTGGTAGATTATTAGTTGGTACCTTATTCTCATACATTGTGTTAATCAGCCTATTAAACTTAATTTGATAGTTTTGGGATTGGTTTCATACTTTACCACACTAAAAACACTTCCTTGATTTTTGAAAGAAATTACTCAGCTACTTCCTCTAACAATTTTGGCAATTAGGGGTTAAAATTTATTCTTCCTATGTGACTTAAAATTAGGATTCCAATGGTATTTAAACTTCATTTTTTCCTATTTTCAGTATGGATAGACTCTAGATTCCATCTCTACCTTTAGATTACATCATGAAATTTCTTCATAGCTTCCAAAGTCTCTTATAGACAAATCCTTTAGAACACTAAGTTTTAATCCACTTATGAAATGACCATTTTTACTTTCTATATCAAGGATAAAGCTATATTCATATATGGAAATCCTTATTAAGTTAACTTTGAAAATTTTAATGGTTTTTTCCACCTTTTATTTCAACTCCAATAATTCCATCTTCAACTTTTTTTTTCAATTTTTTAGAAAAATACTTGGTAAAGAGTACTATTCCCATTACATAGAGTCTAAAACATCTTTCTTAAATGTATTATTAATTAGTTTCCACCATTATTAATCCTCACCTTACAATCATAAAATAGATATACTGACCATCTATTGTTGAAATAATTTGAAAATAGAAAATATATTTTAAATTACATTGATCCATTTCTCATTGATAATTAAATTTTAATATCCATAGAAAGAGGGTATACATTGTCACATGAAGGACTCAATAACAATTTCCTCCATATTTGGTGAATTCAGAAGCTCAAAATTATTTAAAATAATATTTATGGATTGAGACAGTTGAGTGAACATTTCTATAAGTTTTTTTACCCCATGTCACATTCCATTAGGTTATTCATTGGGGAAATAATCGCATTATTCCTTGCGCCCATTATTAAATTAGTTCGATATGGTTCCATCCATTACTAAAACCAAAAATGGGTTAACATGATGGATGAAAAATTAACATCATAAGGGAAAAATATCATGAAAGTAATTTAACCTTAAAACATATTACTCTTTTAAATTATCATGTTAGTATATAATTCATTTATTTTAACCTACATAATTATTGATTAATATTTAGTATGGGTTTTCTCATAGTTTTCAACATAATCCCTCAAAGTAACAATGAAATAAATATTTTATAATGGTCTATGTAGAACATGTGATTAACCAAAGCATATCCCATGGGAGTGTCTAGCCAGGTGTTCAGTCTTAGTACCTTGGATTTTGCAATAGAGTTGTGTTCGATTCAATGATTAACCAACCCTTTTCAGGGTGGTTAGCCTTAGGATAATTTATGTCACAACTTCATCCACATTCCAGTATAAATATAAGGATTTATTTCTAGTAAATACTCTTACTCAAGACATTACCAGTTTTTTAGGATATCATCCTATACTTAAGTAATCTATATGGTTTTCACTAAGGGTTTATAGCTTTAATTCTAAAAAAATAGCTTCTCTAATATAAAAATATAAAGAAATATGTCTTATAATATCATCTATAATGACGCAAGATAAAGAAATACATTTATATATTTATTTTACATTAATAAAAATTCCATCTCACAAATGGTTACATAAATGAGAGGGCTAGAGGTTTAATGTCTTGGGGGATTAACTACATAAAGAACTATTTTATATTACTCATAAACATTTATTTATAAGTGAACCAAACTATACTATATTCAAAATGTATTATTTGTAAAACTTATATTCATAAGTTAGGGAATGTAAAAATAAAAAATGTTTGATCTCAAACAATCAGTAAGGGGAGAAATAAAAATTTCATCAAGCATGAGTTCATAAGAATAATAAAAAATAAATGAGCAAAAGAAGAATATCATATCATCATGAGTAATAATCATAAAACCTAAGTGAGATTTAGAGGACATGTAATAATATATTAAAGCCTGGAAAAATAAATAAAGAAACATAATCTCCATATCATGGATTAAAACAATTAACATTAACCTTGAATGATGTGAGCATAACATCATAATGAATAACATCCTCTAACTATGACACAAACTTAATAATGGGGAAATATTGATTTCACGATCCTTACCATTAGTACATAAGCTTATGAGAAACTAAAAGGTTCTCACAAATACTTATCTCATAAGATATAAACTCTTAACCAATGCATTAGAGGGAGATATAAAATTCCACCCATCAATTATCCATTCTTATGTGTGCCACTTCAAAAACATTCACTTTTAACATCATAAATAACCTATAGAAATAAAATGGGATTCATAAAACTTTCAAAAAAATCATTTTATTTTTATGAAGAACCTATGGAAATAAAATGTTTTTTATAAAACATCCAAATGGAAATCATTCAATTTTCATAAATAACCCATTGAAATAAAAAAGGTTTTATAAAAAAAATAAAAATGTAACACATACACTTTTCATAAAGAACTCATGGAAATAAAATGGGTTTCTTAAAACATCCAAATGGAAATCATTCACTTTTCAAAAATAACCCATGGAAATAAAATGGGTTTCTAAAAAATCCAAATGGTATAAAATAACATCAGGAAATAAATATTTTGATACTAAAAACTTGATCACCCATAATAATCACCTAGTAAAGGAAAAATGAAGTGCTCAGATCAATGTGAATCACTGAGAGGGTGAGGGGGTGAATTAAGGATCCTTTTAAACTTTTTACTAATTGATTCTTTTTAATTAAACCTATATAAATGGTTAAAGCCTCGATCCAATCTTCTTGTGTGTCTCAGCCTTACCTTGAGTGATGCTGTAAATTTAAAGACACAGAACACAAGGATTTACAAGGTTTGATTCAATGACCTACTCCTTGTTGTATTGCTTATTCTCCCCAACATAGATTCTCCATTATAATCAGATGAGTAATTACAATGTTTGATACAGAGTCACACTGAATCTCTCCTGAGTTCCACATGAGTCTCTTTATACTCCTTCACACAGTGTTACCAGATTCTCATTGGCCTGCTTCAAAGTCCCACTGAAGACTTCTTCCTCCTAGCTTTCATAAGAGATGCTTCTTCATTCACTGTGGATGGATCTTCTGATCTCCCCTCACAAGCTTGTTGAATTGACCTTTCTTGTGAATCTCTTACAGAATCTTCAATAGAATTTTATATGATTTGTTGGCCTTGCTCAATAACTCTAATCACTTTTTTGATTAGTCCTCAGTTCAAAAATGCTCAGGTAATTATTCCTTCTTCTAATGAAGACTCGGCCTCACTTTTATGTGTGCAAGTGAGGCACACTACTTATTAAAGAATCTTTATAGGCAAGAATGATCTTTCACTATGTTAGATATATATGTATTCTTGAATCCTAAAACACTTCAAAATCATATAAATGATCTTTTTTAACTCTGTATAGCTTCAGTCTCAATTCTCATCTACTTCATGCATGGATTGCATGGGATCCAGCAACTCTTGTATTTGGATATCTCAATTTCTTTTTCTTTAGTTAAATGACTGAATAAACTAAAAATTATCCTTGTTTTCCTGTAAATAATCACATACACTTATGTTATTATTCAAACATTGAGGATCGGCTCACTTGGCATCAACTAAATTGAAACACATGCATGTGATTATGCATGATTTTATGCATACATATTATCTTTCTTGTAAACCCATACCCACAATATCCTGAATAGTTTTAATTCAGCGAGTGCGTTTCATTCACATGCATCGTCTCTCTCTTTTTATTTAATCAACTTTCACACACACAAATTCTTCCTTTAAGTGTATTTGCGTGTGTATGGGCATGCACGAATGAATGCACTCTTCCCCCTTTTCTCCTTCTATTTATTCTAACTTCCTTCTTTCTTCTTCGCAAGAACACACCCAATACCTTATTTATTTCATTCCATTTTATAAGTCATGTGTGTGTTAAAGCATATGTCTTGTTCAAACCTAAATGGTTTTTATCTACCCTTTTTAATGTTTGGGTATCTCAAATCATTCATATGCATGCATGTGCATCATGCATGCACTTTATTTTTTCCTCATGTGAACACAAAGTGATTGGGTCCCTTCTTCTCCAAGGGAAGTGTATTTGTACACTATCCCTTTACGAACTCTTATTCTTCTCTTTGTGAAACAAAGAGGGATCACGGGTTCTTCTTCACACAGGTAGTGCACGTGTATCTCCTTCAAAAAACTAAAAAGGTTTATGGGTCCTGTCTTTGCGGAGTACAGTAAGGGTGAAAGGGAACTAGTTGTGTACACATGGGATTCTCCTCATAAAGACACATCAAGGGTTCCAAAGAACCTGTCATGTGTGTGTGTGTTTCTTCTCACATGGGTGTGGTTCCTCTTCTCAAGGAGGGTTCAAGAGTGCGTATCACTTATTGAACTATTTATGGTCCTCTTCTTTATGTAGCAGAGTTGCGCGGAAACTCTTGGTGCTCTATTTTTTGAAAAACATGAGCTCTCTCAATATGTTCAACAATAGAGCCTCGGTTGAGGGATCTCTTATTTACAGGAAAGGATAGACACTACTCTACATTCAAATCCCGTTAGATATTCTGAGTAGATCATATGATATCTTCAACTTTGAATATTTTCAAATGTGGTATAAGATTTCCTAAATATCTTAGTTTTTTTCTATTCAATACGAGTTCCTTATTTCTCAGTGCAATCCTCATGTGCATGCATTTTCAAAATCATAAAAATCATCTCTTGAACATGTCAAGAATCCTTACGTGGCCTCATAACTTTGGTTTCTTCAGCCATGCAGGATCTTTGGTTTCATGCATTCATGCAAATGGAATTGAATTCATGTGCTTCATTATGCTCAGAAGATCATTTTGCACGGAGGTTCGAGCTTCAATGGTGGTCGAAGTTCGATCAAGGAGGCCCAAAAGTGGCGACGGTGTACTAGTTTGCTTCAGGTGGATAAAGGATGAAGATGACGTGATGAAGGAGATTGGACGGTCTTGGTTTAATCATCCAGCGCATAGTATTGATGGACTTCCACGATTAAATGATCAGATGTTGCACCGATAAAACGGTTGAGCAAGGCGTGGGATAAGATGAGTGTCCAGGATTAGTTCCATGTTTTTAAAATGAAGTCCCACATCAAAACGAAGACATGGGATCCTAATAGTTTATGTATCAAATTTTGGCAGCCTTCGATCAAAATTATCCTCCTCCCCTCACGATATGACCTTGTACCGTGTTCACCATGAAGGTGCGCTTCTGCATCCACTCTATGCTCCTCGGGCATGCTCATAGCACCCACTATACACCCCCACTGCACTGGTTGATCATCATGCATGATCATGCAGGCTTATACACATCTTGTGCTCATGTTCATATTGCAGGGATAGCTTGAGGATTCCCTCGGGAGTGGTTGACCCTCAGGTCCCGCATGTGCCTGTGGTCGAGGACCTAGGCTAGCCCTCTTGGTTGGCCTATATTTTTAATGTTAACCCTACTTGGTTAAAAACCAAGTGTACAAGATTGCATGGCCACCTTTCTCCTACTAATCCCATGCATGGGAAATGCACTTAGTAGATTCCATACTAAGCCCTTCCTCTTATCTTCTTCATCTTCAAATAGCATCCTTATTTTCCTTTTGGAATAATAAATCAAAGATCTTCAACATTCCTTTAATCCAATCATGGATGATGCATGGATCGTTTCTTCATTCCTCATGCATTAAATCGTAATTCATGGAATTCTTGTTGTGAGGGATGTGTTCTCCAGTAACACATACCTTAAAATTTGAGGAACAGCTTAAACAATCGTCTGATTTGATTCAAAACCTTCATCTAATTAGAAGTCATTGGATGGATATTCCAATTTTATCATGCAACAAAGTATTTCAAGGGGTTCTTCAAGATGGTTTAAACATGTATCACTTTGATACAAGTCTTTGGAACTTAGTACTAGCTCAATAAATCATTTGAATTGTATCCTCTAGGATAATTGATCAAGTGTAGCATTCAATGCTTTGAATCAAAAACAATTTTCCTAGGCTTTACCAACTTCTTCATCAATAACTTTCATTCATATATTTACTTCTCATTGACAACAAATGAAAATATTATCCACTTCAATCTCCCAATTTTTATTTTGTTGTCAATATCACCTAAGAACACTTTGTATGGGTCAATATGTATGTCAATATTTTCTCCCCCATATTGGAAGCCAAATTCAAAGGTGTAGTGGGGTCTATTCAAAAACATGTCTTCCTCACTTTAACTAATATCTTCTTGAATATTTCTGAGAGAGGGATGATGTTACATGGTTAACTTAGCAAAGATCCTTTAGTAAATAAACTCTAAGTCTACTTGGGATAACCCAGTGTATAAAACAAGAAATATATGACCAAGGTATTCAATGTTTTCTATAAAAAAACATACATGTGAAATCATGCTCAGAATGGATCAACTCTTATCCTAGGGGTTAGAAATAGTCAGATTTAAAAATGACATGTTAAATCATGCACATACATCAGTAAACTTTTTAGAAAGTTCAAGTTAAAAGATAAATCTCTCCCTTTTATCCCATCTTTTCATCAATCAAGAACTCCCCCTTAATTGACATGATAAATACAATTAAGAACAAGGGATGGAAGTGCGGTTGGAATACATCAGTTTCAGCTTCTTGAGATGATATGAATTTCAAGATTTTTCAGGACGTAATCCTTGATATAATCTCCTTCATATTTTCTCCCCCTCAAGGGGTGTAATCCCTTTGATTCATCATGGTGTAAAATATCATCACATATTCTTCAAGATATTCATGTTGATAATATTCCATTGGGGAAAACTTCAAGTTATTATCAAATCATGAATAATGATTATGGATTGTTTTTCTACACTTTTCTCATTTAACTTTCATCTTAAGAATAACATTCATATTCAATTCCCTACAATGTATGTACACATGTACAAAAAAATATAAAGGAATAAGATAGAACACATGAGAGATTCTTAATGGGAGAAACAGGGCAGAGAATTTTCTCTCAACCCAAGAACACCTTTCCTGGTAGATCTAATGTGTCTGTTACTCTTCATGTTGATGTCTCCACTCCATTTGAAATTCTTATTTTTCATTGTCTTCAGGGACCATTTTCTTCTATTCACCTTCAACCTATGTGGATTATTTTTCTTTACTTATACCAGTTGTGAAGTAGTTTCTACTAGTGCCTGTTTTTTAATTTTCAACATCTCTATTTGTCCTGTTAAAATAGTTATACATTTGTTTGCATGATTTCCATCTTTCTTGCACCTTCCACACAGCAGTTGTGTGGAACTTGGGTTGTCATGTGCCGACAACCTCTCATGAAATTTGAATTCTCTTTCATGTGGAATGGCATATTTCCCTTTTACGTTACCTTTAGCTAGTACTTCATTTTCAGCTCATTGTAGTTCTCTAGAAATTTTCAATTGATTAGACCCCGTAACTAAACAATCCTTGTAATTATCTATCTTGGCACTTCCATATGTATTTTTCAATACTTTAAAGTTACCTTTCTTTGGAAACTTAACTTTAGGAATATTTTCAATCATTCCCGAATTCTTCTGAATTGATCCTCTTTTTAATTTCAGCTTGCTTCCATTCATTTCCAAGGATTTTTTTCAATTATCCATGGTATGACCTTTATTTCCATAGTAGAATCGTATTTTCTTCGTTGAGAGGACATTCTTGTAATTCTACTTGAAATTATTCTTGGGAATAATTTCTTTCACTATTTTCTTGACATCATTATTTTTCATATTCCCAATGGAAGTCTTTTCAACACTTTTTGATTTCTTCTTCCTTTTTCGTTGTCTATACTTCTTATGAACATATGCATGAGGCATGGTAGGACTAAACCATGACTCATCATAATAGTGACCACTTCTGTTGAAATTATCATAGAAGTCTTCAAGATATTCAAATCTGTTCTTGATAGAAAAATTATTCTTCATCTTTGTTTTCTTTCTTTGCTTTACAGGATACTTCATTTCTCCACTTCTACTTACCAGGAATGTAGGCCTTCCATATTTTTTATATGCTAATATATTATTCCATAAATAATTGTTCTGATTCCAAAACATCTAATAATTCCAACAATAGCCAATAAATCTCATTCTTTTTCTTGTAGTATTTTTCAGGATAAATTCAGTAATTTATTGTTTCTGGAATTTTCTTTCTCTATTTGGAGCATCCATTTTGGATTTGTTCTTCTTAATCATCCAAGTATCCATCCTCGATATTTTGATAGATTCATTAAAAATTTTATCAATGCACATCTTCCAATCTTTTAGCTTTGAACTTGTACTTATAGATGCAACTGCTTTAATAGAAACAGAAATAACTATGTTATGGGATACCTTTTTCTTAGAGGATGTTTCCATTGGATTAGAGGATGATCTAATTTTCCTTTTGGAATCATACTCCTCAATGAAAACTTATGTGGAGATATATCTTCTTTCATCTGTTTAGGAAGTTTCATCTTGGAGTGATTGTTGGTTCTTCAATTTCACCTCTAACTCTAAACACTTCATGTTGAGGGAGTTCTTCTCATCATCAACTGATCTCATCTTGCTTTCCCAATTCTCCTTCAGATTTATCATTTCTTCTGCATGGATTTTTTTTTAATTGTTTCAAAGATATGTCAATATAGTTTACCTTGTTAACTCTGTCTTCTAGTTGAGCATATTTGAAAACCATAGAGACTTTGTGAAAATTTTCAAATATATAGAAGGATTCTACAAATAACATTTCAAAGAATTATTTTTTACAAATACTTCCCTGTAATTTTTTAGTGACTTCATCATATCTTTAGTTGCAAAGAGAAATTATTTCTTCCTTTTCCTTCACGAGTTATTTGAGATTATTGGATTGACCAACCCTTTTAGCCAATGCCTCTTCCATGGTATCAGCTTCTTATTCCAGCTGCAATTTTTCATCTTGAAGAGTACAAATTCTTATAGCAATGTGTCTTGCCACTTCTCTAGGGAGTTTCTTCAGATTATCTTTGAGTGAAGTATGAAGATCACAAATTGATCTATCATCAGAATAGATTGAGAAGGATTCATCTGAAGATTCATAATAACAAAAGGAATTACCACATGTTGTACCTTTCAAATTACCTTTAGTAGAAGGTTTATCCTCATTTGCAGTAAGATTATTATTCATCTTACTTGCATGTTTCTTCTTTATATTCTTACGAGTCTTGGAAGATATCTTCATTTGAGTTTTTTCACTAATATCTTCAAATATTCACTTCATAAACACTCCCTTGTATCATTTAGAGGCAACCTTCCCTCAAAAACCAATTTAAGTGCATCGATCAGTGTGAATCACTGAGAGGGGGAGGGGTCAATCAGTGATCCTATTAAACTTTTTTCTAATTTATTCATTTAAATTAAACATATATGGATGGTTAAAGCCTCAATCCACTCTTCTTGTGTCTCTCATCCTTACCTCGAGTGATGCTATAAATATAAAGGCACTAAAGAGAAGGATTTACAAGGTTCGGTTCAAAGACCTACTCCTTGATGTGTTGGTTATTTTTCCCAACAAATATTCTACACTATAATTAGATGAGTAATTAAAATTGTCGATATAGAGTCACACTACATCTCTCCTAAGTCCCATATGAGGTTCTTTATATTGCTTCACACAGTGTTACTAGAGTATCACTGGCCTGCTTTAGATTCCCACTGAAGACTTATTCCTCATGGATTTCACAAGAGATGCTTCTTGATTCACTATGGATGGATCTTCTAATCTTCCCTCACGAGCTTTATGAATCACACTTTCTCATGAATCTCTTCAGGAATATTAAATATCCTTTGATAAGGTATGTTGTCCGTTCACAATAACTAAGTTAACTTTTCTGATCATTCCTTCGTTCAACAATGATTTGGAAATTAATCCTTATTCTAATGAAGACTCGACCTCACATGTATGTGTGAAAGTGATGCACACTAATTATTTAAGAATCTAAATAGTCAAGAATGATCTTGTACTATGTTATCTTTTTCAGTCTTATTGAGTTCTCAAACACTAAAAACTCAAATAAAATATCTTCTTTAACTATGTCTGTATTCATTCTAAAATCTCATCTACTTCATGCATGGATTGTATGGGATCTAATACCTCTTTTATTTGGATATCTCAATTTATTCTTCTTTAGATAAATAACTGAATTCACTAAAACTTCTACTTATTTTCTTGGAAATAATCACATACACTTATGTGATTATTCAAACACTGACGATAGGATCACTTGGCATCATCTAAATTGACTCACGTGTATGTGATTATGAATTATTGCATGCATGAATATTATATTTCTTGTAAACATAGAAAATTAGTATCCTAAATATTTTATATTTAATGAGTTTGTTTCGTTCACATGCATTGTCTATCTCTTTTTATTTCCTCAATTTTCACACACAAAAATTCTTCCTTTGAGTGTCTTTACGTGTGCGTGGGCATGCATGAATGCATGCACTCTTACCCCTTTTCTCCTTCTCTTTCTTCTAACTTCTTTCTTATTCACAAGAACACACACAATACCTTATTTATTTCATTCCATTTCATATGTCATGTGTGTGTTAAATCTTAAGTCTTGTTCAAACCCAAATGGGTGTGATCTACCCTCGATCTTGTTCGTGTATCTAAAATTATGCATGTGCATTCATGTGAATCATGAATGTGCATGCATGTGAATCATGCATGCACCTTCTTGCTTCATCATGTGAACATAAAGTGCCTCAGGTCCCTTCTTCTTCTCTAAGGGAACTGTATTTGTACACTGTCCCTTTATGAACTCCTCTTCTTTTCTTTGTGAAATGAAGAGGGATCACAAGTTCTTCTTCATTCAGGGAGTGCGTGTGTATCTCCTTCATAGAACCAGGAAGGTTCGGGGGTTCTTTCTTCATATATTATAGCAAGGGTTCAAGTGCACCAGTTGTGTACACATGGTATTCTCCTCACAAATACACGAGGGTTCAAAAGAAAATGTCGTGTGCTCGCGGATTTGTTTGCATAGTGGTGCGGTTCTTATTCACAAGGAGGGTTCAATGGTGCATAGAACATGTTTAAATCATGTGGTTCATCTACTTCATGTAGCAGAGCTACACAGAAACTCTCGGTGCACTGTTTTTTTAAAAACAGGTGCTTTGTCAATATGTTCAACAACAGAGCCTCGGTTGAGGGCTCTCATATTTATAGGAAAGGATGGACACTACTCTGCGTTCGAATCCCATGATTTATTTTGAGAGATTCATACGGGATCTTCAACTTTGAATATTTTCAAATTCAGGATAATATTTCCCAAATCTCTTGGTTTGTTTGTATTCAAAGCGGGTTCCTTATTTCTCAGTGCAATCCCCACGTGCATGTGTTTTTGGACACATTAAAATCATCTCTCGAATGCATGGATCATTTTAAAGTGGCCTTGTAACTTAGGTTTCTTCAGCCATGCAGGATCTCTGGTTTCATGCATGCATGCAAATTGAATTGCATGCATGGGATTCTTTATGCTTAGATGATCATTATACATGGACGTTCTAGCTTCAACAGTGGCTGGAGTTCGATCAAGGAGGCCCAGTAGTGTCTACATCGTATTAGTTCATGTTGGGTGGCCGAAGGATGAAGATGACGTGGTGAAGAAGATAGAATGGTCTCGGTTTAATCATGGACCGTGCGGGATTGATGGACATCCACGATTAAATGATAAGATGTTGCATTGATCGAATAGTTGAGTGAGATTCAGGATGAGATGAGAATCCAAGATTAGTTTTGGGTTTTTTAAATGTCTCCCCACATCAAAATAGAGACATGGTATCCTTGCAGTTTAATTATCAAGTCATTTCATCCTTTGAGAATAATTCTCCTCCTCCCCTCATGGTACCTCCCCATACCATTTTCACCCTACAGGCACACTTCTATACACCCTGTTGCACGGGTTGATCACTGTGGGTGCTCCAATGGGCTTATACATGGCCCGCGCTCCTATGCCTCTTGTGGGGCTGGCTTGAGTCTTACCTCAGGCATGGTTGACTCTTAGGTCCCGGATGTTCCTGTGGTCGAGGACCTCGGCTGGCCCTCTTGGTTGGCCTATAGTTTTTAATGTAATCCCTACATGGTGAAAAACCAATTCTACAAGTGTTCATGGCCACCTTCTTCCAAAAAATCTCATGAATGGGAAATGAAATTAGTAGATTCCATACTAAGCCCTTCCTCTTCTCTTATTCATCTTAAAACATCATCCTTCTTTTCTTTTGGGAATACTAAATCCAAGATCTTCAACGTTATTTTAATCCAATCGTGGATGATGCATGGATCATTTCTTCATTCCTCATCCATTAAAGCATAATGCATGTTCTTATTGTTGTGATGGATGTGTTCTACATTAACATATACCTTAAACTTTGAGGAACATCTCAAAAAATCATTGGATTTGACTAACAACCTTCATTCAATTAGAAGTCATTGGATGGATCTTCCACTTTCATCATGCAATGAAGTATTGCAGGGGTTTCTTCAGGATGGTGTAAACATGTATCACTTTGATAAAAGTATTTGGAACTTAGGACTAGATCAATCAATTATCTGAATTGTGTTATCTTAAAGAATTAATCAAGAGTATAATTAAATGCTTTGAATCAACAAAAATTCTCCAAGGCTTCACCAACTTCTTCACCAATACCTTTCATTCACATATTGACTTCTCATTGACATCAAATGAAACTCTTATACACTTCAAAAAATATATGGTGAAACATGAAACATAAATCCATTAGAGTTAGATCATTTTGAAGATAGATATGAAAATTAAAAATAAATCATAAAAAAAGATTTACTGAAAGCATTTTCTATTCATCAATGTAAAATTCATAGTTATAAATCTCTTTTAAAAAATAGTATCCTTTGTTTATATAAAATAAGTGAAAAGAAAACATTTAATAGGAATGGATTTGGATAAAAAACTATTTCTAACAAGAAATAAATTATAGAACGTCATTTAAAAGGGAAATACTTGTAGGAATGGTATTTAATAAAAACATTATATAACTCAAATAAAGGAGTTTGAGTTACCAGGTCCCTTACCTTTACCCTTGATTTCTATGTAAGTGATTTAACCTTCTATATCATAAAGATAAACATATTAATTACTTATTTTTGAATCATATTCCTATACATTTACATTTATAATCTTCATTAAGAACAATTATTTTAATTTATTATATTTTTATATTCACTTTTCAACATTGGGTGTTAACAATCTTGATTGTTTGGTACTAGGTTAAAAAAAGTTGTGTCAATATTCCTTCTTATAAAAGTTTAATAATTAAAACCCCATGAAAGAAACATGAACTTATGTTTTATAAATATATATAAATTTATAATTCCACCACATTCGACTTGTACTCTCATTTTGGGATGAAAAAATCAGTGTTGAACTAGTTTCAGGTTATTTACCAATATTGATGGATTTCCATAATACGATCATTATTTTTTTATTAATAAAGAACCATATACATGATATATATTAAATATATGTTCAATATATAACAATATTATATATACTAAAAACATCCCTGAAATTATTAGTAAAAAACAAAATGCATCGTTTTATGGAAGCGATAGTCTGCACGTACGCATGGATGATGATTTCATTTTTCAAAGGGAGGGTTAAAGAGGTTACATGTTTTATCATTTAATGAAATAAAATATGATATATATATATATATATATATATATATATATATTCATAAATATTTATTTAATTATCCTTTTGGACCATCTAGGTTAGTAAGTGAAGGAAAGAACATGTTTCTTCATGGTGGTAGTAGTCTGCATGTGCGCATGATTCACATTTTTGTTTTTCTTAATGGAAAAGGAAAAGGTGGTTAATGATTATAAAATTATTATAATAAAATACCATTACACTAACGATAATTATGTTATGATTTTAATATTTTTAAATTAAATTTGATGAAGAATAAGTTCACATAAATAAATAGTAATGAGAAAGGAGTGATTAGAAATCTATACATCACTTCTTGGTTTATCTCCTTTGAAAATGGGGGTTAATAATTTGAGGGATATTATTTAGATAATAATAAAACATATTTATGGTGTCTAGGAATATTTATGAGAGTTTTGGGATGATTTTCATCCAAAATAAGTTGGTTTTCAGTTGAGGGGAAGTGGGGAGTTGAGTGTTCCTTTTATAGGTGAAAATGGATTTCATTTTTGTAATTACTAAAAACTTACTAATAATGGGATGGAACTCTCAAGGAAAGTAGATACAAATTGGTATTGAGTGTATAGGAGAATAAATAAGTTCAATAAAGTTCTCAAACATACATTCCCATTAATTTTGTTTAACATGTTTTTGGTTTTTCTCTCTTGGTTATACCCTTTTTTCTCCTTTCGATTTTTACCAAGCTAACTAGTTTTTACAAAATGTTATTTTTACTTTATTATTTAAAATAAAATAGACATTATTAAATACATTATATATAATTATTCATAATTTGAAATAAGTTTTATTATATTAATTTTCTAACAAAGATAAAAATCAATTTTTGAAAAACTAATTGTACAGTGTATTAAAAACAATTTTTTTGAAAATATAACATATGTTCTAAAATGTTAATTATAGGATTGTAATTTAAAACAAATATTTTTAAAATTATAAATAAACTTATAAAATACATATTTGGTATCATAAAAAGTTTTCAATAATTTATAATTCCTAATTATATATTAATAATTTCAAAAAAGTCATGTAATTTGTAAAAATGATATTTTTCATTATTCACCTAAAATCAATTTTTTTAGAGAAAAAAAATAATATTAAGATAATATTTTTATGATAATTTTATAATTTAATTTAATTTTTTCATATTACCATTCTAAAATTTATAAATTTAACTTTAATATGAATCATAAAATGTTGTGAAAAATCAATTTTTTTACGAGAAATTATTCTTTGGTATGTTAAAAATTCTTCTAAAATTAGCACTAATAATAAATATATCAAACTTAGAAAATATAAATTTAAAAAAATAAATTTGAAGCATAAAAAAATATTTTATTAGGTTCTTATCCACACTTGTTGAAAAATTATTAAAAGGGACCTTCATTTCATAAGTTGGTTATAGTTGTTTTCACCCTGTTACTCAACAACTACCATACATTGGTCAATATATATTTTAATAAATAGAGGTGTAATAAATTGTGGTTTCTTTTGTTCAGATCAAGTTATAGAACATAATATTTATTTAAGGATGAAATTTTACAAAACCTCGGGTCGTTACATTACATGCAAAATGACCTATGGAATTTTAGTCTACGCCATTATACTCAATATGATTGGATTTGTCAATGACTTGGTAAGATATAAGGTTTACTATAAGGCTTTTTCATGTTAAGTATTATATTATATTATCATCAATGGTATTTTTCTAGAATATTAATGTATTCAAGAAGCTTTTACTCAATATTCTAAAAGTGTTTATGATAGATGAATTAGGCATGTTATGTTCTCTTATAGTGCCATATCAAAAGTAAAAGTTGGTAAATGTTCAAACCAAAAGAATAAAGGTTAGTTAGAGAGTCCCAAAATGTTTTTTAATGTATCTATTTAAGGTCATTGAAACCCATAGTTATCAATAAGGATATGTAATGATTCCAAATAATGGAATTGTGTCTAATACATGAAGGATTTTAAGAACCCAATGGAATGTCCATGTCTGATATCGGTGTTATAGAAATTAATTGCTCATATTTGAAGGGTATGTGATAAAAAATATATAATTTGAAAATGTTTTAAATATATAGTAGTTATTAATAAAAGAAATTATTGATTTATCTTGTATTTTTGTTTGAAATTATAAATCAAAAGGTTGCTAAATCATATAAATAAATGCAATGGGATGTATCAATATCTAATGGATCTAAGTAAAGGGTGTGTGTTATTATCTCATTTATCATATGTGATAAGGTAAGTTGATTATTAGTAAGGATTTTTTATGAACAAAATGATATAATGGATTCAATGCACATGCTTTATGATTCATCGGATTCTAAAACATGTTAGAGAAAAAAGCAAGTATAAATTTTTTTTATCTAGGATAAAAGTGTTCATCTAAATGTTTGTTAAAGTATAGGAAATTGAGGTTCTAACACAATTATTGGAATGTTTTAAAGAATAATATTTTCTTCAACGAAATAATCTAAACTGATAGGATTACATATATGATATAGATTCTTTAGTTTTATGAAACCTCCAACAGGATCTCTGATAGATCACTAAGAGATGGGATAAATAAGAAATATTACTTATTTTTATGTTTCTTTTGAAACAAAAAACACCACTCGTTAATATGATTGATGTTTATTATACATCACACTCCAACACAAGGAGTATAGTGATTGAAAAGTTTCACATATTAATGTGATAAGTCTAGACCTTGGTGTGTTTTGGATTACTCTAAGATAGAACTACCCACTAAAAACAATTTATAGGAACAAATGAGTAGGTATTATCTGTGAACTCACATTAAATTCCTCCCAAATATTATTTTTTTCATCCAAAACACAAGTGCATCCCACACTTTACAATGATAGAAAATGATAGTAACACTTAATATGTACTATAAAAGTAGGCTATTAACGTTATATTTAGTTGTATGAGTTCTTATTTATCTTATTCTATTTTTTACAATATCAAGACACCACATCAATTTTCATTCATATAAATTTATAAACCATAATTTTCTTCACAATCATCATGAGTGAGATCCTTCAAAATATATGGCAATAGAAACTTCTTTTATATGTCTCTCTTCTATAAACTTCATGTCCAACTGATCTATTATTCTTCAAGATATTCTCAATAATATTATGTATAGTTAATTTACTAGTTTCGACACACATTTATCTTCTTCATAATCATAAATTTTATTCATATAACCATGAAAATAATCATCCCTTTATATATCATTTTAATTTCGTATTTATTCCTATAATAAAATAGTTACAAATGTTTGAATTGAAATCCACAAATACTTGGATCTCCACTAAATTCCTATACAAACACCTTATCTCATAACTACATGAGAAAATATATCTAAATGTGTAAGAATTTTTTAGGGTTTCTCCTCATTTTAACCCAATCAATATACTATGTCTCATCACATCCTTTCCATGATATCTGTATATACTTAAATAATATATTAATTTATGCATGTACAATATAGTCATGATCGTGGCACATTATTTTCATCATAACATGATATGAAAATTATTTTTTCATCCTACCTAAATCATGTTAAATATTATCATGATATTTTTTTTATTTAAGAACGTCTTACCTAGCTTATCTCGATTATTTATTTGGAATTTTTAATTATAAAAATTTCAAAAAATTAGTCTTAAGAAACCATGAAATTTTCACCCACTATTGAAGTATTATGATACAAATTTAATGCATTTCATATAACTTTCCATTTCCATAATACTTTATAAGTTATACAAAATATAAAGTCATATACTTCCAAGTGTAATGTTATATGAAGTCCCCAAAGTCATACATTGCTTACTTCAGAACATTACATGGAACTTAAATGAACCTTAAACATATAGTTCATATAAACATTACATAGAGCTCGAATGACCATTATGAAGTCTTGGATAACCTTATATAGAGCTAAATGACCCCTACATTTATATATATGACCCTTATATAGGCATGGATGACCCTTATGAAAACTTCTGGTTACCCTTACATATAACTAAATGATTCTTATGTAGTTAGTGTAATATCAAGATTACCATTACACATGCTCCAAGTTACCTTTACCCAAATTCTATATTACCTTTACATAGTAGTGAAATTTCCAAATTACTTTTATAAAAAATCCAAAAAAAAATTTCTTATACACAACTACTATAACCTTTTCAAAATAAATTATAGACTTGTTCTAATACTCATATAACTTCTCATAACTCTATAAAAAACTTCTAAAAATCTAACAAGACTTTACCTCACATATTTCACTCCATTATATGCGAGTTTTAATATGATTTATATATTGAGAAAAAATAAACATAATAAACATATTCACTTTTATTTCTTTCCAACATCTCTCCCAAAAACTCCAAAAATATCCAAAACATATATTGGTCTCAATAAGGTTTTTTGTTAAATATTTAGATTTAGAGGAAATAAGTCTTATTTTATATAAGAAAGAGTTTTTATATCATACAAATATATTATAAAGAAAATATAGTTACCAAGATACTATTAGTAATATATTTTGACTTAGAGAATCTCATATTTAATAAATAAACAAATATATTTGTTGAGATATAATGTTAATGTCACCTTATCCTAAAAGAGTTTTGGATGTGTTAGTAAAGTGATAATTTTAAGAGTTACATTAGTTACCAAAATATTACATTGAATTTTTTTGATTTAAATGGTTCTAAGAATGATGATGATGTACATATAAATAGTTCTAAGTAGCCAAAATATTATTATCCTTATAACTTTTTATTCCCTAGAGTTAATGAATTTGAATATGATCTTGGAGTTAAACAGTAATAATATAATTCTAAAGTTACAAAATTATTCAAACCAAATTACTTCATAGATGTTACTTAGTAAAGAGTTCAATAGTAGGGTTTTATGAAATGATCACATCGATATGTGGTAGTAATTAGATATAGATGTAATTAGTATAAAAAACCCCTAAATTGTAGCAAACTTAAAGCTTATTTTCCCATCTATCATATATATTATATTAGATATAAAATTATTTATGGTTGTGCTAAGTATTATTAAAGGAGTTTAAGAGTATAAAATGTATCATTTTATACTAAAAGAAAATATACAATTTCTCATTATTTCATATTGGTTGTGTATATATATATATATTGATAAATGTATCGTAAAGTGGAATTATAATTGATCTCTCAATGTATGACTTGGAATTATCCCTAAAAATCATTATCATGGAGTATTATAGAATCTGAAACGTATTAAGGTTTTCGTGAGTGTGAATCCTGTATTGGGACAAAGAATATGCTCATGATGCACAAAATGGTTATTATTCACTCGGTGACCCTCATAATATACCTCATGGACTTCCATACACTGTGTATTTGGTATATTAGGGGTGCATGGTTCATATTTGGAGTCCCCACTACCTGAGGATAGTGAGATACCAAGTATGAGAACCTTTATATACATTTATCTTATGAACCTTAAGGCTTAGAGAATTAGAGATGGTTTGGAATGTTTTGGATCATTTAATTGGTTAGAGCTTGACCAATATCATATTTTTTCTATTGTATTTTGAGTAAGAAATCTAACACCTTTTTTGAGATAGAATTAGGAAATGTATGACCGTACCTAGATTCTATATATAATTTTCTTATCAATCCCATTGAGGGATATATGATGTTTTTATCAATAAATGTATATTACATGAGATGTGTTCATTGAACTAGTCATTCTATACTCAAAGAATCAATAATGTTTTAATTATATATATGGGGTTGGAATACTCCATGTCTTATGGACACCAAATGACTTGGATAATAGGATTATATGAAAATGAATTCTTTCATATGATACAATAGGAGGACATGTATATAGATATAGATGTATTTTTTAAAGATCACACAAGTTCCTTTTGTAGATTGAGTAAAATTAATTATTTTTTATAGGCCTCTCATTGCTTTTATTTATATATTCAGGGATTCATATTTTTTTTTAATGTTATAAATTCATATGGGTCACACTTTGTGTTTGACTAAATGGGGATTGATTTTAAATCAAATAGATGCTCTAAAAGTGTTTCTAAGATTATCCAAAAAAATTGGATGTGTATTCAAAAGGTATTGTATCTAATATGAAATAAAGTAAATTAAAAGATATATTTTTAAAAGTTTTTGGGAATATATCCAAAATTATTTTTGGATAAGATTTTACTATTTATTTTATATGATATAATATAAGGTGAAATGACACTAAGTCTATGATAATTTAGTAAAATTGGTAGATTTAAGGAGATATGACCTAAATCCTGATTTTTATATGATACATGTTAACTTATATCACAGGGTATGTTTTAAGGATATTTATGTGAAAATATCCAAAGGAATATTCAATGCATGGGTGTATTTTTTGTTATGATATTAATATATTTTATTAAATTACTTTCTAATATCATATGTTTTGAGGGGCGTATCATAATGCAAGTTATAGTGATAACATGCTACTTTCATGTGAGCTATCATTAAGTAAAGGGATATTTGAAAAGGTATTTATATGAAAAATTAATTTGATGGATTAGTTATAAAATATTGTAATCATATTCTATTTACACATGCATTATGTAATGTATGTATAAATACATGGGGCTTAGTGAATATATTCAAGGTTTATATAAACAGGTCATCAAAAAGGTGTTTGAGAATTATATTACTCCCCCTTTATCCTTAGCTTTCTCCCTCTATTTAAATTTTGAGATATTATCATATCTTGTAGGAATGAGAGATGCATCTATACTATATGGGTGATTCCTCTGTAGGTTCCGGGTGCAGCGGAAGCGCATTGGTGTGTTTGCCCAACATTAATTTTAACATTAAACAACGTTCAATCCGAGATCCGTCATGATATAAAACGCCAAATCATTAGAATAGAACGAAGAAAGAAAAGAAAAGAAGAGTCCCGGAACCCTTGGGGAGGATCATCATATGTTGATTATAATTAATTTAATTAATTCATAAGAATTACCTCATTGGAATTCTTTCTTCGTTGATGTGTCCAGTCACGATTCGGTGATCTTTCGTTGCATCGTAGAATCCAAGTGTAGGATTCTTCTAGCAGTGATCCACATGTGTGTCACGTATCTCCGGACGTCGCTGAAGGGATCTCCGGGTGCTAGCGCGGAAGAACCTTCGCTTGCGATGTCCGCCTTCGACGGCCTTGATCCGGTGGAGGATCTTGCTCTCGTAACTTGAGGGAATTATTGGTGTAAAGGGAATTCTCTCTTGGCTTGAGAGTATTTCCAAATCCATTGTTCACAAAAAAATCGCTCTCCAAAATGTTGGTGTTGCGAGGATATTTATAATCGGGTTTGAGGTTAATATAGTTATGACAATAAATAAACGCGTTACGCGTTTTATTTATTTCATTAACTCTTATTGAAAACCCCCATGTCAAATTATTAATTCCTTGACATGCGCCCATGCTGATTATAATAAATATCATTTAATAAAACAATATTAAATCCTCAAAATCCCAACTGGAAAAACTACATTGCGTGTAATAATTAATACACGGCATGTACTTGTTTTCCATAAAACTACATGGCGTGTATATTTAATATACATGGCGTGTACTTTTATTTTCCATTTTCTCCACCACATTTATTAGACCTTGAGTAATGACTATTTATTTCTTAAATAAATGTAACTGCATTACTTGCTAATAAATATATTATTTCGTCCACAATATATTCTCTCTAATAACTAGTGTCAAAATAAATGTGATCATACATCCTTAAATAATTATTAAACCACAGTCGGGAATAATATTTATTTAACTTGTCAAATTAATATTTAACTAAGATACATGGACACACTTAGTGTGTGACCCTCTAGGCCTCATTCTCAGTGGCATTAGGCTGAGCCTGCCTAAATTCCAAGGTTAGCGTCTAGAAACACGCCAAGGCACCCATAGAGAAAGAAGTCAATGCCGCAATGATGTGTCACCTCCTACGAACTCTTACCGTGTAATATAATCCCTTTGTCTCGATATCTCCAATCAAGCGGGTTGCATGCTAGTGCCATCAACCCAGGTGCTTGATTATTCTTTCTTTGACTTCCCAGAATTTAACTTGCTCATACCTTACCATGGCAATGGATTTATTTAGGCTATATCAATTCCATCAAAGGGCCTGAGATGTCTACTTCCATTATGGAACGGAAGGGACAAATCCTTTCTTGCATTATCTATTAATGCGGTATTACTCGTGACGCACCCAACGTATCCTACCTCACTGCGAACAGTGTGTTGTCACAGTTTTCATCAATACATCTAAGTGCGCGAGTTGTAATACCCATTAATAATAATCTTAAAGTCTAAGGACCAATACATATGTCTACAGATAGAAACATCTAATGACACTATGAAATGTGGATTTCCTACTGGCGGGTCTCGTTCTCCTAATATTCTCCTGGATATTACCAATGGAGCACACCATGAGAAGGTGCCTCAAAGTTTTATGAGTCCTCACCCCTAATGACCTGTATTATTTGTGTCCCTCAAATAATATCATCCAACCATAGAACATACATTCAAGAACAGTGTTATGACACTTCCGGGTTCTCATCATAGAAGGGATCTGCTATAACCCTTTAATTCAACAGTTGTCCGTAGGACATTATCACATGACATGTCATGCAGAAGAACAATCAAGATGTGATAAGGCTTTTATTTAATGAATAAAGTACAAAGTAGTTGGTTCTAGACCACCAACTCCAACAGACTCCCACTTGGACTAGAGCCAACTGCTAACAACATTTAACCCACTAGCTTTCACATGATATTCATGCTTCTGCTGAGATAGGGCTTTAGTCATGGGGTCCGCCACGTTATCTTCCGTGGACACTCTGATCACTGAAACTTCACCCGTTTGATAGAAATCCCTCAAGAGGTGATACATCCGGAGTATATTCTTTGTTTGTTGATGTGACCTTGGTTATTTTGCAAGAGCCACCGTTGTAGTATTATCACAATACAATGTAATGGGATCTTTACTGCTAGGCACCACATCAATATCCTGGACAAAGTTCTGAATCCAAATGGCTTCCTTGGCTGCATCAGAAGACGCTATATACTCGGACTCCGCTGTATAATCGGCGAAAACTGGCTGCTTTGAACTCTTCCAGCTCACAGCTCCTCCATTGAGATAGAAAACATATCCAGATTGCGACTTCAGATCATTCTGATCTGTTTGAAAACCAGCATCAGCATACCCTCTGATGACAAGCTCCTCGTCTCCTCCATACACCAGGAACATATCCTTAGTTCTTCTCAGATACTTAAGTATAGTCTTAACAACACTCCAATGTTGTTCTCCTGGATCTTCTTGATATCTTCCTACCATGCTTAGTGCATAGGAAACATCAACCCTAGTACATAACATGTCATACATGATGGATCCTATAGCCGAAGCGTATGGGATCTTGCTCATCCTATATTTCTCATGTTGTGTCTCGGGACACATTTTCTTAGAAATATGTAAGCCATGTGACACTGGAACCAATACCCTCTTGGATTTTTCCATACTAAATCTCTTTAGTATCTAGTCAATGTATGTACCCTGACTTAGTCCAAGCAGCCTCTTGGATCTGTCACGAATGATCTTGATCCCTAGAATGTAGGCTGCTTCTCCTAAGTCCTTTATGGAGAAACACTAGTTCAACTATTCCTTAACTGACTGTAAGGCTGGTACTACATTTCCAATAAGCAATATGTCATCAAAATATACCACTAAGATGACGACTGCATTCCCATTAAACCATTTATAAACACATGGCTCACATTCGTTCTTAATGAAACCAAATTCCTTTATGGCTTCATCAAATAAAATGTTCCATGACCTGGATGCTTGCTTCAATCCATAAATGGATTTCTGCAACTTGCAAACCTGTTTGGAATCACTTGGTGTCACAAACCCTTCTGGTTGTGTCATATAGACATCTTCCTGAAGGTTCCCGTTAAGGAATGCCGTTTTGACATTCATCTGCCAAATCTCGTAGTCATGGTAAGCTGCTATGGCAATTATGATTCTTATGGATTTAAACATGGAAACTGGTGAGAAGGTTTCATCATAGTCAATTCCTTGACGCTTTCTGAATCCTTTAGCCACTAGCCTTGCTTTATAGGTGCTAACTTGACCTTCCATGTCCAGCTTTCTTTTGAATACCCATTTGCATCCAACAGGCTTTGCATCAACTGGCTCATTGACCAGAACCCAAACTTGGTTCTGTTACATGGAATCCATCTCAGAATTCATAGCTTCTAGCCATCTTGAAGCTTCTGTGCTTTCTACTGCTTCCTTGTAGGATAGAGGTTCATCATTGTCCAATAATAATGATTCACCATCCTCGGTGACTAGGAAACCAAATCTCTCTGGTTCCCTTACCTCTCTTGAGCTCCTACGCAGTACCTGTGTTTCTGGAACCTCTTCCACGGGGACCTGTAGAACTTTTTCCTATACCAACTCCTGTGTATCTTGAGCATCAACTTTGTCAAATTCAATCTTTCTCCCACTATCCTTCTTGAGGATATGTTCCCTCTCAAAAAAGACGGCTTGTCTGGCGACAGTCACTTTCTTGTCTTGAGGGTTATATAGGTAATATACTTTTGTTTCCTTGGGATATCCTATAAAGATACACTTCGTGCCCCGGGGTGCTAGTTTGTTGCCTGAGAAGGCCTTAACAAATGCCTCGCATCCCCATACGTGTGTGTGCGAAAAAGTGGGTTTCCTTCCATTCCATAACTCGGATGGAATTTCATTTGCCGCCTTAGTTGGTACTCGGTTTAATGTGTATGCTGCAGTTTGTAATGCATATCCCCAAAAGGATAATGGAAGATCCGCATGACACATCATTGACCTCACCGTGTCCAACAAGGTGTGGTTCCTCCTTTCATTAACACTATTCCATTGTGGTGTATAAGGAGGAGTGAACAGAGATATAATCACAGACTGTCGTAGAAGATTGATGAACTCTTGGTTCAGATATTCTCCACCTCGATCCGATCGAAGCTTCTTTAACTTCTTACCAAGCTGATTCTATACTTCATTCTTGAATTCCTTAAATTTCTCTAAGGACTCTGACTTATACCTCATTAAGTAGACATAGCCAAATCTAATCAAATCATTAGTAAAAGTAATAAAGTAAGAATATCCTCCTCTAGCTTCTACTAGAAATGGTCCACACACATCCATGTGTACCAATCCTAGAAGCTCTGTGGCCCTTTCACCTTTTCCACCAAAAGGTGGCTTGGTCATTTTTCCTTGTAAACAAGCGTGACATCTATCAAGTGGTTTTAGCTCATTAGAGTCTAAATATCCATCTTGGCAGATCTTTTTCAAACGCTTCTCATTCACATGACCAAGGCGGTGATGCCATAACTGGGTGATGTATGAGTCATGTGAGTTTGTTTCGTTATCGATTGAAAACACTTGGTTTTAGTAATTAAATACATACAAACTATTATTTAAATGTGCCATACCATAACATACGTTGTTCTTATTAAAGAGACAACCCTTATTTCCAAATTTGAAAACAAATCCATCCATATCCAAACAAGATACAGAAATTATGTTCTTGGTAACACTAGGAACATAATAAAAGTAATGTAAAACCAAAATCATCTGAGTCGGAAATGAGAGGTGGTAGTCGCCAATAGCCAACACAGCCAGCCTTGCGTCATTGGCAGCTCAAAGATCCACCTCTCCTCTGGAGATCTTTCTAAATCTACTTGTTTCATGCATTTGAATACAGATGTGAGCCCCACAAGCTGTATCTAATACCCAATGTGTAGAAATAGAAAGATTGCACTCGATAACAAATGAAACTTTAGCGTCCCCATGCTTTTGGGTGCAGTTCCTCTTCTAGTGGCCCTGCTTACCACATGCAAAACACACTGCCTCTCGTTCCTTGACCTGCCTCTGGATCTTCCCCTTCTTAGAGGGACGGTTCTCGGGGACTTCAGACCGTTTATAAGTCTTTGGCCCCATTTCCTTATCCTTCCTTTTCTTGTTCACCATAAGGACCACGGGTTTGTCAGGCCCCATGTCCTTATCTACCTGGAGAATCAAGGTTAGAAGCTCCAATAGACTCTTCTCATTGCTGCTCATGTTATAGTTGACAATGAAGCTAGAGAAGGTCTTGGGCAGTGATGATGGGATGAGATATGTACGGAACTCATCTGGGAATTTAATCCCTAAGATGTGCAAGTGTTCAATGTAGCCAATAAGCTTGACTACATGAGGGCCAGCTGGTGCAGACTCTCCAAGCTTCGTGGTAAAAAAAGAATTGGAGAACGCATACCTCTCCTGTCTCGCCTTCTCTTGGTAGAGATATTTAAGGTGAGACATCATGCTATACGCATCCATGTTTTCATGTTGCTTCAAGAGCTCATTAGACATGGCCGATAGAATGAAACACTGGACATCTGTGGCATCATCCATGTGTTTCATGTAGAGAGATAATTCCTCATCACTAGCCTCTTTCCCAGGAACAACTGGAATAGGCTATTCCAGCACATATAATTTCCTTTCGTGGCGAAGGACGACGCGTAAACGCCTCTGCCACTCTTGGAAATTGGTGCTGGTGAGAAGGTTTTCTTTTTCAAGTATGGTGTGCAATGATATGTTTGAAGTCATTTTCTTGCCGTTTCTACAAATTAATATGAGCAAAGTTTTAGTACTTTATTACAAAAATTGAGACAAATAAATAAATTAATACTTATTAGTCTCCCACTATTTTATCAAAATCTAATAGCCCTCACCATTGACTGCGGAATATTCTATTGTGTGAATATTCTAGTGGAAAGGATCCATATTTCCCTTCACATTACCCCAACTAGGGTTGGTCAAGAAACTTTAAGGGTTTTAGGTAGGCATTCCAAATGACAACTGCATTAACTCTCAGCTCCTTGATCCGCTGAGTGGACTCCCCAATCCTGAAATCCTTTTTGGATTTCCTCAACCTTTGCCTCTTGGTCACTCCAAGTCCTGCTGTGGTAGTCAACCCTTGATGCGAACCAGGTCAAGTCAACCCAAAACCTTGAATTATAATTCCCTGATAATTGAAAGCACCCCAACTAGGGTTGGTCAAGAACTTTGAACTATGGTTCGATTCTAACCAAGATTATGGAAGGCTATGCTGACTTAATATTTATTTTGAGGGATTTTATCCTTATACATAAATTTCCATTTTATTATCTTTTTTTAAATGCTTGTTAATATTAAGTGGGATATACTTAAGTGATGAACCATGTCTAAGATAATATTTATGTATAAGCCAGTTTTATTTTAGTTCCATATTGCATGCTCGTTTAATTCATTAATTGTGTGATCGTGACAATACACCCACAATAAATAAACCATGCAACTGACAGAAATAAAATAAATGGTATGATCATGAGCTTTTCTATTGGTTAGTTTATCTAGTGGTTGATAAACTAACCCAAGACCTAGGGGAGAAACACCTTGAACCTTTCGGGTTTGTGTTTACAGCTTTCCACCTATCCACCTTTGTATCTCCTTGGATTGGTTTCACCTTGGCTCTTGACTTGAGCCGCCTCCACTAGCTTGGGAGCTCCATCCATTTCATATGCATTTATCTCACACGCAGGTGAGGGGTAAAAGGGGTTTTTACATAAAAGAATCCTTGGGCGCGCAGGCCCTACATATTAATGAGGAGATGGCTCACAGGCCAACAAATTTAATTTAAATAAATTAATTAAAAGAAACCATTCACATACAAAGGTCTTGGTCTAGATCACGATCATCCATACATGCAATGATATTTACGCATAAATAAAACTAGCATTCAATTATTTAATCGTTCTTGTTTAAGATAAATCACGCTCGAATAAATTAATTATCTTTAATTAATCAATCCTATTATCTTAAATCCCTTTTCTGAATTTCCTTGAGATTCTCATACATCATAATTTTAAACAAATAAATTCATTTAAAATTATCCTTATACGTAACTTGTACCTTGGAGGCAACCCGGTGAATTCCCATTTATTACGCAGATGTTAAATTAAACACATATATATAAAACACTTATCATGTGTTGTGCCTTAGCTTTATGCCTGCACCATGGTACACGTCTCAAGGGTTTGTATAATATAATAATAAATTTTAATAAATATGCATAATTTGGGCGAGTACATGGCGTGTAGTTCCGACTACACGGCATGTACTTTTCTTCACCGTCCATCCGAAGTACACGCCTGGGGACAGGGCGTGTTAATGTACATCATAAATTTTTGGAGTACACGGCGTGTACAATGGAACACATGTTGTGTAGTTTCCGCGTTACACGGTTTCCAGCCAGGCAGGCCGTGTACGGAGTACATGACCCAACCCTAACCCGAAGGGACTACACACCGTGTTCATTGGACCACACGGCGTGTATTCCAGAAACCGTGTGCCGCCCGTTTCTGGTCAACACACGGTGTCTTAAATTCTTATAAATAATCCAATACACGGCCTGATTTGGCGGATCAGTCAATGCATTGAACCTAGACTACACGGCGTGTACTTCCGAATACACGCCGTGTATTCTGGTGTTATATGGCCAGAAACTTTTGGCTCCTCCGGATGAGTTCCTCTATTTTATTTTAATCAAAATTAAAAGAAAAAATCGTTTCTGTGAGGTGAACGAGAAACGAGGGAGGAGGAATAGATCTTGATATTCAGATTTCCAGAACGATTAAACTTGAATTGAAATAACCAAATTATTAAATGCGTAAATTACCAACGAAAAACTAAATAATTATAATCAACAATATGACCCCTCTAATACCACTTATAGGTTCCGAGCGCAACGGAAGCGCATTGGTGTGTTTTCCCAACTTTAATTTTAATGTTAAAAAACATTCAATCCGAGATCCGTCACAATATAAAATGCCGAATCTTTGGAATAGAACGATGAATGAAAAGAAAAGAAGAGTATCAGAACCCTTGAGGAGGATCATCATATGTTGATTATAATTAATTTAATTAATGCATAAGAATTACCTCGTTGGAATTATTTCTTCGTTGATGTGTCCGGTCACGATTCGCTGATCCGTCGTTGCGTTGTAGAATCCAAGTGTAGGATTCCTTTAGCGGTGATCCACACGTGTTTCACATATCTCCAGATGTAGCTGTAGGGATCTCCGAGTGCTAGCGTGGAAGAACCTTCACTTGCGATGTCCGCCTTCGACCGCCTTGATCCAGTGGAGGATCTTGCTCTCGTAACATGAGGGCGTTCTTGGTGGAAAGGGAATTCTCTCTTGGCTTGAGAGTATTTCCAAATCCACTGTGCACAACAAAAATCACTCTCCAAAATTTTGGGGTTGTGAGGATATTTATAATCGGGTTTGAGGTTAATAGAGTTATGACAATAAATAAATGCGTTACGCATTTTATTTATTTCATTAAATCTTATTGAAAACCCCCATGTCAAATTATTAATTCCTCGACATGCGCCCATGCTGATTATAATAAATATAATTTAATAAAACAATATTAAATCCTCAAAATCCCAACTGGAAATACTACACGGCATGTAATAATTAATACACGGCGTGTACTTGTTTTCCATAAAACTACACGGTGTGTATATTTAATATACACAACGTGTACTTTTATTTTCCATTTTTCTCCACCACATTTATTAGACCTTGAGTAATGACTATTTATTTCTTAAATAAATGTAACTACATTACTCGCTAATAAATATATTATTTCGTCCACAATATATTCTCTCGAATAACTAGTGTCAAAATAAATGCGATCAGACATCCTTAAATAATTATTAAACCACAGTCGGGAATTTAACTTGTTAAATTAATATTTAACTGAGATACATGGACACACTTAGTGTGTGACCCTCTAGGCCTCTTTCTCAGGGGAATTAGGCTGAGCCTGCCAAAAGTCCAAGGTTAGCGTCTAGCAACACGCCAAGGCACCCATAGAGACAGAAGTTAATGCCGCAATGATGTGTCACCTCCTACGAACGCTTACTGTGTAATATAATCCCTTTGTGTCGATATCTCCAATCAAGCAGGTTTCATGCTAGTGCCATCAACCCATGTGCTTGATTATTCTTTCTTTGACTTCTTGGAATTGAACTTACTCATACCTTACCATGGCCATGGATTTATTTAGGCTATATCAATTCCATTAAAGGGCATGAGATATCTACTTCTGTTATGGAATGGAAGGGACAAATCCTTTCTCACATTATCTATTAATGCGGTATTACTCGTGACGCACCCAACATATCCTACCTCGCTGCAAATAGTGTGTTGTCACAGTTTTCGTCAATACATCTAAGTGCGCGAGTTGTAATACCCATTAATAATAATATTAAAGTCTAAGGACGAATACACACGTCCGCAGATAGGAACATCCAATGACACTATGAAATGTGGATTTCCTACTGGTGAGTCTCGTTCTCATAATATCTTACTGGATATTACCAAGGGCGCACCCCATGAGAAGGTGCCTCAAAGTTTTATGAGTCCTCACCCCTAATAACCTGCATTATTTGTGTCCCTCAAATAATATCATCCGGCCATAGAACATACATTCAAGAACAGTGTTGTGGAACTTCCGGGTTCTCATCATAGCAGGGATCCTCTACGACCCTTTAATGAAACAGTTATTTTTAGGACATTATCACATGACATGTCATGCAGAAGAACAATCAAGATGTGATAAGGCTTTTATTTAATGAATAAAGTACAAAGTAGTTGGTTCTGGACCACCAAGTCCAACATCCTCAAACCAGTAGACACCATGGAGGAAGGATTTCATTCAGAAACATCTTGTGATATATATCAAGAACATGTGTTGAATATGGTTGTTACATCTCATCAGATAATGTTACATTGATAGTATTAATAATTTTACTTAAAGTGTGATTTCAGGTTTTCATTCTTGGTTGTTCTTGGTTTTGGGTTTCGAATCCACTTCAACTAACTTCATTAATTTTTAATATATCATACGAAACCCAATAATATGCATGCTTGTTTCGTCAAGAAATGAGGTGGAATGGGTTAATGTCCTGATGTTTGGATTATTTGTAGTGGGATAAATGCCTTACTCAATCATCCACGTCTAGTTTCCGATTTATTAATCTTCCCGAGAAACTCCCAATTGTTTATGCATCCATAAATAGGTACATACCTACTTTCCAAATTCATGTGGTCCTTTTTGATTTCACACCCAATGATGCAAAGGAACTCACATTGGTTGAGAGTATGGGAGGTTGGTACCATCGCACCCATTTGGGGGGAATTGTTTCCTACTAAAGGAATCTCTTATAGATTTAAGATATGTTTGTGAAATCTTTCCCAGACCTCAAAAAAAGACAGTTTACCCCTATTTCAATGACTTTATTATGAACATGTATTGATAGGAACAATTTTTTGTGTATGTTATAGGTTCTATATCACTCTATTATTTAATTATGATTCTTTATTTTATGAGAATATTTGAGATATCTGGAGTATATTATCATCCAAGAATGTTATTGGTGTCTTGGATATGGGATTTGAGCTCTACAGAGAATCATACATATCCTGTGAAAATAGGAATTAAAACCTATGTAGTTCGTTTGACGTAGTTTAAGTTCATGTGACTGGAACCATCCATGTAGTTTAACGACTTATTGTAAGGATGTATGTATCATGTTTGGACCTTGGTGAGGAATTGTATTTATCCCATTTTAGATAGAAATTAGAGTCTATGTGGTTCTTATAATGGGCATATATGTCAATAAATATACGACAATAGAATCCCTAATAAGGACTTATACATATAAGGTTTCCCTAGATTTTCTAATTAGGAATGTGTCTATTTGAGTGAGGATGATATGTAATCAGACTTACATCCCAAAGAAGGTCACTCCCTAGGGGATTCTCATCATGTTTTTGGTATAATAATTTCTAATCTACATGCCTACATGAGTCATGTTCGGTGAGAGAAACAAGATATGGTAGAATATTGGACACTGTGTATGAGAGAATGTTTGAATGGGGGCTTACACATTAACATTTTCCATTTATATGTATGATTTCTCATCTCATGGAAGATGTTTTATAGAGCTCATTCCTTAGGAAGAAATCCTACAAATCTTGTTTTATAACAGGAATCAAAGTCATCATAGTTCATTTGTATTCTCAGTCTTATGATGGATGAGGTATAATGATCAACCCATGGAAATGATTGGGTCCCAATGGCTGAAATGTTAGAGATGTGAGGATAATTACACTGAAGTGTATTCCTATTGGTGTTCGAGCCTTATTACAACATCCTATGTATCCTATTTGGACAGGAATCAAATTTTCTGTAGTTCATTAGTCAAGGCTTATACACTAAAGTTTCCCTTATTGACCCATCATGCTTGTATGAAGGACATAAATTGCGCTTCCTCTCAACATGCCTTATTTGTCTTCTTGACATGTCAGGGAATGTCTTTCTAATATATCAAAAGGAAATCGTATGATCCAGTTGACTTATCTAAGGGAAATTGCATAATCTGGATGGTGTGTCCAAAGTTTTTGAATGATCAAGGCATACTTGTTTGGAGGACATCAAAAGACCTAGTCCACTTGTCTTAGAAGCCATTGCATAACCTCGGTTGGATTTTCTAGAATCCATCACCTAACCTCAGCTATAATTTCTAGAATATATCACATGAACTCGGTTTTCTTGTCTATAATTCGTTGCACGACCTTAGCTAGATTTTCTAGAAACAACCGCATAACATTGTATATATTTTTTAGAATCTATCGCATGAACTTGGATGAAATTTCTAAAATTCATCGCATGACCTCGACTAGATTTTCCAGATAGAATCACATGACCTCGATTGGCTTGTCTAGAATCCAGGTCTTGATCTTGGATTGATTTTCTAGAGGGTGTCGCATGTTCCAGTTGAGTTTCCCTGGTGTCACTGTGAATTTTGGATGACACACTTGCATGGAATCATGAGAGTCAATGTGACATGTCTAGAGGGTGCTTCATGTCCTGGATAACTTGTTTGGGTGTCATAGTGAGAGCCAACTGTCATGTATGTGGGACGTCACAAGAGCCAGCTAACATGCCATGGTGTTGTCGTGATACTCATTTAACATGTACCGATGCCTCCATATGATCTAGGTGACATTTCGAGGGGTATTGTGAGGCTTGTATGGCTAGCTTTGATGGTTTCATGAGACTTGGGTGGAATGCCCTTAGGGCGCCATGTGGCTTGCTTTGACATGTCCAATGGACTTTGCATGATCCAAATATTATTCCAAAGTAGTGTCGCAAGATATGGTGACATGTACCAATGTTGTTTCATGACTCAGATGGTTCATACAAAGCACATGAGGATCAGCATATATGTTCTTTACATAATTCTATGATATTTTAGTATTTATTATAGTCTTTATATTGAGAATTACTTAGATTTGTTCAGTGTTAATTTTTTTTAAGTCCCACATGATTTATCAGACATGTAGGATGTTATTCGTGTGCTCCTAAAACAGTCCTTTTCATGATCTATGAGTGATCATGTGAATCTCCTATGCATGTTTCATGATCACTCTAACTGTTCTTCGATATATTACATAATAGAAAACTTCTTAGTCATGATATCAGTCACTCATAGAAATCCACTATGATGATGATGCAAGGTTCCACGGATTTTTTGTCTGTGAAAGACCCCCATTTTTCATGTTGGGTGGGGGATTTACTAGCCTCTCCACCTTTGTTATTCACCACTTTTCATAGTGCGTATCTTTCAAATCAGTAATGGTCTTGCGAGCATGAACAACTGTTGTTCAAGAAAATCACTCTCCCCATCAATGATACATCACAAGACCTATAAAATATCTTGGAGAGATGCCTGAGTGTTACATAGACAATCCCATATATTTCTCTTATGGATCTAAAGGTGGAGTGTGAGACTACCTAAACATGTCTAAAAAATTTTGTGTGGCTGAGGTGACATGCCAGTGGGCTCTTGCAAGACCAGGTGGACATGTCATTCGGGATTTTGCGGTGTCTCGCGGGCTACATGGGTGTGTTTCATGAGTTTTAAGACCTCAAGAGGCTCCCACCTTTCCCACTTTTTATTAATTTTATTATTTTACAAAGGTTGGGGATATAATGATATTGTATGAATGTTGTCGAGGAAAATAATTCTCTCCATCGATAATACGTCGCGTGACCAACAAAGGGTCTTGTGGTGATGCACGAGCACTTCATAGAAAAACCCTTATGTTTGTATATTGGACCCAAAGGGGGGGTACAAGGCTACCTATACATGTATAAATCATTTCTTGTGATAAGGGTGACATGTCAGCGGGCTCTTGTATGACCAAGTGGACATGTTACTAGGGCTTCTGTAGTGTCTCGCAGGATGCATGGTTGCATCGTTTGAGTTTTACGACTATAAGAGGATCCCACCTTTCTACATTTTTTATTTCCATTTATTATTTTAAAATGGTTGGGGATATCGTGGTATTATATGAATTTTTCCAAGGAAAATCATTATCCACATTGGTGATGTGTCACATGACCAATAAAGGCTCTAGTGGTGATGTGCGAGAACTTCATAGACAAACCCTCCTTTTTGTCTTTATAGAGCCAAATGGGAAGCACGATACTTTCTGGACATGTCCAAATCCATTCATGTGATGAGGGTGGCATGCCAATGGGCTCTTGTGCGGCCATGAAGACATGTCACCAGGACTTTCAAAATGTCTCACATGCTGCATGGATGTGTCGCATGAGTTTTATGACCGTAACAGGCTCCTGCCTTCCTCCCTTTTTATTCCCTTTTTTTTACAAAGTTTAGGTATCTCACGGGTTTGTATGAATTTATTCAAGTACAATCATTCTACCCATTGGGGATACATTTTTTAACCAACAAAGGGTCTTGTGGTGTTGTGTGAGCACTTCATGGACAAATCCTTTTGTTGTTTTTATGGAGCCAAGGGGAGGCATGAGACTTCATGGACACACCCAATGCCTTTCACGTGAAAGGGGGTGACATGCTAGCGGGCTCTTATATGATGAGGTGGATATGTCACCAGGGCTTCAGTGGTATATTTTGGGCTACATGGCTGTGTCGCATGAGTTTTAAGACCATAAGAGGCTCCTGACTTAGGGATATTTTTACCCTTTATTTTACAATGGGGTTTTCAGCCTTTACCCACTAATTATTCATGAGGGAACCACAGGATCAATATGGTATCTTAGTATGGCATGTGTGCCTTATCATGTTCAATTGACCTTCTTGACTATAGTGCATTGCATGATCAGTGATGGTTCTCGCTATGACATGTTGACATTTTTGGGGATATTTTCTCTTCTTTCCTTTGATGTTTCATGTGTTCATTGATAGATCTTTTAATGGAATGTGGTAATTTTTCAGGATATTCACCTTTATCTCCATTGATGTGTTGTATGTTCATTGATAGATCTCATGATGGAATGATGAAATTGTCCAGGATAGATACTTTTCTCACCTTTATTGTGTCATGTATTCAATGATGGATCTCACAAAAGTATGTGTACATTGTCAGGGACAGTCACTTTGATCGTCTTTGATGTGTCACATATTCAATGATGGATCTCACAAAAGGCATGATAACATTTTTAGGGATATTTTCTTTGGTCACCTTTTATGTGTCACGTATTCAATGATATATCTCACAATGAAATGAACAAATTTTTAGGGACAGTCTCTTTACTGGCCTTTCATGTGTCGTGTATTCATGGTTGTATGATTCTAGAGCACAACTAAGGGTATTCTCATGTTAAGACCATATTCCAAAGGGCACATGGCTAGTATTAGAAGTTGTCCCATAAATGTCACATATCCCAATACCATGACACATGTATGTGGAATATTAATCCTATTCACATGATGTTATTAAGAGTGAAATGGATATTCTCATGCACACATGAATATTACATGTGTGTGGTATATAATTTCATTGGGTTGGAATGGTGCATTGAGTCTTGAATGTTATTCTTGATCAAATTTAATAATACATAAAATAAATTCTTTATGAATTGATCATATCCATATGTCGAGTTGGTTTCCTCAATTATTCACATAACTGAGTGTGCAATAATTTAATCTTCCTCTGGGTGGAGTATGGACCGTGATATGTACTTGGTTCCATGCTAGGTTGAAGTGACCCCAAATATTACTTATCAATCACATGATATGCCTGATATGTGTTCTCTAATGGAAAACTATGTCATGTGCAATTATGAGCATCAATTAATCCCTCCCCCCACTTATAATTAGATTCACTCACCACAAAATAATCTGATTCTAGGGTAAGTTTAGGTAACTTTTCTACATATTCAAACATCTGGAGGGCTTTCATATTGAGATTTTTGAGAGGATCTATCTTGAGTATGTCACTGAGGAATTTTAAGTGCTATCCATAGGATACTTCTAAACATGAGTGCTTGGGTAAATCTATGATAGTAAATTTATTTGTCTTGGGGCATGGATACCCTGGAATTAAAATATGTATGGATTCTAGGATGGAATAGTGATTTGGTGAAAATGAACCTATAGCTGGATCTGAAGTAAGGTACGTGTACATATCCCAAGAGAATGGGAATCAATCCATTCGTAGTTTTAAAATATACCACTATGCAGATCAAACTCATGGATAAGGAAAATAGGTTCATAGATAAATAACTCTATAATGAATGTCCTTACATAGATCTAGCTCATTAATAGGAAGGGAAATGTCGTTGTATTTTGTGATGAAATATTAGGTATAGATATATGATCCGGTGGAGATTTCACTCATTCATGATACTCGTCCTTTGTGTGTAACACCAAATTGGTCCAATCACCTGGGTTTGAGTGCTTAACTTACAGTAGGTTTTTCCTGAGAAATGTTCAGGAATTCCTACCTACATGAAATTATTCATTGATGCACCTAATCCAGTTGACTTAAGATCATATGATTTACAAGGATAATTTTTTGCATGGTATTCATCATGGGGAAATAATTCTCTAACTTCTACCTAATTAAGGGGACTTAGAGAGCATAGCTTGATTTTTACTAAGCCTATAGGTTGGGCTCCACAAGATTTGTATCACATTATTTATTTGTTTCCTAACTATTTCCTAATATTCATATGTAGGAAGACTTAGTGGGATTGGACTTTTATTTTTCTCAAGAAACAATACTATGGGTTTTAACCAAATAGTATTTGTACCTCTTCCATTTTATAGATGCTCATTATTTCTTGGACTACAAAAACTACATTTCTGATAAGTAAAGACCTGACTTTTTCTCAAGATTTCATTATCTGGTTTTCAACCTTGAAATAATTATATTTCTTCCAATTGGTTATTTTAAGTTATTGTAAGCTAGACCATTACTATTCATTACTTTAGAATATTTTATCTCAGACCTTCATTGTACTGTATTTTAGGGTCTTCAAGCTCAAATCTTTTACTTGTTGTAGTTTAAGGTCTTCTAGCTTGGACCTCTATTGTGCTGTATTTTAGGGTCTTATAGCATGGAACTTTGATGTGTTTTAGTTAAAGTTATTCTATATTGGAACTTTTATATGCTATTTTTATGGTCTTCTAGCTTATACCTTGGATGTGTTGTAGCTTAAAGTCTTATATCTTGGATCATGAGGTGATATTCATTTTAAATTCTTGCTTCCAGGACTTGATTGATGAATATGGAATGGGGGAAAAATGCCAAGGATGACCCAAATCACCCTAAGGTTTTGGGTTCCATTGTGGTGTTTCTAGGGATCATGAGGGTTATAGTTCTTTTCATGGAAGGAGGAGACACCTCTAGTTGGTTGGTCAAATCCCTTATGCATTGCCAGCATGGACAAACAAAGGGGGCTCCACTCTTTTCCAAGGGTCATATAATATTTATGGGGGTAATATGGTTGAGGTAAAATTACTATGGAAGATAGGACCACCTGGATAGTTGGAATATGGGTGACATAAATCGTAACCCAAAAGTTTGAGTTCATGGATATGGGATGGGGAAGGCATGCCAAGGATGGAATGTAACACCCAAAGGTGCAAGTTCCACCACAGTGTCATTTGGGCTAATGATGATTGGATTTTATTTCTTTTAAGGGGGATATTCCTCTAATTAGTAGTTCAAATCCCTTATTCATGAATCCATGGGGATTACATATATAGAAAAGTGGAGTTAATCCCCACTCTTTTTTGAGGGCTATAAAAGATTTTCAAATACTCAAGTGTCTGACCAATGAAGTTGGGTGTGTAAGAAAAGCAATCCAAAAGAGGATCTAGAACCCTAGGGTAATTTATATTCTAATGTGAAGTTTGATACCAACATCCTATTGATTCAAATCATGAGGTATGGGCCATTGAAGGTTCATGAATGGATTGTTGCATTCTTTTTTTGATAAATCCTAAAAAACCTGGCAACATAACATCGGGGATGTTGAATCCAATTGAATATTCTGGTTAAGGGAATTGTAAATCTTGATCCAAAGTGATCAGTTCATGATGAAGGTATGGGAAAATCATTCCTAGAATGACCCAAAACACCCTTAGGTGTTGGGTTCTATGACAGTGACACTTGGATCAAAAGAATTAGGACTTTTATGTTGGTCTAATATCTCTCTAGTTAGTGGTGGGTATAATCCCTTTTGCATCAATATCATGTTCTAACTGAGATATGTCTTTTCCCTTCCAAGGGCCTTGAAAGGTTTCTGATGACCCAAGGTTATCAAATCATAAAGTATGATTTATGTAAAATGTAATATTCCAGAAAGTTTCAAGTACCCTAAGATTTGTATCACCACCTAATGAACACATTATCATGATAAATATATGTGAAAAAATATTACTCTAACTTTTTCCGAGACCAGGGGTCCAACGAGCATAGCATGGATTTTACTAGGGACATAAAGTAGACCCTATGATATTTATACCTTATTTATTTACACCCTAATTTTTCCAAAACTATAGAGATGAATATTTTAGAGAGAAAAGACTTTACTTGTGATCTGACCTCCATTTGTGGGTTCTTAACCTAATAACTTTTGTGTCTCTTTCACTAACAATTTACGGTCTTACGATTTGGACCATTATAGGCTAAATTTTAAGGTTGTAAAGATTTGACTAAATTTCATGTAGTTTATGGTCATAAAACACATGGACCTAATATGGGGGTGTTACATAAGAGACTAATTAGGATACCCAGGGTCAGGATCACTCTGACGTCATTTTGGGTGAGATATTAAAATTTTGTAAATCACAGACCAAGGTTATTGGGTCATGAGTAATGATATGGGAAAATCATGTTGTGGATGACCCAAAACACCCTAAGGTGATGATTTCCATCACAGTGACATCAGGATCACAAGAATCAGAAACCCCTTTATACTGAGCTAATATGTCTCAAGATAGTGAGTATAATCCCTTCTACATCAATATCATGGTTGAACTGGGAGATCTCTATTCCTTTATAAGGGCCATGAAAGTTTTTGAGAAACCCATAGTTCTCAAGAAATAAAGTATGGTGTATGGATTGAGGTTCTTTAAAATATGGTGAAATCACCATGTACTCTGGTTAACCAAGGTGAGGCTTCTACATTCAATTGATATGGGATGATAATGGGTGATGTCCTGCATAGTTTAGCATCATATAGTGGGGATTTAATTTCTTATGTGCAGTTTAACGTCATTTGGTAAGTACATTTTCATTGCAATTTAACATCATGCGATAAGGATATATTTTTTGTGTAGTTTTAATGTCATGTGACGAGGATGTTTTCATTGTAATTTAACTTCATGTTGTAAGAATGTACTTGTTGTGTGGTTTTAATGACATGTGACCAGGATGTTTTCCTTATAGTTTAACATCATGTGTTAAGGACATGGGAACCAATGTGAAAATTTTGTGCAATATATATTACATGCACAAATAGTACATACATAGATCTAACTCATACATAGGAAAAATATAGTCTTTTATAGATCAACCCCTATGAATTTGGGATGAATTTTTTATCATTTTTTATAGCTGGGCCCTGGATTGGGGATCCAGCTTTCACTACATATCCTGTGATGGTAGGAATCAAGCCACGTGTATTACTTTAATGATAAACTCTCTACACAAATCTGAACCATACATAGTGGTGGGAGTTGTTTCCATTTATTATTGTAGTTGGGTCCAAGATTGGATATTTGGGCATCACTATGTATCCAATGATGATAGGAATCAAGCCAAGTATAGTTCTTGGGGAACCATACAGTTTTACATCATGCAGAAAGGACATAGGATTCCCGATGTGAAAAGGGATATTGTAGTTAGACCAAAAGATGGAAATTTGGGAATCACTATGTATCCAATAATAATAAGAATCAAGACACACATAGTTATTGAGAAATTATCTTTCCATGAAATGTTGTCCTATACATAGGGAGGGGGAGTTTTTATGATTATTTTTTTGTGAATGAACCTAGGATTTTAAATTCAGGTGTCGCTACGTATCCTATGATGTCATGAATCAATCACATATAGTTCTTGAGGAACTGTTTAGTTTAATGTCATGTGAAAAGGAAGTAGGCATCATGATGTGAAAATGGGTATTACGGTTGTACCTAAGGACGAAAATTTGGGCATCCTATTATATCCAACAATAGTAGGAATCAATTCACACATTATTATTTAATAGGGGTGTGCCAGTGTACCAATCACCAACAATAGTGGTCCTCTAGGTCAAGGTCCATGGGAATGTGTAGTTTTATGTTGTGAAAAGGACATCAATCAGGCAGTTTAACATCATGGGGTGAGGACTCATGGTATTCCTTTTAATTTCATGCAATGAGGACCAAGATAATCCTGTTTTGGATTTCATGAATTGATTATATAGGCAATCCCCTACTGAAATTCCTAAGATCATGTGAGCTATGATAGGTGTGAGAAACAAGGATTCAATCTACAATGTAGAGATAATTGAGGATATGATAGGGGAATTTTCTATCATGTGGTTCTAGGACCAAGATATAGGATCGAGGCATCCCTATGTATCTCATCGAAATGAGAATAAATCTATACATAGTTCTAGAAAACCCATGCAGTTTAATGTCATGCAAAAAGGACATCAACCGTATAGTTTAACGTCTTTTAGGAAGGACATAGGTCACCCAACGTGAATTAGGATGAGCCATTGGGGGATCCATGTAGTTTAATTTCATGTAGTGAGGATGTCCTCCATGTATTTTAATGTCATGTGGTAATCATGATGATCACTTGATGTGAAAGAGAAGGAATATTGTAGTTTGACTCAATACTAGAGGTTTGGGAATCACTACGTATCCTGTGGTGGAAGGAATAAATCAACACATAGTTATTAGAAGAATATATTCCTTATGTGGAGATTACTCTCACATGGTAATGGGGACATTTCATCCTTCCTTCGCATTTATCTAGCTTCTGTGCGGTGAGCCATTAGTCAAATGGTGCTTCCCATGTAGTTTAATTTCACATGGTGAGGACTTTCTCTGTACAATTTAGTTGAATGTGGTTATGAGATGATATGTTGTTTCTTTTAACATCTTTCTTCCAGGATGATCTCTATACAGTTTAAACATCATGTGGTTAGGACTTTCTCTATAAAGTTTAATGTCATGCGGTTAGGAAGAACTTTTATTGTTCAATGTCAAGTGGTTAAGACAAACTCCATGAAGTTTAACATCATTTGGTTAAGAATAAATCCATAAAATTTAATTTCATACAACTTGACATCATTTGGTTAAGATGAAATCCATACACTTTAACTTCATGTGGTTATGATGAACTATGGTACTCCCTTTTCAAAAGGTTTGGGATCTCATGATTGGAAGTAGTAATGGATTTAGGCATGTTTGTGAGGCTTCTTCCAGCTAACACTCTCCTTATATCCATTTTAGTCACTTCATCGTATGATCTATATGTCTTTACCTAGTCAGACTATAGAGTTTGCCTCTATGGGTTTCCTTCTGACCATAGATAACTTCTTTTGATGGTTGATTAGGGAACCATATATGATTAACCTCGGTACTGTGGGCATATTTCTATATGAAGGTGACTAATATTTTTGATCACCTCTCTTTTCAAAGGTGTCTAATATATTTTATCACCTCTCTATAAAAAAGTGTCAAGATGAGGGGGGGATTTCATTGTCCATTAGAGATATCACCATGTGAAGGCTGCCACATAGAATTTCGGGAGTAGAGTCTACACGATCCATCTCTACACTACCATGAGGAGGACTATTGTGGTAATTAATGCCTTTTACTTTGGTTGAAAAGTAGAAGGGTCTTTGGGGTCTTGAGAGTGATTATTTAACAACCTCAAGGACATTTGTCATTGAACAGGTTAGGGGTATGAGATTTACTTTGCATCATGGATGAAATATGTTATCCTTCCTTTTGGGGTTGAGCAGGGATATAAGACTACTCTATAACGGTTCCTGGAATTTATTGATAAAAATCTAGTGCTGGGAGAATATGATAACTCTACTGACAATATAATGGAGTATGAAAATGAGATTCTCTAACAGGGATGTGATCCTATCTTGAGGTGTGTGTCATTCTTACTTGGTGGTACTTGGCCAGAATGGGGATATGATCCTAATATCAGGCCATTGGTATATGTTGAAGGTATTCTTTGACAGGGAGTATTATCCCATCCCAAGTCATGTGTTTCTCTCTCTTGGTGAGCCTCGGTTGAAATGGGAATATAATCCTAGTCCTAATATCCATTCCCCATTGGAATATGATGATGTACCTTTGTAATGGGATTAAGGATATGAGCATCCTCCTATAAGATACTAGAATATTTTAAGTATCTTTTTTATAGGAATATGAGTCTATCCGAAGCCATGTGCTACTCACACTTTGTGAAATTGGCTAGAACGAGGATATGATCTCGATCCTATGCCTTTGGAGTATGTCACCAGTCTTTTTTCAACAGGGGTATGAGCCAATCTTGAGGCATGTTCCCCTATCACTTGATGAGCCCCAGCCAAAGCGCATATATGAAATCGATCTTGGGGCTTTATAATATATCGCCAGACTTTTTTGATAGGAATATGATCTTATCCTGAGGCATGTTCCACTCTCACCTGGTGGGCCCTATTAGAATGGAAATATGATCTCGGTCTAACACTTCATCCTTTACTATAATATACTGATAATCCTTCTAGATTGGATCAAGAATATGTTCTTTCTCTGGAGCAAACACTTTTTCTTAATAATCAGAGTGTTGATCTGCCTTGGGTGTAGAGATAGGATTCTGAACCTATCCCTACATCTTAACTTGAATATAATGAAGGAACCCCTCTATTTTTGTTACAAATAACTATCACATCAACAGGGTATATACAGAAATATATTCGTGTACTCTTTCAACTAGCAAGGTATGTTTTTCAATGTATTTGATTTAAGTTGGGATATACTCCTAGTCATTTCCTCCTTGTTCCATCGTAATATTCCAATGGAATTTATGTAAATGCTATGGATTTATACCTACCCCTTTCTTACTACTCGGATATGATAGAAGACCTTGTTTGAACTAACAGGGGTATGAGGTTTCCTTCTCTAATCCATAGCTTTCCAAATTTGACAAGGTGTCCTTGATTTCCAAATATAAATGTTTATGGATGTGACCTATCGTAGAACACCCTCGGTAGGAATATGATGGGTTTTGAAAATTTTGTGATATAGATGATGGTACCCGACGCAGCAGAAGCATGCAAAGTTTGGAGATGTATTAAAATTTATTTTAATAATAATTTCCTAAAACCAAGAGTGAGGATCTTTCACATCAAATTTATAATTAGTTTATTTAATATTTGAAAAAATAAACACCTAGTCTTAAGAACTTTCTTTGCTGTTAAATGTTGATCATCTAAACAAAACCCTTCAAATTACATTCATTGTGTTGTAGGGATCCAAGAATAGAATCTCTCTATCAGTTATCCATACATGATTCTATGATCTCTGAGAAACACTACTCAATCATTGGGTGCTAGCGTGGAATGTTGAATGTATTGATTTGTTCTTTCTTGATCGCTCATTGTTCAGTCTTGAATAAATCTCTCTTTCACTTCTCATTCTTGATAGAGAGAGAGAAGGATGAGTTGAGAGAGAATTTTTTGTGCACAAAAAAAACTCTACTGTTAATTTTGGATGCTCTACATAATAGATATAGTCGCCTATTTATAGAGTTGGGATTTAAGTTAAAATATTATTTAATTTCATACTGTCCATTAAATAACATTTATTACCTTTAATAAATCTCATGATGAATACTAATAGTTATATAATTATTATTTTTTAGCATGTGCCAACTTGTGCAATAACAAATATTATATAATGGTCTTATTAATTAATATTTGTCACCGGACTCGGTCTTAGTCTATTTAAACTTTAGTAGCATTTATTTAACAACCAAATAACTATTTTATTCATAAATAAATATTTTATTCATAAATAAATATTTTATTCACAATCTAGCCAATAAATATTTATCAAAATATTCAATAAATAAAATAAATATTTTATTCACAAGCCTATTAATAAATATTTATTTAATTTATGTGATCAATATAAATTGAATAAAATTATTGCTCAAACTTGAGAGTAATATGTATTCCGTTAATTAAACTCAAATAGAATTTAATTGAGATCAACGCAAACACATAGTGTGTGACCCTCTAGGATTTTGTCTTGTAGGCATTTGGTGGGCTTTCCTAAATTCCAATATTACTATCTAGTAATGGGTCAAAGTACTCAAGAGAAAGAACTTAATGTCACAAAATCAAAAACCACATATGAATACTCACTGTGTATTATAATCCATTTTTCACATTATCGCATCAATAAGTTTGCACATCCATGTCAACAACCTATATGCTCGATATTTATTTATTTGAATATCATAAATAACCACGGCATTAAGCTGTGGACATGAAATTTAATGGGATAGTTATATTCCAATTAAAGATCCAATATATGAACTTTCATAAATATGGAAGGGGAATATATTTCCTTCACGTATTCATTAATGAAATGTCACTTGTAACGCACCCAACATATTCAACTTATCCATTAACTATTATCATAATAGTTTATGAAATACATCTAATTACATGAGTTGTAACATGAATTAATACTAATATTAAAGTATAGGGACCATCACACACTCATATATAGGAATATCCGATGAAACCAAAATATGTGGAATTTCTACCAGTGGGTCTATTCCCATGATCTCTTTTCTTGGAGATTACCAAGTAAGAACTTCACGAGAAGAAAACCCATATTTTTATGAGTAGTCACACCCAAAAATCTATGTATTGTGTGTCCCATCATAGTATATTATCCAAACATTAAACATTATTTGAGAATATCATTATAGCACATCAAGGTTCTCATCTTAGAGGGAAACTAAAATGACCTTATCAATGTGACAAGTACTCTAAGAAATTATTAAAATAAATTCACGCAGAACAAAAAAATATGTAATAAGAAGTTTTATTAAGTTTCAATACATCAAATATACATGTAATAAAAGTACAAATATATGTTCCTAGGACACTAACTCCAACAAAATACCACTTGGACTAGAGCCAACTGCCTACGACCTTCAGTCTACTATACCTCAAATGATATTCATGTTTCTACTGTGTTAAGGATTTAGTCAAGGGGTCTGCCATGTTGTCTTTCATGGAAATACTGACTAGCGGAAATATCATATTTAACATTGATGTAATGACATTGGTTTTTTCTAAACCGATGCCAATAGTATGTGGAAGAAATTTTTGGCGTCAGTTTTACTAACAACCGATGCCAAAAAAAATTAAGAGTGGTGTTTGGCATCATTTTTTCATAGAAATGATGCCAAAAACCTTTAAAGGTATGATATATGGCATCCATTTTTTCAAAATACCAACACTGAAAGTAAAAAAACAAATTGGTGTACGTTTTTAGAAGAACCAACACCACTAATCCCAAACTTGGGATCTTTTGGTGTCGGTTATTATAAAAACTGATGCCATATATTAAAAAAAATACTTATGGCGTCAGTTTTTGAGAAAAGTGATGCTATATATTAAAAATTATTTTTAGCATCAGTTTTCCCAAAAGCTGATGCCATAGATATTTTTTGGACTCTTTAGCATCAGTTTTTGTAAAAAATGACATTTAAAGTCAATTAAAATTAGTTGGGATTGGGATAACCTCATGTGTTTTTATATTCAAAAGCTAAATCGTGGTGAGTCCTCTCGACTTGTGATGACTTCGAAGGTGTATTTTTGATCTCAAACCACCATTCATGTCGATTTTCTTCTATTTTCCCTCTATAAGTTCTTATTTCATGATTGTCTCTCTGTTTTTCATTGTCTATGGGTTATATTTTCTTCCAAATCTTATTTCCAGTGAAATTCAACCATGGTTTGATTTTGGTTAGTTTTTTATCTTTATATTTTGTTTTTACAATCATTTTTTGTATAGATCTTGCAACGTTTAATCTTCCAAGGTATTTTACAGAGAAATGTTTTGATTTGGATATATTTTCTTGTTAAACAATGAATTATGTAATTTTTTTATTTTGAAGATAAATTAGTTATCATTTAAGTATGTTTTTGATTTTATTTAATTATTATTTTATAGTTTATTATACATTTTTTGAACATGGTTAATAGTTATCCTTAAAAGTTATCATCCCATATAAGTTTGCTTTATTTTTTTTAATTTAGTTTAGTCTAAGATTGTTCAATTTGGTCCAAATCTGGTTTAGTCTATTTTGGCCAAGTTTGTTTGATTTGGTTCAATTAAATTCATCTTTATTTTTTAGATTCCATCCAATCGTTAATGTAGACTAAAAATCTATCCAAGTGTGTCGCTTAAACCAACAAATTTTGATACACTTACTCAATTATATGAAATAAAATTCTTAAAATTATCTAATAACACAACCTATAAATTATTAACCGGTATGTATACAAAGAATAAAAAAGATTAGGGTCATTATTGGAGTTTAAAACACTAAATATTTTTTTATTCTCTTTCTCACAACATGCAATAACTCGTGGGACTAATACTATTATTGCTTCATCTTTTTAATATATTAAAATCATAAAAAAATTATTCCTTGAATGAATCATATTAAAGTTTGTGAAACTCATTCATATCATGACATATCAATTCTCTGCCAATTGAATTCTAATATAATGGTTTTTCTTAACTCTCAAAAACTCAGTTCACACTTGCCATTAAATTTCTATTTCATGTCCATCATGCATGTAAAATCAAATTCAGGGACTTTTTATTTTAAGGAAATATTTCATGTGTATAAATGAAAATCATATTTTTTTTCATTGTACTGCCTTCATGTACGTATATCACATACTGTCTCCTCACTTTTATTTTGTGTATTTTAACATTTCCAAAATTATTAATAGTGTACTCACTCAATTTGATGAATTCACATAGTTATAATTCCTTTAATACACAAGATTCTCAATTCCCACAATATTATCTCTCTATTGTTGTGTGATGCATGAAAACACATAATAGATTCTCGACATCACATACACTTTTGGAAGAAAACACTCACTATCCATTCTTATCTCGTGAAAACCCAATCACACATAATGTCTTTTGTGCAATGCTCACTCATGTGCAATATTAACATAACCTTTATGAGTGCATATTGTATACATCGTGCTTTTCTACATATTTGACATGGTATTTCACATAGTTTTACTTTCATGAGATTATGAATATAATCTCGAATAATTATTAATTTATGTATACATAATATTATCCACTTATTTCTTCATAAAGACCCTTTTACGCATTATTCTATCACACAAGACGCAATGTCATTGTGTGTTCTTCCTTTGCATGATAGAATCTCACACTACCTCTTGGACTCACAGTATGTGCACATAATTAAAACAATATCTCTGCAAAAGTACATAATCACCATTCTTTACATAATAATATACTCACTATTAAAACCATTCTACGAATATTTGGTTCTTAGTTTTTAATTCTCATCGCAATGCACAACGAACATTTTCACTGATTTGCGGTTTCTAAAAAAATCATCGCATAAACCAGTGAGTATTCATAAGAATATTGAATTTATGAATTGATTCATGTAACTCAGTTCATCATGAAGAAAAACTAGTGTTATAAACACTTTAATTTTTCTCACTATGGTTTCTACTCTTTGTGCCAACAAACTTGTACAAAAATATACCTTTAGCGATTTAAAGAAGTTCATGATGACTCAACATTACAAAAAATTCAAATCTCTCAACCTCACAGAACAAAAAAAATAAACATGATCTCAAATATAAAAATTTAGTTATGTATTTAATTTCATCTATCATAATTTTGGTAGTATTATGATTGATTTCACTTATAATATGATCATTTACTCTAATTATTATTTCATATTACTAATAATAATTAATTTTTCTCAAATTAAATTAATCCAATTTTCAATAATTTTTACACATGAAAAATCAAAATAATGCAACAACTATGTAAAATAAACTAATAAATTTTAGAAGATTGATATTATAATTTAATTATAATATCAATATAATACATGTATATAATATGAAAATAAAAAGTTTACTATTTGTAAATGGGTTTCATATCTGATGTTTTCAATCTGATTATAAATAGTTTTTATTAAATTTTTTTTTGTTTAATATTTATCAGTATATATATATATATATAAATGTTTATATGTTTTAATATATTCACCAATTATATTATGATATCATGTATTTAATGGATTGTAATTGGATACATTTGTGAAGAACCCCAGGTGAATATGAAAAAGGAGTTGATGATTTCTTGGAATTTTCTAAACAACATCTTCAAAACATTGATTTAATTTTCTGTTTATCTGTAAATTGTTTGAATATGAGAAAGTTAAACTCTAGATAAATCAAGGATCATCTCATTTTTTATGGTTTTAGCCTTAATTATACACGTCAGATTTGGCATGGTGAAAGAAATAAAAATTCAACATCTAATGTTGATGAAAATATTCATAATGAGGAAGAGTACTGAATTCAAGAATTAATTCATGCTTTAGGTTTTGAAACCATAAAAAATAGCAACAGTTTAACAATTGTATAGAGATTCTGAGAAACCATTATTCCTAGGTTCTAGTAAATATACAGTGTTATCAACATTTTTGAGATTAGTTAACTTAAAAGAAAAAAATGGGTGGAGTGATAAAATTTTATCCAGTTTACTTGAGATTTTAAAATAGGTACTTCCATAATTAAATAGGCTTTCAGATTCCAATTATGATGTGAATAAAATGTTATACCCAATTGGATTGTGTTATAAAAAGATACATGCTTTCCCCAATGATAGTGTACTATATTGGAAAGAATATGAATATTTATCAGGTTGTCCTATATGTGAGACAACATGATATATGATAGATGAGAAAGTCCACTCAGATTCATTCTTAGGTACTATCATCTAACGTCATGAAAAATCAATATTTTACTTTCTAATGATATCATCCAATATTTTTTGCATACAATTCTAATAATTCAACTTTGATTTATTCTTAGGTATCGAAATCAAAACTCCTGATAAAGAAATTTCGTACCTTCCAATAATTCCTCTTTTGAAGTGTCTATTTTCAAATTCAATTGAATCAAAAAAGGTTAAGATGGCATTCATATGAGTGCATCTATGATGGTGAGTTACATCACCCTGCTAATTCACCAAAGTGGAAGAGTTTTGATAAAAATCATGATTTTGGAAGTGAAGTTATAAATATCATGATGAGATTGTGTACTGATAGAATGAATCCATATTGGAGCCTCAGTATACAACATAGTTCATGGCCAGTTTTGCTGGTAGTTTACAACTTTTCCTCACATCTATGTATAAAGAAAAAATATGTTATAATGATATTTATGATTTTTGGACCAAAAAAACTGGGAAATGATATTGATGTGTATCTTTCACCATTTATTGATGATTTTAAACTACTATAGGAGGAAGGTGTTAATGTTTTTGATGTATACAAGAAATATTATTCTCTTTTGTGTGTTTTAATAATGTTCACTGTAAATGAATTTCTTGCAGATGGAAACTTATCTAGATATAGTGCAAAGGGACATAAAGAATGTCCAATTTGTGAAGAAAAGACTCCATATTATCAATTTTAGAATAGAAGAAAGACAGTGTACATGGTTAATCAAATATTTTTACAAATTGATCATTGTTGTCGTAGATTGAAAAAAGAATTTAACTGTTTACAAGAATACAACCTTCCCCCTCGGCCATTGTCAATTGAAGAATATTATGACAGGATGAAAAATATTGGTTCGACATTTGGAAAGAAAATAAGTTATGGTCTTAAAAGAAATATCTAGAAGAATAAGTCTATTTTTTTAACTACCATATTAAATATTTTTAGAGAAAAAACATAACATCAATGTTATGAATGTTAAGAAAAACATATGTGATAGTCTGATTGGACCTTTTTTAGACAAAAAAAGAAAGAAAAAAGATAGATTGAATGATATATTGGACTTGATATTAATGAGAATACATTTGGATTTATCTCTCACTGTGAAATGAAATAGAACATATTTACCTTCGACTTGTCACACATTAAGAAAGATAAAAAAGATAAATTTTTTTAACACCTTTATGGTATTAAAGTACCCAACGGTTTTTCTTAAAATTTGAATAATTTTGTGTCATTGAAGGATTGTAAATTAATAGGTATGAAATCTCATGACTGCCAAGTATTGATGAAACAACTTCTATCAGTAGCAGTGCGTGGTATAATACTAACGGCTGTTAGAAAGACTATCATCAGGTTATGTAATTTTTTCAAATCCATTTATAGAAAAGTTATTTATCCAAATTTGTAAGATGTGTTGGAGAATAAACCAACTCTTATTATTTGTCAACTAGAAATGTATTTCCCACCTATGTTTTTTGATATAATGGTTCATCTTTTGATTCATTTGGTGTGTGAGATAAGAATATGTGGGCCTATATATTTATGATGGATGTATCCTTTTGAAAGATATATGAAAATTTTGAAGGGATATGTTAAATATCATTATTGACCAGAGGCCTATATTGTTCAAAAATATGTATGGGAAGAGGTCATTAAGTTATGTACTGATTATTTGTATGAGGTGGAGCATATTGGTCTCCCTATATCTCAACATATGATAGTAGATAATGAAGGTAGAGTGTTTTGATTCTTAAAGGTAAAGTTCATTCCACGTGATGAATTGATTCAGGCACATTTATATATTTTGAACAACACAGATGGGGATCAATCATATATATCCTCACATAGTTTCTAAATTAAAGTTACGATATCGAAAAAGAAATGAAAAGTGGTTGATGATTGATCATAAGAAGACATTTTTTTCATTGTTTAAAGAGAAATTCATCACATATATATCTGCATCAAAAACATTGAATTGGTTAGTAGGGGTTCCATCTCTTAATGTGATCACATGGTCTGGTTTTCATATTAATGGTTACACATTTTACACAAAAAACCTATATGGCAAGAGTACCATTCAGAATAGAGGTGTGAGGGTTTTTCCTGAAGCAGTGCATTTTTTGACTTAGATAAAAACCCAATTTCTGTATCAACGCCATATTTTGGAGTTCTTGAAGACATATGGGAAATTGATTATATTAAATTTCAAGTCACCATTTTTAAGTGTAATTGGTTTTATAGTAAGAGTGGTGTGAAACATGATGAATATGGGTTTAAACTTGTTAATTTGAAAATATTTAATTACAATAAGGAACCATTTATCATGGAGACACATGAAAAATAGGTATTTTATGTCATTGATCCATCGAATGATCAGTGGTCCATCATTTTTTAAGGAAAAAGATACCATTTGGGTGATGAGAATGATGCTGAGGATGTTATTGATTTACATGAGCCTTATTCATCTATTACGCAATTTTAAGATGATTATAATGAGTATAAGACAGACATAGTGCATGCAATACGTAATGATCATGATGAAGGAATCTGGAAAAACACTAAATTAAGCTCCTAATTTTTCTGGTAAATATTTTTTTTTTGAAACTTACAAATTCATGCCTCTATTTTACTTACTTATTTTTTTTCTTTCTTGTTTCTAAATATTCATTTCTCTAATGATATGTAGGTACACAAAATTTTATTAGAATTTCTAGTAGTAATGTTAGATATAGATAGATTGGAGAAGTTACCAAGGTATATCTATTTTTCATATTATTAAATATTTAGTAATATACATATTTAATGAAACAAAACTGTCGATTTACAAAAACACTTGCAGGACTACTGATGCGTCCTCGGTAGAGAAGACTTATCCTATTACTACTAAAAAATCAAGTTCTCAAGTTGGTAAATGTAGTATTACATGTTTAAAAAACTATCACTTTCTCATGATGATGATAGATTACACATCCCTTTTGATGATAATAATAATGAAACTATCCCAAATGATGTTCAGTTTATCAGTTATATATCAATTCAGAGCCATTGTAGGATTAGTATTTTATATCCTAATTGGAATTCAGTGGACAGGATGAAAAAAATAGCTTAGGGAGCTCATGATGGTAAAATATCTTAATTGATTTATTTTATCTCATTTTTTAAATATTAAATATTTTAAATTACATATTTAATATATTCAATTACATATTACATTCAATTTTGAAGAAACCGAAGAAATTAAGAAAAATATCTCTATTTAGTGATGGTTCGGTGGATAGATTTTAAAACAAAACCGAACAAAAAAATTATGTTTTTTGGAAAGAGAAGGTTTGAAAAACCATGCCTCAAGTATTAGTCTATAGAAGATAATACATGGAAGTGATTTGTAGGCAGTCATCGTGAAGAAAAATTTCAGGTATAATAATTATTTTATATTTTAAAATTTATTATAGATTTTTCGAATTACTTAGTAGTTTATTTTTATATAATAGGCCTCCAGAAGATCCCATTAAGATATTCAGCTGAGAAATGTATAACCTCATACTTTATCACGTGGAGGGTATCCGTATTTGGAGCAGAAAATGATTGAAGAAAAATTTGAAGCATTAAGAGCTCGATCTAGTAGTAGTTCAAAAGAGGTTCAACATAGTCCTCCATCTCCTCCCACTCGCCTTGAAAAATGTAAATGAGCAGGAAGAAGAAAAAATGAACAGTATCTTAAAGAGGAAGCTAAGAAAGTAGATGATAAAATTGTAAGTAAATATTATTTATTTGTCATCAATTTTTATATTTTATAAATTTTAAACACTAATATAACTTTTTCATTTTCATTTCAGGATGAACTTTAGGAGAAAGCAACATAGGGATCTTTTATCCTCGAGGGTAGGATGGATATCATAGCTACTGCTTTGGGAAAGGAAGAACACCCCAGGATGGATATCATAGCTATCAGGTAGGAGTCAGTATTCAGAATCTTTTTTATCAGAGTAAGAAATTAAGAGACCTGAAAATAGAATCATTAAAACCCGAGTTGAAAAAAATGAAAATGTCTATGGGTGATCCAATTCAAGCAGCATTGCAGAAGTCTTTTTTAGAAAACTTGGAAATATAGTCACAGTAACACATCCTTCCCAGGTATAGTATTTATTTTTCATTAATTTTTATATTTTATAAATTATAAACACCAATATAACTTTTTTATTTTTCAGCCTTCCGAGCCTACTCACCTGGACTACCCTGCCCCATCTTCCTTCCCTACCCCGTATGAGCAGCCTTCCCAGGTATATTATTTATTTTTCATCAATTTTTCTATTTTATAAATTATAAATACTAATATAACTTTTTCATTTTTTAGTTTTCCCATCTGGCTCACCCGAACTACCCTACCCCATCTCCCAACCATGACCCATATAAGAAGCCTTCCTAGGTATATTAATTATTTTTCATCAATTTTAATATTTTAAAAATTTTAAACACTAATATAACTTTTAAATTTTTCATCCTTCCTAGCATACTCACCCAAACTACCCTGCCCTATATGCCTACTTTGATCATCCACCTCCTTGCTCGAACCAATCATTATATTTTTTATTTGTCATCAATTTTTCTATTTTATAAGTTATAAACACTAATATAATTTTTTTCATATTTCAACCTTCCTATCCTTCTCACCTGGACTACCCTTCCCCATCTGCTTACTTTGATCCTCCACCACCTTTCTTGGATCAAGATGTGTATTGTGAATTGTTTTCTGGAGATCCTCATATACATATTGTTGTGTTAGGAATCATGTGTTTTTGGGGAATTTTGTACATCACTATCCTATGAATATGGGATAGGTTAGAGTATCCATACTCGATATTATAGATCTTAATGCTCTACTACCATTTCCTATTGAGGATATCACCATAGTTGGGGATTGTCAGGGTCATTTTTTACTTTGGAAAATAGGTTTTCTTTGTTATATTTCATATAAGGTATTTGTTTTTTAAAATATTAATTAAAAATTATTCAAAATTTATAATAATGTTTTCTGACATTTAACTTATATAGCATTATCTAAAAGAAAAAGAAGATGCACAAATAAATCAAAATGTTCATGAACAATCGACTGCAGATACTTCAAATATTTCTTATAATATACAAATATTATCTCAGGCTTCTTCTTTATTTAATTATATCTATGAGTTTCGAATGATGGTAGATATATGCGGAAGATAATATCCCTTAAGATTACTCAAAGAAGATATCATGTATCTAGTTGATTTTGAAGAGATCGTTCTAAATGTGGTGTAGTTGTTTTCCATGTAAGTAAATTGACATTTGATTTTGTATTTCTTTAATAAAATATGGTTTTCAATTGAATAACTATATTTTCTTTTTAAATTAGGTATCTACACACGCTTCTTCTATAAAATGAAAGTACGGGAATTTACAGTTTAACAGATCTAGAATTAATTTCCAAGGAAGTGAAACGTGTGAATAATCCTGATAGAGTTGCATATGTATGTGAGAGATTATCACATACGAAGATTGAGTGTTGGTTTATTCCATTTCTTGATAAGTCATAACAGAAACATAATTATGAATTAATGATAATTATAATGTCATTAATTTTGAACTTTTTGTATTGTAGAGGAATTGGGTGTTAGGCATATTGTGCCCAAGTTAATGCACCTTATATTGTTTTTTCTCTTTATTAGGGAACATTCATAAAATATTTTCCACATTATTAGACAGGTAAGTTTTTTTGTTTTTTATAAGCTCATTATGTTTAATTATCATTGTTTAGACTTGTATTATTTGTCCATATATATGAAAATTTATTTCATGGAAAACATTTAACAAGGAATACAAGTTGATAAACACACCAAATAAAATCAAATATGTATAAGTACCAGTAATTAGTTTTTATATTAGATTTTATTCATATTTTTTGTAATATATTGATATTTACTGTCAGTTTAATGTTTTATAACTATAGTTTTATCATCAAAAAAGACATGTTGAATGTGGTTATTATATTCTACGATTCATATATGAGATAATCACAACTGGGGAAACTACATAATTTGATAATTTTAGTTGTATTAATTGTTTTATATTTTCTACCATATTATTATACTTTTTTATCTCATATCATTCAATGTTATTGTAGGCATTCAATGATTCCTAGTATTATTATCATGTTGATCTTATCCATATTCAATCTATTTTTGTAAACTATTTGTTAAGTTTGATCAAGATTTTAGGTATGTATATTCTAATATTTATGAATAATATTACATATAGGTTTAAAAAACTAACTCTTTTGATATAATAGGCGATCGAACATACTAATAATAAAATGAATGCTTTAACAATAACCAACAATGAACATGTTGTAAATTTAAAGTATGTGTATTTTAATTCTACTTCATAATACAAATTTTTAGATAGTTTTTTGATTAATTAGATAAAATCATGTAAGTTGTAGTTTTTTAGTCAATGATATATATCGTTAGATTGTTGTATATCGGGGTTTTATTAAAGGGGTTTTTATTATTTTGGAAGTGTAATATTTTTAATTTTCTAAAAAAAATTAACTTTCAGTGTCTATTTTTAAAAAACTGACACCAATATTTTTGAAAAAAAATCAATTTTTGGCATCGGTTTTTAAAATAACCGACACCAAAACCTATTTAGAGCCGGTTTTCAGCATCATTTTTTCCAAAACCGGCCCCAAAACCATTAACCAATATCATTTTAGGCTTTGGTTTTCAAAAACACGATGCCAAAAATGATATTTTTTACATCGCCTTTATAAAAATCGATTAAAACCCGACGTCAAAAATAAAATAAAAAGGACGTTAAATCCTATTTTTTTACTAGTGACTACACACTACAACTTCACCTCTCTAAGAAAAATCCCTAAATATATGATAATTATAAGGTATATACCTTATTTGTTGATGTGAACTTGGATGTTTTAAAAGAGTCATCGTTGTAGTGTTATCCCAATAGAGTGCAATAGGATCTTCACTACTAGATACCACATCAAGCTCTTTTATGATGTTTTGCATTCATAATGCTTTGTTAGATACATAAAAATCTGCAATATACTCAGAATATATTGTATAATCATCAATAAAAGCCTTCTTTGAGCTCTTCCAACTCACATCACCTCTATTAAAAAGTTAAGATGTATCTCATTTGTGACATTATATCATGATGATCAGTTTGGAAAGTAGAATCTGCATATCCTCTGATGACTAGTTTATCATCCTCTCTATAAAACAAGAAACAATCCTTGGTACACCTAAGATGCTTAATAATAGTATTGTCTTCCATCCAATGATGGTCACCTAGATCATCTTGACATCTTCCTACAGCACTTAATGCGTAGGTAAAATCAATCATAGTGCATAGTATAACATACATGACTGACCAAATCGATGATATGTATGGAATCGTTGTCATAATGTTTCTTTCCTCAGGTGTTTGAGGACACATTTTCCTATAAATATGAATTTCATGTGACATTGGAAACAATACCCTCTTGGATTGTTCCATACTAAATCTATTTTAGTATATTTTCAATGTATGTACTTTGACTTAGGCCAAGAAACCTCTTGGATCTATCACGATGGATCTTGATCCCAAGAATATATGCTGCCTCTCTGAAGTTGTTTATATAGAATAATTTATTCAATCATTCCATAACAGGAAGTAAGACCGGTATTTCATTTTCAATGAGTAATATGTCATCAACATATGCTCTTAAAAAAACGAATGCACTCCCACTAAACTGTTATAGCCACATGTATTGCATTCGTTATTTATCAAACCAATTTCTATTATCTCCTCATTAAAATGAATGTTCCATGACCTATATTCTTTATTTAATCCATAAAAGGATCTTTTAAACTTCAATACCTTGTTGACATCCTTTTGAGTCACATGCCCCTTTGGCTATGTCATATAGAAATCTTCCTAAAGTTTCCCATTACGGAAGGATGTTTTGAAATCCATTTTCCAAACCTCAAAATCATTGAACGATGCAATGGAAAGTAGAATTATGATGAATTTTATCATTACAACTAGTGAAAAGGTTTTTATCATAGTCAATGACTTGATGTTATTTAAAACATTTTTCAACTAGTTGTGCCTTATAGGTACTGACTTGTCCTTTCATCTATAGTTTCTTCTTGAATACCCATTTTAATCCAACAATCTTTACATCTACTTGAGAGTCTACTAAAATTCAGACTTGGTTTTAGTAGATGGAAAACATTTTTGAATTCATGGATTCTTCCCACTTGGAAACATATATTCCACTTACTAATTCCTTGTAGGTTATAGGATCATTATTCTCAACTAATAATGAGTCAACATACTTGGTGACTAGAAAACCATATTGTTCTGGTTCTCTATCCTCTATAGTACTCCTACATAGTAATTGTGTCTCTGGAATAATTTCTTCTTCTTCTTCGATTATTTTTAGAATTTTTTCTTATTCCAAGTCATGTGTATCTTGATCCTAGACTTCATTTAATCCTATATATCTCCCGCTATCTCTTCTAGAGAAAAGATCCTCCTCGAGAAATGTGGGACATCCATCAACCACAACCTTTTTTTCTAAAGAATTGTATAGGTAGTAACACTTTTTTCTTTGGTATATCCTATAAAGATGAAAATTTTTCATTAGGGTTCAATCTTGTAACCTGAAGAGGGCTTAAAAAATTATTTTCATCCATATACATGTAATTAATACAACATGAGTATCTTTCCATTCCATAATTAGTATGGTATATTGTATGTTCCTTTAGTCGGCACTTGGTTTAGTATGTATGCTATTGTTTGTAACATGTATTTCCAAAAGGATAAAGGAAGGCTCGCATGAATCATCATTGACCTCACCATGTCCAATAATGTGAGGTTCCTCCTTTCGCTTACACCAATCCATTGATCCATAGAATGAGGTGTCAGTTGATATAAAATCCAAAACTCTCGTAAATAAACAATGAAGTCTTGATTAAGATATTCTCCACCATGGTATAAATGAATTTTCTTAATCTTCTTATCAAGATTCTTCTCAAATTCATTATTTCATTCTTTTAATTTATCAAAAGAGTCTGATTTATACCTCATTTAGTAGAAATATCCATATCTACTAAAATCATCAGTAAAAGTTATGAAGTATGAGTACCCACCCTTTGAATTAATAAGAAATGGTTCGCACACATCATTATGAACCAATTAAAGAAGCTCTATAGCTCTTTCACCTTTCCCAATAAATAGGGGTTTGGTAATTTTTTTTATTTTAAACATGTGTTGTAACACCCCAAGATTTTACAATATGTCACTTTTTAAATTTATCTACTTTCATAATGTATATTACAAAGAACATTGATCTTAAATAAATTATTAAATATTTTTGTGATAGTTATCACCTAGCCATTATAATATCAAGAATTAAATATATTATTTCAAGTATTAAAATATCTTTTACACATATTTTTAAATGAATTCTTTAGTTACCAATTAATTCGAAATGAAAACAAAAATCAATTGAACATAAGAGATATGTTGTTATAAAAAAACTTTTCTATGACCACAATGGTATCTTATAAAAAATTTAATTAATCACTATTAGTGAAATATATTAATTAAAATTATACATTACATATTCAATATAATTTTTTTAAGTTCAACTAGTATGTTTTATATTCTTAATATAATAATAAATCCAATTTTATGCATAAAAGACTATATTTCGTGTAGATAGTTTTACCACCTTTTAATGGAACACTTTTTTAAAAAATAAATTATTCAAATTTTATAAATTATATTGAACATAATAAAATTCATTTTTAAAATTGGAATTTTAAAATTATCTTCTGGTTAAATTTTGGTATTTTTCTGAAAATAGTTATTTTCCAATGAATGGTAAAAAATCTGGATTTTTTTAAAACTTTTGTTTTTGTTATATGAAAAGTACTTTTATTATTTTAATAGTATCTATACTTATAAAATTATAAATAAAATTTATGCATCTTATAAATGAAAATATGTTATATTTATATCATGAAAAAAGCAAATGAATGTTTTCAAAATGATTAATTAAGAGTTGGTATTTTTGTAAAATATAAATTTTTATTTGTGATTTTATAATATATATAATGATTTAAATTAATTTTTTTCATAAAATAGATTCATAAATTAATATATTTTTTTCTGTTTATTATAAGATATTTTTATGAGACCTTAATTAATTTTTCAAAGTGTCATAAAAACAGTTATTATATTAAAATCAGTATTTTTTAAGTAAATGATAATTTTATTTGAAAAATAAATTTTTAATATTTATAAAATTAGCTTCTTAAAATGTTGTTCATTTTTTGAATTCTAAACATAAAAAACGTTTAGGGTGACTTTTTCAGATTTCTCTAAAATACTTGAATTTTTGTGAATAGTAAAATACGACAATTTACGGTATAAGTACATTATAAGTTAAATAAACTATTAATTAAGTAATTGATGATGTAATCACTATAATATAGAACTAAAATTCATTATTTTAATATATTTAGTGATATTTCTCAAGTTATTCATAGTCTTGAGGAAAAATAATAAACTAATGAATTAAATAATGAGAAAACACTACTCTCCTCCACTATAAACACCGCACCTTCTCCTAACACCCCCAAAGCCTTGAATCCTATCCAATTTATAACCATTTACTCTCCCAATACTCTATCCCACATTTTGGTATTTCTTGTATCACCAAAATACCATTTCAATGTTTCTTAAGGAGGTTCTCAATGAGAATAATTCAAGAGGTAAAAATCCCCTTTCGTTATTTTATTCTCATTTCAATTTCTTTTCTTTTCTTTTCTTATCATTTCTGTAGAGACCCCAAGATTGACTTACATGGAAATTAAATTAATTTTTCTGAATATCTAATACATAACAAAAATAGACACCAAAGGACCGTAATAGTTTAGTGTCTATGGAAACTCGGAACATAATCTTCTAATTATGGTGAAAGATCTTCAACATCTCTCATAAAGATCTTCCACTTTTGTTTTCTTACCTAAAACCTTTCTTTATATCCTGGGGAAAAGAAAACATATAAAGTGTTAGCTCAAATGCTTCGTAAGGGTAAACATAGAGAACATAAAACAATCCATAAACATTTGAATGCAAAAACTTGAATATAAAATCTAAACATCAAAATCTTGAGCAAAGACATAAATCTTGAGAGTATGTAAGGAATGTATCATAATGGAACATCAGTCATGATAAAATATCATGGGAAGAAAACATGTGATTGTGGAAAACCATTAATCACATGATATGATTTCCATAGTAGCCAAGGCATTGCTGCCAAGACCATCTTAGTAGACAAAGTCCCTTTCTGAATCGAGTTCACTCCCCGTTCCAGTCCTGTAACACTGAACCGGATTAACTTACCGTTACATCCATGTCTATATCATGAGATATAAATCTTTACCCAATGTATTGGAGGGAGATATAGGTCCCACCCATCTCATAATTAAATCATTCTTACTTGTGCCACAACATGAACATAAATCATTCATCATTACCCAAAGTATAAAATGGGTTTCATAAACATCATCCCATCATAATAGAATCCATACAAAAAATGGATATAATTTCATCATAAGAAAAGTGAAACCATCTAAATAATAGAGAAATTATACTTTAAACATACACATATGAAATATTTCCATCTTATATGGAAAATGGTTTTGATAAAACACTTGAAATGAATTCTTGAAGAAAATATCCTTTCTTCTTAAAAATCATTTTCTTTTCACAAAATTCCATGAAATTTTAAAAGAAAAGGATTTTGTTGAAAATAGTAATTAAATATTTTAGAGTAATCTTCATGAAAATAAGATGTTATGAAACCGTAAAAATCTCTTCATGCCGTATAAGATAAAAAAACATTACTCTCATACTTTTGTCGGAAAAGTCAAAATGTACCACGTATGCTAAACAAAAGAAATATTCCTTCCATAACACAAAGTAAAAGTAAAATAGGGGTAAACATGACTTTAAAAATACATGTAATAATATTAAAAACTTTATGAAATACATTTTTATGAACATGGATGAAAAATATAACCCCAGTAAATACTTACGTATAAGAAATCTCGAATAAAAATGAGATTGACAAATTTTCCATTACCTTATATCCGATATGCTTCGTATGTATCTGAACCTCATGTATAATGATTTAAATAATGTCATTGAATCATTAAAAAATCATATTCATTGTTATGATATCATATATGGTTCACTTATGACTTTTTATTACAGGTTCTTTTGTAAATTCCATGTTAAAGCAGCGTTTTGGGAAAAATCATTTCATTTATCGTACGTGTTTTGATATGTTGTCCTTGATATTATTACTTATATCCTGATTTACATAATTCCAGAATTTAAAACATGATTTTTATATAATATATATTCAGAATATGAATATATATGATAGATCGATAAATGGAATGAAATACACCGTTCATGGAGATGGTAGATCGTACGTTCGCATGAACGCTGTTTTCGTTTCTTTATTGAATTAATTGGAATTGAGTAAATAAAACATATATTTACATAAATACAGTAGCATTATTATTTCATATATATCATTATTATTCATTATATATACTTTATAATCATTCTTGAATGGTTAACATGGAGAATGAATCTCATCGCGTCGTGGAGACGGTAATCCGTACGTACGCACGAGTGATGATATCATTCCCATAATTATTGATTGGAATTGGAGTGGATGATATAATATCTTATAATCAGTATGATGTTATAATAATCGTATATAGTTATTATTTACACCGTTATACCCATCCAAGTAAGGTGGTGGTGGAAAAACAGATTACACCACGGCGTGGAGACGGTATTCTGTACGTACGCATGTGTGGTGATTTCATTTTCCGTAGGATGGATAGAAGGTGAAATAGGTCTGTTTCATATTTATAATAAAAAATCATCATATTATTTATACTTATGTTATTACTTCATAATGAAAAAACTGGAGAATATTAAGTAGAAGAAGAAATAAATTTGAAATAATCGGTAACGGATATTACCTCTTCTTTGACACGCCTCTTTGAAACCTCCTATTAGGGCACTAAAATTGATCTTTTAAGAATACAAGGACCTCTATAATATTAATAGGGTAGTTTATAAGAGTAATGGGTAGGGTTTTTCCGATCTTGAAGTCTCAAAGTTGTATAAAGAGGAGAGGGAGGAGGTTCCCTTTTATAAGGGAGGAGAGGGGCACCTTTGGAAAGTGTGAAAATGTTATTTTATTATAAACTTATCTTCAGTTTCAAAAGGTCCAAAAATCATTAAAGATGAAGATAAGATGACTCATGGTCGAAATAAAATCATCCAATCAGAATTGGACATGTTTTGGATAATATTTTAATCGTTATAATCTTATTTATTTAAATCATTTATTAATGAGGTAAATACTGCATCATTATTGTGTCATAATTAATTTAATTTATTTGATGTCTAAAGATTATAAAAAAATCCACCATGTAGGAAATATTTTTAGCTTTCCAATGAACATTTATAGTTGAAGAGATAATTTATATAACCCCTTATAAAAATTAATTACTAAAAGATTTTTGTTAATGTCAATTTTGTCTTTACATTAAATTAATTAATCCAAATTGTCATTATCACTACCAAGTGGCTCAATGGGGTCCCAAAATCGACCCAAGGATTCCCATGGTCGGCCACTAATCATCCAATAAGTTTAGGAGAAGTGTTAAGGTAATTTTGAATTATTATAATATTCTTTTAACCTTGAATCACCCTATTTACCTTTAACCGCAGTAAATAAAAGTCAAAAGTTACTATTCACCAAAAATTATTTTTATCTTATTAAACCACATTTTACTTCTTGATAACAACCATTCAAGTCAGATTTTTGAAATTCAATTCACAGAAGCTGTAAATTTTTATTTAAATGAAAGAGTCAGTTTTTTAACTACCACTAAGTGGTTTCACTATTCATCAAAAATTGAAATTTTTTCAGAAAAATACCAAAAATTCAGCCTAATCTATATTTGGTATTCTAAATTCAAAAATGATGTCTATTTTTCCAAGTTCAAAACATAGAAGTGGAATTAATTAATTTTAAAAGTAATTCCCATTATCAAAACAAATAGCGTGTTTTTAAGAAACAATAACTATCAAAAGATCGACACTTGTTTACGTCCAATTTCAAAGTGAAATTAATTATAATGACCAAAATTGGATTAAATGGTAAATATATATTCTAATTACACTTTAAAACCAATTAAAAAGATAATCTAACCATATAAATTATTGCGATGAAAAAAGTTGTTTTTAATTAAAATATAGCGTGTTTTTACTATTCATTAAAATATCAAAGTTATCAGAATAATACGAAAAATTTATCCAAATTAAATTTTTATATCCTGATTCCAAGGAAGAATTTTATTTGGTCAAATTGAACTTATAAACATTTCAAAACTAGATTTAATTTGGGTGCGCCATCAAAAGGCGGCAAAACTGCATTTTTTTAAAAATACTTATTTTACCCGAAAAAATTTATCTTATTCTCATACCATGTTATAAAAAATATGTAAGATGAATAATAATGTCATAAAATTAAAATTTTAGTTAATAATATTCATAACGGCTAGTTTATAATAATATTATAACCATACATCATTGTTTAGTGAAACTCAGTATTGCTTACTACACATGCTATCGAGGAAGGTCGCAATTGCATGTAATGCAAGCCAAGCCAGGCATGCATGTAGTGCAAGATCCCTTTGGTGTTTCATATAACATAATTCAAAACTTATTTCATTTATACATTAAAACAATATATACTTAATGTTGCGTAGAATAATTTCTACAAAATGAAATTGAAATTTTGTGTAACACGAGCCAAGAATAGTGTTGCGTATACTGCAAGATAATACGGTGTTGTGTATACCACAAGATAATTTTGGTATAGTGTACGACACAAGACATCAATGAAATTAAAAAGAATAATTCTCATAAAATATAGGGGTGTTACATTCTACCCCCCTTAAAATGAATTTCGCCCTCAAAATTCGTCGGGGTTATAAGTGGTTCACTAATTGAAAGTTTCTTTCATAGAAACCCACATCGTAAAAAGGAATACTAAAAATTCATTTTAAAAAGGAAATTTAGAATCATAATTATCACCCAAAGTAACTCAGCACTGGGTTTCCACATAGGAAAACATAGGTGAAAATATGGATATAGAAGAGAAATCTAACCATCAAGTTCTGATGGAGAGTGGTAGAGAACATGGCTATGAAAAAGCCATCAATCACAAAGTCATAAATTTGTGATGATGTAAGGTACCAACTAATTCATCAGATATAATATCACCAGGAAAAAATTTTTGGTTTTCAATATCATTTCCCTAAAGTTGAAAATTTTGAATTAGAAGAAATACTTACTTGATTTTGGTACAATCTCACTGTTGTTTGTTCCTTGAACAATTTCCACTTCATCTCTTAAAGAAATGAAGTTGAATTTGTCTTCCTTGAAGTGTTAGCAGATCATGCGATAGAATGATAATTCATTCCATCTGTCTCAAACATAAGGTTAGCAAAAGTTATATACATAAGTCCATCTATGGTGAGATTAATCGTATGTGGTTCCTAAAATGGACTTATACTTCCTCTATCATACCGCTTAATAGAATAAACTAGTTTCTACTAACCAGGGACATCTTGTAGGCCAGTGGTAGGAAATAAAGGTCTGTCGCACTTCGGTTGTGGGTTCAATTCTCACAACCTTGTCCGACGTGACGGGTTGTCTCCCGTCCTGCAGGTTGTCCCTTTTTCTAAAACTACACTATTATAAGATTCCATAAATAATATCGAAAAAAAGTTCTATCCTTAAACAATACTATCTGATTTCCAATATAATACATTCCAATCGTTAGGCTTATCCAAAATACATATGTCCAATCTTATAGTATAAAGAAAAATATTACTTGAAATTTCACATAACAAGCACATTAATGCCATCATTTATCCCCCATATATCATAAGATATATCTTTTTGGTCACATTCCAAACATGTAAATACCTTAATCATGTATTCTTTTGAAATATGAATTACCATAAAACCCCAGTGAAAACATGAGTTCTATCAAAAGTTAACTCTTTCCACGTACCAAAATCCCAATAATTCTATATACTCAAACCATGATATCACTTAGTCCTTATATCAATCATGATCTCATGAATACTATCAAATAATATATTTTCTCCTTATCCCTTAATTATGCGCATATCATATGCATTACAAAATATTGTAATCACTTTTCATGGTTACCGGTACCATATTCTTATAGAAAACCACAATGGACCAATACACAAATATTTCAATATACTATAAAAGTACCTCAACAACATTATTATTGAATTCCAATACATAATCCCTTTAATCCATCCACTTCAATGATTAGTATGGAATAGGTCCTTCCTTGATTTAGAAGTAACTTCTTAGGTCAGGACACTGAGTTGGGTAATTCCCATGTTCTCCGTAGATAAGACATTGGACTCCATAACAGTCTCTCACTCTATGACCCTTTTCTCCATATAGATAACATATTCCCCTCCATTTGAGGTATTCCATAAGGTTCTTATTCCTTTATTTGGAAATATCAATCTTCCTTTCTCTATGCTCCTCACCATGTGAACATGCATAAAATTACATCTTCCTCTTATTTGATGACTTAGGAATAAAACTAAAGTTCACCTTGTTAATCATATATCAAGATAACTGGTTCGTCATAATCACAATATCTTTCTCTCCAGGCATTACATAATTTCGTTGATCATAGTCACCAATTTTTCAATTGGAATCAATGTTAATTGAATTCCTTCTCATTCCCGCCATTGAATAAGACCAGAAACCATAGTGTAAGAAACAGTTAAAATAACAAGGAACCACATAATCATAAAAAGTTACTTATAGGATGTATAACTTATTAAAAATTCTTTAATCCATGACACCTTAGGTTAACCCTAGGTTATTCATGATTGTCAACATAATTATAGGACTCTAAACTATACGTATACTTAACCTTAGGGACATCCCTAGACATACATTATAAATATCTCTAGGGATTTCACTAAAGTTTTCAAATCCTAGTTTCCAAAGGTTAACTAAATCTGTCCTCTGATACCAACTGTAGAGACCCCAAGATTTATGTAAATGGACATTACATTACCTTTTTGGAATATCTAATACATAACAAAAATATACACTAAAGAACTGTAATAGTTTAGTGTATTTGGAAACTCGGAACATAATCTTCTAATCATGGTGAAAGATCTTCAACATCTCCCATAAAGATCTTCCCATTTTGTTTTCTTACCTAAACCCTTTCTTTATATCCTGGGGAAAATAAAACATATAAAGGGTGATCTAAAATTCTTAGTAAGGGTAAACATAGAGAACATAAAACAATCCATAAACATTTGAATGCAAAAACTTGAACACAAAATCTAAACATCAAAATCTTGAGCAAAGACATAAATCTTGGGAGTACGTAAGGCATGTATCATAATGGAACATCAATCATGATAAAATAGAATGGGAAGAAAACATGTAATTGTGGAAAACCATTAATCATGGGATATGATTTCCATATTAGCCAAGGAATTTCTTCCAAGACCATCTTAGTGGAGAAAGTCCCTTTCTGAATCGAGTTCACTCCTCGTTCCAGTCCTGTAACACTGAACCGGATTAACTTACCGTTCCAGCCATGTCTATATCATCAGATACAAATCTTTACCCAATGAATTGGAGGGAGATATAGGTCCCACTCATCTCATTATGAAATCATTCTTACTTGTTCCACAACATGAACATAAATCATTCATCATTACCCAAAGTATAAAATGGGTTTCATAAACATCATCCCATCATAACATAATCCATACAAAAAATGGATATCATTTAATCATAAGAAAAGTGAAACCATGTAAGTAATAGAGAAATTATACTTGAAACATACACATATGAAATAATGTTGTCTTATATGGAAAATTGGTTTGATAAAACACTTGAAATGAATTCTTGAGGAAAAGATCCTTTGTTCTTCAAAATCATTTTCTTTTCACAAAATGCCATGAAATTTTAAAATAAAAGGATTTTTTTGAAAATAGTAATTAAATATTTTTGAGTAAGATTCATGAAAATAAGTCTTTATGAAACCGTAAAAATCTGTTCATGTCGTATAAGTTAAAAAAACATTCTTCTCGTACTTTTTTTAGAAAAGTCAAAAAGTGTCACGTATGGTAAACAAAAGAAATATTCCTTCCATAACAGAAAGTAAAAGTAAAATAGGGGTAAACATTACTTTAAACATACATGTAAGAATATTAAACACTTTATAAAAAACATTTTTATAAAAATGGATGAAAAATATAACCCCAGTAAATACTTATGTATAAGCAATCTCGAATAAAAATGAGATTGAAAAATTATCTCCTACCTTATGTCCGATATGATCCGTATGTATCTGAACCTCCTGTATAATGATTTAAATAATGTCATTGACTTATTAAAAAATCATATTCATTGTTATGATATCATATATGGTTCACTTATAACTTTATATTACCCGTTCTTTTGTAAATTCCATGTTAAAGCAGTGTATTGGGTAAAATCGTTTCATTTATCGTACGTGTTTCGACATGTTGTTCTTGATATTATTACTTATATCCTGATTTACTTAATTATATAATTTAAAACATTATTTATATATAATATATATTCAGCATATTAATATATATGATAGATCGATAAATGGAATGAAATACACCGTTCATGGAGACGGTAGACCGTACGTACGCATAAATGCTGTTTTCATTTCCTTATTGAATTAAATGGAATTAAGTAAATGAAACATATATGTAAATAAATATAGTAGAATTATTATTCCATATATATCATTATTATTCATTATATATACTTTATAATAATTCTTGAATGGTTAACATGGAGAATGAATCTCATCGCGTCGGGGAGACGGTAATCCGTACGTACGCATGAGCGATTATATCATTCCCATAATTATTGAATGGAATTGGAGTGGATGATATAATATCTTAGAATCAGTATGATTTTATAATAACCATATATAATTATTCTTTACACCATTATACTCATCCAAATAAGGTGGTGGTGGAAAAACAGATTACACCACGGTGTGGAGACGGTATTTCGTACGTATGCACGCGCAGTGATCTCGTTTTCCGTAGGATGAATAGAAGGTTACATAGGGTTGTTTCATATTTATAATAACATATAATCATATTATTGATACTGATTTTATTACTTAATAATGAAACAACTATAGAAGAAGAAGTACAAGAAGAAATAAATTTGAATGAATCGGTAACGGATATTACCTTTTATTTGACACGCCTCTTTGAAACCTCCTCTTAGGGAACTAAAATTGGTCTTTGAAGAATACCAGGACCTCTAGAATATTACTAGGAGAGTTTAGAAGAGTAATGGGCATGGTTTTTCCGAGATCAAAGGCTCAAAGTTGTGTAAAGATGAGAGGGAGTAGGTGCCCTTTTATAAGGGATGAGAGGGGCACCTTTGGAAAATGTGAAAATATTATTTTATTATAAACTTATCTTCAATTTCAAAAGGTCCAAAAATAATTAAAGATCAATATAAGATGACTCATGGTACAAATAAAATCATCCAATCATAATTGGACATGTTTTGGATAATATTTTAATCATTATAATCTTATTTATTTAAATCATTTATTAATGAAGTAAATACTGCATCATTATTGTGTCTTAAACAATTTAATTTATTTGATGTCTAAAGATTATAAAAAAACCAACATGTAGGAAATATTTTTAGATTTCCAATGAATATTTATAGTCGAAGATATAATTTATATAACCCCTTCTAAAAATTAATTACTAAAAGATTTTTGTTAATGACAATTTTGTCTTTACATTAAATTAATTAATCCAAATTGTCATTATCACTACCAAGTGGCTCAATGTGGTCCCAAAATCGACCCAAGGATTCCCATGGTCAGATAATACTCGTCCAAAAAGTTTAGGATGACTGTTAAGGTAATTTTGAATTATTATAATATCCTTTTAACCTTGAATTACCCTATTTACCTTTAACCGCAGTAAATAAAAGTCAAAAGCTATTATTCACCAAAAATTATTTTCATCTTATTGAACCACATTTTACTTCTTGATAACAACCATGTGTGTCGGATTTCTGAAATTCCTTTCACATAAGTGGTAAATTTTCATTTAAATGAAAGAGTCAGTTTTTTAACTACCACTAAGTGGTTTCAGTATTCATCAAAAATTGAAGTTTTTTCAGAAAAATACAAAACATTCAGCCTAAGATATATTTGATATTCCAAATTCAAAAATGATTTATATTTTTCCAAATTCAAAACATAGAAGTGGCATTAATTAATTTTAAAATTAATTCCCGTTATCAAAACAAATACCGTGTTTTTAAGAAACAATAACTATCAAAAGATTGACACTTGTTTATATCCAATTTCAATGTGAAATTAATTCCAATGAACAAAATTGAATTAAATGGTAAAAATATATTCTAATTACAATTTAAAACCAATTAAAAAGATAATATAACCATATAAATTATTGCGATGAAAAAAGTTGTTTTTAGTTAAAATATAGCATGTTTTAACTATTCATTAAAATGTGAAAGTTATCAGAATAATATGAAAAAATTATCCAAATTAAATCTTTATATCCTGATTCTAAAGAAGAATTTTAGTTTTTCAAATTGAACTTATAAAATGTCAAAAACTAGATTTAAAGTGGGTGTTCCATCAAAAGGTGGCAAAACTGTATTTTTTTAAAAATACTTATTTTACCCAAAAAATTTATTTTGTTCTCATACCATGTTCTAGAAAATATGTAAGATGAATAATAATGTCATAAAATTCAACATGTAGTCAATACTATTCATAACGGCTAGTTTACAATAATATTATAATCATACATCATTGTTTACTGAAACCCGGTATTGTGTACTATACACGCTATCGAGGAAGGTCGCAATTGCATGTAATTCAAGCCAAGCCAGGGATGCGTGTAGTGCGAGCTCCCTTTGGTTTTGTGTATAACATAATTCAAAACTTATTTAATTTATACATTAAAAAAAATCTATACTTAATGTTTCGTAGAATAATTTCTATAAAACGAATATGAAATTGTGTGTAACACGGTCCAAGAATAGTGTTGTGTATACTGCAAGATAACACGGTGTTGCGTATAGCAGAAGATAATTTTGGTATAGTGTACGACACAAGACATAAATGAAATTAAAAATAATAATTCTCATAAAATCTCGGGGTGTTACACTTTCCTTACCTCATCAGTCCAAACATTAATGATAACTGCAATATCTTATATATGCTGTAATTTTATTATCATAATAGTTTATCCACCATCAATTCTCTTCTTGTCTTATTTTAATTCTAAAAATTAAAACATCGTCCTTCAGGTGCTGATTTACCACCTTTATGGACGACGAATTTTCATTTTTCAATTATGCCTTCAAGGCTGGTCATAAAACTATTTTTATGGTTGAAAAATTATAATATATGTATTAAATCATATTTAATTTTTTTAAGAATTATATATACATTATTTTAATTAATGAAACAAAACTAGTTTGTGATGATAAACAACCACCAAAATAATCTAAACGATTATCACTAACATTTTGTCTAATGATTCATCATCACCCCAAATAACCAAATGACTTATATAACCCTTTAATTTTTTTAATTTTTTTTAATAAAATATAAATTAAATTTTGGATATTTATTTCCATTTCACATGATCTTTCTTACATGTATACAAGTGAACCAATAGTGAAAACCAACGAAATGAACACTTCAAAACAACAAAATCAAATATTATAACTCATAAAAAAGACCATAAATGAAATTAATAAAATTATAATAATTCAAATAAATATTTAATAAGTTCTAAATTAATTTATTAATGAATCTAATTTCATTATTCAGGACATTAAGTACAAGTGCGGAATTCTTTTAGACATAAGGTAAGGGTTTTCGCATCTCACTTTTATTTCTATGAGATATGCCTTATTCACCACTATTTATTGTGTGTGGTGTATGTCTACTGAACTTTTATGTATCATATCATGAATCTATTTATCTTCATGGTATTAAATATTTCATTTTATGATAATTAATTTTATGGGGCTTACAGTTCGACTGTTTGCAAAGTGGTCAGAGTTTCTTCTCGAAACTCCATTTTTCATTCGGGTTACACTGTCTATCACTTTCCCCAATGTAATTCTTCTTTCATTTTATATAATTATTATAAATTATATTTATATGTTTAAAACTCATATATCCAAATAATTTCATCTTTATTTTATGGGTAAATACATTTTTTATATGTTTCCCATTTCAATTCCTCTCGATAAGCAAGCTGCTTAAAGGGTACTTCCCAATTTCTTACCCATTTTCAAGTATAATCCATAATATATTTTAATCACCAAATATTTTTCTAAAATCACTCTTGTTTTCATTAAAAACTATTTTAGTTCATTTCTTGTTTTATCCAAACAATTACACCTTTTTCACATTAAATAATATTTTATATTTTCCTTTAAACCACACTGAAGTGGTTCATTTCTAAAGTTTCTTAAACATTTTTTTACATGTTTTCAATTTAGTTTAAAAATTTTAGTATGAGTATTATTTTAATATTTCTCAATTATAATTTAATTCCATTCCGGTATATACATGTTTACAGTCTGATTTTTATGAAAAATACAAATGATTTTCCAAAAAATACTTCTTTACAAAGTAAAAGTGTATTTCTATCAAGAAGTTATCAATTATTTTATTATAGTATTTTCATATATGATTGTGATTAAAATATTTAAAGGTGTTATGGTACACTTTTATTTAAAGAAATATTTTTAAATCAGTTATTCAACATATGGGGAATGCATTGGACTAATCAAGTCACAGGCAGAGCCCGTTATAGCCCGTCGATGTATCAGTAGGACTCATGAGACAAACTAGACTAGATTTTGGCTGAGGCCTTACCCATTTATGTATAATTCATAGCCAAGGCCTTTATGGTAAGTTTATTATCTCTATAATTATGCATTCCCTCTTTATGATATTTTTAATTGATAATCCATGTGATTATTTGACTAGTAGAACATACGTAGTTAAGTTTCATTCTCATATGATTATTTATATGGAATTATTCAATCATTTTTTATTCCTATCATATTATTCTTAAGTTATTTATTAAATGGAATTTATTTTATTTAATCACCTTTCCATAATCATTTATGATTTTTTATGATAGATTCTAATGTATTGTTTACCCTTACTGAGTATCTGAGCTCGCCCCTTTATTATGTTTTATTTTTTCTAAGATGTCAAGATGTACATTTAAATGACTTTAAGGGATAATATATAAGTTATGGATGTTTACAACGGATTTTATATGTTTTTTTTCATTCAAGTTTAAATTTAAAACTTTTGTTTGTATCTTTTTTTCCAAAAATACAAAAATATTCAGTCTTTTAGGACGCAAACACTTTTTCAAAGTACCAATGTAATAAAGTAAGGCACTGGATCTGGGTTATCGGGGTCAGGTCTGTTACATGAGTGACATACACCATGTTGTTTTAGTTCAAAAGAATATAAATATCCATCTTGAAGTAATTTAGTCAAAATATTTTCATCTACATGACCTATAAAGTGATGCCAAAGTTGGGGGTGTGTGAGTCCTGTGAGGTAACTTCTTTATCGATTTTTATTATTTGATTTGTGTAATACAACACATAAATAGCATTATTTAAATGTGGCTTACCATAAAAAAAATTATATTTATAAAAGAATCAACATTTATTCCCAGATTTGAAAATGAATCAATCCATATCATGTTGTGATATAAAGATAATTTTTTTGGTAACTAGAGGCACATAATAACAACCCTTTAAAACCAAAATTCATTTTGGTCAGCAATGTGAGTTGGTATTCCCTGATAGCTATATTAGAAAGTTTATCTCTATTTACTTCTCAAATATCTACCTATCCTTGGTCAATATTTCTAAATATAATTATTTATTATCTTTAAATATATATGTGAGAACCACAAGCTGTATCTAATACCCAATTTGTAGAAAAAGATAAATTGCACTCGATAAAAAATGATCCTAAAGCTTCCCCTTGCTTCTTTGTTTGGGTATAGTTTTTCTTCTTGTGGCCCTTCTTACCACATTCCAAAAATATAGAATCTTATTCCCTTGTTTTCCCCTTGATCTTCCTCTTCTTGGAAGGGTGTGAAGAATCATTGGGATTAAATATTCTTACTTTCCCTTTCTATTTGTTCACTAGATGGAAGTTTTTTCCTACTTCATATCTTTATCTAATAGGAGAAGAAGATTACAAAGATTTGGTAGAGACTTCTCAATGTTGTTCATATTAAAATTCAAAAAACAGTCTATAGAAACTCTGAGGGAGTGTTACCATAATGGGGTTTGTGCTCATTTCATAAGGGATTTTGAATCCTATAACCTCTAATTACTCTATGTATCTAATGATCTTAACTACATGAGGCCTAGATGGGGTACCCTCTCCAATCATTATCTCAAATATAACCTTGGAAATATCAAATTATTCCTATTTAGCTCTCTCGTGGTAAATACCATGGAGGTTATCAATAATTCTATATGCATCCATGTTTTCATGAGACTTCATTAGTTCACTATACATTGATGAAAGCATAAGACATTAAACATCAACTGCATCACTCAAATTTTTTTCATAAACAATGAACTCTTCATTACTTGCCTGTTTAGTATAATGCTTAGGAATTGAGTATTCTAGCGCGTAAGATTTCAATTCATAGAATAACATAAGACGAATGTGTATAAACCAATCTTGGATGTTTCTATCAGTTAGAAGGTCATCTTTCAGCAATATTGATCATCGGGAAAGTGTGGATAATAAACTTTTCATTTTACTCTATAATTAAAAAGATCATATTATTAGTACTTTTCTTTATTAAAAAAAGTGATATATAATTAATAAAATGTTTTTATTTATTTATTTATTAAATCTATGACTATTTTATCAAGTCTCAATATCCCTCACCATTGAACTCGAAATGTCTAGCTTCTTTGAAATTCTAGTGGAAAGGATTCCCATTACGGTTCTTAATGATCCAAACTTTTTCCATGTCAACCATAATAAAGTAATTAGGTAGGTGGTCTTTCTAACTTCATACTTGCAACTCCTTGATCCGTTGAGTGGATTTCCCTATCCTGAAATCATGTATTAGATTACCTCAACACTTGCCTCCAAATTTATATTGAACAGAACTTGGCCCTTAAACTCAATATAATTTCAGTTAAGTCAACCCAAAACTCTCATAAGAACTCCCTGATAAAATTATTTGTCTAGAATTTGTCCATGTACTAAAGTTAGATCTATGAATCCATTCCCAATCAAGTAATGGAAGGCTTAGTCTGAATTAATATTTAATTTAGGTATTTTAATTTATTAGGAATAAATTTTATCTTCTTTTATACTTTACACATATTATTAATATTAGGTGGGTGTTATTTAATTAATTATCCATGTTGGATAAAACGTTTACAAAAAAATCATTTATTTAATTTTCTTCCCTGCACATTAATTCATTTATATATGTGATTGTGAACGTGCATCCATAACATAAATAATTAAATAGAAATAAATAATTAATTAATTAAATGACCCATTCATGAGAATTAAATAATGTTTTATTTAATGAGTGTATATTAAATCAACCTTTAACCAATTGAAAATAACTCATATTGCTGGTTTCACATGATTTGTAGTATTCCAGCTATCCACCTATGTATCACCTAAGTTGGAATCATTATGGTTCCATCTTGAACTGTCTCCACACACCTTAGGATGATCCATTAATTAAAAATATTTATTACAAACATTAAGGTGAGGGGAACCCAAGGATTGGTTAAAGAGTATTACATAAATATTCTTGGACACATGGGTTTCACATAATGTACATGGGAATATAGTGTTTTCTCTAGCTGCACTCCATGTAACACATTTGTATTGTCCAAATATTTGGTGCTTCCTGATGGAATCTCCAGTCATTCTTTATTTTTTCTTAAACCATTAAGAAAATGAAACACTGAATGAATATGATTAATATATAGATAACATGTTAATTAAAAACAGATTAATGAATGAATAAATTGAAATTGAAATCTAACCACAATTGTGCATAGATCAAAAATAAAATTATTAATTATTAATTTAAATGTGACTGCTCTGATACCAGTTGATGGTTACGAGCATAGAGGAAGCATGTAGAGGTGGGTGATAAATTAAAATTAATTTTAATAATCATTACCTGAAACTAAGAGTGAGGATATTATACATAAAATTTATTCTTAATTTATTTAATATTTTAAGAAATAAATACCTGGACTTGGGAACTTTCTTCATTGGTGAATGTTGATCGCTTGAAAAGACTCTTTTAATTTACCTTCATTGCAGTGTGACGATCCAAGGATAGAATCCCTCTAGAATTGATCCACACATGCTCATATGATCTCTGAGAAAAATCAATCTATCTTCGGGTGCTAGTGTGGAAATTCTAAAGTCTTGAATTGATCATTCTTAATCACTTGTTCTTTAGTCTTGAATAAATATCTCTTGCACTTCTCATTCCTGAGAGGAAGAGATAATGAGTAGTTGACAGAGAATTTATTGTGTGCAACTATACTCTATTCTCAATTTTGGATACTCTACACAATGTACATAGCCACCTATTTATAGAGTAGATATTTAAGTTAAAAAATTATTTAATTGTATATAAGAAATTAATTAACATTTACTACCTTTAATAAATCTCATAATATATAATAATAATTATATAATTATTATTTTTTGGCATGTGCCAACTTGCGCAATAACAAATATTATATAACTGTCATGCCAATTAATATTTTTCACCAGACTCCATCTTGGTCCATTCAAACTCCTCTAGCATTTATTTAAAAACTGAATAAATATTTTATTCATAAATAAATATTTTATTCATAATCTTTTGAATAAAAATTTATTAAAATATTAAATAAATAAAATAAATATTTCATTCACAAGTTGGTGAATAAATATTTATTTAACTTATGTAATCAATATAACTTGAATAAAATTATTCCTTTGTATTTAGAAAAATATTTATTCCATTAATTAAACTCAAATAGAATTTAATTGATATCAATGGAAACACTTAGTGTGTGGATCTCTAGGATTATTTCTCATTGGAATTAAATGGTATTGCCTAAATTACAAGATTACTGTCTAGAAATTGGTCAAGTAACCCATGAGAAATAACTTATTGTCACAACATCGACAACCACATACAAACACTCACTATGTAATATAATCCCTTCATCACAATATCTCATCAAGAAGGTTGCACATCCATGTCACCAACCCATATGCTCGATGTGCCTTTCTCTGACAAACTGAAATAAACATGTCGTTACACCATGGCCATCGAATTTAATGTGGTGATACTATTATAATTAAAGGTATCATATAATATATTCCATAAATATGAAAGATACAAATCTTTCCTCAACTTATTCATTAATAACATGTCACTCATGACGCACCCAATGTATCCAACTTCACCATGAACTATTATCATCATGGTTTATGAAATATGTATTAATTCATGAGTTGTTCCATTAATTAATAATAATCTTAAATTCTAAAGATCATTATACACTCTCATAGATAGGAATATCTAATGACAACAAAACATGCATATTTCCTACAAGTAGGTCTATTCTCATAATCTCTCATCTTAGAGATTACCAAGTGCGAAATTCATGAGAAGAAGACTCATCTACTTATGAGTACTTGAACCTAAGAAAATTATGTACTATGTGTCCCATTATAGTATGTTATCCATTCGTATAATATTATTTGAGAATATCATCATATAACATAAAGGTTCTAAACATAACAGGGAATTATTATGACCTTATCAATGTCACATATACTCTAGGACATTATTATATTAGAGTCATGAAGAACAAAAAAATAGGTACTAAGAAGTTTTATTAATATTAAATACATAGAATATACATGTAATCAATGTACAGACAGTTGGTCCTAGGAAACCAACTCCAAAAATAGATGGGATCAAGATTGTATTATATCGGTGGTGATTTTTACAACTACAATTTCCACTTGATTCTAACGATGTCACTCAAATATTAAGATTCCACGTAGTTTATTTTCTTCTGACCTGGACATGTTACATGTAGTTTATCATCATGAAATAAGTAAATGAATATAGGTGGTTAGGCCAAGATATAGGGTCTAGGTATCCCTATATATCTCATTAAGTTGAGAATCAAGTCGTATGTAATTTTAGAAAACCCGTACAATTTAATATCATACAGAAAGGATATCAACCATGTAGTTTCTTGTATTGTGGTAAGGACATGAATATAGGTTGTTTGGCCAGGATATATGATCCTGGTGTCCCTACATATCTCATTGAAATTTTAATCAAGCCGCATGTAATTCTAGAAAACCCATGCAGTTTGATATCATATGGAAAGGACAACATCCTTAAAGTTTAACATCATGTGGTCTTGACGTGAATAGAGGTGGTTTGGCTATGATATAGTATAAAATCATCCTTCAATATCTCATTTAAATGAAAATAAAGTAGCACATAGTTCTAGAAAACCCATGTAGTTTAAAGTCATATAGAAATGATATCATCCATGCAGTTTAACATCTTGTGGTATGGAAAAGGTCTATGCAGTTTAACGTCTTTCGATGAGGACATGATCCGTGTAGTTTAATGTCATGTGATAAGGACATCGTTCATAAAGTTTAATTTCTTGCATTGAGGAAAATGGCTATATAGTTTAACATATTTTAGTAAGGATGTTGTACATGTCGTTTAACATCTTGCGGTAAGGATGACTGTGAATGACCTATAAGGATAGTATCTCATCAGATGAAGGTTGGATAACTCTTTTTCATAATTCATGCTTTTTTGGATCCTTCAACTCTATCAAGAATTTTCATACCTATATCTCCAACCAATCATTGAAGATAAAGATACTCTCTATTGTGTTCCCGAGACATCGATGGTAGAGGAAATGGTTTCCATGTCCTGTCAACTCGGCCTCATTCAGCATCTTTTTTTTTCGAGTTCCATCAAACCATTTTACATGGTGTAGTCATAATAATTGGAGGCATGTTTTTTTAGAAATTATAGGCTTTGTTAAATCTCAAATTGAAATATGGTCCTCTATCCCTAGAAGGTAGTTGGATAATTATCCACTTCAGAACTAGTGCATCTTGTTCAAAGTGATCAAATTACTAGAGTGGGGATTATACTGTCATTAGTTCCAATATCCCTATGGAGATTTTCACTTGAAGCCAGTCTTTAAAAGAATATCAACCTTCTATTTTGTTCCTGATACATCAATAGTATTGGAAAAGATTTTCATTTACCACCATCCTTGCCTCACTTATCTTTCAAATTACTGAGAGCTCCAACAAACCATTTTCCATGGCATAGTTGAAATACCTGGGAACATATTTTGATTGGAAGTAATTTACTTTTTTTCTTTTTTTCTTCATGATATAGGATATAATGATGATTCTCCTACATGTTATCTATACTTACATTGACATGGTAGCATGGTTGAGTTTATATTATTGGGTACATATTCCAGATCTTTATTAGTCTAAGGGAAAATATTGATGCATTGGGGGTTTATGAGAACATAGACACTTCAAAATGATTAAAAGATCTTGACTCTTCTGAAGTATTTGTGGAAACATTTAAGGGAATTTGATTTCCATAATATCCTTGATAAGGAGGTGGAAAATATGGAAATTCCCTCAGCCTTGTGTCCTGGGGAAAGGTGGAACAATGTCTGGATTTCACCTGATGAGGGGATGAAAAATACCAAAATTCCTCTAGTCCTATGGGCTGGGGAACTTCACTACATGGTGGGATTATATAGGTAGGTATTGTTACATCATTCCAAGGTAGACATATCAATATTATTACCACAATTTTTTCCTAGAGATCCTTATACTCTCGTTGGAGTTGGTTGATCTGTTCCTCTATAGAAATTGCATTTTCATCTTCAAGTGGATGGCTGGAAAAATCCATGAAAACACTCTCTCCTTTGTCAGCGGTAGGGTGAGTGGATGATGATGGGAATTCTGATATGGACCCTAGAGACTGAATCCACTGCTACTACTTCACATCTTCTTTATTATTATTACCATCTGAAATACCAACTCAGTCGGTAAAACCTTCTGTAGATTCCTAAAAGATATTGTTTATCCTTTCCTTTCCCACACCTGTTGAAGAGGGTAAGCCAACCTTTTGTGACTCAAATGACTATAGGAGGGTATGTTTGTACTCTTTGGGAGTGTGCTTGTCTAGGTCTGATGAGGAGTTTGCAGATCTAATTGATATCAAATTAATTGAGACACAATCAGGTTGGTGATCCTCTTTGATGGACTATCTCATTTGGAAGGTCAGTGCCCAGTATACCATTTTAGGGGTCACTGTCCATGATTCCATTTTAGGATTCAGTTCCCATGATACCGTTTGAAGGGATGATGATCATGATACTATTTTAAGGGTTTATGATCATGATATTGTTTGAGGGGTCGGTGCACATGATATTGTTTGAGGGGTCGGTTCCCATATTGAAGATGTTCCTAGAGTAAAATATTGTAAAAATTCCCCCAACCCTATAGGTCGGGGTGCTCCCTGGGATACCACAGTCACCAAGGATTATTGTGATGAAGTAAAAGGATCCAAATTAGCGATGATCTGGGATTGATTATAGTTCACTATCAAGATACACTAGTGGGACTTAGATAGATTGGTATTGGTAGGGATATAAAACTTCTCTAAAGATAATTTTTTTAGAAACACCTAGTGGGATTTCACGCTGGGTTCCCCGACATAGACAATTGGTGTTGGAAGAAACTCCTCTACATCTCCTTATGTAATCATGGTCATGTGTTGATTATGATCACTAGAATTGATGGGAGGTCTCTTAATTAGATCCTGATTGATTTAGTTGACCTAGTGATTTTTCTCATTCACCTCCCTGGCATAGGGAAGGTATTCATTGTTTCACTCTAGGGATAGGTTCCCAAAGTGGTTGAATGTGGCAATAAGGGTCACCTCCTCTTCTATGGCCTATTGTGGGAAAGACAACCAATGGTAATTCTTCCTATGAATAATTTAATGAGTTGATTCCAGAGTTAAGATGGAGCTTTTGATGTGGTACTCTTGGACCAAGATGTTCACCAACTGATACTAGAAGTGGTGTACTGGTGATAGCATACATCAAGGCCTTAGAGCTAAAGCAGCTTTTCCAGCAATTTGATAATCCATTGGCACATTCAATGATTCCATTTAGATTGCAAGTAATATGGAAATTCCTAGAGAGAAAACAAGAAACCTAATTTGTTAAGAAACATATATATGAGTACATGTTTGATCAATTACTTTAAAAGTTAAAAAATAAAGAGGTAGTCTTTTATTTTTATGCAAAGATCAGTGTAGTTAAAAGAAGCGTGTCAGTTTTTTCACATTATTTTACGAAAATTGTAAAACAAATTTTCCCTAGAAGGAACCACACATTCTGTAATTTTTTACCTGTGAAAGGGATGAAACCGTTAAATAAATTCATGTTGGGTTCACAATTTTTCTTCATCAAGAGATAACATAGAATGGGTTTCGAGACTGATGGTTTGATTTATTATGGGGGGGGGGGGTTCAATGCCTTTATAAATCATTCACATATAGTTTCTATTTTTTAATCTTCCCTAGAAACTTCTAATGGTTCCTACAACCATAACTAGGAACAAACCTGATTTTTAAAGGCAGGTGGTGCTTTAGTATTTCACACTCAATAACACTTAGTAACTCAAATTGGTCGATAGTATAGGAGGTTGGGCTCATTACCACTTTTGGGGGGGATTATTTCCTAATCTAAGACTCTCTTGTAGATTTAAGATATTTTTTTAAACCCTTTGTAGACCCTTATATGGGACTATTTACACTTATGTCAATGAATTTATTACAAACATGTACTAATATGAAAAAATTTGTGTGTATGTCATGGGTTCTCTATCACTCTCTTATTTATTTATGATGCTTTAGTATATGGACATATTCAAGAACTGTTGAGTTTATTGTCATCCAGGAAGGTGGTTGGTGTATTGGATATGGGATTGGACCTCTTTGAGGAATCCTACGTATCCTATGAAAATAGGAATCAAAACCAATGTAGTTCATTTGACATAGTTTAAGGTTGTGTGACTGGACCCATCCATGCAGTTTAATGTCATGTGGTAAGGAGGTAAGTATCAGGCTCAGACCTCAGTGAGGCATCCTACGTATCTTGTTTAAGACAAGAATAAGAGTATATGTAGTTATTATAATGGGAATTTATGTCATGAATGATATGAAAATAGAGTCCCTAAATTGGACTTATACATATAAGTCTTCCCTGTATTCTCATATTGGTAATGTGTCCCTTTAAGAAAGGATGATATTTAATCAGACATATATCCCAAAGAAGGTCCCTCCTTGGGGATTCTCATCATGTTGTTGGTATAATCATCGCCAATATCTAATACCATATGAGTCGTGATTAGTGTAAGAAACAAGATATTGCAGAAGACCAGACACAGTGCATGAGAGGATGTTTGAATGGGGTCTTACACATTAAAGTTTCCCTTTTAGATGTATGATTTCCCACCTCATGGAGGATGTGTTATGGAGCTCGGGTATTAGGAAGGAATCATACGTATCATGTTTTATAATTGGAATTAGAGTCATCATATTTGAGTTATATTCTCGGTGTACTAATGGATGGGAGACAATGATCATCCCACAAGAATGATTGGGTCCTGATCTTAGAAATATTAGAGACATGAGGGGACTTACACTGAAGTGGATGACCGTTGAATCATGGGCCTTTGGAAGGTGTCCTACGTATCCTATTTGGATCAGAATCAGAGTTCCTTTAGTTCAATATTCTTGGATAACACACTGAGGTTGTTCTTATTGACCTAGCCATATTATCTACCTGACATGGGTTGATTTTCTACTTGACATGCCTTGGTTGGTTTCTTGTCATGTTATAAACATTTATTCCTTACATGTCCAAGGGAAATATCATGATCTGGTTTACTTATATAAGGGATGTCTAATAATATATATGTCATGTTAGAAGGTTGTCACATGATCAAGGATGAATTTTAAGAACATCCCAAGACTCGGTCATCCTATCATGGAATCCATCACATGACCTCGGTTGGCGTGTCTAGAAGCCATCACATGACCTTGACTGTCTTGTCTAGAATCCATCGTATGACCGCAGTTGTCTTGTCTAGTATACATTACATGAACTCAGCTATATTTTCTAGAATCTATTACCTGACCACAGATGGATTTCCTATAATCCATTTCATGACATCGGCTGGCTTGTCTAGAATCTATTACAAGACCTTGGTTGTCTTGTCTAAAGGGTGTTGCATGACCTCGGTTGTCTTGTCTAGAAGACATCACATGACCTCGACTAAATTTTCAAGATAGAGTCACATGATCTAACTGAATTACCCTGATTTCATCACAAAATCTGGCTAATATTCCTGGAGGGAATTGTGAGAGTCAATGCGACATGTCTGGAGGGTGCCACATGTCCTGACATAATTATTTGGGTGTCGTCGTTAGAGCCTACTATCATGTCTAAGGGACATTAAAATATCCTGATGACATGCCCTAGTGTTATTTCAAGACTCATCTGGCATGTACTGATGTCACCATATAATTTGGGTGACATGTCTAGAGGGCATTTCAAGGCCTGCATGGCTTGCTCGGAGAGTTTTTTGAGACTTGGGTGGTATGCCCGCAGAGTGCCATGTGACTTGATCTGACATGTCTAGGGGATTTAACATGATCCAAATAGTTTTCCAAAGGATTTTTTAAATATTTTGGTGACATGGCATGATGTTGCCTCATTACCTGGATGGTTCATGTGAAGTGTATAAGGATTAGTGTACATGTTCTTCACATAAGTCGGCCATTTTTTAGTCTGTATTTTTTGCATTTATATTGTGAATGCATTATATTTTCCAGTGTTATATTGTTTTAAGTACCGCGTGATTTATAATATATGTGGTATGTTATTCACATGCTCCACCATAATTCCTTCTCATGATCTATGAGTGATCACATGAATCACCTATGTGTGTTACATGATCGCTCCAGTTATTTGTCGATATCTTATTGGATGGAAAACTTATCGGTTGTCAGATCAACTGCTCTGAGAAATCAACTATGATGCTAATTCAAGGTTCCAAGGATTTTGAATTCATGAAAGCCCCCCATTTTTCATGCTGGGGTGGTGGATTTATAGGCCTCTCCACTCCGATTATTTCCCACTTTACGTAGTGTATATCATGTGAATCCAAACTGGTCTTGTAAGCGTGCATAAGTTTTAATGAATACAATCACTCTCCCCATCAGTGATGCATTGCGTGACTAATAAAAGTTCCTAGGTAGATGCACAAGCATTTCATGGACAATACCATCTTTTTTTCTATAGAGCCAAAGGGGGAGTGAGAAACTGTCTAGACATGTCCAAATCCTTTTTGAGTGATGGGGGTGACTTTACAATGGTCTCTTATACAACCAGGTGGACATTTCACTAGGTATTTCATACTGTCTCGCAAGCTTCATGGGTCCATCTCAATAGTTTTACAACCAAAAGAGGCTCCCTCCATTCTTCCTTTTTATTTCATTTTATTATTTTACAAAGTTTTCGAATCTCATGATATTATTTGAATTTTTTCTAAGACAATCATTCTCCTCATCAGTGATGTGTCATGTGACCAAAAAAGGATCTTATAGTGATGCATGATCTCTTCATGGACAAACCATTATGTTTTTATATTGGATCCAAAGGGGAGAACGATGATACCTAGACATCTCTAAATCCTTTTTTGTGATCGGGGTGACATGCCAGTGGTCTCTTACATGACCATGAAATCATGTCACTGGGGATTCCACGGTGTCTCTTGGACTTTATGGGTGGGTTGCATGAGTTTTGAGACCGCAAGAGGCTCCCACCATTCTCCATTTTTATTTCCATTTCTTAGTTTAGAAAGGTTGTGGATATCATTAGATTGTATAAATGTTGTTGATGATAATAATTCTCCCCATTAGTGATGCATCGCGTAACCAACAAAGGGTCTTGTGGTGATATGCAATCACTTCATGGAAAAACCCGTTCTGTTTGTTTTATAGATCCAAAGGGGGAGAGGGAGATTGCCTGAAAATGTCCAAATTATTTTTTGTGATGCGGGGGACATGCCAACTGGCTCTTGCAAAACCAGGTGGACATGTACCTGGGGATTTTTTGGTGTCTCATGGGTTGTATGGGTGCCTCACGAGAGTTTTACAACCGCAAGAGGCTCTTTCCTTTCTCACTTTTTATTTTATTTTCTTATTTTACAATGTTTGGGGATCTCAAGAGTTGGTATAAATGTTTTCAAGAATAGTCATTCTCCCCATTGGTAATGTGTCTCTTGAAAAACAAAGGGTCTTGTGGTGATGTGTGATTACTTCATGGAAAGCCCTTATGTTTGTATTATGAATCCAAAGGGGGAGAGAGGGAATGATTTGACAAGTCCAAATCCTTTCACATGATGGGGGTGAAATGCTAGTGGGATCTTTCGGGACCAGGTTTACATGACATCAGGGCTTCTTTGGTGTCTCACGGGTTGCATGGGTGTGTCGTGACTTTTATGATTGTAATAGTCTCCCACCTTTTAGATGTTTTTACCCCTTATTTTATAAGGGTTTTTGTGGAATTCACCAAATGATTATCCATGATGGTGCCACAAAATCAATATTGGATCCTACGTTGGCACGTGCGCCTTATCCTACCCAGTCTCCCTATATTCCTATGACATGTTGCATGATCAGTGATAGATCTCGTGACAACATGCATACATTGTCATGAATAGTTTCTATGCTTCACTTTGATGTGTCACATGTTCATTGATAGATCTCACAATGACATGAATACATTGTCAAGGACAATCACTTTTCTCACCTTTGATGTGTTGTGTGTTTATTGATAATTCTCGTGAAGGTGTGAAGACATTTTCAAGTATAATCACATTTCTCTCCTTTGAAGTGTCGTGTATTCAATGATGTATCTCGCAATGACATGCATACATTGTTAGGTACAATCACTTTTCTCACCTTTGATGTGTCATGTATTCAATGATGGATCTCACAATGGAATTTAAACATTGTTTGGGATAGTCACTTTGCTCACCATTTATGTGTCGTGTATTCAATGATGGATCTTGCAACGACATGCAGGCATTGTTAGGGATAGATGCTTTACTCTCCTTTGACGTGTCATGTATTCATGGTTGTATGATTCCATAGTACGACCAAGGGTGTTTTCATGTCAAGTGTGTATTCCAAAGGGCACATGGATAGTGTTGAAATTTATCACATTAATTCCATATATCTCAATCCCATGAAAACATACATGGAATATTTTTCCTCTTCACATGATGATATCAAGCATGACATGAAGATTCTATGCACACATGAATATTGCATGTTTTCGGTATAGACTTTTATCAGATTGGAATAGTTCATCATGTCTTGAATGTTGTTATTGATTGACTTTCATGGAAAACCTAATAAATTCTTAAGTACTTGATCATAGTTAGATGTTGATTCACTGTCCACAATTCTTCACAGTACATGGTGTTTAGTAATTTAATCTTTATCTAGGTTGAGGCAGGACTGTGATATGTTCCTGGTTCCCCGCTAGGTTAAAGATGACCCCAAATCTCACTTTTCAATCATGTGATATGCTCAACATGCATCCTACTATGGAAAAGTGTGAGATTCACAATTATGAGCATCAATAATGCTTCTAATTATTTAGATTGGAATTCTATTCTTGGACACCCCCATGTTGCTATTGTGGTATATTTAATGTTATTTGATATTATTTTTAGGTGTTTTGAATTTTTGAGACTTTGTGATGGGAATTTTGAAATTTGAAACACTTTTTGGGGTCGTATGGTTATCCCTCATAGTGAGGTAAACCATTTAGTTCCCATGAAACACTGTTGAAATTATTTATATTATCGTTTGGAATGGTTAACACATGGTTAGTAAAATCATGTGAAGTATCCAAGAAAACCATGTGTCTTGGTTTATGTGTGGGAATGACTTGCATGGTTAGTGCATGGTTTAGAGAAACTTTTTGACCTAAACTATCCTAAGTGTTTTGTACTAGTTTTTGGATTAGGCATGGTTGGTGCTTGGTTTGGAAAACTATATGGATAAACCATGAGTTCTATACAAATTCATTAAAAGTTGAAATTACCAATTTTTTCTTCTCAGATTTTAACCCCTCCTCCTCCTCCTCATTTCCACCCCATTAATTATATTAGGGCTAGGGATCATGTTGAGGGAGCCTTATCACTTCCTCCTTCTCATTTTCATGGATGTTCTTCATCTATTCAAGTGGATTTTCAATATATTCTCCCTTTATTCATCTCTATTTCTATTCATATCTTCTCCCTATACATTATTCCTTGATTTTATTTTCTGTTATGAACCTTATCTTCTGATCAGGTCATTTTTAGGGTTTTGGGTGAATCTAACAATGGGTATTGGGGTGTTTAAGGTTTGTAAAGGTCATTCCCATTCTTGGTTGAGTATTCTTAGTTAAAGGTGATTCATTGCAATTGGTTTATACTTTGATCATGGTAGGTGTTCTTATGTCAACGATCTATATTATATTCCATGGGGTGATTGGGTGTTCTAAAATTATTTCTCATTAAAATTATATGTAAATATATATGTCTTATAAGGGACCAAAGCTGATTTCCATGTGGTTTCAACCCTTGGCATGGAGTCAGATTCCATGACAAGTGTTTGTGAAAATTCCCAAGGAGATTTTTAATGTATGTAAATGATTTGAAATGGGTGTTTTATTGAGATTTTAGGTTTTAAATGTGTTTTTCACACCAAATGATTTCAATTAAGGTGCTTAAATTTTTTAAATAGTTTTTTAATTAAAAAGGGGTATGTTGACCCATGTTAGTTGAATTTTAAAAATTAGTGATAACTTTGAACATTTCAAAGGTGTTTTTAAATGATTTGTTGATTTAAAAATGGATTTCATAAAATATCATTATAATTTTGGTCTCAAAGGTTGTTTAAAGTGGGATTTTAAAGGGTGTGAGTTGGCATGGTATCCTAATATTATTTTGCAAAGGATCATTTGGAACCTTGTGATAAATTGTTTTTATGAAATTTGTGAGTCCCTCTGTATGCCCCATATTATTGTCTTTACTCTTTTTATAGGTTGTTCTCCATGTATGTAAAGTTCTATTGATGGATCTAATGGGTTATTCATGTGAGGGTGTTGGGGGTAAGATAAGGAATTGTTTTGGAGATATTTTAAATTTGATTGATGCTAAAACTTGTATTCACCTATTTTCTACCCTTTATCAATGATGATAATGGAATCCTAAGAATTAATATATTACCTAGATGATTTTTATACCTATAATATAATTTTTATTGAATAGGGAATTTTTTTCAGCTAAACTGAGTTGGTTAGATCTAAAGGGGTAGAGGGATGGATTGAGGCCTATAGTAATGGTGTTCTTTCGGGTGGTTATACCTCTAGATGGTTTTTCGAGACTAATGGTGATGTGGATAGGTTATTTATCACCAAAATAGGTTCTTACACTCCAATTAAAGTCTTTATTACTAGATTCAATGTGAATTTTCATGACATTGGGATCTTATTCAGAATCATTTAGTGTATTACTTACTTTACCTTTTTTATATCCATTGAAACTTGTATGAATTCATGGAACATTTGTATGGATTGTTAAATATTCCCTATCTTGATTTAATGATACAATGGTGCCAGATTTCATGAATTCATTCTTTCTCACATTATGTAATTTTTTTTAAATGTTTTGACAAAGGTATTTTGAGAAATGTTTGAAAGAAGGAAAGTTGCATAGTTATGATTTATATTGATTTTTTTATTAATTGGTTTGAATGGTATATTCTTTAAATGTGAAAAGATGTTTTCCAAAGGTTGTTTGTAATGTTTTGATAACAAAAGAAAATATTGATTTTTTTGAAACTCTAGAATATTTCTTTTATTTTAGAGGAGTTTTAATATAAATGAATTAAACCAGTGTGTGGGTTTTAAAGTATAGTTTTCAGCCTGACATGCCAGGTTTATTTCTAAAGGTTTTTCTGAATTTAAGAAATGAAATTAAACCATATGATATTTTTTCCATTGTGGTTTTTGATGTGGAAAAACTTACTTTTTATTTATTCTAAAACTAGAATTTATGTATTCTAATAGGAATGTGACTACATAGAATATTTGGTGAAATATTACTATCCATGTTCATCTCACACCCAACATACACCATGGGTTTTATATAGCCCTTGTGACTTCTTTCAAGTTACCTTATGGGTTTTATTTTCATGTTGATTTCATGAAGGATGGTATGGGATGTGGGGAGAAATCTTGGCTTGTATGAAGGTGTTTGGATGGATTAGTTTTTTTGTTTTTATTTTAGTTCTGATTTATCATTATCTATGATATTTCTTCTATTTGTATTAAATTTATTTTATTATTCCCTATTTTACCGTGTTTTATTTCTTTTGTTTGTTGTTTTATGTTTATACAAATGGTTTGGATCATTGTTATTGGTTATGAATTAGTTTTCTTGGTTATCTGTTGAATGTTTTTTATTCTTATTGATGTTTCATAGATGAAAAAATAGTGGAAAGTCTATACCTGATTATTGGTAATTGATTTTTTTTAAAAACAGGTGCAATTTATTAATGAAAGAAAGAAATAAGGCTACAACAATTTGAAAGAGGGAGAAATATTACAATCTTTCTCGTAATGAGGAATTGAATCGTCAGGCAAAGAATCCAACCAGGTAATGGCCTGATTGACTCCAATATTGGCCAGACTATCCGCAACCATGTTTGCTTCACGGAACACATGTGTAACAATGTAGGAGAGATCCGCAAGCAAGGTAAGGCATTTCAGCCATCTAGAGGTAAGTGTCCATGCGAGGTGCACCACCCCTTTCCAAATAGCTTGGACCACAGTGGTAGAGTCGCATTCAATCAAGATCTTGTTCCAACCTTTTTTCTTGGCATAATTCACGGCATGTATGACGCCCAACATTTCAGCTTCCAAGGCCGATGCCGTACCGCATCCGCTGTAGAAGCAGCCAAGGCATCTGCCAAGAAAGTCTCTGAAGATGGTGTCGCATCCTGCCGGTCCCGGGTTACCCCTAGAAGCTCCATCAACATTTACTTTGATCCAGCCTGGAAACGGGTCTTACCAGAAGACCTCAAAGGTAGGTCGAGGTTGTCTGTAGGACCCCACAATCCGAAGGCGGCGAAGGATCTCTAAATCACCAACGGAATTGTCACAATGATCCTTCTGAAGCAAGGAGGCATCCTTTATGGAAGTAAGAATACATATTTTACCTGCATTGAGATTGAAAGAGTAGTTATTGGTAATTGATGTTTTGCCTTTAACTTCGATTCAAAGGAAACAATTTTCAAAAAGGTAATTTTTTTGATGCTCAGGCACTAGTTTCCAACCTTTGGGGATTGATAATTCCCTTTGGTCCAAGTGTTGATCCAATTCGAGTGTCGGTTCGGTGGTATCCCAAGACATTTCATTACATATCATATCAATTCCTACTTTTTTAGTATGTCATATGATCTATATAATCCCCTTTGTTATTTAGGAAGTTGGTATCATGGATATAGGACCATTAAGACTTGGTAGGTAAGGGAGGGAGGGGGTCTCATGAGATCTTTTTCATTCAAAGCCTCTAGTTTTCATGGGTGGATGGTATTAGATTCTATTTTGATTGTTCTTGATGGTTTTTTTGGGATGGTAGTATTTTGATTCCCATTGGAATGGTTTGAGTTTCCTTGGGGTCTTACTTGGTGTTTTAGGATGAAAATGGAAAAAAGGAATCATAGTGTGGGGTTGGATTATAGGACCTCTCAAACCATGTGTAAAACAACTGATTAATTTCAGATACATTTTAGGGACAATTGAATGATTATAACATCTCTCACCAACCATGTGGCTTAGATGAGCTTAGTTTCATATCCCATTTTGGTTTTTCTATTTAGATGTCTTAGTTCTTAGATTACATTGAGTTAGTATTGGGAAATGAATTATTATGTTCTTATGATAGTTTAGTTATGTTTTATTGGTTTTTGGTTGAATTTTTTGTTGTTCTTGTGTTTGTATGATTATGGTGAAGTTGAATTTATGTGGGTAGAAAGTGTATTTTATGATAAAAATGTTTTCATTTTGAAATTATGCCTTATGGATTGTTTTTAAAATAATATTTGGTTTCATTTGATGTTTTTGAAATGGTTGATTTCATATGAAGTTTGGAAAGTTTTTGTTTTTATCATGAAATTCAGAATATTTTTTGGTTTTGAAATTGGTTGGTATTTGTTTACAAAGTAATTTAAACCCTTCTAGGGTGTATTTCAGTATTGTTTGGTTATAAAGAAAAAAATTTGAAAGGTGTTTTGGTTGTAATGTATTTGACGGTGTTTCTAAATGGAAATGTTTTGTATATGATATTTTTTAAGGTTTATTGGTTTTATAATAAGGAACAAATAATGTTTTAAAAAATTCATTTGGGTATGTGTTTTTTTTAATTAAGGAGAATCTTAAAAGTGGGATTTTATTTTTAAAGAAATAGGTGAATTACAAGATATAAATTTAGAGTTTTTTTATTTGTTTACCCTTAGTGAGCATTTGAAAGGTGGATGATTTCAAATTTATTAAAAATATAAATGTTTTAAAATAAATATGGTTCTTGTTTTCAAAATCATTTTTGAAAACATTGTTTTGGAATCATTTATAATAAAAAGTGTTTTATTTTAGTGGTTTCAGGTATGAGATTTTTCCCTTATTTTATTTTTGGGCTCCTTTCCCTAGGGTTTAAGGTTTTAATATAGGAAATTTTAAAAATTATTTTTTATTTCTCTAGTGAGAGATATAATATAGGAGATGTGGACAAACTGAGTTCATGGATCATTTTTTATAGCATAATCATACCAAAAATATCATGAGTTAAGGTAGAGTTCTTATCTTTAAAGGTTCTTCCTCCTTCTAGTTTCAACACCACCTAAGCATCAAATGAAGTGTAAGGTGTTTTATTCTCCTCTTAGTGGTGTTTCTTGGAATAATTCAAGGTAGAATTTCTCAAGAAGATCAATTTGGAAGCATATAAATAGAGTGGTTCAGGCCCTTGATCCTTGATTAGATAGATTGTTTTCTGAGGTTCAGTTTTCTTAGAAACTTGGATTTTAGTTATGATCTAGGGTTATTTTATATTTTTGAATAATTTTTTGAAACTATCCTGGAGAAGTTTCATATTGCTAAGGATTCCATTTCTTGTGGTATCCTTTTGATTATTTTTTGTTTCTAATTTCATGATAGTGATTATTTGGGTGATGGTCTATTTTGAATTTCTATTTAGTGAGTTAGGAGAAGTTGTAACCTTGAGTAAATCCTTTCCTCGTATATTCCTTGGGTTCCTTAAAGATTATTTTTATATGTGACGGTTGGTTTTGGAATTTTCATGTCTCTTTATTCATTTTGCCTTATGTGGCCTCTGAATCCACTAATATTTTAAACAAAAAATGTATAGGTGGAAGTGTTTCTATCTAAATTGATATTTCGAAGGCATTTGATACCATTTATTGGAACTTTATGTATAAAGTTCTTTCACAATTAGGCTTCAATGAAATTTTCATTAATAGAATCAAATATTTATTCAACTCTGCTTACATCTCCATACTCATTAATGGCTCTCCTAGAGGTTATTTCAACTGCACTAAAGTAGTGAGGCAGGGTGACCCTCTCCCTGCTATTATATTCTCTATTGCAGAAGATTTCCTAAGTAGGTTGATCTCCCAGGAGATTGATAAAGGAACCATAAAACCTATCCCTGCCTCTAGAAATTTACAAGTTCCTTCTCATCTTCTTTATTCTTATGACATTATTCTCTTTACCCAAGGAGACAAAAGGAACATTCTCAAGCTTAAAGATATCCTGCTCCACTATCATGAAGTCTCTTATCAACACATCAACTGGAACAAATCTTCAATCATTTTCAGTAAATACTTTCCTCCGAGATGAAAACTTTCCATTTCTAACATCTTGGGCATCAAAGAAGGATCTCTCCCCTTTACCTAACTTGGTGTGCCTATATTCGGTGGTAGACCTAAAGTGGATTACTTCTCTCACATTGCAGACCATACACTTAGGCACCTTTCCTCCTAGAAGGGTAAATCTCTTTTGATGGCTGGGAGAATTTTATTGGTGAAATATACAATTGTTTCTAAACTTTTTTTTTCAATGATGATATATAAATGGCCAAAAGTCATTTAAAATGCATTAATGCCGCTATTAAAAAAAATTAGACTGGTAGCACTATAGAGAGGAAATTGGTGACTATCCCCTGGACCTCTTGTTGCAAACCTGTTGATAAAGGGGGGATTGCCATCAAAAATTTCTCTAAGTTCAATGAGGCCCTTCATCTAGACTTACTTGGAACAATATGCACACCACCTCATCCTCCATGAATTTCATCGGAGATCGCTTCCTTGAAAATCTTAGAAATAGTCGTTTCTACCCTCTTAAGTCCTCTATTTGGCCCTCCATCAAAAGTAATTTCATGTCTATTATGTCTAACTCTTGATGGATAGCCACTAAGGAATCCAGCTTAAAATTTTAGTTTGATAACTGTACTGGCGTTCCCCTGATCTCCTTGATAGATAGAAACCAACCCCCTCCCCATATTCATGATTCAATTGACCCGATCATTCATACGCATAACCTCGATCTTCCTAAGAATATTACTCAAATTATTGATAATTATCATTTCTTTAATAGTAGTGATTTGCTTATTTGGGAACCTACGCACAATAGGATTCTTAACTCCAAAGGCTATTATAAGTTCCTTTTCAACAATGATGACAACAATCACCCCTGGCTAGATAAATTCAACAAAGCCTGGATAAAACCCTCAAGTTTTACTTTAGTCTGGCGGATTTCCCATCAAATAATCCCCACAGATAACTACTTACAAACTTTCGGGATTACTCTTTGTTCTAAATTTCATATGTGAAATCAACATAGAGAGGATATAAATCATCTCTTTCTCTCCTGTGACATAGTAACCTCTCTTCAGCATTATATTCTTGACATTTTTTTGGGAAGATGGTTTCTTTTTAATACCATCAACATGCAGATTTGGAGTTTCTTGGAGTTGTCTACGTCTCAGAAAATCAAAAACATTTTGGTTGCGGCCATTGCATAACTTCTCTATTTTATTTGGTATGGTAGAAATGAAACAATTTTCCACAATAATTCTTTAAAAATTAAACCAGGAAAAATGATAATCCTTATGGATATTCACAAAGCTTCTTTTATCCAAAAAGATCATTGCAACAATTCTGTCTGTGACTTTGGGATCCTTAGACATGTTGGGGTGGAGGGGATCTAACCTCGCCCCCACTCTACTCTTGACATTTTTTGGCTTCCCCCCCCCCCTCCGGGATGGATTAAAATCAATGTGTATGGAGCCTCCAAAGGCAACCCAGGACTAGTGGTTTGTGGTTCCATCATCAGAAATCACCTGGACCAGATTCTTGGATGCTTCTATGGCTCTTACGGTTCTTCTACTACTTTAGAAGCTGAGATGATGGGCGTCATCCATGCCATCACATTTGCCAGATTACACAGCTGGAACAATATCTGGATTGAAAGCGACTCCACTATAATCATTTAGGCCATCTGGAATGGTACCATTCACCTTGCTTGGCCTCTTATTGCCCGCTGGATGGACTGTTTGAATTCTCTCGTTGGGCTTAACTTCATCACCAATCACGCCTTCCGTGAAGCCAACAGGATCGCTGATGGGCTTTCCAATCTTGGAGTTACTCAAGAAATGCATTGTATGGGTGATATTTCTTCTTAATTAATTCCTTATTATGCTTGGGATGTCAGAAAATTCCTTACTTTAGACTTGTGTAACCCCCCCTTTTTATCAATAAAATTCTTCTACCTTTTAAAAAAAATTGTGCCTTATGTGGATTATTTTTTATGATTCTATATTGTGAAGAGTTCTAGGCATGAGGTTTGAATTTTGGTTTGGACATTTGAAAATCTAGGGTACATACATGGGTAATAGGGAGGGTCTTTTTTTAGAGTTGGACTATGGGTTCCTCCATGTTTAGTTTTCTATTGGCATCACTATTAGATAGTGTTCTATGATATTGGATCTAAGTGACCATTATATGTAGTTCATGACCCTTGGGATAAACCCATTTTTCTCTTAATGAGGAATGTTTTTTATTATTTTCATCCTTATTCTTTTGGAAATCATTAATTTTGTGATCAGGTTTTTCTTCATTTTGTTATGATTCCTAGAATTGTGATCCCTTTGTGGATTTGAGATGGTGATTTATAGTTGGATAAGGCTAAAGGAATTTTGTAATTCCTTCTATATTTTTGAGATAATGGTTTCTTGTGATGTTATATTTCTATAGTAAATTGTTTGTTAATTCTTCCACCATTTTTTATAGTTCTATATTTTGGGGAGACTTATGTTAGGTCTCTATCTTCTTAGAGCTTTAGTTGATTAGTTATAGATTGGATCTTTCTTAACTGTGCATAATTCTTTTTGAGGATTCATCCTATTTTTTGTGGATTTACCTTCTTTATTGAGGGTTTGGTTTGGTTTTGTGGCCCTCCTCTCCTTAGGATAGTTTTTCATAAATTCATTCTAGACATTCTTAGTATTCATATTCTGTTATTCTTTACTTTGACCCATGAATTTATGGGGGAAAAACGTTTAATGGTGGGGAAAATTATGACACCCCCATATCATTTTTATGGTTCATTTTATATTATTTGATGTTATTTTGATGTGTTTTGAATTTTTGAGAGTTTGGTCTGGTAATTTTGACATTTAGAAGATTCTTGGGGGTTGTAAAATTATCACGCACAATTATGAAAATCATGTGGTTCTCATGTGATAGTGTTGTAATTCTTGATGAATATTTTTGGAATAGTTAGTTCATAGTTGGTTCATCAATGTGAATTATCTATAAAAATCATTAAACTTGTTTTGTATGTGGGGATGGACCACGCAATTAGTTAAAGGTTAAGAGAAACCATACATCCTAAACTATTTTAAGTGTATTGTCCTAAGTACTGGCTCTGAAATGGTTGGTGAAAGGTTTAAAAAACCATGTAGACAAACCATGTGGTCTTTCCAGATTCATTAAAAGTTGATATTATTGCTTTACCATCCAATGATTTTAAACTCTCCCCCTCATTATTTCCTCCCTCTCATTTAGTTGGAGCTAGCTCACATGCCTCAGGATACTTCTCCATTCCTCCTCATTTTGATGGTTTTTCTCCTTCTATTAAAGTGGATTTTCAAGGTATTATAAATTCGTTCCTCTCCCTTTACCTTTCCCTTTCTCTATTATCCCTACCCCTTATCCATTTATTATCATATCTCTCATGAACCTTAGTCATTTTTTGGGCTATGTTTGGGGTTCATGGTGATTCGAATAATAGGGATTTGGGTGTTTAGGGTTTGAAGAATATGTTCCCTTGATTTTTAGAATTTTATCCATCAAAGGTGATGAATTACAATCATTTTCCTCTTGGTTAAATGTATATATTTTTTATTTATTTATTTTATTATATTCCATGCAGTGATTGAGAGTTATAAAATGGTTTCCCTTTAAAATTATACCTATATGTATGTCCCATGTGGGAACAAATTTGATTTCAAAGTGGTTTAAATCATTGGCATGGAGTTTTATTCCATTATAAGTGTTTGTTAAAATGATCAAGTGGATTTTTAAGGTATGTAAATGATTTTAAAGGTGTGGTTGACATCCTTTTGGGGTTTTAAATGGGTTTTTCACACTAAATGGTTTCAATTAAGGTGTTTTAAGTTTTCAAATAGATTGTTATATTATATAGGGGTGCATTGACCAATGAAAGTATTAATTTGAATTTTTTTGAGAGATTTGAACATTTCAAGTGGTGTTTTTAAATGATTTATGTATTTCCAAATGGATTTTAAGAAATTTCTTAATAAATTTCCTCTTAATGGTTGTATATAATTGGGATTTTTAAGGGAGTGAGTTTTCTTGGAATCTCAATCTTATTTTAAAATGGCTCATTGGAACCTTATGATGAAGTTTTTATATGAATGTTTTGAGACCCTCCTTATACCCATTGTTCATCTCTTTCCTCATATTATGGGAGGTGATTCATGTATGTGGATACTTGGTGGTGGATCTAAGGGGATATTTCATATGAGGGTGTTGGATATGAGGAATTGTTTGAAGATATTTTAAATTTGATTGATGCTCTATATTGTATTTGCCTATTTTCTCACCTCCTTGATTTATGTAATGTAAATTTTAGGAATGAATAGATAAATTGGATGAGTATTAATACTAGAATAAATTGTGTTCTGACTAGATAATTTATTCCAGCAAAACCAAGTTGGTTATAATGAAAGGGGTGGTGGGGTGTATTTTGGCACGTGGCAGTGGTGTTATCCTAGGAACTTATATCTTCATATGGTTTGATGGGGATATTGGGGATAGTGATAGGTTATTTAGTTCTAACCTTGGGTTCTAATCATTAGTTTAGGTATTTATTACTAGAGCCCTTGTGAGTTTCCCATAATTTTGGGATCCTATTTGAGATCATTTAGGGGATTCCTTTTTTCCTTATTTGTATCCCTTGAAACTTGTGTGATTAAATGACACTTTTTTTGAGTTCTACACCTTCCTTGAGGTACATTTATTTTGAATTTTAATTTTATATTTTAAAATTTTCACATTTTATACTTGGTTAAGTGTGTTTACAAAGAATTATAAGGGGTAAATGGATCATCTTGGGGGTCTAAGGTTGGGAATTTAAAAGGATGATAAAACCTACAACTATACATCTTATAGGGGGTCCACCATCTAGTTATTGATGGGACACCGACCATCTAGTGGGTTTTACAAAATCCCTACTGGGATTCTTGGCTCACTGGCTAGCTGGTGGTCCCCTGGGCTATTTTTAAGCATCAAGCCCCATAATTTCACCAAGGACACCCCCTTTATGTTATAACTTCAAATATAGTCTCCTTTTCACCCATGGTAGTCCCTTAAGCTTCTATTTTCTACTTCTTGAGACCTTAGTAAATATTTTTCATTTGGGGTCCATTTATTATACTATTATTGTGATTTGAAGCTTGAGGTAATATTGAGAGTTCATTAACTCTTATTTTTTTTATTGTCTTAAACTCTCATCATTCAAGTCTAATATTCCTTATTTTCATAACTTTTTCTGATTCTCCATTTTATTCCATTTTAGATTTAATCAAAGGCTTATACAAAGTGAGTGGACTCTTAAGAGGATAAGGTAGGTATTCATTGAGATATCCCATAATGTTTCACCATTTTATAATGTATACGATGTGTGTGGTCATGCCAGTTTTCCAAATGATTGGCCTAAAAAATATAATTTATCTAATACATGGTCCTAAAATAATATCTAAACCCTCAATAGTCTATGAGAAATCTGTTGGCGCCCCCTATACTAAGACCTTAGCCACCCTTTGGGCGAGTGCAGCTTATGTGATCAATTGAATAATTAAAGTAAAAACTTTAGGGGTTTCTAAAATGTTCTCTAAGACCCAATAATTTTATTCATCTTTTGAGCTTTGTGTAAAGGGCCTAAATTGTATTAAATGGTATATAATTCCTTGATATTTGGTATGTAATATTTTGGGTTATTAATACACCTTAACATTTAATATTAAATGAGTTAATAAATTAAAATGTTAATGAATTTTAATTCCTTAGATAAGTTCCTTGGATTAATCCTTGGGTATAGTAACATTAATTGAGTGGATCGATGAAATGAATAAACATCATAATATTGTCAATAAACTCCATGGATTTGGTGGGAGACCAAATTATTAAAAATTAAAAGGATGATCTCGATGGATTTAGTATGGGACCTAATATATTATAATTCCTTGATTGATATCCTTGGTTTTGGTATGTCACTTCATGATTTGTAATGCCATATAAGGGCCCATGAATTTAGCCTTATCCGAGTGATAATGGAATTCCATACATGATTCTCCATGTATTCAGTTAAGACCCACTGAATCTGAATTCCTTATAATTACCCCTTAGATTCGACATGATCATATTAATATGACATTGTGATCTAAGACATATTGCTCTGGCTAAAGTAGGTATGGTCGACCTGGGTGTCATTGTGGAGCTCAAGTTTCAACAAGGTTTATCTTTAATTATTTATATTATATTCATTATTTTAATTTCAATAATCAGCATGCACTATGCATACTCAAACTGGATATTCATTTAGACACTATTGTTGGTGGCATGCTAAATCATACTCACACACTACTTAGTCCTCCATTGGTACCTAGGAAGTCTTCATGGAAATCGTTTAGGATAATGGAACATTCCCTATGATATATTTTTAGATTTTAGGAAGGGGTGGAGCATTGGATATGGGGACTGGGGTAATACTTAGACCAATAAAGGGTTTCAATATATTTTTGTCCTTTTGTTCTTTTTTTACATTTGGTTAAACATATATGATTAAATGGTATCTATTATATTCCCATGGGAATATAGGTTTATTTTTTTGTTACATGAGTCATGATATTATATTGAATTTATCATGATGTCAGTTATACCTTATTTGTATGTATTATGTTTTAGTTGTTTTTTGTTTATTATGTACTATGATAAAGAGGGTATAGTATCCCAAAATAATTCTCATGGACCCTCATTATTAGTCAGAAACCTCTTGCATATGGGGATGTGTTCTTGGGGCCTCATATCCCTCAATTCTGGTTATATAGTTAATCAGGTTGGGGACATTACAAAATGGTATCAAAGAATCCTTTTTCCCTTTGTTTTACTATTTAAGAATAGTAGAAAAATGTAGAAGGTTTTTAGGGAATGTTAATAAGATCGTTATTGGGAGTATAAAACCCATGTATAGGGTAAAACCCAATTTTATAGGGAGGGAACTTATTGTTCATGCAGTTTTCTTTTTATATTTGTATTATTGTCACCTTAATTGATTCACATGATATTTTGGTTATCAATTTATGGAATTTTTACCTCTTAGGATTGAATTACAAGTGGAAAATTTTTATTCATCATTTAGGAACAAAGTAATTCCATGTCATTAGCATGTTTCCTTGGCACGTTTTATATAGTTATAGTACTAAAATCAGTTACTTAAAGTGTGTGAATCAATTTTTTTAGGTTTTTTTATATAATCTCATAGTATAACATTATCTTTCCAATTATTAAGATATTTAAAATCCTTACTTATGGATAATTACAAAAAATAAATTGCTTGGTGTTAGTTAAATGAAGTTTTAATACAACTTATAAATTATTTCACTTTATAACTTTTAATCGATACTTCATATAACTACACTTTAATTATGGGACTCATGAATCAAAATAAAATTAAGTAATGATGAAAACCTTAAATGAAAATAATTTCATGGGACTTATATATATATGGATTGACCTTGTTTATAGAGATGTAGGGTGAGTGAGAACACCGAGTTTTGGATATTAATGGTTATGAAATGTAACAAATGATGGGGCATGTAGTTGTTCTCTATTTCCTTAAAATGTGATATTAAGAATTTATATAGTATTGTGATATGAGGCGTGCATTTGAAATTTTATAGGAATAACTCCACATCAGACATCGGTATAGTGTTAGGAGGGTGTAGATGATCACACCAACAAGAATGTTGGGACAAATCCTTAAATAGTATTAGGTATAAATATAGATAATCATCTTTGAGTGAGGTTGTTTCATGAAGTGTAGGTGGTGGATAGGGAGGATCTATGTGAAAAATGTATATGTATGAGCTGACTAGGGAGTTTCAGTTGTATCCCCAAACATTATTTGATGGGGATGGTGGGATATAGGTGGTTGAGTATTGGATTGAGTCTGTTTGGATGATTTTTTATCACTTTGAAATTTATCAGGAGAAGATTGTGAAGTTGGTAGTTTATATGATTTGGGGATCAGCAAAGTGATGATGGGACATTTCATTCCAAGCTAACTAGTAAATTATAATGTTATAAAAATAATTTGAGGTTTATTTCTAAAATTGATTTTTCCCATAGACCATGAGGGTCGATAGGGACAGTTATTTCATGCACCACAAGTAGAGGAATATGTCATTTACAGACTACAATGGAAACATTACTGATTTATAGTTCTTCACATATTCAATGGTAGGGAATGATGTATCTCAATTGGGACATTTTCAAAAAGTTATTTGATATGTGATTCACGTTTTAGTGAATGTTTCCTATCTTACTACCTTTTTGAGGTAGTGAATCAAGTACTGATCACATAAAGGAACTTAATGGAGGGTAGAGTTTTAGGTTTGGATGATTCTATTGGGTGAACCGATAATGAGTATTTGGGTAGTACGAAACATCAATATGATGGGTCTCACCAAGGTATTAGTGGATAGAGTTGTTATGGAAATAATTCTATGTGGTGTCACTAGTTCAGTAGGTCAGTTCATATATTCATACAGTGTGATTGATCACCACTTGAGTGTTAAGTTTATAGGAAAATGGGAACTTTTTAGAGGTTTCATAGGATTTTGAAGTATGTTCCTGGTGATAGGGGATCCAGACTAGTTTATGTATATATATCTATGTGGGTTGCTTCACAGAAAGTAGGTAGTCATATTTTTATTGGTCATTTGGACTGAGGTGGTGGATGTGGAGCTTAGGGTCATGATCGGCTATGCCGATAGGGCAATGCGATTTAGGGGAGTCAGTTCAGATATCAAGGTCATGGTTTAATCCTATTGAATATTTTGTAGCCTACTCCAATTGATCAGGAAGTTGGGTCACTGATAGTTTGAGGTAGTGTTTTCATAGCCACTACAAAATGTTTTCTTTTTTTTGACACATGATCTTTTTATTCCTTCATATTTTCTCATAATTTGGGAGGCTTGGGTTTAGTCGTTGAGTATTTTTATGGTGTAATTTCTATTGACACTCTATTTAGAGAGAGGTATGAGGTTATTTTTCATAGTAGGGAGTGTATCCTATAGATAGGGTTCATCAGTTTTTATGGTATTTATTTATGATTGAGATAATAATCTTCGATTTAATTCTCAAGATGAATTAGTTAGGCCCATACTAATCTCATATTAACTTCTAACATTAAAGGGTATCGTTTACATCCTCAAAGGGTTTTCAGTATGTTCATGAAATATTGTGGGATTTTTTATTAGGTTTTTCAAGACTATATTGCTAATATATATGAGAGATTATAGGCTAAGTTTCCAATACGGTGTTAGGTGATAGAGAGATTTAGAAGAGTGATTTTCCTCCTATAGTGGATAAGTTTTAGGATGTGTTTATGGAGTAATTATTAGGTTTTATACATGAGAGGGAAGAATATTTTACCATTGATCTTATGCCAAGTTTAGATCCTATCTCCATTCAACCTCACTAGATGGATCATGTGGAGTTGTGAAAACTTAAGGTGCATTTAGAGGGATTGGAAGACAAGTTTTTTAACTAACTGAGAAAATCTTATTGGGGTCCTCCCATCTTTTTTTCAAGAAGGATGATGGATTTTTATGGTTGTGTGTAGACTGTTGAAATTTAAATCATTTAATGATTAATAATCATTACCTACTTCTATACACTAATGATTTTTTTGATCAGTTGAGAGGTGTCTATATGTTATCCAAGATTTATCTATGGTCGGTCTATCTCCATATGAGGGAGAGATTATCATACATACCCCATACTGCTTTAAGGAGTAAGTATGGTTCTTATGAGTATTTTTTTGATGTTTTCTAGATTGAAAAATTCACTGGTAGTATTAATGGGACAAATTAATTGAGTCTTCCACCCATATCTAGATTCATTCAGCATCATTTTTTTATAGAATTATAATATAATTTAAGTCAAGGTAGGAATACATGTAGTATCTAAAGTTTGTGTTAATATCACTTAAGGAGCATCAAATTTTTTCCAAAATCTCTAAGTTTCATTTTTTTATGGATCGGGTTCACTTTTTGGGGTAAATTATGTCTAATGTAGGTGTATCTATCTATGAGGAGAAGGTTAAAGTTGTAGTTTATTAGGAGTGTCCCATAGAATGTTTTGACATATGCAGCTTTTTAGGATTAGTCGAGTATTATCTGAAATTTATTTAGGAGTTTTCCCATTTTACAGGACTATTAAGAGGTATAAGGAGGTAAATTTCTTTTGTTCTTACACTTTCAAGAAAACATTTCAGGAGATAAAGGTTAGGTTTACTACAGCACTGATCTGGGACCTAACCGAGTCTGGAAGGGGTTTCATCATATATGGTGATGCCTCGGAGGTTGATCTAGGGGTATTTTTTATGTAGGGAGGTCCTATGGTTTTGTATGGGTCTTGGTAGTTGAGGCTACATGAATATAATTACCTTATTCATTGCCTTGAGTTGGCATCAGTGTTACATGTTTTAAGATGCTTGAGACATTACTAGCAGAGTGAGAGGTTTGTACTATATATAGACCATAAAATCCGAAAATATATATTCTCATAGCTGGATCTAATCATTTAATAGTGAAGGTTGATAGAGTATATAAAATATTTTGACTTAGAGTTTTCTTATAACCCTAGAAAAGGAAGCATGGTTACAGATGCAATAAGTGGGATGATGCGAACTCGAGTTGTTTGGGAGTCTAGTAGTGAGTGGAAGTTAATTACCCTCTTTACATACATGTATTTAAATGTGTTGGAGTATCAGGTATGATTATACCTTATGTCCTTATCTATAATACCTTCACTTATTAATCAAATTAAAATTATTTAGTTATTTGATATAGAGTTCTTATCCCTATGGTATGGCATAAATGGTGGGGATGTGACACCTAACTTTTTTATTGATGAGGATGAGATTATTCATGTCCATAGTGATTATTTGGTTCCAACAGGAATGCATAAGAAGTTTATGAGAGATTATCCTATTTATAAATGGGTTTTACACCCCAATTTTATAAATAAGTACCATGATCTGTGATAATAGTTTAGGTTGTCAAGAATGAAAAATGAGATAAAAGGTTTTGTTATGTGGTGATCCACCTATTAGTAGATGAAGGCTAAGCACCAAGGACCAACTAGACTTTTGCAGTTGCTTCTTATTACTAAGTGGAAGTGGGATAATGATACTATAGATTTTGTGATGGGGTATCCAAGGAAATATCTGGGTAGTTATTCTATATGGGTAATCATTGTTTGACTTTCAAAGGTATCTCACATTTTACTGATCTAGGAAACCTTCTAAGTGCATGAACTATGATAACATTATATCCATGATATTGTTTGTTTTCGTGGATTTACTCCAAATGTTATCTCAGATAGAGATTCTCACTTCACATATCATTTCTAATATTGGTTACAAAAAATATCAAGAAAAACAAGTGCTCTTGAGTACTAGTTATCACATGCATGAAGATGGGAAATTTGATTAGACCATTCATATCTTGGAGGATATATTGGGAGTTTGGATCCAAGATTTCAATAGTTCTTTGGAGAACCATTTGGATTTGGTAAAATTTTCTATAACAACACCTATCAATCGATGAAACAAATCGAACCTTCTGATACATAGTATGGTAGACTGTGTCATTCACCTTTATATTGGATAAAGGGTAGTGAGGTATCAATATTATGGTTGAATATCATGAATGAAATGTCGAAAAATGTTTATATGGTTCAATAGTGAATGTAAACCACTTGGAGTAATAATAGGTATTATATATCTCGGTGGAATCAACCTCTAGAGTTTGAGGTGCATGACTAGGTGTCCCTACATGTATCACCTAGATTGGGACATTTCCAAATTTAGAGGTAAGGGATATTAGAGCCTAAAAATGTGGGTATATTTGAGATAGTGAAGAGGATTGGTTTTGTGGTATTATGGTTTCCTATCCCATATCATTTTAGTTTTGTTCATCAAAGATTCCATATATATCATCTTTGATGATATTTTTCCGATCCATATCACATGATTGATACTGATGATATTAAGTTACAGGTCGATGAATCCTTTCAGGAGCATCTGGTTTGTGTTGTGGATCATAGTGAGTAAACTCTTCATGGAGATATTATTCCTCTAGTATGTGCTTTTTGTAAGTATGGATGTGTTCCAGAGGAGACATGGTAATTATATTCATACATGGGGTACAGTGCTGGAATTTTTTTACTGTAGAGGCCCAATGAGCCTTAGAGTGTATCTCAAGGGTCAGATGTTATATGGTGAAGAGTTTGTAACATCCTAACCTACCTTTCTGTTCATTTATTTTGAAAATAAATATCTTATTTTGAAAAGATTTTTGTTTTGACCTTGGTTGTGTGTATTTGTAGGGAATTAGGATGGGTGTTGGGAGCATCTTGGCAGGTCTATGGTTGAGAGTTCTAAAGTAACACCAAACTTGTATTTTTTCAATCTATAGGGGTATATTGCCTAGCCGATGAGGGGATACTATCCAACTTGTGGGTTATATAGAATATTTTTTGGTTTTTTGGGAACATAAACTTTCCAGTGAGTTAGCATCGGCTAGTCGGTGGGGCGCCAGCAGCTAGGTGGAGGCCCCTAAGCTGTTTTAAGAAGGGGTATCCCCATAATTTTCTTGGGTCCTCCATTTTTATATTCTAACTCAGTATTTTAGACCACTATTCACCTATATCAGTCCCATAATCCTCTTATTCTTTCTCCTTGAGGCTTTGGTGGATATATTTTATCCAAAGACCATTTTTTATTCTGTTTAGTATGATTTAAAGATTGAGTTAAGACTGATAATTTACTACCTTATATTTTTTTCATTCCATTATCCCAATATCTCATGTCGTTTATGTTTAATATTCCCTATTTTTAGGTATTTTGTTTACTTTTCCAATTTCTTCCATTTTAGCTCAATCTAAAGGTTGATACTAAGAGAGTGGACTCCTGAGGGGATAAGGTAGGTTATTTTTGAGTTATTCTACAAAATATATTCATTTTATAGTGTATTCAATGTGTGCATTCACATTGGTTTATAAATATGATGATGTAAAAAATACAATTTAACTAACACGTGGTCCTAAAGTAGTATTTGTACTCTCCATGAGTGGTGAGTAATCTGTTGATTCCCCCTGGACCAAGACATTTTCCACCCATCAATTGATCATGAATTATATGATCAGTTGAATAATTTAAGGAGAGACCTTAGGGTTCCTAAAATGTTCCATAGGACCTGGTATTTTTATTTAACATGTGAGATTTGTGTAAAGGCTATAAATTAAATTAAATTTATGTGATTCATTGATCTTTAGGATGTAATGAGTTAGTTTATTGAGACCCCATGACATTTAAGATTAAATGATTTGATAAAATAAAATTTTAATGAATGATAATTCCTTAGATAAGAACATTGGATTCATCCTTGGTCTAAGTGAAATTTAATGAGTGGATCGATGAAATACTAAAACATAATAATTTTAAGGAATATATCTATAGATTTAGTGGGATACTTAATTATTAGGTATTCCATGGATGAGATCCATGGATTCTATGTGATGTGTAATGATTGGGAATTACATAGATGAGTTACATGGATTTTGTGTGAGACCTAATATATGAGAATTACATGACTGATATCCTTGATTTTGGTATGTAACCTTTTGATTTGGAATTCCATTGAAGTGTATGTGGATTCATACTTGGATTAGAGATAATAAAATTCCATGGGTTATGCTCTGTGGATTCTGTTATGACATGTCGACTCTAAATGCCTTGGAGTTTCCACTTTGATTTGGCATGATACTATTAATATGAAATTGTGATCAGTAAAATTTGGCACTGGACAAAGAATATATGGTTGAACAAGGTGTCACCATGGAGCATGAGGTTTGAAAAGTTTTGTCTTTATTTATTTACATTACTTTAATTATTTTATTTCACATTCCATAATTCATTATGTATACTCAAACTATATATGATTTTAGACACTGCTAGTGGTATCATGCTGAGTTGTACCCACATCCTACTCAGGTCATCTTTAGTAACTGAGCGGACTCCATGGATACGGTTCGACAGAATAGAAATTTTCCTATGGAATATGTTTAACTTTTATCATTTTATGGAGTATTAGAGATGGGTACTGGGCTAGTACTCATACCACTATGGGGTGTTATTAGATTCTTTATCTTTTATTCCTTTGTTTACTTTTGGATTTGTATATATGATTCATTGGTATGTATGAAAATCTCATAGGAATAAAGCAACATTATTTTATTTCATCAGTTTTAATATTATATATAATTTTTCATTATATGAGTTATACCTTATTAGGATGTATGATGTTTCCTTTATTTTCGACGTTTCGCACTCTAATAAATAGGGCATAGTCTCCCCACTATATACTCATGGACCCTTACCACTAACTGGAAGCCTATGAAATATAAAGTGGAATTATTGAGGCCTTGTATCCCTCAAGTCTGGTTATTTAGTAGTGAATCAGGTTGGGAACATTACACCTTTGTATTAGTTGATTACTTTTCCCTATCTTGATTTATTTATACTATTTATCGTGTTTATTTTCATTACTTATTCTTTTTATTGTGTAATCTATTTCAAATGTTTTGAAGAAGGGATTTTGAAAAATCTTTTGAACGAAGGAAGGAGTCACAGTTTTTATTTACTTTCAAACTTTTATTATAAATGATCTTCAAAGTTGTGTTCACTTCATGTGAAAGTATAGTTTCCTAATGGTGTTTGGAATGTTTTGATAAAGAAAGTAAATAATTCTTTTCTTTTTAAAATCTATATTCATCTTTTTATTTTAAATGATTTTTAAATGAAAGGATTTAAACTAGTGTGTGGGTTTTAAAGTATGATTTTATACCTAACATACATGGTTTATTTCTAAAGGTTTTTCTTTATTTTATAAAATAAATGGAACCAGTTGATATTTTTTTCTATTATGGTTTCCGATGTAAAAAAACCTATTATTTATTTTTGTTCAAACTAGATTTTTTAGATTGGAATATGTAAGTGGATAAATAGAATATTTAGTTAAATATTACTGGTCATGCTTATCTCACACCCTACAAACACCATTTGATGCATGCAACTCTTGTTTTTTTTTCAGTTTCCTTGGCTCTGGTCTCTTATGGGGATCAACCGTGGGTTGAATGGAGGTGTTTAGGTAGTTTTTTTTTTGTTTTTTTTATTTTGTTTTTCAATGTATTGGTTAATATAACCCTTCTTATAATTTTATTTAGTGTATTTCATAATTCCCTATTGTACCATATTTTATTTCTTATGGATATTGTTGTATGTTTATAAAAATTTATTTTATCATTATTATTGGTTATAACTCATTTGGACTGGTTATTTATTAAATTTTTTCTTTTTATTATTGGTGATTCATGGATACCCAAATTATGGATGGTACATTCCAGATTATTGGCAATTAATATATTATTTTTAACTCTGGTCTAAGGGGGAAAATATTCCTAAAGATTATTTTTTAGATTCCCAGGAATTAGTTTCTAGCACATGAGGACAAAAAACACCCTTTAGGTCAAGTGGAAATTTGGGTTAGGTATTGTTTTAGTGGTATCCCAAGCTAGTTTATTAAATATTCCTTCCACCAAATCAAAATTTAAATACCATATTTATGTGTAACTCTTTTCACAAATAATAGATTGTGTTACTAACCCAAATTAAATGATAATTATATTTATATATATTCAAATATATATTGTGCATAAGTTATATAAAACTTTATAGTGTAAAGTCTTAGAAATATATGAAATTAATGATCATTGCACGAGTAAGCTTGGATCCAAAAATAGTCAACCCTACCTTTTGTAGATAGGGCATAAGCCTCTAGGCCAGTGGGTAGTCCAACCCAGAGTCCCTCTACCCAAATATACTTTACCCAATAGAGATCTAGATTCCATCCCAATTCTAACACTTAATATATATAAATAATAATTAACTACTTCAAGACCATGACTCAATATAATCCAAATACAACATATAAGAAAGCTAAATTCATTATCATAACAGGAATATAAATCCTTAGATGAATGTTTAATAACTTATAAGTATTTTAACTCTTTAAACTTAAACATACACATATTCATAATATAAAGTAAGGAATAAATTAAATTTCTGAAAAATTCATAAATTTAAGCATGAGAAAAATAATTTATGAACAATTCATAATTTAAAGATAAAAATAAACACTTTATAATTTAGTAATTCATTATGTACATTCCATAATAAAGTATACATAAACACTTTATAACTACTTCTTAATATGATCTATTTCATACTATTCATTATATGACATTCACTTTAAATATATGATATTGGATGAATTATAAACATTTTATAATCCAAAACATTTATATAAATAATTTACATAATCTAAAAAATAAAACTTTTAATATTATATCAACTATGATCAAATCATTTATCAAAACTAAATTTATTTTATTTTAAATAATTCCTAAAATAAATCACTTTTAATTAAAATAATTCAAATTAATAATTATGTACAATTTTTAATTTTAAATATAAAAACTTTTAAATTTTGGCCCTATTTTTAAATTTATAAACATTTTATAAATTACTTTTATAATTTCCAAATAAAAAATTCATGCCTAAATTATAAGTCACACCATATAATTTGAAAAATGTATTTCAATATTAATATGTAATATTTATGGATATTTATTTATTAAATGTTTCATAAACACTTAATTAATTGATTATAAAAAAATTATATTGAATCAATCTCTAAACACTTTTATAAATTAATAAATATAAAAAAGTACCTTTTTCTATAATCTATAAAAATTTTATAAATTATTATAATTCAATTTCAAATTTAAATTTAATAAAAATAAAATTTTCATCCCATATCATTTCTTACGTTATCCATAGTTGTGTAAGAATAAGTCCATGCACATGATACTTTTGTTGGAGTAACCTTTCTAGACTTGTGTGGCATAAAAGTTTCTTTTTTTTAATTAATATCATTTACAAGGACCTATTTAAGGTGATACTTGTGTTAGTTAAGGCTCTCATTCCATTAACTCGACACATCATGTAAAATTAACTCATCGCCTCCATAGGGTTAATTGAGCATGTTAGAGTCTCGTATAATATTAAATGATCATTTTGTGACATTAAACTAATAGAGAAGGCCATTTATAGGATTAAATTCATTTTGGGATATATAATCTATATAGTATTAATTCATCACATCACATGTATGTGGATGGAACAACTTAATGAATTGGGTTTATGTAAGGAGAGCATCACCACATGGTGATCTTGTATGAGAAAAACCAGATTTAATCTAACACAACTTAGAAAGAACATGTATGAATGGTCATATGAAAATATATCCTACATATTTTTAACTCTTATAGGATTAACTTTTCATTGGAATGTGTTATATTAAACCAAACACATAACAACTCATGTACCATTAAATGGACGTGTCAACTATCATAGGTTTTGATAGATTCTTTATAAGGATAATCTTGCATGAATGATCCTATAAAACATAAAATCCAAAGGGCCTTATGATATAACTAAAGTACCCTATGAATGGGTTTCACCACTAAAATGGGGGTGAATTAGTGGTTCTTTCTCTTACAATTGTATTATCTTCAAATTAACCTCAATGGTCTATTAGAATCATATCTACTCAAAATTTCTTCTCATTCTTAAAAGATAATAACTAAAAGTAAACAACTCAAAACATGATTAATTTTCAGAAGTTTCAGCCCCATGGTGTGTAACCACTCCATGTTATGATTGGGATGAATCCACATCACATGTTTTACACTTGTCTACATAAGTGGTAAAAGTTTATGTTTAGAAGGTGTCATCATCCACTCAACATCTACATTAATAGAGTTTACTCTAGAGAAAATAATATGGTAGGTTTAATATATGATTCCATAGGATAATCTATTGTATCTTGATGGATATAGATAATTTTTATATTGGATCCCTCCAAATATCAAAGATCACTCAATAATAAATTATTCATATCAATTTTACTCCAAGATTCTTTAACAATAATGTTGATCTTCCTACCAAGACTTCAACTAATTTGAATTAGAATGTTGTTACCACTTCAAGAACATTAACCTATGATATTTAGTGTTGAATCTATAATATTATACCTTTATCGATATATTTATATCTTCAATGATCTATATCTCAATCTTGAATCATTAAAAAATTGATATCGGTAAGTTTTTATGCTCTCTAATAAACACCCAGATTTAGTCTCTATTTTTTATTCTTATTATTCTCTTAATATTTATCGGTCTCAACTCAAAATAGTTATCTCTAATTTATTCCCCATTAATTAGGAATATCTGAATATTCTTGAAATAATGATATTAAAAAAAATTGTTTCAACTCCAATTCTAGAATATTATCTCAATAGATGGTATTATTTCAATCCTTTGTGAACTTCTTGAAATTAACTTCTCACGTGGGTTTTCCCCATGACCCTTAGCACAATTTCTAAAACTACCAATTTTCTCATTTTCCAAAAAAAAATACCTTTAAACTAGTTCAAAGATATTAACTGAAGTTAATTATATTTCTTCTATATTCAATCATCATTAATTATACTCAAATATTTTCATTTTAAAATTCCATAATGTTAGAGAAATTATCTCCTCTATTAATTTTATTAAACCAACCATGACTGGTGTCTCTCCTGTTATGCTTCACAACATAACACATCTCATCATGGAACAACATCCTTCATACTCAACCTGAATCGCAACACTTAAGGACCATTATGTGTCTATTAAATTAAGATCATAACAACATCATCTCATTTAACTATTTACCTAAAATACTTCATCCTCAATAAATATCACCTTTTTCTATAGATTTTGGTTTATTTGTAATAAATTTTATATCTTACAAATCAACTTGTGAGTAGAAACATCTTACCTAAAAAAATTAACATCTTTTGTATGAAACCAAATATCCAATGTATAAACATAAGATTATTAACTTTTCCATATTTCCTCTTCCTTTGGAAAACATCATATGCAACTCTCAAAACTTTTTATGTATCATAAAAATATATTATGTATGAAAATATATCTTACATGTCACTTTCCTTTGAAAAATTCTCCAACTAAAATTTATAAAAATATTTTGTATGAACCAAAGAAGATCATATCTATACAGGAAGAACCATTTTCATTTTTCAATGCTCTATATCTAAGAATATCATATTAATTCACTGTTTTTTTCATTTATATCTTCAATTCAAGAATTTTCTTATGTATTATCAGATATAATCATATGTATACAAGGTGAGTTCGGGACTTAGCCAAAATTTATCTCCAAATCAAGAATTCCAAAATTATTTAAATAAATTTAGAACATTTTCCAATAAATTCATGTCATTTAAACTCACATCAAAAAAACCCAAAAACATTTTTTACACTTCAAGTTTAACCTTAAAAACTTCCAATGATTATCATTGAACATTAACATCAACAAAAATCCTTCAAAAAATCAATTTTTATCTTCAATATCCCATTTTCTATTTGTTTTAAATCATTCTAATGACACTTTTACAAACACAAAAACTCTTGTTAGATTCATAAAATCACATGATTTTTTAAAAAAAAGGTTTTATGCACCACACCATAAGATAAAGTAGTTTTCTTGAACAAGTTAAATTCCTTGCTGATAAAAAAATTATTTACAAGAGATTTTTATGCTCTCCCCGACTATCCAAACTCTCATTCAATTTTTTATCCACCTTTTCACAATAACAAAAGCTTTAGATTCACAACATAATAGATTCAGAGTTGTATAATCCCCCCCCCCTTGATAACATAATCCAAACTATAGTGAGGTTTACTTCCACACATTCACAAGTGATAAGGGAAGGTTGAAAAACAATTTTCATCCTTAATTTAGAAAACCTCTCTCTTGAAATGGATTTTGTAAAGGCATGTACAATTTAATCATTAGTGTAAATTTATCATAGTTTTATGTCTCCGTTTTCTAATATTTATTTGATGAAATTGTATCTAATATAAATGTATCTTGATTATGAGTGATGAATGGTATTTTTTATAGATTAATAGCACTCTAATTGTCCTAAGAAATGATCATTGGATTTTCAAACTTTAACTTAAAATATTCTAGTTTCACTTTTATGCACAAAATTTGTTTATAGGTCTATATTTATTTAATATATTACCCCTAGTTTTTATCAAACAAATATAATTCTACTTATTAATATTCTAACTCACATAACTTTCACCAAGAAACAAAGTCCCACCAGATGAGATATTTTTTAGTGAAATCACCATCCCAATCAACATCTGTGAAACCCATAAGATTTAGTTCCTCGCTTCTTCTATATATCATACCATAACTCAAAGTTTCTTTGACATATATCAAAATTATTTTTAATTTTATCATGTGATAATATTTAGAATCACATTTATATCTTGTAAAAATATTTAGTGTATATAATATATTTGGTCTTGATGTTATTAAATAAACCAAACTACCAATGATTATTTTTAAGTCTTTCTAATTCACACTATTTATAACTTTATCTTTGATCAGTTTTATAATTATTACTATAGGTTTTTAAGTTTAATTAGAGTACTCAATGCCAAATTTATTCAGAAAATCTCTAGCATATTTATATTGGTATAATAATATATAGTTGTCTTTCTATAAAAACTATAATCCAAAAAAATAGTTCATTCCATATATCATGTACATCTAAAAATGCATATTCATCATCTTAGAAAACTACATTAATAAATAATCCTATTTACCTAAATAAATTAAGCCATAAATATAAATAAGGAAAATTATAGTAACTGAAGTCATTAATTTCACATAAAATTTTTTGTCTACTTTTCCTTTAGTAAAAATAAATTTCTTCAAGCAATTATATAGTGTAGAGTACATAGCTTTGGGGTCCTATTTTAAACCATACAATCATTTATTCAATTTTCCTAACATACTTCAATCCTTATAAAATATTAATCCTTAAGTTTTTTTGACAAAAACTTCTTCTATTATATCCCCTTTTATAAAGTCCTACATCACATCTATCTGATATACATTGTAATTTATATGTGTTTCCACTACTAGAAATATTCTGATTGATTCTAGCTTATCAATTGGTGATTATTCCTCTTCAAAATCTATCCCTTGCATCTAATAATCCCCATTGTATACTAGTCTCGATTTTCTTCTCGATGCCTCACGATTCTTGTTTAACTTTTATATAAAACCCACTTTATAGGTATGTGATTTTTTTTCCTTCAGGTTTAGGTATAATCTCCCAAGTGTAATTATTCTCTATTTGATCAATATCTTCATGGATAGATTGTATTTACTCTTCTTACTCAACCGTTTCTGGATCAATCGATGAGATACATACATTTGGATTTTCAATCCTTAACCATCCTCTTATCAGAACTATAGATTCTTGATTTAAATTAATAATTTTTGAGTCAATAACCTTACTCAATATCTAATTATTTTATTTCTCAATTCTAGTTTCTCTATCCTCATCACTATTTGGATCATAATCAACTTCAATATAATTTTTTACATTTCCAAATTCTTCTTCATTTTATTTATTAGAAATCTATAATCTTTTAGAATCAGTATTTTCAACCACTACTTCACTTTGAATATTTAATCTGTAATGAATCTCAATAACCTTCACATAAAAACAATCAACTTGTTTGTAAATATTTTTATTCCAACATTTTTATCCTCTAATATATAATAAGCATACTATTAATATTTACACACACCATTCATGAGGTTTGGAAAATGAAATTAAATCCCCATAAGGGTGTAGTATGAGTTGTAAAAAAAATTGTCTCTAAAGAGGGGTGTTTTGATCTTGTTGTCACTTGTGTGGTAGTATATAGATAAAAAATAACAAGATTTAAGAGATTTATAAAACAAGATAATTTGAAGTTTGGTGAAATTAAAATGATATAGGAGTGATTGGTTTTAGGTTGGGGTTCTCCCATTTTTTATGTATTCATAGTTACTAAGAAAAATGAATCTTTTGGTTTTCAATTAAAATAATTAAATGAATTAAGTAACAATTGTTTCTTTAATTCGCCTTTGATTTATATTTATCAAAGTGTATAGATTTCAATGGTCAAACATTTAATTATTCAAGAAATACCAAATCTGGTATATATTTTCCCTAAATAATAAAATTAGTCTATCTTAATTTCTCTATGTGTTTTACCAATAATTAAACCACTCCATTAATTTAATTTTTTTAAAATATCAACTAATAAATATAATCAAAATAAATAAATAAAGTAAGTGTAAAATAAATATATAAATAAAAGTAATTTAATAATTTAAGAATATATTAAACACAATTGTATTTAATTCAAATTCATAAATTATTTAAATTGATAACCATTAATTTAAAAGAAAATAATTCTTTTAGATTGAATAATTTAAAAACTCAAAACATCACAAAATGGGATCCACCCTTCCCTTCACCCAATAATAATTGATTATACCCCTTCATTCAAGAAGGGGTCATGGAATATGAAAAAGAAGAAGACATGGGAGAATAAAAATAAAGTGCAAGGGATCAAGGAGGTGGAAGGACACAGCTTCATGGAAACGAGCAGTGGATTTATTATTCGATAGATTGAGCCTTGGTTCTTCTTCCGAGAAGTTTTGGAAAGGAGGGGTTCCCCTCATTTTATAGGTGAGGAAGTGGATTTTTGGCTCCTTAATTTTTCCTCCAAACGATTGTGTGTGTTATACCAATTAAATGGTTGAATTGGGAAAATTAGTCTTCATAAAAGTTGTTCATAAATGTCTTGCATGTTTCCCCTAAAAAATTAATCTTCATCCACAATTTTTATAGATATTTATGTCCATTTTAATATGAGAATTTATTCTCCCCTGGAAGACTGTTCATATTCCACATCTCTAGTTTATCATGCATTAATGACCTTTAATATAGATAATTCATGTGTAGAAACCTTCATGAAAGTTGTTCTTTGATTTCTTTCTCTTTTCCCCTAAAAATTTCAGATTATTGGGTCCATCCTTTTATAATACATAGTCCAAATAGAAAAAAAAACACCAAATATGTGCACAGTTTTCATAGCCCAAATTGTGATCTAGTTTTGGGCTTCAAAATAGTGGATTTAGCTTTGGGTCCAGAAGAATCAAATGAATCCCATATATCATAAAAATATATAAAATAATAATTTTTCATTTTGGATCAGATAGAAAATTTTATTGTCGAAATAAAAAAATAATTTAAAATCCAAAATAGTTCATTCATTCTAATTAAACTCAAAATACCACTAAACCCATAAAATGTGATAATTTCCCTTAAAATGACACTTTTTGTATTAAAAACATTGAAATTCAAAGTAAAATTTTTGGATATATTTTCTCTATCAATTCCCCCACACTTAAACCATGATTTTCCTCAAGCATAAAATCTCCAAAAAGAGATAAAAAGGGAATCGATGTTATCAATATTCAAATTTCAATGTAATAAAATAAAAAAAAATCAATTTCAAATAAAATTATCAAATTTCACTTAAAATAACAATTTAATTTATCAATTTTCAAAGAAAAAATAAATTCAATCGTTTTAATTTTATCCTTTGAAAAATGATGGAAATTCTCCTTTCATTCATTCATGTTCCTCAATTAATTATTATTAAACATGTGATTCCATGATTTAACTCAATTTTGAATCATTAATGTCATCTCTCATGATACAATTTAAGTAGATTTATGCTTATATCATGAGAACATGCTCTTATAAAGAGTCTTGTAAAGGAACTACTTTCTTCTTTTTGTAAAGATAAAAGGCACACAAAATCATGAGGACTTTCAATAATGTTTAAATGAATCTATGTCTTAAGGTTGATAGGATTTTATTCTTTAAAAATTAAGTCTCAAGGAGGAGGTTTATCTCGTAAAGTAAAATTCATGATATTAAAAATGAAAGATCAATGGAATTATCCCCTTCAAAGTAGCATCTCCCACATCCCCCAAAACATTCAAAGCAAAGGTCTTGAATAATTAATTCATAATGAATAATGTGAACCTTCTTGAATTTTTCTATACATTTATACTTTTTTATTTTTAAAGTAGATTTTTTCTAAATTTATACCTAGAAAAAACCTTACATACACTACCTAACGACATATTATAAAAACCATTAGTACGATGATGGTTATTTTTTATTCTTCTAAGTCATAACCCATTCCTTTTTTTAGTTTTTTTTCAACAGGGGAAAACTTAAGTACAATGAATGAATCGTAAACCTTTCTCTATTCCCATAATATCACCCTCACAATTCTTAATTACAATATAAATCATCCCTTTCACTATAAATACCTTCACCCTCACACTTCAATTTTAAAATATTATTAAAATAACAAGAGTAGGGTAGGAATTGATAAAAATGGAATGAAACATGGCTTATCCCTATAAAGGTCATTCATGGAATCTCTGGGATAAAGAAGGGTTGATATAAATGTGGTATTCTAAGGATAAGTGGTTTATCAAAAGATTACCTAATCATTTTAAATGTGTTTTTGTACAGACATATATTTAAAAAGTTCAAATGAAGGTTCTATCAGGTGGCATGTCCCAAGATAATTCAAGAAATATGTTCAAGAATAAATAGGAAGTACTTGGTCTACAAATATTATCGAGAATAGAAATAATATTTTTGAAAATCACTCAAGGCATGATTAACAATAATAAATCAATTCACATAAATTTTATAAATTTAAAGCATGGATAATGGTTGGTAAATATCATTTACTTGAATCAATTAAAATCCTTAAATCATGAGTCTTTATTTTAATATTCATGCTTCATTTTAATCATCCAATTCTCCATTTTACTCATTCAATTTCATTATCATTGAAATCTAAAACATGGAATCACATGATTCATAAGAAACTCATGTCTCCTAGATAAGTCGAGTAAAGCATGGGCATGGGCATGAAATTTAATATTTAAATCTAAAAACATGTTGTTGGAAAAAAAATTAGAGAGTTTAAAAGAAAGAAAATAAATGTGAAATCCTTTATGAAATAAATATTTTGATTCTCTTCCTCAACTACTTGGGTCTACCTTGTTGTTTCCTTCTATGATGGTCCTTGAAAATAAAAACAACTCTTACCTATTTAAAAACCATTCTATTAAAGATAAAAGGGGTGATATAGGAGGTAAATGTATCTTAAATCCTAAGAAAACAGTAAAACTCAAGTTTTAACCTAAAAATACCTTTGGTTAATGTCGTTGGATCGACCTCGCCTCATGATAATAAATCAGTATGTGGGTTGGATAAGTTTGACCTCTTCCACTGGTTCTTGAGGTAAAATTCCATGTAACCTTTTTAGCCTTTTCCCATTTATATTGAATGGGTTTATTACTTATTTATCAATCTAAATGGAATAAAAATGGTAGACATTATTAATAATAAATGGTCCTTCCCATCCAGAATGAATCTTACCTAGAATTAACTTCAGTATGTAATTATAGATTTGGACTTGTTCTCTAGGTTAAAAGTTATTTGGTTGAATCAATTCTTCATGTTCTTCCCTGGTTATTTCCTTGTAAATTCTTTAATTTTCAAAATATTCTCTTCTAATTTCTTCCAAATCCTATCACTAAAGTTTACTCTCTTTTCCAGCACTCTCCAAATACAAATTTACCTTTTTCATAACCCAGTATTCCTGGTGCTACAATTCCACCAGTAGATGATATCTTTTTTCATAAATAAATTGGTACATGTTCATACCTATGGGTGTCTGGTATATTGTATGGTATTCCCATAAAGTTTCTTCAAGCCTTTGGCTCTAATATTTTTAGTTTGGCTTGAATTTTTTCACAATACCTTTAATATCCCAATTGGACACTTAAGCATGGACATTTTTTAGGGATGGTATGGTGTAGACATTTTTTGGTGTATCCCCATACTTTTTCAGAATATCCTCCATTATTATATTCAAAAAATGTGCCCATTTGTCACTGATGAAGGATCTTAGTATTCCAAACCTTCAAAAAATGTTTACCCTGAAAATCACACACAAATTTGGAATCATCGGTTTTGGTTGCTTTGGATTCCACCCATTTCGAGACATAATCAACAAAACATAAAATATTATATTTCCCAAAATACATGGGATAGGGTCCTATAAAATAAATGCCCCATAATTCAAATATTTCACAAAAAATTATATATTTTTGGGCCATCTCATATCCATTTGAATTGTTTCCAGAAAATTGACACTTTTCACAATTTTTACAATAATCATAAACATAATTAAACAAGGTAGGCCAATATATTTTAGATTCCAAAACTTTTTTAGCCATTCTTTAAGGTCCAAAGTGACCTCCACAATAAATTTTATGACAAAATTGAAAAAATATTCTATTTCACTTGCTGGAAAACATCTTCTTATGACTTGGTCATTGTAAATTTTCTAGAAAAACGGATCCTCTTGTACATAAAGTCTAGATTCATCTTTGATTTTATAGTTATGATGGTAGTTAAGGTAATAACATACCTAATATGTGTACAAGTAATTTACTATGTAAGCGTACCATGGTACTTCACCTTCTATGATGTAGATTTGTTCTCTAGGTATGTGATCATTGAGTTGGATCAAATATAGAATTTCTATTTTGGCTATGTTGGGTATCATACTGAGGTGATGTACCACTTGGGTTTTATCTCCCTTTTCATCTTTAATCTCCATATTAAACTCATAAAATATTATTATCCATCTTAACATCCTTTTTTTGGAATAGGCCTTCTTCATTAAGTACCTAAGTGATGCATGATCAAAAAATACAACTACTTTAGTTCGAAGTAAATATGACCTGAATTTGTCTAATGAAAATACTACATTAAGAAACTATTTTTATGTTATTGTGTAGTTGATATGAGTGACATCCAAAGTTCTTGAAGCATAGGTTATGAATTCAATATTCCCTTCTATTAATTGGTAAAGAACTACTCCTACATCTTGGTTCTATGTATCATAAAGAAACTCAAATGGATGTTCCCAATTTAGAGGCTAAATTATTGGTGGGGTAATCAACTTCTACTTTCTCTCATCAAATTCCTTCCTATAATTTTTATTGAAAACAAATTCAACCTCTTTTAAGAGAAATCTAGAAAGTGGAGGAGAAATATTATTGAAATCCTTGATGAATCTTCTATAAAATCTCACAATCCCTATAAATGATCTAAAGTTCCTTACACAGGTGGGATATAGCAAGGAATTGATCAATTCAATTTTAGATTTATCCAACTCAATTCCCTTTTGTCAAATTATATGTCCTAGTACTATTCATTTTTCTACCATTAAGTGACACTTTTCAATGTTTAAAACCAAATTTTTCTCAATGAATGTTTTAAAAAATTTCTCAAGATTCCCCAAGAAATGTTCAAAGTAATTTCCAAAAATAGTAGAGTTGTCGAGAAATTCCTCCAGGATGTCTTCAATGAGATCAGAAAAAATTCTTACCATATATCACTGGAATGTACCCAAGGCATTGCATAATCCAGAAGCAACCATCTTGTAAGAAAAGGTACCAAAAGGATAGGTTAAGGTTATTTTCTCTTGGTCTATTGGAGCAATTAGTACCTAAAAATAACTAGTAAATACATAAAAAAAGAAGTAATGTGTCCTACCTTCTATCCTTTCTATAATTTGATCAATGAATGGGATTGAAAAATAATCTTTTAGGGTGATTAGGTTTAGTATTCTATAAACAATGCATATCCGCCAACTGTTCTGGAATCTCATGTGAATTAATTCATTATTTTCATTTAACATAATGGTTAAGCCTATTTTCTTGGGAAACACATGTATGGGATAACCCATTGAGAGTCCAAAATTGGGTAAATGATGTCGGCTGCCAATAATTTTTCAAATTATTTATTTAAAAATTCCATAATGGTAGCATTCAATCTATTTTGGGGGTCTCTAACAGGTTGAGATTTCTCTTCTAAAAAGATTTTATGTGAGAATACCTTGGTTTTAATTCTAGTTATATCTCCTAGACTCTATCCTATGGCTGGAGTATTTATTTTTAGAAGTTCAATCAGGGTTTGATCTTGGGTAATAGATAGAATATTGGTGATGATTACTCCCTCGAATAGATACACATATTTTAAATTATATAGGAGGGGTTTAAATTCAATGCTTGGGGGATGTTATATGGATGATAATGAATTTACAGTTCCTATTTCAAAATTTTGAATTTCCTTAACAAATGGTATCATATTAGTTTATTCCATAAAATTATCAATGAATTCACAGGTGATTTTTTCTGAGGTAAAAAAGACATAATTTATAGATATTTGAATATTCTATCCTTCCATGTTATGATATTTTAAGTCTAATAATTCTTGAATCATACCTGAATCTTTGATAGAATCAATACCAACTTTGTGGCAAAGTGCACAGAGGGAATTATTTTTTTATGGGTTTCTTTTTTAGTCAAGAAAATTGTAGATCACATTGCTGCCTCCCAGCTCCATATTTAGGTTTCCTTTATGTGAGTTGATGATTGTCTTGGATATTTTTAGGAATGGTCTTCCAAAAATAATTGATGAATTCCTCGGTGCATTGTCCTCCTCTACAGTGAGCAGATAAAATTCTGCTTGAAATATGAGGCCTTCAACTCCTATTAGCACATCTTCTATAACTCCAGTTAGAAAAATTTTGGATCGGTTTTCTAGTCAGAAAACTACTGTTTTGGAAATTAGTTCACCTATTTTCAAATATGACAAGATATATTTATACATAATAGTGATGGAACCATCATGATCAAACAAATCATCAAAACATTTCAAAGAACCCATAGTGTAGGGAATAAAAAATGTCCTTGTATCTTGAGATTTTTTAGTTAATGGTGGGGTGATCATGGATGAGGCACTTCTTCCAAAGATGATTCTTTTATCCCCATAACGTTTTTTTGTTTGGTTCATATTTATTTGAGAAACTTTATATATTTTGGGATCTTTAGGATTTCCTTTAAGAAAGGAATGTTGATATAAACTTTTTAGAAGGTTTCCAAGATTTATCTTTGGAGTTATTCTTCTTCAATCATTGATGATCAATTCAATAGAGAGGGGAATGGAACTTAGTTTTCTTTTTCTCCCTTTCTTGTCTTTACACTTGTGTTTCTAGAATATTCTTGGGGTGGATGATTTTTTCTTAATGTTTTTTCTTGGAATCATTAAAATTACTTTTCTCGGGTGGTTTGAGCTCCTTCCCACTTCTAGTTATGATTTCACTAACATTAACCTTTGGTTTTAAAACTATTTTTTTCTGGTAGATTTCTTTGATTCTTGGTTAGAACGTCTATAAGGCTTGAAAATTGATCATTTAGCTTGTCAATTTAATCTTCCATTTTCACATGTTTGGAAGCTTCTACTCTTCAGTTTTTGGTTCACTTATGGAAGGTTGTTCATAATTATTTTTTTGAAAAGGTGATGGTTTAAAATTTTGTTATTATTGGAAGGTATTCTTGTAAGATGTTTGGAATGGATTCAGGTTTTGATATTTCTACGGAAAAAGAGGAATGGATTGGTTTTATTGACCTACAAATCCCTATTGGGATTTCCCTTCTCTCTATTATTGATTTTTTAGGTATTTACTTTACTAGAATGTAGCTACATAAATTTTGTGTACCCTACATCTCATCACTTTGATTAGTGTAATGATTGGGTGATGAACATAATCCATGAACCATTGGTGGAGATAGTTATTGACTCGCTTTTTTAAAATCCATTTGTCTCACTAGGCTTGTTAATTCATAAATTTTGGTTTCAATGAGAGGTGATGAGTCAATAGTTCTTACCTCATGTATACCTCTTATACTAGTGCCTCTAGTTCTAAATTATTATGAATTATGAGATATCCTCACCAATGAGATTTTAGGATTCTTTGGGTGATTTTTTGATCAAAGCTCCTCGAGAGGATGTATCCAAAGGGTTCCAATAATTTTCTAGTAATCATTTGTAAAAGAAGACTAGGAAATGGTGATCCTCCATTTTTTTATGGAGGAAGCTTACACAAAGTTTCTTGAATCATTACCAGAACTAATAAAGAGTCTCACTAGTATATTCTCAAATGGTGTATATCTCTTTTATATTTTTTATACTCCTAGAGGTTGGGAAGAACCATTGCATGTAACTTTTTTGGAGATCATCCCAGTCTTGGATCTCTCTGGGTTGTAAGGCATAGAACCACTCATTAGCTTCTCCTTCAAGTGAAAAGGGAAATTCTGTACAATTGAATTATTCTTTAGCTACTCCTCTTAGTTTGAAACTTGAAGAAACATAGCTGAATTATTGAAAGTTTCAATTGGGATCTTAACTTGCAAGACCACGAAAGTTAGGTAGCACAAGAATAAGGTTTACACATAACTCAAAATCATGCTGTGTAGGAATGGTTAAAAAATTCTATTGGTTGGAAAATTATGGGGCACAGAGGTCCCTTAAGGTTTGTAGTGGGTCATTTTCAATGATAGGTGGCTCTATATGGGCACTTGATTCTTCAAAATTAATTTTTCAAACTTGTTTTTAGGATTTATATTCCTAAGCCTAGTTAACAAATTTATTTCTATCTCAGGATCAAAATAGATTAGTTCCTAATTATAGGTCCTTATCATGTAAATTTTAAAGGTTTAGATTTACACTTTCTCCCTAGAAAAGACACCAGTTTTGACACACACCTATCATGAGGTGTGGAAAAGGTAATTAAATCTCCTAAGTGTGGATTATGAGTGGTAACCAAAAATTAATAAAAAAATAAGTTTTTTAATATTTATTTCAATTTTTTGGTAGTAATTAAATAAATAAATTAAAAGATTGAAGAGATTTAGAAAAAAGATAATTTGAAGTCTGGTGAAATTCAATTGTGAGAGGAGTGACTGGTTTTCATTCGTGTTTCTCTATTTTGTGATTCCATCATAGTTTTTAAGAAAAATGAATATTTTGGTTTTAAATTAAAATAAGTAAATACATTTAGTAAAAAATATTTCTTTAATTCAAATTTTATTTATATTTATCAAAATATAGAAATTTCAATGGGCTAACTTTGAATTATTAAGACAATACCAAATTTGATATTAATTTTCCTTAAATAATCAAATTATTTTATCTTAATTTCTCAAAATATTTTAGTAATCCCTAAACCACTCCATTACTTGAATTTTATTAAAATATCAACCAATTTGTATAATAAAAATAAATAAATAAATTAAGATTAAAATAAATATATAAATCGAAGAAAATTTATATTTTAAGAATAAATTAAAAACAATTGTATTTAATTAAAATTCAAAAATTATTTAAATTTATAACCACTAATTTAAAAGAAAATAATTATTTTAGATTAAATAATTTAAAAACTCAAAACATCATAAAATGGGATCCCCCCTTCCCTTAACCCAATCACAATGGATTTTACCACTTCATGCAAGAAGCGGTCATGGAATATTTAAAAGTAGAAGACATTGGAAAATAAAAATAAAGTGAAAAGGATCAAGGAAGTATAAGGCATTATTTTCTTGGAAATGGGAAGTGGATTTATTATTTTCTAGATTAATCCTTGGTGCTTGTTCCATGATGATTTGGAAAGGAATGGTTCACCTCCTTTTATAGGTGAGGAGGGAGATTTTTGGCTCTAGATTTTTTTATACTCAAGTTTTCACATGGTGGACCCATTAAATGGCCTAATTGGGAAAGGATGTATTAATAAAAGTTATCCATAGTGTCCTTCTTGTTTCCCCTCCAAATTTCAGCTTCATCTTCCATGTGTAGAGATATTTATTTCTATTTTACTCCGAGAATTTAATATACCCAGACATACTCTTCATATTCCACATCTTTGGTTTCAAATGAATTAAGGACCATGAATATGGATGATTCATGTCACGACCCGACCCAACGGGGCTCGAGCCGCGACTCCCCAAGCCCGCCTCCAATAGGCCAGGGGCTGGCGACCAGCGCCGAGTAGGCTATCACACACATGGGAGGCATTAGCCTAAGGTACATGTACACACGCACCCACAAACACCTCCATGCAACAGTGCAGAGATATAGAAACTGAAAGGTAAATGCATGCATACAATCTATCCCAAACCAGAGTGCAACAGCAAAAGTACAAGGGCAAAACAGGGCCCACCAAAAGAAAACTACAAAGCGCGTCCAACCTGCTCCGAAGAAGGGGAACGCTGCCACAAACACCCGCCGGAAAACTCCCTCGGCACAGCTCCGGTAAACACCCCGGTCAACCCGCTCACTAAGCTCTGCCTGCTCCGGGTCCTCCTGGGACTCCGTCAAAAGGCATGTGGTCTGCACAAGACACAAACATGTGCGGGCAAAGCCCATGCAGGGGTGAGTATAAACATACTCAGTAGGCACCCCAAAAACCCAAAACCCAAGGGAGCAACTGAAAGGCAACAGTCCGCTCAACCCAGCCAGAGGGAACCCATACGAGAGAGAAACTCCATCTCGTGACCATCCTCGGCCAAACACAACAAGTCAGCTCAACTCAGCTCAGGTGTATGCCCATACATACACCTTGAACAATCCAGATATACACAGCTCACGCCACAAAGCCACAAGAGGTACCGACCTCGTCACCAGCAACTGTCCCAACCAGGAGAGTACACCACGAACACTGTCATACCATATGACACTCATCCGAGAGATACACTCCATCGGGATACTCGCAAACATCTCAGACGCTCACCCGTGAGACCACGCTCATCGGATAGCATCATTGAGGAAACATCACTGGAACACCATAACCACCAAACTCCACGGATAGGGGATCGCCGCTAGGGTCCGCTAGGGGATACCAAGACCCACTCCGGTATACGTAGCTCACAGATAGGGGATCACTCCCAGGGTCCGCTGGGGGATACCACGACCCGATCTGGCATACGTAGTTCTCACAGATAGGGGATCACACCCAGGATCCGCTGGGGGATGCCACAACCCGATCTGTCGCTCGGCAGAAGCTCCACACTCAGATAGAGGATCGTCGTCCATATAAAGATGGTCACGACGATACCGGAACCCTATCTGGTATATCTCGCGATGTAGGGGATTGAACCAACGATGCCGCAACCCTACCGAAACCACGCGCTGAGTAGGGGATCGCATAACCAACGATACCGCAACCCTACCGACATCAAGCGCTGAGTAGGGGATCGTATAACCAACGATGCCACAACCCTACTGAAACCACGCGCTGAGTAGGGGATCGCATAACCAACGATACCGCAACCCTACCATAAACGTCATGCTGAGTAGGGGATCGTAAACCTGACGATGCCACAACCCTACTATGCACGACCCACCGCGTAGGGGATCATAAGTCCGATGATGCCACAAACCCTACGGGGTTAACCTGCTAGATAGGGGATCGTCGCCCGTAAATAAGCGGTCACAGCGATACCAAGAACCCGATCTAGGTAAAGATGCTAGAGGATCCACTCCGGGCCCACCGGAGGGATACCACAACTCTAATAGTTTAAACATCCCATCGAGAGGATCACAAACCCACACGAAGGTTGTGATGCCACACGAACCCTCGTGGGAACGAACCAAGGGAGAACCCTCAACCACTGCTGGTCCAAACGTCGCTAACCCGAGCGACCCGCCACAACGCCACACTGCGCACCTCCTAGGCCAAAACCGAAGCCACCATCGCGTTCCACGCGGAAAAACTCGCAGGATAGGCTGCTTACTCGCCCGAAACGGAGCAACGGTGAAAAAGGCACTATTCACCGTAGCTAGCTCATGCGGGGCCCACACAACGATCCCGAAACCCATCGAGCGGACCATACCACGATGATCCCCTCGGAAAAACAGGCGGAATCGACTACTCACTCGCCCAAAACGGACACCCGGTGAAAAAGGTACTATTCACCGAAGGCCGGCTCGGGTGGGGCCCACGCCTGGATTCCGAAACTCATCGAACGGATCGCACCATTGCGATCCTCTCGGAAAAACACACAGGATCGACTATTCATCTGCCAAAATCGGACTCCCGGTGCAAAAGCTGCGTTTCTCCGCAAACGCCAAAACCCGGCCTCGTGGGGCCCGCACCCCGTTCGCAAACCCAACACCCGGAAACCATCTCAAAAAGTCCGTCGTACCATCAGGGTCTCAACGCCACTGACGGCACGTCAATCGGACGCTCCGGGTAGAAGTTACAACGGCCCGAAGTCGTAAAATAATAAAATAATATTATTTTATACGACGTCTCCCGCTCCCGTGCCACGATCCCGAACCTTTAAACCCTCGAACCCATACCGGAGGGTTCGCCTCGTCGTCTGGGTCACGTCGCCGCAAACGGCACGCGAATCCGACTCCCGAGGTGCAAGATACGGGGGTTTAAAGACCCCCGTATGCGAAAAACTGGCCGGACCGGCCCGGACCGGCCGGTCCGGCCGGCCTGGACCGGCCGCCGCCGCCGCGCGCCGCCGCGCCGGTGCCGCGCCGGCGGATCTTCCGCGGACCGCCGGGGGCACCCCGGTGGTCCGTTTTGCGATCCGGAGGCGCCTACGCGACCCTCGGGACCCGATCTACACTGCTACGGCTTCAATTTGCAGAAAAACGCAGCAAAAACGGGATCGGGGATTAAAACTCAAACCGCCTACCTCGCGGGCGAAACGCCGACGTTCTGCCTCAGATCCGCGCTCCCGAGCTTCCGCTGCGCACTCCTGGAACGTCCGCCGTCGAATTCTGAGCTCGTAGGCGCTCCGTTTGCTCGATTCGGTAGAGTGGCGGCGAAGAACGACGAAGAACGGCGAAGAACGATAAAAGGGGGGGGGGGGGCGCTGATATTTATATCAGCGGCCCGCCGGCGCCAAACCCGCCTCGGACCCGACGCCCGATGCGAACAAAAGTAAGGTCACCCCTAGGGTAAACGCGCCGTTCTGAACGCAACGGTGGTCTCAGATTTTCGATCCGAGACTCCGTTCAGAAGTTATGTGAGCCGACGCTCGCACACAAACTTGCCACTTATTTACGGAAACGCCCCTAGTGGCGTTTCCCACCGCTGGCCCGCGCCCGCAAAGTTTACACCCCTCCTAGGGTAAACGGCACGTTCCGGACGCAACCGTGCCCTCAGATTCCCGTTCTGAGCTACCGTTTAGGATATATCACACCCCCGCCACGTGCATAGTATAAAAATACTTAATATTTTTATAAAATTAATTCCGGGCACACCGGGCCTCAGAATCGCACGCCGTCTTCGCGCCTAGCTCTGGAATTATTCGTAGAAATATTCCAAAGTCTGACAGGGCCAAAAACCCGAGTCGCTACATCCTCCCCCCCTTAGAACTTTTCGTCCCCGAAAATCCCTAAGCACAAGGAAAGCGACTGGACTCTCAACTGGGTCTCACACACCAGCGAGCTCACCAACAAACAACCACTCAGGGTCTTACCAACGCCCTGAACAAAACTCGAGCAAGCAACAAAAGGAAAGAGTACCGCTAAACAGTGTCTATCAAACTAATGCAGTAAGTAGAAAAGACACAAGGCGTACCTCTATCCATCTGTGGTGAGACCCAACGGGGCTCGAGCCGCGACTCCCCAAGCCCGCCTCTAACACTCCAGCATAGGTGGGCAGGCACAAGGAAACCACATCCGCTCAGATGTCCCTGCGTAAGCCCTGCTCGAAGGTCCGAGCCCTAAAGAACGGGTCTCGAACCATATCCAGGGAGTAGCGCGACAGGTCTGTGAACCTCGCTGAGTACTCCGACATAGTCATGCTCTCCTGACGAAGCTGCAGAAGCTCCTGGATCTGCACTGACCTCAGCGTCACCGGATAGAACTCCTCCCTGAAGAGCCGCTCAAACTCTGCCCACGTGAGCGTCTCCTCGTCATGGGACTGCGTCACCAAACTCCACCATCGCCCGGCAGAACCATGCAGAAGGCTCGCCGCTAGGACCACCATCTGATCAGGAGGTGTCCTCACTAGGCGGAAAACTCGAGTAACTGCCTCGAGCCAGTCATCAGCTGCCTGGGGGTCTGGATCACCCCGAAACCCCAGAGGTCGCTGCCTCTGGAACTCGTGCAACGCACTCAGCCTGCGCGCAACCTCGTCCTGCCCCGCCGGCACAACCAGCTGCTCGACAGGTGGTGGCTCAACTGGCAGACCACCTGGAGGTGCAACCTCAGAACCTGCGCCCTGCTCCACAGCCACTACACGGGGCGGGTCATCAGCACAATCCTGCTGCGGAACCCTCGCGGGCTGTCGTCGTGGAGGCATCCTGAATTACATTCAAGACACACCACAGTCAAAGAGTATATCTGGAGAGCTGACTCAAGAAGGATAAGGAAAAAACCAAAAACCCAGTCCTATATGATGCATGTACCATTATGTCCCCACGACCAGTGTACGAATGTCCCGAGTCGAAAGGCAGGTTATCAGAGTCCTAGTGTATGGATACGTCGGCCGCCGCACCAACACTGGAGTCCCTGGCCTGAAAGCCGAACTCGAAACATCCTAACACTATCGATATGCAACCCAAACCAAACTCACAGCTAGACCAGCTACACTCTGAGATTCCAAAGGTGGAACCTCCTTTGATACCACTCTGTCACGACCCGACCCAACGGGGCTCGAGCCGCGACTCCCCAAGCCCGCCTCCAATAGGCCAGGGGCTGGCGACCAGCGCCGAGTAGGCTATCACACACATGGGAGGCATTAGCCTAAGGTACCTGTACACACGCACCCACAAACACCTCCATACAACAGTGCAGAGATATAGAAACTGAAAGGTAAATGCATGCATACAATCTATCCCAAACCAGAGTGCAATAGCAAAAGTACAAGGGCAAAACAGGGCCCACCAAAAGAAAACTACAAAGCGCGTCCAACCTGCTCCGAAGAAGGGGAACGCTGCCACAAACACCCGCCGGAAAACTCCCTCGGCACAGCTCCGGTAAACACCCCGGTCAACCCGCTCACTAAGCTCTGCCTGCTCCGGGTCCTCCTGGGACTCCGTCAAAAGGCCTGTGGTCTGCACAAGACACAAACATGTGCGGGCAAAGCCCGTGCAGGGGTGATTATAAACATACTCAGTAGGCACCCCAAAAACCCAAAACCCAAGGGAGCAACTGAAAGGCAACAGTCCGCTCAACCCAGCCAGAGGGAACCCATACGAGAGAGAAACTCCATCTCGTGACCATCCTCGGCCAAACACAACAAGTCAGCTCAACTCAGCTCAGGTGTATGCCCATACATACACCTTGAACAATCCAGATATACACAGCTCACGCCACAAAGCCACAAGATGTACCGACCTCGTCACCAGCAACTGTCCCAACCAGGAGAGTACACCACGAACACTGTCATACCAGATGACACTCATCCGAGAGATACACTCCATCGGGATACTCGCAAACATCTCAGACGCTCACCCGTGAGACCACGCTCATCGGATAGCATCACTGAGGAAACATCACCGGAACACCATAACCACAAAACTCCACGGATAGGGGATCGCCGCTAGGGTCCGCTAGGGGATACCAAGACCCACTCCGGTATACGTAGCTCACAGATAGGGGATCACTCCCAGGGTCCGCTGGGGGATACCACGACCCGATCTGGCATACGTAGTTCTCACAGATAGGGGATCACACCCAGGATCCGCTGGGGGATGCCACAACCCGATCTGTCGCTCGGCAGAAGCTCCACACTCAGATAGAGGATCATCGTCCATATAAAGATGGTCACGACGATACCGGAACCCTATCTGGTATATCTCGCGATGTAGGGGATCGAACCAACGATGCCGCAACCCTACCGAAACCACGCGCTGAGTAGGGGATCACATAACCAACGATACCGCAACCCTACCGACATCAAGCGCTGAGTAGGGGATCGTATAACCAACGATGCCACAACCCTACTGAAACCACGCGCTGAGTAGGGGATCGCATAACCAACGATACCGCAACCCTACCATAAACGTCATGCTGAGTAGGGGATCGTAAACCTGACGATGCCACAACCCTACTAGGCACGACCCACCGCGTAGGCGATCATAAGTCCGATGATGCCACAAACCCTACGGGGTTAACCTGCTAGATAGGGGATCGTCGCCCGTAAATAAGCGGTCACAGCGATACCAAGAACCCGATCTAGGTAAAGATGCTAGAGGATCCACTCCGGGCCCACCGGAGGGATACCACAACTCTAACAGTTTAAACATCCCATCGAGAGGATCACAAACCCACACGAAGGTTGTGATGCCACACGAACCCTCGTGGGAACGAACCAAGGGAGAACCCTCAACCACTGCTGGTCCAAACGTCGCTAACCCGAGCGACCCGCCACAACGCCACACTGCGAACCTCCTAGGCCAAAACCGAAGCCACCATCGCGTTCCACGCGGAAAAACTCGCAGGATAGGCTGCTTACTCGCCCGAAACGGAGCAACGATGAAAAAGGCACTATTCACCGTAGCTAGCTCGTGCGGGGCCCACACAACGATCCCGAAACCCATCGAGCGGACCATACCACGATGATCCCCTCGGAAAAACAGGCGGAATCGACTACTCACTCGCCCAAAACGGACACCCGGTGAAAAAGGTACTATTCACCGAAGGCCGACTCGGGTGGGGCCCACGCCTGGATTCCGAAACTCATCGAACGGATCGCACCATTGCGATCCTCTCGGAAAAACACACAGGATCGACTATTCATCTGCCAAAATCGGACTCCCGGTGCAAAAGCTGCGTTTCTCCGCAAACGCCAAAACCCGGCCTCGTGGGGCCCGCACCCCGTTCGCAAACCCAACACCCGGAAACCATCTCAAAAATTCCGTCGTACCATCAGGGTCTCAACGCCACTGACGGCACGTCAATCGGACGCTCCGGGTAGAAGTTACAACGGCCCGAAGTCGTAAAATAATAAAATAATATTATTTTATACGACGTCTCCTGCTCCCGGGCCACGATCCCGAACCTTTAAACCCTCGAACCCATACCGGAGGGTTCGCCTCGTCGTCTGGGTCACGTCGCCGCAAACGGCACGCGAATCCGACTCCCGAGGTGCAAGATACGGGGGTTTAAAGACCCCCGTATGCGAAAAACTGGCCGGACCGGCCCGGACCGGCCGGTCCGGCCGGCCTGGACCGGCCGCCGCCGCCGGCCCGCCCTGGCCAGCGGCGCTCCGCCGCGGGCCGCCGCGGCTCCGCCGCGCGCCGGCGGATCTTCCGCGGACCGCCGGGGGCACCCCGGTGGTCCGTTTTGCGATCCGGAGGCGCCTACGCGACCCTCGGGACCCGATCTACACTTCTACGGCTTCAATTTGCAGAAAAACGCAGCAAAAACGGGATCGGGGATTAAAACTCAAACCGCCTACCTCGCGGGCGAAACGCCGACGTTCTGCCTCAGATCCGCGCTCCCGAGCTTCCGCTGCGCACTCCTGGAACGTCCGCCGTCGAATTCTGAGCTCGTAGGCGCTCTGTTTGCTCGATTCGGCAGACTGGCGGCGAAGAACGACGAAGAACGGCGAAGAACGATAAAAGGGGGGGGGGCTGATATTTATATCAGCGGCCCGCCGGCGCCAAACCCGCCTCGGACCCGACGCCCGATGCGAACAAAAGTAAGGTCACCCCTAGGGTAAACGCGCCGTTCTGAACGCAACGGCGGTCTCAGATTTTCGATCCGAGACTCCGTTCAGAAGTTATGTGAGCCGACGCTCGCACACAAACTTGCCACTTATTTACGGAAACGCCCCTGGTGGCGTTTCCCACCGCTGGCCCGCGCCCGCAAAGTTTACACCCCTCCTAGGGTAAACGGCACGTTCCGGACGCAACCGTGCCCTCAGATTCCCGTTCTGAGCTACCGTTTAGGAGATATCACACCCCCGCCATGTGCATAGTATAAAAATACTTAATATTTTTATAAAATTAATTCCGGGCACACCGGGCCTTAGAATCGCACGCCGTCTTCGCGCCTAGATCTGGAATTATTCGTAGAAATATTCCAAAGTCTGACAGGGCCAAAAACCCGAGTCGCTACAATTCACATGTAGGAACCATCATAAAAAAATTTCATAAATTTCTTTCTTGTTTTCCCTAAAAATTTCAGCGTGTTTGGTCTGTCCATTTAGGATCTATAGTCCAAACATAAAAAATCATGATATTTGTGCACAATTTTCAAGGCTCAACTTGTGAGCTAGTTTTGGGATTCTAAATAATGGATTTATCTTTAGGTCCATAAGAATGAAATTAATTACAAAGAATATATAAACCTCTAAAATAAATTTTTTTTTCACTTTGGATCATTAAATAAAATGTTATGTATGAAATACAAAAATAATTTAAAACACTTAAAATCCAAAATAAGCCATTTTTTCTAATTAAGCTCAAAATACCAATAAAACCATAAAATGTGAAAATTGACCTTAAAATAACACTTCTATGGGATTAAAAACATTTAAATTAAAATTAAAATTATTTATACTATTTTATCTATCAAATATCACTTTTTCACCTTTCTATTCAAACTTTCCAAGATTTGTGTTTTGGGTCTTCATATAACAAGGACTACTAAAAACATTAAAATACTTAACTTTTGGACTATTCTTATACCACATTTCATATGATTTCATATTTTTCTTGTGTTTTAACATTAATCTATTCTATATTTCTACAATAGTATAAATTACACCCCTCCAGAATAATTTTGGAATATTAAGATCAAAAATAATTAGTATACCCATATAAACTAAGATTATATTATTTATTTTAGTTTTTCCATTATACTAGGGATTGTATAGTGAACTTTATTTGTTATTCATCACATTCTCTCAAATATATCTCTAAAAATCATTGAAAGTGTATTCCCTTTAATTATCATACCTTATATTTTTAATATAGTTTCATGATTATCATATACACTCTCTTTTGAAAATTTTGAACATATCTACTGTATAAAACTTGTGAATTATAAAAATTTTATTGGTTATCTAGTTCAAATAATTAATAAATTTTAAAAAATTAAGATCACCTATGATATAATTTTGTCTCATTATTCCATATAATTCAGTATAAATAATATCAATTTTTATAGTTGAAAGAATATTTATTCTTTTATGAGTTCCTTGAACTATTTTCCCTTTCTAAAAAGTATTGAAATAATTCTCTCTCTTTCTCTAGTTGAGTAAGTTATTTTACTACAACATTTCTAGATATTTTATTAAAACTTATTTGGAAAAGGTTTCCATGTATTCTATGCCAAAACATTCTTCCATATTGTGCACTAAAATAACAAGATTTTTTAGGATCATAAATTTGAAGTAGATTGCTATTTGTTTATTTTTCTTTGATTAGTGATTATTCCATACTTTAAGATATTGATGACATGTGATTATTTTTTAAAAGTAACCTAAATTCAATCATCATATAGTTGGATCACACTTAATGCATTTTGTTTAATCAAATAAATACATAATACATCATTGGATTTTAATTTTTAGGATTCAATTAAAATAATACCAACTCCTATGATTTTTAGAGAACTATCATTTTTAAATTTCACTTCCCCTCCATCAAGATCTTAAATATTGTTTTTTAATTTTATTTTTCCATTCATATGAGATGAATAACCACTATTAAGAATCCATGACTTGTTTCTCTTGTAAGCTAAAAATGGAATTTCAACAATGAGTGACTTGTCTATTTATTTAATTTACTGAATTGGTTTTCCTTTATCATTAGTGAAAAAATATTCAGGAAGATTAGTCATGAATTCTTAAGTATAATGACTTATTTTAATACACCTTCCATATATTTATTCCAAGTAATCAAATATCTTTTATGTTAGATGAGATGAATAATTTTTTCTCACATTTTACTTTCTTTGAGAATGTCTTATAATATTTTAAAATTTTCTTCCATTAATTCATGTATCTTTTCTAGTAGTGACATATTGAACCATGAAGAATAGTATTTATTCCCAAACACTCTATATAACTATAAATATCCTCTAAACCTTGGTCCTCTATACTGATAATAATATTTTTGATGGTATTTATAAAGATGTTCTTTTTTACTTGGGGAGTAAGTTTTCCTTGAAATGTCATTCTCTTAATTTGATGTATAATAGGTTTTCACATGAGTTTTATTACCCCAAACAGAATCAAATTTGGTTTTGAAACATGCACTATTAGATTCAACATGTATATTATGTGAACTATAAAGAGATGAGTTAAACTACCTCTTATGACTCATATTTTCACTAGCTTTTAATGATTCAGCATTGACTTATAATACTTTGTTAAATTCATATCTAGTATTCTTCTAGAAATTCTTAGATTTAATAAACTTTTATTATGTATTACTTAATTTTTCCTCTCTCAAAGAAACATTTTCTTCAATGTCTTTCACCATCTTATCTTTCTCATCAACTTTAATCATGAAATTTTTTATTTCCCCAATATAAGTTTATTACCTTTTTATATACTTATCCTTTCATTCAATATTTTTAGTATATTATTTATTAAATAGGTTAATTTCGTTCTTGAGTTTTATTTTCTTCTCAATATAGGATTCACATTAAAATTTTAACATATTCTCCATATATGTTATCTCATCTTCATTTTCTTAACTGCTTAAGGATTCTTTATGTTTTTCAACAAGAAATTTATGAATTTTCAAGATCTTATTCTTCTCATTGGATACTAAATATGGAGTATCATTCCTATTATTTTCTTATTATACTTATTTTCTTCAATCCTAAATACTTTTTCTTATGTTCAATAGATTTTATACCTTCTATTTCTCTTTTACCACATTTCATTTTATGAGGTTTCTTATCATGTTCATCAGTCTCATACTTACCACCTTTCTTTCTTAGGTAGTTGATTAAAAAATTACCAATTCCTATGAAATTAAATAATTTTAGTGGTAGGTTACCTTTATACTATCCTTTTACCTTTTTTAAGTATATTGAGATAAGATACATAACTATCTTATACTCTTTATTTTCTTCCACATCTTCACATTGACTTTAATATTTAACTTCTTCATCTATGATCTTAATTTTTCTCATGGATTTAAAATCTACCTCATCCTTGATCTTCTTTTTAAATTTTGGTATCTTTATCACCTCATAAGTAATGATGATGTTATGTAATTTATCAATAGTTATATCTTCTCTATATTTTAGAGAGAGAGAAAATAGGATCAAACTTATCTGAAAACTTTCTCATAAACTTCTTAACAGTTGTAGAATCTTATAAATTTTCTCTAGATCCTATGATGTTTCTAACTATTACATTAAATATATTAAATTAGTTATCAATGGATTCATTATCATACATTTTGATATCTTTAAATATTCTTCCATAAATTTTCTATATATCTTCTTTAACTTTCACGTTTCCTTCAAAACATATTTCCATCTTATACCAAATTTCCTTTACTATTCAAAGTCTCTTCACCTTGGTATGAACTTTTTATAATAAGTATATGAGAATGTAATTATTGAATTTTCCATAAAACTCTAAATTCATCTTATCAGAAAAAGAAAATTGTGTACTTATTTTAATCAATGGAAATCCCATTATTTCTATATTAACCACCTCCAGGAAAAAAAATAATAGATGTGATGACATAATGTTCTTATAGCCATGATATTTTTTTACATTTAATGTGGGTATACCCATTATGTTAACTAAATTTAGATCATTTATCTATAGTAACTTGAGGATCTAATAAAGGGAACCTTAGTATGCTCTAAAACTAATTGGCGTTCCCTAATAATGGTTTGAACCACTGAGAAGGGGTTGAATCATTATAAATTTATTTTATAATTTATTTCTCTTAAGAATATCCTTTTTGATTTATTATATTCTGATCTACTCAAATTTTTAATCTCATCCATACCTGATAATAATGAAACGTAAAAAACTCAGGGAAAAGTCAATTTTTATATGTTCATCTCCAAGATGGGTACTTACTCCTTTCTATGATTGGGATTAGTCTGAGTCATAGATTTTCCACTAGTGTGTATAAGTGGTTACATTTTCGGTTATGAAGGTAAAATCCTCTAATAAACACCTTCACTAATAGATTTTACTCCATATAAATCCATAGGGTAGGTTCAACATCCACTTCCCTAGGATAATTTATTAGCTCTTAACTGATATAAATAATGCTTATACATGATCATTATAGCCTTTAAAGATCACCCATGAATGAAATGATTCAGATCACATTTACACTAGGATTCATCAGCGACAAAGTTGATATTCCATTCAATCCTTAAAATAATCTAAATTAAAATATGTTAACCTATTCAAGGATATTAAACAATAATATTCATTATTGAACCTAGATTAGTTATCCTTGATAACTACATACAAAACATCAATTATATGTATCTCATTTTTAAATCACTAAATAAATATTATATCTAATTTCATTTATAATTTCCTAAAAACCTGGATTTATTTTATATTTATCTCTTCTTTACAACCCCTAAATATTTCTTAATCTTGATGCACTGATGTTCTCTCTAATCTAGTACTCTTTAATTGGGAATATCTAAATAATCTATAATAATTAATTTTAGGAAACTCTATGCCATCTCACATTCCAAAATTTTCTTTAAGGATATTATATAATTTCAATCTTTGATGAACTTCCTCAAATGAACTTCCTACATGGGTTTGATCCCAAGTTCCTCAACACAATTTCCATAACAACCCATTTTCTTATTTTCAAAAAAAAACCCTAAAACTTGTTGAAGAATATTAACAAAAATTATTCAAAATTATTCAATATTGAATCATAAATAATAATTATAAAATAGTTTTCATTTGATAATTTTATAATTTTCATGTAGTGATCTCCTCTCTTAATTTTAGTAAACCATATTTGGTGGTATCTGTCTCGATTTTTTTTAACAGGAAACATATCATCATAGTGTAACATCCTTATTACACATCTTGAATAATAATCCTTCAAAATCATTGTGTTATATATTCAATGAAGGTAATCACATCATCACCTCATTTAACTTTTTACCTATAATATTTCATCCTTTAAAAATCTCACATTTTTTCTAAGTGTTGGATCATATGTAAGAAATATTTTTTCTTACATATCAACTTGTGGGTACAAACTTCTTATGTACTATAATTAACATTTTCTATATGAACCCAAAAATTTTATATATGAATGTCAGAATCTTTCTTTTTCTATATTTCATTTTCCTATGGAAAACATCTTATGAATCTCTAAACACATCATATATATGAACCAAATATTTTACATTTGAAAAAATATCTTACGTATCACTTTATACTAAAAAATTCTAATACTCAACTCAAGAAACATCTTATGTATGAACTAGAGAAGATCATACATATATATAAAGAACCGTTTTCATGTGTCAATACTCTACATCTGAGAATTTATTACATATTCACTGCATTTTCCAATTTCTAGACTCAACCCAAGGCTTTATATACATATCATCATAAATAATCTTACGTATATGAGGTGGGTTTTGGACTTATCCAATATTTATCTCCAACTCAAAAATTCAAGAATTATTTAAATAAGGTTAGTATATCTTTTAATCAATTCAAGGCATTTAAAATCACTTGAAAATTCTCAAAAACTTTCTTAACTCTTCAAGGTCATCCATAATCACTTAAAATGATTATCATTCAATGTTGCAAACAAATACAATCCTTTAATAATTGAATTAGTTTATTTAATCACTTATATCATAATGATTTAATAATATTTTTCTTTATAGAAATAAAAACTTAATCATTTTTTGTTTGATTTTTAGAATAAAAATACATGAACATTATTTGATACCACTGTAGGGTTTAAAGGGATGTATGAATTTATAATATATTAGTGGAGATGAATTAAAAAAACCCAAACCACAATCATTATGCATGAATCCTAAAAACACACTACTGTATAAAATAAAGAACATACATGTTCCTTTCACCATAGAACACTATTAAAACCATCGTTATATATGCTTGATGAAGATTTTAAAATAGGTAGCCTAAATATAATCCTCTTATTTGGGGTATCCATGGGCCATATTGAATCACTTAATGATTTATAAGGACTCTGCTTTACCCATAATATGGTAGTTTCTAATGGAATATAGGGGAGGAGTATAAAGATAGATTCAATGAAAATTAAAAAACATTTAGGTAGGATTAGATAATATCTATCTCATTGTGATCACATCCTTATATATCCATCATGATATACACAATATTTTCATGCATTAACTTATATGTTTATAATATATAGGTTAATTACACAACCAACCATGCACTCATCTCATGAATCTATCACTTCTCCTAAATGTTTTATAAGACAACCCAAATATTTTAAACATTTTATTTCTTGATTTATTACATAAATATACAAATAATACAATACCAAAGGATCTATAGGCATAGTTTATTTGTATAATTATGTACATATGACAATAAATTTAAATAGGTATATAGGGGCATTATTCAAAATCCCCATAACATGCCCTTAAATTTCATTGATCCTCTAATATTGCATATGATAACCTACAAACATATATAAGAAATGGATGAGCTATAAAGATTGGTAAGCGAATAATCAAGGTATAAAATAAAGTAAAGTGGTGCATGTGAGTCAATAGGTATAACATGATGACATATAAACGTGATAACATCAAAGCATCATATAAGAAGATAACATCAAGGCATCATAGGAATGTGTAAAAAACATAAAACATGACATCATAAGCATAATTCAAGGATAACTACCAAAACACCATAACATAGTGTGGTTTGGATAATTTCCCATTCACCATACATGGTATATCATGAGATAAAAACATTACCTAATGCATTGGAGGGATTTATAATTCTAGGAACACTAATCATAATCATATCATATACATGCATTTGTGTGCCACATAGAGCATGCAACATAAGAACGCCTTTCATAACTTTTAATCCCAAGATTAAGATGTGTGGTTTGAATAAATATAATTTATAATAAATTAATTATAGGTACAACTAGATGAATTACCTTGAGTATAGATGGGTATGTGTATTCCTAACACAAAATTTTATCACGGAAAATCACAGAATTACTTCGGCAGCATAATGGGTGTATATGAAGGTTCATGGAAGGGATTAATGAGATTAAAAGTTTATCTATCATTACTATGGAATTATAATTATATTAATGTTATTTGTAAACACACATGTCAACATGAAAAATTCTAAAGAAAAAGGCTTAATACAAATTAAGTACTTAAATAAAAATGAAGAGAAATAGCCCCTAACCTGATAGGTTGCTTCTAAGAGCTTGGTAGGGGATTCTTATGAACTTAGGAACACCTTAGGATGGATTTAGAGATGGAGAGAGAGATAGAGAGAGAAAATTAGTGATAAATTGGTTTTTAGTAAAGATGAATGGGAGGTTGAGTATAAATTTATAAAAAAATAAGGGTAATTCATTATTAATTTCTAAATATAGGTTTTGGACTCTAAGTAATAAAATAATAAAAACCACAAGCCTTAACATGGTTTTTATATATGGTTTATATAAAATATTATTAGTTTCAAATATTTTATTAGATTAAGAATTCAACACTTTAAAATAATTATATCCATGATGAGGAACTGATTCATGTTTATAAATAATTGTTTTTAAGACCTTAAAATATAATATAGGGTTTGGATGATTTTTTATAGGTTTTCAAAAATAATAAAATTACTTTAAAAATAAATAAATATAAATTTAAAACCTATTTTGTTTGTTTATTTCTTTTATAATAATTATTACATCAACTTTATACAATTATAATGTCATGATACATACCATATATTTATACCGTATTAAATATTTACCTATAAACTCAATTGTCTCATAAAATTATGAAACATTCACCATTGGATAATTTTGATGCAAAATTTTAAAAAATAATATTTATGTTATCAAAATAATTTTCTAAATATATAAATTTATATTATTAAATAAAAACCTTATTTATTTAAATATACTATTTTTTACATCACCAATAACTTTTTGACCCTTATAAAAATTACATGGGACTTAATTAAATTATATTATAATTTAAATATAAATATATATTATTTAATAAGACTATTTCATGAAAATTACTTATATTTAAAATTCTAAAGTTTATCATAACATATTATTTTTATTGAAACTAAATACATTTCCCAAAAATATATATTTTTAGTTTATTCATATCAAAATATAATTGTTATCAAACTCATTATATAATCACATGTGTGTGTGTGTGTTTGTGTATAAAGTAATAATGAAAATGGAACAATATAATGATTATTTTATAATTAAAATATAATAAAAAATATATAGAGTGTCTATTGTCATGACTGAGTGGTACTCAGTCGCTGGCCTCCACATCTAATAGGTTTTGGGTTCAAGCCCTTATGAGTGCGAGTATTATTATGATACTATGTAGGCAGTGATTCAGATGATGACACATAAAGGTGCTGGTGTAGGTGTGACATAGGTAGGCGGTGACACAGACATGGCGTAGGCCTAGTTATCCAGGTTGGATAATGCTAGAATGATGCTACTCTGGGACTTCAGGCTGGTTAATTGGCCTTTGGTCCATGTAATGGGCTTCAGACCCACTGGGACTATGGTCCATGTGCTAAATAAATTACACTTTATGGGTGGCTTATCCCCTTGGGGAGTGATGGTCTGCCTTTCCATCCTATGTGTGATGTTTGTATGTGTGTTTGAATTTAATTTTACCCCCAAGAAATATAAAAAAATAAAATATAGTGTATTTGTTTTCTATAACTACATTATTTAATAAGGAATATGTTCATTTACAATGTAATTTCATTTATAAAGGTCTAGGTCATCACATTATTTCACCCTTTTAAATTTTCATCCTAAAAATATTATTTTATACACTAAAACAAATGATGGTACTTTTTTTCATCACCTCTTTTGGTTCCCATTTTTCTTCCTCGAACTTGTGGTTTTTCCATAGTGCTTTCACCATGTGAGTTGTCGTGTTTCTTAGAACTTTTACTCTATGATTTAATATATTCAGTGGTTTCTCCTCATATGAAAGATCATTATAAAAAGGTACCACCTCTATATTCAATACATGTTAGGGTTCTAGTATGTACTTACTTAATAGGGATGAATAGAACACATCATATACATGAGATAGATTATGTGGGAGTGCTATTCTATAGGTTACATCTCCAATGTGATCAAGGATATCAAAAGGGACAATGTATCTAGAACTAATATTTCTCTTACTCCAAAACCTCATGTATTTATTACATGATTATATACAGAAGAACATATTATATTCAAACTCAAACTCAAGGTCTCTTTGAAAATTGTCTATGTAAATTTTCTTTATACTTTACATGAATTTCATATGATGTCGAATGGTTTGAACCTTCTCTGTCATCTCTTAGATAAGATCAAGTCTCACTAACTTTCTCTCTCCAACATCATCCTAGCATGATGGATTCTAAAACCTCATCCCATATAGATCCTCATAAGGTATCATTTGAATTCTAGATTTTAAAAAAAATTATATTAGAACTCTGTTAAGGGAATGTATTGATCCCAACATCATTGTAAATACATTGAGCATAATCTCAACATATCTTATGCATTTTGAATGGTTCTATTAGAATGACCATCTGTTTGAGGGTGATTAGCACTATTGAAACTCATTTCTATATTCAACACTTTTTAAAGGCTTATAAAAACCTTGAGGTAAAACTCAGATACAGATATGATATAATGGAGAGTATTATTCCATATAGCCATACCACTTATCTTATAAATATATTAGTTACTTGTTTAATATATAAATATTCCTTGATATAAATGTAATTTTTTAACACTATGAGGTGATTTACTACCTCCAAAAGAGCATTGTGGTCCATAGATATCATAGGGAGTCTTATGAAAAAATCCATGCGTATGTTTTCTCATTTCTATACTGGTATAACAAATGGTTTCATCATACCTTAGACTTCTGTTATTTTATCCTGGACTTTTTGGAATAACAATCATCAAGATACAAACTCTAAAATATCCCTCTTAATGTTTTTCCACCATAGGTTTTTTCATATCTCTATTTTTCTTAGTTCTTCTTAGATGAATAAATGAGGATGGTTTATCCACACCATCTATAATTTCTCTCTTTAGTTATGGTTTTGATATGACATATATCTGGGTTCCAAAACTTATAACTTCATCTTAGACAGTTAAACTCTATAATACTAAATAAATTTCTCTTTAGATCCTCTTTAACATTTTAGACCTCCTTGATTCTATTAGGAATGGATGGTTGAGTAGTTATCTGATAAAGGTAGGATGATGTTCCTTTTATGATTCCCATTATCCATCCTTTTCATGTCCAATAAGATTGGATCCCTTTTAATCCTCATCATGACTAGGGTTGCGGGATATATTCTACTCGGAGAATCTACCACTTTATTCACCTTCCCAGGATGGTAATGGATTTAACATTCATAATCCTTAATCAACTCTAACCACCTTCAGTGGTGCATATTGATTTATTTTTATGTGAATATATACTTTTGGATTTTATGGTCCATATATATATATATATTAAAATTCTCCCCATAGAAATAATGTTTCCAAATCATCAATGAAAATATCACTACAGCCAATTCAAAATCATGACTTGGGTAGTTCTTCTCATGGATAAGTAGTTGGTGGGTGGAATAGGCTATGAATTTCTCATTGTTCATAAGTACACAACCCAATCTCTTTTTGGATGTATCATTGTTCATCCCCAATCCTTCCCCATTAGTGGTTAATTAGATCATATTTATAGTGATTACCCTCTTATTTAAATCATTAATTCTTTCTTCACAATAATAAATCCAAAAAATCACTACATTCCATGTTAACTTGGTTAGTGGGTATGAAAATCATGAGAAGTTTCTCAAAAATAGATGATAGTACCCAGCTAATCCAAATAAGTTGTGGATCTCTATCATAGATTGTAACATCTCGTTTCTAGTTATTAGGTATTACTTGAACCTAGTTTTGATCTCCTTTTGTTTGGGCCTTGTTTAAGGAAGTTTTGAGTGAAATTTAGAGAATTTTGGAAGTTCTTTAGGTTGTTCATGGTTGGAAAACGATTAGGGAAACAGTGTGGTATGGCTGAGTTAATTGTGTTCCCTTTTGAGATCCACTAGAGGGAGGAGCATGATTAGGTTTCATGGTTTGTCTAATCATGTGACCACCCATGAAAACCATTCACCCCATGGAAAATGGGGAATGCACAGTTGTCACATATTTAGTTTAACCATATTTTCAAACTGTACACCCCAAACAGAAGTCTTATAGGGGTGTACAGCTAGGGAACATGATTTTTCTAAACATGCGGACCTCCCCAAAAAACCATGAGTATAGTTTTTAATTCCAATGAATTTTATTTTAAAATTTTTGAACCCCCTGGTTCAAATTCCTAATCGCCCCATTTGGACCGTTATGTAATTTTCGGGCACAATGGAAGCGTGCGATTGGTGGTGCTCAACTTTTATTTTTCCATGATCAACGATCAATATGAGATTTACACAATGATAAATTTTATGATCTAAATAATTGAATAAAATAATATAGAATGGAAATCATGCCAAAACCAGAGGGTGGATCATAACATATTATTTATAATTAATTTAATTATTTAAAGAATTACTTTGATGGGATTCTTTATTAGTTGATGGGTCTGATAATAGATCTGAATTATTGTGTCATTTCTTTGTAGGAATCAACTGAATATTCCCTCTAACAGTTATCCACACATGTTCCATGAATCTCCAAATTTCACCAAATGAATCTCTACATGCTAGCATGGACGATCCTTGCAATTGTGTCGTCCTCCTGTTATCTCTACATGAACTGCTTCCAAATAATTCTCTTTGATCTGAGGGAGGATGGTTACTCTCTGTTCTTAGGATTATTCTCAGATATGGGAGATCTCTAGTTCTTGATAGGATTCTATAAATCTATTTTTCACAACCAAAACAAATGAATTGGAACTATAGAGAAAATAGCATAACTGGGTTTATATATCGCTAGGGTAAAAATAAGATAATTTCATAAGCTCCCTTAATTATTTATTTAATCCTAGAGAAACCCCCATGTCAAATAATAATAATAATATTATTAATAATATTATTTCTTGACATCCACCTAACTTGCGAATTAAAATTAAATATTATTTAGTCAAATAATATTCCATATTTATTATTTTCTCACTAAACCATTTAAACTCGTTCTTCTATTCCTACACAATATTTATCAGGACTTGAATAATGACTATTTATTTATTAAAAAAATATCACGTCATTATTCACTAATAAATAAATAAATATTATATTCACTAAATAGAAAATAAATATTTATTAAATATTCCACTCACATTATATTATCTCGAATAACTATTCACAACATATATGTGATCAAGAAAACATGAATAATTATTAAACCACATGTGGGAATAATATTTATTCAACTTGTTAAATAATAAATAATAATATATTATTTAACTGAGATTTTGGATACACATAGTGTGTGACCCTCTAGGCCTATTTCTCAGTGGAATTAGGAAAAGCATCCTAAAGTCTAAGGTTATCATCTAGCAACATGACAAGGCTTCCATAGAAAAGGAATTTAATGTTGAAATAAAATTTTACCTCATACGGATGCTTACTGTATAATATAACCCCTTTATAGAGATATATATAATCAAGTAGGTTACATGTAGGTGCCATCAACCAAAGTGCTCGATGTCTCTTTCCTTGATTACCTGGAAAATGAACTTGTCTATCAAACACCATGGACATGGATTTATTTAGGACATATCATTTAAAAAAAAGGGCCTAATATATCAACTTACGTTAAAATAGAATGGAAAATCCTTTCTCATATTATTCATTGATGAAATATTACTCATGATGCACCCAACATATCCTGCCTCACCATGAACATATGTTGTCATGGTTTTTGATCAATACATCAAAGTATGTGAATCATAATATTCATTAATAATAATCTTAAATAGTAAGGATCAATACACACATCCAAAGATAGGAATATTCAATGACACATAGACATGTGGATTTCCTACTGGTGGGTCTCGTTCTCATAATATCCTACTGGATATTACCAAGGGCATGAACCATAAGAAGGTGCCTTAAAATCCTATGAGTATCCAACCCTGATACATTGTATCATTGTTTCCTACAAATGAAATCACCCATCTATAGAACATATATTTAAGAATAGTTTCATAGCACTTTTGGGTTCTCATCATAGCACAGAATTGTTAGGAGCTTTTAGTGTGATAGCTACTCTTAGGAAATTATCTCATACTATGTTATGTAGAAGAACAATCATAATGTTATAAGAAGTTTACTAATATAAAAAACTATGAATAAAAATTATCATAAAGTATACATAAGTTGGTTCTAGGGTGCCAACTCCAACAGAATCTCTCTTGAACTAGAGACAAATGATAATAACCTTCAGTCTGCTAGATCTCACATGATACTCATGCATCTATTTAGATTGGAATTTATTCAAGGGGTATACCAAGTTTTCTTTCGTGGATAATTTACTCACTGAAAATTCACCCCTTTGATAAAAATCCCTAAGAGGTGATACTTCCAAAGTATATTCTTTGTCTTTTGATGTGACCTTGTTTCTTTTGAAAAATATGACGTTGTAGTATTATCACAATATAGTATGATAGGGTCTTTATTTATAGGTACCACATAAAATATCCTAGACAAATTTTGAATCCAAATGTATTCCTTGGCTGCATCAGAAGTTTCTATATACTTGGACTCCACTATAGAATTAGTGAAAACTGGCTGCTTTGAACTCTTCCAGCTCATAGCTCCTCCATTAGGATAGAAAACATTTCCAGACTACAAATTCAGATCATTATGATATATTTGAAAACTATCATTAGTATAACCCCAAATTACCATCTCCTCATCTCCTCCATGCACCAGGAAAATATCCTTAGATCTTCTCAGATACTTAAGGATAGCCTTAACAGTAGTTCAATGATGTTCTCCTGGATATTCTTGATATATATAGACCATGATCAATGCATAGGTAACATCAAGTATATTATATAACATGGAATACATTATTGATCATGTCACTGAATAATGTTGGATATTACTCATTCTCTTTTTCTCAAGTTGTGTCAGGGGACACATTTTCTTAGAAAGATGTAAACCATGATACATTGGAACCAATCCCCACTTATATTGTTCCATACTAAATCTCTTTAGTATATAGTCAATATATGTACTTTGACTTAGTCCTATCATCCTCTTGGATCTATCACGAATGATCTTGATCCCTGGAATGTAAGCTACTTCACCTAAGTCTATCGTGGTGAAAATTTTGTTTAACCAATCCTTAATAGACTATAAGACTGGTACGTAATTTCCAATAAGTAATATGTCATCACCATATAATACTAGGATAATGACCTCATTCCCACTAAAACTATTGTAAACACATGGCCCACATTCATTCTTAATGAAACCAAATTCTTTTATGGATTCATTGAATCAATTGTTTCATGACCCAGATGCTTGTTTTAATCCATAAATTGATCTCCACAACTTACAAAATATTTTTTCATCACCTGGAGTCACAAACCCTTCTGGTTGTGTCATATAGACATCTTCTTGAAGATTCCCATTATGGAATGTAGTTTTTACATCCATCTTCCAAATCTCATAGTCATGGTAAGCTGATATGGAAGGTAGAATTCTGATGAATTTCAACATGAAAACTATTGAAAAAATTTCATTATAGTGAATTCCTTGATTTGTTTAAACCCTTTAGCCACTAGCCTTACTTTATATATATTTACTTTACCTTCCATGTCTAGTTTTATCTTGAATACCTATTTTCATCCAATGGTATTTTCATATACTAGCGCATTGACCAGACCCCAAAAATTTTTATGATACATGGAATCCATTTCATAATTCATGGATTCTTTCCATATTGCATCTTTTGAGCTCTCTACTGCCTCCTTTTAAGAGATAGGTTCATCATTTTCAATAAATAATGAGTCACTATCTTTGGTGACTAAAAAACCATATCTCTTTGGTTTTCTTACCTATCTTATTCTCTTACATAGTACTTCTATTTTAGAAACTAATTCTTCTATGGGGACCTATGGAATCTGTTTCTATACCAACTCTTGTGTATCTTGAGCATCAACTTCATCAATGTCAGTCTTTCTCCCACTATCCTTTTTGAAGATGTCCTCCTTCTCAATAAAGAAAACTTTTCTGGTGATAGTCACTTTCTTGAATGAGGGTTTTTATAGGTAGTATCTCAATGTTTATTTAGCATACCCTATAAAGATACACTTTGTTCCCTAGGATGTTAGTTTGTTCCCTGAGAGGGCCTTAAAAATCCCTTACAACCCCATACATGTGTATGTAACAAAACATGTTTCTTTCTACTCTATAACTCAAAGGAAATTATTTTTCTACTTTAATTAGTACTTGGTTTAATGTGTATGTCATAGTTTGTAATTCATATCCCCAAAAGGATAATGGAAGATCTGTATGGATCATCATAGACCTTACCATGTCTAAAAATGTACGGTTCCTCCTTTCACTAACACCATTCTACTATGGTGTGTATGGTGGAGTGAGTTGTGATAGAATCCCAAACTTCTGTAGAAATTTGATGAATTATTCGTGAATATATTCACCACCTCGGTCTAATAAAAGTTTATTTATCTTCTTTCCAAGTTGATTCTCTACTTCATTCTTGAATTCCTTGAATTTCTCAAAGGACTCAGACTTATACCTCATCAATTAGATATATCCATATCTACACAAGTCACCAGTAAAATTTATGAAGTAAGAATATCCACCTCTAGCTTCTACTGGAAATGGTCTACAAACTTCAGTGTGTACCAATCTTAGAAGCTCTGTAGCCCTTTCACCCTGTCCACCAAATGGTAGTCTGGTTATTTTTCTTTGTAAATAAGAATGACATGTTACATGTGTTTTTATCTCAAAAGAGTCTAAATAACCATATTGACAGAGATTTATCAAATTCTTATCATTTACATGACCAAAATGGTGATTCCATAAATGGGTGTTATATGATTCATGTGAACATGATTCATTATCAATTTCCAACACTTGGTTTTCGTAATTTAATACATAAATTCCATTATTTAAATGTTTCATACCATAACATATGTTATCTTATAGAAGAAACAACATTTATTTCCAAACATGAAAATAAACCCATCTGTATCTAAGAATGATACATAAATTGTGTTCTTGGTAACCAAAGGTACCTAATAATAATATTTTAAAATCAAAATCATACCTATTGGAAATGAGAGGTGGTAGTCACCAATAGCTAGAGTAGCTATCCTTGCACCATTAGCAGCTCTTAGATCCACCTATCCTCTGGAAATCTTTCTAAATCTACTTAGTTATTAAATTTCGATAGAGATGTGAGCACCAAAAGAAATATCTAATACCCAATTTGTAGATATTAAAAGATTTAACTTGATAATGAATGCACCTTTATCTTCCCATCACTTTTGGGTGAAGTTCATCTTCTAGTGGCCTAACTTTCCATATGAAAAACATAAAGCCTCCTTTTCATTTCCCTGCCTCTGGATTTTCCCTTCTTGTAAGGACGATTCTTGGGAGATTAAGATTATTTATAGGTCTTTGGTCCCTTTTCCTTGTTCTTCTTTTTCTTATTCACCATAAGGACTGTGGTTTTATCATGCCCCATGTCATTATCCACTTGGAAAATCAAAGTAAGAATTTCTAAAAGAATATTCTCGTTATTGTTCATATTTTAATTAATTATAAAACTGGAAAAGGTCTTGGGAAGTGATGAAAGTACGATATCTATATGGAACTCATCCGAGAATTTAATCCATAAGATATATAAGAGTTCAATGCAGCCAATAATCTCGACTACATGAGGCCTAGATGGTGTATACTCTCTAATCTTAGTTGTAAATAAAGAATAAATGATCTCATACCTCTCTTTTCTCTCCTTCTCTTGATAGAGATCTCAAAGGTGATACATTATTCTATATAAATCCATGTCCACATGTTGCTTCAAAAGACCATTCGACATGGATGATAGCATGAAGTACAGAACATATATAACATCATTCAGATGTTTCTCATAGATATATAGCTCTTTATCACTTGTCTCATGACAAGGCGCAGCAAGAATAGGTTCTTCTAGAACATGAAATTTTTTCATGTTGAAGGATAACATGTAATCACCTTTACCAATATTATAAATTTGTGCAGGTGAGAAGGTTATCCTTTAAAATTATGGATCGCAGTGATATGTTGGAAGTCATGTAAAGACCCGGATTTTTTCATGTAATTGTTTTTTAATTATATGGAATTATTATGAGTTTGTGAAAATTGACATCGCATGATTCCCAAGCCTGGTGTGCCCAGAATTAATTTCTGAACTTTTTTCGGGTACGTTTAGTAAACGCGTGAGCGGAGTTTCCAAAATTTTGAACTGCTTCTCGAATTAAAATTGTGAGAGCACCATTGAATCTGCAACATCAGGATTCACTTAAGGGAGACATTACTTTGACAGTAATAGATCTAGAGAAAAAGTTAAGTTTTATTACTTTATAAAAGAAATGAAATAAAATAATTTTATTATTTTATTTTCTTTCTTCTCCACCAATAGACATGTGGGGTCTGGGGTCTGGGATGTGTCAAGCCAATAAATGGCTTGACCTGTCAATATTAAGTAACGACGTTGTTGGGAAATTATGAAGGGTCCTAATTAATGAGTCCTCATTAATTCCTCACGTTGTTACTTACCCTCTCCCTCTTCTATTTATATGGAGCTTGGAGAGGGGTATCGGCACATCTTTTCCAAGAAACGAAGGGTTGAAGGAGTGTCATGATGCCGAACCCTTAGAGGCGGAGCCGAGCCTAGTGGGAGGTGATGGGTGACACCAAACCACGAACCAAAGGAAGATGTATGAGCAGCTTTGTTAGAAACCTATTGTAGGAACGAAGAACACTGACCCACCTTCAAGCATGGGAGTTTCTCCGACGTTTCAAGGTAGGCGTTTTGATTCTTGTTTATTTCAAGTGAATTTATTGAATCCCCTTTAAATTACTCCCTCATGTTTGTGAGATAATGTGGAGGGCGCAGGCCTAACGAACCCGGCCCAAACCCTCCGATACTTTGCTAATCTTACACCCTCCATGGAAGAATGTCGGCGCGGCGGCACCCATTCACCAACGCATTCCACAAGAGGAGTTCGTGGCACAAGGCCACAGCAGTCGTAGGAGAGTCAACCACCAAACGGATGCACAGGAGGTGTGGCGCGCCATCGTGCGTCGTCGGTGAGTAAGAGGTCGCGGCTCATCAGTGGCGGCGAATGGAGGAGGCGTCCGGAATGACGGCCAGCCATGGAAAGGGAGGTGGAAAGACCACCCCACTGCCGGGGAGTGAGAGGCGGCATGAAAAGTGCACTATTGGAGAATAGAAGTCATGGCTGAAGCCACGTCGGAGGCCGAACCTACGCCTCCGGTGGGTTTTGCGGTGACCGAGTGGCGCCCACGTGGTACCGCCGCTTCGCAAACCCAACGTCCTCCAGGCCGTTCGGGGGTTCGGGAAACCCAGGGGTCACACCCCATGTGTTGGCTAGGCCAGACCCCATAGCGAACCACGCTCCCCCTCGGACCGGACCATGCCCCACCTCAGGCCAGGCCGCGCTCCCCCTCAGACCGGGCCACCCCCCTTGTGGTGTGGGCTGCCACTTTTCAGATCGCCCTATATGGGATGGGCTGAGTCCATCACATCCCAGCTCAGACCGAGTTTGGACGGGTCAGCCCGATAGGGTTGGACCGGACCCAGGCCCCACCGGGCCCAGAAACTTCTAAAGGGCCATAACTTGGGAACCGAGCGTCCATTTGATGAACCGTCTATGGTGCTGGGACACTTGGATCAAGATGATACTTTTAGGTATACTCCACTCGAGTTTTGGAGATAGTTGGAGTGTGTCTGGATTGGATCAAACCAGAATCCAACTGGGCCTCTAGAACTAAAATGCTTATAACTCACAGACCGGGTGATTGATTAATGTGTCGTCTATCGCGTTGGAACCCTTACAACATGGAGGTCCCTTTGGATAATACTTTGTGGAGATTAGTGGCAGTTGAGGTATGACCTATGTCTAAATTTGAAGATACTACAGTACTCAATCATGCTATGAGCGGGAATCCAGTGGCTGGTAGTGAGGCGGAGGTTGGAGACAGACCATACAGAGGTTAGTACCGAGCGATCCTGTGTGGGTCAGCACCTATCTGTCCTGTATGAATAAGAACCTAAAGGTATTGTGTGGATCAGAACCTAGAGATCATGTGTGGATCATCACCTAGCGACCCGATGAGGATCATCCTTCGAGTGTCCAGTCGTGGTTCAGCGATATACCGATCTTATGTAGGTCATGTCCTGTGTGGGTCATTGAGGGGGTTAGTTACCTATCAATCATGGGTGGATCAGATCCTGTGTGGGTCATTTCGGGGGTTATTACTTATCGATAAAGTGTGGTTCGGACTCTGTATGGTCAGCAGAAGTGCCTCTTGACAGAATATGATGATCTAGCTTTGCGACTGATCATCTGTACTTTTATACTTCACTAAAAACTTGGTTTGAGCTAAGACTCTTTTTGAGCTGTGTCTATTGATTTGTGTTTTCTGATTGATATAATGCTTTGTGGTTTTCATTTCTATAATTCTAAGAGACCTTCGGGGGTCTCAAGGTCCCTACTGGGTATTGTTATACTCACCCATGCTCGGGCTTCACCCGCACCATGTTGTGTCTTGTGCAGACGACGAGCAGCTGGGCTGATGTCCGAGGGGGACAGGACTAGGCAGTACACGGAGGAGACAAGTAGACATGGAGTGCTGAGGAGGTGATCTATACCTACCCTTCAGTTAGGATCCTCGTAGGAAACCCCAGTAGTCATTTTCCCTTTTTCAGTTGTATTGTACCTTTCAGTTGTACCTGTACTTTTACAGTTGGGCTTGTATTCCGGCCCCCTTTGCTTTCAGCACTCTTTTTACTATATCAGTTTACGTAGTGGTTTCTTCTTGTCATGTACTTTGATTGTGTGTCTCTACAGGTTAAAAACGAAATGCCTTCCCATTATAGGGATACGCCATTCTAGTGCTAGTCACCATCCCCTGGCCTATGGAAGGTGGGCTTGGGGTAGTCATGGCACAGGCCCCGAGGGTCAAGTCATGACAAAGTGGTATTAGGGGAGTCGGTTCTACCGAAGAACTAGGACTTTGTTCTTTTTTCTGTGGAAATAGTGTTAAGTGTTATGAGTGTGGTTTTCAGTTTAAGGAACCCAATGTTGGTGCGGTGGCCGAAGTATCCATACACCAGGACCCAAAAATTATGATTTCTGACTCAGTACACAGAAATACTAATTGTGTGTGTTTTTTAAGATTTTTTCTTGTGATTTATTTGAGCCAGCTCACCATGTATAGCTTTTTGATTGTGGAACACCTGTCTTCTTTCAGGATGCCTCCATTTAGACATCCAAACATGATTCCCAAGAGAGTATGCGATGATGGCCCATCGAACGATGAGGCATCGATATAGGGATCCATTACAGTGTTAGCACCTTTGGGTGGTGTAGCAGCATCACCACTACCCATTGGGAAGACGTTTCCACCAGCCCCACAAGTAGAGGGTTCACGCTGACTGAGAACGTTTCACAAGTTTTAGTGGAAGAGGCCTCTGAGTTTCCAAGGTGAGATGGACCCACAGGTAGCTGAGGACTGGATGAAGGCTATAGTTAGTGTTTTCCACTTGGTTGGGACACCATCTGACCTTATGGTGATCTTAGAAACCAGTCTCTTCCAGGTAGGAGCATGGAGATGGTGGATCTTGATGCTCTAGATACCCAATGAGGAGAATCTCACCTAGGCGGACTTCGAGAGCCTTTTCAGTAAAGATTTTTTCCCAGCGACCTTATACGCTATTCATATATAGGAGCTGCTGCACTTACAGTAGGGCAGCATGATAGTGGCCTAGTACTCAACGAGGTTCACTGGTCTCTCCTGCTACTCCACCAACATGGTACCAGACCCTTTCTTCAGGGCCCAGACTTTTGAGTAGGGTCTCCAATGGGAGATCAAAGCATTGATGGTATCGCTCAGCATACTGAATCAGGCTGGGGTTCTAGAGCGATCTCTTTTAGTGGAGCACTTCCTAGATGATCAGGCACCCACAATGAGATCCACCACCGAACATTAGGTATAATATTTGTCTACAGTAGGTAGTAGGAAGATGACATATAGGTCCAAGCGGACCAAACCTTCTGGTGTATGACCCCGGGACGTAGGTTCGGAGGTGCGGGGCTCAAGAGGCAGATAAATTCAGTGGAGGAACAAGCAGTGTTACATGTGTGGTGGGCAGGGCGACATGGCTCGCGATTTCCCAAACCACCATATGGAAGACCAGAAGATGGTCAAGGGACCATCGAGGCATAGGTATAGGTTCGAGTGAGGAGGTCCGCAGGGTGGTGGACGTGGTAGAGGAGCTGGTCATGCAGCTGGTGGTGGCTGGTGCTTCGAGGTTCTACCACCACCACCACCAAGTGGCCCACCCCGACCATAGGGAGCAGGTGGACAGGGACAAGCCCAGCTCTATTTGTGTCTACTCTACCTTAGATACAGTACTTATAGACATAGGTTTCAGTCACTCTTTTATTTCCACGACCCTCGTTCAGAGATTGGAGATTCTGGTGGAGCCGTTGGCTCGATCCTTACAACGAGAGACTCCTATGGGAGTAGATTTGATGATAACACACTAGTGCTGACAGTGTTAGATTACTCTAGGAGGCAAGAGATTCAGCTAGGATCTTCTAGTAGCGGCGTCGAGGCCTTACGACGTCATCTTGGTTATGGACTGGTTATCCACAGTCCATGTACAGATTGACTGTATTAGGTGCAAATTGTGGTATGTCTGCATGGATGGGACATGTTTTTTATTTCACTGGAGAGAAGGGAACCTTTGCAACATAGTACGGACATACCCAGAGGTGTGTGCAGCCAATCACACATCAGTTGGTTTGCCTTACCCTCAGAGTAGTTGATGTTAGGAGTCTGATTTATCCTATAGTCGTGGACCACTATACCAATGTCTTTTCTGATGATGTTCTGGGACTACCTCCTCATGGATAGGTGGACTTTTACATCGACCTATACCTCTGGACGACACCGATATCTACCCCAGCATATCGGATGGCTCCTGTGGAGCTTTTTGAGTTACGGGTACAGTTGGGGGACTTTTTAAGGCCCAGTGTTTCTCAATGGGAAGCCTGGATTTAGTTCACCAAGAAGGAAGATGGGAGTTTGAGACTTTATGTGTAATATCGGTGCCTGAACCAATTTACCATTAAGAACAAGTATACTCTTTTTATGATTGATTATTTTTTCGATCAGCTGAAGGGAGATCGTTGGTTTTCAAAGATAGACCTCATATTAGATATCATCGACTCAGGATACGAGATGATGATGTGTAGAAGATGGCCTTCAGATGTTGGTATGGACACTATGACTTCTTGGAGTTGCAGTGGATCCAGTGAAGATAGAGGATGTACTTGCTTGGGATCCACCAAAGAGTGTGACGGAGGTGCGGAGTTTCCTAGGGTTGGCTGGATACTACCAGAGATTCATGCCTGACTTTTCCAGAGTTGTGGCACCCTTTTCAGCATTTACAAAGAAGGGGAAGCCCTTTATATAGACAGAGAGATTCCATCAGAGTTTTTAGGATTTGAGGCAGAGATTGAAGAGTGTCTCCATCTTGAGGCTACCAGAAGAGGGAATTGGGTGTGTAGTCTACTGCGACACATCAGGGACCGAAAATGGGTGTGTCCTGATGTAGGTGCAAGCAGTGATCTCCTATAGCTCGTGACAGCTGAGAAAACATGAGAAGAACTATGATACCCATGACCTAGAGTTATCATAAATGGTCTTCTCCCTTAAGATGTGGAGAAATTACTTGATGGGTGAACGTTTTACAGTCCACTCTGATCACAAGAGTCTCAGGTATATCTTCTCTTAGAAGAACCTGAACCTGAGATAACAGAAATGTCTAGAGTTCCTCCTGGACTATGATCTTGGGATAGTCTATACTTCTAGAAAGGAGAACGTGATAGTGGATGAACTCAACAGGAGGTTTGGTTTGCAGTTACTGAGTGAGGCGATAGAGAAGTTAGCCGAATTACAGATATCCTTCATGGATAGAGATGGGACAGCTTACCTTCAGCCTATGACAGTCACTCCCCCACTCCCTCAGCGAGTCAGGGAGGTGCAGCTTGGGAACATTGACTGCGAGGCTCGACTTGCTCAGATATCCTCCGGACAGGCACCTGAAGGATTTTATAAAGGTGGGGAGCATGCCATCCTCTTCAGAGGACGTACCATGTTACTGATGGCGCTACGAGAGGAGGTTTTTAGGGAGTTCCACATGTCTCCTCTGGCGGTACATCCTGGTGTGGAAAAGATGTACCAGGACCTCCGACATCAGCATTGGCATCCAGGGATGAAGAAGATAGTGGCATAGTTTTTTTCTCTATGCCTCACTTTTCAGTAAGTGAAGGCCGAGCATCAGGTTCCAGCTGGCTTAGCACATCCACTAGAGGTGCCAGAGTGGAAGTGTGGTGGGATCTCCATGGGCTTTGTGACAGGGCTTCCACGTACATATAGGGGACATGATTCCATTTGGGTGATCATTGATTGACTCACCAAGTCGACCCACTTCCTACCCATCCGAGAGCAAGGATTAGTAAAGGGCTTGGGATGCCTCTACGTACAGGAGATTGTGAGACTCCATGGGGTGCCATTGGTGATCGTCTCTGACCATGAAACACGTTTTACATCCCAGTTGTGGAAGGAATTATAGGAGGAATTTGGGACTCAGTTACATCTTATCACCACCTTTCATCCTCAAATGAATGGTCAGACATAGCAGACCATACAGACACTGGAAGACATCCTTTGTGCATGCGTCCTAGATTTTTCCCGTAGTTGGGAGGATCACTTACCCCTGGTGGAGTTTTCTTACAACAAGAGTTATCACTCTACCATTGGTATGGCACCATTCGAGGCCTTATACGATCGAACTTTCATATCACCTCTATGTTGGACAGACCTAGGGGAGTCAGCACTAATGGGTCCAGACGTGGTATGGGCTACCACTGAGAAGGTGCAGATCATCCAGGGGTGGATGAAGACTGCGCAGAGCAGACATAAGTCTTATGCTGATAGGATATGGAGACCTTTGGAATTCTAGGAGGGGGACCACGTGTTCTTGCGAGTCTCTCCTCGACGTGGACTACGGAGATTTGTATGAGGAAACAAGTTATCACCGAGGTTTATCAGACTATTTCTGATACTTTGGAGGATAGGCGAGGTGGCATACCACTTGGCACTTCCACTGTAGTTGGAGAGGGTGCACGATGTCTTCCATGTATCACAACTGAGGAGATATATGCACGACCCATATCACGTCATCAACCATGTAGAGCTAGACTTAGATGATGGCGTGATGTTTATAGAGGTTCTAGTAGAGATTGTGGATCGAAAGAAGTGGGTCCTTCGTGGGTGATCGATGCCTCTGGTGCACGTTTTCTGGCAGCACAGGAACCTCCAAGAGAGCACATGGGAGAAGGAGGCTCAGATTCGTGCTCAGTACCCCCATTTGTTTTCTTAGTCTATGTTGTGGATTTTGGGGATGAAAATCCCTAATTTGGGGAGAATTTAAACACCTGGATTTTTTCATGTAATTTTTTTTAATTATATGGAATTATTAAGAGTCTTCGAAAATTAACAGCGTATGATTCATAGACCCGGTGTGCCCGGAATTAATTTCTGAACTTTTTTTCACGTATGTTTAGTAAACACATGAGAGGTGTTTTATAAATTTTGAATCGTTGCTCAGATTAAAAATCGGAGGGAACCATTGAATCCATAGTTCCGGGATTTTCTTAAGGGAGACTTTACTTTGACCACAGTAGGCCTGTAGAAAAAGTTATGTTTTGTGAAGTTTTAAATGAAATGAAATAAAATTATTTTATTATTTTATTTTCTTTCTTCTCCACCAACGGACAAGTGGGGTTTGGGACCCGTGATGTGTCAAGCCAATAAATGTCTTGACCTGTCAATATTAAGTAACAACACCATTGGGGAATTAATAAGGTTACTAATTAATGATCCCACATTAATTTCTCACGTCGTTACTTACTCTCACCCTCTCTTATTTATATCGATCTTGGGGTAAGTTATCGGCACAGCTTCGCCAAGAAACGAAGTGCTGAAGGAGTTTCGTGATGCCAAACCCTTAAAGCCGGAGCCAAACCCAGTGGTAGGTGATGGGTGACACTGAACCACGAACTGAAGGACGACGTATGAGCAGCATCGTTGGGAACCTATTGCAGGAATGAAGAACATCGACCAACCTTCAAGCGTGGGCATTTCTCCGATGTTTCAAGGTAGGGTTTTTAATTCTTGTTTATTTCAAGTGAATTTATTCAATCCCCTTTAAATTATACCCTCGTGTTTGTGAGCTAACATAGAGGGCGCGGGCCTAACGAACCTATCTCAAACCCTCCGCTAATTTTCTATTTTTATGCCCTCTGTGGAAGACCGTTGGTGCGGAGGCACCCGTGTGCTGATGTACGCCGCAAGAGGAGGTCACAGCGCAAGGCCGTGGCGGTCATCGGAGCTGCTGGCACTAGCTGGCCATGGAGGAGATGCAGCGCGCTACCAGTGAGAAAAATGTTATGACTCGTCAATCGTGGCGAATGGAGGAGGCGGTCGGCATGACGGTCGGCCGAAGAAAGGGAGGCATCGCGACCACCGTGCCACTGGTGAGTGATAGGTGGTGTGAAAGGCGCACCACCAGTGAATAGAAACCAAAGTTGAATCCGCAGAGGAGGCCAAACCCATGCCTCTGATGGGTTCCACGGTGACTGAGTGGCACCCACACGGTGTCGCTGATTCGCAAACCCAACAACCTCTGGGTCGTTCGGGGGTTTGGGAGACCGGGGGGTCACACCCCCCACACCGGCTAGAGTGGACCCCAGAGAAATCTGCACTTCCCCTCAGATCGGACCATGCCCCACCTCGGGTCGGGCCGCACTCCCCCTCAGAAAAGGCCGCCCTAGCGGGCCTCCCCCCTTGTGGGTCGGGCCGCCCCTTTGCGGGCCACCCTATACGGGTCAGGAAACCCCTTACGGGCCGCACCCCCTTGCGGTCCGGGCTGGACGTCAGCCCAGCAGGTTGAGTTCGGCATGGCCCAGCCTAGATAGGGTCGGTTCTGGTCAGTCTGACAGGGTCAAACTGGACCTGGGCCCAGAAACTTCTAAAGGGCAATAACTTAGGAACCGAGCGTCTGTTTGACGAACCGTCTATGGAACTGGGAACCTTGGATCGAGATGATCCATTTTATTATACTCCACTTGATTTTTGGTGAAGTTTGGAGTATGGAAGGGTTGTATCGAACCCAAATCCAATCGGGGCCCCAAAACTAAAATGCTTATAACTCATAGACCAAGTGTCCGATTGACAAGTCGTATGTCATGATGGAACCCTTACAACATGGAGGTCCTTTAGGTTACTTATTTTTGGAACTTAGTGACAGTCGAGGTATGACCAATATCTCGAGGGGTAGATACTACATTACTCAAGTGTGCTATAAGAAGGAATCCAATGGCTGGTAGTGAGGCGGAGGTTGGAGACAAACCATACTAGGGTTAGTACCGAGCGATCCTGTGTGGGTAAGCACCTAGCAGTCCTGTGTGGATCAGAACTTATAAGTCCTATGTGGATCAGCACCTAGAGGTCCTATGTGGATCAGCACCTTTCGGTCTGATGAGGACCAGCCTTAGAGCGGGCCATCGTGGTTCAACGATATACCGATCCTATGTGGGTCAGATCCTGTGTGGGTCATTGTGGGGGTTAGTTACCTATCGATTCTAGGTGGATCAAATCCTATGGGGGTCATTATAGGGGTTAGTAACTATCAATTCTATGTGACTCAGACTTCGTAGGGTCATCAGTAGTGCCTCTTGATAGAATATGATGATATAGCTTCGCAACTAATCATCTGTACTTCTAAACTTCACTGACAACCTATTTTGAGATGAGACTCTTTTTGAGTTGTGTCTATTGATTTGTACTTCCTGATTAAGATCATGATTTTTCGTTTTCCTTTGTGGAATTCTGAGAGACCTTCAAGGGTCTCAGGGTCCCTACTGGTTATTGTTATACTCAACTCTGCATGGGCTTTGCCCACACCTTGTTGTGTCTTGTACAGATGACGAGCAGCCGGTCTGAGGTATCCAGGACTAGGCAGTTTGCGGAGGATATGGGCATATGTGGAGTGATGAGGAGGTGATTTTTACCTACCCTTCAGGTAGGATCCTCACAGGATTACTCAGTAGTTGTTTTCCCCTTTTCAGTTTTATTTTACCTTTTAGTTGTACTTGTACTTTTACAGTTGGTCTTGCATTTCATACCCCTTTTCTTTCAACACTCTTTTTACTATAGCAGTTTACTTAGTGGTTGATTCCTTTCATGTTCTTTTACTATGTGTCTGTACAGGTTAAAAAGGAAATGCCTTCCCATTATAGGGATATGCCTTTCTGGTGCTAGTCTCCATCCCCTGTCTTATAGAAGGCGGGCTTGGGGTAGTCACAGCACGGTCCCCAGGGGTCGGGTCGTGACAAATCATTTTAATGTTGTTTCTACAAAATAAGATGAGAATAATTTTAGTACTTTATCTGATAAATTTTTGACAAATAAATAAATATTATATTTATTAGTGTCCCACTATTTTATAAAAACCCAATAGCCCTCACCATTGGATTTGAAATATCATTTTCTTGGATATTCCAGTGGCAAGGATCCATATTCCCCTCCTCATTACCCCAAATTTGGTTTTTCAAGAAACTTTGTTAGGTAGGAATTCAAAATGCCAACTGCATTAACTAACAGTTCCTTGATCTGTTGAGTGGACTCCCCAATACTAAAATAATTAGTTTAGATTTCCTCAACCCTTGCCTCTGAGTTACACTAAGTCCGGCTTTGGAAATCAACCCTTGATGTGAAATAAGTTAAGTCACTCCAAAACTTCAAGTTAGATTTCCATGATAATTGAAACCACCCCAACTTTGGATGGTCATGCACTTTGAACTATGGTTCAATTTTAACTAAAGTTGTGGAATACTATATCGAATTAATATGTATAATTTAGGGATTTTATCATTTTATTAGTAAATTTTCAATTATTATCTTTATTGCATGATTTTTAATATTAATTTAATTTATTTAAGTTGTTAACCATTCCTTAGATAATATTTATGCATAATCCAATTTATTTTAGTTCTATCTTACATGATCGTTAATTTCATTAAATTATGTGATCGTGACAAAACATCCATAATGAAATAACCATGCAACTTTATAGAAATAAAATAATAAGACGGTATTATCATGATCTTATACTAATGGTTAGTTTATCTATAGGTTGATAAACTAATCTCTAACCTTAGGTAAAAACACCTTGAACCAATTAAGGTTCGTGTTATAGCTTTCCACTTATCCACCAATGTATCTCTCTTGGATTGGTTTCACCTTGGCTCCAAATTTGAACCAACTCCACTAGTTTGGGAGCCCCATCCATTACATATGCTTTTACTCACACACATGTGAGGGGGAAAGGGTTTACATATAAAAAACCATTGGAATATAGGCCCTTACATAAAAATGGGAGAGAAGGCACACAGGAAAACAATTTAATTTAATAATAAATTAAATGAAACCAATCACATACAAAGGTATGGTCTATGATCATGATCATTCACATGAATGAAATGAATTATGAATTTAATAAAACTAGAATTCAATTCTTAATCATTATTATTTAAGATAAATAGTGATCAAATCAATTAATTATATCCTTTAATTAATCAATTATATTATATTAATTCTCATCTTAATTTCCTTGAGATTCTCATCCGTCGTAATTTTAAATAAATTAAATAAATTTATTTAAAATTAACTATGTACATAAATTTACCTTGGAGGCAACACAGTGAATACTCATATGATTCTACGCAAAATGCATTATACTCATATACTATTTTACTATTGTGACATATGTAATAAATGACTTATCATTTACTTTAATTATGTGTACTTCATGGATGATTACACAAATTACATAATTTTTCAGTCATGTGTTATGCTTCAATGCACGTAGAGTAACAACTTGTAATAGAACTCATACATGATATGAAGATCTAAACATCACACAGATATTAATTAAACATTTATATATATATATATATATATATATATTAAAACCTATCAAATGGAGTATTCTATCTTTATGACCACACAAAAGTACATGTCTCAAGATTTACATAGTATAATAAATAAATTTTAAATCTGCATAATTTGGTATAAGTACACGACGTGTACAGGAAAGCTACATAGCATTTACATCTCTCACCGTCTATATGAGTTTCATTTTGAGGGACTCGGTGTGTAAATCATACCTCATAAAAAACGGAGTACACGGCATGTAAAAGAGACTACACTATGTGGGGACTCCGAGTTACATGGCCACTACTCAGGTAGGTTGTGTATAAAACACATGGCATATATGTGACTCAAAGGGATTACATTTTGTATACATGGGATACATGGTGTGTACTCCAGTTGACTGTGTGCCACCCTGGCCCGGTAAAGATGTGGTGTAAGTAATGAATACACCACCTTTCATTAATAAACAATATTTGAATTAATTTTCGAATTAATTCATGATTTATTGAACACAAGTACACAGAATGTAACTCTGGTTATACGGAGTTTACTCCTGTGTTACCTGGTCATAATTGTTTGCACCTCTGGCTAAGATCTTTGATTTTAGTTTATTCATAAAATTAATCGTATGATTAGATCTATGAGAAACGAAAGAGGAAGAATAAGATCTTGTGATTCGGATTAAAATAATGATTAAAATAGAATTGAAAAAATAAATTAAAATGCATAAATCCCCAACATCTTTAAATAATTATAAATAATTATGTGACCACTCTGATACCACTTGAAGGTTCTGAGCAGAGTGGAAGCATGTGATGGGAGGTTCCCAACTTTTCTTTTTAGTCATGATTGATTATCAATCTGAGAATTAGACAATGATAAAAGTCATGATCTTTGGAATTGAATCAAAGAATGTAGACAGGGGAAATCTTACCAGAAATGGAGGGAGGATCATCACATATACTTTATCGCTAATTTAATTAATTAAAGAATTACCTTGATGGAATTCTTCCTTCATTGATGAATTTGACAACGGATATGAATTGTTGCATATTTTCTTTATATGAATCAAGTGAATATTCCCTCTAGTGGTGATCTACATGTGTTTCAAGAATCTCTAGATGTCGCCAAAGGAGTCTCTGTGTGCCAGCACGACAGATCCTTGCACGTGAATCGTCTGCATGTGATCACTATGAGAACAGCTTCCAAATCATTCCACTTGGTCTGGGGGATGAAGTTTTCTCTACATTCTTGAGATCATTCATGGATAAGGGAGCTCTCTAGGTATTGAGAGGATTATCCAAATCCGTTTTTCAAAACCAAAACAAATGAATTGACACTCTTAAGAAAATAACTTAACTTGGTTTATATATAACTAGGTTTAAAATAAGATAATTGCACAAGTTCCCTTAATTATTTAATTTATCCTATCAAAAAATACATGTAAAATAATAATATTATTATTATTATTTCTCAATATTCTCCAAACTTGTGTATTAAAATTAAATAATATTTATTATTTATTATTTTGTCACTAGACCATTTAAAATCAGTCTATCATTCCTCCACTATATTTATCAAGCCTTGAATAATGACTATTTATTTATTAAATAAATATCACTATATTATTTAGCAATAAATAAATAAATATTATATTCACTAAATAGAAAATAAATATTTATTAAATACTTCACTCGCATTATATTTTCTCGAATAATTGGTGAAATCATATATGTGATCAAAAAACATGAATAATTATTCAACCATGTGTGGGAATAATATTTATTGAACTTGTTAAATAATATATAATAATATATTATTTAACTGAGATTCTAGATACACTTAGTGTGTGACCCTATAGGGCTCTTTCTCAGTGGCATTAGGCAAAAAAGACTAAATTCAAAGACTAGCATCTTGCAACATGACAAGACACCCATAGAGAAAGAAGTTAATTCCACAATGACATGTTACCTCATACAGATGCTTAATTCATAATATATTACCCTTATTGTGATATATCTTATCAATTAGGTTTCATGTTGGTGCCATAAACCAAAGTGCTCGATGTATCTTTATTTCATTTCTTGGAAAATGAACTTTCCTATCAAACACCATGGATATAGATTTATTTAGGCTATATCATTTCCATCAAAGGGAATCAGATATCGACTTTTGTTAAAAGGAAGGGAAAAATCCTTTCTCACATTATTCATTAATGCAATATTACTCATGACACACCCAGCTTATCCTACCTCACCATGAACATATGTCATCATGGATTTCATCAATACATAAAAGTATGTGACTCATAATATTCATTAATAATAAACTTAAATTATAAGGATCAATACACACGTCCACAGATAGGAATATCCAATGACATATAGGCATGTGGATTTCTTACTAGCGGGTCTCATTCTCATAATATCCTACTGGATATTACTAAGGGTGTACACCATGAGAAGCTACCTAAAAGTCCTATGAGTCCCCACCTTGGATAGACGGTATCATTTGAGTCCCTTAAATGATATCATCTGTATATAGATCATATATTTAATAATAGTGTCATAGTAGTTACGGGATCTCATCATAGCAGGGAAATACTATGCCCTTTTAGTGTGATAACTGATATTAGGATATAATCACTTATTATGTTACGCATAATAACAATCATTAAGTGATAATAAGTTTATTAATATTCAAAACTATGAATAAAAGTTACAATAAATTACAAAGAAGTTGTTTATAAGGCAACAACTCCAACACTAACATGATTTTTTCTTCCTTAGAGACTACCAAGAGGTGATTTGGCCCCTCAAAACCCTTTCCTTAGTGGATTGAAGTGGTTTTTATCTTGATTGATCTCCTCCAGGTAAGTGGATATCCTCTCATTTAGTTTCTTCTAATCACTCTTTCTCTCATGCTTTGATAATGATATGTCTTCATGCATTAGATAGATCTAAACTCCTTTTAATTGGATCTTGATTATATGTTGTGTTCTTAGATCTTCTATACCTTCAATATTCATTGGAGACTCCCTTTATGAGTGTTGATTTATTGATCTTTGATTTAAAGGTAAGTGGTTCCATAATTCTTTTCCCTATAATTGAAACCATGAATTTATTGATTAGATTGAAATGATTTTTTAAATGGTTAAAAACATGGGTTTAAGATGATTTTATATTTGATTTGAAATGGGTGTGGAAATTAAGAAAACCCCTTATTTCAATGGAATTGAAATTGTTGGGTAAATATATGAAAAATGATGGCTTGATTTGGAAATAATTTTTAATGAAATGATTTTATATCATTATTGAGAAAATGGATTAAGTTGAAAAGTGATTTGAAATAACACGAAGTGATGGAAAACTTATGATTTTGTTTTGAAAAGAGAAAATCGTGTTGAAAACTAAAATTGAGAAATTGTATTTTAAAAATGTTTTAAAATGATTGATTTCCAATTTGATTGATTGATTTATTTATTTATTTATTAAATAACATGGGATCCTGGGTGGTTAGTATGTGGTTGGGATGACAACACTAACTAAACAAATTCATCTAGTGATGCTTATGATGAGTTCCACTATTGTTTTTTAGTTTGATTTCCTAGAATAGGTTCCACTATTGGGGTGTTGATTATGTATACACATTTTTAGGAGCCATGATCACTAATGAGATGTGTGAGGATCTTATAGCCATTAACTAGCATACCACAAGGCTTTTGAGCACGGTGTTGTGATTTATTTGATTTGATATATATGTCGTTGAATTTTTGAAATGTTTTACTCCTGATAACTGATTTATATATAAAAAATTATATAAAATTTTTATTTAAGCCTACTTGAAAGTTGTTTTGATGTACCTTTGATCCTTTTATTATAAATGCTTGTTTTGGTTTAAAATATGAAAAATTAAATTTCATGCCCTGTTTTATTTAAACAAATATAAATAATGGTAAATTTTTATGGTCTTGATTATAGAACACATGGTGATACCCTACTGGTATTTATAGATCACACCCTAAATTTTACTTTGGGTTTTTTTAGAATTTTTTATTCCATGTCTGAGTAAAGGGAAATTACCACTTGTAGGTGGTGGATTTTATTTATCCTTGGGACAATTGAGTGATTATGGAGGTGATTGGTGGAGATGTTATCCACTTGTTGAATAGGATGTTGAGTTTTCATCTTGTTAGATACCAAGTACTTTGATGATTTACTATTTTGGGTTTCATTTTACCTGTTTTCTTCTGGTAAATTATCCTTTTGAAGTGTTGAGCGTACTAATTTTTAATCTTTTATCTTATTTTGTTTTGTGTAAAATTAATTCCCTCTATGATCATGTATGATTTCAGGTTCTAGTCAGAAACCCGTGGGGATCAGGAATGCCCATCAGTCTATGTCAGAGTTAGCTTGGGTATCAAGGTACCGGGGTTTATATGATGGTTTGTGACAAAATGGTATCAGGTGTTAGTTGAACATATTTCCATGATATCAGTAAGTGGTTTGGTATATCTTTATGGGTCCTAAGAGGTAGTTTTGAGAGATTTCATGGCCATTTATTATCATAAAGAATCTTAATCCATAATGGTTGTCTAGGGAAAGGCATATTGAGGGATAATTTGATCTGATTCTAGTCTTTTACCTATTTTTTATTTTTTTATGTTGAAATACAAATCTTGAAATCTTATCTGATGGGATTGATATTCCCATTGATCTACTTTGAGTTGTTGATCTGAGTAATATTCTGATGTCTTTAGTGTTTTCTATTAATTTTTTGTACATCATGCCTCTAAGAATATGTTTGAATAGGCTATAGGAGAAATATTCTATAGAACCATAGTGAGTGGATCCTCTAGTGGACCATAATATTTTTATGATTATTATTAATTTTGTCCAAGCTCTGGGATAGGTGCCTTCACCCATTCTCATTCAGGATCAAGTTGTGGAACCTCAAAGTGATGAATCTCAGAATCATGCTCAAGACTTCCTTCGGTAGAATCCACCTACTTTCCATGTAACTAATGATCCTCAAGAGGGTGAGGATTGGTTTAATAATATAGAGTGCCTTTTTAATTTACTGGAAACTTCTGAATCTATTAAGGTGATATTTTCTAAATTTAATCTAGAAGGTCCTAGTATGAGATAGTGGGATATGATGGTAACAAAAAAAGGAATGAGGGTTTGGAGTGGAAGGATTTTAGAGTTATTTTCACTAATCAGTTCTATCTATAATCTACAGTGTTGGATAAGGATATGGAGTTTTTCAACCTCTGTCAGGATAATAGGAGTGTGACGTGGTATGTGAACAACTTTACTAGTCTTATGCATTTTTCACTTGAGATTTTATTGAATGAGAAGATTAAGTCTCGATGGTTCAAGATGGGTATTCAAACTAAGATCCATTCCTAGGGTTTCATACTAAATATCACATCATATGATAACGTACTAGATAGGGTGCTAAGGGTTGAGCTTGACTTGGATGGTAATTTAGGTTTTATGGGAGTCCTTTTTCTCCCAGTGCTAGTTCTATGAGTTCCTTTAAAGGAAAGAGGAAGTGTGTGAGTCTCATGGTGGTTCTCAATAACAGGAATCCTCTAGGCCTCCTATAGTTCTTGGAAGAGGTCTTTTCACTTGCTTCCAGTGTACCAAGGTTGGGAATTCAAGACGTGTTTGCACTTAGGCTTTAAATATCTGCAATTATTTAGCCACTTAGGAAACCTATAGAAATTATGTCATTTATTTTATACTCGATGCAGTGTAATGGTCCCATCATCACCTAAAAGTACTAAAATGTAATAAAATGCTTTGATATATAAGGTTTTATAACCCTAGGAATTAGTAATGAAGATTCTTCACATATTGTAAGAGTCTCCAGAGGAAACTGATAAAGGTCCAGTGACTATGATAGGTATCATCACTATAGCTTCATCTTCAGTGATTTCTTTATTTGAAACAAATGAATCTCACTTATTTATATTGAATCATATTGTGAACTTGAAAAATCTTCCTATGGATATTTTTTCTTATGTGATGGAAACTACTATGCCCCTTAGAATGAAGAGATATCAAGGTATCTATTATCCTGCTTATGTGTTCTCTTTATCATAGGTTAAGATTTTTTGAAATTTTCTGGTTCTCAACATGAAACCTCTTTATGTCATTTTTTGGATGGATTTTATTTTTTATAATAAGGCCCAAATTTACTATTATCTTTGATGAGTCTCTTTTAATTGACCCAATGTGGTGTTTCGTATCTTTAAGGGAGAATGGTACATGAAGTTGAGTAGAGTCAGACCCTCTTATCCAGAGTTGGGGAAAGTAATATTAGTGTTTTATTTTGATCTGTAGTGGGAATATTTGAGTAATTTTCTCCCTCCAATTGTCATTGATTTTCCCAATATGTTTTCTTCTGATTTATATGGTTTAACATTATTAAGAGAGGTGTAATTTTCTATTGATTTAATGTCTAGTACAAAACTAGTATCTATTACTTATTACCATATGGAACTGGCTGAAATGAAAGAGTTAAAGACTCAGTTGGATGGTCTGTTAGATAAATTATTTGTACACCTGAGTGTGTTACATTAGGTGTCACTTGTTCTCTTTATGAATAAATCTGACAGAACACTTTGACAATGTTTTGATTACTAGAAACTCAATCAAGTTATAGTGAATAACAAGTATCCATTACCATGTATTGATGATCTATTTGACTAGTTAAAATGGGTAAAGTGGTTCTCCAAGATTTACCTTTGATCTAGTTATCACCAGTTGAGAAAAAAATAATCTGATATTCAGAAGACCACTTTCTGGAGTAGGTATGTCCATTATGTGAATCTTTTCATGCCATTTGATATAACCAATGGTCCTTCAGTATTTATGGATTTGATAAATATAATCTTCCATGAGAATATTGATATGTTCATTGCAGTCTTTGTGGTTGAAATCTTTGTTTACTCTCCATATAAGGAGGATCGTGTGCCTCATCTAAGATCGGTTTTATAAATTTTTAAAAATAACCAACTTTATGCCAATCTATCGAAATGTGATTTATGGATTCTAGAAGTGAATTTCTTGGGACATGTGGTCTCTGAATAGTGTATTTCAATTGATCCTGATAAGGTGAAGACTCTTATGACATGGGAGCAACCACATAACATTTTTAAGATATGTGTATTCTTGGGTTTAGTGGAGTATTATCACCAATTGGTAATGGATTTCTCAAATATGGCTTTTTAGATGACTGGTCTCACTCTAAATGGGGTAAAGTTCACTTGGAATGATAAATGTCAGAATTATTTTGTTGATCTGAAATGTATTTTGACTTTTGTGATACTTTTGACTCTTCTAAAGGCTGGGTAGGGCTATGTGGTCTTTTATGACACATCAGGATCAGGTTTGGTTTTTGTTCTTATGTAGGGTAACCATGTGGTGGCCTATAGTTCTCGATATTTTAGGCCACACAAGATGAATCATCTGACCCATGACCTTGAACTCATAGTCTTGATGTATAATCTTAAGATTTGGTGGCATTACCTTTTTGGGGAAAGGTTTACCATGTTTTCTGACCACAAAATCATGAGTTATATATTTTCTTGAAAATTTGTAACCTTTAGTATAGGCATTAGCTGGAGTATCTACAATATTTTTATTTTGTAATTGACTACACCCTAAGAAATGGGAATGACATTGTTGATGTTTTGAGCAAGAAACTTCTTACCCCGTCCATGCAAGAATCATCAGAAGAGTGGAACTTGATGTCTCTTTTTACATATTTACATTTAAGAGTCTCATAGGAAGATACTAAGGTTTTCTTGTAAAGTGTTCATCTAACCTATGATATTCTCAAGATGATTATTTAGGATTAGCATATTGAAGATGAATTGTATGGCCTAAGGTAATCTCTTTATAGTGGGAGTAAAATCATGAGTGGACATTCTCTTCTAAGTGAGTCCTATGTTTTCGGAATCATTTTATTGTGCCTTTTTCTGTGAGAAAACTTGTGATGGGGAATTTCTATAATTCCTAGTGATAAATACACCCTAGAACTAAAAATATGTTTTATGATATGAAGTCAAAATTCTGGTGTCCAAGTATGATACAAGGCATCACTGACTTTGTCTCACATTATTATACCTATCAGTAGATCAAGGTCGAGTACCAGTTGTAGATGGGGTTTGGATCAGTGGTAAGAACCCCTTTATTCTACATGGAAAATGGGAGTTCAAAACCCATTGGGTGAAGGTACTGTAGCAATACTATAGCAGTGGCAGTACTATAATAGCAACAGGCCACTTTAGCGGTGGCAGAGTACTGTAGCAGCGTGGGTATTGTAGTAGTACTATTCACAGAATGGGATTTGGGCCAAAAACATGGACCTACGGGCCATGTAATGGGCTATATTCCCACTAGGACTTTGGGATATGTAATGGGTCTCCCTCTAGCTAGTTAAAGAGTTCTTTTCTTTGCCTTAATAATAAATGAAGCTTCAGCCCCCAACCTTTAAAAAAAAGGTCGAGTACCAGAGAACTTCAGGTTTGATTCAGCCACTTCCAGTGATGACATGTAAGTGGGACGATAAATTGATGCACTATATGGTTGAGTTTCTATATACCCCATGAAAAAATAATTTTATATGGGTTTTGATAGATAGGATGACAAAATCAGATCACTTCTTACCCATTCGAGATACAACCAAAGTTGAGGAGTTGGGAAATCTCTATGTGCATGAGAGTGTTAGGTTTCCGAGAGTCCCTTCTACTATAGTATCTGATAGAGATCCCCAGTTTACCTCTTATTTTTGGTGATTTCTTAAGGATTAAATGGGATCTCAAGTTTTTTTAGTACCATACACCATCCATAAATGGATGGATAGACAGAGAGGGTTATATAGATTCTTGAGAAAATACTTCATGCTTGTGTCCTTGATTTTGGTGGAGCATGGGATTTTGATTTGGGAATGGTAGATTTTTTGTATAAAAACAGTTACCAATCTACAATTTAGATGGATACTTTTGAGGCCTTTTATGTTATTCCTAGAAAATATCTATTTTTTGGAAAAATACTGTAGAAAGTTCTTTGGTTGGACCAAGCTTGGTCCAAGAGATGATTTAAAATATACAATTGATTCATCGTAGAATTTTTATGGTAAAAATCCAAAAAAAAATATTGTGATAACCATCATAGGTGATTGTTGAATTTTTTAGTTGGTGACTAGGTTTTTTTTAGATTTTCACCTCGGTTGGGTCACTGATGACATGGGAAGAAAGTAAATATTTCTCCTCATTTTGTGGGACCTTTTAATGTTGTTGCGAAGGTGTGGAAAGTGGATTTACATTTATGAATTACAATATATTTGATATTGATACATAATGTGTTTCATGTATCATAGATTTAGAAGTATATTTCTGAAACATCTCATGTCCTGAGCTGGGAGGATCTTGATGTTCAGCCCAATTTATCCGTGATAGAGCATCCAACCAGGATTTTTTATTCTGAGACAAATTTACTTCATGGGAGGATGATAACTTAATTCCATGTGCTATGTAGAATGTTTCTAACTCTCATTATTCTTGGGATCATGTGTCTCTAATGAGATAGTATTTGACTCATCTATTTGATATGGAAACTTTAGGACAACATTTCTGGGGATAGTGAGTTTTTATGGTGGGGAGGTTGTAATATCCCGCTACTGGTTCTCATGTATTTATTGAACCTATTTTTATCTCCTTTGGGTTGGTCCTTATTTTGAGAATTTTCAGGTGAAATTTGGATAATTCTAGATGTTATTTTCGTTATTCATGATTAAATCGTGGTTATGGAAAATCGTGATGTTTGGCCCAGCAAACTATGCGCCCTTTTGAGATCCAATAGTGGGAGGTGCATGGTTTTTCTCACCATGAGGCCACCCCTCCAAGCCATGCACCCCATGTATAGTGGGTAAAACATATTTTTCACTTGGTTATTTTAACTTTTCATCCAAATTTTACACCAAAAAAATAAGTCCAATAGGGACGCACGGTTAGGGAGAACAATTTGTCTAACCATGTGGTCATCCCTAGGAAAATGTGCATAGGCTTTTTAATTCATTTTAATTTTATTTTAAATTTATTGAACCCCAGTGTTAAGTGAATAATTAACCCATTTGGACCTAATGATTTTTTATTCCATAGAGTCTCTCAAGATGTGATTTTAACCCCTCCAAACCCTTTCCTTAGTGGATCAAAGTGGTGTTGATCTTAATTGATTTCCTTTGGGTATGTGGATATCCTCTCATGTATTTTCTTCCATACTCTCTTTCTATCCTCCTTATATTTTGATAAATAATCATGTATTTCATGGTTATAAACTCTTTTTCAATAGATCTTGATTCTAGGTGTTTTTCCTATATCTTTTGTTCCTTCGTTCTTCATTGGTGAGTCTCATTGTGGGTGTTGATTTCTAGATCTTTGATTTAAAGGTAGGTAGGCCCATAATTATTTTCCCTATAATTGAAACCATGAATTTCTTGATTAAATTAAAAAGAGTTTTTCAATTGTTTAAAAACATGGTTTTGAGATGATTCAATCTCTTATTTCAAATGCAAATGGAAATTGAGAAAAAACCTCAATTTCAATGAAATTGAAATTTTTGGGTGAATGTATGAAAAATGATGGATTTATTTGGAAATAATTTTAATGAAATGGTTTGATATTGATATTGATAAAATTTATTAAGTTTAAAAATTATTTTAAATGGAATGAAGTGATGGAAAACCTATGATTTGGTTTTGAAAATATAAAGGTATGTTGAAAACTGAAATTGGAAAATTCTAATTTAAAAATGTTTTAAAATGATTGATTTCTAATTTGATTGATTGATTGATTTGTTGATTGATTAAATAACATGAGAGATTGGGTAATTAGTAGATTTTTTGAACAAGAACACTAGGATATTAATCCCCTATAAATGGATTTATGATGATAACACTAATTAAATCAAGTTAGGTGATGACACCCGTGATGAGTTCCCCTATTGGGGTATAGTTTGATTTCTCGTAATGGGTTCCCCTATGGAGTGTTGATCGATTATACACATTTTTTTGATTCATGATCACTAATGAGATGTGTGAGGATCATATATCTAGTAACTGAAGTACCACAGGACATTTGACTATGGTGATATGATTTTTTTTATTTGATATACATGTCGTAGAGTTATTGAACTATTTTATTCATGATAACTGATTTATATAAAATGTTCATTTAAGCATGTTTGAAATTTGTGTTAATGTATCTACCATCCTTTGATTTTGAAAGTATGTTTTTTTAATATGAAAATTGAAATTTCATGCCTTATTTTATTTAAACTGATAGTAATAGTGTTAAATTCTTATGGTATTGATTATGGAAAACATGGTGACACCCTACTAGGCTTTATAGAACACACCCTACCTTTGACTTTAGGAATTTGTAGACTTTCTTATGCCTGGTCTGAGTAAAGGGATGGTGTCACTTTGAGGTGGTGGATGTTGTTGATCCTTGGGACCATGGAGTGATGATGGAGGTGACCAATAGAGATGTAATCTACATGTTTCAAGGTATGTTGAGTTGTCTTATTTTTATATACTGAGTACTTTGATGATGTACTATTTTGGGTTTTGTTTTATAAGTTTGTTTCTAGTAATTTATCTTTTTTGAGTGTTGAGCATACTAACTTTTAATCTTTTATATTCTATTGTTTTATGAAAAATTCATTCCCTCTTTGATCATGTATGATTCCAAGTACTTGTCACTAACCAGTGAGGATCAAAAACTCCATTCAGGATATGTTAGATCCTACTCAGTTATTAAGATATCATGATTTTTAGGCTATTTTATAACATAGATAATGGTCTAGTTCATCCTTTAATTTCCTCTATCTTTGAAAGATCCATATACATCTCTTTTATAGTGATAATATTCCCCAAGAATATTACTTTTTCCATGAAAAGTTCATATTAAATCTACTTTTCATAAAATATTTCCTTTTGAAAGGTCTTCAGTACAACATTCAAATACTCTTCATATTCCTCATTACTTTTGGAGTAGATAAGAATATCATCTATAAAAACAACCAAAAATTTATTGAGGTAATCCCTCGTAATCTATTCATTAAGTATACGAAGTTAGTTGAAGCATTAATGAGAACAAATGGAATCACTATGAACACATATTTCTAATACCTTATAAAAAAAGTAGTCTTAGGGATATCCTCCTCCTTCACCTTTATTTGATAGTCTCCTGACTGAAGATCAACCATATAGAAGTACTAGGATCCACATAGTTGGTCGAAAAAGTCATAAATATATGGAAGAGAATATTTTTATTTATCATGATCTTGTTAAACTCATGATAATCAGTGGAAAGGTGTATTAGACTATCCTTCATCTGGACAAAAAAGGAACGGTGCAACACATGGTGAAGCACTGGTGCATATAAACACAATATAAATATTATCTTGTAGTTTCTTTATATATTAAATTTTAATAGTGGTAAATCTATATTAAATCTTGGATATTGTAATATTTCCATGTATGAGTTCAATTGAAAAATCATCCTCTCAGTTAGGAGGAAGACTAGGCAATTTGTCATAGAACACAGCAACATATTCTCTTATATTCACCATGTAATCAAGGATGATATTTTCCTTAGCCTCAAACATTTGATCTAGATATGCTTGCTAATAAGGTAATAATGTCCAAGATTGAGATACTGATTCCAAATAAGATCCATCCTCCTCTTTATACTTATAAAAAATCAGAGAGAAATTCATGATGTCAAGGCTAATTTCCTTCTCATAGAAATTTATGTTGGAAATATATAAGGAAATCCAATATATACCTAGGATAGCATCGAATTCCATTAAATGTAGTATCACAAGGTTCAATTAGAAATTAAATAAAACAATATTGACATGGGAGAATTTATATTCTTAGGAAATAATAATTGAACCATTTTATTTCATTGATAACTCAACTTATATGTTTTGAGGTGGTGTTTGACTAGTTATACTAGGCATGTGTGATATGAATGATTGTATAGGACCATAATAAAATAGTATGTTCTCTATTAATGAATGAATAAATACTATACATTTTACCACTTCATTATTAAGATCCACCTCAGTAATTATAATGTCATATTATTACCCTTTCTATCTATGCCTTAGAGGTTCTTTCATATGTTATCTTCAACAAACCTTGACTTAGTGCATTGGTTTTCATAGCATTCTTATTCCTTATAGTTGAAATATTGGAAAATGGGCTAAGGGTTGACTGAAAATTTTCATTCTTCCTCCACATTGGTGCATTTATCCCGTCATCAATCACTAGCTTGGTGCCCCACCATCCCACACCAAAATAATTTCCTTTTACCCTTCAATAAATTTTAACTATCATGAGATTTATCTATCACTCCCCTAGAATTAAACTCTATTACCTAATTCTTATCTCTACTCCCAATAGACCCTTGAGATTCTCTTATCATTATTTCAACTTTTCTGGTACATCAGACAATTTTTTTATAGTTTTCAAAGTATATAATCACTAAATATTTTTATAGATTCATATTTATTCCACTAAATAAGTAAAAAACATTACTTTTGGATAAATGAAAAGGATAAAGGCATATCATGTAAGTCTTGTAAAGGTTTACTTATACACCCTAATGGATTATTTCTCAATTTTATTGAGGCAAACAAAATCCCTCTCTATTTTTAAGTCAGAGAGTGCAAGGAAAATATTTATTGAAAAATATTTTCTTAAATTCATTCCACTCTATCACTTTGATTTCTTCCTTGGGCTTCATATTCCCGATCAACTTCCACTATTTATTAGCTTCTCCCTCCATGCAATAAAAAAACCAGCATGACCTTCTCTTCCTCAAAGTATTAATGAATATAAATATTATTTTCAATGGAGTTTATCTATTGATATATTATTAAGGGATCAGAATATCTACTGAAATATAGAGGTTTTTTTCCATAAAGGAATAAATTACAACTTACTATTTTTTAGTGGGTGTGGTTATTCCAACTGAATCAAGTTTATATAAAAAACTTGAGTTAATTGAGTAAGTATTGTCATTATGTTCTTGACTCTTTATCCTATCATTTTGGGTAATTAATTTGGTAAATCATCACATTGGTTATTTAATTGATTCCTCCTATTTCAATCCATTGAATAAAATTGAGGAAAAAAATAGGGATGAGAATTTTCAAACTATTAAATATATAAGAGGAAAACTATGAACACTAAAGGGATAACCTATAAATTATATGTATTCCTTAAAATGTGAATTTATAGGATTAAATATAAGTTATACATGGTTAATTTTCTAAATTTAAATTTCATAGTATTTTTTCCCTTCATAAGGGTTTTCAAATATCTAGTGACTAACTAAAGAAAATCCCATTAGAGTTTATAGTCAGGTGTACAGTCTTAGGAATCTTTGAAATTCACCAGGTATAAGTCGATTTAATACCCAACAATACCTTTTATATGTATTACCCCTAGTTATATATGTTTAACAGACACATCCAATTGTTATTTTACAGATAGGGAAGTATTTTCTTGGAAAATCAATCACTCTATAATTCACTAAAATATAGGGATGTTTTCCTATGTTTATTTTTATCCCTATGGTTTTCACTAAGGCTTTCTAATTATAATCTCCAAAAATAACTATAACTTTCTCTGATACCAAATATGACAACCCTTATCTTTTATTAACTTTCTTTCAATGTTTATTAAATAAAAATACACATAATACAATCCTAAAGGATCAAGAGGCCTATTGTCTTTAGGTAATTAAGTACATATAAAAATAACTTGAAATAGGATACAAATATATAAGGTAATAATAAGAAAGGGGTGAGATATAAAGCTCAATAAGGTAATAATAAAGGCATATCATAAAGTAAAGAAGTGCATGTGAGTCAAGGGGAATAACATGATGACATATAAAGTTGAAAATCATAATCATGAACATTGAATCATGATATAAGATGATAACATCAATGTATCATAGGAATGTGTAAACAATATAAAACATGACATCATAAGCATAAGTCAAGGATAACATCCAAGACATCATAACATAGTGTGTTTAGGATAATTTTCTATGAACCATACAAAGTATCTCATGAGATAAAAACATTACATAATGCTTTCAAGGGATATATAATTTTGGTACCACCCATCATAACCATATCATGTACATGAATTTATGTACCATAGGGATCATACAACATAATAACATACTTCATCGCCTTTAATCCCATAATTAATGATTGTGTGTTGTATAAATGGAAGTACCCAATAAATAAAGGATAGGTGTGGGGATGGGTATTCAAAATACAAAATTTAGGCATTGAAAATTAAAAAATAATTTTGGAAGCATAACAGGTGTGCATAAACGATCATGGAAGGGATTAATGAGAGTAAATAGTGGTATATAATTACTTGGGAATAAAAATTATAGTAAAGTTATGTTTAAAAATATGTTTAAGCATGAAACTTTTTAAATCATTATTATTAATACAAATAAATAACTAGAATAAAGAGGAAGAGGAAAAGAATCCATCACCTAAGTGGTTTCTTCTAAAAGATTTAGAGGAGCTTCTTAAGAGATTGGGAAAATATTTAGAGGGATTTATAGAGGTAGTGGGAGAGTACATTAATGGTCAATTGATTTTTAGTGAATAGGAATGAGAGGTTGAGTGGGTATTTATAGAAAAAGATAGGGGAATTCTTTATTAATTTTGAAACATGGGTTTTGGAATCTAAGTAATAAATAAATAAAACCACAAATATTCCCAGGTTTTTTCCCATGGTTTCTACAAAATAGGAGTGGTTTCCAATATTTTATTAGTTTATGAACTGAACTCATTAAAATAATACCACTCATGGTGTGGAATTGAGTCATGTTCATAAATAATTGTCTTTAGAACCATAAAATATAATATAGATATTGGAGGATTTAGTATAGGCTTGTAAATTTAATCAAATTACTCTAAAAACACCTTATTTTATATGGAAACCCTATTTTTGGTCATGTATTTCTTTTATAGTATTTATTACATCACTTTTATACCATTATTATGTCATGATAATTACCATATTTTTATACTGAAATAAATTTTAAACCAAAAATTAAATTATCTCATAAAATTATGAAAACTTCACCATTAGATAACTTTAACATGCAGATTTAAAAAATAGTATATTTTTAACAAAATAATTTTCTAAATATATTAATTTTTTATTTTAAATAAAATACCTTATTTATTGAAAAATACTTTTATTTAGGTCACCGACAACTTTATAAACCTTATTAAAATTACATGGGGATTAACTAAATTATATTATCAATTATATTTAAATAAATATTATTTAATAAGACTATTTCATGAAAATAAATTTTATTTAAAATAATACAATTTATCATAAATTATTTCATTAATTGAAACTACATATATTTCCCAAAAAAATAAAATTTTGGTTTCTTCGTATCAAAATCTAATTTTCATCAAACTTGTTGTAAAATCATGTATAAATATGTAGTAATAATGAAAAGGGATCAATGTAATTATTATTTTATCATTAAAAAGTAAAAGCACAAATGTAATAAAGTGCATGTGTTTCTATAACTACATTACTTAATAAGGTATATATTCATTTTGAAAAGAATTTCATTTATAAAAGTTAGGTTCATCGCATTTTATCTTATTAAATTTTATTAATAATGGAATCTTATTATTATAAGAGATTATAGTGTTGAAAAATTAACGCTTAACTACCATGAAAAGGCAGTGGCATGTTATTGTATAACAGGCCTTTACGATATGTCAAACCTCAAGGTATATGAAATTAAAAGGATTCATTAAATTTATACCATATTACTTGAATCTATCATAAAATAGGATATGGTATAATGTATATCAAATATGTATATTATTTAAGGAACATATCTTTCAGTAACAGCTATATGATATAATCACACATATCAAACTAGTCCAAAATCTCATATAAAGTCTATAAAGGAAGAAAATGAACCATAAACCACTAACCAAAAATATAGAAAACCAAATTGAGATTTAGGTATAAAAAGAGGAGGTTATATATGTAGAATCCCCATGGAAAAATAGTGGATAGACTCCTATGCATCCACTTTTCACATCCATCAACAACATTAAAAGACTCCACCCAAGCCTCATACTCAATAAGGGTCTGAAGACTATGACACCCAATACTAGAAGAGACACAAACACTCCATTTATAATTAGGTACCTAAAAATAACACATGATGAGTTTTATTTTTTCCAGAGTGTCTATGCAGGGTATGTGAATATAAATACCCAGTAGGGAACCACAAACATGCCTCAACTCAGTAATGAATAATCAGGTGTATGTAAGAACATATCTACTCATTTATATACATATTTAATAAAATAATGTTATAATAATTCATCAATAAAGGTATGTAAATAAAAACAAATAATTAATTCAAATGATAAAATATAACCCCATGTATCGGGAGGGTCTATACCATTATTACTTTCTTCAGGTCATTTCCCGATACCTGAATACAACTTAATTTTATTCAAAACAAAATATCTGAATTAGGTAGTTAATGGAATTTCATTAGAGTTCTCTATACATGGTAAAAAAAATAAAACCTTAACCATGGATTCTAGGGGGAAAACCCCCATCATATATAAAGGGGAATGTGTATAGAAATTTAGGGCCTTAACCCATCCTGTCTAATAGGGGAAGGACAAAACTCAATCAGTGCTCAAAAACTTTTCTCATAAAAAGTTCCAAATTTTATAGTTTATATGGAAGGAGTGAATATACACAAAAAAGACTCTACTATAATGCTCATAAATGATCAAAGTAGTTACCATGTTCAAACATAACTCATCTATAATGGTCATTATGCTCATTGTACTATATGGAGAAAACATGCTCCTATATTAACATTTACCACTATAAAAAACAAAACAAAAATCCAAAATTCACAAAAATCATAACACAAATATCATATAAACTAAGGTGGGTTGACATATGATAACATTAAAGTTTATTAACATAATACTTGATATGTGTCTTCCTATGGTATAAAATATTCTTTAGGTCATCCAAGTGGTAGCTCAAGTCAGGGTTTTGATCTCATGTAAATTTCATTTCAATTTTTATTTTAAATTAAAGAAAAATTGAATGTAGTCATTTCATGGATATCATATTGAGTTTAACTAATCAATAAATTAACTAAAGTATTTTTCATAATTATTAATGATTTTTTATAACCCAAGGATGAATGTTATAAAAAACTATTGAGTTATGATTCTAATTCAAAAGGTTTGGTTTCCTCTAAAATAATTTTTCATAATTTAGAACATGTTTAAGGTACATTTTATTTAAAATTGGTGACATTATAATTTAAGAAAAAGTTTCATCCATTAACATTTAATACATAATATTAATTACTATTAACATATATTTTTTACTTTTATTATAAAATGGATTCTTCATCAAGAATAATGAAGTTTAAATTCTTTAAGGAGGAGTGTTCTATAAAGTCAAGAAGCAATTTTTTTTGTTCCAAAACTGACCAAAATTGTTTTACATTTTGTATAAATAAAACAAGTTAGTGTTTAAAACACCATTACTTACTTAGAAAACATTTTGGTAGTAAAGGATAAGCATGTATAAATTCCATCATTTCATTCCACCTAAATATCCCCATTTTCATGTCACCATTGATGTAAATATTAAATGGAATTAAACTTTTATTGTTGACTTATAAATAATTCAGGTCATCTTTAGATGAAATGATCTCCCTTGGTATAACACCCCATGATTTTATAGTATGTGTCCTCTTAAATAAATTCAATTCATTTGATAGCTTACATTGCACGAAAAATTATTTCATATAGTATAAATCATATAAAATCACATAGATAACACAAAACAAATTCTATAAATAAATAATGAATTAAATAATAGGATTTTATAGAAATTAAAGAACATATACCAATGAAATAGTAACTTGACCTTTGGAATAGTGATGTGGCCCTTAGGAATAGTAATTTTTCCAAAAGAATAGTAACCTCACCTATGAAAGTATAAATAAAAATTTGGCATCTTATAAATGAAAATATGATATAATTATATAATAGTATAAGTAAATAAATATTTTTAAGGTGATAAATTAAGTGTTGGTATTTTTATAAAACATATTTTTTTTATTTAAATTTTTATAATTAATTTAATTATTTAAAAGAAAATTTATTTTCATAAAATATAATCATAAATTAATATTTTATAGTATTATGATTATAATATAATTTTATGAGTCCTTAATTATTTTTTCAAAGTGTCATAAAATCGGTTAGAATTTTAAAATTGGTATTTTTTGAGTAAATGGTGATTTTAATTAAAAATAAAATTTCTCATATTTAGAAAATTATTTTCATAAAATGGAGTTCATTTTTAAATTATACACATTGAAAAATGTTTAGGGTTAATTTTTAGTATTTTTAAAAAATAATTGAATTTTTGTGAATAGTGAAATATAGTAATTTACGGTATAAGCTAAATACACGAATTATTGAGTCATAGAATATGTCTGGATGATGTAATCACCATTGTTTCAAACTCAAATGTACTATTTAATTTTTATAGTCCTGAGAATCGTCATTATTTCTTGTCTTGAGCCAAAATAAAAAATAATAATGGATAGAATAATCAAAAAACATCTCTCTCTTCCACTATAAATAACACCCTTCATCACATCTTCTCCTCACACAATCAAAGCCTTGAATATTGTCCAATTATGTCCAGTCCTATTCAAAGTCTCTCACCTATGTCTAGGATCCTTTTGTCTTAATAAAATACCAAACCCAAGTCCCTTAAGGAGGTTCTTAAGGAGAATAATTCAAGAGATAAAACCCTTAATCCTTCCATTTTATTTTCTTTTAATTTATTTTCTTTTCTTATCATTCCCTCATATACCCTGTAAAAAGTGACATTATAACCCAATTATCTTTTATATACTTTAATTTTATTATTTTAATGGAATATCCATCATCATTTCTCTTCCTATCCCATTTTTTTCTAAAAATAAAAATATCATTTTTGATGTGTTAATTCATCTCATTCAAGGACAATGAGTTTTCAATTTCTACTACCTCCTTTAATTCTGGTCATAAAACCATTTATATAGTTAAAAAATACTATAATATATGTATTACAGTAGCGGCGGCACTGTAGAAGCGGCAGCACTATAGTGGCGGAGGGACTGTAGCAGATACTGTAGCGGAGGCGGTAGTGTAGCAGGTACTATAGCACTGCGGGTATTGTAGTAGTACTGTTCACCGAGGGGTCCTTTGGGCCAAAAAAATGGGCTTTCAAGCCTTGTTTTCCGGCCACTTGGCCTTGGGCCTTAGGGATATGTAATTGGTCTTCCTCTACCCAGTCTAAAGAGGTCTTCGCTTTAAATAATAAATTGAGGCTTTGGCCCCAAACTTTTAAAATATATATATATATATATATATATATAATTTTAATTTTGTTCAACTATTCTCATTTTACATGATTTTCCATACATATATATAAGTAAACCGATCATTAAAACCAAGGAAATGAATGCTCCCAAACGATAAAATTGTATCTTATAACTCATCAAAAGGGCCATAAATAAACTTAATAAAATTATAATAAATAAAAAATGTATAAAAGTGTATAAATTAATTAATGAATGAATTTAATTTTATTATCTAGGACATTAAGATCAAGTACAGAACACATTCGGACATAAGGTAAGGGACTTTGTCACAATTTCAATTTCATTGAGACTTACATGGTATTGTGCACCTAATCATTTTTATGTGGTTTATCTACTACCCATTTGAGATCATTTTTCATTTGACATTATATTACTCTTAAATATCCATATTATATTTTATCATGGATATGATTATTTTATAAACTTTATACCATTTTTTATATACAATGTTTACTTTGAATGGTGAAATATTGATAAATATATATCCTCTACTCAATATGAATATTTTTATAAGTCGTATTTTTTATGAAGTGGACTTATGTATGAATATTGATTTGGACTTTTAGTGATGGGTGGGTCCCGTTATATCCCTTTAATGCATTGAAAGGTCTCACGAGAAAAAATAGTTGGCGATAAAAACTTCGTGTTTATTTCCAAGCAGAATCATAATAGAATATACCCGCAGACTTAAACCATCTTGATGGTATAATGGTTCATGTGCCTGATACATGACATCCAATGAGATTCTTCATTCATTATTCAGTTATTAATTTCCCTTATATTTTCACTATGAAAAAATCTATGGATGCATTTTCATACTCAGTTTTTTTATTTCATAAATTTTTCAGTTATTTACCTTTCCATTATGCCTTATTTACTTTGTTTCACTTATTATTGAATCACATAACCCTTACAAAGTGTTGGAGCTCACCCGTTTCATTTTTTTCCTTCCTTTAGTTCTAAAGATGGAATCTTTGAATAAGTGTCGAGGAAGCAGTTTATTTTCTTTTGTTATGTTCTATGTATAATTACCAATGTAATAAGGGAACCATGTATGTATCTAGTTTCATCAAGATTACTAAACTGATCAATACTTTGTGTTTTAATCTCTTGTATCTATGATATTATAATGAAACTACCACCAGCTCTAGGCTACTGGCGTCGAGGTTATTATAGTTGGTATCGGAGAAATTTTATTTGAAACCTTGGTAACTAAATTTAGAAAATATAGTTTAGGGAATATAACCCTAATATAGACTTTGAGGATAAGCATAGAATAACATACTATAGTAGATATTATGTGTGTGTTCCTAGAAATACATATTTTTTTGTATACTACAAGTGGATATGGTTCTAGCATAGATGTACCAGGGGTGGAAACTCTAACAATTTATGTCAGACCTGACTTGACATAAGCCGGTACACAAAAATATGCCTTACTATGCAACTAGTTTTAAAATCCCAAGAGATATGCTTAGGATAATTTTAATTCTCTTTACAAACCATTATTAAGGATTTAAAAGTAAATATGACCCCAAAGAAACCATGTTTATGATTATGAGATTAGCTATGCATAAATTTTCAATTTATGTTAAGTGTTTTTCTAGTTTGAAATTTTTCATTATAATTCATAACCTAATTTAGTGTATGACATTGCTTAGAAAAGGATCCCAATGAAAGGAAAGGAATAAATACCTAAAGATAATGTAGGGATTTACCCCACTGAGTAATTCAACATAGTTAGTGTTTTAGGTGATAATATCATGACCATAGTTGGACATCTTACTCAGGTTATGACTAATAAACATACTACACCAATGTTGGATCATTTCAAGCGGCAGAATCCCCCATATTTATTGGGAATACTAATAAAATGGTAGCTAACCAATGGATCAAGTCTCTTGAAAAGATATTTATGGGATTGGGATGCAATGAAAATGAAAATGTAGTACTAGCAGTATATTTTCTCAAGGGAGATGTTGATCAATAGTGGTCACTGGTCCAAAATACCAAGGGGGGAATATTAAATATAATACATGGAATAGAGAACTTGTAAGAAAATATTCCTCAACAAATACTTCCCCCATGAGAAAATAACTAAAATGAAGAGAAAAAACATTAGCTTAAATAAAAGGGAAGAAGAGAGTGTTGCAGAGTATGAGGATACCTTTGCAAGACTAGCTAGGTATGATATAGATTACATAAATGGTTTTGAATACATTATTGATCATTACTTTGAAGTTATTAAAACAACTATTTAAAGGGAATTGGATTCTAAAATATTTTAATCATATGATGAAATAGTATTAAGTTCCATAAAAATGGTGAAGGAATTTATTGGATCTTATATGTTCAAGGGAAATAAAGATAATAAGAGGTCTTCTGATAACCATGGAAAATGTGAAGCATAAAAGAAGAACAAGGGAATGAAGAAATTTCCATCTTGTGAAAATTGTGGAAAGAATCATCCTGGGGGTTTTTTTAATGGTATGAGAGTATTTTATAAGTGCAAAGAAAAGGGTCATTGAGATAATTACTATAAGGGGAAGAAACAAATCAATGATGTTCAATGGTTTAACTATAATGAAATAGGGAATTATTCAAATCAATGTCCCAAGAGTCATGGTAATCTACCATAGAAGAGGCCAAAGGGAGATGGAAAATATTATACGATCACTACATCTAAAGTATAAGTACTCAATGATGTGGTGGTAGATACATTAATCCTATATTAAAATTTATCTGAAGATTTATTTGATTCTTGGATCATCGTACTCTTTTATATCTACCCAATTTGAAAAGAAAATAATACATTTCCCTTTTTATTTAACAAGGGAGTTTTCAGTCAAAACTCCTAATAGAAGTCTCAATACAACAAAAATGTGTCGATAAATCCCCTTTATGACACATAAATGTGCTTTAATTTCTAACCTTATTATTATAATCGTGGTTTACTTTGATATAATCTTTGGTATGAACTTCATTTCAAAATATTATGTAATAATATATTGCAAGAAGAAGGAAATTGTCTTTTGGGAGGAGCATATAGAATCTCTTGTCTTTATAGTATAAAGTTCATCATATACTTCTTATCTAGATCCACTTCCAGTAGCTATAATGAATGAAATTATTTGGGATGAAGAGAAAACAAAATCTAGGTATGAGTAAATTCATCTTAAAATTAAGAATGTACCAATTGTATATGAATACATTGATGTATTTCCTGAGTAATTATCTAGAAACTCCCTAAAGCATGAGGTTGAGACTCCTTATTGAATGGCCACTATGGAATTAGTGGAGATAAAGAAACAACTAGATTAATTGATTAATAATGGATTTATTCTCTATATTTTTTCTCTATGGGTATCCCATATTCTTTTTGTTAAGAAGAATGATGGATCCTTGAGGTTTTTCATTGACTATAGACAATGAAATGTTGTTATAATAAAGAACAATTATCCTCTTACTTGAATTGATGATTTATTTGATCAACTCCATAGAGATCAATATTTTTTTAAGATTGGACTTCATTATGGATATCAAAAATTGTGTTTGAGGAAGGAATATATTCCTAAGGGAGAATTCTGAACCAGGTATGAACATTACAAGTTTATAGTAATGCCATTTGGACTAACTAATGCAACCTTTTTTATGGATCTAATGAACAGAGTGTACAAGTAATATCTTGGAAACTTTTTTTTGGTATTTATTGATGATAACTTGAAATATTCCAAAATATATGAGGACCATGAAAACCAATTTTGGATTATTGTGAAGACTCTTATATGAAAAGCGTTATATGGGAAGTTTAGAAAGTGTAAATTCTATCTTAGAATAATTTATTTTCCTAGCTATATTGTCTCTAATGATTGAATCTCAGTTGATCCTATGAAAATAAATCAATCCAAGAATGACCTAAACCAATAAACATAACCTAGGTACATAGTCTTATTGGTTTAGAAGGTTACTATTAGCGTTTCATTCAGAATTTTTCCAATTGGCTAACCCATTAACCAATATCACACATAAAGGGGCTAAGTTCATATGGAAAAAATAATTTAAAAAATGTTTTGAAGGACTGAATAAAGGATTTTCCAATGATCCAATTTTGACTCTTCTATTAGTAAATTATTGATTTATGATATACAGTGATGCATTGAAGAATGGACTGAGTTGTATCCTTATGAAAAATGATAAAGTTATTGCTTATGCATCAAGGTAGTTGGAGACTCATGAATAAAATTATCCAACTCATGATCTTGTTTTATAAACCTTAATATTTACTCTGAAGATATGGATACACTATATATATGGTGAAATATGTGAGATCTATATGGATCACAAGAGTTTGAAATATATCTTTATATAGAAAAAACTTAACATGAGGCAAAGATGATGGCTTGAGTTACTCAAAGATTATAATTTCTCAACACACTACCACTCAGGAAAGGAAAATAAGATAGAAGATGAATTAAGTAGGAAATATCATGGACTTCTAATCCAAATGAGGATTTAGGAAGTTTCTGTGTTCATGGGTCTAGTAAATATGAATATGAGAATTTTTAAGGAAGAGGAAACATCACTCATTTTTGAAATGATTGAAAAATTGTATTTATTAGAGAAGATAAAAATCTCTCAATATGATGATAATATTTTTTTAAAGAAAATTAAATCCATTAAGGATGGAATATTGGTAGACTTCATGTATGAGGATGGAGTTCTGAAATTTGGAAATAGGTTATGTGTTCCATAAATAACGGAGATAAAAAAGGAACTATTAAATGATTCTCATTACTTAAATTTATTTATACACCCAACTAGTACCAAGATGTATAGAGATATAAAGGAACATTTTTGGTGGGATAATAAGAAGTGTTAAATTTCTTACTATGTTTCAAGGTGCCTAGTTTTTCAACAAGTGAAGGCTGGGAGATAACATCATAGTGGATTCATGAAACATCTAGTTATTTCTATATGGAAGTGGGATTACATTACTAAGGACTTAATCACTAGATTAACAAATAACATAATTAATAATGATGTGATATGGGTAATTGTTGATCAACTTACCAAATATGCACATTTACTCACTATAAGGTAGAATTTTCAATTGGAGAACCTAAAAAAATCTATATTAATGAAGTTGAAGACTTCATGGTGCATCTCTATAGATTGTGTTTGATTGATATCCCAATTTCACATCAAAATTCTGGAAGATTATTCAGAAGGATTTGGATACTGAGCATCATATTAGTAATTGTTATTAAAACCAAACTGACTGACAAACTGAAAGGATTATTCAAATATTGAAAGACATGTTGAGATCATGATCACATTACATTCAAGGTATGTGGGATCAATATTCACCATTGGTGGAATTTTCTTACAATAATAGTTTCAATTCAATTATTCAAATGGAACCATAAAAAGAACTATATTTCAAGAGATGTCGAACTCCAACTTGTTGGGATGATGTTGGTGAGAGGAAACTTATAGGCCCAGAACTTATTGAAGAGATGGTGAAAAAGGTAAATACTATTCAAGATCATATTAAAGTAGCTCAAAGTAGGAAAAAGAGTTATGATAAAAGTTGTAGAAATGATTTGGAATTTCAAGTGGGAGATCATGTATTTCTAAAAGTATCTCCATGTAAGGGTGTCTTAAGGTTTAGTAAGAAATAGAATAAGCCCCGGGTATGTCAGACCATTTGAAATTGTGAAATGAATTGGATTTGTAGATTACTGATTAGAAATGCCTCAAAATTTCTCCAAAGTTAGGGATTTCTTCCACATATCATTGTTAAATAATAACATGCTAGTCCCAACACATGTACTCACATATGAAGAAATATAAATGGAACCTAATTTTTCTTTCTGTAAAGAGCCTATTGAAACTCTTGAAATAAGAGAGAAAGTATTGAAAAATTAGAAAACTCAACTAGTAAAGGTTTTTTTGAGACACCATAAAATGCAAGAAGAAACATGGGAACCTGAGGATTTTATGAATAATAACCACTATCATCTATTTATAAGGAAATATTCATTAAAAATTATGAATAAAAATTCCTAAAGGGGGAAGAATATAACACCCCAAGATTTTATGTTATGTGTCCTCTTAAATAAATTTAATTCATTTGATAGCATATATTGCACACAAAATTATTTCAAATAGTATAAATCATATAAAATCACATAGAGAACACAAAAAAACTCTATAAATGAATAATGATTTAAATAAGAAGCTTTTTCTATAAATCAAGGAACATATACAATAAAATAGCAACTAAACCTTTGGAATAGTAATAGGACCCATAGGAATAGTAATTCAGACAATAGATTATTAAGCTCACCTATGAAAGTATAAATAAAATTTAGGCATCTTATAAATGAAAATATGATACAATTATATCATAGTATAAGTAAATAAATATTTTGAAAATGATAAATTTAGTGCTAGTATTTTTATAAAACATAAATGTTTATTTACAATTTTATAATCAATATAATGATTGAAAAGAAAATTTATTTTCATAAAATAGGATCATTAATTAATATTTTTCCATCTTATGATCATAAGATAACTTTATGAGGCCTTAATTAAATTTTCAAAGTGTTATAAAATCAATTGTAATTTTAAAATTTGTATTTTTCGAATAAATAAATATTTTAATTAAAAATTAAATTTCTCATATTTAGAAAATTATTTTAAAAATATGGAGTTAATTTTTCAATTCTACACATCGAAAAAATTTCAGGTTTAGTTTTTGGGATTAATCTAAAATAGTTTAATTTTTTGTGAATAATGAAATACAGTAATTTACAACATAAGCTAAATACATGAATCATGGATTCATAGATGATGTATGGATAATTTAAGAACCATTGGTTCGAACTCACATGCACTAGTTATTGTAACTAGTCACAATAATCATCACTACTAATTGTCTTGAGCAAAAATAATAAAATAATGAATAGATTTATTAAAAAACACTCATCGCCTCCACTATAAATACCCCCCCTCGCCACCTCTTCTCCTCACACCACCAAACCCTTTAATATTGTCCAATTTCTACCCAATAATATTTCAATTCTCTCCCTTATGTCCAAGATCCTTTGTTCTCAGTGAAATGACAAACCCAATCCCCTTAAAGAGGTTCTCAAGGAGAAGCATTCAAGAGGAAAAACCATTAATCCTTCCCTATCATTTTCTTTTAATTTAATTTATTTTCTTATCCTTTCCTCCCATCCCATATCCAAAGTAATATTATAAATCCTGTATATTTTATATACTATATTTTTATTATTTTAATGGAGTTTCCATTATTATTTCTATTCCTCTCCTATTTTTTCTAAAAATAAAAACATTGTCCGTGTTGTGTTAATTTATCGCATTCATGGACAATGATTTTTCAATTTCCACTATCGCCTTCAATTCTTGTCATAAAACCATTTATATGGTTAAAAGAGATTATAATATATGTATTACATCTTATTTAAATTTCTTAACTCGTATATATACATAATATTAAATAATAATAAAAAATTAGTTTGTGATGGTTGAAAAAATGCCAAAATAATCTAAACGATTATCACTAACATTTTATCTAATGATTCATAATTGTATAATATAACCAAATAAAATATATAACCATTTAATATTATTTAAGTTAATTAATAACATATAATTTAAATTTTGGGAAACTATTCTCATTTTAGATGATTTTATATACATATATACAAGTAAACCTATCCTGAAAACCAAGGAAACCAACACTCCCAAACGATAAAATTGTATCTTAAAACTCATCAAAATATACATAAATAAACTTAATAAAATAATAATAAATGAAATACATCTATAAAAGGTTCTTAATTAATTAATTAATTAATGGGTTCAATCTGATTATCCAGGACATTAAGATCAAGTGTAGAATACATTCGGACATAAGGTAAGGGACTTTGTCTCAATTTCAATTCTAGTGAGACTTACATGGTATTGTGCACCTAATAATTTTTATGTGATTTTTCTACTACCCATTTGAGAATATTTTTCATTTTAAATTATATTACTCTTAAATATCCATATTATCTTGTATTATAGATATGATTATTTCCTGAAAAACATACTATTTTTACATATGGTGTTTACTTTAAATGGTGAAATATTGATAAATTTGAGTCTTCTACTCAATACAGATATTTTGATAAGTCATATTGATCATGATTTGAATATATGTATGAATAATTATTTAGAATCTTAGTGATGGGTAGGGCCTATTATATCCCCTCGATGCATCGATATGTCTCATGAGACAAAATAGTTGGCAAAAAACCCTTCTTTTTTGTTTCCAAGAAGAATCAAAAGAGTTTATAACCATAGAATTAAACCATCTTGATGGTATAATGATTCATGTTATAGATTCATGACATCCAACAATTAATAATTTTATTCATTTATTATTTAGTTATTACTTTCCATGAGATTTTCACTATGAAAAAATCTATGGATTTATAAAAAGTTTATTGAGAATTTGAGATCAACCCTTTCATTTTTTCCCTTACCCAGGTTCAAAATATGTAACGTTTGAATATGTGTCGAGGAAGTGGTTTATTTTATTTTTTTATATTCTATGTTTAATTACCAATGTAATAAGGGAACCGTGTATGTATATAGTTTCTTCAAGACTATTAACTTAATCAATACTTGGTGTTTTAATCTCTTGTATCTATTCCATTTTAATAAAACAACCACTGACTCTAGGCTACTAGGGTTGGGGTTGTTACACTTGGTCTCCTATAATATAGAGTAAAGGAAACTTGTAATTAAAAAATCCTAGTTACAGTACTCAAATATTAACCATATATATTTCATCGTAATTTAATGAATAGATCAATACAACCTTTTATGTTTCCTTATATAATAAACCTAGATTCCAATTATGATTAATTGATTAAGAAAGATTAAGTTTACATATCAAGTTCTTAAATTCCCCACAAGAATAAGATAATATATGAAATTTACCAATGTCATCACCCTATCTAATACATATAAGATTTTAAGTATATAACTTGTATATTAATATAAATAATAAACACTATTTAATTGAGGTTTTATGATAAGGTTTTAAACAAAAATAAGTATAAATCCACCCATTACATAGGTAACTACAAAACTCACTTTCAAAGGATTTTTAATATTAAAACAAAATTAAGAAGCTATTTATTTATAGTTTTCAAAATATTTAATCATTATTTATTATTAATTTATGAAATAGTGGTAGGATTATTCTATTAATATCTTGATAATTCACTCAAGCAGTTGAGACCCATTACCTTATTCATTGGTAATAATTATTAATCCCAAGTGATCCTTGATAAACCTATAATTCATTAGATAAAAATCCATAAGAAAATAACTTTATTAACCAACCAACATGAGAAAAGATAGTTAATTATTAATAAATACCTAGCTGAACAATCCCTAATTTACACCCCAAGAATATAGGAGTCTAAATTCCCAAGTAAAACAACTTAAACAATTCTTAATTTCAACCTAAAAATGATAAAACATAATAAAAATTCATACCTCAGTAGCATTGAATCAAAATAGTGATAGATGAAAGGTGAAAAATTCAATGAATATTCCTTTAAATAAAAATTGATAGATACTTAAGGATTAAAATTAATTCCATTTTATCTTAGTGGAATTCAACCTCAATCCCTATACTTAGAAATTAGAAAACAATGGAAAAGAAGAAAATGAGGGAGGAGAGAAAGAAAGGAGTTTCTTACCTTTTATTTAGTGGGATAAACCTTCTTAGATCAACCATTAAGAAAGTGGGATATAGATATAGAGAAGGAGAACTTGGAATTCCTCTCATGACAGTTGAAAATGAAATTTGAAAGATGGGTTATTATGAATAAAAGGGTTATGGTGATAAGACTAAAATGCCCTTTGAAAAATGATAACTATATTTGGGCTTGTTTAGTACCTAATGGAGCAACACTAGGTACCAAATGACACCAATTTGGTACCCTAACCTCTTATAGGCTCACTGGGTACCTTGCGAGAACCCACTATGTACCTGGTGTCATCTACAGTATTTTTATGTTAGTGACACTTCCCAGAGCCTCTCTTAAACTCATGAATCGCATAATGAAACCCAAACCAAACCCAAAAACACCTATAATTTCATCCTCAAACCTTACAATTCTAATCAAAATCATTAAATGGAAAACTACCCTTCAATTGGAGACAAAAATTTAAAATTACCCACTCTTTAGTAATCCATAATTTCCACCTACGACCTTATCAACTCTTAAATCACTATAATTTTGAAATGATAAATTATATAACATGTTATGTTTACAAAGGTACCTAAATTTTTTTTTAATAAATTTATTTTCTACATATCAATTGGTTGAAAAAATGACTAAAAGAACATGTTTGGTGTGATTAGAATTACAAATTGTGATTTAAAAAGTGTTTGATTATTATTAGTGAAATTTGATGAATTAATATTACATTAAGGATTTTTTTTACATGTTTAGCTTCACGATTTTAACATTACTTTTTAGTAACTCTTTGTCCAATCCCTTTTGAAATATGTTTTGGGGAGTAATTTTTTTCTAGTTTAGGCTTGTATGTGTTTCTTACATTGGAGCCTTGGTATCTAGTGGGTAATAATGGATGAGTGATGTATGTGTTATGATTTTACTCTGAATCATTCCCTTAGTCATGATTTATCTTTCACTATTCGGTTGTCACATTGTGAGGTCAAGGGAATGTTAGGTACTATGTTGGTTTGATCGCACTATAGGCTGACAGGTGGTATTGTTAGAGAGATCTTGGGTTATCCCATCAAGCTCAAGGTTAACATCACTTGTTGAATTATATTATATAGTGTTATGATATGTGGTCATATTATATTTATATTTTAATTTCTCTTGAAAATTCTTAATAAGTTAAATTGTTTTAAACCATTAGTGACAAGTTTTATGGATTATATAAGAGGTTTTTTAAAGTGGTTGGTGGTGGATGACTGAATTTTGAGGAGGTTCTATATTTATTTAGAAATATTTATAATTTCTGTGTTGAGATATAAATTTTGGCTATGATTAAATATGTATGAATTAATAATGAGTCATGTACGACTTTGATGAAATATTTCATATCACTTTTTAGTTGATCCCTTAAGGAATTTCAGTTTTTAATAATGTATTAAAGGAATTGTTTCATATTACTCTCTTTGAGACACATATAACTTTGGTAGTGGTGTGAAAATTTCAATGGAGTGTGTTTAATTTTGAGAGATACATATGATATTTGAGAATCCCATAATATTTTGGAATATCTTCTTATAATATTGTACTTTATAAAATACTAAAAAGTAGAGAATTTTTTATTTATTGATCTTCATGAATTCGATATCACAATGACATTGGAACTCTTTTTGATATATGCTAAGTTATTTAATAAATAAAAAATATTATTTAAGTATAATATGTCTATGCCACAACACAATATAGACTTAGATATGATAAAACATGAAGGTGAGAAAGTCCACACCATTGTAAAGGTAATGGTGAAAGTAAAATAAAGAATATACCATACCATGTTGAGTTTTGAGTGGGAATTTTGTTCATAGTAGAGAACACAAAAATAAGTGTTCAGATACTTAAGTGGAAATGGATATATTATGAATACCACATCATGGTGACGAGTGTTTTTTGCATAAATTTTTCATATAATAAATATATAGTTAATGAATTTCATAGAGTTGATCATGGTGTATCACATCAAATTTGAGGTAAGGATATTGAAATGGAGAGGACCAAGTTGTGGTTCACTCCTACTGGCCATTTTTTATAATCCCTCTAAGCTAGAATTAGACTGAGGTCTAACACAGGGATCTCTGCACCATGGGAGATATCATGTTGTTGAAATATTAATGCCGATGTGAAATTAATTAAATACCTGTATGGTTTTTAGAGAATATGAATTCATGATATTCATATATTACATATATCCTTATAACCAAGTCCTCAAGAGATTTTTTTAAACATGAATTTTTCTTTATTTTATTTCAATGACTAAACAATGAAAATATAGAAGAATTAAATGTACCAAAAAGCATGGAAATTATTTTTAAACATTTCTTTAAAGATTAAAAGGTATAAATTAAAGATAAAAAAATGTTTTATAACTTTATAGGAGGAAAATACACTGCTTTATTGAAGTCGGAGAATTTTATAAGATCATCAACTTGTACACATGTGGAATTTCTAAAGAGGTCTATACAAGATAATTTCATGGATGCGGGTTCTAGTGCTTGATTTTGTGGATAAAAGGAGATCATTCTCATGTGTTTATACCTCGTTCATGATAAGATCATCCAAAAAAAATTGGTAAAGATAGCATTAATTTTGTTTTATATTGATAACATCCTAGTAGTCAAAGTTCTTTTAGAAGAATATATTTTCTTAATATTCAGGCATCAAGTAATTTGTTGAAGATCTTATTCATTCTAGAGATAAGGAAGAATCTTTGAATAATATATAGTTCCTATCTAAACAATATCGATCAATTTATAGTGGTAAGTGGATGATACATTCCCTCAAATAGATGTGGATGATACCTTTTTTAATCTTTTGTTCTAGTTGATAGGTATTTGTTATCACTGTAATTATATACTGAAAATAAAATCCATCGTTCAACAGAAATTGGACATGAAAAGAAGTAGGCTCTTATATCAGGTTCAAACCTTGTAAAATTTCTTTTATGTTGTCTTTGTTTCATATTTTTTTAATATGGGTGAGGAAGTTCTCTTATAGAGTCAATCATGACATTAACTAGTCGCATGTGTTTATTTAAAAGGTTATAATTTATAAAAACTAGCATCATAGATTCAAACCCCTTCCCCCTCTCTATAGTGTCCTGCTGATCTAGGATATATAATCTTGGTTGTGATTTATATTTACTATGTTCATTATTACACACTATGAGATTAATTATTGTGATTCTTTATTGATTACCCTCATTCATTCATATTCAATTGTATTACTTTTATAAAAAAAAGGAAATGGTTTGTATTTGGTTTTTCTTCATCCAATAGAGAAAATTTTATTTTCTACGTTGTAGCTCAATATAAAATTTATAAAGTGTCTTGTAAATGAAATCACATCGACTATCAGTGGAATATTAGTGGAAACTTTTTCACACCCTATATACACCACTCATTTATATGTAATCTTGGTTTTCTCTAATGTGGTTAAGGTTAAAGGACTACTTACTTTAGAAATATTTTTTAGATGACGTCTTCCCTATTGATAATGTGATGATTAGGTGGTGACCATCGTCATAAGGATGTGGTTTGTGTGATATTTTTGGATATTTGGTTATTTTCGGATGTGTATGTGTCAAACACCTTGGCCTTTCATTAATTTTGGGTCATTTATAAATTACTTTCAATGTATCTCACTTTATAATATATTTAACATATTGGATTATGATTCTTATTTTGATCTTTCATATTTATTGATTGTTTGGTTTTTTTATTTTTTTTAACTATTAATTTACTTCACGTGTTTATCAAATATATGGGTACCTCATATTGAATTCATGGTTGGCGTATTCTAGGTGATTATCTATATTTGTGTACTGAAATTGTTCTCAATGTAAAGTTTTGATACTACAATATCTTGTCGCCATATCTTGAAAAAATTTAATGCACTTTAGGGCTTGGGGAAAGCTGAGGTAGTTGATGTGGTGGTTGACCCAAACCAATTCATTGCAATCTTGTTCCACTACCTCAAAGAAGGAAGGATATCATAAAAAATGTATCTTTAAGATCAAACGGTATTGAAAGGACTAAGTGGAAAGATATTATAAGACACTAGTAGTCAAAGGATGTGAAAGGAAGGATGGTACTGATTTCAATGAAATATTTTAACCTATTATTTAATTGATGATTGTTTGAGTTGTTCCAACATTATATATTATACAAAATTTATATATAGAGTATATTGATATTAAGACAATTTTTCTCCATGGTGATCTTGATGAACAAATCTATATTCTACGACCATAAAGTTTTATAAAATAAGGTATGGATAACACGGTTTTTAGGTTAAACAAATGTTTATATAGTCTCAAGCAGACACCAATGTGTTGGTACATGAGATTTAGTTTCTATATCATGAGCCTTGGATATACTAGGATTTATTAAGATCCTTGTTCATATTTAAGGGGTTAAAATGGTATTAATTTTATCATTATTATATTATATGGGGATTACATATTGATTCAAGTACCTAGAAATTATAATATCCAAACAAATAAAAGGCACAATTACCTAGGTAATTTGATATTAAGGGATTAGGAAAATAAAATAAGATTTTTTGGATAAGATTTACTATAATTAAAATACATGGAATATTTATCTATCATAGAATAATCACTTGAGGAAAGTCATGAAACACTTCAACATGAAATATTGTAAGCCAATATCTACCCATATTCTAGTTAATTTCAAGTTATCCACTTTGATGAGTCCTATTCGTGGTGTTGATAGAATGGAGATGTCTCAAATACTGTATACATCATTAGTGGTGAGAATGATGTTCATTATGGTTTATATTAGACCATACATTACATATGCAATGAGTGTAGTATTTTGGTACATAAAGAATATAGTAAGGGAGTATTGGAAAACAATGAAAAGGACCCTAATATACTTCAAGGACATATAAAATTTTACATTATATTATGGAGTATAAGAGTTTTCTATGAGAGACTACATTGATTTAGATTTTACAAGCAATTATGATAAACAGAAATCTACCATTAGTTATTTTTTTACTCTTATATGATAAACTATGAGCTATATTTTTAAAATATAGTTATTTTTGGCTCTATCCACAATAGAGGAATAATTCATGACAGCTACATAGGCTTGAAAAGAGGTGATTTTGATTAGAAGACTATTAGAGGAGATCAAACACAAAAAGGATGAAATTACATTATTTTGTGATATTTATAGTTCCTTTCACATTGAAAGGAATCAATATTTTCATTCCATGATGAATCGCATTAGAATTAAGTACCACTATTTTTTAGATGTGGTAGAAGAATAAAGTGAGGACATGGGAAACATTCATGCTAAATAAAATCTAACATATTTTCTAAACCAGTCGATTGAATCTGAAATGTTAAAAAACTTTGTTAAAACTTGAGAAATATGTTTAATAGATTAAAATAATTTGTGGGAATGCGATTGGTTCTCAGTCATAAAAATGGTATTAATCATATTCAATCTTGATTTTTTATCCATCATAGGAGGTACTATTATTATCACTATCATCATGCATTTATTACTTTCTATAATTTCCCCTGCGTATAAAATGATAAAACAAAGAGGGTGTATTTTTATGGAAGTCATATGTAAGGAATAATTTAGAAATCATTTGATTTTGTGTTCATCGGGTCCACACAATGTTTTTGAAATTATATTTTTGCAAGGTATAAATGGAAGAAATCTAAAGAAGTTTTGTGGATTATGTATGGAGAGACCTTCAATTGTGCATCCAATTTTGAATTAGGGATAGTCAAAGTAGGTCTCCATTTAGATATCCCCACTTCCAGTATTGCAGAAACTCAAAAAAATATTACAATGTCGATCCCCACTCTTCTTTTCTTTGTTTTAATGTTTTTTTTAATTAATTGATTTATCTATTTTATGGATTATATTGGATGAATTATACTATAGTGACCACCTATGCTTCCCTATTTCAGGATTCCTTGGTTCACATACTCAATTAGGTGGGTGGAAGTTTTTTGGATCCTATATCATAGTGGAAGCCATTTAAATTTATTTATATTTTAGATAAATCAAGTATCAATCATAAGTATGAATTCATTCATTTATAATTTTGAAAGTAAGTAAAAAACACTCATTATAAAGGTTACTAAAAAACTCACTATTTCAGGATTTATAAAATGAAGATATATTAGGAATCCATTCATTTATAATTTTAAAATTATTTAATCATTCTTGATTATTAATTTAAGGAAACAGTGGTAGGAATAGTAATGGAATACCCTAAGAACTCTCTCAAAGAATTGAGACCCCTACCTTATTCATTAGCATGATTTATCCATCCAAAGTGATACTTTTGAAACCCCTAAAATCCATTAGAAAAGAGTATATAAGAAAATAACTTTAGTAACTAATAACCATAAGCAAAGAGAGTTAATTACAAATAAAAATAAATTTGAAGAACTCATAATTTACACCCAATGACATATAGTCAAAATATTAAAGGAAAATATTCTAATCATCGCCCAATTATAATCTAAAATTATAAAAACCCTAGAATAATTCATACCCCAAAGTAGAACTCAAACAGTATTACTCTAAAAAATAATAGATAAATCTCCAATTATTTGGATTAATTCCACCAAGTATCAGTTTAATTCAATATCAATCCCTTTACTTGGAGATGAGAAATTATAGGAAATTTAGAAAGTGGGATATTGAGGAAGAGAATAAATTTTTACCTAAAATTCAGAAGAATAAACCTACTTGGATTAACCATGAATCAAGTATAAAATAAGATATAGAATTAGAACTTGTAATTCCATAATAAGGGATCTCTCACGGTTGAAGAAAATTAAATTTTAATGAGGGGTAATTGGGAATAAAAGGGTTAAGAAAAAAAGGACAAAAATTCCCTTTTTAAAAGTAAAATTAGACCTATTCCTATTGGGTACCCACTGGAGATCAACTAGGTACTCGATTGAACCACCTAGGTACCATAGTTTCTTCTTGGCTCATCGGGTACCTTGTGTAATCTGCAGTACTTTGCTATAGGTGACACCTCCTTAAACCTCTCCCAAAATCCTAAATCACTTACTAAAACCCAAACCATACCCAAAAGTACCCCTAATTTAATCTTCAATTCTAATAATTCTAAACTAAATCCTTCAATGAAAATTTTATCTTCAACTGAAGTCAAAAATTTAAAATGGCCTACTCTTTAGTCATTTGAAATTTTTACTTATGTCCTTATTTACACCTTAATCATTAAAATAAATACACAGGTCATTACATGAAATATTCATATTTAAAATATTCCTAAAGGTTTTATTTTAAGAAATTGATTTTATAACAATAATGTTTTTGAAAAAATAACTAAAAGACCTTGTGCGGTATAAATAGAATTAAAAATGGTTCTTTGAAAAGTATTTGAATCTCATTAATGGAATTTGATGATTTTTTATTACATTATGGATTTTTATGGTGTGGTAAGATTCATTCTTTGACCTTTATTTCTTTATTCACTCTTTGTCTATATCCTTTTGAAATATTACTTGGGAATAATTCGTTTTAATAGTTTGTTCTTGGATGTGTTGGTTACATAGGAGCCTAGGATATAAGGTGGGTAATCGTGGATAAGTTTCATATTATCTATCTCATGAAACTAATCATGATTTATCACTTAAAATGGGGTTGTTAACTATTGAGCCTAAAGTTAAGTTACGGTCTATGTCTATTGGATCACAAATAAGGCAATAAGTGGTTCTGTTAGAGATGTCCTAGTTTTTTCCATCGGGATCAAGGTTTAAATCCCATGTTTGATTATGTTATGTTGTGTTATGATTTGTGATTATATTATATTTCTCTTCATTTTATATTTATATTTACCCAATTCATTATTTCATCCCATGATATTGATTATTTTCTTCTTTACCCATGTGAAAGAATTATCAATTGGATTTATTTTTTAAAAAATAAAATGGTATATATTCAATTTTTATTCATCAAATAATAAAAAGTGGGGTATATAACTAAGAAATGTCTCACACCCTACATGAATCCCTCAAGTGCATATAAACCTTTTTTATATGATGCGGGTAAGGGAAAAGGAGTTACTTTATTAATATTTCTTATACACCTTATTCTCCATTGATGAAATGATGATTGAGTGGTGACCATGGGTTGAGAGGAGGTGGTTTATTAGGGAGGTTTTTTTATTTTGGGTGTGCATGCATCAAACATCTTTTCCTCCCCAATATTTTAGGTCATTTATACAATAATTTATATGTATTTAACATTATAATTTGATTTATATGTTTGATTTAGATGTTTATTTAAATCATTCATATTTATGCCTTGTTTAGTTGGTTTATTATTTTGTAACTATTTGTTTACTAGGCATGTTTATCCAACATATTGGTACCTCATGTAGGATTCCCAATTGGAGTGTGTTATGTGATTATATGGATTTATATGGTGAAATTGAACATAATTTTTATATTTGGCACTCTTTATGATTTCCTCCAACCCATAGTGATTAGGAATGCGCTTTGGACAATATGGAGATCTAACATAGGTGGCATAGAAAGTTGACTCAACTAGTTTATTACATGGGATCTTTTTCCAATACCTCATGAAAGGACGACTACTAGATATAAATGGGTTTTTAAGATCAAGAAAAAATTAAATGACCAAGTGGAAAGATATCGTATGAGATGAGTTGTCAAAGGATGTGTTCATAAGGAAGTTATTGGTTTAAATGAAATATTTTCTCCTATTGTTAGACTTTCGGTTATTCAAGTGAGTCTAGTGATTTATATTATACAAATTTTATATTTATATCTTCTAGTTGTTTAGAAAATATTTCTCCATATTGATATTTATGAGGAAATCTATATTCTATAATAAGAATGTTTTGCAGAAGATGGTAAGGAGTACTAAGTTTATTGGTTGAACAAATATTTGAATGATCTCATGTAGGCGCCAAGGTGACAGTATAAGAGATTTGATTATTATATCATGAGCCTTAGATATGCATAACTTTATTTAGATCCTTTTGTGTATTTCATGGGTTTATAAGTTATCATATTATCATTATTATGTTTTTTGTGGATGGCATGTTGATTGTAGGCCCCAACAATGATACAATCTAAAAATTCAAGGCATAATTTCCTAGAGAATTTGATATGAAGAACTTGGGAACATCAAAAAGTATTTTTGGGTTGCATATTTATCATGATGAGAATATTATGACTAATTGGATATCATAAAAGAATTAATTTGGGAAAGTATTTAAATTATTCAACATTCAAGACTATAACCCAATCTATACCCTTTTTATAGTTAATTTTAACTTATCCTTTACAATGAGTCATAAAAGTGTAGTAGAGAGTATGAATATGTCTTGAGTACCATATACATAAATAGTGGGGAGTCTGATGTTTTATAGATTGTGTTATATCAAACATTTCATATGTAGTATGAGTAGTCAGTCAGCACATAGATAATCTTATACTGGAGCACTATAACATGATAAAGAGTATTATGAGATACATCAAGGAGACCTAAAATATTGTATTATTTTATAGAGTATTGGAGTTTACTATCAAAGTCTATATTGATTCAGATTTTAAAAGTGATTAAAAAATAAGGAAATCCATCATTATGTTGGAACCAAGGCCTTTCACAGTTGGAAACGGAGTTTTTTTTTGTGTTTACTATCAATCCACACTAGGTTGGTCAGGGAGTTTTCAAGGAAAGTGATCTTATAATACAAGTTTACTAATGTGTCGAAGGTGGCCTCATTTTCTAGTGTTTTCCAAATTTGTTGGATCAAAATCCAGAGGATGGATCAGGCTTCATGAAAGGTTTTTTTTCTGGAATTAACACTTCTAAAATATGGTAAAAGAATAAGTTTCATTATGATTGGGTTTTTCAAATACTAGGTTTCACAAAAGGTTGATCTTCACAAATGTATAGAGCTTCATGAATTCACGATGGAAAGATGGTGTTCTTCATGACTATGAAGAGCATCTCAAGTGCACGATTAGTTGATGGTTTTCTTCCCAACTATGATAAAGATTTTCAAATGGATTAAATGTCATTGGATCTTTGATAATGAATGATATTCATTAAATTATTTTTATAGTTTCATGAAAAAACTTCTAAAGGAATGGGACCTTCGTGAAAGGCCAAGCTTATAATTATGAGGCTAACACCACTTCATTTAACACAAAAATATTTGGAAAAAAGGTTTAATCACTCTAAATTTTTGAAGGGTGAGAGCTCTGAAAATCAAGAACTCATTGTGAGACTGATAATCATGAAAATAATATCTTATTCTTGGCCAATTATTAGGTATCTTGGAAAAAGGAGTTTCATGATTACTGGTTATTTTGTGATAAATTAGTGTTCCACAAAGGAATTCTACTTTGAGAAGGTTGTGATCTTTGTGAAGGATCATCACAAAGGAGTGTCATGAAAAATAGTTTTGAACATCTAGTTTATTTGAATAGTGATTTCAAGTACATGAACTCATGACTACGGTGAAAGAAAAGACTCATGCTAGTTAGGGAAAAATACTTAAATTCCAATATACTGAAGTGAATTCCAAGTCATTAAACTAAGTAAGAATTCTCCCAAATCAGTGATCTAGGGGGAGTTAATGGAAGTGTTCTTAGGGAAAGAGTGTGATATCCCTAAAATCTTGTGAAGGTAGTGTTTCTGGAATAGAGTGACTATGTCTAAACTTCTATATTCCAAAAATAGTGAAGATTAGTGGACTTTAGTATAACGAAAACACTATCAGTGTATGATCCTTAGACCAAACCTTAGTGGTGAACCAAGTAAAAAAGCTTTTGTTGTCTCTCTGTATGAGAATATTTAATTACTGCACATTACCATTAGACAGGTTTAACAAGTTCTCACCAAAGTGGGAAAAAGATCTGTCGCTTTAAAAGAAAAAGTTGACACCCTGATTCATCCCTCCTCTCTTAGGGGGTTTTGAGGTCCTACAAGTGGTATCAGAGTGTACAAGTTGTTGGAGTGTTGTGTTCATGTATAATTCAATAAAAAATAGGTTATTCCCTCTCTTTAATGGAATAAACATCAATATTTTGAAGAGACGGATGAGATATCATCCGAGATCCTTTGGTATGGAAGTTCTTTTTGACACAACTTAAGGGATTCAAGTCACTGATGCGATAAGTCTGTCTATGACCAAAATAGACAGAAAAATAATCAATGTTGATGTTAAAGAATGAAATTCTCTTACTTCAGCTCTATCTGATCAAATATATTTGAAGGTGATGAGTTTCACTTCAGACAAGTATATGTGGGAAACATTGGAAAATATATACAAAGGTGATAAAAAAGTGAAGGAGGCCAAACTCCTAGTTTTTTATAATAGGTTCAATGATCAGAAAATAAATCCTGATTAAAATGCATATGCCTTTTTTAATCGAATTAATTAAGTTATTGGAGAAATTTTAGGAATTTTTTAATCAATTAAATATATTATGATTGTAAATAAAATATTGAGAAGGCTTCCACCTCTATATAATCTAAAATTGTATTCCCTTAAGGAAATTGATCTGTCAAAACTTTTTCATGATGATCTGCTAAGTAGTATGGTAAATTACGAAATGATATTCAAACTAGAAGATACAACAACTCATGTGAGAAAGGAAATTTTTTTCAAATCCATGTAAAAACTTCAGGTTTCCAGAGATAGTGTTGATGAAGATAATGAGTAAGATGAACTTATTTCTGTTTTTTAGAAGAAATTAAAGAGACAAAAATTAATATTTGAAGGAAATATTCATTTTTCATGTTTTGGATGTGGTATAGTTGGGAATATTTCCTCTCAGTGCACAAGGAATTTTGATGATGTAGAAAGTGAATAAAAAAAATTCAGAAGCCTCAGAAAAATTTTCCATAAAAGGGAGAATTTAAATCATAAAAGAATTTATAGATAAAGAGTTTTTTATGTAAATAATAACAAGATGATAATTTATTTTTATATGATTAATAAACAGAGTTTAAATATGAACCCCAGGGATCCAGGATGGCTTCTGTTGAAAAGGGATAACCTTAAAAAGATAAAGGTAATCAGTTGATTGGTGTTTTTGATCTCAAGGTGGAACTTGAGGATTCTCTTGATAATATTGACATTAAAATATGGAAAAATAGAAATATGAGATCCATTATAGAAGAGTCATCAGAGTATGTCAGTCGTCTTGAAGTAGAAATTGAATGAATGGAAGTAGGGGAAAAATAACATGTAACAACTCTTGAAAGCTCATAAGATGTTTTGAAATTTAAGATCAAGATTGAAGAGTAGGAAAAATACATTAATGACATTACATCTAGACTAGATGAGAAGCCCAATACAGTTGAGTGACTTGAAGAATAATTTTTTACTCTAAGGATTAAACTGGAAAATAAATCAAAATCAGGGGAAACAAATAAGAATTTAGAGTTTGGGATATTATCATATACATAGCTATTAGAAAAAGGTAAAAGTGGTTTTGAAGGATTAGATAAGGCCTTTAATGATAAAATATACACATGTATTGGAAAAGGTGGAATTGGATGTGATGCTGAAACATCAATGTCTGAAAACAAGATGACCCAAAATAAAGGGAATCAATAAAGTTGTAAATATCACAAAGTCACCTTATGCACTAATAAATAAAGATTAAAATCAAACAAAAAATAGAGATAAAAATTATCCTTAGGTATACACATATTATAAATGGTCAATTACTTTTACAAAATAAGGTTACATGAGGAGGAATGGAAATGACAAGACATTTCCTCTTATGAAATGTCAATTTTGTGGCTTTTTGGGCCATACCATGTCATATTGTGAAGATGAGAGGAGCTACTTGAATGGGGAAGTTATTAGAAGTAAATAAATAATAATGAGACCACATCCTTAATAATATAGAATAAATAGTTTCTATGGATATTATTTTCACTGTTCTAACTATGTCCATAAAGCTATTTATCGTAGGTATAGAAAATATGAGAACATTTCCTATAGAACTCAGAGAAAATTCAACACCCGCCAACCAGGTAGAGATGCTCTTTAAAATAGGTATTCTCATCTAAAAGAACAATATTATTATGATGAACCCATTTATGTGGAAAAGATATTGGATATTCCATATTTATCCTCCACTCAATCAAGCATCTCATGGAAGAAAAAAAAGAAAATTAAGAAATCCAAACTTATAGAAATATCTCTCAAACCTACAAAGAACAATAGCATCTGGATTCTTGAAAGTATATGTTCATCCCATATGATAGGAAATATAGATTTATTGAAGAATTTTAAGAAAATATTTTATGGAATAGTGAGGTTCGGAAATGATGGTGCTTTGAATATCAAAGGCAGTTGAAGTACGGAATTAGAAAATAATGAGCTTGGGAAAATTGAAGTTCTATATGTGGATGTTTTGTGTCATAATCTCATGAGTTTGATTCAACTCTATGAATGGGGATTAATAGTAACATTTAATCAAAAGGGGTTTACTATAAAAATAAATATGGGTAATTCACTCATGAAAGGATTTAGAACAGATGGTTATTTATACCAAATTGACAGTAAAGAGAACATTTGTTACATAACTATTAAAGAAGAAAAAAACTTTTAGCACTAGAGGTTAGGTCACATTAATCAAAAAATCATGGAAAATATATATAAGATAAATATATTCATTGATATTCCCAATCTAAATCATAAATGATAAAAGACATGTGATTCTTGCATGCTAGGAAATATGGTCAGAAGTTCACATCATCCAAAGAAAAAAGGGAATCAAGTCTGCTTGATCTCATCCACACAGACATGCGTTGTCCAATAAACTTGGCTAGAACATATGGAGAGAGGTGATTCGTTATTTTTATTAATGATTATATTAGAATTTATTATGTAATTATTATACATAAGAAATGAAAAAAATCAAACATGGATTTATATGGGAGAAACAAATACACTATGATTTATGGTAAGGAAGGAAGCCCTCTTTGATGTATTTTCATGTTTTTGGAAGTGAATGTTTCATCTAAAACAAAAAAAATGAAATCAAGGAAAGTATGGTGATGCTGCAAATGAGAGAATATTCCTTGGATATTCAATTAATAGTAAATCCTACAAATGTTTCTATAATCTTCTTGGAAGAATTTTGGAAAGAATTGATGTCAAGATCATTGAAGATAAAGCCTTAAATACCTAGAGGAGATCATATGTTGATATGATAAAAGATGAGTAATAAAGTGGATAAGGGATATATTCCAATGTAGAAATAGTAGAAGTATTGAAAAACATTCAGGTCTCAAACAATGATGATGATTCAGAAGAAGAATCATAATAGGAAACTGTGGATGAAAAAACATCATTGGAATCTCATAGGAGAAATAGAATAGTAGAAATTGATCAATCTAACATCATTGGGGATTGGACAACACCAACACAGAAAATAAGAACGAGAAATGAATCACATTATGAATTCCTATCAATTAATGAACCAACCTAATTTGAAGAAGTGTAAAAGGATTAATCATGGGTTAAGTCCATGAATTAAGAACTAGATTAGATTGACAAGAACCAAACACCGGATCTTGTTAAGAGACCTTAAATGAACAATGTGATTAGAACAAAGTGAATATTTAAAAACAAATTCAATGAGCATGGAAATGTGATCATAAATAATGTATTATTAGTGTGTAAAGGCTATGCACATATTAAAGGCATGGATGTTGAAGAAACATTTTATCTAGTAGCTAGACTGGAGTCTATTATTATTTTACTTTCCATGAAAATTTAGAAAGAGTAAAAGTTTATCAGATAGATGTAAAAACAAAATTCTTAAATGGATTTCTTGAAGATTAATTATACATTTAATAACCAATAATATTTCTGATTGTAAATTTTGAGACTAAGGTTTTAAAATTAAAGAAGGCTTGCTATGGTCTAAAGCAGGCACCACAAGCATGGAATTCACAACTCAATTCTTATTTGAATAATCTTGAATTTAAAAGAGGAGATTTTGACCATAATATCTATATGAATAATTCTTAGAAAGATAAATTTATGGTGATTTTTTATGTGGATGATATTATTTTTTGTAGAAGAAGGCAAAGATAAGTGGAAGAATTTACTAATCACGTGAAATTATAATTTGAAATGTCCCTGATTTTTGAACTATAAAACTTCTTAGGGCTACAGGTGATTTATAATAAAGATTTCACCTTCATTTATCAGAAAAAATAGGAAAGAGAGATGCTGAATAAATTCGACATGTGTGACTCTAAGCCAATGTCGACTCCGATAGCGGTTGGGAAAAAAACTTGGAAAACATGAGGATGGGAAATCTATGGACCCCACTCTTTATAGTAGAATCATTGGAAGCTTTTTATACTTGACTACAACACATCTATATATCGTATTTGAAACATTCATAGTGGACCAATTTCAAAGTAATCTCAAAGAAGAGCATTTGGTAGTTGTTAAAAGAATCATGATATGTATTCAAGGTACTTTCAATTTTGGCTTATACTTTGCTGAAGGAAAAGATAATGAATTATCATAATTTTATGAGGTTTAATAGGCTAGATATGTGGTGGATAGAAAATCCACAAGTGTTGGAGCATTATTCATTGGTAATAAATGTGTGGTCTAGTTGATCAAGAAATAAGAATCACTTCTCTTAGTACGCTTGAAGTTGAGTATATCTCTACTAAAAAGGATTGCACTCAGTTATTGTGGATGAAGCAACAACTGACTGATATTGGTGATGAGTTGGAATAGCTAATGGTGATTTACTATGACAATAAGTGTGTGATTGATCTTATGAAGAATATGATTCATCACTATCATACAAACCATAATGAGATCATATATCACTTCATCGATGAAAAAGTTGAACAAGGTGTGATTAAAATGGAGAATGTTGTAACTAAGGACCAAGTGGATAACATTATAATTATTCCATTGGAAGAATATGTGTTTTAGAAAAATCTCTTGAACCTTGGTGTTCATCCACCTCCCATTTCATGAGGAGGTTATGGTAGTTCCCCTTTCCCAATTTTTGTTAAATTTTTAATTTGTTTATGGGAAGTGATGTAGGTTTTTGGGGGAGATACGATCTAGGGGAGTATTTTTTGAGCTCTAAAAGTACAAATATAGGTTATTTGGGTTTATTTACAAAAGGGATAATAGATAAATTCCAGTTTTTGAAAGTTTTTTTGGTTTTAGAATTTTGACAAACCATGAAATGCTTCTGTGACATGATGAGTACTATATGTTATGAGGAAATAGTTTATATTTCTCAGAGATTAGCTTGGAAATCTTTAAGCATTACAAATCATGATAACCCAATTCATGTTTCCCCTCTTTTTTTCAACACCTACATTTTCTAACATAGAAATAGAGTATTGGATGATTTATTTCTGACCTTTAAATTTTTGATAGTGGATGGTGCTTTATTGAATTTATCTATAGATTTCCAACAAACCCAAAGGAGGATATTTTTTATACCAAGTCCTTTAAAATCTAGAAATGGAGTCTGTTTTGTTTTTGTTTTCAATCCATGATGGGTTGATTGGGGAGTTTTCAAGGAAAGTGGTCTTAGAGAAAAATTTGACTATAGTGTTAAAGGTTGCATCATTTCCTGATGTTTTCAAAATTTTTGGGATCAAAATCAAAAGGATGGAGAAGGTTTTGTTAAGGGTTTTTTTTTTGGAATTAACACTTCTCAAATATGGTAAAGGTTTAATTTTCATGATGACTAGGTTTCTTGAAGACTAGGTTTTGTGAAGACTAGGTTTCTAAAAATTTTGAGCTTCACAAAGGTATGGAGCTTCGTGAACGCGTGATGGAAAGATAGTGTTCTTCATGAATGCGATGAGTATCGTGAGTGTACGATGAGTTGACAGTGTTCTTCATGACTATGAGAAATATTCATAGATGGGTTGAATTTAACTGGATCTTCGTGAATGAAGGATATTAGAGAAGTTTTTTTGGAGGTTCAGGAAAAATTTATTGAAGGCATGGGATATTCATGAAAGGCCGAGCCTATAAATAGGTGTCTAACCCCACTTTATTTAACATGAAAATATTTGGGGAAAAGGGTGAATTGATCTAAATTTGTGAAGGCTAATATCATTATGAATTAAGTATTCATTATAACCTCATAATCACTAAAATACTATCTTATTTTTAACTAATACGTAGGTATCTCAAAAAAAGGAGTTTCATGATGACTGGTTATTCCATGATGACTTAGTTTTTCATAAATGCATTCGACTTTGCAAAGGTTGTGAGCTTCGCGAATAGTAGTTTTGAATATCTAGTTTATATAAACATTGCTTTAAAGTACATAAACTCTAGACTACAATTCAAGAAGAGTCTCGTGCTAGTCGGGTATAAAGACTTAAATTCCAATTTACTAAAGATACCTTTAAATTGTTAAACTAAGTAATAAGTCTCCCAAAGTAATGATCTAGGGGGATTCGATAGAAGTTTTATGAGGGAAGTAGTGTTTTATCCCTAAAATATTGTAAAGGTAGTGTTCCTAGAACAAATTGAATGTGTATGAATTTATATATTCCATAATTAGTGAATATTAGTTGAATTTGGTACAATCGAAACATTGTTAGTGTATGCTCCTTGGACTATCCCTTAGTGGTGAACCAAGTAAAATAGTTGTGTTGTACACCGGCCTAACAAGTTCCTACCAACATGGAGACAAGATCTATCACTTTAAAAGATAAATTTGACACCTTGATTCACATTTCCCCTCTTAGGGTGTTCTAGGGTCCTACACATTATTTATGTGGTCATTCTTGCAGGAGGATCAACGAACTAGATTTTGAAGCTATAGTCTGTTTTATTTCTATCAACAATAGTGGTAAAATACATGAAATCTTCATAATATTGAAGATAGATTATTTAGATGAGAAGATTGTTATAGAATCTAGAACACAAATATTAGAATATTACTTTATTTCTCTAACAGTTAGAGTGCCTTTCACATTGAAAAGAATCCATATTTTCATTCCATGACAAAGTTTTATATTTATTGATGCATAAATTATATTGAAATAAAGTATTGTTGAATAGTATTTTTTACTCTTATGTGTTGAATTTTAGTTTGCTTTTATATGAGGGTTCATTTACCCTTACATGATCTTTTATGTATGGTTGTTTGGATTAATATTACACAAGGCTATGTTTAACTTTATTCATAGGTGTTTCACTTACCCTTATGTATAGAGTTTCTTACCTTTATGTGAGGAATTTCACCCTTACACATACCATTTCATGTGGGTTTTTACTTACCCTGACATGTATGTTTTCCCGCTGTAATTTATTTTGGATCTCATATTTTTTCCCTTTCAGTAGTGGGTTAATTAGGGATAATTGATTATTATGATCCAATGGCCTCATTGTGTATTTAATTTGTTTGTTTACTTTCTCAAATTGAGGTGATTCATACCTCACCTCTACAGCCTATTTGACTATGTCACATTCCCCTGTCAACTAATCCGTGGTTTTTTACTTGAACAAATAAATTGATATGAGTTGTCTATATATCATTCATCACATGATTTTCTTATCTTTCATTCTCATTTCTTGTCCTAAAATCGTGATGGCTCTATGACTTTAGCATTATATTTGAATCCTTCATTTGGTCTAGTTATTTTGAGAGGGAGAAGAGGAAAACTCCATGGTTCTCCAATGAAATTTCAATATGAAGAAGAAAAACTAATGTTCTAACCTATTGGTTTCTTCTTGACACTTGTATTTTTGATCCCCTACAACAATATTTTTCTTCCAGTGGAGATTCAGTGGAGACACTACTATAGATTGTGCTTTTAATGGAGTTAAAAATTAGTTTTAACAGTGCTAAAAAAGTTTTGTTAATCTAAGTGTTGTTAAAGTCCCACCTTTATCAGTGTTTTTTTAGTGCTGATAAAGGCCCATTTTATCAGCACTTAAAAATCGATCATAGAGAGTACTTTTTTCAGTGCTTTTTTACGAACTGATAAGATTAGAAAAATATATATATATATATATATTTGGATTTCTCCACCCCCCCAACCCCTCATTAGCATTTTTCACCCACTCGCCCCACCCATAACCCGATCCCCCCCCCATCAGTGCTAGAAATGGCCCTTTGGTAGTGCTTTTCCAAAGCCCGAACTCCTATTCACCCCCACACATGCCTAGATTCGATACTTGGACCTCTCTTTTGAAACTAGAATACCTTTACCACTGCACCGAGATGTTTAATTATATATTTTACGATATATATATATATATTTATTTATTTATTTATTTATTTATTTACATGAATATTGTTTATTCATATATTAATATAATTATTTTTAAATACATTTATAAAATATTTGTGTGTTTTTGTGATATATTTATACTTATATTTATTTAAATATATTATATATTAATATTAATTTACATATATTAGAATATAAATATAATTTTTTTTATTAATACACACACATATGTACATAAAAACATTATATATATATATAGGTATATATATGTATTCATATACTTTTATAATGTAAAAAATGGTTAGATATTATTTTAAATAGATTTGTAGAATATTTATATATATTTTATATTTATATATAAATTTTATACATTACATATATATTTATATGTATATATATTAACATATATATATATACCTATTCACATATAGTTGTATATTTTCATATAAATTTTTTATAATGTGTTTATAAATATTTATTGTAAAATATGTTTATATACTATATTTAATGATAATTATAATGATTTATTTATAAAAATACATTTATGTATGATATATATACACAATACTAATACACACACACATAAACACATATTTACACACATAAGTATACATTTATATTTCTCACATACACGTATGAATATTTTTATATATGTTTATTTATTTAAATATATCATAATATACATATAAATATATATTTTTTATTAACACACACATGTTTATATATTAACATTACTTGTATAGGTATATATATACATATTAATGCATTTTTATAAGGTAAATAAATGGATAATTTTTTATTTGAAATAAAATGAATAATAAATACTTATTTCCATTTGGTTTATATATTTAAAAATAGTTTTTTATATAAATTATCTAAATATGTATTTATAGAATTGATTTATTATAATTAAATATAATAAAATATGCATATATTTAATTATAAATAAAACTAAAATATGAGAAATTATAAAATTTCAAAACCATAATATCTATATAAATGTAATCTATTAGAATAAGTTCAGTCTCTATGAAAAAGGATATGAATACTGTCTTAAATGAAGTTGAAATACCATCGAATATTAAAAAATTAGGGTGTCCAAACTGAAAAAATCCTTTTTGGAGGCCTTTTGGGCCTTTTGACCTAGAAAAAATAGTGATCAAGGTACCCCCACTCGACACATCATAGATATCTTTGTAGGCTTTGATTTGATATATATTAGATCTCAAACAGAAATTTGGATCAAAAGTTTTTGTCGTTTAAAATTTAAGTTGTTTTTTCAACTTATCTTAGATCATTCATTAGTTTATTGAAATTTCATGTCTTCCAATTGTTATTAAATGAATATTTCTCGATAATTATTAAAAAATTATTAATTAATATTATTTTTAATTATTTTATAATACTTTTTTCACTAAATATCTTATATATTAACTGTAAATGTATATTTAGTATTATATGAATCATATTTAATAAAATATATAATATTTATATATTTTTTTAATGATCTATAATTGTTTTATGAAACATACCTTTTATCAGCGCTAAAAACAATGATAAAGGGTTTACTTTAACAACACAAAAAATAAAAGCACTGATAAATAGGGACCTTTATAAATGTTGATAAAGGCCCCCATTTATCAGCACTTTTTTGATAACGTTGTTAAAGGATGGATCTATGAATGCATTTTTATCGCTTTTAAGGGGTGTCTTTATGAGTTCTAGAAAAAATAATTGATAAAGGCCCCCCTTTATCACCACTTGTTTGATAGCGATGTTAAATATGGATTTATCATCACTTTTTTAGCATAGTTAAAGGGGGTATTTATCGATGCTAGAAAAAGTCAATGATAAAGGCCCCCTTTATCAGTGCCATAAAAATACTGATAAATTCCCCCTTTATTAGTCCTAGTAAAAAATTCTGATAAAAGGGTAGTCTTTATCACCGCTAAAAAAATCACTGATAAAGGGGGTCTTTTCTCAACACTTTTTTTAGCATTGATAAAAGGTTCCCTTTATCAGTGCTTTTAGCTATCATTGATAAAGGCTAGCACTGAATAAACCCAAATATGTATTTGAGAGACTAAAACAAGTTATTATAACAAGACAACCATTGTATGAATTTTGAAGTCTATTGTATCATCTTTCTAATTATAACCAGATTCCAACTTAGAGATCTAACTCTGTGAGTGATTTCAATTCTTTTTATAATGTTTGTGGTTGTATCCCTTATACTAGGTACATGCATTAACCCATCTAAGAGAGAATAGTTATTACTCTCTATGATAGAGTTGATCATTGCCACCAGGTTTAGCATGCTTAACCGCCTAAAATATTTTTTCTGTTATGATTTCATGTTTTGAGTCTTGTACTTTCCTGCTTGTTTTATTTAGTAATAAAGTCTTCATGGGGTTGTGTTATCACCATGCATGTAGGATAAATGTGATTTGATTCATAATATATTTTTGTGTTCTTTTCTTATTTTCATTTATGTTTCCAAAAAAACATTCATCGGTTAATCTAAATCATGTTTTCATAATAAAATAATTTGTATGATCACTTAGTAAACCATGACAATGCATCAGTGGATCTTTTCCAATTTTTTTAAGATAACCACATCAATGTTTCCCTCAAAAATTGGTACCATATCTTTCTAAAACATTTAATGTGGAGTCTATAAAGTATGAGCAAGAGAAATTTGATAATCAAGTGATTTTAATATGTAGAGAATAAAGATGAATACTCTCTTAGACCATAATGAATTTCTTGATGCTCTTAATGCTTCTAAAAATAATGTTTCCACCCTATCCCCCAATGGATATACCAATTTTTTTTATATTTACGTCTCTGATTATGTAGTTAGGAAAGATGGTATTCTTATTTTTTCTTTAAGAGGTAAAGTACTTAGCTAAGTAGAATTTGAGTATATTACTTCTGGTAGTTGGTATATGTGACTAAATATTTATTCAAAAGATTGTACAAAAAATGATACTGCATACCTTCAATATTCATCCTAGAACTATAGTTAGGACCAATCTTTATGATTTTAATAAAATCTTAGTAGATATTTTAAACATGGATGTTGAAAGAGGGGATGAGGACCAGGTTAAAAAAATTTCAACATCATTGGATGTGTCTTTTAACTATATTAAATACTTTATTATGTATGATAAGTATACTGTAACTCGTTGGGAGTTTAAGTACTATTTGTTTTAAAAAGTACATTAAAATAAATGCCTTATTAAAAATGAGGTTTAGGGATTGAACAAAAGAGGTAATAGTAAGCATTGGGATAAATAGTAAGAGAGGAGTCAGTCAAGGAATCATAGATCTATATTCATGAATAAATAATCCATGAATAGGGTTTTTAAATGTTTCCATTATAAACAACCTAGTAATATGAAAATAAACTATAATAACAAGAAAAAATATTATAATGAATATTATAATGATCATTTATAGAATTAAAGGAGACTGAATCGGATGATTTCTATATAGAAAATAATAAAATTTATCGCATTGTGGGCATAGGTTTTGTGTCTATAGAACTTCATGATGGAATATTTAAGACTCTGGAAAAGTTTAGGTGGGTACCCAAACAAAAAATAAAACTCATTTACTTATAAATTCTAGATCAAAGGGGTTATACTTTCATGTCTAGTTCTCTTAGTATGAGAATCACTCATGGATCCCATACTATGATGAAGGAGAACCTCCTAAATGGCTTCTGTGTGTTAGAATATAGAACACGCATGAAACAAATTAATTTTTCTTATATACCATCATTAAAAAATACAACCCTTTGGAAGAGGATACTCAATCACATTAGTGATAAGGGTATTCATGAAATTAGAAAGAAATAAATTTTGACTGATGTGAACCCTAGAAACCTTCATTACTATGGGAATTATGTGTACAGTATGTGTAATGACCTGAACATTTGAAAAATATTTTGTTTCCTAAAAATTTATGTCTTACTATGTCATAATAAATAAATAATATATTATTATAAATTAAATGTAACCATTGGGTTTTGACCGTTATATGAACATTGGTCAATATGACTGTTGGAAACAATAATAATTTTTAATGTTATAATTTTTGTTTAAAATATAAATAATAATGGATAATTAATGCAGAAAGAAGAGTAGATGGCCTCATCTAGTAGACTCGGGTCGTATGAATCTCATCTATCGAAGCTTGGGAAGGAGGTAGCATCACTGGTCTTTTCTCTATACCAATCCCAATATGAGCTCTAATATGCTAATCTTGAACATAATCACCTTTAGGATAAGTTCAAGCTGATTGAAATCACCACCTAGGAAATATTTTCTGATCCACCCCAATATTCAATCACTATTGCAGACCTTACTCTTAGGTCCTATACAGATGTTATAAGGGGATATCTAATGAGTTATTAGTTATTGTGTATAATACTTTTGTATAAATAAAATTATTATTTCTTATTATGATAAAAATTTTGAATTTAAAATGTCAAAATAAATATAGGATGAATTTTTAGAAGTTTCATATTATTGATGAATATTGAAAAATAAAAGAGTATTTTAAAATATTTTTTATACTTTAAATAAATAATAATGTGAAACTATTTTCAAAATATTTACATATACAGTTTTGATTAGTAAAAAATTTAGAGTCTAATAAGATCAACTTAGTTTTTGGTGAGTAGTAAATTATGAATAGTAATATTACCCTTATTAATAGTAATGTGACCAATAGAATAGTAACCTCACTTAAAAAGGTATAAATATAATTTAGGCATCTTGATTGATAATGTGATATAATAGCATAATAAAATAACTGTTTCAGAAATTATTAGCTAAGTATTAGTATATTTTCAAGTAAATAGTCATTTTACTTAAAAATTAAATATCTCATTATTAGAAAATTAATTTCATAAAATGGAGTTAATTTTTGAATTCAGAACATCAATATTAGGTTAGGGTTAATTTATGAGTTTTTTATAAAATGTTTTATTTTTTGATGAATAGTAAAAAATATAGTTTTTGAGTTTTCGGTGTGTTTTATGAAATAATAATGATGTAATATGTAATTTAAAAGGATGGTCAACTAATTTGGATTAAAATATTATATTATGTGTCCCAAGTGGACAAAACCATGGGCAAATAACATGGGCAAGCCCATGGTTCTGCAAATACCACTAATGAGGTGTCCCTTGGAAATTAATAAAATATTCCCTCACTTTTGACATAAATACCAACCAATTACTTCATTAATTTCATTCAAAAATCCTCCTAAATTAAGATCTGGTCTTTTTACCTCCCAAGGATTCCTACCAAGGTTCCATCAAGCCCTTAAGGTTCCGATCCTAGAGTTTTAGAAGTTACTCCTCTAGGTAAGGGAACCTTTCACCCTCTTCTTTTAGTCAAGAATTATTTTATGTTATGTATTTTAATTTCCATTTTATTATTTTAAGGTATGTGCTTATATATCCTTATCACTGTCCATTTTATTTTCAAATGATGAGAGACCCTTTTCACTCTCATCAAATCATTTTCTGAAGTTTTAAGTGACATTGTTAGCCTGCCGAATTTTCGTAAGGGAATTCTCAATATCTCTTTTTCCATTCAAGTCCTTTTCTATATGGTATATATTTCAAGTTTCCATACCATGTTCTTATTTCAATTTTATTTTATCCGTCTAATATATTATTATTATATTTTGAATAGTTTACCCTTTTCCCCTCTCTTTTTAATGTTTTCTAAAACCATATTGCATAGTCGTTATGCTGCAGAATTTTCGTCTCAAAATATCTCTCTTTTTCTCAAGAAATTCTCTTATTTTATTTATGTAAATACCCTAACCTATTTAATTTATAGTTATATTCATTAATACATAAAAATTAATTATTTTATTTTATAGTTTGCGTACATAAATCTCTCATTCCCTTTTTGTGGGTTATAAATGACATAACGATCATGTTTTTATGCATTTTTTAAAACACCATGATTTTGATATGAAACCCATTTCTTTTATTATCTATGAGTTATTTATGAAATTTTTGATTATTATCTATGTGTATCACATGAAAATAAATACATATTAATGTTTTTCCCTGATAGGGCTTCAATGCATTGGGTAAAGAAATTAATCTCTAGATATGACAAATCTTATAATACCTTGGTGAATAACCTTGGTAATTTTTATGACACCTTGGGGATGCAACTTGGTGATATTCTTATGAATGTATAAATTAAATGTTGTAGCCAAAATTTCAAGTTATTTTTTAAATTATTTTTATTATGATATGCCTCTTTATCATGACTTTATGATATTCCCCATGTTCTTATTGATATCACTCAAGTTCACATGTAAAATTTTTCACTTGTTTTCCTTACTGGGCCTTCTTCTCACTCTTTCCTTTGATGTATGTCACCGGGTTATGAGATGAAATAAATTTATATAGGATAAACCTATAATAAACATTTCAAGTTTAATATAATAATGTTTTAAGTTTTCATGTATTATGTACTTTTTTTCCAAGACACTAGACTTTAAAGATCCTCTCTTTGTAAAATGAAAAGTTATGTAATAAAAAGGCAGGATGCCATAGTTGGTATCAAAGGATGGTTTATTTATTTATGGGAATTAGGATATGAAAGACTCAATAATATCCCTATATAAAAGTTTAAATATAAGAAACATTCCTGGTATTTTGGTGAAATATCAAGTAAGTGGTTTCTGAACAAATTAATCCATGTCTAGATACTAACAAGTGGATGTGGCTCTAGAACAGATGTATCTTGGGGTAAAACCTGAAAACACTACTTTGTGATAGACTGGAATGGGAATTGGTGCATGAAAACAGGCCTTTCTTCACTTCTTTTTTGACATTCTCATGGGATATTTTTGGTTAATCACAAGCTTTTTATGAATCATTATGAAGGATTTATAGAGAAATGTAATTGTTATTAAAGAATAATATGTTAAAGCATGAAGTTTTAAGACTTAAAAATCATTTAAAGTTAAAAGATTCATAAATGGAATAATTTTCTCACTATAGTTTTATTCTTTTAGAAAATGGAGGTCAATAGGAGGAACCATTCAAATGGTGACTGCAATTGTCCATGTGCTGACGACCCTCTGATGATAGCTGGAATGGAAACTTTCATGAGAATGATGAAATAACTGACTCAAGTTATGGGAAATAACTTGAATCAAGCTAAGAGACCGATTTCACCATGAAGGGAACAAATTTTTATTGAGTCCTTTATGCATCAACAACCACCAAAATTCAGTGGATCTATTGAACCATTGATTTCTAAATAGTAGATCAGTTCTATCGAAAAGATCTTTTCTGTGCTCCACTATTCAAAACAAGAGAAGGTCACCCTAGTTATTTAATTCTTAGAGGTAGAATATGGTCATTAGTGGAAACTGATGAAATACATGAGGCCAAGAGTGGAGGTTGAATCTATGGAGTTGTAAGAGTTCAAAGTTATATTCTTCAATCAATATGTCCATCATTCTATGAGAACAAAAATGGATAAGGAGTTTATCGAACTGAAGAAAAAGGAGAATGAATATGTTAGAAGCCACAAGATGAACTTCACAAGACTTTCCCATTACACCTCAAGATTTTTCATGGATCCTAATGGTAAGGTTGATAGATTCTTTAGTGGACTAAGACCTCATATGTGGAATAATCTATCCAACCGAGACTATGATAACTATGAGGAGATTGTGCGGAGTGCTATGAAAGTTGAAATAGAGTTCGGTGAGACGTAGTGGTCTCATAAATCCAATGATAAGAAGAGATCAATGGAGTGAAGATTAGGGATGATCTTTGACCAGGGAAGAGGAGTCAAGCAAGTGACATGTCTCACATGTAATAAATGTCGGAACAAGCATTCGAGGAACTACCCGCTTGGGAGTAGGAAGTGGTATAAGTGTGGAATAGATGGACATATCATGTGGAATTGTTGTAGTGAGGTGAAGCCTAAACTTCCCAACACAAACAAAAAAGGGAAGATGCTGAAGTCCCTACCTGAAGTACAATTCTATAAGTTTGTACAGCTTGGCCACTTTTCCAATCACTATACGAATCAAAGGGCAGCGGAGAGGAATCACCATCAGCCTTAGTAAAGGCCAAGGGAGAAAGGTCTTGATTTTACTATCATGAAAAGTAATGTTGAATCACTAAATTATATGGTAGAAGGTACTTTAGTTTTTCTCTCAAATCTAGAAAATACTTTGTTTGATTTTGGCTCAACACATTCCTTTATTTCCTCCAAGTTTTCAAAAAATTTAGAATAAACCCCAGAATTACTAAAAGTAGAGTTCACAGTCAAGACTCCTGGAGGGATTGTAAGAACCCAGTTTTTTCTGCGAAAGACTTTGGAATATTCTTGATATTATTCTAGAGCAGCGCCCTCAGACGGCGTGCGATTTCGAGCCCCTGAGTGGTCGGAATTAAATTTTCAGTGTGTTCACACTAGAAACGCTAAATAAATGGAATAACTCCTAAACGGTGATCCGGATCAGAGATATGAGTGCACGAATGGGTCCGGAATGGGTTTTTTACCCTAGGAACGACATAAAGCATGTCAGCATTGGATGTTTGGACCCCTCGCTCGCTTTCGGAACGTGAAACAGATAAATTAATTATTTAATTTATTCGTTTAATGGTTAAACTCAGTATCTCCTAAACGGTAGCTCAGACAGGAAAACTGAGGGGACCATTGAGTCTAGAACGTTTCGTTTACCCAAGGAGGGATGTAAGTTTCGCGGGTGCGGCCCGTCTGTGGAAATGGCCCCAGGGGCGTTTTCGTAATTTGGCGGCTTTGGGCGTTCAGTTTTATAACTTTTGAACAGGGTGTCGGATTAAAATTCTAAGACCGCCGTTGCGTTTAGAGCGTGGTTTTTATCCTAGGGGTGGCTTAATCTCGACCTCGTCGGGAGTTTGGGTTCGGGCCGACGGGCGGGTGGTTAAGTGTTTTCTATTTAAACACTTAACTCACCCCGCTCCCTCTTCTTCTTCCTCACCTGGACAGTAGCAGGCGGCAGCCCTCCCTCTCCCCATCCACTCTAGCGAGGCAGCTTCGGCGAGGTGCGGAAACTCCGGTGGTCCGTCCGTGAAGCGTCGGGAGAAGCCCAACAAAGTAGGATCGTTGCGGTTTCAATTTTTATTCCTGCACCTACTTTGAGTTCGATTATATGCATAAATTTGTTGTTTGATCCTCGAAAAAATCCCATAATCTTGTAGTATAATTTATGAGCTTTCCAACACATCTTTAGGTTTCGAATTTGGAGTTATGAGGCCTCCTCAATCGCCCGCCGAATTTTGAGGGTTTTCGGTTTCCGGCGGGTTCGAGCGGCGGCGCGGCGACCCTAAGAGGCGGGGGGGGCTCGCGGATGACGGTGCGGCTAAGGCGCAGGGTGGAGGGGAGTTAGGCTTCGGCGGCTGGCGTGGCGGACTTCGGCGGGGCGGTCGGCCGGGGGCTCCAGGTGCGGCGGCGCGGGCTCCAGGCGCGGCGGCGGGCGCTCCCCTCAGCGGAGCTGGCCGGGCGCAACAACCTCGGGGTCGCGGTGTGCGACCCCCGCGCGGGGACAAGACTTGCGAGACGCGGGTCTTCGCGCAAGCAGGACGACCGACCCCACGAGGGTCGGTCGGCGGTGGTCCGCAGCTCAGCGTCGGGCCGGCCGGCGTGGGCCGGGCGAGGCCGGTCCAGCCCAGGGGGATCTGTCCCGCCCCCCTCTTCGGACGCCCGTAATTTTCATTACGGGTGTCCGATTTGCATGTCGTCTGCGGCAGTGGAACCGTATCGACGAGAAATACTTTTTGAGATGGTTTTGGGAATTTTTAATTCCCTAAACGAGGGTCCTCGGAGTTGCGACGCGTCTTTAAGTGAATTGATGTTTTTCCGAGGAATCTTGTTTTGGATGGCGCGGACGCGTCCGATGTCTGATTTGAGCGCCGTCAGCGGCGTTGGGACCCTGGTGCCAAGGCGGAGTTTTCCAGTGTGGTTTTTGGTGTTGAAATCGGATTTGAGGCGTGGGCCCCACGACCTGTCTTTTGAGCTGCGAGCAACGTTTAGAGACTTTCTCATCGGGCGTCCGTTCGGGGCGTGCGAGCAATCGATTCTGGATGTTTTTCTGAGGGGATTGCAATGGTGCAATCTACCCACTCTAATTCGGCACGATGGTGCGAGCCCCATGAGAGTCATTTGGGCGTTGACAGTGATTTTCCATCTCTATCACCAAGAGGCCGTTTTGGACAAGTGAATAGTTCATCTTGTGTACTTTTTCGAGAGGATCGTAATGGTGTGATCCGTTGGCAGTGCTTCGGGACTGGGGTGCGGGTTCCGCGTGGTACCGCTCGTGCGCGGTAAGCCGAAACATATCTTTTTCTCTGGATATCTGTTCCACTCAAGTGAGTAGTGCTTTTGACGTGTTTTTTTGAGAGCATTGTGATGGTTCAGTTCGCCCGACCTTTTTCGGGGACGTGGTGTGGGTCCCACCCGACCTGGCTACGGTGAATAGTACCTTTTTTCACTGGGTGTCCATTTTGGGAGATTGAGCAGTCAATCCCGTGTGTTTTTCCGAGGGGATCGCAGTGGTGTGCTCTGTTTGTTCAGTTTTGGGATTTTGGGGTGGGCCCCACACAGGTCGGTTATGGTGAATAGTACCTTTTTCACCGGTTGACCATTTCGGGCGAGTAAGTAGTCTATCTTGCGTGTTTTTTTGCGGGGATTACAACGGTGTAATCTGTTCAGGAAAGCAGAGCCTCATACGCGATCATATTAAATGTGGAAATATGAAAGGTTCCCTGGTGGCGGTTCTTCTACCGTGTTTGTAGCGGACCTTTGGCGTGTGATCGCGTGCACTCTTGGGAGAGTGAGGTTGGTGTTTAAAGAGATTTGGTTGGTTGTGCCTCAGCCGTTGAGGTGGCAGGTTGGAGTTGTTACGTTACGCCTTCACGTTGACGTTGGGTGTCATGTGCACGTTAGCCTTTGGGCTGGAAACGTGGTATACTCTGGGAGTATACAGGAACGTTTAGAGGTACATGTGGTTGTTTGTACCCGAGAACGTTTGTGTGCTTGGTTGAGGTTGACTTGGGGCCACACGTTGTGTGGGCCCCATGAGCGTGTCGTGTTCTGCTTTGCGTACTTTTGACCTCTCATGACGTAGAGGGTCCCTCTGTTCTCGATGGTTTAGACTAGCAGGGTTGAGTGGTTTCCCCTGGCTTTGTTATGGAGTTGGGTGGTCGCGCGATACCCACTCCGAGTTCTGTTGGCCTATGATTGTACCATCCGGTGGAGATGGCCAGAGCAGTTCTGGGATTACCCTCCAGCGGGGCTGGGCAGTGGGTTTCTCATCGACTTCTTCGATTTTACCCTCCAGTAGAGACTGGGCAGTGGGTTGCTCACTAACTTCTAGGGTTTACCCTCCTGCAGAGACTAGGCAGTGGGCCACCCGAAGACCTCTTAGGGTCTACCCTTCAGCAAGGCTGGGCAGTGGGTCGCCCGTCGTCTAGTTCCAGGTCTACCCTCCAGCAAGGCTGGGCAGTGGGTTGCCTGTCGACTTATTCCATGTCTACCCTCCAGCGAGGCTGGGCAGTGGGTCGCCTGATGATGTATTAGGGTTTACCCTCCAATAGGGTTGGACAGTGGGTCACCCGATATCTGGTTAGGGTTTACCCTCCAGCAGGGCTGGGCAGTGGGTCACCCAATATTATATTATGAATTACCCTCCAGCAGGTCTGGGTAGTGGGACACCCGTTGACATTCCAGACTCAGTCCTTTCTACCACGCTAGTCTATAGCTATTCCTTCGTGACTACCGGAGCGGGACCCTTGGTTGTACGGGTCAGTGATGGAACAAACTTGACTTTGAGGTGTTCTCTCGACCGGGTGACAGAGTCGAGTTGTGGTTTGACTTTCCCCAGAACTCTCAAGTACGAGGGGAACTTTCCCCACCGAGATGTGTCCTTGTGACACGACCTAAAACCATGCGGGTGAGTCAGTGCCGCCCAAAGTGGATAGTGTCGAGGTGCGGTGATTTGATCCCCTTGACTTGTAGTTCGGGGCAGACGTACGAGATGCTGGGCATCGATGGTGTTTATTTCTGGGAATGTTGGCTACTCATTTCTTGGCCTGAGCTATGAGATGGATATCCCCTTACGGTCTTGTTCGGGATTCTTGTTGAGCATATGTATATGTATATACCTTTTCCCGATACCCACTTCTTGGTCTTGGTTACTCTCTCTCTAGGAGAGGCGAAGATGCGCGGGGTATGCCACATGCTTTCCGTGTCTAGATTCTCATGGTTGGAAGAGTCTCCTCTCCTGCTATAGGTAGCGAAGACTCGACGATAAGTTCATCTTCTCACCGTTTCCATCTTCTTATGTTTGGACGAGTCTACTTCCTACCTCTTGTGGGGTTGAGTTGTACTCTTTACTTCACTTTCGGTTGTACTTTACTTATCCCTGTTCGATCTACTGCTCACCCTTCGGTACCTCCTTTGTTGCTCCATCGAGCCTTCGGGGTATCCTACTGAGTATTTTTATACTCAACCCTGCTTGGGCTTTGCCCGCACTTGGTGTGCCCTTGCAGATGATGGACTAGTGGAGTGTGACTTCCGAGCATCTTAGGATCTTGGGAGCTTGGACCGCGTGCGGTGGTCGGAGTCGGGTTCCAGGTGGGGGACCCTTCCGGCTATTTACTTTTTGTTCACCTGTTGTCGGGTTGTGGCACTTTTCTGGTTGGGTGTGTGTTTTTTCCTTTTCTTTTCAGTTTACCTTCAGCTTTTACTATGTACTATAGAGGTCAATGAACATTGGTGGTTTATTTATAGCAGTTTCCCCTTTACTTTACTCATCTTTTCTTTTTTACTCTGCACTTCTGCATTGAGTGGGATGCGTGTGTGTGTACAGGTACTTAGGAAAAGGCCTTCCCGAGTTGTTGTGCCTTCGGTGCTGGTCGCCAGCCCCTGGCCTCTGGAGGCGGTCTTGGGGTATTTGCGTCTCAAGCCCGGGTAGGGTCGGGTCGTGACAAAGTGGTATCAGAGGTGGTTCGTTCCTTGGGACATTGTGCGGACGTCCCTAAAAAGGAATTGGTTGGAATTTAGGGCAACGATGTTAACGTGTCTCGAGAGCGGCTCTCAGACCAGAGAGTCCAGTGATGGTGCAGCGGCCGACTTATCCATTCACCAGGACCTTGATAACCCGCTTGTCGACTTGGCATGTTGAGACACTTGTTGTAGGGAAAATTGGTTTGTGCATCACATAGGATTGAGTCTTTGACTGTCCTTCTTGAGTCATCTCCCCATTGTTATTACTGTTGTGATATACATATATGCTCATCTAACTGCGGCACTCCTTGATAATATTCAGGATGTCTCCGCAAAGACACCCAGCCAGGATACCATCTTTGGTGCATGACGACGACCCTGTGAGCTATGAGGCCTCATTCCAGGACCCATCATGTGAGCCCCTTTCTCCGGGTGGGCTGGTAGCAGCACCCCCACCTGTTGAGCAGCAGATAACTTCAGCAGAGCAAACTGAGTTTGAGCGTAGGTTGAGCGCGCTCCGCGAGTTCCAGCAGCCAAGACTGCTGAGGTTTAGTGGTGAGCCAGACCCTCAGGCAGCAGAGGTTTGGTTTCAGACAGTGGTTCGCCTTTTCAGGCTTGTTCAGACGTCGTCAGATCAGAGAGTTGCTTTGGCAGCCAACCTTTTTCACGAAGCAGATTGGCGTTGGTGGAGTATGATGACTCGGTTTCTTTAAGAGTCGTCGATTTTGTGGGGCGACTTTCTGTTGTTGTTTCGTGAGGATTTTTTCCCATCCTGCTTATTCTCCATTCGGATTCAGGAACTCCTGCAGTTTCAGCAGGGAGGGATGACTGTGGCCGAGTACGCGGCTAGTTTTGCAGACCGTGCACCCTTTTACCCGGACTTGGTCCATGACGGCAACTCCCGAGCGTGAAAGTTTAAGCAGGGTCTCCGCTGAGAGATTCGTGATGTCATAGTACCCTTGGTCATTTACACATATGCTGGAGTGTTAGAGCAGGCGCTGGTGACAGAGATCTCCCTGTCACGTTCTAGAGTTAGTGGTGGCAGCAGGCATGTTGGAGCCGAGACGTCTGCCACAGCTAGCGAGCGTCGATAACCATAACCTCAACGCAGGTGGCTTTCGGACGAATGGACCCAGGGGCGTGGTCGTACACCACAGTGGCACCGGAGGGCACCAGTGGAGCCCGGAGAGAGTCGGCGTTATGCTTGTGATGGGAGAGGTCACCTGGCACGGGACTGCCCGACCAGGCATGCAGAGAGCTTCGGGCAGGAAGCAGGTGCACCACCACGACGAAGGCAGCGCCATGATCATAGTAGTACCCAGAGAGGTGGTGCTAGTAGAGGAGCGGGAGGATCTGGTAGTGGGGGTCGACTTTACAAGATCTTCCCATCACCACTAGGCGATCCACGTCAGGCTCTGGGAGCAGACAGTTGGGACCATGGACAGCCATGATCCTTGAATGTCTACGATCCTGCAGAGCATGAGGTGATAAGAGGTACGCTCTATAGCTCTTCTACTTCATGCAGTATAATTTTTAGACTCTGTGTGTGGAATGATTTCCTCCCTTATCCTTGATTGAGGTGTTACCAGGGTGACGCGGGGCGTCGGTGTGGCCCTATGTCAGAAAGGTAGAAGGTGTGGAACCTTTATCTTTAGTTGATGGTAGCGACTCCTTCGCCTTTCGAGCGTGTAAGAGAGTCTTGGTTGCGATACATCGACTATGAAACCTTGTGTGACCAGATATCCTTGGGTGTTTCACCATATGGATATTCTGAAGGAGGGAATCACCAGGCCTTATTCTAGGTGCGGGAGGTGATTCCAATGGCGGCATGTGACACAGAGGTTCGATCGGGGATGTGGGATACCCCCGAGATCCTTCAGGCCGTTTAAGACCGTGCAAAGGGATGGAGAGGTTCCCTACCTCCTTGCTCTAACCCCAAGGTAGAAAGTGGGTGCACGACGTATCCCGCGTGGCTTACCTGAGGAGATGCGTGCATGCCCCTGTGCACGTTATTGGCAAGGGCCAACCGTGTGTGAACAGATCAAATCCTTTGGTCTATATGCGGTGGCGCAGAACTGTGCAAGAGTTCTTCTGGGTACGGGAGATCCAGGTGCGGGCTTAGTACCATGAGTTGTTCCCTAGTTTTTCTTTTTGGGGAAGAAAATCTTGAAGTATGTAATGATGTAAGAACCTATTTTTTGCTGAAAAATACTTTTGGAATATTCTTGATATTATTCCAGAGTAGCGCCCTCAGACGGCGGGTGATTCCGAGCCCCAGAGTGGCCGGAATTAAATTTTCAGTGTGTTCACACTGAAAACGCCAAATAAATGGGATAACTCCTAAACGGTGATCCGGATCAGAGATCTAAGTGCACAGATGGGTCCGGAATGGGGTGTTTACCTTAGGAACAACATAAAGTATGTCGGCGTGGGATGTTTGGACCCCTCGCTCGCTTTCGGAACGTGAAACAGATAAATTAATTATTTAATTTTTCTGTTTAATGGTTAAAATCAGTATCTCCTAAATGGTAGCTCAGATGGGAAAACCAAGGGAACCGTTGAGTCCAGAATGTGTTGTTTACCCTAGGAGGGATGTAAGTTTCACGGGCGCGGCCCATCTGTGAAAATGGCCCCAGGGGCGTTTTCGTAATTTGGAAACTTTGGGCGTTCAGTTTTATAACTTTTGAATGGGGCCTCAGATTAAAATTATGAGACTGTATTTGCATTCATAGCGTGGTTTTTAGCCTATGGGAGGCTTAATCTCGACCCCGTCGGGAGTTCGGGTTCGGGCCGATGGGCGTGTGGTTAAGTGTTTTCTATTTAAACACTTAACTCACCCCCTCCCTCTTCTTCTTCCTCACCAAGACAGCAGTAGGCGTCATCCCTCCCTATCCTCCTCCACTCTGGTGAGGCATCTCCAGTGAGGTGCGACAACTCCGGCGGTCCGTCCGTGAAGCGTCGGGCGAAGCCCAACAAAGTAGGATCGTTGCAGTTTCAATTTTTATTCCCACACCTACTTTGAGTTCGATTATATGCATCAATTTGTTGTTTGATCCTCTAAAAAAGCCCATAATATTGTAGTACAATTTATGAGCTTTCCAACGCATCTTTCAGTTTTGAATTTGGAGTTCCGAGGCCTCCGCAATCGCCCACCTAAGTTTTCGGGTTGTCGGCTTCCGGCGGGCTTGAGCGGTGGCGCAGCGGCACGGGGAGGTGGCGGCGGGGCCAGCGGACGGCGGCGCGGCTAAGGCGCAAGGCGGCGGGGTGTTCGGCTTCGGCGGCTGGCATGGCAGCCTTCGGCGGGGCGGTCGGCCGGGGGCTCCAGGCGCGGCGGCGAGGGCTCCAGGCGCGGCGGCGGGCGCTCCCCTCAATGGAGCTGGCCGGGCGCGACGACCCCAGGGTCGCGGTGTGCGACCCCCGCGCGGGGACAAGACCCGCGAGACACGGGTCTTCACGCAGACGAGAAGACCGACCCCACGAGGTTCGGTTGGCGGTGGTCCGTGGCTCAGCGCCGGGCGGGCCGGCACGAGCCGGCCCAGGCCGGGCGGACCGGCCGGCCTCGGTCGGTCCAGCCCAGGGGGATCCGTCCCCCCCCCCTCTTCGGACGCCCGTAATTTTCATTACGGGTGTCCGATTTGCATGCCCTCTGTGGCATTAGAACCGTATCGAAGAGACAGAATTTTTGGGATGGTTTTGGGAATTTTTAATTCCCGAAACGAGGGGTCTCGCAGGCGCGACGCGTCTTTAAGTGAATTGACGTTTTTCCGAGGAATCTTGTTTTGGACGGCGCGGACGCGTCCGATGTCCGATTTGAGCGATGTCAGCGGCATTGGGACCCTGGTGCCAAGGCGGAGTTTTCTAGTGTGGTTTCGGGCGTTGAAACCGAATTTGAGGCGTGGTCCCCATGACCTGTCTTCTAAGCTGCGAGTAGCGTTTAGTGACTTTCTCATCGGGCGTCCGTTTGGGGCATGCGAGCAGTAGATTCTGGATGTTTTTCCAAGGAGATTGCAATGGTGCAATCTGCCCACTCTAATTCGGCACGATAGTATGGGCCCCACGAGGGTCGTTTGGGCGTTGACGGTGATTTTCCATCTCTATCACCGAGAGGCCGTTTTGGACAAGTGAATAGTCCATCTTGTGTACTTTTTTGAGAGGATCGCAACGGTGTGATCCGTTGGCAGCGCTTCGGGACCGGGGTGCGGGTTCCGCGTGGTACCGCTTGTGCGCGATAAGCCGGAACTTATCTTTTTCTCTGGATATCTATTCCACTAAAGTGAGTAGTGCTTAGGACATGTTTTTCTGAGATCATTATGATGGCGCAGTTCACCCGACCTTTTTCGGGGACGTGGTGTGGGTCCCACCTGACCTGGCTATGGTGAATAGTACCTTTTTCACCTATTCTCCATTTTGGGTGATTGAGTACTCAATCCCGTGTGTTTTTTCGAGGGGATCGCAGTGGTGTGCTTCGTTTGTTCAGTTTCGGGATTTTGGGGTGGGCCCCACACGGGTCGATTACGGTGAATAGTACCTTTTTCACGTGTTGACCGTTTCGGGCGAGTAAGTAGTCTATCTCGCGTGTTTTTTCATGGGGATTAAAACAGTGTAATATGTTCAGGCGAGTAGATCCTCATAAGTGATCTTATTAAATGTAGAAATATGAAAGGGGCCCTGGTGGCGGTTCTTCCACCGTGTTTGTAATGGACCTTTGGCGTGTGATCGCATGCACTCCTGGGAGAGTGAGGTTGGTGTTTATGGAGATGTGGTTGGTTGTGTCTCAGCCGTTGAGGTGGTAGGTTATAGTTGTTACGTTACGCCTTCGCGTTGATGTTGGGTGTCATGTGCACGTTAGCCTTTGGGCTGGAAACGTGGTATACTCTGGGAGTATACGGGAACGCTTGGAGGTACATGTGGTTGTTTGTACCTGAGAATGTTTGTTCTCTTGGTTGGGGTTGACTTGGGGCCACATGTCGTGTGGGCCCCATGAGCGTGTCGTGTTCTGCTTTGCGTACTTTTGACCTCTCGCGACGTAGAGGGTCCCTCTATTCTCGATGGTTTAGACTAGCAGGGTTGAGTGGTTTCCCCTGGCTTTGTTCTGGAGTTGGGTGGTCGCGCGATACCCACTCCGAGTTCTATTGTCCTGTGATTGTACCATCTAGTGGAGATGGCCAGAGTAGTTTTGGGCTTACCCTCCAGTGGTGTTGGGCAGTGGGTTACTCATCGACTTCTTCGGGTTTACCCTCCAGTAGAGACTGGGCAGTGGGTTGCTCACTGACTTCTAGGGTTTACCCTCCTGCAGAGACTGGGTAGTGGGTCACCCGATGACCTCTTAGGGTCTACCCTCCAGCAAGGCTGGGCAGTGGGTCACCCGTCGTCTAGTTCCAGGTCTACCCTCCAGCAAGGCTGGGCAGTGGGTCGTCTGTCGACTTATTCCAGGTCTACCCTCCAGTGAGGCTGGGCAGTGGGTCGCCTGATGATGTATTAGGGTTTACCCTCCAGTAGGGATGAGCAGTGGGTCACCTGATATCTGGTTAGGGTTTACCCTCCAGTAGGGCTGGGCAGTGGGTCACCTGATATTATATTATGAATTACCCTCCAGCAGGACTGGGTAGTGGGACACCCGTTGACATTCCAGACTCAGTCCTTTCTACCAGGCTAGTCTGTAGCTATTCCTCTGTGACTACCGGAGCAGGACCCTTGGTTGTACGGGTCAGTGATGGAACGACCTTGACTTTGAGGTGTTCTCTCGACTGGGTGACAGAGTCGAGGTGTGGTTTGACTTTCCCCCGAACTCTCAAGTATGGGGGGTGCTTTCCCCATAGAGACGCGTCCTTGTGACGCGACCTAAAACCATGCGGGCGAGTCAGTGCCACCCAAATCGGATAGTGTCGAGGTGTGTTGATTTGAGCCCCGTGACTTGTAGTTCAGGGCAGATGTGCGTGATGCTGGGCATCGATTGTGTTTATTTCTGGGACTGTTGGCTACTCATTTCTTGGCCTGGGCTACGGGATGGAGATCCCCTTACGATCTTGTTCAGGATTCTTGTTGAGCATATGTATATGTATATACCTTATTCTGATACCCACTTCTTGGGCTTGGTTACTCTCCCTACAATAGAGGCGAAGACGCGCGGGGTATGGAACATGCTTTCCGTGTCTAGCTTCTCATGGTTGGATGAGTCTACTCTCCTGCTATAGGTAGCGAAGACTCGAAAAGAAGTTCATTTTCTCACTGTTTCCAACTCCTTGCATTTGGACGAGTATACTTCCTACCTCTTTTTGGGTTGATCTATACTCTTTACTTCACTTTCGGTTGTACTTTACTTCTCCCTGTTCGATCTACTGCTCACCCTTCGGTACCTTCTTTGTTACTCCCTCGAGCCTTCGGGGTATCCTACTAAGTATTTTTATACTCACCCCTGCTTGGGCTTTGCCCGCACTTGGTGTGCCCTTGCAGACAACGGATAGGTGGAGCGTGACTTCCGAGGAGCTTAGGAGCTTGGGATCTTGGACCGCATGTGGTGGTCAGATTCGGGTTCCAGGTGGGGGACCCTTCCAGCTGTTTACTTTTTGTTCACCTGTTTCCGGGTTGTGGCACTTTTCTGGTTGGGCGTGTGTTTTACCCTTTTCTTTTCAGTTTACCTTAATCTTTTACTTTGTACAGTAGAGGTCGATGCACATTTGTGGTTTATTTATAGCAGTTTCCCCTTTACTTTACTCATCTTTTCGTTTTACTCTGCACTTCTGCATTAAGTGGGCTGCGTGTGTGTATACATGTACTTAGGCAAAGGCCTCCCCGAGTTGTTGTGCCTTCGGCACTGGTCGCCAGCCCCTGGCCTATAGAGGCAGGCTTGGGGTAGTTACGGCTTAATCCCGGGTAGGGTCGGGTCGTGACAGGGATTATCCAAGCATCAATAGTATTTAGAAACTGTAGTATTTACTTTAGTGAGCATAATCTTTTCTCAAATATATTAGTCATTCCCATGTTGGAATTCGATATTATACTAGGGATGGACTGGCTCTCAAAGTATAATTCTAAGATCAAATGTGGAAGAAAGGAAGTCTATGTGGTCTTGAATGGAAAACCTACGGTTATCTTCCAAGAAGAGATTTCTTGACCTGGTCTTTATCTAGAAGCACCTCATATAGCTTAATATATAGAGTTGATCAGTGAAGAAGAAGAAGTAAATGGGAGTATAAGGATAGAAAATTTCCATATCATCTAAGAATACATTGACTTATTTTTTAATGAGCTACCCAGATATCCCCCAAAAAGAGTGGTAGAGTTCTAAATTGAACTTGTACATGGATCTCATCCGATTTCAAAGACCCCATATAGGATGGAAAATGTGGAGCTGAATGAATTAAAGAAACAAGTCCAAGATCTTTTGGAGAAGGGGTTTATCTGAACAAATGTGTCTCCTTGGATAGCACATGTTCTCTTTGTGAAGAAGAAGGATGGATCAATGAGGCTATGCATTGATTATAGAGAAATGAATGGGATCATAGTGAAGAACAAATACCATCTTCCAAAAATTGATGACTTATTTGACCAAATTCATGGGGCTCAATTCTTCTCTAAGATTGGTCTTCGATCTGGTTATCATCAATTGAGGGTAAAGAAAGAAGATATTCCAAAAACTTACTTTCGATCAAGATATGGTCATTATGAGTTTGTTGTTATGCCCTTTGGTTTGACTAATGCTCCCACTATTTATATGGATATGATTAATAGAGTATTTAAGGTATACCTTGATAACTTTTTGGTAGTTTTTATTGATGATATTCTAATATACTCCAAAAGTCATGAAGAGCATGAGGATCATCTAAGGGTTATTTTGAAAACTCTATATAAGGAAAGGATTTTTGTAAAGTTCATCAAATGTGAATTTTTTTATAATAAGTTGATTTATTAGGGAACATTGTAACCAATGAAGGAATCACAGTTGACCCTACAAAGACAAAGGTTGTAGAAGAGTGGCTGCAGCCAACAACAATAATGGAGATTCATAATTTCCTTATTTTTGTAGGATGTTATAGGAGGTTTGTAAAAAATGTTTCATGACTTTCTAAACCATTAACCAAGTTATCTCAAAAAAAGGTCAAGTTAATTTGGATAAAGGAGTGTGAGGAAAGATTCCAATATCTGAAGAAAAGATTGGTTACTACACCCATGTTAACTCTGCCCTCAAGTGGAGAAGGATTTGTTATTTTTAGTGGTATATCTCTAAAAGGTCTTGGGTGTGTCCTCATGAAAAATAAAAAAAATTAATTTCTTATGCATCTCAATAATTGAATACTCGTGAGAAGAACTATCCTACGCATGATCTTGAGCTGGTTGCGGTTGTTTTTTCTCTAAAGATATGGAGGCACTATCTTTATTGGGACAAATCTAATATATACATAGACCATCAAAGTTTTAAGTATATTTTCACACAAAAGGAATTCAACATGAGATATAGGAGATGGTTGGAACTTCTTAAAGACTGTGATTGTTCAATTCATTATCATTCCAGAAGAGAAAAAAAAGTCATTGATGCATTAAGTAGGAAATTCCTAGTTTTTCTATCCATGATGAGGATTCAAAGAGATCCTTCAATCCAATATCTAGTGAAAATGGACATGGGAATTATAATGGAAGGTGCATCATCAACCTTATCCCAAATGATTTCTCAACCATCATTACTAGAGAATATCAAGAAGGCTTAGAAAGAGGATCCTTTGTTACAGAAGAAGTTTGAGGCTATGAAGGAGGGGAAGTTTCCTAAGTTCAATATTGACTAAGAAAGGATCTTATGAATGAATCTCATAGCTCCACTTTCTCTATACATCCTAGGAGCACAAAAATGTATAGGGACCTTCGTGATCATTATTGGTAGGATAATATGAAAAGAGAGATTATTGAATACACTACAAGGTGCCTAGTATGTTAGAAAGTGAAGGCAGAGCGAAAAATTTCTAATTGGGTATTAAAACCACTACCCATACCATCATGGATGTGGGATAATATCACTATGTACTTTTTCACTGGTCTCCTGAGAACTTCCAAAGGAAACAATGCGATATGGGTTATAGTGGGTCGTCTCACCATGAATTCGCATTTTATCTCTTTTTGGGAAGATTTCTCTCTTGATCAACTAGCTAGGATTTACCTGAAGTGGTAAGGCTGCATGGAGTTCCACTTTCTATCGTATCTGATCATGATCCAAGGTTCACATAAAAATTTTGGAGAAGTCTTCAGCATGATATGGGTATCGAATTGAATATCAGAACGGCCTATCACCCCCAAACTGATGGATAATCTGAAAAGACTATTCAAACACTCAAGGATATGATGATAACATGCTCAATGGAATTTAAGTGTGGATGGGATAAACATCTCCCATTAGTTGAGTTTTCTTACAACAATAGTTTCCAATTAAGCATTAAAATGATACCCTATGAATCTCTATATGGGAAGTGATGTAGAACTCCTACTTGTTGGGATGAAAAAGGTGAGATAAAGCTTCATGGGCCTGATCTTGTGAAAGAGATAACAGAAAAGGTTCATGTCATCTAGCAACACATTAAGGCTGCTCAGAGTCGGAAAAAGATCTGTGACAACACCCATAAAAGGGACTTGGATTTTGATGTTGGTGACAAATTATTTCGTCTAAATTCACTATGGAAGAGAGTTTTGAGGTTTGTGAAGAAAGGGAAGCTCAAGCCTAGGTACATTGGCCCCTATGAAATACTTGATCGTGTAGGAGCAGTGGCCTATCAGCTTGTACTTCCTCTAAATCTAGCACAATTTCATGATGTTTTCCATGTATACCTATTGAGAAAGTACATACCTAACCATTCACATGTACTAAATCTAGAGGTGGTACAACTAAAACATGACCTCTCTTATGAGGAGCAGCCAGTGGAGATCTTGGATCGTAGAGACAAGGTTATACACAACAAGACTAACCACCTTGTTAAAGTTTTGTGGAGGAACCACAAATATAAAGAATCCACGTGGGAACCAGAGGAGTCTATGAGGTAGAAGTACCCACACCTTTTCTCTTCTGAGGGTACGAGTTGAAATTTTGTGGATGAAATTTTGTGGATGAAATTTCTTAAGGGGGGAAGAATGTAATGACCCAATCTTTTGAATGATATTTTGTTTCCTAAAAATTTATGTATTACTATGTCATAATAAATAAAAAATATATTATTATAAATGAAATGCGACCATTAGGTTTTGAATGTTATATGACCATTGGTCAATATGACTGTTGGAAATAATAATAATGTTTAACGTTATAATTTTTGTTTAAAATATAAATAATAATGGATAATTAATGCCAAAAAAAGAGTTGATGGCCTCATCCTGTAGACTTGATCCATACAAATCCCATTGGTCGGAGCTTGGGAAGGAGGTAGCATCACTGGGCTTTGCTCTGGACCAAGCCCAACCTGAGCCTCAATATGTTAAGCTTGAACGTAATCTCCTTCGGGAGAAGTTCAAGCTGATAGAAATCACCATTCAGGAAATGTTGTCCAAGCTGCCCCAATATTCTATCACCATTCCACACCATACTCTTAGGTCCTATGTAGGTGTTATAAGGGGATATGTAATGAGGTCTTAGTTACTTTGTGAAATCCTTTTGTATAAATAAAATTTTAACTTCTTATTATGGTAAAATTTTTGAATTTAAAATGTCAAAATAAATATAGGATTAATTTTTAGAAGTTTCATATTATTGATGAATATTGAAAAAAAGAGAGAGTATTTTAAAATATTTTTTATACTTTAAATAATTAATAATGTGAAATGATTTTCAAAAAATGGAAATATACAGTTGTGATCAGTTATAAATTTAGAGTCTAATAAGATCAACTTAATTTTTGGTGAATAGAAAATTATGAATATTAATATTACCCTTATGAATAGTAATGTGACCAATAGAATAGTAACCTAACTTAATAAAGTATAAATATAATTTAGGCATCCTGAATGGTAATGTGATATAATAGCATAAGATAATAACTGTTTCAGAAATTATTAGTTAAGTATTAGTATTTCTTCGGGTAAATAGTGATTTTACTTAAAAATTAAATATCTCATTTTTAGAAAATTATTTTCATAAAATGGAGTTTATTTTTGAATTTAGAACATTGATATTAGGTTAGGGTTAATTTATGATATTTTTATAAAATGTTTTATTTTTTAGTGAATAGTAAACATATAGTTTTTGAGTTTTCGGTGTGTTTTATGACATCATAATGATGTAATATGTAATTTAAAATTATGGTCGACTCATTTGGATTACAATATTAAATTAGGTGTCCCAAGTGGCCAAAACCATGGGCAAATACCATGGGTAAGCCTATGGTTTTTCAAATACCTCTAATGAGGTGTCCCTTGGAAATTAATAAAATATTCCCCCACTTTTGCTATAAATACAAACCATTCATTCATTACTTTTATTAAAAAACCCTCTTAAAAATATCTGTTCTTTTTTACCTTCCAAGTATTCCTCCCAAGGTTCCCCCAATCCCTCATGGTTCTGATCCTATAGTTTTAGAAGTTACCCTTCAAGGTAAGGGAACCTTTCACCCTCCTCTTTTAGTCAAGACTTCTTTTATGTTATGTATTTTAATTTCCATTTACTTATGTTGGGGTATTTTCTTATATATCCTCATTGATTTTCATTTTATGTTAAAATTATGATAGACCCTTTTCTCTCTCATCAAATTATTTTCTAAAGTTTTAAGTGACGTCGTTAGGCTTCCAAATTTCCATAAGGGAATTTTCAACTTATCTTTTTCTATTCAAGTTCTCTTCTATGTGGTATGTGTTTAAAGTTTCCATACCATGTTATTATTTACATTTTATTATGTCCCTATACTATATTATGACTCTATTATGAATGGGTGACCCCTATCCCCTATCTTTTTAATGTTTTCTAAAACCATGTTGCATAGTCGTTATGCTACAGAATTTTCGTCTCAAAATATCTCTCTTTTTCTCAAGAAATTCTATTATTTTATTTATGTTAATACTCAAACCTATTTCATTTATAGGGGTATTCATCAATATATAAAAATGATTTATTTTATTCTATAATTTTCATACATAAATCCCTCATTCCCTTTATGTGGGTTATAAATGACATAAAGATCATGTTTTTAAGCATTTTTTAAAACGTTGTGATTTTGATATTAAACCTATTTCTTTTATTATATATGGGTTATTTATGAAATGTTTGATTATAATATATGTGGATATCATGAAAATAAATACATATTAATGGTGCTCCCTGATAGTGCTCCCATGCATTGGGTAAAGAAATTAGTCTCTAAAGATGACAAGTCTTATGATACCTTGGTGAAAAACCTTGGTAATTTTTATGACACCTTGGGGATGGAACTTGGTGATATGCTTATGAATGTCTAAATTAAATTTTGTAGCCACAATTTCAAGTTATGTTTCAAGTTATTTTCATTATGATATGCCTATTTAGCATTCCTTTATGATATTCCCCATGTTCTTATTGATATCGCTCAAGTTCACATGTAAAATGTTTCACTTGTTTTCCTTACTGGGCCTTATGCTCACCCTGTCCTTTGATATATGTCCCCAGGTTATGAGATGAAATAAATTTACATAGGATGAACCTTTAAGAATCCTTTCAAGTGTAATAGAAGAATATTTTAAGTTTTCATGTATTATGTACCATTTTTTCAAGACACTAGACTTTAAAGATCATCTATTTGTAAAATGAAATGAAAAGTTATGTAATAAAAATTTAGTATTCCGTAGTAAGTATAGATGAGTGTGTTTCAATATATCATCTTATAAGGCTAAAAACCCTCTTAAGTGTGTCCAATATAATCTATAGGGTCCCTCTAGGACTTCTTCCCATGTTGGAGGCTATTAATTCGTCGTGTTTATTGATGATTACTCCTACAAGTTCTAGATTCACAATCTAAAAAACAAGTATGAAACATTTCAGACTTTCAAGAATCATAAAGTTGGTGTAGATAATTAATCAGGTAAAAACTTAAGGCTCTAATAACTGATAATGATTTGTAATATCTATCCAATTAACTAATTAAATTTTTTATTTTTGAATGTATCCATTGAATATGGGAGATATTATTCATGATGATTTTCTATGAATATAAATATATGATATAGGTATCTAAGAATAATATCTCCCATATTTCCCATTATTATCTATCATTCAATCTTATTTTAAATGCCTCATTTAAATTCCCAAAATCTTTTGGTCAAATTCCTTCTTCCCATAGAATATTTAACATTGAAATCTCATTATTTTCCAACTTCTTCTTTTCTTAACCTACATGCATCAAACCACATTCCTCACATGCATGGATACATGATCCTTGCAACATGGCATTAATTTTTATTCATGAAGCATCAAATCCAAACATATACATATCTTATAACTCTAGATTCATCTGATTATTCATGTGGCTATAAAGCATCAAACAAAATTTATAGTCTATAAAACATCTTCAATTTACTACAAGGCTACAAAAATCTATTAATTTATAAAATTATGATAGACTATATATAAAAGTGTTTTACATGGAAAGTTTAAGTGTCAACCCCACAAGAACAGTCTGTATGCTCTAAATTAATTCTAAGAATTAATAATGTAGTTGATTTTTTGTTTGGATTGAGAGACAAAACGGTGAAACAAATACTAGGTTTGAATCAATTGATGGAACATGCTAGGTGTAGTGATTTATAGGTTTATGTGCTAGGGATTCTATTGATTTTGGTTTCATTTATAATTTGGTGTTGGAATTGGGTCTTTAGGGATCCTTGGTTTGGGTACCCTACACTAATCCTGTAATCATACTTTTGGAATAGTCAACTACTAGGTTCAATCATAGAACTGGGAAACCCAAAACCATATTTAAACATAACCACAATGGTTTAACTAATGGTCATGTGAAAACTAGGGTAATTAATTGATGCAATAAAATAAAAACTCCTTTGATCGCAAATAATGGTTTTGCAACATAAAAAAGAAGAATTAGAAATGAGAAAAAGAGTTGCAACAAAATGAAACATAAAAATAAAATATAAATAATACATAACATCACTTACCCCTAAAATCATATCACCTATCATATTAAGAAATACTCACTCATCCTAAACATGATGAGGATGATTTATATAGATACTCGGTGAAAAATGGTAGCGAATAATGGTAGCAAAAGCAGGGTTTTGTAGTGGAATGCATGTCTCTAGACATCATCCTTGGTATATCCATTCTCCTAGATTCTCCAAGGTGCAGCTTTAGGTTTGAATAAATAGGATTCTACATTAAATACTCATATCTAAAGTATCTAATTTTCAATGATTTTGATGGGTTCATGATGTGATATGGGTTCGCGTCATGTAAAATGTGTCATCGGTTTTCTGTTCAAATATGTTTTTTCATGAAAATATCATGATGTGAATGGTATAAATGTTGTAATTATACTCTATACCCCTTAATACAAGCCATGAATCTATATTTCAATGCGTGATGGGGTACCACAAAATTTAACATATGTCTGACCTGACCCAATTCACGATGTGAAAGGGGTTCATGATGTGAAAACATCTTCTTTTAGATTATGCAGTCTTCTCAAGATTTATGTGATTTTGTCTTCTAGCATCAATATTTCAGTGCCATGCCATGATTCAAATTTATCTCATGATATTCATCTCTTTTTCCCCTCTTCCAATTATTTTTTGTATCCTTCCAAAAATTACAAAACAAGTTAAACAGTTAGAATCTGGGAAATATTAATCAATTATTTCATAAAAATCAATGCATTTTATATAAAAAACATATGTGTGAAATGTACATATCAAACACATGTTATGTGTATCTTATTCATAGATGTGTATACACATGAATTTTCTATTGAGATGTACTATGAACACATGGATTACGCATTTATCTTCCTATTTATTTTCATACATTCATAGTAAAGCTACAAGCATGTATTTAATATTTAATATTCTAGAATAATTCCTCATTTAAATGCTTAAATGTAATCTAAAATTATTTGTGCAGTTTTTCATTTATTTCCCATGGAATAAACATAATTATTTAATATAGAATAACACAGATTTTGTGAGTTCCACATCATACACTCATGCTTCCACAAAACTCATTTATGGATGATTTATCATGGGTTCTCATCTATGAAAGCCCCATTGTAGTCACAGAATATAGATTTCATCTATATCTTAAGTGTGTGATGTGTATTAAGGATACATATTGATCTTTATAGTTCATGAAGGTGAGTTTCATAAATATTGTGTATTGGTTATGAGCTCAACATGTAACCTCAACACCTCTATTTATTTCATGCATGAAAACTCATAGTCAGTCACATTTCACCTCCTATGGTCATTCAGTTACTAATAGAACATTTAGAATGATCTATTTTTCTTCTTCATCTTATGGTCAATAATCACTCATGGTCATGTGAACATTTACTCATGTGGTCAGTTTATCTAGGAATGCATTCAATTCAGCTATCGTATAAATCTCATAGTAGTTCGAGCTCGTAGTCAGTTATCCCCTGTTCATATGGTCGATAGCAGGTCATAATAGGTTGGAATCTCATTGTGTAGTCAATGTATCAACTGTGAAGATACCTCATGTGTTTGGTTCATCTTGAACATGTGTTTAGTTCACCTTTGTTCATGTAGAAGGTTGGGACCTCTTTATATGGTTGGTCTGATGATACTCTTGCGATCGATCCAAAAGATGGGTGGGTGGTCCATCGATTAGTTCTAATAGTCCAAACATTGACCATATAGAAACCTAACATACATAACCCTCGAATATCAAAGGAACAATACATGAAACATGGAACCTTATCATTCTTTCTATATCTCATTAAAGTGTAAGAATAGTGTCCTCAATATATCGAGTCCCACATTGGAATCCATATTGATTTGTTGCTTCTTAATATTACTTCACACATCTAAAGTCATCCAGATGCGATGGCATTGAGGATCGGATCCTAAACACCCTTCACACACACTTTCTTTATGGGTCATTCCTCTCTGTATTGACCAACTATCACCCCTAAATGTACCTATGAATTCTTACGTGTCCTATATGTGCTCTATGCATGCACTTTTACCTTCCTTCCAACCATGCACAGGCTGAATCCACTATGAAACCTCCTCATCAGTCTAGGTTATTTGTGTTAATTTGTATCCTTCCTTGAGAAGTTGAGATAGTTATATGAATATCCAAGGCTTGGAACTATTTTTTGGAAACTCTTCATCTAAATTTACTTATTAAAATAACTAATTACATAGGCATCCTCCTAAAACCTTATTTTTTAAATGAGTAAATCATTTTTTTTCTCAATCATAATCCTTATAAGAATTATTCTCATTATCTCAAAATTCATTTTCATAAATTTGGTAAACTGTGTGTTATTATCAAAAACCTTAGCATGTGTCTTTGAGTATTAAGAACAGTTTATCAATGATCAGATATTAATTTTAAGGTGTATCCATAACAATCCTCCAAGAACCACCACTTATTGCACATGAATATTATCATGTTGAAAACAAATGCAACCAAATACTTTCATAAAAATAACCCCCCTTTTTTTGTTTCCAATATCACCTCACATACTTAAATCGATATGTGTTCTCATTTCTTTCTCTACATTATTGACAATAAAATTTTAAAGGACAATGTAGGGGTTTTCTCATCTCACTTTTCTTTACAAAACGCCTTCTTCTATCTTGTAGAATCATTTATTTAATAATTATATGAGATTGATGATATCATATGGTTCTCGTAGCATAAAGCCTTTATTTACTCAATACTAAGTCTATGTGGGATAACCCAATTTATAAAACAAGATATATATATATATATATATATCTAATTTCATCTATATTTTCCATAAACATGCACACATGTGATGCCATATTCATAATTTCTTTCTAGGGGTTGTTATAAATAGATATATTAATAGTGATATAATCTTATGAACACTTTAACAAAGATATCAAAAAGTTCAAGTATAATATTAAATGATACTCCCTTTGCTTTATCTGGTAATCAACTAACACCCCGTTAATTATCTAAATTTCTAGAATTATTGTAAGGATAGAAATTTTGATTATCATACCTAAATTCAAAAATATCAAGATTTTTCCATGTTTTATGTTTACATGAAATAATACCTCTTTGGATGTATATTCTTCATATAAGCTTCCCCTCAAAGGATGAACTTTTCTTCGTATTTATCATGGTGAATTTTCAACAATGAAACTCATACACTTTGTTATCCCAAATTGATAGACACAATATTATCATTTAATTCCCTATATGTTAGTTCCAATCATATAAAATTATAGGTAATAAGGAGGGTACTTTTTTTGTTTCAAAGGAAACATTCAGGATGAGATCTTAGTATCAACCCAGATCATTATTTTCTTCCAATATTTGCATGGGAATATTTATTTAAACTCTTATTTATATTTTGAGGATTATCTGTTTGAGTATCTTATTTCCTTCCATGAGCTTATTCTCTGTATGGAATATCCTTTTCCACCTCAATCTTATTAATATTCAAGTTTTCACTTGTAGATGAATTTTAATCTACTTTCACTTCATATTTTGGTTATACTTGATTTCCTTTAGCCTCGCCAATCTCCATCTTCTTATCTATATACAACTAATCTGGATGGATTATTAAGATCCCTTTCTTAATAGTTTTATTGGGTTTCTTATTTTTATTATTGACATATTCATCTTTTCATGACATTTACATAACTTCCTTCATATTTTAACAATGCTTCCCTTTTCTCCATAGAGGGTTTCTCCTTTTAGTATAGTCATATATAATGCATCTCAGTGACCCAACTATCCACATCTTCTATATACCTCCTCTAGACATTTAAATATATTTTTAATGGATATATTTTCTATATATATTGTCAAACCTTGCTTTATTTGATATTTTATTCCCTATTTATCACTAAATCTCCCCATCAATCTTTGTATCTTCCCTGGAAAATATATATTAAACCAATAAGAACAGTATTTTTTCTATACCTTCCACAACACCAGAAAAATCCTATGAACTATGATACTATAGGTTTATTCCAATTATTCCTAGATTTATATTTATGTTGGTGTGATAAATTATTTCTCTTATTTTACCTAGGGAGTTGCGGTTTTCTTTATTTCACCACTTACTTTTTTGTGGAAGAGTTTCTCTCATCATCTTTCTTGGTCCAACCTTGTATGGTTTGTTTTTAATACCTGTATTATTAGTTATGGAAGATATTTTTTGATATTTATAAGGACAAAATTTTACCTGGTTATTGGAACAATACATCTCAGTATCTTGAGAAGATTCACCATTAACTTTTATTTATTTGTTGAAATCTTCTTTGTCCATGTTCAAATTATGTTGAACTATGACACATATGACATATGCATTATGTTGTTCCACCTATTTAAAATCTAGGTTTTCTTCAATATCACAAGTTATTTTTTATTACTCATCCACCTTCATCTTTTTTGATCTGATATCTTCAATATAGGATACTTCCTTATTGGTTACCTCTGACTTTTCTTCAACGACCTTATTTTTTCCTTTAGTAATTTTTTATTTTCTCTATTGGGATTTGTAATCTCCTAAATATATGTCTCTAACTAATGATTCAATTATCATTCCAATTTAGCTCTTTCCTCACCATCATCGTAACTATTTGATGAATCAAAACCCTTTTCAACTTTAGAAAATAAATTAACCTAATCATATAAAGAGATACTTGATGATGAATTGGTTTTTTCATGATTTCTCATTTAAATAATTTTCTTACTACTAAAATTTTTCTTCTTCTTCTTATCCTTTTTCTATTTTCAAATATTCACATCATCCTCATCATATTAAAATTATTCTTCATTATTCTTTGAATAATCATAGGAAAAGTGTCCAAGGCTATCACAATTCTAACACCTTGGTGATTTTTTTATTTTACCTTCCACTTTCCTTTTCTAAATCATTTTGTAAGAAGAAAAATAGTCTTATTGAAGTCATCTTCACCATCCTCATATTCTGAATCACTGGATTCAATAACTTATTCTTTTTTAACTTCTCTTTTTCTAATTTCTTCAAAGGCCATCTCATCTTTTACCTTTTTCTTAAAACCTGAATTTTTTCTCATCCCTAAGGAAATGAGTATATTGTGTAACTCACCAAGTGTTAAATCATATTTTTCTTCTATGGATAATATTTTTCAATAAAATAAATCTGGTAAATTCATCCTTAATTTTTTTTAAATGATGGAATCTTCTAACTTCTCAGAAAAAACCCCATATATTTCTTACAATCTCATTAAACCTTGTAAATTATTCATCAATGGTCTCATCATTATCCATTTTTATGTATTATAATTAGATCATCCATACATGTATCTTGGATTATTTAACTTTGATATTACCTTCATTGCAACTTCTTAATTTTTTCCAAATATACTTGGAAGTTTAGAGATCCATGACCTTTGTATATAACTTATCTGATAAAGATATCATGATAGAATATTGATCCTTTCCATATAAATCCATAGTTTTCTTATCAATTTGATTCATAGAGGCTTCCTCAATGATTGGTTGAAAACCAATTATTGTATCATCCCTCACTACCATACCAAGTGGTAATATGTAAGGTATAATAATATTCCTCCACTTGTTATAGGTATTCCAATAAAATATGGGAACACCTCCACTATTGAATGGATTGAGATTCTCTATGTATAATAATTATTCTTGGATATTTAGATGTATCTTATGCTCTGATACCGATTGAAGTTATCATATCTAGATGGATCACTGTGGGGAGGGGTGAATCAATGATCTATTTTTATTTTTATGAGTTATTCCTTTTTAACCAAACCTCTTAAACCTGTTAAAGTTCTTGATTCACTCAATGTTCTCTCATAACCTCACCTCATGTGAAGTAATAGTGAAATAGAGAGAAGCACACAATATTTACAAGGTTCAATAAAAATTCATAATCCTTTCCTTGTTGGTTATACACCCAACATGTATTTTATACTATAGACATAAGTAGTTACAACTAGTTAGTCACCTTAGTTGTAATTATTTAGTAATTAGTTAGGGACCCCAATGAACTACTTACATGATTAGTTAGACAGCTCAATAACAAAACTTTGGTGACTAATTAGACATCCTGATCACAAGATCCTTCTTCAAAGTTTATCCAATCATAGAAAGATCTTGTTCTTCAGATTATCTTCCTACACAAGAAAATTTAATCACCTTCTCTTGTGTACTTATTCAATATCTTCAACATTTTCTTAAAATATATATTTTGGTCTTGAAACTCTCTCAAGATATTGAGTGATCTAGTTATTATCATTCTTTGAACACTCAAGAAATTGTGATCTCCTCCTTATAGAATTATGTAGCTTCAACTCCTTTTATCTCATTGATACTATGGTGTATCGAGCTCTTAAAAATCTCTCAAACAGTTTTTACAAGTTATCTATCTCACCAACTATTTTTTCAAACCCTTATTAAATTATTGCATCATATATTAATTTTCATATAAAAGAACTATGAATAATATCTCCCATATTTAGAATATAGAACATCCAAGATCTCCAAATATAGATTCAATCTTCTCACTTATTCAGTTAAAGATATTTCTTACTCATTCAAATTACTATTTAAATCTCCATTTAAACTTATTTAAGACTTGGGATATTTTATCTCTAATTCAATATTATTTTAAATACCTCATTTAAATTCCCAAAATCATTGGTTCATAATCCTTCTTCATACAACATCATTAATATTTGAATCTCATTATTTTTTTATTGCTTATTTTCTTAACATGTATGCATCAAAAAACATTCCTCACATGCATGGATACATGATCCTTACATTGTAGAATTAATTTTTCTTAATGTAACATAAAATTAAAACATGGAAATAACATATAACTATGGTTTCATCATATTATTCATGATGACCTGCAGCATCAAAAAACATGTGGCATGCACATCTTATGTATGGAAGTCCATGCATGTATAGTTTCTCTTGAGATGTAGTGTGAACATGTGGATGTTGTCTTAATATTCATCTTAGTTTACATGCATGAATAGAGAATATTCATTCATGTGTTTTTTGTTCAATATTTCAGAATAATTCCTTATTTAAATGGTTGAAATTATTTCATAACGATCCATGTGATTTTTCCTTTATTTATCATGAAATCACTATAATTCTCCAATATAAAATAATGAGGCTTCCCTGAATTCATATAAATACACTCATGATACCTCAAAACTCATACATGGATGATTTATAAGTGGATATCATCCATTAAAGCCTCATTGTAATAACAGCATGAAGATTTAATCCATATCTTAATTACATGATGAGTATTCTGGACATATCTCGAGCTCCAAAGTTCATACAAGAAAGTTTCATGAATATCACGGGTTGGTTATAATATAAACATGTAACCTTAACTCCTCTATTTATTTCATGTATGTAAACTCACAATCAATCACATTTCACCTTCTATGGTCACTCAATTTTTAATAGAACATATCCAATTCTTTGTTTTTATTTTTTATCTCACTATCAATAATCACTCATGGTCACTTGAAAATTTACTCATGTGTTCAGTTCATCTAGGAATATGGTCAGTTGATCGATCATATAAAGCTCATGATAGTTTGATCTGAAATTTGGTTTTAACTTATTCATATAGTTGATAGAAGATCAATTTATGTTAGAATCTCATCATGTAGTTAGTATATTGACAGTGAAAAGACCTCATGCAATCATTTAATTTTGAATGTGAATTCAATTAACCTCTATTAAAATGGTATCATGTGACCTCTTTATGTTTTCAGTCCAAAAATGTTCTTATGATCGATCCAAAATATGGGTGTGTGTTGAATCAATCGGTGCTTATGGTCGATACATCAACTATATAGAAACCTGATGCACATAAAACATGAAAGTTTAAGGAAGAATATGATACATGTAACACCTCATAATTATGTATATATCTCATTAATTTAGAGGAAAATAATCCTCAATATATTGAGTCCCACATTAGACTCAAGATTGATCAGACACTTCTTAATATTACATCACGCATCCAAAGCTGGCCAGAAGACATGGAACTAGAGATCATCTCCCAGACACACTTCACACACACCTACCTCAGGGGTCAAGCCTCGCTACATTGACCCACTAGCACCAATGCACAAGACTATGTTTTCCTTCTTGTCTTTTGTTCATTCCATACATGCACTCTGGTCTGCCTTCATGCCTTGCGCAGGTTGCCTCCACTATGAAACCTCCTCACCGATCTAGGTTGGATGTGTTGAACTAGATCCTACCTTGAGTAGTTCATCTGTTTATATATCTATCCAAGGATTGGGACTTTTTTTGTAAACTCTTATTAAAATAACTAATTACATATACATCCTTCTCACACCTTCTTCTTCAAATGAGTAAATAATATTTTTCAATCATAATCCTCATAGTAATTCTTCCCATTATCTAAAAATTCCTTCTCAAAAATGTTATAGACCATGTGTTATTCTCAAACACTATAGCATATATATTTGGGAATTTAGAATAGTTCATCAATCATTAGATATTAATTTGATGATATAACCATAACAATCCTTCAAGAATAACCACTTATTGCACTATACACATATTGAAATATTGATAAAAAATGTAACCAATCACTTTGTGCATGATTATTTACCTAGATCTTCTTAGGTTGAGGATTATACTATGGAAGTGTACTTGATTAACCATTGCTCATCCTCTACTAATGCCTTTAAAACATCAGATGAACTCTGGATAGGAAATCCACCTATTCCATCACACCTTATATTTTTTGGATAAAAAACTAATTCTCACACTAAGAATGATAAGTTGTAAGCTGTGGATATAAAATCTATCTTCATTGGTTATCCAAATGTCATTACGTTTTCATGTTATAAATAGAGGATCTTGGATATCAGAAATCCATCATCAGTCATGATGTTGTATTTTATGTGTCTGATTTTTATAAAGGAAAGACTGTCGAGTCTAGTGATACTAATATACCCCAACCCTTGGGTATTGAGATTAATTTAGAGTCTTAGGACCAGTCTAGACCTAAGTCTATTTCCATCTATCCTTCCCCACATACTCAAGATGATTCAGATTCTAATTCTAGTTCTAAGCATGAGACTGAGAGGGATGATAATCTTAGAGATTATAAATTGACATGAGATAGATTGAGTAGGAATGTCGGACCTTATTCTTGTTTCATCTATGCTCATGTGGCTACATATTCCTATAATATATAATCCTTCATTTTTAATACATGAATTTTAGCAAAATTCCTTAACAAATATTTCATTAATACCTTTGAAGGGTTTTCTGAGGTCTAGCATCTTGGAAACTAGTTATATACATGAATTACATAATTAAAACATAAACATAAACATTATTTAATATTTTTGAAATAATTATTTATTATTCCATCCAATGTCACCTCACTGCAAGTAATTTTCTGGGGACATACATCAATAGAAAATGGTGAGCATAAGGACTAGTAAGGGATAGAAAAGGAAATGGAACATGAATGATCATTATGGATAATATATAGATAATATCATAATATAATAATCATAAGTACATGATACATTACATGGAAATGCGACTAAAATATAAAATTGGGACATTCAGAAGTGTATCGCCAATTTTTATCACCAAGGTGTCATAAATCATAATTATCAAGGTTATTCACCAAGGTATCATAAAACATGTCATATCAAGATATTAATTCTTAACCCAATGAATTGTAGTGCTATTAGTGCGCACCCTTCATATTTATTAATTTATTTGAGCCAAAAATATCATAATAAAATATTTCATCAATGACCCATGGAAAATAAATAAAGGGTTTCATATAAAATCATTGAGTATATAAGTGCTTAAAGATTTGAACATTACATCATTTTTAACCAATGAAAAGGGAATTTGGGTTTCATACATGTAAATACCTTAATCAAAAAAATATGTTTATATCTTGGTGAATTCCTATGGATAAGGAATGGGTTTGGTTATTCACAATATAATAATATTTCATGTAAAAGATGGAAATTCAAAGAATTAATTTGGAAGCATGAAGGTACAAAAAAAGGATTAAAGAAGTATAATAATGAGAGGGAACGAAGGTCTCCTATTGATTAGAAATTATTTTGGCACTAATAGGATAAATAAAATTCAATGAAAAGAAAGTAATTCAGTATTTAGAAGGCATAATACAAAAGGGGTACTTTGATGGGAAAAAAAGAGGAGAGTTCCCTTACCTTGAAGAGTTGCTTCCTATAACTTGATGATGGAACCTTAAGACCTTGAAGACACCTTAAAGGGACTCTTTGGGAGGAAAAATGACCATAAATTTAAGGATAATGGACTTAGATTGGATAGAAATGGTGGTATTAGTGGGTATTTATATTAAAAGAGTATGAATTGTTTAAAAATTCCAAATATAGATCTTGGAATTCTAAGTTGTAGAAAATTAAAAACCCACTAGTAGAAAATTGAGTATTTTTGGGGGATGGTTTTGGGCGACCTCCATTTTGTGGTCACTATTGGTATCATTATTGACCACCATTAGGAGTTCACTGTAAGTTTTCACTCCCTAACCGAAAATCCATCTCGTTACCTCCCTTTCACCCTCTCGTGACCTCGTGTCCCCGTGACCCCATTCCTCCCCTGCCTTATGCCAACTCATCCTTTATACCCCACTGTCAAACCTATCTATCCTTATCCTCCCCCAGCATCCCCATCCTCCTTTGACCCCACTCCATTTCACCCTCTCACGACCCCCCTCCCCGATCCCGCTCCACCCACCCCTTCCTATGCGTTGCCCCGTCCTCCGTCCCACCATCGTCAAACCGTTCCAGCACCATCCTCCCCCATGCAGCCCCATCCCCCCCCCCAACCCCACTTCTATCCTCCCTCTGCTTCATCGATCTGCCCCTCCTCCATTGAGCTACCCCTCCTCCATCTATATTCCCTACCTCCATCGAGTTTCCCCACCTTTTTCGAGGTTCCCCACCTCTGTCATGCTCCCCCACCTTTATCATTCTTCCTAATGCTAGAAAACCTCAAGAAATGTGGGAAATTATTAATTGGAAGGTATAAATGTGGACATATTTATGTGATTTCATATGGTAATTTTGTTTATATAATTCTAATGGATGCTCATTTCCATATTTATTTGATATCGGCTCAAAACCTTATTTTGAGGTTTATTGCAATTTGTACTATCTTCTAGGAAATTATTTCAACTGATAAATATCCTGGATTTAGGATTTTTTCTTACCAAGGTGAAGAATTTATGGAACAAAATGTGAACCTCTTCAAATATGACTTGTGTTTCAACCCTCTGTGTTTTTAGGTTTTTTAAGAGTTGGAAGAGACTTGAAAATATATATGATGGGTTGTAGTTTTTTCATGTAAATTTTATTGAATTGTTACTTTTCTGATTAGTTTAATAGGTTCAAATTCTAACCTATTAGTATCGTAATGGTAACCTTCTTGTTATTTAAATTTTAAATAAATCCTTAGTTTTTTTGTTGAAGAAGGGGGTGGACTTGTTGTTAAATGAAGGCAGTAAGCACATAAATGTTTTTTCCTAGAATGAAAATGTTACTTTACCACAAATAGTTTAAATGGGTACACTAATGGAATTTGAATGGTTGTGTGGGATGCAGCATATAAATATAGAAAAAAAATACAACAAACAGTTAATTTACTAAAATATGGTAGATGAAATTCTTCTACATATGGAATCAAAACAACTTTCTAAGAAATAATTTTTCTAAGAACTGTTAGTGGAGTGCCTTATCTATGCTGCATGCTTGGTGTTGATCTAATTCAAATATTTATCTAGATCTATCATGTTACCCACTTCCACCACCTAATTCATTCTATAACTCCTAGGGATGTATAATTGTGTTTTTCTGTGTATATGAATCATAATAACATTTTGTATTGCTGCTTACAGCTTGGCTATAGAGAAATACCCAAAAAATCCAATGCTTGTTCTTCATTACATTGCACATGGGAAGGTATAATCACATTTTAAAGTTTGTGTACATATCCCAATTCCTTATTTCAACTTTTTTTACCTTAAACTAATTATTTTGATTTTTTTTCAGTCTGGTAAATATGTATGTATAAATTACAAATAAGTTTATTATTTAGTAATTAATGTTTTGAAATCCATCCAAAGTTGGGGGATTAAGAAAATATGTCAAAAAATAAAATGCTTTCATCAGTACCTAGATTTTGGTAATGATTCAATTTGAATTTGTTGTTAATTATTGGTGATTTTTAGGGAGGATGTTGTGGAATTTATGGTATCAACTGCCCAGAGTGGGTTATGGGAATAGAGGTATGCTTCATTGTTAAGATCATGGACCATATCATGTTCTATTAAATTAAATATTTGGTTGTATTTTGTAGGCATGAAATTTTCATAGACTATATTGTGTTCCTCTATATGAATCATTAGGTATCCAATATTATTATTATTATTATTTTCATTTTTTTTAACTTATATCCTTTACCATATAACTTTTCATAATTTACTAACAACCCGTCTAGTTGCATTCCAAACAGAATTGTTCATGGGAAATGGTACTATTTTTTGTTAGTTTAAAAGAGGAAATGATACATCATTCCACCACTTGGTTGGATGAATATGAAATTTGATGGAGATATGGTTCCAAAAAACAATGTAATATTTAATGACACCTCAGGGGTGTTAGTTTGGTTTCCTAGGTATAAGAAGGGAACTAAAAAGAAAAATATGACCCTAACTTTTTTATTTTAACCCAAGGATATATTTTTAATTAAACAATATTATTTGGAAAGTAACCAAATGAACTATTATTATTTATTCATTTTAGTCAATTACATTCCATTCCATTCCACCACATTCTAACTTCACTTCATTTAATTCCACTCCATTTTATTTCATCCCATTATCAATCATTCTATGAACCAAACATAGAATTAATTTAGTTACTTTACTATTTTATTTTAGGCTCTGATGCTGTAGAATTTTTCCTATGTCATGCAGAGGTCTTTGTTGCATTTGTAGAGGAGAAAATGATTTCTGAGGTATATTAATTAGCAATAAATGATGTGTTTACTTTACTATTTATAAGTGTTTTTTTAATGTTGTGTAGTTATTTTTCATCCCATTCCCTTCCTTCTCATATTCTGAAGACATTACCTAAGACAAAAAAAATTTACGAAGTAAGTTCCATGTAAATCTTAATTTGTGATTCCAATACAAAGTGGTTATTGGTAGCCTGTATTATTCTCTTTGTGCAGTAATTGTCATCTTTGGAAGGGTTATTCTAGAGGAAAATGACATGGTTGAAGATTTTTTCTTGGATATATATTCATGGGATGATTTTTTACAACTGGTATGCTATATTTCAACCATATCTAATCCATTCACATGATATTTAACATTGAAAAAAACTTCAATCAGGAGCTTGTTATTGTATATTAATCCATATGTTAGAGGTGGAAATTCAGGTTCATAGGCTCGGTTAATAGTGGGTTGAACTTTTTATGAACCCATTTAAGCTCAAACCCAATTCAACCATATTCTTTATTCATTGTTTCCCGATTAGATAAATGGTTTTAATGCCTAATATTGGATTTGGGAGATTGTGTTTGATTAAAGGTAATAATTTGGGTTTACAAATTGGGTTGACTATCTTGTGAACCCATTTAAACTCAATCCTTTTTCAATCCATTTAATTAAATGGGTTCATGTGATCCAATATATTTATAAAGGAGTCAATTATAACTTGTCTCTCTAACTCATTTAACTTAAAATATATAACTTATTGAATCATGTCAAAATATTATATGGGTAAAGAATGGTCAACCTGAATCTGATCTGAATATTATTCATATGCCATATTACCCAAATCAATTACAATTTAAATCCATTAATGATTTATCCAAACCCATTTAACTCGTGTTGTGTTCTATAGGGTTCAAAATTTTCAACTCTATGTTTCATTTCAATTATTGGATTAATCATAACCATCAGTATACATGCATCTAAAAATGTGAAAATCTACCTCGTGATGATAGAAAATGCACTTTTAGTGTCATAAAAAATAAAAACATGCATTTAACAGTCAAATATATAGAAATAAATCTTAGAATGAATTTAAATCACAATAAAACCATCTTATTATTATTCTTGATGTGAACGAATATACGAGACGTCAATCAGACATGTGGTCTTCCCAGAACTATCCAATATGTGGTTTTTAAAGGTTTGATATCCTTTAAAAATGTGTATATATGGGTTAAAACCAACTAAAATACCTTAGAATTCGGTGAAATCATATGACAACAATAGTAGAGTGAATTTTGAAATGGTCGAGTAGACAGAACATCGATCGGAGATGTCGTTTTCCCGGGATGACTGAAAACGCACTTTTAGTGTCATAAAACATGCGTTTAATTGTCAATCCAACATAAAAAGACCTCATAATGACCTGAAATAATAGAAATATCATCTTATTATTATTCATGTTGTGTACGAGAAGATGAAACGTCAATCAGACATGCGATCTATTCAGAATGACCGAATATGCAGTTTTTAAAGGTTGGACACCCTTTAAAAGCATACGAGGGGTCAAAACCAATCAAATGACCACCAAATGTGGTGAAATAAGATGAAAATAAATGTTGAGTGAATTTTGAAATGGTCGAGTAGACAGTACACCAATTAGAGATGCGGTTTTTCCAGGATGACGAAAAAAGCACTTTTAGCATCATAAAACACTAAAACATGGTTTTAATGGTCAGATATATAGAAAACTATCTCATAATGACTTGAAATCACATAACAGCCATATTATTATTATTAATTTTTCATACGATCAGACAAGACATCAATCGGATGTGCGTTCTGTCCAGAATTATAGAATATGAAGTTTTTAAATGTTTGAATTCGTTTAAAAAGGTGTGTATGGAGGTCAAAACCAACCAAACAACCTTCAGATGAGATGAAATGAGACTAAAAAACCATAGAGTGAATTGTGAAATAGTCGAGTAGATGGAATTTCAATCAGTGATATCATTTTCTGTGGATGACCAAAAATGTACTTTTAGTGTCATAAAACACAAAAACGTGCATTTAATGGTCAATTAAATATCAAAAAAAATCATAATGACCTGAAAAATAGTAATACCATCTTATTATTATTCATATTGTGTACGGACAGAAAGAACGTCAATCCGATGTGTGGTCTGTCCGGAATGATTGAATATATGGTTTTTAAATATTAGACGCCCTTTAAAAGAACTTGGGGGGTTAAAACCAGCCGAATGACCACAAAATGAAGTGAAATAATAATAAAACAATAGTAGAGTTAATTTTGAAATGGTCGAGTAGATGGTACATCAATCAGAGTTTTTGTTTCTCTCGGATGACAGAAAATGCACTTTTAGTGTCGTAAAACACCAAAACATGCATTTAACAGTTAATTCAATATGAAACGACTTAAAAATGACTTGAAATCATGGTACAACCATCTTATTATTAATCTTGATGTTTACAATCAGACAAGACGTCAATCAAACATGTGGTATGCCTAGAACTACCAAATGTGCGGTTTTTAAATGTTTGATGCCCTTAAAAAGGTGTGTCCAGAGGGTTAAAACCAACCAAAAGACCTCTGAATGTGGTGAAATTAGACAAAAAGAACCTTAGAGTGAATTTTAAAATTCCAAACAGATGGAACTTCAATCGGATATTTCATTTTCCCAAGATGACCGAAAACGTACTTTTAGTGTCATAAAACACCAAAACGTGCATTTAACGGTCAATTTAATATCAAATGACCTCATAATGACTTTAAATAATACAAAGACCATCTTATTATTATTCATGTTCTGTAATAGTATACAAAACTTCAATCGTACATGTGATCTTTCCAAAATGATTGAATATGTGGGTTTTAATGGTTTGATGCTCTTTAGAAGCACGTGGGGGTAAAAACTAGTTAAACGGCCACCGAATGCAGAGAAATCAGATGAAAAAAACCCTACAGTTAATTTTAAGATGGTTTATTATATGTTACATCAATCGGAGTTTCCGTTTTTCTGGGATGACAAAAAATGCACTTTTAGTGTCGTAAAACACCAAAATAGGCATTTAAATATCAATTCAATATCAAACGACCTTATAATGAATTAAAATCATATAAAACCTATCTTATTATTATTTTTGATGTGTATGAGTATATGAGATGTCAATCGAACATGCAGTCTACTCAGAACTACCAAATGTACAGTTTTTAAAGTTTTGATGCCCTTTAAAAAGGTGTGTTTGGGGGTCAAAACCAACCAAACGACCTCCGAATGTTCTGAAATCAAGCAAAAAGAACCATAGAGTGAATTTTTAAATGATCGATTAGAAAAAATGTCGATCAGAGATATCATTTTCCTGGGATGACTGAAAATGCACTTTTAGTGTCATAAAACACCAAAATGTACGTTTAACAGTAAATTAAATATCAAACAACCTTTTAATGACCTAAAATAATAGAAATATTTTCTTATTATTATTCATGTTTTGTACGAAAAGACGAGACATCAATCGGACATGCAGTTTGTGCATAATGACTAAATATGTGCTTCTTAATGGTTTGACGCCCTTTAAAAGAATGTGGGGGTCAAAATAGTTGAACAACCACTAAATGCGGTGAAATTAAATGACAAAAACCATAGAGTAAATTATGAAATGGTTGATAATATGGTACATCAATCAGAGTTGTCGTTTGACTGGGATGACCGAAAACACACTTTTAGTGTCGTAAAACACCAAAACATGTGTTTAACGGTCAATTCAATATCAAAAGACCTCATAATGACTTTAAATCATATTAAAAACATATTATTATTATTCCTAATGTGTAAAAGTATATGAGACATCAATTGGATGTGTGGTCTGCCCAGAACTACTGAATGTGCGGTTTTTAAAGGTTTGATGCCCATAAAAAAGGTACGTTTGGGGGTCAAAACCAAACGAACGACCTCTAAATGTAGGGAAATCAAACAAAAAAACCATATATTGAGTTTTTAAATTTTTTAGTACACTTAACATCAATCATAGATTTCGTTTTCCTGGGATGATCGAAAATGCACTTTTCATGTCATAAAACACCAAGACAAGCGTTTAACTGTCAGATATATAGAAAACAGAATTATAATTACTTGAAATCACAAGAAAAACATATTATTATTATTATTTATGTGTACGAGTAGATGATATGTCAATCGGACGTGCGGTCTACCTAGAACTACCGAATATGCGGTTTTTAAAGGTTTGGCACCCTTTAAAAAGTGCATTTGGGGGTCAAAACCTACCAAAAAATCTACAAATGTGGTAAAATAAGACTAAAACAAACATAGAGTGGATTTTTAAATTTTTGAGTAGACAGAACACCAATTGGAGATGTCATCTTCCTGGGATGACCAAAAACACACTTTTAGTGTCATAAAGCACCAAAATGTGCGTTTAATGGTCAATTCAATATCAAACGACCTCAGAATGACCTGAAATCATAGTAAGACTATATTGTTATTATTCATCTTGGGTACGAGTAGATAGAACATCAATTGGACATGTTTTCTTCCCATAATGACCGTATATACAGTTTTTAAAGGTTGAACGCCCTTTAAAAGCATGCGGGGGGTCAAAACCATCCGAACGACCACCGAATGTGGTGAAATAAGACAAAAACAACATAGAGTAAATTATTAAATGGTTGAGTATAGATTATGTCATTAGAAGTTTTATTTTATTCAGGATGATGGAAAACGCATTTTTAGTGTCTTAAAACACCAAAACATCCATTTAATGATTGTTTTGTCATCCCACAGAACGTGTGTTCTAATTAGGAATCCCTACTTCTGAGTAGTTTCCATTGAATTTATTTATGTAACCGAAAACATCCAATAGTTTTTTATCCAAAGAGACCTGCTTTCCAGAGGCAGTCTTTCATTAAGTTTGAACTTACGATACTTAATAACATGCATTTGTCGAGAGGATGGTAGGTCGGACTCATCACACCCTTTGGGGGAATTATTACCTACTCTAGGACTCTCTTATAGATTTTAGATAATTTCATGAATCCTTATTAATTCACCAAGTATAACATAGGTTTACCTTGGAAATTTCAATCAATTATTAGAATGTATGAAATTTATAATCATTCGTATGTATTTGAGGTTCTTCATTAATGTATACATCTGTATGTATTTTAGGTTCTCCATCAATGGTATCCTCTCATATACTATTTACATATTCTTTTAACCATTGTTATGATAGTACTGGTTTTTAAACCACTCAGTGGGGCACTCTGGAATTTATTTTCGTCTAGGGAGACAAAGGTTTGTTTTGATTTCGGGATTATACCCATAAATGGGATACCTAAATATCCCTCGTAGTTTGGTGATGCTTAATGGGGGCCCATCATACCAATTACGGTTGTGTGATAAGGACCTAGACGTATAGTTTGTGTCATGTGGTAAGGGTATCTAAGAGAAAATTTCTTAGTCAAGGTTTGGTGTGTGACTTATGCCTAAGTATCCCAAGGAACTTGGAAATAATATGGGTTTCTAAGTTGGATTAGACCCTACTGGGAATATGGCCCATGAAGAATAGGGTTGGTGTTAAGTGTTGGGTTTTAACCTTATAGAGGCTTCATATGTATCCCATTTGGATGGGAATCAAATCCCACGTAGTTCGAGGAGTCTCATAGGAGAGTATAGTCCTTTGAGAGAAATGAGTTTGGGCTTAATTCTTGAAAAGGATTCCTTTTTTATGTATGAAATGAGATGGATCTCAGGCCTTAGGAAGGATTCCTACTTATCCCAATTGTGGTGGGAATCATAGTTCTCATAGTTCAATAATTGAAGGTGTTTGTGCAAATATTGTGATTATTACAAATCTTTAAGTCCATGTGATTCATGATCGATGTGAGAAACAAGAGGATGTCAAAGATTCAACAAAGGCACACACACTTTTCCTCCTCTGGTGGTGGAAGAGGAATGGCCTATGACGGTGAGGGTGGACGAGGCTGAGGTGACCATGGAAGAGGGTGTGGAGTAATGAACCCTTCAGTGTGGGATGAAATTGGAGGTTATGTGGCCCAGCTCTTAGATGATTAGGGACTTACCTCAGTGGTAGTTCCCTGATGGATCCCAGGAGAAGAGGGAGACTTCTCCTTTTCTTGAATGTAAAATCAAGTGTGACCCTTACTATCCTTATTGGGAACTGGAGGCTCTGAGTCTTAGAGATGAAAATGGGAGGACAGAACCCAAACCCTAATCCTCTAGACTTGGATCTCCCCAATAATGTTCATGGGAGAAATGTCCATGTGACTGCGGATATAAAAACCCACAGAAACTCCATGAATGTTGGCCCAATTATAAAATAGATGTGGGAAACCTCTGAATGTGGATATACAAAACCAAATTAGAGACATGCTGATGTGTCTTTCCCAAAAGTTTGATAAGTCAAGAGGTTTTGGTGGAGGCTTCAACTTAGTCCATTTCTAATAAGGGAGCCAAAGAAGAAAGTACCCTTCCATGAGTGGCTTAAAAGAGGGTTTACAAGATGATGCATAGGTCATGTACACAGCTATGCAACTTAGCTATGAAGGTTAGGTATACCATATAGGTATGTCACGTAGGTACCCCGCATAGATGTTCCGCATAGGTACCCCATGTAGGTGCACCGTGCAGGCCTTAGCAATGAATGAAAAAAGTTATTAACATAGGATAACCAAGCCTATTCAAGATTCAAACTTTGAAGGGACTTCAATACATTATTATCCCATGTAATTCTCTCTTATCTTGTGTTTTTAGAGAGCTACCTGAGGTAATTTTAGGGATCTAGGTGAAAGAGTTACGCAATGGGAGCTTCAAGAGTTCTTTCAAATTTTTTCAGTTGTCAAATGAGGAACCCAAGGGTCCTATTTATAAGTAAGTTGGGGGGATGGTCGAAAGAAATTCATCAGCGTAGGTCGGCTATGAAGCCCTTCTGCATATCTCCACCACGTAGGTTTATAGAAAGCATCTTGTAATGTAGGTCTACCATGTAGGTCTTCCATGCTGGCATGCTACGTAGGTACTTTACCATTTGTTATGCCTTTTAGTTCTTCGAGTTTCGTCTTAAGAATTTGAAATATCAAGGGGACGTCTTCATAGTATTTTTTTCTTACTAAGGAGTGTCAAAAAAATCCTCCCCTCGGTATTGGATCTGATTAGAAAGAGGGTTAAGTCCTGAGGTAAGATCGTGAGGAAAAGACTATGGAGTGAATTCTAAGTCGCGCGGGTTTTCTGCATAGCTATTTCACACAGGTATGTCGCATATCTATTTCATACAGGTATGTCATGTAGCTATTTCACACAATTATGACACGTAGGTAAATGATACCTACAAATAGGTCTGTTCCTTGGTGATTTTCTTCACCCGGTCTCTCAGATTTTCTACTCTCATTGTGTAGCTTATTCTCCCAGCCTCGCCGCATTGTGCTCTTGCGTAGGTTCCTTGAAATTTTCTCAAGGTGAAACCATTTGAACGATGGATCTACACATAAGGGCTTAATTGAAGGATTTACATTAGGACCCTTGTCGAAGGACCTATGATAATTACCTTGTCGAAGGACCTACGCAAATAATTTCCTTTGCCAAAAATTTTAAATCCCTTTAAGTTGAAATTTGAATTTTATTAAGTTAAAATTCCAACATGGTAGGGGGAACTTGGTAATTAATTTTTAGGAAATGGATCACTTGATGACCACCATTTAGGAAGCTAAGGCTCATCAAAATGAGATGATAAAGATCTCCAGACCATACTATTATGATGTTGTTGAAAGTACTCTCCCTAAACTATGAAAAGGTTTAATTCAATACCAACGGGAATATCCACAAAGTACTTTCTGCCTCTGTATGGACATGGGATTTTTCAAGATGCCCACATTATGTCTACTAAGAAATATTTTCCAAATAATTGGTTTCTAAAATACCCCAAATATCATTTCATGAATATCAATGCAAAGGGTATGCCAGTTCATGAGGGAATAGTCCCTATTAGATGCATCCTACACCATAGTTGTTGTACACATAATATGAAAGATCATGTTGTATATACAAGGCCACATTTATATGATTCAACATTCTATGCTTCACAAATAGATCAGTCTAATGGTTGGAAGGAAGATTGGTATCTTCATTCTATAGGAGGAGTCAAACCTGAATGGATGTGGTAATTTTGGGTATGCTGGACTAGTGTAGAATTTAGGAAAGAGCTATCAGATGTTCATATTTATGAAGCTGTCTGGATGGGAAAATATGTTTATAAAAAAGACTTCTTTCCTGAATTGTTGAGCCGATTGAATCCACAAACAAATACCTTCCACTTGACTCTTGGTGAGGTTGGCATCAGTTTATGGGATATTTACCAAATATATGGGGTTCCCATTATCAGGTAAATGTATGATGAGTTTATTCCGCCGGTAAAAACATGGGGCGATGTTACCAGGGAACCACCATTGTCTCATGAATTATTCAAAATAGTGAATAAATTGCTTAAATACAAGAAATATATCCATTCCATAGTGTAGATTGAATCCTTTTTAGAACCAAAAACAAAGAAAGGTCCCACCTGCGAACATCCTATTGTTTTTCCTTTTGTAGATAACTAGGGAATTTCTGGCACATATGGGCCTACATTGGAGATAAGTGACTACAAGAACTGGGGCTATGAGGTAAAATCTGACATTGATGTGAAGGTACACTTAGTCTGCTTCCTTGATATGTGGCTAAGAATTTATTTTGTTCCAGTCTGTGAGTCTGGCAGCTGTGTAAGGCCATGGACTTTTGTTATTTCAGCTAAATTGGTGGAGGGAAATTATATTGGGTTATAAAATCTTGTATTGGAAATAATTTATTATTCCCTGCTGCATTTATATAATGGGAAGACTCCATTTAGACTTTAAGGTTCATTCCAAGTGTTGTGGGGCTAGATTGCGGTACACTTTTCTTCATACTTAGTGTTGAATTTAGTTAGAGTCCCCAATGGTCGATTTACCCCATTTTTAAAAAAAATCTCTAGTATTCAACCTCAGAACTTGAGACCTAATGTAGTGTTGAGGGCATTGAATGCATTAGAAGAATTCGGATTCTTTATTTTTGGTAACCCACCAATTGGAACATTTATTGATGACTATAAGGAAGAAAATTATGAGCCGAGATCTTATATGATGGAATTCAGGTATAGTGTATTATCTACCAGGATTGATGGTGAAATTATCTGTGAGGATTATGTTCCCTATAGGTTTGCTGACCAGTTCAAATTTCTTCAACAATCAAACACTTTTCCTCCCGCGTACGTTAGATATGAGAAACACCTAATGGTAGTGAGACAATTTTGTATTTTTATGGATTTAGAAATATCCAAATTATCAATTATGTTACCTCCATCAGATGTATCAATTGTATTGGAAGATAGATATGCCAAATCTTGGGCCTCTTCATACCCTCAGGGGGATTTAACGAAAGGAGTATATCAGGTGGTGGACATGACCACTATTTTGCATAGTAATCATGGTAAGAGGTCTAAATCCAGAGATGATGTAGAGGCTTAATAAGTTTCAGAACCTTTAAAACATATTCATAGAAGGTATACCAGGAAGACTAGGGATAAAGAAACAATACCTCTGACATTGAGGTGATCCAACCGCCGCCATCAGAAAGAGATTCCCATCCCATCTACTGACCTTTCTAAAGAAGAGGGGAGGCCTGAAGAGGCTCATCAGTTAGAGGGTGTTGAGTTTTCTCCATATCCAACCATATCAAAATCGAATTATGTTCGGCCTTTAGCTTTTCAATTTTTGGGATATATTGATTTTTGAACTCAGGGATGCATGGGTATTCCTCAAAAATGGCCTTCGAATACCATATTTGGGTGACATTAAGGCACCTTCTGATTTTCATCTGAACAATAACCTAGATGAAGTACAGAAGTATATTTTAGAACTGGAGACCTTTATAAATGAAACTAATGAACAAATCCTAACCTCTAAATGAGTATCTGATATGATGGAAATATGGATACATTAAGGGGTAATTATTCACCCTGAAGAGGAATGGGACATTTATGTTAATTCTGAGAATGTATTTTCCTTTTCTTGTGTCTAAATTTTTCTTTTTCATTCACCGTCGTTAATCTTGATGAGATTTCATTTTGAAGCTTGAATTTAGGGATGTAACCTCAGGACAGGTTCTTAGGTCACCAAGGTTTGGACCCATAGGTTCTCTCATTGACATAATAAATGATCCTCCCAAGTCTCCAGAACTTTATCCATGAGTGAGGATCATGACTGGGGTAATGGAGACAGATAATCCCCATCCATTACCTCATGTTTCTACTGCCAAGATGAGTATTTAAATTTCTCCACAATATTATGAAAATAAACACAAGAGATCAATGATATTGGTCAAAATTTTACATTAAAGAAGTACTATCCTCTGGTATTCTGAATTTCTTGATACACTTTGGTAATCACATTCATATTCTCGTAGGATCTAAATCTCTCTATATTATCTTAAGGTCTTAAGAGCTTATACTCTTAGAATAGAGAAGGAAACTTTAGGAGAAACATAGGTTCATGCTTATGAATATGTTTTAACAGTCAAAGTACCAATAGAAACAAATGCATCTGTTCCTGTTCCTGTAGAGAGAGAGAGAATTCATGGTAATTTCAAATACATTTCTCTCAAGTATCAACTTCTTTTCTAAAATTCTTCACTTAATAAAGTCTCAGATCATTTTCCATTTCCAATAGATCCTGTGATAATAAATGATGATATTCCTATCAGTCCAGAAGGAAGGAATTAGTATCCTAGGAAATCTGAATTAGATACTAGTGTTGATCCTAACCTGGAAATATCTGATGGTGCTATACCAGTTGAAGAAACTATGGGACATAATGTCAACGGAGCCAATTTGGGTATCAACCAATATTTGTTGGATAACTTAAATGGTGAGGATGCTATAACATTCTAAGTTTCATACACTAAAATGATGTAAACCCTTAATCCAAACATTGATATTCCAGGTTCCATTAATGAGTTTGGGGACTTTCAGGAGAAATTTACAGGATGTAAGTTCTCATTCTTGTATTTTCCATACATAATTGTTCTTATTTTATTTGTAACTTCACATCAAAGTTCAACTTATGCATCTTTTTATAAAAAAAAATTTGTGAAGGCCCTTCAAGAAAGGGGCATTCTACTCTATCCTTATTCTATTGAAGCTGGAGAAATACTTATTGAGGACCCCATGTTGAGAGATATTCTAGATCCTTCAATTATGGAAACTGGGAAAACTCTGAAGAATACCCCTCCTCAATAAATATATGCTCAAGTTGCTAATATTGAGAAGAATGGGGATGAATCTAATCAAGCAGCCGACTTATTATTGGGTAAATGTTATCGTATGTCTAGATCATGCTATATTTCTTCTATTATTTTGAAACTAACAATGACCTTGATTCATAATTTAGGTTTATCAGCTCCCACAGCTAGATTGGAAGGTGAATATTATGTGTTGGCTCAGGCATCAGTAGAAGGTGAAGCATCCACTATTCTGAGAGAAGCAGAGCAAGACACCTCTTTAAGTGATCTGTTTCTATAGTACATTATACCCCATGGTAGTGACTTGGAATTAGATTTAGATAAGAATTTTTATCTTGGCATGTAACATAAAAAGGCATGGCAACATATATGGAAAATAATTGTTGAGAATCCTTTGGATGAGCTGTTGTCCCATTTTGATAAACTCCCAACATTGTTTTTCATACTGGGATTTGGTGGATTTAATTATCTCCCAGTCTACAATGAAATTAAAGAGACCATTAACTAAAGGGATAAAGAACATAATCTATGAAAAGATCTTGAAAATTCTAAATGACGTATTAATATTGAGAGATTCCAAGCTGCAGTAGTTGAGGTAGAGGTTGATCATAGCAAGAGGTCAATCGAAATCAGCCAATAAATTAAAGAAGTGATGAAGGAGATAATATATCTTCAACAGAAAATGGATGTTGTTCATAAAAAACTTGATCAATTCAACTAATCATTGGTAGAAACCTAGTTTTAAGGGATAACTACCATTTCAACTGCCAAAAAAGCTCTTCGTCAAGCCAAGGAGGCTGAATTAGTTCAACTGTATCAACTTCAATAGAAAATTGATAGGGCTCATGAGGCCATTCAACAAATGAAGAGTTATTCTAAGAGTTTCTTTTAACACATGAAAAAGAGGCTCCATTTTGTGGATGTCCCTATAATTTTACCATATAAATAAAAGGAATTTTTTCACCAATAATATATGTATACATTCTTTATTTCTTTAATTTCAATATCAAAGGTGGTGATGATGATGATTTTTTTGTAAACATCAATCCTTTACGTCAGATAATCACAATTACAATAATATGAATTGGGGTGATCAAAATTTTCTTATTTAAGCTAATGGGCCTAATAAGAATAGTTTTATTTTTACTAGGGTTATATATACAAACCCTACAAACTTTGTATCTTTTGACTTTTTATTTCTTAATATTACCTAAACCATAAAAAAATGTAAGTTTAGTAAGCTGAGACTCAACTTTTGTCCAGAGTTCCCTTTGCAGGATTTAAATCTGGTGAGTACCACATCTCTTGTTATTGGAATTTTAGAGTCATGAATGTTGGACTAAAAGGATAGTGTTTAATGTCGAATAGATTTAACCATAAATTTTTAAAGTAGATCTCAAACAAGGCTCAGTGTCTAGGAATTTCTCTAATATTCATTAAATACTTCCAAGGGGAATCTTGAGTCATCATTTTTTTATGGTCACCAAATATAAAACTGGTAAAAACATAAAAAAGTTATTTTCCAAGAATGCGGTTACCATTATTTGAAAAACCTGTTATGGGGGTTGTGTTATACAGGGCTAATTGGGGCATATACAGCATAGCCAAACAGTGGAATCTTTTGACTGAAAAGCCTGTTATGTAGGAAACTTATGCAATTCCACCTAGGGGCATGTACTGTATAGTCAAGAAAAATATTTCTTAGGAATTTAACATTTTATTATTGATAGATAAGGGAAAATAAGATTTGAGTGACTCAATACCATAGTGGGTGGTTTTCCAAGGAAATGGATTTTTAGAATAAAGGGTTATCTATGTCGACATATGTCATGAATGGGGAAACCATTTATACACAAATTTGGTGTATGAGTAATGGTTAAAATTTGTCAAAAAGGGATATTTATGATATTATGATATGTAGTTTTAAAGTCATGTAGTGAGGACAGTGTATTGTACAGTTTTAAGTCATGCAGTGAGGATATTGTACTGTGCAGTTTTAAGTCATGCAGTAAGGACATTGGGTGGATTTAATTTAAGGTTTTTATCTTTGAACATAGGTTTGAGACTCTCGAATTTCTTGATAATTTGTTTGGAAACATACTACCATGTTCAAGTATAGAAGGGAAGAATTGTAAACTTTTATTTGGGAATTTATGGATCTGAAGAATGATATGGGAAAAGGGATAAAGTCATTAGAGGAATTCTTTCCTAAGAATGAAGTTACCCTTATTTGATAAACCTGTTATGGGGGTTATATTATGTAGGGGCAACTAGGGCATATATTTCATAGCCAAATAATGGCATCTTTTGACTGATAGGCCCGTTATATAGGCAACTTATGCAATGCCACATAGGGGCACGTACTGCATAGTTAGGAAAAAGATATCTCAAAAATTTGACATTTTATTGCTAAAAGATAAAGAAAGTTTATGGAGATTCATATTTTCCACAGCACAAAGTTTGGTTTATGGAGAAAGGTACCTGAATATGGAAAGGTTATTTATAATCATGATTTCTAAAGAATTGAAGGAATAGGATTTCTATGAAGGTCTAACCCAAATGTAGGAAGTATGGTGTTTGTAGTTTTAGTTCATATGACTACGAACAAAACGGAAACAATAGATGACATGTGATCAAATGATCTAAGGTTATTTCATATTTCTTTGAACACATGGAGAGGGAAATGTGCAAACTATGGTCTTGAAAACATTCAGATCGAGAGAAAGGTAATGGGAAAAATATACATGGATGACTACTTTAAGATACAGATTCTTTTATATTGTCATCAAAGTTTGAAGACGAAAAAAGAAAATTTAACCAAGAACGAAATTACCATTATTTGACAAAACATTTATGGGGGTTGTATTATGCGGGGCTGACTAGGGAATATGCTTCTAGCCAAATAGTGGTATCTTTTGACTGATAGGCCCGTTATATAGGAAACTTATTCAATGCCACCTAGGCACATGTACTGCATAATCAGGAAAAAGAGTTCTTAGATAACAAAAACTCTACCACCAAAAACTATAAGAAAGGTTATGAAGATCTGAAATTATTCAAGATTAAGAGTGTGAAATATGAAAGGGGATAATGCTCAATGCACAGGATAAATATTTGAATTGATATTGGCCATGATTTTGAAGTCCCTTACATATATCTGACTCATATGTAAAATGGGGACATTTCTTGTTTCCTTAGTGTTATCTCTAAGGAGAGGACCCAAAATGAAGACTCCCATATATATTGTTAATTATATGTGGAAGAGAGATAAAAAAATATCTTGTGGCTGGGACTAGGAGCCAATTCCTAGTTTTCACTAATGTCTCAATGAGATGAGAATCAAGCCATACATAGTTCTTTGGGTGCTTTTCATTTTAATTTCATGTATCAAGGACATTATGATGTGCAGTTTAGAGTCATGTTGCGAGGACATGAAGTGATTTCGATGTAAAAAATGAATATTGCATTTGAACCAGAGGATTGAACCTGGGTGTCACTATGTATCTCATATGGAAGCGAATCAAGCCTCACGTAGTTCTTGAACAATCATTTTCCACACCAATTGAGTTTGATGTGGGATATAGGGGCTTTTAACACATTCCAGAAAAATGTTTAAACTTAAGACACAAAATGGTATAAATATCAAACCATGTATCCTAAAATATTATTATATGTAAATATGGTTCATATATAGGAGGAGAAAAGGGAAATAAAATTTTTTAGCTGTGGTTGGGCCCAAGTTTGGAGATCTAGGCATCTCTATGTATCTCATTGAAAATGAGAATCAAGCCACATGTAGTTCTTGAAATGAGGTCACTATAAAGATCTGATTCAAACATAGGAAGAAATGGAATTCATGTGCCACTAAGGAGTAGGAATAATGTCAGTGATGCTTGCACATGGAAGCTATTAACGTCAAAAAAATAAGACGTTAACCGTACAGTTAAATGTCATGTAACTAAGAAAAATGATGTGATGTATTTTAACGTCGTGAGACAAGGACAAAGATGCTATACATTGTAACATTGTGCAGCATGGATGCATATGGTTGTTATGTAGTTTAATGTATTACAACTAAGACTTTTTTCTATGAAGTTTAGAGTCATGCAGTGAGGAAATTTGGTTTGCAATTACAAAAAGTACTTCTTCAAGAATCTTTTATTGGTTGGAGTTGTAATAAGTTCTACATCCATTGAAATTAGGGAATAAGCTCCATTAGAGTAGACCTTATGTACATAGTAATGTCCTTCCTACTTTGGCTTATGTTTTTGAGGATTCTTTCTTGGTCTCATCAGAGTCCTAAGGCCCAATACCAATTCTCCTTGAAGAAATGAGGGGATGCAAAATTTCTTGTTAAAATATCATGATATTATATTCTAATAGACTTATAAATGATGCAAAGTATGCAATATCTTTTATTCTAATCATTCCAGATCATAAAATCGCTTCTGAGATTGTTCATCTATAGATAACTGATCACATATTGCAACTCGGAGTAAAGGCAATTGAATTTAAATTGAAAAAAATAATTCTATCCTATACACCAACGAATATGGAGTTGCCTAAGTGGTAGTACCAGTAGTAGTCCGGTAAGTTTATAAAGTATGAAAAATTTTATCAGGGAAAGATTTTTTATCTTTATCCACTATCTTCTGAAGTATGTTTGATAGAGTCTTATTGAAAGCCTCTATCTCTCCATTGTCCATTACATGATATAAATATGAATGGTTGGATTTGATATTGTGCTCCTGATATAACTTATATATCTCAACAAATCAAAAATTTGTGTCGTTATTGATCAATATAGTATTAGGGATACCAAATCTGGTAATTATATTAGCTTTGAAAAAGATAACAATTCTTTTGGCTCCGACTTCTTTGAGAGGTATTTCCTTAGCCCATTTGAAGAAGAAATCAGTAGAAGTAATAATATACTTGAACTGATTTGTCATAGCTGGAAGATAAGATCCTACTACATTCATTCCCCATATAGAAAATGGTCAGGATTATTTAGCTATATGTATCAACTCTGGGGGTTAATGAATGAAGTTGGCATGAACTTGATAGGGATGAAATTTCTCGGTGAGATTTGTAAAATCCTACGTCATTGAAGGCCATAAGTATCCAAGACTTAAGATTTGATCAAAAATACTTTTCCCATACTAGTGAGCACCACAGGCTCTTGCATGTACTTCTTTCATGACAGCTGCAGTTTCTTCTCCATCAATTCATCTGAAGAGGACTCCATCTAATCCTTGTTTTTAAAGTATCTTCTAGTGATCTAGACTACCATAAAGAGTAAAATTAGTCACTCATCATCGGATTTATCTTTTTTATCTCTATTTGGTGGAATTACTCCATTTTTAGGGAATTCCATGATGGGTGTCATCCATCCTATAGTATGACCATACAGATCAGAAATAGGGATGATTTCATTAATTTCCTTTATTCTAGTTTGAACAAAAGGTAAAACCCCATGATGATAGTAAATACTAAGGATTATATCATCCCGATTTGGATATTCTAGGGCTGTGGATGTATTATCCAGTACATCATCTTGGGCATTTTGTGGTCGTGGGACATAAGACAATGTTGGATCTGAGGGAAATTCAGTCATTAACCCTCTGACATAATCACACAAAGTTATTAACTCTTCTTTTCTGATAGAATAATCCTCATTGATCTATTTTATTACTAACTCTGAATTACCCTTCACGTTCAGGTGGTTCACTTGTACCTGGAGTTCCAATTCCAGACCTACAATGAGAGCTTGATATTCTGCCTCATTGTTGATACCACCTTCTGATAACAAAAAGGAATATGGAAACACTTCCTGTTCTGGGGAGATAAGAACAACTCCTAACCCAACTTTGTTGAGTTTATGGTTTTCTATTATCTTCCCCATTAGACTTCTAGAATCACCATTAAAGTACATTTCCCATGTTTGGGAATTATCTTGAATAGATAATATTTCTTCATCTGGAAGTTTAGTATTCAAAAATGTATCTTCTGCAGATGGATGCTCAGCATGGAATTTTTCCAAGGATTGGCCTTTTATTTCTTTCTGAGGCATAAAATAGATATTGAACAATTGCAAAATAATTGTCCACCATGCCAAATGTATTGTAATCATAGAACAACTGAGGATAAATTTAAGCGGGTTATTGCGAGATACCAAGTGGACCTCATGATTTTGCATGTAATTACTCAATTTTTGAACTGTAAAGATTAATGTCATGTATCACTTCTCGATACATGAATATCATGTCTCTGTGTCAAGCATAGTTTAACTGAGATAGTAAATACTATTTTCATTCCCATCGTCATTCTTTTGGTCAAGAAAGGCACCTAGTGATCACTTTAAGGCTGTCACATAGAGAATAAGTGGATTTCCTTTAACAGGAGGCATTAATACTGGTGGACTCAAGAGATATTTCTTGAGGGTATCAAATTCCTCTTGGAAGACTTTGGTCCATTGATAGGTGACTCCCTTCTTCATTGATCTGGTGAAGGGTAAACACTTCCCTGCTAAATTGGCGATAAAGCGCCGAATATAGGAAAAGTGGCTTTGAATTCCTCTTAATTATTTCAAATTTTGAGGATGTGACATGGAAAGGATTGCTTTTTCCTTCTCAGGATAAACTTTTATTCCATGATGTCATACAAAAAATCTGAGGAATTTTCCTAAGCTTACCCTGAAACCACATTTCAAGGGATTCATCTTCAAATTATGTTGTCGAGGTTTACTGAATATGGTCTCCAAATCAGTCAGGTGATTGTAAGGTTTCCTATATTTAACTACCATATCATCCACATAACATTCGACAAATTTTCCTAAGAATGGTTTGAATATATGGTGCATGTAATGTTGATATGTTGCACCTGTATTCTTTAAGCCAAATGGAATTACCTGATAGAGAAACACACCTTAAGGGGATCTAAAGGCTATAGAATCCTCATCCTCTAAGGACATTCATATTTTATTGTACCCAGAGTAACCATCCATGAATGATAGAGCTTCATATCCAGATGTTGCATCAATTAAAAGTTTTGTGATCGTAACTAGAAAGTCATCTTTGGGACAATGCCGGTTAAGATCTCGGAAATCAATGAAAAATATGATTTTCCCATTATTCTTTTTCACTAGTACAATGTTTTCCAGCCATTTGGGATATTGCACCTCCCTGAAAAAGTTATCCTTGATAAGTTTGTCGACTTCAGCTTCAATTTTAGAGGCATTAGTTGGGTGTGTTCTTCTTGTTGAATGCTTGAATCCTAGATTCTCTTTAATAAAACCCAAATTATGAGTGGATACATCGGGATTAAGGCCTATCATTTCTATATAGTTCCAAGAAAATATATCTCGATGTTTATTTATAAATGAAGTATACATCTCTTTCTCTTCATAAATCGTGCCTGCACTAATTAGAGTGGGGTTTAGATCTTCTTTTGTACCTAGATTTATTTCTCTGAGATCATCCACAGTAGTGGAGAATCCATCCTAAAATGCTAGAGGAGCATCCCTGAGATCTTATTCTTCTTCCTTACATGTCACTTCTTCTGTTTCTACTTTCATAGTAAGTGAAGAAGAAAAACTTTCAAAGATACTGGAGGAGTCGGTATTTGAACATCCTGAAGAAGATCCAACCATTTCTGACCCTAATGATGATGAAAGGTCTCCCTGGAGCATTGAATGGGATATGATGGGTTGGAAATAAAAATCCTTGTATTCCTTAATTACTGCAACAAATTATTCTATCCTAATTGATAAATAAAATACTTACAGAGTTTCGGTGGATGAAATGAATACATCTCCATTTAAGCTTTCACCACTGCTTGGTAAATTAACAATTTCTTCCATGCTTTTAGGCTCTATTTTCGCAATTGACATTATGAAAGTCACTGAATGAGTGCTTATATTTGGTTCTATGTTTTCAATTTGACTGATAGGAAACACATAATCTATACTCAGATGTTTGAATGGGTTATAAGGTATCTTTTCTAGTTCATTCGGTGTATTGGTTCTGGTTACATCTTTTTTCATGGACCTTGTTTCCTTTGTGTGATAAAATTCTGCCTCAATATACTGAGATTCACATGTTTTTAATGGAGAATTTTCACCATAAAATGTCCCAATTTGACCATTGAAGCAATCCTTGAGACATTGGTGATATGATGAAGGAATGACCGCATGTTGATGTATCCAAGGCCTTCCAAGTAGAATGATGAAGGTTGTGTCTTGACAGACAACCATAAAATATGAATTAGATACAAGATATCCAAACTGAGTTCAATGTGTAATATCACCTAAAGGTTCTTATTTATTATTTTCATAACCTTGAAACATCAAAGTGGAAGGAGATAAGTCATATTCAATGAGACTCAATCGACGAAGTGTACAAATGGGAATGAGGTTGAATCCTAAGCCATTATAAATGAAGGCTCGTCAGATGTTTATATCATTAACCATGCCAGATAGATACAAGTTCCTGATGTGTCCATGTACAACATCGTCCTCATATTCATTCATAAAATATATGACTTCATGAAATTATGCAAGATCATTCTCTATACGGTAAACCTCAGTAGCAAAAACCTCAATCTCAAACTCTTGAGGACTTGAAAAAGCCTCAATAAGTGCTTCTATGAGATCTTTTGACAGATTCAATGCATCCAAGATTAAAAACTTGGTCAGTACTTGGGATAGATATTTCAAACCATCGTACTTTTGGTCCAGAAGTCTGCGTTTTCTAGCATGGAGATGTAGTTTTTCAGGTGCCTTGGAAGTTGATACTCCTGATATAGATATTCCATGTGTCATGGAAGGAGTTGGAAATACTTAGGCTTTTGGTAGATTATACTGACTAGGTCTATTTACTTACTGAGAGAATGATGTTGTAACTTCTAATTGTTCCTCCAAGATAATCATGTCAGGGCCAATCCTTTCATGTGTAGGAGAATTTCCTTGTTCTTGTTGAGCCCGCTGAAGGGCTCTCCCACAAGTTTCCACCGCATATATGGTTCGAGCGGAGGTAGAGTTAAAATAGTGGTTTGTAGCATATCCAAATCTTCCCCTATATCCTCAACCTTGGATTCTCACTCTAGTTCCCTAGTCAGGTGTATAAACTTTAGGCTCATAATAACTATAATCGTCATTTTCATAGGGATATGTTTAGTGGATAACGTTAATGGAACCAAAGATCAATTCTTCATCTGATAAATATTCTGCTTGATAGGTCAGTTTTAGTTGCACCATTTGGCGGGGAGGTTCCCATGCTTTTGAAATAGATGGAAAGAAATTTTACAAGGTCAAGGACAACATAGGCCTTGATATGAGATCATCCTCTTCTGAATGCTCTTTATCTTTTTGATCACTTTTCTTATTTAAGGATTGACCTATATAGGACTGATCTTTTAATGAAGATGGATTTTCTATAGTGGAAGTATAAGAAGACACAATTGGTTGTTTCAACTGTTTCAGTATAATTTCCTGAGTTTAGTTTATCATTTTCCTTATTATCCAATCATCATAATTTTGCGCATTTTTTCTTTTGACTTCCTACCACTCGCCTTCTTTCTTTGGGTCAATAGTAGTAAAACATGCTATTTGGGCTGATGAACTTTTTAGTTTCACTTCTCCAGAGTCTATCATTTTTTTCATGAGGTATTTGAAAAAAAACACTCATGAATGGGATTCCCCGACATTTGATGAAAGGGACAATAATTTGAACAATATTCATCTCCTTCCTTGTTTTGTTTCTTCGACCTTCGCAACTAAACCAAATTGTTTTCCAAATATGAAATGAAGTAACTAGGAACTTATTCATTCTGAAAAGAATAAACTTTGATCTTTAACTCCTCAAACTATCTCTTCCTTTGATCTTTTTTATCATCTTGACGAGGTGTTCATTGCTTCTGATGCTCGGGAGGTGGAGCCCTTCGGTATGATGAAGGTTTTGAAGTAGAAGTAGGTACTGGTGCTGGTTTGAGTGTGACTGTATCATCTTCTACTTTTCCTATTATCCTTCCCAAAGATGATGGGATTACCCAAGATTTATCTTTAGTTTCCACAATTGAATCCTCAACTTGTTGGGCGATTAAAGCAAGATCTCAAAACCCTCCTGTGTATTTCATAGGGATTGGTGGTGTGCATAACTCATCATGCATATTTTCCACACAAATTGGCATTAACTCTTATTGAGGGAGTGCTAGATTTAAGGAATATGTTAATCATTTCCATCTAGCAAAGACATCTAAAACTCTTTCATTCCCTCTTTATTTTCAATTTATATGATAAAAAATGATTGTCTTCAACGGCGTTGATCTAAATTGGAGAAGGAATTTCTGATGAAGGTCTTCCCATCCAGTAATTGATCGATAATGCAAACTTATATACCAGAAAAAAGATATCCCCTATAATGATTACACAAAATATCTATGATTTACTACTTCTTATTATTGAGGGGTCCCCATCATTAGATCAGAATGAGAAAACAAATTGTTATGTGCTTCTCCAGATCCCCCAGACCATTAAAGATTGGAAATGTGTTATTCACAAAGTTTGGTGCTGGAGGGATCAGATCTACCCATTCAGGGTAAGCTTTATTTTCTATTTGTAATGGTACACGTTGTTCTTCCATAGCATCCAATCTAGTTGTTAATGGCTCTATTTTTTTCATAAGCATTTAAGGAATATCTAGATGATTTGGGACCTATACAGGTACAGCAGATGGAGCTTGAACTAGCACTATAAATAGAAAAAACACTAGTGGTGGTACCATTGGTATTTGTATTGGATAACACATGGGGATAGGCCTATAAGGATATTTTTTATCCTATCCTGGTTGTGTACCCAATGGAGGGAATTAATTATCTACATCTATAGTTGCAAAAAATATTCTTTGCTAAGGAGTTCCTATATGATGTGCAAACTAAGGATCTGCTTGGAGAACATGTCTAGAAGAAATACTGCTTTGAAGTAACTCTACATTAAGTCTTTTTAACTCCTTCATTTTCTATTATTTTTGGGAAAATATTTCTTCAAGCAAAAGATATTGACCTTCTTCATTGGAAAAGTGAGACGTGATGTGGCCTTTACCTTTCCCTTGTTAGATGCCTTTCGAAGGGGGGGGAGTTGGTTACTTGAAGGAATACCCAGACTCTAGGTAAGCCTCTAATTTTGAGTACACACAACTCCTTCATTTTCTTCAGTGTGTACTATGTTATGCATGATAACTTCATCTTATAACTCCCCTAAAATATAATCATTCATTAAAAGATCTTTTGTAATGGTATTAATGACATTTACTGACGTGTAATGCATTGATGGAATTCTATCAGTATATTTGTAAGATCGTATCCTTCTGAATCCTCTATAATACTATGTTATCCTATATACTGAATTCCTAAGAACTATTTGATGGATAGTAATCTTAATGGAATACTTGGATAGTTTAGTTGTGCATTCACTTTGTGGATTCTTCCCTAATCGGGAGAAAACTAACTTCTGTTGAGGAGGGGATTGTAGATGGGAAAAATGCCCCAACCCTATAGGTTGGGTATATTCTTGTTCTTCTTCTTCAAACCTTAAAAAAAATTATTGAATTTGATGGTTGAATTAATCAAACCCCCAGCCTTGTAGGTTGGGGTGGCTCTTGAACTGTTATAGCTGAGATTCGCATGGCTTCTCTTCTAATTTTGAGAATTTTGGTCTAAACATTGGTTGGGTAAATTATCTAACAACCATTTAAATCACCTGTTTCAGAATACCACTGTGCTATTTAAGAAATTTGTGCCATCTGATGGTTGACATTCTCTAAGAAGGAGGCTTGATTAATGTTCTTAGAAGCTTGATGCAAAATTATCTCAACAGCTTTTTCTCTTTGGGCCTAACTCTGATGAGAGCTATTCAAGGCATGTTCTTGATCATATGTTTTATTACACAAAAAAATCTGTTGATTTTAGTTGGCCATGGGTAATAACATTCCATGAGACCACTTTTGGAGAGATTTTATGATTTTGGAGCATAGTGAAATGAAATGATCCATGTGCACCCCATCCTCTGATATGAACACCAAATGGGGTATCAGTAATTAACTGTTGTAGCCTCTTTAGTGCATCGAGGCATGCACGCTGAAGGGTTCTCTTCTGATTCTCAATCTTTGGATGTTGGGAAACTGAAAGGGATGCTGATTCAATTTGGTTTTGTAACCCTTCTATTACCTTTACATGACTTTGATATTCATTATAAGTTAATACTTTGGATTTCAAATGACGAAGATTCTTCTATAAGTTTAGGCGGATATCATGAATTCAATCTTCTACCATCAATTCTAAAGTGTTATATTGAGAGGTTTCCAAAGTCTAGAACATGACTGGTATTTCACCTTTAGCCAATTGATTTCTCATATTCAACATATCTTTATCATATTTTTCTAGAGGTTTCTCCACTTAGTCTGACCAGGGTTGATGCTTTTCGATTGTCTTATTACAAACAATGGAATCAATCTCTTTTTCCTCTACTATATTAGAAGATAAATGACCTAATGGGGGTTTAGAGAATGAATTTCCCCTTAGGATTTCTTCTGGTTGAGAAGTTATTTCACTTGTTAGTGATATGTAATCAGACATGACTAGCCTTATGTTGTCAAGTTCCTAGAGATAAGAGGGTTTTCTCATTACTACATTGTCGATTATGGAATTATCTTGACAATGTGAAACACTACTATAGAGAGAACTTTTGCAGTGAATTCCATCATAGGGAGGACCACAATGGTGGATTACAGCAAAGGATAAATCATATTTCTACTTGGTATTTTTGCCACACATAGGGTTTTTTTGGATCTCATCTAGAGATAGGCTCTCTAGATTGACTGTATTTTCATGAAGAAAGCCTTCATGACAAAGTGTCTGATGGGGAAATTCAAAATTACTGTTATTACTCCCATAATTTGGTAATGGGAGCATTAAGAGGATCCAGATTGCAGATTGGATCTTGATTTTCCAAATGTGTTTGGTGATACTTCTTCTTTGATGCTCTTTTACACATATTTGGGGCCACTTGCTGGGAGAATTGGTTATCATGGGTAGGTGTATGTTCCTACCTTGGAGTGGTCATTAGAATGGGCTTATTATCTCCAATTAAAAAGGGTGTATGTTCCCGATCCGGTTGTCCATATGATATGGGGGAGTATGCCACATAACCCTACTGGACTAGAATAGAGGTGTGTATCTGCTCTGGGATGGAATTATAATGATTCATCCCAATTGTGGGGACATAATTATGTGTCTATTCCCCTGGTACTATTGAAGTTGTTGTTAGGATATTCTGGCATGCTTCCAAAATATGGACAGGAATTTTTGTCTGCCCTTTTACCATTGCTAAAATGTGTTTGGTGACTTCAGTAGATAGAATGGGAATATAAATCCATTCTATATCTAGAGTATGTGTATGTCTCTGCTTCTGTCCTCCCTTTCTTGTTAGTAGATACTGACAGTATTTATGTATGGGGGAAGAGAGTTGAGTCTAACCTAGGTTTGTCATTAGAGCTTTCTGACTGACTTCTCCGGGTGCTGCCAAACAAGACTGTTGGAAGGCTTGATGAATGATAGTAGGTGTATGTTCCTACTAGATATTTTTCTCCAAGCATAGTTGAAATATTTATCTCAATTCTAATAGACGATACCACTGGCAGAATTGGTGAGTGTAGGCAGTTGTATGTTCCTACTTACTAGTTGCCACCACATTTGATTGGAGAGATTCCTTAAATGAAATCAGACGAGCTTGCTGACTGAATGATAGTTTTTAAATAGGTGTATGTTCCTATTCATAGTACTCCACTAGATTTAACTAATGGGATTGGTGGGTCTCTGCCAAACGAGCCTGCTGGGCAACGGAATTGGGACAGACAAGTGTATGTGCCCATTCATTGTTTGCCACTAATTTAGGCTGATAGACTTCTCCGGAGGGGAAAAAGGTAATAACCTGCTCCCTGTTAGATGAAAAGTATCCCCGATAGTTTGTCTTGCATGCTTGGGTCTGAGGGACATGGGCCAAACAACCAAAGTCAACACCCCCATTGTGTTGGGGGTTTACTATTGTGTGATTCTGCTTATGGTGATTGTTGATGGGAGCCACTAAGAAGGACCCATGAATCTTTGAGTTGATTACATGAGTGACCTCTTGATCTACCTCCCTATAGTATGAGAGGTAATGTTTGTTGTGTTCTTGGGATAAGGACCTGAAACAGTTGAAGATGGTGGTTGGAACTATCAGCTTCTTGACCATCGGTCGCCGCTGACCAGACGATCGAGGGTTTCTGTTAACTTGGAGAGACTTTCAGGAAGCCTCCAAGGTTGGGATAGTACTATGTTTACAGTATTCTCATACCATTACATTAGAGACCCAGCATTAAAGATGTTGATTTGGTGATTAATTCCTTCTAGTGTATGAGGATCTAGCTTGAGAAGTGGTCGGGGCATTCATGGGTGAAAACTTGAAGGAATCCATTTGGAGTGAAGGTAGTTCTGAGAAAATTGAGAAAAACAATGAACTCCATTAAATCAACATATTTTAGATGGATACATGCAAGATTGATTCCTTTGTCTGGTCTTCCTTTATCAATTGATAGGGGCTTAATAGATAGGTAACACTATCAACTTTGTTAAGGATTCACGTCGGGTTCACCATTTTTGTTTCGTCGTCCCACAGAATGTGTGTTATAGTTAGGAATCACTACTTCTAAGTGGTTTCCATTAGATTTATTTATGGAATTTGAAACTTAGAATTGTTATTTATCCAAAGGGACCTACTTTCCAAAGGTAGGTGTTCGTTAAGTTTGAACTCATGACACTTAAGAACATGCATTGGTCAAGAGGATGGGAGGTAAAACTCATCACACCCTTTTGGGGGGGAATTATTGCCTAATCTGGGACTCTCTTATAGATTTGAGATATTTTCATGAATCCTTATTAATTCACCAAGTATAACATAGGTCTCCCTTGTAATTTTCAATCAATTATTAGCATGTATGAAATTTATAATCATCTGTATGTATTCGAGGTTCTTCATTAATGGAGACATTCATATGTATTTGAGGTTCTCTATAAATGGTATCCTCTCATATACTATTTAGAGATTATTTTAATCATAATTATGATAGTACTGGTTTTTAAGCCACTCATTGGGGCACTCTGGAATTTGTTGTCATCTAGGGATACAAAGATTTGTTTTGATGTCAGGATTGTACCAATAAATGGGCTACCTACATACCCTTGTGAAAGGAATCATAACCCTCATAGTTTGGTGCCACTTAATGGGGCACATCATACCTTTTAAGTTCGTGTGATAAGTACCTAGCCATATAGTTTAATGTCATGTGGTAAGGAAATATAAGAAAAAGGTGCTTAGTCAAGCTTTGGTGTGGGACTTATGCATAAGTAGCCCAAGGAACATGGAAAGAATATGGGTTTCCAAGTTAGATTAGACCCTATTAGGAATATGACCCATGAAGAATAGAGATAATTTGAAGTGTTGGGTTTGAACCTCGGAGAGGCTTCCTACATATCCCATTTGGATGGGAATAAAATCCCACTTAGTTCGACGAGTATCATAAGAGAGTATATTCCTTTGAGAGAAATGATTTTGGGATTAATTCTTGAAAATGAAACCTTTTTATGGATGAAATGAGATGGATCTCGGGCCTTTGGAAGGTTTCCTACATATCCCAATTATGGTGGAAATCATATTTATCATGGTTCAAGAATTGGAGGTGTTTGTGAAAATGTTGTGATTATAAAAAATCTCTAAGCCCACGTGATTCATTATTGGTGTGAGAAACAAGAGGATGTCAAAGATTCAACAAAGTCACGCACACTTTTCATCCTCCGTTGGTGGAAGAGGATGGGCCTATGATGGTGAGGGTGTCTGAGGCCAAGGTGACCGTGGAAGAGGGCGCAGAGCAATGAACCCTTCAATGTGGGATGACATTAGTGGTCATGTAGCCCGGATATCAAAATATTAGGGACTTACCTTAGTGGGAGTTCCTTGATGGATCCCAGGAGAGGAGGGAGACTTCTCCTTTTCTTGAATGGAAAGCAAGTGTGACCCTCACTCTCTTTATTGGGAACTCAAGGATCCGATCTTAGAGATGAAAAGGGGAGGAAAAAACCCAAACCCTAATCCTCCAGAATGGGATCTCCCCAACATTGTTCATGGAATAAAGCTCCATCTGAATGCAGATATACAGACCCACAGACACTCCATGAATACTGACCCTGTTACAAAATATATTTAGGAAACCTATGAGTGTGGATATACAAACCCAAATTAGAGACACACTGATGTTCCTTTCTCAAAGGATTGATAATTCATGAGGTTTTTGTGGAGGCTTCAACTTAGTCCCTTTTTGATAAGGTAACCAAGGAAGGAAGTACCCTTCCATGAGTGTCTTAAAAGAGGGTTTACAAGATGATGTGTGGGTCTTGTGCGTAGTTATGCATCTTAACTATGAAGTGTAGGTATACTACGTAGGTATGTCGCGTAGTTACCCCACATAGCTATTCTGCGTAGGTACCCCACGTAGGTGCACTACACAGGCCTTAGCGATGACTAAAAAAAGTTATGAACATAGGAGAACCAAGCCTATGCAAGCTTGAAACTTTAAAGGGGGTTCAAGATGTGCTTATCCCATGTAATTCTCTTTTATCTTGTGTTTTTAGAGGGCTACCTGAGACAATTTGAGGGATCTGGGTGAAAGATCTATGCAATTGGAGCTTCAAGAGTTCTTTCAACTTTTTTCAGTTGTCAAAAGAGGAGACTAAGGGTCCTATTTATAGGCAAGGAGGGGGATGGTTGAAATCAATTCGTCAGCGTAGGTCGGTCGTGCAACCCTTCCATGTAGCTCATCCATGTAGGTGTATAGAAATCATCTTGTCTCGTAGGTCTACCATGTAGGTCCTTTACAATTTGTTATGCCTTTTAGTTCTTCGAGTTTCATCTGGAGACTTTTAAATATTTTGGGAACGTCTTCATGGTCTTTTTTTCTCACTAAATAGTTTCAAAAACGGTCAATTCAATATCAAACGACATCATAATGACTTGAAATTACATTAAAACTATATTATTATTATTCTTGATGTGTACAAGTAAATGAGATGTCAATCAGATTTGCAGTTTTCTCGGAACTACCAAATGTGTGGTTTTTAAAGGTTTGATGCCCTTAAAAAAGGTGTGTCTAGGGGGTCAAAACCAACCAAAAGACCTCTAAATGGAGTGAAATCATATTAAAATAACCATAGAGTAAATTTTGAAATGTTCTAGTAGATGGAACATCAATCGAAGATGTCGTTTTCCAGGGATGACTAAAAATGCACTTTTATGTCATAAAACACCAAAACATGCATTTAATGGTCAATTCAATATCAAACGACCTTGTAATGACCTGAAATAATATTAATACTATATTATTATTATTCATGTTGTGTATGAGTAGACATAACAGCAATCGGATGTGCGGTCTTCCCAGAATGACCGAATATACGGTTTTTAAAGGTTGAACGCCCATTAAAAGCACGCGGGGGGTCAAAACTAGCCAAATGACCACCAAATATGGTGAAATCAAACAACAAAACCCATTGAGTGAATTGGGAAATGGTTGAGTATATAGTACATCAATCGAAGTTTCCATTTTTCGGGGATGACAGAAAACGCATTTTTACTGTCGTAAAACACCAAAACATGCGTTTAATAATAAATTCAGTATCAAACGACCACAGAATGACTTGAAATAATAATACAACCATATTATTATTATTCTTGATGTGTATGAGAATACGAGATGTCAATTGGATGGGTAGTGTCCTGGGAACTACTAAATGTGTGGTTTTTAAAGGTTTGACGACCTTAAAAAAGGTGCGTCCGGGGGTAAAAACCAAACAAAAGACCTCTGAATGTGGTGAAATCAGAAAACAACTGTAGAGTGAATTGTGAAATGGTTGAGAAGACTAAATACCGATCGAATATGTTGTTTTCCCGAGATGACCGAAAACACACTTTTAGTGTCATAAAACACCAAAACATGCGTTTAACGATCAATTAAATATCTAAAGACCTTATAATGACTTGAAATCACTATAATACTATCTTATTATTATTCTTGATGTTAATGAGTAGATGATATGTCAATCGGATGTTCGGTCTTCCTAGAACTACCGAATGTGTTGTTTTTAAAGGTTTGATGCCTTTAAAAAAGGTGTGTCCGGGGGGGTCAAAACCAACCAAAAGACCTCCAAATTTAATTAAACTAGACTAATAAAATAATAGAATGAATTGTGAAATGTTTGAGTAGAAGGAATATCAATCAGAGATGTCGTTTCCTTGGGATGACTGAAAATGCACTTTTAGTGTCATAAAACACCAAAATGTGTGTTTAACAGTCAATTCAATATAAAAATACCTATGAATGACATGAAATCATAGGAATATCGTATTATTATTATTTATGTTGTGTACGAGTAGATGTAACATCAATCAGACATGTGGTATTTCTGTAATGACTGAATATGCGGTTTTTAAAGGTTGAATGCCCTTTAAAAGCACGCAGGGTGTCAAAACTTGTCGAATGACCACTTAATTTGGTGAAATCAGATGATAAAAATCATAGAGTGAATTGTGAAATATTAAATTATAAGGTACATCAATTAGATTTTCCATTTGTTTGGGATGACAGAAAATGCACTTTTAGTGTCGTAAAACCCCAAAACATGCATTTAACAGTCAATTCAAAATCAAATGACCTCATAATGACTTTAAATCATATTAAATACATCTTATTATTATTTATTGATGTTTAAGAGTAGATGAGACATCAATTGAATGTGAGGTCTGCCCAAAACTACTGAATGTGTGGTTTTTAAAGGTTTGACGCCCTTAAAAAAGGTGTGTCTGAGGGTCAAAACCAAACAAACAACCTATGAATGTAGTGAAATCATAAAAAAACAACCATAGAGTGAATTTTGAAATGGTCAAGAATAAAGAACATCAATCAGAGATGTTGTTTTCCTGGGATGACCGAAAACACACTTTTAGTGTTATAAAACACCAAAACATGCGTTTAACGGATAGATATATAAAAAATAAACTAATAATTACTTGAAATCATAGGAAAACCATATTATTATTATTATTGATGTATACGAGTATATGATACATCAATCGGACATGCAGTCTCCCTAGAACTACTGAATATGTGGTTTTTAAATATTTTTCACCCTTTAAAAAGGTGCGTCTGGGGGGTCAAAACTAACCAAACAACCTCCACATTCGGTGAAATTATATTACAAAGACCATAGAGTGAATTATGAAATAGTCGAGCAGTCATAACGTCAATCGGAGATGTCATTTTCCTGGGATGACTGAAAATAAACTTTTAGTGTCATAAAACACCAAAACGTGCAATTAACGGTCAATTCAATATCACATGAACTCATATTGACTATAAAAATTAGTAAGACTGTATAATTATTACTCATATTGTGTATGAGCAGAGGGAACGTCAATTGAATGTGTGGTCTACCCGAAATGACTGAATATGCAGTTTTTAAAGGTTGGACGCCCTTTAAAAGCACGTGGGGGGGGGGTCAAAACCAGCCGAACAACCACCTAATAAGGTTAAATTAGACAACAATAATCATATAGTGAATTTTGAAATAGTTGACCAGAAGATACGTCAATTGGAGTTTCTGTTTGTCCGGGATGACGGAAAACGTGCTTTTAGTGTCATAAAACACCAAAACATGCATTTAATGGTCATATATATAGAAAACGACCTCATAATTCCTTTAAATCATAGTAAAACCATTTTATTATTATTCTTGATGTGTACGATCAAACGAGACGTCAATCGGATGTGTGGTGTTCCTATAACTATCGAATATACAATTTTTAAAGGTTTGACGCCCTTTAAAAAGGTGCATATGGAGGTCAAAACCAACCAAATGACCTTCGAATGTGGTTAAATGAGACTAAAGAAACCATAGAGTGAATTTTTAAATGGTTTAGCAGAAATAATTTCAATCATAGATGTCGTTTTCTTTAATTTAAAGATTTTTTTTCATTTCAATTATTAGTTGAGATATGTTTTTTCTATAATAATTATTTTATTAAATTTTTTCATGAATTTTTATTCGATGATGAGTGTGGATCTTGGAATATTATTAGGAAAATAGTTTTATGTTCTCATGGTTTTAGGTATTTTGGATATATTTTTTTATTTTTGAAATATAGTGATTTTTTTAATCTAGTTATGAATTTTTTTTAAAAAAATAAAAAAACAAATAGCAGCCACCATATGGCAGCTGCTATAGGTCTTGCCTGGCTGGTCTATAGAGACCGCCATTTGATGGTCTCTATAGGTAATCCCTATATTATCTATAGATTTCTCCAAATGTAGGATGCTATAGGCAATATCAATAGGCCTAAAGCGTCCTTCGTTTAGCGAATGTTATGTGGTTGCTATAAGCCTTTAGCGACGGCTTTTGGCGACCGCTAAAGGCCTTTTTCCTACTAGTGACCAATGGATTGCCCATGTTTTTTTCTCAAGGTTTTTTCTATATAAGTAATATTTTATAATATTTTAATCTAATAAAATCATAATCCTTTTTTTAATATTACATTGGACAAGTAAAAGTAATTTTTCCGCAAAATATTGTTTTTAAATGCTTAATTTTCCTTTTAGACTTTGGAAAGTCATTTATAGGTTTGAAAAATGATTTAAAACCATTAAAATACATAATAATAACAAAATAACATATTATTGGTCAAAGATTTTATATAATTAATTATTACATCATTATTACAAATATATGAAGTCATAAAACATACGGAAAACACAAAACTATATTTTTACTATTCGCTAAAAATAAAGTGTTTTAGAAAAGTCTAAAATTTTCATCCTAAAGTAATTGTAGCATGCTAATTTCAAATATAGTATTTATTTTAATAAAATAATTCTCTAAATATGATAATCTTAAATTTTAATTAAAAACCCTTATTTATAAAAACATAATACTTTTTACAGCGTAGTCAAATTTATGACACTTATAAAAAATTTCTAGGATATTATAAATCATATTATCATTTATATTTAAATTAATAGTGATTTAAAGTACTATTTAATGAAAATAAATACTTTATTTTATTATAAAAGTGTATTCATTTTATAAAAACACAATTATGTTTTATTTTCATCCAAAAATCTATTTATCAAATTTATCTTATATTCATGTGTATTTTATTAAATGAAATAATACTAAAAATGGGATTTATGAAATAACTATTTCATTTATACAAAGTAAATTACACTTTTATGATACTAAGGTCCAGATATATAACCCCTTATTACACTGGCCTACACCCTTAGGGTAAGGTGTGTGATGGTGGTAGTTTCATAAGGTGTCTTAGCTAACATTGACCAAGTGGTGATCTCCACTAACTTAAACTCATCACGAAGGCGATTTCATTCTATTATCACTTGTTAAGATCTCCTTGGGATTGGTCAAGGGCGAACCCCAATGATTCCTCCTCCCTCCCAAGTTTTGACAAATGGGATTCAAAAGGATTGACTCTATTACTTGAGGACATCGTGTCACCATTCTGTATCAATTATCATTTTTCATTACCCTTTTTAAACACTAATTATAATGGTAAAAATTAATAACAATGGTCATAATGTCCAATAGTCATATAACAGTCAAATCCCAATGGTCACTTTTCCCTTTATACCCTATATATACTCAAAAATTTATCAACATTTACTACTTCATTCCCAAAGGTTTTTACAATTACTTTGATAATTTAAATTATATTCCTAATGTTTCTTTTTATTTTAATAGTTTTCATGGAAAGTTTAATCAACCTGGGATAGTTTGATGTTATGGAGTACACCATTGCATGGTTGATATTATTTGGTTTGTATATCCTTATACTATCCTTATTTGTAGTAATTGGTATTATTATTTAAAATTTAATATATTATTTTTTAATAGTATTTCTATGTGTTGTTCAAAGTGGAATTATCAATAGGAGTGAATTTAGTTTTCAATAAAAATTTATATTAAAATGATTTAAAACTTAAATCCCCCAATTTATAAAATAAGCCTAGTTAAACTTAAGAATTATATAATTTTTTCTTTTAAAAAGATTCTCAACAATTTGATCAAAACTCAGATGAAGTAATTTTGAAAACACTTTAACATTGGAAACTAATCTATGGGTAAAAAACACCTTATATAAAACACAAGTTAAATCAAACTATCAAAGTAAAAAAAATTATTAGTTTTAAAACAGATACAGGTTTTTTATTTAAAATAGAGAAAACAAAACTAGAAATCACACAACGGAAATTAAACAAGGGATTCAATCTTAATACAAGTCTTAATCCCCTCCACTTGTAAAACACCTACTTCCAATCATTTTATTATTAAATGAACAAATCCATAACCTAGATCAGGTTTTAAAAAAAACTGTACTATTACAGTTTAGGCTAAAAATCCTCTTCCATAGTTATGTGTGTGAGAAACATATTCCATGTCTCACATGACCTCTTCCATAATTATATGTGGGGGTGTAAATTAAAAGAGTTTAAAGTGAGTGTAAATGACTCTCAAATTCAGTATAGGAGACTATATTTATAGATAAATAGAAAAATACAAAATTTAGCTTGAAAGAATAGCTAAAATCGAAATACAAAGAGATAAGATATGTGAAAATAAGGTTTATCTCAATATGATCATATTTAGTTGTTAATAAGTCTTTTAATTTCTTCTTGAAAATATTCAACCAAGTTTTTATAGGAATTGTAGAAAAATAGAGTGTCATAAAATGTTCTGAATGAGTCTTCTTTATAACACCGGTGCACATGTATGTTTCTCTATTATTCTCTATATATGAAATACTTGTGTCATGACTCGTCCCAATGGAGATTGTTCTATGACACCCTAAGTCTACATCCAATAGTCCAGGGGCTGGTGACTAGCACCAAGTATCCATATCACTAACATGGGAGGCCTTAGGCTAAGTACCTGTACACATATACACATATCCAAGCCCATACAATGCTGAAATGTAAAAAAAACTGAACAACCATGCATGCATAAATCTAAATCTCACAACCAGTGTACGATAGGAATTAATGGAAAGTAAACAAGTTGAAATATAATCCCACCACAAATAGTTTGAAAACAATCCCAACCTAAAAACAAATTGGGGAATATTTTCAAGGTACCGTAGGAACAGACCTCGGTCTATTTGGTCTCACTAAGCACTGTCTAGTCCTGGTCCCTATAGGACTCTATCAAAAGGTCGATCAACTGCACAAGACACAACATGTGCAGGAAAATCCCATGTAGGGGTGAGTATAATAATACCCAATAGAAATCCCCAAAACCATAAATAATACAACAAAAGAAAAATATTTAGATATACATAAGTATATTTCTATAGAACATAAAATAATAATATCTAGATATACTCAACAAATACACACAATCTATAGGTAAAGTCACAAATATAATGCCAGACTAGGATCTCAACATTGAAGGTTCCACATATCACTCATCCAGGAGAACACACTCTATGAGTTTGATAGCGCTGATAACATCTCTCTGGGAGGTTATGACCATCGGGTCTTTCCATGGTAAGTACATGCTAAAAGTTAGAAGAGATATGATACACAGATGAGGATCACTCTCAAGGACATGGGGTATACAAACAACTCAATATGAATCAACCTAATAAGTATAGTATTGGAACTCATGTAGTGTTGTTCATGATGATACCAAGAACTCCACCTAGGGCATGAAGATTAATAGAGGATATCACTCTAGGCCTTATAGGATGATTCCAACAACTCTATCCAAGAAGTCCTACTGAAGAGATTGTTTTCCTATGTATAGGAGTCAATTCCATACTAACACTTAGGGAATTGATATGGGGAATGAACCATAATGAAACTTGTTCAGGATACAAAGGAAAATGTCTTTAAGCCAACTTTTAAGGAGTGAATGGTGTGTAGTAGGGTTAGACATTATGTTCCTTCAAAACCGAGTCATTCCCATGTAAAACGGGCCATGTCAATGCCCATGTAGAAGTACATGTCATGTTTTATCCCATTTAATTCTTTTTATATACCATTACACGGCTTATTCCATGTACATTTTTTCCAAGTTATTTCCATGTGGGAGTAAAACATGTGTCGGTGCCCGTGTTCTCCATCCTGTGTTTGTATACCCTCTGAGGTACACACTAAGCTACTGGGGAGAGGTCACATGTTGTGCAATCCTTGACTTGTTTTTGAAACCCTATCCACTACAAGGAGGGACCCACACACTATACAATCCTTGATTATACTCCATGTGGATCAGGTTTTTCCAAAAACCATCATTCTTCCATCCACACGTGCATATGCTGCCACTGCCTGGAAATCTATCCTCTTTCCTGCCAAAAATCATGGATCTGTTCTAGACAAACATTACCACTAGTAAACTCCAAATTTTGTCCCTTCGATTCACTCATAAATAAACCTCATTCATCATTCTTCATTGCATGTTGAAGAACATGAAATCAGGTATCCAAAACTACCTGATCTTTCGCCACTTCCATCATCACACCATCATTGTGTCATGCAGATCTTAGATCTACAATATCAAATCATTACATCAAGAAATAGGTGTTCAATGATAAATTTTTCGGTGGATGTCAAACCACGGATCAATGAAGAACACCCAAAATGAGTGAAGACATATGGGAGAAATGCATAACCACAAACACGAGGAACAAACCTCAACCAATGTTTGCTTTGGACTCAATCCATGTTCATTAGAACAACAATAGAAGAATCAATAATAATCAATTGAAACTCAAAAAATAAATCCACACAATAAACCCATCCCACAAAATGACTGATCCGTGAATCAATATATTGGTCGATTGATTCGCGTTCATCATATAAATCAATAACGTAGAAAGAATCCAAACACAACAAATGTCCTACCTCAATTTGTAATGATTTATAACAAAGAATAAATTATCTTCATTGTCATTGGAAAGATCCTCTGATTCTGTTGCACGTCGATTGTCAATCCATGATCTAGTGGAAGTTTTCCTAAGAGAGATCCTCTAATGCTCTCTCCAAGAGTTACCCAATGTCTTCAGGGTTATGCATCTAACCCTAAAATTCCATCATAATGGTTTACTTAAAGAAATGTCATTCACTGCATCAATGAAATAAAATAATATAATATATTTTATTATTTTATTCATTTTCATGCCCATGAAGACTTTTTCAGAAATTCCCCGCACTGACCAAGGGTAAACGCCACATTATAAACTCAACAGTTCCCTTGAATTTCTTATTTGATCCCCCATTTAGAAGTTATTCCACTTTTTCAAAAACACATGGGTGCATGTTCTATTTAATATATTTCAAACATTTATTTCTGAAACATTGGGCTTCAGAATCGCATTTCATCTTAGCTCCAGGTCTCAAAAATAATCCACATAGAATCAAAAAAAATACATGGAAAATCAGAATCATTACATTTTCCACACCTTGGGGCTTTACACCCTGAAAATCCAAAACACTGGCTACACAAAGAGATGTGGGTACTAAGCATGAATCTAAGCCTCTCACTCCCATGTGATCTCCTAGAGATTCTCATGCTACCGTCTAAGATGTACTAAAGGAATCTCTTGCCTATGAAGGATCCTCTCCTAGTGATCCTCAATCTCAACCAGGTACTCGAAAAAGGTATCTACATCCTTGATGACTAGCTCTCCCCAATTGATAATGTTCAATGGGTCATGCATGTACCTCCTCAGTTGTAACACATAGAAGACATCATGTACCTAGTATAACTATGGAGGTAAAGCTAAGCAGTATTCTACCTCACCAACTCTACACAGTATCTGGAAAAGGTCAATAAATCTTAGAGATATCTTACCACCCCATCCAAATCTCTATAACCCACATCAAAGTGAAACTCACAAGAACAAATGGTTTCCCTCATGGAAATCCAAAGGCCTCTATCATCTATCATTATAAGACTTCTAACATCTCTGTAGAGTCTACATTTTCTCCTAGATTATTTGCACCTTCATGGTAGTAGCTCACACCAACTCTAGGCACATAATTTCTGAATCTCCTAGTTCAGTCAAGGAAAGTGGTGACCTATAGGATTTCCCATACAAAGCATCAAATGGTACCATACCGATAGTGGAGTGGTAACTATTGGTGTGTACAAACTCCACCAATGGTAGGTAATCCTCCCAACTATGGCCAAATTCAAACATGCTAGATCACAACATCTCCTCCAAGACCTGAATGGTTCACTCTGTCTGGCCATCAGTTTGTGGGTGAAACGTTGTGATAAAGTGTAACTAAGTCCTAAATGTATCCTAAAATCCCTTGAATAACTGAGATGTTAAGTTAGCATCACAATCATAAATTATTTTTGATGGAACTCCATGTATTCAGACTATATCTTATACATAGAGGCATCTCGAGTTCTTTACTGAACTCAACTCTTGAATATCTAAGAAGTGGGATGACTTGGTGAGCTAGTCTATGATCACCCAAATAAAATTGTTTCCCATGGATATATGTGGTAATCCCATCATTAATTCCATGGATATCCCATCTCACATACACTCCAGAAACTCAAGGGGTTGAGCTAAACATGCTGGAACTTGGTGCACAACCTTCACTTGCTGACAATTAAGGCATTGAGAGAAAAACTCTGAAACTCCTTTCTTAGTTATTAGCAACCAAAACTATCATAGAAGGTCCTGGTACATCTCTTACACACATGGATGTACCACCAAATAATATGCATGAAACTCTCTTAGAACCTCATCCTTCAACGTCACTAGTTCCATCATGCATCCTCTAGAAATAACAACATGCTCCCCACCTTCAGAAAATACATTAGGAGAATGTCTAGTGGATATCTGAGTACGTAGGGTCTCACAGTTTTCATCCCCAAGTTGTACCTCCCTAACTCACTACAATAGAAGAGGGGTGACAACCATCGACTGGAGGTAAGATACTCTATCTCCATTCACAAAGGATAATTGCAAAGAGGAAAACGGTTCTAACACCTCATTCAGAAACTATGAACAAAATATCCTATTGAGAGCATTTTCTACCACGTTCCCCTTCCTAGGAGTATAGAGAATATTGAAGTCATAATACTAAAGAACTATATCAATTACCTCTATCTCAAGTTAAGTTTCTTCTAAGAGAATATGTAATTGATACACTTGTGATCATAATAGATGATAAACCGCTCGTACGTCAGGTAGTGTCGCCACATCTTTAGTGTGAAGACTTCTTCTACTAACTAAAGATCATGGGTCATATAGTTATACTCATGTAGTCTCAACTAACGTGAACCATAGACAATCACCACCCACCTCAACATTAGAACACAACCAAACCTAGTTCCTGAAGCATCGTATAACACTACATACTTGACACCCTCTTCTAGAAATATCATGATGGGAATGCTCATTAAAATCTACCTCAACTTCTGAAAAGACTAATTGAACCTCTCTATCCACACAAAAGGCTACCCATTTTATGTCAAAGATTTCATGGGTGCTAATATCATATAGAAATATAGTATGAATCTCTGGTAATATCCTAATAACACAAGGAAGCTCTGCACCTCCATCACACTCTTGGGTGGATCCCAAGCTAACACTACCTCAACCTTGGTTGGGTTCACTACCACTCCATCTACTGAGATAACATGTCCCAAAAAGTGGACCACTTGAATCTAGAATTGTCACTTTGAGAGATTCATGTAAAGATAGTTCTCTTAGAGTATTTCTAAAACCATCCTTAAGTGTCGCGTGTGCTCCTCCTCAGACACTGAGTACACAAGGATATCATCTATGAAGACTACCATGAACTGGTCTAATAAAGGATGAAAGATCTAGTTAATGAGTCTTATGAACGCTATTGATGTGTTTATCAAGGAAAAGGGAATCAACAAGTACTCATAGTGATCATAGAAACATATGAATGTCGTCTTTGGTATATCCACATCTCATACTCGCAATAGGTGATACCCTGATCTGAGGTTAACCTTTGATAACCATCGTTCCCCTATCAAATGATCAAATAGGTCATCAATCCTCAGTAGTGTATACTTTTTCTTCACAGTCACCTGTTTTAAGAACTGGTAGTCCACATATAACCTCAATCTCTCTTCCTCCTTCTTGGCAAACAAAACTGGGGATTCCCATGGTGAAACACTAGGTCTAACAAATCCCTTCCTCTACAAATATTCTAACTACACCCTCAACTCATAAATATCTATGGGATACATCCTAAATGATGGTGTAGATATCAATGTTTTCTCAGGGTCTAGATCAATGAAAAAGTATATCTCTGAGTGGGGAGGTAAACCTGAAACATCCTTAGGGAATACGTCCTCGTACTCCTCCACCACTATAGGAAAATGGTAACTCATAATATCCACTACACCAAGGTTCATGTTATCCAACTGGTGAGTAATCAGTTTCACCCTTCTATGAATGAGTCCATCCTATGCTTCATGGGTTTCTTTTTAAACCACAAAGGAAAATCATGTCCCATCGCTACTGACACACTACATCATCTGCCTGAAACAGTCAATCTGGTCATGAACTATTGATAACCACTCTATAACAGAGATTAAATGTTAAGGCCCAATCACTGTCAAAAAGAGATATCAATAGAAACTCTCACCTCCAAGAGTCAGGTCACACTATCAGAACAAGTGTGTGATTGTTGATTCATTTCTAATATGAGTCTCCAAGTGCAAGGGTCAAGCTAAGGGCTCAATCTGAATCTATAAGTTTCAAACAGGATATGTGGAAATAAAGGAATGAGTAGAATATGTGTTTATTAGTACAATAAATAAGATATAAAAGATATAGATCGTACCACGTATCATTCCCAGAGCCTCTGGGTCGTAAGCCTTGACTGCCTGTAGTTGTCCCCTCCACAGTTCTCCAACTCCCTAATCCTAGCGTAGACCACCTGGGGTGGTGGTGGTAACAATTCAAATCATCTACCACCTTTTTTTACTCTCCCATCTCCTATTCCACACCATCCACCATACAGACCTATATGTTCCTATCATTATCTCTACCTTAACAGTCCATACATTCTCCCCTTGTAAATTGTATGGTGGGTTGTACAATCTCAGACATGATGTCCCCTACCATCACATGAGTAGAACCACCTCCCCCTATGCTAATTGTACCCACCATGTGATCCATGAACCATAGATCCTCTATCTTGGAACCTCCTTCTAAAACGTCCTGCATTTCTAGGTCCTTGAGACTGATGTCGGCTCCCTACTTCTGAGGTATCTTCTCCAACTTTCCCACTACCAAAAACCACAGGTTGAGTCTACTCATCCAAGAAACTCTCAACCACCAAATCTCTTTCTATAACACACATCATAGGTAGGATTTCATAGAGGGATAAAAAGGATTGTATGTCTCCATGCAGTCCTCACTCGAAGGTTATATCTCTAAAGAACTGATTCCAAACCATATCCATTGATTACCTGGAGAGGTTGGTAAACCTTGATGAATACTCAGTTACTATCATGATGCCCTACTGAAGCTCAAGAATCTACTGGATACATACAACCCTCAACATAGTTTGAGATAAATACTCTCTAAAAAGGACTCAAACTCTGGCCATGCTAGAGTCGCCTCATCGTAAGACTGGGTCACTAACCCCCACTATCTTCCTAGTGAGCCATGGAGAAGGCTCTCCACCAGGAGCACCATATGATCCGTTGGTGTCCTGAACAGATAGAAAACTTGGGTTACCACCTCAAGCCAGTCCTTAGAAACCTATGGGTCAGGCTCACCTAGGAACTTGAGGGGTCTCTACCACTGAAACTCGTGAATTGTGATTGGCCTATTTGCCTCATCTGTTGGTATTGTGGGTACTATCTGCAGCTCTAAAGGTGGTGGTATAGCTGGATAACCACCTAAAGGTATCGCCTTTGGAACTTGTCCATGTATCGACACTTCATCGCTAAGGGGATCAACCACATGATCCTAGTGATGAATCCTAGTTGGATTACATCACAGAGGCATCCTGAAAGTAAACCAGATGTACCGTGATTGATGAGTATATTTAGAGAGCTGACTCAAGAAAGACATGGAAACCACACCCATTCCTATATGATTCATAAAATATTGTCGAAAAAGATGAGTTCACGGAAAAATCTATTCCTAAAATTTTTATTAAAAATATAAATGAAAATATTCTAACATTACAATAATTTTTTAAAGATTTGGTAATGTATAACACCTCGCATGTTTGCATCAATCGGAGATTAATAGTATCCAGGAATCCTAAAGGACCACATAAAGCTCATCTCTATAATATCCCTCTTTGTAAATGCATCCTCATCGTAATTTTTTTTCCTATATACATGTGAAACCATCCAATTTATTTGACTAATGACATGAATACATTCAATCCATTGAGGTATAAGTCTCCATGGTCTATTCCTGGTATGTTCCCTGATAGAATTGACAGCCAGTTGAGATTCAGATTCAATCCATAACTAATTCTAGTTATAATTAATGGAATGTTTAGTAGTTCATATCAAGGCCTATAACTCAGCCTCATATATAGTCACACTACCAATATAATGGTAGAAACATCCTTTCAAGAAACCATGATGGGTGTGAAATACCCCACCATAGCCTAACAGACCAAGTGCACCGAGTGCAGCACCATCCGTATTCACCTTAATCCATGGACTGGTCAGAGTAATCCAACAAATTAATTTCAACCCAACTGGTCTTTTCTTCCTACCAGGCATTCCAAGTGTTCTAAGAGTATTAAGTTCAAATAATCAATTATTCATTTAACCTATTTGTATGTGAGATTACACAAATAAATCCTTATGAATGGTCATCTTTCTAGCATGAAAAAAGGGCTTGTGATTGTCAAATAGAGATGAATTTCTAGATACCCATGTAAAATAAACCATAAAGGAAATAACTACAAGTAATAGGTTATATACATTCTTGATGATAAAATTTCCAGCAATCGTAGAATTCGATAATAGCTACTCTACATTGCTCTTCCTATCAATATGCATGACAAACAACACTTTAATGTACTCCCATAACCTTTAAATAAAGGGTAAATATAGTGACCTGAGCCTTTTACATATAACAGTACATTATTTTAAGCATAATTATACATTAGAGTATAATCTAAGGATCATGAATTCTAGCGTCTTTGGAGAATAGGTACATAAAACATGAAACTTGGGGATAAAAACACTACTTTTTTTAATATCCATAAAGAGCCACTAACTTCTTTTGAGCCCTTACATCTGCATAGGGTACCCTAGGGAACACATGAACAAAGGGATGAGTTAAAAATCCCAGTAAGGGAATGAACATAAGAATAAATCTTAAGCACTTGAGTTAGGAGACATGACATAATGATACCAAAAGCATGGAACATATGAAATCATAACATATAAACATGGGATCATATAAACATGGAATCATATAAATGTGGAAAAAACATAAAACATGTCTTTAGTACAATTCAAGGCTAACCGCCAATATCATTTCCCATAGTATTACAGGTCAGGGCTAACCGCCAATCCTGTTTCCCATAGCATCACAAGCCAAGCCTAACCGCCAAACCATTGAACATAGCATCTCATGAGACTTAACTTTACTCAATGAATTAGAGTGATATCTAGGAAAACCCATATTAATTTTCATGAACACGTTTTCCACATAAATAATCATACATAATCAATCTTACATAAACATAAAGTTTACCCATGGAAATAATTGGGTACCATAATCATGACATAAAGCATAACAAATGGGTGTATCGTGAAAGTGTCCATGAAAGAAAGGAATTAGAATATACATGGATTTTTATAGGGTAAAATAGGAATATATCATGAAAATTGTTTTCAAACATAAGTGAGAACATGTAGGAAATGTATTTGATAAATTTTAGCATAAAACATTTTTGTACGGTTTTAAGGAAAATACTATAGAGCTTTTAAAATAGAAAAGAGAACAATATTTTATATAAAAAAAAGAATTGAACCAGTAATGTTTTCATAATAAAAAACTGATTTTATAAATACAATGGTGGATTAAAACATATGATAGAGATCACTTGAACCTGGGTAAAAAATTTGGGAAGTTTCCTTAAAATGAGGTTGGTTATTGGGAATTATCGAGGGGGAATCACTTAAAAGCATGTATATCCTTGAAAGAGAATGAGGGTTGGATCTTGAATCATGAGTATGGAATATATAAACAGAATGTAGAAGTTTTATATAAAAATAAAATACAACTTCATTTGGGTGAAGAGAAGTATAGAGAAACCCGAAGGAATAAAGGTGGTTCAGGTAGAATTCCTTACGGATCATCGGTATGGTATCGGGTGTACTTAAGAGGTCTTAATGAGAGAGAATGGGATTTCTCATCATTTATACATCATGATGTCAGTATGGATGATATTTTTAATCATACCCCATCACTAGTAATTATACATAAAAGGGCATAACATAGAGGACAATCTTGAATAAAAGTGAAACAGAGAGGCTCCCTTACCTTAATTTCCGCTTAATTTAGTCTCTTCTATGCCTCTCTCTCCTCGGTGTAGCTCCTCTTGCACGAAACTATAAATCCCTTGGTAATTGGAGTTAGAGGGCTCCAAAACGTCACTAATTATTCTAAGAGGCTTGAGAGGGAGAATTTGGGTAGATATTGGGCCTATTAAAGGATGAGAGGAGTGGTTTTCCAAGGGGAGGGAGAGGGGTTATTTATACTTGAGGAGGGGGTTTTTTTAGAATAAAATATTAAATAAAATAATATATCAAATGTTAGACTTGTAATGGTAGTTTTTGATAACATAAATAATATATTAATATAATATAATTAATTTTAGACTTTAAATCATCTTTATAATTCGAATTCATTAATTTATTAAAAGGAAAGTGAAAAGAAAGAGAAAATGATTTTTAAGGAATTTTTAGAAAGTTCTTTTTAGGTTTAGAAATTTATTTTATTGTATTTTAAGGAACCATTTATGAAATTAAATAGAACATGGAAGAACCTGAAGTTCTAGAAATTATATTTCATCATTACATCATGAATGATGCAATTTAAGATATATCGGTTATGTGAAAAACTGTATTTTTACTATTCACCTGAAAATTGAAGTATTTCAGAAAATTAAAAAAAATTGCCCTAACCATTTTTTGGTGTGTATAATCCAAAAATGAACTCAATTTTTCAAAAATAAATTTCTAAATATGATTAATTATTTATTTAATTAAAATCACAATTTATTATTAAAAAACCCAGTTTTAAAATATTCATTTACTTATTCTAAAATATAGGTACATAATACTTTCCCTTGAATATTATTTTTATACTATCATAGGTAAGGTTACTATTCATTTAGGTATATCAATATTCATAAGGGTATGTTACTATTCATAAGGGTAGGTTACTATTCATAAAAAATTAAGTTTTTCCTATCAGACTCCAAATAACTTACTGATCGCAATCGTGTATGTCAGATTTTCAAAATTCATAAACATAGAAGTGGAAAAATTATGTTAATGGTCACATAGTATTTAGTATCATGATATTTCATTGTGATTCCTAACACTATAAGGAATAATTATAATAAGGGAATTCCATTGATAAAACTTTGGGTCGTTACATTCTTCCCCCCTTATAAAATTTCACCCTATAAATTTTGTTTTACATAAATAGGTGGGGGTACTTATCCTTCATCACCTCCTCCAGTTCCCAAGTTACTTCTTCAAACTTATGGTTCCTCCACAATACTTTGACAAGGTGGGTTGTCTTGTTCCGCAGAACCTTATATCTCCGATCCAGAATCTCTATTGGGTGATCCTCATAAGAGAGATCATCTTCCATCTATACCACCTCTAAGTTCAGTACATGTGAGGGATCTTGTATGTACTTCCTCAAGAGTGATACGTGAAACACATCATAAACTTGATCCATATTCAGTGTAAGTGCAAACTGATATGCCATGTCTCTTATGCGGTCAAGGTTCTCGAAGAAGCCAATATACCTTGGGCTTAGCTTCCCTTTCTTTCCAAAATGCATGACTCTCTTCCATGGTGATATTCAATGGAAGACTTTATCTCCAACGTTGAATTCCAAGTCCCTTCAAAGTTTGTCAACATAGATCTTTTTCTGACTCTGATCAGCTTTGATATGTTTCTGGATGACTTGAACCTTCTCTATCATCTCTTGTACAAGATCAGGTCCATGTAACTTTCTTTCTCCAACTTCATCCCAACATGTTGGAGTTATTCATTGCTTTACATACAAAGATTCATATGGAGCCATCTAAATACTCGAGTGGGAGATATTTTTGTATGAAAACTAAACCTATGGGAGATGTTGATCCCATCCACCTTTGAATTCTAAAGATCAGTCTCTTATCATGTCTTCAAACATTTAAATAGTTCTTTCAGATTGGTCATCAGTTTGGGGGTGGTAGGTTGTGCTGAAATTTAATTCAGTACTCAAAGAATTTTGAAGACACCTCCAAAATTTAGATGTAAACCTTGGATCACAGTCAGATATAATCGATAGTGGAACACCATGTAGTCTCACCACTTCTTTCACATATATATTTTCAAGTTGTTCAAGCAGGATATCTTCCCGAATAGTGATAAAATGAGAAATCTTGGTGAGTCGGTCAACCAAAACCCATATCGCATTATTTCCCTTCGACGTTTTCAGGAGACCCGTGACAAATTCCATAGTGACAATATCCGATTTCCACATGGGTATAGGCAATGGGTGCATCATCCCTTTAGACTTATGTTGCTCTGATTTAACTTGCTGACATACCAAGCACCTTGATATATATTCTGCAATCTCCTTCTACATGTTATCCCACCAGAAGTGTTCTCGGAGATCTGGGTACATCTTAGTGCTTCCAGTATGGATAGAAAATGTTGATCTATGAGCATTTTCCAATATCTCCTTATTTATCCAAGGTGATGAATGTACACAAATTTTTATTCCAAACCGAATCACACCATCATCGTCGATATAGAACTTGTGCATCTTCCCTTCCTTTACTGCATTCACCTTCTTTTGTAACTCCAGATCTTCCCTTTGTGCTTCCTTAATCTTCTCTTGGATATATGGTTGCGCAATCATTTGGTCAAGGTAGGATGTATCCTATGCACTTATGATTTCAAAATCTATCCTTTACATATCTAAGAATATGGGGTCTTTCTCAATCCATAACATGGATAGAGTAGTAGGTTATTTTATTCTTAGAACATCAGCTACCTTGTTCACCTTTTCAGGAAGATAGTGAATAGAGCAATCATAATCCTTGATTAGCTCTAACCATCTCATTTGATGCATGTTGAGATCCTTTTGTGTGAATATATAATTTAAACTCTTTTGGTCTGTTTATATGTCACACTTCTCACCATAAAGTTAGTGTCGCCAGATTTTCAAGGAAAAAATCACGACCACCAGTTCTAGATCATGCGTCAGGTAGTTCTACTCATGGATCTTCAACTATCTTGAGGCGTAGGCTATCACATTATCATTTTTCATGAGTATACAACCCAAGACTTTCTTTGAAGAATCGTTGTATATCACAGGTAGTGTGAGTACAGGTGCAATGATCAGAATTCTCTTTATCTCCTTGAATATTCCCTCACATTCTTCCATCCATACATACTTTACCCATTTCCTTATTAACTTAGTTATTGAGCTTGAAAATCATGAAAACTTTCTCAAAAAACATCGGTATTACCCAGCTAATTAGAGAAAACTACAGATTTCTATGACACTAGATGGCCTGGGCCATTCCTCAATCGCCTTTATTTTTTAAGGGTCCACAGATATTTCCTCACTTGTGATCATATGTCCCAAGAATGTGACTTGCTTCATCCAAAAGTCACACTTTTTGAACTTGGCGTACAACTTATCCTTTATCAAATTTGCCATCACAAGTCTTATATATTCTTCATGTTCCTCCTTGATCTTGAATTATATGATAATATCATCAATAAAAACTACCTAAAATTTGTCGAGATAATGTCTAAAGACTCTATTAATCAAATCCATGAAGATTGCAGGGGAATTATTAAGTATAAAGGGAATCACAAGAAACTCATAGTGCCCATATCTTGTACGAAAGGAAGTCTTTTGAGTATCTTCCTTCTTCGCCTTTAGCCGGTGATATCCAGAACAAAGATCTACCTTTGAGAATTATTGAGTTCCTATTAACTGATCAAACAAGTCATAAATACTTGGAAGAGGATAATTGTTCTTTATGTTGATCTTGTTGAGTTTCCGATAATCGATACACAGCCGCATTGTTCCATCCTTCTTCTTCACAAAGAGCATCAGCGCACCCCAAGGTGATGCACTAGGGCGTATGAACCCTTTGTCCAAATACCCTTGCAGCTACTTATTTAACTCCTCCAGTTCTATAGGAGCCATCCTATAGGGACACTTTAATATAAGAGTATCTCTGGGTATGAGTTCTATTGAGAAATCTACCTCATGATCCGGGGGAAGTTCGGGTAACTCTTCAAAAAATACATCAATGTATTCCCATATGATGGGAATTTCCTCTATGTTGACACTTTCCTTTGACTCAACCATTTGAGCGAGGTATGACTCTTCATAGAGAATCAAGACCCACACCACTGAAGGATTTCTTAAAGGAGATTCATGATCTTATTTTCATTTGTATAGGAGCATGGGATGGTTCGGAATGTGAAAAGATATTTCCTTTTCCTGACAGTTGATGTTGGATTTGTATAAAGATATCCGATCCATGCCCAAGATCACATCAAACTCCCCTAAAGGAATTATGAAAAGATTTTTTGGGAGGTTCAGTCCACAAACATTAAACAAGGAGGAGTTATATACCATGGATGCAATAATTATCCCATTCGTTGTTCTCACAGATAACTTGTCCTTCAAATTTTGAGGTGGTGTTTAAATAGTTCTACTAAACTTGCAAGATATGAAAGAAAGTGTAGAACCAGAATTGAATAGTACATTCACTATTATTGAATGAATAACTAGCATACCTATCAACACATCATTGTCTGGATCCACCTTAATAGTAGTGATAGAATAAGCCCTTCCTTGTTTCCTTGGAGGTTGTTGTTGATTTCCTCCGACAACCCTTGTCTTAGGGAAATTGTTTTTATAATACCAATGCTCCCTATAGTTGTAACAATGCACCACTAGCTGAGAGTTGATCTGAACCTTCCTTTCTTCTTCCACATTAGTGGATTTTTTCATATCCCTCTAGAAGTTCTTGGCCAGATGTCCTATATTTCCACATTTGAATCAATTCATGGTTCCCTTTAGACAGTTCCTAATATGATTCTCCCCACAACTTTTACAAGTGGGATATTCGGTCTTATTTCCATCATGGGATTTTTTCCCTGAACCACCCATGTTGTTCTCCATTTTCCACTTCTTGTCACCAGGTCCATGATACCACTAAGAGTCTCCAATCGTCATTTCAACCTTGAGGTCACAATGGACAATCTCCTCATAACAGTTGAAGTCTCGAATCGCTAACTCTTTTCATAGACTCAGCTTTAGTCCACTAAAGAAGTGATCCATCTTTATTTTGGTGTTCATGATAAGGCCAAAGGTGTACCTTGAAAGCCTTATAAAGTTTGCTTCATATTCCCTAATGGACTCATCTTCCTTCTGCATGAGTCTGAGGAACTCTCTTTCCATTTTTTAGATGGAGGTTTTGAGGAAAATATTTATTGAAAAACATCATATTTAATTCCTCCCAATCCATGGAATCAATTTACACATGGGGATTCATATTATTGATCAGTTTCCACAACTTATCTTCTTCACCATCAAAATTATAGACTTCCAGTAAAACTTTCTCTTCTTCTGAGCACTAGAGGGCGGAGAATATCGTTTTAATGGAGTTAATCCACTGTTCCGTGAGGAGAGGGGGTCAAAAGATCCTCTAAACATGGGAGGCCTTTTCCGCATGAAGTATTATACATAAACTTTATCTTTCCTTGTAGGAGTAGGGTGTTTCGCATTATTAAAGTTATTATTCATAACTTGAACCAGCTGAGCAAGTACTGTCATGAAGTTTTGAGCACCCGTTCCTATCATATCAGGCATATCATTAGGGAAATCTTCACATTTCCTATCACATTGGTTGTTGGAACATGTTATTCTATTTCCCACCATTGAATAAGAAAAATAACATATAATTATATTGATTTAATACTTATCTATTGAGCATAAAAATTAAACTTTGAATATAATAGGATAAACTTGTAAAGGAGAAGTATATCCTAACTTTTGATTCTATATGTTTAAATCTAGGTTATCCTTGATATATTTCTTAACTTATATTTTTATGGGATTTTTTTTATTACCTTAATAATGGTTTGTAATAATATCATTAATTCACCAAATCATATCCCCCAGGAGTGTCGTAACTAAGAGTGAAGCAAGGCCCATTGCCGTGCAGCAGTTCCCATTCGAGTCTAGCTCAAAGCAGTGTTTTAGGGTTTTACCCCTAGATACATCTGTTCTAGATCCACCTCTACCTTCTTGTATCTAGAAAGGGATTTATTTTATTGATAAACCACCTACTCAATACTTACTAAAATTTAGGGATGTTTTCTTATACTTTGTCTCATCCTTAAGGTTTTCACTAAGGTGCTCTAATTCTAATATCTAAAAATAACGAGACAATCCTATGATACCAACTATAGTGACCCGATCCTTTTACATATAATATTACATGATTTTAATCATAATTATACATCATATTACAATCCAAGGATCATTAATTATATCATCTTTGGAGACTAGGTACATAAAACATGAAACTTAGGGCTAAAAAACACTTCTTTATTTAATATCCATAAAGTGATCCTAAATTTATTTGATCCCTTACATCTGAATAGGGTACCCTGGGGAACACATGAAAAAAGGGATGACCTAAAGTCCCATTAAGGGAATGAACATAAGAATAAATCTTAAGAACTTGGGTTAGGAGGCATGACATAATGATACCAAAAGAATGGAACATATGAAATCATTAAATATAAACATGGGATCATATAAACATGGAATCATATAAATATGGAAGAAACATAAAACATGTCTTTATTATTATTCAAGGATAACCACCAATCTCGTTTCCCATAGTAGTAGGGGTTAAGGCTAACCGACAATCCCATTTCCCATAGCAGTACAATCTAAGGCTAACCGCCAAGACCGTTGCACATAGCATCTCATGAGACTTAACTTTACCCAATACATTGGAGCGCTATCTGGTCTCACCCATATTAATTTTCATGAACATTTTTTCCACATAAATAATAATACATAATCAATCTTACATAAACATAAAGGTTACCCATGGAAAGAATTGGGTACCACAATCATGACATAAAGCATAACCAATGGGTGTATCCTAAAAGTGTCCATGAAAGAAAGGAATTAGAATATACATGTAAATTAATAAGTTAAAATAGGAATATATCATGGAAAGTGATTTAAAATATAAGTGACAACATGTAGGAAATGTATTTTAGAAATTTTATCATTAAAACATTTTTGTGTGGTTTTAAGAAAAATACTATAGAGCTTTTAAAATAAAAAAGAGGACAATATTTTTTATAAAACCAGAATTGAACCAATAAGGTTTTAATAATAAAAATACTGATTTTATAAATAAAATGGTGTCTTAAAACAAAGGATATAGTGCATTTGAAATTGGGTAAAAAATTTGGGAATTTTCCTTAAAACTAGTTTGCTTATTAGGAAGTATCGAGGGGGGTCACTTAAAAGCATGTATATCTCCGAAAGAGAATGAGGGTTGGATCTTGAATCATGAGCATGGAACATATAAAAAACATGTAAAATTTATACATAAAAAGAAAATATAACTTTATTTGGGTAAATAGAAATATAAAGCAACCCGAAGGAATAAAGGCGGTTCTGGTAGAATTCCATACGGATCATCGGTATGGTATCAGGTGTACTTAAGAGGGATTAATGTGATAGAAAGAGATTTCTCATCATTTATAAATCATGAGTTTAGTATGGGGGAGGTAAATAATCATACCCCATCACTAGGAATTACACATAAAAGGGCATAAAATAGAGGAAAATCTTGAATAAAGTGAAATGGAGAGGATCCCTTACCTTAATTTCTACTTAATTTCGTCTCTTTTGTGCCTCTCTCTCCTCGGTGTAGCTCCTATTGCATGAAACTATAACTCCCTTGGTGATTGGATTTGGAGGGCTCCAGAACGTCCCTAAGTATTCTAAGAGGCTTTATAGGGATAATTTGGGAAGATATTAGGCTTAGTAAAGGATTATAGGAGTGGTTTTCCAAGGGGAGGGATAGGGGTTTTTTATACTTGAGGAGTGGGTGTTTTTAGAATAAAATATTAAATAAAATAATATATCAAATGTTAGAATTGTAATAGTAGTTTTTTGAAAAAATAAATCACATATTAATATAATATAATTCGTGTTAGAATTTAAATCATATTTATAATTTGAATTCATTAATTTATTAAAAGGAAAGTGAAAATAAAGAGAAAATTATTTTTAAGAAATCACTTTTTGACTTTAGGCTTTGGAAAGTTCTTTTTAGGTTTGGAAATTGAGTTTATTGTATTTTAAGGAACCATTTAGGATTTTAAATATAATATGGCCGAACCTAAAGTTCTAGAAAGTTTATTTCATCATTACATCATGAATGATGCAATTTAAGATATATCGGTTATGTGAAAAAACTGTATTTTTACTTTTCAACTGAAAATTGAAGTATTTCAGAAAATTACCAAAAAAATCACCCTAACCTTTTTAGATGTGTAGAATATAAAAATTAAATCCATTTTTCAAAAATAATTTTATAAATATGATTATATTATTAGTTAATTAAAATAACAATTTATTATTCAGAAAAACCAGTTTTAAAATATTCATTTACTTATTCTAAAAAATAGGTACATCATACTTTCACTTGAATATTATTTTTATACTATCATAGGTAATTTTACTATTCATTAGGTTACATCACTATTAATAAGGGTATGTTACTATTCATAAGGGTAGGTTACTATTCACCAAAAATTAAGTTTTTTCTAACGGACTCCAAATAACTTACTGATCGCAACCGTGTATGTCAGATTTTCGAAATTAAAAACATAGAAGTGGAAAAATTATGTTTAATGGTCACATAGTATTTAGTATCATGATATTTCATTTTTATTCCTAATACTATAAGGAATAATTATAAGAAGGTAATTATATTGATTAAACTTTGGGTCATTACAGGAAAGTAACAAAAACATGCTAAATATTTTCCACAGATCCCATACACAAATTGAAGGCTGAATCCATCTAAATTCCAACCCATGAATGTAATATTGTTTTCCCTAAAATTATTGATCTCATGTATGAATTCAAAAAGTAGGTGATAAGGTTCCTTGTGTATGGATATGTTAGCCACTGCTACAACATTGGATTCCTTGTCCAGAATCCGAACTCAAAACAATTAACACTATTTCCTCAAACCAATCTCACATACTCCATTCATGAGGTAGAATAGAGTTCTCTAATACTACACTATCATGAATCATCCCAATATATCCTATGGAATGACTCCCCATTCCCTCATCTAATAGTCCAGGGGCTGGTGACTAGTACTGAGTAGGCATATCACTAACATGGGAGGCCTTATCCTAAGTACCTATACACACATACATATCTCCAAGCTCATACAATACTGAAATATAAGACCAACCAAACAACCATGAATTCATAAATATAAATCCCAAAATCAGAGTATTATAGGATGTAAAGGAAATTAAATAGGTCCAAATATAATCCCACCACAAAGAGTCTACAAATAATTACAACCTGAAAGTAAACTAGGGACTACTTTCAAGGTACCATAGGAACACACATCAGTCTATCCAGTATCACTAAGCAGCATCTGGCCCCAGTCTATCTATTACTCTATAAAAAGTTTGATCATATGAACAATACATGACACATGTTGGATAATAACTTTTAGGGATGAGTACAACAACACCCAGTAGGACTCTCTGGAACCAAAAAGCATACGACAAAGGGAAAATATTCAGCTCTACATAGGTATATGTCTACAGCACATATAATAATAATATTTATATCTACTCAACAAAGACACATAGTCTAGAAGTAAAGTCACAACCATAATTCTAGCCTATGATATCATCTTTGAAGGTTCCACATAGCACTCATCTGGTAGAACACACTTCACGAGTTTGATAGCACTGATGATGTCTATCTGAGAGGTAATGCTTGTTGGATCTCTCCATGGGAAGTAAATGCTGAAAGTTTTAATAGATATGATACACATATGAGGATCACTCCCAAGGCCATGGGGTATACCAACAACACACTATGGATTAACCTGCTATGTAGAGAATCAGTTCCAGTGTGGTGTTGGTCACGATGATACCAAGAATTCCACCTAGGGAATGAAGATGAATAGAGAATCTCACTTCGGGACTCACAGAAGGATTCCAACAACTATATCCAAGAAGTCCTACTGAAGGGATTGATGTACTATGTGTAGTAGGTGATTCTATACTAACCCTTATAGAATGGATATGGGGAAAATTCCCTAGCTAAACTTTTCCAAGATATAGAGTACAAGGGCTCCAAGCCAACTTTTAAGGAGTACACAGCATTTAGTAGGGTTACATGTCGTGTCCCTTCAACCCCATGTCATGCCCGTGTAAAATGGACCATGTCCATGTCTATATAAAAGTACATAGCATTTTGCTGCCTATGTACTTCTTCACATGTACCAGTATACGACTTAGCCTATGTAAATTTTTTCTAGGTCATGCCTGTGTGGGAGTACACGATGTGCCCATGCCCGTGTACTCCAGTCAGTGTCTGTGTACCCTTCAAGGTACACGTCGATCCACCAAGGATAGTTCACACACTATGTGAAAGGTTCACACATTGTGTGATCCTTAACTTTCTCCTGAAACCCTAGCTTCTTCTAGGAGGGACACACACATCATTTAATCTTGGATTAGATGGCGTGTAGATCAAGTTTTTTCAGAAACCCTTGTTCATCCTTCTATGTTCACCTACGCCACTGCTGCCTAGAAATTTGGAATCATTATTTTCTAAAATCTTGGATTGGTTCTAGTCAAACCAATTCATTTCCAAACATTGGATTCAAGACCCTCAATTCATTCATAAATTATTCTCTTTTTTCATTCTTCACTACGTTCCAAAGAACACGAAATCAGGTATCCAAAACTATCTGATCCATCGCCGCTTCCATTGTCTCACCACTTTCATGTCATGTCAATCCCGTATCTATACTATCAAATCATTGCATCAAGAAATAGGTGTGTAATGATCACTTTCATGGTGGATGTCGAACCATGGGTCAACGAAGAACACCCATGATAAATGAAGAAATATGGGGAAAATGCACAACCACAAATACAAGGAATGAACCTTGGACAATTTTTTGTTGGCCTAGATCCATATCCATTAGAATGAAAAGTGAATAATTAATAATAATCAATCAAAACTCCCAAACTAAATCCCCATAATAAACCTATCCTACAAAACGACTGATCCACTAATCAGTATGTTGGTTGATTGATTCATTTTTGTCATAGAAATAAATAATAAGAAAACAATACAAATAAAACAAACATCCTAACTCAATTTGGATTGATCGCTGATGAATAATAAAGTGTCATCGTTGTTGTTGGTGAGATCCTCTAATTATGTTTCACGTCAATCACCAATCCATGATCCAGTGGAAGTTCTCCTAAGAGAGATCCTCCAACTCTCTCTTCAAGGGTTCCCCAGTGGCTCTAGGTTTATATGGAAAACCCTACAATTCCATAATAATGGTCTATTTAAATACATATTAGTCTATGCATCAATGAAATAAAATAAAATAATTTATTTTATTATTTTATTCATTTTCATGCCCACGGTGACTTTTCCACAAATTCCCTACACCACCCAAGTTTATGTCATTCCTAGGGTAAACCCCACATTCTAAAATCAATGGTTACCTCATATTTCTGATTCAGGACCCCGTTTAGAAGTTATTAAACTTTTTCAGGAAAATTGAGTGCGTGTGTTATTTAATATATTTAATACATTTCAGACATTTATTTTGGACACATCAGGTCTCAGAATTGCACACCATCTCAGCGCCTAGTCTCTAAAATAATCCATATAATATCTAAAAATAATACATATAAAATCCGAGTCATTAAAACTTTTCACACGCCCTTTTTTAATGAACGTTTCTCATTCTTAAATAGAACTTCATCCAAAAGTAGTCATTAGAGAACATTCAATGTGGCCTTAATTTCACTAACTCTTCAATTAATGATTTGAAAACTAGTCATTAGTGATTTTAAAAAGCTCAGATACTAAGTTAGAAATGGTAGGTTTTATTCACTTAAAACATGGTAAGTTGAGATCACATTCAGTTGGCACAGTCATTTGACATGGAAACCGGCCACAGTCACTTAATTCCTTCATGCGGTAGGTAGTTGTTCTTGCGGTTAATATAAATATGGATACACATGTTCGATACATGACTTAGATAAATTTGTATTACCTATCACATGGTAGATTGGTTGTTCATGTGGTAAGTTGATTCTCAATGCATGATAGGTTTATTTTCAATGCACATTCAACTTATAACTTGGATATAATTTTATCATCTAACTTAGGGTAGGTAGTTTATTCATGTGTTTAGTTGGAAAACAATTTTTGGTAGGTTCCACATGGACACTTGACCTTCACGGTCAGTTCAAACACATCACACAATAAATACATTACACATGTGGTAGGTTGTTATATTAAGTTCCAAACATAACAATTTTCAAAAGATTGGAAAGAAAAAAAATTACTAATAGAAAACATGAAATTTATTAATTACATTATAAACATGATTTGTGATCATTAAAATAAGGATGTTTTGGTCTAATCTAACATTATGTACTTCTATTGTTCAATATAATAAAATAGTCATTATGAAAAAAATAGTTCTTTTATTAATCATAGAAGAAATTTTAAGGTTGTCACATTCTCCCCCCTTAAGAAATTTAATCCTCAAAATTTGAATCTTTCCTAAAAAAATGGGGATATTTAACTTTCATTTCTTCATCAGGTTCCTAAGTAGCTTCTTCAAACTTTTAGTTTCTCCATAAGACTTTCATAAGTCATGCCATATTGTTCCCTTTTGTTGAGTATCTGGATTGGTTCATATTAACATGAAAATTTAGGATCCAATTCCACACCATTAATATCAAGTAATGTGTTGGATTAGATATTTACTTTTCTAATAGATACATGTGGAATAAATCATGGACATTATAAATAATTTTTTGTACTATTAATTGATAAGAAACCGCTCCAACATTTTTAAGAATCTAAAATGGTCCAATGTACCTTGGACTTAGTTTACCCTTCTTTCTAAACCTCATGACCCCTTCCCATGGTGACTTCCTGAGAAATACATAATCCCTAACATGAATCTCTAATTCCTTCCTTTATTTCACATCATAACTTTTTTTAGACTCTAAGAAACCTTGATGTGTTCCTGAATCACTTGTATCTTTTTTGTGGTCTCCTTCACAATGTATAGTCTTAACAATTTACCTTATCCAACTTCATCCCAACATGTTAGAGTTCTATACATTTTTAGGTAGAGAACTTCCAAAGGTTTTATTTGAATGCTAGAGTAAAAAATATTGTTATAGAAGAATTCAATAAGTGTAATATTTTGGTCCCAACTCCATTGAAAATAAACTGAGCTAGCCAGTAACATGTCTTCCGATGTTTGAATAGTTCTCTCAGGTTTCCCATCAGTTTGAGGATGATAGTATGTTCTTAGGTTTACTTCTGTATTCAAAGAATTTTGAAGGATACTCTAGAACTTAGAAGTAAATATTGGATCTCAGTCTAAAACAATTGACAGTAGTACTCAATGAAGCCACAATACTTCTTGAATATAGATTCAAGCTAGGTTATCCAGGAAGAAATCCTCTCTTATGGAAATGAATTGGAAAAACTATGTCAATCTATCAATGATTACCCATATAGACTTGTTACCCTTGGATGTCTTCATAAGGATAGTGAAAAAGTCTATAGTGATGTTGTAACACCCCGAGATTTTATGAAAAATATTCTTTTAATTTAATTAATGTCTTGTGTTGTATGCTACACCAAGATTACCTTGCACTATACGCAACACCGTATTATCTTGCAGTATACGCAACACTATTTTTGGATCGTGTTACACACAATTTTGATAATAGTTATTCTACGCAACATTGAGTATATATATATATATATATATATATATATATATTCAATGTATAAATTAAATATGGTTGGATTATGTTATATGAAACAATGAAGGATTCTTTCACAACACGCAACCCTGACTTGGCTTACATTACACGCAATTGCGACCTTCCTCGATAGCGTGTGTTGTACGCAATACCGGGTTTTACTAAACAACGATATATTATTATAATATTATTATGAACTAGCCGTTATGAATATTATTAACTATATTTTTAATTTTATAACATTATTTTTCATCTTACACATTTTCTAGAACATGGTATAAGAACAAAATAATTTTTTTGGGTAAAATAAGTATTTTTCAAAAAATGCAGTTTTTCTGCCTTTTGATGGCGCACCCACTTTAAATATAGTTTTTGAAATGTTTATAAGTTCAATTTGAAAAAATAAAATTCTTATTTGGAATCAAGAAATAAAAATTTACTTTGGATAAATTTTTCGTATTATTCTGGTAACTTTCATATTTTGATTAATAGTAAAAACACGCTATATTTTAATGAAAAACAACTTTTTTCATCGTAATAATTTATATGGTTAAATTATAATATTTAATGGTTTTAAAGTATAAATAGAATATATTTTTACCATTTAATATAATTTATGTCATTAGCATTGATTTTACATTTAATTCGTAGGTTAAATCAATTCAATCTTTTGCAATGTTTTAAACAAAAACTCGTTTTCATTCGACAACGGGATTAATTTTAATTTAATTTCTGAAACTTCTATGTATTGAATTTGAAAAAATGGATTCCATATTTGGAATCAGTGGGTACAAATTATGTTAATAGGCTACTTTTTATTTTTGGGAATTATGAATAGTAACTACGATAAATTTTATTTACCTTAGTTAAAGGTAAATCGGGTAATTAAGGGTAAATATAATATTATAAAATTACCCTAACACATGCCAAAATTATATTGGATGGATAAATGTAAACCCATATCAACTAAGGGTCGTATTAGATTCATTTTATGGACTTTTGACCATGAAAATAATTTAATTATTATTAAAACCAAAGAAAGTGACAACATGTCACTCTCTTAAATCTTATAAGTATAATAATTTTAATTTAGTGATAAACATCATAAAACTTCGAACATGAATAGTCTACATAAATCTAATAAAAGTATCTACATCATGATAATTTATTTAGAATTTTTAGGGATTAAATAATTTTCATTAATGGTGATACATTAATGATACGGAAATTATTTATTAAGTGGAAAATAAGTAATATAGTTTTTATTGAAATAATAATACCCATTAAAAGGCCCACAAACCTGACCAAAACATAATGGTAGTGTATATATACACCTTAATCATTCAATTACCTAATATATAACCGTTTGGATCCTTATAAAAGTGATTATGACACTTATATTATTTTATTTTAAATGATGTCAAAGTTGTCACCTTCATAATTTAATAAATATAACAATTTAAATATTGTGATTTTTAGATGATAAATTCTAGTAAAAGTATTATTGTGAAATTTAATAGATTTATATTCATCATAGGATTTTATTTTAAATTTTTATGCAAAAAATAAGTATATTAAATAATTGTACAAAAATGTTGTAGTAATTATTTTATTAAGAGATAAACCAAATAAATGGTTTTAAAAATAATAAAATAAATATTATATGAACTATTTAATGTGATCCACTAATTTTATAGAAACATATGAACTTTTATGAATATATTAAATCTTTTAGTTCGAACATATCTTCTGTATATATTTTATTTAAATTCAAATAAATGAATAGTGTCAAAATTGACACTATTGTTATTTTATAAAAATAACATATTATAAAATTTTTTAAAAATCACAAAAATATTTAAAAATTATAAATTTAAATTTATATGGTCTATAATGTTATAAAGTAAACAATTATGGAAAATTCACAACAAATAAGTAATTATTTGTTATAATTTAAAATTTAGAATTTTATTACCACAAATAACATTAAATAGATTAAATAAGGATAAATCAAAATGATGAGGTTTAAAATAAGATCCAAACGTGTATAAATTTGATTGGTTGATGAGATTACAACCCTATCTCATCTAATATTCGAATATGAGTCATTTTTGGAGGTTTTTAAGTGGGGTTAGATTTATTATAAATTAATATTTTTAAGAATTCCAAAGGTGCCCCTCTCCTCCCTTATAAAAGGGCACCTCCTCCCTCTCCTCCTCACACCAATTTGATCCTTCAAGCTCGGCAAACCCCTGAAAAATTATCTTCTCCACTTCCCTAGAAACATCCTAGAGGTTCTGTTCTACTTTAAAGACCAATCTTAGTGCCCTAAGAGGAGGTTTCAAAGAGGCGTATCGAAGAAGAGGTAATTTCTTATCCCGATTCTTTCAAGCTTCTTTCTTCTTCAACTTCTTCTTCTTTAGTTGTTTCATTATAAAGTAATAACATCAGTATATCTAATATACTGATTTGTTATTATAAATATGAAACAACCACATTTCACCTTCTGTCCATCCTATGGAAAACAAAATCACCACGCGTGCGTACGTACGGAATACCGTCTCCACGCCGTGGTGTAATCTGTTTTTCCACCAACACCTTACATGGATGGGTATAATGTTGTAAAGAATAATTATAAATAGTTATTATAACATCATACTGATTCTGATATATTGTATCATCCACTCCAAATCAATTCAATAATTATGGAAATGATATCATCGCTCATGCGTACGTACGGACTACCGTCTCCACGACGTGATGAGATTCATTCTCCATGTTAACCATTTAAGAATGATTATAAAGTATATATAAGCAATAATAATGAAATATATGACATTATAAAGCTACTGGATTTATGTATATATGTATTTCATCTACTTAATTCCATTCAACTCAATAAGGAAACGAAAACAGCGTTCATGCGTACGTACGGCCTACCGTCTCCATGAACGGTGTATTTCTTTCCATTTATCGATATATTATATATATATGTATATTCTGAATATATATTATATATAAATAATGTTTTATATTCTGGAAGTATGTAATCGGGATCTAAGTAATCATATGAATAATTACAAGTCAAAACACGGACGATAAATGAAACGATTTTACCCAAAACACTCTTTAACATGGAATTTACAAAAGAACGGGTAATATAAAGTCATAAGTGAACCATATATGATATCATAAAAATGAATATGATTTTTTAATAAGTCAATGACATTATTTAAATCATTATACAGGAGGTTCAGATACATACGAAGCATATCGAACATAAGGTAAGGGATAATTTTGCAAATCTCATTTTTATCTGAGATTGCTTATTCGTAAGTATTTACTGGGGATATTTCTATCATGTCCATGTTTTATAAAAAAAAATTCATGTATGTTTAAAGTAATTTTTACCCATTTTTTACTTTTACTACATGGTATTTATGGAATCTTTCTTTTATTTACGTTACGAGGTACTTTTTGACTTTTCTGACAAAAGTACGAGGAGAATGATATTTTTAACTTATACGGCGTGAACGGATTTTTACGATTTTATAAAGCATTATTTTCATGAAGCTTCCTATGAAAGATTTCATGACTATTTTCAACAAAAACCATTTCTTCTAAAATTTCATGACATTTTGTGAAAAGAAAATGATTTTGAAGAAAAAAGGATATTTTCCTCAAGAATTCATTTCAAGTGTTTTATCAAAACCATTTTCATCTAAGATGACATTATTTCACATGTGTATGTTTCAAGTATCATGTCTCTATGATTTACACAGTTTCACTTTTCTTATTATGAAATGACATCCATTTCTTTTATATGGATTATGTGATGATGGGATGATGTTTATGAAACCCATTTTATTTATTGGGTTATTATAAATGATGTATGTTTATTTTTTGGCACAAGTAAGAATGATTTCATTATGAGATGGGTGGGACCTATATCTCCCTCCAATTCATTGGGTAAAGATTTATATCTCATTATATAGACATGGCTGGAACAGCAGGTTAAACCGGTTCAGTAAAACAGGACTGAAACGAGGAGTGAACTCGATTCAGAAAGGGACTTTGTCCACTAAGATGGTCTTGGAAGCAATGCCTTGGCTAATATGGAAATCATTACATGTGCTTAATGGATTCCAAAATTACATTTTTTATTCCCATGCTATTTTATCATGGTTTATGTTCCATTATGATCTATGCCTTATGTACTTCCATGTTTTATGTCATTGCTCAAGATTTTAATGTTTAAACATTATGTTCATGTTTTTTAGTTCTAATGTATATGGTATGTTTTATTTTATCCATGCTTACCCTTACTGATCATTTGAGCTCACCCTTTTTATGTTTTATTTTCCCCCAGGATCAAAAGAAAGGTTTTAGGTCAGGAAACAAAAAGTAGAAGATCTTTATGGGATATGTTGAAGATCTTTCACCACGACTAGAATATTACGTTCCAAGTTTCCAAAGACACTAAACTATTATGGTCCTTGTGTGTCTGTTCTTGTTATGTATTAATTATTCCGAAAAAGTAATGTAATGTCTATGTACGTCAAGCTTAGGGTCTCTACAGTTGGTATCAGAGGGAAGGTTTAGTCAACCTTTGGAAACTAGGATGCGAAAACGTTAGTGAGATCCCTAGAGATATTTCTAAGGTATGTCTAGGGATGTACCTAAGGATAAGAATATGTATAGGATATATTCCTAGAACTATGGTAACAATATTAGAATTTAACCTAAGATGTTATATATTGAGGGTGATCCCCCTTTACTATGTTGTTTTCCCTAGCATGATTTTTGCCTCTCAAACTATTCTTTTTGGGTTTTAGAAAATGGCTGGAAATAGGAAGATTCATGATAATGGAGGATATGACGGACAATGGAATGATTTTATTCATAAGAAACCAAATGAAACGGGATCTGGAATTCCAGACATCATTATTATGCCTAATCAGCAATCTCATAATATGATCAATAATCTCAACTTTGGTAAGTTTCCCGACTCAGATAATAAGATAAAGATGGAGTTTCATGATGATCATAGAGGAAAGAAAGTTCAATTTCCCTCATGTAAATCATGTGGGAAGAGGCATCAGGGAGATTGTTTCAAAGGAACTGGAAGATACTTTGGGTGTGGAAAATAAGGACACAAAGCCAGTAAGTACATAGGAAAAGGTTCAATTAACACCATGGACAAGGATAATGGTATTGCTACGACATCAACAATGATTAGATGTTTTAAATGTGGAATGTACGGGTATTATGCAAACTAATTCCCTAATGGAAAATCTCATGAAGAGAATCAGCATGGTCATATGGGTAGTATTTATGTGGATGATGATGAGGAGACTATAAATGATATATGAGCTGAAAGAAGTGTTGAAGCTTAGTCGGTTGTTTTAGAAGGTAGTGGAATGATTGTATGTTTATCGAGAGTTGTGTTGTATAGTTAATGGTACTATGGAATAAAGAATCATCTAAGGATTGTTACACTATTGTTTTTCCTAAAAGTATTTGAAAGTATATGTTGAATGGTACCAGTAACCATGGAATGTTATTCAGATATTTTTTTAAAGTAGATGATATGCGCATAATGAAGGAATAATAAGATAATGAGATGTGTGATTGTATTCATGAGCTCATGATTGATATAAGGACTAAGTGATATCATGGTTTGAGTATATAGAATTTTGAGGATTTTGGTATGTGGAAAGTGTTAACTTTTAACTACATTCATGTTTTCACTAAGGTTCAATAGGTATTCATTTTTCAAGAGAATGCATGATTAAGGCCTTCAAACGTTTGTAATGTGACCAACAAGATATATCTTATGATATATGGGGATCAACGATGGTATTAATATGCTTCTTATATGAAATCTATGGTAATCATTTTCACTATAATATGACAATGGACTGCAATATTATGGATAAGACTAAAGATTGGAATGGATTATGTTGGACATAAGTTAGTATTTTTTAAGGATAGAACCTTTTTTCGATATTATTGATGGGATGATATAGTAATGTAGTTTTAAAAAAAGGACAACCTGCAGGACAGGCAACAGCCCATCGCGTCGGACAAGGCTGTGGGAATCGAACCCACAACCGAAGTGCGACTGGCCTTTATCGCTTACCACTGGCCTACATGAAGTCCCTGGTTAGTAGAAACTAGTTTTATTTTCTTAAGCGGTATGATATATGAAGTATAAGTTCATTTTTGGAACCATATACGATTAATCTAACCATAAGACGGACTTATAACTTTTGCTAACCTTTTGATTGAAAGAGATGGAATGACCCATCATTCCATCACATGATCTGCTAACACATCATGAATAAAAAATTCAACTTCATTTCTTTAAGGGATGAAGTGCAAATTGTTCAATTCACGAACAACAGTGAGATTGTACCAAAATCATGCAAGTATTTCTTTTAATTCATCAACTTTAGGGAAATGATCTTGAAAACCAAAAATGTTGTCCTAGTTCCCTTATATTCGATGAATCAGATGGTACCTTAGATCATCACAAATTTATGGCTTTGTGATTTTTGGCTTTTTCAAAGCCATGTTCTCTACCACTCTCCATCAGAACTTGATGGTTAGATTTTTCTTCCATATCCATATTTTCACCTATGTTCTCCTACGTGGAAACCCAGTGATGAGTTAGTTTGGGTAACCGTTACATTTCATACATTAGTTTTTAAAGCCATGTTTTGGTATTCCTTTTTATGATGTGGGTTTCTATTAAACAAACTTTCAAGTAGTAAACCATTTATAACCCCGATGAATTTCGAGGGCGAAATTCATTTTAAGGGGGGTAGAATGTAACACCCCGAGATTTTATGAAAAATATTCTTTTAATTTAATTAATGTCTTGTGTTTTATGCTACACCAAGATTACCTTGCACAATAGGCAACACCGTATTATCTTGCAGTATACGCAACACTATTCTTGGATTGTGTTACACACAATTTTGATAATAGTTATTCTACGCAACATTAAGTATATATATATATATATATATTCAATGTATAAATGAAATATGGTTGGATTATGTTATACAAAACAATGAAGGATTCTTTCACAACACGCAACCCTGACTTGGCTTGCATTACAAGCAATCGCGACCCTCCTCGATAGCGTGTGTTGTACGCAATACCAGGTTTTACTAAACAACGATATATTATTATAATATTATTATGAACTAGCCGTTATGAATAGTATTAACTAAATTTTGAATTTTATAACATTATTTTTCATCTTACGCATTTTCTAGAACATGGTATAAGAACAAAATAAATTTTTCGGGTAAAATAAGTATTTTTCAAAAAATGCAGTTTTGCCACCTTTTGATGGCGCACCCACTTTAAATCTAGTTTTTGACATGTTTATAAGTTCAATTTGACAAAATAAAATTCTTCTTTGGAATCAAGAAATAAAAATTTACTTTGGATAAATTTTTCGTATTATTCTGGTAACTTTCATATTTTAATGAATAGTAAAAACACGCTATATTTTAATGAAAAACAACTTTTTTTCATCGTAATAATTTATATAGTTAAATTATAATATTGAATGGTTTTAAAGTATAAATAGAATATATTTTTACCATTTAATATAATGTATGTCATTAGCATTGATTTTACATTAAATTCGTAGGTTAAATCAATTCAATCTTTTGCAATGTTTTAAACAAAAACCTGTTTTCATTCGACAACGGGATTAATTTTAATTTAATTTCCGCAACTTCTGTGTATTTAATTTGAAAAAATGGATTCCATATTTGGAATCAGTGGGTCCAAATTATGTTAATAGGCTACTTTTTATTTTTGGGAATTATGAATAGTAACTACGGTAAATTTTATTTACCTTAGTTAAAGGTAAATCGGGTAATTAAGGGTAAATATAATATTATAAAATTACCCTAACACATGCCAAAATTCTATTGGATGGCTAAAAGTAAACCCATATCAACTAAGGGTCGGATTAGATTCATTTTATGGACTTTTGACCATGAAAATAATTTAATTATTATTAAAACCAAAGAAAGTGACAACATGTCACTCTCTTAAATCTTATAAGTATAATAATTTTAATTTAGTGATAAACATCATAAAACTTCGAACATGAATAGTCTCCAGAAATATATTAAAATTATCTACATCATGATAATTTATTTAGAATTTTTAGGGATTAAATAATTTTCATTAATGGTGATACATTAATGATACAGAAATTATTTATTAAGTGGAAAATAAGTAATATAGTTTTTATTGAAATAATAATACCCATTAAAAGGCCCACAAACCTGACCAAAACATATTGGTAGTGTATATATACACCTTAATCATCCAATGACATAATATATAACCGTTTTTATTCTTATAAAAGTGATTATGACACTTATATTATTTTATTTTAAATGATGCCAAAGTTGTCACCTTCATAATTTAATAAATATAACAATTTAAATATTGTGATTTTTAGATGATAAATTATATTAAAAGTATTATTGTGAAATTTAATATATTTATCTTAATCATAGGATTTTATTTTAAATTTTTATGCAACAAATCAGTATATTAAATAATTATACAAAAATGTTGTAGTAATTATTTTATTAAGAGATAAACCAAATAAATGGTTTTAAAAATAATAAAATAAATATTATATGAACTATTTAATGTGATCCACTAATTTTATAGATACATATGACCTTTTATGAATCTATAAAATCTTTTAGTTCGAACATATATTCTGTATATATTTTATTTAAATTCAAATAAATGAATAGTGTCAAAATTGACACTATTGTTATTTTTTAAAAATAACATATTATAAAACTTTTCAAAAATCACAAAAATATTTAAAAATTATAAATTTAAATTTATATGGTCTATAATATTATAAAGTAAACAATTATGGAAAATTCACAACAAATAATTAATTATTTGTTATAATTTAAAATTTAGAATTTTATTACCACAAATAAACTTAAATAGATTAAATAAGGATAAATCAAAATGATAAGGTTTAAAATAAGATCCAAACGTGTCTAAATTTGATTGGTTGATGATATTAAAACCCTATCTAATCTAATATTCGAATATGAGTCATTTTTGGAGGTTTTTAAGTGGGGTTAGATTTATTATAAATTAATATTTTTAAGAATTCCAAAGGTGCTCCTCTCCTCCCTTATAAAAGGGCACCTCCTCCCTCTCCTCCTCACACCAATTTGAGCCTTCAAGCTCGGCCAAACCCTGCCAAATTATCTTCTCCACTTCCCTAGAAATATCCTAGAGGTTTTTTTCTACTTTAAAGACCAATCTTAGTGCCCTAAGAGGAGGTTTCAAAGAGGCGTATCGAAGAAGAGGTAATTTCTTCTCCCGATTCTTTCAAGCTTCTTTCTTCTTCAACTTCTTCTTATTTAGTTGTTTAATTATAAAGTAATAACATAATTATCTCTAATAAACTGATTTGTTATTATAAATATGAAACAACCCCATTCCACCTTCTATCCATCCTACGGAAAACAAAATCACCGTGCGTGCGTACGTACGAAATACCGTCTCCACGCCGTGGTGTAATCTGTTTTTCCACCAACACCTTACATGGATGGGTATAATGGTGTAAAGAATAACTATAAATAGTTATTATAACATCATACTGATTCTGATATATTGTATCATCCACTCCAAATCAATTCAATAATTATGGAAATGATATCATCGCTCGTGCGTACGTACAGACTACCGTCTCCACGACGCGATGAGATTCATTCTCCATGTTAACCATTTAAGAATGATTATAAAGTATATATAAGCAATAATAATGAAATATATGACATTATAAAGATACTTTATTTATGTATATATGTATGTCATCTACTTAATTCCATTCAACTCAATAAGGAAACGAAAACAGCGTTCATGTGTACGTACGGCCTACCGTCTCCATGAACGGTGTATTTCTTTACATTTATCGATATATTATATATATATATATATATTATGAATATATATTATATATAAATCATGTTTTATATTCTGGAAGTATGTAATCATGATCTAAGTAATCATATGAATAATTACAAGTCAAAACACGGACGACAAATGAAATGATTTTACCCAAAACACTCTTTAACATGGAATTTACAAAAGAACGGGTAATATAAAGTCATAAGTGAACCATATATGATATCATAACAATGAATATGATTTTTTAATAATTCAATGACATTATTTAAATCATTATACAGGAGGTTCGGATACATACGAAGCATATTGGACATATGGTAAGGGATAATTTTGCAAATCTCATTTTTATCTGAGATTGCTTATTCGTAAGTATTTACTGGGGATATTTCTATCATGTACATGTTTTATAAAAGTGTTTTCATGTATGTTTAAATTACTTTTTACCCATTTTTTACTTTTACTACATGGTATTTATGGAATCTTTCTTTTATTTACGTTACGAGGTACTTTTTGACTTTTCCAACAAAAGTACGAGGAGAATGATATTTTTAACTTATACTGCGTGAACGGATTTTTACGATTTTATAAAGCCTTATTTTCATGAATCTTCCTCTGAAAGATTTCATGACTATTTTCAACAAAAACCATTTCTTCTAAAATTTCATGAAATTTTGTGAAAAGAAAATGATTTTGAAGAAAAAAGGATATTTTCCTCAAGAATTCATTTCAAGTGTTTTATCAAAACCATTTTCATCTAAGATGACATTATTTCACATGTGTATGTTTCAAGTATCATGTCTCTATGATTTACACGGTTTCACTTTTCTTATTATGAAATGACATCCATTTCTTTTATATGGATTATGTTATGATGGGATGATGTTTATGAAACCCATTTTATTTACTGGGTTATTATAAATGATGTATGTTTATTTTGTGGCACAAGTAAGAATGATTTCATTATGAGATTGGTGGGACCTATATCTCCCTCCAATGCATTGGGTAAAGATTTATATCTCATGAGATAGACATGGCTGGAATGGAAGGTTAAACCGGTTCAGTAAAACAGGACTGAAACGAGGAGTGAACTCGATTCAGAAAGGGAATTTGTCCACTAAGATGGTCTTGGAAGCAATGCCTTTGCTAATATGTAAATCATTACATGTGCTTAATGGATTTCACAATTACATGTTTTATTCCAATGCTATTTTATCAGGGCTTATGTTCCATTATGATCTATGCCTTATGTACTTCCATGTTTTATGTCGTTGCTCAAGATTTTAATGTTTAAACATTATGTTCATGTTTTTTAGTTCCAATGTATATGGTATGTTTTATTTTATCCATGCTTACCCTTACTGAGCATTTGAGCTCACCCTTTTTATGTTTTATTTTCCCCCAGGATCAAAAGAAAGGTTTTAGGTCAGGAAACAAAAAGTGGAAGATCTTTATAGGAGATTTTGAAGATCTTTCACCGCGATTAGAAGATTACGTTCCAAGTTTCCAAAGACACTAAACTATTACGGTTCTTGTGTGTCTGTTTTTGTTATGTATTAATTATTCCGAAAAAGTAATGTAATGTCCATGTACTTCAAGCTTAGGGTCTCTATAGATGTCATCCCACTTCCATATAGGTATGGGTAGCTATTGTAATACACATTTAGAAATTTTTTACTCCACCTTCACTTGTTGACATGACAATCACCTTGCAGTATAATTGGAAATATCCCTTTTCATATTATCCCACCAATAATTATCATGAAGTTCCCTATACATCTTAGTTATCCTAGGGTGTATAAATAATGTAGATCTATGAGCTTCATCCATTAACACATTATTTATCTCTGGAATAGATGAAACACATATCCTTGTTCCAAATTTCAGCACACCTTCTTGATCAATATTGAATTCAGGAAACTTACCATTTTTCACAGCCTATGTCTTCTTTTGCATCAAAGGATCATCTCTTTTAGATTTCTTGATCTTATCTATTAATGACAATTGAGGAAATATTTGGGATAAGATTTATGATGTACCTTCCCTTATTATTCTCATTTCTAACCTTACTAGGCCATTGATCAATGGATCTCCTTTAATCATCATCATTGAAACAACACCAAGATCATTGCTACTAAATGCATCTATATATTTGTTTTCTCTTCCAGAGTAATAATGAATTGAAAAATAATAGTCTTTAAGAAGCTCCAACTATCTCCTTTGTCACATGTTTAGTTCATTTTATGTGAATATATACTTAAAACTTTTGTGGTATGTGTATATATCACACTTTTACCCATAAAGATAATGTCTCTATATCTTGAGATAAAAAATGACTGTAGCTAACTCCAAATCATGAGTAATATAATTCTAATCATGAGGATTTAATTGTCAAGATTCATATGAAATTACCTTGTCATTTTTTATGAGAACACATCCAAGACCTTTTAGAGATAAATCACTATATATAACAAATTATTCTCTAGTATAGGGTATAGTTATCACATATTCACTAACCAATCTCTTCTTTAGTTCTTGGAAACATTCTTCACACTCCTTTATCTAGATTAACTTAACTCATTTTCAATTTAACTTGGTTAATAGATCTGAAATACATGAAAATGTTTTCACAGTCCTTTTATAGTATCCTACTAGAATAAGGAAACTATGAATATTATTTATAATTTTAGGATGTGTCCACTCGTCCATAACCTTTTTCTTTTTTGGATCCACTAAGATTACTTCACTTGTTACAATGTACCCCAATAATGAAACTTTTTTTTAACCATAACTCACATTTACTAAATTTACTGAACAAATTATCCTTCCTAAATGTTTATAATATGACCCATATATGATCTTTATGATCCATGTGACTTTTTAATATATCGTAATATCATCAATAAATACCACCACAAATTTATCAAGGTATTCCTTAAAGACTCTATTCATCAAATCCAAAAATATTTCTAGATAATTAGTCAAGCCAAAGGTAATAAAAAAAACTCATAATGCCGATATCTTTTTCATAAGGTAGTCTTTGGGATGTCATATTTCTTCACCCTAAACTGATGATACCCTAATCAGAGGTAAATCTTAAAGAATATTTGATCCCCTTAAAGTTGGTTGAACAAATCATAAATCCTTAGGAGAGGGTATTTTTTTTATTTACTATGATCCCATTAAGATATCTATATTAAATGAATAGCTTCATTTATTCATATTTCTTTTTCATAAAGAGAATAGGTGGTGCCAAAGGTGACACACTTGGTCAAATAAAACCCTTCTCCAAAAGATCTTGAAGTTGGTTATTTAATTCCTATAACTCCATATATGTCATTCTATATGGGGTCTTTGATATTGGATTTGATCTAGGTATGAGTTTATTGGATAAATCCACCTTTCTTTTTAGGGGAGGTCTAGGTGACTCTTCAGTAAATACATCAATGTATTCCCAAATAATTGGTACATCTCTAATATTTAGGATTTCTAATTCTTTTCCTTCTTTACCAATCATTTCCACAAAGAAGGAAATAGGTGGTGGTTCTGGGAAATACTCAGGATAGGATATATCTCCTTTAAAGATAACTATAGGTTTTCCCTTCAAGATCACAAAAATATCCTTACTTATACATTTTATATTGGCACAATACTTTTATAACCAATCCATCCCAAGTATGATGTCAAATTCCACCATTGGAATGACCACCAGGTTTATGGAGAGATTGCACTCACCAAAGTTAACAGGGGAATCCCTATATACCATTTATTACTGAACAATTAATCTATAAGTTTTAACCAAAAACTCTACCACTAGAATTTTAGGGATTAACTTTATGTTCTTTGCAAACATTAATGAAATAAAAGAATTAATAGAATTATAATCAACCAATGTACTTACTAGATTTTAGTGTATGATTAGAGTACCTTCCACAACATCATTTGGATCCTCTACTTCAGTCATCGTGATTGTGAATGCATGACCTTACTCCCTTGGCCTATGCTGAGGTTAATGGTTGTTACCCTCCATTATCTTCTGATTTGTATATTTATTAGAAAAATGTACATACTCCACAAACTTGAATCATTACACATAAGTTTGTGCTTTCACCATATTCACTTTTTCATTTGCATTTAGATGTTGAGGTTTAATATATACACAATATTTTGGATCTATATGTATATCTATTCCATAGCACTTTTCACTTCCTTATAGAAAATTATCCAAAGGATTCTTCACACATTTATTGCAAATGGGATGTTGTACTTTCTTCCTATCCATATTCTTTCTGAAAATTTTCTCCATCCTTATCTTCTTACCATTCTATCCATGAGTACAATGGTAATATGTGAACTCTATTTCAGTTTTGAGAGCACATAATACTATCTCTTCGTAACTCCAAAATTCTCATATTTTCAATGATTTTTATAGATAGGTTCTAGGTCCATTAAAGAATCGATCGATATTCCCATTAGAAATGATGAAAAGGCTTGAAGAATATTGTACAATCCTTGTAAATTTCATGTCATAATTTCTCACTTATTCATTTTCTCTTTATTTTAACTCATGGAATTCCCTTTACATCTTAGTTTTGAGGGTATTAGGAAAATACTTTTTTAAAAATAATTTTTTAAAGTATTCTCATTTTATAGCTTCCACCTCATCCCTTGGCATCATTTTCATGATAATTTTCCACCACTGATCAAATTATCCCTCTAAGTGATATACTTCCAACATAACTTTATCTTATATGGAACAATGGGGTATAGAAAATATCTTTTCTATATTATTGATCTATTTTTTAGTGATCAGTAGATCATAGGTTCCCCAAAAAATAGGTGGTCATTGATTCATGAAGTATTCAACTTCCAATTGATCCTTCCTTAGTTAATTCAGACTCTCTACATGGTTTAGGTTATTATTCATGACTCTTGTTAACTGATTCATCATCATCATGAAGTTTTCAACTCCATCTTATTTAATATTGGTAAGTTTATCATCACATTTTCTATTACATCCATTTTTTACATGAGCCCTATTTCCTACCATTTTTCTAGAAGAATAAAACATAAGTGGGAAATTTATTACTATTGGGAATCATATAATAATAATTTTAAAGTAAATATTAATCATAATTTTTTTTAATATCATGTTTCTAGGATGATATACATCAATCTTAAAAAAATTACATTATTTACATATCCTTCATAATGTTTTGTAAAAGGAATGTGATTAACTAGAGCATATCCCTAGGGAGTGTCAAACCAGGTAATAAGTAAGATCTCGTTAATCATGCATTAGAATGATGACCAAGATACACCCATCCAACTCTTTTAGGTTTATAAACCCTATATGAATCTATGCCAAAACCACATCCACTTGCAATATCCAGACTTGGATTTGATTACTTGGAAACCACTCACTTTATACTTCACCAAAATTTTAGGAAGTTTTCCTATATTTAGACTTATCCATAGGGTTATTACTAATATTTTTATAATCTTAATTTATATAAATAAATAAAACTTACCTTTTATACCAACTATGGAATCCCACCTTTTTAGTACATGAATTTTAATATAATTCCTTAAAGAATATTACACTAATAGCTTTGAAGAGTCTTTTTGGGTCTAGTGTCTTGGAAACTAGGTACATAATAAATAAATTATATAAGTAAAATATTAACATAAAAATTATTTAATCCTTTTGAATTAATAATTTTTTATTCTATCTTGGGTCACCACACTACAATTAATTTCCTAGGAACATACATTAATAGAAAAGGGTGAGCATAAAGTCTGGTAATGGATAAACAAAGGCAATGGAACATGAATGATCATCATGGATAATACATGAGGCATATAATGATATAATGATCATAAGTAAATGATACATAACATGGAAATTTGGATAAAACATAAAATTGATACATTTATAATCATATCACCAAGGTTTATCACCAAAGTTTCATAAATCATAATTACTAAGGCTATTAACCAAAGTATTGTAAAACATGTCATCTATAGAGATTAATTGTTTAACTAATGCATTGGATAACTATAAAGGTGAACCATTAATATTTCATAATTCATATGATCCACAAATATCACAATAAAACATTTCATTAATAACCTGTGAAAAATAAATAATGGGTTTCATATTAAATCATTGAGTATATAAGTGCTTACAGAATTAAACATTACATCAGTTTTAACCCATGAAAAGGGGATATGGGTTTCATAAATGTAAATACCCAAACAAAAAAAAATATTTTTATATCTAGGTGGATTCCCATGAATAAGGAATGGGTTTGGGTATTCACAATTTCAGAATATTTCTTGTAAAATAGAGAAATTCAAGAAATGAATTTGGCAGCATGACGGTACACAATAAGGATTAAGGAAAGGGAATAATGAGAGGGAATGAATGTATCATATTTATAAAACATTATTTTGGTTATAATGGGATAAATAAAAGGGTATGAAATGAAATTAATTCAATATTTAGAAGTCACACTACAAAATGGGTACTTTTATGGAAAATAAAACGAGGAGAGTTCCCTTACCTTGAAGAGTTGCTTCCTATAACTTGAGGGTGAAACCTTAATACATTAAAGACAACTTGGAGGGACTCTTTAGTTTTTAAAATGGCTAGAAATTTATAGATAATGGATTTGGAGTTTATAGGAATGGTGGGATTTATGGGTATTTATAGTAAAAGAGGAGTATTTTTTTAATGATTTTTAAATATAAGTCTTGGAATTCTAGGTTGTGGAAAATAAAAAACCATTGGATTACCCATGGTTTTTTGTCATGGTTTTTGAAATTTAAGTCATGATTTATAATATTTTAATACATTAGAACCTAAATCCATTTTTTAATATTACTTTGGACATAGAAAATTAAATTTTCCACAAAATATTGTTTTCTAAATCATAATTTCCATTTTAGAATTTGGAAAGTCATTTATAGGTTTGGAAATTGATTTAAAAGCATTAAAATACAAAATATTAATAAAATAAAATATTCTTAGTTTTGGGTTATGTATAATTAATTATTACATCATTATTATATATATATATATATTAATTCATAAAACATACCAAAATCACAAAACTATATTTTTCCATTTACTATAATATAGTATTTTAAAAATTATCAAAATATCACCCCAAACTAATTTTTATGTTCTAATTTCAAATATAATTTTTATTTTACCAAAATAATTCTCTAAATATGTTAATTTTAAATTTTAAATAAAAATCCTTAGTTATCAAAAAATAACATTTTTATGGCATACTCAACTTTCTCGCACTTAAAAAATTACAAGCGCATTATAAAATTATATTATCAATTATATTTAAATAAATAGTGTTTTAGAAAATTATTTAATGAAAATAAATGGTTGATTTTATTATAAAAGTGTACATTTTTTGAAAATAAAATTATTTTTTATTTGTATACAGAAAACTATTTAAGAAATTTATCTTATATTCATGTGTATTTTATTAAATAAGATAATACTGAAAATGTGATTGATGAAATAACTATTTTATTTATATAAAGTAAATTACACTTTTATGATACTAAGGTCTAGATATATAACCTATTATTACACTAGTATACGCCCTAAGGGTAAGTTGTGGGATGGTGATTGTTTTATGGGGTGGATCAGCTAACATTAACCTAGTGGTGATCTATAATAACATGAAATTCTCCCATATGAGATTTCATTCAAGCATCACTTATTGAATCTCTATTTGGTCTTGATCAAGGTCAAACCCCAATGATGCTACCTATATCCCAAGTTCTTACAAATGGGCTTCAAAAGGCATGAATCTACTGGTTGAGGCCATCATTTCTTCTTTCTGTATTAATTATCATTTTTCATTACCCTTTATAAACACTAATTATAATAGTAAAAATTAGTATCAATGGTCATAGTGTCCAATGGATATATAAATTTTAAATACCAATGGTCACTTTTCCCATTATACCCTATATATACTTCATAATTTATCAACATTTACTACTTCATTACCAAAGGTTTTTACAATTCCTTTGATAATGTAAATTATATTCCTAATGCTTATTTTTATTTTAATAGTTTTCAAGATAATTTTAATCTTCCTATAAGAGTTTGATCCTATGGAGTACACCATTATGTGGTCGGTTAGTTTTTTATATCCTTATACTATTCTTAGTTGTAGTAATTGGTATTATTACTTGACATGTAATATTATTTTTTATAGTAGTATTTCAATGTAATTTTTTTGTGAAATATAATAAAATAGTCCTTTTGAAAAAAAGAGTTCTTTTATTAACCATAGATTAATTTTTTAGGTTGTTACATTTAATATTTATCAAGATGTAAATAATGGTGAACCAAAAACTTTCAATCAATATTTTAAATCCAAAGAATCTCGACGGTGTCTAGATTCCATGAATGATAAAATAAATTCCTTTCTTAAGGATAATACCTAAGTTTGGGGTACCAAGACCTTAAATGAAATGATAATTGGTCATAAATGGATCTTTAAAACAAAATAGGATGATGTTATGGAGGTAAAAACAAATATAAATATATGATATTTTCTAAGGGTTTTCTTCAATGTAAAGGAGTTAACTATGGTAATATTTTTTCCCATGTTATTGAACATTCATCTATTAAAATTTTACTTTATTTTACTACTATGAATGATTTCTATATTGAAAAATTAGATGCCAAAACTACTTTTTTTATTGAAAACTGGATGAAAGAATTTATATGAATCCCTATAAAGTATTTTCAAAAGATTTTAAAACAAAACAGCTATGTATTTTACAAAATTCTCTATATGATCTTAAGAAATGTTAAATAAAATTTAATGAAAGTTTCAATTATTTTATGATTGAAAATATTTTTAGAAAAAGTAATTTTGATTTATGTGTTTACTTCAAGAAAGTTAAGAATGATGTGATTTATTTACTTTTATATATTTATGACATGATAATTATTTGTAAAAACATGGGGCTAATTAATCATATATAATTCCAACTCAGTTATGTTTTTAAAATGAATTATTTGGGAAATGAAAAACAAATTCTAGGGAATGTAAATAATCATGTATGGAGAGGATAAAACCTTGTATATATCAAGACATTCTTATGTTAAAAATGTTTTAAAATGGTATCTATTTGAGTATATTAAACCCGTTATCATGACCCTGGTCCATCACTTTAATATATACCTTAGTCAGACCCTTATTAGTGAAGTTTAGAAATATTTCATGAGTAATATTCCTTATTATTGTATAGTATGAATCCTTATGTATGCAATGTTTTTCTCAAGACTAGATATTTATTTTGTCATGTGAACTCTAAGAAGGTTTATGGGAAAACCTAGGAAATCACACTGGCATGATCTAAAATGGATCCTCATGTAAGTTTCAACGTCTTATAATTAATGAATTTGATATGGAAAAAATTATGGTTAAATTGATGAAATTTTTTTCTTTATTGATTCTAATTATACTGCTAATATAGACACTTTTAAATCTACTAATGGATTTATTTTTCTTACTTGTGGTAGCCCTATTTAATGGAAAAGTAATATATAGTTTGTAGTTTCACTATCCACCACTGAGTCTAAATAAATTTATTTAACTAAATTTATTAAATAATCCATTTAGTTAAAAAATTTAATTAATGAGATGCCTTTACCTGCTGCTAGTGTAGTTATACACTATGATAGTTAGTATACCCCATATTTTTCTAAAAACTATGATCATCATGGTAAATAAAAGCATATAGATATTAATCTTCACTTTTTTAGGAAATTAATTGAATATGGGATGGTGTGTGTGTGTCACAAAGATACACACTGGGGAAAATTTGGATGATATTCTCACTAAATTCATTCACATGTCTAAGTTTAAGCATTGTTTGAATATTATGAACTTAGAAACTGTTCAATATTGTAGGTTATGAGAATATCATTAGTAACATGATCATTTTAACTGAAAGGTGGGAATTTTTCATATTTAATTTTTCATGTTTATGTTGCAATCAAATTGATATATTTTTTCATGGTGTTGTTTACCCTTACATGTGGCATTTTTTATTAACTTTACATGCAGGGTCATTTACCCTTACGGGCTTCTTTGTGTGCTTGTATTTGGCTTACCTTTACACATGGTTTTATTTACCTTTACATGTGAGTGTTTTACTTATCCTTATATGCATATTTTCTTACCTTTACATGAAGAATTATACCCTTACACATACCTTTATGTTTGGGTTTTGTCTTACCCTTACATGTTTACCTTTACTTATGTTTTCTCCCTAAAATTTATTTTAGATCTTAAATTTTATTTTCCTTTTATTAGTGGGTTGATTGAGGATCATTTATCACTGTGATCTAATAGCCTTGTCTTGGCATTGATGTTTTTTTTCTTTCTCATATTGAGACAATGTGTGTCTCACTTATGCGGCCTATCTAGTTGTCTTGTGTTCCCCTGCTAGTTGATTCATGGTTTGTTACTCAAATGACTCGATTGATCAGGGTCACATATATACCATTCATCTTTTTCTTTATTAACCTATTATTACTATCACTTTGAATAACATTATTATAGATTTTTGGATTCATCCTTTAGTATTTCATTTGAACCCTTCATTCTATTTGGTTCTTTGGTGAAAAAGAAAAAGAAAAACTCTATGGTTTTATAGTAAAATTTCGAGAAGAAAAAGTGGAACTAGGGTTTTGGCATATTGGTTTATATTTGAAACTTGGAGTTATAATCCTATAAAACTAGTATTCTCTTCTGGTGGAGATTCAGTGGATGCTACAACATGGTATTAGAGTATAATGACCATTGTGTGAAGTGTCGAGGCTGCCAACTCATCATTCAAATTGTAATCGGATTTTGATATAGAAATATGGATTTGTAAATTATTTCATTTCTATTTTTCATGTTTTTTATTATATCATTTATGATGATTGCATTCATGATTCTGTCTAGGAAGGTGTGGTGATTACTCCTTATGATGTAGTTGATAATTACTATCAGGTTTGACTTAGTCATCCTCCTAATATAGTTTCTATGGTATTCCTTCTTGTTTCGAGTCTTGTATTTTCCTACATTTTTTCTCCAGAAATAAAGTCTATCTGTGGTGGTATTCTCATCATGAATGTAGGATTAATGTAATATGAAGCATGTTATATCTTTATGTTCTTTATTTTATCCTTTTCTATTACCAAAATTATTTTTATCGATTAATATAAATCACATTTTTTCGTAATAAAATAATTTTTCAAATCACTTTGTAAACCATCGCAGTGAATTATTAGATCTTACAAAGTTCTTAAGGATAGAACTATTAATGGTGTGATCAACACAAATAACATTAGATCATGGTTTATATTTTTTGGAGATGTAGTGAAGGTAATAAGTGCGAACATGTGAAAAAATCAGGCTAAATAAATTCCTACATAAAAACATAATAAAATAAAGTGATGGATTTTGATGGGATCAGAATCCTCTTCATTTCCCACTAGAAATGGTGGGTTAATTCCCACTATCGGATGGTGACGTGTGGACACTAACCAAGTGGTATTATATCTTTCACTCTAGAATTATATTTATTTTAAATAGAAACAAATCTAATTACTAGAATATCCCACTCTCAAGCCATAAGCGCTAACCCCAAAATTCATTTCTCTCTAATACATTCAATTATTTTCCACTCATTAACTTTGATCTAATATATTATTTTCAAATGGAATCAAAATTTCAATATGTCACTACCAATGTAATTGTTTCATCAATAAAAATAATTCTAGAACCATATATGACACTTTTTTTTTTGAATTTTAGATTTTTTATATATAGTTTTTTATTTTCAGTGTAAATGTATGATATATTTTTCTAAATTTTTAAATGGTTATTTGTTTATAAAAATTAAAAAATAGTTAGAGATAATTTTTTTAGAATATTATTTAGAATATGTGTATATATAAATATTTATTCAAGTATATACATACATACATATATTTATATATAATATAATTACATACATACATTTTACTATAATTACTTATAAAATATACATATCTATGTGTACATAAAACTTTATGTATGTACATGCATACACCATGTAAATATAAAAGTATTTATAGATATAATTATTTACAAGAATATATAAATAGAAATATATACACACTTACATACATATATCATATAAAAATATTTATATATACATAATGTAACATATCGCCCCTCCTCATTAGCTTGAGAAGTGGCAGGTGTGCTATTAGGCCTTAGGTGGCATCCCCAAGACACCAACTACTGGAAATAAATTCCAAGGACTTCATGAACAATTGGGGGATTATTTTACCTTTAAAAATAAAACAACCAAACCAATATATTCATAACTAAACAAAAAAACTATATGGTGTATGAGTACAATATAATGCAAATCAAGTAAACCACCTGAAAAAAAAACCAAACTACAACCATGAACCATAGTACAAAGTAGAAATTAAAAAACAACATCTCCAAGACAACCAAACATCCAGAAGAAACTCCCAACAAACTCCAAGCTCCAACTCAAAAATCCATGCCCAAGTTATCATGAAGCATCACTAAATAAATGAGATACCATGAATTTACTTGTAAATTGATATATAACATCTAAAAATGCACCAAAGTGCCTAAGTAGGGGGTGAGTATAAAACTCAGTAGAATTTCCCCAATGACTTCCCTACTCGTGCCACTAGGATAGAACATGTTAAAAGATTTATATAAAACATTTTAAAACAATTTAAAGAATTTTATATCAAACCCCAAACCATTTATAAGAAAAATATTTTTCCATGGAAAGAAACCAACAACCATTAAAATCATTTCTCAATTTCATTTGGCATAACCCATTCCATTCCACACAACCACACATGCATGCCTAGGTGACAGTTCTATACTCATGATCACTTTCTCATTGATCTACTAAGTTATCAAAAGGTAACCATATGTAACACCCCAAGGTTTTAAAAAAATAAATGAAATGCATGAAACTTTGTTTTAAGTAGATATTTATAACTAGCCTTTAAACATAATTTTTCTTCTTCTATGCTTGGAATTTCGAAAAACGGTCATCTGAAATTGTGTTTAGTAAGTTATTTGGAGTCTAACAGAACCAAATTAATTTTTGGTGAATAGTAACATACCCTTATGAATAGTAATATGAATAGTAATATGACCCGAATAAATAGTAAATTGTATTATTATTTTATTTTCTTAATGATTTAAGATAATGACATCTTTATTAATTTTTCAATGTGATATAAAAGCAGTTATAGTTCTAAAATTGTTAATTTATGAATTAAGTATGATTTTACTTAAAAAATAAATTAATAATATTTAGAAAATTATTTTCAAAAAATGGAGTCCAGTTTTGAATTCTACACGTTGAAAAATGGTAAGGATAATTTTTTTGGATTTTTCTAAAATAGTTGATTTTTCAGTAAATAGTAAAAATACAGTTTTGAGTTTCGGTGTGTTAATGACATCATTAATGATGTAATAATGATTTAATAAATCTTTCGACTTGTGTGTGAGGTGTCCCAAGTGGATAAAACCTTGGGAAAATACCATGGGCAAGCCCATGGTTTTGTAAATACCACTAATGAGGTGTCCCTTGGAAATTATTAAAATATTCCCTCACTTTTCCTATAAATATCAACCCATTCCTTAATTAAATTCATTCCAAAATTCTTTCTCAACGAATTTATGGCCTCCTTGCCTCCCTATTAGTCCTCTCAAGGTTTCCTTAATCCCACAAGGTCCCAACCTTCATTTTTTGGGAGTTACTCTACAAGGTAAGAGAATTTTCAACTTCTTTCTTTTTCGTTTCAAGTTCTCTTTATGTGGTTTAGAATTCTAGAATCCATACCATGTCCTTATTTTAATTTTTTTTCTTTCTCTATTCTATATTATGATTCATTTCTGGATGGGTGACTCTTTTCCCCTCTCATTTTAATGTTTTCTAAATCTCGGTTGTATAGCTGTTAGGCTGCCGAATTTTTGTAAGGGATATCTCAACTATTCTTTTATTTTGAGTTCCTTTCTTTTCTTATTTTTTCCTCATATAATCTTACCCAAGAGGCATGAAATCTCCAAAAATAATGTATATTCTGGATGTTATCATATTAATGGAAAATTCGTCATCATTATTATTCTCCTCACCCACTTATTCAAGGAATAAAAACATTGTTTGTGATGTGTCGAATTACCGACATCGTGGTCGATGTGATTTCAATTTACATTAAATCTTTTGAGTCTGGTCATGAAACCATTTTTTTTGTTGAACTAGGTTATAATATATGTATTATGTCTCATACATTGTTCTGTAATTCTTTTGTACACACGGTTTTAATTTATAAAACAAAATGAGGTCGTTATTATCAATGAACCACTAAAATGATCTAAACGAACATCATTAATGTTTTAACTTATGAATAATCCTCATATAAAACTTCAAAATGATAAATGGTATAATTTATGGTACTGGAAATATGTAAATACTTTTACATTCCAATTCTGGAGTTTCACTTCCAATCGACAAGAATATACATCATGAACCAATCATGGAAACCATCTAAAGAAACGCACCCAAAACAATGCAAGGAACAAAATACTAACAATTAAAGGGTGAAATTATGTTATGAAATGAATATATAAGATGTTATAAACATTAATATATTTCTTTAAGATATTAATAAAACTATTTTAACCACTATACAGGAGGTTTAAACACATTTTAAGTAAGAATAACCCAAGGTAAGGGAATTCTTAACACAATTTCCATTATTTGGGTTAACCTTCTTCTTTATTAATTATGTATTAAGATTATTGGTGTGATTAATTTATGTTTATATTATTTTTCACTATGTGTATTTACATTTATACACATATTCTTTCCATTATATTAATTATCACTCCATTTATATTTTAAGGGACTTTCCTTTTAAAATCCTTTTAGAACTCTCTTTAATAGATTTCAAAATGATTGTTTTTTATATGTATATGGAATGAGTGGTTTATTTTAATTTTCAAGATACTTTATTACCATGATATGTTCCTTGGATATTATTTATGTTGGGTTGATCCCATTATATATTAAGATATCTTGGTTTGATCCCATTATAGCTCAAGATATGTTGGGTTGAGCCCATTATAGCTCAAGATATGAAGGGTGAGCCCCATTATAGCTCTCCAATGAATTGGGTAATTCAGAGATGGAATTTGACCAAAAGGTTATTCTATGTTCAAGGGTGAATGTAAATATGTCCCATAGAAACTACATAATGCTTCTATGCATATGAGTTTTTATGATTATGAATTTTATTGGTTTTTATGTTATCACTAGACTAACGCTTTCTTTCTTTATATCCCTTACTGAGTTTTATACTCATAATAAGTTTTTAAAATGTTTTTCATAGGATATAAGGATTTTTAAGATAAATAAGGGAGTAATGATGAATTATGTAGAGGTTTTTCAAAGAAATCATGTTTTAAGCTCTAATGTTTTATATTTTGAAAAAAAATGGAAACTGTTTTTAGTAGTATCCTTGTGTATGAATGTGGTATGTTATGTATGTAAGGTATCCTAATTATTTAGAACTCTAAACCCAAAATGATCCTCTATGTGTAATAATGTATGGTCTTGTGTAAAATTCAATACTAAGTAATTTTTTAATCTCGGGTCCTTATAGTTGGTATCAGAGGATGGTTTAAATAACTTTAGGGGTTGGGATGATATTTAAAGAAACCCAAAACTAATTTTTAATCTATGATTAATTTGAAATGTTATAGAATTTAAGGATTACCAAGTTGCTTCATCTAAGTTATTTTTTTTCAGAATGGTTTTCCACAGAAGAAACAGGTAAGCGGGAGTAGGAAGTCACCAAGAGGATGATGTCTATCTGAATCCACAGCCCGAAATGGTGGGAATCGAAACTGATCAGTTTGTGATAGCAATGGTTTAGCTGACTCAAGAAATAAATAGTGATGGTATCCATGCTAGAGAGGAACATGATCAACCATGAATAAACATGTCTTTTGTGGAGAATTTTATGAGGCAACATCCTCTAGCATTCAGTGGAACCGCATATCCAGTGATAGCTAAAGGATGGATCAATGCTCTAGAAAATATATTTGATGTCATGGGATGTTTAGAACGTCAAAAGATAATACTATCCATTTATCATTTGGAAGGTGAATCCGGTCAATAATGGTCTCTGGTTAAGAATATGAGAGAAAGAGCTGATCTTGAAAATCTGGAATGGGATGATTTTAAGAGTCTTTTTTTGGAAAAATATTTTCCCAAAAATGTTCGACTCAGAATAGAGAAACAATTCTTGGAACTGAAGCAGAAAGATGATGATTCTATGGCAGCATATGAAGCCAATTTTACAATACTGGCTAGGTATGTACCGGATTTTACTCGGGGTTTTGAAAGTAAAATTAATATATTTTACTCCAGTTTGAAATAGTTTTTGCAAAGAGCTTTGGCTTTAAGATAGTTTAAAATCTATGAGAAGCTTGTTTGATGTGCTGAAAAAGTTGTGATGGAGTTTGTTGACACATATGTACCTCGTGATGACAATAATAAGAAGTGGTCATGTTGTCAGGAAATGGGGAAGAACTCATCAAAGAATTTCTAGAGGTAAGAAAATGAATTTCCCTTTTTGTGAAAAGTGTGGTAAAAGGCATCCTGGTGAATGTCTTATAAATTCTGGGAAATGCTACCGATGTGAAAAGTTTGGACACATGTCTCATGATTTAAAGGAAAATGATCCAAAAAAATAATGAGAATTCAATGGTGAGATGCTTTAACTGTAAGTAATTGGGTCATTTTTCTAATGTTTGTCCAAATCTAGTCACTCAAGTAGGGAATCCGCAAGATAGGAATCAAAAGGGTTTGGATTTTACAACCACTTTAGCATATGTTGAGCCATAAAATGAGGTGGTATCAGGTAAATTTATTTTTTATATAGATTTCGAAAATGTGTTATTTGATTCAGGGTCTACACATTTCTTCATTTCTGAGAAATTTTCAGAAATATTTGGAATTCAACCTCATGAAATGAAAACAAATCTCATGGTAAAAACACCTAGAGGAAATATTGTGAAAAAATAAAATTATAAGAATATTACTATCCTTTTCTGTGGAAAGATTTTACCTACAAACCTTGTTGTTTTGACTCTAGTAGAGTTTGATGTTATTCTGGGTATGGACTGGCTTTCTTTTTATCATGCTAAGATATATTTCAGAGAAAAAGAAGTTTTTTTTCATAAAGAATTTCGTTTTGTGTACAAGAATTAATCCATACCATTAATAATATATTAGGAAGCTAAGAAACTAATAAAGTATGGAAATGAAAGTTATCTTGCTCATATTTTTGAAGATAAGGGAACTATTTAGATTAATAATGTACCAGTGGTAAATGAATACTTGGATGTTTTTTCCAATGATTTTCCTGGTGTTATTCCTAATCGATAGGTTGAGTTTACTATTGACTTAGTTCTTGATGTTAATCCAATTTTAAAACCTCCTTATCGAATGGCCCAAATAGAACTTCTGGAATTAAAAAATAAGTTACAAGAATTATTAGATAAAGGCTTCATCCGACCCAACACTTCACCATGGGGTGCTCCTGTCTTATTTTTTAAGAAAAAAGTTGGTTCAATGAGTATTTTCATCAATTATAGAGCCTTGAATAATATTACTATTAAAAAAAGTATTATTTTCCTCATATCGATGATTTGTTTGATCAGCTCCAGGGAGTGTAGTATTTTTCAAAGGTTGACCTGAGTTTGGGGTACCATCAGTTGAAAGTAAATGATGAGGATATCTTAAAGACTATTTTTCGTACTAGATATAGTCGTTGTGAGTTTTTAGTTATGACTTTTGGGTTAAATAATGCACCTACTGTATTCATGGATCTTATGAATAGAATATTTTATGAGTTCTTGGATAAGTTTGTGGTTGTATTTGTTGATTACATTCTGGTATTTTCTAAAAAAAGAAGAGCATGAAAAACATATAAGGGTTATTTTACAAACCTTAAAGGAAGAGAAACTGTATTGAAAATTCAGAAAGTGTGATTTTTGATTGCAACAGATTTATTTTCTTGGGAACATTATGAATAAGTATGGAATAACAGTTGATCCTGCCAAAACAAAAGTGGTTGATGAATGAACAAGACCTACAAATGTTACAAAGATTTGTAGTTTTCTTAGATTAGCAGGTTATTACCAACGGGTTATTACCAACGGTTTGTTAAAAACTTTGAATGGTTATCTAGCCCGCTAAGTAAGTTAACACAAAAAGGGGTTAAATTTGTTTGGATAGAATAATGTGATGTTTTTTTTAGGAAATGAAGAAGATATTATGAATGATCGAGTTTTGTCCTTGCCTTCCCAAAATGGTGAGTTTGTTATCTGTAGTGATGTTTCATTGAAGGGACTTGGTTGTGTACTGATACAGAATGATCAGGTAATCACTTATGATTCACAAAAACTAAAACCTCATGAGTTAAATTATCCCACACATGATCTGGAATTGGCAGCTGTGGTTTTTGTTTTGAAATTTTAGAGGCACCATTTATATGGATCCAAATGTCAAATATATACTGACCATAAAAGTCTGAAGTATATATTCACTTAGAAGAAATTAAACATGATGAAGATAAGATGGATTGAACTTATAAAGGATTTTGATTACATAATCAATTATCATCCAGGAAAAGAAAAAAAAAGTGGTGGATGCCTTGAGTCGAAAACATCATGCATCATTAACCATGTTAAGTTTAGAACATGATCCCTGGATTAATGATTTGATGAATTTTGGATTATAAGTTGTTGCTGCAGGGAATACATTCGTTTTTCTTTAGTTTTCAGTGAATTCATCATTATCAGATAGAATTAAGTGAGCATAAAAGGAAGACCGTTAGCTATAATAAAAAGGAAGAATTGGTTAAAATGGGTAATCTGTCAGAATTTAACCTTGATAAAGATTGTGTTTTAAGATTTGGTAAAAGTTTGTGTGTTCCTTGTGATTCTCAGTTGAAGAAATAATTGTTGTGTGAAGCTCATAGTTCTCCATTTTCAGTTCATCCTGGTAGTACTAATATGTACAGAGACTTTTGGGAGTATTACTGATGGAATGGAATGAAAAGAGATATTGTTGATTTTACTATGAAATGTTTGACATGTAAACAGGTTAAAGAAGAGTAGCAGTTACCAAAGGGGATACTTGAGCCTTTTCTAGTGCCAAAGTGTAAATGAGAGAATATATCCATGGACTTTGTAGTGGGACTACCAAATACTTCTCAAGGTAACAATGTGATTTGGGTTATTATTGGTCGGATGACAAAATTTGCACATTTTCTTTCTATTCGAGATAAAATGTCTTTGGATCAGATTTCTAGACTATACCTCAAAGATATTTTCAGTCTACATGGAGTTCCTCTTTCCATTGTATCTAACTGGGATCCTAGGTTCACTTCTAACTTTTGGAAGGGACTTCAGAAATCATTGGGCACAGAATTAAATTTCAGTACAGCTTTTCATCCTCAATCAGATGGGTAGTCAGAACGAACAGTTCATACCTTGGAGAATATGCTTCGATCTTGTCCAATAGACTACCAAGGAAGTTGGGATCATCATATTTCATTAGTTGAGTTTTCTTATAATAACATTTTTCATTCCAATTTACAGATGGAACCTTTTGAGGCATTGTATGGGAAGCGGTGTCGAATTCCAGAATTTTGGAATGAAGTCGGTGAAACAAAGTTGATGGGGCCAGAATTAGTAGAGGAAGTGGCTGAGAAAGTGAAGATGATCCAGCAGCGCATGAGTATAGCTTAGAGTAGCCATAAAATTTATGCAAATAATAGAAGGAAAGACTTCTCTTTTGAGGTAGGTGACCATGTCTTCCTTAAAATATCTCCTTAAAAAAGTGTGATGTGTTTTGGTAAGAAGGAAAGCTAAGTCCACAATTCATCAGTCCTTTTGAAATCCTGGAGAAAGTTGGACCAGTTGCATACTGAGTATCTTTTCCTCCAAGTTTGTCTCATGTACACAATGTTTTTCATGTTTCGATGTTGAAGAAATATGTGCCAGATTCAACTCATGTTTTGAGCCCAGAAGCAGTTCAGGTAGAACAGAACCTTTATTATAAAGAGAAACCAATTCAAATTCTTGATCTAAGGGAATAGGTATTGTGGAATAAGGTAATCCACGAGGTAAAGGTTTTGTGGAGAAACCGCATGGTAGAAGAAGCAACATGGGAGTCTGAAAATTCTATGAGGAAAAGGCACCCTCACTTGTTTAATGAGTAAATAAAATTGCAAGGAAATAATTTATAGAAGGTGGGGATAATGTAACACCTCAAGGTTTTAAAAAAAATAAATGAAATGCATGAAACTTTGTTTTAAGTAGATATTTATAACTAACCTTTAAACATGATTTTGCTTCTTCTATGTTTTGAATTTTGAAAAACGGTCATCTGCAATTGTGTTTAGTAAGTTATTTGGAGTCTAACAGAACCAACTTAATTTTTGTTGAATAGTAACATAACCTTATGAATATTAATATAAATAGTAATATGACCTGAATAAATAGTAAATTGTATTATTATTTTATTTTCTTAATGCTTTAAGATAATTACATCTTGATTAATTTTTCAATGAGATATAAAAGCAGTTATAGTTTTAAAATTGTTAATTTTTGAATTAAGTATGATTTTACTTAAAAATTAAATTAATAATATTTAGAAACTTATTTTCAAAAAATGGAGTTCATTTTTTAATTCTACACGTCGAAAAATGGTACGGGTAAATTTTTGGGATTTTTCTGAAACGGTTGATTTTTCGGTGAATAGAAAAAATATAGTTTTGAGTTTCGGTGTGTTAATGACATCATTAATGATGTAATAATAATGTAATAAATCTGTTTACTTGTGCATAGTAAAATAATATCTGAGTTGTTCCAAGTGGCTAATACCTTGTTCAAATACCATGGGCAAGCCCATGGTTTTGTAAATACCACTAATGAGGTGTCCCTTGGAAATTATTAAAATATTCCCTCACTTTTTTTATAAATACCAACTCATTATTTCATTAAATTCATTACCAAATTATTACTCAAAGAATCCCTAGCATCCTTACCTCCCTAGTAGTCCTCCCAAGGTTTCCTCAATCCCCCAAGGTCCCAACCTTCAAGTTTTGTGAGTTACTCTACAAGGTAAGAGAATTCTCAACTTCTTTCTTTTTCCATTAAAGTTCTCTTTATGTGGTATAGAATTCAAGAATACATACCATGTTATTATTTTCATATTATTCTTGCTCTATTATTTATTATGATTCATTTCTGGATGTTTTACCCTTTTCCCCTCTCATTTTAATTTTTTCTAAAATCATGTTGCATAGTCGTTAGGCTGCCAAATTTTTGTAAGGGATTTCTCAACTATTTTTTTATTTTGAGTTCCTTTATTTTATTATTATTTCGTCATCTAATATTACCCAAGAGGCATGAAATCTCTATAAATCATGTATATTCTGGATTTTCTCATTTTCATGGAAAATTTATCATCACTATTCTTCTCCTCTCCCACTTATTCAAGGAATAAAAACTTTGTCCGTGATGTGTCAAATTATCGACATCGTGGACGATGTGATTTCAATTTACATTAATTCTTTTGAGTCTGGTCATGAAACCATTTTTTTGGTTGAACCAAGTTATAATATATGTATTATGTCTCATACATGGTTTTGTAATTCTTTTTTACACATGGTTTTAATTTATAAAACAAAATGAGGTTTTTATTGTCAAAGAACCACTGAAATGATCTAAACGGACATCATTAATGTTTTAACTTATGAATAATCCTCATATAAAACTTCAAAATGATAAATGGTATAATTTATGGTACTGGAAATATGTAAATAATTTTCCATTCCAATTCTGTATTTTCACTTCCAATCGACAAGAATATCCATCATGAACCAATCATGGAAACTATGTAAAGAAACGCACCCAAAACAATGCAAGGAACAAAATAAAAACAATTAAAGGGTGAAAGGATGTTATGAAATGGTCATATAAGGTGTTAAAAACATGAATATGTTTCTTTAATATATTAATAACACTATTGTAACTACTATACAGGAGGTTTAAATGCATTTTAATTAAGAAGAACCCGAGGTAAGGGAATTCTTAACCCAATTTCCATTCTTTGGGTTAACTTTATTCTTTATTCATTATGTGGTATTAATATTATTGGTGTAATTAATTTATGTTTATATTATGTTGCACTATGTGTATTTACATTTTATACATATATCCTTTCCATTTTATTAATTCTCACTCCAATTATATTTTAAGGGACTTTCCTTTTAAAATCCTTTTATAAGTCTCTTTAATAAATTTCAAAAGGATTGTTTTTTTATATGTATATGGCATGAGTGGTTTATTCTGATTTTAAAGATACTTTATTACTATGATATGTTCCTTAGACATTATTTATGTTGGTTTGAGCCCATTATAGCTTAAGATATGTTGGGTTGAGCCCATTATATCTCAAGATATGTAGGGTTGATCCCATTATAGATCAAGATATGACAGGTGAGCCCCATTATAGCTCTCCAATGCATTGGATACTCTGGAGATGGAAGTTGACCAAAAGTTTATTCCTTATTCAAGGGTTAATGTAAGAGTTATATGGTAAATATGTTCCAAGGAAACTACATGATGTTTCTATGCATATAAGTTTTTATGATTATGAGTTTTATTGGTTTTTATGTTATCACTAGACTAACACTTTCTTTCTTTATATCCCTTACTAAGTTTTATACTCATCACAAGTTTTTAAAATGTTTTTCACAGGATATAAGGATGGTTAGAATAAATAAGGGAGTTGTGATGAATGATGTATAGGGTTGTCATAGAAATCATGTTTTAAGCTCTAATGTTTTATATTTTGAAAAAAAAAATGGAAACTGTTTTTAGTAGTATCCTCGTGTATGAATGTGGTATGTTATGTATGTAAGGTATCCTAATTCTTTAAAACTATAAACCCGAAAAGATCTTCAATGTTTAATAATGTATGGTCTTGTGTAAAATTCAATATTAAGTAACGTTTTAAGGCCGGGTCCTTATGCCATATCTCAAGTATCCTAATTATACGCGCCCCTTCTACAGGGTCACATCATTATACCCTAATGTTTAATTCCCATTCTATAGGATCATGTCAATTAAATTAACTCACAATAACCAAGTATGCCAAATACCATTTCAACCCAATAGTTCCAAGCCATTTCAATAAAACAATTCTTTTATTTAAAAAATTTTCCAACCAATTTTCAATGAATCAAAACCAAACACAATTTTAAAATCATCATTTTAAAATTATGAAACCAATTTCACTTTCCATAAAACAACCAATTTCTACAATTTCACAAACCATCACTAAATAGGGTTTCAATAAACCATTTCACATCAATTTCACAATTTAAATCAAGAAATTCAATAAATTTTAAATCAATCCTTCAAATACTAATAAGAGGAGTTGAGAGTGAATCTACTTACCTCACAAACTTTGGTGAAAACAAAGAATGACATAAATTATTCAACAAGCCAGTTTGAAACACCTTAAAACTTCTTTAGATCTTGTTCCCCTTAATAAAACCAATATATCTCATCATTATTATCATCACATATCATAGATCCATCCCCAATGGATTGGATATATGATTCCAAGAGAGAGAATAAGAAGAAAACTAAGTAAAAACACCAATAATGAGCACTTACTAAGGAATTTGGGCCTACAGGGCACTTAAAATCTCCAATGGATTGCTCCTAGATCAATAGGAATGGTCTCTCCAGCCATTTGGAAAAGTGGAATATGTGTTAGGGTCAAATTAAATGAAAAATGAGACATTAATGGTGTAAATTGAGTGAGATACACAATTTAAGGAGGGTCACCTATACATCGCATGGTTAGGCTACACGGTTTGGAAAACCATGCACCAATCGTGTGGGTGCTACTATATCAATCCACCCTTCGCACAATTGACTCACATAGTTGGACAAACTATGTGCCAACTATGTGTTTCCCCACTGACTCAAAGTTCATGGTTTCTCCTGGTAATCTGCACACTTTGGCCAAACTATGCGCCAACTGTGCTACTGCCCAATTACCTTTTTTTCTTGTACATTTTTCTGGAGGTGTTTCATAGTTTATACTAACCATGTTCAAACTTTGTACCTATAGAAAAGCCCCAAAAACTTTTCAAAAATCTTCCAAACCATCCCAAACTTAACTCAATAACTTTATATACTTAAAATACATAAATAAAGGGTTGATTACCTAAAACTATGGGTGCTACATTATCCCCTCCATTGGTATTTCCATCCCCATAAATTTGAAAAGAACCATTTTCATGAAATATTTTAGTTCATTTCTCAATCATTTCTTTTTCACACTTCCACATTTCTTCCTGAATCTGACCATGCTACCATAAATCCCACACAAAAACGATGTTTTTTCCATGTAAGACTTTATCTTGCCTATCCAAAATCCATATTGGAACATGAACCAATGTAGCATTCGACTATAGGTCAACATGATCCCATAAAATCACATGGTCAGGATCAGGCTGATACTTATTCAATTGAGATACATGAAACAAATTATGCACTAAACTAAACCTTTTTGGAAAATCCAACCATTATTCCACCTCACCAACCCATTAAAGTATCTCAAAAGGAACTATGTATCAAGGAGATAACTTTACTTGATTCTAAAAATGATGATGCCCAAGCCTTGGATAGATTCTCAAGAATACATGATCACTCCCCTCAAATAATAATGGTCGTCGATGATGATATGAATATGATTTATGAAGAATCTGAGTTGTCTCTATTCTCTTCCTAATCAACTAAACCTTCTCAATTGTCTCTTGCACAAGGCTTGGTCCAACTAGTGAAGTCTCACCTATTTACACCCAATAAAGTGCATAAAAACAAGGAAACCCATAAAATGGTTCAAATGGATCCATATGTATTAAGGCCTAATAGTTATTATTATATGAGAAATACACTAATGATATGTGATCTTCCGAAGAGCCACCAAAATACATTACATAATCCCTAAGCATGTCTTCCATTTTTTTTTTCTTTTCGGATTATCCATATGTCTAAGGATGATACACTATGCTCATAGTCAACTGAGTCCCAAGAGATTAATGTAAGGATTTTTATAAATGAGACTGTTTCCCTCGGGATTCGGGGACGACCTCCTGGATGGGAGATTCAAACGTTCTGATCGGTTTCTAACGGGTTTGTTCGTAGAACCGGAAACATCCAATGATTCCATATCCATTTGGACCTACTTTCCAAAGGTGGGCGCTCATTAGCTTGTGAACTGACGAGGCTTAGGAATTTGCATTGGTCGAGAGGATGGGAGGTCGGACTCATCACACCTTTTTGAGGGGAATTATTGTCTATTCCGGGACTCTCTTTATAGATTTAAGTTATGTTCGTGAATCCTTATTACATTACCAAGTATAAAATGAGCTTTTCCTTTAGTTTTGACAATCAATTATTAAATATGTAAGAAATTTAGAGAATCTTTTATATATATTAGAGGTTCTTCATCAATAGAGAATCATCTATATCTATTTAGAGATTCTTGATCAATGGTAACCTTCAAAACATTTATATAAAAGTCTCTTGGTCATTATGATGACCAGGATGGTTTTAAAGCCACTCAGTGGGGCACTTGAAGTTTATTGTCATTTCAAAAGGACAATGAATTATTTCAGAGTTGGGATTGAACCCATAGATGGGCTACCTACGTATCCTTTGTTTTGGAAAAGGAATCAGAACCCACGTAGTTCGAGTAAGGGAGTATGATGTTTATGATTGATGGCTCAAAGAAGGATGTCATAATTACTTTTACACTCTAATCTCACGTGATTCATGCTCGGTGTGAGAAACAAGAGGTATTGGTAAAAAATAGACAATTGTGCCATGAAAGATGCAATCATAAGAAGTAATGTGGGGCTTATGTATGTATGACTGCCCAGATGAATGAAGTTTAGGATTTACTTTAAGGAGAAAATCCAGGAACAGGGTCCATAAAGGTATATGTGCTTTATGGAGATTTGAACACTCTAACTTGGGACTTATTCCTGAAAAGGAAACCCAAATTAGGAGAGGATTGATAATTGGGTTTTACTCCTGAGAAGGAATCCCAGATTAAATGTAAATTAGGACTGGTTAAAGAGAATATTAAGGGACTTGGGGCTTACTCCTAAGAAGGATGCCCAAAATTAAGATGACTTGGGGCTTACTCCTAAGAAGGATGCCCATTTTTGAGATTGGGGCTTACTCCTAAAAAGGATGCCCATATTTGAGATTGGGTCTTACTCCTAAGAAGGATGCCCATATTAAGGGACTTGGGGCTTACTCCTAAAAAGGATGCCCAAAATTTAAGGGACTTGGGGCTTACTCCTAAGAAGGATGCCCAAAATTTAAGATGACTTGGGGCTTACTCCTAAGAAGGATGCCCATTTTTGAGATTGGGGCTTACTCCTAAGAAGGATGCCCATATTTATGACTGGGACTTATTCCTGAAAAGGAGACCCAGGTTAAGGATTTCTCTCATCTTAAAGGATGAGGTTGAATGAATGAACTCTCCATATTTAGTGACAAAAAGATATTTAAATCGCTAAGTTTTGAGAGATATTTCACTGAATTCCTTTCAGATAAGGAGGTCAAATCAAGAAATCATGCTATAAATGACTTTGAAGAGTGTCTTGAAGACTGAATCTTGAAAAGGAAAGGTGTAATGACTTAAGAGGGGTGAAATGGGCAAGAAAGATACCCAAAAAAGGAAGGGGCGCGCAAGTCTTGGAAGGCGCGCAAGTATTGCGGGGGCGCGCAAGTATTGGTCGCGCAGGTATACCTGCGCGACATATGTTGTACTTGCGCGATGGTCAACCAGCATTGAAATACTTGAGCGACTCTTTATTAAAGCCTTTAGAATCCTCTTGAGGTTCTTCCAGAAAAGGGACGCGCAAGTTCTATCGAAGGAGTAAGGCGACGCGCAAGTGTGATGAGTTTCAACACTTAGGCCTTCCTCCACTACGGGAAAAATGGGTATTTGCGACGGGGGTATTTGTCCGTCGCAAATAAGTAGCCTTTTGCGACGGGATAGCTTGCCCCGTCGCAAAAGGACTGGCGCCCTTTGCGCGCCAAATCGCGGGAAACATATTTGCGACGGGGGAATATTCCCGTCGCAAATAACCGGCGGCGGTAAAAGGTATTTGCGACGGGAATATTTCCCCGTCGCAAATAGTATGTCGACAGGTGGTTATTTGCGACGGGTCCCGTCGCAAATAACTATTTAACCGTTGACCGTAATAAATGCTGGCTAAGGTATTTGCGACGGGGCCCGTCGCAAATAATCTAACCTATAAATACCCCCATCCGTTTTTTTCAAATCATTCTCAAACTCCATCTTCTTCTTCTCTCAAAATTTTATTTCTAAAGTTCAGTTTTTCTCAAGTTTAATTTTTTTCTCCGGAGTTGATATTGAAGTTTTGAAGAAGGATCAGAGATCAACCTCAGATCAATTTTCAAGGTATTTATATTCATTTTAATTTAATATTTATTTTTAATATTTTATTAGTTTCAATTATTCTTAATTAGTTGTAATTTAATTATGTTTACATTGTTTTATTACTTAATAATTAGTAATAAATACCAATAATTAGGAATAATAACATTATTACATTATTAGTATATTTTATTATTAATATTAAAATAATATAATTTTTTATATATATACAATTCTCTTTTCATCTGTGTGTTTGTTGTCTCCACATGTATTATTTGTATATGGAGATAGAAAACACACAGATGAAAGGAGAATTGTATATAAATTAGAAAATTATATTATTTTAATATAATTAATAAAATATACTAATAATTTTTTATTCCTAATTATTGGTAATTATTCCTAATTATTTGTAATTATTCATTTAATTACTCATAATTAGGAACAATTACCAATAATTATCAATAATTAGTAATAATTACCAATAATTAGTAATAATTACCAATAATTAGTAATAATTACCAATAATTAGTAATAATTACCAATAATTAGTAATACTTACCAATAATTAGTAATACTTACCAATAATTAGTAATAATTACCAATAATTAGTAATAATTATTAATAATTATCAATAATTAGTAATAATTAGTAATAATTAGTAATAATTACTAATAATTACCACTAATTAGTAATAATTACCAATAATTACCAATAATTACCAATAATTAGGAATAATTAGTAATAATTAGTAATAATTAGTAATAATTAGTAATAATTAGTAATAATTAGTAATAATTGGTAATAATTAGTAATAATTAGTAATAATTAGTAATAATTAGTAATAATTAGTAATAATTACCAATAATTAGTAATAATTAGTAATAATTAGTAATAATTACCAATAATTAGAAATAATTACCAATAATTAGTAAAAATTACCAATAATTACCAATAATTACCAATAATTAGTATTAATTACCAATAATTAGTAATAATTACCAATAATTACCAATAATTAGTAATAATTTGTAATAATTACCAATAATTACCAATAATTAGTAATAATTAGTAATAATTACCAATAATTAGTAATAATTACCAATAATTAGTAATAATTACCAATAATTAGTAATAATTACCAATAATTAGTAATAATTAACAATAATTAGTAATAATTACCAATAATTAGTAATAATTACCCATAATTACCAATAATTACCAATAATTACCAATAATTACCAATAATTACCAATAATTACCAATAATTACCAATAATTACCAATAATTACCAATAATTACCAATAATTACCAATAATTACCAATAATTACCAATAATTACCAATAATTACCAATAATTACCAATAATTACCAATAATTACCAATAATTACCAATAATTACCAATAATTAGTAATACTTAACAATAATTAGTAATACTTAACAATAATTAGTAATAATTACCAATAATTAGTAATAATTACCAATAATTAGTAATAATTACCAATAATTAGTAATAATTACCAATAATTACCAATAATTAGTAATAATTACCAATAATTACCAATAATTAGTAATAATTAGTAATAATTCGTAATAATTCGTAATAATTACCAATAATTACCAATAATTAGTAATAATTAGTAATAATTAGTAATAATTAGTAATAATTACCAATAATTACCAATAATTAGTAATAATTAGTAATAATTAATAATAATTAGTAATAATTACCAATAATTAGTAATAATTACCAATAATTAGTAATAATTACCAATAATTAGTAATAATTACCAATAATTAGTAATAATTACCAATAATTAGTAATAATTACCAATAATTACCAATAATTAGTAATAACTAACAATAATTACCAATAATTACCAATAATTAGTAATAATTAGTAATAATTAGTAATAATTAGTAATAATTAGTAATAATTAGTAATAATTAGTAATAATTACCAATAATTAGTAATAATTAGTAATAATTACCAATAATTACCAATAATTACCAATAATTAGTAATAATTAGTAATAATTACCAATAATTAGTAATAATTAGTAATAATTAGTAATAATTAGTAATAATTAGTAATAATTACCAATAATTAGTAATAATTAGTAATAATTAGTAATAATTACCAATAATTAGTAATAATTAGTAATAATTACCAATAATTAGTAATAATTATCAATAATTAGTAATAATTACCAATAATTAGTAATAATTACCAATAATTAGTAATAATTACCAATAATTAGTAATAATTACCAATAATTACCAATAATTACCAATAATTACCAATAATTACCAATAATTACCAATAATTACCAATAATTACCAATAATTAGTAATAATTAGTAATAATTAGTAATAATTACCAATAATTAGTAATAATTAGTAATAATTACCAATAATTAGTAATAATTACAAATAATTGGTAATAATTACCAATAATTAGTAATAATTAACAATAATTAGTAATAATTACCGATAATTAGTAATAATTACCAATAATTACCAATAATTAGTAATAATTACCAATAATTACCAATAATTAGTAATAATTACCAATAATTACCAATAATTAGTAATAATTGGTAATAATTACAAATAATTAGTAATAATTAGTAATAATTACCAATAATTAGTAATAATTATTAATAATTATTAATAATTAGTAATAATTACCAATAATTAGTAATAATTACAAATAATTAGTAATAATTAACAATAATTAGTAATAATTACCAATAATTAGTAATAATTACCAATAATTACCAATAATTAGTAATAATTACCCATAATTACCAATAATTAGTAATTATTGGTAATAATTAGTAATAATTACCAATAATTAGTAATAATTAGTAATAATTAGTAATAATTAGTAATAATTACCAATAATTAGTAATAATTACCAATAATTAGTAATAATTAATAATAATTTGTAGTAATTAGTAATAATTAATAATAATTACCAATAATTAGTAATAATTACCAATAATTAGTAATACTTAACAATAATTAGTAATACTTTCCAATAATTAGTAATAATTACCAATAATTAGTAATAATTAGTAATAATTACCAATAATTACCAATAATTAGTATTAATTATCAATAATTAGTAATAATTTCCAATAATTCCCAATAATTAGTAATAATTAGTAATAATTACCAATAATTACCAATAACTACCAATAATTAGTAATAATTAGTAATAATTAGTAATAATTACCAATAATTAGTAATAATTACCAATAATTAGTAATAATTACCAATAATTAGTAATAATTAACAATAATATTAGTACTATGAAAATAATAAAAAAAATTATATAATATTTAAATTATCAATATTTGTAACATGTTTTGCTTTATTCTCAACATATTTAATTCTTAAAGGGTCAATTTTTAGGTCTATCTCAATAAAAAGTTTGCGTCAGTCGTGTATGATCTAAACTCTATAATTATCCTAGCTTGAGTTTTTTTTCTAACAAATTATTCAAAACTAGTAATGCTTTTATATTTTATAGAGAAATATGGAACAACGAGGTCATCAACAGTCATTATTAGGTGACCACATATGGATAAATCAACGTAGAAATCCAAACGGTTCTGGTTTAAATCCAGTATATGTAGAGGGTGTGGAGACTTTTTTATCATTTGCGGCATCAAATCCAGAATTTGTTTCAGAAGACAAAATAAAATGCCCTTGTAGAAAATGTGCATTGAGAACGTTTGACACGTTTGACAAAGTGGGAGAACATCTCTTGCGTTTTGGTTTTCAACTAGATTATGTTTTTTAGTATCAACACGGTGAACGCAGTTCTAGAGCAGGTGATACCAACTTGATTCCGGATCCATCCCGGTTTCAAGATTTAGTACATGATGTTGCAGGTTCATCTGTTCAACATACAGAAACTCCGGCTGATATAGCTTCAAATCTTGAGTTGGTACCGTCTGAATTTTATGAGTTGTTGAAGTCTGCTGAGGATGCATTATATCCTGGCTGCAAGATGAGCAAATTAGAAGCAGTTGCAAAATTTATGGCTATCAAATCAGATAACGGAATGTCAAACACCTGTTTTGACCAGATATTTTCTTTTCTTAAAACACTGTTACCCGAAGGAAATGTTTTACCTGCAAATTACTATGAGAGTAAGAGGCTGGTTCGAAATTTGGGACTTACTTTTCAGAAGATTCATGCATGTTCAAATGACTGCATTTTATATTCTGGGAAAAATGAGTCGTTGGATAGTTGTCCCACATGTGGGCAACTGAGATATAAAGAAGGACAACATAGGAAGTCTGGTTTGATTCCTGTAAAATAGTTGAGATATTTTCCGCTTACATCCAGACTCCAGCGTTTATTCATGTCTAAGAATACAGAGACAATGATGTCATGGCATAAAGAGAATATTTCAACCGATAAAAGCTTGAATCATCCAGCCGATGGTGATTCATGGAAACATTTTGATAGAGTGCATCCATCCTTTGCTTTAGAAGCTAGAAATGTTCGACTGGGCCTTTCCACTGATGGCTTCTGTCCGTTTGGATCTTATGGAGGCAATATTCATGTTGGCCTGTTTTTTTAACTCCGTACAATTTACCTCCATGGATGTTGATGAAGGAGCCATATATCTTTTTGACTTTACTAATTCCAGGACATCCGAAGAAAAATATTGATGTTTATTTGAAACCATTGATTGATGAATTAAATTTATTGTGGAGTACTGGTGTCAGTACATATGATGTTGCAACGAAACAGAATTTCATACTGAGAGCAGCATTGATGTGGACAATAAGTGACTTCCCGGCTTATGGGATGTTATCTGGCTGGAATACACATGGTCAGAAATCATGTACTTACTGTATGGGAGAGAACAAAGTATTTATGCTCATTCATGGAAAGAAACCTTGTTATTTTGACTGTCATCGCAGATTTCTTCCAGCTGATCATCCTTTTCGCAGTAACAGATCTCATTTCAGAAAAGGAACAGTTAAAAGGGATGGACCTCCAAAAATTCTATCAGGTTCGGAGTTAAAATCAGTTGTATTTTCATTACCTCCCATCACTTTTGGTCCCACAATAAACCAACAGAAAATTTCTGGTTTTGGGAAAGAACACAATTGGATTAAACGTAGCATATTTTGGGATTTGCCATATTGGTCTGATTTGTTAGTCCGACACATGTTAGATTTCATGCATATTGAGAAGAACTGTTTTGATAATTTGTTTCATACAGTTTTGGATACGCCAGGAAAGAGAAAAGACAATGTAAATGCACGTTTTGATCTTGCCCAAATTTGCAGGCGTCCAGAATTGGAACTGTTTGAGAATGTCAGAACAGAAAGGTTACTGAAACCAAAATCATCTTATACACTGTCTAAATAAAACCGTTTATTATTTTATCAGTGGATTACAGATTTGAGACTTCCAGATGGTTGTGCTTCCAATTTGGGTAGATGTGTAAAGAATGGTCATATTACTGGATTAAAAAGTAATGATTGTCATGTTATAATGGAAATACTTCTACCCATTGGATTAAGAGGTCTGTTGAATTCTGTGATTTGGGATTCCATAACAGACATGGCTCATTTTTTTCGGGAAATTTGAGCGGCTACAGCAGGTTATGATGCTCTAGGAAAACTTGAAAAAGATGTTGTTGTAATTATATGTAAACTAGATAAATATTTCTGCCATCTTTCTTTGACTCAATGGAACATTTGATGTTACATTTGCCATATGAATCCAAATGTGGAGGTCCAGTACAGTTTCGATGGATGTACCCATTTGAAAGATGCATGCAAAAATTGAAAAGAAAAGTACGTAACAAAGCATCTGTTGAAGGATCTATTGCAGAAGCTTATTTACAAGAGGAAATATCTTTATTCTGCTCCCATTATTATGAATCTGAGTATCCTTCAAAACACAACCGAATGGGACGAAACGAGAGGAATATTGATGAAATCGACAATCAATTATCTGTTTTCAACCAGTCAGAGCTTGGTTTTGGTGGAGTTTATGAATGCTGGCTTTCAGATGATGAACATCATAGAGCTCATACATATGTTCTGCTCAACTGTGAAGAGATGACATCAGTTGTACTGTAAGTGTTTATATCACTTATTCTATCATTTATGTTACAGTAAATAACTTTGGTTTTTATAGGTTGTATGATAATCATATCAAGAAACAAATTCCACAAATTACAGCAGCTGCTCTCGAAGAACGTCGACTGAAAAATTTCTCTCAATGGTTTCAAAAACTGGTAACATAAATTCTTTATCTTTTAGCAACTCATTCAATGTATAGTTTACTATATTGATAATTATTTCATAAATTTTCAGGTGTCTCGACATGCTGATAAAATTGACAAACGGTTGTGTGTATTGAGTAACCCACCTTCCAAACTTGTTAAAACTTATAATGCATGTGTGGTGAATGGATTTCGATTCCACACACATGCATATGGAGAATCGAAAAAACAATGAACAGTGGAGTTAGCTTGAGAGGATCTCATCATAGAGAAAATGAAGTTGACTTTTATGGCATACTTGATGAAATCATTGAACTCTATTATCTTGGACAACATTACATAACCATGTTCAAATGTCGGTGGTTGGATACAGAGAGAGGCGTGCGTGTTCATCCGACTCATGGAATAATCGATATAAAATGTAAAAGTGTTCTCGCAGTAAATGAACCATTCTTATTGGCTCAACAGGCACATCAAGTTTATTATGCAAAGTACTATGCTACATCAAGAGACTTGACTGATTGGTGGAGTGTAATAAAAATAAAAATTTGATACAATTAGTTTAGTCAAAGTGAATGTGCTTTCACTGATGTGCAAAGAATTGAAGTTTTTCAAGAGAGTACTCAAAATCAATCTTTTTTACAAAGAGACATGAGTATCGATGACGACACCCCACATTTAAGAGTCGGTGATGACGATGATGTTAATGATATCACATATGAATTTGAAATGGTAAGAGATGAAGCAACTGTAACTTGAATGGGTATCGATGATGTTGAGGAGGAATATGAAGATGACATTGACATATATGAAGATGATGATGAAGATGAACACTGATAGAATTCCATGGTATTTATATACAATCATAATATGTATATATGTATATATAATAGTAATTGTCAATTATTTGCTAACAACATTAACATTTTCTGTTTCAGATGGACGACGCCACATTTCGTGAGTTGGCGGATGCTGACCTGTCTTTCGATGCGGATGAGTTGCTGGCAGATGACCCTCATCCTGCAGGCGCTCCAGGGAGTACGCGGAGGGGGTGCGGTCTTGCACGATTGATGATTCCTGACCCCATCCCCGAGCGACGTCCACGTCTTGGGTTTGATCCACGGACACGGAGGTGTGATAACCTGTGTGATAACCTGTGGATTTGACTAAGATTTCATTAATCTATTCACATAATAAATGTTTATTATTTTTATAGTTTTCCGCATATAGCAGTCGGACAGGGCAGCGCTATTTTGCGCAACTATTTCTCTCAGTCGTGGACCACATGGGAGCAGATTCCCATTGATGTGCAGCAGGCCATGATTGGCCATTGGTTTGTACGTATGTAAATAAATAATTTTTATTTTGAAAATTATTTCATTTCTAACTTGATATTTTGATTTATTTGTAGGGTTTATGGTATCCGATCGAGGATACCATGCGTGACGCCATCCACGAGGCATGGGAGGTGGCCATGCGTGATCGCCTTCGTCAGTTTTTGCACAATTTAAGAAAAGCTGCGATGAATAAAGCAGGAGTGTCATATTTTGACAAGTCATGTAGAGCACACCGACCAGAGTACATTTCATCCCATGTATGGGATGGATTATGTGCGCACTGGTTGAGTGGTGCCTTTCAGAGGAGATCATCGGTGGGGAGGAAGAATCGGGGGAGACAGGAGGTGACTCATCGAGCTGGGAGTCGTTCTTTCAGTACTCATAGACAGCATCTGGTACGTACATTATTTATAAATATTTTATATAACTATAAATATTAACAGTTTATTTTTTATTCTTATAGGCTGTTGAGCACCCCGATATTACGGAGTACGACGTATATCGGAGGATGTATAGTGATCCTGCTACTGGGGAGCTCAGAGGTGATCGTCAGTATCACATCGTGGTTAGTATTATTTGTTTTCAAGTTTAAAAATTAACTGTATATAATATATTCACAATTTTAATTTTAAATTGCAACTACAGGAGTCATATAAGGCCGCAGCGTCACAGGCCCGGCCTGAGAGTCAGGCCGAGTCATCAGATCAGACCACTGGCCGTCAGTTTGATGAGGTGGCATGGATGCAGGCCACCCAGTATGCCTTCGAGAAGGGCTGGGTAGTTGGTATCAGCTCTCGACTGACTCCCGGAGATTATTATGGCAGTGCTGCGATGTCGGCGTCCAACTCGAGAGGAGCTCGTGCATCTTCTTCTGCTACACAGTATGAGGATCAGTTGCGATCTCAGACTGCACTGATAGAGAGTCTCCGACAGGAGCAGGAGCAGATGCGTCAGCAGCATGAGGAGGAGCGTCGACGCCAGCAGCAGCTGTACGAGGAGCAGACGAGTCGGTGGCAGCAGCAGCATCAGGAGCAGTTGGAGTACATGCGCTGACTCACTCATGCTTTAGGGATGGAGTTTCCTCCACCACCATCTGCAGATCCCCCCCCCTCCCCCCCCCCCTCCTTCAGATTAAAGTTTGTATTTATGTTATAAAATTTGTGAAATCAAAATTTGATTTTTTTTCTATTCGTAGTTTCTGTCTCATTATAAAATATTTATTAATATTCTATTATTTTTTATTTTTGAATTATAATTCTATTATTATTATATTAATTAAAATAATTTATTATTTTTATTTGTGAATTATAATTCTATTATTATATTAATTAAAATCATTTATTAATATTTTATTATTTTTTATTTTTGAATTATAATTGGATTATTATTATATTAATTAAAATAATTTATTAACAATTTATTTTTTTTATTTTTTTTATAGTATTTGCGACGGGATACTATTCCCGTCGCAAATAGTATTATTATTTTTTTATTTTTTTAAAAATAGTTGTTGCGACGGGTCCCGTCGCAACAGATTTTTGCGACAGGGCCCATCGCAAATAGGTTTTTACAAATATACGGAGTACTAGTTGCGACGAGGATTCTCCCCGTCGCGGAAAAAGGTTTTAGCGACGGGCCCGTCGCAAAAAATTATTATTGCGACACCGTTTTTAGAAACGGGTCATTTGCGACGGGCCCCCGTCGCAATAAGCCATTTGCGACGGGATCCCGTCGCAAATACCTGTTTTTCTAGTAGTGCTCCCTCTCTTTGGATCTTCCGTTCTAGGTAAGAAATTACCTTCGAAGTGTTCCGGAAGCTTTGAGAAGAGACTTGGGTGTCGAGAGCTTCAATCCGAGTTTCTGGAAAAAGATCCTCTCGAATGGGGGGCCCACAAGGTCTATTTATAGGCAGGAGAAGACCCCGGGCAGTTACCGGGCGGTTATCAATTAGGTCGCGCAAGTCACTTGCGCGCCAAGGTGCGTCGCGCAAGTCCACTTGCGCGACCATGAGAAAACTTGCGCGGCCTATGGGAAATGTTTTCCCTGTTCATCCCTTTGTCGATTTTTGATGTTTTCTTCAAAGGTTGAATCACTTTCTACGCATATATTCCCCTTTTTCGATCTTTAGATTCTGTGACGAAAGGAGCGTCAACAAAAGTCCCCCCTCAGAGTTGGATCCGGAGAGAAATGAGGATTTGACTCTGAGGAAATCGAATCCATCCAAAGGAAAAGGGGGCGCGCAAGTCGTCAGGGCACAGAGGGAGGCGCGCAAGTTCTCTCCATGCAGGCTTTAAGCGCACGGGGTACGATGCGCAGAGTCCCGACCGCGTCTATAAATAGAGGGCCTCACTTCCGTACAAGCATCCGGATTTCCGGACTTCATATCTTCGATCTCTCGCCACGCAGGTCACCTTAGCCGCACAGGTTGTTCTGTTTTCCAGAGTTTTCCTTGATGTCGCGCTACTATAAAGGCATTTGTACTTGCGCGGTTTATACTTGCGCGTCAAAAACTAGCGTGGCACACGAATACTTGCGCGCCATTTTTTAGACTTGCGTGCCTTTATGCCTTAGCCATTTTTTTCGAATTCTTTCACAAATTTTAAAAAATAAACCCATTTAAGAGTTTAATTTATTCAACTTTTGTGCAGATTCAATGGCTCCTAAGGGAATTAAAACGTCTGATGAACTGGCTAACAAGCGGATTGATGACATGATGAGCATCATTGGCCACGATTACTATGATATCTGCGACAGCACTCTCCCAGATTTGGCTAAGTACTTGAAGAAATATCATCTTAATTTCCCACAGAGCATCTACCTGCTTCTATATGGTCATGGTCACCTACAAGGAGTCAATGTTCCAGATACAAAGAACTATACACCTGAAATGAAGCTGCACTGCTACTCCTTTATTTCGGTTATGCTGTGCATTAAGAGCAACAACAATGGTGTGAACTTTCAAATTCTTCCTCCATGTCATTTCCTTGCAGATATGAAAATGGAAAACCCATGGGCTGAAATGTTTTCCACTACCGGTTGGTGGAGAGAAGACAAACATGGTATTAGAGTAATATCTGAAAAGAGTACTCTCCCCAAATGGCTCTTTACTTCCAATGCTCCATTCTCAAATCCATGTATCCATCTTCCAAGCCTCTTGGACAGAAACAGAGTCACTGTTTGATCAGCAGAAAATTTTCTCAAACCGCACTCAAGAACATCCTTTTACAATTGTTCCAAGAAGAGCTGGTATCACTGCATCTATTATTGTATCCAGTTGAATGAATGAATTCCAGGTGGTTACTGATGAAGCTCGGGATTCCGTAAATCAAATGAAGTGTTATGTTGAAAGCCTCTTGTAATTCTTGAAAAAAGAGAAGAGACTCCAGTCTTTGGATGTCCTTCTAACTCTTGTGCATCAATGAAAAACACTTTCACTTTCACTTATTTGTACCTTCATTCTCTCACTACCTGCTTTAAATTTACTTACCAATGGGCTTAGTAAGCATAGTTTGATTTTTACTAGGATTATTATAAATAAACCTACAAACTTTGAACCTTTTTAATTTTCTCAATATTACCTAAATCATACAAAATGTATGTTTAGTGAGCTGGAACTTGACTTTTATTCAGAGTTCCTTTGTCTTTTGTGGGCAGTTTAAAGTCATGAATGCCGGACATAAAGGGGCTAATGTTTAAGGTCGAAATATCTTTGACCGAAATGGATTAGAATTGACACAATTCCTTGAAAGTTCATCTGAAAACATACTACCATACTCAAGTATGAGGGAAAATATGTAAACTATGGCTTAAGAATATTGAATCTGAGGAATGATATGAAAAAGAGCTAAAAGGCATTAGAAGAAGTAGTTTCCAAGAATGAAGTTACTATTATTTAACAAAACCCGTTAGGGGGTTGAAATATGCAGGGTCACCTAAGGGAATTGGCTGCATGGTCAAATAAATAGCATCTTTTGGCTGACAAGTCTGTTATGTGGACTGTTTATGCAAGGCCAACTATGGGCACGTGCTGCATAGTCAGGCAAAAGAACTCTCAAAAATTTACTTTCCTAGTGCTAAAAGCCAGTGAAAGTTTATGGAGATTCAAATTTTCTAAAGTATAGAGTTTGTTGTATGGAAAGAGGTACTTGAATATGGAGAAGATATTTCCGAACAAGAATATCGGAGAATTGAATGAATATAACTCCTACGAAGGTCTAACCCAAACGTAGGGAAAGAGAATATGGAGAGTATAAACCATAGACTTGAATACTTTCAGATCATGAAAAAGGACATGGGACAAATATGTTAAGGATGGCTATTTTTTGCAGATCCCTACATACCGTCATTTAAGACAAATAAGGACAAAAGAGGCATTGTTCCCAAGAATGAAGTTACCATTATTTAACAAACCCATTAGGGGGTTGAAATATCCAGGGCCACCTAAGGGAATTGGCTGCATGGTCAAATAAATAGCATCTTTCGTCTGACAAGTCTGTTATGTGGACTGTTTATGCAAGGCCACCTATGGGCACGTGCTGCATAGTCAGGCAAAAGAATTCTCAGAAGTTTGACATTTTTGTGACTAGAAGTCGTGAAAAAGGGTTATGAAGATCTAAAAATATTTAAGGTTAGGATTATAACACATAAATATGGGTATTGTCCAATGTATATAGAGATACATAGGTCAATGATAACCATAATCATGTTGTGGTTGGGTCCTGAATTGAAATTTTGGACTTCACTACGTATCTCATAATAATGAGAATCAAGCCATACGTAGTTCTTGAAATGCAGTTTAACGTCATGCAGGATGAAAGTATGAGAGATCTTAGTTTAGGGTCATATAATTCGGACCATAATAATGAATACACAGTGTGTGTTTTCATGAGGACTTTTCAGCCAAGGGACTGAAAGTGAAATTTGGGGTTAGGCCCAAAAGACTTGGGACTGGATTCGAGGGACACTCGAATGTTCCTACGTATCCCATAAGGATGGGAATCAAGTCCACGTAGTTCTAGAAATACCCTTTGTACAAATTTGGTTCGTACGGGTGAAAGGGGACTTTAGTGCAATGATGGTTTAACCTGAGACAAAAAATTTAGGTATTACCATGTATGCACGTAGTCTTTTGAAATGAAAACATGATTGAAAAATCAATGTCAATAATAGTTATCTCTCAAATGAGGAAATCAAAGAGTATTGTAGTTTATTGTCGTACCGGACAAAAGTGTTGCATAGTTTAACGTCATATAACAAGGACGAAAGTGAATCAATGTAAATATATTGATTCTAGGGGCGGTTTCATGAATCAACATCATATGAGATGGTGGTGAACCGATATGAAGAGATTGTTTTTGGGCTTGAACCCTGGGAGGTTGCCTACATACCCAGCCTGGAGGGCAAGGATCGAAGTCCGTGTAGTTCAATTAAAGAATGAATTAATGATCAAGTTGTTCTTGGGGACAACGATCTAAATAAAATAAATAATAAAAAAAAGTTGTTGGGACTTATACATGGTTAGCGGCCCATAGAGAGTGTTACGGTTGAGGTTTTCTCTAAGCTCACGTGAGTCATACTCGGTGTGAGAAAAAAGAGGTAACAACAACTTTAACGATGCATAGTTTAATGTCATGTAGGACATATAAAGGGACTATGCAGTTTAAAGTCTTGCAGTTAGGACTATTGGTGCTGCACAATTTAGTGTCATGTAGCAGGGACAAAATACAGTTTAATGTCATATAGGACGTATTATGAATTTTCTGTACAGTTTAGCGTCGTGTAGTTAGGACGATGGGAACAATAGAGTTTAACGTCATGTTGGACGAAAGGGGGGAACTGTGTAGTTTAATGTCATGCAGTGAGGACAAAAGAGTGCACCATTTTAACGTCATGTTGGACACATTGGGGATTTTTTCCACAGTTTAACATCATGTTGGACGAAAGTGCGAATAGTTTAAGGTCATATGCATGGACCGTGGATGGTGCAGTTTAATGTCATGCTGGACGGTGGTGTAGTTTAAGGTCATACAGGACCTTTGATGATTATATAGTTTAACGTCTTTCCGGACGTAAGGGACTTTTATACAGTTTAGCGTCATGTAGTTAGGACGTCACAGTTTAACGTCTTGCTGGACATAAGGGACTTGCAAATAGTTTAGGGTCATATGCATGGACCATTAGGGAACTTTTTCACAATTTAACGCCGTGTGGGACGAAGTTGCAGTTTAAGATCATACTGGACCATTTCTGTATAGTTTAACATCATATAGCAAGGACGAACTGGTGCCGCACAGTTTAGTGTCATGTTGCGGGGACATAAGGTGACACAGTTTAACGTCATGTTGGACGTATGTGTAAATAGTTTAGGGTCATATGCTTAGACCGTTGCTGTATAGTTTAACGTCATATAGCAAGGACGAATTGGTGCCGCACAGTTTAGTGTCATGTTGCAGGGACATAAGGTGAATACTTTGTATTTTATACAAAATATTTCTTCAAAAATCTGGCATTAGTTGGAGTAGTAATGAGTTCTCCATCCATCGAGATTAATGAATAAGCTCCATTGGAGTAGACCCTATGTATTGAATAAGGTCCTTCCCATTTTGGCTCAAGCTTGGGAGGTTTCTTTCCTGGTATCATTGGAGTTCTGAGAACTAATACCAATTCTCCCTGAATGAATGAACGAAGACGAACTTTTTTGTTAAAAGCTCGTGCTATTCGATTCTGATATATTTCCAAGTGGTGCAAAGTGCACAATCTTTTCTCATCTAACCGTTCCAATTCATTCAATCGCTTTTGGGATTGCTCATATGTAGATAACTGATCACAAATGGCTACTCTGAGTGAGGGCAATTGAACTTCAATTGGAAAGACTGCTTCTGTTCCATATACCAACGAATATGGAGTTGACCGCGTTGCATTGCGGGTGGTAGTCCGATAAGCCCATAAAGCATGAAAAAGTTTATCAGAACATGACCTCTTATCTTTATCCACCATCTTTTGCAGTATATTTTAAAGAGTCTTGTTAAAAGCTTCTATTTGGCCATTGGTTTCCGCATGATACCGAGATGAATGGTTGGATTTAATATCGTATTCTTGATACAATTTCTTCACCTCAGAAGAACAGAAGTTGGTGTCATTGTCCGTCAATATGGTATGAGGGACACCAAATATAGTAATGATGTTAGACTTGATGAAGCTAACAATGCATTTAGAACTGACTTCTTTGAGAGGTACTACCTTTGCCCATTTGGAAAAGAAATCAGTAGCAGTAAGAATGTACTTAAACTGCTTGGCCGTAGCTGAAGGGTACGGTCCCACCACATCCATTCCCCATGTGGCAAATGACCATGAGTATTTAGCTGTATGAAGCAACTCTGGAGGTTGATGAATGAAGTTGTCATGTACTTGACATGAATGACACTTCTTTGTGAAATCAACACAATCTTGTATCATTGAAGGCCAAAAGTATCCAAGCCTTCGAATTTGATCAGACAATCTATGTCCAGACTGGTGGGAACCACAGACTCCTACATGTATTTCTTTCATGACAGCCATTGTCTCTTCACCATCAATGCATCTGAAGAGAACTCCATCAAAACCACGTTTGTAGAGAATTTTCTCTAGGTGGTTTGGGCCATCATAAAGAGTAAAATTGACCACACGTCGCCGGATTTGTTCTTTCTCAGCTCTATCAGGTGGAAGTGTTCCATTTTGAAGGTATTCCCTGATAGGTGACATCCATCCTGTAGTATGACCATACGGTTCAGGAATGGGACTAATTTCATTAATTTCCTCTATTCTGGCTTGAACATAAGGTGAAATTTCACGACGGTGGGCAATACTGATGGTTGTCTCATCCCGATTTGGATCTGCTAGAGCTGTGGCTATATTATCCAGTGCATCATCTTGAGAATTTTGTGATCATGGGACATAAGAAAATTTCAGTTCTGAAGGGAATTCTGCCATTAACTTTCTGACGTAATCATACAAAGGGATTAACTCTTCTTTTCTGATGACATAATCCCCATTGACTTGTTTGATTACCAAGTCTGAATCAGCTTTCACCTTTAAGTGATTCACTTGTGCTTGAAGTGCTAACTCCAAGCCTGTGATAAGAGCTTGGTATTCGGCTTCATTATTGGTACCACCTTCCCACAATAAAAAGGAATAAGGTAACAATGCCTTATCTGAAGAAATGAGTACAATTCCTAAACCAACTTTGTTGAATTTAGGATTTTCCATTTTCTTCCCTGTTGGACTTCTAGAAGCACCATAAAAATACATTTCCCATGTTTGAGGACTCTCTTGAATAGAGAAAACCTCCTCATCAGGGAGTTCAATATCTGAAGACGTGTCTTTTACTGAAGGATGTTCAGCCAGGAAATCATCCAGAGCTTGGTCCTTTATTGCCTTTTGAGATACATACTGAATGTCGAACTGCTGAAAAATAATTGCCCACCTTGCTAGACGTCCTGTAAGCATTGGACGACTAAGGATGAATTTGAGCGGATTATTGCGAGATACCAATTGGACCTCGTGATGTTGCAGGTAGTGTCTCAGTTTCTGAACTGCGAAGATTAATGCTAGGCAGCACTTCTCAATACTTGAATACCAGGTTTCTGCTTTAAGCATAGTTCTACTGAGATAGTAGAGGCTATTTTCATTCCCAGCATCATTCTTTTGAGCGAGAAAGGCACCCAATGATCGCTCTAGAGCTGTCACATAGAGGATAAGTGGTCTTCCTTCAACAGGTGGCATGAGTACTGGTGGACTCAAGAGGTATTTCTTGAGAACATCAAACGCTTCTTGAAATTCTTCAGTCCACTGGTAAGTGACTCCTTTTTTCAATAATTTGGTAAAGGGTAAACTTTTGCCTGCCAAATTGGCGATGAAACGCCGAATATAGGCTAAGTGTCCTTGAAGTCCTCTTAATTATTTCAAATTCTAAGGAGGTGACATACCAAGGATTGACTCGGTCTTCTCAGGATCGACTTCAATACCACGATGGCATACAAAAAAGCCGAGGAATTTTCCTGAGGTTACCCCAAAAGCACATTTTAAGGGGTTCATCTTCAAATTATGTTGTCAAAGCTTGTGGAATATGACTTCCAAATCAGCCAAGTGATTAGAACGTTGTTTGGATTTAACCACCAAATCGTCTACATAGAATTCAACAAACTTCCCTAAAAAAGGTTTGAAGATACGATGCATAGCGCGTTGATATGTTGCACCTGCATTCTTTAAACCAAAGGGAATCACCCGGTAACAAAACACACCTTGAGGGGCTCTGAAGGCTGTAGATTCCTCATCTTCTGGGGCCATTTAGATCTGATTATATTCGGAATATCCATCCATGAAGGAAAGTACTTCATAACCAGCCGTCGCATCAATTAAGAGTTCTGTAATCAGAACTGGGAAATCATCTTTAGGACAATACCGATTAAGATCTCTGAAATTGATGCAAACCCTAATTTGTCTGTTCTTCTTCTTTACAGGGACAATATTATCCAACCACTTGGGATATTGAACTTCTTTGACGAAGTTAGATTTGATCATCTTATCCACTTCAGCTTCAATTTTGGAAGCATACGTTGGTTGTGTTCTTCTCGCGGCTTTCTTAAATCCTCTATGTTCTTTTGGTAAACCCAAATGATGAGTAGCAATATCAGGATCAAGCCCAGGCATTTCTGTATAGTTCCAAGCAAAAATATATTTATTTTTCTTTAAAAAAGAAATATACATCTCTTGCTCTTCAAGGGTCATGGCCGCACTAATTAAAGTGGGGCGTGGATCTTTCTATGTACCCAGATTTATTTCTCTGAGTTCATCCACAGTGGTAGAGATACCCTCTTCAAATTCTGGAGGAGCATCTCTAAGATCTTCCTCTTCCTCTTGATCATGTTCTATTTCTTCTGTTTCTACTTGCATAGTAGATGACAAAACTAAATTTTCATGATCAGAAGAGATGTCAAAATTTGCACATTTTGAAGAAGAAGCTTCCATTTCCGACCCTATTGATGATAAAGGGCCTTCTTTGGGAAATAAAGAGGAGATAATGGATTGATAATTGACATCATTATTCACCTCCGATGTTGCTATAACTTCTTATGGCCTGATTGGCGAAGTATAGACCTGTTGGATTTCAGTAGATGAAATGAAGACGTCACCACTTGTGCTTTCATCACTATTTGGTAGGTTACCAATTTCTCTCATGTTGTCTGGCTCAACTGCCGTAATTGACATTATGGATCTTTCCATAAGAGTATTTTGATTTGGCCCTATTTTGTCAATTTGACTGATAGGTAACACATAATCTGTACTCACATGTGTAAATGGATTTATTGGAATTTTCTCCAAACCATATGGAGCATTAATTTTGGTAATTTCCTTCATTGTAGATTTTTCTCTTCCCTTCATGTGATAAAATTCTGCCTCAATGTATTGAGACTCACATGTCTTGAACAGGGCCTTATCACCATACAATGTTCCAACTTGACCATTGAAACAGTATTTGAGACATTGATGGTATGATGAAGGGATAGCTGCATGCTGATGTAGCTAGGGTCTTCCAAGAAAGATGTTGAAAGCTGAGTCTTGATCAACATTCATGAAATCCGAATTGGATACAAGATCTTTAAACTGAGTTCTGAGTGTAACTTCGCCCAGTGGTTCTTGTTCATTTTTATCATATCCTTGTAACATCATGGTAGAAGGAGATAAATCAGATTCCGTGAGGCCCAATCGACGAAGTGTACGGATGGGCATGAGGTTGACTCCTAAACCATTGTCAATGAAAGCTCTTCGGATATCCACACCATTGACTTTTCCAGATAAGTACAAAGGTTTTATGTGCCCATGCACAACATCATCTTCATCTTTATCAGTAAAAGATATCACTGCATGGCATTCTACAGGATTATTCTCTATGTGATAGACTTCAGCTGCAGCAATTTCAGCTTCAAATTCCTTGGAAGAAGATGCTTTGGAAGCTGATGTATCTTATATTGGGATAGAAGTTGGAAAAATCCTTGGTTTTGGAAGATTAGACCGATTAAATCCATTTACTTGCTGAGATAAAGAAGATGGAATTTTCAATCGGTCTTCCAAAATAACTGTGCCAAGACTGAGTTGACTATTGGCAGAAGAACTTTCTTGTTCTTTTTGAGCTCGCTGAAGGTCTCTACCACGAGTTTCTGCTGCATACACAGTGCTAGCAGGGGTAGAACTAGAGTAGTGGCTTCAGAAAGATCCACGTCTTCCCCTGTATCCTGAACCTCTGGAACTTCCTCGGATTCCCTTATTTGATACAGGTAATTCAGGCTCATCAAAATTGAAACTACGACTGGAGTACGGATCTGTTAATTGAATCATATTAACAGAACCTAAGATTAACTCTTCGTCTAATAAATACTTTTCCTGACTAGCCTGTTTAGGCTGTGCCGTTTGATGGGGCGGTGCCCGTGGTTTTGAAGTAGATGGCATAAAGTCTGCCAGAGTCAAAGACAATTTAGGCTTTGACACATACTCATCTTCTTCTGATTATTTTTTCTTCTTTGAATCAAACCATTTCTTTGAGGACTTTCCCTATGATGAAAAGGGTTTTACCGCAATATTCATGGCAGAAGACACAATTGATTTCTTTAATTGTGTTCGCAAAATGGCATGAGTCTGATTGATTGTCTTTCTGACCATCCAATCATCATACTTCTGTGTATTTCTGCTTTTGACTTCTTGTCATTAACCTTCCTCCTCTGGAACTGTAGCAGTAACACATGCTACCTGAGTCGAAGAACCTTTCAACTTGACTTGTCCCAAGTCGACCATCTTTTGCAGGAGGTCTTTGAAGACAAAACACTCCTGGATGGGATGCCCTAACATTTGATGAAAGGGACAATAATTGGAACGGTCTTCATCTCCTTCTTTGTTTGGCCTCTTGGGCACTGGTAATTGAACCAAATTATTTTCCAGAGATGAAATGAAGTAACCAGGAACTTTCTCACTTCGTAAGGAGTATGTTTTACTCTTCATATCCTCAAATTGTTTTCGCCGTTGATCTCTTTGATCATTTGGACGAAACGGCCTTTGTTGTTGGCGTTCAGGAGGTGGAGCCCTTTGAGAAGATGAAGGTTTTGAAGTAGAAATAGGTACAGGTTCTTGTTTAAGCATAACTGTAGCAATTTCTGCTTTAACCATTCTCCTTCCTGAAGCTGATGGAATTACACGAGATTTAACCTTAGCCTGTATAAGGGAATCTTCAATCTTCTGAGCGATTGAAGTAAGGTCTCGAAACTCTCCTATGTATTTCACAGGGATCAATGGCGTGCGTAATTCGTCACGCAAATTTTCCACACAGATTGGCAACAGCTCTTCCTGAGGGAGTGCTAAACTAAGGGAATACGTTAATACCTTCCAGCGAGCAATGAAATCAGAGACTCTTTCATTTTCCTTTTGCTTGCAGTTTGTAAGATCGAAAACTGTCGTTTTTGGCAAAGTTGATCTGAACTGAAGAAGTAATTTTTGGCAAAGATCCTCCCATCCGATGATTGACCGGGATTGCAAGCTTGTATACCAGACAAAAGCTGGTCCTTACAAGGTTCGCACGAAGCATCTGAGTTTCACTGTTTCTTGATGCTCTAGAGTTTCCATCATAGGATCACAACAAGACACGTAATGTGTCAAATGTTGTTTAGGGTCGCCTGATCCATTGAAAGTAGGAAAAATAGGGTTTCCAAAACTGGATGGAGGAGAAATTGAATATACCCATTCAGGGTAAACTTTCTTTTCTGGTTGAACTTGCGCCCGTTTCCCTTCCATAGTTTCTAACCGAGCTGTTAATGACTCAATAGTAGTTATTAACTTTTGAGAAACATCTGGTTGAATCTGGTCTTGAGTAGGTGCAATGAATGGAGCTTGGACAGATGTGGTGGTTGGTGCTGCAACTGATGGTAGCACTGCCAACCGTTGTTGCGCTTGACCCACGGGATTAGACCTCTGAGGGTGTACTGATAAAGGAGGATATTCTTGATCCATCTCAGTAACTGCAACAAATTCCTTCGGCTGTCGGACTTTAGCATTCTTAAGAAGAAGACTACTCTGAAGTAGTTATGCATTCAACCTTCTTAATTCTTTCATTTCTTCCTCCTGTTGTGAAAACCTTTGCTCTAATGAGAGAGATTGACCTTCTCTAGAGGAAGGATATGTAACCTGATTCTTTCCCCTCCCTTTGTTGGATACTTTTTGGAGAGAGGGAAGTGGATTACCTAGGTTCTGAGTAATCCTTTGACTTCGTGTACGCACACCTTCTTCATTTGTATCGGTGCGTACATTTTCTTGAGCAGGATGCTCTCACTACTGGAATGGAGAGCTATACCAACAGTTTGGTGCCAACGGTTTTAGAAAACCGTTGGCATATGTGGATTACAGAACTCTTCCCCAACGGTTTCATTAAACCATTGGGATATCTCACTACTGGACAAATTTTACCTATGGTTTATGTAAACCGTTGGGAAATCTTGATTTCAACCAGATTTTACCAACGGTTTACATTAAACCGTTGGCATATCTAAGACTTTTCCCAACGGTTCAACAAAACCATTGGGAAATCTTGACATTCAACCACATTTTCCCAATGGTTTAGTAAAACCGTTGGGAAAGCTTCATATCCCAACGGTTTTTAAAACCCGTTGGGAAAAATTCTCTCCAAATACAGTGAGCCCCAAATTCTCTCTTCGTGCAACTGCAGCCCTAAAATTGATTCTCTCCCGACGCTCTCTCCTTACGGGTATTGGAAACTCCATCCATCCTCTTCAATCAAAAAACTTTTCTGTTCAAGACATCAAATCTGTAAGTCCTACCTTATTTCTAATTTTCTTCATCTATATTTTCTATTTTATATTTTTTATTTGACCTAAATGTGAGCGATCTCTCTATACCTAGATTGAGAAACTCGTTCCACTTGATAGATCCATCTTAAATCAAAGAATTTTCTAGTTCTACACTCTAAATCTTTAAGTACTACCTTTGTTTAAATGTTTTGCATCTATAATTTTCGTTTTCTTTTTTAATTTGGTATAAACCTTTTTATGATGTTTATGGCATGGAATACCCAACAAGTGCACTTTGATTTGTTTTTTGTCTTTCTTCAATACTTATGTTTCATGATTGTATGGATCAACATTATTTGAAGTCTACATAGCCAATCCTTTCCTGTATTTAGTGAACCATATGAACCAATGGAGGTGCTGTTGAGATGTATCCCCACTCAAAGATGATAAAGAGTTTGTTTAGTCATATTTTCTCGAGGTATGTAATGGATATAAGTATGCTCCATGTGAAGTAATTGTGGACGGTTGGGGTAGTGGCGTAGGTGGTTTTCCATTTTTTTTAGTGGGGTGATATGGTAGTATCTATGGACATTAGTTTAGTTCAAAAATGGATATGTGTTTTGTATTTATAGTTTTTGTTTAAGGAATAATGGGAAGGTTACTGATATTGAGGATGAATTGGATGTTGGTTGGGTGATGGATTGGAATTGTGATGTTGTTTGGATTGGGTTTAGATAATTTTCAAAGAATTATATGGGGATTTCCTCTCTTTAACAAAGCCCCCCTCCTCCTGGACCATGGACACCGCCCTCTTGGACCCTAGACACCCCCCTCCTGGAACTTGGACAGCCCACCCCCTCTTTCTTGAAACCTAGATAGCCACCCCCTCCTGGACCCTGGACAACCCCCTCCAGCCTCCACCCAAGACCTTGTATAGTCCCTCCTCCACCCTCCACCCAGGACATTGTATAACCCCTCCACCCTCCTCCATGGTCCCCGGACAGCCCCCTGGACACCCCCTAGATATCCCCCACCCTCTTCCTTGGACCCCAGACAGCCCCCCCCCCCTCGGACATCCCCCCACGCTCCTCATCGGTCCCCGAAAAGTCCCCCGGACAGCCCCTATACATCCACCCCACCCTCCTCCCTGGACCCCGGACAGCCCCCCGGGCACCCCCCAAATAGCCCCCTGGACTGCCCCCGAACAGCCCCCGATTAACCCCCCACCCTCCTCCTTGGTCCCCGAACAGCCCCCCCTCCTCCTTGGTCCCCGGATGACCCCTCGGACAACCCCCTCCTCCTTGCCCCCGGACAGAACCCCCCATCTCCTTGGTCCCCGGACACCCCCCCGACAGCCCCCCACCCTCCTCCCTGGACCCCAGACAGCCCCCCCACCCTCCTCCCTAGACCCCGAATAACCCCCCGGACAGCCCCCCACCCTCCTCCTTGGTCCCTGGACAGCCCCACGGACATCCCCCCACCCTCCCTGGACACCGGATAGCTCCCCGAATAGCCCCCCACCCTCCTCCTTGGACCCCGGACAGCCCCCCGGACTTGAATAACATTTTCCCTTTGTACCACTATGTATGCAAGTTAATGAGACTCATATGCCTTATGTATAATTCTATTACAAGTTGATTAAATGTTATACCTCATGGATGATATGTAATTGTAGGCATGTTGATTTCACATGCCTTTTTTATTTCTATGATCATGCAATGTTATTTAGGATTATTCTATTTTTTTATGTCTTGAAATATATGAATTTATTGGTAAGCTTATAAATTCATTCTCATCAAATGCATGTGATTATATTCTTTAATTTTAATACAAATCCTTGTTGTACATTCTCCATGTTATGTGAATTATGCCTTGTTTGATTTGGTTTACTTGTTAATTGTTAGGATAAGACATGGGTTACAAGTTATGGACTCATGGATGGACTCTTCATGCTTAGGGAGAACGATCCATGAGTCATATGTGACGTGTATGAGTCAACCCCGCCAAAAACTGAGCCACGGTGTGGCCGAGACTACTCGAACTGTATCTCTTTGGTTAAAAATGTACTAAATTGTAAGTGAAATCAACAACTGACATACGGGAAACGGACCAAATGCCTTCAGATTCTATTTAAACGTTAGGACAATGATCCATGGGTCATATGTGATTTGTATGAATCAACTTTGCCTTAATCTAAGGCACTGTGTGGCCGGGACCACCCAAACTGCTTCTCTTTTGTTCAAAATAGACAATATTTTACGTACATACGCCAAACCGATCAAACAGATTCTGATTGTGTTTAAACTTTATGAAAATTATACCTGGATCATATGTGAAGTGTACGAGTCAACCCCACCTCAATCCGAGGCCCGGTGTGGCCGACACCACTCAAAGTGCCTCTCTTTTTTTAAAATGTATTTAATTTTAAGTGAAAACAACAATTGACATACGAGAAACCGACCAAACGCCTAAAAATTATGCTGAAACTTTAGGAAAACAATCCATGAGTCATATGTGACGTGTACGAGTCAATCCCGCCTCAATCTGAGTCCTGTTGTGGCCGACACCACTCAAAGTGCCTCTCTTTTGTTTAAAATGAACTTAATTTTAAGTGAAAACAACAACTGACATACGCCAAACTGACCAAACACCTACGGATTCTGTTGAAACTTTAGGAAAACGATCCATGGGTCATATGTGACGTGTACGGGTCAACCCCTCCACAAACCGAGCCACGATGTGGCCGAGACCACTCAAACTCTCTCTCTTTTGTTCAAAATGGACTAAATTGTAAGTGAAATCAACAACTGACATACAGGAAACGGACCAAACGCATTCAGATTCTATTGAAACGTTAGGAAAATGATCCATGGGTCATATTTCAGGTGTATGAATCAACTATGCCTTAATCCGAGGCTCCGTGTGGCCAGGACCACCCAAACTGCCTCTCTTTTGTTCAAAATGGACAATATTTTACGTACATACGCCAAACCGATCAAACGGATTCTGATTGTGTTTAAACTTTATGAAAATCATACCTGGATCATATGTGACGTGTATGAGTCAACCCCGACTCAATCTGAGGCCCGGTGTGGCCAACACCACTCAAAGTGCCTCTCTTTTTTTAAAATGTATTTAATTTTAAGTGAAAACAACAACTAACATACGAGAAACCGACCAAAAGCCTATGAATTATGTCGAAACTTTAGGAAAACAATCCATGCATCATATATGATGTGTAAAAGTCAACCCCACCAAAAAATGAGCCACGGTGTGGACAAGACTACTCAAAATGTATCTCTTTTGTTAAAAATGGACTAAATTGTAAGTGAAATCAACAACTGACATATGGGAAATGGACCAAACGCCTTAGGATTCTATTGAAACTTTAGGAAAAGGATCCATGGGGAATAAGTGATGTTTACGAGTCAATATCGCCTCAATCCGAGCTTCGGTGTGGCCGGAACCACTCAAACTATCTCTCTTTTGTTTAAAATAGACATAATTTTAAGTGAAAACAACAACTAACATACGCAAAACCAACCAAACGTCTTCTTATTCTGTTGAAACATTACGAAAATGATCCATGGATCAAATGTGACGTGTAAGAGTCAACTATGACTCAATCCGAGCTGCGGTGTGACCGGGACCACTCAAACTGTCTCTCTTTTGTTCAAAATGGACTAAATTGTAAGTGAAATCAACAACTGACATACGGGAAACTGACCAAACACCTTCGGATTCTATTTAAATTTTAGGAAAATGATCCATGGGTCATATGTGATGTGTACGAGTCAACCCCAACTCAATACGAGGCACCGTGGGTCCGGGACCACCCAAACCGCCTCTCTTTTGTTCCAAATGGACAATATTTTATGTACATACGCCAAACTGATCAAACGGATTCTGATTGTGTTGAAACTTTAGGATAATGATTCATGCCTCATATGTGACGTGTATGATTCAACACCTCCTCAATACGAGGCCCGGTGTGGCCAAAACCACTGAAAGTGCCTCTCTCTTTTTAAAATGTACTTAATTTTAAGTGAAAACAAAAACTGACATATGGAAAACCGACCAAACACCTACAGATTCTGTTTAAACTTTAGGACAAAAATACATGGGTCATATTTGATGTGTACGAGTCAACCCCGCCTCAATCCGAGCCATGGTGTGGCTAGTACCACTAAAACTTTCTCTCTTTTTTTGAAAATGGACATAATTTTAAGTGAAAACAACAGTTGACATACGCCAAACCAACCAAACGCATTAGGATTCTATTGAAACTTTAGGAAAATGATCCATGGGTCATATTTGATGTGTAAGAGTCAACCCTACGTCAATCCAAGCCACAGTGTGGCCAGGACCACTCAAATTGTCTCTCTTTTCTTCAAAATGGACTAAATTGTAAGTGATATCAACAATTGACATACGGGAAACAGACCAAATACATTCTAATTATTTTAACACTTTAGGAAAAAGATACATGGGTCATATGTGACGTGTACGAGTCAACCCCGCCTCAATACGAGTCACCGTGGGGCAGGGACCACCCAAACTACCTCTCATTTGTTCAAAATGGATTAATATTTTACGTACATATGCCAAACCGATCAAACGGGTTTTGATTATGTTGAAACTTTAGGACAATGATCCATGGATCATATGTGATGTGTATCGGTCAACCCAGCCTCAATTCGAGGCATGGTGTGGCACTTATTGAGTCACAAGTGATGATACTCCTATGAAAATACATTTTCACCATATATTCTAAAAGTGGTTGTCGTATGAAGATTGAAATGGGTGTAAATAATATTTGATTTGTTGAAACTCTGATTCAACTATACTGGATGATTTTTGTCATATGAAGATTCAAATGGGGAATTATTCACCATGACTCTAATCAAATAGGTGGTGTAATCAAATAGGTGGTGTTCTTTTTTGTTGTTTTAAGTCTGTCACTGTTTTTAGTGCTGTTTTTTATGCAGGTGTATGCACTGGAGGGGCTGCTGTGCAAAAATTCTGGAAATACAGAATACCAACGGTTGTAAACCGTTGGTATACTTTGAGAAATAATTATACCAACGGTTCAATAAACCGTTGGTAAAAACCATACTTAAACATATCCCCACGGTTTCATTGAAACCGTTGGGAAAACATCTATACCAACGGTTGTAAACCGTTGGTATAAGATCAAAACCATTGAATTCCCAACGGTTTTATGAAAACCGTTGGGAAAAATACTATACCAACGGTTGTGAACCGTTGGTATAAGATAAGAATTATAGTATTCCCAACGGTTTAGAACCGTTGGGTAAACCTATACCAACGGTTCTTGTTGAACCGTTGGCAAATCCATACCTAGAGTGGGCTATACCAACGGTTTACTGCAAACCATTGGTATATATCTTTCCCCACGCCTTACTTCCCTACGGTTTGGACAACCATTGGTATAGAATATACCAACGGTTCTCCAGCCTATACCAACGGTTTAGAACCGTTGGTATATCCTTTATTTCCAGTAGTGTCTTCATCTGAGTCCCCTAAGTGAGTCTCCTCTGGTGTATTAGCAACAACGGAATTGATGACATTGATTGATGCATAATGCATCTCATCCCTTCTATCAACATTTATGTGATATTGTCTTTTTTCATATATTTGATGAGACATTGCCTTTTGTTGATTCAATCCTTTAGGAACTTCTTGACGAGCTATAATTTGGAGGGAATCTCCTGATAATTTGGCTCTTCGTTCCTCTTGGGGCTTCTTCCCTAATCGAGAAAAGACCGACATTCTCTGAGAAGGGGAATGATGATTTGAAAGAGTCCCCACTCTCATGAACTGGGGATGTTCCTGCTGATTCCGCTCAACTCCTCGAATCCCATTTGTTGACTCTGAGGGTTGGGTTAAAGGAGTCCCCAGTCTGACAAGCTGGGGTGGCTCTTGACATACTATGTCTGAGACTTTCTTAAAAGCTCTCTTGATCTTGCGAATCTTAGTTCGGAAATTAGCTTGATGCATTAACCTATATCCACTTTTATCACCTGGTTCAACAGACCGTTGGATGATTTCCGAGACTTCTTTCATTTGATGATTTGTTTTCTCTAGACGAGAGTCTTGTGCAATATTCTCGCCTGCTTGATGTAGGAGCAATTCAACAACTTGTTCTCTATATGCTTGATTTTGAGAGGAACTAGTTGAAGCTTGTTCTTGAGCAAGCTTTTGATTATGAACAAATCCCATTGACTGTGGTCGGCCATGGGCAATAACATTGCATGAGACCATTTTCGGTGGGCTTTGCTGACTGGAAAGCACTGTGAAATGTAGTTCTCCGTGAACACCTCATCCTCTGATATGAACACCAGATGGAGCATTGGCAATTAATTGACGCAATTTTCTTAGTGCGCCAAGGCATGAACGTTGAAGGGTTCTCTGTTGCTTTTCAGCCTTCAGATACCGAGAGACTGATAGAGATGCCAAATCAATATGACGTTGTAGCCCTTTTATTATCTTAAGATGATTTTCATATTCATCATAAGATAATACCTTCTTCTTTAATTGACAAAGAGTTTTCCATATGTTGAGACGAATATCATGGACTCCATCTTCTGTCAACATCTTTGGAATGTCATACTGGGAGTCATCCAAAGGCCAAAACATGACTGGTACTTCACTTTTCGCCAGTTTTTTCCTCATGTTCAGCATTTCCTCTTTATCATTAAATGAATATTCTTCTACCTGTTTTGAACAGAGTTGGTGTTTCCTTGTTTCTTCATCAGATTCAACAAGATTGGTAGAGAGATCATTGATCAAACTAGAAGATGCATGACTTAGGGGTGGTTCAGAGAATTACCTAGACCCTGGGCTATCTTCTGATTGAGAAAGTATTTCACTTGCTATCGATAAATCATCATACATGACTGGTTTCACATTTGCAAGTGCCTCAAGATAATAGGGCTTTCTCAGCACTACATTGTCCACTGGAGTATTTTCCAGGCAATGTGAATCACTACTGGGGAGAGGACTTTCACAGTGAAATTCATCATCATGGGGAGGACCACCATAATGGGTTACAGCAAAATATGAGATCTCTTGCTCCTTGGTCTTCTGACCACACAGAGGGTTCCTGTGGCTTTCATCTGAAGAAGAAACTTCAAGATTGACCGAATTTTCATGAAGCAAGCCTTCATGAGGAAGTGTCTGTTGAAGACCTTCAGAATTAATGTTCCCGTTATTGGGAACTGAGGGAGTAGAATCTTGAATTTCGACAGATAAATGTCTGAGGGCTTCAAGAACTCCAGCATCGAGCAAGGCCTTGTTACAGATTGTCCTTTGATCTCCTGACTGTGCTGGGCGGATCTTTTTCTTAGATGTCTTCTTACTCTCTTTGGAAACCACTTGTTGACGAAATTTGTTACTCTGAGCAGGTGTATGTGCCTGATCAGGAAATATGGTCAGGTTAGGCTGACGATCTCCACTCAAATCAGGTGTATGAGCCTAACTTGGTTGTCCGTATGATATGGGGGAGTATGCCCCATAACCCTCTTGGACTGGAACAGATGTGTGTGTCTGTTCCGGATTGAATCGTTGATGTGTAACTCCACTGCTAGGGATAGATTTATGTGTCTTTCCCTGAGATGATGCTGAAGCTGTTATGATATCCTAGAAAGCATCCAGAATATGAGCAGGAATTTGCTTCTGCTCTTTCACCATTGAAAAAATATGCTTGGTGACTTTAGCCGCCGGAACGGGAATATACGTCCATTCCGGGTTTGGAGTAGGTGTATGTGCCTGCTCTTGTCCTCCTTTTCTTGTCAGTGAATCCTGACAGTACTCAAGTGTGGAGGCAGAGAGTTGAGTCTGCCTCCTGTTTGTCGTCGGAGCTTTCCGACTGACTTCTCCGTGCGCTACCAAGAGAGACTGTTGGTAGGCTTGATTAGTACTAGCAGGTGTATGTTCCTGCCTATAGTACTCCGCCGGAATTGCCTGGCGGGATTGGCGTGATGCTGCCAGACGAGTCTGCTGGACAGCAGAATTAAAACGGACAGGTGTGTGTGCCTGCTCGTTGTTTGCCACCAAGTTAGGTTGGTGGACTTCTCCGAAGATGGCAGGGATGAAAACCTGCCCATTGTTAACCGGATTCCATCTCTGGCGGTTCGCCTTGCCTACTTGGGTTTGAGGAACCTGAGCTGAATTCCTGGAGTCGGTACCCTCATCATGTTGAGGGCGCACTGCCGCACGAGTCTAGCGGCGATTGTTGATGGGAGCCCTCGGGAAGGACTCCTGTCTTTTTGAATTAAGGCCCTGAGGGACCTGCTCATTCACTTCCTCAAAGTAAGGGAGTGAATGGAAATTGTGTTCCAGGGATAACGACCCAAAACGGTTGGAGACTGTAGTCAGCACCGCCTGCCTCTTGATCACTGGTCGTCATTGTCCGGACGACCTGTGTGAGTTGTTCACTTGGAGGGCCTGTCGGGTAGCCTCCAGAGTTGGGATGGTACCGTGTTGACGGTACTCCTTAACCAGCGCATTTGATACCCAGCGTTGAAGACGCTGAGTAGGTGATGTCATCCTCAGAGCGGATGACGATCCAGTAGGAATAGCAGCAGTGGTATTTGCAGCAACAGTATTCACAAATGTGAATTTGAGAGCAGCCATTATGGAAATACAGAAGATCTTGGAAAAGAGTTCCTGTTTGATATAACAGACGTAATCAAGATAAAATTCAGCCACTTCATCCTTTGGATGAGCACACATGTCAATGATTTTTTTTAGCCCTCTTAAAATAGGGGCTTAACAAATAGGTAAAACATCATTTTAACTTGGTTAAGGATTCACGTTGGGTTCACCATTTTTTGTTTCCCTCGGAATTCGAGGATGACCTCCTGGATGGGAGATTCAAACGTTCCGATCGGTTTCTAACGGGTTTGTTCGTAGAACCGGAAACATCCAATGATTCCATATCCATTTGGACCTACTTTCCAAAGGTGGGTGCTCATTAGCTTGTGAACTGACGAGGCTTAGGAATTTGCATTGGTCGAGAGGATGGGAGGTCGGACTCATCACACCTTTTTGAGGGGAATTATTGTCTATTCTGGGACTCTCTTTATAGATTTAAGTTATGTTCGTGAATCCTTATTACATTAACAAGTATAAAATGAGCTTTTCCTTTAGTTTTGACAATCAATGATTAAATATGTAAGAAATTTAGAGAATCTTTTATATATATTTTAGGTTCTTCATCAATAGAGAATCATCTATATCTATTTAGAGATTCTTGATCAATGGTAACCTTCAAAACATTTATATAAAAGTCTCTTGGTCATTATGATGACCAGGATGGTTTTAAAGCCACTCAGTGGGGCACTTGAAGTTTATTGTCATTTCAGAAGGACAATGAATTATTTCAGAGTTGGGATCGAACCCATAGATGGGCTACCTACGTATCCTTTGTTTTGGAAAAGGAATCAGAACCCACGTAGTTCGAGTAAGGGAGTATGATGTTTATGATTGATGGCTCAAATAAGGATGTCATAATTACTTTTACACTCTAAGCTCACGTGAGTCATGCTCGGTGTGAGAAACAAGAGGTATTGGTAAAAAATAGACAATTGTGCCATGAAAGATGTAATCATAAGAAGTAATGTGGGGCTTATGTATGTATGACTTCCCAGATGAATGAAGTTTAGGATTTACTTTAAGGATAAAATCCAGGAACAGGGTCCATAAAGGTATATGTGCTTTATGGATATTTGAACACTCTAACTTGGGACTTATTCCTGAAAAGGAAACCCAAATTAGGAGAGGATTGATAATTGGGTTTTACTCCTGAGAAGGAATCCCAGATTAAATGTAAATTAGGACTGGTTAAAGAGAATATTAAGGGACTTGGGGCTTACTCCTAAGAAGGATGCCCAAAATTAAGATGACTTGGGGCTTACTCCTAAGAAGGATGCCCATTTTTGAGATTGGGGCTTACTCCTAAGAAGGATGCCCATATTTGAGATTGGGGCTTAATCCTAAGAAGGATGCCCATATTAAGGGACTTGGGGCTTACTCCTAAGAAGGATGCCCAAAATTTAAGGGACTTGGGGCTTACTCCTAAAAAGGATGCCCAAAATTTAAGATGACTTGGGGCTTACTCCTAAGAAGGATGCCCATTTTTGAGATTGGGGCTTACTCCTAATAAGGATGCCCATATTTATGACTGGGACTTATTTCTGAAAAGGAGACCCAGGCTAAGGATTTCTCTCATCTTAAAGGATGATGTTGAATGAATGAACTATCCATATTTAGTGACAAAAAGATATTTAAATCGCTAGGTTTTGAGAGATATTTCACTAAATTCCTTTCAGATAAGGAAGTCAAATCAAGAAATCATTCCATAAATGACTTTGAAGAGTGTCTTGAAGACTGAATCTTGAAAAGGAAAGGTGTAATGACTTAAGAGGGGTGAAATGGGCAAGAAAGGCACCCAAAAAGGAAGGGGCGCGCAAGTCTTGGAAGGCGCGCAAGTATTGCGGGGGCGCGCAAGTATTGGTCGCGCAGGTATACCTGCGTGACATATGTTGTACTTGCGCGATGGTCAACCAGCATTGAAATACTTGAGCGACTCTTTATTAAAGCCTTTAGAATCCTCTTGAGGTTCTTCCAGAAAAGGGACGCGCAAGTTCTATCGAAGGAGTAAGGCGACGCGCAAGTGTGATGAGTTTCAACACTTAGGTCTTCCTCCCTCTCTTTGGATCTTCCGTTCTAGGTAAGAAATTACCTTCGAAGTGTTCTGGAAGCTTTGATAAGAGACTTGGGCGTTGGGAGCTTCAATCCGAGTTTCTGGAAAAAGATCCTCTCGAATGGGGGGCCCACAGGGTCTATTTATAGGCAGGAGAAGACCCTGGGCGGTTAACAGGTGGTTATCAATTAGGTCGCGCAAGTCACTTGCGCGCCAAGGTGCGTCGCGCAAGTCCACTTGCGCGACCATGAGAAAACTTGCGCGGCCTATGGGCAATGTTTTCCCTGTTCATCCCTTTGTCGATTTTTGATGTTTTCTTCAAAGGTTGAATCACTTTCTGCTCATATATTCCCCTTTTTCGATCTTTAGATTCTGTGACGAAAGGAGCGTCAACAGAGACGTAAACCTCAGATCATGGTCTGATACTATCGAAAATGGTATACCATGAAACTTTACCACTTCTCAAATATAGATTTTAGAAAATTCCTCCACCGTATGAGCTTCAAGAACATGAATGAAATGAGCCGAATTTGTGATTCAATACACTGTCACCCGTATGGAATCATGTTTCTGAACCTTCCTTGGTAGACCTATTACAAAATCCATAGCAATATGATCCCATTTACACATAAAAATAGGTAAAGACTACAACATGCATGCTAACCATTGGTGGTCTACCTTAACATGCTGATAAGTGAAGCATCTCATAACAAAATTGGCCACATTTCTTTTTATTCCAACCCACCAAATTGTGCTTTCAATGCCTTGTACATTTTTTTATTCTAGTATGAATAGCCCATTTCAAATGGTGGTAAGCATGAAGGAGTTATTCCTGAAAAGCAATAGGTACAACCATCCAATATTGAAAACACAAAACTGATCCTCTATCAATCTTTCATCCCTCAATGGTCTCCCCACCATTGAGTTTTGACCTCATCACAATACAATCAGAATCAGTTTTTGTGCCTCTTTAACCTTCTCAACCAAATCAAGAACCAAATAAACTAGAAATAAAAATACCACACTACCTCGGTCTTCAAAATCTAAATCCATGTCGGCTATCACCAACATCAACTTCCATTGATATTAATCCTTTTTCACCAACTGCCTATATTAATTTCTATTTAATACATTTATCACCAAATTTCCTTTAATTGGTATGTACATCAATTCAAAGTCAAAAATTTTGGAGAAACTCAATACATCTTCTTTGTCTCAGATTTAAATCTCTTTGTGAGAAAATTTGATTCAAGTTCTTATAATCCTTAAATATTGTGAATTTATCACCAAAGAGGTAATGAATCTAAGTCTTCAAAGCATGGACTAGAATAGTTAATTCAAAATCATGTTTTGGTTAATTATTCTCATGAAACCATAAATTTCTTGATCCATAAGTAACAACATGATCTCCTTGTATGATAATAGACCCCAACCTAGATCCCAAAGCATCACAATACACCACATAAACCTATCTTGATTCCAGAAATATCAAGATTGGTTCTTATGTAAGGAAAACTTTATGCTCTTGAAAAGTCTTTTGACACCTTTTTCTATTGTAATGGAGCACCTTTCCTTTTCAAAGTTGTCATTAGTGAAACTAGTTGTGAAAATTCATGAAAAAATCATTGATAATAACCTATGAAACTAAGGAAATTGTGTATCTCAAAGAAATTCTTTAGCAGTTTACAATATATCACCACCCCTATCTTTTCTAGATCCACATAAACACCTTTTTCAGATATTACATGGATAAAGAAATGTACCTATTTCATCCAAAAAACGCACTTTGAAAGTTTGGCATACAGATTATGATCCCGCAAGATTCCCAACACTATCGTCAAGTGTTTCTCATGCTCAACCTTTTTCCTAGAATACATCAGTGTTTCATCCACAAACACCACCATGAAAGAATCTAGATACCTTTGAAATATCTGATTCATCAATTCTATAAAGACATTTGGATCATTTATAAGACTGAAAGTTATAACCACATACTCGTAATGGCCATATCTAATTCTGAAATTTGTTTTTGGAATATTATCCTTTCAAACCCACAATTGGTGATATCCTAAACGCAAGTCAATTTTAGAGAACCGTTGGGCTCCCATCAATTGATCGAACAGATCATCAATGCATAGAAGTGGATACCGATTCATTATCATAGCTTGGTTAATCTTATGATAATCCACACAAAGATGAAGAGTTTCATCCTCCTTTTTTTAAAAAAATCAATGTTTCACAAAAAGATGTACTAGGCCAAACGAACCCTTTCCTTTCCAACTCTTTCAACTGGAATTTCAATTCCATTAATTCTATTGGTTCCATCTGATATGATAGAAGGTAAATATGATTGGTCCTTGGTAATAGATCAATCATAAACTACACTTCTCTTGTGGGTGGAAACCCTAAGAAATTATCAGGAAAAACATCAAGAAACTGATCAACGATTGTTGGAAAACTACTATCCCCAATCTCATCCACTGATACCAAATTCAATGCTATAAACTAGTATGAGATAGTTCCAATAGTTGGTTTCAACAAGCCCATTTCACCTACCTTTACATTTGGGTCTCCTCTAAATAGATACTCATTTCCATCCTTGGTTTTAAAACTAACCCTTCAGGTATAACGGTCGATGTGAACTTTGAAAATTGTTAACCAATCCATGCCTAGGATTATTTCATAAGCATCCATATCGAGCACAAAGAGATCCCAAATAAATTTAATTCCATCAATATTTATATAACATGGTTTTCACATAAATTCTTGACATTATATTTGTCCAAGATGATTATGAAGTTTCAAAACAGAAGGCACCGTATTAACATGAAAACCCAGAAGATCAACAACACGAGAAATAATAAATGAATGGGATTCACCTTTATCAAACAAAGCTTGAATAAGGGTATAATTCAAAACAATCATATCTCTCTCTATCAATGGTCTATATTGATCATACACAATAATTTTCTCATATCCATATAATCATTTAATCATTGAAATTTTTCCTTTATTATCCTATTGAGATTGAATTAGTTGAGGATTAATGGTATTCCTAGAATCACCATGGCTTCCTCAGTTCTACAGAAAATAATTATTCTGCTTCCCTCATCTTTTCGAAGCATACAACATCTGCGAAACATGATATGTGTCCCAAGCATCGGACCTTGGATCACTATGGCAATAGTGCTAAAGATTCCCCATCTGGTTGCAATTGTGACATTCTCTAGGTGGTATTTGATAATCCCTCTTCATGTGATCAAAAGAACCGCATTGAAAACATACATCATTTCTCTTTGGTTTAGGAGGAATATTCACTCGTCTAGCTATCTGATTCTAATTCATACCACTACCTTAGAAATAGGTGTCCCTCTTCCTCTTATTCCCAACATCAGAGTTCTCATTATTTCCCATAGGTATCAACATGCTTCCTCCACCCATAATACATGAGATGTATCTTTCTTCCACCATCTCTCTATTGACAATATTTTTATAATCCATTATACAAAGAATTTAAATCTTTGATAGAATTTATGGCCTTGTCCCCGATTCAAAAATGAGTGCCTTCAAGTACGCACTTACAGTAACTTCAGGTGTAAAATAGAATAAATTCATAAATTTAGCTGCATGCTCTTTCATCGAGATATTATCCTTCTTCAAGATAAATAATTATGTCATTATAAAAATCCTAAACATGTGAGAATAAAATTTTTTGTCGAATGATTCTTTAAAATCCTCCCATAAAATTCTTTGGTCTAATTTATCCTGAACTGGTAAATCCTACCACAAACGTGCTATATGCTCTAACATGTATGTTTCTAAGTTGAATTTTAGCTCACCTGGTGTTCCTATGAAATCGAATATTTAATTCATCATATTTATCCACACTTATACTTTTTCCAATTTCAAATCTCCCAAAAGTATGGGTGGATTCTGCTTTTGGAACTGAATGGAATGATCAACTTGCCTTAGTTAATCCCTTCTTTTCCCTCTATCCACAACTTGAAAAGCCTGGACAATACTTAGAACTAGTTATTGGTTTACATGTGGCTCAGGTAAAACCACATTCTCAGTATCCTCTTTTGTTTTATTTCTATAATGCCTAATGGGTTCCATATTTTATGGCCAAAAGAAAACTCCATTTGTTCTAACTCTCTAGAAACTGAAGGCTTAACAATTTAAAATTTACTAGTTCATATATATTACAACAAGGCCTTCCAAAATTCAATGATTTCCAATTTTAAACCATTTTTGAAAATTCCACCATGCTCTTTGAAAATAAAACCATTTTAAACTATTTTAAAAAATAAACACTTTTTCACCAAATCATAAATCATTACTCAAAATGACATATGAAATCTGAGTTGGAATTCATTATTATCAATTCATTCCATGCTCTTCTCACTGACAAAACCCATGACGATGAGGTTACAACTCCTAGTAGTGTCTCAAAACACTTATGTACCCAACTCCCTAGTAACTTGAAATTTGGTATAAATAGGTTAGCTATGTCTCTTTATTCTCTAAATTTCAAGTTCTGATGACCCTACTCCTTACTACTATCCCAAGAGACAAACTAACACTAATCTCATATCAAGGATCGAACAAGCCGATACTATTTGTCCCAAAAGATATTTGGATCGACCAAGGATGATACCATTTTTAACATACCACCCATCCTCATTGAATTAAGAAGTGATGATTATGATACTAGGCCTTAGGTAACATCCCTAAGACACCAAAGGCTTGAAAAAAAATGTCAAGGGTTTCACAAAAAATTAGGGGATGATTTTCCCTTTGAAAATAAAACAACCAAACCAATATATCCATAACCAAAAGAACCACTATATGATGCATGGGTACAATGTAATATAACTCAAGTAAACCAACTGACAAAAAAACCAAACTAAGACCATGAATAATATTAGAGTACAAATCTAAAACAAAAAACCTACATCTCCAAGACAACCAGACATCCAGCAGTAACTCACAACAAGCTCCAAGCTCCAACTCAATAAGCCATGCCTAATGTATCATGAAGAATCACTAAGGAAATGAGATACTTTTATTTTACTTGTGTCTTGATATATCACATCTTCAAATGCACCAAAGTTCCCAAGCAGGAGGTGAGTATAAAATTCGGTAGGATTTCCCCAATGACTTCCCTACTCATTCCACTATAATAGAACATGTTAGCACATTTATATAAAATAGTTGAATTTTTTTTAAATAAATGTATATTAAAACCCAAACCATTTCTAAGAAAAATAGTTTTCCATGGAAAGAAACCAATAACCTTTAAAACCATTTATCAATTTCATTTGGCATAAACCATTCCATTCCACACAACCACACATGTATGCTCAGATGATAATTCTATACTCATGAGCGGTTTCTTGTCGATCTACCAAGTTGTCACAAGGTGACCATATCTCAAGTGCCCCATTGAAAAATTCCCATTCTATAGGTTCATGTCATTATACCTCAATGGTACATGCCCCTTATATAGGGTCACATCAACTAAATGAACTCACACCAACCAAGTATGTCAAATACAATGTCAACCCAAAAATTCTAGGCTATTTTAATAAAAAAATTCTTTTATTGAAAATATTTTCCAACTAATTTCCATGCATAAAACTCAACCACAATTTTAAAATCATCATTTTAAAATTATGAAACCAATTTCACTTTACATAAAACAACTAATTTCTACAATTTCAAAAACCATCACTAAAGAGGGTTTCCATAAACCCTTACACACCAATTTCACACTTTAAATTGAGCAGTTCAATCAATTTAAAATCAAGACTTCAAGTTATAAAAAGAGTATTTGAGAGTAAAGCCACCTAACTTAAAAACTTATGAAAAAATGAATAATGATATAAATTCTTCAATATACCAGTTTGAAACTCCTTAAAACAACCTTAGATCATGTTCCCCTTAACAATACAACCATATCCCATCATAATTTTCATTTCACAGCATAGATCCATCCCCAATAGATTGAATCTATGATTCCAAGAGATATAATAAAAATAAGACTAAGTAAAACACAAATAATGAGCACTTACCAAGGAATTTGGGCTTCCAACGCACTTAAAATCACCAATGGATCACTTCCAGATCAAGATGAAGGGTCTCTCCAACCTTTGGGAGAAGTGTAATTCAAGTTAGGGTTGGATTAGGGAAAAATGATACATTAAGGGTTTAAACTGAGTGAGATCCACAATTTAAGGAGGCCCACCTATACGTCGCATGGTTAAGCCATACGGTTTGGAAAACCATGCACCAACAATGTGGGTGCTACTATTTTAAGCCACCCCTCACATGGTTGACTCACATAGTTGGTAAAACCATGTGTTTCATCACTGACTCAAAGAGAATAGTTTCTCCTGGGCATCTACACGGTTTGGATAAACCATGAAACAACCATGATCCTTCCCAATGACCTATGTTTTCCCTTGCATGGTTTTTTAGAGGTGTTTCATGGTTTCTACTAACTGTGTACCTCCAGAAAAAACCTCAAAAACGTGTCAAAAATCCTTCAAACCTTCCCAAACTTAACCCAATAACTTTATATACTTAAATACATAAATAAATGGTTAATTACCTAAAATCAGAGGTGATACACATAAACATATATATAATTATACATACAATATAAATCTTATTGTATACAATTTTGAATGTATTTTATTTAAAAATCAGGTACACTGCGAAAGTGGAACATGATGCAAGGAAGAAAATACATTTAAATCACTAGACCAGGGACTTGACACCGCGACCACACCCCAAACCCCTCCCCACCCTTACCACCCCACCCGATCATGGGGAGAAATTTTGAATGTATTTTATTTGTATAAACTTTTTGTAGTAATTAAATTATGTATACCAATATATCTAAAAATATATCTATAAATTATTGATCATGTACACACACACACACATATATATATATATCAATGAATGTGTGTGTGTGTAATTTATTCTTACATAATTATGTACACACAATGTAAATATATATAAATATATACATATATACAAATTAAGTACTATATGTACTGTATAAAAAAAATATACTTTAAAATATACTTATAATATTTGTATATACTTATAAATATGTATAATTGTAAATAATTACGCTAATATATTTATATGTATGCTTGTTTATATCTATGTGCATGTATGTACATGTAATAATATTTAGATGCATGTATGTAAATGTATTAAAATATCCTTATAAATACTCATATTTGTATATATCTATAATAATTATTGATCACACACATACATAAAAACAAATTAATATACATACAAACACACATACATACATACACGCAGACATATATACATATTACACTACCACAGATCGGTGCATATGAAACGCCTGCTTTTATCAGTGCTAAATATAAAGAGTTGATAAAAGTCAAACCTTTATCAGTGCTAGCTAAAAGTGTTGATAAAGGTAACTTTTATTAGTGATAAACAAAGCGTTGATAAAGGTGTACCCTTTATCAATGCTCTTTTTAGCGCTGATAAAATTTATGTTTATCAGTATTATTCTTAGCACTGATGAAACCTTTTAATAAAAAATATTATTAATATATATATAATTATCATATTTATATTCAAAAAATAATGTTTATTTATATACATTAATTAAAAAAACATGTTTATAATTAATATAAATATGATATATTAATATGTGTTTTTTAATAATTCAAATATATATATAATTTTTTAAAAAAAGTATTTATAAAAATATAAATTAATATGTATATATATTTAAATAATTATAAAATTTTAATGAATATTTTTATTATATTTGTAATTATATATCAGGAAAGTTCAGGTACCGAGCGTACTCAGCCCTAAAAATTATTATTGAAAATTAAAATGCATAAAGAGCGTCATGCAAATGCATGGCACAAAAAGTACCACCAAATCAAAAAAGTGGAAAAACAATGTCATCCAAAAGCAGAACAAAATGGTTCGAAGACCCACAAAAATGGATCATATGACCATTTTAGGCCCAAAATCCCACATCAAAAAAACCAAAGGCGCAAGACACCCTCACCACTCTACATGCACCAAAAAGGGATAGCATGTCACCAGCCTATACCATTGCCACTCCCTAGGTTGTCCCACCCATGCATTCCCAGGTCAACACCCCATCGTGTCCCCTCATGTGATCGACCATCACCTTGTTGGAGCACCACTGTCACCTGACTCCAATACCACTGTAAATTAGGATCCATGTATCGTCATCCTAAGACCTACCCCATCCCGAGGTCATCGGTATCTCCCTGCCACCTGAAGTCTCATTGCTAGCCTAAAAATGTGTATTATCAGCAGCCAGCACCTCTGCACCCCAAAGTCGTCGCCTGTCCTGAGGTCGTCACTATCCCAAGATCACCCTGCAACGCTGAAGTCGTCACTAGCCTATTCTCGCAGTCGTCGGGCACATCCCAAGGTTTGTGATCGAAATCATCCTCAGAATCCCTGTGAGTCATTATCATCATGTCCATTTGAATCACGATGATCTACAACCAAAAATCAACCCATCATGAACAATAATCACCAAATAAAAAATCCTTTGTCATCACCACCATGCTTTAGGCCACTCATCGGCAATCGCCACTGGGATACCAGATCCACAATGACAACACATCACCATCCCTACCTTCAAGCTAGGCTGCCACCATCGCCCACACCAAACGTTGTTGGTGATTATCCACCCAGATGCTTCATCAATATTTCATCAGCGTTAATCGACCACCATCACCACAGATCTCAAATGATCTTCCCAGAACTGCGTCAACCCCAAGCGTCGCTCGCCAACATCCCCCAACCGGACCAGATTATGCTTCCAAAACCCTACTATCATGCTTCCACCTGTCTCTCATCCATCGTTCCACTACGATGCACCTCTGTCATCCCCAAGCATCGCTCGCTGTCAACTTTCAAACAGAACGGAGGCCACTGCCGACACCCCGCCCTCATCCAGTAGATTCACTCATCGTCATCTCATAATCGGACTGAAGTCTGTTATCATCACCAAAATGACAGACATGGACAGATCTAACCACCAATAGATCACCGCCCATTTTTTTCACCGGATTAAACCTAGTGGCGAAGGCTGTAGGCTGCAAACATCTCAAAATGACCAATAATTTCATCAGAGATCTTGATTGGTTTTCCAAACCAATCCTCGTTGAAATTTAGAGAGAGAGTCTCTACATTCTTGAGAGAGAGGCTCTCCATCATATCCATGAAGTCATTATACTAAAGTCCTATTTATAATTATATATAATTATATAAATATAAAAATATATTTATATTATATAAAAATATCAATAAAAAAATTATTTATAATTAGAATTGTAAATAAATATTTATTTATTTAAATAGTTATAAATTTATAATAAATATATTTTAATAATATATATTTATTATATTTATAATTATATATACTTGTATATTAATAAATATATATAATTATATATATATACCATAAAGGTTTAGGTACCGAACAAACTCAGCCCTAAAATTTATTAATGAAAATAAAATAGCAAACCTTAACCATCAATCATGCGGTACATAAACCACCACCAAACAGAAGAGTGGAAAAACAACACCACTAAAAAGCATCGACCTGAAGACCCACACGTTATGGTCCATGGACTCACTTATTTGTTAGGCCCGAAGACCCACATCAAAAAGGCCCAAAGTTCCACAAACTAACAAACAGAGGAACCAAAAATAAAAAACCTTAAGAGGCCCGTCTCGACCCACTAAAATAGCCGTGGAAACAGTCCACCTTGCTGAAAACTAGTGTCAAGCTATGAAATCCATGTCCCAAGCTCCCATAGCATCCCTAAGTCCTTCCATGACCCAATGACATCGCAATCAGTCTGCAAATTGAGGGCAACCTCATCAGTCACATCATCTGCTCATTGTTGACTACAGTAGTCCTTGCCGAACAACAACAAAAACCATCCCTACAGATGAGCACGGCCAACACCAGCACTGCGTCAAAAATATAATTAATATTTATTTAATTTAATTTATTCATTTATTATTATATATTCATTAATAATTTTAAAAATATATTTAATAATTTTATAATATTTATTTATACATATATTTATTTACTATAAATGTAATATTTTTAATATGTTTGTAATTTATATGAATAATATTTATTGGTTCTTATTTATTAAGCTTTAAAATTTAAAATATGTTTGAAATTTATATAATTAATATATTTAAATGATTTTTTTAACAATTTTTTATTTAAAATATTTAATTATAAAATTATAAATATATATAATTTAAAAAAAATATTTAAGAAATTATAAATAAATATATATATATATATAATTAATTATAAAATTATAATAAATATATTTTGTATATTTATAATTATATATTAATATATATATATAAATGATTTTTAAATACATTTATTTGTAATTATAATTATAAATAAATTAATACATATTTAAATAATTATAAAATTTTAATAAATATATTTTTTATATTTATAATTATAAATATATATATATGAATAATTATAAAATTATAATAAATATATTTAAATAATAAATATAGTTATTATGTTTATAAATATAAATATATATATATATATAAGGTTTGTGCTCATTAGAAGGAAACCGCTGAACGAACCCGTGGTGCAGCACCGCCCATTTGTGATGAACACACAAGCCGAGATCGATCATGCCTTTGAGGATTACCAATACTCCAAGAATGGATTTGATATGGGAAACATCTGAAGGTCCCAGTTCGCAAAGTAGAGATCTGTATGCCCTATAGAAATAAGAATAGATAAATGGTCATGTATTTTTCTTTTTGACCCTTGTTTTCATTTTCCATATTCATCCATACAATGCAATGAAGGTGGGATCATAAAAATGGGAGCAAAGAAAAATGAGGGAAGTGCTCTAAATTCATGATTGGTGGGTGAATCATGGATTAGTGAATGTTATTTTCCTATTATCATGCATGAATAGTGATTTTGTGTTCCTTTAAATATATATATATTTATTTATTTAAATAATTATAAAATTATAATAAATATATTTATTATATTTACAATTTTACAAATATATTTAATAATATAAATATTTTATTAATATTATATCTTTATTAGTGCTTTTTGAGTGCTTATAATGATATATCTTTATCAACGCTGATAAAACTACTCTTTATCAGTGTTAGAATTGTAGAACTTATGAAGGAGTGTCTTTATTAGCACTAAAAACGCTGATAAAGAGTAGTTTTATCAGTACTTTCTATCTTATAATTGATAAAACAACTCTTTATGAGTGCTTTTTTAAAATTGCTGATTAAAGACTTACGGGTTCTTATGAAAAGAAACATAACAGAGTGTTGTCACTGCTCGCGCCTTCAATCTCTCATAGAACCAGACTATTGTGTTGCTCTCGCCGAATCCTACAGTTGTCATAGGTCGACTTTCTCAATGAATTGATCTCTCCAAATCTAAGGTATATGTCGATTTATCTTGTTAGCACCTCTTACCGCACTCATTTCTTCAATTGCACCTCACCGAACCCTACTGTTGTTAATTTTCACATCTTCTCGACAAACCGAACAAATAACCCCAAAAACAATCATCCCTGTTTTACAGGATCACTATATGAGCCACCATCATCCTTTTCTATAAATTCATCTCCTTTATAACAACCTAACACTCACCCACCCATAATTAATACCTAAAACCATCTACCTCTAAACACTATCCACATCTCCCTTTTCTCCATGATTCGTGATTGGGGTTCTCATGTTTTGAGTATATATTATGTATGGTATTAGTCTGTAGTTTGTGTGTGCAATGATTTGAGGGAGTTGTTTCTTACATTTATTTCATGGTAGTTCTATTTACTTAGCTAGGTATGGGCAATTCATGAGTGTCAATGATGCATGTGGTGGTTTCTTTTGTTTTTTTGTGATTGATAGAGTGATGTTTCACATTGTAAAATCTTCAACGGTAACTTTCAGTGATGTTCGCATTGATAAGAACATGGGGATCACTATTTATTAATTTATGTGTTTCTTAAATTTTTGTAATTATATATTTTAATTAATTATAATAATGAGTATTCCATAATGTATTACATTTATCTTAAATATTCTCATATATTGTTTTAATAAAAACCTAATTTTTTTAAACTCTATACCATTTATTTTCATATAATAGTTGTTTTTAAAAAAAATGATAGTTGTTTTGTTTTTTTAAATAACATTTATAATTAAATTCATGAAGAAAATCATTCAAAGTATACACTATTTTTATATTTCTTAATATTGGGCAAAAATTACTCAAGGTATCATTGAAGCATTTTTGAAGAGATTGTGTTTGTTGAAAAAGTGGGCCTACATGTTGTGTTTATTGACAAATCATACCATGATGTACGAATTAGTTGACAAAAGGAGTTTACATGGTGATTTTTCAGGTTTAAGAGATGTTGTTGGCTATCCATATTTGACAGAAGAACCTCGAAAAAGGAATGGAAAATCTGGAGGCGGTACAAAAAGAGCAGATATAGGGTGGCTCCATTTTCCAGTGTATTCCAAATTTTTGGGCTTGAAAATCAAAAAATGTAGAGATGTGTTTTTTCCAAAGGGAGGTGCGTGCAAAATTAGAGCGGTGCACGAAAAATAAAGTGGTGCGCGAAATATTTGTGTGGTGCATGAAATAGAGGAATGTAGTTTTTCGCACAAGAGGTGTTTTGAGATCAAAAGCTCAAAAATTGGAAAAGGCATCAGGTGAACAAAAAATTAGAGCATTGCACGAAATATGGTGTTGCGTTGAAGATGTGTTTTTCACGCTCAAAGAGGATTATGCACTCAAGAAGGGTTTTTCACGCAGAGTTGATTTTTCCTATAAATATGAGGTGAACCCCCTCATTCGAAGTAGCTCAATACTTAGAGAGTATCTGAGCTATGGCGTGCGAAATTGGAATACGCAAGGTAGTTGCGCATAAACATCAAGTTTTCATTTAAAGAGGTGTTTGCGCATAAATTTCAAGCTGCGCGTAAAGAGGAGGTTGCGCGTAAAGCTTAGTCTATGCGTAAAAGAGTTGTTTGTGCGTAAAGAAAATGTTTTCATGTAAAAGAAGGCTATTGCACGTAAAAGAAGTGGTTGCGCGTAAAAGTGGTGTTGCGCGAAAAGTATATTTCACGCAAAAGTAGGTAATTGCGTGCAAGGCCCAGTGAAGGTTGCGCGTAAAAATTAGGGTTGCTCGGTGCTCCCGGTGCAAAGAGAGATTCATCTGCAGATGAAAGTTGGACTTAAATAGATAATCTACATATAGTTGAGGATGCATGTATTCATTAAAATGAAGATACATACAGGTCTATAAACGGTGAGTGGATCCTTTCCAGAGCAGTGAGTGAAGGAAGAGGAATAATGTTATCCTTTCTACTTGCAGTGAGCCAGTAAGAGAGAGATAGGGAGTGACCCTTTAGAAAGTAGTGAGCTAACCCTAAACATTATAAAGGCAGTGAGCCTGAGCATGGAAGTGATCTAGCCTGAACATTTTAAATTTACAGTGATCTTTAGTGGATTTTGTATATCGGCACATCATCGTTGTATGTTCCTTGGACGTAGCCCAGTAAGGGTGAACCAAGTAAAATTCTGTGTTTTTGTCTTCTTGGTTTCCTGTATTGCATTCAAAGCATCATCATTAGATAAAGAAGAAAAGAATAAGATCAACAGTAAAATATAAGTGCAAATAAAGTGACCCTTATAATAAATAGGTCAAGATACAGTGGGGTAGGGATAATTTTGAAAAGAATATCCATACCCTGATTCACCCCCCCCCCTTAGGGTATCTAGGGCCCTTTTGGTCCTAACAATTGGTATTAGAGTGAAGGCTTATTTTATCAGATTTTTTTGCTCTGACCTGGTTTAGTCAATTTCTCTAGTTAAAGATTCAGTCTTCTATTATCTTGGTGTGCCATGGAAAAGGGAAGAACTTCAAAGAAGAAGCAGAGGTCTTGTGAAATTCCCCAGTGTGGAAGTGTTAATGGAAAGAGTGTCATTCAGTTAAAGGAATCATGTAGTGAACATAAGAATGTTTTGGATGAATCATACAGTGAAAATAATTACTCATTCAATAATACTGAAGGAATGAGTGAAGAACCTGATATTCCAAGTGATGTTGGAACCACTGATGATGAAGAAATTCCAAAAAGTCAAAAAGTGACAGTTTTCCATGAGACAGAGGGATTGGATCAGAAATTGGATAAATAAATGAAATATAAAGATATCCAGATCCAGGTACTGGAAATTGAGGTCAATAAGCTAAGAGGATTAAATCAAAGGCTTATTGACATGGATACCAATCTGAGGGAGAATAATGATTCCCAAAATGAAGAACTGCAAAAGTTTTCTATAAAGAGAGAAAATCTAAAAGATGATGTTAAGGGAAAGAATCTGAACTTAGATGAAATTCGGAATTTAAAAGCCAGAAATGATGATCTTGATACATATCTATCTAAACTAGTTCAGATGAATCAAAGGCTACTACAAGAGAATTCATGTTGTTTTGGTTTTTTTGCTCAGGAAAAATTAAAAGTAAAGGAGAAAAGTGACATGGTGTATAAGCTCACACATGAGTTTGAGGATTTGATGAGTAGAAGGAAGAATCTCGAGATAGAACTCAATGCTCAACTTGAAGCAAGGGATATGAATATTCAAAATTTGGATGAAGAGTTAGAGTTAGTGAAGAAAGAAGTGGATAAATCCAATGCCAAAGGAAATCCTAAAATGAAGGATGCCCTGCACTTACTATTTGATTATCCTTCGGCAATTGATGATGAAATGAAGAACAAATATGCTATTTCTGAAGAGAAAGAACAACATATTTTCACAGCTCAAAGACTATATAGTTTAGGAAAAACTGGTATTGGATTTGATGAATCCCCTCCCATATATGATAGAAAGAGAGCTGTGAATAGTTCCAAAAATGGATAAAATCATATACGTGCTGGAGAAATACCTAAGAGGACATTCACAAGAGTTAGTAAAAACATGTGCTATTTCTGTGGTATTCATGGCCACACATCAAGATTTTGTTCAGAGGATTGGGAATATATTTCATGTTGTGAAGATAGAAATTTTTCTAAATCTGAGAATAAGATGAAGCATCATGAGAAAACTAAAAGAATATTCTCTCATAATAAAGAATCCATGAAGTACTTCTATTGTAGAAGAATGGGGAACACTATGAGTATGTTTCAGGAATCTCAGGCGATCAGTGTCAAAAGAAGAACTCAAGTTGCATCCACATCTCAATTGAGAAATGATGAGATGAGGTATGCCCTTAATGGAAGATTTTTCATATGTTCTGATCATAGACATTTAGCAAGACATTGTAGTAAGAAGAATACAGGAAATGAAAAGGAATCCAGAAGGAGATTCACAAAACAGACAGTGTACAATGAAGAAGTCTATACTAGAAGACAACATGGAAAAACTAAAAATAGGTTTATAGTTTTAGTGGAATCACAAGGATCTCAACAAAAAGTGTATCAATGTCTCATTTGTTACACTCTAAAAAACATCCCTAGAATGGATGTGGATAACCCTAGAAGATAAAGGGAGGAGATTCCCTCGGTGTAAGAAATAATAATGTTAAATCAGTGGAAAAATCAATACCAGCTAGAAAGGGTGGCATGATTCAAACAACTAATAAAATAAAAACGAACAAGGAATGCATTGATAAATTCACATATCATGTGCCACAAAAAAAAGTGGAGGAAGGTGCAAGATCCTTTAAATGGTGGAAGAAGCAAGGGAAGATGACAAGCAGAGAGATTCATACTCAGAGAAGGAATCAAGGGAAGTAGAATATGGGTGGAACATCAAAGAAGGAAATTTATACCAGTGGGTTTAAACCCAAAAGTGTGAGAAATACCAAGCCTGTATAATCTGAATATCATAAGAAGAATCAGAATGTGGGTAAAGAATGCCTAGTCATATATCCAGAACAATTGGAGTTGGGTAGGTAGTTGGAGCAGGCAAGGAAAGAGTGTGAGGCTTTGAAATAAATAATCAAAGGGTTGACTCATCAGGATCAACCACAATCTTCTTCTTGAGGGTTCTAGAAGTGCCCCTCTCTTTATGTATATAAATGTTATTAACCGATGATTCATGTGTTTCAGGTTTTATGGAGATACGATCCAAGGGGAAGTGGCATCTAAAGATACAAAGTGGAGAAGCGATATGCTTCAGATTTTCAATTGACTCAAATCAGGTACCAAAGTTGAATAAGAAAGGGAGAAACAGAGAATAATAGGAAGTGGTCGTGTTATTAACTTTATCTCTGGTTTCCTACACCGAGTTCCAACTCATTAGGCTTAGAGATTTTGTTGATGGCCCAATGCAAAGTTCCAGATGAGAATAAATGATACAGGAGGAGAAAACTATTTATGGGTCTAAACAGTGGGCCTAACTATAGAAAGTGTTTCATAACATAGGGGGAGCATGGAATATCATAATCAGATGCAAGAGCCATCAAATAAATAATTGGATGACCTGGCTCATGTGTTGTCTATCACGAGAAGACATATTGCGGGAGAAGCAACAACATTCATGTATTTCATAATTATATATTTCGTTCTAAAATTATGGTATCAGTTGACTATTTTCAGGATACCAAGAAGGTGAAAGAGAAAATCAATGGTGTTTCAACAAAAATATGAGAAAATTAGTTGAAAGAAATGATGTCATTCAACAATGACACCGTGAAAATTTTTCTATTGAAAGTGATGAAGTGGTAAGAGACTCAAGTGGAGTAGAAGTGGAAATTTCTAATTCAGAAGTAGACACTGATAATGAACATGATGAAGGAAAATTCATATTAGCATGAAAGTCAAAGAGATTATCTGAAATTGACTTGAAATATATAATTGGTAATCAGACAATGCCATTTCATACATGGAAGATGAAGAATCTACAAAAAGCATCATACTTATCATAGGTAGATCCTAATTGTTTTAGTGATGTGTTTGAAGATTGGAATTGGGTTCAGGATATGAATACAAATCTTGAAAAAATTGAGAAGAATTTGACGTGGTAGATTGTTTTGGGGCCAACTAATAAGAATTTCATCAGGACTAAATGGGTCTATCACAACAAGATGAATGAAGATAGCACATTGATTCGAAACAAATCATGACTAGTTTGCAAAGGATACTCTGAGATAGAGAATATCTATGTCGATGAGATATTTTCACTTATGAAAAGGTAGGAGGAAATCAGCTTATTCTTGGACATTTTAGTGTAATGGGAGTTCAGAGTGTTCCAGATGCATGTCAAGTCTGCATTTTTTAATGGGGTTCGGGAAGAATAATTGAATATTGAGCAGCTAGAAGAGCATGGTATTCAATGTTGGATCAGTATTTGAAGAAGCTCAGTTTCTGATGAAGCATGGTGAATGTGGTTTTCGAAAATATGAAAAGAAGGTTCTGAGGATATTTGGAATTGAAAATTTCAAGGAGATGAATAATCTGGTTGCTGCCTGGATGAAAGAGTCAAAGGATGATAAAGGCAAGGTGGTTAATATCACTTAATATAGGCAAATAATTATAAGTCTACTATATCTGACAGTGACATGACCTGAAATTTTATTCGCCACATGCCAAGAAGTGAGATATCAGAGTAATACCAAGGAAATCCACATGCTTACAGTGAAAAGAATACTTTGGTATATCAAGGGCACGGTGGATTTCATCTTGATATATAATTAAAAATATCAGACAAAGTTATTGGGATATACTGATGCAGATTGGGCCGATTTAGCAGATGATAGGAAATCAACGTCAGGAGGTGCATTCTATATTGGTGGTCTATGTATTTCTTGGATAATAAAGAAGAAAGATTTCATTTTTTTAAGCATCACAGAAGCTGAGTATATTATGGACACTCAATCATGCACACAGTTATTATGGATAAAGTAGCAGCTTGATGATATGGGAGTTGAAGTGATGTCTCCGATCAGAATTTAGTGTGATAACTCAAGTGCTATAAATATTATCAAAAATATAGTCCATCACTCAAGTTCAAATCACATTGAGATAAAATATCATTTTATCAAGGATAAAGTGGATCAAGGGCTAGTGAAGTTGGAGTATGTGCCTATAAAGCTACAGGTTGCGGACATTCTGACAAAGGATTTACCCAAAGATGCATTTGAGAGGCATTGAATGGCTCTGGGAGTCCAGTCGACTCCCCACACTTGAAAAAGTGTGGATGTGACTACACCCCCCCCCCCTCTCCCTGAGGTATGGTGTGTTTTTATCTAATGTGTTAATCTATCTTCGTTCCAATGTCTCATACCATAGAGTAGTGACCTTTGGGTTCATTGAAAAAGGGGAAGAAATAGTGAATCTTAAAGGGGGAGAACTATAGATAAGGAAGGGATAAAATTTCTTAGTCAAAGACACGTGGAGAAGCTGATAGGTGGAGCAGTGAGATAAGGGGAGTTGAAAGCTGAAGAGGAGTTGAAGCTGTAAGCAGACAAGGGGAGTTTTAAATCTAACAATGCTAGAAGTGATTGATCAAAGAGTAGATATCACAACAGTTAAGGATCATGATAAAATCAAAAGAGTGGTGTTGGAATGGTGTCATAAGGTTTCCAGTTATCACTAATTGGTATCAGTGTGGGATCAACAATTGATATCAGTTTAGCAATTGGTATCAGTTTGATATCAACAGTTGGTGTTATAAGTGAAGTGATTCATTGATGAAATTTTCATTTACTCTTGTTTCTCATGTTGAGCATTACTCATGTGGGCGTAGAGTATCTGTTGAGTAAATCCTTGATCGCTATCTGAATCGCACGAGGTGAATGGTGGTAGCAGCTAGAAGAAGCTTTAATGAGGTATCAAAGTGCAGAGGATTTTTATGAGAGTGTTGTCAATAAACCCACAAGGGGATATTGTTTGGAAAAAATTCCTCAAGGTATCATTGAAGCATTTTTTAGGAGGTTGTGTTTATTAAAAAAGTGGGTCTCCATGTTGTGTTTGTTGACAAAGCATACCACGATGTACGAATTTGTTGAAAAAGGGGGTTTACATGGTGATTTGTCGGTTTCAAGAGATGTTTTTTTCTATCCATGTTTGACATAAGAACTTTGACAAAGGAATGGATGATCTAGAGGTGTTACAAAAAGAGAAGACACAAGGTGGCACCGTTTTCCAGTGTTTTCCAAATTTTTGGGCCTAAAAATCAAAAAATGGAGAGATATGTTTTTGGAAAATGGAGGTGCATTCAAAATTAGAGTGGTGCATGAAAAATAAAGTGGTGCGCGAAATATTGGTATGGTGCGCAAAATAGAGGAATAGATTTTTTCATGCAAGAGGTGTTTCAAGATCAAAAGCTCAAAAATTGGAAAAGGCATGAGGTGCGCGAAAAATTGGAGCATGTGCGAAATATGGTGTTGTGCGGAAGATGTGTTTTTCACACTCAAAGATGATTACGTGCTCAAGAAGGGTTTTTCACGCAAGGTCAATTTTGCCTATAAATATGAGGTGAGCCCCCTCATTCAAAGTAGCTCAAGACTTAGAGAGTATCCGAACTCTGGCATGTGAAATTGGAATACGCAAGGGAGTTGCACGTAAACATCAAGTTTGCACGTAAATGGGTGTTTGCGCATAAATTTCAGGTTGTGCGTAAAGAGGAGGTTGCGTGTAAAGTTTAGGTTGCGCATAAAAGAGTTGTTTTCATGTAAATAAAAGGTTTACGCATAAAAGAAGGTTGTTGCACGTAAAAGAAGTGTTTGCACATAAAAGTGGTGTTGTGTGAAAAGTGTATTTCGCGCAAAAGGAGGGAATTGCGCGCAAGGCCTAGTGAAGGATGCGAGTAAAAATTGGGGTTGCCCGGTACACCCGGTGCAAAGAGAGATTCATCTGCGGATGAAAGTTAGACTTCATTAGAGCATCTATATACAGTTGAGGATGCATTTATTTGTGTAAATGAAGAGACCTACATGTCTATAAACTGTGAGTGGATCCTTTTCAGAGCAGTGAGTGAATCAATAGGAAGAAAGTTATCCTTTCTACTAGGAGTGAGCCAGTAAGAGAGAGACAGGGAGTGACCCTTGGGAAAGAAGTGAGATGAACCTAAATATTGTAAAGGTAGTGATCCTGGGCATGGAAGTGATCGAGCCCAAACATTGTAAATTGGCAGTGAGCTTTAGTGGATTTGGTACATCAGCACATCATCATTGTATGCTCCTTGGACATAGCCCAATGAGGGTGAACCAAGTAAAAATCTATGTCTTAGTCTGCTTGGTTTCCTGCATTGCATTCAAAGCATCATCGTCAGATAAAGAAGCAAAGAATAAGATCAATAGTAAAATATAAGTGCAAACAAATTGACCCTTATAATAAATAGGTCAAGATCCAGTGGGGCAGGGATAATTTTGAAAAGAATATCCATACCCTGATTCACCCCCCTCTCAGGGCATCTAGGCCCATTTTGGTCCTAACAATTGAATTCTGTAATTTTTATTTTAAGATGAAAGAAATTATTGAGTGTGAGTTAACTAACATTGTTGCACAATTTAAAACAAAGTTTATTTTTTGTAAATATTTTCACAACATCTTTGTTTAATATTTTTCAGCAATAAAAATGTCTTTTATTGAAAAAATAACTTGCTTGAAATTATTTTTTTTCTTTAAAAAACACATTTTAGAAAAAATCATTTTCTACTTTTCAAAAATTTATGTTGATTATATTTTTTTCCTTAAAAAAATTTTTATTATCTTTTTAAAACTAATTTTGTAATCTAATCTATAGTGTTTGTTTATAATTTAAAGAGAAAATATTTTTTTTTTCATTTTCTTGATTATTTTTTAAAATATCCTAATATTAGTTATGTTTTAAAAATTGGAACAATCAAGTTTCATGAATAAAATTATCTTAATAGTAGGAAACTATTTAATTATATTTTAGAATAATGTAATAACACTTATGAATTTACAAACTGTAAAAATAATGACAAACATGGTTAGGATGACCAAGACTCTAATACCCTTTTATTTGAATCCTCTTACCTCAATAATGACCCGTATACGATATTAATTTACCAATAATCTACAAAAAAACACTCACATACAACATTAATAATATTTTAAAATATTAGGCCAAAAAATCGTTCCACTTGAATAATGTTGAAACTCTATTTATAGAGATGAATATCGAGATAACAAACTCAAGATAAATATAAAATACAAAATTTAAACTAAATAGAAAATATATATGATAGATCTATTCAAATATATTGATCTTATATAGATCCATACCATCATTATTTAAGCATTCTTAAACTATATTTCAAACTAGATCATACTCCATATCATTTCACTAATTTAAAAAAAATGGAACTTGTGATGATAAACTTCCTTCAAAGGTGATTTTACTAACACATAAAAATATCCAATGTAGATGATTCTAAAACTATTGTAAAATATGTTCTTATTTTAGTTATATGGATTTCATGTTCTTCCTAGACTTGAAAAAGATGTCAAAATAGGTTTAAAAATATTTATCTCAAAAATTATTTGTGAAAAATATCATCTAGAAAAGGACATGTGTACAAGATTGTTTGGATAAGGATGCAGGAAAATTTTTATCTGAAATAAAACATAATATCTTCAAAGATCGTGTAAGATAAATTTTTGGAAATAGGTATGGAAATCATAGTAATGACAAAGGGGCATTCAACATCAATGATATTGGAGGGAGGGATAAAGGAAGACTTCTAAGGTTTCTAGGCTTTAATACCATTTATAGAGAATAGACCAAATAATTTAAATATTTAATAAGGTTAAAATTTTATTTATAAAAATAAATAATGAGATAGAAGACTCGATATAGATAGAAAATTAAAAATTCAAACTAATAGAAATTTTATAGGATATACCTATTAAAAAACAGTCAAATATATATCAATATATTAATTCTTAAATCACCTTAATAGATTAGTAACACAAACTCCGTATGAAATTCAACATAAACCTTAAAATTTAAATTTGTTGGGCACAAATCCCTCAAGGCATCATTGAATCATTTTTGAGGTGATTGTGTTTGTTGACAAAGTGGACATATGAGTGGTGATTGTTGACAAAGAAAAACAATGAAATACAAATTTGTTGCCAAAGAGGATTTCATGGTGGAATGTCGAGATCAAGAGATGAGGTCAAAAATCTATGTTTGATTCAAGAATGTCAACAAAAGGAATGGATGATCTGGAGGTGGTACAAAAGAACAGATATAAGGTGGCGCCGTTTTCCAGTGTTTGCCAAATTTTTGGGCCTGAAAATCGACAAATGAAGAAAAGAATTTTTGGCAAAGGGACTTGAGCGCTGAGGACTTGGAGTATAGGAAACTTGCACGCCATATGTTTTTCAAGATCAGAATATCAAAATATGGAAAAGTAAACAGGTTCGCGCAAGTTTGGAAGTTGGTCGCGCAAGTGTCCAGGAGGACAGAAGACTTGCGCACCGAGACTGGGTCGCGCAGGTGACTTGCGCGCCATCGCGCAGGGTGGTCAATTTTCCTATAAATACTGGACCACCCCTCTTCATTCTCAACCGTAGTTCAACACTTTGAGAAATCAGAGCTCCCGTCGCGCAGGTGTGGTGGTCACACAAGTGGTGTGTGGTCGCGCAGGTGGGACTTGCGCGCCAGGGTAATAGTTGCGCGCCAGTGTGGAGTTGCGCACCAATATTGGATTGGGAGTAAAAGGAAGTGAGTCGTGCAGGTTTGGAGTTGAGGAATCTTGAGTCGTGCAAGTGTCTGAGGAGGACTTGCATGCCCGTTGTGACTTGCGCGCCGAGATAGACTTGCGTGCCAAGTAAGGTTTGGTTCCAGCAGTGATTTTCAGGCTGCGTGGAAGTTGGAAGTTTTCCCGATACCTTCAGTGCAAAGAGATATTCATCTACGGGTGAAAGTTGTACTTCAACAGAGCATCTACATATAGAGGAAGATGCATTCTTTCATGAAAATGTAGATACCTATAGGTCTATAAACTGTTAGTGGATTCCTTCCAAGAGCAGTGAGCAAAGGAAGATAAAGAAGGTGATCCTCTCCACCAGCAGTGAGCCAGAGAGAGAGAAATAGGGAGTGAACCTTGGGAAAGCAGTGAGATGACCCTAAACTTGTAAAGGCAGTGAGCCTAGGATTAGAAGTGATCTATCCCGAACCTTGTAATCCACAACTAGTGAAGTTTAATGGAATTGGTACGACCGGCAACTTGTCGGCGTATGCTCCTTGGATGTAGCCCTTAGCTGTGAACCAAGTAAAATTGGTGTGTCATGTGCTTGCTTTACTTTCTGTTTACATTGTGCAATAGGAAAGAGAAATAAGAGTGTTTTTCTTAACAGCAAAACAAGATCATAACGGGCGTTAATTTTAAATTAGTCATACCCTGATTCACCCCCCCCCCCCCTCTCAGGGTATTCAGCATTATGGACCTAACAATTGGTATCAGAGGGAAAGGTTGATATTAGGTCTTCTCTCAATGGAGGTCACTAATCATAAAGGGATTCTGATCTTCGACGGGAACAACTTTCAGCTATGGAAGAATTGGATGCAACACTACTTTTGATCTTTGGGAATGGATGTATTCACAACAGTAATGCATGGCATAACAGCTGATATTAATAGTGGTGCATTATCAGAAGCTGAACATAGAGAGTTGGATGCAGATGCCAAAGCAATTAATTCCTTAAGGGGAGCTCTATCCAATCCTATCTATACAAAGGTGATGTCATTCAAAACGTCACGTGCCATGTGGGAAAATCTATTGAATATATATGAAGGAGATACAAAGGTCAGAGAGGCAAAGCTGCAAGTGTTGTGGAATAAGTATGAAGATCTAAAGATGAACCCGAATGAGTCTTTTGATGCATTTTTTGATAGGGTAAATATTGTTGTGGAAGATATGCGAGGTCTTGGTGAATTCATTGAAGACATAAAGATCGTAAAGCGCATCTTAAAGAAGCTTCCACCTCGGTTCAATCCGAAAGTTTCTTTACTAGAAGATAAAGATCCCAAAGAGATGACACTGGACAACTTTCACAGTACCTTGGTTGCATATGAGATGAGGAATGATGACAACGAGGGTGTGGAAAAAGGGAAATCCAAAGAAGTGGCATTCAAGGACATGAAGAATCTCACCATTGAAGATTCTAAAGAAGAAGAAGAGACAGATGAGGTGATGTCATTCCTTTCTTCAAATCTGCAAATAGGAAGAGGAAAGTTTAAAGGGAAACTTCCACTAGCATGCTTTCGATGTGGAAAGGTTGGTCATCTTGTGGAAAGATGCCCCAAGAAGTTTCAAGATAACGATAATGATGATGATGAAGTTGAAATTCCCAAGAAGAAGACGTCAGCATTTGTGAAAGGGAAGAAACAATTCAAGAGAAATTTCTTCAAGAAGAAGAATCTTCTTTCACAAGAATTTGAAAGTTCATATGAGTCTGAGGATGAAGAGGTTGAGGAGATAGAAAATTGCAGAGATCGTGGGGTAAATGCCTTGGTGGCGATTGTTGGTAGTTCACAGAAAAAGGAAGAAGCTGACGCTGAAGAGGAAGAAGAAATTGAAGGGAGAGTTGATATGGAAGCCGAATTGGAAGCAGCTCTTGAGGAGATAGACGTTTGGAGAGCCAAAACGAAGAAATCCAATAAAGTGGTTCGTGATGCCAAACTCTATATGCAACAATAGGATGAAGAAAAGTCAGATCTGTTAGAAGAAATTGAAAGACTAAAATCCTCAACACCAGAGATCTCAGAAAATATTGTTGAGAATAAGATTAAAATTGAGGAACAAAAGAAGTAAATTGATTGTTTGACTAACACAGGAAAAGAGCAGGTCAGACGTATCAAAGAACTTGAAGAAGAAGTGGTCAGTCTGCGACGAAAAATGAAGGATCAAGAAAAAATCTTGACCCCCAATGTGATATCAGAAAAGCAGGCCATTCAGAAGATAGAGAAGATGAAAGAGGAAGCTCGTAGTTTAGTAGGAGTGAAGCAGCAAGAAAGCTCAAATGCTAAGGTTAATTTAGGGCTTGATAAGAAACAAAAAATTGTGGCAGTTAATGTCAGACCGCAAGCACCCGTCCCGAAATTGAAGGTTGATTTGGGCACAAAATAGAATCAAAATATCCAGATATCCCAAATGGAAAACCGTATTGCTAAAGTAACACAAAGGAATGCACCCTATATCAGGTGTTATTGTTGTGGGAAGATGGGACATTCATAGTATGTGTGTTCCATATCCAAGAGATATAGAAGGGAACAAGGACAGAGGTGTCATCCAAACAGAGAACGGTTTTCCAAAACATATTTTGAAGGACACTGTTTTTGGTGCGGAGGATTTGGGCACATGGCTAGGTATTTTACTTCAACTATTCAGAGAAATGTGCCAAAGCAGAATCAAAATGTTCGCAAGCAGCAGATCAATAAATTGACAGGTGAGTTAAAAATGCAGAATAGATTTGCAGCTTTACAAGATGAGTTTGGTCCATCATACTCTAAGAAAGAATAGAAGTCTCAATCCATGCCGAGTGTGAAAGAAAAAGTATGGACCAAGAAGACAAAAAATGAGAAGGTCGTGGTAGCGGATATTTCCCTTAAAGCATCAGATCGATCTGGTGTGTGGATCCTTGACGGTGGTTGCACATCCCACATGAAGGGTAATAAGGATCTTGTTACAGGCATAAAATATGACAAAGAAGGAGTTGTCAAATTTAGAAATGATGAAGGCCTGGAGATTGTTGGCTCAGGGAAAGCCAAGTTTGGGGGCAAAGAAATGAGATGTGTTGATGTCTTGGTAGTAGAGGGTCTCAGTCATAACTTGCTTAGTGTCAGTCAACTATGTGACTCTAGGCACTCTATCTGATTTACCAAGAAGATGTGTATTGTTAAAGGAAAATATGGAGCAGTCATTCTATAGGGAAAACGAACAAAGGGAAATCTTTACCTGGTAGGTGGGGAAGAAGATTCGTGCTTTTTATCCAGAGAAGAAGAAAACCAGTTGTGGCATAAGAGACTTGGTCATCTATGTCAATCATCCATGGAAGATCTGGTAAAGTGTGATGCTACTAGAGACCTTCCCAAACTATCACGTGATCGCACTCATACGTGTGATGCTTGTCAACAAGGGAAGATCATCATAAAGACATACAGGCCAAAGGAACAAAAAACAACTGGAGTTCTCGAATTGGTGCATGCTGATGTATGTGGACCTATCTCACCACGAGCTATAAATGGGAAAAGGTACTATGTTCTTTTCATTGATGATTATAGAAGAATGGCCTGGGTATTCATCATTACCCATAAGACAGAGGTGTTTAGTTGCATAAAGCAGTATAGGAGGGAGTCAGAAAAGATGCTTGGGCATAAAATTCTAAAGTTTCGTACTGATAACGGTACGGAATTCACAAATAGTCAAGTTGAAAACTATCTCGAGAAACATGGGATAAGGCATAAAGTTTCATCAGTGAGAACTCCCCAAAAAAATGGAGTGGTTTAAAGGAGAAATCGGATCATCAACAACATGGCCAGAACGATGCTTATTGATAAAGAACTACCAGAAAAATTTTGGAAGGAAGCAGTTTTGACATCGATCTATGTTTCGAACAGGTCTCTGTTGTGTCCATGGAAAGGGAAGACTCCGTATGAACTGTGGTACGGAAAGAAGCCAACGTTGAAATACTTTCGAATCTTTGGAAGTAAGTGCTTCATTATCAACAAAGAAAATCACAGGAAGTTTGAGGCATGAGGATATGAGGGGATATTCCTTGGCTACTCATGGAAAATTAAAGCATATAAATGCTTCAATAAAAGGATGGGGAAAATTGTTGAGAGCAATGATGTCACTATAGTCAAAAATGAACAGAATTCTCAACGACCTAGTTAACAGTTTTTGGATGAAAGTGATGATGAGGTAAGTGAAACAGGGGGAGTAGAAGTGGCAGAGGATGACTCAGAAGAAGATAATGATGATGAACAACAAAGTTTCAAGTCTGTGTCTACAAGGAAGCCAAAGAGTCGATCTTAAATTGATAGGCAGAATATCATTGGTGATCAGACAGCTCTAGTTCAGACTCGGAGAATGAAATCATTACAGCAAACATCATTTTTATCTCAGGTGGAGCCGAAATGTTTTTCCGATGCAGCTGAAGATGAAAACTGGGTTCAGGCTATGAATGAAGAGCTTGGTCAGATTGAGAAGAACCAGATGTGGGAGATTGCTTCGAGGCCAGCAGACAAGAATGTCATCGGGACCAAATGGGTCTATCGCAACAAGATGAATGAAGATGGAACTATGATTCGAAACAAAGCATAGCTAGTGTGCAAGGGATACTCCCAGATAGAGGGAATAGATGTAGATGAGACATTTGCACCGGTTGCAAGGCTAGAGACAATCAGATTATTTTTGGCCATAGCAGTGCAAAGAAAGTTCAAAGTGTTCCATATGGATGTCAAATCTGCATTCTTGAATGGGGTTCTGGAAGAAGAGGTGTACATTGAGCAGCCAGATGGTTTTATCATTCATGAGGATGATAACAAAGTTTGCAGGCTGAAGAAGGCATTGTATTGGCTGAAACAAGCACCAAGAGCATGGTACTCAAGGCTTGATCAGTACTTGATGAAGCTTGGTTTTCAGCGTGGAGGAGTTGATTATAATATCTATTTCAGTAATGACAGTAATCAAAGGATGATGGTGCTGGTGTATGTCGATGACATAATTTTTGGCAGATCAGATGAAGCTCAGTGCGGATAGTTTTCCGAATTCATGAAAAATGAGTTTGAAATGTCAATGATTGGAGAGCTAACGTTTTTCCTTGGTCTACAGGTGACACAAGTAAGGAATGGAACATTCATTTCTCAATATAAATATTCCAAGGAGGTCCTGAGAAGGTTTGTAATGGAAAATTCCAAGGAGATAAAGACGTCAGTTGCTACCCGGATGAAATTATCAAAAGATGAGGATGGAAAGGCAGTTAATATCACAGAATACCGGAAAATCATTGGAAGTCTGTTGTACTTAACCGCAACAAGGCCTAACATTGTTTTCACCACATGCCCAGTAGCGAGATATCAGAGTAATCCCAAGGAAAGCCACATGCTTGCAGTGAAAAGAATACTTCGGTATATCCAGGGCACAGTGGATTTCAGCTTGACAGATATTGACAAATCTTAGACAGAGTTATTGGGATATACTGATGCAGACTGGGCCGGTTCAGCAGATGATAGAAAATCAACGCCAGGTGGTGCATTCTATCTTGGTGGATTGTGTATTTCTTGGCTAAGCAAGAAGAAATATTGCATTTCATTTAGCACTGTAGAAGCTGAGTATATTGCGGCCACTCAAGCATGCACACAGTTATTGTGGATGAAGCAGCAGCTTGAAGATATGGGAGTTGAAGTGAAGTCTCCAATCAGAATCCAATGTGATAACTCAAGTGCTATAAATCTTAGCAAAAATCCCGTCCATCACTCAAGGTCAAAGCACATTGAGATAAAGTATCATTTTATCAAGGAGAAGGTTGAGCAGGGAATCGTGAAGTTGGAGTATGTGCCTACAGAGCTACAGGTTGCAGACATTCTGACAAAGGCCTTACCCAAGGAAGCTTTTGAGAGGCATCGACTGGCTCTGGGAGTTCAGTCGATTCCCCACACTTGAAATAGTGTGTATGTGGAACACCCCCCTCTCCCCGAGGTATGATGTGTTTTTCCCTAATGTGATGATATGTGTTCTCTACTCTGTTACAGACTGCAAAGGAGTGACCTTTGGGTTCGTTGACAAAGGGGGAGAAAATAGTGATTGTTCAAGGGGGAGACATTGTGGCAATTTGATACATCATGGTTGATACGGGGAGAAGATGAAAATTGGAGCAGCCAGATAGGGGGAGTTGAATCTATTTGAATGTTTTTATCCAGATCTTAGCTTGGACAACATAGGAAATAGGGCTAAAGAGGTGATGATGCTGTGAGTAGAAAGTGGGAGTGTATAAAATCTGATGATGCTAGAAGTGATCGATCAAAGAATATATATCACGACAGCTGCGGATTGTGATAAAAGCAGAAGAGTAGTGTTGGAATGTGGTAAAAATATTTCCAACCAAAATTGGTCTTCCAATAAGTCCTTCAACAATTGGTATCAGTTTAGTACAAATTGGTATCAGTTTGGTGTCAATAGTGGATGTCATAGATGAAGTGATTCATTGATGAACTTTTCATTTACTCTTGTTTCTCACGCCGAGCATTGCTCATGTGGGCTTAGAGTATGTGTTGAGTAAATCCTTGATCGCTATCAGAATCGCAAAAGGAGAATGGTGGCTGAAGAATTAACAATGTATCTTTCCATAAAAGAGTTTTCAACAAACCCAAAGGGGGAGATTGTTGAGCACAAATCCCTCAAGGCATCATTGAAGCATTTTTGAGGTGATTGTGTTTGTTGACAAAGTGGACATCTGAGTGGTGATTGTTTACAAAGCAAAATAATGACATACAAATTTTTTGCCAAAGAGGATTTCATGGTGGAATGTCGAGTTCAAGAGCTGAGGTCAACGATCCATGTTTGATTCAAGAACGTCGACAAAAGGAATGGATGATCTGGAGGTGGTACAAAAGAACAGATACAAGGTGGCGCCGTTTTCCAGTATTTGCCAAATTTTTGGGCCTGAAAATCGACAAATGAAGAAAAGTGTTTTTGGCAAAGGGACTTGCGCGCCGAGGACTTGGAGTATAGGAAACTTGCGCGCAATATGTTTTTCAAGATCAGAAGATCAAAATATGGCAAAGTAAACAGGTTCGCACAAGTTTGGGAGTTGGTCGCGCAAGTGTCCAGGAGGATAGAAGACTTGCGCGCTGAGACTGGGTCGCGCAGGTGACTTGCGCGCCGTCGCGCAGGGTGGTCAATTTTCCTATAAATACTGGACCACCCCTCTTCATTATCAACTGGAGTTCAACACTTTGAGAAATCAGAGCTCCTGTCACGCAGGTGTGGTGGTCGCGCAAGTGGTGTGTGGTCGCGCAGGTGGGACTTGCGCGCCAGGGTGATAATTGCGCGCCAGTGTGGAGTTGCACGCCAATATTAGATTGGGCGTAAAAGGAAGTGAGTCGCACAGGTTTGGAGTTGAGGAAGCTTGAGTCACGCAAGTGTCTGAGGAGGACTTGTGCGCCCGTTGTGACTTGCTCACCAATACTTGCGCGCTGATATAGACTTGCGTGCCAAGTAAGGTTTGGTTCCAGCAGTGATTTTCCGGCTGCGTGGAAGTTGGAAGTTTTCCCGATACCTTCGGTGCAAAGAGATATTCATCTATGTGTGAAAGTTGTACTTCAACAGAGCATCTACATATAGAGGAAGATGCATTCTTTCATGAAAATGTAGAGACCTACAGGTCTATAAACTGTGAGTGGATTCCTTCCAAGAGCAGTGAGAAAAGGAAGAGAAAGAAGGTGATCCTCTCCACCAGTAGTGAGCCATAGAGAGAGAAACAGGGAGTGACCCTTGGGAAAGCAGTGAGCTAACCCTAAACTTGTAAAGGCAGTGAGCCTGGGCTTAGAAGTGATCTAGCCTGAACCTTGTAATCTATAGCTAGTGAAGTTTAGTGGAATTGGTACGACCAGAAACTTGTCGGCGTATGCTCCTTGGACGTAGCCCTTAGTGGTGAACCAAGTAAAATTGGTGTTTCCTGTGCTTGCTTTACTTTCTGTTTACATTGTGCAACAGGAAAGAGAGAGAAGAGTGTTTTTCTTAACAGCAAAACAAGATCAGAACGGGCGTTAATTTTAAATTAGTCAAACCCTGATTCACCCCCCCCCCCCTCTCAGGGTATTCAGCATTGTGGACCTAACAAAAGTAAACTAGAATAACCCCACTATATTGTAAACTTTATTGGTGAAATAGTTAAACTGACCTCCCACACACTAAAACATAAACCTTCTACCAAGCTAACCACTTAGTCTTCACCATCAAGAATATACCACCATCAAAAGGTGAATTAATGTTTAACTCTATTGAAAATCATAAACCTAATTTTCATACAACATAACATGCATGGTTTAAATTAGGGGATTCCTCCACAACTACATCTTCTCTTTGATTTGGTGTAAGCTCATAAGGTTTGATATCAATGAAAATGCGAGGATAGATGGGATGAGAAACTATGTTAGTTCTTCAGTTGGGTAAAAGGTATAAACTAATAGAACTAGTAATAATATTGATGATTGTTGGGTTTTGGAATGGTGGAGGTAAGCCTTGAAGATGATTTCCTTCTTTTGGTGGATATGGATTTCAAATTTGACGGGTGTTTTCAATGTTGAAAATATTTTTAAAAATATAATAATTTATTGTTTTTATTTGTGAAACCATTATTATATTCAATAGTTGTATAATCTATTATGAAAATGGTTTTAAAATAATATAACCTTTATTTTTTATATTTCCATGAAAATATATGTGTGTAAATTTTTATGCATATTATACTATATAATAGGTGAGTTAAGATTCTCAAAGGGGGTTGGATGTTGTTAAAAGTTTGAAACCTTGGGTCAAAATGGAAAGGGATTAGTTTTGAAAATAGTGAGTGGGTTTTCTAAGGTAGTTTGAAAATGAATTCAGTGTTGGATTTTCCAAAAAATGTGTTTTTAATGGGATTTTTTTTAAAGGTGGTTTTAATAAAGGGTAACATGTTTTTTAGAGGTGAAAAACATTTTTAAAAACTAATAAAAAGTTTCCCAATTATTTATTAGGGAAATATTAATTGGTTTTTTATAATGTAAATGTGATTTTATGGGTAAATGATTGGTTTTGAAGTTAATAAATTGGATTTATATAATGTTTCAGAATGATGATGGTATTTTGGATTTCAATGATGATATAAATGAATGATCTTTTAAATTTCACATTGACTTTAAAATAGAGTTTTGTGATTTGAAATTAGTGTGAATAGATTCATCAGTTTTTTTATAATGTAATATGCTCTATCAATGGTTTGCGTGGTGTCTATATTTATAAATGAAAACATATGTAAAGAAAAAGGGTGTTATCTATATTTATATGATCATATTAACTTTTAGAGACCTCCTAGATAAACATAATCTCACCTCATATATAATATAAATTGATAAAAACACCATGGAAAGGGCATGTCACTAACTCCATCCAACCCATAAGATATCCATTATGACCTCACTCCCATAACCTTGGACTCACAAGAAGATAAGTGATACTAAAATTCAGTCCTGAGACCAAAATACATTTCCTTTTCATGGATTAATTGGAGGCTTTATTTGAATATTGAAACCGAAATATTTGACTTAGCATGAGTATGTGTAAGACCATCCATCTGAGCCTTCTTGTGGTTGCACCAATCAAGGAGCCCCTTGTGGGGATCATACTATTATTGTTTCTTTTTTCAACTTTAGATAGAAAACTAAGAAATATTGTTTGGTTATTTGCAAACTCCCCAACCTAGGAACATTTATATTTAAGGATACAACTTCCATCCTCGTCAGCTTCATCTCCCGAATGGTTATTATTGAATTTTGTTTCCTGATACTCATACCTCGTCTATTTTGGACATGTACCTATATTTCTTGTACTACCTTGAGTAGTAGTTATCCCATACTAGGTATTGGTGATCATTGTGGATGAATTCAGAGGATAACACCTACCACCAATGGAGTAATTATTTTCTTAAATTCAATTACCCATTTCCTTCAAAGTATGATGAAATTATTTGAAACATTCAAATGTTGGGTTACCCTTATTTGAAAGGACCCTTTTTTTATTTATTTATTTTGTTAAATATTAATATTACTGAATCTAATAGGATAGATATGAATTGAAAATGGATGGATGAAAATCATATGACAAAAGATCATGAATATGGGGTGAAATAATTCATCAAATTTGAAAAATATCATGCATATAACCCTTTTTAAAATCATTTATACATGTTTAGTCTATTTTTATTCAAGACTAATTAGTCCAAAGGAGTTGGAAGAACACTTGATCTATCATAGAATAGATCGAAGTTATAAATGTTGGACTAAACATGGAGAAAAATTGAATGTATCTAGTGAATAGGATAACACTATGTTTTATGGATCATTTGATATGATTACAAGTGTGGAAAATAAAGAATATTGTATCGAGAATGTGATTATAGGTGTGAATTATGATGAATATCATATTGAGGAAATGATAATAATAGTTGAAGATGAACATTGTGATTGTCCAAAATTTTTTGATAAGTTAAAGAGTTGTGAAAATATTTCATTATATGCTGGTTATACTAAATATACAACATTTTCAGTCATACTAAAACTATATTATTTAAATTTTGTAAATAGTTAGAGTGGCGCTAGATTTACTGAACTACTTTCTCTCTTGAATGATATGCTCCTAGAAGATAATTAGATTTCTAGCCAAACATATGATGCTAAATGAATGCAATGTTTAATGGGTATGATCTCTAAAAGAATACATTTCTATCCAAATGACTATATACTATTCTTCAATTACCAAAAATAACTTAAAGAATGGAAAAATTATGGTGCTTATCAATATAAGAAATATGAATCGGTTCCTGTGAAATTTGTATAGTAATTTCTAATCATTTCAAGGTTTAGGTGCCTATATGGAAGTGAGGAAACTTCAAGGAAATTTTCATGGAATGAAGATACAATAAATAAATATAGGAAACTTCGTCACCTATAATAATCTCTTCAATGTAATAGAATTGATCATGAGTATCTGGAATTTAGAAATGAGATGAGAAACCTTCGTCTTGCGCTATCTATAGATGGAGTGAATCCTTTTGGTTTTCAAAGAACCACTCATAATACATAGCCAGTTATGTTGGTAAATTATATCTTTCCACCATGGTTATGCATGAAATGAAACTAAATTATGTTATTTATTATTATATTAGGACCAAAATAAATGGGTAATGATATTGATGTTTATTTGGATCTATTGATCGAAGATTTTAAATTATTGTGGGATTCAGGTGCTAAGTTGTATGATTCTTACAGGAATGAAAATTTGACATTGAGATCCATGTTTTATGGGATGATAAATTAATTTTATATTTATAATTTTTTTAGGATATATCATTAAAGTAACTCAAGGGTGTCTCATTTGTGAACAAGGTACATAGTAAATTAGGTTTAAACATTTATTGAAGACTGTATTTCTAGGACATCACATATTTCTACCCCAGCGACATAAGTACCAATCTTGGAAAACATCATTTTATGAGAGTTAAAAAGAATCTAAAAAACTTCTCTACTAACAAGCGATCAATTATTTGAGAAAGTAAAAGATATGGACACTTCTTTTGGTAAACCTTTTTCAAAAAACCTTATGAAAATCGGTTGGAAAAAGACATTAGTTTTTTTAATTACCATATTGAATTTTTTTGTACATTAGACATTTTCTTGATGTTATGGATGTTGAAAAAAATGTATGTGATAGTGTCATTGACATGTTACTAAATACACCCTAAAAAACAAAGGATATAATTAAGGGTCGGTTAGACATGATTGAAATGGGAATATAGGAAGAGTCGGTGCCAATGAAGGGTGAAAAACATACTTTTATTCCTCCATCCACTTACAATCGTTCGGGGAAGGAGATATATTAGTTTTAAAACTTCTTGAATGATGTAAAGTTTCAAGAAGGGTATTCATAGAATATCAATAATATCGTTTCAATGACTGATTTAAATTTAAAGGGTCTGAAATCACATGACTATCATGTTTTGATGCAAGATCTGATGCATGTATATTTACACTGAATTTTTTCTAATAATGTTCATCATACATTAACCAAGATTTTTTTCTTTATCAAATATATATATAAAAGTTATGGAACCAATGAAATTTCCAACTATGTAAAAGGAAATTATCATAATATTATGTGAATTAGAAATGTTCTTCCTACCGACATTCTTTGATATGATGTTTCACTCGATGACTCACTTGGTAATAGATATTCATCTATGTTTTCCTATAAATTATAGATTGATGTATCCCACTGAATGAAATATGAATAATTTGAAAGGTCATATCCAAAATTGAAGTCAGGTAGAGGGTTGTATTACGGAGTGATATATTGTTGAAGAAGTAATTGAATTTTGTACTGACTAATTATCTGGTGTGGAAAGCATTGGTCTACCAAAATATCATCACAATAGATGGATTTTGGGTGAAGTAATTTATATAATATATGTTTTCACAATCACTATTATAAATTGGGAGTAGGACCACCTTTACATTTTACATAACAGTTTAGAGGTTTCCCTATATGTTGAAACCCACAAAGAAATTATTAGGAATTTGAATTCATAAAGGGATGAATGCTGGATATAAAATACATATAATCAACAGTTTATAGTATGGTTTCAAGACCATATTTTTAAGGAGTCAGATGAAAATATGGATTCAATTTCAGAACGACTTCGATAACTATCCAGAGGACCAACTATGCATGTATTATCTTATAATGGTTATACATTCTATTCAAATGAACATGATGAACGCAATACCATGAAAAATAGTGGAGTTACACTTATGTATGAAGTGATGCATGTATTTGGTACCAAGGATAGAAATCCAATTTATGTGAATATTTCATACTTTGGAATTATCAAACAAATATGGGAGTTAGATTATACAACATTCCAAGTGTTGATTTTTCAATGCAATTAGGTTGATAAAAAGAGTTTTGTTAAAATAGATAAATTGGGATTCGTAAAAGTATATTTCAATAAGGAATGGTATAAAGAAAAACCATTTATAAAGGAATCAAAAATAGTATAAGTATTTTATTTTCCAGATCCTACAAACCAAAAGTGGTCAATTACTCTGTTATCGACCAAAACCAGCGAAGGGTTAGATGAAAATTTAATTGAAGATGACCCTTTAATTGGGAATTCGCAATCATTTCGTAGTGTCTCAATGTATATGGGGTCATGTATGTTAGAGGAGACCATAATGAATAGATTTGGATACTCGATAAAGGGGTCAAATCCCTTCAAATATAAAAAATTAGTTTAATAATCATGTTATATTTTTTTTAATATACATTGCATTACCTCATGTTATTATTTGTTCACTACTGCATTTCTATAATCAAAATTAGATATTGAACCACTTCTGTAAATAATGACTTCTACATGTGCATATTCTCCCAATACTAAGAAACAATAGGTTTCTCAAACTTTTGGTGCTCCCAATGTAAAAGAAAAATAACCTTATGCACATGTTAATGCCACCAATCCAAAGGAACAACATATTGATGATGTTGAACCTGAGGAAATGGTAGATGGTGAAAAAACTATGTCCCTAAAAAAATAAGAGCATCGTAGCATGATGGTGTTAGAAAAAATTATTAAGGTGAGAAATAAAGACATCAAATTTGAGGTCGAATGGAATTCACATGGGTGTCGTGTTAACCCTAACAAAGCCATGTTCATTAGTTTCATTGGGATCACCACTCGATAGTGCATGCTGACTGATTTTAATTCATGGAAACATGTTGTGACCACACTTAAGTCATTTATTTGGGAAGATATTAGGGTAACATTAAGATATCCATTCTTTATTTTACTAAAAAAAATAAAACATTAACTTAATCTTCATTATCCCTTGAAGAGTGCATTTATAGTAGATGTCTCTTGAAATAAATTCATATTAATGCTTGTTAGAAAGGCTTGTAGAGGCTTTCACACAATTCTAACAAAGTTTTATCTCAAATATGCTGAAGGGAAAATAAACCCACACCCATCGCACATGTATACACACCTGATAATCCAAGAATCATGTTATGGGTTTACTAGTCATCGTGAGGAGAAATATTTTCAGGTACATTGTGGATGGTAATAAATTGTGTTAAAATACATGTATTAATCACTTTGATTAAGAATTGTAAATTTAGGAAACAATGATTGAGTGATGAAAATAATAAATGGGAAGCAAAACCAATGTAACCCTACCCTAAATCAAGGATGGGGTAAAATTCACTTGAAAAAAAATTAGAATGTATTTTTAATCTACCATAATACCTTTATGTAACATGAAATAATAATATAATTATGTTCCTATATTTATATGCAGATTAATGAATTCAAATAAAAATCTACTTTCATCCCATGTCATGTGCTATGTAAGGAGGCATGTTTAAATAAATATGGGATAATAATATATGGAAATACACAAAAAGTGTGAGAAACATGTGTAATTATAACATAATAAAAATTTATTTTGATTGAAATTGATATTACATAATAATGATTACTTATTTTCCTATAATTTTTATCAAAATTAGACATAGGAATCTTCATCAGCTTCACTAGATGAACAACTACTATTAGTGGAATTGAAGCGTCCAGAATGGTATGGTTGTGTCAGAGGTGCGGGTTTTGGGGTGACACCCTAAACATATTTTGAGAAAAAAAACAAGGGGATAAAGATAAAAAAAATGGAAGAGATGCATGCATGATTAGCTACCTTTGAATAAAAATTTCATTGGTAGTCTGAGTTTCTAGAAAATATTATGGGGGGAATTAAAGAGAATAAACAACTCAAGAATAACCATTGTGTGACCCCCCCCCCCCCCCATATTAGCTTTGAGGTGATCCATTCACCTCAGAGAACTATCTTAGATGAGGTAATCAATATTCTCATAATTATTTCTGTGAAATGTGAATCAGGAAGATACTAATAACTTTCTTGTACTGATATTCTACAGGGTGAAAATGACTAAGATTTATATTTATCAACACCCACCCATCTCCTTTTTAAGAGTACTACTATGTACAATATCCAAGAAGACACTCTACACAACAGAAAACTTCCAACAGGTCATGTGATTGTGGGTATTAGCATAGCTCATGGGCTGAGCACCAAGATACATGTTTCAATTGATGACGTAGATATTCATACAGTTGATCAAGGTATTGGAATATTCATAGCATAGTCTTTATATCTTGTAAAAACATGTTGACAATTAGGTATTCATTTCCAATTTATTTTTCATTCTAAACCTTTAACAATTAATGAAAAAAGGTCTAAATTGGTGAATGTTATTATATATGGACAAAGGGAAGGGGTGAAATAAAAGGTCAAATAAAAATTATCTAAATTATAAACTAACCAATCAAAAAGATATTCACAAATCACCTTTACCCCGCCCATTGAATATCCACATTTACTAACATTTAAGGTTCATGCGGATATAAGGTTACAAAGTGGTAGTAATCACATAGTTAATTTTGAAGAACAGATGTATGGAGAGGATATTACAGACTTTATTTCTCTTGAGAATGTAAATGAAATCATCAAGTATGAATGGATATTTGTCTCACTTGTAAATGTATAAATGAGGTGTGTTTTCATGATGTGTTTTTTCCATAGCTGATCTACTATGTTAATTATGACTAATTACAATTCATATTTTTTATAGGAATCTATATCAATACTATTTGAAGAGAACATCTATAAACATAAATATGGATTCATTAGTCCTCACATCACTTCTACAAACCAAACCAAAATGGAATTAGCTAAAATTGATGCAATAGTGGCAAAAATAGCCACGATGCTTTAAAGAAAACTTATGGATGACAGACTCTTCTTATTACCAACAATGTAGGGGTAAAACTCTATAATTTAATCACATAAAATATATTTTAAATCCTTTCATTAATTAGTATTTTTTTAGGAAACATTGGGTACTAATTGTAATCAATTTGGATACTCCAAAGATTTATTTCCTTTATTCACTATATGGACACCCAATAAAATGACCACACGTGATGACATTTGTCAATTTGTAATACACTACATACAACATTTTATAACTCAACTTCAAGCTATATATTTTATATTATGTTTTAGTGAGAATTATTTTATGATAGTTTGGTGTTTAAATATCATGAAAATCATGGCATAAAGATCTTCCATGTGTATAAAGAGCCTATCGACTTCTACAAGTGGATAAGTATTAGGTTATTTATAATAAGATTTCACTATCAAAACACATATCAAAACAAATTACTTATTTTTCTTAATGTTTATGTATTATTTTAAATAGACCAATGGAAAAGATTTTGGTTATTGTGTTTGAAAATCTATGAGATATATCATATACCATAAATAAACTAGCATCCCCAAAGAGGTATTTTTGAAGATAATTATTATTTCATTTAAAATATTTATTAATACTTTATGTTTTTTCTAGTACTACCATGATTTTAAAAAGTAATCCTATTAAAAAGATGAAATATATTTGTTTATAAATGTCTGGTAATCATACTTAAGGTCGTAATGTACACATATATCATGAATATATTACTTATTACTACTTATTTAGTTGATTTTCTTATCATTTGTCTACTTTTTTTAGTTAATTCCCTCATCATTTTTATCTGATACTTATTTTCTTAATCTTCATAGATATCATGAAGAAATTTATTCATCAATAAGGATGATTCACTTGTATACTATGATCACCCAGTGTAGGATAAAAAGATAGGGTGGAATCAACCACACCTCAATTTGATACAAAGTGTACCCAGTATGACTCAAATTGTGTGGTTTCAGTTTAAAATTGACATTTTATTAATTTATTGTTTCATATTTATGTTTAATTTATTTATTTATAGTATTAATAACATAAAAAAATTGTTTTCTTATACAGGTGGATTCTTTTTGGGAAGTCATAATTTGTTTTCAACTGTCTGCAGCAAGCCAGAAAAGAGAGAACATGTTGCTTTTAGATGAGGTGTTTCATCCAGCATGGGGTTTCCTATTCCATCCAAATGGAACATTCCTCTATTTTATGGGTTGGTGAAGATAGTTGAAAGTAAAAAATAATATCATAAACTCAATAAATCATACCTCAATATGATACACAGTGTGCTCGGTATGAATCAAACTGTATGTTTTTAGTTTATAATTTACATTTTAGTTCAAAAAACACATCACATACTCAAAAACTGAGAAAACACATTAATATTGTTTTTATACTTTATAAAAATGATCCATAAGTCATTTTCAATAATTAGGAATAAACCCCACCTCAATCGGACATACGGTGTGACTGGTATGACTCTAAGTGTATCTTTTTATTTAAAATTGACATTAATTGTAGTAAAAAACACAAGTGACATACTCAAAACCAATAAAACATATTTTTATTGTTTTTATACTATATTAAAACAATCCATAAGTCATTTTTGATGTGTAGGAATCACCCACACCTCAATCTGACGCATGTTGTGACCGGTATGACTCCAACTGTGTCTTTTTATTTAAAATTGACATTAACTTTAGTAAAAAAGACAATTTATATACTCAAAACCAATAAAACACAATCGGATTATTTTGATACTTTATTAAAACAATACATAAGTTATTTTTTATGTGTAGGAGTCATTTTCACCTTAATCTGACACACGGCATGACTGGTATGACTTTAAGTGTGTCTTTTTATTTAAAAATTGAAATTAATTTTAGTAAAATGGACAAGTGACATACTCAAGACCAAGAAAACGCATTCGAATTATTTTGATACTTTAGAAAAACAATCCATAATTCATTTTTGATGTGTAGAGATCATCCAAAACTCAATCTGATTCACGGTGTGACTGATATGACTCCAAGTGTGTCTTTTTATTTAAAATTGACATTAATTTTAGTGAAAATAACAAGTTATATACCTAAAACTGAGAAAAACATTTGGATTGTTTTGATAGTTTAGTGAAATTATTCATAAGTCATATGGGACATGTAGGAATCAAACTCACTTCAATATGATGCATGGTGTGATCGGTATAACTCAAAGTGACCATTATCAGTTTAAAATTGATATTTTAGTTCAAAAAGTGTGTCACTCACTAAAAACCAAGAAAGCACGCTCTATTTGTCATGATAATTTAATAAAATGATTCATAAACCATTTTTGATGTGTAGGAAGTAGTCTCACATCAAAATGACACGTGATGTGACTAGTATGACTCAAAGCGTGTGTTTCCAGTTTGAAATGACATTTTAGTAAAAAACACAAGTGACATACTCAAAACCAATAAAACTCATTGGGATTGTTTTTTTACTTTAGTAAAATGATCCATAAGTAATTTTTGATGTGTAAGGATCATCTGAACCTTAATCTGATGTACGGTGTGACTGATATGACTCCAAGCATGTCTTGTTATTTAAAATTGACATTAATTTTAGTAAAAAGAACAAGTGACATACTCAAAACCAAGAAAATGAAATTGGATTATTTTTATACTTTATTAAAATGACCCATAAGTCATTTTTTATATGTAGGTCTCAACCAAACCTCAATCTGACGCACGGTGTGACCGGTATGACTCAAAGTGTGTTATCAATTTAAAATTGACATTTTAGTTCAAAAAGTGTATCACTCACTGAAAACTAGGAAAATGTACTCTGATTGTCTTGATAATTTATTAAAATGATTCATAAGTCATTTTTGATGTTTAGGAATTGGTCTCACATCAAACTGATACACGATGTGACCGATATGACTCAAAGTGTGTGTTTCCAGTTTGAAATGACATTTTAGTAAAAAACACAAATGACATACTCAAAACTGATAAAATTAATTCATATTGTTTTTATACTTTAGTAAAATGATATATAATTCATTTATGACATGTAGGAATTAGTTTTACCTCAATCTGATGCACGGTGTGACTGATATGACTCCAAGTGTGTCTTTTTATTTAAAATTGTCATTAATTTTAGTAAAAAGAATAAGTGACATACTCAAAACTAAGAAAAAGCATTTAGATTGTTTTGATACATTAATAAAATGATACATAAGTCATTTTTTACATGTAGGAATCAACCGCGCCTCAATCCGACAGACGGTGTGACCGATATGACTTCAAGTGTATCTTTTTATTTAATTTTGACATTAATTTTAGTACAAAGAACTAGTGACATGCTCAAAACTGAGAAAACTCATTAGTATTATTTTTATACTTTAGTAAAATGATCCATAAGTCATTTTTGACATGTAGGAATCAATCACACCTCAATCTAACACACGGTGTGACTGGTATGACTCCAAATGTGTCTTTTTATTTAAAATTGACATTAATTTTAGTAGAAAGTACAAGTGACATACTCAAGACTGATAAAATGAATTCGTATTATTTTGATACTTTATAAAAATTATCCATAAGTCATTTTCAATGTGTATGAATCAGTTTCACCTCAATCTGATACACTGTGTGTTTGGTGTGACTCAAAGTGTTCATTATCGGTTTAAAATTGGCATTTTAGTTCAAAACATGTGTCACTCACTGGAAACCAAGGAAAAAACTATGATTGTCTTGATAATTTAGTACAACGATTCATAAGTCATTTTTGACGTGTAAGAATTAGTCTCATGTCAAGCCGGCATGTGATGTGACTGGTATAACCTAAAGTATGTGTTTTCAGTTTAAAATGACATTTTAGTAAAAAGAATAAGTGACATACTCAAAACTGAACAAACACATTTGGATTGTTTTTATACTTTATTAAAATGATCCATAAGTCATTTTTGACATTTAAGAATCACCCACACCTCAATACAATGCACGGTGTGACCAATATGACTCTAAGTGTGTCCTTTTATTTAAAATTGACATTTTAGTAAAAAACACAAATGACATACTCAAAACTGATAAAACACATTAATATTGTTTTGATACGTTAATACAATGATCCATAATTCATTTGTGAAGTTTAAGAATTAGTTTTACCTCAATATGATACGTGGTGTGTGCGCTATAACTCAAAGTGTCTATTATCATTCTAAAATTGACAGTTTAATTCAAAATGTTCCAATCACTAAAAACTAATCAAATGTGATCGAATTGTCTTGATACTTTAGGAAAATGATTTATAAGTCATTTATGATGTGCACGGACTAGTCTCATATCAAACCGACACATGATTTGACTAGTATGACTCAAAGTGCATGTTTTCAGTTTAAAATAACATTTTAGTAAAAAAAGACAAGTGACATATTCAAAACTAAGAAAATATATTCGAATTGTTTTGATACTTTAGGATAATGATTTGTGAGTCATTTTTGATGTGTATACATCTATCTCACCTCAATCTGACACATGGTGTGACCGGTATGACTCTAAGTGTGTCCTTTTATTTAAAATTGAAATTTTATTAATGTATTATTTCATATTTATGTTTAATTTATTTATTTATAGTATTACTAACATAAGATTTGTTTTCTTATATAGGTGGATGCTTTTTCTCAGGTTGGAGTGGTTTGTTTGGAAACTGATAACATGGTCGGGCTTTTTTGAGAGGGGGTCACGGGTGCCAAAGATGAAACATTAATGTTTTTTAATGTTTGTGGATAGTAATTGCAAATGTAATTATACAAAACATTGTTTGAAATGTATATAGTAGTGTTTTTTTGTATTTGTGATATAAAATTCATTTCAATTAAATTATGTATTTGCATACAGGTATATTTTCATGTAGGTGTATACAGGTTGCTGTAGTGTGTTATTATTCAAACATCACACTGCGGTAGGTGGACCTTTATCGGTGTTATTTCTAGCACTAATAAAGGTCCCCCCTTTATCACTTCTTATGAAAGCGCTGATAAGGGGGGCCCTTTAATAGTGTTGAGGAAAAAAACGCTTTTTTAGCACTGTTAAAGATCTTTTTGCACACTATTAAAGGCCCAAATCATGGTAGTGTTAATATATTTATATATAAACACATACATACATCTATACATACAAATTAATTTAGCCATATACAAATAGAGTTCAATACATATCTGTAAGTATAAGAATATATGTACATACATATAAAAATATATATTAATATGAGTGCATAAATATATATTATTCCATTTATAAGAAAATATAAATAATTTAATTATTTAAAGATATAAGTACATACATTCATACTTACATATGTATATATACAAGCATATACAACTATACATATTTTTAAGTATATTTTAATACAAGTACATACATACATCTAAATATTATTATATATACATACATAAATATAAATATAATCATATTTATATATAAATAGAAGTTTATACATACATGACTACGTTTATATATATTAATGTATATGGGAGATTTTCAGGACAAATCCCTGCCAAGAGTTTTCACTACTACAGAAACCCCTTTTAACAATGCTAGAAAAATCAATCAACAATGCTAAAAAATACGGTTGATATAAGTTCAGTTAAAAGGGGTACCTTTTATCAGTGCTAAAAAAATGATGATAAAAGTCAAATATATATATTTATTTATTTATTTAAATTCTGCAAATTAAATAAAAAACAGAGGTGGATACCCCCTTTTATCAGCACTCGAAGCCCCCTTTAACAGCACTAGGCGTGCACACCCCCCACCCCAACCCTTTAACAGCTCTAGGCTCACATGACCCTTTTAACAATTCTAGGCAACCCTTTCACCCACCTACACATGCATGCCTCCCCTTGGATTCAAACCCAAGACCAATCCCTTGTGCGCCTGAACCCTTACCACTCCTCCAGATTGCTTTGTTATCCATTTTATGATATATCTATTTATATATATATATATATATATATCTAGTTATATTTTTTATCCATATATTTATTCATATATTAATATATATTTATATGATTATTTTTAAATATATTTATAAAATATGTTTTGTGTATGCGTGTGTTTATAAATAAATACATACACATATATATACAACATATATACATATAAATATATTATATATGTGTGTATCTATAAATATAATTATACATTTTTTTATTTATTTACATATATTATATATTAATATTTATATACATTTATTAGAATATATAGATAATATATATTAGTTTGTTAATACAAACACACAAATATATATATATAGACATACACACATTATATAGGTATATAAATATTCATATATTCTTATTTTAAATAAAATAGATATTATTTTTTATTTAAATATGTTTTATATATTTATAAAGATATTTTATATGTAAATATGTTTACATATTTAATTATAAAATTAAATTTTTATGTGTAAATATATACAAATATGCATATACTTAATTATAAATTAAATTAAATTATGAAAAATGACAAAATTTGAACGTCATAATATCCTTATGAGTGTAATCCTTGAAAATAAATTGATTCTTGACTGAAAAAAGATAAGATGACCCCCTTAAACGAGACTGAAATTCCATAGAATGTCAAAAAATTGGGATACCCCAACTAAAAACTTAGTTTTGGAGGCATTCTAAACCTTTTTGGCCTCAAAAATGTAACAAGGGTTTCCTCCCTATCACTAGTGACAGATCTCATTACATGCTTCAATTTGATATGTGATAGAGCTCAAAGGGACACCCAGATCAAAAGTTATGATCGTTTGAAGTTTGAGTCATGTTTTCAACTTATTTTAGAGCATTTATTAATTTTTTGATTTTTTATATCTTCAAATTGTTATTAAATGACTATTAATTGATAATGATTAGCAAATTATTAATTAATATTGTTATTTTAAAATATTTTATAATGCATTTTTACTAAATATCTTATATATTAAGTGTAAATGTGTATTTATCCTTATATAAATCATATTTAATAAAATATTATATATATATATATATCAATATGAATATATTTTGATGTCAATATATTATTTTTAATGATTTATAATTTTTTATGAAATTTACTTTTTATCAGCGCTAGTAAATAAATGATGATAAAGACCCCTATCAACGCTACTAAAAAGCTCTGATAAAGGGGGTACATTTAATAGTGCTAAAAAACACCAATAAAGGGGGTACGTTTATTAGTGCTAAAAAAGTGGTGATAAATAGGGGCTTTTAACCACACTTTTTTAGCATTGTTAAAATCACCTTTTATCAACGCTTTTTTTAACATTGATAAAGGTACCCCCTTTATCAGTACTTTTTTTAGCATTGTTAAAGGGTATCCCTGCAAAAAGATGTTTTTGTGGTAGTGTTTGCATGACAAGTCCCAGCTATGAGATTTATCAATGTTCTATGTATGTTTGTATATACTTATAATTGTATATATTTATTTTTGTACATTCTTATATTTATATATTAGATTTATAAATAATTACATTAATATAGATGCATGCATGCATGCATGCATGTAGGTACTTATATTTATATGTATGTATATTCTTGTGTATGTGTTGGTATACACTTATATATATTTATACATGCATGTATATATTATTATGAATATACTTATATGTATTTTTAAATAATTACATTAATATATATGCATGCATGCATGTATATACTCATGTTTATTTGTATGCATAATTCTATGTATATGTATGTATTCATTATATATATTAATGATTATATATTAACAATTGTATATATTGTATGTAATAAAATCCACACATTAATGTTGTAATATCTTGCCCCTCCTCACTGGCTTGAAAAGGTGGTAGGATATTACTTGGCCTTAAACGACATCCCCAAGGTGCCAAAGGCTGGAAATAAATATCAAGAGCTTCATTAACAGATGGGGGATGATTTTCCCTTTGAAAAGAAAACAACCAACCAAACATGCCATAACAAAATAAACCACTACATGACGGATGATATCAATGAAATAAAACTCAAGAAACCATTGATATTAAAATCAAAATAAAACCAAGCACTATAGTGGAAGACTACAATATCAAAGTACACAACAGAAGACAAAACTTAAGGACTCCAACGACAACTCCAAGATCCAAAAATTCTACACACTCCAATATCCAAAAAATATCCCAAGTATCACGAGGTACTATTAAAGATGTGTGATACTTTACCTTTGCTCATGTATCAATAAACAACATCTGCAACAACACCAAAGTTCCAAAGCAGGGGTGAGTAATGAAACTCAATAGATTTTCCACAATGACTTCTCTACTCATGTCACTATGACAGAACATGTTAGCACATTTATATAAAATGGTTTATATAAAACAATTTCTAAAATATTTTATATCCAAATATAAACAAGTGTCAAAATAAAAAAAAAGTTTTCTCAAAATAATATCAAGTTCCAAGGAAAGAAACCAAACAATGTTCTAAAACCATTTCATGAATTCCTTTTGGCATAACTCATTCCAATTCACAAACCCACACATTCACCCATGCATGCTTCATTGTGATAGTTCCATAGTCATGAGCAGTTTCTCATCGATCTACCAAGTATTCACAAGGTAATTAAATTCCATGTGCCATTACACCTTTGGCACCGAGCACAAGGTCATATTTCAACCAAGCCTCGTAATGCAATATGAACACATGCCACCAAGTATTCCCAAAAACCATGCCAATACAATCATGTTAAAACCATTTCTATTCAAAATAAATTTCAATAAAACAACCTTTTTATTGAAAATATTTTTCTATAAATCAAACCAAAAAACTATTTTAAAAATAACATTTTAAAATCATTTATCAAATAACTTTGCACAATAATTTCATAATTTCACAAACCATCGCTAAATAAGGTTTATACTATGCTTTGTACATCAATTTCATGATCAATTTTAGGTAAAAAATAATTTGAAATCAATCCTTCATGTTCTAAAAAGAGAATTCAAGAGTGAATCTGCATACCTTGGGTTTTATGATGAAAATGAAGAACGAAACCCAAACGTCAATGAAACCAGGTTGAAACTACAAAAACCCACCTTATATATATTCCCCTATCATCAATAAGGCCAAATATAATAATATTTGGAAACAACTACCTTAGATCTATCCCCATTACACATAGATCTAAGAAATTGAGAGAGAGGGAGAAGTAGATCTAAGGAAAACCATAAAAAACAACCAAGAACAATGACTTACCATGAGAATCCAACTTAAAAACACCAATAAAAGCCTTCATATCACTTTTGGATTGATAAGAGAATATTCCTTGGCCTTTTGGAAGAGATAATCTTGAGTTAGGGTATCATAGAAGGAAAACTAAGGGCCTTAGAGGTCAAAACATGTGAGATCCGCAATTTTAGGATCTCGCTTTCAACTAGTGTATGGTTAGCTGCACGGTTAGGAAAATTGTGCACTAATTATGTATCGGCCACTTCCTCAAGGATGAACCTCACACGGTTAGATCACATGGTTATAAAACCGTGCGCCAACCATTCCAAAGCCCATTGTCCAACATATCATGGTTTCTCTTATGCTTCCGTATAGTTTTGAAAAACTGTGTGTCGCCCGTGCACCTTCCCTTTAGCCCATGTCTCATTGTGCATGGTTTCCTGTAGGTGTTTCAAGATTTTAACAAACTATGCACCAACTTTCCACCTTTGGAAAATCATCCAAAACATTCTAAACTTCTTCCAAACTCTCCCAAACTTCACTCAATCACTTTATATACTTAAGAATCATAAATAAATGGTTAATTAATTAAAATTGGGGGTGCTACGTTATCCCCACCATTGGTCTTTCCATCCTTGGAAAGTAAAAAACCATCATTGTTTCAAAAGAGTTCTGGTCATTTCTCCTTAATTCCCTTCTCTCATTCCCAAGTCTCTTCGTAAATCTAACCATGTTTCCACAAAACCCGCACTAGACTGATGATTTTCCATGAAAGACATTTTCTTACCCATCCACAATCTACACTGGCATGTGAAACAATGAAGCATCTGGATCTAGGTCAATGTGATCCCATAGAATCACATGGTCAAGATCAAGATGATACTTTTTCAACTGATATACATGAAACACATTATATAAAACACTAAACTGTGGTGGAAATGCCAGTAGATATGCTACTTCTCCAACCTATTAAAGTATCTCAAAAGGGCCTATGTATGGGGGAGAAAACTTTCCCTACTTCTCAAAATGTTGATGTCCAAGCCTTGGAGAGATCCTCAAAAACACATGATCACTCACTGTGAATGAAAACGGCCATCGATGATGATCTTCATATGATTTCTGACAACTCTGAGCCATCACCATCCATTTTCTGATCAACTGAATCTTCTATGTTGTTTCTTGGACAAGGCTCGTCCCAACTAGTAAAGTCTCACCTATTTCCACCCAACAAAGTGTAGAACAACAAGGACACACATATAATTCTTCAAACAGAGTCATATGTATCAAGGCCTGATAACAATTTTTATACGAAAACTCAACCAATGGAATGTGTTATTCCCATGAGCCACCAAAATTCATTACACAAGCCCACAACATGTCTTCCAAAAAAATTATCATTCATTCAGATTGTCCATTTTCCTGAGGATGATCCACTATGCTCATTGTCAATTGAGTCCCAAGTGATTTTTATAAGGATTTCCATAAATGAGATGTAAACCTTAGATCTCTATTTGATACTATAGAAACTGGTATGCCATGCCTCTTTACCACTTCTCACATATAGATTTTTGAAAAATACTCCACTATATGAGATTCATGAATATGGATGAAATAAGACAACTTTGTGAACCAATCCACTATCACCCATATGGAATCATGTTTTCGAACCGTTCTTGGGAGTCCTATTATAAAATCTATAATTATATGGTCCCATTTCCAAACTAGAATAGGTAAAGACTGCAACATATCAAGTGGTTTTTAATGCTCTGTCTTAACCTACTAACATGTTAAGCATCTCAAAGCATACTCATCCACCTTCTTTTTCATACCAACCCACCAGAGTTGTGCTTTGAATGCTTTATAAATATTCTATATTCCAAGATGAACAACTCATATTGAATGGTGGTAAGCATGAAGAAGTTGTTCCTAACAATCCATAGGTATAACCATCTGATTTCTAAACCACAACCCTGAGTTCCCATCCAACATCCATCCCTCAATGGTCTCCCCACTATTGAGTTTTGACCTCATAGTCACACATTCTGCATCATACATTTGTGCCTCTTTAACCATCTCCATCAAATCAGGAACAAATGAAACTGGAAAGAAGGACATAACTTCACCTCGGTCTTCACATTCCAAGTGCATGTCGGCTAGGACCAACATCAACTGCCACTCATCTGAAGCATCTTTTTCCATTTGAGCATATGACTTCCTACTTAATACATCTTCCACCAAATTTCCTTTACCTGGTGTATACATTAAGTAAAAGTAAAACATTTGGAGATACTTCATCTATCTTCTTTGTCTCGGGTTCAAATCCCTTTATGAGAAAATATGTTTCAAGCTCTTATAATTCGTAAACATAATAAATTTCTCACCAAAGAGGTAATGACACCAAGTCTTCAAAGCATGGACTATGAAAGCTAACTCCAAATCGTGTGTTGGGTAGTTCTTCTCATGCACCCCCAACTGCCTTGATCCATAAGCAACAATATGATCTACTTGCATGAGAACACACCTCAACCAAGATCCCAAAGCATCATAATAAACCAAGTACCATTGTCTTGATTCTAGTAAAATCAAGATTGGTGTTGATGTAAGGCGAACTTTTAGCTCTTGAAAAGATTTCTAACATTCCTCATTCCATTGGAATGGAACATTCTTCTTTTTCAAAGTTGTCATAGGCGAATATAGTTGTGAAAAAATGTGAACAAATCATTGGTAATAATTAACTAGACCAATGAAACATCGTATCTCGAAGACATTCTTTGACGGTTTCCAAGAGATAATAACTTCTATCTTTTATGGATCCACAGAAACACCTCTTTCATAAATTACATGGCCAAGAAAATGTACCTCTTTTATCCAAAAATCCAACTTTGTTAATTTAGAATATAGATGATGATCCCTCAAGATTCCCAATACCGTCACCAAGTGTTACTCATGCTTATCCCATGTCCTTGAATGCACCAATATGTCATCCAAAAACACCATAACAAAAGAATATGGATATCACTAAAATATTTGATTCATCAATGCCATAAATATTGTTGGTGAATTTTTAATACTGAAAGTCATTACCACATATTCTTAATGGTTATATCTATATCTAAAAGATGCTTTTGGAATATCTTTCTTCCAAACTCGCAATTGGTGATATCCTGATCGCAAGTCAATCTTAGAGAAATATTGAGATCCTCTTAATTGATCAAACAGATCATCAATGTGTGGAATTGGATACCTTTTATTTATCATATCTTGGTTAAGCTTATGATAATCCACACACAACCAAAGAGTTCCATCCACTTTTTTTACAAACAAAACTGGTGCTGCCCAAGGAGACGTGCTCGACTGAATGAACCCTTTTCTTTCCAGCTCTTCCAACTGCACTTTCAATTACCTTAATTATGCTAGTTTTATTTGATAAGAAGGAAGGGAAATTGGACTGGTCCCCAAAATGAGATCAATCATAAGCTCCACTTCTCTTATAGGTGTTAAACCTGAGAAATTTTTGGGAAAAACATCTAGAAACCGATCAACCACTACTGGAAAACTATTCTTATCAATATCTTGCATCGATGCCAAAGTCAACCCTACCAACTATTAAGATATTGTTCCAACTATTGGTGCCAACAAACATTTTTCACCTACATTTACATTCTGGACTCCTCAAAAGAGATGTTTGTCACCATTATCAATTGTAAAACTGAACTTTCTGGTATAATAGTTGGTGTGAGCCTTGTATGTTTTCAACCAATCCATACCCAAGATTATATCAAAAACATCCATACCAGACATAGAGAAATCCCATTTTAGCTCAAATCTATCAATAGTTATAGAATATTCTTTAGAGAAAAAGTCTCGACACTCTCTTTGACCAAGTGGAGTTTAAAGTTTTATCACAAAAGGCATCATCTAAACTTTTAAACTCGATAAATCAATAGCACGAGAAGCAATAAATAAATGAGATGTACTTGTATCAAACAAATATTTCATAAGGGTAGAATTCAAAATAATCATACCTCATACTGTCGATGGTCCAAATTGATCATCCACATTAACTTGCTCAGCTCCATATAATTTCTTGCTCATGACACTTTGTTCCTTGTTGCCTTGTTGAGATTTCCCTACTTGAGGAGTCATGGTATTCCTGGAATCATCATGGCTAGCTCTATTCTGCTGACAAGAGGTATTTTTCTTCCCTCATTCTGTTGAATCATACGATGCTTGTGACACCTAAGAAGTGTTCCAAACACATGACCTCAGAGCACTGCGAAAATATCACTGAATATGCCCCATTTTGTTGCAATTATGGCATGCTCTTGGTGGTTCCACACACTCTCACTTCATGTGGTCGAAGGAACCACATTGGAAACATCCAGCTTTAGTTGTGGGTTTCAGAGAAGATTCATTGATCCAGTCATTTGATTTTGAGTTATACTCCCACCTTCGAAATAAGTGTCCCTCTTCTGCTTGCTCCAAACATTAGAGTTCCCACCATTTCCTATGGGTATCAACATGCTTCCTCCTCCCATAGCTCCTAAGATGTCTCTTTTAGCTACCATCACTCTATTGACTATCTATGTATAATTTTTAATACATATCACAACAATCTTTAAGATAATTTCCTGCCTTATCCCTGATTCAAAGATACATACCTTCAAGGATGCACTAGCAACAACCTCAGGTGAAAAGTGCACTAAATTTATGAATTTATCTGCATACTTCATGATAGAAAGATTATCCGGCTTCAAGATGAATAAGTATGTTGTTCTTTGAATTATGAACATATGAGAATATAATTGTTTATTAAACAAATCTTCAAAAAACCTCCCAACCAATTCGTTGATCAACTTTAGCTTGTAAAGATAAATCCCACCACTAGCGTGCAAGATATTTCAACATATAAGTTGTCATCTTGACTTTCAACCCTATTGGTGTGCCGATAAAATTAAAGATACAATTCATTTTATTTAGCCACACCTCTACCTTTTCTGGTTCAGAATCACCCTAAAAGATGGGTGGATTATGTTTCTAGAATTAGATGGAATGATCCACTTGTATTGGCTCGTCCCACCTGTTCCCACTATCCACAACCTGAAATGCTTGGACAATACTTTGAACTAGTTGTTGGTTCACCTATGGCTCTCGTGCAACCACATTCTCAACAGCTTCCTTCGGTTGGTTTCTAAGATGCCTACCAGGTGCCATTTTCCATACAAACCACAAACATCATAAGTCTCACTCTCTATCAACTGAAGGCTTAGCATTTCAAATTATACCACATCATACTATCACAACAATACTTTCCAAAATCAACCATTTCTGAAAAAAAAATCTCTACTTGGTTTTGAAAATCAAACCATTTTTAAAATATCACAATCATACTCTTTTCAAAATATCACATTTGAAAATAATTTCAACATTTTTCAAAAATCAACATGTTGCGCCATATCGTTACTCAAAATAAAATATACACTCCTTGTGGGAATTCATTTCTATAATGCATGTCATGATCACCTCATTGGTTAAACCCATGACAATGAGATTGCAATTCTTATAAGTGTCTTCAAAACACTTATGTACCCAACTCCCTGGTAACTTGAAGTTCAACTTAAAAAGGTTAGCTACGTCTTTTTATGCTCTACATTTCAAGTCCCGAAAATCCTACTTCTTTCTTCAAACCCAACACAAAGAATGAATTCAACTCCAAGACCGACAACCAATACCAAGTCAAAGACCAACCAAGACTAATACCACTTGTTTCACAATAAATTAGGAAGGAAAAAGTTGATACCACTTGTAACATTCCACCCCTCCTCATTGGATTGAAAAGGCGATAGGATATTACTTGACCTTAAGTGACATCCCCAAGGTGTCAAAGGCTGACAATAAATGTCAAGAGCTTCATTAACAGAAGGGGGATGATTTTCCCTTTGAAAATAAAACAACCAACCAAATATGCCATAACCAAATAAACCACTACATGATGCGTGATATCAACAAAAGACAACTCAAGCAACCATTGATATTAAAATCGAACTAAAACTAAGTACTACAACAAAAGAATACAATATCAAAGTACACAGCGGAAGATAAAACTCAAGGACACCAACGAGAACTCCAAGCTCCAAAAATACTTCATGCTCCAATCTCCACAAAACATCTCAAGTACCATGAAGTACTGCTAAAGTTGTGTGATACTTTACCTTTTCTCATGTCTTGATAAAAAACATCTGCAAAAGCACCAAAGTGTCAAAATAGGGGTGAGTAATGAAACACAGTAGATTTTACCCAATGACTTCCCTACTCACGCAACTAGGATATAACATGTTAGCACATTTATATAAAATAGTTTATCTAAAACAATTTCTAAAATAGTTTATATCCAAATATAAACAAGTTCCATAATAAAACGGTTTTCTCAAAACAATATCAAGTTCCAAGGAAAGAAACCAAACAATGTTCTAAAACCATTTCATGAATTCCTTTTAGCATAACTCATTCCAATCCACAAACTCATGCATTCACCCATGCATGTTTCGTTATGATAGTTTCATACTCATGAGCGGTTTCTCTTGGATCTACCAAGTAGCCACAAGGTAATTAAATCTCATGTGTCATTACATCTTTGGCACTGAGCATAAGGTCATATTTCAACCAAGCCTCGTAATGCAATATGAACACACACCACCAAGTATGCCCAAAAACCATGCCAATACAATCATGCCAAAACCATTTCTATTCCAAAACCATTTCAATAAAACAACATTTTTATTGAATTTTTTCCATAAATTGAAACCAAGCAACTATTTTAAAATCAACATTTTAAAATCATTTATTAAAGAACTTTGCACAATAATTTCACAAACCATCACTAAAGAAGGTTTCTACCATGCTTTACACATTAATTTCGCGATCAATTTCTGGTAAAAAAATTAATTTGAAATCAAGTCTTCATGTTCTAAATAGAGGAGTTGAGAGTGAAGCCGCCTACTTTGAGTTTTATGATGAAAACGAAAAACAACACTCAAATGTCAACGAAACCGGGTTGAAACTCCAAAATCTCACCTTAGATACCTTCCCCTATCATCAACAGGGTCAAATCTAATCATATTTGGAAACAACTACCTTAGATATATCCACAACATGCATAGATCTAAGAAACCAAGAGGGAGGGAGAAGTAGATCTAAGGAAACCCACCAAAACAACCAAGAATGATGACTTACTGCGAGAATTCAACTTCAAAACACCAAGAGAATCCTTCGGATCGCCTTCATATCGATGGGAGAAGCTTCTTTATCCTTTTGAAAGAGAGAATCCTGAGTTAGGGCCGCATAGAAGGAAAAACAAGGACCTTAGAGGTCAAAATGTGTGAGATCCACAATTTTAGGATCTCACTTTTAACCCGTGCACAGTTAGGCAAACCATGCGCAAATCGTGCGTCATCCACTACACGGTTAGGTGCATGCATGTACATATGTATAGTTTCATGTTCATATCTACGTGTATGTATGTACATATAATAATATATAGATGCATGTATGTACATGTATTAAAATATCGTTATAAATACTTATATTTGTATATGCCTATAAAAATTATTAATCACACACATATATAAAAATCAATGAATATACACACACACACATACACATACACATACATATATACAAATTAATACATTTATATATAAACACATACATACATCTATACATACAAAATATTATAGCCATACACATACATAGTTAAATAAATATCTTTACGCATAAGTACATACGTACATACATATATAAATCTATATTAATATAAGTACATAAATATATATTATTGCAATTACACACACATATAATTAATTTAATTATTTACAAATATACGTATATTCATGCATACGTACATATGTATATATATAGGCATATACAACAACAAAAAAATTGTCACTGTATTTTAATACATGTACATACGTACATCTAAATATTATTATATATAAATTCATACATATATATACAGTTATTTTTACATATAAATACAAGTATATACATATATGAATTATTTTATATATATTAATGTAATATGGGGTATTTGTAGGGAAAATCTCCAATGGGGGATTCGAATGAGAAATCTCCAGTGGGGGATTTGTATTACCAAAGTCCTATGTAATATGAAAAAAATAAAATTCAAAATAATGTATCTTATATAGGTCTAGAATTATTCATATCAATGTAACAATCATATTGGTGATCAAAGATTTAAATTTCGATACCATTTGAAAATAATATATTAGATTAAAGATTATTGATGGTAAAAAAATGAATGGAGAATAGATAATATCAAAAGGTTAAGTGGTGCACCTGAGGGTTAGAATTATGACCATTTAAAAAAACAGTGGAATATAGGAGTTTTCGCCATTTGTATCTCCTCCTCCACGTGTCACAATCCCAACATATAAATTATCTCCTCCTCCACTAGACCAAAATTGTCTCCAGTTCCTTCGGTGAACTGGAGCGTCCGGTCCACTGGAACCAAGTAAAAACCCCACTACTGTTCCGATGAACAGTGAAATTCCAATGGTTTTTTTGGTGTTTTGAGTGGACCGGACGATTTTGCGGGATTTACATCGTCGCAGGTCCACATGTGGAGATGATGGTAAGGTACACGGTGGGATGACTGCCCACCTAGAAAAATAAAAATGTGGCATCAGATATGTTTTTTTGGTGTAGCGTTTTTTAAAAAACAAATTAATAAATTTGAAACGATTGGAACATAATACCTTTCTCTCTTATGTAAATGTTTTTAAATAAATTATAACCATAAAAGTTTTAATTAAAGATGTTATTATAAAATATTAATAAAAAATTTAAATATAAATCATTTAATAAAAACTATTATTATAAAATATTAATAATAAAGATAAATAAAAATATGATACGTTTATATTTGGATATTTTTAAATGTTTTAAAATGAATTTATGTGACATCAAATTTTAATCTAATCAATATATTTTAATTAAATATTTTGTATTTAATAACATTGTTTATTAAATAACATTTTAATAACAATTTTTATTAAATATTAGTAACAAATATATTTTTAATGTGTTAATAATAATAAAAAATACATTCAAATATGAATAGAACTTTGCACTAAAAATTTTCAGTGGAAATTTACCTTAAAAGCTAGAGTAAATCCTCAATGTAATTTTTTGATGAAAATTTATATTTTTTATTTATGTATTAATATATTTGCACTGAACATTTTCAGTGTAAGTTTGCACTACAAATTTCTACTGGATGTTTTCCCTTGAAATTTTCATTGGAAGGTTGTACTAGAAATTCGCAATGGAAGTTTGCACTGCAAATTTCCAGTGAAAGTTTGCAGTGGAAAAAACTGTAGTAAATTTGTAATTCAAATTTTCAATACATTATCCGTGTTAATGTATTTGAACTGAAAATGTAAACAAACATTTATTATAGAATTTTTATAATAAAATTTTTATTGTAATAATAATAAAAATCAAATAGAAATTTGCATTGGAAATTTAAGTGGAAATTATAACTAAAACTACCCAGTGAGAATTTCCACTAAAGGTTTATAGTGGAATTTTTCAATATAAATTCCCCAAAAAAAATACATTTTTTATTTATGTAGTAGTAAGATTTGTATTAGAACTATAAGTGGTTAAAATTTCCACCGTAAATTTCCTATGAAAATTTTCACTAGATATACATTGGAAGTTTGCATTGCAAGTTTTTATTGAAAAATCACATTGTTTATTTATATATTAATATATTTGTACTGAAAATTTGCTTTTTTGATAATCAAATTTTCAATGCTTGCTTTATTTGTTGGAAATTTGCACTATAAAGTTTCATTCAAAAAATACTTTGTATATTTATATTAAGAAATATATGGTGTGTGGAAAATATGTTTTGAAAATGTGCTATGGAAATTCATGCGGGGATTTGGGCTACAATTTTCTAGTGGAAATGTGTAGTGAAATTTGTCAATGAAAATTTTCATTGAAAATGTGCGGTAAAAATTTACAGTGTTTTTTATAAATTAATACATTATGTATACATATACTGAAAATTTGCATTATAAATTCCCACTGAAAAAAAATAAAGTATATGTTTATATTAGGATACATAAGATGTGTAGGAAATAAGCATTGGAATTTTTTTTGTGAAAGTTTTCAATGGATATTTTCAATGGAAATTTCTATTGGGATTTTGCATTGTTTATTTGTATATTAACACACTCTCATTATAATATTAGTAGACATTCAAAATGAAAATTTAAGATGAAAATTTTCTTTTCAAGTTTTCATTGTAATTTTCCATCGCAAATTTTTAGTTTTTATTTTTGTATACAAGTCCTGAAATTTTCAAAATGTATTTGAAGATAACTAGAGGGTAATCCTATGATCCAAGACGGCGAGAACGAACCAAGATACATTCCAAATCTATCCCTGATAGACCCAACATGTGATGAATAACGAAGAATACTAAAAAATTGATCATACCTGGAATGATGTTGCTTCAACACACATTGGTTCCACTGATAATTATAAATTTTTATTACGAATTTTCATTGGAAATTTTCAATGGAATTGTGACTTTCCAGTGTGAATTTGCACTTGAAAATTATATTGTATACTTATATTTATAAATAAACATATATGTATGTATGTACATTTTTATTCAATCAAATTTTGTACTGTGAATTTGCACTGAATATTTCCAGTATAGATTTATATCAGTGGAGATTTACAATGTAAATGTAAAACACCAAATGTCAATGCAAATTTACTTGGATGTTTGTATATAGGTGTTGAAAATTTCCACAATACAATTTGCACTTGAAATATATAATTTAATATTATTATGTATATTTGTATTTGTTTGTGTTTCTTTGTGTATTTTTAGTTTGTATTGGAAATTTCATCATATATTGAAATTTTATTGGAATGCAAATATTCAGAAAAAATTGTATTTTTTACTTATGTATTAATATATTTTCATCGTAATTTTATGTGAAAATTTGATATGTAAATTTGGAAATTGGTATAATAAATTTCTGATGAAAATTTACACAAAAAATTTTTAGTGGAAATTTACATGCGAATTTAAAAAACCCTAAAAATATATAATGGAGACATTTTCCACATGCCTGCCCACACTGTTCCACTTCCACCGGGTAGAAAAAATGGGACCGCTCTTCCATCCTCAACTTTCTCCAAACCACTCCATGGACTTTCTTTGTTTCTATCCACACCATACGATGCTTTCGCAAGTCAACCCCCGCCGGAACGGTCACGTCGCTCGTAGAACACGCTCGCAAATTCTACTGTTGCAATTCTCCATTTGTTCTTTCTTCAGACGTTGACGCCGTCTTCAACCTTCCTCGCTTGCTTCAGACAGGATAGCGCTCCGTCTTTGCTGTCCTGAGTGACAGGCTAACCTTCTTTGAACCTTGCCTTATCTGGTTCTGATCTTCACTCTCCATAAGAAGTTCCCTGCCCATTTAAATCGTCTGGTCTCTGGAGCGGCGTCTCCGTCGTTAATCATCACCAGTGTAAGTCCCCCACACCCTTAACCTCCTCGTCGTACTTACTTCTCACGCATCGATTGGTTTCAGTATTCGCTGCAGATAATATAAGCGAGAGACGCCGAGCGAAGCATTTTGCAGTCATTGCCAATCATGCAAACAGCATCAACCATACTTGATCGCGCTTTGTCAGCCTCCAACGGAGGTGGATTGTTAGGGTTAGTGGGTGCTGTAATTATCGCCGCCGTCGCGCTTTTATTGCGCTCCGCAACATTCCCCGGGGCTAAAAGGCCGAAACAGAGAGGGGGTGTTTTCGTGGAAGTCGGGGGCGAGGAAGGCGTGACATTGCGGCACGGTGGATCCCCCGACCTGATCGAAGTTCCTTGGGAAGGAGCGACGACGATGGCGAACATGTTTGAGCAATCTTGCCAAAAGCATTGGAAACTGCGTTTACTAGGGTCCCGAAACGTCGTCGACGCCGGATTTGTGCAAGGCAGCGATGGAAGGAAGCTGGAGAAGCTGCATTTGGGAGAATATGTGTGGATGACTTATGGAGAGACCTTCGACTGTGCATCCAATTTCGCGTCAGGGCTAGTCAAAGCAGGTCACCATTTGGATAGCCCCGCTGCCATCGTTGCTGAAACCCGGAAAGAGTTTTTTATTGCCTTGCAGGTCCCCCCTCTTCTTTGCTTTGTTACAATACATTTTGCTGTTAATTAATTGGTTTATCTATCTCAGGGTTGTTTTCGACAGAATCTTACTGTAGTCACCGCCTATGCTTCCCTGGGCCGGGATGCCTTGGTTCACTTACTCAACGAGGTGGGTGGCAGTGTTTTGGTTCCTGGATCATGGTGGCAACCATTTAACTTCATTGAACTTTTGGCAGGCTCGAGTATCAACCTTAATCTGTGATTCTAAGCAATTGGATATGTTGGCTGCAATATATTCAAAACTGGAAACTGTTAAAACTGTTGTATTCCTATTTTGATATTACATCACAGGGGGTGATGATAACTCATGCCAATATGGTGGCCTCAGTAGCTGGGGTTCTGGGATCCTGTCCTCCCTACCATCAAAATGATGTTTTCCTTGCATACTTGCCCATGACTCATGTTTTCGAGCTAATATGCGAGGTACCATAAACATCAAGGCTTTCTATGTTTGCTCCTGTTGTTATATCATTTTATGCCATTAACACGGTTCATCGTGCCTTTCCAGTTTGCAATGCTTGCTGTCGGTGGTGCCATTGGTTATGGTTCAACGTTGACATTGACGGATACTTCTCCTAAAATTCAGGAAGGGGCCAGGGGTGATGCGCCTACATTAAAACCCACAATCATGGCAGCAGTTCCTGCTGTTTTAAACGGTCTCCGGGATGGAGTTTTGAGGAAGGTATGATTTTGATGGAGATGACATGATTTCTTCAGCCGTAAAAGTTTTTCTGTTTATGTACTTGTGTACATGATCATGTTTTGTTCAACCCCTGATTGTTTGAATGGATGTAGATTGAGGAGAAAGGAGGAATAACACAAAGGTTATTCAACCTTGCATATAGGCGTTGTTTGGAAGCTCAAAATGGAAGCCGGTTTGGAGCTTGGGAATTTGAGAAAATCTTATGGGATGCCATCGTTTTCAAAGGGATACGATCCATACTGGGAGGACGGATTTGGTTTGTGATTTGTGGTGGCGCTCCTTTATCTCAGGATGTACATAGATTTATCAGCATCTGCACAGGGTATTGATATTACAAATTTATGTTAGTATAAAACATAAAACAAAAGAGATTCAATCAGTTGACTGGGAGATGTCAAAATGCATGTGAACATGAAATCTGTATATACAACTGAAGCTATTGATTCTCTCTATCATGTCCTGTAGAGCTCATGTTAAAGTTGCATATGGCTTGACTGAAACATTCGCGGGAGCTACATTTAGTGAGCCGGATGACATGTCTGTTGGCCGTGTTGGTTCCCCCATTGCTTGTTCCTATGTAAAGGTATGCTATCCTTCGTTTTTTTTCCCATCAAAATTTCAACATGAAATGAGCAGATGTGTTACTTGGTTGTGAATTTCCAGCTTGTTTCTTGGAAAGAGGGTGGGTATTTGTCAACTGATGAACCGATGCAGAGAGGTGAAATTGTAGTGGGCGGGTGGAATGTTTCTGCTGGCTACCTCAACAATGAAGAACTGACAAATGAAGTGTACAAGGTTGACAAGAATTGTGTCCGCTGGTTCTACACGGGTGACATTGGACGGTTCCATCCGGATGGAGTGGTGGAGATTATAGACAGGAAGAAGGATATTGTGAAGCTCCAGCATGGAGAATACATCTCCCTGGGAAAGGTTGAAGCGGCGCTGAGGTGCTGCAAGTACATCGACAATGTGATGGTGGATGCCCATCCTTTGAGTAGCTATTGCGTGGCCCTCGTTGTTGTTTCGCATCATCACCTCAAGAAGTGGGCGGAAGGAGCTGGTGGCATCGAGTACCGGGATGTGTCTGACTTGTGTGAGAGGGTCGAGGCTGTCCAGGAGGTTCACCAATCCCTTGTGAAGGTTGGTTGTTTGGTCACATTTCCTTTGTTATTACTTGTATATTTAATCTGTGAATCTATGTTGGTGCAGGAAGCAAAGAATCTGAAGCTGGGGAAGTTTGAAATTCCTGTGAAAATCCGGTTGTTTCCAGAGGCATGGACTCTGGAGTCCGGATTGGTTACAAATGCTCTCAAAATCAAGAGGGAGCAGCTGAAGATGGAGTTCAAAGACGAGCTGCAGAAGTTGTATGGCTGAAAATACATGTGGCGGCTCTTGTATCAACACTAAATTGTGACCGGATTTTGTTGCTTACTGGCACCACCTTTGGAGTTCAAAGGTCTCTGGCCTCCTTGTATCTCCATGAGATATCAAACGCAAAACTAATCTAGATAAGCAGATTAACGAAGACACAAGCTCTCTCAAAATGAATCTTACACTCGCCTCTAAACTCTTGTTGGATTGGTGTAACTCGATCAGTTTGAGTGATGTTTGGTTGAATGTTAGCGATCCATATTGAACATCAGGCCGCAACTCTCGTGGGTCTAGGTTTGGGGTGAGCTTGTTGAGGGTTGCAGGGAACAACTCGCCTTATTCTGGAGTTTGGGGGTCAAAGATTCCTGGTCCAAATTTTGAGAAATTGTAGCAACTCTGATTGATTGTAGCAGAGTTGACCAGACGACGCCGATAGGGCACTGTAGCAGTGCGGACTTTGACACGGCTACTGTAGCAACTCAGACTTTGGAGATAGCGGTAGGACTTTTAGCCACCAGCCACTGTAGTAGCTTGGACTTGGGTGACTGCAACACTGTAGAAGTACAAACTTTCATCATCTGTTCACTGCAGCATAGTGGACTTACTGTGCGGTTGGTGGCACAATGATACATCTTCTTTATTAGCTCATTCGAGCTTGAGTTTCTGTGTGCGAGAAACTCTGAAACCTCTCCCCTGTAATTATGCTCCCGATTTTAGTGAAGTGATTCTGCCTCTCCGTGGACGTAAGGATCATTCCCGAACCACATAAATCACTGTGTTCGTGTTCATCTTCATCTTCTTCTGTTATGTCTTTTCTTCATCTGCAAACCTATTTGTTGTGACTTGCGACATTTCCGCAACAACCCGATCTCCATATCCCCATCCAATCGCTCTCACTCAACCGTCTAATATAGGCCCCTTTGCGTCACTAGACATGAATTATATGCATATGCTTGTGTATGCTAGATACGAGGACAACTGAGCAGGATGTTGACCCCAAATATATCACGTGAAATAATGTATAATTTATAAACATGTGTAAATGTGAAGTGTCATGTAAATGTTTTCACTATTTAAAATCAAAACAATAAACATAATAAGTTATCATGTGCATATTAGACCAACATGATACTGAGTCTCACTTATCCGTTAAAAAAAACATGGATTACAATCAATGTAGCATAGGTAACTCATGTCCACAACATGACCAATGGAAGTACCATGCCCATAACATAACATAGCTCATGAAATCACTCATTCATAACATAGCCCGAATGATCTGAAGACTTTCATTTTTATTGATTTTTGATTATCCCCTTTCAAGGGATGAGGGGGAACCCTTACAAGGCCCGTAGGCTCAGAGATTACATGGCCCGTAGGCTTAGGAACTGCCCCTCCCCAGCATCTGCATCATAATTGTAGCTCTCCACCTTCGCATGACCGTCTGACTAGGCTTCCCGTGCAAGCACAGGCTGGTCCCGATGACATAGCCACATCCTCTCATTCTGACAAATCCATTTGGCTCTGCTCTGGTGAGTGCACCTGCTCTGAATCCTCTTCTGGGGCTGCTCCTTTTTTTGTAGTGTGTTTAGGGCAACTGCATATGGCCCGAAGGCCTTGAGGTGGCCCGAAGGCCTTAAAGGTGGTCCGAAAGCCCTACTAACCCGAAGGCCTAGGTGGCCCGAAAGCCTTAAGGACTCCAAGCCCAAACCAGTGGCCCAAGATGAATAGTTCCAACTGCTACAGTACCGAAATCTGATGCATGTCTATGATGTGACATATCCAATAGACACACCCCTTACTCATTATCATATATGCATTAATGATAACAATTGAATAATTCAACTCACACAATAATCACATTTAATCAAAACATAACTCATATCATTAGCAACATGCATCACAAGAAGATCCTGACATCAACTAACCCCTTGACGAACCTCCAGAGCTCATCTGCACATAGTTTAGCTCACAAACCCTTTATTTACCATTTAATACATTTATAATTTAATAAATAAATTTTCCTCAATTTAACCCAAGGCTTCATTGAGTTCCTTGTTGAAAGACAAAATTCTAATTTAAGTCACACTTTTCAAAATCATAAGTCCTCTAAATCATATTTTCATTTCGCGTGCGTGCACGCACATACACATGAAATGCAAATTAAATCATAGGAAAGGTTTGTGGTCACCTACAACAAGCTTAATCAAAACCTTTTTCATTGAAAAATATGCTGGAATCTCGAAAAATCAATAAGAAAACTTCAAACCTTCTATTATATGAAATAAGGTTTGACCAAGCCAAACAACACGAAAACAAAAATAATCTGGCGAGGAATGATAGAGATCACCTTAGCCTCAATCATCAAAGTCCAACTATTCATCCACCCATAAAATGGAAGAAAATCGTGATTTTAACAAAATCATGGCTTGAAAAATTACAAAAAATGACCCTATAAAAAATAAAAGTCGAGTATATGTAATAGACCAACCCGAGTCAACCAGACCAGTCACCCAAGTAAGCCCATTATGGGGTGAGGTATATCAATGATAACAAAACTAGTCTTGAATATAAGTAAAACAAGACATACAATCAGAGTGCAAAGCGGAAACAAAGAGAGATACAAGTTAGCCAAATGAGCTAAACCAGGAAGAATGACAAGTCTAGACAAACAAGTCTCCATGTGACCAACTGTCACCTCCAAGAAGCATCCCAAACCGAAACAATGACATAAAGAGAAGCCAACATGCTATAGAATGCCCTTCCCTTTACCTGTGTCCTACAAAACATGGTCTACAACCATCGAAAGACATACGTAGGGTGTGAGAAACAAATCCTAGTAGGAAACCACCAAGGAATCTATACAAATTATAATATCAAGAATGCATAAGTTCTAGATTTAAAACAAAATAGTTTTACAAGCGTTTTTATAGATAAAATAATTTGAAAACATTTCTCAAACAGTCCTTGGGATTTTTCACAAATTGCATATCATGTTTTCCAAAGCCAGAAACATGCTAGTCATAAAACAAAGCAGGTAAACATACTGAAATATAAATATACATATGAGCCAACATCCATGAAATAATCTATCATGCAATAAACAACCAGAAATGACAATGCACCTTCCATTGGGGCTCTAGCCTATGTGACAATACGTACTAGACACTCATGATCCTAAAAAGGAGTAAGGTTGGATCCAACTAATATCAAGTCATGCCACAGTCCATCGATATACAAGTGGTCACCTCCTAGTGGTGTCACACACACTAAGGCTACCCGTGTCTCTTTCTCAACGCACCCAAGGTTCCCATTGTCAAATGTTTTTCAATTTCTATTTTAAAAACCATGCTCACATTTTTATAAAATCATTTCAAAGCCAAACCAATCTGCATCGGGGTTTGAAAATCCATTTTTCTCCGAATCAAGAAAATTACGTTTTCAAGGGAAAACCCCCTTTTAAAATATGAACCCATACCCTTTTCAATTTCAACACATGTAATTTCATTTCAGATATCAAGGAATCAATAAGAACAATAGGAAATTTGATAAATTAGAATTCTTGGATAGATCCACCTACCTCAAGGATGTAGAAAACCTAACCGTCTTTGACAATAGGGATTTGGAACCACAAGATTTGCCATTAGAAGACAAGGCACGGCAAGAGACTGAAAAGAATTTATACCAAACATGATCTGATTAAAAATCTCTACCTCAATTGGTGTCACGACATGAAACGAGGAAGAAATCAAAAGGAATGCTTACCCAAAGAGAAACAATCCAACCAAAACAATGATCAATCGTTGAACGAAGTGATCCAGATGAGAAGGAATCACCCAAAATCGCCTAGGGAGCTCTCTAGGTCAAGAAAAGAAGGATGCAAAGAGAATGAATGAAACATATCACTCATATGACACCCTAAAAACCAACAACACAACATTTACACAGCGCGTGACCCATTTACACGTCGTGTAATCCCCGGGGTCCGTATATGCCAAAAAACCAATCGCATTTTTAATTAAAAACTGGATTTTCCCCTTACACGGTGTGCAACTGTTACACAACGTGTAACCAGTTCATGTTGTGTATTTAGTTCATGACTTCTGCCCAACAACCATTACACGACACATACTTCACTTACACGACATGTACTTAACTTACACAGCGTGTAAGTTCCCAATGAGCAGCAGAATGTCCATGTTTTATGTTGAAAATTCCAATAAATTTCCAACTTTCCCATTACAAGTATCCTCCCAATTTCAGGGTCGAAAATAATCACCAAAAAAAAGGGAAACCAAAAGCAAAGATCAGAACATACCTGACAGAAAGGTAACAGGATGTTACAATCTCCCCACCATAAAATATTTTTGTCTCCATAAAGTGCTCAAGATCCTAGATCCATAAAAAGAGAAGGCCACTAATACCTCATCAATGACACCCGCTCCCATGTTTTGTGGTGATCCTGTCTGCACTGCCACAATATCCAGACTAGGGGGATCATTTTACTGCACAGTACCTTATCCTGGCTACCCATAACATGAACTGGCTGCTCAAACAAAGTGGTATTAGGTTCAATATCCACATCCTCCTACCTAATCACATGGGAATGATCTGGTATATACCTCCTCGAATGGGAAACATGAAATAAATCGTGGATATAAGTCAAAATAGATGGCAAGTCCAACTGGTAGGCCACCCTCCCCATTCACTCAATTATCTCAAAGGGATCCACAAACCACAGTGCCAACATATCTTGCTTACCCAACCGACAATGTCCTAAGCAAGGTGAAACTTTTAGAAATACCCAATCACCTACCACACACTCCATAAGTCGCCGACGATGGTCCGAATAAGATTTACGATGACTCTGTGTCGTGATCAAACACCCTGGATCAACTGCACCATCTTCGTCATCTCCAAAACCAAACTCGGCTCATTCAAGGTTCACTCTCCCAAATTTTCCCAACACAAAGGATATCGACATGGCCACCCATACAAAGCCTCAAAGGGCGCCATCCTGATCGATGCCTGATAACTATTGTTATAGGAAAAATCGACCAAAGGAAAATGTATGTCCCAAGATCCACTGAAATCAAGTACACAAGCCTAGAGAATATCCTCAAAAATCTAGATAGCCCTCTTTGTCTGTCCATCCATCTACGGATGATAATCCGTGCTCAATTTCAACTGGGAACCCATTACCTCTTGAAAAAATTTCCATAATCTAGATGTGAACCTAGAGTCCCTATTAGAGGGAACCACATGAAGTATCATAATCTCTCAGACATATAAGTCCCCAAGTTGTTCCACTTTTTTCATTTCCTTTATTGGTAAGAAATGTGATGATTTGGTGAGTCTGTCGATAATCAACCAAATCAAATCCTTCCCACTAGGAGTTCATGGTAAACCAATGAATAAATCCATGGAAAGTTCATCCCACTTCCATACCGGAAATGGGTAAAGGCTGTAACAAACCTACAGGTCTCTGGTGTTCTACCTTAACTCTTTGAAAGTGAGACATCGCGATACAAAATCCAAAACTAATCACCTAATCCCCAACCACCAATACAGACGTATCAAATTATGGTAGATATTTGTATACCTAGGGTGCATGGACCAACATGATCGATGTCCATTATCTGACAACTCTTATATCAGGGAAAAAGGAACAACTGACCTATTAAAAAAGCCTAAAGCTCTACTGGGAGACTGAGTCCACTCACCTGAGGTCTGCAAACCATTTAGGATCTCTCCTAAGCATCGACTCTTGGTGTCTGTCATCTACTCAATTCGAACTCATTCATCAAAAGACTATTCAACATTTATCAAAGATAAGAACACCTTTCCACCAACCTCCTTAATTACCAAGCTTATCTCGAAAAACAAACTCATCAAAGACCAATCTTTAATTGATTCCTTCACTATTTGGATCAATTCCCTTCTTCTCAGCACATCAGAAACCACATTTGGGGGTATATACAATATCAAAATCAAAGGTCTAAAGATACTCAACCCAATGTCTATATCACAAGTTTAGATCCCTTTGAGTGGAAACATACTTCAGGATTTTGTGATCAAAATATACTATAAATCGATCCCCAAAATGATAGTGACACCACATCTTGAGTGAATGCATAACCATTTCCAAATCAAGATCATGGGTAGGGTAGTTCTTCCCATTAGGGCATAATTTTCATGATCTATAATCCACCACCTATTTCCCTTACATAAAGACACATCCCAAACCCATACCTGAGGCATTGTAGAAAACATCGTAACCTGAACCTGGTTTTGGGAGAATCAACACTGGTGCTGAAGTCAACCTCACTTTCATCTCCCCAAAATATCTCCGACATTTGTCATCCCACTCAAACTTTACACCCTTATGGGTCAAAGCTATCATTGGAGATGAAATCTTGGAGAATTCCTAAACAAACCTTCTATAATAACCATCCAAAACCAAGAAACTTCGGATCTCAAACACATTTTTAGGTTTCTCCAAGAACATAACTGCCTGTACCTTTTCAGGATCCACTGAGATGCCCCTCTCATATATCACATGCCCTAGAAACTTCACATCTTAGATCCAAAACTCACACATGGAAAGTTTACCAAACCGACAATGTTCTTTCAAGGTTTGAATAATGACATCCAAATGGTCCACATGTTCCTACTATGACTTGGAGTACACCAAGATATCATCTACAAACAAAAATGAAAAAGTATCCAAGAACTAATGAAATATACAGTTCAACAAAGGCATAAACACCGTATGAGTGTTAGTGAATCCAAATGGAATAACCATAAACTGAAAATGCCCATATTGACTCTAAAACGCTATCTTAGGTATGTCATCCTCTTGAAATCTCAACTGATGGTACCTTGATTTTAGTTCAATCATATAAAACCAATGAGCCCCTATAAGATGATCAAATCGATCATCAATTCTAGGTAAATTATATTTGCTCTTAACGACCACCCAATTCAACTTTTGATAGTCAATACAAAGCCTGAGACTTATATATGACTTATTAGAAAAAGAGTATAGGTGAATCCCATGCTGGCACACTAGGATGAATAAATCACTTCACCTCCTGCTCCTCAATTTGGACCTTGAGTTCCACTAACTCAGCATGTTCCATTCGATAGGATGGCCTAGAAATGAGCATCATTCCCCGTAGCAGGTTAATAATAAACTCAAACTCTATATATTGTGGTTAACTAGAAAAATTATTCGAAAATACCTCAGGGTACACACACACAACAAAAGGTAGCTGACCACCCAAGAAAGGGTCAACTACATCAATAAACACTTCTAAAAACTGGAATGAGATTATACCAGAATAGAGAACAATAGGCCCTGCCCTTCTTGATCTAGAGTCCCACTCACCCTGGAAAACATGAGTAACCCCATCGAAAGATAAGAACTATATCCGATGTTGATAACAGTCTATCTAGGCCTTCACACTAATCATCCAATCAATTTAGATAATCAATTCTACTATTTCAATATCAAGCACTAAGAAGTACCAAATCACCTCAAATTAGGCTATCACCACCCGACACATGGGGAACTTGCAACCTTGTTTGGAACTTTTTCCTAAAGGTGTGTAAATATCCAAAAAGAATGACATAATCTTTGAACACAAAACCAACACATCAAAAAACTTTGAAGATATAAAATAATGAATGACACCAGTATCAAACAAATCTAGCACCATAGAAGATGAAATAAACATCGTACCACTAACAGCAGCTGACCCTATTTCAGATTCCTCTAGCCCACACTCTGTCACATAAATCCATCCAAAAATATCCACCTATAAATCCCCCTTGTATTGAGAATGATACCCACCACCCTTTATAGAATCAACATGAACCAACGATCCCTTAGTGAAAGTGGATCTCACCAAACTACCTTGGGGCAACCTGTCACAAAAATGTTTCAGATGGTCAGATCGCCCAAAAAGATGAAAATTCCTAAGAGAATCCATAAAATGAGGCTTAGTATGACCATGCCTCCCACACTGGCAGCAGAAAACCTGTTTCTACCCTGAATAACCCCAAAAAACTGATCCTATAGAAAATTGACCACTCTTACACTTCTTTTTTTTACCAGAAGAAGCACTATAGCTAACTGTTGCACTGATTGAAGCTCTAACAAAACCCTTCCTTCCAGCTATGTATGCCTCATCCAAATCCACTTTATCCACTACATCCATAAAGGTCAGAAGGAACAAAATAACTAGCATCAACCAATTATCGACCCTCATCCCCATATCGAACCTTCAAGCCTTCATGTAATCATTAGTGATAAGCTCCAGTACAAGATGTACCAACTCAGTAAAAATGGTGGAGTACTCTAGAACAATACACTTCCATTTCTCCACGGTCAGAAACTCCTAGGTATTTTATGCACATGAAGCCTCAGGATAAAACTGTTGATTAAATATTTTCTTGAAACAAACCTAGGTAAGACCCTCATGAAACTTAGCTTGCACTATAGAGTACCATCATCTTCTTCCTGGCCCCTCAAGCATATACGTGGAAAAAACCACTTGAGAATATTAAGGTGTCTTTAAAATTTGAAGATAATCTCAATTCTTTCAAGCTACTCCTCTGATTCTTGGGTTCCTTTGTCACCATAGAAGACAGGTGAGTACTACTTGGAAAATTCCGAGCCATGATCCACTACTCATCCTGGGTTCACGACACCCACTGAACCTAGAGTCTGAATGGTATGGATTACTACTTCGACCAAAGAAGGGTCCACTGGAGGATCTGCCTACGGAACCTACATTGTGACTTCCCCTATCATATTTTGAAGATCTCTTCTAGGTTGCATTGTATCTTAAACATAAGACAATAACCAATCAATCATAAGTAAAATTTAAAACCATTGAAACAACTACTAGAATCTAAAAAAATGCTTTAAAATGATAAGAATTTAAAGAAATTATAAATTCTACCATGAAAAGGAAACACCTTCCGAAAGGATCAGGTCCATATAAATAAAATACCCACCTATTTTATTCAAATGACCATACACACTCCAAGCACACAAACATAATATATAGGTTAATTTAAATATATTTCCCATACAATTAATTCAAAAAAACCTAAATACCAGGTCTTAGACTTATTAAAGATTTCTTGACCACCCATGCCAACTCAGATTTAGTTACGAGAGTAAGCTGGTTAGGACCCTTTTCTGCACCTACTATTCAAATTTTGACGATCCTACTCCAGTCTATCCAAGACACAAAACCAACTCAAGTAGTGCTGAAACAATTCAGGCTGAGTAACTCCTCTGATACCAAATTGTAACAAACCAACCCAGGTCAAACAGACCAGTCACCCAAGTCTTCCCATTATAGGGTGAGGTATAACAAAGATAACAAAAATAGTATTAAATATAAGAAAAACAAGACATGAAAATAGAGTGAAAAGTGAAAAAAAATGGAGATACAACTAATCCAAATGGGATAAACCAGGAAGAATGAAAATTCTAGACAAACAATCCTCCATGTGACCAACCGTCACCTCCAAGAAGCATTCCAAACCAAAATAGTGACATAAAGAGAAGCCAACATGCTATAAAATGCCCTTACCTTTACTTGTGTCCTGCAAAACAAGGTCTATAGGCTCCCAAAGGCAGAAGTAGGGTGTGAGAAAAAAATCCTAGTAGGAAACCACCAAGGAATATATACAAGTTCTAATATTAATAATGCACAAGTTCTAGATTAAAAAAATAGTTTTATAAGAATTTTTATAAATAAAAAAATTTGAAAACATTTCTCAAATAGTCCTTGTGTTTTTTCACAAATTTCATATCATATTTTCCAAATCTAGAAATATTCCAGTCATAAAACAAAGCAGGTAAACATTCTAAAATATAAATATACACGTGATATAACATCCATGAAATAATATATCATGCAATAAATAACTAGAAACAACAATTAAACATCCAATAAGGCTCTATCATATGAGAAAATATGTACTAGAAACTCACAATACTAAAAATTCATAAATTTAGATCCAAAAAATATCAAGTCCTGCCACAGTCCATCGATATACAAGTGGTTATCTACTAGTGGCGTCACACACACTAAGGCTACTCATGTCTCTTTCTCAATTCACCCAAGGTTACCATTGTAAAATGTTGTCAATTTTTGTTTTAAAAACCATGTTCAAATTTTTATAAAACCATTTAATATCCAAGATAATCTATTTCAGGGTTTGAAAATCCATTTTTCTCCAAATAAAGGTAATTTCATTTTCAAGGTAAAACCCCCCTTTTAAAACATGAACCCATGAGATTTTTAATTTCAACACATGAAATTTAATTTCAAATCACAAGGAGTTAATAATAATAATATGAAATTCAAGAAATTATAATTCTTTGATAGATCCACCTACCTCAAGGATGTATAAAACCTAACCACCTTTGACAATGGGGATTTGGAACCACAAGATTTTCCTTCAGAAGGCAAGGAATGATAAGAGACTAAAAAGTATTGATACCAAACACAATCTGATTACAAATCTCTACCGAAATTGGTGTAAAAACCTGAAATGAGTAAAAAATTGAAAGGAACACTTACTTGGAGAGAAGAAATCCAACCACAATGGAAATCAATTGCTGAATGAAGCGATCCAAATGGGAAGGAATCACCCAAAATCAACTAGGGAGATCTCTAGGTTGAGTGAGGAAGGCTTCAATGAGAATGAATGAAACATATCACTTGTAAGACACCCTAAAATACAACATCATGACATTTACATGGCATGGAACCCATTTACATGTCATCTAATCTTCAGGGTATGTATATGCTGAAAAACGTGTCACATTTTTAATTAAAAACCAGATTTTCCTTCTTACACAGAGTGTACTTATTACATGGTGTGTAACTAGTTCACACTGTATATCCAGTTCATGGATTCCACCTAGAAACAATTACATGACATGTAATTCACTTATATAGTGTGTAAGTGCACAATGAGATGAAGAAAGTCTAAGTTTTATGGTGAAAATTCCAAAAAATTCATGACTTCACCATTACAAGTATCCTCCCAATTTCATGGTTAGAAATAGTTTCCCCAAAAAAGGGAAACCAAAAGAAAATATTATAACATACCTCGCAAAAAGGTATCAGGAAATTAAAATATATGATTGAACATGAGATGATCTTCCATTGGACTTTTGGTGTCCACTTAAGTCTTAGAGGATTACCGCTATAATCTCGGTGGTTTAATGAATTGTTGTAGTAGCTCTACCAACCCACTATAGTCCTTGTGGCTTGCCACTTGACTTTTAGTGACTGATAGATCTATACAGTGATACTTTCTATCCCACTAGACTTCTAATGATCCCCACTATAGTTTTTTTGGTCTACTATTATGGACCAATATGGCTAAAAAACCCTAAATCCCTCTAAATTTCTTCTCATAATATTTTCTAACCCCAAATTCATACAAATTTAGAGAAGAACACAATTACTAAAACATAAAAATATAGAAATTAAATCCAAATAACTCACCTAAAAATCTAGTTCATTAAAAAATCTCCACCATAACATTTCTCATCTATGAGAAGTGTCACTAATCATCTCCAGTGAACAACGCGAGTCACTAAGATCTCATATCCACTTCTCATTCCAATGTATCCTCTTGTAATTAGTCATACTACTATAACACTTGGGCCAATAGTAAAATCTTTACTTGTAATGTCTTCTCACTCTAGTCTAAGATCTATATTGGTTATTCCATGAAAAACGTATCCACCTCTAAACCCACCTGATCATTGCTAATGACATGATAAGTATTTGAATTTTACTTCTATAACTTAGACACCTGAATCACATCATGAATTGCACTGAAATAATGAGGTAAATATAACTAGTACACCATATCTTTAATGATGTCCATAATCTTAAAGGGAACTATAGAAAAAACACTATAAATTGTTTTCTTTATTATGAAAATGGAAATAAACAAATATACAAAAAAAAAGTTCAAAGGAAATATTGAAATACACTACTTGAGTTGAATATCTCATTAAACAAGGAACCAATGATAAAATATGAATCAATGAGTTAACTTTTTCACCCAACTAAAATAAATCCACACAATACACAATACACAATACACATAGATCTTTTAAAAATCATTAAATATTATGTAAAAACTTAAAGAAGATAAACAAAAGCTTACAAGGGCAACCCCCCTTTACCAAAGATTTGCTACTTCACTATAGGAAAAAGATAAAATCCCTTATCTTTTAGTGAGATCAAATTTAGTGTTAGATTTCACCATAAGTAATTAATAATTAGAAAACTTCAAAACTCTCTATGAGAGTAACAAAATTAAACTCCAGGGACTTTACACTCCATGGAACAAGGAGAAGTGTAATATTTGCACACAAAATAATCAAGAGCTCTCTTTCTCTCTTTCACTCTATATCTTGATGAACATAACTCAAAAAAGAGAATTTAGAAAATGAGTGAATGGATGATCCCCATGTGAATGATTGTTGAAGAATATATAACATGTGATAGAAAAATATTTCTATAATTGGTGTTTCGGTGCGGATGTGCGTCGGGTTTCTGTTCCGACGCTGTTCCGCCAAGATGCGTTCGCGCGTGCACCCGTCGACCCGAGGGGATGGGCGCGCGGCTTGTGGCCCCGCAGTCCCGCTTTCCAAAGGCGGGCGGCATCCGTCCCTTGTTCAGGGGCGTCTGCTCCTTGATCGAAACCGGGATGATGGGATGTCGGCTCCTCCTTCCGTGGACGTCTCCTCGGAACTCGTCACCAAATCCAGGTCTCCCTCATAGATTTAAGAATGTTCGTGAATCTCGTTCCCGGCGCCATATCTTCATGGACACCGGTTAACTACGCTGCTTCCGCCCGGATGCTCCAAGGAGTCTGGTCGGGGCAGCAACCTGCGGTGAGGAGACCGGGTAGCTCTGGGTGCTGGGGGCGTATCTTAACACTGTGGCCCTGCATGTCTGCCTTCCGTCCCTAATAGGGCTTCTCGAAGGCGTGATGGCCTGAGGCATCCTGCGCTGGGTGCGGGGAACTGCGTTGCCTGAGGTTTTCCTCAGCTTCCCATGTTTAACACGGGGTATGCCGCGAGTTTAACGTCCAGCGGGGACGGCATCGGACTGATCAACACGAGAAGTGGATCAGATGACAGAACCCCTTGTGGGGAACCTCCGATGTTGGGGCCAGCACATGGGCGGCTTCCTGAGTGAAGTGGAGTGGAATGAAGTGGCATGACCCCACCGGGATGTGGCGGCCCGGGTAAGGATCAGGATGGATGATGGAGTGAAGAGCTTGGACCCCATAGGGGCTTCCTACGTACCGCGCGTTAGCGCGGATCAAAGTCAGCGTAGTTCGGATATACAGTTTAACGTCATGATGGACGTCGGCAAGCCGACTCACGAAGAGATCGAGGCCGCCGGGTGGAGGATTGAACCGAACCACCTCGCACAGAGGGGGATGGAACGGCCGGGTGGATCACAGTTTCACGTCATGCTGGACATTGGCAGGAGAAATAGAAAAAGGCAGTGGGGAAGAACAATGGAGATACACATGTGCAGTCCCCCACAAGGGCGGATTCATAGGTGAATCGACGCGAGTGTGAACCCGGGAGGGGTCCGCTGATGGACGAACCGACGTGAATACGACCGGGACGACCGGGTGGTGGGCTTGAACCTCAGGGAGGCTTCCTACGTACCCTGTTTAGGAGACAGGGATCAAAGTCCACGTAGTTCATTCTGTTTGTAATACTCTACCCCCGTGGGCGAAGGACACTCCAATCCCGACATCCCTGCAGAGACGAGCGGGTGGGGGCCACATCCAAACCGGGAGGACCCTGCGTGCGGGGCACGAGATCGGGTGATGTGGACGGTTTAACGTCCTGCCAGACGAAGTACAGTTTAACATCGTGTGTTAAGGACGATGTACAGTTTAACATCATGTTGGACGAAGCACTCGGCAGTTTAACGTCTTGCAGCGCGGACGTAGATGCTTGGCAGTTTAACGTCTTGTCGCGCGGACGATGGAGGCTAGGCAGTTTAGCGTCGTACAGCTTGGACGTGGTACAGTTTAACGTCATGTTGGACGAAACACTTGGCAGTTTAACGTCTTGCAGTGCGGACGATGGAGGCTATGCAGTTTAGCGTCGTTCAGCTTGGACGTGGTACAGTTTAACGTCATGTTGGACGAAACACTTGGTAGTTTAACGTCTTGCAGTGCGGACGATTACTGCCGCCGATGGGTCCGTGTCACTTCGCGCGAGCCTGGAGGGCCGCACGGGAAGACAACGCACGGTGCGGGCACCCAGGATGAAGATCATCGGGCGCCACGCAGGCGGGTACCCTCAGGGGGTCAAAGGGGGTCGACCCTGGCGGTTTGCGCGCAAAAAAGGAGCTTGGCGTGCAATACCGCGGGTCGGCGCGCAAAAGGTCACGCTGGCGCGCAATTGGGCCAGCGTTTTACGCGCGGAAGATGGAGATTGCGCGCACCGGGCTTCGGATAGCGCGCGGGGGCAACGACTCATTCTTTAACGAATGGCCTCTTAATAAAGGGGGGGTGCGCGCAATCGGGCTGGATTGCGCGCACCCGGGGGCAATTGCGCGCAAGAGGCTTCTTTTGCGCGCGAAGGCCTTCGGGTGAAGAATTGTTTCAAAGGAAAGGGGCCAAAGGGATTGCGCGCGAAGGCGAACCCCAAGGCTTTATTGCGCGAAAGAAAGGAGGTTACCTGAAGATCGGCATTGCGCGCGGAGGGGGTTGGATTGCGCGAACGGGCGACTCTTCGAATTCCGGCAAACTTCAAAACGTCGGGGGTCGCCTTATATTTATAGCCAACCCCGGGCGCGGAATCCGGTTCGCGGGCGCGGAATTCCCTTCGCGGGCGCGGAATCGGGCCCGGCGCGCAAGGGAGTCGCGCGGGCAACGGGCGCGCAAAATTGCGCGCCGGCCCAGCGCATTGCGCTCATCCCGGGAGGTTTGCGCGCGGCACTCCAACTTTGCGCGCGGGTCTCCAAAATTCCGCACAAGGATTCCGGGCCCTCCGAAACGGGCTTCCGACTCCAAATATGACCTCGCTTCCCACATCCGGAGCTTCGTTTGGGAACAACGGACTTTTCCGGCGTCTACAAAAGCCCCCCCTCGGAATCTGATCGGCGAGAGGTCGCAACGATCGGGTTCCGAGGGAGACGCCGGAACGCCGAAGTCCTGGGTGGCGCGGGACTGTGGCGCGCAAAAAAGGGCGTCGGGCGCGAAATTCGCCGGTGCGGTCGCGCAAAGCGCTTTCCGCGCAGCGCGGACACCCGGCCTCGCCTATAAATAGGGGCCCTGGGTCCCCCGCACCGTACACCGGCCTTCCGCGCGATAAGCATTCGAGCTATCGTGCGCGAAATTGCCCTTGCCGGCGCGAAATTCACCCGCTTGTCGCGCAAACCTCTCCAGATTTCGGCCTGCTTTTGCGCGAACACCCGGGGTTTTACGCGACGAACTTCCCGATTGCGCGCCGTCCACTAGGATTGCGCGCCAACTCTCAAACTTCTCTACCAGTCTCGTCCGATTCCGCACGCTTCATCCCTTAACCCGCACGACTCCCGAAGCTTCTGAGATGGCCGCGAATCAAGGAAATGAGGGGGATGCTGTTGTACCCCACACTCTTTGATTTTCATGATCACAATCACTTTCATATGTGTTTAACTTTGTTTTTAAGTGTTGTGGATGATAGGCAAAAGATTGCCAAAGGATTGGCCCAAGAATGGACAAGAAGTGGACTGAAATTCAGTCCACCGGCCAGCCGGTGGCTTCCCACCGGTCGACCTGTGGCACCTTCACAAAGTGGAAAGCTACTGTCTTGCCACCGGCCAGCCGGTGGCTCCTCCACCGGTCGACCGGTGGGGCCTGGACCAACCTCCTTCTCAACATCCAAGGCACCGGCCAACCGGTGGCCCATCCACCGGTCAGCCGGTGGAGCCAAGTCTCGAAATCTCCCAATTTCCTCAAGCACCGGCCAGCCGGTGGGACTGTACCGGCCAGCCGGTGGAGCCAGTCAAACTAGCCGTTGCAGTTTGACCAGGCTGGCCCACTTGGATCCCAACGGCTCTTTAAGCCTCTCCAACGGCTCCGAAGCCTCCCCAAGGGTTCCATGCCTATAAATAAAGGCCAAGGAAGCCCCGGACACCCACCGGAACATATACGAAGCCAACGGACATATTTTGGATCATTTGGCGTACCTCCGGCGGACTTCCTCAAAGGAACCCACCTAGCTCCAACAACTTCCACACCCAAGGAGCTCTTCCAAAGAAGCTTGGAAGCGGCCTTCAACATCTCCTATCAATCAAAGGCGCCCAAGACTTCTCCAATTACGGTTTTTAGTGTTTTATTCATTTTGAGCTTTAAAATTGGGTTTGTGCCTACAAACCCCAAACTCTTTTCTCATCTCCCTTTCTTTGGGTTCTCACACCACCATTAAGGTGTGAAGAGGTTAGTCAAGCCTTTCCTTTTAAAAGGCTTGAGTTTTCGGTGAGCTAGCCTTCACCCGTTAAAAAGGCTAGTGGGTTCTTGCTAAACCATCAAAAGCAAGTGGGTTCTTGCTAAACCACAAAAAGCAAGCTGTAATAGGTCCTAGTGCTACCTCAAAGCCTAGTGGGTTTCTTGCTAAAACCATTGAAAAGCAAGCGGTAGGAATCTCTCAACGGTTGAGTTGGGAGCGGAGACGTAGGCCGGGTTTTGGCCGAACTCTGTTATCAATTTCTTGTGTCTTGCCTTATTTATTTCCGCTGCATTCTTCAACTTTGATTTTAATTGTTAATCAATTTTTTAAAAGGCAATTCACCCCCCTCTTGCCATCATTCCTCGTTTGTTCCGACCCAACAATTGGTATCAGAGGACGTATTTGAATAATTCCCTAACCCGGTTTCAAATTAAAGATCCTATTTTATTTTGATGGCTTCTACCACTTCTTCCTCTCAATCCCCCGAAGGACATTCTTTGGATCGTTCTCCATTCTTTGATGGAGCCGATTATAGTTTTTGGAAAACCCGCATGACCACTTTTCTTAAAAGTATTGGATATCCTATTTTTAAAATTGTCATGCATGGTTATACTTTCTCTAGTAAAAATGAATCTCAATGGACCCCCGTTGACATTGCAAACTTCGAGCTTGATGGCAAAGCCATGAATGCTCTTCATTGCGGGTTAGATAGAAATGTTTTTGATTGTATTTCTTCTTGCACTACTTCTTACGATCTTTGGAAGTTTTTAGAACTTACCTATGAAGGTACTAGCGAGGCTCCAAAGCAAGAACCCGCTCAAAAGCTAGAACCCGACAACAAGCAAGAACCCGATGCAAAATCCGTGCCCAATTGCCCACTCCACAAGAAAAGGGCCAAGAAAAAGGAGAAGAAGAAGGCTTCAAAGGCAACATGGAGTGATAGCTCCACCTCTTCATTCTCCTCCTTCTCCTCGAGCGACCAAGGTAAAAAATGCCTAATGGCAAAACATGAGGTATCTTCCTCCTCTTCCTCCTCCTCCTCTTCTAGTTCTTCAAATTCTTTCAATCATTTGTCATATGAAGAACTCCAACATGTGCGAGACCAATTAGAGAATGGTTTTCACGAACTCTCTTCAAAATTTGTTGCTTTAAAAAAGTCTTTCAAAAAACTCTCCTCCGAAAAAGAACAACTTCTCAAAGAGAAGGAGGAGTTGACCCTAAAAATCCAAAACCTCCCCGATGTTGATTCCTTGGAATCAACCATTAAAGACCTTAGGGAATCTCTTGCTAAATTCACCAAAGGGGAACAAAATTTGAACAATATACTTGGTTCCCAAAGGGTTTCTAGAACCACCAATGGACTTGGCTATACCAACCGAGCCTCCTCCTCCCATGCTCAAACTGTTTTTGTAAGGGGGAGCTCCGATTATAAATTTTGTAATTATTGCAAGAAAACCGGGCATCTCATTTATGAGTGTAATTGTAAAAACGCCCGGTACGGCCAACCCAAATCGATTTTTTATTCAGATGAATTTTATAGGAGAAGACCCGCTATGAGACAAGTATGGATTGAAAAATCCCTTCTCGCAAGTCTCTCCGGGCCTAAAATTGTTTCTTTTCAAAATCCCTCTCCCCGGTGACTTATTGCTTTATTTAGGGGGAGTTAGGAGCTTTTAAGATTTTTGTGTAATCAATTTTTTTTATTTCAAACTCAACTCTTGGTTTCAATTCTTTCAATTCAAAATTTTCTATTAAAATTTCATTTCTAAATTTCCAACAGTTGGTATTAATTTTTGATTCAAAACTTTCAATTCATTTTTCAAAAATTTCAATTGGTTTAAAATCTCTCATTTCCCTCAATCAAGTTTTATGCCCCACGCTATTTTGATAATCACAAAGGGGGAGAAATTTCTTGATTGATTGGGGGAGAATCTTTTCTCTCATGCTTAGTATTTATTTTCAATTTATCATTTAGGCATGCCTTTCATTTAAGTTTTTACATTGCTTTGATAAGTGATTGTGATCATCAAAATAGGGGGAGATTGTTGTACCCCACACTCTTTGATTTTCATGATCACAATCACTTTCATATGTGTTTAACTTTGTTTTTAAGTGTTGTGGATGATAGGCAAAAGATTGCCAAAGGATTGGCCCAAGAATGGACAAGAAGTGGACTGAAATTCAGTCCACCGGCCAGCCGGTGGCTTCCCACCGGTCGACCTGTGGCACCTTCACAAAGTGGAAAGCTACTGTCTTGCCACCGGCCAGCCGGTGGCTCCTCCACCGGTCGACCGGTGGGGCCTGGACCAACCTCCTTCTCAACATCCAAGGCACCGGCCAACCGGTGGCCCATCCACCGGTCAGCCGGTGGAGCCAAGTCTCGAAATCTCCCAATTTCCTCAAGCACCGGCCAGCCGGTGGGACTGTACCGGCCAGCCGGTGGAGCCAGTCAAACTAGCCGTTGCAGTTTGACCAGGCTGGCCCACTTGGATCCCAACGGCTCTTTAAGCCTCTCCAACGGCTCCGAAGCCTCCCCAAGGGTTCCATGCCTATAAATAAAGGCCAAGGAAGCCCCGGACACCCACCAGAACATATACGAAGCCAACGGACATATTTTGGATCATTTGGCGTACCTCCGGCGGACTTCCTCAAAGGAACCCACCTAGCTCCAACAACTTCCACACCCAAGGAGCTCTTCCAAAGAAGCTTGGAAGCGGCCTTCAACATCTCCTATCAATCAAAGGCGCCCAAGACTTCTCCAATTACGGTTTTTAGTGTTTTATTCATTTTGAGCTTTAAAATTGGGTTTGTGCCTACAAACCCCAAACTCTTTTCTCATCTCCCTTTCTTTGGGTTCTCACACCACCATTAAGGTGTGAAGAGGTTAGTCAAGCCTTTCCTTTTAAAAGGCTTGAGTTTTCGGTGAGCTAGCCTTCACCCGTTAAAAAGGCTAGTGGGTTCTTGCTAAACCATCAAAAGCAAGTGGGTTCTTGCTAAACCACAAAAAGCAAGCTGTAATAGGTCCTAGTGCTACCTCAAAGCCTAGTGGGTTTCTTGCTAAAACCATTGAAAAGCAAGCGGTAGGAATCTCTCAACGGTTGAGTTGGGAGCGGAGACGTAGGCCGGGTTTTGGCCGAACTCTGTTATCAATTTCTTGTGTCTTGCCTTATTTATTTCCGCTGCATTCTTCAACTTTGATTTTAATTGTTAATCAATTTTTTAAAAGGCAATTCACCCCCCTCTTGCCATCATTCCTCGTTTGTTCCGACCCAACAGATGCCGCCACTCGCAGAGCTGAGATGGCGACGAACGAGGAGGTCTACGGAGCCAAGGAGATTGTTTCCAACAATCAATCCTTGTTCGACTTGCTGACGCCGGCCCAGAAGACATATCCGCTGTCGGACAACCTGCCGCTCTGGAACTTCGGCATCCTAGATGAGGTTTCGGTGCCAGGGTTCGAGGTTGATGCGCCACGGACCTGGGTGACTCGGGAGGACGAGCTTCCCCACTATAACATCACCAACAATGGGCATCCTGCCAGGGAGACCAGACACTTAGATGTCTATGTCCTGAACCCGAGGACGCGAACCATCGTCGGAAGTGAGCCTACTGCGGAGAACTCTCCAGCCCTCTACTCGAGCACATATCGCCAGAGTGTCACCGACGACACCAAGGGCTGGCTGAAGGACTGGGACTTGCGATCTGGGGGCAATTTCACCAGTGAGTGGGCCTGGACGTTCTGGGTACGCCACACTTGCGATCACTTCGCGGAGGAGCTGCGGTACATCGGCCTGTTTGAGGCGGTGTGGACGTCGCAGTTCCACTTCTACCAGCAGTCTGAGCTCGGGCCGGAGCTGTTCACCCGCTGGTCCCCGGATACCAACACCTTCCATCTTCACCATGGGGAGGTCAGCATCGGTCTCTGGGACATCCACTGCATCGGAGGTATCCCGCTGGAGGGTTACCAGTACGATGAGTTCCTGCCTCCGAAGAACACCTGGGAAGACAGGTCACGGACTCCCATTCTGACATGGCATCTACTTGACCTGGCTACGCAGCGGCTCGGGATCAAGGACTTCCAGAAGGACATAGCCTATAAGGAGTGGTTCGGCCAGTTCTTGGAGCATGACCCAGCGGTCAAGATGCCAGGCAGGGGGGAGCGGTGCCCGACCGCGGCTCAGAGGAGCCGGAACGGGTCGTACTGGCGGGTCCTGGAGACGGGCGACTACCGCTCATGGGGGTACCGCGTCATCGAGGCCCAGGACCCAAATGTCCGGTACGTGGCGTTCCTGGCCGCCTTTCTGAGTGGGTGGCTCCTGCCAGTGCGGGACGCGAGAATGGGCGTCCGCCCGGCGACACTGGCGATGGCGGGTGCCATGGCCGCCAATAAAAGATACAACCTAGGGGTCCCAGTGCTGGCTAAGCTGTACGCCATCCTGGGGCGCATCTCGCGAGGGGGGTCGCCACGAAGGATCTGTGGGCCCTTCCAATTCTTCCACGGCTGGGTGGCTGCTCACCTTGGTGGGTATACGTTTCCAAACGCCACCATTCCTCCGGGCAACGGCCTGCGACCCTCCCTGCTGAACATTGCGGGGGTCGCTCCGATGACCCTAAATGAGGAGGGCGTGAGGATTCGGATTGGCAATCACGCCAATTTCAACTTCAGCCCGTTCCCCACTCCCGTTGGCCAGATGATCGACAACGGGCAGGGTCCGCTGGAGCAGCACGAGTACTTCCTGAACATGCGAGGCGGGGTGCTCGTGGCTCGGATCGACGGGAAGGTGATCTGCGAGCCCTACGTGCCAACCCGGTTCGCCAGGCAGTTTGGGTGCCTTCAACAGATGCCGAAGAGGGTATTCACTGCTGTCCGGGAGGAGACGAACCCTGGCGTCCTTCGCCAGATGTGGCTGATGTTCGCCGCTTTCGGCTCTGGCGAGGTCATCACTCTTCCTCCTACCGGGGTCGACGCAGGCTTGGCAACCGAGTACGCCGAACATTGGGCCATCGCGTACCCTGAGGGGATTCTACGGAAGCTAGTTCGGCGGCTCGAGGTCACCCGTGCGGAGACCGGGCGTCAAGGAAGGAGGCGAAGCGCCGCCACACGGGGGAGAACGGAGGCGCGCCAAGCAGCGGAGCCGGCGCGGGCAGGGACTTCGGCGGCGGGCACATCGCAAGCTGCCGCCATGACTTCAGCGCCCGGAGAGGGGGCACATGCGGCCGTCGGGGAGCAGTCCGGGAAGCAGGTAAGGCGTCTGCTCGAACCCTCCCACGATGCAGTCTTCCCGGTGCTGTGGTCGGCCTGGATGACCCTGCGGCAGTCACTGGGGACCGAAGCCATCTGGCGAAAGATACTCAGAGAAGGAATCCATCTGCCAGAGGTCGGGTGCCTCCAGATCGCCGACAGGGTGAACTTCCACCGGCGGTATGCATATCTGACGGCCATGGACGAGTACGCGCGCCAACGTGGTCAGCGTGCGGAGCCGTCCCTTCTGGTGAAGGTGATGCTCGGTCGAGAGCCTGCTCCAGAACAGATGCCGCCGGAGTAAGATTTCAGTAACGACGACTCCGAGGAAGAGGAGGAGACGGGGGAGGATGAAGGCTCCGAGGGAAAGTACCATCGGGGGAGCCCGCGGGAGAGCGGCGAGGTGGCTGGCTCTGGAAATATTGATATTACTGAGCTCCTCGAGGTCCGATTCTATCCCTACTCAACCTGCTTCATTCATTCTCTTATGCAGCCTCTAACCCATTTCTCCACCTTTCTCAGGAGTGCACGGATGTTGTTCAGGCGTCCTCAGTAGGAGTAGGAGAGGCGCCAGCAGGACAAGGCGGGGGCCAGACACCCATCATTGAATTGACAAGCGCTGAGGGGTCCCCTGCCGCAATTGCTCCTGCGGCGGCCGGGATAGCGGAAGATGACGCTTTGGATTCCCGTAAGTCTCCTTACATTACTGTTGGTGCTTGCCGTTGACGATCCGTGACTAACCACGGCATGCCCTGCGCAGTGATCTCAATACTGGAGGCTCGTCGGGCTGCCGAACCTGGGCCATCCACGAGTGAACCAGTGGCAGACATGCCGCCTGCTCCGGAACAGACTTCTCAAATCGAGCCGGCCCCACCAACTGCTGATCAGGGGGCAGCGGACGCCGGCGGTGCTGCCATCGGAGAGAGGTCGGGGGCTGACGAGGGTGTCAACGCCGCTGGGGCGGGAGAAGAAGGTCACCTGGATGTTGGAGAACCTATCCCCCGTGAGGACACCCCAGGGGCGGACCCTGCAGCAGACCTGCTGGCTGCCTTCCCTGCCTACCGGCCTGCCGACCCCGAGGAGATGGACGACTCGGACGCGGAGGCGGTCGAGGAGAGACGGATAACGCGCCGCAGGGGGTGGAAATTCATCCAGCGCTTCCTCAAGCGAGACCCATCGGAGTGGCTGGGGCGCGTGGGATCCCTTCAAACCTGGCTGCGCTTCCTGTGTGCCGGGGGAGCTGATGCTCAACGCCTCCATCTGACGGTCCGTGATTTCATGGCCGAAAAGATGCGCGAGATCCGCCGACGTGCCGATGTCGCACAATGTCGGGACGTGTCGGAGAACACGCGGGCGCTCCTCGCGGCGGAGCAGGATGTCCGGCGTCTCGAAGGGCAGGCGGCAGAGAAGGAGGCCTTCGTCGCAGCGTGCACTGAGCTTGTGGAGCAACTAACGGCCCAGCTGATCGACGCCCAGGTACAGCTGACGGAGGCGGGCCAACAGATGGTCACACTTCAAGTCGAGCGGGAGCGTGCACAGGCCAGAATCGACGAACTGTGTGCTGCGACCGCCGACGAGGAGAGGGCACGCAGAGAGCGAGAAGCAGCTCTGGAGGCCGCCAGCCAAAGGGTAGCGGCGTTAGAAAGACTTATTCAGCACACTAATCCCTAGGGGCTTTGTTTTTTCCACTCCCAGAACATTTGCTTCCGCCACTCAATATTTCGATCCATTTGTATGAACCAATATATTTATCTGCATCTTTTGGCTTAACATGCTCAACCACAATTCATTGTCTCGCGGGAGCGTTAACCAAGCTTCAGGCATCCATAATTGGGCCCGGATTTCTAAAGAAAAGAGGGAGGTCGTTCCTAGGAAAGGAGACCTCAGACCTAATCAATGTATCATCCCCCGAACTTGTTCCAACACACGAGCGGGACAACGCTAGGGGCGTTGAGATTTTATCCGAACATAGGGAAATGAGGAAGGGTGAATCGCGTGTCCCGAATTCAGAAATCCACAACGGTCGGCCTTCCAGGAAATGCCCAAGACGGCAAGCGGACAATGGATCAATCGACCATACTACTGCAATAGACGGACCGAAGGTCATCATTCATATTGCAGGAGGCAGATCACATGTCATCATCAATGCCGCTTTGGGGGTTCCTTCAGGCACAAGGGTGGAAATCCGGATCAACAGGGCATGCGAAGCGTGGGGCGAAGTGATGACTTGTTCGGACAGAATCCAACGCTCCCAAAATTGCGCCACCGTGGGGAAAGCATATTAGGCGGATGCACTAATCTGGTCGTGAATCACCCCAATTCTCAGACAGAACCTCTTTAACGATGAAACTGTCGCTTCCCATCATTGCAATGGGGCATCCCGAGCTGGATTGGGGAGAATATCACAACTGCACCACTCTACCAGAAGCCAGACCAGACGGTCGGCGACGAGGAGGGGCGGGACTTAGAGATCCCTGAGGCTGGACCCGAGTCGAGATGTCCGGGCGTTCCTACGTACTCCATCAGGCTGGAGATCAAGCCACATGTAGTTCTGAAAGTGCAGTTTAACGTCATGCAGGACGTAGAACCCCGATTGGGGAGATCTTAGTTTAGGGTCGTAGAGCTTGGACCATAGGAGCAGATCTTAGTTTAAGGTCTTAGAGCTCGGACCATAGGGGAAGATCTTAGTTTAAGGTCTTAGAGCTCGGACCATAGGGACCTCAAAGTACGCCACATCGTGGTCCTATCCCCTGGATATGCGAAGATGCACTGGGGGATAGCGTCAAGAGTGTCGAGGTTTCGCCTGGTCAGAATGGGAGGTGGAAAATGTAATGTGAATCATGCGGCCATTCACTCAAGGACTGGGGGCACCGGCGTAACGATATGGGAGTACTGCCGACTGTGGCGGAAAAGCAGCATCAATATCGCACTGACCGTTGATGGAATGGGGCAGCAAACGAGCATCAACCGCTCAAGCACAGGATTCATATCGATTTGCTGCCCGAGGCCCTTGGGGGCACCAGCCCAAGTCGGTGGGAGAGCACTGAGGCATTGTGTCCAGACCGCTCACGGGGGCTCCACCCAGGGCATAGGCGATGGGTCCGAATGAAAGGGAGCACGAAGCCTGAAAAGTGGAAGGAACCTGACCAAGCTGAACCTGACCCTCCTGGCAATAAACCAGAGTACTCTTGACACCGGTGGACCACTGCAAGGGGTCGCGGGACACGCCTTGAGGGTGACCCGAAGGCGGCGGATTCCCAAGAGAAGGGGGAATCTTTAAGAGGTGGGGCTGGACCCGAAGTTTCAAACATCCGGGCGTTCCTACGTATCCCATAAGGATGGGAATCAAGCCACACGTAGTTCTTGAAGCGCGGCGCAACACAATCGGGCACCAGCGCGGGGAAGGGTGCGGGTCTGGCCCTCGCACCCAGAAGAAGCGGTATTTGATATTTCTTGTTTGTCCTTAAAGGTGGATGGTTTTTCTTTGTGCAGCGACATGCCCGTGATTAAGAAATCCCTGGCGTCGCCACAATAATCAAGCCATGAAAGGAATTGATGAATGGCGTGGTTATTAACCAGCGCCCAACGTGAGTGTCCCCTGAGGAGAACATCACGATGCAGTGCCGTTTCTCGTCGGGCGGCCAAGACGATCATAGTTTACGGTCGTGTGGTAGGACCAGACAACACAGTTTAAGGTCGTGTGGCTCGGACCATGGGGGAATCCGCTTATCGCGATACGGAGAACTCAGCGGAGGTGGGAACATACCCCCGCCCTGCGGTCACGCACAATTCCAGGAGAAGGATCCCGGGATAGGGGCCTGCGTATGTCCATCACCCGAGGGGCAGAGATGCTAGCCTCCAGCTATACTGGGCCCAGAACGCGATTGTTCGGGCGACTCCTTCCTCCTTATGGGGACGAGGGTCCAGCTACACATGGTCCTTAGGGAGGACATCAGCATATATCCTTGGTGCTCAGATCGTGGGAGCCTCGAAAGACACCATTACCCTGGTTGGACTGCCTAACGTGTAGAGGTGTACTGAAGGTCAGTATGAAGAGAGTGTCGAGATTCCACTACAACGCACAAAGGCGGAGTGTGATGAGGACTGCGCAACCAATGTTCGGAGCCTGAAAGAGCCGACATGGCGATCAAGGATGTCGCTGACCATATTCGCAACACAACATCCAATCGCGTCAGCCTAAGATGGGGCAAGCAAACGAGCATCAACCGCTCAAGCGCAGGATTCATATCGATTTGCGGCCCAGGACCCGCCGGTAAATCAACCTGGAGCGGTAGGAGAGCACTGAGGCATCGTACCCAAACCGCTAACGAGGATCCCTTTGAGTGAAGGCTCAAACAAGAGGAAGCGCGAGGTCTGACAAGCAACACAGGACTTGTCGGGATTGAATCCGACACTACGGGTCATAGACCGAAGTACCCAAAACATGTTAACAGATCACCGTAAAGGGTCGGAGGACTCACCCTGAGAGCAACCAAAAGACGGAAGATCCCCGTGATCAACCAAGAGACGGGGCTGGACCTGAAACACAAGCGTCCAGGCGGTCCTACGTATCCCATAAGGATGGGAATCAAGCCGTACGTAGTTCTTGAGAGGCAGTTTGACGTCATGCAGGACGATGAGGGGTGTGAGGTAGTCCCACATACGGGGGAGGCGTGCGGCGCGGCCAGTAGACCAACGTGAATGAGGATATAATCCCCCACTCATTCCATACGCCTCGCACAAAAAGGAGGGGGACTTGGGCCAGAGGCCCAACGCGGGATAGAGACTCCCGAGAAATGGGGCTGGGCCTGAAACATGAATGTTTAGGCGGTCCTACGTATCCCATAAGGATGGGAATCAAGCCGTACGTAGTTCTTTGAAGTGCAGTTTAATGTCATGCAGGACGCAAAAAGGAAAAAGGGGGGAGCAGAAGGCATCCCCGAACGTGGGGGGCGTACAGCGTGGCGAGCAAACCGACATGAATGAGGGCATAGCCCCGCGTTCACACCATACGCCGCATACCCAGAGGCAATTGGGACAAGGGCCCGAGATGGGATGGAAATTCCCGCAGGATGGGGCTGGGCCTGAAACATGAATGTTCAGGCGGTCCTACGTATCCCATAAGGATGTGAATCAAGTCGCACGTAGTTCTTGAGGGGCAGTTTAACGTCATGCAGGACGAAGACGCTTGGCAGTTTAACGTCTTGCAGCGCGGACGTGGTACAGTTTAACGTCATGTTGGATGAATGCTGAACAGTTTAACGTCTTGTAGCTTGGACGAGGTGCAGTTTAGCGTCATGCAGGACGAAACACTTGGCAGTTTAACATCTTGCAGCGCGGACGAGGTGGACTCAGGAAAAGCACTGCTTGAGGAACCTAGCGTTGGTGGGAGGAGTGACACGCTCACCATCCATAGTTGCTAGGGAGTACGCGCCATTGGGATAAACTTTGTGGACGACAAGAGGTCCCTCCCACTTGGGCTCCAACTTGGGTGGCTTCCTGCCGGGGATCATTGGCGCTCTTAGGGCCAGCACTAGGTCACCCTGCAGGAAGGAGCGGAGGCGAACCTTCTTATTGAAAGCTCGAGCCATTCTACTTTGATGCCTCTCCAAGTTGTGCAAAGCGCGAAGTCTATTCTCATCCAGTGCTTCCAACTCGATTAGACGGGCTTCGGCAGCTCTGTCCGGCGCTTGTTGGTCGTAGACCGCAGTGCGCAAGGACGGTAACTGGATCTTGATGGGCAGGACGGCCTCAGCTCCATACACCAGGGAATAAGGGGTCATCTGGGTGGAATTGCGAGTCGTCGTCCGATAAGCCCAGAGGGCATTGGGGAGCTTGTCCGGCCAACTCTTCTTGTTCTGGCCAACCATCTTTTGCAGAATGTTAGAGAGGGTCTTGTTAAACGCCTCGATCTGTCCATTCGCCTGTGCATGATAGCGAGATGTATGGTTCGAGCGAATGTTGTACTTGGCGTACAACCTCTTCAACTCGGCTGCTCGGAAATTGGCTCCGTTATCCGTGAGGATAGCGTGAGGCACTCCAAATCGATGAATGATGTTGGAGGTCACGAAGTCAGCGATCGAATAGGATTTGACCTCTCTGAGCGGAATCGCCTCTGCCCATTTGGAGAAGAAGTCCGTGGCGGTCAGAATGAACTGGCACTGGCGAGCTGTCGCCGGCGGGTAAGGTCCTACAACGTCCATCCCCCAGACTGCAAAGGGCCAAGAATACCTGGTGGTATGGAGAGGCTCCGGCGACCGATGCACAAAGTTCGCATGAACCTGGCACGGATGGCACCTCCTGGCATACTCGATGCAGTCATGGATCATGGAGGGCCAGAAGTATCCCAACCTCCGAATCTGGTGGGACAGCTTCGGCCCAGTCTGATGGGCACCGCATGAACCAGCATGAACCTCTTGCATGACTCGTGGGATCTCAACTCCCTGAAGGCAACGGAGGAGAACACCATCAAATCCGCGTCTGTAGAGGATCTGCTCCAGGCCGGGACTGCTCTGGAGGACAAACTGCGATGCGCGGCGTCGAACTCGCTCGCGCTCGGCTCGATCCTATGGGAGAATGACATGTTGGAGGTACTCAACCAAAGGCGCCCTCCAATTAGGGGCTGGTTCGACTGCCATATCTAGGGTACTCGGGGCTCCGGGCATAGGGGCAACCGTGGTGAGATTACTTACCGACGGGCCGCGATCTCCCTCCGGGATAACGGGAGCGATGAGCCTGCGGTGCGTCACGTGGACGGTCAGGTTATCCTGTTCAGGCTCTGCAAGTGACGCAGCAAGGCTGGCCAAGGCATCTGCTCGACCGTTCTGCGACCGGGGAATATGGAAAATTTCTGGCCGAGAAGGGAACCGGGCCATCAGAAGGAGGGTGCACTCCAGCAATGGCACAAGTTCCGGCTTCCTGACAACATATTCGCCATTGATCTGCTTAACGACCAGCTCGGAGTCCCCTTTCACACACAGATGGGGCACGTCGATCTCGAGAGCCAACTCGAGGCCGGTGATGAGGGCATGGTATTCCGCCTCATTGTTGGTACAGCCCTCTGACAACAGGAAAGAGTATGGCAGCACGACTTGCTCCGGGGTAATGAAGATGATACCCAAACCCACTCTGTTGAGCTTAAGATTATCGAGTCTTCTACCGGTGGGGCTCCGGGAGGCACCGTCAAAGTGCATCTGCCAGCATGGATCGGCATGATCAACCGAGAGAATGGCCTCATCAGGAAAGCCTAGATCCAGCGGCTGATCCGCGGAGGTCGGGTGAGCAGCCAGAAAGTCTGCCAATGCTTGCCCTTTCATGGCCTTCTGAGACACATACCTGATGTTGAACTGCTGGAGAATCACAGCCCACCGCGCTAGACGGCCAGTCAACATAGGCCGGCTCAGGATATATTTCAACGGGTCTACTCGAGAAACCAACTGTACCTCATGGTGCTGCAAGTAGTTCCGTAATTTCTGTACGGCAAATACGAGCGCCAGGCAGCTCTTCTCGATGGGGGAATACCTAACTTCCGCATCGAGGAGCATGCGACTGAGGTAATAGAGGCTATTCTCTGTTCCCTCGTTGTTCTTCTGGGCGAGAAGGGCACCCAGGGACCGTTCCAGGGTGGTCACATAGAGGACCAGTGGCTTCCCGGATACAGGCGGCATCAGAACCGGAGGTTGAAGCAGGTACTGCTTGATTTCCTCGAAAGCGGTCTGACACTCTTTATCCCATACATAGGTGGCACCTTTATTCATGAGCCGAGAAAAGGGCTTACACTTGCCGGCCAGATTCGCGATGAATCGGCGTATATAGGCTAAGTGGCCTTGGAACCCTTGCAGTTCCCGAATGTTACCTGGGGGAGGCATCTGGCTAATCGCCCTGATCTTCTCTGGGTCGATCTCAATACCCCGGTATCTTACCACAAATCCAAGGAACTTTCCGGAGGTGACCCCAAAGGCACACTTCAACGGGTTCATCTTCAGGCAGCGAGACCGGAGGAAGCCGAACACTTTCTCAAGATCTTTGAGATGGTCCTGACGCTGGCGCGATTTGACCACCAAGTCGTCGACATAGCATTCCACCAGTGTGCCGAGGATTGGCTTGAATATGCGGTGCATCGCCCATTGATAGGTGGCACCTGCATTCTTCAGGCCGAAGGGCGTGACCTGGTAATAAAAGATACCTTGGGGGGCCCTGAAGGCAGTGAACTCCTCATCCTCAGGGGCCATCCGGATTTGGTTGTATCCAGAGTATCCATCCATGAAGGAGAGGGCTTGGAACCCTGTCGTGGCGTCAATCAACAGCTCTGTCACCGGAAGGGGAAAATCATCCTTCGGACAGTGGCGGTTGAGATCGCGGAAGTCGATGCAGATTCTGATCTGCCCGTTCTTCTTCCTGACCGGCACAATGTTGGCCAGCCATTTGGGGTACTGAACTTCCCTCACGAAGTTGGCTTTGATAATCTTGTCAACTTTGGCCTCAACCATGGCACCGTGGAATGGGTGCATCTTCCTGGGAGGCTGCTTGAACCCGCGATGGTTCGCCGGGAGACCAAGGCGGTGGATGGCTACCTGAGGATCTAGCCCCGACATCTCGTCATATCCCCAAGCGAACACATCACGATGCTGCCTGAGAAAGTCCACGTACTGTTGCCGCTCCTCAGAGGGCATGGCGGCACTGACCAATGTGGGTCTTGGATCTGCTTCGGTTCCAAGGTTCACCTGTACTAACTCATCGACCGTGACGGAGACGCCCTCCTCAAAGGCTGGGGGTGCATCTTCCACGTCCTCTCCACTTGGGGAGGGATCGTCCACGGGAGAGATTGCGTTGGAAACTGCATTGGGGCTACCAGATCCTGCTGGGCCGCTGGTGCTGGCATGGGCGGTCGCGGTCATCTCATCGGGAGACTCACAGGCCGTCGAGACCATGGCTACGTCCAACCTTTGAATCGGGAGGACGTAAGCGTCATCCAAACTTGCCCAGGGATCACTCGCAATAGCGACAGGCTCGAACTCACCTGCTAGGATCTGCTTATCCTTGCTCTTGTAATAGTCCGCGTCCAGATAGCGGGCTTCACATGAGGCAAAAGGAGAGGCATCTCCCTGAAGCACGCCTACTCGACCATTAAGGGAGTATTTAAGGCATTGGTGGTATGATGAGGGAACCGCCGCATGAAGGTGGAGCCATGGCCTGCCCATCAATGCGTTATACGCAGTGTCTTGAGAGACCACCATGAATTCGGTGTTGGCAACCAAGTCACCGAACTGGGTCTTCAAACGTATCTTGCCGACCGGAGTTTGCTCGATGCAGTCGTACCCCTGGATCCTGAGGTCGGAGGGAATCAAGTCATCCTCAGACAACCCCAATCTCCGGAGCGTCCGAGTGGGAATCAAGTTAATCCCGGACCCCGTGTCGACAAGACAGCACCGGACTTCAAGGCCATTGAACTGTCGAGTAACGTACAGCGGACGAATGTGCCCCTGTATAGGAGGGTCTTCATCCTTACCAGAGAACGAGATAACTGCCTGGCATTCGGCGTCCTCAATCGTTTCGGCGTGAAAGGCCTCTGCAGCCACAACCTCTGTCTCAAACTGGAGGGGGCTCTTCAGGGCTTCAGCGAGTGCCTCGCGCATCTCAGGTGACATGCGCAGAGCCTCAAGGATGGAGAGCCTTGCTGGGATGTCGGCCAAGTGCTTCAGGACATCATACTTTTTGGCCAAGCGCGAGCCCCTGGTTGCAGGAGGTTGCTCTGCGGTTGGAGGCATGATGGGCCTTGCCGGTTGGGCCGGCGGCCGACTGGTGCTTGGCGCATCTCGTTGTTCATTAGTTGAAGTCCGGGAAGTGGTCACCGTACTGGGGTCAGGAGGCCGGGATGGACTTGTGGCAGGACGGAGCTGGTCGCGGCGCGGAGGAGGCGGTTCTGCCTGGTCCCACACCACAAACAGTGGCGGAGGCGAATCCTTCATCCCCGGACGGGGGGGCTGCGCGCGCTGAGCTCGGTTTTGAGCCTGCTGCCTAGTCTCAGTGGCGTGCACGTCCTGGCTGGAGGTACCAACTGCTGTGTCCCGGTGACTCCTGTTGTTGCGGTTCCTCCGACGGTGGCGACGACCGGGGACACTAGGGAGGTCCACCTGGTGTTCTTCAACGTCGGGAACTGAAAAGGGATTTACCAGCTCGACGGTATTAACCGAAGCGTACCCAATACTGTCATCGGACGAATCATTCACCACTGGGCGGATCCGAGGAGGGATCCCCATCTCCGGGGGCATGAAATCGCCGAGAGTGCGGGATAGTGGCAGAACTGGCGGGGCGCGCTCTTCCTTCTTGCGCCGCCGCCGTTTTCTCTTCTCGGAAGAGGCAGGCTGGGATGACGATGCTGAAGCAGCACCCGCAGATTCTGGAGGCTCAGGCTGATTCAAGCACGCACGGATGATTCCATGGGCGTGAATGATCGTCTTGCGGGCCATCCAGTTTTTATACTTCTGGGATCTGCGGTCGGAGACCAGCTGCCATTCGTCCTCACTACCGCTATCGTCATCTGATCCCACGAACACGCCCGCCACTTGTGCTGGAGATGGTCCCAACCTGATTACATTGTTGTTAATCTGGTCTTGGAGCCAGTCCTTAAACACGTAGCACCGCCGGATGGTGTGCCCCAGGGCCCGATGGTAAGGGCAGTAGCGGGGGTTATCCGTGAGATGTGCCTCCTCTGGCCTCCAACACTCAGGCAGTCGCACAATCCTCTTCTCCAGGGCGCTCCGGAAATAACCGGGGACCTGATCCTCATGAAATGAGTAGGTCAGGTATCGCGGGCCCCTGGGAGCGTGGTCTTGACGAGGGGCTGGAGGGGCCTGCCGAGGAGGTGGACCCTGATTATCTCGCCTGGGTTGTGGCGGTACATTACGCGGAGGGGCCGGCCGGTTCTGGGGCTGCCGCTGCTGGGCCGGGAACTGAGCCCGTGGAGGCAGATTCCTGTGAGGCTGTGGAGCTAGCCTCGCCGGCAGCAACTCCAACTGCCTGGGGGCCTCTATCTGGGCAACAGCAGCGGGCTCAGCCCTGCTGAATCTCCTTGCAGGGATCATAGGAGGCAGCGGATGTGCCTGATTGGCCTGTTGCAGAGCTTTCTCGAGACGTTGAGCTTTGTCTGAGAAGTCCCTGAACCCTCCGGGGTAATTCTGAGTGATCAGGGAAGGGACCAGCTCGGTCTTGACGTTCCCGACGCACATTGTCAGCAACTGCTCCTGAGTCAATGGCATGTCAAGGGAATACGTGAGACCCTTCCATCGGGCGACGAAGTCCGCGACTCGCTCATCAGGCCTCTGCTTGCACTTGAAGAGGTCTGCGATACTCGTCTTCCGGGTCGTGGAACTGAACTGGTAGAGGAACTGTCTACAAAGGTCCTCCCAGCTAGTTATCGACCCGACGGGGAGCTGGCTGTACCAGACAAATGCTGGCCCTTCCAGTGTCTGGACAAAGCAGCGAAGCTTAGCGGCCTCCTGCTGCGCCGGAGTTCCCAACATAGGCCCGCACCTCGAGTTGAAATGGGCCAAATGATGTGGCGGATCTCCAGTTCCATTGAAGGGGGCGAAAGTGGGATTCCCGAATCCCGGAGGTGCCGGCATGTCATCCACCCATGCTGGGTATGGCTTGCCGTCCGGTGGGATCGCCACTTGCCGAGTCTCCAAGGCTTCCAAGCGGGCGATGAGTGCTGCCATCGGATCGTCCGGACATGGGTTCCAGTCCTGGCGAGGATCTCTCACCACGAGCGCATTGCATGGTCCTTCAATCGGGTCGTCGACCGGGTCGTCGAACTCGGCAGCTCGTGGGATGGCGGGCGGAGCGGCCCTTGGGGCAGCGGGAGGAATCCGAGCGGGGTCTCTCAGATAGTCACGCCGCTCGGGAGGGTGTGGTGAAACATACTGCACCCTCTTGCCATAAGCAATGGCCTCTCTCCTGTCGGCGAACATGGCATAATCACGGTTGCCCGGGAGAGCCTCATCGAGGGGTGGTTGTTCCTGTCCCTGCTGTCCTGGCCTAGGATCACCGTAGTCAGGCCGCCGTTCTGCAGCGCGCTCGGCGAGGAGCTGGTCAACTAGCTTCTTCTGCTCGGCGAGCTGTTGACGTAGCGTAGCCTTCTCGGGATCCTCGTCCGCCCTCTGCATGGAGGTAGATGGGTCGGCGGGCTTTATAGCCTCGCCGTGCTCTTTACCTTTGCTGACGTTTCGGCTCAACGCCAGTGCTTCAGTGGGTGCGGGGAGACCCAGGAGGTTCCTCTGGTGACGAGTAACCCTCACTGACGGATCCAACGATGGCTTGTCTTCAGGGGGAGAGCCCCCGCCGAGAAGTTCCAAGTCGTTCCCCTCTCCCGACAGGTCAGCCATATTGACCGTTTCCGTCCCTGGGGATATACCCTCAGGGCCACCCAGCGAATCGGGCTGTCGGCGAATCGCACTGAAGCATAGGGCAGCGTACTGCCTCCATCCACGGATATACACGTGGGGAGTGGCTCCCTCGATAACCTTGCGGAGTACTTGAAAACACTCAACGCATCGTTGTTGGAGGGCCTCGTGGTGCCCAAATGACCCGGGGTGCCGAACCGCGGGGAGCGTGGCCAGGTCAATTTGACGGCACTGCTCACCAATATCCTCCAGGTGCAGTTGACTCCCAGGATATGGCATTTGTAAGCGGTGAAGACGGGAGTGAGTCTCCCGGAGAGTTCGGCGGAAGCATTCAAACTCATCCAGGGTGAGTGATTCGGGTGCATCAAAGCCCGGTCCTGCGACTGGACAAAACTTCTCAGGAAAGTGGCCCTCTGCAAGGACGGTCCAGAAGCTCCACGACTCAAACTCGGGACCCAGGTCTCCTTGGTCCTCTTCAACGACTGGGAATGGACGGGGAACCGACAGTGGTGCCGAGGCGGGCCGTCGGGCCGACGGGCTGGCCGGCGGTGAATACGGCGAGCAGGCCGATTGGCCTCCATATCCCGGGCCGCCCTCTGAGGGTGGCGGTGCCCCGGCTACCACATCACGATAGGACGGGCCGGCGAGCGTACATCCTGCCGTAGCATCGGTGCTCGCCGAGGGTGCACTAGATCGTGGTTCGACCGTCGGTCCCCAGAAAAAGTCTCCGGCTTCTCCGATCGAGGAAAAAGGCGCTTCCGGAGGGGCCGGTACCAACCGCAAGCTTGATCCTTGGGGGTCTACCAGGCCCTCGCTACTCCGGATATACCTTCGGAGAGAAGCGGGGATCATATCGATCTCGCTCTCGGGAAGTACGAGGCTGACGTGCCGCATTCCTACCCCTGCCCCTGACTGGCGGGATTGGGGGGAGGGCTCTGTCGCCGAATCATACTCCGCCTCTGTATCAGAGAAACGAACCGGTCGGATCTCTGTCCGGAATTCCGTAACATTCCTCCCTCTACGTCGACGCCTCGCCTTCCTGCCCCTGGGTGGTTCTTCGGGGCATGGCTGATCTCTATCCTGGCGTCCTCCGGCCGCACTGGTGCTGGGGCCAAGAGGACTGGAAACCAAGGTGCGAGGCGCACCGGGACAGATATCGAAGGGGACGCGGGGAGAGATGATTCCGGGCAGGCCTCCAGGCCGGGATCGAAAGGTGGGGTGACCCATGCCTCTTGGATCGTCCACGCGGAGTAGACCCTGTTGGTGAATAGCGCTACCGCGAGGTGGTCCGCGGTGGCTATTGCTTGTACCAGCAACCGGGAGAGTCAACCCAACCTGCCTTTGGGGCGGTCGAGGCCTCGATCCAGGTCGGGCATAGAAGTGCCCCTGCTCAGGATGCGCAGGGGCCTGGTGACTGGAGCCAGCAGTGGCTTGAGCCAATGCGGACGCCGTTGCTAGGGCCCCAAGGTGGGCATCCTCTTCCGCTCGTGCCCGGCGTTGGCGTCGGGACAGAAAAGTCGGGATGAGCGGCGCAGGCAGGTGGAGAGCCCGTCCTTCGACTTGAGAAGCCTGGCGGCGGTGTCGTCGTGGCCTGACAGGAGCCCTTATCGCGGATCCCTGGAGCGAATCTCAGATAGGGTGGTCCCGGACATCTTCCACCTCATCCGCATAGGGGAAGGAGTTGTCAGAGCGCTCCGGGGATAAACTCCCGAAGCGGTTGGACGTCGAGGTAGGCAGCGGTGCCTCCCTGCGCGGCCCTCGGGGGCGGCGTTGGTGGCGAGGTGCAGCTTCCTCGAGGTCTAGGCGAGCCATGTCCCGGGTGGGGATGACTCCCTCTTCCTCATATCTCTGCACCAAGTTGTTGATCACCCTTCTCTGGATGACCTCCGAGGGGGAGAGAGGGCGTGGTTTCCCCGCAGCTGCGGCTGCTGGGACGGCTGTGGAACGGGCGGGACAGCGCGGAGTAGCCGCGTCGGTGTTTCCCCTACCCCTGTGCCAGTGGGCGGGCGGTGATCGGGCATTGGATCGGATGACCTGATTCCTGAAGATAGGGAGAATAACCCATTAAAACTGACAGGAAAAGGAATCGACTACCAATCATTAGTGCCACAACTTCTTCTGTGGGGGAAACCCATGCCATCGACGTCGTGAGACGGAGTGCCCGATTTCCCCTCCCAGCCCCTGGCGGGCCCCGTGCCCCGGTGCTGAATGCTCGGCCGGGCAACATGCCAATCTTCCAACACCTCTGAAAGCTATCGGTCTTCGTATTGAGGAGAAGAGATTCACGTCGGGTTCACCATTTTTCTATTTCGGTGCGGATGTGCGTCGGGTTTCTGTTCCGACGCTGTTCCGCCAGGACGCGTTCGCGCGTGCACCCATCGACCCGAGGGGATGGGTGCGCGGCTTGTGGCCCCGCAGTCCCGCTTTCCAAAGGCGGGAGGCATCCGTCCCTTTTTTTCAGGGGCGTCTGCTCCTTGATCGAAACCGGGATGATGGGATGTCGGCTCCTCCTTCCGTGGACGTCTCCTCGGAACTCGTCACCTAGTCCGGGTCTCCCTCATAGATTTAAGAATGTTCGTGAATCTCGTTCCCGACGCCATATCTTCATGGACACCGGTTAATTACGCTGCTTCCGCCCGGACGCTCCAAGGAGTCTGGTCGGGGCAGCAACCTACGGTGAGGAGACCGGGTAGCTTTGGGTGCTGGGGGCGTGTCTTAACACTGCGGCCCTGCATGTCTGCCTTCCGTCCCTAATAGGGCTTCTCGAAGGCGTGATGGCCTGAGGCATCCTGCGCTGGGTGCGGGGAACTGCGTTGCCTGAGGTTTTCCTCAGCTTCCCATGTTTAACACGGGGTATGCCGCGAGTTTAACGTCCAGCGGGGACGACATTGGACTGATCAACACGAGAAGTGGATCAGATGACAGAACCCCTTGCGGGGAACCTCCGATGCTGGGGCCAGCACATGGGCGGCTTCCCGAGTGAAGTGGAGTGGAATGAAGTGGCATGACCCCACCGGGATGTGGCGGCCCGGGTAAGGATCAGGATGGATGATGGAGTGAAGAGCTTGGACCCCATAGGGGCTTCCTACGTACCGCGCGTTAGCGCGGATCAAAGTCAGCGTAGTTCAGATATACAGTTTAACGTCATGCTGGACGTCGGCAAGCCGACTCACGAAGAGATCGAGGCTGCCGGGTGGAGGATTGAACCGAACCACCTCGCACAGAGGGGGATGGAACGGCCGGGTGGATCACAGTTTCACGTCATGCTGGATGTTGGCAGGAGAAATAGAAAAAGGCAGTGGGGAAGCACAATGGAGATACACATGTGCAGTCCCCCACAAGGGCGGATTCATAGGTGAATCGACGCGAGTGTGAACCCGGGAGGGGTCCACTGATGGACGAACCGACGTGAATACGACCGGGACGACCGGGTGGTGGGCTTGAACCTCAGGGAGGCTTCCTACGTACCCTGTTTAGGAGACAGGGATCAAAGTCCACGTAGTTCATTCTGTTTGTAATACTCTACCCCCGTGGGCGAAGGCCACTCCAATCCCGAAATCCCTGCAGAGACGAGCGGGTGGGGGCCACATCCAAACCGGGAGGACCCTGCGTGCGGGGCACGGGATCGGGTGATGTGGACGGTTTAACGTCCTGCCGGATGAAGTACAGTTTAACGTCGTGTGTTAAGGACGATGTACAGTTTAACGTCATGTTGGACGAAGCACTCGGCAGTTTAACGTCTTGCAGCACGGACGTAGATGCTTGGCAGTTTAACGTCTTGTCGCGCGGACGATGGAGGCTAGGCAGTTTAGCGTCGTACAGCTTGGACGTGGTACAGTTTAACGTCATGTTGGATGAAACACTTGGCAGTTTAACGTCTTGCAGTGCAGACGATGGAGGCTATGCAGTTTAGTGTCGTACAGCTTGGACGTGGTACAGTTTAACGTCATGTTGGACGAAACACTTGGCAGTTTAACGTCTTGCAGTGCGGACGATTACTGCCGCCGATGGGTCCGTGTCACTTCGCGCGAGCCTGGAGGGCCGCACGGGAAGACAACGCACGGTGCGGGCACCCAGGATGAAGATCATTGGGCGCCACGCAGGCGGGTACCCTCAGGGGGTCAAAGGGGGTCGACCCTGGCGGTTTGCGCGCAAAAAAGGAGCTTGGCGCGCAATACCGCGGGTCAGCGCGCAAAAGGGCACACTGGCGTGCAATTGGGACAGCGTTTTGCGCGCGGAAGATGGAGATTGCGCGCACCGGGCTTCGGATAGCGCGCGGGGGCAACGGCTCATTCTTTAACGAATGGCCTCTTAATAAAGGGGGGGGGGTGCGCGCAATCGGGCTGGATTGCGCGCACCCGGGGGCAATTGCGCGCAAGAGGCTTCTTTTGCGCGTGAAGGCCTTCGGGTGAAGAATTGTTTCAAAGGAAAGGGGCCAAAGGGATTGCGCGCGAAGGCGAACCCCAAGGCTTTATTGCGCGAAAGAAAGGAGGTTACCTGAAGATCGGCATTGCGCGCGGAGGGGGTTGGATTGCGCGAACGGGCGACTCTTCGAATTCCGGCAAACTTCAAAACGTCGGGGGTCGCCTTATATTTATAGGCAACCCCGGGCGCGGAATCCGGTTCGCGGGCGCGGAATTCCCTTCGCGGGCGCGGAATCGGGCCCGGCGCGCAAGGGAGTCGCGCGGGCAACGGGCGCGCAAAATTGCGCGCCGGCCCAGCGCATTGCGCGCATCCCGGGAGGTTTGCGCGCGGCACTCCAACTTTGCGCGCGGGTCTCCAAAATTTTGCGCAAGGCTTCCGGGCCCTCCGAAACGGGCTTCCGACTCCAAATATGACCTGGCTTCCCGCATCCGGAGCTTCGTTTGGGAACAACGGACTTTTCCGGCGTCTACAATTGGTTTGAGATGCCAAGGCCGTAGGTTCCGGGCAAAACAGAAGCGTGTTGGTGGGTTTTCCCAACTTAATTTTAGCGTTAAACAACGTTCAATCTGAGATCCGTCATGATAATAAAATTCCGGATCTTCGAAATAGAACGAAGAACAAACAGAAAGAGAAAGGTACCAGAACCATTGAGAGGATCATCATATGTTGGTTATAATTAATTTAATTAACTGACAAGAATTACCTTGATGGAATTCTTTCTTTGTTGATGTTTTCCGGTCACATTCTGATGTGATTCGTCGTTGCATCGCAGAAGACAAGTGTATAATTCCTATAGCGGTGATCCACATGTGCACCACGTATCTCTGAACGTCGCCAAAGGAATATCCAGGTGCTAGCATGGAGAAGTCTTTTCTTGAGTTGTCCACCTTATATCACCTTGATCCGATGGAGGAGGATCTCTCTCAGTCTTGAGAGAATTCTTGGAGGAAGGAGTTCTCTTAGCCTTGAGAGAATTTTCCAGAATTTTTGTGTACAACGATTCTCTCTTGAAAAGTGTTGGAGTTGTGAGGATATTTATAATCGGGTTTGAGGTTATAGAGTTATAACAATAAATAAACACGTTACTCATTTTATTTATTTCAAATTAACTCTTATAGAAAACCCCCATGCCGAATGATTAATTCCTTGATATGCGCCCACACTGATTATAATAAATATCATTTAATAAAACGATATTATTTCCTCAAAATCCTGACTGAAAAAACTACACGACGTGTAATCATTAATACATGGCATGTACTCATTTTCCATGAAAACTACACGACATGTACATTCAATGTACACGACGTGTTTTATCTTGTTTTCATTTTTCTTTATTTCTCCACCACATTTATTAGACCTTGAGTAATGGCTATTTATTTCTTAAATAAATGTAACTGCATTTCTTGATAAGAAATATATATTATTTCACCCACAATATATTCTTTCGAATAACTAGTGTCGAAATAAATGCGATCAGGCATCCTTAAATAATTATTAAACCACAGTCGGGAATAATCTTTATTTAACTTTTTAAATTAATATTTAACTAAGATACATGGACACACTTAGTGTGTGACCCTCTAGGCCTCTTTCTTAGTGGCATTAGGCGGAGCCTTCCAAAAGTCCAAGGTTAGACTCTAGAAACACACCAAGGCACCCATAGAGAAAGAAGTTAATGCCTCAATAATGTGTCACCTCATATGAACGCTTACCGTGTAATATAATCCCCTTTTCACAATATCTCGAATCAAGTGTGTTTCATGCTAGTGCCATCAACCCATGTTCTCAATTATTATTTCTTTGACTTTCCAGAATTGAACTTTTCCATTCCTTACCATGGCCATGGATTTATTTAGGTTATATCAATTCCATCAAAGGGCCTGAGATATCTACTTCCGTTATGGAACAGAAGGGACAAATCCTTTCTTGCATTATATATTAATGCAATATTACTCATGACACACCCAACGTATCCTACCTCACTGCGAACAGTGTGTCGTCACAGTTTTCGTCGATACATTTAAGTACACAAGTTGTAATACCCATTAATAATAATCTTAAAATCCAAGGACCAATACACACGTCCACAGATAGAAACATCCAATGACACTATGAAATGTGGATTTCCTACTATCAGGTCTTGTTCTCATAATATCCTTCTGGATATTACCAAGGGTGCACACCATGATAAGGTGCCTCAAAGTTTTATGAGTCCTCACCCCTAATGGCCTGTATTATTTTTGTCCCTCAAATAATATCATCCGACCATAGAACATATATTCAAGAATAGTGTTATGGCACTTCCGAGTTCTCATCATAGTAGGGATCCTCTATGAACCTTTAATGCAACAGCTATCCTTGGGACATTATCACATGCATTGTCATGCAGAAGAACAATCAAGATGTGATAAGGTGTTTATTTAATGAATAAAGTACAAAGTAGTTGGTTCTAGGCCACCAACTCCAACAGACTCCCACTTGGACTAGAGCCAACTGCTAATAACTTTTAACCCACTAGATCTCACATGATATTCATGCTTCTACTGAGATAGTCCTTTAGTCATGGGGTCTGCCACATTATCTTCTGTGGACACTCTGCTCACTGCAACTTCACCCCTTTGATAGAAATCCCTCAAGAGGTGATACTTCCGGAGTATGTGCTTTGTTCGTTGATGTGACCTTGGTTCTTTTACAAGAGCCACAACTGCAATATTATCACAATAAAACGTGATAAGATATTTACTTTTAGGCACCATATCAAGATCCTAGACAAAGTTCCAAATCCAGACGACTTCCTTGACTGCATCAAAAGCCACTATATATTCGGACTCCGCTGTAGAATCAGCAACAACTAGCTGCTTTGAAATCTTCCAGCTCAAAGATCCTCCATTGAGATAAAAAACATATCCAGATTGTGACTTCATATCGTTTCTATCTATCTGAAAACCAGCATCATCATACCATCTGATGAGAAGTTCTTCATCTCCTCCATACACCAGGAACATATCCTTAATTCTTCTTAGATACTTAAGTATAGTCTTAACAACAGTCCGATGCTATTCTCCTGTATATGCTTGATATCTGCCTACCATGCTCAGTGCATAGGCAATATCAAGCCTAGTACATAACATGGCATACATGATGGATCCTATAGCTGAAGCGTATGGGATCTTACTCATTCTATCTTTCTCCTGTTGTGTCTGTGGACACATTGTTTTAGAAATATGTAGGTCATGTGACACTAGAACTAATCCCCTCTTGGATTGTTCCATACTAAATATCTTTAGTATCTGGTCAATGTATGTACCCTGACTTAGTCCAAGCAGCCTCTTGGATCTATCATGAATGATATTGATCCCTAAAATGTAGGTTGCTTCACCCAAGTCCTTCATAGAGAAGCACTTGTTCAAGCAGTCCTTAACTAACTGTAAGACTGGTACATTATTTCCAATAAGAAATATGTCATCAATATATACTACTAGGGTTACAATCGCATTACCATTAAACCACTTATAAACACATGAATCACATTCATTCTTAATGAAACCAAATTCCTTTATGACTTCATCAAATCAACTGTTCCATGACCTGGATGCTTGCATTAATCCATAAATGTATTTCTACAACTTGAAAACCCGTTTGGATTCCCCTGGTGTTACAAACCCTTCTGGTTGTGTCATATAGACATCTTCCAGAAGGTTCCTATTAAGGATTGCTGTTTTGACATCCATTTTCCAAATCTCGTAGTCATGGTAAGCTGCTATGGAAAGTATGATTCTTATGGATTTAAACATGGAAACTGGTGAGAAGGTTTCATTATAATAAATTCCTTGACACTAACTGAATCCTTTAGCCACTATCCTTGCATTATAGGTGCTAACTTTACCTTCCATGTCCAGTTTTCTCTTGAATACCCATTTGCATCCAACAGGATTTACATCAAATGGATCATAAACCAGAACCTAGACTTGGTTATGATACATGTAATCCATCTCAGAATTCATAGATTCTAGCCATCTTGTAGCTTCTGAGCTTTCTACTGCTTCCTTGTAGGGGAGAGGTTCATCATTGTCCAACAATAATGATTCACCATACTTGGTGACTAGGAAACCAAATCTATCTGGTTCCCTTACCTCTCTTGAGATCCTATGCAGTACTTGTGTTTCTGGAACCTCTTCCACGGGAACCTGTGGAACTTGTTCTTGTACCAACTCCTATGTATCTTGAGCATCAACTTCATCGAAATAAATCTTGCTCCCACTATCCCTTTTGATGATGTGCTCCCTATTAAGAAAGATGGCTTTTCTAGCGACAACCACTTTCTTGTCTTGAAATTTATATAGGTAATATCTTTTTGTTTTCTTGGGATATCCTATAAAGATACACCTTGTGTCCCAGGGTGCTAGTTTTTTGCCTGAGAAGGTCTTAACAAATGCCTCACATCCCCATAAACATGTATGTGACAAAATGAGTTTCTTTACATTCCACAACTCAGAGGGAATTCCATTTTCCACCTTAGTTGGTACTCAGTTTAATGTGTATGCTACAGTTTGTAATGCATATCCCCAAAAGGATAATGGAATATCTGTATGATTCATCATCGATCTCACCATGTCCAAAAAGGTGCGATTACTCCTTTCACTAACACCATTCCACTGTGGTGTATAAGGAGGAGTGAGCTGAGATAGAATCCTAGACTCCAATAGAATATCTATGAACTCTTGGTTCAGATATTCTCCACCTCGATCCGATCGAAGTTTATTTATCTTCTTACCAAGCTGATTCTCAACTTCATTCTTGAATTCTTTAAGTTTCTCTAAGGCTTCTGACTTATACCTTATTAAGTAGACATATCCATATCTACTCAAATCATCAGTAAAAGTAATGAAGTAAGAATATCAACCTATAGCTTCTACTGGAAATGGTCCACACACATCTGTGTGCACTAATCCTAGAAGCTCTGTGGCCCTTTCACCTTGTCCACTAAAGGTAGACTTAGTCATTTTTCCTTGTAAACAAGCCTGACATCTATCAAGTGGTTTTAGCTCAGTAGAGTCCAAATAACCATCTTGGCAGAGCTTTGTCAAGCGCTTCTCATTTACATGACCGAGACGGTGATGCCATAACTGGGTGATGTATGAGTCATGTGAGTTTGTTTCGTTATCGATTACCAACACTTGGTTTTCATAATTTAATACATACAAACCATTATTTAAATGTTCCATACCATAACATACATTGTTCTTATAAAAGAGAAAACCCTTATTTCCAAACTTGAAAATAAATCCATCCATATACAAAAAGGATACAGAAATTATTTTCTTGGTAACACTAGGCACATAATAACAGTTATGTAAAACCAAAATCATCCTAGTTGGAAATGAGAGGTAGTAATCGCCAATAGCTAACACAACCAGCCTTGCGCCATTGGCAGCTCCAAGATCCACCTCTCCTCTAGAAATATTTCCAAATCTACTTGGTTCCTACATTTGAATACAGATGTGAGCCCCACAAGATCTATCTAATACCCAATGTGTAGAAATGGAAAGATTACACTCGATAATGAACTCACCTTTAGCATCCCTGTCACGAACCAGTCCGAGTTGACCCTGAACCGATCACCCAGGACAGCCCACGACAAGTCCCGAGAGGTGTTCCCGATCTTCCCGGGATGGTGACAAGAACCAAGGGCATCAATAGAGTACACAAGGGAATGATTTCTCCTATATATGAAAAATCAAACAAACATCGTAAAGAAAAGGACAACCCAAAAATAAATTTATATAAAAATTGAACTGAACATTATTTGTACAAGAAACTGAAAGTAAAACTAAGACAACAACTCAACTGTCCAAACCCGATAACCAACTAACTCCATGTGACCTCGCTGGTCACTCTCCAAAAAAATGATCACACATCTCCCAAGGTGATCAAACTCAAGATGAAACCTTCACAAGGGATAAAAACATAAGAAGACTATAGGCGTGAGTATTAAAACTCAGTAGATTAGCCCAATATTCTATTCCCAATGAACATTCCTTTAAAATAAAAGAAACATCAATTTATAGTTTTAAATTCAATATATGAAAGTATGGTTTTCAAATGAGGTTCCATGCTATAATAATTATCAGACAAAAACATGCATGTTTAATAAACAAAAATACAAGTAACAATTTTTTTTCAAAGAGGTGCAACTTCAAAATGAAAATAGTTTTCAAGAGGGCTGATTTAAAGAATTTTATCTTTTAAATAAATCAAAAACACTACTGAATTTACCAACCAAACACACCGTATGCCGACAGTGACTACAAAAGATCCAATGAGCACAAGTCATGGGAACACCCCTAGGTACTAGTCAGTTGTGTGCCCCAGGTACCTCGTATCTCAGTGAAAGTAACCATAATAAATATCTGTTCTCATGCATGAAACAATATTAGGGAACATACCCATAACCTATTGGTCCCCAATCATCATCATCATCATAGTTTAGTTAGTGTTGTCATCGTCAAACTTGCTACGTGAAACATGGGCCAAACCCCACAGAATCACTAGCATACTAGTACACGTCCAATTAAAATTTCTGTATTTAAAAACACTGTCTTAAAGACCCCCAAATAAAATAATAAATTAAACTGTAGTGAATTTATATTAAAGTATAGGTTCTGTTAGATTCTCAAGGGATTGATTAATTCCCAGTTAATCAATACAGGAGTGTATGATTATCTTTTGAAACTAACTTAATAATCTACACTTAACATAAACACTTGCTAATTTAATTATCAAAGTAACTTTAAAAACAGTATTAGTTTTAAAGTGATTAGCAGCGGAATAAAACTTTGAAAGAGATGGCACAACACATGTAACCAAGAGGTTCAGTCTCAAGCCGAGACTTAGTCCTCTCAAAAGTTTATATAAAAATGATTCACCTCCTGGATCGGGGTTCAACAGTTTACAACTGTCCAGGTCCAAGACCTCTACCACTGTTCTTCGTGGGAAACAATACAACAACAACCAGCTGTCCAGGTCACACACGACCTCTACCACTGTTATTCGTGGGAAATAATAGAATGCAAGAATTTGGTAAGGATTTACAAATCCTCCAGTTTAAGTACAGGAGACATTGTATGTGTTAGATACAGCAGATAACACACACTGCTCGAAAAGAATAATAATAAATCACAGAACAAGAGATGTAGAGTTTAGAGATGGTTCTGGTGATTTCAGTGTAGCTCTGGACTCCTTTGGATTCGATCAGAAGTGAGTCTGAGTCCTCTTCTCGTTTCTGTTTGAGAAACAGAGTGTCGTATGCTCCAGGTTCACAGACAATGAAAATGTAGTGGCTGAAGTTCTTCAGTGTTCTTCTTATATGCACAAACCACTTCTCGAGTATGCTTGATTGTCTATGAGCTTCTCTGTGTTCTTGATGGAACTGGTCTTTCACTTGATTCTTCTTGTTCTTGTGTTTCTGGTATATTTCATCCACCACACACTTCTCTTTTGGGCAGCATAGTCTTCTCGTATTTATCTCACGGGCAACAGGGGACAGAAAAGATTTCCTTTCTGCAGGTACGAGGTACGGATTCCTGACATCCGACAACCTTTATCAGATATTTGACAAATCATTAAAATGTACATGATATGACCGTTAGATAGATTAAATATAGGAAATAAAGAAATTCAAACAGTGATTCGAGTGATCGGTAGGTAATCAGCATCGGTAGCTTGGACATCGGTAGCTTAATGTCATTAGTTGCTTTGACTCTATCGGTGGCTCTATGCGTCGGTTGGTATATGCTTGTATCGGTGACTTTGTTTATCGGTAGCTCCATGCGTCGGTAGCTTCATGCGTCGGTAGCTGCATGCGTCGGTAGCTTCATGTGTCGGTAGCTTCATGCGTCGGTAGCTGCATGCGTCGGTAGCTCCATGCGTCGGTAGCTTCATCCATCGGTGACTCTTATTCCATCGGTAGCTATTTATACTTACATCGGTAGCTCTATGTTTGTATCGGTAGCTGTCTGTAAGTCAGTAGATTACATTTATAAGCACATCGGTAGCTCTGTATTAAGTATATCGGTGACTCTGTCTGTCGGTAGACTGGGTACCGGTAGCTCTTTATCAGTAGCTATAGGCAGATTACTTATCTGTTTTATGCAGAACACATACGATTGTGTTAGAATTAATTTATAACTTGTATGAACATGGATAAATGAGGATTAACATATTCCAAAGACTATTTTAAAAATTATTATTGGTTTGATCACAGATTTTAAAGAATTAAAGTATAGATCAATGATACTTAAGAATATCATAGAGAATGAAAACATAATTGGGATTTTCAACACATATGAATATATGATTGAGATTATCAAAATAGGTGAGGTCACATATGAATACATGATTGAGATTATCAAAACGGGTGAGGTCAACAATATCCCCCTTTTTGATAATCACAATTTATGATATGAGCATTTAACATAGTGAAAATATAATAGTAAAGAGTATAATATTGAATTCAATTTTCTCAGAGAAAACAGCATCAGAGATAATAGAAATGGTATGATATAGACATAAGTTATCAGAGGTAACAATCATAAGGTACCGAAGGTAAAAAGAAACATAATAATATCAGAGATAAAATTGAAAAGAAGGTTATTTTTCTCCATTGAAAATATTTCTCATTATTTTTCTCCATTGAAAATATTTCTCATTCTTTCTCATTCTCTCATTTTGTTCTCCCCCTTTGTGATAATCAAAAAGTGGGAAATCATATATAGGAGACAAATAAAACATGAGAAGTAAAAAAGAGTTCCTCTGTATTAGAGCAGTCAGAAAGTACAGAAACAGAATACAAATGAATTCCTATCAAAAATCCTGGCCACTGGATCAATCCACATCTTCCACATGAGATTTTCCTTTGGGATCAGAAGAAGGTTCGGGTGGTGAGGATGTAGGTGAAGGTTTTGGAATGCCAGAAAAGATCAAAGGAGGCTGAGCTACTGACACAGAGTCAGGCCTGTAGGTTGAAGATCTTTGGGTGATCATTGGTGTGAGGCTTCGAATAGCTTGAGCAGAAGTCAGCTAGACTGTGGAAGCAGCTGAGGCAGAAGCAGGCAAAGCAGGAGGTATGATGACTGGTCTGGCATCAACATGCAATAAGGGCAGCAACAAATTTCTAAAATCCATAATAATTCCTCCTCCTCTTTCCATAGCAGAGATGAAATCATCTTTGTTCTCCATGAATTTCTCCAAGGCAGGAGTCAATTGTCTTAGTTGGATCACTTGTTCTCTAAAAGCTTGAGTTACTGGAGGTAGCTTCATGTTTTCCAACATCAGCTTGAAGTGGTGTTCGAGTTGATGCTTGGTGAAAATTCTGGTGAAGTAGTAGTCCACTTTGCTCTTTATGGATTCCTGAGAGGCAGAGGCTTCTCTCATATAATCTTGAACAATCTTCATTATTTATCTAGCAGAATATCTTGTAGAAAGCACCACTCGGCTCAACTCTGATGATTCCACAGAGCCACTGGTTGAAATAGAACCAATCTCCTCCTTCAACATTGCTCGAACTAAATTCAGGTCAACTAAAAGTTTGGATGTGAGAGGGCCAAGAGAGAAGGAAACAATTTCTTTGAAACTCTTAGACAAACCACTGATTAGGCTTTGAACTTGAGAGTCCTGTAATTGAACATGATCCTTCACTGAGGTTTTGAAACTTTCAAACACTGAGACAAACTGGCTTACTACACTCTTCACATAAGCTAGGTCCTTGTCACCTTGAGACTTGGAGCTCATATAAGAATCCAAAGCAGCAACTGATGTCTTGAGAGCTTCAAGATCTGCTTCGATTCTAGAAGACTGAGTCTGGCACTCTTTCACTTCTTCCATAAGCTCAGACACAAAAGAAGATAAATTACAAGCCAGAGATAGCTCGAAGGATCTCTCTAACATTTTCATTTCTTCATTAAAGCTTTGCTTCATCTCAGCAACTGATACACTGAATGATTCTTTCAGCTCATTCTTCATGGATTCAAGATCAGATTTAGAGACAAAATCATTAGGGACAACTGCAGCAGATCCCCTTGTTGAGGCTAAACTAACTACAGAATCAGTCATTATTGATTGAATTGAGGATGCAAGAGAGGTTTCCATTAACTTCACTTCTTCAACAAAACTGGTTTTGAGGTCCTCTTTCAGCTTATTCAGATCATAAAATCTGACCACATTATCGGGCAACAACTCAGAAGCAAGATCATAATTGGTCTTCGGTCTATTCACAGACATCTCATTATCAGAATCCGGATAATCCAATCCACAGACTATAAACCCTGGGTCTTCTACCCAATCTCCAAACTCAACAGCTACTGTAACATTTCCAAGAACAGATTGATGCTCCCCCTCAATGGGTGCATTCTTATGTATCACAACAGCATTCAGTGCTGGATTCTCTTCATCAGAATCTTCTACTACAAGTTCCATCGGTGCAGCATCTAGAAGATCTTCTGATACAAGTACAGCTTCTTCTGTATCTCTTTCTACTTCAGCAGCCGGCATAGCTGAGTTTCCAATCAAAGGACTCATACTTAAACTACCAGAAGCAGGCGATTCAGATACATTCTCCTTTTCCTCTTCTTCTTGGTGAGGTACAGACAAGTCTTCCTCATAAGTAGACAAAATTTCCTCTACCTTTCCTTTCCTGGAATAAACCAATTCTGCAACAGGACTTGGGGGCAAGTCTGGATCTCCTCCAACATCCATGGGAGTTTCTTCTTCTTCTTCTGTTTCTTCTTCTGTTTCATTACTATAAACAGGTTCCTCTTCATCAGGTCTCAGACTCGGGTCTCTCATATCCTTTGGTCTTGAGGGATGATCCACAGGATTAAACTTATCATATATCTTCTGATCATCACTGACTCATTCTCCCTTCCATGGGTTCCAGTTAATTTTCATGTACTTACAAACAGTCGAGGTGATGCAGAAATTATTCCTGACTACAACTGTCTCATCCTGAGACTCAGCTATTCCTTTCACTTTTATCATTACTGAAATCAGCTTGGCAAAGAATAAAGCATTAGTCTTTGACTTTGGTCTAATCATGTCTTCCATTTGAAACATTAACAATCTGCACAGATTGATTTTCACACCATGTCTTAGCAAATGAAGAAGATAGATATCTTGATATCTCATATTTTCAAAATCTCCTCACCTCGGTATCAACACATGCTGAACAAACTTGAAGAGCAGTCGATTCTCTCCATCCATTTCAGTAGCAACCACTTGCCTTTGATTCCCATTACCGGTCAGTTCTTTTAAGGCGGTTTCATAATCAAAGATGTCACTGCTAGGTGGCATTGCTCTTGATACATACCCAGAGACACCTTCATGTGGTACTTTTAAACACTCAGCCCACTCTATTGAAGAAAAAGACATCTCTTTTCCATTTAAAAAAGAGCTTACCCAATTCTCATTTTCAGACTTCTCGAAGGTTACAAACTCGTAGAACTGTTTTACCAACTTCGGGTAGTATGGGCCATTGTTATTCGAGAAACAATCCACCCATTTCTGGTCCTCCAGAATCTCGAGTACTAACGATTTTCTAGGCAGTAGCCATTCCACGCACAGTTCCTTCTCGATTACTATGTCTCTATTCTGCAAGTGAGGATTCACTGGTCGCCTTCCCGATCTAGTTCTGACTTCACTAACACTGGCTTTATGCTGTGTCTTCTGCTTCTTAGCTTTTGGTTCTACTCTTTCATCTCTGATGATAGGAAGCTTAGTTTTTTCCATCGCGGGTTTAGGGTTATTGGCCGATTTGGGAGCTAAGGTTCGAAGGTGAGAGATTTTGAGCTCGGTGAGGTAAGAAGTGGCTTAGACTTAGTTTTATCATTTAGGAATTCCAAATAAACGACTAAAATAGAGTAAGATAAAATAAAATAAAACGATTCGTATTCTTGGCGGCAGACAGAAGTTTTAAAATATAGCATCGGTGAGAATTTCAACATCGGTGAGGATTTTCACATCGGTGAGAATTTTACATCGGTGAGAATTTCACATCGGTGAGAATTTCACATCGGTGAGAATTTTCACATCGGTGAGAATTTTCACATCGGTGAGAATTTTCACATCTGTGAGAATTTCACATCGGTGAGAATTTCACATCAGTGAGGATTTTCACATCGGTTGTGATTAAACATTCCCAATTTGTGTCTTATGTAACTTAGCCTATCCTAACTTAAAGGTTTAGTGAAAATATCAGCCAATTGATGTTCAGTGCCAATAAATTCAAGAGAAATATCACCTTTTTGATAGTGATCTCTTAGGAAATGGTGTCTTACATCTATGTGTTTGGTTCTAGAGTGAGATACAGGATTCTTAGAGATGTTTATTGCACTGGTGTTATCACAGTTGATTGAAACATGTTTAAAAACATATCCATAGTCCAAAAGAGTGTGTTTCATCCACAGAATTTGTGCAGAGCAACTACCAGCAGCTATATATTCTGCTTCAGCAGTAGATAATGAAACTGAGTTCTGTTTCTTACTACACCAAGAAACTAAGGATTTTCCAAGCAAATGACATGTTCCTGATGTGCTTTTTCTATCTAACTTACAACCAGCAAAGTCAGCATCTGAATAACTCATTAACTCAAAGGATTGTCCTTTTGGGTAAAACAAACCTAAATTAACCGTGTGTTTGAGATATTTAAAAATTCTTTTAACAGCAAGCAAATGAGATTCTTTTGGATTAGCTTGAAATCTAGCACACATACACACACTAAACATAATATCAGGTCGACTAGCAGTAAGATAAAGTAAACTACCAATCATACCTCTGTAATTTGTTTGATCAACTGGTTTCCCAGTTTCATCTGCGTCCAATTTACAGGTAGTACTCATAGGAGTTTCACTTTCCTTGATACTATCCAGACCAAAACGTTTTAAAATATCCTTTGTATATTTAATTTGATTCAAAACAATACCATTTTCATTTTGAAATACTTGAAATCCAAGAAAGTACTTAAGCTCTCCCATTAAGCTCATTTCAAATTCATTTTGCATACTTTTTGAAAAATCAGTACATAAAGAGTGTTTAGAAGATCCAAAAATAATATCATCAACATATATTTGTACAACTAAAACATCTTTAGAAATTCTTTTAATGAAAAGTGTTGGATCAGCAATCCCTTTAGTAAAACCTTTTGAAATAAGGAAATTGCTAAGTCTATCATACCAAGCTCTTGGAGCTTGTTTTAAACCATACAAAGCTTTAGAAAGTTTAAAAACTTGATTTTGAAAATGGGGGTTAGTAAATCCAGGTGGTTTTTCTACAAAAACATCTTCAATTATAAAACCATTTAGAAATGCACTTTTCACATCCATTTGATATAACTTGAAATCCAGATGTGCATCATATGCAAGTAAGATCCTAATGGCTTCTAGTCTAACTACAGGTGCAAAAGTTTCCTCATAGTCTATACCTTCTTCTTGACTATATCCTTGTGCAACTAGTCTAGCTTTGTTTCTAACTATATTTCCAGATTCATCTACTTTATTTCTAAAAACCCATTTTGTGCCTATTGTCAAGGTGTCCTTAGGTCTGTCAACTAATTCCCAGACTTTGTTTCTTTCAAACTGATTTAATTCTTCCTGCATAGCCATTACCCAGAATTCATCATTGATAGCATCATTGATATTTTTGGGTTCTAGCTGTGAAAGAAAAGCTTGATGTTCAACCTGGTTTCTTAGAGAAGCTCTAGTTTGTGTTCCTCTATCAAGATTACCAACAACAGCTTCTAAAGGATGATTCTTTAGAATCCTCGTTGATCTGGTAAAGGTTGGACTAGAAATTTCAGGTTCATCTATAGGTTCGGGTTCAACAGAAGCAGATTCTGGAAAAAGTCCAGAACTCGATGCTTTTATAACAGGTTCTTTAGATTTATCATTAAGGTCCAGAATAGAAAAATCTTCTTTAATATTCTAAAGAGAGGTTTTAGGCTCATGTGGATCAGTTTCATCGAATTTGATGTGAACTGATTCTTCCACACATTTGGTTTTCTTATTGAATACTCTATAGGCTTTACTTGAAATAGAGTAACCCAGAAAAATTCCTTCATCACTTTTGGAAGCAAACTTATCCAGATTATCTTTAGTATTCAGAATAAATACTTTGCAACCAAAAACTTTAAGGTAATTAACCTTAGGCTTTCTATTGTTCCACAATTCATAAGGGGTTTTCTTAAGAACAGGTCTAATTAAGACTCTATTAATGACATAACAAGCTGTATTTACAGCTTCATCCCAAAAATAAATAGGCAGGTCATATTCATTGAGCATGGTTCTAGCAATTTCTTGAAGGGTTCGGTTTCTTCTTTCTACTACACCATTCTGTTGGGGTGTTCTAGGGGCAGAAAAGTTATGAGTATAGCCATTGTGTGAGCAATAAGATTCAAAATCTTGATTTTCAAACTCACGACCATGATCACTTCTTAATGTTTTAATCTTAAGTCCACTAAGGTTCTCTACAGATTTAGAGTATTTAACAAAATAAGAACAAGCTTCACTTTTTTGAGCTAGAAAATATACCCAAGTATATCTAGAAAAATCATCTAAAAGAACATAAACATAGTGCTTCCCATTTAAACTAGAAACTCTTGATGGTCCAAACAGATCCATGTGAACCAATTCAAGTGGTTGAGAAGTCAAAACTTCTTTCTTTGATTTAAAATAAACTTTGTGTTGTTTTCCCTTTTGACAGGGGTTACACACTCTATCATTTGAGAATTCTAATTTAGGTAGGTCTCTAACTAGGTTTTTTCTAGAGAGTTTTCTAAGTGATTGAATGTTGCAATGTCCCAATATTCTGTGCCATAGCCAAGATTCTTTATGAAAAGCATTCAAACAAGTAATATTCTGCTTAGCTAAAGAATTCAGATTAACAGCATAAACATTTTCATTTCTTAAGGCAGAAAATACCAAAACATTCTTAGAATTAAAAACTTTGCAGGAATCATTTTCAAATTTAACATGAAAACCATCATCACATAACTGAGAAATACTTAATAAATTGTATTTAAGGCCATCAACAAATAAAACTTTAGAAATCAAAATTGAATCAGTGTTACCAATCTGGCCTAGGCCGATGATTTTTCCTTTTGAATTATCACCAAAGGTGACAAAGCCTCCATCAACTTTTATTAAACTCTTAAAACAAGAGAAGTCTCCTGACATATGTCTTGAACATCCACTGTCTAAATACCAGGTCTCTTTACAGGAGCTCTTTAAGCAAGTTCCCTACAAAACAGATTTAGATGGGAGATGATTTTGGTACCCAGATTTTCTTGGGTCCAGACAGGTTAGCCAATAACACTTTAGGTACCCATATTTGTCTAATGGGTCTCATATAATTTGTAGAATTGACATGCTTTGAAAGATAAAATTTATTAGATCCATAGCTATTTATATAACTGGTTGAAGCATATGAAGTTCCAGAATTACCTTCATTCTGTCCAGATTTAGAAATGAATCTAGTTTTGGCAATTTTCCTTTGTCCAGGTTGGTATCCTATACCAGTAGTATATTTAGGTTCTATTTGCTTTCCTAGCATCTGTGTTAGTTTATTTTTGCCATTGGTGAACTTCTCTAAGTCTTTCTTGAGTTGATCATTAGATAGTTTCAGTTCAGTGTTTTCTTTTAACAGTTGAGCATTTTTCTCTTTTTCAATAGTGAGTTCGGTTTTAACTGTAGTGGTGAGAGCATGCTGTTGGGTCGGAACAAACCGGGAAGGATGATGGAAAGAGGGGGGGGGTGAATTGCCTTTTTAAAAAATTGATTAACAAATTAAAATCAAAGTTAAAAATGCAGCGGAAAGTAAAGAGGCAAGACACAAGAAATTGATAACGGAGTTCGGCCAAAACCCGGCCTACGTCTCCGCTCCCAACTCAACCGTTGAGAGATTCCTACCGCTTGCTTTTCAATGGTTTTAGCAAGAAACCCACTAGGCTTTGAGGTAGCATTAGGACCTATTACAGCTTGCTTTTAGTGGTTAAGCAAGAACCCACTTGCTTTTAATGGTTTAGAAAGAACCCACTATCCTTCTTACAGGTGAAGGATAGCTCACCTATGTCTCAAGCTATTTAAAGGAAAGCTTGGAAACCTTTTCACACCTTAATGGTGATGTGAAACCCAAAAGAAAGGGGGATGAGAAAAGGTTTGGGGTTTGTAGGCACAAACCCAATTTAAAGCTCAAAATAAATAATGCAATAAAAACTGTAATTGAGGAGAAGCCTTGGGCGCCAATTGGATAGAAGGAGTTGATGTAGCGTGCTCTCCCAAGCTTCTTGAGGTGCTCCTTGGATTGGAAGTTGGTTGGAGCACTTGGGGTTCCTTTGAAGTGGCTCGCCGGAGGATTGCCGAATGATGGAAAAAGTGTCCGTTGGCTTCACAATAGTTCCGGTGGGTGTCCGGGGCTTCCTTGGCCTTTATTTATAGGCATGGAACCCTTGGGGAGTCTTCGGAGCCGTTAGAGAGGTCTTCGGAGCCGTTGGAGGCCAAAAGAAGGTTGACTGGTCAAAGCCAACGGCTAGTTTGACTGGGCTACCGGCTGGCCGATACAGCTCCACCGGCTGGCCGGTGTGTGCAAAAAGGAGAGGGCTTTGGGCTCAGGCTCCACCGGCTGGCCGGTGGGGAGGCCACCGGTTGGCCGGTGCTGAGACAGTAGCTCAGACTGTTCTGGCTGGGTGCCACCGGCTGGCCGGTGCTGAGGCCACCGGTTGGCCGGTGGGGAGGCAGTAGCTACCCCTTGAGTCTGGGTGCCACCGGCTGGCCGGTGCTATCACACCAGTTGGCCGGTGGACTGAATTTCAGTCCACTTGAGATGCTTTCTTGGGCCATTCCTTTGGCAATCTCTTGCCTATCATCCATAACACTTAAAACACAATATTAGATAAATAAGAAGGTGATTGTGATCATGAAAATCAAACAACGAGGGGAACGAGATGTACAACACATGCTGTTTCTTTAATGACTTGTATTTATCCTTAAGGTCATTACATGTCTCTTCCAGCATATCACAGTACTCAAACAATTCATTTTTAGACATTGTTCCAGAATCAGAATCAGATTCTGCATTATCTCCAGAGTAATAATTTAAAGCAGGAGTTTCAGCAGTTACCTGAGAAGTGTTTGTCATAAAGCACATGTTTGCCTTATTTTTGTGTTCAGTTTCAGAGCTTTCAGATTCAGTAGAGCTATCCTCAGAAGCACTCCAAGTAGCCTTCATGGCTTTCTTAAACTTATTGTCCTTATATTCATATTTCTTTTTATACTTCAGCTTTGGACAGTCGGCTTTAATGTGTCCTTTTCTCTTGCACTCATAGTAGACAACATCATCTGATTTTTCATTCTTCTTCCAATCCTTTTTCCATTTACCTTGGTGATCATACTTACCCTTATAATTTGTTTTCCTAAAGAACTTCTTTTTCCTATAAAATTTCTTAAATCTTTTAGCAATGTGAGCCATCTCAGCATCACTGTCAGAATCACTTTCACTGTCTTTACAGCTTGAACTTTCAACTACAGCTTGAAGCTTTTCTTTGTCCTTATTCTTTGAAGTTGAGGATTTGAAAGCGACAGACTTTCTTGGAGGTTCATTTTCTTCCTCTTTATTCACTTTAAGATCTTCTTCATACATCATCAGCTTGCCAATTAGTTCCTTGATAGGTAGAGCAGCAATGTCACATGATTCTCTGATTGAGACAGATGTGCCTCTCCATCTATCAGGTAGACATCTCAAAATTCTCATAATTTGTTCCTTCGATGAGACATCCTTTCCCAGCGAGATCATTGTATTGACAATTTCATTGAACCTGAGATACATGTCAGAAATGGGTTCGTCAGGCTTCATTTTAAAATTATCATACTTGATAGTATAAGTGTTCAATCTCATTTCTTTAACATTCGTTGTTCCTTCATGAGAAACAGCTAAGGTATCCCAAATTTCATATGCAGTTTTACAAGAAGAAATTCTATTAAACTCTTCATCTCCTAGAGCACAGTACAAGGCATTCATAGCTTTACAGTTGTTATTGTAAGCATTCTTTATAGGTTCATCCCAAGTAGATCTAGCAGTAGTGGGAATTTTGTATTCTGATTCAATAGCAGTCCAAATATCAAAACCTATGCTTTCTAGATGAATTTTCATTTTCAGTTTCCACTGAGCATAATTAGTTCCATTGAAGAAAGGTGGTCGGTTAGTAGCAGCACCCTCAAGTCTATTGTCCATGATGAGAAAATTTTAAAGAGATAAAAATTTAGATATAACAGAAATTTTAAGAACTTTAAAATACAACTAAAATCACAGTTCAAAAGCAGAGTACTTTTAGAAAGTATTTTCAATCCTCTGATACCAAGTGTTGGTCGGAGTGGTTTACTCAAGAGGGGGGTGAATTGAGTACCAATTAAAATTTCTGTATTTAAAAACACTGTCTTAAAGACCCCCAAATAAAATAATAAATTAAACTGTAGTGAATTTATATTAAAGTAGAGGTTCTGTTAGATTCTCAAGGGATTGATTAATTCCCAGTTAATCAATACAGGAGTGTATGATTATCTTTTGAAACTAACTTACTAATCTACACTTAACATAAACACTTGCTAATTTAATTATCAAAGTAACTTTAAAAACAATATTAGTTTTAAAGTGATTAGCAGCGGAATAAAACTTTGAAAGAGATGGCACAACAAATGTAACCAAAAGGTTCAGTCTCAAGCCGAGACTTAGTCCTCTCAAAAGTTTATATAAAAATGATCCACACCCTGGATCGGGGTTCAACAGTTTACAACTGTCCAGGTCCAAGACCTCTACCACTGTTCTTCGTGGGAAACAATACAACAACAACCAGCTGTCCAGGTCACACACGACCTCTACCACTGTTATTCGTGGGAAATAATAGAATGCAAGAATTTGGTAAGGATTTACAAATCCTCCAGTTTAAGTACAGGAGACAGTGTATGTGTTAGATACAGCAGATAACACACACTGCTCGAAAAGAATAATAATAAATCACAGAACAAGAGATGTAGAGTTTAGAGATGGTTCTGGTGATTTCAGTGTAGCTCTGGACTCCTTTGGATTCGATCAGAAGTGAGTCTGAGTCCTCTTCTCGTTTATGTTTGAGAAACAGAGTGTCGTATGCTCCAGGTTCACAGACAGTAAAAATGTAGTGGCTAAAGTTCTTCAATGTTCTTCTTATATGCACAGACCACTTCTCGAGTATGCTTGATTGTCTATGAGCTTCTCTGTGTTCTTGATGGAACTGGTTTTGCTCTTGATTCTTCTTGTTCTTGTGTTTCTGGTATATTTCATCCACCACGCACTTCTCTTTTGGGCAGCGTAGTCTTCTCGTATTTATCTCACGGGCAACAGGGGACAGAAAAGATTTCCTTTCTGCAGGTACGAGGTACGGATTCCTGACATCCGACAACCTTTATCAGATATTTGACAAATCATTAAAATGTATATGATATGACCGTTAGATAGATTAAATATAGGAAATAAAGAAATTCAAATAGTGAGTCGAGTGATCGGTAGGTAATCAGCATCGGTAGCTTGGACATCGGTAGCTTAATGTCATTAGTTGCTTTGACTCTATCGGTGGCTCTATGCGTCGGTTGGTATATGCTTGTATCAGTGACTTTGTTTATCGGTAGCTCCATGCGTCGGTAGCTTCATGCGTCGGTAGCTGCATGCGTCGGTAGCTTCATGCGTCGGTAGCTTCATGCGTCGGTAGCTTCATGTGTCGGTAGCTTCATCCATCGGTGACTCTTATTCCATCGGTAGCTATTTATACATACATCGGTAGCTCTATGTTTGTATCGGTAGCTGTCTGTAAGTCAGTAGCTTACATTTATAAGCACATCAATAGCTCTGTATTAAGTATATCGGTGACTCTGTCTGTCGGTAGACTAAGTCTATCGGTAGACTGGGTACCGGTAGCTCTTTATCAGTAGCTATAGGCAGATTACTTATCTGTTTTATGCAGAACACATCCGATTGTGTTAGAATTAATTTATAACTTGTATGAACATGGATAAATGAGGATTAACATATTCCAAAGACTATTTTAAAAATTATTATTGGTTTGATCACAGATTTGAAAGAATTAAAGTATAGATCAATGATACTTAAGAATATCATAGAGAATGAAAACATAATTGGGATTTTCAACACATATGAATACATGATTGAGATTATCAAAACAGGTGAGGTCACATATGAATACATGATTGAGATTATCAAAACAGGTGAGGTCAACAAAAGCTAACTCCAAATCGTGTGTTGGGTAGTTCTTCTCATGCACCCCCAACTGCCTTGATCCATAAGCAACAATATGATCTCCTTGCATGAGAACACACCTCAACCAAGATCCCAAAGCATCATAATACACCAAGTACCATTGTCTTGATTCTAGTAAAATCAAGATTGGTGTTGATGTAAGGCGAACTTTCAGATCTTGAAAATATTTCTAACATTCCTCATTCCATTGGAATGGAACATTCTTCTTTTTAAAAGTTGTCATAGGCAAAGATAGTTGTGAAAAAAACATGAACAAAGTATTGTTAATAATTAACTAGACCAAGGAAACATCGTATCTCGAAGACATTCTTTGACGGTTTCCAAGAGATAACAACTTCTATCTTTTATGGATCCACAGAAACACCTCTTTTATAAATTACATGGCCAAGAAAATGTACCTCTTTTATCCAAAAATCCAACTTTGGTAATTTAGAATACAGATGATGATCCCTCAAGATTCCCAATACCGTCACCAAGTGTTACTCATGCTTATCCCATGTCCTTGAATGCACCAATATGTCATCCAAAAACACCATAACAAAAGAATATGGATATCACTAAAATATTTGATTCATCAATGCCATAAATATTGTTGGTGAATTTTTAATACCGAAAGGCATTACCACATATTCTTAATGGTTATATCTATATCTAAAAGTTGCTTTTGGAATATCTTCCTTCCAAACTCACAATTGGTGATATCCTGATCGCAAGTCAATCTTAGAGAAATATTGAGATCCTCTTAATTGATCAAACAGATCATCAATGTGTGGAATTGGATACCTTTTATTTATCATAACTTGGTTAAGCTTATGATAATCCACACACAACCAAAGAGTTCCATCCACTTTTTTGACAAACAAAACTGGTGCTGCCCAAGGAGACGTGCTCGACTGAATGAACCCTTTTCTTTCCAGCTCTTCCAACTGCACTTTCAATTGCCTTAATTATGCTAGTTTCATTTGATAAGAAGGAAGGGAAATTGGACTGGCCCCCAAAATGAGATCAATCATAAGCTCCACTTCTCTTATAGGTGTTAAACCTGAGAAATTTTCGGGAAAAACATCTAGAAATCGATCAACCACTACTGGAAAACTATTCTTATCAATATCTTGCATCGATTCCAAAGTCAACCCTACCAAATGTTAAGATATTGTTCCAACTATTGGTGCTAACAAACATTTTTCACCTACATTTACATTCCGGACTCCTCAAAAGAGATGTTTGTCGCCATTATCAATTGTAAAACTGAACTTTCTGGTATAATAGTTGATGTGAGCCTTGTATGTTTTCAACCAATCCATACCCAATATTATATCAAAAACATCCATCCCAGACATAGAGAAATCCCATTTTAGCTCAAATCTATCAATAGTTATAGAACATTCTTTAGAGAAAAAGGCTCGACACTCTCTTTGACCAAGAGGAGTTTAAAGTTTTATCACAAAAGGCATCATCTAAACTTTTAAACTCAGCAAATCAATAGCACGAGAAGCAATAAATAAATGAGATGTACTTGTATCAAACAAATATTTCATAAGGGTAGAATTCAAAAGAATCGTACCTCATACTGTCGATGGTCCAAATTGATCATCCACATTAACTTGCTCAGCTCCATATAATTTCTTGCTCATGACACTTTGTTCCTTGTTTCCTTGTTGAGATTTCCCTACTTGAGGATTCATGGTATTCCTAGAATCATCATGGCTAGCTCTATTCTGCTGACAAGAGGTATTTTTCTTCCCTCGTTCCGTTGAATCATACGATGCTTGTGACACCTAAGAAGTGTTCCAAACACATGACCTCAGAGCACTGTGAAAATATCACTGAAGATGCCCCATTTTTTTGCAATTATGGCATGCTCTTGGTGGTTCCACACACTCTCACTTCATGTGGTCGAAGGAACCACATTGGAAACATCCATCTTTAGTTGTGGGTTTCAGAGAAGATTCATTGATCCAGTCGTTTGATTTTGAGTTATACTCCCACCTTTGAAATAAGTGTCCCTCTTCTGCTTGCTCCAAACATTAGAGTTCCCACCATTTCCTATGGGTATCAACATGCTTCCTCCTCCCATAGCTCCTGAGATGTCTCTTTTAGCTACCATCGCTCTATTGACTATCTATGTATAATTTGTAATACATATCACAACAATCTTTAAGAGAATTTCCTGCCTTAGCCCTGATTCAAAGATACATGCCTTCAAGGATGCACTAGCAACAACCTCGGGTGAAAAGTGCACTAAATTTATGAATTTATCTGCATACTTCATGATAGAAAGATTATCCGGCTTCAAGCTGAAGAAGTATGTTGTTCTTTGAATTATGAACGTATGAGAATAGAATTTTTTATTAAAAAAATCTTCAAAAAACCTCCCAACCAATTCGTTGATCAACTTTAGCCTGTACAGATAAATCCCACCACTAGTGTGCAAGATATTCCAACATATAAGTTGTCATCTTGACTTTCAACCCTATTGGTGTGCCGATAAAATTAAAGATACAATTCATCTTATTTAGACACACCTCTACCTTTTCTGGTTCAGAATCACCCTAAAAGATGGGTGGATTCTGTTTCTAGAATTAGATGGAATGATCCACTTGTATTGGCTCGTCCCACCTGTTCCCACTATCCACAACCTGAAATGCTTGGACAATACTCTGAACTAGTTATTGGTTCACCTGTGGCTCTCGTGCAACCACATTCTCAACAGCTTCCTTCGGTTGGTTTCTAAGATGCCTACCAGGTGCCATTTTCCATACAAACCACAAACATCATAAGTCTCACTCTCTATCAACTGAAGGCTTAGCATTTCAAATTATACCACATCATACTATCACAACAATACTTTCCAAAATCAACCATTTCTGAAAAAAAAATCTCTACTTGGTTTTGAAAATCAAACCATTTTTAAAATATCACAATCATACTCTTTTCAAAATATCACATTTGAAAATAATTTCAACATTTTTCAAAAATCAACATATTGCGCCATATCGTTACTCAAAATAAAATATACACTCCTTGTGGGAATTCATTTCTATAATGCATGTCATGATCACCTCATTGGTTAAACCCATGACAATGAGATTGCAATTCTTATAAGTGTCTTCAAAACACTTATGTACCCAACTCCCTGGTAACTTGAAGTTCCAACTTAAAAAGGTTAGCTACGTCTTTTTATGCTCTACATTTCAAGTCCCGACAATCCTACTTCTTTCTTCAAACCCAACACAAAGAATGAATTCAACCCCAAGACCGACAACCAATACCAAGTCAAAGACCAACCGAGACTAATACCACTTGTTTCACAAGAAATTAGGAAGGAAAAAGTTGGTACCACTTGTAACATTCCACCCCTCCTCATTGGATTGAAAAGGCGGTAGGATATTACTTGACCTTAAGTGACATCCCCAAGGTGCCAAAGGCTGATAATAAATGTCAAGAGCTTCATTAACAGAAGGGGGATGATTTTCCCTTTGAAAATAAAACAACCAACCAAATATGCCATAACTAAATAAACCACTACATGATGCGTGATATCAACAAAAGACAACTCAAGCAACCATTGATATTAAAATCGAACTAAAACTAAGTACTACAACAAAAGAATACAATATCAAAGTACACAGCGGAAGATAAAACTCAAGGACACCAACGAGAACTCCAAGCTCCAAAAATACTTCATGCTCCAATCTCTACAAAACATCTCAAGTACCATGAAGTACTGCTAAAGTTGTGTGATACTTTACCTTTTCTCATGTCTTGATAAAAAACATCTGCAAAAGCACCAAAGTGTCAAAATAGGGGTGAGTAATGAAACACGGTAGATTTTACCCAATGACTTCCCTACTCACGCCACTAGTATATAACATGTTAGCACATTTATATAAAATAGTTTATCTAAAACAATTTCTAAAATAGTTTATATCCAAATATAAACAAGTTCCATAATAAAACGGTTTTCTCAAAACAATATCAAGTTCCAAGGAAAGAAACCAAACAATGTTCTAAAACCATTTCATGAATTCCTTTTAGCATAACTCATTCCAATCCACAAACTCATGCATTCACCCATGCATGTTTCGTTATGATAGTTTCATAATCATGAGCGGTTTCTCTTGGATCTACCAAGTAGCCACAAGGTAATTAAATCTCATGTGTCATTACATCTTTGGCACTGAGCATAAGGTCATATTTCAACCAAGCCTCATAATGCAATATGAACACACACCACCAAGTATGCCCAAAAACCATGCCAATACAATCATGCCAAAACCATTTCTATTCCAAAACCATTTCAATAAAACAACATTTTTATTGAATTTTTTCCATAAATTGAAACCAAGCAACTATTTTAAAATCAACATTTTAAAATCATTTATTAAAGAACTTTGCACAATAATTTCACAAACCATCACTAAAGAAGGTTTCTACCATGCTTTACACATTAATTTCGCGATCAATTTCTGGTAAAAAAATTAATTTGAAATCAAGTCTTCATGTTCTAAATAGAGGAGTTGAGAGTGAAGCCGCCTACTTTGAGTTTTATGATGAAAATGAAAAACAACACTCAAATGTCAACGAAACCAGGTTGAAACTCCAAAATCTCACCTTAGATGCCTTCCCCTATCATCAACAGGGTCAAATCTAATCATATTTGGAAACAACTACCTTAGATATATCCACAGCATGCATAGATCTAAGAAACCAAGAGGGGGGAGAAGTAGATCTAAGGAAAACCACCAAAACAACCAAGAATGATGACTTACTGCGAGAATTCAACTTCAAAACACCAAGAGAATCCTTCGGATCGCCTTCATATCGATGGGAGAAGCTTCTTTAGCCTTTTGAAAGAGAGAATCCTGAGTTAGGGCCGCATAGAAGAAAAAACAAGGACCTTAGAGGTCAAAATGTGTGAGATCCACAATTTTAGGATCTCACTTTTAACCCGTGCACAGTTAGGCAAACCATGCGCAAATCGTGCGTCATCCACTACACGGTTAGGTGCATGCATGTACATATGTATAGTTTCATGTTCATATCTATGTGTATGTATGTACATATAATAATATATAGATGCATGTATGTACATGTATTAAAATATCGTTATAAATACTTATATTTGTATATGCCTATAAAAATTATTAATCACACACATATATAAAAATCAATGAATCTACACACACACACATACACATACACATACATATATACAAATTAATACATTTATATATAAACACATACATACATCTATACATACAAAATATTATAGCCATACACATACATAGTTAAATAAATATCTTTACGCATAAGTACATACGTACATACATATATAAATCTATATTAATATAAGTACATAAATATATATTATTGCAATTACACACACATATAATTAATGTAATTATTTACAAATATACGTATATTCATGCATACGTACATATGTATATATATAGGCATATACAACAACAAAAAAATTGTCACTGTATTTTAATACATGTACATATGTACATCTAAATATTATTATATATGAATTCATACATATATATACAGTTATTTTTACATATAAATACAAGTATATACATATATGAATTATTTTATATATATTAATGTAATATGGGGTATTTGTAGGGAAAATCTCCAATGGGGGATTCGAATGAGAAATCTCCAGTGGGGGATTTGTATTACCAAAGTCCTATGTAATATGAAAAAAATAAAATTCAAAATAATGTATCTTATATAGGTCTAGAATTATTCATATCAATGTAACAATCATATTGGTGATCAAAGATTTAAATTTTGATACCATTTGAAAATAATATATTAGATTAAAGATTATTGATGGTAAAAAAAATGAATGGAGAATAGATAATATCAAAAGGTTAAGTGGTGCACCTGAGGGTTAGAATTATGACCATTTAAAAAAACAGTGGAATGTAGGAGTTTTCGCCATCTGTATCTCCTCCTCCACGTGTCACAATCCCAACATATAAATTATCTCCTCCTCCACTAGACCAAAATTGTCTCCAGTTCCTTCGGTGAACTGGAGCGTCCGGTCCACTGGAACCAAGTAAAAACCCCACTACTGTTCCGATGAACAGTGAAATTCCAATGGTTTTTTTGGTGTTTTGAGTGGATCGGACGATTTTGCGGGATTTACATCGTCACAGGTCCACATGTGGACATGATGGTAAGGTACACGGTGGGATGGCTCGCCACCTGGAAAAATAAAAATGTGGCATCAGATACATTTTTTTGGTGCAGCGTTTTTTAAAAAACAAATTAATAAATTTGAAACGATTGGAACATAATACCTTTCTCTCTTATGTAAATGTTTTTAAATAAATTATAACCATAAAATTTTTAATTAAAAATCTTATTATAAAATATTAATAAAAAATTTAAATATAAATCATTTAATAAAAACTATTATTATAAAATATTAATAATAAAGATAAATAAAAATATGATATGTTTATATTTGGATATTTTTAAATGTTTTAAAATGAATTTATGTGACATCAAATTTTAATCTAATCAATATATTTTAATTAAATATTTTGTATTTAATAACATTGTTTATTAAATAACATTTTAATAACAATTTTTATTAAATATTAGTAACAAATATATTTTTAATGTGTTAATAATAATAAAAATACATTCAAATATGAATAGAACTTTGCACTAAAAATTTTCAGTGGAAATTTACCTTAAAAGCTTCCAGAGTAAATCCTCAATGTAATTTTTTGATGAAAATTTATATTTTTTATTTATGTATTAATATATTTGCACTGAACATTTTCAGTGTAAGTTTGCACTACAAATTTCTACTGGATGTTTTCCCTTGAAATTTCCATTGGAAGGTTGCACTAGAAATTCGCAATGGAAGTTTGCACTGCAAATTTCCAGTGAAAGTTTGCAGTGGAAAAAACTGTAGTAAATTTGTAATTCAAATTTTCAATACATTATCCGTGTTAATGTATTTGAACTGAAAATGTAAACAAACATTTATTATAGAATTTTTATAATAAAATTTTTATTGTAATAATAATAAAAATCAAATAGAAATTTGCATTGGAAATTTAAGTGGAAATTATAACTAAAACTACCCAGTGAGAATTTCCACTAAAGGTTTATAGTGGAATTTTTCAATATAAATTCCCCAAAAAAAATACATTTTTTATTTATGTAGTAGTAAGATTTGTATTAGAACTATAAGTGGTTAAAATTTCCACCGTAAATTTCCTATGAAAATTTTCACTAGATATACATTGGAAGTTTGCATTGCAAGTTTTTATTGAAAAATCACATTGTTTATTTATATATTAATATATTTGTACTGAAAATTTGCTTTTTTGATAATCAAATTTTCAATGCTTGCTTTATTTGTTGGAAATTTGCACTATAAAGTTTCATTCAAAAAATACTTTGTATATTTATATTAAGAAATATATGGTGTGTGGAAAATATGTTTTGAAAATGTGCTATGGAAATTCATGCGGGGATTTGGGCAACAATTTTCTAGTGGAAATGTGTAGTGAAATTTGTCAATGAAAATTTTCATTGAAAATGTGCGGTGAAAATTTACAGTGTTTTTTATAAATTAATACATTGTGTATACATATACTGAAAATTTGCATTATAAATTCCCACTGAAAAAAAATAAAGTATATGTTTATATTAGGATACACAAGATGTGTAGGAAATAAGCATTGGAAATTTTTTGTGAAAGTTTTCAATGGATATTTTCAATGGAAATTTCTATTGGGATTTTGCATTGTTTATTTGTATATTAATATACTCTCATTATATTATTAGTAGACATTCAAAATGAAAATTTAAGATGAAAATTTTCTTTTCAAGTTTTCATTGTAATTTTCCATCGCAAATTTTTAGTTTTTATTTTTGTATACAAGTCCTGAAATTTTCAAAATGTATTTGAAGATAACTAGAGGGTAATCCTATGATCCAAGACGGCGAGAACAAACCAAGATACATTCCAAATCTATCCCTGATAGACCCAACATGTGATGAATAACGAAGAATACTAAAAAATTGATCATACCTGGAATGATGTTGCTTCAACACACATTGGTTCCACTGATAATTATAAATTTTTATTACGAATTTTCACTGGAAATTTTCAATGGAATTGTGACTTTCCAGTGTGAATTTGCACTTGAAAATTATATTGTATACTTATATTTATAAATAAACATTTATGTATGTATGTACATTTTTATTCAATCAAATTTTGTACTGTGAATTTGCACTGAATATTTCCAGTATAGATTTATATCAGTGGAGATTTACAATGTAAATGTAAAACACCAAATGCCAATGCAAATTTACTTGGATGTTTGTATATAGGTGTTGAAAATTTCCACAATACAATTTGCACTTGAAATATATAATTTAATATTATTATGTATATTTGTATTTGTTTGTGTTTCTTTGTGTATTTTTAGTTTGTATTGGAAATTTCATCATATATTGAAATTTTATTGGAATGCAAATATTCGGAAAAAATTGTATTTTTTACTTATGTATTAATATATTTTTATAGTAATTTTATGTGAAAATTTGATATGTAAATTTGGAAATTGGTATAATAAATTTCTGATGAAAATTTACACAAAAAATTTTTAGTGGAAATTTACATGCGAATTTAAAAAACCCTAAAAATATATAATGGAGACATTTTCCACATGCCTGCCCACACTGTTCCACTTCCTCCGGGTAGAAAAAATGGGACCGCTCTTCCATCCTCAACTTTCTCCAAACCACTCCATGGACTTTCTTTGTTTCTATCCACACCATACGATGCTTTCGCAAGTCAACCCCCGCCGGAACGGTCACGTCGCTCGTAGAACACGCTCGCAAATTCTACTGTTGCAATTCTCCATTTGTTCTTTCTTCAGACGTTGACGCCGTCTTCAACCTTCCTCGCTTGCTTCAGACAGGATAGCGCTCCGTCTTTGCTGTCCTGAGTGACAGGCTAACCTTCTTTGAACCTTGCCTTATCTGGTTCTGATCTTCACTCTCCATAAGAAGTTCCCTGCCCATTTAAATCGTCTGGTCTCTGGAGCGGCGTCTCCGTCGTTAATCATCACCAGTGTAAGTCCCCCACACCCTTAACCTCCTCGTCGTACTTACTTCTCACGCATCGATTGGTTTCAGTATTCGCTGCAGATAATATAAGCGAGAGACGCCGAGCGAAGCATTTTGCAGTCATTGCCAATCATGCAAACAGCATCAACCATACTTGATCGCGCTTTGTCAGCCTCCAACGGAGGTGGATTGTTAGGGTTAGTGGGTGCTGTAATTATCGCCGCCGTCGCGCTTTTATTGCGCTCCGCAACATTCCCCGGGGCTAAAAGGCCGAAACAGAGAGGGGGTGTTTTCGTGGAAGTCGGGGGCGAGGAAGGCGTGACATTGCGGCACGGTGGATCCCCCGACCTGATCGAAGTTCCTTGGGAAGGAGCGACGACGATGGCGAACATGTTTGAGCAATCTTGCCAAAAGCATTGGAAACTGCGTTTACTAGGGTCCCGAAACGTCGTCGACGCCGGATTTGTGCAAGGCAGCGATGGAAGGAAGCTGGAGAAGCTGCATTTGGGAGAATATGTGTGGATGACTTATGGAGAGACCTTCGACTGTGCATCCAATTTCGCGTCAGGGCTAGTCAAAGCAGGTCACCATTTGGATAGCCCCGCTGCCATCGTTGCTGAAACCCGGAAAGAGTTTTTTATTGCCTTGCAGGTCCCCCCTCTTCTTTGCTTTGTTACAATACATTTTGCTGTTAATTAATTGGTTTATCTATCTCAGGGTTGTTTTCGACAGAATCTTACTGTAGTCACCGCCTATGCTTCCCTGGGCCGGGATGCCTTGGTTCACTTACTCAACGAGGTGGGTGGCAGTGTTTTGGTTCCTGGATCATGGTGGCAACCATTTAACTTCATTGAACTTTTGGCAGGCTCGAGTATCAACCTTAATCTGTGATTCTAAGCAATTGGATATGTTGGCTGCAATATATTCAAAACTGGAAACTGTTAAAACTGTTGTATATTTTGAAGGCGATGCATCTCCTCCAAATGTTTCTGCTGTCCCTGAGATGAGTCATGTTTCCTTTTCCGATGTTCAACAACTGGGAAAAGCTGACCCTCTCCAACCCAGGCTGCCATCCAAAGGTGACATCGCTTTGGTTATGTACACGAGTGGTACCACGGGTATACCAAAGGTTCACTCCAGCCCTTAATTCTCCGACTTTGTTGGTTGAGTTCTCTAATGTATTCCTATTTTGATATTACATCACAGGGGGTGATGATAACTCATGCCAATATGGTGGCCTCAGTAGCTGGGGTTCTGGGATCCTGTCCTCCCTACCATCAAAATGATGTTTTCCTTGCATACTTGCCCATGACTCATGTTTTCGAGCTAATATGCGAGGTACCATAAACATCAAGGCTTTCTATGTTTGCTCCTGTTGTTATATCATTTTATGCCATTAACACGGTTCATCGTGCCTTTCCAGTTTGCAATGCTTGCTGTCGGTGGTGCCATTGGTTATGGTTCAACGTTGACATTGACGGATACTTCTCCTAAAATTCAGGAAGGGGCCAGGGGTGATGCGCCTGCATTAAAACCCACAATCATGGCAGCAGTTCCTGCTGTTTTAAACGGTCTCCGGGATGGAGTTTTGAGGAAGGTATGATTTTGATGGAGATGACATGATTTCTTCAGCCGTAAAAGTTTTTCTGTTTATGTACTTGTGTACATGATCATGTTTTGTTCAACCCCTGATTGTTTGAATGGATGTAGATTGAGGAGAAAGGAGGAATAACACAAAGGTTATTCAACCTTGCATATAGGCGTTGTTTGGAAGCTCAAAATGGAAGCCGGTTTGGAGCTTGGGAATTTGAGAAAATCTTATGGGATGCCATCGTTTTCAAAGGGATACGATCCATACTGGGAGGACGGATTTGGTTTGTGATTTGTGGTGGCGCTCCTTTATCTCAGGATGTACATAGATTTATCAGCATCTGCACAGGGTATTGATATTACAAATTTATGTTAGTATAAAACATAAAACAAAAGAGATTCAATCAGTTGACTGGGAGATGTCAAAATGCATGTGAACATGAAATCTGTATATACAACTGAAGCTATTGATTCTCTCTATCATGTCCTGTAGAGCTCATGTTAAAGTTGCATATGGCTTGACTGAAACATTCGCGGGAGCTACATTTAGTGAGCCGGATGACATGTCTGTTGGCCGTGTTGGTTCCCCCATTGCTTGTTCCTATGTAAAGGTATGCTATCCTTCGTTTTTTTTCCCATCAAAATTTCAACATGAAATGAGCAGATGAGTTACTTGGTTGTGAATTTCCAGCTTGTTTCTTGGAAAGAGGGTGGGTATTTGTCAACTGATGAACCGATGCCGAGAGGTGAAATTGTAGTGGGCGGGTGGAATGTTTCTGCTGGCTACCTCAACAATGAAAAACTGACAAATGAAGTGTACAAGGTTGACAAGAATTGTGTCCGCTGGTTCTACACGGGTGACATTGGACGGTTCCATCCGGATGGAGTGGTGGAGATTATAGACAGGAAGAAGGATATTGTGAAGCTCCAGCATGGAGAATACATCTCCCTGGGAAAGGTTGAAGCGGCGCTGAGGTGCTGCAAGTACATTGACAATGTGATGGTGGATGCCCATCCTTTGAGTAGCTATTGTGTGGCCCTCGTTGTTGTTTCGCATCATCACCTCAAGAAGTGGGCGGAAGGAGCTGGTGGCATCGAGTACCGGGATGTGTCTGACTTGTGTGAGAGGGTCGAGGCTGTCCAGGAGGTTCACCAATCCCTTGTGAAGGTTGGTTGTTTGGTCACATTTCCTTTGTTATTACTTGTATATTTAATCTGTGAATCTATGTTGGTGCAGGAAGCAAAGAATCTGAAGCTGGGGAAGTTTGAAATTCCTGTGAAAATCCGGTTGTTTGCAGAGGCATGGACTCCGGAGTCCGGATTGGTTACAAATGCTCTCAAAATCAAGAGGGAGCAGCTGAAGATGGAGTTCAAAGACGAGCTGCAGAAGTTGTATGGCTGAAAATACATGTGGCGGCTCTTTTATCAACACTAAATTGTGACCGGATTTTGTTGCTTACTGGCACCACCTTAGAAGTTCAAAGGTCTCTGGCCTCCTTTTATCTCCATGAGATATCAAACGCAAAACTAATCTAGATAAGCAGATTAACGAAGACACAAGCTCTCTCAAAATGAATCTTACACTCGCCTCTAAACTCTTGTTGGATTGGTGTAACTCGATCAGTTTGAGTGATGTTTGGTTGAATGTTAGCGATCCATATTGAACATCAGGCCACAACTCTCGTGGGTCTAGGTTTGTGGTGAGCTTGTTGAGGGTTGCAGGGGGCACCTCGCCTTATTCTGGAGTTTGGGGGTCAAAGATTCCTGGTCCAAATTTTGAGAAATTGTAGCAACTCTGATTGATTGTAGCAGAGTTGACCAGACGACACCGATAGGGCACTGTAGCAGTGCGGATTTTGACACGGCTACTGTAGCAACTCAGACTTTGGAGACTGCAACACTGTAGAAGTACAAACTTCCATCATATGTTCACTACAGCATAGTGGACTTACTGTGCGGTTGATGACACAATGATACATCTTCTTTATTAGCTCATTCGAGCTTGAGTTTCTGTGTGCGAGAAACTCTGAAACCTCTCCCCTGTAATTATACTCCTGATTTTAGTGAAGTGATTCTGCCTCTCCGTGGACGTAAGGATCATTCCCGAACCACATAAATCACTGTGTTCGTGTTCATCTTCATCTCCTTCTGTTATGTCTTTTCTTCATCTGCAAACCTATTTGTTGTGACTTAACGACATTTCCGCAACAACCCGATCTCCATATCCCCATCCAATCGCTCTCACTCAACCGTCTAATATAGGCCCCTTTGCGTCACTAGACATGAATTATATGCATATGCTTGTGTATGCTAGATACGAGGACAACTGAGCAGGATGTTGACCCCAAATATATCACGTGAAATAATGTATAATTTATAAACATGTGTAAATGTGAAGTGTCATGTAAATGTTTTCACTATTTAAAATCAAAACAATAAACATAATAAGTTATCATGTGCATATTAGACCAACATGATACTGAGTCTCACTTATCCGTTTAAAAAAAACATGGATTACAATCAATGTAGCATTGGTAACTCATGTCCACAACATGACCAATGGAAGTACCCCGCCCATAACATAACATAGCTCATGAAATCACTCATTCATAACATAGCCCGAATGATCCGAAGACTTTCATTTTTATTGATTTTTGATAACCCCCTTTCAAGGGATGAGGGGGAACCCTTACAAGGCCCGTAGGCTCAGAGATTACATGGCCCGTAGGCTTAGGAACTGCCCCTCCCCAGCATCTGCATCATAATTGTAGCTCTCCACCTTCGCATGACCGTCTGACTAGGCTTCCCGTGCAAGCACAGGCTGGTCCCGATGACATAGCCACATCCTCTCATTCTGACAAATCCATTTGGCTCTGCTCTGGTGAGTGCACCTGCTCTGAATCCTCTTCTGGGGCTGCTCCTTTTTTTGTAGTGTGTTTAGGGCAACTGCATATGGTCCGAAGGCCTTGAGGTGGCCCGAAGGCCTTAAAGGTGGTCCGAAAGCCCTACTAACCCGAAGGCCTAGGTGGCCCGAAAGCCTTAAGGACTCCAAGCCCAAACCGGTGGCCCAAGATGAATAGTTCCAATTGCTACAGTACCGAAATCTGATGCATGTCTATGATGTGACATATCCAATAGACACACCCCTTACTCATTATCATATATGCATTAATGATAACAATTGAATAATTCAACTCACACAATAATCACATTTAATCAAAACATAACTCATATCATTAGCAACATGCATCACAAGAAGATCCCGACATCAACTAACCCTTTGACAAACCTCCAGAGCTCAACTGCACATAGTTTAGCTCACAAACCCTTTATTTACCATTTAATACATTTATAATTTAATAAATAAATTTTCCTCAATTTAACCCAAGGCTTCATTGAGTTCCTTGTTGAAAGACAAAATTCTAATTTAAGTCACACTTTTCAAAATCATAAGTCCTCTAAATCATATTTTCATTTCGCGTGCGTGCGCGCACATACACATGAAATGTAAATTAAATCATAGGAAAGGTTTGTGGTCACCTACAACAAGCTTAATCAAAACCTTTTTCATTGAAAAATATGCTAGAATCTCGAAAAATCAATAAGAAAACTTCAAACCTTCTATTATATGAAATAAGGGTTGACCAAGCCAAACAACACGAAAACAAAAATAATCTGGCGAGGAATGATAGAGACCACCTTAACCTCAATCATCAAAGTCCAACTATTCATCCACCCATAAAATGGAAGAAAATCACGATTTTAACAAAATCATGGCTTGGAAAATTACAAAAAATAACCCTATAAAAAATAAAAGTCGAGTATATGTAATAGACCAACCCGAGTCAACCAGACCAGTCACCCAAGTAAGCCCATTATGGGGTGAGGTATATCAATGATAACAAAACTAGTCTTGAATATAAGTAAAACAAGACATACAATCAGAGTGCAAAGTGGAAACAAAGAGAGATACAAGTTAGCCAAATGAGCTAAACCATGAAGAATGACAAGTCTAGACAAACAAGTCTCCATGTGACCAACTGTCACCTCCAAGAAGCATCCCAAACCGAAACAATGACATAAAGAGAAGCCAACATGCTATAGAATGCCCTTCCCTTTACCTGTGTCCTACAAAACAAGGTCTACAACCATCGAAAGACATACGTAGGGTGTGAGAAACAAATCCTAGTAGGAAACCACCAAGGAATCTATACAAATTATAATATCAAGAATGCATAAATTCTAGATTTAAAACAAAATAGTTTTACAAGCGTTTTTATAGATAAAAAAATTTGAAAACATTTCTCAAACAGTCCTTGGGATTTTTCACAAATTGCATATCATGTTTTCCAAAGCCAGAAACATGCTAGTCATAAAACAAAGCAGGTAAACATACTGAAATATAAATATACATATGAGCCAACATCCATGAAATAATCTATCATGCAATAAACAACCAGAAATGACAATGCACCTTCCATTGGGGCTCTAGCCTATGTGACAATACGTACTAGACACTCATGATCCTAAAAAGGAGTAAGGTTGGATCCAACTAATATCGAGTCATGCCACAGTCCATCGATATACAAGTGGTCACCTCCTAGTAGTGTCACACACACTAAGGCTACCCGTGTCACTTTCTCAACGCACCCAAGGTTCCCATTATCAAATGTTTTTCAATTTCTATTTTAAAAACCATGCTCACATTTTTATAAAATCATTTCAAAGCCAAACCAATCTGCATCGGGGTTTGAAAATCCATTTTTCTCCGAATCAAGAAAATTACGTTTTCAAGGGAAAACCCCCTTTTAAAATACGAACCCATACCCTTTTCAATTTCAACACATGTAATTTCATTTCAGATATCAAGGAATCAATAAGAACAATAGAAAATTTGATAAATTAGAATTCTTGGATAGATACACCTACCTCAAGGATGTAGAAAACCTAACCGTCTTTGACAATAGGGATTTGGAACCACAAGATTTGCCATTAGAAGACAAGGCACGACAAGAGACTGAAAAGAATTTATACCAAACATGATCTAATTAAAAATCTCTACCTCAATTGGTGTCACGACATGAAATGAGGAATAAATCAAAAGGAATGCTTACCCAAAGAGAAACAATCCAACCAAAACAACGATCAATCGTTGAACGAAGCGATCCAGATGAGAAGGAATCACCCAAAATCGCCTAGGGAGCTCTCTAGGTCAAGAAAAGAAGGATGCAAAGAGAATGAACGAAACATATCACTCATATGACACCCTAAAAACCAACAACACAACATTTACACAGCGTGTGACCCATTTACACGTCGTGTAATCCCCGGGGTCCGTATATGCCAAAAAACCAATTGCATTTTTAATTAAAAACTGGATTTTCCCCTTACACGGTGTGCAACTGTTACACAACGTGTAACCAGTTCATGTTGTGTATTTAGTTCATGAATTCTGCCCAATAACCATTACACGACACATACTTCACTTACACGACATGTACTTAACTTACACAGCGTGTAAGTTCCCAATGAGCAGCAGAATGTCCATGTTTTATGTTGAAAATTCCAATAAATTTCCAACTTTCCCATTACAAGTATCCTCCCAATTTCAGGGTCGAAAATAATCACCCAAAAAAAGGGAAACCAAAAGCAAAGATCAGAACATACCTGACAGAAAGGTAACAGGATGTTACAATCTCCCCACCATAAAATATTTTTGTCTCCATAAAGTGATCAAGATCCTAGATCCGTAAAAAGAGAAGGCCACTAATACCTCATCAATGACAACCGCTCCCATGTTTTGTGGTGATCCTGTCCGCACTGCCATAATATCCAGACTAGGGGGATCATTTTACTGCACAATACCTTATCCTGGCTACCCATAACATGAACTGGCTGCTCAAACAAAGTGGTATTAGGTTCAATATCCACATCCTCCTACCTAATCACATGGGAATGATCTGGTATATACCTCCTCGAATGGGAAACATGAAATAAATCTTGGATAGAAGTCAAAACAGATGGCAAGTCCAACTGTTAGGCCACCCTCCCCATTCACTCAATTATCTCAAAGGGATCCACAAACCACAGTGCCAACATATCTTGCTTACCCAACCGACAATGTCCTAAGCGAGGTGAAACTTTTAGAAATACCCAATCACCTACCACACACTCCATAAGTCGCCGACGATGGTCCGAATAAGATTTACGATGACTCTGTGTCGTGATCAAACACCCTGGATCAACTGCACCATCTTCGTCATCTCCAAAACCAAACTCGGCTCATTCAAGGTTCACTCTCCCAAATTTTTCCAACACAAAGGATATCGACATGGCCACCCATAAAAAGCCTCAAAGGGCGCCATCCTGATCGATGCCTGATAACTATTGTTATAGGAAAAATCGACCAAAGGAAAATGTCTGTCCCAAGATCCACTGAAATCAAGTACACAAGCCTAGAGAATATCCTCAAAAATCTAGATAGCCCTCTTTGTCTGTCCATCCATCTACGGATGATAATCCATGCTCAATTTCAACTGGGAACCCATTACCTCTTGAAAAAATTTACATAATCTAGATGTGAACCTCGAGTCCCTATTAGAGGGAACCACATGAAGTATCATAATCTCTCAGACATATAAGTCCCCAAGTTGTTCCACTTTTTTCATTTCCTTTATTGGTAAGAAATGTGATGATTTGGTGAGTCTGTCGATAATCAACCAAATCACATCCTTCCCACTAGGAGTTCATGGTAAACCAATGAATAAATCCATGGAAATTTCATCCCACTTCCATACCGGAAATGGGTAAAGGCTGTAACAAACCTACAGGTCTCTGGTGTTCTACCTTAAATCTTTGAAAGTGAGACATCGCGATACAAAATCCAAAACTAATCACCTAATCCTCGACCACCAAAACAGACGTATCAAATTATGGTAGATATTTGTATAACTAGGGTGCATGGACCAACATGATCGATGCCCATTATCTGAAAACTCTTATATCAGGGAAAAAGGAACAACTAACCTATTAAAAAAGCCTAAAGCTCTACTGGGAGACTGAGACCACTCACCTGAGGTCTCCAAACCATTTAGGATCTCTCCTAAGCATCGACTCTTGGTGTCTGTTATCTACTCAATTCGAAATCATTCATCAAAAGACTATTCAACATTTATCAAATATAAGAACACCTTTCCACCAACCTCCTTAATTCCCAAGCTTATCTCGAAAAACAAACTCATCAAAGACCAATATTTAATTGATTCCTTCACTATTTGGATCAATTCCCTTCTTCTCAGCACATCAGAAACCACATTTGGGGGTATATACAATATCAAAATCAAAGGTCTAAAGATACTCAACCCAATGTCTATATCGCAAGTTTAGATCCCTTTGAGTGGAAACATACTTCATGATTTTGTGATCAAAATATACTATAAATCGATCCCCAAAATGATAGTGACACCACATCTTGAGTGAATGCATAACCATTTCCAAATCAAGATCATGGGTAGGGTAGTTCTTCCCATTAGGGCATAATTTTCATGATCTATAATCCACCACCTATTTCCCTTACATCAAGACACATCCCAAACCCATACCTGAGGCATTGTAGAAAACATCGTAACCTGAACCTGGTTTTGGGAGAATCAACACTGGTGCTGAAGTCAACCTCACTTTCATCTCCCCAAAATACCTCCGACATTTATCATCCCACTCAAACTTTACACCCTTATGGGTCAAAGCTATCATTGGAGATGAAATCTTGGAGAAGTCCTAAACAATCCTTCTATAATAACCATCCAAAACCAAGAAACTTCGGATCTCAAACAAATTTTTAGGTTTCTCTAAGAACATAACTGCCTGTACCTTTTCAGGATCCACTGAGATGCCCCTCTCATATATCACATGCCCTAGAAACTTCACATCTTAGATCCAAAACTCACACATGGAAAGTTTACCAAACTGACGATGTTCTTTCAAGGTTTGAATAATGACATCCAAATGGTCCACATGTTCCTCCTATGACTTAGAGTACACCAAGATACCATCTACAAACAAAAATGAAAAAGTATCCAAGAACTAATGAAATATCCAGTTCAACAAAGGCATAAACACCGTATGAGTGTTAGTGAATCCAAATGGAATAACCATAAACTGAAAATGCCCATATTGACTCTAAAATGCTATCTTAGGTATGTCATCCTCTTGAAATCTCAACGGATGGTACCTTGATTTTAGTTCAATCATATAAAACCAATGAGCCCCTATAAGATGATCAAATCGATCATCAATTCTAGGTAAATTATATTTTCTCTTAACGACCACCCAATTCAACTTTTGATAGTCAATACAAATCCTAAGACTTATATATGACTTATTAGAAAAGAGTATAGGTGAAGCCCATGCTGACACACTAGGATGAATAAATCACTTCACCTTCTTCTCCTCAAGTTGGACCTTGAGTTCCAATAACTCAGCATGTTCCATTCAATAGGATGGCATAGAAACGAGCATCATTCCCCGTAGCAGGTTAATAATAAACTCAAACTCTATATATGGTGGTTAACCAGAAAAATTATTCGAAAAGACCTCAGGGTACACACACACAACAAAAGGTATCTGACCACCCAAGAAAGGGTCAACTACATCAATAAACACTTCTAAAAACTGGAATGAGATTATACCAGAATAGAGAAAAATAGGCCCTGCCCTTCTTGATCTAGAGTCCCACTCACCTTGGAAAACATGAGTAACCCCATCGAAAGATAAGAACTATACCCGATGTTGATAACAGTATATCTAGGCCTTCACACTAATCATCCAATCAATTTAGATAATCAATTCTAGTATTTCAATATCAAGCACTAAGAAGTCCCAAATCACCTCAAATTCGGCTATCACCACCCGACACATGGGGAACTTGCAACCTTGTTTGGAAATTTTTCCTAAAGGTGTGTAAATATCCAAAAATAATGACATAATCTTTGAACACAAAAACAACACATCAAAAAACTTTGAAGATATAAAATAATGAATGACACCTGTATCAAACAAAGCTAGCACCATAGAAGATGAAATAAACATCATACCACTAACAGCAGCCGACCCTATTTCAGATTCCTCTAGCCCACACTCTGTCACATAAATCCATCCAAACATATCCACCTATAAATCCACCTTGTATTGAGAATGATACCCACCACCCTTTAGAGAATCAACATGAACCAACGATCCCTTAGTGAAAGTGGATCTCACCAAACTACCTTGGGGCAGCCTGTCACAAAAATGTTTCAGATGGACAGATCGCCCAAAAAGATGAAAAGTCCTAAGAGAATCCATAAAATGAGGCTTAGTATGACCATGCCTCCCACACTGGCAGCAGAAAACCTGTTTCTACCCTGAATAACCCCAAAAAACTGATCCTATATATAGAAAATTGACCACTCTTACACTTCTTTTTTTTACCAGAAGAAGCACCATAGCTAACTGTTGCACTGATTGAAGCTCTAACAAAACCCTTCCTTCCAGCTATGTATGCCTCATCCAAATCCACTTTATCCACTACATCCATAAAGGTCAGAAGGCACAAAATAACTAGCATCAACCGATTATCGGCCCTCATCCCCATATCGAACCTTCAAGCCTTCATGTAATCATTAGTGATAAGCTCCAGTACAAGATGTACCAACTCAGTAAAAATGGTGGAGTACTCTAGAAAAATACACTTCCCTTTCTCCATGGTCAGAAACTCCTAGGTATTTTATGCACATGAAGTCTCAGGATAAAACTGTTGATTAAATATTTTCTTGAAACAAACCCAGGTAAGACCCTCATGAAACTTAGCTTGCACTATAGAGTACCATCATCTTCTTCCTGGCCCCTCAAGAATATACGTGGAAAAACCCACTTGAGAATATTAAGGAGTCTTTAAAATTTGAAGATACTCTCAATTCTTTCAAGATACTCCTCTGATTCTTGGGTTCCTTTGTCACCATAGAAGACAGGTGAGTACTACTTGGAAAATTCTGAGCCATGATCCACTACTCATCCTGGGTTCACGACACCCACTGAACCTAGAGTCTGAATGGTATGGATTACTACTTCGACCAAAGAAGGGTCCACTGGAGGATCTGCCTATGGAACCTACCTTGTGACTTCCCCTATCATATTTTGAAGATCTCTTCTAGGTTGCATTGTATCTTAAACATAAGATAATAACCAATCAGTCATAAGTAAAATTTAAAACCATTTAAACAACTACTAGAATCTAAAAAAATGCTTTAAAATGATAAGAATTTAAATAAATTATAAATTCTACCATGAAAAGGAAACACCTTTCGAAAGGATCAGGTCCATATAAATAAAATACCCACCTATTTTATTCAAATGACCATACACACTCCAAGCACACAAACATAATAGATAGGTTAATTTAAATATATTTCCCATAAAATTCATTCAAAAAAACCTAAATACCAGGTCTTAGAATTATTAAAGATTTCTTGACCACCCATGCCAACTCAGATTTAGTTACGAGAGTAAGCTGGTTAGGACCCTTTTCCGCACCTACTATTCAAATTTTGACGATCCTACTCCAGTCTATCCAAGACACAAAACCAACTCAAGTAGTGCTGAAACAATTCAGGCTGAGTAACTCCTCTGATACCAAATTGTAACAAACCAACCCAGGTCAAACAGACCAATCACCCAAGTCTTCCCATTATAGGGTGAGGTATAACAAAGATAACAAAAATAGTATTAAATATAAGAAAAACAAGACATGAAAATAGAGTGAAAAGTGAAAAAAAGAGAGATACAACTAATCCAAATGGGATAAACCAGGAAGAATGAAAATTCTAGACAAACAATCCTCCATGTGACCAACCGTCACCTCCAAGAAGCATTCCAAACCAAAATAGTGACATAAAGAGAAGACAACATGCTATAAAATTCCCTTACCTTTACCTGTGTCCTACAAAACAAGGTCTATAGGCTCCCAAAGGTAGAAGTAGGGTGTGAGAAAAAAATCCTAGTAAGAAACCACCAAGGAATATATACAAGTTCTAATATTAATAATGCACAAGTTCTAGATTAAAAAAAATAGTTTTATAAGAATTTTTATAAATAAAAAATTTTTAAAACATTTCTCAAATAATCCTTGTGTTTTTTCACAAATTTCATATCATATTTTCCAAATCTAGAAATATGCCGTTCATAAAACAAAGTAGGTAAACATTCTAAAATATAAATATACACGTGATATAACATCCATGAAATAATATATCATGCAATAAATAACTAGAAACAATAATTCACCATCCAATAAGGCTCTATCCTATGAGAAAATATGTACTATAAACTCACAATACTAAAAATTCATAAGTTTATATCCAAAAAATATCAAGTCCTTCCATAGTCTATCGATATACAAGTGGTTATCTACTAGTGGTGTCACACACACTAAGGCTACTCATGTCTCTTTCTCAATTCACCCAAGGTTACCATTGTAAAATGTTGTCAATTTTTGTTATAAAAACCATGTTCAAATTTTTATAAAACCATTTAAAATCCAAGATAACCTATTTCAGGGTTTGAAAATCCATTTTTCTCCAAATAAAGGTAATTTCATTTTCAAGGTAAAACCCCCCTTTTAAAACATGAACCCATGAGATTTTTAATTTCAACATATGAAATTTAATTTCAAATCACAAGGAGTTAATAATAATAATATGAAATTCAAGAAATTATAATGCTTTGATAGATCCACCTACCTCAAGGATGTAGAAAACCTAACCACCTTTGATAATGGGGATTTGGAACCACAAGATTTTCCTTCAGAAGGAAAGGAATGATAAGAGACTAAAAATTATTGATACCAAACATGATCCGATTAAAAATCTCTACCGAAATTGGTTTCAAAACCTGAAATGAGTAAAAAATTGAAAGGAACACTTACTTGGAGAGAAGAAATCCAACCACAATGGAAATCAATCGCTGAATGAAGCGATCCAAATGGGAAGGAATCACCCAAAATCAACTAGGGAGATCTCTAGGTTGAGTGAGGAAGGCTTCACTGAGAATGAATGAAACATATCACTTGTACGACACCCTAAAATACAACATCATGACATTTACATGGCATGAAACCCATTTACATGTCATCTAATCTTCAGGGTATGTATATGCTGAAAAACGTGTCACATTTTTAATTAAAAACCAGATTTTCCTCCTTACACAGAGTGTACTTATTACATGGTGTGTAACTAGTTCACACTGTATATCCAGTTCATGGATTCCACCTAGAAACCATTACATGACATGTAATTCACTTATATAGTGTGTAAGTGCACAATGAGATGAATAAAGTCCAAGTTTTATGTTGAAAATTCCAAAAAATTCACGACTTCACCATTACAAGTATCCTCCCAATTTCATGGTCAGAAATAGTTTCCCCAAAAAAGGGAAACCAAAATAAAATATTAGAACATACCCCGCAAAAAGGTATCAGGAAATTAAAATATATGATTGAACATGAGATGATCTTCCATTGGACTTTTGGTGTCCACTTAAGTCTTAGAGGATTACCACTATAATCTCGGTGGTTTAATGAATTGTTGTAGTAGCTCTACCAACCCACTATAGTCCTTGTGGATTTCCACTTGACTTTTAGTGACTGATAGATCTAGGCAGTGATACTTTCTAGCCCACTAGACTTCTAATGATCCCCACTATAGTTTTTTTGGTCTACTATTATGGACCAATATGGCTAAAAAACCCTAAATCCCTCTAAATTTCTTCTCATAATATTTTCTAACCCCAAATTCATACAAATTCAGAGAAGAACACAATTACTAAAACATAAAAATATAGAAATTAAATCCAAATAACTCACCTAAAAATCTAGTTCATTAAAAAATCTCCACCATAACATTTCTCATCTATGAGAAGTGTCACTAATCATCTCCAGTGAACAACGCGAGTCACTAAGATCTCATATCCACTTCTCATTCCAATGTATCCTCTTGTATTTAGTCATACTACTATAACACTTGGGCCAATAGTAAAATCTTTACTTGTAATGTCTTCTCATTCTAGTCTAAGATCTATATTGGTTATTCCATGAAAAAAGTATCCACCTCTAAACCCACATGATCATTGCTAATAACATGATAAGTATTTGAATTTTACTTCTATAACTTAGACACCTGAAGCACATCATGAATTGCACTGAACTAATGAGGTAAATATAACTAGTACACCATATCTTTAATTATGTCCATAATCTTAAAGGGAATTATAGAAAAAACACTATAAATTGTTTTCTTTATTATGAAAATGAAAATAAACAAATATAAAAAAAAAGTTCAAAGGAAATAAAGAAATACACTACTTGAGTTGAATATCTCATCAAACAAGGAACCAATGATAAAATATGAATCAATGAGTTAACTTTTTCACCCAACTAAAAGAAATCCACACAATAAACAATACACAATACACATAGATCTTTTACAAATCATTAAATATTATGTAAAAACTTAAAGAAGATAAAGAAAAGCTTACAAGGCCAACCCCACTTTACCAAAGATTTGCTACTTCACTATAGGAAGAAGATAAAATCCCTTATCTTTTAGTGAGATCAAATTTAGTGTTAGATTTCACCATAAGTAATTAATAATTAGAAAACTTCAAAACTCTCTACGAGAGTAAAAAAATTAAACTCCAGGGACTTTACACTCCATGGAACAAGGAGAAGTGTAAGATTTGCACACAAAATAATCAAGAGCTCTCTTTCTCTCTTTCACTCTATATCTTGATGAACATAACTCAAAAAAGAGAATTTAGAAAATGAGTGAATGGATGATCCCCATGTGAATGATGGTTGAATAATATATAACATGTGATAGAAAAATATTTTTATAATTGGTTTGAGATGCCAAGGCCGTAGGTTCCGGGCACAACAGAAGCATGTTGGTGGGTTTTCCCAACTTAATTTTAGCGTTAAACAACGTTCAATCTGAGATCCGTCATGATAATAAAATTCCGGATCTTCGAAATAGAATGAAGAACGAACAAAAATAGAAGGGTACCATAACCATCGAGAGGATCATCATATGTTGGTTATAATTAATTTAATTAACTGACAAGAATTACCTTGATGAAATTCTTTCTTTGTTGATGTTTTCCGGTCACGTTCTGATGTGATTCGTCGTTGCATCACAAAAGACAAGTGTATAAGTCCTATAGCAGTGATCCACATGTGCACCACGTATCTCTGGGCGTCACCAAAGGAATATCCAGGTGCTAGCATGGAGAAGCCTTTTCTTGCGTTGTCCGCCTTAGATCACCTTGATCCGATGGAGGAGGATCTCTCTCAGTCTTGAGAGAATTCTTGGAGGAAGGAGTTCTCTTAGCCTTGAGAGAATTTTCCAGAATTTTTGTGCACAACGATTCTCTCTTGAAAAGTGTTGGAGTTGTGAGGATATTTATAATCGGGTTTGAGGTTATAGAGTTATAACATTAAATAAACACGTTACGCATTTTATTTATTTCGAATTAACTCTTATAGAAAACCCCCATGCCGAATGATTAATTCCTTGATATGCACCCACACTGATTATAATAAATACCATTTAATAAAACGATATTATTTCCTCAAAATCCTAACTGAAAAAACTACACGACATGTAATCATTAATACATGGCGTGTACTCATTTTCCATGAAAACTACACGGCGTGTACATTCAATGTACACGACGTGTTTTATCTTTTTTTCATTTTTCTTTATTTCTCCACCATATTTATTAGACCTTGAGTAATGGCTATTTATTTCTTAAATAAATGTAACTGCATTACTTGCTAATAAATATATATTATTTCACCCACAATATATTCTCTCGAATAACTACTGTCGAAATAAATGCGATCAGGCATCCTTAAATAATTATTAAACCACAGTTGGGAATAATATTTATTTAACTTTTTAAATTAATATTTAACTAAGATACATGGACACACATAGTGTGTAACCCTCTAGGCCTCTTTCTTAGTGGTATTAGGTGGAGCCTTCCAAAAGTCCAAGGTTAGACTCTAGAAACACACCAAGGAACCCATAGAGAAAGAAGTCAATGCCTCAATAATGTGTCACCTCATATGAATGCTTATCGTGTAATATAATCCATTTTTCACAATATCTCGAATCAAGTGTGTTTCATGCTAGTGCCATCAACCCATGTTCTCAATTATTCTTTCTTTGACTTTCCAGAATTGAACTTTTCCATTCCTTACCATGGCCATGGATTTATTTAGGTTATATCAATTCCATCAAAGGGCCTGAGATATCTACTTTCGTTATGGAACAGAAGGGACAAATCCTTTCTTGCATTATATATTAATGCTGTATTACTCATGACACACCCAACGTATCCTACCTCACTACGAACAGTGTGTCGTCACAGTTTTCGTCGATAAATTTAAGTACACAAGTTGTAATACCCATTAATAATAATCTTAAAATCCAAGGACCAATACACACGTCCACAGATAGAAACATCCAATGACACTATGAAATGTGGATTTCCTACTATCAGGTCTTGTTCTCATAATATCCTTCTGGATATTACCAAGGGCGCACACCATGAGAAGGTGCCTCAAAGTTTTATGAGTCCTCACCCCTAATGGCCTGTATTATTTTTGTCCCTCAAATAACATCATCCGACCATAGAACATATATTCAAGAATAGTGTTATGGCACTTCCGAGTTCTCATCATAGTAGGGATCCTCTATGAACCTTTAATGCAACAGCTATCCTTGGGACATTATCACATGCATTGTCATGCAGAAGAACAATCAAGATGTGATAAGGTGCTTATTTAATGAATAAAGTACAAAGTAGTTGGTTCTAGGCCACCAACTCCAACGGACTCCCACTTGGACTAGAGCCAACTGCTAATAACTTTTAACCCAATAAATCTCACATGATATTCATGCTTCTACTGAGATAAGACTTTAGTCATGGGTCTGCCACCTTCTCTTCTGTGGACACCCTGCTCACTGCAACTTCACCCCTTTGATAGAAATCCCTCAAGAGGTGATACTTCCGGAGTATGTGCTTTGTTTGTTGATGTGACCTTGGTTCTTTTACAAGAGCCACCACTTCAATATTATCACAATAAAACGTGATAAGATATTTACTTTTAGGCACCATATCAAGATCCTGGACAAAGTTCCAAATCCAGACGTCTTCCTTGACTGCATCAAAATCCACTATATATTTGGACTCCACTGTAGAATCAGCGACAACTAGCTACTTTGAAATCTTCCAGCTCAAAGCTCCTCCATTGAGATAAAAAACATATCCAGATTGTGACTTCATATCGTTTCGATCTATCTGAAAACCAGCATCATCATACCCTCTGATGACAAGTTCTTCATCTCCTCCATACACCAGGAACATATCCTTAATTCTTCTTAGATACTTAAGTATAGTCTTAACAACAGTCTAATGTTGTTCTCCTGTATATGCTTGATATCTGCCCACCATGCTTAGTGCATAGGCAATATCAATCCTGGTACATAAAATGGCATACATGATGGATCCTATAGCTGAAGCGTATGAGATCTTACTCATTCTATCTTTCTCCTGTTGTGTCTGTGGACACATTGTTTTAGAAATATGTAGGTCATGTGACACTAGAACTAATCACCTCTTGGATTTTTCCATACTAAATATCTTTAGTATCTGGTCAATGTATGTACCCTGACTTAGTCCAAGAAGCCTCTTGGATCTATCACGAATGATATTGATCCCTAAAATGTAGGTTGCTTCACCCAAGTCCTTCATAGAGAAACACTTGTTCAACCAGTCCTTAACTAACTGTAAGACTGGTACATTATTTCCAATAAGCAATATGTCATCAATATATACTACTAGGGTTACAATCGCATTACCATTAAACCGATTATAAACACATGAATCACATTCATTCTTAATGAAACCAAATTCCTTTATGACTTCATCAAATCAAATGTTCCATGACCTAGATGCTTGCATTAATCCATAAATGTATTTTTACAACTTGCAAACCCGTTTGGATTCCCCTGGTGTCACAAACCCTTCTGGTTGTGTCATATAGACATCTTCCAGAAGGTTCCTGTTAAGGATTGCTGTTTTGACATCCATTTTACAAATCTCATAGTCATGGTAAGCTGCTATGGAAAGTATGATTCTTATGGATTTAAACATGGAAACTGGAGAGAAGGTTTCATTATAGTAAATTCCTTGTCACTATCTGAATCTTTTAGCCACTATCCTTGCATTATAGGTGCTAACTTTACCTTCCATGTCCAGTTTTCTCTTGAATACCCATTTGCATCCAACATGCTTTACATCAAATGGATCATAAACTAGAACCTAGACTTGGTTATGATATATGGAATCCATCTCAGAATTCATATATTCTAGCCATCTTGTAGCTTCTGAGCTTTCTACTGCTTTCTTATAGGGGAGAGGTTCATCATTGTCCAACAATAATGATTCACCATACTCGGTGACTAGGAAACCAAATCTATCTGGTTCCCTTACCTCTCTTGAGATCCTATGCAGTACTTGTGTTTCTAGAACCTCTTCCACGGGAACCTGTGGAACTTGTTCCTGTACCAACTCCTATGTATCTTGAGCATCAAATTCATTGAAATAAATCTTGCTCCCACTATCCCTTTTGATGATGTGCTCCCTCTTAAGAAATATGGATTTTCTAGCGACAACCACTTTCTTGTCTTGAATGTTATATAGGTAATATTTTTTTGTTTTCTTGGGATATCCTATAAAGATACACCTCGTGCCCCAGGGTGCTAGTTTTTTGCCTGAGAAGGCCTTAACAAATGCCTCACATCCCCATAAACATGTATGTGACAAAATGGGTTTCTTTACATTCCACAACTCAGAGGGAATTCCATTTTCCGCCTTAGTTAGTACTCAGTTTAATGTGTATGCTACAGTTTGTAATGCATATCCCCAAAAGGATAATGGAAGATCTGTATGACTCATCATCGATCTCACCATGTCCAACAAGGTGCGGTTCCTCCTTTCACTAACACCATTCCACTGTGGTGTATAAGGAGGAGTGAGCTGAGATAGAATCCTAGACTCTAATAGAAGATCGATGAACTCTTGGTTCATATATTCTCTACCTCGATCTGATCGAAGTTTATTTATCTTCTTACCAAGCTGATTCTCAACTTCATTCTTGAATTCCTTAAGTTTCTCTAAAGCTTCTAACTCATACCCTATTAAGTAGACATATCCATATCTACTCAAATCATCAGTAAAAGTAATGAAGTAAGAATATCCACCTCTAGATTCTATTGTAAATGGTCCACACACATCTGTGTACACTAATCCTAGAAGCTCTGTGGCCCTTTCACCTTGTCCACTAAAGGGAGACTTGGTCATTTTTCCTTGTAAACAAGCATGACATCTATCAAGTGGTTTTAGCTCAGTAGAGTCCAAATAACCATCTTGGCAGAGCTTTGTCAAGAGCTTCTCATTTACATGACCGAGATGGTGATACCATAACTGGGAGATTTATGAGTCATGTGAGTTTGTTTCGTTATCGATTACCAACACTTGGTTTTCATAATTTAATACATACAAACCATTATTTAAATGTTCCATACCATAACATACATTGTTCTTATAAAAGAGAAAACCCTTATTTCCAAAATTGAAAATAAATCCATCCATATCCAAAAAAGATACAGAAATTATGTTCTTGGTAACACTAGGCACATAATAACAGTTATGTAAAAACAAAATCATCCTAGTTGGCAATGAGAGGTAGTAATCGCCAATAGCTAACGCAACCAGCCTTGCACCATTGGCAGCTCCAAGATCCACCTCTCCTCTAGAAATCTTTCCAAATCTACTTGGTTCCTGTATTTGAATACAGATGTGAGCCCCACAAGATCTATCTAATACCCAATGTGTAGAAATGGAAAGATTAAACTCGATAATGAACTCACCTTTAGCATCCCTGTCACGAACCAGTCCGAGTCGACCCTGAACCGACACCCAGGACAGCCCACGACAAGTCCCGAGAGGTGTTTCCGATCTTCCCGGGATGGAGACAAGCACCAAGGGAATCAATAGAGTACACAAGGGAATGATTTCTCCTATATATAAACAATCAAACAAACAACATAAAGAAAAGGACAACCCAAAAATAAATTTATATAAAAATTGAACTGAACATTATTTGTACAAGAAACTGAAAGTAAAACTAAGACAACAACTCAACTGACCAAACCCGATAACTAACTAACTCCATGTAACCTTACTGGTCACTCTCCAACAAAATTATCACACATCTCCCAAGGTGATCAAACTCAATATGAAACCTTCACAAGGGCTAAAAACAGAAGAAGACTATAGGAGTGAGTATTAAAACTCAGTAGGTTAGCCCAATATTCTATTCCCAATGAAAATTCCTTTAAAATAAAAGAAACATCAATTTATAGTTTTAAATTCAATATATGAAAGTATGGTTTTCAAATGAGGTTCCATGCTATAATAATTATCAGACAAAAACATGTATGTTTAATAAACAAAAATACAAGTAACAATTTTTTTTCAAAGAGGTGAAACTTCAAAACAAATATAGTTTTCAAGAGGGCTTATTTAAAGAATTTTATCTTTTAAATAAATAAAAAACACTACTTAATTTACCAACCAAACACACCGTATGCCGACAGTGACTACAAAAGATCCAATGAGCACAATTCATGGGAACACCCCTAGGTACTAGTCAGTTATGAGCCCCAGGTACCTCGTATCTCAGTGAAAGTAACCATAATAAATATCTGTTCTCGTGCACGAAACACTATTAGGGAACATACCCATAACCTATTGGTCCCAAATCATCATCATCATCATATTTTAGTTAGTGTTGTCATTGTCAAACTTGCTACGTGAAACATGGGCCAAACCCCACAGAATCACTAGCATACTAGTACACGTCCGCCCACCTAGAGACCCAGGATTCCCTTTAGTGCTCAATCAAGTTACACATATTATAAAATACACATTTCAAATCCAAATTACATTCCCAATCCATAAAAACACAAACATACCATAAAATTTCTTCACATTTCTTACACGAATCAACAAACCGCTAAATATTTTCGTAAAACAATTTCAAGAAGTGTATTGAGGCTTTGCACATAAAACTCATTCAAAAACACTCTTTAAATTATAAACACACATCAAATCCATACCAAATAATATTTTTAAGCCCTAAAAACATTTAATAAAATCATTTCATGGACCATAAAACAATTCCAATTGCACGACTTGGTATATACAAGAAAAACACTCCTTCATTTTTAGGAAAGGCCAAACGAGCCTTTAAACATTATCTCAAAACTAATGTTTGAAAAAGTTATGCATTTAAATTTTATTAAGGAGGTGTGTAAACACAATTTATAGAATAAAAACACATTCATAAATCCCTTAAAACACTTAGGTGACATATTCAAAACACAGACATTTTTATAAGAATGTGAAATGGGCCATTTTTCGGCAACTCGGGCCAAAACATGTTGTAAACAAAAAAACCAATTGTTTGTAAAACAAAATAAGAATTTTAAATCCATACAAGGATCCAAAAATAATTTTCTTACATGCTTCCAATATATTTAAAAATCCAAACAAATTACTTTAAATTACACTAGACACATAAAAGCCAACCGGACAATTTACCGAACACATGACATGCATTCTTTAACAAAAAAACTTATGTTAAGCACTTAAAAAGGGATAAAACACAACTTTCATTCCATAATGTTATTCAAGATACTTATACATATTCAAAATACCATAAACCAAGTGCGAAATCTCATGGAATAATTTATCAAACAAGAGGAGTTCACATTTATACCAAAACAACTATATTTTTAACAAAATAAGTCATAAAACATAATTTGCAAACAAAAACTTTAGAACCAAAGTTTCACAGAAGAACATATCATATAAATAAGGATATAATATAATTAAAATGATGAAACATAAATTATAAAGGTTTGTGCAAGGGGCATCCTACCTCAAATCCTTGGCGTAATGGAAATGCACACCCGAAATCACCCGTCGCGGGTTTATAAACCATAAAACTATGAATACCAGACCTAAATGAATATAAAATACATAAAAAACCATGGTATAACAGAACCCTAGGTCTATAATGACTAGGGGAGATTATAAAACCAAGAAATAACGAAAGGAGGAAGAAGAGCGAGGATAAAGGAGATGGAATCTCACCTTTTCCACAAGAAAACTTTTCCTATTCCATTAGATCTGCACCCATAGAGAAAAGGTAATGTGATGAAACTTCATGGAGAGTCTCTTAAGGTCTGGAAGAACCAGTTAAAGAAGTTTTTTTTTGAAAAATATCACGTATTTAATGAGTTATGTGTAAAACGATTTACCTTATCAATTCTGGGCGATTTGAGATATCTTGAGAACTTTCGCCCTGATCCGTGACACATATGAGTTCCAAAGAGGTTAAATCGATTATTAGGGTGCGAATAGGGTTATTGGATTTGAGGGGAATGTGGAATAACCGAAAAATATTAAAAAATGAAAAATATATAAAAGAAAAGAATTATTTTTTAAAAAACAGGAAATGGGACCATGGGCTGGCCCAATACCTAAATAAGTAACCCCAATTCACCATGCTTATGAATTTATATGGGGTCAAAAAGGATAATTATGTTTTAATATATTAGTATAGGAAAATTGGGAAGTGTAATGGGTGAAAAATGTTGAAAAACAAAGAAGTTATAAAAAAACAAATTTGGTTTTTAAAACTGGAAATGAGCTCACGGTTGGACCAAATCATGAAGTAACCACCATTTCTTCAAAAACTCCTAAACAAACAATGGGGAACCCAAATTAGGGTGATTAGACATATATGAAACTTAAAAACTCAATATTAATCTCACCAAATACCCATGAAAAGGATCAGGATTTCCAATGGACCGGATCAATACAAAGACAAAAAAAAAACCAGGTGTAACAATTCTCCCCACCATTAAAGCTTTTTGCCCCCGGAAAGCCATACCTCTTTTCGGCTGAAAAATCACCACCTAAGGATTACCTATCAACATGATCCATCATCTCAATAAAATTAAATATAATCAAAAATCAATGTATGTTAATCCTCTATCTCAAAAAAACACACTACTCACAACCACTTTCGGAAAATCATTGGAAAAATCAAGCCACCACCTCCACAACCAAGCCAAGAACCCGATTGTCGGGCCTTCTTCCAATGAACCCAACCATCACCAAAACCAAAGATAACTAAAAAAAAACCAAATATTACAGGGGATTCCATAATTTACTCCCCACCATTAAGAAACAACTAGAACTAGAAAAGTTCTTAGGATGAAAATCCATGAGACCCATGGTGGGTCTCCCCACCATTAGAAACCAACTAGCAACAAACAAACAAGAATTCAACATGAGATAGAATTGGGCCTCACTCACACAATCCCAAAAAAAATCTCCTACAAAAACCTAAAACACCAAGTTAATAGGGTTAAAACATGGACATCTAAACCACCCACTCCCGAATGGAGGGCACAAGAATTGGGCCAAGACTTTCAGCACGGATCTGGACCCCCACCACTATGGGAGGGGAGGGAAGGAGACCCAATAATTAGGCCATTGAAACTAAAAAATAAACAAAGTAACTACCCAAAAATCTCCACCTATGAATAGGTAACACCAATACCACACCCAATTTTCACAGGAGGTCCACACAGGGACATTGATCAAAAACCCACATCCATGAAGGCATAACCATAAACACTGTGTGAGGGGTAAGTCCACCACGCTTGTTGCGACAAAGGGAAATTAAAAGAAATGAGGAACCAAAACATTGACATAGAAACTAACCTACCAAAATAGAGGAGGAAGGATCCTAATCGAGCACTCTACACCTCTGTTGATTTCCTGACTGCGTGAAAAGCTTCACTCCAAGGCCTATGGCTAGAGCCCTGATTCTTGAAACATTTGCTGCACTGCAGTCAGGTGATAAGGATCACACCACACATAAAACCTCACTTGATCACAAAAAAAAACCTTCATCTAAATAGGAACTCATATATACATATCAAAATTCTATATCATTCCGAACGAGGGGAAGAATGGACAAGGAATATGACGAAACACATCAACATCACCGAACACAACTGCTATGTCCAAAAGAATTATCATGACCTAGAATCACTTTTAGTCGATCCCAAATAGCTCTCTATTCCAACAAATAGGTTGAGGCATCATCCAAATATGTGGATTTAACATTTTAAATGAATCCTTAGGTTGATCAGAAGGAAATATTTCCAACGGAGAACTATGCATGGCCACATCACAGCATCAAACACATCTTTAGGAACCCAAAGAACATTACTCAAAAACCGAGCCACCAACAAGATCTCATCCCAAGATACAAAAAGAGTACAACTTCTAGATCACAAATAACCTTACTGAATAAACAACTATTCTAAGACATAGAAAAATAAAGCCACATAACCATTTGTTTTAAAAAAAGGCCACAATTTTTCATCTCAAAACACTTTTGAAAAACAAACTAACTTGGTGGGTTTCCACATTCACCAATGGTGTTTCATCAAGTCTCACCCATATGCACATTTCCATGCCACCCCAGGCACCCAAACACAATACCATATAGGCCATCCTTCCAGATATAAATAAAACCATGCATGTGAGCACCCATGAAAACACCAAAGGTTAAAACAAAAAAACATCATTCCAAAAAAAAAAAAATTTACCTTCAAAAGGAACACCAACCACTAAGTCAAAAACCCTTTTCAGATCTCACAAAAAAAACCACAATTCATTAAGAAAAAATTTCTTAAAAACCTACCCCTTTTCATTTTTAACAACTTTTAAAATAACCAAGCCACTCTAAACAACCCCTTCCCAATTTTTTTTTAAATTCAGCAAGGTATATTTTCATAATCCGAGTTCCATTGATACCAATACCCTTTCCAGAAAAACACCAACTGATCAAAACCAATTTCCAAAACTAATTTATCCGATTCAAAAACTTTTTGACATCCGAAAATACCCCAGTTAAAACAAAGATCCAGAATCACCTTAAAACGATTCACAATTTCAAAACAATTTATTCCAACAAACCACAAGTTTATATTATGGATAATCCACTCCCGTTAAATCATTTCCACTTCCCTCCATTTTTTTTCAAAAAACACAACCTTCCAAAACCATTCTTATATTTAATTTTTAAAAACCCCCTTTTTCACTTTTCAAAATATAATCCTTACTTTAAAACCCATTTCCACAATTCTCACATAAGGATTTTAAAAACAAAAATTCAGAATTCAAGAATGGTTCAAGAGACCCAAAAAAAGGGAACTAGTGTCGGTGGGTGACTTGACCATATGGTTGACAGCCATATGTCAAACACAACACCAACACAGAGAGACTTATTAGGACCATTCCTCAACTCCACATGGATTTCCAGGCCCTGAGAGCTCACGGAGACCATTATTCAGACTCCCCTTGTCATATCCCAACACCAAACAATCAACAAGAACAAAGGACACTAATAAAACCGGACTTCCCATGGGAACCCGAGGATTAGAATGAGAAAGAGTTCGCGATGATCTTCTTTCCCTTACCCCTCAAGTCCCAAAAATCCTACTCCATCTAAATTTACATCCCAAAAATAACAAGGGAGCTCTAAAAAGAAAGGTCTGCTAAGAGCTGACCTCCTCTGATACCATTTTGTCACGAACTAGTTCGAGTCGACCCTGAACCGGTCACCTAGGCCAGCCCGCGACAAGTCCCAAGAGGCGTTCCCGATCCTCCTGGGATGGAGAAAAGCACCAAGGGAATCAATAGAGTACACAAGGGAATTATTTCTCCCATATATGAACAATCAAACAAACAATGGAAAGAAAAGGACAACCCAAAATACATTTATATAAAAATTGAACTGAACATTATTTGTACAAGAAACTGAAAGTACAACTAAACCAACAACTCAACTGACCAAACCCGATAACCAAATAACTCCATGTGACCTCACTGGTCACTCTCCAAAAAAAATGATCACACATCTCCCAAGGTGATCGAACTCAAGATGAAACCTACACAAGTGCTAAAAATAGAAGAAGACTATAGGCGTGAGTATTAAAACTCAGTAGGTTAGCCTGATATTCTATTCCCAATGAAAATTACTTTAAAATAAAAGAAACATCAATTTATAGTTTTAAATTCAATATATGAAAGTATGGTTTTCAAATGAGGTTCTATGCTATAATAATTATCAGACAAAAACATGCATGTTTAATAAACAAAAATGCAAGTAATAATTTTTTTTTCAAAGAGGTGCAACTTCAAAAAGAAAATAGTTTTCAAGAGGGATGCTTTAAATAATTTTATCTTTTAAATAAATCACACACACTACTGAATTTACCAAAAAAACACACTGTATACCTACGGTGACTACAAAAGATCCAATGAGAACAAGTCATGGGAACACCCCTAGGTACTAGTCAGTTGTGAGCCCCAGGTACCTCGTATCTCGGTGAAAGTAACCATAATAAATATCCGTTCTCATGCACGAGATACTAGTAGGGAACATACCCATAACATAGTGGTCCCCAATCATCATCATCATCATCATAGTTTAGTTAGTGTTTTCATCGTCAAATTTGCTACGTGAAACAGGGGCCAAACCCCATAGAATCACTAGCATACTAGTACACGTACGCCCACCTAGATACCCAGGATTCAATTTAGTGCTCAATCAAGTTACAAATATTATCAAATACAAATTTCAAATCAAAATTCCATTCCCAAACTATAAAAACACAAACAGACCATAAAATTTCTTTACATTTCTTACACGAATCAACAAATCGCTAAATATTTTCGTAAAACAATTTCAAGAAGTGTATTGAGGCTTTGCACATAAAACTCATTAAAAAACACTCTTTCAATTATAAACACACATCAAAACCATACCAAATCATATTTTTAAGCCCTAAAAACATTTAATAAAATCATTTCATAGACCATAAAACAATTCCAATTGCACAACTTGGTATATACAAGTAAAACACTCCTTCATTTTTGGGAAAGGCCAAACGGGCCTTTAAACATTATCTCAAAACTAATGTTTGACAAAGTTATGCATTTAAATTTTATTAAGGAGGTGTGTAAAAACCATTTACATAATAAAACCACATTCATAAATCCCTTAAAACACTTAGGTGACATATTTAAAACACAAACATTTTTATAAGAATGTGAAACGGGCCATTTTTCGGCAACTCGGCCAAAACATGTTGTAAACAAAAAAACCAATTGTTTGTAAAACAAAATACAAATTTTAAAGCCATAAAGGACCCCAAAATAATTTTCTTACATGCTACCAATATATTTAAAAATCCAAACAAATTATTTTAAATTTCACTAGACACATAAAAGCCAATTGGGCAATTTACCGAACACATAACATGCACTCTTTAACAAAACAACTTATGTTAAGTACTTAGAAAGGGATAAAAAAAATTTCATGCCATAATGTTATTAAATATACTGAGACATATTCAAAATACCATAAACCAAGTGCAAAAGCTCATGGAATAATTTATCAAACAAGAGGAGTGCACATTTATACCAAAATAACTATATTTTTAACAAAATAAGTCATAAAAAATAATTTGAAAACAAAACCTTTAGAACCAAAGTTTCATAGTAGAAAATATCATATAAATAAGGATATAATAGAATTAAAATTATGAAACTTAAATGATAAAGGTTTGTGCAAGGGGTGTCCTACCTCAAATCCTTTGCGTAATGGAAACGCACACCTGAAATCACCCGTTGCGGGTTTATAAACCATAAAACTATGAAGAACAGACCTAAATGAATATAAAATACATAAAAAACCATGGTATAATAGAACCCTAGGTCGATAATGACTAGGGGAGATTATAAAACCAAGAAATAACGTAAGGAGGAAGATGAACGAGGATAAAGGAGATGGAATATCACCTTTTCCACAAGAACACTTTTTGTATTACATTATATATGCACCCCTAGAAAAAAGGTAATAGGATGAAACTTCATGGAGAGTATCTTAAGGTCTGGAAGAACCAGTTAAAGAAGATCTTTTTGAAAAAGAGGACGGACTGAATGAGTTATGTGTAAAACTATTTACCTTATCAATTCTGTGAGATTTGAGATATCTTGATAACTTTCTCCGTAATCCGTGACCCATATGAGTTCCAAAGAGGTTAAATAGATTATGAGGGTGAGAATAGGGTTATTGTATTCTAGGGGGAGGTGGAATCACCTAAAAATATTAAAAAATGAAAAATATATAAAAGAAACGAATTATTTTTTTAAAAACAGGAAATGGGCCCATGGGCTGGCCCAATACCTAAATAAGTAACCCCAATTAACCATGCTTATGAATTTATATGGGGTCCAAAAGGATAAGTATGTTTTAATATATCAGTATAGGAAAAGTGTAAAGTGTAATGGGTAAAAAATGTTGAAAAACAAAGTAGTTATAAAAGAAACAAATTTGGTTTTTAAAACTGGAAATGGGCTCACGGTTGACCCAAATCATGAAGTAACCACCCTTTCTTCAAAAACTCCAAAACAAACAATGGGGAACCCAAATTAGGATGATTAGGCATATATGAAACTTAAAAACTCAATATTAATCTCACCAAATACCCATGAAAAGGATCGGGATTTCCAATGGACCAGATCAATACAAAGACAAAAAAAAAACCGGGTGTGACAATCCCCACACTTCTGAGTACAGTTCCTCTTCTAGTGGCCTTTCTTGCCACATGAAAAACATACTGCCTCCTGTTCCTTGCCCTACCTCTGGATATTCCTTTTCTTTGAGGAATTATGCTTGGGGGATTCAGACCGTTTATAAGTCTTTGGACCCTTTTCCATGTCCTTCATTTTCTTACTCACCATAAGGACTGTGGGTTTGTCATGCCCCATGTCCTTATCTACCTAGAGAATTAAGGTAAGAAGTTCCGATAGACTCTTCTCATTGTTTCTCATGTTATAATTGAAAATTAATCTAGGGAAGGTCTTGGGTAGTGATGATAGGATGATATTTGTACGCAACTCATCCAGAAATTTAATCCCTAAGATGTCTAGACATTCAATGTAACTAATAAGCTTGACTACATGAGGCCCAGCTGGTGTAGACTCTCCAAGATTAGTTTTAAACAAAGAATTGGAGATCTCATATATCTCTTGTCTTTCCTTCTCTTGGTAGAGATCCATAAGGTGATACATCATGCAATACACATCCATGTTTTCATGTTGCTTCAAGAGCTCATTAGACATGGCTGATAGCATGAAACAATGGACATATGTGGCATCATCCATATGTTTTGCATAGAGAGATATTTCCTCATCACTGGAATCTTTCCCAGGTGTAGCTGGAATAGGCTCTTCCAGCACATACAATTTCCTCTTGTGGTGAAGGATGACGCGTAAACGCCTCTACCACTCTTGGAAATTGGTGCTGGTGAGAAGGTTTTCCTTCTCAAGTATGGTTCACAATGATATGTTTGAAGTTATTCTTCTTGTTGTTTCTACAAATTAAGATGAGCAAAGGTTTTATTAATTTATAAAACTGAGACAAATAAATAAATTAATACTTATTAGTCTCCCACTATTTTATCAAAATCCAATAACCCTCACCATCGACTTCGAAATATTTTGTTGCCTAAATATTCTAGTGGAAAGGATCCATATTTCCCTTCGTATTACCCCAAATAGGGTTGGTCATGCAACTTGAAGGGTTTTAGGTAGGCATTCCAAATTCCAACTGCATTAACTCGCAGCTCCTTGATCCACGGAGTGGACTCCCCGATCCTAAAATCCTCTTATTTTAGATTTCCTCAACCTTTGCCTCTTGGTCACACCAAACCCTGCTGTGGAAGTAAACCCTTGATGTGAACCAAGTTAAGTCAACCCAAAACCTTGAATTATAATTCCCCGATAATTGAAAGCACCCCAACTAGGGTTTCTCAAGCACTTTGAACTATGGTTCGATTCTAACCAAGATTATAGAAGGCTATACCGACTTAATATTTCTTTGAGGGATTTTATCCTTATACATAAATTTCCATTTTATTATCTTTGATTACATGCTTGTTAATATTAAGTGGGATTACTAAAGTTATTAACCATGTCTAAGATAATATTTACACATAAGTTGTTCTTATTTTAGTTTCATCTTGAATGCTTGTTTAATTCATTAATTGTGTGATTATGACAACACACCCACAATAAATAAACCATGAAAATAACAGAAATAAAATAAATGGTATGATCATGAGCTTGTTCTATTGGTTAGTTTATATAACAGTTCATAAACTAACCCAAGACCTAGGGGAGAAACACCTTGAACCTTTCGGGTTCGTGTTTACAACTTTCCACCTGTCCACCTTTGTATCTCCTTGGATTGGTTTCACCTTGGCTCTTGACTTGACCCACCTCCACTAGCTTGGGAGATCCATCCATTACATATGAATTTATCTCAGATGTAGGTGAGGGGTAAAAGGGTTTTTTACATAAAAGAATCCTTGGGTGCACAGGCCCTACATATTAATGAGGAAAAGGCTCGCAGGCCAACAAATTTAATTTAAATAAATAAATTAAAAGAAACCATTCACATACAAAGGTCTTTGTATAGCTTATGATCATCCATACATGCAACGATATTTACAAATAAATAGAACTATCATTTAATTATTTAATCGTTATTGCTTAAGATAAACCACTCTCGAATCAATTAATTATCTTTAATTAATCAATCCTTTTATCTTAAACCCTTTTTTGAATTTCCTTGATATTCTCATCCATCATAATTTTAAACAAATAAATTCATTTAAAATTATCTTTGTATATAACTTGTACCTTGGAGGCAACCCGGTGAATTCCCGTTCATTACGTAGATGTTAAATTAAACACACACATATAAAACACCTATCACGTGTTGTGCCTTAGATTTACACCTGTACTATGGTACACTTCTCAAGGGTTTGTATAATATAATAATAAATTTTAATAAATCTACATAATTTTGACGAGTACACAGTGTGTAGTTCTGACTACACAGCATGTACTTTTTTTCACTGTCCATCTGAAGTACACGCCTGGGGACATGGCGTGTAGATGTACTTCAGAAATTTTTGGAGTGAATAGCATGTTCAGTGGGACACATGCCATCTAGTATCTATGTTACACGGTTTCTAGCTGGGAAAGCTGTGTACGAGGTACACGGTCCAACCCTAACCCGAAGGGACTACACACCATGTTCAGTGGACCACATGACATGTAATCTGGAAACTGTATGCCACCTATTCCTGGCCAACATACAATGTAATTTATGACTTAGGTATACTCCAATACACAACCTAATTTGGCAGACCAGTCCGATGCATTGAACCTAGACTACACGACGTGTACTTCCGAATACACGCTGTGTATTCTTGTGTTGTACAGCTAGGAACATTTGGCACCTCCAAATGAGATCCTCTATTTTATTTTAATCAAAGTTAAAAGATTTTTTTTTCTATAAGGTGAACGAGAAACAATAGAGGAGGAATAGATCTAGAGATTCAGATTTAAATAATGATTAAGTTGAATTGAAACAACTAAATTATTAAATGCGTAAATCATCAACGAAAAACTAAATAATTATAATCAATGATATGACCACTCTAATACCACTTTTAGGTTCCGAGCACAGTGAAAGCACGTTGGTGGGTTAACCCAACTTTAATTTTAGCGTTAACAATGATCAATCCGAGATCCGTCATGATTATAAAACGTCAAATTTTCGAAATAGAATGAAGAACGAAAAAAAGAGGGAGTCCTGGAACCATAAATATAGGATCATCATATGTTGGTTATAATTAATTTAATTAATTGACAATAATTACCTTGATGGAATTCTTTCTTCGTTGATGTTTTCCGGTCACGTTCTGATGTGATTCGTCGCTGCATCACAAAATCTAAGTGTAGAATTCCTCTAGCGGTGATCTACACATGCACCACGTATCTCTGGATGTCACCAAAGGAATCTATGGGTGCTAGCATGGAGAATCCTTTGCTTGTGTTGTCCGCCTTAGATCTCCTTGATCCGATGGAGGAGGATATCTCTCAGTCTTGAGAGCGTTCTTGGAGGAAGGAGTTCTCTTATCCTTGAGAAAATTTTCCAGAATTGTTGTTCACAAAGATTCTCTCTTGAAAAGTGTTGGGGTTGTGAGGATATTTATAATCGGGTTTGAGGTTATAGAGTTATGACAATAAATAAACGTGTTACACGTTTTATTTATTTCATTAACTCTTATAGAAAACCCTCATGTCGAATAATTAATTCTTTGACATGCGCCCATGCTGATTATAATAAATATCATTTAATAAAAGGATATCATTTCCTCAAAATCCCAACTGGAAAAACTACACAGAATGTAATCATTAATACATGGCGTGTACTCATTTTCCATGAAAACTACACGGCGTGTACATTCAATCTACACGGCGTGTTTTATCTTTTTTTCATTTTTCTTTATTTTCTCCACCGCATTTATTAGACCTTGAGTGATGGATATTTATTTCTTAAATAAATGTAACTACATTACTTTCTAATAAATATATATTATTTTACCCACAATATATTCTCTTGAATAACTAGTGTCAAAATAAATGTGATCAGACATCCTTAAGTAATTATTAAACCACAGTCGGGAATAATCTTTATTTAACTTTTTAAATTAATATTTAACTGAGATACATAGACACACTTAGTGTATGACCCTCTAGGCCTCTTTCTCAGTGGCATTAGGTGGAGACTTCCAAAAGTACAAGGTTAGAGTCTAGAAACATGCCAAGGCACCCATAGAGAAAGAATTTAACACCGCAATGACGTGTCACCTCATACGAATGCTTACTGTGTAATATAATCCCTTTGTCATGATATCTTGAATCAAGCGGGTTGCATGCTAGTGCTATCAACCCATGTGCTTGATTATTCTTTCTTTGACTTTCCATAATTGAACTCTCCCATTCCTTACCATGGCCATGGATTTATTTAGTCTATATCACTTCCATCAAAGGTCCTGAGATATCTACTTATATTATGGAATAGAAAGGACAAATCCTTTCTCGCATTATCTATTAATGCAGTATTACTCGTGACGCACCCAACATATCCTACCTCACTACGAATAATGTGTCATCACAGTTTTTTTCAATAAATCTAAGTGTGCAATTTGTAATACCCATTAATAATAATCTTAAAGTCCAAGGACCAATACACACGTCCGCAGATAGGAACATCCAATGACACTTGAAATATGGATTTCCTACTGGTGGGTCTTGTTCTCATAATATCCTCCTAGATATTACCAAGGGAGAACACCATGAGAAGGTGCCTCAAAATTTTATGAGTCCTCACCCCTAATGGCCTGTATTATTTGTGTCCCTCAAATAACATCATCTGTCCATAGAACATATATTCAAGAATAGTGTTATGGAACTTCTGGGTTCTCATCATAGAAGGGATCCTCTATGACCCTTTAATGAAACAGATATCCTTGGGAAATTATCACATGCATTGTCACACAAAAGAACAATAAATATGTGATAAGGTGTTTATTTAATGAATAAAGTACAAAGTAGTTGGTTCTAGGCCACCAACTCCAACAAAGGCATGAATGATGCTAGAAGAACATATGACAATTGTTGATTAGCAAAGAAGAATGAGACAAACATCACATTTTATGTGAGAGTGAAGTAGAACATTAGTAAACATAATAACCACTAATTATAGATATTAAATAAGATATATTAATAATAATAATTCCTATTTTTTATAGTAGATGGTGTTTGAAAGGATAAGAAAAGTAACCCAGACCAACAATATGTAAGGTAAATATAGACCCACTAGTAACACCCACAATGAAGCCACAAACTAAATGTTCTAGCCTTAGAGAAACAACCCATACATAGATAAATTAATTTATAATAAAAAACACAATGTATTAAATAAATTATAGTGATAAACATTAAAAATAAAAGTGAAATTTAATTTGAAATTCATGAAATAGAATTTTAAAAATATTTTCCTCAAAAATTAAAATGCATGTTCCTACACTAATTCAGGATGTTAATGTACTTATATCATTACAATGAACCTATGGTAAGTAATTATAATTTTTTTATTTATATAATGGAAATAATTTAATCAATGTATCAGTCAGGTTCTCATCAATGTGTTTCATATTGATACACACTTGGCCAGTTTTAACGATGTCTATTATGACTAATCCTTTTAATATATTCTACTATGTTTTATTTAAATTATTTATAAGAGATGAATTATATTATTCTTGAATTTGGTTTGGATATGTTTAGATAAATTTTGAATATGGTAGAATAATTTTGGAAAGGATAAAATCAAGCTATAATTACAATAAAAATGGTTATGATCAACCTACTTGTAGTAAACTTCATGAAGAACAAATTATAGAATATAAAAATTTCATATTTTAGATGTAATTTTTATGGTTTTCCAATACCATATAACATGTACTATAATTTCATGTGAAATATTGTTTTAGAATTGATTTTTTTATATATATTTTTGAAAATATGTTTAAAACAGGAAGAACATGTCATGGAAATGGACATGATTGATAAATTGTAACACCCCGATATTTTATGAGAAGTATATTTTTTTATATCTTATGTTATACGCAACATCAAAGGAATCTTTCACTACACACAACACTAGCTTGGCTTGCGTTATACGCAAGAGCAACCTTCCTCGATAGCGTGTGTTGTACGCAATATCGAGTTTCACTAAACAAAGATATGTTATTAAAATATTATATAAACTAGCCGTTATGAATAGTAATACCCACTTTTTGAAATTTTATAAGTTTTATCTTTCAAAATGGACTTCATTTTTAGATTTAGAATATCTAAATTAGCCTAGGGTGAAATTTTGGTATTTTTTTGAAAACTTTCAATTTTTGATGAATAGTGAAAACACTGGGTTACTATTTAAAAACCGACTTTTTATTTAAATAATTATTTATTTTATTTAAATTTATTTTAGGTAAAAATTGATACATAATACCTATATAAGTTCAATGTAATTCATTGGAGTCATTTTATAATAATTTTAGATATATAAAATTTTATCGAACTTTTCACCGTCTTTTACCCACCTCTTAGGAGAATTTGCAAATGTACATAAAACATAATTTTACCGCTTCTGTGAGTAGAATTTCAAAAATCTGAGAGACACGGTTAATATCAAGGAGTAAAATATGATTCAATAAGATAAAAATAATTTTTGGTGAATAGTAACTTTTTACTTTTATTTACCACGATTAAAAGTAAATAGGGTAATTAAGGGTAAAAATGATATTATTATTACACTAACACATGTCCTAATTCTATTGGATAAGTTTAATTAGACCAAAAAAAACCTTAGGAATAAAATATTACCCTTTAGGTCCACTTGGATTAGATTAGGACATTTATTATTATTTTATTTAAAGAAGTGTTAAAATAGTTAAAATGAAAGTTTAATTTAATGCAGGGTTATACATAAGATAAATTCGAATATAAATATTCATTAGAAATATAAAAATATTTCTTACATAATGGTATTTTATTTATAATTTTTAGACATTAAATAATTTAATTTATTTATGACACAATGATGATGTAGTAATTACCTAATTTATGAAATATTAACATAATTGATATTATAAATACCCAAATAAATGTAATTTCAGACTTTTTATGAATTAAATTTTTTTTATAGGTTAATATGACATGTTAGTATTGATTTAATTAACTTTTTTCTAACTAATCATGCTTTTATGAGTTTAAAAAAAAATCAATTACCAAATAGTGTCAAAATTGACATAAAATAGTTTTTAAAACAAATATTATATTATTAATTGTTATTATATTCCTAAAAATCTAAGGTTCAGCCAAATGACTTAGATAAGGTTATATATATTAATAATTAACCACTTGGGGTTCTTTTGGCTTGTTATAGTAAGTTTATTAACCATATAGTGTAAGAAAACAAGAAGACACGGTAAAAGTTAAAATATTTAAATTAGAGTTAAATCTAAATGATAAGGTTAAAATAGTAACCTAAACTTGTCTAAAACCTATTTTTTGAGAGTATTTCGACCCATCCCAACTTTATCTTTGAAATAAATCAATTTAGAGCTATTATAAACCAAATATGACTTTATTATAAAATAATATTTTAAGTTTTTCCTAAGGTGCCCCTCTCCTTCCTTATAAAAGGGCACCTCACCCCTCTCCTCCTCACACAATTTTGAGCCTTCAAGATCGGACAACCCCTGCCCATTTCCCTTATAAACTTCCCTAGAAACATAATAGAGGTCCTGGTATTCTTCAAAGACCAATTTTTAGTGCCCTAAGAGGTGGTTTCAAAGAGGCGTGTCGAAGAAGAGGTAATATCCGTTATCGATTCTTTCAAATTTATTTCTTATTCTACTTCATATTCTTTAGTTGTTTCATTATGAATTAATAACATAAGTATCGATAATATAATTATATTTTATTATAAATATGAAACAACCATATTTTACCTTCTAACCATCCTACAGAAAACGAAATCACCACGCGTGCGTACGTACGGAATACCGTCTCCACACCGTGGTGTAATATGTTTTCCACCACCACCTTACTTGTATGGGTATAATGGTGTAAAGAATAACTATATATGATTATTGTAAAGTGATATTGATTCTGAAATAGTACACACACACTTCAATACAATTCCACGATCATGGGAACGATATCATCGCTCGTGCGTACGTACGGCCTACCGTCTCCACGATGTGATGCGGCTCGTTCTACATGATATTAATTGAATAATGATTATATAAATTAATTTAATGAATAAATATGATATATATTACACTAATACCATTTTTTAAATGAGGTATCTATAACCTAAAAAGAATAATAAGAATTTATTCTACAAAACATGCATAAGAACATAAAGCAATGAACACCCGAATAACAAGTAGAAATGAAATATTAATAATAAGAAGATAAGAATATGAACATATATGTTATCATAAAAATTAATACGATTCTATAATAAGTCAATGAAATTATTTAAATCATTATACAGGAGTTTCAGATACGTACAAAGTAAATCAGACCTATGGTAAGGGAAGATCTCACAATCTCATTTTTATCTGAGATTGTTTATACTTCAGAATTTACTGGGGATATTTATCATCCACATCCATGTTTCCTCAATATGTAATATTATGTATATACTCCTACAATTTTTTAAATCCAATTTTACCTATTGGTGAATTTTAGTAAAAGATATGAAAGGAATATTTTGTCATTTTCAGTACGAGATACTTTTTGACTTTTTTCGGCCAAAGTACGAGAAGAATGTTTTTTTAACTTATATGACATGAATGGATTTTTATGATTTAAGAGAACATTATTTACATGAAGATTAAATTATAAATTTTCAAGTTTATTTTTAATTAACTTCTTTTAGTTTAAAATTATATGACATGTTAAGAAAGGAAAAATGTTTTTTAAGTAGAAAAGATATTTTCCTCAAGAATGGAGTTCAAGTGTTTTATCAAAATTATTTTACATCTAAGATAATATAGGGTTCTATTTATATCCCTATTATTACATTGATTTAATTATGTTATGATGGAATTATTTTTATTAAGTCCTTTTATGGATTATGTTATGATGGGATGATGTTTATGAATCCTGTTTTTATTACATGGGTTATGCTATGATGTACGATTAATGATTTTGTGGCACATATAAGAATGGTTTTATTATGAGATGGGTGGGACATATATCTCCCTCCAATTAATTGGGTAAAGATTTATATCTCATGAGATAGACATGGATGGAATGGAAAGTTAATCTGGTTCAGTGATACAGGACTGGATCGAGGAGTGAACTCGGTTCAATAATGGACTTTATCCGCTATGATGGTCTTGGAAAAGATCCTTGACTAATATGAAATGTTTTTCTATGATTATGCGTTTATGACACAAAGTTTCATGTTTTAAGTTATGATTATTGGGATTACATTTCACTACTATGATTTATCCCATGTTATGATATTATGATCTTTTTGTAGGTTAATATTTTCAAAATATTATGTTCTTATGAATATGATATGATTGATATTTCTTTTGTTTACCCTTACTGAGCATTTGAGATCACCCTTTTGTATGTTTTATTTTCCCCAGGTCAGGAAGAAGGGTATTAAGTAGGATATGCCAAAATAGACTCTAGATATTATGAAATAAATGGGAGACAATGTAGATGATTTATGAACCAGTTGTTTATGTTTCCCAGTTTCTAAAGACACTATACCTATACGGTTTTATCATGGTTTTTTTATATGTTGTAATAAGTATGCTTCAATTCTGAAGTAATAACCATGTATGTAAAGTATGGGTTGTTATATAAATCATATGTGAGAATCCCTATGATAAATGATCTTGGAAGAATTAAATTTTATGATGATAGTTTTAGTTTAGAGGAGTTTCAAGGATGTCCTCAAATGATAACCTAAAATAAATGGAATTATTTTGTGGTTTGTCAGATGATTTTTTTTAAATAAAAAAGTTAAATTGAAATGTCCATTTTGAGAGTCAAAACATTATGGTTAATTATTAAAGTAAAGTGAATGTTTTTTTTTCAAATAAATATAATTGAGCCATCCCAATGACTCACCTATCACATGGTGGTGAAAAAATATATTAATTACCTAATGTTATACTGTAACATAGTGGAGACCAAAATTAGTCTCCAAGGAGGGGTGTAAATTAATTTGTCACAATTAATAAAAAAATTGTTTTATGAATTTTAGGTTGATAGAATTTGATTTTTTTTAAATAAGTGAAGTTTATCAAAGCTATTCAAGGTGATTGGTTTAACGGTTGGATTCCCAATTATAATGTTATCCTATTCTTAAAAATGGTTTATAATAATAATAATTATTAATTTATAGATGAAAGAATATACAATCACTTTATCATTTACCTTCGGTCGAGAGAAGTAGTGAGGTTTAATCAACTAGTAATCATTGTGTTTATAAGATGCCACCACATCCACACATGTTTTGATCTGATGTAGACCTAATTTCTAAAGGAAGGAGGTTGATGAGACTTTATCATTGACACTTTATGTTTGGAATTTGTCAATATGATTTTGGGCTCATCACACTCATTGGTGGGGGGGGGGTATTATTTCATATTTTGGGACTCTAGTAAATATTTAAGATGTATTGAAAAATAATTCAAAAATCCTAGCATGGTTATAGTTTTCACCATGAAAGTGATTTATTGAAACCACACACTTATATGAATATCTATATGTATTTAAGGTTCTCCATATTTCTATTATTAGTTGGTTATGCTATGGTTTAAAGCTTCACAACCGGGCACTCTGATATTTATCACCATATAGAGAGGTGGTAGGAATTGTGGATTTAGTATTGGAACCATGATATGGGATTCATAGAAATTCCCATAAAGGGAATCAGATCTCAAATTTTTTAAACCACTTAATAGGACAAGTCATACCATTTAAGGTCATATGATAAGGATTTGAGTGGTTTATTTTAAGGTCATACAAACATGAATAAGAGAATTTATTTTTAAGGTCATGGGTACAAGACCTATGTGGTTTTGGGATTGAACCTTGGATAAACATATTAAGTATCTAAGTTAACATGAATCAAAGACCACATATTTGGTTGCATAGTTTATGTTAATGTAATAGGACTAACCTAGGTAGTTTAATGTCATTCAATAAGGATATTTGTTTCATTAAAGGGGTGAAAAAAAGATATTGAGTGGTGATTATGAATGAGTATCCTCTTACGGTTCATTTAATAGGAAATATGAACCATTTATGAATGACAAATTAAATGGAATATGGATCATTGAGAATAATGGATCTCATAGAATATACCATGTTGAGGAATGATAGATCACTAGGAATATGGTTCATTGAGGAATAAGTTGTGGCTTATGCATGAGTGGCCTAGAGGTGCATATGTCCATATCATGTCCGTTAGTAACAAGACCAGAAAAAACATTTGGACTCATGGAGAATATAGACCAATGAGGAATGAGTTTGGTCTTACACCTGACTGGAGGACCTGGCTTTACCCAACATCAAGAATCTTATGTGTGGGGATTATGAATACGCTAATCAGAGGAGTTTGACCTAGCTTATGATCTTGGGTGAAGGAAAGAGGTGTTGGATTTTACACTTAGTAGGAGGCCTTGACCTATCCCTGGATCATTGAGTGGCACAAAAGGGTCCAATAGGTACCCAGGATGATCCTATACCAGATATGGCTCAAACAAGTTGGGAAATATGAACCGGTGGAGGTTTCATTGGTATCCTCATTATAATTACCCTCATTATCAAGGGAATATATGATTTTTATTACTTTGAAGGTCCTTTCAGTCTTGGAGGAAAGAATAGGAGAGGCCCATTTATCGTGGGAATATATAATCAATAGGGTTCATGTTGATGTGCACAACCTCATACATTTTTAGAGTTAGTTGAGGGGGCCTAAAGGGATAGGTTCCCTGGCAGGGGACCTAAAAAAATATGGAACCTAGGTATATGGTTTCGGTGAGGATGGTTCCTAGGTAGTAAAAATGGGTGAGATCATGGTCATCCATGGGGGAAGAGTGAATTGGTGCCCTAGTTAGAGGGTTGTGAGAAGGATCACCCAAGTAAAGTGCATGGTTTAATGGTCTCTGAAGTGCAGAGAGAAGGGAAAAGTGTTAACCTAATTAAATGGCAGCATAAAGTTTCACCATGGATAAGGGTAAGGAAAAGTTTCTCCCTAGTGGAGTATAGGTTGAAGTTTCCTTCTAATGGAGGGTATGGTGAAGTTTCATCCTCATAGAGGGTAGGGTGAAATGTCACCCTAGTATAGGGTGGTGCGAAATTTCACCCTATTTACAGCTCTTTGGGCATGAAATTGGTGTATGGTGCCTTATTGTATCATACCAAATGGGTTTCTTCATCCCAATATTAGATAACTGGTGGAGAAGTGGTGTATCATGAATGTTTCAATGCATCAAACTTTCAAGTAACTCAATTACACTAAATTTTTGTTATTTACTAAAGTTTTCTTGACTTGGTAAGTCACTTGAATGACACAAAAAGAATTGGGAGTGCAAAGGGGATTCTTGGATCATATGGGTCTCTCTTCTTAGTGTGTGCATTAAAAATGAGGACCCAAGGGGTCTATTTATAGACAAATATGGGGACCAGGGCACATGAGAGTTGAGCATGGAAGGTGGATCACATAAGAAGGTTGAGAACATATGGGAGGTATGTGCAGAGATATAATCATGCATTTTATTAATGAAACTATACCATGTGATGAAATTAGCATAGAGAAGATTTGTGTACATGACTAGGGAGAACACGAGGTAGGCTGTGTTCATGGATTTTACCTTGGTGTGAATCTAGATTTTGGAAAAACTCCTTTAAAATTAAAATGAACATAAATTTTGATCTAGGTGTATATTTTAGTTCCATGAGTTTTCAAATAAAATCCCTAAAAAATGGGTTTTAAGGTTTTGGAAATAATTTTCATAAATAATGGATAAAATACATAGACTACTCCCAATGGGAGGTTCTCAACACCACATAAGTGGGATGAAAAATGTTTATAAAAATATCAATCCCTAAGTGTGTGAGAAGTAATGTTTCACATGAAAACCCCATTGGTGCCTTATTTATATGGAAAGATACTCTTTCCCACACTTAAGTTGAGTCATCTAAGTGAGAACTATATCATGGATTCTATGAAAAAATGCAGGGAATTTTTTTTTTGATGCCAACACATTACTGAGAAACCCTAATTTATATGTGAGTAGAAAAATATCAGATTACACCTAAAAAAAACTACCCCTAAGATACTCAGAAAAATACCAATCTAGTTAGGACACTCCTAAGTAATTTCAAGATAATTCACTACTGTTTCGGTGCGGATGTGCGTCAGGTTACGCTGTTCCGCCAGGACGCGTTCGCGCGTGCACCCGTCAACCCGAGGGGATGGGCGCGCGGCTTGTGGTCCCGCAGTCCCGCTTTCCAAAGGCGGGCGGCATCCGTCCCTTATTTAGGGGCGTCTGCTCCTTGATCGAAACCGGGATGATGGGATGTCGGCTCCTCCTTCCTTGGACGTCTCCTCGGAACTCGTCGCCTAATCCGGGTCTCCCTCATAGATTTAAGACATTCTCGTGAATCTCGTTCCCGGCGCCATATCTTCATGGACACCGGTTAATTACGCTGCTTCCACCCGGACGCTCCAAGGAGTCTGGTCGGGGCAGCAACCTGCGGTGTGGAGGCCGGGTGGCTCTGGGTGCTGGGGGCGTGTCGTAACACTGCGGCTCTGCACGTCTGTCTTCCGTCCCTAATAGGGCTTCTCGAAGGCATGATGGCCTGAGGCATCCCGCACTGGGTGCGGGGAACTGTGTCCCCTGAGGTTTTCCTCAGCTTCCCATGTTTAACACGGGGTACGCCGCGAGTTTAACGTCCAGCGGGGACGGCATCGGACTGATCAACACGAAAAGTGGATCAGATGACAGAACCCCTTGCGGGGAACCTCCGACGCTGGGGCCAGCGCATGGGCGGCTTCCCAAGTGATGTGGAGTGGAGTGAAGTGGCATGACCCCACCGGGATGTGGCGGCCCGGGTAAGGATCAGGATGGATGATGGAGTGAAGAGCTTGGACCCCGTAGGGGCTTCCTACGTACCGCGCGTTAGCACGGATCAAAGTCAGCGTAGTTCGGATATACAGTTTAACGTCATGCTGGACGTCGGCAAGCCGACTCACGAAGAGGTCGAGGCCGCCGGGCGGAGGATTGAACCGAACCACCTCGCACAGAGGGAGATGGAACGACCGAGTGGATCACAGTTTCACGTCATGCTGGACGATAAAAGGAGAAATGGAAAAAAGGGGCTGTGGGGAGGCACAATGGAGATACACACGGGCAGTCTCCCACAGGGGCGGATTCATAGGTGAATCGACGCAAGCGTGAACCCTGGAGGGGTCCGCTGATGGACGAACCGACGTGAATACGACCGGGACGACCAGGTGGTGGGCTTGAACCTCAGGGAGGCTTCCTACGTACCCTGTTTAGAAGACAGGGATCAAAGTCCACGTAGTTCATTCTGTCAGGACTTACGCACTTGAGGCAGCCCGGATGCGGCAAAACTGAGTTGGAAGGGACTTGGACCGAAGGTAGGAGACACCTCGATCCCAGTCACACCCTCTACTGGCTTCGGCAGTGGGGAGGCGCAATGGAGATACACATGCGCGGCCCCCCACAAGAAACTAGGGGTTTGTAATACCCTACCCCCGTAGGGAAAAGCCGCTCCCATTAAATCGTCCCTAAAGAGGGGCAATCCCGACATCCCTGCAGAGACGAGCGGGTGGGGGCCACATCCAAACCGGGGGGGGGACCCTGCGTGCGAGGCACGGGATCGGGTGATGCGGACGGTTTAGCGTCTTTCCAGACGAAGTATAGTTTAATGTCGTGTGTTGAGGACGAAGCGGACGGTTTAACGTCTTGCCGGACGAAGTACAGTTTAACGTCGTGTGCTGAGGACGAAGCGAACGGTTTAACGTCTTGCCGGATGAAGTACAGTTTAACGTCGTGTGCTGAGGACGAAGCGGACAGTTTAACGTCTTGCCGGACGAAGTACAGTTTAACGTCGTGTGCTGAGGACGAAGGTGCTTGGCAGTTTAACGTCTTGCAGCACGGACGATAGGGGCTAGGCAGTTTAGCGTCGTGCAGCTTGGACGTAGTACAGTTTAACGTCATGTTGGACGGATGCAGTTTAGCGTCATGCGGGATGAATGTGCAGTTTAACGTCATGCTGGACAAATGTGCAGTTTAACGTCATGCTGGACGTTGGTTGCCGCCGATGGGTCCGTGTCACTTCGCGCGAGCCTGAAGGGCCGCACGGGAAGACAACGCACGGTGCGGGCACCCAGGATGAAGATCATCGGGCGCCACGCAGGCGGGTACCCTCAGGGGGTCAAAGGGGGCGACCCCGGCGGGTTGCGCGCAAAAGAGGAGCTTTGCGCGCAATACAGCAGGTCGGCGCGCAAAATGGCGGGCTGGCGCGCAATCGGGCCAGCCCTTTGCGCGCGGATGATTGAGATTGCGCGCACCGGGCTTCGGGTAGCACGCGGGGGCAACGACTCATTCTCTAACGAATGGACACTTTGAAAATGGGGGGTGCGCGCAATCGGGCTGGATTGCGCGCACCCGGGGGCAATTGCGCGCAAGAGGCTTCTTTTGCACGCAAAGGCCTTCGGGTTAAGGATTATTCAAAGGAAAGGAGCCAAGGGGATTGCGCGCGAAGGCGAACCCCAAGGCTCTATTGCGCGAAAGAAAGGAGGTTACCTGAAGATCGGCATTGCGCACGGAAGGGGTTGGATTGCGCGAACGAGCGACGCTTCGGATTCTGGCAACCTTCAAAACGTCGGGGGTCGCCTTATATTTATAGGCAACCCCGGGCGCGGAATCCGGTCGCGGGCGCGGAATTCCCTTCGCGGGCGCGGAATCAGGACCCGACGCGCAAGGGAGCCGCGCAGGCCACGGGCGCGCAAAATAGCGCGCCGGCCCAGCGCATTGCGCGCATCCCGGGAGGATTGCGCGCCGCGACTCAACTTTGCGCGCGGGCCTCTGAAATTTCGCGCAAGTCCTCCGGGCCCTCCGGAACGTGCCTCTGACTCCAAATATCACTTCGCTTTCCGCATCCGGAGCTTCGTTTGGGAACAACGGACTTTTCCGGCGTCTACAAAAGCCCCCCCTCGGAATCTGATCGGCGAGAGGTCGCAACGATCGGGTTCCGAGGGAGACGCCGGAATGCTGAAGTCCTGGGCTGCGCGGGACTTAGGCGCGCAAAAAGGGGCGCTGGGCGCGCAATTCGCAGCCGCGGTCGCGCAATCGAGCGTTCCGCGCGGCGCGGAATCCCGGCCTCTTCTATAAATAGGGGTCCGGGGTTCCGCGTTCCGTACACAGGCCTTCTGCGCGATAAGCTTCAACGCTCTCGTGCGCGAAATTGCCTTTTCCGGTCGCGAAATTCGCCCGATCAGTGCGCAAAACCATCCGGAATTCGCCTGTCTTTGCGCGAAAACCCGGAACTTTGCGCGACATTCTTCCCAATTGCGCGCCGTCCACTTGGATTGCGCGCCAACCTTCAAACTTCTCTACCAGCCTCGTCCGATCCCGCACGCTTCATCCCTTAACCCGCACGACTCCCGAAACTTCTGAGATGGCCGCGAATCAAGGAAATGAGGGGGGTGCCGCCACTCGCAGAGCTGAGATGGCGACGAACGAGGAGGTTTATGGAGCCAAGGAGATTGTTTCCAACAATCAATCCCTGTTCGACTTGCTGACGCCGGCCCAGAAGACATATCCACTGTCGGACAACCTGCCGCTCTGGAACTTCGGAATCCTGGATGAGGTTCCGGTGCCAGGGTTCGAGGTTGATGCGCCATGGACCTGGGTGACTCGGGAGGACGAGCTTCCCCGCTATAACATCACCAACAATGGGCATCCTGCCAGGGAGACCAGGCACTTGGACGTCTATGTCCTGAACCCGAGGACGCGAACCATTGACGGGGGTGAGCCTACTGCGGAGAATTCTCCAGCCCTCTACTCGAGCACATATCACCAGAGTGTCACTGACGACACCAAGGGCTGGCTGAAGGACTGGGACTTGCGGTCTGGGGGCAATTTCACCAGCGAGTGGGCCTGGGCGTTCTGGGTACGCCACACTTGCGATCACTTCGCAGAGGAGCTGCGGTACATCGGCCTGTTTGAGGCGGTGTGGACGTCGCAGTTCCACTTCTACCAGCAGTCCGAGCTCGGGCCGGAGCTGTTCACCCGCTGGTCCTCGGATACCAACACCTTCCATCTTCACCATGGGGAGGTCGGCATCGGTCTCTGGGACATCCACTGCATCGGAGGTATCCCGCTGGAGGGCTACCAGTATGATGAGTTCCTGCCTCCGAGGAACACCTGGGGTGACAGGTCACGGACTCCCATCCTGACGTGGCATCTGCTGGACCTGGCTACAGAGCGGCTCGGGGTCAAGGACTTCCAGAAGGACATAGCCTACAAGGAGTGGTTCGGCCAGTTCTTGGAGCATGACCCAGCGGTCAAGATGCCAGGCAGGGGGAAGCGGTGCCCGACCGCAGCTCAGAGGAGCCGGAACGGGTCGTACTGGCGGGTCCTGGAGACGGGCGACTACCGCTCATGGGGGTACCGCGTCATCGAGGCCCGGGACCCAAATGTCCGGTACGCGGCGTTCCTGGCCGCCTTTCTGAGTGGGTGGCTCCTGCCAGTGCGGGACGCGAGAATGGGCGTTCGCCCGGCGACACTGGCGATGGCGGGCGCTATGGCCGCCAACAAAAGATACAACCTCGGGGTCCCAGTGCTGGCGAGGCTGTATGCCATCCTGGGAAGCATCTCACGAGGGGGGTCGCCACGAAGGATCTATGGGCCCTTTCAGTTCTTCCACGGCTGGGTGGCTGCTCACCTCGGTGGGTACACGTTTCCGAACGCCATCATTCCTCCGGGCAACGGCCTGCGACCCTCCCTGCTGAACATCACGGGGGTCACTCCGATGACCCTAAGTGAGGAGGGCGTGAGGATTCGGATTGGAAATCATGCCAATTTCAACTTCAGTCCGTTCCCCACTCCCGTCGGCCAGATGATCGACAATGGGCAGGGTCCGCTGGAGCAGCATGAATACTTCCTGAACATGCGGGGCGGGGTCTTCGTGGCTCGGATCGACGGGAAGGTGATCTGCGAGCCTTACGTGCCAACCCGGTTCGCCAGGCAGTTCGGGTGCCTTCAGCGGATGCCGAAGAGGGTATTCACTGCTGTCCGGGAGGAGACGAACCCTTGCGTCCTTCGCCAGATGTGGCTGATGTTTGCCGCTTTCGGCTCTGGCGACGTCATCACTCTCCCTCCTACCGGGGTTGACGCAGGCTTGGCAACCGAGTACGCCGAACACTGGGCCATCGCGTACCCCGAGGGGCTTCTACGGAAGCCAGTTCGGCGGCTCGAGGTTACCCGTGCGGAGACCGGGCGTCAAGGAAGGAGGCGAGGTGCCGCCACACGGGGGAGAACGGAGGCGCGCCAAGCAGCGGAGCCGGCGCGGGCAGGGACTTCGGCGGCGGGCACATCGCGAGCTGCCGCCACGACCTCAGCGCCCAGAGAGGGGGCACGGGCGGTGGTCGACGAGCGGCCCGGGAAGCAGGTGAGACGTCTGCTCGAACCCTCCCACGACGCGGTCTTCCCGGCGCTGTGGTCGGCCTGGATGACCCTGCGGCAGTCACTGGGGACCGACGCCATCTGGCGAAAGATACTCAGAGAAGGAATCTATCTGCCAGAGGTCGGGCGCCTCCAGATTGCCGACAGGGTGGACTTCAACCGGCAGTATGCGTATCTGACGGCCATGGACGATTACGCGCGCCAACGTGGTCAGCGTGCGGAGCCATCCCTTCTGGTGAAGGTGATGCTCGGTCTAGAGCCCGCTCCAGAACAGATGCCGCCGGCGGAAGATGAAAGTGGCAGCGACTCCGAGGAAGAGGAGGAAATGGGGGAGGATGAAGGCTCCGAGGGAAGATCCCATCAGGGGAGCCCACGGGAGAGCGGCGAGGTGGCCGGCTCTGACAACGTTGATGTCACTGAGCTCCTCGAGGTCCGCTTCTATCCCTACTCAATCTGCTTCATCCATTCTCTTATGCAGCTTCTAACCCATTTCTCCATCTTTCTCAGGAGCGCACGGATGTTGGTCAGGCGTCCTCAGCGGGAGTAGGAGGGGCGCCAGCAGGACAAGGCGGGGGCCAGGCACCCATTATCGAATTGACAAGCGCGGAAGGGTCCCCTGCTGCAACTGTTCCTACGGCGGCCGGGATAGCGGAAGATGACGTTCTGAACTCCCGTAAGTCTCCTTGCTTCTCCTTACTTTACTGCTGGTGCTTGCCATTGACGATCCGTGACTAACCATGGCATGCCCCGCGCAGTGATCTCAACACTGGAGGCTCGTCGGGTTGCCGAACCCGGGCCATCTACGAGTGGACCAGTGGTGGACATGCCGCCTGCTCCGGAACAGACTTCCCACACCGAGCCGGCCCCACCAACTGCTGATCAGGGGGCTGCGGACGCCGGCGGTGTTGACATCGGAGAGAGGTCGGGGGCTGACGAGGGTGTCAGCGCCGCTGGGGAGAGAGAAGAAGTTCGCCCGGATGTTGGGGAACCCATCCCTCATGAGGACCTCCCAGGGGCGGACCCTGCAGTAGACCTGCTGGCTGCCTTCCCTGCCTACCGGCCTGCCGACCCCGAGGAGATGGACGACTCGGACACGGAGGCGGTCGAGGAGAGCCGGATAACGCGCCGCAGGGGGTGGAAGTGCATCCAGCGCTTCCTCAAGCGAGACCCATCGGAGTGGCTGGGGCGCATGGGATCACTTCAAACCTGGCTGCGCTTTCTGTGTGCCGGGGGAGCTGATGCTCAACGCCTCCATCTGACGGTCCGTGATTTCATGGCCGAAAAGATGCGCGAGAGCTGCCGGCGTGCCGACGTCACACAAAGTCGGGACATGTCGGAGAGCACGCGGGCGCTCCTCGCGGCGGAGCAGGAAGTCCGGCGCCTCGAAGGGCAGGCGGCAGAGAAGGAGGCCTTCGTCGCAACGTGTACCGAGCTTGTGGAGCAACTAGCAGCCCAGCTGGTTGATGCCCAGGTACAGCTGACGGAGGCGGGCCAACAGATGGTCACAATTCAGGTCGAGCGGGAGCGTGCACAGGCCAGAATCGACGAACTGCGTGCTGCGACCGCCGACGAAGAGAGGGCACGCAGAGAGCGAGAAGCAGCTCTGGAGGCCACCAGCCAAAGGGTAGCGGCATTAGAAAGACTCATTCAGCACGCTAATCCCTAAGGGCTTTGTTTTGCCGTTCCCAAAAAATTTGCTTCCGCTACTTTGATCCATTTGTATGAATCAATATATTTATCTGCATCTTTTGGCTTAACATGCTCAACCACAATTCGTTGTCTTGCGGGAGTGTTAACCAAGCATCAGGCATCCATAATTGGGCCTGGATTTCTGGAGAAAAGAGGGAGGTCATTCCTAGGAAAGGAGACCTCAGACCTAATCAATGTATCATCCCCCCAACTTGTTCCAACACACGAGCGGGACAACGCTAGGGGCGTTGAGATTTTATCCGAACATAGGGAAATGAGAAAGAGTGAATCGCGTGTCCCGAATCCAGACATCCACAACGGTCGGCCTTCCAGGAAATGCCCAAGACGGTAGGCGGACAGTGGATCGACCATAACAACTGCAATAGACGGACCAAAGGTCATCATTCATATTGCAGGAGGCGGACCACATGTCATCATGAATACCGCTTTGGGGGTTCCTTCAGACACAAGGGTGGAAATCTAGATCAACAGGGCATGCGAAGCGTGGGGTGAAGTGACGATTTGTTCGGACAGAATCCAACGCTCTCAAAATTGCGCCACCGTGGGGAAAGCGTATTAGGAGGATGCACTAATCTGGCCGTGAGTCACCCCAATTCTCAGACAGCACCTCTTTGACGAGGAAACCGTCGCTTCCCACCATTGCAATGGGGCATCCCGAGCTGAATCGGGGAGAATATCACAACTGCACCACTCTACCAGAAGCCAGGCCAGACGGCCGGCGACGAGGAGGGGCGGGACTTAACGATCCCTGAGGCTGGACCCGAGTTGAGATGCCCGGGCGTTCCTACGTACTCCATCAGGCTGGAGATCAAGCCACACATAGTTCTGAGAGTGAAGTTTAACGTCATGCAGGACGTAGAATCCCGTTTAGGGGAGATCTTAGTTTAGGGTCGTAGAGCTCAGACCATAGGAATAGATCTTAGTTTAAGGTCTTAGAGCTCGGACCATAAGGAGAGATCTTAGTTTAAGGTCTTAGAGCTCGGACCATAAGGAGAGATCTTAGTTTAAGGTCTTAGAGCTCGGACCATAAGGAGAGATCTTAGTTTAAGGTCTTAGAGCTCGGACCATAAGGAGAGATCTTAGTTTAAGGTCTTAGAGCTCGGACCATAAGGAGAGATCTTAGTTTAAGGTCTTAGAGCTCGGACCATAAGGAGAGATCTTAGTTTAAGGTCTTAGAGCTCGGACCATAAGGAGAGATCTTAGTTTAAGGTCTTAGAGCTCGGACCATGAGGAGAGATCTTAGTTTAAGGTCTTAGAGCTCGGACCATAAGGACCTCAAAGTACGCCGCATCGTGGTCCTATCCCCTGGATATGCGAAGATGCACTGAGGGATAGTGTCAAGAGTGTCGAGGTTTCGCCTGGTCAGAATGGGAGGTGGAAAATGTGAATCATGCGGCCATTCACTCAAGGACTGGGGGCATCGGAGTAACGATATGGGAGTACTGCCGACCGTGGCGGAAAAGCAGCATCAATATCGCACTAACCGTTGGTGGAATGAGGCAGCAAACGAGCATCGACCGCTCAATCGCAGGATTCATATCGATTTGCTGCCTGAGGCCATTGGGGGTACCGGCCCGAGTCGGTGGGAGAGCACTGAGGCATTGTATCCGAACCGTTCACGGGGGCTCCACCCAGGGCGTAGACGATGGGTCCGAATGAAAGGGAGCACGAAGCCTGAAAAGTGGAGGAAACCTGACCAAGAGGATCCTGACCCTCCTGGCAATAAACCAGAGTACTCTTGACACCGGTGGACCACTGCAAGGGGTCGGGGAACACGCCTTGAGGGTGACCTGAAAGCGGCGGATTCCCCAGAGAAGGGGGAATCTCTAAGAGGTGGGGGGCTGGACCCGAAGTTTCAAACATCCGGGCGTTCCTACGTATCCCATAAGGATGGGAATCAAGCCACACGTAGTTCTTGAAGCGCGGCGCAACACAATCGGGCACCAGCGCGGGGAAGAGTGCGGGTCTGACCCTCGCACACAGAAGGAGCGGCATTTGATATTTCTTGTTTGTCCTTAAAGATGAATGGTTTTTCTTTGTGCGGCGACATGTCTGTGATTGAGAAATCTCTGGCGTCGCCACAATAATCAAGCCACGGAAGGCATTGATGAATGGCGTGGTTATTAACCAGCGCCCAACATGAGTGTCCCCTGAGGAGAACATCACGATGCAGTGCCGTTTCTCGTCGGGCGGCCAAGACGATCACAGTTTACGGTCGTGTGGTAGGACCAGACAACACAGTTTAAGGTCGTGTGGTTCGGACCATGGAGGAATCCGCTTATCCCGGTACGGAGGACACGGCGGAGGTGGGAACATACCCAGCCCTGCGGTCACGCACGATTCCAGGAGAAGAGTCTTGGGATAGGGGTCTGCGTATGTCCATCACCCGAGGGGCAGAGATGCTAGCCTCCAGATATACTGGGCCCAAAACGCAATTGTTCGGGCGACTCCTTCCTCCTTATGGAGACGAGGGTCCAGCTACGCATGGCCCTTAGGGAGGATATCCGCATATATCCTTGGTGCTCAGATCATGGGAGCCTCGAACGACATCATTACCCTGGTTGGTCTGCCTAACGTGTAGAGGTGTACTGAAGGTCAGTATGAAGAGAGTGTCGAGATTCCACTACAACGCACAAAGGCGGAGTGTGATGAGGACTGCGCAACCAATGTTCAGAGCCTGAAAGAGCCGACATGGCGATCAAGGACGTTGCTGACCATATTCGCAACACAACATCCGATCGCGTCAGCCTAAGATGGGGCAAGCAAACGAGCATCGACCGCTCAATCGCAGGATTCATATCGATTTGCGGCCCAAGACCCGCCGGTAAATCGACCCGGAGCGGTAGGAGAGCACTGAGGCATCGTACCCAAACCGCTAACGAGGATCCCTTTGAGTGAAGGCTCGAACAAGAGGAAGCGCGAGGCCTGACAAGCAACACAGGACTTGTCGGGATTGAATCTGACACTACGAGTCATAGACCGAAGTACCCAAAACATGTTAACAGATCACCGGAAAGGGTCGGAGGACTCACCCTGAGAGCAACCAAAAGAGGGCAGATCCCCGTGATCAACCAAGAGACGGGGCTGGACCTGAAACACAAGCGTCCAGGCGGTCCTACGTATCCCATAAGGATGGGAATCAAGCCATACGTAGTTCTTGAGAGGCAGTTTAACGTCATGCAGGACGATGAGAGGTGTGAGGTGGTCCCACACACGGGGGGAGGCGTACGGCGCGGCCAGTAGACCAACGCGAATGAGGACATAATCCCCCGCTCACGCGATACGCCTCGCACAAAAAGGAGGGGAACTTGGGCCAGAGGCCCGACGCGGGATAGAGATTCCCGGGAAATGGGGCTGGGCCTGAAACATGTATGTCCAGGCGGTCCTACGTATCCCATAAGGATGGGAATCAAGCCGCACGTAGTTCTTGAAGTGCAGTTTAACGTCATGCAGGACGAGAAAAGAAGGGGGGAGCAGAAGGCATCCCTAAACGTGGGGGGCGTACAGCGTGGCGAGCAAACCGACATGAATGAGGGCATAGCCCCGCGTTCACACCATACGCCGCACACCCGGAGGCAACTGGGCCAAGGGCCCAAGATGGGATGGAAATTCCCAAAGAATGGGGCTGGGCCTGAAACATGAATGTCCAGACGGTCCTACGTATCCCATAAGGATGGGAATCAAGCCGCACGTAGTTCTTGAGAGGCAGTTTAACGTCATGCAGGACGATGCGCTGGGCAGTTTAACGTCGTGCAGCTTGGACGTGGTGCAGTTTAGCGTCATGTAGGACGAGGCACTTGGCAGTTTAACGTCTTGCAGCGCGGACGAATGCTGAACAGTTTAACGTCTTGTAGCTCGGACGAATGCAGTTTAACGTCGTGCAGGACGTATGCTGAACAGTTTAACATCTTGTAGCTTGGACGAATGATGCTTGGCAGTTTAACGTCTTGCCGCGCGGACGTAGTGTACTCAGGCAAAGTACTGCTTGAGAAACCTAGCGTTGGTGGGAGGAGTGACACGCTCACCATCCATAGTCGCTAGGGAGTACGCGCCATTGGGATAGACCTTGTGGACAACAAAAGGTCCCTCCCACTTGGGCTCCAACTTGGGCGGCTTCCGGCCGGGGATCATCAGTGCTCTTAGGGCTAGCACTAGGTCACCCTGCAGGAAGGAGCGGAGGCGAACCTTCTTATTGAAAGCTCGAGCCATTCTGCTCTGATGCCTCTCCAAGTTGTGCAAAGCGCGAAGCCTATTCTCATCCAGTGCTTCCAACTCGACTAGAAGGGCTTCAGCAACTCTGTCCGGCGCTTGCTGGTCGTAGACCGCAGTGCGCAAGGATGGTAACTGGATCTCGATGGGCAGGACGGCCTCAGCTCCATACACCAGGGAATAAGGGGTCATCTGGGTGGAATTGCGAGTCGTCGTCCAATAAGCCCAGAGGGCGTTGGGGAGCTTGTCCGGCCAACTCTTCTTGTTCTGACCAACCATCTTTTGCAGAATGTTAGAGAGGGTTTTGTTAAACGCCTTGATCTGTCCATTCACCTGCGCATGATAGCGAGATGTATGGTTCGAGCGAATGTTATACTTGGCGTACAACTTCTTCAACTCGGCTGCTCGGAAATTGGTTCCGTTATCCGTGAGGATAACGTGAGGCACTCCAAATCGATAGATGATGTTGGAGGTCACGAAGTCAGCGATCGAACAGGATTTGACCTCTCTGAGCGGAATCGCCTCTGCCCATTTGGAGAAGAAGTCCGTGGCGGTCAGAATGAACCGGCACTGGCGAGCTGTCGCCGGTGGGTAAGGTCCCACAACATCCAGACCCCAGACTGCAAAGGGCCAGGAATACCTAGTGGTATGGAGAGGCTCCGGCGGCCGATGCACAAAGTTCGCATGAACCTGGCACGCATGGCACCTCCTGGCATACTCGATGCAGTCATGGATCATGGAGGGCCAGAAGTATCCCAACCTCCGAATCTGGTGGGACAGCTTCGGCCCAGTCTGGTGGGCGCCACATGAACCAGCATGAACCTCTTGCATGACTCGTGAGATCTCAACTCCCTGAAGGCAACGGAGGAGAACACCATCAAATCCGCGTTTGTAGAGGATCTGCTCCAGGCCGGGGCTGCTCTGGAGGACAAACTGCGATGCGCGGCGTCGAACTCGCTCGCGCTCGGCCCGATCCGATGGAAGAATGCCATGTTGGAGGTACTCAACCAAAGGCATCCTCCAATCAGGGGCTGATCCGACTGTCATATCTGGGGTACTCGGGGCTCCGGGCATAGGGGCAACCGTGGTGAGATTACTTACCAACGGGCCGCGATCTTCTTCCGGGATAACGGGAGCGATGAGCCTGCGGCGCGTCACGCGGACGATCAGGTTGTCCTGTTCAGGCTCCGCAAGTGACGCAGCAAGGCTGGCCAAAGCATCTGCTCGACCGTTCTGCGACCGGGGAATATGGACAATTTCTGACCGAGAAGGGAATCGAGCCATCAGAAGGAGGGTGCACTCCAACAATGGCACAAGTTCCGGCTTCCTGACAACATAGTCGCCATTGATCTGCTTAACGACCAGCTCGGAGTCCCCTTTCACGCACAGACGAGGCACGTCGATCTCGAGAGCCAACTCGAGGCTGGTGATGAGGGCATGGTATTCCGCCTCATTGTTGGTACAACCCTCTGACAACAGGAAAGAGTATGGCAGCACGACTCGCTCCGGGGTAATGAAGACGATGCCCAAGCCCACTCTGTTGAGCTTAGGATTATCGAGTCTTCTACCGGTGGGGCTCCGGGAGGCACCGTCAAAGTGCATCTGCCAGCATGGATCGGCTCGATCAACCGAGAGAATGGTCTCATCAGGAAAGCCTAGATCCAGCGGCTGATCCGCGGAGGTCGGATGAGCTGCCAGAAAGTCTGCCAATGCTTTCCCTTTGATGGCCTTCTGAGACACATACCTGATGTCGAACTGCTGTAGAATCACAGCCCACCGTGCTAGACGGCCAGTCAACATAGGCCGGCTCAGGATATATTTCAACGGGTCTACCCGAGAAACCAACTGTACCTCATGGTGCTGCAAGTAGTGCCGTAATTTCTGTACGGCAAATACGAGCGCCAGGCAGCTCTTCTCGATGGGGGAATACCTAACTTCTGCATCGAGGAGCATGCGACTGAGGTAATAGAGGCTATTCTCCGTTCTCTCGTTGTTCTTCTGGGCGAGAAGGGCACCCAGGGACCGTTCCAGGGCGGTCACATAGAGGACCAGCGGCTTCCCGGATACAGGCGGCATCAGAACCGGAGGTTGAAGCAGGTACTGCTTGATTTCCTCGAAAGCGGTCTGACACTCTTTATCCCATACATAGGTGGCACCTTTCTTCATGAGCCGAGAAAAGGGCTTACACTTGCCGGCCAGATTCGCGATGAATCGGCGTATATAGGCTAAGTGGCCTTGGAACCCTTGCAGTTCCCGGATGGTACCTGGGGGAGGCATCTGGCTAATCGCCCTGATTTTCTCTGGGTCGATCTCAATACCCCAGTATCTTACCACAAATCCAAGGAACTTTCCGGAGGTGACCCCAAAGGCACACTTCAACGGGTTCATCTTCAGGCAGCGAGACCGGAGGAAGCCGAACACTTTCTCAAGATCTTTGAGATGGTCCTGACGCTGGCGCGATTTGACAATCAAGTCGTCGACGTAGCATTCCACTAGTGTGCCGAGGATTGGCTTGAATGCGGTGCATCGCCCGTTGATAGGTGGCACCTGAATTATTCAGGCCGAAGGGCATGACCCGGTAGCAAAAGGTACCTTGGGGGGCCCTGAAGGCAGTGAACTCCTCATCCTCAGGGGCCATCCGAATTTGGTTGTATCCGGAGTATCCATCCATAAAGGAGAGGGCTTGGAACCCTGCCGTGGCGTCAATCAACAGCTCTGTCACTGGAAGGGGAAAATCATCCTTCGGACAGTGGCGGTTGAGATCGCGGAAGTCGATGCAGACTCTGATCTGCCCGTTCTTCTTCCTGACCGGCACAATGTTGGCCAGCCATTTGGGGTACTGAACTTCCCTCACGAAGTTGGCTTTGATAAGCTTGTCAACTTCGGCCTCAACCATGGCACCGTGGGATGGGTGCATCTTCCTGGGAGGCTGCTTGAACCCGCGATGGTTCGCCGGGAGACCAAGGCGGTGGACGGCTACCTGAGGATCTAGCCCCGGCATCTCGTCATAGCCCCAAGCGAACACATCACGGTGCTGCCTGAGAAAGTCCACGTACTGCTGCCGCTCCTCAGAGGGCATGGCGGCACTGACCAATGTGGGTCTTGGATCGGCCTCGGTTCCAAGGTTCACCTGTATTAACTCATCGACCGTGGCGGGGACGCCCTCCTCAAAGGCTGGGGGTGCGTCTTCCATATCCTCTCCACTCGGGGAGGGATCGTCCACGGGAGAGACTGCGTTGGAAACTGCATTGGGGCTACCAGATCCTGCTGGGCCACTGGTGCTGGCGCGGGCGGTCGCGGTCATCTCATCAGGAGACTCGCGGGACGTCGAGACCATGGCGACGTCCAACCGGTGAATCGGGAGGACGTAAGCGTCATTCAGACTTGCCCAGGGATCACTTGCAACAGCGACAGGCTCAACCTCACCTGCCAGGATCTGCTTATCCTTGCTCTTGTAATAGTCCGCGTCCAGATAGCGGGCTTCACATGAGGCAAAAGGAGAGGCATCTCCTTGAAGCACGCCTACTCGACCATTAAGGGAGTATTTGAGGCATTGGTGGTATGACGAGGGAACCGCCGCGTGAAGGTGGAGCCATGGCCTGCCCATCAATGCGTTGTACGCAGTGTCCTGAGAGACTACCATGAATTCGGTGTTGGCAACCAATTCACCGAACTGGGTCTTCAAACGTATCTTGCCGACCGGGGTTTGCTCGGTGCGGTCGTACCCCTGGATCCTGAGGTCGGAGGGAATCAAGTCATCCTCAGACAACCCCAATCTCCGGAGCGTCCGAGTTGGAATCAGGTTAATCCCGGACCCCGTGTCGACAAGACAGCGCCGGACTTCAAGGCCATTGAACTGGCCAGTGACATACAGCGGACGAATGTGTCCCTGTATAGGAGGGTCTTCATCCTTACCAGAGAACGAGATAACTGCCTGACATTCGGCGTCCTCGATCGTTTCGGCGTGAAAGGCCTCTGCAGCCGCAACCTCTGTCTCAAACTGGAGGGGGCTCTTCAGGGCTTCAGCGAGTGCCTCGCGCATCTCAGATGACATGCGCAGAGCCTCAAGGATGGAGAGACTTGCTGGGATGTTAGCCAAGTGCTTCAGGACATCATACTTTTTGTCCAAGCGCGAGCCCCTGGTTGCAGGAGGTTGCTCTGCGGTTGGAAGCATGACGGGCCTTGCCGGTTGGATCGGCGGTCGACTGGTACTTGGCGCATCTCGCTGTTCACTGGCTGCAGTCCGGGAAATGGTCACCGTACTGGGGTCAGGAGGCCGGGATGGACTCGTGGCAGGGCGGAGCTGGTCGCGACGCGGATGAGGCGGTTCTGCCTGGTCCCACACCACAAACAGCGGCGGAGGCGAATCCGTCATCCCCGAATGGGGGGGCGGCGCACGTTGTGCTCGGTTTTGAGCCTGCTGCCTAGTCTCAGTGGCGTGCACGACCTGGCTGGAGGTACCAACGGCTGTGCCCCGGCGACTCCTGCTGCTGCGGTTCTTACGACGGTGGCGACGACCGGGGACACTAGGGAGGTCCACCTGGTGTTCTTCAACGTCGGGAACCGAAAAGGGATTTACCAGCTCGACGGTGTTAACCGAAGCGTACCCAACACCGTCATCGGACGAATCATCCATCACCGGGCGGATCCGAGGAGGGAACCCCATCACCGGGCGGATCCGTGGGGGGAACCCAGGCCCTCGACGTTGCGAGACGGAGTGCCCGATGTCCCTTCCCCAGCCCCTGGCGGGTAAGACTGAATGCTTGGCCGGGCAACATGCCGGTCTTCCAACACCTCTGAAAGCCATCGGTCCTCGTATCGAGGAGAAGAGATTCACGTCGGGTTCACCATTTTTCTGTTTCGGTGCGGATGTGCGTCAGGTTACGCTGTTCCGCCAGGACGCGTTCGCGCGTGCACCCGTCAACCCGAGGGGATGGGCGCGCAGCTTGTGGTCCCGCAGTCCCGCTTTCCAAAGGCGGGCGGCATCCGTCCCTTATTCAGGGGCGTCTGCTCCTTGATCGAAACCGGGATGATGGGATGTCGGTTCCTCCTTCCTTGGACGTCTCCTCGGAACTCGTCGCCTAATCCGGGTCTCCCTCATAGATTTAAGACATGCTCGTGAATCTCGTTCCCGGCGCCATATCTTCATGGACACCGGTTAATTACGCTGCTTCCGCCCGGACGCTCCAAGGAGTCTGGTCGGGGCAGCAACCTGCGGTGAGGAGGCCGGGTGGCTCTGGGTGCTGGGGGCGTGTCGTAACACTGCGGCTCTGCACGTCTGTCTTCCGTCCCTAATAGGGCTTCTCGAAGGCATGATGGCCTGAGGCATCCCGCACTGGGTGCGGGGAACTGTGTCCCCTGAGGTTTTCCTCAGCTTCCCATGTTTAACACGGGGTACACCGCGAGTTTAACGTCCAGCGGGGACGACATCGGACTGATCAACACGAAAAGTGGATCAGATGATAGAACCCCTTGCGGGGAACCTCCGACGCTGGGGCCAGCGCATGGGCGGCTTCCCAAGTGATGTGGAGTGGAGTGAAGTGGCATGACCCCACCGGGATGTGGCGGCCCGGGTAAGGATCAGGATGGATGATGGAGTGAAGAGCTTGGACCCCGTAGGGGCTTCCTACGTACCGCGCGTTAGCACGGATCAAAGTCAGCGTAGTTCGGATATACAGTTTAACGCCATGCTGGACGTCGGAAAGCCGACTCACGAAGAGGTCGAGGCCGCCGGGCGGAGGATTGAACCGAACCACCTCGCACAGAGGGAGATGGAACGGCCGAGTGGATCACAGTTTCACGTCATGCTGGACGATAAAAGGAGAAATGGAAAAAAGGGGCTGTGGGGAGGCACAGTGGAGATACACACGGGCAGTCTCCCACAGGGGCGGATTCATAGGTGAATCGACGCAAGCGTGAACCCTGGAGGGGTCCGCTAATGGACGAACTGACGTGAATACGACCGGGACGACCAGGTGGTGGGCTTGAACCTCAGGGAGGCTTCCTACGTACCCTGTTTAGAAGACAGGGATCAAAGTCCACGTAGTTCATTCTGTCAGGACTTACGCACTTGAGGCAGCCCGGATGCGGCAAAACTCAGTTGGAAGGGACTTGGACCGAAGGTAGGAGACACCTCGATCCCCGTCACACCCTCTACTGGCTTCAGCAGTGGGGAGGCGCAATGGAGATACAAATGCGCGGCCCCCCACAAGAAACTAGGGGTTTGTAATACCCTACCCCCGTAGGGAAAAGCCGCTCCCATTAAATCGTCCCTAAAGAGGGGCAATCCCGACATCCCTGCAGAGACGAGCGGGTGGGGGCCACATCCAAACCGGGGGGGGGGGACCCTACGTGCGAGGCACGGGATCGGGTGATGCGGACGGTTTAGCGTCTTGCCAGACGAAGTACAGTTTAATGTCGTGTGTTGAGGACGAAGCGGACGGTTTAACGTCTTGCCGGACAAAGTACAGTTTAACGTCGTGTGCTGAGGACGAAGCGGACGGTTTAACGTCTTGCCGGACGAAGTACAGTTTAACGTCGTGTGCTGAGGACGAAGCGGACGGTTTAACGTCTTGCCGGACGAAGTACAGTTTAACGTCGTGTGCTGAGGACGAAGGTGCTTGGCAGTTTAACGTCTTGCAGCACGGACGATAGGGGCTAGGCAGTTTAGCGTCGTGCAGCTTGGACGTAGTACAATTTAACGTCATGTTGGACGGATGCAGTTTAGCGTCATGCGGGACGAATGTGCAGTTTAACGTCATGCTGGACAAATGTGCAGTTTAACGTCATGCTGGACGTTGGTTGCCGCCGATGGGTCCGTGTCACTTCGCGCGAGCCTGGAGGGCCGCACGGGAAGACAACGCACGGTGCGGGCACCCAGGATGAAGATCATCGGGCGCCACGCAGGCGGGTAACCTCAGGGGGTCAAAGGGGGCGACCCCGGCGGGTTGCGCGCAAAAGAGGAGCTTTGCGCGCAATACAGCAGGTCGGCACGCAAAATGGCGGGCTGGCGCGCAATCGGGCCAGCCCTTTGCGCGCAGATGATTGAGATTGCGCGCACCGGGCTTCGGGTAGCACGCGGGGGCAACGGCTCATTCTCTAACGAATGGCCACTTTGAAAATGGGGGGTGCGCGCAATCGGGCTGGATTGCGCGCACCCGGGGGCAATTGCGCGCAAGAGGCTTCTTTTGCGCGCAAAGGCCTTCGGGTTAAGGATTATTCAAAGGAAAGGAGCCAAGGGGATTGCGCGCGAAGGCGAACCCCAAGGCTCTATTGCGCGAAAGAAAGGAGGTTACCTGAAGATCGGCATTGCGCGCGGAAGGGGTTGGATTGCGCGAACGAGCGACGCTTCGGATTCTGGAAACCTTCAAAACGTCGGGGGTCGCCTTATATTTATAGGCAACCCCGGGTGCGGAATCCGGTCGCGGGCGCGGAATTCCCTTCGCGGGCGCGGAATCAGGACCCGACGCGCAAGGGAGCCGCGCAGGCCACGGGCGCGCAAAATAGCGCGCCGGCCCAGCGCATTGCGCGCATCCCGGGAGGATTGCGCGCCGCGACTCAACTGTGCGCGCGGGCCTCTGAAATTTCGCGCAAGTCCTCTGGGCCCTCCGGAACGTGCCTCTGACTCCAAATATCACTTCGCTTTCCGCATCCGGAGCTTCGTTTGGGAACAACGGACTTTTCCGGCGTCTACAACTACCTTCCACATACACATCATCATTCTCTAGTTAATAACCACTCAACATTAATTATTCTATTTTATATAAGCTAAAATAATTAGAGGGAGAATTATGATTATCAACCCAATTAGAAAACAATTCACAAAAAGAATAAACTGAATACAATTGAATTCAAAATAATACCCTACTATATAATACTAAAATCAATCAATAGAAGAAGAACTGTATTATTTGAAGTCTAGACTAAATAATTACAAAAGGATTCTCCTTCCACCTTTATAAATCACTGTAATGAATTGACCTAGGTTGACCTGACTTATCACTCGAACCATCATGACATAAGACCTGAAGTTCAATCCCAATCACCATGGGTTGGAGACAAGCATCAGACATAAAAAATATCTACTTTGGAATAGTTTTTCCTATGGAAAACCACCATGATCCATCCATGAAATGGGAATAACACAAAAATATCATTATAAATAATAGAATAATAAATGATCATTTATATAGATACAATAAGGAGTAAATAGATACCATATATGACAACATACATCATACACAAAACATTCCATAATAGGACATATACACGGTATCTCAATAAAAATTACCAAAACTCAAAACAAGGGGAAGGGCCAAACATGGCCTAAATATAAATCAAAAATGATAAAATACAAAAATGATCTAGATGAGCCAACCCAATGATATCATGTCTCCTCCATCAAGACAACAGACAATAGTAACTAAGAAGTGCCACTAATATACACAGTGTCATTGCCTTTACTTGTGTCCTATAAAACAAATTATATATACAACCAAAAGAATATGTAGAGTGTGAGGTATAAATCTTAGTAGGATACCAAAATTAATATATTTAAGTATTTTAAATCCATGTAGACCAATAAATTTGTTCAAAAACTCACTATTCAAAACTAAACCACGTGAAAACATTTCTCTTTTAAAAAATATTTTCAAATCTATTTGGTTTTATTCCAAAACATTTTTTTCCAAAAAAAATATCTATAAACATGGATCAAACAATTAAATTAGGATATATGACACAACATACTCATCACACCCAATAGAGAATAACATGGGTAAACATAAACATCATCATTATATAACCATATAGATGGAAATGGGCATAACACACAGTATCATATCAAATAAGGCACTAACACAATGCATAAAAGCATACAGATCAACCTGAAATGAGTAATGTTCACTAAGGGATCTGTCCATAAGGGTCTAATGTGAGTGAGACTAAACAATGTTTTCTAACTGGATAAATAAGGTGGAATATCTCATGGTCTTCATAGGCCCCAACTCTAAGAGCACTCATAGTCTCCTGGACAAACAAGTGGAAGATATCTCAGTCTTCCTACCAAAATCTATCTCGATCCCTTGTACAACCAACAAAATCTCCCTCATTATTCCTAAAAGAGGATATCATGGTCCCTTTGACAACCCCTTCTACTACCCTATGTATTCCCATGTTCCACTCAATGCTAATCATAATCACATCACAAGTTCCACTCATCAAAAATCTATTTTACAAGATACTTTAATAAAATAAAATTACCATTTTTTAAAATATCTTTCCACAAGGTAAAACCATTTATAAAATCCCTTTATAAATCTATTTTAAACCAAAAAATACATTTGATCCATTTTATCAAAAATTTGGAGTTCACTCATGAAACCCACCATTTGGAAAACTTACTTTAAACATCCAATTTCCAAACCAAACCAATGAACACATAAAAAATGGTATAAATATAAACCATAAAACATTTAAATGGAAATAAAAAAAATCTAAAGGAAATTTATAATTTAAAGGAATGCTATAGAAAATTCCCTTAAATAGAGACACTACCTCAAAAATGGTTCAAACCTCATTGACTTCGAAAATAACCACCCAGAATAGGAATGAGAAGGCCTCAAACACCTAATCTATAATAAGACAAACCAAAACCCACATTAAAACACTCGGTTTGGCCAACACCCCATATAGGGTTTCCACTTTCCATGGAAATGGAAGACAGAGCATGAGAAAGGAGAAGGGATGAATAAGACTCAAAGAAATAGACTCACCTCAATCCAAAACACCTTATACACAAGGATAATCCACCAAAAATGGAGAGGGGGAAGCTTCCAAAACAAGGGAGAGGAGTTGTGCATGAAAGGGAAGATAAATGAAGCCACATGGTTAAAAATTCAACAAGGGAATTTTGGTAAAAAACTAAAATTTTAACGTGCTAAAAAAACACACGGTTAAGAAAACCACATGTCAACCGTGTAGGATCTAATTACTCCACAAAAATAGGATAAATGGTTTCTCTTAGTATTTTCACAGTTTGAAAAACCAGGCTCTAACAATAAAAAAGCGAACTTTCCTCCCACTAGTATCCCTCGTACAATTAGCCACACAATCAGAAAAACTGTGCGCCAACCATGCACCTGGGTATGCCTTCCAAAAAAGGGATTTTGAACCCTAACACCCCAAAACTCCAAGAACTAACCAAACTATGAATAAAATAAAAAAATAGATTTACCAGTGACTTGAAAGGTGTCACAAATTTCCCACAATGCCACTTTCTACACCCAAAAATTACTTTACCATCCCCAAAATAAAATATTTGAGGCAAATAATTCATAACCAAAGATCCCCACTCCCATGCCTTATGCATATTGCTACCATGATTCTAAAACACACGGACCAATGGGATATACTTACCACAAAGAACCTTGTTCTGATAATCTAGGATATAAACAGGATAATCCACAATGGTGGCATCAAGCTCAACCTCCATATCTTCCCACTCAAACACTTGATATGGGTTTATATAGTACTTCTTCAACTATGATACATGAAATAATTCATGGATATAGGTTAGCCATGGTGGAAACTCTAACCGATAGGTTATATTCCCAAGACATTCCAAAACTCTAAATGACCCAAAATAACATGACAATGGCTTTCCATAATTTCCCAAGTAGGGTTTACCAATTCAATAGATGCTCGAAGAAACACATAATCACCCACCTAAAACTCCAATGGATGATGAATTAGATTGACGTACAACTTTTGGGGACTTTGAGTTATCTCTAATCTTTTATGAATCTACCACACCATCTCAATTATCTCCTAAATGTGACTCCATCCAACTAAGGAAGACTCACCCACATCATCCCAACATAGTGGGGATAGACAAAACCCCTCATATAATTACTCAAATGGGTATATCCTACTCAAGGCTTGATGAATATTATTATATTAAAATTTTGAAAATGAAAAGTTCCTTTCCCACAAACCACTAAAATCAAGCACACACACTCCCAACATATCCTCAAGATCTTGGATGGTCTTCTCAAAATGAGCATCCATATATGGGTGATACAAGATTCTAAACATCAACTTGTTTCCTAAAGCCTCCTAGAGTCCTTTATAAAACTGAGAAGTAAAATGGGTAACCTGGTCAAAAACTATTGCAGAGAGAACTCCATAAATCCTAATAACCTCTCAGACATACAAGCATCCAAGATCCTCTACCTTCATCGACTCCCCGATGGTTAGAAAATGGATGATCTCATCAAATGGTCAATAATAAACCATATGAAATATTTACCACTCAGAGTATAAGGTAGTCTAATAGTGAAATCCATCGAGATATCATCTCACTTCTACACTGGAATGGGGAGAGGCTGCAATAACCGGACTAGTCTATGATTCTCAGATTTTATTATCTAGTAGGTAAAAAATTGAGAAACAAAATCCACCACTGCATGTCTCATCCCAGGCCACCAATAATGAACCATAAAATTATAAAACATCTTTGTCACCCTGGGGTGAACAACCCAACCAGAATTATGTGACTCACATATCTCCTTCCACATCAAGCTCAAAGTAACTACTAGCTATTTCCTTAAAGGAGAGATCCATAAGGAGATCAAGACCAATCACCCAAGGTCTCTCCACTATTTAAATAACTATTAATCTATTTTAACTAAGGATTAGACACCTTCTAAATACTAACCCAATAGATAAAAGAAGGTGTGGCCTCCACACTAGCCAAGAACACCTACCCCCCATCCTCTTACACCTCCAGATTCAAATAAGTAAATATTCTCTTCAGACCCCACTCATCCACTAATTATCAAAAATCCTAAAATATAATATTCCTATTCAATACATCTGTGAACACATTTCCCTTCTTGAGCGTATAATAAATTTTAAATTCAAAATTTTTATGATATTCTACCTAGTGTCTCTTCCTAAGGTTCAAGTCCCTATGGGTAAAAATATACTTAGGATTTTATAATCCAAGTAAATAATAAAATTCTCCCAGAAGAGATAATCTCACCACGTATTCAACACATGCATCACAACTACCAATTCTAGTTCATGGGTGGAATAGTACTACTCATGTGGGAGTATATGACATAATCTATAAGACACCACATGATCATCCTGCATCAACACACACCCCAAACACACAACAGATTCATCACAATACATGGAATAAGATCTCACTATATTAGGAAGAATCAAGATTGACATAGATGTAAAATGAACCTAAAACTGCTCAAAAGAGTTCTTAAACTTCTTATCCCATTAAAAAAACTTATGATCTCAAACACATTCTTATGCTACTCCCAATAAAATCCAGCTTGAAATTTTATAGGATCCATTAAAACCCCTCTCTTATAAATCACATGGCATAATAATTTCACTTCCCAGATCCAAAAATGACATTTTGATAGCTTGACGTATAGGCAGTGGTCCCTCAAAACACCCAAAACAACCTCCATATGATCATAATGATCCTTATCTATCCTGGAATAAAATAAACATTTCATTAATAAACATGACCATGAAGGAGTCCAAAAAATGGTGGAAAACCCGATTCATCAATGCTATAAAGACCATAGGGGAATTGGTAATCACAAAATACATAAAAAAATACTCAAAATTCCCATACTATATTAAAAAAGTGGTCTTTGAGAAATATTATTCCCAAACCCTCAACTAGTGGTACTCAGATCTCAATTTAATCTTTTAAAAGAAACAAGATACTCTGATCTGGTCAAAGAGATTAATAATTCTAGGAAATGAGTATTTATTCTTTAGGGCTACTTGATTAATCTTATAATCATCAATGAAAATTTAGAGGATTCCATTTTTATTCTTCACAAACATCACTAGAAAATACCATAGTGGCACGCTAAGATTTATTAATTCCTTAAACTTTTGATCCTCTAGCTAAACTTTCATCTCTTTTAGCTCAACCGAAGACATACAGTAAGATGGTAAGGAGATGAGGCTTGTCTCGGGGAGAAGATCGATGGTATACTTAACCTATCCCTGGGGCGTAAACCTAAAAAAATCCTCTTGAAATATTTCAAGGTACCTTTCCATGACCACTGGAAGTACACCCACTAAAATCTTCTCAAAATTATCAAAAACAACTTGCACAATTAGCACTAGATCATAACCAAATTGGAAGCAACTGGTCCTACCATCCCTAATAATGTATCCAACTCACCATGAAAGATGTGGATTCTCCCATCAAGGGTAAGGAACTAAAACATATGGTTATATAATTAAATCTATTCATTTAATCTAATAAAAAATCTATACTTATGATAAGGTTGAAAATGTCCATGTACAAAACAAGGAAATCCCAAATGGATTCTACATCTATAACCAAGGTATGAAATTATAAGAAATTAAATCCTTTTTCCTTATTTCTACCCAATGGGTTATGGAAATTTATAGAAAAAGGCACTAACTCTACCTATATACCCAAAGAATCAATAAATTTTAGTGAGATAAAATAATGTGATACACCTGAATAAAAAATAATATATTCCATGGAAGAAGCAATAAACACTATACCTATCACGGTGGTTATCCTGTAATTTGAGTCCTTTTGGCATGACCTTAGTTGAATAAATATTATCATACAATAGCCCTCCCTAATCCATTTTGACATAATGGGAATCCCCCATCCCCTGAGGTTGAGGTCCTCCACCCTTGGTGGCATAAGACTACACCTGATAAACCTTTGAGAACATGGAGTTTACACCACTCCCTCACAGAAACAATTAACAAAAGCACTGAATATGGACTAAACATCCACATTGGTGGAACATCTTCAGAGTCTCTAGGAAGTTTTTCCTAGTGTGACCACCCTTCCCACAATGTTAATAGACAACCATATTATGCCCTATAGAGTCCACTAGATCTGTAACCGATGAATGATAAATAATCTTACCACTACCCCAGTGAGACTCTTCCCACTTCTGCTTTTGACCTGAAGAAGAACTCTAGATCCCACCCACTAAAGGAACACTGCTAAGACTTATCATACCAATCATATCACCCTCTTCCATATACACCTTGTAAATCATCTCTTAGTAGTTCAATAAATAGAGAATAATAAGTATAAACCTGATATCTAGTTTCAAGCACATCTCAAAATGCTGAGCCTTTCGGTATTCATTTATGAGGAGATCCATAGAAGCATGAACCACCTTAGTAAAATGAGTTAAATAATCCATCACTGAATATTCTCCTTGATCCAACTTCAATAAATTAGGATACTTTTCTTCTCTCAAGGTATATAGGTATAATTTACACTTAAAGGATACTTTAAATTTAGTTTATGAGAGATCCTTGTGCCACCCAATAAGAACCATCGATTCCCACAACTTCCTACCAGTCCCTTAATTTCATAAGTGTAAAATATTACCTTCAATATCTCAAGGGTATTTAAGAATTAAAAGAACCATTCAATCTGAACCAACTATTCCTCAGGATCATTGGGTCCTTACTCACCATGGAAGAAGAGCATATTCTTCCTAGTAAACTCATGGGCATGATCCACTATTTATGTCTTCTCCTAACCCACTTTACCCAAGGATTATATTTTATAAATCATGTATTCCACTATAGATGAATAAAACTGAGGGTTTTCTTTTGGGATATTCTCTACAACACCCTCACTAAGCCTGGATGAGACCCTTCTATGAGGTATCATCTCCAATACATAAGAAATAAGCTCAATCAATACATAATTCAATCTCAAACCACATCAATTGAACCAAAAGAAACCCCCATCACTAGTATTAAAAAGAATAATCAACATTAGAAGAAAATTTAATAAAAAAGTAAATAAAACATAAAAAATTTCAAGCATTTACAACTGTGCAAGGTTTAAATGCATGGTTAGGAAAATATCGTGCCAATCATGTGGGTGACACTAGAGAAGACAGACAAGGCTACATGGGCTATTCATGGTCACTAATAACCATGCATCCAAACCTTGTGCCTCCCCCAAAATCCCCTATTTCAACCCCAAAACTCAAGACAACCCCCAGGTTCACACCGAGACTCAACACCAACCAATAAATACCTCAAAGTATCACTAAAACTACCCATAAATGATCTCAAAACATAAAAATAGTCCCAAACCACCCACAAAAACTCAAGGTTCAACATGAAGAAGCTATGTACAGACACTCATCCACTCCTAAATCTCGAGCCTTGATAGTCCTAGTTTCATTCAACTATTGAATCCCAAATAAAAATGTCTATGATGCCATTTTTTAATGAATTAATCCAGGTCAACCAAACCATCACCTGAACCAGCACGCCACAAGGTCTGGAGAAAATTCTTGATCATCATGGGCTAAAAAAGCACCTATCCTAACAAATATTCACTTGGTAATGATTCACCCATGAATAATAGGCATGATCCATCAATGAAATGGGAAATACAAACCAAAATCATCAAATACAATATAATAATAAATAAGAATCTAGATAAATACAATAAAGACTAAATAGATACCATAAGTGTAAATATACATCATATAAAAAACATTCCATATAGTACATATACATAATATCTCAAGTGAAATGTCAAAACTCAAAAGGGGAAGTCCAAAAATGTCCTAATAATACATCCCAAAGGATCAAATCCAAAACAAATCTACATGAGCCAACTTGGTGAGATCACATATAATCCATTAAGAAAATGAATGATGGTAATCAAGAAGATCTACTAATTTACATATTTCCCTTGAATTTACCATTTTCATGTAAAAAAAGTCTTCATATACCCAAAGGAACATGTAGACTGTGAGCCATAAATCCTAATAGGATACCACCATGAATCTATTTAAAGTTTTTAAATCTATGTAGACCAATAAACTAGTTTGAAAACTCAATTTTTAAAATCAAACCACTTGAAAACCTTTATCTTGTAAATAATACTTTAAAATCCCTTTGGGTTTCTTAAAAAAAACAAGTTTTACAAAAAAAACACATATAAACAAGGCTAAAAAATTAAACAATTCCATAAAACACAACATTATCATCACACCCAACAAATTAAAACATGGGTATGAATAAAAATCATCATCATATAACCATATATATGGAAATGGAGATAACACACTATATCATATCAAAAAAGGAACTAATATAATGCATAAAATAATAAAGATCAACTCAACATAAGTTAAATTCACTAAGGGATCTAACTATAAGGGTATAATGTGAGTGAGACTAAACAAAATTTTATAGCTATCTAAATAAGGAAGAATCTATCATGGTCTTCCCTAGGAAAAACTCCAAGTACTATCATGGTATCCTGACAAAACAAGTGGAAGCACTCATAATCTTACTACCAAAGGATCTCTTGGTCCCTTGGATAACCAAAAAAATCTCTCTCGGTCTTCCTAAAAAAGTCTCTCACTATCCCTCAGACAACCCCCTCTCTCACCCTTGGTATCCCTATATGCTACTCAATTACAATCACAATCACATCACAAGTTCCACTCATCAAAATCCATTTCAAAATCCACTTTAAAAAAAAATATACCCATTTTTAAAAAATCTTTCCACAAGTTAAATCCATTTATAATATCCCTTTATAAATCCATTTGAAACCACAAAAACCCTTTGAGTCATTTTATCCAAAATTTGGAGTGCACTCAAGCCACACCATTTGGAAAACTCACTTTAAACATAAAATTTCCAAACCAAACCATTTAAAAAATTAAAAATGGAATAAATATGAACCATAAATCATTTAATTAGAAATAAAAAAAATAAAAACTGAAGGTGATTTAGAATTTAAAGGTAATCCATGGAAAAAAACTTAAATAGAGACACCTACCATAGAAATGGTTCCAACCTCATGACCTTTGATGATAACCACCCAAAATAGGAAGGATTTATCCCCACACACCTAAAACATAGGAAAAAAAAAATCCAAAACCCCCATTAAAACCCTAGGTTTGTCCAACACCTTATATAGGTTTTCCACCTTCCATGGAAATGGAACACAAAGCATGAGGAAGGGTAAGAGATAGAGAAAACTCAAGGAAATGGACTCAAATCAAGCCTAGACACCGTGGATATAAGGAGAATCTACAAAAGGGGACATTATAATCTTCAACACTAAGGGAGATGGGATTCACATGCAAGGTAGGTGAAATTATGCAAAGCTTTTAAAAATATAAAAAATAAATTTTGGTAAAAATAAAAAATTTCAATGTTCTGTAAAAACCACATGGTTAGGAAAACCACACGCTAATCATGTGGGAGATACTACCTCCAAAAAAACAGGCCATGTAGTTTCTCCTAGGCTTTTTATGGTTTGAAAAATATTTCCCAAACCATGAAAAAGCACACTATCCTCCCACCGACACCCCTCACATGGTTAGATACATGGTTAGGAAAACAATGAGCTAACCGTGAACCTAGGTCTTCCAAAAAAAAATGGATTTTCAACCCCCAAAACCACAAAACACTAATAAAAAACAAAAAAATGAATAAAATCCCAAAATATATGTACTATTTACCCAATAGGTGTCACAAAATCCCCACCATGACATGCCCCCCTAGAAAGTAATTAGGAATCCCCAGAAGAAAAAAAGTGAGGCCACTACTCCCTCACCAAAGATTCCCACTCCCATGTCTCATGGACATTTCCACCATAATTCTAAAGAACACAAACCAACATGATATAAATACCATTGATCACCTTGTTCTAATGATTCAGGATATGAATAGGCTGATTCACAATAGTGGCATTGGGATCAAACTCTAGATCTTCCCACTCCAATACATGTTATGGGTCTAATTGGAACTTCTTCAAATGCGATACATGAAATACGTCATGGATTTAGGTCAACTACGATGTCAACTCTAACTGATAGGATACCTTCCCAATATTTTCTATAACTCAAAACAACCCAACATAAAATGACACAAAATTTACCTACTTTTCCATGTGATAGTGTCCTAGAAGAATAGATACCCTAATAAACACTTGATCAACCACCTAAAACTCCAACATGAAACAACATCTATAAACATATGAACACTGGAAACTTTGAGCTATCACTAACCATTTTTGAATCATTTGTACTGTCTCAGTTGTCTCCTAGATAAGACTTGGTACAACAAATTAATTCTCACCCACCTCTCCCAATATAGTGGGGATTGGCATGGATGCTCATACAATGCCTTAAATTGGGTTATCCTGATCAAGGGATGGTAAATATTATTGTTCAAAAATTTATCTAATGAAAGGTTCCTTTCCCGCAAACCTCTGAAATCAAGTAAACACTCTTGCAACATATCCTCAAGAGTTTGGATGGTCCTCTTAGACTAACCATCTGTCTAAGGGTGATACCCTGTGCTTAACCTCATCTTGGTTACCATAACCTCATGGATTACTTTTTAAAAATGAGAAGTAAAATAGGCATACTAGTATAAAACTATTTCAGAGGGAACTCTATGATGCCTAAAAACATCTCAAAAATACAAGAATCCAATCTCCTCTACCTCCATTGACTCCCTGATGGGTAGAAAATGGGATAATTTCATAAAATGGTCAAAAATCACCGATATGAAATATTTTTCACTTGGAGTATGAGGTAGTACAAAAAATAAATCATTTGATATTTTATCCCACTTCAATATTGGAATGGGGATAGGATACAACAACATGGTTTCTCTTTGATGCTCATATTTGATTCACTAGTAGTCTAAACACCACAAAACCAAATCCAATACTACATGTCTCATCCCATGCCACTAATACTAACCCATCAAGTCATAAAACATCTTGTTCACCCTAGGGTGAATGGGGCAAAAATAATGATGTGACTTACATATCACCTCCCACCTCAAGATCAAATTAAATAAAAACCATTTACTAAAGAGGAGAGAGCCATCAGGAGGTCGAGACCAATCACCCAAGGTCTCCGCACCATTTAGAGCACTACTAATCTACTAGAACTCAGGGTTAAATACCTACTCACTCATAACCTGATCGATAAGAGAGGGTGTGACCATCACATTTTCCAAGAACACCTGTACTACATACTCTTACACCTCTAGAGTCATATCAACAAACATACTCATCAGACCCAACTATCCGCTGATTGTCGAACATCCTACACTAAAAGCTTCCCACTCAATGCATCTGCGTCCACATTTCCCTTCCCAGACGTATAAGTAATATCAAAATAAAAATTCTAAATATATTATACCCAATGTATATCCATGAGGTTCATGTATCTCTAGGTAAATATATAATTCAGGATTTTATGATCTGAGTAAATCGAAAAATGCTCCGTAAGGAGATAATGTCACCACTAATTTAATCCATGCATCACGAATACAAATTTTAGGCTATGGATGGGATAATTCGACTCATGTGGGATTAGATTCTATGAGTGATAGGCTACCAAATGGTCATCCTTCCTAGAATAATCATAATACAAAACATAAGCTCTCACCAGATTGGGAAGAATCAAGACTAAAATGGTTTTCAAATGGGAATATAACTACTCAAAAGAGCATTGGAACATCTCATCCCATTAATTTTTTTTGATCTTGAACAAATTCTTAGGATAATCACAAGAAACGATTACTCCAACTTTATTGGGATCCACTAAAAATACTCTCTCATAAATCACATGGCCTAAGAACTTCACTTCTCAGATCCAAAACTAACATTTAGAAGGATTTAAATATACAATTTGGTCCCTCAAAACACCCAAATCAACCTCTATATGGTCATAATGATCCTCTTTTTTCCTAGAACACACCGATATTCCATCAATAAACATAACCATGAAGGATTACAAAAAGTTGTGGAATATCCATTTCATCAATTCCATAAATACAACAAGAGAATTGGTAAGACCAAAAGGCATAACCAATACTCAAAATTCCCATACCGGTTTAAAAAGTGGTCTTTAGGACATCCTCCTATTGTACCCTCAACTGAAGGTACCTGGATCTCAAGTCAATATTTAAAAACCAATAAGATTATATAAGAAGTTAAAAGAGATCATCAATTATGGGAAGCATACATTTATTCTTTATGGAAACCCGATTAAGTTTATGATAATATATAAAAATTTAGAGGTTTTTTTTGAATTATTCCCAAAAATCACTAGTGAATCCCATAGTGACACCCTAGGATAGATAAATCCATTTTTATAGAGATCCCCTAGCTTAAAATTCAGCTCTTTCAGTTTGCTTGGATCCATCTGTAAAGACATTAAGAAAATGGGGCTTGTACTAGAGAGTATATAAATGAAAAAATAGATCTCTCACTAGGAAGGGAACCTATAAAAATAATTTATAAATATGTTAGGGCACATATCTATGACCATTGGAAGTTGAATCACTAAAATATTCTCTAAATCATTGAAAAAAACCGATACAATTGGTAGAGATCATATCTAAATCAGAAGATATTGGTCTTTCCCTCATAGATCATGGATCCCACTCACCCTAAAATACATGGATTCTCTCATAAAGGGATGTAACTAGACACTATAGTGATAATATTTATTCTATTCCTTGAAGATAATCAACTAATCCATGCTAATGATAATGTCAAATCATATATTTCCAAAATAAGGAAATCCCAAATGACTTCTACACTTGTAACCATGACATGAAATTCTAGGAACTTAAAACATTTCCCCCTCTTTCTACCTAATTATGTAAGAAAATACATAAAAAAGGAACCAACTCTGTACACATACCAAAATCATCAAGTAATTTTAGTGAGATAAAAGAATGGGATCTGACTAAATAAAAAAGAACAGACACCATAGAAGAAGTAATAAACACTATACCTCTCATGGTGGATGTCCTAGAATCTGATTCCTCTGGAATAACCTCAACTACAAAAAGAGGGATAAAATCTTTCCCCCACTAACCCTTCCTCACATGGTGAGAATATCCCTTCCCCCAAGGATTAGGTCCTCCACCCTTGGTGGCATCTAACTTCACCTGATAACCATTTAAGAATATGGATCCTACACCAATAACCTATGGAAAAAATTGATAAAAGAACCAAATATAGACCATACATTCACACAAGTGGAATGAACTTAGAGTATTTGTTCAGTTCAACCTAGTGTGACCAACCTTCCCACTCTGATAGAATACTATCAGCTTATTCCCTATACAAGCTTATAAAGCTATACCCAATGACTATTGAAATCTCTTTCCACTACTTCAGTGAGGTTCTTCTTACTTTTTCTTTTGACCTGAATAAGAAATATGTCTACCACCCACTAAATAAACACCACTGAGACCTATCTTACCAGTATAGTTAGAACCTTCCATATCATATTATTTAACCAAATCTAAGTAGTTCGGTAAAAAAAATAAGAATAAGTATAAAGTTGATCGTTTGATTCAAGACCATCTCAAAATGCTGAGCTTTGAGGTATTAATTTTTGAGAATATCTAGATAAATAGGAACCAACTCAATAAACTGAGAGACATACTCCATCACTGAATGGTATCCTTACACCAACTTCAAGAAATCATGTGCCATAACCACTCTCAAGGTATCCAGGTAGAATTTTTGATTAAAGGATTCTTTAAAGGTAGCCCATGTGAGATTCACATGCCTCCTAGCAAGCACCATTAATTTCAACTTCTTCTTACATGGTCCTTCCAACACATAAGTGGTGAAGCCTACATTCTAGGTCTTAGGGGTATTTAAGAACTCAAATACCAATTCAATATGACCCAACCATTACTCGGTCTCATTTGGTCCTTGATCACTATAGAAGAAAGACAAATTCTACCTAGTAAACCATTGGGCATGGTCCACCATCCGTGTTTTCTCCTGGATTCCCACTTGACCTAAGGATTGGATAATATAAATCACGGAATCCACCAAACCCAGATCAAATTGAGGGTTTTATTATGGGGTTTTCTCTGAAAAACTCTCTCTAAGTATGGATGAGGTCCTTTTAGGAGGCATCATCTATAAGATATAAGATATAAGCTCAATCAATACACAATTCAATATCAAACCACATCAAGAATACCAAATAAAACCTTTATTATATTTATCAAAAATTAGAATCAACATAAAAATAAACTCCAAATGAAAAAAGAGTGAAAACATAAAAAATTTCAAGTATTTCCCATTGTGTAGGGTTTGGATGCATGGTTAGGAAAACCACATGACAACCATGTGATTGTCACTAGTGATGACAGAAAAATCCACATGGTAAGCACATGTTTTCTACTAGCCATGTACCTAAATCATGAGAATCCCCCAGAATCCCCTATTTCCACCTCAAAAACTCAAGAAAACTCCCAAGATCACCCCATGACTTAGCACCAACCAGGAAATACCTCAAAATATCACTAAAATCACCTCTATGTGGGTTCAAAACATAAAAATAGTCCTTTAAAACTCATGTAAACTTGGGGTTTGATATGAATAAGATATGGCTAGTTACTCCTCCACTCCTACATCCTGTGCCCTGATGGTCCTAGCTCCAGTCTACCAATGAATCCCAAATAAAAACTCTTATGATACTATTTTGTAATGAATCAAACCAGGTCGACCCGACTTGCTACAAAAATTGAAATTACTTAAGGCTTAAAGAACGTTACCAATCTTCATGGGTTGGAGATAATCATTGGGCATACAAAATATCCACTTAGGAAAGGTTCCTCCCATGAAAAACCAACATTATCCATCCATGAAATGGGATGGCCACACCAATATCATTAGATACAACGGAATAATAAATGATACATCTAGAGTAATGAAACAAGGAATAAATAAATAACATAAGTGAAAACATACATCATATACAAAACATGATATAATAGGACATATAAATGGTATCTCAAGTCAAATTCTCAAAAATCAAACCAAGGGGAAGGCGTAAACATGGCCTAAATATTCAAACAAAATGAATAACTCCAAAATTAATCTATATGATACATCCTAATGATATAACATCTACTCTATAATAATAATGGATTATAATAATCAAGAATATCCACCAATGTACATAGTTCTATTTAATTTACCTGTATCCTACAAAATAAAGTCTGTATACACCTAAAGCCATATGTAGGGTGTGAGGAACAAATCCCAGCACGATACCACCATGAATCTATTTAAGGATTTTAAAACCATGGAAACCAATAAAATAGTTAGAAAAATCACTCTTAAAAACTAAACCACTTGTAAATATTTCTCTTTTAAGTAATCCTTTGAAATCCCTTTGATTTTCTTCTAAAAAAACAAGATTTACAAAAAAAACATCCATAAACATGGATTAAACAATTAAAAAAGTCCATGCAACACACAATTATCATCACACCCAACAAAACATAACATGGGTAAGCATAAAAATCATCATCATGTAACTATATAGATGTAAATGGGAATAATAAATGATATCATATAAAACAAGGAACTAACATAATGCATAAAATCATAAAGACCAACCCAACATGAGTAAAGTTTACTAAGTTCTATACCATAAGTGTCTAATGTGAGTGAGACCCAAAAAAGTTTTATAGCCATTAATTTAAGGTGGAAGCTCTCACGGTATTCCTTGGTCACAATTCCAAGATCTCTCATAGTCTCCTGGCTAAACAAGTGGAAGCTCTCATACTAATCCTTCCAATGATTCTCTTAATCCCTTGGGAAACCATCAAAAATATATCAGTCTTCCTAGAAAAGGCTATCACAGTACCTTGGAAAACCCCCCACTCACACCCTAGGTATTCCAATGTTCTACTAAATTCCTATCAAAATTACATTTCAAGTTCTACTCATCAAAATCCATTTCACAAGTCACTTTAATAAAACAACATGATAATTTTTTAAAACACCTTTCCACAAGGTAAAACAATTTCTAAAATCCTTTTAGAATTCCATTTGAAACCAAAAAATACCTTTGATCCATTTTATCAAATATTTAGAGTTCACTCAATCCACCCCACATTTGTAAATCTCACTTTAAACATATAATTTCCAAACAAAACCATCAAAAAAATCAAACATGGAAAAAAAATTAACCATAAATAATTTAATTGAAAGTTAAAAAAAACTGAAGGTGATTTAAAATTTAAAGGAAATCCATAGATAATTCCCTTAGATAGTGAAACCAACCTTGGAAATAGTTCCAACCTTATCACATTTGATGATAACCACCTAGAATAGGAAGAAGAGGGACATACACACCAACACTACAATAATAAAAACCAAAACCCACATTAAAAACCCTAGGTTTATCCAACACCCCATCTATGGTTTCAACCTTCCATAGAAATGTAATACAAAGCATGAGGAGGGAGAATGGATGAATAAAACTCAAAGAAAAGGACCCCCCCTCAGGCCACCACACCTTGTATCCAAGGACAATCCACAAAAAAATGAGATGGGGAAGTTTCAACACCAATAGAGAGGGTCTGAGCACACAAGGGAGGATAAATAAGGCCAAGGAGTTAAAAATTCAACAAGGGTATTTTGGTAAAAATCCAAAATTTAATGTGCTGAAAGAACCACATGGTTTGGATACACGATTAGGAAAACCATATACCAACCATGCTAGAGCTACTGCATCCAAAAAAATAGGCTACATGGTTTCTCCTGGGATTTTTCACAGTATGAAAAATCATGCTCAAACCATGAAAAATAATAACATCCACCAACCAAGACCCCTCATATGGTTAGCTACATGGTTAGGAAAACCATACACATACCGTATGCCTGGGTGTTCCTTCCCCGAAAATAGGGGTTTCAACCCCCAATATCTAGAAACTCCAATAATGAATCAAAAAAATGAATAAAATACAAAAATAGACATACTAGTGACCTGAAAGGTGTCATAATCACTAAAAGGGTTTATCCCTATATGTAAGAGGTAACATGTAGTGAAATGGGAAAGAATAAAAATACACTAACAAAGTAAAATTAAACTCAAAAGTTTAATCCCCTTTTATTTTTAGATTCTAAAATAATTTATAGATTCTTAATTTTATCTTTTATTACAGTCAAGATTTAAGATATTCTCACCTATTTTATTTTAAATATCCCCTTCAATATTTCAGGCTACCTAAAAATTTACATCTTTATTTTTTCATATAATGGTCAGTTGATAGTTGGTTTGTGGGTCCATTATTCCCTGATTGATTTAATGATCCTAACCTTAGTATCCTGGAGCTGGTGTCTGATTTACTATATTGGAATAAGATACAAGGAATCTCATCTTTAAGGACTGTATAGTTATTAGTCTTGGTAAACTAGATACATACATGATTCCCATATTACTTTTGAATAAAAAAATTATAACATAATTTTTATTTTTGTGAATATCATTATTCCCACTAGCATATTCTTATATATCATTCATAGTACACTTCCTAGATCCATGGGAATGGAAACAAAATATGGGTGATATCAAATGATTAGTATGAGTTACATAAAGTAGAATCTATCATGAGAAAATGAAGATTAATCAATAAGGAATAATTAATATGGAAAGGTAAACAACTAAACACACATTCCATTTGAATAACTTGACTATAATGAATAGATAAAGAATAATCAATATGGAAAGGTAAATATCTAAACAAATATTTCATTTAATCAATAAATTGACCATTATGATTAGATAAGGCATGATAAATATGTAAAATTAAATATATTAACATACATTCCATTTAATTAAAAACTTGACTATCATGATTATATAAGGCATAATCAATATGGTAAGGTAAAAATATGAACACACATTCCATTTAATAAATAAATAGTGAATGAAATGAATCCAAATTTAATACCATTGTGAAAATATCATGGATAATAATAACTTAATTATTAATGAAATAAATGATTAATTATTGGTCATCATTATCTCAAGCATCATGATACCTATACTATCAAGAACTTTCACAAGATAATTTAAAATTGATGGGCAGGTGTACACCAGATTCTCATTTAAATAAGGTTAATCAACTAATTCATCTCATGAGACTACCAATGCATCGAGGGGATATCTATAACCAGGACCCACCCATATCTTCATATCCAAAACATTACTCATATATCTAATGATCAATTTAATTCATGAATAATATTCCTTACTAATAAATATTCATATTGAATAAAGAATATATATTATCAATATTCCCTCAATCAATCAAATAAATTTCAATATAAATTTCAATATGTATAAATGATATATGTTTTAAGCAATGAGAACATCCATGATAAATAATATATATATTTATGGAAAATTTAAATTCTAATGATCATAGAAAAGTGAATATTTTAATGGAAAGTTAATGAATACATAAATGAACCAAGAAAGGGAATGTAAATACTTTCCTTGGTCAAAATGATTGTAAAACATCTAGAAAAATAGTAAGTATGGTATCAATACAACTTATCACTAGTTTATCATAGGTAAAATAATGGGTTGATGTTGTTGATGAAAATAAATACTATAAAATTTTCATTAAAAATATTCTTGAGAAAAATATCATTTTTTTTAATTTGAAAATATTTTTGAAACTAAATATTAAAAAAAATTAAAATACATTTCTTTGAAAATAAACTTTTAAACTTATAAATTAACCATTAAAACATTGAGTGGTCATGACGATAGGATATTCTATACATGTCGTACACTCTAAAATAAATATTCTTTTCACATTTTCAGTAAAAATCCAAACAGGCCTTTTTTGGAAAACAACATGCATACTCCTTTCAATTTTTTTTATAAAAAGTAAAAAATGAGTAAAAAATAATTTAATATATCATTTTAATAATGATAAAAAATAGTTTTGAAAATATTTTTAGAAAACATGGCTTTGGAATAAAAAATATTTTTGATCGAAGAGATAAATAAAGTTGTATTTTCTTAAAAACATTTTATCAATCATTTAATGTACCAAAGAGAGAAAAATGGAAATATTTCTTGAAAATGTAATGAATCAAAAAAGGATAATAAACTTAAATTGTTTTATTGAACAACAATAAAATTATTTCCTTTAATGTAAATTCATTCGTAAACAATCCTAATTAGAATGATATTATAAATAAACTCTTACAAATATTATAACATTGAATGGAGAATTAATCAATGATTTTATTATGTGTGTAAAATGTAAATTCACATAAAACAAGTGGAAATAAATATATTCAAAATTATTTACATAAATAATATTAGAATTTAAAATACAATGAAGAATTAATATAACTCAATGAAAAGAAATTGAGTTATGAAATTCTTTACCCCTTGGTAAATTTTAAGTAAAATAATATTAGATAAAATAATTCAAATTAAAACTTAAAATACCATGAATTATTAAGGAATAATTAGATTATATATAAATGGGTAGTATATACACCATATAAAATAAATTAGGTTCATAACATTACAACATGCCTCAATGAAGGGGAATTGAGATGAAGTCCCTTACCTCACACTTCCTTTTGGCTGAACATGATTTAACCTATTGTATAATGGTTTTAAGAATGTTATTAATTTATCAAAAAGACATATTTATATTTATAATATCATATATTATCCTATCATAACATTTACTTCCTATTTGTTAACAACATTTCATTATATTCATTATTTTAAGTGTTAATTTCCTTGTTTTCTCATGTGTGTTTTGTCATGAAAGTTATAGTTATTGTGAATAGAATATAGATCCATAATATCCAGAAGGATAATAATGTTATTAATATAATATTTAATCATTATATACATTTTTAAAATCATTATTTAAGTATGGACATGGAAAATTAATGACATTTCTTTGTGGAGACAGTAGGCCGTACGTATGCACAAGCGACGATATCATTCCCTTAACAAATGAAATGGTAAGGAAGTGGATATTATATTAATTTACCAGAATAAATATCATGTCATATATATCACATATATTAATTAAATTTATCTATATTACCTTTCATATAAATAATAATTGAAAGATGAATCCCATCACTTCGTGAGGCAGTAGTTCACCGTACACACGAGCGACGTTATCAAATATTTAAAATAAATAGAAATTAAGAAGGTATATGTGATATAATAATTAATTAAGTATAATAATATCATAAATATTATATATATACATTAAATTCATCATTATATACAATATTAAGTCGTGTTGATGAAAAATGAGTTACACCGGTTCGTGAGGCGGTAGTAATCTGTACACACGACAAACAATTACATTTCCTATTTGATGGAGGAGGAGATGGATAAATATTATTACATAAACATAATAACATATAAGTATATTTTATATAATAGTTTTATTTTATTTCAAGTGTTAATACATAATTTAATGTGGAAAAATAAGAAATAAAATGAAAGAGCTTCGTTAAGACAATTACCTTCTCTTATAGAAACCTCCTTTGGATCTCCTCTTAAGGACCCTAGGGTTGGTATTTTTAGAATAAAAGAAGATATATAATATGGATAATTATTTTGGGGAGATATGTTTTCATTTTTTTTTCTATTCAAATGGTTTTATAGGTGTGAATAAGTTAAGGTATGGAGTGTCCTTTTATAAGTGCAGGAGAGGAAATATATGGATTTTTTTGAAAAGAATAAAGTGTACCCATGTTTTTACATGAAAAAAGGATAAAATATGGTCAATTATATAACCTTAGAGGTTATAATTTCTAAATACATCCAAAAAATGGATTTTGGACATGTTTTAGGCCATTTTAACACTCAATTTCATAGTTTAACCCTCAGTAAACCCGTTTTTTCCGTAACCACAGTAATTAATTTGTACTCGTTTTACTATTTATTATGGTAAAAAATTAATTTAAACTTATTAAATAATATAAATTATTTTTATTCCAAAATTTTAATCCAATTTCCCAAATTAAATTAATATAAGTGGCATAATTGAATTTAAAATTAAACCTATAGACATGACAAGAAAAGCAGTTTTCCAAAGTAAGAACCTCCAAAAGTCTAAAATTAATTATAGCCAAATTCAATATAAAATTGAATAAAATGAATTATTTTGAATTAATTATAATAAAATTAAACTAATTTTTCCTTAAAAGATTTTTTTTAATAAAATGGTACTTGTAAATGTTTTCAACGAAAAGAAAGTTAATAACAAAAATTAGTATTTTTCACTATTCATTGAAAAACGAAACTTTTTAAAAAAACACAAAAAAATCACCCTAAGATAATTTTTATATCACGGTTTCAAAAAAAAAGTTCATTTTTTAAAATTAATTTTATAAAATTAATAAAAAATAATTTTAAATTATGTTCTCAAAGCATGACTAAACCGACTTTTAGAAAAAATACAGTTTTTTAGAATTTTTTTTCCTTTCAAATGATTATTATTTTATTTATAATAAATAGATAAAAAATGATTTTTTAGACATTTTTAAACCATATAATTTTCATAATTTAGTTAGTACTATCCATACCCTTACAGTCAGATTTTAAATAATAATATTTTAATAGAGTATTGCGTTTCATTTAAACTTGGTGTTGCATACATTGAAAGATATTAAAGAGATTTAATTTATTTAAAAATAATTATATTATAATGTCTTAGGGTGTTATATTATCTTTTAATCCTAGTGTTGTGTTTCACACATTCTATCAAACATGATTTTCCTCTTTTAAAATCTTAGGGTGTTACATTCTAGCCCCCTTAAATAAATTGCATCCTCACAATTTAATCGTGATCACAAAAATTAAGGGTTTGATATTTTAAAATATATTTTTTTAAACCCAAATTTTTAAAAGGGTTAATAAAAAATCCTCTTAATAAGAGAGAAATTTAAGTACAAATGTCATTTGGAATAATAGAAACTAGGTTTCCAAATAAGAGAATATTAGTGGAAAGTGAATATATGGCCATGAAAGAAAATAATAAATAATCATAAAGAGTGATAGATATAATTGATCACAAGAAAGTGAATTATCAATTGAAAGTTAATAACATCAAAACTATAAATATATGATTATTTAAAATACCATTTGATTAATCATATATAAAGGTAATATGATAACTATTTTGTTTCAAGATCCTTTTTCTGAAGTTTAATAATTCCTTTACCATATTGACTATGAATATAAAAAAAATATACTTAATATATTTCTATTTCATAAACATAATTTCATCCTTTTATTGGGATTCAATCAATTTCCACTTCATCTCTTACTTGAAGAAATAAATATTCAAAAATGAATTATTTATGAATGAAAAACTAAAATTAACTTTCAATGGATCATAAAATCCATAAAAGAGTGACATGTATTTTCTTATGTATCTAAATATTTACCAAAACTGATATGGTTATCACAAGTTATCTAATACAATACATTAATATATAAACCTCAATAGTAACACCACTAGTTCAAAATTAATATTTATCCATCAAATTATTTAAGTAAAAACAATGATATATTAACTAGAACATCACATAGGCTAGTGGTAGGTGCTAAACCCTTATCATCCTTTAGTTTTGGATTTAAGCTACAAAAAATTTTCTATATGAAACAAGTTTTCACTCAGTATGTGAGTTTCCCTTTTTCTAAAACCATATTATTATAATTCTTATAACATTCCCATATTGTGATGACCTATAATTAATATAAAATGAAAGATAAGATAAAACTTAAAGGTTACCAATACCTTTAATCTTAATTTAAATAAATGTAAGGTCATTCTTAACTTTTTTATATACTAAACCAATAGGTTTTATTCCCATAATTTTTTTCCAAAAATATCCTTAATCATGTTATATTACCACCACAAAATTCTCAAAAGGGGGTGTTTAAGACTTTGAACTTATGATCGACCTTAAACTCATAAACCCATGATGGTATCCATAAATATTAATCTAATGAAGAAAAATATAATTTAAAAATTTAACACAATACTTATATGTTTCATGATTCTTATAACCAAAGTACCATTGATAAAAAATACTTATACAATTTAATTATTTAATCCCAATAAATAAATACTTCATACATTTTATTTCAACATAGGTCCTTCATTAGTCTATGGGTTAACCTTTATAAGAGGTAATTGACTCAGATAATGCCTAGGTTTCCCACATTTAATACAATTAACTATAAATAGATCCCTTGGATGAAACTTATTTCCTTCCATATTACCCTTATTTTTTCTATGGTAATTCATTTCCTTATGCTATTCTTTTCCATAAATAATAAAATTTCCTATTGCTTTGAGAAACTTTTCTAGGTTTCTATTTTCATATTTTTTATGTGAAGGAAATAAATCCTTCTTTCCTCTATGGTCTCCACCACTCGAGATCTTAGAAAATTCCATTCTTCTATTATTTGGTAAGTTCAAGAGCTGGTTAAGGTATAGGATATTAATCATATTTCAGGATAACTAATTAGGAATAATCATGATATATTTAACTCCCATCATCATTCCATTTGGTTTCTCATAGTTACTACATTGTCCTTCATGTTCAATGTTAAAATAATGACTTTAGGTTCTAACCATTGAATAAAAAAATCATAGTGTGAGAAACAATAATCATAGTGGAAAAACATATAATAATTTATAGGATGTCTAAATCATGACACATTATTTTCATTCTAATACATCTTAGTTTTAACCTAATCCATTTATTATTATCATATATTCAAATCTTTCATAATGGTTTTTAAAGAAATGGGAATTATCTAAAGCATATCCCCCAGGCATGTCAAACTAGGTGCATAGTAAGTTATATTTTCATGTACTAGGAAATTATATAGTCAAGACCGACATACCTATTTTGGATTTATTACCCCTAGGTACATCTATGCCAGAACCACATCCACAGATAGTATCTAGACAAAGATTTATTACTTGGAAAACTACATAATATCTACCTTTCTAAAACTTTATGATGTTATTATATACTTATCCTCAAAGTCTATCATAGGTTTATGTTCCATAATGATTTTTTTACTTAATCAAGTTCCCAAGGTTTCTATTAAAATTCATACGATACCAACTATAATAACCCTGACCCCAGAAACCTGGAGTTGGTGTCTGCTTTACTATATTTTCATAAGACATAAGGAATCACATCCCAAAATACTGAATAGTTTATTAGTCTTGGTAAACTAGATACATACATGATTCCCATATTATATTTGAATATATAAATAAAATATAAATTTTATTTTCAAGAATATAATTATTTATTCTAGCATATCCTTTCATATCATTCATGGTACACTTCCTGTATTCTTGGGAATGGAAATAAAACAAGTGTGAGCTCAAATACTCAGTAAGAGTTATGTAAAACTATATTTATCATAAGTAAATAAAGAATAATCAATAATGCATAATCAATATATAAATTTAAATAACTTAATATAAATTCCATTTAAACAACCTAATTATCATTAATAGATAAGGCATAATAAATATAGAAAGGTAAATACATGAACAAACATTCCATTTAATCAATAAATTGACTACCATGATTATATAAGGCATAATATATATGGAAAGTTAAATATATTAAAAAAATATTAAATTTAATCAATAACTTGACTATGATTATTAGATAAGTCATAATCAATAAGTCAAGGTAGATATCTGAACGTACATTCCATTTAATCAATAAACTGAGAATGAAATGTATCTATAGATAATAACATTGTGAAAATATCATGGATGATTTTTTTATTTAAATCACTATATGTATAAATGATAATTAGCTTAAGAAATAATAATATTCATGATAAATAATATGGATATTTAGGGGAAATTTAGTGCCCAATGATCAAAGTAAATTGGATATTTCAAGGGAAAGTTAATGACTACAAAAATGAATCAATAAAGTGAATGTAAATACTTTACTTGGTAAAATTGATTGTAAAACAACCAGAGAAATAATAAGTATGGTATAAATAAAAAATAACCCCAATGTATTATAAGAATAATAAATAGTTGATGTAATTTATGAATATCAATACTATAAAAATGTCATTAAAAACATTATTTAGGAAATATCATTTTTTACACTAAAAATATTTTTAAAACTAAAAGTTCACAAAAATATTTTGAAAATAATTTTATTTTAAAATAACCTTTGAAACTTAAAAATTAACCTTTAAAAAATTGAGTGGTCATATTGGTGGAAATTCCATACAATCCATACATTCCTTACATGTTAAAACAATGATTATTTTCACATTTTCGGTAAACGCCAAACGTGCATTGTTTGGAAAATGGAATGAATATTCTTTTAATTTTTTTAAAAAGTAAAACATGGGTAAAAATGTATTTTATAAATAATTTTAGTAATTTTTAAAAAAAAATTTGAAAACATTTTTAGAAAGCATGGTTCTCGAAGAAAAAATATTTTTGATTGAAGAGAGAAATAAAGTTATATTTTCTTAAAAACAATTTATCAATCATTTTAAGTACCAAAAAGATGAAAATTTTAATATTTCTTAAAAATTTCATGAATAACCTGAGGAAAATTAAATTAAATGGGTTAATTAAATAACAATAGAATGATTCCCTTCAATGGAAATTCATGCATAAATAATACAGATTGAAATGAGATTGTGAAATAAACCCTACAAAGATCATAACATTGAAGTGAGAATTAATCAATAAATTAATTATGTGTATCAAATATAAATCCAAATAAAAAAATAAAAATATATTATAATATATTCAAAATTATTTACACATATAATCTTATAATTTTAAAATAAAATGAATAAGTAATATAACTCAATGAAGATAAATTGAGTTATGAAACTCTTTACCACTTGTTAACTTTTAAGTCAAATCCACTTGCATGAAATAATTCAAATTAAGACATAAAATTCCATTAATTATTAATTAATCATGATATTACATATAAAATGGGTATTATATATACTATATAAAATAAATTCGGTGCATAACATTACAATGTTCCTTAATGAATGAAAATTGAGATGAAGTCCCTTAGCTTAAGATTCCTTTTGTTTGAACATGATTTAAACTACTATATAATTGTTTAAATCATGCTATTAATTTATAATAGAACCATATTAATATTTATAATATCATATATGATCATCTTATAACATTTTATCACCTATTTGGTAATAATATTTCATTATATTCATTGTTTTAGGTGTTAATTGCCTTGTTTTCTCATGCGTGTTTTATCATGAAAGTTATGGTTATGGTGCATATGATATAGATAAATCATATGCATAATGATAATAATATTACTAATATAATATTTAATTATTATATACTTTTTTATAATCATTATTGAAGGATAGACATGGAAAATGAATCACATCACTTCATGGAAATAATAGGCCGTATGTACGCATGAGCAATGATATCGTTCCATTAACGTGTGAAAGGGTAAGGGAGTGGATGATATATTAATTTTTTTTTAAAAAAACATCCTATAATATATATCACATATACTCAATAAATGCATCCTTATTACCTTACATGTAAAGCATAAGTGAAAACGAAACACATCACTTCACAAGGCGGTAGTCCGCTGTACACACGAGCGACATTATCGTATATTTAAAAGGCATTGAAAGTAAGAATTTATATATGATATTATAATTTAAAGGTATTAAAATGTACTAAATATTATATTCATACATTAAATCCATCATTATATATAATCGTGAGATGTGTTGATGGAAAACGAGTTACATCGATTCATGAGGTGGTAGTCCACTGTATACACAATAAACAATTTTGTTTCTCATTTGATGCAATATGAGATAGATAAATATTATTACATCAACATAATAACATCAAGGTGTATTAGATATATTGGTGTTATTATATTTTAAGTGTCAATACATAATTAATTGTAAAAAAATAAGAAAGAAAATGAAAGTGCTTCATTAAATGAAACTTATTCCAATGACTTAATTTGGATTAATTATAATATAATTGAAATATTTTTTATTTGAAAATAATTTTCTAAAAAAATGGTACTTGTAAATTATTTAAACTAAAATTAAATTTTTATAAAAAATTAGTATTTTTCACTATTCATTAAAAAATGAAAATTTTCAGGAAAATCACTTAAAATCACCCTAAGATATTTTTGACACGATAATTTTAAAAACTATGTTTTTTTCTAATAAATTTCATAAAATCAGTAAAAATTAATTTTAAATTATTTTTGAAATGCATGATTAAACCTCCTTTTAGAAAAATAATGTTTTTCAAAAAACATTTCTTTTTCTTTTAAACGAATCTTGTTTTAATTCTAATCAATAGATAACCAATGAATTTGTTTATACATGTGTAAGCCATATAATTTTCATAATTTAGTTAGTACTATTAATACCTGCCAACTTAACGGTTAGGTTATATTGGTCACATTTTAAATAATAATATTTTAACAGAGTATTGTGTTTTTTTTAAACCTGGTTTTGTGTGCATCATAATCTATCAAAGAGATAGAATATATTTAAAAAATAATTATATCGTAAAGTCTCATGATGTTATATTATCTTCTAATCTTAGTATTGCGTGTCATACACACTATTGAACATGATGTTTCTCTTTTAAAATATCTAGGTGTTACATTTAAATATATTATCTAACTTCCCTATGAATGTTCAGGAACCATATAGCATAAAGACGGTCTCAATAACCATAATTACTTATTAGGATTTTAAAAAATATTTATCTCTTTGTGACATGAAATTCTATAGTTTTTTCAAAGGAAAGGACCATTACATGTCATATCTTCTACCGAAGTGACCATTACACAATATTTGAATAAAACTTATGTACTAGTATTAATATCTACAGTATAAAAGGAATTAACTTTTATTCATTACGTGGGATGGAGTAACTCATGTGCTTTATCTTCATCTCTTCTATGAAAAAGGCATAACCTTTACATATACTTGGTGAGTGTATGGAAACCTTTACACAAGGATTATTTCATCCTTATAGCACATGAACCATCATTTATGAATGGTCATGAAATATTATGTATGATTTATCCCATATATAAGGGTTTACCCCTTAGAAAATTCAGTTTAAATCCTCTTCTATGATAAACACAAACTCTTATGTATCAGCTATTTCAAATGCAAGGTTTTCTCCTTATGGAAAAAATTTTCATATATCCCCTGTGAACTCTCATGAGAACTTTTTATAATTATTCAATATTATTATGGAAGATATTACATATCATGAATAATTATCTTATGTATGGGATGAACCATATATAACTTAACTAAATATGTTTTCAATTCTTCCTTAATATTTTGGAAGTTAATTCTAATACTTTTGGACTTTTCCAAATCTCCCTCTTCAGTTGCTTATGAAGAATTATTATATATTAGGTAATTTTCAAAATTCAACCAACTTATGGAAGTTCATCCCCTTTCTTCTGGACTATTATAATTCAAAAAAAAAATCTACTTAATGATGTTATATTCTGAGGTACAAAGTCATTAAATCCAGAATTTCTTTCAGAACTCTTTATGTTTTCTTATGGAATTACCTACTTACAAAATAAACCACTTTATCTAGATTTTTATTCACCTTAAAAATAAAAAAACAAACGATTATGAATTTTTAATAATCATTTTATTCCAAAAATTAATAAAATCAAGAAAATTCACAATGTGACCATTTTAACCAATATTCACAAAATCAAATGAAAATTTTCTTTATTTCTAAGACATCATAAAAATCAACAAATTAATAAATGACAGGGAATAAAATGAATTGAACCTAAACAAAAAATAATACATTTATTGACTTTATCAATTCCCCCACACTTAATCCTTGAACTCCTATACAAGTGAACATCAAAAATAATTCCCAAGAAAAATTCAAAACTTTATCCAATATGAGTTCCCTTTCCGACATCCATGTCACTCAAACTCATCACGCGTCCTAAATTTTCTTTATTATATTTTCTAAATGAAATAAATTCAATTAATTTATAACCTTTCCATCCTCCCATACTCATTTATACCTACCTTTCTAGATGTATTTATCTCATTACATGAAGTATGAATTTCAAGAAAATATTTTCTCATTTTAAACTCATGTATGGGTCACCATAGGCTTGTTGTATTTCTAAATATCTACCCAATGAATCAAGTACTTGTGTTTATAAAGATGAATTTTTATAGTTGTTATATGTATAAGGGTTGGTAGGTTTTGATGACAAAATATATGAGATAGAACAAGGAGTTTTTTATTTAATTAAAGAAAAATCCATGATTAATAATTTATACTCAAGAATGGTATTGTCACTCAATCTCTATTATAATGATTCATCTCGTAACTCCTTATGGATTATCATGGAATGTTTAAATAATAATTACTTTAAAAGTAGTAAATATTTATTCTCTATTCACCATTTAATATCTTTATTTCTCTTTATTTTTTATTTTTATCAATTCTACAGAGATTTTGATTTTGAAGACAGATAGTAATTTTTGAACTTAAAACAGTTATGAAAACTTCCTTACCCAATTTTGGAGGATAATTTAGAGGCCCCAATACCCACACTCTCAGACCCGGTGATGAAAATACAAACTTTAAAAACTGAATTTGATATAGATCCATAAATACAAGATCTTTTTCATATAATGTAATAATTACATTACAAATACCATTTTAGATTTATAATTTTTGGGAATTAAGAAAAATATTTAATTAGTGTTACCCATGTTCTTTGTATCAAAAGGATATTTTCCCATTATATATAGAACTACTTAATCCATAATGAGTCTTAAAAATCTCTTATAAATTCTTCACATAGAATGAAATTCTAGATAGTTCATACATAATACTTCCTTCCATAACTTGGGTAAATGGATACATAAGATAGAGGTGAGATCAGATGCTCAATAGGGGTAAACATAAGTGATAAAAATTGAATATTATAAGTAAACATAATATGAGTATATGAGTATGTTGACACTCCATTCCATCACAGAGTCTAAAAAATTACAAAGGGAAACACCTTAGAAAAAAGAGGAGAAAACACATGAAGAAAATTAAGATTTGCACAGGCTTGAGCATTGGATCTCCCTAGTCAGACCAAAGAGCCGTTGGCGTGCAAGGTACTTTTACGCTGCCTACTTGTGTTCCCACACTCCTTCTCCCATGGTCCTATTTTTGTCTATAAATAGACCTTTGAGGCATTTATTTGTACAGATGAATTTTCATGAAGCCTAATTGCTGCTCTGGTCTCCCTAGTGCTCCACCCAAGTCTTCTCAAACTTTCAAGGTAGTCCTTAAACACCTAAAGTGGAGTAATTTAAGGAGGATCATAGGAATTAAGTTCTTTTAGTGTTTGAAATTTGTAACACTTGCACGCCTAAAGCACCCAACCTCCTTAAATCAGAAACACTTGAGCTCCACCTATTCCTCTCATAGGAACTTGAGTGCCCCACATATGGGAATACCAGTGAATAATCTTGAAGGCTTGATTTAGGTCTTGCCTAAGTATTAACATCTAGGTTGTTCATCACTCAAGTGAACATCAGGTCTCCCAAGCCTACTTGCACGCCCATACTTGCGTGCCAGTACCTACTTGGGTGCCCCTTTTTGATTCACCTACTCTCTTCAGTCTACAAGCCGTTAAGACCTCTTTAAATCCATTCATGGAAAGGCTTCTTCTTCATTGGATCCCTTTTCTGAAAGGGATTATTTTGGGATCTCCACCAAAACCTCATAACTTATCAAACCTTTGGGAAAGGCACATTAACGTGTCTCCTATTTGGGTTTTTATATTCATAGTCAGAGGTTTCCCACATTCCTTTCACAATGGGTTTAGGATTCATGGAGTGTTTGTGGGTTTATATTTCTGCAGTCACATGGACCTTTATCTTAGGAATAGTGTTGGGAAGTTCCCGTTTTGGAGGATTAGGTTTTGGGATTTTTACTCCCCTTTTAGTCTCTAAGACTTGGAATCTCAGGTCTCTGGTAGGGAAGGTATAGTTCACACTTTCTTTTCTATTAAAGCAAAGGAGAAGTATCCCTCCCCTACCAGGACCAATTTTAGGGAATCCATTCTAGAGTAAGACCCTAACCTTTCAATTAGGAGGTTTTAGTCTTACTCCTATCTACTTCATTCACCTTCACTCCTTCCTTACATTGGACCCTTGTACAATATAAAGAGAATGGAGGGAAATCTCGTTTCCTCTCCCTCTTCCCCAGTCGCCTCGACCTCATCCACCCTCACCACTATAGGTGCGCCCCCTTCCATTAGCAGAGGAGGAAAAATGTGGGTGAATTTGTTGAATCTTTGATATCCACTTGTTTCTCACACCGAGCATGACTCACAAAGGATTATGGATTTTTCGTGATCACAACATTTGCACAAACTCTTGAACTATTAGAACTCTGATTCCCACCATAATTGAGATACGTAGGAAGCCTTATCAGGGACCAAGATCATTGGATATCCTCTTCAGGAATCCAAACTTAATTCTATTAATCTGGGCATCCTTCTTAAGAATAATCCCCAAATTAAACCCCCAAATCACCAAGGCATCCTTTTCAGGAAGTAATATCAAAATCATTTCTCTCAAAAGACTACACTCACCTATGAGATTCATCGAACTATGTGGGCTTTGATTACCATCCAAATTGGATACATAGGAAGCATCCTTGAGGTTCAAATCCAACACTTTAAACCAACCCTACTCTCATTGGACTATATTACCAATAGGGTCTAATCTTATTTGGAAACCCATATTCTTTCTAAGTTCCTTGGGAAACTTAGGCATAAGTCCCACACCAAAACTTGACTAAGAACCTTTCAATTAGATGTACTTACCACGTAAAATTAAACTCTACGGTTAGGTCCTTATCACATGACCTTAAAAGGTATGATGTATCACATTAAGTGAAACTAAACTACAAGGGTTTTGATTCCTTTCACTAGGATATGTAGGTATCCCATTTTATGGGTACGATCCCAATATCAAAACAAAAATTCGTCTTCCTGGATGAAAATAAATTCCAGAGTGCCCCACTGAGTGGCTTAAAAACCAGTATCATCATAATGATGATTAAAAGAATCTCTAAATAGTATATGAGAGGATACCATTGATGGAAAACCTTGAATACATACAGATATATCCATTAATGAATAACCTTGAATACATACAGATGATTATAAATTCTACACATGTTAATAAGTGATTTCAAATTCCAAGGGAAACTTATGTTGTACTTGGTGAATTAATAAGGATTTATAAAAATATCTTAAATTTATAAAGAGAGTCCCGAAGTAGACAATAATTCCCCCCAAAAGGGTGTGATGAGTCCGACCTCCCATCCTCTCAACCAATTCATGTTATTAAGCATCGTAAAGATAAAACTTAACAAATTCCTACCTTTGAAAAGTATGTCCATTTTGGATAAATAAATGTGTTGGGTTTCTGGGGCACGCAACGGAAGCCGGTGGACCGGGGATTTTAAAATTTTCATTGGCCGAATGACGGTACTTGTTGTCACCGACGATCTATGCCCCGGAGAGGTCCAAGGATCTCACGTAGATTATTAAGAGCACAAAAATAAAAATAAAACATACCCTTTGATATCTGAAGCCGTTGTCGACCGCTACTTGTCGACGACGATCGTTGCATGAAGGATACAGATCAAGATCCCTCTAGATCATCCACACGCGCCTAAAAAATCTATGGGAACGCCGATCATCGAACTCCAGGTGCTAGCACGACGATTCAACGATATCTTCGACATCCCGACGATCACCGCATCGTCGAGCTTGAGATGCATGAGGAGAAACTTGATCCGAACTCTTGGATCAAGTATTTCTCTCTCTAAGAAGCAGGAGGAGAGAGAGGCTCTCAACTCTCATTCCATACAAATGAGTGAATATTGAATTGCACATACAAGAGAGAGAGCCTCCTCTCTTATTTATAGAGACGTTGATAAATATCCAGTAGGGTTCCCCGACCCCCGTTAATATCAACATTCTCTAAATAAATAACTATGATGACTTATAACTGCATCAATATTATTTATTTATTTTATCACATAGTTGTAATATATAAAATATATTACGTGATAAAACCGGTCCTTTTAACTCGACTCGCTTGTACCGCTTAATATTAAGAGAACTTTGAATATTAAAATAATATTCGTTCGATTAAAATTTTCTTTTATTTATTGAACTCATAAATACATTAAATAAATTCAATCCTAAATACTCGTAACTTGAATATTAATGAATTTATTTAATTCATTTGGTGATCAAAAACTTGGACAACGCTCAGACCCCGTGGCGGGGACCACTACGTCCATATACCTATTCAACTGAATAGGTGAAGATTCTTGAATACACTGTTGTGTGTGACCCTATAGGCCCTTATCTCGATAGTAGTGAATAAAATCCACAGACCAAGAGCGGAGTCTAGCAACTCATCATGGCCCCTAAAGAGATAAGGATAGTCATAGCAACAACTACCATCCTACGAACACTGACTGTGTATTTTAATCTCTTTGTCATTAAATATCTCATAAAGCAGGACACACTCTTGTGTCATTGTCCTTATCTTGATTTATTATTTGTTGATCTACCTGGATGGATTTTTCTTTCTACTGCTTTGGCCAAAGACTTATGAAGGAGGCACCATCCTGATCAACCAGGCCTGAGATATACAACTTCCTAAACTTGGAAGAGAAAAATCCTTTCTTGACCATTAAACCAACGTCATACCACCAACGACGTACCCAATACAAAATACCTCTCCACAACATTACTGACATGATTTTCTCCTTGCATAAAAGTACATAATTAAATGATATACATTGGTAATGGTGTAAAATCAGGAGACCAATACACATGTCCGTAGATAGGAACAAAAAATGATACCCAAAACATGTGGAGTTCCTATTGACGGGTTTGTCCTCATGATCTCACTACTAGAGATCACCAAGTGCAAACTTCATGAGAATAAGTCTCAATGCTTATGAGCCCCCAGCACCTGATAGTCAGAAATCTACTGTGTCCAATCAGTAAGACGTATCTAGACTATAGAACATATATTTAATATCAATGTCATTGTATCTCGAGGTTCTCATTATAGCCTAGGATCTGCTATAACCTCTCGATATGACAACTAACCTTTGGACATTACCATTATTATAGTGGACACAGAAATGTCTGCACTATAATGGTAAGAAATCATCATGTATATCTAACTGTATACATGATATAGTAATCAAAAGTACTACATAGTTGGTTCTAGGGCACCCACTATTTCAAAACTCCCACTTGAACTAGAGACAACTTGCTAACTAAACTTGTTAGCTACTCACATGATAAATACCATGCTTCTGCTGAGTAATGGATTTAACTGCTAGGCCTGCCACGTTTTCGCCGCGTGGCATATCTGCTATATACGACCTCATATCTTGAGTAAAACTTCTCAAGATAGGGTATCCCTGAGTATATTACTTTTTTCCATTGTCATACCTTGACTACTTGGATATTAAGAATATCATAATTCTCATTATGATAATACTTTTCTCACGAGGTGCGAATAAAAGAACTAGGACAAATCATTGCGATTTATAACAGCTTCTTAGCTACCTTAGAAGCTGCAATGTACTCGGTATTTGTAGTTATGGATACCACAAGATTTTATATGCTTGACTCATTCATCTCCTTTGCCTAACTGCGACGCTAGATCAAATTGATCTAAGGATTACTAGTTTTTGTCCAACTCAAACTAGTATACCTTCCTCTCCATATTCTAGGTACATATCATTTGTACTTTCTGAATTACAAGATGATAGTTCTGACTGCATCACTTGCAGTGATCCTAGAAATAATTGATATCTGCCTATAATAAATTATATCCTAGTAGTATCAATTATTGTACATATTATGACATATGTGATTGATCCATCGCTAAAGCATATGGTATCAATTCACAAATTTAATCTCTACACATGCTCCGAACGTTTTAACCTGGAGAGATTAATCCATGTGACATAGGCAAAAATTCTGAACTTGAATTGTTCTAACTTTCATTTATTCAATACAATGTCACTATATGTAGAAGATTGACTAGGACCACGCAACCTTTGGATCTACCTCAGTGGATCCTGTTCCCTAGAACTTAGGTTGCTACTTGAAGTCAATCATTGGAGAATTTCTTTTAACCTGATCCTATCTAACTGTAAGATCAAAATCTGTTTTCCATATGTTGCCGAACATATATCATTTAGAAAAACATTGGCACTCCCACTAACCTTTGGTAGACACAAGGTAAAGATTCATTTATAATGAATGCTCTAAGATCTTCTTGCTTACTTTAATCCAGAATTGGATTTCAGTAACTTGAATACCTTATTGACATCATTTGATGTTATCATCTCTTTCTGGTTGTGTCGTATAGACACCTTCCACGAAAGATGATATTGACATCGGATGAACAATAAAAGGATCTTAGAAGTTTGGCTATGACAAGTAAAATTCTAATAGATTTAGGCGTACCAACTTGTTATAACCAATAGAGCCTTATTGGTACCATACTTGTACCATACTTGTACCATCCATATACCATTTAATTTGAATACCCACTACAGTATTCAATTTATAAGAACCTTTTCAATTTGATACATGGAATCCATTATTGAATTTTAGTTGATCTTGTCAATCTTAGATCGTTTCCTTATACTGCTTACTTGTAGGATTTATTATTCTCAATGGATAATATATCACTGAACGCAGTGAATATTAAACCATCACCATGGTTTCATACTTCCTACGTAGTATGAGTCTCTGGAACATTCCTATTCCACATGTACTTGTGGAACTTGTTCCCTATGCCAAACATTTGTGCATCTCGAGCATTGACTAAGTCTAAGTCAATTCAGCTCCCACTATCTCTAATAGAGATCTGCACCCTTGTATAGAAATGTAGTCTAATACTTGACTAAATCTTTTCTATCTTAGAGATTTAGGTAATATCTTAAGAAACTGTTAGGATAATTACCTTAGATGCACAACATGTTTAACTTGATCCATGTTTGTTTAAATCCTAACAAACGCTTTGCATCTAAACACGTCCTATGACATAATGGTTTTCCATCATAATATGACTCGTATGATATCCATTTTTAATTTTAGTTGGCATATTGGTTATGGGATTAAGCCGTTATTTTCAAATCACATTATGAAATATAATGGAAGTTTCTACAGGTTATAACATTAATACAACTTACATCATAACTTTGATGTATAAAATGCGAGTTTAGGAATTATTCCACGCTACATGTTTGTTGAACAATGTTAATATGTAAGACTCATCATCGATCCTCCTTATGAACATCAATACGGTGATGCAGATAAGGTAACATGCGTTTAGGAATTACTCCACGCTACATTATCATGATCGATGATTGCTTGGTCAAGATATTCTTCGGCCTGCCGATCTGAAGCAACTCCTATCTTGTGACCAATCTTATACTTCACTATTCCTTAATGACTTAAAGGAAACTTATGAAGTATCATTACCTATTGCTTTATTTGGAATAGTTCACACTGTATTGTTGAACTAACCTCAGAAATCTTTGTGGAATACATTTATTTTTAAAGGTTTATTTGACTAAACTAAAGATGTCGATTATACCATAGGTGTTTAGATGTGCCGATCCTAAATACCATACTGGGTATATATTTGACATCTTCTTTTAGTTTTACTTGACAAAGAATCACATTGCCACAACTGGGTTGGTCTTACATTTTATATTCATCATGTATTTCCATTGATTCAAATAGTAGTGAACTATTTTTTGAGTATGTTACCATAAACAACATTCATTACATAACATGGAATAATGTCTCATCATGTCCAAAAGGGCACATGAGATAAATGTTTTTGGTTATACTCCACAACTTGTTCAATTTGAATCGATTACTTTGAAATTTTGAAGTTATGTGTTTCTCACTATAGACTTAGGAATCACCCTTTCTCAGATGCTAGGAGAAGACACTTTACTTCTAGTAATATTTCTCTACTTACTTGGTTATTGTATTTCAATACATATATGTGAAAAGCATATTGTATTTTAATACCCAAGAAGTATGAGAGAAGACAATACTTTTATTTGATGAATATTAACTGAACGAGGAGCGGGTACTTGCTTCTTGTATTTCAGTTTTTAAACTTCCATGAATTCATTTTATTATGTGATGCAAATAATATCCTATTAAATAACCAACCATTTTTCTTTGAAGGACAAGACGAAGGTGCCGTTGGCGTTACTTTCCATAAGCCTTTTCGCCTTGTTATTCAATGTATTCTCTATAAGAATAAAAGATGGCGTTATCTCCAATATTCTTATTACTTGGAAAATGTTACCTTAACGGTAATGAAGGGATTACTCTATACGGTTTATTTGTATCTTTAAAAGAAACTAGAGTAATTAAGTGTAAAAGGTATAAGAAATGAGATGGCATGAAATATTGTGTACTATCTTTCACTTTACACAAACTGAGTGTGACCATCACATCCAAATCTTGCTTCACTTTCTCCTCGAAAGGATATTGGAGATGAGACTACATGTGATCATCGAGTCTTGATGTAGTGACCACAAATAACATCGAAATTCGATGATAGCATTATGACAGAACCATCATATGCTTTATTCATGAGTCTCCTATAAGTAGTTTTACACCATCTCTTCTTAAGGTGGCTTAACAGGTGGGGACACAAGCACCTTGAATTTCCATTATAGTAGTAATGTGAGCAAGTGCCTATACTACACTTGGAATTTCATGCTTGTTTGGACATTAACTTTTTCCAATGTTCATCGCGGTTTTATTATGGTATTGCTTGCCATTATCTACAAATATACTTTAGCAGATTGTACTTTTATGTGATTACCTAATGTGGCATTACTGATTATTTAATCATTAAATGTCTCCCACTAATTTTTCGAATTCTAGGAACCCCCTGTACTAGAATCAGAATACTCTTGAGTATTATAGTGGTAAGGATCTCTGAACCTCCCTCATAGTCTACAAGCTAGGGCTACGCCACTACTTGGAGGGTCCAAGGTAGGCTTTTGGCTGACCAACCACCTTATCTTACGGCTCCTTGCTCTGTTGAGTGAAGTCCCAGCTTCAGAAATCATTTAATGATTTATTCAACGCTTGCCTCTAAAATTACAACAAACTAGATAAGGCTATATCTTTGCTGCAATTTTAGTTAAGTCGACCCACCACACAAATAAGAACTCCCCGATAGTAAAAGGCACCCTCAGCTGAGGCATGAACCGACACCTTGAACACCCGATTTTGTTCAAACTTGAATGATGGAAGGTTATTTGTGACTTAATATTTTCTTTGAGGGTTTTATGTTTTTATTTCGACGAATGTAATCCATTTCTATTAATCTTGTTTATCTATGTTGTCGCGCTCACAACTGAACTTTAATAGAAAAACATACGTCGCTTCTTTATTCATTTTATTATCTATTATTTTATGTATTTTTCTCACTGTTCTAAAAATCATAAAATAATAAATAAATGCATAAATGTAAAACTACTACCCGACTGGTCTTGAGCATCTAAACGACCTAAGGTGCATAATACCTAAGTCGAAACCTGACTCAAAATGCAGCTTTCCCCTTGTCTTTTATGTCCGCTAGTCTTCTGCAGTATCGTCATGTCTTGGTGGGGTCGACGTCACATCTTGGAGTACCGCCTTGGCTTGGTGGAATCCACGCGTCGTCTTGCACCATCGTACACCGCCTCATCTTGGCGGGGTCTACATCACTCGTCGTCTTTGTCCGAAGTACAAAGATACTCGCGCACAGGTGAGGGGGACTCGGGAATAAATGTACATCAGGTAAATTGGACGCGAAGACCCTTATATATTTTAACTGAAAAAAAGACGATGCGCAGACCGTCATTTATTAATTACACACATCACACGCAGTTTAAATAATTAATTAAATAATAATAATTAAATTCAGACATACAAAGGTTGATGCTCAAGACCAGACGATGGGTAATTTAAAGCGCGATAAAATTAAAATTCAATAATTAAGTATGAGGGTTTATTTAATTAAATTAAATGAATTAAATAATTAAAATAACTTAATTAATTATCGGTCCATCAATTAATTTAATTTTAATGCCAAAATTAAATTAATTAATTAATTTAATTTAATATCCAAATTAAATTAATTCTTACCGGGTATTAAAAATTATTTCACTACAATTAATATATTAATTAATTTAATTAATTTAATTAATTAATTATATTAATTGATTTATCTTAACCCGAGGGGTTACCTGCATGCTAGAAGGACCGGGCGGCGACCGGGTAAGCTTGGCCAGGGTGCTCCCGGGGAGGAGCCGCTGCGTGGTCTACTGCTATTGGAGTCGGTGCCTCACCCAGTAGAGCGCAGGGCTTGCGCGCTTGGAGGTGGGGTGTCACACTTGGGCGGCGAGCCTGGGCAGAAAAAGAAGCAGCGTGGCACCGCATGCGCCGCGCAAGAGACGTCTGAAGCAGGTGGGTGGAGGCCCTGGTGCGGCTGCTTCGCAAGGAAAGCCAGGCAGAGGGAGGGTGCGGCGCGCGGGGAAGGACAAATAGGAGGGGTGCCATCGCACCTATGCAGAGTCCCTGCAGAGCGCCGCGCAGGAGAGTGCCTGGGCGAGATTGCAGCAGGGAGGTGGGGTGCTGCTACTGCGCTCGGCCGCGAGGGAGAAGGGACAGCTGGTCCAGTGTGCATGCAGGTTGAGCGGGGTAGGTGCAGGCCAGCGGTTCCGGTGCAGCAGGTCCGTGCGGAGGGAGGGCCGGCGCGCATGCAGCGCTAGAGGGAGGATGAAGGCCGGTAGCTGGAGCTGCCCAAGTAGAGCACTAGGGAGGAGGCAGGCCAGGGTGGCCGACCCTGCTCATAGCGACGACAGGAGGAGCCCGGCCAGATTTGGCTGATGGCTCGGGGTGCTGGCGCTGCTGCAGAGAGCGTGAGGAGAGGGGCGGCTGGCTGCTGGCGTGTGGAGGAGGAGCAGGCGACGCGATTCCTGCTGTGCATCGCACAAGGGGAGGGACTCCCGGCGGCATAACAGTGAGCCGCACAGGAGGAAGGAGGGGGTCTGCTCGGACCCCCTTGCTGGTACCCTTTTTTTTGTGTTGGTTTTCTGTTTCCACGCGGAGCAGACCCCCCCATTTCTTTTTTTTTTGTTTTTTTGCTTTTCTATAACACCCCAAGCTTCTATAGTATGCTTCTCTTTGAATAATGCAATAGCGTGTGTTGTACGTAACATTGAGTCTAACACACCACAACCAATCAAACTAGACGTTATGAATAGTAATACCTACTTTTTGAAATTTTATAAATTTTATCTCTCAAAATGGACTTCATTTTTGTATTCTGAGTATCGAATTTAGCCTACGGTGAAATTTTGGAACTTTTCGGATAACATTTATATTTTGATGAATAGTGAAAATTACTAAATTTTAATAAAAAACAACTTTTTTAATCAAAATAATTTATATTGATAAATTATGAATTTGAGTGGTTTTAAAGGATATTTAGAATATATTTTTACCATTTAATACAATATTGGTCATTGTACATAATTTCACAATTAAACCGGACATAAACAAGTGTGAATCTTTTGATAGTTATTATCTCTTAAAAACACGCTATTTGTTTTGACGACGAGAATTAATTTTTAAATTAATTAATGAAACTGATATGTTTTGAATTTGGTAAAATAGACATCATTTTTGAATTCATAATATCAAATATATCTTAGGCCTAATTTTTGGTATTTTTCTGGAAACTTTCATATTTTGATGAATAGTGAAACAACTAAGTTGTTGTTAAAAAACTGAATTTTTCATAAAAATTAATTTTACCAGTTCTGTGAGTGGAATTTCGAAAATCCTACAGATATGGTTATTATCAAGGAGTAAAATGTGGTTCAATAAGATGAAAATAATTTTTGGTGAATAGTAACTTTTTAATTTAATTTACCACGGTTAAAAGTAAATAGGGTAATTAAGGGTAAAAATGATATTAATATTACCCTAACACATGTCCTAATTCTATTGGACAAGTGTATATCGACCAAAAACAACCTTAGGAGTAAAATATTATCATTTAGGTCCACTTTTATTAGATTAGGACATTTATTATTATTTAATTCAAAGAAGAGTTAAAAGAGTTAAAATCAATGTTTATTTACTAAAACATTTTTAATATAGGGTTATACATAAGATAAATTCGATTGTAAATATTCATTAGAAATATAAAAGTATTTCCTACATAATGATAGTTTATTTATAATTTTTAGACATTAAATAATTTAATCTATTTATGACACAACAATGATACAGTAATTACCATAATAGTGAAAAATTAAAATAATTGATATTATAAATACCCAAATAAATATAATTAGAGACTTTTTATGAATTACACTAATTTTCTAGGTTAATATGACATGTTAGGAATGATGTAATTAACTTTTTTTGAAGTAATCATTCTGTTATAATTTTCAAAAAAATCAATTTTCCAAATAGTGTCAAAATTGACATAAAAGAGTTTTTAAAACAAATATTATATTATTAATTGATATTCAATTTCTAAAAATCTAAGGTTCAGCCAAGAGACTTATATCATGATAGGTGTATCATTAATGGAACACTTGGGGGTCTATTGGAGGTATATAGTAAGTTTATTAACTATATAATATAAAAATACAAAGTGACATGGTAAATGTCAAACTAATTAACTAAGAGTTAAAACTAAAATATAAGGTTAATATAATGACACAAACCTATCTAAATTCTATTGGTTGAGTGTTTTTCGACCCGTCCCCACCTTAACCTTTAAAAAATCCACTTTTGAGCCATTATAAACCGAATATGAATTTATTATAAAATAATATTTCTAGCTTTTCCAAAGGTGCCCCTCACCCCTCTTATAAAAGGGCACTCCCCCTTCTCATTAATTGACACCTTCAAAGCCATTTGGCTCAGCCAAACTCTCCCCATATACTCTCTCAACTTCCATCACTTCATCCTAGAGGCATTACTTTAGTCATAAATCCAACCTAAGGAGCCCTTTTGATCAAATCAATAGGAAGAACCCGAAGAAGAGGTAATGATTTCACCACCCTTTTTCAAGTTCCTTTCTTCTTCCACTTCTTCTTTCTTTGTTATTACCATTATAAAATAATAACTCCAGTATATTATATATACTTTGATGTTATTATAAACATGGTACGACAATATTTCAGTATTCTATCCATCCTTTGAATAACATGTCACCATACGTGCGTACGTACGGCTTACCGTCTCCAGGTCGTGGTGTAATTGTTATTCAATAAATTATTATTTGGATGGGTATAATAATGATGCTTAATTCATGTAAATAATAAATATAACATGATAATAATTCTGTATATATGATATACCATCCAATTATATATTATTTTAATATCAAAAAAATGATATTGTCGCTCATACGTACGTACGGACTACCGTCTCCACGAACGTGATGAGATTCATTTTCCATCGTATCCATTCAAGTCTAATTCTCATTTTATGATTAATAATAGTATCTAAGGACTTGATATCATTATAGATATGATTAAGATACAACCTATCCATGAAAAACACAGCTTACGTAACAAAACATATAAAAGAAAAGGAGTAAGTTAACACCCGAAACAACGATAATACTAAGATATTATTAACAAATCAATGTTAAAAGATCATATATGATATCATATTAATGTATATGATTATTGAATAATTTAATAAAAATTATTTCACCATTATACAGGAGTTTAACCTACCCCAACCAAGGAAAAGTACAAGGTAAGGGTTTATTTCGCAATCACTTCATTATCCGAGGTTGTTTATACATAATAATCTACTGGGATTTCTTTATCATCCACATCCATGTTTCTTAAAAATGTATTTCAAATTTTTTTTACTATTTACTAGAATATGGGTTAAATTCATTTATACCCTTGTTTACTTTTATAAGTGGTTTATAAAGGAATATTTCTGTCATTTTGCAAACAAGGTCCTTTTAACCTTTTCAACAAAATTAAGGTAAGAATGTTTTTTTAACTTATACGGCGAGTGCAGCTATTTTCCACTGTTATAAAATCGTCGAAGCTTACCTTACAAGCTTATAAGAATATTTTCAAAGAAAATGTTTTATTTTATAAATATATGACTCTTAAATTATTTCAAAATAGAAAGAGATATTTCTCTAAAAAGAGTTTTGATTTCATCTTTGTCAACATCCTTTGATGGATTTTACGCATATTTGAAGTTGATTTATTATGATACAAAACTTCTATATTGTATTGAAGGTTTTGTGATATGTTTGACTGTGTATGTGTTATTTTATACCTTTCATGGTTTATGGATGAAGTATTTATATTTCGTATGCTAGTTTTAATACAAATGTTTATGTTATGTTTAAACCTTTTTCATATGGGAATGCATTGGACTTAATATGTGATGGGTGGAGCCCGCTATAGCTCCTCGATGCATCGGCAGGTCTCATGAGACAAACTAGTGTCTTGGTACAAGGACTTGACAAAATCTTATTTGTAGTCTTGGCACGAGGCCTTGACTATGTGGTTATGATAGTCTGGAATTATGCATTCCATCATTATGAAAGTGATTATTGATATTTCATGTGATTATTGAATTAGTAGAATATCCATGTGAATAAGTAAATGACATTATTTCATTTTATTTTTTCCATACTATGTTGAAGTTCAAGTTTAAAAGGCTTTTGTTTTAGTTATACATTGCCTTGAATGTTTATTCTTATTTATGAAAGTTTCCGCTATATTGTTATCCTTACTGGGCATTTGAGCTCACCCATTTTCTATGTTTTATTTTTCCCAGGATGTGAAGAAGTAATTTATGAATGACCTGCAGGGATTGTATGAGGGGATAAGAGTGTGGACTATGGAGACTATATTGTTGTATTTTTCATTTTATGATGTAATGTAATCTTTATTAATGTATCTAGTTATTCCAAGGCTACTAAACTAATCGGTATTTCGAGACTTGATCTTTCTTGTGATCATGCCAATGTTATGTAATAATGCACCGACTCTGGGTAACTGGGGTCGGGGCGTTACAGTTGGTATCAGAGGAAGTTTAGTACAAACCTTGGAAGCTAGATTTAGATAAACTCTGATTAGATCACATAGATCTAAGATGGACTTTGAGGATTAGTATAGAAGAAATTCCTATAATTTTGGTATTGTAGAAATTTTGGGAGTTTTCCAAGAAATACATCCCTGTTTGGATACGACCAGGTAGAGGCAGCTCTGGCATAGATGTACCTTGGGGTAAAACCCAAAAACACCGCTTTGAGCTAGACTTGAATGGGAACTGGTGCACGACAACGGTCCTTACTGCACTCTTGGTTACGACACTCCCAGGGGATATACTTAGGATAACTCTCATTTTATTTACAAATCATTATGAAGGGTTTATGAGTATATAATTCCTCAAAGAAATTTTTTTTATGATTATGTATTATATCTATAAATAGTTCAATTTATGTTAAGTGTTTTATAAGTATGGAATTATATATTTTGATTCATAAACTGATCTAGTTTATGCCATTGTTTAGAAATGGTGCCTAGTGGAAGAAATGGAAACCGTATCAATGAACACACTCCATGTAGGGATTACCCTCCTGCTCAGGATAATTATAGTGGAGCTGGTGATGCAATTGGTGCTGATCAACTAATCACCATACTGTGAAAACTCACTCAGGTTATGAATAATAACCTTACCCATATGGAGAACCCTGATCCACAGCATGGAGGATCAATGTTAGATCAATTCATGAGGCAAAAACCACCAACATTCAATGGGAGTACAAATCCATTGGTATCCGACCAATGGATAATTTTCCTAGAGAAAATATTTCAGGCTTTGGGAAGTAGTGAAAGGGAAAAAGTTATCATGGCAGTTTACCGCCTCACTGGAGACGCTGATCAATGGTGGTCATTGATTCAAAACATAAAGGAAGATGATGAAGTACCAAATATGGAATGGATGGAGTTCAAAGATCTTTTTTTAGAAAAATACTTTCCTCGTGACCATCGAGCAGATATGGAAAGGCAATTTCTGAGTTTGAGACAAAAGGAGGATGAGAATGTCGCAAAGTATAAGGCTAAATTTACAAGGTTAGCAAGGTATGCTAGAGATTATATACATAAACCAAGAAGTAATATTGATCGTTTCTTTGATGGGTTAAAACCATTTCTCCTTCGAGCATTAGTATCACAATCCTTCTCATCGTATGAAGACATTGTCTCATGTGCTATCAAGACAGAGAAAGAATTCTCTAAGTCTTATGACTTTAAAGTAAAGAAAGAGAAGAAGAGATCTGCTGATCAATCTAGGAATGTAAGCAAAGGGAAGAAGGGAAAAGTTGAATATCCATCCTACAATAAATGTGGGAAAAAACACCCCGGTACTTGTTTAAAAGGAATGAGATTCTGTTACAAGTGTGGTGAAAAAGGCCACCAAGCTCGTGATTGCAAGGGGAAGAAGGAAGCTACCGATGTACAATGCTACAATTACAGGGAGATGGGAAATTATGAAAATGAATTTCCTAAGCATCAAGGGAACTTACCTCAGAAAAGGCCAGGGGATCAAGGCCAAGATTATGCTATCACTACTGCTGAGGTAGAAGCTCCGAAAGACATGGTGGCAGGTAATTTAATGGTTTCCTCAAGTTTAGAAAATGCATTATTTGATTCTATATCATCGAATTGTTTCATATCTTCCTAGTTTTCTAAGAAAATTATATATTTCCAATTTGATTTAACAAAGGATTTGTCAGTTAAAACTCATAAGGGAAGTATCATTGCAACAAAGTTTTGTGAATCAGTCCCCATTAGAGAACATAAATGTTCTCTATCCACTAATCTCATCGTCATACCTATGATTGAGTTTGATAGAATCCTCAGTATGGATTTTCTTTCGGAACATGATGCGAAGATTTATTGTAAGAAGATGGAGGTTATGATTTTTGATGATGATAAGGAACACCTTATCTTTAGAGCAGAATCGTCGCCACCTAATTATTATCTAGATCCACCCCCAGTAGCTCACCTAAATTCAATTATTGGGGAGGAAGAGGATGAAATTATAGTGGGTGAGGAAAGTAATGTTCAAATAGGGGATGTACCTATTGTGAAAGAATATGTAGATGTGTTTTCGGAAGATTTACCTGGACATCCTCCAGAACGAGAAGTTGAGTTTTCCATTGATTTAATTCCTGGATCAAGGCCTATATTGAAGACCCCTTATAGAATGGACACTGTAGAATTAGTTGAACTAAAGAAACAACTAGAGGAATTGAGTAATAAGGGATTTATTCTCCCTAGTGTTTCTACATGGGGAGCCCCTGTTCTTTTTGTTAAAAAGAAAGATGGATCTATGAGGTTATGTATCAACTACAGGGAGATCAATGCTATAACAATAAAGAAAAAGTATCCCCTACCTCACATTGATGATTTATTTGACCAACTACATGGAGCTCAATACTTTTCAAAGATTGACCTTCGATCTGGATACCATCAGTTGTGTGTGAAGAAGGAAGACATTCCGAAGAAAGCATTTCGAACCAGGTACGGGCATTACGAGTTTACAGTAATGCCTTTTGGATTGACTAATGCACCCTCTGTATTCATGGATCTTATGAATAGAGTTTTCAAGGAATATCTCGATGAATTTGTGGTGGTATTTATTGATGATATCTTGGTATACTCCAAAATCTATGAAGATCATGAAAATCACTTGCGCATTATCTTGAAGACTCTGAGAAGACATAAATTATATGGGAAGTTTAGCAAGTGTGAATTCTGGATTCAGGAGATTTCTTTTCTTGGCCATATTGTCTCTAAAGATGGAATCTCTGTTGATCCTTCTAAGACCAAGGCAATCCAAGAATGGCCTGCACCGATGAGTATAACTGAGGTACGTAGTTTTATTGGTTTAACAGGTTATTATCGACTTTTCGTCCAGAATTTTGCCCGGTTGGCTAACCCATTAACAAATCTCACACGTAAAGGGGTTAAATTTGTTTGGAAAAAAGAGTGTGAATAAAGTTTCGAAGAACTGAAGAGAAGATTATTCAATGATCCTATATTGAATCTACCATCGGGAAATGATGGGTTCATTATTTATAGTGATGCATCGAAGAAAGGACGTGGTTGTGTCCTTATATAGAATGATAGAGTTATTCCCTATGCATCATGACAGTTGAAAATTCATGAACAAAACTATCCTACTCATGATCTTGAGTTATAAGCTGTGATTTTTTCATTGAAGATATGGAGGAACTACCTCTATGGTGAAAAATGTGAGATTTATACTGATCACAAGATTTTGAAGTATATTTTCTCACAAAAAGAACTCAACATGAGGCAAAAGAGATGGCTTGAATTACTCAAGGATTATTATTGTATGATACACTACCAACCGGGGAAAGCAAACAAGGTGGAAGATGCTTTGAGAAGAAAATACCATGGAGTTTTGAACAATATGAGAATTGAAAGGGATACAATTTTCATGAATCTAGTAAATATGGAAATGGGAATAACCATGGAAGGTGAAACATCAGTGCTTTTTCAAATGGTTGCCAAACCATCTTTCTAGAAAGTATTAAGAGTTCTCAAACCGATGATGAAGAATTTCAAAAGAAGATTAAAGCTATGAATGATGGGATATTGAGATAATTTTTGTATGAAGAAGGAATTTTGAAATTCGGGAAGAGGCTTTGTCTACCCGATATACCTGTTCTAAAAAGGGAATTGCTAGATGATGCTCATAGTTCCAATTTCTCTATACATCCTGGGAGCACAAAAATGTATGGAGATTTTAAGGAACATTTTTGGTGGGACAACATGAAGAGGGAGATTGCTAATTTTGTGTCAAGATGTATGGTTTTTCAACAAGTGATAGCTGGAAGGAAACAACTTGGTGGAGTATTGCAACCTCTTCCCATACCTGAGTGTAAATGGGATAATATCACGATGGACTTTGTCATGGGACTACCAAAGACTCCTAGAAGGAATGATGCAATATGTGTTATTGTTGATCATCTTACCAGGTCATCACATTTTCTTGCTATAAGAGAAGATTGACCACTTGAATGTCTAGCAAGACTATATATTGATGAAGTTGTGAGACTTCATGGAGTACCCCTATCAATTGTTTCTAATCGTGATCCCCGTTTTACTTCAAGATTCCGGAAAAGTATTCAGAAAGCCTTGGATACTGAACTTCATTTGAGCACTGCCTACCACCCTCAAACAAATGGACAATCAAAACAAACTATTCGAACCTTAGAAGACATGTTGAGATCCTGCTCACTTGACTTTCAGGGTATGTGGGATCAATATTTACCTCTAGTAGAATTTTCTTATAACAATAGCTTCCATTCGAGTATTCAGATGGCACCATATGAAGCGTTATACGGAAAGAGATGTCACACACCAACCTATTGGGATGATGTTGGTGAAATAAAACTTGTAGGCCCATAACTGGTGGAGGAAATGATGGAAAAGGTGAAGGTAATCCAAAACCATATCAAAGCAGTTCAAAGTAGGCAGAAGAGCTATGCCGATAATCGAAGGAAGGATTTGGAATTTCATGTCAGTGATCATGATTTCCTGAAGGTATCTCCATGGAAGGGAGTCATACGTTTTGGTAAGAAAGGTAAATTGAGTCCCAGGTACATCGGACCTTTCGAAATTCTAAAACGAATTGGGGCTGTAGCTTACCGATTGGAAATGCCGCCAAGTCTCTCCAAAGTTCACGAGGTGTTCCACGTATCACTGTTGAGGAAATACATGCCCGACCCAAGGCATGTACTCAACTATGAGGAATTAGAACTAGAACACGATCTTTCTTATTGCGAAGATCCCATCAAGATTCTTGATACGAGAGAACAAGTACTGAGAAACCGGACGACTCGTCTGGAAAAAGTCTTGTGGAGAAACCATAAGATGGAAGAGGCAACGTGGGAACCCGAGGATCTTATGATGAAGAACCACCCGAGTCTTTTCATGCGGTAGTATTATAGAAATTTCGAGGATGAAATTATTTGAAGGAGGGGATAATGTAACACCCCAAGCTTCTACGGTACACTTCTCTTTGAATAATGCAATAGCGTGTGTTGTACGCAACATCGAGTTCTAACACACCACAACCAATCAAACTAGCCGTTATGAATAGTAATACATACTTGAAATTTTATTAATTTTATCTCTCAAAATGGACTTCATTTTTGTATTCAGAGTATCGAATTTAGCCTAAGGTGAAATTTTGGAACTTTTCAGATAACATTTATATTTTGATGAATAGTGAAAATTACTAAATTTTAATTAAAAACAACTTTTTTAATCAAAATAATTTATATTGATAGATTATGAATTTGAGTGGTTTTAAAGTATATTTAGAATATATTTTTACCATTTGATACAATGTTGGTCATTGTACATAATTTTACAATTAAACCAAACATAAACAAGTGTCAATCTTTTGATAGTTATTATCTCTTAAAAACACGCTATTTGTTTTGACGACGAGAATTAATTTTTAAATTAATTAATTCAACTGATATGTTTTGAATTTGGTAAAATATACATCATTTTTGAATTCATAATATCAAATATAGCTTAGGCCTAATTTTTGGTATTTTTCTGGAAACTTTCATTTTTTGATGAATAGTGAAACCACTAAGTGGTAGTTAAAAAATTGAATTTTTCATAAAACTTAATTTTACCGCTTCTCTGAGTGGAATTTCGAAAATCCGAGAGATAGAGTTAATATCAAGGAGTAAAATGTGGTTCAATGAGATGAAAATAATTTTTGGTGAATAGTAACTTTTTAATTTTATTTACCATGGTTAAAAGTAAATAGGGTAATTAAGGGTAAAAATGATATTAATATTACCCTAACACATGTCCTAATTCTATTGGACAAGTGTATCTCGACCAAAAACAACCTTAAGAGTAAAATATTATCATTTAGGTCCACTTGTATTAGATTAAGACATTTATTATTATTTAATTCAAAGAAGAGTTAAAAGAGTTAAAATCAAAGTTTATTTACTAAAACATTTTTAATATAGGGTTATACATAATATAAATTATATTTTAAATATTAATTATAAATATAAAAGGATTTAATACATAATGATATTTTATTTATAATTTTTAGACATTAAATAATTTAATTTATTTATGACACAATGATGATGCACTAATTACCATAATAGTGAAAAATTAAAATAATTGATATTATAAATACCCAAATAAATATAATTAGAGACCTTTTATGAATTACACTAATTTTCTAGGTTAATATGACATTTTAGGAATGATTTAATTAACTTTTTTCTAAGTAATCATTCTGTTATGATTTTCAAAAAAATCAATTTTCCAAATAGTGTCAAAATTGACATAAAAGAGTTTTTAAAACAAATATTATATTATTAATTGATATTCAATTCCTAAAAATCTAATGTTTGGCCAAGAGACTTATATCATGATAGGTGTATCATTAATGTACCACTTGGGGGTCTCTTGGAGGTATATAGTATGTTTATTAACTATATAATATAAAAATACAAAGTGACATGGTAAGTGTCAAACTAATTAACTAAGAGTTAAAACTAAACGATAAGGTTAATATAATGACCCAAACCTGTCTAAATTCTATTGGCTGAGTGGTTTTTGACCCATACCCACCTTAACATTTAAATAATTCACTTTGGATCCATTATAAACCGAATATGAATTTATTATAAAATAATATTTCTAGCTTTTCCAAAGGTGCCCCTCACCTCTCTTATAAAAGGGCACTCCCCCTTATCATTAATTCACACATTCAAAGCCATTTCTCTTGGAAAAACTCTGCCCAAAATACTCTATTAACTTCCATAACTTCATCCTAGAGGCATTAATTTAGTCAGAAAGCCAACCTAAGGAGCCCTTTTGATCAAATCCAAAGGAAGAACCCGAAGAAGAGGTAATGATTTCACCACCCTTTTTCAAGTTCCTTTCTTCTTCCACTTCTTCTTTCTTTGTTATTACCATTATAAAATAATAACTCCAATATATTATATATACTTTGATGTTATTATAAACATGGTACAACCATATTTAAGTATTCTATCTGTCCTTTTAATAACATGTCACCATACATGCGTACGTACGGCTTACCGTCTCCACGTCGTGGTGTAATTGTGATTCAATAAATTATTATTTGGATGGGTATAATAATGATGTTTAATTCATATAAATAATAAATATAACATGATAATGATTCTTTATATATGATATACCATCCAATTATATATTATTTTAATATCAAAAGAATGATATTGTCGCTCGTGCGTACGTACGGACTACCGTCTCCACGAATGCGATGAGATTCATTCTCCATCGTATCCATTCAAGTCTAATTCTCCTTTGATGATTAATAATAGTATCTAAGGACTTGATATCATTCTGGATATGATTAAGATACAACCTATCCATGAAAAATAGGGCTTAGGTAACAAAACATATAAAACAAAATGAGTAATTTAACACCCGAAACAACGATAATACTAAGATATTATTAACAAATCAATGTTAAAAGATCATATATGATATCATATTAATGTATATGATTCTTGTATAATTTAATAAATATTATTTCACCATTATACAGGAGGTTAACCTACCCCAACCAAGGAAAATTACAAGGTAAGGGTTTATTTCACAATCTCTTCATTATCTGAGGTTGTTTATACGTAATAATCTACTGGGATTTCTTTATCATCCACATCCATGTTTCTTAAAAATGTATTTCAAAAACATTTTTTTACTATTTACTATAATATGAGTTAAAGTCATTTATACCCTTGTTGACTTTTATAAGTGGTTTATAAAGGAATCTTTTCGTCGTTTTCCAAACAAGGTCCTTTTTAACCTTTTCGACAGAATTAAGGTAAGAATGTTTTTTTAACTTATACGGTGGGTGCGGCTATTTTCCACAATTATAAAATCGTCGAAGCTTCTCTTACAATCTTATAAGAATATTTTCAAATAAAATGTTTTATTTTATAAATATATGGCTCTTAAATGATTTCAAAATAGAAAGAGATATTTCTCTAAAAAGAGTTTTGATTTCATATATGTCAACATCCTTTGATGGATTTTACGCATATTTGAAGTTGATTTATTATGATAAAAAACATCTATATTATATTGAAGGTTTTGTGTTATGTTTGAATGTGGATGTGTTATTTTATACCATTCATGGTTTATGGATAAAGTATTTACATTTTGTATGCTAGTTTTAATACGAATGTTTATGTTATGTTTAAACCTTTTTCATATGGGAATGCATTGGACTCAATATGTGACGGGTGGAGCCTGCTATAGCTCCTAGATGCATCGGTAGGTCTCATGAGAGAAACTAGTGTCTTGGCACAAGGACTTGACAAAATCTTATTTGTAGTCTTGGCACGAGGCCTTGGCTATATGGTTATGATAGTCTGGCATTTTGCATTCCATCATTATGAAAGTGGTTATTGATATTTCATGTGATTATTCGATTAGTAGAATATCCATTTGAATAAGTAAATGGAATTATTTCATTTTATTTTTTCCATACTATGTTGAAGTTCAAGTTTAAAAGGATTTTGTTTTAGTTATACATTGCATTGAATGTTCATTCTTATTTATGAAAGTTTCCGCTATATTGTTATCCTTACTGGGCATTTGAGCTCACCCCTTTTCTATGTTTTATTTTTCCTAGGATGTGAAGATGTAATTTATGAATGACCTGCAGGGATAGTATGAGGGGATAAGAGTGTGGACTATGGAGACTATATTGTTGTAGTTTTCATTTTATGATGTAATGTAAACTTTATTAATGTATCTAGTTATTCCAAGGCTACTAAACTAATCGGTCTTTCGAGACTTGATCTTTCTTGTGATCATGCCAATGTTATGTAATAATGCACCGACTCTGGGTAAATGGGGTCAGGGCGTTACAGTTGGTATCAAAGGAAGTTTAGTACAAACCTTGGAAGCTATATTTAGATAAACTCTAATTAGAGCACATAGATCTAAGATGGACTTTGAGGATTAGTATAGAAGAACTTCTTAGAATTTTGGTATTGTAGAAATTTTGTGAGTTTTCCGAGCAATACATCCCTATCTGGATATGAGCAGGTAGAGGCGGATCTGGCACAGATGTACCTAGGTGTAAAACCTGAAAACACCACTTTGAGCTAGACTCGAAAGGGAACTGGTGCACGACAATCAGCCTTGCTGCACTCTTGGTTACGACACTCCCGAGGGATATGCTTAGGATAACTCTCATTTTCTTTACAAATCATTATGAAGGGTTTATGAGTATATACTTCCTCAAAGAAAACATTTTTATGATTATGGATTATATCCATAAATAGTTCAAATTATTTTAAGTGTTTTATAAGTATGGAATTATGTATTTTGATTCATAAACTGATCTAGTTTATGACATTGTTTAGAAATGGCGCCTAGTGGAAGAAATGGAAACCGTATCAATGCACGCACTCCGTGTAGGGATTGCCCTCCTGCTCAAGATAATTATAGTGGAGCTGGTGATGCAACTGGTGCCGATCAACTAATCACCATACTGGGACAACTCACTCAGGTTATGAATAATAAACTTACCCGTATGGAGCACCCTGATCCACAGTTTGGATGATCAATGTTAGATTGCTTCATGAGAAAAAAACCACCAAAATTAAATGGGAGTAAAAATGCATTGGTAGCTGAGCAATGGATAAGTTCCCTAGAGAAAATATTTCAGGCTTTGGGAAGTAGTGAAAGGGAAAAAGTTATCATGACAGTTTACTGCCTCACTGGAGATGCTGATCAATGGTGGTCATTGATTCAAAACATGAAGGAAGATGATGAAGTATCAAATATGGAATGGAGGGAGTTCAAAGATATATTTTTAGAAAAATACTTTCCTCATGATCATCAAGCAGATATGGAAAGCCAATTTCTGAGTTTGAGACACAAGGAGGATGAGAATGTCGCAAAGTATGAGGCTAACTTTACAAGGTTAGAAAGGTATGCTGGAGATTATATAAATAACCCAATAAGTAATATTGATCGTTTATTTGATGGGTTAAAACCATTTCTCCGTCGAGCATTAGTCTCACAATCCTTATCATCGTATGAAGACATCGTCTCATGTGATATCAAGACAGAGAAATAATTCTCTAAGTCTTATGACTTTAAAGCAAAGCAAGAGAAGAAGAGATCTTCTGATCAATATGGGAATTTAAGTAAAGGGAAGAAGGTAAAAGTTGAATATCCATCCTGCAATAAATGTGGGAAGAAACACCTCAGTAGTTGTTTAAAAGGAACAAGAGTCTGTTACAAGTGTGGTGAAAAAGGCCACCAAGCTCGTGATTTCAAGGGGAATAAGGAAGCTACCGATGTCCAATACTACAATTGTAGGGAGATGGGACATTATGAAAATTAATGTCCTAAGCGTCAGGGGAACTTACCTCAGAAAAGGACAAGAGATCAAGGCCAAGATTATGCTATCACTAATGCTGAGGTAGAAGCTCCTAAAGACGTGGTGGTAGGTAATTTAATGGTTTCCTCAAGTTTAGAAAATGAATTATTTAATTCTGGATCATCACATTGTTTCATATCTTCCTAGTTTGCTAAGAAAATTAGATATTTCCAATTTGATTTAACAAGGGAGTTGTCAGTTAAAACTCTTAAGGGAAGTATCATTGCAACAAAGTTTTGTGAATCAGTCCCCATTAGAGCACATAAATGTTCTTTATCCGCTGATCTCATCGTCATACCTATTATTGAGTTTGATATAATCCTCGGTATGGATTCGATTTCGGACCATGATGTGAAGATTTATTGTAAGAAGAAGGAGGTTACGATTTTTGATAATGATGATAAGGAACACCTTTTCTTTAGAGCAGAATCATCACCACCTAATTCTTATCTAGATCCACCCCCAATAGCTTAACTAAATTCAATTATTGGGGAGGAAGAGGATGAAATTACAGTGGGTGAGGAAAGGAATGTTCAAATAGAGGATGTACCTTTTGTGAAAGAATATGTAGATGTGTTTCCAGAAGATTTACCTGGACATCCTCAAGAACGAGAAGTTGAGTTTTTCATTGATTTAATTCCTGGATCAAGGCCTATATCAAAGACCCCTTATATAATGGACACTTTAGAATTAGTTAAACTAAAGAAACAACTATAGGAATTGAGTAATAAGGGATTTATTCGCCCTAGTGTTTCTCCATGGTGATCCCCTGTTCTTTTAGTTAAAAATAAATATGGATCTATGAGGTTATGTATCGACTACAGGGAGATCAATGCTATAACAATAAAGAACACGTATCCCCTACCTCGCATTGATGATTTATTTGAAAAACTACATGTAGCTCAATACTTTTCAAAGATTGAACTTTGATCTGGATACCATCAGTTGTGTGTGAAGAAGGAAGACATTCTGAAGACAACATTTCGATCCAGGTACGGGCATTACAAGTTTACAGTAATGCCTTTTGGATTGACTAATGCACCCTCTGTATTCATGGATCTGATGAATAGAGTTTTCAAGGAATATCTCGATGAATTTGTGGTGGTATTTATTGATGATATCTTGGTATACTCCAAAAGCTACGAAGATCATGAAAATCACTTGCGCATTATCTTGAAGACTCTGAGAAGACATGAATTATATGGGAAGTTTAGCAAGTGTGAATTCTGGCTTCAGGAGATTTCTTTTCTTGGCCATATTGTCTCTAAAGATGGAATCTCTGTTGATCCTTCTAAGACCAAGGCAATCCAAGAATGTCCTGCACCGACGAGTATAACTGAGGTATGTAGTTTTATTGGTTTAGCAGGTTATTATCGACGTTTCGTCCAGAATTTTTCCCGGTTGGCTAACCCATTAACAAAGCTCACACGTAAAGGGGTTAAATTTGTTTGGACAAAAGAGTGTGAAGAATGTTTTGAAGAACTGAAGAGAAGATGAGTCAATGCTCTTATATTGACTCTACCATCAGGAAATGATGGGTTTGTTATTTATAGTGATGCATCGAAGAAAGGACTTGGTTATGTCCTTATGCAGAATGATAGGGTTATTGCCTATGCATCATGACAGTTGAAAATTCCTTAACAAAACTATCCAACTCATGATCTTGAGTTAGCAGCTGTGATTTTTGCATTGAAGATATAGAGGCACTACCTCTATGGTGAAAAATGTGAGATTTATACTGATCACAAGAGTTTGAAGTATATTTTCTCACAAAAAGAACTCAACATGAGTCAAAGGAGATGGCTTGAATTACTCAAGGATTATGATTGTACGATACACTACCACCCGGGGAAAGAAAACAAGGTGGCAGATGCTTTGAGCAGAAAAGACCATAGAGTTTTGAACAATATGAGAATTGAAAGGGATCCAATTTTCATGGATCTAGTAAAGATGGACATGGGAATAACCATGGAAGGTGAAACATCATTGCTTTTTCAAATGGTTTCCAAACAATCTTTACTAGAAAATATTAAGAGTTCTCAGACCAATGATGAATAATTTCAAAAGAAGATTAAAGCTGTGAATGATGGGAGTTTGAGAGACTTTATGTATGAAGAAGGAATTTTGAAATTCGGGAACAGGCTTTGTGTTCCCGATATACCTGATCTAAAAAGGGAATTGTTGGATGATTCTCATAGTTCCAATTTCTCTATACACCCTGGGAGAACCAAAATGTATAGAGATTTGAAAGAACATTTTTGGTGGGATAACATGAAGAGGGATATTGCCGATTTTGTGTCAAGATGTATGGTTTTTCAACAAGTGAAAGCTGGAAGGCAACAACCTGGTGGAGTATTGCAACCTCTTCCCATACCTGAGTGGAAATGGGATAATATCACAATGGACTTTGTCATGGGACTACCAAATACTCCTAGAAGGAATGATGCAATATGGGTTATTGTTGATCGTGTTACCATGCCAGCACATTTTCTTGCTATAAGAGAAGATCTACCCCTGGAACGTCTAGCAAGACTATATATTGATGAAGTTGTGAGACTTCATGGAGTACCCCTATCAATTGTTTCTGATCGTGATCCCCATTTTACTTCAAGATTCTGGAAAAGTGTTCAGAAAGCCTTGGATACTGAACTTCATTTGAGCACTGCCTACCAACCTCAAACAGATGGAAAATCAGAATGAACTATTCAAACCTTAGAAGACATGTTGAGATCCTACTCACTTGACTTTTAGGGTATGTGGGATCAATATTTACCTCCAGTAGAATTTTCCTATAACAATATCTTCCATTAGAGTATTCAAATGGCACTATATGAAGCATTATATGGAAAGAGATATCACACACCAACCTGTTGGGATGACGTTGGTGAAAGAAAACTTGTAGGCCCAGAACTGGTAGAGGAAACAATGGAAAAGGTGAAGGTAATCCAAAACCATATCATAGCAGTTCAAAGTAGGCAGAAGAGCTATGACGATAATCGAAGGAAGGATTTGGAATTTCAAGTCAGTGATCATGTTTTACTGAAGGTATCTCCATGGAAGGGAGTCATACATTTTGGTAAGAAAGGTAAATTGAGTCCTAGGTACATCGGACCTTTCGAAATTCTAGAACGAATTGGGGTTGTAGCTTACCGATTGACAATACCGCCAAGTCTCTCCAAAGTTCACGATGTGTTCCACGTATTATTGTTAAGGAAATACATGCCTGACCCAATGCATGTACTCACCTATGAGGAATTAGAAATAGAACCCGATCTGTCTTATTGTGAAGATCCCGTCAAGATTCTTGATATGAGAGAACAAGTACTAAGAAACCGGATGAGTCGTCTGGTAAAAGTCTTGTGGAGAAACTATAAGATGGAAGAGGCAACATGGGAACCCGAGGAACTTATGATGAAGAACCACCTGAGTCTTTTCATGAGGTAGTATTCTAAAAATTTCGAGGATGAAATTATTTGAAGGAGGGGAGAATGTAACACTCCAAGCTTCTATGGTACGCTTCTCTTTGAATAATGCAATAGTGTGTGTTGTACGCAACACCGAGTTCTAACACACCACAACCAATCAAACTAGCCGTTATGAATAGTAATACCTAATTTTTGAAATTTTATAAATTTTATCTCTCAAAATGGACTTCATTTTTGTATTCGGAGTATCGAATTTAGCCTAAGGTGAAATTTTGGAACTTCTCAGATAACATTTATATTTTGATGAATAGTGAAAATTACTAAATTTTAATTAAAAACAACTTTTTAATAAAAATAATTTATATTGATAAATTATGAATTTGAGTGGTTTTAAAGTATATTTAGAATATATTTTTACCATTTAATACAATGTTGGTCATTGTACATAATTTCACAATTAAACCAGACATAAACAAGTGTCAATCTTTTGATAGTCATTATCTCTTAAAAACACGCTATTTGTTTTGACGACGAGAATTAATTTTTAAATTAATTAATGCAACTGATATGTTTTGAATTTGGTAAAATAGACATCATTTTTGAATTCATAATATCAAATATAGCTTTGGCCTAATTTTTGGTATTTTTCTGGAAACTTTCATGTTTTGATGAATAGTGAAACCACTAAGTGGTAGTTAAAAAACTGAATTTTTCATAAAACTTAATTTTACCGCTTCTGTGAGTGGAATTTCAAAAATCCGAGAGACACGGTTATTATCAAGGAGTAGAATGTGGTTCAATGAGATGAAAATATTTTTTGGTGAATAGTAACTTTTTAATTTTATTTACCACGGTTAAAAGTAGATAGGGTAATTAAGGGTAAAAATGATATTAATATTACCCTAAAACATGTCCTAATTCTATTGGACAAGTGTGTCTCGACCAAAAACAACCTTAGGAGTAAAATATTATCATTTAGGTCCACTTGTATTAGATTAGGACATTTATTATTATTTAATTCAAAGAAGAGTTAAAAGAGTTAAAATCAAAGTTTATTTACTAAAACATTTTTAATATAGGGTTATACATAAGATAAATTCGATTGTAAATAATCATTATAAATCTAAAAAGATTTCCTACATAATGATATTTTATTTATAACTTTTAGACATTAAATAATTTAATTTATTTATGACACAATGATGATGTAGTAATTACCATAATAGTGAAAAATTAAAATAATTGATATTATAAATACCCAAATAAATATAAGTAGAGACTTTTTATGAATTAAACTAATTTTATAGGTTAATATGACATGTTAGGAATGATTTAATTAACTTTTTTATAATTTATCATTCTGTTATGATTTTCACAAAAATCAATTTTCCAAATAGTGTCAAAATTGACATAAAAGAGTTTTTAAAACAAATATTATATTATTAATTGATATTCAATTCCTAAAAATATAAGGTTCGGCCAAGAGACTTATATCATGATAGGTGTATCATTAATGGACCACTTGGGGGTCTCTTGGAGGTATATAGTAAGTTTATTAACTATATAATATAAAAATACAAAGTGACATGGTAAGTGTCAAACTAATTAACTAAGAGTTAAAACTAAAATATAAGGTTAATATAATGACCCAAACCTGTCTAAATTCTAGTTTTTGAGTGGTTTTCGACCCCTCCCCACCTTAACCTTTGAATAATTCACTTTGTAGCCATTAGAAACCGAATATGAATTTATTATAAAATAATATTTCTAGCTTTTCCAAAGGTGCCCCTCACCCCTCTTATAAAAGGGAACTCCCCATTCTCATTAATTCACACCTTCAAAGCCATTTGGATCAGCCAAACTCTACCCAAATACTCTCTAAACTTCCATAACTTCATCCTAGAGGCATTTATTTAGTCATAAAGCCAACCTAAGGAGCCATTTTGATCAAATCAAAAGGAAGAACCCGAAGAAGAGGTAATGATTTCACCACCATTTTTCAAGTTCCTTTCTTCTTCCACTTCTTCTTTATTTGTTATTACCATTCTAAAAAAATATAAATACAGTATATTATATATACTTTTATGTTATTATAAACATGGTACAACCATATTTCAGTATTCTATCCATCCTTTGAATAACATGTCACCATACGTGCGTACGTACGGCTTACCGTCTACACGTCGTGGTGTAATTGTTATTCAATAAATTATTATTTGGATGGGTATAATAATGATGTGTAATACATGTAAATAATAAATATAACATGATAATGATTCTGTATATATGATATAACATCCAATTATATATTATTTTAATATCAAAAGAATGATATTGTTTCTCGTGCGTACGTACGGACTACCGTCTCCACGAACGCGATGAGATTCATTCTCCATCGTATCCATTCAAGTATAATTCTCATTTTATGATTAATAATAGTATCTAAGGACTTGATATCATTCTGGATATGATTAATATACAACCTATCCATGACAAACACAGCTTACGTAACCAAACATATAAAAGAAAATGAGTAAGTTAACACCCAAAACAACGATAATACTAAGATATTATTAACAAATCAATGTTAAAAGATCATATATGATATCATATTAATGTATATGATTCTTGTATAATTTAATAACAATTATTTCACCATTATAAAGGAGGTTAACCTACCCCAACCAAGGAAAAGTACAAGGTAATGGTTTATTTCGCAATCTCTTCATTATCCGAGGTTGTTTATACGTAATAATCTACTGGGATTTCTTTATCATCCACATCCATGTTTCTTAAAAATGTATTTGAAAAACATTTTTTTACTATTTACTAGAATATGGGTTAAAGTCATTTATACCCTTGTTGAATTTTATAAGTGGTTTATAAATGAATCTTTTCGTCGTTTTCCAAACAAGTTCCTTTTTAACATTTTCGACAGAATTAAGGTAAGGATGTTTTTTTAACTTATACGGTGGGTGCAGCTATTTTCCACCGTTATAAAATCATCGAAGCTTCCCTTACAAGCTTATAAGAATATTTTCAAAGAAAATGTTTTATTTTATAAATATATGACTCTTAATTTATTTCAAAATAGAAAGACATATTTCTCTAAAAATAGTTTTGATTTCATCTATGTCAACATCCTTTGATGGATTTTACGCTTATTTGAAGTTGATTTATTATGATAGAAAACTTCTATATTGTATTGAAGGTTTTTTGATATGTTTGACTGTGGATTTTTTATTTTATACCATTCATGATTTATGGATGAAGTATTTACATTTCGTATGCTAGTTTTAATACGAATGTTTATGTTATGTTTAAACCTTTTTCATATGAGAATGCATTGGACTTAATATGTGACGAGTGGAGCCCTCTATAGCTCCTCGATGCATCGGTAGGTCTCATAAGACAAACCAGTGTCTTGGAACAAGGCCTTGAAAAAATATTATTTATAGTCTTGTAACGAGGCCTTGGCTATGTGGTTATGATAGTCTGGCATTATGCATTCCATCATTATGAAAGTGGTTATTGATATTGTATGTGATTATTCGATTAGTAGAATATCCATGTGAATAAGTAAATGGAATTATTTCATTTTATTTTTTCCATACTATGTTGAAGTTCAAGTTTAAAAGGCTTTTGTTTTAGTTATACATTGACTTGAATGTTTATTATTATTTATGAAAGTTTCCGCTATATTGTTATCCTTACTGGGAATTTGAGTTCACCTCTTTTCTATGTTTTATTTTTCCCAGGATGTGAAGAAGTAATTTATGAATGACCTGCAGGGATAGTATGAGGGGATAATAGTGTGGACTATGGAAACTATATTGTTGTAGTTTTCATTTTATGATGTAATGTAAACTTTATTAATGTATCTAGTTATTCCAAGGCTACTAAACTAATCGGTCTTTCGAGACTTGATCTTTCTTGTGATCATGCCAATGTTATGTAATAATGCACCGAATCTGGGTAACTGGGGTTGGGGCGTTACATTTTCTTTCCACAGGCCCCTCTTCTCACCCTTTTTTTTTCAAAGAAAGACTTATTTTTTAAGTCTTTTCCCCCTTTTACAAATTCCACACACTTTTATATATATATTTTTTATATACGAGTCAAGTCTCCTCCAAACAAAAACTAAAGGCTACTTAGCCTTTTAATTAAATAATAATATAATTATTATATTGAAATAATAATTTATTATTATTACATTATAATAATAATAAAATTATTGTGAAAATAATATTATTTATAAAAATATAATTTTCACAATTAATTTTATTTCTAATTAACCAATTGAATTTTAATCGGTTCAAGAAATGAAATAAAATTATAACTCGAGATCAAACTGTTCCTTCGATCCAATCTAAAAAATTAAACTGGCCATAACTTGGCCGTTCGAAATCGGATCGGTGAATGGTTTGAACGGTTGTGACCGATTTTAAACCCTCTACTTAATTTTATGCAAATTAATTTTATTTGGCTAAAAAAGTTACATGATCCCTCTGATACCACTGTTAGGTTTCTGGGGCACGCAGCGGAAGCCGATGGGCCGGGGATTTTAAAATTTTCATTGGCGGAATGACGGTACTTGTTGTCGCTGATGATCCGTGCCCCGGAGATGTCCACAGATATCACGTATATTATTAAGAGCACAAAAATTAAAAGAAAACATACCTGTTGATATCTAAAGCCGTTGTCGACCGCTACTTGTCGATGACGATCGTTGCACGAAGGATCTATAGCAGGATCTCTCTAGATCATCCACACGCGCCTCAAAAATCCGCGGGAACGCCGATCGTCGAACTCCAGGTGCTAGCGCGGTGATTCAACGATATCTTCGACGTCCCGACGATCACCGCATCGTCGAGCTTGCTATGCGTGAGGAGAAACTTGATCCAAACTATTGGATCGAGTGTTTATCTCTCTAAGAAGTGGGAGGAGAGAGAGGATCTCAACTCTCATTCCATGAAAATGAGTGAATAGTGAATTGAACACACAAGAGAGATAGCCGCCTCTCTTATTTATAGAGAGGTTGATAAATACCCGGTAGGGTTCCCCATCCCCCGTTAATATCAATGTTCTCTGAATAAATAACTACGAAGACTTATAACCACGTCAATATTATTTATTTATTTTAACACATACTTGTAATATATAAAATATATTACGTGATAAAACCAAGCCTTTTAACTCGACTCGGTTGTCCCACTTAATATTAAGCGAACCTTAAATATTAAAATAATATTTATTCGATTAATATTTTCTCGTAATTACTGAACTCGTAAATACATTAAATAAATTCAATCCTAAATATTAGCAACTTGAATATTAATGAATTTATTTAATTCATTTGGTGATCAACAACTTGGACAACGCTCGGACCCCGTGGCGGGGCCCACTATGTCCATATACCTATTCAACTGAATAGGTGCGGATTCTTGAATACGCTGTTGTGTGTGACCCCCTAGGCCCTTATCTCGATAGCAGTGAATAAAATCCACAGACCAAGAGAGGAGTCTAAAAACTCATCATGGACCCTAAAGAGATAAGGATAATCATAGCAATGACTACCATCCTACGAACACTGACTGTGTATTTTAATCTCTTTGTCATTAAATATCTCATAAAGCAGGACACACTCTTGTGTCATCATCCTTATCTTGATTTATTATTTGTTGATCTATCCAGATGGATTTTCCTTTCTAATGCTTTGGATAAAGACTTATGAAGGCGACACCATTCTGATCAACCAGGCCTGAGATATATAACTTCCTAAACTTGGAAGCGACAAATCCTTTCTTGACCATTCAACCAACGTCATACCACCAACGACGCACCCAATACAAACTACCTCGCCATGACATTACTACCATGGTTTTCGCCTTGCATAAAAGTACGTAATTAAATGATATACATTGGTAATGATCTCAATTCAGGAGACCAATACACATGTACGTAGATAGGAACAACCAATGACACCCAAAACATGTGGAGTTCCTATTGACGGGTCTGTCCTCATGATCTCACTACTAGAGATCACCAAGTGCGAACTTCATGAGAATAAGTCTCAATGCTTATGAGCCCCCAACACCTGATAGTCAGACATATACTATGTCCAATCAGTAATATGTATCTAGACTATAGAACATATATTTAAGATCAATGTCATTGTATCTCGAGGTTCTCATTATAGTCTGGGATCTTCTATAACCTCTTGACACAGCAACTAACCTTTGGACATTACCATTATTATAGTGGACATAGAAAAATCTGCACTATAATGGTAAGAAATAATCATGCATATCTAACTATATACATGATATAGTAATCAAAAGTACTACATAGTTGGGTCTAGGGAACCCACTATTTCAACAAAATGTTGTATGTTTCCAATTAAATGAATAAATCCAATGGAAATCGCCTGGAAGCAGTGATTCTTAAACTAGAACACACGTTCCAAGGAACTACGGAACAAAAATGGTGAACCTGAAGTGAATAATTAACCAAGTTAATAATGTTACCCACCAGTTTGTCCCCTATCAATAAATAAATGAAGGCTAGACAAAGGATTAAATCACACATGTATCCATCTAAAATATTTTTCTTTAATGGAGTTTATTTTTGTTTTCAAGTTTTCTCAGAATTCTCTTCACTCTAAATGGCTTCCTTCAAACTTACACCTGTGAATGTCCCAGTCTCTACTCAAACTGGATCATCATCTGCTATAAGGACGTCATCACTGACTCAACATCTTAAATTCTGGGCCTCTATTGTAATAATAAGGGAATACTGTTAGCATGATACTATCCTAACCTTGGAGGCTGATCGACAGGATCTCTAGGTTAACAATAACCCTCTGTCATCGGGTTAGCGATGATCGATAGTTAAGAAGCAGATGATGCCAACCAGTTTCATCAACCATTTCAGGTCCTTATTACCAGAATGAAATAACCATTCCCTCCCATACTACCTAGAGGTAGATCAAGAGGTCACTTATGGCCTCAACTCAAAGATGCAGGGGTGCTTCCTAAGGACTCCCATCAACAATCGCCGCCAGCATAATTGTGCCGTAGTGAACCCCAACACGATGAGGGTGTTGAATCTAGACATTCGGCCCAGGTCCCTTAGGCCCGGGAACACAAGATGAACCACTGATGAAAATTTCTGGCCAATAGGGAGTAGGTTATTACCTTTCCCCCCTCCAGATAAGTCCATCAACCTAACTTGATGGAAGACAACTAGTGGACACATACACCTATCCTTCCTAATTATGCTTCCTAGCAGACTCGTCTGATAGTGACCCACCAATCCCACCAAGTAAATCTAGTGGAGTAGCGTGAACATGCACATAAACCTATTTAAAAATTATAATCCAACCAATAGGCTCGTCTGACTACATTTATGGAAGCTCACTGATCAAATGCGGTGGCAACCAGTAAACGGGAACATACACATGCGTACACTCATCAATTTTGTCAGTAGGCTCATCTTCTAGTATTGAAAGAATTCCATCAACCATACTTTATGAAAAACATCCAGTAGGTACATACACCTGTGAACATTCATTAAGCCTTCCCACAGTCTTGTTTGGAAGCACCCAGAGAAGTCATTCAGAAAGTTCCGATGACAAATCTGGGGCAGACTTAACTCTTTGCCCCCATACATGAGTACTGTCAGCACCTATTGATAGGAAAAGGAGAACATGAGTAGGCACATACAACTACTTCTGATGTGGAATAGACTTATATTCCTGTTCCAGGCACTTAAGTCACCAAACACAAATGGTGAAAGGGCATACACAAATTTCTACCCATATTCTGGAAGCATACCAGAATATCATAAAAAAACTTTAGAAGTATAGGGGAAAAGACACATAAATATATCCCCACACCTGGGATAAAACATTGACATTCCATATCAGAGTAGATACATACCTCTACTCTAGTATAGGAGGGTTATGGGGCATTATCTCCCACAACATACAGACAACAAGATCGGGAACATACCCCCTTTCCAATTGGAGGTAATTAGACCATTCTGGTGACCAATCCAAGGCAAGTACATACACATACCAATGATAACCACTTCTCCCAGCAAGTGGCTCCAACTAAGTGTAAGAAAACATCCAATAACAAGTCTCTATGAACATGGTTTGAAAATCAAGATCCAATCTGCTATCTGGATCCTCTTAATGCTGGAGTTCTTGAAGCCCTTATAAATTTATGTATTGAAGCTCAAGGTCCTACCCTCTCATTATCAAATTATAGGAGTGGTAGTATTAATTATAAATTTTCCCATTAGAAAATTCATCGTTAAGGCTTACTTCATGAAAATTCAATCAATCCATAGATCCTATCACCAGATAAGAGCCACGGAAACCCTATGTGTGGCCAGAAGACCAAGGAGCATGAGGATTTATTCTTTTCTTTAATCCACCATGGTGGTCCTCCCCATGATGGCATTCAATACAAAATTTCTTTCAATAGTAGTATTTTACGTTGTCATGATAATTCTATAATGGACAATGTAATAATGAGAAAGCCCTCTTATCGCGAGGCACTTACCAACACAAGGCCAGTCATGTTTGAAGCCTTATCATTAACAAGTGAAATACTTTCTCAATCAGAAGAAATATTAAGGGAACTTTCATTCTCCCAACCTCCTTTGGGTTATTTTTCTTCTAATATAGTAGAGGAAAAAGTGACTGATTCCTTTTTTTTAATAAAACAATCGAGAAGAATCCACTTTGGTCATACCAAGTGGAGAAACCTCTGGTGAAAGATGATAAAGATACATTGAACATAAGAAAATAGTTGGCTAAAGGAGAAGTACTAGTCATGTTTTGGCCTTTGGAAAAATCTCAATATAACATTCCAGAATTGATGGAAGAAGATTGTATTCATGATGTCCACCTCAACTTATGTAAAACTCTTTTTCATTTGAAAATTAAAGTATTACCATATGATGGATATTAAAATCATGTAAAGGTAATAGAAGGGTTTCAACTACAAATTTACTTGGAATCTCTCTTAGTTTCCCAACATCCAAAGGTTGAGAAGCACCAGAAAACCCTTTAGCATGAATGCCTCAATGCACTAAATATGTTGCACCAATTAATTTTTGATGCCCCATCTGGTGTTCATATCAAAGGATGGGGTGCACATGGAGAATTGAATTTAATTTCACTCCATAATAAAAAAAGTCCAACAAAAGTGGTCTCATGCAATGTTATTTCCCATGACCGGCTACAATAAATAGATTTTGTATGTAATCAAATGTATGCTCAAGAACATTCCTCAACTAGCTCTCATTAGAGTCAGGTCCAAAGAAAGATAGTTGTTGAATTACTCTTGCATCAAGCATCTGATAATCTTAAGAAGCCCCCCCGCTTAGATAATGCTAACCATCAGATAACAAAAATGTATGAAATAAAACAATGATCTTCCAAAACAGGTGATTTGAGTGGTTTTTGGATAATGCACCTAGCTAATTTCAGAACAAAAATTCACAAAATCAGAAGGGTATCTATGCAAATCTCAGCCATAACAGTTCAAGAGACACCCTAGCTTATAGGGATTGGGGATTGTTTAATTCAAACTTAAAATTCAATAAAAAAAATTCAAAAGTTTGAAGAAGAATAACAGGAACATCCCCAGCCTACAGGGCTGGGGGATTTTTCGCATCTACAATCCCCTCCTCAATAGAAGTTAGTTTTCTCTCGATTAGGGAAGAAGTCACATAGTGAATGCACAACCGAATTATCCAAGTATTCCCTTTGGGTAACTATTTGTCAAATAGTTCCCAAAAATTCATCATATAGGAGAGCAAAGTCTCATGGAAGATACAGAAGGAGATGATCTTACAAAGATACTAACATAATGCCTTTAATTAATTATTCATAAGTAAATGTCATCAAAACCATTGAAAAATATCCTCCAAAAAATGAGTCTAGCTCAGAGGAATCATAAGATGAAGTTATTATCCATAATACAATACACACTGAAGTAAATGAAGGAGGTGTGCATACCCAAAATCAGAGGCTTCCCTAGAATCTAGGTATACCCTCAAATAATCAACTCCCACCCCTTCAAAAGGTATCTAACAAGGGGAAAGGTAAAAGTCAGACCACGTCTCACTTTTTCAATAGATAAGTTAAATCTATTTCACTTGAAAAAATATTTTCCCAGTAAGAAGAGGAAATGAAAGAGTTAAAAAGGCTCAATACAGGGCTACTTCAAAGCAACATTGTTTCTAGACATGCTCCCCAAGTAGATCCTCAACTTGCACATACTGTAGGAGCTCCTCATAAAAGTGGATTTGTGGTAACTATAGATGTGGATAATGAATTCCCTCCACTAGTTACACAGCCATGGTAGGATCAAACACATCCTTATAGGCCAATCCCTATGGGTTATCCAATACAAATACCACTAGAACCACTACCAGTGGTTTTTCTTGTCATTGCACCAGTTCAAGCTTCATATTCTATACCTATACAGGTCTAAGCTCATCCGGATATTAACCAAGTTCTTATGAACACAATTGAGGCATTAATAAATCGATTGGAAGCTATAAAAGAATGGAACGATCCAGTTTAATTGGAAAAGAAATCTTACCTTGAGTGGGTGGATCCAATCCCCCCCTAACAAATTTTTTGAATACTACATTCCCAATATTTAATGGTCTGGGAGATCCAGAACAAAACTTAACGCATTTCATTTCTTATTGTGATCTCATGATGGGGACTCCTCAACAACAAGAAGTAGTAAAGCTTAGGTGTTTTTTGCAGTCATTATAGGGACCAACTTTTGTATGGTATAAAAGTTTTCAATCTTGATCAATTACTGGATGGAAATATCTCCATCAGAAATTCCTTCTTCAATTCAGCTAAACATTATCGAAGACAATATATTTTGATCTTAAAAATTGAAAGAAAAGGTAAAATGAAAGAGTTTCAGATTTTATTTCTTGATGAAAAGGATTAACATATTCCTTAAATTTAGAACTCCCTTAGGAAGAGTTGTTGCAAATTTTTGTGGAAAATCCGCGTGATGAGTTATGCACACCACTGATCCCTGTGAAATACATAGGAGGGTTTCGAGACCTTGATTCAATTTCCCAACAGGTGGAGGATTCCATTATGGAAACTAAAGCTAAAACTCATGTAATTCTATTATCTCTAGGAAGGAGAACAGGGAAAGTAAAGGCTGCTACAGTCGCACTCAAGCAAGCACCTGTGCCTACTTGTACTTCAAAACCTTCATCATATCAAAGGGCTACACCTCCTGAGCATCAGCAACAATGACCACCTCATCAAGATAATAAAAGAGATCAAAGACAGAAATAGTTTGAGGAGTTAAATAACAATGTTTATTCTTTCTAGAATGAATAGGTTCCCAGTTACTTCATCTCATCTTTGGAAAATAATTTGGTTCAGTTTCCAAGGCCAAAGAAACCAAAAAAAGAAGGAGATGAAGATCTTACAAATTATTGTCCCTTTCACCAGATGTTGGGGCATACCATTTAGGAGTTTTTTGTTTTTAAGGACCTCCTATAAAAAAATGGTAGACTATGGATAAGTGAAACTGAAAAGTTCATCAGACCAAATAGCATGTTTTATTACTACTAATCCAGAGGAAGAAGGCGAATGGTAGGAAGTCAAAGGTAAAAATGCATAGAAATATGATGATTGGATGATCAAGAAAATGGTCAACCGAACTCATGTCATTCTACAAACACAGTTGAAACAACCAATTGTGTCTTCCTACACTCTCCATAGACAAACCAACTTCATCAAAAGATTATTCTTATAAAGTTCAGTTCTCAAATAAGCAACGTGATCAGAAGGACAAAGAACAGTCAAACGAAGATGAGCTCATGTCAAGACCAAATTTTTCCTTGACTCTGGTAGATTTCATGCCATCTGTTTTAAAAGAGTGGGCATCGCCCCACCAAATAGAACAACCAGAACCATCCTATTAATCAAAATCTTCATCATATGAATAATTGATATTTGGTTCTATCAATGTTATCCACTTAACATATCCCTATGTCGATGGTGATTCTGGTTATGATGAGCCTGAGTTCCCTGTACCTAATTAGGGAACTAGAGGAAGAATCCAAGTTTGAGGATATAGAGGAAGACATGGGTATTCTAAAATCCACTCTTTTAAATCTACCCCTACTCGAACCGTATATGCAGTAGAAACTCATGGGAGATCCTTTCAGTGGGCTCAACAAGAAAAAGGATATTCTTCCAAGCATGGCAGGTTCGGTCCTGACATAATTATTTTAGAGGACTGATTATAGATTACACCATCTTTCTCTCATCAAGTAGATAGACCTAGTTAGTATAATCTACCAAAGGTAGAAGTATTTCCAGCTTTTGCTCCGACATAGGGTATATCCACATCAGAATCATCAACTTCCAAGGCACCTGAAAAACCACATCTTCATACTAGGAAACACAGACCTCTAGACCAAAAGTACGATGATTTGAAACAACCGGCCCAAGTACCGACAAAGTTGTCAATTTTGGATACCCTTAAATTTTTCAAAAGATATTTAAGAAGCACTTATTGAGGCTTTGTCAATTCCTCAAGAGTTTGAAACCAAAGTTTCTGTTGTTGAGGTTTATCGTATAGAAAATTATCCTACAGAATATCATGAAATTATATCTTTTATAGATTAAGATGAATATGATGTTGTACATGGAGATATTAGGCCCTTGTATCTATCTATAAGGGTCAATGACATATAAATTCAACAATCCTTCATTGATAATGGCTCAGGAGTCAACCTCATTCTTATTCTTACACTTCATCGATTGGGGCTCGCTGAATTTAACTTATCTCCTTACACTTTAATGTTTAAAGGTTATGACAAGAATGAGTAAGAACCTCTGGGTGAGATTAAACTTATAACTTAGTTTGGAAATCTTGTTTCTACTTCATATCTCATGGTTGTTCATTAGGACAAAACCTTCAACATTCTTCTTAGAAGGCCTTGGCTACATCAACATGAAGCCATTCCTTAGTCATACCACCAATGTATCAAGTACTATTTCAATGGTCAAATTGGGACATTTTATGGTGACAAGGATCCGTTCAAAATGTGTGAATGTCATTATATAGAGGCATAATTTTATCACACAAAGGGAACAAGGTCCATCACAAAGGAGACAATTAGAATCAATGCTCCGGATAACTTAGAAAAGATCTTAGAAAACTCATTCAAACATTTGAGTACAGATTTTGTGTTGCATATCAATCAAATTTAAAGGATAAACTTAAATCCAAGAACTCATCTAGTGACTTCCATAATGTCAATTAAGGCAATCAAGCCTGAAATCATGGGAGAAATTGTTGATTTACCAAGCAGTGATGAAAATTTAAATGGAGATGTTTTCATTTCATCCACTAAACTTCAGAAAGTTTATGATTCATCAATCAAATTAGAAGAAGTTGTAGCAATAATAGAGAAATACAGGGATGTTGATTACCAAACCCTCATATCCTCTTCGATGCTCTAGGAATACCCTTTATTATCATTAGGGTTAGAAATGGTGGCATCTTCTTCAGGATGTTCAAATACTGGCTCCTCCCCTAGACTTGGAAGTTTTACTTCATTACCTACTATACAAGTAGAAGTAGAAGAGGTGATACACAAGGAATAAGAAGAAGAAAATATTAGGGATGCTCCTATAGAATTTGAGTAAGGTGTCTCTACAACCGTAGATGAGCTCAAAGAAATAAATCCAGGTACAGAAGAAGATCCACACCTCACTTTAATTAGTGCGATCATGACTTTTTAAGAACAAGAGATGTATAATTCATTTTTGAAGCAACATTGAGATATATTTTATTGGAACTATATGGAAATTACATGCCTTAATATCGAAGTATAAACCCATCATTTGGGTTTTCCAGAAGAACATTGAGGATTTAAGTAGGTAGTAATAAGAACACACCCGACTCATGCCTCTAATATTGAAGCTGAAGTCGATAAGCTAATAAATACTGACTTTTTCAGGGAGGTTCAATATACCAAATGGATGGATAACATTATCCTAATGAAAAAGAAGAATGGGAAAATTAGAGTTTGCATTGATTTCGGAGATCTTAACCGACATTGTCCTAAATATGACTTTCTAGTTCCCATCACAGAGCTTTTAATTAACGTAAAAACTGGATATGAAGCTCTTTTCTTCATGGATGGCTAATCTGGGTACAAACAATTCCACATATACCTATAGGATTAAGATTATATAGACTTTAGATCCTCTCAAGGTGTGATTTACTATTGGGTAATTCACTTTGGATTAAAGAATGCAGGTGAAATGTATCAACGTGCCATGCACCATATCTTCAAACCCTTTTTAGGAAAATTTGTCAAATGTTATGTGGATGATTTTTTGGTTAAATCCATATATCATTCCGATAATCTGGATGATATGAAGAACATATTTAATAAACTTTGGAAACACAATTTGAAGATGAACCCCTTGAAATGTGCTTTTAGGGTAACCTCAGAAAAATTACTCAGATTCATTGTACGCCATCTTGGAATCGAAGTTAATCATGAGAAAACAAGAGCAATACTTAGCATGTCACCTCATCAAAATTTTAAAGAATTAAGATCAATCCAAGGAAACTTGGACTATATTCGGCGCTTCATCATGAATTTGGCAGGAAAATGTTTTCCCTTCACTAGATTAATGAAGAAGGGAGTCACCTATCAATGGACTAAAGATTGCCAAGAGGCATTTGATACCCTCAATAAATATCTCTTGAGTCCACCGATATTAATTCCACCTGTTGAATGAAGACCACTTACTCTCTATGTGAAAACTTTAGAGAAATCATTGGGTGACTTCCTTGCCCAAAATAATGATGATGGAAATGAAAATAGCCTTCAATATCTCAGTATAACTATGCTTGACACAAAGAATCAATATTCAAGTATTGAGAAGTGTTTCCTGGAATTAATCTTTGCAGTTCAGAAATTGAGGCACTACCTGCAACATCATGAGGTCCAATTGGTGTCTCGCAATAACCCTCTCAAATTCATCCTCAGTTGTCCTATTCGCACATGGCATTTGGAACTGTGGACAGTTATTTTGCAATAGTTTGATATCCAGTTTATGCCTCAGAAGGTAATAAAATGCCAAGATTTGACTGACTTTCCTGCTGAACATCCATCTGTAGAAGATACATTATTGAATGATGAACTTCCTGATGAAGAGTTCTTCTCTATTCAAGATAATCCCCAAACACATGAAATGTACTTTGATGGTGCTTCCAGAAGTCCAATAGGGAAGAGAATGGGAAAACCTAATCTCAACAAAGTTTGGTTAGGAATTGTACTTATCTCCCCAGAAAAGGTAATATTTCCATATTACTTCCTATTTTAAGAAGGAGGGACCAACAATGAAGTAGAGTATAAAGCTCTCATTATAGTACTAGAATTAGCACTTTAGGTACAAGTGAACCACTTGAAAGAGAAAGGTTATTTAGATTTGGTAATCAAACAAATCAATGGGAATTATGATATCAGAAAAAAAGAGTTAATCCCTTTGTGTGATTATGTCAGAGGATTAATGGATGAATTTACCTCAGAGCCAACATTTTCTTATGTATCGTGATCACAAAATGCCCAACCTGATGCATTGTCTAATGCAGACACAGCCCTGGAAAATTTAAATCGGGATGAGACAATCATTAGTATAGACCATAGTCATGTGGTATCACCTTTCGTTCAAACTATAATGGATGAAATTAATGAAATTAGCCCTATTTCTGATCCATATGGTCATACCATGGGATGGATGACACCCATCATTAAATAGCTTTAAAATGGAGTACTTCCACTAGGTAGAGATGAAAAAGAACAGATCCGAAAATGGGTGGTCAATTTTACTCTTTACGATAGTCCATATCAACAGAAGATTCTCTACAAATGAGGCTTTGATGGAATCCTCTTTAGGTGTATTGATGGAGAAGAAAATATAGGTGTCCTGAAAGAAATACATTCAGGAAATTGTGGTGCTCACTAGTCTGGGCATAGGCTTTCTAATCAAATATGAAAGCTTGGATACTTTTGGCTTTCAATGATGTAGGATCGAACAGATTTCACTAAGAAATTTCAACCCTGCCAAGTGTATTCCATCTTCATTCATCAACCCCTGGAGTTGCTATATATAGATAAATACCTATAGACATTTTCCACTTGGGGAATGGATATAGTAGGACCTTATCTTCCAGCTATGACTAATCATTTCAAGTGTATTATTATTGATATTGATTTCTTCTCCAAATGGGATGATGAAATACCTCTAAAAGAATTTGGAGCCAAAAGCATTGTTAGTTTTGTAAAAACTAACTTCATCACCAGATTTGGTGTCCCTCATGCTATATTGATAGAAAACAATACAAATTTCGATTCTATTGAAGTAAAGAAGTTATATTAGGAGCACAATATCAGATCAAACCATTCATCTCGCTATTGTGCAATGACCAATGGATAGATAGAGGACTTCAATAAGACCCTATCAAATATACTCTAAAAGATGGTGGATAAAGATAAGAAATCATGGCCTGATAAAATTTTGCATGATTTATGGTCTTATAGGACTACTATCCGTACTACCACTCAGGAAACCCCTTATTTATTGGTGTACAGAATAGAAGTAGTTTTTCCAATTGAAATTAAATTACCTTTACTCTAAGTTGCAATCTATGACCATTTTTCTGTAGATGAAAAGTATCAGAAATGATTTGATGACCTAGAATTATTAGATGAAAAAATATTTCATACTTTACATCAATTATAAGTCTATTAGAATAGAATATCATGATCCTTTAACAAGAAATTTCACCTATGTTCATTTCTTCAAGAAGAATTGGTATTGGTCCTCAGGACTCCAATGACACCATGAAAGAAACCTCCAAAGATTGAGTTAAAGTGGGAAGGACCTTATTACATATGTAAGGTATACACAAATGGATCTTATACCTTAATCTCAATGGATGTATAGCTTATCACAACTTCAACCAATGTGAGATTCTTGAAGAAATACTTTGTGTAGTTGCACACAACATCATCACTGCATGACTTTAAACTACATAGAAAAAAGTCCTAGTTGCAAGACATTAAACTGCATAACAATCATAAGCGTCCATGCTTTATGATGATAAAATGCATATCATATTTATCCTTGTCGCATGATGTTAAACTGCATGACATCATTGGTCCCCATTATATAACATTAAACTATACGATTAACCTCTTCTCTACTTGATGTTAGGAGCTTCCATATGCAAGCATCATTGACATAATTAGTACTTATTAGTGGAAAATGAGTCCCTTTCTTCCATATGTCTGAATCAGATCTTCATAAGGACCTCATGCTAATAACTACGTGTGTCTTGATTCTCATCTATATGAGATACATAGAGATTCCTAGATCTCCAATCTCGGGCCCAGCTACAACCACGAAATTTTTATTTCCTTTTCATCACCTATATATGAACCAAATCTATACAAAGTGTTCTTTCAAGATACATGGTTTTATTTTCATACCATTTTATGTCTTAAGTTTAACTATTCTTCTAGAATGTGTTAAAAGCCCTTGTCTCCCACATTAAACTCAACTGGTGTGGGGAATGATTGTTTAAGAACTATGTTTGGATTGATTCTCATCTATATGAGATACGTAGAGATTCCTAGATCTCCAATATTTGGCCCAATCACGAGAAAAAACCCCTTTATTCCCTATGTAAGAGTCAAACCTGCATAGGGAATGTTTGAAGAACTATGTATGACTTGATTCTCATCCATATATATCCTCACTGCACGACTCTAAACTGCACAACATAATATTGATTCAAAGGAAACAAGGAAAGTCTCTATATTTTACATGTGAGTCAGATCTATGTAAAGGACTTCAAAATCATGACCAATATTGATTTAAATATTTCTCATGTGCATTGATCATTATCCCCTTCCATATTTCACACTCTTAATCTTGAATATTTTCAGATATTTATAATATTTTTTACAGTTTCTGGTGACATAGTTTCGAATATCTGAGAACTCTTTTGTCTGACTATGCAGTACATTCCCTTAGGTGGCCTTTAATAGGTTGCCTACATAACAGGTCTATCCTTAAAGGGATAACACTATTTGTCTATGAAACATATGCCCCATTTGGCCCTGCATAATACAACCCCATAACAATTTTTTCAAATAATGGTAATTTCATTTTGGTTAAAGTGTCTTTTTCCCCTTAAAACATTTATAACAATATACAAGAATCTGTATTTTAAAGCAGTCATTCATGTATATTTGTCCCATTACCTTTATATAAATCTAAAAGTCTTTAAGACCATGGTTTACAAATTTCCCTCTCCATGTGTTCAAAGAAATATAAAATAACCTTGGATCATTTGGCCACATATCATATACTATTTCCATTTATGGTCCTAGTTGCATGACCTAAAAAATATAGACACCATACTTCCTATGTTTGTGTCAAACCTTCATAGAAATCCTATTACCTCTATTCTTTGGAAATCATGATTGGAAATACCCTCTCCATATTCAAGTGCCTTTCTTCATAAACCAAACTCTATTCTTTGGAAAATTTGAATCTTAAAAAACTTTCTTTAGATTTTAGAAATAGATTTTCAAACTTTTGAGAGCTCTTTTTCCTAACTATACAGTACGTGCCCCTAGGTGGCCTTGCATAAAGTTTTCCTACATAACAGGCCTATCAGTCAAAAGATATCACTATTTGGCTATGCATCATATGCCCTTGTTGGAATTGAATAATACATCCCACATAACGGGTTTTTCAAATATTGGTAACTTCATTCTTGGTAAAGGCTTCCTCTAATGCCTTTATCCCTTTTGTTCCCATATCATTCTTCAAATTCAAAAATTCCTAAATCATAGTTTACAATTCTTCTCTTCCATACCTGAATATGGTGTAGTATGTTTCCAAATAAATTATCAAGAAATTAGGATAATCTCATACCTTTGGTCAAAGATAAAGACCTTAAATTAAAGTCACACAATGTCCTCAATACATGACTTAAAACTACACAGTACAATGTCCTCACTTCATAACTTAAAAATGCATAACTTGATATCAGAAATTCTCCTTTCTAACAAATTTTAACCATTCTTCATACACCAAATTTGTGTAGAAGTGGTTTTCCTATTCATGAAATATGCCAGCATAGATAACCCTTTATTCTTAAAACCCCTTTCCTTGAAAAAACCACCAACTATGGTCTTGAGTCACCCAAATATTATTTTCCTTTTTCTATCAACAGTAAAATGTTAAATTACTAAGAGCTCTTTTTCTTGACTATGTAGTACATTCCCTTAGTTGACCTTGGATAAAATTTTCCTACATAACATACATGCCACTCAAAAGATTATACTATTTGGCTATGCAACATATGCCCCAGTTGGCCCTACATAACACAACCCCCATAATGGGTTTGTCAAATAATGGTAACCTCATTCTTGGAAGACTTATTTTATGTTTATACAAGTTTTAGATTTGGTAACCATAAAAATCACGACTTAAGATCCCCCTTTGAAATATTTAAAGAATATTAGAGATATTCTTAGCCAATGAGTCTTTTTTGGGATCTAATTTCAAAATTTATGGTCAAAGATGTTCGACCTTAAACACTAGACCTTTATAGTCCAACATTCATGACTTTAAACTTCCAGCATCAAGAGACATAGTAATAACCAGATTGAAAACCGAAAATGGGTACTCTGGAAAAATGTCAAGTCTCAGCTCACTAAACTTACATCTTAGTATGGTTTAGGAAATATTGAGTAATAAAAATTCAAAATATACAAAGTTTGTGGGGTTTTTTTGTATAACCCTGGTAAAAATCAAACTATTCTTACTTGGACCATTGGATTTAGAAAAAAAGATATCAAGAATGAAAGAACATATGATTAAAGATAAAATAATTTTCATTTGTGCAAAAAATTTCACAGAGGTGCATCCATAAACTGGAGTCTCTCTTCTATCATAAAAATTAAAATAGGCTTTATACATAACTTTTCATTTGGTTGATGACCTCTTGAGCCCCATCAACTTCCTGTTAAAGTTCATTTAGCTAACCAGCTTCATTATCTTCATCATGGAGAAGTGATTCCTTAGAATCTACAATGGATTTTGAACCATCTTTCTGGAATTTTCCAATGGAATCATGAAGCTAGTCAAGCTCACCTGTGATAATATATAATTCCTTTTGAAGATGCAGCTACTAAATAGTCTTTTCTTTAATATTTTGCTTCATTTTTTTAACTTTGTTGTATGATTGGCCTTAGCTCAGTATAACGCTGCTTAGAATTTATCAGTATTGATCAATAATTTAGTCTTTATCAGATCTTGCCGAAACTTCTTCTCTTACTCCCACTTTCATATAATCTCTTTCACTGTGGTATGAATTTCATAGTATTCAAAACTTCCAAATCATAGCGTGATAAATAGAGATAAAAGTTTTGGAATTATTGAAGGTAGTTCCCCAAGGGGAATTTCAAATATTATCTTCCATATATTTTCCATGCCTTGTGATGTGAAAGATGAAGGGACTTTTTCAGTTCTGGGTCTGATTCAGAATAACTGTTATAAAGAGGGATATATTTTGGGATTAATGTGCTTATAGAAGTGCCATGTTCTACTCCTTCCTTGACAGCAGTTTCTTCACCTTCTAATATTGTTTGAGCTAATGTAAAGGATTTACCTCCAGATCTAGAAATTGAAGTTGATAGCCCTATATGGTGAATTAAATTATGGTTATGGTTAGTTTCAAGGGATAAGAAAAGTGAATACAATCACAATATCAGTATCTCTTACCTAAAAATAGGTCGGAAACTTGGGAAGTCTCCTCCCAAACATTCTTAGTTTCAACGGTTTTGTTTGATTGCTCTAGGAAGGGAATGCTCTCTTTAATTTTCTTAGGATACTCATAATGAATATCAGTAAGATCTTCTATCCCAGGACTCACCTAATCCAATGTCTCCGAAATGGTAGGATTGACATTAATGTCAATACTTTTTTCATGCATTATCGCAATAGTTTCCTTAGATGGAACTACATATTTCAATTAATCATGGTTATAAATTTAATGATAGGAAGATTAATAGGACAAATAATGAAAACTCACATCCAGTTGATTCTATGTAAAGAACTTAAAAATATTCTAAAGCATTTGGTATATTAACATGTTATAATAATTCTTCAAAAGACATTACAAGGTTCATCATAGCATCCAATGATACCCCAGACCCCAGTTTAGTCTCACATGTGGGATCACTCGACATGCTTTCTTCGAAACCTTCCTCTGAAAACCTTTGAACCCGAAAAAATTCATCATCAACAGTTGTGGGGTCAACATCAGTTTTCGAAGGATTTTCTAGTGCATGTGATGAACCTAAAGTATCAAAAGATGGAAGTTAGTTTTTGTTATGTTTGATGTCTTATAAAGCACCGTTGATTTACCAGATTCCTCTTCTCTTCTGATGGTAGGAATATGAGCAGTGCTGGGAATAAATGTCGGTTCTTTTGGCCTCAATTCCTCTTCAGAAACCACTAGGTTAGTGGGAATTTGTACTTGTTTAGCATCACCCTCCATAGTTCCTTGAAGCTTATCAGTATTTTATTTTAGAGAATAAACAGAATAAACTTATACAATTCCAAGAAGTTTAAAGACTTTTTCATGAATAATTCTAAAATTAATGTTATCAGGAAGTCTTACCACTACTGAGAAATAATTTAACCATGATATTCTTTCTTTGATGATTTTTTTCTTCACCTTCTTATGAGGACTTGCATTATCATCTTCAAAAATAGGTATTGGTGATTGCAACACCCTTTCTATCTCTTCCTCCATGGCTTGATGGCTTGGAGATATTTCTCCTGATTCACAGGGTGATCCAGTAGCTCCAAGAGCATTACCTCTAGGGATATATCATGGAGATGGAACTTCATTCAATTTTCTTTTAGCTAGCTGCAAGTTAAGATGATATTTCTCCTGAGTAACAACAATTTGACTAAATTTGAATTTCAAAGTATAAAATAATGTGAAAAAAGGAAAATTACATCTTTATGATCCAAAAAATCTTGCTATTATTCATCTAATTAAAGACAAATACCTTTATTAGTACCACGATCTATCATTTCCTTCACCCACTTTGTGATGGGAATTGATTCTTCGGTTGTGTATATGAGCATTTCCAGCTCTTGGATGTAAGTTCTCACTTTATCAGGATTATTCTTAAATAGAATATCAGAAGAGGCCCATATATCCCTTATTCATAGAATATTCATCCCTTCACATAGATTTATTCATGTGGTTTCAATATCACAATATACAATTTTCTATGTTTCAACAACCTCTGGTCATATATATTCAGAGTGCCAAAGGGTTATGAAGAGAATCCTGCAGTATTGGATTTAAGTTTCTTCCCAATTCCCATAGTCATATATGGGAGATGAGAAAAGGGAATCCATTTCTCTTCAAAATGATGGTGACTAGATAGCCTCAGTACAACCTCAGTAAGGCTCGATGGGGTGGATCTCTTAAATTTTATGGGTGTATTATATCTTACACAAGGTCACTTTAATGAATTTGGAGCCTCGTCACCTCCACCCTATGACTCTAGTGAGTCGGCCCCTGATGAAGAAGAATTACCTTCCAAACGAAGGGGTTCCTTCATACTACCTATCTTTATACCCACCCGAGGGACAACATGGTTTAATACCCCTTCAGGGTAAGATCTGACATAGTTTTCAGCATACCAGATATTCAACCTGCTTATTTCATCAACAAAAGGTAAATTAAATATTTCCCTAGTCTTCTCCACAAATTTCAGCAACCATAGATGTCGGGAAAACATTAGATGTTGCTCTAATATGACATTCATAGGGGGGGATATAGTAATTTGTTGTAGAAATTTGTACTGACATGCAAATCTATAATGAGAATAGGCCTTGCATATGATCTCTCCATCAATCCTGGTGGCCAATACGCGATCTCTGCAAGCTAGCATGTATGCCCTTAGCTCTAAACTGGTCATTCCATCATCAACAAATCACCATGTAGGTAGATTCCCATAAGTAAAGAGATGAAATTACTTATGCATACTCAACCAGCCCTTAATATCATAAGCGTTCAAAGAAAAAGGTGAAATACCAGAGAAGGCATGAACAAATGGTCGGAAAGAACTTCCAAAGACTTGTACCCCACTTTTAACATCATAAGTTCTTAAATGAGTGGCGATCCACCCCCATAACACCTAGAATAGTCCCTCTATTCTAAAATGAGACTTCCCTCTGTAAATATTCAGTAAGATCCTATGAATATTTCCCAAAACTGGAGTGGCCAACCCTACCATCCTTCTTTAGGCCATCTTGGATGTGATAATAAAAGTTCCTGGCCTCACGCCTCCTTTGGTATCTCAGACTAGTAATAAATACACACTGATCCACATGAAAAAAAACCTACCAGACATGTATTCTCAAGAATTTTGGAATTGACTTCATATCCCCACTTTTCAAACTCTCTTTTCTCTAATGTTGGCAAAAACGTGTCAGGGGTACCTATCTTCTATGACTTTGGATAGCTGTTCAGAGGAGTGAATGTGGGACCCTTTTACTTCTTATTTACCAATAATATTTCCATCCACTCCTCTGGATGAATATCCCTTCTTGTTTGGGACTTCTTGGTTGTTGCATTCTTAAGTTTATAAAATATTTTCATCAACTCATGAACCAAGGCTGGTGTCTTCTATGAGTCATTCCACTTCACCTTAGGGGGAATAAACTCATCGTATATATCTCCAAGTATTAGAGCTCTAGATATCTTGTAGACATCCCACAAACTTATTCCTACTTATCCACGTGTCAAGTGAAAATAGTTAGTTTCTAGACTCTATCAGCTTAGTAAATCCGGCAAAAAATTGTCATTCCTATACACATAGGTTTTCCGAACCCATATAACCTCATAAATACCAACACCTTTTAATTAATTTTTAAATTATGCACACATCTTATGTACCCAATATTACCACATACATGTAGGTTTTACACCCCCTCTTGGGTGGAAATACCAACTTTTCTTCCAGTATTTGAATTTATCTATCTGAGAATCTCAAAATATGGTTGAATAATAGTGTGGCTGCAGCTCAGTTGTGTGTGCTTTCAAATATGGAGCACGTGGGCTGTGATGCATGATATGAGCCTGATTTTATATCCCAACATTAACATATGAGACCACAACATAAAAATTGTAAGATGAGAAGATGGAAAGTCTTGAAACTAGGAAAGTACAATATAGTTCTTTTGGTTTGGAATATTGATGTCTTACAGATGACCATAATTATACAAAGGCAAATAAATGCTCTGGGGAAAATTGAAGTGATATTTCTTCAGATATTTTTCCAAGTCTGGGAGTGTGGTTTCACAGACGTCAAAGTAGTCATGACTGAAAATGTTCATCATGTCATCAATCCTCTTAATGGCCAATTCATCAGAGTTTTCAATTCTTTTGGGATCCATTGAACCTACAAAAGAGATCAAAAATAATCTTTAAAGTAAGTTCATTTTTGATTTTTTGATAAAATAATTGATAAAAATTGAAAAAGGCATTAAGGCGTGCAAGTCTGACACTTGGCATGCAATTATAAAACCGACACACAAGTGTGGTGCCCCAGTTATAGCATGAAAATAAAAAACATACAGAAGAAGAACGACTGAAGAAAAGCATCTGAGCGAAAAGAACTTGCACGCTGAGAGAAGGATTTCTAGAAGTCGTGATAATTTTTGCAGAAGTGAAGATGATATATATAAGCGATGAAAGTCACCTTGTGCACCAGAATCCTTCACTCTACCAACTTGCATGCCCATTTACCTTGCGCGTTGAAACTTGCACACCATAGTACCCTCTTTTTTTATTCATTAATTTACCTCAGTATATGATTATTTTTTCATTCTAGATCCAATTATAAGGGGGGTGGATTTTTTTGACACTCTATTCCATCATAGATTCTAAAAAAAGACAAAGGGAAATACATTAGAAAAAAGAGAAGAAAACACATGAAGAAAATCAAGATTTGAAAAGGCTTGAACATTGGATCACCATAGTCAGACCAAATATCCATCGGCACGCAAGGTACTTGCGCGCCCAAATATGGCATGCAGCCTACTTGTGCACCCACACTCCTTTTCCCAGGGTCCTATTTTTTCCTATAAATAGACCTTTGGGGCCTTCATTTTTACGAACAAATTTTCTTGAACCCTAATTACTGCTCTGGTATCCCTAGTGCTTCGCCCAAGTCTTATGAAACTTTCAAGGTATTTCTTCAAAACCTAAAGTAGATGAATTGAAGGAGGATAATAGGACTTAAGTCATTTTAGTGTTTGAAATTCATAACAATTAAATCGAAAAGAGACCAACCTCCCTAAATCAGAAACACTTGCACGCCACCTATTCCTCTCATAGGAACTTGAGAAACCCACTTCTGGGAATACCTATGAATACTCTTGAAGGCTTGAGTCAGGTCTCACCCAAGTATTAACATATAGCTTGTTCGTCACTCAAGTGAACATCAAGTCGCCCAAGCCTAATTGCAAACCCATACTTTCCCACTAGTACCTACTTGGGTGACCCTTTTTGATTCACATATTCTCTTCAGTGTATAATCCATTAAGACCTCTTTAAGGCCATTAATGGTAAGGTTTCTTCTTCATTGGCTCCCTTTTCTGAAAGGGATTCTATTGATAACTCCACCAAAACCTCATGACTTATCAAACCTTTGGGAAAGGAACATCAGTGTGTATCCTATTTGGGTTTGTATATCTACAGTTATAGGTTTCCCAAATTCATTTTACAATGGGTTTAGGATTCATGGAGTGTCTATGGGTTTGTATATCCGCATTCACATGGAACTTTCTCCTAAGAATATTTTTGGGAATTTCTCGGTTTGGAGGATTAGGGTTTGAGTTCTGTCCTCCCCTTTTCATCTCTAAGACCAGAAACCTCAGGTCTTTGGTAGGGAAGGTACGATTCACACTTGATTTTTCCATTTAAGAAAAGGAGAAGTCACCCTCCCCTACCAGGACCAATTTTAGGGCATCCATCCTGGTGTAAGCCCCTAACCTTTCAAGTAGGAGGTTGTAGTCTTTCTCCTCTCTACTTCCTTCACCTTCACTTGTTCCTTACATTGGACCCTTTTCCAATGTAAAGAGAACAGAGGTAAGGCCTGGTTGCCTCACCCTCTTCCCTGGTCACCTAGACCTCATCCAATCTCACCGCTGTAGGCACGCCCTCTTCCACCAGTATAGGAGAAAAAGTGTGGGTGCCTTTGTTTAATCTTTTACATCCTCTTGTTTCTCACACTGAGCATGAATCACGTGGGATTAGAGATTTTTTGTGATCACAACATTTTCAAAAACTCTTGAACTACGAGAACTATGATTCCCACTATAATTGGGATACGTAGGAAGCCTTATCAGGGCCCGAGCTCATTGGATATCCTCTTTAGGAATATAACCTTAATTCCATTAATCTGGGCATCCTTCTTAGAAATAAGCCCCAAATTAAACCCCCAAATCACCAAGGCATCCTTTTTATAAAGTAAGCCCAAAATCATTTCTCTTAAAGGACTAAACTATCCTATGAGATTTATTGAACTACATGGGATTTGATTCCCATCCAAATGGGATAGGTAGGAAGCCTCCTTGAGGTTAAAATCCAAAACTTCAAACCAACCCTGTTCTTCTTGGACTATATTCGCAACATGGTTTAATATTACTTGGAAACCCATATTATTTCCCAGTTCTTTGGGATTCTTAGGAATAAGTCCCACACCAAACCTTGACTAAGAACCATTCAATTAGATGTCCTTACCACGTGACATTAAACTATACAGTTAGGTCCTTATCACATGACCTTAAAAGGTATGATGTTTTAAGCGACGCTGAACTATGAGGGTTATGATCCCTTTCACTAGGATACGTAGGTAGCCTATTTTATGGGTATGATTCCAATATCAAAACAAACCTTCATCTTCTTAGATGAAAATAAATTCTAGATCACCCCACTGAGTAGATTAAAAACTATCATCATCATAATGATGATTAAAAGAATCTCTAAATAGTATGAGAGGATACCATTAATGGAGAACCTCAAATACATATGGATATCTCTACTAATTAAGAACCTCGAATACATACAAATGATTATAAATTTCACACAATTTAATAGGTGAATACAAATTTCAAGGGAAACTTATGTTATACTTGGTAAATTAATAAGGATTCATGAAAATATCTTATATTTATAAAAAGAGTCTTGGAGTGGAAAATAATTCCCCCTAAAAGGGTGTGATGAGTCTGAACTCCCATCCTCTCGACCAATGTATTTTCTTAAGCATCATAAAGATAAAACTTAACAAATTCCTAACTTTGGAAAGAATGTCCCTTTTGGATAAAAAACTGTTGGATGTTTTTGGTTCCATGAATAAATCCAATGGAAACTACCTAGAAGAAGTGATTCTTAAACTAGAACACACGTTCCAAGGAACTACGAAATAGAGTATAATCATGATACATAAGAAAATTAACACCCAACAAATAATAGATCCTAAATCATGGTATAATTCTTGATATAAAATAAGTAATGAATCAAAAGAGTGAGTCAATAAACATGATCCATGAGAGCATAACATAGTCATAATAATACACATAAAACTATGAAATATTTCAACTATGGCACACAAATTAGAATATAAAAACATTATATTAATGAGTCACACACTTTCACCCATGATTTTAAATAACTTAATTGTGATCATGTATACATATCTCATGAAATTTAATATTTTAATCAATGAATTGGAGGGAGATATAAAACCCCACCCATTATTATCCATGCATAAAAGTGCCACTTCAAATCAATCATTCATCATATAATAAAGAACCAATGGAAAGAATATTTGTTTCATTCAACACATCGTAAATAACCCATGGAAATAAAATTATTTTCATATCCTTTTAAAATGGATTTACATAAATAAATATTTCATAATTCCATCAATAATCATAACATTATATACCCATGAAAAATTAATGGGTATCCAAAGATATTTAGTAACATTTTAGGTAAATTTTATTTAATCAAGATAATAAATCCTATAATATTTAAACCATATATAAAGGTAGTCTTGAAATAATCCTTCTAGATGTTATAAGGTTGTACAAATAGTGAGGTAGAATATCAGGCCCTCATTATAGGGCTGGAATTGGAAATTCAAATTTTAGTTGAACATTTGAAGGTAAAAGGTGACTTAAAGTTGGTAATGAGGAATATTAATGGTGATTATTCCATCATAAAGGAAGATATAATCCTATACTTGACTATGTATGAGGACTAATGAAAGAATTCCCCTTATAGCTAACATTGAATCACATCATATGGTTGTAGAATTCCAAATATGATGAATTAGTGAATGTAACCATGAATTTTGTAGATCCAGACTAGGATGAAACTATCACTAGAATTGCGCATTGTCGAATGGTGTTCCACTTTGTTCATGTTGACATGAAAGAAATCAACAAGGTTAATTCCATCCCCGAACTAGATGGTCCTATAACTGGAAAGATGATCCCATTGTGGAATATCTTCAAAATAGAGTTTTCTCATTAGAAAAATCCATAAAGGATAAAATCTGATGATGAGAAAGCATATTTATGATTTATGAAACTCAAAATCACCAAATAGTCCTCTATAAACAATGTTGTTTTGTAGTTGTTCTTAGGTCCATTGATGGAGAAGTGACTACTGCAATCATGAAAGATGTAATTATGGGAGCAATCTATTTCCACTGTTTAGGGTTCATGATTTCCAATCAGATCTAGAGGCTTGGATACTTCTGGACTTCAATGAAATAGGATTGAAAAAAATTTACCATGAAGTGTCATTCTTGGCAAGTAAAATAAAACTTCATCCATCAATTCCCAAAGTTTCTACACACATCCAAATAATCATGGTCATTTTCCATATGGGGAATGGGTATTGTAGGATAGAATCCTCCAGCTATGAACATGTAGTTAAAATACATCCTCATTGCTACAAAATTATTCTCCAAATGGGATGAAATAATACCCCTCAAATAAGCTCTAACCAAAAGAATTGTCAGCTTTGTAAAAGTCAATACGTTACTATATCTAGTGTACCTTATACTGTAGGTTTCGAGGATAGTGGAAGCGCGGTAGAGATAGTCCCCAACTTTGATTTTTTCCATTATCAATGATTAATCTACGATCAAGTGAAGATGAATGCTGTGATCAAAATATTTGAATCAAATAACAAGAAAGGGGTATTAACCCCGAACTAAGAGAGGGGAGATCAACACATATTTTTTAAAATTAATTTAATTAAATAATAATTATCTCCAAGGTTATTTTTTATTCATTGATTCATATGAACATAGATATGTAGTGTTCCACTATTGTGTTGTAGAATTAAATCATAGGATTCATCTAGAAGTGATTCACATGTGCTTGAGGAATCTCAGGACATCATTGAAGGATTCTCTAGGTGCTAGCGTAGAAGATCATTGTGCTTGTGATGTACGCCTTCAATCTCGTTGAGAACCACTTCCAAAAAATTCGATTTGATTTAGTGGATTATGATCTCTCTTGTTCTTGAGATAATTATTAAAGAGGTATGAACTCTCTATCCATGAGATATTTTCTCCAATCCACTGTGCACAATGATTTTATTGCTCGGGGTAACGAGAAAATAAAAAAATTGGGTATTTATATTGCTAGTGTTAAAATAACATAATTTCACAAGCACCCTTATTTATTTTATTAATCCCCAAAAAACCCATGTCAAATAATAATATTACTATTATTATTATTTCATTACACGTGCCTAACTTGTTAATTATAATTAAATATTATTTAATAAAATAACATTCAACATTATTATTTCTCACTAGAGCCTTGAACCTAGTCTTCCAATCCTTAACCATATTTATTGGAAATTGAATAATGTCTATTTATTTATTAAATAAATACCACTTCATTATTCTCTAATAAATATAATAATATTATATTCACTAAATAACAAATAAATATTTATTAAATATTCCGTCATCAATATATTCTCTCGAATAACTAGTGTCAGAATAAATGTGATCAGGAATCCATGAATAATTATTAAACCATAATAATGTATAATATTTATTCAAAATTTTAAATAATAAAAAATATATATTATTTAACTGAGATACTGGATAAACTTAGAGTGTGACCCTCTAGGCCTCTTTGTCAGTGGCATTAAGCAGAGTAGCCTTAAGTCCAAGGATAACATCTAGCAGTATGCTAAGGTACCCATAGAGAAATAAGTTAATACTGAAATGACATGTCTCCTTATATGAATGTTTACTGTGTAATGTAATCCCTTTATCAAAATTTCTCAAATAGAGTAGGTTTCATGCCAGTGCCATCATCCTATATGCTAGATATTTTTTTCTTTGAATTTCCGGAAATAGAACCTGCCTATTGATCACCATAATCACTGATTTATTTAGGACATATCATTTACATCAAAGTTCCCAGGAAATTATCTTATGTTAAATAATAGAAGGGATAAATTCTTTCTCACATTATTCATTAATTAAATATTACTTGTGATGCACCCAATATATCCTACCTCTCCATGAACATATGTTATCACAGTTTTCATCAATTCATCTAAGTGTACGACTCATAATACTCATTAATAATAATCTTAATATCTAAGGACCAATACAAACATCCGCTGATAGGAGCATCCAATTACATATATAAATATGGATTTATTACTGGAGATTCTTGTTCTCATAATATCCTCCTGGACATTACCAAGGGAATACACCATAAGAAGGTGCCTCAAAGTCCTACGAGTCTCGACCTATGATATAATGTATCATTTGTGTCCATCAGATGATGTCATCTAGATATAGAACATATATTCAAGAATATTTTTATATAAATTTTGGGTTTTCATCATAGTAGGGATCCACTATGACCTTTTAGTGTAATAGTTACTCTTAAAACATTAGCACATTCAATCTCATGTAGAAAAACAATCATGATGTGATAAGAAATTTATTAATATTCAAAACCATGAATATAAGTTTTCATAAATTACAAAAGAAGTTTTTTCTAGGGAACCAATTCCAACAGACTCCCACTTGCACTAGATCCAACTGCTAACAACCTTCAGTATGGTAGATATAATGTGATATTCATGCTTCTTATTAGATAAGCCTTTAGTCAAGGGGTCCACTAGGTTCTCTTCCATGGGTACTATGACACTGCAACTTCACCCCTATAATAAAAATCCCTCCAGAGTTTATACTTCTGGAGTAGGTGTGATTTGTCTGTTGATATAACCTTGGCTCTTTTGCAAGATCCACCACTGTAGTATTATCACAATACAATGTGATGGGGTTTTAATACTAGGTAACACATAAATCTCATGGAAAAGGTTCCGAATCAATACAAATTCCATGGATGTATCAGAAGCTACTATGTACTTAGACTCTGTTGTAGAATCAGCTATAACTGGTTGCTTTGAACTCTTCCAGCTCACAGTTACTCTATTGTGATAGATAACATATCCTTATTATGACTTCAGATCATTATTATCTATCTGAAAACTAGCATCAACATACCCTATAATGACAATCTACTCATGTCCTCTATATACTAGGAACATATCATTAGTTATTCTCAGATACTTAAGGATATTCTTAACAAAAGTCCAATGTTGTTCTCCTAGAACTTCTGGATATCTACCTACCATGATCAATGTATAGAAAACATAAATTCTAGTACATAACATGGAATACATGATTGATCCTACTACTAAATCGTGCGGGATCTTACTCATTCTAACTTTATCCTATTTTGTCTGAGGATACATTTTCTTAGAAAGATGAAAACCACATGAAATTGGAACCAATATCCTCTTAGATTGTTCCATATTAAATCTCTTTAGTATATGGTCAATATATGTACATTGTCTTAGTCCAAGTAGGCTATTGGATCTATCACGATTGATCTTGATCCCTAGAATGTAGGATGCTTCACCTAAGTCATTCAGGGAGAACCACTTGTTTAACCAGTTCTTAACTAACTATAAGCATGATATGTTGTTTCTAATAAGTAATATGTCATCAAAATACACTAATAGGCTAACGAATGAATTCCCATTAAACCTTTTGTAAACACATGGATCACATTATTTCTTAATGAAAGCAAATTCTCTTATGTATTCATCTAATCGAATATTCCATGTATTGAATGATTTCTTAAATTTGTAAATAGATCTCTGCAACTTCGAAAACTTTTTGGCATCACCTGGTGTCACAAAACCTTATGATTGTGTCATATAGACATCTTTCTAAAGGTTCCTATTAAGGAATTCAGTTTTGAAATCCATCTTCCAAATCTCACAGTCATGGTAAGCTGCTATGGCATGTATGATTCTTATGGATTTAAACATGGAAAATAGAGAAAAGGTTTCATCATAGTCAATACCTTGACACTGTTTAAAAACTTTATCCACTATCCTTGGTTTATAGGTATTTAATTTACCTTCCATTTCCATTTTTCACTTGAATACCCATTTACACCCAAAAGGATTTACATCAACCAGTGCATTGACCAGAACCCAAACATGGTTTTGATACATGGAATCCATCTCAGAATTCATTGTTTCTAGCCATATTGCATCTTCTAAGCTATCTACTTCCTATTTTTAGGATAGATCTTCATCATTGTCCAACAATAATAATTCACCATATTTGGTGACTGAAAAACAATATCTCTCTAGTTCCCTTACCTCTCTTAAACTTCTACATAGTACTTGTGTTTCAGGAACTACTTTTTCTATAGTGACCTGTGGAACTTGTTCTTGTACCAAATCCTATGTATCTTGAGAATCAAATTCATTGAATTAAAAATTTCTCACACTATCCTTTTAGATGATGTGATCCCTCTCAAGAAATATAGATTTTCTGGTGATAATCATTTTCTTGTTTGAGGAGTTTGTATAGGTAGTATACCTTTGTTTCCTTGGGATACCCTATAATGATACACCTCATTCCTCAGGGGTTCTAGTTTGTTATATTAGAAAGCCTTAATAAATGGATATCATCCCCATACATGTGTACATAATAAAATGGGTTTATTTCCACTCCATATCTAGAAATGAATTGCATTTTTCACTTAAGTTGGTACTCAGTTTAATGTGCATGCTACAGTTTGTAATAAATATCACCAAAAGGATAACGTAGGATCTGCATGAATCATCATTTTACTATGTCCAATAAGGTATGGTTTCTTCTTTCACTAACACCATTCCACTATGGTGTATAAGGTTAAGTTATTCAAGATATAATTCCCAACTCCTGCAGGAAGTCAATGAGCTCTTGGTTAATATATTCTCCTCCTCGATCTGATTTAATCTTCTTTATCTTCTTACAATGCTGATTCTCTACTTCATTCTTGAATTCCTTGAATTTCTCAAAGGACTTAGACTTATACCTCATCAGGTAGATATATCCATATCTACTAAAGTCATCAGTAAAATTTATGAAGTAAGAATATACACCTTTAGATTCTACTAGATTGGTCCACACACATCAGTGTGTACCGTTTCTAGAATATCTATGGACCTTTCACCATGTCCACCAAATGGTGGTTTGGTCATTTTTACATGTAAACAATCATGACATCTATCAATTAGTTTTATCTCAGAAGAGTCTAAATAATCATCTTGACTGAGCTTTGTCAAACGATTCTCATTTACATGACCAAGATAGTGATGGAACAATTGGGTGTTATACGAGTAATGTGAACTTGATACATTACCAATTTACAATACATGGTTTTCATAATTTAATACATACATACCGTTACTTAATTGTTCCATACCTTAACATATATTTTCCTTATAAAAGAAATAAATTTTATTTATGAACTTGAAATAAACCCATCTATATCTAAACTTGATACAGTAATTATGTTTTTGGTAATAGTAGGTACATAATAAAAATCACAAAAAACCAAAATTATTTTCATTACAAATTAAAGGTGGTAGTCACCAATGGAAATCACATCCATCCTTGCACCATTGGCAGCTTGCAGATCCTCCTCACCTTTGGAAATTTTCTAGAACCTACTTGTTTCTTGAATTTGGATAAATATGTGAGCACCACAAGCTATATCTAATACCCAACGTGTATATATGTAAAGATTTCACTCGATAATGAACTCACATTTAGATTCACCTTAATTATGGGTGCAATTCCTCTTTCATTGGCTTGGATTGAAACATGAAAAACATACTACCTCCTTTTCCTTTCCCAGCGTATAGATCTTCTTCTTCTTTGTAGGACGGTGCTCGGGAGATTTATACTTTTTATAAGACTTTGTCCCCTGTGCCTTTTTCTTCCTTTTATTATTCACCATAAAAACCGAGGGTTTATTATGACCCATGCCCTTATCCACATGGAGAATTAATGCAAGAATTTCTAAAAGAATCTTCTCATTATTTCTCATATTGTAATTCACAATAAATTTGGATAAGGTATGGGGTAGTGATGAATGTATGAGATCTATATGCAACTCATCTGAGAATTTAATCCCTAAGTGGTCTAGGTGTTCAATGAAGCCAATAAGATTGACTACACAAGGCCCAATTAGTGTAAACTCTCTAATATTAGTGGTAAACAAAGTATTAGTGATCTCATACCTCTCTTGTCTTTCCTTCCCTTGACAGAGATCCCAAAGGTGATGCATCATGCTATATGCATCCATTTCCTCATGTTGCTTTAAAATATCACTGGAAATGGATGATAACATAAAACACTAAACATCTGTAGCATCATTAAGATATTTATCATAGATAGATATCTCTTATTCACTTGCCTCATGTCCAGGCGCAACTGGTAAAGGTTCTTAAAGCCCATATAATTTCCTTTCATGGTGAAGAATGTTGTGTAAATTCCTCTGTCATTTCTTTAAATTCATGCTGGTGAGAAGGTTTTCCTTCTCGAGTATGGATCACAATGATATGTTTGTTGTCATTTTAATGTTGTTTCTATAAATAAGATAAGAATATATTTATTACTTTATCTTATAAATTTACGAAAATAAATAAATATTATATTTATTAGTATCCCACTATTTTATCAAAACCCAATAACGCTCACCATTGACTTATGCATATCACATTTCTTGTACATTAAAGTTTCAAGGATCCATATTCCCTTTCTCATTACCTCAAATTTGGTTGGTCAAGTAACATAAAATTTTGTAGGTGGTCATTCAAAATTCCAACTTTATCAACTCACATTTCCTTAATTTTTTGAGTGGACTCCCCAATCCCAAAATCCTTTAATTTTATTTCCTTAACCTTTTCCTCTCATTTAAACCATTTCATTTTTTTATAGTCAACCCTTGATGTGAACCAAGTCAAGTAAACCCAAAACCTCATATTATAATCCTCTGATAATTGAAAGCACACAAAATTTTGTTGGTCAAGAAATTTGAACTATGGTTTGATTCTAACCAAAGTAATGAAAGACTATACCAACTTAATATTTTATTGAGAGATTTTATATTTTATGTATAAATTTACAATTATTATATTTATCACATGCTTATTAATATTAAGTGGGACTACTTAAGTGATTAACCAAGTATTTAGACAATATTTACACACAATCTAGTTTATTTTAGTTTTATCTTGCATGCTTGTTAATTCATAATTATGTGATCACAACAAGACATCCATAATGAATAAACATGAATCTGGAATAAATAAAATAAAGGGTAAGATCATGATCTTGTTATAATGGTTAGTTTATCTAGTGGTTAATAAACTAACTGCTGACCTAGGGGAGAAATATCTTGAACCAATCCAAGGTTTATGTTTACAACTTTCCACGTGTCCACCTTTGTATCATGCTTGGATTGGTTTCACCTCGGCTCCTAACTTGAATTGACTTCACTAGCTTGGGATCTCCATCCATTACATATGCTTGTACTCACATGTAGGTGAGGGGTAAAAAGGGGGTTTACATAAAAAAATCATGGACACACAATCCCTATATATTAATGAGGAAAGAAGGAATGGAGGCAAAAAAATTAATTTAATAATAAATTAAAATGAAACCAATCACATATAAAGGACTATTCTAGCTCATGAACATCCACTAGCATGTAAATAATTACACATTTAATAATAAAGAGAATTAAATTCTTAATCATTATTATTTAAGATAAATCATGGTCAAATCGATTAATTATTATCTTTAATTAATCAATCATTTTATCTTAATATTTATCTAAATTTACTTGATATTATCATCCTTTATAATTTTTAACAAATTAAATAAATTCATTTAAAATTAACTGTGTACATAACTTGTACCTTGGAGGTAACACGGTGAATACCAATCCAATTCTTCCCAACATGTATTATAATTGTATACTTTTTTACTCTTGTTACATATATCATACACGAATTATTACATACTTTCATGACATGTAGTCTATATATTATTACATGAAATAAATTATTTTTTGGTCATAGGTTATGCTTCAATTTATGTAGTGTAAAAACTTGTAACATGACTCATAAATGATATGCATATCTTGAACATTATGAAAATATTAATTGAAAATTTAAATATTTATGTATATTAAAACATATCACATGGAGTGTATTATATTTATGACCACACACAAGTACATGTCTCAAGGTTTACATAGTAAGATCAATAAATTTTAAATCTACATAATCTGGTAAAATTACACAGTGTATAGATCCAATATACATGGCATGTACACGCTTCACTGTCTATATGAAGTACATGCCTAGGGATTCGGCATGTGAGACGTACTTTGGAAATCTGCGAGTACACAAAATTTATAGTGGAAAAAACATCATGTTGAATCCATGTTACACAATCACTGGTCGGGTAGGCCATGTCTGGAATATACAGCCCAACCCATGACCCAAAGGGACTACACAACATGTATAGTGGTCCAAACGGTGTGTAGTCTGGCTGACCATGGGCCTATTAATCCTAGTCAACACACGGCGTAGTAATGGTGTAATTAATTCCCTAATAATCTAAAAATATTTAATTTATCTAAGAATAAATCATGATGTGTTGAACATGACTACATAACATGTAATGACGATTTTACAACATGTAGTTTGGTGTTGTATGACTAGGATCCTTGGCACCTCCGGATGAGATCCATGATTTTATTTTAATCATAAAATTAATAATTTCTATTAGATTCATGAGAAACAACTGAGTAAGAAATAGATATCATAATTTAGATTTAAATAATGATTAAACTTGAATTTAAAAACTAAATTATGAATGCATATATCACCAATGAAAATAATTAATTATATACAATGATGTGCCTGCTCTGATACCACTTGTAGGTTCCGAGTGCAGTGGAAGCGCGATAGGGATGATGCCCAACTTTTATTTTTCCATTACCAATGATTAATCTAAGATCAAGAGATGATGAATTCCATGATCAATGGATTTAAATAAAATAAAAAGCACGAGTTATTAACCCAAAACCAATAGAGAGGAGATCAACACATGTTGTTTACAATTACTTTAATTAAATAAGAATCACCTCTAAGGTTATTCTTTCTAAATTGATATATTCAGCCAAATATCTATAGTTCACCTCCATTTCATTGTAGAATATAAGCATAGGATTCCTCTAGCGGTGATCCACATGTGCTCCACAAATATCTGGACTTCACCAAAGGAGTCTCTTGGTGCTAGCATAAAAGATCCATATGCTTGTGATTTTAGCCTTTGATCACCTTGAGAACCACTTTCAAATAATTATCCTTGATCTGGTGGATTATGATCTCTCTCATTCTTAAGAGCGTTTTTTGAGAGGGATGAACTCTATAGGCTAGAGATATTTTCTCCAATCCATTGTGCCCAACGATTTTCTTGGCTAGGGTTATGAGAAAATAAATATATTTGGGTATTTATATCATTAGGGATAAAATAACATAATTTCAAAAGTTCACTTATTATTTTATTAATCTTAGAGAAACCCCATGTCAAATAATAATAGTATTATTATTATTATTATTTCATGACACATGCCTAACTTGTGAATTATAAATAAATAATATTTAATAAAATAATATTCAACATTATTATTTCTCACTGGACCATTGAACTCAGTCCTCCAATCTTCTGTCATATTAATTTGACCTTTAATAATGTCTATTTATTTATTAAATAAATATCACTTCATTATTCTCAAATAAATATATAAATATTATATTCAATAAATAGGAAATAAATATTTATTGAATATTACACCAATAATATGTTCTCTTGAATAACTAGTGTCGAAATAAATGAGATTAGTCATCCACGAATAATTATTAAACCACAATTGGGAATAATATTTATTTAACTTATTAAATAATAAATAATACATATAATTTAACCAAGATACTAGATACACTTGGTGTGTGACCCTCTAGGCTTTTTTCTCAATGGCATTAGGCGGAGCAACCTGAAGTCTAAGGTTAGCATCTAGCAACACACTAAGGAACCCATAGAGAAAGAAGTTAATTACACAACAACATGTAACCTCATAAGAACATTTATCATGAAATTTAATTTTTTTATCACAATATCTCAAATCAAGAATATTGAATTCTAGTTATATCAACCTCTATGCTCGATATATCTTTCTTTGACATTCTAGAAATAGAATTATCCTATTGATAACCATAGCCATGGATTTATTTATGATATATCATTTCCATCAAAGGGACTAAGATATTATATTTTGTTAAATAATAGAAATGATAAACCCTTTCTTTCATTATTCATTAATTCAATATTACTCATGACACACCCAACATATCCTACCTCACCTCGAATAGCTGTCATCATGGTTTTCGTCAATACATTTAAGTGTGTGACTCATAACACTCATTAATAATAATCTTAAAGTCTATGGAATAATACACATGTATGCAGATAGGAACATTCAATGACATATATAAATGTCAATTTCCTACTAGTAGGTCTTGTTCTCATAATATCCACATGGACACTACCAAGGGCGTACACCATAAGAAGGTGCCTCAAAGTCCTATGAGTCTCCAACCCTAATAGTATGTATCATTTTTTCCCTAAAATGATATTATCCGGCTATAGAATATATATTCAAGAATAGTTTCATAGAACTTCTGGGTTCTCATCTTATCAAGGATCTGTTATGACCTTTTAGTGTGATAGTTACTCTTAGGAAATTATCACTTTCAGTGACATGTATAATAACGATCGTGACGTGATAAAGAATTTATTAATATTCAAAACTAGGAATATAAGTTATCAAAATGTATAAAATAAGTTTGTTCTAGTGAATCAACTCCAACACATACAATATTTATGGGAAAAGACACCAATTTCAGTTCTTTTAAGTTGGAAAATATATACTTAGATTATAATATCTAACCCAACCATTCATATCAATATAAAAAAGTGGATAATGGATAGATAAGAACCTTAAATAAGACCATATCAAACATACTCTGGAATATGTAATAAAAAGATAAAATGTATTGGAATATAAATATATTTCACACCATGTGTACTTACCAGACTACAACTCGCACTAATAAATGGGTGACCCCATATTCATTAGTAAATGAAACAAATTTAGTCCTACCCATTGAGGTCCAATTTTCCTCGATCCATGTTTCCATTATGATCAACTATCCATAGATGAGAAATCCTAAAAATGATTGTATGAATTGGATAGACTTGATGAGAAGATATTGCATACTTTTCATCACTTGGAGGTCCGTCAAAATAAGATATCATAGGATTTTAACAAGAAATCCCACCTCTACTTGTTCATCTATGGGGTGCTGGTATTGGTCCTTAGGAACCCGATGATACCCAGGAAGAAACATATAAAGCATGAGACAAAGTGGGAGGGGCCTTATTCAATACACAAGGTCCAATCTAACAAAGTTTATTCTATGATCTCAATAGATGGAGAGATCATTATGACCCCTAACAATGTAGGATTTCTTAAGAAATAATTTGTGTGATAAAGCATGTATCGTCAGTATCACATGATGATAAAATGAATGACACATCATCCTTACCCCATGATATTAATTTATATAGTTAGGTCCCTATCACATGACCTTAAAATACATGACTCATATCATCTTATTTTCATAATGTTAAACTATTTAGCATCATGGTCCTATATGCATGACTATAAAAGGAACACAAGATATTCCTATTCATATAACCTAAAAATAAAAGAGAGCATAGTCTGAGCTTTAAGTTCCTAAGTTATAGATCCTATTATCAAAGTCACAATGTGTTAAACTATACAACAACATTCCCACTACATGATGTAAAAATTCATGGTTTACGTCCATATTGAGATATGTAAAACAACATAGCATTTTGATTCATTCTTGAGGAAACAATAATCATTAGTTCTAGTCTCCCATCACACCTCTATTATAGAACAACATGTGGCTTGATTACCATCTAAATGAGATACGTAGTGATGACTAGACCTTATATCATGGGACACAAAATTAAGTAATGATAATTCCCCCTCTCCTTTATGAAAATAGAGATCTTTTAAAGGTACCTTAATTCGGGTTACCTCCTTTAAGAGAAAGTCATGGAAACAAAAATATCCCTCTCCTACACCAAAAAATAAAAAAAACTATATAGGGAACTTTAGAATAAATGGAAAATGTTTTTCTGAATGATTACTTTGTTCTTGGATCCATTACTTCCATATATCATACTCATTGTCCTTGGAAATTTTGGATCTCCATAAACTTTCCTTATCCATTGATAATATAATGTCAGATTTTGGAGGAAGAATTTGTTTTGAATATGCATTGATATGCCCCAATTTGGATTTTCATGAGTCTCCCATGAAAGGGCCTATCAACTGGAGGCACATTGATCTTTAGGAGAGACCAATTTATCTCTATAAACCCCAAAAACATTGTGTTGGAAGCCACTTTTCAAACATGGTCCATGTTCATTCCTTGAGTTATTTCTCCATATCACTTCTCCTAATCCAAGAACCCCCAAGATCATTGTTTTAAATTTCTTTATTCACATCCAAAGTATATCAGAACATCCTTGTCATGGGTATCACCATATCATTCATTTTTTCCACAACATTAGGTATCCTTCATCCTTACCACATGAATCTAAAATATATTATTAACATCCCTCTTATTCACCATTAAAATCCCATAACTATGTACAAATTAATTTTAATTCCAATGATAAATATAGCGATGCTCTGATCCTACATCCTAGTGCATCCACCACAAGATCAAAATGCACCTTTCCTTCCTTTTAATCTTCCTATGTGTGGTAAAAGAAACCTTTACCACACATTTTTTCTCACAAAAATCACAGCTCATTTGGGATTAGGTTTTTTGGTAAGGGATTATACACATGATTAATGAATATCATTTCACATCATGGTTAACATGGTCTTTGATACAAAACCTTAAAAATTCCACCAGTCATCCACACCGAATGACATTAAACTACATGGTTAACATATCTTTCATGACTTAAGTTCAATAAATACATACTGATTGATCATCACTTTGAATAGATACATAATGACACCTAATTAATATATCTTGGTCTAGCCACAATATAAAAAATACCCCACTTCCCTATGTACGATTCTGATCTATAAAATAGGGTCCAATATGGGTTATTACCTCATTCGTGAGCTCATATTAAAAAACATAGACACCATTATCCACATAATAATTTTATCAGTGTGGAAAATCTTTAAAAGAATTTCATGTGGCTTGATTCATGCTTGAACAAGATAATTAGTGACCCCAAAGGTTCAGTCATGATAAAAAAACATCACTTTCATACATATGGATCTGACTTAAACTAGGAAACATTTATTCTCATTATTGGGTAATTTTAATATGAAATACCACTTCCATATTTAGGAACTTTCCTTTGACAAACCAAAAACTATTTCCATGGAAGTTTGAATCTAAATTATCCTTCTATGACCATCAATAATAGAATGTAGGATTCTTTATTAAACCTTTTTTTACTATGAAATGATATGACACACTCGAATTTTTATATGTCACCCAAAAAAATGGTCTATCAACCATAGGCACATTTATTATTAGGAGATACCTCTTCTATCTCCATAATCACAATCTTTTTTACTAGGAACCACTATTTGAACATGGTCCACAGTCACTCTTAACATACTTGTCCCATATCACTCCTTATATTTGGAAGCTACCAGATTATAGCTTACAACTATCCCACTTCATTCCTAAAAATGATGGAACATTCTCATTTAGATCACCATGTAATGGCTAAATAAAAATCTTTCGATCGAATCTAAGTGAATTTAAATTGTATCCATAAATATCCTTACTATAAGATGTTAAAATGTATGGTCCATGTCTTGGTTTTATGAATTTAAACTACACGATTCTTAAAAACTTGTTGTTGAGGAGCCTTTACTAATTAAGTAGGTCATAAAATAGAATTCATTTTCTTTTACACACATACCAAATTTTTGTAGGATCATTTTCCTCTTCATGTCTAGTTCCAACATAGATTCTCCCTTTATTCTTAGATACATTCCCTTCACAAAACACCCTTAGTGTTCTTGAGAAATATGGATCTTCACAAACTCCAGAACCATTTATAATAGGATGTTAGATTCTTGATGGCACCTATATTTTTAATGTTCATTGATACTCCCCAATATGGCTTTGTATAATTCATCCATAAAAGGCCATATCAATTAGTGGAAAACTCATCCTTGGGAGAGACTTCTTTTATATCTGTATGCCCCAAAAACATCATGATGGAAACCAATTTTTAAATATTCTCCATGGTCATCCCTTTCATACTTGTCTCATATCATGTTTTAGGTATGGAAATAAAAAAATAATGACTAACAATCCCCCTTTTATATATGAATATTATTGTAAAATTATCAGTTATCAATCCCTGCTTGGGTCGTAATCCCATAAATAATGGTCAAAGCTATTAGACCTAAAACACTAGTTTTATTTTTCCTAATTGTAATACTATAAACTTCCAATGAAAATATATATAGTACTTACCATGATAAAAACCCTTAAAAGGATCCATAGATAAAATTTGAGTACCATCTTTCTAGACGTTCACTTCACTTGGTATGAGTAATGAAAAAAGTAACAAAACATGTTAGTATAAAAATACACAATGGGAGGACTAAGAAAAATACAAGTCTCGCTCACTATGTCTTATTAATTTTTTACTTAGGTAAAAATTAGGGTTATGAAAAAAAAGAAACAATGTTCATAGGGTCTTTCATATGACTCTAGCAATAGTTGAACAATGCTCTCTAGGCCCCACATCTTAGGAAGAAATTAGATAATCCTACCATAGTTTAGACAACTCCAAACCCAATAAAATAATTTTGTAATGCATTATATTTCCCTATATTTACCTTATAATCATATTATTTTCATTTTGAATGGATCTAATTATAAGGGAGGGGGGGTGGGGTTGTTGAAACCAAAAAATAACTCTATATACTTTACTACTGAATTCATGATGTGATCCCCACTTAGACAACAAATATAAAGTTTGATTAAAAATATGTCTCTATTTTGAAATGATTAGATTGGATTTCCATGTGCCATAATAATTATCACAAACCTAGATATGGAGATTTCTTAGAAATGTAACCCAATCCAATGTCATGGTGTTGAGAATCACCATTAGAGAGTAGGATGTGGATTCTTAAAACCATTGATAAAAAGGCATTGATGAATTGAGATATATTTTTAGTACCTTTAGAGAACATCTTAACATCTGAAAAAAACCCTAGAACCTAGTTCTCTTATCAAGATTTAATTTGACAAGTCATGGATCCCAAAAGGAATTAAAGATCAAAATTTATGGTTTTTAGAAGCCAAGAAAATTTAATAAAGGAATTCAAGCTCTTATAGAAGGCCCTTGTGTAAGTCATTCACATATCCCCTTTTATGAAAGGCCCTCACACAAGTTCATCCATGTGGACCCTTCACCCAGTTACACCATTCTGTCTATAAATAAACCCCTTATCCTCTATTTTTTATAATGATGGGTGAACTCCCAGATGATAAAGAAATGATATATCTCTGATCACATAGATACTTCAACTAAGTAGTCCATACCTACTTTGGAAAACTATGATGTACATCCCTCTATATTTATTAGAGCCTACTTGGGAAAGCCCCCACCTGGGTGAACTTACTGGTTGACCGACACCTAGACAATCCATGCCTAGGTGACTAACACCTAAGCAACTCATACTTGGGTGACCCACACCTAGGTGACCCATACTTGGGAGAAACATACATGGGAGAAACAACTGTGTGATCCCCACAAGTGCGAACCCCCACTTGGGAGACCGTTTTCCCATATCAGGCTACTTGGGAAACTCTTCCCCCTGATGGTCCATATTGTGCAGTCTGCGCCCCCACATCCCTACTCAAGATCAGTACCGAGCTTTGATCATGGACCTATATCTCTGTCCCTTCCCCACCATCACTCACCGCCATGAAAAATGAAGAGTTTCATAATGACCTTTTTAGGCTAGTTCAAGATCATTTTGGGTTGCGATACATACAACCACACCTTTCATTCCAAATCACCATGAGTTTAGATACTCTTAATCATTACAGAAATATGGGAATCCACATAGGTTTAAGCCCAAAACTAACCCCCATGAGATGAGATTATACTCATTCTTCCAGTTACTTGAGTATCCTAATAGGTTTAATCCTCACCAAACCTTTAATTCAACATGAGTCAAGATCCTCCTCTTGGTTCTAAGAACGACTAGAAAGCCCGGAGAATCCCTGAAGATCTATTCACCTTATTCCTTAACTTAGGAACTAAAAAAAATGTAGTTATATTTATAATCCACTAATGAAGGGTGAATAAAGGCGGGTAGTAGGATTAAAGATCCCTTAGTGTTTTAAATATAGAAAACCTATGTGATCCACTTCCCCAAATTCAAACACACTAGAGAGTTGTCTCATTATCAATCCTAGGACTTAATTTCCAGTAGTCCGAAGGAACCTGAGGAGAACCTTGGATCCTAGAGGAAGGCCACTACCAAGTTTTTTCTAAAAGGTTTTATATCTTCAAAATATATCTTTATCTTTCCTAGGTCTACAATGTGTGAGGCCTTTTCCGTGCCTCACCAGCATGAGACACCTTCATCTCACCCAAGACTCACATGTGCAATCCAACTACATCTCACCCAACCTTCACCTACCCAAGGAATAATTTTGGGAACATTTTTTATAAAGCTCATTGTAGGGCCCATATTCATTTATATTCCTCATATAAGGGGGACCAATAAAATAACTCTCCCAAAGCATCTGGATACATGTGATCAGAGCATATAGAACATCAGTGTTCCCTCTAGATCATACATTACCATGGTAAACAAAGTCATATAGGTAACCTACTAATTAAGGAAGATCCTCATAATGTTACAAATTATACATTCTTGTGGTAAAGAGGGTACCAACCTTACGTATGGTGGTAGTAGGTTCCTTGGGCTAGGCAATAATATTCATCATCCATCACCCCTCCCTCGTCCCCTCTTCCATCTGTCAAAAGGGGAGAAAGAGAATATTAGGATAAGGGAATCCCTCTTTGGGTGAGACCATAGTATTTCCTATGGGCCTTATCTATATTTATGCATAATTACCAACCCTAGTTATGAAAACAAGAGAGGAAATAGGCACCAGATCCCTTTCTCTCTCCCGTATCCCACACCTATTCCACCAGTAGACAAAGGAGATAGTTTGGTTTACCATATATTTTTCCTATTTCTTCTCACGCCAAGAATGAGTAACACGGGCTTAGAGGTTAGAGATGATCATAAAATCCACAATATAAAATACATGTATCAATAAAGAATCCTTTTTTCTGGATCTTCCTCTCACCTACCTTTAGAGGGCCTCTATAGGCATGGGTCTTTAAAGCCATGTATGCATCTCAAAGAGCCATATTCCCTACGAGACAAACCTTCAAAGGGCCTCTATATGCATGGGTCCTCAAATCCATGTATCCATATCAAAGGGCCATATATCCTATGAGATAAACCTTTAAAGGGCCTCTATAGGCATGGGTTCTCAAATCCATATATCAATCTAAAAGGGTCATATCCCCTGAGTAAAAAACCCTCAATGGGCCTCCATAGGTGTGAGTCCTCAAAGCTATGTATTCACCTCAAAGGGACATATCCACTGTAATAAAAAAATTATATGGACTCCATAGGTTTGGGTCCTCAAATCCATACATCCATCTCAAAAGGCCATATCCACGTGAGAAAAATCTTCAAAGTGCCTCCTCCAAAGGTTTAAACCCCAACCATCCTAACTATGTGTGATTTTATTCCTATAAAAATGGGATATATAGGAAGTATCATTGAGGTTCAAACCCAACTCCCAGAATCAACCCTAATTTTATCTGGTCTATATTTTCAGTAGGTTCATATCCATATTTGAAGGATACATCTCTTCTAGGTTCTATAGGACACTTTTCATAATTAAAACACCAAAATATGAGTAGGAACCTCTCTCGTAGACGTCTTTTCCTCATGACATTAAACTTCACAGTTTGGTCCTCATCACATGAGCTTAAAAAGTATGATGTGTCCAGTCATGTGGCACCAAACTACATGGGTTATTATTCCATTCACAAGGATATGTAGTAATCCCATATCATGGGACTGATACCAACATCAAAAAATCTTCCATATACCTAGATGATGATAAATTCCAAATTCCCCCACTTTGTGAGCATCATAATAATAAACAACATAATAATCCCTAATCTGTTTACAAAAGGGTACCATCGATGCAGAAAATCATATACATAAAAATATCTCTATCAATTAATAAACTTGGATACATACAGATGATTTTAAAGTTCATCATAAATGTTAATAATTGATTGTTAACCTAAGGGTGACCTATGTAATATTTTTTATTTAATAAATAATTCAAAAACATGTCATAGATATGTAAGAGAGTCCTAGAATAGGCAATAATTTCCCCCAAAAGTGTACAATGATCCTAACCTCCCATCCCCTAAATTAATGTGATCCCCTAAGTGTTATTATATAATTACCTAATAATTTCTTTACTTTGAAAAGAAGGTTCATGAAAAATCTCAATTAAGGGAACCATTGGGTGTTTATAGCTCCATGAACAAAACCCATTGGATGCTATTCATAAATGGTGAGCCTGATGTGAATGATTCTGCAATATTAAAACCCCCATAATCAAACTATTGGTGACACACACCATCACACGTTTTCATCAAAAACCCAAAAATTAAGTGGAAAGAGCTGATTCCTTTACTTGACTATATACGGGGTTCGATGGTTCAATTACCATTAGAACCAACACTGTCTCATATTCAAAATTCATATAATTCCCATGTTGATGGATTAGAGAATTAAATGAAACCCCTTGTAGATCCAGACAAATATGAAACAATTTTATATATTGTACATTAAAGGTTATTATCCACAATCATTAGATATGACATGAGGGAAATCGATAAAATCAATGATTCCTTGAAACAAGGAGATCATTTCATTTATAACATATTATACAACTATACAGATGTATCATATTGTAGAATTTCTATAGAATGGAATTATTCCAGTTATTTGAGTGAAAAGGGATAATATCCTATGTTAGTTAGTAAACTTCACCCTTTTAGATAACCTAATTTCATATAAAGTCCTCTAAAAATGAGGGTTTAACAGGGTTCTCCTCCAATTTATCGAAGGATGAGAGACACTTGAGGTCATATAGTATGTCCACATAGGTTTATATATTTTCTATTATATAAGAACCAAGATATACTATAAAATCATGAGGCTTGGGTACTATTGAATTTCAATAATGGGGGACTGCATGAAGACTACTAAAAAGTTACATGCCTTCCAGATACAAGCCAACCTCATTCGTGAACCACCAAAACTACTACATATCACCAAATATTCTTAGAAATTATCTATATAGAGAATAAATTTCATGGGGTGATATCCACTAGATACATCCAGAAAGTTCAAGTACATACTTATTTCCACTGAATTCTTCCCCAAATGGACCAATGCTATACTCCTCAAAAAATTCAGGGAAAATTCCATTATTAACTTTTTAAATTCAAATATCATCACTAGATTTGGTTTCTTTAAAACTATATTGAAAATTAATGGAACCAACTTTGATTCTTCCAATTTAAAAGTTCGTATCATGAATATAACTTTTATTCAAACCACTCATCCTTCTATCATGAAATAGAAAATGGTAAAGTAAAGGCTTTCAATAATACCTCATTAAATATCCTTCAAAATATAGTAAACATAGAAAAGAATTCATGGCCAGATAAACTAATAAATTCCATGTGTAACCATCACAACACAACCCATAATTATATCCAAGTGAACCTATATTATCTTATATGTGAGATAAAATTAGATCTATCCATTCAAGTCCATTTACCTTCACATCAATCTATCATATACAATCAGTTTTCAAAAGATGAGTAGTTTCAAATGTATCTTGATTTGTTAAAGCATATAGATGAGAAAAGGTTTTGTACTCTAAAAAACTATAAGTAAATAAATATTGAGTCACACTATCATTTAATAATAAATTTCATATCTATTTATTCATTCAAGGGGAACCAGTGAAAGCACAAAGTATTCCCATAATCCTTAGGAAGAAGCATGAAAAAATTGAACTAAAGTGTGAGGGATCTTACAGCTTACCCAAGATCCATTCAAATGGAGATTAATCCTTAGACACCATGGATGGGGAGTGTATCATACCCTCTATAAATGTAATATTTGTAAAGAACATAATTGAAATTCATTTCAATTATTATTTATTGTAAGATATAAACCAATATAGTAAACATACCCACCTCATGATGTTAAACATCATGATATAGGTCTAAGTTATAAGAACCAAATCTACATAACACCAATTTCTTTATCGCAAGATGTAAAGCACACAACACTATCCTTATTTCATGAAATTAAACTACCCAACATTGATTCCACCCTCCATGAATTTAATCTAATTATAGTGGGAAATATTTATGGAACTTACCCCACATGAGAGACATATATATGTAAGATCCATTATGATTGTTTTCCCCCATCTCCAGATGAAATCAAGTAAAAAATCCCCCCCTCAATACAAAAAAGGTTCATGATTTAGGATAAACCGCTCCTAAAATGCATTAAAGTAAGATCAAATAAGTAGTTCAGACATTACAAGTGGTTTTACAATGGTGAGAGTGGATTTCACCCATCATGTACACATCCACCATTTGTGAACAATAGTTAGGGACCCTGAAGGACAACATCGTGCTCATTTCCTTGATTTATCTTTTTGATAAGGCACCTTCCACTTCATTTTCTTCTCTATAGTCATGTGATACAATCAGCCTAAGGTGAATCATATCTTGGATACATTCAATCCAATAAGATTTTATTTTCCAAGGAACATTCCTAGATCTATCCTTAAGGTATTCAAACACAATTTTAGAGTCTGTGTGAATCCAAATAGGATTCCATTCTTATAGGAAAACATATTTTATGGCATAGATCATGTCCCATAGTTCATATTCATAATTTCTTCTCTCACATGAGATCCAAGTCCATGTAAAACACCCCAAGTGTGTGGATTATAACCTCTACCAACCTACCCTGAGGTAAAAATTCCATCATATCTTAAAAAGTATGTTTGTATTAATTACTATTATTATAGGATATATCAAGATGCATGTGTCTTATATCCTAGGACCAAATATGAATTTTCACCACTCTCAACCTATTAACCCTATACATGAGTCAAACCAATGTATAGGTTTCTTTATTTAATTAACATAAAAATACTCCCTATATATTCCCTATCATGAAATCTCATGCAATTTAGATTGTCTCTAGGATAAATCTTGTTTCTTGAATTGGTCATGACTCACATGATCTTATAGGCCCTGTTGAATGACTATAATTACAATGAATAAGGATAAATACATTCAATGGTAGGGGATCTAGTCCTTATCACATGAAGTTAAACTGCATAACCAAATATCCTTTATACATGACTCCTCAACACATTTGAGTTGGCTTATAGGTGAGACTCTTTCCCTTATACAAGAGTTAGATCTTTGTAAGAGATTTTTTGTGGATTGATCTACCTTAAAGAAAAAATTCACCCATTGAAAACTAAGTGTGTCTTGATTCTCACTATTACAGGATACATAGTGATGCTACGATTCCATATATTTAGACCATATGTAAGTTCTATCAACAAATAAGACCCCTTTTTCACCATAATTATTAGATCTCCCCAATCTGTATCAATATTTCTCGATGACACTATGTTAAGACAAAACCCAATTCTCTACCTACACATGAGTTTGATCTATACAGAATAGGCCTCTTAAAAACTATGCATGGATTGATTACTATTATTATAGGATATACAATGATTCCAAGATCTAAAATCCAAGAATCAACCTCAATCTCTGTCAACCAAAATGTCCTCCAATGTATGTTTATGATCTATATAGGATCCTTGGACATTGAATCCCTCATCTATGGGCCTATGATATTGGGTCTCCCATTTTAGAACTACATGTGTATTGATTATTATTATAATAGGATATGTAGTGATGACTATATTTGTTATATTAGTCCCATCCTCAAATACCATGGGTATTTTTCCTAGAGATCATGTTTTTCTTCATTCATGTTGAGTTTCTTATAATTAGCTGGCATCTGATCAAAACCAATCCACCTTTTTTCAATGTACATGATCCAAATATATGTAGAGGAATAACTAAGAAATATGTATGGATTTATTCTCTTTATTTAAAGATATGTAGGAACATTTTGAATATATATTATGGACTCAACCATATGTCATCACCCATTTTTTTTCCTTTCCAAAGGATTTCAACATCCTAAATATGGTAAAATAAGGTCTAAAACACACCATCAATCTTTTAGAAATACCTTTCCATAATTCCCGATTTTCTCCATCAACCTTTCATGGCTATCATTAATGAGTGTATTCATCTTTAAAGGAAACCTTTGTTTGGATATGCATATTTTCCCATAACATGGTTCTTCATATGCACCCCTAATATATCCTACCAAACATAGAGATGTTATAATCTTAATAAAAAGTTCCTCTAATATCCATATTCCCTGCCAACGTCAAAATAAAACCTATCATTCAAATATGGTCAATGGTATTCCCTTCCATACCTATATCGTAACATCAATCCTAATCTGAAAACCTTGATACATGATTTACAATGTCACAATTCCTTATTCAAAAGGTACTGAGGTGTACTTGTACCTTAAAACAAAATCAAACTATTATTTTATACTTTCCCTTCATACATTATCCCAAGCATTATGGCCTTAAATTATATGAACCTTAGTCAAAGTTGTATGAACTTGAACTCATAACCTATTTATAAAATCTATATGAGATTAAAATATATCCCTCAAAGGTTCAAATCGAAAGACCATAAACTTATAATTAAGTATAAATAAAATTTTTGAGGCTGAAACCTATAAAGGGTATCTTGAGAAAAATTATAATCCCCACTTTCTATGATTTACACTTTTAAGGAATAGGAAAAAATTAAAGGTTCAATGTTTTTGGGACCAACAATATGTCTCTATAAATGGACGATCCATGATTTATAAACCCACTGGTTTAGAAATATTTTAGATAAATGACATATCATATCCATTTACCCAGATAATTTCTTTAATACATGATTCTGTAACTTTTAAGGTATCAAAATACTCCTTTAATTCCCTCTCTTTCATAAGACTAATTCATTTAATAAGTGTTTTAATCTACGAATCCCTTTAATGAATATCAATAATGTGTGAATTCAGATTCAAAATACACCAATATTTGGTTATGCATAGATTACCCTCATTCATATTTTCATATGCACCCCCAATATGGACTTCCACCTAGAGGCATGATTTCATCCTAAGAAGAAGATCCTTTATTCTATGCATTCCTTGACACCATTACAATGAAACTCACCATTCAAATACGGTTATTGATCTTCCCCAATATATGTGTACCATATCATTACCACTGATTCGAAATACTTGGGTTATTATTTACATAACCCATTATCCAACTATTCAATTGGATTTAATACCATCGATTCTACACATACATACATCATACTCAACTTTAAACTAGTGATAGAACATCCCATTCTTGAACTTTTTATTGGTCCTCCTCAGATGACCCTAAACCACATGACACAAAAATCCAAGATTTATCACTATAAATTTAATTCCACCATTCATAAGGTAATCTATACCATTAATGGTATCTCTATTCATGTTGGTTTTTTCTTAGTCCATTCCACATAGATTGTCTTCCTCGCCATTTTTTCTTTGGTAAAAGAAATAAACAATTAAAGTTTAGTTATATCTATTAAAATATATCTGACCTTAAATCTTAGTTATATTATGCTAAGAATTATTAACTTAATATACATTCACCATTCCTTAAGGTCATCTATATTCATGACATCATAATCTCCATTCATGTCGGGTTTTTTTACCCATGTTTCCATGCAGACTGCCTCACCCCATTTGGGTCAAAGTTATTTGAACTTAAACATTAGATGTGTTGGCCCACCATGACAGGCCTAAAACTATATAAGGGAAGATACACCGACCTCACTAGGTTGAAAACCCCTAAAGGGAATCTTGGGTAAAAGTTGAGTCCCTACTTATTGGATATACAACTTATATGTCATGGACAAAATTGTGTATTTGAAAAGGAAAATACATAAAACTTGTTAGGATGAAAAATAATAAAGGTATTCCTAGAAAAAATATGATTCCCAATACACTAGTTCTCCTTTGTTTGAGTCTTAGAAAAAATTTAGGGTTTTTAGGAAAATGAATAAAGCTTATGGGGTCCAAAATATGATCCCCAAAAAATATAAGATATTCCTTCTAGGCCCCCTATCCTGGGAAAATGTTAAAGTTTCCCATCATACCTAGGATAAAAATTCATATGATGATTTGGGGTGATAAAACCCTATTGAAAATTTTAGTCCTTATTCCAAACTCCCCCTTCACAATCCTCATCATGCCGATTCATCTCATTCATACATAAATGGAAAAAATCTCATGTAGGGTGATGACATATATACCTATAATTGTATATGAGGCATTCCTAGGAGGAATTCCTTTATATCCTAATAGACTAATTCTAGTAAATGATGATGGTACTTTTGACTATATATATCCATGATAATTTCCTAATAGAAAGCCATCCATACCAAAATTAATCAACTCCCATACATGGTGATTCCATCTATACTGATTCCCACCCATGATCTATAACTAGAATGAAGTCATCCATATCCAAATGAAACAACTCCATTAAATGGTGATGGTATGTTTTCCTATACCCATCCATGATAGAAACCTAGGAGGAAGTCCTCCATATATAAATGGATCAACTCTAGTAAATAGTGATGGTATTGCTGCCTATACCTATCCATGTGCTACACCTAATAGGAAATTAATCCAATTCAAGTGTTTTAAAAAAATGATAAATTTAATTCACTCCAATTAATTTTTAAGTGGATTTAAGTTATCTTAATATTTTATATGATATTATGAATATATATTTAAATAGAAATATAAGCTAAATAATAGATAATAATTGAGAATATAATTTTTTTATTCATTTAAAAAGAAGAATATGATCATACACAATAAGAAGTCTCTTTTCATAGTAACGATACATCATAATACTCCCTCCATATAGAATCAGAGTTAATTAATTGACTATTGGGATTCATCAATATTGTGTTAAAGTCTAGTTAGCTCCATAGCCTCAGATTCTTCAACTGAGAGGAGATCTTCAGCCTCAGAAGTAACATTCTTTCCCCTCATTTTGGGTTCTTCAAGTATATTATGGTGCTCAAACATCTCTCCTTTCACAATTTTCATATCTTAATAATGTTTTTACACTTGAATAACCATTTCAATAGCCATCAGATGCTTTTTATGGATACCTGGTCATAATGGGACTCTTCTTAAAATGTTGTAGTTATATGATTGGTAGATTGTTCTATTAGTCTTTCCTTGAGTAGTATTTTATATAATTACTCCTACCACATATATCTTTAAATAAATTACCTCATAGTTTTATAAATGATTTAGTAATAAAATACTTAACACTATACTATTGATTACACATAAAAGAGATTGTGAAGCTTCACCAATAATCCCTTTAGTGGGGTTTGAGTGATTAACATCCATATGATTTTCTGGGTGGTATATAGGGAATTTAAATTATCTCAGTTAGGTATTGAGTCAATCTCAAAGGTTGAGATGTACTCAGGGATCAAATCACTCAAAGAGTTTATTTTTGTGGTACCAGTTGAGTTTGTAGTACCTAAAGAAATCTCAACCCCGATATGCCTTGGGGGTTGAATCATGAAGGATAATAGCTCTTCAATGAGGCTTTCTGTCTGGGATGGTCCTATTGGGACTAGTGATAAAAAATAAACACACATTAATAAAAAAAGGGGGAAATCCAAATATACTATAGATTCTCACAAAGTTATATTTCTTGAGTGTCTATAGTTGTTGCAATCATCAGAAAGGTTACATTACTGGACACTTCCTCAATAGGATTCATGAAATATATTGTGGTATAATCCATAATCATCAACTATTTCTCAACATTTTCATCACTAAAACTTTTTATGGATTTCTAAATTTCAAATTTCAAGCACTCCCATGCACTGAAAACGTTGATGATATGGGTAGTGGAGGATTCCTAATGAAACTAATCTTCTCCAAGATCTTAAAGGTTTACCTCAAGAAGCCCAGAGTAATCCAACCCTTTTAAAACATAGGTCGGTGACACCTCCAATGAAATATTAGGAATCATCTTAGTATACCTCTATTGGAGTATCATAGAAATATTTTTTGCAGATAAATTTTCACGAGTTATAAATCCAAACTATCCCACCATGCATAGGAGTACCTATGTTAGCACAAATAATGAGGAATTCTGCCCTTATAGCTCCTTTTTGAGATTTTTAGACTCTTTTAGGGTGTTATGGGTATCAATACTTGAAAATATCATATAAATAATTTCAAAATCACCTTATAATATATTGATCTATGTTATAAGAAGGGAATATATTAATTATTATATAGAATCATATTGGAATACAGTCATCATAAATGGACCACTCCCCACTTCACTAGAAATAACATCAACTAAGGATTTAATATTAGAGCTTATGTAAAGCCCTTCATGAATTTTACAAGTTATTGTTACAATAGACCCCCTCTATATATACAACACCAAGAATAAAGTCTTAAAGAAAATGTTAAAGGGTAAACACAACATTTACCAATCATTATTGGGTAGAGTAATACTTCCAATTATTTTTCTTACTTTTTCATATAGATGTAATTGATCATAAAATCCCTAGAAAGATAATCTAGTGATGGTATCAAAAAAAATTATAAGGGTTGGAAAAGTCTACTCACATGTGTTACTCGAGACTTAGAGAGACTACCCCCATCATATATGGAATATGAATGAGTTCTTGAGATATTAGGGGAATCTTATCTAGTATATACTAGGGATACAACATGAGAAAAATCATATTATGAATCCTATAAAAAGTTAAATGAATAGTTAATGGCGTTATAACATCAATATCAAGATACCACATTCAAAGAATCATTTTTTGATAAGATTTTCCTAAGATTCTATTCGGCTATTTTCATCATTATTATTGTTTATTTCAGCCTCTAATAATTTTGATATCTAGTTTGAATGGAAGGGTGTATCCATGAATAAATGGATATAAGCCTCTAGATCTTTTTTATAATCTTAAAATTCATGAGACTCATCTTCATAATATTTACGAGTGGTTTAACACCTCACACATTAAATAGTAATTATTTACATGATTTTAACTAGGGTGGAACTTTATTATATTTCTCATATCTTTTCGGTTTAGAGTTTTAGATAACTATGTAAATCATTACATAAACAAGTGGAAATTTACACATAATATCTATTTCCCCCACAAAAAATATTTCTGTATGAAGACACACTTTCTTCATTCAAGGTAACTCCAATATACAGAACTCTATCTTTGTTAACTTTTCTACCCATCTAGGATTACCTGGGTTTTCACATTCTCTTCCTATATGATGTTTCTTCCTCATAATTTTATTCATTATTTAAATAAGTGAGGGTATTTTTCCCTCATAATATTTTATGATTCCCATGTTACTACCTCAATCATTGTATTCTTCCATAAAGCATTTGCATAGTGAATAAAATTATCTCGCAGTACCTACTCTTTATGATCCAAAATATGATATTCATTTTCTTCATAAGATGGATTCTACTCTAACTGTACCACTTTAGGGATAAAAAGATGAGATGTATCAGGTACGCAATTTATTATCAACAAAACATGAAACACATCATGTACCTAATATAAAATTAGTGGTAAATATGATCTCTAAGAAATTGATACAATATTTTCTATAAATTTTATATATACCAATAAACCATGCACTTAACTTTCCCTTTCTTCTAAAAATAATTATACTTTTCTATGGATATACTTTAAGAAAAAATGATCGCCTACATAAAATAAGAGATATTTCATCCTATGATATGTATAACTATTCTTCATTATCTAAGCTATCCTTATGTACTAATAAATCATACTTTCTTTCTCAATTAAATTTTCAACCAATTCTGGTCCCAAAAGGTTCCTCTCAATGACTTGATCCCATCATGCTGGAGTCCAACACTATTTTCCATATAATGAATCAAAATGTAATATCTATATATATACATGAACAAAAACTATTATTATAAGAACATTAAACTAAATATAGATATTAATATTAACTTCCCTAATAATACATTGATAAATCTTGAAGAATATACCATAAATTAAGAATTTTACTCATATATTCTCTATTATATTTTGGATTAAAATTAGTACTGGAATTTAATTTCATACCCATCAAATTCCAAAGTCCTTTCCAAAAAATATGATGTAAACCTGGGATCACGATTAGATACAATTGTGTGGGGAACTCCATGTAACATGAGTATATCCTTAAGATAATGTATTGAAAGAATATCTGAATATGTAGTATCTCGTATAGGTAGAAAATGAATAGATTTAGTCAAATAATCAAAATATCCAAAATCAAATTATTACCTCAATATGTATTTGGTAATCTCACCACAAAATCCATGGATACAATCTCCCATTTCTATTCAGACACTAGAAAAGTCCAAAGAATCCCATTCAGTAGTTATCATTTAGTTTTAAATTTTTTAAAATTAAAATATTTATTTATAAAATAAGATATATATTTCTTTATAAATTCCAAAAAATAATATATTTGAATGTCCCTGTACATATTAGTGTTATCATGATGAACAAAAAATAGAGATATGTGAGCTTCACCTAAGAACTCTATCTTTAATTGGGAATCGATTGACACAGAAAACTCTATCCAAATTAAATAAAACCATCTTTATCAACATTAAAATTAAGAATATTATTCTTATTGATCAATTCTAATATTTCTTGTAAACCGAGATATTCCTTTTAAGAATTAGTAATTATTTCTGACAAATATGACTACAATGATACCTGTTCTAAAATAGAATAATTTTATACAAAATTTATTTCCAAGACATCATTCATTAAATTATTAAATAAAGGTTCATGTCCATTCATAATATAGCTAATGATGTATTATATTTTTGAATCAAGGAATCAGTTACCTTGTTTTATTTACCTGGATGATAGTGAATTATGCTATAACAATCCTTAATCAGTTCTAGCCATCCCCTCTACCTCATGTTCAACTCTTTATGTGTGAATAAATAATTTAAACTTTTATGATCAGTATTTATTTCACATTTCTCCTTGTATAAATTATGTATCCATATTTTTAAAGGAAAAATAATTGCATCCAACACATGGTCATGTGTAAGATAATTATGCTCAGGAATTTTCAATTGAGGAGATGTATATGTGATAAAATGATCATTATTCAACAAGAGAAAATAAATACCATTCAAATAATAATGACTAAAAATAACAAATTAACTATTTATTATTAGCAATTCTAACACTATATCATTAACCAATCTTTATTTTAATTCCCAAAATAAATCATGACATTCCTTTCTCTTTTTAACTAATTTCTGAGTTAACATAGTTAGTGGGATATATATCAAAAAATATTATCAAAAAATAATTAGTAGTAACCCTATAATATAAGAAAACATGAAATACCAATTATTATTTTTGTCATTGGACACTCTTCCACCACTTTGGATTTAACAAGATTGATAGTTATGCCATCTTTAGAAATAATAAGCCCAAGAAAAGAAATATGTTGCAACCAAAATTCACATTCATAGAATTTTCCATAAAACTAATTTTATTATAAATTATAAAAAACTAAACTTATGTGTATATAAATATCTTTATAGATTTTAGATTATACCAAAATATCATCGAAAAACACAGCGATAAATTTATCCAAATACTCATGGAACACTCTATTCATTAGATCCATAAATATAGTGGGTGTGTTTGTTAACCTGAAAGGAATAACCAAAAAATTATAATGACCATACCAAGTATTATATTACATCTTTATAATGTATTCCACCTTTAACATCATTTGGTGATACCTGGAATTGAGAGAAATCTTCAAAAAATACTATACACCATGTTGCTGATCAAACTAGTCATCAATATGAGGAACATGAAATTTATTCATAATAGTGATGTTATTGAGTTCTTTATAATAAATGTAAAGTATTGTGGAACCAAACTTATTTTTAAAAAATATAATATGAGAATCCCAATGAGAAAATCTAGGTTGGATGAAACCCTTAACAAGAAACTCCAATAATTGAGTTTTCTTTTATGAAAACTTAACTAAATCCATTTGAAATGGAGGTTTTAAAATTGGATTAGCATTATAAACTAAATCAATAGTAACCTAAATATTATAATTAGGAATAAAAACAAAGAATTATTATGAAATACATCAATTTGTCAATTTACTATTGGAACATAACAAATTTGAATAGTTTCTTAATTATTGAAAATATGTGAATGATAATGTTCACTTCCATTTTTTATCAATTTCTCAGATTCCTAATATATTATCGAAGGTATTAATTAATTTTTATAATTATATAGAAATTCATTTTGAAAATAAATTCTTTATCATTGAAATATATCTTGGAAAGAAAAACTAAAACCAATCTACACCCAGAATAACATCAATCTCTATAATGAGAAAGAAAATATTATTTTTTAAAAATACCATTCCAAAAATAGAAATATGAATATATTTATAAATTATTGTTTCCTTTATACTACCCCTATAAGTTTTTATGAAGATTTTTTAATTCTTTTATTGATTTGGTATTTTCTATTTTACATACAAATTTCTACGATATAAAAAATGTTTGGGTCCGAAATCAAACAATACTTTGGTATAGTCTGAATAAAAAATTAATGTAACCATCAATAATTAATTTTTGGGTACCAAATTTGTTGTAGTAGTTATAAATGACTCAGAAGCACCTTTTTATTTTTTATTAGGATGATTTAAACCATGAGTAACTAAATTTTGAATGCATTAGCATAATATCCTAACTTATTTGAATTAATAAATTTCACCACATTCTTTTCATTACCCATCTTACCATTTCCATTAATGTTTTATTTGTAGTCATGATCCATGTTTCCATGATTTCCACATTAGTAATACTCCCCAAATCTCATTATAAGTTCTCCATTATTCTTCTTTCCATACTTATCACAAGTGGGTAATTTAATTTTATTACCTTTATGTATATTTTATGAATTATTCCACATTTCCATCCACCAGAGTTAGTTATTATCCTTATTGTTTTAAAATTCCACAAAATCCATCTCAAATTTCTCAAAACACCACAAAATCCCTTTAGAAATTGTAAACTCATGGGTAAACAAATCCATTTATAAACTTGTATTAAATCCCGATTAAAATCTATCAATTTTACTCTCATGGTATAGAAGGAAATTTTGTGTATACCCAACAAATATAGTAAAATTAGATTCATAAGTGACAATAAAGTCCTCATACTTTTACTTCAATTACAATAATCTTATTTCTATTCAATATTTAATAACTTTATAAAAATAATTTTATATGTAGAAATATGTAAATACCATCCATTCTAGGGAATAAACTTCTTCCTTTTTCCTTATTATTCTTAATAAATGATAACCATTGATCATATTACACTTTAAAATGATACAGAGAAATGGTTTCCTTATGCTGTTTTGAATTTCCTAGAACTTAAAATATATTCTCTAGTGAATTTATCCATCCTTCAGCTTGTTTCAGGTATAAGGATCCAAAAAATGCTAGAGGGTACTGTTTCATGGAATTATCCACTATAGACATGTTCCTCTATAGAGGATTCATTAATTCTCTTCCATGGGTACCATCATTAATAGCTTACATCAAATGAGTCAACAATTCCACAAACTTCCCTATTCTAACTATTCAGGTTTCTGATTCATAAGGTTATTATCCTTATGATTCCATCCAAATTTAGTTTCCCTATTTACATTGTGTAAAACCATTCTAAATAGATATGTATTATTAAAGCCTACATGTCAATACATTTATCCGAATATAGGAACATACAACGACACATAGAAATGTGGATTTACTATTAATGGGTATGTTATCATAGCTTCTTATCTTAGATATTACCATTGAAAACATGATCATAAAGTGTCAATGTGCCTTATGAGCCTCATACCCTTGACACACTATATTATCTATGTCTCATCAAACAATGTCATCCAGCCATAAAAAATATTCCAGAAAATTGTATTGGAGCCTCTAGGTTCTCATCATAGAAGGGAACTTCTATGAAATTTTAGTTTGACATATATTCTTAGGACATTATCACATACAATATATATCCAAGGAATAATAATAATATGACAAGAGACATCATTAATAATGAACAAAATGTAATAAAATATAAGTAAATCTTGTTTTCCCTTGAAATTATATCACCATTGGAAATGTGGGATATACCCATGGGTCTATACCAATGGTTTTCAAAAACCATTGGTATAGTGTTCCCTATCCCAATGGTTCATCCTAACCATTGGTATAGGCTGATTATATAAAAACTATCCCAATAGTTTAAAAAAATGTTGGGATATCTAAAATCTATGCCAATGGTTTTAAAAATCTATTGGCATAGTTCTTCCCAAAATAAAAAATGTAGGAACCCATCTCCTTATCTCATTGAGTTCTAATACCAACCCTAGAAATAGTATTAGTGTTACACTTTCTTCCCAACCTGTAATGATCTCTCATTATTCATTTATTTTATTTCATTTTTATTCAATATTAAACCAATGGATTCCAAATAATTCAGGTATTCTATCAACCATCCATTTCATTTTTATTTTTCAACTAAAACACCACAACATATTTTTTTGTGGGCATTTAATTTCTTTTGATCAATATTAATTTGGTTTGATTTAGGATTTCTTGTGTTTAGTTCATGTATGTTTGTGTCAGTTCATTCTAGTTGGGTTCGATTTTGGTTCGTTCTTTTTAATTTTTCATCAGTTTGTTATTGTCTTTTATGTTTAATTTTTGGTTCAATTTGCTTTTATTTAGTTCAATATAATTTCATTCTATTGAGGTGTTATTCAGTTAATATTTGATCATTATGGTTGGTTTCATTCAATTATGTTTGGTTAAATTATATTTAGTTTTGTTTTCATTGGTTTTCCATGATTTATATTGGTTTGGTTTAGTTAAGATTGAGTCCCTATTTCTCAATCCAGACCCTACCCAATATAAATCAAATTGTTATGTACTAATTTAAAGTAAAATACATTAATTCAAAATAAAATGAACAAAATAACTTGACTATAATAAAATAGAATAAAATCAACTCAACTCATCATAAATTTAACAAAATAAAACTAAATTTGACTAAATTATATAGAATTTAAAAATATTGAAATGAAGCCAAACCAAACAAACCAAACTAAGTAGAAGTGAATAAAACCACACTAACTATACCTGAACTAGTCTACATTGAACTAAACCCAACTAAAAAATGGGAACCAAACCTACTTGAATAGAAATGCTTTAGACTGACCCAATCCAAACTAAACTAAGTTGACATTACCCAAATCAACCTAAATTGAATGGACTGAAATGGATCAAAATGAACTCTTAACCAAACATAACCAATTTTACTTGAAATGACCTGACATAAACAAAAAATGGAACTGAACTGGACTAAAAAAAATATAAAATATAGCATGAAGAAATAATATACCACTAAATAAACTAAATTAAAATGAATTGATCAGACCCTAAGAAAATTGAATTTTACTAAACCAACCTAACTAGGATTAAAAATAAATGAACTAAACTAATCAATCCTTTACACATTGAAACTGAACTAAAATAAAAAATACTACATATATCAAAACATAACCAACTAGACCAAATAAACTAAATTGAATTGAAATGAATTGATCTGACCCATTTAGACTTGAGTAGACTTCAACTACATTAAACTACATCAAACTGAACTAAAATTAAAATAACTGAACTAAATCGAACCTAACTAAAATAAATTCAATAACAATGATAAAAAATGAACAAACTTGAACAATATTAAATAAAACCCTAATAGTCATGCACTGAACCAAACCAAATAAAAAACCAAACACAACCAAACTAAATTGACCATAACTAAACTAATCATAAACAAAAAGACCAATCCAAATCTAATTTGAATAAAATAGAAAATATAGAACCAAATAGAACAAATGTTTTAAATTTTACAGAACCAACTCAAAAAAATCAAAAAAATAAAAATTAAACTTACCCAAAGAATACCAAACAAAATAAACTAACTACAACATAAAAAAATTTAATCGAAGAAATCGAAACTGAGGAAAATTGAATTGAATTTATCTAAACCAAACCTAACTGACCTAAATGATATATTTTATATTTAAACTAAAACAACCTGATCAAAAAATATGTAAAGTAAGATATTTGAACTAAACCAATCCAAAATTACCAAAATTGAATAGAACTAAGTTGTACCAAATTGAACCAAACCATATCGAACAACCCCAATCCAAACTAAATAGAATTGATTTTAACCAAACAAAATAGAACTGATTTGAACTAAACTAACCCCTTTGAATCAAACTGTACCATATTAAAATAAATGAAATTAAACCAATCCATATTCACATGAAATAAATATACACAACCCCAATCAAATCAAACTAGACCAAATCAACTAAAACTAACATAACATAACCTGAATAAAACCAAATTTAAATTAACCTAACTAAATCCAATTAACCAAAACAAAACAAAACTTAATCAATTGAACCTGAACCAAACCAAATTGAAGGGGAAAGCCACTAAGGCACATATATAAAGGTTATTTATGACTCATCAATCTATTCAATCTATTACATATCTTTTAAATAACACCCCTAGGTATTTATATTCCTTAATACACATTATCATAATTAAATCCTTGACCCTCAATGAATTTGGCCCATTATTCAATTCAACACTATATATATCATCATAAAATATGTAATTAATTAATTTTTAAAATGGTCAATCTCACAATGTGGAGAGACCACATATATCACAATCAATATAAAAACATGTATAATACTAAGGGGTAGGTTTATAGGACTAGTTATCTTATAAGAGAACTAATTCCCTCTTTAGGAGCCACCTAGTTATCAATTTATAGTTCTGTCCAACTATGCTGGTTATTTACGTCACACATGGTGATTTATCTCATGCCAAGAACTTCTAAAGAACTAATTATAACATTTATAATAACTAATCAACTTATTCTAAATTACTGTAAATAATGATCAAGTCACCAAGTGATCTTACTAAAAATAATATATTTACCTATAAATAGTAATATGTTGTACATTAATTTATAGAATATGAATAACATTAGATAAAAAGTAAATAGAATAAGAAAAAAAAATAAATATAGAAATTATAAACACATTTTTTGTCATATTATGTAAAGTTAATACACCTTAATATAACTGAATTCAATATAATGGTTTTATATTTATTGTATTTTGTTATATATATATATATATTATTTTGTTGTATTTTATATTATAGTTCTCATATATACTAGTGTGTCAGTTATGGTTTCATATAAAGTGAACAATTCTCTTCTCCTTAAATATATTTTATATTAAACTTTGATCTTATTTAATTTCTTTTACAACATGAAATGTAACATTTTTTTTCAAAATTGATAGAATTTGGATGTATGAAACTGATCATATCTCAAGTGATTTTGATAACAAGTTGGATTTATTTTTATATTTTTCATTTAAAAATGATTCAAATAGTGTCCACTTACAATGTCCATGTTATAATTATTTTAGAAGACTTTGGTTAATTTTTGAAGAAGTGAGCTACCATATAACCAAATATGGTATTCAACCAAAATACTATGTGTAGCATCACAATGGGGAGAAAATGAAATATCAAAATGTTTATGATTTGATTGAGAGGACAAGATTTTAGAATTTATTAGATGAATGGTTTCTATTTATTCATCATTATGATAATGAAAGGATGTCGACTTAAGAAGACTTCCATATAAGAGTACATAATGTATGTAATGAAAATGATGATGTTGAAAGGGTGAAAATATTTAATGATTCTACCATAAATCCAATATATCAACAATGTTCTAAAATGAAAAATATTGAATTTTTAATCTGACTATTTCATGGGAAAACCATGTATGATATTTTTTTAGTACTTCCATCGATTACATTCTTACCTTTTTGAAGGTCTTTCTTCCTAATGATGTAGATATTCCCTCAATACATTATATTTCATGGAAGTAATTTGAGGAACTTGGATTTTCTAAAAAATATTCATGGTTTCACAAAAGATTACAGATTATTCTGGGAGGAAACTACTTAATTAAATGATTATATAAAATGTGGCACATCCTGATGAGAGCCAAATGATGATAGAACACCATCTTGTGTTCCAAATAAATTTATGTAGAACTTTACATTTATTACCTACCCCTATAATCATTTCATGTCTGATAAAATATCAATAAAAATGTGATGGCATGATACTAAGAGAAAAAAGGATAATGATGATCTCATTCATCTTATATATGGATTTTCATGGTATACATTTGATGTGAGATACCCTGATTTTGTAGTTGAAGTGTGTAATGTGAGGTTGGTTCTTTCATGTGATGGTTTTAGTCTATTTGGGAATATGATTACTTTTCACCACACACAGCTGGTTTACATACACATTTATAACCTTCCTCGATGGATGTTTATGAGAAAACCTTTCACTTTTACGAGTATACTCATATCTGGACCTTCTGATCCTTAAAATGATATAGGTGTATAGATGTAGCCTTTAATAAAAGATTTGAAACATATTTGTAATGTGGGTGTGATCACACATGATGGATGTTTGAAAGACATATTTTATATTCATGTTTCACTTATGTGGATGAAAAATGATTTTCCTTCTTATGCAATGATGTCTGGATGAAACATTAAGGAAAAACTATCATGTATTGTTTTTATGAAGAATATGATCTACAAGACATAAATATCATCATAGTTTTAGTTTTATGTGACATCGATGATTCTTTATAACGGATAATCCATATAGGAATAATCATATAAGGTTTGATAATAATATAAAGACTGAAAATCCACCTCAGGGTATGTCTAGAACTATCATTCTTAATGAATTGAAAGATTTTTATTTTTTATTTGGGAAGGGTAAAAAAAAATCTACAAATAGGAATAATTTTTACACTAAAACAAATTAAAATTGGAAGAGAAAAGTATCTTATTTGAGTTACATTATTGGTCAACCAATTTGTTATGTCATTTCTTAGACATAATTCATATTGAAAAATATATATCTAAAATTTTTCCTTTAATTATTCAAAATTTATAGGGAAAGAAAAAATGACGATTTAAAATCTGGGAGTGACTTGGTGGATTGGTGTATTATACCAAAATTTAGTCATGTGCTTATTATTAAAAATAAATATAAAGTTTAATGTGATTATTATGTGACGACATGTGTAGAATAAACAATTTTTGTAAGTACTATTAACTATAAAAATTCATAATGGATATTCAAGAAAGATATCAAAATAGGTCAACATAAAATAATTTAAGATGAAATCTTTGAAGTATCATGATTATCACATCTTTATGCATGAGTTGATTCCAATAAAAATCCATTATCTACTGGAAAATAATGTAAGGTTGAAAATTATTCGGTTGTTCCATTTTTGTAGTGATATTTTTTCTAAGATGTTTTCCAATCCTTTCTTGCAAAAATGTTTCTATAGGTTGCATAAATTTTGTGTGAGATAGAGAAAATATTTCCTCCATCATTTTTCACATGCATGATACATCTAACTATCTATATTCCAATAAAAATAATTCTTTGAGGGCTTGTTTATTTTCATTGGATGTATCCAAATGAAATAAATATGTACAAATTGATGTATTATGTCTCGAACATGAATCATCCCAATGGTTCTATCATAAAATCATACTTAGCTCAAGAATGTATGTATTTCTGCTTAATGTTTTTTTTCGATGTAACTATGAGATGAATCCGACCAATGAGAAATTAAGAAGAATAATATGAGAAAATTGAACTCATTTCTCCATCACTTCCCCTCAATAGGGGGAATTCTTGGATCATATACATTGGCCATATTAATCCTTCAAGAGTAGGATATGGCACATCACATAGTTTTCTTTAACTATGATTTGTTTGATGACTACATAAATTATGTAAATTGAACATGTATATCTTATATAATCTCATTTAATTTTACATATCCATTAAACTAGTTATATTTCTTATTTAGGGAGTATAAAAAATGGTAAATTGAAATCATCTTTCTTTATCTTTGAGAAGGAGAGATACTTTGCAAAGAAAAGAGTTTTATGCTTGGTTTAAATTTAAGGTATAATCACTACTATAATAAATTAATAAAATTGATATTTAATTAATTTTAATATTCATTTATATTTCAGGTATTGAGTTTGTCTGATGATTCTGTCTTTGAGGAAATAGGATCTTTGGTTTTTGGTCATAATTATGTGCTTTGGCAATAAAAATAAATTGTGATCAATGGGTATAGATTTATTATCACTGAACAAGTAATGAACATGAGAATACAACATTATGGTGTTTTGATAGTTACTAAAATAGACTATTATTATAGTGCATCAGATAGTACAACTTGATTTGAAATTGTATCTTATTATAGAGTTGTTGAGAAAATACTAACATTGGATTATTACTCTCATTGTCAGGTCACTATGATGAAATGAAAGTGTTTTGATTTGATGATGAGGCATAACAAATTTATTGATGATTTTTAATTTCTAGTTATTTCAATGACTCACACTCATGCTACATATGAGACATATATATTGGCATCAATAGAGAAACAATATTTTTTCATGAAATATCATATGTGAGCTGAATTTGGTGTCATTATTGAAGTAATCTCAAGAAATATTTGTGAAGATGGCGATAATGGAATTGACAACATCCTGGATTCCATTTGCCCCAATCCATTTATTACTTATGATGACTCCAATAGTTCAATTTTTAAAATTGATTGTGTACTTAAAGTTGTGGTGTAAAATATATAGAGTCATCCATCTGTATTCTAAGTTGTTTTGGTTTAGCTCAACTTGGGGGTTTTAAGGTTGGTACTTTTCAAATATATTTACTATTAATTAAAAATATTTTTTATCCAACTTTTCCATCATGTTCATTTTAAATATATACTAGTTGTAGTTTTCTTTGAGTTGCATTTTCTAATATTGAATTGAATTGTTTTAGAACCTACTAGACTAAAAAAAACTGAAACAATTAAATTGGAAAAAGAAAAAAAAATAATTTAATTGAACATATTAAACTAATTAACATGAAAATAATGAACTAAAAAAATGGAAAAATGAAATAACCTAAAATATGAACCAAATGACTTAAGATAAATAAAAATGGAAAATGACCTAATCAATTATCCAAAATGAACCAAATTAACTAATATAAATAAAAATGAAAAAAATGACAAAGTCAATTTACAAAAATGAACTAAATTTACTAATTTTTTTTTTAATTTTATCAAATTGAAAATAGAATAAAAATATATCATACCCATTTTGAACATGATAATTTGAATGTATTGATTTTTATATGAAATTTATTTTATGTTTTTATATTATTCCAACTAAATGTAGAATTATTTTGTCATATCACTATGTGTACTTTATTTGGTTTTATAATTGATATTCTTTAATTAAGTCCTTTCTCATATTCTTTAATTTTTGGATTACACATTTGTTATGGATTTCTAATTAATTCCTTATTTGTTTTAAAATGCAGGAATTGAAAATCATTGAAGAGATATGAAGAAAAAGGAAGAAAGACAATAATCACCAAAGGAGGGAGATGGGAATCCCTCATTTAGTGCATATTATGCATATTTCAATTCAAATATATATATCAATAACATATAATGTCTTGTTATTAATTTTATTTTTATCTCTTAATTAAAATCCACCACCTAGGCGATCGTTATTCTATGACCAATCTAGTGGTACTAGTGCTTAGCCAGACAATACAATAGGGGTTGTACTAGAGCTATGTGCTCAACTTGGAATACCTGATCACACCCTATCCTTTACCCTAACATACCATATATCACACATTCTGATATCGAAATGTCGTTAGAGATACCCAATATATTTAGGATGAATTTGTTTAAAATTTTATTGCTTTTCTAATTATTTTTATTTATTTATATTTTATTATCACACCTAAATCATACTTTTGTGATAACAAACGACCAATACCTAAGGTCACATGAATCATGATCAGTGTGAGAAATAAGGGAAGACAATGTGATCTCTCATTTATATGATAGTTTCATACAATCATTGATTACTCATGGTATGAATTTGCTAACTAACCACTAGGAGTGTTTGGGTCAATAGAAGCTATGGTTAGAGAACAAGGCTCTCAGAATAACTAAATTTATTTTCCAAAACATTCTAGTTTAAAAATGTGGTAACTTCAATGGAATTTAATTATACCTGAACAAAGGGGAATAGATAGCATGAATCATGATTCCCAAAATCTAGAGCACACGGGGAGTAGCATGATGATGGAGGATAACTGTTTACCATGTTTGAAACACATCATCCATTGTCATTTTGATGAGGATGGGAAAACAACTGAATTTTGACCACTTACCTTGTTTGAAACATAGTAAATATATAAATATTTCTTTTAAAGTCCTCTAGGGTGTGTGAGAAAGATGGTAGATGATCCATTATGTCCAGGAACTATTCTTGTTAGGTGGAATTCAGATGTTGAGGAATATGAGGATCCATATAAAGGGGCACGTGAAGCATGGATATGAAGTGATGGAATGTTTGAATGGATTCCAAATCTCTCGTAATTATGCCATCATGCCTTTGAAAACATTGAATAGGTGTATCAGTTTGAAAAAATGTCAAACTATTCTTCTAGGGGGTGTTATGTCGGATACCGAGAGACGGTTGAAAAACTTGAATGATGTGGAAGGTGACCAAAACCGGAGTAAGGGATTATTAGGTGAGGCACTAAGATGATCTTTAGTTTTACATCATGTGACTAGGATGATATAAACACAATTTAAAATTATTTAGTGAGGATGTTGGGAACATAGTTTAACATCATATGGTGAGGATGATGTATTCTAGAGTTTAACGTCATGTGATTGGGATGTGTGAACCCATGTGAGTGGAAATCACCTAGTCATGATGGTGAGGTTAATATGAGGTAGAACAACATGGGTACTCCTTAAATGATCCTATAAAGAAAAGGGATATTCAAAGACCATATGCCAAGAGAGACAATATGGTGTGGGATGCACATAGTCTAAGGTTATGGTTCATGGACTGAGGAATTATGAATCTTGAAGGGGATATGTATGGAAAAGGGGAGAGGTAACCCACAATTAATTTATGGTACTATGATGACCCACCACATGGTACATCCTGGAGATATTTTTCACAACGTTTAAGTTTGTGATGCTTATACCATAGTTTAATCATCCTAAAAGGATATGTGTAGTGCAACAGAGCAATAACTTGATGTGAAAGGAGGTAAAAGGGACCTAACACCACAAAAAAGATTCCTGATATGGTTGGAACATAGTTTAGAGTCAAGATTCTGGAAATTGGACTCCAATTTTAAGGACATATAGTTTGGAATAAAGTATACCCTAAAGTTTTTGGCGTGCCATGAATGAGTAGTAACAATTCAACAAATTAGGGCCAAGGGAGGACCTATTCCATGAAAAGCATAAGTGGTAGGTTAAAAACAGTTTATAGCCCTGATTCTTGGACCTAGGATATTGTTCAAGTTTATAGAGTTTGGACCAATTTCAAATATTTTAAGGTCATAATTCTTGGACCATGGGGTATTAAATAAATGTTACCCTATATGAATATAAGGGCCTTGGGTCCACCTAACACCAGAAAAAACATTCCCAAGACACCATTCACATAGTTTAATGTCCTGATGATTATACTATGGATTTTATTTTTATGTCATAAAACTTGGACCGAAAGGAAGTGTTTCTTAAGGAACATTGACAACATCTAAGGAAGGATACTGAACATGAAAGGAGGGGCCTAGGATGCCACCTATTGTCGCATAAAATAACCTCAAGACAACATAAACATAGTTTAAGGTCATGATTCTTATACAATGTGGTGAGATTCTAAAACAAAAACATGTAGTGTGGTGGAGTGGTAGCCCAACTTTAATTGGGGTCCAAGAAGACTTGACTCCACACAACACATTCCTAGGATGACTTGCACATAGTGTAGAGTGAGGGTGATTTAACTTGAGATTCTAGTTTATGGTCATAGATTTTGGACCATGGGAACTTGTGTGTTTCAACCTTACTAGGAGTAAAACCCCCTCCAAAATACAGAGCTAATTTGATTCCTACTTAGTGAGAGAAACAAAGAGTGGTATAGAGTTAATGTTTATTTAAAGGGAGAACACAATGAGGGGTGTTAGTGACTAACAAATCCCACATGGGCGATTGCTACTTACCAGACCTAGATAGTGAAATGATGGTAACCGAATGGTAGGGAGAAACTACTGACCATGTTCAAAATAATGTTTCAATACTTATGTTAGTTAAATATGTGGAGAATAGATGTATAACATACCACTGAAAAAACTTACAAACATAAGAGTCGTTGTTTTTTGTCAAATATCCTTTGAGGTGTGATCCTAGGATGGTAGGTCAGATAATATAGCATAGGACCATTACATTTAGGATCCTATTCGGATCAAGAAGATGTTGATTATTCAAATTGAATAAATAATGAAGTACATAATTGGAAGTGGGGAATGTACCATAAGTAATATTAGGTTCCCTTGGAGATGTTCTACAAGGCAATTAAATGCGCCAAATGAATGTTAGGGTAGATGAGAATCAAACTCGGCCCGAAGGGGGAATTTTTTAAAGTTGAGTTAATGAAAGGGGACCAGGATGAGATATCTGAGTATCACTACATATACCATGTGTATAGGAATCAAGAAACACATAAATATATAATATGGTATGGTAGGAGACCAACACTAGTGAGGTAACTTCCACTCCGAAGTTGATATAAAATTATCTCATATTAGGAGGTATCCTAATTTTTTATGGGATAAAATTTATTGTTATCCTTTATTTTTCATATGGGATATCTTGATTATATATAGGGTAATTTCATGACATTCCATACTTATCGTATGAGGCATCTCGATCTCACATGGGTTAATAATAATAGTTTATTTCATCATCCCATACCTATCATATGAGGCTTCCAGTGTTCGTTGCATAGGGTAAGGATGTATTTTAACATCATTTTCTAACGAAGGTGAGTTTGATAGTTTAATGGCATAAAAATCAGACTAGGGTTTCTGCTAGTTTAAATTTATAGAGCTCAAACTATAGGGGGTTACAGGTGTCCCAAGGAGGCATGTGTGGAATGAAAGAGGGATAACCCAACATGAGGGTAGAAAGGTTTGTCTTACACACAAATATTTAACAAATGTACCCCTAGCCAACATCATGTAATTGGGGAATAGATGATCCAATAATAATTCATTGTGGAGGGCTATTCCTAGGATGAGATATTCGATCATCTCTATGAATCTCATAAGGATGAGAATCTAGACACATGTAGTTCTGAAGATAAAGTGGAGGCATAGGCTTATTGAAACACTAGGGGTGAAGTAAACCATGAAAACGAGGGATTAATTCACATAGATTAGAGTCTTAATACTAGGACCAAAGCTCATAGTTTGAGGTCATAGAGTTTGGATCAATTGAAAATAGTTTAAGTTCATAATGCTTGGACCAAGGAGAGGTACATTGAGAGTGTTAGTGCAGTACGAGAGTCAAAACCTATTGTGGAAGGATCCAAGGAGGTCCTACACTACATGAAGTGATTTTCAAGATTTTTTCACATAGTTTAAGGACATAAATTTTGGACCATGGAAAATAGTTTAAATTCATAATTCTTGGACAACAAGGTGTTTTTTTCAAGGGTATTGGTGTGGAATAAAGGAGGTAAAACCTGATGTGAATGGAGGTAATGTAGTCCCATGTACCATAAAAGTACTAGGAAACAAACAATACATAGTTTAAGGTTATAATTCTTGGACTAAGGTGAATTTAAAAAATAGTTTAATGTCACGATTTTTGGATTATGAGGATGGTTGTCTCAAGGGTATCTATAAGGAACATAAAAGGTAACACCTAACATGAAAGGAGCCAAGGAGGCTCACACACTACATGAACAGATGAAGATAAAATGAATACAGATTAAGGTCATTATGTTGGGATCATAAATAGGGACAATGGGATGAAGTGTTTATAAATTTTCTGTTGGTCCCAAAGATGGAAAGTCTAGACGTCACTACGTGTCACTTAAGTATGGGAATCAAGTCACAAATAGTTCTAGAAAACAACATGGTAGAATACCAACATGAGAACTATGGGAAATACTCTTTGATGAGGGAACTGAGGCATGACATGGTTGTCTTGGGGAATCCCATGATCATGACATAGGGTAAGGATAAAATTTAAAATTGTGTGTTGAGGATGTATGTTTTTGTTTTTTCACATATTATATGAGGAATCTCAATTTCTGATAAGGTAAGGTTTTTGACCATATCATACTGATCATATGAGGCATCCTAGTTTTATGCAGGGTAAGATCATCTATAATTAAGAGCCATCCTAATTTCATATGGGGAAAGATAAAATCTTTACCTCATGTGATGAGGATGTGGATTTTTAGTTAAATTCATATAATTGAGATTATAAGGGATGTAAATAGTTTAAGGTCACAATGCTTGGACTGATTGCAAGATGTTTATAGTCTTGTTGCTTGGACCCATGAAAAATAGTTTCAGGTCATGCTGCGTAGACCCTAGGGATTATTATTATTTTATAATCATAAATCTTGGACCACTTGAAAATAGTTTACATTCGTACTTCCTAGACCCTCACAAAGAGTTTTAGGTCATGTTTTACAGACCATGGGAGATCCTCATGTGAATTAATTCTTGAGAAACATGGAATTGGTGGGAGGTGTGATATGCTCTCTACCTTTAGTGATCAATGAGTATGATTCATTTTAATATACCTTATGAATGATGTATGGTCATTCCCACATGGGCTCTAACATTGGTGTCTTTTTGACTGGTATCATCAACATTTTGAGAGCCTGTAACATGTCACTATAGATAAAGGAGTATATGAAAACATTCTTGTTGAACTTTATAGATATCCTTTTCTAGTGCCTCTCTAAATTTTGAAAGGAATGGAGAATGTTCTCTTTAAGGGATCCCAAATCAGCCTTCTAGACTTCATCCTTTTTTATAGAGTCTAATGGTCATAGAAAACTATTCTAACTGATATAAATTAAATCTCTATGGTCAATATTGACTCTGATCCATATCTTGGCTCTATAAGAGAGGTGTAAAAACTTTCTAAGGTGTCATCTAAACTATTTTGTGACCAAGGAATGTGATTCAATTTTATATGAGTAAGAAATTGGGCCGTCAACAGAAGGGTATGCTTCAATAGAGGCATTAGATATTATTCTATTATAATTTAGTCAATGGTAATTTGTTTTATGACCAACTCAGAGTCCTGCTTCACATAAAATAGGGGGAAATAAATGTGAAGGGAAAATTGAGACTAGTAATTAGAGACTGATAATCTACCTCATTGTTGGTGCATCTTTCTGACAACAAGAACAATTATGGAATGATGTACTATAAAGGAGTGATGAATATCATCCCATGCATACTCTATTGAGATTCATATTATTAATCCTTATACTTTCCAGGATTTGATAGGCACCATAAAAATGAATCTTCCAACATATCATATCTTTATACACTAAGAGAATATCATCATTTATGAAATCAACATCCAGGACAAGTTCATTAGGGTCCGGATGGGAGAATAAGAAATCTGCTAGTACATGTCCTTTTATGGCCTTCTGTAAAATAAACCTTATGTCTAAATGATAAAGTATCACTATGAAGTGTTCCAATCATATAATAAATGAAGGGAAATTGATAATATACTTTTGTGGTTAAGCTTGGGACACCTACTGTATATCATGATGTTGTAGATAAAGTTTTAACTTCTTTACTATGAGAACCAGTGCGAGGAAACTCTTCTCCATAGGGGAGTATTTTTTATCTATTTTGAGGTGTATGAGACTGAGATAGTATAAACTATTTTCTCTACCATCATTTTTATAGACCAGAAGGGTGCCAAGGTAACATGCTAGTGCAATCACATAGTGGACCAGGGGCTTCCCTGAGATGGGTGGCATCAGAGATGGAGGCTATAGTAGGTAATTTTTGATATCATAAAATGGGACATGACATTCATCATCACATTGGTAAATGGTACCTTTCATAACTATCCTTGAAAAGAGCCTACACATACTAGACAAATTTTCAATAAATTAGTGTATGTAGCCTAAGTGGCCTTTGAGGCCCCACAACTCCCAGAGGATTCTCGAGGGATATATCTAACTGATTAAATTGATCTTCTCCAGGTCGAACTCAATTCCTCTATATTATAAAATAAATCCAATAAATTTACCAAATTTAGCACTGAATGCATACTTCAAGGGGTTCATCTTCAAATTCCAGGAGCAGAAGAATCCAAAAACTTTATCAAGGTCCTTGGGATGGTCTTGATGTTGGAAATATTTGACCTCCATGTCATCCACATAGCATTAAACCAAGGTCCTGAGAATTGTCTTGAAGATGTGGCTCATGGACCAATGATAGGTGAATTATTCATTTTTCAACCCAAAGGGAATAACCTAATAATAGGAGGTACCTTAGGGTTCCCTAAAGGTGGCAGACTCCTCATCCTTGGGAGGCATCTGGATCTAGTTTCACCTAGAGTATCTATCCATGAAATAGAAGTACTCAAACCCTACTATCACATCAACCAATATCTATTTCACTGGAAGGGTAAAATCATCCTTAGGACAATGGAAGTTGAGGTCATAAATTTGATATAGACTCTAATCTTCCTGTTCTTTTTCCAGGTTGGGATGACATTGGATAGCCATTTAGGTACTATAATTCCCTGATGAAGCTGTCTCTAATAATCATATTAACTTTATCCTTGACCATGGAACTCTGATAGGGGATCATATTTCTAGGAGGATGCATGAACCTATGAAGACTCGCTATAAGGGCTAGGAGATGAACAAATAACCTAGGGTATAGTCCTAGTATCTCATCAAAGCTCCAAGAAAACAAATCATGATATTGTTTCAGGAAGGATACATAATATTAAGGATCCTCTAGGGACATGGATACACTAATAAAAATTATTCTTGGATCTTCCTTGGTACCATGGTTCACTTTTTTTAACTCATAAATGGTGCTGGAGACACCCTCTTCTAACGCAGGGATGACATCTTCTAAATCCTCTTCATCATTTGAGATAGAAGAATCTGTGGGAGGAGGAGGATATTCTGGGATAGTTGGATCAGGGGAAGCACCAGTGCCTTATTGTGAAGACATATAATCTTCACTAAGGTGTTCATACTCTATTGAAGATTTGAAAATATAAGATGTCAAGAAAATTCCATTCGGCCTCCGACCATAGGGTCCATGCTTGATCTAAAATAAATTGTAATGATTTGACTTCTTTTAGATCTTCCCGAATCTGTGGAATAGAAGAATATGTTGGCGATTGGTGTCCACAGGGTGAACATATTGGTGCCTCATGGGAGTAGGGGCTTTTGGTATCACCTGAACATATCCAATGTTGGAGTACGAGGTAATATGAGATCACTCCTTCTTCTTATGAACACTGAACCCTTTTTTCTTAGAGACAATTAAACAACATGTCTGGTCCGATGTTTTGGTATCTAACCAATGAATCAAGAGAATGAAGTTGTCATCCAAGTATATCCATGGATTGACCATGATGGAAGTGTGATCATTGGGGGAATCGATGTGCTCAATCCCATCAATCTAAACTTAATTCCCCTATCTATTTTAATAGTTGGAGACCTGATAATAGGATTCACAATAGTCAATGGGGGATGAATCAACTTAGAGTACCCTTACTCAACCATTGAGGGAGTATTTGAGGCAATGGTGATATGAGGAGGGGGCCACTTGATGTAAATTAATCAAAGGACTTCCTAATAGTGCATTGTAGGAGGTATCCTGTGAGACTACCATTAATTCTGTACTTAATATCAAGCCACCAAAATGGGTCTTTATCCAAAAAAATTCATGTGGTTTCTAATCACTCTTTTCATAACCATATTTAATTAGGTTGGATATTATCAGATATTCTTCTATCACTCCCATCTTTTGGAGCATCTGGGTTGGGATAAGGTTGATCTTGGAACCAGTAACCACTAAGAGGAAGTGGATCTCCACATCATTGAACTAGAATTTGATATACAATGGGAACATGTTCCCTTGTGTGAAAACACCCTCACATTCTTTGGAAAATGAGATGATGGCTTTAAAATCCCATTTTTCAGACTCCTCTACATTGTAGGCCTTAGTGGTAGATACTCTAACTTTGAACCTGAGGGGGATTTCAAATCTTATACAAGGGAATTATGCATTTCCTTTGACAAGAAGAGTGCCTCAAGGATTGAAATCCTTGAAGGTATTCTAGTAAGGAGCATCAACAAGCCATTTTTCCTATCAAGGAAATATTTTTTTCCTACAAAGGGTAACCCCTTAGTAGGGGCGTAATAGATACTATTGAATAAACCACTAGGGTCTGGATAGTGTGGGAAATATTTTTATGGTTCCTAGATGACATGCTTTGAACAATTTCTAGCTAACTATCTATTAGCTAAGGTCGGGTTCTGGATGGACATAGCTGATTATATCATGGTCGCAATTGAGATGCTCTGTCAACAAACATGGTTAGTTGTGAAGGCGTACATAATGACATGGACTTAGAGGATAGTTTCTTACGAGCTCTATGAAAATATTGCTGTCTAGTCTCGGTAGCATGGACAACCTAGTTTGTGGAACTAACATGAGAATTCCAGAGGCTCTAATTCCCCTGAACTTTCCTTAAATGGTTTCATATAGAGGCACCCAATGGGATTTCATGGAATTCCTCTCATTCTAGAGTCATAAATAAGTTTGATAGCTCTATTTAATTAAATGAAATATACTCTTTCTCATCTTTAGTGATATTATCTAGTACTGGATGGATGCTGGGAGCATCTCCCAACTCAGGAGGCATGAAGTCACCAAGGATACAATATTTCTTCGGCACCAGTGGGGGAATCTGTTTACATTACACTATCTATTATTGATCTTATAATTCATGGAAGGTTATGATATAGATTCAAAAGAAAAATATAGAGAAGTATTAGAAACCATAGGAGGTTATTTCTTTCCTAAGAGATCATGAATGACACTACAAGAATTAGTGACTTCATTGTGATCCAACTAATCATCATATTTCTACTTCATGTGGCTAGAATCCTATTTCCATTTACCAGATCCATCTATGTCACTATCGGGGTTGGTAGATACATGTGTCACCTACACCAAGACGTTACCCAACTTGACTAGTCCATGATACAATTGTTCATGGATCCAATATTTAAACATGAATAATTACTTGATAGAGTGTTCAAAGATCATGTGGTATAGTGAATGGTCAGCACGACTGGTGAGTCTAGAATCTTGGGGACTCTTTCACTTTGGAAACTTCATAATTATCTTCTCTATAGAATAGATAAATTTTCTTAGGACCTGTGAATACATAAATTAATATTTCATGTTTCTTCTTCCTTAGAAAGGCACACTAAGAGCTTGGCCCTGATAGAGGGTTGGAGCCACATTCCCTCAGAGAGGCAGCTATTCTTTGCGATGTCATGTCTTACGAGGATACACAGGGAAAGGATGAGCTTGATTGGGCTGAACTCAAAGAGCCTATTTTGGTAGAAGATCCAACAAGTGCACCGACTTAGGAACCTCTACATGCATGATGACAGTATTCCCTTATTTTGTAGGTCTTATCACAGGGGATGAAATAGGCAATAGGCATAACATTTGTCTAGCCTTCATCAAGGATTCCACCAGACATTTATCCCTTTCAGAGAACTCCTAGATTCCACCTAGGTATTTATGTGTGATGAGGGTAGGGACAATATCACTCTTAAAATTTCCTACATACATTGAAAGCAACTGTTCTTAGTATATTTTCTTATCAAGTGAATATGTGAGGCCTTTCCACCAAGCAATAAAGTTTGTGACTCGATCATCAGGACTCTTCTTGCACTTTAAGATGTTAGAAATAATTTTCCTATGGATGGTGGATTTAAATTGATATAGGTATCATTGTCTAATATCCTCCCTACCAGTAATGAACCCTATTGATAGCTGGTTGTACCAGATAAACACATATCCCTCTAGCATTTGAAAAAATCATCATATTTTAGGAGGCTCTTTCTATTCTAGAGCCCCCAAAATAGGTCCAAACCATAGAATAAAGTACTCCATGAGTTTAATTAGTTCACCCATACCATTGAATAGCAGAATCTAGGATTTAAAAACTCTGAGGATTCTAAGATATTATCCACCCATGCCGGGTCTGTCTATTTTTCAAGATGGACTTCCACCTTTCGTGTTTCTAGGGCCTCAAGGAAAGCAGTGAGAGAATATATCAAGTCATATTATTGATGATATTTGGAAACCAATTAATTAAAAATATCATAAACCTAGGGAGTGGTCTCTTAAACTGAGATAGAAACATGACCTGGATCCCGAGGAGGATAATCATGCTTCTCATGTGGTTTTAGAGTCTTGTACCTCGATTACTTTCCATATTCCCTAGATTATACTCTAACTAGACATACGGGGAAACCAAGTTCAAATATGTGGGCTTGGCTAAGGAGAACTGGGTTCCACACTGGGTGATAGATGAGGTCCCATAGGGTATTTCCATAATCCAGACGCTACTCATTAATGAGGTCAATGATGAACATTTTTCACTCATCGACCTAATTGAGAAAGGTAGCTACTATGGGTTTCATATTTTCTTTCAAAGTAGCCTTAAATGAGATGGATGGATATATATTCCCATTTCCCTTATCAGGATTCCGATGGTTAGGTGGTAATTCCTCATCTATGGGATCTCGGAGGCCAAGTGCCTAACTCTCCTGACGAGCGAGGACACATGTCAGAGGGTCTGTCTAGTACTGCATCACCCCTTGATGTAGATCTTCCATTTTATGACTTTTGTAGGTTTCCCTATTCCTATGATCATTGTTAAATTCATTGAAAAACATATTAACCTTGGAGGTATATGGAGTGTAACTTTCATCCTCAAAGGACAAATCCGACTATCACAGAATAAGGCTAAAATGAAGAGTAGCATACTATCCCCAACCTATGATATAGACATGTGGAGACACTTCTACCATAACTAAGTAAAGCAATTTAAGGATCTGGATGTAGGTTTTTTCAAGGATCTTATAGTATCCATTTGAATAATGGCATTGATCTACTTGGATAGATCTAATCTCAACCTTTATACACTACTAGATGATGGCATTGACGAGATCCTGACTCCCCTAGTAGGAAAATTGACAATCACATAGGTGGTGAAATGTTGCCCAAATAATATCATGGAAAAACATGTCCTAGTCCTCTGTGATGGATTCTAGGATGTCAAAGTATGTATCTTAAGATGGTGAGAATTCCACAGATAACTAGTCGGTAGCTAGAACCTCCCATAATCACTCTTGATCAGAGGAAGGGTCCCGCTCTTGGTCGACCCAAGCCCTGATTGGAGCGGGATAAGATATAGATGGTGGAATTAACATAGAATGTTTCTAATTCTACTTTATTGAGAGATTATTTCCTACATGGATCAAATATCTGATTCATTCTATGACATCTCTTGAGGGTGGTTGCAAACTCATCATCACATCTCTTAAGGAGGGGGTGTTCACCCCTACCTTGTGTGTGTGGGAAGCGCCATCCATATATGGATAAACATAGCGTTCATTGTATGAAGGCATTATCCCAAACCCTGACATCTCTCCCACTTCTTTGGTGGAGGTGGAGAGGAGATACACTGGTGGTAACTTAGAAAGATGCACTGTGAGCCTCAAGAAGGAGGCCAGAACATCCTCCACCTGTAAGTACTTACAGAGGGATCTATGTATCCCATGGACCTTGGATTCTGGGATCATGAATCTAAATTTTTGAGATCCTACCCAAAACTCTAGAAGATAGGGTTAATGATCCATTATTGATTCATTTATCACATCATAATCTTAGAGTTCATTGAGGTCAATGATGAGAATGAACTTACTAGTGTTTCACCTTTAATGATAATTATTCATCCTCATGCCCTAGGAAAATTCTCAAGTGAAGGATATGTCTTCAGTGTGGGGAGGACCCTCATAATAGATATTGATAGAGTAGAGAAGACCTCTAATCTGGTTATTGATAGAGTGGGTAGGACCTCCTCTTTGGTTGGTAGCAGCATGGGGAGGAACTCTATGATGACTGGTGAGAGTATAGGGAGGACCTTCATACTGGCTATTGAAGGAGTGAGGAGTACCACCACCTTGGTTGATGATGGTGTGGGGGGGACATTTTCACTAATACTCCTCATTATAGGATGACCCATAATAGCTATTAGTGGTGATAGAGATTGAGAGAGTCAACCCGGGTTGCCTGTGAGGTGGAGGAGGTATTGATCCAAATGAGGAAAAAATATATCCTTGGTTGACTATAAAAAGGATATATCAGGATAATATAGTAGTGGAAGGGTCCATAAGATCCATAGGAGATTCCTCTTAATGATAATTGTCCTGATCCTACCTCTAACATCGACATCTGATGCTTTAGACTAGGGATGCTGAATCAAGGATGAAATCAACCCATTCATCATCATGTGAGATTGATAAGTGGTTTCATTGATGAGGTTTGGTGGTCTTCCTCCTAGGAATATCCCATGTGGTAGTCACTAATGGTATGAATTAAACATCCCCTACCTACTTGAAATATGGGAATGAGTTGTTAGAGCACAACGAGGAGAGACTCCCAAAGTAGTCCATTATGAAAATGGGGGGAGGTTTCCCCCTGTATTCCCTTAAAGGGTGGTAGTGTCAATTAGGAGCAAATACCTCTAGGTCCTGGTAGGCTATATACCAAGTTTTAATTACCCCATCTACTCATACTATAGTACAAGAGTGTTGATAAACCTCCTTTGTATGATTTCAGAAGGTGATACGGGGCTGGGTAACTTGATAGTTGAAGACAAGGAGAAATTCATTATAGAGGCATAATTGTTCAAGATTGCTGCATCAATATTTATCTTACACTGATGCCTATGGGAACTAGATTGTTGGATTTCTATATCTTGAGTCCTTTAAGTCATGTATATTTAGTCGTCATTTCATGTATAGGTAAAGTGATGCCCAATTTCCAAATATAATCTATTCTTCTAAACATGGAGAGGGATACACAATGAAGATGTCACAGACTGAGAATGTCCAATGCTAAATACCCCAATTCATAGGTGAGTTTCATGCTGAGACCATTATCTTCTATGTGTGACATAACACAGAATTTCTAAATTTGGTGATATTCAAATCCACTGATTCCCCCATGCATATAGTCCCCATGGTTGAGAAAAAGCACTTCATGTCCTATTTACTATTTCTATCGGTAAAGATTAACATAAAAAATGTTATGGTCCATGGATTCCCAAAATCTGATGGTGTCCAATATTATTATCCCACATGTTTACAAAGGACAATTTCACATCAGGTTCCCCATTTCTATTTTCGACGCTCGTTTTGGGGTCTTTGGCACATCATACACATTGGCTTCTGTTTCCACACATTCCCAATTTTCAAAGGTGGGTGTATTTCATCACTTTAATCGGTGATATATTCTCCCTGATCTAAACAGGATAATAAGATGTCACTTCCTCCCTCCACAGACTTTAAATCTCCCTATTTTGGAGGGAATCTCATGTGAGGAATTTTAGGTGAGGAACCCAAGGAATCTGGTGTTGATCATGAGGTAATGATGATAGGGTTGTGCATATTTCAATTATTTTTACCTTAGGAATCATATATTTATTGTATGGGGTAAGGATTCTAGATTAGGGCATGATTTATCATCTTTATGAGATGTGAATAGGGTTAATTTATTTTGGGGAAAGGATGAGAATAGGTTTAAAGTCTCGTAAGGATAGTGTGGATGTAGGTTTAGTTTATTATGGAGACATGATGCATGGAGGTATAATTTCATATAGGTATAATTGATCAGAACAAACTATTGAGGAAAATCATGGAGGTGTGTCCCTAGGAGGGATGATGTCACACCTAGATGGTGGATCAGAATTCCCTATTGAGGTGGATCTGGGAGGTGTGTCCCTAGGTGGAAAGATGTCACATATGGATAGTGGATCCAAATTCCATATTGAGGTTGATATGGGAGGTGTGTCCCTAGGAGGGAAGATGTCACACTTGGATGGTAGATCAGAATTCCCTATTAAGGAAGGTCAATGGAGGTGTGTCCCTAGGACGAAATATTTCACACCTGGGTAGTGGATCATAACAACACATCAAGGAATATATAGGAGTTGTGTCCCCAATAGATAAGATATCACACATATATGGTATATCATAATGCCCTATTGAGGTGTATCTAGGAGGTCCATCCCTAGGAGGGAAGATGTGACACCTAAATGGTGGATTAGAACACCTTATTGAGGAGGATCAATGGAGGTGTACCCCTAGAAGGGAATATTTGAAAAATGGGTGGTGGGGTTGTGAGGATTGAACCTCATAGTGGTATTCTACATACCCTGTTTAAGAGAAAAGGTTCAAAACCATGTATTTTGATGTCATAGTTTATGGTTGCGTGATAGGGCCAGTCTATGCAGTTTAACATTGTGCATTAAAGATTCTCATGTTGTGAAAGGAGAATCATTAAGGGATGGTTTGGGGATTACACATAAAGGATAACCAATTCAATTTGATCACTCTTAGGGGTGGTGGTGTAGTTATTACACATGTATCTACCCTGTATGCATCTTTATCTAATGAAGGGGGAAGAGGTGGCATCCCATGTTAGTCATACATGTGGAATCTTAGGTTTACCACACAAGGTAGGATGCTTGGGGTCATCCCATTTCAATAACATGAAGACAATCCCATATTCATCACATATGGAAAGTATATAGTTTTACCTCATGTTCTGAGGATGTTTTCATGAAGTTTGATGTCGTACAACTAAGACTGGAGTGGAGTAGTTTTATGTCTTGCATCTCGAACATGAAAGGGCTCAATCCTAAAGGGGTCCATGTCAAGGTGAGAGAAATATCAAACATAGGGACCCTCAACCAAGAAAGGATCATGTTTTTCAACAAATATTCCACCTCTAGGGATTAGTTGACCACCGCTCATGTTCCTCTAGGTAAGTCATGGAATTTGAATTGTAGTGGAGGGGTGGAAATCAGGAGGCTCGATGTTAGGGTCCCTATTATTAGGAGAAATTGGAATTAGGGTACCTATTCTTAGGAGTAATATGTATTGTAATGGTTTTACTAAGAGAATTTGGAACATTGGGTAGGGGACTAATAATTTGTTGTGTGTAATATTATTGTGTTTAATAAAAGAGTTGTGAAAGCAGGGGGCTCTAGAATGATGGAAACTTATGGATTCAAGAGGTAGAGTTGTGTAAACGTTTTGGAGTTTCTATTAGATTATGGATTCATGAAGGAATCTTCTCCTTGCGCATACTCAACTAGCCTTAAGAGTAGTTTCATGAGGATCACTCCACCATATTCCAAGTTGTGTTTGTGCCCACAAGAGGTCTTTCGCACAAATTATCTTACTTTGAGGTTTTATTATCACTGTTGTGGAACAGAGGTAGTTTTTCATAGCAGAGCACCACTTCATCTTACAAAGAGATTTCCTAGGGTTGGTGGTGAGATTTTATTTTTATCTAAAATCCTCAGCTATTGGTGTTAAACTTATTGGAAGTATAAGTTATTTGTTCACTTCTCTATCCTTTTCCACTGGGGCTTGTCCAATAAAAAATTCTAGTTTTATATCACCTTTTTTGCTTAATATTATTGTTGCATTATGGGATTTTGTGCGACACTTATTTCTTGCAGGCACCACACCTTTTTATGTGCATGGGTCTTGGGTGCTCATTTAGACTAAGGGAACTCCACAAAAATCCTCTTCACCCTTTTTTGCAAGTATTTTTATTGTCTAACTACACAATTGTGTGTAACCATTGAGTCTTTCATGAAAGATTCTCCTCATCCCTGAAATGGTCCTTCAAAGTGGGTCCCATGCTCAACTCATCTAGAACTTGTGGTTTGGGGTCCGATATGAGATTTAATCTCCAAAAGAGACATCATTGGGAGATCCCCATTGGGTTCATATAATGGAATATGATTTGAAACATCATGGAGAAATCCCCCTAGGGTTCATATAATGATAAAATATTTAAGAAATCACGGGGAAATCCCCTATAGGTTAGTATGATGAAACCTGATTTGGAATGTTGTACAGTATCCCCCCATGGGTTCAGATAAAGATTCAGTATTTAGAGTTCCTTGGGGTCTCCCCCCTTGGACTTGTTATGATTCATGGTTTGTAGTGACTTTGGGAAGCCCCCCTTATAATCATTATGACTTATGGTTTTGATTTTCTTCGGGTGATCCCCCATGGAATCATTATACATCTATTGGATAATTTTGGAAGAGACGATTGGATTATGGTGAAACAGGTATGGTCTACATTGTGTGTTGCTTTAAAACCTAAGGATCGATGGTGTATTATTGATTTATATTAGGATTTATTAATTGTACATAGTAGTAGGAATTTTATTGCTCATACTCGATATGATTATAATTTTTATTAGTAGTATCCTACTTAGTTTCTCTCACACATTGATATGGACTTCATGTGGTACATGAATAGAACTTTATGTCACATGATAAGTATGAAATCTTACCTTTTAAGTACATAACTTTTCATTATATTTCACAAATAGAGGATCTTTAAAGTTTGGGGTCTTGGAAATAAGGTAATAATATAAAAAAACATAAACAAATATTCTAATCCACTTGAAATTATTAATCATATATTCATCCTAAGTACAATTACTATATCTCATAACCTAGGGAAATACATCAAAGTAAAGGGTGATCATAAGGCCTAGTAAGGAAAACACGAGAAACATTTTACATGTGAACTTGAGAGATATCAATAAGAACATGAGGAATATCATAAAGGCATGATAAAGAGGAATATCATAATAATAATAACTTGAGTCATAACATGAAAATGTGGATAAAAAATTTAATTTAGACATTAATAAGAATATCACCAAGGCCCATCCCCAAGGTGTCATAAAAATTACCAAGTTTATTCACCAAGGTATTATAAAACTAGTCATCTCTAGAGATTAATTTCTTTAACCAATTCATTGAAGTTTTATCAGTGTGCACCATTAATATGTATTTATTTTCATGTGATACAAATAGATCATAATAAAACATTTCATAAATATCCCAAAGAGAATAAAATAAATTGGTTTCATATCAAAATCACAATGTTTCAAAAAGTGCTTAAAACATGATCATTATGTCATTTATAAACCATAGAAAGGGAATGAGGGTTTTATATATGTAAATTACAGATTAATATATAAAAATTTTATGCTTTGATGAATAAACCTAGAAATAAATTTGGTTTAGGTATTCATATAAAGAAAATAAAATAATTTCGTGAGAAAAAGAGATATTTTGAGACGAAAATTATGCAGCATAACTGTTATGAAACATGGTTTTGGACAACATTAAAAAGAGTTGGGATAGGGGAAAAAAATTCATAAAATAATAATAATATATTATATAGAAATAATAAAATAAAAATAATAACATTCTATGTAATTTTAAGTACATACCACATAAAATATAAATTGAATGGAAAAGAGAAGTTGAAAATTCCCTTACCTTGAAGAGAAACTTCTAAAACTCTAAGATCAGGACCTTGAGGGCTTGAGGAATCATATGGAGGACTACTTGGGAGGAATACTTGGGAGGTATAACTAGAATAACTTCTTAGAGGATGAACTTGGAATGAAGATAAATGAACGAATTGGTGGGTATTTATAGTAAAAGAGAGGGAGTTTTTTTATTAATTTTAAAGGACAACTCATTAGTGGTATTTGCAAAACCCAAGGGCTTGTCCATGGTATTTTCCCATGGTATTAGACACATGGGACAACTCATATCATATTTTATTTATCAAGAGTCTACAAGAATTATTACATCATTATTATATCATTATTACATAACTAATGATGTCTTTAAACATACCGAAAACTTAAAACTGTATTTTTACTATTCACTAAAAAAAGTATTTTATAAAAATCTCATAAATTCACCGTAACATAATATCAACGTTATGAATTAAAAAATGAAATTTATTCTATCTTAATAAATCTATACATAAGATAAATTTAACTTTTAACTATAAAAACACTTTATTATTAAAAATAATAGCGGATAGAAAATGCATAGCGACACGTATAGTAACATTTTCGATACTTAAAAAAGAGAAAATTATTTTATCATTTTTAAATAAAAAGGAGTGTTTTTATAACAATATTTAATTATAATAAACATTATTAATAAATAATTATTTTAATATAGTAATAAAAGTACAATTTTTACCTAAAAAATCAATTTATCAAATTACATCATAATTTTTAAGCAAAACTATTCTTAAAAGGAAATAATAAAATTACAATTTTATTAAAACAATTGGATTAAATTTTAAGTATCTAGGGCTTTGAAACATAACCACTTAAAACACCTGCACATGGCCTAAGGGTAAGGTGTGGGATGGTGATGGAATCTTGTGGTGGCTTAGATAACATCGTCCGAGTGGTAAACTCTAATAACTTGAACTTCTCCCATAAGTGATTCTTCTCAAGCTTCATGTGTTGAAGATCGGCTTAGGATTGGTCCAGAGTGAATACTAGTGATGCTACCTTCGTCCCAAGCTCTGGAAAATGGGCTTCCTATGACCCGTTTCTACTGGATGAGGCCATTGACCCGTCTTTCTGCATTAATTATCCATTGTCCTTTCTATTTATAAACAATAATTATAACATAAAAAATTATAATTATTTCCAATGGTCATATTAACCAAAAGTCATATAATATTCAAAATGAGATTGTCACATTTTATTTTTAATTATATGTTTTTATTGATTATGACATAGTAAAAAATACATTTTCAAGAAACAACATATTATTCAAAAGTTCAGGTCATTACACTTTTCCCCCCTTAAGAAATTTCATCCCCAAAATTTCAACTCATACCCTCAGAAGAGAAAAGGTTTGGGTACTTTTTCCTCATAGTCTCCTCCAGTTCCCACATGGCTTCTTCATATTTTTGGTTCCTCCACAACACTTTAATGAGGTGGGTATCCTTTTTTCCTAGAACCTTGTCTCTATGATCCAAGATCTCCACCAGCTGCTCCTCTTAAAAGAGGTCGTGTTCCAGTTGTACCACCTCTAGATTTAGTACATGTGATGGTTCAGGTATGTACTTCCTCAAGAGGGATATTTGGAAAACATAATGAAATTGCGATAGATTTGTAGGAAGTAGAATCTGATAGTCCCCTGATCCTACGCGATTAAGAATTTCATAAGGGCCAATGTACATGGGGCTGAGCTTCTATTTATTTCAAAACCGCACAGATCTCTTCCATAGAGAAATTTAAAGGAATACCTTTTCACTAACATTAAACTACAAGTCCCTTCGACAGTTGTTGGCATAGCTCTTCAGCTGACTCTAAGAAGTCTTAATGTGTTAGTGGATGGCATGAACCTTTTCTGTCATCTTGTGCACAAGATCAGGCCTAAGAATCTTTATCTCAATAGCTTCATCCCAACAAGTAGGAGTTCTACATCTCTTCCCATATAGAACTTCATAGGGAGACATTTTAATTCTCGAATGAAATTTGTTTTTGTAAGAGAACTCAACTAATGGGGATGTTGATCCCACCCACCTTTAAATTCCATTAAGCATGTTCTCAACTTTTCCTCGAGTGTCTGAATAGTACTTTCATATTGTCCATCAGTTTGGGGGTGGTAGGTCTTACTAAAATTAAATTCAGTACAAAAAGCATGTTGAATAATTCTCCAGAATTTTAATGTGAACCTTGGATCATGATTAGATATGATAGAAAGTGGAACTCCATGCAGCCTTACCGCTTCCTTCACATAAATCCTAGAAAGTTTATCAAGAGATAAATATTCTCAAATAGAGATAAAATGGGAAGTATTGGTGATACGGTCCACTATAACCCATATCACATTGTTTCCTTTGGATGTTTTTAGGATACCATGGACAAAGTCCATAGTGATATTGTCCAACTTCTATGCTGGTATGGGTAGTGGTTGTAATACCCCTTTAGGAAGTTGTCAGTCTGCCTTAACTTGCTGAAACACAAGGAACCTTGTAGTGTAGTTAGCAATCTCCCTTTTCATGTTATACCACCAATAATGATAATGAATTTATCTATACATTTTTGTAATTCTAGGATGTATAGAGAAAGTATATATATGAGATTCATCTATCATCCCCTTATTTATTTCTGAAATAGACGGAATGTATAGCCTTGTATGAAATTTTAGTACACCTTATTGATCAATATTGAACTCAGGAATCCTCTCTTCCTTCACATATTCAAACTTATTCTGTAACAAATGATCTTGTTTTTGATCTTTCTTGATATTCTTTAGTAATGATGGTTGAGAAATCATTTTGGATAGAGTTGATGATGTCCCTTCCCTTACAATTTCTATGTCTAGTTTCACTAGGTCATTGATCAAGGGATCTCTTTGAATCCTAATCATAGACATAACAATAGGGTCTTTCCTACTTAATGCATCATTGATTTTTTTCTCTTCTGTGATGACATTTAATTGAACAATAATAGTCTTTAAGAAGTTTCAACCATCTCCTATGTCTCATGTTCAATTCCTTTTGTGTTAAAATATACTTCAATATTTGATGCACTACTGGAAATGAACCCATTACCAATAGTTCCAAACCATCGATAAAGGCTGGATAACCATTGGTATAATATATACCAATGGTTATCCAAACCATAGGGAAGTAAGCTATAGGGAAAAAAAATATGCCAACGGTTTCTGGAAAATCATTGGTATATGTTAGGAAATCTACATTATACAAATGGTTATGTCAAAATATTGGTATAAATTTTCACAAATCATTTGAAAACTCTGGTAAACATACTATTCCAAAAGTTTCAAACTATTGGAATATAGTTTTGTAAAGATTTTTACCAATGGTTTACACAAACCGTTGGTATATCTAAACATTTCACCTATATCCCAACGGTTTGTAAACCATTGGGAAAGTGTTTTTACCAATGGTTCTCTTATAACCGTTGGTATAAAACACATTCACAGCCTATGCCAATGGTTTACAACCGTTGGCATAGGCTTTTCTTTACAATTCAGGCATCATCCTGCTGCTCTGTGATTTCCATTAGCAGGCTGCCCTTTCTGCATTTCCAGCTTACCCAAATCCAATTACCTGTAATAACTAACTACAACACATACATATACACAATTAATTCATATATATTTAACACATAATGAACCCTACAACTATACACATATAGAATTAAAACATAATCTTTAAGGTAATTATAAATGTACATAATTGATTTAGAATTCAATTAAGAATTGAGATGAAAATTACATGTGAAATCTGGAATTAAATTCATAATTGAATACTGAATTGAATAAATACACAATTTAATTATCAATTATGAATAAAATACATAAAAAACTGAATATGTAATTATATGTGTTATACATAATTAAGAATACATACAAAATTGAATTTTGTATAACACATACACGATTAAATTCGGATATTATAAGCTAATAACCCCAAATTAAGGAAATGTATAAATGACTTCAACCAAACAAAAATATAATGTCCCGTGGTTTGGGGTGGGTGTCTTTGAACTTAGTGATGATGATAATGGGTGTGTATCAATGAGATTGTTTGAACTAGGGAATGAAGTTGTCCTTTTCATATTAAATGTCTTGTGTTTTTGAATAAGGGTAGGAGTTCCTCACATGAGAAGTGAAATGTGTGAGGTTGGAAAATGGATTCTTATGCTAAAGTATCAACACAATCTGAATTTGTTTGGTTGGTTTTCTATATGCCAGTTTTTTTTACATAAAATGATGTCCATTTTAAATAAAATACAGACACTTTGAGTAATACCGGCCACACCACGCCTCAAATTGAGGTGAGGTTGACTCGTACACGTCACTTATAACCCATGGATTATTGTCCTAAAGTATCAACACAATCTGAATGTGTTTGGTTGGTTTTCCGTATTCTAGTTGTTGTTTTCACTTAAAATGTTGTCCATTTCAAATAAAAGGGAGACAATTTGAGTGGTACCGGTCACACCGTGCCTTGGATTGAGGCAGGGTTGACTCATACACATCAAAAATGACCCATGGATCGTTCTGATAAATTATCAACAAAATTTGAATATCTTTGGTCAGTTTTTCATATGCAAGTTGTTTTTACTTAAAATGATGTCCATTTTAAACAAAAGAGAGACACTTAGAGTGATACCAGCCACACCATGCCTCATATTGAGTCGGGGTTTACTCATATACATCAAAAATGACTCATGGATCATTTTCATTAAGTATCAATACAATCTGAAAGAGTTTGGTCAGTTTTTTGTATGCAAGTTATTGTTTTCACTTAAAATCCTTTCCATTTCAAATAAAAGTGAGACAATTTGAGTGGTACCAGCCACATAATGCCTCGAATTGAGGCGGGGTTGACTTGTACACATCACAAATGACTCATGGGCCATTTTACTAAAGTATCAACCGAATCCAAATGCGTTTGGTCGGTTTTCCGTATGCCAGTTGTTGTTTTCACTTAAAATGTTGTCCATTTCAAATAAAAGTGAGACACTTTGAGTGGTACCGGCCACACCATGGCCTGGATTGAAGCGGGGTTGACTCGTACCCATAAAAAATGACTGATTTATCCTTGTGATAAAATATCAATACAATCCAAATACGTTGGGAAAGTTTTCCATATGCAAGTTGTTTTTACTTAAAAGGGTGTCCATTTAAAAAAAAAGAAAGAAAATTCGAGTGATACCAGCCACACTATTCCTTGGATTGAGGCAGGGTTGAATCATACATGGCACATATGACCCGTGGATCATTTTCTGAAAGTATCAACACAATCCAAATGTGTTTGGTCATTTTTTCGTATTCCAGTTGTTTTTTTCACTTAAAATGTTGTCCATTTCAAATTAAAGTGAGACACTTTGAGTGATACCGGCCACACCATGCCTAGAACTAAGGCAGGGTTGAATCGTACACATCAAAAATGACATATGGATCCTTGTGCTAAAGTATCAACACAATACTAATATGTTTGGTCGGTTTTCCGTATGCCAATTGTTTTTACTTAAAATGACGTCCATTTTAAACAAAAGACAGACACTTCGAGTGATACCGACCACACCATGCTTTAGATTGAGGCAAGGTTGACTTGTACACGTCAAAAATGACCCATAGATCCTTATTATAAAGTATCAACACAATCCGAATAAATTTGGTCAGTTTTCCATATGCCAGTTTTTTTTACTTAAAAGAGTGTGCCATGCCTCAGATTGAGGCAGGGTTGACTCATAAACATCCCAAATGACCCATGGATCATTGTCCTAAAGTATCAAGAGAATCTGAATGTGTTGGTCAGTTTTCCGCATGCCAGTTTTTGTTTTCATTTAAAATGTTGTCCATTTCAAATAAAAGTGAGACATTTTGAGTGCTACCGGCCACACCGTGACTTGGATTGAGGTAGGGTTGACTCATACATGTCAAAAAATGAACCATAAATCTTTGTTCTAAAGTATCAACACAATAAGAATATGTTTGGTTGGTTTTCCATATGCTAGTAGTTTTTACTTAAAAGGGTGTCCATTTTAAACAAAAGAAATACACTTCAAGTGATATTGGCTACAACATGCCTCAGATTATGGTGAGTTTGACTTTTACACATCAAATATGACCCATGGATAATTTTCCTAATGTATCAACACAATACAAATGCATTTGGTTGGTTTTTCGTATGCCAGTTTTTGTTTTCACTTAAAATGTTGTCCATTTAAAATAAAGGTGAGACACTTTGAGTGGTACCGGACACACCATGCCTCAGATTGATGCAGGGTTGACTCGTACATGTCAAAAATGACCCATGGATCATTGTTATAAAGTATCAACACAATAAGAATATGTTTGGTTGGTTTTACATATGTCTGTTGTTTTTACTTATAACAATGTCCATTTTAAACAAAAGAGAGACACTTTGAGTGATACCGGACACACCGTGCCTCAGATTGAGGCAGGTTGGACTCATACTCATAAAAAATGACCCATGTATCATTGTGATGAAGTATCAATACAATAAGAAAGCGTTTGGTCAATTTTCCATATGAAAGTTGTTGTTTTCACTTAAAATCATGTCCATTTAAAATAAAAGTGAGACAGTTTGAGTGGCACCGGCCACACCGTGCCTCAGATTGAGGCGGAGTAGACTCGTACACGTCACAAATGACCCATGGATAGTTTTAATAAGTATTAATAGAATATTAATGCGTTTGGTCAGTTTTCCATATGCCATTTGTTGTTTTCACTTAAAATGTTGTCCATTTCAAATAAAAGTGAGACACTTTGAGTGGTACCGGCCACACCGTGTCTCGGATTGAGGCGGGGTTGACTCTTACATGTCACAAATGACTCATGGATCCTTATGCTAAAGTATCAACTTAATACAACGCTCCCAATAGATCTTAAGGGTGGATATCCTTCGATACTTGAGAGTTTTGAGTGTCGTCAAGTGCAGATTGAAGATCCGGGTGAGTCTAATCCCCTCCTTGCTTCCTATTTTTGATTAGGGTTTTCAATCTTCTCTCATCTTCTTCCAAAGCTCTAAAACCATATTTTTCGTTGGGATTTTGGGTGAATCTTGCAGTGTGTTATGCAGAGTTTGAATCTTCTTCCAAAGCTCTAAAACCATATTTTCCGTCTGTTTGGGGTCCAGGAAGGAGGGTGGGGGGGGGGGGGGGGGGCTATCCAGGGAGTTCCCAAAAAAAAAAACTCTGAAAACATCTTCAAGATACACTTGCATAAAAAAAGACACATAAAAACAACTTTGAATAAAAAATAGACACATAAAAATAGCATAGCCTGCATAATACACTGCATACACCTGTATAAAAAACACACATAAAAAGAGAACAAAAAATAGACACACTTTATAACACACTGTATAACACACTGCATACTACACTGCATACACCATCATAAAAAATAGCACAAAAAAATATAAAAACATACTTCAAACACCACAAAAAACACCTTCAATAGCCCAAAAAAACACATATGTCCAGAGAGAGGGGAGGGGGTTGTTTCTCCGCCTCGGCCTCTTCCTCGCCCTCCTCCTCCACCTCAACCTCCTCCACCTCAGCCTCCTCCTCACCATCGTCTTGACCACCACAAGAACTGCCACCTGGTGTACCATATATATAACACATCAATGACATATATTCATCACAAGTAGTGCTGGCCTCTGGTGGAAGTGTTGGACGTAAAACTTCCATCAGTTTCATAAATGTAGTGTTTGCCCTAGTAGATTGTTATGACATCTCTCTGGCCCTTTTTTCATCCTGTTCTGCCTATACCTTAACCTTCTGCAACTCGTTGGCACTACAACTCATACTTGAGGAGGGCCAATACCTATTTGGAACTATACTCTTCCTAGTTTAGCAGCGTACTCTACCAGAGTTCTCATCTCCCAAAACCTGATGTAAGTGATTGTTTGGACCAAAATTTTTAGGTTCCTAGGCATCAAGGGACTCTAAATAAGTCTATTACAAATATAAATAGATTATTAAGTTACAAAATAGTGATTAAAATTTTAAATCTACAAAGTAAAACTTACAATCTTCTGTTGAGTTGGTTCATTAACCACACTTCTGTCTTTCTTCTTTCTACTTAAGCAAAATAGTTTGGCTCGAGGAACACATCCTTCTATATTCAATTTATGCCTCTACAATGACATTGAATGTTGGAAAAAATAATAAAAAATAGTATACAGAAAAAATAGTAATTTCATAACTAAAATTATATAACAACTTTAGCAATCAAATAAATTATGGAGGAAGCAATAGAAAGTAGAAGTCGTAAAGAAAGATTATAAACTATCATACCTGTTGCCTCTCATGATCTGGCATCGTAGTATGTCCCAATGTGTGGATGTATTTATTAGCATCAATGTTTTTTTTTATTTCTTCCAGATGTATCCCAAATATAATTAAATAATTATTATTAACAAAAAACATGAAAATTTTCATGTAAATACCTATAATTTTATTAATACCATAAATTAGCTAGTCGTCCAATGAGTAATCATCTGTCGGTACTATTCTAATGGATAATCATCCACGACAGGGACCAAATCTAACTTTGTGCCCACTCTAGCACACCATCCAATGTACAACTTATGCTTATAAGCTCTCCAAAGCTCACCTAAATCCTTTAGACGTGCTGTCCATGCACCCTCACCATCGGGGAAATTAAACCACAACTGACACCAAAATATTAATTCATATAAATAAAAAAATTAATATATTGAATTTAATACAACAGATTTTTTACCCATATCTCTGCCCAGGCTTTATTCTTGACTTCATTTGGCAGCTGTCTGCATGAGAGTGGGCTGACAGGAATGATGTCAGAGTATTTGACAAGCGTCACAAAAAAACTACAACATTGATGCCCTGATTTTCAGTCATCTGACTATCTTCATTGTAGTTCACCATCAACTACATGCGGTGTTTCCACACTGCACGCATGCATGTACGCCCCCACCCCTGCATCCTATTAGTAGATGTATTTGTTATGAAATAAAAACAAATATTTTATCAATACATGTTATAATGAAAATAAATAATGGTGTAACAATTTTTAGGGTTGTATAAGTATACCTGTGGTAGTCTGATAAATGGGCGCTGCTGGATCCATAGAAACTGAAGGAACACCCTATACAGTTGGTCCCAATGTATGCTCCGCAGGGACAGAATATGGCAGAGCAGGAGTCAAAGAAGATGGAATATAAAAGCCTGGAGATAAGGAAGCAGAAGTAAAAGAAGATGACAAGAATGGCTGGCCAAATGATAGATGGGGAGTGGGAATCATCATCAGATATGGTACAGATGGGTGAGGAGGATCAGATATAAAGGGTGGTGAAAACATATGAGGCCTAAATATCCCGTGTGTCCCTAAAGGTACACCGGGATCAGAATGTGGCATGGATGGTATGTTAGTGGGAGGGGCATGGTCTAATCGGGTATGCTGACCAGATCGTCTAGATCTCGTACCACCCCCCCTCATACGAACACCCCAAGTACTAGGACCACTATTAGGTTGCTCATCAAATAACTATCACCTAATAGATGGATCCTGTGAAAAGGTTTAAAAAATAATAATCACATGAAATTATATATTATTTAAATAAATATATTTGAAATAAAATACTCACTGCATGCACCAGTGGTGGAATGCCCAGATCAGTCATGCGACGATTTTTTTCCATAATATATTTTCGTCTCCTCTCTTCAATTGGTTTTATTTCCTCCATTTGAAAACAAATATGGAAGTAAATAGAAAAGGATAACTAATGTGAAACCCAAAAACAAAATAAATGAGAGGGATAGGGGGATTCATGGATAATTTAACTAACCATTGTTTTAGGTGATCATGAAAAAATATATAATGAAGTCAATAAATTATACAAGATGTAATAAAGAAATTTAATTTTTAGTAGGATGATTATTTACTAAGTTTCATCAGTCTATTAAAATCACAGAACATTGATTCTACCATATTCATAAGTGGTAAAGAAGCTGTCAAAATTAAGTAAAAAATTAATTTCTTTATCTCATGTAGATGATGCAGGTTTCAATACATGTTTTGCAGAATAATACAAACCATCATATTCCTTACCTGGTAAAATGTTAAAGAGAGGTCTTAGAGTCATAAATTTTTTATAAAAATCATATTTGAAGCATTGAAATGTTGGTTTCGTAGGTTTAAATACAATTTAATTCCAAATTAGAAAATGAAATTTCAATAAAAATTCCAACCAATAAACCTTGAAAATTCACATAACGGTCAAGTCGGATACAACATATTTGCAATAAATATTAAATAAATTTGAATAGTACCAACCTTAACAACCCAACTCGAGGTAAACCAAAAGAATTGAGAACATGGATGGATGATTCTATATATTTTCCACCACAACTTCAAGTTCACAATCAACTCTGACAACTGAGATATTAGAGTCATGAAAAGAAATAAATGGATAGGTTCCAATGGAAATAGGGAAAGTGTCAATTCCATCATCACCATCATCAAAAATATGTCTTGGAATTACTTCAACTATGAAACCAAATTCAGGTCGAAGTTGGTATTTGACATAAAAAACTTTTTTATCCATTGATGCCAATACATATGGTTCTTCAGTAGCAAGAGTGCAAGTCATTTTAATTACTCAAAATCCAAAATCATCAATAAATGTGCCCTGTCTCATCATCAAATCAAACCAATGGAATTTCATCATCGTGACTTGTCCATGAGAGTAATAATCCAATATTATTTTTTTTCAACGACTTCATAATAACCCACATTTTCAAATCGCGGTCTACTATCTGATACACTGGCATAACAATCTATTGTGTGAGTAACCATAACACCATCATGTTGTGTTCTAATTTTCTTTGATCATTCAGTGACAATAAAGTTTTACCCATTGATAACAATTAATTTACAGTCATGAACCACAGTATTAGGACCAAAAGCCAAAAATATTATTTCCTCAGAGACAGAGTCAGCATGTAAACTCAATACCTGCAATATAAATGAATATTAAACTTAATTAAATATTGATTTAATTATTTTAAATATTAATATTTTTACCTTCAGTTTTAACCAAGCAGAAAACTCTTTGCTATGAAAAATCTCCCTCCTTCTCAAAGATAAAGGAAGATGCTTTCTATTTATCATTGTTTTATGTTCCCTATAGATAAAAAATATGAATAGTTTAACATATATATATGTAAGATATACATATTCAATTTAGTTACCTGATTTAGTCAATGAACAAATCACAGTTGAAAAAAACTACGTGATGTGCCATCTTCTGCTCTTCAAGGCTTAATGTCTTCAATATATATGATCCAGAAATTCCTCCTATTTGAGGAAGTGATGGAAAACTGGGTTCAATTTTCTCATATTGTTCTTCTTCATTTCTCATAGGTCTATTAATTCTTGTAGTAAGATCATACAAATAAATTGAGCAGAAATCCATACTTTCTTGAGCCAAGTAACCGTTCATGATAGAACCTTCGGGATGATTCCTGTTTCAGACATAAGGCTTTAATGTGTACATATTTCTTTCAGTTCGATACATCCAATGAAAAGAAATAGGTCATACGATAAGTATTTCAATGGAAATATGGATAGTCAGATGCAACATGATTGTGAAAAATGATGGAGGAAATATTTTCTCCAACTCACACAAAATTAATGGGGCATCGGTAAACTTTTTTTTACAAGAAAGGCATGAAAAACTTTTTAGTACAAAGATCTCTAAACAAATGGCACAACCAAATAACAGTCACACTTACATTATTAGACAAAATATTATGGATTTCTATTGGAATCAACTCATGTATAAGAACGTGATAATCACGAGTCTTCAAAGATTTTAGCTTCAACTCTCTTCTATTGACCCGTTTAGATATGTTGCTTGAATAGCCATCAGAAACTATAATAGTCTCTAATACTTCCAGAAATTGTTTTTTCAATAGGTTTCATCACATAAGAAGAACATGGAACTTTCCATTTATTTTCACTAATACACATATGATGCAATTCTGGTCTGATTCCCCAATCCACCAAGTCACATTAAGACCGTAAATCATCTTTTTCTTTCCCCTTAACATTTAGAAGTATCAAAAGAAAAATTTCACATATATTATTTTCAATGTACATTACATCCAAGGAATGACATAACAAATTGGTTGACCAATAAGGTAGATCAAAAAAGATAATCCTCTTCCTCCAATTGTAACAGGTTTCAGTGGAAACATTATTTTTCTTTCCATATTTCATTTGACCCTTCCCGAATGAAAAAAATGAAATCTTTAAATTCAATAAGAACATTAGTTCCAGACATACGCTGAGGTGGATCATTGGTCTCTATAGTATTATCAAATATTCGACGATTATTTCTATATGAATGGTCCATTGGAAAGAATTTTTAATGTCCCATAAAAATGAAACTACAACGATGTTTTAGTCTTCTAGATCATGTATTCTTCATAAAAATAGGACATGATAGTTTTCCTGTCGTGCTCCATCTAGACATCATTGCATAAGCTGGAAAATCATTGATTGTCCACATAAGCGCTGCACGCATCTAAAATATGTCTTTAGAATATATATCCTATGTGCGCACACCCACATCCAAAAGAAGTTTCAGATATTTTATTAAAGGTTTCATGTATACATCAATATCAATACTAGGATTAGAGGGGCCAGATATGAGTATACTCATGAAAGTGAAAGGTTTTTTCATACAAAACCATGGGGGAAGATTATAAATGTGTATAAAAACTGGCCATGTGCTGTGTGAAGTAAGCATCTGCCCAAACAGATTAAAACTATCGCATGAAAGACACAACCTCACATTATGCACGTCAGCTGCAAAATACGGATATCGAGCATCAAATATCTGCCATGAAAATCTATCTATAGGGTGAACCAACTCATCATTAGTCTTCTTTCTCTCAGTATCATTCCATCTCATTTTTATTGATATTTCATTGGACATAAAAATATTCTGGAGTCTTGGGATCAATGGAAAGTTCCACATTACTTTCTGTGGCATGTGGGATGGTGTTCCATCGGATTTTTACTTTGAGCAGGATGTGCCACATTTTATACAATCATTTCGTTCAGCGGTTTACTCCTAGAAAAAACTACAATCTTTCAGGAAATCATGAATTTTGTTTCTTGAAAATCCAAGTTCCTCAACTAACTTCCATGCCATATAGTTGTTTGAGGAAATATCTTCATTATTTGGAAGTAAATCCTTCAAGAAGGTAAGAATTTAATCGATTGCTGTATTAGAAATCCCATACATAGTTTTCCCATGAAACAATCAGATTAAAAATTCCAGCCTTTTCATTTTATCGCATTGTCTATATACTGGAGTTGTGGCAGCATCATTCAATTTTTTCACCCTGAAAACATCATCATTTTCATTATATGCATCATGTTTTCTAATATCAAAGTCTTCTTGAGTCGAATCCTTTATTTTTCATGATGATGAATAAACAGAAACTGATCATATAACAAATTCTTCACTCTAGTCCTCTCATTTTGATCATCAACAATTTGAGATTTCATTTTATCCCCATTGTGATACCACACATAGTAGTTTTCTTGAAAACCATATTTGGTTATGTGGTAGATGACTCCTTCACATCTCAACCAAGGTCTACCAACACAATTGGAACATGGGCAGTGTATGCGACCACTATCTGAAGCATTGTGAAATGAAAAATCTAAAAATCTCTCCAAATTGTTTTGAAAATCGCTTGAGATCCAATCAGTTTCATACATCCAAATTCTATTTATTCTATAAAAATAATTGTTATAAGTCATGTCATCAAAATAAATTCAATAAGATTGAATTTTCATTGAAAATATATTTAAGTAAATGAGAATGTTTCACTTTATAAGAAACCATAATTGACACACTACTCTATATGAGAATCATAATATAAAAAGACACAAAATACTATATTTATAACAAAATATCATTGAAGAACTATACATGAGTGTACAAGATCATGTAAACTTATGGAGGATAATTATTTAGGAGTTGACTAAATTTTAGATCGAAGAAATTTTATATTTTAGTAGATAATTTGAGTGATCACATACATTACCCAAGGGGGAGGGGGTGTCTAGGGGGTGCGGGGTGTCCAGGGCGGTGGCGGGGTTGTCCAGGGGGTTGGAGGTGTCCAAGGGGTGGGGGGATGTCTTGGGGGTTGGGGTGTCCAGGTGGGAGGGCTGTCCATGGGGATGGTCGGGCTGTCCAGGGGGTAGGGGGTGTCCAGGGGGTGAGAGGATGTCTAGGGGGGTCAGGGTCTCTAGGTGGGCAAACTGTACATGGGGGTGGTCGGGCTGTCTAGGGGGGTAGGGGGTGTCCAGGGGGGGTGGGCGGGCTGTCCAGGGGGTGAGCGGGGTGTCCAGGGGGTGGGTGGGGCTGTCCAGGGGGGTACAGGGTGTCCGGGGGGGGGGGGGGGTGTCCATGGGGGTGGATGGGTTGTCCAGGGGGTACAGGGTGTCGGGGGGGGGGGGGGGGGTGGGTGAGCTGTCCATGGGGTGGGCGGGCTATCCACAGGGGGTGGTCGGGGTTGTCCACGGGGGTGGAGGGGGTGTCCAGTGGGGTCAGGGGTGTCAAGGGGGTGGGGGGGGGGTCCGGGGGGTGGTGGGCGGGTGTCCGGGGGGGGGGGGGGCTGTCTAGGGCTGTACGGGCTATCTAGGGGTGGGTGGGATGTCCACGGTGGTGGTGGGGCTATCCAGGGGGGGTCGGGGGTGTCCAGGGGTGGTGGGGGGACTTTTGGGGGGGGGGTGTTGTCTAGGGGGTACAAGGTGTTCAAGGTGTGGGAGGGCTGTCCAGGGGGGTGACGGGGCTATCCATGGGGGTATAGGGGTGTCCAAGGGGTGGGAGAGTTGTCCACGGGGGGTAGTTGGGATATCCACGGGGGTGGAAGGGCTGTCCAGTGGGGTCGGGGGTGTCTAGGGGGTGGGGGGGGGGGGCTTTCCGGTGGGTGGGGGTGTCTGGGGGGATGTGGGGTGTCTGGGGGGGGGGGGTGTCCAGGGGTGTGGTCGGGTTGTCCATGGGGGTGGGGGGGCTGTCCACAGGGAGAGGGGGTGTCTAGGGGGTGGGAGGGGTTGTCCAGGGGGTACGGGGTGGGTGGGCGGGCTATCCACGGGGGCGGAGGGGCTATCTAGGGGGGTGAGGTGTTTCCAGGGGGTGGGCGGGCTGTCCACAGGGGTGGGGGTGGGGGGGCTGTCCAGGGGGGTACAGGGTGTCCAGTGGGTGGGACGACGGTCCATAGGGGGGGTGGCAGGGCTATCCAAGGGGTCAGGTGGGGTGGGGTGGGGTGGGGGGGTTGTCCAGGGGGGGGGGGGGGGGGGTGGCGGGGCTGTCCAGGGGGTACGGGGTGGGTGGGCGCGTTGTCAATGGCAGTGGAGGGACTGTCCAAGGGGTACAGGGTGTCCAGGGGTGGGCGGGCTATCCACGGGGGGTGGGTGGTCTGTCCACGGGGGGTGGAAGGGCTATCCATGGGGGTGGCAGGGCTGTCCAGGGGGTGGGGTTGTATTGGGGGGTGGGGTGGGGGGGATATCCCTAGGGGGTGGGGGGCTGTCCAAGGGGTGGGGGTGTCCACCCCCCAAACTAAGGTTGTAAAATCCAATCTTTATCCAATTTTAGCATGATTTCAAGACTATTATAGATGACTGAGAAGACTATTGGTGTAAACCATGAATATCATACATATAAATCAAAACACACCCAATTGTAAACACACCACCAAATATCATATGTGGATCAGATTTTATGAGCCATGTTTTGATGGGACACTACTCATAAGAGTATGAGCCTTTTTATATCATTAGAAGATATGGAGTTGTACGAATGTTAAATTTGTATGAGATCAATATGGATAGTGGATAAGAACCTGAGAGAGATTTCTTTGCAGAGATCACTTATTCTTGGAAGGGTAAGAGTGAGTGTTGGTATGGAACTTCAAGAAAAGTCTTAACATGTGAAAGAAACTATACATTGGTTATATTTGATTTCTATTTTTTTTGTAGAGTATCGGAGTGGACAACCCACCCCCTCCTTAGATATCCCACACCCCCCACACCATTGCAGCCCCCTACCCCCTGCATCCCCCCCACCCAGATAGCCCCCACCCCACTTGGACACCCCCCACCACACCTGAACAGCCCACCCCCTCCTCCCTAGACAACTATCACCCCCTCCCCCCACCTAGACAGCCCACCCCACCCCCCTTGGACAACCCACCCCCCTTGACAGCCCACACCCCCTCCCCCACCTGGATAGCCCACCCACCACCACCCCTGGACAACCCACCCCCTCCCTCTACAACCCACCCCCTCCCCTATAGGCCCCCTACCCCCTGACAACCCCCCTGGATAGCCCCCCCATCGGGACAGCCCACGCCCCACCCCCACTGGAACCCCCCCCCCCCATTGGACAACCCATACCCCCTCTCCCACCTGGATAGCCCCCCACCCCCAGGACAACCCACCCCGTCCCTGGACAGCCCGCACCCCCTCCCCTGCAGCCCCCACCCCTAACTGGACAACCCCCCCATCTGGATAGCCCACCCCACTCACCACCTGGATAGCCCACCCCCTCCATGGACACCCCACACCCTCCCCCAATAGGAAACCCCACCCTGACCCCCCTGGACAGCCCACACCCCTCCTTAGTGCAACCCATACCCCCTCCCCCACACCCTTATAGCCCCCTACCCCCTTGCATCCACCCCTACCCCTCTGGACAACCCAAACCCCACCTAGACAGCCCCCACACCTGGACATCCCCCCTACCCCTCCTACAGCCCCCTTAGGGTATTTTTATTTAAAATCATTTTATTCATTAAGAAATCAAAACTATCATGCATTATCCATTTCACTAAACAAAAAACATAAAACCCCACTAAACATAAAACATAAAACCCCACTAAACAAAAAACATAAAACAAACATAAAACAAACCCTTTACCCCAATAAAGAAAAAACATAAAACAAACCATTTACCCCCTGCACTAAAAAACCCCACTAAACAAACCCTTTACCATGTATGAAGTGTAGAACAAAAAAAAAACATAAAACAAACCAAAGGGTTTGGTACTCCAACAATAATAACTCTAATTTAGCCGAAATCAAAACATCAAACATAAAACAAAAAGAGAAAGAACACTAAAAGTAAGGAAACACTTACTAATTTTAAGTGTAGAAATAAAAATTTGTTTGATTGAAGAAGGATATTTGTCTGGAAGGTGTTTCGCAGTCGAGAAGACTTTGGGAGGAGGTCTGTATTAGGTCTAAAATTGGGCCGACTAGGATCTGGGGCGCTGTGTATTTGGGGGAAAACTTTCCCAATGGGTTTTAAAAACCATTGGGAAATATTCTCTTTAACAATGGTTTTGATAAAATGTTGTTATACCTTAGAGAAAATAGTTATTTCCCAATGGTTTTGGAAAACCATTGGGAAATATTAGGAATATACACACATTGCCAATGGTTTGAACAAATCGTTGGCAAATTTTTCTTCTTTTACACTATAGCAACGATTTCTTCAAACTATTTCTATATTATCGTTGGGAAAACACTAGATTCTAGTAGTGATGGTCTATGTATATATCACACTTCTCCCCATAAAAATAGTGGATTTGTATCATTATAGTAAAAACATTCACAACCAGATCTAGATCATGTGTAGGACAGTTCTTCTCATGAGTCTTCAACTGTCAAGATGTATAATCAATCACCTTTTCATTTTTCATGAGGAAACACCCAATCCATTTAAAAGATTCATTTCAAAAAATAATGAATCCTTCTCTACTTGAGGGAAGAGTTAACACGAGTATAGTAACCAATCTATTATTAATCTCTTGGAAAATTTCCTCACACTACTTTGTCCAGTTGAACTTAACCAATTTTTGAGCTAACTTGGTTCGTGGATTTTAAAGTCATGAATGTTTTTCACAAACCTCATATAATATCATGCTAATCCAAGGAAACTACAAATCTCAGTTATTCTTGTAGGTTGAGGCCACTCCTCTACAACCTTTGTCTTTTCAGGGTCAATAATGATTACTTCATTGGTTATAATGTGCCCCAAGAAATCAACTTTTTATAACCAAAATTCAAATTTACTGAGCTTTCCAAAAATCCTCTCCTTCTATAGAGTTGAAAAAAGTACCCTTAGATGATCCTCATGCTCCTCGAAACTTTTTGAATATATCAAAATATCATCAATGAAAACCACCACAAAGTAGTCAAGGTTTTCTTTAAAGACTCTATTCATCTGTAACACCCCAAGCTTCTATGGTATGTTTCTCTTTGAATAATACAATAGCGTGTGATGTATGAAATACCGAGTTCAAGAGAACCATGACATATCAAATTAGCCGTTTTAAAAGTAGTTATGAATACTAATACCCAATTTTTGAAATTTTATAAATTTTATTTTTCAAATCAGACATCTTTTAGGATTCAAACTATCAAAATTATCTTAGGGTAAAGTTTTGGTATTTTTCTAAAAATTTTCAATTTTTGATGAATAGTGAAAAACACTGCATTATTGTTTAAAACCGAATTTTATTTAAATAATAATTATTTTTATTTAAATTTATTTTAAAGTTAAAATAGATACATAATACCTATATTAGTTCAATTTAATTCATTGGAATAATTTTATAATAAGATTATATATATAAAATTTTATTGAACCTTGTAATGTCTTTTACCCACCTTCTAGGCACATTTGAAAATTTGCATAAAATATAATTTTACCACTTATGTGAATTGAATTTCAAAAATATGAGAGACAAGATTGACATCAATAAGTAAAATGTGATTCAATAGGATGAAAATAATTTTTAGTGAATAGTAACTTTTGAATTTTTTTTACCACGATTAAAAGTAAATAGGGTAATTAAAGGTAAAAATTATATTATAATTACCATAAAACATGTCCTAATTTTATTGGATAAGTTTTTTTCGAAAAAAAATAAACCTTAGGAATAAAATATGATCCTCTTTGATCCACTTGGATTAGAGTAGGACATTTATTATTATTTAATTTAAAGAAGTGTTAAAAGTGTAAAATTAAAAGTTTAATAACTAAAAAATTTTTAATATAGGGTTATAAATAAGATAAATTTGACTATAAATATTCCTTAGAAATATAAAAATATTTCTTACATCATGGTATTTTATTTATAATTTTTAAACATTAAAAAATTAAATTTATTTATGACACAATGATGATGCATTAATTACCTTTAATGAAAGATTAAAATAATTGATATTATAAATATCAAAATAAATATATATTGAAACTTTTGATGAATTACACTAATTTTCTAGGTTAATATGACATTTTAGGGTTGATATAATGTTTTTTAAGTAATCAGGTTTTGTTGACTTTCACAAAAACCAAAAACTAAATAGTTTCAAAATTGACTTAAATGAGTTTTTAAAACTAATACTATATTATTAAATGATATAATATTTATAAAAATATAATGTTCTTACAGAGGACTTATATAATGATATATATGTCATTAATTAACCACTTTAGGTTCACATGGAATTTTATAGTAAGTTTATTAACCATGTAATATAAAAATACTAGAAGACATGGTAAAAGTTAAACTATTTAAATAAGAATTAAATCTAAATGATAAGATTAATATGGTGAAATAAAATTTTATAAAACCTATTGGTTGAGAATATTTAGACTCATCCCCACCATATCCTCTAAATAAATACATTTTGATCCATTAGAAACAAAATAAGATTTTATAATAAAATAATATTTCAAGATTTTCCTAAAGTGATCCTCACCTCTCTTATAAAAGGGTACTTCCCCTTCTCTTAATTTTACACATCAAATCCATTTGGCTCAGCCAAAACCTTATAAAATATCCTCCCAAATACTATCAATTCAACCTAGAGTCATTAATTCGATCATAATTCCAACCTAAGGAGACATTTTGATCAAATCAAAAGGAAGAACCCGAAGAAGAGGCAATTACTTCATAACCTCTTTCAAAGTTCTTTTCTTCTTCTACTTCCTCTTTATTTGTTGTTTCCACACCAAAATAATAAATCCAGTACCTTCTATATACTGTGATGTTATTATAAATATGGTACAACCATATTCATTTTTCTATCCATCCTATGAATGAAAAAGTCACCATACATACGTACGTACGACTTACTATCTCCACGTCGTGGTGTATTTTGTTATTCAACACTTAATTATTTGGATGGGTATAATAATGAGTATAATTTATGTAAATAATAAATATAACGTGTTAATGATTATATATATATATGATATACCATACAATTACATATGATTTAACCATCAATATAATGATATTGTCGCTCGTGCGTAGATACAGATTACATTATCTATGAACGCATTGAGATTAATTCCCCATCGTAACCATTCGAGAATAAATTTTATTTTATGATTTAAAATAATGTTTAAAAACATAATATCATTCTGGATATTAATCAAATACATCTTATCCATAACAAACATAACTTATATAACAAAACATATAAAGGAAAACGAATCAGTTAACACCCGAAACAATGATACTACTGAAATATTATTAACAAAGCAATATTAGAAGATCATATATGATATCAGATTTATGTATGTGGTTCTTGTATAATTTAATAACAATGATTTAACTATTATATAGGAGTTTAATGTACCCTTGACTAAGGAAAAGTACAAGGTAAGGATTAATTTTAGAATATCTTTACTATCCGAGGTTGTTTATATGTAAGCTACCGAGAATTATTTATCATCCACATCAGTGTTTTTTAAAAATGTATTTCAAAACATTTTTAAAATTTCCTATAGTATGGTTTAAAGTCATTTATACCCTTTTTTGACTTTTTATAAATGTTTTTGAAAGGAATCTTTCTGTCACTTTCCAAATAAGGTACTTTATGACCTTTTCAACAAATTAAGGTAAGAATGTTTTTTTAACTTATATGGTGGGTGCATCTATTTTCCACCGTTATAACACCATAGAATATTACCTTATAATATTATAAGAATATTATCAAAATAAATGTTTTCTATTATAAATACATGATTTTTAAATGATTTCAAAATATAAATAGACATTTCTCTCAAATAATTTTGATTTTATCTATGTCAACATCCTTTGATGGATTTTACGCTTGTTTGAAGTTTATTTATTATGATACAATCTTCTATATTGTATTGAAGGTTTTGTGATATGATTGATTATGTATGTGTTATTTTCATGGTTTATGGTTAAAGTATTAACATTTTGTATGGTATTTTTAATATGAATGTTTATGTCATGTTTCAACCTTTTCATATGAGGAATACATTGGACTTAGTAAGTGACGGGTGGAGCCCGCTATAGCTCCTTGATGCATCCGTAGGTCTCATGAGACAAATCAGTGACATGGAACAAGGCTTTGAAAAAATTTTATTTTTATTCTTGGCATGAGGTCTTGAATATGTGGTTATGATGTCCGACATTATGCATTTCATCATAATGAAATTAGCTATTGATATTAAATGAGATTATCCAACTAGTAGAATATACATGTGAATAAGTAAATGGAATTATTTGATTTATATTTTCCATAGTATACTGAATTTTAAGTTTAAATGAATTGTGTTTTAGTCTTATACATTCCCTTAAATTTTTATACTTATTTATGAAAGTTTATACTATATTGTTATCCTTACTGAGCATCTAATATCACCCATTTTTATGTTTTATTTTTCCTAGTACTTGAAGAAGTATATTATGACTGACTTGCAGGGATAAGCTATGGGATTTGAGTGTGTTCAAAGGAGACACATTGTTTTTGTTTTCCATTTCACAATGTAATGAAAAACTTATATATGTATCTAGTACTTCCAAGTATACTAAACTGATCGGTATTTTGGGATTTGATCCCTTGTGATTATGCCGATGTTATGTAATAATGCATAGAATCCAGAAACTAAGGCCAGTTCATAACATTTGGTATCAGAGGAAGTTTAGTACAAACCATGGAGATAAGATTTAGAAAAAATATGATTAGAGAATATTACCTTAAGATAGAATTTGAAGATTAGTATAGAATAAATTCCTAAAATTTTGGTAATGTAGAGATTTTGTGAATTTTCCAAGCAATACATTCCTATCTGGATACGTGCTGGTAGAGGCTGCTTTAGAAAAGATGTATCTAGGTGTAAAACTTGAAAACACCGCTTTGAGCTAGACACGAATGGGAAATGGTGCACGACAACGGGCCTTGCTGCACTCTTGGTTACGACACTCCTGGGGGATATGCTTAGGATAATTTACATTTTATATACAAACCATTATGAATGATTTATGAGTAAATAATTCTTTAAATAAAACATTTTTTAATGATTATAGATTATATGCATAAACTGGTAAATTTATGTTTTGTATTTTACTAGTCTGGAATTAAGTATTGTAATTCATAAACTAATCTAGTGTATGCCATTGTTTATAAATAGATCTTAGTGGAAGGAATGGAAACTGTATCAATGCACATAATCCATTTAGGGATTTCCCTCCTACTCAAGATAATTATGGTGGAACTGATGATGCAACTGGTGCTGAACAGTTTATAACCATACTGGGATAACAAACTCAGGTTATGAATAATAACCTTACCAGAATGGAGCACCCTGATCCACAACGTGGATGATCAATGTTAGACTGCTTCATGAGGAAACAACCACCAAAATTCAATGGGAATACAAATCCATTTGTATCTAAGAAATGGATAAGTTACTTAGAGAAAACATTTCATGCTTTGGGGAGTAGTGAAAGTGAAAAAGTTGTCATGGAAATTTATCTACTCACAGGAGATGTAGATCAATGGTGGTCATTAATTCAAAACACAAAAGAGGATGAAGAAGTATGAAATATATAATAGAGGGAGTTTAAAGATATTTTATTAGAAAAATACTTTACTTGTGAGCATTGAGTAGATATGGAAAGAAATTTCTAAGTCTAAGGAAAAAGGAGGATGAGAATGTCGCAAAGTACAATGATAACTTTACAAGGTTAGAAAGGCATACTACAGATTATATACATAACCCAATAAGTAAGATTGATCAGTTATTTTATGGGTTAAACCCATTTATTCATTGATAATTAGTCTCAAAATCATCCTCATCATATGAAGATATAGTCCCATGTGATATCAAGATAGAAAAAGAATTATCTAAGTTTTATGACTTTGAAGTAAAGCAAGAAAAGAAGAGATTTGATGAACACACTAGAAATGGAAATAAGGGGAAGAAGGGAAAACTTGAATTTATATCCTATAGTAATTGTGGGAAGAAACACCCTAATACTTTCCTAAAGTTAATGGGAGTCTGTTACAAGTGTGGTGAAAAAGGCCACCAAGCACGTGATTGCAAGGGAAAGAAAGAGGATGTCAATGTTGAATGCTACAATTGTAGATAAATGGGGAATTATGAAAATCAATGTCCTATATAGCAAGGAAACTTACCTCAAAAAAGGCGAAGGGGGTAAGACAAAGCTTATGCGATCACAACTTCTGTGGTTGAAGTTCCGAATGACGTGGTGGCAGGTACATTGACCCTTTCCTCAAATTTAGCCAATGCTTTATTTGATTATGGATCATCACATTATTTCATATCTTCCCAGTTTTCCAAGAAAATTAGATATTTCCAATTTTATTTAACAAGGGAGTTTTCCGTCAAAACTCCTATGGTAAGCATCATTGCAACAATGTTTTATGAATAAGTTACCATCTTGGAATATAAATGTGCTTTATCTGCTGATCTCATCGTCATACCCATGATTTAATTTGATATAATCCTCGATATGGATTGGATTTAGGACCATGATGCGAAAATTTCTTATAAGAAAAATGAGGTTACAATTTTTGATGATGATAAGGAATCCCTTATCTTTAGATCAAAAACATCACCATCTAATTCTCATCTAGATCCACCCCCAGTAGCTCTACTAAATTCAATTATTAGGGAGGAAGGGAGTGAAATAAATATGGGTGAGGAAAGGAATGTTAAAAAAGAGGATGTACCTATTATGCAAGAATATGTTGATGTGTTTCCAGAGGATTTAACTGGACATCCTCCAGAACAATAAATTGAGTTTTCTATTGACTTAATTCCTTGTTCAAGGCCCATTTTTAAGACCCCTTATACAATGGACAATGTGGAATTAGTGGAACTAAAGAAATAACTAGAGGAATTGAGTAATAAAGGATTTATTCGCCCTAGTGTTTCTCCATGGGGATCCCCTGTTCTTTTCGTTAAGAAGAAATATGGATGTATGAGGTTGTACATTGACTACAGGGAGATCAATGCTATAACAATAAAGAACAAGTATCCCCTACCTCGCATTGATGATTTATTTGATCAACTTCATAGATGTAACACCCCGACCCCTCTAGACCGGAGCCGGTGCATTACTTGTGATATTGTCATGGTTAGAAGGAATGAAAATTCCAAAGTAAAGATCAGTTTAGTAGTCTTGAAGAAAATAGATACATATATTTAACACAAATTACATTTTATAAGGTTACAAGATACAATACATAATGAAAACAAACTGCATCCACAAGCACTAAATAAATAACCTCCTCTTCATAACCTATTGAAGGTAAACAATGAAATGGGTGAGCTCAAATTCTTAGTAAGGGTTACAAATAGAGAAAGCATGAGTACAATAATAAGTGAATCATAATCAATCTAACATAATCAAAATGGCATAGTGAATAAATGAACAACTAATGCCATTAATAAACTAAGAATGAAATTGCATCCATAGATTTTGTCATAGTGAAAACCTCATGGATAATAATAATAGCCGATAATGAATATAGAGAATGATTATTAATTGGATGTCATTTATCTGGCACACGAACCATAATACCACAAATACAGTTTAGTTCTATGGGTAGAAACCCGTCTGATTTTTGGAAACAAACTCGAAGGGTCTATCGCCAAAATGTTTTGTCTCATGAGACCTAATGATGCATAGAGGGGCTTTAGTGGGCCCCAACCACCTCAAAATCCAAGAATTATTTATAAATAGATTCAATACAAGAGAAATATGTATTTACATTATCCGTATAGAATAGAGGATACAGATTCATCAACATTTCCACAGTCAAAACAACATTAAAAATAAATACCGTATGTAAAATGGTATACAGCTTAGACAATAATAATATCCATGATATGTGAATATGGATATTTAAATGGAATATACATTAAATTTAAAAGTGATATCAAATGGCAGTAGGTACACCACATAAGAAAGAGTAGGAGCACAATTACTAAGCAAGTTACAACGAAGTGAAAATTGAGACAAAGCTCGTTACCGTGTTGTATTCAATTGAGTCGTATAAAAAAGAGTTAATAACCACAAAAGAGTAACAAAATACAATGAATATAATAAGAACCATGATAAAATATGTCAAATGGCAGTACACCTATACCACTTATAAGAAATAAGAGGTGAACAATGAAGATCCCACAGAATTGAAAGTGAGATGAGAAAAACCCCTTCCAAACATTTCGGCATGGTAACGAGTGTTCTTGCAAGGGATTAATGAGAGTTAAAAGGTTATCCCATTATTTATATATCATAAGGGAAGTATGGGGGAGATGAGAAAACATATACCATCATTATAAATTAAAAACAAAAGCACACAATATAGGGTGGATTCTTGAATAAAAGTGAGAGAGAGGATCCCTTACCTTATGCTTGAAGGTGTTCTTGACTTGTTATTAAAGACCTGAATAAAAAAATTAGGATTATTAATTCATAAGTCCATAACCTCTTTTATATGTAAATGATTTATTATAATCCTTTTTAGTTCATTCTAATCATTTTTTATTAGTTATAAGGTTCAATTTCATTGTTCGGGCTCGTTTGTTTACTTGGTTTTTAAATGATTAGTTCACTTATATTAAGTTCGAATAAATATATAAGATGGATGTGGTTATCCGGAAATGAATTTATACACTATTAGTGAACATCCAGGAGACTAAATGGTTTTAAATTTAATTCGGGTTACTTAGATTGAAGTTGAAACTTTATATATATATAACCTTAGTGATAACCGTTTTGGTTAATTGGTGGGTTCGATTACGATGAACATGTTTTGATTTATAACTTAATACCATTTGTACAAAAGTATTACAGAACTAAAAATAGGATATATTACATAATAATATGGTTCAACCATAACACAAATGGTTTCTTGAATAGAATTAAAGATTATAATAGAAATCAATAAATTGTTGTCCTTGAATGTGCTAAATTAGCACATCTCAAACGGTGCTTTCGTTTCTTTCAAATAAAAGTGGGGAAAGGGGAGAAGATAATGGAATATATACCATTAGCATGAAAAAATTCTGGTACATGTATTTTACTGGATTTATCATACTATTTTGGTGAATGGAGGTGAGAAAAGAAACAAAAATAAAAGAACTTAATAGAAAAGATGGGATTTGAAAGATGAATTTACCTCTTCAGACTTCCACCTTTCAGAACCTCTTAAGGGGAGAGGTTTTAGTCTTTTTATGAGACCAAAGCTTTCTGGATGTGGGGGAGGAGGTTGGGAAGGTATTTGAAAAGAATTTGGAGAAGGAACAAGGCTTTATAGGAGTGAATGGAAGGGGGGGGGGGGTGAGAGGGGTTTTTTATAGTGGTGGAGAGAGGGGATTTCTTAATATAAAACTCATTAATTTATTATTTCCTCTCACGACAACCAATAGTGAGTATTCCATGACCAAGAACAGTAATATATGCATGTGACTTTGAACCAATTGGGATTACATTAGCATATCATCATCAATGACTCAATTAATCCATTATTTAGCATTTATTGTGAATTATCAGATTTTACAATTCATAAAAAAATCAAGTATTTTAGAAAAATCACAAAAATTCACCCTAACCATTTTTCATGGTGTAGAATCCAAAAATGAAGTACATTTTTCAAAAATAATTTTCTAAGTATGATTAATTAAACATTTAATTAAATCATTATTTAATTGAAATATATAAACACTTAGAATATTCATCTTCATCTTTAGGGTGTCTAAATTCATTTATACACTCAATGGTATGGATACCATTCATAATAGTCATATTACTATTCATACAGGTAAGTTAATATTCCTAAGGGTAGGTTACTATTCATAAGGGTAGGTTACTATTAATCAAAAATTAAGTTTATTCTATCAGACTCTAAATATCATCTTGAACACAACTGTATATATCATATTTTTAAAATTCATATCACAAAGCTGGTAAATTTAAATTTAGTGGCTAAGTTATGGCTATCTCATATAAGTAACCATGTTTTGTTCCATAGGTTCTCAGTGATTCATGAAATATAGGCTACCTAATGAATACAGTGTATTTAAGAGAAACATACACTAAGATGTTTGGGGTGCTACAATAGAGCTCGATATTTTTCAAAGATTGAACTTTAATCTGGATATCATCAGCTATGTGTGCATAATGAAGACATTCTGAAGATAGCATTTCGTACCAAGTATGGGCATTACGAGTTTACAGTAATGCCTTTTGGACTGACTAATGCACCCTCTATTTCATGGATCTAATGAATAGATTTTTCAAGGAATATCTTGATGACTTTGTAGTGGTATTTATTGATGATATCTTGTTATATTACAAAATCTAAAAAGATCATGAAAATCACTTGCGCACTATTCTAAAAACTCTTAGAAGAAATCAACTATATGGGAAGTTTAGAACGTGTGAATTATGGCTTCAGGATATTTTTCCCCCAACCATATTGTCTCTAAGGATGGAATCTCTATTGATCCTTCAAATAAAAAGGCAATCCAAGAATGGCCAACACCAACAAGTATAACTGAGGTACGTAATTTTATTGGTTTAGCAGGTTACTATCATAATTTCATCTATAATTTTTCTCGATTGGATAACCCATTAACAGATATCATACATAAAAGGGTAATTTGTTTTTCAAAAAAGAGTGTGAAGAATATTGTGAAGAACTGAAGAGAATATAAGTCAATTCTTATATCTTGACTCTACCATCAAGGAATGATGAGTTTTTTATTTATAGTGATGCTTCAAAGAAAGGATTTGGTTGTGTCCTTACGCATAATGAGAGAGTTATTGCCCGTGAATCACGGAAGCTAAAAATTCATGAAAAAAACTATCCCACTCATGATCTTGAGTTATCAGATGTAATATTTGCTCTGAAGATTTGGAGACACTATCTCTATGGTGAAAATGTGAGATTTATACTAATCACAAGAGTTTGAAGTATATTTTCTCCCAAAAATAACTCAACATGAGGCAAAGGATATGGATTGAACTACTCAAGGATTATGATTTCAAAATACACTACCACCCAAGGATGGTAAATAAGGTGGCAGATGCTTTGAGCAGAAAAGATCATGGAGTTCTGAACAAGATGGGAGTTGAAAGGGATCCTATGTTCATGGATCAAGTAAAGATGGATATGGGTATAATAATGGAAGGTGAAACATCAATAAGTTTTCAAATGGTTTCCCAATCATATTTACTATAAAGGATAAAAAGTTCTCATACTGATGATAAGGAGTTTCAAAAGAAAATTAAAGCTATGAATGATGGGAGATTGATTGAAATCGTATACGAAGATGGAATTTTGAAATTTGGGAAGAGACTTTGTGTTCCTGACATACCTGATCTAAAAAGGGAATTGTTGGATGATTCTCATAGTTATAATTTCTCTATACACCCTGGTAGCACTAAGATGTATTGAGATTGGAAGGAACATTTTTGGTGGGACAACATGAAGAGGGAGATTGCAGATTATGTGTCATGATGTATGATTTGTCAACAGGTGGAGGTTGGAATAAAACATCCTAGATAATTCATGCAACCTCTTCCCACACCTGAGTGGAAATGGGATGATGGTAATATGGTCTTTTTCATGGGGCTACCAAAGAATCCTCTAAGGAATGATGTAATATGGGTCATTATTGATCGTCTTACCAAGTCAACACATTTTTTTTATATAAGAGAAGATTTAACACTTGAATGTTTAGCAAGACTATATATTAATGATGTTTTGAGACTTCATAGTGTACCCCTATCGATTTTTTCTGATCATTATCCCCATTTTACATCACGATTCTAGAAATGTCTTCAGAAATCCCTGGATACTGAAATTCATTTGAGCACTGCCTACTACCCTCAAACTGATGGAAAATCAGAATAGAATATTCAAACTTTAGAAGAAATGTTGAGATATTTCTCACTTGACTTTCAAGGAATGTGGGATCAATATTTACCTCTGGTAGAATTCTCTTATAACAATAGCTTCCATTCAAGTATTTAAATGGCATTATATGAAGCATTATATGGAAAGAGATGTCACACACCAACTTGTTTAGATGGTGTTGGTGAAAGAAAACTCATAGGACCAGAACATGTTGAGGAAAAAATGGAAAAGGTTAAGATTATCAAAACCCACATCAAAGTAGATCAAAGTAGGAAAAAGAGCTATGCTGATAACTGAAGGAAGGATTTGGAATTTCAAGTAATAGATCATGTTTTCTTGAAGTTATATCCATAGATGAGTGTTATATGATTCAATAATAAGGGTAAATTAAGTACTAGGTATATTGGAACTTTCATAATTCTAGAACGAATTGGAGTTGTAGCTTACCATTTGGAAATGCCGCCAAGTCTCTCCAAAGTTAATGATGTGTTCCACATATCACTGTTGAGAAAATACATGATTGAACCAACACATGTACTCACATATGAAGAAATAGAACCGGAACCCGATCTTTCATATTATGAAGATCCTATCATGATTCTTGATACTTGAGAACAAGTGCTGATAAAATGAATGAATCGTCTGGTAAATGTTCTTTACAAAAACCATAAAATGGAAGAGGCAACGTGGAAACTTTAAGAACTTATGATGAAGAACCACCCGAATCTTTTTATACAAAAGTATTCTAGAAATTTCATGGACAAAATTATTTGAAGGAGGAACTAATGTAACACCCCAAGCTTCCATGGTTCATTTGTCTTTGAATAATACAATAGCGTGCAATGTACGCAACAATGAGTTTAAACACACCGCGACCTATCAAACTAGTCATTTTAAAAGCAGTTATGAAAATTAATACCCACTTTTAGAAATTTTAGAAATTTTATTTTTCAAATTGGACTTTATTTTAGGATTCATAATATCAAAATTATTTTAGGGTAATTTTTGGTATTTTTCTGAAAACTTTTAATTTTTGATGAATAGTGAAAAACACTGCCTTATTTTTTAAAACATAATTTTATTTAAATAATTATTATTTTTATTTAAATTTATTTTAAAGTAAAAATAGATACATAATACCTATATTAGTTCAATTTAATTCATTAGAATAATTTTATAATAATATTAGATGTATAAAATTAAATTGAATTTTTTAACGTCTTTTACCCACCTTCTAGGCACATTTGAAATTTTCATAAAAAATAATCTTACCGCTTATGTGAATTGAATTTATAAGATTCTATAGACATGGTTGACATCATTAAGTAAAATTTGGTTTAATAGGATGAAAATACTTTTTTGGTAAATAGTAACTTTTGAGTTTTATTTACCACAGTTAAAAGTAAATGGGGTAATTAAAGGTAAAAATGATATTATAATTACCCTAACACATGTCATAATTCTATTGGATATGTTTTTTCGACCAAAACCAACCTTAGGAATAAAATATAATCCTCTTTGATCCACATTTATTGGATTAGAACATTTATTATTATTTTATTTAAAGAAGAGTTAAAAGTGAAAAATTCAAAGTTTAATAAGTAAAAAATTTTTAATATAGGGTTATATATAAGATAAATTTTACTACAAATATTCATTAGAAAGATAAAAAATTTCCTACATCATGGTATTTTTTGATAATATTTAAACATTAATTAATTAAATTTATTTATGACACAATGATGATGTAGTAATTACCTTATTAATGAATGATTAAAATAATTTATATTATAAATATCCAAAATAAATTTAAATTGAGAATTTTGATGCATTAAACTAATTTTCTAGGTTAATATGACATTTTAGGGTTGATTTAATGTATTTTTTCAAAGTAATCAAGTTTTTTTTGACTTTCATAAAAACTAAATACTAAATAGAGTCAAAATTGACATAAATGAGTTTAAAAAAACTATATTATTAAAAGATATAATATTCCTAAAAATTTAATATTTGGCCATAGGAATTATATAATGATATATATTTCATTAATAAACCACTTTAGGTTTTCTTGGAATTTTATAGTACATTTATTAACTATGTAATGTAAAAATACAGGAAGACATGGTAAAAGATAAACTATTTAACTAAGAATTAAATCTAAAAGATAAGGTTAATATGTTGACCTAAATTTTTTTAAAACCTATTAGTTGAGAATATTGAGACACAAAATAACCTTATCCTCAAAATAAATCCACTTTAAGCCATTTTAAACCGAAAATTATTTTATAATAAAATAATATTTCAAGCTTTTCCTAAAGTGACACTCACCTCTCTTATAAAAGTGTACTTCCCCTTCTCTTAATTTTACACCTCCTAATACATTTGGCTCATCCAATCCCTACTCAAAGATTCTCCCAAATAATCAAAATTCAACCTATAGGCCTTAATTTGATCATAAATCCAACCTAAGGAGCCCTTTTGGTCAAATCAAAAGGAAGAACCCGAAGAAGAGGTAATTACTTCATCACCTCTTTCAAAGTTCTTTTATTCTTCCACTTCCTCTTTCTTTGTTGTTTCTGTAGACCCCGAAAAAAAGTCTATAACTCCTAGAGGAAGTTTCAAACTGACGAAGTGAAGTCATATTCAGACTCAGAGGCCCGGTACGGAGGACCTGGAAGGGGTGCGCAAAATTAAAGGGTACTCACACGGAAAAATGTTGTTCGCACGAATAACTCCCAGGATTCGCGAAAAAGAGTCAGTGTGGCGCGCAATTTTACGCGCCCGGTTCCGCGCGGGGAGGCCTTGCCTGCCTATTGGTCCCGGTGCGGAAGATTTCGCGCGTCGCCTTGATTCCGTGATGGTGGATGCCTATAAATAGAAGGCGACCCCAACCGTTTTGGGGATAAGGAATTTGGACCAGCTCTCATGCGCGCAATTCAGACTCACGCGCGCACAATATGACTTCCAGGTAATACACCTTTTTGCGCAACCTCTCCCTGGGGTTCGCCTTTGCATGCAACCCCACTGGTTTAAGTGAATTTTCCAACTCCTCCGGGTTCTTCCTTTGCGCGCAATCCATTCCACTTGTGCGCAATCCATTCCAATTCTGTGCAATGCCTTCCAAATTGCACACAATCCCTTCGTAGGTTTTAACATTCCTTAGGGATAAGCTGTTTCCCCCCGCGCGCAATCCAAGCCCTTTGCACGCAATTCCCCTGCCCCAATTGCATGCCATCCTGAAGTTTTACGCGCAAACCTCCTATTTGCGTGAAAAACCCAGGATCCCTCACCTTGACGCCCCCCGGGTGACTCTTTATGCAGGCGCCCGATGTCTTCCATACCGGGCATGCACGCCATGCGTTGTTTTCCCGTACGGCCTTTCAGGCTCATACGAAGTAACCTCAAGGTCCCTTGGGAGGAGTTTCCCTTTGCGTTTCTTTTCCTCATGCTTCTTCACATAGGCATGCTAAGGGATATTTCTTCTTCGCATAGCCACGCTAACATGGACCCCCCCGATGGTTCTCCCTGCGGCCCCCCTTCACCACGGCCTTGCCGATGCCTTCCCTCCCACAAGGGGTAGAGGGTGTTGGGAATGTAAGCCCTAGGGGTGTGGAGTGAACCCACATCGTCTGAGCTGCAGGATGTTAAACATCCAAGCACCTCGTCCTTAACACATGACGTTAAACTGTGATCTGACCCCGTGCCTTGCACGCAGGGTCCCCCAGGCTCGGACATTATTTACACCGCTCGTCTCCACGTGAATGGAATCTTCCTCACATGGAATGATATCCTCCTTTTGGAGTGGCGTTTTTCTACGGGGGAAGGGATGCCTCAGATCGTAAGCCACTAGCCACTCTTGAGGAAGGTTGCACCCATGCACCTCCATACTTCCCCACTGCCAAGGTCAGTAGAGGGTGTGATAGGGAATGAGGCATCTCCTTTGTTCGGTCCCAAATCCCTCTCCCTCTGTGCTTTGTCGCACCACGAGCCTCCACCCTGGAGTAAGCCCTGACATTAAGGGCCGCTAACCATGCGTAAGCTTCTGCTTCCTCTTTGGGCCGCTCAATGCGTAATCCCCTTTCCGCTTCTCACGGATGCACCCTTCGCGACATGATTGTCTAGTCCCTACTGTCTCTTGTTTCTCACACCAAGCATGACTCATGTGAGCTTAGAGTGAGCATCGACCATGACATCCTCTTATGGGCCGCCTCAGAGTGTAATCCCCATCCCAGTGAACTACGGGGACTTTGATCTGTGCTAACGCATGGTACGTAGGAGACCTCCACAAGGTTCAAGCCCACCACCCGGTCGTTCCGACCCCCTTTTGTGTCGGTTCTCCAACCCTTTGGGTATCCTCAGAGTGTAATCCCCAAGAACTCGTCCCGCATGACGTTAAACTGTATTCCCCTGTCTCACATAATGTTAAACTGTATGCCCTGAACTACGTGGACTTTGATCCGTGCCAACGCATGGTACGTAGGAAGCCTCCACGAGGTTCAAGACCAACACTCAACTGTTCCGACCCCCTTTGCATCAGTTCACCAACACCATTATGGGCCACCTTAGAGCGTAAGCCCCATACCCATCATTATGGGCCACCTCAGAGTGTAAGCCCCATATTCCCCATCATGGTCCTCCTTAGACCGTAAGCCCCATATTCCCCATTGTGGGCCACCTCAGAGTGTAAGCCCCATATCCAACACCCATGTCCTATCCTGACCTCTCCCTCGATCCCATGTGCCTCGGGAAGCTCATGCCCTGGCCCGGAGGTCTTACTTCCTCCAGGCTCCAATACATGCGTTCATTCTCATGGGTCGCCTCCTCAAGTGTCCCACCGTATCACTAAACTACGTGGACTTCGATTCCCTGCCATGGGGATGCGTAGGAAGCCTCCACGAGGTTCAAGCCCCTCTTCACTCCATCAACCATCCTGATTCCTACCTGAGCTGCCACATCCCGATGGGATCATGCCATCTCATTCCACTCCATATTATCTAGGAAGCCGCCCACGTGCTGGCCACAATATTAGTGTTCCCCCTTGGGGGTCCTTCAATATGATCCACTCTCAGTGTTATAATCCGTTCGATTCATCTCCAGAAGACGTTAAACTCTCGGCATACCCCATGTTAGATATGGGAAGCTGAGGAAAACATCAGATCGTACACAATTCCCCGCGTTCGATGTGGGATGCCTCTGGATTCCGCGCCGTCGAGAAGCCCTATAATAAGGGACAGAAGACAGACATGCCAATCCCCCAGCGTCAAGAAATGTCAACGACACCCCAGCATGATCATTCTCCTCACCAATGGTTGCTGCCCCGACCAGACCCCTTGGAGCATCTTGATGGAAGCAACGTAATTAACTGGAGTCCATGAAAATATGGCACCAGGAACAAGGTTCCTAAATACGTCTTAAATATTTGAGGGAGACCTGGAATAGGTGACGAGATCCAAGGAGGAATCCACGAAAGGAAGAACCGGCATCCCATCATCCCAGTTTTGATAAAGGAGCAGACGTCCCTGAACAAGGAATGAATATTGCCCGCCTTTGGAAAGGGGGAATGTGGGTCTCCAGCCGCGCATCCTCCCCGGCGTGACGGATGGGCGTGCGCCTCGGTGAAAGCGTCGGAAAGAGAAAATGGTGAACCCGACGTGAATCGCTTCTCCTCAACATGGAGACTGGTAGTGTTCAGGGGTGTCGGAAGATTAGCATGTCACCAGGTCCGGGCACTTAGCACCTGGACGTGAAACCCACCTGGGGTTGAGGTAGTCAGGACGTTGAGCACTCCATTCTGTGATGTCGTCTGTGTTGATCCCTCTTACCGACCACGGAAGACATAATGGTGCTGGGCTATTGGTTGTCGATTTCTTTTTTTCTTTTAGCGCTAATGGGTTCATCTCCCTACTTCCAGGAATCAGATCGCTGCATCCGGAGCTCGATTTCCACCTACCCACTGGCACAGGGGCAGGGGCAGGACCGACACGGCTGCCCCGCGTGGCCCCGCCTTTTCCACAGCTGCTCCAACTCCAAGTTCCGTGACTACCGGGCACTTACGCCCCCTCTCCCCGTCAGAGATCATCCAACGAAGGGTGATCAATGACCTAGTTCATAGGTACGAGGAGGAAGGGGTCATCCCCACCAGATGATTGGCCCATTTGGATCTAGAGGCAGCTGCGCCTCACCGCTTTCACCTCCCCCGGGGGCCGTGCCGGGAGCCACTACTTCCCACATCGACGTTCAACCGTTTCAGGAGTTTATCCCCAGAGTGGCTTGACACCTCCCTTCCCTACGCCGATGAGGTAGGGGATGTCCGGGTTCGCCCGATCGGAGACCCGTTCCAGGGGTTCACGATAAGGGCCTCTTCCAGGCTACGTCGACGCCGCCACCTGACTCCCCGGGCCGAGGAGTAGGAAATCTCTGTGCCTGCACCACCGACTCCAACCCATCTGACCCAACTCCAGTGTTGGGCATGAGCGGAAGAGAATGCCTGCCCTGGGGCACCAAAATCAGCAATGAATGTGGCCCGAGCCACTGTTGACCCCTGTTGTCAGACTCCCTCACACACTGAGCAGGGGGAGTTACATGCCCGACCCTGATCGAGGCCCCGACTGCCCCACAAGCAGGTTGGTTCGACTATATCGGTCTCTGGCACATGCAATGGCCACCGTGGACCAATTCGCGGTAGCGCCATCCACCATGGAGGCCTACTCCGTGCCACCGTTCTAGAAAAGAAGAAGGCTTTCCCGTGACAGCTACGCTCCAGGTATGGCTCTCTCCAGCTCTCACTGCATTGGGTACGGGGTCACTCCCCCTGTCACTGGCTGCGGGTATGAATCCGTTGCATGTCTGGTCGCTCACCCACATAGAGGTCCTCCCCATGTCCCTTTCGACATCTGTCCCAGTGCTTCTCACACCCCGGCCTTCAGTCCTCTCTGCCCCAACACTATTGCGGCTATAGGACTCCATGATGGAGATCAACCCTGCCCCGAGGAGCCACCCAGGGGTAGGAAGGTGGGACATCGTCGCCATAAGAGGAATGTCAGGGAAGTCCGGACGGAAATCAAACCAGTCCATTTCTCGGACATCGAGGCAGAGTACGACTCGGTGATGGAGCCCTCCCCCGGTCCTATGAGTCAAGGAAAAGGGTGGGGACATGGCGCGTCATCCTCTTACTCCCCGAATGCGAGATCCGCATGATTCCCGCCTCCCTATGAAGGTATATCCAGGAGGACGAGGACTTGGCGTACCCCTAGGGGTCAAAATTGCAGTTACCACTGGCCTCCCTGGAAGCACCTTCCACCTCGGTCAGAGAGGGGGGAGAACTTTTCTGGGGACTGATGGAAGAGTCGTGACATGACAGACCCTCAACAAGCACCAAAAATGCGACAGGAGTCCCATTCTCCAGCCCATCCTATCGTGACATGGCAGCCAGAACACTGCAACCCTTGGAGGACGACTTAGGATTCGGCGGCCAATCGGCCTGCTCGCCGTATTCTCCACCAGCTTGCCCACTGGCCCAATGGCCTGCTTCAACACCATTTCTAGTTCCCTATCCATTCTCGGTTAATGAGAAGGGGCGGAAAGGGCCGGATCCCGAACCAGAGTCGTGGAGCTTCTGGACCGTCCTCACAGCAGGCCACTTCCCCGAGAAGTTTTGGCCGGTCGCAGGATCGGATTTTGATATACCAGAATCACTCACCTTGGGAGATTTTGAATGTTTCCACCTGACTCTCTGGGAAACTCACTCCCACCTTCACCATCAGTGAGCACCTTATCCCGGGAGTCAAGCACATCTCAAGGATATCGGTGAGCAATGCCGTCAGGTCGACCTGGCCGCGCTCCCCGCGGTTCGGCACCCCGAGTCACTCGGCCAACACATGGCCCTCCAACAACAATGCGTCCAGAGATTTCAAGTACTCCAAAAAGTTATCGAGGAGGCTTCCCCCCACGTGCACGTCTGTGGATGGGGGCAGTACGCTGCCCTTCTTTTCAATGCGATTCGCCGACAGCCCGAATCACTGGGCGACTCTGAAGGAATGCCACCAAGGGCAATGGCGGTCAACATGGATGACCTTTCGGGCGAGGGAAACAATGTGGAACTTCTCAATAGGGAATCAACCCCTGAGGAAAGGCCATTACTGGATCCATCAGGGAGAATTACTCGCTAGCAGAGGAAACTCCTGGGCCTCCCCAAGCCCACTTAAGCCTTGACACTAAGCCGAAACGTCGGCAAGGGTAAAGACCACGTCGGGGCTGTCAAGATCACTGAACCATCTACCTTGGTATAGAATGAATAGGAAGATCTCGAGAAGGCCACACTATGCCAACAGCTTTCTAAGCAAAAGAGGCTGGTTGATGAGCTCCTGGCTGAGCGCATTGCAGAGCGGCGGCCTGACTATGGTGATCCTAGGCCAGGACAGCAAGGGCAGGAGCACCTACCCCTTAATGAGATTCTCCCAGGAAACCGCGATCATGTCGTGTTTGCCGACAGAGGAGAGGTCGGGGCTCATGGAAAGAGGTCTCAATACATTTCGCCGAACCCTCCTGAGCGGCATGACCACACAAGGGACCCCACTCGGTTCCCTCCTGCTGCCCTGAGAGTCGCTCCGCCAGCCGCTCCATGAGCTGCTGAGCTTGGCTACCAAATTGAAGAGCTCGGAAATGTGAATGTGGTTAGGGATCCCCGTCAGGACAGGAACCCACATCCGGACGATCCAATGGAAGCACTCATTTCCCGCTTAGAGGCTCTGGAAACTCGGTAGGTGGCAATCCCACCGGACGGTAGGCCATACCCAGCATGGGTGGATGATATGTCGGCCCCTCCGGGATTTGGGAACCCTACTTTCACCCCCTTTAACGGGACTGGGGACCCGCCACAACACTTGGCCCACTTCAACTCGAGGTGCGTGCCTATGTTAGGAACTTCGGTGCAGCAGGAGGTCGCCAAGATCCATTGCTTCGTTCAGACACTAGAAGGACCAACATTTGTCTGGTACAGCCAGCTCCCTGTCGGATCAGTGACTAGATGGGAGGACCTTCATAGGAAATTCCTATACCAGTTCAGTTCCACGACCTGGAAGATGAACATCGCAGACCTCTTTAGGTGCAAACAAAGGCCCGACGAGCGAGTCGCGGACTTCATCGCCCGGTGGAAGGGGCTCACATAATCCCTTGATATGACACTAACTCAGGATCAATTACTGACAATGTCTGTAGGGAACATCAAGGAAGAGTTAGTTCCTTCTCTGATCACTCAGAATTACCCCGGAGGGTTCCAGTATTTCTCAGACAAGGCTCAGCGTCTCAAAGAAGCCCTGAAACAGGCCAGTCAGGCACACTCGCTGCCTCCTGTAATCCCTGCAAGGAGAGCCGCTAGAGTAGAGCCTGCTGCTGTGGCCCAGATAGAGGCCCCCAGGTATCTAGAGTTACTACCGGTGAGGCCAGCTCCGCAGCCCTATAGGGGTTTTCCCCCACAGGCACAGCCTCTAACCCAGCAGCGACCGCCTCAAAATCGGCCAGTGCCTCCGTGCAATGCACCACCACCACCTAAGAGAAATGACCAGATTCCACCTCCTCGGCATGCTCTTCTGGCCTCGCATCAGGGCCATCCTCCAAGATCCCCTTTCTAGACAGAAGGAATCAGACTTACTCATTTGACGAGGCCCAGGTCCCCAGTTATTTCCGTAGTGCCTTTAAGCAGAGAATCGTGCGGCTGCCCGAGTGCCGGAAGCCAGAAGAGGCACATCTCACTGATCACCCTAACTACTTCCCTTATCACCAGACCTTGGGGAACACCATCCAGCGATGTTATGTGTTTAAGGACTGGCTCCAAGACCAGATTGACATCAACATAGTCAGGTTGGGCCCAGCCTCGGTAAAAGTAGCGGGTGTCTTTGTGAGATCAGAGGGCAATAGTAGTGACGAGGATGAGTGGAAGCAGGTTTCCAACCATGGGTTCCAGAAGTATAATGACTAGATGGCCCGCAAGATGGTCGCCCATGCCCATGGAATTATCTATGACCACCTGAATTAGGAAGATCCCTCAGAATCTGCGAGTGCTACCTCAACATCGTCGTCCCATCCTACCTCTTCCCAGAAGAGCAAGCGGCGACATAAGAAGAAAGAACACACCCTTCCAATGCCGTCATCATCCCGCACTCTTGGTGATTTTATGCCCCCAGAAATGGGGATCCCTCCAAGACTCCATCCGGTAGTGGATGACTCCCCGAGTGACGGTTCGAGGTACGCTTCAGTTAACACCGTAGAGTTGGTAAATCCCTTTTTGACTCCCGACGATGAGGAACTCCAGGTGGACCTTCCCAATGTCCCCAACCATCGCCAACGTCAGCGGAGCCGAAGCTACATGAATCACCGGGGCACGACAGTTGTCACCTCTAGCCAGCTCGTGCATGCCACTAAGACTAGGAAACATTACCAATACAGAGCTCAGTGCATACGGCCCTTTCATCTGGTGTCGACAGGTTCGCCGATACCGCCGTTTGTGTTGCTGGATCAGGTAGAACCACCTCGGCCGTGTAGCGACCAGATCTTCCCTACCACCAGCTGAGCCCAGCCTTCCGGTCCTAATCCAGCAACCAATCTCCAGGCTTCGACTAGTGAACAACAAGACGTGTCTAGTACTAGTCAGCCACCGGTCCCACCGACAGGGCCCGTCATGCCTCCAATCGCAGAGAGACTTCCTGTAAGTAGAAGCTTGCATTTGTTCTGAAAGTATGATGTCCTGAAGCACCTGGATGGAATTCCTGCAAGGCTCTCTATCCTTGAGGATTTTTACCTATCATCTGAAATGCATGAGGCACTTGCCAAGGCCCTAAGGATCCCCCTCTAGTTTGAGACGGAGGTAGCGGCTGCAGAAGCCTTCCACACCGAGGTGATTGAGAACGCCGAATGTTAGGTGGTTATCTCATTCTATGGTGAAGATGAAGACCCCCCCCCCATATAGGGGCACATTCTCCCACTGTACATCACCAGCCAGTTCAATGGCATGGAAGTCCGACGCTGTCTTATTGACACAGGTTCTAGGATTAACCTAATCCCAACTCGGACACTGTGGAAGTTGGGGTTGTCTGAGGATGATCTAACTCCCTCCGACCTCAGGATCCAGGGGTATGATAGGAACGAGCAAAATCCACTTGGAAAGATTCACTTGAAGACCTAGTTAGGTGGCCTAATTGCTAGCACCGAATTCATCGTTGTCTCTTTGGACACCACCTACAACGCGTTGATGGGAAGGCTGTGGCTCCACCTTCACACAACGGTCCCCTCATCGTATCACCAATGCCTCAAATACTCCCTTAATGGTTGAGTAGGAATGCTCCAAGGAGATGCGTCTCCTTTTTCCTCTTGCGAAGCCCGTTATCTGGATGCCGACTATTAAAAGAGCAAGGACAAGCAGATCCTGGCAGGTGAGGTCGAGCCCGCCACATTTACAAGTGATCCCTGGGCAGGTTTGGATGATGCTTATGTCTTCCCAATCCATCGGTTGGAGGCCAAAACCCCTGACATGGGGTAGTACTTTTCTGTTTCAGGTACCAGAGGAAGGTATATTTATGGGTCCAAGCGACGGTGGAAAATCACCTCATACTCCTACACCAACCAGGCCTAGGTAATTCCCGAACCTCCTACCCCTGTATGATATCAGGACGTCAGGCTCATGGGAACAGAAGTACGTCATACATGTATATTTAACTAGGCCAGAATAGACTGTCTCAAGACGACGCGCCACTACTACTTTGATGTTATAAAGCATGGCCCTTTAGACCAAAGACCAGATGGGATTGGATCAACCGCCTTTGTCACCATGGTCTTCATAGTGCGTAATTTTCCTGATATGATGACCACTGCTGCCCAAGACAGCACCAGCTTACCATCGAGGTCTGGTAGCCCCAAATCATATCCCCCCATAGATGATCCCTCCACAAGTGGATAGGACATGGAAGATTCTCCCCCTGCCTTTGAGGAGGGTGTCTCCACCACAGTCGATGAGTTAGTGCAGGTGAACCTCAGTAGCGAGGCGGACCCAAGACCCACATTGGTCAGCGCTGCTATGCCCCCTGAGGAGCGGAAACATTACATATACTTTCTTAGATATCATCGTGATGTGTTTTCTTGGATTTATGATAAGATTCCAGGATTAGATCCTCAGGTAGCCATCCACCGCCTTGGCCTTCCGACAAACCATCGTGGGTTCAAACAACCTCCCCGAAAGATGCACCCCTCTCACGGTGCCCTAGTTGAGGCCGAAGTTGATAAGCTCATCAAAGACAACTTCATAAAAGAAGTATAGTACCCTCGGTGGCTATCCAACATTATTCCAGTCAGGAAGAAGAACAAAAAGATCAGGGTCTGTATCCACTTCCACGATCTCAATCGCCACTGTCCGAAGGATGATTTTCCCCTTCCATTGATAGAGTTGTTGATCGATTCCACGACCGGGTTCCAAGACCTCTCATTCATGGATGGGTATTCTGGGTACAACCAGATCTGGATGGCCCCCGAGGATGAAGAGTTTACTACCTTCAGGGCCCCCAAGGTACTTTCTGTTACCAGGTTATGCCCTTTGGCCTGAAAAATGCAGGTTCCACCTATCAACGGGCCATGCATCGCATATGCAAGACAATCCTCGGCACACTGGTGGAATTCTATGTAGATGACCTGGGGGTTAAATCTTTCCAGCGTCAGGACCATCTCAAAGACCTTGAGAAAGTGTTCGTCTTCCTCCGTTCTCGCCACCTGAAGATGAACCCATTGAAGTGTGCCTTCGGGGTCACCTTCGGAAAGTTTCTTGGATTCGTTGTCAGATACCGAGGCATCGAGATCGACCCAGAGAAGATCAAGGCCATCATCCAGATGCCTCCCCCGAGTAATATTCAGGAGCTCACAGGCCTCTAAGTCCACTTAGAATATATACGCTGATTCATTGCGAATCTGTCCGGCAAGTGTAAGACCTTTTTCCGGCTCATGAAGAAAGGTGCCACCTACGAGTGGGATGAAGAGTGTCAGATCTCCTTTGAGGAAATCAAGCAGTATCTGCTCCAACCACCAGTCTTGATGCCACCCTTTTCCGGAAATACGTTGGTCGTTTACGTGACCGCCTTGGAACGGTCCCTCAGTGCACTTCTCACCCAGAAGAACAATGAGGGAATAGAGAACAACCTCTACTACCTCATCCGCATGCTTCTAGATACAGAAGTTAGGTATTCTACCATTGAGAAGAGCTGCCTGGCACTCTTATTTGCCGTACAGAAATTGTGGCACTACTTGCAGCACCATGAGGTACAACTAGTCTCTCGGGTAGACCCGTTGAAATACCTTTAGAACCGACCTATGTTGACTGGACGACTAGTGCGGTGGGCAGTGATCCTCCAGCAGTTCAACATCAGGTTCGTACCTCAGGAGGCTATCAAAGGATAGGAGTTGGAAAACTTCTTATCTTCTCATCCAACCTCCGCGGATCATCCACTGGATCTAGGATTTCCTAATGAGGTAATCCTCTCAGTCGATCATGTCATCCCATGCTGGCAGATGCACTTTGATGGTGCCTCCCAGAGCCCCACCAGAAGAAAGCTCAACGATCCTAGGATCAATAGAGTGGGCCTGGGTGTCATCTTCATCACCCCAGAGCAATTCGTTCTGCTGTATTCATTCTTGTTGTTAGAAGGTTGCACCAACAATGAGGTAGAATATCACACCCTCATCATTGGCCTCGAGCTGGCTCTTGAGATTGACGCGCCCCATCTGCATATGAAAGGGGACTCCGAGCTGGTCGTCAAGAAGGTCAATGGTGACTATGTTGTCAGAAATCCAGAACTCGTGCCATTGCTAGAGTGCACCCTCCGTCTAATGGATAAGTTCCCCTCTCGGCCAGAGGTCATTCATATCCCCTGGTCACAGAACAGTTGAGAAGATGCTTTGGCCAGCCTGGCCACATCACTTGCGAAGCCCGAATAGGACGACCTAATTATCCACGTGGCACACCGAAGAGTCATTTCTCTCATTATTCCGGAGGATGATCGTGGCCCGCGGGTGAACCATCTCACCGCTGGTTCCCCTACGTCAGGATCCCCGGGGACTTCAGATGTGGTAATAGAGATAGTTCCTAACTGGAGGACGCCCGTGGTTGAATACCTCCAACACAGAAATCTTCCGTCGGACCGAGCCGAGCGCGAGAGAATCCGATGCCACGCACTGTAGTTTACCCTTCAGAGAGGTCCCAGCCTTGACCGGGTCCTTTACAGGCATGGATTTGATGGTGTTATCCTCCATTTCCTTCAAGGATTCGAGATCCCACAGGTCATTCAAGAAGTTCATGCTGGTTCCTGTGGCACCCACCAGGCCGGGTCGAAGTTGTCCCACCAGATTCGGAGGCTGGGGTACTTCTGGCCCTCCATGATCGATGAATGCATCTAGTTTCCCAAGAGGTGTCATGCGTTACAAGTTCACGCTAACTTTGTGCATCGGCCACCGGATACTCTCCACACTACCAAGTATTCTTGGCCCTTTTAAGTCTGGGGGTTGGATGTCGTAGGACCTTACCTGCCGACGACGGCCCGCCAGTGCCTGTTCATTCTGACAGCTATAGATTTCTTTTCAAAGTGGGCAGAGGCAATTCCACTCAAGGAAGTCAAAGCTCGTTCTATCGCTGACTTCGTGGGTTCCAATATCAGCTATCAATTTGGAGTACCTCATGCTATCCTCACGGATAACAGAACCAACTTCCGAGCGTCTGAGATGAAGAAATTGTATGCCATGTACAACATTCGCTCTTACCACACCTCCCGCTATCATGCGCAGGAAAATGGACAGATCGAGGCGTTTAACAAAACCCTCTCTAACATTCTGCAAAAAATGGTTGGTCAGAACAAGAAAAGTTGGCCGGACAAGCTCCCCAATGCTCTCTGGGCTTATCAAATGACGACTCGTAACTCCACCCAGGTGACTTCGTATTCCCTGGTGTACAGAGATGAGGCCGTCCTACCCATCGAGATTCAGTTTCCCTCATTGCGCACGGTGGTCTATGGCCAGCAAGAGCCGGATAGAGTTTCCAAAATCCGTCTAGCTGAATTGGAAGCACTGGAGAGAATATGCCTCGCGCTTTACATAACCTGTAAAGTCATCAGAGCAGGATGGCTCGAGCTTTCAACAAGAAGGTTCGCCTTCGCTCTTTCTTTCAAGGTGACCTGGAACTGGCTCTCAGAGCGCCAATGATTCCCGACAGGAAACCACCCAAATTGGAGCCCAAATGGGAGGGGCCATTCATCATCCATAAGGTCTATCCCAATGGCGTGTATTCCCTGGTGACTATGGATGGTGAGCGTGTCACTCTTCCCACTAACGCCAGCTTCCTCAAACAGTATTTTTCCTAAATCTTAGGGTCTGAGTTCTAAGACCTAAAACTAAGATCCTTTCACGGTCCTGCATGACCCTAAACTGCACCCGGTCCTGCATGACCCTAAACTGCAACTACGGTCCCGCATGACCCTAAACTGCAACCACGGTCCCTCATGACCCTAAACTGCACCCGGTCCTACATGACCCTAAACTACAACAGTGGTCCCCCATGATCTTAAACTAGATTGCGGTCTAGCACGACCTTAAACTACACTTGTCCCCATACTGGGGCCCCTTGGGTCCGAGTTCTAAGACCTTAAACTAAGACCCTTATGGTCTAGCATGACCTCAAACTGCATGTCCGTCCTTACTGCAAGACGTTAAACTACAAGCTGGTTAGGCATCCCTGACCGAGGCCCATCCTCAGGCCCCTTGGCCTTCTCAGGCCTCTCAGCCCCAGCCTTCACCCAGAGTGTGTGGTGCGGGATCATTCCCTCATTCATGACGGGTTACCCGCCACGCCATGCACACTCTCTGGAAGAAATAATTCTTATCATCCTACATGAAGTTAAAATGCGCTTCCAGAACTACATGCGGCTTGATTCCCATCCTTATGGGATACGTAGGACCGCCTGAACACCTAGATTTCAGGTCTATCCCCATCTCTTGAGAGATCCCATGATCTCCCGGTCACCTCGGTCTTTTGGCCTATCCTTCCCCGCGGGGGGATATATAGGTGTGATATAGGGTCTTTGTCACCATGACCCCTCCTCCCAGGAATCCTCCATCTTTTGGCCGCTCTCAAACCAAGCCCTTCGACCCCTTCCAATGACCTGCTAATGTGTTCAGAGTACTCTGGTCTAGGACATGGAGTGTCAGATTCGACTTAGGAAAGTTTTCGTCCACTTTCCAAGCTTCATTCTCCCTTTCATCCAGACCCCGTTATCTCTCACACCCGGAGGGAGCCCCAAGAACGGATTGGATACAACGCCTAAGGGCTCTCCTACCATAACGGGCCAACACCCCCGAGGGTTTCAGGAAACAAGTTAATACAAATCCCGTGTTGTAAATATGGTCAGCGGTTGATTATCATTTGTTTGCCCCTATCTTTAGGCTAACGCGACATGATGCTGTGTTGCGAACATGGTCAGTAGTAATCCTTAGTCATCACGCCGGCTCCTTCGGGCCCTGAATGTTGGTTGCATGATTCACATTATGTTCTACCCCACTGTGTCAAGGTGGAATCTCGACACTCCTTGCACTAACCCCTAGTGCACCCCCACATGTTAGATGGACCAAGCTACGTTATGGTGCCTCTCGGGGCTCCCGCGATCTGAGAGCTAGAGTATGTGCTTGGGTTTTCTCTAAGGATTGTGTGTAGCTTGACCCTCATCCCCATGGGGAATGAGGAGTCGCCCAGACATTGCATTTCGGGACCAGCTTAGCTAAGAGCTAGCATCTCCTGCCCCCCTGATTTTTGAACCCTCGCTGGCCCCTTGGCCCGAGGCTCATTTCTCGAAGTCTCACGTGGTGATGGCATGGGATTATGTCCTCGTTCACATCGGGTATGCCTCATCGCATCATGCATATTCCCAAGGTCCAAGCCATATGACCTTAAATTGTGCTATTTGGTCCTACCACAAGACCATAAACTGTGATGATATCGTCCTGGTCACATGACGGAAAATGGAACTGCATTTTGGTGAACCCCCCCATAGGGTACATCATGTTGGGTATTGGTCAATTTCCATACCATTTGTCAACGCCTATTATGGTTTGATTATTTTGGCAACGCCAGTGATTTCTAACCTAGGCCGATCTCTCCACAAAAGAAAAACCATTCACCTTCAAGGATAAACAAGATATATCAAATGCAGCTTCTTTTGGTGCGAGGGCTAAACCCGCACATCTCCTTCGTCCTTTGCACATGCGCCATGTTGTGCCATGCTACCTCTCAATAACTATGTGTGGCTTGATTCTCATCCTTATGAGATATGTAAGAGCACCTGGGCACTTCCCCATGGGCCCAGCCTAACTTTTCGTGTTCGGTCCCTCGACCTAAACACGTCCCCAGGAGCACATAGTAAGCAGGGCCTTTCCCTCATTCATGTCGGGTTTTGCAACCACTTTACCGTGTGTCTCCCATTTTCCTTACCCTTTGGTCCGAGTTCTAAGACCTAAAACTAAGATCCTTTCGCTGTCCTACATGACCCTAAATTGCATTTTCCCCTACATCTGGGCCCCTTTGGTCCGAGATATAAGACCATAAACTAAGATCTCCTAATAACTACGTATTTCTTGATTCCCATCCTAATGGGATGCGTAGGAATGCCCAGACCTCCTATCTTTGGGTCCAGCTCGAGTTTAGATAGTTCTTCTATTCTGTCCCACCTTCGGGACCCCGACCATGGGAATGCGTGGCATAGTGCAGGATTATGTCCTCATTCACGTCGGATTTTCAATAGCTGCACCCCGCGCACCCCGTTCTAAGAATTATCCTTCTTGTCTTATCATCTTACATGATGTTAAACTATGCTTCAAGAACTACCTGTGGCTTGATTCTCATCCTTATGAGATACATAGGAACGCCTGTACATTTCATCTTGGGTCCAGCCCTAGGGATTACCAAATCCCATCCCTCCTTACTGTCGGCCCCTCAGATTGGCTTCTGGGGGAGTAGTGTAATTGTGACATCTACCCCGAATAAGTTCAGGACGCCCCATAGTAATGTTGGGAATTGGAAGTTCTCTCACCAGAGGGGTCCTGTCTGAAAAAATGGGATGATCCATGACCAGGTTAATACGTCATCCTAATGTGCCTCCACCACGGTGGCACAATTTTGGGAGTGCTGGACTCTATTCGAACAAACCACCACTCCAATTTCCACGCTTTGTGTGCCCATTTATTCAGATCCTCATCCTATTTCATGTTTGATGGGACCCCCTAACAGTATGGATGACATACTTTTGTCCGCCTGCTGCGGCAATATGGATGATAGACCTTTGGTCCGCCTATTGTAGCAATATGGATGATTGACCTACAGTCCTCCTACTATCCCGGACCAATGTCCCGTAGGACTGGTCATGTTTTATGGGACCCCCTAACAGTATGGATGATAGAATTTGGTCCACCAGCTGCGGAAATATGGATGATAGACCTTTGGTCCGCCTATTGTAGCAATATGTATGATAGACCTATAGTTCGCCTACTGTCCTAGGCCAACGTTCTGAAAGACTGATCGATGATATTTGAGTTAGGCCTTGTGTTTCAAACAAGGTCAGCAGTCAGCCCTCAATTATTGTCCCCATTTCAGGCCAACGTGATATGGATGCTGCGTTTCCACTACGGTCAACAGTTATCCTCCATCACCACGCCACCTTCATAGTGTTCCGAATTTGGGTAACGTGATTCACATTTTTCATCTCCATATGTTTGGATAGATTTCAATTCCCCCAGCGTTTCCCCGCTCATGTGTTAGGGCACGTTGAGGAGACGATACATTGATCGGTCTGAGGTCCCCTCCCGTCAGCTGGACCTCCCTCTTCTCCTCAGAAATCCAGGCCTGATTGTGGATGCCTGAAGCCTGGTTAACACCCCACAGTTGTATGGAATGATAACAAAGCACCCTTTATTCCTCACGTTGGGTGAGACCCACAGGATCTTAGGGGTGAGTTGTTAGTCATTTCATAATTATGGTGAGCATATTAAACCAAAGTTATAGATAAATAGATTGGTCCATACATCGGATCAAAATATTAAGCAGTAAAAGCAAAAAGTTCATGAGATGTCCAAAACAGATCCCTCAGGGATCAGTGTGCTGGATTGATCTTTCCAATGCTGCTGCCCTTTGGCTGGTAGCCTCCAAGACTGCTTCTCACTCCTTGAAGACTCTCTCTTCATCAGCAACCATAGAGCACAGCTCGCCAACCCTAGCTTGTGTCTGCTCCTGCTCAGTATGAAGTACGGTCATCTGGTGACTCGCCTCCATCAGTTGTTCTTGGGTGTCATCCAGTTGGGCCGTCGGTTTCTCCATGAGCTCAGAGCACGTTGCAATAAATACCTCCTTCTCTGTCACCTACCCTTCGAGGCATCAGACCTTCTACTCCTCCCTTAGAAATGATTGAGTGTTCACCGATCTTTCCCGACACTGGGAAACATCGGTGCACCGGCTGCTCTCGCGTATCTTCTCGGCCATGTAATTATGGACCATCAAATGAAGGCATTGAGTGTCAGCCAATCCAACGCACAAGAAGCGCAACAAGGTCTGAAGTGATCCCATCTGCCTTAGCCAATCCGACTGGGGCTGCCTGAGAAAGCACTGGATACACTTCCACCCTTTACACCATGTCATCCGGATCTCCTCAGATGCTTCTGAGTCTGAGTCTTCTACCTCCTCGGGATCAGTGGGCTGATACACGGGAAAGGAAGCCAGTAGGTTAGAAGCAGGGTCTGCCTCAGGGATGTCTTTATGAGGAATAGGATCCTCGACATTCAGGAAACCTTCCTATCTCACCCCGATAGCGACGGTGCCTCTGTATGCTTCCAACCCCGCTCCAATAACAGCGTCGCTAATATCCACCACCCTCTGCTCACCAATTGTCGGGGCTGACTCAGTGCGGGGAGCATGTTATGGATGAGGTGGTATGCCTGCCGCTAGTTTTCTCACGGACGGCCCGGGCTCAGCAGCCCGACGAGCCTCCAATATCAAGATCACTACACAAGATGCAACCTGATTAGTTGGGATCTTTGATAGTAAGTGCCAGTAGTGAAGTAAGGAACTTACAGGAACCCAGAGTGTCAGCCTCCTGTGTTCTGACCGATACAGGAGCTATCGTAACAGGAGACCCCTCAGTGCTTGTTAGTTCAATGATGGGCATCAGAGCCCCATCCTGTCCCATAGGTTCCTCTCTTCCCTATATTGGGGACGCCTGATCATCACCTAGGTGCTCCTGAGTGAGATAGAGAGATGGGTTAAAAGTTTCAGAAGATAATGGACAAAGAAGGAAGATGGATAAGGATATAGACGGACCTCAAGCAGTTTGGTTATCTCCATGTCGAAGCCGACAATCTCACCGCTCTCCTGCGAGTTCCCTTGGTGGGCCACCCCTGCGACCCCTCACCTTCAGGTTCTCCTTCTCTTTCACCTTCTCCGTCATCTTCTCCTTCGCCTTCATCTTCTCTAGTATACTCCCCCTTCGATTCATCATCATTGTCGCCTTCTCCCGGAGGCATCACTTCCAAGTCATGCTCTTGGACAAGCATCAATTTCACTAGGAAAGGTGGATCCGCATGCCGACCCCTTTGGCGCGCGTATGTGTCCATGGCCGTCAGATAAGCATGCCGTCGATGGAAGTTCACTCTGTCGGTAACTCGAATGAGCCCGACCTCTGGCAGCTGGATCCCATTCTGCATTATCTTCAACCATATGGCTTCAATGCCCAGTGATTGCCGAAGGGTCATTTAGGCCGACCACAGTGCCGAGAAAATTGCACTATGGGAAGGTTCGAGAAGGTATCTTATCTGCTTCCCGGGCAGTTCCCTGGCCACCTCATGTGACCCCCCTATGGGCAACGAGGTCGCGAAAACACTGAGTGATGTCCCCATCGTTGAGGTCCCAGACTATGCATGCCTCGCTGCCTGGTGCGCCCCTGATTCCCCCCTTCTAGCACCACCTTACCTGCTCCCCCATAGCCCAGTTTCCGCGCGGGTAGTCTCAAGTTGCTGGACTCGCTTGCGTAAAAGCCTCTCAGGGTACGCAATGGTCTAGTGCTCGGCATACTCGGTTTCTAGGCCAACGTCAACCCCAGTGGTAGGAAGGTTGATAACGCCACCATAGCCGAAACTGGTAAACATCAACCACATATGGCACAAAATGCAAGGATTCTTCTCCTCCCGGATATCCGTAACTACTTTATTCAGCATCCGTTGGAGGCACCTGAATTTCCTGGCGAATCAGGATGGCACGTAAGGATCACAGATCACCTTCCCATCGATCCGAGCCATGAGCACCCCACCCAGGATGCTCTGAAAATACTCCTTCTTCTCCAGTGAGCCTCGCCTATTGTCCACCATCTGGCCGACCGGGGTGGGAAACATGCTGAAGTTGAAATTGGTGTGGATACCGATTCAGATCCTTACGACCTCCTCATTGAGCGTCATCGGTGCCACCTCGGTGATGTTCAACAGAGATGGTCGTAGGCCGTTTCACGGAGGACGGATGGCGTTTGGGAAAGTATACCCACCAAGATGAGCCACCACCTAGATGTGAAAGATCTGGAAGGGGCCACATACCCTCTGAGGAAACCCCCCTCATGAGATGCGTCCTAGAATGGCATAAATCTTAGCCAACATGGGGACCCCCAATTTGAACCTTTTGTTGGCGGCCATGGTGCCCGCCATCACCAGTGTTGCTAGACGGACACCCATCCTCACGTCCCGCATCGGCAGGAGCCACCCGCCCAGGAAGGCGGCGAGGAACCCGGCGTATCGGATGTTTGGGTCCCGGGCCTCAATGACGTGATAGCCCCACGATTGGTATTTTCCCACCTCCAAGGTCCTCCAATACGCCCCATACTTGCTCCTCTAAGCCGCGGTTGGTCACTGTTTACCCCATCCCGACATCTTGATTGTCGGATCCTTCTCTAGGAACTGGCTGAACCAGCCCTTATAGGTAATGTCCTTCAGAAAGTCCTTGACCCCCAACCTCTCTTTGGCCAGCTCCAATAGGTGCCACGTCACCATGGGGGTCCGTGACCTGTCTTTCGAGATGTTCTTTAGAGGAACGAACTCGTCGTATTGGTAGCCCTCCAGTGAGATACCTCTGATGCAGTGAACGTCCCAGAGGCTGATGCCAGCTTCCCCATGGTGAAGGTGGAATGTGTTGGTATCAGGGGACCACCTGGTGAAAAGCTCTAGCCTGAGCTTAGGTTAACGGTGGAAGTGGAACTACGACGTCCATACCGTCTCTAACAGGCCAATATGCCGCAGCTCGGCCCCAAAATGGCCGCAAGTATGGCAAACCCAGAACGTCCAGTCCCACCCACTGGTAAAGTTTCCCCTGGACCGTAGGTCCCAATCTTTCAGCCAGCCCTTAGTGTCAGCCGTGATTCTCTGATGGAACGTGCTCGCGTAGAGAGCCGAAGAATTCTCTACGACTGGCTCATCCCCGGTAATAGTCCTGGTCCTCGAGTTCAGGACATATACATCCATGTGCCTGGTTTCCCTGGCAGGATGGCCATTGTTGGTAATGTTGAAGCGCGGAAGCTCGTCCTCCCGGGTCACCCAAGACCGTGGTGTGTCCACCTCAAAGCCCGACAGGGGATCCTCCTCCAGGATGCCGAAGTTCCAGAGCAGAAGGTTGTCAGATAAGGGATATTCCTTTTGGGCGGGGGTCAGTAGGTTGAACAAGGTCAGGTTGTTGGAAATGACCACCTTGGTGCCATAAACCTCCTCATTCGCCGCCATTTCGGCTCTACGAGCGGCGGCTCCCCCCATCGACTTGGTTTGCGGCCATCTCGAAAATTTTGAGTGGTGTGCGGAATCAGGATGAGGTGCGCAGAATTAGAGAGTCTTGCGCGGAATCCAAGAGTTGGGTGCGCAATCAGAACCGTTAGCACGCAATACCCCGAGTTTGCACGCAAATGCGGCCGAAATTCGGAAGGAATTGCGCATTGCCAGAGCGTTTTTACGCGCAGCTGAAGAAGCAATTTCACGCATGAGAGAATTGAGCCTATCGCATAGAAAGGTTTGGGTACGGAACGAAGGACCCAACACCCCTTTTTATAGGCGAGGCTAGGGTTCCGCACCGCGCGGAAAGTGAATTCTGCGCCGATCCGGAGTTTTATGCGCCCCGTTGGTTTTTTGCGCGCAAAACGCCCAGGAGATCCACCACTTTGGCATTTCGGAATTTCCCTCAAAATCCGATCGTTGCGACCTCTTGCCGATCCAATTCCAAGGGGGGGCATTTGTAGGCGTTGAAAAAAAGTCTGTAACTCCTAGAGAAAGTTTTAAACTGACGAAGCGAAGTCATATTCAGACTCAGAGGCCAGATCCAGAGGACCTGGAAGGGGTGCGCAAAATTAAAGGGTACTCATGCGGAAAAATTTTGTTCGCGTGAAGAACTCCAGGGATTCGTGAAAAAGAGCCAGCATGGAACACAATTTTGCCTGCCCGGTTCCGCGCGGGGAGGCCTTACGCGTCGATTGGTCCCGGTGCGGAAGATTTTGTGCACCGCCCTGATTCCACGACGGTGGATGCCTATAAATAGAAGGCGACCCCAACCATTTAGGGGATGAGGAATTAGGACCAGCTCCCGTGCGCGCAATTCAGACTCACGCGCGCGCAATATGACTTCCAGTTAATACACATTTTCGTGCAACCTCGCCCCAAGGTTTTCCTTTGTGCGCAACCCCACTGGCTTAAGTGAATTTTCCAACTCCTCCGAGTTCTTCATTTGCATGCAATCCGTTCCACTTGCGTGCAATCCCTTCCAATTGCGCACAATGACTTCCAAATTGCGTGCAATCCCTTCGTATATTTTAACATTCCTTAGGGATCGGCCGTTGCCCCCCGCATGCAATCCAAGCCCTTTGCGTACAATTCCCCTACCACAATTGCACGCCATCCCAGAGTTTTACACGCAAACCTCCTCTTTGCGTGCAAAACCCAGGATCCCTCACCTTGATGCTCCCAGGTGCCTCTTTGCGCCGGTGCCTGATGTCTTCTATACCGGGCATGCACTCCATGCGTTGTTTTCCCGTACGACCTTCAGGCTCGTACAAAGTAACCTCAAGGTCCCTTGGGCGGTGTTTCCCATTGCGTTGCTTTGCCTTATGCTTCTTCGCATAGGCACACTGACGGCTATTGCTTCTTCGCATATCCATGCTAACGTGGACCCCCCGACAGTTCGCCCTGCATCCCCCCTTCACCACGACCTTGCCGATGCCTTCCCTCCCACAAGGGGTAGAGGGTGTTGGGCATGTAAGCCCTAGGGGTGTGGAGCAAACACACCTCGTCCGAGCTACAAGACGTTAAACTGACAATCACCTCGTCCTTAACACATGATGTTAAACTATGATCCGACCCCGTGCCTCGCACGCAGGGTCCCCCAGTCTCGGACATTATTTACACCACTCGTCTCCACGGGAATGGAATCTTCCTCACATGTAATGATATCCTCCTTTTGGAATGGCATTTATCCACGGGGGAAGGGCTGCCTTAGAGAGTAATCCCCTAGCCTCTTTTGCGGAAGATTTCACCCATGCACCTTCGTACATCCCCACAACCAAGGCTAGTGGAGGGTGTGATAGGGAATGAGGCATCTCCTTTGTTCGGTCCCAAATACCTCTACCTCTATTCATTATCGCACCACGGGCCTCCACCCTGGAGTAAGCCCCAACACTAAGGGCCGCTAACCACGCGTAATCCCCTATTTCCTCTTTGGGCCGCTCAACGCATAAGCCCCTTTCTGCTTCTCACTGACGCACCCTTTGCGACATGATCGTCTGGTCCCTACTGTCTCTTGTTTCTCACACCGAGCATGAATCATGTGAGATTAGAGTGAGCATCGACCATGAAGTCCTCTTATGGGCTGCCTCAGAGCATAAGCCCCATCCCAGCGAACTATGGGGACTTTGATCCGTGCCAACGCATGGTACGTAGGAATCCTCCATGAGGTTCAAGCCCGCCACCCGGTTATTCCGACCCCCTTTCATGTCAGTTCGCCAACCCTTTGGGATGCCTCAGAGCGTAAGCCCCAAGCACTAGTCCCGCATGATGTTAAACTGTATGCCCCCGTCCCGCATGACGTTAAACTGTATACCCAGAACTATGTGGACTTTGATCCGTGCCAACGCATTGTATGTAGGAAGCCTCCACGAGGTTCAAGGCTAGCACTCAGTTGTTTCGACCCCCTTTGTGTTGGTTCACCAACACCATTATGGGCCTCCTCAGAGCGTAAGACCCATACCCATCATTATGGGCCACCTCAAAGCGTAAGCCCCATATTCCCCATCATGGGCCGCCTCAGAGTGTAAGCCCCATATTCCCCATTATGGGCCGCCTCAGAGTGTAAGCCCCATATCCAAAACCCACTTTCCATCCTGACCTCTCCCTTGAGCCCACGTGCCTTGGGAAGCTCATGCCTTGGCCCATAGGTCTTACTTCCTCCAGGCTCCAATCCATGCGTTCATTCTCACGGGTCACCTCCTCAGGTGTCCCACCATATCACTTAACTACATGGACTTTGATTCCCTACCATGGGGATACATAGGAAGCCTCCATGAGGTTCAATCCCCTCTTCACTCCATCACCCATCCTGATTCCTACCCGGGCCGCCACATCCCGGTGGGATCATGCCATATCATTCAACTCCATAGTATCCAGTAAGCCGCCCACTTGTTGGTCCCAATATCGGTGTTCCCCCTAGGGGGTACTTCAATCTGATCCACTCTCAGTGTTCTGATTAGTCTGATCCGTCTCCGCAATATGTTAAACTCGCGGAATACCCCGTGTAAGACATGGAAAGATGAGGAAAACCTCAGATGGTACACAATTCCCCGCGTTCGATGTGGGATGCCTCGGGCTTCCGCACCCTCGAGAAGCCCTATAATAAGAGACAGAAGACAGAAATGCCAATCCCCCAATGTCAAGACATGCCAACGACACCCCAACGTGATCATTCTCCTCATTGAAGGTTGCTACCCCGACTACACCCCTTGGAGCGTCTCGACAGAAGCAGCGTAATTAACTAGCGTCCATGAAAATATGGCACTGGGAACAAGGTTCACGAATACGTCTTAAATCTATGAGGGAGACCCAGACTAGGTGACGAGCTCCGAGGAGGAATCCATGGAAGGAAGAACCGACATCCCATCATCTCGGTTTCGATCAAGGAGCAGACGTCCCTAAACAAGGAATGAATGCCACCCACCTTTGGAAAGTAGGAATGCGGGGACTCAAGCCGCGCATCCTCCCCTGTGTGACAGATGCGCGCACGCCCCAGTGAAAGTGTCAGAAACAGTTTCCATACCAAAATAATAAATCTAGTACCTTTTACATATTAGTATGTTATTATAAATATGGTACAACCATATTCATTATTCTATCCATCCTATGAATGACAAAGTCACCATACATGCATACGTACAACTTACCATGTCCACGTCATGGTGTAGTTTATTACTCAACACTTCATTATTTGGATGAGTATAATAATGAGTATAATTGATGTAAATAATAAATATAACATGTTAATGATTCTGTATATATGTTATACCATCCAATTAAATATGATTTCACCATCAATAGAATGATATTGTCGCACGTACGTACGTACGGATTAGCGTCTCCATGAACACGATGAGATTCATTCCCCATCATAACCATTCAAGAATAATTTTTATTTTATGATTTAAAATAATGTTTAAGAACTTAATATCATTCTGTATATTAATCAAATACACCCTATCCATAACAAACATGACTTATTTAATAAAACATTTAATAGAAAGCGAATCAGTTAACACCTGAAACAATGATACTACTAAATTATTATGAACAAAGCAATATTAGAAGATCATATATGATATCATATTTATGTATGTGGTTCTTGTGTAATTTAATAAAAATTATTTAACTGTTATACAGAAGGTTAATGTACCATATACTATAGAAAATTACAAGGTAAGGGTTAATTTTACTACCTCTTTATGATCCGAGGTTGTTTATACGTAATCATCTACTGGGAATTTTTTATCATCCACATCCGTGTTTCTTAAAAATGTATTTAAAATCATTTTAACTATTTACTATAATATGGGTTAAAATCATTTATACCCATGTTTGAATTTTTATAATTTTTGTTTAAAGTAATCATTCTTTCATTTTCCAAACAAGGTACTTTATGACCTTTTCAAAAAATTAAGGTAAGAATGTTTTTTAACTTATACGGAGGGTGTAGCTATTTTATTCCATTATAACACCTTTGAATCTTACCTTACAATATTATAAGAATATTTTCATAATAAATATTTTCTTTTATAATTACGTTACTTTTAAATGATTTCAAAATGGAAAGAGATAGTTCTATTAAATAGTTTTGATTTCATCTATGCCAACATCCTTTGATGGATTTTACACTTGTTTGACGTTGATTTATTAGGATACAATCATCCATATTGTATTGAATGTTTTGAGATATGATTGACTGTGGATGTGTTATTTTCATGGTTTATGGTTAAAGTATTGACATTGCGTATGCTAGTTTTAATACGAATGTTTATGTTATGTTTCAACCTTTACATATGAGGAATGCATTGGAATTAGTAAGTGATGGGTGGAGCCCGCCATAGCTCCTTGATGCATTGGTAGGTCTCATGAGACAAACTAGTTTCTTGTTTCAATGCCTTGACAAAATATTATTTGTAGTCTTGGCACAAGGTCTTGACTATGTGGTTATGATGTCTGACATTATGCATTCCATCATTATGAAATTAGCTATTGATATTGCATGTGATTATTCGACTATTATAATATCAATGTGAATAAGTAAATTGCATTATTTGATTTAAATTTTCCATATTATACTGAATTTTAAGTATTAAAGGATTTTTTTTAGTCTTATAAATTTCCTTAAATGTTTATTCTTATTTATGAAAGTTTCTGCTATATTGTTATCCATACTGAGCATCTAGACTCACCCCTTTCTATATTTTATTTTTCCCAGGATGTAAAGATGTATATTATGATTGAATTTAATGGATAAGATAAGTGATGTGAGTGTGTTCAAAGGAGATAGAATTTTGTTGTTTTTTATTTCATAATGTAATGTAAAACTTATGTATATATCTAGTACTTCCAAGGATACTAAACTGATTAGTCTTTTGGGATTTTATCCATTGTGATCATTCTAATGTTATGCAATAATGCACTGACTCTAGGTAACTAGGGTCAGGGAATTACATCATAAAATCCATAAAAATATCAAGACCATTAGTCAAGAGGAAGGACATAAAAACAAACTCATAATGCCCATATTCTGATAAGAATATAGTTTTTGGAATATCTTTTTTCTTCACCCTTAGTTGATGATAACTAGATTGAAGATAAATATTGGAGAAGAATTGAGCCTCATAAACCTGGTAAAATATTTCATCAATTTTTGGAAAAGGGTATTTTTTATTTACTATGATTCTATTCATTTCTCTATAATTAATGCATAACTGCATTGATCCATCCATATTCTTCACAAAAAGAACATGTACTCCCCAAGGAGACACTCTCGATTGGATGATCCCCTTCTCTAAAATATCTTTGAGTTGGTTCTTTAATTCTTCTAGTTCCACATTTTCTATCCTATATGTGGTCTTTGATATCAGATGAGATCCTGGTACGAGTTCAGTGGATAACTCTAACTCTCTTTCTGGGATAAGTCCATGTAACTCCTCAAGAAATGCGTCAATGTATTCCTAGATTATAGGGATATTTTATATCCTTATTATCTCATTTCATTCTTCATCTTCAATGATCAAATCCATATGGATGGCTAGAGGAGGTTCTTCTATACAAATCTCAAGTCAAGAAATCTATCATTGGAAGATAACTATAGGTTTCCCATTCAATACTAATGAAATTTCCTTTCTTCTACAATTTATCTTAGCATTATACTTTGAGAGACAGTCCATCCCTAGTATAATGTTGAATTCCAACATGGGAATGACTTCTATATTTTTGATAAGATTGTTATATTTAATGTAAATACTAGAGTTTCTTTACACTATTTATGCTTTGATAATTTCTCTAGGAGTCTTGACTGATAAATCTATTTTTAGAAGTTCAGGGATTGATTCTATATTCTATGCAAACATGGAGGAAATAAAGTAATGTGTAGAACCAGAATCAAAAAATGTATATGATAGATTTGAGAGAACAACAAGAGTACCTACCACTACATCATTTAGAGCCTCAACAACAGTTGTTGTGATAGAAAAAGCATAACCTTTATCCCTTGTCCTTTGTTGAGGCTGATGGTGATTCCCTTCCACTGCCCTCAGATTTGGATAGTGATTAGAAAAGTGCCCTAGCTGTACACACATGAAGCATTGGACTTCTGGTAGGGCCTAAACCATCTTCCCTTTGTTGTTAGTTTTTGGAATATGAGGATTCACCTCACTATGAAAATTATGAGTGATATGACCATCTCTTCCACACTTGTAACACTTCCTTCTCCAGAGTAGGAATTTCCCCGAATGCTTCTTCCCATATTTATTACATATGGGAATTTTCATTTTACTTCCTCATATTCCCTGATCAAATATTCTCCCCATGATTTTCTCTATTTGTCTCTTCTTTTCCATCAATTTATGAGACCACTACATCTCACCAAACTCCATTTCAACCATCATAGCATTCTGTATGATTTCCTCATAGATGTCATAGTCTTGTTTGGATAAATTCTTCTATAGATGATGTTTTAGTCCACCAATGAATCTATAAACCTTCCTATTTGGATCCATGACAAGGATATAGGTATAATGTGAAAGACTTGTGAATTTCATATCATATTTTCCCACATATTCATTCTCCTTCTGCTTTAGATCAAGAAATTCATTCTTTATTTTCATTCTCATCGAACGAGGGAAATACTTATTGATGAATATCCCCTTGAACTCTTCCCACTCCAAAGCTTCAATATACCCTCTTTGCCTCAAGTTTTTAATAATTTCCCACCATTTATCAAATTATCCCTCTAAACGGTAAACAACCAAGGTGACTTTCTCTTTTTCTGAATAATGGAGTGCATAAAAGATCTTTCTGATAGAGCTTATCCACAATTCAAAAATCAAAGGATCGATAGGTTTACTGATTTTTGGTGGTCATTAATGCATAAAGGACTTAATATAAAGTCATTCCCTTCATAGTGAAACCAGTATCTCATCTTGATTCCAGTTATTACCCATAACTTGAGTAATTTGATTCATCATTCTCATGAATGATTCCATTCCATCTTCCATCGGAGGGTCGTCAGCACAGGGTCCATTGCGGTCACCATTTGTATAGTTCCTCCTATTTCCCACAATTTTCTAAAAAGAATAAAACCTTAGTGGGAAATTTTTTTCATATTGGAATCTTATAAATCTAAAGGATTTTTATATCTTAAAACACCATGCTTAAACATGTTCTTTATTAAAAACAATTAAAAGTTTCTATAAATCCTTCATAATGATTCATAAAAATCTTGTGATTGACCAAACATATCCCATGGGAGTGTCAAACCAAGAGTACAATAAGGACCATTATTGTGCACCTGTACTTGTTCGAGTCTAGCTCAAAGTGGTGTTTTTGAGTTTTACCCCTAGATACATCTGTGGCAGAGCCACACCCACTTGTTCATATCTAGATAAAGATTTATTTGTTCAGAAACCACTAACATAATATTTCCCCAAAATACCAAGAAGTTTTCCTACATTTAAACTTTTCTATAGGTTTATTACTAAAATTTTAATATCCTAATTTCTTCAAATAACTAAACTATCCTTAGATAACAACTATGGTATCCAACGTTTTTATGACATAACTTTTCATTACATTTCACAAATAGAGGATCATTATAGTTTAGTATCTTGGAAATAAGGCAAAGAATACAAGAAAACAAAAGACATTCTTCTAATACATTGTAAATCTTAATCATAGGACCATCCTAATTAAAAATATTTCATCTCATAACATGGGAACATACATAAAAGTAAATGGTTATAAGAAGGTCCCGTAAGGAAAACAAGTGAAACAATTTACATGTGAACTTGAGAGATATCAACAAGAACATGAAGAATATCATAAAGGGATGATAAATAGGAATACAGTAATAATAATAACTTAAAAATGTGGATAAAACATCTATGTCAGACATTCATAATCATATCATCAAGTTCTATCCCCAAGGTGTCATAAAAATTACCAAGGTTATTCACCAAGGTATCATAAAACTTGTCATCTCTAGAGATTATTTTCTTTACCAAATGCATCAGAGTTCTATGAGGGATCACCCTTAATATTTTTTTTCATGTGATCCATTGATGTTATTAATATTTTCATATCTTTTTATATGATCTCGTTACTGATTTTATATGAAATTCTCATAATTTTTGTAAAATATTAATGTTTAAATATTAATTATAATTTTTGAGCACTATTTGAATTCATCCAGATTCAAGTTTGTTTAATGTTTTAATAATAAATCTCACACTACTTATCAAAATTTCATGATTCTTTATTTTTATGGTTCCTTACTCAAATTAAAATATTTCATTAGAAAGAACCTCTGGCCAAATCATCAATCTGGAGGGCCATATTGTCCACACCAAAAGGCCCAAATAATCTATGAAGAAATTGGACAATCCACGAAGATAGAATTACTGGGATCACTCCAGAAATCCAAATACTTTAATTCTCCTCCAAAGGTAGAGGGATAATTCAATCCATATTGGGTAAAGGTTTCAAGGGCAAAATCCAAATACAAGGGGCCCAACAGATGATTTTAATTCCATCCCACCATTCTGGCCAGAAATTAAAATCCCGACACTATTCATAACATAGCTCATGATGTAATCATAAAATTGATCTGAGATTTATCATTGTTAAATAGGGTATATAGGTGTCCGACGTTGTGGAATAAATTGTTATGATTTGAATTCATATTCCTATTGATAAACCCATTCACATTTCAGTCTTCTAAAAAGTATGGATTGAAATGGACAGTTTAACTTTATTTAATAAAACTGCCATAACATTGTCTCCATAAGTCAAAATGACTCCGTATTTTGAGGGATATTGGAAAACATTATTATCTACAACTTTGAAGAATATTATATCTCGATATTCGTCTTTATGAATATCCAAATTTGCGATGAAAGTGGAGGGAAAGATTGGGTATGCAAACAATCCACTTCCTTGGTCTATAAATACACCCCCTCCTCTCCTTCAAAGGAGTTGGAATTTCAGAAAATAGGAGCACATATTGGGATGAAAAAGCCTTTACGATGGATTTAGAGGACCTACCATACTCAATTTTTTACTTGATATGCCCTTCCTCCTCTCTTTGTTTCATTTTACTTTTGTGTTCTTCATTATTGTAATCTTGTAAGTCTTTTTTTTGTAATTATGTTTGAATGAAAGTTTATTATTCAATATCCCTTATTCTCATACACCTTAGGTATTTTAATATTTATTTTATTAAAATAGTTTAAATATAGTTTAATCCCCTTCCCTTCATTTTCTTTCTCATTCAATCTAAAGATCATTTTTAATTATCATCATCGTTTGTGTGTGTGTTCAACACACCACTCTTTTCTTATCCCTTTATTTTTATTATATTATTAATTTATCATCATAATAATTATAACCGGATTAATAATAATTTAAATGTATAAGTAAATCTCTCATTGGGGTGATTTATAATTTAGGGATGTTAAGAGATTGAGAGCTTTTTCTCGATGAGTATTCTTTAAATTAACATTGTGTATGTTGGAATTAACATGTCATAGATTAATGACATATTTTGTTTAACGTATAGATTCCATGGATTATTGGAAACATAAATACACTACCACAATAAATTACTAATAAACATTACAATCCTAGTTAAGTTAATTCTTGGATTAAATCCTTAACACTTAGGAATTCTAATCAACGTCAACTTGTGACATGAGTGTTAATTTAATGCAATACAAAGCAAGGCTCAAGGATATCACAATCATAATTACCTATTGATGAAATCAACCCAATATTTATCAAATTTTTAAATCAATATTAATCAAACATTATCTATAAATTATTTCATAATCTCTGCAAACAAACCCCTCAAACATAATACAATCAACTAAAATCAATTGACTATTAAAAAGTATCATCGCTGAGGATTCGACCAAAGTGCTACTATACACATTAGCAGAGCACTAAAACCTTGATCTATTGATAGGTGATAATCATATGTACTTTCAAATGGTTATATTGTAGGGGATGGTTCTTTATGTAGTCATTAGTTTCTAATTATTGTAAAAAAATCCAAAATTTGTTTTTTAAAAAAATTGAAACAAAAACACAATGAAACACCCACCTTCTCATAAAATTCATAAACTGAAAAACACAAAGAAAACCCATATTCCTCTTTCTTCCAACATCTCTCTGAATTCCTTGTAGCCTCTCAAACAATCCCTTAGATTTTTTTGACCCTGAAATTGAGCAAAAACGTTTCCAACTTAGGAGGATTATAAGAGATGATCAACTCCTTCAAGAACCTGTCCTTGTCTAACCAATTGAATTAGAAATGGCCAATCCTAGGGAACAAAAAATTAAAGAACTTGCTACCCCTAATATGAATTAACAACCTATTGGTATTAAATATCCAAACATAGAGTTTGAATTCAAACTCAAATCGGGTTTGATTCATCTTCTACCTAATTTCCACGGGCTAGCCGATGATGATCCACATCTCCACCTTAAAGTGTTCCAAGTGGTGTGCTCTACCATGAAGCCTCAAGGGGTTTCTGAGTAAAAAATAAAACTTCAAGAATTCTCTTTATTCCTAGATGACTCCTCCAAGTCATGGATATACTTCCTTCCTCTTGGTTCCATAACCACAAGGAATGACATGAAGTGACTCTTCTTAGAGAAATTATTTCCTACTTCTCATACGGCTTCTATCTGAAAAGAAATAAGGGGTATTCATTAATTCCCAAGTGAATCACTCCATGAGTATTGGGAGAGGTTCAAAAATATTGTTTAAACCTTCCTACACCACCAAATGCATGACCAACTCTTGATCCAATACTTCTATGAGGAGTTATTGGATATAGAGAGAACTCTCATTGATATCAAAAGTGACGGTGCTCTTGTTGATAAAACTAGGGGTGTCTAGACCCGACCCAACCCGACCAACGTGACTCGACCTGATCGGGTTGGGTCGGGTTAAAACATTTATACCATGGGTCGGGTCGGGTCGGGTTATATCATGGTCGGGTTGGGTCGGGTCACAGGTTGGGAAAAAGTTGACCCATCCCGACCCAACCAACCCGACTACTATGAGTCGCCTCTTCAGACATTGCCCTCTCCCCCTGCCACTCGACCCAATTCCCCCTCACCCTCACCCCACACTGCTGTCTTTATCCTTTCCTACAACATCCATTGAGTCCATTCCATCACCCACCATTACATGAATACTCTATTAATCGCATAGATTGTTGAATCATCCATTAAATTTATAAGAAAAACATAAAATAAATTCAAAGGAATCGAGACATGTGAAATCTTCCGAAAAACAATGCCCGATCAACAAACAAAAACATGAAGATAACTGTATTTAATTCGATATTTCTATGAAAACTAAAGAAAAAGAAAAAAACCAAAGGAAGATATAACAATTTTAATGATTTGAAGATCCGATGGTGGAGGATCAACTAAGAAAACGATCATTGAACATCTCTCTCACCCCCACCAGTCTAGTGTATACACCGCGTCGCACCTGAATGTACCCCCTTTCTCTACCACCACCTCCATCTCCATCGCGACTGTGTGCGGTGCCAAATCTATCGGTGTTGTAACACCCGAGACTTTTATGTTTTATAAATCATCAAAGGAATCTTTTTTTACACACAACACTTGCTTGGCTTGCTTTACACGAAATCACGACCTTCCTCGATAGCTTGCGTCGTACGCAATACCGAGTTTCACTAAACAATGACATGCTAATAAAATATTATTAAAACTAGCCGTTATGAATAGTAATAACAACCTTTTGAAATTTTATAAATTTTATTTTTAAAAATGGACTTCATTTTTGGATTCGGAATATCGAAATTATCCTAGGGTGAAATTTTGGTATTTTTCTGAAAACTTTCAATTTTTGATGAATAGTGAAACCACTAAGTGGTAGTTAAAAAACTGAATTTTTCATAAAACATAATTTTACCACTTCTGTGAGTGGAATTTCAAAAAATCCGAGAGACACGGTTGATGTCAGTAAGTAAAATGTGGTTCAATGAGATGAAAATAATTTTAGGTGAATAGTAACTTTTTACTTTTATTTACCACAGTTAAAAGTAAATAGGGAAATTAAGGGTAAAAATGATATTATTATTACCCTAACACATGTCCTAATTCTATTGGATAAGTGTAATTCGACCAAAAACAAACTTAGGAATAAAATATGACCATTTAGGCCCACTTGGATTAGATTAGGACATTTATTATTAATTTATTTAAAGAAGGGTTAAAATAGTTAAAATCAATGTTTAATAAGTAAATAATTTTTAATATAAGGTTATATATAATATAAATTCGACTATAAATATTCATTAGAAAGTTAAAAAGATTTCCTACATAATGGTATTTTATTTGTAATTTTTAGACATTAAATAATTTAATTTATGATGCAGTAATTATCTTATTAATGAAATATTGACATAATTGATGTTATAAATACCCAAATAAATGTGATTTGAGACTTTTTATGAATTACACTAATTTTATAGGTTAATATGACATGTTAGTATTGATTTAATTAACTTTCTTAGAACTAATCATTCTGTTATGATTTTCACAAAAATCAATTACTAAATATTGTCAAAATTGACATAAAATAGTTTTTAAAAAAAATATTATATTATTAATTGTTATTTTATTCCTAAAAATCTATGGTTCGGCCAAATGACTTAGATAAGGTTATATATATTAATAATAAACAACTTGGGGTTCTTTTGGATTGTTATAGTAAGTTTATTAACCTTATAGTGTAAGAACACAAGAAGACACGGTAAAAGTAAAATTATTTAACTTAATGTTAAATCTAAATGATAAGGTCAAAATAGGAACCTAAACTTGTCTAAATTCTATTGGATGAGAGGATTTAGACCCATACCCACCTTAGATTCGAAAGAAATCAATTTTGAGCTATTTAAAACCGAATTTGGCTTTATAATAAAATAATATTTTTAGTTATTCCAAAGGTGCCCCTCTCCTCCCTTATAAAAGGGCACCTCCTCCCTCTCTTCCTCACACCACTTTGAGCCTTAATTCTCGGCCAAACCCTGACAATTTCTCCTCTCCACTTCCCTAGAGACATAATAGAGGTCTTGGTCCTCTTCGAAGACCAATTTTAGTGCCCTAAAAGGAGGTCTCAAAGAAGCACTTCAAAGAAGAGGTAATGTCCGTTACCGATTCTTTCATCTTTATTTCTTCTTCCACTTATTATTCTTTAGTTGTTTCATTATGAAGTAATAACATCAGTATCAATCATATACTGATATTTTATTATAATTATTAAACAACCCTATTTCACCATCTATCCATCCTACGGAAAATAAAATCACCGCGCGTGCGTACGTACGGAATACCGTCTCCACGCCGTGGTGTAATCTACTTTCCACCACCACCTTACTTGGATGGGTATAATGGTGTAAATAATGACTATATATGATAATTGTAAAGTGATATTGATTCTGAAATATTATACATACACTCCAATACAATTCCATGATCATGAGAATGATATCATCGCTCGTGCGTACGTACGGAATACCATCTCCACGATGTGATGCGACTCGTTCTACATGATCTTCATTGCATAATGATTATATAAATGAATTGAATTAATGAATATGATATATATTACACTAATAAAATTCTGGAAATTAGGTATCTATAACCTAAAGAGAAGAATAAGAATTTATTCGACAAAACACGCATAAGAACAAAAAGTAATAAACACCCGAATAACAAGTTGTAATGAAATATTACTAATAAGAAGCTAAGAATATGACCATATATGATATCATAAAAATAATTATGATTCTGTAATAAGTCAATAACATTATTTAAATCATTATACAGGAGGTTCAAACACTTACGAGGCAAATCGGGCCTAAGGTAAGGGAAATATCACAATCTCATTTCTATCCGAGATTGTTTATAATTTGGCATTTACTAGGGTGTATTTTATCATCCACATCTATGTTTCCTCAATATGTAATATTATTTCCATCCACCTACAATTGTTTAAATCCAATTTTACCCTTCAGTGAGTTTTTAGTAAAGGATATGAAAGGAATCTTTTGTCGTTTTTTGTACGAGGTACTTTCTGACTTTTCCGACAAAAGTATGAAGAATGTTTTTTAACTTATACGGCATGAATGGATTTTTAAAAAATTATTTCCAAGAATCTTCCTTTACAAGTTTTCAAGTTTATTTTTAATCAACTTCTTTTAGTTTATAATTGTACGACATGTTAAGAAATGAAAAGTGTTTTTGAAGCAGAAAGGATATTTTCCTCAAGAATGGAGTTCAAGTGTTTTATCAAAATTATTTTTCATCTAAGATAATAAAGGGTTCTGTTTTTATCCCTATTATTACATTGATTTGATTATTTTGTGATGGAATTATATTTTTATGAATTTTTTTATCTTATATGAATTGTTTTATGATGTCACGATGTTTAAGATTCCCATTTTTATTACATGGGTTATGCTATGATGTATGGTTTTCTGATTTTGTGGAACACATAAGAATGGTATCATTATGAGATGGGTGGGACCTATATATCCCTCCAATTCATTGGGTAAAGATTTTATATCTCATGAGATAGACATGGCTAGAATGGCAGGTTAAACCGGTTCAGTGAAACAGGACTGAAACGAGGAGTGAACCCAGTTCAGAAGTGGACTTTGTCCACTAAGATAGTCTTGGCAATGAGTCTTGACTAAAAAGAAATTATTATCAATGATTATGTGTGTATGAAACAAAGTTTCATGTTTTAAGTTATGATTATTGGGATTATATTTCACTACTAGGATTTATCCCATGTTATGAAATTATGATCTCTTTTGCAGGTTAAGATTTCCAAAAGTTATGTGCTTATGTATATGATGTGATTGATATTTCTTTTGTTTAATCTTACTGAGCATTTGAGCTCACCATTTTGTATGTTTTATTTACCCAGGTCAGGAAGAAGGTTATTAAGTAGAATATGCCAAAAAGGGACTCTAGATGTGATGAAATAAATGGGAGGCAAAGTAGATGCTTTATGAACCAGTTGTTTATTCTTTCCAGTTTCTAAAGACACTATACCTATACGGTCCTTTCATGGTTTTGTTATATGTTTTAATAAGTGTGATTCAATTTTGAAGTAATAACAATGTATGTAAAGTATGGGTCATTATAGGTGTCAGGCACTACCCCATTCTCATCACCCTCTTGGCCTCACCTTGAACCTCCTCAAACCTTGATAACTAATTGCAGTCTAGCTAATCAAATCACACCATCGAGTCACAGAATGATGTTTTTTTGGGTCAATTTATTACAGGGAAGAGGATGAAGGTGTTCCTTAGTGTGGTGAAGAAGATGAAGTAGAGGAATATGTAACCCGATCAACCCACAGGGCGATATCCAAAAAAAGAACTGGATTTTTTTTCCATAACCCGGTCAACCTACGAGTTGGGATCATAAAAAATACCAAATTTTTTTCCTTAACCCAATCAACCCGACCCGACCCAACCTGATTTGAGACGGGTTGGGTCGGGTCGGGTCTCAATACAAAAACATCTCTGACCTGACCCAACCTGACCCGACCAATTTTTCTTGGGTAGGGTCCAATATTTCCCTCAACCCGGCCCAACCCGACCCATGGACACCCCTAGATAAAACTACTGTTGCTAAAAGAGATATCATAAGCAACAAGGCCGAAAACACACAACAATTACATACTCAAGTGCATGCTGAAGTAAAACAAGTCCAATAAAATCAATCCATAGAGCCGAACAAGACGACCGAGTGGATGAGTGAACTTACAGGTCTTGTGAGACAACTAGCTATGGTGGCCAAAGCCCCAACCTCACATTCTCCACAATTTATATTCCCTGGACTTATCAAGAACTGTGGAATTTGCAGCTCCCCATCTCATCCAACTGAAACATGTCCACAAATTCAAGAGGATTGTAGGGTCATGAAAAATCCGCAAAAGGGAATAGGAATACCCCTTAATTTGAGAAAGTATTCAACCCAATTTCCCTTAGAATATTGGGAAAAAAACATGAAGAATACTAAAAATTGGAAAAGGAACGACCGGTCTGCGTACCGGTTCAACATCAGTGGCATGCAGCCGGTTCAGCGAGCCCCCCCTGCGGACCAGCATCATCCGCAAAACGGAGGTAGGAGCCCCTACACAGGCGTGAACCAGGACAAACGCCAGGCTGGTCCACCGCCGCGAACCTCTCCAGATGAGAACCCCGCCAGACGTGCCCATGCCGAGCTTGCTGTCATTCGCGGAACAGAGGCAGAGCCCTGTGTGGCCGCGAATCACCCCTCTAACTAACTTGGTTTGTGGGTGAGGTGCATTCAATGAACCTCTGGGAACCTTAGATTGACCAAGTCACCCATAGGTCAGGTTTTCAGTCATGGGCCTCCAAAAAATGTGCCACTTGACCAAAATCCAACCCTTTCCCCCATCATTAAAAGGATGTCAAGGGGGAGAAGAAGGGGAGAGGGGGATTCAGAGGCTTGGATATTCAGAGGCTAGAGGAGATTAAAGGAGCGACTTTTCAAAGGAAGGAGTCTAGGATTTCATGAACCGCGAAGTTCCAATTCACGAAACAGTATAGGTATATAACTGGAGATGAATTGATAAAGAACTGAAAAATACATAACAAATTGGTGAACCACGAACTAAAATTAAAAGCTGTGATCCATAGCCCCTCCGTGGATGTACTGCCCATAGACCAGGGAGTTTATGCCCCTTTTTCGATCCAACACGCCATGTAGCACCCTCCTACGCAGACACAACCCTGACCGGAGATTCCCCTGGCCGCCGCTACTCACGCGGACTCCAGCACCGAATACCAAAATGGTACGCATGCCAAACTCGAATCCACGTACCACCCCAGTACATGGAAGTCCCATCAGTCTGCGTACCACCCTAGTACATGGAAAGACTATCCAAATGCATATCACTCCTATACTTGAAGGGAGACACTCTTTATACACCCACGTGGCCCACCAACTCCTTCGTTGTTTCCATTCCCAAGCTAGATAAAACCCTTCCAATCCGGCCCGATCCTCCACAATCCCTACGTTGGTCTATTCACTAGCCCCGAGCCAAGGCCTATACCGAAGCCACCAGACTTGTATGATGAAACCTTCAGGTGAATTATCATGCCACCTTGAGTTCACATACCCATGGTAGGAGAGGAAAAATGGGTTTCCCCGACCCTTGGGCAGATTCCCGAAGCATTCCTGGGTTCACATTCTCACGGTAGTGTAGGGTCCGAGCCTGGGAGTCCCCTTTGTGCCTCTCCACTTTCCAGGATTAAGGGATCCCACTGGCCTTTCCTTTTGATGAGGACTAATGGTGATCACTTCTCCCCTATCCTGGGAGTGGCTGGACATCCCTTCTGGAGTAATCCCCACACCATCCTCACCAGTAGTCAATGGCCTTCCCCTCCCTTCCAGGAAGGTTCATTGCTATGCCGCTGTATCCCTGGCCCCTGCCGGTGCGACTTATACCTCCCTCCGACATCGGGAAGAGGGAGAATCTAGTAGAACCAGCCATTTATCTCCACCTCTATAGCCATTGGATCTACCGCGCAACTACTACCTTCGCCCCACTCTAACATCAGGAAGAAGAAGAGTCCTGTTGTTCCGGCCACCTTCCCTTGAGGAGGAAAAAGTGCGAGGCTTTCCAAGTCTGTTGCATTCTCTCGTTTATCACACTGAGCATTACTCACGTGGTCTAAGACATTTGTGGTGGCCGAGGCATCCTCACAACGGTGGGGGTTAAATGAACTATGTGGGTTTTGATCCCTGTCTCCCAAACAAGATACGTAGGAAGCCTCCCTAAGGTTCAATCCCAATAACAGGCAACTTTCACGTGTAAGTCCTAATCTTCTAGAACTACGTGGACTTTGATTCCTGGACAACCGAGATACGTAGGAAACTTCCCCGAGGTGCAAGCTTGACCTTTAAGTATAACAAACACCTTTTTACCTTTCAGAACAGGTTTTTATACCCTAGAAGGACCATCTCTGGGCCCATTAAATCACTTCCCTTGGGTCTTTCGGGCAGCTTTGGCATAAGTCCCGCACCATCTTTGACCATGAATCTCTCACCCGGGTGTCCTTGCCACATGAAATTAAAATGTATGGTTGTGTCCTTGTCACATGACCTTAAAAGGTGATGTGTCTCATTGAGTGGCATCGAACTACGTGGATTCGGATTCCTATCACAAGGATACATAGGATGCCCGTATCACGGGTTTGATCCAAATGCTCAAGTCATTATCTGTCCCCCCTGGATGAAAATAAATTCCAGGGTGCCCAGTTATGAGGCTTTAAACCCGTACTGTCTCAATGAGTCCAAATTCCTCGGATTCATTAATCCAACGAGGGATGGTAAACCTCAGGCCTAAATAATTCTGAATCCCTATGTTTAGTTGATCATTGCCAACGAGGGGTAATATGTGGATACTATGCTTGGGGATAAACCAAAGATTGGAGAACATATGAATATGTATTAAATCTATAAGAGAGTCCTGGAACATGAAATAATCCCCCCCAAGAGGGTGCGATGAGCCTGACTTCCCATCTTCTCGACCAATGTGAGTTCTTAAGTGTCACTGGCCAAATCACACAGCGAATGCCTGCCTTTTGAAGGTAGGTCCATGTATTGTTGGATACAGAACCATTGGGTATTTTGAAGCAAAAACTGATGCACCTGACATGAGTGATTGAACAGAACTCTGCCTTCTTAAAATCAACCGTCGGGAGCAACGTTTTTCTCTCGAACCACGTCAAAACAAAAATAGTGAACCCGACGTGAATCTTTAAACAACATGATGGATTTACCCTAATCCCACTTTGTTCCCATCATATTCACGAGGCGGGCCAAGAAAGGTCATTAATTATGCATGGGATTGTGAGATACTGCTTTGACGGGTTTTCTATTTTTATTTGTTAAAATATTTTACAGGTACCAATCAGAACTCCCTTCGATCCAATGGCGTCACGAAGGAACTCGAAAATGAATGCTTCAAGCAATGAAATGATCGGGTATTCCCACCAAAGAAGGACCCCTTCACCTACTCATCATCTTTAACGCTGGTTCTCAGATGCATTGATCCGAGAGTACCACTTGAATGGTACTCTCCTGATGGCGAAGGAAGCCATGCACGCCCTCCAGTCGGCCAAGACCCAACGGTTAACTACCCAATAGCGGCTGTGAAACCAGATCTAGACGAATCATTTTGCCGTCTCAAACCGTTTTGGGAGTCTATCCCCAGAACGGGACAACATGTACCTCCCTTATCTAAGGGAGGCAGATGAGGCCGACACTGAGGATTTCATCCCTGCTGAACGGGGGTTCTGCTATGAGGCCCCTGCTAGAAGACGTCGTCGCGGTTACACCATGACTCAATATCCTCACACTAGGGAGGATATCACCCTGAGGATCCAGGCCCATGCTCCCCAAGTTCCAGCCCCTCGGACCGCTCGATGAGGGTGGAAAACGTGCAATCAGGGACCATTCATCACCCTTGTCCTTGAGAAGGAGCTCCACTGCCCTGTCACAAAGACATATCACGAGCAAGCACATACACCTGTCTGCTCCTCCCAAGACTTCCATCCCGAAATAGAGGCATCATACGAGTAGGTGAGCATTCCCACTGAGCTTCGTCAATCCTGTCACCCACATAGGACGAAACCTACCCGGAAGGCACTTCTCCCTACCCGGGGTCATGAAGCCCACCAACCCGATGTGGTGGCAACCCAGCGCCTGCAGGACCGGATCCTAGAAGATTATCTTGATGCCTACCATCCTGATATGGTGGAAATCAATAAATCCCTCCATCTAGATGTGGTGAAAATTAATAGGTGGGCATGTCTCTCTACCAACAAAGGCCACCAACTCGATACGGTGGGGAACTGACATATGCATGGCCATCTCCCTATGGATGCAAGTAAATATTGCCACCCCGATACTGTAGAAAATAGAGATGTAAACTGTTATATCATGGCATAGGGGAAAACTCGTTCACCTACCCCGACACAATTTAATTGTCTGTACCCACTGACCACTGGAGGACCAGAGTAAGATATTCCTACTCCGATACTGGAATGGTCCTTCATACCCATTCCATCCAAATATGTATCTCTATATATCCTAGCAATGATGGTGGATCAGGTATCGATCCCACATCATATCTTGCAGACTTTCCAGAATGTAATTGCATCGACGACAACAACAAGGGATCGGGACCGTGATCCCGTATCCCCAATTGAGGTGACTCATCTAAGAGACGAGATAGCCACCTCAGAGCATATTTTCATCCCTGCTTCTTCCCATGAGGTTTTTTGGCCATATCCCGTGATACAAGGGAAACCGAATTGAGTAGCTTCACTCGTTCCAACCGGGGGACACCCGTCCATCACGGTGGATGCTCCAGAGCAGGCATATATCCCTATTAAAACTCAAGATGTTCGTCGGAATATCTCGACAGCATCACAGGACCCAATTAGACAGGGACCCAAAGGTGAAGGCCTTTATCAACAGCAGACGGTCTCCGCTGCCCGTAAGAGAGCACCTCGAACACGTCGAAGGCATCTGAAAAATAAAGAGTGGGTTCATGACTACGCTCTACTGGAAGCTGGGGTTCCTAATTTTGGTAAGCACATGTAGAAGTCTTAGAACCCTTCCCACCCATTACAATGTTATGGGATTGGTAGTAGCAGTTTCAGAGGTCCTCCCCGCAATGTCGCTACCAGCAGCTCTGAAGGTCCTCCCCAGAGCACCCGTGGGGGCCTCCCCCACGGGCATATAATGTTCGATCACGAGAGCTTATATTTTGATGAGATTCATGGAATCCCTCCACGTGACCATAAGATCGAGCAAAAAGAAGTCCCTCCACTTTCTGCGGTCCACCATGAAGGTCCTCCCCAGGGTATACACTGCAAACACTCTTCGTGAAGTGGGACCATAGATTATGATAATATCCCTCGCTATCATAGTCGAAACTATGGAGGCCCTCCCCATAGTGACGTCTCATCACAACAAGAAGGCCCTCCCATTGTCATGGCCTACCTTGAAGGTCCTCCCCAGGGGTTATGTTGCAATGACACTCCGCGTGGCTAGGAATAAGATCACGGTGGTAGTCCTCGCCACTCTGATATCAGAGGTCCTCCCCGTAGAGATGTCAAGCAATGAGAAGGCCATCCCCTCGTTGCAGTACATTTTGAAGGCCCTCCCCAGGGTGTACCCCACATATATTCTCCATGCGGCAGCTGTGATGGTAGTCCTCACCACCAAGGCCTCAATTACGAAGGTCCTCCTCGCAATGGCCCTCGACAACAAGAAGGTCCTCCCATTATCGTAGTGTGTCTTGAAGGTCCTCCCCAGGATACACATCGAAAGTCAAACCATGATGGTCATCCTCATCATGATGACAGTTGTTGCGAAGGTCCTCCCTATAACAGCATGGCACATCCATAAGGTCCTCCCCTTGCTGCGATACGCCTTGGAGGTCCTCCCGAAGGTATGCACTGTAAAAGTCCTTTATGCAGTGGGGCATCCAACTGTAATGGTAGCCCTCACCATTACGACACAGATAGAGGAGGTCCTCCCTGTAGTGACATATCATATTGACAGGAATTTCCTCCCCCTGATGAATCAATCACAAACATACCTCCTATTCCAAGGCACTCAGAAGGATTAGATCCAACATGTCAGATTCCCAACCAGTCACCAGCGACATCCCTCTTCAATCAGGGGGAGGTCCGGGACCACGATCATCTTCTGAGCCACCCCGGAATCGCCCATATGATAGTTTGTTACCTACCAGCCCCACTACCTCTGACCACACTACCAGTGAGCCTCTCAGTTAGGCTGGTCAGGTAGATAAATCACTGGCATAGGAGCATGTAGACATGTTGCACCTGAGGAAACGACTGGCCAGGGATGATGTACCAGATATGTTTTGTCCCACAACCACCTCTCAATTTGACATACCCAGAAAGTTGTTAAAAGAATGTGTGCATGACATCCGCTTCAATATATGGGAAACCCTATGCTGATTAAAATCAATTTTTCTACCTTATGATTGGTATGTAGACCATGTCAACATGATAAGAGACCTCCTGCGTCACATCGACCTAGAAGCTCTTCCTTCGGCATGAAAACTGTGATCAGAGAGGCGTAAAGGAAACCTTGAGTTAGCTTGATTCTGTACACTCCACTAGATGTGCCACCACATTGGTGACGCCATGAAGGGAGTCCATATTAGAGGATGGGGAGAACATGGAGCTCTATATTTCACTCTGATCCCCGCCCAGCAAAAACCGTTCATCATAATGTCTTGCAACATCATCGCTTCAAGATAGAAATCGAGTGGGGTCCCTATTCAGGAAAGACAACCCGCCCGACAGAGATAGCCCTTGAGTAAGTCTCAGAAACGTCAGGCCCAATGGGAAAAATCCATTCATGAACTTCTAAATCAGGCCACCGAAAGCATACATAAGGCCTCTCGCCTAAGAGAGACCAATCAACAATCATTGCTTGCCTCCCAAGAGGGAATCAATTCCCAGGTGAACTTGGAATCAGATCCAGTTCACCCCCGAATGGGGGCACAAAAAATCAGATAGGCAGCGATAGCAGCATCCACTGCCGCAATCCGGGGCCAACCCCAGCCTATAGGGTTAGGGTAATTTTTAACAACAAATTCCCCCATAAGACCAATAAAAGTGGTAAGAGATGCAATGTCCAAGGAATAGAGCCGACCCCAGCCCCTAGAGATGGGGGAAATTTTATTACCTCAACAACAACCTCCCCCATGAGAATCAGTATTATCTTGTCTAGGGAGGACAGTCAGAAGAGCGGGTTCCTGCCCTATCCCGTTCTTTGAATCTCCATCTCCTCTTAGAGGGAGGCGTACCGTAAGGTCACATCAATGAACTCTCAGCGTCACACTTCATCAAGGAGCCCGAAAGCAATCCCAGGACAGGAAGGGGAAGACCAGTAATAGGTGTAGAAGATCCGCTCCCTATTTGGAAGATGAAATCTCATCCACCACATGGTATGAACCTGTCAACACCATAGAGGTTAACCCCACGGGTGACACCGAAGTTGATGCAAATCCGGATGGACCATGAGATGATGGTTTTATTCAGGCTGTGACCCACAACAAACCATCAGGAGTGCACACTCGGAACCATAGGGTCACCCTAAATATGGATGCCCCTCCAGCAAAACCTCCTCTACTTACCCTGTGAGTCCCCAACAAGGATAAGAACAAAGGCCCGGTTACCCTTAACCCGCCTCCTCTCAGTAAAAATGAGCCACTTATGCTCGAGGAGAGATTTTCTCGACAGGAATAAGAGATGAAAGAACTGTGATGGCTCAACGCTGAGCTAATCCAGAGGAACCGTCTTATAGAAAGTGTTTCCCAAGAACATCCGCACCTTGCACTCCCAAAAAGTGAACCTCAAAGACCAAGGTTTTACTCAGCAAACAAAGAACAGTCAGGGCCCCCACCCAATATGGTGCCCAGAACATCCAACCATCTGAACCTGGATTTGGATGAAAACCAAGACTTAATTCCACTCAGGAAGAAACTGGAGCGAGTACGTCTGAACCCTCTGAAGGTGCCACAAACGACATATTCACCCTTGGTGCTGGCCAGGCCAGATCCTCAAGCAACACCTCAGGCTGTACTCGCCCAGGACCGGGCTCAACAAGATGTAAATCAGGGTCTCGCCAACACTATCGAGGCACTGATAGCTCGAATAGAAGTGATGGAAGGTCGGCATGCTCCGATATAGCCAGAGCAAAATCCCTATACAGATTGGGTGAGCAACAAACCTCTTACACCCAACTTTGGGAGCCCTGTATTCCCTCTATTCAATGGATCAGGTGATCCAGAACAACATTTGATGCACTGCGCATCTTATTAAGACCCCATGATGGGAAATCTGGAACAAAAAGAAATAGTGAAACTCAGATGCTTCATGTGAACCTTGTAAGGATCTTCCTTCATCTAGAATATGAGCCTTCCAGCTAGGTCAATAAAGAGCTGGTAAGACCTTCAGTAACAATTCATATTCCACTTTAGCTCAACGTTGCCTAAAACAATAGTTAGTGACCTCCTGAATTGAAAAAAGAGGGAGAATGAGAGGGTCTCAGACTTCATCGCCAGATGGAAGGGTCTGACCTACTCTCTAAACAGGCCACTGCCCCAGGATGAGATGCTCTCTATTTTCATTGATAACCTCCGAGATGAGCTATGAACACCACTCATACTAGTGGAGTACACTACTGGATTCCACAATCTCTCTTCTATCGCCCAGAGAATTGAAGACTCCCGGCAGTGGACTAATCTGAAGTCCCGAATAGCCTCACATGCTCCTGCAAAGAGAGAATTTAAGGATGAAGCATCCTCTGTCACTTTCAAGCTATCCCCTGCGCCAACTCCACCACCTAGGCCTCCACCGAATCGTCAAGGGTCCCCTGCATATCAGCGACCGTCTCTGCCCTAGAGGGATAATCAGAGAGGACCTAAGAGGAACTAGTTTGAGGAACGAAGTCATAGAGTATACTCATTCCGAGAAGACCAAGTCTGCGGCTACTTCATCGACGCCATGAATTGCAACTTTCTCCACCTCCTAGAGCCAAGGAAACCCAAAGAAGTCAGCTACAACGACAGACCAGATTACTGTCCCTACCATTGAATGTTGGGAGATAATATCCCGGAATGCTTTGTCTTAAAAGACCTCTTGAAAAGGATGGAAGACTCCAGGCATGTCGAGATGGGACCACCCCCAGCTCATGTATCATATGTTTCTACGACCAACCCTGATGAAGGGGAGGGGTGGAAGGAAGTCACAAAAAAAGGGGGTAGAAATTTGATGATTGGATGACTCAGAAGACTATCAACCCAGCTCATGGCATACTCCAAGCTCAGCTATAGCTGCCGATGGTGCCTCTAATAGCCCCTAATGCCGCACAACTGACAATATCGGCTTCAAAATCCTCTGAAAGCTGGTCATCCAGGCATAATATTTGGTTCCATCAATGTCATCCATATAATGGAACCATTACCTGATGAAGGGTATAGTTACCAACCCGAATTCCTAACACAAGGGAACAGAAGGAGGAATCACAGAAGTATGGGATACCAGGGGAGGCGTAGTCACGGCTGAAACCAACCCTATGATTTTACCTCAACCAAACCGTTAATGTCATGGAAACCCATGGTAGATCCCTTCAACAGACTCAACAGGAGAAAGAATATCCCTCCACCTCTACAAACCACTACTCTAGCCCCATCATTCTATAGTACCCATCATAGGAGGAACAATTGTTTAGCTGCCTAGTGTGCACAGACAGATTGACCATGACAAGTCCCTAGAAAGCGGGAACACCGTTGACATCTGACTCCGCGGCTGGTCCCTCCTTGTCGCATACTCTAGTTCCCAAAGTGACTGTTAAAACTCTCCCCCCAATGGAGAAGCGTCGGTCGCTGGAGTAGAAATACGACATCCTCAAGCAGCTGGCATTAGTGCCAGCCAAGATTTCAATCCTGGATGCCCTGAGTTTGTCAGCGGACCTCAGGGAGGCACTTATAGAAGCCTTGATCAGCCCCTAGGAGTTTCAAGCCGAAGTAGCTGCCACCGAGATTTAGCTGATAGAGACTAGCCCAGATGAATGCAATGCAGTGATTTCCTTCACCGATCAAGATGAAGATACCATCATGAAAGGACACATCAAGCCACTATATGTGTCTGTCACACTAATTGATGTTGAGATCTGAAAATTATTTATTGACAATGGCTTTGGAGTTAACCTCCTTCCCCTATGGATGCTCAGTAAACTAGGCTATAGTGTGGATGATTTAATAACCTCAGCTAGAACCTTGTTGGGTTACGACAAGATTGAACAGAAGATGATGGGACAAATCAAGATCAAAACCCATTTTGGCAACCTTGTGGACTACCCATAATTCTTGGTGGTTCGGTAGAACACAGTATTCAATGCTCTATTGGGAAGGCTGTGGCTCCATAAGCACATGGCCATTCTTTCATCCTACCACCAGTGTATCAAGTATTGCGTCAATGGACAAGGTGGGAAATTGCACGCTAATAAGGCCCCTTTCGATCTCTCCGAGTCACACTACATAGACGCTGGGTTTTATGATCAAAAGAAAAAGAAACCTTCGATCGATGGTATCAACTGGGTCCCCGCTCCAAATGGTCTGGAAATGGTTCCCGATGACCCCCTCAAGCAGCTCGGTGAAGACTACGTACTTCCCATCAACCATGTTGAGATCAAGGGTTCAAGTTCGGACATGTACTCAGCTGTCCTCATGACTTTGGATGTGATGCCTGAGTATAGATGTGTAGAAATGACTGATAACCCTCAATTTGAAGGTGAACACTTGAGCAAGGACACCCATAATGCCTCGCCTCCAGACTCTAGAGAGCCCGTGTCAAGAGATCTCCCCCCTTCGGATCAAGAAGATGAGGATATGGGAGAAGAAGAGGAGGAATATCTGAGGGATACACCTCCCATATTCAAGGAAGGCATCTCCACCACTGTGGATGATCTCAGGGAAATAAACCTGGGTATTGAGGAAGACCCAAGGCCCACTCTCATTAGTGAAGCCATGTATTCCAAAGAGCATGAGGTATACACCTCCTTCTTAAAGAAACACCAAGATTTTCTTTCCTGGAATTACACAGAAATGCCGGGACTTGATCCTGAAGTGGCGACACACCACTTAGGTCTGCCAGAAGACCACTGGGGCCATAAACAAGCCGCTAGAAGGACGCACCCACACATGCTGCTAGAGTAGAGGCTGAAGTCGATAATATTATCAAACCAGGCTTCATCCAGGAGGTCCAATACCCTATTTGGATGGCCAACAATGTCCCCATCAAGAAAAAGAACGGACAAATCCACATCTTCATCGATTTCAAGGATCTCAATCGGCATTTCCTGAAAGATGATTTCCCAGTTCCGATCACCAAGTTATTAATCGACGCAACGACTGGATATGAGGCTCTCTCCTTCATGGATGGTTATTCTGGGTATAATCAAATCAAGATGGCCCGAGAGGATGAAGAATCCACTGCCTTCAGGGCCCCCAAGGAATATTCTGCTACAGGGTCATGCCCTTTGGTCTCAAGAACGCTGGCACCACATATAAACACGCCATTCATCGTATCTTTAAACCATTACTGGGGAGATTCATCGAATGTTACGTAGATGACTTGGTGGTCAAGTCAAGAAAATGCTCAAGTCACCTGTCAGACCTTGAAACCGTCTTGAGAAAAATTCGACAACATAGCCTGAAGATGAACCCCTTGAAGTGCGCCTTCAGGGTTACCTCAGGGAAATTCCTTGGCTTCGTCGTGCACCATTGTGGCATCGAAGTCGAACCTGAAAAGACTAAATACATCCTTGGTTTACCACCTCCCCATAATCTTACTGAGTTGAGAGGACTCTAAGGACACCTGGCCTACATTAGGCATTTCATAGCCAACCTGGCGGGTAAATGTTTGCCTTTCACCAGGTTAATAAAAAATGTGGTTACGTACCAATGGATAGACTATTTCCAAGAGGAATTTGAAAGCCTGAAGAAGTACCTCTTAAGACCACCAGTACTCATGCCACCAGTTGAAGGAATACCTCTTATCCTATACGTGATGGCCCTAGAGTGATCACTGGGAGCCTTCCTCACACAGAAAAATGACGCTGGACGTAAAAAAAACCTCTATTACCTTAGCCGAATCATTATTGACGCTGAGAATCGATACTAAAATATCGATAAGAGTTGTTTGGCATTGGTATTCGTAGTTCAGAAATTGAGACATTATCTGTAGCATCTGGAAGTCCATTTGGTCTCGTGTAGTAACCCACTCAAATACATCCTCAGTCGTCTGATACTGACTGGGCGCCTATCCTTATGGGTAGTCATCCTAAAACGGTTTGACATCCGGTTTGTGCCTTAGAAATCCATCAAAGGCCAGGAATTAGCATATTTTTTGGAAGAACATCCCTCGAAAGGGACCACCACACTGGACATTGAGATACCCGATGAAGACATCTTCTCAATTAAAGAGGATCCCTTAACATGGGAAAGGTACTTCGATGGTGCATCCTGAATCCCGATAGGGAAGAGGATGGAGGATCCCAAATTTAACAAAGTGGGGTTGGGGATCATACTCATGTCCCTAGAAAAGTCAGTTTTTCCATATTCCTTCCTCTTGTTAGAAGGATGTACGAACAATGAGGCAAAATATCAAGCCCTCACTACAGGCCTGGAGCTTTCACTCTAGTCGCAGGTGAATCACCTTGAGGTTAAAGGTGACTCAGAACTGGTCATCAAGAAAGTCAATGGTGACTATGCTATCAAAAAGGAGGAACTGATCCCCCTATTTGACCATGTCCGAGAGTTAATGAAGGAATTCTCCATAGAACCAACATTGACCTATATTCCCTGATCTCAGAATGCCCAGGACGATGCATTATCCAATGTGGCCACAACCCTAGCGGACCCAGATCAGGATGAAACAATTATCAGTATTTCTCATCATCAGATGGTCTTACCGTTTGTTCAGACTAAGATGGAAAGAAATTAATGAAGTCAGTCCTGTCCCTGATCCATATGCTTCTGCTACTGGCTGGATGACCCCCATTTCCAACTACCTTGAAAAGGGAAAAATTCCATCAAATAGGGCCAAAGGGTAATCAAAATTTTTCTATACGGCAGCACGGGTCAGCAAGAGGTCCTCTACAAGAGAGGAATCAACGAAGTTCTCCTCAGATGAATTGATGGAGAAGAAACTGCTGTTGTCATGAACGAAGTAAATGCTGGAGTATGTGGAGCACATCAGTCAGGGTCTAAGCTTTCCCATTATATTCGAAGTCTTGGATACTATTGGCCCACCACGGCATGTGATTGTATGCAATTTACCGCCAAATTCCACTCCTTCTAAACTCACTCCAACTTTATTCATCATCCCCCAAAGTTACTTCATTAAGCCAAGTACTCCTAGCCATTTTCCGTTTGGGGAATGTATGTCTTGGGACCATATCCTCCCTCCACGGCCAAACAACTGAAGTATATCTTCATAGAAACAGACTTCTTTTCCAAATGGGAAGAAGATATACCCCTCAAGGAATTCTGGTCAAGAAACATTGTCAGCATTGTGAAAGCTAATATCATCACCAGATTTGGAATCCCTCATACCATACTGACGGATAATGGCACCAAATTCTGCTCTGCTGAATTGGAGAAGTTGTACCAAGAATATGGTATCAAAACTAACCACTCATCCCGCTACTATGAAATAGCCAACATAAAGATAGAGGCTTTCAACAATACCCTCTCCAATATACTATAGAAAATGGTGGACAAAGACAAGAAGTCATGGCCAAAAAACTCCTATATGCATTGTGGTCTTATCGAACCACAATCTGCACCACTACCCAGGATACTTCGTACTCATTAGTATATGAAACAGAAGCGATCCTACCCATTGAGATCCAATTGCCTTAACACCATATTTCCATTTGTGATTAGTTATCCAATGATGAGAAATCATAAAAATAGATAAGTGAATTGGAACAGCTAGATGAAAAGAGATTGCATACTTTGCACCATCTGGAAGCATATCAGAATCAGATTACATGAGCCTTCAATAAAAAGGTTCATCATTGGTCTTTCTTGGAAGGAGAATTGGTGTTTTTCCTCTGAACCCCAATGATACCTGGAAAGAAGACTCTAAAGCTATAACCCAAGTGGGAGGGACCATATGTTATACACAAGGTCTACTCCAACAGATTTTATTCCCTTATATATATGGATGAGAAATTCACTACCGCTCCTACAAACACGAGATTTCTGAAGAAATATTTCACATAGCCAAGCCTCGTTTGTCCGAGCTGCAAGATGTTAAACTACCAAGCCCTGGTCCAAACTATATGACCTTAAACTAAGAATATTTCATCCTTACCGAATGAAATTAAATTGCATGGATTCCAGAGAACTATGTACGGCTTTATTGCTGCCTATGTAGGATACGTAGTGAAGCCAGGGTTCCACATCCTGGCCCAGCCACCCCCAAATGAAATTAAAAATGCCATTTTCCCCCGTGTAAGGAAAAACCCTGCATGGGGCATATCCCTTTCAAATAATTACGTATGGCTTAATTCCTATTCTAACAGGATACGTAGTGACACCCGAACCCCATGATCGGGTCCAGTCGCCACCTTAATCACCGCCCTCTCAGCATGCCTATTCTCACGTCACGCAACCAGGACCTCCACCATTCCTTGTTTCTCACAACGAGTATTAATCACATGGGATTAGGAATTATGGCTAGGTTCCTTCGCATGAAAACATTCCAAACAGAATATAAAGAACTACGTACGGCTTGATTCCTACCCTCGCAGGATATATAGCGACACCAGGGTTCCACATCCTGGCCTAGCCACCCCCAAATGAAGTTAAAAATGCCCTTTTCCCCCATGTGTGAACCAACCCTGCACGGGGCATATCCATTTCAAATAATTATGTGTGGCTTGATTATTTCCCTTACAAGATATGTAGCAATGCCATAATCCCATATCTTGGCCCAGCCACTGATTTTCATTTTAAGTTTTTCTGAACAATAAGTTGAACCCATAAGAAGGTAGGATGTTAGAAAAAGGATACTCCCATTGCGACTCAGAAAGCAAGTTTTCAAGGGGTCAGTACAATAGAGAGATGTGGACTCTATCCTAGACATAACCAGCCACATCCTTTAGGCATTGATCACCAATTTGAAGAGGCTCGGTGGCATGCCTAGGTACAGGTCGAGGAGGAAACATATTTTCTCCCTGCATTATGAAAACCAGAAAAATGGTTAGTCCAAAATAATAAAATCTGGACAAAATACCAAGTATTTGGAAAAGGACTCCATCAAAGATCCTTCATAATGAGATTCACAGGCCGGCCTCAAAATTAGTTCGCAATGGCTATGTCCCGCGAACTAGCCCTATGCGAAAGAAGTTTGTGGCACTCTGGACCACGGAGCGTTGGTCAGAAGGCTGCGAACCAGGATGCTCTGTAGAATCTCAATTCCGGATTTAAATGTTTAATTTCAGAAAACATAAAATGTTTTCAATGTTTGGAGGATTTCGAGTTCGCGGCTGGGGAGGTTGGTCCACGGGTGACGGCAAGTGCGAATGAGGAGTGGTTCGCAGAATCAAAAGCTGGCTTGTGGATGAGGCTTTTTGTGAAGAAGGAAGTCATGCGAAGATAGAAAGTGGAGGAGATTTTTTTTCTTCACGAGGAATATGGTAAATAAAAAAGGCATGAACCCTTTTTATAAGGCATGGTCCCCTACCGGGTCCACCCCTCTACCGCAAACTACCCATGTTTCAGGACCGCTCTACATGAGAATAGCCTCCTCTTCGTTCTGATCGGACCCCATTCCAATGGGGGGCATTTGTAGGGTCTTGAAAAATATGCAAAAGGGAATGAGAATCCACCTTAATTTGAGAAAGGATTATACCCAATTTCCCTTATAATATTGAAAAAAACGAAGAATATTAAAAATTGACAAAGGACTGACCGGTCTGCATACCTGTTCAACATTAGTGGCATGAAACTGGTTCAGAGAGCCCCCCCCCGTGGACTAGCATCATTCGCGAAATGGAGGCCGGAGCCCCTAAACATGCACAGACTAGGATGAACACCAGGCCGGTCCATCTCCTAGAACTGCCCCAGCCATGAACCATGCTAGAACCGCCCATGCCGAGCATGCTGTCGTTCAAGGAATAGAGTCGAAGCCCTGCGCGGCCACGAAGAACCCCTCAAATTGACTTGGTTCATGGGTGAGGTGCATTCAATGAACCCCCGCGAACCTCGGATTGACCAAGTCACCCGTAGGCCGGGTTTTTGGTCACATGCCTTTAAAAAAGGTGCTGCTTGACTACAATCCAACCCTTTCCCCCCTCTATAAAGGGACGTCGAGGGGGAGAAGAAGGGGAGAGGTGGATTCAGTGGCTTGGATATTTGGAGGTTGGAGGAGATTTAAGGAGCGGCTTTTCAAAGGATGGAGCCTAGGATTTCACGAACCACGCAGTTCCAATTCGCGAACCAGTACAGGTATAGAACTGGAAATGAATTGATAAATAATAGAAAAATTCATAACAAATTGGAGAACCATGAAATAAAATTAAAATCTGTGAGCCATATCCCCTCCACGGATGTACTCCCCACAGACCAGGGAGTTTATGCCCCTTTTTCGATCCAACGCACCACACTACACCCTCCTACGTGGACGCGACCCTAACTAGTGATGCCCATGGCTGCTGCTGCTCGCGCGAACTCCAGCGCCGTGTACCAACTTGGTATGCGGGCCAAACCCAATGCCGCGTACCACCCTGGTACACAAAAAGCCCATCAGTCTGCGTACCACCCTGGTACGCGGATGACCTCTCCAACTGCGTAGCACTCCCCTACGTGAAGGGCACCACTCCTCATACACCCATGTGGCCCATCAACTCCTTTAATGTTTTCATTCCCCAAGCTGAATACAACCCTTCCAATCCAGACCAATCCCCCGCAATCCCTTCATTGGCCTATTCACCGGCCCTGAGCCAAGGCCTCTACCGAAGCCACCAGACCCATATGATGAAACCTTCAGGCGCATTAGAGTGCCACCTTGAGTTCACATACCCATGGTAGGAGAGGAAAAAGAGGTTTCCCCAACCCTTGAGAGGATTCCCGAAGCATTCCTGGATTCACATTCCAACGGTAGTGCACGGTCCGAGCCCAGGAGTCCCCTTTGTGCCTCTCCACTAGCCAGGATTGAGGGATCCCGCTAGCCTTTACTTTTGACGAGGATCAGTGGTGAGTAATTATCCCCTCTCCTGGGAGTGGATAGCCATCCCTTCTAGAGTAATCCCCACACCATCCTCACCAGAAGTCAATAGTGTTACCCTCCCTTCTGGAGTAAGACCATTCGCCATGACTTCTAGAACTAATATTGATGTCCATTCAGGCATCTTATCCATGGAATTTGGTGACCAACTGGTCATGTTCAAAAATTTATATGCCATGCGATACCCATATGAGGATCACTCTATATTCTCAATCCATGCTTCTGAGGATACTTCTAAGAGTAAATTAAACCCCATTCCATCATGTTCATCATGTTCTAATGAGATAGGATCTTTTGAAATCTAAACCATGATTAACCTAGTTATAAATGGTGAAGTTGATGCTGACCTCTCATTCATAGACTCTATAAATATAGAAAAACTTGAAAACTCTCTTGAATACCACATCAACTCTGATCTCTACTGCTCCACCTTGGGTAATATTAAGGAAAATTAATCTAAAGTAACTGAAGTCCCTTATGCCATTCGTGAGTTGTCTAACCCACAAATGAAAGATGATACTGATCTAAAACCTCTTCCTACACACTTGAAATATGCATTTCTTTTCCATGATCACTCTTATCCTATCACTATCTCTGCTTCACTTACCGAAAATGAGGATTCCAAACTTTTTCAAGTGTTAGAGGAAAACAAAAAAGCCTTATGTTGGACCATAGATTACATACCAGGAATCAACCCTTCCCTTTTCATGAATCACATAAATCTTGAGGAATCATCCAAACTAATTAGACAACCACAAAGAAGACTCAATCCAATCATACTTGAGGTATTTAGGGAAGAGATCTCCAATATTCTTCAAGCTGGTATTATCTACCCAATTTCTGATAGTGAATGGGTTAGTCCAATTCAAGTTTTACCTAAAAAGGGTGGGATAACTATTGTCACAAATGAACATGGAGAGGTAGTCACAACTCGAGTGAAGAACAAATGGAATGTGTGCATTGATTACCAAAAATTGAATGTTGAAACACGAAAAGATCACTATCCTCTTTCATTCCTTGATCAAATGCTGGAAATATTAGCAAAAAAGTCACACTATTGCTTTCTTAATGGATACATCGGCTTCTTCCAAATCCCAATCTCACCTCATGACCAAGAAAAGATTACTTTCACTTGACCCTTTAGAACATATGCTTATAGAAGAATGAATTTTGGCCTTTTAAATGCTCATGAAACATTTCATAGGTGTATGATGAGTATCTTTTCTGAATTCATTGAACATTTTCTGGAAGTCTTCATGGATGAATTTACCATTTATGGTGAGTCATTTGAATCGTGCTTGCATTTTCTCTATCTAGTCCTTCAAAAGTGTGTCAAGTGTAAAATTGTGTTAAATTTTGAAAAATGTCACTTCATGGTTACAAATGGGATTGTTCTAGGGCAAATAGTTTCAAAATATGGCATTGAAGTCGATCCTGCAAAAATTGAAGTGATCCAATCACTTCCAGAACCCAAATTTTTTGAGACATCTATTCCTTCATTAGTCATGCCTGTTTCTATCAGTGATTCATCCATAAAATCAGTAGGATTTCCCTCCCACTCACTAGGTTTCTCTAAAATGATTTCACCTTCCATTTTGATGAGGTTTTAAAGAGAGCCTTCATTGAACTCAAAATTTCTCTTACATCTTCCACGATAATCCAACCCCCATATTGGTCCTTACCCTTTGAATTGATGTGTGATGCTTTTGATAGAGCCGTTGGGGATGTTCTTATTCCAAGAAGAGAAATAATTCCTCATGTCATCTATTATGACTCAAAAACATTGGATGAAACTCAGTATCACTACACTGTGACTGAAAAGGTACTTTTAGCAGTGGGTTTCTCCGTAGATAAATTCTGGCCCTATCTCTTAGGTGCTAAAATCATCATCTTCATAGACCATTCTACTATAAAGTTTTTACTTAAGAAAAGTGATTCCAAACCAAGTCTAATAAGATGGATCCTAATGCTCCAAGAGTTTGACCTTGAAATAAAAGATAGACCAGGAAAAGAAAACCCTATGGGTGATCACTTGAGTAGAATTTGTAATTCTTCTCATTTTGAAATAATTGATCCTGAATTACCAACTTAGCACCTTTCACCTCTCACTAAAAAATACCATGGTATGAACTAATTGTAAATTACTTGGTTTCTGGTGTTTTTCCTAATTTTTTTTCAAAAGAACAAAAAATGAAGTTGAAAAGTGATTCAAAATTCTATTTTGGGGAAGATAATAAACATTGGAAAACTGGGGAAGACATGGTAATTAGGAGATGTGTTGATGATAATGAACATTCTTCCATCTTATAATTCTGTCACTCAATGCCTGGTGGGGGCCACTTTGGACCCCAAAGGAACTCCTGAAAGGTAGTAGACTCTGGATTCTTCTAGAAATCACTCTTTAAGGACTCACATGAGTTCTATCAATCATGTCCCACTTGCCAAAGGTTTGGAACAATTTCAAAGAGAGATGAAATGCCATAAAATCCTTTAATTTTTGTGAGATATTCGATGTTTGGGGAATCGATTTCATGGGACCATTCACCCATTATAATGGATTCTCATACATTATTCTTGTGGTTGATTATGTTTCTAGGTGGGTTGAGGCCAAACCCACTAGAAAGGATGATTCACATACTATTAGTGATTTCTTAAAGACACACATCTGCCACCGATTTGGCCCACCACGTTCCTTGATAAGTGACTTAGGAACCCATTTTTTTAATAGAACCATGGAATATGTTTTAAAAAATAAGGGTGTTGTACATAAAACTTCACATATATATCAACCCAAAAAAATGGAATGTATGTACTTCCAAATAGTGAAATGAAAAGAGTGCTTGAGAGAATTGTAAAACTCACCAGAAAAGACTGTCCTGAAAGACTTGGTGAAGCACTATGGGATTATCGAACTGCCTATAAAACACCCATTGTGATGTCTCATTTTATGTTAGTTTTTGGTAAAGCATGTCATTTACCAATTGAAATCCAAGATAATTCTTTTTGGGCTTTGAAAACCTATAATTTTGATTGTGAAAAATCTGGTGAAGAAAGATTGTTGTAATTGGATGAACTGGAGGAGCTTCAACTTGAATCCTATGAGAATAAAAATATATACAAAGGAAAGGATAAGGTACTCCATGACAAACACATCCTGATAAAGGTATTCCATGAAGGTGAAAAGGTATTACTTTTCAACTCTCGATTTCGGCTTCACCCAGGTAAACTTAATTCTCATTGGGAAGGTCCTTTTATTGTTTCTCATGTTTACCCATTTGGTGTAGTGCAAGATTAAGGCCCATATTCTAAAAGGACATTCATAGTTAATGGAAATTGATTAAAGAATCACCATGAGAGGATTCACAATCCTAGAACAACATCGAATTCCACTGGATCCCCAACTTCTATAGTTAACCCACCACTGGATGGAGATGGAAACCCACCAAATCAAAACCAAGGGAAACCTATTTCAATTTAACTACTTCTCCTCATCCTCTATTTATCTCTCTTTATGTCTCTTTCTTCTTCTTCTTTCTCCATAATTCTCATTTCGTTTTTTACCACTTTCCTCATCACATTTTTTTATTTACTCTTTCTCTTTTGTGTGGGTGTGTAATTTAAAAACACTAAAAAAAATAAAAAAATAAAAAAATGTATAAAAAACGAGTCATTCTTACTCACCATCCTATTTTGAAAATTTTTCCTACCATTTTGGGGAGTCAACAGTCATAGTTTCATCTAAAATATCTTTTGTTTTCATCATATATTTGGATAAATAATATTTTGTCAAACCCAAAAAATTTTGAATGCTCAATATTTGATTTGGAAACCAATTTTCCCCACCTGTGAGTAACACCATTTTCTTTCATTCCAAGGCCACCTATGGACTTGTTTTAAAAATGTGTGTTTTCACCCCCATTTGTGAGTCTTGATTTTGTGGACCTTCGAGATGAATTTCCTACTTTAGTGTGCATTAATATGATATAGAAATTTTCTAAACTGCATGATAATCACAATAGACAAATATCCTCCCATTTCTTTTACATTAATCCTCCTTTTGAAAGCCCCTTCGAGCCTATGAAAACCTTTTCTTTGATAGACACATTACAAGACCAATACCTTTTCCCACTCAACATCAACATGAATTTTCATTGTATAATTTTTTGAAATTTAAGTGTGGGGGGGGAATGGATTTCATTTTGGGTACCCTTTGTTGATTTCACCATGTTATCATATACTTGAGGGAAAGCATCCATTTTAGTGTGTGGAAGAGGTTGTCATTCTGTGAGTTTTGGGGAATGTAATGTACTTTCATTTATGTAATTTTTTAAATGTTATTGACAAGTGTTAAAAAAATCAAAAAAAATCAAAAAAAAAATCAAAAAAAAAAGAACAAAAAAATGGGTTGTCTTGGGTAGGTCAAAAATAACTCTTCCTTAACCTTTGATCTTGTTATAACTATTACAATTAGTGTCTTGAGGAGATTAATCATGGGTTGAGAGATGAATGTGAGATCTATTTCAAGTTCAACTTTCAAAAAAATACAAAAAAGAAATAAAAAAAATGAACACTTATGTCATTGGAAAAAATTTTGTGGTTTGTAAATATTTCATCTTCTCATCCAATTCAAATTTCCTTCCTATTTTGCATCTTATTTAACATTTCATTCCCTTGTAAATATGTGTTTCCATTTCCTATCATGCCTCATTTCAAAAAAAATGTGTATTGCATTTTCCATGTTGTTTTTTTACCCCCCCTTTTTTCCTATATTTTGGATATCATCTTCCTATCGTCCCATAGCCACTAAAAACCTCTAAAAAGACCTATTGAATTTTGAGAACTTTAGGATAGGTAGTGGAAGCCGAGGGCTCTTAAAAACTCTATTATTTTCACTTTTGGTTGGTGAATGAATGATGCTCCATAAATTAATTTTATCATCTTGAGAAGAGTATGTTTTGTGTTCCACCATTTTCCATTTCAAAATTTGAGCATGAAAAAACGAATTGATTTGGGAAAATTGATTCTGTAACAAATTTTGGTGGAATTTAATATGGATGAGTGAAATTGTCTAAACCTCCCCTGAGTGGGGAAAAAAATTTAATATTTTTTGGTGAGTGAAAATGATTTTGTAATGTTTTTTATATTTATTGCACATGAGGACATGAACAAGACTAAGTGTGGGGGAGTTGATGTTATTAATATTTTAATAACTTTTTATATACTCCATTTATAGATTTTATATGAAATGTGCATAATTTTTGTGAAATATTAATGTTTAATTATTAATTATAATTTTTAGTACTATTTAAATTCATCTAGATTCAAGTATGTTTAATTTTTTAATAATAAATCTCAAACTAATTATCCAAATTTCATGATTCTTGTTTTATATAGTTTCTTACTCGAATGAAAAAATTTCATTAGAAGGAACCTCTGGCCAAATCTTCAATTTGGAGGGCCATATTGTCCACACAGAAAGGCCCAAATAATCTGTGAAGAAACTAGACAATCTATAAAGATAGAATTTCTTGGATTACTCCAAAAGTCCAAATCTTCTAATTCTCCTCCAAAGGTTGGAGGACAACTCAATTCATCTTGGATAAAATTTTCGAGGCCCAACTCCAAATACAAGGGGCCCAACTGATGCTTTGAAGTCCATCTCACCATTCTCTCTAGAAATTAAAATCCATAAAATATTCATGACATAGCTCATGATGTAATCATAAAATAGAGATGATATTTTTCTGTGTAAAAGAGGCGATATATTTGGCCGACTTTGTGGAAGAAACTATTCATATTTGAAGGCATATTCCTATTGATAAACCCATTCACATTTCAGCCTTCTAAAAAGTATGCATTGAAATGAAAATTTTAACTTTATTTAATAAAACCACCATAACTTTGTCTACATAAGTCTAAATTACAGAAAATGTTTAATGAAGTCGGACAACATAATTATCTACAACTTTGAAGAAGTGGATATCTCGATATTAGGCTTTCTGTATATCCAAATTGGTGATGCAAGTGGAGGTACATATTGATAATTCAAACAATCCACTTCCATGGGCTATAAATACACCCCTCCTCTCCTTCAAAAGAGTTGGAATTTTAGAAGAGAGGAGAATATATTGGCATGACCAAATCCTTTACAAGGGATTGAGATAACCTTCAATACTCAATTTTTCACTTGATACACCCTTCCTCCCCTCTTGGTTTCCTTTTACTTTTGTGTTCTTAATTATTGTAATCTTGTAAGTATTTTTTTGTAACTCTATTTTAATGAAAGTTTATTCTTCAACATATATTATTCTCATCCACCTTCTATAGTTTAATATTGATGTTATTAAAATAGTTTAAATATAGTTGAATCCCATTCCCTTATTTTTCTTTCTCATTCAATCTAAAGTTCTTTTTTAGTTATCATCATCGTCTGTGTGTGTGTTCGACGCACCACTCTTTTATTATCCCTTTATTTTTCTTATATTATTAATTTATCATCATAATCATTATAAATAGATTACTAATAATTTCAATGGATGAGTAGATCTCACATTAGGGTGAGTTATAATTTAGTGATGTTGAGCGATTGCGAGCTTTTGTTCAATGAGTATTCTTTGAATTAACATTGTGTATGTTGGACTTAACATGTCATGGATTAATTAAATATTCTATTTAACGTATGGATTACATGGATTATTGGAACCATAAATACACTACCACAATCAAGTACTGATTGAGATTACAATCCTAGTTAATTTAAGGCTTTGATTAAATCCTTAACACTTAGGAATTCTAATCAACATCAACTTGTGACATGAGTGTTAATTTAATGCAATACAAAGCAAGGCTCAAGGATATCACAATATTAACTACATATTGATAAAATCACCCAGATATTTATCATATTGTTAAATAAATCTTAATCAAACATAATCAATAAATTATTTCATAATCTCAACAAACAAACCCTCCCAAACATAATACAATCAACTAAAAACAATCAACTATTAAAAAGTATCATCACTGAGGATTCGACCCGTGTGATGCTATACACATTAGCAGAGCACCAGAAAATTCAATAGTCGATAGGAGAAAATATTATTTGTTTTCATACATATATATGATAATTAGTCATTTCATAAATAACCCAAGGAGAATAAAAGAAATGGGTTTCATATGAAAATCACAATGTCTTAAAAAGTGCTTATGGACATGATCATTAAGTCATTTATAACCCATGGAAAGGGAATTAGGATTTTATGTATGTAAATTATAGAATAATATATATCATTTTTATTCATTTATTAATAAACTTATAAATTAAATAGTTTTGGGTATTCACATAAAGAAAATAAAAAAATTTATTGGGAGAGATTTTCAGACGAACATTCTGCAGCATAACGGTTATGCAACATGGTTTTAGATAATAGTAAAAAGAGATAGGAAAGGAGTAATAAATTAATAAAATACTCATAATATAGTATATTTATAGAATAAATTAGAAATTAGAACATGTTATGTAAATTTAAAAGATATATCATAGAAAATAGAACTTGAATGGAAAAGAGAAGTTGAGAATTCCCTTACCTGGAAGAGTAACTTCTAAAACTCTAAAATCGGGACCTTGAAGGATTGAGGATTACACGGGAGAACTCCTTTATAGGTATAAATAGAATAAATTATTTGAGGATGAATTTGGATTTAATATAAATTAAGTAATTGATGGGTATTTATTGTAAAATGCAGGGAGTTTTTTATTAATTTCAATAGACACCTCAATAACTATATTTGAAAAACCAAGGGCTTTCCCATGGTATTTTCCCATGGTATTGTTCACTTGAAACACCTCATATCATATTTTATTCCTAAAGAGTCTACCAGAATTATTTCATTATTATTACATCACTAATGATGTCATTAAACATACCGATTAAAATTGTATTTTTACTATTCACTGAAACACAAAGCATTTTATAAAAATCTCATAAATTCACTACAACCTAATATCAATGTTCTAAATTAAAATATAAAATTTATTTTATCTTAATAAATCTCTATATATGTGAAATTTATATTTTTTCTATAAAAATACATTATTATTAAAAATAATAGCAGGCAGAAAATGCATAGTGACACGCATAGTAAAAGGTTCGACACTTAAAAATATAAAAATATTTTATCATTTGTAAATAAAAAGGTGTGTTTTTATAACACTATTTCATTATAATAAACATTATTAATTAATAATTATTTTAATATATTTATAAAAGTTAATTTTTACCCGAAAAATCAATTTATCAAATTCCATCATAATTTTTAAGTAAAACTATTCTTAAAATGAAAATGGTGAAATTACAATTTTATTAAAAAAAATTGGATTAAATTTTAAGTAACTAGGGAATTGAATCATAACCCATTAAAACACCCATGTATGACCTAAGGGTAAGTTTTGTGATCTTGATGGACTCTTGTGTTGGCTTGGATAACATCGCTGGAGTGGTAAACTCCCCTAACTTGAACTTCTCCCGTAGGCGATTATGTTCAAGCTTAACGTGTCGAATATTAGATTGAGATTGGTCTAGAGTAAATACCAGTGATGCTACCTCCTTCCAAAGCTCTAAAAAATTGGATTCATAGGACCCAAGTCTACTGGATGAGTCCATTGACCCATCTTTCTTAATTAATTATCCATTATCATTTCCATTTATAAACAATAATTATAGCATTAAAAATTATTATTATTTCCAACGGTCATATTAACCAACAGTCATATAATGGTCAAACCCTAATGGTCACATTTTCATTTATACTTATATATTTTTATTTATTATGACATAGTAAAACATAAATTTTCAGGAAACAACATATTATTCAAAAGTTTAGGTCTTTATAATAAGATATATTCAAGCAGCCTATCATTGATGTTGGATTTGGTATTCTAGAATGTATCATTGGAGTTTGGGATCAAGCTAAGACTCAAGACCATTTTGGGAGGAGTTCCCATTTTTATCTTTTGGTCTTTCTAGTTTTTAATGTATAGAACTATTGTTGATGTATGACAACCTGACTTGTACTATACAATATTTTTTAATATTTCATGGATTTTGATTTATGTATTGTCACTTTCCTGAATGTATTTTTACTACTTTATTTTTATGTGTATCTAATTTATTTATTATTTCTATTGTGTTTAACTATGATATAAAAGTATATTATCTCTATCATTCCATAATATACCCAAACTGATAGTTTTTAGACTCATAAATATGGGAATGTGTGCCTAGGGTAGAGTGGTGACCCAGTCCGGTTATTATTCAGAGTGGACCATGGTAAAGATGTCCCAAAGTGGTATCATAGATCTTTATTTTGTCTGAATTGGATAAAGTAAATATGATTTAGGTAATTATCATAATATTTTATGGATCTTTTTCCTAGGAATGAACACCCCACATACGAGTAAATTCCATGTTTCCAGGGATGGGATTATCGTTATGGATTTCCAATTTTACTATTAATGATATTTACATAGAGAGAAACACATTATTTTGAAATTTGGGGTTTATGGGATTTTTTCACTTGGTTTTAATGGAATGAGAATGTGTGTACATGTATCATAATAGGAATATAGGATTCACATGCAATTTTTATGATTTATTGTGATTTTTCACATGGGCTATGAAATTAGTTGGTTATTTAAAGTGCCTGCAACCATTTATACAATGTTTTCCTATATAAATGTATGGATTAATATTACTAAAATAATAATATAAATTAATAAAAGATATTTTATATTATTTTTTTTGAATTATTACAATTCATCAGATAAATAAAATTCCAATTAAAACTTATAAAGTATTTTCCTCTTTAACTTCTGATTGGCTTTTCATTAAATCAATCCTCGATTGAAAAGAGTTATAGTTTAAGTTAATGGTTTAAAATAGTTTAATTGGTCACATATATTTATTATTATGTTTATAGAGTTAAAGAAAACTGAAATTATAAATTATAAAGCCTTTTCCTCTAACATGGAATTGAAATTTCATTTAACTAAACGCTATTTCTGAAAATTATAGTAAATGAAAAAAAATTAATTTGTGATTGTGAATCATATATATATGATATGGAATTTATTAGAATATTATGTTAATGATGTGTATAGGTAATTGGGGCTATTGATAGTTCCCAATTTATGTGATTCACGTGATTTGATATGTTGGAAATAGTGGGGCATTGTTCCAATTATCGCTTTACCTAAGAAATGAAATTGAGAATCTTAACAAAAATATAATATGATGTTATATTATTTTTTCATGATCTGATATTGAGAATGGGAAATGGGGTTAGAGAGTGATTCTAGGTCATGGAACCTATATTATGTTTGGTGTATAAGATAACAGGATGTTATGCCTACAGTGACTTCTATTTGTATGGTGACCTTGAGAATTGCGGTATGGAGTGACTATATTTCCCCTTGTGGTTTTATCTCTATAATGATAGTGGGTATGGTATGATAGATTCAATCCAATGTTTTAGAAATTTATGTGGTAGATATTGATCATCTTGGTGAGATGTGTTGTATGCCACTTTTCTCCTTTCATGAGTAGAAAAATGATTTGTGGATAACTCTAGATTTGGTAGTTTTTTAAGTATGGGGTTCATGAAATACATGTGTATTAGAACCCTTTAGTTGTTATATTGGTTTTCAAGTCACCTTAAAACATTGAGATGCGGCTCTGGATATTGGTGAGTTGGGAATTGTGGCCAGAGAAGTTGGAATTTTTTTTACTATTGTGGGAGATGGATGTGACTTATGAGGGAAACCCAGGAGAGTGTTTATCCCAATATTTAGGATTTTTTAGATACGAGAAGCATGGTAAATTATATTTGTTGAGTTTTATACATGGGTAGTGCTAAAATATTCATAGAATAGGCATGTAGCTTCCTTTTGGGTTATGGGTTCACATTCCCAGCCTTGATACAGAAAGTTGTGTCTAGGTTTCAAAGGGAAGGGTCAATTGAAAGGATTACCTTATCTATGAGATTATCATAGATAATTGGATCTAGAATGTGAAGAGAATGAGTAGATGATTCTGGTTTTTTGGAACCACCCATGGTTTTCTGGTGATCACATATTTTTCCTTGGAATGATTGTGGTTTCCTAGGATTGTTTTCAAGAAAGTACTGAGTGAGATGCTTTCAACTAAATGAGTTGACATATAGTGATCATGTTCAATAGGGTTATTGGGAATTTGAATCAAATATCGATGGGTTATAAATTAGGATGGTTGAGTTAGGTAGTGAAATAAGGAAACATTTGGATGAATACTTACTGGGTATCCCTAGTTGGTAGATTAAGATATTGAGAATTATTATAACGTGTTAAATGATACAATATTTTACTATGTACTAAGTGAGTGGATTTTGTTTGAAATGTAAGGTGGGTGGAATAGGTTGAACCTAATATTATTATTAAAAATTTAATCTTGGTGTTTTAGATTATGTAGTTGGTCTTCATGGCATGTAATACATGTTGATGGGTGTTTTTCGAGAAATCTCAGAGGTACAATGTTTGATTTGGGAAAGCTATATGGCCCCTGAGGTGATTTCTTGATAATATATGGAAATGAATGGTGGTTTTATTTAATGATCCTAATGTGTGGATATACAATTTTTGGATTTACAAGTTCATTCCCTATATACCCATGAGGCTAAGACCTTGTGAGGTACCGATATGTTTCGGTAGGGTCTATGCCTCCTTATCATTTTCTGGCCTTATGGAGTGACGACATGGGTTATCGATAGGTTCTATGGATTATATGTTGCAAAATGTTGGTGTAAAGGTATGATACACCTTATTGAGTGATTAAGGGAAGATGATACAGACCGTTAATGTTATGATGTATGTTTTTCAGAGAAATATTTGGTCTGGGCTATGACTAGGTGTAGTTATCTTTGGGAGTGGATGTATTTGGATGTGACCGATACATGAATCATGGTATTTACAAGTGAAAATGAAATTACTTGGAGGTGTTTGGGACTCATTGGTTTTGAGATAGTAAAATAATATGGATTATGAGTTATGACATTTTGTGAAAAGTTGATCTATTATATGATGATCTTTGGATTTTTTAAAACATTGAGTGACTCAGCATTCTGGAAAAATCATAAGAGAATGCCTCACCTATGATTAGTTGGGTACCAATGTTTTTATGAGATTCTAGTAAGTCTTGGTTGGTCTCATAGAGTGATGGAATGTGATACACATGCAACATTATGAAATTTCATGGACCGTAAAGTTAAATCGGTCGGGCTGATATACGTTGATGGTTTCTAGAAAAAGTTGGGAAGACGGTTGGGAGGGGCACCATTGTTTTTCTAATGCCTGGAGTTGGACTTGATATGGATTATTATTCAAGAAACATGAGTGGTACTTAATATTAAAAATGTTTTTAAGATAGTGTATATTGAGATGGATTGTGGTCATAGATAAATAATAAGGAATAATTATGGTGGAAAGTCCATTGTGGAAAGTTTGAGAATATTGAACATGTTTTGAGTAGTTTTAAATAAATTTCTAAAATGGTATGTTGATAAAGCAAACCATTATATGGTTTTTTGTGGCGTCACTTGGGTATTGGTGGTTAACTTACATATTAGAAAGTAGTATTTACCCAAGTACATGTGTTTATTGATGAACTATTTGGTGGGGTAAGTATTATTACAACCATTATATAAGATATAACGATTGAGTTTTTTGGCTAGGTGTGATTATCAAAAAGCAATTCATAAGGGGACTGAGTTTGTGAGACTTCAGTGATCAATTGAAAATTTTCATCATGAATAATGAGGTGAGACCTTGTGTTTTAAATATTCTTGGGAGTGATGTTATGGATTCTAATGAGATGGTCAGGTGATAAATGGACAGGCATAGACCTGTGGCATCAACCTTCAAGGGGTGATAATAGTGTTTTTAGAATTCCTGAATTTTATTGAGTGGGGAACCATTGGGTAGTTAGTTGAAAAAATTATTTTCATGGTTCATGGGTTGGTGAGGTTTTGACCAATGGAGTTAGTTTGGGTGTAGTTTTAGCACAATTATGACCAGAAAAAAGTATGCAATTTTTTTTCATCAAATCCTAGTGGCCCTAATTGTTCTAGAAAGGCGAATGAGGAAACTTTTGGTGAGAGTTAAAAAATATTTAATACACATGTAATTTTGGTAACTATATTTTTATTCAACGATAAATGGATAATTTGAGTGGATGATTCATATTATAGAGGACATTCTTAGAGTATGCATCCTTAGTTTTAATGGTTCTGGGGAGAACCACTTGGATCTAAATACTATTCACCTCTATATTGGTTATAGTTTGATGACTTAGAAATGACTATACCATGTCTCATGAAGGAAAAAATGAGGCATGTTTAGTTGATCTGAAAATGGTTGGTAGTTACCTAATGTAATTTATAATATTATTCATGGGGTTAAACACTGTTTTGTTGTGGGTTCATTCGATGAAGACCAATATGTTTTTTTTCATATTTATAGGATTAAACTTGTGAATACACCTGGTTAAGTTCAATTTTTTGGGAGTTAGTTTTTTATGAAAGAAATTTTGTGTTGTGACTCAGGGGTATGAGTGGGGCCTTTTGTGGTGTCATTAGTAGAATATTAAGATTGGGGGCAATTGATCCTTTAGGGAGTTTACAGTTTGTATAAGTTAATCAAAATGAAGAGGATATCTATTGTGAGACAACTCCTCTAGTGCATGTATAGTGGTATCATGTAAATATTTAAGAGGATACATGGGAGCAAGTGTCAATTATTCAGTCTTAGTGGATTGTGTTGGTTTCCAATGAGAGTTAGTGTTGTTTTAGAGAGTGGATAGAGGATGAACTGCATTATGGTGGGTAGTTTGTAAAATTTAAACACTTTTGTTTTGACAATACATTTTCATTTTATCATAATGCATGAAATTTAACCATTTTTAAATCATTATGGAGACAAGAGTGGGATGAGACCACTTTATGGAATACCAGGAATGGCTATATTTTAAAAAATGCCGGTGGATCCATTCATGATGTGAAAGGTTTCTACATACCATGGATTGAATAGACAGAGGGTAGGAGCACCCTACCCCTAAAATTCCATAATGTGACATGTCAGGTCACATCATTAAGCCCCATATATTATTTTTTTATTAATTTTTTATTTTAAAGAAGTGGGTGTTTTAAAATTTTAAGGGGATCCCCTTCTTGACCAACTATACAAAACAATGTAAAACCCATTTGGACTCCTCATATTCAAATGTAGGATCACACTCTTTTCTATATTATTTTTTCCAACATCAGGAATGTTGTGATTCTTAAGGAAAGGCTAACCTTCTACCATATGCTATTTATGGATTGTTCTACTATCATGTGTTTTCATATTATTTTTATCTATTATTCCTTATTTCTAAAGTATTCTTATAATTCTTAAATTTCTACTAGTTAATATTTTTTAGTTAATATTGAATTAAAGGATTATATAGGATGAGTGGGAATCTGTGAGTATAAGATATGTTCTTTATAATATATACCACATGTTTTCACCATTTATTGATTCATGCATTATGATTTCAATCTATAATTACCACATTTTGTGCCTAAGATCATGAATTAAATGTTGTTAGCCCTAAATTATGAAATGGAACCTCTAAAAAGACCCATAATGTCCTTTTACTAAGTATAATTTGACTTTTATCCACTCATGGGGTGATCCAGAAAAGGAAAGTGAGTTAGGAAAATTAATTAAGTGACCATTGGGGTGCCAAGGACCTCAGATATGACTCTATGTATGTGACCAGGGCCATAAACACCATATTAGATACACTTGTATTGGGAAACTAAATGATTAATTAAAGGGGTGACCCTAGAGGATACAAGACTTAATAAATTGGTTATTTAAATGGTTGGGTATTCCTAAGACATACTATAGGACCTGAGGTACATTCTCATTATGAGAAACATATTGTAAATGAAATAATTTATCATTAATTAGGTCTATTATGTACTTTTTCATGATGTAACATGGTTTGAGATATTGTGGGTTAACATACTATTGGTTTGTATGGAGAAACATGGGTTGGGAATCTATAAGAAAATCCCCCATGAGTTCGTATGATGAAACTTGGGTTTTGAAATCGTTGGGAAATCCCCCAAGGATTTGTATGATGGAACAAGATTTTAGATAATATGGTGGATTCCACCATGGTTTATTATGATGGAACATAGTTTGAGACTTTATGGGTAAATCCCCACAGGTTTGTATAATAAAACACTATATGGGAAGTCATGGGGAAATACCCCATGATTTCATATCATGGAACATGGTTTGGTAGGTTGATGGATAGTTCTCCATGTTTTTGGATAATGATTCATGATTTAATGTCTTGTGGTATGACCCCCATTAAACCTTTTATGATTCACAATTTGGAGTTCCTTATGGAAGCCCCACTAGTACTCATTATGACTCATGGTTTGGAGTGTTTTGGGGTGGTCCCCTTTGGAATCATTGTGCCACTATGGGATACTATGGAAGGAGACATCCACCTTAGGTTGAAGTAGGTATGTTCAATATCAGGTGTCACTTTATAACCAAAGGATCGATGATGGTTTATTTGTTATGTTATAATTTTCTTATTATTTTCATCAGAATTAACTTTTTTAAAGAATCGACCAAAATACCCTCTAAAACTAGTACCTGAGGAACTCAGTAGGTTAGGCTAGAAAACTACTCCTACCACAAAAATGAATATTACATAACCAATCCCTGGAATGTGGGCCTAAGGAGCAGAGGAGCACCCCATGAGTGAACCCTCCAAAACAAGTCCCTAGAACAAAAGGCCCAGGGAACTGAGATACTCCCTATGATCTAACCTCCTGGTGGTAGTATGTATTTTTTCCCTAAGCTAAACCTTCCACCTACATACCAAAGGCTTACCATATGCTGCATTTCATAAATCATATCAATGCTTTGAAAATACCCCATTTTCCATTTTCCAAAAAACCCCCACATTTTACCAAAATTTATTTTAAACACACAAAACAACCATGCCAAATTTATTTATAAATTAATTAATAAAAATAGGAGAAATACATTTCATTAACACATTCTTGAAATTGAACAACCTACCTCAAAAAATGGGGTCACACACACCCACAAAGGATCCACAAAGAATTGAATGAAAAAACAACCAAAGTGGAACTATAATCAATATACACATCATATAATTGATCTAATTAGAAAAACGGGTTGGTGGAGAAGATAAAATGAAACATACCTCAAGAAAAAAACACTTCCACACCACAACCAATATAGGAAACGGCCCCTAAAACAAGTTTACACCACAATTCTAGAACAGAAAAAAATCATTATTACGGATAAATGGATCTGATAACACAACACCATAGTGATACAATGATCAAGTATATGAAGAAAAGGAATGGACTAATCTCCTAGAGAGATGATAACCAACTAATATAGTGATCCAACACTGAATGTATCATTACAGATCAAACGTAGCCTCCAAAAACTTCTAGAGAAGGTTTCCAAGTTGAGAGACAAAGGATATATGTGTAAATAAAATAACATTTCAGTTAGAGAGGCACTATAAAAGATGACCTCTATAAAGTTAGAGAACATGAAACTCATTTTCACATCATGTAATCCATGATAATTATGTATGATGAAAAAAATTTCTCCATTTTAATTAAAACTGGTCTTTTAGCATTACACATTGTGTAACCGTTACATGGTGTATAATCATTTCGAATTGTGTGAACTTTTCATAACTTATGTTTGGAGAGTAAGTACACATCATGTAACCCCTTTACACATAATCTAATCTCCCATCGTACATTATGAAACTCCAGGACCAAAATTGGAGTCCTCTGAACTTCAAGAGAACCCCACAATGCTATTACATATTTATACCTAGACTCCTTTAATTCTAAAAAACACCCATTACCGAACTTTAAGTCATTTTCCCCAACAAATGATCTCTATCCTTGGCAGTACTAGTATACACCCAATTAAAGAGGAAAACAATTAATGGGAAGGGAATTAACTGAAATAAGGTAACACGATATTATAAACTCACCACCATAAGACTTTCCTTCCTGTGGAAGTTATGTGGGAAAATGAAGTCTGGTAAAGAGGTATGGCCACTACTCCCTCATCAATGATTCACACTATAAAGTATCATGAGAATATGATTTATCCCTCTATATCACTCTAAAAAATAGAATAAAATCCAACGTAATACTTTTACATGAGAGTTCATAACCTCTACTAATTTCTCTATGATAGAAACATATTGACCTAATTCAATCTCTTCCCAACTCAGAATGTAAGAGGGATCGGGTTGATTTTTCTTGAGTAGCGATATGTGGAAAAAAATATTAATGCTTTTCAATTAAGACATAGATTCCAAGAGATAAGAAACCTTCCCAAGATAATAAATTATTTAAAACAGTTCAACATTTCTCAAAGCCGACTTTCCCTATTTTCCAAGCTTACAATGTCCCAAACAAGGAGAAACTCTCAAGAAAACCTGATCACCTATAGAAAGCTCCAGTGGAAGATTTTTTTGATCCACATAATATTTTTTTCGACTCTATGTTGTTACCATATGTTGACATATATCTTGAATATTTAAAGACATCTCATAAACCAAAATCAATCCCACCAAAGAGGCTTTTCTCACCTCTTCCCAATAAAGAGGTGACCAATGAAAGTGACTATACAAAGCCTCAAAAGGATCCATTCTGATTAATGAATGGTAAATATTGTTATATGAAAACTAATATAGTCCCAAATGGCTATCCCAAGATACACTAAAGTCCAAGGCATAGCCACAAAGCATATCCTTCATAATATGAACAACATGCTCCATCTGACCGTCTATTTGTGGATGATAAGTTATAATCAAAATGACATGATTACCTATCACCTCTTTGAAACTTATCTAGAACCTCAAAGTAAGCCTAGGATCCCTTTATGAAACAACAACTAAAGGAAAACCATATAACCTCATAACTTCTTGTACATATAGTTTACCCATATCTTCAACCTTTGTAGTGTCTTTTATCAAAATAAAATGAGTTAACATTTTCAACCGATCAATCACCACCGAGATAGTGTTCCTCCCTCATAGATTCCTTGGTAACCCAAAACAAGTCCATGGATACCTCATCCTATTTCAAAACAGGAACCAAAATATGCTAGAGAAAAAAAAAGGCTTCAAATACTATACCTTTATCTCATGTAAAGTGTGTTAGTGGGAAACAAAATCAGTAATGTCATGCTTCATACCTGACCAAAAGACTCACTGTCACATTTCACAATACATATTTGTAGTGCTCTGATGAAAATACCATGAAGAAATATGATAATCAGAAAAAACTAATCTCCTTAAAGATGTGGGGACTAAAAAACAATCCCCAAAACTAAGAATACCATCTGAAGAGAGGGACCAACCTGAAATGGTCTCCCCACTATATAGGGTATCTTGAATTCCAATATCCCATTACTGATTCTACTAAATAGATTCAAAGATTGATGATGATAATTGAACACTATTCGTAACCATGCCTGAAACATCATCCTATGTATCTAGATGAAACCGAGTAAAAATACCCATTAGGTTCCTGTAATACCCCGAGATTTTATGAAAAATATTTTTTTAATTTCATTAATGTCTTGTGTTGTACGCTACATGAAAAGGATCTTGCACAACACGCATCCCTAACTTGGCTTGCATTACACGCAATAAAGACCTTCCTCGATAGCGTGTGTAATACGCAATACCGAGTTTCACTAAACGATATATTATTATAATATTATTATGAACTAGCCGTTATAAATAGTAATACCCACTTTTTGAAATTTTATAAATTTTATCTTTCAAAATGGAATTAATTTTTGGATTTGGAATATCGAAATTAGCTTATGGTGAAATTTTGGTACTTTTCGGATAACTTTCATATTCTGATGAATAGTGAAAATTACTATATTTTAATTAAAAAAAACTTTTTTAATTGAAATAATTAATAGTGATAAATTATTAATTTGAGTGTTTTTAAATTATATTTATAATATATTTTTACCATTTAATACAATGTTGGTCATTGGATGTAATTTCACATTTAAACCAGACATAAACAAGTGTCAATCTTTTGATAGTTATTATCTCTTAAAAACACGCTATTTGTTTTGACGACGAGAATTAATTTTTAAATTAATTAATGCAAATAATATGTTTTGAATTTTTTAAAATAGACATAATTTTTGAGTTCATAATATCAAATATATATTAGGCCTATTTTTTGGTATTTTTCTGGAAACATTCATTTTTTGATGAATAGTGAAACCACTAAGTGGCAGTTAAAAAACTGAATTTTTCATAAAACTTAATTTTACCACTTCTGTGAGTGGAATTTCAAAAATACAAGAGACACAGTTAATATCAAGGAATAAAATGTGGTTCAATGAGATGAAAATATTTTTTGGTGAATAATAACTTTTTACTTTTATTACCACGGTTAAAAGTAAATAGGATAATTAAGGGTAAAAATGATATTATTATTACCCTAACACATGTCCTAATTCTATTGGATAAGTTTCATTCGACCAAAAGAAACCTTAGGAATAAAATATGACCATTTAGGCCCATCTGGATTAGATTAGAACATTTAATATTAATTTATTTAAAGAAGGGTTAAAATAGTTAAAATCAAAGTTTAATAAGTAAATAATTTTTAATATAGGGTTATACATAAGATAAATTCGACTATAAATATTCATTAGAAAGATAAAACGATTCCCTACATAATGGAATTTTATTTATAATTTTTAAACATTAAATAATTTAATTTATTTATGACACAAAGATGATGCAGTAATTATCTTATTAATGAAATATTGACATAATTGATGTTATAAATACCCAAATAAATGTAATATGAGACTTTTTATGAATTACACTAATTTCATAGGTTAATATGACATGTAAGTATTTATTTAGTTAACTTTTTTCGAACTAATCATTCTGTTACGATTTTCAAAAAAATCAATTACCAAATAGTGTCAAAATTGACATAAAATAGTTTTTAAAACAAATATTATATTATTAATTGTAGTTTTATTCCTAAAAATATAAGGTTCGTAAAAATGACTTATATAATATTATATATATTAATAATAAACAACTTGGGCTTCTTTTGGCTTGTTATAGTAAGTTTATTAACCTTATAGTGTAAGAAAACAAGAAGACACGGTAAAAGTAAAATTATTTAACTTAAGGTTAAATCTAAATGATAAGGTTAAAATAGAAAACTAAACTTGTATAAATTCTATTGTATGAGAGGATTTTGATGCATACATACCTTATATTCAAAATAACTCAATTTGGAGCTATTAAAAATCGAATATGACTTTATAATAAAATAATATTTTTAGTTTTTCCAAAGGTGCCCCTCTCCTCCCTTATAAAAGGGCACCTCCTCCCTCTCATCCTCACACCACTTTGAGCCTTCAAGCTCGGCCAAACCCTGCCAAATTATATTATAAAATTCCCTAGAAACATCCTAGAGGTCCTGGTCTTCTTAAAATACCAATTTTAGTTCCCTAAGAGGAGGTCTCAAAGAGGCGCTTCAAAGAAGAGGTAATGTCCGTTACCGATTGTTTCATCTTTATTTCTTCTTCCACTTCTTCTTCTTTAGTTGTTTCATTATGAAGTAATAAAATCAGTATCACTCATATAATGATATGTTATTATAAGTATTAAACAACCATATTTCACCATCTATCCATCCTACGGAAAATTAAATCACCGCACATGCGTACGTACGGAATACCGTCTCCACGCCGTGGTGTAATCTATTTTCCACCACCATCTTACTTGGATGGGTATAATGGTGAAAGTAATGAATATATATGATTATTGTAAAGTGATATTTATTCTGTAATATTATACATACACTTTAATATAATTCGACGATCATGAGAATGATATCATCGCTCATGCGTACGTACGGAATACCGTCTCCACGACGCGATGAGATTCACTCTCTATGATAACCATTCAAGAATGATTATAAAGTATATATAATAATTAATCATGAAATATATGACATAATAATGATACTGGATATATATATATATGTCATCTAATTAATTACATTCAATTCAATAAGGAAACAAAAATAGTGTTCCTGCGTACGTACGACCTACCATCTCCATGAACGGTGTATTTATTTCCATTTATCAATCCATTATATATATGTATATTCTTAATATATATTATATATAAATCATGTTTTATATTCTTTATGTAAGTAATAATGATCTAAGTAATCATATGAATAATTACAAGTTAAAACACGAAAGACAAATGAGACGATTTTACCCAAAACGCTACTTTAACATGAATTTACAAAAGAACGGGTAATATAAAGTCATAAGTGAACCATATATGATATAATAACAATGAATATGATTCTGTAATAAGTCCATGACATTATTTAAATCATTATACAAGAGTTTTGGATACGTACGAAGCATATCGGACCTAAGGTAAGGGATAACCTTTCCAATCTCATTCTTATCCGAGATTGTTTATTCGTAAGTATTTATTGGGGATATTGTTATCATCGAAGTCCATGTTTTATAAAAGTGTTTTCATGTATTTTTAAAGTAATTTTTATCCATTTTTGACTTTTACTACATGGTATGTATGGAATCTTTTTTTTACGAGGTACTTTTTGACTTTTCTGGAAAAAGTACGAGAAGAATGTTTTTTTTAACCTATACGGCACGAATGGATTTTTACGGTTTTATAAAGACTTATTTTCATGAATATTCCTTCAAAAGATTTCATGAATATTTTAAACAAAATCCTTTTATTTTAAAATTTCATGACATTTTTTGAAAAGAAAATGATTTTGAAGAATAAAGAATATTTTCCTTAAGAATTCATTTCAAGTGTTTTATCAAAACCATTTTTCATCTAAGATGAAATTATTTCATAGGTATGTTTCAAGTATAATGTCTCTATGATTTAAATGGTTTCACTTCTCTTATTATGAAATGATATCCATTTCTTTTATATGGATTATGTGATTATGGGATGATGTTTATGAAACCCATTTTATTCGTTGGGTTATTATGAATGATGTATGTTTATTTTGTTACACAAGTAAGAATGATTTCATTATGAGATGGGTGGGACCTATATATCCCTCCAATGCGTTGGGTAAAGATTTATATCTCATGAGATAGACATGGCTGGAACGGTAAGTTAACCCGGTCCAGTATTACAGGACTGGAACGAGGAGTGAACTCGATTCAGAAAGGGACTTTGTCCACTAAGATGGTCTTGGAAGCAATGCCTTGGATACTATGGAAATCATTACATGTGCTTAATGGATTCCAGAATTACATGTTTTATTCCCATGATATTTTATCATCATTTATGTTCCATTATGATCTATGCCTTATGTACTTCCATGTTTTATGTCATTGCTCAAGATTTTGATGTTTAAACATTATGTTCATGTTTTTAAGTTCAAATGTATATGGTATGTTTTATTTTATCCATGCTTACCCTTACTGAGCATTTGAGATCACCCTTTTTATGTTTTACCATTATGATCTATGCCTTATGTACTTCCATGTTTTATGTCATTGCTCAAGATTTTGATGTTTAAACATTATGTTCATGTTTTTAAGTTCAAATGTATATGGTATGTTTTATTTTAACCATGTTACCCTTACTGATCATTTGAGCTCACCCTTTTTATGTTTTATTTCCCCCCAGGATTAAAATAAAGGTTTAGGGTAAGGAAAAAAAAGTGGAAGATCTTTATGGGAGATGTTGAAGATCTTTCACCACGATTATAAGATTATGTTCCACGTTTCCAAAGACACTAAACTATTACGGTCCTTGTGTGTCTGTTCTTGTTATGTATTAAGTATTCTGAAAAAGTAATTTAATGTCCTTGTACGTCATGATTTGGGTCTCTAAAGTTGGTATTAGAGGCAAAGGAGGTAGGAATTTATCTGATCCTTGGGAACTCTCACATGTGAGCGTTGGACGAAGCATGGCTCTCCGCCCAAGGGCTTCATGAGGAAATGGATGCCATTGGGAATGGTGGTGTGTCACGCCCAGGGGGTGTAGCCACCCATGGAGTTCCCTGATAGGTATCAATTATAGTACACTGGAAGTAATTCCAGGCCGTTATAGTTGGTATCATAGGAAAGGTTTAGTCAACCTTTGGAAACTAGAATGTGAGAACTTTAGTGAGATCCCTAGAGATATTTCTAAGGTATGTCTAGGGATGTCCCTAAGGTTAAGTATAAGTATAGGTTATAGTCCTAGAATTATGGTAATGATATTAGATTAAACCTAAGGTGTTAGATATTGAAGTTACTCCCCCTTTATTATGATTTTTTCCTCTCACACTATTCTTTTTGGGTTTTAGAAAATGGCTGGAAACAAGATGATTCACGATAATGGAGGATATGATGGACAATGGAATGATATTCTTCATGAGAAACCAAATGAAATGGGATTTGGAAGTCCAAACATCATTATTATGCTGAATTATCAATCTCATAATATGATCAATAAACTCAAATTTGGTAAGTTTCCAGACTCGACTAATAAGAGAAAGATGGAGTTTCATGATGATCATAGAGGAAAGAAAGTTCAATTTCCCCTATGTAAATCATGTGGGAAGAGGCATCAAGGAGAATACTTCAAAGGAACTGGAAGATGCTTTGGGTGTGGAAAAGAAGGACATAAAGCCAGTAAGTGCAAAGGAAAAGGTTCAGTTAACACCATGGATGAGGATAATGGTATTGCTACGACATCAAAAATGGTTAAATGTTTTAAATGTGGAATGTACGGGCATTATGCAAACCAATTCCCTAAGGGAAAGTCTCATGAAGAGAATCAGTATGGTCGTATGGGTAATATTTATGTTGATGATGATGAAGAGACTACAAATGATATGTGAGATGAAAGAATTGTTGAAGCTCAGTCAATGGTTTAAGAAGGTAGTGGAATGATTACATGTTTATCAAGTGTAATGTTGTATAAGTAATCTTATGGTACTATGGAATAAAGAGACATCTAAGGATTGTTACATTGTTTTCTTTCCTTAAGTTTTGAAAGTGTGTGATGAATGGTACCAGTATTTTTGGAAAGTAGATGATATGAAGATAATTAAGGGATAAAGAGAAAATTAAATGTTTGATAGTATTCATGAGCTCATGACTGATATAAGGATAAGGTTATATCATGGTTTGAGTATATAGAATTTTTGAATTTTGGTATGTGGAAAGAGTTAACTTTTGACAACATTCATGTTTTCACTAAGGTTTAATGGGTATTCATTTTTCTAGATAATACATGATTAAGGTATTCACATGATTGGAATGTGACCAACAAGATAATGGGGGATAAATGATGGTTGGTTGATGAGATTTCAAGTAATCATTTTCTTTATACTATGAGCTTGGACCAAAGTATTTTAGATAAAGATTGGAATGGATTATGTTGGACATAAGATAATATTGTTTAAGGATAGAACTTTTTTTGATATTATTAAGGGGATGTTATAGTAATGTAGTTTTAGAAAAAGGACAACCTGCAGGATGGGCGACAACCCATCACTTCGGACAAGGCTATGGGAATCGAACCCACAACCGAAGTGCGACTGGCCTTTATCGCCTACCACTAGCCTATAAGAAGTCCCTGTTTAGTAGAAACTAGTTTTATTATATTAAGAAGTATGATATATTAAGTATAAGTCCATTTTAGGAACCATATATGATTAATCTCACTATAGACCGACTTATGTATATTTAATAACTTTTGCTAACCTTTTGTTTGAGACAGATGGAATGACCCGTCATTCTATCACATGATCTGCTAACACTTCACGAATAACAAATTCAACTTTATTTCTTTAAGAGATGAAGTGGAAATTGTTCAAGGCACTAAAAATAGTGAGATTGTACCAAAATAAAGTGAGTATTTATTCTAATTCAAATTCTTCAACTTTAGGGAAATGATCTTGAAAACCAAAAATGTTGTCCTAGTGCTCTTATATCCGATGAATCATATGGCACCCTAGATCATCAAAAATTTATGGCTTTGTGATGGTTGGATTTTTCATAGCCATGTTCTCTACCACTCTCCATCAGAACTTGATGGTTAGATTTTTCTTCCATATCCATATTTTCACCTATGTTCTCCTACGTGAAAACCCAGTGATGAGTTAATTTGGGTAATAGTTACATTTCATATATTAGTTTTTAAAGCCATGTTTTGGTATTCCTTTTTACAATGTGGTCTTTTACTAAAGAAAATTTCGAGTAGTAAACCATTTATAACCCCGAAGAATTTCGAGGGAGAAATTAATTTTAAGGGGAGTAGAATGTAACACCCCGAGATTTTATGAAAAATATTCTTTTTAATTTCATTAATGTCTTGTGTTGTACACTACACCAAAAGGAGCCTTCATAACACACATCCCTGACTTGGCTTTCATTACACGCAATAAAGACCTTCCTCGATAACATGTGTAATACGCAATACTGAGTTTCACTAAACGAGATATTATTATGAACTAGCCGTTATGAATAGTAATACCCACTTTTTGAAATTTTATAAATTTTAACTTTCAAAATGGACTTCATTTTTGGATTCAGAATATCGAAATTAGCTTAGGGTGAAATTTTGGTACTTTTCGGATAACTTTCATATTCTGATGAATAATGAAAATTACTAAATTTTAATTAAAAACAATTTTTTTAATTGAAATAATTAATAGTGATAAATTATTAATTTGAGTGGTTTTGAAGTATACTTAAAATATATTTTTACCATTTAATACAATGTTGTTCATTGGATGTAATTTCACATTTAAACTAGACATAAACAAGTGTCAATCTTTTGATAGTTATTATCTCTTAAAAACACGCTATTTGTTTTGACGACGAGAATTAATTTTTAAATTAATTAATGAAAATGATATGTTTTTAATTTGGTAAAATAGACATCATTTTTGAATTCATAATATCAAATATATCTTAGTCCTAATTTTTGGTATTTTTCTGGAAACTTTCATTTTTTGATGAATAGTGAAACCACTAAGTGGTAGTTAAAAAACTGAATTTTTCATAAAACTTAATTTTACTGCTTCTATGAGTGGAATTTAGAAAATCTGAGAGACATGGTTAATATCAAGGACCAAAATTTGGTTCAATGAGATGAAAATATTTTTTGGTGAATAGTAACTTTTTCCTTTTATTTACCACGATTAAAAGTAAATAGGATAATTAAGGGTAAAAATGATATTATTATTACCCTAAAACATGTCCTAATTCTAGTGGATAAGTGTAATTCTACCCAAAACAACCTTAGGAATAAAATATGACCATTTAGGCCCACTTGGATTAGATTAGGACATTTAATATTAATTTATTTAAAGAAGGGTTAAAATAGTTAAAATCAAAGTTTAATAAGTAAATAAATTTTAATATAGGGTTATACATAAGATAAATTCAAATATAAATATTCATTAGAAAGATACCACTATTTAATACATAATGGTATTTTATTTATAATTTTTAGACATTAAATAATTTAATTTATTTATGACACAATGATGATGCAGTAATTATCTTATTAATGAAATATTGACATAATTGATGTTATAAATACCCAAATAAATGTAATTTGAGACTTTTTATGAATTCCACTAATTTTATAGGTTAATATTACATGTTAGTAGTGATGTAGTTACTTTTTTCGAACTAATCATTCTATTATTAATTTCACAAAAATCAATTACCAAATAGTGTCAAAATTGACATAAAATAGTTTTTTAAACCAATATTATATTATTAATTGTTATTTTATTCCTAAAAATCTATGGTTCGGGAAAATGACTTAGATAATGTTATATATATTAATAATAAACAACTTGGGGTTCGTGTGGCTTGTTATAGTAAGTTTATTAACCTTATAGTGTAAGAAAACAAGAAGACACGGTAAAAGTAAAATTATTTAACTTAAGGTTAAATCTAAATGATAAGGTTAAAATAGAAACCTAAAACTGTCTAAATTCTATTTGACGAGAGGATTTTTACCCATCCCAACCTTATATTAGAAATAACTCAGTTTTGAGCTATTAAAAACCGAATATGACTTTATAATAAAATAATATTTTTTGTTTTTCCAAAGGTGCCCCTCTCCTCCCTTATAAAAGGGCACCTCCTCCCTCTCTTCCTCACACCACTTTGAGCCTTCAAGCTCAGAAAAACCCTGAAAAATTATCTTATAAACTTTCCTAGAAACATCCTAGAGGTCCTGGTCTTCTTAAAAGACCAATTTTAGTGCCCTAAGAGGAGGTCTCAAAGAGGCGCTTCAAAGAAGAGGTAATGTCTGTTACCGATTCTTTCAACTTTATTTCTTCTTCCACTTCTTCTTCTTTAGTTGTTTCATTATGAAGTAATAAAATCAGTATCACTCATATACTGATATGTTATTATAAGTATTAAACAACCATATTTCACCATCTATCCATCCTATGGAAAATTAAATCACCGCGCATGCGTACGTACAGAATACCGTCTCCACGCCGTGGTGTAATCTATTTTCCACCACCATCTTACTTGGATGGGTATAATGGTGAAAGTAATGAATATATATGGTTATTGTTAAGTGATATTGATTCTGTAATATTATACATACACTTTAATATAATTTGACGACCATGGGAATGATATCATCGCTCGTGCGTACGTACGGAATACCGTCTCCACGACGCGATGAGATTCACTCTCCATGATAACCATTCAAGAATGATTATAAAGTATATATAATAATTAATCATGAAATATATGAAATAATAATTCTACTGGATTTATGTATATATATATTTATGTCATCTACTTAATTCCATTCAATTCAATAAGGAAACGAAAACAATGTTCATGCGTACGTACGACCTACCGTCTCCATGAACAGTGTATTTCTTTCCATTTATCGATCCATTATATATATGTATATTATGAATATATATTATATATAAATCATGTTTTAAATTATTCATGTAAGTAATCATGATCTATGTAATCATATGAATAATTACAAGTTAAAACACGAACGATAAATGAGACGATTTTACCCAAAACGCTACTTTAACATGAATTTACAAAAGAACGGGTAATATAAAGTCATAAGTGAACCATATATGATATAATAACAATGAATATAATTCTTTAATAAGTAAATTACATTATTTAAATCATTATATAGGAGGTTTGGATACGTACGAAGCATATCAGACCTAAGGTAAGGGATAACCTTTCCAATCACGTTCTTATCCGAGATTGTTTATTCGTAAGTATTTACTGGGGCTATTGTTATCATCAAAGTCCATGTTTTATAAAAGTGTTTTCATATATGTTTAAAGTCATTTTTACCCATTTTTGAATTTTACTACATGGTATGTATGGAATCTTTGTTTTACGAGGTACTTTTTGACTTTTTCGGCAAAAGTACGAGGAGAATGTTTTTTAACTTATACGGAACGAACAAATTTTTACAGTTTTATAAAGCCTTATTTTCATGAATCTTCCTTCAAAAGATTTCATGACTATTTTCAACAAAATACCTTTCTTTTAAAATTACATGACATTTTTTGAAAAGAAAATGATTTTGAAGAAGAAAGGATATTTTCTTCAAGAATTCATTTCAAGTGTTTTATCAAAACCATTTTTCATCTAAGATGACATTATTTCATATGTATGTTTCAATTATAATGTCTCTATGATTTAAATGGTTTCAATTTTCTTATTATGAAATTATATCCAATTCTTTTATATGGATTATGTGATGATGGGATGATGTTTATGAAACCCATTTTATTCGTTGGGTTATTATGAATGATGTATGTTTATTCGGTGGCAAAAATAAGAATGATTTCATTATGAGATGGGTGGGACCTATAGTTCCCTCCAATTCATTTTGTAAAGATTTAAATCTCATAAGATAGACATGGCTGGAATGGTAAGTTAAACTGGTTCAGTATTATAGGATTGGAACGAGGAGTGAACTCGATTCAGAAAGGGACTTTGTCCACTAAGTTGGTCTTGGAAGAAATGCCTTGGTTACTATGAAAATATTTACATGTTCTTAATGGATGATACAATTACATGTTTTATTCCCATACTATTTTATCATGATTTATGTTCTATTATGATCTATGCCTTATGTACTTCCATGTTTTATGTCGTTGCTCAAGATTTTGATGTTTAAACATTATGTTCATGTTTTTAAGTTCAAATGTATATGGTATGTTTTATTTTAAACATGCTTACCCTTACTGAGCATTTGATCTCACCCTTTTTATGTTTTATTTTCCCCCAGGATTAAAAGAAAGTTTAAGGGTAAGTAAACAAAAAGGGGAAGATCTTTATGGGAGATGTTTAAGATCTTTCACCACGATTAGAAGATTGCGTTCCAAGTTTCCAAATACACTAAACTATTATGGTCCTTGTGTGTCTGTTTTTGTTATGTATTAAGTATTCCTCAAAAGTAATGTAATGTCAATGTACATCAAGCTTCGTGTCTCTACAGTTCCACTCTTCCTTCGATTCCTAAACAACTGGCGATGAAACTTTCTTACCAAGATATTTTGTAATGAAATTCCCCTCCCCCAATGTTTTGGAGATATTAAAGTAAAATTTCTAAATGTACTCCACCCACCGACTCTGTCTAAGATTAAATTATTTATAAAAAAAGATATAACTTAAGATATTATGTCTAGAAGAGACTGTGAACCTTTTTACAAAAAATATAATGCTTCCAACAATTAATCTCATGCATAATTGTGGAAAGCTCTAAATCAGGTGTGGCTTAATTCTTCTTATGTATTCAAAGATGAAGAGAGACTTAAGCCACCACTTGATTATCCTACATAAGTACACAACCCAAAACAGTGTTATAATCATCATAGAAAATCATATACCCCTTACCAAGTTCAAGTACGATCATAATAGGAGTCAATGTTAGAATTGTTTTTATCTCATCTAATAAAGGCTAAGACATTGGTTCCCATGTGAATTTCATCCCTTTCTTAGTAAGAACTGTTAAAGGTGAAACCAACATAGTGAAATCCTTAACAAACTATCAATAGAATCTAGCAATAACAAGGAATATCCAAATCTTAAAGACATTTCATGGCTCTTTAAATGAAAAAAATCTTTTACCTTCTCATGATCGATTGGTAATCCATTCTCAGAAATCAAGAGCCCACAAAATATCACTTATTAACTCTATAAGTTGAATTTCAAAAGATTTACATATAAACAGTGACTCCTTAGGATTTATAAAACCAAACTCAGATGGTGCTCTTGCTTGTAATAATATCTTGAATAAAACAAAATATTTTCTACTAACACTAACACAAAAGTTTAAGGATACTGATGGAATATCTAATTCAAAAAATCCTTGAAAACTGAAGGAGTGTTAGTCAGAACAAATTAAATCGCATGATATTCATAATGGAAATAACTACTCCTAAAAGTTTTCTTTGATATACCAAACTCCCAAACTCTAAGATGATGATAACCTAAATGAATATCAATATTTGAAAACCAATTTTCCCCTTTTAAATGATCAAAACATTCATCCACATGAGGAAATGAATACTTTTTCTTAAACATTACTCGGTTTAGCTTCCGATAGTCTAAACATAACCAGACTTAACCATATACCTTCTTGGGAAATAATATTAGGGCTACCCAAGAAAAAATACTAGTGTGAACAAAACCCCTTTTCACTAGGTTGTCCAATTGATCCATGAGATATTTTAACTCCAACAGTTCTATACTACAGAAAGGTATCAATATCAGTTGGGTACTAGGAATCAGGTTAATTATAAACTCTACCTCCCTCTCTTGAGGAAGACTAGATAAATTATCTAGTAAAACATTAGTAAATCCATAAAAAATGGTGGGAAGATCATCAATATAAGAAAGGTCATCAGGATCAACTACAAAAACAAACAAAAAACACTTTACATATGAATGGAAATGTCCTACATGGCCATACCTCAGATCCTCATCTCCCTAAAACACTTGTGATCTCCCATATTATCCATGAAATAAGACATGCTGATGATAATAATAAACCTCATCTCAGTGATCAATACTGAAATCTATCTCGATTATGGCATCAAATAGATCCAGACTGAGAAAAAGGAAGTCTTAGAATAGCTCTATATTAGTTATTGATAGTGCACAAGAAGGACACTGAACCCCCTTCACTTTCATTTTCCCAAGAGTTCTCTCTAACTCCATAAAAAAGGACATGAGTTCCTTTTGGAGGTAATAATATCAACAAATGTTCTAGATATGAACAAGTGAGAAGCACCGATATTAATTAAAGTAATTACTAATAAGGATGAAATAAATATGGAACCTCTCCCTATCACTGGACCCGTAGATACCTCCATTGTAAACTAATCTAATAATTGAAGGTGATTCACTCATGAGGAATAAGTATCAATACCTATAGTCTTTGATTCATATGACTTCATTGAAGCATCCTTTGGAGCCGATGATCCCTAACTATATCAAGGTGTAAAAATATCCAGACAAAAATATTGCAGATGATCATAACATCCAAAACATTTTCACATATTTAGAGGTGAATAACAAGAACATCATGTGTGTCTAACGTTTCCATATTTATATCAACTAAGAGACACACCACTAGATGAAATTGGAGGTGCTGAAGAGGCCTATTACCGAGAACCACCTCCACTGCTCCTGCAATAGTCCTACAACTTTCTCTTATTTCTTGGTATGCCACAGAAGCTTACACTAGGTGGAAGAAAAGGGGAATAATATACACAATTTCCTTCTATGTTAATCTATTCCATAATACCCCTTTATACTATCTCTGTATAGGTAAAAACAATGTCATAAATACCTACAATATGATACCAGATAACAAACCCTGCAGGTAATTCTGAGCATTTAGTTGGTCACTCTTCATTAACTTTGGTGAAAAAATGAACCATCTCAAAAATCTGATTGCTGTATGCTGACACCGAATTCTCCCCCTATTGTAAATAGATTAACTTCATAGATTTCCCCATCATCAGTGACTCTGAAAAAAATTTATAGAAGAAGAGATTCTTGAAACCCTTCCAGTCCAAGCCCACAATCTTATCAGCCTGTACCATGGAATCCCACCACCTATTTCTTGGAAGCTAGAGTCTGAATGATAAACACTTTACCTTGAGATTTTCAGTTTTTTCTAGGAAGTCAAAGATCTTATTGATCTTGGAAAGCCAAACCTTCACCTCTTGAGGTTCATTCATACCTTTAAAGGATAGTGGCTTCTCATGAAAGAACTCACATGATAAATCCAAGTCTCCTCTAGTTCTAGATGTACCTCAACAACTATGTTCTGAGCTTGTGACACATCTTGATCGATTGTATAAACAACTGACATGATAGCCTCGATAAAGTTTTGATCCATCAGAGGATTACCTTGAGGAATATCAGCTGCACCCTCTTGATGAACATTGAGAACATATCATAGAGGCATACTTATACACACCAAAACCAAATAAATGAGCATACAACAAAAAATCCCATTTCAAACTAGAAAAACCATTAGAAAAAACTAATATTAACACTAAGAACTCAAAATAAGAGAAAAAATCCCAACATAATAGGGTAACTTGAGTCTCTTCCTGTCAAGATTTGGCAAGGAACTTCCCAAAACATACCTTTCAAGTATAAAAAATCTTATATCTAGTCTACCAGATGTCTGAATACAAGGAATTTTGAGGATAGACCACATATTATACCAAACTGTAACAAACCAACCTAAATAACCTCTTAAGTTGGTACCTAACCTGACCCACCACATACTGACTAAAAGTTATCTTTTCATTAATAAAATCACTTTTTAGGAAAAGTGAGAAAACAATCCCAATAACCAGAAGGGAATTCTTGATCCCCATGGGTTGGAAACTAGAACTCGAGCATGAAACAATAACCAAAGGGGAAAATTTCCCATAACATTAATAAAATAAAAGGCATATATATAAACAAGATAGAGAGAAATAATGAAAAATAAATATATTCCATAATTGTAACAAAACAACTCAAGAGAAGAAACTATATCCATGAACAAGTCAAACCACAAAGGGATAATAAAATTGCTAAAACCAAATACTCTATGTGATAGCTTGGGCAGGCTCCCATGATCTCTCCACTAGCTACCCATCCAACATATATAAAACTTTCCCGCCTCACTTTGGTGACTTTAATTCCCCTACATTAAAAGAAATAAAAAGTTCTACACACCACTGAAGAAGTGTGTAGGGTGTGAGCTAACATGCTCAGTAGGATCCTACCCATGTGTTTCATAACAAGACTTTGTATAATAACCCAAGTATGATCATTTAAAATACAATGTCATGATAAGAAGTAAATAAGTTATATAAAATCATGGTAAATATTTCCCTTTTTTCAAATATTCCAAATCAATGTAAATTATATAAATTTCAAGAATAATTTTCCATTTATTATTAATCAAAATCTAAAGCATGAATATTATATCCAGAATAGTACAAACCCAAATATAGGTAAATCACACTAAGGAACTAAATAGGTTAGGCTAATAGGATACTCATACCAAAAATAATTTCTAGTGCACAACAAGTCCCTAAAACACAAGCCTAATGAGCATAAGAACACCCCATGAGCGATCCCACAAACAATATCCAGAACAAGTACCTATAACAACAGTCATAGGGAGTAAAGAAAATCCCCATGAGCCAACCTTATAATGGTAATATAGATGATGTAACTTAGGTAAACCTTACAATTATGTACTAATGGATTCCCATGTGCCGTATTTAATAAATCATTTTAATGATTTGAAAATACAACCTTTCCTATTTACCAAAAACTAAGGAAACCCCATATTTTATAAAAAATTAATTTACAAATAGAAAATAATAATTATGAATTTATTTAAAAATAAATTCACAAAAATAGGTATAATAAAATTAATCAACAGAAGAATAGAGATGGAACCACCTACCTCAATCTTTGGGGGTGCACATTTCCACAAAGGATCTACCAAGAAGAGGACACAAAAACAACAATAACAACAAAAAAAAACAAAAAAGAACAATAACAGAGGCCATAGAATCAATCTACATATCTTAGAATTGATAAAATTTAACAAAAGGGTTGGTATAGAAGAGAAAATGACACATACCTGAAGAAAAAACACTCACCACACCACAACCAATAAAGGAAATGACCCATAGAACAATATTTCACCATGAATCAAAAAAATAAAAAAGGAATAATAATTACAGATCATTGGATATGATAATGAAATTCCACAACACTACCATGATAAATTAAATGAAGAACCAGAGAGGTCTACTCACTTGGAGAGGTGAGAACCAACTGATACAGTGATCCAATGTCGAATGGATCAATCTGAATTGAATAGATACTTAAAAAATTGATAGGGAAGGGTTCTAGGTTGAGAGAAAAAGGTGTTGTGTGAGAATGAATTACCATTTAATTTGTGAGGCTCCCTAAAAACTGACATCCCAGCAGTTACATGATGTGAAAATCATTTTCACATTATATAATCCACAGTGATTAAGTACGATGGAAAAATCATCTCTTTTTTAATTAAAACCAATATTTTATAATTACACACAGTGTAACCATTACACAACATGTAATCCTTTCATGTTTTGTACAATTTTCACACATTGGGTCTAGTGACCAAGCACACATCATGTAACCCCATTACACATCATTTTATCTTCCAATGTATACCCGAAACCTCTAGAACCACATCACGCATCCACCAAACTCAGGGGGAACCCCAAAAATCTTTTTCACATTTATACCTGGATTGCTTTAATTGCAAAAAACACCCATCCCAAAAATTTAATTCATTTTCCCCAACAAATTATCTCTATACTCAGCAGTCCCGAAACACACCCAATTAAAGAGGCAAACAATTAAATGGAAAGGAATTGCTTGAAATCAGGTAATGTGATGTTAAAACTATAGTTTCTAGACTGTAGTAGCAGTGTACTATAGCAATGGAGGTTATTGTAGCGGTGGCAGGACACTGTAGCAGTGATAGAACACTATAACAGTGGCAGGTACTATGTATTACTGTAGCAGGTGGGTACTGTAGCAGTACTCTTTATAGAATGGGCCTTAGGCCAAAAATTTGGGCCTATAGGCCATGTAATTGTCTATATTCCCACTGGGCCTTTGTGCTATGTAATGGGTCTCCCTCTACCCATTTAAAAGAGGTCTTTTATTTTATTTAATAATAAAATGAGGCTTTGGTCCCAACCTTTAAAAAAATGGACTACTATGTTATACTTACACCATAATTAGGACACTATAGGGTACACTAGTAGACCTTCATGTTGAATGACAAAATAAGGGAAAACACCCAATGATTAATGATGGATTTAGGATAATGGGATAAATTATAGGTGTTTGGGAATGATTTAAGACTTTCTACTTTTTTTGGTGGAGATAATAATATTATTTTCTATTATTTGGGGTTTCTTTCGTTATTTTGAGTTTCTATTATTATTTTGGGTTTCTATTGTATATACAAAATATTATTTGTTTTAGGATGGAGTATAGGGAAAACACCATATATGTATATTTTCTTCTTTACCTGGATGTGTATATGATTTAATTATATTTTCTATGTGATTCACTATGTTATATGGGTATAATCTCCCCATCATACCACCTTATACCCTAACTATTATTTGATAGCCTCTGTTATATATAGAAGAATGCTTGAGGTATAGTAGAAACCTATTTTAGGTTTGTTTAGATTAAAATAGGGTGAGTACATCACATAAGGTGACATGGAGTACCACTTTCTATTGTGTCCAATCATGATCAATGGTCCACATAAAAATTTTGTTGAAGTATTTAATTGAAATTAGATATAAAGTTAAAATTTAGAATAATTTATCATAAAAAAATTAATTATCCCTATGAAATACCCATTAATTCATTGAAATATATGCTATGTCCATTCCATATATATTTTGAAGGGAGTTTGGATAAACATCTTCCTATAGTTGGGTTTTCATATACTAATAGTTTCTAATCAAGCATCCAAATTGCACCATATAAAGCTTTATATGGGAACATCTATTAAAATCCATCATATTGGGATGAAGTTGGAGATATAAATCTATTAGTATAGGATCCTTTTCAATAAATGACATAAAATTTTCAATTTATTTAGAATCACATCAAGTATGAACAATGTCGATGAAAGATGTATAATGATAATAATAAATGAGATATAGGGTTGAAATTTGGTAAAAAAATATTCATTTGAATATCATCTTTTAATAGGATTATGATATTTGGTAAACTGGGAAAATGAATCCCTCAATACATCAATCCATTCAAAATTCATGAACGTATATATATTATAGATCACCACTTAGCACTCTTATCATACCTCTTATATAACATCTTGGGTTTTTCTGAACCAATTTTTTATCAGATAAATTAATTTTATTTGATGTCTTTCATTTAACCGTAAAACCATTTAAAGATTTATTTATAATTCATTCCAAGTTAATATTTCTCTGTGAACATCACTGATTTGTCTTGCGTTATATGCAACACTGAGTTTCTATGAAATAACATTTTATTATTAAAATTATTTAAAAAGGAGGGTTATTAAATAACCGTTAAACATAATGATATGAACAGTGATAAATAATTTTTAAATATTATTTATAATCATTTTATATAAATAAAAAATATTTATAATAAGATATATAATTATTTTAGTAAAGTCTTTATATGTTTGAAAGTACTATTTTCTTAAAAGAAATGATTTGTATGTCCTTCTTTGAACAATAATGAAATTAATATTAGAAAATTTTAGAAATTTAATTTGATAAAATAAATATAATTTTTTAATTCATATTTTCAAAATTATCTTAGGATTAATTTTAGGGTTTTTTTCCTAGAAAACATCATTTTTTGATGAATAGTGAAAAATTCTGAATTTAAATTCAAAAATACCATTTCATATAATTTATTTATATAGTTAAATTACATTTTAATTTGGTTTTAAATTGTAATGATATTAAATTTACATCAATTAATCCAATTTAGGTCAGTGGAACCAATTTTACAATGAAATTGGATACTAAAACATTCCAAACTTTTAAATATTTTTACTTAAAAAACCTATGTCCCGACCCATCCGAGGGACTAAATTTAAAGTAATTTATGCAAATTTTGTTATTATAATTTAGAGAAAAAGATTCCATATTTTTAATAATAAAAATTTTTAATTTCTAAAAATTTTTACTTAGTTTTTTCACCAAAAGGATTAGTGAAGGTTTTTAAAATTAATTACATTGATTAAGAGAAAAATTACCTTAACAAAGGACTAAACATTGAACTTAAGGCCCAAAATGACCTATAAACTAGTAAAAAACAATTATATCTTCATATTTAGTTTCTATCCTCCTTTTTATCAGATTGAGACCATTATTGGATCCACCTAGCATAAGAAACATGTGGGTGGAATTCCCTTTTCAAAAATTTACAAGAATGCCACTCCTCCTCCACTATAAAAAGGAATTCACCCCTCAAACTTATTCAGAACTCTAAGGACCTTTTTATAAAAAAAATGGATAAAACTCTTCAAAAAATCCCTAAAATCATACTATAATCCTATATTTTGGCAACACTACATCCAAGAAATCCCTTTGGTGTAAACTAAATGGAGTTTCCCAAAGAAGAGGTATCATCCTTCCTGAAGATATTTTGTTTTATTTTTATTATCCACCCTAAACTATTATTGTTATATAATTATATAGTAACTTCAATATACTAAATATATTTATGTTTTTATTCTATGTTTTTTACCTACACTTGTGCACACTTCCATCTAATGGGTAGAGAAATTACCATTCTTGTGTACGACTACCGCCTCACAAAACAATGTTGTTAATTTTTCATTTACAACCTATCATGGTTGGTAATTATGATATAAAATCTATTTTTATATGATATATATTATTTTTATGAAGTTTTTATTCTTTTTGGAATTATTATATAACATATACCTTCATGCTTTCCATTTTGTATAAATATGATAATTTCGTTTGGGGAAGTGTGGACTATCACCTCTTCAAAGCGATGTCATTCATTCAAAATTTACATGGAATGTATTAAAAATGGATTTAGAAAATATATGTGATATATATGAAATAATAAATATACTAGAATTTATATATATATATATATATACATATATTTCATATACTTTCTTTCTTTAAATATGACAAGAAAACAGAAACATCGTTCATTCGTACGTATGACCTACCATCTCCATGAATGGTGTGTTCTATTTTTTATTTATACCTTTAATATATTATTATAAATACATATATACTGAATATAAATTATATTTATATCATGTTTTAAATTCTTTAAATCATGATATAAGTATGTGGACTTAGAATATAACAAATTAAGACACATGTGAAAAACAAAGCGAATAATACCCAAAACGTTACCTGAACATGGAAGTGTTAATAAGTAGGTAATATAAATCCATATATGGTATTAGATATAAGAATATGGTTATATAAAAGAATTATAATAAAGTAATATTTATTATACATGAGGTTTTAATGAGTATGAAGAGATTCAGTACATAAGGTAAGTGGATTTCTAGTCTCACTTTTCGTTCTGTGAGATTTATGCCTTATTTAGGACTCATTTCTTTTGTTTGGTGTATAAAATAAACCTGAATAAATTATATGATTATTATAATTAAATTTATTGGTATTTAAATATAAATTTTATGATATCTCTTTTAGTGGGGTTTTTTCAAAAGTAACCAAATTTGTAAAAGTAGTTTTGTCTCAATTTTCCTTCCTTGAGACACATGACATGAATTTTAAAAAACATGTTTTCAGAAATGATTTCAAAAATGTTTTTTAAAGATGATATTTTAAGCTCACTTCCATGTAAAATTATTTTAATTTTTATTTTGGTTTCCAATATTCATTTATATGTTTTCAAATATATTTTCAAAGAAAAAGGTTTTCAAAAATATTTTATGTTTTAAAAATTATTTTTCAAATCAGAATTTATATTTTCCTCAAGAGATGTTTTTAAAAGATATTAAAAAATTATTTTACATATAAGATAAAATACATTGGTTTTAATCTTTCTTTTATGTAGAAATTATCCAAATTTTCAATTCATTTTATTTCCCTGAATGGTTTATGCTTTGATGTCATGATTTTTATGAATATTGTTTCTCTTTCACGAGTTTTATACTTATAAAACCCTCTTATTTTCATAGGTTTATCTTTAATTAAATTATTATGAAACCTTTATTTTTCCAAAGTTTAATATGTGATTAAATTTTTTTGACACCAATTTAATTTATTAGTTATGATATGATTGTTTATTATTTTTGGAACATGTATATATGATTTCATTATGAGATAGGTGGGACTTATATCTGCTTACAATGTATTAGGTAATGATTTATATCTCATGAGGTAATGATGGGGTGAAATTTTAAGGGATTGATCCACTATAGAATACGGGGAAAACCTATACACTATAGGAATATGGGGAAGCCTGATACACTATGGGAAAATGGGGAAACCTAATCCCTTACATTGAAAGAATAGTGATAGTGGATGGTGGTGTGTCCCACCTAGTAGTTATAGTCCCCATGAAGTACCTTGTTAAGTTTTTTCAATTCACCTTGACTTATAGGGAAGGATATTGCATGTTTATGTGTCTAACATAATTAAAAATATTATTCCTATGCCAGGCCTTCATGTCTTATTATCTTGATTACTTTATGATCCATACTTATGAACTTCCAATATTTATACCATGATTCATGTTTATTATCTATGACATGCAGGGTTTGGTCTTATAATGTCATAATCTTGTTATCATACCCTTATTATCATCTTTAGGCTTACATATATTCCTTGTTTACCCTTATGGAGCATATGAGATCACCCCTTTTATATTTTAATTCCCCAGGTTATGAAGATATGTATTATCTATGATGTGTCTAAGAAGGGTGATAGTCATGAATAACCTAGTGGGATATAATGTAGATTAATGTTTTACCAGTGCTTATGTTTCCATGTTTCCAAAGACACTAAAATAATATGGTCTTTTCATGCCCATTTGTGTAATGTTTTAAGTATTCAATAAAACAATGATGTAATGTTAATGTTTGAAATGAGAGAGTCACTATATCTCATAGATGCATAATATTTTCCATGCATCATTTTTGAGGATGTTATATACTATCTATCACATGTAATGAACTTATAAGCTATGCAATGAAATCATGATGTCTCTTATGAGGAACAACTAATTCATATCTTAGATTGATGTGATAAATTGATACAAAACTATACCACCCACCTATTTAAATAAATATGGAGAAATCATATGTATCAAAAAGCTATGTGGGAACCCAAGGATGTAATAAAAAATTTACCCCCATTTTTTCATTTATGAAATGGATTCTTAAGGGCTGAATTCCTTTAAGGGATATAGAATATAAAAACCTAATATTATAATGCTAAATTTACATTAAAAATATGATAGCTTGTGTCACATAAAATATTTAACTAAAATGAAAATTACCTTATTTAATTATGGTATAAAACTACAATACAAATGAAATAAAATATAATATTGGTAAATGAAACAAAATTAGAAAAGATAAATATGGAATACAACCAAAAGTAAATACAAATTCAACAAGATTTAAATATTCCCCATTCTACCTTATTAATCATACTATCGATAATAACTATGGAAAGAATACAAAAAGTTATAAATATGAAAAAACATATTTTTAATTGAATTTGGAGAATGAGATGAGTGGTTTTGATTAGGTGTGTGAGGTTATGTATTGTAATTTTATATGACCATTAGGCTTATATGGTCATTGAGTTTATATGGTCATTGGGATTATATGATTATTGTCATTATATGTCTATTGATCCCATAAGTAGGCATAAGAATAATTAATGAGATAAATTATAAGTAGTATTTTTATTAAAATATGACCTCTGTAACAATAATTTTCAATTGGAACGCATAAAGTAACCATGTTATGAAATATATGTTTAAATGGGAAGCAATAGAATCAAATAAAAGAATTATTCCACATTAGTCACATTTTTTTGATATTGTAAAGGAGGTATAATCACTGTAGTTTTCCTTACACTAAGGTAATATTAAACGTCAATAGGTAGTACTTAAGCGAAATCATTAGTGGGAGAAGTTCACACTCACAGAAATCCCTATAAGATCGATGTTAGCTTAATCACCACACATAACAACCATTATTGAATATCTAACACATTATCTATATACATAGGTGTTAAAGTGTTTTTATGTACAATATTTGATGATGTAAACATGTAATTTTTAATTTAAAAATTGATATATATATATATATATATATATTCATTATAACATGTATTTTAAGAATGTGTAATTTTTATTAAATTTACTTTTACAAAATTATTTTATTAAATAAGAAAGTTTATTTTAATAAAAACATACTGATAAAATTCAATTAATATTTACTAAATAAGTAATAAATTTTAAATAATAAGGAATAGAATTATGTAATGTTACAAAGAGATATCTTTTTATGATTTTTTTATGTAATGTATTTTATCTCAATAAATCATATTAACAAAAAATAAATAATGGTTTCAAAGAAATATTTAAAATATATAAAATCATAAAAATTAATCTTTATCTAATATTTTTTCAATGGATATAAATAATAATAAATCCATTTTTTGTTTTAAAAAATAGTTTTTATGTTTTTTTTATTTTATGTACTGTATTTTATTATATTAAAAATATATTTTTTTACATTTATAAATTAAATATAAAAAATAGAGTCTAATTTTGGAATCATCATACCAAAAAAAATTTAAGTGTGGTTATATTTTATTTTTATTAAAATAATAATCACCCCGATAAATAATTAAACAAGGTAAAAATAGTTAAAAATGGGGAAAAATATTTGGCTTTTATTTTTGTTGTTAAAAGGATATAAGATCGTTATTTAAGTCACATGTTATGAATGTGAGTCAATAATAAATTTCTCACTAATATTTGTTTACCTAACTCACCTAAATTATGGCATCCTCATGTCATTATTGTTGTTTAGTTAATCAAATTTTGGGGAAATTTAATGTTTGATAATTTTAAAGATGAAATTTCAAATTTTTAATGTGTTTTAATATATTACAAATTTATAGAATGGTTTTATAAAACCAAGTATCTTTCATAGGAAATCATGAAAGGGGTCGTAGAGGGACTCCTAGGGTGTTTTTCATGGTTGGTGCATAGTTCTCCTCACCATGTAGAGTTTGTAGGTAACCTTGTTTCTTTTATTGATGCTAAGTGGTGAGTTTAATAGTTAGGGAATACCATGTTTCCAAACCATGAATATATTCTTACATGATTCAGTAGAATAATCATAGTTTCAACATGGTTTGTCTAAAAATGGGGCCTAACCATGTGTCCAACCCGATTTAAAAAACATGATATTTAGAGGATTCCTCTCTTCAATTTTAAAAGTTTTACCCTCATTTATTATAAAAATTTGTTTATATTACTAGGGTTCCACAGATAGGGATCTTCCTCACTCTCTTCATAATTTTAAGGCCATTTATCTTTTATTTATAACTTTATCTCAAGGTGAACCATTATTTTTTTCTTGTTATCCTATTCTTCCTCTACCTTCTTCCATTTCCTCTAGTTTTCCATTCATCCAGGAACTATAATCAATGTTTTTATTGTATATTGGGTTTGGTGAGACCTAAACTTATGGTTTTAGTTATCTAGGGTTCTTAAAAAGTGCATCCTTTCTTGATTGGGTTTTCACCATGAGAATAAACACATTTTAACTTGGTATCACTTGGATTGAGGTTTATATTAGTGTATATTTCCTTTTACTAACATTTATTTATGTTCTTGATAATTTTTGAATAGTTTTTTGACTAATTAAACTTATATATTGTAACCATAGATAAATTTAAAAGTGTTTTGATTGATTATACATGTTTCATAAAGGGTTATTACATTATTTCAAATTTCTAAAGTGATATTTGTGTTCATGTTATTTCAGAAAATTATCAAATTCTTTGTTTTAAATTAAATTTGATAATTAAAGTAATTTGACAATGTATGGGTTAAGAAATGGTTAATGTGTGGCTTTAAAGAGTCAAGATTGTGTTTTTAATCTTTAAATAATTTGAATAAGAAATAATATTTTTCATTAAATGATTTCAAGTATGTTTTTTATGAAGTGTTTTTAAAGGATATTTCAAAAATGGATTTATTATGGTGTAAAATGTATTTTAATTATTAGTTTATTTTTATAGAGGCATGTTTAGAAAATTATAAAGGAGTTTTTCATCAGGATTATAAAAACCTATTATTCCCCTTTGTTGTATTATAGTTGATATGAATTGGGACCTTAAGGAGGGTGGTTATTTATTATTTTGTTTTGGAGATTGTGAAAGGAATTGTTAATTATGAGGGAACTTGAGGTGAAATGAAATTTATGATTCTGTTATTATTTTTTATTTAATACTAAATTCATTGATCACTTTAAATAGATTACTTTCAAGGGATCCCTAAGAACTAGTAAATAGGTTCATATTTACTCTACACTAGTTTATCTCACACACTGACTTGTGTCCCAAAGTGATATGTTTCTCTGTGGTTAGGGGAGTTACCTGAGGATACCTGTGTGAGAAAATTGGGTGGTTTGTGTTATATTTGTATAAAACATAGGCCACTAGTTGATTCCATATTTAGCATTTTCTAAGACCAAGTCACCTTAGTATGTAGTGATTTTCTCATGATATTTATTTATTTTTGATAAACTTATAGGGGATTCTCATCCTTAAATTTATTTTATCCTCTTATTAGATTAGAATGTGTGGCACTAGTGTGTGGTTGTGGTGGTTTCTTAACTTTTATTACATTGATTTTATGGTGCACTGTTTTATTGCATCTATTATTATGTTTTGGACCTTTTCTTAAAATGTTTTTAAAAGTGCAATTGAAATGGGTATTTTAAATGGAATAAAAAGGTTTTTTATCTTCATATCAGTTTTAAATAAAAATAAATAGTATGATTTGGTTATCGAAAACCATATGGATTCCCATATTATGTTTTAAAATAATTGTTTCAAAAGGATTGGTTCTACTATTTCTTCCCAAAATAGTTTTGATCTAATGTAGTGAATTTCTCATGATATATATTTTTAGTATGCTTACTAAAAAACAAAATTTTTATAGTATTTAGAGCTAGAAAAATATAAATTCATTTTAAGGGAATTAAAAAAAATACTTTGTGTGATCACACTATAATAGATTTTTATCACACCCTACATACACTTCTGGGAATATTCACCTATTATGTTTCCTTTTAGGTGATTTGGAAATTATATTCTATTGATTGATGCTTGAGGTGGTCCAATGGGACTGGTTCAAGGTGTAGTGAGTGATTTTGGGTCATATCCAGATGATTTGTAGCTTTTTCAGGTTTGGTTATATATTATTCCTGAAATTTTAAGGTGTAATCCTTATCATACCATATACTTACAATGTTTTTTCTTATATTTGGGATATTTTTTAATTATTATATTCAGTATTTTTTTTTATTTTTTTAGGTTAGGATTTTTTAATGTAATTCTACTTTATTATTATCCATTTGATTATCCCTATTATTGATACATATTATTTTTTGTAGGGGTTTTTCATATATGGATGGGTCATGTAAAATATTCAGTAAGAATTCAGTATGTGGTTACTTGGATTCTTATAGAAAAATAATTCCCATGTAGTCTTGTTTTGATTCCATTTTTTTCTTATCTCTAACCTATGGGAGCCAGGAACACCCTTCATGCCTTGTAAAAGATCATCTCAAGTACCAGTTCAATGGAACCCAAAGCTGGTTCATTACCAAATGGTATCAATGTTCCATCTTGATATATGGCTTCCATCATAGAAGAAAGGATGATAGGACTATCATAACTCAATAGGTACACTAAAAGTAAGCTCTAAATTCACACATTTGGTGATAAAACTTATGTTAGCGTGAAAATTTAGAATTTTATTATTTATTTTTAGTTTAATATTGATTATCTTGAATGGATTTTGATATTTGGTTACTGTATTTTGGATTTCCGTTCAGTATATTAGTGATTTTGGTGGGAACATTAATATTTGGTGATAAAAATAGATAAAATAATAAATATTCATTGTTATCTCTCATGGTGTGAAAAAACTTAAATATCCCATGAAACTGGTTATGAAATCCATTTCAAAGGTAATTTCATAGTTTATTAATGGTTTTTTGATCTATGTAGCCTAACATTATACAATTATGCTTCTCCCCTAAATAATTTTTCTTATCCCCCTTTCTTTTTAAATTGTATATAATGGTTCTTACCATTAATGTGATACTAATTAAAAAAATTAATTATGAAATTGATATTATCAAGTATTATTTTTATTGATTAATATTCCTTTATATATGGGTTTTTCTTTTGATGTTCAATTTTATATTTTGTGCAAAAAGTGTTTTAGGATAGAAGAATGTGGGAATTTACTTATTTTCTTATGAAAAGTTTTAATGTTCTTGGGATATTTTAAACTATATTTTTAGGGTGGTTAAAATGAAATTTATTTCAAATTTAATTTTAATAGTGTTTTGAATTAATTTGAATTCATTTACTTTAAGATGATTTGGTAGTTTTAAATAAAATTTTGAATATTTAAAATTCCTATAACATGAATAACTAATAAATTTAGATTTTAATCTATAGTGGATTTGTAAAATGTTATTCCTTGAATTTCAAAATAGAGGTGAAAATTATTTAGGGACGTAATTTTTTAAATTTATCATAATTTAAATAAAATAGTTTTTGAATTTTTTATCAAATAATTTCTGTTTAAAAAAGGAAACATTTATGAGGTGTGGTAATTTTTTTTACTTTAATTTTTATATTTTCAATAGATTTTTTAATTTGTTTTATGGAACATGATTTTATAGATTTCATGTTTCAGGTTGTGAGTGTATGCATCCCAGAAATTCCTTGAAAAAGAGTAATAATTTTTTGTATTGGGAATATATCTGAAGTGATTCCCTATATAGCTTTGTAGTTGTTACTCAACTTGAAAACTGTACCAATAATCAGAATAGAGTGGTGGAGAAAGGACCCTCCTAGTTTTTAGATGATGTCAAAGAATTTTCGAATTTCCATATATCTATATTGCATAGTTATCAAGATCCCCTTGAGGAAATTGAGTGGATATAGAATATTAATAATTACTTAGTTCTATGAAAGCATTTAAATATTCAATGGTGAAGGATACTATTATCTTATTTGAAATAATCAATGGATTGTAGTGGGAGAATATGATTCCATCTCAATTTCATGATGGATTTTACTGGGAATTTATTAATATAATGTTTTTAAATGATTTTATCATAAGGAAAAGAAAGTGGATAATTTTATGGAATTCATAAGAGTTCATTAGGGTGATTTAATGATAATATATTGATTGGTTCATGGAAGTAGTGTTATTTACTCTTAATTTAATCATTGATTATACGTTAAAATCACATTTACAAAGATGATACCTTCTTATAGGCATTGAATTGGTTGTGATTATATTAGTTTTTTCATGATATGAGGAAGTTTTTGTGAGAGACATGTCAATTAAATTTGATGAGATTGGTTATCCTAGAGTAAGTGATACCATAGTCCTTATTAATGTATGTAAGTATGTTCTAGTTTGTGTAGGAAAAGATTTGGTTGATCCCATTTCGGAAGGTAATGTTGATCAATGAAAATTTTATTGAAGAGTTTTTATTCTCATAGAAATAGGTCTCCAATGGGTATCAAGTTTTAGGCACATGGGCATTCTAATCTCTCTTATGATAACGATATTAGTGATCTATCTTCAATGTGGTCATCTAGTCCATCTTAAAAGATTTTATAATATGAAATACCATAATAAAAATCATTGGATGTGGTTTCATTTTGGGATATTGTTTGTTTTGGGATTTATGTTTATTTGATTTTGAGTCGGCCTGGTCTATCGTATTTTGTTATTAGGTATTGGGAATTTTATGTATTGTTCAGTTAAGGATAGTAATGGGTATCATTTATATATATGCCTCAAGGTTTTAGTTTGTGATTTATTTAGGTTTTATGTATTCATGATAATTTTTTTATATGGATTAATTATATATTGGACATGGATACAACACCTTTAGTTTGAGCATGGGTAATTAGGATGAGTATTGAATTTATAGAGTAAATCACTTCTTATAAGGGTAGCCTTATCCTATAACAATAAATAATAAAAATACATTACTAATAAAAAACTAATATCCAACTACACAGATAATATATATAAACAATTGAAATTCATATAATGCATACCTTAAACATTAATGGTAAGTAAAACACTATAAATAAAAAATATAAAAAGGAAAATGTAAATACAGTATACAATGATCACCAAGTGTGACTAACCCAAGGAGTAGTAAGGAATTTCCTTTCTCTATGGTCACCTATTAAAAATAGAATTGGTAAGTATTTACCACCATAAACCATCATCTACTAATTTGAATTAGATTCATCCACAACACCATCTTCACATATTCCACCAATAAGCTAATATAAACAATGTTTTTTATAGACAAAGAACAAGTAAGCATAAAGAGAATGATGAGTTTAGTAAAAAAATAACTATTAGAAGGCCCCTAAAATATATTTAATGATAGAAAAATATTTCAGATAAAAACCCATGCTCAAAGGAATTGAAAGAAAAATCTAATAGAAATATATATTTTATAAATCTGAGACAACCATAAGAAAGTAGAAGAATTCAAAGTTTCCAAGAAAGTCACTGTGAATGATTTGATCTCATAGAAATAAAGAGACTTAGAGTAAATAAGGTCATAATAAATATAACTTTTTCTAAATCAATATGGTTTCCTTATAAATTTTCCATTTATCTATGTTTTGAAAATCACAAACACATTGTATTAAAGCAAATTATATTTTACCAAAGGATTATTTTCATAAGGAGAATTTCCCTTCTATAAGGAAATTTTTTATCCTTAACTATGTTTTCATTGTTCATTTTAAAGTCTCTATAAATCTAAGTAATTTTATTACTAAGTAAAACTTTAATTTCACATCTAAAAACTCAAAATCTTATAAATACTTAGATATAGAGTATTCTGATATTCAAATTCCGAATTCTCTAAAATCCAGGTTTCAAATTCTCAGATATTCAGATTCCGAATTCTCTGAAATTCAGGTTCTAAATTCTCTGATATTCAGATTCTGAATTCTCTGAAATTCAGACTCTGAATTCTCTGATATTCAGATTCCAAATTCTTGGAAATTCAGGTTCTGAATTCTCTGAAATTCAGTTTCGGAATTCTTTGAAATTCAGACTATAAACTCCTAAAATTTCATACTCTGAATTCCTCAGAATAAAGACTCTGAATTCCTCATAATTCAGACTCTGAATTCTTCATAATTCCAACTCACAATTCTTCAGAATTTTGATTCTGAATTAATTGGAATTCAGACTCCGAAATCTATAGAATTCCGATTTTGAATTCTTTGTAAAATAGAATCCAAATATACATGTATTATTGACTCCAAATTATTATTTGGTTTAGATTCCTAATTCCATTTTTCCTTAGACTCTGAAAAATAAATTTGGTTAAGCAATTTCATTTTCCTTGTACTTGTTATGAAATTGTTTCCTACAATATGTTTCTAACAGACCATTGTTTGAGTGAAACATGTATAGGTCCCTTCGAGATTCAAGGAAAAATATGACCATTGGAGGAGAGAGCAGACCATTGGAGAAGTGCCTATAAATAGAAGTTCATTTGAACGAGCTCACTATAAATATAGAGATTTCATGCTGCTGAAGTGATTTATAGAGAGGGAGAATATCATGATTTTTGTATACTGAACATCTTGTTTAGCTTACTTTATGGAACTATGATTGTTGATGAGTACAATTGAGAGCATCTGGGGATAGTAAGATAGAGGTTTAATGTTTGAGGGATTTCGGGGATAGAAAGACAGAGGTGCTGAATACCTTAAATATTGAGAACTTTCAAGGATAACAAGTTAGATTCTAATATTCCTTTCGAGGGATTACCCTAGTGTGGGTAAGAAAAACGTTTTTGATAGTATAAATCAAGGGACCGTTATCCAAGGTTATTGGATACCCCACTCTTTGGGTTAAAATATTTTCTATTTGTAACTGATTTTGTTTCAAGTTTATTTCCACTGTATTTTGATAAAGGAAGAAAGTATAGCCTTATTATAATTTTATATTCTTTTATGTACTCTGATAAGTAAGATTATACATGCTTTAAGGTAGAATATTTTCCTTGTAAATTTCCTTAAGTTTCATTTCTAGAACCATATTTCCAGAACCTAGAAAGTTTGTTTAATATAAAAAAAAGAGGTCTTGTGAATTTAACTTGTTTAACATTGTTAAACATAGTTTTCCTTAAGGTTAAAAATTAAAGTTTTTAAACTTATAATTCATCCCTCTTGTAATTGAGAATCTACATCATTATTTTGATCCTACAATTGGCATCAAAGGTTGTCTCTGAAATAATTATATTCACATATAAGTTTTCTTGCTCAAGTTTTCCTTATTGTAAATTTTCTTTCTTAAGTTTTTGTTAGATCATTTTTATCATTGTTTACAATCTTTTTTCTATTAACAAGTTTTTTGGAAAGATATTTTTCTTATAGAATGGTAGGAAGGAATGTCAGTTTGATTCACAATCTATATCATACCAGGCCACATATTTTTGATGGTAATGATTATGAGTAACAGAGAGATAAAATAAAGACATTTTCCATTAATAATAGAGTATAATTTTTTTTAATGGTTACTGGAGATTAAAAATTTCTTGACAAGGAATTCCAAAACTTCACTGACCAAGAAAATCCAGAATATGAACTAAATTACAATGTACACAATACTTTGTTGTGTAATATGACCATAAATATATATAGTCAAATTACTTCTTGTGAAACTTCTATCTGCATCTAGAAGAAATTGGATGTTACACATTTTGGTACATCTAAATTTATAGAGACTAGAAAATCTATGCTTAGAGCTGAATATCACGGAATTCTATTTCTTTATAGATAACCAGTTTGAAAAGTTCAACAAAGGTTTATGAATATCGTCAATAGTTTACAATCTATGTGTGAAAAAGGTCTTAATGATGAATCTCTTGTAGAAAAGATTATTTATAATATGCCTAATGAGTGGGAATCCAAAATAATAGATATTGATGAGAATATGAATGTATCTCCAATTACTCTTGATGAGATTTTTGAAAATATTCTTCAACATGAGACAAGAATTAAAAGAGATGCTGATATGAAAAAGAAGAATAGTGGTAATGAAAGTGTATCCTTTACTACTACTAAATCCAAGACTTAAGAAAGGGTTACAAGATCCAAGTCTAAGAAAGTCACCGTTTTATCAAAATCTAGTAAAAGTGAAAATTCTCTGAATGAGATAGCTAATATTTATTGAAGGATGAACAAGATAGTTGGAAAGAAATAATTTCAGTATAAATATAAGAAGAAATAAAGAAAAGATAAGAAAGACTCAGAAGTAAATTTCTATTAATGAAAAAGCACAGGGCATATAAGGCCATATTGTCTTATGTTTAAGAAAAAGTATAGAAAGTAAAATCATTCTGACATAAATAGAAATAAGTACTATAAGGATAATGATAGGAATGTTTTGAAAGCTAATGACACCTAGAGTTCTAGTGGTGGTGACTTATCTGATGAATCCTCAGAGTATGAATCTTATAAACAGAGGAATCTTGGCCTACTAGCTAAACTTCCAATTGAAAATCATTGTATAATGGCCAAGGTACAAAATTCCAAATCTATTACTAATGTATCTTTGGATTCAAATTATAATGATGATAAATACTGTGAATCTTTAGATGATGAGTCCTCCTCATCAAAAGATAATAAATTACATTCTTATGAAGAAGTGTCTAGGTTTGCTAAAATTCTTGAGAATGAAAATTCTAAACTTAAGAAAAATCTTGATAAAGAAAATTCAAGATTATCTATTTTAACCAAAGAAGTATCAGATCTTTCTAAATATCTTGATAAGATTTTTTTTGATTTTAATAGTATTTCCAAAAATATTGAGGAAGATAATTATGAGATGGATAAACTTTATAAGGATCTTCAAAATGTAATTTCTACAAAAAATATCTTATAGGCTAGATCTAGTGCTAAAACTAATGTTTCGAGGATAGAAATCTAGTTATTAAACTAAATTTAGAAATATTTTACTTAAGTAAATGTCTGTAAAATTTTACCCTAGGTAAGAATTTTTTTTACAAGATGTATTCCCAAATTTGACCTTTAATAAATAGTTCTAGATTTGGTTATACTCATTCTAAACAAGTTTTTAGTAATAAATATTTTCCCCCAAAGTGGTCTATTTTGTACTAAATGTTAGTGTGGTGGAAATTGGGTGAAAACTTGTTCTTTAAACAAAACTCAATCTTTAGGTTTTCATAATGCTTTTTTTATAAGAAAATGTGGATACCTAAAATTTTTCTTTCTGAAATTTCCAGATCCAAGAAAGTTTGGATTCTAAAATTCTAACTCTTTTTTTTCAAGAAAACAAATAACATACCCACAACAATACATGGTACATAGATAGTGGATGTTCCCAGAATATGACTAGTAACAAAAAATTCGTTGAAAATATTATCAAGATGAAAGGAGTAAAATTAACTTTTGGAGATAATGCTCAGGGAGAAATTATTGGTATAGGTAACATTATTCTTCTTAAAAATACAATAATTTAAAATGTTTTATTTGTTAAATTTCTTAAGCACAACCTTATTATCATAATTCAATTATGCGATGAAGGTTATCTTGTGAATTTTAGGAATGATAAATGCTTAGTACACAATTCCAAGGAAGAGTTTATTATTTCTACCCATATGAAAGAGAATGTATACACACTAAAAATATAAGACCATAGAAGCAAAGATCTACCTTTCCTTAGTGCAATGGAAGATCAATCTTGGTTATGTCATAGAAGGTTAGTAAAATATAACCTTAGTAACCTATGCAAACTCTAAATGAAAAGACTAGTTAAGGATCTACTAGAGCATAGATTTGATTCTTCAAAATTTTGTGATCCTTGTCAATTTGGAAGGCAACATAAATAATTTTTTAAATAAATAGGTGAAGTCTCAAATTCTAACACATTACAGTTAGTGCATATGAATCTCTTCAGTCCATCAAAAAATAGATGTATTAGAGGAAAATATTATGTATTTTTCTTAGTTAATGATTACACTAGATTTACATGGGTCTATTTTCTATCAAAGAAGTATGATGCTTTTTCTTATTTCAATTTTTTTAGAGCCCAAGTTAACAAAGAGAAAAACCTTCCATTGATAACTATTTATAGTGATCATGAAGGAGAATTTCAAAATTCATATTTGGAAACTTTATATAGTAAAAAATGCATTACACATAACTTCTTAGCTCCAAGAACTCCTCAACATAATGGTGTTGTTGAAAGAAGAAATCATATTCTTCAAGAGATAACTAGAACCATGTTGAGTGAATATTTTATAGCTAAATACTTTTGGTCTAAGTTTGGAAGTACTATTTTTTATACTATAAATAGAGTTTTGATTAGACATTTTCTTAACCAAACCCCTTATGAATTGTTGAATGGTAGAAAACCCAAACATCCATACTTCAAGGTATTTGGATGAAAAGTATTGATTCTGAGTACTAAAGATAATCTAAATAAATTCGCACCCAAATCCGATGAAGGAATTTTCATAGGCTACTCTATAACTTCTAAGGATTAATTTTTTAATAAAAATACTTGTACAGTTGAAGAAACAGTGGATGTTAAATTTTATGAAACTGGTCCTTTTATTTTTAATCAAACCCGACCTACATCCTCAGATGTGTTTCCAAAAAATGATTATCAACCATTGATAGAAGACCCTTCTAGTAATGAAAATGTTTAGGAAAAAATTTCTGAAGTATTTACCCCCGGATATTTCCTACCATATGTTAATGAATAGGTTTTACAAAACCCAAATCAGTTATTTCTTAAGAATCATCCCAGTGATAGTATCATTGGTGATATAAATCATCCTGTAAGGACTAGAAGTTCCTTAATAAATGAAGTAGAACATCTTGAATTACATTCCCAACTAGAACCAAAAAAGCACTGATGAATCTTTAGGTGATGATGATTGGATAAAGGGCATGCAAGATGAGCTAAATGAATTATAAAGGAACAAAGTCTGGACCTTGGTTGAAATACCTAAGGATATTTATGCTCTTAGAGTAAAATGGGTCTTTAGAAATAAGTGCGATGAAAATGGAATCATTGTAAGAAATGAATATTGATTAGTTTCTAAAGGCTATAATCAATAAGAAAGAATAGATTATGAAGAAACCTATGCCTCAATAGATACAATTAAATATATTTTTATTTTACCCGCATTTACAACATTCTTTAATTTCAAAATTTTTCAAATGGATGTAAAATGTGCTTTCCTTAACAGATATATTTAAGAGGAAGTTTTTTTTGAAAAACTTCTTGGTTTTGAAGACACAAAACATCTTGAACATGTTTTCAAACATACCAAATATTTATATGGACTTAAACAAGCCCAGAGAGCCTGGTATGATAGACTTACATGATTTTTTTTACAAAACAATTATATTAAGGGAACTCATGATCCAACCCTTTTTATAAAGAAAGATAAGATTTTTTTATTGTTAAAATTTATGTTGATGACATTATATTTGTTTCAACTCAGCAATATTTAACTGATTCATTTTCGAATCTAACAAAATCTGAGTATGAAATGAGTATGGTGGGTGAGTGAACATTTTTCCTAGGTTTTAAAATTTCTCAAAAACCGGAAGGGACTTATATATATATCAACATAAGTATATTAAATATCTTATTAAAAAGTATGGATATGAAAACACTAAAAGTATAAGTACCCAAATAGGTACCTCAAATTCTCTTGATCTTGATGAAGATGGGAAACCAATAGATCAAACATCATTTAGAGGTATGATAAGAAGTTTACTATACTTGATATCTATTCATCTAGATTTTATGTTTTCAATATTCCTATGTGCAATATATCAATCTAATAATAAGGAATCTCATTTGAAAGTAGTAAAAAGAATTTTTCTCTATTTAAAGTAAACCATGGATTAAAGACACTTTTATACTTGTAGAAATTATTTTGTTTTAAAAATATTTTTAATGCTGATTTTGGTGGGTGCAGAATGGATATGAAAAGTAAATCCTGAACTAGTAATTTCATATGAGATTCATTAGTTTCTTGTTCATGAAAAAAGATACACTCAATAGCACTTTCCACTGTTGAAAATAAATATGTAGTAGCTAGAAGTTTTTGTGATCAAGTGTTGTGGATGAAACTCACACTCACAGGCGATGGCATGAGTTTTACTAAAACATAGATATTGTGTGATAGAATTAGTGACATTTTGCTAAGAAAAAACACTCAACATCACTCTCGTAAAAAATACATAGATATTAGGCATTACTTTTTTTGAGATTACACACATAAAGAAGATATCATTCTTTAATTTATCAGATTGCAAGAAACAATTGCTGATATTATTACAAAATATTTACTATCTGATAGATTTGAATACATTAAACAAAATTTAGAAATGATAACCATAAAGTAATATTCTATATTAACTATTTGTTTAAACCTATTTCCTTACATTAAGAAACTTTTTTTTCAAAAGGGGAGTACATTGGCTTTGTAGTTTAAAATTTTTGTAGTTAAAATTTTTTATAGATAAATGTTTTCGTAGTTAAAATTTTTCGTAGTTTATAGTTTTTCATAGTTTAAATTTTTTTGTATTTTAAATTCTTCGTAGTTTAAAATTTTCATCGTTTAAATTTTTTTCTTAGAATAAATTTTTTTTGTTGTTTAAATTTTTAGTAATTAAATTTTTTCATAGTCAAAATTTTTTCATACTTAAATTTTTTTCTTAATCAAAATTTTCTTAGTCTAAAATGTCACAATTTCATTTCTTTAATAAAAATTTTCATATTCTAAAGTTATTCAAGAATAATTTTCCTCATTACTGATAATTTTCCTTGCAATCCAGAAGGTATGTTTCTTTACTTAAATTTTCGTAATAAATTTTACTTTTTGGTATTTTACTCTTGTTTTAAGAAAATTTTTCAGATTCACTTTTCTTAAATATGATGTTTTATCTTAGAAACCTCAAAAGATCAGAATCTTCCAAAATCCTTTTTCCTACTTTCATCTCAACTGTTAGATCATATCGAGCCAGTTTGAACCATTTGATCAATCAGGGAATTTGAACCATCGCCTCAACATCTATATAAAGACCACCTCTAATGGTTTTCCCACATAGATTTTTAAGCCTAGTTAGATGAAGCTCTACCTCTCTACTTAATCATTGTTCTGTATTTCTGATCTGGTCAACTCTGAATGTCTTTGGAAGCACCCCTGTAGAAGCAAATGTCATCAACCAAGGAAATTTCAGAATTGAAAATCTATAGGGAAATGTTAGTTGATTTGAAGATCTTTTCAAAGTATGATTCTCTCATTTAAATGTATATCAAGTTGAATGGATGGGAAATCCAGTTCATAAAAAAACTTAAAGGATGGGATCCAGCTTATATGAAGTAGCTTATTGAGTTCTATGAATCTGTAAGTTTTTTTAATGAAGTTAGGAGAGATAAGTTCTCATTCAAAATTTATGTAAAAACTTATTCTCTTTCCTACAATAAGGCTTATATTATCATTGGAATACCATACAAAGGAGAATCCATTTTTTTCACCCACAAACTACCCGATCAGGTTAGATGTTTTGATAAAGAAAAATCTATAGAGTGCCTCAGACTCAAAGGAGTGAAAAATCCAAAGATCAATCACATATCTAATAACTTTAGAATGTTAGCTTTATGGGCTCAGGGATTTCTCATTCTAAGAAAATGAGACAAAGAATCCATGAATAAAATTGAAATCTATGTTTTGGATTTTCTAATTAACTTGAGAAAGATAAACATAGTAGAGTATATCTTGATGACAATTAAAATATCAAAAATGTCACCCTCAAATTGTAGATCATTATATATTCATAAATATTATCCAATATCATTTTCTTATGCCTAGAATCATTCAAAATACTTTTTAGTTCAAATCCCAGATCTTTTAAATTCTTGTTGCTCAGTGATGATACTTTGAGGAGGATGAAGGTCAGTTTCAATGACAAATCTGGAGAATTTTATGACATGTCTGAAAGTGAGATTGAAGCCTTTTCCAAAAATATAGAAGTAGTTGAGACTTTCAATAAGTGTGGAAAGAATAGAAATTGGAAGGAAATACAAGCGAAGGAAAAAACTCCTACAGTTCCAGAAACCCAATCAACACCTCCAAGATCTAAGAAGCAAAATACATATCTGGATAAAGTTTTTGATAAGTGTAGAAAAGATAAGAAGAAAAAGATTTAAGGAGAGCCTATATTTGGATTGGATTCTGCTAAGGAAAAAGAATTAAATATTAAGGATGGTGAGGAATTTTAAAAGCAAGAAAAAGAGAAGAAGAAAAAGAAGAAAAAGTCTGAAGTTGGGATTGTTCAATCTCTTATCAAGGATACTGAGAAAACTTCTGCGTAGATTCAGGTACCGGAAACCTTTCTCAATAAACCAGTACTAGTAGAGACTCCAGGAAAGAAGATGGTTATTCTAGAACCTGATGAAGAGGAAGAGTTTGTGTAGGAAAAGAAAGTGGAAGGAGAAGAATATGAAGGAAGTAGTGATACAGATGATATGATAAGGAAAGTTTAAGAATATCAAGAGAAGGAGAGTCCTTCTATGAAATTATCAATATGAACATCCCATGATGAATCTTATAAACTTTCAACTCTAGGAAAAGGCGATGAAGGTCAAGAAGAAGTAAATAAACCATCAAAATTAGAGAGCAACAACCATGATTTTGTTCAACCATAGGACCCAGTGGTAGATACTAAAAAAAAGGGCTGAGGAAGATAAGATAGTAAAACTATCAGATTGTGAAAATGAATCACCAAAGACTGCTAAGATCACTCCGAGAGCTAATATAGGAAACCATGTGTTAGATGATACACATAAAAATTCCGAGGTGGATAAGAAAGATGTTGGTGGATCATCTAAAAGAAAGGATGTTGAGGTAGAGAGAGAATCCTCACCAACAAGAGAATCTGATTCAGAATCGTCTTCTATGGGACATGATTTTTTGGTTAAATCCCTGAATAAATTAGTTATTACAATTACATTAAATCTAAGTATTTACTCAAGTTGTCAAATTATTCAATATTCATTTAATCAGAAATCAGATTCTGTTTCCATGCTTATGGAGAAATTCTTCAGGCTTGAGGCCAATATTAAATCATTATTTATCTGGTATGATGCACATAAGAGGTTGTGTAAGGAAATAAAAAAGCTGTCTAAGAATACAATTGGAGAGCTGAGAATATTTGATGACTTTTAAGATAATGTGAAGGATTCATTTTATACTCAAGATGTCATGATCAAAGAACTTACTTCAAGTTTCAATGAAAAGCTCAATCTTGAACAAACAGTTCAAAATCATAAAGTCAAGGATCTAAATGGGAAAATTAATTCAGTTGCTTTGAATCTGAAGAGGGAAAGAGATCCCAGAATTGATTTTGAAGAAAGGCTTAGTAATAAAGAAGAACTTTTGAAGAATCAAGCAGAAATTATTAAGGCTCGGGAAGAAAAAATCAAAGCTTTGGAAAAGAAAAATGAATATCAGGATTAGCTACTCAAACATTATGAAGTGTATCATAAGAAGCTTAAAAATCTTAAGACCATTTTCAATAATCTTATGCTGAAGGAAAAAAGAAGGATTGTTTTTTTCTTTAACTCCAATCTTTTGTTGTATTACTTTTCTTGGACAAATTTTTCCAATCATATTGAATTTTTTTTTTGTTCTTTAGGTGTTTTGTTGTATAATAATAATATTTCAGGTAACCTATTATTTCTCCATTCTCATAATTCCTTTTTTAAAATCACAAAGGGGGATAATGTTATTATAAAAAGAACACTAAGTAAAGAATATAATTCCCTAAGTAAGGGGGGGTCTATCTAACAAAGAGTTTTATAAAAGAATATTTCTTTATGCAAGAAAAAGAAAAATATTTTTAAGGAAGTCAAGAATATGATCCTTAGGGATTTAAAAACCTCAGGGGGAGTTATTTTTATTCATCTTGATTAATAAGTAAATTAAGAAATTTTTTTATTTTATGATCATAAATCAACATTCTAAGTCCTTATATTCTTTTTTGTAAGGTTTTTTGTGATTTCTAAAAAGGGGGAGATTTTTGAGTCAATAAGGATTCCTTATGAATTTTCCATTTCTCTATGTTTTGAAAATCACAAACATTTTATCTTAAGGAAAATTATATATTCCCTAAGTATTATTTTAATAAAAAGAATTTACCTTCTCTAGGAATTTTTTTATCCTTACCTATGTTTTCATTGTTCATTTTATAGTCTCTCTAAATCCAACTCCTTTATTACTTAAGAAAAATTTTGTTTCACATCTAAAACCTCAAAATCCTATAAATACTTAGATAGAGAGTATTCTAATGTTCATATTCCGAATTCTTTGAAATTCAAGTTCCTAATTCTCTGATATACAGATTACAGATTCTCTATAATTCAGGTTCTGAATTCTATGATATTCAGATTCTGAATTCTCTGAAATTCAGACTCCAAATTCTATGATATTCAAATTCCAAATTCAATGAAATTCATGTTCCAAATTCTCTGAAATTCAGACTATGAATTCCTCAAAATTATAATTCTAAATTAATTGGAATTCAGACTCTAGAATCTATAGAATTCACAATACAAATTCTTTGTAAAACAGAATCCGAATATCCATGTCTTATAGACTCTAAATGATTATTTTGTTTAGATTCTGAATTCCATTTTTCCATAGACTTTGAAAAATAAATTTGGTTAAGAAACTTTATTTGACTTATACTTTTTATGAAATGATGTCATACAATCTCTTTATAACTGACCGTTGTTTTAGTGAAACGTGTATAAGTCCCTTTGATATTCAAGGAAAAATATGACCATTGGAGTAGATAGTTTACTGTTGGAGAAGTTCCTATAAATAGGATATAATTTGAATGAGCTCACTACTAATCTATTAATCTATAGATTTCATGATTTTGAATTGATTTCTAGAGAAATATACTCTCATGGTTTGTGCGTAATGAAAATCTTATTCATCTTGCTTCAGGCTACTCCGATTGTTGCTGAGTACAATTGAGGGATTCTGGGGATAGTAAGAAGGAGGTGTTTACTACCTTAAAGTTCAAAGGATTATGAAGATAAGAAGGCATAGGTGCTGACTACCTTAAATATTGAGGGCTTGTGGGGATAACAAGATAGATTTTGATATTCTTAGAAAGGGCTTACCATGCTGTGGGTAAGAAAACATTTCTTGAAAGTATAAATAAAGGGACCTTTATCCAAGTTTGTTGGAAACCCTACTCTTTGGGTTAAAAGATTTTATACTTGTTACTTGTTTTGTTTAAATTTTATTTCTATTGTATTTTTATAAAGAAAGAAATTATAACCTTATTATACTTTCACATTCTTTTATGTACTCTGATAAGTAAGATTATATACTCTTTAAGGTGGAATATTTTCCTTGTAAACATTCCTTAAGTTTGAATTCTAGAAACCATATTTCTAGAACCTAGAAAGTTAGTTTAATAGAACTAAAAGATGTCTTGTGAATTTACCTTGTTTAACTTTGTTAAACATATTTTTCTTTAAGGTTAAAAATGAATGTTTTTAAACATACAATTCACCCCCACCTCTTGTAATTGATCATCTACATCATTATTTCGATCCTACAAAAACAAATGTCATCATTCAAGACTTACAACTCAAATCAAACAATACTAAAACTACCCATATGTGATATATTCAATGAAAACACACAATAAAATTTTTGTAGAAGATCCACACCTTATTGTGGAATACACCAAATAATGGGGTAACAAACACTAAAAGAAGAAAGACACATAAACTATCACATAGAGAAGAACTCCAGATTGTATAATTAGAGGATCCATGCCCCATCACATGGGGTAGTACTAACCCCACATATGGTGTAGGAGAGCCACACCACATCGGGATCAAGGGGTACCAACCCCATGCCTGAATGGAGGAATCACACCCCGAGGATGGAATAACCAATCCCAAAATCATATAAGGTATTAACTACTACACAATATAGATGGTGATTCCATGCCCTATCCTAAGAATATCTCAATGGGATTATTGACCATGTTCCCACACCAAAAGACTCTCCCACACACCAATGTCATCATCATAAATCTAATGAACAATATCTATGCGTAGTTTCTTATAAGCAACCCAAATTATCAAAAATATTATTATATGAATGTATATTCAAAATCACTCAAAAAAAAAACTACTAATTTTTCAATTTTTTACACCAAGATTAAAATATATGAGAAGTACTATAAACAATCCTATACAAAACATATACATCTAGGTTACATTTTGTGTAGTCTGTCATCATTTGTGAGGTATTCTATTTTTTTTAAAATCAAGTAGAGTTAACCTATATAACATGTTCAATAGGGTACCAAACTTGTTTTACTCCCTAATTTTTTTGGGCATGTATTTCGATACATGTTGTGAAATATGTAACTATACATGGTAAGTACATTATATCACATGACATGTGGAAGTACATGGATTGATCAAGGTGTTTACTGGATAAATATTGATGTTATTTGCATGCTTTTCACAACATTTACACTAAGATACAAGGCATATGAAACCATATTACCACTAGCTATTTAACTACAGTAAAAAAAATATCCTTCTAATATACATGATGTATGTGATGGGACACATGATCTGTGGGTCTAATAGGTGAGTCCGCGTGTATATCTTGTACATTCTCAAGTTACAAAGTCTACAATACATGATGTATAACCTGAAGTCACACCCTATGTAATATTAATAAAATTAAAAAAACCTAGATACATTATCTGAATACATATATAGAATGTGGTATAGAGGAATACATACCATGATACTAAGAAATACATGAAAGATTTGGGTTTCACTCCCAATACATCACCAAAAACTTCATCCACTAATTACATCATCGATCACCCAAAATTAACTACCTAAATCCAAAAAATCATCCTGATAAAATGATAATTTTTTATTTTATTTATTTATTTCTATTTCAAATTAATCCTTATGTTTTCATTATGTTAGGAATAGTACCCTAAATTTTTTAGTTTGGTAATAAATTGGCGATTTATTTTTAAAAAAAATTAAAACTCTTAATTTTAATAAATTTTAACAATTTAGTATTTATTTAGGAATTTACTATATATAAAATTGTAATTTTTGTTGAATTTTAGGTTCTATAGATGAGAAATTGGATAGTTGAGTTCTGGGTGTGATTAAACTATATTTTAAGTCTTTATGTGAAATTAAAATGAGTTTTCCAAGACTACCAGTGATTGAATCAAAATTATATAAAAATAATTTCACCATAATTTTTCAACATAGAATAAATGATGTTATCTGCTTCTCATTTAAAGTAAACCATGAGAAGAAAATGCTCATGTCATATTAATTAACTCATTGTACGATAATCACCCCAAACTCTAGACACTGCATATAGAGAGTTAACTATTTCTGTATGAATCATATCATGATCAGTAATCATGATATGTGAACTTAAAATTAGATTAAAAGCCCCCCACATTAGAATAAATATTTGAGAGTTAAAATCTATAGGGTATTATACTATAATTATTAGGCACTCATGTATAAATGATTTTCTAAGTGCACATGATATGTTATAATCAATTCACTTAGGGGATGTCCTTGCGCATGAATTAATACTTTCATATCAATAATAAGAATGACATATGAGATCATACCCTATATGATATTAAAACATATAACCCTATATAATTTATTATATTCACTTGATAATTCCATAGCTTTATATGAAAATCACCAAGGATCTAATTCCAATAACGAATCGAGATATATCATAAAGGGGTTAAGATTTTTTTACCCAAAAAAGGAATAGATCATAATGAAATTATAAAAACTATTTCATGGGTTCTCTAAATAACACTAGAAAAACATTTATGTATATATACAGTCCACCAAATCCATTGAATTCCCCTACGTACATGTCTTCAATATCAAGAAGATGCATTAGAGAACAACGAATAAAATACCTGGAGTAGAGTATATTACTATTTCGGGAAAGTAGTTATGAATATTATCTATATCTCAAGAATATGATGAGAAGGAATGAAATTTATTTTCAAATTTTAAGAGAATCTTTGAGATGATAGGGGAAATGATTCTCATAGCTAGAACCACCTGGAAGCTAGTGACATGGAATTAATTTTGAACTACACATAGAGTGGTCCTATGATTCCAGAGTGATCACGTGACTTATTTTGACACTTTAATAAAATAATAAAGTCACTGTGATCAAGGATTGGATCCTTAATAATAGTAGGGTAGCATAGCACATTCCATCTCTCTATATGTTATTAATGATTTTACTCTTTAATGATGGCACTATAAGAATTTTTTCTTGGGAAAACAAGATCTCAACATTCCCTACTCTTTAATTTCTATGTGTTTATATTTCAATACGTCCTATTTGATCTTAAATTTTAGGAGTGGATATATATGAGAGAATATTATGGTGATCATTGTGTTTTTGTATACCTCTCAGATTCCTTCTCTCACTTTTTATTTACAATCACATCCCATTTCACCTAATTGGTTATATGTTGGAAGGATATCATATGGATCTCAGAGTTTTTGATGGTTCTTAAGAAATTTTGGAGGGTATTTTAATGAGTATATTGGACACTGTATGATCTTTCCAGTTCTTATATTCCAGGTAAGGGTGAGTTGTGAGAGGTCTCAGACTACTTATTGAGTTTAGTAAGAGGGTGAAATTATTTATGATTGGTTTTTATTGGATGGTTTAGGGGATTATCCAAATACCAGTCACTACTTTGTATCATTAGTTTTAACTTTTTTCACTCATCTTCCCCACTTTTTCCTTTTTATATTTTTTAATCTCTCTTAAATACCTTCGATATACAAATTATTTTTCTTTATTACCCATAATTCATTCGATATCTAAAAATATATTAAATAAATAATTTTAAAAAAAATGTGAATAGAAGTGATGAGTAACCACTCCCTTGGTAGAGTGACCTATAGTATATATCCATATCTCTGTTTCAAGGTTCTAAAAATTATATGTTGATCGCAAGTCCTATGATAGCCTCACATAATAGGTTCCATTGTAGGGAAGTATTAGTGTACCCATTAATTATTTTTCACTTTAAATATATTATTTCTCATATTTTATTTCATTCAATTTTGTTTTTTATTTATTTTCAATTAATGGATTGATAAAAAATTAAAATCCATTTACTTAATAATGGACTATCATTATCATTCATATTTTGGGTAAGTACATGAGCTTAATGCTATATCCAAAACAATGTTAAGAAAAAATGATGTATGTCAATATATCTAACCTCTTGAGTTGGATTATAATGTTCAATTATAACTCCATTATGATGAATCGAAGGACTTATTATATTAACTCTATTTTAATTTCCAAAGGCTAAAGAGTGTAAAATTATATGAAAGTAATATTCCATGGGAAGATAAACTTGAATTCTGATTTCTCATATACTTGACTGTGAATGTGGAAGAAAATCTTGAATAAGAAAACAAAAAAAAACTCACACATATAGGTGTTTTCCCAGTGGAATTTCACAATGAATAGAAATTATAATTTGATTCTTTTTATGACTATACTCTTCAAAATAAATCAATTTTTATTGATTTTATTCAATTTCATTTGAAAATTCATACTATATATACTCTATGTTTAGAATCAATACAAACCGTAGAGGCCCTGGATAATGAAGAAACTTTGAATGTGTTGTTTTTTGAATAAAATATTATTTATATGTTTCTTTGAAAATACGTTTCTAGAGACTTATAGGAGGAATTCCTCCCATGTAATTAAATATTCTAGACATTAAAGAGAGAGATAACACTAAATTACACTCATTTTATTTAAATTTTAGTCAAGATGAATTGGAAAATAACTTCTAATATTCCATGGTTATAAACTATTCTCAAAAAGTTTAATCCTTGGTTAATGATAACGATTTAATGGATGATTAATATTGTGAGGAAAAAATTTATGTCTTATATTCCATAAGAATTATAACTGAAATTATGGTGATATTAGATTCAAAAAAATATTTTTATGCTAGAATTCCTGAGGAAGATATTTATTGGGTCAGAGCGGCTGTTGAAGGAGAAACGGTCGATTTTCATGCTTAATGAAAGGTATAATTGTTTTCCCGCTATTCAGCCTAATATATCATAAATTATCTAAACAATTTATAAATCCTTGTAAGTTTTAATCCTCACTTTTGGAAGTTTATTCAGTTATAAATTTTTAGGGTGATTTAACTCATGTTATATTGATGTTATTGTCGGTGTATCTTCCCATTGAGGTATTATTCATTTGGTTCATGTACTGCTTGAATTTTTATTAATTCAATTTGAAATTTGTCTATGCATTGATTGGTTTTGTACATAATTTGTATATCTATTTTGTGAACTTTCTGATTTTTTAAAATTCATTCACAACTAATTATTCAATCCCTTTTTTTTTTGATTAACAACTGTACATGTTTGATTTTTTTTTAAAAACAGTCCAATTTATCATTTGGACACTTTGGATAGTCCCCTTACTAATGTTTTCCATGACTACAGGCATGTCAGGGGAAGAGGAATAAGATCCACATCATCCATCTGAGGCATCTACGTCTCAGGGTAGAGGTATGTTGGAATGTCATTGTCTCTATTTTTTATGTAATTAATAAACATATATAAATATATATATATATATATATTTATAACATCTGTCAATTTTTATATAAAATTGTTTTCAACAGGATCAGACTTGACTGCTTCTTCCTCTCACAGGAGAGGCCCTGGTCATGACATATTATCATGGAATTCCAACACGACTTTTGATGTTTCATTTGATGAGGTATTTCATCCTATGGGACGGAATGCCCCTACATTTATTCATCAGCTGGGTCATATCATACATGATCCACATCGATTTCCATTGACCACGCGTGACTGGGCTTCTATCCCTCAGGACACATTAGATCTTCTTTGGAGGGAGGTTCAGGTAAGAAGACCATTTTACTTTATTCCCTATGTATAAACAACAATAACATATGTGATTTTTTTCTTTAATAGCAAAATTTGAAAGTATTCCCCGATGAGTTTCAGCCAGTGTGTATGAGAAAATGTCATACGATGTGGAAAGAATATAAAGGCAAAGTCAAGAGGGACCATTGGGTACCAAATGTGGGTGCCCCAGACATTCTGGAAAAAGTTCCGAGAGGTGTCCTCCCGGCTCAGTGGTGTGATTTAGTTGCATATTGGTCTACTGAGGGTGTTGCGGTTTGTATATTTATTTTGATATATATATTTTCAAGAATGTGTGATTTGTTTGAAATTTGATTGAATTGAATGTAGGAGGTGTCAACATGCCATTATGAGAATTGAGCGTTGTAGGGACCACCTCACAGGCTTGGGACTCGTCACGTGTCTCAGCTCCGACATGAGGTATTTATTATTCATTTTTTAATTTTTTTAATTAATACGGTTTTGTGTATATATTCTATTCATATACAGTTTCGGGAACAAGGTGCACCAACTGATAAAATGTCGTTGTGGATGAGGACTCGTGATCGCAATGATTCAGAGGCTGCAGCATTGATAGTAAGTTCTTGTACTCATTACCAATACTTACATAAAATCTGTATATTAATATATGTATATATATTTAAATATTTCATAGGATCAATTTGAAGTTGAATTAGAACATATGTCAGAGGAACAGTGAATGCTTCCTATGCGAAGGGATGATATCTTTCATCGCATTATTGGTCGGGACATGCATGGATATAGTTTGACCTATTGAACATGGATTCCTCGTTCTGTAGTGTCACGCGCTGCGGTTGTCAGTCCTGCTATTGTTCAGATGACACAACGGCATGAGACGGTCGAATTCGGAGAAAACGTGCTCCGAATGACTTGAAACCACATGAAAACATTATGAATATTAATCATGATGTGTAGGAGGATAAATCATGCCCATCGGACGTGCGGTGTGCGCGGTACGGCCGATTGTGTCGTTTTCAGCAGCTCAACGCGCGCTAAAATGGCGCGTTGGGGGGGTCAAAACTACCCGAACGACCTTGTAATTCCATGAAACCGTACGACAAAATCCGTTTTATGAATTTTGAAATGGTCGGGTAGAAGGAACGTCTATCAGAGGTGTCGTTTGACCGCGGTGACCAGAAACGCGTTTCCGGTGTCATAAAACACCAAAAACGGCGTGAGACGGTCGAATTCAGAGAAAAAGTGCTCCGAATGACCTGAAACCACACGAAAACATTAGGAATATTATTTGTGATGTGTAGGAGGAGATGGTACACCCATCGGACATGCGGTGCGGGCGGTACGTCCGATTGTGTCATTTTCAGCAGCTCATCGCGTGCTAAAATGACACGTTGGGGGGTCAAAACCACCCGAACGACCTCAGAATTCCATGAAACCGTATGAAAACATCCGTTGTGTGATTTTTGAAATGGTCAGGTAGACAGAATGTCAATCGGAGGTTTTGTTTGACCGTGGTGACAGGAAACGCGTTTCTAGTGTCATAAAACACCAAAAACGACATGAGACGGTCGAATTCGAAGAAAACGTGCTCCAAATGACCTGAATCCACACGAAAACATTAGGAATATTATTAGTGATGTGTAGGAGGAGACTACACCACCATCGGACGTGCAGTGCGTGCGGTATGACCGATTGTGTCGTTTTCAGTAGCTCGGTGTGCGCTAAAATGGCTTGTTGGGGGGTCAAAACCACCCGAACGACCTCGGAATTCCATGAAACCATACGACAACATCCATTGTGTGATTTGTGAAATGTTCGGGAAAACGACACATCAATCGGAGGTGTTTTTTGACCGCGGTGACCGGAAACGCATTTCCGGTGTCATAAAACACCAAAAAACAGTGTGAGACGGTCAAATTCAGAGAAAATGTGCTCTGAATGACCTGAAACCACAAGAAAACATTAGTAATATTATTCGTAACATGTAAGAGGAGACAGAATGCCCATCAGACGTGCGGTGCGCGTGGTACGACCGATTTTGTCGTTTTCAGCAGCTCGGCACAAGCTAAAATGGCGAGTTGGGGGGGTCAAAACCACCCGAACGACCTCGTAATGGCATCAAACCATAATACAACATCCTTTGTGTGATTTGTGAAATGTTCGGGTAGAAGGAACCTCAATCAGAGGTTTTGTTTGACTTCGGTGACCAGAAATGCGTTTCCGGTGTCATAAAACACCAAAAACGGCGTGAGACCGTCGAATTTGGAGAAAACGTTCTCCGAATGACCTGAAACCACACGAAAACATTAGGAATATTATTTTTGACGTGTAGGAGGAGACGACACCCCCATCAGACGTGCGGTCCGCGTGGTACGGCCGATTGTGTCATTTTCAACAGCTCGGCGCACGCTAAAATGGCTCATTGGGGGGTCAAAACCACCTGAACGACCTCAGAATTCCATGAAAACATACTTCAACAGCCGTTGTGTGTTTTTTGAAATGGTTGGGTAGACGTCACGTCCATCAGAGGTGTCTTTTGACCGCGGTGACCGGAAACGCGTTTTCAGTGTCATAAAACACAAAAAACGGCGTGAGATGGTCGAATTCAGAGAAAACGTGCTCCGAATGACCTGAAACCACATGAAAACATTAGAAATATTATTCGTGACGTGTAGGAGGAGAATGAACTCCCATCAGACATGCGGTGCACGCGGTACGACCGATTGTGTCGTTTTTAGCAGCTCGATGCGCGCTAAAATGGCGCGTTGGGGGGTCAAAACCACTCGAACAACCTCAGAATAACATGAAACCGTATGAAAACAGCCGTTGTGTGATTTGTGAAATTTTTGGGTAGACGGTACGTCAATCAGAGGTGTCGTTTGACCGCGGTGACCGGAAACACGTTTCTGGTGTCATAAAACACCAAAACGGCGTGAGACGGTAGAATACGAAGAAAACGTGCTCCGAATGACCTAAAATCACACGAAAACATTAGGAATATTATTCGTGATGTGTAGGATGAGACGACACCACCATCGGACGTGTGGTGCGCACGGTACGGCCGATTGTGTCGTTTTCAGCAGCTCAACGCGCGCTAAAATGGCGCGTTGGGGTGTCAAAACCACCCGAACGACCTCAGAATGCCATGAAACTGTATGACAACAGCCGTTGTGTGATTTTTGAAATGGTAGGGTAGACGGAACATCAATCGGAGGTTTTGTTTGACCGCGGTGACCGGAAACGCGTTTTCAGTGTCATAAAACACCAAAAACGGCGTGAGACGGTCGAATTTGGAGAAAACATGCTCTGAATAACCTGAAACCACACTAAAACATTAGGAATATTATTCGTGACGTGTGGGAGGAGACATCACACCCATAAGACGTGTGGTGCGTGTGGTACAGCCGATTGTGTGGTTTTCAACAGCTCGGCTTCTGCTAAAATGGCGCGTTAGGGGGTCAAAACGACCCGAATGACCTCAGAATGCCATGAAACCATATGAAAATATCCTTTGTGTGATTTGGGAAATTTTCGGGCAGAAGACACATCAATCGGAGGTGTCGTTTGACCGCGGTAACCGAAAACGCGTTTTTGGTGTCATAAAACACCAAAAACGTCGTGGGATGGTCGAATTCGGAGCAAACGTGCTCCGAATGACCTGAAATGATAGAATTTCTTAAATTGGGGGTTTTAAATTATTATAGCACCATGATTTGATGTCATATTTAATTTTATTATATGTATATAATAACTGAATAATTATTTCCAATTTACGTTTGTTTTGTTTTGTTGTTTTTTTTGTCTTATTGTAGGTTTATTGAAGTAGAAGATTGAAATGGATGGACCTGCCCAGATCGTTCAAGCACGTTTATCATTTATTGTTTATGATGATCTTGATGTTTATTCTATTTGAAATTGTTTTCCATTTTTTATGATTTTTACCTTGTGTTATCTTTGATTTTGCACCGTGAAGGGAAAAAAACACAATTCGTACATTTCATTAAAAAAATGAAAAATATTTTATTTAATATTATATATATATATATATATATATTTCTTTAACACATATATATATATTAAAATATTTAAAACATATTATATATATATATATATATTTAAAATACTTTATTTAATATTATATATATAAATATTTTATTAAATAAATAAATATATATATATATTTCTTTCTGTAGGATTTTTTGTAAATTTTTTTCCCAGGCTAGCGACCGCCAAAGGAGGTCGCTATAGGCTGCCTGCCGGGCACCATTAGCGACCACCATTGGTGACTTCCAAGTGGTCACTTAAGGCTGGAATTTCAGCCACCTATAGCGACCACCATTGGGGGTCTCTATTGGCCTACATCGACGAAGCTGAAGCGACCACCAATGGCGGTCGTTGGGCGGTCTCTATAGGCCTATAGCGACTGCCAATGGGGGTTGCTAATGCCCGGTTTTTTAGTAGTGATCCTCATACAATTACCTTTATTGTAAGAATACAAAGGAGGTGGTGATGACTCACTATATTTGTAATAAAGGACTATATAGGGAGTTGTTTGTTGTAAAAAATAAAGGAATTATGGAGAAAAAATGAGCCAGGACAATGTATATTATAAATCACATATTATCAACCCACAACTAGATAAAGTATGACCCAAAAAACCTCTATCTATGGATGAGAAAAATGAATCAAATATTTGGGGGGTTATACAAAATATTTCATCAATTACATTTTTTGAAAATTCCATTAGTTTAATCATATAAAAAATAATTGTTTTTTATGTTTTTATGTAATTTTTAAATTGGAAAATAGAATACATGTGATATAAATGAATAGTATTCTAATAACCACTAAAAAATATAAATTATTAGGTAGTTTTTCTCTTATTTTAAAAACAATATTTTTTTTGTCATTTCCTTCTTTTCAGATAATAATGGGAAAATATCTTTTGAATAAAATCAAATCAATGGAAGAATATATGGATTATTCAATTCATACTCTGTTTATATTTCTCCTTTACACATTCATTGTGTACACTTTTCATATCATTTTATATATAACATTAATATAAATATTTATATGTATTATTGACGATGGTCTGAAATAATGTTGGGAGGAGGGATGCATGTTTTGTTATATTAGATATTTTTAGCGTATCTTTGTTTTTTTCATTTTGATTTTTTTTGATTTATTTTTAGGAACATGTTGATCTTAAATAAAATATCAAATCACCTTTCAAACTCAAATGAATTATGAGGTAAAATTCATGAATTTGTGAAGAATGGGATTAATTTAGTATAGATATAGAGTCTTTTACTAGATTTTTGATTTTAACAACATTCTTAAGAGTTTTATGAATTTTTTAAACCCATGCCTCATTATAACTATCCAATATTTCTTACTGCATTCAAAGAGGTACTCTAGAATCATTTTTTAACTAATTCCCAATTCCCACCATTATTGAGTAAACTCATGTTTTTTATCATCTAGAACTTATTTTTATCATTTATAAAAGAATTTGAGAATGATGAAGGGTGTTATTGTAAGTGCGGTACTTATTTGGAAAAAAAATTATTTCAACCATTTTAAGACCCACCCTTACATTTAAACTTATGAATCCCCTAGTTTCCATGAATTTCATTGTATGTTATCCATATTACAAGATTATATTCCCTACCTAACCACTCTATTGAATTAATTTTATGATAAAAGTTAAAAATGGATGGGTGGGGGGGGGGGGGGTTGTTACTTCATTTGTTATTATGGGATGAGTGAAATTTTATAGGAGTTTTAGGGTTGGTTACCAATTTAGAGAAGGAACAAAAATAATGTTTTACATTATAATACATTTGATTCCACTAAAAAAACAAAAAAAATAAAAATGGGAAAATAATAGAGATATGATTAAATGATTTTTTATGATCATTTGTATAGACATGACCATAATAAAATAATAAGTGAATATGTCAAAATTAATTCCTGGTTTTTTTTATAAAATGGTGCATTTTAGTTGGTTTTTTATGTGTTGGTGGTTTCAAGGAGGAATCATCATTTTTTTGAATAATTAATCTTATTAAGTATTTAAAATGTCAATCCTATTCCTTTTAACGTAATTTTTTAAATATTGAACCCACAAATCCTTATCCTCAAATAATTACTATGAAAAATTATCATAATTGGAACACATTTTTTGTTGTTGTGTGGAGGGTTAGATTGATACCAATCCTATGCTAAACATTCCTAGATTTGGATATAAGCATATCTTTTTATAATATTTACACTTGGGAGATGAATAGTTGAATTATTTATGAGGTAAGTTGAAATATTTGGTATGGTTGGATTAATGAGGTTGATAAATTTTAATGTGAGAAAATAAAAAAAAGAAAATTGAAACCATAAATGAGAAGTGAATATGTGAAAGGGATAAAATATTCCCTTCATCAGAAATATTTACCATTATGTGAACATGTGATAACCAAATAATTGATCCAATGCTTGTTAATGGTGAACATGGGAGGAAATCATGTTAAAGTCTCTAATTTATCAATTAAAATTCACCCCAAGCTCTAGGAACTATGTAAGAAGGGTTCATACTCACATGAAAATCATAATGTTCTCAGCAATTGTATAAGGTGGAACTCATGTTAAAATCGAAGTACACACATATCAGATTAAATAATAAGGAGTGAAACTCATTTCATAATTAGTAGGGGAATTCATCAGAATCATTGAGCTCTCTCTTCAAAGTTATTTATCAAGTTTAATTTCTACAGAAGATATGATTCACTTGGGTAATGTCATTGTGTATTAGTTAATCCATATTTTCAGTATGATGTAATTTTAACCTAGGCATACATTGTATGGGATTTTACCATATAACCTTCCCTAGTACATAAAATTCACATAATAATTCTATAACAATGTCTAATTAATATCCTAGAATGACCTAGATCCATTTATGAATTGATATATTTAAAAAGTTTCTATAATGCTCTATTTTTACCACCAAAGTCTTAACTCATTTTTAACTTCCAATAACTAATGTGTTGGTTCACTAGATCACTCTTTGAAACACTTAAAAGGATAAAGAAACTAAAACAAATACACAAAATCCATTCATTCACATATGTTCATCATCTAGGTTAGACACAAGTGAATAAGGGAATATACCATGTTTGATGCATCTCACTATTTTGGGAAAGTAGTTTTAAAGATGAACTTCCTATTAAGAATGAAATAATAAGAAATTAAACTCACATTGGGAAGATGAGGGAATATGTCAGAGTAGTGGGGAACAATATGCTCATGGAGAAAACCATCCCAAATATATAAATCTAAAAAAAATCTATAACTATATATGGAGTGATCTTGTGATTCAAAAGATACATTAGTTATCACTATAAAGCCTTCAAAATAATAACATGGTCACTTTTAATTATGTTTGGATCCTCACTGAGAGTAGAGTACCTTTCCACTTTATATTCTGATTTATTTTCTAATTATTCTTTATTATCCAGTTATAGCATTGCAAGCTATTATAGTTGAACTAAAGATATCTCCCCATTCCTTGATCATGAATTTAAATCAGTATATATTTCTATTTCACATGTTTAATATCATGAGGATCCATATGTATGCATGGATATAGTTTATGGTCATTAATGAAATTATGTGTACCTTGTGGTTTCATTCTCTCACGTGTGGTTTTCACACACATACCCCTTAGTTCCCACCAATTAATATACATTATAAGAATGTGATAATAATCATATAGTGTTTGAAGGTTTGTGATAACTTTGGGTGTGTTAGATAATGAATGAAGTGATCACTTCATTTTCTATCCAAAACTCATCTACTAGGGAAATATGAAAGTTGAGAGGTATCTATCCATTCATTAGGTTAATCTAGATACTAAATTTATTTATCATGGATTGTGATAGAGTGGGTTGGAATTATTATCCAATATTTGGTCACTGTTTGTTCAGATTAGTTTTCATTATTTACACTCTTCTTTCTTGTAGTTTTCTATTTCCACTAATTTAATCACTATTAAAAACCTTTTACAAAAAAAAATGTTACTCCCACTTCAACCTCATTTTTCAATATTTAAAAAACAAAATAAATAATTACATTGAAATAACATGTGAGTAATAGTGGTGAGTAAACAATTCTTAGTAGAAAAACACTTGGAAATAATTATATAGTTGTATTTTAAGATTCTAAAAATACTTTATTAGCCATGAGTCCAACTATATCCACACATAAATCATCATCATCACTCAAGGAATGTAACCTCATTGTTTCTAGAAAACTGAATCATTTAAATAACCACATTGCTTCTATCTGAGCCAAGGATTTATGTATGGTATACCTTTAGGAAAACTCCACCCCTTGTACTCTCCAAAAGTAGCTCTCTCCATCACTCCTCTCTAACTAACATTCCATTATAAACATCCAATGTAAAAATATCTTCATTGTGATTCCCAAAATAAAGCATTTCTTACATAAATAGAGAGTTTCATGGAAGATATAACACTTCAAATCACCAAAAATATTTCCTTTATTTATCATTCTTCATCATTTGTCACTGATCTTTTCTATTCAAAAGAATTCTTATTTTCTTAACACACCCCATCAAAAATTCCCCAAAAGAAAATATTATTAATACTAATATTATTAATCAATTTATAATCTAAATAATAAATGAAAAAAATAATCATCATTTAATAAAATAAATACATAATTTAATTATCATCAAAGATAATTTATCAAAAAAAGTTCCATAAATTACATGAATTATAAAAAATAACCAAATAAAAAATTATTTTATACCCAAAAAAAATTAAGAAAAAAATTTTCATGAGTTTAGAGGCATGATAATTCTAAATATAAATTAACTAGAATTCATTATTATAACATTTAATGAAAATTTCTCATTACTAATCAAATAATTCAAGGATAATAAGAGTTTATTTTTTTTGTGAGGGATAAGAAAGAGATAATTAAAATAATCCCTCTATTGGGGGAGTAAATTCTAAATATTTAATATTAATTGATGCTATTTTATTAAAATGTTATTGCCATGAGAATTCAATATTGACTTCATGTATAAAAAACATTATCTTCCTATCTTTGATGAATTCATTTTAAGAGAGATACAAAGATATAATAAACACACATTCCAAAATTAGATGATTTCAATCAAATAATAATCACCAAACAATAATAATGTGTGATGATCCATTTCTATACAGATTTATCCTTTATAAAAAATGATTTTGGAAATTCAAATTTGAAATTAAAACAACAATTAACTTTAAACTTCCTTTAATTCAAAATCATCCCTCAGATCATCATCCATAAAATCTCTACCATTAAATTTGAATATGTAGTTATTAAATCACTAATAACTTCAATTCATAATGATAAATCCACATCATCAAATCTATTTAATTTTTTTAGAAAAAAGAAATTATAGAATGACTAGCTGCTTCATGGAATGATAGATAAATTTCTCATGTAAATTTATTCAGCTGCTAGAGAGCCCTTGATATTCCCTAATCCTTCATGGGGTGAAATTTTTTATAAGGAATGTTACAATTCAAGATATAAATTTTAAGAAACTATAGGATTTTCATTGTTTAGGATTTAGATGAACTCTTATCATCATTATGTAATGCTATTGATTTCATAGTGCGATGCTCTATTAGAATAAATTAATGAAATTTGTTTGAGAATTTGTTATTCCATATCCATATATATATTTCTTGAGCATCACATTTCAAAATAAATTAATATAATCAATTCCCCTTCATATAGAAGTCAACCATGTCAAGGGAAAACCAACTCTTTCTAGTAAAAGTGAAAACAATCCATACAATATTCATGAAATCCCCCAAACTAAACCATCACGTTCATGCCAAAAAGAAACATGACCTCATATACGCCTTCCTATACATGGAAGATCACTAACTTGAAGTGTGGGTAAAATTTACATCCGCGGGGAGACTATATCATCAGTAATAATTCTTCCACCCATAATATAAATAAATCATAACTTCTAAGAGTAATCAATATATAAGGATAAATAATATCAAATGCAATACATTTAATGCAATAAATAAATGAGTAGGATCCCGCTGTGTCAAGCTAAACCAAATTATATAAAGTATTTAATAAAATTAAATTTAGTATCAATAGTCAAGAGTATATAGTAGTATCATCTTCAACCATAAGAATCCATCTCCTTAACTCCCTGTCATAGGTCCTTTCCCTCCATTGGATCCCTGGTAATGAAATCTACATGTTATTGTGCAGGCAGTGAGTGATAAACTTAGTAGGACAACACCAATGAATTCTTAACATAATTTCACATGATATATAATAGTGTGTATCATGAAATAATTAAATTACAAAATAAAAATACAACCACACATGTGTTGAGTAATCATACACTAACCAAGCAGCCATAAACATCGATCACATTAGATTCAACATGATAAAATTAAGGATATCAATGTTAGTCAGCCATGTATGACCTCTATGAAAAATACCACCCACCCCACCCTAATAGTGTTCATTATCTGGAACACTAAAAAAACAACCCTAATAGTGATCATTGTCCTTAGATGATGGTAATTCACACTCAACATGTTTTATTAAATTGGATAATGAATCACCCATGCATGTAATTCCCCAAATTTTTCAAAGGATAATGGAGTAAAAATACATGGATGGTCTACTACAATTTCAGTAATCATTTATGTAATAAAACTCATACCATTAAACAAAAAATAATTTTTAGTCATCATCACCTCATTATGATCCATTTAAGGGTCCATCTAACCAATATATAGAAACTAGATCTTCCTGATACCTAGAGCAAGGTCTGATAGAATATGTAATACCACAAGAAATATGTATCATATAAAGAAAAGCTTAATCATACAAATGAATAGTTAATACAGTGACCCAACCCCAAATATCTCGGAGATATTGTCTACAACTATTACATTGGAATGATTATAGGTAATCCAATCTTGAATGACCAAGAGTTTAGTAGTCTTGGTAAACAAGATATATAAATGATAAAAGAATACACTAATTATAACATAGATATTTTTCTTCTTTCTAAATAAATAGCTTTGATTATAACTCTAATCCATCTAGTAAATTCTTGTATATAATTCATAGTTTTATTCTTATATTATTGGGGAAATAAATATAATAAGGGTGTGCTCAAATTCTCAGTAAGGGAAAAATTTAGTTGAAGAAATAATGAATCAATGAGAAGAATAATTACGAAATGGTGAATAGTTGAACTCACATTCCATATAATCAATAAGTTGATAAGGATTTTCATAAACATTATGGAAATAAAATAACTAAAAACATATTCTATTCAAAAAAATAGACAAGGAAAAATCAATATGGAATGGTTGGAAACTAAAACACATGCTACTTAATAAATGAACTGAAAATGAAATGTATACATAGATATTTCGACACAAAATCTCATGGATGAATAATAAATGAAACTAATATGAGGGAAATTATTTCTCAATTGAAACCATGTCTGAGGAACATGAAAACCTATACTACCAAGATCCATCCTCCAGATAGTTTAAAACTATAGATATAAACCTATTTAATTTTGGAAACTTATTTGTCTCATGAGAACCTATATATGCATCTAGAAGCAATATAAAATCTTGGATCCACCCATTATTTTATATCCAAATCATTATTCATATCAAGTAATTAAATTTAATAATAAAAAATATTCCTTAACAAATATTTTTATTGAATAAAGAATACAGATTTATCAATATTTACCCAAATAATCAAAAAAAATTCAAAGTAGAAACCATATGTAAATAGGTATATTTTTTAGGCAATATTAATATCCATGATATATGAAATGGAAAATTTAGGTGAAATTTAATGTTCAATTATCATAGAATATTGAACATTTCAAGGCGACTAACAAATAAATCAAGGAATTGAATGTGAATACTGCACTTGGTTAAATCAATCATAAATAATCCAAAAAAAGAATAAGGATGGTATCAATAAAACATATCCCAAGTGGGGTAAAAAATGGTTGTTTTCATTGATGAATATAAATACTATAAAAAGATATTTTAAAAATATTCTGGAGGAAAATATCCTTTGGTTTGGAAAAACCTTTTGAAAAAACTTTTATTTGAAAGTTAATTTTTTAAAAAAATCTTATTTAAAAATTAATCTTTTAAAAATTCCATGTATTCTTTGTAGGAATGATAGGAGGTAAATTTTTACATGTCGTACAAGGTAAAGGGAACATTCCTTTTTCATGATAAAAAGGATATAAAAATTCCTTTTTAAGAAAGTGATAAGAAGATTAATTTGAAAATATTGGTAAAAGAAAAAAAGGTTAAAAATTTCTTTACTAAATCATTTTAAAATAATTTTTAAAAACATTTTAATAAATCATTGTTTTTATAAAAAAACAGGTTCTCTAACAAAAGAGAAATCAGGTTTTTTGAAAAACATTTTCTAAAACATTTTGAGTAAGAAAGAGTGGAATAACGGTACTAATACTTGAAAATGGTCATGAATAACCAGTGGATAGGAAAATGAAAAATTTTATTGAACAATGCTCATATAATTTAGTCTAAAATAAACACCATTAAAATATCATTAAAGTTATTGCTAAGGAAAATAATCTTTAAACATTTCAAAGTCTCCAATACCACTTTGAGACATTTTAAATCACAAAAATTATGAAGGAATATTATTAAAATAAACTTATAAAATCATGAGAATAAAGGGATTCATATATAACATGTCAAAGTCTATATATACCCAATATAAAATAATCTATGCACATAACTACAATTATGTCTCAACAGAATGTAAATTGAGACGAAAATCTCTTACCTTATACTTATTTTTGGATGAATGTACTTTAAAATCATGTATAATGGGTTTAAAAATGTTTATAACACATAAAAATACCATATTAATATTTATTATATCATATATTATCCTCTTATAATATCGTATTACCCATTTGTTAACAACCTTTCATTATTTTAACTATTTTTGGTGTTAATTTCCTAGTTTGTCGAGTAAGTTTTAACTTGTGATTCATTATTATTATTAAATATGTTATTGTTTCATAATATAAATAAAGTAATACATGATTTTAATATCATATATATATCCAATATATATGTATTTTTTATAGTATATAATTTTTGGATATTAGAAATGAAGTGCATCGTTTATAGAGACGGTAGGCCGCACATACACATTAATGCTACTTTCATTTCTTTGTCATATTAAAAGAATTAAAGATAAATGATGCATCTATATATAATAATTATATTTTAATATACATGTTATATATGTTACATAGGTTTATTAAAACCTTTCTTTACATGTTCCATATATGGAATGAATGAGTCAGATCGCTTTGAGGGGGCGGTAGTCCACAATTTCTCAAAAGAAATTATCATATTTAAACAATATGGAATGCATAAAGTTATGTTCTAAATAAAATTATAAAAGAATAAATATATTATAATTATCATATATAAAATATATAAATAGATTTTCAATCATAATGACCATTATTATATTTGGTAAAAGAAGATTTAACAATCATCGTTTCATGAGGTAGTAGTTCGCCATACACAAAAACAGTATGTTCGTTACCCATTAGATGGAGGTGCGTACATGTGTAGGTAAAAACCATAGAAAAAACGCCCTAGTAAATTTATTATATGGGTTTTTATAAAATAATATAATTATAATTGTTGAGGGGTTGGTAAATTGTAATAAAACTAAAAAGCTTAAGAATGTTTGTTACCTCTTAATCAGGTAACTCCTTTAAGTTTTCCCCAATGGATTACATGGGATTCTTATTTTCTAAGGGGAGGATTATATGATGGTGGGAGTTATTTTTAGGAGTAATTTTGTAAGATTTTTTTCGATCCAATGTGGATTGAGATGTGTGGGGAAGTGGGAGGAGAGGAGGTCCTTTTATAGTGGAGGAGTGACACTCTTGTAATATTTTTATTATGGAATTATATGCACATTTTTCATAGTGAAAGTGGATCCAATAATGGACCCAATTCAAGAAAATAGAGTATTGGGTTGATATAGGTCCATAAAATGGCCTTTTTCCAAGTTTATAGGTTATTTTTCCCCCTAAGTTATATGTTTGGTCACTTATTAAGCTCAATTTTACATTAATCATTGTAAATAATTTTAATCAATTTCATTGATCATTTCGGTAAAAAACCAATTTTTATTATAAAAAATTATAAATTATTCTAATTTAAAATATGGAATCCATTTTTTCAAATTAAAATAACCTAAGTGGTAGAAAATAATTTAAAATTCATCCTGTAAGCAGTAGGACGTTATCGGTTTTTAAAGTAAAAACTTCTGATAGTTTTCTTTGTTTTTATAATTAATTTCAAAGTGAAATTTATTCCAATGATATAATTTGTATTAATTGAAAAAAATATTATCCATTTAAACTTTAAAATCAATTAAAATTTTAATTTAACCTTATAAATAATTTAGATGAAAAAACATTTTTAAACTAAAATTCTGTATTTTTAACTATTCATTAATAAAATGAAATGTTTCTAAAAAATATAAAAAATTAACCCTACCCTAATTATTATGTTTCTATTTCAGTGATTAATTTATTTTTTACATATTGAATTAATTAAAGTGTCAAAATGAATATTTAAAATTGGATCTTCATTAAAAGGGGTTAAAATTACCTTTATAAAAATATAGGTTTTTATTTGTAAAGTAGGGTTTGTTCTTATCTTTTGAATATAAAATCTAATGGATGAATATAAATAATATTTTATTGAATATATAACATTTATATTTCATTAAAATCTTTAAATAAATGTAATTAATTATTTTTATTAAGCTAAACTACTTTGAATTCATAAATATAATAATATTTCTTTTTTTATATCTAGTTGATTCTTATTTTCATTTGTAATTAATTGAAAAACAATAAATTAATTTTATATGTATATAAACCATAAATCTTAATAAGGTAGTTAATACTATTCATAACTACTAACATACTAGCTAGATTATATCATATTATATAAAAAAATTTAATAATACATTGTTATTTTTTTGAAACTCAGTCTTGTGAGTAATGAAAGTTGTAGAGGAAGGTCGCTCTTGCGTGTAACAAAATAAATAGAGGAAGTTCATTTTTGTGTGTAATGTAAGGTAACTTAGTGGTGAATGCATTAAAATATATATAATATATTTTAAATATTAAATATATTATATTTAGTATCCAGATATTATATTACCTTACGCGCTTGGTGTCATGTGTCATACACACTATCAAATACAAGGTTCTTAGTTTAGATTTTTGGGGCGTCATAGTTACCAAGAGGATACACCCAAATATGTGTTTATAAGAAATCATGTTTTCAAGGGCGCAAACACACCCACATATGAACACATAGCATGCATGGGTTATAAATCATAATTAATGTATCATGGAAGTCTCATAAACAAGACGAAATAATGTAAGTAACTCCTTACCTCAAGGTTTTCAATGTTAACATCAAGGTATTTACAATAATTTAACAGAAAAATATTTTATGGTATGTCTCTTTTAAAATTTAATCTCTTCGATAGATTACGTTACACGTAAGACACACCTTAAACATAAAATAAAATATTATTATAACCTAGAAGTTAAATTGGCGGGAATGAATAGTACTAAACACACTATGAAATTTTCATATTACATATTGATTTTTTTTAAATTCATCCAATATATTTTGTATTTATAAGATAAGAATAAATCCAATTAAGTATAAAAATCTATATTTTTATAAAGGTAGATTTTTCAGCTTTTAATGGTTCACTTTTCTTAAAACTAAATTTGGAAACTTTTATAAATTTTATTTGGAATAATAAAATTTATTTTTGAAATCTGAATTTTAAAATTTTATTAGAGTGAATTATTGGTATTTTTCGGATAAGTTTCATTTTTTATTAATACTTAAAAAATGAATTTTAATTAAAAACTGACATTTCATCAAAATAACTTATAATATTAAATTATATTTTAATTTGGGTTTAAAGTAATATTAGGATAATTATAAACTTCTTAATCCAATTTGGGTCATTTTAATCAATTTTACATTAAAAATGGATATACTAACATTTTAATGTTTTGAACATTTTTATGTTAAAACTCCATTGTTTCATCCCATCCACAAGATTAATATTATTTTTTAAAAAATTCAGTGAATTGAATTTTGAAAAATAGATTCAATATTTGGAATTATGAGGTTATAATTTAGTAAATATTTCCATTTTATTATTGTCCAATATGAATAGTAATGTTGGAAATGTTTATTACCATGGTAAAGGGTAAATCAGGTAAAAATTGAGTAATGGGGGGTAAAAATAATATGATAAGGATTACAAGATAACCCTAAAACTTGATCCAATTTTATTTAATGAGAAATTTTATTCCTTAAGAACTCCTGTTTTGAATATATGGACATTGGTTTTCATTTATAAGTGATTATGACATTTATAATATTTTATTTAAATAAAATACAAATATGTCACAATCATATTATTAATAATTGGATTGTTTTTAATAAGGGTTTATCTAGAATATATGTTCATCTGTAAATAATCAATTGAAATATAAAGTATTTATATTTATCATGGTAATTTATTTCTTATTTATAGTGAAGAAATAATTATCTTAAATGCTTGCACAATAATGATGTAGTAATTATTTTATTAATGTAAATATCAAATAAATGTTATTAAAAATTTTAAGATAAATATAATTTGATATCATTAATGTAATAAAATAATTTTTATATGAATTTTACATACTATTTGGGTATTAAATTATTTTGTTTTAACATATCTTATTTTTTTTATTTTTAAAATTCAGTGTAATGAATAGACTCAAAATTGACATTAGTGATATTTTAAAATAAATCATATTTTATTAAATGATATAAAATTCCTAAAAATATTAATTTTAGTAAAAATATATGGATAATATATAATATATCATCAATGATATATTTATGGGTCTTATGGAATTTTTGAGTAACTATATTAACCTTGAAAGAGTAAAAAAACTTGTTGTGATGGTAATAATTAAAGGTATTAAATAAGGGTTAAAACCAAAGGATAAGGGTAAGAATGTGAAATAAACTAGTCTAAAAATTATTGGATTAGATTATTTCAACCCATTATCATATTATATTATAAATAAATCATTTATTATCCATTTATATTTGAAAATAAATTTATATTAATTTAATATTTTGAGAGTTTCCAAAAGTGTCCTTCACCTCAATTATGAAGGGGAACCTCCTTTGCCACTTCTTCACACACAACTTTACTTGGATGGGAACAATGATATAAATAATGGATATATATGATAATTATAAAATGATATTTATTCTTAAATAATTAATATACCAACCAGTTATTTACTATATCACCATTAATGGAATGATATCGTCACTTGTGCGTATGTACGACATGTCATCTCCATAGTGTGATGCAATTCATTTTTCATTTTCACCATTCAAGAATGATTATAAAAATGTATAAAAATGTTATATATAACCATAATATAATTCTAGATATTGAGGAAATATATCCTATGCAAAATAACCAACACTTATATAAAAAATCATGAATTGAAAAACTGAATTAGTTACACTCAAAATAGTAGTAATAATGAAATATTATTAAGAAACACGTGATAATATGGTATAAGAGGATCATATATGATTTCATAAATATTAATATGGTTATATTATAAATTATTAACATGTTTTAAACCATTATATAGTAGGTTAAAGTACATTCAACTAAAGAGAAGTTCAAGGTAATGGTTTCTGGTCTCACTTTTTCTTCTGTGAGACAAATGTCATATTCACCACTTTTTCATTTTGTGTGGTGTATACTATTCCCTTTGATATATTATATCAGGAATTTATTTGTGTTTATGGTATCAAAAGTTTCATTTGAAGTTATTTATTTCATAGGTTATACTATTCAATTGATTATAATGTTGTAAAGGATTATTTTAAAATATCATCATTATTCAAGATTGTTTAAGTTTAAGTCTCTACTGAGGAATATTTCTTTTACATTCCCATGTTTTTATGAAAGGTTTACAAAAAAAGTTTTACTATTCTCAAATGAATTTTTTAAATTCATTTCTTACTTTTTTTACTTTTTACAATAAAATATAAAAGTAATCTTCCTATCATTCTCCAAAATAAGGTACTTTATGACTTTTTTAAAAAAAAGTGTAAAATGAATATTTTTAACTTATACAATATTATTGAATTATTTCTTCCTTAATTACAGAATGATGATTTAAATAATTCTTTAAAAATTTACACGGTTATTTTCAAAATAACTATTTCTCTATTACATGCATAGTTTAGATTTTAAAAATTATTTTCAAAGTCAAAAGGGTATTTTACTCAAAAAATATTCCAATAATACCTTTAAACTATTTTTATTTATATTATCATACTTTGTTATATCTTATGTTAAGGATATAATCAAGTGATACCATTCATCATATCTCATTGGATGGTTTATGATCTTTTTGACTGGGGATTTATTGATATTCCATATGACTAGTTACTCCAATACATACTCTTAATTTTTTTAGTTTTATTCTTTATTGAAGTTAGGAATGTATTAGACTTAGTAAATAACAGGTATGGCCAAATTTAGACCCTTAATGCATCAGTAGGTATCATGAGACAAACAACGCTAGATTTTGGTCAAGGCCTTACCCATTTATTTGATTCCTATAGTGAAGCCCTGATGATGTTAGATTCTTGAAAAAATACCTTGAAAATATTAGATTATTCGCATGAAGTCTCAAAAGTATATTTCAGATATATGACATTATATAATTCATCATTTTGAGATTAGTTATTGTTATTTCATGTGATTATTTTACTATTAGAATATCCATGGTTATGATTCGTGTGATTATTTATATAGAATTATTTGGTCACCATTTATTACTACCGCATTAGGCTCAAGTTATTGATTAAATGGAATGTGTTTTAGTTATTTATATTTCTATAATTTTTTACTCTTATTCAAAGAGAAGCGTACCGTGGAAACTTGGTGATAGGTTTTAGTATAGGATAAAATACTGAAGTTTTGGTAATGATCATGAATAACCCAGGTTAAACATAATGTTTCATATAATAATGTTTAATGATTTAGAAATTATATGTAACAACCCATGCTTCCACAGTACGCTTCTCTTTGAATAATACAATAGCGTGTGTTGTACGCAACATCGAGTTCTAACACACCACAACCAATCAAACTAGCCATTATGAATAGTAATACCCACTTTTCAAAATTTTATTAACTTTATATTTCAATATGGACTTCATTTTTGGATTCGGAGTATCAAAATTAGCTTAGGGTGAATTTTTGGTATTTTTTTGAAAACTTTCAATTTTTGATGAATAGTGAAAAACACTGAGTTATTGTTTAAAACCAATTTTTTATTTAAATAATTTTTTATTTAATTTAAATTTATTTTAGGTAAAAATAGAAACATAATACCTATATAAGTTCAATGTAATTCATTGGAGTCAGTTTATAATAATTTTAGATATATAAAAATTTTATTTAACTTTTTACCGTCTTTTACCCACCTCCTAGGATTATTTGCAAATTTATATAAAACTTAATTTTACCACTTATGGGGGTTGAATTTCGAAAATCTGAGAGACACAGTTGATATCGGAAAGTAAAATGTGGTTCAATGAGATGAAAATAAGTTTTGGTGAAAAGTAACTTTTTACTTTTATTTACCACGGTTAAAAGTAAATAGTGTAATTAAGGGTTAAAATGATATTATTATTACCCTAACACGTGTAATAATTATATTGGATAAGTGTAATTCGACCAAAAACAACCTTAGGAATAAAATATGATCCTTTAGTTCCACTTTTATTAGATTAGGAAATTTATTATTATTTAATTTAAAGAAGAGTTAAAAGAGTTAAAATCAAAGTTTAATAACTATAAAAATTTTAATATAGGGTTACACATAAGATAAATTAAACTATAAATATTAATTATAAATATAAAAATATTTCCTACATAATGGTATTTTATTTATATTTTTTAGACATTAAATAATTTAATTTATTTATGACACAATGATGATGTGGTAATTACCTAATTAATGAAATATTAAAATAATTGATACTATAAATATCTAAATAAATGTAATTTGAGCCTTTTTATGAATTTCACTAATTTTATAGGTTAATATGACATAACAGTGCTGGTTAGATAAATGTTTTTCGATGTAATAATGCTGTTATGAATTTAGAGAAAACAAAATACCAAATAGTGTCAAAATTGACATAAAAGAGTTTTTAAAACAAATATTATATTATTAATTGATATTATATTCCTAAAAATATAAGGTTTGGAAAAAAGACTTATATAATGATAGATGTATAATTATTTAACCACTTGGGGTTATCTTGGAAGTATATAGTAATTTTATTAACAATATAATATAAAAATACAAAGAGACATGGTAAATGTCAAACTATTTAACTAAGAGTTAAATCTAAACGATAAAGTTACTATGGTGACCCAAACCTATCTAAAACCTATTGGTTGAGTGGTTTCTGTCCCATCACAACCTTATCCTTTAAATAATACATTTTGGAGCTATTAGAAACCGAAAATTATTTTATTATAAAATAATATTTCTATCTTTTCCTAAGGTGCCCCTCACCCCTCTTATAAAAGGGAACTCCCCATTCTCTCTAATTAACACCTTCAAATCCATTTGGCTTGGCCAAAACCTGCCCAAATACACTCTAAACTGTCCTAAATTAATCCTAGAGACCTTACTTTAGTCAGAAATCCAACCTATGGTTCCCTTTTGATCAAATCAAAAGGAAGAACACGAGGAAGAAGTAAATATTTCTTCATCTCTTTCAAGTTCCTTTCTTCTTCCACTTCCTCTTTTTTGTTGTTTCCATTGTAAAAAAATAACTATGGTATCTTCTATATACTGTGATGTTATTATAAATATGGTACAACCATATTCATTATTCTATCCATCCTTTGAATGAAATGTCACCATACGTACATACGTATAACTTACCATCTCCACATCGTGGTGTAATTATTATTCAATACATTATTATTTGGATGGGTATAATAATGATGTGTTATTGATTTAAATAATAAATATAACAGAATAATGATTCTTTATATATGATATAACATCCAATTATATATTATTTTAATATCAAAAGAATGATATTGTCGCTCGTGCATACGTATGGATTACCATCTCCACGAACGCGATGAGATTCATTCCCCATCGTATCCATTCAAGATTAATTTTCATTTGATTCTTAAAAATAATGTTTAAATACTTTATATAATTCTGTATATGATTATTATATATCCCATCCATAACAAATATGACTCACATAACAAATAATATAAAGGAAAAATAATTTGTTAACACCCGAAACGACGATAATACTAAGATATTATTAACAAAGCAATGTTAAAAGATCATATATGATATCATATTAATGTATATGATTCTTGTATAATTTAATAACAATTATTTCACCATTATACAAGATGTTAATCTTCCCTATACCAAGGAAAAGTACAAGGTAAGGGTAAATTCTACAATCTCTTCATTATATGAGGTTGTTTATACGTAATTATCTAGTTGGAGCTCTTTATCATCCACATCCATGTTTCTTAAAAATGCATTCCAAAGAATTTTTACTACTTACTAGACTATGGTTTAAATTCATTTACACTCTTGTTTTCCTTTTTATAAAATGGTTTTAAAGGAATTTGTCGGTCGTTTTCCAACAAGGTACCTTATGACATTTTCGAAAGAATTAAGGTATGAATGTTTTTTTAACTTATACGGCGGGTCAGGCTATTTTCTGCTGTTATAACATCGTCGAAGCTTACCTTACAAGCTTATAATAATATTTTCATATATAAATGTTTTATTTTAGAATTACGTGACTTTTAAATGATTTCAAAATAGAAAGAGATATTTCTCTAAAAAGGTTTTGATTTAATTTATGTAACACCGCAAGCTTCTACGATATGCTTCTCTTTGAATAGTGCAATCGTGTGTGTTGTACGCAACATCGAGTTCGAACACACCACAACCAATCAAACTAGCCATTATGAATAGTAATACCAAATTTTTGAAATTTATAAATTTTATTTTTCAAAATGGACTTCATTTTTGGATTCGTAATATCAAAATTAGCCTAGGGTGAATTTTTTGTATTTTTTCTAAAAACTTCATTTTTTTGATGAATAGTGAAACCACTAAGTGGTAGTTAAAAAAACTAAATTTTTCATAAAACTTAATTTTACCGCTTCTGTGAGTGGAATTTCAAAAATCTGAGAGACACAGTTAATATCAAGGAGTAAAATGTGGTTTAATGAGATGAAAATAATTTTTGGTGAATAGTAACTTTTTACTTTTATTTACCACGGTTAAAAGTAAATAGGGCAATTAAGGGTAAACATGATATTAATATTACCCTAAAACCTGTCCTAATTCTATTGGACAAGTTTATCTCGAACAAAAACAACCTTAGGAATAAAATATTATCATTTAGGTCCACTTGGATTAGATTAGGACATTTATTATTATTTAATTCAAAGAAGAGTTAAAAGAGTTAAAATCAAAGTTTATTTACTAAAACTTTTTTAATATAGGGTTATACATAAGATAAATTCGATTTTAAATATTAATTAGAAAGATAATAAGATTTCGTACATAATGGTAGTTTATTTATAAATTTTAGACATTAAATAATTCAATTTATTTATGACACAATGGTGATGCATTAATTACCATAGTAGTGAAAAATTAAAATAATTGATATTATAAATACCCAAATAAATATAATTTGAGACTTTTTATGAATTAAACTAATTTTCTAGGTTAATATGAAATGTTAGGAATGATTTAATTAACTTTTTTCGAAGTAATAATTCTGTTATGATTTTCACAAAAATCAATTTTCCAAATAGTGTCAAAATTGACATAAAAGAGTTTAAAAAAAATATTATATTATTAATTGATATTCAATTTATAAAAATATAAGGTTCGGCCAAGAGACTTATATCATGATAGGTGTATCATTAATAGACTACTTGGGGGTCTCTTGGAGGTATATAGTAAGTTTATTAACTATATAATATAAAAATACAAAGTGACATGGTAAGTGTCAAACTAATTAACTAAGAGTTAAAACTAAACGATAAGGTTAATATAATGACACAAACCTGTCTAAATTCTATTGGTTGAGTGGTTTTCTACCCATACCCACATTAAAATTTAAATAATCCACTTTTGAGCCATTATAAACCGAATATAAATTTATTATAAAATAATATTTCTAGCTTTTCCAAAGGATCCCCTCACCCCTCTTATAAAAGGGAACTCCCCTTTCTCATTAATTCACACCTTCAAAACCATTTGTCTCGTCCAAACTCTGCCCAAATACTCTCTAAAATTTCATCAATTCATCCTAGAGTCCTTCCTTTAGTCTGAAATCCAACCTAAAGAGCCCTTTTGATCAAATCAAAAGGAAGAACCCGAAGAGGAGGTAATGTTTTCACCACCCTCTTTCAAGTTCCTTTCTTCTTCAACTTCTTCTTTATTTCCCATTATAAAATAATAACTTCAGTATCTTATATATACTGTGATGTTATTATAAATATGGTACAACCATATTCAGTATTCTATCCACCCTTTGAATAACATGTCACCATACGTGCGTACGTACGACTTACCGTCTCCACGTCGTGGTGTAATTGTTATTCAATAAATTATTATTTAGATGGGTATAATAATGATATGGAATTCATGTAAATAATAAATATAACATGATAAGGATTCGGTATATATGATATACCATCCAATTATATATTATTTTAATATCAAAAGAATGATATTGTCGCTTGTGCGTACGTACTGACTACCGTCTCCACGAACGTGATGAGATTCATTCTCCATCGTATCCATTCAAGTCTAATTATCATTTGATGATTAATAATTATATCTAAGGACTTGATATCATTCTGGATATGATTAAGATACAACTTATCCATGACAAACACGGCTTACGTAACAAAACATATAAAAGAAAATGAGTAAGTTAACACCCAAAACAACGATAATACTAAGATATTATTAACAAATCAATGTTAAAAGATCATATATGATATCATATAATTGTATATGATTATTGTATAATTTAATAACAATTATTTCACCATTATAAAGGAGTTTAACCTACCCTAACCAAGGAAAATTACAAGGTAAGGGTTTATTTCGCAATCTCTTCATTATCCGAGGTTCTTTATACATAATAATCTACTGGGATTTCTTTATCATCCACATCCATGTTTCTTAAAAATTTATTTCAAAAACATTTTTTTACTATTTACTAGAATATGGGTTAAATTCATTTATACACTTGTTGACTTTTATAAGTGGTTTATAAAGGAATCTTTCTGTCGTTTTCTAAACAAGGTCCTTTTTAACCTTTTCGACAGAATTAAGGTAAGAATGTTTTTTTATCTTATACGGCGGGTGAAGCTATTTTTCGCCATTATAAAATCGTCGAAGATTCCCTTAAAATCTTATAAGAATATTTTCAAAGAAAATGTTTTATTTTAAAAATATATGACTCTTAAATTATTTCAAAATAGAATGAGATATTTCTCTAAAAAGAGTTTTGAATTCATCTATGTCAACATCCTTTGATGGATTTTACGCTTATTTGAAGTTGATTTATTATGATACAAGAATTCTATATTGTATTGAAGGTTTTCTGATATGTTTGAATGTGGATGTGTTATTTTTATACCATTCATGGTTTATGGATGAAGTATTTACATTTCTTATGCTAGTTTTAATATGAATGTTTATGTTATTTTTAAACCTTTTCATATGGGAATGCATTGGACTTAATATGTGACTGTTGGAGCCTGCTATAGATCCTCGATTTATCAGTAGGTCTCATGAGACAAACTAGTGTCTTGTCACAAGGCCTTGACAAAATATTATTTTTAGTCTTGGCACAAGGCCTTGGCTATGTGGTTATGATAGTCTGGCATTATGCATTCCATTATTACGAAAGTGGTTATTGATATTTCATGTGAATATTCGATTAGTAGAATATCCATGTGAATACGTAAATGGCATTATTTCATTTTATTTTTTCCATACTATGTTGAAGTTCAAGTTTAAAAGCCTTTTGTTTTAGTTATACATTGCCTTGAATGTTTATTCTTATTTATGAAAGTTTCCGCTATATTGTTATCCTTACTGGGAATTTGAGCTCACCCCTTTTCTATGTTTTATTTTTCCCAGGATGTGACGAAGTAATTTATGAATGACCTACAGGGATAGTATGAGGGTATAAGAGTGTGGACTATGGAGACTATGTTTTTGTAGTTTTCATTTTATGATGTAACATAAACTTTATTAATGTATCTAGTTATTCCAAGGCTACTAAACTAATCGGTCTTTCGAGACTTAATCTTTCTTGTGATCATGCCAATGTTATGTAATAATGCACCAACTCCGGGTAACTGGGGTCGGGGCGTTAAAATATATGTCAAAATCCTTTAATGGATTTTAATTTTGTTTGAAGTTGATTTATTATGATACAAAACTTCCATATTATATTGAAGGTTTTGTGAAATGTTTGACTGTGGATGTGTTATTTCATACCATTTATGGTTTATGGATAAAGTATTGAAATTTTGTATGCCAGTTTTAATATGAATGTTTATGTTATGTTTAAACCTTTCATATGAGGAATGCATTGGACTTAGTAAGTGACGGGTGGAGCTCGCTATATCTCCTCGATGCATAGGTAGGTCTCATTATACAAACTAGTGTCTTGGAAAAATGCTTTGAAAAAATCTTATTTGTAGTCTTGGCACAAGGCCTTGACTATGTGGTCATGAAAGTCTGGCATTATGAATTCCATCATTATGAAAGTGGCTATTGACATTGAATGTGATTATTCAACTAGTATAATATCCAAGTGAGTAAGTAAATGAAATTATTTTGATTTATATTTTCCATATTATGATGAAGTTTATGTTGAAAATTATTTGGTTTTAGTTTTATACATTGCATTAAATGTTTATGCTTATTTATAAAAGCTTCTGCTATATTGTTATCCTTACTGAGCATCTAAGATCACCCCTTTCTATGTATTATTTTTCCCAGGATGTGAAGATGTATATTATGACTAACCTGCAGGGATAGACTATGGTATATTAGTGTTGTTTATGGAAACAATGTTGTTTTAGTATATAATTTTATGATGTAATGTAAACCTTATGAATGTATCTAGTACTTCCAAGGCTACTAAACTAATCGTTCTTTCAAGACTTGATCTTTTGTGATCATGCCAATGATACAAAATAATGCACCGAATCTGGGCTTCTGGGGTGGGGGAATTACAGTTGGTATCAGAGGAAGTTTAGGTCAATCCTTGGAATCTTGATTTAGATAAACTCTGATTAGATCACATAACCCTAAGATAGACATTGAGGATTATTATAGAAGATATTCCTATAATTTTGGTATTTTAGAGATTTTGTGAGTTTTCTGAGAAATACATCCCTGTCTAGATACGAGCAGGTAGAGGTGGATCTGGCACAGATGTACCTAGGTGTAAAACCCAAAAACACCACTTTGAGCTTGTCTCGAATGGGAACTGGTGCACGACAACGGGCCTTGATGCACTACTAGTTACGACACTCATGGTGGATATGCTTAGGATAATTCTCATTTTCATTACAAACCATTATGAAGGGTTTATGAGTATATACTTCCTCAAAGAAAACAATTTTTATAGTTATGGATTATATCCATAAACTGTTCAATTTATGTTAAGTTTTTTACAAGTTTGGAATTATGTATTTCAATTCATAAACTAATCTAGTTTATGCCATTGTTAAAAATGGCGGATTGTGGAAGGAATGGAAACCGTATCAATGCACACACTCTATATAGGGATTTCCCTCCTGCTCAAGATAATTATAGTGGAGCTGGTGATACAACTAGTACTAATTATCTTTTCACTATATTGGAATAACTCACTTAGTTTATGAATAATAACCTTACCCATATGGAGATCCTTGATCCACAACATGGAGGATTAATGTTATATCGCTTCATGAGGAAACAAACACCAACATTAAATGGGAGTACAAATCCATTAGTAGCTGAGCAATGGATAAATTCCATAGAGAAAATATTCCATGGCTTGGGGTGTAGTGAAAGGGAAAAAGTTTTCATGGTAGTTTACTGCCTCGCTGGAGATGCTGATCAATGGTGGTCATTGATTCAAAACAGAAAGGAAGAGGATAAAGTATAAAATATGTAATGGAGGGAGTTTTAATATCTTTTATTAGAAAAATTCTTTCCTCGTGACCATCAAGCGGATATGGAAAGGCAATTTCTGAGTCTGAGGAAAAAGGAGGATGAGAATGTCGCAAAGTATGACTCTAACTTTACAAGGTTAGCGAGGCATGCTGCAAATTATATATGTAACCCAAGAATTAATATTGATCATTTCTTTTATGGGTTAAAACCATTTCTCTATCGAGAAATAGTCTTACAATCCTTCTCATCATATGAAGATATTGTCTCATGTTCTATCAAGATAGAAAAATAATTCTCTATGTCTTATGACTTTAAAGCAAAGATAGAGAAGAAGAGATATGATGAACACTCTAGAAATGGAAATAAGGGGAAGAAGGGAAAATTTGAATATACATCCTCCAGAAAATGTAGGAAGAAACACCCCGGTACATTCCTGAAGTGAATGAGAGTCTGTTACATGTGTGGTGAAAAAGGCCACCAAGATCATGATTGTAAGGGGAACAAAGAGGCTATCAATGTTGAATTCTACAATTGTAGAGAAATGGGGCATTATGTGAATGAATTTCCTAAGTGTCATGGGAAATTACCTTAGAAAATGCCAAGGGATCAAGGCAAAGCTTATGCCATCACTACTACTGAGGTTGAAGCTCCGAAAGACGTGGTGGAAGGTAATTTAATGGTTTCCTCAAGTTTAGAAAATGGTTTATTTGATTCTAGATCATCACATTGTTTCATATCATCACATTTTGATAAGAAAATTAGATATTTCTAATTTGATTTAACAAGGGAGTTGTTAGTCAAAACTCCTAAGGGAAGTATCATTGTAACAAAGTTTTGTGAATCAGTCCCCATTAGGGCATATAAATGTTCTTTATCTGATGATATCATCGTCATAACCATGATTGAATTTGATATAATCCTCAGTATGGATTGGAATTCAGACCATGAAGCAAAAATTTATAGTAAGAAGAAGGAGGTTACTATTTTTGATGATGATGATAAAGAACACCTTATCTTTAGAGTAGAATCGTTACCATATAATTGTAATCTAGATCCACTGCTAGTAGCTCAACTAAATTCAATTATTATGGAGGAAGAGAATGAAATAATTGGGGTGAGAAAAATAATGTTCAAATATAGGATGTACCTGTTGTGAAATAATATGTTGATGTATTTCCAGAAGATTTACCTGGACATCCTCCAGAACGAGAAATTGAGTTTTCCATTGATTTAATTCCTGGATCAAGGCCCATATCGAAGAACCCTTATAGAATGTACACTATGGAATTAGTGGAACTAAATAAACAACTAGAGGAATTGAGTAATAAGGTATTTATTCACCCTATTGTTTCTCTATGGGGATCCCCTGTCCTTTTTGTTAAGAATAAAGATGGATCTATGAGGTTGTGCATTGACTACAGGGAGATCAATGCTATAACAATAAAGCACAAGTATCCCCTACCTCTTATTGATGATTTATTTGACCAAATTCATGGATCTCAATAATTTTCAAAGATTGACCTTCGATCTGGATATCATCAATTGTGTGTGAAGAAGGAAGACATTCTGAAAATAGCATTTCAAACCAGGTACGGGCATTATGAGTTTACAGTAATGCCTTTTCGATTGACTAATGCACCCTCTGTCTTCATTGATCTAATGAATAGAGTATTCAAGGAATATCTTGATGACTTTTTAGTGGTATTTATTGATGATATCTTGTTATACTCAAAAATCTATGAATAACATGAAAATCACTTGTGCATTACCCTAAAGACTCTCAGAAGACATGAATTATATGGGAAGTTTAGCAAGTGTGAATTCTGACTTCAGGAGATTTCTTTTCTTGGACATGTTGTATCCAAGGATGGAATATCTGTTGATCCTTCTAAGACCAAGGCAATCAAAGAATGGTCAGCATCGACGAGTATAACTGAGGTACGCAGTTTTATTGGTTTAGTAGGTTATTATCGGAGTTTCGTCCAGAATTTTGCCTGATTGGCTAACCCATTAACCAAGCTCACACGTAAAGGGGTTAAATTTATTTGTACAAAAGAGTGTGAAGAATGTTTCTAATAAATGAAGAGAATATTATTCAATGGTCCTATCTTGACTCTACCATCGGGGAATGATGGGTTTGTTATTTATAGCGATGCATCAAAGAAAGGACTTGCTTGTGTCCTTATGCAGAATGATAGAGTTATTGACTATGCATCATGATAGATTAAAATTCATGAGAAAAAATATACTACTCATTATCTTGAGTTATCATCTGTAATATTTACTTTGAATATTTGGAGACACTATCTCTATGGTAAAAAATGTGAGATTTATATCGATCACAAGAGTTTAAAGTATATTTTTTCTCAGAAATAACTCAACATGAGGCCAAGGTGATGGCTTTAAATACTCAAGGATTATGATTTCACTATACACTACCACATGGGGAAGGAAAATAAGGTGCAAAATTCTTTGAGCAGAAAGGATCATGGAGTTTTGAATAAGATGAGAGTTGAAAGAGATCCTATTTTCAGGGATCTAGAAAAGTTGGACATGGGGATAACCATGGAAGGTGAAAAATCAATAATTTTTCAAATGGTTACAAATAATCTTTACTAAAAAGGATAAAGAGTTCTCATACCAATGATGTTGAGTTTCAAAAGAAGATTAAAGTTGTGAATTATGGGATAATGAGTGACTTTGTGTATGAAGATGGAATTTTGAAATTTGGGAAGAGACTTTGTGTTCCCGATATACCAGATCTAAAAAGGGAATTGTTAGATGATGCCCATATTTCCAATTTCTCTATACACCTTGGTAGTAGGAAAACATATAGAGATTTGAAGGAACATTTTTTGTGGGACAATATGAAGAGGGAGATTGCTGATTTTGTGTCAAGATATATGGTTTGTCAACAAGTGAAAGCTGGAAGGAAACGTCCTGGAGGAGTCTTGCAACCTCTTACCATACCTAAGTGGAAATGGAATAATATTACGATGGAATTTGTCATGGGACTACCAAAGACTCCTATAAGGAACGATGCAATATGGGTAATTGTTGATCTTCTTACCAAGTCAACACATTTTCTTGCTATAATAGAAGATTTAACAATTGAACGATTAACAATACTATATATTAATGAAGTTGTAAGACTTCACGGAGTACCACTATCAATTTTTTCTGATCGTGACCCCCCGTTTTACATCAAGATTTTGGAAAAGTCTTCTGAAATCCCTGGATACTGAACTTTGTTTGAGCGTTGCCTACCACCCCCAAACTGATGGAAAAATAGAACGGACTATTAAAACCTTAGAAGACATGTTGAGATCATGATCACTTGAATTTCAAGGTATGTGGGATCAATATTTACCTCTGGTAGAATTTTCCTAAAATAATAGCTTCCATTCAAGTATTCAGATGACACCATATGAGCGTTATACTGAAAGAGATGTCGCACACCAACCTGTTGGGATGATGTTGGTGAAAGAAAACTCGTAGGCCCAGAACTAGTGGAGGAAATTATGGAAAAGGTGAAGGTAATCCAAAACCACATCAAAGCATCTCAAACTAGGTAGAAGAACTATGCCAATAAACAAAGGAAGGATTTGGAATTTCAGGTAGGAGATCATGTTTTCTTGAAGTTATCTCCATGGAAGGGTGTTATATGTTTCAGTAAGAAGGGAAAATAGAGTCCTAGGTACATAGTAGATCTCGAAGTTTTAGAACAAATTGGGGTTGTAGATAACCGTTTGACAATGCTGCCAAGTCTCTCCAAAGTTTATGATGTATTCCACATATCACTGTTGAGAAAATACATGCCTAACCCAACGCATGTACTCAGATATGAAGAATTAGAACTGGAACCTGATCTGTCTTATTACAAAGATCCTGTCAAGGTTCTTGATACAAGAGAACAAGTGTTGAGAAACCAGACGACTCGTCTGGTAAAAGTTCTATAGAGAAACCATAAGATGGAAGATGCAACATGGAAACCCGAGGAACTTATGATGAAGAACCACCTGGGTATTTTTATGTAGTAATATTCTATATATTTCTAGGATGAAATTATTTGAAGGAGGGTAGAATGTAACACCTCAATCTTTCATGGTACGCTTCTCTTTGAATAATACACTAGCGTGTGTTGTATGCAACATCGAGTTCTAACACACCACAACCAATAAAACTTGCCGTTATGAATAGTAATACCCACTTTTTGAAATTTTATAAATTTTATCTTTCAAAATGGACTTCATTTTTGGATTTGGAGTATTGAAATTAGCTTAGGGTGAATTTTTGGTTTTTTTTCTGAAAACTTTCAATTTTTAATGAATAGTGAAAAACATAGAGTTATTATTTAAAACTGACTTTTTATTTAAATAATTACTTATTTTATTTAAATTTATTTAGGTCAAAATAGATACATTATACCTATATAAGTTAAATTTAATTCATTGGAGTCAGTTTATATTAATTGTAGATATATAAAAATTTTGTTGAACTTTTTACCGCCTTTTACCCACCTCCTAGGAGCATTTGAAAATTTACACAAAACTTAATTTTACCACTTATGTGAGTTGAAATTTGAAAATACGAGAGATACGGTTGATATCAGTAAGTAAAATGTGGTTCAATGAGATGAAAATAATTTTAGTTGAATTGTAACGTTTTACTTTTATTTACCATAGTTAAATGTAAATATGATAATTAAGGGTAAAAATGATATTATTATTACCCTAACAAATGTCCTAATTCTACTGGATAAGTTTAATTCGACCAAAAACAACCTTAGGAATAAAATATGATCCTTTAGGTAGACTTGGATTAGATTAAGACATTTATTATTATTTAATTCAAACGAGAGTTAAAAGAGTTAAAATCATGGTTTAATAACTAAAACATTTTTAATATAGGATTAAACATAATATAAATTCGACTATAAATATTCATTATAAAGATAAAAAGATTTCCTACATAATTATATTTTATTTATAATATTTAGACATTAAAGAATTTAATTTATTTATGACACAATAATGATGCAGTAATTAACTAATTAATGAAATATTAAAATAATTGATAATATAAATATCCAAATAAATTTAATTTGAGACTTTTTATGAATGAAACTAATTTTTTAGGTTAATATAACATATTATGGCTGGTCATATGAATTTTATTTTAAGTAATAATGTTTTTATGAATTTATAAAAAACAAAATACCAAATAGTGTCAAAATTGACATAAAAGAGTTTTTAAAACAAATATTATATTATTAATTTATATTCTATTCCTAAAAATATAAGGTTTAGCCAAAAGACTTATATAATTATAGATGTATCATTATTGAACCACTTTTGGTTCTCTTGGAAGTATATAGTAGGTTTATTAACCATATAATATAAAAATCAAAAGAGACGGCGTAAATGTCAAACTATTTAACTAAGAGGTAAATCTAAAAGATAAAGTTAATATAGTGACCCAAACCTATATAAAACCTATTGGTTGAGTGTTGTTTTGACCCATACCAACATTATCCTTTAAATAATTCATTTTAAAGACATTATAAACTGAAAATTAGTTTATTATAAAATAATATTTCTAGCTTTTCCTAAGGTGCCCCTCACCCCTCTTATAAAAGGGCACTCACCCTTATCTCTAATTCACACCTTAAAATCCATTTTTTTCGGCCAAAACCTACACAAATACCCTCTATACTTTCCTACCTTAATCCAAGAGGCCTTTAGTTAGTCATAAATCTAACCTAAGGAGCCCTTTTGATCAAATCAAAAAGAAGAACCCGAAGAAGAGGTAAATATTTCATCACATCTTTCAAGTTCCTTTCTTCTTCCACCAACTCTTTATTTGTTGTTTCCATTCTAAAATAATAACACCAATATCTTCTATATACTGTGATGTTATTATAAATATGGTGAAACGATATTAATTATTCTATCCATCCTTTGAATGACATGTCACCATACATGCGTACGTATGACTTACCGTCTCCACGTCGTGGTGTAATTATTATTCAATACATTATTATTTGGATGGGTATAATAATGATGTGTAATTGATGTCAATAATAAATATAACATGATAATTATTATTTATATATGATAAAACATCCAATTATATATTATTTTAATATAAATAGAATGATATTGTCGCTCGTGCGTACGTACGGATTACCGTCTCCATGAACGCGATGAGATTCATTCCCCATTGTATCCATTCAAGACTAATTTTCATTTTATGATTACAAATAATGTTTAAAGACTTTATATAATTCTTGATATGAATAAGATACATCTCATCCATAACAAATACGACTCACATACCAAATAATATAAAGGAAAACGAATCCGTTAACACCTAAAACGACAATAATACTAAGATATTATTAACAAAGCAATGTTAAAAGATCATATATGATATCATATTAATATATATGATTATTTTATAATTTTATAACAATTATTTCACCATTATAAAATAGGTTAACCTACCCTCGACCCAGGAAAAGTACAAGGCAATTATAAATTCTACAATCTCTTCATTATCCAAGGTTGTTTATACGTAACTATCTACTGGGACCGCTTTATCATCCACATCCATGTTTCTTAAAAATTAATTTCAAATAATTTTTACTATTTAATAGACTATAGTTTATATTAATTTATTCCCTTGTTTGAATTTTTATAAAATGGTTTGAAAGGAATATTTCTGTCATTTTCCAACAAGGTACTTTATGACCTTTTCGAAAGAATTAAGGTAAGAATGTTTTTTTAACATATACAGAGGGTGTGGCTATTTTCTACCGTTATTACACCATCGAAGCTACCATTACAAGATTATAATAATATTTTCAAATATAAATGTTTTATTTTATAATTACGTGACTTTTAAATGATTTCAAAATAGAAAGAGATATTTCTCTAAAATGGTTTTGATTTCATCTATGTCAATATCCTTTGATGGATTTTAAGTTTGTTTGAAGTTGATTTATTATGATACAAAACTTCCATATTGTATTGAAGGTTTTGTGATATTTTTTACTGTAGATGTGTTATTTCATACGATTCATGGTTTATATATAAATTATTTACTTTTCATATGCCAGTTTTAATACGAATTTTATGTTATGTTTAAACCTTTTCATATGAGGAATGCATTGGACTTAGTAAGTGACAGGTGGATCACGCTATAGCTCCTCGATGCATCGGTAGGTCTCATGAGACAAACTAGTGTCTTGGAACAAGTCCTTGACAAAATATTATTTGTAGTCCTGGCATAAGGCCTTGACTATGTGGTTATGAAAGTCTAGCATTATGCATTCCAGCATTATGAAAGTGGCTACTGATATTGCATGTGATTATTTGACTAGGATAATATCCATGTGATTAAGTAAATGGAATTATTTAGTTTTATATTTTCCATATTATGATGAAGTTTATGTTGAAAAGGCTTTGGTTTTAGTTTTATACATTTCCTTAAATGTTTATGCTTATTTATGAAAGCTTCCGCTATATTGTTATCCTTACTGAGCATCCGAGCTCACCCTTTTCTATGTTTTATTTTTCCCAGGATACGAATAAGTATATTTTGACTAACCAGTATGGATAGTATATGAGAACTCAGTGTTGTCTATGGAAACAATTTTGTTTTCGTTTTACATTTTATGATGTAATGTAAACTTTATGAGTGTATATAGTACTTCCAAGGATACTAAACTAATCGGTCTTTTGAGACTTGATCTTTTGTGATCATGCTAATGATATGTAATAATGCACTAAATTTGGGCTTCTGGGGTTGGAGTATTACATTATATAAATTATTTTTTATAATTATGTGTTTTTAAATTATGAATATTTTTTATCACACTATTATTTTTGGTTTTATTGAATTGGTAGACTCCAAAAGAATTATGTTAATAATTAATGTGATGGATAATGCAAAAATTGTTCACCTAAGAAACAAAATGTTATGGGAGATAGAATAAATAATATTGCTACTATGATCACGTAACTTCTCAGGATATGAATTATGCCAAGTTTCCAATTGACCCAAATAGGGAAAAACAAACTATTGAATATTTCATGATAAAAACTCCACCTTCTTTTAGTGGAACTTCCAATCCACTGGTGGATGAGTGATTGATCATAACCATTGAGAAAATATTTTATTTTCTTTAATGCTCAGGACATGAAAAAGTTATCCGGGATATTTATTATCTAGAAGGTCAAGTAGATCAATGGTGGAATATTGTAAAGAATATAAGGCAATAGAATGAAATTTAATCCATGTCATGGGATTTGTTTAATGGGATATTATTTAGTAATTAATTTATTTGTATTCTATAGAAAAATATGGAGAATTATTTTCTTCAGCTGAAGAAAAAGGATTATGAATCTATTAGTACCTATGAGGAAAATTTTATAAAACATTTATAGTATTCCTCTGGTTTTACTATCAAATTTTAATGTAAAATTTATCGATTATTTGGTGTCTTAAAACTAATTCTATAAAAGGCACTAGCTACTGGAGACTTCAACAATAATGAATAAATTGTTTTATGAGCACTTCAAGTATAAATTAAAATTGGATATTCCCACCATTACCATGGTTTTGATATCAATTGAAAGATTGAGTCTCACAAAAACATTTATAAATCACATGGTAGAAATAAATACAATATATATCAACAATAAAAATGTGGTAAAAACCATAAAGGGATGTTTTTTAACATAACTATGAGGTGCTTTAAATGTGTAAAGGTGGGTCATAAATCTGATGAATATCAAAAGGTGGTGAATAGGATGGTTAATGAATCATAGTAAAAGAAGATTCAAAATAATAAACCAAACATTATATGATTATTCAAATTTACGGAGTATGGGAATTATGTCCACTAGTGTGAAAATATGAAGGTTTTTGATTATCAGTGTCAATAGCCTATTAAGCCAAAAGACACAGAGAAACCTCATGTGGTCATGACTTCCGAAGTAGGCTATGATAATGATGTGGTTAAAGGAACATTTTTCAACAACTATAGAATGGTTATTGTCTTTTTTTATTCTAGATACACAAAAATATTTTATTTATAAATAATTTAACAAGTGTATCACTATATTAGATAAATGATTATATTTTTATTTCGATGTTAAAACTATTAATGGAATAATAATGGCTTTCCAATTCTGTAGTTCCTCTCTAATTAATGTTTGTGGAAAACTAATTCCTAAAAATATATTAATTATCCATTTATTTAAATTTGATGTTATTCTTGGAATGGATTAGCTATCTATATATGTATCAATATTAATTACCAAGTAATGGATGTCACATTTCATATTCCAAATGATCCAAGGATCTTTTATCAACATGAGGTTTAATATTAACTTCCAATGGAAATTGATTCCATATTGTTTGTATTAATTCCAATACATGAAAGTTATCTATCTAATATGGTTGGAGAGAAACTAAAAATTAAGGATACACCTATTGTAAAAGAGTTTGTTTATGTCTTTCCAAAATGATATTTGGGTCTTCCTATAAATCATGAAGTTTTGAATTCAATAGAACTCATACCCAGTGTTATGAATATTTCAAACACTCCTTATAGAATGGTCCTAATTGAGTTGCATGAATTGAAGAAGAAACTCCATAAGAATCTTGATAAGAAATTCATATTCCCTAGTGCATCAATATGGTGTGAACCTACTCTATTTTTTAAGAAGAAATATGGGTCAACAATTATTTTAATTCATTATTGGAAGCTTAACAAGATCAAAATTAGAAACAAGTATCATCTCCCCCGTATTAATGACTTATTTGATCAACTACATGGAGATCAATACTTTTCAAAGATTGAACTTCTTTCTAGATATCATCAATTTAGGGTCAATAAAGTGGATAAAACAAATGAATAATTTTATATAAGGTATTTAATATATGAATTTTTTGTAATGCCTTTTGGTATTACTAATGCCCCCATGGTTTTATGATTTAATGAATATGGTCTTTAGAATCCACCTTGATCAGGTTGAGGTAGTATTTATAAACGATATTCTTATATATTCAATGTGAATTGAATAACATAAACGTCACCAAGTATTATGTTGAAGACACTGAGATAGGATAAGTTTTATGAAAAATTTACAATGTATGAATTTTGTCTTCAAAAAGTTTCAGTATTAGGTCATATAATCTCATGTGAGGGTATATCAGATGATCCTTCAAATAAAAAGTTATCGAGAAATGTCCAAGACCAACCATAGTAACTAAAAATACATAGTTTGCTTTGACTATTTGGATATTGTCAATATTTTTTTCGACATTTCTCATGATTTTATAATCCAATATGCAAGTTTTCTTGGAAAAGTGTTATGTTCCAATGGATGGAGGGATACAGAGGGAATTTATAGGAGATAAAATGAAGGTTGGTTAGTGCTCTGTTTCTAACACTACCATATAGTGGAGAAATATTTATGGTCTATAGTGATGCATAAAACAATGTAATGGGATGTGTTCTTATGAGAAAAGATATGGTTATAGCTTATCAATGACACGAATTGAAGTATCACGAGAAAAATTACCCAAATAATGATTTTGAGTTAGCTATGGTAATTCTTTCATTAATGATATATAGAAATTACCTCTACATAGAGAAGTTGATATATATACTAATCATAAAATGTTAAAGTATATATTAAATAATAAAGAGATGAATATGTGTTAGAGAATATGGTTGAAGCTAATTAATTACTTTGACTTGACAATACATTACCACCCTAGAAAGATAAACAATGTAGAAGATTATTTGAGTCAAAAGAACCATGATTTTTTATCTATGACGAGGGTCACAAAAGTTCATGTATTTTTGTATTTTCAATGGATGGATCTTGAAATCATAAATAAATGGGAGAAATATATATTTTTTATAAAATAAATGTTCAACCATATATCCATGTGAGGATTAAGGGGAACAAAACGATGGTGCAGAGCTGCAAAAGAAGGTGATAAATGTTTTTAATTTAAACCTTGATTATGAGGGAATGATACATTTCAGAAACCACATATTTTCTTCTATCATACCATATTTGAATAATAAGTAGTAAGATGAATCCAATAATTCATAATTTTATATTCATCATGGGAGTACAAATATGTATAGAGAGATGAAAGAGTGTTTATAATGGTAAAAAATGTAAAGACATATTTTAGAATATATTTCTCGGTGCTTTGTATATCAACATGTAATATTTGAGAGATATATATCTAAGCGGATATTATAACTATTACCCATAGTATAATGGAAATGGGAAAACATAATTATGGATTTTTTCATAAAACTCCCCAAATCATTTAAAGGGGACAATGCTATATGTGTTTTAGTTGATCTCATTACAAAGACAGAAAACATAATTTCCATCAGATATTATTTCTATCATGATAATATTAATTAGTTATAAACTAAGTAATTGGTAATATTTCATGGTATACCACTATTATTTGTATATAATGGGGATCTAAAGTTTACCTCAATGTTTTGGATAAGTATTCAGTAGTCTCTGGATATACTATTAAATTTAATCAATGATATGTTCAGTTTGAGAGGAATATTCAAACACTAAAAGACATGGTGAGTGATTTTTTTGTGAAAGGAAAAGATATATTACTGATCAAGGAAAATAGAATTACAAAGACAATCAGGGAATGAGTTCACCCAACAATGATCACCCCAACATTTCCCAAAATGGGCCAAACAATGGGCTTTCAAGTTACCATATCTTTTGATAAAAGAAAATTTGAATACGTCCAATCCATCGATTAGGGACCAGATATTCCTCAAGATGAGGACATAAGGTTGGTAATATTTATCTTTTGTTGAGAGAGCATTCACCACTTCGAGGCAGTCAGATTCCACCAGAATCTTGGGCCATATTTTTGAACAGGAAAAAAGAAGCCCCTGGAGTATGGACGGGGCCTCTTCCACCACAGGGTGCCATGAGTTAGGCACCAACCTACACCGAGCTTCCACAATTTGGTCAAACTTTTTATGAGAAATGAGCCCAATACCTACCCTTGAATTAGCAGAGAAAACAACATCTGTATTAATTTTGAAGAAACCCTCATGGGGGGAGACCAAAAAGGAAACTCTTATCGAGTGTGGCCTAAAGAATGAACCACATCACTTTTATCCCAATCATTCATCCACTCCAAATATCTATCCACCCATAGGTGATCAGGGGTCACCTTCATTTGGAAAATGCATTCATTCCATCAAGTCCAGACCAACCAAGCAATTGTGCATATCAGCCCTACCACTCTCGGTTCCAGAGAAGACACTCATTTAGAAAGGGTTGGGACCAACCCAATTGAAAGATCAAAGAAAATACCGAAATCCGGCCTCCTAACCTTCCACACCCCTTCCACCCCCTTACAGGAAAGAATTGCATGCAATGGGGATTCCACATCATTGAGGCAAAAAGGAAAAGTGTCGTCCTCTCCCAAATGTCACTGCACCAGGAAGTCACGGGTTGGAAGAAACCCCACACATACCTGCCCCCAAAAAAAATTCACCTTAGGGGGAGCGGTGAGGGACCAGAGGCACTTCCACCAATTATCGGTAATGACCTGCGACAAACCTTGAACCCTCATTTTGTAACATGAACCAACAAAATATCTCCCATGAGGTTCCCCAGTCCAGCATATCTGGTCAATACCCATTACTAGTGTGAGAGGGATACTCAGGATGAGCTGATGATCCACCTCGTTAAACTGGAAACAAATATTCTCCTGATCCCACTCCTCAAGAGAGTCATCATGCAGATCACGTACCATTGCATATTCGAATCCGGTAACAACTGGTGGGGAAACCTTACGATTGACGCCATCTTCCACCCATGGATCATTCCAAATTTTAATATTATGCCCATCAGCAATTCTACACACATAGACCAAATCAATGAGAGATTTTTCTCCCCAAATTCCCCTCCACATAAAACTTGGTCGTGGCCCTAGCTGGGCATGCAAGAAATCAGAGTGAGGGAAGTACTTAGCTCGCATCACCTTTGAAAACATGGTATTTGGGTGGGAAAAAAGGCACCATCCTTGCTTCACCAAAAGAACCTCGTTAAACCATTTGAGATTTCGCGAGCTGAGGCTGCCACATAATTTTGAAACACACCGCTTCTCCCAAGACATCCAATGGGAGTTATGTTTTCCCTCATGGGAGCCCCACCAAAAATTGGCCAACTAGGAGTGGATTTGATCAATGATAGTTTATGGGAATTTAAATAGCGATATAGCATAAGATGGTATTTCTTGGGCCACTGACTTCAGGAGTACTTCCTTTCCTTCCTTGGAAAGCTTCCTACTATACCAAAGAAAAATCAAATTATCCACCCTATCCACAATCACACTGAAAACTTATTTCTTGGACCAACGCACCAGGGTCGGGAGGCCAAGGTACTTAGGATGCTTATAAACAAACAGAAACCCACACATTCGCCAAAACTCCTCTCTCTTATCTTGTGGGATGACTTTACTGGAAGATAACTCTGATTTTGAAGTATTAAGACGTTTCCCAGAGGCCTTTTCATACAGATTGATGATATTCAGCACTGCACTGCATTATTGCGGGGTATCAAGAACAAAAAGGAGGCTATCATCTACAAAGAAGAGATGAGAGATAGGGTGACCATTTCTACATATCGTAGCACTATGGATAACTCCTTGATATGCCGCCTTTAGGATGAGATGAGAAAAGATATCTGCCATCAGAATAAAGAGGTAATGTGAAAGGGGGTCCCCTTGTCTCAAACCTCTTGACGGTTTAAAGCTCGCTGAAGGGACCCCATTGATATTGATTTTGTAGGAGACAGACGTAACACAATTCATGACATTAGAGATCCATTTCATCCCAAATCCCATCCTGGAAAGAAAAAGTTCAAGAAATGGCCATTCAACTCTATCATAAGTTTTCATCATATCAAGTTTCATTTCCATGGTGCCACGCTTGGATGTGGAGTGAGTTTTCATAGAGTGGAATAATTCGAAAGCAATGGTAGCATTGTCAGTAATGGATCTATTTGGAATGAAATCCCTTTGGTTATATGATACAAGAAGTGGGAGAAAATACCTAAGTCTGGCCACCATGATTTTGGAGAAAATTTTGTAAATCAAATTACATAGGCTGATTGGCCGAAACTCCGAGATTTTATGAGGGCACTGGGATTTGGGGATAAGAGTAATAAGAGTTTCATTAAGGGATTCAATAGAGGCTCTGACAGCCTATACCTTCTTCATTAGGGCCACCACATTGGGCCCCACAATATGCCAAAAGCATTTAAGGAATAGAGCATGAAACCCATTAGGCCCTGGTTCCTTGGTAGAGTGAATAAGATGTAGATCCCCAAGCACTTCCCCATCAGACAAATATCTTTCTAGGTACCGATTCATGTCTTCTGTAACCAACTTTGGGATGAATCCAATCAGGCATGTGGGAGTGCTAATACGTTTTGTTGAATAGAGGTTTCTACAGTTCAGGATAATGGAGTGAATGTCATTTATGTCATGAACAAATCTTCTAGTGGGTTCCTCCAGATGAAAGATATGATTATTCCTTTTCCTCGTAGATGCACGTTGGTGAAAAAAGTTGGAGTTCTGATCACCATCTCTGATATGGGACTCCCATGCCCAAAGGTACCAAAAACTCTCTTTCTCCCTTAAAGCTGAATTAAGTTTCCTTTCTGCCACAGAGATGTTTCTAAGGACAAAGTCACAAAAAGGATAAGAGTGGAGTGGATTTAATTGATTCTCCTCCTCCTTAATATGATGGTCAAAGTTACCAAACCTATTCGATCTCCACTTCTGAAGGCAAGACACAACAGTGTAGAAGTTGGACATGATGCACCAATTCGATCCCTCCCAATCCACTTAAACCACCTTTTCAAAATCACTATCTTGGAGCCACATACTTTCAAAGTGAAAGTTTCACTCAAGTCCCCTATGTTTCCCTTGTGAGACTATTGAAAAAATGATTGGGCAGTGGTCAGAGGAGACGGGGGAAAGTGGGCGATAGAGAAGGCATGAAAAAGAGAGGTCCACTCATCTTTCCCAACAAATATGTCTAACCTTTCTGCCAGGTGGTTCTCCATTGACCTACCTCGATGTCAGGTAAATAGTGAGCCAAAATACTTGAGGTCATGAAGAGAGTTCGACACAAGACACATCCTAAAATCATTCATCGCAGCACCACTCCTCACACGTCCCCCTTATTTTTCATGGGGTGAAAGAACCTCATTAAAATATCCCCCATTAGAAGAGGGCCAGGGAGGGAGTCTCGTGGCCACTTCAAAAGGGCCCATGATCTGTGTTTATCCTACCCACCCGACCACCCGTAGAACCCAAAAAACGACCAAGGAGGATCTCCTGGGCCAACAACTGTCACAACAATGTGATTACTTGAGTAATTAGAGATCTTGACCCCAAGGTCCTCCTTTCATAATAGGCAATGTCAACCTCAGTTTTCCTGTATTCCAATGGGAAAGATGTTTTTAAAACCAATATTCTGGCCCATAAAGTCCGCATACTTTCTATCCAACATAGTTTCAGATACAAAAACTATGTCGGGGTGAAATTTGGAACTCCAGTGATGGAGAACACGAACCTTTCGTGTATTTACAAGCCCCTGATAGTTCCAGCATAATATTTTCATTACCCTAGGTAGGGATAAGAAACTCCCTCCACCGCCTCTAAAACTTTGACTACCCGACCGTCGTCTGCCACTTTACACCTCATTGGAAGGATCTCAGTCATCTAAGATGCCTTCAAGTGTCGTTTATGGTCCCTGGGCTATGAAATGGGGGATCCATACCCCTATCCTTGCTAATTATTCTTTTCCACGTCTGATGTTGTAAAGTTCATGTCAATGTGATCTCATTCATGTCATCTACACCCTGAGGGGTAGAAATAGGAGTAACATCATCTAAACTGGACACCAGATCTAGTGGGTCATTACATAGCTGTTGTACCCCTAAGCCTGGATCTGGTTGATCCTTGTAGTTTGGCTTCAGACTAGCAGATGGGGGGGGGGGGGGGGATGGCCTGCAAAATAGATGTGGTCTAGCTTGGGGCGGAAGTCGGACCCTAACCCTGACTCATGTGTTGTTCCCTTGGATTGACTGGGATCCATGGCCATCCCAGGTTCCTTACTTTCGCCCTTTGATCCACCTAACTATCAATAGAAATATTTGGTGGCCCAAGCATGATTATATTAGTATGAATTGGTTCAGCCTGCTTAATAAGATCCTGCACTAGTTTTTCACGGTCCTGCTGTTTTTCAACTTCAGAAATAAAATCCATCCCAGAGGTTTTTACACGGAGCCAGGGACCGTATTGAAAAATAACATTTTCATGTCCATCCTCCATCTTCGCCTCACATGCCTTTTCTAAGTGTATGAGGCACCCAAAAAATAAACAGAAAATAGGGATATTTCAAACTCAAAAAAAATCCATACGTCAGAGTCCTCAATTGTCAAAAACATGCTCTTTATAAGAGGATGTGCAACATCCATATAAGCTACGATTCACAAAAAAGGTCCCTAGTGAATTAGATCAGACTGGTCCCATTCCAAAAATGAACTGATGCGTCCTCCAATATCCCGCATAACACGTTCAGTTCTACCATGAAAGGGGTTTCCTCTAATTCGAATCCAGAAAGGTGAACAAGACAGATTAACTGACTGGAAATTTTCTTCACCTTTAAGGTCCTCCATGAGGATTATTTGGTTGTAAAAAGACCATGATTGACCTTTGAGGAATTTTAATTTATCTCCTTCATTAAATAATTCAAAGACTAGGAGTCCCGCATCCACTTCTCTTATAGCAACACCGTCCTCCAATCGCCAGATATTTTGCAGAGTATTTTTCAGTGCTCCCTGATTGAAGGACCTTTTTGCTAGAAATTTTCCAACAATAAGAAAGGACAGTCGTTGTGAGAGAAACACATCTTCACTCTTCCGTGTATAAATTACTGATTTTTCTTTATCAGTTAAGGATAGGTTCCGCCAGCGATTCATTAGGTTCGGCTCCATTAAACTGAAAATGGGAACTTCCCTCGTCACCACAAACCCCTTTGTCCCTGGTCTGCATAGTCACACTTGTCCAAGGGCTCCCATCAAGCATCACTGTGCTTTGAGCTTCCAAAAACCTATACCTTCATGGACAAGTGCCTTCTTGGACCCGCGCCAGAACGTGAACCACCTTCGGATCGCAAACCAACACCTTCGGTGAACGAACGCCAAGTCGTGAACCAAATTAACACACACCATGCTCCCACCCAAAAATCATCACAAGCCTTCAAATCCCACACCACCATGGATCAAACCCATCATAGTCCAGGAAAATGGGGCACCATAGGAAATAAGCTCCAGTTGTCTGTGGACCACACCCATATGCGAATCACGCCCGCAGCTACCGCGCACCGCAGCCTCCACTCACCCTGCGAGGTTCTTCCTTCACGATCACACCCTGTGAAACCCTTTCTTCACACTCATACCTTACGCAGCCCTTCCATCGCGATCCCACCCTACGCGATCACAGACCTGTCGCAGACAAAATTCACCTTCGCAAACCAAGAGAGACCCCCAAGTGAAAATCAAAATAAGCACCCTGTGAAAATAGAAAACCCTGAGAAAACAAATCTCCCCCACGTGAAAATAACACTCCACTACGAAAACCAAAAATTCCTTCACGAGCAACACACCCCTGCGCGACCAAACTCCTTGTTCACGAACACAACACCCCAACCCAAACCGAAAAATCCTTCGTGAACACACTCTTCACAAAAACTTCTTCGCGGATCCGCCATTTGCAAACCTGCCCTTTGTGATCCATCCCTTAGAAAACCCTCCATTCATGAACACTCCCTACGATCAAACCCCAGATGAAGGGTCGTAGCGCCCACAGGAAACTAAAAACACTATTAAAATATGAGGGGCCATAAACAACGAAGAATCAGCGCCATAGAACCCCCAACGAAGCCTAGATATACAAAAGAAGGAGACCGAAACCAAAGAAACCGTAGTGCGAGAGGGGGAACCGGATGCCAAAACACAGGGAAGGAAAAAACTGGAAGATCCGCTGTAGTCAGAAATCCACAGTCGGTGATGATATGCAGAACCGTCAACTGGCATAGATCTGGTAAGCCGTGCCGCCGCTGTTGCCAGAACACCGCGAACCCCAAAACCCTAGAGCGCTCTAGGTAGAGAAACTCTCCAATGAGAGAGACTTACTAAATGTAAATGACTGGTGAGTAATTTATACATGGATTTAAAAGTTGGTTGGGATTTAAACCTTCCTTTGTATGAATTTTCTTATAATAATAGATTTAACTCCAATATAGAGATGGATCATATTGAATACCTCTATTATTGGACATGCATAACTACAATATAATAAAATGAAATTGTAGAAATAATGTTTTTGGGATCTAATCAAGACAAAGAAATTATTGGAAGGTATGAAAAATTCAATAGAACATAAGAGCAGCTTAGATTCAGTAAACAATTTATACTTACAATCAATGAAAATATCTAGAGTTTGAATTTGGTGACAAAGTATTCCAACAAATGTATCCTTGGAATAGGTATATGACATTGGGAAATATTTTCAAGCTATTCCTTAGGTACATATTTTCCTTTTTAAATTCTTTATTTTATTGTAATGATATCTTAATGATTGACACACCCACCAAATCTCTCTCAATTTTGTGATGTATTCCATGTATCTCTCATGAGGAAGTACACACCTGATCCGTTTCGTGTACTAAACTCAGTGGTTGTACACATAGAACAATATATTTCTTATTAATAACAATATTTAGATATTATATATTATAGTGATAAAGTTTTACAAAATAAGACCACCCACCAAATCAAAGTTTTGTGGTGAAACTACCAATTTGAGGAAGTTACATGGGAGCCATAGATCTGATGAGGCAGAAGTATCCAAATATGTTTATGTCAAAGGGATAAAATTTGAGAGTGAAATTAATTATAATGGGGGTATAATTAACACCCCAGTACTTTTTGACATATTTCTCTTTAAATAATTTTATTTCTTTGAATGTTTTTGTTACATGAAACAACATGTTTAGACGAATTTCATAACATTATTAAAATTTTAGATATTCAATATTTCCTAGTCATTGGATTAGAGAGTATGAATATTGATAACTAAATTATGAAACATATTTGTTATACACATATATAATATTAATACATTAGTTATCAAATTATTATAACTAAACACAAAAAACATTTCCAAATAAAAGTGTTTTTTTTAATAAAAAACAATTTTATGCACGTAATATATTTTATATCAATAGATTAAATTAAAATATATTGGTGAATTATTTTAATAAAATTTATAATTTATTTTCTTGATAAAATTCTTTAAACATTCAAAAAATATTTTTATGAGCTTGGATAAAAATAAATCCTTTTATATGTTGAAAATGTTTTTTTTTCTAAAAAGGAGTTTTTATTGAATTTTTCACACTTACCTTAAAACTAATTTCTTCAATTTATAGGTAATTAATTAGATGAAATTAGTTAAATATTTATAATCATAAAGATTTAATTTGGTAAATATCCCACTTTTATTTTTGGAAAATATGAATGGAAATCATTTTAAAGTTTATTACCTCGGTAAAAGGAAAACCGAGAGAATCTAGGATAAAAAGAAGTGATAATGTCATAATTATTCATCTTAATTATTAGTAGATTAATAGAATGATAACCATAAAACCTTTGGCTCTAATTGTATTTTTTAATGGAAACATTTCCATGAAAATGGCCAATATAATATTTAAATCAAAGAAAGTCACGAAATGACACTCTCTTAGTTTTAAATATATATTATGTCCTTACATAAGGGAAAAGAAGTTATGGATGAATAAAAATGTCTATTTTGAGAATAATAAACTTATTTTCATGAAAAAAAATTATTTATAATTTTTAGTAATTATATAATGACTTTAATGTCTTATGAAACACTGACTCTGTATTTATCTAACTAATAAAAAATATAATATATGATTTTGAAAATATTGAAATAAATATAATTTGAGTGTTTTTATAAGTTTATATTCTAATTAAAACTTTTTTATTTATGTATTTTATGTTAAATTAATTTAATAGTGTCTAAATTTACGATAATGATATTTTATGAGAATGATATTTTATTAAATTACCTAAAAACATAAAAATATCAAAATAGGAAAAATAGGGATATATATGGTCTAATATTTCATCATTTTCCATTTATAGGCTACTTGGAACCATTTTTTCTTGATATTGACTTAATTATATTTTAATCTTCTATTAAATCCCAAGAGTTCCCCTCCCTTATCTTATACAAGGGAACCTCTTCATTCACTTATTCACATCACATTGAGAATTATTTATTTACGATACATTGATAAATTGTATTATCTACTACTCTATCCATATTCTAGAGGTTTTTGGATTTCTGAAAGACGAACCCTTGTGACCTTCAGGGGAGAACTAAAGAAATCGTATCAAAGAAGATGAAATTTCCTTTGCTGATCAATTTCTTTTCTACTATTCTTTACCTCATATATATATATATATTTTTATTTTTAAATTATAATTCAATATACTAAATATTACAAACTATTATTATTATTTTGAAAACACTATTATTCACCCTTTTTTATCAAACGACATGTGAAAGTATTGATCGTGTGTACGCACAACTTACCATATACCTGAAGCGACACAATCCATTTTTCATAACCATATTTTATAGATGAGTATTATAATGGTTTTTATATTTATATATGGTATTTATGAAATAAGTATACTTATTTAATGATAATATCATGTCTATGTTGAGTCAAAAGTTCTCTTTTGACTTTTATGTCTTGTTTTGGAAATCAAAAATGTATTCATATCTGTCAATCGTACTGACTCTGTCAATCACACTGACCCTGTCAATCGTACTGACCCTATCAATCGTAGTGACTCTATCAATCTTACTGACACTTTCAATCATACTAACCCTATCAATCATACTAACTCTGTCAATCGTACTGACTCTGTCAATCGTACTAACTCTATCAATCATATTGACTCTGTCAATCATACTTACTTTTGTGAATCATAATCACTTTGTATCATATCAATACATTACACTATGTAATAATAGTACTCATATTTTACTTTTATCACATGCTTGTTTTTATCCTTTATTAACACATGTCAATCATACTCATGTTTATCATCTTCATATATATTTTTTTAACCAAAACGATGTCATGGAGTTAGTTATAAACTAATCAAAACAATTTCATGTTTTCTGTTTCAATATTACCGTTATAATTCCAGGTGTCCAAGTCCCTCCGATTTTTCCGGAGAAATATGACCGTTGGAGGAAATGTGACCGTTGGAACCTAAGGCCTATATATAGGAGGTCATTTGAAGCTAAGAAGTACAAATGAGAGACTTTGATCATTCTTTACTAATATCATGTTCTAGAGAGAGAAACTGCGACTTCTCTCTTGCTTCATGCGAAAGCCTTGATATTACAAAACGTGAATGGATCCTTCTTAGTTTTTGTATTTCATTAAGTGTTTTGATTTGATTTGTGCGACCGATCAGGTGATAATGATTGAGGTCTACTAAGGATAGGAAGACGGTGGTACCGATCATCATATCGAGGGATTTCAAGTGTTTGAAATACAGAGGTGCCAATTACTTGAAAAATCGAGGGATTTCATGGATATCAAGATAGACGTACTGATCATTGTATCGAGGTCTTGCGGGGATAACAAGACAGACGTTCCAATAATTGTATTGAGGGCTTACCAAGGTGGTGGTAAGACAAACCTCTTATCCTAGGTGAAATGATACCCTTCTATTTGGGTCAAAAGAATTGTAATACTTTTACAATTCCGCTGCTGTTTTTTTTTGGAAAGGGAATTGTATTGTTTCCTTTCTTCATTTCATATTCGTTTGTAATTGTTTCAATTACAATTATACTGTTACATATTGTATTGATAGATTCTATATGCTTTATGGTAGAATCCTTCACTATTATATTACTATGATTATTGTATTAATTTTGAAAAAAATTTCTTTACACTTCTTATAGTATTACATCATATCATACCTTTATACTCAACAAAACTGTGGTTAATTGTATTTGTTGTTAATTGTATTAGTTTAAGATCATTTAAACTAATTTTCTTAAGTGTTTAAACAAAATGGGTTTTTAACCTACAATTCACCCCCCTATTGTATTGTTCCATATAATATAAATATACATCTATATATTGATCCAATAGTCTACATTCTTACAATATAATCCTTTGGGAAACAATAACGCCGCTCATGCGTACGAGTGGACTACCACCTCCAAAAAGAACTATGATTAATGTTTCATTTAAATTTTAATTATATTGTAATAATGATGGATTTTATGAATATAAATTACATATGTGATATAATAAATATTTATGAAATTTGAGTTATTATTTACCATTCATTCATTACCTTAATTAAAAAATGGAAACAACATTCTTGCATATGTACGATCCACCGTCTCCGTAAACAACGTAATTCAATTTTCTATCTCTAGTTTTTATGATTGATTATAAATATGAATATAACAAATATTTTATTTTTATATGATGATTAATTTTTTTTTGAATTGTTGTAGCCATGATTAATGTATAAGGACCAGGACTGCCAAACAAAAATATGCTTGGAATATGAAGCAATTATCACCCCAAAAAATTATTTTAATAATAATTTATGAATAAATGGGTGATAACATGTCATAAATAAATTATTAATGGTATGATGGATATGAAAATAATAATTTAATACATGAATAAAATATCCATAAATATTATATTGGTGGTCTGAAAATGAATAAGGAAAGGTGAGACTTAAGGTAAGGGATTTATGTTCAAATCCGCTTTCAATTGGGATTGTTTATACATAGATTTATGTTGAGAAAACAATTTTAACTTTATCTGATGAATCATTTTTCATTTATTCTCCTTTTTTTATTTCTCGGGATTATATTTTTTTTCCATTCATTTTCCTCACTTTAATTATTTATGGGATCAAAATAGTGTCTTAATGGAAATTTGACTTTATTTCTCTCTTCAGTTTGGAATCCTTATTCTTCCATATCCATATTTTCTAAAAAGGTTTTCAAGAATTATTTTTAGATTATCCCAGGATTTTAATTATATTTTTACCCTTGTTTTACCATTTACAAAAAAATTAAAAAGGAATTAAATTTTAACTTATACAACATGAATAGTATTTCCCACAGTAACGACTCCTCAAATTTTGAATATTCCCTTATAGGTTTACAAGTTTCTTTTCTAATAAAATAGTTTCTTTATTACATGTGCAGTTTTTAGATTTTGAAAAGTGATTTATAAATTTAAAGATTATTTTCCACAAGAATATTTTAGTAATCTTTTAATGGATCCAATATTCAACAAAAAAATAGTCATTGATTGATCTTATGATTTAATGGGAGAATGATCCAAGTATTTCATCCTTATTCATTCTTTGTATGGATTATTATTATAATTAAAATCATTATTAAACTTGTTTCGATGAGTTATGTTATGATGAAATGTTATTGAAACCCATTTAATTTCATGGTTTTGATATGATAAAGGTTTTATTAACTTTTGGAACACATATGCATGGTTTTATTTATATGAAGGGTGGTGATTATATATCCCTCTAATTCAGTGGGTAAATTATTATATGTCCTAAGAAATTTATGAGAAAAAATTTTATGTGCTTGATCCACTATGGGAACTAGTGTTTACTCCAAATATGATGATCTTGTTAGTTAACCTTGACATAAGAAATGGTTTCTATACTTATGATGGTTCTACATATATTTATGATATGGAATTAATGTTTATGATTAAGTTATGACGAGTTATCATTCTTATGTTTCATGTATTTTTAAATACTAATATTTTATTCCATAACTATTATTTATGATATTTGTTAGATTGGTTATGTACTTTGTATGTCGTGGTAATGATCTTATTCCCAAATTCTTGTATTTTTTTAAAAGGTTGGGTCTGAAGACTCATTTTATTATTAAAGCAAAGAAAATACCTCTTTTAAATGGGTAGAGGGAGACCCATTACATAGCCCGAAGGCCCAGTGGGAAAATATCCCGTTACTTGGCCCATAAGCCCAAATTTTTTGCCCATAGCCCATTCTATGAATAGTATTGCTATAGTACCCACCTGCTACAGTCCTTCACAGTGCCCTCCGCTGCTCTATTGCCCTACTACCTCTATAGTGTCTCGCCACTGCTACAGTGTCCCACCGTCGCTACAATACCCATCATTTCTACAGTGAACCACTCCTACAATACAACTAGAGTACTGCTACAATACCCTACACCAAATTTGTTTTGAACCCTAATTTTTTATGTAGGATTATGGGGTGCTTACCACTAAGCCAAACCCCAAAGACAATTCTTGTATTATTATTTCATATGATCATTGATTTATATCTCCCATATTTACCTTTATTGATCATCTGAGCTCACTCTTTTCTTATTTTTACTTTCCCCAGGTTATGAAGAATTTTTTAGTAGGGTATGTCTATAAAGAGTAATACTAGGGAAGATATTTATGTTATGTGTTTAAGATCATTAATAAAGTAAGAAGATTTTAAATTTATTCCCAAAAAACTCTAAACCTTTATGGTTCTCGTGTGGATCATATTGTTATATATTGAATATTCTACTAAATAAAATTAATATTTATGTATGATAATCTCATGTTTTCATGGAATCATCACCCAAAAAACGTATTAATATTAGTCGGTTCATACCAGTCGACAAGTATTCCTAGAAACAATTCAAAATAATTTATTTCTAGAAGAAATAGAAACACCACATGTGATAATAGATTATCTCTCCTGGATATATTTTAATGTGTCGATTTAATCCATATCATTCTTTACCATACCTTACACAAATAATAATTGTAAAACCACATGTGATAATATTTTATCTCTCTAGAATAATCTAAAATAAGAATTTGGTAAATCATTATTGTTATTATTTTATAATTATTATTTAATAATATTTTATAATTATTTATCATATTTTTAAAAATCTTAAGCATTTCAAATTCATTAATAGAACATGAAAAATTGAAATAGAAAATAAAATAGATTCATTTGAGGAAATATTATTTTAAAACCCTACTCCCAAATAGAGGAGGGTGGGTGATGGTTTTTATATGTTGTAAATCCATAAAAATAATTCAAATTCATCAAATAATGCTTAACAAATCCTATAAATGGTATTATTGGACTTACTAGACTCAAGAGAATAACAAAAATTGAAGCCATTAAGGTTTGGGTAATATTAAAAAGATCATATGGTTTTTGGGTTCATAGGGACAAATAAAAAAATTAAATTTACTATTTAATTTTAATTTTAATAAAATATTAACAATAGACAATTTAAAATAATAAATAGTAATATTTATGAATTTTAAATGAGTCAAATAATTAATTTTCATAATTTTAGGTTTTTAAAATTTTAAATACACATTTACAGGTTTGATCTAGGAAAAGATAATAAAAATACAGAATAAAAATAATATATTAAAAGGTAATTATATTAATGTAAAATTTTTCACCCTTAGGAATATCCTAACCATCATGTGATGGTAAACATTTTACCCTTACACAACATTTGAAAAATCGGTATTACCCTTATATAACCTTTGAAATGTAGAGGTTAACTTTAAGCTGAGATAGGATTGCCCTTGTATAATAATGTTTTACCAATAAAGAACCTTTGGAAACAAGAAATTACCCTTAAAAATTGGTATTGACTTATTTCTACCCTTACATAGTAGCAATTTACCCTTCACATCCTTTAATAATTTGGTGTTACCCTTACATAATGCATGAAATAGATCACTTACCTTCAGGAAACTAATGAAAACTCCTCTTACATTTACAAAACCTTTATATATTATGGGTTATCCATAGAAGAATAGTTTTACCTATGTATGGGAAAATATTATATTAAAAAATATTAGTTTTTGAAGTTCTAAGGATCAAATTACAAATTAGAATGGGGGGGGGGGTTGAATCATTTGTTCGCTTTTTATATGTTTCAAAACATCTAGAAACTTAACCCCTATAATTTATTAATATTTATATCCTTATCATACTTTAGTAAATAATCATTTATATAAATCAAGGAAAGAAATAAAAACACACAAGACTTACAAGGTTCGACCTCAGTGTGAGAACCTACATCCTTTCCATTTCCACTCCTGTGGGTCTATAGAAATCCACTATTATGAATAAGTGAATAAAACATGTCCCAAAACCTACTAGAAACCTTCTATATCTTTACATAAAAGATTATAATGACTCTATTCAGTTTACAATGTTTTCTTAAAAACAATTGAGAAAAAAAGAATAAAAAATTTGTTGAATCTGCTCCACAAAATGCTCTTTCTGAATCCTCAATCTGATTTAGTTTAGTCCGGTCTTCTTAGTATGATAATGATTTTTCCTATTTTTCTTTGTTAAAAAACTCAACAAAAATTTTCTTCAATCTTGTGGGAACTTTCTATATTTTAATTATTCAGTGCTTTTCCTTTTACATATATGAAAAAGTTTCAAATGAAAGAATTATCAGAGCAAATATTTATAGGCAACTCGAAAATGAAAGGTGAGAAACTTGAAATCTTTCACGCTTCCTTAAATCTTGAAAACTCTGAAAATATATCGAATTTAATCATCAATAATTTAATTCTCCAAAACTCCTTAAATTTCTCTAAGATTTATGAGAAATTTAAATTCAATATTTACCTCTTCAACTCTCCATATCTTTCTCAGTATGATAATTCTTGATCGTAGTTCTTATTTTTTCTTAATTTTAGTTCTAATTTCTATAGAATGTTGGTTCTAGTTTCCATAGAATGTTGGTTTAAATTTATGAAGAATGTTGGTTTTTATTTGTACAGAATTATGGTTCCAATTTATACAGAATTTTGGTTTTGATTTTCCTAGAATGTTGGTTCTGATTTTTTAGAATCTTGGTTAAAATTTTGTTTATAAAAATAGTTCTAATTTTCTCAGAATATTGGTTTCGGTTTTTATCAGAAAACTAGTATCGATTTACTTAGAATATTGGTTCTGATTTTTCTTAGAAAATTTTTTCCCATTTTATTAGAAAATTGGGTATGATTTTATTAGAATATTGGTTCTGATTTTTCTCTGAATAATGGTTTTGAATTATTCAAAACCTTGGTTTCTATTTTTCTTAGAAAAATGGTTCTAATTTACATAGAAAATTGGTTTTGATTTTATTAGAATATTTGGTTCTAATTTATGAAAAAATGTTGGTTCTGATTTGTGTAGAATGATGGTTTCACTTTTCTCAAAAAAACTTTGGGTCCAATTTTTGGATTCTTTTTAGTGATTCTGATTTATTCAAACATCTCCATAACTTCCTAAAAATATTTTATCATGAAAGTTTTCATTATTTGTAAGAGATTCTTAATCATCAAACCATTGTTTGATTTAGTTTTTAATGTTTAAAAAAAATTACAAATTCTAACTTCTAAAACTTCATCAACATCCTCTTTCAAAACTCTTCAGCAAAGAAAGACTTCTTCATTAATCAATTTTTGCCTTGAGTAACTTCTTTCTTTCTAACTTAACAACTTCATTCCTTATGGATAACAAAAAAATTCTTATTCAAAAAAACTTTTAGATTCGTTAAAATAAAATAAAATTTGTTAAAATAATTTATTTCAATGTTACTTCAATCCCCCACCTTTTATATTTGTTGACCACCCTCATTAAAAACATTTACAACACTCAGATTATTTTCACAACATATCTTTTTGAATAAAATCTTGTTTTTTAAATTTTATCAAAACATAGTCTTTCTCAAGATAGAGTTCCCTGAAACCACTCTACTTGATAAATTAATGTTTTTGATGGAATTTCATCTCTTGGTGGTAAGAAAGTTTTGATACCATGTAAATATAACCACCCTTACTTTTTTTATTCTCTCAATATTATCTTTTCCTTTATTAATTTTCTTTTTCTACCCCCAATTATATGATATCCAAAACTTCAGACTAAAAAAATTAAGTTAAGTAAAAATTATTACAAAGTAAAAATTTCTTACTTTCCCTCCCCATTTGTCAACACAAACCAAAGAATGCTGGGGGTTTATTCCTTAAAAGGTTTAGGAAGACATGGGAGGAGGCTGAACATGAATTTTCAACCTCAATTAAACAAACCTTTCCTTCGACATTGATTTTTTCAAGATATCAACAATCTGATAATTTTTTGAAATATATTCCAAAAAAACATATCTAGTAGCAAATTTATCTACTATAAATTGAAAATTTTTATCAATATGTTATGATCTTGAATTTTTGATAGGATTCCTAGAAATATCAATTTCACTATGAATATAAAAAAGTATTTTCAATGGTTTAGAAACTTTTTCTTTCAAATATTTCAACTGAAGTTTCATCCACAAAATTTGAGTACAAGCCTTAGTGGATGAAATATATTTGGATTTCTCTTTGCTCAAAGTTACTAAACTTTGTTTCTTACTATTCCAAGACACACAACATTCACCCAGAAAAATTTTCCTCTTGAGGTTGACTTTTTATCATTACAATCTCTAGCCCAATCAGTATCAATATAACCAAGAATCTTCCTCCCACAATTTCTTTTGTATAAGAACCCATGTGAAGTTGTTACATTGAAAAATCTCAAAATCCTCATTATGGACAACATATGTTATTCTTTAGAATTACTTTGATTCGTGTAACATAAATTCAAAGCATAAACAATATTAGGCCTTGATGTTGTAAGGTAAAAAATAATTGTTATCATCTTCTGAAAAGCTTTTTAATTCAAACTAATTCCATATTCATCTTTACTCAATTTTGTTATCATTGAAATAAGAGTTGGAACTTCTTTTGATTCAGCCATTCAAAACTTATTTAACAATTCCTTGGCATAATTTTCTTCAGATGTGAAAATATATCATTTCTTTCTTTCAACTTGCAATCCAAGGAAGAGAGTAATTATCTTAACATAAAAATTTCAAATTTATTCTTCATTTATTCATAAAACTATTCACAAACATTTTATTCATCCCTATAAAAAATTATATCATCCACATAATCAATTACAATTAATGTTATGGAGTAAACATATTTCACATACAAGTTGCTATCAACTTTTTTACTTCAGAAAATTTAATCATTCTTAAGCAACTGTCGAGATCTGAATACCAAGCATGTGGAGATTATTTCAACCAATACAAATATTTCTTCAATTTACAAACTTTTTTTAAAATTCTCATCAAGTAGAAACCCACCAGGTTTTTCAATGTAAACTTCTTCTTCAGTCCCAGAATTTAAGAAAGATGACTTTACATCCATCTGATAAACTTTTTAATTACAAATAGAATCCACTACAAAAATCATTCTAACTGTTTGTATCCTTGTAATGGGGGAATAATTTCATCAATAGCCACACCTTACACCTGTTCGTATCCATTACAAACAATTATTTCTTGTTTTCTTGAAACTTCTTTACGATCATTCAATTTGTTTCTATAAATCCAATTAGTTTCGATAAAGTTTTTATTTTATGGCCTTAGAACAAGTTCAAATGTTTTATTTTTCCCAATATGATCCAACTCTTTATTCATATCATTTACCCATTCTTTATGTTGAATAGCCTCTGAAACCGATTCTAGTTCAACTTTTGAGATAATTGAAGTCTGATATTCTAATCTCAACTTCCTTCTGGTCTGAAATAGATCCTTCGAATTCAAAATAATGTTTTTGGATTCAACATGTTTTCGTAAGGTAGGAAATTTTAAAGTGACTTTCCCATCTGGAATTTCTTAATCACATGATTCTTTTAAATATTGAGAAGAATGTTTTGAATTACTTTCACTACTGTTGGAAATCTCCAATTTATCTTCCTCAACATTATCAAATATTTTCATTAGGGAACATTGATTTTAAATTACCCTCACATCATATGAGTTCACCAACCTTTGTAAATTTTTGTTCCAACATTTTTAACTTCTCCCATTTGGTGAATAACCCATGAAATTTCCTTCCTCATCTTTCTCATCAAACTTTCCCAAATGTAGTTTTTGTCCTTGGAAAAACATGGTATTCCAAAAACTTTGAAGTATTTCATTAAAGATTTTTTATACTAGATTTAATAAGGGGTCATGTTGGTATCTATTCTTAACAAGAATCTATTTTGAACATGTATAGTAGTACTAACAACTTCTCTCCAAAAGAGTTTTGAAAGATTTTATTCTGCTAACACACTTCTTCCCATTTCCACCAAGCTCCGATTATTTCTTTCTTCTACTCTATTTTGTTGTGGAGTATAAGTAGCACTATACTGATATTTGATACCATGTTTTCTTAGATAATATTCAAAATAATTATTTTTGAATTCAGTACCATTATCTATTCTCAAATTGTAGATGGTAACCCCCAATTCTTTCTCAAAATCATTTCTATAGAATTTGAATATTTCTATAGCCTCTTACTTGTGATTCATGATCATGAGGTTTTTTATATGAGTTAAATCATCAATAAAAGTGATAAATTATACGTTGTCTTTTTTTTATTTATGTCTCATCGGCCCACATAAATCAGAATGAATAATCTCAAGTGGTATGGTAGATGAATCTAAACGCTTTTATGATTTTTGTTATTCAACATTCCTTTCTTGAAATTTTGGAAAGCTCCATACAACATCAACTTTATAATTTTTATTAATTTTTTCCCAAGGTGGCCAAGTATTTTATACCAAAAATTGTTTTAATATTCAACACTCAAGTAACTGGAGTTAATTAATTCTCATATTTGAATGACATTCCCACTATTTCTTTCACCTTCTATAATAAATTTTCCATCTTTCATACTTTTGATGATACCAGAATAATTTATAAAGATTAATTATTTTACATCATCAAAAAGTTTAATTACACTTTATATGTTATGTTTTATCCCCTCAACAAGTAAAAAGTTTGAAAATTTTAATTTCTCTGCTTTAATATATGACGGTCTGATTCCTATACTTTTTAATGAACTATCAATGCCAAATATAACTGCTCCTCCATAATGAATTTTAACATGTTTCAAGATTTTTATATCACCTATCATATGTGAAGAACAACCACTATTGAGTATCAATGTTTTATTCATCTTACTTGCTTTCACAACTGTCTCAAAAACCAAATCTCTTTTCTCAACCTTCTTCTTTTTAGATTTCTTTTCTTTTCTATCATAAGAAACTTATTCTGGAAGGAGTTTCATACATCTTTCATAATAATGAACAGACTGATCCTATATTCCACAAAATTCTTCAAAACAATCAAATTGATTCTTTGTTGGAATGTTTCTAACATCTTAAGAATTCACCTTTTTAAATTTCGGTATGTTAGGAAAGTTACTCATTCTCCTTTCACTATTTATTCCATTTTTCTCAAACCTTATTCTAAGTAAAGATAAGTTGTGCCAAATTTTATAATCTATATGCCCAAAGATTCAAAAATACTAGAAATAGCCATAAAATATTTATTTTCTATTCAAGAAAGATTTTTCTCTATAGAATCTTTGTTGAGGTTAGTAAATTCTCTTATCTCTAACATGATGAAGACATGGACCATATTTTATTTTGAGTGAGTTTTCTACTTTTGTAGAATTTATAGGTGTCTCACTTCCTTTATCCACCCATGCTTTCCCAATACTTTTTCAAGAACCTGAAATGTTAAAAGAATCATATGGAACACTATTTTTGGTAAGAGAATATTTCACCTGATTCTCATGTTAATCCTTCTCAGTAACTTTAGAAGTCTCATCTTTTACTTCTGAAGCATTTTTAAAGTTTTCATTAATCTTACTTAGGTACTTTCAGACTCAATAAGATTTTTTTCAACTTGATAACCTCTTCTTTCTTAGATTCCAGATTCTTGCAAAGATCTTTAATCCTATTCCTCTATTCATCAATTCAATGTTTATTACTTAAAATCTCAAAAATATATTCATCCTCCTTCTTGATAATATATTTTCTTCCATAAAGAACTTCTCTATGATCTTAATTAATTAGTCTAATTTCTTTCTTGTGAGTTTTTTTCTCAAGAAATGTAACAAGTTCGGTTCTGAGATGAAAATATCTATAATATTCTTTAGAACCTTCATCACTGTCAAAGAAATATTTCATTTTCTCATATTTTTCAATGAAGGTTTTCAATTATTTTGATCATCCATATTTAGAAGAATTTTTTTTATTTGAGTTTGATTTATATTTATTACTCAACACAATTCATCTATTTATAGTAAAATTCTTCTTGTATCTGTTTGGAGACTTTTCTTCTTTATTATTTTTTTCCACTTCTTCCATCGAGGTTTTTTATTGGAATCATCTTGATATTCTCCAACTTTCTTCTTCTATAAATTCATAGAAAAGTGTCTGATTCTAACACACTAAAAAAATTGATAGGAAGTTTACCTCCATAATTTCCTCTCCCTCTTTGATAGTTCTTAGATATAAGAGACCTGATATTTTTCATTCATCCCATCATCATATTTAGCTTCAGACTCAAAAGGATCTGATTCTTCAACATATTATATTTTTATCTTTCTCATATATTCAAAATCCATTTCATCTTTTATATTCTTTTAAAACATTGGTTCTTTCCCATTTTCATAAGAAATGAGAAAGTTATGAAATTCATCAAAAGATAAATCATCTTTATCTTCTAAAGAAGAAATATTTATAATAAAACTTGTCGGGAAATTTTTTCATAAGATTATTCACAATTACAGTCTTCCATAACTTCTCTGAATCCCTTGATGTTGTGAATAATTTCATTTACTTTGATGAAGTATTAATCAAATATTTCTTCATATCTCATTCTGATGTCTTCATACATATTATGACAGATTTTTAGCTTTGCTTCCTTAACTTTTGTGTTCCCTTCGGAAACACTTTCCATCCTGTACCACATAATTTTTAAAGTTTTGAGACTCATCACCTTCTGATTAGCATTTTCGGATAAGGACATGAGAATATCATTTCTAGACTTTCCATAAACTTATATATTTCTTTTATTATAAAACATCATAGGAACATCTTTTTTAATAGGTGGAAAACCAATAGTAGTGACATTTACAACTACTAGGACAATATATTGGAGCTAATGAATCATCCTACGTTTCCATCAATAATAATTTTTTCCATCAAATATAGTAATTCCTCTACTATTGATTTAATTGATATTATCTATGATAAGTATTCAAAAAGGGAACCTAAAACCTCTGATACTAATTGAACTTCCAAGGATAAAATAACAAATGAGAGGGGGGGGGGGGGGTTGAAGTAGTTGTTTACTTTTTAGAAGTTTCAAAACTTCAAGAATCTTAAACCCTAAAAAATGTTATTTTTTATATCATTATCAATCATTAGTAAATACTCATGCATGGAAATTTATGATATAAAGAAACACACACAATATCTATAAGGTTCAACCTTATTGTGAGAACCTACATCCTTTCCATAGCCACTCCCATGGGTCTATGTAAATCTACTATTTTGAAGAAGTGAATACAACTTATGCCAACTCCTATTAAGAACCTTATATATCCTGATATAAAATATTATGCTGACTCCTATCAGTTTACAATGTTTTCTTATAAAACATTTGATCCAGAAAAAAGAATAAAAAATATGCTGAATCTTCTCGAGGAAATGATCATTCCAAGTCCTTAGTTCGATTTGGTTGAGTTCGATATTCATAGGTTGGTAATGATGGTTCTGATTTTTCTCTACTAAAAATTCAATAAAAATATTCTTCAATCTTATGGGTATTTTTCACTCTAAATTCTTCAGCACTTCTCTTTTTTTGTGTATGTAAAAGTTTTAAATGAATGAATGATCTAAGAAAGTATTTATAGGAAAGTTGAAAAACAAAGGTGGGAAACTTAAAATCATTCCCTCGTACTCAAATAAAAAAACTATGAAAATATCTTGCAATTAATCATCAATATTTGAATTCTCATCCTTAAATTTCTCTGATATTTCTGAAAAATTGAAATTCGAGTTTGAATTCTTCAACTCTTCATATGTTTCTCAATATGATAATATTGGATCTTGGTTCCAATTTTCACATAATGTTGGTTTCAATTTCTACTGAACGTTGCTTCTGATTTCTATATAATGTTGGTTATAATTTCTTAAGAATGTTGGTTTCAATTTCTAAAGAATGTTGGTTCTAATTTCTATAGAATATTAGTTTCTCTTTTCCTAATATGTTGGTTTCTATTTTTTTAGAATCCTGGTTTTGATTTTTTTCAAAAAAACTTGTTTCAATTTTCTCAGCATTTTGGTTTTTATTATACTCTGAAAAATTGTTCTGATTTTCTTAGAATCTTGGTTTTGATTTTTCTTAGATAATTGGTTCCAGTTTTATCATTAAATTGGTTCTGATTTTCTCAGAATCTTGGTTTCGATTTTAATAAGAAAACGGATTTCTATTTTATGAAAAATATTGGTTCTGATTTTGCTCAGAAAATGGGTTCTTATTTACTCAGAATACTTGGTTTTGATTTGTGCAGAATGTTGGTTACTATTTGTTTAGAATTCTGGTTTTCATTTGTGTAGAATTTTGGTTTTAATTTATGCATAAAACTTGGTCTGATTTTTTCAGAAAAAAGATGGATCCAATTTTTTTCTTCTTTTTAGTGATTCTAATTTCTTCAAACATATACACCCTTTCTTCAAATGATTTTATCATGAATTTTTTTCTTGATTTATGAAAAATTATTGATCAACAAAATATCATTTGAATTTGTTTAGAATGTTTTAAAAACTTTTTATCTTTTGAATTCTCAATATTCATCAACATCCTGTTTCAAAACTCTTCAACAAAATAAGACTTCTTCATTCTGCAACATCTGTCTTAAGAAACATTATTCTTTCTAACTCAGAAACTTAATTCTTCCTTGATAACAGAAACATTATTATAATAAAAGTTTAGTTTTCAAAAAATATAAAAAAAACTTTGTTAAAACAATTTATCACAAAGTTACTTCAATCTCCCCCTTTGGATTTGTTGAAAACCCCAATTAACAACTTTTCCAAATCTCATATTTTTTTTCTCTGCTCATCTTTTGCTATAAAATCATGTTTTTTGAATTTTATCAAAACATATTATTTCTCAATAGAGAGTGTTTTGATACCACACTATTGGATGAAGTAATGTTTTTGAAATAATTTCATTACTCGATGATAATAACAATTTTCAACCGTATAAAGATAACTCTCCCTTACATTTATTCGTCCCTCAATCTTGTCTTTTCCTTTATCACTTTTTTGTCCCCCATTATGTGATAACCACAAATTCAGATTAAAAAATAAAGATAATTAAAAATTATTACAATTAGAAATTTTTTTACTTTATCTCCCCCTTTATCAACATAATCCAAATCATGGTGGGGGTTCTTCCTTTTAAGGTTTAGGATGAAATGGGAG